>HG996505.1:0-10000000 GCA_905340225.1 Abrostola tripartita | reverse complement strand
CATTAGGCCGAGCATTCGCCGTCACGCTCTCAACTTGTTTGCGTCACGCCGTGACACTTTGCCTCGAGACAGAATCGTATCCGTTACTTCGTTAGTGTTGAGAACTTACTTGGCTATCTCATTTCATAGGCTTTTCATTCGTACTTGTAAATGGTGTTGCTATGGACAGAAAGGTACTCGTATTCTAGGATAAATAACTGTCTTTTGGTTGTTAACCTCCTTCTATTTTGACCTTTGTTAATAGTAGTATTATTTGAACTGTATTTTTTGGCGATACCTTAGCCATTAGGGAATAATTGACGACCTGCTTGGCGCAGTGGCTAAGCGATTAGACTGCTGCGCTAAGAGTTGCGGGTTCGATTCCCGCACGGGGCAAAAATTTGTACGGTCCACATTTGATTGTCTCGAGTCTAGGTGTTTGTGTATGCGATTTTTCGCAACGAATAAACGCACCCACGATACAGGGGTAATTCATAGTGTGGGGCGACGTTAAAAAAAAACAATTTTGATTACCCGTTTTCTTGTTTGGAATATTCTCCTACGTTGGTTCCTTAAAAAATACTGAAGATCCAACTAAGCATTTGGAGATAGTTGCTAACTTAAATGGATTTGGAAAAAAACTTATCTTTATCTTCTTGTTCTACTACTAAAACATCCGTCCAGTCCCTAAAAAATAAACACGGTGAAGGAACACTGACCTCTAAGATATAGTAAATTAAATCTAGTTTACAGGTCAGAGGTTTTTAAACTTGGAATTCTAATATATAAGTCATATATAGTAAAAAAAACCTCTTTTGTTTATCCCCAGTCATGTAACCAGATCGGAAAAACAATTTCATAAACTCATTAATTACATAAAACCATACAATTCTCATCCCCTCAGTTCTCTCCGCTCACACAATCCAACTCATCCAGAACACAACGGTATCAGATACCAGTACCTCAAAAATAATAAACATTAAACGTTATTTCAAAACAAACCGGTTTCCAAAACCGAAATGAATTTCAAAGGTCTGCATGAATTTGACGTGTATTCTACCTACCTACTCTATGTAAGTAAGTACAGTCAACGACGTAAGTAGTATAATAAGGTGAAATAATAAGTAGGTACTTACCTAATGTCAATGTGTTTTGAATTACCTGTATAAATTAACAATTTAGGGTTAAAAGCGGCGATTTTATTTTTAACTAAGTAAGAAATTGTAATTCAGTATATTACGTGGTGGTAAAATCAAGTACAATAATTAGCTCTTAGTTTAAAACGATAGATATAATTTGGACTGTTTTTTTTGTATTTTATGTAGATATATTTAGCAATGTCTTCACCAGTGTTTTTTTATGAACCACTGAAATTTAAAATGACCTCAAAGAAGAACCCTCCTGAAGCATGAGGCTTCTCTAATATAGATAAATATAAAACAATTATGAAAATCACGTGGTGACTTTTTGTAAACGTATTTTGTTGCTGACTGTACACACTCGATTTTCCCCGAAACCTAGAGCTAAAACGGATCATGTTTCGTTTCGAGCGTCGAGTTTGTGAGTTTCTTTAATCAATATAAATGTGTTGTATATAATTATACGCCATTACGCAAAAGTGGAAATGATGTAAAAATGATTAGCGGAGTAAGGGCGTATTGATATCGAGTTTCAGAGGCACGTGTCATCTTGCTTCTGTATTTTTTCTCCAATGATATTACGATAAAATATGGTAGCCTCAAGGAAAGAAGGTGAATAGAAATAAACCTTTGGAACGGATTCAACAGGCCTTTGTTCAACAGTGGACGTCTATCGGCTGATGATGATTTAAAAGACGTATAATTGTATACTATACACGAGTTTAGGCATATTAGTAGTATACACAAGCTAAGTATCGCCCAAAACAACTCTACCAGTCGTTTTACTGGGTTAATGACAGTAATTAATTTACTTCTAAGTCTCCTAATGCCGTGAGACGTGAGTATATCTAGACTAGTATTATCAACGCACAAGCACATGCCTTTTCTGTATAAGAATTTATACAAAATATATAATAACGTCTCATCACGCCTGTATTCCCCGAAGGGTTAGACAAAGGTGCACATGTAGTACACCCACATCTCGCCAGTTATGTTATAGGTCCTAATGTGGTGGCGAGCCTATTTTCATCAACCGGGCACAAATCCAGAGCCCATGCTGCTACTGAGATTTACCTAATGGAAAACTCAGTAACACTTTGCCTGACCTGGGATTCGAACACAGGATCTCTTGCTCAGCAGTCGCGCTTAGCCACCACTAGAGCAACGATATTATCTAAATTCACAACAAAGAACTAATTTTTCTTTTAATCGGATTAAATACGTAAATCAAATAGGTTAACGAAATAGGATTACACAAAATTATCTAAATTGAAAATTTGCGTTACATTGGACAACGCGGTCGATTCGCAGACAAATTGTGCGTGAATGATTGAAATTGAAATTTTTTAATGTAGCGGTCTTCAAATCCGGTGCCAGCATACGCAGTACGGTAAATCCGTTCACGAGTTCCGGGTAGGGTAAGATAGAAGACGCCACTAACCGGGTTTGGAACTTGAGCTCAGTAAATAGGAATATGCCCGGCACCTTTTTTTTATATAATTGCACAAACCCAGACTCCGTGCCGCTACTGAGAATTACTTAAAGGAATTTGGCATGTGACAAGTTGTCTATGGTCGCCGATTATACCGCTCTTGGTAACAATCGCGACCTTACGATCAATGCTATGATTGGCTAGAATCACGTTATCAATTACCGTATTATAAATTCTGTGTGATCTTTCAAGTTTCCATTTAAAATAATTTCACTTCAAAGTCCATTAATTAGTGTTATAGTAACTTATCGGAAATCGTAAACAGGTTTATTTTGAAGAAAACATTAAGTTACTTTGCTTTTGTTATTTAAATTCCTAGAAACAGTAAGTAGCGAATTAATTATTATGTTTCAATAAAATTCCAATAAATGTTTATAAACATAACATCACGCCTGCGTTCCCAAAGGGACACATAGTCACCCACATTTCGCCGGATACGTTATAGGTAGGTCCCAATGTAATAGGCGGCGAGCCTATTACCATCAACCGGGCACAAATCCAGACTCCGTGCTGCTACCGAGCATTCAATTCAATTTAAAACATTTATTTCAGACTTTTTGTTCCATATGGTGTTTCCATTCTAATGGAAACACCCAATAACCGAGTCCCGACCCGGGATTCGAATCCAGGACTTCGTGCTCAGCAGTCGCGCTTTATTGGGATTTTGGTTAAAATACAAATTAAATGAGTAATATTTTTTTAAAGATACAAATCTTCGTACAAATCTAATGGCAATCCATAGAGTTAAGACAGAACATACAGACAATTCCATAGAGTAAAACTAAATACTTAATCCTTATAAACGCGATTAACCAATGACACAAAGCAAATAAGGCCTATTATTATACTATTGTAACACGCTTAGCGCTTGCAACGAGGCAGAGTGGGTATTAAATTTGAACGAAATGATGTTGATCGTGTTTCTACTTGACATTTTTCGTACCGGAGATGAATCAACACATCTGCTGTTCTTCGCTGTATATGTAGAACATATAAAATATGTCCCAATTTCTCATGCAACTGTTTTGTGCAACAGTGACTATTATATTTAGATTTGTTTTTATATTAGATTAAAATAATATTTGTACGCCATGACATAGCAAACATGACAAGAACTTTTATATTATTTTACCATTTTGCATGCACTTATTCCTAATGTATGTCATTAACTCATGTTTGAACAAATAAAGTAATCTTATCTATGTTATCCTCTACATATCTAAGTACCTACAATACACATATAATCCCCAAAAAGATAGGTAGGTTTTTTCATTTATCAGAAGTTTCTGCATATCTTGTTTATAGTATTGTATAGATTTTAATAGTCTGAAATAAAGATTTTTATTGTTATTTTTTGCGTTATCATTTTGTCTCAGCTCATCTTTCATTATAATGACCTCAAATCTGTCCAAAATTCATATTCATCCCGCACCATCTTCATCAACACAGGTAAGGAATTTAGTATGTAAAATTATGAATTACAAACCCGACGTCGAAGTTTATGAATAATTCTGTTTAATTACTTAATTAAACATTTTTGTGTGAGATGCAAAGATGGAAGCAATACGATGAACAAGGCCTTGTGTTTACTCTGAAACTAATAGAGAATACACCTCTGGTTACCCAATTTCACATAAAGGGCTCTTGTTAGCTTACTTGAAAAGTTAAGCACTACTCCTTGGGGTAGGTTTTGTGATAGGTGACTGATCTTTGCAGTTTAAGACTCCTCGACCTCATGAAAGTATCTGACTGGTTAAAAATATCACACTTTGGCAAAACGCAGGACGATTAGAAATCGAATAGAATGAAATGTGTATGGGATTGACTTATGTCATAGATTACACGGTCGAAACGTTATGTCATCCCCATACATTTTTCATTATATTCGATTTCTAATCGTCAAGCGTTTTGCCACTTGTCTAAGCGGGCTTGGCTTGGTTTGACTTTATAGATAAACACCACGCATCAATAACTTTGCCGTTGCTTTTTGTACATCGATGCCAATGTACCCATATCGGTATTTCTAAATTAGGATCGGTGGATCGCGAGACCATTTTCAACGGATGACAAATCGTCATAATAATCTGGTTAGTAATAGTATTATTAGACAGGATTATAGTAGCGCCTTTGTGAATATAATATTGGTAACTGGTGTGCAATAAACTGATTTAATAATATCTAATGATAAATGTCAATATCATATTGTATAACAAAGAAGAATATGTAGTAATAATAAATTATTTTGTGAGCATAAGACAACGCGTCATATTAACTGTTAGAATTGCTTTTTGGGAGCTCGCAAAAATAACAAGTTGATTCTAAGTTGGGAACTTTTACGTTTGTATAATTTTACTGCTCGTGTTGTTTTTATGTTTCTAACATTATGCTAGATAATTTATGTTTGTTCTATTGATATTTTCATAAAAGCATCTCCATATTTTTAGATTGTAATATTTGGGTGTATTGCAAAATATTCCTGCCTTGTTGGTTTGGTGGTCGCTAAGACTGAGGTTCTGGGTCGTGTAGAGTGTTAACGGGTTTTCCCATGAGGTAATTCTCAGTAGACGCATGGAGTCTGGATTTGTGCCTAATGGATGGCAGTATGCTCGCTCCCTATTGCTGGGACCTATAACATAACTGGCGGAATGTGGTTGTAGGTACTATAATTATGTGCATCTCTTCCTGCCCCATCGGGGAATACCGGCCTGATGTTTAGAAAATATTGTTATCATGACATGAATAATAAGAAATTGTGCATTTTCAAGAAGTGAGATGTGTGTCAGTGTACTTGATATAGTCAAAGAACAGCATGCATGTACACATTTTATCAACGTCTAAATTGTATGCTATATTCGTGATGTCAAAATTATTCTCTAATAAGCATTAGTTTCCGCATATGCGGCTAATTCCAAAGTTGTACAACTCTTTCGTCCAAACATTTGCCACAACTTTGCAGCCAACATTTTTAATACCCCCAAGCCTTTACGAGGTTACACGCACACCCTAATTTGAAAAACTTGAGCAGCTGTCAGAAGCACAATTCGTGTTTTGGAGTTCAGTTGTTGCCGGCAAGTTGGCAAGTAAATCTTGTCGGAAATGTTCAGGATTGCCGGCCAGCAATGCCTGTGGTTTGCCCCTGTTAAACACAAGTTAACTTATTGTTTCTTGGTAACAAACTTCCGTATTTATTGCAGGGCTTGCGATGTTAAGTGGCGTGTCGCTGAGTCTTTGCGGTGGTGTGAGCGATGGTACCTCCGGCGGGTCAGTAATTATTGTTATATGGGACTCGCAGTTATGTAGCTGCAGTGCGGTCGGTCTGCGAGGTCATGCAGCACTTGCTGTGGATCAGTGTATAGCAGGACAGCATACTATATCTAAACCTCAAAGACCATGTTTAGTCGTAGTTCATCCACCTGATTTATTAGTTATTCAAAAAACAAACGTCGCCCCACACTAGGAATTTTTCCGGTATTGTCACATTATCACAAACATGAAACATCACATATACAAGCACCCAGACTCAGGACAAACATCTGCGGATCGCACAAATTTTTGTCCCGTGCGAGAATCGAACCCGCAACCCCTAGCGCAGCAGTCCAGTCTCTTAGCCGCTGCGCGAATCAGGTCGCCTTAGATTTAGTCTCTTCTGTACGCTGTCCCATCGTACAAAGGCCGATAAAAAATATAAAATGCATTAAAAACAATACAATATGTGAGAGTGTGCAGTACCTAGGTAAAATTTCTACAGCGTAGTTTGACTTGAAACTTTCGACGAAACGTTTGAAACGAGACCTATATAATTATATCGCCTATTTTAAATATCAAGTATCTAGTTTCTTCTTTATCATTATCATTTATTAAACACCACGATTACGGCCGGTATTGCAAATCAATTCCAATCATCTTAACTGAAATTAAAAGAAATATATTTAAATTGCTTGATTAATTCCTGCAATAACAGTTTTTCTGCCAATCTGCTTTAAAAATCGCAATCTTGTAAAAAAATTGAAATAAAAATATTTTTCATCCGTCCTCTTTAGGCGGATTTAATCAAAAGAAAATATTGAAGGGATCAAGTTTCTATTAGCTGGAGGGCGGCCCTTTGATTGGGAAACAACCTTAGTAACCTATTTTTGTTTTTTTAAAGTCCATTTCGTAACCTCCTGTATAAGCTACAGTAGGTGAACGATATAGTAACGATTTTATAATATAAAGATTAAAGAACAAAATATATTTGATATTTTTGTTTTAAATCTAAATATTATGTAATATTTATATAAATTTGACGACCTGATTAGCGCAGTGGCTAAGAGATTGGATTGTTCGATTCCTGAACGGGATAAAAAATTGTGTGATCCACAGATGTTTTTTCATGTTTGTGAAACGCATCCACGATACAGGAGCAATTCCTAGTGTGGGGCGACGTTTTTTTTAAAGACAAAAAAAAAACTTAATAGCACGCCTTTGTTGACAAAAGTTAATGTTTCCTACGTGACTGGTGCCCGTTTATGGTAGGCCCAGCGGGATAGTGAAGGTTGTGATTGATAGTGACGTATCTTTACCAGTGTATTAAATATTGTACCTACATTTGCACTTTATCCGTTGAAATAGGTTAATGCGTGCTCGCCGTAATCAGCCTTGTGATGAGTGACCGTTTTCACATGTCGAGACTCCTCCGTGCTTTGGAAGGCGCGTTAAGCCGTTGGTCTTGCGCCTGATCTCTCTCTGGTCGTGTCGGTCTACCGTCCTATAGGAATATGAGAGTGAGGGAATAGGGAGTGCCTCTGTGTTTGCGCGCATACTTGACGTGCAGTTTAATATCTCCTGCGTAGTTGGCGGATCTCGTGCGTGGTAGCTGATATAAGCCGCCGCGCCGTGACCGAAATTGGGTCAGAGAATATTATCATTATTAACGTTGAAATGGTGAACAATAAGGTAGGTATTTAATTCAATATCATAACTATCCTCAGATTCAATATAATTTTTATTAGGACAATCATATCATTAATCATGGAGTTGATAAAACCCCCAAGTTACATACAGGATCCTTAATAAGAATAACTCGTTGTATCGAGGTTACAACTCTGTAAGTTCGGAAGGATTCTTAAAGCGACCTATTCACGGTCCGAACGCTTTGATATAGAATAATTTATTATGGTAATGCGTTTTTGCCGAATCGCAAACTTTTGATTCGTATCTTTTAACTTTCCTTTTGAATCGCATTTATATACATACGTAAGCATATGAATGGGAATATGTATGAAATTATTTATTTGTACTATTACAGTTGTGTATTGATGGTACGCTGTTGCGTAAATTTTATCAGAAAAGCGCATATCGCTAGCTATTCTAATTAATCTGATATTAATCAGGTATTGTGTGTAAGTAGCTTAAATAAACTAATAAAATTTCATCATCATCATCAGCTGGAAGACGTCCACTGTTGAACAAAGGCCCTTAGAACGCCAAAATGAACGACGACTTGCCATTTGTATCCACCGGTTGCCTGCAACTCTAACGGTATCGATACCAGCTGGTGACCTGCCAACGCTTCTAATAAAATTCAGTTATAAAAAAATATTGTATATAAAATCGCAGAAACCCCACGCAATAACACAATAAAACATAATTAACATCGTTGAAACTTGTGCGACTTTTTGTCGCAGCGACCGTGAACAGCATTACTGTTGAGATGTGTAATTAAAATGACGGCGCCGGAGAAACACGACCACAATTACTTTGAAGCAGAGCAAAGTTTTAATACATTTATTTCTCTGTTACTTGACGTCTGTTTGTCCGTATGATTGTATTAACCACGGCCTTTCTTTATGTTCCTACACAATAATGTTATAACACTGCGGTATTATTACATTTAATTTAATGCTTGCAATTATGACTAAGTTTTCTTTTGAAGAAGTGCTATTTCGTCTTTTTGCTTGTGGATGTGTTTTGTTTTACTACTATTGTGGAAGTCTCTTTTGTTTTAATGATAAAACTGACTTATCCTTGCTATTAAAAGTACTTAAGAGAATTGTCTGTTTATTTGAATAATCAACGGAATTGCTCGTTTCTTGATGAAGATACGTAATACCAACTGAAAAGTGCGACATTTTTCTGAAATCATACTCCAAACTAATATTATGATGGCGAAAATTTTTGAGTGTGTTTTTCACTTCTTCACGCTCAAACGGCTGAACCAATTTTGATGAAATTTGTTATGGAGCTTGCTGACACTCTGGATTAACACATAGGCTACTTTTTAACCTGAAAAAAGGAAAACACTGCGGGACAGCTAATAAATAAATAAACGCGGTCAAAGTCACAAGCAGAAGCTAGATTTTTATTCAAATGTGTTAGTATTACATAGAACAATGTGAGCCCGTTGTAGTGATCTCAAAGATTCAAATCAAATGTTTAAAGAAACAGGTTCTTTTGATATGCTCACGTGGAAATACAATGGGAAGACATTCTTTTGCTGCTCAAACGGATTGTAGTCGGAAGTTAGACTGTTGCGAAGCGAATAAATATTGTAAATGCAAAAGAGTCTGTTGGTCCTTCTCTACAATTTATAGATGTAGGTAGTATTGAACTTTTTGAGTGTAAATCATTGGAATCCATTAAACTCATACCTATTGGTAATTATTTATTTATGTTTATATAAATTATACATATTATACAGGAATATTGGCCACTAAAAATTATAATCGTGAAGACAACTTTTTTGGTAGTCATTTGACTACATATCAATATTGCTGATCGTAGTAAATTAAATTAAAGCAAATAATTAAATTATAAACATAGTTACGTGTAGAAAATATAAATTCGCTTCTATAATGTCTTATTAAAAAACAAATTAAAAATACCAATATAAAATATTACCGTCAATCTCACTACCATTACTGAAAATCGGGGATGATATAAAATATAAAATAAATTAAACATAATTATATCGTTCCCATTTTCCCAAAATGTATTTAAAACCTCCCGCCTGCCTATACCAGGCTCATAATTGCATAAATAAATACCGTATCTAGGGAGCTTCGACATCAGCGCAAATTTCAGATTTTACATTGAAATGATATTAAAATTTGATGTGCCGTCGCGATCGTTGATGCAATTATGCACCAATATAGGTGCAGGTTCAAATCCATTAACTATAATTTCCGTCGTGTCCGCTCGCGGTTGGGTACAGTCGATGACGTTATACAGTTGCTTGCTGTGCTATTTTACTTGCTACTATGGTGTCTTTTTGACTTTGTATTTCCTGTTTGTGTGTCCTGGCAGAGGCCTTTTGATAGGTCTTGCTAACTGGTTAAGCAGTAAAAACTCTTTTTGTAGTTACCTATGAGAGACAGAAATGAAAAAAAATTGTTTGAAGAGTTTTTTGAAAAACACTTACGAAATCATTGGTTGGGTTTCGTTTGCTGTGGCGTGGGTTCAGTTTTTTGTAATAGGAAACCTGCTATAATTGAAGGTGTGCATAAGGGGTTCAACAAAAGCCTTTTAAATATAACACGACATCAAAGTGAAATGGGACATTAAACATACCGCCAATGAGTGTAAAATTATTGGGTAAAAATGAAGATTTTTTTTCGAAAAAGTAACTTGTTGGCGACTGTACCTAGCGCTATTTCGAGCAACCGAGGGTACACTTAAGTGGTTTTATAACGTCTAATTGTAGGTGGGTAGCGAGTGATCTATTGGTTAATAAACCTAATACTGGGCATTTGATGGCGGGTGTGTCTGAACGGTTTCCGAACTAACCCTGAGAGCTGGGTGGGCCCATTGAACGCCTCTCTGATGGATCCTTTGTACACTAACAGATTGATGGCGACTTTAATGTATTCTATGATCCCCTAACATTACGCCTACATTTTGGAGGTGTATATAACAATATTTTGCCAGTTATAGGGCCCAATGCTTGGGGCAAGCCTTTCGGGCACAAATTCAGACTGAGAATTACCTAATGGAAAAAACCCAAGACACTTTTCCCAATCTAAGAATCGAAACCAGACCAAGGAGGTTGAAATGATAGATAGAAACGGGGCATTGTCGATAGTGGTGTTATTTCGTAGTGTCGTGATAGTGAATTATTAGTTTTTAATTATTTAACTGGGAAATAGGCGTCTTTATGATATGATTGTTTTTTTTATATAGAAAAGGCATATTTACACATTCTTTGTATAAGGAAAAAATTTCATTTTTTAAATATACGATGAATAATATTGTTATCTTTAATACATAACGGTTAAAATTCTTATGTCATTGAATATGATGTCATCGATATTGTCATAGATCCGGCTCAATTCTGGTACTGCTACTGATAATTTTATGGACCGTTTTAGCTCTACATGTATTGTTTTATTTGTTTCAGGTAATGGCCAGCATTGTTCATAAACTTAAACTGAATATGAATGAAATGGAGACGACGACAGGTCGTGGTTGCTGTTTGGTCAAGATATGGCTTATATAATGAATGCAATATTGCGTAAAGGTCGTGTCTGTTTACCATCCTGTTGGATCATGAGTGAACTGTGCTCCGCACATCAGTACTATCTTCCTAGAAATTAGGCGTCCTAGTTAAGAATAGCAGCAGTTGTGACCAAATTTGAGCCCGAAGGAACTTGCTCTTTGTGCCTGAATTTCCCTTCGATAAAAAAATAGTCTTATTTTGTTTCCTGTAGCCATTTATCTGGCACAACTATATTTATGTTAGTAGTAGGTTACTCTAAATCCATAATCTATGGTTCTATGGAAAACGAAGTTCCAATTATAAGTCAAGGTCATATAAAAAAAACCGGATCCAAATTGGTTCACCCGTTCCTGAGCTACGCTGCCACAGACAGACACACATAGCGGTCAAACTTATAACACCTCACTTTTTCCGTCGGGGGTTACAAACAGTAAGACATAAGCTCACAACTAATCATCCCGAATATTTCACGCACGATAAACTCGCATTCTATCAAAACTAATCAGCCATATAAAACTTTACTTCAAACAGATCCCCGAACAACCGTTCCCCGTTTCAGTACGGACAAACTTACAATTTTATATCCCTGTCCCATGTGTTGTTCAAAAACTAAAGTACGTATACAGTCCAAATTGAATTCAACTTTGTCACGATTTATTCAAAAACACTCGTTGTCAATTTTGATTGGAAAAATACTAAACTTTTGTCCCTGTCAATGGGATGTTGCGATTCTTCGCAATCTATGGAATAATCCGTCCAAATAGTTTGTGTTTTAAAGCGCAAAATTAATTTCGACGATAAAAACGTTTCCAATGTAACTTGATGTATTGTTTTATGAATTTTCTCATATGAAATTGGATGGCGGTCAATTATCACTGGAATGTGATTTAGAATTTATTGGTTTTGAACTAAATTTTAACAATGGGTTGGTACTATTGAATTGTTCAATGTATACGACGACCTGATTGGCTCAGCGGCTAAGCCATTGGACTGCCGGGCTAAGAGTTACGGGTTCGATTCCTCCACGGGACAAAAATTGATGCGATCCGCAGAAGTTTGTCCCGAGTTTGGGTGTTTGTGTATGTGATAACGCACTAACGATACAGGAGAAATTCCTGGAGAAGTGGGGTGACGTTTTTTAAATATATATATTTCCTCAACTATGTGGTACTTATAGAAATCGAGGCAGTACTTCTGCAAGCTCATGTTCTAGATTTTAAATTCCAGCGGATGCTTGTTTTTGTTTATTTTTAAATTCATAAACCACAGAATGCCTACTTGGTAGCAAATTAATTATTTAGGTGACTGCTTATAATTGTTTAATATTATAAGGGCTCTTGTTACCATAATCCTTCTTCGACAAACCTGTTTTATATAAAACCTTGGATGATCTGACTTTGTCGGGCATTTGACATTGAAAAGAGGTGATACGTATAACGTTGAGATTTTGCTCCCAGTCTACGTATTTTGATTGAGAGGTGTAAATATTTATGAATACATTTCATGCAATTCAATATAGATTTCAAGTGCTGCACAAGGTCTTGATAATACCAAAATATTGTACCTATACCAACCAGCACACTTACTATGAACTTTTAAAGCAGGACAGTTTATGTTGTGGAAGCGGTTCGCTGCACTACACTGTACGTAGCGGCGCGGCGCGCGGCGTCTCGCTTTTACATCGAAAATGTCCTGCTTTAAGAGTTCATAGCAAGGGGGCAGTTGCTTCAAACACAACGGCCAGTCTATACAAAATAACCTACAAATGCTAACTACCTTCTATGACGTATAACACAGCCCGTAGAATTACTCCCGGATCACAAATTAAACCTTTATGAAAACAATAAAAACAGAATTGGCATAGCCTCCCGCGGCAATGGGACAATTTTAACAACACATCATAAATTTAAAAGGTTCAAATACAGAGTGCTCACAATTCAAACCGCGGGCTTACCTCCGGTGTTTGACAGGGGAACGAGTTAGGACAGGCATGTATCTTGTTGAAATTTAATTTAATTTTGTTCATGCGTGATGTTATGGGATGAATGTGTTGGCTCGTTGTGGTCTTGCCCGTGATAGTTTTTGAACCGCTGTATTATATGGGATTAGGTGGGTAATAAAATATCAACCTGTATTTGTACTTGAAAGCGAAGGGATTGTCTTTGAAATTAATTTATTCGTATTCTGCTTACTTTTGGCATAGTGTTGTTATATTTTCATTTTTCCTATTTTGTTTGACGTAATTTAATAGTGAAAGTACTAATTATAAAATTAAATACCTAGGGTAAGTACCTAAGTATTGGTGGACTTGGGCTTAAGAAACAGGTCTTCATGGTTATTATGATATTGTTTCATAATTAAAACGTCGTCTATGAGCTGATTCCAATGGTGGTTTTACTAAGAAAAATCGTAAACCAGAAAAAAACTACGGCAAATTTCTCAATAAAAACTTCCATAAATTTTTAACTCTACTTATCTAGTATTTCTGTAGATGACTGTTTTTAAAAACGTCAATTTCGATATTATGTGCGTCTGAAAACTTAATCAATTTCCTTAAAAAAATATACATATTCTTCTCATTAAAACTGTTATATACAACGCTGATAAATAAAACATCCTACATAAGTCATCTTACTACTTTCCTCCTTTTAAAAACTTTAAATCCTACCCTTATAAACACAGACAGTAAAAACGTATATTTGCCGGAACACAGCTTACCCCTCGGGAGATATATTAGCGAACCAACACTTCTACCCTGCTCCCCTATGTGAACCCAGAAATTTAATTAAGTAAGAGTGTACGACCAGCGAGTAACATTTTTAATTAATTCAAAATTAAAAATATTATTTTTAGACATGTAAAGTTTTTCTTTTGTATTTGTGTTTTGGTATACCGGGTGGTGTTTGTGATTTTTTTTATAAACATACAAGCTCGCCGGTAATCTCAAAGGGGTAAACAGCGGTGTTTTGTTTTTGCAAAACTCTATACACTTACATTTCGCTACACCATATTTAGTATTCTATGTATGCCACAGCACTGTAATTTTCGAAAATTAAATGTTACCAATAAATGTTATTATTTTAATTATTTTGCCAGCTATCATAAGTCCGATGAAATAATTATGTCAAATCTTACACCATGCTTTCATTGTGACAAAGAATGTATGAAAAAACTTGATTTCTAAAAGAATTACCATGGAGATTTTTGCCCTTTTTTCTATGAAAATAACATTGTCAAAGAGGTTCGTCTTGACAAAATATTTATTAATATGTGACTATTAAGTAAATCTTACTTATTTTAGTGTTTGTGTGTCGATGTATACCGGGTGTAAAGTTTTCATTAATTTATTATAAACTGATAAACCATTAGCACGTTGAGTTAACGACATTTATAAAACTAGGAAGAACACCTGGATGAGAGGCGCTTAAAGCAGGGAAGGATAGTAGGGTAAAAGGAAGGCATATACCCAGCAGGCAGTGATATCTTGCTGAAATAACGACGATGAAGCTGAAAAAAAAATCTGAAGTTTTTTGTACAATCTATTAGTATGCAAAGATGTGCCTTTTATCGCTATCACTGTGCTGAGGTACAGCCGTCGATCAGACCCAATCCATTCACGACTACTTCTGAGAATTTCTTAACAAATAACCTCGCAGTCGTTAAAACAACAAGCATTTGAACCAGATTATATTTTAGAATAGCGAATGTTGGATGAACAATTATCATGGATAACATTTAAAATTGAATAGGAGGTTTAATTTTGATGAACAGAAACTATTACTGGAAAAAAAGGTTTGGCAAAGAACAAGATGTTTTAAGCACAAAACTAATAAAAGTTTTATGATTTCTACTCAGAAATCGAATTATACGATTTAAAGTGATTCAAATTTTTAAGATATTTTAAAAGCAAAAAATAATTTCTCCCTAAAAACTTCGTTATTCTGAAATAACCTAAGTCCATCAAATTCGAATAAAACTAAAACATAAAAACGCAAATGTTATTTAACTAAAAATCCGCACACATTTCAATCGCCATAAATCATAAAAACTTGTTAAAAAATGAAATCCAGATTTCAAACATAAAGTACCTATAAAATATTTGAAATAAAAATTTTGGAACATCGAAACACGCTGGTTATCAACTAAAAGGTTATCGCTGGGTTTATATGAGGGTTGGCAAAAAAATCAATTACGATGATCCCGTGGGCTCGCATTAATCTCCTGTCGATTTCGCTGCTGACGTTCCTCCGGTAAATGTAATGAGATATGGTTTAAAATATTGTAAGTCCCCCAGTCTTGTGAAAAGGGTACTGCATCCATACCATGGACTCTTAGAGCAGGACAGTTTACGTTGTAGAAGCGAGACGCCGCATTACACTGCACGTAACGGCGTCTCGCTTCCACATCGTTAACTGTCCTGCTTTAAGAGTTCATATTAAGGGGGCTGAATTATTTACGGTCATGTTTAATTATTCGTGTCGTCACGCCGCTCTGTTCCCCGGGGTTGGTAGAATTGTGTTTATTTATGTCTGCAGTGACAGTGTACGCCTTGTTTTCGGCAAGGATATTGCCAAATTGTGTTCTACATTTATGTGTAGAAAATGACAATGTTTGTTGGTGTACTAAATGAAATAAGCGAAAAAATATTATTAACTATTGTGAAAAGCTACTTTCTCGTGTTAAGTATTTCAAGAGGGAAGACCGGTAAATAATTTCTTAGTCACTTACTTTTTCATATTTCTCCCAATTGTACAATATAGGTACATACGTGTACTAAACTAATTTGTTCTTAGAGCTAAAGTTATGTGAGAAAATTGTACGAGCCCCATCATAACTCGATAACAGTGTTCCATCGATCATTCTCGCCCATACCAACGGCAACCCCACAAGCCGCATAATACCATAACAACTAGAACCCCTGATGGAATCAGACATTCACGAAACCTACACTTTACTCAAACGCAAGTACTCAAATCCCACACACCATGAATCCACATTAGGCTAAAGTGATCGAAATAAGGAAAAAAATAAAAAGGAGAATGGTAAAAGCGAAACGTCTACTTACAGAGTCACGTACAGACGGCCAAAACACATATTTCACCGTATATTTGAATAATACTTAATAATAACATAAGCAACATGTATCAGGGATGACGTAAAAAGAGCGTACTATGAAGGAGAGGAAAAATTACCTCTCCTTTGGAAATAGTGATGTGACGTCTTCAGGGAGTTGCGTATATGTGCGTACTTTTTGGTAAAAAATATTATGCTCTAAGTTTGATCATTTTTTATCTTCTGTTTGGTAACTTAAGCATGATAGCTCGAATTTTCACGAACGATATTGAAAGAAAGTGAAGGTTGCAATTATATTTACGTTCTAAATGTAAGTCGGAGTTGCACATTCAGTGTCTTTGTAAAATATGTTTTGTATAGAAAACCGTATTTTTCATACTGATTGAACGTTCACGTCAAACTTTGTTTCGAGACGTTGAGATTAGATAGAATACTACATTTTCTACATGTTACGAAAGAATTTAGTAATAAGTAAAAAGGTTCTCAGAATTCGACTAACAATATGTAATACCGAACCTCCGTTTTATATTATCCTTTCAACTCAGAATAATCCATTTCAATTCCATAAGTAATTGATGCAGAACGAAATTGAAAATATAGGTAACAGCGCCCACATATTCCAAATGTAATGCTTAAAGAAACATTCAGTTAATATGCAAATGAAATCGTTAATCAAACTCAATTTCATGCGGATTGTATCCGCGGATATTTTTTGCGGATACTCGTATTGGACATCACTAGACCGTATCCCTTTTACGTTTTATTAACACAACTCGCGTAAAATCAAACTGGAGGGTGATTCGCTCGAGCAAAATTATTAATGTAAGGGTTGAAGGTAAAATTCCCCCTTTCCAGTATGAAAATATATGGTTTGATTTGGGCACAACATCCGTTATGTTGGTACCTGTATTTGTCAAGACTTAACGGCGTCATTGTCGCACAGATTACAGAAAATTCAGAAGGTCAGGATCTTGCGTCCAGCATCATCATCATCATCATTTCAGCCTGGTATCACCCACTGCTGGGTATAGGCTTCCCTATTTCTCTGCCACTGTTCTCTATCTTGAGCGTCCAGCATAATATATGCAAAAGAAAATTTTGGAAATAGAGCTATTTATGTCAATATGTGTTTAGGTGACTACTACGCAGCACATAGCGGCGTCTCTTTTCCTCACGGATTATGACCTGCAATTCAAGCTCATAGTAAAGCATCTGCCCCCGTACCATGAACTTTTAAAGCAGGACATTTTTCGCTGTTGACGCGAGATACCGCTACGTGCAGTGTAATGCGGCATGTCGCTTCAACGGAAAATGTCCTACTTTAAGAGTTCATGGCAAGGGAGCTCACGATAACGGGTGTTACGAATGTAAGTCAAATTTGGACGTCTGTTTCCAGAAAGTGTTCAAGTTAATGTCAGTCAAATGTTCCTTCCTCATCCCTAATTCTTGGTACACAAATACTTTACGTTCTACCGATATTTGCCTTTGAATGGGAATTGTACAGAAGAGTTTGTTATGGGACGTTAATGTATTGGTTCTTTTACTTTGCTCTGAACGTTAGATAGAAATCAATTCATCAACACTAAGCTTAGTTTTCATATCTTTGTGTAAATATTGAGCATGTTTTTTTTTTTAAAGTAACTATTGAGCATGTTTAAAAAAAAACGTCTCCCCTTCACATTTCTCCTGTATTGTGGGTGCGTTTCACGAACATGAAGTATCATATACACAAAGATCCAGACTAGGGACAGACATCTGCGGATCGCACAATTTTTTTCCCGAGCGGGAATCGATACGCCGACCAGGACGTCAAATTGAAACACACAAAACTATATGAATTTTACTACCCGACTGCGCCAGAATAAGGGTTATGTTTTTAGAGTGTTTGACTGTATGTTTTAAAGTTATATATCAAAATAACTTTCGTGTTATTTATGAATGAAATGAAATTGAAATGAATGAAATTTATTTCTTTATTTTTCTCTCAAAAAGTACATTATAATAAGATATAAATAATAATTTATGATTTAGATTGTTAAATCATGTTGGCAGTTCAATTCACCATTATAATTTGAACGGTTGTATATGAGGCCCTAAACAGTGTATATACATTATACGTACGTGTATATATGATAATTATCAAGACGAACCATCAGGCGGGCCTCTCAACAAGGCTATTAATTAGTGCCGGCTTCGCTCATAAAGCTGGGTTCATACAAGCAAACACGAATGCATAAACTGTAGGCAGAGTGTAGATATACTATACCTCCACTTTATTTTTAAAATTAATAGTGAATGAGGCGAAATAAGTATGCCACGATCGTAGCAAATAGAAATCCGTGGTCTCTGCCTACCCCTCTGGGAAACAGGCGTGACTTATAATCTAACATATATTTAAGAAACATCGCTTATGCAAAATACGGCTTGCAAATTAAAGTGCTTCGTTAAATTGGTTTAATTAACCTTTATCTCTTCGTTAAAAGATTGATATTATACCGAAAAAAATTGTGTGGTCATGTATAATTATGGAGCATTCGTTATTAGCTAATGATCAAATTACCAATATTTTTGTTTTGAGTACAAAACAAAAATTTTTACAAAAAATTTTCAGACTTATATACAGTTTAGCGGTCTAAAACCACCAACCCGCCTTGGCCAAGCGTACCTTACCTTACCGTAAGTAATAAGTACCTATAAAAGTAAGCGTTAGCTCTATTTTGGGACTTACAATTATAAAAAGTATGAACATTAACGTTATAAGAGAAACAACCTTTATAATGTACAAATTTATTACCCCAATAATTAATATCTATCAAAGTTCGTCAAATCACTAGCTAATATACGACTAGAACCGCAACACACGACATCAACCACAACGCTACAAGTACATACGTTCACCATTATACATGAGGGATAAATTCTGTTCTCTTACGTCACAGGTTTGTGTGGAACCAGCTTTACGCATGCGTAAAGTAAGTACATATGTACGACCGTGTACCCTGCAATAAATCTTCATGTTACATAGTGTTGGTAATGAAGGAACTTCATCAGATGCAAGATTGAAGCTTTGTTCAATGTAATTACTATTATTGGTTCAGCAGGTGGGTTCCTTGTATACACTTGACGCGGTTAGGGTTTAGTGGAGCAAGATATTAACATACTTCAGTACGCTATTGTTTCGTTACATAACATAATATAACATCACGCCTGTATTCCCCGAAGGGGTAGGCAGAGGTGAACATATAGAGCACCCACATTTCGCCAGTTATGTTGTAAGTCCCAATGTAATAGGGGGCGAGCCTATTGCCATCAACCGGGCACAATTCCAGACTCCGTGCTGCTACTGAGAATTACCTAATAGAAAACTCAGTAACACTTTGCCCGACCCGGGATTTGAACCCAGGACCTCTTGCTCAGCAGTCGCGCTTAGCGACCACTAGACCAACGAGGCAGTCGCATTGTTTCGTTAATTTCGATATAATCTTCATCAGCCGGAAGACGTCCACTGTTGAACAAAGGCCTCCCCCTTTTAAAAGGGGGTGCCATAATCCCCACGCTTGGCAAGTGGCTTGGGGATCGCAGTGTTGGTGGTCAAGTTACAGAAGACGCTGCTGCCCATCTTCTGGATTTTCCCTTAGTCGCCTCTTTCGACACCCATCGGAGGTAAGGGGGTGGTCAATTCTAGGCCGGATACCACACGGCATGGTACGGCAAGGCAAATTTTGTTAAAAAGCTTGTTTGCTCGATTGATGATAATAGTAATTTACGATGGTGGGGCTCGTAGCTATGTGGCTACCCCGCAGATCAGGCGATCTGCGAGGTTAAGCCGTGCTCGCCGCGGTCAGTCTTGTGATGGGTGACCGTTTTCACATGTCGAGACCCCACCGTGCTTCGGAAGGCACGTTAAGCCGTTGGTCCTGCGCCTGATCTCTCTCCGGTCGTGTCGGTCTACCGTCCCATCGGATTATGAGAGTGAGGGAATAGGGAGTGCACCTGTGTCTGCGCGCATACTTGTGCACTATAATATCTCCTGCGCAGATGGCTAGTCTCAGCTGAGACATGCCGCCGTGACCGAAATTCGGTCTGGAGGACATTATTAATTTACGATGAAGTAACTATTCAAAAATACAAGTGAACAAAGAAAGTACACCCGGTTTGAGATGCCACAGATGAAGTAGTAAGCTACAGCTAGTGACGATACCTAAGTACGTCTAACGCTCCTTTGACGGTCAATCACTACACTACAGCCTTTCCATATAACAATAGAATCTGTATAAAGCTGTCACGAACTTTAAATTATGTGAATGCAAAAGAGTACACCCCTTTTTTACTGGGGTAATCCTCACGGACTTCCTCCGTCCTGGGGCGGACGGAGGAGTATGCTGGAGTCTTTTTTATTACCGGCTTAAAACCTCTACGTGTCCTCCTAGCTACCTTAGGTCAAGGTCAGAAAAGAGCACACCCCTGCCTCCTTTTATCAAAAAGACGAACATGATGATACCCATACAATTGAATTAGGTTAAATTCGTGTTAATTCCGAACGCCAATACTCTATAGTACCCCTATTTTTGCCTTACCACTAGATTAAAATATAAAGTGGGGAATCGTTCAACCACCCGTCACCTCACTTACGCAGTAGTGACGTACTTACATTCATACCTGCGTACAGGAATTATTTAATAACTCAGCGACGATACGTACACGACATACGCAGAGTTAGACGCGCGGTAAGTGACACGGAGATGATTAATGTGTGTTCTAGTTGATGAATTAAATGCTTGTATGTTTGGGTTGTTGCTCGGTTGTATTTGATTGGCTCGTTTTGACGAGATAGTAGTAATAATTTGGTTAAAGGTATGTTATGTAGGTGTATAGCTAGCTAGATACATTTGTGACGAGTGCGAGAACTTTTAAACTTACATATTAAAATATGTGATATGTTATGTTGAAGAATACATGCCCAAGGTTTGCATGTGTTACAAATAGTTAGCAAAACACTGAAATGCAGTGTGTTAAACAAGAAAATTATTATATGACTTTTGGTGCCATTTTAGCATGTTGCCCATGCTAAGCTTGTATCTAAATTGAAAAGGGAACTTGAAATTCGATGGATGCGAGCAGCGACACGGTGGCTCAGTTGGTTAGAGCAGCGCCAGGGATCGGCGAAGGTCGCGGGTTCGAATCCCGCTCGTGTCCATAATTTTTCAAATTTCCTTTATCAATTTAGAAGAAAATAATTAGTTATATATAGCTGAAGCATCACTAATATGATCTGACTGATCTCTGTTAAATCCTAGGTACATAGATTTATCATCATCATCATCATCAGCCTATCTTAGTCCACAGCTGGAAATAGGCCTCTTCTATTGCATGCCACTGAGCTCGATCTTCGGCCTTTCGCTTCCGACCGCTGCACTTATAATTCATACTGTTAATTCAATTGGAAAAAGATTATGATCGCAATTAAAGTACCCTTTTAAATTTCAGTCAAAAATGTTAAGAGGACTACCTATCGCTGAAAAAAATATTTTACGATAGAAAGACAGAGTGCTTAAGCGCATACTTTGTACGTACATCAAACATAGAATTCTAACATCGATATTAAATCGATACTTCGAGATGTATCTAGTTAGCATTTACATCGGTTCAATAAAGAATGCGGTGAAGACATACTAAGCAATTTTGTGTGAATAATTCCAACGTTTTACCTCCAGTAAATGGAGAAATGTTACGAGAAATGTGTTAGCTATTTTTTTATTTCTTTTGACAATTTACTTTCTGATTGGTAGAAGAAAATTAAAGGGTAGACTCAAACATAGACTACGTTTTAGGTACACCGATTTCAGGACTTTATTAGGTATTGAAAAAATGTAATCTATTAATTTTAGATTGCGAGCAGTGTTTTTTTCTACAGTTAGCTTATTTATAATTGTGTACTGAATTACTTGCCGTGTGGTATTCAGCCTAGAATTGACGACCCCCCTTCCTCCCGTGGGTGTCGTAAAAGGCAAATAAGGGAAAATCCAGAAAATGGGCAGCGGCGTCTTCTGTCAAACACTGCGATGCCCAAGCCGCTTGCCAAGCGTGGGGATTATGACCCCCCCCCCCCCCTTCTAAAAGGGAGAGGCCTTTGTTCATAAGTGCTAGGTACTAATGATAATTGACAGTGTATTTGTACTAGAAATCAATATAATTGCTATGATTGGCATATTTTCGTATAAAATAGTCACCTATAGTCACCTAGATACAAAATGTAATTAATAAACAAAGTATAGTTAATCTCCTTTCATTGAGAAAGCCCGGCCTATAATGGGCTTTTTCTAGTTCTGATTTATTCCCATACCTTTGATCGCCATATTCAACAATTAGGTTAAAATGTAAGCAGGTTGCTTCCACCTAAAACCGAACAACAAAAACTGAACCATAAGGCTCAAAAATTCAACACCATGTACCTGAAAGTTTCACCGTAAATCGTACCGAAACAGATCCAAAACAAGCCGGGAAGAAACGGTTGAAGTTCTTAACTCTTTCTTTGGAATTTATTGGACGCTGTGTTAGATTTAAGGCTGATTCAGGACATATTTATCGGGCAATGGAACAGATAACGGTTCGGGGACTCAGATGGCAAACAGTGGGAAAGTTAAGTGGTGAACTTGACATTTTTGGACACTTAGATTAGCTTCTGTTTGGGTTTACATTGAGAATGTGGATGGAGGGTGCCCGACCAAGAATCATCAAGGTAGATGGTACATAAATGCTGTTGCTGTTGTAGTAAATACTCTTGATTAAAAATAAGGTTAAGTTAGATATTTTTATAAGTCTAGAATAAATGATTTGAATTTGATTATGTACTCAAGCCTGTATAGCACTGATAGCCGAGTGGTATGACTGTTGGACTGCCAAGTCGCAAGTTCAAACCCCGGCACGCACCAATGACTTTTTGAATTCATATGCGTATTATAAACTAGTTATCAGTTGCTAAAAACGGTAAAGGAAAACATCGTGAGGAATTCGGCATGCCTGAGAGATTTTTCAACGGTGCGTAAAAGCCATGTCAGAGGCCTACATTTGGTTTAAACTCTGACACCAGGTTGTTCATTAACCATACGATAAGAAGAAGATGTAATCAATGGTAAAGGAACTTCCACATTTCTCTATTCTAAGTAACGTCTATCAATTGTTCTTCTTTTGCCGTTTACTTGGCGATGCATTAAAAATTAGTTGGTCCATATATTCCTCTTGATTTTTTTACTCTGTCCGCTGCGTTGAGGCGGTAATTAAAAAAATAAATTATAGTACATCAAAAACATGCGCTAAATCAACCTTCTATATATTATTGCGAAAGTTTACTAGCGAAGTAAGAAATAAGCCATGTATATTTATTATTCAGATGACCTCAAACCAAAAATGTGTTAAATTTATTCTGAAGTAATCTGTGTCTAGTTTCAAAACATCATCCGAGGGCCATACATTTAAATTAAGTAAACATCACTTAAACAACATTAACAAAGTTAAGTAGTAACGCAATTTGCCGGCTCATCTAATAGATAAGTTGTCGCCCGTCGGAATAACTTAAGCACTTAGGTAAGACTTAGGTGACAAACATAACATTACCTACTGAAGTACTGACTCGTTGTTTTATGAGGGTAGGCGTAAAAATATCAAACGAAAACAAACAAAATTGGGAAATTCTCCCGTATATATGGGAGTATTTTATGGAGATGAAAAGACCATCTGTCTCTTTAGTCTATTGCAACTTGACATAGACTGCTGAACATAAGGTCCCAGGTTCGAATCCCAATTTTACAGAGATGAAAAGACCATCTGCCTTGTTGGTCTAGTGGTTGCTAATTGCGACTGCAGTTCAGGTCTTGGGTTCGAATCCGGTCGGTGAAATTGTTACTGGGTTTCTCCATTAGGTAATTCTCAGTAGCAGCAAGGAATCTTTGTGCCCAGTTAATGGCACTCGCCCTATGTTACATGAGGACCTATAACATAACTGGCGAAACGTGGGTGTACTACACACCGCTGCTTACCCCTTCGGGAAATACAGGCGTGATGTTATGTTATGAAATGAACATGCAATATTATTCTTCGGTGCTCGACAATGGGACAGTTATAGGTTGCATTTTATGTGGTTATGTAAAAATAGACCATCTTCCACACTACGAATTTCTCTTACATCGTGAATTCGTTTTAACAGATACGAAGCGCACATGCACAAAATCTCGAAGTCAATATATCATATTTTAATGTCTCTTGGGAATCGAAGGGTTGTCCTTAGCACAAAAGGTCATGAGCCAAGATAGTGCGCCGATGGGGACCGCAACAGTTATCAGGGAACTCAAACAAGAGGTAAACGCTTGACGAATAAAATGATAAATGTATGGGGATGCCACAATGTTTTGACTATGGAATCTATGACATATATTATGTATTGAATGCTTCATTTGTCTAGTGGTTGCTAAGTAGGACTGCTAAACATGAGGTCGCGGGTTCGAATACAAAGTTTTACTGGGTTTATCCATTTGATAATTCTAAGTAGCAGCACGGAGTCTGGATTTTCCCGATTAATGGGAAGAAGCTCGCTCCCTATTACATTGGGACCTATAACATAACTGGTGGATTATAGGTGTAGGTACTTTACAGTCACCTCTGCTTACCCCTTCAGGAAATACAGGCGTTATGTTATGTTTATTTTTTTATTAAAATATAAGTATACAGTACTTACATATGCTTAAAGCACTTACATATTATGTCAATCACATACATTTTTCATTCTTTTCGATTTCAATTCATCTAACGTGTTGCTACGTGTTTTGGGTACTAGTACAGTCAGCAACATAAGTTGCTGAACATGTTAAGAAACCTTAAGACAAATAATTGAAAGAAATAAATATCAATTCAAGTTATTGTTTCAAGTTATAGGAGCGTCTAAATGATGATCGGATAATATTTAAGACTTTTTGATATGTAAGAAGTTGTGCTTCAATTAATGGTTTGTTTAAAAAGTTTAATGCTCAGCTACTTATGTTGCTGACTGTACAAGTAGCTGTGATTTTGTTGTCTAATCCATTACATTGTAATTACATGGTCCACTAACAAAACACGAGCGTACAACCAACCACAGCAAGTTTAACATGAAACAAAAGCATATACAATTTCGCGCAAAATTGTTCTGGGATGTACAATTCCGCTCAAAACTGCGCAGTTTTAGCGTTATCCTTTGTACGTTTTAGACCGGTGTGATACGTTAGTAAGCAGGTGTCAGGCGTGCTTTAATTAGTATCATCCTCTAATCGATGTGAGATTGTACCGACACGAACATGTCGCCGGTGATAAATAACAGGGGGGACACATGTGTAGGTAACACGGGCTCGTGTGTTCAACGTAGAATGATGTATATTGCTTGTTGTAATTTATAATAATGAGATTACGGAAGTTTTAGTTTATACGCTGTGGTTCGTGATTCATGTTTGTGATGATGTATAGTTATTTTATCACGCGTGTATCCCATTTAGGGGTAGGTTAGTGGGTGTTGTTGAATACCCAAATGTATAAGAAGATTTGGACAATTATTTTTGTATGAATTCTTATTCAGTTTAAATAATATCATAAGATATGGGCTTTGATGCCTGAAATAAATGGATTATTATTATAATAAAATCAATGTTTGAACCCTAGCGGTCTAGAATAGCACAAAAGTGCTAATTTGGTCTTGGGAAAGATGTGGTAAAATTATCCACGTCGACAAAATAGTCGCGGAAGCAAGCTAGTATCTAAGAACATTTATGTTGGTATAATCATCTTCTTGCTATTTGTTTGTCTTTCGCTGGGGTTGTCTTTCACCGTGGCGTTTTAAGAGAGAGACCTTTGTTCAACAGTGGATGTCTTCCAGGCGATGATGACTCATCTTCTACGCTTTCCTATGCCAATTGATTAAAATATACATTAAGGGTTATTAGAGCACCAAAAAAATGGCTCAACTTAAAAAAATATTTACGACGCGTGACTGCAAAAGATTATCATACAACAAGCAGACATCATGTAAAACAATGTAAAACAAAAATAACGAAGGCCAGAAGGGTAGCGTACATATTTTACATAATCTCACCAAATTTTCGTTGCGTAGTTCTTCACACTTGGCACACTTGGCACATTGCCTGCGTAATGTATGTGTGTTTTATTTATTTATTGCCAGACCACTCCGCTTTGTGGAACGACTTTGCAGTTTCATAAGGTCTGAGGTTAAAAGATAATCTGCTGTTATTATAATGGTGAGACGTGCAGGCTTGTAGAGTAGAATTTAGGGGTGAATCTTAGACTCTGTGGGACTTTGACCAAGGATTCTGATTTAAGGTTTGTCTTCAGAGGAAGGCGGGTAATGTCTACGCTATTATTTTTTAATGCGAAATCTGCGTGAATCTGTTTGTTTGTTCATTACGACTAAACAACCGAAGCGATTGCAATGAAATTTAATTACAGCATCTTTTTTTTAAGATACTTTTGATCCCGGAATGTAATAGGGGTGAATTGTAAAGAAATTAATGGGGTCAAGCATATAACATAAGATTACGCCTGTACTCCAGAAGAGACAGGCATAGGTGTTTAGTGGTACACCCATATTTCGCCAGTTACGTTATAGGTCCAATGTCCCTGTTACATAAATCCAGACTCCGTGTTGCTACTGATAATATAATTATCTAATGGAAAAACCCAGTAACACTTTTCCCAATCCGGGATTCGAATTCAGGACATCATGCTCAGAAGTCGCGATTAGCGACCACTAGACCAACAAGCAGAGGGTTAAGCATATTGCCATTAACCGGGCAAAAATCTAGACTCCAACCGGTTATTGAGCATAACCTAATGGAAAATCCCAATAACACTTTGTCCGACCCAGCAATCAAACCTAGGACCTTTTGCTTGCAAAATATCTGTCTATTTCATGACAGATGTCTCGCACACTGTAACTACAGATTCAAAGGTGTAGATATGAATTATGACAAAGCAAAAAGCATCGATACAGACCCATTTCAGTCGCCTTTGATATCAGATCACCTTTATATGGATCTCTCATTCACAAACGTCTTTGAGTACCGATGTACGATGCGAACAACTGTTAAAGAATGATACAGATGTGAATACGAATTGTGGTTTGTATGTAATAGTTGTATGAGATGGTCTTTTCAACATAAAGTATAAAATACGGACATACATACATACATAAAGTCACGTCGTTTCCCAGAGGGGTAGGTAGATACTACGGATTTCGATTTGCTACGATCCTGGTATACCCCTTTCGCTTCGTTCAAAAATAAATAAAGTATAAAATATTGTTTTTAATTCATTTGTTTTATTTAATAATATACCTAAACCAATTACAGGTGCTTTTGAAACGCCTATACTTGCATCCAAAAATCTCATTACTAAGGAGAAGAACTGGCAAGAAAATCATGAAATACTTTTTTTAAATGAAATATAATTTGAACTATTTATTTTGTAGTGTTATGTTGACGGCCTCGTTGGTCTAGTGGTCGCTAAGCGCGACTGCTGAGCAAGAGGTCCTGGGTTCAAATCCCGGGTCGGGCAAAGTGTTACTGAGTTTTCCATTAGGTAATTCTCAGTAGCAGCACGGAGTCTGGATTTGTGCCCGGTTGATGGCAATAGGCTCACCCCCTATTACATTGGAACTTACAACATAACTGGCAAAATGTGGGTGTACTATATGTTCACCTCTGCCTACCCCTTCGGGGAATTCAGGCGTGATGTTATGATGTTATGTTATGTTACAGTCAATACTTTGAGCTAGTGGTAGGATGCAAGTAGAGTGCCTCCACGTATGATAGTACCTAAGTACGTCCAGCGCACCCTGGGCGATCAACCTCACTACCATCATTGTTACTGACTAGCCAATCTCTATACCACGGTATGACTTGTTCCATTAGACATAGCTCATGCCGATACAAAGAAGAAGCTACTGACAATATTTTTGACAAAAAAATTATCAAGTCCTTCATTTATGTATTTCACAAACAATTCCCAAGAAATCGGTATTTACCTACTCAATTATCGCAACAGTCCACAATTTTATTAAAACATACATCATACATTATTGTTTCCGACAACGCGCCACTGAAGAGTGATTGATGGCAGAATGTGCCAATATGACATGAACTGTCACCCTGGCATTGTTGCGTAACAAATGTTAGCACATAACAGACCAAGTTAAGCTGGACGCTAGTCTTTGTAAATAGTTGTTGAAGGAATGTTGAGGTAACATAATTGTTTGATAATTTGATGGTGATGGTATTTTTGTGTGTCAAAATAATTTTCCAGAAAAATAAAATTGGGGGCTTTTTTTTCATTTTTTTTAAATAAGTATTTATTTAGAGCTGACCGAGAATAGGGGTATTAAGAAGCTCAAAAGAGTGGCTTTTGCGCAGCAGTGGGACAATCATTAGGCTATAGAAAAAATGAAGTACTTATGTACTTACATAGATTAGACACAATCCTCGAAATGTAGGCTTGTCAGTAGACAGAGGTGATCTCCTTAATTAGTAGTCTATTCATTTACATTATTCCGCTGATCAGAGATCAATGGATCCATCCATGGTACGTGGTGAGCCTATTTCCGCTTCTTTCGTCTCATTTTCCACTGTCGGGAAGGATGTTGAAAGAATTATAATTTTTTTTCCTATACAATACAAAGTACATAATAATATTTGACGAACTCATTAACGCAGTGGCCAAGCGATTAGACAGCTGCGCTAAGACTTAAGACAATATTTGTTTGATCCGCAGATGTTTTTTCCGAGTCTTGTTTGTGTATGTAAATATTTCATGTTTGTGAAACGCACCCACGGTACAGAAGAAATTCCTAGTGTCGTGAAAAAAAACCTAATGAAATTTATAACCATTTACGATGTAAATAACATTTTAACAATCCATTTCAGGCCGAATTTTCTATACAAAACCTTAACCAATGAAGCATATGCCTGACATAAACCGGCATTAAATTATTCTAACTTTGAAGCACGAGTCTTATAACCTTAGCCGACATTGCGAAGGAGGGATAGTCCGGGTTCCGAGATAACAGACAAAACGTAAAATGTGTAGATATAATCGTTATTTATTGCCTTTACAGATACTAGTAGATGTTCCTAACTTATATAGTTATTTAGACCCTTTTGGAGCTAGCGAAAAAGGTGCCATTTTCAGCTACATAATGGTATACTAGTGAGAAGGAGTTATTGTTTTATATTAGGGAATACGCTGTTTTTATTTACTTTTGTGTAATTAATTTGATCGTGCCGTGTGGTATCCGGCCTAGAATTGGCCACCCCCTTTCCTCCCGTGGGTGTCGTAAGAGGCGACTAAGGGAAAATTCAGAAGATGGGCAGCAGCGTCTTCTGTAACTTCACCACCAATACTGCGATCCCCAAGCCGCTTGCCAAGCGTGGGGATTATGGCAAACCCCTCCGCTTAAACGGGGAGGCCTATGTTCAACAGTGGACGTCTTTGGCTTGTGATGATGATGATGATGAATTAATTTGAATGTTCATTGAACATTTAAAAGAAACAAATTAGCGTCGTATCTTATTAATAATATTTATTAAATTATTGATAACGAAATACGTTTTTGTTACAGGTAAGCATGCTGAAATGGAGTTACAACCTAATAAGTGGTAAATTCACTTATAAATAATTACTTCAACTTAAAAATTGTATACTCACTCACTTTGAGATATATGTTTCTATTATTAATGTCATAAGCATATGTCGCATGACATGACAAATGCCTCTCTTATCTTCTTCTATTAACCCCGATCTATGGCAATTTTGGGCCAATCTTTGTGGAAACTTTTATTTCTTAAATTCTACACCGTACACCAATAACCTCGCTATTGTGTATGCTATCTTATCATACCAGAATCAGCATCATACCATATTAATATACGAGGTAAAGCACCATCTACAAGTATGATGTTTCTAAAAACTCCAAACACAAGATGGATACAGAATAACCCAAAAATAGCTGATTATCAATATCGAGAAAATATTACAAAAATGTTAGAATACCGAGATAAAAGTGGGCGGCTCCGTTTGACAGCGCCTCAATTTGTAAAAGGGATCAAAGTTATTATTTATTGGACCCTGAACCGATAAGGATTGGATTAATGAGATTTCCTGGGTCGTAATTTGGAAAAAGTTGGTTAGTTACGGCGGATGAAATTGGCTGTATGTTATTATGTAAATAGTAAAGCCTGCTGGGATTGAGAAGAATAAAAATAAAATTGTTTAACTTTCAATAGGGTTTATCGTTACACTTGCTTACTTTCAAGGACCACATCATATCTGAGTAGTTGCGCATCCACTTTCAACTTCATATTTTGACCCTCGAACTAATGATTACTTAAACTATCACCAAGTAAAGGTTCCCTTTGTGAAATCGTTACTCAGTGTTGGTTTAAGTAATCATTAACGTCTCTGAGTGTGGCGGTAAGTGTTATAATATATACTGGCTAATCTCTTCAGAGTTGCGGGCAACCGGTGGATGCAAATGGCAAGTTATCGTTCATTGTGGCGTTCTAAGGGCCTTTGTCCAGCAGTGGACGTCTTCCGGCTGATGATGAATCTCTTTATTCCCTTCTCTCATCTTTGGTCTTTGCATCTGTAGTGTTTGTGGATTATAACATATTATTCATATGTATATCGAGTTTTATGTAATTATTATACACTAATACACAGACAAACATAATATATACGATACCTACATAGTCTCAAGCGCACCACGTCAGTACACGAGAGCCTTAGGCGAGAGTGGACGTTCGTCAAAGCATGCCGAGCCTGTGACACACTTTACCTACCGGTAAGGGATTGTAGACAATACAGCATCTATTACAGACGATTTAAGCAGTGTCATGTGAGGGGTAGGCACTGTTTTGATAGCTCATTAACTAGTCTAGCATTATGCTACTTGTCTAGGGCCCCTGGTTTTTATCTTGCAACCAGACAATGTATTATCCATCTATGAAGTCAAACATCTGCTTCAATATACGATATCAGTTAGTTAAGTCATAAAAATAACGCGATAAAATCAGCAGGGCGTAACTTGCCAGACTTTGACCCGATAGTTTCGCTTAACCGCCTTTTTGCGATAACATCCACCTTTTGGTCTTCAATATATTACTTGGTCGATCGTAAATTAAAATCCCATAAAAACCTATGAAGAAGCAATCAATGGATATCGTAATAACAATCAATTCATGAAAAATTGAAGATTATGTTCAATCGCTAACTAATAATAACCATGACGTAATATCACGCCTGTATTCCCCGAAAGGGTAGGCAAAGGCGTGAAATACCTATACACGCATGTTGTCAGTTATGTTATAGGTCCCAATGTAATAGGGGCCGAGCCTATTGCCATCAACCGGGCACACATTTAGACTCCGTGTTGTTACTAAGAATTACCTAATGGAAAAACCCAGTAACGCTTTGCCCGCCGCAGCAGTTGAGCTAACCGACCACTACACCAACGAGGCAATCTAATTCGTCTCCGTTTTTCCTCCGTTCCCTTTTCTGAGTCGAATATATCAGAAACCAATCAAGCGACGCCGCAATAAAGGGTTAAAAAATATTGAATTATAAATATTTCCTCTCCCCACATTTCACAACCCAACCCGTTGACTAATCAATCGCCATCCTAAAACAACGATCATTAATTTTTGTGCCGCAAAAAACAATTTCAACGCATCGAACCCACAGCATTACGCTGCGGAATAACGACACACCAACTGAGTTAATGGTGTTTTTATCATCGCGACAATCAATAAAGAGGCCTCTTGTCCAATAAAAATGATTAATACGGGATATGTCCACTCTCGTTTGATAGATGCTGCGAACCTGAAATTTGGGGATTCAGAATGTGAAAAATTGGGTCGATGGGTTGGGTAAAAAGTTTGTTATAAAAGGTAAGGTACAGGTAGATTATTACGGATAAGGATGTATTATTTGTTCATAAATGTTTTAGCGTTGAGGATTGTTTTAATATTCAATGTTGGAGCTGAGTTTTGGAACCGGACTTATAATTATGTTGTACAAATTTGCGCGTTCAAATCCAGGCTACAACGTGCCTTTTTCAATGCTGTTCATATTTTCAGTTTTTCTAAGACACCGTAAACTAATTAGGATGATTATTGAATTGCATTAACACTCTTACCGCCGAACTCAGAGACATTTAATGATTACTTAAACTATCACTAAGTAAAGATTCCCTTTGTCAAATCTTTACTTAGTGTCAGTTTAAGTAATCATTAACGTCTCTGAGTTCGGCGGTTATAGTCTTACTGGCATACATGGGACTTAATATTGTCCGGGATTGAAACTATGGAATTGCTTTAGCACACGACCTATCTTTGAAGAATTCTATCACCATAATATATACAAACTTCACCACCAATATGAGAAAACAAGGAAATACAAGGACGCATTATAAGTTCAAAGTAAAAAGTTTGCTTATATTAAAACTTCTCTCATACGTCTGTTGTCTCTGATGAAAGTGCTAAGAGAGCTTTATTCTGTGTAACGACCTTATTTTTCACAGCTCTGACGTACGCTTCCTAATTACCCTAGTAATTAAAACAGTGATGTAGGGACATACTTGTTGGTTCCATTTTGTTATACTGAATTTTTGTGCTTTGTATTGACCATTGTTTGTGACGTACGAGTATCTTTGATGTCAAATCTATCTAAAATGGGTAAAAAGTGCATTAAGTATAAAATTCCTTTACATAATTTCAGCTTTTTTTCAAAACGTCACCCCACCCTAGGTTTTATTCCCGTATCGTGGTTGCGTTTCACAATAATGAAATATCACATACACAAACACCCAGTCTCGAAATAAATATATGTGGATCGCAAATGTTTGACCCGTGCGGGGATCAAACACACAATACTTAGCGCAGCAGTCCAATCACTTAGCCACTGCGCCAATCAGCTTGAAATAATGAATTCATAAAATGTTTGGTATCATATTTTTAGCGAATTCAAATCATAAAAAATGTGTTATTTATACTATGTGTGTTTATTGTATCTATTAGTTTTTAATCAATTTATTCAGCAGGCAGCTTACTATTTGGTCTATTTTTTTTTATCTCAATCAATATTAAGCCGTGTGAGTCGTGGTGGCCTAGTGGTTGACATACCGGATTTCTATGCACGAGGTTGCAGGTTCAAACCCAGGCAAGTTTCAATGTGACTTTTTCAATGTCATAAATACTTTCTTAGATATTCTAAGACACCATTGACTAACGGTGACGGAAAACATCGTAAGGAAACCTGGATTTAATTATCTGAAATCGCCAACCCGCAGTGAGCTAGCGTGGTGATCAGTGCTCAATCCTTCTCTATACGAGAAGAGGCCTTAGCCCTGCAGTGGGACAGTTATAGGCTGTTATTATTTATTATTAATATTAAGCCAAGTCTTAGTAATAAAATATCAGAAAAAACATACTAGGTAGGTAGTAGATAAACGTAATAGGGTCCATTGTTAAAAACTTACGTTTTATACTGAAGGTACCGGCAAAATAACAGCTTCTAGATACTTTTTAGGATAACAGTATAGGTACAACAATGCTACATTAATTATGATATCATTTAGCGCCACTAAGTTTCATCCAACTCTGAACAGCCGTTTCCATTTCAGTTATTGTGCAACAAAAATACAAACAAAAATTTAAAAACTGAAAGTGCTCTGCCTAATTAAATTATTTAATTTACAAACCAACCTTAATACGTTAAAGTAAATGCAAATAACATATTTTGTTTCATTAATACCGGTCCCTTTATGCAAGTGTAAATAAAAAAAAGCAATAATTGGATTCCAATTTTATTCGGCCTGTCCTCTTTTTGACGCAAATTAACATCAATCATGTCTGATATTCGTTTCAGTTTCAGCTTATCTCGAATATATTTCAGGTTAGGTACAATTCATTTATTTTTATTCACGAATATAAATGTTGGAGATTTTTTCGTGTCAATTTGTGATGAGTCAGATTTTGATTTTGATTTATTTGTTACTATGTTTATAATGGCGTTCTAAGGGGTTGATCTTTGTTGAACAGTGGACGTCTTCCAGCTTTTAATGATGGTTGATGGCGATGATTACGTTTATAATGTCTTTAAAGTTGCTAATTTGTTACTTCAATCAGCTGTTTTAGATAAATCATCATCATCAGCCAAAAGACGTCCACTGTTGAACATAGACCTCTCAGTTTAAGCGCGGGTGGGGGTAGAGGGTTGCCATAATCCCCAAGCTTGGCAAGCGGCTTGGGGATCGCAGTATTGGTGGTGATATTACAGAAGACGCTGCTGCCCATATTCTGAATTTTCTCTTAGTCGCCTCTTACGATACCCACGGGAGGAAAGGGGGTAGTTAATTCTGGGCCGGATACCACACGGCAAAATAGTTAAATAGGTAGTTTAAATATGCTTTTTGATTAAGTAAATTGTTGGTTTATTATTATTATTTAAAAAAAAAAAAAAAAACGTCGCCCCACACTAGGAATTTCTCCTGTATCGTGGGTGCGTTTCACAAACATGAAATATCACATACACAAACACCCAGACTCGGGACAAACATCTGTGGATCGCTCAAATTTTTTGTCCCGTGCGGGAATCGAACCCGCAACCCCTAGCGCAGCAGTCCAATTGCTTAGCCACTGCGCCAACCCGGTCGTCAACATTCATTATATTTTGGTAAAACTAAAACACTATATTTCTTTAAAATTAACATAACACAACTCCTGTAATCTCCGAAGTGTTAAGCAAAGTGTAGGATATAAGTGAACCTGTATTTCATTAGTAAGTAATTGGGATTTGCTACTGCACTGCACACTACCCTTGCCTTTTGTCAACTCTATCTATCCTAAGGTTGTCTATAATAGATTGCTTAGAGCGATAAGGCCACCCACTGTAGATTATACTGAGATTGTACTTATGTTTATCAGTGTACAATAAATGACAATCTATCTTTCTATTGCAATAGGATAAATCCTTAATTTATACAGTGACACGAAAAATAAAAAACACATAACATCACGCCTGTATTCCGAAGGGGTAGGCAGTGGTGACTGTAAATTACACCCGCATTTCGCCAGTTATGTTATAGGTCCCAATGTAAACGGCACAGGGGCGAGCCTATTTCCATCAACCGGGCAGAAATCCAGACCCCGTGATGCTACTGAGAATAACCTAATGGAAATACCGAGTAACACTGCCTGACCCGGGATTCGAACCTGGGACATCGTGTTAAGTAATCGCGCTTAGCGACCACTAGACCAACGGCAGGGTGAAAAATATTAAGTCGGCAAAATGCGGCTGAAACATTACTGCAATGCAGTTCTCAAAGGTAATACTAGTGTATATACAAATATACATTATGTATGTACCTATATAATATGTATATATCATACGGGATTTGTTAAATATGTAACACAGTCGAGGGCCAACGCTGATGACATTTATAAAACTCCGACTCCTTATCTTCTCGCCAGGCAAGAGCTGCAAAGTGGGTCAGTAGAACGCTCGCCCGCCCACTATTTGTACGCTAATGCTAAGTTTTAGTTAAATGTTGCTGTGTATAACTTTAAACATGTGCCTTACTGAATTTTAATTGTTGGAGGAATATGTTGCAGTTTGGAGATCTTGGTGAGAGAATACAATGTATTAAAAAAACTACTGTATTATTTAAAAAAATGCTGTTAGTATAAATATCCTGTAAGTCGGCAATTTGTCTTTGATCGTAATTTTTATTACTCGTATTATAAACTTCTTTTTCTAATCGTGTGGTTGATGAACAACCTGGTGTCAGAGTTTAAACCGCCTGTAGGCCTCTGACATGGCTTTAAACATCGTTGAATAATCTTTCAGGTGTGCCAGTTTCCTTACGATGTTTTCCTTCACCAATTTTATCAACTGATAACTAATTTATAGTTCGCACATGAACTCAAAAATACATTGGTGGGCAGGGGTTTGAACTTGCGACCTTTGAATTGGCAGTGCAACGATCATACCACTCGGCTATCACTGCTGTTATATTATATACTTGGCATCGTGTTTGCGTCACATGTTTCATTCATGGAAATGAAATATCACATATACTGAGACTCAGAGCAAACATCTGTGGATCACACCAACATTTCCCCTGTGTAGTAATCCTTAAGGCCAATCACTTAGTAACTGCGTCAAAATTGTTAAAATCATGAACAAGAGAATACACATTCAGCATGCCTTTTCTTTATCACGAGCAAAAATATTTAGTGTTCAGTGTTCATACCTGCTTTGTCAATGAAAATATGTCTTCTTATCAATAATGCACTTAGTCGAATCATCATTTCGGTGCATCCACACTCAAAATACCAATTTAAACCGCCACAAAAACCTTTGAACGTTCAGTAAAATTGAAATGCATCCGACAAAATCGCTTATAAAATTCGAAAATTTCCCATTTCGCCGCTTATCCGCGGCCGTACATTTGTACCCTATAGATGTACTATACAGGCTTATTCTGAATATTGAGAAATTCTAGTCCTAGACGTGATGCGGACGGGTTGAAGGCAATCGTTTTGATATTACGTGATACGAATCGTTGATGTTGTTGGAGTTTGTTGGCGGGAGAATTTCTTGACCTACGCTATTTTTAACCGTCTTCAAAAAGGACGATCTATGTTCGTCTTTATGTATTTTTTTAAATCTATACTTTCAGCGATTTTTCTGTCAGTTGTGGACTGTTTTTTAATATTCTTTTTCCGTCTGAATGAATCTACTCTTGAATTACTGGTCCCCCATAAATATATTAATGTCATTACCTACAACGGAACGGAGGTACTATGTGTTTAGAGTGGGAGCTTGTTATATGAGCTATTGGCTCATGGCTAAAGACTGATAATTTCTTGAATAAATATAATGTGACAAGGCAATATAGACAGATACACACATTATATTATATAATTGCGCTTATAATCTCCGAAGGGGTATATAGAGGTGCTTTTTATAATCAGTAGTCTATATTGATCTTATTTGACGAAAAAAACTAATAATGACTAGAATATAGCTGTAATACCTAAACTTAGGTATATTATTATTATACGCTGCCCATCATAAGTCCTAAGTTAGGTGACGAGCTCATTGTCATTTATCAAACTCATATTGGGTTCATCACCTTTTTCAACTTGTTATCACAGTTCAAGAAAGAAATTTTATAATGTATTATAAACATACTTTTTTGTATACTTGAACTAATATTATATTGAAAATAGGTATTATAATATCTCCGTTATCGAAATAGAAATATTAATAGCGGTAACCAGCGTACCTTGGAGATGATATCAGTTAGCTGCCTTTGTCGACAGCCGCAGGAAGTTATCTAACGTTACGCGGGAACCGACTGTATAAACATCTACGTATTTTTGTATAAAAACGTAGACATACTGTACCTTTATAATATATTTATATATTATATCGTAAAGTATAAATGTCACCTGTCATATATTTTTAGATTTAGACCGATACCTATTTCATGGGCATATTTTAAAACTATTGTTTGGACATCAAAATATTTATAAACTAATTCAGAATCATTCAGAGTGATTTTCAAAAATTATCGAACAATTCTAAAAAATATGAAAAATGACCTAGTTGTATCGTAAAATAATTGTATTTCAGACATAAACAATTCTACTATTGTACAATACAAGTAAAAAATATATAATTTAGTATATATTTTTAGCCTTTATATATTATTTTGCTTTATGTTTTTGAACTACATAAAAAAATTACTATACAATAAAAGTGAAAATTATACAATATAATTTTTACTTTTATTTATTTTAATGTATACATTTTCGGCCATTATATTTTTCTTTACATTTTCTGTAATATTTGGTACAATAAACGTACATAAATAATCCATTTAATCATTCAGTTAACGTTCTCAAATAATTATATACTAAAAGCGTTCTACGGGCTTAGAATACTGAGCAGTTCGAACAATGTTGGCTACGCCGTAGACATTGCTACAATAGCTTCGTAGCACCTTATTGGCGTAGGCCATTGTCGTAGCTGTGTAACTTTGTGCGAAATATAAACTTCATCCATTTATAGATAAAGTAATTAATTAATTGTCTATAAGGATTAAGTTTTCTTATCGTATGGTTGATGAACAACTGGTGTCAGAGGTTAAACCGTCTGTAGGCCTCTGACATGGCTTTACACACCGCTGAAAAATTCTTCAGGTGTAAGTTAAAAAAAAAAATAAGAGTACAAAATTTTGAAAACATTACCGCCTAGCCTAAGGAGTAACGGGTATCACACTCAGCCTCCCATTTTCGAGCAAACAATATAAAATTCCCTGTAAATAACATCACTGACAGATGCGTACACGCGCCGCCCGCCCAAACCTGTCGTTAATTCGATATCCGGCGACAAAGCTTTTTCTAGGGCGGCTACTACAGGCTCAATTTAAAATTGATTTACAAATGTAATTTAATTACTGTAATACAATTACAAGGGTGTTGTAATTTGATATTTGATTTTGAAAATTTTATATGAACATCAAAATGAGGCTTTAAAATTTTGTAGGATTCATTAATTATTGGACAATTTTAAAATGGGCCACATTAGTTTTTTAAGGAAGGTTTGGCTCCTCAGCATGAGGTCCTGGGTTCGAATCCCGGGTCGGGCAGTGTTTTTGGGTTTTCCATTAAGCAATTCTCAGTAGCAACACGGAGCCTGGATTTATGCCCGGTTGATGGCAATAGGCTCGCCCCCTATTACATTGGGACTTACAACATAACTGGCTAAATGTGGGTGTACTACATGTTCACCTCTGCCTACCCCTTTATTACATTGAACGAACCCAGGACCTCATACTCAGCAGTCGCGCTTAGCGACAACAAGACCCACGAGGCAGGTTTTAAAAAAATTGTCATAAAAGCTTATATCTACTTTTACTTTTGTCTCTTATTAATCCTTTGACCGCCACTATTTTATTAGAAGACAATATCTAATCGTAACATTTATTACGATTATCTGGGGGCACGGCAGTGCCCCCGCCAAGTCAAGCAATTGTTTATTATTTCAAAACACAAATGTTACGATTAGGTATTTTCGTTAAAGTTACCGTGGCGGTCAAAGGGTTGAAGGCACATATACCTTCACACTGTACCAGCATTGACACAGCTCTACCTAACTCTTCAGGCACCAATCTAATTATATTTATAATTAGCTACCCTGGAAAACTAAACCACTTTCTCGCCGTTAAAACCGTTCCTGGACTTCCACAAATATTTCAAGACCAAAATTAGCCAAATCGGTCCAGCCGTTTTTGAGATTTAGCGAGATTAACAAACGTCAATTCATTTTTAAATAAAAAGAGGTAAAGGTTTTACATAACTAGTTTTTCCCATGGCTTCGCCAGCGTTAAGCCCTATTTAAACCCTTAGAGGGTTGTTTTTTTTTTTAAAGTAGCCTATCTCCTTTCTTGGGTCCGTCCAGCGGTTTAGGCGTGAAGGTGTAACAGACAGACAGAGTTACTTTCACACTTATAATATGTATGGATATGGATAATAATACTTATAATTATTCACGTTATCAGCGCTGCACAGCACACAGCCAGTGCCGCTAAAAGTTAGGTTTAATTGTAGTGATTTATGCTGTAAATATTGTTTCACGTGGTCACCACAATATGGCGTTATGTTGCCGCTGTGACTGGCTTTATTGGCTATATACTACTTTATAATATACATTATATTATGTTTATATACCAAGTAGGTATCACTCGCTACTACGAAGAGGAAAATTAATCGTTTCGTAGATGCTCTTTTATAGCCTATATGAAATAAAAAACTTGACTGTGACTATACCATGTCTTACTGCCTCGTTGGCCTAGTGGTTGCTAAGCGTGACTGCTGAGCATGAGGTCCCGGGTTTGAATCCCGGGTCGGGCAAAGTGTTACTGGGTTTTTGGCTTTTTACCTGGCGTAATGTGGGTGTATTTTAGTCACCTCTGCCTACCCCTTCGGGGAATACAGGCGTGATGTTATATTATGTCTATACCATGTCCTTTGCGGGTTAACCTTTAAAGACTTTTTTCTAATAAGGAAATCCTCATAAACTTCCTTCGTCTGTAGCGGGGTAAGCCAGACTCTTACCGGCTAAAACCCCAGGGTGTCCTCCTAACCACCTTAGGTCTTCTTCTTCTTATCGTATGGTTGATGAACAACCTGGTGTCAGAGTTTCAACCGTCTGTAGGCCTCTGACATGGCTTTAAACACCGTTGATAAATCTCTCAGGTGTGTCAGTTTCCTCACGATGTTTTCCTTCACCGTTTGAGCAACTGATAACTAATTTATAATACGCACATGATTTACTTGCCTTCGACTTGGCAGTCCAACGGTCATCTCACTCGGCTATCAGTGCTTTTTAGGTCAGACGCGGGATCTGCGTACTCTGCACCGCATCTCTCACCAGGAACCTTCGAAAGACTACTTTTAGCACCATCTTTGAATGCCATTGATTGTTATATTTAACATTCTAAACCTTAGTCCTTGAGTTTATTACGGTATTACTTCAGACAGCGAGTAGGTAGTAGTAATCAAAAAAATGCCGCCTCCGTAATCGGCGAAATGTGGGTATAGCTACACATCTCTGCCTAACCCTTTGGGAATAATAGGCGTGACGTTATGATGTGAATTCATATAACATTTAGAATTCAGATTTTCAAAACCGAAAATACACATAACATGACATCACGCCTGTTTTCCCTGAGGAGGTAGTCAGAAGTGCACATTATAACACCAACATTTAGCTTGTTATGTTATAGGTCCCAATGTTATAAGAGGCGAGCCTATTGCCATCAACCACAAATCCAGTCTCCGTACTGTAACTGAGAAATACCTAATGGAAAAACTCAGTAAAACTTTGTTTTAACTGGTATTCGAACCCAGGACCTCATGCTCAGCAGTCGCTTAGCGACCACTACACCAACAAGGCAGTCCAACCGAAAAGATAAACTATCAATTTAATTGAATAGATAATTTCCTAGCACCACACAAAGGCAAACCCAAGTTATTATCTTATAGTGAAGCATTAACTTATAATTCATATCGAATCAGTAATAATTTCAACCGAGTTGACTCGATCGTATCGAGTTGAAATGAATCGATTAAGCCTTTATAATTGGACCGTAAATGTTGAAGTATTTATTCAAAAGTAAATCGTACTTACGTTGATTGATTCGTTAATTATTCTGATAATGAGATGGTTTTTAAAATTAAAGCGGCCGAACAGCGGACGATAAAAGTCGACAAGTGTAATAAATTATGTATTTAATTATGAAACTTTGATACATTGTTATATAGTAGAAACGTTATTAATCGGGTTTAATAATGGATTGCATGGTTTTGATAATAGTCTCTTTAATTTATTTGTGTATAAATCTATATTATTGAGCCTGTATTACTTGTCGACGTTAATAAAAGTGTGCTATTTATTGCAGTCACATTTTGCCGAATTATTAAATAAGTATTTTATGCACATAAGGAACTAATTAAAAAAATAAATACTGTCTTATTCGGGTAGGATTGATAAAATATGTATATAAGCTCTGTTTTATATATTTTTTATCTTAACAACAAAGTGTACTCATATTAAATACAATAAATTAATTTAATACTGTAGTAATAGTCAACGGTGTCTTACAAAGCAAGATATGTATTGTGTCCAACTTGTAACTGTTTAAGAGATTTTTGATTAAAACACGAAATAAACACCGTGTACACATTTTTGTTATTAACATGGGAAGTACTAACGTCTAAGATACAGGCTAGGCCTAGTTTAGACGTTAGTGTTTACTCTGAACAATGTTTGTAGATCTGTACTATTATTAAAAAAAAAAAACCATATTATTATTATTATTTCAGCCATGATCGTCCACTGCAGGGCAAAGGCCCCCCTTTCCTTTCTCGATTCCTCTCGGTTGTGAGCTGCAGTAGTCCATGTGGCCTTATAATCCATAAAAAAATATAAAATCAAATTGTTTTTCATCTAGGTTTGAATTTAACTTCGCAACCATAGGTAAGCCTTAATATTATTGTCAATTAACATCTGCGTATTGGTTGTGGGTTTAGTTGCATTATAATAGGCTTATATAACTGAAGCAAACATTCAAACACTCAACAAGAATACATATAGTTCCCGTCACGTAAAAAGAACGCTGAGCGACTGTCAGTGACTGTGTTTGCACTCGTATTAATCGCTTCCTATGGACCTAGGGTATTGTGGTTTATAATTAAGTGTAATTGTTTTATTGTAGAATCATTATAGGTACTTCACTACTTACGTAACAGTTTGGAATAGACTGGAATCCAAAAATGAAGTTAACGGTCAGCGTTCTTTTTACGTGACGGGAACTAATATCTGAGGTAGTTCGAAATCAAAGAAGAATGAATCGCAATAACAAAATAATACCCAGAAAAAATACATAAATTCTCGGTTCCCGACCGACCTACTCATCATAGAGATACGTAGATCCCACTCATTTATGCATCATCCCGCCAAAATAATATAATGGACTCATTGTAATAAATTACAATTGTAAATCAATTCATTGGATTCCATCAGTTTGAAATTACTTCTGAACTGCTTTATTGGTGACGCAAGCTAATGCTGTGCGTGAGGTCTTCGGTTCGATTTCCGGGTATAGACTTATTGAGTTTTTACATTAGATAGATCTCAGTATGCTTAAGCGTAATGGATTTACATACATACATACTTTCATGAAGCTTGTTTCCCAGAGGGGTAGGCATACTTCTTTCGCCTCCTTCACTCACATTACTCATACACGCTCGTCGGTTGCTTGGATTTGTGCTCAGTTTATTGCATTAGCATCAATGTAAACGTTTGTGTATATGTGTGAGAAACGCACCCACGATACAGGAGAATATACCTTGTGTGCGTCAACGTTGTTTTATATAAGACTAGCTGCGCCTCACGGTGTTGCCCGCTACATTTTTCGGGATAAAAATGTAGCGGCCTATGTGTTAATCCAGGATGTGAGCTACCTCCATAGCAAATTTTATTAAAATTCGTCTAGTCGTTTGAGCATGAAGAGATTAGAAACATACGAACACACTCACATTAGTGTGAAGTGTGACTACCTGCACCTGGTGTTATTCGCTATATTTTTCGGGATAAAAACTAGCCTATGTGTTGATTCAAGATGTCAGCTACCTCCATAACAAATTTTATTAAAATTGGTTTCTCCATTTGAGCGTGAAGAAGTAATAAACATACAAACACACTTACAATCTTTCGGCCTATAATATTAGTGTGATTATACCTTTGCCAACCTACCCAAAGAGTAAACGCATGTTGTTATAACATTATTTCTCTCGATAGACCTTACGGTACCGGATATTGGCTTACAAATGGATTCACGAAGCGTGTGTAATTTCACACTATTAACCAACGCTCTCTTACTAATCCGATCAATTAACAGATATAATCATTTCAGTGATCGCACTGAGGAAACTCGGCTTTACAACGCTTTGATCTTAATAGTATTAGGGTTGTGTTTTCTCAAGCTTAAAGACTTTTTGCACCTATTTCAATGAAACCCATAACTACCTACCATCATCATCAGCCGGAAGACGTCCACTGCTGGACAAAGGCCTCCCCCTATTGGGGGGGAGGGTTGCCATAATCCCCACGCTTGGCAAGCGGCTTGGGGATCGCAGTATTGGTGGTCGATTTACAGAAGACGCTGCTGCCCATCTTCTGTTTTTTTTTCCTTAGTCGTCTCTTACGACACCCACGAGAGGAAAGGGGGTTGTCAATTCTAGGCCGGATACAACACGTCCACTACCCATATAGTTTTCTAAATCATCGTTTGGATCTTTTTGGTGGCATACTGTGTAATGGCAATTTAAAAAAGTAACCTTTGAAGTTTCTTGCCGGTTTTTCTGTGATGAAGAATCAGTAAGAAAGTACAAAGGTAACTCCTATAGGTGCATGACATTTTTAGAACAGTCAAACTATCATCTTGACGTTTCATAATCATCATTGAAACGCAAAATTGGAAGCCAAATATCGAGGTAATCGCTTTGCACAATAGCCGCCAATACATACTTATATAAAGTCACGCCCGTTTTTCAGAGGGGTAGGCAGAGACCACGGATTTCCATTTGCTACGATCCTGGTATACTCCTTTTGCCTTATTCACTCGCATCACAATATTCCCTATCGTCGGTTAAGGATACTCCTTACTTGACCATTTTGCAGAAAATCTCCGATTTGGTTTAAGCATGTTCGCTGAGGTCTTCCCCTTCCTAATACTCTATTCATACATTAGCTGCGATTATAAGTAATAAATCTGCCTTCTTTTAATAGAATACAGGGGTAATATTAATACACCCAATTTAGCAAGATTTACTTTTTATCAATGTAAGCATAGCAATGTAACAGGCACCAAATTCTTTATATACTTTAGTTCTACCTAGCCATCACGCAGTAAATCTCCGCCATCAGCCCGTAAAACTAGATATTATCACTAGACTGACTTACTCGGTCTAAATCGATCAGGACCTGAATAATTTGGTCCCATTTGTAAGATGACGTCATCATAACGGCCATTTTGGACGCCATTTTCTCGGACGTTGATAAATAATTTCATTTCTTTTCCCTATTTTCAGTGTTGGCGCTGATGTATGATAGATTTTAAGCCGATTACGGTTCGAAATAATTTCTTGGTGGTTCCAAATTTTTTGTTTTATCGTTGAGAACTAGTTTTGATTAAAAATCAGTAATTAAAATTTTATGGTGGCCAAAAGATTCCCAATTCAGCTGAGACGTATTTGAAACCCAAACTATCAAAGGAGATTAGTCCTACGGTGCGAGTTTACAGAACCCGATTAGCAATGACCGATTAGAGTCGCGGGTTTGATCCCTATACTACGGGATAAACATAAGTGCGATCTGTAGATATTTGGTCCGGGTCTGGGATCTGTGTACGTGATATTTCATGTGATAAACACACTCATGGCACGAGATTCCCAGTGGTAAGAAAAAGGATCTAATGCAGAGACGTTTCCGTCGATCTTTCAAAACTCTGCGTCATGAGAAACGTCTGCACTTGAAATGACCTCAACCTTTAGGCCAGCAACTGTGTCCCTTCTAGAGGTCACTCGTAAATTCCAGATACCTACATCTCGTTTAAAATTAATGTAAAATCTATTTACTGAAATGAAATGTATAGCATTTCGTGTCTATTTTTTACGGGTAGACATCAGCTGTGTTCACTCTCCTATCGCAGAAAACTATATAAAATCGTATGATGACATCCAATTTTATTTATTATTATTTATCGAAGAGACTAGATCTAGAAGTATGTTCATAATCTTATTAAGAGACCTAGGTAAACTCAAAATCTTAGTTTGATTATGAAACAATTTCACGGTCCATTCCCTTACGGTCCTCATAGCCTAATGAGATGGTGGACCAACACGATCGAAGCCAGATCAAGCCAGACTAAAATGTATCTCACTTTCGATGAGTTAAAAACAATCACCGATCCAAAGAATGACCGTTGACCATGGCAAGAGTTGCATAACTTCACAATTTGACCTGTTTGGCGCAGTGGCTAAGCGATTGTACTGCTGCGCTTAGATTTGCGAATTCGATTCTCGCACGTGACGAAAATTTGTGCGAACCGTAAATGTTTGTCTCGAGTCTGGGTGTTTGTGTACGTGATATTTCATTTACTATTATAACTTTCGTGAGTGTTATTTCATGTTTGTGAAACGCACACGTGATACAGAAGAAATTCCTTGTGTGGGGCGACGTTTTTGCAAAGATTAATACAGTAGCTACATAACAACAAGTAACTCAATTATACATAAGAGCATATTAACTATCTGAATGACTTAATACCAAAGCTTTGTATTATTAGCTTAGTAAAAGTATGATTTACGCAAACTGAGATCCCTCAAAGGATATTATAGTTAATAACATATAATGTACTCGTAATATCGAATGTCAAACTATCGTCATAACAATTGACAGCCAATTTACTCATATTTCCTGAGTAAACTATCTATTTGGCCTGTTAATGGAGTAGGTACTTTGCTCAAGTCTAATTTGCCTCTGACGTTGAGATTCCGATAAAAATATAACAATTAAAGTATGTAGTATAGTTTTCTGTTCATGAAATTTAGACGACCCAATTGGCGCAGTGGCTATGTCATTGGACTGTTGTACTAAGGGTTGCGGTTTCGATTCCCGCGCGGTACATAATTGATTCGAGCAGATGTTTGTCTCGAGTCTGGGTGTTGGTGTATGTGATAGTTTTTGTTTGTAAAACGCACCCACGATAAAGGGAGCGTAAGTGTGGGGCGACGCGACGTTTAAAAAAAACAAACGATCGATTCGTAACACGTTTTATGATCTTTTGATTTCATTTGAAAATTAAACATTAATGCGAATACCGCAATTGCAATCGCATTCACGTATTTCGATTAAACATCGATATGCCTTAATCGATTATCGGTATACGGTGACTCGATTATGGAACGCTTAACATCGAGCACTCGAGTGACAATGTAATTGACATTAGGCCCTCGACAGCTATTACAAACTTACTATTGTGGAATCGACAATTGAAATTGAACTTTATTGTTGTAAAGATAAGGTCTAATAGGTGCGTTAACTAAAAGCAATAACTGTTTGGACTTGGGAAGTTCTAAACGGTTATAGATATGGTTAAGTTCAAATGATAGGGAGCAGTTAGATACAGATGTTGAACATGCCCCACAAGTTTCTGTGATTTGTATTATGTTCGTATCTTTGGAAGTTGGGATGGCCTTTGTAGTAATTAGTCGTAATTTTAGTGTTCCCTTCAAAGGGTTGGAGATCTCATTGAAAAATGATTAGACAATAGGTATTCTATTCCTCCGTGGAACGGATCATGATCCCTCTCTCACCGAGTAGGAGAAATTAAATATTTTCATAAATTAATTATCAGTTTCTAAAAATGGTGAAGGGAAACATCGTGAGGTAACCGGCACACCTGAGAGATTTTTCAACGGTGTTTTAAGCCATGTCAGAGGAGAAGGATTAAACTCTGACACCAGGTTTTTCATCAACCATACGGTAAGAAGAAGACTTAAAACCTGGGACACACGCGCGTTTAATAACCAGTACATCATTATCATCAGCCGGAAGACGTCCACTGTTGAACAAAAGCCTTCCTCTCTGAACGCCATAATACAGGTTATTACAGCATCAAAGAGGAAGGCCTTCGTTCGTAACGAGTAATGAATTAGTCGTGGTGGTCTAGTGGGTGACGTAACGGATTTGTATGGACAAGGTTTGCGGTTCAAATCCAGGCAAGTATCAATCTGACTTTTTTAATGTGATAAATACGTTAATAGATATTCTAAGACACCACCGACTAACAGTGACGCAAAACATGAGGAAACCTGAGTTTATCTGAAATCGGCAGCCCGCAGAGAGCTAGCGTGGTGATCAATGCTCAATCCTTCTCTATAAGAGAAAAGGCCTTTGCTTTGCAGTTGCGGTTGTAAGTTGTTATTATTGTAATCATAATAAATAAGGTATAGGTATTCTGTTCTACAAATGAAATTAACTTTACTAGACTGAATAAATACCCTGTATCTGCAAAAAACAATAAAGAATTTATTCACTTCAAACGCGGATTCAAACGAAGCCTTAGTATAGGTACCAACGTCTGTGACGCCTACGTCTTGTGAAAAACCTAAATACCTAAGTAAACAAGGTGACCCGAGTTACAAGTATTAAGAGGTTTCGTCTAATTTGGACAAAAAAGGCTCAATGGTTTGTCTTTTCTTTTAAAAGAAATATCGTCCCACCCTCAAAATTACTCCTGTAGCGAAAGTGCGTTTCACAAACATACAAAATTATTTATCCAGACTCGGGACAAGCATATGCGGGACGCATAAAGATTTGGCCCGCGTGGGAATCGAACCCACAACCCTTAGCGCAGGGGCGGGCGCAGCAGTCCAATCGCGCAGTCACAGCGCCAATCAGGACGTCAATTGACGGAGATACGTCGACATTTGCAAATTATGTTCTCTGGAGCCAATATGAAATGAGACTAGCGAACTACGCAGGAGATATTATAGTTCACTAATATGTTCCGAGATACAGGTGCAGTCTTTATTATCTTACTCTCAGAGCTTAATGGGACGGTAAACCGATAGGACTGAAGAGAGATCAAGCGCGGGACTAGTAGCTTAGCGTGCTTTCAAAGGCACACCCGTAGTATTTGAAGAAACTTTTACTTAAAACCACCATAATACCTGAAACCGAATTTGTGCCTGAATGAAACACCGCTTATTATGTGCTGCATAACACTGCTACTAAGAATTACCTAATGGAAAAACCCAGTAACAATTTGCCTGCCTCGGGAATCGAACCCAGGACCTCATGCTCAGCGCTTAGCGACCACTAGACCAACGAGGGAGTCAGTTGCATGTAGAATAAAACTTAAGCTCGTTTGACATCAACATACCAATATCAATCGTGTACTGTACTTTTTTTAAACATCGAATAGACCGATTGAGCACAACTCTAGTAGCATAATCAAAACATTTTAATTTGGGGCAGCTCTAAAGTACACACGTCTGCATAATGCACTCGCATTGAACTCGGGTGAACCCTTTTTTAATAAAAGTTCCTAACTTTTTTAATTTGCTTTGTATACGAGATGCTCGTTGGAGACGAACACAAGTTTGTTAAAGGCAAATGGGATATTGTCGATGCCAATTGGATTCTGTGACGTAACAGTATTAGTGGAAATGTTTGTTATTTATACGTTAATTGATGCGTCAATTGTAATAAACAAGAATATGCAGAGGAAGCTAGAAGAAAAAATATATTGTGAACTGAAACTTTAGCCTGTATCTTATAAATTATGGTCCATCTGGAAATGAAATAAATAACATCATATTTTTAAATGCCTCGTCTCGCTTCTGTGCCAGAATCTTCCGTCTCATCCTCTTCTCTTCTCGTTCGGAATGGCCGACACGTTTTTCTAATTTATTTATAACTATCCTACTTAAATCTATCATTACAGGTGCACTTAACCTAATGCGACAGACAAGTTATAGAAATATAGTAATTTAACATAATACTTAATTTTTTTTTATAAAATTCTATAGTAATAATATCTTAGTATTCATTGGATGCTTACTAAAACATTAGATCATTTTATTATACATCCAAGGCATACCAGAGCTACACAAACATATTATCTCTCCGTCTAGTTCCCACAGTTGAAACTTAATACCCTATAAGTATTTCTAGTGAAGTCATTCAGTGAGAATGTAAATAAATCGACTTGATCAGCCGCTATATGCGTCTTTTGATTTGATTGTCATTTATTTCTAAACATATCCACCATACGGTACGGCTTAATTTTTTTTTACAAATATAGAACGATACTAATCCAGCGTCAATTCTACCGCATTACAAAATAACATCTCAATCCGATAATCTGTTACGTCACGATTGAATAACCGATATAAACACATTTTGTATTAAAAATATTAATGGGATTATTTACGTCAGAAACGCGAACGCATTTGATAGCATTATTCTTTGTAAAAAAGTAAGGCGTTCAGAAGAAGATTAAGCGAATGAAGTGGCTTCAAAACCCGACCAGATAAATTGAAGACCTGACTAGCGCAGTGGCTAAGCGATTGGACTGCTGCACTAGGGGTTGCGGGTTCGATTCCCGCACGGGACAAAAATTTGTGCAATCCACAAATGTTTGTCTCGATTCTGGGTGTTTGTGTATGGGATATTTCATGTTTCAAAGAAAGATACATAATTTTATATAATATAGTTGACTATCATATTATTTAAAATTATTATATAACCTAACCTAACCAAACCAAAAATGGATGTTCAAAAAGGCCAACCGTCGTTTGTAAATGTTGGTACATATTATTATCTGCCTACCTTTTTACCTACGTGGGGTGCAAGTACAGTGGCTCGACGTGTGCCTACCTACCTATGTACGTCCGGCGTCGGTCAACGCGGTACCATCTTTGTTGACTGGCCCATCTCTTCACTACGGCATAAGCATGACCTATTTCATTAGACATAGCATGCCGATACGAAGATGAAGTACCTACAGAAATGAAGTCTATGAATAGCTACACATTACATATTCTCTATTTTACACCGTACCTATTTTTCGTATGATCGTACGATCACAAACTAAAACACAAATATTTGACCCGAAAATCGAACCCACAATCTTTATTCTGAGGGTCAAACACTTAATCACACTGTCAATCAACTTCTGCTTTTATATCAACGAAAGTTAATACATCGTTTAATATTAAAATTGTGTATTAAACTACTTGGTTGATTTACTTTTAAATCGCATGATATGTTGGTATCGAGTGGGCGTTCTCTACATCCATCAAATGGAGTGATTGCTTTTAATGTTCATTAAAACTGTATTTTTATTGAGGCCCGTAGATAATCTGAATATTTATGTACTTTTACTTTTTATTTATTGAACTTTACGCGTTAAATATATACTTTTGGCCTTTTAAAACGCAAATTGATTTAGGTAAATTGCATAATACGTTCATAAAAATCAAAATCGAAAATAGTGTTTCTAACTGACACAAACTGTCAAAAGGCAGTGAATGCAAAACGTTCACAAACAACTACAAAAATCAAATACGCAAACCATTCGAAATAAATCGTCGAAATCGGATCTAGGGGTTTATACGTCAGCAAAAAAACTTGATTGAAACCAATACATCGATTTTAGAAGTCCGTCAAAAGCTAAACTGTGGAATTTTCTGTCACGTCCCCATTGTGTATAAATACGAGATACGAGCACCGATTGTACAGGATCGATATATTGCGGAATCGATTTCTCTGATCACGTACGGGCAACATCGACTGTTATGTTTTTAAACAAAGTTCGTATTTAACCCTGCGCGGTCCGTGACGATCTTCATCGATAAAAAACTGGAAATTTTGTCGGTAAATAAGGAAGAGAAACGGTACGCGATTGCGGAGAGTTCTATTTGGTTTTATGTCGAAATATTTTATTTTATATCGATAGCTGGAACGAGGTTTTATTCGAGGGTAATGTTAAATCATAAAATGCATTTAATGCCTTTGCTTCTGCACGATACTTTTCAGCTCAGTGCCTCACTGCTAGTTATGGAATTCGTAGAAACGAAAGCTTGCGCAATGATCTAGTCGAAAAAAAAACAGAAATAGTAATATTTTTCGTCGGTCGTTATTTGTTCAATCAAAAATAATTTCTATAACTTAGATTTCGTATGTATTCGTTGTAGGCTTGTTGTGTAAATGTCTACATAACTTATAGCTAAGTATAGGTACTTGGAAAGGCTTCATTTATTTTGTAGAGAACAATAGAAATAAATAAACCTATATTCTTTTAAAAGCAGAGGTACGTATTCTTCGTCCGACTAAAATATTTACGAAAAAATGCCGCCGCAAATAAAAGTCTATTATACATGAAAATATATTTACATGTAGCAAAACTTTACAGGGGCTCCAACATGATGGTACAACTATAACTTATCACTTAGAGACACTAAGAAAATGAAACTTTTTGTACCATATATTGTGCCTAGATAGTGCTCGTTTATAAGTGCTAGATTATGTGTATTTTTACTTTTTGAGTTTCTGAGAATAAAGATGTGATGATATAACTTATAACTAAAAAGCGCTAAGAAAATGACACTTTTAGTACCATATCAGCTTATGCTTCGTTTTGTGCTACATTGAGTGTATACTTTTTGGAGACTAAAAATGAGATGATACAACTTATAACTTAAAAACGCTAAGAAAATGACACTTTTAGTACCTTATCAGCTAGTGCTATCTTCAAATAGTGCCGTCATACTAAAGTCACACTGATTTCCCTGAAGCACTACTTTAACTTTGATTAAACTGGATGAACGGTTGATCCGGCTAATGTGATTGGTTAACGAGAAATATAACCGTGTAGATGTAACTGAAGCCGGTCGAATGCCGTTCTGGTTAAGTATTTAATTAATTATTTGTATGGGTGTTTGTAAGTGTTTAGTTACATTAATTAAATAATTATGTAATCAAACCTCTATCGAAGTAGTTGACTTTAAAAGTGATTTAATTTAAGTTTCACCTTGTGGACACGCGTAAAAATCTTGTAAGTTATATTTATTTTGATTTTCACCAACTGGGCACACGTGAGTCCAGTCTCTCGTGTCGATTTGGTGAATAACCTAAAATAACGATTATAATTATTTTTGACCGAAAGCGGTTTTTGCTAAGAGCATTGTCTTTGAGTTATACTAAAGTGATCAATGTGTAGGTTAACCCTTTGACTGTTGTTACAATCAGAAACACTTGTGACCGCTTTCGACTAAAGACATGCCTCTTAACTTTAAAAAGGCATCAGTGGTTTTTCTATCATCATCATCAGCCGGATGGCGTCACTGTTCGCAGTATTGGTGGTAAAGTTATAGGAGACACTGCTAACTGTTTTTTCTGTAACATACACATTTAAAAAAAATAACTTCTTATATTCGTAATGTTAACATTATAAGCTCTTGTTAATCCTGCCTGGACTGAAAAAAAAAATAATAATATAATTTACTTCAAGTATCCAACCCATAAAATTTTATTTTTTATATATAATGTATAAATCAAGTGCTGAATAGTATTTATTTCTGAACTGAAATGAATTCAGAACCGTAATTTAATCAGACTGTCTATAACCCAAAAAAACGCAAAACGCAGAACCCGATCTATTTCGATATAAATCAAACTAAGAACCCCCTCATGGCTTCGACTACCAACTTCAATATAGATTACATCTTTCTATTTCAAGTCGTTGGAGGGTTAACTACAAAAAGAGGCCCCCAAATGACGCTCCACGAGTTTTGGGACAATCGATTTAGTTAAATGGACTGAAAAATATCAACTGACCACATCTACTATAGGTTGACGACTTGGGTTACGTCCCTGCTGAGTATACGAAACTTTTGGTTACAGATTATATTTTTAAAGTTATTTTTTGTTGGAAGTTGTTAGTTTGACTTGTGATATTATGTGATAATGATAAAGATACACAATGTATGTATCTATATTTAGCTGGATTTAGATGTAGTAGAACCAATTTCGAAATGAGTGTTTTTTTCTTAAAAAAAAAACCTTCGCCCCACACTAGGAATGTCTCTTGTATCGTAGGTGCGTTTTACAAACATGAAATATCACATACACAAACATCCAGACTCGGGACGATCAAATGTGGATCGCACAAATTTTTGCCCCGTGCGGGAATCGAACCCGCAACCCTTAGCGCAGCAGTCTAATTGCTTATCCACTGCGCCAGGTCGTCAAATGACCCCGTTTACCTATTTATGGAACTAACATTACTAGCAAGTGTTAGTATATTGTACCTCTGCCTACCCTCTAGGGAATAAATGAAATAGGTACGTGATATAAAGTTGCTCTTGTTGTGGTTTCCGCCTGTGATTTTGTGCATATAGTATTTTTTACCCTGTCTTTTCCGGGATTTAAAGTAGCTTATGTCCTTCGGTAGCGTGCGAGCTATCGTCATATAAAATTTTATTACGATCGGTTCAGTGATTTTGTCGCCACGAGGTAAGAAACAAACAGATAGAGATGCTTTCTTATTTGTGGTAAAAAAATATTTTGATACTGAAAAACTATTTTAAAGTTTTGAGAACTAATCGGATCTATGTTAGTAACTAATTGACTTTATTATAAGCTTAATAATCCGCTTTAGGAAAGACCTTTAACTTAATTATTAAGAAGCTTAACATAAAAACTTCAACTTGTTTTATACAAACATTCATTTTATTAAGCACCTAACATATTATTTGTAATAAACATAATATAACATCAAGCGTGTATTCCCTGAAGGGATAGACAGATATAGCACACTTACATTTCGCCAGTTATGTTATAGGTCCCAATGTAATATGTGGGGCAAGCCCATTGTCAACAACCAACAACCGAGCATAAATTCAGATTCCGTGCTGCTACGACGAATTATGTAATAGAATAACCCAATAACACTTGCCCGACCTGGGATTCGAATCCAGGACCTCATGCTCAGCAGTCGCACGCAGTGACTAGACCAACGAGGTAGTCAGTATTTGTAATAGATAGGGATAATTAAAAACATTAATTCCGTATCGAAGCAACTAGGAAACGATTTGAAAGTCAATAACATATTGCTACACAGAGAATTTTCCTTGCCACGCCTCAAAGAAATCAATAGAGGAAAATCTTTTGATAATACCTTGCCCATGAAAATGTCATTGATCTATAAATCTATACACATGTGTATTGTGTAAGTATACACTGTATTTATTACTTGTTTCGTTATGTTACTAATGGCAACACGCACGTATAACATTAATTCGATTGATCTGTTACCAGGTGAAAATATGAGGATTTTTTCAATTAAATATTTGATTCTAGAAGATCAGTTATGAATTCGGATTTGTCTTAATAGCAATAGTCTCAACCGTGTCACAAAAAGCTTAACGTATGTGTCTCATAGTTGGATTATGGCCAACCCCCCCCCCCCCTCCCTTCTTAAAGGGGGAGGCCTTTGTTCAACAGTGGACATCTATCGGCTGTTGATGATGTATATAATTATATGAGTGGTGGGCTTCTCCCGATAAAAAGAATGTATATAACTATATAACTTTAGCTAACAGCTTCCCGCGTTCACCCCTATTAAAACGCCTTAGAGGGTTGAATTAAAACAAAAAGGCTATACCCTTTCTCGGGTATTAAAATTTCTTCATACCAAATTTCATCAAAATACGTCCAGCGGTTTAGACGTGAAGGTGTAACAAACAAAGTTACTTTCATATTTATAATATTAGTATGGATGTACGTAAGCTTACCGCAGCTCTCGTCGACACGGAAGAACAGCTGGCTCAAACTATTATAATACGTTGATAACGCCGAGAAAGCCTCCTGCAACATAGTGGTATATTAATAGGCTGATTTTGCTTACTTTACACAAGTCTTCGCGTCTGAGGCACGTACTGCGTCGCACGAGGCATACATTAAACATAATATTCCTGCGCTCCGATGATATTTTTTCCGAATAGACGTTACGTATGTACTGTACGGTAGACGTGCTTCATTCTCCATGCTGTCCTTGGAAAGGTATTCCGAAAATAGCAATACGGTTTCTAGTATTTATTTTGGCAATCTATACACCTGTAGTTTCTGAATGTATTGCTATTACACTATGTATGAAAGGTTTGGTCCTTTTGGATTTTTTATTTTTTTATAGATACTAATTGAAACTAGCTGTATCTTATGACATTATTTTATAAATAATAAAACAAATAGACAATAATAAGGTAAATAAAATAAATTTATGAAGATTTAACGAACAGCAAAAATATGAAACGCAAAAACATTAGACAATACGCGGCGTTAACATGCAAAAAATTCGAGAACAAACTCAAAGAAATGCAAAATTTGTCAAATTTATTTTATTTCTGTTACAAATCCGATGAAATAAAATTATAATTACTTACCAAACCAATGAACAAAATTATGTGAAATTGTTTTTAGGGTACAAAACCAAAATAAATAATACCCGCAAAAATCTAAAAGCATTTTAACAATTGTACATTAATAAAATTCCCGTCTCTGAGCAATCATTTTCCACTAACCGTTTTACAATAACAGCTGCCACAGATAAGACAGTGAGCGCCATTAGATTCGTCTCTCATTTGAATTCGCCAATAGTCACGCCGCACTCGAACTGAAGTTGTAACATTATAGTAAATTAATTCTTTCCGCTAGAAAGAAAATGAGTTCGGTGTAGGGTTGCCTGTTTTGAGTGGTCCTTTTGGTCTATTATAAAATGTTGATTACCATACTCTGTTGAGTATGTAGATATAGGTTTTGCGTTTAATGAAGTGGATATTATTATGAAGATTCGGAATTCGCAATAGAATTCCGTATTTCTCTACATCACTTGATGTGAAACATAATTATTGAGAAGCAAGAAGTTTTTAACAGAAAGTATACTAATACAATACGAATAATTATATTATTGAGTGAAATAACAACCATCAATATCTAATACAAAATCTTTCATAAATAAAGATTACGCAGAATCAGATGAAAAACCACAATACCAGTGAACAACAATTAGTGGCAGATCTTCAGCCAAGTTCTTAGAAAAACCACTTACTTGCGTGATTACATAACGTTATCAAAAAACAATACCGTAGCAGCCCTAACAACAAACGAGTTGGTAGAAGAAATATTTCCCGCTCAGTTCTGCTGAGCGACCAATAAATTATCAAAGTTGTATTTACTGACGCCTAGCATGGCGCACGGTACTTGTCTAACACTTTTTATTTTGGAGTCAATTGAAATATACAGGCTAGTTTTGTCTTTGTCCCTTTGTTTAACCTTTCGACCTCGTGTTCGAGAAAATTAGTGCGGTTATTAGCTAATTCAAGGCTGGTCCTTTCATCCGAAATTATTTTAGGTTACGTTTTTTTTGGTCCTCTGGCCGCAGAATTGTTTTGGACGAGGTCGTCAGTGATTATTTTCTGTCTATTTATTATGTTTTTCGTGAACTCTTATTGTCAGTATTCTACAACTTGGTCCTAATAAATCTGCTTTTTAGGGCCGTGAAACAATACATGGTAAAAGACTACAAACAAAACATTTTAACTTGACTCCCTTTAAACAAAGCATTAAAAGAGCCATCACGAGTGACTTGCTGAGCGGACGATGCTCTATTGTATGTTGGCACACTTTGGGCCATCAACTTGCTGCTTAATCTATGAAGCTATTGTTATTGTATTATAGTATCTATTAACACTAGCTAATAGGAACTATAATACAATAGCTTCATGGAATGCAATGATGGGCACGAGTGGTGGGCTTGTACCGTAAAAAAAACAAGTTCATGAAATTGTTTTTTTTACAGCAGGTTGATAGCCCAAAGTGCGCCACAGCAGGAAGTGCGCCAACATTACACCACACAATTTAGCTTGTTTTATTGTTACAACACTGACTTAAACTGTGTGATAATTGCATTTTTACCGATACAAGTTCCACATTATGTAGGTTGTTCAAATATTTGTTTAAGCCTGAATTTCGACTCTCAGCAACCAACCATACTTGGCCATTGGGTCGTCAGTTTTTCGAGCGGTTTCGAGGGAGAATTCACGAGCAGTTTTGCTGAGCGGACGATAAATTATCGAAGTTGTATTAACTGAGTCAGCCTGCTATGGGCAGCTACGTAACATGTTCTGATTTAGTTTCATGTCGTTCTGTACTTGTTATATGAGAATTTCGAGAGAGAAATGGACTTGTGCCGACGGGGATATTAAGAAGAATGTTTTATTGCTTAGTTATGTAATTCTTTTGAACTAAATTGTAAATATTTTCGTGAGAACCACTGCGTACAGAAGTTTGATTTAGTTTTCACAATATAATTCCTGATTATATTTGCGACGCAATTTTTATCATTATTTAAACATATTTTTATTTTATTTTTATCTCAAAAACACAATCTACACTATTTGGAGTATAAAAACACCTTGTAAAATCACACCTATCTTTGTAACATCAATAAGAACAGATGAAAACAGATTTTGAAGTTTCCAGAACTTTCGTTATAAAACGTTTATGAGGTGGGGTTTTGAACGCTAATAAAAACCTGTTGAACTATTAGTGGCTTTGTGTTATTCCATATTACAACAATTTGGATGTTATTCAGCTCTTAAACAGTATATCTACCGTTTGCTATAAAAGCAATTAACGTTTTTAAGTTTTGAATTTTTTTGACAATATTTGTCAAAAAATACTGACTGCTCAAAAAAGTGTCATTGAACATCGCGTTTTCTGAATACTACAATTTTTGGTCTAATTTGCGTTAACTCAAGGGAAACTCGTTGTCATAGTGATAACAAACGTTTTCAATAGCAAGTTAAAAACGCATTAAAACGATACTCATAATAGACACACTTCTTCTTATCGTATGGTTGATGAACAACTTGGTGAGTTTAAGCCTCTGACATGGCTTTAGACACCGTTGAAAAATCTCTCAGGTGTACCGATTTCCTCACGATGTTTTCCTTCACCGTTTTTAGCAACTGATGTCATTTTGACGTCAATCAAGCAAGTCTTGTTTTATTAGACAGTGTGTATGTCCTACACAAAAAATAAATGCTTTTAAAACAACAAATGAAATGAGGTAGGCAATAACCGTTTAATAAAAAACCCGTCTCAAAAGCCTTATAGAACCGCTAATAAAATAACTGGGTCAACAAAAAAACAATGGACATTCTGTTAACAATATCTAGTCCGAGTGTATAAATATCACTATGAATATGATACAGCTCGTTAGTACAGCGGTTCGCCGCCATATTTCCTACATTTTCGACACGTGCGCTGTAACTGCTATCCGATTGGCTAGAAAAACTAGCCATTAACGGGACTAGGGTTGTCAGATTAATAATATTATAAAAAGAATTACAGATATAATATATTACAGATTTATATATAATACAAATTCATTAATATATTTTTACTGTATGTGTTGGTTGTTTTGAAATGATAAGCAGTGAATGCTAATTTAGATGATGTCATAAAACACATGCATTACAGGATCCTAAATTTGTTGAAAATTCCTTTATTTCTGTTTAGTCATTATTATATTTATATATTGATAATTCCTTTATTGATTGCTTTAGGTAAAACAAAAGACATGCTTTTGCATATTTAAAAAGACAAACAATATATAAATATATAACTATTTGAATGCCAAACCATGAATGCTGTAAAGGATTCGAAACGTCGGGACCAAAAAACAAAATTAAAACCGTGATAAAATCCGTAAAAATAGTTTTATTTCAATGAATATTCGCGTAAGTGATAGAAATCATTATATATAACTATTTGTTATTTTGCAAGTACTATCTACATTCTAGGTATTATTATTTACTCGTACGAGCTTAAAAATGCTCACTGAATAGAACTCTTTATCATACAAGATTAACTCTTTGTCAGTTAACAACCCTAAAACGAGATTTCACAAAATACCTCTTTAATTTATTGTAATAGCCCAGTATAGAAATGATATTGTATTGATTTCATTGTTACACGTTGAAATGAAACGAAATGAAGCCATTTTGGTTGAATATATTTGCGGTGGTTTAATTCAATGAATTCAAATTGGTTTTGAGATGCAGGGAAACAAATGAATTAAAGTGAATCGTGTTTTTGTTTGTGAATAAGTCGATTTTATCTTTATGTGTGGGTGTGGGTATTGTGGTCCCAGACGATATTAGCTTCGATAAATAATGAGATTTTTCTAATTATCTTTAGTTTAGAAACTAATTAATTTCTTCAGTAAAACAACTTGATTGTTAGAAATAAAAAAAGAAAATTATAATCAAAAATATAAAGGATAGATATTTTGAGATAAAATAGAATAGTTTATTTGCATAGAGTGTAGGTATTAAACCTGAATTTAATGGTCAGAAGTTAGCATATCGCCTTAACCTTAGTTTATAATTATAATAACTAGTCTTTGCTCTGAGGAACAGTTTTAGACTGGTAAATATTTCTATCATTAATTTAAAGGTCTCAATAGGATCCTTAATAACGGTATAGGTAAATTCAGATAAATTTCAATATCTAGTATTTGCGTAGCTATTCGAAACCAGTATCTAGGTCCCAGACTAGTAAGTCTATACTTATTATTTTAATATTATAAAGCTGAAGAGTTTGTTTGTTTACCTGAACGCGCTAATCTCGGGAATTACTTGTCCGATTTGAAAAAATATTTTAGTGCTAGATAGCCCATTTATCGAGGAAGGCTATAGGCGAAAACATTCGAAATCCACGCGGGTTAAGTCGCGGGCGGAAACTAATACTTAATATAAGATCTAGAAGATGAAACAAAACGTACCTTTTTTAATATACCTAACCAATAACACTGCCTCGTTGGTCTAGTGGTCGCTAAGCACGACTGCTGACCAAGAGGCTGGCTCCCTGGCTTCCTGGCTTCAAATCCCGGGTCAGGCAAAGTGTTACAGAGTTTTCCATTAGGTAATTCTCAGTAGCAGCACGGAGTCTGGATTTGTGCCCGGTTGATGGCAATAGGCTCACCCCCTATTACATTGGGACTTACAACATAACTGGCGAAATGTGGGTGTACTATATGTTAACCTCTGCCTACCCCTTCGCGGAATACAGGCGTGATGTTATGTTTAACCAATAACAAGACTTTAAAGTTTATTTGTTTTTTGTTTTCAAACATGGCCACTTAACATTCCGTCAATGTTCATCATACATTGCTGGCTGTAAATGAATATTTAAGCAGCTATTTACGTAAGACCGATGTGTATAACAAACGCTTCTATTTCCATTGTCGGGAGAGTACAACGGCGGGACATTTTTCACTTGTACCAGTTTCTAGTTTGAAAGCACCAGCGATGCTTCTTACTGTGGGCCATGGTACAGGATTCGGCGGGTTTGAAAGGACTTGGTTGATGACTTTATCATTCTTGTTGTAAAAAGTGATTTTAAAGAGTAATCTTACCTAATTAATGAAAGAAAGAAGAAAAATAATATAGAAAAAAGAAATACCAACAAGTAAAACAATTAAAAAAAAACCATCTTATTTACAAATAGTTTTGTGTCAACAAGATCACAGCTCAGCATATTGTCAGGGTGACCAGATGAGAATGATTATGTTGGTTCTTTGTTGTTGTTACAGCTTTGGTATAGAGAGATGTTTTTGAAATTTATCAATAAAACTTTTGGACATACATACAATGATATATACAGTTTTTTTATAGACTTTACAGTCATCTGGGGCAAATTTGCCCTAAACCAATTTGGGTGCCAATTTAAAATTGGATTAGATTAAATTGAAAACTGACATAGACCCTGTAAGATTTTATTTAGTTAAAAGAACAATTTACATTATATACACACACGATTGTTTTTATACTACCTTCTATACTATACTTCTATTATTTAAACTAAAAATATATACAAACAAAAAACATCAAATAATTATGCATCAAAATATTAAAAATTGAAAACTTAAATTTTAAAAAGACAATTTTTCTCCTTAATGTGTGACTCAGCTTTTTTATATATTTTAAATAATACGTGGCAGCTTCTATGCTCTTGCATTTACTGACATAGGTAAGTTCGCGAGTAAAAGACACAGTGGGCAAACCATTACAGCATAATTTGTGCAGATGCTTCTCTTAAGAGAAGATGAGTGTATTGTACCCAATTTGACTACAAAAACGCTCGACTTAACCCCTTTGCGCCACAACTGAGGTAACAAATAACACGTCTGCGTGTCGCTGCGACGGCGACGTTTCCAATTTAGTCGCTTTGTGTATGTGTCGCGTCAAGTCACATGTGCAACTGACTTCGCTGTATGTTTTTATTCTTGCATATTTAGGAAGTGTCCTTTAGATATAACAGTGTCTCTGGTTATTATTATCATCCTTTGTAAAGTCTTTCAAGTTTCCAGTTTGGTGGACTAAAAATATAATTCTTTTTTGTAGACAATTGGTGCAAATCTGATTCAGTTTATTCATTTATTTGCCCAAACCTTGCAGAATACCTATACCCTGTTTATTAGGTAAATACGTGAGATTGATTTCCATATATATACGATCGTCTAATAATTCACTTTTGAGTGCTTTCCCAATTGATTTCCAATAAAGACAGCATAAATCTCTGCCCTTTTTTAATTTTTTATAACTGATGACAAAAATGAGAAAATAGATGTGTGTTTGTAGAACTTTAATTTTGTAGAGCAAAATAAGAGAAATAGATATTTATTTAATTAATACTTATGCACATAACAAGTGTACAAAGGCGGACTTATTGCTAAAGGCATTTTCTACCAGTCAACCTTAAGGTGATGCAGAGACAAATAGAGATACTTACTGCCGCTCTCAGAGACGTTTATGACTACTTAAACTGACACTAAGTAAAGATTTGACAAAGGAAACCGTTACTTAGTGACAGTTTAAGTTACCATTAAATGTCTCTGAGTTCGGCGGTTAGATGCACAGTAGAGTAATTATCTTAGACTCGACATTTACAAATATTTATCTTACCAGATAAGTGTTTTTTTTTAAAAAACGTCGCTAAAAAATTCTCCTGTATCGTGGGTGCGTTACAAAAACCTGAATATCAAATACACAAACACCCAGACTCGGGACAAATATCTGCGGATCGCACAATTTTTTGTCCCGTGCAATCTAACCCGCAACTCTTAGCGCAGCAGTCGCTTAGCCACTGCACCAATCGGGTCACCATTTATCTACACAGCTTTTTAATGCTGCTAGACTAGTTTTATGGTTAAACAACAACAAAAGTGCTTTGTTTTTCTCAACACTAAATATAGTGGCTCTTAAAGCTCCCTTTAGTTGCTTTAAATATTTAACACCTTAAATAATTACCTCATTAGTTTTGTGTCGCGGCCGTGCCTGCTCAGCTGAGTTTCTTGTGATAACCAAGGCACAATGTAACGGGTGTTTCGGAGGGTAATCGTTAGAAGACTAGGCTTTCCTGTTATATATTTTAACCTATAGTGACATTCTTTTGTTTATTTTATTATAGGTTTAATTGTGTGTATTGTTTTCAGCTTATTTGAGACGTTTTTTGTACAAATAGGAATAATTTTAGTGAGTAAAAAAAACAAAAAGAAAATTACGCACCCACATCAGTCTATACCTATTCTTTTCTGTTACCTCCTAAATAGGCTGTAGACAATACGATGTTTATATGGTTAATCTGTCTAATTATTGTATGTATTAACTTCAGATTATTTAAGACGTTTTTTGTACGTATAAGAGTTGTCAGCAGGCGTGTAAAAATGGATAACGTATGACTCATAATATTTATTACTCTTTTGCAATAGGTATTCATAATGTGTTTTTCAAATTCTATTATACTCAAGTACAGTTGTGTCGGAAACTATAGTTCTTATTATGTTTCAATATTTATGTAAATAATTTTATTTTAGAATCAAAATTCCATTTCAAAATACAGGAAAAAAAGTCATGTTCATGTTCAAAGAATCACAAGAAATTTAAGTGTACCAATACGTTGACCAACATTGGCCTCGTGGTGAGACACGGCCAATATTTGTGTTCGCTACAAGTTTAACATAATATTCCTCGTCACGTATGCTTATTCATCACGCTGTTCCCGCTCACGAAGCGCTAAACGTTATGAATACTTGATACATCTGCACTGCTTAAAGCATCTATGATACAATCACTCTTCCTCGCATCTTCGCAATTCACTGAAAATTTTTGTAAGTATTTTTGACTTTGTACTAATTCTGTTTATGTTTGACTTTTTGCTTTAGTTGGTGAGTGAATTATTTAAAGGATTTTTAATAAGAAATTCAGTATGAATTGTTTCGAAATGTTTGAATTGAATATTTAAATCCGACGGAGATATTTTATGATGACTGTTGAAATGATGTTTTTTGTTTCATATTTTAAAGCGCTTTTGTTGTAAAATTTGGAGCAGAAGAAGCAGTTTTCTATCAAGTGTCTGTTGGTAACAGGCGTGATGTTTCACGTAATTTATTCCAGGTACAATCACAAGCCAAAATCACACAAACATGACAAGCTCTCAAATGCTTATAAAAGCATATACTCAACGAATGTTTCACGATGTCCAGTCAAACATTTATGGCGGACTACGGACTTTATCGCGTACTACGAGGGTTGTAAAAATACACTATGTATTCGTATTCTTCGTAGCGCATTCAATTTGAACTCGAAATTGCGACCAGCACGTGTGACAGTTATAGTGAACGGACTTTAATTTATACCCGCGTTGATCTGAAACGAAAACCATGGAGTTGTGATTGTGTATTTTTATGGACCATTTTGGTGTTGTGCGGCGGTGTGCTGCGAAATGTAGCGCAGTCATTCTTCGGTACATACATTTTAGCCTAATTACAAAAATATATAATAGTTTATTTACAAGAATGATTTACATTATATATACGCTCGATTTTTTTATACTACCACCTACCTTAAAACTAATAATATATACAAACAATGATTTTTCTTGTTAAATTATTTTAAGCACAATAAGCTAATAGATTAAAAAAATATTTGAGTACTCAATTTTTATATTTTTTTTTACCATAAGTGTTCTACTGGTTTACTATACACCTCTGCTTACCCATTCGGGGAATACAGGCGTTATGTTATGTTATGAAGTCCATTTACAAACAGAAACTAGCGTTATGTTCTGGTAACGAACGGGAAAAAAATTCTAAACAACTGTACCTTCATTATAATTTATTCATGATTAAAAGGTAATTATACTCAACCATTAGTTTAATGAGTCCACTTGCTGATAAACAGGCGGGTATGTTTCTCCAGAAAACGAGGAAGAATTCCCGAACGACTGGACTGGCAACATAATGTAACTCATGTCAAAGAAGTGTCACTTACCCAAATATCTGTTTAATAAGACTATTGCCAACAAACCAGGCAGCTACGTTTCTCCAGCGATCGGAGAAGAATTTCCAAACGAGCGGCTAGTACGCTCAGCAGTGCATGAGTATTTGATGACGGGCGTTCGTCTTCGTTTGTATAACTACGTTTGCTGACGTCATGCAGGTGCCAGTGACGTCACAGCTTGCAAATTTATGTTTAACATGTGTGATCAAGCAAGATTGTTTCGTTAGGGTAGACTATGGAAACGATAATTAGCGATCCGATGTAAATTTTTCCTTTCCAAATTCTTTGTAAATCCAGTCTCCGCGCCCATTCTCCGTGCTGCTACTAAGAATGACCAAATGGAAAAACCTAGTACCTAACACTTTGCCCGACCCGGGATTCGGACCCAGGACCTCATGCGTGGTAGCCGCGCTTAGCAACCACGGGACCGACGAGCCATTCATGTAAACATCAATATATTTCATAATTTATATTTTAATCTAAGACACGACTCAAACACGTTCTCATAACACTAGCAAACAATTTCAAACGGAACCAGCACGAAAGTATTGTCAGCCGAGCTAGGCAACTCAATTTCCGGTATCTGGTACCGAAACTCGATATTTTCCGGTATCGGTATTTGGTACCGAATGCAAAATAAAGCCGACCGACCACAAGCCCGTTTATACTAATTACTTAACGAATATCATTGTGGTTTCCAGAATATATCATGCTAGGCCTCTTACATCGTAAAATTGACTATTGTCCGCCTTGATTGAATTTGCTAGTGACATTTTCGTTACCCTAATTTCGGTATTAGGTTTCGGAACTAAATTTAAGGCTTCCGAATAGGGGTGGATGTCACGAAACTAGTTTTCGGAGTATCGCTAGCTACTGATTTTTAGGAACATTATATGTATAACTATTATAATATTTTTTTCAATCCATGGCTGTTTATGAATGGTGCTCAATATGCAATAAAGAATAACGGTAAAAATTAAACAGAGAAAGAAATTAGAAAATCTAAGAATATTATAAATATTTTTGTGCGTTCAAATGTTTTTCTGACGTGAAACTTAATTGTTCAGCTTTTTTGTTGCTTACTGTAATATGTAGGTTACACCCACATTTTGCGTCTTATATTATCGCTGGCTACCCTCGTTACTAATAGTATGTATAATGGCATTGAACGCTTGACTTCAAATGACAGTATATATTCACCGGTCATATTCTGATTAACAATGCTTCAGGCCTCCCCGCGAATTAGAGCCAAAATAATAACAGAATTATATAGAAATATCAAATATCTAGTTACTGGTCAGTTCGTTTTATAATTAACTCACTTTGATGTTATGTTACCACCAATACTGCGATCCCCAAGCCGCTTGCTAAGCGTGGGGATTATGGCTAAAAACCGACTGCAAAGATGTGAAACATATCTAAATAACAATACTGAATCAGCGCTATATTGTTTTCTCCCCGGTAAATAAATTCTAGAACAAAATGATCGTATATTACTTGACCTCATTTTACCACTCTACATGTTAGACTGACAGATTAAAAGCCTATCTAGATCGGTATTCAAGAAAATCAACCGATAATCTACAATATTATTTGAAGTATGTTTGGTCAGTGATTGGATCCATATCAAGTCAGAGCTTACACCTAAAATCAAATTAAGTGGAATATCGTGTTACTAAGAAAATTAAATTCGATTATCTGATTGGCACAGTGGTGAAGCGATTGGACTGCTGCGCTAGAAGTTGCGGATTGGCCCGCATGGGACAAAAATTGTGTGATCCGAAGACATTTGTCCCGAGTCTAAATGTTTGTGTATGTGATAATAAAATTCACGTTTGTAAAACGCACACACGATACAGGAGAATGAAAATTTATAATGTGGGGCAAAGTACAAAAAAAACTAGAAGTATCTTTTTTGTTGTGAGATCATTAGAGCATATCATACCAGTTTAATAGTCTGTCCTACTAGCTGAGGTTTTGGCTATTTGTAAGCAGTTAGTTGCTATTATCTCTATATATATTAACTTCAAGATAAAACACATATTCCAAGTCCAATATAGCATTCAATTCAAAAAATATTTTCAGTATTTCTGATCGTATACGCACTCTTCTCAGTCAGGCCTTTATCAACTAAGTTAGCTAACAACTATGGCTGATTAGATGCCAACCTATCACCAAATCAAAGCTCCAAAGTTATCAGAAAAAAAATACCATATAAGTATAAAATGTATATCCATCCAAAATTCCTCTCTCAAAGCCCGACACTGAACAAGGCCATATCAAAACGTTAATCAAACAATCCACCATTTAACAAAATCCAAAAGTTTTCGATGTTTCAGCTTGTCACCGCCGACACCAGAGGCAGTTGGCTCGCGACTGGATAATTAAATTTCGCGTTGTACACGTAGTGTCACGAGGAGTCTGATTAAATATTTTTAATCCGATTGTACTGGAGTTGGAGTCCGTATCTCGAGTACAACTCTATTTGGGATTAGAGGTGTATCGGTTTTGCTTTGAGGTCGATGACTTTGAGGTTTTGATATTGATCGATCGTTTTTTGTTTATCGTATTCAAGTAAACCAAAGTTGACGACCTGATTGGCGCAGTGGCTAAGCGGTTAGACTGCTGCGCTAAGGGTTGCGGGTTCGATTCCCGCACGGGGCAGAAATTTGTGCGATCCACATTTGATTGTCCCGGGTCTGGGTGTTTGTGTATATGATATTTCATGTTTGTGAAACGCACCTACGATACAGGAGAAATTCCTAATGTGGGGCGACGTTTTTCAAAAAAAAAAACAAGAAAAAAAACAAAACGAACAAAGTTTAAGTTCGTTTGTTGAAGCAGCATTATTTTCAAAGGGTAGCAGCTTAGATACGACTCAACAAGTTTGCAGTCTAAAGACATTTATTTTCATTGTTATATTATGCTTGTGAAAATATTACCAATAATTTTATCGCTAATGGGTAGGTAATCGTAACATGGAACTAAAAATACATTTGTAATTAGTTCTTTAACTTTAACCAAATATTTTGAATGATGAATAGAAGAGTAGAACATTAAATTTAAAGAGCTACTCACAATAAACTTGCTAAGTAACTCGCTAACATTTTCCACAGTAACTACACTTTTGTCAACTTCATAGACGGAGTAAACGTCTCCTGCGTATTAATTCATTCCAGCGGACGAATAAAAACAAGGAATGTTGGACTCAGTGTCTATTCTGGAATTTCCCGACACAATTTATCTCTTTCCACACCACAGTAACGCGAACAAGTAAACACTTAAGACCTTGTAGAAAGCCGAAACTCAAAGAAATGAATCTCGCTTCAGCAGCAATGAACCAATATTCTTGACTAACGAACCGTTCACATACAATTTCTGAACGTTTCCAAGCGTTTAGCAGATGGTGACAATTTTCAAGTGATTACATGGCAATTTAACCCTTATTGCTTACGAGTTAGCGCACTCTTATTATTAATTTCGGCTGCGGAAAAATTGTGGATGTTGTTCGGTGAGGAGATTGTGGTGAAGATTGATTTAGGTAGTTTAGTTAGGGGCGTTCTGATAAGACTGAACCGGGTTGGATTACATGTTATGTGCTGCACCTTAGACATAAAAAACCCCACCCTTGATTCATCCCTTGACTTACTGTCTGGTGAAGTACGTATGCACTGTGCAACTCCGCAAACCTTCGGGAAACAGTGTGATAGTATACGTACAAACCTAAAAGTAAGCGAAGATTTTGTTAAACTCCTGTTTTTACGCAGAATTGTGACTTGATATGTTGCTTAAACATGGCTGATTTAAAAAAAAAAACTTAAAGAATTCTTACACGCTATGTTCCACAGATGTCTGTGTTCTGTTCCGTAGATAGGTACATGTAAATATATTCTTAAGCCCTTAGCTATAATATTGTATCTACCTGACTAATTGAAAAAAGAAGATCTAGAAGTTTATTTCTTTACTGTACCATTAAAATTACAAATTCCAATGGCCAGCATTGCTGTTATTCATAGGCTGTAAACAATTTACATGAATACATAACTTTTCAATTTTAAAACTGGTTCGCAAACCCACAATAATTCTGCTTGTCAACAAAATATTATTATTTTAATGTGAACATTATAACCTCGAATTCCGCTGACATCCGCAGCTCAGTGCACACGCAGCTTTATTTATATTTTAACACTAATTGCATTATAAACACCCATTTAGCAGCAAACGAAACATTACATCAGTGTGGTGGACATCGATTTTATAAATTTTTTTCATGGAAAAAAGAGTCGTAAGCGAGACAACAGGCTTGCTGCCTATCACATGGTACTTTAATCGGCAGGATTTGGGTGTACTGAAAAAAGTGACGAATTGGTTGTCCCACCCCCACCCCTTTGAGATCTGCAGGCACAATTAAATTATGTACCTATGTATACATTTTGATTAAATAATATGCACTATATAGTAATAAAGATATCTGAGTCTGTTTCACTGCACAGTTTTATGCCTACACCGAGGGGTGTTCTTGGTCGGACGGAGTCTGGATTTGTGCCTAGTTGATGGCAATAGGCTCGCCCCCTATTACATTGAGCTTTTTAATATAACTGGCGGAATGTGGACGTGCTATGATAATGTGCGCCTCTGCCTTCCCCTTCGTGGCATACCACCGTGATGTTATGTTATGTTTATAGGACATATCTTCTTGTTCAAAGAAGAAACTAGATCGCCACAATTACTCACTGATTGTTGGCAGTGAATACAAAAGCGTATGGTTTGCTATACTTCTAGTCTGGTCCCATAGACATGCTTTTATGTGCCTATTTCAGATGCCAAATAAATACTTTTACTTAGCCTCCTTTTTATTCATATAAAAAAGTAAATAAGTCTATTTCATAAGTTTGAAGTATTTTTAAGGCAGTAGAAAAAGAATAATTGCGTATATTTTTGTTAAGCAAAAATTTAAAGAACAAAATATTCTAGACTCAATAATACAAAGCCGTTTCAAAAGGCCAGAGACAGAAACATTATTTTGGTGGCGTATACTAAAATATAAATATACAGATCTATCTGACTAGATCTGTTTTGATTTAGTAAAAAAAATATACTGCCAGTGTCACACACAAAACGACTAAGTAGTAAGAAACCTAGGTAAAATACCAAAATATTGTACGAACTTCGAAAGCTTCGTTCTTGGATGCCATAAAAAACAGTTGAATTTGGAATTCAATATTGAATAAATACATCAGGGGCGAAGGCGAAAAACTCTTTCTTTGACGTAACGCGAAATATATTGGAATAGTGCATGCATTTGTCACAAACTTAATGGGCCTTAGAGTGAGCGGAGATTGTGTTTTTACTTTTCCTATGGATAGAAACGTCCACTGAACGGCGAACTAGTATCGTAACTATGTTGTGCTGAGGCAGTTCAGGAAAAAATAATTATGCTTGGAGGTTCAAAACCAGGCGAATATCAAAGGAACTTTTCCAATATTGTACTTTCTGAATAAGAAACTACAGATAAGTTGTTGGTTCGAATTATTATTATGTATTGTTATTAAAAAACCTTATAGACTAAATATTGTCCCACAATACCGTCGGCGAATGAGGCTCTCCCGGGTATTAAGAAGGACTAAATATACGAAATTACCGTATGTGTGAATAAAACATAATATTATTATGTTTTGTATAATATTATATAATATATTGTTGGAGATTATGACGACCTGATTGCCGCAGTGGATAAGCGATTGGACTGCTACCCCAGAGGTTGCGGGTTCAATTCCGGCACGGGACAAAAATTTGTGTGATCCGCAGATGTTTGTCTCGAGTCTGGGTGTTTGTGTATGTGATATTTCATGTTTGCGAAACGCACCCACGATACAGGAGAAATTCCTAGTGTGGGGCGAGATTTAAAAAAAAAAAGAAAAGAAAGAATATACATATATTTAGGATGTATTGATATGACATGACGTAGTGAAACCAGAACCTGTGTAAAACGCCAATACTCATCGGACCAATATGGCTCGTATCATAATAATTTATATTATCAAATATTTATACTATCTACTCATGTATTACCCATATTTGCAAATAAATGCTATTCTATTCTATTCTATTTTATGATATTATTACATAAATCTTACTTGACTACTAATCTTACTACTTACTTGTAATACTATCCCCCTTTTACCATTACAAAGGACACTCTATACAGCACCAACAAGCTTAGATTACAATGTTTGGTCGCTGCATTTGAGCGATTTCAATTAGGTTATAATCTCACTATCTTTAGTACAAACTGCCTCGTTAGTCGAGTGGTTGCTAGACGTACTGCTGAACACGAGGTCCTGGGTTCAAATTTCGGTGTGCGCAATCTGTAATTGGGTTTTTTCATTAATTCTCAGTAGCAGCGTGGTGTCTGGCTTTGTTGATGTTGATGGGAATAGGCTCGCCTTCTATTACATTGGGAACTATAATAATCATCAGCCGGAAGACGTCCACTGTTAGACAAAGGCCTCCTCCTTAGAAAAGGGGGGGGGGGTCCATTATCCCCATGCTTGGCAGGCGGCTTGGGGATCGTAGTATTGGTGGTCAAGTTACAGAAGATGCTGCTGCCAATCTTGTGGTTTTTTTTCCTTAGTCACCTCTTACGACACCCACGGGAGGAAAGGGGGTGGTCAATTCTGGGCCGGATACCACACGACACGATAGAATAACCAGTAAAATGTAGATATAAAGTATAGTAGATAGGTAGGTTCCCTTCGGAGAATACAGGCGAGATATTATGTTAGTTTAAAATTAGCTGCCCTAAATGTACAACTAAGCCACAATATATCAACCGGTATGTAATATTATGTATCCATTCGTAAATAGAAGGGCAACGTGCCTACATAATGTTATGATTTAATCTGATTTATGTTTATGCTCGGAGCAACCAATGTATGACGTGCTCGCTATTAGGACTTAATGGCATTTGAAATGGACGCTAATGGCATATTTAGGGCATGTAGACGGCCTAGTACATGTCTAAGATTATTTTGGTGGCGTTATTTGTGCGCGCTGCGTGCTGGCTGTGATTGCAGTCATGTAGCAATTAAGTTTATCATTTGTTTTCAAACCATGTTTTACTCTAATTGATAAATGATTTAATTTCTGCAAATAGGTTTTAAAAAATACTTTGACACGTCATTTTTTTTTAAACTAGTTAGATGGCGTCGGCATTTCCTAACTGACTGCCTCTGAGAAGAAATACAATTAAACTAGTCGGGTCTTCCCGAATAAAAGTGAGTAAAATGGCTCTTTTGTCGTAGTTATCGTTTCACTTTGTCCTTTTTTATTTTAAGTTTGCGTGCAAATTAAAGTGTCCATACTGAAATTTAGTGGGTGGGGCGTTTTAACAAATCAGCTGATTATTTCTAGATCTATCTCTATGTTTGACATGACTCCTAAGTCAATTTAGAAGGTTGCACATGCTAAGCTTAAAATTGATAAGGAAATTTAGAAATGGTGGACTCGAGCGGGATTCACCTTACGACCTTCCCGTTACCGTGGCGCACTTCTTATTAACTAAGCTACCGTGTCGCTATGTTTGTTTATTCTGAGCCAATGAAATTCAGAATCAAAGCTAAACTGCTTTTTATTTTATTTATTTATATAATCAGCACTTACAACTATTATTACAGGTATTACAACCCATTCGTTATATTGTACTGTTTTATGTACTGAAAATGCACTTTGATCGTGGGCAATATTATTATACTTATGTACATACATTAAACAGTCATAGTTTTACCCTTTGTTTCATTTTGCTGGTAAATGTCTATTATTCAAAGTAATACAACGTTTTTGTGAATAAAACAAAATATCTTCCTATTTTGATATCTTACTCAGGCGCTATTTTTATGGCCCCAACTTGATATTCCGATTCGTTCAACCGAACGTTTGCAGAGCAAGTTTTTAATGTATATAAAACATATTTCTGTAAGGAAAAGTAATATTAACAGTTTCGGCATTTGCCGAGCGTTGATGCAAATTGAAAAATAATGGGTTGATGTTCGAATAATTTTATTATTTTTTGCGATAGGCTTTTTTATTGGTGTTAGGATATTTAGCGACAGGGACAGACAAATCTTACATGCTACTAACTGGTTAATACATTCCAGGATATTTTTATTTCTTTGACGATCTGATTGGCGCAGTGGTTAAGCTATTGGACTGCTGCGCTAAGGGTTGCGCGTTTAATTCCCGCACGGGACAAAAATTTGTGCGATCCGCAGATGTTTGTCCCGAGTCTGGGTGTTTGTGTATGTGATATTTCATGTTTGTGAAACGCACCAACGATACAGGAGAAATTCCTAGTGTGAGGCGACGTTTTTTTGTTAAAAAAGAAAAATGGCATAATATGTGGCTATTTTACTGACATTTCAAGTACCTGTTACACAACATTGATGATGTGTTTTACTATATCATAATCTCTTAGATGCGAGAAAACTAAGTACAAGTATGTACAACATCAATAAAGGTATTTACTACAGGCGGTGAAAGACTGATAATAAAGAATGACATGTTCTTTTCTTCTTCTGTAATTGATCTAACCACTCAATGCTAAGTGATGGTCTAATATATTTATACGTTGAATAAAAAGTAATTATTGAAAGAATTTGACTTGAAGATTTCAAAACACCACCAATAGATCCAGTAAATCTTCGCATTTTATTTACTTTGCGAATTGAAAAGGCTTTACGGCCTTTAATAACCGGACCCAACAAATTTTTCTCGCCGGAAATTTTCACGTAACCGGCAATTACCCTTAACAGGCTCTAAACTAGCGTATCTGCCGGTAGCCACTGAGTTATGTCCTAACGACGGACATAATTTACTAGGCCATAAAAGCCGACCTTTGGGGATGATTCATTAACGCAGTTCAGTAGTTATGACACCCCATTAAAAGGGGGAAGTGGGAATGTAAAACAAATACAATGGCTTTGAAGCTAATATTTGATATAATGGGTAAGTTGGGTTGGGCCTGCCTTTGTTTTGTTTTTGCCAGACATTCCTATTTGGAAAAGTTTTTTGTCCTATAATTTGCTTGTTGTGTATTATTTGTGTTTATTTATTGTGAGGACGTCGCTCCGTACTACCAAACATAATTATGATCAGGCAGTATAATCATATTTGAACATTATTGAAGCTAATTAGGTCAATTTTAATAGGATTTTAGAAACTTCTAGAAGCTATGTAGTTTTATTTGCTTCTGCTTTTTGTTATCTCCAAAATAGTTTAATAATAATCAAATAATAATGTTCTCTTGGCCGACTTTGGATCACGGTAGCCTATCTCAACTGAGCCTATCCAACTACACAGGAGATAATTACTATAGTGCACAAGTATGCGCTCAAACACAGGTACACTCCCTATTCCCTCACTCTCATAGTCCGATAGGACAGTAGACCGATACGAACGGACCAATGCGGACTTCCGAAGCACGGAGGAGTCTTGACATGTGATAACGGTCACCCATCATAGGGCTAACTGCGGCGAGCACGCTCTTAACCTCGCAGAACGACTGATCTGCGCGGTAGCCACGTACAAGTAGCTACGAGTCCCTAAAAAGCAACACTCTGTTAGTCACTTAGCACAACCTTTATCAAAATTTAATGACGCGTTAATGGTCCAATACACGCTGAAACATTCATTTTTATCGGCGTAGTTCATTGCCCCTATTCTCAACAAGAACATCTGCATTGGAACGATTGTAGATATTCAAGTAGATTAAACTTGAATTTTACTGCAGTACTTTAGGGAAACTTTACCATGTAATGGCGTAGAAATTTTAATTTAATTCTTTGCCTTATAAAACCGCTTACGTGTGGTTTCTTTGAAAAGTTTGCGCTGTAGTTTTAATAGTTTATGAAAGTGTTTGTTTTAGCAGCGGTTATTGTAATATTCTTTGCTTTTAGTCTGGCTAGACTGTAGTACAAGTATGTAGTTTATAAAATATTTCATTTCTGATATAACGATACATTAAATTAACCTCATTATGTGGTGAGGAGTTTTCCGACAAATCTATAACATATTATTATTGAAGAATAAAACAACCCTTTATTATTCCTAGGGTGTAATAGGGTCGGAGGGTATATTCTAAACCACACAGTATATCTTTATTAAACTCAAACCGTCTATTATTTTTCATTTCCGCACCCGCATAGGAATTGGAAATGGAATAAAATCGACTGGGAATTTGAACAGTTTGAAATATTCACACATATTTCACAAGGTATCGAAAAATAGCATGGCCTGTTTCATGTCGGATATAAAATTCCAATCTATGCTAATTCCTAACATATCCCAGTAAATCCTACTATTTTCTACCATATTCTACATATTAGAAAACATAACAAGTAACCCCAAAACAAACAAAAAATATCGGATGAAAATATAATAAGATTTGACTTTAGAATATCATCGCCACGCAAAATAAATTAGCAACAGCCAATAGCGTAGCACCTACAATTCGAGGTTCAAATTTCGAAATTGGAATTCTAGCACGGACCGCATTTCATTTGACGCGGCGAACGCTGCACGTACGCAGGGTTGCCAGTTTCTAAAATTAACGGACACCCGTTTACTGGGGTCAAGAATTTGGAGACGCAATCAGTATTTTGATGCTTATAAGCGGGTACTTGAATGCTGGTCAATCATTACGAGGTTAATATGTAGCTAGCAGTGTCACGATTTTATTATCTTATTCCAACACAGGAATTTTGGTCATACTTGCGAAATATGAAGACGTGTCGTTCGCAACGAGGCTAATATAGAAAGGGTTTAATATTATTAATCTAATGTCATAATGGAACCTTAGCTTATTTATGAATGGTTCCAAAGTATGCAGCACAGTTGATTTATTGCAAAATTGTAATAAAATTAAAATATTATCACGATTTTATAAATTAATCAATCATACAGCTCTTGATTGTTAATTTTAGTCCCTACATTCGAAAAGTAGATCAAATTGGATCTGATTACACCTTTAATTATATATTTATTGATGCAGAGTATTTTTATTTAATCTACCAATTAATATACACCTCTCCAGTAAGTTGCAATATTGACTTTACTTCTCAGAATGTGAAAACCAATACCAATAAACACAATAAGCCGACCAATCAGAATATTCTCTACAGTTTCTGACCAATAAAATTACCGGACAGCGAGGAAGTTGCTGGTAACCCTGATACGTTCGAAAATTGAAATCCGAATTTTCGGTTGTGACGTCGACAAGCCTCATTGTATTTGCTTTTACTGCGTGTCAAGTTGGCAAATAAATTTTGTATTGTGTATTCGCCATTAATTAGTAGAGAGGATGGGCAGTACTGGCAGACCTGTTTTTGATATAGATCTTCATTTATCGCTAGAAATGCGGTTTGAAATCATTGTGGAATTAGATTTGCGGGTATTTGTCTGATCGACTACGACGTGGAATATTTCAAAAACTCATTTGTTTTTGTTAAGATTTTTTATAGGTTAGAAAAAAGCACTTCAGTTTTAGTTGCATGGTTTCAAAGTGTCCTATGGAGAAGAACCGGCAAGATAGGTACCTACTTTATATTTCCTCTTTCAAAGAACTCTTTTGTGTCTGTTACCTTCCCTTGTAGGATGAAACCCTAGTGGAAGTTTTTGCATAACATTACAAAAAACTTACAACATATTCGGATCATACATCGCAAGTTCGCAACGTATGTATCAGGATTTTCACACTAATATTATAAAGTCAAAAGTTTGTAATTGTGTTTGTATGTTTGTTACCTCTTCACGCTCAAACGGCTGGATCGATTTTGCTAAAATTCGGTATGGAGGCTACTTTTTATCCCGAATAAATGCAGCGGGTAATACCGCGGGGCGCAGCGAGTCCTCCATAAATATAGGCTATCTATTTGGTCTATTTTCGACGGCAGATGTTGCCGATGATTTCTATACATTATAGCCTCGATAAAGCTTAATTTATTATATCGTTATTTGCAAGTGGTGACTGCGTTGGCTAACGTAACAGATTTGGAGGCAATGCTAATTGAAAACATGGCTAATTCAATTACAGTTTGGTTTAGCATATCTAAAATATTGATTTAGTATTGGTAAAGTCAGCATCATATTATGTAACTTAACATTTAAATTATTAAACATACCAAAAATTGAAGAACAATTTTTTACATAAGTACAGCCCCCTAACGTTAGGGCCGTTTTCTCTTTAAAACGCCCCTATAATTTGAAAAAATAACTTGATATTTTTAATGTTTGTTTCTTTTAATTAGTTGGCTTAAGGTTTTTTAACATCTTCAGCTACTAAAGTTGCTGACTGTACCTATCAGTGGATAATGATTAATTTTGCATAATTATTGTTTTCATCCGCGCCGTGTGGTATCCGGCCAAGAATTGACCACTCCCTATCCTCCCGTGGGTGTCGTGAGAGGCGACTAAGGGAAAATCCAGAAGATGGGCAGCAGCATCTTCTGTAACTGTACCACCAATACTGCGATCCCCAAGCTGCTTGCCAAGCTAGACTCGCCACATGGGACATGGTGTGCACGGGGTGCAAATAGAGCCTCCGCGTGTGACGATACTTAAGTATGTCCGGCGCACCCTGGACGGTCAACCTCGCTACCATCCTTGTTGAATGACCAATCTCTACACCACCGACACCTATTTCATGGTTATTCGCTCATACCGATACGAAGAAGAAGAAGGAGATGGGATATATTTTCGGCAGCAAAATTTGAGTAAATACAATAAATAAACGAGTATCTCTCTGCCTTCATTATCGTGCGATACAGGAGTAAATACATCAAACAAAATTATATTCAGTAAAGGCCCACTGTCCTATAATTTAGTATTTATCGTTCAGGTTCCTCTTATTGAATTCAACCTCATTGGTCACCTGATGCAGCCGTGAAGTTTTAATTAAAAGCTAGTGACGCGACGCCCTGGCGTGACACGTGTTCTATAAATACACGTCCGTTGGGCGGTAAGGCACGTGTTATAATTAACAGAACAGCCCTGTTAATTATGTAACACACAAACTTTTTACTGTAACCTTACACGTGTATCTTGGTCACCTAATTGGTATATTGGTCAAGGTTCCGAACTGTCTTGAGTTTGTTTTGTAGTAGTTTTTGTAACAACACTAGATCCTACTCAGTTTATTCTATTACCTGTCTTAGTAAGAAATACGGGATAAGATAAGATAAGATAATTTTATTGATGAGTGGAAGTGATGACAATATCTTTGTAGTGTTTTTTTATATCGTGTCGAAATGATTCATACTATCATGTGGAGGTCAATCAATCAAACAATTATATTTATTTGTAAAACACAGGTAAAGTATAAGCAAGGCTGGTAGAGAGGCAGACTGTCCAAGATGAGACGAATTGATGAACTGTATTCGTCTTCTGTGAAGGCTCTTTTAATGTAGGTAACTCCTTTTTGGTGGCTAGCTTTTATGACTGTTAGGCGCTAGAACGCGGATCGTTAAAAAAGGTTTTAAGGGTTTGCTGACAAGAAGTTCCCAGTAGCAGCTCGAAGTAAAAAAGTTTGAGGTTTAATACCACCATGCCTTTAAAGTCATGAAAATCTATAGTCTGGCGCCTAATCTGCGTAGAGATTAGCCATTGTCCAGTACAGTCAGTATATTGTCAAGAACATCAATATATTTAGAGTACATTATAAATGTGAATATTTAAAAATTATCATAATTATGCATCAGTTTATTATAATACAACAATTCAAATGCCATTAACTAGTAGTAATCATAAATGGAATTTAAATGTGTGTGGCCAGCACGAATAACTTTGAATTGAGAACATAATAGTACATAATAGGTTGATTCTAAATAATATATGCGTGTGTATTTGGTTGACGGGTTCCGTATAGAATGTTTGGGATAGCTAATGTTGGCGCATGCGTTCTGCTCGTGATCAGATGCTGTTTATAGGGACTGTCTACTGTCACAACATTATTAATTCCTATCGGGCTTATGAGAACTTAGGACTCAATTTTAATATTTTTGTCCAATCATCGAAGCTCATTTAAAAAAATATCTTTGTTTAATAAGATTTTGATATTATGTAGAATGTTGTCCATGCTAGGCTCAAAATCATTTGAGAAATGAGGACACGAGCGCAATTGGATCCTGTGATTGAATCTTTCTTTTCCTTAACACAGAATTTCCAGGTCTATCGAATTACTGATGTGGTATAATTATATCGTTAAGTTTTGTATCTAACGAAAACTTATTTCTTTGTTCCAGATGTTTTTAAGGGCGTCGAGTAGTGAATTGTTAAAAATTTGTTGATAATATTGGAATGTACGGGTTGGTGATGGTGATGGTGATGTGATGTGATGAGCTGATGTGATAGTGATCACCATGCTGCCGGCGCTGTGTCGGTTGCTGGTCACCGCGGCTGCGCTCGGCGCGACCCTCATGGCTATGGCAGCTAAGAATGGTAAGTTTTTGCACATTTTGTTATGATAAGAGATTTTTGGAGCTGATTTTTTTTGTGAATTCTCATGTCATATATTTCCAGGCGAATAAATTTTAGGGTTGTCTATGACGTTAAATCAATTCTTAACTCACTAATCCAATAATTAATTGGCTTTTTATCGGATAAATACACACTACAAATCAACACTTTTATAAACGATTTCATATTTAAATGGTCTTTTTTAAATGTATACAAATTGTTTATGTAATTAACTATATTAAAGCGGTTGTTTCAGTATCAATTGCGCACACGTAAATATTAAAAATGCAATAAAAAAAATTGTTTTCTAGCCCTAATGACGAAAATGTTAGTTTTATGCCTTGAAAATAACGCAGAAAGTGTTTACATACGTACGATAAAAAATTTCTGTATTCGATATCGTTTGACTTACGTATGTAACGTTTGACACAACCCGCCCTAAATCGACCTAAAATGTCGCGTGAAACACAAATAAACAGTGCCTTTATACCATCATTCAAATCAATACCAGATGCCCGAGATTCGCTAATATCAATCAGATGTGTTCTTAAACCGTAAACAGTCGCCTGTCATCGGCAAGGAGCGTCGACAAAAACCAGAGACAGCTGTCATTCGCAGCAACCACTTAATGATCCCAACGAACAGATATACGGAACCGATGTTTTGTGACTCATTACACATGAACCCTGAATTCATTGCCACGGAAAAATGAATTATATCCACTAGGTACTAAGGTTGAAAATCGTGTGGACATTCATATCTTGTTCCCGTCCCTATAAAATCTCGGATCCTTGAGAGCTCTTTAATTCAGCTCGTGGATTTGCAAAGTTTACGCTCCGAAGTGTTATGGCGATTGCAAAATGAAAGGTTTTGTTTTATAGTTTCTCGATATGGTTTGTGTGTTGCCGATGGTCATTCTGTTATAACGTTACGAAAGTTCATGTAACGTTATAACAGTGTTATATATTACTTCATCAACGTGTGATGTCTGTGACAGTAATAATATCATCATATATTCGTCACCTGAAAAAGGTAGCTGGGTCAACTGGGTGCGGAGAACCGGGTGTTGTGGCGCAACTTGGGAGAGGCCTATGTCCAGCAGTGGACCGCGATAGGCTGAGAGAGTGAGAGGGATTGATTCTTTCAGAATGGTTTTTTCAAAGCCCATGCAATAAGGTACATTTATAACACTGCACTTGCATGCAGAGTAAATAAAATCAAACTAAACGATGAATTTGTTCAAATAAATCAAAAAATAAAATATAACAATTATAACTGAAAAGCTTCGATATCAACAAAAACATCGAATTCGGTTTGAAAAAAAATGCATAAATAATGCAACCTCGTAACAAAGGTAAAATATTGAAACAATTGAGTAACGCAAATTGTATAGAAAAATATTGGTATATTTTATTTAACAAACAAAAACTGACTGGCTGGACTGCCTCGTTGGTCTAGTGGTCGCTAAGCGCGACTGCTGAACATGAGGTCCTGGGTTCAAATGCCGGGCTAGGCAAAGTGTTGCCGGAGCTTTCATTAGGCAATTCTGGCTTCAATTAGAGTCTGGCTTAGTGCTCAGTTGATGATAAAAGGCTCGCTCCTATTACACTAGGTCCTATAACATAACTGGTGAGATCTTCTTCTTATCGCATGGTTAATGAACAACCTGGTGACAGAGTTTAAACCGTCTGTAGGCCTCTGACATGGCTTTACACACCGTTGACAAATCTCTCAGGTGTGCCGGTTTCCTCACGATGTTTTCCTTCACCGTTTTCAGCAAGTGATAACTAATTCATAGTACGCCCATGGATTCAAAAAGACATTTGTGCGTGCCGGGGTGTGAACTTGCTACCTTTGACTTGGCAGTCCAATTGTCATACCACTCGGCTATCAGTGCTGTTAACTGGTGAGATGTGGCTGTACTACACACCTCTGCCTACCCCTACGGAGAATACAGGCATGATGCTCGGTTTTTTTTATTGTTCGTTAGTTATGAAGGCTTTTTCTAACCGTTGATCCAAGATTAACCTCGATCCCATGATTAGCATATAAATTACGGGCTTATATGGGTGGCTGTTTTATCATACTGGAGAAATATGGCCACTTGTGAAATTGATCTTCTATTATATAATATTAAACTTTATTTTTGTGGTCCATGACCCATGCTTGCTGTTGGAGTTGTTTGCATTTATAGATACCTGCTTCTTTACCATGAACTCTTAATGCAGGACATTTTCACAATGCACGTAGCGTCGTCTCGCTTCCACAACGGAAAATGTCCTGAGACAAGAGTTCATGGTAAAAAAGCAGGTATCTATAAATGCAATTGATTGCACTTTTGCGTCTTGTTTACCTTCACCTAGCTAACCTAACACAGGTATTGTAAAATTTATTTTCTTTTAGCAAAATCTATCATTCAGTGGATTATGTGCTAAAATAGGAAGGGTATACTAACACACAAAAAATTCCTTAATGAAAAGAAACCTCGTTTTTTTAACCAATTTCTTCACGGAACCCTAAAAATAACATTTATCCACAAAATCTTCAATTCGCACAAATTCAAAAATTATTCAACGGCCATCGAACGTAACCATTTCGATTTAAAATGTTCTCTTCCGAATTTAAAAAAGTAACGTTTTAAAAAGCTTGTTGGTCTCGCGAGTGTCGTGTTACTGAACAGCGTTTCAAGCGCTGCTTTGCATACAACTATTACCGCTGATTCCTTCGCCCGTACCCCTTGGGGCTGCCGCGATGTTCCGCTCTCATCCCTTTCTTATCTAGCGATGAAGCGCTGTACTTACATTTGCATGCTAAAATTCGCGCTTGTGTATTGAGTGGTGCATTAAGCGTTTATTTTTCTTTTTAATTGGGTTTTTGTATTCGGTATGACCACTTGACACACACAGTACCGCATACATTTTAATGTCATCGCGTGACTAGCTTTGACAATGTAATATCAAAAATTTACCTAACCAAATTTAATTAACAATTTACAGCTTAATCTAGAGATTACTCAGTTTTTAGAACTTTTTACCCATTCCTTACATTAAATTAAAATAATCATACTTATCAAAACTAAGTAAAATTCTTCCATGAAAAGCTTCTATCATTTTTAATTCAATATTCTTCTAATAGCTTAAAACATTTATAATTAAGTGTACGTATTAAATTCGTTAAAAAAATAATGTACAATTAAAGTAGTATTTATCTAAGTGCCAACAAAAAAAAACAAAAGTACAGTCAGCGAAAAAAACCACGAAACACCAATCCGGGTGTCGAAACGGATAAAAAATGTAATCCGGGCAAAAGTGGAAAATTCACATGACCGCAATGCGACACGGGCAACACGCTCAGTTGGCTACATTAATAACTGTACTGTTGTTTGTTTGTCGCGCTCTCTTAGTGGGTCAGCAGAACTCTCAGGTGTTTAGCAACGGCTGATAATACACGTAGACTCGTGCAGTGAACATTTATTTCAGGAAAATTTATTATGAAAATTTGAATATATAAAATAATGTAACACCATGTACGCAGTTCAGTCAGACGACCTGATTGGCGCAGTGGCTAAGCGATTGGACTGCTGCGCAAAGGTTCGATTTCCGAACGGGACGAAAATTTGTGTGATCCGCAGATGTTTGTCCCGAGTCTGGGTGTTTGTGTATGTGATATTTCATTCAAATTCAAAGTTTTGTTTCTATTCACCCTTGTGTTTCGATTTACCCCGTGTGTGTTAATACTTATATGTTTTTAATTAAATATTCCTTTATTCAGTTCCAAATGTATGCATCAAAATGCTTTACAAATCGTTTTTCACAATGTATTCGATGGTTGAAACTACATTTTGTAGGCGATTATTTGATAGGATTTTAATAGCGCATTTGGTCACTGTTGAATAAATTCAACATGTTTTGAATAAACGAATTTAATTGGGTTTGTTAGTGTATTGTTTGGTATTCATTTAATGAAGAATGTTTACGTGTTCCACTTAATAACATAACATCACGCCTGTATTCCCCGAAGGGGTAGGCAGAGGTGAACATATGTATAGTACACCCACATTTCGCCAGTTATGTTGTAAGTCCCAATGTAATAGGGGGCGAGCCTATTGCCATCAACCGGGCACAAATCCAGACTCCGTGCTGCTACTGAGAATTACCTAATGGAAAACTCAGTAACACTTTGCCCGACCCGGGATTTGAACCCTCTTGCTCAGCAGTCGCGCTTAGCGACCACTAGACCAACGATGCAGTCGACTTAATTGAATTGATTAAAATCATAAAATGCTTGTCAGAAGTTTGTGGTTAACCTAGGCTTTCCCTTAGAGGGGGTGGTTATCATATTAGCCATATGATATCAAGCTCCGATCCCACAGACAAATACACAGACAGACGACCCGATTGATGCAGTGGCTAAGTGATTCGACTGCTGTGCTAAGGGTGGCGGGTTCAATTCCCGCATGGGACAAAGAATTGTGCGATCCGCAGATATTTGTCCCGAGTCTGGGTGTTTGTGTATGTGATATTACAAGTTTGTGAATCGCATCCACGATACAGGAGAAATTCCCAGTGTGGGGCGATGGTTAAAAAAAAAGACACGTCAAACTAATAACACCCTCCTTTTTGCGTCGAGGGTTAAAAAAAGGTTTTAATACTGCCTATTATCTCTTTTAGAACAATTTATTTTACCGTCGATAAGTAGCAATTACTTTTAGATGTTTTTGATAGCTTCAATTTAATTTTCTATTTTCGGATAGGAATCCTTTACAGGTAAAAGGGTTTAGGTACTCAAACAAGAACAAAGCAATTAACGTATAAACGCTTTAGCAACAGCTAGACAAAGTTATAAAAGTGGAGTAGGTACCTGTCTATTCCTAGATTGATCCCTTATCAGTGAATATGTAACTGACAGTTACTGAGGTAATGAGTAGCAGTGTTTTATAATTAGAATGTGAGTTTGATTAAATTTATATCAGGTGAATAATGGTCGGTATGTATAGACAAGTCGGGTGTATTCTTGTAATTAATATTTAACCGAACAAATAAAAACACGCCTTTATAAAAACATGCCGTTCGCTCATTCAGTTATCCTGCTTGCACAAGACAAAACACAACTACAATACAAGGTTAATTAGAACCAGTCTGCAACTCAATCAAACTAATATTACAAAAGCGAAAGTTTGTGCGTGTTAGTATGTTTTTTATCTCTTCACGGTCAAACGGCTGGACCGATTTTGCTGAAATTTGGTATGAAGGTAGCTGACACCCTGGATTAATATATAGGCTACTTTTTATTCCGAGAAAATGTAGCAGGTAACACCGCAGGGCGCAGCTAGTCAAATAATATGCAAGACAAGAAAGCAATGCACTAAGTGACTTAACTCCGGCTGTCGTGTCTCCACAGTTGGTCAAAGTGTCTCCTAAATATCCGGAGTCTTCATAAAAAGCTTAGCCGAGGCCGGAGGTCGCATCGCAATGCGACGAAGACGGCAACAACTGAATTATTTCGCACACCTCATTTGCAAGCGACTGGCGTCGTCAGTGTAACACTGGTATGAAAAAGCTTCATATTACTTAATAATAATTTCACACACAGACATGCGGTTTAGCCAGTAAGGATGAGGATTTCCCAGTAAAAAAAGGAACTACATTTATACTAATTATATAACTAATTTTCAAAGTCAAAGATTTATTTCCAGATAAATATTGTTACAAAAGTTCTTACAATAGTATAATATGCCATGCTGAACTGCAGGCCCTTTTGGCATAAAATGCTTTTTTTTTTTGCTTTATGTAATGCTATTTGTGTTTTTTTTATGCCAATAAACGTTTTTTTTTCTTTCTTTCTTTCTAATAGTAGTTTAACATAATTATTTAATCTGAATATAATTATTTAGTCATAAGATAATGACAGTACAACACATATTTTGAGCAACTTATCCTACAGCTAGGTATGCGACGTGCCTAAAATTCTCATATACCTAGACTAGGTATCTAATATCACCAAAACTAGGAGAGAATCAATTTTGTAGCCAATGAAAGGAAGCTTTGGCGTATGGCACCTTCCATCGCTGGAACATAGTCCAACTCGATTTCAAAGGGAAAGTAAATTACTTGGTGAACGAGCGCATAAACGATATCAGAATACTGATGGTCCTGTCAGCCTGTATAGGCTTAGTAATTATTACGGAGCGACACACGGACGGTTTTCACTCTGTTGTACAAAAGACACATAATAGCCCTGTCTCTGTAGTCTCAGGTGTCGTGGCAATGGCTTTTAGTATGTTGCAGGTGTGACCTATTTAATGTGACGCGAAATCCTTGCCTGCACCAACGATTAAAGGCAAATAAATTGGATGCATAAAGCAGCGGACCAGGCTCTGTGGCATACCTTAGGAGAGGCCTATGTCCAGCAGTGGACTGCAAAGGGTTGATGATGATGATGTTATAAATTACTAGACGCGTATTTTTCCATGTGACAATAAGCTCTTACTGTTTTAGGGTTAAAAATAAAAATCCATTAAAATCATTTTAGCAGATTATGAGTAAATCGGTAGCAAGCAGATGGACAAAACGACTTTCTAAATTCTAATATTGGTAACAATTGTATAAGAAATATCTTTGACATATCCACTATGCTTTATGTTGGTTTCTCTAACGGCTAAGGCTTATCTGAAGCACAAGAAACAGCATAGTAACAACGTGACACTCAACCTAACCCTGTTTTGCTGCAGCAAAGCGCTCGTGCATTTTAGTGTGAAAGACTTGTTTTACTGACATAACACATGAGGCGGATGTCGTTCGTGTTACTAGTCTGCCAATGGATTTAATTAGCAATAAGCTAGCCGGTTTTCTGCTAATGTGTTAGCGTGTCTTCTGTGATGCATCGGTGAGGTAGGCTGTATTTGTGTGGGCGAATTGACTTGTATCATGCAACCGTCATAAGTTTTGTGGTAGTTGAATGTTTTGTTTTTGGAAGATGGCAAAAACAACTAGCCAGAGCTAGCCAGCAATAGATGGAAGTGATAACTTAAAGGAGAAGCCCAGCAGTGAACATTAATAAGGTTAGAAGAATGGTTTGTTTTAATAATTAACATTTATACAAAGGTTGTGATGACTTGAAGAGGTATCCAAAAGTACTGATGGAATATTTAAATCCACTTTTACGTATACAGTACATTTAAAGTACGATACTACACTATAATATATTTCCTCGACACTCATATATAAAAACAAAACACCACTATCTCAGACACCCACAATACAAGTTAACAAAAGTTATCTTTTGGCTCGCCCATAAGAAACTTCAGCATTTCCGTGGGTCGCGTTAAGTGAAAAAAAAAAAGATAAAAAAAACTCGTCAAAAGTGGCAAAGTTTGCCGGAGTGCTCGCCGAGACAGGCGTAATTATTGTAGCTGACTGTACTATTGTCATGGCGCCGTAATTTACTAAAAAAGTTCCAAAGAAAATTGTTAAATAACCGAGTTAGGGTTTTCGTTTTAGGTTAATTGAATAATGAATAGAAATGGCTGACTAAAATGGGTTGCTGGGTACGTAGCAACAAGCAAAGAAATAATGTCTTGATGAATTTACAAAATCATTAGTTTTAGACCTCATAAATGGCCCAGTATATAGAGTCCTTTGATTCATATATGAAATATTTAAAGAGGTGTAATATCATATACCATCGACTGACATAGATGAATTTGCGCAAAATACATAATTTTGCAAGGGACTGTATTATACTGAGAAATTAAAGCTTTTTGCTAAGTTTTGATCCTTATGATTAAGGCTTTAAAATCGTTACTTAATACAATAAAACATGCTTTATTAAACAAATATTATACAATATAATCTAAAATTAAATAAAAAAACAGCAAAATGGGCGGTCTTACTGCTAAAAGCAATACCTTCCAGACAACCTCAATAAGACATAATGTAATGTTTCCGGAAAATTAAAAATTATGACTGTATCATATTTATAAAAAAAAAACGAACAAGCAGATTAAAAATAATCAGATCAATATTTAATCTAAACAAACAATGCGCCAGAAAATATTCTTAACAACAGTGGCTTCAAAACGAAGCCTGAAGGAAATAATAACGAATATTCTCGAACAAAAGGCACCGGGATGAAAGGAACCAATGTATTGGTATTCAATGCTGAGGTAATAATAAAAAAATAATAAGCAGGAATTTGATGAGGGTATTACGGTAGACTGCCTCGTTGGTCTAGTTGTCGCTAAGCACGCCTGCTGAGCAAGAGGTCTTGGGTTCAAATCCCGGGTCGGGCAAAGTGTTACTGAGTTTTCCATTAGGCAATTCTCAGTAGCAGCACGGAGTCTGGATTTGTGCCCGGTTGATGGCAATAGGCTCGCCCCCTATTCGATTGGGACATACAACATAACTGGCGAAATGTGGGTGTAATATATGTTCACCTCTGCCTACCCCTTCGGAGAATACAGGCGTGATGTTATGTTATGTATGTATTACGGTATAAAATGGCTTTAATGTTAATAGAGAAGGTATGCATAAGTTTAGTGATCGAAGATCTAAAGATACATATATCTTAAGATATCTAGGAATATTCTTAATACTACAATTTTCTTCTTTCTTTCAAGCAAAAAGAGGGCTGTTGTAAGTTTGACGCGTCAATCTGTGTATCTGTCTGTCTGCATCGTAGCTTCTAAACGAATGGACCAATTATGATGCGGTTTTTTACATAGTTTACGTAGTTTTAATATCGCCTAATCGATTGCGTGACTGTGAGAGTTATTTTCAAGCGAGAGTTCGTAGATTTAATAGGTAGTATTGAAGTGGGTATTTGAAAAGGCTGATTATTATGTTGTTAGCTATGACTATTTTCACCTGCTTGTCGATTCATCTGCTTAGGAATAAGCTGCCTTAATCTAGAACATACCTAATTTGGTCAAAGCTTACAGTAGGCACCCAAAAATAACCAGTCTACTTATAAACATAGGACCTCCCAAAATTAGTTCACCCACACACTTAAAGTTCCCAACTTTGCGTCAACCACTTTTTACGGCGGCTCGCGTGTCCATGTGTTTTCGGCCTTAAAGCTTGTTACAAAAAACCCTTGGTATTATGCCCGGGTTTTGACCCGGGTAATTACGTAAGACCCAGCACGTAATGCGCTCAAATCTCACATTAAAGTGGCGCTGAGCACGAATATTTTTTCGTCAACTTACTTATATTACAGGAAGGATTTGGTTCAGAAATGTGAGTGGTCAGTGGGTGTTGGATTTAATAATGAAACATGAGACTGTATTTTGTTACAGGTTTTTTCCTTTGTAGCATGTGTTGAGGGGTTTTGGAAATAGATTTTAGATTACAATATTATTGATTACTACAAGTCTATCTTAAAGGTGCTAGCTTCGGAAAAGTGGAATGAAATTGGAGCGAAATTAGAGTGTGTAATGGAGCACCTTAGTATACTCGTTCGAAAAATGCAGACAACTTCCTCGGTTTGTAATTTCAAAAAGGTATTTGTCACATGGATGCAAGACATAGTGTTACTAATGTAAGGATTGGTCAGTCAACAAGAGAAATATAATAGAATAGAATAGAAAAGCATTTAGGAAGGTTGACCGCCAAGGTTGGGTCAAATGTACGGTATCAACACACATGGTGCCTTTCTACTAGGACCCCTAAGGCTGATGATACGCAATCGGCTAAGCAGGTTCGATTCCCGCACGGGACAAAAATTTGTGCGATCCGCAGATGTTTGTCCCGAGTCTGGATGTTTGGGTATGCGATATTTCATGTTTGTGAAACGCACCTACGATACAGGAGAAATTCCTAGTGTGGGGCGACGTTTAAAAAAAAACTGTACCAGCGACAAATTAACGAATCAATAAAAAAATAACAAAGACGTAAAAACAACGATGTTAAAAATATAACATAGTCTTAGTGAACCTAAGCTTAACAGCCCTGTTACAAAACATGTGTACCTACAGATATCAATTCAACAACACGATTGAGCTCGACGTAGGTCGTTCAACTGAACGGAGACCAGATTGATACGCCCACAACTTGAGATGCGACGTTATATTATTATAGTTTTAGTTTTACTGAAGAGTGTGCTTGCAAGGGTAAGAAGTTTGAAAAATATACGGGCATTAGCTTTCAGTGATGTTAAATGACAAATTTATATTTAGCAGAAAATTTAATTATAAGATTTAAAATGCCAAAATATGATACGTAGCATTATTAAAGTATGTGTTGTGTTCCGTACACAATAGAATTAACTTATCAGTTATCGTACTGCAATGTAAAGTTATGCAGAAAGAATAAAAACTCCATTTAAGTCTGAACTAGATGAGCAACCCCAAAATATCTCCCAACAACCAAAGTACGTGAATAATAAAGGCTATCTGTCACGAAAGAAGTCATATTAAAATGAACGATGTAATCAGTAATGACAAGATAAAAACAAAAACAAAACAATACCTGCCAGTATCTCTTATCTTGCAGCCGAAAATTAAAAAGCATAACATGAACCGTCACCCCCCGGAGCCGTCAGTCAACATTTATCAATCCTCACACATGACTCTGTATCATCAATCAGCTGTCGGGAAACGGAACTGACGTCACAGTCGAAAAAATACGTCACCAGTCGCCGCTCATGTAAGCTCTTTATTGTGTCAATTTGTTAGTTGGAAGTGAGTTTTTGTTCGCAGAATGTGTGTAATTATTCATTTTTAACGTGTGTTTCTTTATGGAGCTACGTGTAAGATCGTTAGGGATGATATTGGCGCGACACGATAATTATATGGTATGAAATAATATCTAGGATTAAGGCGTTTATTGTATGGGTAATACATTCATACATAAGTGTATCTTATAGAAGAAAAAAGTACTTACATAATTATTGAAATAAATTATTCTGCACCCCAACTTATAAAACGCTCGATCGACTTTCAATGTAGAGTAAGCACTGCACTAGAACATCCAACTCTGAACAGATCGCGGCATGTGAAGGGAAACTTTCAGAAAAAATGAATAAATTGTGAAGCACACATACAATTGTTACAAAAACTTTGGACAGAGCATGAAAATTGATTTTATGTGGAAGTTTAACTAACAACTTTTACTGCAAAAGTCCAATCCAAACCGAGTTCTCGGAAACTACCGATGAAATCGTTTTCAATTATTTAAATCGATAATAAACTGTATAATGATCTGTAAGCCATTTTTCATGCGTTCAAAACATAGTGACAGTGTTGATGTCATGAATAACAAAGGACTATAACAAATACGTGGTATAAAATTACACATTCAATAAAATCTACTGGCCTGTTGGTTTAGTGGTTAGTGACCCTGACTGCTAAACCGGAGGTCGTGAGTTCGATTTCTACCCAGGACAAATCTTTGTGTGATGAGCATAATCATTAGTTCTGTGTCTCGGTATAATTTATCTATATTATGTATGAATTAAAAAATATATAAATATGTTTATTAGTTGTCTATTTACCATAATATAGGCTCTGCCTCGTTTGGGATCAGATGACCGTGTGTGAGTTGTCCCATGATATTATGTTTATTTTAGCACTGATAGCCGAGTGGCCATTGGACTGCCAAGGCAAAGGTCGCAAGTTTAAACCCCGGCACGTACCAATATCTTTTCGAATTAATGTGCGTATTATTAATTAATTATCAGTTGCTAAAAACGTTGAAGGAAAACATCGTGAGGAAACCGGCATACCTGAGAGATTTTCAACGGTGTGTAAAGCCTACATAAAGCCTACAGGCGGTTTAAACTCTGATACCAGGTTGTTCATCAACCATACGATAAGAAGAAGATTATTATTTTTCTAATAATCGAGTAACAAAAAATATCGATTTTTCTTTTCAAAACTATCAAAGTAAAGCGCATCAAACAAAGAAAATCCACCATTTTATATTGGAACTGTCTCAGTGGAAAACTTTGATTCCTGTTGTCATTCAGTAGAAGCTCTTAGTTAAAAGTTGTATAATGATGCAGTGTTCTGTCATCCACTTACTACCGATGGTACGAGTTTCAAAGTTAGCCTTGTTAACTTAGATACCAGTGTATTGTGGAAAGTTTTATTGACGCAACCAGTACGGACGAGAATAAATAAGCTATTTATTTTATTTACTATAATTACACGGTGTGCACCAATCACAAAATATTAAGTTAGACAGCCGCTTGAGAAGAAAGGTTCTCGAGAGGCGACCACGAACCGGAAGACGCAGCGTTGGGAAGCCTCCCACCAGGTGGTCCGACGATATCGTGAGAGTTGCGGGCAACCGGAGGATGCTAATGGCAAGTTGTCGTTCATTGTGGCGTTCTAAGAGGGAGGCCTTTGTCCAGCAGTGGACGTCTTCCGGCTGATGATGATGATGCAGTTAGTAAATAGTTAATTAGATATTGACAGCCGGAAGACGTTTACTGTTGCACAAAGGTCACCCCCTTAGAACGCCATAATGAACGACAGCTTGCAAATTAGATAGTAGTAACCATTAATTAGATACCACCAAAAATACCATATACGGAATGTTACAAGTGTAGAAGCACCTTTAGAATAACTGGTCTGTTGATCTAGTGGTTAGTGACCCTGACTGCTAAACCGGAGTTCGTGGGTTCGATTCCCACTCAGGACAAATCTTTGTGTAATGAGCATAATCATTTGTTCTGTGTCTGGATGTAATTTATCTGTAATATGTATATATTTAGAAAAAATTTAGTATGTTTATCAGTTGTCTGGTTCCCATGATACAGGCTCTGCCTAGTTTAGGATCAGATGACCGTGTGAGCTGTCCCAAGATATGATTATTATTAATAACTATAATATCAGCCTATGTCAGTCTCATTTACGGACAAAAGTCTCTTACCATATACAGAAGAACGATCTTAGCTTCACGTTTGTTCGTTGCGGGTTAGTAATTTTAAACCAATAAATTCAGATTTCATCACGATGTTTTCCATCACCATTAGTCAGTGGTGACTTTAAATATATAAATGATAATGATAAATGATTTTATTTCTGCAAATAGGTTTTAAAAAACACTTTTTTAAGCTAGATAGATGGCGTCGGCATTTCCTAACTGACTACCTCTGAGAAGAAACACCGAAACAAACTCAGGGATCAAGGTCTCTATAAAAGTCCAGAAAAGTTCAATAATTTATGTGAGAATAGTGTAGGTGGTCTGAGAAGAGGTCTTTTTAGGAAAGAACCACGTCGAGTTTGAGTCGACCTGTCCTTACAGACGCCCCGTCATGTACCATCTAAAGGACATTTGGGTAGGCCGCTCGAAATACTCAAACCGTCAGACACGTAAAAGAAAAATTAGTTAAAAAAAAAGCAAAACCTTCCCAATGCGTTGACGACCCGATTGGCGTAGTGGCTAAGCAATAGGACTGCTGCGCTTAGGGTTGTGGGTTCGATTCCCGCACGGGATAATAATTTGTGCGATCCGCAGATGTTTGTCCCGAGTCTGGGTGTTAGTGTATGTGATATTTCATGTTTGTGCAACGCACCCACGATACAGGAGAAATTCCTAGTGTGGGGCGACGTTTAAAAAAAAAATGCTCACATTTACAAATAATATAATTTCATATCGGTTTGTACAATGTATATATAAAAAAAAACTAAATTAGGTATGACATTGAAAAGTCATGCTACTTGCCCGGTTTGAGCGTGCAACCTTTTGCAAATAGATCTATACCAACCTATATTACTACGACCTTTTTCTTTTTACGTATTATAATGAAGGAGTCTGCCAACCTTAGCCACTTTGAAGTCAAGAGGCGAATATTTTCAAGTGAAGCTCATTTCGGATTCAGACTAGTGTATCTGACTAATATTTTAAAAGTATCACCTACCTATTGTGTATGGTATGTCCTTAAATAAAGATAAAGTTGATAAATTCTCCATATCTGGTTCAGGTCCTGGGTTCGAATCTCGCGTCGGTTAGTGTTACTGAGTTTTTCCATTAGATCATTCTTAGTAGCAGCACGGAGTCTGGATTTGGGTTCAGTTGATGGCAATAGGCTCGCCCCCTATTATATTGGGGCCTATAACATAGTTGGCGAAATGTGGGTGTACTAGTTATGTGCATCACTGCCCAGACCTTGGGGGAATACAGGCGTGATGGTATGTACGATAAGTTATATTTGATAACTACGATACAGAACTAATCCTCCGAATAATATTTCCTTAAACCTAATATTTTTACGAATATCTGTTGCCAATATTCACAAACTAATTCCCCTATTAATTCCATATGTCACACTCAATATGTTCATTTCGGATAATCATATAAATCCTTAGATTGTGGGAAATAAATCTGCCAGTAGCCAGACGAGGTTACTAGTGACCTAGCGGCCATTTTGGATATATATCATTCTCTAATTCGCTGATATTTAGGGACCGTTTATATATAGTTTGAGTGTATTCTGACCTTAAAGAATATGTCTATGTTGATAGATCTTGTAGGCATTTTAGGTCACGATCTTTGGTAGAAAATCTATACTATATAATATTATAAAGTATTAAAGCTGAAGAGTTTATTTGTTTGTTTGCTTGAACGCGCTAATCCCAGAATCTACTGGTCCGATTTGAAAAATTCTTTCAGTGTCAGATAGCCCATTTATCGAGGAAGGCTATAGGCTAAACAACATGCGAAATGCACTCGGTCCGATTGCTCTAAAGGTGATTATTATATTGAATTTTTGTCTAGATTTGTAGTTAATAACATTGCATACTTTATTGGAGACTTATTAACCTAGCTTACTCGTAATTATTATGAAGGCTGGGAACGATCTTCTTCTTCTTCTTATCGTATGATTGATGAACAACCTGATGTCAGAGTTTAAACCGCCTCTAGGCTTCTGACATGGCTTTACACATCATTGAAAATTCTTTCAGGTGTGCCGGTTTCCTCACGATGTTTTCCTGGCTGGGGACGAAGATGATGATGTTATTAATTAACCAATGATACTTATTACCGTTAATAGAACACTGCTGCAATGTCTTCTTTCTCATAGATACCTATCTACGGGACAAATGTGTTCAAGTATCAAATATTTATTGCTCTAGATTTAACTCGGCTTACATTTAACAGCTAGTGTAGATAGACTTGCGATCAAACGTACGTATGAACTATTAAACAATGAGTATTGTCTCTAAAATAAATCTTGTCTCAATGCCTGCAATACTGCTCAATGGAGGCACGCACGAAGGAGTAAGTATTCGCAAAAATTACTCCAAACAGAATCACCCTTACATAAACAACTTCTACGCTCTCTTGTCCAAACTTCTGTAATGTCAACATTACATTATTCTGCATAGTTTACTCAAGAGTACGGTACCATCCAACAGGTTTTACAGAAGGTATGATATGTATGAAGCTCGAAATAGCGTCAACAATTATATACGCGTATCAAGTATATGATACTCTTTGATTAATGTTTGATAGAAATATTTTTTGAGTAATAAGCCAAATAAATGATTTTAATGTGCCATAATTAACATAACATAACATCACGCTTGTATTCCCCGAAGGGGTAAGCAGAAGTGAACATATAGTACACCCACATTTCGCCTGTTATGTTGTAAGTCCCAATGTAATAGGGGGCGAGCCTATTGCCATCAACCGGGCACAAATCCAGACTCCGTGCTGCTACTGAGAATTACCTAATGGAAACTCAGTAACACTTTGCCCGACTCGAGATTTGAACCCAGGACCTCTTGCTCAGCAGTCGCGCTTAGCGACCACTAGACCAACGAGGCAGTCATAATGCCATAATTACACTACATTTATAGTATTTTTGGTAACATACATTGAGAAGCTACGTAAAAAGAAGGCTTCACTTAACTTTTTCCACCTTTTACCTTTTACCTTTACTTGTAGTTTTGTTTAAGTGGTAACATGCTTATTGCTTCGGCTGTAACGGATTTTTTTTTTCTTAAAAAAAAAAACGTCGCCCCACACTAGGAATTTCTCCTGTATCGTGGGTGCGTTTCACAAACATGAAATATCACATACACATTGATTGATTGTGAGTGATATTTGTCTATTTTTTTTTAAAATAGCCTATATTGTTTCCCACTGCTGGGCAAAGGCCTCTCCCCTGATTTTCCAATTCCCCCTATCCTTGGCCAGCTCTGGCCAGCTGCTTTGAAAGGCGTCCAAATCGTCCCGCCATCTCCGTCTGGGTCTTCCGCGTCTCCGGCTTCCGTCTTGTGGCAACCATTTGGTGGCGATGTTATCCCACTTTTCGGGATGCATACGACAGATGTGGCCGGCCCAAAAAAGAAAAAGTTGTCTATATTTATGTTACTAAAAATAAAAAGCAAACATAGATTAAGGAGGCAAGTGAAACATTTTAAGGGTGAACCTTCTGTGACATCCTATATCAACAGAGTACGTTTGAGCGCTCTGCTTTCCTGTTTTGATAATTCAAGGCTTTTGTTCAAGTCTCCTTCAGAGCGGAAGTCAACAAATTAATTTGCAACATAAAGGCATTGACAATAAAACGTGGATGTATCGTAAAAAGCACTGTATAAGAAACTTATGCGTATTTACTCAAAAACTTTTCTACTACAACGTGTCGGCTGAGCTTTACCAAAGGCTTTTGTAGACGACCGAATATGACCGAAGCTCACACCGTACGGACACGAAACAATGTTCTCATTGGAACTGAATCTTTTGATACAAAATATGACAGCCCCTTACCATGAACTCTCAAAGCAGGACATTTCCCGATGTGGAAGCGAGACGCTGCTACTTGCAGTGTAATGGTACTTCTCACTTCCACAAAGGGAAATGTCTTGTTATAAAATTTCACGGTAAGGAGGCAGGTTAGAGTAATATTTGGCAAAGAAAGTATATTCAAGTGACAATTAAATTAGTACAGTCACTCGAAACTTGTTATTTCAATAAAGATAAGTAAAATCCTTTATAGAAAAGATTGGTGAAATAAAAAAATAATCTAAACTAGTTTTATTTAAATGTATACCTACTATCTGACATAATTTAAAATCATTTACAACTTAAATCTAACATTGAATTTAAAATTAACTTGAACCAAAAACATTACTTTCTTAGATTAATCAGTCATGTTGTCTAAAGACGATACTTATAATATTCAACCAATAAAAATAAATATAATAAAAAACCAATTTACATTTAAATCCAACAAATAAACATTTCACACGTGTCAACTTACAAAATACATTCGTCGTCATTCAAAGCAAACAATTACGCTACGGTGTAACAGGGACCTATGAACTTGTGCCCACTTTATAAAGGCAGTCGACATGTTTATGAGTAAAGTTTTCAACTGAAGACTACTATCTGTTACTGAGGGACTTGACACTTCTACTGAGGACGGACCGACTTAGATATTGCCGTATTTCAGGCGTAATAGATTGTGTTCGTAAGGTGTATTGGGCGTAGCTTTGTACGTATTAGTGTCAATTATTGTCGCCTAGTAGTGGCTACATACTTCGAATTTTATTTCATAACGATATCTGTACACATAAAATTGGAGTGTCCGTTTGTAATATTGATTTTTCCATTCGTTAAGAATAGAATGGTGTGATTTTACATCAAAAGAAATGACATTTAATTGCTAGAGCTGTGGTACATTACAGATGGTGGTGTCGCTAAAAATAGCATGCGATATAAGCTAATAGTAGGTAGGCAACTTAGGATGTTATGTGTCAAAAACGAACCAGCCTATAGAGGTTTTGACGCAATAGAAAGGCATCTTAAAACTACAAAAGGGCAATAAAAAAAACTTCATCCCACCTTAGGAATTTCTCCTGTATTGTGGGTTCATTCCACAAACATGAAACATTACATAGACAAACACTGACTAGAAATTAAAATTCTTTTATTTTTACACATAGGTAAATGCATGGGATGTTATTCATGTTATGATTAAAATCGGACCAAATATTTGTGGATCACTCAAATGTTTGTCCCGTGAGGGAATCGAACCTGAAACCCTTATATCAGCAGTTCAATCACTGCGACTATCAGGCGTCGTCGCTTTGCAACAGAATAAAAAAAGTAAGGAAGTACACAACGAGTTCTGTATGTACCGGGTACCGCCATCTTTTCTCCTCAATGGCTGGCCGTAACGCTTCATGGTATGGCCTCTTTTACGATGCATTGTCGTTTATGGAATACGTACGACCCAGAATGGCAACAGTAAGTATCGTCTCGGGTCCTAGCAAGCTGCAGAGCAGAGTCATCGATATTCTTCTAGACTCAGTTACACTGGGAATCTGTGTCGTATTACGTTGCTGAAGTTAGTGTTTATAACATGCTATAGCAGTGATAGGTGTTATCAGGTTACATATTTCGACAATATAATAAATTATTACGGCGATATTTTTAACATTATTTTCTGTATGTTTCGGTTATACTCACGTGTGTATTTGAGAATTATGCCCAACTAGTTAAGTTTTTTTTATTTTTTTAAACGTATCCCCACTCTAGGAATTTTTCCTGAGTCGTGGGTGCGTTTCACAAACATGAAATATCACATATACAAAAACCCAGACTTGGGATTCACACAAAGTTTTGCCCCGATCGGGAATCGAACCCGCAACCCTTACCGCAGCAGTCCAATCGCATAGCCACTGCGCCAATCAGTCGTCAAGTTTCGAACCCGAACGGAGCCATATTCATGAGCTGGTTACGCGGCAGAGTCGCGAGCCGAAGTACTGCGTATAGCCGGAATAAATATATATGGATAACACTTCCGAAAGTTATTTATGTAAAAAATATATTTTCAATGTTCTCATTATTTAAATAATTATTTTGCAAGTTAAAATGTCTACCAAACTATTAATTCATCTACAATTTGTATTGCCTGCAAAAGGCCGCTAAGACAATAATACTCTTAATATTTCATACATAGCCTAGGTATTGTATCGTCATCAGCCGAAAGACGTCCACTGTTGAACATAGGTATCCCTCTTTTAGAAGGGGGGGCTGCCATAATCCCCACGCTTGGCGAGCGGCTTGGGGATCGCAGTGTTGGTGGTCAAGTTACAGAATACGCTGCTGCACATCTTCTGGATTTTCTCTTAGGTGTCATTAGAGGCGATCTAATGACACCCACGGGAAGAAAGGGGGTGATCAATTCTAGGCCGTATAACACACGGCAAAGGTATTGTATAAAATACCTAAATTATACATATTGCTGTTAACACAATTATACACTAGCAAATAACATTAATTATTACCTAGTCATTTTTAACTACTAACGATTTCTGTTTACTTCAAATCTTTTAAAGGTTTCAACGTTCATTCCTTAAACTGTTTCTAGCATTCCCCTCATCAAGTTTAAAGTGTTCCTTTTCAACTTAGTGAAGTAGCGTGCTTGACTTTAATCAATAAGTTTATTTCTTGTTTTACTTGTGGTTTGATCTAGGATTTAACTTTAAGATTGCTTAGTCAAGAGTGTTTTATAAAACTTAACATAAGTTTTTTTTTTAATACTTTGCGTACGTTACAAGCACCCAGACTCGACAACCCGATTAGCGCCGTGGCTAAGCGATTAGACAGCTGCGCTAAGGGTAGCGGGTTTAATTCCCGCACGGGACAATACATATGTGTCATCAGCAGATGTTTGTCCCGAGTCTGATGTTTCTGTCTGTGATATTTTAAAATTGTAGAACTCACCCACGATACAGGAGAAATACCGAGTCTGAAACCCCAAAAATCTTTTGCGTTATTACTTAACAGCAACTTCACAAAAATGTCAACACACTCACATCAACAAAGCCCCTATTTATTACGTTGATAAAGCCGAAAATTCTCTTATTGGTCGTACCTGTCGAAGGAAAAAGGATCGTCTAAGGTTGGACAGTAATATCACGGAATTGTTAAGTAGTACAGAAGGCTTACTCATAAAAATGGGTTGCTGTATAAAGGTACATTCGGACTGTCTCGAACCATAAAGGGATGTCGGTATCGGATTTATTCGTATCGATAACTCTATTAGACTCTCGGTTGAGTAGAAATATGATGCTGAATACGGAATGCTACTAAAGTGCATGGGTTAGGAAAATATATATTTTTATTCGTCTTTTAGTTCATGCGACTGCCTCAATGGTCTAGTGGCCGCTAAGCAGGCACTGATAGCCGAGTGGTAGGACCGTTGCACTGCCAAGTCAAAGGTCGCAAGTTCAAATCCCGGCACGCACCAATGTCTTTTCGAATTCATGTGCTTACTATAACTTAGTTATCAGTTGCTAAAAAACGGTGAAGGAAAACATCGTGAGGAAACGGGCACACCCGAGAGATTTTTCAACGGCGTGTAAAATCATGTCAGAGACCTACAGGCGGTACGATAAGACGAAGAAGAATAGATGAAGAGAAGAAGAATACGGTATACGATAAGAAGAAGAAGTGCAACTGCTGAGCACGAGGTCCTGGGTTCGAAACTCGGGTCGGGCAGTGTTACGGGGTTTTTTCATTATTTAATTCTCAGCAGCAGCACAGAGTCTGGATTTATGCCCGGTTAACGGCAATAGGCTCGCCCCCTATTACATTGGAACCTATAATATAACTGGCAAAGTGGATGTACTATAATAATGTATAATTGTATATGTGAAGAGTTTCTTAATTATTATTTTATTCTCTCAGCTGCGACTTGGGATTATGCCGGGCAATATTCTATATACTCTCGTTTGGTACATAAAACTTAATTCAGAATATACCTCTGACTAAAGCAGACGTGACAAAACATAAACAGCAAATGAATTCTCTGTTTCGTTTTGTTAGAAATGAGTTTTCTGTGCCCATCTTTGTATGGATACATCAAGACAGTTATATAATATTTAGGTCAGTCCCAAGCTTTCTGTTATTCGACCTGTCAAAGCCACACAAAGTATGAAGCTCTTTATTTTTGTGATCTCCAATTTTCTTATAATGACGGAATCGTAGAATAATTGGGGTAAACGGCCGGCCAAATGGAAAGATATTGCACACTATTGTTGATTCCCTGGTAGTTTTTCTGGGATCTCAAGAGGTATTTTTTTGTATAACTAAGGGTTTGTTCGTAATATAGCCTTATATTGTTGTGCTTATTGGGTAGTCGACAAAACGAGTTTGTTTTGTAATGATGTCACTTGAGCACAACTTTCGTACCTAATATAATCTATTAATATTATAGAGCTGAAGAGTTTGTTTTTTGCTTGAACGCGCTAATCTCAGGACCTACTGGTCCGATTTGAAAAATTCTTTCAGTTTAAGATAGCCCATTTATCGAGAAAGGCTTTAAAACATTCGAAATCCATGCTAGCGAAGTCGCGGGCGGAAGATAGTTTTTCATATAAATATTATTACTTAGTTGATGCCTGCCTCTTTAGTCTAGTGGTTGATAAGCGCGACTGCTGAGCATGAGGTCCTGGGTTTGAATCTTAGGTCCGGTTGAGTGTTATTATTGGGTTTTTCAAGTATGTGATTTTCAGTAAAAGTATGGAGTCTAGATTTGTGCCCGATTGATGGCAATGGGCTCGCCCCTATATGCTCTTATCATTACATTGGGACTCATAAGTGTCGTTATGTAGGTGCCTACACACAATACAGTCGTGATGTTATGTTGCGTTGATGCGAAAGAACAACGTGAAAATAATCTGTATGATTTTATTTTTTAGAAAATTAAATACAAATGTCATTTACAAGGAAATACAGTGTAAAATATGTTGCTCGCGAATTATGGTTATTCTGCTGTGTCAGTTACAACGTACAGAATAAACGTTTAATAAATATTATCAGAAAATTAACATTACAGAAATGTCAAGTGCAGAAGAAAATATTTTAATGAACAATTACAACATAATAATAATGAACAATTAAAGTAGATTTTCATTATAGCGAAATATTCACATACATAAACACAAAAAATTACGCTTATTATCCCCTAAAGGGTAAGTAGAGGTGTCCTCTTTTATCAGAAGTCTGTACACCAACATTTATTACGACTCAGTTTTCTCGCAAAGTAAGAGAATTACACTGCATCCTTTTACCACTAAATTAATAAAAAGTCTGCCTCGTTGGTCTAGTGGTCGCTAAGCGTGACTGCTGAGCAAGAGGTCCTGGGTTCAAATTCCGGGTCGGGCAAAGTGTTACTGAGTTTTTCATTAGGTAATTCTTAGTAGCAGCACGGAGTCTGAATTGTGCCCGGTTGATGGCAATAGGCTCGCCCCCTATTACATTGGGACTTACAACATAACTGGCGAAATGTGGGTGTACTATATGTTCACCTCTGCCTACCCCTTTGGGGAATACAGGCGTGATGTTATGTTATGTCTTTTATATTCTGACGACCTGATTGGCGCAGTGGCTAAGCGATTGGCAGAGTTCGATTGCCGCATGGGACTAAACCGCTGCGATCCGCAGCTGTTTCTCCAGAGTCTGGATGTTTGTGTATGTGATATTTCATGCTTGTAAAAAGCACCTAGGACATAGGAGAAATTACTAGTGTTGGGCAAAGTTTATTTGATAAAAATCTTTTCCCCGGAAAAGATAGCCTCAATCGATGCATTAATTTTCACACTCTTCTCTTAATAATGTGCAAGGAAGTCTATAAATACATATATACACAGTATACATAGCAGGAATAAAATAATTTTAGACGGGCTAAGGCCGTTCACACACGGTCCTGCACATCGTAGGGACGCGCTTAAGCCAGGATTACAGTGGCTGCCCACGATCGATGGTATGGGACGTTGCTAAAATTAACGCGAACTTTGTGGCAGCCCTGTTAAGTAAGGGTGGCTGGGTGAGTAATTGTCTTTTAATTCTAACTAAATGCAGCTGAGAAACTTGCTATATTATTTCGCTTGTTAAATTAAGAGCGGCATTTTGAAATAAATGTTTTATAATCGACCTTTTACCTCTTACAACGTAACTTCACGCTTTTATTTACCAAAGGCGTAGACAGACGTGTATCATCATCAACCTATCTCCGTCAAATGCTGGACATAGGCCTCTCCTATGGCACGCCACTGAGCTCGATCTTAAGCTAGCCCCCTTAGACAAGTGGCAAAACGCTTGACGAATATAATGATAAATGTATAAAGATGACATAATGTTTCGACTATGTAATCGATGAAATAGATAGATAGATACTCTTTATTGCACACCAAGAAACACAGTTTACAGAGAAACCTTAAAACTAAAAACAGTGCAAGTGGCGGTCTTATTGCTTAAAGCAATTTCTTCCAGACAACCATTAATGGATATGTAGAAACAATAAGAATAGCGGGCAGATGACGGTGTACATTAGGTATCATACATAACTTAACATATTATATAAAATTAACTATTACATATTATACCTATATTTATAAAACTTAACCATAATATATAGTATACATTATTCGTACTATATAACATTTACAAGCGTAAGAACTTAATATACAATACCATACATTTTTCATTCTATTCGTCAAGCGTTTTGCCATTTGACACTTGTCTAGGGGGGCAGGTGTATAATACAACCATATTTTGCTAGTTATGTTATTGCCATTAACCGGGCACAAATCCAGACTCCGTACTGCTACTGAGAATTACGTAATGGAAAAACCCAGTAACACTTTGCCTGACCCGGAATTCGAAAGCAGGACCTCATGTACAGCAGTCGCGCGTAGCAACCACTAGACCAACAAGGCAGTCACTCACAAACGATGATTAAGCATCTTTTAACTTCAACATCTCTTAAGACTATTTATATGTCTATTCTTTGACATGTTAACGACATAAGCAGGAATAATTTAATAATAATTAATGCATAAACGTAGTCAATTTTAGACGACCTGATTGGCGCAGTGGCTAAGCCGTTAGACTGCTGCGCTAAGGGTTGCGGGCTCGAGTCCCGCACGGGGCAAAAATTTGTGCGAACCGCAGATGTTTGTCCCGAGTCTGGATGTTCGTGTATGTGATATTTCATGTTTGTGAAACGCACCCATGACACAGGAGAAATTCCTAGTGAGGGGCGACGTTTTATTAAAAAAAAAAACAAACACAAAATTATTTCCTTGAACATTTATAATTTTAGCGTATTTAATGTTTAATTAATTTAACAAAAAAATGATATACTTAATTAGACATGTCACAAACAGTCTCCAATCACAAGACTGACCGCGGCCAGCACTGTTTAACTTACATAACTTGTGCTACTTACCACAGTAATCAGCTTATTGTGGGTCCGCATAAAAAGTCAACAATCATTATAAAATACTCGTTCATTATTATACCGAAAAGAGATAAGGTGTTTCTATACCCACGACAACACAACCTTACAACTAGAATATTAAAATAACAACATAAATCCGTAATAACAAAGTTTTTCAAATTTCCTTTATCAATTCAGATTCAAGCTTAGCATGGGCAACATGCTAAAATGGCACCAAAAGTCATATAAATTTGGGTTGGTATTATCGTTTCAGTGATTTATAGCTGTAAAGGTATAACACTGAGTTGATAATCATAGATTCCAACAGATAATACCTGACGTCACCCTTAAGACGTAAATACTAAAAGGGCACTTGAAATTCGATGGAAGCGAGCAGCGACACGGTGGCTCAGTTGGTTAGAGCAGCGCCACGGTTCGGCGAAGTTCGCGGGATCAAGTCCCGCTCGTGTCCATCATTTTTCAAATTTCCTTTATCAATTTAGATTCAAGCTTAGCATGGGCAACATGCTAAAATAACAACATAAATATATAATAACAAAGTAGTTATAACATAAATGTTGTTGTTGGTTAGTTGCAATACATAACAGATATAAGTAAACAAGACACAATTCCAATTTAGAGACGCTGATAAAGGTATGAAACTAAATTGGTTTCCTTGTCAATAAGATAACATTAAATCCAAGTATAATAACAATTATTGGCTATGGTTTTGCAGTATTTATGGAGAAGTAGGTACCTACGTATTTTAATAGTATCATGGCCATTTTATGGTTTAGCTTGGGAATAAGGATCAATTTGCTGCAGATTTTTTATTTTTAAGAAAAAACGTCGCGCCACACTAGGAATTTCTCCTGTATCGTGGCGTAGGTGCGTTTCACAAACATGGAATATCACATACACAAACACCCAGACTCGGGATAAACATCTGCGGATCGCACAAATTCTTGTCCCGTGCGGGAATCGAACCCGCAACCCCTTAGCACAGCAGTCCAATCGCTAAGCCACTGCGCCAATCGAGTCAGATCAAACATTGCATTGCAGTTAGATAAAGATTCTAGAAGAAATGGCAGACCTGATTATTGCTGTGTTGCAGTCGGTTATAGTCAATTGCTTGGACAGCACACTAAACTAGATTTGTCAGGTGAAGCAGCAGAAAGAAGTATATATTATGGGATAATAAAACCTCACAAAGTATTTCTCTAATAAGCCCGTGTAGTGCCGGGCTAGAATAGCACTTTCCCGTCTCATCCCATTGGGTGTCCTAGGAGGCGACTAAGCCAAAATCAAGAAGATGGGCAGCAGCGTCTGTTGTAACTTCACCACCAATAATGGGATCCCCAAACCGCTTGTCAAGCTAGGCGATTATGGCAACCCTCACGTTTAGGAAGTGTAGCAATAGCACAACCAAACAAAAGAAACCCTTCTTTTTATCTAATGGCATAGCGATAAATAAATATGTCGATCAGTCACAAGTCACAACGTGATGAATTAAAGTCACACTAAAATCATCTTGAAAGTCATCACGCACGTCTTGCTATGCGCTAGTGTCAAATCTCACCGAAAATTTAGAAGTGAGTTCGTAAGTGATGTCTTTAGAATAGCACGGCGGTAGTGTGTATGCAGAAAACGCGGCGTTCTATGATAGTTTTCTCTGTACAAAAATTGACAATAATATTGTCAGCTGGATCATGTTTTCGAAAACTTTACGTTATTTGCTTTTAATTGCATTTTTGACACACAGGTTCTCTCTTAGAATGCTTTTCCCTGTATGGAGACGACTCCAACGCACTGGTCCACGGAAAATGTTTTCCTGCGGCAAACATAACTCAAGTACGTTGGACCATACGATATACGATTATGGCCTGCCCTTCCGTGGGTCGCGGAGACAAAAACACAATCATTATTCATGCGCCCGTTTTCCTGGTTGTACACCTATTCTTATACCCAAGATTAGATTTCTGAACGAAGTCAGGAAGAAAATTAAAGGCTATTTGATTGTCAATTCATATGATTTGTGTTTTGGTCCGACTGTTATGTCGAAAGTTTGTTATAATATCGTCAGCAGAACTGAATCGTTTCTAAGTTCACATCGTTGTTGTTACGTATGTATACTTTTATGTAATGGTATAGTCATAAGTATTACTCTAGGTTTTTAGACCAATCCACAGCTAGCTAATAAATTCATCATTCAGAAAAAATCCGTATCGACGGTATACGCTTTAATTTCTGCTCAGTAATTGGCCACGTACAGCGGCATTTGATGCGTTGTACAGGTCACCGCGATGCGGTGTGCAGGGGAAAGGACACATTGTAATGTTGATCAAGATAATATTAGAATTTAAAAAGAGTCTCTATACGTGACTCATAAATACTCAAAAATATCTGGCAAACCCTGGACTTATTAACTGTCTCTTTACACTAGAACAATGCGTACCTTACCTGGTTAGTCTCACAATAAGCTTTATTTATCTTGAATTACCATTTCCGAGGCAGAAATTTTAATCAATTTATATTGCCCTGTTTGTACTTACATTAAACGCAGCATGATAGTGTAGTTTTAAGACAGCTTGAAGGTCAAATGGCGACACGAGGAAAGGAAAGCGGGAAAAGAAATTAAGTATCGCGCGACACAAACAGAAACATTGTAACGATCGTACCCACACCACCCACTCCCTTCAACCTCCAGCCTTCCTAAGTAGCCAATTTAGATATTAAAATAAAACCTTTCTGTATTTTTCCAATACTTGAATATCGTGCGTCTGTAGTAATAAATATTTAATCTTATAAACAGTTGAAGTACCTAATTGGAGGTAAAAGCAAATATTTTACAATAAAAATATAGTTTCCGTATGTAAATTGTGCTCAAAAGCATTGAATTGCTATTTTTTAATAGGATTTGCTGACTGTTTTCTTACATTTTACTCTTTGTTCTTTAGCATTTTAATTGCGGCTTAATGACGTGTACGTTTATGATAGAATATTGAAAGTATTGAATGCTATTGTTATTTAAGTTAATGTAGAAATAGAAACCAATAACTATTTATGAAATATCATTAAATAGTTGCAGATTACTACCAAACGAGTAGACGCGAATCGTTCTGCAATTTAGCATTGTTAAACAGGCTTACCTATAAATCTTATTTTATTAGAGTGAAGAATTTGTACGTACCTATTTTTAAGTAAAACTTACGATACAAAAAACTGTGTACCTAACGAAAAACGTGTTGGCTTTAAATAGGGCAAGCCTATTACCGTTTATCGAACTTACTGTAAAACCTTCAAACAAATCCATCAATATACCGAAAAATAAGAAACTAAAACATACAAATTACGAACAGTCGGTACATCTATCACATTACACATTAATGTACCCACTACCAAGTCCCTCATGATACGAATAAAACTTATTCTTTTCATAGAAACTAAGTGACACTTCTGTAGTAGTCTCGAATTTACGACGGAACTTGGGCCTGACTATCTGTCAAAGTGACTCGGAGCATTGAACAAAATAGATCAGCGAAGTTTGTGGGACCAGACTTGGCAAGTTTTTGGGAGGAGTGATGCATTACAGTGAAGTTTGATGGGTTATGTAAGCAATTTTTAATAGTGATGGGGTGAAATCTCAGAATATCGATGAAGGAATTAAAGTTCGTCTTACTTGCGTTGCCAAAGACCTATCTACGATAGTGCTAGTATGAGTGCACCTGAATAGTGGGCAAGCTAATATAAATTATACATACAAGAAATCACGCCTTACCATCCATTTGGTGCACATCGGATTCGTTGCTACTTACGACTCGGTTTTCAAGCGACAGAAGGGTATTTTATTCCAAATCTAGCTACCGATGGACAAAGGTTCTTTCCAAAAATGCATTCCAACAATTTACCTAATCTAGAACTCGAGTCTAAGACGTCGCGCTTAACAGTACAGCTTTAGCTACCACGTGAATAACGCGGTGCAGTGACGTTCTAAACAAAAGACGATCAGTAAAAGCTTGTTAAATGACCTCCCATAGCAAGTACTGCAGTATTTTGTCGAAACAAGAGCGCTAATTGCCAAATTATGCTGCACCAATATCAATTTGTTTTTACGTACCCTTCAAATGCTATAACATTGAAGCCCTACTCGGCGCCAATAATAAACGCCATGCATAAAGGCCTTGTTGTCACGTAATTAAAATGGCTAATAAAATACAAACAAAAAATGATGAGAGCGAGAGAAAAACAATAAAGAATCGTATGACGGTACGGCCCAATTTGGTCATCACCTTCTGTTCTAACTGAAATTGTGGAAGGCCCCAGTGGAGACAAGGAGCATGAAGAATTTCGTTAATTGCTTGGTTTTATAATATGATTTCTAATAAACAAATCCGACATCAAACTAAAAGTATTTCGTATACACTATTAAAATTACGTTTCTAATATCGTCAAATTGAATTTTTTAAACTTACAATTTCTTTGCACCTAAAATATGTAATACTATTTTAAAAACTTAATTTTAAATTAACTTGTCTTACACAAAAATATATTTTTAGCACACCATAACGGTTTGTGTCTACAGCGTCATTTCCAGAGCCCACTCAAAACAATTTCGCTGAAAATTCTGTTTATATTAAGAAGCGAAAATACGGTAAGCTGCATCCCGCTCGAAGTGAAACCCGACTGGATCCCAAACGCGGGCTGGCTTGATTAAATTCGCTCTTTATGTGCGATGAAGCACTTGAAATTAAGTATCTCATGTATCATAACTGTGAAGGTATCTTTTTATCATTTCGACACAGCACGACAAAACCTAATTTGTTTTACTTAATGCGATTATAATTTAGATTAATTTCCATAATGGATGTTTTTAAGACATTCTTTTTTGTTTTAAGGCTTGCCTTGGTCGAGATTAAGTGAGGCTATCGAGCATTGTTTGGGGGATTATCTTTGTTTTTTTCTATAGATTTGGTAATGAATGGGAGGTTTGTGTGGTGGATGAACCTTGTAAAGATGATAAACAAAATTTAGAACGCGATTTGATTTAGAATCTTAAAGATTTTGACGTCTTGTTTACAAATTGTATGACGTTAGGTTTGTCTCCAAGGTCAAAAAATATGTACCGAAACGTTGAACCTTTTCAATAAAAATGGAGAAAGTGATGGAGAACCAAGCATCATCACAGTGGTGATAGGAATATGAATGCACTATAGTAACAACTATGCCAATCTCAGGTATCATCACCTACGCGTGGCAAGTGGCTTGGGGTTCGCAGTATTGGTGGTCAAGTTACAGAAGACGCTGCTACCCATCTTCTGTTTTTTTTTCTAATCTTACGACACCCATTGGAGGAAGGGGGGGTGGTCAATTCTAGGCCGGATACCACACGGCCAAGAAAGGAATCTCAGGTATATTAGACGTGAGTACAAACGTAAAATTTCAACGCACTCATGGCGTATTTGGACTACCATAATTACAGCAAACTGCCGTTTTTTTAAATACAGCCTTAAAGTAGACAAGTATTACTGTACAAAACTAATTAACGTTGGACAAAATTTAATACAAATACAAAAGAGAATTAAACATTTGACTTAGTAAGACTAATCCGATGTTATCAAAAGAGTTCTTGTTATTTGAACAAAACGCCAATTTGAGTAACTGAAATTTCTGGTAGAAATCTTGGCTGGCTGCCATGAGATAATACTTTGTAAGGATTCACGCAGCCTCTTTTGTGCATCAAAAACGGTCAAGTGTGAACTGAGATATTGTTTTATCTCTGAAGATCTAAGTGAAGGCGTTTAGGTTGTAGATTGTATTGTTTGGTTGAAGGGTTCGTCTGCGTGATATGATTAAGGTTATTTTATCTATGGTTAGAGGTTATTTGAACGTGATATACATGTTTATAATGTTCTCCAGACCGAATTTCGGTCACGACGGCCTGTCTCAGCTGAGAATAGCCAACTACGCAGAAGTTAATATAGTGCGCAAATATGCGCAAAACACTGGTACACTCTCTATTCCCCTCCTCCTCGTCACTCTGGTGCCTTCCGAAACACTAAGGGGCTCGACTTGTGAAAACGGTCACCCATCATAAAACTGACCGCAGCGAGCACAGCTTTACCTCGCAGGCCGCTTGATCAGCGTCGTAGCCACGTAGCTACGAGGCCCTTACATGTTCATAATTGTGTCCACGACATAGAACAATCCTATTAGTGAAGCCGCACTTTTTACCCATCTAAACGAAACCCAAATTAACCCCTGCCTTACATAACATACATATCAACTGACAAACGTTTGTTTAAACAGTACGTAAAACCATAATGATATCCGTATGTGCTTATTATACGATTCCAACATCTCTTTTGTTGTGTGAGACAGAATCATAATAATATAAAAGATAAAATTCAATATTATGGTGAAACGTTCTCTGAAAATTCCTTCCGTTGATCCCCATTGAATTTCCTCTATATGTTTACGAACTGTAAATTCTTAAGTATTTAAAATCGCTATGTACGCTTATCATTTGACAAGCACTCTACATAATATTGATCGTTTGCTTCCAAAGGAAGTCTCTGAAAATCTTCCTTTATACATAGCAAACAACGCGACACAATCCACTTAAAATTTTATATGTGGACTGTATTTTGAGGGGCACTAGGTCGAGTTTTGAGTGGCAGGTAAAAAACGGTCGGAAATACGTACGGGTCTAGTTGTATCATGTTTTTTCGTCGTCAAGCAGGTCGTGGAGGAAGAGCCATGCTATTTTATACGCACTTAATCTGAAGCAGGTCTCCCAACCCGTAAATATTGCTTCTTGAGCCACAATGAAATTGTTATGAAATAAGCTGGTTTGAACGTTTTACGAATAATGCTGTGGGTATATGGGACCGGATTTGCAGTAAGACAGTTTTGCGCAGTTGCAACGTAAACTGTTGAATCATTCATATAACCGCCTCTTGTCCGCTTTGTGGATGTGAATTCAATAGCATCTCTATAGCCTTTTAGTGTACGAGTTTGGTAGTTTATAGGATGCTGATTATGGACGATACTAAAGACATGTTTAGGAATTTTTATAACATATTAATCTTGACATTGTATACTATCAAGATGTTTCTATTCTTCTTACTTCGTTCTTAGCTTACCCAGGTCAGACGTGATTTTTATACCGATAAATCCACTCTCGACGTGTATAAGTCCTTAATTCCTTTAACTGTTTGTCCTGCTTTTAATCCTTAGACAATGTATTGACAATCTTGCTGATATTAAACATCTTTATGAATATGACTTTTGGTGCCATTTTAGCATGTTGCCCATGCTAAGCTTGAATCTAAATTGATAAAGGAAATTTGAAAAATGATGGACACGAGCGGGATTCGAACCCGCGACCTTCGCCGATCCGTGGCGCTGCTCTAACCAACTGAGCCACCGTGTCGCTGCTTAAGACGTAAATACTAAAAGGGAACTTGAAATTCGATGGATGCGAGCAGCGACACGGTGGCTCAGTTGGTTAGAGCAGCGCCACGGATCGGCGAAGGTCGCGGGTTCGAATCCCGCTCGTGTCCATCATTTTTCAAATTTCCTTTATCAATTTAGATCTTTATGAATTTCAAAATGATTCAAATTATCTTAGAAAATATGGATGAGCAAGAATTCTTAACCAATATAAAGGTTATTAATTTGTATATTATTAAACTATCAATTAGGTGTACAATTAGTTAACATCAGGGCCAAGACGTTTATACTAAAATCAATTTTGTTTTTAAAGACAAAGAAATCCAATGTGCACGAAAATATTACTGACGTAAGCGCGCGCGCATGAATACGTACAACTGATCTATAGATCGTGATCATTGTAATGAAAGTAAAAGTTCTGTGATTGGTTCACTTAAACTGTCGAAAAACATTAAAATTTATATGCACTTACTCACCGGAACTCGAACACGTTAAGAAAACACGAGTAAATAATAAATATTTCAAGGCATTATGCCTCAAAGGCGAGTTTAACAAATAAATTTCCTTCAAATAGACTGTATTTCTCTAGTAGTCCATTAGCCCCACTATTTAGAGCGATTAGTTTACGTCTCGACGGGTGTCCATAAAAAGTAAATTCCTTTTACTCCGTCTTATAAAAACTAAAAGACCTCACATTGAATAAACCACAATGAGCTCTACTGAGGGTTCCATCGATCTACCAAAAAACTAGCCTTCACAAAACGGTTGCCTTAATGTTACTAATACGTCTGAAAATGGTGCTGGAAATATCAGGTCCCTATTTTCTCTTGAAATCTAGATTATTCTACAGAATGCTGCACGGTGTTTTATGGGTCGGTAACTTTACGAGTTTTTGCCATAGAAGTCCTCGCAGATATTTCAAATTGTTTATGTTTCTTTGAATTTTCGAATCTCTAGGCTCCGGGGGAATAAGAGAATGAACTTTGGGGAACAAATGAAAAAATACGTGGAGTGCTTTAGACACTTATTTTGTAAATTGAATCTGCTGAGTTAATTGGATTTTTCTCACACACGTTGGTAAATGTTTAATATTTTATTTTCACATTTCCCAGGTGTATTTCTGCAAGAAAAAAATATAGTACCTGGCCATCATTACTTCTTACAATAATACCAGCACGTAGGTCACCTATCGATTACCCTGTAGTAGAAACGTTATTTCCTTATATAATCTTTATTAGATCGTGAAGACAAAAAATATTTTTTCGCGTTTCTATAATCTACATTATTGGCAATATTATTCTCAAAACAGCATGGAAGTGGCTGCTAGGTTTACTCTGTACAAACACACTAATATCCTCTGTAGAAGCCACTTATGGGCGATGCCAGCTCTGAAAAGCTCCTCGTTTTCGAGATTGCAGCAACTTACCCTTAGAGACAATTTCAGTTCACATTGACTAAAATACAGCAGAAAGGTTTCCATATTAATTCCCAGAAATCACTGGACCAACGGAAGCGACCTTTAGCTGAATGGTCCAATTTGCACCGAACGATTCACTTCGAACTTTAATATTCAAGCTCAAATTATCTCCACAAACGAAGCTCCTAAGTCGCAAATTAGTCGTCTATTCCAAGTCATTTTAGCCATCTGCATCAGATTAGAAAGATAAGGAATTCTGTCTTTGCATCGCTTTGACATTATCTTAATTTATTGAGAATTTGCTTCGGTATCAGCAGCTTTGGCATTCTCGTGGGACACTAAGTCTGATTCGTCGGCTCTAATTTTATCACCTGCACACAATCTTCTAGAATATTTTAAATTTAAAAGTTAACGAAAGAAGAGCTTACTGGTCGTGTTAGGTTTTGATCGGCAGATAATTTTAAGATTTTAATATAGTTTTAACACTTTTTTATTTGTGCCTAACCTGGGCTGTTGCCCAGGTTAGGCACAAATAAAAAAGTATGTAGGGAATTGAAAAATTATAGACACGTGCGGAATGGTAGTAATTATTTTAAATTCTACATGGTTTCCCAACAGTCGTTACGGCCATACTTTTGACTTTGATTATTTTTCGAAATTTGCAGGCATATTAGGATATTACGTTAACTGTTAGACAAACACATTTTTTTGGTTCTTTTCAATGTATTACGTATATTACTGTGTTGAAAAGTTATTAGCAATATTATGTTTCAGTAAAAAGTTACTTGACTCTTATGAAAGCCAACATAAAAATACATTTTATGAAAATGTTCAGCTACTAAATCTTCTCGCTCCCAAAGATATATTACCCTAGTAATTCTTCTAAAATACTGTGTAAATGCAACACCATCTGTTGTTTTTATTATTTAAAAATAATAGTTATCTGTTTCGAGCTAAAACATAAAGTAAGGCGAGGCATATCAAATATTCATTCCGTTCGCAAAGGCGGAGTCGAGATCACAATTTTTACAAACGTGAACAGCGAGAAAATTAAATTTTATACTTTATTGTTGTTGTTTTAAAGTTGTTTTCTGCAATTTTATTATCCACCTTGTTAGATTTAAAAGTGTTCGCTGCTTTTATATAAATACGGCGTCCTGTTTAGGACGTAGATGACAACGTATTTCATGTTCTCTTTTTTGAGAATACGAGCAGCATCTGTATTTTATGGTTGAAAAATAATGATGGCACTTGAATGTTTGAAAAATAACTCCCTGATATTAAAATGAAAGTCTTAAGTTCTCATAAGTAAAGAAGAAACAAGGTGGTAACACCCGTGGTTGACAGCGTTTTTAGATACAAATCAACATGGCCATAAAAATGTGTATTTGAAATAAAGGTTTTCTAAAATTTACGACTTTCTAAATAGACTGCAACATAAATTGGATGCAGCAAAACTTGCAATCCACTTAAGTGGACCACTAAAGAGGTGGATATCTACATTGACCAGTTAAAGTTGAGTAATGTGGCCATTCTGGTCGGCCGGCCTCGAAGTCCGACGTGGCCAGCTATTATTTTGACTTACAACTTATGGTGAGGCAGCATTTTGACCAGTGCCTTACTTTGACAAACGGCCATAATGGATTTATTGTCTTTGCCAAATTAGAACTCGAGCGAGAATGTGTTTACATGAAAACTGGTCCAAAGAGACATATTTTACGTTATATGGACTACTTAATGGGTTTTCTCATCGTAGGTATTCATAAGTATCTACCATATTTCTTTTAGTTTATATTACTTTGTTAAAAGCTGATACGATACACAAATCGACTGATTTTATAATATTTTTTGCCCTATCCGATGTATTCTCACACACACCTACATTTTATTCATACCCTGTGTCTGTCTCTTTAGTTCACAAACTTCACAAAGAAGCACACCCTAATGACAAAAACAAAGTATTACCGAGTCCAGTAAGTGAGTATGCCGGTGGCACATTAGTTAACACATCGACGAACTCCGTAGCTTTTAGAGCGTACGCGAATGCTTCCAAGAAGTACAGGTGTCGACAACTTTTGACAATTTTCAAACAAAGTGAAATGTGGCAGGTGCTGTATAGAACGAACTTCTCATATAATCCTCTGTTGACATCGCGTGAATGTTAATACTTTTACGTGTGGTGAATTTCTCGATAAATCTTTTGGCATGTGCCCACGATGGGCGCTTTAGCGGGTGTCATTTTATGCAAGTTGAAAGAGTCAATTTGAAAATAGTTATATAACTACTTTGGAGATAGACTGGCAACCTGTCGCAGCGGCTTTTGGGATTTTGTTTGTTTTGTTTGTTTTAGATGCGTTTTAGAGTCCCTTTTTGTGTAATTTTTTTACTTTACCAATGGGAAACTGGTGGCCACATTTTAGTCTCTAATTTTATCTTATTTCTTTTTTATTTCTCTAAAACTTAAAAGCTCCTGATTTCAAGATTTTCTTTATGTAAATTAAAACTTGTCTACATAGTATCCCAACTGACTACCTCGGAGGACATTAGTTAGGAGGTTAAATATTTGATTACTCCCGAATAAGGCAAATATGTTAAAAGCTGATAGAAATATATTTTCAACCTGAAAATGTGTATATTATCACGAAATTAATATTTGCGAAGATACTGACGATGTAAAAGTAAATGCCTAGCTTTAGGCTATGTTTTATCTTATTAATGTCAGTATGTTAATAATAAAATTGAGTGAAGAGGATGTATTTGTCAGGTTAATATCAAGTTTGTTAAAGTCACTAAATAAAATAAAAGTTCCATATGAAAATTCCAAACTCGCAAAGTTATTCTGAAAACCCATCTAACCAAAACCAACTTGGAACTTTCGGAAACCAATTTAAACCGATTTAAGATGACATAAACATCACTTAACATCATACCTGTATTCTTCGAAAGGTAGACAGAGGTGCACATGTCCACATTTCGCCAGTTATGTTATAGGTCCCAATGTAATAGCACAAATCCAGTCTCCGTGCTGATACTGAAAATTACCAAACGGGAAAACCCAGGTTACCCAACAACCCGACCCGGATTCAAACTCAGGATCTCATGCTCAGCAGTCGCGCTTGGCGACAGCTAGAATAACGAAGCAGTAATTACCATGTCTGAAAACATTATTGTGGCAATAGGAACAACATTTGAAAGATTCAGAGTCAAAATCAAATCTACATCTAAAATTAGATTAGTACTAAATTCTGGCCAAGTTAATCGTCATTTGATGTACCCTGAAACTGAACGGGGAGAATAAGCGAAAGTTCGTCTTCCCAACGAATCTTCGATGGAAGCAACTTTGAATTACTTTTCCCTGACTGGAAGACGTATAATGAATCGGGTCCGTCGAAGATATTTGTTCCAAACTCTGTAAAGAAATGTTCTAGTGAAAAGCAAAAGTTGTTGAACAAAATGATTCGGTCTGATCTTTGGCAAACACTGCTTTACATTTTGGTAGCGATTGTTTCAGAGTATTGTCTCGAAATTAAAATGGTTGCATTTGCTTTTGGCGAGTATTTTACTGGTTTAGTTCTGGAGTAGTTTGTTGCGATTCCAATCTGCATTTCGTTGGTTTTGGTACAGACGTCCGTTGAAATTGTTATGGTTCCAGAGGACACAATTTTACAGTGAACGCATATTGTGAGTCCTGGTTACTTGTTTTTATTTTGTTGGGTTTATATTTAAAACTATTATTAGTTTTCGTGAGTCTAGCAGTATTATAAGCTTTGCTTGGACTACTTTACACAAAAATAGTAACGCTGGAATTTCAGTTCTACTAATTGAAGATTACTGAACATAATTATGTGCTAAATATTGTAAAAAAAATAACCTTCTCTAGTGATTGCACAAACTCTTCCATCACGAGAACATATTATCTATTTTCATACCATTTATGTAGCTTATGAACCTGAGTTCTATTCCTCAGGTGAATAGAACAAAAATATGATCATCTAAATTATGATCGAAGAAAAAATTACTTTTGCTAGCCACAAAATATTTTTTGTAAGACTAGATAAAAACGCGAAAAAAACTATTATTATCTTTTACCAACAAATAACATTACTCGCATAAAACCTTTGACATATTTAAGAAATAAGATAAAAGCAGACTAATAAATAAACCTGCAGTTGAAATGTAATCTTATTAAGTTAACCAAAAAATAATTTGCTTTTATAGTAACTGACTTGACTTGAATCTGTAATAGGATTGGTAAGACAAATTAACAAACATAAAAAGTAAAATACACGTTCAATAAATTGATTCAATTTTATTGACAATTCTAAATACCTTAAGCTTTCTATCTCTATTTGTTAATCAATTCGTTCAAATACACGTGTAGAAAATGTTTGCTCTTAATTAAGAGCTGACTAAAATTGGGACTAGTAGAATATCTATTGTTGAAGAATTTAGGTAACTCGCTCAAGTGTTTTTATTAATAAACTTTAATTTGGATATTTTTTCTGACAAAATCATTACATAATGCGTTAATTACTTATATTAATTGCGTCTGATATCAAAAAGGTAAGACGCTATTATACCAATTGGAAAAGACATGACTCACATGCTTGCTAGAAAAAAATGACACGGGCTTCCTAGAAAAAAATTAATAAAAGAAAAGATACGCCCCGAAAAACAAACTCCTTATTCTTTTTTCGTCATTCAAATATATTTTTTTTAAATAAATATGATTCTTTATTTGAAGTTCGGAGTAAGGCTCTGACAGAGGTGGCCCAGAGGATTCAGTGGAGCCCCTGGCAGTCCTCCAGCTAGGTCGATTGACGATATCGTTGCTGTACGAGGCAAAGCCTGGATGCCAGAACAGAGTGACGGTCTTTGGAGGCAGCTTATGCCCAGGATTGGGTCACCTAAAAGCTGATGATAACGATGATGCGAAGTTTAAATATCCACATCAATTCTAGAACACGAAAGACAGGTTTTTTAAGGTATTTTTTTATTTTAACGACTATTTGAAGCTCGCTGTGTACTCGATCTGCATTTTAAGCGATGACACTTAAAACTTTCAAATGACATTGCCTTGAAACTTTACATTTAAGTGTCTAATAAACGTGTTTCTTTATTGACGCTCTTTGTTTCTCAGGATTAAGCTGAATTATACTTGGATTGAATACAAGAATGAGAAATAGTGACCCTTTGAATTATTTTATGTCAAAGGTAATATGATTCATGTTGCAAAAAAATTCATTGAACCTATAACAACGTCAAGTCGATGTTTAAAACAAATCGGTTGCTAATTAGATGTCAAAATCAGTTATGATCTAAATAAAATGTTTTAAAATTCAATATTACTCCAAGAATTTAATTTTAAATAACCTTTAGCTGTATCTTTTCTTAGTGAAGATCATTTTTTACGCCTGTTCGAAGTCTTGAGCTACATGTTTTAAACGCTTGCATATTGTAGAAATGTGTACAGAATCGTAGGTGCGTTTCACAAATATTAAAGTTTCATGTATACAAACACCCAGACTCGGGACTAACATCTGCGGATCGCACAAACTTATATCCCGTGCGGGAATCGCGCATAAGCGCAGCAGTCCAATCGCATAGCCACTGCGCCAATTAGATCTTCCATTTCTTTACTTAAGCATTCCTAGCATGATGAGCTTATTTAATGGATGTCAGTAGTCAGCTTTCATAAGACAATACATATCTATACTTATAATATTATAAAGCTGAAGATGCTTAAACGCGCTAATCTCAGGAACTACTACTTTAGATCAGATTACTGGTCCGATTTGAAAAAAATTTCAGTGTTAGGTAGCCCATTTATCGAGGAAGGCTAAAGGCTATAAAACATTCGAAATCCACGCGGGTGACGTCGCGGGCGGAAGCTAGTAATTAAATAATCGGATTTAGTTTATTGCCAAAAAAATATTTCGTCTTGTTGTCATAACCTGGCTTCCTCGTTGGTCTAGTGGTCGCTGAGCGCGACTGCGGAGCAAGAGGTCCTGGGTTCAAATTCCGGGTTGGGCAAAGTGTTACTGAGTTTTCCATTAGGTAATTCTCAGTAGCAGCACGGAGTCTGAATTGTGCCCGGTTGATGGCAATAGGCTCGCCCCCTATTACATTGGGACTTACAACATAACTGGCGAAATGTGGGTGTACTATATGTCCACCTCTGCCTACCCCTTCGGGGAATACAGGCGTGATGTTATGTGTTATGTTATGTCATAACCGTCAAACGGTAAAACCGGACAAGGGTCAAAACAAACCCGAAAATGTTAGATGACAAAATACCTTTATAACCCTGTCTAAACCACTGTATCGTAAAACCAGTGAACTAATTTCGATAATAACAAACAACAGTAATACCCCTAGGACAGCGTTCCTAATCTTAGTACCTGTGTCTGCGTTCACAATCCGGATTTAGTTGCAAAATAAACTGAAACGCCACAGAGTAACAAGGAGCAGTGGGTTAGGGATTTAGATTGTTTGCTTTTACACTGTGTACAATTGTACATAGGCACGTAAGTTCAAATATTAATTGAAGTACTCCTTAATTTCTTGGGAAGTGTTAATACTGAACTTAACATTTTTTTATCCATGACACGTTTATTCAATAACAACTAAAATTGTCAGTAAAATATTTCCAAGAATTTTATGTATACCACTATAATATTATTGTTAGACAGGAAGACGTCTGCCGGGTTCGCTAATAGTTCATAAAAGAACATAATTTTTTGCATTTTTAGCGCTAATACCTAAATTATTCCGTCATCATAATTTTCTCTTATAACTAGTCCCACTGCTGATCTTACTATACTGTGCCCCAAACGGCCCTGATGGGTTTAGCGACTGTTAACCGCTAATCCGTGAAACCTCGACAGTTTACATTAAACTTAGTTTAAACTTGACGAAGATTACCTTTGGTGCTAAGTTTGTACCGCACAGCGTCCCTTAGCCGTTCTGTAATTATTGTTTATTAAGTTTAGATGAGGTGGTGTACTGGACTGTGCGTAACGACGTGAGTGGGTGACTCGTGAGCGGTTTGCTGTAGGGAATGGTACAGAAAAGTGGTTGAGATCTGAGAATAACAATTACATGATGTTATCCACTACAGAAAAACCAATACTACGTTTTTTGAGGGTTTGAGAATAGTCATCAACTATTGACCGCGCCTTCAATCACAATACTTTCAAATGATAATTATTCGACTGTGTCAGTCGTGAAGGAGACAAAATGAATTACTTTTAGGTATATAGTAAGAAGTTGTGTTCCCAGTAGTAAACTACTTGGTACAGCTTGAGTAGCAGCGTCCAATGTCATTCTAAATTCAAAATCTGCAACTTTTCAGCTAACAAACAAAAGAGATATCTTATATCATACCTTCTTTTGTAAGGATAAAAAGGTCTAGCATCTATGACCAGTCACACAGAGTTCTTTTATTAGCTCCGATAAAACTTTCAACAATAGCTTCAGACCTATTGTTGGATCTTCGAACCTATTTTCGCGAATAGACCTAAATAAACATATTTATTGGAAGAAATATAATCTAACAAAGACATGAATATTGAGTGAATTTTGTGATCAGATTAATAGGGCAAAAGTCATTTGAGTGAGTACCTATTCAGACTTTCTAGTGCTTCTCTAAGTATAGCTTATCGTGGGCGGTTTTTTAACGAAGTTTTATTATGTACGAGTGTTTTTGTATTCAAAGCTACACGTCCATTCACAAAGATTGAGTATAACCTTGAAACTTTATATTAAAATAAACTTGCTTGGCTACCACTTTTGTAAATGTGTAAATGATGAAACCTAAAATGTCAAGTGATTTTAAAGCTTTAACATACTAGAATTATCTACTTACGTAAATAAAATCTTACGTTCAAAAACACCCAATTTCGAGACAAATATTTTCGGACTCCTTTGCATCACAGTGCACTTCTATGAACAAACGTCACGTTCTGAAATCGAATCTATAACACCTAGTTGCAAACTCGAGGACATGAAAGCATGATATTACTTTAATGTCTCTAACAAACATAGCACCGATGGAGCCATCGTTGATTTACCAATTGTCTGTCTGGGGATCACCTAGTACGATGTGTTGATCAAGCCTACAATCTCTTGTACAGCAGCCGAACTACCAAGCCACAGGGCCTATTGACTCATCATTGACAGATAGTGTGTTTTTAATAATTTATTTAATCACAAAGTAGATATAGTTCCCGTCACGTAAAAAGAACGTTGAACATTAACTTAATTTTTTGGAATTCCAGTCTATTCTAAAGTGTTACATAACTATTAAAGTACCTGCAATGATTTTACAGTAAAACGATTACACTAAATTATAAACTAAAATAGCCTAGGACCATAGGAAGCCACTATATCCGAGTGCAGACACAGTCGCTGAAAGTCGCTCAGCGTTCTTTTTACGTGACGAAAACTATTATTTTTCGTACTTCTTTATTGTAGACCAGCGCCCTTACCATGAACTTTTGAAGCAGGACGGTTTATGTTGTGCAAGCGAGACGCCACGTTACACTGAACGTAGCGGTGTCTCGCTTCCACTTCTTAAACTGTAGGGAGCAGATAGCTGTGTTTATAGTCTACCTACACCTACAGTATACAAAACCTGATAATACGACATGGTTCGGTAGGGATGTCTTCAATGAATGCATTGTTCTTACCATCCTCCTAGCTTCCTCCTATTGTCCTTAGGAGGGTCGTACCCTCGCGTGGTACCAGGGTTGTTAACGTCGGTCTATCTTTGATGGGGATGCGTACCTTCAGAGGAATAGTTTTTATGATTAACGAGTGCTGTTTGGTTAAGACTTTACAGTCGTAAATTCAGGGAGAAGGATTAAAGAAACAATTGCTTTCCGTAACCGGGAAAGTGTGTTTTAAGAGATGACTGTTGGATCGAGTTTGGTTAGCAATTGGCTTGCTACAGTCGCTACATATCACTAAGAAGTTACGATAAGCAGCAAAATGCGAGTGTATTTTGTTATTTGTCTTGAAATAAGGGGCAAACTCATTGTCAACCCATATTATTCAATCAGTCGTATTTTACGTTGCTATATGAAACATTTTGCCAGGAAAGTTTTGAATTATCATATTATTATTATGAACTATAGAAATGACTTGCATTATTTAGTTAATTGAAATACGAAAAAGTTTCTATAGCTTGTCTCATAGCATAAACATAACATCACGCCTGTATTCCCCGAAGGGGTAGGCAGAGGTTAACATATAGTACACCCACATTTCGCCAGTTATGTTGTAAGTCCCAATGTAATAGGGGGCGAGTCTATTGCCATCAACCGGGCACAAATCTAGACTCCGTGCTGCTACTGAGAATTACCTAATGGAAAACTCAGTAACACTTTTGCCCGGCCCGGGATTTGAACCCAGGACCTCTTGCTCAGCAGTCGCGCTTAGCGACCACTAGACCAACGAGGCAGTCTTGTATTATAGCGATATAGAAAAATAATAAATTAAAATCTTTCGAAACACCGCAATTCTTTCCCAAGTAAAAAATAAGGTACACAATAGCATTGTAAAATTTAACCAAGATAACGAGACAGAGTGTTGTGTAAAACGTCTCCGGTGGGCCGTTTGTCTTGCCCAACACACCAGCTGGTAACAACACGCTAAGGCGCAATTAAACAGGCACCATTTTAAAAATCTCGGACTATAATGTGGATTTTAAAGGATTTTCTTGGAATTTTGTTGATCATAATGACATTGTGGGAGAGAGTAATAAAAGAAGTTCAGTAAAATTATGATACAACTAAAAAGTGACCTGTGATTTCTGAAAAAAATAATTTAACTTATCTAAAAGGGAACTTGAAATTCGATGGCTGCAAGCAGCGACACGAATGTCACTCGTGTTCAGTTTTAAAAACTCATTAATTAATTATTAAATCTAATAGAAGTAAAGTCATAAAAGAATAATATATTTATAATATATAATTAATTATAATTAAGTAAATGCCCTCCGCGTGTTAAAAAAATGCATGCCCTCAAAAGGCATTATTTCAGTTATTAATTAAACAATTATATCATTACATCAAAATATTTAAATAGCAAAATCGCGTTGCAATTCCAGCATAACTTCCTTAAGTTCATTGTACAAAGGCGCAAAATACCAAAGCAAAAAATCTACGATACTGTTTTTAAAGCACGTTCGCAGTCCAACGACTGAGCTTTCTATTTTTCCCTTGTATTTTTACAGTTGGTCTATTTCTTTTTTTATTACCTGTAGACAACGTTAGCCTTTTAGTCTTACAAAGAGAATCTGTGTTTCTTCTGTTAATACTGAATTGTAATTTGTTAGAGCTATGTATGTAATTGCATTTGGGATTGAGATTTTATTGGAATTCGTTTTTAATTGCGTTGAGATTGAAGGCTGTTTGCGATTGGTTTTGTGAGCGTTTGTATTGGGGAATGAGTGCGTTTAGATGCAATATTTTTACGTAGCTTTGATTAAGGTTTTTTAATAGATATTTAATTGTTTATTGTATTTGAACACCTTGATTATTGCTGCTATTGTACCTGTCGAACTCTATAATTGATAGAATCTAATGCAAACCTTATAATTTAACTGTACCATTACAAGTTTCTTTAAAGACCCCTCGCACCCTGAAAAATTATATATAATATTCAACTATTTCTGAATTTCCTGACTGCAGATAAAACCACAGTAACCATTGACAGCATTTAGGTAATATATTGTAAACACAATCTTAGTAAAATATCACCAGTACTTAAATAAATACCCATAACATTTGACGGCAATTTTCAAGTTTTGTCAACTGAATACATTAAAAAGATACGAGCCATAGCTTGTTTAATATTAAATATACGCACTGCACGAGGCTGTTTCTGATACGTCGTAAAAATTCACGTAACGTCGGTCATTCCGTTTTACGGGCGATGTAAGGTCGGGTACAGATGGGAAACGGTCGGCAACTGTCAGAGAGTCTCTTTGAGTTATTGGGCCACTTATTCGTCGGCTCTAAACGTAGGCCTACGAAGGGAACTGCTTCATTAAGGAGTCTAGTCCTCTTTGTGGCTAGGTTTATAATTGATGTTTATTAGTATTGCTTGAAGAATTGGTGTTGGTTTGTCGATTGTTTCAGTTTGCCTGTGGTTTCATTTAAAAGATGGACTCAATCAACATAATATTTGTCAATAAAATAAAAGTTTAGGTCTTGAATTTAAAATAGATTGATTTTGAAATATCATTTACTTTATCGTTTGCTTTATTATTAACTGAATTGTTGTAAAAGAAGGTTTATATAGCATCAAACATTCCTAGAATTGCAGGTTAAAATTGGACTTGGCATACAATCGATCAGTGTAGTGATAGTCGTCTTATCTGAACTCACCATTACAAGTTGTTGAGATGGCCTGAATTTTTGACTTACTCACGTGTTTTTCTGTACACTTTATGACTGAGTAGTGGGTACGTTTATATTTTATGGCCACCACTAGTGTGGGTTACGGTAGATCCGTGTTTTCTTTTGAACTTTTAATTGAGTTAAGAGTTCTGACGGGTCGACGCGTGAAGAGTTTGCTGAAGTGATGGGTGTTTCCAATTTCGATGGCTATGTTCCCATGTGTACTTTTGTATCGGTTTTTTCAATGGGTCGTTTTATGCTTTGGGGTTGAATAATGGCTTGGAAGCGAGTTTGTTTTGGTGTTACTTTGAGTTTTGGAAGTACAATTTGTTGACCTATATCGGATATTGGAAGACAGTTTTTTTAGTATAATGCAAGTTAGTTAGAAATTGAATTATGTATTTTGAGACGGAATACGTCTTATACCTGCTACGTTATATATCAGTAGGTACTAAGCATAAGTATTCTCAATACATTTCTTCGCTCATCAAAAGTCTCATGTAATGGAATGGTGGCAAGCTTAGTTCTGTCCTTGGGTCCTACACCAATGTCCTCAAATCATAAGACTCGCTTTTCTGCCCCCCCCACCATGAACTCTTATAGCAGGTCCATTTTCCATTATGGAAGCGGGATGCCGCTACGTGTAGTGTAATGCAGCGTCTCGCTTCCACAACCGACAATGTTCTGCTCTAAGACTTCATGATAATGGGTCAGGTGATGGAGCTAAATTGAAAGACAAAATATTTTCTACAAAACTGAAAAGTAAATTGTGTAGTTAAATAACAACTGTTTTAAAATAAAACACTAATTAATTATGCAGTGATTGTGATGAATGTAAAAGAACGAATGAAACAAATGTGCTGAGAGAATTTACTCATGCTTAGTGTTAAATCACGTTAATGGAGCTAAGAAAATGTTACAAGCTCTGGATCATTAGTTCTACGTCTTGGATGCTAAGCTATTATTGCCTGCTGTTCTTTGTTTATCTTGGTTTAGTTTAGAACAAGCTTACCTCGGACACTTCATATAAGTGTTGGTATTTGTACGTGCTATTTTATAAATTCCTCGTAATGTTAGATATTTTATGGATCAAGTTTAAATAGACTTGTCCAACATTTTTTTACATGACGTACGTCCGTTGAGGAGCCGGCTATGCTCGGAGTTTCTTTGAAGGATAAGATCAGAAATGAGATTATCCGGAGAAAAACCGGAGTGATCGACATAGCCGCCAGAGTCAGTAAGCTGAAGTGGCAGTGGGCTGGTCGTGTCTGTCGAAGGACCGATGGCCGTTGGAGCAGACGAGTCTTTGAGTGGTGACCGCGAACCGGCAAACGTAGTGTAGGACGCCCCCCAGCCCGATGGACCGACGACCTGATAAAGGTCAGGAAAAGGGTCGGACTGGATGCGGAAGGCGAAGGACCGGGTGTTGTGGCACAACTTGGGAGAGGCCTATGTCCAGCAGTGGACCGCGACAGGCCGAGAGAGAGTATGTACCTTAGTAATATCAATAGGTATTACTACGAGTGGAAACAAGCATTGATTACGCTTGCTTATTGTAGGTTGGTTATTTTAGATATTTCTCTCTATAAGGAGAATAAAAGTAGTGATAAAATATTCTTTCACTACTTATTGAGAACGAAATAATGACATTGAAGAAGTCGTATTGGTAGTAGTGGCCAAGGTCTAAACTTTTGATTTTATCACGTGATAGGTTTTAACAGTAGCGTTGTAAATATTTCGACGCACTAGTATACCAAAAAATATTTCGCGCAAAATAATTGAGAATCAGCCGATGTAGTCCGATTAAGGTACCCACAAATCATTATTTTAAACTTTACAAGCCACTAAATCTTCCTACAATCTGCTACATACGTGTCCAAAGTTGACTACTAAAGAAAACTGCTCACGTGAACGAACCCAGAGCAAGTTGGTAGCTGAATCGGACGAATTGCGAAGTCCCGATCTCTGGTGATTTTCAATAGAGAAGTAATTCAAAGTTTGAAAGCGACATACGGAATTTATTACGACATGTTTGAGTTATTTTGCTTGTTGATGTTACGGGTTGTAAAAGGGAGTATCTTGGAAAGTTGGGCTCGGTACGGTATTAGAACTGTTTGAATGTTGGCTCTGCAGCTCTGCCGTCGTGTCCTGAGGGTAGATTTTATAGAAATGAGTTTGATTAGCTGAAGACTTTATGGAAGCCAATCCGCCAATGTTGGATCCAAACTTATACCGATGTTTCTCTAGCTTCTCATAATTCAGTATCATCATCCACTTTAATATCAGTACGTGGCAATGAAAACATTTTGGAGTTGTGGCAACTGGCTTGCAATGTCATTGTCCAGTTTCATTAATAATCGTTATTATCTTATTGTCTCGTAGTTAAAATAGCCTAATATAACAAAACGGTTAGCGGGATAGAGGCTGCCATCATGTTGTCAAAATTGTAAATGCTTGAGAAAGATTTCATGAAGCTTGAGTATTTCACAGATTTCTTCCTAATTTTGAGTTCGTCAGTAATTAAAGAGATTAGTCTCCACAACACAGGTAATCGTAGTGTGGAGTCTAGTGTTATAACTATGTCTGTAACCACTATTTTGTAACATTTTTTTAACCAGGACATATCGAAATCAAGATTAGGTATTATTCACGGCCGTTCGACATTTTATAATAATAATAATATCTTGGGAGAGCCCACACACGGTCATCTGATCCCAAACTAGGCAGAGCCTGTATTATGGCAACCAGACAACTGATAAACATACTTAAATATTTCTAAATACATACATAATATAGATAATTTACACCCAGACACAGAACAAATCATTATGCTCATCACACAAAGATTTGTCCTGGGTGGGAATCGAACCCACGACCTCCGGTTTAGAAGTCAGCGTCACTAACCACTAGACCAACACGCCATTTGGCTACAAATATGGGCTGTATAAGTGATGACTAGGGATGACGTCATACGCTTATCTCCAACACAACAACTATCAACAATTCTCCTCATATTCGGAAGACATAATTCCTTCCGATGATATATATACCATACTGAGTAGTCTTTAGGGCGTGGATGAGTTTGGCTCGTATCCAGACTAGGATGAGTTGCTCCTGGTTGCGAAACGTGAACGACATATTAAACGGCTTTTAGAGACCATAAAATGATATTGGTGCTCGATAGTGTCGATATTTTGATAGTATACAGGTATAATGAGGTGATGTTTAAAATTTTACGATGAGCTTACCGCTTGCTGCTGGTAAGTCTCTGTGATCCTTCAGTTATTGATTTTGGGTTTGGTTGCTGCAGGTGTATCACAGTACCATCACCATTTTAATAACGATTCGTTTTCGATGCAATTCAGTTTAGGTTTTGATTCTGGATCCAACGAAACATTACATCTGTATTAGCTTTAACAATTCAAAATTGTGACTTGGTTTATTTATAGTCCTGAAATTAATAGCAATAAGAAGTGTTAGTAAAACCTTAATTTGAAAGTAATTTGTTAAATTGAAAACTTAAGCTTTTTTAAGTCGGTTTAAAACCGGCTTTACATCACTAGGTAATGTGTTTGAATCCCTTGTAATGAGATGAAAAAAAAAAAATTTTGAACAAAGAACTACAAATTCAATCATAAAGAAAAGATATAAAATTGGTATAAAATACAACAACGAAACAGTAACTAGCTTTAATTTTCTCTTAAGTTTATCTTGACCTAGTTTGACCCGGAACGCTTTTACTATTTAAGTAGACAGTTGAAGAAGGCTTTTAAACAGGCTTAAAATAATAATATACTATTTAGTTATTTAGAAACAGTTGGTGAGGGCGTTTCTGTGAGATTCCTACCTATTGTTGGTAAATTGGTTTAGTGGTCGCTAAGCGCGACTGCTGAGCAAGAAGTCCTGGGTTCAAATCCCGGGTCGGGCAAAGTGTTACTGAGTTTTCCATTAGGTAATTCTCAGTAGCAGCACGGAGTCTGGATTTGTGCCCGGTTGATGGCAATAGGCTCGCCCCCTATTACATTGGGACTTACAACATAACTGGCGAAATGTGGGTGTACTATATGTTCACCTCTGCCTACCCCTTTGGGGAATACAGGCGTGATGTTATGTTATGTTGTTATGTTTGTTGGTAAATTAGGTTACATTTCAATGTAGGCCAGTTTAAATGAAAATTACAATATTAGCGACCAAGAAAAAAAAAACCTAGTATTGATAATCGTGACTACATCGATAATCGATTCGATACTTTTGAAAATACGAAATCCGCACATAGCCCACAAATAGCACGCGGTACATAAAGCCAGCGACGTTCTAACCGACTGTTACCGACCGATCGTCGGCTCAAGAAACGTCAAATGACACATTTGGAATGAGAATCTATAAGTAACGGTGGAAATTGGTCGGCAACATACTGTCGCTCTATTCGAACATGATTTGAAAAAAGAAGGATATCTTTTTTTTGCGATTGTTTTCTTTTTTTCGTTCAAATCTATTTTAAACTTTTATTTTTGAATATTCGCTATCGCCTCACTTTTAAATGTTTGCTAGTTTTCCAAAACGTCTAATATTTTTAAAAAGAAACATATGTATCTCATTTAATAATTTAATTTGTATTGATAGTAATCATTGAAATTAATTAAAATGTACGCTTTAAAATGAAATTTGGGCAGAGGATAAGAAACCATACCAATTGCTGTACCAAGAGCTGTATAATATAAGAGAAATGAAGCAACACTGTTGAGATTTTGAAAGTTAACCATTTAATATTTAGCTATCAAAAATACCAATCCACAATTAATTTCTAAAAGCCAACCAATAAACTTAAAACCACACGTCTGTCTGCACTGTACCTAAGTTTCGTTGCTGGCTAGTTTAACACTTTGCCCGGTTAGACCAACACAATGTTGCTCCGAAATTATTAATAGAGTTTCGTCAAACTTGTAACTTGTACAAGTTATAACTCAATCAAATTATGCGCAGCACACACTGGTACACTCTGTATGAACCACTCTAAGACCCGCGTTCATTAGGCAGCGCTCATTTAGAGAACATGTGACCTACATTATAGCAAGTCTGGTGTCAGTGATGAGCGTATACATTTAATATTTAGAATTTGATATGATGTAGGTTTGTAGGTATAGTGCCTGTGTAATCATCATCATCAGCCAAAGAAGTCCACTGTTGAACATAGGCCTCCCCGTTTAAGCAGGGGGGGTTTGCCATAATCCCCACGCTTGGCAAGCGGCTTGGGGATCGCAGTATTGGTGGTGAAGTTACAGAAGACGCTGCTGCCCATCATCTGAATTTTCCCTTAGTCGCCTCTTACGACACCCACGGGAGGAAACGGGGTGGTCAATTCTAGGCCGGATACCACACGGCCTGTGTAAAGGAAGGCAAAAGTATGTACTGCATGTCCACAATTCTGTACAAGCAGTGAAAAGTAATTGATTGCAGTTTTTACACGACTGCCCAAAAAAAGTAGTGTAATGTTTTCCGCGGGGTGGCCTAGTGGTTGACATACCGGATTTCTATGCACGAGGTTGCAGGTTCAAACCCAGGCAAGTATCAATGTGACATTTTCAATGTCATAAATACTGTCTTAGATATTCTAAGACACCACTGACTAACGGTGACGAAAAACATCGTAAACCTTGATTTAATTATCTGAAATCGCCAACCCGCAGTGAGCTAGCGTGATGATCAGTGCTCAATCCTTCTCTATACGAGAAGAGGCCTTTGCCCTGCAGTGGGACAGTTATTATTAATGTTTTCAAGGGTTCATGTATGTCTGTATGTGAGTTTCTTTATGCCATCATAACTTCTTAATGCCGGAACTGATTTTGGTGTATGGAGTGTCTGTCTGTCAGTCTGTTTCAGTTCAGTTTTTGACATGGCAGTCGTGTTTTAATTTATTTTCACTTTATTTTCATTAGCAATGCATGTGAAGAACAATTATAAAAGTACCTACGTAATTATTTATTCAATAATTTTGACTAGACTTTGTCTCGCAAACCAAATGATGGTTTATAAGTCTCAGGGCTACTGCAATAACAAAAGTTAGGTGTTATATGCTGGGCTGATAGACTGAATCAAAACATTCGAACAGTGTCAAATGTAATGTCAAGGACAAGATTTAGAGTACCTATAAACTCTTTGGGTCGGTGTCTAAAGCCGACACATTTCTCAAGATACAAGATAATGTAAGAACTATGAAGGGCACCACCTGAATGGACCTTTTGAGGTAAGGGCCAAGAAGGTTTGAGTCGATCTATACCGACAGATGGCAGGCATTTATCAGCCACCGTCTGTTTCAATCCAATTTCTACCAATCAATATACTATCCCGCAATACGGAATGTAAGTAAGCCGGTTCCTATATTAACCTTTTCACTGTCCAGTGTAAAACATATGGTAGGTACATGTTGTTCGGACTATTACGTTTGCTTGACAGACAGCTAGGTGAGGCCACGATGTACGCAAAATGGCTGGCAGCGGTTGGAAGCGGAAGGCCGAAGATCGAGCTCAGTGGCGTGCCATAGGACAGGCCAGCAGTGGACGGAGGCAGGTTGATGACGATGGCAGACAGGCAATGTGTGAAGCCCTATTCTAAATAAGAAACGACTGTTTGATTGTCAAAAGTAATGAGCGGTTTTTATGATTCATTAGATATTTTTATGTAATAATTTCAGTTAGGTACTAAGACAATAGTCGTGGATTTGTAGAGCCACACATATATAACAAATTTGTCCTTTTATTTGTTGCCAGACATAAAAACTATATAAATTACTTTTTTTAAATTACGTGTAAAAGAGTTTGTTAAAATATATTTTACAGAAAATACATCATTTAAAAATTATCTAATAGCTTCAAGTAAAGTTTTTGTAAATATATTTTTCTTAGTTGATTAATATGCATAAGACTTTTTGCTTAATCAGTTGAGTAATTAACGATGAAGATTAAAAAGCAAATATCTTAAATTTCGTACTGATTAATTTGTTTTAGAAATTGGTTATAAAAGTAATTGTTGAATGTACAAAGTCGAGCTTGTAATTAACATTAATTTCTTTACTTTGTAAGTTATGTATAAATATGTAATTAGTATACATATTTTAACTTGTGTAACTTCTGTAAACCTACATAATTATTAACCATGTAAACTAACCTAAAAAGTTTTTATTGTTGCGTAAGTTGCAGTTGCATTAAATGGAAATCGTTTAGAAGCCCTCAAGTCTCTGCAGAATCTGCATCTTGTTTCAGGTGGATACTAAAAGTTCTAAGTAAAATTAAATTTAAAATCGCCGAGCATTATTAAGTAAATGAGATTGAGGGTGGGCTCGCCTCTCGCTTTAACATTAAATTTAACTAAGGAACTTTATAAACTTATTACATTTGACAAACACTGAATGAAGGCGGTTTTAATGTATTTTTTGACATGCTTTTAGACAAGGCATCTGAAGAGATAGTGGTGCTATTTTATGCTCTGTCAGCGAAATATGAATCGTGTACTTATTAGCTATGCCACACGACTTCATGGAAGCTTAAAGAATGGTTGAATACAATATTTACCTATATTAAAGGGTACGAAAACTCTTCTTTTGTCTGATATGTCGATACGACCGATTAAGAAGAGATCATGGCGTATTAAGTTTAACCTGTCAACACGACATTAACAATGTTGACTGTGGAGAGGCCTTAGACAAGGGGCAAAACACTAGAGCTAGACGAATGCAAATTAGTTCGAATGATAATTGTGTAGGATACTGATAAATGACAAATGTAGAGGACATCCGTCATAGATTAAATAGTCGTAAAATTATGTCAACCGCATACATTCACCTTTATATTTGTCTTGCGTTTCATTATAGTGTATCGTTCTTAGTACACAAATTCCTAGCCTAATTTATAATTAGGTGACGTCTAAAACCGACATACATACCAAAACACAAACAAACACCGTTTATAAAACAAATAACACGCGAAATTAATAAGTACAAAAACTATACTCCAAACATTAGTGTAATGTGTCACACGCGCGAACTTTCAACAAATATTATGCTAATAAAATTACGTAAGTTTTTATTAGACAAACAGCGAAAGAAACCGTATTAAATAAAAGGAAAACATTGTACAGTAACTGTTACCAAACTTGTTAAGTGAAAAGTTTGCGAGCCAAAACTGGGGGGAGGGGGGAGGTCGCAAAAGTATGTGCGTTCATGCTTTTACTTAAATTTTGTAAATTAATGCGGATTATAAAAATGGAGGCGTTACAAACGTGTTGGTAAAGTGGCGATTTATTGTTCCTGTGAAATAAATGTTGATACTTGTAATATCAATGTAAGGCGTAGCTTTGGGAAAAATTATCACTATTATGCTAGCTTATTCTAAACGTGAAGTAGCTCTTTAATATTTTAGAAAAACTCGATTTAAGTAATAGAGTTTTTCTGAAATATCTATGAGGTCACACTATGTTTTCACTTTAGTCGACTTGGAATCGAACTTAAGACTATACACTCGGTAGTCCCGTTTATGACACTGAGGCTTATACACATAGGGCCAGCAGTATTGTTATGACGTAATTACATAAGGTTGTTCTGTTAAAAGTCCATCTCGATGACTATATATCATTGACTGTCTCGTTGAGCATGAGTTCTTGGGTCCGAATCCCGGGTTGGGCAAAGTGTTACTGGGTTATTCCACTATGTTATTCTCAGTAGCAGCACGGAGTCTGGATTCTGATTAGTGCGAGAATGATTGGAATAGGCTCGCCCCCTATAACATTGGGACCTATAACATAACTGGTGAAATGTGGGTGTACTTAGTCACCTCTGCCTACCTCTTCTTGGAACACCGGCGTGATGTTATGTGATATATAACATTTAATTAGTATAATTTTTTTTACGTACTTCTTCCATCCATTTTTTATCTGAAAACCGACAATCCTTGATGACTATGCGAAGTAAAACCGAGTCGTATGTACTAAAGTCAGTTTTACTGTGTCGTATACATTGACCATCCACTTTTACGTCCATACATTACCTGGGACCTCAATGAAAGGGCCCCGCCATTTGGGGATTAAGCCAAGGCAAGAAATAAATTATAAAGTGAATTTACAAGAATAAACTTAATGGTAGTAACTTTAGCGCTCTTTGCAGTAAGAAGGTTTTAAATATTTATAGTAGGATGTTTTAGTTCAAGCAATAATTTGAGCCAAAAATATGGTAACCGCATGCTTCTTATCACAATATACATTTCATGGGAGTAACAGTTTGGCAAAATGAGGGTGTGTACACTGGGCACTGCTTCCAACTATTCTAACGTGATGAGTATAAATTATTACATTATCAGCCAAAAGACGTCTACTATTGAATAAAGCCCCCCCTTGTTGGAGGGGGGTGCCATAATCCCCACGCTTGGAGATCGCAGTATTGGTGTGAAGTTGCAGAAGACGGTGCTGCCCATGTTCTGGATTTTCCTTAGTCGCCTCTTACGAGACTCACGGGAGGAAAGGGGGTGGTCTGTTCTAGGCCGGATACCACACGGCAAATGATTACATATCTACTGTAGAAAATAAGCATATTAAGCGGCCAAAGTATGAGATTTGAAACAGTTAAAGTTTATGAAGAGAAAGAGCGTAGAAAGCTTAAATTTAAACATAATACATAATTTTGACCACTGTGCGACTACCATTCACTATTTTTATTCATTAATAATATTGAGGTGCAAGTAGTGAGCCTCTACGAGTGACGAAACCTAAGTACGTCCGGCGCACCCTGGACGGTCAACCTCGCTACCATCCTTGTTGACTGACCAATATCTATACCACGGCATGACCAATAGCAATATTTGACAAAAATACTATGATATTAGGGGACATAATTTGAAAATAAGACATAGATAATCTTCTTCGTCTTCTTCTTATCGTATGGTTGGTGAACAACCTGGTGTCAGAGTTTAAACTACCTGTAGGCCTCTGTTCACCGATGAGCTGCTCAGGAAGACTAATAGGTAACCAACATACCCTTAAAAATACTCGAATGAAATAATTGATTATTTTTATGAAGTATGTACTAACTTTCATTCCTGGAAACATTAGGCTTTACACACCGTTGAAAAATCTCTCAAGTGTGGCGGTTTCCTCACGATGTTTTCCTTCACCGTTTTTAGTAGCTGATAACAAATTTTTTATACGCACATAAGTGTGAAAAGACATTGATGCGTGCCGGAGTTAGAACTTGCGATCTTTGGGCTCTTTCAAATTTGCCTGCGAAAGTCGTGCGGCTGCCGTACGTTGCATACAAATTGCTAAATGGACGTCTAATATTTGTATGAACCGTACAACAACCGCACGACTGTCGCAGGCAACTTAGAAAGAGCCCTAAGACTTGACTGTCCAACGGTCATACTAGTCGGCTGTCAGTGCTGTTACAGTTAATAATAAAACAGGATAATTATATTTACAGGAATGGGCAGTTCCTTTAAGTAAGATGTTTATCAACCCATGAAAACTGGGTGTTTCAGTAAAATAGGTAAGCCTCACGTTACATGCAGTGTATGGCAAAACTGGGTCACTAACCCTCTGTCTGCTGACGTCAGCCTACGGTGAACCTAGCTTTACAGTGCACACATACATTATAAATGAGTAAAGTCTTGAAATAATTATATGTTCGTGACTGAGATTTAGGGTTGAAACTCAGGCTAGACTAATGTGACTTCCTTGTAGGATGCCAGTGTCAGATGAACAGGCCTGAAAAAAATCAAAAGGCTTGCCTCCTAAATGCACTTATTTAGATTGGTGAAATGTGAGAGTGGATTAATCAAAGAAGAAAGTAGAGGCAGACATATCTATCACTGATAAAAATGCTGGCCGTACACGATAATATGATATTTTTGGTGTGTCAAGTTTAATATAATTCACTAATTTGATCTTTCTTTTTAAATACGTCGCCCCACTTTAGCAACTTCACGTGCGTTTCACAAACATGTATTATCACATATACAAACACCCAGACTCGGGACAAATATCTGCGGATCACACAAATTTTTGTCCCGTACAGGAATCGAACCCCCTTAGCGCAACAGTCCAATCACTTAGCCACTGCGCCAATCGGGTCAAACGTTGATCTCAAGTCAATATTAATAAAAGAGTGCGATTAGATTCGTAAATGCAATGAATATAAGCAGTTATACCAAGGAGGTATAATAAAAGCATTCATTTAATACAGGTACAAACCAAATCTATCGTTATTACAGTACAAATACAGTTTAATTTGCATTCCACTCCGCACTTACCATTTATTTACATTATGTTCTTTGAAAATTATACAAATAGGTACACACAACAACAAAGAACGTCAAAATACATGACACAGTAAATGAAGAACGTGTTTACAGTTCCACGCAATATTATTAACATTTGCGCACAATTACACGTACGTATTACCTGCACATTATTAAACCGCGCACAGCTAATTTCGTGCGCAATTTCGGGTTATAAGGCTGCGCGCTCAGTGTGAGCTATTCATTTGTTTGGGATTAGATATTTTACTTTTATTACTTACGTCTTAGTGTATTCCATTTAATAAAGTCTTAAGTTTGTTTCGGCATGTATTCTCAGAGGTAGTTAATCAGGAAATGCCGACTCCATCTAGTTTTAAAACGACTGACGCGTAAAAGTGTTTTAAAAATCCCATTAGCAAAGACTGGGTTCAAAGAATGTCCAAAACTATTCGGTAATTTTCGAATAAAACATAACATCAAGCCTGTCATCCTCGAAGGGGTAGGCAGAGGTGACTGTAAAGTACACGCCATTTCGCCAGTTATGTTATAGGTCCCAATGTAATAGGAAACGAGTCTATCACCACCAACCGGGCACAAATCCAGACTCCGAGCTGCTACTGACAATTACATAATGGAAAACCCAGTAAAACTATGTCAAACACGAGACCTCATGATCAGCAATCGCGCTTAGCGACCACTAGACCAATGAGTGAGCAAAACTGAAATTTAATTATTTTAAACTAGCTGCGCCCGGCGGTGTTACCCGCTACATTTCTTCAGGATAAAAAGTAGCCTATGCTGTGTTAATCTAGGGTGTCAGCTATCTTCATAACACGTTTTACCAAAATCGATCCAGCCGTTTAAGCGTGAAGACGTAACAAACATACAAAAACACTCATTTTTATCGTATGGTTGATGAAACAACCTGGTGTCAGAGTTTAAACCGCCTGTAGGACTCTGACATGGCTTTACACACCGTTGAAAAATCTTTTAGGTGTGCCGGTTTCCTCACGATGTTCTCCTTCACCGTTATTAGCAACCGATAACTAATTTATAATACGCACATGAATTCGAAAAGACATTGGTGCGTGCCGGGGTTTGAACTTGCGACCTTTGACTTGGCAGTCCAACGGTCATACACTCGGCTATCAGTGCTGCACCTTTATAATATTAGTGTGGTATATAACTTTGATAAATTGTTTAGATTAAACGCTGAAGGACCGATTAGTTTGTCACAGAACTATCAATAAACAGAGCATTACGGATGTTTTATTTCGGTATCTCAAGTAATTCACCAACACAAATGTTTGTACCAATATTAATTGGCAATCTTTGGCGTAGAAGAGCCAATACTACAACAAAAATCTAGAATAAATTCGGTCAAAACCTAATGGAACCTAGAAGAACCATACCTACCTTGTAAAGCCATAATTCTTTTACGCAAGCATCGAAAGTCACGAATATAGTAAAATGGGTCATCATTAAAGGTTAACTTTAAATGTAAACTATCGAGTTATTTAATCAAGTAACAGTAAACGAACATTACGTCGTGATTACAGGATTTGAATTAATTCTCACCAATTAAGTTTTATTTCAATTTGATTTCGACCAATAAGTGTTAAAGCTTTCGGTTCATTTGCGCGCGCATTGCCTCAAAGGTATAATAAACATTAAAATTTGATTTTACATTTGGAACGTTAAATTCTATGCGCAGTGTGCGATTGATGTCTTGAATTTATGCAAATATTGCCAGCATTTTGAATAATAAATTTATATTGTGATTTCATTTTGGATTTCGAACGATTTAAAAATAAATTATTTTTATTATTTAGTATTTAATTTTGTGACTGCAATGCCGTTTATAAGGCTGCAGGCACACTATGCGTCATACATGCGTGTTCGCCTGACTTTGTTCTGACAAATGAATATACATCAAAAACTTTCCCTTCCTTTGCCGCAAAGCAGATCCTGGGATCCTTGATTAAAAAAATATCAAGCTTTCGCGTCAACGGAATATGGCCCTAACCGTTGTGTCACACTGGGGGATTTTCGTGGGCTTATAGCAGTAATGAGTGACGCGCAAAGCTCCGCTAATTGGAAAGCCTGTCTGCGATTAAAATGACGTCGTGTGATAGGCGACGCGATTTCCAGTCGCAGCTTTAATGGGGTTTCACGGTTATTTTAATGACGGCGCATATTTTTATGTGGAATTTTTATGACTGACGGCTAGTTAAAAGTTTTACGTTAATTTTCATACTGTTTTCTGGTTCCGCAATCGTGTTGGTGTCGTGTGTGATTTACTCGTGTTTAATGCTAGGTTCTAATTTTGATAAAGGTTTTTAGTAGTTCGTTTGGTTAAAGTTGCCGTGTGGTATCCGGTCTAGAATTGACCATCCCCTTTCCTCCCGTGGGTGTTGTAAGAGGCGACTAAGGGAAAATCCAGAAGATGGGCAGCAGCGTTTGTTACTGACCGCCAACACTGCGATCTCCAAGCCGCCAAGCGTGGGGATTATGGCAACCTCCCTCCTTCTAAAAGGGGGAGGCCTTCGTTCAGCAGTGGACGTCTTCCGGCTGATGATGATGATGATGTTTGGTTAAAGATGGTTAGGACTTTGAGGATGTTAGACCATTTACTTCGCACTGCAGTTGGGTAAATTAATTATTAGGTCTGTAATTTATTATAGTTGTGTGTGTTTAAACACTAATGTGTGTACATCAAAAGAAGGTTTATTAAATTGGATCAGTACACTAAAAATCCCTTATTTTCCAGAGTTTATATATAAAAATAGTACCTACTCCAATTATACAAACATAATGACCAAAAATGACCCAAGAAACAACTTTAAACGTTTGCAAGCTTCGTGTTCACACGCCTTATCGCAAATAAAACCGTGTTTCTCAACATAAAGAACTACACCAGTAATTTCCACCCATTAAAAACCGTACCCGCAAATTACCTTTTTTAACCCAGTCCATAAAATAAGGCTCCTAACAGACATTACCCTGCGTATGAAAATTTAACGTCGCAGATATTAAAGGAACGATTACTTAGTGGCAGTCGCAATAAACTCGCTCCACAATGATAGTTCCACATTTAATTTATGCGATCATAAAATCTTTTGTCGCCCGATAGTGACGTCGTAAAAAGTCAAATGTGAATCTGGCCTTATAGGTCGTGGGGGTATTTGGAAAAAGGACACGAATGGTTCCGCATTTTATGTTTTTTTATTTATTCATGCAAGGGTTATAAAGTTTAATTCGGAAATTGGATTGAGGGAATACAAGTGATGTAATTTTTGATGTGTGGTCGAAATGGGTCAAAGCAATATCTTCTTAGTTTAGTGGTTCCTAACCAGGAAAGTCATTTCAGTGGATAATTTAAAGGGTTAGGAGAGTATCATGCTGATGAATAACAGTTATAAAATAGAAGATTGTTAGCGATTCGTATACGCCAGTCCAACAACTGATAGGTATAAAGTAAGACGACCTGATTGGCGCAGCGGCTAAGCTTTGGACTGCTGCGCTTAGGGTTGCGGGTGAGATTCTTGCACAAAAATTTGTTTTTTGTTTGATGTTTTTCCTGAGTCTGGGTGTTTGTGTATGTGAAATTTCATGTTTGTGAAACGCACCCACGATACGGGAGATATTCCTAATGTGGGGCGACGTTTAAAAAAAATAAGAAATAAATCCGTTTATTTACATCCGTGTGCTTTTAAATTAGATTTGATTATTTACCTTTATTGTCACTGATGAGTTCATTATTTTTGAGAATCTTAAGTTTAGCTTTATATACTCAAGTAGGTGCTACGTTTTTCTACGCTATCAGCCTTCTATTTATAATTTAAACTTCAAGAAAATTCAAACAAGAAAATTCCAATTAAAGTCGACTTCACTTACAAGAACCACAAAAATCTAATTCAAATACAAAGCCATCTAAAAATAGAACACAATGAACAATTCTAATTCTCTGAAACTTATTCGGTTCCAATCCACGGGCTATAAGAGCCACAAACTCGTTTTGAATGGCAACACCAAAGCAATTGGTTCGTCCCGAGTTCGTCCCGCGGATGTCTTCGTGTTTATTTGTATCGATACTGGATTGATTGGAAACTTCGCTATTCAGATGTTTTTGAACATATTCAGGTTTCAAGCCGTTTTAGTTTAAACTTTAAAGTTATTTCTGTCTCTTTCCGCACTTCCTTCTTTCTCTCTCTCTTTACGACATTCTTCTTTTTGTCTTTATTTCTTCTAAGGGCTATATGATGTTGGGCATCGTTAGCTACCTAATTAAAATTAAAAGCTGGATGTATAAATTCATGAAATGTTCTTTTGTACATAATTACAATTTATACGTCGACGTAAAACCGAAAATGGTTAAATTATAAGTAGAATTAAACGATACCAAAATTTGCTAAAGAAATATAATACAGGTGTCTTAAATGTATACCTACACATGGAACTTTTATTTTGTCTTTAAGCACAGACCGAGAAATTAAGGTAATTGTTTCTTTGACAAGATTTTGGCAAAATTGTACTAAAACGATCCCAAAATATAACAAATATAGCTGATAATTTGACTTCGAGGGTTCCGCTTGACAAATTTTAAACTCACGTTCAACTGCAAACTGGGAATCGATGGATCCAATCGCGATGCCAATCGTAACGTCTTATGAATCGAAACATCGAATAAAACGAAATATCGAATGAAGCGAATGTTGATTTCATTTAGATATTTGCCTCTCTTCACGTCTTATTCGTTCGCTATGAGATTTTGTTGATCGAGAATAGAACTCAATTTTGATGCGAAATGTTCAGAATTATTAGTTAAGGAATAGAGAGACAACAATTTAAAATATTGAGAAATATAGAACCGTTTTGTTATTGAAGTTTGGCGGAGCTAAAATGGAAAGATTATGATTCTGAATACACATTGGACTTACTCATTGTATATACACGTTGAATAGTCCTGTTAATGGCACTATGGATTGGAGCTTTTTGCAATAAAATGTTTTAGAACGAGCTTATTTAAAGTTAGATAACTGTGATAAGCCAAATTATATATTTGGTCTTTAGATACGCGGAATTAATTTCAACAGGACCAATTTGTATAAAGGACCAGGTCCTTTTACAACACATCAAGGGGATTTGTTTGCTTTTGCAAGGTGTTAAAAATATGTAAAAAAAATTTAGAAGTTGCATCAAATTTTAAAATTGTATTGTGTTTGGGAAACCCAATAAAACTAAAAGGCGTGACCCCATGTTATAAAATCCCGCTTTAAATAAACTCAAATACAAATTCAGAAACATTGGAAAGTCCGACATTGTCAGCGAAGTTTTCAACAACAAAGTATTTTGATGTACAAATTCAGCGCAGCCATTTTGAAAATTAAGTGACATCATACTGCCAAGTGACTGTCTTGTCACATTCTGTAATATTATTTGTCAAATTGTGAATGAGAATTGTATTTTCTAGTTCGTACATTTTATAACGTATTTGACAATAATATAACCATTAATTTTCATCATCGTCTTCAATTATATACTTGTATGATTAGGTATGAAAAAGCCTTTGACCATAATATTATGTTGCTCTAAAAAGTTAGATGATGTCTAAAAAAGTACGACTATTCTTGACACACTTGTGCTCTTTCCTTGGCCGAATGCAGGCGTTATACATGCATGATTTATTACGATATCAAGCAAACTTTTATTCACATCCAGAAACAACATTCCTTTATTGTTTCTTCCTTATTCTTACGAGACCTCTGTACCTAAGACACCACTCCAAGTGCTCATCGTACATCGGACAATGAACATTGCAATAACGTTTCTCTCTCAAAACTTTCATTTGTCTTAACCTCACGTATTCTTTCTCATATCGTGGCAGGGTTACCAGAAGCCATATTTCTTTAATATTTGTTACTTTTAAACCACACTGAACATTGAATTGGACTGAAAGCTTGGTATACTATTTGCTCTATGCTGCTTTGAAATGATTCGGTGTCGTCACGTTTCAAATAGCTGTTTATTAAAAGGATTCTATTAATTTACGGTGTACGAGTGTATGTTTGAGGTGTGTTTAACTGGAATAATGAAAATCTAGAAAATTCACAGGTTATCGACCTGCTACGGTTACTAAGACTTCGGTTTGCCGCTATAGCCTAATTCGCCCTCGTCACATTCTTCATACATTGTCGGCGTGTGTACTCTTAACCTGGCCTTTCAATAAAACGTCTTCGACTTGTCGAAAATATTCGGTGAGGTTGTTTGAAGCCCAAACCATTAAAGCATCCATTTCTTGATGACCTAATTGGCGCCGTTGCAGGTTCGAATCCTAAAATATTTGAGCGATCCGCAAATGTTTGTCCCGTATCTGGGTATGACTGTATGTGATATTTTTTGTTTGTGAAACGCATCCACGATGCAAGAGAATTCCTATTGCGGGGCGACGCTAAAATAAAACACAATTTTCTTCACAACATTCTTTCTTCATGGAAAAATATTCCAGGGTCATGTAATATAATATTAATGAACACATCATTATTTTATTTATATACACAGAAATTTCATCGCACTTCAGAATATGCCACCAATAATATAATTACGCAAATCATGCCAGCAACATCAAAGGACTTTCAGTAATTACAATATTTACGAGTATTTCGAGACTGGTGTGAAACGCTTTTATTATATACATCATAGGAGTCATTATTGCTTACAACTATGAACATATGATGCTGTGTCAAGAGGCCTCTAGTAAGTTGTTATTCATAATATGTGAATTCAATCATGATTGAAAATATATAAGTCTATAATGCGAAGCTACTGCCTGTTTTAGCATTTTTAATATCATGTGGAAAACATTTACTATTCGACAACTTGCGCTTATAATCAATTGTGATTTGTGATGGCTCAATAAGCATGTATTTATAAATAGATAGTCACTTGTTATAACGTCGTGATTACTAGTTATTTTCTACTATACATATTTGTAGTATTAATGTACTAAATGTGTGACAAAAAACAGATGAAACCCGCCCAACTAAAACTCTAACATCTACATAAAACATGAACACCCAAAATTACCCCGCAGAGACACAATAATTAAAATGTATGTAGTACTTAGCTAATATAAAAATCTTCGTACCATAGCCCTAGCAGCACTCAACAGTCGTTGCGGTTTATCTAATTTAAACCTTAGAGACGCCGGGACTCGAAAACGCAATTTTTGCTCATGTATTTTTCAGTAAAGGCGATGTTATTGAATTTTTGCGTTAGAACAAAATTTAATACGTATTTTATTTGCTTCGGAGGTTCAAGGGTTGCCTGTTCCGTTTAGTAATTTTGTTTTCAGTCTAGCTTCCTTATTAAGGGTTGATGTAGCTGTATAATATGAAACAGTGTATAAAAGAGCGCGCCTTATGCGCCTTGCTAAACTCGTTATGTATCTGAAAGCACCTGTTTTGAGTAGAGAATATGACTTAATTTTTAGATGTCGGGTTCCTAGTATTTTTCATATTGGTATACCATAAAGGAAAAACGTGGTTAATTTATTATTAGACATCGGTAACAACACATGCTATTAATAAGACTCATTGTCAGCTCCCAATTTTAAAGTCACCTTCGAGATCTGAATATAAATTAGAATTTCGTCAAATAAAACTAAAAAGCAAAAGGCTGATTCATTAACAAGAAATCTAATTGGCGCTTTTTCAGGTTCTACATTTATACACCTGTCATCATTATTTTTATCCTTTGAACCTTTTTAGACCTCGCTCTTGTTCTGACCTGCTCCGAAGCTTTTTAGGTATAGCAAAAATTATCCAATTTACATTCAGAATTCTCATACCTACAAACTTGTTGATGGATGTGTATATATGTGATCTCTTCTGCCAATCTACTTGCTAAGAGAGTACTTGAGTACTATTACCCCCTAAAAGATAGGCAGAAATGTCCTACTCAAGGCTCGTGTCTAAACTGATAAAGGAAATTTGAAAAAAAATGGACACGAGCAGGACTCGACCCTGCGACCTTCGCCGATCCGTGGCGCAGATTTGCCAACTGAGCTATCGGTACCATGTCATTAGGAGCTCGCAATTTATCTGACCCGAATAATCAATTCATTTTGAAACAAGAAAAGCAAGCCTTGATCTCGTGGGTATAAGTAAATAAAACTATAGGCCTTCCGACCTAAGGCACAGCAAATTGTTGAACTCAACAATTCCACGCCGCAGTTGGGGGTAGAACAATAAATTGCGAGTCGACTGCACTGCACTGCTGTTTCTTTAACTTTATTCCTTTTGTGATATACTAGATCTAATATTGACTGGAAGTGCCTGCGGAGCGAAGGACCAGACTTTGTTCAGATTTAGTGTTTCGATCTTTTGGTACGAACTAAAAGCTTTTTGTTTAGATTTTGTCGTCGTACATATTATAGGTTGGAGAAGGTTAAATTGTATTATGTTTATTTTATGCGTCTCCTCCTTAATTATTATAATTAAGTAAGAGTCGTAGCTTAAAGAAGCAGTTAATTTTTATTTGAGTCATAACAATAATATTGTATGTGCCATATCCATAAAAATTGTAAACACAAGCGTTTTAATAATAAATATTAGCAGTGCTTTAATGAAAATACTTTTCTGTTTGTGTTAAAGTTTCATTATAAGTAGGTTTTGTTTTAAGCATTGGTACTTAGCCTTTCTTTAAAAAATCTTTTAATCCCACTTTGAATTATTTACTTAGTCGATTCAAATTCAACGGCATGCTTTAATTCAAAACAATACAATCGATGCAAATGCTTGGAATTCCAACTATACAATACAAGCTTTTGATGGTTCCTACCAATGTTTATTATAATTATTGTAAATACTATGTATAGGTAATAAAGTGCAGAGAACTTATTAAGAGAGGTCCACCTTTGTACTGCTCTAGACTAAGTCGATAGATAAAAAAAAAAAAAATTTACAAGTGAACCTATCGTCAGCATTTCAATTATAAAGTATTACAACAAGTATTATTTTCTCATTTAAATAAAATAAATCAATCGTTAAATAAAGTAGGTAGCACCTAAAACCTGAATCGTTAACTCGTTTAAAACAAGGAAGGTCTGCCTGTCCTTAATTATGACCCTAAATAACAAAATTTACCAAAGATCCAGCTCCCGCGCCCTGTCGGTGACACCCTAAGTTGCGGCCTATACCCCACTTTAGGGTGCCATTAGCTGCTGTTACTTTAATTAATGTTGAATCTGACTAGGTACTAAATCACCTGGTGTTAGTACTTATCAAGTTGGACGAAGCGACTCGGGTCCTTTCGGCTACCTCGCAGCGAAGGACCAATTATTGTAACAGACTGAAATAACAAAATATTGTAATATAAAAAGATTGGTGCCTAAACTAATCAAGTGGTTAAAAACTGATATTTGATTTTAAGGTTAACAAATTTATAACAAAGAAAGTAATATGATGTGTGTATGTCAAAAATATATTGCTCCACTCTCGGAGACAAAGACCAATAGTTACTGGTCCTATTTCCGTGCAGCCATGTAGAACATTTTGTTTAGGTTTTGTTGGCCACATTGACAGGCTGATGTATTGAGCGAAGGGAACTCGCAAGCCAAGTGTTTAGACTGTTTATTGTTTTAGCAAAGATGTATGGCGGTGAAGCGTTGTTCGTAATTTGTTGTAGACAACGATTTAGGTTTAATGAAATGAATGTTTCTAGTAGAAGAGTAGTTTGAAATAGTGTTAGTGTTTTTAAGCATGTTGTGTGTTATTTAGAAAACTAATTTGTCTTCTATAATTAATTAAACTCATATTAGAGACTCTTTTATAGGCTTATTTAGATCTTTCAATCATTGCTTTTGAAAAGTTGGCGCAAGCAGAAATGCGTTTCCAAGATATTACATAGGTATTAGGTACATTATATATTCTATCCTTTTCAGTCTTTGGTATAAAAGGATACCTACAGACCTACACATACCTATACAAATATAACATGGTCCTCGCAAATTGGCTACCAGTATCACTTATAAGACCCTTCGAAATCCCCTGACTCAAAAAACATCCATAATTTATTTACTTTGCCGTTCAGTGTGTAATTCTTGCACGGCAAACAATCTAACCTTTTGGCCCTTGACCTAAATAAACTCGTCCGAATGACGAATCAGAAGAGACAAATGTGTTTGCCAACAGGTTGGATGACTCGGATCGGTCTTTTTATCAGAGGCCGGAAGGACCAACATACATCTTCGGCACCTCGTGATCGAATCTTGATAATTAATTAGTTTTTCGCCTCGATACCTTTTAGGAAATTGGTCCTTTGTGTCGACGTTTTTGTATAGTTTTTTGTGCTTTTCGCAAATTGAGTGTTTGAGATGTTTATAGATCGGGGATTGGTTGTTGTGTTCGAGTCAACGAAATTGATTTGTTTTAATTAGGAGACAAGTAAACAAGACTTGAGCAAAATGTATACATTTATTTCTTTGTTCTTTTGATGACGTATTCGAGAAATACTTCAAATAACCCATCAAAGTACAGATAACACAAGGAACGTCAATCACATAACAAGGGAAACTACAACAAAAACTACGGAAACGGGTAACAAATTTATTGAAAGCGATTACATAAACTATTTCTGTTGTTATAGTCACAGAAACTACCGGTACGCACGAAATAATGCTGTTACAAGGAAAAATACGGCGTAGACGCAATCAAGAATGGAAGCTAATTGTAATTATCATGGAAAGGGTGCCTTTGTGAGAGGTCGGTAGAAGTACTTCTGTTTAACCTGGTTTCTTTATTGATTGGAGACTGAGAAAGATTTTATTGTGGGAAGGAGTTACGTAGACTGTTGAACATCGCAGCGTTTGTAAAGTTTAATTTGCGGGCCATGTTGATCTAAGTCTTTTTTGGGTTCTTTAAGGGCAGGTTTCTGAGCAGTATAACTCGGAACAGCCCCTTTACCATGGAAGTGGAAGCGAGATCCCACTACGTGCAGGGCAGTGTGGCGTCTCCCATTCACAATTCGAGTGTATTGGCTCCTTTTAATTTCATGTGATCTATTGTACCTATAGTCTTACTAATAACTGATTATTGTTATAGTGATTTTTGTCAAGAGTCTAAAACCTCCAAAGGGGATCTAAGGTTGTTTTTCGTCTATTAAAGTCGCTGTTGTTAAGTCTATTAAGACCTACGTTTCGGAATGTTTTTCTCATGTAGTTGTGCTTCACCAAATATTTCCTGTGACGTGCAGTGTAGTGAAGCGTCTCACATCCACAACTCTACTGCTGTATTGCTGTTCTCTTCCAGTGCTTTAAGAGTTCATGGTAAGGGCCCTGGTCTTGATTTTGTAAACGAGTCTATTCGTAATAGCATACTATTTCTATACTTTTCCTAATATTTCAGATAGCCGGTTTCAATTATTTAACGTAGATACGAGACGCAACCGTTTAAAATACTATCTTTCTACGCTTCTTTTAATATTAGTAAGAATTACCTTGCGTACCTTTTAGGTCATACCACTAACGACATATTAAGCTTCTGGGTTCACTGAGACAGTAAAATGGATCCTACGCTACCTACATAAAGAGACCTAACCAATTTACCCCACTCACATATTACCACAGCGTTCTGACCTAAATATCGATATTACAGCAGGACGTACCTACAGGTCGTATTAAGATTAGTAAAACACGAATTTATAGCACTCAAGCGTATAAACGTACACAAGTAATTCGTACCTCACATAAAAATATGCAATAAACAGGCCTAATAAAACCCTTGAGGGCATCAAAAAACTTTTCACCTTTTACGATATGTGATATATGGCTTTTAGCTCTGTCTCTAGTAGCGAAGGTGTTTTATGACGGTACAGAGGCATTCCGTCCACTATTATGGTGCTTTGGTAGAATTTGGTGAGAAGAGGCGTTTTACTTATTTATCTTGATGCTGATTGCTGTGGGAAGGTTAATGGACTGGTTTTAAAGGCAGTGGCTGTAAATCAAGGCAACTTCGTTCACGTTTTTTTAGGGAATATTTATCTCTATCTTAGACGGAACGTAAGTAAACTGTTTGGCTAATAGTGCAGAAATAGGCAGAATGTATTGACTCCTTTTAATTTTTATGTGATCTTCATAAGCAACATGAACATAATGTTACGCATGTATTCTACGAAGGGGTAGGCAGAGATGCACATATAGTACACCCACATTTCGCCAGTTATGTTATAGGTCCCAATGTAATAGGGGGCGAGCCTATAGCCATCAACCGGGCACAAATCCAGTCTACGTGCCGCTAATGACAATTACCTAATGAAAAACCCAGTAACACTTTGCCTGACCTGAGACTCGAACCTAGGACCTCGTGCTCAATACTCGCGCTTAGCAACCACGAGACCAAGGATGCAGGACCCTTATTACGTACAATAAAAAAATCACATTTGCACGAGTCTGTTTAAAACCCTTAAAGGATTATGCGTATGAATCTGGTACGCAGACCTCAGGGGAAACACGAGATTTGCTTTAATATTGAATAATTAAAACTGAATCTAGCCTTCTTTGATAAGCAGCGTCTAAAGCCGTCTGAGTCCCTAATTATAAGCGGGGTCTATACATATCTTCTGTTGCTTGATTTGTAGTTTTGAGTCTCATTTGTTCTGATAACAACACAATTAAACGCATGTGATTTGATTTAGCTTGTCTGTGATAAAATATTAACCGCTTTTACTCTTAAAAATACTTTACTCTTAGGATACTCTTAAAACGTCTTTGATGATATAGCCAGAGTTAATTTTATCAATTAATTTACAAAAAATCCTATTACGTAGTTAAGTCTACTAACGTATTGAATTCATATATTCATCATTCATAGGCTCGTTCTACTAAGACCCGTAGGACACAATAACTTCCTTCTACCATAGTTTTGTCACCTGCAAGTGCAGTATTAGAACTACAAACAAGGGAATTAACGCGAAATTCAATTTTTTTTAATTTTTGCTTGACGTTTCGACCGAGTTGCATCGGCCGTGGTCACAAGTCGGTCAAGACCACGGCCGATGCAACTCGGTCGAAACGTCAAGCAAAAATTTAAAAAAATTGAGTTTCGCGTTAATTCCCGTGTTTGTAGTTCTAATTATCATGGAACGTGATAGTTTAAAAGTTAGTAAGTGCAGTATTAATAAGGCATTAATATAGATTTTGACTAAATTTTTATAATAAAACGAGTTAGTCCTAAAAGCGTACCTAAAATAGTATAAATTAATAAAAGTTTTCTAGCTTCAACACCGAAGAAATTTTAACTTTATAATCGCAAAAATAAACGAAACCAAAAGAAAATATCATTAAACTGAAATAAAAATCTTCGAACAAACTAAAACTAATGCTTAAACTAACAACAAACATTTCCAAGTTAACTTTTGATGATTTAATACATGGACTTCTAACGGGCCATCTCCTGAACGCATTTAATAAATGAGACCACAGAAAAAGCTTCTTAAACTATTCAAAACACGCACAACTTTTGTTTGCCATCCATAGAACTTTTATAAAAGCATTTCAGCTCTTTAACCGAAAGCCTTCCATTACTGTACCTAAACTTATTTGGGTACTATACTCGTCAAATATACTACTTCACACACTCCAAAATACACCTTAAAATACCAGTGTTAAAGTCGAAAACAGCTTTGACGCTTGATGCGTGCAAAATAGCTCAGCGCACCGAAAGAATATGCGTGGCCATCGCTTCCGAAAACTGGTGTTTATGAAAGGAATTGAGACTCTATTGTTAAGTGAGAGGGTTTAAATTAGGTTGTTATTATATGATGGGTGGTGGGGTTGCCTAATCTTCCAGTCAGCATCTCTGTCGGTCGCTAACTCTTCAAAGTGCTATCTGTGAGACTTATAGCTAAATGGAGCACAACTTTTTCATTGAAGTGGGGGTGGGAGCGTGTAAATTGGTGTGAAAGCCAGGATCAAAGCTCGATGACATTAGTCTGGGATTTTTCAACGATACCGATTTTCTTTAACGAAAAATGTTTTGTCAGAGTTGAATGAATTTTAAAAAGGTTGGTCTATTTAGAAATTTAATTCTACTTTCATGTAGACAAAGAGTCGTTTTAGGTCAGACACAAATTGTTTCTTATTTTTAAATCGACAAAAATAAAACAGCGTGTCTCAAACTGTAAACGATTACCCACAATCAAAGAACAATTTCAAAATCTTTGACACTTAAATCCAGCAGAGCACCGCTATATAAATTTCAAAAACGGAACACACCGTTCCTTCCAAATCAGCTGTTACCGGCAACTGGCGTAGCGTGTCCGTTCGGGTGTTTCCGCCGGGCGTCGGTCCGACGACGTCCGGTTGGTACATTCGAAATACGAAATTCGTGAAACGTCGGCTTAGATCTTGGCAATCGTTACTGATGGCATGTGTTGATCGGAAGTGGCGGGAGTGTATGCTCACGTACGAAATTTGAAATTTATGAGTTTGAAATTCGAGTACATGATTTGTTTGTTCGATGGCTAACAATGGTTAGAATGATTACTGTGTGTTGTACTCTCATATTTTAGTAAGGTGCTTCTTCTACGAGTTTTATATTTATTCGGATAATGAGGCTATCATATCTATAGATATTAGTTTCCCAGTATTTTTATTTAATCTCAGATAGCAGGATACTAGAATTAGCGAAAGGGGGAAAGAGAGCCGCTCTCCTCTTTGCTGTGCTCGACAGGGTTCATAATGATCTGTAATATTTATAAGTCCGCCTATGTACTATTATGGAACGCAATAAAGTTTTGAGTATAGACGCTTGTGAATGAGGCGAAAGAAGTATGTCAGGATCGTAGCAAATGGAAATCCGTGGTCTCTGCCTACCCCTCGTGGAAATAGGCGTGACTTTATGTATGTATAGACGCTTTTGCCTTCGGTAGAACACTGAAGACTAATATTCAGTTCCGTATTACGTACACCATGATATTATTGTTTGTCCAGAATCTAAACCCAACCGTTTAGGAATTATTTCGATAATTCGGCGGATGTTTACTGTAGCCATCCTAATCTAAACCTCCAATAAATTACACTACCATTCGATGACACGATAGGAAACGAAGCACAGATCACCAAAGCTCAATAAAATAGCGCAATAAAAATCCTGAAAGAAAGAGCCACTAAACAAATATTAATAGCTGACATAAACTACTCAAAGCGTTTACAAACGTCTTTCCGTCTCGCTCCAACAATACGGGGATGACAAAGACAGTGTGAAATACCCACAGAGCTACGGGTTCCACCACAAAGAGATACGGCTAGATCGTTACAAGAAACGTCTAGGGTATAATACTGTACTCCAGTTGGGGCCATGAAAAACGCGGGCGAATAATGGGAGAATTGAGATTTATAGGGTTTAAAATAAAATTGGTTTTGCTCTAGAACGAGTATTGAAATTTATGGTGAGAGTAAATTTTAATGTAGTTACTTGTTTGTTTGAACTCTTTTAGGATTTTGGTTGTTTTATTTTATTAGTTTCGCTGGGGATTTTGTAAATTTGTGAAACATGCAATACTAAATTTATTTTGGGACTTTCCAAATTAAAACTATTTCCTCGTTCGTCTTCCTAGTTCCTGTTTTATTAGGAGTTATAGTTTATTGTCCATAGTTAGCCTTCTTACGCCATGAAAAGAGTTTGAAATGTTCATCATCATCATCATCATCCTTATCAGCCTGTTGCAGTCGACTGCTGAACATAGACCTCTCTTCCTCTCCTTTCTTATCTCGTGTAACGTTTGAAATATATTAATTAGGTGCCATAAAAAACTGTCATTAAATTAATAATCCATTATCCACATACCCAAGGCCATAATATATCCCTAAATCAAAAAGCAGTGCCACTTTTTACCCAAACCGTACAAAAAATTTAAACGCATGAAAATTAGTACTTAGTGTCTCTGCTCTCCTGGCCCCATTTAACAGAGTACAAGCCGGCCGGAGGCATTTGTTTTCCATCACCCCGTATTTTCCTCTTCCATTAAGCTATATTAAAGGACACGAGTGTATATCGGTGCAGGTTTTTCATCACTTTTTCGCACGGCGCAACGTGTATGCTAGGAGCAAGAAAACAAGCTATGGATGCGTACCTAGTTTACCATCGTTTATCGACGTATGTTGAAAGCTTTCAGGCTATAATTCGGGCAACGTCGCGTCACTGAATCACTTGTGATTGACGTAAAGTTATGCTTTCATTCACACGGCGGCGTTGGCGTTTAGTCATGCGTTTTGCTGACCATGTTTCTTCGTCAAAATAACCACTTTAGTGACGTCAGTTTTGGTTTGGGTGTCGATCAATCGAATCGTTGTTGCACCACCATTTATAGCACTTACAAATTATGTCTGTAAAATTTTGGGGTTTATTTTTGAAATCTAATGGGATAGGAAGGCAAAGTTTTATCTGTGTTGTCACAATATAGAATTTGCAACTTCGGGTAAGGCTTCTTAGTTTGTACTGCTAATCATCTAGGCTTTATTGTTGGAGCACCTCATTCTTGGTCCATTGGTTATTGTTATTTTCTGATATCATATTCTTCTTGCTCTTCCCTATTTTGCTTTATCTAATACAGCAACAATATACCAGAAAATGGAGAGTTAATCATTAAATCGCATAACAATTACCGTATTACGTATCCATTATCAGAATGACGTCACAATAGCCATATAATACTGCCATTGTCATGGAAACTGCAGTTTTCGCATCGATGCGGTTACACAAGGAGTAAGCCAACCGAATGGGCAGCTATAGAAAAGGATGCTTCACGGCAATCCTTTTCGAAAATCTGTTTCACTTTGCTAAGAGCAGTCAGTTTAGTTTTTTTATCAAGACCGTAGCTTACGGACAATTTGATATAGTTTATTCGGCTTCTATGTCTATTTATTTATTTTTATTTACCATATTAGATTGTTCAGGGTTTATAACTACATAATGGTACGGCCCGTCGCTTTTTTGCTCGACTTGGCGGGGGCACTGCCATGCTTCCAAATTACCTGACAGATCAGTCAATTTGGAAGGTTACATAATTATTCCTGTATTGTTTGAGGCTACCCCTATACCCCTAGGAGTATAGCACACCCACATTTCGACAGTTTTTTTACACGGTCTAGTCCGCAGGCAGCCCCAGGAAGACCCAAAAGCCGCCAGCCAAGATTTCACCTGTCATGTTTAGGTCCCATGTAATAGGGAGCGAGCCTATTGCCACTAACCACACACATATTCAAATGTAGACTCCGTGTTGCTGCTAACAATTTAGGTAATAGTAAAACTCTTCCCGCCCTGGGATTCAAACTCAGGACATGATGTGTCCACTAGACCAAAACTAATTCTATTCTCTCTCTCTATTCTAGACCAAATCAAATCAATAATTAATTTCTGAATTTCTTAGTAAATTATTCTGTAAAAGTATTCTTCACAAAGAACTTTTTCTAAGCTTCCTTAATCTTAACCATAGTTTACCTACTAGTCATTAAATACTTCAGCTGAGCTGAAGATATCTGAGTTGGCTTGTTTCAGGAAGGAATGATTAAAGGGTGTCTTCGTAGACTTTACTTAAGATTCTTCGAAGTAAGCAAATTAAAAGCGGATATTTTTAACGAGAAAATTTAGATAAAATGGTTGATTGATTTTATGAATCTTATGGTAAGATAACTTCTTGCTCACTCTATTAGACAAAAATATTGAATTCTATAGTTCCTGATACCTATTAATAGGTTTGTAGTGAAACACAATACTTGTGCATCGTTGCGGCCTCTTCTAATCCTGCATCGCGCAAGCGGAGTTTACGCTCTGGCATCGATCAACTAACTACATGGCCGTGTGATATATCAAGTGAGGCTAACCATGGTCGAAATTTCCTTTTAAATCATTTTATAAATTATCATGGTCTGATACAGTGACATTGATGGACACTTATCCGGGTATAATGACTATAATTATTATTTTAAAATATCTAGCAAGTATCATTGTCGGAATACTTCTAGTATTTTTATTTTTAATTTATAGCTGTACGTAGGTACTCCACTTCACATTGTATCTATTCATATACCTAATTTTAAAAAAACCTAACAAATTCTGAACTGCAATTTACAGAAAACAATCTTAAAATACTGTTACTACGTAATCGAACTATCGGGTGCGAGGATACGTCTCAATTTTCTTTGTAGGGGTAAGTAATCCTGGCTGAGGGGATTTGCTTTCCATCTTCGTTCCTCCACGGATAAATATAATAAAAGAATTCATACTTCAGAGACTAGCGTCTGAAGTAAAACATTGGGTTAAGCGCACACTTAATGCGATGGCGCGATACGGTGCGATGCGATTCGACGCGGCGCAAGATATAATAGACGCGTGAAATTGAGAAAACTTATGGATCTGTATCGTCTTATATTTGCAAATCAATGGTACGTAAAATGTACGCATAAGTGTGTATAGGCATATTTTTAGTACTGTTATAATTGCATTGGATAAACATCCGTCACTGACAGTATAAACTAGGTTACTAACGAGAAGTGAGAATGCTTATTCAGCGCAAAAAGTCGGTCGTATACAGTCCAAAGCTTTCACCACTTTTAGTTTCATTGTTTTTGTTTTTAGCTTAGCAGAGTTACTGACCTGTTTTATTCAGCTCAAACCAACAAACGTACAACACAAGATTCAGCTCGCAACTTCATCTGTGTTAAAAACAATTATTGTTATGTCTTTTCCCAGATTAAAGTACCTCATTTTTTCCCTAAAACTCTATTCTAAATATTGGTAAAAGAATTTTGAAATCAGATAGACCGAAGATTACCTCTAAGCTCCAAACATGCAAACGTTACCTCTTTATTATATTAGTATTGTTGTGATTTCTGCATAAAAATATCGCATGGCTACGCTTGAAGTATGTACCGACTTTATCTGAGCTCAAAGCGCCTGACACGAAGATTTCATTCTGACACGTGCGAATAAAGGCATGTGTTGCGGAATTTATTTCTTAGTATTTTAATACTTTGTGATAGGCATTTAATTCTTCGAAATCTTTTTCTGTTTTAATTAAGTTCCTACCAATTTCATATGGGTGACTGGTTAATAAATTATTAGTGATTGAATATATTACATAAGGAACGTGTTATGATTCTATTTATAACCTACTAGACAATTACGTTTCGTTCAGTACCACGTGTAAATATAGGGACATGAGGTAAGCGGATCAAGCATCATAGCATAGTTATCAGTTGCTAAAAACAGTGAAGGAAATCATCGTGAGGAAACCGGCACACCTGAAAGATTTTTCAACGGTGTGTAAAGCCATGTCAGACAGGCCTACAGGCGGTTTAAACTCTGACACCAGGTTGTTCATCAACCATACGATAAGAAGAAGAAGTTGTGCGGATCGAATTAATGTAGGTGTGTAGATTCTAATAAAGGAGTACCACGCTAATTACTGGCATGAATTGTAAGAATTAAGTTAATATTTCGTAAAAAAAACATAACTGTATTCTTCGAAGAACAAAAAAACTAAATATAAAGGTTTTTTTATATTCAGTAAATATCTTTTTTGGGTTCTTTTTTAAATGTGTATACTTAACCCTTTGATCGCCGACTGGACTGCTGCGCTAGGGGTTGCAGGTTCGATTCCCGCACGGGACAAAATTTTGTGCGATCCACACAGTCATGTTTGTCCCGAGTCTGGGTGTTTGTGTGTGTGATATTTCATGTTTGTCAAACGCACCCACGATATAGGAGAAATTCCTAGTGTTGTTCCATGTTCTTAAAAAAAAAACTTTTATATCAAAACAACATTTGAAATAATAACATAGAAATAATCGCTTCGCTTGTCTCCTGTTGTGTGCACAAGCCTTTGAAAAATACGTGGATGCAAAACGTCTGTCGGAAGACTTCATGCTGACACCTGTGTAAGAGACAATGTGTCTTATTCCTTACGCAAGCGTCTCGAACGCCTTTGTAAAATCTGCAGCTTGGGCATATTTTATACCGTGATGGTGTTGTGAAGGGTGATTGTGTTTTTATTTTCATATATCATGCATAGAAAATCTTTAATGCTTTTGGTCAGTTGTAAGATGTAAAGAATTAATATGGATTACAAAAAAATATACTATAATTAATTTGTGATAGATTGTTACTGCCTTATTGGTCTAGTGGTATCTAAGCGCAATTGCTGAGCATGAGGGTCTCAGTTCACATCCCGGGTCAGGCAGTGTGAGCTTTTCCATTCGATAATTCTCAGTAGCAGCACGGAGTTTGGTTTTGTACCCGGTTGATGGCAATAGGCTTGGCCCCTATGACAGTGGGACCTATTACAAAGGTGGCGAAATGTGGGTGTACTGTATGTGCAACACTGCCTACCTCTTCGGGAAATACAGATGTGATCGGACACGGGACTTAATCTGACTCCAGCCCCTTTACAATGAAGACTTAAAGCAGGTCATTTGACATTGTGGAAGCGAGACACCGTACAACACTACATAGCGGCATCTCGTTTCCACGACGGAAAATGTTCATTTTTAAGGGTTCATGGCAAGGGTTCACCTCTCTACATATCATCTCTCATACAGGTGTGATGTTATGATTATCAAATCCTAAATTATAGTACATTTTTGAAAATCAAACAATTCGCCAACGATTCCTCAAAGCTCTCCCTCAGTAAACAGAAACTAAAATAAATACCGGCTAACAGAACCATTACGTGTCATAATGTGCGCTTCACACAACACCAGTAAATTAGCACGTGATCCGTTAATCCAAAAGTGAAGCAATCGATAGTAATCCGGCAGTTTAGCCGGTCATCCGGCACTCAGGCAGTTATCCGGCGCTCCACGGTAATGCAGGCGTCGGACCGGATCTCCGGCCGTGATGTAATAAAACGATCAACCAACGACGTGTTAGATGTGCAGGATTTTATACGTATGTAGGCATATAGCTTACTAGCTTTTGCCCGCGGCTTCGCTCGCGTTAATGTAGGTTGTTGGTTAGTTTTATATATATACATATACATAGTTATATATATATACATAGTTAACCTTTATTTAAATTCAACCCTCTATGAATGCCAAATTTCATCAAAGTCCAGCGATTTAGACGTGAAGACGTAACAGACAGACAGAAAGACAGAGTTACTTTCATTGTATGGAAGTATGGATCTAGTGAGCTTAATGTAAATTCATTCATTAAGCAGTATACACCTGACTATAATAATTATAACTATGGAATAGACTGCCTAGTTGGTGTAGTGGTCGGAATTGCGACTGCTGATTATGAGGTCCTGGGTTAGATTTCCAGGCCGAGCTAATAATAATTTTTTTCTTTTAAAAAAACGTCAGCCTACACTAGGAATTTCTCCTGTATCGTAGGTGCGTTTCGCAAACATGAAATATCACATACACAAACACCCAGACACAGGACAAACATCTGCGGATCGCACAAATTTTGTCCCATACGGGAATCGAACTCGCAACCCATAGCGCAGCAGTCCAATCTCCTAGCCACTGTGCCAATTGGGTCGTTAAAATAATTAATCCATTCGGTAATTCTGTAGCAGTACGAAGTTAGACCCGCTTGATGGCAATAAGTTACAATTATATTGTGTGACAGGCTCTTAAAATGTGAGATTTGAATGTAGGAACTCCATAGAGGAAAATACAGGCATACACAAAATTAAAGAATGAATGCCATAAATTTTATGGCTTTTAAGAATGATACGTTTGTCATTGAAGTTCGTTATAAATAAAGTAGTAGACCGATCTAGTTAACATCGGACAGATAATTATGACACTTCTGACTTTCTCCTGAATTCATGATCAAAAGTACAATTTAGAACGGAAAATTGAACTTCATAATAATTTAATTTAAATTTGAAACTTTTGTCGTTTAAAATATCACCATTTAATTTAACGATGACACATCTAAGTGTCGTCTCTTCGAAGTAACAAAAACTATCCAAAACTAATCTTCTAAAATTATATATTAATTCAGAAACTCAAGGGAATTTGAATAATTCTAGTTAAATCGCCAGTATAATAGTGTAACGATTCGGCAACATTACTCCGTAAATTTAAATTAAATTTCTATTTATAACAAATTTGAAACTTGTTAAAATAAGATTACGTCGTAACAAAAGAATTAATTATAATATATTAATATTATTACTCTTTGTTTCAGGTAATTTACATTGGGACTTCTTTATATTGTATTCATGAAATTCATGAGATGAGGTAACACAAAAGAATAATTTCTATATTTTTTGTAATTGCAACATTTATCACGCTCTGGTATAATGTGGAGCCGTTTTGGGTTAATTAAATGAGTATTAGGCTACGTTTATATTATAATGAATACAGAATTTTGATGGATACATAATAGGAGTAATTTACAAAAATCTTGTAAACCTAGAAAATCTTTATCTTTTGTTGCTTTTTGTTAAGGTATAGTGTGCCACTGCTGGGCAAAGGCCTCTGTCTGATTTTCCAATTTCCCTTATTCTCTGTCAATCTTTTTTTTGGCCTGGTCAATCTTTTGTTGTAGGTAATAATTTACAGTTTGACGATAGTGTTGGGAATTTCAATATACAAATGTTTTCATAAAATACATACCTCTTTAACATAGCTGTTTAAAATAATTTGTGTTTTATTAATGTAATACTAAAATAGTTTAGTTTCTATTCAATAACAATTCATTTTTATTTGATAGATACATACTAAAAGTAGGCAATTTTCTGTTTAATAAAGACTTTGGTCCGTAGAGGACAAGCGTCCGAGTTTCTTCTAAAAGTCTGTAGTCCGCTTTGTCCAATCTGCTTAATGTGCATTGACGTACAGATCATCAAGCCAACTGACGATGCATCTGTCACGTAGGATCAAAGTTTTAATCCAACCAATTAGATTTACTAATTCCATTGTTTTAAGTATCAACTAGGATTATGAAACCTTCGTTAGAATCTTAATTCCACTGCAGTTTGAAGTTTCATTTCAAATAGTTTTTAATGGTCTAAAATGAAGACGTTGGATTTAAATTACATGGAAAGATAGAAGTATAATAAAATGTATGAATGCTATGTTAAGCGACCGACGTATGAATACAGTTAGAAATGATTGTATAATATAATTTGCATAAACTATTCTTGTGGGAATATGAAAAACTTTGGTATTGTAGTTTGAGCAGTGTGGGAACAATCTAGTTGAATATGAGGGAATTTGACCTTTAATATTTCTGTTATTATGTAAGCATGTTTATTAATTAAAATAGAAATTATAAAAATATAAATGTTGATGAGTTTTATAAAATTATTAAAACTAGAGTAAGTATAGGTATTTGTTTTATTTCATTAACAGCTTTTACTGTCAGCTTACATATACTAACATTTAACGTAGATAACTATTTCTTAAGTATATTGGCATCTCTATTCTTTGACATGTAAACGACAGTGGCAGGTATAATTTAACCAATTGTTCAATAATGACAATTTTTATAGTTAAGGGGATAGAGATTAAGTACGAATCTTAAAACACACAAATTTTATAGGTATACCTGTAAAACATTAATTATATTATGATCAATTATTGATCACATTATAAGAAAAAATAAAAAACGGCGCATATATTTTAGATTTTTGTAAATATCTTCATGATTATATAAATATATATTATTATTATAAAACTCTTGTTTGTCTTAAAGCGTATTCTTTCCATTTATGTATGTATGTGGTATATTTTTATCAATATGTATTATTAACCCTTTAAACGTCACATCAGACACCAATATTCGAATAGTACCCTTTATCGTGTCTGCCGTGAGTAAATGTGTCAAATTAATACTTTATCCTTTTAATTTGCAATATAAACAGTAAAATTACTGAAGACTAATGCCACAAAACATTCGACGCATTATAACGTCAGCACCGACGTTTTTACCGCTAAACTAATGACGTTTTCATATTAATAAACAAAAAAGCCAGCTCCCAGAGCGCAATTTACATAAATGTGAGCTCGTACTAACATTACTGTTCTTTTGAAAAAACACTGGGACTTCATTTGCATCGTAACCATATTTTTTTGGGTGATAACATGTAGAGACATACGGGTACAAAGTTGGAGCGTGTATGATTTGAGGTCGACTGTAGACTTAGGCTGTTTCATCATCGACAAGTAAATTGTCAAGTAGACTAACCGCCACTTAAAGTCACCCGTAACTACTCATACGAATTTCATAATATCTGAGGAGCATTAATCAGGGGATTAACTGGCCTGTAACTAAGATACGATAGAAGATTCAAGTAACTTTTACTTGCCGATCAGCGTTAATCACGAAGTTTTCAACACTTTTCTGTAGATGGTGAAACAGGCCCTTAGTTTATTACAATATGTGCATAGAAAATGGTTACCTTATGAAAACAGTTTCCTAATAGCGCAGCCAATTGATGCTTTTTCTTTGAAACTTACGGTGGCAATTGTATCTTCGCAAGGCAACGTTTTTGTTCTGAGGTGTGAATTTATACACTTTGCTTTTAATTATAACCGACTTCAAAAAAACCATGTAGATAGACGTTTTTCTAAATAAATGTTGAAATAGTTTGACGACCTGATTGGCGTAGTGGCTAAGCGATTAGACTGCTGCGCTAAGGGTTGCGGGCTCGATTCCCGCGCGGGGCAAAAATTTGTGAGATCCACATTTGATTGTCCCGAGTCTGGGTGTTTGTGTATGTGATATTTCATGTTTGTGAAACGCACCCACGATACAGAAGAAATTCCTAGTGTGGGGCGACGTTTTTTTTTTTAAATAAAATAGCTTTGGTATATTTGATTGTAATAAAAAGGTTGTTTTTGACTTTATTTAAAATATAAATATTAATGATAACCAATTATTATAGTATAACATTTTTTTTTATTAACGTCAATGCGTACTCGCACATCCGCTACACATCCGTATGTCTCAACAATGAACAACACCCGGCTTCTTCACATCACATCACTGTGAAATCACGTCACTACATACGCTTGTCCATAATAATTCAGAGAAGAATATGAATAATTCATTACCATTGCCAAGTTTTTCTAGAAACTGTGGTACCTGTTATAAGGAATATTTAAGGATGAGCAGGGCAGGATAATATTACAAACAGTAAAGCCTCCTTTTCAGAATGTTTCACCATGATAAATTATGACAGGAGGTGTTTCCTTGTTATTTTGTGTTGCCTAGTACATTTCTCACAATTTTGTTGGATATTATTTTAAATGTATGTATGAGGATAAGGAAGGGACGCCTTAAACGGACCTTTGAAGACTTGACGCGTGTCGTACTTGAAATGAAGATGTATTTTATCTTTACTTTTGTAAGGAAACACATGCTAGGAAGGTGTATCCTCTTGGATACCGGATTTGACTGAAAATAAAAATGTTTATTTTTTATTTTTTCATTTGATTAGCTATAAGTACCAGTAATCACTTTCAAGTATACTTTCACTTAGACAATCATTAAAAGGGCTCTAAAGCATATGTTCAATCAATATAATAGAAATTTCTTGAAAACAGGTCCCCTTGCTTGGGGCATAAAAAAAATTACCATTTATCTTTCCGCCAATTTCCAGAAACATAAACTGCAAGCTTTTATAAAATCAAAACAATTAACAGACTGCGGTCCTCACATTTGCACACTCAAATCCTCAACACAAAATCTACCCGGTCTTTATGGAAAAAGTTGCTAATCCAAAACTGTATAAAAATATTTAGGAAAGTATTTTTAATTTTTCGATCCAGTGTTGGTCCCATAGTAAAAGTTGTTCAAAACAATGAATCCCGAATTTAATTTTCTTTTTACATAGTACTAGCTTCCACCCGCGACTTCGCCCGCTTGGCTTTGGCTTTCGAATGTTTTATAGCCTTCCTCGATAAATGGGCTAAGACTGAAAGAATTTTTCAAATTGGACCAGTAATTCCTGAGATTAGCGCGTTCAAGCAAACAATCTCTTCAACTTTATAATATTATAATATAGTATAGATAAGTAACTATGTCATAAACATGACCGTGACAAGTATCATTACTACCCACCTGGTTATCTCTCGTTGTTCAATCAATTTCGTATTACGATTCAATTCCAAGCTCTTGAGTATAGCAAAACAAATCTTTGGCGGAATTGATTCCGGTATTCATATTTATTGTCTATCGAAGCGTAGACAAGACGTACGTCTTCGGGAAAATTTATAAGTGCCTTTGAGATTTCATACGAATGTTATTTTTTCTTTGTTTTCTCCAACGTTATGTTTGTATCAAACTTGTTATTGAATTGGTTTTGTTTGAAGTGAAAGTTGAATTGTTGGGCTTAAGAATAACAAGTTTTATAGGAAACCAATAAACGATTATAGTTTTTTTCTATGTATTGGGTGTATTGAAATATTATTGTGGTTTATGGTTTAAGAGAATTCATTCTATTTTCAGATTAAGACGATTCGATTACGGTACAAGGGTTTCTACCTAAGCAAGAATTCATGTGGAAAATGTCCCGCTTTAAGAGTTCGTGGAAAGGGGGCAGGACAGTTTATATTTATTGTCATATCCCTAAATCAACCACAGCATTATTAGTCGAGTGGTATGACTGTCAAGTCAAAGGTAGCAACCCTTGGCACGCACCGATGTCTTTTCAAATCCATCTGCGTATTATCACTATCAGTTTTTAAAAACGGTGAAGGAAAACCTCGTGAGGAAACCGGCACACCTGTGAGATTTTTTAACGGTTTGTAAAGCCACGTCAGAGGCCTACAGGCGGTTTAAACTCTGACATCAGGTTGTTCATCAACCATACGATAAGAGAAGCTAACTCCAATTTGCTCCATATTTTTACTACAAGACATTGAATGATGGTGTCACTACGGAAATTGTTGGAGAAAAATGACGAAGCAGCTCATATTCTTATGCTAATGTATGGGGTAAGCTCTGCGGTATGGTGGGGAGAAGGGGGGGGGAATAGCTCCACGGTATTTGGAAGCTTCGAGAATTAATTCGAAGATTAGGATTAAATCGAAGGATTTTCGTTGTTATGTGTAAGAATCAATACTTATTTATTCAAATACATCGTGAGGAGTCATTGTGAGTTTTTTTTTAAAAAACCTCGCGCCATAGTAGAATTTTTTCCTGTATCGTAGGTACGTTTCACAAACATGAAATTTCACATACACAAACACCCAGACTCGGGACAATCAAATGTGGATCGCACAAAATTTTGTCCCAGTGTGGGAATCGAACCCTTAGCGTAGCAGTCTAATCGCTTAGCCACTGCGCCAATCAAGTCGTCATGTATGAATCATCTCATTATGATACGATGCTGTAGCTGTTGAACTACCAGTTTTGAATTGCCGTGATAAGTGATCCTATAATGTCTAATGAATAAGCATTATTTTATTTTCCCTTCATCATCATCATCATCAGCCGGAAGACGTCCACCGCTGGACAAAGGCCTCCCCCTTAGGACGCCACAATGAATGACAACTTGCCATTTGCATCTACCGGGTGCCCGCAACTGTGATGATATCGTCGGTCCACCTGGTGGGAGGCTCGCCAAAGCTGCGTCTTCACGGCGTATATTCTTTCAACATTTATATATTTACAAAACTTAAAATGTATGTCCAAAATAACAAAGCATACAATTTAAACAGTTAAACCTATAGCTTCTATGACGTCATAGATACAATATTATATGTTGCTCATTACTCATAAGTGTTGTTGACTGCCTCGTTGATCTAGTGAGCACAGAGCACGACTGCCGAGCGTGAGGTTTGATTCCCGGATCGAGGCATATGTTTTTGTTTTTTTTTTTCTATTTAGTTATTCTCCGTCGCAAAGTGGAGTACGGATTTGTGCCCGGTTTATGGCAATAGGTCCGCTCACTACTACAATGGTTTCTATAACGTAATTGGCAAAATGTGGGTGTGCATTTTATACGACATTCTGGCTATCCCCTATGATGAAGACGAAAGTTGTGTGTGTTTGTATGTTTGTTACTTCTTCACTCTCAAACAGCTGGACCGATTTTGATAAGATTTGGTATGGAGGTAGCTGACACCCTGGATAAACACATAGGCTAGAAATATAGCGGGTAACACCAGCTAGTGTTATATTAATCCGGTAACCAAAAACACAACGCAAAAAATCTAGTTGCACAATGCTCGCTGCTTTCGGCTCATGTTTAGATTCAAATCATGTAAGCTATGACTCTTCTCGTCTTCTAATCAAAAGCATCTTCCAAAACTTCGTAATACTTGATTACAAGCTCAAAGTATCGCAGAAAAGCATTTTTATTACACAAAGCCGTAATTACGGAGTGTTTAATGAGCCGGCGTCGTAAATGACCCCTAAACAAGATACTATTAATTGCTACACTAAATAATAGCCAATGGGAGACAGGAGTATTATTGGATTCATTCTGGTAATGGGATTTAGAATACAACTCTTTTTATTGCTGTAAAATCCTGAGAGGCTAAGATCCTTATAAATGGCTTACTAGCAAAAAAGTTCACATGGAATATTCTCCCCGTTGATAGCTGAATGATTTAGATTTTTGAATGATAGCTAAATAATGTAATTTTGACGACCCGATTTTTAAAATGATGCCACCCTTGAGGCCACCAGGAGTCTTTACTGTTACTGTCTTTGCGTGTACCTGATAAAATGGCTTATACAAATAAAGAAGTTTAGACTGTGACATACGCCTGGTTCAAGAAAACTCTAGTACTTTGATCTTAGCTAATTTAAAAGCTTGTGTTTAAAACTATGTTTTTAAATAAACTTTTTCAGCCTCAGATGTGCCTCACTTGCAATTAAGCCGTAATAGAGTCTGTATTCAAATAAATATCATGTCTCTATCAGCTATCGAAGCCTCAATGCTAGTTTAATAGAGTCTGACACATTTCAAACGCACTTACACGCTTCGAACAAGATTGATGATGTGTGGTGCCACTTTATCCATTACTTACAGCCGCACACACACACAATTAAACATAAAAATAAACCTGACTATACATAAAAACGAAATTATCATAACATTTTTTTTTTCACACTATATTTCACAATTTCGCAATTAAGTCGTTAAGTCGTAATGAGTAGTGTACTACAGCACTTTACTGCCTTCTCATTATTATTATTATTTTATTTTAGCCATGATCGTCCCACTGCAGGGCAAAGGCTACTTTCCTTTCTCCATTTCTCTCGGTTGTGAGCTGCAGTAGTCCATGTGGCCTTATAAGAGTCAAGCTCATCCCGCCATCTTCTTCTGGGCCTGCCGCGACACCTTTTAACATTGTGTGGCATCCACATCGTAGTGGTTTTTGCCCACATATCATCTGACATGCGGCAGATATGACCAGCCCAGTTCCACTTCGAACTAGCGGCTTTATGTGCAACATCAACGATTTGTGTTTTGGAGCGCAGTGTTGTATTCTCATAAGAGGATTAAATATATTATATAATACGCAGTGCCTTTTTGGCTTAGTGGCTAAGCGTGACTGCTGAGCATGAGGTCCTGGGTTCGAATCCCCGGCGAAGTGTTACTATGTTAATCCATTAGGTCATTCTCAGTAGCAGCAAGGAGTCTGAATTTGTGTCCAGTTGAAGGCAATAGATGATTATCTACATAACTTGCGAAATGTGGCTGTGTTATACACACCTCTGCCTAGCCCTTTGGGAAATACAGGCGTAATGTTATATTATGCTTTCAAAATATCAATCCAGCCTTTAGTTTATAAGTACATTAGTCTTCGTTTTGTAGTTTGGTCCGTTGAGGAGCGAAAGAGACGGTACATAAGAGTGATAGAGAGAGCGCATGTTCCAAGGTGAGGGGTACGGTAGGTTAATATTATGGCTTCTGTATTTAATGCCGGCCATAATTCATCGTTGTTTGATTGATCACAAATTTTACAGACCTCCTGCATACAAATGGAGTAAATTACGCTCTCGTGTCAGAAAGTAGCTTGGTTTGAGCCTAGCCGAATAATATAACCATTATAATATGTATTTATTTATTTAATCATTTATGTACGACCTAATTGGCGCAGTGGCTAAGCGATTGGACTGCTGCGCTATGGGTTGCGGGTTCGATTCTCGCACGGGACAAAAATTTGTGCGATCCGCAGATGTTTGTCCCGAGTCTGGGTGTTTGTGTGTGTGATATTTCATGTTTGTGAAACGCATCCACGATACAGAAAAAAATTCCTAGTGTGGGGCGACGTTTTATTTAAAAAAAAAAAAAAAACATTTATGTACAAAGTAAGTGTACAAAGGCGGACTTAATGCTAAAGGCATTATCTACCAGTTGACCTTAGGGTGATGCATGACTTCTTCTTATCGTATGGTTGGTGAACAACCTGGTGTCAGAGTTTAAACCACCTGTAGGCCTCTGACATGGCTTTACACACCGTTGAAAAATCTCTCAGGTATGCCGGTTTCCTCACGATGTTTTCCTTCACCGTTTTTAGCAACTGATAACTAATTTTTAGTACGCACATGAATTCGAAAAGACATTGGTGCGTGCCGGGATTTGAACTTGCGACCTTTGACTTGGCAGTCCAACGGTCATACTACTCGGCTATCAGTGCATGACAAGCTAGGTAGATGCACTATACGTGGGTGGGTAAGTCAACAACACACCCTAACAACACGTCCTAAAAATCGATTTTTAATAACTCGTTCGATTAATGACGAAGTCTTCATTGACTACGTCATCAATTGAGCAAGTTACAGTTATTTTACGTAACGCCGTAGCAGCCACAAATTGAGATCGCACACTAAACGAGATAACAAGGAATTCACATTATTGCCAAACCGCTACGTCGCTACGCCGTAGCACACAGAAAAGGCTACGAACTTTTACGGAACAATGCAAAGGTTACGCACAACTTCTAATCACGACGGAACAAAAACATACTTAGTCTTATTTACTTGTATTATATTGTTTTATCAGAAATTGATCTTTATTAGCTAAATATTAAGGTACTTATTGGTCTGAGTTTAATATAATTTTGTTCGTTGTAGTTGTATTTTTCGAATACTTACCATTGAATACAGATGAATGGTAATTAACTACATAAACCAACATTTTTTGAACGGTTATGTGAATAGCCTTAATATTTCCTATCCGCGGATTTGTCCGCACGAAGTGTGCAACCCTTAGCGCAGCAGTTTAATCGCTTAGCCACTGCGCCAACCAGGTCGTCAAAATATGTATATATATAATCATACAACTAATAATTTATCATAACACTAAATTGCTTGAACTATTTGAGAGCCCTCTTCCTCTCTCCTCATTTTGCTGTGCCTGACAGGGTCCATATTGATCTTTTATTATGCCATACCACTTGTTTAAAAAATAATGACGTGTATATGTGACGATATTTCCTGTAAACCCATTTGCAAAATAAAAATCATTTATTATATGGAATGCAATAAAAAATTGTGTATTGGAGATAATTATAAAAAGACCTGAAGCAAATCACTGACCGACGAATTATTTGAAAAACAGACTTCAACCCAACTTACGTAACATATTCCATAGAAGTCGTATCGCATGGCCACATTTAATGGATATCCATCCAGCAACAAATTCCACAAATTCGAGCCGAAAACCGATACTATTGATAAAACTCAACACAATCGAACAAAGCTCAATAATTCAGACAGCACACAGAATATAAATCGCGATTCCCGCACATTTCTGCCTAGGCTAATCGAAACGCTGTGAGAATACTTTACAAAGTCTTTGCATTGCCGTCACGTATATTCGTCAATTTCAACACTTGTTTGAGCAGATAAAACGTATGATTCCTTATATTTTAGACGCATTATACGGGCTTGGAGTGGGATGTACCAGGAAAACATAAAACTATGGGTGTCGTTTGTGGGTTTTAGATTGAAGATGTTAAGGTTTGGTTTAATTTTGTGAGCCAGTATTCTTTTATCGCGTGTATTTTTGTTTATGAGTTTGTGCGCCTTTATCTTACTTTTATACGTACGAAAATTTAATATGTTGAAGTGGCTGTGAAGATAATGCATTGGATTTGTATTATGTAACATGATAACAGGTTTAGGCGAGAAATACCAATGTGACTTATTAAATCATAATAATTAATGACTATGTTCTTGCTTATTTATTATTTAACTTGGTATCGCTTGCTACCCTCTTGTTATCATTATATATTTTCTTATCTTATTTTCTTCTTCTTTCTGTTAACCCTTTCCCTTCCACTCTATCTCATAAATCTCTCTCATTTATCAGTTTTCGGTTTTCTCCTGCCCCTGCACCACAAATCACTCACAGAAAATCATATGCGTACTAAATAATGTATCGCACACATCTGAGAGACTCCGAATATTAACCACACTATATACATGACGTGAGTTAAGGAAACGGATACTACATCAAAAGCAAGCTACAATTTCTGTGCCAACACCCATCTATATCTCAACCTAACAGAGAACCCGTATACCACACTCCCCTTAAATTACGCGGTACCAGTCATAAGAGATCGGCGAGTCGTTAAAAGAGTTTATGATATTGTCAAATTTAGTGAAGACTTTAGACTTTAGGCAGCTATATATTTTGTCAGTTGACTGCTCTTTTTAACCGACTTCAAAAAAAGGAGGAGGTTCTCAATTCGTCGGGATCTTTTTTTTGATGTATGTTCCCTTATAACTCAGTCATTTATGAACTGATTGGATTTCTTTTCATATGATCGGTTTTACTTTTATCACACCATGTTATGCTTTTATTACAACAAATAATAATTATTAATTTGACATGCTGTTAACGTCATCACATTGTTGTTATATGCCACATGTTATTATAGTAATGGGAACTACTTGGTATTTTGAAGCTATGGTTATTATGTGCCATAAATATTTAAAATTGTTTATGATGGTAGGTTTTTGACGTTTAGTACACCAATAATACTGATACATTGAGATCACTTTTAGTCGTATTTTGACTAAAACATACAGGATGTTCTTTTGTGATTCTTGATAAGGGTTTGTCTAAAATAGAACACAAGTAATACGACACAGTCTAAGCACTAGCATCTTACACTCTTGCGTATGATATGGTACAATTAACGAGATTAAGCGTTTTTAAATTTGACATTTGGAGCGACCACTCTTAGACATTTTGTTAGTTTATACAACCGTTTTCTATTAAAAAATTTGCAACTTCAATCAATAAGGCTTTGATGTTTTTTAATGCCTACAGGTGCCTTAGTCTTTAAAAACCTTCACATTTTGACGTCTGACTTGCATATGGTCTTGGTATTATTACTTTTCCAACTCACCGTCTTCATTTCAAATGTATTTCTTCATTTCTGTAGATAAATGGTTAATAAAATGGTTCAGTTTCAGTACTCGTATTGATGTTTATCCAAAATATGTTAGGATCGGCTTCCAGTCTATGCGTGTAACTGAATACCGATATTCTACTTAGAGCGCCTGTCTATTTGAACGCAGTTACTGGGTATCGGTGAACTATAACCGTGTGATCGTGAATGCGACTACTGAACGCGAGGTATTGGGTCGAGTTCCCAGGTACAGAAAAGTGTTATTGGTATTTCAACTTCATTAATAGAGAAAACATACGCGTGTAACATCGTAACGCGTATGTTGCAATGTGAAAAATTGCCATCAGCAATAATTTAATCAAAATTAACTATGTCCTCTGTCATTATAAAAATATATTTTTGAATGTATTACTTTTGAACTACTTCCATTAAAACCACATGTTATAATTTTTTGTTGTTGATGTTATTTTATTTTTTTAATTATAAAACCGCTATTCTTTTAACTTGTACCAAGCAACGTGCGCCTCACTATCTCAGCGTTTCAGCTGCTGCATTATTTTTTAAATCTTCAAATAGGTAAAAGAGTCTAGAGTAAGAAAGAAAACCAGGCTTCAATTTTTTTTCTTGTTTTACCTTCAAAGTATACCGATAAATTAAATATCTTACCAAGTATTTTATGGTTTAACAAAATGCAACATAATTACAACTTAAATTTTATTCTTTATAAAACTGACCAAAATGCGACATAATTTACTTCTCATAACCTCAATAAATGTGTAAAATTATATTGTACACATTATTGTACTTTTCAGTTGTGGCTATTAATTTTTGTTCATTTAATTTACGGGTATGGCGCTTGATGCCAAGATACAGGATATTTCCTAGTTTGGCAGGTTCCTATGACAGACGCTCCCACGCCATGTACTATAACAATATTAGCCTATAAGTTTTTGTAACTAAACTATTGTACTTTCTGGAGAAATAAATATATTATTATCACACTAATATTGTAAAGGCGAAAGGTTGTGAGTGTGTTTGTATGTTTGTTACCACTTCACGCTAAAACGGCTGGACCAATTTTGCTAAAATTTGGTATGGAGGTAGCTGACACCCTGGATTAACAGATAAGCTACTTTTTATCCCAAACAAATATAGTAAGCTCCGCGGGGCGCAGCTAGTATTATATATAGGTAACAATAAATAAACATACAGAGATAAATATTCCTCGATGTAACACACATAAAACAGCAAGATAAGATAAGATAACATTTATTTGACAACACATTAAGAGTTATATAAACCCAATACAAATATAATGTTAGCACCATCACGTGGCTGCAGTTGTAGCTTTGCGATAATATATCTTTGCAAAAAGCACGTTTTTATTTGCATTGAAGAATAACTGCATATGCGCATTGAACCCAAAGTATCTAGGCATAAAATAATGCATTTGCGCATCCAAACATTCCCAAGTTAATCTAAAATCAATATGTCTTATAACTTGTACCACGTAGGAGTGCATTTCACTATCTGCGCGACGCAGCCTTGCCCGGCCAATTTGCTCGATCGCTGTGTATATGTAACACTACATTATTGAAATAGAAATGTTTGCACACAACAAGAGTTATTGCCGAAACTGCAGAATTATTTTGTGGTTATCTTCGTAAATAATAATAGCAACAAGCTATTAAAAGTTCGTTTTATCAAGAAACTTACCGCCGAACTCAGAGACAATTAATGGTACTTAAATTATCACTAAGTATAGGTTTCCTTTGTGAAATCTTTATTTAGTGTCGGTTTAAGTAATCATTAACGTCTCTGAGTGCGGTGGTTAGTACATACCATTAACTTTAACTATTTAAATCGCTAAAAAATTTAAATGGCTTTTATTTATAAACAATATTTTCTTAGCTTCTGTTAGATAATTATTTTTAATCAAACTAGGCTATGCTTGTATTTCGCCAGTTATTTTTAATTTCGGGGATAAAATAAATAGTCATAAGCATTATTAGTCGTTGAGGGAGAGATTTAGAACGAGGTTCCCTTCTACCGCAAGGGAGAGCAAGCCGTGGGATACGTTGAACTCGGTGTGGAACCAATGAATGGTTTGCCGGAGATGGTATCTATGAAATGAAACTTTGGAACACGAAATCGTGGGTAGATAGTCGCCTGATAGGAATGAACCCCTCAGTCTATCCCTTCAGTGTTTAGGCGTGATTTTATTCAGTTCATAGCAACATTATTACAATTTGATAAAAGTCTAATTTTCTAAAAATAAATGTTATAACAATTGAACGCAAATTTCATAACGAAAAATTAATTTCGTCCATTTGTCCTTGTCTAAAGAGTAAAAAAAACATCCAAAGATTACTTAGATGATAAAATATCACTCCAAACAATAGGAAGTGTCGGGCAATTAACTTTGTTCAATTAATTTTGAATGGCGACGACATCAAACGCTCAACTTATAACTTCGGGTGACGACAGAATAATTTTAAAAATTCGAATTTGTTTTGTTTCAAATACTATCACTATAATCATTTATGCTCGCATTTACTTCATAACACGACTGAAGCAAAGCCTTGATCAAAAGCTTGAAAATATTCTCACTTCAAAGGATCCAGAAAAACTGTTTTACTACATTATTTTACGATATTTAACAGGGATAATTATTAGTGAAGGCTTCTGCCATAACCTTCAAGAACAATCTTGATTTTAACCACCACACAATGTCATCCCAAACCTAACAGTTTCAAAAACGAACATGATCTAACAAAAACAGAGCCAGCCCCGCACGGATCTTAGACAATGAATACTGAATTAATTAAACCCTTACATCTTGGGATGACGAATCGATCTAACTTGGAGATTCGGACAATTAATCCGTTCTCATAGTGCCCATACTACCGGATTAATTGCGTTTGTCAATGTCAGAGACGGTTTGCAATCAATTTTGAACATTTAGATTTAAGTGCGAGATATTTCATGCGTGGATGTGTTTAGTTCCACGGATCTGGTTTTGACAAGGGAATTGCGGTTTCCAATCCAGAAGAAGGAACCATTTAACTATCTATGTCATGGAGTATCATGTTCTTTCTAAGACATGACAAAAGTTAGCTACTACGATCGAATAGTGCAAGATGAATTTGCACACTTTTGCCCATTTACCGGAACACACTCTAGATTAAAACTGAATTTTAAGATGAGGTTAGATTTATTTGCCAGAATATTGAACAGTAATGTTGTTACATAAATTTGTGTTCATAATATTCTGTCATTTCTGGTGTACAAATTTTCATTAATAATTTCACTAAGATAAGTACTACTACTTTTAACTAATTTGGCACTTATACAACTGACAGACAATAAACTTCAAAAAAAAGGATCGAAATAAAACCTGTTTCTGTCCCACCCAGGAACCGCTAAAAAGACACACGGTATATTCACATTTTCTAACACCAAACGAAAAAAAAATGTTTTATGGCCACTTACAAATAAACTTAAAGTATCAAAACATCGCAAATTCAATCAAAGTACTTTCACAATAGATTGAAAGCCCCATTTCAACAATCTCTAATTGAACCGCGAGACTATCCTCTCACCGCTATGAGTTCAAATTAATTTCACCCGAAGCTCAGCCCTCTTACCATGAACTCTTAAAGCAGAACAGTTTACGTTGTGGAAGCGAGACGCCGCATTACACTGCACGTAGCGGCGTCTCGCTTCCACATCGTAACTGTCCTGTTTTAAGAGTTCATGGTAAAGGGGCTGTTTCCGTAACTTCGCCTTAAATCGAGATCATATAAAATATTCTGCTTTAATAATATTTTAGTGTTCATCTCCAAAGAGTTATTCCGAGAAAGTTTCTTTTTCCAAGTCAAGGAGTGAATATAAATAACAAGAATTACTGAATTGTGATTTTAGGAAGTTGTGAGTTGCTCGAAGGACGGTACACTTTGCTAGATATTTCCTTTCAAGGATTTCTTTGGGTTTTATTATTATAATATAATGTCACGGGTGACTTGTTATCAAGGTATTAGCCATTTGCAGATCCTTTTCATGTTCAATGGCTGTGTTTTGATACAATTTTATTAGTTCTCTGTAACCTCCCTCTTCGTATCGGTAAGAGGTGATTGTGATATAAAAACAAATCATGTATCTGTTGTATAAAAATTGTCCAGTTAACAAAGATATATTACACAGTTTTGACGACCTGATTAGCGCAGTGGCTAAGCGAGTGGACTGCTGCGCTAGAGGTTGCAGGTTCGATTCTCGCACGGGGAAATTTGTGTGATCTGCAGATGTTTGTCCCGAGTGTGGGTGTTTATGTATGTTATATATCATATTTGTGAACCCACCCACGACACAGGAGAAGTTCCTACTGTGGTGCGACTTTTTTTTATAAGATCAAGCTCATGTTTTGAATGAAATTGCAAAACAATTTGTTCGAATTACATAACAAATGAACGTCGAACAGTCTAAGCCAAACGTTAATCTTAAAGCCACATAAGCTTGCGAATTAAACAAACATCGACTTACCGATTATTATCGAAGTAACGGATCGGTATTTGATTCAAATCAGTTTGAGCTTCGAATCTGTTCGGATATATCGATTAGCTCTGTATAATCCGGTGTTACAATTAACGTATGCGTTTTTACATGTACCGCGGATTTAACTGATTAAGACGCTTATATTTACTATGTTATGTATTATTAGTTGGTTTCATAAAATGTGGATTTTTCGCATTACTTTTTATACTTTTTCGTAATCAAACTTGGGTCTAGACACATCTCATATAAATTTGTCGAATAGATTAAACAATATTTTATTGTTGCAAATTATAAAAAAATTACTATTTTTCTTTAGTCCCTGACTTACTGTCCATAAACAAAATCACACAAACACTGAAACATGGTACCTGGTAAATATCGAAGCATCATTCCATTCGTTAGACAAAGGCATAGGTCTGTTCTCAAAGGAAAAAGAGGCTAAGCTTACAATTGAACAGCTAAACAGACTGCAAAAAACACCAGCTCCCTACATTTGACTCCATGCTCCCATTTACATTCTCAAATCCAGCACAGCTTGATGTCTGTCACCAGCTGAGATTCAACCGGCCCTCGAATGAAGATAAATAATACTTTTTTTTCAAAGCATTATTCCGACTAACATTACTCAATGTCTGTTGTTAATTGACTCTGCAATATATCATTCTGACCGGCATTAATATGTTATGGGTGCGTTGCTGAATTTCGGGCATTCTTTTGTTGTGTTATGATGGAGTGATTAAGGACAAGCGATGGGTGAATACACAATTGGGAGATGTGTTATGTGTTCCAGTATTTTAATCTATTTCTCCCTGGAGTATCATTTTAAGAGCCTCAAACGCTAACAGTTGAGAAAACAAATTGTATGTAGAACTTTTCGGTTAATGTTTGTAAGAATCATTATCGAACGTAGATATATAAAGGATACGTACAGCAATATGGAGTCAAATGATCTAAGAGTCTTATACCAGCGTACCACCTAAGGTTCTTTAATCTTCCACATTATATAAAAGTGCGGGTTGTTAAAGTGGCTGCTGTGTATTGGCTTTCCTCAAATTCAAAAATTTAATTGTTAACATATGCCGTACAATGATGTTCAATAATGTTAATACAATTAGTTCTTCATATTTTATCAACCCAACTGATAAGATCACTTTATCAGGTACTGGCACCGATAGCCGACCGTTGGATTGCCAAGTCAAAGGTCGCAGGTTCAAAAACCCGGCACGCACCAATGTCTTTTCGAATCCATGTGCGTACTATAAATTAGTTATCAGTTGCTAAAATCGGTGAAGGAAAACATCGTGAGGAAACCGGCACACCTGAGTGATTTTTCAACGGTGTGTAAAGCCATGTCAGAGGCCTACAGGCGGTTTAAACTCTGACACCAGGTTATTCTTCAACTATAAGATAAGAAGAAGACTTTATCAGGTCAGAATTTGACTAAGACCCGCTTATTAGGCTAAGCTGAAGTCTAAAACCATTTCTAATCGAGTCGATCCAATTGCTGAGCTTCAATCCATTACACAGATTAAATGTAATATTTGGTCTTTAAAAAGCTCTTTATTTTTTAAGTGATCTGCAATATTACCTACGGTTCGATAACCAGCTTACTTCACCATCAAAATAAAACCAACATAGAAAAACGAGATTTTCGTTCGCGGTGAAAACAGATATTGACTTAATCTCCTCGGTCTACGAATAAAATGAAAAAGGCCGCAATAATCTGCAGAGATTATGAAGAATCCAAATAACCTGGAGTGTTAGGGGTGACCAGTCATAGTGGTGGTTCCAAGAAATGAGATCTCGTGTCAGTATTGAAGACTTTAAGTAATCTTTTAACGTTATGCGTAGTTGTTTTATAGGTCGATCGATCTTGAATGCTCCTTATTTCTCTGCGTCACAAATAAATAATTGGTAACTCACAATAGAGACTGCCTCGTCTAGTGGTCGATAAGCGCGACTGCAGACCATGAGGTCCTGGGTTTGGATCCTGTGTCGGGCAAAGTTTTTCTGGGTGTAATTCTAAGTATCAGCACGGAATTTGGATTTGTGATCGGTTGATGGCAATAGGCTCACCACCTATTACATTGGGACCTAAAACATAACTAGCGAAATGCGGGTGTACTTTACACCTCTGCCTACCTTTTTTTAACGTGAAGGAAATGCGTTACAGAGGCTTATCCACTAAAAATCTCACAATGCCTGCTCTGCGCATAAGTGGTGGGGAGGCGGGATTGCTATAGCATTCCACCGCCAACACCTCTGCCTTACCTTATGTTATCATAATAAAGGTTATCGTGGGTGCCGATATAATAGACACCATAGAAAGCCTAATAATACTTGAGGATTTCAAAAGAGAATTTACTATACTTTTGCTAGTTTATACACATGATCAATATTAACCAATGTTGAGGTTATGACTGCAATATATTTTTTCTAAGACAAAGAATACAAATGCTCACCACCACTCTAACCGCTAAACTAATAGACTTTTAATGTTTACTTAAACTATCACTAAGTAAAAGTTTCTTTGTGAAATCTTTACTTATTGTCAGTTTAAGTAATCATTAACGTCTCTGAGTGCGGCGGTAATTCAGCAAAATTCAACAACTCGTTCGTTCCAGCGTAAGTCGTTCGAGTTCAAAACTAGTCGGGCATTCCCGAATACACACGTGGGTATAACCGGGATATATAGTAAATAATATGGATAACACTCATATAAGTTATTATAGTAAAAAAAATTGACAAACCAACATTTTCTTCTAAAACTCAGCCAACCAAAGATCAAAAATCCCAAATTAGCAGTACCATCAACCATAAAAGACGAGTCTAGCGCCGAGATCCACTATCAAACAGCTATTTCGAACAAAAGCTAATAAACAAATTTATTGAGGCGTCCGCATTGAATATTTCAACGGAGAACGAGGCACCAATAATAATGAACTGATGAATATGCGAGGACAGCGTGCCGACCAGGATTTGGGACTTCGCACTCGACGGGACAAACGCTGTAGCGAGGGCTTTGTTTTCTCGTTGGACACTAGATTTTTCAGTATCGTAGATGAAAGTAAAAACCTGGAGAAACGCTGGAACTATTATTATATGAATAAAGGTTTTGTACTTGGCAACTTTTACAATTATAATTTTTAACTTTTTAGCTTAATGTACTTAAATAATAGTAGGTATAGAGAGTCACTTGTTTTTCATTTAAAAGCTAGGTCTTGTTTAACTATTCAAATATAACTTTTTTTTGCCGATACTGTCGTCAATCATCAATATTATTAAGTACCTATGTTGAAAAAAAGGTATCTATGTCACCCTTGACAAGATCGGCAGTGTACTTACACTCAGATCATCGTACAAAAATAGACAGAGATCACGAATTTTCATACATAAATCGTTCTAACAATGAACCAAACAAATTCTTAAAAAATCGTTTTTTTTGCCAGAAACATAAAATGGATAGCCTGGTATTTACTGCTATAATTATGATCCTTAATTAACCTTATGATAAAAACTAGATTTACTACTACTCAATAGAAGCTACAAGAAAAAGGTTGGTAGTCAAAAATAAGGATTCTTCCCAATCGACTCTTGCTCTAGAACGCACAGCTACCAATATTAATGAGCTGATAAATATGCAATGACTGCTGCCTCAAGATTTTGGGTTGCCTTCACCGAACAGATGTTCACTGTGTTGAGATTAGCGAACCGCGTGGGCGAAGGTCCTAATGTACTGGGCCCTTTCTTCGGTCGGGTCATGTATTTCTTCTCAGATAATCTTGTATTTTTAACCAAATTCGTTACACGTCGTGTCGTCTAGGTGGCCTAGTGGTTGATATACTGGATTTGTATGCACAGCGTTGCAGGTTCAAACCCCGGCAAGTCATAAATCACGACCACACAAGATATAATTCTGGATTGTGTTTTTTATAACATAGATGTTTTTTACTACATTCTCATGAAGAATTAAAGCTACCATGTGCTACGCCGTAGCCTCTAAGCGCTACGCCGTATCTACAGTGCTACGTAGCTGTTATATTTTTGGTCAATGGACATAGGAACTGAAATAAATAACTGTTCGTTGAATTGCCAAGTTTTTTTTGTATTACACCAAATAAATCTCTCTATTACTCAATGGTTTGTTGTTAGGAAAATTTAATTTTGAGCAAAGCTCTTTACATCCTTTGTACATCACATTTCATGTTATCTGTTAGCCTTTTATTGTGTGTAATATTAAATTAATTAATTGATTAAACACTTACTTAATTTTATTGTATTTTAAGGGTATTTCTTGTGTGTTAAACCATGTAGCTTAATATAAAGGGCGTTTAAAACGCAGCGTTCGCCCGCGTCACGTGCCGAACACGATTCATTTTACTTTCATGAGGCATGAAACGTCGCGCTTTCACAACTTTTAACGTCACCCATAAATTGTCCAAGTTGGCTTTCTTAGTAATTAAATACGCATATATTCAGGGAAAATAGCCCAGAGGCTATTTGAAGGCGCTAACTGACTGTTTAAGTAGTCCGGAGTTTTGGTTCTTGAAGAAATGTGGAGATGTGGCCTTTTTGTAATGTTAATCTAGTAGTAGCTTTGTTTAGAGTTTGGTAGTAGTAATTGGTTTTTTGTACCGTTTTAATAACAAATAAATAATTATAATTATATCCGGGAAACTTGTTTTTTTCTATGTCGTAGATGTAGGAATTAGGTCACGTCATAGGCCTACAGGCGGTTTAAACTCTGACACCAGGTTCTTCATCAGCCATAAGATAAGAAGAAGGAAGTAGGTTTTGAAAATTAAAGACAAAAACATTAACAAACTGGAGTCAAACCCTAGGTCCAATCGGGACATCAATATTCCACAATTTGCCTCGTTAGACTTGTGGTCGCTAAGCGCAACTGTTGAGATGAGGTGCTGGATTCGAATAACAATGGGCTCACCCCCAATTACATTGGGACCTATAACATAACGGGCGAAACGTAGGTAAACTAAAAGTCCTGCCTACGCCATCGGGGAATAGGGCGTGATGGTATAATGTCAACACAATACAGCCTAAACCAAATTTATTAAAAACTTTAAACCAATTAAATTCACAATTCGGTAACATTCAAGCTACAGCGACTCAATAAAGCGTATAACATAAGACACAATTCCATTAAACAGACAACAAATCAAATTACCACCACCCAATTCTTCCAGAATTATAACAAGCTTATCATATGACTTTTGGTGCCATTTTAGCATGTTGCCCATGCTAAGCTTAAATCTAAATTTATAAAGGAAATTTGAAAAATGATGGACACGAGCGGGACCTGAACCCGCGACCTTCGCCGAACCGTGGCGCTGCTCTAACCAACTGAGTCACCGTGTCACTGAATTTCAAGTTCACTTTTAGTATTTACGTCTTAAGGGTGACGTCAGGTATTATCATAGATTCCAACATTCCATAGGGTTCAAGTCCCGCTCGTGTCCATCATTTTTCAAATTTCCTTTATCAATTTAGAAGATTATCATATTCACCGCAAACAACAGCGATAATAGAAGCGACTCAATCCATCTATCCATCCATACTCATATTATAAATGTGAAAGTAACTCTGTCTGTCTGTCTTTACACCTTCACGACTACACGGCTGAACGGATTATGATGAAATTTGACATGGAGAAAGTTTAACCCGAGAAAGGACATATAAGCTACTTTTATTTAAATTCAACCCTCTAAAGGGTTTAAATAGTGGTTAACGCAGGCGAAGACGCGGGCTAAAGCTTTATATATATCTATACTAACCAACAATCTAAATTAACGCGAGCGAAGCCGCGGGCAAAATCTAGTAAAACATAAGACACAATTCCATTAAACAGACAACAAATCAAATTACCAACACCCAATTCTTCCAGAATTGCAACAAGCATAACATAGGCACTGCAAACAACAGCGATAACAGAATTTACAATCAAATGTTTAACTTAGCTAACAAGGATGCCTTAATCCACTAACTTGATAACAAACAATAAGTTGATGAATTATTCACACAATATGTTGTCTTGGCGTTTTAATTTATGCGTATACATCGGCAGTTTTGGTTCAGTGCTTGTTTTGCGTGCTGCGACATCCTAGGTTTGATTACTAGGTCAGGTTGCGTATATATCGGCTGTTTTCGTCCAGTGCTTGTATTCTATGCTTGTTGATCAACGTTCTGTTTGATTCCTGAGTCAAGTAGTGTTATCGGAATTTTCTATTTAATAATTCTCAGTAGCAACACGGAGCCTAGATTTGTACCTGGTAATGGCATAATAACTGGTAAAATTTCGGTACGATAGGGTTACCTCTGCCTACCACTACTCAAAATAGACTATGATATGTGAAGCTCCGACACGATGTATTATTTACATCGAATGACATGTAGTCAATGCAATATTGACGACTTGATTTGTGCAGTGGCTAAGCGATTAGACTGCTGCGCTAAGGGTTGCGGGTTTGATTCCAGCACAGGACAAAAATTTGTGCGATCTACATTTGATTTTCCCGAGTCTGGGTATTTGTGTATGTGAAATTTCATGTTTGTGAAACGCACCTACGATACAGGAGAAATTCCTAGTGTGAGGCAATGTTTTTTTACAAATATTAATAATTATAATATTTTTTTATTTTGGCAAAACATGACTAATTTGTTTGTATATTTACCATCTTGCATGCTATAAGTGTTTATACTCATGGTTTGAACAAATAAATGACCTAAACGATTTTAAATATAATTTCGTTCAATAGGCTCGTCACTAATTAGTATTGTAGTATTATTACATTTGCAGTAGTTTCATTGTTGAACTGTAGAATTTGAGGATATAACCCTTTTAAAGGACAACACTTTTGCCTCACTTTATTGTTCAATTATAATCTCAATCTCACAGTTACAATTTGATTTTGCTTAATATATAACATTCATAAAGATTTTACAAAGTAAATTTCTTTTATGTACACGACAGCTGTTACTTTCAAAGTTAAGCAGTCGTTCATATCTGGAATATTAATTAGTCTTGCAGTTTTATATTCAAACCTTGTCTTAACTAATTAGGTATGCTACAAAGATTCTAGTGAACAAAAATCAATGTTTAGGTAGGTATTTTATGTAATCAGTGTTTGTTTCAGACGGGAATACAAGTAATTAAAATACTTATATTATTATATCGCCTGTCACGTTTAGGCACAATAGTAAAACAATGGCCAAACGCCTTTAGGAAGTGTCTTGACAGATGAAGATAAAGGCGAAAGTTTGTAAGTGTGTTTGTTACCTCTTCACGCTCAAACGACTGGACCGATTTTGGTAATATTTTGTATGGAGGTAGCTGACACCCTGGACTACATAATATAGGCTTTATATCCAAAAAAAATGTTGTGACTTCTGAGTAACACCGCGGTGCGCAGCTAGTACTAAAAATGTACCAAAATGTTTTTGTTAGAGTAATCACCTTTTTTAAAATATTGGTTATACTACCATCATTTTCTAGGATTTCAAAATGAATGTAGAAAATAGAAAACTATGTTGTCGTATCATTATCGGGTAAAAAACTAACACAGATTGCCTAGCTGCAAGAATCTTAAATGGTTTCTCTGGGTCTCAATGGTCTTAATGGTCATGGTTTTCTTGCATAATTTGATCGTGAAATAATCTATAGTCTTCTGTCTACAAGCGACCTACGTATTTAAATTGATAAAGGAAATTTGAGAAATGATGGACACGAGCAGGACTTGAACCTGCGAGCTTTGCCTTACCGTGGCGCTACTCTAACGAACTGAGCCATCGTGTCACTGCTCGCACCTCAAGACCTATGTATTGTCAATTGAGAAAGCCCTATTAATACGACCCGGTCTATAATACACAACGTCCACTGTATCTCGTGGTCAATAAACCCACCAGCTCGTTATTAACTTGTTCATATTACATCAAACACTTCAAGATCTCGATAACATAGCTGAGCACAATTTAGAAGCCATTACGAATTAGACTCCTGGACTCTCACGATAAGCTTGATTGATCGCGCTTTACGTTACTTTCATACACTGAAATACATGCTTGAAATCTTTTTAGTTTTGAATAGCATTATAACTCACGACAGTAGTTCATACTATATTGTGTCGTTTTTTTTTTTTTTTTTAAAAAAACGTCGCCCCACACTAGGAATTTCTCCTGTATCGTGGGTGCGTTTCACAAACATGTAATATCACATACACAAACACCCAGACTCGGGACAAATATTTGTGGATCGCACAAATTTTTGTCGCGTGCGGGAATCGAACCCGCAACCCTTAGCGCAGCAGTCCAATCGCTTAGCCACTGCGCCAATTGGGTCGTTTATTATGTTGGTACAACTTGTGGGACCATAATGATCACACTAAACGTTTATAATTTTGATCGTAAAATATAATAATTGACTGCAACTTATATACCTACTCCTCCTATGTATCACTACATAGTATAAAACAAAGTCGCTTTCTCTGTCCCTATATCCTTATGTATGCTTAAATCTTTAAAACTACGCAACGGATTTTGATGCGATTTTTTTTAATAGATGGAGTGATTGAAGACGAAGGTTTATATGTATAATAACATCCATAAAATAGTGGAGAAATACTTATATATTTTATACCCGTGCGAAGCCGGAGCGGGCCGCTAGTTCTTTTATAATTACTTTCGTTGCGGGTTCCAAGACCGTCGAGTCATTTCTCTGGGACGCCTCGAGTTTCACTGCCTCGATGGTTCTTAATGGTTATGATTGTAGATCCTTACTTAGCTTACAGGAGTTGCAATGATAGGCACGAGGGGTGGGCTTGTCCCGATAAAAAAAATAAACTACAACGGGCTGATGATGATTATGAATATAACAATAATATCAGTCTATAACTTTCCCACTTCAGGGAAAAGGTCTCTTCTCTCTACATATATAGAGAAGGATTGAGCATAGCTCACTGCGTGTTGGCGATTTTGATTTTGAATAATACCAAATAAAATATTTAATTTATTTGTACTTGCCAAGATTTGAACTCAATATATCCGTACATTACTGGGCTACCTTGTCCTAAAAAATAAGCTTCATACATACATAAAGTCACGCCTATATCCTCGTCAAAGCCACGGATTTCTTACAATAATACGAGTATACACCTCCACCTCACTTCATAGGCATAAGTTGTTATTAGCTTCACAAAGCAAGCATTACTTAACCCCTCTCAACAAACAACATCGAGGTTCAATACATCGTTATGTATTTAACCCTATTGCAGCTACTATCAGTACTTTCATTACTCGTCGCGTGCGCCCAATCTATTTGATCGGCTTATAACGATTATGATGGAAAAAATGGCCACTTTGCGATAAAATCCGTGATAATGTACCCTAGATTTGGCCCTCGAAACAAGCGGATTATTGTTTAAAAAATATTATTATTTTGACAGGTTTATTGGAAAGTTTAACTTTACTTTATAAAAAACCAACTGTCACTATTTAATTTACGATGACGAATGAATAATGTTGTGTCATTACTCAACGTAAATTCATACTATTTATTACGTGATAATGACATACCAAAGACGTGATTAGCGCAGAGACTAAACGATTAGACTGCTGAGCTAGGGGTTGCGGGTTCGATTTCCGCACGGAACAAAAAATTGTGAGGTCCGCAGATGTTTGTTCCCAGTCGTTGTGTTAATGTATGTGATTATTCATGTTTGCGAAATGCACCCACGATACAAGAGAAATTCCTAGTATGGGTCGGTGTTTTTTTTTACCAATAAAATAATCACGATAACTAAGATGAGATATTGTGATCAGTTTTTAAATTGATATTTTTGAAATGCAATGTTGGTCCATTCTTCGTCCCGTATCTACATAATTATACCAAAAAAATAAAATCATCATCATCATCAGCCGGAAGACGTCCACTGCTGGACAAAGGCCTCCTCCTTAGAACGCCACAATGAACGACAACTTGCCGTTTGCATCCACCGGTTGCCCGCAACTCCGACGATATCGTCGGTAACAATAAAATAAATCTCATTAGTTCAATTCCAAAAATAATGTGATACCGACTTTTAATTACCCCACACCAATGTTGCCAGCGAGAATTATTTGAATAACTATAAAACATCCCAGCATTAATTATACATACAAAATTTTAAAGAAACAAAATAAATTGTGAACAAAAGACGTAATTTTATTCAGCGTACAAAACATGCAACTGAAATTATATTTTTTACACAATATCATGCTAATTTGTAGACGGTACCCACGTTTAAGGTACACTTTTAAAGAATAATTTAACACAACTTAAGCTTACACTTTAAACCGAATTCATGAGTAATATACGTGTTTTTATAATGAAGAATTTACAAGTTAAAAATATATTTTCATAGCTGACCAGAGCTGCAATGTAAAGCCAGTTGCGGTGGTTATTCGTTCAATATGTGAAGTACCTAAATACGAGAACGAATAATAATCATCAGAAAATTATTATTGCCGAAGAACACAGAAATGTTCTTTTTTTTACCAAATGATAAATGATTTTATTTCTACAAATAGGTTTTTAAAAAACACTTTTACACGTCATTTTTTATATACTAATTTGAATGATGGTGTCGGCATTTCCTAACTGACTACCTCTGAGAAGAAATGCCGAAACAAACTCAGGGGTCAATGTCTCTTTTAAAGTCCAGACAAACGTAAGTTTGGACTACTACGTTACTAGGAGTCAGTATACCCTTCCACGTTTCGCTCCCTATTATGTAATAGTTAGTGAGTCTTATGTTATATGTAGCGAGCTTATAATATTGTAATTAATTACCCCACAGACTTCCAAAACAAAAAATATAATTTTCGCTTCTTTCGTTTAGCTTACCTGGGACATGAAAAATAGCGGAGTTATGAAGTAACATACATAAAAGAAAAGTTTCCAACGAAATTCAAACGTTTCCGAAGAACCTGCTCCTTTTTTTAATTCGAATAAAACAATAATTTTAATAGTCTCCTTAAAGATAAACCACACAATCATCCATCAGCCGGAAAACGTCCACTGTTGAACAAAGGCTTCCCCCTTAAAGGGGGGGTGCCAAAAACCCCACGCTCGGCTACCGGCTTGGGGATCGCAGTGTTGGTGGTTTTGTTACAGAAGACACTGTTGCCCATCTTCTGGTTTTTCCCTTAGTCGCCTCTTACGACACCCACGTGAGGAAAGGGGGTGGTCAATTCTAGGATAACCACACAATATCATAGCTTATTGAGTTAACCGCACACATTTTCACTACATACTTGAAATTCTACCCACAATATTTCGGAAAGGCGTAAAGATACCAAAACAGACCCTTTCTCTGAGATAACTGTATACATATGGGAGGTAATCTCATGAGAATTATTGTTCAGAATTAACGTTAAATAAAGTGGGGTATATGATGTATGGCCGCTGTTATAACACTATGAGTGTTACCTGCTTTTGTAGCTATGAATCGTATATTATGCGAGAAAATAAACTCCGGTGATATTAACTGCGTCTGAGTTATTGTTTTAAATAGATATTATCTTCTTGAGTTACAGTAGTAGTAGTAGAGTAATAAGGTTCTTTAATAACTTTATTTTTGGTGTTGTGTTTGCAGCAATTCCTGATGAACTGCAGTATGATAATCTGATGTTTGAATCAAATTCAAAATGTTTTTTTTTTTATGTAAACCAATTACAGGCTTATGAAACATTAAAATTCAAAGTAGAATTATTACGGAATTTTACTGAGAAATTCACTGTACATGAGGAATATGTTCGGCCTGATTGGAGGATTGGCTAAGCGATTGAACTGCTGCGCTAGAGGTTGCGAGCTCGATTCACGCACGGGATAAAAAATGTGTGATCCCGAGTCTGGATATTTGTGTATGTGATATTTCATGTTTCTGAAACTCACCCACGATACAGGAGAAATTCCTAGGGAGGGGCGACGTTTTTTTATAAAAAAGAGAAATATGAGGCTAAATGTATGTTCCAGAATTATACCAGTTAGAAATTGGTGGTAGAGACTACGAATTTCTGTGTTCTTTAAATACATTTTATGCAAAAGTCATTAGTTTTGTATATCACCAAAATGTACGACGAAACTTTAAAATAACGTAATATTCAAATACAAAACCTATTAAAACATTGTGATATAGCGCACAAAGGGGACATATTTAATAACCTTAACCCTATTATGTCTTGCCTAACAAATACTAACCCCTCGCGTGGCACGAAAATGTTAAACACTCGATTTGAAATTCAAAAATGTCTGGTTATTGTCCAAGAAGTTTAATGCGGTCCGCCATGAATTTTCCGTGGTCACTGCAACTTGTGGTGGAATGAAAGTTAAGTAGTTTGTCAACTGCTTAGGGTTAGCGATGAAATAAAATATGATTTTATGGCCACGAAAACTTTGTATTTCTGTGGGTTTCTTTCTAAACAGGTGGATTTATTGTAGAAATTAAATGAAAAATGCATTTTTTGTGGCGATACATTTGATTTATTTCTTTAATAAAAAAAAACAGTTTAAGACTTCACCCATCAAAACTGCGGCTTAGATGACAGTATCATTGACAGTATAATGTACCAAGAAAACTGTCACAGAAAGTCGCGTTTCCACAAACCACAGATTTTGTTCATCGCGATAACTCAAGTGGGTATTGTGCTCGTTGCCATAGAAATAAGGAAAGCTTTTTATATTATTTATTATATTATATTTTATTCAAATCTCATGATAGACAAAAATTGTGCGATTCCTCTGGCTCCTAATACAGTCAAGCAAATGTACCAAACCCTGAAAATGTAAAAGGACCTGTTAACACAAATCTATTCAACAAAAAACAAACCACGGTACATAAATTCCTTTGGCAAAAAAGTTCTCCAAAAAAATAAAGGGTGAACATTTTATCAGGGAAACCACGGCTCAATCGAACAGGAATATTGTAAGGAGAATTCATTGTTACCAATATACAACTTAATCCCGTCGCCACTTGGTTGAGTAAAGTTTGAGATTCTGTAACGCCCTTTCCCTGTTTCGGTCAGGCGAGTGGTGACAACGGTTATTGCAAATGCCAGATACCTGAAAAAGAATTTGTCTAGATATTTTACATCAATGGAAATTATATCTATGTAATTAGAGGGTAGGTATACTTTATTTCAGTAGATTCATTGATGAAAAAATTGTAATTATTGGGAATAATAATAATGTAAATGGCCAGATGAATAGCTGTAGGCTTACCATGAAGGTTATGGTCAGTCCGCGGTGAATTGTAAGTGTATAGACTGGGAGAGAGAGTTTTGTTAAAGGAGAACGCGTTTGCATACCCCTTCGAGGATCACACACAACGTTCGAAACAGAATAAGAATCACTAATGAATGATGCATCACGCAAAAAGTGTTAAAGCGTAAATCAAAAGACGGATCTTATCTCCAAACATCTTAATTATTGTTATTAAAAGAAAAACGTCGCCCCAGACTAGAAACAACTGTATTGTGAGTGCGTTTCCAGTACATACTCAAACACCCAGACTCCAGAGTCTAGGTGTTTGAGTATGTTTGGGGACAAAAATTTGTGCGATCCAAAAATTTTAGTCCCCTCCGAGAATCGAACCCCTTAGTGTAGCAGTCCAATTTCGTAGCCCCTGCGCCAATGAGATCCTATTTTTTACCCCCGACGCAAAAATAGGAGTATTATAAGTTTGACCGCTATGTGTGTCTGTCAGTGGCACTGTAGCTCTAAAACGGGTGAACCGATTCGGATGCGGTGGTAACAACAACTCAACCCATTCCAAATCTAAATTCAATCCCCTCACAACTTCAATATCAATACCGTAAACTATAATTAGTTTCACACAATGCCATAAACAAGTCGCACCGAGAACCTATTACGAAATATTAATAACTGGCTGTAGATGGTCATAGAAAGCCAATTTTTCTGTCCATTGTGTACAGATAGCGTTGATAAGGACAAAGGCAAGCGAACAAAGCGTCTAGTACAATACCGACAGTGCTATGAATGTGGGCACTGGGCACTGGCATCGACGTTATTTTAACGAGACTATAATCGACCCTGCTACTGTTTTAGTTCCAGTTTTAGAATGGAGAGAGAAATTTTAAATGGATGTCGAAACAATGTATGGAGTGATAATGATTTTGGATGGCTATGGTGGCATAATCTCATTTTGCATCATGTCAAAAATCTCTATAATTATGAATTTTATTTACTCTTCTTTTTAGGGCTAATGTATTGAATTTGTCATTCATACTATAAATTTAACACAATAATAAAATAATGGCGAAAATTTGTGAGTGTGTTTGTATATTTGTTACATATTCACACTCAAACGGCTGGACCAATTTTGTTTAAATTTGGTATGGAGTTAGCTGATACCCTGGATAAACACAGATGCTACTTTTTATCCCGAAAAAAAGTAGCAAGTTACACAGCGGGGCAGCTGGTAATAAAAAAAATTACAAGCCGATAACCGGTCCACTGCAGGGCCAAGGCCTATTCGTATAGAAGGATTGATCATTGATCAGAACGGCAGCTTTTATTTCAAATGTTGAACGGTCACTAGCATTATCTACTAATACCTAACCGTTATAATAATTATAATAGCGAGTCATTAGTAACACTGATATATCTGCTAAGAAACTGTGCTTATTTTAACTATGTATTTTACCAAAACCTCTTCACAACCTAATTAATTCCACTAATTAAATATTACAGCTTTGTTTTACTCGCAAAAGAACATAACTTTCAGCCGTTCATTCCAAACCACACACAAAGCCGATACATTCGTCCTAACATTATATTCAGCGATATATGTATTAACAATTCGGAAAGTATCTGAAATACCCGCTAAGAAATTACTAAAGTACCTAGAGAGAAATTTCTGAAATCAAATAACGAGAAATGGAGGGAGGAGTGAAATTGCTAAGCAGTACAAAGAACATAAAATTAATTTTGTTTCGTACCCTCCCAGGCTGAATACTTGATTCAAAACAATCTGTATTAACAAAAAGCGTAGTAGTACTTTTTAGCTATTTTTTAGTACACCGAAATTTTGCATGTCCTGGGATTCGAAACCAGGACCTCAGGCTCAGCAATCGTGCTTAGTGACCACTAAACCAACGAGGTAGTCAAATACACTACATTGATAGAATTAGCTGACTGGCTATTTGTTTAGTACAGGCAGTTTACTATGTGAAAGCGAAACGCCGCTACGTGCAGTGTAATGCGGCGCGCGGCGTCTCGCTTCCACAACGTAAACTGCCCTGCTTTAAGAGTTCATGGTAAGGGGGCAGAACGAGTTAATTTAGGTGTAGCTATAGTAGAAGAATTTAACCGCTTTTATTCCGCACCTCCAAAGACCCTCAAAATAGACAAGCAAAAAAAATACTCGGCCACCACAAGGCTTTAAAATTTTAGGTCGCCAAACAGAACTTTAATAAAAGCAAAAACACCATAACCATATTCAACTCAAACAAACTGTGCAAGTTATTGTTTCATTCTACTCAAACTCCAACGTCGAATAGAAAAAAACTCGTCGGCCGAGTACAACTTTCCGACCACCCTCTGTTATTCCATTCCGTTTCCAGTAAAGGTGGATTTGAGTCGATTACTGCCGCTGTAAGGATTGTAAATTCCGCGCGTACCTGTCCGGTTTGAACGCTGAATTCAAAATTGCTACTTCATTTGGTATTTTAGGGAGTTTCAAACTTGGTCCAGTTCCTCTAAATAATTTGAGTTTTAAAAGTATTTCAGGTATGGCTAGTGAGCGTTAAACGTACTACATGGATTATTTTGAAGTATTTGCGTAAATTTTGACCTAAACTTGGACAATGGACAGCCACCAGAAATATGACTACAAGACACCCACACCTGGTGAAATTTTTGGTCTCCTGCAAATATCTATAGCATAGTGTCCTATTTCTTAATCATCATCATCATCAGCCGGAAGACGTCCACTGCTGGACAAAGACCCTTACAACCCCTCAATTTTTATAATACTTTATTGCATTCCATAATACTGGACTCCTCCAATACCGGACTACCAACCATACCAACTGGAATCCAGTTGGTATGGTTGGTATGGTGGTATGGTTGATGAACAACCTGGTGTCAGAGTTTAAACCGCCTGTAGGCCTCTGACATGGCTTTACTCACCGTTAATAATCCAGAGCATAATATTTTTGTAAAGTTTTGTAGTAAAAATCCTTTCATTGGTGGTATGGTAATAAATTGCCACTTTAAAGCTTTTTACAGACACGTGATAAGTGGTAAAATGTGGATATTTAGACTCCTGATTTGGCTTTTTGGCTGCTTTACATAAAGAAGAACATCTCTCCTTAATATTTTAGAAATTACATTCGTGAATATGTTGGAGTTCGGGCGAGCCTATTGCTATCAACTGGTCATAAATCCATAATCCGTGCTGCTCCTAAAAATTACCAAATGGAAAAACCCACAACACTTTGCCTAACCTGGGGTTTGAACCAAGGATCTTATACTCAGCCGTCGCGCCTAGCGACCACTAGATCAAAGAGGCAGTCTGTCAGTCAAGATTCTGATATTGCTAAGTTGAAAAACTTGTATTTCGATATAGGAGAAGTTCTTAAAAAGCATCAAAGTATTCTTCCTCGCGGTCATAAGGTAACTTGCCCAGAAACTGGCAGCATGGTCACGTTGAAAGGCAAAGAAGTTCCTTGTGTTCGGCCACATTTATTTTCAAAAAAACTTTGGCTTCTATCACAGGCAAAGCCACTGGCAGACCTAGTTTATAAATGCTTTCTTAATTACCATAATTTCCATTATTCATTTACGAGCACCAGATGTCTTGTAATGAACTAAATTTTAATATTTATATAACTGAATAGTTAGACAAAATAACATTTGTATATATTTATGATAGAATAGTTATAATGTTGAACTGATAAAAGAGCTATTGAAAATAAATAAAGGGGCTATTTTTTCCTAAGGATATGGAGTTAAATGAATCATTTGAGCGTAAAGAAAGGTAGCGTCGAGATGTCATGACGAATAAAAAAAGTAAGAATGTCATCCAAAATATTACTAAAGAATATCGACTTATTAACACAAAGAAATGTTGAAAATGTGGAATGCGACAAGAAATATGGCCTTGATAGTTATAAATACAAAATTATCAAATCTTATACAAATAAGTACCTTGTGGCGAACCCCGGCATCCAGCAGTAAACTGCAATAGGCTGATGTGATGATGATGATACACAGAAGAAACGAGCATTCATCAGAACGTTAGCCCTTACCACGGATAAGTTTGATTTTAGACCCCTTTTTCGGTATATTTTATTACCAACACACACAGTAAAGCCTTATGGAGTGTCACTGGACAAAAAAGCAACTCCTTGAGATTATATTTATATTTTTTAATTACTTCAACGTACTACCATGAATTCTAATTATTTCAGAATGTAACGTTCACCATAAGTGGTCCGCTATTATTAATCTACTAGTCACCATCAATTATACAGTTAAAATGGCAGTTTAATTTAGTTACTTTCGTAATGTCCTTGATTGAAACGGAACAATTATATGAATATTGTATACACTCGAAAGCGATAATGACAAATCGATTTGATTCCGGAAGGTCTGACATTTAATACCTTTGAATTCTAAAAAAAGGGCATCACTATTAGGGCTTTTATTGTTGTATGTATGCTATTTAAGTATTTAGTCAACAAGAGACTTTCCGATATACTTTAATTCATCGTTTCATCTCGGTGTCACCCACTGCTGGGTCGGCCTCCCTTTTTCTCTGCCATTCTTTTCTGGTTTGAATACATACTATACTTACTAAAAACTAACATCTTGTATGGAGTTTGGTTTACCTTGTCTTAAACTTAGAGCTTTGCTCTTGTCGGTGGAGCAAGTAGTTAAATTGGTTCAGAATTTTTTGCGAGAAAAATTCGAATTCCAATCGAAAAAAAAATCGATTCAAAAGGGTTACCCTTTCGAGTTAAAACTAAAAAATGGCAAAACGAAAAAATCTGTCATTTCATTTTTGTTATGTGGCGCCAAAATTATCTCCGCTATACATCTACTAGCTTACATCTCTTTCAATTTATTTATTTAATTAAAAGGTACAAGACAAATAGGATTATTAATAACTAATAGTCGAAACTCACCCATATTTTTATTACAGAAAGCCTTTTTCTCCTAGACAAATGTCATCAAACCTGGGTAAAAGCGTTGACTAATTAAATAACTCACTAAAAATGTTTTATGCTGAAATCCAATGCAACAAAATACACACACAAATGTATGTGTAGGTACTTTTGTTAACAACTCCATTTGAACCCACGAATTTAAATTGTCATTATATCCCACAATTTTTGTCGTCGTTTCCCCATTAACATACTCGAACACTTGCGTATTCCACATAAAATATTCCACGCTGGAATTGCACGATTCAAATGCAGGATTTCCCGTAAATTCGGGAGTATTATAGTGGCTAGTACTGATGAAGCACGAAATATTTTAGCGTTAATTAAAACACAGACCGCGATGGTGCAAACTATTAACTAAGTTAATTTGTGTACATATTAAGTTTTAATGCTTGTGGTTATCTTCTAAGTACGTTCCTATGGGTCATCGCTTTTCAAAGTCATGAGATTGCTTGAGCTTAAATGACTAATAGACAATTAGGCTTATAAATTATGTTTTAAAGCTTAAGTACGTGTTGTAAAATTGACGTTGGCTGGGTTTTGTTTACGGTCAGCCCCATTGGCTATCAATACATGCACAAATGGCAAAACGCTTGACGAATAGAAATCAAATAGAACGACAAATGTATGGGTATGACATAATGTTTCTAAGTTATCGATGACGTAATTGTGTCAAACCCATATATTTTCCATTCTATTCGATTTCTATTCGTTAAGCGTTTTGCCACTGTCTAGGGGGGCAGGTAATGCTTCATGGTAAATGGCAATATGCTCACCTTTACTACCTATATTGTCATAATATCTTACTGTAGCGCACGTTTTCCTTTCTCTGATATTTGAATAATTATTTCTTATACCTTTGAAAATAAGGCGTATTTTTGAGTATTCAAATATTACGGGATTAAAAATTTGGTTACACATTACACCATTCTTATTTCGAAACAATTCTTAAAATTTCGCACAAATTTCAGCTCAATTCCAATTTTAGCCAAAAAGCACGTCTACAGGCATCATAACCACAATTCCTACTTACCCTTAAAAGCAATACGCAATTACGGACTTATTCCTACGTGCAAGCCGAGCCTAATTTAATTAAAAAATAATGAAACCTTTTGTCGGCAAAATTAAAGGTGTGAGCGTAAGGTGTCGACTAATTTCTGTGTTTCAATGTGACGCAGTTTGCTTGCTTAGGTCGACATACTCTGTTTAGCAAATACTCCGTTTCAATTCTCATTCTGTTTGTGACAACCCTGTAATCCGCTTGGTGGTTCACCTGCTCGTGTTAAATCTTTGAACTTTCTTTGCCGAGTAAAATAGTGTGATTTGTTGCGTATTTCTAAAATTTTTGGTCATTTTCTTGTGTAATTTTGTTGCGTGTTTTTTTTATTCGCTTTTGTTTTAGTTTTAGGGGTGTTGGTAATTCTAAATTAGTGTTAAAGGTAATCGGGGATAACGATTAATGAATAAAAGAAATGTCTTGGTTTTTTAAAAAGGGTTAGGGTGCATCGAAAGAGCGTCAACGAGTAACAATGCTTGTTTATTGCTTTGTATTGAATAGAATAGAATATCTATTCTATTCTATTTTACTTGAAACTCGGGGCTTTAATTTTCTCTGAAAGTTTTATCGCATTCATTATCACACTATAAATAATTATCATTCTCAATGTGCTCATCTTTATCATTATGATCATCATCATTTTGGATAAAATGCTCGTATTTTGAATTCAGTAGAATTGTAGCCGCTGGCTATCGGGCGTTTTATTCGCATGAGTTTACTCGCTTTAGAATAAGACGTTTATTTGCAATGAGTAATATTATTGATAATAATAACAGCCTATATCCACTACAGGGCAAAGGCCTATACTCGTATAAAGAAGGATTTAAGAAACTTAACGTTTAATGTTGCATACTGAGACATACAAAAATGAAGAGTAATTATTTCAGGATTACCGGTATTAAATCTCCATGCAACGCTCATCCGCACTTCACTACTAATCATGACAGAGTAGGACTAATCTCCAGATAAGTAAACTCAAAGGCTTAGCAGCAAATAAACAGACCACACAAAGGTAAATCTCAATCAAACGTAACAAAACGAGCTTAGTACAGCAAACAAAACGGGCTTAGTATACGAACAAAGAGGACTTGTTAAAAATGAGCTAAAAAACATCAGGGTTTCCCGCTCAGGGCTCCCGCGGGCGTTTCATTTGCGCCTTTTGTTTGAGCAGCCGGTTTCTTCATTAAACGGTTGTAGGGGTGACAATATTAGCCAACCTCACTAACACAGCGTTCGATATTACAAGCATTCAAGTCTGGAGAGGTTTTTAAGTTGTACTAAATTTACGTTCTGCGTAGGCTTGGTTGAGTTGACTTCGAAAGATGTTCGTAAAAGGTTTAGCGAAATTTAATTATGTTGAAAAAAAGAGGATCAAGTGCTTTAAAAATACTAAACTTCTAATGTTTTCATTATTATTTTTAGGCTCATGAAACATCTCAATATGATCTTACTTGTAATTTTTATTTCTGATGTGAGCTAATATGGTTGAAATGTTACAAAAAACACTATTTCTTCAATATTCTGTTTGAACAGAAACAAAAGAAAACACTTCATTATCACAATCATACACCACGCATCTTGTACTCGGGCAGAAGACCGACCCAATAAGCGCTATCCCCAATCACTAAGATCAGTAGCCAAGAAAAACAAACAGAATTCCTAACGCAGTAAATACAGTGTAGCGAGATACGCAGACGAAATATAACAACATGGCGCTGAGATTAAAGTAAACCAGACGAGGAACCGGAAATTAAAGCTAGCAGCGAACGTCTTACCTTAGCGAGAAACTCCTTAATATGCTTTGGTTCAATTATTAAAATTTGTTTGTGTTTTTAGAAGTCTCTACTTATATGGTGATGAGGTGTATTACATATTTTGGTGAGACGAAAATTTGAAATTAGAAACGAATTAATTTGACGAAATTTGGTATTCCATAAAATGTATATCATCATCAGCTGAATGACGTCCACTGAACTGACGCGAACTGAACAAAGGCCTCGCCCCTTTTAAAAGGGGGGATTTGCTATAATCTCCATGCTTGGCAAGCGGCTTAGGGATCGCAGTATTGGTGGTCAAGGTACAGAGGACCCTGCTGCCCATCTTCTGGATTTTCCCTTAGTCGCCTTTTACGACACCCACGGGAGGAAAGGGGATGGTCAATTCTAGGCCGGATACCACACGGCAAATGTCTATTAACGTAGGACATTTTTAAGGGTGGGAAGTAACGCACCGGGGCTAATAAGGCGCTTTTGTTAAATAAATGGCTTTAGCTCAAGGTTATACTGTTTTATTATTAGAATTATATAAAGGACATACAGAGCCAGAACGAGAAAGTACATAAAATGATAATTAAGATATAGATCATAAAATATTAATCAGTTGTTTAAGCAAACGACCCATACAAGCTAATTGGTATTCGATTGCCGAGCACATAATCTCAGTACACTATGCTCAGAATCATTACAGTTTCGATTAGGTTGTCGATTATTATCTACATGCTTACCCATAATGATGAGTGTATGTATTGGATGGAATTAATGGAAGAGAAAACATTCTCCAAATTATTTAAATATAAGGAAACTAAAATATAAATATACGATCCCAATAATTTACCTGTTCATCAAAACTATTGACGACTGGAACTTATATCTATAAGGAGGATCATTAAATCGAAATCACAGACATTGAAGTAATAATTATTATTGATGATACACGAAAAAATATGGATCTTCCAAACGCCTTTGATACCAATACCAACTAACTAAAAGCAAATACTCACAAGGAAAAAGAAATTACGAGTACATCATTCATCAATATCATGTCATTCATGAAACTACCATTAAAACTCGAATTATTACTTTATCGATACTTTATCGAATACCGTGTCTAATTCGAAGGCATTCAAAATATTCGATGCTATAAAAAGCCCACAATTACCATACATATTTAAAGAGATCGACGTGTAGGTCAACGGGGGTTATTACCGAAAGCTAACTTACAAATAATTGCTGTTTTTGGTAAAACTTTCAAGGGTACCTCTGCTGGTGTAATTAGTGAGAATTTTGTTATATTATTTATTACATTAAAAACAGAACCGGGCGCCTCTTAATGTCGATTTGAATGGCATCGATCTGAAGTGCGTGAAGTACTATTTTTGGTTGATGGGTTTGTATATTAGAGATTTTTACTGCATGTTTTTTTATGTGTAGACACTCGGACCGTTAGACATAACCTGAAATACATACAAAAATATCTAAAATTTCCAAAAAAACACATTTCTAAGAAATATAAGTAAGTAATACCTAATTAAACTAAATATGAAAAGGGGAATAATGCAACTTTTAGTTTAAACAGCTTTTAATCTCCACAGAAGCTTCTAAAACATTATGCAATATCAGGCTTATACCAAAACTGTTCTAGCCATTTTCAGCACCACCCCGTCCTTTCACTGAACGCCAGCAATTAGACCATTATTTACTAGTTTCACCTAAATTACTGTTTCAAAGCCTTCTGAACTAATTGGTGCATTTGGGTGCAATGACCAAATAAAGTAGATGTTTAAATTGTGTTTTGGTTCTGATGAGTAGAATTATATTGGTTCGACAATCACGTGTACAACTATTTGGGTAGAACATTGTTTTATGTAATGTAGTACTTTCTGGATAAGCCAATTATGATGAAATGGAAGGATGAAATGGTGAGGAAGGAACGATGATGCTGACACAGGACTGATACATAAAGATACCTAGAAGTGGGTGATTTAGTTGTGTGTGATGATAATAATAAATTATGGCCCATATATAATTTTCTAGATAGCTGGTGCTCAGTAAAAAGGGTAAGTATATATTGGTACTACATTGAATTGATGGTTGGACGAATTTCGCATTTCTAAGCAAAATCCGACACACAAAGCGAATTATTCTAATTCGTATCGTTCAAGGTATCTCACTGATAATATCAGAGAGATCAACTGGTACTTATATTTGGGCATAACATCTCCACAAAATGATAGACATTAAGCATCAATTTACTCACAGAGATAATGACACTGGGAAGTGGAAACGATTACGTCTGGCCTCGCAAATAGGCTTCTATTGAGTGCTTCATCTTTCCCAGTAATTATTTGTTGAGGAAAAATGCTTTGGTGTATTGTTTAGTATTATCGGCTACACTTTTTCTTTTCGGAAAGGTTCAAGTGTGACCGCTGACAGCTAACTTTCTGTGAGTCCGATAATCCTCGACTGTTTCTTTTAGTAAATTACTTTTCAACGCCGGATTCTTGTTGCCGAAAAGGAAAATGTTCCCTTCAACACTCTTAGCTTTGACAATCGGTGTCGTTTGAAATACCGACATTGTTTTACCTACTTTCTAGGTGGGTAGGGTTTTGCGTTTCAGTCTATTATATTTATGTCGCAGTATAAGTGACAGTCATAGTCTAAATTCTCGGTTGTTGCATTACTGAATTTCGTTTTGGATTTTAATTTTTAATTATTAAGAAGCAGCGATCATAATTCGGGTTTTAAAATTCACTCGTGTGCAAATTTCTCATTGTATGTTTAATTATCTAGCACATCCAACCCAAAAAGCTTTCTATGCACGAGGTTGCAGGTTCAAACCCAGGCAAGTATCAATGTGACTTTTTCAATGTCATAAATACTTTCTTAGATATTCTAAAACACCACTGACTGTCGGTGACGGAAAACATCGTAAGGAAACCTGGATTTAATTATCTGAAATCGCCAACCCGCAGTGAGCTAGCGTGGTGATCAGTGCTCAATCCTTCTCTATACGAGAAGAGGCCTTTGCCCTGCAGTGGGACAGTTATAGGCTGTTATTATTATTATTATGTGAAAACTTTAAAATAATAAAACTCATAGGCTACCTGCTAAAGAAATAATTGACAATCGTCGCCAGCCCTAAAACCAATTTTCTTGAGCTGATCTTCGCCGCGGTGCTATGAAAGAGATTATTGTAACGTTTTCCTCCTACTGTAAAAACTTATTTTACGGCAAAAAGTATGCCTTTTCTTCGGAATAATAATAATTATTTCTAGAATAAGCTGAGTTCGTGTTTGTCTAAGTAATCTTTTGTGTTGTTTCAGGTAATCACCGATCGACGAATGAAACATTCATAAACATGTTTATTTTGAAGGTATTTGAAAAAACACATGCCCAATGTTGATAGAGTTCATAAAGAAGTATAAGTTTGGTTCTTAGATTGAACATATTGCAGTATTATGTCTACTGGGTTGATTAATATTTGACAGCCTAATCTGAAGACTGTATCTACCCAACTTCAATAAAGATCTGACCACATCTATATATGGTTACTTTCGCTATAAAAATACTGTTAACCGCACTGCATTCCATAATAATATCATACATATCCCATCAAATTCCACTCAACTCCATACACAAGGAAATACAAGAACCGTTTACTCCAGAACTATTAACTCCAATGGCATGAAGCCCATCAAATTTACAACCAGCATGAAAGTGGTTAATTTCCATTAACCCCAAATATTGTAGCCTTATGACTCCGCCAGTTTTATAGCAATACGGAATTGCTGAGCACGTAACTACTCACTGCAATGTACTGTCGAGCGCACAAGCTTTTGGTACAAACTTTGATTACACTGATATTTTTTTTGATTTTATTTTGTGTGTTTTGGACAATATTGCCCATACGAATGAGTTTGGCTTAAAAATAGAGTGTGTCCTACATGTTGATGAGGAAAAAAATTACAGTAAAATGTGGAGCATTTTTTGTGATAAATTGACAATAATAAGATCTACTGCGTTAAATGTCATTTGCCTTTGTTATCACTTTGAAGTTTTTCCTCTAAAAGAAGACTGTGCTGATGTACTTGAAAATTACGTGTGTGTAACAAGTATTAATCTCAATGTAAAACGAGACTCTTGACGTAAAATTAACGAACATACGTCAAAGTTGCTCCATACCTATCAGTTCCTAGAAACACATTACTTAATCTTGAGTTCTCGAACCCAATATACGAAGCAATAAGACGGGAGCTTTCAGCTCCTTAACAAGTTGGGGTCCGAACCCTGTGGCTACCGTCGAACCTCAGTTATCGCACTGAGTCACGCTGTAATAATATATACTATTACAAAGGCATGACTTTCATTATATCGTCGGTAATTGAATGCAGGCTCCTATTAAAGTGAATGAATGGAAGTTTTTGTTTCGTTTTCGTTCGACGTTCGTTCTTCTACGAATTCTTTGACGATTTCTATGATGAGTTCTGAGTTTTTTGCGCTATCAATATAAAGTTTGATTGAGTTCTTTTGATTCTGTGTCCTTGTTTGAAGGAACTGCTTCGAATGATTTTTATAAAGATCTTAGCTTTTTAGAGGATTTTCGATTAAAATATTATCAAATTCATCCTCATTCCTTTTTATTTTTGTGGTAACAAACTTATCATTCTTATTGTGATCTTTGAATATAGCGCACGTAAATCACAATGTATTAATGCTCACTATTTATTTTTGAGTTCAATAATAATTTCTCTAATCGCATCTACATAGCTAAAATCAGTAACATAATTCCTAAAAAACAAAAGAAAACCATCAAAATATATATATATTCCGTAGAATATTTTGAAATATGGAAAACCAATGTGTTTGAGTGTACAGCCATAAACACCGGTACACTGCTCCATAAACAGCTTAGTTTTACACATTAATTAAAACGTTAATGTTTTCACAAAACTCGGTTTACTTACTTACGTGACAACAAAACGCTCTTAACTAGTTGGCTTTTCTTTAATATAGCTCTTATTAAAATATTAAGCGGATATTTTAAGCAAGAATAATTATAATTAGCGAATTATCACGTGGTCTTGTGCTCGAGTGTATGACGTATGTGGGCTTCATTCTCTTTGGCAGTCGAATGATTTTCAACTGGAAATTTCTTGATGGTATTGTATTAATTTCTTGCAGTTGGCCGAAGTATTTTGTCTTGACTTGGCTGTCAAAATTCTACTATCAGCGCCCTTACCATGAACTCTTAAAGCAGGACAGTTTAAGATGTGGAAGCGAGACGCCGCTACGTGCAGTGTAATGCGGTGTCTCGCTTCCTCATAGTAAACTGTCCTGCTTTAAGAGTTCACGGTAAGGGGGCAGCCCGACTTACTATGAACTCTTAAAGCAGGATATTTTCCATTGTGGAAGCGAGACGCCGTACTGCACTGAACATAGCGGCGTCTAACTTTTACATTGCAAGCCCTCTTTTAAGAGTTCATGGTAAGGAGGCAGGACTGTAAAACATAATAATTTACATAGTACTGACACTATTATCACTAATGACATAATTATGATACCATATAATGTGCTAAGAGTTGTACAAAATAGTTCTAAGTCTAATATAAACTAAACGTCTTCTAATTCTACCCACAGGTCCTATACCCATGACAATGAATGTCATGTATCGTTAACACTTTGAATGCCACCGCGGTCACCGTGTGACCGCGAACAATATTTTTTAAATTGTGTCTGCTGCGTTGCTGTTCATGTGTTAAAGATGTATTATGTAAAGTCTGTGTTATCAACATTATTATTATTTCAGGTATCACCCACAGCTGGGTATAGGCCTCCCTTTTTCTCTACCATCCTACTAAGCTTTGAGTGTCTCTTGTCTAAGTATCGTGTCTGATCCAATATGTCTTACCAAAAACGAATCGGTTGTTCCACATTTAACATTATACCTAAAGGGAACGACCTAATATTGATCCATTTTAAGTACGCCTAAAAGCAATATAATATTTACGTAGTATAATAATTTATGGAAGTTTTAAAGGTGAGACGTTTCAGTGAAGGCGCGTGGGCGTTTACGTGTCATTCAATTTACTGCGAAGAAGGACAAACGAAATAGTTAGACAGGAGAGATTACTGCTGTTTTACCTGGAAAATGAAACTTTGTATACCTTCATAGACACTTCGAAATCACGGTATATAAAAGTCATTGGTAGAGTATCTTACAAAGGCATTATATAAAATATAAAAAACAAAACATCGCGCCTGTATTTCCTGAAGGAGTGGGCAGAGGTGTACCTATAGTACACCCACATTTCGCCAGTTATGTTATCGGTCCCAATGTAATAGGGGCCGAGCCTATTGCCATCAACCGGGCACAAATCCAAACTTCGTGCAGCTACTGAGAATTACCAAATGGACAAACCCAGTAACATTTTGCCCGATCTGGTATTGAAACCCAGGACTACGTGCTCAGCAGTCGTGCTCAGCGACCACTAGAGCAATGAGCCAGTCTTGTATGTACTTCTTCTTCTTCTTCTTATCGTATGGTTGTTAAACAACCTGGTGTCAGAGTTTAAACCGCCTGTAGGCCTCTGACATGGCTTTACACACCGTTGAAAAATCTCTCAGGTGGGCTGGTTTCCTCACGATGTTTTCCTTCACCGTTTTTAGCAACTGATAACTAATTTATAGTACGCACATGAATTCGAAAAGTCATTGGTGCGTGCCGGGGTTTTGAACTTGCGACCTTTGACTTGGCAGTCCAACGGTCATACCACTCGGCTATTAGTGTTAATGTATGTACTTGAGTGAAATAGTCTCTTTCTAAGGAATTATTATGAAGAATATACTTAGATATAATTTATCAAGGCTACATTTTGGTCACATCTACAATTTGAACCAGCATTTATACAATACTCATAGAATGATAACAATAATGTTCTGACAGAATTTCGGCCACGGCGGCTTATCTCTGTTGAGACTAGCCAACTACGCAGGAGATATTATGGTGCACAAGTATGCGCGCAAACACAGGTGCACTCCCTATTCCCTTACTCTCATAGTCCAAAGGAACGGTAGGCCGAAACAACCGGGGAGAGATCAGGCGCAGGATCAACGGCTTTACGTGCCTTCCGGAGCATGGAATGACTATAATGCTTTCTTATGAACGAAAACTAGGCCATAATATCGCTTACCATCAGACTAATTGTAGGAAAGCGCATACCTATTTAGTATTTTAAAAAAAAACACATACGTACCTATCTTCGAGAATTACACGCTTGTTTGTATTAGAACAAATGAAATCGTATTAGAGTACGCTTCATGCACAGAGCGGACCCATATCTTTAGACACAAACATATTAACATATGAAAGCTCGCTCAAAATTAGTTCCTTTACCATAGTTATATTTGTGTCACCCTACCAATCACTATTCTATATATTATATCGATATTGGTATCGACTTCCCGTCACTCCATTGATGTAGGATGTTTTATACAGCGCATCCGCTTGACCTCAACTCAATTATCGGGGGACACCAATATCCTGACTATCAAAGGTACGTAAAACCGGAGACAACCTAACGTGATCATTCAAGCGCAAAGGGCTTCGGTGCGGAAAAAACGGACGAGTCAAAACGGACAAGACGGATCGTGCATACGTATTCTCGTTCTTTTCGTACCATGTTTGATGTATTTGTATTAGTAATTTTGAAAGTAATTTTGTATTTTTAGGCATTCAGTATCAAGCAAAGACAAAATGTTGCTACGAGATAGTTATGTAAAAAGAAATAAAATAACTTCTTATTTGTATGAATTATTATAATTTGCGAACAAATTTAACAACTTCGTGATGTTGAATGATGTATATTTCATTATTTAATACTAGCATATGTACATTGTACAACCTGGTGCATATATTTATTTATTTATTTATTCTTTATGCACAAGTAATGTACAGAGGCGGACTTAATGCCTTAGGCATTTTCTCCCAGTCAACCTTAGGATGGTGCAGAAACAGACTCGTGGTAGGTGGAATGTAGGACGAGTAAAAGGAAAAAAAATTACTTTAAATGACTATATTATATACATAATAAATATATTACTATATGATACATATATATATACATATATAATATCAATATATATTATATTATTAAATTGGGGATAGGTCATATAATAATTATCCATTCCAAAATTCTCCAAACCAGCACGATACTTCATACGTTACCAAAAAACAAATTTAGTAATCACATTTAGTGCATAACAAAAAAAAACCCTTTTACTATTTCGTTTCCTAAAAATTCCTCACTAAGTCAACACGAAAAACAAAAAAACTTTTAACATGTTTACACTGCGTCTTCACAATAATTTATCATTCCGCGCCCGAGGTGCGAACACCGAACACTCCGAACAGCCTACAACGTGAGAATGTTTAATTAAAATATACGTAAAGTACGCAGCATTTATTAAAACGAAGTACGTACAAGAAAGGATTATCTTTACCTTAGAGATTCGACCTTTTTACCTTAATTAGTGTTGCGGTACGGGCGGAATTAAGTCTGCATTGGGCTCAGGGTTTTTTTCATGTTTTTTGCTTACGGTGCCCTGATAAGTCTGTTTTGGAAGAATTAATGCCGGCTGGTCTATGGCTATATCTATATTTATGAGCTTCGTTTATGAATTGACTGAAAAATGGAGAAATTGCGGTGTAAGTATTATCTATCTCTAATTTAGGTCTATTGTTGCAAGTAGACGGCCTCCACGGGTGACGATGATTAAATACGTACGGCACACTCTAGACGGTCAACCTCGCTACCATCCTTATAGACTGACCAATCTCGACACGACGGAATGACCTATTCCATATGGGTATTGGGTTATGCCAATACAAAGAAGAAGTACTATTGTTACTTCAACAGCTCTTACAACTACTATGACGTCACTACTTCTTCTCAAGTATCTTCTTAAACAAAGTCGAAAAAAGCTTCTTATATTCCCATTATTTTTGGTCTGTAACGGTTAATGTGTATGGCAACATTTAGTACTGCAATCTTGTGTCTTGTAATGCAATCTGATATTCAGCATTTTTTGTTCCTTCACATATTATAAAATAAGTATTTCTGGCATGTAATGCCATTAGGAAATCGATGAGAAGAAAGATTGGATCAAAATTATAACAAAATTACGAGAATCAACGCGTAATTTTAACGCACATGTACAGGATTCATTATACAGCAAAATGCTTAATCTTTGATTCAAGCGCTTTTAATCACTACGCAAACGAAATTGTCACAGAGATACATTATATAATCCAATATATATCCATCATTAATATCCGAGACGGATGCTTGAAAGAGACAACGTCCAAATCCGACTTAGAAAACACGACTTTTGAAGATTAATTCCATTCGTTTTAATGAAAACTCAGGGATTTGATATCGCAGTTATTTTTAATTAAAACAGTTTTCCTCCCGATTAATCACTGAGCGTTATTCATTTATATCACTTTATTGCTCTTGGTCTATCGTTTGTTATGACTGTGACAAAATATATTTGTGTATATTATATTTTAGAGTGTCAAAAGAAAGCTTTGGAGAGAACTGGGAGCTTTCTATCACTTCTTATTGTGATTAATTTTTTTTCTTAACACCATAAAAGTGGGCTATGTTAATTGATAATTAAAGATGTTTTGATTCGATCAACTATGGAAACGTAAATAGTAGTATGTAGAATTGCATCAGAAAATGTTAAAAAAGGGGTTAGTTTTGTAATCAGCCATAGTAAGTTTTGATTGAAGATTTGATTTGATTGTTTATTTAAAAATATAATTTATATGATTTTAATATTATTTAGCATGTTGCCCATGCTGCTTAAATTAAATAAAAAATAATGAGATTCTTTATCTTCTAACAAAACACATGCCACGTTGCCTCTATTCCACACTATGGTAATACTCTATGATCGGTAGAGAATGCCAGTCCACGGATAACTTTATTTTTGCATGGAGCCTAAATAAAAAGATTTAAAAAAACTTCTAGGTAATATTATAACAAATGGAAATTAGTTACCACGAACTAAAACAGAGAGTCCAGCGAACCAATTTGAAAAAATTCAGAGTAAAATCCTCAGCGGAATTCGTATCATAATCCGAATACCCGAATCGAAGACCTAAAAGTAAGCATTTTAATTATGAAAGCTGGGAGTTTTAATTAAAAAATCTAAAGTTCGCAAAAGCCTCTAACGATGTTACGTTTGCGTGAGCGACTTTTATGGGAGGCCCTCTCATTTTGTGTGATTAAAAAAGTTCTTTTTTTCGGGTTAGCTACTGATCCTATTTGGGCGTAATGCAGTCTGAAATTGTGTGATTTTTACTGATCAGTAGTTAATGAGAATCACAGTCAGTGTATAAAACTAGAAGATAAAGAGTTGCACTATGTTATTGTATTTAGCTTAGTTAGCTATGGGCATAGTGTATAGATCTTTTGGAATTGCTACTGATAAATAATAGCTCATGATAGCGAACAATATTTACTATTTTTCAAGTGTAGGTACTAGTTCGTCTTGTCTTCCCGTGTGTTTGTATGTAAATTATTTGCTGGTCACTCGGAGCGTATTTATTTCTGTGCTTGCAACCGTGGACTGTGCAAACTCCATTCCTAGTCATTTTATTTTAAAAAACTTGTTTAATAAACGAGCGCTCTAACGGAAAAGTTTAGACAATAGTTTTGCTTCAAACATTATAGGTATTCTCTTTTGAAAAACACTTCAACCAACCTTTTTCTTTACTATTCATTAAAAATCAACAAGAACGTTGTTATTCGTCTAATTATTTCCAGGAAGTTGGTAATTAACTTCAATATTAATATTTCCAAATCAAAAATGTGTGAATAAGTGAACTCTGAATTAAATAAGGAGTACAATTAAAATACGGGTCAAAGCTCATTACAGGCCTAATAACGTTGAACGCGATTCGATCGACAGATGCCGAAGATTGCCGAAATTTGCCGAACTCATGCCGAGTAATTCCGAGTTATTCCGACGTTGCCCGAAGCGTCAGATGCGTATGTAATGTGGGTATTGCGTGACTCCATTAAGTGCAGCACTCGTAATCTTGGAGATATCAATCTTGTGATTCATTATTTTTCAATGGGTTCTTGGTAAGTGTATCTTTACGGATTTTCGGTAAAAGCGTTAGCAGAGTGCCGGAGTGTCAATATTGGATCGTGGAGTGTGTCATTATGGATTTACGTGGAGTAGCATAACATCGTTTCAATAAATACCGCAAGATTGTAGTGTATTTCTGGGTACAAAAACCTTTTAATGTCGTTAAATTAATCCATCAAAGATTAATTTTAAAGAATATTTAATCTATTAGTACCACTTTTGGGATACACAGACTCGCCTATCGATGTAGCGGTAATGTAAATATGGATGCACCACACCCAGATCGCATAGAAAATTGTAGAAAGCCCTTCTCCTTCAAAACTCTTCCAATCCTTTTCCGCAACTCAAACTATCTCCATACATAATTCCTTCACAATTGAATAAGCGGTTTACCGCCGAACTTAGAGATATTTAATGATTACTTAAACTGTCACTAAGTAAAGGTTTTCTTTGTGAAATCTTTACTTAGTGTCAGTTCAAGTAATCATGAACGTCTCTGAGTGCGGCGGTTAGACGTTTAAACATATCGAATATTTATGAGAATTTAATTAAATTTACTAGACTATACTTGGATTTGGATTAAAACATTCACAAAGTTGGTCCTAAGTCCGATTCAAAAGTATTTGACCTTACTATGGCTAAACCTAGCATAATTTTCATGTTATTCATTTCATTTATTAAGAGAAACTCAAAGGAGAATGTATATTTAATATTTATAATAAGCAAATATTAAAGTTCTTAGTTATGTACATATTTTATACAATATTCATTTAGACGTATCTCCTTATTAATATAATATTAACTAAACTAAGATATTTAGACTCGTAGCTTGTTTAGGTATTCCTTGCTTGATATATTGGGGTCGTTTGATAGTATTAAAAGATAAAGTAAATATTGTACCTGCGTCTATTTTTTCAAATACTTATAATTATGAATCTTAGTATTTGTATAGTATTTTACTCTACAGGCTTAATAATATTGACTTTTAATAATAATAATAATATTCTTGGGTTTTTTAAGGAATGAAGATTTTTATCTTCGTTTTTTTTTTTAATTTGGACTTCGTCATTGCAGATTTCTTCACGGTATCCGAAATTGAAAATTTCACCCACGACTCATTTTTTTTGTAGATTGCAAATTAAAATAAGATACAGCCGAACATAGAACCACCTCTTTTTAAAGTCGGTTTACTTACTCTCGCTACGCTTACCGTGTGACGAGTCCTTAAAAATAAGGCTGGGTGTGCATAAACGGTAATAACATTACGCCCGCCGTTTGGAGCGGGGCCTAATAGGTCGACCTTACCATACCGCCCCAATTATTTTTTTATGTTTAAAAATTGTGAAAGTTGAGTCAGGTGGTCGTTCGAGTGGACTCGGCTTATTGAATAAATTCAAGGAATCCAGAATTGGATTGTACGGCTGTTTTTACACGGACTTGAGTATCTTAGCGCTCAATATCCGCTAATTGGCGCAAGGACTAAGTATTTAGACAGTTTAGACTGCTGCGCGCAGGGTTGCCAGTTTGATTCCCGCACGGGACAAAAATTTGTGTGATCTCCAGATGTTTGTCCCCAGTCTGGGTTTTTGTGTCTGTGATATTACCCGTTTGTGAAACGTACGTTTCAGTAGCGTATATAGGAGTACAGAGTTTCACCCGCTTACTAGATTTTTGTATTACACTTCTGTGCTATTGTATCCATCCTTTATTCTGGTCCTTGTAAAAAATTAATAAAATTTATTATTATTACATTTTTGTTCCGTGCTAGAATCAAGCCCGCAACCCTTAGCACAGCAGTCCAACCGCTTAACCACTGCGCCAAACAGTTCCTCAAAATCAAATATCTGTGTAGCGTGAATTCAAACTCTGTTCAACAGCTCATTGACAAGTACTAAGTCACTGCGCAAATCGAGTCATCAATCGCTATATTCAGGTAGATATGAGCCCTAATATTATTATTAGGAATAAATCAAGTGTACGCGGATCAAAGGGAGTTAATGATATGAAACGGCCCAAAAACGGTCGAGAAGTGAGGGAAACCGGAGATCGTGTATAGACGCAGAGGTCAAATATTTAAACCACGAGTAAAAATTATACAAAATACACAAAGGAATTAATATTTCGGCAAAGGTATTTTAATTAGAAGTAGGCAGCCACCATATTTCGGTAGGTTCTGTTCTTGAATTATTATTTATATTATTTAGTTTTGTAGTACCTACCTAGATCAGTTACATAGTTTTTACTACAAGAATTTTCTGCTCTTTGGTCTTTGTTATAAACTGTGCCAGCAATTAGGGCCCTTACATACACTATTTAATCGTGTATGCTTTACACGAGTCAATTTAACTAAATAAGTTCAAAAATAAAGATAAAACCACAATTTATAAACTTCGCCTCGCCCATCAACGATAAAAACGCACTTAAAGCCTTCGATACCTAAGTTTTCTTAAAAATTATAGACTCTATGTGTTTGTAAAAGGGTAAAATGGTCCTTCGAGTCGAGAGCACTCGATTGAGCGTCGTTGTCTGCCGCCAACGTTTGAGGTAGGTACTTCACACTCAATGTGCGAAGCTTAGTGAAGTACGGATATGATAGTTTTAGAGTTATTGCATTAGTGTCGTTGCGTTTGCTTCAAGAAGATAAGCAGAAAGTAAGTTTTTATATTTATGATAGGTCTGATGTTGGGGGTGACTTTTTTTATGAAACGTCGCCCCACTCTAGGAATTTCTCCTGTATCGTAGGTGCGTTTCACAACCATGTAATATCACATACCCAAACGCCCAGACTCAGAACAAATATCTGCGAATCGCACAAATTTTTGTACCGTACGGGAATCGGACCCTTAGCGCAGCAGTCTAATCGCTTAGCCACTGCGCCAATCAAGTCATCAAATTGAAAATACTGAATTGCATTAGCTAAGTACTTATGCTGACTGGCCCTTGTGAAAACCACAGATGAATAATTTTATCGAGTTATTCAATTATGATCTTTACTGTAGATAAAATTTCGAGCGTTTGAATGATCGGTCAAGTGAGATGTACCCTTAACTGACGAGCGTGTGTGAGGAATGTGATGCGACTGAATGAGGCGAAAGAAGTATGCCAGGATCGTAGCAAATTGCAATTCGTGGTCTCTGCCTACCCGTCTGGGAAACAAGCGTGACTTTATGAATGATCCTTATTAATTTAGTCAACATATTTTGACGTGAAAAATAATAATATCTAAATAAAAAATAGCAACGATATTTTTGTCCATTGCCGTGCAGTTAAAATATAGGGGGCGCTGACTCAAAAATATTTAGGTAAGTAATATTATAACCCTTCAAAGTACAGTAATAAAACCACCATGCGTATCGACCATTTATATCTCAAAATGCTATCAAAAGTCAGCGAAATAATATTGTAGAAAAGGAATATCCTATAAAACTCTACACCAACCAAGAGCAGCCGTGCATTTTAGCATAAAATGATAATAAAATTATACTTTGGCACCATAGCTATGTTTCCTTGGCCCTAGAGACCGCAATACGGAAGCTACATTAATTTTTTCTCTTGTTTGCATAGTTACATGACACTGTTAGTGTTATACATTGAGATTTTAGGCTAAATTGTAAAATTATGCAGTGTGTGGTAAATGGAAACCTCTTTGGAAATGTTCAAGAAGTCTTTGGTTTATACCTCTGCTGTAGTGAGGGGCAAAATGAGGATAGTAGCATTTCAAACCCTACACTGGTTCTTTTGTACTGAAGAGTTTTGACATTAGGTAACTTGGAATCAAGCCGCCGATGCTGGACACATTCTTATTTATGGACTACTCATACGGAAAGAGAGCTTAAAATAATTCCATTATTCGTACAAAATAAATGTATCCCTAAATCGCGCGACTATATATGCAACGCGCAATAAACTAGCACTTACCTACTCCATACAAACATTTACGACACCCAGACACTAGACTTAGCGAAATTTAAGTAAAACTCTCACGTTTACAACATATATCTAGACTATTATAAACACTACGCAAACACAATAAAATCGCAATCTTAAAACACTATTTTACGATCGCACAGTTTTATCCTCACGCGCCATTTAAGGGTTGAATCGTAAACTGGGGCGACTTACCAGTAACTATGTTTTTTCTTTAATAATATATTTTACTGGAGCTATGTTAAGCTTCTTATCAAGTCATGCGGAAGACTTAAGGGGAAGAGTGATCTGGGTCGTATGAAATGAGTTGGCAACTTTAGTGTAGGCTCAATTTCTTTCATGGGACGAAAATTAAACCAGATTTGCTGACATTTCTTGTGTTGCTCCCAATAAATAAGATGCTGATTGTTTTCATGGGTCGGTAATAGGCACCTGAGATACTGTACCCTAGGACCACAATAGTATCTTTTCTGCTGGTTATAGGCCTCCCATAAACAATGCCATCCACTGCGGTCCTGTGCCAATATTATCCAGGTACGCTCTGCGATCTTTGTAATATCGTCGATCCATGTAGTATCTTTTACCACCAGATAATATAAAATAAAATATATAAAATGTGAAGGTAAAAGCAGCTACTGAAGATTTTAAAACTAAACATTTTCAAATTACTTGTGAAAGAATTATAGTTGATCGAATTTTGTTTTATTTATGTTATTGTTTGACCTTTCGGTTAGTATTAAATATAATATAAATCGAATAAATTAATACCTACATTTTTATTTTATAGGTATTCGTTTCTACAAGAAGATTCACTAAACAAAGAATAAGCATTAAAAATATGAGGATCAAAGAAATGTTTACACTATAAAAAGAAGTATTTGAAATCTGAAACCACGCTTTAGCAAAACCACAAAACAAAACACCTTTATCGCAGACATAAAAAAATACTATCAATTTATTCCAACACACGGGTAAAATGGCAAAAAAAACGGAATCGCAGTTACCGTTGCAGTCTATTCGAAAAGCGAATAAAAAACAAAGTAAAAACGAGACGAGACTATCTCGTATTCTCGACGTTAATTGTAAAACCATTTTTCTTCAGCAAAAAGGTAACTTGCTCAAAGGAAATTCTATATTCTAGTGCCGTCTACGAATCAAATTTCTACAGGCGACCTCGGAGAAAAACTAACAAAAATATTTTTGTTCCATTTGCTGTCGGGTACGCAATCGTGGGTGGTATCTATTTGCCGGTGCCCTCTGCGGCTTGGAGTATAACTGCACTTGAATTGGGAGATTTCGTTGGCTGGGCTCGCTCAGGCTTTAGTAAATTGAAAGCCTTGTTTGAATTATTGCGTAATTTTGGAAATTGTTGTACTAGCTTTTGTTTTAGCGGATCTTTAAAAGACAATAGAATACGTCATCTTTCTTTTTTGGATTTATAAAAACGAATAAAGATTTAGAGTGTTAGTAAGTTAAACCTTCAAGTTTATATTTGTGTTATTTTGTGCGCTCATGTTTGACACTTAATATTCAAAAATGTCTTTGGCTTTTGCGTCTATTACAAACGATTTAAACATTGTCATGTGCGGGCATGGTAGGCACTTTTTCTGGTGACTAAATAACCTAATTCTAGACCGACAGGACCGTCCACATCCCATGCAAGTGTGCGTGGCGGCATATGGGTTGGTGACGATATCGTGTCGTGTTGCTCGTATATATTCAATACAAGCCCTGTAATATGCCAAATCATACCGTTAGAATAATCAAGAATATATTTGTATGTACATAAATACAAAAACAGACCTTGTTAAATGTGAGACTCAAGTTATTTTCCGCCATTAAATCCTTATAGTATAACATCAAACATTTACTTACCCGAATGACGTAGGCGTTTATATTTCTAGCGACATCTTAATCGCGCCGAAATATTGTCACGTATGCGGGCAGAAAACCAGTTTCATCTAGTTTATACCGGCATAAAACTGGTTTACGTCAGTTCTAAGTGAGGTTTACAACTGGATTTTAGCCTCTTTAATAAGATCCGTGTATGATTTGCGGGAGTTAATTAGTATTTGAATGGTTTTAGCTACAGTTTTAATCTTGGAACTTTGATTTTTAGTCCGTAACAAACTGGTCTTTATTGCCGCGGTTTTGTTCAGTGCTTATGTTGACTGTTTATAATTGGTCCTATTCTGCGGTTTCGCTCTACGAAGTTTATAGGTATAAAGTAATGTATCGTATTTTTATTAAATTGCTGCTAGATATAAATATTATAAGGTGTCTTTTGTTTAGGCAAGTCTTTACTTTCAACCAGCCTTATCCAGGTTCTAAACAAATTTGAAATGGAAGATGGTTAAAATTGAGGGAGACGAAATAAGAACAGATAAAAAGAACATTGTCATGAACAAAACAAGTAAAATCAAACTAACAATTTTACAGTCACGATATATCAAACGTCTTGCCTATTGATCTAATATATCTCAAGTCAAGTCTAATTGACATTCACAAATAACTCTCAATTTCATATCGAAAAATAAGGCAGATATTCCTAATGCTGCACAGATTGGAGGAATTCAGGATAAAGATAAAAAACGAATCCATCGTCACGGTGAAAACATTTTCTATAATTGGCACTTGACACTAACGTTCTCGAAACGTGGACTTCACTTCAGTCAGAATCTTTATGTAGATAACTATATACTGCATTGAGAATGGCCACTCCCCCAATCCTGCAAATATAGGACAATTATCCGCAAGCCTTTTCCGTTTGCCGGCAGTTGGACTGCTTATACAATATTAACGTTAATCGCCTGTTTGATAAAAAACCACTTAAACCGGTATAAATATTATAAGCTTCAAACAGCCCTAACTCAGACACGACGGGAGTTCGTATACAAAGATATTTCTGTATGTTTAGGTAGTGTAGGCTTTTACTAGTATACCGTGTGAACACTGTATGGAGTGTCCAAGTAGTGCTACTGAAAATACAAAATCAAATAAGCGTTAAAATGGATGGCATTAATAGTACAAAAAAAGTCTTTATGAGACCTGCCTTCAAATGCTGTGGATAAATGAGAGAATAATTGCCGAAAATGACCGAACGTCGACGATCTTTGCCGAATTAATAGAAATGTAATTAGTCTGGTGGATCAATACCGATATTAAATTAACAAGAGATAAGAGCCCGTTGGTCGTTAAGTGATAGATATGAGACTCCCCGTAATGGTTAACAGCCGTAATAATATGTTTGATGAGTTGTTTGAATCTTTGTCGTTGACCTTATTAATTTCTATTACGAAAGGCTATTTATATGAAAATAACTCATTGATTAAGTACTTATTAGGTCTTTGATTACGCTTAATTGTTTTGTCAGACTCACAAATTAATTTGAAAACATGATCACCCGCAGGTCGACTTCACTAACTGCTGGGTATAACGACTGCTCCATTTGTGTGCCAGGTCATAAATTTTTACACACCTAGAAACATTTTTGTAAGGAACTCAATAAATTTTTCAGGAAGATTATTCTTGTAATTTGTCCTCAGTATTGCATTGTACCCGATAAAAAGCAAGAGGCTACTATCAAACTTTAATGAAAAATATGGATGTTTTGTTCTTAACACACAAAAATATCTAATAATGAGTGGCAACGTTTGTTTTTTAAAGTTTTAAATCGTACACAGTGCCCAAGTGCGAACTATTTTGTAGGCTCTCCATCTAAAAATGTCTATAACAAGCCAACCAGAATATAAAGCATAGGTAGTCAACTTCACTTTATTCCTAAACATTTTAATGAAACACATTCATTATATTACTGGTTTTCTCCCGTAATACTGCAAAAGACAAGAAAATCAAATTGCTTTTTTATCAAAGCCCCATACGTTCACTGATAATTTTAATTAAAGAATATTCTATTATTGAATGTAAAATGCATTTTCTAAATCATTTTCCATTTCCATGCATTGTTGAGTAATAAAAAGTCGTATTTTCATTGTATTTGTATTGTATTTAGAGAGTGAACCTAAGCTAACGTTTATTTTACGTAAAGCTTTAAATTATAACAAAGGAGTAAGCAATGCAGTTATTTTTTTTCTTTTAATCTTCTCTTAATAATAGATTTTGCTGTGAGGTATTACACAGAATCAATTTTAAGGTGTTTGTTCTCTTGCATTACTGATAAATTGGACAACCAGATATTGTTGGCCAGGCTAGACATTAGGCTGGTATTTGTGTTCTTAAAAAAAGGTAGTGATACCATCCATGACAGATAAAACAATCTTTATTTTATTTACGCATCTACTAAGCCTACCAGGAAAACAATGTCGAAGTAAAATTATAATGAAATTGTAAATACCAACAAGACATTGTGCATTCTTTCTTTGTGAAAACAACGGTTTCTTGGGATTCGAATACATTTGGAATTCTGCAGATTACACCCGAATCCGAAACGTTTAAATTATTTGTGTTCCGTTTCCATGATCGAAATTATATAAAAAGACTGACTGGCAAGAATTTTATTTTAAATTCTGAATGCCGTCCGCCATTTTCATTCTTACAATTAACGCCAATAAGCAGACGTTTATGCCGCTCCTTTTGCTCTACTTTTTTAAGGAATTCTTGATGTATAAAGGTGGGTCCCGTAAGGAGTTTTAATAAAATCCTTGGCTCCGGCTTAAGTGTCACTCACGATATGAGCTTGCCTTTATTACGGTCTGTAAAAACTAAGGCCATAAGATTAATATTAAAGCTCATTTTTTGCTCAAATTACGGCGCCGTGTTTCGGGTATGCATCATAAAAAATGTAATTTCCCGTTTAATTTTTGTGGGAAGATTGAATTTTAGAGATTTTGTAATAAATAGTGGGTAGACGGGAGAGGCAGACAGATGGGAAAACTGTGAAAAAATATTGTTTGGTTTCGAATTTCGCGGCGGGACAATCCAATCGGCGTAAAGTCGGTGGGTTCCCTAGAGGGGTTGTCATGGCAACGAACCAGGCTGCGGATGGAAGGGGTCACAAAATCCAAACTTATCTCGTAAATTTACGCGGCAGGTCGATCTCGTTCCGACACGCGGAGCGTTTCACCAAAATTCATTTTGTACGCGAAACCTCGCCAAGCCCATTTAATTGGTATGAAAATTTAAGTGTTATGTGTTTTTAGTGTTGACTCGTGAAATTATAAAAGCGTTTGCACTCTTCTCATTTGGTAAATAACTCGTCAGTATGAATTTCGCAGCGGTTTTTGGCGTTCATAGCTAGGTACGTTCGTACGTAGTTATATAAATATGTTTCCGTTCGCAATGCGGTCTACTTATGTCATCAAACAAAACACATTTTGTAAGGAACATAATATTGAACATACAAAAGCTGACGTCGGGAGCAATCTTTGTTTGTAATCTACATTATAAAAGTGTTTGACTACAATATTGTAAGCTGAAATTACAAACTGAAGTTACTTATACAGATAGAATTAAATGTTGTAGCACTTAAATAACATGTTTTACGATACCTAATATTATATCGAAAAGGCAATTATAGAGAAATAAAGGGGAGGGCTTTGCTCAGTACTGGGGCAAAGAACAGGCTACTCAAACTATATAAGTACAGTATCTTTTTAACCGCATTTGTAAGAAAGGAAATTCACTAAATTTCCATTTTAATTTCAATCGGACTTTGCCAGTTAATTGTGTACATTTTATTTTATTTACGAACCCCCAAGCGATTTGTGCGTTATCGAATACACGATCGAGTTGAAACTGTCCGATTAAAATATCCGATTGTTCAATCGATTTGGGAAATCGGACGCACTGATGCAGCCCTCTTTTATATAAAATGCTGAATTTTCCGATTCTGTTCGGGTGTAAAATGTCTTTATATAGTGAGGCATTGTTAAGTGTGAATACTATGGAATTGTGATGGATCAGTTTTAGTGAATAGGTACCAATTTTAGAGTTTTGTTTCGATGAGTCATATCTACTGTAGTACGTGGTAAACGAATAACATTATATCAGGGACCAGCGAAAATCAGTGCTATGCCCTTCGCACAGCAAATACTGAGCTGGATCCCTTGCCACACATGTCATATTATGTGTAATGTTATGTGTTTATTGTGTGTGACAAAATTAATGGTTTATATGGTTTATATACCTACATATAGCATGGAAAATGATTAGGATTCGTGTGTGCTGTGTATGTACCTATATCTAGTAGAATGGCTAGTCAGAGGTGTGAATAGAATTTTGCCCAGTCCATTATTTTGTTTATAGGGATCGAGTCTAATGATAAAGAGATACTTGATCCTTATAATCATATACACGGGCAATTAATTGCACGATTATTGGCAATTTTGGTAAATAATGATGTGCCGGCGACACCTAGCAATATATGGCAATACAAAAAATTGGACAATTTTAATGTAGTCAGTTTAGTTTTTAATAGTACTAAATCACGTTATATCGGTTCATATCTGTATTTTAAACCGTAACACGGACACAAGTCAGAAAAAGAGACCAAGATTATAAGGGCCTATAATGAATCCATAATTATTATATTATACTCAGTATGTAAATATAATCTTCCATACCCGGTTCATTATTTCACATCAAGACACCTAATATCAGGTTTTCAAACACGCTGTGTAATTATACACTCTATCGAACGCTCATGTAAGCTCGCTTGCGCTATAATGACGTCATATTACAACGCATGTGTTTACATTATGTACTCGCATTATTAACTGATCCTATATCAAAGGAGATAATATATAAGTAGGTCGTTAACCTTTGATTGTATAATTACTATGATTATATACACACAGCGGCAGTTGTCAGTGATTTAGAGTGAGAAACAATATTGGACAAAGAATAGTAGTTATAAGAAATACGTCGTAATCACCATCAGCCTATAGTCCACTGCTGGGTGTAAACACAGTAATAATCTATACATATAATAAAATCATAAACGACCCGTGCCTGTACATTCAATATTAAAAAAGAAAAACAATTTATACACTCTGTATTTTTGATACCGAAGCTAAAAATATAGTTTTTAAATTTTTTGTCTGTTAGTAAATGTGTCTGTGCGTTTGAACACGCTAATCTCAGAAACGACTGAGCCGATTTGAATGCGGTTTCCACTGATGTATTGTGGCAAGCTCCATCCATAACATTTAGTGTTGGTTTAATTTAAATCAACAAACATAAAAGTTTCGTCGATCTTTACATACATGTAACAAAACAGTAGGGCTTGGCGTAATACTATTAAATAGAATCCAATTTTGCTGTTTCCGAATGTCCACGCGGACGGAGTCACGGGCACAGCTATATATAATATAGGCAAGAAACCTAACATACTCTTTAAGGCATGGAGGAATATCGATGTGCAAAGAACGGTCCCTATTGCAAGAAAATACCTCAGCAAGTGTCGTGCAAAACGTGATTTGAGCGTTACGTATGTAGCTACAAGCTCTACAGGGGTTTTTTACGGGACAAACCTATCATTGTAACTCTTGCAAGCTAGGATCTACAATGATAATTATTAAGAACCATCGAGGGAATGAAGCTGGAGGCGTCCCAGGGAAATGACTCGACTGTCTTGGAACCCGAAACGACAAGAATCATAGAAGTATATAGAGGTTAGAAGAGGAGTAGGAATAAAGGAAAGGAAATAATAATATCTTGGGACAAGTCACACACGGTCATCTGATCCCAAACTAGGCAGAGCCTGTATTATGGCAACCGGACAACTGTTAAACATACTTGAATATTTTTTAAATACATACATAATATAGATAAATAACACCCAGACACAGAATAAATCATTATGCTCATCACACAAAGAATTGTCCTGGGTGGGAATCGAACCCACAACCTCCGGTTTAGCAGTCAGGGCCACTAACCACTACACCAACAGGCCATACATGTGTTAGTTCCTTCTGCAAGGTTATATTTTAATTGTATTACATTTCACACACATCATCGATCCTTTTGTGACGTTAGCATTAAAACAAAATTGTTTTTGACTTATCCGACCTGTCTAAACACAGGTGCGGCTAAGGTGGGATTAGGCGGGTGACAAACGAGGCGGAATAATACGTTAATAATTATGTATACGCGCGACGTATCGAGGTTACGTGTGCAGCCGGCGTGCTGACGAGTATTAATTTTGTTATGTTGGCAACATTAATTATTGGCTGACATGGGAATTATATGTTTTGTAATAAGATTATCTTGAATAATGATTTCATTTTTATTGGTGGCTCGCAAGTTTTGCAACGGATTTTGTGGACCAGGTAGTGGCTTTAAAACCGGACTATTAAATATCATATTTTTTTGGTAATTTAAAACACAAGTAACTAATCAAGGATAGGTATTACATACAACTTACATTTAATCAAATATGAGACGTATCATCATCATTATCATCAGCCGGTAGACGTCCACTGCTGGACCCGACGACCCCTCGACCCCTCCGTAAAGGGGAAGGGGACCTCCGAGACTAAAATGTGACATTACAAACCTCTGCCTACTCTTTTGCTGAACACAAGCATGATGATTCATACACTTTTTACATTCATCTCGCTTAAATCATTCAAAAACAGAGCAAACAAACACCAAAGATTCGCAAAACCATAATCCAAGATGGCGTTTGAATTCTAGATAAAACGTCAAAACAAAGTTGGGTAGCCGGGATAGCAAGAAATAAGGTCGAAATTCCCGTGATCGATGTTTTAACAACTGCCGCGGGCCACGCGTTGAGGAGTATGTTCACTTGACGAGTTAATTTCAGTGAAGTAAGCCAGTTGAGTTGATGATGAGGGCTCTTGATAGGAGAAGAGATATTGTAGCTGGAATAATCGTACTGGACTGTTAATGGTCTGGAGAGAAAATACTACTTTTATATAGAGAAGTGACGTCACTGTATTTAAGTATTTCTCATTGCAATAGTCAACAATGCGTGGTATCCCCATACAAATATCACGCATGTATTCCCTGGGTATATAGGGGTAGGCAGAGGTGTACAACTGAAGATAGGGTACACCCACATTTCACCAGTTATGTTATAAGTCCCAATGTAATAGGGGGCGAGCCTATTGCAATCAACCAGGCAAAGCGTGCTGCTACTAAGAATTACCTCATGGAAAATCTCAATTACACGTAGCTCGACCCAGCATTCGAACCCAGGACGCGCTTAGTGACCACCTCACCAACGAGGCAGCAAATAAAATTAAACTACACTTATATTAATTTATAGAAAAAAAAAACTAGTGCCATTGTGTTTCAGTATCTTACGAAGAAGGTACCTATTCCGCATTGCATTTCTTAAAAAGTTAAGCACCTGTAAGTCTCTTGATCTTATTTCTATAAATCAGTTTAGAACTTATCAAGAGTTAGCACTAAAGTTAGAACACTAAAACTGAGAACTTCCATGATATTCGTTGTAAATGTGTTCGGTACGTGACTTTCACTCATTCTTATTCTGATATCTCCTAAAGTTTGAACAAACCGATGAGGGTTGTGAAACATTTTTGCAAAAACTTTTTGGCCGTGATTTTGATTTGTCATAGTTTATGTTGTTTTCCAGCTGCTATTGTGTGTTGAACCAGAAAATCCTAATTATATTGTTTGATATCTGGAATCATTAACGAGAGTAAGATGGAGTAATAAGGATTGTTTACAATAATGGACCCAAAGTTTCAAGATCAAACAAACATAACGATACAAACGAAGCACTAAATGACTCAAGGGAAGACATTTTATGAGATAAGTAACACGAGACTATGTAGCTAATAACAAAGTAATTATTGTTCAATCGCAAATGAAACACACACTAACAGACAACTTACATTAGGATGGACAATATTTTATAAGTGAGAAAATTATTTATGTTCGTCTCACACCTGTAATTTCAGTAGGAGCAGGCAGTGATGTGCACCCACATTTCTAAGCAGCAGGACTTCGGACCTAAGTATTCTATTAAATTAAGCACAATTTTTATTTATCAGTGTTGTAGTTACTTGCTTGGACTCAAACCAGACGTTGCAAAACTTTGCAAGCTCAAATTCATTACCTAACTATTAGTAGCACTTAATTTGATATATTTTGCGTCCGTCACGCTCAGTGAGCTCAATCCTTAATGTTTGACGCTGGAGAGCAATACCCTTATCATATGATGTGCCCTGGGGTGCGGCTCAGTACCGTGGGTGATACCTACATAATATACATCGTATATATACATACTGCCCTTTAATACATGTATGTAACGGATAAACTACGTGGAATAGGCTTCTAGTGACGCCAAAACAATTCACCATTACTAGTGTTTTAAATGACATCGTAGCCAAAGTAGGTGGATCCTGAATAAGGCGTGGAAACTGACTCTCGAAAAGATATGCCTATACTTAGCTGTGGATAAAGTCGAGCTGCGGATGATGATGATGATGTAACAGTTTCAGAAAGATCATAATGATACTAGACTAACTATCCTACAGCAGGGCAACGACGTCGTCTCGTATAGAAAAGGAACGGGTATTGCAAGGTGATCAGCACTCATTGCTAACTTCAGGCTAATCCGAAATTTTTGTATCAACCAATGTTTTCTTTTTGTATATTTTTATTAGTCCGATACTTTGGTATTATAATAAAAATAAATAATAATAACAGCCTATAACTGTCCCACTGCAGGGCAAAGGCCTCTTCTCGTATAGAGAAGGGATTGAGCATTGATCACGATTGCGGGTTGGCGATTTCAGATAATTAAATCCAGGTTTCGTTACGATGTTTTCCGTCACCGTTAGTCAGTGGTGTCTTAGAATATCTAAGAAAGTATTTATGACATTGAAAAAGTCACATTGATACTTGCCTGGGTTTGAACCTGCAACCTCGTGCATAGAAATCCGGTATGTCAACCACTAGGCCACCACGACAACATTTGTACGGTATACACGACACTTTGGTATTACTTGGTAATAATGACCAAAAGATGAAAACACTTGTAGGGTAGCTCCTTACTACATGACACTTACATTTACATTACATAACTGCCAACCTTTTCTGTAAATACAGCCCTGATATTTTCTGCAGTCTCACTTTTCGCCTCGACGGCCAAAAGCCAAAAATATTTTCTATTTTCAAACCAGCACTTTATTAACGGGTACTGATAAAATATTTTGGAGCAAAACCCGGTGTTCAGTCCACTCAGTGTCGGGTACACGGCTCACAAACTTGACACTTTATGTGTTGGTCCCTCACGTACGCCTGTCCTTATTATATTCACATTACCAAAAACCAATGCTTTTGAACATCGGCAAAGGGGCTCGTTGCTGATTCGTGTGATGACACATTATCCCTTCATGCTGACCAAGTATGAGTTTGTAACGAATGGATAACCGACTGGCAGGAGACAGAAAGAAATATATCATGCAATCAGACCTTTAATTCTTAATAGATGATGCAAGTCGGTTCTCATGTATGAGGAACTGATACTTTTGTATTTCTTATGTCATACTAAGTGGCCTATTGTCATTTATGGGGCTTATAATCTAGGTCACTGTCTCTTCCCACTTTCCTGACGACGATACCGCTAATTATAAGTCCCATGTAATCCACCAATAGCGAGCCTATTACAATACATGGAGCCCAAACCGGTTTCGTCACCTCTTTCGATTTGCTTTTCTGTCGACGAAAGGGAGTATTCTTCTCTATCTCAAGAAACTTTTTTACATTTTCTAAACCATCATTTTTCTTCAAAGTATATGAAAACCCATATAAGTGGTACTACCGACTATAATGTAACCTATAAACGCATTAAGCTGATCGCCAGCGACACCTCTTTATAAATATTTATCATTCCCACCTACATAAATATGTATGGAATCGTTAAGCACAGACATCTCGAATAATACAGTATGTTCCCTGCAAATTAATACAGGCGTCGGCAAGCGTTACGAAATATAATATTATGATATGCGAATTTCAAATTAAATAGCCAATTTATACGGCTGTGAAAAAATTACTGAATTATGGCGTAATTTACATTGTTATGTAGATGGGAGCGAATGGAAATTGATGGTTTGGACGGAATTCTGTTTGAGGAATTATGTTATTTGAATATTGTACTTGTGTTGGTAATGTCTTCTTTCTCCTTGTTTTATGAAGAAGTCCGCTGTTAATGGTGGAGAAATTGCTACCATTCTCCATTGTCTATCTCCTCTATGAGCTAATTATATCACAGTACTCCAACTTTCTCTTTTATTTGTCGTGCCAAAGTCTTCCCCTCTTTTCGTTCTATATACATTTTACACGTGCGTACAAATTCTTATATTTATCCTTATATATCCGTATATTCCTTTTACCATTTAGTTCAGGTATCTCGCCTGTATTACCTTAGAGAGTTAGCAGCGTAATGTTTCGTTACACAGCGCTAATCCTATGCTAGTCTATATAACTCTTCGTTTCAATGAAGACTATATTACAGCACTTGAACACTCCGCCGCGAGATATACGACTGATTACATAAATTATTCGGAATACATTATACGGAGCGCTTTAAGCAGTCCCAATTTACATTGTATTGGTGCTGGGGGTCCTGCATTAAACAAGAGAATAATCTTGACTAATCCTGGTAATGTACAGAGGTGGATGTCTAAAGTTTGAATACCACATACTTTAGCTAAGCATAGGTCATTCAATTAATAAAAATGCAGAAAGCAATCAATGAGGAACCTCATAGATGTAAGCGATATTTTAAACAGTCCGTGCTTCGGAAGGCACGTTAAGCCGTTGTTCCTGCGCCGGAACTCTCTCCGGTCGTATCGGTCTACCGTCCCATCGGACTACGAGAGTAAGGGAATCGGGAGTGCACCTGTGTTTGCGCGCATACTTGTGCACTATAATATTTGCTGGGTAGTTGGCTAGTCTCCACTCGGCGATAGGCCGCCGAGTTCCACTGTTTATACATTTATTCTAGAAAGTTGTATTTCATTGTATACTGTATTAATTGTTCATCATAATATCTACTAAGCTACATGCTATAATCTTACCGCGTTAGCTAACACCAGTGTGCAGGTGACACATGTCCACTCACGCCGACAGCTTTCGTGTCACTGTCATAGTTCATGGATGCTTGCGGCTCGGAGTCACATAATAATGTAATACTATAGGGCCTGGTAGGTAGGCACGGGTTGGGAGACAATGTTGGGCCACGTGTGGGCCACTTGGGCCACGATGGGCTAGTGATTTAGACAGTTGTCGACGATTGGCTGATAAAACTATAAGTGTCAAATAAAATTCCTGTACCATACTAACATAATATTACGCCAGTATTCCCAGAAAGGGAAAGGGTGAAGGGGTATGCAGATGTGTATACTGTATAATTAACATATTGTACACCAACATTTCGCTAGTTAAGTTATAGGTCCCTATATAATAGGGGGCGAGCCTATTGCCACCAACCGCTAAACTGGGTTGCCACAAGTCCAGACTCCGTGCTGCTAAAAAACGCAGTAACAATCTGCCTGACCCGCAATTCAAATTCTGGACCTCATGCTTAGCAACTTTGCACTTACCGTCCACTACACCAACGAGGTAGACAGCAGGCACTAAGTACATATACCTCGTAAAGAATCGATGACTGAAATAAATCTGACACCAATTACAGACCACTACGGAATATTTCTTGCTCAATACTCAAAATACATCTTAAATTCTCTATTTCAAACGCAACGAGGTCTAAAATATCCGAGTCTCAATCGAAACGAATACGTTTTTACAGACAGACGGTTGCAGACAAATTTGAATTGCTAAGTTATAGAAATGTAATGGAAACATCTTCTTTCAGTGCGCTGTAGTGTGAAAGTGACCAATGATTCGGAAAATTAATCTCGGATGCACTAGTATTGGAGAAAAACTGAGAAGAACGAAGGAAGACTAAGGAATATTGGAGAATTTCCTTTACATTTATTTGTTTGTTTTTTTCATTAATGACTATATGTGTGGTTGACATTTAAAAAGTGGAAAGTTCTTGTTCCTGAAAGTTAGAAATTATTCTCTTTTTAAATTTAATAGTGCTTGTGTGTATCCTTATGTCACTGCCTGTTCCACTTTTAAACGTTGTTTTCTTTTAATTGGACAGAGAAACTAATTACATTCTTTTTCTATTATTCTTAGGTTTAATTTTTATCCTGTTAACTGATAAAGAATATGTATTTCAACGTTTATTTTTTATTTACTCATTTATAAATACTAGATAGGTTTTTAAGTCAACAACATACTATTAGCTTTAGGTTTATAATTTAGATTGGTATAATTAATTTTGATACATTAGTGTTGTAGTAACTTGATATAATACCAGTCCAACGAGAAATATAACTAATACCACTGACCGCCATATAAATTAGGTGGTTTAAACACAGGATTCACTTAATAACCCACTTGGGGACTACTGGAGGTCTTAACAAAACAGCTCCGAACTATTGTGGTTAAACAGCCGACATAAAGACATGTTATGTATTATACCTAATGTATAGATAAGTTAGGTAAATAAGGATTCGTTTGACGAACGTAAAGATTCCATTACTGGCAAGGAACCTGTTAGGCAATGGGCCAAAGAATGGCGATAGGCTCGCTACCGATCGCTCATACTACCAGGTGAAGTGCAAAGTGCTTAATTAGATTTCTGTCGACCCCTAGAGAGATAACAGGTGTGTAATAAATTATAAAAATTTGACGACCTGATTGGCGCAGTGGCTAAGCGATTAGATTGCTGCGTTAAGGGTTGCGGGTTGGATTCCCGCACGGGGCTAAAAATTGTGCGATCCAGATTTGATTGTCCCGAGTCTGGGTGTTTGTGTATGTGATATTTCAACTTTGTGAAACGCACTTACGATAGAGGAGAAAGTCCTAGTGTGAGGAAACGTTTTTTTTTTAAACAAAACATATATTTCGTGTTCTATCATGTTGCTTTTCATTTGTTTATTTTTGTGGGACCTTTGTGTGTCGAGACATAGAGGCAGGACCACACGATGCCGGCTTTACGTCAGCGACAGGCAATCGGCAGTGTAGAATGTGCGTTAATTGCTTTCTGCATGATACTGTTTTCTTGTATGAGTGAGTGTTTGGACTATCAATATCAAGACAATTGAGTAATTGACACCTTTAACTAAGTTAAGACTTTAACAATTAAATGCTTTATTTGATCCATGAAAATCCGAATAATTTCTAACTGTAATTAATTATTTATTTATTGCGCTATGTAGTTTGGTAGTTGTAATCAATTTTCTGTTTGAAAGTAATAGTCTTTTAGTCGCGATGGTACATTATTGATTTCACAGGTTGCCTGCCTTAAAAAATCTTAAAAAGAATAGCGACAGCTCTTAAAATCGTATTCTTAGAAGTACTTATTATTTTTACATGTTATCGCGTATACTTAGAAGTATTTTCGATCCATAATTTAGGCTTTTATAAGCTTAATTTTAACTCTCCCAATCTCACGATGTTAAGCAATCTTACTGAACCAATAGAGACTCTCTTCAAAATTATAATTAATACTCGTTTTGTTTGCTATGCTAACTAATAGAACATTTATAGAATGTACTATCTTAGTATTAGCATAGGCTAATCAACAATCTATTCTAGTACTGCGCCAACTTCATCATATTCCGCTTCAATATATCTGAGATGCTGATGTTGAATCTCAGTTATTTAAGCTGGATTCCTGCAAACAACATACCTACAAGAAGCATGTTTACATTCATCTTTTTCACGTGTAGCCATAATCTCCAAAATCTCCATCGATGACATGATTGCCGCAGTGGCTGGACAAAAACTTGGACGAACCGCAGATGTTTGTCCCGAGTCTGGGTGTTTGTGTACGTGATATTTCATGTTTGTGACACGTACTCACGACACAGGAGAAATTCGTAGTGTGGGGCGACGTTTTTTAAAACAAGTAAAAAAATCTAGGTTACGACGAAAACCTAGTGTTATGATCGTAGCCAAGCTGACAACCAGGGCGCACCAGGCGTTCAAGCTTAAGAAGTGAAGCTGCGGGAAGCCAGTCGTTTGTTCAGCTTTATAAAAGAACCTTAACTTTTACCGAACTATGTTTAATGGTACGGATGGTACTCAATATTTACCATAATATTTTGTCGCATTCAGTACAGGCGACTATAACGACAAGACAAAAGAAGACTTCTTCTTCTTCTTATAGTATGGTTGATGAATTACCGAATGTCAGAGTTTAAGCCGCTTGTAGGCTTCTGACATGGATCTTTCCAACAAAAAGGATAAACAACAAATAACATAAATAAAATTTGTGGAGATGATATTCAAATATCCAGTTGCTCAACTATCGCTTCATCTGAACGAAACGCAACCCCCAGATATTAATGCCCAACGAGGCCACTGAAATGAATAAATGAATAAAATTTTACGTATAGGTATACGAGAGGGGTATTATGCGCCATGATAGCGCACAATTCAATTCCGTTATGTCTGACAGAAGGAAAGGGTTCCGATGAAATTAGAACGTGTTCCGATTTTGGGTGGATTGTTTTTGAACTGTATCAGTGGAGGGTTGTTTTTTCTTGTCTTTCCAACACTCGCTGTCGAAGCAGACACAATAATGTATGGACCGTAATATATGACTCACCGGGTCGAGTGATCAGTAAAGGGTTAATTTTGAGCTCGTAGCTGGCTACCGCGCAGATCCGTCAATTTGCGAGGTTAAGTCGTGCTCGCCGCGGTCAGTCTTGTGATGGGTGACCGTTTTAACATATCGAGACCCCTCCGTGCTTCAGAAGGCACGCTAATCCGTCGTTCCTTCGCCTGATCTCTCTCCGGTTGTGTCGGTTTTCCGTCCCATCGGACTTTAAGAGAGAGGAAATAGGGAGTGCACTTGTTTTTGCGCGCATACTTGTGCACTATAATATCTCCTGCTTAGTGGGCTAGTCTCAGATGAGATCAGCCGCCGTGACCAAAATTCGGTCAGAGTCGGTCGGGTTAATTTATCTGCTAGGAGCTTGAAATAACAGCAAATGGGTCAATAAAATAATGTTAAGGGAAGCTTGCGGCGGTTGTTCTAAGGGTGGGTGACCTTCCATTCTCTAAACAAAACTCCTTCATAATATTACTCTTACCAGCTCTGGTTGGCATTTGTAAATCTTTAGCAGTCACAAACCTTTAAGAATGATAACCAGCTCAAAAATGATGTACGCCGTACTATTATCGTATGGAGGTTAGATTTGCTGTTGTTCCTTGTAGAATGCTAGTATCCAACTGTGTCCTATAAGCCTGGAAGCCGACCCAAACATAGTAGAGAAAAGACTAAATATTAAAATAAATTACTCCACTGCACGTGACTGAACATAAAATTATGCGTCATAACAGAGCAAGCAAGCCTGTGACAAACAGATGATTGCTTTATTTTTAAAAGCCTTTATATAAGCTTATTGAAATGAGTGTGCCTGTCAGTAAACAATACAAAGAATGGTTATGACAGAACCTTATATTTTTGTCTGTATTTTTCCAGTAGGAAAATAAAACACCTATATTTTTTATTCCAAAGAGAGGTACCAGGTATACTAACATAATTATTTAGCACGTCACTTAACATCACTAATACCTATTACATAAAGTTGTAATTTTTTACTAGTAATGGTAAAGTGTAAAAGTGACAGTAAAATCTGTCTAAAGAAACTTTTTTTGAATAGCCTGTTCAGTGTTCCACTGCTGGGCAAAGGCCTCCACAACACCCTGTCCAGTCTCCATCGCCATTTCGGACATATCATTCTCGCAAAAGTGCCGCCAATATACCACACAATAAGACATTTTAGTATCAATTTATTGCCGCCAAATTACAGTGAAATCCATAAAACATCTAAATATCAACCTATAATATTACAAATTTAGCCGTGTATCATAAGGCCCATGTAGTTAAAACTTTTTAGTTTCCTCTTAGCTACGAGTATACCTACAAAATTATTATCATAGGCATAACATAAAACAACACACATTTATATTAATATAAATCACGTCCTTCCAACGCGCGTAATTAAACAATTTCTTACAAGAAAGTCGATACAAGAAACAAAAAACCTGTTAATATAAAAGTAGGAACATAAATAAAGCTTAGTTTCCACCGGCGAGTAGTGCCTCGAGCACGGTGACAAGGCAAAGCCTGTTTAATACTACACCCTTCGTTGTTAAAAGCTCCTTTCGATACTGAGATGTAGTTAAAAGTGTTTTAAAAGCTAATTTTATGCATTTTATGCTAGCGACGGTAGTTTTAATTTTGTAAAAAGGTTATTTTAAATTATAATGGAAAAAGGATTGGGTTTTATGTTGAAACGGCTTTCGTATTGGAGTTTATGTTTTTTTTCTTCTTACGTAGATTTTTACTCTATTAACCTTTTTATAGGCTAAGAATATGCGCAAATTACAATACAAATATTCAATTAAGGTAACATACCTAATTATTCATTGCATAAAAGTTGAAATATTTCTAGATGTACTTGTGCACATATCGTTAAGAAAAAAATCTTTGAAACCAAAAAAGAAACCTCGACTTAGCACTTTTCAATCAGATATTTCGTACAAACATATGCCTTCTTCATACAGCCGAGGCCACAGATAAACTCATCAGACAATGACGATGTCGATGTTCGACGACCTGGTTGGCGCAGTGGCTAAGCTATTGGACTGCTGCGCTAGGGGTTGTGGGTTCGATTCCCGCACGGGACAAAAATTTGTGTGATCCACAGATGTTTGTCCCGAGTCTGGGTGTTTGTGTATGTGATATTTCATGTTTGTGAAACGCACCCACGATACAGGAGAAATTCCTAGTGTGGGGCGACGTTTTTAAAAAAAATAAATAAACAGATAATAACAGCCAATTCAAACTTATAACAGCCTTTCGTCAAGTTAATAAAAATCCTTTTAACTTGTAATGGAATTATGCAAAGTTGTGCGACATATGGAACATACATTTCGACATTACGAAACACATCGTCGCAATACATATTTCGCAAACAGTACCTACTACCAATAATGCGCTATTTGCGGTTGGCTGGCCACAGCAAATCCCTTGCGAGGCGCGCAAATTTATACATCATCAAAGCTGGTACATATTGCGAGGCGAGGCTCGCTCGTGTGCTCCCAGCTCTATACTATTTTGTAACTAAAACATTCGAGCTTACACTTTCTTTTTTTGGGTATCGTGTTTTAACTATCGACTTGTTTTTTGCCATATAATATAAATCTGTGGTGCTTTAGATATTTGTTTACGTGGCAATTCGGTGCTCAATTTTTAGGTACATTGGCAAGATTAATTAGGTAAAACATACAAAGGAATTTAAAACGCATTTCTGCAAAGTAGTGATATAGAAGCATCTAGGCAATTAAATACAGAGCGTATGAGAACCCATCGAGAAATTAATTCTATCAACGACTGCTTGCTTCTCATACAAAAACCTGTATATACACTTAAATACAACCACCTTTACACTTATCACCACATCGTAAATATTGAAGCAATAAAAACAAATATAACATATCACGTTTTTGCATAATACCATCCATCAACCGACATTGACCGCTTACCCGAATCGGGAACAGCAATAAATACCGCGGAAGGTTCCGTACATCACAATATACGGCCGATGTTAGATCGATGGCCTAAGCAAAGGATTTTTCATTTTCGTTCTGTAGACGCGAAAAAAGGTTTGACAACTTTTTTTTTGTGTTTTTGGTGCTGACTTTCGGAACAAATAAAATCATTATTGGTGGGAAATCTCTTTTTCCTTTTTATTTCATCAACGTATGTCAATTTGTGTTTGATAAACTTCTCTCGATTCGTGATAAAAAGGTCGGTTTTCGATTTTGCCTGGACTGTAATCAATGTTGGTTTCACGTGCCATAAGCAGAAATCATATATTTTCAATAAGAGAAAAAAAAACGATACATATTTACAACTGACGTTAACAACGTGCCTTTTAACGAAGGCAAACAAAATAATAGTAAAGAACTCATTTTACAGGTCCTGCCATTTTATTATATTTCTCATACCATGTAGTTCGACCAGCTGAAGTTATGTCGCACGCAAGGCTTATTCTTACATCCAAAACATAAAATTATGATGTAGAGACTAGGTACATATACAATTCCCACGCAATATCGTCTATTTTTGGATTTATCTCGGAAACTTCGGAAAGAGAATTTAGAATAACGATATTCTTTTACACAATGTAATGATTTAGAATTTTAGACCATTTATATAACTTTTATTTAAACTGTTTACGCCGAATGTAATGCTTCAATGATTCCGAATTGGCTTCGATTCCTCATGTGCTATCGTTTATACTGCGCTTAAGCTCTCAACCAATCAATTTCGATCAAAGATTACTATGTAATACCATGCAATAACAGTACTAAGTCGAACATCCTATGATAACGTATCTTATAGATATATGTATAGAGTAGCAAGTAGAGAGCCTTCATGAGATGATATCTTAGTACGTTCGGTGCACCCGAAGCCTTTAACCTCGCTACCATTCTTGTTGACTACCCAATCTTGACACCACAGCAAGACATACTAATATTATAAACGTGAAAGTAACGCTGTGTGTCTGTCTGTTTGTCTGTTACACCTTCACGACTAAACCGCTGGATGGATTTTGATGACATTTGGCATGTACAAAGTTTAAGGCCCGAGAAACGACATTGGCTACTTTTTTTAAAAATTCAACCTATGTGGGTTCAAATACGCCTATTTTTATAACGCGGGCGAAGCCGCGGGCAAAAGCTATGAATAGGTATATATAATACCAACCAACAATCTAAATTAACGCGAGTGAAGCCGCAGGCAAAAGCTAGTTTTTTAAACAAATTCATCATCATCACTTGGAAGACTTCCACTGTTAACAAAAGCCTCCCCCATAGCATATAAACATTAGCTCTTGTATTTGCAGGAGCTAATTTTTCAGAAGAGAGAGAAGAAGAAGTTATAACTCAAATCTGACGCAAAATTACAAGCAATAAATTATGCCTTCTTCCTTAATTTCCTAAAGCTTCAACACCAGCAGAAATTACCCCTTGTTCCCACACTTTAATAGTTCTCAGATACATGGGGCATACAATATTAACGACAATGCAAACCGTATTATCGGGTCAAGGAGTCCATAAAAATGTGACCGTTTTGGCTCCGTACGAGCCAAGTGTTTGCCAACAACCGTGAGGGTATGGCAATCAATCCCTGTTAGGTCAGTGGCCTGTTTTATTTAATAAGTGGAACGGATTTAATCTTCCTGTTTCGGATGTATCACCAGGTTTGGGGTTTGGCCAAGTGTTGGTTCAAATGTTTTCTTTTGTTTATTTGCATGCTCTTCTTGTAATTAATAGTTTTGAACTGAAATAAAATGTATAGGATTATTTGGAAATGGGTGCTAACTACTTCTATTTTTCTTGATATGAAGTTGCAGAATAGCTTTTTTCGACGAATAAGATTTTTACTGAGATATTGATCTGGTTTAATTTAAATTCATCTTGGACAGCTAGAACTTATAAGTGAGTACTCTTAATACCACTCCATGTAGTACCACCATAACTTACATAACTTCACCAACGTCCAATAAGACTAAGGTTACCCTCAAAATGTTATTATATAGCTTTTATCTTGGTCTACAATAATCTACATGAAAAAAAAAAACAGTACTTAAACTCATTGAAAAAACCTTTAAATAGGGAAATCTCGGCAATTTTGATTTGAAAAATTAATAAATGGCATAAACTGTAATTAATAATAGAAATAATTATATACATATAAACATTTAAATTCTACCTCCTTTAAAAACTATTTACAACTTAAATATAAAATTAAAATTAAAAAGCATCGAAGTATTCTTCCTCATCGTTGTCAAAAGGAAACGTGCCCAGAAGACTGGCAGCATTGCCACGTTGAATGGCAATACTGATTCTTTGACCTAAAAACAAACCAGCCCTCTGATCACGCGAAGCATCGACTAAACGTTTTGAAAGATCTTTAAATAAGGCTCGGGCGCTCGGACCCCATGGCCCAAATGTTTCGACCCCAAACGGCTCAAAAATACAATTCACAATCAGATTATTGTATTTTCGCCGCTTAAGGGTCTCCGCAGCAGCAGCAGCAGTGCCAGCGCAAACTGCTGATCCAGAAACATGAGAAGGTGCAAGGGTATCGACGCACGTTGCGTCCCACACCAAAGGCCTTCCTAATTTCCATGGCAACAACGACATACCATCTGGTCTCTTTCCATCGTCACGTACCAAGCCATTTGGTTCTAATACAGCTGGTACGCCGGCGGTGACAAGAGCACGACGGATGATGTCATTCAAGGTAGCGTGTCTTGGTATGCGACCAGCACTCCTACTGCAGGACAGACCATGCCGTCCGAGGCTGTCGACTGCTTCACCACAGTGACATCGATGAGGAGCAACACTAGGAGCCCCTAAGCGCAAACTAGTAGCTACGCGGAATGTGTTGTCGTCCAACATTGTTCCAATGTTGGGCGACGGAAGTGCCTGTAACCAAAGGCCCGACTCCCATTCACCCACAGCCAGCAGACGAGCGCGCTCAGCAATAATAATAATAATAATAATATCCTTTATTTGCTCAGAAAGTAGGTACATACATAAAGATGTTAACTAAGAATATAATTGATCCTTGTACAATCTGCCTTAAGTATGGCATGCAAATATTATTTGAATTTAAATGTTTTATAAATGTCAAGTTAGATCAAACTAAGTTTATAAATCAATTTTGTTGGTAAACATGTCAATTAAAAGTTGAGTGAATTTATATAATGTCAAATTAATTAATTATTAAATAAGTTATCAAATGTAATTATAATCAGATTAAAGTGTCGTGTCATTTAAAAATTCGACTATTGAATAATAACATTTATCAAGTAAGAGAGCGGTTAATTGTTTTTTGAAAATTTGTATTGGCGCAACCTTTATGACATCTGGTATTTTATTATATATAACAGGGCCCATGTTAAAAACACTTTTCTTAAGTAATGCAGTTTTGTAGCTACCAGTATGCAATAGGTTCTTGTACTGGCTTCTAACATGTCTCCTACTAGTTTCTACAACTGAAGGAAAGTATTGCTTGTTTAGTCTCACAAACATGGCCATTTCATATATATATAAAACTGGAAATGTTAATATTTTCAGGGACTTAAACATAGGGACGCAACTATCCGTCTTTTTTAGGCAGCAAATTGCCCTTATACAGCGTTTTTGGGCCTTAAAAACTTGTTCCCTCAAACTACAATTACCCCAAAATATAATCCCGAATCTTAGAATCGATGCTACCAATCCGTGATACGCCACTAATGTTGTATTAACATTCACTTTTTTTGTTAAATTGAATAGAATGTAAGCTGAAACGCTCAATTTCTTACACACCTCTTCTGCTTGAGGTTTCCATGTCAATTGGCTGTCTATCAATATTCCCAGAAATTTCGCCACATTTACTTGTTCAATATATTGTTTATTATATTCTATTGTCAATTGTTGTAAAGGTAAGCGTTGATAAAAATGCATTATATTTGTCTTTGATAGATTAATGATCAAATTATTAATTTCAAGCCAATTTATTATGTCTTTAAGAGTATTATTGATGTCAAATTCATATTTATGTGGGTCAGAACATTTTATTAATGCAGTACTATCATCAGCAAATAAGATCATTGGGTGCTGAATGTGTCGTGGCAGGTCATTTATATACACCAGGAATAAAAGTGGTCCCAACACACTACCCTGTGGCACACCGTATTTAGCAACTCTTTCGTCAGAAAGGTACTTTTTTTCGAATTTGGATTTTAGGCAGATTCTAGTAATTTCTGTGTACTGTTTACGGCCTTGAAGATATGACTTTATAAGGTTTAGCACATTTCCTCTAATACCATATATGTTGAGTTTTTCAAATAGTGTTTCGTGTTCAAGCAGTATTGATTGACGTATTAATCAATTCATTCCGTATCAATCTGCAGAGCGGCTCGTCCCACTGCCTTTGGGAGAAAAGCTGGTTCGGGAGATCAGTGTTTGGGCAAGCCATTTTCCAAGCTATAAAAATTATATTGCTTATAAATGGCATGGTTGGCAATTATGAAATTTTGTTATCCCCAACTAATTAGTAAGATGCAAAACTGTCCACACAAAATAATATAACAAATAGTTCGAAGCAGAAATAAGTTCCCATCATTTGACAGAAGCGATAAAAAATGTATCAAAGAGCCAGAAGATTATATTCGTCACTACATATTTGCATAAGGCCCTAAAAATGGAGGCAAAACATAAAATGTATCAACTTGCCCCAGTGAGTCATAAAAGTAGATTGAGGGGAGTGTGTAACTGTACTTATATTGTATGCGTGTCATCATATTCTTTTTCATTGAGGAGGCAGAACGATTCATTGCGCCTTCGCAGCATTTCTTAAAGGTCAATTTTGCTTGAACTATTTGGGTTATTGATGAAGATTGTGAAATTGATAAACGGTGTTGTACACAAGCATTTGTGAATGTCAAGTGATTCGTTCATAGATTATACAAATAGTAAAATTATGTAAAAACTAATGCACTCTCATAATCACAAAGTAGCAAAGGTACAGGTGATCCCTCTAAAGGTTCACTTGCACGGGCAATATTAGTTAAAAATAATGTCCCGGCAACACCTAGCAAGTATGGCAAGTTGTCGTTCATTGTGGCGTTCTAAGGGGGAGGCCTTTGTCCAGCAGTGGACTTCTTTCGGCTGATGATGATGATGAACACCTAGCAATGTTTGTAAATACAAAAATTGTATAGTAATTGCCAGGAATCGCCCAATTTTAGTTGCCCGTGTAAGCGCACCTGAAACAAAATGCTGTCAACGTAAAATCTAATAAGTAATAAATAAAAATCAAAAAAGTATTTTGGGGAAGAGTGTTATCAGTTTTATTACGTTTGCTGTCTTTAATATTAGTTTGATGTTTGGAAACCTAATAAAAGCCTCGTCTCATATCAGGAATATCAGTATGGAACCTAATACCTATACCTATTTCGCCTTCAGAGAGACACCTTACCTCAAACCCAGTTAATGCGATCAATCCCGCTACAATTAAATCATTACTAAGTACGTCTACGAGTATTTATCTTGTTACTGTTTATCTAGCTCGTTAGTGAGATACATAGCAACCACACTAGTTGCTAGCACTATTAACAGATTTACAAGCTTAAAGATCTAAACCTAATGTCTTGACGATCTTTTAATGTCTCTCTCATGCTTTTTGTTGTTTTAGTCCCATCACTATAATATTACTTTAGAATCTACTTGGTTAAGATTTAAGTGCAGCCATGGATCTTGCATTTGAGCCGAAGACAAAGGCATTTTTGGAGTATAATTTTTTTTTGTTCTTGTGTTCCTAATTAGGGAACGTGGGGTGCCACTCTACTCGGATCTTTTGGATACTGATTCTCTATCGATTCATTTGTTGATGCCAAGTATTATCAAAGAGCTATTATAATTATATAAATTCAATATCGTTGTTGTGTCAGAAAACACTGCCAATTGCCATAACAATGTAACGTACACAATAATGCCATAAATATTGGTGTAAGACTGCCATAAACCTAAACCATAGGAACGAATAACAGAATATTAATCGTCAAATTAAACCTGAAACCTGCTTTGAGTAATAAATACTTCCATTAATTATCAATAATCGTATTCACAGTATCAATCACGACTATTGTATCCACAAGCGATAAAGTTTCACTGGCTCATTGGCAAGTCACTTTTGGACCATCGCCCGTTATGCTCCATTCGGCTATAGAGGACGATGTATAGACTATAAAACTATTGGGAATTTAATTAGTGGTCTAGACGAATAATATATAGTACGGTATGTGGAATTCCTGGTTTTATGTGACACGGATATTAACATGTATTTACCAGAAGATAATTAATATCAAAGAGGGAGCCTAAATTCTTATGAAAAAGTAATCGAAGTAATGGCTCAGACAATTTCATTGAACAACGAACTACCATTCTTAATAACGATACTAGCTGTTTTAGACAAACTGATATGAATAAGAACAAAGATCACATTACACAACTGCACTGAGGCTAATTAATAACAATACATAAACTAAACATCACGCCTGTGTTCCCCGATGGGGTAGCCAGAGGTGAACGTAATATTAGTACACCCACTTTTCCAGTTATGTTATAGGTCCCAATGTAATAAGTAGGCCTATTGCCATCAACCGAGTACAAATCCAGACTCTCGCTGCTACTGAGAATTACCTAATGGAAAAATTCAGTAACACTTCACCTGACTCGGGATTTGAACACAGGACCTCATGCTCTGCACTCGCGTTTAACTACCACTAGACCAACCAGGTAATAATAACAATCTACGCCGTGTGGTATCCGGCCTAGAGATGTCCTCCTCCTTTCTCCTCCCGTGGGGGTCGTAAGAGGCAACTAAGGGTTAATCCAGAATATGGGCAGCAGCGTCGTCTGTAACTTGAACACCAATAATGCGATCCCCAAGCCGCTTGCCAAGCGTGGGAGTTATGGCAATGCCTCCCTTCTAAAAGGGGGAGGCCTTTGTTCAACAGTGGACGTCTTTCGGCTGATGATGAATAATAACAATACATTCTGTTACAATCTAACATCTAAAAGACACTTTAAATGACACACGTTGCAAAATAAATAAATTACATTCCATAGCACCACAAATCAGCCTTATTACCATGTGATAATCTATCAATCTTCCACAGATTCAATCCTGACATCACAGTCTATACGAGGCCACGTGACCGTCTCTCGTTGCGCTAGCTCTATGGCGAGTTACTTCTGGCCCCGTGCCCACACGGATCCATAGATTTTGATGCGAATAGTTTGCCAACACGATGTACCGACGATAAACCTAATGGGGGGTGAAGCAGTACGTTTTCTATTTTGTTCCTACATAAGATATATTGAAACATTAGTTACCGTTTGGGGCCAAAATACCTTTAAATTTTAATGGCTATTTGGTTGATATAGATTTAAAGTTCTATGGTAAATTTATTAAGGAAGTTTGGATCTTTATTTTGGATTGGATGTTTAATGTTCGGCTAGGTCCGTTTCGTTCGAATCTAAGACTTTTTTTGATGGTAAGATGGTGAATGAAACTTTACTCAAATAATAGAACCTTGCTTGATCGTATGAGTAAGGTAACATTCTACGGGCTAATATTTTTTACTTAATACTGTACTCGATCGAAAATAAGCCGAAACTTAGCCGGGAAAAATACTTAAATAATAAACATTTTTCACCTAATTATTGAATCCATATTTTCTGCAAGAAATAAATATTAATCATCATTTCAGGAATTGCAAAGCTCACTATACAAAGTCAACCGTTTTATTTCTTTTGACTCTCTCTCATCGTATGGTTGATGAACAACCTGGTGCCAGAGTTTAAACCGCCTGTAGGCCTCTGACATGGCTTCACACACCGTTGAAACATCTCTCAGGTTTGCTTACGGTGTTTTCCTTCACCGTTTTTAGCAACTGAAAACTCATTTATAGTACGCACATGAATTCGAAAAGACATTCGTGCGTGGCGAGATTTGAACTTGCAACCTTTGACTTCGCAGTCCAACGGTCATACCACTCGGCTATCAGTGCTTCACTTCAATCACAAAACTTCAATCTTCTTTTGATTTAACCTTCCATAACGCCAATCCTGAATCAGTCAATCACATTCAGATCTGGGTAAAGAGATCAAACTTAAAACCTATCCAACACGTATCAAAGCGAACACCGAAACTCAAAGTACTTATACCCTAAAACTGATTATAACTGTTATACGGACCTTTTCCTCGAAAAACCTTTTGGAGCCTAAAAATTTCTCTCGATAGGCCCTATCGGGGCTCACATCCGAAGGGAGTAACAATTCTGAAGTCGATTTAACTTGGGTCTTTTGCGAGCAATCCGAGCCACTCGCGGCCTCCGGCGTAAATTTACTTCGCATATCTTCAAAACAAAATGCTCCCAGTTTGGACCCCGATTGGGAAATCTGTGAGCAACTGTGCCCAGAAACTTCCTATTATTTTGAATTAAGTGAATTCGCCGGTTGTTTTTTCTCGTTTCCCAATCGTGTTCCTTAATTCGCTTTTTGCACTGTACTTGTTTTCTTTTTAAAAGTTTTCTGTGGCTTGTGTATTGGCAGTCGGAACGGTAAACTGTCCCAGTTTTAGGGAGTTCCATAAATCAATGTTTTAAATCAACCCTGAATATCGGGAAAACAAAAGAGTGCGAAAAATAGAACCACAAATATTAAACTTCGAAGTATGTCACAGACTACAGACTTTTTATAAAACCGACATTTTATTCTGCGGATGACCTGTTTTATACCTAAATAATGTAACTAGGTAATCATCTAGCACCAGAGTCTTTCTAGTCTAATCACTATTCACCCATCCAATAACTGCATAGGTCAGTTATTGGATGGGTGAATAGTGATTAACCGTTTCACAACCCAATTCAAACACGTTTAATGCAATTAGGTTTAATATTATAATAATGTATTCAGTCCTGTAATTTACTAATAGACTAGTTAGGACCCCTTCTAGCTGATTGCTTCACTGTTAATTAATATCTGGATTGTAATACAACTATTGTATTGAATCTCATTACTCTAATCACAGGATTTGTCTTGAACATTTTAGACTGGTTATAGCGTATATTGCTAAGCGTAACTAATTTATCAATAGTACTTATTTTTTTAAATCAGGATAATTTAATAATTAATAGTATGTATTTTACAGTAAAGTATACTATAGATATCCTAGAGCGCAAGGTCTCGAAAACCCATAAAATAACTCCCTAACCTATATGAAACATGACCAGTTTAGTATGATATTAAACAAAATAATTCTATGAATTTCAATGTTAATGATATTTGTCAAAAGAGAAATAAAACGCTAAATATAAGCATTGATAGCATAAACGCCTATATAAATTGGCCACCTGTCTTCCAAACAACATCATCATAACACTCGGATAAAGCTCAAATCTAGTACATCCTCCAGAATTTAACTTAGTACGTCAATCAGTCACCACAATTTATTTCAACCAAAACCGCATAAAAATTTCATTTGCAGATAAGGACACAGAGAGATCCAACTAAGATATAGCAAGCAATTTCCTCAGTAAACAGGCTAATATTAAAACAGAAACACAAGAATCTTTACACAAAGATTCGTGAGACGTTGAATAATACAGGACGGGGCAGGTCCATCCATAATGGAATTACACAGGGGACGGCCGTGTTTGCCCGTCAGGATAAATGGTGGAAAAATATTTGCTATATCCATAGTATGTACTCTGGATTTTATGTGATGTCCTGTTGATTAGGATGGGAGCCGTTATTTATGTTCGGAATCTGATGAATAGGAAGGATTATGAGTAGTAGAAGGATGTTTTGATGATATCAGAACCGATAATTTGTCCATTCAACGTGTGAGGCAATAGGAAATCAAGAAGATTGAATTGGATAGCAGATATGCGAGCGGGTTCGTTAGTGTAATTTTCATACCTGTGTTCCATATTTCATAGGCGTGGGATTTTTAGCCAACAATTTGATATTTTTAGCGATAAGTTGACTGCGATTTATTTTGATCCACCAACCTAATAACACCCAAACTTACGATTTGCAGTCGCATTAAACCAATTTTTCCTTTCTCCACATGCATTTCTTACATTTCTGCCGTGGAGCTTTACGTGACTTTTTCCAAGGAGGATTCTCCAAAACTGACATTTATTATTACCAACTGTAATTCAGTTCCAGAGACGCAGCCTCAACCGTTGTTTTTCAATGTCCATCTGCGTGAGGGTCGCAGTAAACATGAGTAGCTCGTAACTTATTTACGAATACCAACTGGTATACTTCTGATTGATAGCTCCGAGGATTCAGGTACGAGAATATTTTCGTACTGAATATAAAAATCCAAAAATAACTGTAGTAGATAAAAATATTGGCAAAACGCTTGGTAAAACTCATCATAATCGTGATGAAACTGATATCTGATATCACTATTGTACGTCGAACTAAAGTGGTGATAAAAACTCAGTCTGTCTATACGGTTGAATTATATTATTTAACTTATTCTTAGGTATATAGACAAATGTTGATGTTTATATTATTATGCATGTTATGGCAACTACCTACCTACTAACTACCCCCTCCCAAGGGGGAGGTGTTTGTTCAACAGTTGACATCTTCCAGTCGATGATAATAATACACGTTGAGAATGTTTCTAGTAGTAATAATTTTGGTTAATTTATTAGCGTTAAACAATCAAACATAAAATTTAAACTGCAACACCGGTGTACGCATAAATACAAACATAATAATAATAACACCCACAAATTTTGTGGTAGTTAATTAATTTTATGTAAATCATAATTTTAATCTGGACGCAAACCGCACGCACCTTTTCCGACCTTAAAAATTTAACACCAAAATTAAATGGGCAAAGCAGAAACTCACATAAACGCAATAATAACGCGTCTGGCTTAATCCGGGAAAGCCTTGGCCTCATCTAGATGAAACCAGCATTACTCACAGTCAAGCCTTTCATATCTCACGCGTGACAACTCGGGACATGAGGAGATTTCCCTGAGGACACTACAAGGTCATAAATGGAAGTTTTTGGTCGAGATTATGATCAGGTGGCTTTCGTTGTGTTTTTGAGAGTTTTGTAGGATATTTTGGGTTCAGGAATGTGCAGAGCTGGAAATTAGATACTCGTAAAATGATAGTAGGATATCCAAATGTTGGTAGATTGAGATTATAGATAATGTTCTCATATCATCCCATATCAAAATTATGACAGCTGATAAAATAATGGCCAGAATGCAAACCGCTTGAGAAAATTACAAAACTATTGCAATATAAGAATCTAGTCGTTAAGGAATTAAATTCAAGGAAAGAAGAACTGAACAAGCATGAGAATTTTAACCGACCGATCACCAATCACCGAACAGGGCCAATGTCCAAGCTGTAGCAGGTCGCACAATTGTTTGCTGTACATGTTCAAACGAAGTGTTTGCCAACCAATGTTTGTGGTACGTGCACCCGTTTTATATTCTACCCGCAACGGATACACGAACGAGATACTTAAGTTATCTTAGTCTTGGACACGCTTTGTTTCAAGTTGTGATCATCTGAAAATGTTGTGGAGATTCCGAAATTGGAATATGAATTTCGATTAGTGTGTGTTGCATGTTGCGCTTAGTTTTTTGAATTTGTGATGCAATGCCAGTCTGGTTAGTTCATTTTTGCACTTTATTTTGACTTAGAAACAAATTACTATTTGTTTGCACGTTATGCCACCGTAGAACAGTTAACTATTTGCTGGCCTTTGTTTAGCTTACTATACAGAAATTCGTAATTCTATCGAACTAATCATATTTCATATTATAAATGCCAAAACTATACAAGCATTTTACGATTTAAGTCTGATAATTTTGCCTTTTTCAACGTAGACTGCATGACACGCATCATGGTAACACCAGTAAAACAATCGAAATATTTGTAACGCGCCCATATCAATTTCGAAATCACTCAAATTGCCTCTAGAATATGTACAAATGGAAACCTAATTAATGATGAACATCTAAAGTATTTTTGTAGCAATTTATCAGACACAAGTACTATTCAACCCAATTTGATGGTTGCAAAGCTCACTCCTGTCGAAGACTCCACAAAACCAGCACTGTCGCCGCCAAAGCACTCTCAAATTCGGCTGCGGATTGGACACAATACAGCTGAACAACTTCTGTGAGAAACTGAATAAATAGATAAAGCCGCTTTTTAATTATTCAAATGATGTCCCACTACCATCCTCTTACCCCAACTTGGAATAACAAATGATCGAGCAAATTGGACTTTGTACAACAATTGTCAAAGTTCAATTTGGTTTAGCAACGTTCGTGAATAGAAGTGGGGCCATTTCCTTTTGCGATATCGGTACTTTATTAAGCTTTTTGCCAGTTTGTGCTTGCAGTTTGGGAGTAATATCGTTTTTGAGCAATTTGGTACGACGACAAAAAGATTGGATTAGGTGTGTTGATTACATCATTTGCATAGTGGCGTTAGTAAAATAAGCGGGAGGTGACTTTACAATTTTAGAGCATTTTGGTAACTGTTACTATCGTTTCTAGAATGTTCGTTTATAATAGAGAACGGTTTTAAGTGTCGATTATCTTCTAGCTATTATTCAATTAATTTCCGATGAATGGGTTCTAATCTTTTGAAGTGTAGACGTACTATTAGCTTTTAATGTTTCTTAAGTAATTATTTGGAAGTACTAAGATTAAATTCCTAGAATTTATGAAAATGTTATTTGATGGTGTAAACTATTTTAACATCTAAATTACAGTTTTATGTATTGGCCGTATTTTCTTTACTTGTATTTTATTGGGTACTTTTTCTTCTAAGCTACACGAAGCAATTGTATGGAAATTACTGTTTAAAATAGGCAGAATAAACTGGAATAATGACTTGTATCAAAACGTATTGTTTTGATCGTATTGGTATCAAAACGTATTGTTTTGATACCAATTAATACACAAGAATTTTGCTAAGTTTAATTCTAGTTTGAAATTATAAAATTCTATACGCTCTTTTAAAATCTTGCCTTCCCTTTATCACGTGGCCAGAGCCATTTTACTTCTTTGACAAGTTTTATAATTATATTTTTAAACTATTTTTTTAAAGATTTTTAACAATTATAGAACAATTGAAAAATGTATAAACTTATTAGCGCATTTGGGTCAGATTCCCACCCAAGACAAAGACATAAGTACCCATAAATATTCGCTCTTATTCTAAAATCTATCATAATCTGCAATACAGGAGAAATTCCTAGGGGTAAACAATGTTGTACAAAGAATAAAAATTACATCGAGTGATTAAATTGAAGACAAAGGGCAAAGAGCAAGGCATCTGGTACGCAACAGTCGTTCCGATTCAAAATTTTCGACGGTTGAAGCTCTAAAATGTTGAATAACATCAACACGACCGATGACTAAACATCAAAGGCAAATTATAAGAGCTTAACTCAATTTACCCGTACGTCTGCACTGAATAGTCAAATTTTGGGTATTTTCAGGGATGCCAGAGGCACAGTTGCGAAATAGGATTTATTCAAACACGTTCGCACTGGAAAGGTTTCTAAACAAGATTATAGGATTCAACTGGAACTGACTCCGAGACTATTACGGGTGATGAAAATTTTAAGTTGACTTTTGATTCTGGTGCAAATTGAAGCGATTTTTGTAATCCTCTTGGGAATTTATCTTTTGGTTGTGAGATTGTGATTTTGGTAAATGCTATATACTTTCTTGCAATAGAGGAATTTCACTTCTCGTCAAAGTGCTACTAAGTTATGACTTAATTTCTAAGTATTATTTCGAAGTTCATTAATACTAACTAGAACTGTTTGACAACTGAATTTGAAGAAAGTTATGTTCAAAAACATCCCAAATTACCTTCAATCACAACAACATTATTTTGAGCCGAATTTAAATGAAAATAAATCGAATACCAACATTATAGTTTCTAAATAGAGCCAAAGCTACACCAAACCAGACAGGACCGACACGAAGCGACATTCGGAAATTAATAGCATTTCCGCGACGAACGTGGCTGAGAAGCGATTTCCATTGCAACCATATCCAATACTGAGGATATTCAATAATATCGGGCTCATAGACGTTTAGTTTGCATGCATGTTTCATGATCCGTGATGGAAATGGTGAGATATTATGGGAAGAGTTAACTGGCTTTGAGTGCTCTATGAAGAATAAATGGAAATAAGTGGTGACCTGTAATACAAGCTATAATATTTGTACCTACTTTAGGCACTAGCGATTCACAATAACCGAAATATTGTGTTGTAGTTTAGATTAAGATTTTGGTTATAGATGTATTATGGTTTTGGTAAGATTTTTTTTTTGTATGGATCTAACTGTCTTTATATAAACTGATGGACAGTTTGATGATATTGAACTTATTTGGCCTCAGCGATTTTACTGCCCAGGTATACCTCTATATAGTTGTGATTTCTGCATATTGTGTCAATGTTAGAAATTCAAAGATAAAACGACTTTACACTCCTAATACGGCTTGGTAAGTTAGGTATGAAATAATTCTTACAATAAAAACATGCGGAGAAGGAAAAAAAATGTAATCTAGTAGACCAAAATAGTAAGGGTCTAGACATAAGCTAGGTCAGAGTTACTAAGAAAGAACCTGATACTTATGTATTTGTTATCTGGCAAGTGGGAATATTTCTTAGTAGAAAAGATGCCCGGCAGGTTGATACTGGGCATTTATTAGATGAAATTGAATACATGTATTCAAGCGATGCTCAGAGGCGAAAGATGCAGATACTCCACAAGTTCTCGGAAATCGAATTATGTGTCTAACCCAAAATTGTTGCCTTCAGAGAAATCAACTTAACAATAGCAACCAAACATTCATTGCTGGCAAGCTAGGAAACACGATAAGGAAATATATTCTATTCAAAACATTTTGAAATCAAGGGTCTTCGGGAAATGATTTTCAATACCAAGGTATCTTAAGAGGTTCAATATTATTTTTTTACGAAATAATATTGAAGGAAGATTCTGCTTAGGTCTTTGCAGGTGTTAATTGAGTACTCAAAACAAATGTAGACTCCGTGCTCCAACTGAATTATCGAATAGAAAAAAACTAATAACACTTTGCCCGGCCCGGCGTTTGAACCCAGGACCTCATGCTCAGCTGTCGCGCTTAGCGACCACTAGACCAACGAGGCAGTCGACATTAAAAATAATTCACAAATAACCTAATTTAAATCACCAGACTAAGCTATTACTTACTTACACTTACTATTTCTAAAGTAAGCTCGCTCAGCAATATTTTATTCTAAAGAACGTTTTAAATCACTTAAAAGTACAGCGAGTTGTTAAAGAAGTACGGATAAACTGTGTCCGGACTAACACAAATACAGTACGCTTTCTCAGTACATTGTCTCATTGTATCCGGATAGCGTAAGAACGCCCGGACGTACGGATGTCCGGATGGCAAAGACGTCACTTATCCCACTGTTACATCGCTCGATTTATTGTTTGTACTTTTTGTATTTTTCTTCGAGCATTTCAAAGAGTGATATTTTTGTAGGTTTTTATTTTCAGGTGACTTCTGAATATTTTCTTCAGGTAGGGCGGTATTTATTAACATAAATACACTAAATATAGGCCTATGTCCAGTAGTGGACTGCAACGGGCTGATGATGATGATGATACACTAAATGTTATGTAAAAACGGGATTTAGCTTAAAATGTATCATTCATTACCGACCAATGTTTGATTAATATCGAGTGTTGTAGATTTCAGCTAGGTAAAGCATGGCGTGCTAAAGGAGAGGCCTATGTCCAGCTGTGGACTGAGGTAGACTGATGATGATGATGAAAGCATGAAACGTCTAGTAGTGGACTGCATCAGGCTGATATTGTGATGGTGGTGATTGAAAGCATGAAACGTGAACTCAATGAATTATAAAGGCAGACGAAAATTACTATTAATTGTGTGAATGATAACCTCGATGTTATTAAAATAGGTATTACATCCATAAACTAATGACATGCGTAGGAACGTAGACACATACATGTGAATCCCATTTCCAGGTGCTATTACTATGCAGTCCTTAAGCTTACACTCCAATACTAGTGCCTACTTATCTAACTTATAACCGTATTGTAACATTTCCATCCTACCAAAAAGCACCTACTGATAAACCCATCATCATTCTAAGGAACTGCAAGACAACAACATCTCAAAATGTTATAAAAAATCTTGTAGCGCTTACCTTTCAAATACTTGTAGATCACTCAAGTCTCACCAATCCTATGACAACAAAAACATCTTCCGCTTATTTTAATCCAGCTGAACCGCTAAAAATATGAATGGCGGCTTCAATAATATTCAAATTCAAATCCAAGCGATTGACGAAATCCAAGCAGATGCGAAACAATAACAGAGATTAATCTTCTCTTTAGAAAATACCGTCGGCTGGGCCTAAAAATACATGGCTCAAATGTAAGGAAATTGAAACGCCGCCTCACTATGTTTTTATTGAAAAAAAAAATTAGAAGTTCAGTGATTACTTTGATTTATTTATAGCAGGTCTGCCCGGGAGGCAAGGCTAAATATAAACCGACCAAAACGTTTCAATTCTGAATTCGTTTTTTTACTACAGGTATTTTAGCACCTCTTCTCGCAAATTTATATTAGCCAGCGGCATCTTGGAGTAATCTTCTATTTTACGATACCTAATTATTATGAAAAAGTTACGTTTTTATCCGACTGGGATTGAATTCGTAACCGTGTCTTTACAAATCTTGTCCTTAGACCAGTAGGCCACAAAAGGTGAATAAACTATTTATCCAACTTTTGCTTTATACTCGTAACTTAAGAAAATAAGATTGTTTCATACAGACTTGACCAGCTTAATTTCAAAGGTTTTTCAACTTTTTAAGCTTTCTTTTCAAATAGTAACTTGTAAAGAAATTACAAGTTACTATTTGAAAAGAAAGCTTAAAAAGTTGAAACTCCTTTAATATCAAATGTATCTCCTCTACGATTATTCATCACGACTCTATTGTTTGATGGATAATCACAAATATGGGAGAAAATTTTATTACTCTTCTTTATTTTTGCATCGATAGTAGGTATGAAGTCTAAAGAGGTTAGAGCATTCGATAGAAAAACCGTGTCATGACTTTCATGATGATTGTGGTATTCTATTTTTGAAGGATCTACATTCCTCCACCCGTTATTATTTATCACACTAAAATTATAAAGTCGAAAGTTTGTGAGTGTGTTTGTTACCTCTTCAGCCTCAAACGACTCGACCAATTTTGCTTAAATTTGGTATGGAGCTAACTAACACCTTGGATTAACACATAGGCTACTTTTTATCCCGAAAAATGTAGCGGGTAACACCACAGGGCGCAGCTAGTAATGTATAAAGTGATGACTGTGATGAGCTTGTTGTCATTCATTGGATCCAACCCGGATTCATCACTATTTTAGACGTAATTTTCCAGCGATTCAAGAGAATTTAGTTCCTGTACCATACCAATGCTATTATAAGTTTCTAGATTAAACTTTTGCTCAGTTGAGCGCAAAAAGCACTTGTATCCACTTGTCCGACATAAGGCTAAGGGAGGCTAGAGATTCGTATTCACTGAAATATTATTTAAGATTTTGATTCAAGATTTTGGATTTTGGAAGATTTCGGTTTTGTTTTTTTAATTTTGTATAAAAAGGCTTTTTTTATCATCGTTATTGGTACCACACCATTACTATTATAAGTTTCTAGATTACCGCGATTTGTTCATCATACAATAAGAATGAACGGGTCTTAACTGCGTACGTAATTAACGGCATATTCCCTCACTTTCATAGTCCGATGGGACGGAAGACCGACACGACCGGAGAGAGATCAGGCGCTGGACCAACGGCTTAACGTGCCTTCCAAAGCACGGAGGGGTCTCGACATGTTAAAACGGTCACCCATCACAAGACCGCGGCGAGCACGGCTTAACCACGCAAATCGACTGATCTGCGCGGTAGCCACGTAGTTACGAGCCCTTCACACCGATACAATTCCTGTATTCTAAATTTTATGTGATAACAGATGTTTACCCAAGGAACCTAAGTATTCGTACGCCTCTTACAGAGGTGGATGTGTTGAACTATATTTTATTTATACCAACTTTGTAATGTACCATATCCTTCACGAATAAATTTCTTTATCTTTATCTTATCTAAAATACGATACATATAATTTATAAAACTCGCATTTAGGGTACAGCTGTACACTTTTCGATCCTTAACCCTACCGGGAGTTCCTTCTAATGAAACTTAAAAGGACTTTCACGTTTCTTGACATGTCCTTGTGCTAGTTGCAACACTTTTGCTCAGTTGAGCGCAAAAAGCACTCGTATCCACTTGTCCGACATAAGGCTAAGGGAGGCTAGCAATTCATATTCACTGAAATATTATTTAGGATTTTACTTCAAGATTTTGGATGTTTGGAGGATTTCGGTTTTGTTTCTTATTTCATATGGATTTTGTTTTTTGTATCATCGTTATTTTTGCGGTTTGACATGAGTAGTGGAGGGGTTAATGCTCTTACACATGTGTCAAATATCTGTAGGATTCTTTTTATTTATTTACAAACATTATTAATATACATAATATATAATATACTATATTTTCTTATACCTACTACCTACACTAAAGTAATAATACCTATACATATACATCATAATATATATACAAAAAAAACATCTCTCATCTTGACTTTTAGTGCCATTTTAGCATGTTGCCCATGCTAAGCTTGAATCTAAATTGATAAAGGAAATTTGAAAAATGATGGACACGAGCGGGATTCGAACCCGCGACCTTCGCCGATCCGTGGCGCTGCTCTAACCAACTGAGCCACCGTGTCGCTGCTCGCATCCATCGAATTTCAAGTTCCCTTTTAGTATTTACGTCTTAAGGGTGACGTCAGGTATTATCTGTTGGAATCTATGATTACCAACTCAGTGTTATACCTTTACAGCTATAAATCACTGAAACGATAATACCAACCCAAATTTATATGACTTTTAGTGCCATTTTAGCATGTTGCCCATGCTAAGCTTGAATCTAAATTGATAAAGGAAATTTGAAAAATGATGGACACGAGCGGGATTCGAACCCGCGACCTTCGCCGATCCGTGGCGCTGCTCTAACCAACTGAGCCACCGTGTCGCTGCTCGCATCCATCGAATTTCAAGTTCCCTTTTAGTATTTACGTCTTAAGGGTGACGTCAGGTATTATCTGTTGGAATCTATGATTACCAACTCAGTGTTATACCTTTACAGCTATAAATCACTGAAACGATAATACCAACCCAAATTTATATGACTTTTAGTGCCATTTTAGCATGTTGCCCATGCTAAGCTTGAATCTAAATTGATAAAGGAAATTTGAAAAATGATGGACACGAGCGGGATTCGAACCCGCGACCTTCGCCGATCCGTGGCGCTGCTCTAACCAACTGAGCCACCGTGTCGCTGCTCGCATCCATCGAATTTCAAGTTCCCTTTTAGTATTTACGTCTTAAGGGTGACGTCAGGTATTATCTTTTGGAATCTATGATGACCAACTCAGTGTTATACCTTTACAGCTATAAATCACTGAAACGATAATACCAACCCAAATTTATATGACTTTTAGTGCCATTTTAGCATGTTGCCCATGCTAAGCTTGAATCTAAATTGATAAAGGAAATTTGAAAAATGATGGACACGAGCGGGATTCGAACCCGCGACCTTCGCCGATCCGTGGCGCTGCTCTAACCAACTGAGCCACCGTGTCGCTGCTCGCATCCATCGAATTTCAAGTTCCCTTTTAGTATTTACGTCTTAAGGGTGACGTCAGGTATTATCTGTTGGAATCTATGATTACCAACTCAGTGTTATACCTTTACAGCTATAAATCACTGAAACGATAATACCAACCCAAATTTATATGACTTTTAGTGCCATTTTAGCATGTTGCCCATGCTAAGCTTGAATCTAAATTGATAAAGGAAATTTGAAAAATGATGGACACGAGCGGGATTCGAACCCGCGACCTTCGCCGATCCGTGGCGCTGCTCTAACCAACTGAGCCACCGTGTCGCTGCTCGCATCCATCGAATTTCAAGTTCCCTTTTAGTATTTACGTCTTAAGGGTGACGTCAGGTATTATCTGTTGGAATCTATGATTACCAACTCAGTGTTATACCTTTACAGCTATAAATCACTGAAACGATAATACCAACCCAAATTTATATGACTTTTAGTGCCATTTTAGCATGTTGCCCATGCTAAGCTTGAATCTAAATTGATAAAGGAAATTTGAAAAATGATGGACACGAGCGGGATTCGAACCCGCGACCTTCGCCGATCCGTGGCGCTGCTCTAACCAACTGAGCCACCGTGTCGCTGCTCGCATCCATCGAATTTCAAGTTCCCTTTTAGTATTTACGTCTTAAGGGTGACGTCAGGTATTATCTGTTGGAATCTATGATTACCAACTCAGTGTTATACCTTTACAGCTATAAATCACTGAAACGATAATACCAACCCAAATTTATATGACTTTTAGTGCCATTTTAGCATGTTGCCCATGCTAAGCTTGAATCTAAATTGATAAAGGAAATTTGAAAAATGATGGACACGAGCGGGATTCGAACCCGCGACCTTCGCCGATCCGTGGCGCTGCTCTAACCAACTGAGCCACCGTGTCGCTGCTCGCATCCATCGAATTTCAAGTTCCCTTTTAGTATTTACGTCTTAAGGGTGACGTCAGGTATTATCTGTTGGAATCTATGATTACCAACTCAGTGTTATACCTTTACAGCTATAAATCACTGAAACGATAATACCAACCCAAATTTATATGACTTTTAGTGCCATTTTAGCATGTTGCCCATGCTAAGCTTGAATCTAAATTGATAAAGGAAATTTGAAAAATGATGGACACGAGCGGGATTCGAACCCGCGACCTTCGCCGATCCGTGGCGCTGCTCTAACCAACTGAGCCACCGTGTCGCTGCTCGCATCCATCGAATTTCAAGTTCCCTTTTAGTATTTACGTCTTAAGGGTGACGTCAGGTATTATCTGTTGGAATCTATGATTACCAACTCAGTGTTATACCTTTACAGCTATAAATCACTGAAACGATAATACCAACCCAAATTTATATGACTTTTAGTGCCATTTTAGCATGTTGCCCATGCTAAGCTTGAATCTAAATTGATAAAGGAAATTTGAAAAATGATGGACACGAGCGGGATTCGAACCCGCGACCTTCGCCGATCCGTGGCGCTGCTCTAACCAACTGAGCCACCGTGTCGCTGCTCGCATCCATCGAATTTCAAGTTCCCTTTTAGTATTTACGTCTTAAGGGTGACGTCAGGTATTATCTGTTGGAATCTATGATTACCAACTCAGTGTTATACCTTTACAGCTATAAATCACTGAAACGATAATACCAACCCAAATTTATATGACTTTTAGTGCCATTTTAGCATGTTGCCCATGCTAAGCTTGAATCTAAATTGATAAAGGAAATTTGAAAAATGATGGACACGAGCGGGATTCGAACCCGCGACCTTCGCCGATCCGTGGCGCTGCTCTAACCAACTGAGCCACCGTGTCGCTGCTCGCATCCATCGAATTTCAAGTTCCCTTTTAGTATTTACGTCTTAAGGGTGACGTCAGGTATTATCTGTTGGAATCTATGATTACCAACTCAGTGTTATACCTTTACAGCTATAAATCACTGAAACGATAATACCAACCCAAATTTATATGACTTTTAGTGCCATTTTAGCATGTTGCCCATGCTAAGCTTGAATCTAAATTGATAAAGGAAATTTGAAAAATGATGGACACGAGCGGGATTCGAACCCGCGACGACGACCCGGATGCGAGCAGCGACACGGTGGCTCAGTTGGTTAGAGCAGCGCCACGGATCGGCGAAGGTCGCGGGTTCGAATCCCGCTCGTGTCCATCATTTTTCAAATTTCCTTTATCAATTTAGATTCAAGCTTAGCATGGGCAACATGCTAAAATGGCACTAAAAGTCATATAAATTTGGGTTGGTATTATCGTTTCAGTGATTTATAGCTGTAAAGGTATAACACTGAGTTGGTAATCATAGATTCCAACAGATAATACCTGACGTCACCCTTAAGACGTAAATACTAAAAGGGAACTTGAAATTCGATGGATGCGAGCAGCGACACGGTGGCTCAGTTGGTTAGAGCAGCGCCACGGATCGGCGAAGGTCGCGGGTTCGAATCCCGCTCGTGTCCATCATTTTTCAAATTTCCTTTATCAATTTAGATTCAAGCTTAGCATGGGCAACATGCTAAAATGGCACTAAAAGTCATATAAATATGGGTTGGTATTATCGTTTCAGTGATTTATAGCTGTAAAGGTATAACACTGAGTTGGTAATCATAGATTCCAACAGATAATACCTGACGTCACCCTTAAGACGTAAATACTAAAAGGGAACTTGAAATTCGATGGATGCGAGCAGCGACACGGTGGCTCAGTTGGTTAGAGCAGCGCCACGGATCGGCGAAGGTCGCGGGTTCGAATCCCGCTCGTGTCCATCATTTTTCAAATTTCCTTTATCAATTTAGATTCAAGCTTAGCATGGGCAACATGCTAAAATGGCACTAAAAGTCATATAAATTTGGGTTGGTATTATCGTTTCAGTGATTTATAGCTGTAAAGGTATAACACTGAGTTGGTAATCATAGATTCCAACAGATAATACCTGACGTCACCCTTAAGACGTAAATACTAAAAGGGAACTTGAAATTCGATGGATGCGAGCAGCGACACGGTGGCTCAGTTGGTTAGAGCAGCGCCACGGATCGGCGAAGGTCGCGGGTTCGAATCCCGCTCGTGTCCATCATTTTTCAAATTTCCTTTATCAATTTAGATTCAAGCTTAGCATGGGCAACATGCTAAAATGGCACTAAAAGTCATATAAATTTGGGTTGGTATTATCGTTTCAGTGATTTATAGCTGTAAAGGTATAACACTGAGTTGGTAATCATAGATTCCAACAGATAATACCTGACGTCACCCTTAAGACGTAAATACTAAAAGGGAACTTGAAATTCGATGGATGCGAGCAGCGACACGGTGGCTCAGTTGGTTAGAGCAGCGCCACGGATCGGCGAAGGTCGCGGGTTCGAATCCCGCTCGTGTCCATCATTTTTCAAATTTCCTTTATCAATTTAGATTCAAGCTTAGCATGGGCAACATGCTAAAATGGCACTAAAAGTCATATAAATTTGGGTTGGTATTATCGTTTCAGTGATTTATAGCTGTAAAGGTATAACACTGAGTTGGTAATCATAGATTCCAACAGATAATACCTGACGTCACCCTTAAGACGTAAATACTAAAAGGGAACTTGAAATTCGATGGATGCGAGCAGCGACACGGTGGCTCAGTTGGTTAGAGCAGCGCCACGGATCGGCGAAGGTCGCGGGTTCGAATCCCGCTCGTGTCCATCATTTTTCAAATTTCCTTTATCAATTTAGATCTCTCATCTTCTTTAGAAATCTTAAATGTAATTTGTGCAATCCACATTTGATCGTCCCAAGTCTGGGTGTTTGTGTATGTGATATTATATGTTTGTGAAACGCACCTACAATACAAGAGAAATTCCTAGTGTGGGACGTTTAAAAAAAAAAGAATGTAGCTTTTATAAATTATATACTAAGCCACAACATAATTTTAAAACGTAGTATAACTTTCATAAATTTTAAGTAAAGTAAAATTAAATTAAAGCGCTGTACCACAGTGAGTCATTACAATTTTATAAGGGCGCAGTGCACGCCGTTATGTACTACGTACAACGCAGTAAAAATTATAGTTTAACGACAAAACTACATTTAATAGTTCATAGTCACCGAAGAACTCTCTTTACAACCGCAAACTTCTAGCAGTCGGTAAGTCGAGTTTTACAACTTAAAAGCTGTTTGATGCAAAATGCAGTCAACTGACAATCTTGTCTTTTTTTTAAACAGACTGAACAATGCTAGGTAGAACAAAAACGTATCTAAAGACACAAAATATCATAAAAATATATCATAATTATACCTATAACATAACATTTCCAAGAAAAAAAAAGTGTATTATCTGAAAAAAATAATTAAAATGCTGAATAAAATAGGGCTTGTCTATATTTTTTTCCAATTTTGTGTCTAACTTCCCTGTCCCGTGAGTAACATGTGATACATGGGTCATTGTTAAACTATTATGTCTGCATCGTGGACAGTGAAGTGGTTAAAGCTAATGCGAAGTGATACTGATTAAACAAACTTTTGGTAAGATCTAACGATATTTCTCCAGCCAGGTGCCCCTGGCTTGTTTTACTAGCCGGTACAACCTGAGAGTAAGGAAGGTACAGCAGGACGTTAACAGTCAAGAAATTGAGATTTGTTTGTCCTTTGGACTTAGGTAGGAACGTTGAAGTCTAGTTTTAAAGTCGTTAAACCTTCGGACTTTTTATTTACAGTATGACTCATAATTATCGTCCCTAATCACACTAATATTATAAATGTGAAAGTTTGTGAGTGTGTTTGTACGTTTGTTACTTCGTCACTCTCAAACAGCTGGGGCAATTTTGATAAAATTTGGTATGGAGGTAACTGATACTCTGGATAAACAGATATGCTACTTTTTATCCTGAAAAAATGTAGCGGGTAGCTCCGCAGGGCGCAACTAGTATTTACTAAGTATACAATAAACATAACACTCCTTTTATTAATTGACGTTGACGTCTAATTATCAGTTTTGTCTACTTCCTTCAGATATTACTAGTATTAACATACTAATGACTGCCTCGTTGGTCTAGTGGTCGCTAAGCGCGACTGCTGAGCAAGAGGTCCTGGGTTCAAATCCCGGGTCGGGCAAAGTGTTACTGAGTTTTCCATTAGGTAATTTTCAGTAGCAGCACGGAGTCTGGAATTGTGCCCGGTTGATGGCAATAGGCTCGCCCCCTATTATATTGGGACTTACAACATAACTGGCGAAATGTGGGTGCACTATATGTTCACCTCTGCCTACCCCTTCGGGGAATACAGGCGTGATGTTATGTTATGCTATGTTGTTAACATACTAATTGTATGGACCTAGTATTAACAAATTTATCTTGGCTATAACCTATGTATGTTTGTTCACAGTGCCGATGACGCAAGTGGTGGCCGTCGCTGGTGAGCCTGTCTACCTGCCGTGTGACATCGCGACACAGGATGAAGATGACGCCGTGCTCCTAGTGCTGTGGTACAGGGAGGATCTTGGCACGCCTATTTATAGGTAAAGCTGATAATTAGGCTCTTATTTATTAACCTCAAAATTAAGGAGAATATATCCCTCGATATTTTTTTTAATCGAATGTAATTTCTATATTTTATTTTGGCTTGTAAATACATTTTAGTAGCCTTAATATATTTAATCAGTTCAATACCTTAAAATTCATAAAATTTTAATCAAGTTACACATAAAGAAAACTTTAGATAATTTAATATTTTTCTAAACTCATCTCTAAAGGTATCTACGTCATAATATTTTAGCGTTAACAAAGTTTTTACTCTTTTCTAAGAAGCTCCAAATACTAACTTTATATAAACCCAGATCATACAAAATTATATGTATAAGGACTTACTCAGTTTTCAAAGTAATTCAATAACAATTTTAATTTCAAACACTCGTTCCAGCTAAACTTTTGCAATTGCTCACACTGATAGCCAATTTTTAATAAGATCTTACTTGATTTAAAAATATTTTAAAAGCATTGAACCCTATTTTAATCCTAAGGTAGATTACATTTTAAACATCTAAAGTTATATAATGGGCAAAATATGTTATGTTTTGTCACACAAGTTCGAAAGCAAAAATAATAAAAATAAGAAGTATCGTCATGTGTCACGGCAACGTCAATTATAATTGATGAAGATTTTGCAATAAAGCGCACTTTCCTGTGCAATATAAACTTTATACACTAAGAGAGACAACAGTATTAGAACCAAATCGTAGGCTAAAGAATTATTAGATCATTAGCAATCCAAGAAACCAAGTATAAATAAGCTACTGCACTAATCACATCGTCAAATTGCACTCGACTGCAACACAAGCCTTCAAAACTGCAAAACTTAAAATCTGTAATCGCAAATTTCTGCACTACTGTTAATAAAAAGCTTCTAGGAACTATTTTTATCCTTTGAGCAAATACTTTTCGCGTCCCAGCTCCGTCCTCCGTGCATACGAAAAGTTTTGAGTGCATCGACTGTATTGCTACTAAAGTATCGAATGTTGCCTTTGACGTTCCCAGCTTGCAGGCAGGACGCAGGACTTGCCTTGTCCAAGCTTCTTAAATCACAGACGACTGTCAATACGGCATGCAAGATCGACTTAGCCTGCATTTGTGGCTCTAGGAAGAAATTTTTTACCAGACTCCATCTTTTTGTACCATGGATGTCTTAAAAGGGTCGTGACTCAAGCACGCTTCGTTGAACCCTATTGAGAAATTAAACTTACCTTTTGGGTAAAAGGAAAGACATAGTTTTAGCATTGCTTTGACCAACCTTTTGTTTGTTTTATTACAAGATGAACATTTTTGACAAATGTGACAAGATTCAGTAAAGATATTTTATTGGGGTCTCTCCTATCGGACTCACTGGAAAATATAAAGAGCTTTCATCCAACCTGACTTCTCACTGAAGGTACCGTATAACAATATTTGGGGTAGTCAATTAATAATATTTTTAAATGCTAGTTGTTCGAAATTCAAACCGACTCACACTACCTTATTGTTCACCTCAAAATTCGAAGCCATAAAAACAGACTCGATAGAGACACTAAAATATTAATCATAAATTGAAAACATTGCAACTGCAATTTGCAGTGACTAGCAATTTCTTAGTCAGGGCTAGTAATAATTACAAAGTACAATCTAAAGTGTAAAGTAAAAGCTAAAGTGTTTTATCTAGATAGTGCTTTATTAAGTAGAGTAGCTGCAATAGAAACAGATAGTAATAAAGATGAAAAACGTCCCATTCACTTACACAGAGACAAAGAACAAGCGCGTTTTGAAGAAGATAAAATAATTTAAAACAAATATCGCTTTTTAAACTTTCATGAGGAAACGGCGGAAATGTTTCTGGAAATTTTGTAGCATTTACGTCATGCACTTTTGTTACGAACAGAGATTAAGGATAAGTATTTGATGTAGTGCCGTGTGGTATCCGGCCTAGAATTGACCACCCCCTTTCCTCCCGTGGGTGTCGTAAGAGGCGACTAAGGGAAAATTCAGAAGATGGGCAGCAGCGTCTTCTGTAACTCCACCACCAATACTGCTATCCCCAAGCCGCTTGCCAAGCGTGGGGATTATGGCAAACCCCCCGCTTAAACGGGGAGGCCTATGTTCAACAGTGGAAGTCTTTGGCTGATGATGATGATGATGATTTGATGTAGAAAATGGAATATGTAGTTTATTAGCCTATTTATAAATCATGGCATGAGTAAGAGTTATAATTTCAACTGTTTCACTATTTTAGTCATTAAAATTTTCGGAGTCTTACTTTTTCATATACCCAATATTTTACTCAGATGTACTCAGCCTAACGGCGGTAGCTTTACGAAATAAACTGATTTTATATTCTACTCTGTATCTAAATTATCTTGCATGCCTAAATAAGAAACAGAAAAAAATGCTTTTAATTTCAGTCATAATTTAAAAATCATATAATATGCTAATACAAATTAATTTGGTAATTTAAGCAAACCTTCGCATAAATAATCTAACGCAGCTCCGCAAGTTACATCAATTACCTTAAAATAGACCCAGTCCTACGGTAGATCAAAGTGAAAGACTCAAAGAGACCCCACTTAAAAAGCTATATCGCTTTAACTAAAATCAAATTAATATTTATAGGTTTCTGTAATTCGAACCTACAGATAATTATATAGATACAAGTTCGTACTTAAACCAGATAGGCTTCCTTCTAACTCCTGAACAGTTTAAACAAGAACAACTTCAAACTTGGCATGGTTTCAAGTTTAATCAGTTAATTTGATTTTCAGTTATAAATAGACTAGGTTTGATTGCTACTGTAATATAACGCTAACTGTTGTGTTCCCAGAAAAAAATGTATCCAAGTGCCCGAGTGCCACTATTTTTGGCTAGGCGCCATAAAAGTAAAGCTTTTTGATAATTGGATGACAATTAATTTATTGGGTAATCTGGGAGATGGAAGAAGCTTGTTACAGCCGAATGGGGGAAATAGGTTAGTGAGCAATGAAGTAGTCTATCTGTTATGTAAGGATGTCAGTGTCAGTTGTCCCTCTATTTCGTTGCGTGGCTAAATGGAGTACAACTCTTACGATTTGCGCTATAGCAACAGAGGGTAGAATTCGAAGCTATTTCGTTTCTATTTTATTTAGCAACCAATTATTGTGGCAAAGTGAAGATACTAGATCAAAATTAATGTTTGCACTGTCACTTATCCATCTAAACATCTTAGAATGTAGTGAGATAAATTAGAAAAATACCTGCACCGGGCTTACTGTTGCATCATTGTATAATATTTTGTTTATTACCTCGCTTGAAAATAAGAAAATATGTTTTGGTAGGAAGAATTGGCACACCCACGTCATTGACTCATCGACGCCATTTTATCATTAAATTTCTTATATTGTGGACCGATAACAAATCATTAAACAAAATCTTCTCTTCCAGTGTGGACGCCCGGGAGCGAGACTTCGGCGTCGCAGAGCGGTGGTCAGATGAGAGCGTCTTCGCGTCAAGAGCCTACTTCCTCCCCGAGAGACGACCGGCTGAGCTTGGGGTAGACCGAGTGAAGGCCTCAGACCAGGGAGTCTACCGATGTAGAGTAGACTTCAAACAAGCTCAGACAAGAAATTCGAGGGTCAATTTGACTGTTATTGGTATGTACTTAAGCTCCTCTTTTTTCTAATCACGTTTTCCGATCAAGGAATTCAAACCAAGTAATATGTATGTTGCGATCACTTGACCAATTGTAGTAAATTTTAATATCATACGCACATCATTATTTATGAATATTTAACGTAAAACCTTTATTGTGTTTTGAACTTTGAACCCTATCCTGAAACAGAGACATTCCACGAAGAAAGAAAACCTTATTATGTATTCTAAATTCAAGTATAGCTATGTAAAATATATGCCGTGTGGTATCCGGCCTAGAATTGACCACCCCCTTTCCTCCCGTGGGTGTCGTAAGAGGCGACTAAGGGAAAATTCAGAAGATGGGCAGCAGCGTCTTCTGTAACTTCACCACTAACACTGCGATCTCCAAGCCGCTTGCCAAGCGTGGGGATTATGGCAAACCCCCCGCTTAAACGGGGAGGCCTATGTTCAACAGTGGACGTCTTTGGCTGATGATGATGATGTAAAATATAATCAAACAAACCGTTCACCGCGAAACATGAAACAACATTCGTTTTAAATTTCGAATCTCGAACACATATTTCGAATTTCAAACAGCAAACTAAAACATCACCGTCACTTAATTAGCCTAAAACGTACAACACTACGGACTACAAAAGGGCCACCCGTTGCCATGGCAACAGCTCACATCTCAAGAGGAATGCTCTGCGACACTGAATAAGATTATTCGTAGGTTCCTGCACAAAGTACGACTCTTGGACCGGGTACAAAGGCACCGTTATTGCAATTCACTTGGGACCATAGAGTGTACAAATTGATATTATTAAAATGTCTCTTTGGTACTTGTTTTGAATTTGGAACGTATTTTCGAACGGTTATTGTGTTTTTATACTGTGGGATTTGTTAGGCATTGTGCGAATGTTCTTTTATCTTTTATTTTGTACAATAGAATGTATAAACGGTGTGTATTGTATTTCTTATACATAAAGGCATATAGTCAACGTTTTTAGCTCTAGGGAGTTTGATAAAGGCATTTAGATCTCGCAAAAATGTTTTCATAGCTAAGAAGTCAATTAAAGATATAGTGGAAAGCAAATGTTTTTGCTTCCTTACCAATTATGTTTGACCTTTAGAATGTACTGTATAATTAACTATATCTTTCGAATTCCATTACGAAAATCTATTATTCATAGATTATAAGAATAAGAATAAGAATATTTATTTGCATGAAATGAGTTACTTAAAGATAATTATGACCAAATTATGTACAAAGGTGGACTTTTTATAGGTAGGTGTTACAAAATGGCTCACAAAACACATAAATAATATACGGTATCTTAGAAATAGTTAATAGAAAAATCCTTAAAATCCCTCAAATTCGTCTTTGTAAGTAACTGCACGGCACAGTGCAAGCAAACACGTTTAATATGCATGACGCATGCTGCAGGTGTAATTCACACTGCCAAGTAAAATATTGGCCTGACAAGTTCTGTCTCCTTACCATGAACTCATGAAACAGGGCAGTTTACGTTGTGGAAGCGAGACGCCGCTACGTGCAGTGAAATGCGGCGTCTCGCTTCCACAACGTAAACTGTCCTGTTTTAAGAGTTCATGGTAAGGGAGCGGTGTATATTACAATGTATCAGAAATGAGTCAGCATATTCAAGGGATTTGACGACTAAACTCAGGAGTTCTAACATACAACAGTTCTAACATACATATACTGTATTCCACGAGGGGGTAGGCAGTTAGTTATACCACACTAACGAGATGAGCCTGATTGGCGCAGTGGCTAAGCGATTGAACTGATGCGCTAAGGATTGCGGATTTGATTCCCGCACGAGACGAAAATTTGTTCGATTCGCAGATGTTCCTTATGTATGTATGTGATATTTCACGTTTGTAAAACGCACCCACGGTACGGAAGATATTTCTACCACCAAGGTTGTCAATGAGACCAACATCGTAATAAGGTAGAACTGAATATAATTTGGTACCTAATACTTATTGCAAGTACTACAAATAATATTTATTAAACTAACGCAAAATAGCATCAAACGTTTTAATATCCAACAGTACATTTTACATAATATAAAACATAATTAAATATCAAGTAAAAATAATCAAAACACTCCATTCAAGCATGCGAAAAAAGAACAACGTTAAAATTCTTCGATGGGCGCCATCATGGCCCATTTCGTCCAATCGCGAGCAAGTCCCGCGGCGGGTAAACAATTCTGTTTTTATTCCATTCCGTCTTCCGCCCTAATATAAACGAATATCTAGAAGCCTCATAGGCTTTGATCTCGAAATATTTCTTTGATCCTCTCTCCTTTAATACATAGCTCCCTAGTACCTACCGATCTTCATTAAATTATTAATATATAAAATATATTTATGTTATCCAGTTTAATTTGAGAATAAATTGCGATAAATGTTTTCTTCATTTTCTCCGTTTAATTAATGTTTGTTATTGTTGTAATATCCAGATGTTTGTGTTGAAATTATAACTGTTTGCGAGATAGATTATTATCAGGGAGATATCGGTAGAAAATAGGGATTATTTTCTTGAAATATATTGATGGAAATTTTACACAATTGATGTTGAAGTTAGCCCTTTGATTAAGCATCTTCATCATCTCTTCAAGGGCCATGTGATGGCCAATGTCACTTGGATGATATTTATCACTACATAGTATAAAACAAAGTCGCTTTCTTTGTCCCTATATCCCTATGTATGCTTAAATCTTTAAAACTACGCAACGGATTTTGATGCGGTTTTTTTTAATAGATAGAGTGATTGAAGAGGAAGGTTTATAGGTATAATAACATCCATTAAATAGTGGAGAAATACTTATAATATATATTTTATACCCGTGCGAAGCCGGAGCGGGCCGCTAGTTATAATATATAGTCATGTCTGTTTATAAGGATATTGAATATGCCACGCTTTAAACGACATTATCATTCGGGTCTTAAACTTTAGGAAATTTCAATTACTGTGTACACATAGTCATAAACAAATAATAATACCAAGATTAATACACGGCTTCGGCTCACTAGAGATCAAACTAAAAAAAAATACAAAAATTATCCTCTGCTTCTTTTCGGCATGAGCCAATAGCCATACATAGTAGGTCATGCCGTGGTGTAGAGATTGGTCAGTCAACAAGGATGGTAGCGAGGTTGACCGTCTAGGGTGCGCCGGACGTACTTAAATATCGTCTCTTTTAAAGGTTCTTTAGATTCACACACAATAATGATACAACCAAGCCGTCAGTACAGTCAAAGACTTATAATGATTAAGTTTACTGTGTTGAGCTGAACTCAATACAAAAGGTTCGTAGATACCACTTCACTGCTATACAAGTTAACTTAAGCAACTGTAACTAACTTCTAGCAACAGTATGCTTGTTAGCAAACCTCTAATCACAAGCAAAATTGACATCTTTGATCCAATATGGCGACGCACTTAAAGCAATTACTGCTGTGAATTGAATTCTGTCAGATTGAATTAATAATTTTGTTCCGAGATCCCCTACAATATAATGTATTAGTTGAATTAGGGGGGGAGGTTACAGTTGTCAATAATTTAACCAAACTATCTGAACGAGTCTGTAAGAAGTTTTTTAACAAGAGATTTAGGAATAATAAGTTAGATGTTAGTGAATATAATAATATTATAGCCAAACCAATGTCACCGAAGGCTATAATGGTCTATTCGCTTGTAACTATATAATTAGTATTTGATGTACGTATGTAAGATAAGGTTACCATGGAACCAGCAAAACACTTAGTTAACAGTTTTGTTAAATAAATAAAAATAATTATAAAAAAAACTATCGGCTTCCCGTTTCAGAACGAATTAAAAGGTTTCTAGGTTTCGAAATAAGTAGGTCAATAAAAAATGTGTGCATACTTGTGTGCAAAATTCTACCAAAATCCTTGCGATTCTGTACCTGTACACTGTTCACCTCTAGACTATTACGCCTATTAAAACACAGCCAAATCACAAATGATATTACTTGTATAAAAAAGCCTCCACGATAAGTGTTCACAGTATAATTCCATCAGCAGATCAACAGAACAAAATCCCTTTATCATCGTTTACGACGCACTTAAGAAGATTATAGATATAATTAACATTCTTCACTGAGGAGCAAAGGTCATTTTATAAATAGCTCATTCAATATTCAATTCCCGTTCCAAAATTACCAGAATTCACTTAAACAAATAAACTCGGGGCATTATAAAATAATTGGACATAAAAGTTGTCTAATAAAAATGGAATTAATGCTAAATGAATAATAAAAAGTAAAGGAATAGGGCTATGAAAATTATATTAAGGCTATTATCGATATCCTTAGTCGAGATTTTGCTTTTGGGACGATCAGCAGAATCGTGCAGATAATAGGAGCACGGAGACGCTATATAGAAACAAAACCGTGTCTATATTTAGGTTATCACACGACAATTTATTTGTTGGTATTTATCTCATACTAAGAACCATTTATAATTTTGGTAATAGAAGTGCTTGAATGGTTATTTCGGATTTCTTTAATCTTTAATCTTAACCCTCTGTCTGTAAGTATTATATTTGTATCGTAGGAAGTGTCGTGCGCAACATTTCACATGCAACATAGCGCGCGGGAAGTGAATTTGAAAGGAAAAATCCCCGAACTCCGTCGACCCCCATATTTTTTTTTTTAGTGGACTTCATGTCGTACAATGAAGAGAACCTATAGATTTTGCAATAACTTATAATTTGCTTTTAAATAAAACTATTTTTACGGATTTTATCGCTGTTTCAATTCATTTGTAGGCTACAAAAGAGCACTTACAAAACGTCAAACTAGTTGCACGGTTCCAAAAAGTCGTTTCTATTGAGAAGAACCGGCAAGAAACTCCATAGTTACTCTTACAGCAGTTCTTTTACAGCATTCATGCTGCATTTATAATTTGCTTTCTTTCCCAACAGTGCCACCCAGTAAGATGGTGATCACAGATGATAAGGGTGATGTGAAACAGGCCATTGTCGGCCCCTACATCGAAGGTGACACCTTTACGCTGAAGTGTGATGTCAGCGGGGGTGAGTACAATTGTAGATTACAATAAATAGAAAAGGATTCTGAAGATTTTTACAAAATGTTGGTGGTAGATAAACAAGCCAGCGTTTTTCTTTTCTAAATAATTTCTTGAAGGATAAAAAAATTGTAACTAATATTTTTCAATTTAAATTATTATTTATCTACACTTAGCTACTAAATACTTGTAATGTAAAGTTTTATGCGTGAACTGATGTAAAAACCGTCTCTTTATTCCAACTTTAACCAAATTAGACTTTACTTATACGATCCCAGCATGTTTTAAACATCTGTTTTTTTTCAGGTCGACCAAGACCATGGGTGAAATGGTTCCGGGACGAAGTCGAGACCGATACCCCCGCGACCCCCCTGTCCGGGAGTGGGGTCCGGGGGGTCTTGCACATTGGACCCCTGACCCGCCTGGATGTTAGGGCCGCATTCACATGTCGGGCCTCAAATCATCCACGGGCGCATCCTATTGAAACTACGCTTACTTTGGACATGAATTGTGAGTAGATACAGATATAATACATAATATAAAAATACATCATGCTTGTATTTCCCAATGAGTAGATTAAGATTTATAGGACACCGAAATTTTGCCATTTATTTATGTTGTAAGTATTAACTATGTAATCAAGGCGTGCCTATTGTCATTAACCGGACACAAAACCAGAATTCTGCTACCGAAAATTACCCACTTGAAAATCCAATAACACTTTTCACGACTCGAAAATTGAACCCAATACCAACAAAGCAAGTCAAATAGTAATAAATATTTTACCTTCTACATAATATATAAAACGTCTATATCAGATGTTGACAGATGTCATTCCATTTACTATGAATGACAGGTAAGGTCATATAATTTTTGTGCCCAAAAAACATAGCTTCCTCACATGTATTACTCTCCTACTGGCCGTAGCCAACCGCACTTGACAGCAAGGCCTCCAACACGAGATATTGCGTGATCACTCAAGACTTAAGTCACATAATATCACAAACCAAATATCAAGGAAATAAGGGAAATAAATATTTATTTCACGGAAGTTGAAATCTAAGTCGCTTTTGGTTGATTCTTATCAAGATATTAAAAAGGCTAGTTTAATTCATGCTGTATTTTTTAAATTCATGAACGAAGCTAAATGATTTCAGCTTCGTTCTTGATATGGCCTACGCTTATAAGGCCGACTGCCTTAAGTAATACAGTAATAGAAACTTAATAATTCACTATCGCTATATCGACAATCTCCAACAGAAATGTAACACTCTATAAACAAAAGAGTACCCACTTTATTTTACCACAACCAATCATTCTCCTCCATTTTAAGTAAAGCTCTAATTGCCAATATAAACAGTGCAAGATTCTAAATCAATTTCTTGTTTTCAGTTCCGCCCTTAACAGTTCACATCTTGGGTTCGAACCAGCCACTTTCAGCCAGCAGGAGATACGACCTGCTGTGTCAGAGCTCGGGGTCAAGACCACCAGCATCCATTACCTGGTGGAAGAATGGACATCGGATAAACAATGCGAAGGAAACGGTAAGATACATTTGCCAACTAGAAAGAAATGGGTACTAGGTGTTTAATTTTCGAAGATTCCATTACTGTGCCAGCTATGTTTTCGCTTTTATGTTTCTTTAAGCAAGCACGTTATAATTAGAATAATAACTTACTTAATAATGTATACTGATACACGACTAAGTTAAGAATTACTGAATTTGGAAAAATGTCGAACATCATAATTTGTATTTAAAATTATTTTAAGACTTAATTATTTATCAATCCATTGTTGATTTCAAAATTATCTTTGAACACTTAATACGGAAGCGCAAATAATATAAACATCACTCTGATTATAATAACTTGGGTATTAATTTTGTAGCATCAAAGAAAATTCCTTCGAGTCCCGCGGTTATCGAGATTGACAACAAACGAACTCAGAAACAGATAAGGGAGACTAGCTCATCAATTCCCAAACTTTTCGAGAGAGAAGCTAATTTTGCATAGAAATTTAATCAAAGTGGCCAATCTTATACGGCGGCAGTGTTGCTACTTGAAATAGGGGCACGTAAAAGTAATAAATGTAGATTGAATGGGACAGAGAATGCTTACGGCGTGCTCAAATCGCTCGTAAGAGACCCAACAGTGTTCCTGTTGCAAAAGTCTGTAGCAAGTGAAAGTTACGCTAAGTCCCAATGAGGCAAATTTGTTAGAGGACCGTTAGGAACCGTGATTAGCTGGGCGGAAGAAAAATTAGGACCTAGGTCTACACGATTTACTTAATGTTAATGAGTGTTTACGTTTTTTAATGTCCAACATTTTTCTTTTGACAAACGGGTTTGTTTACGAAATGTCTAATTTAATCATTTTACAAGAAATGCTTTTTAATTTCTAATGAAAACGTTCTTCGCTTTCCTAATTTCTAATGAACTTATTTTAACAGTACTTTATCTAAATTGGAAAATTGCTAGACACGAGCGGGACTCGAAACCGCGACCTTTGCTGATCCGTGGCGCAGCTCTGCCAACTGAGCTATCGTGTTCTATACTTTATGCTGGTTATGATTTACACCGAATTCGTACTATGATCTATAACTGAAATTAGGATACATGATATTATTGGCCTTTTGCCAAATACATCATCAAATAAAGAGTGGTGTTTATATTCCGTGTTTAATACTAATATGGCAGAATATATTGTTATAGATCAGCTGCCATTAAATACTGTATATGATATGCTTCTTATCTGATTTCAATGACCACATTATCACACGGTCTCATTTTACTAAAAAAGTTAGTTATATAATAAATTTATGTTTAGAGTTTTTTCTTCTTCTTCTTATCGTATGGTTGATGAACAACCAGGTGTCAGAGTTTAAACCGCCTGTAGGCCTCTGACATGGATTTACACACCGTTGAAAAATCTCTTAGCTGTGCCGGTATCCTTACGATGTTTTCCTTCAGCGTTTTTAGCTGATAACTAATTTATAGTACGCACATGAATTTGAGAAGACATTAGTGCGTACCAGCGTTTCAATTTGCGACCTTTGACTTGGCAGTCCAACGGCCATACTACTCGACTATCAGTGGTCTAGGGTTTCTGTGTCATGGCAACACGTGACCTAACCTGTTATTGTTAATTTTAAGCATCCTCCAAAATAATAAGGTCATCAATCTAATAAAATAACGCTACAACATCACCGCCTACTTAACAACCAATATTATTCTTAATTAATTCAACCACTACCATCCCCAGCTCACACAATTTAATATCAAAGCCAATATTTTTCTTTCATTATCTTCCCCGTACAACGAATTATGGCACTAAAATTAAATTCCCTGCAACCGCGCTCCCTGACGATGTAACTAGATTACATTGGCAAAGCCGAAATATCAGTCTCAAAAGCTTCTTGAATATTCTTGATTACAACACAAGGCGGTACGTCAATCAACCCTCACACACGCTATTCAAACTGGTTTGATTGTCGCACGTAATTAAATTAAACCTACAGCCAACATGCCAACTAGAAATTAATATTAACAACACTTAATTAAAATCAATTCTGAACACTGAATCGTGGTATAAGCCCTGTGATTGGTTGATTTGTTTTTGGAATCAATTTAGGCGTCTGGATTTTCGATTAAGGTTCGCTCAGGTATTTGAAACATTTGAACTATAACCCTAAAAAGGTTAGTGTACGTCATTTTTAAATATAGAAGTTTTAATATCTTTAATTGTGTTTATAAAGCGTCCCTTATAATTTTAACGTTAATGGTTTAGTATCCTATGGGGTGGAAGAAACAAATTGTCGCCCTTTGTTTACCGATCCCTAAAAAATACTAGCCAAAATGTTTTTGTAAGTAGAAAAATCTTTGATTAAAACAGCATAACTAGTAAAAATGATCACGATTTTTCCTTTGTAGAAATATGCCTTCATAATCATATGTAGGTATGTAATATTTTATAAAGTCAGCCTTCTCGATTTAATGTTTCTTTTGAACAAGAAAAGTAAAGAGATATTATAAAAGATTACATTTACAGACTTCCTGGAATTTATTATGTGCGAAAGTCGACTCTTTAAGGTATTTCCTAAGAAGGCATACAAATAACCACTTCACTATTCAGTTCATCAAAAATAATAATTGATTGGGAACCGAAACATTAATGATTTATGTACTTATTGTATATTGCTTGAATACGAAAATTTTACTCGTAGATACTCAAATATAGCCATGATTAAATATAGTCATAACAAATTACAAATTTCCTATTAACGTGTTTATTACGTACCTTTTATTGTCTCTAACATAAATACCAGTTGATCGTTTCAATATGAATTTTGATTTAGAGCCTCCAAAATAATATTAATAGATCGTAATTTGAATTTCAACGAAACTTCAAAGGATTTTAACTACCTATAATTTTGAAATCTGCTAAAATCGAGAACGATTTTATCCTCTTGTAAAAGTGAAGAGAATTATTTACTTTAGCCTGTGTTTGTTAAGATCGGTAATTATATATTAATCTATTTGTTTGGAGGAAGCAGGAAGTATTTTTTTTAATAAGCTGCTTTACTGAATATTTTTTAGGGCGAAAGAAAAGTTTTTGATCGGAAAAATCAATCATTCTTCGTTGTTAATGTTTGATTACATCATTATCGACCTCCAATAATATCGTAGCTCTGAAGGAAACGCCGATTTTTGTATCCACAATATCTCTACTCTAAATTGGTTTACCAGTTCCCTGAAATCAAGTTCATATCATAGAACTATTTGATACCCAGTCAACACGTAGAGTACCATGAGCTCGATATATTTGAATGAAAAAATAAGACTTCTTGTTTTTCCAACAGCTTTCAACGGACGGAAACACGACAACGTCAACGGTATCCTTACAATTAACGAAGTCTGATGCAGGAGCAAAGCTTGCATGCAGGGCATCCAACCCTCAAATGGCTTTAGTACCAGCCTTAGAAGACGACTGGACCCTGGATATACAGTGTAAGTAAGACTTGAATACTTAGAACTTTTTAATTGAGGCCCTTGTCCCTTTAAAGGGTAAGCGAAAATGTAAGTGGTTCTGAGTGCTCAGAAAGCAGGTCAAGTGGTTCTGGTCACTGTGGTCTATGGTGACGTTTTTGTTAAGTGGTATGGACACATCAATGACGTCAGAAGCAATAGGTTGGTAAAACAGACAAAGATAGATGACGGAAATAGGTAGTTATAAGTATATATACGAAATATTTAAGTTTAGAAGAATATTTACATTTTGTGTGTCAAGGCCAATAATCGACGCCTAATTTGGCAATTATGCATCACGTTAGTTTGCAAGCAAGTATTTGATGATACTATATTGATGGCAATGACAATGTTTCATGGAGAAACCAAGGCTATTGAACAGTCGTTTAAGCATTGATCTCCCTTCCGCGAGAGAAAAGTCGCGGGTACACTAGAGATTTTAAAACTCTCCCACGAGGAAGTAAAAACGGTAAAGAAAAATTAAGTTTATCCAAAATTTCCCTACCAAATTTTATTACGAGTAAGCCTTGAAAGTTTTCCACGAGTTTGTTTTTCTTGAATTCTAGATTTTATGGGCAAGAATGAAATTTTGCAAAAGTACCTCCAACAGAAAGTTTTTGGTATTGAAGACTACAATTGTAAGATGCTATTTATAAAGATGGTTGGAGTGTTGTTGACGTTTGGTTCAGTGTTTGATAATATTATGTTAAAGGTCTTCTTCTTATCATACGTTTGGTATAGGTTTTTTTTTTTTTTTTTTTTTTTCGGTGGGAAAATCATCTTATGACATCCCCCGCTCTTGGGCGGAGCGGGAGATAGTGTCAGACTTTTACTGACTAAAAACCCACTCCTGTTCCTTCGTTGCCTTTCGTACCAGGGCCGAGTCTTCCTTTCGGAATCAGACCCTTGGCCCCAGTAGGCTTCGACCCTGATGGGCCCCTACAGTTGCTGACATCTCCTTGAGGCGCGCGTGAAACAGTACGCGCCGTCGACGACTTGGGCTCGGTCCGGATGGTTACCGGACGGTCGGACGGCGAGCCACCCATTGCTCACCGACCGCAAGCCCGCGCCTACGGTGGCCGGAAATCGGGATCAGAATCCCGGCTTCGGTTGGGGCGTGAGGATCGTTGCCTCACGCGATCGGCCGCCTCCTTTGCTAGCATTACTGCTTCGCAGAAGGAGGCGACCGCCTGCCACTCCTCCTCGCTCCGGACCATGGCCTGTACCAAGGCCCGGCGCGAGAGATTACCGCCGCCGATCGCCCCCACGAGGACACGGCGATGCTCTTCCCAAGCGGGGCACACCTCCAACGTGTGCTCCACCGTGTCCTCCGGGCTGTCCACGCAATGGTGACACCCGGGCGTTTCTTCCGCACGGATCCGGTGCAGGAACCTCCCGAACTTACCATGTCCGGTGAGGACCTGCGTCATGCGGAAGGTAAGGACGCCGTGTTGCCTTTCCAGCCACTCCTCAAAGAGGGGACTTACCGCCATAATTACGGCGTGCCCAGCACTGGGTTGCGATAGTCGCTGTCGCCATTCCACCATGAGATCCCGCCGGAACTCTTTCCGCCATGCCTTGAATTGTCGCGGCAGCGGAGTTTCGCCCCGGCGTTGCATCTCCACGCGCAGATCGTGCATGCGTGCAAGGCCTGTTGCCTCCAGATCCCATGGTGGCTGGCCAGCAAGGAGGCTCGCCGCTTCGCGGGAAACCGTGCGGTATCCCCGCACCATCCGTATGGCCATGACCCTCTGGCACGCGTTCAGCTGGGCCGCCGGTCGCTTTCGCAGTGACGGCGCCCACACCGGCGCCCCATAAAGGGCCATGGACCGGACGATGCCTGCGTAGAGCCTCCGGCAGGAGGCGTCTGGACCCCCAAGGTTGGGCAGGAGCCGCTTCAGGGCAGCCCCAGTCCGATTCAATTTGGGAGCCAGACGTCGGAAGTGCTCCTCGAAATTCCACCGACTGTCGAGGACAAGTCCCAGGTACTTCATCGTCGACCCGACGCCGATGTGAACTCCTCCCACCGTTAGTTGGGAACGCCGAGGCGGCGCGCTCCGAGGGCCGTGAAAACACATGGCCTCGGACTTGTGCAGCGCCACCTCGAGTCCCAATTGCTGGATCCTATCAACGACCATCGCAACCCCGCGTGTCGCAAATTCAACCGCCGCCTGATACGACTCTCCCCGCGCCAGGACCAGCGTGTCGTCTGCGTAGCAGACCACACTGACCCCGTCAGGGAGGTCGCCGCGCAGCACGTAGTCGTACCCGATGTTCCACAAGGGCGGCCCTAGTACCGATCCCTGCGGAACACCGCACGACATCTCTCGCCGTTTCCACTCTCCCTGGTGACCAGGGTAGATGATGTACCTGTCCGACAGGTAGGCCTCGATCACACGACAGAGGTAGTCGGGCACCCGGTGGTACCGGAGTGCCCTCCCAATGCTACTCCAGGGCAAGGAGTTGAAGGCATTGGCGATGTCCAAAGACACCGCCACGACACACCTGCCCCGGGACACCGCCTCCCCCGTCGTGAGGGCTCGCACGCGCATGATAGCGTCCACCGTGGAGCGCCCCCTGCGAAAACCAAACTGGCCGTCCGCAAGGTTCGGCCCCACTCGTGCTAGGTGTGCGACGAGGCGGTCTGCAATTACTCTTTCAAAGAGCTTGCCCACCTCGTCGAGCAGCACAATGGGCCGATACGCGGACGGGGAGTCCGCTGGGCGCCCCGGCTTCGCGATAAGGACCAGTTTCCCCGTCTTCCAGCGAAGTGGGAACTGGCCCCTCTCCATGCATGCGCTGAAGAGCCCTCTTAATCGAGACCCGAGAGCCTCCATGGCCAGGACCCAGGCTTTCCCAGGCAAACCGTCGGGTCCTGGGGCGGTATTCTTGGCACTCAGCCTTCGTACCGCCACATTCATCTCTACCTCGGCCACCTCTGGAGCATTGTCGTCGTCGTCGCCATCGTGATCCGCGTTAGACACCGCTGGTGGCGGAGCCATGAGCGGGGGAGAGTGTTCCCCTCGCGTAGGGAACAGAGTGCTCACCACACCCTCCACAATCTGGGGCCGGAGACTCTGCGTGAGTGGGGGAGCCCAGGGGCGGAGTTTTTCCCGCACAACCTTGTAGGGGCGTCCCCATGGGTCTCCGTTCAGAGTCCCCAGCCACACGTTGCGGGCCTCCAACTTGGCCCGCTTTATTTCCGCTCGGAGGGTGCGCTTCGCCACTCTGTATCCCTCGTACAGCCGCTCGTACTCCGCCTCTCTGGCCTCCGCATCTGGCGGGCGGATGCGGCGACTGCAGTGTCTGGCGCACCGGCGCCGCGCGGCATTGCACGCATTGCGCAGTACCGCAATCTCCGGCGACCACCAGTACACCTGGCGCCGGGCTCGTCCTGGCCGAACTCGGGGCATTGCCACGTCGCAAATTTGCGACATGGCCTCCCGGAACCACTCTGCCTCGACGTCAATGTCGACAGGCCTGTCCGGTGTTTGCACCCAGGCCTGTACCATCGCGGCTTCCAGGAGGAGCTCCCGGTCCAGCTGCTTCAGCGCCCAACGCGGACCACACGGGGTCTGGTGGACCGGCGCGTCCGAGGTCTGGGTGGAGATGTCAAACCGAATGTACTGGTGGTCTGAGTACGTCTCCACCCCCTCCATTACGCGCCAGCCCACGACACGCGGTGACAGAGCAGGGCTGGCGAACGATATGTCCACCACTGACTCGCCCTGCATCCGCACACACGTGGGGACAGAACCCCGGTTTAGGACGACCAGACCTGTCTCCAGGGCCCAGTCCTCCACCATCCGACCCCGCTGGTTCGTGAACCGAGAACCCCAAGCCAAGTTCTTGGCATTGAAGTCCCCGCAAACGACCACGGGGAGGGAACCAAACCTAGCGACGACGGCATTCAGCTCCATAAGGGAGATGTGGAGATCGGCGAGAGTTCTGTTCGGGGACAGGTAGACGCCTACCACTGCAATGTCCCCGAACCGTGCTGCCACGCAACCCCGTCCCCTCGTGACGGCCTCGAGGGACGGAGTACCGGCGGCGGCCGACGAAATTAGTGTCACCGAGCCGTTCAGGTCCTGAACCCAGTCTCCCCTGGACAGGACATAGTACGGCTCGGAGACCACGGCGATATTGATCGACCACTGCGCCATGCTTTGGAGCAACAGATCCTGAGCGGGGGCGCAGTGGTTGATATTCGCCTGGAGGAGACGCAATGGAGCCGTTATTAACAGTCCATTACAGTCTCCTCCCGAGCCTCACGTGAGGGCCCTGCCGCGGTGGTTGCGGCGGCGACAGCAGCGGCAGCCAGAGAAGAGGCTGCGGCGGAGAGGACGTCGGGGTGGGCTTGCCTTGGGACTTTGCCCTTAGCCTTGGCAGGGGGGTCGCAGGACCTGCTCCCAGCCCGGTGATCGGCCGGCTTGCCTGCCGCCGCACATGCGTAGCAGTGCGGCGTAGCACGGCATTCTGCAGCCTTGTGACCGGGCTGACCGCACTGGAAGCAGCGGTCACTGCGGTCCACCTCCGCGGCGCAATAGGCACCCACGTGGTGCCCCACGTGGCAGCGGTAGCACCGCAGAGGTCTGGGCTCCAGCAGTTTTACCTGCGCGGAGACCCAGCCCACCAAGAGCCTTCGGCCTTCGCCAGTGATGGCCTTGGCCGCCGACACGGGGCAGCTCACCGTTACGGCTCGCAGGCCCGTGCTGTCAGCGCGGATGGTGCCCGCCCGCACCTGATCTGCGTTGCACCCTCCCGCCCTGACGATGGCGGCCACCACCTCGTCCACCCTGACGGAGTCGTCCAGACCCATGATGCGCATGTCCATGCACTTGGTGGGCCTGGACACTCGGACCTCCTCGACGTCCAGGGACGCCCTGATCCTTGCGGCCAGGGCGTCTGCGGCAGGGCCACTGTCTGCACCAGGGACCTCTAATATTCGGGCCCCGGTTGCGGTGCACCTCATTCGGAAGCCCCCAGAGGCTCCGAATTCGCTGAGGTGGCCCACCACCGCCTGCTTTGCCTTTTCCATGACGGTATTGTAAGTCACGCCCTTCTTTTCCGCATCTGGCTGTAGTGTAATAACTACAGCCGCAGAATTCGGGGCGCAAAGTCTAGCCGCCATGGCCCGCTTCTTGCGCTCCTGTCGCCTCGCGCGCTTTTTGACCGACCTAGTTGCCTTGCCCGCACCCCTCTTGGCGCCAACAACCGTCCAGTCGGCTTCGGCCGAGGGTTCTGCAAGGGGGATAGCAGGCGCGGCCTAGTCGCCGTCATGGCAGGAGCCCTCGTCGCTTTAGCGGCAGGTGCCACCTTATCCTTCGAGGGTGGAGCAGGCCCTCCCTGCCGCTGCTGCTGTTTGGCCGTCAGGGCTGGCCTCGCAGCCTCCGATGCCGCGGCCCCGCGCCCGGTTTGCCCCGATGGGCTCACCTTGGGTGCGGCAGCCGCAGTCGCGGCGGCAGCATATGACGCCGCCTTCCGCTGGCTGGAGGCCGCAAGTGGGGGACGCAGCACGATGCCTTCCAACACGGACAGCTGCTGCTGCATCCGATGCTGGAACTGCTCCTGCTGCTGCTGCTGTTGCTGCCGAAGGGCCGCCAGCTCCTGTCGCACCAGCGTCAACAGCTGACTTTCCGGCTCGGGCTGGGGCTGGGCCCGACTTTGGCCCTGCCCTTGCTTGCGTCCCCCTTTAGTCGACTCCTGGCAGTCGACTTCCTGGGCTCCCAGAAGCTCGGCTCGGAGCATCGCGATCCTCTTCTCGACCCTCTTCTCAAAGCAGGCGTCTATAGCCTCCAAGATAGAGGTCGTGAAGTGGGCGATGCCCCTCTTCTTCGAGCCCTTCTCCCTTTTCCTCGAAACCGCTGTCAGGGCTTCCACGACTAGCTCCCCGAGCAACCTGCGTGACTCCTCGGCGGAGTCTTCCCCGGCGTCCGGCTTGTCGCCAGACGGCCCCGAGGGGCCAGCCCTAACGCTGGTCACTGCGGGGTAGCGGCCCTCCGCGGCGAGTTTCTCGGCTCGCACAGCAGCCTCCTGCGAGGTAAGCCCCCTCCCTCTTCCTCCCGTACGACCTGCGCCCCGCCCACTGGTGGGGATTTTCCGGGCCGAGCCCTTCTCTCCTTCGGAGGACGATTTGTCCCCCGATATGGGGCGCTTCCGGTACAGACGCGAGTCTCTACCGGAATCACCTTGACCCTCCTCAGCCTCCGAGCCCTCCGAGCTCCTTTTGGATGCCGCATCGGACTCCGACTGCGCATCACTCTCCATCTCCTCGTCGTTGGGTTTTGTATAATATTTTGTAGCCATTTTTGTTCCCGCGAGTATGAAACTTTGTGTACCTGCTCAAATTCAGTGGTCCGCACTAGAGACTAATTAAGCTACCCATTAGTCAAGCTAACAACCTCCCTCACGGTGCGCCGCCGCTTGGAGATTTGGGGTAATTTTTTATAGAGGTTGTCTTCCTCGCGGCCCGGGTGGTTAAGCCAAGACCCTCGACCCCCATCAAAAGTCAGAAACATGACCTTGGACAATCTCTGGGGCTACGAGACTAACGGTGGCAGAAGGAGGACCAAGTCTTCCTCCTGCCTGCCCGGTGGCAGGGTGAGTGCACTCCGAGCCCGCTCTTACTTCGCCACTGTGCCCTCTGCTATGGCAGAGGGACACGCGTTGAAGTGTTCCTTCAGACAGAATATTCGCAAGCGGGCATCGAGACCCCTTAGGCAGAAGTACCCAAGGGGAGTCGTTGGCCGCCTCCCAGGGTGCACCGTCCCGCAGACTGGCCTTCGCTCCGGACGTATCCGCGAGGGAACTACAGCCCGCGGGCTCTCGTGGAGGTTTTCTGTCGTAGCACCCCACGATAGGTATAGGTTAATGAACAACCTGGTGTCAGAGTTTAAACCGCCTGTAGGCCTCTGACATAGCTTTACACACCGTTGAAAAATCTCTCAGGTGTGCCGGTTTCCTCACGATGTTTTCCTTCACCGTTTTTAGCAACTGATAACTAATGTATAGTGCGCACATGAATTCGAAAAGACATTGGTGCAAGCCGGGGTTTGAACTTGCGACCTTTGACTTGGCAGTCCAGCGGTCATACCACTCGGCTATCAGTGCTGTTAAAGGTACTAATGGTATTAAAAAAATATTTTCAATGTATTTCATACATAAGACGTTACTTCGCGGACTGTCAACCTATTTCTCTTTTTCTCACATACGTTTTACCAACTTTTCTGAGAAAGCATTAAATTTTTATACATAGTCTAACTTTTTAATTTATTGCGCTTAAGTTAGATCTAAGATTTAGATCAGAATCACTATTATTACATACTAACGGCGCCCCGCGGTGTTCCCAGCTACATTTTTCCGGGATAAAAAGCCTGTGCGTTAATCCAGGGTGTCAGCTACCTCCATACTAAATTGTAGTAAAATCGGTCCAACCGTTTAAGCGTGAAGTGGTAACGAACATTAAAACACACTTACAAGCTTTCGCCTTTATGATATTAGTGTGATTATTTTAAATTTATTTATTTTTGTATCCAAACAGATGTCCCCGAAACGACTGTGCGGTTAGGAACGAACCTGGATCCTTCAAACATAAGGGAGGGAACTGACGTGTATTTTGATTGCATCATCAGAGCACACCCTTATGTATACAAAGTGGAATGGAGGCATAACGTGAGTATTTCATTGTTTTGTTTGGTTGAATTGATTTTTAGTAGCAGGCCATGTAATGTTTTTTTCATAGGAAGTTGTCAGAACGGCCTAGGGCCAAAACTATATTGGGGGCTGATAATTTTTTTTGCATGTTAGCAAAATAGGAGAGTCCACAGTCCATTTAAGAATACCCCCTACACTAGTGTTGTTAAAGACTCAAGTCTTGAGTCTTATTTAATAAAGCTAGAGCTTTTTTTTGAAGACTCGAGTCTTATAAATAATACTTAGAGCTCAAGTCCTTCAGAATTTGGAGTCTTTTGTAAAAAGACTTGCGTCCTGCCAAAAAGAACTCAAAGACTGAGTCTTTTTAAAAGACTAATGACTGAGTCCTCTAAATCCATAGCCATAGTTTGGTTGGAGTAAATAAAAGTAAAAATAGAAAGTCCCAAAATATTTATATATTTATAATTTTGATTCAGCAAATCGTCAGTCTTCAGGTGGATACAATTGATTAGGTTAGGTTAGGTGTATTAAATACAACAACTCAAGTTCATGACTCAGTCTAGCTCAAATAACTTAAAAGACTCGAAAGGACTCAAAAGACTCAAAGAACTCAAAGGACTCGGACTCATGTGACTAACGAGTCCTAGTCTTGAAAATCGACTCAAGTCTCGAAATGAAGACTAAAAGACTTGAGTTTTTTACAGCACTACCCTACACCGTTAAAAAATACAATCGTGACTAAAGTCATAATATAAGAATATCAAAAATCGTATTTTCATAAATTGTTAATTCAATTAGGTACTTTTGATATTTATGTGTGCAAATGACGTATTAATTTCAATTATTTTCAATCTAAAGTTAAACAGGATAAACCCTTCAATAATGCCCTGAAGGAAAAGGGTCAAACCATGTATCTTATGGAGGAGAGGACATAACGCTAAGTTTCAATCCCACGGGGCCCCTAAAAGGGTAGTCACGACTTCATCCCGAACTAACTTTAGCAACGCCATAAGACAGACATCCACACCACGTTATATACAAAGTTTAATACCTATGTATATAAGTGTAAGACTATCAGAGAGACGATCTTTAAATTCAGAACACGAGGAGTTTCAAATAAAACTAACTTGTAAGTCATTGATAATAATCACTTTTAATTTATCCACCGACATGACAATCCCATATACGGGACAAACTCTCGTGTCACAATGTGTCACCGACCAAAAGATTTGCTCTTTTTAACATGCTACCCCAACTAAAAGTACAATGTTGCTATGTAAACGAGTGAACGAGTAAATGAAGTCTTTTTATACCTATTTTATTATTTTACTAGCTGTGCTCAAGACTCCGTCCGCGTGGACATTCGGAAACAGCAAAATTATATCAAAATTGTTTTTAATATGTTAGCTAAGTTTGAGCGGATTCTATTTAGTGGTTTACGCCAAGCCGTACTATTTTATTACATGTATGTAAAGATTGAAGTTACTTGTTTGTTTGTGAACCGATTTAATTGATTTAAAACAAATACTAAATGTTATGGGAAGCTTGCCACAATGCATCAGTGAAAACCGTATTCAAATCGGTTAATTCGGTCGTTTCTGAGATTAGCGCGTTCAAACGCGTAGACAAACTATATTTTTGGCTTCAGTAACATAAATACAAACCCTCTTACTTATAAACGAGGCTAACATGTGTTTTAAGATAACCACTTGTTAAGACTATCGGCATCTCTATTTTATGAAGTGCAAACGACAGTGACAGGTATAATTTAACCGATTGTTCAACAATGACAATTTTTATAAGTAAGGGGGAAAGTGTATAAACTGTTTTTTTTTTAAATATTGAATGCACGGGTCGTTTAAGATTTTATTACATGTATAGATATAGATTGATTCTTTACATAAGTATAAGGTTTTGTAGTTTTAAATTTAGGCACGGGTAGTAATCAGAATCATCATAAACTAAAGAACATGTATTAAGAAAGTGTAAAGTGGAAAGTGAGTGTAGCGTAAGAAATATGCCAGGATTATTGCAAATATCTCCTTGGTCTCTATATTACCCTTCTGGAAAACACGCGTGAATTTGGTTAATGTATGAACTTACCTCAAATCTGGATTTACTATTTTCAGCATTTAAGATATTGATCGATGAGAATGACACAGAAATAATGTTACAATAGTTCGGTATATATTACACTGTATGACATAGTGCATTCGTATAAATCATCATCATCATCAGCCGGAAAACGTCCACTGCTGGACAAAGGCCTCCCTCTTACAACGCCACAATGAACGACAACTTGCCGTTTTCGTTTAAATATAGTCAGCCAATTTACTTACATTGATCATCAAAGCTTCTTCTTGAGTAGGTACTTCGATTCGATATTTAAATCGCAGGAGAAATGAATTATTTACCATTACCAACTAACCAAATATATTTCATCAGGGCAAAACCCTTCTCCACAACGTCGGGCAAGGCGTGATCATCAGCAACCAGTCCCTCGTACTCCAGGGAGTCGGCAGAAGAACAGCTGGCAACTACACGTGTGTCGGCTTCAACGCTGAGGGAGATGGCGAGAGTAAACCATTCTCCTTAAACGTTTTGTGTAAGGAAATTATATTTTGACTGGCTTGTTGGTCTAGTGGTTAGTGGCCCTGACTGCTAAACCGGAGGTCGTGGGTTCGATTTCCACCCAGGACAAATCTTTGTGTGATGAGCATAATGATTTGTCCTGTGTCTGGGTGTTATTTATCTATATTATGTAAGTATTTAAAAATATTTAAGTATCAGTTGTCCGGTTACCATAATACAGGCTCTGCCTAGTTTGGGATCTGATAACCGTGTGTGAGTTGTCCCAAGATATATTATTATTATATTATCATCATACTTAGAAAATAAGCGAATACTTCATGAATTGAATTGCTGGAGTTATGATGAATTGCTTTCGCAGCTGATATTTCCATTGTTTTTATAGCGGTGTGAACTGAATATGACTAATACAAGTATTCACTATTAAAGGTTACAAAGTAATATTTATTCTGCTATGACAGATCATGATTCATTAACACCTACATACGAATGAACAAATTTTGGTGTAGATGAAAAATCTTAAGGTCCAGTAAGAAATATTTGTCTCTGCAAGTCTTTGTTGACTGGTACGAAATGCCTTTTGGCATTAAGTCCGCCTTTGTACACTTGTTTTGTGCATAAAGTACTAAATAAATAAAATAAATAAATATACTAACTGTGATTATTTCTCCCACAGATGCACCCACTTGCAGGAGTTCCCAGCAGAGGGTGCACGGTGTAGCCAAGCAAGAGCGCGCACATATCACTTGCCATGTTGATGCTAATCCCCCTGAAGTTGTGGTAAGTTCGATAAAATAAGCACCAACACAAGTCCTTGGAAAGTGAGAAAAAATTGCAAGCAAAAATCAAATTCCGTCGCTAGAAAAGAAAAGTTCACGTCGTTAAGTGGTGACGAACCCCATTGTGGGCTCGGTAAATAACTATTTGAAGCTCGCTACAGACTTAAACTGTTGCTACACATTTTGCTGACGCTGCGGCCAAAACCGGGCGCACGTCATTTTACTAATATATCTAACTACTAACATACCAATTTACAACACAGAGAGACAAAAATCGCCAACTAACTAGGAGTAAATTAAGTAATAAACATAACTATTTATTACGCAGTGATGCCTTCCCTTGGCATTCACAAGACCAACCCACTTATAAAGTGTACGAAAACATACACTCACCTTCATTGGACTTCTGACGCGGCAAAATATGGGTGTGGCCTATCCTTTAGGAGATTAGAGGCATGATTTTATGGACGAAAAGACGCTGATTAGAAACACCTTTAACCAGTACCTTACTTCAGGGACCTTCTTCTACCTGAGGAAAAGTGATAAATAGTGGGTCTGGACTATAAGATAAAGCAATCATATTTTTGTTGTAGATGTCAGATACTGCAGTAAGTTTAAAAACTTAGTGACTGAAGCTATATTCTCGAAACCCGTTACCCATTTGAACTGGAGTATCTGATTTCGGAACCTTAATTTGGTTAGTTACAGATCTTCCCTGACGTAGGGTAATTTAGTCAGAAATTATTCAATATACATATAAATTTCTATAGGTAGAAGGTAAATTTGCCAATCAAGAGGGAATTACAATGTGGTTTTCCTTGTAACCCTTCTCCCCTCCTCGCCCCACGACCTCTAAGACTTTAACTCAATTATAACAATTCAATTGTGACGTTTCTTCCTTATTGCTATTTTCTAAGAACGCCATCAAAAGAACTAGAACTGTTTTCGTACAAAACGTTGCCACAGGAAAAAGCACTTTACAGATTTTTTACTTGCCAAAACACTTTTATTCGAGTGACAAGTAGCTTGTTGCAAAAGCATTTTAACAGTTATTATATCAAAAATCTGTTAATAGATTTATTCATGTGATAAAAGTTATGCATCAACATGCAGCTAAACGTAAAATTTAAATATGTATGTCAAATGGAAGGCCAAGGTGACGAGATTAAAGAATGTGAGATAAAAAAATTGTAGAAAATTAACAACCAATAAGGCAATACAGATCCAGTAAAATCAGGTTCAGTTCCTATTTTATGGGATTCACACCGTATATTGAAATATGAGTCTGTTGTTACAGTTTACATCTGTCTATTGATCTCGGATGTTAAACAATATTTCTATCAAATAAACTAAAAACTCGTATTTCCATTATTTTTAGTACAAAACCTTTTCCAAGGATTCCTTGCAATAAAACCCCTTTTATAAACACGAACTCTGCAGTCATTTACACTGGTTTATCCTTACAGCGAATTCCTGGAAAACCCAATTTTAAAACAAATACGTGGCACCAAGTTACCGAAATAAAATTAAACGGTATATTATTTACCATCTCATCAAAATTTTATCAACTGCCGGTAGGAATTTAGTCTGTAATTTTAAATACAGACGACTCACAAACTTGTAAGTTAAAAGTTGATCAAAATCAACGCGGCCCTAACTTCTTCGTAAAGGAATCTTGAATAAGTAATGTGAACTCATTATTAAGATGGAATTAGTTGAAGAGGATGGATAAAGAAATCATTCGTGGGTATTGGATGTGTATAAAAATATAATATTAAATGATACATGATAAATAATTTTATTTCAGCAAATAGGTTTTAAAAAAGCACTTTTACACGTCATTAGTTTTTAGACTAGTTAGAATGATGGTGTCATTTTTTAGACTGACTACGTCTGAGAAGAAATACCATATTATTTATTAGAAAGCAATTTTAAAATATTTATGGGCTGTTGGCGCCTACTGCAATACGCATAGCAAATACTGCACTCTCGTAAGGCGAACCAAATGCCTAGGAGTTTAATTTTTTATATTCGGTTTCTAAAGTACCCCACATCATTTTTTATTGTATTATATTCTTTTCACACAACGTTAGTCGCTCCGTTAAAATTATTGTAAAAAACCAAAATTCATATTGAAATACAAGCTAAAACGTATCCGAGGGTTTCATTTATGTCCAAATCGAGACATAAAAAGTGGCGACCGTGACAGGACGTTCGAAAACGGAAAAATAACAAAAATACGAAGTCTGAGTAGATTGACCAACTAAGCTACGAGTCTCAAAGGCTTCAAGAACGGATGTTTGGAGTATTTGGAGGTTCAGCCATTGCAGCCTAATCCAGGTGTACGTTCAAGACATAGATTCATGCGGTATTAAACCGAAGTCGTCGTGCAGCAGCCCGGCCAATGCAGCTAAGTGACCTTTCCCCTTTTACCTAACCATCCTTTGTGATCGACAAACCCCTCGATTTTACATGTGCTTATTTCAATATTACAAATACGAAAACGCTAAATAAGTAGCTAATATTTTCTTAATCACATATTCAAGCGGAACATTTTATTTGACCTTCATGTTTAAGGTTATTGTTTTACCAACCCGCTTTGTGATAAAATATATAGTGCGGCTACGGCCACAAATTAATACACACTTGTAACATTAAATCATAATCATAGCCTCCAATAAATTCAAGTTTAGTCTTACATACTCATAACATCACGCCTTTGTTACCCGAAGGGGTAGGCACAGTGCAGAGTATTTTAGCAAGTTATTAAGATTATTTCGCCGAACATTCCAGGCAAGCCGGTGACTTCCCTGTGACGGCCTTCAACATAGTCGAGCCTCATTCACGGGTATTGTCGAGTTCACCACCGGTACTTTCAAGCCACAGGTGACACCTGGAGAGGGACGTAAGATAAAACATTTATTTATTTATAGTTTCATTGTATTCTTGCACCGTTTTGCCTCATAGTTTTATTAGTACCTAATTACAAAAGGCACGTGTCCTTGTTTACTTATTGCTTAATTTACAATGGGCAAAGATGATGGCTCCGCGAGGGAGGTGCAAGACTTACAGGAACTTATCATTAAGCGTAGTTCGATAAAGGGCCAAATTACTAAGTTTAGGAACTATTTAACGAATTTGTTGTCAAACGATTCTGTTACACGTATTGAGATAGCTGAGTTGACACTTAAACTTAGTAAATTTGAGTCACTGTCCGTAAGATTCGACGACTTGCAGAATCAAATTGAGGTATTGAATTCTAATAATTTGCCTAACGAGATCGATGAAAGGGATGATATTGAACAATTATTCATCACAAACATTGCCAATGCTCAGAGTTTCATTCAATCTCATCAGTGTAACAGCCACCACAATGATTCTGGTAATATACTCAATACTAGCCCTGTTTCATCCGCTCCTGGTAATATTGATAATCTCGATTCAGGTTTTAAACTGCCACGGTTAGAAATAGCTAAGTTTAACGGGACATACTTCCGTTGGCTTGAATTTCGTGACACTTTCAAGTCTGTTATACATAACAATGAGCGCATTGCACCTATTAATAAATTCCATTACCTTTTGTCATACCTGGAGGGCGATGCATCTAGAATAGTGAGTAACTTAGAAGTATCAAATTCGAATTATAGTGTAGCTTGGAAATTATTATGTGACCGTTATGACAACAAGCGACAGTTAATAAGTCATCATTTTTCTTCATTATTAAATATACACCAAATGACTCGCGAATCAGACAAGTCGCTTCGTTTCATGGTGGATAATGTCACCAAGAACCTGAGAGCGTTGTCTGGTTTAGGGTTGCGGACTGATAATTGGGATCCTTTATTAATACATATATTAAGTTCTAAACTGGATAACCGCACTCTTACTAAGTGGGAGGAATGGCGTGGTTCTTTGGAGGATGTAGTACCCAATTTCCAGCAATTCAATAAATTTTTAATTGATCGTGCAGACGTTCTAGTGTCTCTAAGCCATTCTTCATCAAATAGTAATAACACCAATAAGGCGTCAGCCTCAACATCAGTTAAGAGTAGCAACAATAAATCCGAACGCTCTCAAAGTAAATCTTCTACACGCCAGTCGGTTTGTCAGTCTGCTTGTCAAAATAATTCGTCATCTTCTACGCGTTGCGTCGTCTGTCAGGGCGAACATAGAATTTACGATTGTCCTATTTTTAAGGCCAAGAGTGTGGAAGAACGAATAGCTGAAGTAAATAAGTTAAACCTGTGTGCAAATTGTTTAAGGTCGGGACACATTACACGAAACTGCTACCTCAGACCCTGTCGTGAGTGTAAGAAGAAGCACAATGCACTTCTACACGTTCCGATAGTAACAGAAACCCCTGCTGCAGCTACCACGTCATCATGTGGAACGATAGCTAATTATACTACACAAGGTTCAAAACATATTCTACTTTCTACCGCTTTAGTTGAGGTGTCTAACCCTACCACGCACAAGGGTGAAAGGGTACGTGCCTTATTAGACTGTGGTATTCAATCGTCATTTATGACGCGAACACTTAGAGACAAACTATGTTTGTCTAGCAATTCATTACTTAATAACTATATAAATATTGTCGGAATTGGCAATCACGTTAATAATAAAGTCAAAGAGAGTTGTGTGGCACAGTTAAATTCTTTAATTAAACCGTTTCACGTCACAACTACGTTTTTAATATTACCGGAATTAACAAGTAACATTCCCAGATACACAATAAATACTCAGCAACTGCAAATACCTACTGAGGTACACCTTGCTGACCCTAGTTTCAATCAATCCTCCGCTGTTGATCTACTCATCGGGGCAGATTTGTTTTGGGACATCCTTGGCTGCGAGCAGCGTTCTCTAGGCCCTAATAATCCTATTTTAAGAAATTCTGAATTTGGTTGGCTTGTTTCGGGTCCAATAAAGATAAATGATTTAAACAACGTAGTTAATATCCAATGTCATCATTCTTCGTCGTCAGACAAAGGAGTAGAAAACGATTTTAATCATCAAATGTCCAAGTTCTGGGAACTTGAAGAAGTACCATTAAAATCATTATTAAGTCATGAGGAAAGGCTATGTGAAAAACATTTCTTAACTTATTCTAAACGATTAACTACCGGCAGATTTTCTGTTCGACTGCCCCTTAAAGATTCACCCAATTGTTTAGGAGAATCTTACACATTAGCTAAAAAACGATTTTACAATTTAGAAAAACGATTTCGAAGGAATCCACAACTTAAATCAGAATATGTCAACTTTATCAGAGAATATGAACAGTTAGGTCATCTCTCACAGTCTAATGTATTAAGACCTAGTCTTTCATATTTTCTATGTCATCACGCTGTGTTCAAAGAAAACAGCGAATCCACGAAACTTCGGGTGGTATTTGATGGATCAGCTCCAACTTCATCGGGATTGTCAATCAATGACATTCTCATGGTAGGGCAAAATATGCAGGACTCTTTATTCTCCATTCTAGTAAGAGCTAGACAGCATAAGTATCTTTTAACCGGCGATCTGGAAAAAATGTATCGCCAGGTAGAAATTAATGAGGAAGACCGAAATCTTCAGCTCATACTGTGGAGAGAAGATGAGTCCCTTCCTATCAAAACGCTAAAATTGAATACTGTTACTTACGGCATGGCAAGTTCCAGTTATTTAAGCACACGCTGTCTGTGGCAACTTGGCGAAGAACAACCTGATGATACAATTAAAAATGTCATTCAACACGACTTTTACGTGGATGACATGATAACTTCGAGTGATAGTGAACATGAACTTAAACATATTCTTCAAGAAGTTACCGCAGCACTTAAGTTAGGTTGTTTTAATCTAAGAAAACTTAAAACTAATTTAACTACTATTCTTGACTCATCCTCTTTAAATATCAGTGAGAAATTGACACTCAGTGAGTCCTCTAGCACTCTGGGTTTAGGATGGGATCCACTGACAGATACATTGCATTTTCCAATACAACCCTTACTTCTAGCAGACAAGCATCACCCAACTAAACGCTCAATATTATCAAATATGTTTAAAGTGTTCGACCCATTGGGTTTACTTAGTCCGTGTGTTATGCAAACAAAGGTTATATTACAACAGCTTTGGCTGGAGAAATTAGGCTGGGATGATAGTATTCCTGAAGATATTTCTAAGGCCTGGACTAAGTTTTCTGATTCTCTATCCGCTCTTAGTACCATAAATATTCCAAGACATGTGATGTGTGATGAACCAATAGCTATAGAACTTCACTCATTCTGTGATGCTTCACAAATTGCTTATGGAGCGTGTATTTATGCACGATCAGTGAACTCTGCCAACGAAGTTACTGTAAAGTTGTTGTGTGCTAAATCTAAGATTGCACCTACCAAGCCTACAACTATCCCACGCTTAGAACTTTGTGCTGCTCTTTTAGCTGCTAGGTTGTGTAAGGCAGTCAGAGACTCTCTGCGACACACCAATATAAAAGGCGAGGTTCATTGGAGTGATTCCAGTATTGTTCTGGCATGGCTTAACTCGAGTTTTAAAATTCTTAAAACCTTTGTCGCAAATAGGGTTTCAGAAATTTGCGAATTGACAAACGTGCACATGTGGCGACACATTCCAACTTCACTTAATCCAGCTGACCTCATATCCAGGGGCGTTAGTCCAAATCATATTAGGGATAACACATTATGGTGGTCAGATCCACAATATTTATTACAATCAGAAGAGTCTTGGCCAGTGTTAAACAATAATGAAATTAATGTTAACAATTTACCAGAAACAAAGCAAATTTCTACTATTGTTAATTTAGAAACAACAACAGAAGATGTTATCAATTTTCAAAATTATCAAAGTTACAATCAATTAAGACGTATATTTGCGTACACGATGCGATATATTAATAATCTGAAACTAAAATCACGTAAACTATCCATAGTATCAGGAACTTTAAAAACAAATGAACTACATAATTCATTCATTATCTTGTGTCGTTTAGCACAGCAACAGTCATTTTCACATGAATATAGAACACTCGCTAAAGGCAATTCATTAAATTCTAAGTCTAAACTTTTATCATTGACTCCATTTTATTGCCCCAATGATAAATTAATTCGAGTGGGTGGTCGTATTGATTCCTCAAATTATTCATATGACAAAAAACATCCTGTATTACTCGACGCATCTCATTATCTCACTAAATTAATATTTAAATATGAACATCTTCGTAATTTACATGCTGGGCCACAGTTGTTGCTAGGTATAATCAGAGATTATATTTGGCCCATCAATGGCAGGCGTCTCGCTCGACAAACTGTCCGTCTTTGTTTCAAGTGTAGGCGATTTCAAGCTAAATCATTGGAACCTATGATGGGTAACCTGCCTTCCCAACGAGTCACGCCAAACTTCCCATTTACAACTGTAGGTATAGATTTCGCCGGTCCATTTCTAATATTAAATAGGAAAGGACGCGGTTCGAAACTTATAAAAGGTTATCTTTGCCTTTTCATTTGTTTAACTTATAAATGCTTACACCTAGAGGCTGTAAGTGATCTAACAAAGGACGCATTCATTCTGACGTTTCGACGATTTGTGTCACGACGTGGAAAGCCAATGGAGGTATTCTGCGACAATGGTCGCAATTTTGTGTCAGGTGCTAAAGAACTTAATCATTTTTTTAAGATTAACGCGGATACTCTTTCTGATTATGCAAGCGAAGAAGGAATCAATTTTATTTTCTCTCCTTCTTACGCCCCTCACTTTGGTGGAATTTGGGAGGCCGGTGTGAAGTCGGCAAAGTACCACATTAAACGTGTAATGGGCAATTCCCATTTAACATTTGAAGAATTGTCTACGCTTTTCGCACATGTAGAATCCATCCTCAACAGTCGTCCACTTTGTCCTTTATCCTCTTCACCTGACGACCTAATTTGCCTCACCCCTGGTCACTTTCTTATCGGTCGGGCTCTTACCGCTCTCCCATCACCTGCTCTAGAAGACCGCAACTCTAATAATCTACAGCGTTACCAACGAATACAACAAATTCATCAACATTTCTGGCGTCGATGGCAGCGTGAATATATTGCTGAGCTACAGCAACGCTGCAAATGGAGAACCGATAAGTCAAGCCTCGGCATCGGTGATTTGGTCATTCTGAAAGAAGATAACGCTCCTCCTTTGTGCTGGAGACTTGGACGAGTGTTGAAAATGTTTCCTGGCTCGGATGGGATTTCCAGAGTTGCTGACGTAAAGACCCAACGTGGTGTAGTGCGACGTCCTTTAGTTCGGCTTTGCCCTTTGCCTACTTCAGATGAACTACAAGGTTGAAACTTGAAGATTTCAACGGCGGGAGGATGTTGGCGCCTACTGCAATACGCATAGCAAATACTGCACTCTCGTAAGGCGAACCAAATGCCTAGGAGTTTAATTTTTTATATTCGGTTTCTAAAGTACCCCACATCATTTTTTATTGTATTATATTCTTTTCACACAACGTTAGTCGCTCCGTTAAAATTATTGTAAAAAACCAAAATTCATATTGAAATACAAGCTAAAACGTATCCGAGGGTTTCATTTATGTCCAATTCGAGACATGGGCTTATAATGATAGACTGCCTCGTGGCTATAGTGGTCAAATGTATAGTGCACAAGTATACGCGCAAACACAAGTGCACTCCCTATTCCCTCACTCTTATAATCCGATGGGACGGTAGACCGACACGACCGGAGAGAGATCAGGCGCAGGATCAACAGCTTAACGTGCCTTCCTAAGCATGGTGGGGTCTCGACATGTGAAAACGGTCACCCATCACAATACTGACCGCGGCGAGCACGGCTTAACCTCGCAGATCGACTGATCTGCCGGGTAGCCGCATAGCTGATGATGACATAATTTTGCTGTCAGTGTAAGGAAATACAATAAATAAAGTATCAAGACTAGTTCGTCTGCTTTGTTTGTCAAAATCAATTTACATTTGTTTCAAAAGCTCTCTGATGTTAAAAAAACTCCAATGCGTTCTCAGTATAGAAACAAATTGTGCGTCAAACAATGCAGAAACGCTTTAATGAAAAAGAGCTTTTTTGGCATGGCTCCGAAAATTTATAATAAAATGCCTGATCACATTAAAAATTTGCCCTTAATTAAATTTAAAAAAAATATTTACTCACTATTAATGGAAAAATGTTATTATACTGTAGAAGATTTTTTGAATGATAATCATTTATAGGCGGTTAACACTTATAAATGTATAAAGACTGTTTAGAGATTTTTAAGACTGTTTCTTTTATGTTCTTTTTAATTATAAATTTTATAGTTCCTTTTCTCATGTAAGAGTTTATATTTGTTTTCTTCGTATGTTAGTAGTTTGTTATTTTGTATGATTTTTGTTTTTTTTTTTACAATATTTGTACGCCTTCACGGCAAAACATAGCGCACTAAACACACCCAAGATCTTTATGTAAATACCTATGTTTCACAAATAAACGATTCTGATTCTGATTCTGATTCTGCAAACTGTTAGAACGACAGACTGTTGTTGTTTACAGCAAGGTTTCACATATCTAGCAAACAATATCGTCCTTGCAATCTTATTTAGGATATCTGTAGGGATTTAATTCTTGTTGTTTTCTACATGGCAGTACGCCAAAGATACTACTCATATGTTAAAAGAAAATAATCTACAAGATTCTAATGTAAAGAAAACGTGTTATGAAACTTTTTGAGTTACTGCTTTTATTGAAAATAAGTAACATGTGTCTTTCTGGATTAGTATTCCCACTGTATTTTCAAAAGCCATTTATCAAATCTTTACTAAATTTCCTTGCGATCACGTCGAAGACTAAAAATATGAAATCTGTTCACTGTTATTATTGACGAAGCATCACACACGTGCAACTGAAGTAGGAAGTTCTTCTTTTTTAAGTCGGTCAATGCTTCATTGGTCTCGCGGTGGCTCTTGTGTGTGTAGATTATCTAAAGATGAATTCAAGTCAGTTTGACGATGTAATATTTGCGTTTTTAATGCTCTACACATTTTTCCAGATATGTATTAGTAAGTTTGCAATGGTTAACCATCGCAGCTTCGGTAAGTACAAGTGCGATGTTTTATATAAATGATAAATGATTTTATTTCTGGAAATAGGTTTAAAAAAAATACTTTGACACGTTATTTTTAGTTCGAATGATGGTGTCGGCATTTCCTAACTGACTACCTCTGAGAAGAAATACCGAAACAAACTCAGGGGTCAAGATCTTTTAAAGTCCAGACAAGTTCAATATTTTATGTGAGAACAGTGTAGGTGGTTTAAACATCCACATTGAAACTGACAATAAAATAAACCCTAACTTCTTTAATCTTCACATGGCATCCAGCCAAAGTTTACTTCTGAGTGAAATGCCCAAATAGAAGAATTTATAATAATTATTACCCTCTGTGTATACGTACTGTGACCTATATTAATATTTATGCTATTATAAATCTGTATGAGGTTGTGTTCCTGCATATGATGTAGGAGTTTTGGCTTAGAATTAGTTATTTGTGGAAACAAGAATAATTATCTTGCAACTGAATAACATTTAGTATACAGGTTTGCCTTGGCTTATGAAACAATAGCAACATTTGTCGAAAATAATTCCGATTCATTTTTATTCTGCATCTTGCATAACATATATTAGTAGTTCCGTATGGGCTGCATAAAAAAACTACATCGGAGAAAGTTCTTTCTTCTGACTTCAACGTTTGATTGCTTTTCTCTAGTAATAAACACTTCCAAACTCTTTTACAGCACTCCGCACCTAAGATGATCCACTGACCAAAACTTTTTTCCTAAAAACCATTTTAGACCTCTTTCCTCACCCATACATCCACAAAAACTCATTAGTCTAAGACTCTAACTCTACTTAAACTGACACTAAGTAAAGATTTCACTAAGAAAACCTTTCCGTAGTCATAGTTTAAGTAATCATTAAAAGTCTCTGAGTTCGGCGGTTATATCCTAAAATGCTTCATTACTAACCTAATCTTTTCAAAGCTCCTTATATTCAAGATCAACACTCACATCCACCGTCTCCCACAGTTCCGATGGACCTTCAACAACACAGCGAACAGTAACGAGGTCAGTGACACGTACGTGTCCCGGGCTGGCACCAGTTCTACCGTCACTTACACTCCTCATACAGAGATGGACTATGGAACTCTTCTGTGCTGGGCCCACAACAGGATCGGGAAACAACGAGTACCATGCGTCTACCATATTATCGCTGCTGGTAAGATTTGTATCTTCACTGTCATTTTTATTCATTAGTACGATTCATATTTTTCTTTTGATGATTTTACACTTGACAAGTATATGTTTTGAGTCTACTTCGTGCGCAGATATTTTAATATTTTTTTAATGTTCGTTACAAAATGCTAGCCTTCACCTTTCAATCAACGCAATCGACACGTCGATGTTTGTCAAAATTTTATTTAAATTCTGAAATTAATGACACGAAATATTCATCCCTTTTAGTATTTTAACTTCGTGTTACTTCTATTTAGGATTTTTTTATGTTTGTTTCGGTTTCAAATTCTGTGAAAGAAAATGAATTTTTCTTTTAATCCTTTCTCGATGAAAAGATTTTCGTCTAAACTTTATCTTAACTACGTTTACAATAAAAAAACAAATTGCGTAACCTAACTGAAACTAAAATTAATTACCAAGCTCTAATTACTAATCACTGAATAATGACTTAGCCGTTATTATGCCTAGTCATATAATTTCAATAATACAGGGTAGTAAGTAAAGTTAGTTTAATTAAATTTACCAAATTTCCGATAAAATAAATTAATATCACAGCATTTTACAAAATAATGCCGTCCGCGACATATTCAAGCAACGCATTCATATTTCGATTTTAATTAATAATTTCAATTCAAGCTAAATAACAACTAATATAATATTTTCATTTGAACCTTCAGTAAATACTTGGTTATGTACTACACTGTTTATGTTATACCCTTCCAAAATATGAATTTGTATATTTCATCCCGCAAAATCCCTCGTTTCACCGGAGGGCAGCTCAAAATTCTCTGTGAACCTTCACAACGTGATAGACGTAGATACATGTGAGCGTATGAACTAAAACAATATATTTTTAGATGTAATACATCATTCTGTCTTGATATTTTTATATAATCTTCGCTGTCTTTTCTCTTTCATCTTTTACTCTTCAAGTTCGATTTTTCTATTTCTAAGACATTGACATTCAATGTGACGTGTTTACCAGTTCTGCTATCTGATCAATAATCTGACTGAAATTCACCATCGTCGTTAAGATGTTCATTATTTTTTCTTGGTATAACTTATTACCTTGACTAGCTAAGCTAAACACACTAAGCTTCTTATCAAAACCATCTACACTTATTTTACCGTCTACGTAAAGTTGTATTAGAAATAAGTACGTACCATCTTTGGTCTTGATTTCTAACGAAACGATTAGGAACACATTTTCTTTAGCTACTTCTGTTGTTTTGTATGTCCTTGTTCAGGATCACATAACCTTATGTAAAGTGGTTGGTTCAAATGATCTACTACTTAATTTGTCCCATGAAATTTGATACTAGCCATTCATTTTTCACGAATGGACTCACACACTATGTCATTTTAGTAACGTATAGTATTTATTCCAATAGGTCGGCCTGATCAAGTCCACAATTGCACAGTAGTCAATGCGTCGCTAACTTCGTTTGGGGTGCGGTGTTCTGAAGGATTCAATGGAGGCATGCCCCAATCATTTCTCTTGGAAGTACGAGAGATCGTTACCCAGGTAAGAATGAGTATGATACTGATTATAATTGTATATTTCAATACAAAATTAATGAGAAATAGTACTTACTATTACATTTCTAGCAATGGAAGCCTTAATCATACTATGTGTATTAATAATTTGATATTTAATCACCACGTTGTCTAATGTTTAAGTACACATTTCAGTCAGTTCATGTTTAAGATCGTGTTTGTATTCAATGAAGTATAATTAGTAGCCCTCTTCACTTACCAAGTCCAGTGTCCTTTTGGAATTATCAAACTACAAATCTCCAATTCTTTTGTCCTACAGGAGATTGTAGCCAACGTTTCAAGTGCAGTTCCTCGCTTCACTGCTGTTGGTCTCGTGCCAGGAAGAACTTACGCGGCAGCCGTCCTAGCATACAATGCTAAGGGCAGAGGGGACCCTTATCCATTGAGGGCCAGCACTTTAAGGCCCCCAGAGAAGCACCATGTGCATGATAAAAGTTTAGGTAAGCTTATTGATATAGCTTGCTATAGTTAGTTTTGACGCGGCAAGTAAGATATAAGTAAGCTTGTAAGGTTTGAGCAAGTCGATTTTCTGCGAAAAAATTAGTTTGATTTTGATTAAAGCAATATCTTGCCTCAAGCCTTTTAACATTTTGACTGCCATGCCACAGACACAATTGATTTTTTATTGTTCGCGGGTCATATCTGCCGGCGTTCGAAGACTTAATATACTTATAACGATAATACTCTAGTTATTACCAAAAGTATTTAGAAAATAGTAATTTATAGTGAAATATTATTAACAAAAAACTAATTGATGACATCTGCAGAAAAACGAACAATCGTAAATATTAAAACCGCTTCTCAAAACACAAATTTATTCACAGATTTACCAAGAACAGCCTTCCAAATATCAGGAGCGATGTCCGTAGCGGTTGGTGGGGGCATCATCCTCATGGTTGTCCTCATCCTATTCATGATCGCCATGAGACAACGCTGTGCTAAGAGAAAGCCGCGGTCAGCTCCGCCACCATCGTCACAACCAGCCAGCCCTGATAAACTGAGGGAGAAAGAAGATAGTGAGAGTGATGACAGGAACCCTGATATAATTCCGTCAGATACTGATCAGATGCAGGTAAGGTTTTGGAAATGTGTGTATAATGTACATGAATATCCATCAATAGGAACTAAGAAATTGTGTGAGCTGCCTACAACCCTTATACTACGGCTCTTTTCAATAAACCTGTTCTAATACGATACTAAGATTTACTTACTGCTAGCTTACCACTTCTCAAGAAGACACAAACAGCCACTTAGTGCTTTTGTGGCAATACATAAAACATAACTTACGTAGCTGAAACACGAAAAAAGTTCCTATTTATTTTCGCCTTCAATAGCCAATAAAATAGCCTCCAAAAACAGCCATTTATTTTCATGATTTTATAGCTGTTTGAGGCACTTTCTGAACCTTGTGGTGTAATTTCCATGACAGATGGATTACTACCGGCAGCAGCAAGTGTCAACCATATCCCCTCCACTGGGCAGCCGCAACGCACGGGGCAGTGTGGCGGGCGTGCGTGGTGGCCTGCCCGCCTATTGCCCGTTGCGGACCGCGCCACCACCTGCGCATGCGCCCATGCATGAACCTGCTGTAAGTTTACAAGTTGAACCCATATAATTTTTTTAAAGGTTGTTGGAGCTAGGAACCTAATTTGGACTCCAGTAAATTACTGATGCTATTGAATTATGAAAAAAGTTGATGGCCCTAATTTATTGCACTCTCCAATTTTTGGGCTGTTTAAATTCGTTAGCAATATGACACTTTAAGTTAATTTTAAGATATACCCATCAGTAAAAATCTCTCCAGCAGATCGAAGAAGGATATTCTTATGGTGTTCTCTTCGTCCAGAACGCGTCGTCAGGCATTCCGCCGCCCGCACGGTTCGCGTCGGGCTCGTGCACGTTGCCACGCGGCAGCTCGCTCGCAGGAGGCAGCGCACACGCAGGTAGCAGCACGTTGATAGGGGACGCGCGCTGCGGCATACCCATGCAGCACCTACGCACGCTGCCGCGGCCCGGTGCGCCCGCGCCTGCGCCCCGCGTCCCTCCCCGCGACACCCCGCTCTGACAGACCACGCAACTATAGGACATGTAAATAGGACTGTGTTATTAAAGTGCTCAAAACTTTTTTTAATCGAGTGATTAGTGTTTTGTTTGATATCAAGTACTTGCTGTATATCTGTTTTGTTTATAGAAATGTGTATTATCTATGTGTGAGTTAATGCATAAAGTGTCAAAGTCAACTGAAAGTAATTTTAAAATAAACCCAAGTTTTTTTTTTATTCATTATAATTACAGTACGTACATTATTTTAGAGATAGCTTGACTGCGGTTTGTCTGTATACTCCGTATTAATAATATTCAGGATAATCTAGTTACACTGGTTATTAGCCTAAGATAATCACAATAAGGTCAAAATACTTGCTAGTACTTGAAGATTCTGATCGATAACAATATTGACTTAACTTAACAAATAGAAAAAGTGACCCATTCAACTTTACGCGAGAACTTTATTAAGTGAGATGGAATTAAAAAAGTATCCTAGACAAGGAGTCGACGACACAAACGATCTTTATTACAGCAGTCTTTTAAGCTGAGGTATCAGGTCTTTATTTACATGACTCAATTTCATTTTTAAGCTGAATTTCTTACCACCTGAATTGCAATGATATATTAATATATATATAGTCGTTCTTGTCGATTTCGGCAACAGCGACCCCTAAAATTACCTCCTTTGATGAGCCCGAATGTGGCTAAATTTTTAACTAACTAATGTGCTGTTTCTTCAACTCTACACTATTGCTATTTATTTAGTCTATTTATGCATCTTTGAATCACTTATGAAACAATGAATAAGTTCGCCATGGAGAAAGAAACTTATTTATTACATAATTAATTTAATTTTAAACCCACAACGACATTCATTCAGCAAATATTGAAGGCACTGTTGGTTTATCGACTTACTAATTAAAACTTAAACATTGTTGACTTATAGCTCACTAGACCTTAATTAATGCCAGCGGAATAATTGCGGGCGCCATTTCTGCAAAAAAATCTAATACAGGAGCAAAAGATTAGCCAAAAACTAGGTAGTAGTCAGGCTAACCAGCTTACCAGGATCGAATATTATGCACGTGGCTTATATCTTCTCGTGCTTTTGCATAATCTGTTTGAGAAAAATGCTCCTTATTTTGCAATCTGTCAAACAGTCTTCGGAAAATATATCAAGATACACCAGCATCCAAGGCAAGTTAATATATCTTAAGGGCTCGTAGCTATGTGGCTACCCCGCAGATCAGTCGATCTGCGAGGTTAAGCCGTGCTCGCCGCGGTCAGTCTTGTGATGGGTGACCGTTTTCACATGTCGAGACCCCACCGTGCTTCGGAAGGCACGTTAAGCTGTTGGTCCTGCGCCTGATCTCTCTCCGGTCGTGTCGGTCTACCGCCCCATCGGAGTATGAGAGTGAGGGAATAGGGAGTGCACCTGTGTCTGCGCGCATACTTGTGCACTATAATATCTCCTGCGCAGATGGCTAGTCTCAGCTGAGACAGGCCGCCGTGACCGAAATTCGGTCAGGAGGACATTATAATATACGCAAAGAATCTTTTTGCTAGACAAAAGGAAACACTACATAAACACAGACAAAACTGAGTAGAAAATCAAAGTTACGGTACAGTGTATCAGCTTCAAGTTTAAATTTTTCTTCTTATGGTATGGTTGATGAACAACCTGGTATCAGAATTTAAACCGCCTGTAGGCCTCTGATATTTGAAAAATCTCAGGTGTGCCGGTTTCCTCGCGAAGTTTATGTTCACCGTTTTTATCAACTGTTAACTTTTTTATAGTACGCACATGAATTCGAAAAGACATTGGTGCGTGCAGTGGTTTGACTTGGCAGTCCAACGGTCATACCACTCGGCTATCACTGCTTATATAATGAAATTTCAAATATATATCTTTTTACTTTTTAAACCATCTTTCAGGTATCGGCTTGTACTTGATATTACTGTTAGTCAAATTCCGATTAGGTAGGATAAAATAATTGAAAATTCTGTTACGATTTGTTTGTAAATCAAAATGTAAATAACGCATAATACTCTAATTATACATTTAAAACAATATTTATACTCGAAAAATGTTAAACAGTGTAACATCGGATATTGTGTTAATTATACTTTTTTTTATAAATGGTTGTGAAAATAAACAAGCCAGAATCTTAAACTAATTATATGAATATCAATATACCATTTAAAATTTGGAATTTAAAAATGTGTTGATGATTGGACTAATAATTCCTACTGTACTATAGTTGGTATGAAACTGATAATCTAGGTAATAACATAATCACTGAATTGTGATTGTATACCGTTATTCATAAAGGATCTATATTAAACGCTTTATAAATCTGCAACTGTCATTATTTTGTCATGTCTATTGCAAGCTTAGGGTGATTGACACCATTTACCAATCATTCCCAGACACTACTTTTCTACAAAAATGGTTTATTTTAGCCCAAAAACCCTATAAAATTTTAATTATCTGTAAAATTCGAATTTTATTCGTTTTAAAATAAATAAATAGTAAGTCAATCGAGTTACCAAATCAGTGACGTTACAGGTTCCTATTTCCATACAAAATCTATAGAGAAATAGCGTTTTGACAGCTCATAAAAAGTATGCCAATTGATTGGTGGTGTCAAATAACCAATTCTGATAATTTAACAATCATTAAAATAGTTGTGACTTCGTTTCAATAATCAAATGTCAAACATCCATTTAACACGGATTTCAAACTATTATTTCGAACGACAGATCAGATATTCTATTTTAACGTTTTAAATTATGAGAATAAGCTTCGATTGCAGAGTTGTCAAGCGTTTGACAGATCTTTATGAATAAGGGCCATGTCTTGAGTCATTTGTTCATTGTAGTGTTTGCTGAAGCGGGTAATATTCCTCGTATGAATACAGAGGGCCATATGAGTATAATGATTGCTTACAGCAGAAAAATCTCATGTATTTGCGCAACGGTTTAAGGGATATATGACTTCAAAAATGTCCTATGTACGTATTTTCATATCTGGTTTTTTTTATTGTACTGTCCTTACGAAATTCAGTCATGATACTCAATATTAATTGAGACTGGCCAACTACACAAGATGAATAGTGCTAAAGAAGGTGCGCAAACAAAGATGCGCGTTCTATTCCTAACTCGTAGTCCGATAGTTAAAAAATCTAATCCCCACGATCGTAGGATCCAGACATATTTCTGTGGAACTATTTGTTTGCCTCTGATAGACATTATCAAAGATGATTTTTTTTTTTTTTTCGTCAATCAATATTTTGACACTTTTAGGTGTCGATTATATTTCAATACGACCCGATTGGCGCAGTGGCTAAGCGATTGAACTGCTGCGCTAAGGGTTGCGGGTTCGATTCCCGCACGGGACAAAAATTTGTGCGATCCACAGATATTGGTCCCGAGTCTGGGTGTTTGTGTATGTGATATTACATGTTTGTGAAACGCACCCACGATACAGGAGAAATTCCTAGTGTGGGGCGACGTTTCAATTAAAAAAAAAAAAAAATATGTGCGGACATGTCTAAAAGTAATCAAGATGCTGTATTACCTAAGTACCAATTCCTTCATTGAAATTTACTGAAATGTCATAAAGTAATGGCACTTAACCTACCTTTTTCGCTACCAATAAAGTTAAAAAGTCTCGGAGTTTTATCAGTTTTGGACATTTTTCAGTGGGCATTGATAATGGACATCATATTTTACCCTTCTCTTACTTCAGCACCTTACGAAGTATATTTTTGAAATATGAATGGATTGACGTCATCAATATGGATTGACAGATAACATCAGTAGATTGAAGGCAGAGGTGTATGAGTCCCTGTTTTAGATCGTTTTAACATTTTGCCTGATCTTAGAATCGAATCCAGGACGTCATTCTCAGTAGTCGCAATTTGCAACCCACCAACAAGGCAGTTCAAACTCAGTAGCAAAGTCTGTGATTTTATTATAAAAAAAAACAATGCATCTCTCAATCATGTATGTATTTTTATACATTTTAACACTTACATTGTATTCGTCAAAAATCAGGTCAAATAATACTTGACATATGTTGACATTTGACAAACTACGTCAAAATCCAACCCCATTAGTGGCACTCCCAATCAAGTCATTGGCCATTCACCTCCAAACACAATAATTCATATCATCAAAATATCATTGAACCCAGCAACCACGCAAACGAACATATGACTTAAGCTAGTAACAATATAGTTCATATTATTTTGTCCATTAAGGGTTTTGTACATACAGTAACAATGTAAATATGTTTTGTATTATAACGGTTATAATCCTATTTGTGTCTTAAAGTGGTGTAAACGCCGAACAATGGGCTCGTGACTCTGTAAAACCTACCTGCAAACATAATCATTACGGCTTAATTACATGTCAAAGCAATTGTATGGGAATGACAGATGATATCGCTAAGAGAACAGCGTCTGTAAAGTTGTGGATAAATTGATATGATCAAAGTTTATGCTGAAAGCAACTCGGTACCCTATTTGTTTTCTCAAACAATATTAATGATAATGGTAATTGTTATGGATTTAAGCAATTTAGCTAATGGCTATTGGTGTCATTTGAATGTTAAAAACAAGTGAATATCTCGATAAAGTAGATGGTGGAAAATTTGAACAACAAATTTAACAGAAGTACCTCAATACCTACTTTATGATCAAGGACCTGTTCATAGGTTTTGTATGAACTTCTACAGTGAAAGAAAAATTCAAAAGAGATCTCTTTTGAATTTTTCTTTATACTCTCTGTTCCTTGCTAAAACCTATTTACAAGGAGTAAAAATTGGCACACGGGCCGTTTTCTTTGTTATAATAATTAAGAGAAGTATTAAAAAAATCAGTGTAAGTTACTTCAAAAAGATCTCAACATCGCATTAACTAAATTAAGCCTTATCTTAGCGGGAATAAGACGCTTAATCAAATACTGTATTAAACTTTGTACGATATATAAAAATTGCTTCTGTTATTTTTGTTACTGTTTAATTTTAAAATAAGTTTAATTAAGTAGAAAAACGTATTACGATTGTTTATAAAATTATGAATTATAATGTTTTTAAAATACCTACGGTTTATTATAAGGCAGGGTGTAATGTGCAAACACCTACCTATAAAGTTGTTTTGTGTTTATCATAGATTTTAAATGCAGTCAGGTTTTACTCGGTCATATTCTCCAGCGGCATCCTAAGACAGGAATCATCGAACAATGGGTTAATACTCAATTACACTAACAATGTTAGTTAATTAAAATGATATTTGCAACTTTTAATTTTAGCGGATATTAAATATCCTGTTGTGTTGCTAGTTAATAATTTTATAATTAAAACAATTAAGTTTGTACGTTAAATAATTGTAAATAGTTTAAAACGAGTCTTTCTAACTGTCAGAATGTTTTCACTAAACTATTGGGAAACGAAAATAAATGGAAATATTCGCAATCGTTTGCTTTTGATGTTTCATTTTGTCTCTGAAGTTTGGACCGATATTCTGTTAGCAACAATGCTAATAAAATAGTAGGTAAGTAAGCTAGATAGAAATATTTTTTGTTTGACGAGGGTAAATTACAATTCCCGCTGTATTTACATTCGAAAAAGGTTTTGTTTTAAAAGTAAGTATGTATTTTTTGCGTTTAACAAATTAGAGTATCGGAACGTGTCTGATCAGCCCCCTTAGACAAGTGGCAAAACGCTTGACGAATAGAATGATAAATGTATGGGGACATAATGTTTCGACTAAGTAATCGATGACATAATTATGTCAATCCCATATATTTTTCATTCTATTCGATTTCTATTCTGCCGCGCTTATGATAAATGCATCATCTCGAGTTTTTAAGTGAAATGAGTTATATACATATCTGAAATCAGGAAAACAAGATCTACAAACTTTCCAAAGTAACATTTCATAAATTATGCCTGTAAGACGGTTTTTCAGATTTTATAAATGCATTAACTAAGACTTTAATACCAATTTTACTAATAAAGAGTGCATTATCTATAGTTAGTACAAACAAATATTCTAGTAACGATAGGGTGACTAGTCATAAACGCTTTATCTTTAAGTTGATGCGTTTTTTGTACGCAATCTTAAGGGTCAATAATATCAGCATGCTTATGATAATAGCATCAACCTGAGATAATGCTTTTATTATTAGGATTACACTACATGATTCAATTCCCGTACATAATAAAACGCGTCAAGCGTTTTGCCACTTGTCTAAGGGGTCAGCCTCCCAGACCAGTGGCAACACGCTTGACGAATAAAAAATCGAATGGAATGATAATTGTATTGAGATAACAATGATTCGACTATGTTATCGATGACATATGTCAAACCCATATATTTTTCAATATACTCGATTTCTATTCGTCAAGCATTTTGCGACTTGTCTAGGGGTAGTTACTTACTCCAAGATGCTATTGTCAGAAGGGACAAAATGCTGTCATCTTTTTGTAGATGTTAGGTACTGGAGCGAATAGGGAATAAGGCTAGAGTATAATGTACCAAATACAACTATCAGTCTGTACTATCTTACTACCTGGAGTATATTTAGGGACTGACAAATCAGAGTGCAACGTACTGAGGATACAATCGACGTAAGTATTAATTGGGATCTGAAATTTCAAGGAATATTATTTTATAGTGAAGATTTTCAAAGACCAAATATACAAATATGTAGATAACATGCTATAGGTAGGTTCGATTCTTGCACAGAATTGTTAATATTTAGTTATCTTCAAATCTTTATTTGTAAGAATCTGTAGATTTAAATATTTTACCATTAATTGTGAATTGACGGCACATTACATGGAGACAGCAAGGTAGTGTAATATTTTGATCCCTGACAATACAATTTTACTCTTACCTCTATTACTTAGTAAAATAACTGCAGTTATTGTCAACATTTATGTGTATGCATAGTTATGAAATCTGTGAACGCTATCGGAGAAAACCATAATTAATCAACGTAAAGTTTTATTTCAACGAAAAATACCTAAGTGCCTCGACTTTCCCAGGTGTCATATTTCAAAGATTTTCTACTTAAAAGGTAAATGTTTGACATAGAAGTGTATTACTAACTGATAACGACACGGATGATAATGAAGTGACCATGTATCATCTGAAGGAAAAAATATGGTGGAAATGTGATGGTATAGATAAGGTAACATTAGGTACTGTCACACTAATATGAAAGCGAAAGTTTGTGAGAGTGTTTGAGTGTTTGTTACCTCTTCACCCCCAAACGGCTGGACCAATTTTGATAAAATTTGGTATGGAAGTAGCTGACACCCTGGATTAACATATAGACTTTTTATCTCGAATCCCGCGTAGCAAGTAAGAAGTAGCAGGGTGCAGCTAGATGGTTAAATAAACAAATGAAGAGCGTGAGTGTTAGTTCCATTACACGGTGTTTTGTGTCAGTTGTGTATTAAAATGTTAGCGTCACGATAGCTCATTTGACACAGCTGCGCCACGGATCCGCGAAGGACGCGGGTACGAATCCCGGTCGTGTCTATCATTTTTAAAATTATAAATTTGAGTATTAAAATAAAAATAAGTTTTGGCAAAACTCCATCAGATTCGCCAGTTACATAATTCTATTTCTAACCTTAAATCCCACTTAAAATGTACGCCTATTCGTTGATTATAATATTATCAAAGTTTAAGAATCAAAATATCTTATCAAAGTGAATAGTTGAGCAACAATGACAGTAAACACATTTAATACCAACAATCTCCAGAGGTATTTCCCAAAAGGGGGCAGAAAACTTGAAGAGTAGCTCAACTTGATGTAGACGATAACTTTTCGAGTTTCACAAACTATTATGTGGTCGCCCCTTTATAGCAGCTATGCGACGTCTCAAGATGTGTGTTTATGAAGACTTTGGACAAAGCTGTGCAGAAAATTATGAGGTAGGTACCTACTTGTGTAGCGTAACTAATACGAGAAGTCTAGAAACAATAATGATACTCCTTGATCTATATTACTAGGAAATAACGCGACTTCAGTTCATAAGTTTCATGTTTCATTACAATATTTCCTGTAAGGTTTCTTGCACCATAATTAACCAAAAATTTTAAAAAGTCCCGTGCATTACGCCGTGCCACATTGCGATTAATGAAGCATACTCCATCCTTAAAAAAATCCAAAAAAAGGTCACTAACATGTTTGTGCGACAAATCGTCACGCCTGGCTTTAAAAATTCCAATAATGATATGTAAAACACAGTCAATACCTGTCATACCAACAGTACATAATTATACTACAGGATTTTAAGGGACAAAGATCGCTCCAAGATTTTTCCTGAGCATTCAATACTCAGCTCACACCATTGCCCTGGTCAGAATTTACGAGCACGCTCCAACACCCTTTTAACCGCACTCCCGCTAATGTCAGCGCATTAGGTCTACCTATTCAACTGATTGCTTAGCGGTCTTGAAAAAAACAAAAGAACACGCCAATCGTGCTAAGCGAGAACGCCGTTTGGAAAAGTACATGTCTGTTTGAGAATGTTTTACAGATGAAAAGAAATAATAGAATGGTAAGTTCTTTTTAACCGACTTCAAAGAGAGCGTCTTAATTTTTATGCACCTAAAAATGGCGTTCAATTAACGCATACAAGTTTGCTTTTAAATCAAATCAAACTTTTCACTAACGAATTGTTACCACGCATAATAGCTACATTTTTATAGATCATTGAGCTCGAAATCAACGAAACTCCGTAAAAAACATACAGACAGAGACACAGAGAATCATACAATATTGGGAATTTGAGTCAATAGCTAGCCACGTGCAGGATTTAGCTAATCAAACAAATTAGTTTTGGGGCATAATTTAACAATTACCAACCTGATAGTCAGGTATTGGTCAAAGATTATTCATAATTTCGCTTCTCTTTCCCGAAGGGGCAGGCAGAGACGTATAGGACTCCCACATATCGCCAGTTATGTTATAAGTACCAGTGTATTAGGGGGCGAGGAAATTGCCATCAATCGAGCACAAATCCGTACTGCTACTGAGAATTTGAAAAACTCAGTAACGTTTTGCCCAACCCAGAATTCGAACGCCCCACCGCTAGACCAACGAGATAGTCTATTAATTGAAGCCAAATCATCATCATCATTCGCAAATCAAATTCAGTCAATGCTGATCATAAGCTGTTCTTTTACTGTGCTAGTCTCCACGTCTCTGTGCAAATCTCATGTCATCGCATCATTCGATGAATTTCGTAACAATTGCTATAAACTACACGATTTTCATCGCATATCAACCGCTTATAGGCTTAACTCGGATAATACATTGTTTACGCTTAAAAATTATTAACTGTTAAATTCATATTTTATACCCGATCATCCTTTTATGCTTTAAATTTAATGAATACTGCTATTCATTCGTGATATGCGCGCTACCAATCTCTTGTTTTGTTTACTAAATAGTTTTGACACTGTTTCAAAACTTCGTATTGCCTTTGCCTAAAAACTGAAATAATTAGGGTAGGTCATCGGACAACACAGTGCTATTTAATACTAAGTACCTACACCTCAAATAAATAATATTATATAAGTTACGTAATCCTAGATTTTAGTTATGTGATCAGCTTATACATAAACCGCTTACTTATAATTATCATTGTTGAACCCTGTCACTGTCGTTTGCATGTCAAAAAATAGAAATGTCAACACACTTAGGAGGTGATTATCTTAAAACACACTTTAGCATCGTATAGTATAAGCAAGAGGCAAAGAGACTTTTCACACAAGCTAGGATTTTTCTCTCTTTACTTGATCGCTTCCAGAGCACCGAGGATAGTCTTCCTCGCTACCAATGTACTGGCAAATATTGTGTCATTAACTATTTTCTGGTTGTAGGCCCATGTCAATGCGACTTAAAAGGCCTGAACTAGGCTATGCAATTAACGTATTTATATAACTCACTCTTTTGATAAACAAAACATCTACATACTCTACTCGTACTACAAAAATCATTCCACAACTACCACTACGCAACACCAACGGACCTAAATTCTCGCCGGCAAAGTACCGAATACTAAAACATTAACAGGTTCAATCAACTGGTAGTCCGAGGAGGCTGGGTGTCAGAAGATCCAAGAGAGTGCTTCCAGCAATTTGCATTTATTTACTGCTTTTCACAGGTAAGGTAGAAACAAAAGGTCGTAGTTTTTGTGGAGTCAGTGTGGGCTTGCAATCGTAAAATTTATTTTGTTTATTTTTTGGCCCGATAAGCGTTATAGGTTTTTCTTGCTGGTTTTGATGGTTCGTGTGCAGTGCAGGGACATATAAAAGTGGTTGTTTGTGCAAAAGGTAACGTTTTGCGAGTTTTGCAATACCATATGTACACTTGAAGGTGTATATCGGACTGCTTATACTCTCCTTCTTAAGTAAAATGTTAAGAAAACATTTTCATACAATTCTCTGGCTTGGCTGGGATACTAGTTTACAAGGTGATGAAGCGATCGTGACGCGTTACTAGCAATAGGTTCGCCACTAGGACATAGAGTGGACACTAGGGTGATGGGCAGCTACGTTTGAGAGTATACTTGTAGTTAAAAAGAAGAACATCTCTTTTTAGGGTAGGTAATTAGAGGAGTTATTGCAAGTACCTCTAAAATCCTCTTCTTATACATAGAAGAAGCAAGCATTGACCTTTTATACTCGTATTACGTGACCGTATATTAACCTTAACAAGTTATAACTACTTCCATAATCACCGTAGTCATAGCAACCACGATACTTTTAACTTTTTCACTACCAACAAAAAGCTTGTTAAACAAATTACTTTAATACGCCGTTTTGAACTTTACATAAAACCTTTTTGCAATGGAGCTGGGGTTTAAGTGTAAAATATAAAGCTAATATAGTTTGGCCAACGAAAGCTGTCCACGAATTTTTTCAGAAACTTTTATATGGCAACATTTTTTTACTGTCAAGGAACTGATACATTTGTCATTATTGATGTCAACAACAACTCCGTATCGTTTATTTTTTTCCTTGAATTTGTTATTAATCATGCCGAAAACAATCAAAAGTTCGACGAGAAATCTACTGTTTACCATGATCAACAAATTTAATGATGTGAAAAGTGATATAAACGAGAAATCTGCAAAGAAAATACAACAACTGAACTCAATCGCTTCACTTTTAGGTTAGTTTTTTTGTAGTATGTGGAAACATCTTGATATTTCTTGAATATTTTAAACATTTTGTAATTACTTTTCTGGTTATTTTTAGAAAGTATTGACGACGAATACAACAGAGAGATAAAGCTCAATATAACAAAGGTGTTACATGAAATGATATCTGTGGAAAAAAACGAAATACTGACTTGTGAAAAACATTATTTAGAAAAGATATCTTCAATGACAGGTATTCTAATTTAACATAATTATCGATATAAGTTAGTTTAACATGACATTATTGTTTTACTTATCACATTCTCACACTGATAGGTGTAACTTATTTTATGCCAATTAATATAAAAAAGTGAATTCACTGATTCATATTGAAAGTCTCTAAATCTTCAAATAATGCAATGTTTGAACTACATCAGTTCAGATAAAAGAAATTGACAAGTTGTGAAAGTGTTTGGTGTTTTTAGAGTTTTGTTTACATTTGTCTTTTGTTTTTTTCAGAAGTAAGTGTAAAAACACTTAGGCGAATAAAAAAGGAAGGTTCAGTAAATCAGGGCCAGTGGAACACTCCAGGAAAGAAACGACCTCATCCAGCAACAGTTTCTAATTTGGATGATTTTGATATTTCAGCCATAAGAAATAAAATAAATGAATACTATTGTGTAAAAAAACAAGTTCCAACATTAAGAAACCTGCATAATGAACTGAAAGAAGCAATTGACTTCACTGGATGCCGTGAAACTCTTAGAAAATTGTTACACAATAATGGATTTGAATTTGTTAACAATAAAAATGAACGGGCCTTGCTTACAGAAAGATACGATATTGCTGCATGGAGGCATAGATACCTAAGAACAATTAATAAGAAAAGACTGGAAGGTAAACAGATTATTTATATTGACGAGACATATGTACATCAGAATTATAAAGTAAAAAAATCCTGGCAAGGTCCTTCTACGAGTGGCGTAATCAGTAATATATCATCAGGTAAACGGTATATCATTGTACATGCAGGATCAGACGAAGGATTTGTTCCAGGAGCTTTATTAATATTCAGCACAAAATCGAAATCTGCAGATTATCATGATGATATGAATGCTAATAACTATATGAAATGGCTAGAAGAAATGTTGCTACCAAATTTAAGTAAGCCCAGTGTACTTGTGATGGACAATGCAAGCTACCATGTAAAACAAGTCAACAAACCACCTTCAATGTCTGTTACGAAAGTGGTAATACAGACATGGCTTCAAGAAAATAACATTGCTTTTGAGGATTATCAAACAAAGGCAGAATTAATGTGTTTGGTAAAAGATAATAAACCTACTCCAAAATATGAAGTTGAAGAACTTCTAAAAAAGCACAGCAACATTCACAACCATGAAATTTTATTATTGCCTCCATACCATTGCGACCTCAATGCGATTGAGCTGGTATGGAGTCAGGCAAAAAGAAAAGTCGCTAGCAAAAATATTGGTATACCAGCATCGGAAATGCAAAATTTAATTAAAGAATGCTTTGATAGTGTAACTAATGACGATTGGAAGAAATACACTGATCACGTAATTAATGTTGAAAATCAGTATAAAGCGAGGGATCAAATTTTTGAAACTGAGCTCGAAAGATTCATTATAAATGTCGGGGGCGATAGCAGTGAAGAAAGCAGTGAACCTGAATCATTATCAGGTGTGGAATACTTAGAGTCGGATTTCGACTACGATTCGTAACTTTTTTACAAAAAAAAATTATGTTCAGTTCATTAATAAACGTTTAGTAATAAAATGTTGTTTACTTCATGCACATCTTATTCACCTTCAACTAATAATAAAAAAACAGTGAGAGTCAAAAAATCCATATAGCAATGTAACTTTGTTATAGCATACATTATAGGTTATAGCATGAGAAACGAGGCAATTCTCTCTAACACAATAGGTACTCGTATGTAGGTTTGGTACCATTGGATAAGGTATCTGTATTATTAACAATAATTAGTCTTCAAATATTTATTTTTGTTATAGTGACATTTTTCCCTGAATATTAAAAAGTATCAACTCTGTTTATGCAGTATAATAACAGTGTTGACAACCTAATTTTTTTTGAAATTGCCGCCGTTTTCAGTGGACAGCTTTCGTTGGCCAAACTCTAACAATTACACTCGTGGAAAAATTTGGTGGAATTTTAAAATGGGCTACTGTTTTTTTAGTTCTGGCTTTTAAGTGTATGGTGCTATTACAATGAGTCGAAGGTTAATCGAATCATTGTAATACCACGAATAAAAAATGGTTGTTGCCTTTTTTAATTCTTAACAATTTTGACGGTGGAATCAAAACTAATAGTTGCGGGCAGCCGGTGCGGTGGATGGAAATGGCAAGTTGTCGTTCATTGTGGCGTTCTACGGGAGAGACCGTTGTTCAGCAGTGGGCGTCTTCCGGCTGATGATGATGATGATGAATCAAAACTTAATGTGACGTACTCAGTGTGGGTTTGATAAATACCGTTACTTGGTTAAAAGTAGCCACAGATAATGAACTCCTGATAAAAGACGACACTAACCACCGAACTCCGAGACATTTAATGATTACTTAAACTATCACTAAGCGAAGGTTTTATCGTGAAATCTTTACGTCAGTTTAAGTAATCATTAACTGAGTGTGGCGGTAACTATTCTAGTTTTATGGTTATTCTGTATTATTAGTTTCTTAGTGTGCAAATGCTGCATTTTCTTTGATATCAGCAATGGCATTTCCACTTTGGAAATATTGTAGGCGTTTTCTTTAAGGTATTTTTCTTTTGACCTCAGCATGTCAAAGACAAAACAGATATAACAACTCAAGATAAAGAGGATTGGCAGAGAAAAAAGGAGGCCTATACCCAACTGTGGGTGATACCGGGATGAAATGACGATGACGAATGGCATGACCACGTTAGAAATATTATCCGAAGTTTTCATATCAGTATTTTAAAGGTATTTTTCTCTTCTCCGTAAAGCAGTTGTATCACTCATTAATCCAGCGCCTAATTTCCTTGGTAATTGGATCAGTATGTCGGCCACGCTGTCTGTTTGCAGCATAATACTGCGCGCACACGTAACGCGTTTACATCGGTATTAATGTGCGCTGTTACACAATATCGCGCCGCGATCGGCGGTATTCGCGTTGTAGCTTTTGGATTTAATACTAAAGCGCTAACGAATGTAGGCTGAGTATTTCTTTCTCAGGTTAAAAGTTCATAGAAGATTCATTCGTCTTCCTTGAGAGTTTAATCTTAGTTTAAGCCCAGTAAATATGCTATGTCCAATGGTCTCACCGGCTACAATATGTCTTATGATGAGCAGTGAATATAAGTGTTTAGACTTTTGGACCACAGCCTTACAGGCGTAGTTGTCGAATGTCTTACCGCCGCACTCAGAGACGTTAATGGTTACTTCAAGTGACACTAAGTAAAGATTTCACAAAGAAAACCTTTACTTAGTGATAGTTCAAGTAATCATTAAATGTCTCTGAGTTCGGCGGTTAATGTTCTTCTGTTTTTTAAGATCTAACCCGTGAGAGAGCAATTTATTTTACATTCATATTAATCGATTTTAAAGTTATTTAAATGTTTTAACAATAATATTTAAATGTGATAGACGATGCGTTATTTCAATCTAATATCTTAGAAATCCTATATATTAGAAATGGTGCCAAAAATTGACACGCAAAATCTACCACAATATTGTTTGATGTAATACGTTGATTTTTATGTAGGCGCTTGATGCAAGCTCACGCTTCTCGCTAGCGTACAAATAGAGCGTGATGCCCTAGTTACATGAAATTCTGTACCAAGTTTGGGAAATGGATATAGGCATATTTGAATATGTATATGAAACATTGGCTTTTACATACAAAGACTAGTGACAGTTGTGAAGATTTGTAAGAGAAATGATTTCAAGTCGGTGAGTTATAAATAATATAGGTAAATAAACAAAACACATAGACTGGCGTGTTAGGTTAGGTCTTTGTACTTTAGAATTGTTGCTGCTTTAGATTGCAAGTCGTTCTGTTGACAATGGTGATGATTTTTACTATGGTAGTAAAAATCATCACCATATAGGGTAAACGCTTTGGTTCAACAGTGGACGTCTTCCAGCTGATGATGATGATGATTGGGTAAGGTCATTAATCTCAAAATAATTATGCTTAATTAATAATTTAAATGGCAAACTTTGGAGGAGGCCTTTACCTGAAGGGGGCTCCAAAGAAATAAATTAATTCTACGCAGTTAAATATGTTGAAAACCTTTTTAGTAAATTAGTTAAATAAGAAAACTGTAAGAGATCTTTTTATAAATGTTTTTATGTGCAAAAATAAAAGGCTTTTTTATTTATAAAATTTATAGCCAGTATCTTGCTACTTATTTTGGTGTGCCGTTTATATATCAGAAAAAGGCGAAGTCCAAAATTCACGCAAGAGGAACAAACGATGCCTTTAGATCCTTCTCCACTGCTCGAACAATCTTATTAACTTAAAGAGATCAACTCAAAGACAAAGAGATTTCCATAGCCTCCGCAACTAAACGGCAAATTAGCGCAACCAACAACGTCTTTAACCACGCAATCAAAATTCTCCCCACTTAAAAATAGCAATGATAACCCTAAAAATAATTGAGCGTCACGTTCTGTCACGGTTCGAACTCGCTGCCATTACTAGGAGGTTGCTTATTAGCCGTGATTAAAACGGCGGCGTGGGCCGCGGGCGTGATGTCGACTAATGACTATTAGCAACCTTTGTACTGTTGCCTCGGCCGGGATTAAGTGCACGTGATTGCGATTACACGCGCCGAAGTTATTGACGGGTTAGACTTAGATTTTTGTTGGCATGCTATTTTGGAGTTGTTTTTTTTTTTGACGGAATTATGTTGGTAAAAGTAAATTAGCAGATGCCTTATATGAAGATACGTTACATTTAAGTCATCATCATCATCATCAGCCAAAGACGTCCACTGTTGAACATAGGCCTCCCCGTTTAAGCGGGGGGGTTTGCCATAATCCCCACGCTTGGCAAGCGGATTGGGGATCGCAGTATTGGTGGTGAAGTCACAGAAGACGCTGCTGCCCATCTTCTGAATTTTCCCTTAGTCGCCTCTTACGACACCCACGGGAGGAAAGGGGGTGGTCAATTCTAGGCCGGATACCACACGGCACATTTAAGTGCGATTAGTTTAATGGTATAACTTTAGAGAAAAGTTGCCGCTGTAATCGACAACTTTGTCGAAAAATCTTTTTAAATTATGAAACCTACACGCATTTGTGGATTGGTATGGAAATTAGTTAGAACTAACCTTTCCTTCACCGATAGCTACCTTTTAAGCATACACAGATAAAAAACAAAACACATCGTCAAATCTTTAAAATTTAAAGTCATGTAAAGTTATCCTTCCTAAGGTAGGTAGATAAAAGCTAGATTACAGTAATCTAGCTTTCATGTTTTGTTTGGCTGTAATATTATTATTATTATAAATATGCACGAACGCGGCTCTGGTTGCCGCCTAACCCTTAACAAAATTAAATTAAGTATGAACGAGTAACTCCAATTGTAACAATTCCGTATCGTTCTCCACATCCGTATATCAGAACAAAAAGCGATACAACCAATTGGCTCATTTCACCCACTCGCTAGTTAATAGTTCGAACGAAATATTCGTATCAGAAACAGGGTGAATTTGGCAAACTCGGTCCACTGGCAGTAAGGGCGTAAAAGTTCTACTTTGAATCGAGAGTTCCAGCCAATTTGCATTTATTACTGGTACGTGAGTCGGTCCTGGGACCTCCCTATTTACATGAACGAATGTGCGGGAACGTATTTTAGATCGTTCCCAGTGTTAAGTGAAATGAGGACGTCGAAATGCGTTTACGTGCGCTGGAAATTAGCGAAGAATTGGGGAGAATGGGGTATTGTTGTTTGTATACCTTGGGAACTGATATTACATGTGGTGTGTACTGTAGGTTAGGCAGAGCATTAAATGGTTCTGGGAGTAATAGAATGGATAAAAGTTAATTTCAGAAAAATTACTATTTAGTACCCCATTTGGAAAAAGATTACCTGCGAAGCTGGAACATAATTATTGGATCAAACATTGCCCTGATAATACTACACATATAAATTAACAATATGCATACAAATTACAAAATGAATTCTATCATCATCATCATCAGCCAATAGACGTCCACTGTTGAACAAAAGCCTACCTTTTTATAAGGGGGGGGGGGGATTGCCATAATCCCCACGCTTGCAAGCGGCTTGGGGATCGCAGTGTGCAATGAATTCCATTGGTAGACAAAAAAAAAGGAATCTGAAATTTTTGCTCACTTTCTAAGCGACTCAATTCATATTAATCGTCAAAAACAGTCATAATTATCTAAAATTGAATGTGCCTCATAACTGAGCTAAAAAGGGCGATACGATACGAGGCTGTCTATAAATCAACAGGTAAGCCTAAAACGTCTATTTCGGACACAAACTCATAATAGACGCATCAGTAGCCCGGATTATTGATCGATCCATGACACGATTATGAATATTTCGGCACAGAGACCATGTGGCCTAAAATAGCGCACTAGAGCGGTTATGTACACATAATAGGCTTTTCATGTTAATGATGTTACTAATACAGTTAAATTTATGCTTAGGTACTTAGGATAATAGGTAGAAATAGGTGCCGTGTGGTATCCGGCCTAGAATTGACCACCCCCTATCCTCCCGTGGGTGTCGTAAGAGGCGACTAAGGGAAAAGGCAGAAGATGGGCAGCAGCGTCTTCTGTAACTTGACCATTAATACTGCGATCCCCAAGCCGCTTGCCAAGCGTGGGGATTATGGCAACCCCCCTGCTTAAACAGAGAAGCCTATGTTCAACAGTAGACGTCTTTTGGCTGATTATGATGATGATCATGACATAGGATAAATAGTAGAAATAATACAGTGATGATGAAGAAAAATATGTCTTACCATAGGTATATACTGGGTCATCGAAAACAGAAAAAGTTTCCCAGAATAAAAATAATAATAACAGCCTATAACTGTCGCACTGCGGGGTAAAGGACTCTTCTATAGAGGAGGATTGAGTACTGATCACGACGAGCTCACTGCGGGTTGGCAATTTCAGATTATAATAATTAAATCCAGGTTTCCTCACGACGTTTTTCGTCACCGTTAGTCAGTGGTGTCTAAAAATATTTAAGAAAAAATATAAAACAATGAAAAAGTCACATAGATACTTGCCTGGGTTTAAACAAACTTTGTGGATACAAATCCGGTATGTCAATCACTAGGCTACCACGACTAAGAAAATAAGAGTGAGAAAGAAAAGATTTTGACCTGAGTCTTAAATTTCATTACATAACACCAAAACTGGAATGCCGAATGCTTCCCATATCAAACCTTCTCAGTGCAAGGCTGATAGAGACGCAAGAACTCTTAAAGCGCCGAGTCTAGTTAAAGTTAGAAACACCAGCAAACTTCTAACCAGAACGGTGGAATCACTCAAAGCTTTTACGATATAGGTCGAAGGCTCCGACGCAAATACACGCTCCTGCATTCAACGCATCGCAGTCTAGTTGCAAGTCAGCAAAACTAGGCTTGGTAACGTTTGCTGACTGCATGCGCAACGCTGGCTAGACGGCTGATGTTAGTTGTTACTAAGACGGCATTAAATGTTAGCTTTAGGTGTCTTGATTTCTATATATCTTCTTTTCTTCTTCGTTGTTAGGATCATGTTAGATAAATATATTTTTGAACGAAAACCTATCACATCACACTAACATTATAAATGCGAAAGTTTGTGAGTGTGTTTGTATGTTTGTTACCTCTTTGCGTACAAACAGCTGGACCGATATTGCTAAAATTTGGTATGGAGGTAGCTGACACTCCGAATTAACATATAGGTTACTTTTTAGCGGGTAACACCGCTGGGCGCAGCTGGTTTACTATATACCTAATGGTGGATGGAGATAGGTTGACGATGATTTTGAAGCATAAATATTGCTGAACTCACATACGAACTAAATCTAGATACATTTGAATTGACAATCTTCTCCTTTTTAAATTAGTCAAAATTGTTTTGGACGTGAAGACGATGGCTGTATATTATTATCTACCCACCGAAATAGTGACTTTAGTATCTGATTACATAGTACGTACGTCTAGAATAGACAGAGTACTGAATTCTCCTCCCTTTGCATTTCCTAAATAAATCACAGTCTTATCACAGAAGCTTACTTCTTCATTCATCAGTTTATAGGCCTTTATACACCGCACCCAGAAGGATCCCTGTTCTAATCTTTATAGAACCATTACCTACTAAAAAAGCAATAACCTAAGCATCATACAATCCTCATCAAGTCAAATATTCTCGAACAAAAAAGCAACAATTCCTTTTATCTTTGTTTACGCAAACGGGCATGCTTCGGCCTCTTAGAAAATATTTTATTCGTCGTATTTTACAAATGGCGACGTTACAAAGGGGCTTGGACGCGCCGCGCACATTTCTCAGCGTTGCTTTTATTAAACGTCTCATGTAGTTTGTCACTAGCACAATGAAGGTTCGTGGTCGCTGCAGGTATGGGTTGCGGGGAGGTAGGATGTTGTTTGTGCTTCCATATTTTTATGGTATTGTCCTGGTATTTTCTTCACGGACCAGAATTCATAAGCACGTGGATTGAAAATGGGTTTTGACGATGGGCTAAAAAGAAGCTAACTTCATTAACAGATATATGTGCATTGAAAAATTACTAGCGCTTTCGGGTTTTGATGATGGGCTAAAAAGAAGATTATCAACTACATTTCTGATATATTTTGTAATTAATTATGGCTATATACAATTTGTCTTAAAACTATGAATATGTCTGAAACCATAGGTACCATTTAAGCATACACTAAAAGTCACTGCTATCGCGGACCGGCGAGTTTACCATTTTGGATTATAATGTGGCTGAAGAAGCTTTGGTATATTTTCTATAAATCGGTATACAACGTAAGTTATACAAAAAAAAACATTTCTTGTGCTTGAACTGATCAGCAAAAATATTTTTCATAAATAGGATTTTAAAATAATATTTTTAAATTCACACAGCTACTTACCACAACGTTGGGGTCAGGAAAAGATAAAGCGGTTTTCAGCTGGCGCGTATCTACAGAGTTAGTCTTAAAGGTATTATTGTATCTATTTTGTTTTGCACAAAGCTATCATATTACTTAGTCAACATAATAAACGTACAGAATTGATAGCCGCATCTTAATCAAAAACATGGTGGATCTGTTTTTAGATTTTTACGTATAACAAACCTGGCTTTTTCTAACAAACTTTCAATCGAGATGGATCAGTCTCTAATCACATAGTGATCTATCAACGCACAGCCCAAACCACTGGACGGATCGGGTTGAAATTTGGCATGCAGGTAGATGTTATGATGTAGGCATCCACTAAGAAAGGATTTTGATAAATTCCACCCCCAAGGGAATAAAATAGGGGATGATGAAGGATGTAAATGTATTAGTTTGTACCTATCAGTACCTAATGTAACGAATAAATTAAGACAAACAAAATAATTTTAGTTCTAAATGTTGACAATAGATGCCTTCTTAACGCGAGCGAAGCCGCGGGCAAAAGCTAGTATTGTATAAAATGTATGTTTTATACATTTGAATGAGCAGGACGATAAGAAGAAGATGTGAGGTTAGAGCATAGGGTACGGTACCATAGTGAAGTTTTGAAAGTACGTTCGTTGCTTATTGTCCTGCCAGAAATTTAGAAGACATTCCAAGGATTGTAAGACTTTTCCCGCGATGTCTCGGCCAAAAATTGAGACCAAATTATTTTTTTTTTATAACGTCGCCCCACACCATGAATTTCTCCTGTATCGTAGGTGCGTTTCCAAAACATGAAATATCACATAATATACTATATCAATAATATGTTTATTGTTATTTTCTATATATTTCAAGTTAATATATCTAGATGTCAGTATATACAGCATAGAAATGTAGTATAAGGAAACACTGCCGATTTAACTCAGATTGCACAGAATCGACAAATGTAATTTCAAATACAAAGAATATCAAGCTTTGAATCAGAACCGGTCCTTTTCATTCGGAAATCCAAATCACATTTACTTTCATTTAAATTAAACGTCAATCTAAAATATAGAATAAAATCTCGACAGCTGAAGAAACAGTAAGTTATATACTTACATGAAATTCTTTTCATACAAGCCACTTTCAGCTTCGTAATATAATGGAATAATTTCCTCGTCGGCAATAAGGAACACAATTTTAATTAAGTCTTACGGGGAACAGGGCTCATAATAACTCGGCCGTATTTGATGCCTGCACACTCGAATTATGCCTTGATACACTGGAGGCCGAATTGTATGGCCATTGTCGAAAGTATTTTTTGAAAACAAGCGCGATTTTAATTTCGTAGAATTAATTTGGTCCTTAGAAATTTTTGCGGTGTGCGGAATTTTATTACGTTTTGATTAACGTTGATTTTAAGCTGTTTGTTTTTACGAAGTATTTTATAAATGGAGTTAATCTATGCATGATTATAGTTTAGTTATAATTTGAAACTTATCTTAGTTAGTTAGTTACTTAACGACTTTTTAACTATGTAAATAGAACGGATTCCACAGCCAAAATTGTTAAATACCTTATTCTTGACCATAAACCATTTGGAATAGGCTTTAGTTAGTTGGTTTCAAAGTCAAACCATTAAATGCGATTATAAAAAATACTTGTTTTAGTAAATAAATATAAACTAGCCAATAAAACGTATGTTAGCAAAATAATATACTCAACTTTAAACTCATATTCATCAAAAACTACATTTTGAGTGCGCACTCATTTTGTCTGCACTGAGGTATTTATGTTTGGTTCATTCAGGAAGATGAGAAACATCAAACAGAATGGACCGGGCTCAAGAATTAAGTTTACTGCACCTGTGCACTGGATTAAAACCATGGCTTTAAACAATGGGTGTTCATAAAACAGCGACAGAACCATCGCTTGATTGACTTGGTTGAAGAAGAAAAGGTGTTTCATGTTTTATAAATACAGACTGTACAGGATCCTTTGGGCTCAGTGTATGCAAGTAGCGGACTGCAGAAAACGAAGTTTATTATTGTCGTCAGCAAAATAATAATCCAATTTATTTCCTTTAACAATTTACATAATATAATATACCTTCTACATTTTCTTATAACTCTTACCTACACTAAACTAATAATACCCACATATAACTTAATATGCACATAAAGAGAAATCTAGAAATTATGCATCGGAGTATAATTCCTCATAGTCACTGTAGACTGGTAGGGTGCCCAAAAGGCTGGCGGCGTTGCCACGCTGAATGGCAATGCAAATTCTTTGACGGAAAAAAAGCCCTTTGGTTACGTGAAGAGTAACAATTATTACAATGCCGAGAAAACATATGAGCATTTGGTTCGACCGTTCTTAATGGAGTGAAGAGCTTGAGTGCTTCTTTGAAGGTACGCGACGTCGTTGCTGGTTGGTCATGTGGCGAGTCACGTAGGCCACTCGATGACACAGCACTCGCGCGCGCAGGCAGCGCGCGCGGTGTGCCTTAATGTCGGGTTCGATTCCCAACACAGACATACACCTCTATAATCACGCCTGTAGGTCATCTTCGAAGGTGTTGTCCTTTATCTTATTTTCCTATCTTCCAAAATATGAGGCAAAATGTGTCACACACATTCATTCATTTCGCATCATATATTATTATAAGTCTTATGAACTTTTAGAAATGACGAGCCAATACAGCCATCAGGCATACATCGAGTATATAGCTTCTCAAGTGACGTACGCAAATAAAAGAAAAACGTCGCCACGTCATGCTCATAAAATAAAACATTTTACACTTAAAACTATGCTGGACTTTAGCGTGTTAAAAAATATATTACAAAGAGTGGGTCATTAATTTGTCCGCCGCCACAAACTTAAGTGCAGTAGAGTGAGGATGATGAGGGAACTGCAAACAAGCTGAAACAGGATATTGCGCAGCTACTATGGGTACTATTACTCCACTGCACTGTACATGTTGGCTACTACTGACAGGAGAATTATAAGATTAAAGCAATATTGCTGCACTGATCTTCTCATTATTGAACTGCGAGGTCAAGCGGCTGCGGTGAATTATTGGATAGGTGTTAGCGCGTTGACCGTTGTCCTTGTGCCTTATCTCTCTGCTCGTGTTGGTTGAGTATTCCTACCAAAGGCTATAAAATGAGATAAAAGATCAGGATTCGTTTTTAAATACGTAGATATACCTAATATAGCTACGAAATATACAAACACTTAAATCTAGTGTTTCTATGAAACACAGACATGCGAATTGTTTTTAGATGAGGAAGAATCTTATCACTTTTTAGTAAGATGATGAAAAAGGATTTAAAAAAGAGTTAAAAAAAAGCAAAGCTTCGTTGAACATCAGTATTAGTCACGGGAAGCAGAAAATAATATAACAGTACCTACGTTGGTAAATCAACGCCAACATTTTCCAGTTCAACGCCCGATTATTTTGAAGGATTCCTTGTTACCTCGTGGAGTGGAGTGGAGTACAAATCTCCAAACATTGGCTCATTGGCAGCCAACTATTTGAAGTAGTTACGAAGATTATTATTGTTTTGCCTCTCATTTTACGTTAAAGTAGTCTTTATTGTTTTGGAGTGGGTAATACAGTTTACATCACTAAGCCCATATTGGAAATACAATATTTTGAATCTAAGTCTAGAACAAATTCAAGAAAGCTTTTAACCTTTTTATTTTAATATACACTTTTTTAAAAACCTTATTATACAATGTTTGCAACAGCAGTCTATCTTGGTTAGCTATCACCATCTAGGTATAGCAAAATGTGGTCTAAAGTAATGTGAAAATCTCTGAATTAATGTTGGGCCTAAAAAATATTTTCTAATATTACTCTAAATCAGAAAAGGCGTTAGGAAACTAATTAATGTATACCTATCTAGCGTGACAAGGGATGGAGATCCACAAACTTGATTTTACACTTCAAATGGACCTTAAGTGATTGAGATAGAGTTCATTTTGTGTTTACCTGATGACTGGTTTTAATTTTGCGATTAGATCCGCTTGGGTGGGATACATAGGTGTTAATTAGAGACAGTTAGATAAGGCCCGTTCGTTAGTTCGGGTTTTCGGTTAAATTTATTAAATGTTGGAGATTGGTTTATTGTTTACTTGTCATTAGGATGTAGCGGAAAATGTTCATATTTATGTTATTACAAAGTTTGAAACGAGATAATTTTTGTAAATTAAGCAATTTTGCTGAAAACAGTTTTCGTTTGTGTCAATTGAGAATTAAAAACTAAATAATATTTGATAACAGTTTAGAAATGTCATGTTTCATTATAGGTTTTAAAACTGACGAAAAATATGCTATGTATTAACTATTCCTGATAACACTATTATCTTTTGAAAAAAACGCCATTGCAGCTCGTTCCAAAAAACTGTAAACTTAAAAGCTTTCCTTTAAAAATTCAAATTCACCTTATTTAGTGAGGGTACACACAAAAATTATGACATACACCTCACCCATTACCTAAGGCCACAAAAACGCAATATAAAAAATATAAACGGGTCCTAAAGTGAAATTTAAGAAAAAATACTCGGCGGGACCTGCGAGGGAAGAGTGCACCCCCTCCGAATGACACAGTTTATTTTTTTATGGTACGCAAGTCAAAAGGAGGGTGGTGATGATAGATAGGGCTGAGTGCGAAATTTAAAAGACAAAGATTTTGTTACTTCATATTTTTGTAGGATCTGTATCAAGGTAGGGGAGAGAGTAAAATATAAATACGTTTTGGAGGTACAATGGAAGCTTTGCCTGTTAATAGGGACGGGCAACTGCAGACCGTATTTTGTTTTTATCGTGATTTACAGTAAGTTACTTCAAATTGTGGTGGTTTGTAAGTTACATGAATTACCATGGTGGTTGGTTTAAATTAGGCTTATTATGGTACTGTACAAATGCGATTTAAGTTCTAATATAATATTGATTAAAAGAAAACATTTTAGTGATGCCAAGCTGACACTTTTCTTTATTTAGCTGTTCTTTTGTATATATGAGGTTTGTACTTACATGTTTATTCGGTGACGCTCATCTAGTTTCGGAAACCTTATTTATGAACTAGTCAACTGGTGACGCAGTGGGATCGCGAGCCACAGCTCCGTCCGATTCCAAACTAGTCGGAGATTCCCAGACTAAACAATAAACATGACTGTGAGTACCTACAACCAAAGGAACTATATTATTATATACTATAATATAATTTCTTTGTATAAAAATACCTACTTGCTATGGCAGGACAGCCCCCTTAGACAAGTGGCAAAACGCTTGACAAATAAAAATAGAATAGAATGATAAATGTATGGGGATGACATCATGTTTCGACTATGTTATCAATGACATATGTCGTTCCCATACATTTTTCATTATATTCCATTTCTATCCGTCAAGCGTTTTGCCACTTTTCTAAAGGGTCTGCATTCTTGAAATAACGGTTTATGAAAACCAACTAAAAAGGTTCCTCCACACAGGTGCGCTATTGCGATAATGTGTCACGATTCCTTGTGTAGCGACATCTACCCGTCGAAGGACGAATCATGATGACATTCCTGCATCGCGCTAGCGAAGTAATCACACGCGCTAGCTATATATACAGCCGCCCCGAGTTGAGAAGTGGGGCGCCGCGGCCCACCAGGCATACCACCGCCTGGTTGGAAGATCTTCCTTTTCGTTGGAGGAACTCCACATCCCTTCCTCCACACTTGCAAACAACTGCGATTTTATCGTCCAGTAATTCTAGAATTGCAGTTGTGTTATGGCAATAACGCACCTGTGTGGGAGCCTTTACAATGCTCGTGTACAAGTCAGGTATTGAATTAAAATTTCTGAAGAAAATCAATGCTCTCCCTGAATAAACAACATCTTTCTGTACAAGTTAAAGTCCCAAGAATGAGGTTGCTAGGCAGTGTTTGTATAACATTGCATGACCCAACAGACGTCGCAAATGCTTGTTAACGTTGTTCTATTCGGTAATCGAATCTCACACGAGTAGAACAAATATTTGTACAAATTAATGATAATTGTTTTGAGTTTGTTTTGCGATTGACAACACAAATCTTCACATGCTTAGATTATTTAGACTGTGTCAGAAGTATGTAAGTTTAGTAAAAGTAGAGGGAATATTGAATTAAACAGTGTATGTAAACAACATAAATTAATAATAAAAAAAGCATTCTGACTGCCTCGTTTGTCTAGTGGTTGCTAAGTGCAACTGCTGAGCATGAGGTCCTGGGGTCAAATCTTGTGTCGGGCAAAGTGTAATAAGATTTTTCCGTTAGGTAATTTTCAGTAGCAGCACGGAATCTGGATTTGTGCCCGGTTGATGGAAGAAGCCGTCTGTAAATGTGACCTATAACATAACTAAGTTAAAAGGGCCTTATTTTATTACAAAACTCTAGCTTTATGTTAAACCATAATTTACAAGAATATCACGGGGTCACGACCTCTCGGTCATTAGCCCGAGTTCTACCTAAGGTTCTTGCTTGTTTGAATATAATAAAATAAATCTATTTAATCATTCATTCGAAGCCACTTCAGCCTCTTACCAAGTCAAGACTAGTTTACATAGATTGTAAGCTTCAACATTTTCGGAAAAGGCTTTGTACATTATTGAATAAAAAGGTCACTGTCTGCTGTCAAAAAATTTTTGTCTGGTCTCTAAGATTAAAAATTGACATTCATTTGTATTGACATAATGCCAAAATAAGAGTAAACCAAAATTGTTGTAAAATTACATGAACTGCCGAAATTCTGAACTGTGATTAGCGAAACTTTAGGCTAAGCCATGTTCTAGATATTATAATTATCTCCTACCATGTGTTTGAGGTTTTCTGGAGAAAAGGCATGTTAGAGCACCCTAAATCGACGAGAATGTATGAAACTTGGGTCGAGAGTTTATAAGGAGCTTCCCAGGATCGTAGTTAACAGAAATCCGTGATCTCTTGCAAGGTAAGGCAGGTATGGTAAAAAGGCATATTATATTGTAAGTCCTTTAATATCGTTATTTTTCTTTTTAGGGATTTGTGTTGGTTTATAAAACGTTGAGTACAGGGCTAGAATAGCAACTCCATTTCGTTCCATGGGTGACGCAGGAGAAGGCGACTAAGGATTTCTAAAGATTGGCAGCAGCGTTTTCTGTAACTTCACCAATACTACGATCATCAAAGCCGTTTGCCAAGCGTGAGGATGATGGCAGCGATGGCACCACCCCCCCTCTTAAAGGGGAAGGCAGTTGTTCAACAGTGAACGTCATCCGGCTGATGATGATGATTGATTATTACAGTAACCATGTCAGCCAAAATCAAAATTAATACCAACATCTTATTACCTAATCAATTTCCAGCGCCCACGTATCCAACTAATAAACACAGGCGAATGTATACCGCATCAGAGCACATTAAAAGCTCATTGTGAACGGCACAAACGTCGCCTGGTGCAAATTTATGCAACCGCTCGGCTAGACTGTAAATGCGAGACAAATTACTACGTACGTACACCACCAAGTGCGGTTTAGGTTTATGCGTCTCGACGTTAGAATACGATGCAGTTTTGTTTAGGTATATTATGTATGGTACTTTGAGGGTAGAAACGTTTGAAGAAAATTTTGAATCAAATCGTGAGGATGGAATTCTGGGAGTGCCTTGTATGGTTGTGTGCTGAATTAAGGCATGGATTTTATCCTTAGATCAGATTGTGTTATTAGCTTTTTCTGTCAGAACATTCTAGGGTTTGGAATTATGAGATCGCATAATTTAAAGGGACAATACGATACGTCAAATTGACCAGCAAAATAATGTTCTGAAGTCATGCTGATAATTTTGGCTATGAAAATAGTATAAACAGATGTTGCTAGACTTTCCTCTCAAAGAACAGGACAAAATTAACATAGCTATTTACATGTAGCAAAAAAAATTAAAACGATTCAAAGCTTGTTCATTTTGAGTATCCAAATCAAAACAGAATCTTCCTAATATAAATTAAAAGCCATTATACAGCTCTTATTATTAGGGTGCTTGTCTTTACAACAAAATTCAAATGAATCAGGTAGAGAAATCCTCTAAACTGTTATAAGTATCGGGACCACCCTTTATAACCGTTACAAAATTAATTACCGAATAAATCATGATATCTTTTGACCTGAGGACTACTATTTGTTGGAAACTCACAAGGTTTTCGCTTTCCAAAATTTTGTTTTTAATGTTGCTGTTAAAACACATAACTATTAACGTATTAGTTAATAGTTAATCCATGCGGAAGTGGTTCTCTTCAGCACGTCACTAACTATTCGTATTTTTTTATTTTACAGAGACCTGTGTAATTTTTTTATGAAATGTTTTAATGGAGAATATATTAAGGGGCGGGTGTCCAATGTCCATTAGGAGTACGGATTTAGAATATAATTATTTTTCATTTGGAACGCGATAAGGATCTAAATGTGAGCCCGACTAATAGAAATAGGTTCGTCACCAATGTTACCTGGCTCGCCTGGCTCATTATGAGCGACTAAATATGGATAGAGTCCTAATAAACGAGGACTTTAGGCATGATACAGAGTTAGAGAGGAACTAATTTTCAAACCACTTGGAATTTCATTTTTATTTCTTATAGCTTCCCAGAAATACAGGAATGAAAACTCTAATTTAAACAAAACAAGTACGTTTAAATTTGAGTTTTAATTCAACACAAAAGAATACAACATAACAAATACACAACTGACGTAATTTTTTAATGTTTCTGTCAGCTCTGACACTTGTGACAGTTGACGAAATAAATTGAAGTTCGAATAAATTACTCCATTCATTCCGATTACGTTCCATGTTTTAATTTTGGATTTAGAATGTATTGTGTGTACAATAAACACTTTTGTAAACATAAATATAGGTTTGTTTACTTTTTAGAACACTGTTTTCCACATTTAAATTCTTTATTACATTTGTTAATAAAAAATTCGGGCTTTATTTTTCTTTTCTTAAAAAACTTTTTTGTCTTTAAAAAAATTGTTGTGTAAGTAGAACTATATTACAAAATTATATAATATTTTTCTGTAATTAATTATAGTACAACTTATGATACACTAATTGTAATTTCAAAGTTTCAGTACCTCAAACAAAAAGTATTTTATTACTTACACAAGACAGAATCTGTACGTGGGTTATGTATGTTAACAAAACAGCTTAATAAGATTTTGCCCGTTACAAAACAAAATCCTTGATACCATAGTTAATCCAATCTATACTTTACAAAATGAAATACATTGGCATGTTTAATGCTTTATTTTTCTGATCTTTTAATTAATTGTTTGTGCCATGTGGTATCCGGCCTAGAATTGACCACCCTCTCTCCTCCCGTGGGTGTCGTAAGAGGCGGCTAAGGGAAAATCTAGAAGATGGGCAGCAGCGTCTTCTGTAACTTGATCACCAATACTGCGATCCCCAAGCCGCTTGCCAAGCGTGGGGATTATGGCAACCCCCTCCCCCTTTTCTAAGGGGGAGGTCTTTGTCCAGCAGTGGACGTCTTTCGGCTGATGATGATGATGAATTAATTGTTTGAAAGTTTATTTTTATTTGGTAAGGTACCAATAGTAGGCACCTTTTAGTACCGGACGGAGGCCAATTCCGCACGTACCGTTCGAATCTTTGTCTCAGCTCTGACTAGAATGTCCGCCCAACAATTATTTGCGTCGTAAACATGATTAATGCTAACTATTTGATAGAACCATTTTCAGGGTTTGATAATTTCTGAAATGGATTATTTGATGTAATTGTATTCTATTGTATGTGGTTATAATCCATTAGAAATAACATTTACCGTGAGTTTACACTCCGTTCAAGCGACTTTGATCTTTATTTCATTGGTAATAAGATATATTACACTGCAGTAAACATTTGTATTGTAAATACATTTTGCTTTTAATACTATCTTTATCCCTACGGAATAGAATTCAAAATAGGTTGGATAAACTAAAGATAGGTTTGTTTGCCTTATGTTATAACAAATGGATTTAGGTATAATGAAGAACAAAAGACGAATAACTACCAGTAGGTATAGTAACCTATTAATAAATTAAAATTACAATGGCCATAGACGTTATAAAAAACAGACAGACTGAGTTACGTGACCGCTAGACTGTCATTGATCGGTTGACCTGCGCTCGCGCCTACTACCAGCTGTATCTATAAGTATATCTCCATAGTCCATTTATCCCGATCTCGGCAACTAATTAACGCCTTGTACTCATCACAGCCTAGTACTTTAACGAGTAAAATGGACAAATCCCTCTCTGATACAAACATCAGCGTAATGATGGACACGACACCTCCTAACTTTATTTCTACTCGTAGCAAGAGAGTAAGGGAAGAAGACCTACCTGAGGAGTTCTCAAAATTCAGAAGGGAAATCAAAGAAATGCTTTCTTCATTTATCTCAACTCAACAAAATGAATTAAAAATAATTAAGGATATTCAGCTAACAAACAATAACATTGAAACCGCGATTACTAACCTATCGCGCCAAAACGATGATTTTCGTAAGAAAATAGAATCTCTTGAGTCACAAGGAAAAAAGGACCGCGAATACATTGCCGTATTAGAGGAGAAGATCGAAGACTTACAAAGAGGCAGTAAAAAAACATGCATCGAGATAAAAAACGTCCCTAAAAAGCCTCAAGAAAATAGCACTGATTTAATAAACATGGTCACGAACTTAGGAAAACACTTAAGCCTCGAGATGGACTCACGCGACCTCAAAGACATTTATCGACTGCCTAGCAAGAAAGAGGGTATTACGAACACTCCCATTATCGTTGAGCTGAACTCCACTATGTTAAAAACTAATCTACTAAAAAAGGCTAAGTCATATAACATTAAAACCACTAGTAAACTTCAGGCGCAACATCTAGGAATAACAAGCAACGCGGAAGTACCTGTGTTTATATCCGAACAATTGACCCCTAAGGGCGCTCGGCTATTCTTCCTGGCTCGAGACCTGGCTAAAACTAAGCAATACAAATTTTGCTGGACTGCTTTTGGACGTATTTTAGTTAAGAAGGATGAGTATGCTCGTACGATCGTTATAAAAAGCGAAGCACAGATACACCATTTAATGCAAGAAGCATGACTAATTTGTACTCTCATTAGTTTATTCCTAGTACTAAAAACTTTGTCATTTTGTTGTAGTATAATCACAACAATTGTTTTCCTTATCTGTAAGTTCAACCTATATAGATTTATTTCAATTTTTTATAATTGTAACCATGATCAGCTCAATTCTACACATTCAAACATTATAACTCACACAATCCGACCCACACAAAACATACAAAATACACAAAGTACAACTATACAACTAACTTATTCAATACACCCACACACACACTCACACCATTCAGTGCCTAATATATCATGTCCTGTCGTGCTAATTTATACTTATACAACCAAACATATTTATACATATGTGAAAACAGACGTCACACAACTATTGTGCTGTTGTTTACAATTTAAGAAACATACATTGTTTACTATAACAAATAATGGATAGTAACTTGAGTAATTTGCAGGAATTGGATTCTGCTGAGATTGCTAGTTCTGCTGCTCTTGATATTGCACACTTAAATACTTACTTACAACATAATAATCATAATTTAACCGTCCTGACTCAAAACATTAGGAGTATATACAGAAATATTGATGACCTCCAAATAACTTTGTCTCAAATTGCAGTTGAAGTAGATATCCTATTTTTGACAGAGTGCAGATTAAACGTTAACAAACAAATACCGGTTTTAATTAACTATACTTCATTTAATACATCTAGACATTTAAATCAAAATGATGGCGTAGTCGCCTATGTTAAAAACTGTCACTTACCCCAGGCGACAGAAATTAATTTGATACATGCCTCAGCCTTGCAAATAACAATCTCTAATTTCACTATCATCGGTATTTATCGGTCTCCATCGAATGCGTCCGCAGATAGCTTCATTACCTCGCTTGATCAACACCTTCAAACTATCGACTCACAGGGGAACACTATTATTACAGGAGACATAAATATTAACTTAATAGGGAAAACTGCAGAAACATCACAAATACGGACAAACCGATTAAATTATTTAAATATGGCGGCTTTGCATGGCTTCCTCCCGGGGCACAGTTTACCTACCAGGGATGACAGCTGCCTCGATCACATGATTCTTAAGCTAGATAAATCTAAAAACTCGGCTTTCGTGGCAGTCTTAAACACGTCCGTGACGGATCATGCAATGGTGCTACTAAGCATATCCCACACGTACCAAATCAAAACTTATGATAAATCCAAAACCGTGACTAACATGAAGAATGCCTATGTGCACCTTGTAAATACGGACACGTCTTTTCTTAATGCATATAGAGACCCAAACATGTTAGTGGACGCGTTGATAGACGTAATCAAGACATCTCTTCTCCGAAACACTAAAGTTGTCTCACTCTCTAGCTCTAAAAGAACTTTAAAGCCCTGGATTTCCACAGGGGCCCTAAAATGTATTAGGTTAAGAAATAAATTGCAACTACAGTCTAGGAGAGACCCTTTTAATATTATCTTAGTAATAACTTATAAGCGTTATCGTACTTTCTGCACCAATCTTATTAAAAAACTTAAAAGAAAGTATCACAAGAACCAAATTTTAACGTCTTTGAAAAACCCTAAGCTTCTTTGGCGTAACATAAACGATATAACCAATTATAAAAAACCCAAGACATCAAGTGTACACCTACTTCAAATCACCCCTCATCCTCTTGACTCCCTAAATCGCGTAAACCACTTTTTTGTAACTATTGGTAGAACATTGGCAGAAGAAATCATGTCTCTAACTGGGCAGAGAAATAGTCCTGTTCTCAGTACCTCAAATACACAAACACAAGCAAACTCATTTGTACTATTAGAAACAGATCTGGCAGAAGTGGATAGCACACTCATGGCACTTGACTCAGCTAGTGCCTCGGGCTGGGACGGCATATCCGTCAGTTTCCTTAAGATATCTCGTGACTTCGTGGTTCCTCTCATTTGCAAATTAACCAATCTGTGTTTTGAGACGGGTATTTTTTGTGACGCGTTGAAGCGATCTATCATCACGCCCGTGCACAAGGATGGGGACAGGAGCGATGTTAATAATTATCGACCGATCTCCGTCTTACCGTCAGTTTCAAAAATCATAGAGAAAATATTAAATAAAAGACTGACAAATTACTTGAATAAATACAACATTCTCTCCGACTCACAATATGGTTTTAGACAGGGGCGGTCAACTCAGGACGCGGTTATAGCGCTAACGTCTGAAATTACTGACAAGGTAGACAAAGGAAATAAATGCGTTACGGTATTTCTAGACCTGAAAAAGGCCTTTGACACCGTCTCTGTTTCCATCCTTGTGCAGAGGCTTGAGGCTATAGGGATTAGAGGCAAGGCTCTTTCTCTTTTGGACAGTTATCTCCGGGGTAGGAAACAACAAGTTAAGGTAGGTAAATCGTATAGCAATGAGGAGAGCGTTGTCTTCGGTGTTCCGCAGGGTTCAGTGCTCGGCCCGACACTGTTTCTGGTTTATATCAACGAACTCTGTAACCTGCGGTGCAGTGGCGGCAAAATTTTCTCATATGCGGATGATACGGCTATTGTCTACTTTGGCGACACTTGGGAAGCCGTTCGTTATAAGGCCGAACAGGGGTTAGTTGTCATAGATAGGTGGCTAAAAGCAAATCTGTTAACCCTTAACCTTGCTAAAACCAATTACATTTGCTTTTCTCCAAGTGCAAGATCTAAACCAGGTGATAACTTTAATATTTGTATCCACACGTGTGCAAACAGCTTAGGACAGAATTGTCACTGTAAACCCATCAAACAATTACCGTCTACCAGATACCTGGGAGTTATAGTTGATGGATGTCTGGCGTGGCATTCGCATGTCGAGGTTATTATGTCACGCGTTCGAAAATTTATATGGATTTTTAAAAATCTACGACACGTGATGCCTCAAAAGACACTCAACAACATTTATATAGCACTCGCGCAGTCAGTAATCACATACTGCTTACCTGTTTGGGGAGGGGCTACTAAAACTAAATTTTTAGAGTTAGAAAGAGCCCAAAGGTCACTTTTAAAAGTGATCTACTTCAAGCCATATAGATTTCCCACAATCGAACTATATAGAATGAGCGACCTACTAACAGTCAGGAAACTATATCTTTTAAACATCATTTTATACTTACACAAACACATTCCAGTTAATCCGGAAAACCAGGCTAAGAGGCGAAAAGATATTGTGGCTTGCTCTCCACGGGTTCGCACGGTTTTTGCAAGGCGTCAGTATGTATTTCAATCAGCCTACATATATAATAAAATTAACGCAAAACTTAAGTTCCACCATGAGATCTCGCATACATGTAAAAAAGTGATATCCGAGTGGTTAAAAACGCTAACATACGATGAAACAGAGCATATCTTAGCCAGACTTATATAAATATTTATCATCTTTATCATAGTGTGATCACCTTGTGAATTCCTAACTTCGATTTTTATGGCACTATCAGCAATCACATAAACTCACATACAAACACACTGAAACACACACACACAAGCACACACACACACACATACAATCCACCCACACTCACACATAAACCAACATTCATCCACAAATCCACATTCAAACAATGATATAGCCACACATACACTTTCTCGCAATCACGCACTACACAGAGCTGCTAATTTCTTTTAAGCATTTATTTTATTTTGCTTTCTTTTTGTTTTCTCTTAAAGATTAGTTATTAGTTTTAATTTTTATAAAGCCTCGAATTCTGTTTTGTGGTCTCAATATTGTCAACGACCAACTAAGGGAAGGAGCGAAACAACCCCAACACAAGTGTTTGTAATTACTTACTGGGGCTGTTTCATCCACATTGAAATTGTAACCGTTTGAGACATAATAAACCATTTTTTTTTTTTTTTTTTTTTACTTTCACAGTTATAATAGCAATGAAAGATAAACATTCTAAGGAGCTATAGTTAGGTTAGGTTAGACGGTTTGACCTCTCGCTCCCACTTATCATCGAGGAGATGGTAAGGTGTGAGAGGTCATGGAGCGCCATCGCAGACTTCTGCTAAGCAGTGATGGCGCTCAAAGAGGCTGCGGAAAAAGAGCGGGATCTCAACTCCGCTCTCCCAATCCGCGCCCAGCGACCCCGGCGGCGGCGGAGGGCAGATAATGCCCTCTACCAGCCGCCATAAGACTCGGCCTCAGGGCGGCAGACAGGCTGAACTGCCGCCCGCTCAACTGAGGCCCGAGTCGCGTGTGGTGGCAAGGGGCACACAACCGCCCCTTGCAGGCCTGCGGAGTTCTGGGTTGGGAGACCCACCGCCGCGCGCCGCAGTGAATAGGCCTCCGCTGAAGTCCTGCAGCCCCCTCATCAACAAGGGGGCACCGACGTAGTTTCCGCCCCTCTTTACAGGGCGGATAGCGCCGTCAGGGTTGGCGGTAGAATGCTGCAGCGATCCCGCCTCCCCGCCATCAAAAGCGCAGAGCAGGCATGTGAGGTTTTAGTGGGTAGGCCCCTGGATCTTATTGGGTTCGGGGGGAGTCCCACATATCCTCGTCATCTCCCAACGGCGGGGGACGGGTAATGCATTTCCTCACTTGAAAAAAAAAAGGTTAGGCTCAATTCAAATGTTAAAATAACTAAAAAAACCTTTGACAAAAAAAGAATAAAATAAACTTAGTTATAAACCAAACAACAGCTGCTACACAACAACCAAAGTAAAATCAACAACATTACTATTGAAAAAGGGAATTTCGCTTTCTTAAACAGAAATTCAAAACGTGTTTATTGCCGTGAAGAAGATAGCGCAGCACAGCGCCACCTGTCACGTAGAACACGAACTACAGTCGCTACGTGAATGCATCAGGTGCTGAAAAACGAAACAAACAAACGGACGACTGATAAACAAAGTTTATGTAACTATGAAATAACATTTTTAAATTTACAGCGTAGATGCACGTGACTATAAGCGTAACGTACATTCTTAGTGAAAATGTAAAATTTGTGGGAATACGAGGCCGATTTGTTGCAAGACCGCAATGAATGCAGAAGGAATGGAATTATTTTATGTTTGTAAACGACGTAACATAACATCACGCCTGTATTTCCGGAAGGGGTAGGCAGAGGTGCACTTATTGTACACCCACATTTCGCCAGTTATGTTTTAGGTCCTAATGTAATAGGGAGCGAGCCTACAACTAACCAGGCACAAATCAAGGCAAACACAGGCAAGGCACAAATCCAAACTGCTGCTACTGAGAATTACCTAATAGAAAAACCCAGTAAAACTTTACCCGACCCGGGATTCGAACCCAGGACCTCGTGCTCAGCAGTCGCGCTTAGCGATCACTAGACCAACGAGGCAGTCGTACCACGACAAGATATTTACTACGTATATATTTCTTAAAGCTCTTAGTATACCTACTACTAGTAATAACGCCTTATTTGTATGGTAGATATCTCTCTTTAGATGTTCTGAGAGGTTCAATAAACCTTGCCGCATTCAGTCTTTGGAGTTACCGTTCTACAAACATTGAGACCACAAAATGCCTCGAAAAGTATGATAAACCGTTGGTCCTGCGCCTGACCTCTCTTCAATCGTGCTGATGGCCGATACATCGGGTTATGTGCTGAGGTGGTTGAGAGTGCACCTGTATGTCTCAGAGATCACAGTTGGCGTTGATCGAGAAGACCAAAATTCGGATATTTTTCATTTGCTAATCTTAAAGTTTACTTTTTGTTACTTACTTCAATTTTTCCATCTCTTTTCGGCCTCAAGTTTCACATTAATGAGACTCTATCTTTTAGATTAAAAAAAAACGTCGCCCCAAACTAGGAATTTCTTCTGTATTGTGAGTGCGTTTCACGAGCATGAATACTCAGCAAAACCATCTGCGGATGGCACATTTTTCCGAGTGGGAATCGAACCCACAACCCTTAGCGCAGCAGTCCAATCACTTAGCCACTGCGCCAATCAGGTCGTCAGATTGTCTTTCACTCGTACGCACAACATTTAATAACATGTTAGGACGAATATAATTTCTAGCATGACTTGCCAATTGACTAGTAAACAAATTTATTAAAAGTTTTATGAAAGTATGCAGTAGGTCCATCGTCCACATATACGTGAGAAGGATGTACACACTGAAGCATTTTTAATTACGGTTTTATATGAACGAAGCGCCATTTCATGAATAATTTTTAATTATATTCCCATATCGGGCCGCTGATATTAATTTTATAATTATGCTTGCATAAATTTATAATTGAATGTACTTTAAGTGACTTATGATGTCTAATGTTTTTGTTTTTCTCGTAACCTGACACTAGCTTTAAAATTAGGAGCTTTTATATTATAATTTTTTGCGTAACCTAGGGCGGGTTGCTTCGGCTTCATTTGAAGCACACGTGAATGTTAAAAATGGCAATACCTATTTTGTTTTCATCTAGCCTTATTAACAAAAAAGTTTTGTTTTTATTACCAGCCCAATAACCGGGTTTTTATGTCATGAAACAACGCTTCATGTTTTACGTTCGTTAAACAACTTCTGTAATCATTATTTTTTGACGTACGTATGTAACGTTAACAGACTGTTTGCTGCAAGCCATCCTTATGCGCAGTAAGTACATAAGTGAAAACATCGTGAGGAAACCAGGACTTCATTATATGAAATCCCCAATCCGCGGTGAGCTAGTGTGGTGATCGATGCTCAATCCTTCTTTATACGAGAAGAGGCCTTTGCCTTGCAACGGGACAGTTTTTTTTCTCAGCTTGTGTTGTCCCACTGCAGGGCAAAGGCCTCTTCTCGTATAAAGAAGGATTGAGCTCCCTTTCACTATTCCACTTTACTCAGTCGTGTGCTAAAGTAGACCAGTTTCTCCTGTCGCCAAGCAGATCGTAATGCCACCGTCGCGCGTCGTCTAGGTCTGTCGAAATGACGTCGTATATTTTGTGGGACCCAGTCGGTGCAAATTTTTGCCCATAAGTTCTTGGTCATGCGGCAGACATTAGGCAGTTATTAGTTATTATTATATAAGTACTTAAGTGAAACTGAAAGTTCAGGAGCTCAAGCCATACATTATTGGGAACCGAATTTTGCACGTGACAAATATTTGCAAACATTTATTTATTCTAGAAATTCAAAAATCCATCATAGTCAGCCGACTCTTACTCAAATATTTAAACACTTCTCTCTGCCTCCAACTAACAGCTACTCAACTTAAAAAAAATACAACACAAATTAGCAACGTGAACTCAAAAGCTTCCGCACCAACCACCTCTGCTCTTACCGTAATAATACCACGAAGGAGCGCCTTATCTCCTTTAATGAACCGGTCATATACAGCAAAGGAGTTCTCTATAAAAAAATCATTACATGACACAAAGCCCCGTTCAGACGCATGGCCTTTGAAAACACGTCCTTTCAAACCTGTATTATGCTCAGTATTTTGAGGGAAAATTCTTTCAATTTTTTTTTTGTAAATTTGTCCGCGGGTAGTTTTAATTTAGCGCATGTGTGCCGTGGCTCAAAAGCGATGGTAAATACATGAGCGTATGAGTGAACGAAAGTTTAAGGAGTTTTATGTTGCCGATCGATTTAAGAGGTCATTAGACGTTGATGCGGTCATCAGACCAAGGTAAGTTAAAGATTTCTTGATTGTGTTTGTAGACCGGTGAGTGCATTTTTGTGTCGTGGTTGCGACCTTAAATATTGGCGCGGATGTGAGGTTCGATTCGCGGGTGCTGCAAACTGGTATTGAATTTTGCTTATGGGTAAATTATTAATAGCAGCTTGGAGTTTATCCTTCTTGCCTTAGACCTAACTTTTGGCAAAATGTCGATAAAAGGAGTTGTTTCCAAATCCCATCTAGTGGGATCATAAATGGCATATACATATCTATGCTTATAAAACAAATTTCTGGTTTTACTTGCCAATATCTACCTTTAAAAGTCATCACGTTGCAGTTAAGATCCCATAAAATCAGTACCGTTAATGAAAAAGACGGAACTTCATCACAAAAACTCTTAACACAATCAATACAAACCTCACTTCTTCAGACAAAATGTGTATCCTTAACCTCTTCCCATAAAAGAAATAAAGACAATCCTAGAACGTATCAAACCGAACCACGTGAATACTGCCAGTAAATCTTGAGCGCAAATGAACACGTCGATGCAGCGATCGGATGCGATACATCTCCGGGCTGAGATGGCCGGCCGAGCATAAATTGCCCGCAGACGCGGCAACCGATGCGGAACAAATTTATTGTTACGACTCCGTGTTTAGATTGTGTCGATCGCGTGTGGATTTTATTTTAGGTAAGCTGGTAATATATTACAGTTTCTATACGGCCTAGGATGCATTATAGTGGCTAGCAGTCTAATCCATCTATGTGTAGTCCCCCTTATAAGTTTTTAGTCTTTACACATATCAACTGATCCTGCTATTTATTTAGTTAAAAGAACAATTTACATTATATACACACACGATTGTTTTTATACTACCTTCTATACTATACTTCTATTATTAAAACTAAAAATATATACAAACAAAAAACATCAAATAATTATGCATCAAAATATTCCTCCTCATCACTGTCGACTGGCAGGGTTCCCAAAAGGCTGGAGGCATTGCCACGTTGAATGGCAATGCTAATTTTTAACTGATCCTTATATTCTAACTATTATTTACACACATATTTTGCTTCAGTCAATCAGATCGCTTCGATTCGGTTTATCTGGATAGCTATGAGAAAATCCTTATTGCAAGCATTCTACGTACCGATTTTGTGGGATAGCTTGCATTTGCGAAGTGGAGTGTAATAGGTAATCCAAAACTGATATTGTGCCTTACAACCAATGCTCAAGGTCTACTGTTAAACATATTCTTCTTATAGTTCTGCTTTTATTAGAGGAGCAATTGGTACCTACTGTTCCCTATCTTGAACTTCTCGATTGGTCAGGCTTCCAAAATCCTCCTTCTAAATTAAACGAAGTTTTTCTTGGACTTTTCACTTTATGTTTCTAGGACAATTTGGTTTTCTTTGTAAAAATGCGTGACTATTGTTAAAATCCATAAATTAGAATTTACAGGGTATATTATCTACCTCTATCCGGATATAGCTTATCCTGTAATGAATGTTTACTATCCCAATAATGACAAAAGCATCTTACCAGTTAGACGCCACAAAAAACAATTTAAGTTTTAATGAAAAACAAATACACCAATAAAATTGGTTACCAATATTAGGTATTTTTATAATCGGAATATCTGAAAACGGTTCGCAGTGCCGTAAAGTTCAACAAAGCGAAACAAATCGGCGAAAGCCTCGGAGAACTCAAATCTGAAGTAAGTTAGACGCCTTTTAGGATTAATAAGTGATCCCTCGACTTTGAAAACAAATATTCATGCTCAGATCTGTGCAAGATGCAGAGATAAATCTTTTAGAGTATTAAAAATGTAATTTCAGTTTAAATAAAACTAGTTGAATGTTGGAGACAAAATTATAAAGTTTTAAATTGAATTTTATTTATTTTTGGCTAAAGTTAAGTAAAGATTGATTGTTATAAAACTGGGAATTAATAAAATTAAACAATTCGAAGAAAGATATTGTTGCCAATCGCACTAAATTTTTTGCAATAATTTGGAAGCTTTCTAACTCTCATAAAAAGTTTAAGATCACTGCCCAAAAAACTTAAAACTCGATTCGTCATAACATTATTACAAAAGCAAAGAAATCTGCTAAGTTTATTCAATCGATTATAAATTCTATGTTTGTTGTTATAAGGATGGCATTATTGGCAAAAGTGTAATTACAATACCAACAATATAATGCAGCAGTCATGATCGTAATTACCAGTGCAATAGAAACCCAAGTCCGTTATATAAATACACTTCCTAAATATCTAGTATTAATGAAAAAAAAATTAGTACTTACAGATAGGCTGGTTTGATAAAGCAAGTAAAATGAAGCAAGAAAAATATTCATATTCCTTGCTTCAAAATGTTCATTTAAACGTTTTAATTTCAACTCAAATGTAATAAACGAAACGATGAAATCGTAACGTACTTGTCCAAGTTAAAATGTTCCCAAGCAAATAAAATAAAACGCGGAGGGAAAATCGATTTGGGAATTTGGAAGTGAAATTTTCAACTGTATACTTAATTGGCAAACCCTTCTAAACAGTTCCAGTGATTATACTGTGTAATTTGCATAGCGGACGACTTTCGAGCCCTGGAGACTAAATAATGGTGGATTTATTGAACAATTCGCCGCTTAATCACCGATTGGATTATCGATTTTTATTTTGGGCCCTCACGTTGGCCATTTTGATCTATATTTTTGTATTTCTCAAGTACTCTTTGGTACCGATATTTTTTTGAATAAACATGACTGCGCTTTTTCCAGACTTAGGTTGTATAAGGCAAGTCAAATGGGTCAATAAAAGGTTCTCAAAAGAATAGAAAGCAATGGCTTTTTCATCGATAGTTTTTAAATTTTTGTCTTAGTAGATAACTTACTGATTCAACGAAAGCTTGCTGTTTTAACTACTTCTTATTATTAGACATAGGCTACTTTACTTGTGACTTAAATGTATAGACACAATAAATACTTCAATAAACCTGTAAATTTCGGGACTAACATAATCTACTGTGCATCTTCCTCTATTTGTCTCTGCATCACCCTAAGGTTGACTGCTAAATGCCTTTGGCATTAATTCCGCCTTAGTACACTTGTTTTATGCATAAAGTATTCAATAAATAAATAGCGTTTAGTATTCTGATTACACAATTCCATTCTGATACAAATAGAACGCGAGAGAATCCACGTGGACAGCGGTATTAAAACGACAAAATTCAAAAAGCACGAAATCATTCGGCGGCCCCGCACAAAACCCTATACAAATCAAGTTAGGTTTCGGATACAACTTGTTTACAGTACAAATTAATGTTGAACCTTTTAATTAACAAAATTGCCGGTGTGCGCCTAAATGAAACAACTTTATCCCATGCCTTGTTATTGTTTTACCAAGTATTGTCAATTTAGAGAGATTGATTGCTTTTTGTAAGATGTTGGAGTTGGTAAGTCTCGGAAGTAGGTCGGGATAGGTCAGGGTTAACGGAATACGAGATACGGAAGCTAAGGGCCCTCCCGCACTAGTCGGCTTCGACGACTAGTGGCCGCAACGACCAGAAAAACCATACGAACGTCTTGCACTTTGTCGCAATAGTCAACTGTTAATTCGGACCTGCGGCCACTGGTCGTGGTGGTGGCCGGCTAGTGAGGTCCCTTACTGCGCTGTCCGTTTGCAGTTGATATGTGCAGTTAAAATAGTTATAATATAATAATGTTGACTGCACAAAACCTGTTTCTAAACTGCAATTTCTTCCTTCAAGCAATTCAATACAAACCGTCTGTATAGAAAAAGACTTGTTGTTAATTACAAATTCCTCATTATGCAAGTAGACAGGTTTCTAATTAAAAGCATCGTTTATGTAGAATGCTTTTTTCTTTGTCTTAACTTATTTAGTTTCTTTTAGTATTTTTAAGTAGATAATTGGATTGGTAATGCAAGTTTAGTTCAATTAGAATAAAGAGCGAAATGAAATTAGATAGCGAGGTATAGAACCAGTTCGTTATACGATCAGGCAAACGCAGTAGCCAAATTTTATTCTAATAGAGTCTTTATATAAACTGCTATAGAGTCTTGATGAAAGAAAAAACCACTGGCTACCCCTCTTGGGGATGTCAACGTAATTTAATTTACGTATCTCCCAATTACTTATGTATTATTTACACACATAAACGCATGCGGTGTGTAGATACGATCCTGTCATTGAAGGATTATTTAGCAAACAAAAAAGTGCCTACCTACACATGACACTGTTTAATTTGTTTATAATAGACGCAGGAGCCAATGATGAATGATTTACACCCAACGAAACGAACTAAGACAATTCCTATCCATATTACGTAAACATCTGCTAACAAAGTCCCTAAATACGATTTAAATAGATATATACGATTTGTCGATGTTAAAAGGTTCGGATCGCGTGTGATGGCCACATTTTTCTTAGCACAGGTGCGCTGGATTAGTTCGAAGATCGCTTGAAGATTCTACAGATGTATATGGACAGCCCTTACAGTCGTTAGGTAATAGAAAAGTTTAATAAAGAATGTTCGAGGAGCTTTGAGATTTTAATTTAGTTTTTTATGTTGTGTTTTGTTTAAGAGAATGGCATCTTTGGTCTAGTGGTTGCTAAGCGTGACTGCTCAGCATTAGGTCCTGGGTTTGAATCCCGGGTCGGGCAAAGTGTTAGTGTTGGCTTTTCCATTCTCAGTAACAGCACGGAGTCTGCATGTGTGTCCGGTTGATGGCAATAGGCTCGCCGCTTATTACATTAGAACTTATAACATAACTGGCGAAATGGGGTGTACTATTATGTACACCTCTGCCTACCTCTTCGGGGAATATAGGCGTGATGTTAAGTATGGAATCTTTTGGTTTTAAATTACGTAGAAGAGTTCCTTAGTAGTTAGTTATCACGTTATGAGCTAACAACAACTTAGAAAAGTTCCATCCAATATTAATATTAAAACAAAATATCGTCAAGTCTGTTGATTTTTACTCGACGTCATAAGTTCAACTTAAAGTTTATACTATGAAATATTTAACGAAAAGACAAAGGATCCAATTGAAGGTCAAAAACCTCACAAATAACAAATTAATTACAAATATTCAATATGTTTTTTCACAAATCGAGTATTTATTTTCACCTTTGTATCTGTAAAGACCACCATAAAATAAACATTTATTAGCGGTTCTACGTCCCTTTCTTTAAACTACATTTCGAGTGAACTCGTATATTTTAATACAAATAAGTTTCGTGTTTTTGCCTCGAACGCAGCACGTAATGGCGTCTAATCTACACCGATTTATCATGAGAATTAAGTGACCATTTGAAAATTCAAGTAGTATGCTCACAACAAAACCCCGTTATTTTAGTAGAGGGCTGACGATTAACAATTGGTCAGATTTAGTTTAAAATAAGATTGATGTCACGACTAATACTTTATGGTGAAATACGTTTGTGGTGAAAAATACTTTCTGCACAAATATTATAAGATTTATAAGCGCTGATAGCCGAAGTATTATGACCGTGGGACTGTCAAGTCAAAGGTAGCAAGTTGAAACCCCAGCACGCACCAAGGTCTTTTCTAATTCATGTGCGTTACGCACTACGGTATAATACGCATAATGCGTATTATACAAATGTTTCGCCATTGTACTAGTTACTAATATACTAACACAGCTATAAACTTTTACACCCAGGCTTTGCGAATTGATTTCTTATTCAAATTGATAAAAATAGAAAAATGATAGACAAGAGCGATTCAAACCCGTGACCTTCGCCGATCCGTGACGCAACTCTTAATAACTCAGCTACTGTGTCGCAGCTTGCAGACATCGTATTTCAAGCCGTCATCGATACCTTATTGAAAATTTTACTTATATGTACTAGAAAGTGTGACTGTAGGTGTAGGTACTGTCGCTAGATGAAGCGGAATCTATGAAATGACGTCACGTAGTCGAGGCAGCAATGCGTGCATTTGCGCCTGATTGCCGTATTCGTAGCAGCCGTACCTGGATATTATTTGGTCCAATTTGTAGTATAGACTCAGACTGGAGTCTAGACGAAGAAATGTTCTAACGTAACGTATAATAATATAAAAAAAACCTCCTTCAAAAAACTCAAAAGTGAAAAATAATATTTTATCACATCACTTTACATAAGCGAAGTGGAACTCGGCGCCAAATCCCAACATCCATTAAGCAATTCAGGAAAAAAGTACTTATGAGAATGCCATAAGTGCGTGGTTCATAGTTTTAAAGCCAAAACTATAAACTAAGCGAACGCATAGGATTTGAATTTATGCGAGACGCCGCATTACACTGCACGTAGCGTCATCTCGCTTTCACATCGCAAACTGCCCGGCTTTAAGAGTTCATGGTAAGGGGGCGGAACAAAGACGGTCACTATACGTGCACAGTGCACATGGTTTTTGTTTTTTTTTTTTTAAACATTAGAAATTTAAAAAAAAATTTAGGTACCTCTTCTTAGCTTAACTATTTTTAGTGTATATCAACGACCTACCGAAAACCACTTATAAATGTGTCTTAATGCAGATGACACTACTTTTTTACCATTTGATTTAATTAAATAACAGCTTTGCTTTTCTCTTCAACGATTATAAGGGTGATTGTTTAAGTTGTACGAGAACTGTAGCTTATTAGATTCACCTTCCACATAAGAACATCAGTATTCTAAGATTACAAGTCTCAGTCACAGCATCAAGTACTAGCACCGTTTGAAACATGTACTTAAGTAATTCTGTTTGAGCACTTAATTAAGCTATGCGGTTCTCTCGCAGTAAGTAAAGTAATAACACTATTTCTCTAGTCCAGGAGCTAGGTTTGTAAATAAGAAAATGTTTAGGCAGGTTCGGCGAAGGAAAATATTGAGGAAGTAACAAGCAAAACGTTTAGAAAGATTGAATGTTCACGCTGACTTGAATACTATTCTTTTCCTTCAAGGAAATAATCAGAAATTAATAAGATTGTTCTAGGAAAATGTTTAATTGGAACATTTCTTGCATTCATTGAGTGTTCTAATTGCTTTTCTTAAGTAAATTCTTGTTTTACTATAGATAAGGGAACATAGATGCAGCATCCTTATTGGTAAGTAGTGTTTATGTTCTTGGGTGGCAGTTCTCGGTGTCATGATTTTGAACTACGCAAGCAATTCCTGCGTTGGTAGGCCTCCCACCAGGTGGACCGATGATATCGTCAGAGTTGTTGGCAACCGGTAGACGCAAATGGCAAGTTGTCGTTCATAGTGGCGTTCTTAGGGGGAGGCCTTTGTCCAACAGTGGACGTCTTCTGGCTGATGATGAAGCAATTCCTTAAATAAAGGAGTATCTTAGCGACCTATGTATAGGATTTATATACAAAATGCGTACCTATACAATGCCTTGAGACCAAACACTAGATTATCTATTGTAAGTACTTACGAAAAATTTTGACAGACGACACCCATGCTTCATTCCTACCCGCATATCAACCAAAATATTTCGAGACTTCGAAAGTCGAATTTCTTTTTTTATAGCCTAGTTTGTTTCCCACCGCTGGCCAAAGGCCTCCAGTTTCTTCTTCCAAAGCACTCAATACTTCGCAGTTTCTGGCCACGTGCGTCCGGTACAATTGGCCCACATCCTTACCATGAACTCTTAAAGCAGGACATTATCCGTTTTGGAAGCAAGACGCCGCTACGTGCAGTGTAATGCTGCGTCCAGCTTCCACAACGGAAAATGTCCTGTAATAAGATTTCGTGGTAACAGGGCAGATCACCACATCACCATCAACTCCTATAAATGGTAGTACTATGCCTTAAGTGTTATATAAGTAATAACTTAAGTTTAAGCTCTAGCTTCAACAAAATAGCACAATCATGAACACTCTGCGCTTGCCAAGCATCTTTGGACAGCCAGATAATCACGCCAAAGGACATAAGTTGAACGATTAGCGATTTCTATTCAAGGACTGCTTCAATGTCTATTGAAACTTCGACAGATAAAGCCAGGCTTCTGCCACTTTAGTAAATACTCCAAGCAGTATAGTTGGATCTTCAAGAAGATAAAATATTAAACAGTTAGCCCTTGGGTTAATTTCTACGAGCTGTTATTAATTTTTTAACTAGTTAGTGATTTTATTACGGTTATTTCAATATATGCAAATAAAATATATATACTATAAGCAAATAAAATATGTATACGACATACAAGCCTAATGGTTTTGTAATCATACAAATGATTTGTTTCGAGATCAAGTTGGTAAACATTCCATGAAGAGAACTGGCAGGAGAATCATATTGCCAAAATGATCGTTAAACTCGAGGATGTTTTGTATTTAATAATGATTTTTTAAATCATCAAACAAAGCAAACCTTTTTGTGATGTCAAATTAATTCTAAGGGCTATGTTTCCTGTGAATTCCATAAAAAAATGTTTGGACAGGTACCAAACTTGTTATTACCAAGTTTTAATATCACATTGAAAAAATTACAATAAAACCATAACTCATACACGCCTTATAATTATAAATTTAAAAACTGTACATTTTATATATCGTACTATTCATTAAAATAGTTTCAGCAATATTTGCCAATTAACCCCACCTCGGAGCCACGAGTACTATAATTGGCAAAGGAAAATAAATCTCACTAAGAATCCCAACTCCTGTCCCACTTCAGCCATGCTACCGTTTATTGCTGCACGGTAGATGGAAATATTCATTAAACTTGCCTCGCCCGCACCGTCTATCGATTTTGTAGTTTATATTACAAACAGGGTTCTGTTATTGCTTTATTACTCTTTATGTTGTACTGAAAGTAGTTTGAAAAAAGAATGGCTTGATCAAAAAAGATTTTGTTATGTTTTCAAACTTCGAAGGCCGTTGTTCAAATTTTAATAATGTTTTATTTGAAAATCTGTTCTAAACCCTACTGGCATGCATATACTATATATTATATTATATAAACTATAATATACATACTGCACGAAGAGATTTTCATGTGAGTGAATGAGGCATAAGGTATGTAAAGATTGCAGAAAATAAAATTCCGTGGTCTATGGGAAGGCCTAGAAACGGGGAAGGTCTAGAAAGGGGGAAAACTTTATGTGTAGGTATGTATTATTGTAGTATCACTTGCAAAATAAAATAAGAAAATAATTCACTTATTCATCGGGAAGTTACAAAAAGTACTTCTACTACTTACTTGTTTATATAATAAACTCGTAAAGTTCAAGTCGGCCATTTTGCAACTATCAGTCCAATTCGACCCAACGATCTAACTAGTTCGAAATTTGACCAAAGTTCATTCATAGCGGTTAACCCCCCACTTTGTAGACATTCCTTCTAATATTTGATTTGAAGACTGCAATTCCTAAAATTAAATGGCGGAGATTCACCCGCGGTGATAACAATTTTCTATCTTTAAATTACATTTATGATTCGATTACGTTCGATCCGTTATTTTTGTTACCACATTAAGTAGTTTGTTTTGACAACACGTCTTCAAAGAGATACGCAGCAGTGTACACCGTTATTTCGCAAGTGGTCTCGCTTAATAGGTCAGGTCGAGTCCAGGTAAAATCTTTCAAAAAAAAATAGGTACTGTCCACATTTCTTTTTCTTCTTGTTACCTGTCCTTTAAGATTGATGTCCTGGGCTCATTAGATCTCACTCTTCTCTTACTTATATTATCATTTAAACAACCATAACCGTTCCTTCATCTATCACTTCTTTTTACTCGTCCAGCCTTAATTTTTCCGTGTCTTATTACCTTTCCGTCCGTTTAATCATTATTTCAAGTACAGTAAATGTTTTCATATTTTATCGTCGAATACCAAAGTGTTTAATGGGTTTAATGCAATTAACTGGCAACCAAAGTGTTTAATGGGTTTAATGCAATCACAGTAGACATTAAGTCTATCAATGCCCTGGACCGAACACCAGCAATAAATACGCCGGCGTCGGGGCCTAAAATTAGGTTAATGTTTGTAGGTCATCAATTCAGGCACACTCCACGAGTCCACTTGTGACATAAGTTATGTTCCGTCGATGTACGAATATTTTGATATGGCATGGGTGAATTAACTGGTACGCTGAGTGCAAAAGTGTGTGTGGTAAGTTACTGTTAAACGGAGAAGTTGTCTTTCAGTCATTAACTTTGGGATCAGCTGAATAAATGATTGAATCAAATATTTATGATTATTTCAATTAAATAAAAAAATTACACACAAGTTCTCGGTGCTATAGACTTTTAAGATAAAATTACATGCGATTCGAGTAGCTGATTTTCGGGCAATTAACTATAGAAACATAATGTTGATGACCCAATTGGCGCAGTGGCTAAGCGATTGGACTGCTGCGCTAAAGGTTGGCAAAAATTTGTGCGATCCGCAGATGTTTAAGAACTTTACAATTCTAACCCTACCGTTCGGTGAACTCTAGCTTCGACATTTTAGAGAAACGTTTCAAATACTGCGGTCAAAATTAAAGTGCATTCATTGTTCAGTGGCAAAGTCCCAACTACCGCATCAAACTAGGCCAAATCACCTTCATAACTCTCCGTAAGCTACAGTGAAGTGCACTAAAAGCATAGCATACGAATTCCTTGAATTATTTATTGAAGCAGAGAATTCCGACTATGTGCAAGTTTCGTGCACTTTCCAAGAACCTATTAAAGTCAAGACTATTATAAAAGCTACCTAATTAGTTCCACTTTAATTATAAAGTTTAAGTTGAAAAGTTTGATAAAAATCCAACTTCTACACTGTTATCTGATTTCAAAATGTGTTGCTGGTATTAAGATTTTATTGAGATTATTATAATAATATTTCAGTCTGTGGAATTAGAAATAGGAAAAGATTTAGGGTGAATTGAATGACGGCGGATTAAAAAAGAAATGTAAGGTTTTATGAATACTAAAATTGAGGATTTTTTATTAGTTCGTTTAATAAAATTACCACGCCTGGTTCTCTTGAGGGATAAGCGGAGGAGTGAGATTTTACTCCAACATTATATTTAAGCTATTTTTCTCTTTGAAAAACATTGTCTTTCACACAGTTTAGTAGCGTAATGAAATTAATAGACGTTTTAATTACAACTTTGTTTAGAACATTTTCATAAAATTTTATTTTTCAAAAACACTGACATCATCTCAAAAAAAAACTCTGTGTCATATCTCACCGCGGATATAGAAGTGTGTTCGTAAGTGATGTCTTTAGAATAGCACGGCAGTTTCGGTTTCATTTCCACGATGTATTGTGAATGATGACTGAATCTGTATGGAAGTCCGATTCGGAATTGTAATTTTCTCTTCTTCTTCTTTAATTTAAGAGCCTAGCTCTTGTCGGTGCAGCTCCTTCCATTTCCTCCTATCGAGTGCCAATTCCTGAACGTCCTTATAAGTCACAACCTGCACCTTCTCTTTAATTGGACTGATATAGCTATACCTCGGACGACCCCTTCCCCTCTTTCCTTCGACCTTCCCTTCCACGATGTTTTTAATGTACTCGTCGTGACGTATAAGGTGTCCCATCATTTTCCCTCTCCTGTTCTCAATGTTATGCAATAGTTGTCTCTTAATTTTATGTTTACAGCTAATTCTCTCCATCCTCCTCCAGCACCACATCTCAAAGGCTTCTAGTCTGCTTATATCCTGCTTAATTAAAGTCCAAGTTTCGCAACCGTACAACGCAATGCTCCAGATGTATGTTTTTATGAAATTCCTGCGTTATTTAGTTTTTATGAAAATGTTCTCTACTTGGCCAAAAAAAAAACAGCACTGCCCATGACAACATTACTATCAACTAATTAATAAAACTGTTCATTGTTTTTATATAAAAAATACTTTAAAAGGCAAAGACGCTTGGCCTTCACCATTATCGTAAAAAAATAACAAGCCAACTTCGCGATGTTTAACAGTGATATTCTAAGACAAGGCTTATTAGTTTTAATTGGTACATCTTATGTTTTAATTTTGACGACGGTGCAATTAAAATTTGTGAGCATTACTTATTTTAATGAGTCGCCATTTTTGATTGTCTAGCAAAACGTTGTTACTAAAACTTTATTTAATGTGAAATCAATGTATAATGTAGGATTTATCCTTTTTATGTAGTTTTTTGTCGGGCGGTATTTTATACAGCCTAACCAAATGTCCTGCAGATGGTGAGAGACGGGGCGTCTGTAAGGACAGGTCGACTTAAACTCGCCGTGGTACTTTCTTAAAAATACCTCTTCTCAGACCACCTATACTGTTCTCACATAAAGTATTGAATTTGTCTGGACTTTAAAAGGGACATTGACCCCTGAGTTTATTCCGGTGTTTTTTCTCAGAGGTAGTCAGTTAGGAAATGCCGACGCCATCTATCTAGTTTAAAAAAATGACGTGTAAAAGTGATTATTTAAGACTTATGTATATGCAGAATAAAATCATTTATCATTATCATTAAAACTATGTTAACAAACCTTTTTCGATTGTTCATTGGTAAAAGAACAAAGCCCAGCATAATCGACTGATTTAGCTTTACGAACAATCCTTGGTTTTCAAAACCTCGCTATCATCTGATGTTTTCAAGTGATACATCTTATCATACTCAAAACGTATAATTGATAAGAGAGTCTAATAACGATGTCTTTCACAACTAATCAAAACAAGCTCTGCAGTAAACGTAATTCGTCTCAACGTGTTCCAGAATTATCAAGGATCAAACACCTTACTGCAGCCGATTTGACTTCTAAAGAGAAAAACCTTCCCACACCTTCCAAATAAAAAAACTCACAAACACATAATTAAATCTGTAACATAATAATACCATTCGAATCGCACAAAAGAATACATTAAACTCAATCGTCAAACACGACAATAAAATTTTCTTTCCCAATAAAAATATTACGGCGGCAAACACGGATCCTACGGAATATCGATCAAATATGGCGGCTAAATCCAATTACGTAATATCGCAGGTACAGAGTCAATCTCTCACGAATGGTAATGGCCGACCGTTTTAACACTCGATATGTTCCATCGATTCTTTCGATATCACCAGCTGTTTCAGTTAAGGGAAAGATAGGTGGTTCGGTATTTTATACTAGTTCAGATTGAAGCACCTTTTGTTTAAGTCGTTTTGAAGTGGAAAAAGTGGAACTAAAAAAGAATGAAATATTCAAATGAAATCATTTACTCTAAAAATGTGGGTCCATAGATAATACAACAATAGCATCTAAATATTCGAGATTTAAGTATAGAACCTTATTTCAAATCAAAAGTAAATCTTCGTCCCATTTTACTACGTTTACTATGGTAGTTTTTATTTGCTTAAAAATATATTGGAGTAGAATGTGCCTGATTTAAGTTTTTTTGTTCCTGTATCGTGGCTGCGATTTTACAAACATGAAATATCACAAACATCTGAGGAAAACACAAATTTTTGTCCCGTGCAGGAATCTAACCCTCGCGCAGCAGTCCAATCGCTTAGCCACTGCGCCAAAAATAACTTTAACTTTATATCCCATTCCCCACAAAATAATACCAACCTTTAAAATAATATAAATGTAGATTAAAATCCAATATTTACAATACTCAATAAACATTACCGTTTCAATCAAACTTTTCGAATGCGAAAATTAATCATGACATTATCAACACAATCGGAACATTACCCTTAATTCTTCAACTAGGAATTAATAATGAAACGGTCCAGCTTTTACAATATTCTCCATGATTCATTACCATATATTGAAACTTTAATTGAAATCAGAAATTGCCCGGTACAATGGACCCCACATACTCTACTATAAATTGTAAAATCCAATCTTTTATTACAATTGTAATTGCCTTATATAGCTTAACCTACCGCTGCTGGTAGCATTTGTCAGACCGCTTTAGTGGAAAAATAAAATATAATGTTATTCTTTTACGGTATTTGGTTTTATGGGATAAGGTGACTGGTAAATTCTTTATAGACGACTGCATATTAGAACGTTAAAATTAGACGTAACTATGTATATAGATTGGGTACCTATCTTTTTAATACTTTATTTTATTTACTTTATTATTATATTAAATTATATTTATTATATTATAGTCAACCATTGCCGTGTGGTATCCGGCCTAGCATTGACCACCCCCTTTCTTCCCGTGGGTGTCGTAAGAGGCGACTAAGGGAAAATCCAGAAGATGGGCAGCAGCGTCTTCTGTAACTTGACTACCAACACTGCGATCCCCAAGCCGCTTGCCAAGCGTGGGGATTATGGCACCCCCCCCCCCCTTCTAAACGGGGGAGGCCTTTGTTCAACAGTGGACGTCTTTCGGCTGATGATGATGATCATAGTCAACCAGGGATTTATCTCAACGAGGCTGGCATTGTATTTTTATTTTTAAGAAAATACGTCGCCCCACACTCGGAGTTTCTTTTGTATCGTGAGTGCGTTTCACAAACATGAAATATCACAGACACAATCACCCAGACTCAGGACAAACATTTGTGGTTCACACAATTTTTTGTCTCGTGCGGGAATCGAACTCACGACCCTAAGCGCTGCAGTCTAATCTCTTAGACACTGTACCAATTAGGTCGTCAATTTAAAACAAAATTCATATTATTATCTTTAAATTCTATCAGATTAAAATATAATTTAGTTTTAGAATGTGTTTATTTGCAAATATTTGATAAATATCGAAGCGCATTAACGCATTGATAATAATTTACTGGTATACGCTTGTCGCATAATATTAACATAGATTTTATCTTAATTTTAACTTACTCATCAAATTGTAGAGAGGGATTTGTATAAACATAATATATACGGTATACGGTTTATTCTCTTTTATAGAATTCTACAACTACGACTGCTCCGATGGACTAGTGGTCCTGGGTTCAAATCCCGGGTCGGGAAAAGTGATCCTGAGTTTTTCTAAGCCTCTATTCAATCAGCACGGAGTCTGGATTTATGCCTATGGCAATAGGCTCGCCCCTATGACATTGGGACCTATAGCTTAGCTAACTGGTTAAATGTGGTACTATTGTGCACTTCTGTTAACCTCTTCGGGAAATACAAGCGTGATGTTATGACTAAGATTTATAACTAAGGAAAGCACCCCTAGAAAAGGACCTAGGCTTCTTTTCATCAAGGCAATTGGCGGATTTTTCATCACGTGATCGTCCCCAGCTAGAGCTAGACAAAAAAATAAAATAGCGTTCAACCCTGACACATCACTAGTTCATCCCTTTTATAAAAAACACATCAAGCACCTCTGATCGGTAACTTATCCAATAACCCCAAACTGATTTAAATATATTCTCTATTTATACATACTCTCCCTAAACGTCCAATATAAATCAGCATCAAATCAAAATAGGCCGATATTGCGTAGTAGGTACGGTAGTTCAATAATATTTGCCGATGTCTCAAGTTTATTACTCCAATATTGATGCGGTTTGCACAAACAACTGTACGTACACTCCGTATAAGATATTAGATACATAATTTAATAAGCCCGTTATTGTGTAAAGCTGGTTTTAATATGTAGTTAAGTTGAAGTGCTGTTGTATTGAAGGATATGCACTAGTGATGGTTAATATAGCACATAGCACCATAGCAAAGCATGCGATTTATACTTAATGTCTAGCACGTGCTATTTTGATTCGGTGCTATATGATAGCACGACGAGTGTTAATAGCATATACATACGCAGCGAGACCGTAGCTTAATAGCAGTTGAAAGTAGTAAATAGCGCATCGCACGTAATCGCACCGTCGCACGGCGTTAGTCCATATTCAGAAACAGCGTATTTAGAGCAGATGGTCTCCGTGCTATGATAAAGCGTCTAGCGCGGTATGCTAAATTTTTTCCTGTTCAAGATGCTATGGTGTTATGGCACAACTTAGGAGAGGCCTAAGTCCAGCAGTGGACTGCGATAGGCGAGATGATGAGATGCTATGCATAGCATGAAAAAAGCATGCTAAAAAAGATTAGCATATAGTCCGTAGCATGCTATTTTTTATAGCTGATTTTCACACTACTAATATTCTCTATATAGGAGCTTATTATTGTTCTTGGGGTGCATCACGAGCTAAGCTGTGTCTTATTAAGATTGCTACGTATATTGTATAGAGTGTTTTTTGAAATATATTATTGTAAGCAATACATTTTGTTGGCAATATTTTGTAGTGAGTTATGACGACCCGAATGGCGTAGTGGCTAAGCGATTGGATTGCTGTGTTTGAGGTTGCGGGTTCGAATCCCGCACGGGACAAAAAAATTGTGTCATCCGCAGGTATTTGTTCCGAGTCTGGGTCTTTGAATACGTGATATTACATGTTTGTGAAACGCCACGATATGTCAGAAATTCCTAGTGTGGGGCGAAGTTTTTTTTTAACAAACATAGTACACTACTGTTTATTTATAAATAATATTATTTATACACACAATTTACTTACTATTTTTGTGGTAAAAACAATAAGCGAAAACAATATGGCGCCCATACATCAAAAGAGTTATTGAACAGCTCTCTATTCTACACACGAGAATCTTCAAAAACAAACCACGCAGAAAGTATTATCATACAAATGATCAACAATAGGCATCTAACGAATACAATCGGAATAACACAATGTGTTACCCCGGGGCTGCCTGCAAACCAACAAGCGACTAGATACAAACAAGCCTATTGAAAGCGATCCGTCCGAGTATGAAACACAAATTTGCATATAACTTGCTAGATAGCCTGAGGATTTTGGTAAACTATCTACGGATGTAGGCCGTTTGAGTCATACCTTTGCCTGGTTTCTGATAGAAAAAAATGATGGCTGTATGTGGCATTGCCTTTGTTAATATGGTGACTTAATTTTTTTTTAAAGCTGTATGAGTCATTTCTTTTGCCAGGATTTTTATGGAAACTATGACGGCCATTAATGTTATTGAAACATATTCGATTTAAATTAAATTTGTGGCTGAATAAAAAATTGCCTAGACCTATGACTAATGATTTTAGTGATCTATAATTTTATTGACTCTTTATAAAGGCAAAGGTCATTCATTCAGACGTCGAAGTACTAAAGACAATTTTTACTGTCTAGCAAACAAAGACACGTACGTAAAGCATGTTCCAGACAAAATCATTTTAAATTCAAAATATAATTAGCTAAAGTTACATGACCCATCATTTTTTTCTTTCTGTCATGACATACAGAAATTTGATAAAAACGTTCATTATTATTTTATAAACACCTTATAAAAGCACAAGAACTAAGTAACGATCGTAAACCTAACTCTTAATTACACAGTTTAACACTCAACATGATTGTGTTTCCCATTACCTAACTAGAAACATGAACAAGAAGAAAACGTAGTGCCATTAATAAAATACGCCGAGCTATCTACGACGTAGCAGACGCGCTACGCCAGCTACGCTCGTAGCCGGTAGCACCTCTACGGTTTTATTAAAGTACAGACTTTTGAATAATAACGACCATTTTATATTTTGGAACTTTGTTATTAAACATAACATCACAGCTTGTATTCCTCGAAGGGGTAGGCAGAGCTGATTGTAAAGTGTACCCATTTGTGGCCGGTTGATAGCAATCGACTTGCCCCCTTTTACATTGAGAATTAAAACATAACTAAATGTGGGTGACGAAATATGGGTGTACTATATGCGCCTTTGCCTAGGTGCCTAGTAATATACGTTATTCTTATATTATAAGTATCCGTGGTATCCGACCTACAATTGACTCCTTGACTACTATCACTTACGCGAATATTAGACATTGAAAAAAAAAACTATTTTTACGGATTTTATCGCGGTTGGAATCGGATCGGCGCGAATCGGATTGTAAATAATAACTAAAAATGTAAGGTCTAAACGTCTAATTTGAACATTACTATCAACTAGTAATGTTCAAATTAGACGTTTAACACCTCAGTCTGCCCGTGACCATGAATGCTGTAAAGGATTCGAAACGTCGGGCCCAAAAATCAAAATTAAAACCGCGATAAAATCAGTAAAAATAGTTTTATATTAATGTCTCATATTCGCGATAGTAGTCAAGTTGCCAAAAATAATAATGCGTATAATTTGATTATATAATTTTATCAATGGAGCTTCCCTTCATACTTTTCCAGGCTTAGTACTGGCTGCAAAATATAACTTTATATGTCGTGGTGGCCTAGTGGTTGACATACCGGATTTCTATGCACGAGGTTGCAGGTTCAAAACCAGGCAAGTATCAATGTGACTTTTTCAATGTCATAAATACTTTCTTAGATATTCTAAGACACCACTGACTGACGGTGACGGAAAACATCGTAAGGAAACCTGGATTTAATTATCTGAAATCGCCAACCCGCAGTGAGCTAGCGTGGTGATCAGTGCTCAATCCTTCTCTATACGAGAAGAGGCCTTTGCCCTGCAGTGGGACAGTTATAGGCTGTTATTATTATTATTTAGTTATGTTTAGAAATTCAACTGCGTAAGTAAAATAATCGTTACATTTTTGTCCACGGAACTAGTTACACGATATTAGCCTCGTAAGCAGTTACTGAAACCGATTACGTTAAAAAAGCTCATCTCTAATCATTACAGCTTACAGTATGTTACATTATTAGGTATATACGATCATATACGCGGCTAGGTTCACGGTGGTCGGGTACATTCATAACCAAATGAGATATCAGTCACAATAGCGGTGCGGTCACGTATCTATCGATCCTGCTTATGCAACTGGCTCCATAGTAATTGTTTGTTAGATCTGTTGGTTTAGCTTTATTGTTAATTTGTGGTTTTGGCTTCAGATGTTGTTATTTTGTTGATGGTTTCAGACTGTTGTGTTGCTGTTAACCAAACATACATTTTAGGTGAATGTCCTTGAATCGAGATAAGATGAGGTTTATTGTCCAGAATATGACACAATGGTAAGCTTAATATATTTGCTAATAGCGTGAATTGAGACGATGTGACCCAACTGTAAAAACGTGTTATCTTCTAGCATTACCGAGTTTTGAGAGCTTCGCCAGTCTAGAAGTTAATCGTGTAATTGTCTGTATAAAAATATTTATATGAAGTATTATTTTCTTTATAATTGTGATGGTGCACTGCATCAATGTTTGCATGCCAAAAAGGTAGAATGCGCAAGGATTCATTGATAATTCCATAACCAACTTATATTGTAAATACCAACATTCTGAGCAAATAAATAAATATTTTATTCTATTCTGTTCTATGAACCATATTAATAAAGTTCTTAATCATTTTATCATCAATTAATTTATATATCTTATCTTTTGTTCGGTCACTTTGAAAGCAAGCAACCCCAGAAGGTGCAGGACTATTGTTAAATATGGATACTAAAATAATTAATAAATGGTCTATTGTATTGGATAGTTTCGTGGATTTATCAGTTATTATTATAACTAACAAAAACTAATAACAAACAAAACATTATATTTCTCATCTAAAATCAACAACGATCTCACAAGACGTCCATCAAAACAAGTTGATAGCTTGTAACAAGTTGAGTGAAGTCCGAACAAGTTGTGGCTCGAGCTCAATGTGTATCGGATTTATCCGAGTATATGGGTATCCGATCATATCCGCGGGTGACATGTCCATTTCTAACTTTTACGTTTGCCGACTACTTGCGGATTTGGTGATGCGAAAAGGTAATCAGTTTTGTAGTGCAAGGATATTATATTATGTATGTTTATTTAATAACGGTCTTAAGATCACTAAGCGCGACTGCTGAACATGAGGTTCTGGGTTTGTATCCCGAGTCGGGCAAAGTGTTACAGGGTTTTTCCATTAAGAAATTCTCAGTAGCTTCCCGCAGGAATTGTGCCCGGTTGATGGTTTTACAAAGCTAAAATGAAAGCTTTCCCCCTATTACATTGGGACTTATAACATAACTGACGAAACGTGGGTTTACTATTTATAATGTCACAGACCTCTGCCTACTCCTGTTTTCCTGACAGAAATTCCGCCACGGCGACCTGTCTCAGCTGAGACGCAATTACGCAGGAAATATTACAGTGCACGAGTATGCGCGCAAACACAGGTGTGATGTGTTCTGATTCCCTTTTGTCATAGTCCGAGGAGACGGTAGACCGACACGACCGTCAAGAGATCAGACGCAGGACCAACGGCTTACCGTGCTTTTCGAAGCACGGAATGAACAATATGAATACTTGGAGATTTGTAAACAAATTTGTCTCAAGTTTAAATCCCGCTTGTGTTTATCATTTTGAGTTCAAGCTTAGCATGGGCATCATGGTAAAATGGCATTAACAGTCCTATAAAATTTATAGAATACTAAAAAATATATCTAAATTCTAAATTGATAAAGGAAATTTGAAAAATGATGGACACGAGCGGGATTCGAACCCGCGACCTTCGCCGATCCGTGGCGCTGCTCTAACCAACTGAGCCACCGTGTCGCTGCTCGCATCCATCGAATTTCAAGTTCCCTTTTAGTATTTACGTCTTAAGGGTGACGTCAGGTATTATCTGTTGGAATCTATGATTACCCACACTGATAAACTTCTTTAATCCGATTTGGTTGAATCGTGTTACATAACAGGCGGCCCTAATAACATTGTGTATGTGAATTAAAAACGCGAGTCACCGACCAAAATAAAACGATTTTTCTACACAATAGGACATTATTACTTTCCGACAACAGATAATAGTTATATAGCATAAAGGCTTTTCCATAGTGTGGTGTTTACTGGTTTTTAACCATACAAGGCTCGCTGCGTGAACCTGGATGAGATTAGATAAGAACCGGGGAGGACTGGAGGTATGATTTAAAAGGGCCTTTGCCCAGCAGTGGGATTGTAAAGTCTCTGGATGAAGATGGTAATGGCAGGCGGTGACGGCAGCTACCTAGAGGCCAAGACTTGAAACATAACATCACGCCTGTATTACCCAAAGGAGAAGGCAGAAGTGCACACTATAGTACACTAACATTTCACCAGTTAGGTATGTTGTAGGTCCCAATGTAATAATTGGGGGTGAGCCTATTGCCATCAACCGAGAACAAATCCAAACTCCGTACAGCTACTGAGAATTACCAAATGGAAACACCCAGTAACACTTTGCAACTGGTAAGTCAGAGGAGAGTAAAATGACGGGCGGGCTATTTGAGGGTTGATATCATATAAATGACATTCAAAAAGTAGGTATTATTGAGTCCAGTTTGAATAAATGATGTTTTATCTTAAAGAATATATTATATCTTACGGGCGCCAATCACTTGACTGTCCGTGGCAAGCACTGTTGAAAGTGTTGTACTGCTCCAGCCCCCTTACCGTGAACTCATAGAACAGGACGTTTTCCGTTGAGTAAGCGAGATGCCACACTACACTGCACGTAGCGGCGTCTCGCTTCCACAACGATAAATGTCCTGCTTTAAGAGTTCATGATAAGGGGGACTTCTCATTCTATTATTATGTAAGACTAGCTGCGCACCGCGGTATTACCCGCTTAATTATTTCGGGATAAAAAGCTTATGTGTTAATCCAGGGTGTCAGCTACCTCCGTACCAAATCTTAGCTAAATTGGTCCAGCCGTTTGAGCGTGAAGTGGTAACAAACATTCAGACACACTCACAAACTTTCGCTTTCATAATATTAGTGTGATAATACTATGACCATATTAGCACCGTATTATGTAAAACATATCATTATGACAGCGCAAATAAATAGTAGTAATTCAATCTTCTTCTTCTTATCGTATGGTTGATTAACAACCTGGTGTCAGAGTTTAAACCGCCTGTAGGCCTCTTATGGCTTTACACACCGTTGAAAAATATCTCAGGTGTGCCGGTTTCCTCGCGATGTTTTCCTTCACCGTTTTTAGCAACTGATAACTATTTTCTAGTACGCACATGAATTCGAAAAGACATTGGTGCGTGCCGCGTTTTGAACTTGCGACCTTTGACTTGGCAGTCCAAGTTGTCCAAAAGTTGCTATTAACTACAATAAATGCGTTTTAGTTACCACATACCGCAACAGCATCACTTCGTTACAGTTTTTAATTAACATTTCACTGATTCGATAAATAAATTGTATGGAATTTTGTTTGTTGTGTGTAACACTGGCTTGAACTGTTAAAATTTAATTGACGCCAACAGTCAATACACATTCCATTTATTTTTTATGGTAATAGCAAATTATGACTTCACCTTAGCCAACTAAATTCACTAACTACTTAAAGATTTCGAAGCAACAAAAAATGAAATTTTAAAGTTATCTGATTTATTCGGTTTTTTAAATTAATAAAAAATAATCCACAGGGGTAAAATCAAGCATTTCTTTCGAGAAAAAACTACGATACAAAATAATAGTTAAATACCTACTATTATGGTTCGCTATTTTTAATATTTTCTTTGAAATTTAGCACAAAATTATATTTGAATCTTGACTAGTATACACAAATAAAACTTACGTTATAAATTTGACGACCTGATTGGCGCGGTGGCTAAAGGTCGCGGGTTCAATTCCCGCACGGAGTAAAAAGTATTTAGAGATAGTAAAGTAAGTAGAGTATATGATATTTCATGTTTTTCAAACGCACCCACAATACAGGAGAAATTCCTAGAGTAGGGCAAAGTTAAAAAAAAAAAACAAAATTATATATGCGAATCGTTCTATTTTACTTCACAATTTAAACGCGGCCCTATATCGAACATAACTCTATACACGCGTGAAAAATTACCCCCAACTCTATTGTCCATAGACTTCCCCTTTTTATTTTTACGGCTGACTTTTAAAGGCTGAACGACGGGGTTGAATGTTACCAGGTAGATAGGACGGGCTCAATGTTTTTTTTAGAATGAAAAAGTCCCTTTTATAGGCTTCTGTTTTAGATTGGCTTCAGAACTTTTGTTATACGCCAATGATATTTAAAAAAAACGGTACAGATATGTTACCAGCGAACTCATTTTGAAGACTCGAAAAGAAGACAATTGTAGTCTTAACATAAAACCGGACTCAGAGTTCGGAACACGTTTCTCGTTCATTTTGTTAGCCTTTGATGTATCTTTACATTTTGATAGATCATTGTTATACGCTGTATAGAGTATATTGTTTTTTGTGATTGGTTAATTAGGTTATAAATGATTCGGTACATGACAGTCTGAGTTTACTTAGATTAAGTAGAAGATTACATACATAAGTGTAATTAGTCTCTTAATGGAGAATGCCTACTGTTAATATTGTACCCTGACTGCCTCGTTGGTCTAGCGCCAAACGCTGCTGAGCAAAAAGTTCTGGGCTCGAATTCCTGGTCGGGCGAAGAGTAACTGCATTTTTCCGTAATTCTTAGTAGCAACACGGAGTCTGGATTTGTGCCCGGTTGATGGTAAATGGCTCGTCCCCTATTTCATCGGGACCTAAAACATAACGGGCGAAATGTGGGTGTACTGTATTTTCACCTCTGCTTACCCCTTCGGGGAATACAAGCGTGATGTTACGTAAGTAATATATGTATACAGAGTAGTTAGAAACTTGTCAAAAACGCTCTTTAGTACAACTTGAGTTAGTTTGTAAAAAACATGTTCTTCAGCAAATATAACGACGTTCCAACTTTAATAGGGCGGTACAAGTAGCGACATCTGAGAGCGCCGGATATCCGGGCCGGCCATCTTGCAACCGGATGTTGCTAGATATTACACGGGGCTTAGATACCCGGGTCGCTTGATTGTAGTATGTATATAATTATAGTGTGGTCTAGCTTATACTTGGCTTGCGAGCTCTAGCTTTTAGGAAATGTTTGCGATTCTCTTATTATAGAAAATTTAGATGGAAGAATGAAATACATGTGAGCTCGATCAATTATAATAGGCTCACCATCTATTACATGGGATTTACGATGTTCAGTAACATGTGGATATATAGACTGCTGTTTAAAGAGAACACACCTGCCTTCGGGGATAACAATTGTGATTGATCTATGTATGTATGCAGTGCAGTGCAGATAATATACAAAAACGTAAATAAGGTGTTTCATAATACTAAATTGATAAAGGAAATTTGAAAAATGATGGACACGAGCGGGACTCAAACCCGTGACTTTCTCCGTACCGTGGCGCAGCTCTAACTAACTGAGCTATCGTGTCGCTGCTCGCAGTCATCGAATTTCAAGTTCCCATTAGTATTGTTGGAATCTATGATTACCATGTTGTTTGATATTTTTTTGAAACGTTACCTATAATTCATAACACTAATGTATAGAATGTCTAGCCTCATAAGACATTGAATAATTTCAGAATACGTAAAGACATAGACAAGGTGTCCCATAATTCCCCGATAACCTTCCATTCCTCATCATTTTCCAATTTTATAAAAAACATAGGGCTGCCCCAAACCAACATAGAGTTATGTATAATCACCGCTTTCTTTCTCCGAACGCTAGACACAACTTTGTTCTCACTTTGTTAAGCCTGTAATACGGATGCACGGATGTACGGATGTAAACAATGTCCTGGATGTGCGGGTTGGTTCTTTCAAAATATACGGGTATCGCGCACCGGTTAGCCCGGCACTGCACGGTCGCGGAGATTTGCGAAAAATGCACCAGATTTTAAATAAGTTTTTACTTTAATCGGTGAGGGATTACGGTTGCGTATTGTTTTGTTTACCTGTTGTTTATAGACATGATTATACACTAAATATACTTACGGTTTTTTTTATTCATGTTTGTTAGTGATTTTGTATTAAAAGCATTTTTTTTTTGGTATCGTTATCCCCCCTCTTTTTGCTCCTACTTGCCTCTCCGTATAGTTGCATGAGCTATACATTATTTATGTATTACCTAGGTAAGTATAAACGTTTAGGCAGCATTATGTAATTGGTTTTCCTCCATACTCTAGATATCTTAATAAATACCTACTTGTGATTGTATAACTTCAATGTATACAGAAACCAAAAAATAGAATACCTACATGTGTCAGATAATTTACTTTTAAAACCGTACTAGGCTTAACATAAAAAGGCTGATGTCCCAGCCAATACACTCCAACGCTTTTCTCCTGGAATGTACCAACGAATTATTGTTTTACCCGTCTATTCAATGGTCTGCTTGTCTGTACGCATTCGTACTTTTTGTTTTAAATGTGAGCACTGGAAGATCCGCTTGCCTTTTCAATGGTACCAGTGCGCAGTGGCACAAATGGTTTTGTTCCATATTTTTGTTAATAGTCCATTCTAGGTTAAAAGCTGGTTTGAAATAACATTTCTGGAATGACTGTACATTATATTTGAGTTAATGCTTGCGTGGAGTATTAACGTGCGTCGTTTTTGTGTTGAGAAACTATTGTTTTAAGTTACGTTTTAAAAAGGTCTTTAAAAGCGCAGTGGAAATGATTTAAATTTTAGTTTTCTTGGTCAAAACTACTTCGTGATATCACATGTATATACAATACTAGATATATAAAAAATATAGGAAAAAAATACATCTACTCCTTGTATCCGTCGGGATAGGCAATGAACTGAGTGACTGAGTGGGCTTGAGTGGCAATAGGCTAGTATATTTTATTATACTAACTTTCGTGAGTGTTATCCATTTACTATATTGAGGAGCCCTTATTCATGAGCTGGTTACGCGGCAGAGTCGCGAACCGAACCGTGTCTGCAGCGTAACCATGCGCTCATGAATAAGGGCTCCGTTTGAGTTCGAAACTAGCCGGGCATTCCCGAATACACACGTGAGTATAACCGGAATATATAGTAAATAATAGGCTAGTCACCTATTATAACTTGGGTCTTGTGGTGAGCGACTTGACTCATAATGCTTGCTAACACGACGACGATTTTGCCTCTTTAGCCATCAATTTAGGTCAGCAACAGAATCACACTACTTCGCAGAGTAACACAACCATGATGACAAATACTGCAACTCAATATGCTGACCTCAACAGATCGATCGAGCAGCCATTTAGCCGCAACCAAACAAACAATATCGGCGTTTATATTTTTAACCCTCAACTGCTAATATTAGCTTGCCTGACGTTTAGTCAAACAAATAACATGTTGTAACATGTTTGCTCGGTCCGCTATTTATAGCTATTTGTCAAAATTTTGCGAACGTATAACGGGTTTTGTTAATGTATGTCTGTATTGTATTTAGTTTTTATGTAATCTATTGATTGATGTTTAGCTGAGAGTGCTTGATTTGGTTTTGGGACGAAGAAGTCTAGTATACGTATTCGTATACGTGTTATCATCATGCCTTTGCAAGCATTTTGTGGGGCTCGTAGCTATGTGGCTACCCCGTAGATCAGTCGATCTGCGAGGTTAAGCCGTGCTCGCCGCGGTCAGTCTTGTGATGGGTGACCGTTTTCACATGTCGAGACCCCACCGTGCTTCGGAAGGCATGTTAAGCCGTTGGTCCTGCGCCTGATCTCTCTCTGGTCGTGTCGGTCTGCCGTCCCGTCATGAGAGTGAGGTAATAGGGAGTGCACCTGTGTCTGCGCGCATACTTGTGCACTATAATATCTCCTGCGCAGATGGCTAGTCTCAGCTGAGACAGGCCGCCGTGACCGAAATTCGGTCAGGAGGACATTATTATTTATCATCCTGCCTGTATATTACAAAGAGATCTACCTTAGATATACTCACTCTCCACCAAATATACTGTAAGTAAATAATAATATAAGCTAAGCCATTTTCGAATCTAAGGCTGTGCTGCGTATGCTGTTACCTACTAGGTACCTAAACCAGAGACAGCGATTATTCTTTATTTCTTTTAATTTTACTCTATTGACTCCCCAATAATTGTTAATATAAATTACATTATAAATACAACTTATAAGTAAATCATAGTAAAGTGACACAATTTCTTACAGGTAAGCACCACACCCGTTATTTTATGGTGTAAGCTACTACTACTACTAAATATGCACAACCAAGTAAAATAGTTTTTATGTAATTGCAAACGCAGAATATTAGGTACATACATTCGTTTTCCAAAGCAATATATAGTCTAGAACCACAGAATCCACTTGCATCAACATACCATACCAATTTTCCACTCAACACATTCTTATACACTGCATAAATAAGCAAAGAAACACAATAACGCTTACGTAACACGATCAATTCTGCAATTTAACCCCCCACCGGCGCGCAGCAGCAGGACACGACAAATCGGCGCGCGATTGCGGCGCAAACAGTGCCACCGCGCGAGAGCTGTGCAAACTACTCGGTACGTCTCGTAAATACACCTAGCATTTGAGGGTTGGTACGTCATATTTTTAGCGTTTGAATATTGAAATTATTTGGTATTATTTCTTATTATAACTATTTCTTGTGTGTATTTTCCTATGAGGGGTGATGATAAATTTTACCAGCTACAGAATGTTGTCATAACTTCATAAATGACGACTGTATTTTATCTGCAAAAGTCGCTACAATTTTACCCTCTGCATGATAGGGCCTATGTTACTCTCCGACCTATAAACATTCGCACGCAGTCCATACAAAAGATCACATATTACCTACCTATGTCCATATCCTATTTGAAGGATATTGCCGATATGTTCAATAATAATAATATTAATTAGTTTTAGATGACTGACAAGTGATGAGTGAAAACTTGTACAATCATAATATGAACGATTCAGAAAAAGTAGGTATTCAATACATTAGAAACGTTAAAATCAGCTTACTATTCGCGACAAACTAATTACATTTAAAATAAAAAAGGTCACAGTCAAAAAAATTGTTATCCAATTTGGCATCCGACATCCGAGTTTCTTGTCGTGTCGGTACGGAGAAATTAAAAAAAAATGTCACCAGTTCATTATCGCAAATTCCGTTCCGACTTGATCCACGCTTTTAATTAATTAAAAACGGTCATCTAGTTGATAAGGGTGTTCTGAAACGAGGAATGATGAGATGTATGGGCTCCGACTTTTATGTAAGTAGAGTTTTAGAAGTCTTTTTAATACATGGTATGCAAATTCTAATTCAAAGGTAGTTTTGCTCTATATTCTTGTTTATGATATGTTTATGAAAATCAAAATTCTTATAGTCTTATTATAATTGAAATTATAAACTTAAACTTCCAACACATAATGTTGTTGGAAGTTTAAGTTGATGATGTATTTTTTTATAACCAAAAATTATGATGTCATCCAAATAGGTCGCGTAAATCGATCATTTAAGTAGTGTTTTATTATAAGCTGGCTTACATAATTTACTGACGATATCTAATATAATTGGATTAAAAAAGCAATACTTCAACAACCAACAAAACCTCAGTACAGCATAAATATTTTCAGTTAGGTACCTAAAAACAAGAAAGCTACAAAGTTGCTTGCTTCCATTTTTCATCGCAACTACTTTTTTCTGATTAAGTCCCTCGTGAACAGTTTAACTTTGTTCAGTTAAATTCTTTTGCTCAGCGGATTTTTGATCACGTTTACTATATTATCTGTATTTTATTTGAGCTGGTTAAATCTTCTATAATAATGAACTATCAGTCTCGTCATATATAAAATGAATGAGTATTATAATCCAATTTAAAAATGTAAATGCAAAAGTAAGTTTGTTTGTTACCATTTACGCCTAAACTACTGGACCGATCATCATGAAACTTTGCATATACGTTGTCTGTGGTACAGAAAATGTCGTAGGGTATCTTTCATTTAAAAGATTTTCCTTTCTGTTCCCGAAGGAAAGAATTGTTTTTTCGCCTGTCGCAAAACGCTAGATGGCGCTACGTGTCTTTCGAATCATGATTCAATGCAATTGAATTTAACGCAGGAGAAACCACGAGGCGCACCTAGCTGGCTATATATTTACTTGTACTATTACGTAACGCCCAAAATTCACCGCTGCGTTACTAAAAGGCTGGAACGCACTCTGAAAAATAAAATAAATATGGAACGAAAATTTTAAATAAGTTTTTTATTTCAGAATATTTTTTTTATAATTCTACACCTTATTGCTTGCCAGTGTCATTATAAACAAAAATATGTTTTTTTTTAATTTGAGTTTTTCTGTCAGCTAGCCACAGTTCTGACATCTGAAGAAATAAACAAATATTTTCTGCAACAAGAAACTAGTCGAAGTCAAGTTTTTCGAAAGACTTCAGGGCCTAGCTTAACAAACTAACAACTTGTCAATGCTGTTCAAAGTAAATGATTAAATACATAGTTATCATCCCCTCAGAGAGTTTCGCTGGTAAAGTTTCAAAAAAAAAATCCCTGAGCTCACAAACCTGAAACTTGTCACAAATACTCTTCAAAGTAAATAATAAAATACGTATTTATTGATTTAAAATCCCTCTGGAATCAATTCCACGCAGTAGATATTTTGGGCTACAAAAGAATGTAAATAAAATATATAAATTCAATCCACTTCGTTTGAGTCGATTGAAGTACATAATTATATCAGATTCAAGCAAAATCAGGCTCAGGCCACAGTCAATACAAGTTTAATTTTATTTTAAATTAAAATTAAATAATTTAAAATTTAAATTAAATAATCATCTTAACATGCTGTTCACCTTTTCTTAATAGGCTTTACTTTATATACTTAATAATAGTACCATTTTATACCAAACATTACCTTTTTACGGCCGTTTAGCTTTGTAAGACGATTGAAAAATTACGACGTAAGGTGACTTCTGTTTCATCAGTTGTCACATATGGCAAACTTGAATCCGCTATGATCCATGCTTTTCAGTTTGGAGAACTGTTAGGCTTATTTCTTCCTCCTTACCATAAACTCTTACGGCAGGACATTTTCCGTAGAGGAGACGCCGCGAGACGCCACACCACACTGCACGTAGCGGAGACTCGCTTCCACAACGGAAAATATGCTGCTTTATGAGTTCATGGTAAAGGCCCAGAACATCTTTAACTGTTCATTTTTAAACTTTCTATCTAAGTATACCTGCAGTTCTAAAATGCTTATCAACAAATCTTAAATTAATGAAAATGATATGACTTTTGGTGCCATTTTAGCATGTTGCCCATGCTAAGCTTGAATCTAAATTGATAAAGGAAATTTGAAAAATGATGGACACGAGCGGGATTCGAACCCGCGACGAATGAAAATGATGTTAACATTGCAAAGCCACCACAGAGACTCAGTAGCATCGAGTCCCTAAAATGCAACATATGAAACAAGCAAGAACTAATTCCTATCTTTGAAGCATGAGAACAAAATTATCCGTTGCATAAATTTGCTCCAACTCCACCGTTTCTCAGCCATAAGGCGTCCAACAAATTTAACAACCCATTACTGCGTTCCCTCTGTCACACCGTAGTGTAACTTAATAAGAACAATGCTAACTTAATTAACTTTGCCTGTCTATTTGTTACCGCGACGCAACTACTGAAATGTTGATGATAAAAGATATAGAGATAGTTTAAACTTTAAGGAAGAACATATGCTAAACTTTTGCCTTAAAAAAGATGCGGAAAAATTAACTACACACTTTATCATAGGCTTTTGTACAGAAACCTAATTGATTTGGAACAAATGATTGATAGTAGAAGTCAAGGAGTTTAAGGGGAAAAACGCTTGACGAATAGAATAAAAAAAATATGTAATCGCTAACACAGTTGAAACATTATGCCATCCCCATACATTTATCATTATATTCGATTTCTATTCAAGCGTTATGCTTTTTATCTAGGGAGGCTTTAAAGTATACTTGCCTACATTAAAATTCGTAGCTTGCATGATTTTCGCGACCGTGTGACAAGAGTCAGCCACACAGTGTCAAATGACACGTGTGGCTGAGATAAATATCGTATTACTACTTTCTTGTAATACTAGCAATGCATACTAGTTGTCTAACTAGTCAATAGACCAGTTGTCCCAATTTTTTCAGCGAATCTACCACTTAATTTGTATTTAAAAAAGCACTTAGCATGACGCATAACTTCGATCTCGATTCAAACAATAACACGTGCAACCACGGTGTAACAATCAGTCAATGTTAAAGCTCTTTTAACTTGGTTTCCACTAGATTAACCAATGGATTACTTGTCTTAATTTGTTAGCATTAAGGGTCAAAGTCGCTTGCTAAAGATAATTGCATAGGATTCACTTCGCGGAACACGGTACCTAATGTTTTTATTATGTCATTTCGGTATTTCAAGGAGAATTTCGAATGAAAACCACTCTATGATGAAATGTGCTCTTGTTACACATAAATGGACGGGTTTTGTATTAAATTTTAATAGAAATACATAAGTTCTGAATAAGCAGTTATTTTGCAGTTAGTTTCCAAGTATGTCAGTACTTTCTTTAATACAACCGACTGTAAAGATATTTTTCTCTTGGTAATGTTAAAAGTCCGTGTGTAATGTACTATATATTACTTCTTTTGTCTAGTAAACACGGCATTTAAACCAGACATCTGCATTATCAAAGGCGAAATAAAAATAAAGTTTTGTAGGTTTTTTATTAAGACGGATCACATTGATCTGCTGTTAGTTTGGCATGTTAAATGTAATAATCACAAGGGAGCAAAAAACGCATTAAAGACTCATTCCCACTTGTCAAAATAAGTGTAAGAAGGAACCAGAAGACGAGCTTCTGTATATCAATCATTTGAAAGCTCATCTACAAATACTACCTTAAGTTTAGGTCAAGAACTTTAAAGCTATAAGCTACAGTTAGCTGGAAGAACTTAACATCAAGCAGCGTCTATCCTCCATAGTACAGTCGCGAATACTAACATCTTCGGTCACGTATCACGGCGCCATGAAGAGTCAATAGAACGCCTAGTTGTCCAGGGCAAAGTAGAAGGCACCAGACCCAGAAGTAGATACCCCATGAGGTGGACGGATCAAATAAAGTCCGCCATAGACCCATTCCTGCACAAATGTACACACAAGGCAGCAGTGCGGGAGGAGTGGAGGCGCCTGGTGGAGCGAGCCACGGCTAAATAGCGACCACGACCGCTCTGAAAAGAGCGATATACGAAGAAGAAACATTTAGCTTTACTTAGGAAAGACTTAAATTAACAAACGTCTAAACCTACTCCAGTTTAAGTCTTTGCTAAAGGTTGTAATTATTTTGTAATCATTAACAACATACTAAAATATTACAGAACGAAACCCAAGTATATGTACAGCAGCAACAGTCCTAATAAACTTGCTCGCTATTATATCTTAATTGGTGTCTAATTACTTCCAAATGCACACAGCTTCAGTATAAGTTCCTATTTCCTTCCTCAATGCGGTCTGAACTTAGCGGGGACTGCATATTCTACAATTACCAACATCGTTAACAATTGCTCGCTGTATCTTCTAGAACTATTATGTTTAAGGTATTTTTTATTGTTTTACTGTTATAATAACGTTAGTAAGTTTCGTTAATACTTATTATAATTATATAATAATACTATAATATAATATTATATATAATAAGACTGCCTCGTTGGTCTTGTGATCGCTAAGCGCGACTGCTGAGCAAGAGGTCCTGGGTTCAAATCTCGGGTTGGGCAAAGTGTAACTGAGTTTTCCATTACGTGATTCTCAGTAGCAGCACGGAGTCTGGATTTGTGCCCGGTTGATGGCAATAGACTCGCCCCCTATTACGTTGGGACTTACAACATAACTGGCGAAATGTGGGTGTACTATATGTTCACCTCTGCCTACCCCTTCGGGGAATACAGGCGTGATGTTATGTTATGTTTTTTATATAATAAAAAATACATGCTTTAGAAGGCACGTTAAGCCGTTGGTCCTGTGACTGATTCCTCTCCGGGCGTGTCGGTCTACCATCGGACTATTAGAGCAAGGGATATAGAGAATACTTGTGCACTATATTATCTCCTGCGTAGTTGGCTAGTCCCAGATGAGATAGGCCGCCGTGACCGAAATTCGGTCAGGAGAACATTATATTTTTTTATTATTTTGCGGTTGTATTCACTTGTTTATTCAGATATGTTCAATGCATCCTAAAACATAATAATGATGTTCAATATAAATTAATTTCATTTTATTTTAATTTACTGATATTTTTTATTTCAAAATTTTGCATCCGTACATTTAAAAACATTCTGAACATAAGCAGATAACTTAACGTTATCTACTACCTACTATTCTGTATGTAAATAGTACTCCCAAACGCTATATAATACGCACATTTTCACAAAAACCACAAAAATAAATTGCGGTATCCTAAAACAAAACAACAAACACGTCAACAATTCACTGCAACACAATTAAAAACCCCCACACTGCATCACCAAAACAATTTGTTATAAAAACAACGTGCGGTTGAAAACTGGAGGGTTAAAATTCCATAACTGCAAGTAGACAAGCCCTTGAATAATATTCGCTATTTCATAGTTGAAATCTGACACAAGTGTTACCAACAAGCCCGCCTAATTGGAGAGCGGTGGAGTACTAGGGTACCATGTGGTCGTATCGTGTAGTATCAAAGTTAGGGCTTTGAATATACGTTCAATTGTTTCGAATACGTCTGACGAAGTTCTGAAGATGTTTTCAAGATTCGTCGTCTGTCTTTGTTGTTGTTAAAGTCTTGTTGGAAGTTTTGGTGTGTATTTTTTTCGTTGTGGTGTTTTTCTAGTCGATATTATGATATATGTGGTTGATTTGATAGTGATGGAACTTCAAGAAAGTAATCAATTTTAGAGGGTTAATTTCAATGAATTGGAAGTCATGTATAGACCGAAATATTGAAGTAAGATTGGCAATAAGCCTAGATTCAATACGATTAATACGAAATCTAGTTTTTTTGTAAATTTAATATGTGTTTATATCTATTCAATGAACAGGGTTATTCTCGTAGACATATTTCTAAAATATTATGACGGCTAGCCAAAGATCCTCACATAGTGCTACTATAACATTTATGCAATTTTACACACCGGTTGCGAAACAGTTTGTCTTTTTAACTTACTTAAAAAGGTGATGCTTGACGCGTACTTTTATGTTGTACCATTTTGTCCAAGCTCAGTCGACACGCGTCGTAAACGCAGCGGCCACGCTCGAGAGACGCGCACTACCAAACTAAGCTAACGTGATAGTCTCAACTTTGAATTAATGACTCGTAAACAAATGAAAACCGTATCTGATGGACCTCCAGACACATCGCTGCAGTGGTCTTATTTTGATATCACTCATCTTCATTGGCATCTGCATCTATTAGAGATGTTTATGTAGAGATAGGTACCAGTCAACATCATAGCTTAGCATCATCGAGAGCAGTGCGAGCAGCGATTGAAATCAAGAAACATCCAAAGGAGAATGGGCATTTAGCCCTACCTTGTATCAAGTTGTGGCATATGTTATTCTAAAGGTCTTAATTAATAGGTTTAAAAACTACTTTTACGAAAAGTACGCTAACAATTGTTTTGTTTCAATGTCTAGTATTAACGTAAGTGATAGAAATCATAAAGCCTGAAGGAGTAGACAATAAAACGTGCCTTTTAGCATTCATCGGACGCATACGCAACATACATACACAGAACCGTACACAGAACATCACAAACAACTCGCTTATAAGACCGTCCGAGCTAATAGGAATTAGGTAGGCCCGTCCGTCTGCTACTAATTGGACCACGGAACTATGTACCGTGCGCACCGTGCGCGTCTCGGACGCAGTGTCAAACAAACACTTAATTCGATTTCAAAGAACTAACTACTGGTAGTGGTTAATTGAGTCCGGTTTGACTTAGGCTGTTAGTATGTAAGAATGCATTTACGCCTGTAATGAAAGTATGAGTTTGGTTTGACTTGTAGTATATAGGATTCTAGCATGCATGTGCCCTTTAAGCCCTTATAAAACAGCACTAATAGCCGAGTGGTATGACCGTTAGACTGCCAAGTCAAAGATCGCAAGTTAAAACCCCGGCACGCACCAATGTCTTTTCGAACTCATGTGCGTATTATAAATTAGTTATCGGTTGCTAAAAACGGTGAAGGAAAACATCGTGATAAAACCGGCACACCTGAGAGATTTTTCAACGGTCTCTAAAGCCATGTTAGAGGCCTACAGGCGGTTTAAACTCTGACATCAGGTTGTTCATCAACTATATAAAAAAGTAGATACTTATAAATATTTACGAGTATAAATATGATTGTTTTATTCCATCATCGTGTTTCTATACACCAGTTTAGTAAGATAGGTCAGTACCATTTATTCTATTTATATAAAAATACTGTGAAGTGTTTTTGCTTGTAGTTGGTCCCACAACCTCACATTATCCCATCAAGAGTTCCTCTTTGTAAGAGGATTTAAAACTACTGGGTTTAGCTGTCAATGAAAAGTAAATATAGATACGTGTCTTTATCAACTTCCGTACACTATTCTTGGAAATAAACAAACAAAAATGATCGTATTTATTGGTCTCTCATACAAAAACGGAGATAACACAATGAAATTAGTTTGACAAAATAATAAAAAAACATATTTTTAATAAAAAATCGAAAATATAAATATTGGTAAATCCATACAAGTTACCCCTTCCTACCGGTACACATTAAATGATTACAATCATGTGTGCCAAAAAACTATCTATTTTTAGTCAAATTTAAAAAAATACCATTCAAATACAAAGTACAAACCGTAGGTATCTGTAATTATTCAAAGCAAATAAAGCGAGCTTACGATGCAACAGCACTAACACGTCGGTAGCGACAGAATTCAATAGGCCAAATTGCGGAGAGGACAGCGCTCGCCGAATGGCTAAGTCGACGTGCGGCACAAGTTACAAGAGCTGGGGCCTTTGACAAAAGGCAAAACACGAGACAAATAGAAATAGAATAAACGTAAAAATATATGGGATTGTCATTCATTGGTTATTGTCAGAGGGGATCATCCCGCGCAGATCAGTCAATCTGCTAGGTTAAGCCGTGCTCGTCGCGGTCAGTCTTGTAATGGGTGACCGTTTTCACATGTCAAGACCCCTCCGTGCTTTGGAAGGCACGTTCAGCCGTAGGTAGGCATTATTTCTCTGGTCGTGTCGGTCTACCGTCCCATCGGACTATAAGCGTAAGCGAATAGGTAGTGCTACTAACCTTTCGCGCACACTTGTGCACTATAATATCTCCTGCGTTGGCTAGTCTCGGATGAGATAGGCTACCGTGACCGAAATTCGGACACTAGAACATTATTATGTATTTTCATCGAAACATTGTCATCCATTTATCATTTTCTCAGTCTAATTGATCAGTGTAATTTAACTAAGAAACAAAAGCTTTTGCACATGCTGCAATTTGTTAATGAAACATTGATAACAATTAAAAAATAATATTTATAATAATAATATTTTCGAATGTGGTTCATCAAAATATCTGAGAACAATGAAATGAAGAACACTTAGTAGCGCCGTTATTTAACAACAAAAAAAAAGCGTTTTTTGTCCCGCTACTAGCTTACACCTTAAACCGACCCACCCAGCGTACACAGGAAGACTGTAAGCTGTGGAAAGGGGGCAGGAAATTACGCGGGGCGCGGGGGACGAATCAACGTAACCGCCCTGTTTATTGTAACTCAAGTCTGTGTACACAACTGTAAAAATAAGGATCTAAACTGACTGATCCAGACTCTTAATGCCTAGGTTGCCTCCTAGGATGCCTCCTTCCTGAAGAGGGAGCAGTGACACGATAACTCTGATGGCAGAGCTGCGCCACGGATCGACGAAGGTCGCGGGTTTGTGGCCCGCTCGTGTCCATAAATTTTCAAATTTCCTTTATTAATTTGGAAGGTAGAGATAATGGTTATTGAGTTGCTATGACATAGGTAAGGTAGGTATTTTTACACATGTAATAGCCTTACCTCGGTAATACCTTTTTAGTACTCATTGCTTTTACCACGTTCGAATTTTGCATTACTTTGGTGTTGACTGGTAAAAAATATCAATGTTAGATATTAAATTCGGCGGTCGAAACAAACATGAAACTTGTTATTGTTAATCTAGGTGGTACTTAAGGTCGCAGTATGCCAATATACTCAATAAAAATATAAAAATTAAGCAAGTTTTTGGGCACAGTCTAAATATTGGCAAAGTCTAGCATTTTAGAAATATTCAACATCTGAGGTTACCACTTGGCTGAAAAGTTTTATGAACAAATATTAATAACGAAGTTCCCATGAATATTTGATATTCAAGTCATATTTATGTAGCGCAATCACAGTTTTAAAAGCACGGAGTTACTATTGTCTTTTAGATTAGTTTTATAGTTATTTGAACTTGTTCTTGGAGAAATTAATTCTTCGTGCGCTCGGCCTCTTTCTTAGTAATTTTAAAAGTTATGAGGCCTCCTTACTTACATTTCTCGAGTTTCCTTTTTATTCACATTGCTTTTAACTTTCAATGGTGGCTCTCTAAGAATGCTTTACGTGTTTATTTCATAAATAAAACTTTAAGTGCACTTTGGTCTGTAAATAAAATATTTTTAGCTGTTGTATTATAGTTAGTCGATTTAAAAGCCGTATTTTTTGCAGTTGCCATGTTGTTATTTGACATTGATATTCATAAAATAAAGGTTTAACCTGGTTAATAATAATAACAGCACGATACCAAAATCAGAGAAAGGCCATCAGCTTTTAACCTGACCTCTGCGACAACCAACACGCATTCTATCTCATGGCCAGCAATCTCGGAATACATGCAAGTCTCATCATCCCTTCTTGTTCTTAAAACTTTTAATTTAACCCTACAATGCAACATTCATGTGCTAGGCAACGCGCACTAGGTTCTACCTTCATTACTCTTCAAGTGCGAGAATTATAAAGTTAGTTCCAAAGTGCCACTTTAGTGTTGCGAAAATGCTGTGTTGTTAAGCACCACGGTTTACACGCGAACTGCGCTGCCGTCACAAGTAAGGTTTAGCCATACTACTTAATTTGCTTGAATTATTTTTAAAATAGGACTCTATGGCGTGTTACCTCTGTAGGTTAATTCACACACACACATTTAAAACCCCAGTTTCGTTCTAGACTCATATGTGTACTTATAATTCTCCTGTACGTGTGTTTGTCACCTAACTCCTTCTAAACGGCGGGACCGATTTGGATGAAATGTTGTGTGTATATTCAATGGGTTCCAGCATAGTTTGATAACACGGTTAGACCCGGTAGGTGGCGCTGCTTTTACGGGTAGGACGAAATCTGCCGGGTCCGCTAGTTATTTTATAAATATAATTATTATTGTATGTATTAGTGTGAGAATAATGTAGGAATTTTTTCTCTATAATTATCATAATTATGTCTGACGGTTTGAGTATCTCACACGACCTACCCAAATGTCCTGCAGATGGTACGAGATGGGGCGTCTGTCATGACAGGTCAACTCAAGCCAGCTTTGGATGTTTTTCCAAAAAAAACCATCTCGGACGTCCTACATTGTTCTCTCACAAACTTACGTTTGTCTGGACTTTAAAAGAGACATTGACCCCTGAGTTTGTTTTGGCATTTCTTTTCAGAGGTAGTCAGTTAGGAAATGCCGACGCCGTCTAGTTTCTTGTTGATTGAAATCTGACGTGTAAAAATGTTTGTGATATCTGAAAACCTATTGACAGAAATACCTAAATCATTTATTCATTACTTAATATATCTCTTTAACTAAAATGAAGCTACTTTAAAAGCATACAAAAGCTGCTATAATGTGGTATCGTGGTTTTAAACGTAGTTGGTTTCGGTTAATGTCGTGTACAATAATGGTACCTACCTACATGTACAAAATATCTAAAAAACATGAATTGGTGTGAATTTATACATTAATTATTATGACAATACTGCAGTATACTTAATCCAATATTAGTAGCATTTGTTGTATTTGTAATAACAAGCTCATTAATTGGAAGCTGTTAATTGGCAAAAACTACTGACGTCATTAATAATTTGTTTATACATACATATCGCTTACATAACATCACGCTTGTAGTCCTCGAAGGGGTAGGCAGAGGTGACTGTAGAGTACACCCACATTTCGCTAGTTATGTTATGGGCCCCAACGTAATAGGGAGCGAGCGTATTGCCAGCACCGGGCACAAATCCAGACTCCGTGCTGCTACTGATAATTACCGAATGGAAAAACCCAGTAACACTATGCCCGACCCGGGATTCGAACCCAGGGCCTCATGCTCAGTAGTCACGCTTAGCGACCACTAGACCAGCGAGGCAGTCGCTTAGTAAATAATACTTACTATAAATTAGCTATCAGTTGCTAAAACGGTGAAGGAAAACATCGTGAGGAAACCATGACAGAAGCCTACAGGGGTTTTAAACTCTGACACCAGGTTTTTCATCAACCATACGATAAGAAGAAAAAGACTTATAACTCATGATAATACCTGTCTTAACTTAAACTCTTCTTAAGCCTATTTACATCTCTATTCTTGGTATACAAACGAGTGGCAGGTTTAATTCAAACCATCGTTTAAAATTGTCATTATTTATGAATAATGATGTTAAACAACAATAACCTTAACATGTTCTGAAAGATTACACAGTAAAGCCTGAAATGCCTTACTTAACATGCAACAATCTCGCACCATATTCCATTACGTATTTACAAATCTCTTCAGTATTATGCTGTCCTCGTGCGGTTATTTTGTAGTATGCACACACTGTGTAGGAACTACAGTAAAACAACCCGGAACAATTTAGTGCAATCAGGCCTTTGCATATTCCCCAGAATAGGCGTAATTATATATAGGTTAATTAAATATATAATTTTTTAAGAATTTTGTTAAAACAATTCGTCGAGTGGATACAAGTTCCGCGACGATTAATCTCCAGTTACACGAACTAATAATACCAATATCTTCTCTGCCAATAGCATCTATCAGTCTTACTACAAAGCAAAAGTCTCTTCTTATGAAAATAAGAACGCGCATTGATCACAACTCCTTCTCATCATCATGATCATTATCCGCGGCCCGACATCACCCAATGCTGGTATAAGCCGTCTTTCGTGTGCCAGCCTCCACGCATCTGTGCAATCCTCAACCAGGTTCCACCTGCGATGGCTACGATGTCTACACGCTATCTGAACTTCATTGCTACGCTCATAGCTATGTTGCTACCCCGTAGATCATTCGATCTGCGAGGTTAATAATAATAATAATAATATAATAATAATAATTTGTTTATTCAGACACATGATCCAATACACACACTTTTATACATTACACTTAATACAAAAATAGATCAAAAATAAAATACATACAATTGTGTTAAAAATAAAGAAGACAAATAATATAACTTAATACCTACAAACATCTTATGTGGCTATTTGAATCCAGCGCCTATAAGTAGCAGTTAAGATCAATCTATCCGAAAAACTTTTTATAATTGTGTTTTCACACTTCTCTATTCTGTCCATGAACTTAGCGATACGACTTCTCTGGATAGCATCAAAAGAATCTACTCGTGACTCTAAAAACATGCCCGAGGCACTACAACATCGTTTCAGACCATTAAGTTGCCTAAAGATGTTGTTGTAGGCAACTCGAATATTACTATGAGTCTTTTTTGTGTAGTTTGTCCAGAGTTGACATGTGTAGAATGACTGACAAAAGGCACGGAATAAAGTTATTTTCACATCCGGGGATGATTTAGAAAACTTTCTAATGATCATATTCCCAACTACACATAATGCCCTACGCTGACGTTCAACATCCTGATCATCTTTTAGATTGGAAGTCACTATATGCCCAAGATACCTAAAGCTATCCACAATTCTTATCGGCTGCCCGTTAAGGTAAGTGCACGGAATATTATCGGGTCCCTTTCCAGACCTAAACACGATCATCTCCGTCTTTTTAACGTTGTAGATCAGGTCATGATCTCCAGCATATTTCTCACAAATAGAAATTAACCGTCTTAGACCCTTAATCGAGGGGCTAAGCAACACCATATCATCAGCATAGCTCAGATTATTAACATACCTGTCATCTAATCTGAGCCCAACTGGTGTGCCGCTCAGCTCCACGATTAAGTCATTTACATATAAGTTGAATAGGTCTGGAGAGGTGACACCTCCCTGCCTCACTCCAGATGACAATCTGTAGTCATCCGATAATTCACGCCCCCATCTAATGTTGTTTGTTTGGTTGCGATACCAATATGTAAGTAATCGAACAACGCTCTTTGGGGCACTTGTGCGTTGAAGCTTAGCCCACAAGTGCCTGTGGTTAAGTGTATCAAAAGCGCGGCTCAGGTCAAGGAAGCACGCGTATACGCTGGTCCCACCCTGATTATAATAGTTGACAGTTTGTTTGAGCGCGAAGATAGCCATATCGGTAGAGACATGCGAGCGAAAACCGAATTGCCCGTCGTCAACATTTAGTGACGGTTCCATAAAATTATGTAATAGTCTTTCAAGCACCCTGGCCATTGTAGTGGCAAGTGATATAGGTCTATAGTTGGCCATGCTGGAGACATCACCCGTTTTATTTTTGGAAATGGGTATAACAAGTGTACGAATCATGTCTTTGGGTAAATAACAATACTGCAAACACATGGTAAAAAAAGTTGACAGCACCTCACAGATATGCTGACCCGCACACAGCAGGTGCTCTATACTAAGTCCATCGTGCCCCGGGGACTTTCCACGTTTCATATTTCGTAGTATTTGCTCAACATCATTTGGCGTCACTAATATTCGACTAGGCTGCGTCTGTGAGTCACAACACTCACTATAATTACCAATAACATTAACATTTGTATCGGTCTCAATATTAAAATGTTTTCTAAATAAATTTGCTATTTTTTTATTGTTTTCTTCACCTTCAATACTAACGGGTATACTATTCCTATACTCAAGTTTTTTAGTTTCCTTCCAGAATTGTACAAAGTTACCACTAGCCCTGTGCCGGGCCAGCATATCCATCCTAATTTTGTCCTGATTTTTCTGTACATACTTAACCGCTGCCTTAAATTTCCTACGGGAATCCGTCATGTTGTCAAAGTACAGACCCGAGCATGGCCTTCCATTAGCTACCCATTGACAAAAATGTTGCCTAGCCATCACCCTAATGTTACTTACGTGAAAATTCCAGCCAATAAGTTTTTTACTTTGTTTCTTAATACATGCACTCTGTTCGGCGGAAGATCGCAATATATTTACTAATCGCGCGTAAATATTATCTATTTGTTTACAGTGATCATAACTAGTACTACAGCTCACTGACGCATGTTCAGAAACATTAGCAATATCAAATAACAACTTATATAGATTATTTGTACACAGTTTACAATATAAATCAATTTGCGCTTGATCCCTTACACCCCATACATGATTTAAACCCGATTTAGACACAGACTGCAGTTGCTTAGGCCTAATATGATTAAAGTTACACTTAATCATAAGAGGCAAGTGATCCGACAAATATGAGTCATATAGTACATACATACCGGTTACAAGTGCTGCCGCTGCTACAGTCGTGATGCAGTGGTCAAGCCATCGGCATGTACCGTGAGCATCGCTTATAAAAGTGTATGTATTTGGGTCAAGCCTCTCTAAATCTAAGCACTGCAGTCTCTGCTCTTCACAGTATTCTGTCAATTCATTTCCAAAAAGAGTACCGGGATGCGCATTATAATCACCTAACATGATAACACATTCAATATCTGAGTTTTCAATAACTGCACTAATTTGCGCGAGACACTCAGTAAATTCCGACAAATTATCTTCGCAGTTTGTAGGCATATATACACTAAATACAAGTACACTTTTATTATCTATGTTTAAATGCACGGCCGCTAATCGGTCACTGTCGCAGTCAACTACGCTTGCACTTGTAAACAATGACGATCTCCACATCAACGCCACCCCTCCGTATGGACGACCACGCAGTACACCGGCGGAAGTATCGACTGAGGACTTAGCGTAACACGCAAACTCTTTGTCAATTTCGTAAATAAAACCTAGGTCGTGCGGCAGCAGCCAGGTCTCCTGTAACGCAATGACATCTGCGTATTTGCACAAGTCTCTCACATGTTCTACTGACCTCTTAATAGATTTACAGTTAAAAGACACTAAGTTAATATCATAACTTTTAGTACCCATATTTTGTTGTTTTTATTATGCGGTAGGCTTCGATTGTCGCGGCTGTCTAAAACGGCGAAACACTAAACCCTCGGGCCAGAAATCGTTTTGAAGAAACTTGTTTAACTTCGTTATAGATACAGTTATTTTAAATGAGTTGAAGTTCGTCTCTTTATTTTGTTTTAAGAGTTCGACACATTGGCAACTTTCACCCATTTCCTTTAAGTACTCTAAAATATCCTCTTCTTTAATATGTTTCTGTGTACGCGATAGATAAATAAAAGCTAAAGTGTCAGCTGCTTGTAGTTTACCACTATTTTGAAGAGTACCGCGTGTATTACGATACCTATAAGTATGATTTTTCTTGCCTGTAACTAACGTAAATCCCTCGTCATCGATCTGTTTATTTGCATTGTTTACAGTGTGACCGCTAGTCACAAAAGGTCGCTGTACAGGTACCGTAGACATCGCAATCCCTGTCGCTGCATCCATTGCGTCAACTTGAGCCAGTGTGACATCCGGGCTAGTATGTGCGTGCGCCTCTGGCACAGTCAGCTGACGCGCCGTATTATCACCGAAGCCGATGCCGCTGCGCACCTCCCACCTCCTTTGGTTACTAACCGGCGAGCGCGCTAGTCTATTATTTTTCGCTTTACCCTCGATCATTATTTCTGTGTTTAATTTATTAAGATCCTTCTCAGATGATGCAGGCGATTGTTTCCGCGTAGCGTTAATATTGTTAGTCCGTAACTCACGTATCATATTTTTAACTTCGAAAATCTCATTTTTGACCGACTCCATGTCGGAAAGCTTAGCAGAGTTTTCAGCCACTGTTTGTGATTTACTTTTGATTGATGCGACATCGGCTTTCAATATTGACATTTCTTTTAAAAAAGCCGTAATATCGATATGGTCGAATGACACCGGTGGTAGCTTATTAAGATTTTTTGCCACGAAGGTAGGTAGATTATCGGGTTCAAATTCTTTCAAAATCTTTATAATTTCTTGGACACCTTTTTGTTCAGCTCCATCTTTTCTTCTCATTATCCGCTTACTGGGAGCCATCAGTTTATACGCTAATGCGCGAGCTGTTTCAATTTCTTCTAAGGAAAAAGCACCAACACATATTTTTATGATTCCAGATTCTGGTAGGGTATCAATCTTATTACTTATAAAGGCTAGCAGCTCGTTTATTACAACTTTACACTTATCACATTTAGAGTCACATACGACGTCAATGTTTGCGACATTAGGTACACCCGGTGGTGGAGAGCGGGCTGTCATCGTACCGTTCGCAATGAGTGCGCGCGCGTTACGGTTAAGTCGTGCTCGCCGCGGTGAGTCTTTTTATGGGTGACCGTTTTCACATGTCGAGACACCTCCGTGCTTCGGAAGGCACGTTAAGCCGTTGGTTCTGCGCCTGATCTCTCTCGGTCGTGTCGGTCTACCGTGCCATCGGATTATGAGAGTGAGGAAATAGGGAGTGCACCTGTGTCTGCGCGCATACTTGTGCACTATAATATCTCCTGCGTAGTTGGCTAGTCTCAGCAGCGACATTCCGCCGTGACCGAAATTCGGTCAGAAGGACATTATTATTATCTGAACTTCAAATGAAGCATTTGCATTTTATAAACCACACCTTCTGCCCAAATGCCTGCGGCTCCACACGTCTGTTAATAAGTAGTGAACACGCTAACACGTTGCTCAGTTAATATTTAAACTAACGCCGCTAACAAACTGTGTTACGGACTGATGATGCGAAGTTTGGACTTATTGCGGTTTTGTGTGACGTCACCGACGTAGGATGTCCTTGAAGTGGGATATAAGGATATGTCCTCACTGAGGGTGCAGAGGGTAGAACAGCGGCCATGACAGTTTATGGGAAATTTAATTGAAATTCAATTGAGTAGTACTTTTGTAAATTAAACATCAAGATTGCCGTCGGTCTAGCGATGGCATAGCGCGACTGCTGACAGTGAGGTCCTAGGTTCGATTCTGGGTCGTGCAAAGTGTTGTTGGATTTTTCATTTTGGCAATTCTCAGTACTAACATGGACGTTGGATTTGTGACCAGTTAATGGCAATAGGCTCGCCTCCTATTATATAGGACTAGACACAGCTGGCGAAATGTTTTGTAAAACTGTACAATACATGACTGATGACCGCCTACCTTAGCAGGGAAGGCAGTTGGGTGGTTTATTGTCTATGGAACATGACAATATATAGTTAATGCGTACCTTGGGTACCAGTGTCCAAAAACTATGTTTGAAATTTAATTGCAATATTTCTATAATGCTACTAATACCGTGTACCTAATTAACAGAAAATAAACTATTATTATTATTATGTCCTTTATTTAAAACTTTTACTTATAAATTACATTTTTAAATATACAATAAGTACAAAAAAGGCAAATAATAATAAAATATATTTAAAAAATATAAAAAATTGTCGCCAACTGGCAACTGAATCAGGGTCCTAGCTGCCGGCGGTTAGGGCTCCATAGAGAGGATCCTCCTGACTATGCGCGCCGTGTCAAGGAGTACCGCCTTATTATAATTATTATTATGTTAATCCAGGTTATAAACTATCTATGTGCAATTTTTTTTCTATGTCCTTTTAACTGTTTTTGCGTAATTGAGTAATAATCCTCCAAAAATACAATCGCTTACATTTATTATTAAAATAAATTTTACAAAACATGATCTATTTATAATTGGTTAATAAATTATTATTGTAGAAATTATAATTTGTCTAAATAAATTACTAAAGAAATAAAAATATTTTCATAAATCTCGAATAAGAAACATTGTCATAACGATCAAAATTTTTATGTCCGTCTCAAAACTCTCGCTACACTGTTTGCATTGTTTTTGTGTGGGTGCGCTACGCACACATGACAATTTTGACAGAATTCGAACGTCACAATTTTGTGAAATGGCTCTTAATGCTAAAACAAATGTAGCCAGGAGATTAGTAGTCTAGGTTCGTTCGTTACGAGGTTACATCTCGATCGACAGTCTGGGTTCACATCTCGATGAGTACCAATGTAACTTTTTTGTCACTCTTTATTTATATATGTATAAAAACTCTCTTAGTTATTCTAAGACATCACTATCTACTAATAATAATACGTATTATCCATAGCGTTGCATGCTATGAACATTGAACATACCTATGTAAACTAAGCGTCTACAGCTAAGCCTGTCACAACCAGCAAACCAAGACACGCGTAGCTACGACTGTCAGTTGCAGTAACAAACACTGACACAAGACAATACAACATTATTAGAATTTAAATCTAATCGCTAAATTGGTAAATGGTAAAATAATATAAAAATAAAAATATTAATTTTTAAACTTGGTCCACAATAATTGACGGAGAAATAGTTGAACATACATACATAAAAAAAATACAAACAGACGAACAAACCTACTCCTTTTTGAAGTCGGTTAAAATGTATTGTATTGTTCCCGTCACGTAAAAAGAACGCTGAACGTTAGCTTATTTTTTTAAATCCCAGTTTATTCCAAAGTGTTACGTAATAACTAAAGTACCTATAATGAATTTACAATAAAACAACTATACTTAATTATAAACCACAATAGCGAAGGACCATAGGCAGCGACTAAATCCGAGTGCAAACACAGCCACTGACAGTCGCTCAGCGTTCTTCTGTGATGATACTTGCTCACTACATGACCCAGCAGAGCGCGGCTACACTATCATCATTATCTAGTAAAGTTGTAAATTGCTAACGTACTGCTTCGAGCTTCACTCGATATCGTGACCCACAAAACTTGACACAAGACAAGCAGAAATATGGGACAGAAGTGCTACTCCAAGTCGCAACTAATTAACTTTTATACAGAAACTACTTTAATTAATATTGAAGAAGGTTTTTGGTATAATTCAAGTCCAGAATAATAGCTAAGACGATATTTTTGCTTTATCGACGGAAAAATATTATATATGGCAATAGAAAATTCAGTACTTCGTTTTCAACATAGGTACCTACTTTTTTCGTAAAACTTGATATTTTTATATCATTGAGTGATTATTATTTGTCAAATAAATTATGCTTCGTATCAGCATGAACTAATTGTCGCATAGATGCAGGTTGGGCCGGTTTGTCGAGATTGTCCAGTCAACATAATGGTAGCGAGGTCCCTCCATCCAGAGTGCGACGGACATACTTAGGTATCACTCGTGGAGGCTTGAAACTGATATGACAATGAAACTATAATACAACAAAATGAATTGAACCTTCTGGAAATCGACCTTTGTAGACGATTCTCCCAGAATTGCCGACCCTTCCTTAGCCCCGCCCATTTCCTTCTATAAATTTTAAATGTAAAACACAATTTGGCTAATGGACAACAATAATTATACGTTGAAACCGGAGTTCAATCCAGTGTTGGTTAATTATGAATTGTTATCGTATTATGTAATGAAATGACGTTTGTATGCTGTGGGAGACTCGTTTGAATTAGGTCAAAGGGTATGGCGCTGACAGAGAATTCTGAAATCATAATGAGCTTTGATAATAGTGTTCTGTAAGAGATATTTTAAGACTTTGAGTTGTATTGTCACTAAGACTTAAGCCTTTAGTTTTTATGAATAACATATACACAATTATAACAACGACTAGCTGTGCCCCGTGGTGTTACTCACTACATTTTTCATCCAGGATGCCAGTTACCTCCATACCAAATTTTATAAAAATTGATCCAGCCGTTTGGGCGTGAAGTAGTAACAAATATACCAACAGACTCACAAACTTTCGTCTTTTTGATATTAGTGTAATAGATAAGTAAAATGGAGGTTAACATTGATTTCCTGGATTCAAGTAGCGTAGTTTAAGCTTTAAAACCATTTTATGGCTTAACCTGTGTTCTTGCACACAACTTTATAATTTAACTTTTTTTACTATTTTGGTTTATTTAGCCACCAAAAAATATGCCTACCCCTAGTAGCCCCCCCCCCTCCCCCTCACATGACACTGCTTAAATCGTCTGTAACAGACGCAAAGGGCAAAAGATAAAGATGATGATGACTGCTGGGTGATACCTCTCGTCTTTTTTTTTGTCTTTCTTTTCCGATCTGTAGGCCTTTATCTAGGTATATTTCATGGGTGGTATTAGCGTCAAGCCAACGTTTTCGTCGCCCTGACTTTTTTGACCTAACCTTGGCATTGGAACAATAAATAATTACTTGACTTGATACGCAAATAGACACGAAACTTTGAAAGACATCTCCAATCATCCAAGATAAAAGAAAGCAAGTCACGTGTAAAAGTTAATACTTTAAACCCTCTAAGTGGAAACAAGATACAATGTAATATAAGATTAAGTAAATAATCTGTTGTTGGCACAGTCCCAATTGACACTAGATTTTCATTAAAATACGAATTTCCGAACAACTTGCACTGCACTTCGTTCTAAAGACCGAAGTTACTTCAGAAGTAATGCACAACTAAAACAATATTAAATTTTATTTATAAAGTTGCTGCAATAAAATTGAATTGTTTAATAAGGAATTGTGCGCTGGTTATTGAAGAGGTAACTAAAGTTGTGCTTAAGCGTTCCCTCGGTAAGACTAATCTTCATAATCTTTTAGGTGTCACCTTCATCATCCACAGCTCGACTTTACCCACTGCTTCTTCTTCTTGTCGTATGGTTGATGAATAACCTGGCGTCACAGTTTAAACCGCCTTTAGACCTCTGACATGGCTTTACACACCGTTGAAATGTCTCAGTTGTGCCGGTTGTGTCCCACTGCTGGGCAAAGGGCCTTTTTTTGTACCAGTCGTATCCACGTCAGCTTAAACTATTATTATTTTCATAATTATAGAAACATGCTGTACTGCAGAGATTGTCAAGTCAACCAGGATGGTAGTGAGGTTAACCGCCTAGGGTGCCACTGACATACATAGGAATCTTTCCTTCTGAAAGCTTATTCATATTCATTTATTAATTGCAACATGTTGTAAAAAGATGGTAAATATAACAAACACAGTATGGTAACAATGCACCCTGTTAGGGCACTGCAAACAAATTGTATTTTAATCTCAATTTTAATACACATATACATAAGTAAATATCATGTTATTGTTTAGTTTATTTTTAATCTTAAATATTTATGTAGTTCGTTCACAAATTTATTTTCGTATTGTATTGATTTTATCCTGTTGGGAATTTCATTATAATTATATTTTTACGCTCATTGCGTAGGTACGTACTCGAGGTTGGTATGGCCAGATTATTATGGTAACGTAACGTGCGTTGTGTGCTTTCATTATAGTACCCTAATACAAGTATTATTATCACCTGAGAAATAAAACATAGAAGCTGTTATGCAAAATACAGATCAAACGTCAAATACTAGGTATAAAATATTACATACACGTAAAACTCGTAATGTGTTTCCACCCGATAGCACAATAACTATCACAGGAGGTAAATACACCAAATGTTAGTCTTTATAACTGAAACTATAGCGCTATAATACATTGTCTTACTTACCTCTTTACTGACCTGTGAGTTCACTTATCACAACTCGTCAAAACCTTTTGCTGTTTTATTGAATAACCATCATTTAATAGAAAGTGAAAAAAAACATATATGTAGCTATAAAAAGAAAATTGCATTTTGCAACAGCAATTTGCTATCGTTAGCTCTCTTTTTGGTCTTATAATTTCTTCTGTTCAAAATGGTGGAGTCTTAATAAAGCTAATATCACATACACAAACACCCAGACTTGCGACAAACATCTGCGGATCACACAAAATAATTGTCCAGTGCGGGAATCAAGCCCGCAAACGCTAGTGCAGCAGTTCAATCGCTTAGCCACTGCGCCAATCAGGTCAAAGAAGTATATGTGTATATTTATCTTAATTCTGTACTACACAGTACGAAGGTTCCAGCCAGCCAGATTCACGTAAACTAAACATCAGAAAGCGTTAAACTTTTATGTCTAAGATAAGACTCCTAAACTTATAGTGTCAACAAAACATAGGATTTAGCCGGATGGGATGAATTTTATTAGAAAATTCTAGATTTATTATACGCAGATATGTTTAGTTTTCAGCGGTTCTGGGTTAGCTGAGCTACAAATAAAATTATTACGATACCATCTAGTGACTACGTTTTTGCTCATAAGGTCTATCAGACATAGATAACATTTTTGCTTGTGCACTGAGTGAATTCACAAAGATAACATTAAATGTGATAAGTTTTAGAAAATAAGTTATTTTTATATGTCATTTCGTCTCAGAGGTAGTCAATAAGGTAATGCCGACGCCATCTAGTCTTTAAAATGGCGTGTAAAAGTGTTTTCCTTAAACCTATTAGCAAAATAAAAATCATTTACCACCAACCACGAGACAGATGAGCCAAACGTAAATCAACTTCAAAATAAAGTTTAATTCGCTTACAATATTTACCTTCCCAGCAAGCGATAATTACGAAATGCGACATCAATAGGTGTGCCAGCAATCACATCGTTAACACACGGCTCATTTCATTAAATATATTTACAAACCGAATATTATGAGAGTGCCTTCATCACAACATGGCGGCTTGCACAAAATTGATTTTAATAACATCCTTTGTGGTCATGACACGTAATTATAATTATTGGATTCATGTTACCGATTGCAGTGTCCTTTGGGCACGAATGACGACAGTGAATATCGCTGGGGATGCAATTGTGTTTGTTTTGAAGAAGTGAAGAAACAATTTGATTTGTTTCTTTAAGCTAGCATTATAAAGAAAAAAAATACTTATTCAGTCGTGGTGGCCTAGTGGTTGACATACCGGATTTCTATGCACGAGGTTGCAGGTTCAAACCCAGGCAAGTATCAATGTGACTTTTTCAATGTCATAAATACTTTCTTAGATATTCTAAGACACCACTGATTAACGGTGACGGAAAACATCGTAAGGAAACCTGGATTTAATTATCTGAAATCGCCAACCCGCAGTGAGCTAGCGTGGTGATCAGTGCTCAATCCCTTCTCTATACGAAGAGGCCTTTGCCCTGCATTGGGACAGTTATAGGCTGTTATTATTACTATTATTCAAATTAGACTGATTCGTACTTTTTTAACATTAAATTTCATAAAAGCAGCCCCCAAAAGGCCTGCCCGTCATCGCTTCTTAGTGCTATAACTGGGTAGAAAAAACAGCAAAACAAACTACCCAGCAGCACAATCAACATGTTTGTATGAACTCCATAAAACCACACATAACTAACTTATAAGTGGACCTTTTGGCTTTTAAGATGACTAGTAATGCCGAAAAATCAAAACTAAACAGTAACTCAAGGGTGAAAGTAAAGGATATTTACATTTGATGCTAAATAAATCTAGCACACCCTAGGCAGTTTGACTCACTACCTTCCATGTTCACTGACCAATGTCTTCACCACAGCATAACTGTTTCCATGTCATACTCTTTTTTATACTTCGATCGGTAACAAATACCTATAGCATTAAATCTGCCTGCACGTAGTATAAAAAACAGACACAGAATAAATGATTTTTAGGTAAACATCGCACAGTCCATAATGCACCATCAACCATGATCGATAGATGCTCTTATCGCAAATAAAGGTGACGTAAATCAAGCAACAGAAAGACAATACAATAAATAGGTACCTATACATGGTGCAGAAAAACTTTATCCCCAAAAGGTAACATTTGTGCCGGGCTTTTTTCAATTGCGAGACGATAACTCATAACTTATTTATTCCGGCCCGAAAACCTTACGGGACTGTCAAAATTAAGACATAAATCTTTGCTCGGCCATTCTTTGGGCTTGACTTGTAATTTTATGTAGACTTGCGAATCGTTCCCTATATCGAACGTCGAAGTTTCAGCTTCATGTTGGACGTTTGCTAAATATTTTCGATGAATCGATTTGTTTTTTGTTTCGTGTTGTCGTGGAAGTGTGTCAGGGTCTTCGATATTGTATTGTTCGAGCTAAATGAACGTTGCTCTTTTGTTTTAACTGACACTTTAGTTGCAGTTTCAATTTCTTGATACTTGCTTTGTACAGTGTTCAGTTTTGTATAGTTGGCTGTTATACTAAAAACCTGATTTGAACTCCACTTTAATGGTAGTTGTGTAAGTTGACTATGTCACGAAAATAGAAGTTTTGCTTTACGTATGCAATAGTCTTATCATATCACAAAATCCATACAAATTCTAACTTCACCAGATAGTATAAATAATTGAGTAAAAGCTTGAATGTAAGTAAATGTAATTACAAAGGTAAGATTCCTTAGTATAGTAGATAGTAATGTAAAGAAACTATAAAAAAAGTATATGGTTACTTAGATAACGTAATTAAGTCAAGAATTTATAACCAAAAAATCCTGCAACAATTCAAATAACAAAACAAACAAATAAATCCTTACTAACTTTTAAAAGAGTTTAAATAACGAATACCCAACCTTCCTGGATCGACCAATCACAGAACAATGACTTATCGCCGGGATCCCGGATGCTACACAGTCACACAGATCTAGTATCTAATACAATCTGTACGGGATCAGACGTTGTAAACAATTCTAGTGTTCACTTCCTTAACAAACTATAAAGGTCTTCTCAGCTTGTTTACTCATATTAAGGAACGTTCACATGGGTGTACTGTTATTTTTTTCTGGACTCAATAAATAGCTAGTATTTTTATAAAGGTATATGATTTTCCGTGCCGTGTGGTGTCTGGCCTAGAATTTACCACCCCCTTTCCTCTCGTGGGTGTCGTAAGAGGCGGGTAAGGGAAAATCCAGAAGATGGGCAGCAGCGTCTTCTGTAACTTCACCAACACTGCGATATCCAAGTCGCTTGCCAAGCGTGGGGATTATGGCAACCACCCCCCTTTTTTTAAAGGGAAGGCCTTTGTTCAACATTGGACTTCCTACGGCTGATAATGATGATGATTGATGATATGATTCTGGTATAAGGGTGAATAAGTAGCTTTTTCTTTATTGAAATTAAAAAAATTACAATGTAAGATACTAAAGAAAGTGTGTGAACGGATTAGGTAATTTATCTATAAATACTAGATAGTGATAATAAATATAGGAATACCAAATATGCGTACCAAGGAAAACGTTTGACGGAAGGATAACACAAAGTCCAAGAAAAACTGAGGGTTATATGAGACTCTTGTCAACTAAAACTTGTAATTATCGTAAACGGTAGCTAAAAAATACTTCCTTAAATGCGAGCCACGGTTTCCAAGCCCAAAATAAAACGTCTACGTCAAACAGAGCATGACTATAATCCATTGGAGTCCATTAAAGCCAAAAGAAACTGAAAATACGACATTTTTGAATTCGTACTGAGCCAAATTGAGAATAACATGTCCATTGCCCAATATGTACAAAACCCTATCTTAAAGCAGAAAAATAAGTAACAGATAGTCCCAATGTACTCACAAGCTTCCAACGCAGTACTAAAGGATCGTTGGTTTGATGCCAGATTATCTCGCATACACGCTCCGAAGATTTTAATCACTCAGCGATGCTGCCAAGACGGCTTGTTCCAACTTCTTTGTCCTTTTTGTCATTGGCTGTCGGTAGTACTAAGTTATAATAATATAACAATTTATAGGAAGCTGTTTTTGGACTTTTTGGTCCTTTATTGTGCAGTCATCATCGACCGGAAGACGTCCACTGTTGGACAAAGGCCTCCCCCTTAGAACGCCATAATGAACGACAACTTGCCGTTTGCATTATTGTGCAGTAATATTTAACAATTTGACTTAGCTAAATAAAGCTTTCAAGACCCTGATGGTAATGGCAAACGGAAAATCTTGACTAACAGACTACCAAAATAAAAGCAAAACTATACAATAAAATCACATAGTTGCATAGGTACTACTATTGTAAAGCTTGCTAAGATACTGCGCTAAATTACAAATCAGTTTCAAGTAGCCTTACATTTTCAAACTAATATTGGCCTCATATTTTTTTTGTTCTCAAAGAACAAGAAGCAAAATACAAATTCAAAGTTTTGAAAAATATAAATGTAAAAAATTCTTTATCGTTCAATATAAAAGCGTTTCAAACCTAACCTCCTACAAAACTCAACATACCATTATTGTCTTAAAAAGTAAAGATTACAAGGCAGCCGCAAATAAAAGGCAACATTTAATTAACTATAACAACTTATACAAAGTATGAAAAGCATTTTAACTCTGAAGGTGAGACTTCAGCAGAACTTTCATTGCTTTTTCATAGTATTACAAAAGAGAATTAATTCGAAGACAAGTTTCCAACGGAAGCGACTGTTAGACTTTTGTCTTCGAGTCTTGGTCACAAGTTTTCTTCGAAATAGGAATAGCCGCCTGTTAATTAAAGCTGGCTTGTTTGATACCGGAGTTTTACAGTTTTGTTAGTGTGTAAGAACACTGGTAACGTCTATAGCTTCGGCTTTGGAATATAATTTTCATTTTGAGGTGAAAGTATGTATTGTGTACATCAAATCAAAATTTTGCTTGGTTTCAATTTGGTAGTGATGTTGTGTCATTAAAACGTAACAGAGAGATCCTACCGTTACTTAGCGTTGTGCTTCTCGAAATTCAATCAAAAAGGTGCTACCAAAGATGAAAATAAATGCAAATAGGCCCAACTTTCATCATAAGGACATATGGGAAAAAAAAATTGGGCACACAGTGCTTGATATTTCTATCAGAAGAAATTTTTGACAAAGACTGAGTTTAAAAATAAAAAAAAACTATTATGCATGTACAATCAAGGTAAGGTACCTTCTCCAAAAGATGAAGAAATCATAAGCTCATTCACCGCAGAACGAAACTTTCGAAGAATCGTATTTCGCACTTTAATCATTATGTAAATAGGTATTGAATATGAAACGTTGTAATGCACTGATTATGATAATATCAGTCCGTTCGAACCTGGTTGCTGACTTCATTATGGCTTCTGCGCTTAAATATTTTTGCTGGAAGATTTAAAGGAATTTACTGGTTACGTGCCAAAAGAGGGCTTTGTTGCTTCTTAAAAAAATACATTCAGGTTTGGTATGGCTAAAGTTAGCGCTATTAGGATTAAGAGAAATTTCATTGTTCGTATGACAAGTGTACGGGTTTTGCATAATTCAATTCCTATAGGAACATATTGTATCAAACGGTAAATAATAAAGGAGTACAATTTCAGTAGGAAACTTCATAGTTTAGCTTTGTATGGTCGATATATAACAGCATAAAAAGAACTTATCCATAAGGTTTAATTCCGGTACCTTTAATAAAGATATCCCAAAAACTACTCTATTTTCTCAAACAACACTATATTTACAGACACGGAAAACTATAAAATTATTCTAATAAGCTCTACGGTCCCGCATTCGATTCCCGGAAACAATTATCTGATAGTGGTCGGTGTGCTGTGGTTATCGTACTAATTTATTGTTTCTGTCTACCCCGCGGACGTTATGTTAGGAAATTGCTCTTGAATATTGCGAGTCGAATTTCGCCAGTTCGGTTTTTGAGTGGAAATTGCTTTGCAGAATTGAAAATACAATACAGAATCGTTTGTTGTGCGGACAAGTTATAGAAAGGAAATATGTCGATAATATTGATGAATTTTAAGATAGGCGGGGACAAAAATATAGGACCAGAGATTTACTGATAAACGATGAAGCCTTCTTAAGTGACTATAATATAACAATCACATCACACTAATATTATAAAGAGGAAAGTTTTAGAGTGTATTTGTATGTTTGTTACCTCCTCACGCTAAAACGGCTGGACCGATTTTGCTCAAATTTGGCATGGAGGTAGCTAACACCCTGGATTAACACATAAGCTTTTTATCCCGAAAAAATGTAGCGGGGCGCAGTACTAGTGCGGTCCGTATTTAATAATACAGACCTGTAATGTAATATGACTAGCCAATGGATGGAGGAATGGATCTTTCTTGCCCACATTCAGAATCAGACGAGCCCAAAATTATCAAATGAATAAAGGAAATTAAAAAATTATGGACACAAGCGGGATTTGGACCCGCGACTTTTGCCGATCCGTGACGCAGGTCTTTCAAACTTTTTTGAATTTAAGCATAATATGAGCAACATGCAAAGTTTTGTACGGGTCTATCACCGTACAGTAGGTAGACGAGTCAGCATACTACCGCAACTGCAACGTATGGCCCGATCGTTCATACATATTAAGTCTAGCCAAGAATTATCTTTGTATTTATTTATTCTTTATACAAGAGGTGTACAAGACGGACTTAATGCCTTAGGCATTTTCTACCAGTAGCCTTAACCTTAACCAGTAACCTTTGGATAGTGCAGAGACAGATCACGCTAGATGCACAAACAGCTGTGTGAGAAGATATAATTTTTATATACCTACTTACATAATACAGATTATATATACGTAATATTATACAAAAATATATATGTATATATAAACACTAAACATATACACACATACATACATACACGACAACGTTTTGTTGAGAAAATTTTCTACAATTTTATTTTTAAAACTATGACGACTGTTAGCCATCCTGATTCCAAGAGGGAGGGCGTTCCAGAGAAGAATGGACTGTATAGCAAAAGTGGAGTGAGTAAAATCAGACCGGTGAGAGGGACACTGAAGAAGACGGTTGTTTAAAGAACGAAGATATTTATTATGCTTGGCACAAAGATCTGAAAGTTAGATGTAAGGAGAGTTATGTATGTGTATTTTTTTAATTAGTCGTACACATAATACTTACATATAAAGAGAAGAAAAGCGTGTTTAGATTACCTTAACTTTCATCCAAAATCGGATCGCTTAGTTCCCAAACTCGCGTCCTCACATATAATAGGAAAACCAGCCTTATGTGCTTATGCAGAAAGTTTAAAATCAAAGTAGGCGTAAACAACACCTTGTTTATTAGTTCATGTTGTTAGATCTATTATTTTATAAGAAACGCGATCCGTATTTTGTTGTAAACGCTTGCAATTAATACTGTTCGCTGAAAATAATTAATATTAAATTACGTTTGTTGTTTGGTTTAAGATATAAACGATGCTATTTGTATGACTGATCTTATCATTTGTTTCTTCTATTTCTTTCTTCCTGTACTGTTTTAATTGAATTGGGTTTAGTTATTTCAGAAAGACATTTTACCTAAGACCAATCTACAATGCTGAAAAATCAGAAAGTGATTTTTCCATTTAAGGCCGAGTTCAATGCATTGAACCCCCCCAAGGGCTACTTCGATCCGCACCTAATTTATGACGTATGATGTACCGTAGAATAAGAACACCTCTGTTTAAAGTTTCTGAGAATAACAGCATAATAAAATGTTTGTAAGAACGGTAAAATGCTATAAACAAAATCCACAACCATCTCCCTCCTCTAACTTAGCCCACCAGCTAATCTGTCGAAGATACCAGCCAAGAGAAAGGCTTATGTGTTCCCGGCATGTTTTCGTAGGAATACAAACGACCCGACTTACAACGTGTCTTGCAGTTCACAACGATTAATTTAGATTAAGTCATGTTTTACACTGGTTTTTGTTGGCAATCTAATTACACTGTAGGTATAGGTATGTATTATGAAGCTTGTGTTATCAAATGTATCGGTACATCTAGGTGTAACAGCTTCCTTTCATAGGTGTGTACATGTTGTCAGACAGTTTTATTTGTAGTTAAAAGAGTTCTTAAACAATACAGAATAGATCGTTGCAGAAGTCGTGATAGCGGATGGTAGACTATAAAGGCAATTCATTCTTCAGTATAGGTACTCTAAGAGTTAGTGTAATATTAAGCCACAGTTCAGTCTAGTATGTTGAATGACAGAATATATTGTTTTGACGTCGTCGTAAGTTACTTTTTCAACCCATTCGTAGTCCAAATGGGTGAATGGGTTGAAAAAAACCAAATGTTCGACGATGATAAGAATTCAGACTTATAAGTATACAGTTGCTGGCTCGAGACCTTGGGTCTTAAGTTCCAATGTGTCGTCAAAGTGCTTTCTAAGTCTGAAAATACTCCAAGGAATAAACTAACGACTATGTCCTATAGGTATTGTTGACTATACACGATAAATGACTAATATTTTTCGTGAAAGTGAGCCCGTACAACCGCGTCGGGCTAAACCGGCGTGTTAAATTGAATTTACCCAAAAATAAAGATAAAACAGCAAATTTACAAAACATTAGCTATTAAAATTAAACGTTACAAGCATGGTGTTGTGACATTTGCCAAATTCTCAAAAGCAATCTCCGTTTTTGAAGCAGCAAACAATAAACATGGCTGCTGCTTCCGAACCCATCTTCCGAGTATGAAATAATGATATTGCCTTTGGCAGCACACGTTGTTGCCTTAGCGCCGAAAGATGTCGCAGTTTCGTAGAATTTTTTAAAAGCAAATAGGAAGCCAAGTGTTTGAAACAGACGTTAAAAAAAGTCGCGGTAAATTATTGAATAGCATTTGGCTGGATTGTTCTCGATTATTTAAAAAGTTTATATTTTGCCGGTTTCGTAAATTTTAAATTGTTGTTCTGCTATTTCCTATGAAGTTAGTTGTTACTTGGAAACCATGAAATAAAAAAAAACTAACTTAGAAATGCATAAATGTCATAAACAGAAAAAACTTAATAGCCTTCTTTTCTCAGAGACTAGTAAAATCAACATCTCTCATTATATTAACGGCTATAACAATATTTAATTATGTATCTATTTTAGTGTTATCATAACTTTTTCTACTTCTCCGTCGTCTCGAGCCAATTGTCTCATAGAAACAGGTCATGTCGGGGTCATGAATGGATTGGTCAGTGAACAAGGATGGTAGCGAGGTTGACCATCCAGGGTGCGCCGGACGTACTTAAGTGTCGACACTCGTGGAGGCTCTCTACTTGCACCCCTTGGAAGTTACCATAACTCTGACAGAAGTTTTAAACATAAACTACACAAATACCTCTGCATTAGTAATATAAGCACTGATAGCCGAGTGGTATGACCGTTGGACTGCCAACTCAAAGGTCGCAAGTTCAAACCCCGGCACGTACCAATGTCTTTTCAAATTCATGTGCGTATTATAAATTAGTTATCAGTTGCTAAAAACGGTGAACGAAAACATCGTGATGAAACCGGCACACCTGATAGATTTTTCAACGGTGTGTGAAGCCATGTCAGAGGCCTACAGGCGGTTTAAACTCTGACACCAGGTTGTTCATCAACCATACGTTAAGAAGAAGTAATATTGTAATGTTTACGCTGCTTTATTTTGAATTGATATCTACGTATAAGAACTCAAACTCCGCGTTCATAAAAACTACTCCAAACAAACAGCTTAATATTATTCATACAAAAACAAGGTCCAAAATGTTGCCACACACAAAATAAACTCCGATGTAACCTTTGATATGACACCGAGCGAATAAGGAAAAAATGTTGCCATAACATTAAACTGTGACCTAATTTCGTACTTTAAACCAATTGTTTCATCTTTCTCTATATAAACAAAAAAATATATAATTTCAAAGAAAGCTATTTTCAAATTAATACATACATGATCCAATCTTTATTTTTAATGGTTTTCAACCAATTCTTAATGTACATTTTCTCATTGTTAGTGAAAAAAAAAGTCTATTTTGGTACTGCCTTCGATAGCCTAGTGGTCGCTAAGCACGACTGCTGAGCATAAGGTCTTAAGTGCGAATCCTGGGTCGGGCAGTTCTTAGGTAAAAACAATTTTTGTATTAAACATTTAACTTCATTTCACACGAATTCGGTCTTATTAACGTGACGGTGTTCAAGTTATTTCAGAAGTAAAAGAATAAGTAATTACTGGCAGCTGAGTTAACCAATTTAAATAACAAATTTGCGAATTGAAATTTTGCGTTCCGTTTGTCCCGAGATCTTAGAAAAAAGGGAGATATGCTAACGAGGGTAATTTAGTAGGTAGACTTTATATTTACCTAGCTGCATAACATCACGCTTATTCTTAACATTTTGGGAAGAATGAAGTACACAGTTTTGCTGGTGACGGGGAAAACGCGTACGTAAACTAAACACTGTGTGTACCAAGATTTATATATCTACATTTTCTACCCATGGTATCTTCTTTGAACTGAGGGATCTTATATGTAAAACTGTGTACCCCAAGTTTTATATATAAGGTTCTTTTAAATATAACAAAATGACTATATTTCTTGAAACGTGAGGCAGTATATTATAGTATACCCAGTAGATTGTTTTAGGTCCCAATGTAATAGGGGGCGAGATAATTAAGACATTTGTAGTGTTATACATATCCTTCAAAACCTCACAACAAATAAAACCCTTGCATGTAGCATAACATACATTTTTAAAATAATTATAATGAATGTTTGTAAGTTATATATTACATAAACTGAATTTACATTACATTATGTACAATAAATAGAGCTTCAAAACGAACATGAAATATAAAAATAACCATTTCAATATTCTCTGAAACAAAAGAACTTCGAATGTCTGTCGATAGCTCGCCTTAAAATGTCCAGCTTGCTACACTGCTTCTGTAAGCTGTAGCCTGAGGCAATGGACTTTGGGCTTAAGTGTCAAAGTAAATCCTGAGCCATGAAACCGACGAAAACCATGGTGTAGGTACACTTTTTGAACGTCATACAAGACGGACCCAAAAAATCCACTTCTATCTATTTTCTGCCTGGAAAAACGCCATAACCACGCTATATGGAATTTTTAAGCAAACACGTATTTTTTAAAGACTTTGCCCTACACTTGGTATTTCTCCTGTATGTTGGTGCGTTTTACAATCATGAAAGATCACATTTACAAACACAGACTCGTGACATCTGCGGATCACACCATTTTTTGTCCCGTTCGGGAATTGAACCCGCAACCCTTAGCGCAGCAATCCAATTGCTTAGCCTCTGCGCCACTCAGGTAAATTATAATAAATTAATCTCTTGTAACATCGGCACTCATATTCACACTCTAGTGCCAAAGATTTTATGAAGATTATATTAGGTCTAAAGACTGATACAAAATAAAATTCTTGCTCTATTTACATAGATTTAGATTATAAAATGCAACATCTCTACAACAAGACAAACAAGGCTTTTCAAACAGTCATTTGAGAAGGTTCACACAGCGTATGTTGAAGAATTATTTCAGTCCAAAGTCTTTTGCCTTATATTTTTCCTTGTCCCATCTCCCTTTCTATGATCTAAGGCCGGGTACATTTGCACTGCCGTGCCGTTGCCCGGGGCTAAGAATAGGTTTTTTAACTTCCTACTAAGATCAAAGGTTGAATATTAAAGATTTTTTTCTGTCACAACGATTACGTATTCAGTCCTAATTTTGGAAGAGAGTAAATATTAATACTGCGATAATTGGGCGATTCATCGTATCTTTCTTTTGTTTCATTTGCATAAGTTGGGTCGGTGTGAATTATTTTAGTTAAATTGTATGTATTGTATTAGAAAAAGATGTGATTTAATAATAATAATAATAAATTTATTTATCAGAATATTGTTTTACAAGGTGTTACAATTAATATATAATGTCCATAATATTCTGCTGTTTCCAGCGTACAAATATTGACTACAGCGTACAAATACTTACTAATGCGATTAGTTTGAGAAATTCTTTATAAATTTGACGATTATTATTAACCGACTTCGAAAAAAGGAGGTTCTGTATTCGCATATATTTACATAAGTCGGTTCTATAAAAATGATTCCGTGCAAATTAACTATTTTATAGCCGACTGTACAGTATTTGTTAGTTTCTCTTCTGTCTTCTTACGGTGGCTTCTCACGGTTCGCTGTAACACAGGCCGCGCCGAGACCCAATTTCGACGGGCAAGCAAGAACAACGAACGAGCTCAAGCCATCCCTTCTCACGGCGGCGCGTTGCTCGGCTCGTGTTATAACGTGCGGTGAAAAGCCACCATAAGGTTAAGGTTAAGGCAATGTCTTCTTTTATATAAAAGGAACGACCATTAATCACTACACTTAGACACAGGTTAGTATTTCCAGACTTCTAAAACCAGGTCCATTCTACACTTACTTAAAAGAAATGTAAGCGGTTTCTAATTAAACTTCACGATGATGTCACAAGGGGGCGATCAATCTAGCGCTCTCCTATCAATCTTCAACAAGATTTATCTGTGTGAGCTTAATTGAGTTTCTTATTCCTGAAATTAATATTATCTACTTGCGTCCCAATGTATCCATGGAAATGTATCAAAGTCTATGTTAGTATTTAATTACGTACTACTTTTATTGTATATGAGCTTTTGCCCGCGGCTTTGCCCGAGTAAACCCTTATTTAAACTTTCTACTTGCCAAATTTCATCAAAATCCGTCCAGCGGTTTAGTCGTGAAGGTGTAACACACTGACAGACAGACAGAGTTACTTTCACATTTATAATATTAGTATGGATGGACTTACTTGTTACTATAAACTTTTTGTTCCACGTAACCCTAAAACCTTCCATCAACTTGCCACTAAACACAACACTCTCAGTTTTACGTCAGTCTAAAACAGGCTTTAGCCAATAAAAGTTAACCCTTTAAACGCTAAGTAAAAACAATAAATTGCCGGCGGCGCGCAATCATGCAAGTACACGCTGGAAATTACTACCGGTACGCTATTGGTACAGTCGAGCGATATATTAGATATTTTTCAATGCGATTTTGTGTTTGAGTTTTGCAGAGGATAAGTACGAAATTATTTGATGACTGATGACTGTTTCTAAAAGCAGACAAAAGCTAAGTAGTACTTTTATTATTGATGTTACTAATACTTATTATCTATAAAAATACCATATAATGCTTATCTATATTCGACCTCGCCTCGTTGGTCTCGTGGTCGCTAAGCGCGACTGCTGAGCAAGAGGTCCTGGGTTCAAATCCCGGGTCGGGCAAAGTGTTACTGAGTTTTCCATTAGGTAATTCTTAGTAGCACCACGGAGTCTGGATTTGTGCCCGGTTGATGGCAATAGGCTCGCCCCCTATTACATTGGGACTTACAACATAACTGGCGAAATGTGGGTGTACTATATGTTCACCTCTACCTACCCCTTCGGGGAATACAGGCGTGATGTTATGTTATGTTTATATTCGACGACGATCTGACAGTTGCAGTGATTGGACCGCTACGTAAAGAGTTTAGGTTGCAATCTTCACAGACAAATTTTCCTGCGTAGAATTTCATGAATGTCAGTGACGTGCATCTATGATAAAGTAGGAATATCTAAGAATTTGAAAGAGACACCCACAATTTAAACGTAAAAACATTTTAATACTATTATAGTGATCTAATAAAGCATACATTGATAAGTCCAAAAGCACAAGACTTTACCACCCATAATAAAACCATCAAAAACCCTGCACTAAACAAGTTATTACTTGAGTATTCCCAAATTCACGTCTTTCTAAAACAGGCTCATAACGTACAATAGTTAACCCTTTAAATGCTGAGCAAAAACAATAAATTGCCGGCGGTGCGCAATCATGCAAGCGACCGCTGCGCGCTGAGAGTTAGTGCCGGCGCACAATTGGCGCAATCACGCGATATATTTTACTATTTCCTGATGGTTTCTTTATGTTTATATGTAATGGTTTTGTGTGTCTCGGGTATTTTGGACCGTTTTACTTACTGCCCTTCATTTAAATTGTTGTCGCAGTCTTGTGTTGAATGAGTAGGTATCTTTAAGTTCAGTTTATGTTATTAAACTTTTTAGTGTCTGATGAAGTTTTTATTAATTTCAAACACCATGTATACTATAACTACAAAGGAATTGTCTTAAAAACTCTGTACCTACTCTCTCTGTACATAGATTTTATAGAGAGAAGACTGCGTACCCACAATAAGGTCCAAGCTTGTTCCATTTCCTTATAAGCAGAGGTATTTAGCATGCTGTGAGACCGCAGGCTGCTGTTATGATTATAAATAATTTATTAAAATAATTATATACGTAGATACTATTCATCAATTTTTTGGATATATAATGATTAAAATGTTTTTGTTGATTTTATTGCTCTTATCAATTATATATTTTTATGGAATATGCTACAGAGGTATACTAAAAAAATTAACAGCGTTTTCAGTAACTTCGTTTCCCTGGATTTTCAACGAACATAATTAAAATTCACTTTTAGTGACCAGCTTAATTTCGAAGACGCACAGGTTAAAGTCCAAACGTCAAGTTTTTATTTCAAAAACAATCTCGTTTACATCAACGTACCATACTACACTCATTAAGTTTTTCACTACCCTCAAAGTTGAACTTAATGCATTATCGTTCGACAGCAAAAATCAGGCCCCAGTTTATTGCGAACCCGGCAGCTACCGGCAATTAGCTGTGGAAACTCAATTACATGAAGTTTAAAGAAAACGGGCTCGGTCCCATTCCACCAAGACGCAACCATAAAGTGGTGTAATGGGGGGAAAATACCAAGTTTATAGCGGGGAAATTGATGTGCTGTTTATCGGGCTCAACACCGACAGTTAGCTTCACGCTTGTGCTTTAGTACTTTGTTGTTTTTTAATTTTGATGCTTTGGACGTGAAGGGATTAATTATAGTCGTTTAAACTTTTTTCTGTCAACTCTTATGTGGTCCACGCATTACACCCAATGTTTACTTGTGTGTTTTGTCACCTTTTTGTCGGCATGTATCGCTATACCTTTGTATCGCTTACGAAATTAAGCAATAGATTTTATCGTACCACATTCTTTAGTACTACCTATACTCTTTGGTACAATAGAACAATGAACGCTATGCCGTGTCTGGGAACACTTCGAGCCAGTTGACTATCTTCAATGTGAACGAGTAGGAGGTAGAAATAATAGGTAGTACACACACATGCATTAGTTTCTCAGAAGGGAAGTAAGATACCACGAATATCCATATGCTAATAATAAACTACTGACTTCGTCTCGATTTATTCTCATCACTTCAATTTTCAGTTAGAATAATCATAATAAGCCTATTACCGAGCCACTGCAGTACAAACGGCTCTTTTCTTAGAGAAAACAAACGAGCTACAAAAGGGACGATCATTCACCACTAAACTAACTCCCTGCGGGTTGGTGATTTTAGATCTATTTCTCCTGTACCGTGGGTGCGTTCCACAAACATGAAAAAACATAATATAAACAAACATCCAGACTCGAGACAAACCTCTGTGGGTCACACAAATGTTTGTCACGCGCGGGAATCCAACACGCAACCCGAAGTGCAGCAGTCCAATGGCTTAGCTCCTGCGCCAATCAGGTAATCGACATTAACTTTATGTTTCATCTTAAATTTCATATACTGTTAACAGAGAAGAAACTTTTATTTATACAAACTTATCCGTTGCACAAAACAGTGCAAGCAAACAGGCAATACATTCCAATCTTCAGTGAAGCTCAGTAAACGTATGTAAAAACTAGGAACTAGGAACTACCGTCTGTACGGCCACGAATTCAATTTGGCACACGAAATTAGTTCACCAAAGTTCCAACTGGCCGTATGTTATCCTGCGCGGACTGTGATTAGGGGATTTCGGTACTTCTTTTTGTATACTGATTACGGGAAAGAGATTCTGGTATTTGGTATGATATTTGTTTCTATATTTTTTCTTTTATTGCATTGCCTTCCACCAGATGCTTAGTGTTTGGTATGACATTACTTATTTTTCTTTTTATTACGTTGCGTTACACTATAAATTGATGTGCGTACAACAGCAACACTGTTGTGTTATTTGCTATAAAATACGTTTTGGGATAATATTGTATTTTAAACTAATATTAGTCTATTGTTAACATAATATCTAGACATTGCGTAACACTTTTAGTGTACTGTTATATTTGCTTGTCCAACGATAATACCAGACGTCACCCTTAAGACTCCAATAAGTACTAAAAGGGAACTTGAAATTCGATGGGTTAGCAGCGATGTGATAGCTCAGTTGGTTAAAGCCGCGCCACGGTACGGCGAAGGCCACAGGTTCAAGACCCACTCATGTCCATCATTTTTCAAATTTCCTTTATCAATTTAGGTTATATTTGTTTCTCAACTCCATAAAACATCATGTTTTCACTGTCAGTTAAGAATTAGAAATGAAAAACCTTTTTTGCTTAAGTTCGTCCGAAATCCATCCAGTAGCTTAATTTTACCATATACCATAAAAGGAAGCTGGTACTACTCCAACGCCAAGAATAATGATTTCTTAGCAGAATTCTTTTACCGGCGGTGTACCGTATACAGGCAAAAATTTACTGCAACACATGAAGGCCATTCGCATCTCAGCTGTGCTGCGTTTGTCTCTGTTATTTATTATTATTGTTCGATATAAGACGTCAAAGTTTCGCATACAGAGTACCTCATTTCATAACTGGATGGCAACTATTATCTAAGTGCAGTGCAAGTTAAAGGCTTTCACGATTTACTGACTATAAGATGACGAGACTGGTAAAATGACTGGACAGAAAATAGGACTGTAAAGAAAACCTCAGTAAACTGCTCCGCCTTAGTGAGACACTTTGATAGGGCGAATAATTCGAGAGCGGTAAGGCATGATTAGAATGGAACCATTGAATTCGTGATAGCCTAGTAATCACACCGAAATTGCATGCAGAAAGTAAATTAAACCAATTTTACTTTTTGAATGTCATAAATACTTCCTTACCTAGATATTCTAAGGCACTACAAAGGTAACGGAAAACATCGCCAGGAAACCTGGATTTAATTACCCATCTGAAATCACCAACCCGCGGTGAGCTAGCGCGGTTATGAATGTTCAATCCTTCTCTATACGACAAGAGGCCTTTGCCCGGCTGTCGAGGTAGACGTAGAGATTTTTTTTAAATCTATATTTAATTCGGCTTTGATCATGCATGATCATGCCACCCTCATTGGCCACACAATCTACCCCTCTATCTACGCTTCATAGCTAACTAAACTATACTGTAAAATCCAAGGTTTTTCTCAATCTTCCCTCCCACGATAATGGCCAAATACTCCCCGGGTTTAAGTCCAGCAGTCAGTAAACAAAAACAATAATTAAACCAACACACGTAATAGAACCGCTAATCACATACACCTTAGAACACAAATGGAGGTAATTTATCGAAACGTATAGGTACCTTGTTCTTTAAAAGTTACGGAAGAAATATTCTGATTTGTTTGTTCCAGTTTCTAGCTGTAAATATTTATTTTACTACAGACGACATATTTGTCGTATATCCTGGTGTATTTTATTTTAAAGTGTATGCATAGATGCTTTATCGTTAGATGTGATTGATTTTTTAATGGAATGTTGGTACCTAAATATTGAAAGAATCAAAGCGATCCATTTGTACAAAAAAAGAGTTATTTTCGAGGGCTTACTTTACTATTAATGCGTATGAAATGTTTTTTAACCACGCTCAATTTGTTTCTCGTGTCAGTTCCATTACACATTTTAATTATCTTCTTCTTATCGTATGGTTGATGAACAACCTGGTTTCAGAGTTTAAACCGCCTGTAGGCCTCTGACATGGCTTTACACACCATGTTTGCCTTCACCGTTTTTGGCAACTGACATTTAATTTATAATACGCACATGAATACGAAAAGACATTGTTACGTGCCGGGGTTTGACTTGCGACCTTCGACTTGGCAGTCCAATGGTCGTACCACCCGGCTATCACAGCTCTCAATTTTTTAATTATTAAAAAAGCAAAGTTCTTTAAAGTAACAATACATTTTTGTTCTTTAATTACCTACTTTTTATAGTTGTATTTTGAGTTAGCATTGGATCGATGAGGGATGATATATATATATATATGGTCTGCCAGACCAAATTAATAACAATGACATTGATGGTGACGGATGGACTGGCCTTACCTTGCACTGCATACTTAGACCCAATTGACATACAAAAGAACACATTTAGAACTAAATTAACAATAGTTCTTTAAAAAACTATAGTAAATTCCCTTTCGATTTAATCAGACTTAAATTGACTAAACTATAATAAATTCCAACATCAAATTTTCTAAAAACACGTCATAAACTCCAAGCTCCTCCGAGCATAAGTGTCTGTCAGTACATCGCCAAACCAAGTCGTAAAAGTAACGATGCCGTAAATATTATATCTTGCACTTAAAATCAAGAGCCACCGAAAATTCGTTTCAGCTGATCTAAAAATGAAGAGTTTAGAAATGGAGGCAGCATTACGTTTGGAGAAAGCTGATGACGTAATTATTAATAAGAAAACAAGAAGAGGGCCTCCCTGAGAATGTCCAGGTTCTCAGGATATGGACTGTCAGCCTATGATCTTGCTGAATGGACACAACATAAGTTAATTGCCACAATGAAAACAGGTAATTCCAAGGTGTAGAGATTACGCAGTCAACAAGGACAGTAGTGAGGTTGACCGCCACAGGTGCGCCAGACTTGCTAAACTTAGCTATCATTCGTGAAGGATCTCTCTTGCACTTCTTTACAGGAATAAATATTTCACTTACCACCAAATAACACTAAACTAAATATAAAAAGAAGCGCATTTAATGATTATAAATTTTATTGTGGTTCTCAAATGAGGCGTTGTTTCGCCATTTTTATTAAAAAAAAGCAACCGGCAAACGTAAAACTTTTAATTTTCCGTTTTGAGTCGACTCCCACTAATTAAAACTACGGTTAATGCGGCCGCTTGTCTTATGAAATGGTGTTTATATATTCTTTTATAACTCCAAAACGTCTGGGTCCTAAAGAAGTGGAAAACGCTTGACGAATAGAAACCGAATAGAATGAAAAATGTATGAAATTCACATAAATGTCATACATTACATACTCAAACACATTGTGTCATTCCCATACATTCATTATTCTATTCCTATTCTATTTGTCAAGCGTTTCGCCAGGTGTCTAGGGTTTGGTCTTATAAAATGACGTAATATATACAGACGATAAAGTTTGCATATATCAGTTGATTAACGTTATCAATGCCCAAATGTCTTTATTACTAGCCCTATTTCCCAGTACAGGGCAAAGCCCATCACTATCTTTCAAAAGAATTCTCTGCCTTATTTAAATCTTTTACCACTTGGAGTTGATTTGTGAAAAGTAGGACATAGGTTTTCCATGTATAACGTTGTCCCTTACTAACCCTTGAAATGCCTTATCTCCTTCCTCAATTTGTAACCGTCATTCAATTTTTTTTTTTTTCAAACAAGAATTTTCTGTCTAAATTCTCGTTATTTAATTCTTCTTTTAAGACCGCGAATAAAATTGTAGGTATTTTGATTACTTTCGATCAAACATTCTTTACATTAAAACAAAAAAAGTGTTGTCATAACGGATTCTTGTTCAACCTTGTTTCATTCTGTTTCCAAAACATAAACTAACTCCATGCTTCTATATATTTTAGATTAGTGGTTTACACAAAGCTCCAGCATCCACCATTGTGTGAATATAATACATACACAAGCTGGGCCATTAAGATTCATCCTGACGGCATAATTCCCTTGGCACATAGATATATTATTTCCTGTGCTAGTCACTCAGCCTCTACGGAATGCGAACACCAATAAAACCACGTTACGTAATACATGAATGCAGGTAGGTTCTCTCTATTCACTAATGTGAATAGAGTGAACCTACCTAATGCAGTTATTTGGAAAACGATATAATTATGTTCCGTGTTGTAGCATTCAAGTACTATTTTTAAGTTGTATCAGGAAAAACAATTGTGTGTCGTTGCCAAGCAATCAATTTGTTGATGACTGTCCTATGATTTTTTTTTTATGTATCTTCTGCCTGTGACTGGTCCTGCTAGGATCTTCCTTAAGATTGCTCAGAATAACAACACACACATTGAACACGTTATTCCAACATAACATAACTGCAGTTAAACGCTCAACACATAAAACTATTAACGCCAAAGCGTTTCAATACACGAAGACTTACAGATGCGACACAAATAAAATACCTACACAAAAAGAAAACTATTTATCTAACCACAAGAAACACGGTAGACCGCGGCTAAAAAACCAACATTCAATAGAAACCTAACCTACTACCCACAATAACTCAACCGCTCTTGTGAGCAAGAAATTAACTGCTAACAACGTGGGTGCAAAATGGCTGCCTGTACGAGCTCCGAGGTCCTTTATAGTTGCCTCTCAAAAGAGTCCAGACGGTCGCCTTTCAGAGCGGTTCATTTTAGCTCGCGACCGTCGGCGACATGTTGAAAGACCTAAAATTACGCGGCGAACGTACCGCTTTGGAGTTTTTTTTTTGTATATAGTGTTGTGAGAATTTTGAAATGTTACGTGCTTTGATTAGCGTTATAAAGCTGGCTGGTAAAAATTGTACCTAACATATAAGATTGTATAGTTTGGCCAACGAAAGCTGTCCACGAATTTTTTCAGAAACTTTTATATGGCAACATTTTTTTACTGTCAAGGAACTGATACATTTGTCATTATTGATGTCAACAACAACTCCGTATCGTTTATTTTTTTCCTTGAATTTGTTATTAATCATGCCGAAAACAATCAAAAGTTCGACGAGAAATCTACTGTTTACCATGATCAACAAATTTAATGATGTGAAAAGTGATATAAACGAGAAATCTGCAAAGAAAATACAACAACTGAACTCAATCGCTTCACTTTTAGGTTAGTTTTTTTGTAGTATGTGGAAACATCTTGATATTTCTTGAATATTTTAAACATTTTGTAATTACTTTTCTGGTTATTTTTAGAAAGTATTGACGACGAATACAACAGAGAGATAAAGCTCAATATAACAAAGGTGTTACATGAAATGATATCTGTGGAAAAAAACGAAATACTGACTTGTGAAAAACATTATTTAGAAAAGATATCTTCAATGACAGGTATTCTAATTTAACATAATTATCGATATAAGTTAGTTTAACATGACATTATTGTTTTACTTATCACATTCTCACACTGATAGGTGTAACTTATTTTATGCCAATTAATATAAAAAAGTGAATTCACTGATTCATATTGAAAGTCTCTAAATCTTCAAATAATGCAATGTTTGAACTACATCAGTTCAGATAAAAGAAATTGACAAGTTGTGAAAGTGTTTGGTGTTTTTAGAGTTTTGTTTACATTTGTCTTTTGTTTTTTTCAGAAGTAAGTGTAAAAACACTTAGGCGAATAAAAAAGGAAGGTTCAGTAAATCAGGGCCAGTGGAACACTCCAGGAAAGAAACGACCTCATCCAGCAACAGTTTCTAATTTGGATGATTTTGATATTTCAGCCATAAGAAATAAAATAAATGAATACTATTGTGTAAAAAAACAAGTTCCAACATTAAGAAACCTGCATAATGAACTGAAAGAAGCAATTGACTTCACTGGATGCCGTGAAACTCTTAGAAAATTGTTACACAATAATGGATTTGAATTTGTTAACAATAAAAATGAACGGGCCTTGCTTACAGAAAGATACGATATTGCTGCATGGAGGCATAGATACCTAAGAACAATTAATAAGAAAAGACTGGAAGGTAAACAGATTATTTATATTGACGAGACATATGTACATCAGAATTATAAAGTAAAAAAATCCTGGCAAGGTCCTTCTACGAGTGGCGTAATCAGTAATATATCATCAGGTAAACGGTATATCATTGTACATGCAGGATCAGACGAAGGATTTGTTCCAGGAGCTTTATTAATATTCAGCACAAAATCGAAATCTGCAGATTATCATGATGATATGAATGCTAATAACTATATGAAATGGCTAGAAGAAATGTTGCTACCAAATTTAAGTAAGCCCAGTGTACTTGTGATGGACAATGCAAGCTACCATGTAAAACAAGTCAACAAACCACCTTCAATGTCTGTTACGAAAGTGGTAATACAGACATGGCTTCAAGAAAATAACATTGCTTTTGAGGATTATCAAACAAAGGCAGAATTAATGTGTTTGGTAAAAGATAATAAACCTACTCCAAAATATGAAGTTGAAGAACTTCTAAAAAAGCACAGCAACATTCACAACCATGAAATTTTATTATTGCCTCCATACCATTGCGACCTCAATGCGATTGAGCTGGTATGGAGTCAGGCAAAAAGAAAAGTCGCTAGCAAAAATATTGGTATACCAGCATCGGAAATGCAAAATTTAATTAAAGAATGCTTTGATAGTGTAACTAATGACGATTGGAAGAAATACACTGATCACGTAATTAATGTTGAAAATCAGTATAAAGCGAGGGATCAAATTTTTGAAACTGAGCTCGAAAGATTCATTATAAATGTCGGGGGCGATAGCAGTGAAGAAAGCAGTGAACCTGAATCATTATCAGGTGTGGAATACTTAGAGTCGGATTTCGACTACGATTCGTAACTTTTTTACAAAAAAAAATTATGTTCAGTTCATTAATAAACGTTTAGTAATAAAATGTTGTTTACTTCATGCACATCTTATTCACCTTCAACTAATAATAAAAAAACAGTGAGAGTCAAAAAATCCATATAGCAATGTAACTTTGTTATAGCATACATTATAGGTTATAGCATGAGAAACGAGGCAATTCTCTCTAACACAATAGGTACTCGTATGTAGGTTTGGTACCATTGGATAAGGTATCTGTATTATTAACAATAATTAGTCTTCAAATATTTATTTTTGTTATAGTGACATTTTTCCCTGAATATTAAAAAGTATCAACTCTGTTTATGCAGTATAATAACAGTGTTGACAACCTAATTTTTTTTGAAATTGCCGCCGTTTTCAGTGGACAGCTTTCGTTGGCCAAACTCTAGCCATTATTTTTCATAATACATAATAATGTCCCAACTGTTTATTTTTATTTATTATGAAGAAAAAAAGGTTGAATTTTAGGGAAATGCCTATGCGATGAAAATGTTTTTCAGTTGCCTTAAAATCGCATAATCAGCTTCAGATTTTCTTCAAATTATCAGTAAACTACGCACGCTATTTTATTAAACATCATATTGTAAGGAGATGTGCTCTAGTGCTATCTAGCATGCAACATCTTGCATCGATGCAGTACTTTTTAGATAGCTGCATGTAACTACAAGTATGAAGCATTGAGTTACAAGCCGATGTAATGCCTTTTCCTGGTACGGCGATACAATTGACGCGGCACAAAATGTTAAAGATGTATTTACATTACATGACCTGCTAGAATTTAACGAAGTTGCTCCCAGTGTTTTAAGAAATTAAATTTTTTTTTTGTCAGCTTATAGTTTATGTTTATAATAAAATTTCGCCACGGGAAGTACGCGAAGTCATGCATTTAGGTACCTTTATTGGCTTGACGTTTTGACCAGGTTGCACCGGCCGTGGTCGCAAGCAAGCCAATAAAGGTAAATGCATGAGTTCGCGTTAATTCCCGTGTCGTAATTTTATTATAAACATGCAACGCGATAGATTAAAGGTTAACATAGTTAATGTTATTCTTTGGACTATAACATGCAAAAAATCAAGTAAATATATACTAATACTTAAGCTGCTCCCATCTTACGTGAAAGAAAGATAAACCAACGAACACAGTCTCCCTTTCTATAATATTCGCCATAATAGTTTATGGTATTCCATAAACCAATTCCCACAGTTTCCCGTCAAATAGAAAAACCTAACGAATAGTTATAGTTTTGTGACCATTCCCATTGTATTTTTTGATTGCCATGGTAAGCGATTCCCATTGAAAATGAATGATTTATTTTATCTACACCTCCCAATGTATTTTATTTTGTTTTTAACTGTATTGAAATGTGGTGATAGAAGATGGAATACTTTTATATGTGTGTGTTTTAACGTGCTACACTTGCTACATTGCTACACTTGCTACATTGCTACACTGCTACACTTGCTACATTGCTACACTTGCTACATTTCTAAACTTGCTACATTGATACACTTGCTACATTTCTACATTGCTACACTTGCTATATTGCTACACTTGCTACATTACTACACTTGCTACATTGCTACACCTGCTACATTGCTACACTTGCTACATTGCTACACTGCTACACTTGCTACATTACTACACTTGCTACATTGCTACACTTGGTACATTGCTACACTTGCTACATTGCTACACTTGCTACATTGCTACACTTGCTACATTGCTAAACTTGCTACATTGCTACACTTGCTACATTGCTACACTTGCTACGTTGCTACACTTGCTACATTGCTACACTTGCTACATTCATTGCTACATTGCTACACTTGCTACATTCATTGCTACATTGCTACACTTGCTACATTGCTACACTTGCTACACTTGCTACATTGCTACACTTGCTACATTGCTACACTTGCTACATTGCTACACTTGCTACATTGCTACACTTGCTACATTGCTACACTTGCTACATTGCTACACTTGCTACATTGCTACACTTGCTACATTGCTACACTTGCTACACTTGCTACACTTGCTACATTGCTAAACTTGCTACATTGCTAAACTTGCTACATTGCTACACTTGCTACATTCATTGCTACATTGCTACATTCATTGCTACATTGCTACACTTGCTACATTGCTACACTTGCTACATTGCTACATTGCTACACTTGCTACATTGCTACACTTGCTATATTACTACACTTGCTACATTGCTACACTTGCTACATTGCTACACTTGCTACATTGCTACACTTGCTACATTGCTACACTGCTACATTGCTAAACTTGCTACATTGCTAAACTTGCTACATTGCTACACTTGCTACATTGCTACATTTGCTACATTGCTACACTTGCTACATTGCTACACTGTCTACATTGCTATAATTGTTACACTGCTACGAGCTATACCGCTACAAGCGACAGGATTACAAATGCAGATCATAGTTATTTAGGCACCACCTACAATCTCTATACAAACACTTTATATAATTCTGCCGACCCCCAAAGAGTTTAAGATGTATTATGGCAGATCAATGGGTTTGAGATGAAAAGCTTCGACAAATATGTGATACAATTTCCCATAAGTTATTGAAGGTTGCGAAATCGTAAGGCTCGTTCTGTAGATGTTGCAATAAATAGCTTTGCGATAGTTTACTCAAGTCTTTATTAACTCAAAGCAAATTTTAATACTTTATTCTATTTCTAGATTGATTATTTATAAACTTGTTGGTCTAATGGTCACTCAGCGTGATTGCTGAGCAAGAGCGTTACTGTGTTTTTCCATTACGTAATTCTCCGATCCGTGCCGTGTGTAGCAGCGTCTTCTGTAACCTGACCAACAACACTGCGATCACCAAGCCGCTTGCCAAGCGTGGGAATTATGGAAATTCCGTCCTTCTAAAAGGGGAAGGCCTTTGGTCAACAGTCCACTGTTGAACAAAAGGTCTTCCTTCTGATGATGAATTCTCCAATCCATTTTTTTGCCACTAGATCAATCGGGTCATCAAAATTGCTACACTAAATAACCGTTTTCTCTCTTCGCTTCCCACCGCCTAGCTTTCACCACACCGATACCTTTTTATCAATCAGGCGTTTATTTGGTAGTCGCTAGGGGTTACGAGTTTCCCATTGAGGATAAAATGATTTATGTTATCTATACTTCCCAACACTTGTACTTTGTTCGACACGTTCCTATTTTTGGGAAAAGTTTTGATACTTGCAACTTTTATTTTTGTTAATTTTGTTTCTGGCCATAAAATAACAAGAATAAATTAAATATTTTTTTGTCTTTGAATTCCACATGGCACCTCCAGCTGGCAATGTTGTTGCTGTACAGGGATGCAAATGGCCCAAAACAGGAAACAGTGTCGAACACGGGAGGAGCTGGTGTATGCCCAGCAGTGGGTCACCTAAAAGCTGATGACAAGCATGCCCCGAAGGGGTTGGTAGTGGTGTATACTATATAGTAATAATAATAAAATATTTATTTCATGCAAAGTGTTGTAGTACACCCATATTTCGCCTGTTATGCTATAGCTTCTAATGTAAGAGGAGGCAAGCTTACTGCCATTAAACCGAGTACAAATCCAGACTCCGTGCTACTGAGAATTACCTAATAGAATACACACACGTATAAAGAATATACACAGTAACACTACCCAACCCCCGGACCCCATGCTTAGTAGTCACGCCTGGCGATCACTATACCAACGAGGCAGTGTATTGGTAACGATCTCAAACGATGATAATATCGTTTTTGCTTCTCTCCTTAAAAATACACGCGAAGAATGAATGGCTCGTTTTAACAACCTTACACGCACACAAAAATATGAATCTGCAAAATTAAACAGAGCTTGCCACGGTTATTCTTGAAATGGGTTATAGTTCATCCCCTGACTTTCAATTTCAAATCTAGGCGAATATTACTTAACTGTCTAACATAAATCACAACTTATGTTGTCAGACAAAATGAAATTCTTTTTCGGCCTCACTCTACCTTCTCCTTTTGTAAAGACAAGCGTGACGATTCATTAAAATAATCCCTAAGATACAATCTCAATGTCAACAGATTCGCAAACCAGTTACAACAAATAAAGCTTGTAAATAAATACGTTTGATCTGTTAAGACAAACATACTAACACGACACAACAAATTACTTGAATAGATGTGGAAAATTTTGACAATAGAATTATAAAATGACACCGAAATTTCAACCCTATTTTGATGGTTAAAGAATTCAATATCAAATGGTCATGTTACGATAGTTAAAATACACACAGTGGAAATTCTACTTTAAAGTGAAATTGATAAGGTTGGGTTTTCTTTGAACTTAAATATAAGGTTTTGGTAGCTGTAGTCTGTTTAATGAAGAGTCTTGTTCGCGTAAGGTCGTTTTAACTTTTGTTTTAGAAAGTCACAAAAACTATGACTCGTTTTTGGAAGATTTAATTTGTGTTAATATGTGAGTTTGCATGATTTGAAGCTCAAAATCCGTTTAAAATTAAGACATTTATTCAAATTGTGAAAAGTGAGGCAAAAGCTGTATTCTGTTTGTGGTTGTCGACTAAGGTTTTTATACTTTCTTTCCAATCGGAAAAATGATTGTATATCTCTCTTTAAGAAAAATATATAAGTCTATACTTATGTACTGAAATACCGGATGACTGCTTGTCATAAAAACTAGAGCAATTTATACATCCATGAATTCTGTTTTGTGGTTGTCGACAAAGGTTTTTATACTTTCTTTCCAATCGGATAACATAACATAACAACATAACATAACGCCTGTATTCCCCGAAGTGGTAGGCAGAGGTGAACATATAGTACACCCACATTTCGCCAGTTATGTTGTAAGTCCCAATGTAATAGGGGGCGAGCCTATTGCCATCAACCGGGCACAAAGCCAGACTCCGTGCTGCTTCTGAGAATTTCCTAATGGAAAACTCAGTTACACTTTGCCCGACCCGGGATTGAACCCAGGACCGAGGCAGTCAAGGTTTCATACATTTTATTGTTCAATAATTCTCTTTAGCAGCACGGAGACTGGTTTGTTGCCCGGTTGATGGCAATAGGCTCATCTCCTATTACTTTGGGACTAATTACATAACTGGCGGAATGTGGGTGTACTATATGTTCACCTCTGCCTGCCCCTTCAGGGAATACAGGCGTGATGTTATGTTATGAAACCTATTGCTTGCGTAAAAATAAGTTATAAACTTGCAATAAAATTTTATTTTATTTAATTTTGGATCATAATTCAAATAATTATTTCGTTTAGAGCTGGTTTTACAATCGCCTAATAATTTTGGTAAAGGATATGCTTCTTATATTGTCTGTTCGTTAAGAAAATCATATAACGTATTATTAACTTCTAGCTATATTTTACAAACATTAAATTCATCAAAAACATTTCTCAATACAGTCCAAACAATACCACGATCCCAGACTTTCACAAAATAACAAGAATAATATATTTATTTACTTAACAGGCAAATCTCCGTTGAAATTGTTCGCAAGACCCGACTTGTTTATATTGTAAGTGATATTAATTAGTACGACCTATTTTCTGAGCAAATAATCAAGTAGTCCTACATACATATGGGATATTGCAACCCTACTAGTTGTTCACGAACTCACTTTTTTATCACTTCACTTTAAAGGTAGGTTATTTCTCATACTCGTTTGGTAGTACTCGCAAGCAAAGACGGATAAAGTGCTATTGAGACTTCCTATTAGGTAATTCTTAGTAGTCGCACGTAGTCTTGATTTCTGCTGGTAAATAGAGACCATTAAAATAACAAATGACAATCCAGCATATTCATTTATCTTCAAAACCCCAAAAATCGTGGCCACATCCAGTATTTTAGATTCCACAGCATCTTATTAGGGTGACAATAAGCCACAGTGACAAAAGACAATTCCCGTTTTCCGTAGCAGAGCACTAGACAAGTGGCAAAACACTTGACGAATAGAATAGAATAAAAAAAGTATGGAATTGACGTAATATTATTTCACAGATTACATGGATGAAACCTTCCTTTCAGTTTGAATATTTAGTATAATTATGAATGTAGATGTATATTTTAGTTTATGTATTATAATATTATGTATGTTTATATTATGTACTATTGGTATGTAAATAAGTATGTTTTTCTTATATATATTATATATAATACCTGTAAATTAGTATAATAATAATTATTTTTTTCTTTTCTTCTTGTTGTACACTTTTATTATCCTCGTAAGCAAATCTCTCAATAACTCAAAGGTTTGCTGTTAGAAAACTCAATTTTGAGTTAAGCTCGCCTCTGTACATCTAATTTCATGTGTATTTTATATCTAAATGTATGTTTTGTATGTACAATAAAGAATTAAGGAATAATGTTATCCCCATAAATTTATTATTAAGTTCGATTATTTTTCCTTAAGCATATTGCCACGTTTCCTAGGTCTCACTATCCTCATTTTTTTTTCTATTTTCTTTACATAACTATTCATGAAGTGATTAAATGGCCAAAGATCTTTTCCTTTTTCTATGGCGCACGACTCTTGCGATCACTAAGATAACTTAAAAAAATAAAACCCACTATTCAAACTCAACAAGAGTTTGTAAATGGTTTTGTTTTTTAAATGCATAGTGAGTAATGACCTCCGAAAATAAAATTTATGTATCATTAATAATCAAGTAATATTCTTTACAATATTATTCGCACAACTCGGAACCAATGGTAGCATCAAAACAAATATTCGCCAAGAAGAAGTTGGCGAATCAATTTGAAAGTTGAGCCGCGCGCGCACTTTCGCGTAATTTAGTCGAACGCGCACACTTTCTTTATTTACGTCTTCTTACGTGACAACATGCGTGTTTTCATTATTAACGTGGCCAACTTACGACTTATGACGTTAATTTGTTACGTTGACGTTACGTTATTATTTTTGTAATTTTGTATTTTGTTTTGTTCATGTACTTGTTATGTACTAGTATCTACTGACTGCATTGGTGGTCTAATGGTCGCACAGCGCCACTGCTGAGCGTGATGGCAGGGGTTCGATTCTTTGTCCAAATTTATTTGTGTGCGTATTGTGTTACCTATAAGAATAAGATTTCGCCTGTATCGTAGGTGCGTTTCACAAACATAAAATATCACGCTCAAAGTATCACACTTTTGCTCACACCTTCGAGAAATACAGGCGTTATGAAACACGCTACCCACCTATAGAATTATTGGCGTTTCCTACGACGAAGTTACTTAACAAAAACCCGAAGCATAAAGCACCCCTTTATAAAATTCTCAGAATCCAATTACTGAATTGTGCACGACACGGGTTGGGTTCCCAAAAATGCTCTGTCCACACAAAAAGCTGAACTATTTACGACAACTATGTACTGTCTGTATGCTAGCCTACGGAGTGTGGAACACACTGCCCTATAACTTGTCACAGCGAAGTAAATGACTGGAAGTAACTGAGAATTTATTGACGCTACAATTTTAAATGGGTTCGAAGATATGATGGGAAATTCAGAGTAATGTATGGTATTGAGTTCTGTGGTTTACAGATGATAACTATATTTAAGTTTGTGATCATTTGAGACGTTAAATATAATAATGACAAATACCTCAAAACAAATTTTGGTCCGTGACCACGCCTCAGGATCCTTCTGGTCCATACATTGTCATCCAACAGAAGTAGGCCTTACTGTACATTACATAGAAGGCCAATTCTCGTATGTATATATTTTAATCATTCTATAAATCATAAGTATTGAACGTAAGTTTAGCTGAAAAAAAACCATATGATAAATTTAAGTGATAGTGACTCCCTTGAACTCAGATAAACCCTAAGAGGTTTTCTTTGTACGGAACCTTATCAATAAATAAATTTTATAAAAGAAAGTGTTAATATGGTGTAAAGCAAATACTATTCGTTTATGCTTTACACCATATTAACACTTAACCAATTTTATTTACATTATCGTTAGTAGAGGTTACAATGGCGGCCTTATCGCTTCGAGCGATATCTACCAGAAAACCTTTTGAAGGACAAAATGTAGGTGGTGGAAATTGGTAGTATGTTAGAAATGATGACATTAAGCTTAGGCGAATGCATCGAGACTAGGTCTTAGGAACTTCATGAATAAACCAACAGGCACTCCAAATATATCAACTATACACACCTACAGGCCACGGCATAAATGATAAAATGATAAATGATTTTATTTCTGCAAATACCTTTTACAAAACACTTTTACACGTCATTTTTTTTTAACTACTTAGATGGCATTTCCTAACTGACTACCTCTGAGAAGAAATACCGAAACAAACTCAGGGGTCAAAGTCTCTTTTAAAGTTCAATAATTTATGTGCGAACAGTGTAGGTGGTCTGAGAAGAGGTCTTCTTAGGAAAGAACCACCGCGAGTTTGATTCATAGTCACATACAAACAATTCAAACCACACGGACACTTCTATAACTTTAGCTCCACCTCAGCATGCCACAGGCTGGCATAACGCCAGCGGCTTAAAATCCCCCAGTATCTCACGTTGGGCCATTTGTTCCGCGATAACATAGGCACAAATTAACCAAATTACTGCAACCTAGTGTCAACGACCGAGGGGCTGTGTACTTAAATTATATGAGTTGTGGTACAGCAACTAAGTTAGAAATATAAGCTGTTGCATGAGCTTATGAAACTTACTTACGTCACACAGTTGTTAAGGGGTATAGTCCCAGTTTCAATTGTCTTTAGTAGCAATCTTGTAGCTACATATCCCCGACTCTTGCAATATAATATCTCTAAGCATGAACTTTGCTCACTGTAGTGACGTAAAGTAAGTAAGACGCTAAAGCCGGGTACTCACTAGCGAGCTGAGTTGTAACCGATACAGTTTGAGGTTCTAGTGTGTACGCGTGAAATGATCTTCACTCACCAGATTGAGTACCTGCCTCCATAGACAAGTGGCAAAACGCTTGACGAATAGAAAACCAATAGAATGATAATAGGATGGGAATGACATAATGTTTCCACTATGTTATCGACAACATTGTCAATCCCATTTATCATTCTGTTCGTCAGTGTCTAAGTGAGCTAGTCGTCATCAGCTTGCTGTGAATGCAGCTAACCACGTACACTATGATTTTTGGTATCAGTAAAGTGCAACCTTCGATCAATGATCGAAGCCTGCAATGGATACAGTTCGCTGACAAGTACCCGGCCTTAAAGTCTCTATTGCAACCAATATTTGGTATGCTTCTTATATCAGGCATCAAGTTAGCAACCGATAGACGTGATATCACTTTTTTCATAAGATTATCGGTTTAAATACTAAATTGCTATTTGAGTTTGATTCTCTAAAGTATTAATTAATCGTTAATTAACCGTGTTCATGTAATGTTATCCTGTAAGTGGTTGTTACACGAGTAAATGTACCTTAGTTTGTAATCTGTATTGTACTGTGTAAACAATCGTTGGTTAGGCTAAATAAATAAATTTTATTTACGAGACCTTTGTTGCTGGCAAGCTAGTTATTGATAAACAAAACTGAGAAATATCCTAACATTATCTTCTTCTTATTGTATGGTTGATGAACAATCTGGTGTAAAGCTTAAACCGCCTGTAGGCCTCTGCCATGGCTTTAAGTTTACACACCGTTGAGAAATCTCTCAGGTGCGCCGGTTTCCTCTCCATGTACGCACATGAATTCGAAAAGACATTGGTGCGTGCCGGGATTTGAATTTGCGAGCTTTGACATGGCAGTCCAACAGTCATACCCCTCCGCTATCACTACTGGTAACATTATGTGACGATAACGTATTAAATGTCTTTATTTTTATTTATTTAAAAAAAACGTGCCCCACACTAGGCATTTCTCCTGTATCGTGGCTGCGTTTCACAAACATGAAATATCACATACACAAACACCCAGACTCGGGACAAAACAAATGTGGATCGCACAAATTTTTGCCCCGTGCGGGAATCGAACCCGCAACCCTTAGCGCAGCAGTCTAATCGCTTAGCCACTACGCCAATCGGGTCGTCATTAATAAAGCAAATGCAAAACGTATTAAATATGTGAGTATATACTAACAAAAAACATTACAAAACCATGTTAAGCGTAGATAACAGCATCCAATTACTTACTCTTATCAATGCTTTACAAAGCATGGGGAGTTACCCCAATGTTTAAGTGCCTATTTAAATTCCCAACGGGTCGAGAGCGCCCACAATGGGTCCTCCAGACATAATGGTTTGTACTGATTTGTTCCCCATAGATCGATATGCTGCCTTCATTTGTTGATAAAGACTGGAGCCGAATATGTGTAAATGTGTTGTTCAACCGCTGTTGAATACAGTTATGTGTATACTATAACTGTATGCGTTTTTATGTCACTTGAACCAGACTTTTATAGATAGAAAATAGATAGATAGATTCCTCTATAATGTACACCAAATATGATCTCTGGCAGAAAATCTTAAGATGGATTTAGTTGAATGCAACAAATATTTAACAAAAAACTGCAGCTTTCAATTATGTACAGGTTTGTCCCCACGGTTTATCTTATATCAATCACTAGCTCATAAACCAGCTATATTTTTTTAGTTAGAAAGAGCACTGATAGCCCACTGGTATGATCATTGGACTGCCAAGTCAAAGGTCGCAAGTTCAAATCACGGCACGCACCAATGTCTTAATAAATTAATTATCAGTTGCTAAAAACGGTGAAGGAAAACATCATGAGGAAACCGGCACACCTGACAGATTTTTCAATGGTGAGTAAAGCCATGTCAGAGGCCTATAACAGGCGGTTGAAACTTTGACACCAGGTTGTTCATCAACCATACGATAAGAAGACCAGCTATAACATGCTTCAACAAACAAATACTCTTTTTAATTGATATTAAGTATCAGTAGCATCTCAAAGTTAATAAATTAGAAATTACCAAAATATTTCAACAAAAAAGTAGAACAATGTTGCTTAAACTGAATTAGGTTTCAGGTCATACCCAGACGTTAGGTTAAGCGTGACCTAAAATTACTTAATTTATTAAAATAAATAAGCCCGTCTTGTTTCTTTACGCGAAATATTCTATTAATTAACATGGAATAAACTCTTTGGCTAATAGCATTAGCAAGAAGACTTACGAATTTTAAAGAGTAAACTGGAATATTCTGTAAATTAGGAGAACAAAAGACGGTGATTAAATTTAGTGTAGGCCACATCAGTATTGTTTAAGGGGTGAATGACTTATGACCTGTTTTTATGGACTGTAACACCTAGACTTTAATTTCCACCTTCATTTTTTACATTAAATTGGTACTGAGATAGTTTTGTTAACAAACCCAATAGCACTATTAGACAGAAGCGTGGAGAGTTGGAGACTGACACAAATGAGAGGCCTATTTAGCTGTAGGTAAAGTGGGGTACGGATGATGAAGGTGACGAAGGATTCGAGTCTAAAACCTTACTCTCCTGTATGCAACCACAAGACTAAATAGCCATATGATCAAGTATTCTTCTTCTTATAGTGTGGTTGATAATCAACCTGGTATCAGAGTTTAAACCACCTGTAGGCCTCTGACATGACTTTACACACCGTTGAAAAATCTCTTAGATGTGCCGGTTTCCTCACGATGTTTTCCTTCACCGTTTTTAGCAACTGTATAATTTATAGTACCTACGCACATAAATTCGAAAAGACTGGTGCATGGAAAGGTTTGAACTTGTGACCTTAGACTTGGCAGTCCAACGGTCATACCACACGGCTATTATGTAATACTCCAAATAAATCCCAAGTTTATACGCTTCACGATAAAAGTTCCAAGAAGCGACTGAGCTTAATGAGATTGCAGATAAAAAGTAGTTAAAGAATAAAGACATTGTAGCATCCTAATTAAGCATGTAGTACCTTAATTATCCGAGTAAAACTAGCAGAAATACTGTACTAAACGTCTGATAGAGGCAAACAGCTATTTGATTGGAAGTTTACAAAACGTCTGATTGAACTAAAACGTCACGTTGATTTCATTGATTTTCTTTTTTTTAAACACTTTCGTTACTTCGATTTTGTATATTGTGGGTGCTTAAGAACTATCTGTTAAACTATCTAAATAAGACAGTTCAACCGTTTATTGCTCAGGCACTTAAATTTCTTAATTGTAGCACAATCATGACCCGACGAGCGTGTATGAGGAATGTGATGCGAGTGAATTAGGCGAACGAAGTATGCCAGGATCATAGAAAATGGAAATCCGTGGTCTCTGCCTAAACCCTCTGGGAAACAGGCGTGACTTTATGTTTGTATGTATGTACTCACGACAGGAGAGAAAATACAAGGAAAGCACATAAACACAAAACTCTTTTATTTATTTAAAAAGCATGTTTAAGCCTCAACTTCAAATGAATCTTGCTAAATTAAAAATGAGTTACCTAAAAATAAATGAGCAACTCTAAAAAGGTTTGATTCTTTTATGAAACGGAGCAGGTATCGCGTGACGTGGTTCTGTTTGCCCGACCGAAGCACTGAATAGAAATAACGATCGCGTGCACACCAGATGTAATTATTAATTTATAGATAAAGGCGCACGTTTTAAAAGTAAATATTTTTCTAAGGATAATAGAAGCAAAAATTAGTCATTTTGTAGATTTCTGAAAAAAATAGAGGCCCTTGAGATAGAGCTCTAATACACTACTTAACGTAATGACTAGTATTCGTGCTAACAATCCATTTTAGAAATAAACATGTCAAAAATACACCTATATTAAAAAAATGTTATTCTACTATTTTGAAAATTTCCAAACTATATTTTCGAATAAATCTCCTAAATGTTACATTTCAATATTTTTGATACATATCAAACTACAACTAAATAAATATTATTTATATATTAGTTAAAACTTCAATTAAATTGAAAATAGTTCTAAAATAAACATTAATCTTTAATGATCTGATGAATTGATCTATTTGCTTTGTTAGTTACTATCTCGATATTTACTTCTAGTAATTACTTTACGAAAATTCTAGACAAGCTAAAATACTAAGAAATTAGCTTCAAAAGATAAGAACAGCCATTTATCGAAATTGCTAACGATAAATTGTCCACTAAGACGTGTACAGAAAAACTAGCACAATGCAAAATAGTTTTGTTTTTATATCTATTTAAATAGATGAATCCTTTTTAGAAAATTAAACTGTTTCGCGCTTATTCACCCAATGAGTAAGCAATGGACAATTGCTGAAACAATAAACTCTACAGGCATTACTTTTTCAAACATAATAAGATAGGTTTAAATTAGACTTATAGGTGCTGATCCTATCTCTGTATGTGAAACGTGCTAGCGCTAAAGTAAGGGCTGGATTCAGGCACTTGGTTTCAGGTTTGATTCTAGACGAGTGTGCCATGACTGACTTATAATTGTGGCTGTGAAATGGCATTAGTTGTCTACTTTAGTTCTACCTACTCCTTTGAAGAATAAAGGTATGAAGATATAAAAATACAGAAACAAACAACTTTTTGTCTAAATCTTTTATATTACTAAAAGTCAGCATCTTATCACAGACTCAATGTCCAAAAGTGACAGATTTCCAGACACTTTACTGGTAATAAAATCGTCGTTCTTATATAATTCTGTCGGGCATCATGCCTGGGCTGACCCCCAACCCTCGAGACAGGCATAATGTGTGCTTGAACAATAAATAGAATAAAGGCCGTGTCTTGATAATGTCCCTTCAGGGAGAGGGTTAAGGGATGAGCGAGTTCACTTACGTTTTAATGACACGCTTCCCAAAGAAATCAGCAGGTAACAGTGCTTAAGCTACTCCCGGTCATCCCTGACATGAGAAAAACCCGTGCTCTGCAGTGGGATATTTATAATCTGGTCCTTATCGTTACCTAGTGTCTATGCATGTATTTATAAACTTATTTAATAACAAACGGTTAAGTTAACAAACAAGATACTTTCGGGCCCACATTCTCTACCGTTCCTGAAGTATATAATGGCCGTAAAACCTGACTAGAGGCCTCTTGTGAGGACTCGGCAAATGTCCAGTTAATCCGTCATGACTCTCTTCACAGTTAGCTGCGAAATTCTGCATTCAATATCGTGGTTACCGAAACAATGATAGCGAAACATCCACAATTCAGTGAAGCGAACAGCTATACCGCTTCATCTCCCAAATTTGGCCAAGACCCAAGAAACCCTTTGACGTATTACATGATTAAACCGTTTTTCGAAAGAACCGAAGTTTTTTCTGCGCAAGTAATTGAACAAAGATAGGCTTCTGTTGAATTTCTCAAGGTTTTATTCAAAAGATATATCTTCTAATTTGATGTAGATGTAGGCTTCTTTTATAAATAAATAAAAGATGTGTTTACAAAGCCCTATGTGTAGTATATGGAGATTTTCTTTCACTATCTTTACATTACTTTGAGACATAATGGATGGACAGATTGGTAAAGATTAATGTTTAATGGATTAGTAAAGAATAACTTAATATTGTGAGATACGATACTCGCCGGTATCGTATTTCTGACACGTGGACGTAACTTCTTTTGGATTTTGGACTTAGAAGACTCGTCCACCAAAATGCATATTACTGTTTTAGGAAATTCTCTGGCAATCGGTATCTTCATCATCACCAAACAAATGTCATTGTTAACGTGTTACGTTGACATGTTTAGCTATTGATACAGACACGATGAACTGTTTATTCCGAAATGTCATTAGACAGCAAATATTTAGTTGCTTCTACGAGCTCCAAAGAAAAAGATAAGGCTATTTTTTATGTCTCTGTAATAGATAAAAAATATAATACTACCTATCCATGAATTCCCATTATATTTACGAACGCAAAAAATTGTCCACAGGTATTTTAGTAAATAGCATCACCCAAAAAACTACGAAATAGGTCACAAAGAACGCCAAATAACTCCGAAACAGAATATTATGAACAAAACAAAATAAAATAAGACGGCATTTATTTTTTCAACGATATCAATTACCTGAAACGGTTACTACGTAAAACGTTTTTTTCTTTCTACCAGCGAATAGACAATTATTTTCTTACGCCTGGGTCAAATTCGCGAAATTTGCTCCCTACCGTTACAGGTAGACATAATCTGTGCAGAGGATCGCCGATCTGTTCCCCGGGTGCCTACTCACGGTTCTCGATCGCGATAACTCGCATTATGTACGCCTTTTGCCGTTTATTGAGTAGTTTAGGATGAAAAGATCTGTTTGTCGAGTGTCGTGTGTGTGTTAAGTGATAAAGTGAGTCTTATGTTGCTCTTCTACATTTTGAACTTACTTTTATGTTACTTTTTTTTCGAGTAAACTTAACATATTATATACATAACATCACGCTTGTAATTCCTGAAAGGATAGGCAGAGGTGACTGTAAATGACAACCACAGTTTGCCAGTTATGTAATAGGTCCTAATGTAATAGGGGCGAGCCTGTTGCCATCAACCGGGCACAAATCCAGACTCCGTGCTGCTACTGAGAATTATCTAATGGAAAAACCCAGTAACTCTTTGCAGCACCCGGGATTCGAACCCGGAACCTCATGCTCAGCATTCGCGCTTAGCGACCACTAGACCAACGAGGCAGGCAGAGATGTATGTATTACAATTCAAAGTTTCGTGAGTTATGATTCAGATCCCTTGTGAAGGGCACGAGCCTACAAGCATTAACCGAATTACCTTTTTTAATAAAAATAAAATAAAAATACTTTGCCTGACCCAGGAGAAGAGAGAGACCAGTGACAAGCTTTTTATACATAAACTAGAGTTCAACGTTAGCATTTAGTTTTAAAATAAATATGTTTATCAATTTACATTATAATTATATACATTACATTTCATAAACTACCTACGTTAAAAACAAATAATATATACATCTTATTAAAATAATTTTCCATTAAAAAATGTAAAAATTATGCATCGAAGTATTATTGTCGACTGAGAGGGTGCCCAAAAGATGGAATAGAAATGCTCATTCATTGGCCAGAACACAAGCCAGCTCTTTGGTCACGTGAACAGTCGACCTACGGTTAAGATATCTCTAAATAAAATAAGTTGGTGTTTCTACACGTTTCACCTCGAACCATTATCACTCATTATTACCAAAAAACGTAAACATATAGTTAGATTTAGCAAATAAAATAACCCTGAAAGGTTGGAAGCCAATTTTCTTGGTGCCTTATCGCCAAAATTAGATTTTTTAAGATACGCACCACTTACACGCAAGTCATTTAGTTGCTCATATGATTACAATGCTTGCTAGATCCAGTAGGAGCCGTACTAAAGCTTTCAAATTAGATTAAAATTAGACCTCTATTTATATTTGGACCTTAATAAAATGAGATACGTAAATTGGGGTATTCTTTTACATTTAGAAAAAGATACACACGATGTTTACTAAGCTATTCAAACTTTTTTGTGTGTATGTAATTTTTGTATCGCTAACAATGTCAGAAAGTCTAAATGTCACTGAAGACAATTTACAAATATTTGTAAGCTTAGATTTCTTAAAAAGATGCGCATAACCTTACATATTTTACTTACAAATTGGCAATGTTTAATAAAAGTACTTTATTTGCTATTTTGACCTATTTAATTCTAGAAGATCTCATATTTTAAACTATTTCAAAAATATACCTTTTAGGACGCTTAGTTAAGTAACTGAAGTTATTATGCAATTTTTATATAGCCTCCGCAATTGGAAACTAAGTTGAACCCTTAAACGGTGTGCGAGCTAAATTAAAACAAATACAAGGTGTTCAAATAGGGGTTAAAGCGGGCGAAGCCGCGGGCAAAAGCTATACATATATATCCTATAAATAATACTAAACAACAATCTAAATTAACGCGAGCGAAGCCTTGGGAAAAAGTTAGTTTCTATATAAGAACAAAACCACGTTGTTGTCCCTCGACTAAATAAAACATACACACGGAATTCATTTTTTTACCGTTCCACTAACAATTATAATAGAGAATTTACTGACATAGATCTTTTTAGCATTTCTCTTAATAGTCTAAAACTCAAACTAAGAAGTAAATATATTGCCTAATTACAACTTACATTCTTTAAATTACTCTGCAAACTGATCATGTAAACTATTCCAGTGTACTTATGTTCTGATACAGAAAATAATATGTATTTAACACGTTCTTCCTTATCAGGAGTTTATTGTACTTATCTTTACCATTATATCACATTGTCGGCACTATAGGTCGCTTGTAAGGAACCAATTGTCTTAAAATTAATGTTGATTGTATACGACTGTTTGATCCAAATAAAAAAATAAAAATAAGCCTAAATAGCTAAGGAGAAACATTGACAAAAAAACATTTTTAAACTATTAAAGGCCCGTAAAAACAAAACACCAGGGACAACAACACAAAGTGGGACTATAACAAAAGTTCAACAAGTCGGTTCCAATAAAAACTACTTTCATAGAATATAACGTAAACGCAGGAACATTTTACAGAAGTTCCAATATGTTCGGGCAGGCAGAGAGAGGGTTTAACATGGTGGTATAAGTCATAAGAGGAACATTATTTATAACACTTCACACTAATATTATAAATGCGAAAGTTTGTGAGTGTTTGTATGTGTGTTACTTCTTCAAGCGCAAACGGCTGAGCCAATTTTGATAAAATTTGGTATGGAGGTAGCTGACACCCTGGATTAACACATAGGCTACTTTTGATCCCGATAAAATGTAGCGGGTGCACCGCTGGGTGCAGCTAAACTAAAAATAAACATAACATCACGCCTGTATTCCCCGAAGAAGTAGGCAGAGATGCACATATAGTTCACCTACATTTCGCCAGTTATGTTATCGGTCCCAATGTAATAGGGCCCGAACCTATTGCCATCAACCTGGCACAAATCCAGACTCCGTGTTGCCACTGAGAATTACTTATGACAAAACCCAGTAACATGTTGCTTTACCTGGGATCCAAACCCAGGACCTCATGCTCAGCAGTCGCGCTTTGCGACCACTAGACCGACAAGGCAGTCAAAAAACCTAAATCAACTCGTAAAGAATAAATCATATAAAACTTTGAAATGTTGAAATGTCTATCAACCTATAGCTCTCTGGCTGGAGGCTCCAGAAGTCTCGCCTTTATCCGGTTACGCCCAATAGACCCCCCTCGGGGTCGTCGGCATAAAGGTATTCCGAAAAAAAAAAAAAAACAACCTATAGCCTATCTATCCACAAATTAGTTTAGTTAGTTAGTTTAGTTTAAAAAAAAAAAAAAAAAAAAAAAAAAAAAAAAAAAAAAAAAAAAAACGTATCGTGGGTGCGTTTTACAAACATGAAATATCACATACACAAACACCCAGACTCGGGACAAACATCTGCGGATCGCACAAATTTTTGCCCCGTGCGGGAATCGAACCCGCAACCCTTAGCGCAGCAGTCTAATTGCTTAGCCACTGCGTCAATCAGGTCGTCAATTCTACTCTTTCATCATTCAGGCCATACGTCAATGTGGAAAGAGTTAGCCGGATAATGGCGGAATGAAAGTTTTTGAGAATGTCGGCCAGCGGTAGTATAAAGCGGCGCAAGGTAACACTGCCCCCTTACCATGAACTCTTAAAGCAGGACAGTTTAAGATGTGGAAGCGAGACGCCGCTACGTGCAGTATAATGCGGCGTCTCGCTTTCACAACGTAAACTGGTTTTCAATATGAAGCCTCCGTTATTGGAGCATGTAGGACAAATTTGAAGTCTTCCCATTTCATATGATATTCATTTTAGGCTGTATGAATGGGTAAGAACTTGCTACAAATGACATTCATGATGACGATCGACTTATCACCTATAGATTTTATGATGCGGCAAAATGATGTATAGAATTCTACCAAAAGAGAACCCGTATGCCTAGCTTCTCAGCGGTTATAGACGTGCTGTAAAATCCTCGACAAAACTAAAGTTAGCATTTTGTATTATTTTTTCCGAAGTTTATTTGAATGTGAACCTGATCCAAAAATTGATCTTACAATTCCTTTCTTTAATTAAGAGTTCCGTTGATTACTCCAAAGGTCTTCATCAAAAAGAGAATTTACTTCTATGCATTATTTTCATTCACAATTACCGGTTCATAAAACAATCTTAGATATTATGATTTATTTGTAAGAATACTTCACTCAAAAAGTAGATTCTGCATCTTACAAAAATTATTATTATTGCAGCTATGGTCATCCCACTGCAGGGCAAAAATCTCCCTTTCCGTCCTCAATACCGCCCGTTACAAAAATCATACACATAAAAATACTCCGAATTTTTTGCAGTCGGTTGAAAACAAGATACTCCACCCCGCGTTGTGTTCTAAATAGTCTTTATGTAGTAACTAGATGCTATCAACTGTAAGGTTGCTTACGTGTGCCGTCCGATAAGGCGCACTGAAATATGTAGCTACTGCACTCGGGTAGGCTGATTTGTGTAGCGCACCTGTAATTTTATCGTGTTTGATACGTTGGGGAGATTGATTGAGTTACTGTTTATTGAGATTTCGGTTGAGCAGAGTTAGTATAGTCTTTTAATTGAGATGTTCTTGCTTTGAAGATACGCTTTAAGTACGCTTATTCACTTTTTTTTATTATTATTTAAGCGTTACAGCGTCTTTACCATAAACTCTTAAAGCAGGACAGTTTACGTTGTGAAAGCGAGATGCCGCATTACACTGCATATAGCGGCGTCTCGCATTCACATCTTAAACTGTCCTGCTATGACAGTTCATGGTAAGGGGGCAAGTAAACTTATTGTATACTATGGCCCACAGGACTGTATTAAACATTTTGTCTGTGGACGTTCTTTATATGGCTTTATAATCACTGTCTTCGTGCTTCTTCTTCTTCTTATCGTATGGTTCATGAACAACCTGGTGTCAGAGGTTAAACCGCCTGTAGGCTACTGACATGGCTTTACACACCGTTGAAAAATCTCTCAGCTGTGCTGGTTTCCTCACGATGTTTTCCTTCACCATTTTAGCAACTGATGTCTAATTCATAATACACACATGAATTCGAAAAGACATTGGTGCATGGGTTTGAACTTGCGACCTTTGACTTGGCAGTCAAGCGGTCATACCACTAGGCTATCAGTGCTTTTAAGTGTCCTCATGCTGAGAAATGAAATGGTCTACTCCTTATTTAATACCTGGGACTTTGAATACAGTTAGGCGAAATTTGAGTGTGTAAAGCTCTGCCGAACGTGAGAATTATGCAAGTGTGATGATATAAGTACATATATCATTTTATACATACTGGTGCTGTTGAATCTGCGAGTCAACTCTTTGCTTAGAATCCAAGCATGTTACCATTACACCTAAAATACCCATATTTTTTTCTTACGAAAGAGTTTCTGCTCAATCTCATTCTTCTCATAGTACTGTCATTTTAAGAATGGTCAACTAGAATCTACTCTATTCAGTATTCACAAGTCCGTGTAAGTCTGCACCAATAAATAGCACTTCACTATGAATTCACACCGTATAAACTAGTGACGTGCCCTACACAATTTGCCCCACAACCCACCGACAATGCTCAACCCAATCAGATAGGATCAGGTTGCGCCAAATTACGAGAAAGGCTCCCGACACGCCAACCGAACACCGATATCACTCGATGCGTCCACTTTATATGATAACAATCAATTCAGAGCCACGTTCAATTCATAAATGAGTATCAGGTAATTCTCATTTAAAATTTTCTGATACACTCACATTGCTTTTGTATTTAATTTTCACATTACTTATACAATTATAATACAAAATGTCTGTAATTTGTTCTGAGAAGTTAATATTTTGAGTCAGCTAATCTAATTCAAGTTATTGGTATACTTGAGGCCCTCAAGTTGAGGGTCTTTATTTCTAGCGTAAATATTACACATAAACATAACATCACGCCTTTATTCCCCGAAGGGGTAGGCAGAGGTGAACATATAGTACACCTACATTTCGCCAGTCATGTTGTAAGTCCCAATGTAATAGGGGGCGAGCCTATTGCCATCGACCGGGCACAAATCCAGACTCCGTGCTGCTACTGAGAATTACCTAATGGAAAACTCAGTATCACTTTGTCCGACCCGGGATTTGAACCCAGGACCTCTTGTTCAGCAGCGCTTAGCGACCACTAGACCAACGAGGCAGTCGTAAATATTATCAACAACTAAAGTAAAGTAACGTTTATTCGTACGAAATCTGGTTCTTGTACAGTTGTAACAGTAATTATTTTTAGTTCTACACATTTCACTATTTCGGTATGCTAGTATTGAATGTTCTACTAATTTAAAAATAATCTAATAAAAAAAACAACATTAGCATGCAGATTTACAACAATAAAAATTATACAAAAACCAATTCAGTGAACCTGGTGACATGTACACTGCCTAGGCTAGGGAGTGTAAGGTTCAGGGCGGCAGACGCGGCTGAACTGCCGCCCGCTCAACAGAGGCCGAGTCGCGTGTGCGCACATAGTGCGCACACCAAAGTTGACGCAAGGGGCACGCAACCGCCCCTTGCCACAGGAGGCCTGCGGAGTCCTGGGTTGGGAGACCCACCTCCGCACCGAATAGGCCTCCGCTGAAGTCTTGCGGCCCCCTCTCCAACAAGGGGGCACCGATGTCGATTCCGCCCCTCTTTACAGGGCGGATAGCGCTGGCGGGGTTGGCGGTAGAATGCTGCAGCGATCCCGCCTCCCCGCCATCAAAAGCGCAGAGCAGGCATGTGAGGTTTTAGTGGGTAGGCCCCTGGATCTTATTGGGTTCGGGGAGAGTCCCACATACCCTCGTCGTCTCCCAACGGCGGGGGATGCGTAATGCATTTCCTCACTTAAAAAAAAAAAGAAAAAAAAAAAAAAGGGAGTGTAAGGTTGTCTTGGATTTTCAGGTTAAACTGCTCATTCTGAAGCTTTTTTATTCTGTAATTGAGTTCCTTAAAACTCAAAAGGCCATAATTGGGACATCTGATATTTTTCCCTTTAAAATAAATATAGGCATGGAATACACACACACAAGTCGTTATAAACCACATCTATAACGACATTAATGAATAAAATCTATGACAAATAATAAATCAATCAGTACCACTTTTCAGATGCTGCTACACAATGAGACAGTCAAACAAAAAAAACACGGCTACAAAACAAAAGGCAATAAAATCTGTAGCTCCTGTAGCCATGTAGCCGCACTACACAATCAATAAGCGGGTCCATCCCTTGGGGGATGTTCACATCACTAGACTGGACTTGTGTCGGTGCGGGATCTCGATAGTGGCTGCTTTTGATTTCGATACGACATGGAATCAGACTTGTACAACTTCTTCAAAGCAATTTATATTGTTACCAGCTGCGCCCCACGGTATTACCCGCTACAATTTTCGGGATAAAAAGTGTATACTTTATTCTACATAATAGAAGTATATTCGAGATAATTTTATGGGTCTAAAATGTGCCAGCTACCTCCATACCAAATTTTATCAAAATCGGTCCAGCCGTTTGAGTGTGAAGGGGTGACAAACATTCAAACACACTCACAAACTGTGCCTTTAAAATATTATTGTGATCTTTGGCACATTACATGAAATGATAATATTTTTTTTGATTATGACCTAGCTAATGTAATGTCGTCAGGTAGAGTAAGGCGTTGACAAAATGGTGACCAAGAACGGGTAAGCGATGCGTCGGTCATCCAGCAGACAGGTCGACGATGTTGCAAAGATTGCGCACCTAGATGAGATTGGCACAGGACCGCGGGTATGGTATAACTTTAGAGAGCCCCATACCTAGCAGTAAGACATGATAAAGAAGATGAGCAATAACACTTAAATCTCTATATTTGGTAGGCTGTGTCATGTTTCGTCAGAAGGGCAATGTTTAACAAAGTGAAGAGTTAGTTTAATCAATCAGGTAATGCGTCAAAAATAGTTTCCGTAAAATACAATCATCGTCACTTTGCATTAAAAATGTAAAATTAAAAATAAATAGTGACAAATATTCTTTTTGAGACTACACTTTTTATGCACATAGATGACATATTCAGCTTTAGGACTATAAATGAGAAAGGGTCTTGATACTTATGATGGAACAACGAATAAAATAAGAAGAAATACCTAGATGACTGCCTCGTTGGTCTAGTGGTCGCTAAGCGCGACTGCTGAGCAAGAGGTCCTGGGTTCAAATCCCGGGTCGGGCAAAGTGTTACTGAGTTTTCCATTAGGTAATTCTCAGTAGCAGCACGGAGTCTGGATTTGTGCCCGGTTGATGGCAATAGGCTCGCCCCCTATTACATTGGGACTTACAACATAACTGGCGAAATGTGGGTGTACTATATGTACACCTCTGCCTACCCCTTCGGGGAATACAGGCGTGATGTTATGTTATGTTATGAAATACCTAGATAGCTTCATTTATACCGTACAGTTACTGGTGAATTACAACACAAAAGAGATTAAAATCAGTAGTACGGAACAGTCGAAACAATTAATAAGCGGCGGCTTGTCCCGCGGGCACGGTGACATCAATCGACCTTATTCCCATATCGCATGTGGGTAGTGTATTGCGAGTGATATTGTAGTCGCACGATAATTACTGGACTCATTTGTAAAGTAAACAATGGTGATTAACGATACACGCTTGGTGAGCGATCTGCTATGCAGTTCTGACACTCTAACATCATCTCGAAAGACAACTTGCACGTCACCTTGCGATGCGCTAGTGTCGGTCCCACCGCGGATTTTCTTTTTCAACGGTGTGTCAAGCCATGTCAGAGGCCTACAGGCGGCTTAAACTCTGATACCAGGTTGTTCATCAACCATACGATAAGAAGAAGACCTCGGATTTACAAGTGAGTTCGTAAGCGATGTCTTTAGCACGGCTGGTATGCTATTCTGAAACACAAAAACCATCTCGCCAGTTACCTCGCTACTCATCGTTTGGTGGCGGTAGTGTTGAATTTTACCGCGGAATTAGAAGTGAGTTCGTAAGTGATGTCTTCAGAATAGCGCGGCAGTTCCCTAAACAAGTAGTGAAAAGCTCGATGACTAGAAATTGACTATTCTTTCGACTATGTAATCTGTGACTAGCGTTTGGCAATTGTCTAGACAAGCCCCTGATTTTTTAGAACTTACTGTCTATCAAATATGTGCGGGAATCGTACCCGCGAACCCTAGCACAGTCTAATCGCTTATCCACTGCGCCAATCAAGTCGTCAATTGAAAATATTTACTTTAGACCAAGCACACATTAATGAAACAATTCCATATTTAATTAGTAGAATACATACAATATGTTGTTCAAGTACCTATAGACTTTTCGTGTCCTTAATTCTTTCCTTCCTCTTTTTACAACGATACATCAATAGTATCCACATTAAAACGTATAATTGTACAAAATTATCCTTGTATAAGCCAAATAGGGCTATAATAATGGCCTCTAATGTAGATAATAGGTGTTTAATTAGCCTAAAATAACGTCACTTGTGTTCGGACCACTAAATTATGGATCATTGTTACATAATTCACCGACTAATTCATTTCATCGCTCTGTTTGCATATTGATCTGTGTGCGTACAATGATATTTCTGTTTGATTCTAAATGATGTTTATCCTGTATTATGTGACATACTTATGATCCCGCTTGTAATCCCCGAACGCAGAGCTTTAAGTACGCCTTTATCAAAAGTTTATGCCTACAGCCTACACTTAAACACAGCACACTCAAGAAAATGTATTTAAACCATGGATTAAATTATACCTGTCACTGTCGTGTGCATGTCAGAGAATAGAGATGTCAATAGACTTGACACAGGTTTAAGTTAATCTAGGTATTATCCTCGTATATAAATTAGAGAGAAGTCTATGTAATAAGGCATACGTTTATAGGTATCCATGCATTGGGCCCACGCCATGCTAGTCACTTCATGGAGGAATAGACATAGGTGGTCCTTTATCATTAAGCTATGCACAGTATGCACCCACATTTCGTCGCTGATAAAGTCTATGTCACAGTGTGTAGGTGGTGAGCCCATAGCCACTAACGAGGCCCACACCATGCGAGTCACCCCATACGACTCGCTTTCTTGGCAAGAGTAAGACCTCATAGTTTTAAGTAATTAATCTTTTTAATTTTGCACTAATAATTATAATAATTTACCAATCGATTAAAGATCCAGAACCAAACAAAGCGATCAAAACAAAAACAATACCGCCCAAAAATAAACGCGTTATTAAATCAGCATCAATATCTTCAACAAGTTCGAAAAAAACAAATAAACTAAAAAAGGAATCCTTTGTCCTATTCCCTGAGAAATGGTTCTGTCTGAGGCCTGCCCGTGATTGATGACAAGCCAGTCCGCTTCACGACAGACCAAGGCTGCCTTGTTTGAATTATAAGCGTTTCAAATAACTGATCTGCGATTAAGACATTGTTCTGAACGATTTATTTAGAACTTAAATATAATATTTTATAACTTACTGCAAAATAGTAAGTTCTTTAAACGTCACCCCACACTTTTGATTTCTACTGTACCATGGGTGCGATTCACAAACATGAAATATGTCATACACAAACACCCAGACTCGGACAAACATCTGCGGATCGCACAATTTTTAGTTCCGTGCGAGAATCAAACCCGCAAGCCTAAGCGCAGCAATCCAATCATACAGCCTCTATGCTAACTAGGTTGTCATTAATAATTACTTATCTTTTAGTGCCTATAACCGGCCCACAGCGGGAGTATTTTCATACACAGAAGAAATCGGTATTGTTGTTTCAGGTTTTACCATGGCAGTTTCTTTCACAGTATCTAAGAATTCGTCGATAACATATAGAAAAGGTCACATTAATTCTTGCCAGGTTTTATACCTCGCACATACCGTACTATTCGGTCAGTCAACTACTCGGCTAATTTGTCCTTGATTCATCTTATCGTATGGTTAATGAATAACTTTGTGATAGAATTTAAACTGCTTGTAGGCCTCTGATATGGCTTAACACAGTTGAAAAATCTCTCAGGTGTGCCGGTTTTCTCGCGATATTTTCTTTCGCCGTTTTTAGCAACTTAGTTTGACTTTACTTAACTTATAAATTAGTTATCTAAATTATAATACGCACATGAATTCATAAAGACATTTGTGCGTGCCGGGGTATAAACTTGCGACCGTTGACTTGCCAGTCCAATGGTCATACCACTCGGCTGTGACTACTATTGTCCTTAATAAAACAAAATAAAGAGTAAAAAATATGAAGATTCTTGAAATAGTTTTGCAAATTCAATCATATGCATGACGGTCAAACGCAAAGCGTTATCCAATGTAGACGAGTTTTGTGAAGCTCTCGAGACGTTGACCGTTATCATTCACGATTCGCCGAATGCAGGCAAGCGCCATGAAGATTCGTGGCCTGTGATTGGTGCAGTAAAACCGACAGTGCTCCGAACTTAGGCGAGCCTAGCCGAGTAAACGAGTTGTCAAAAGGCAAACCAAATGGACTGTTTAGACCTCATTGGTATTGCAAATGGTATTGTCGGTTCAGTCGTTACGTTGGTACTATTTTTCACTCGTCGAATTTGAGTCATTTATTTATCGACAACTACATGGATATGAGATGAACTAGGTAAACTGTTTAAACGTGGAATTTGATTGACCGCAGTATATAACGGTGGGAAAAAACGCATATAGATTTAAAACCTATAACTTAGAGGTACTATACTATATTATTATAGGACCTCAGAGGAACTACGAATTAGCTGCTACGTTTGGGGGACATGTTCCGTAGCATACTAATAAATTCCACTGCGCGTAAAGTCGCGTTTTGTTAGTCGGTTACGCATCAACGTTTTGTAAAAGCTAGATACAATTTTCGGATTCTATTCTGAGAATTTATATTTTTTTTGTATTCTCATATACTCTTAATTAAGAATTACAGGGTAATCACAATGCTACTTTACGATTCTTTGACATTTCAAATAATCTTATCATTTTGCCTTAACTAAAGGCCACGACAAATCCACAAGCCAAACCAACTACTATATTTCTCATTCCGACTAACAAAATAATATTTAACATTCAACAACTAAAATTAATCTTTAACGACTGTGACTTAAGGTTGGATATTGCACAACACTAGAAAAGCGTTGATACGAAACGAAATATATAAACAAAACAAAGGCCAGAGATTAATAAAAGAAGAAGACAATGAGATATAAAACCTCCTTTGTTATTTTTATGAAACACAAAAAAATTAAGGCGTACAGGAGTTGTTGAGATTCTTAAGATACGGCTTTAAAAATGTCTGTAAGTAATTCTTATGTTGATTTGATTATGTAAGCGAAACGAAAATAAAATTAATTAGCGACTGTGTTTACAGAGTACCTACTTCATTTAAAAACACTTTTCGATGCTGGAAAGCTAAGAAAGACGGATATTACTACTGTTGCCTTTACTAATTAGCTTCAATAGTATCTTTTTCAGGCAAGAATGGTCGCAATACAAACGCGGGATCATTGAAATTCTTCATAAGAAAAAGATTTAAATGCAAACAATTACCTGCCTCGTTGATCTAGTGGCCGCTAAGCGACACTAATAAACTGTATTCCTCCTAATGCGTAGGCTGAGGTGTAGAGCACAGCCACATTTTACCAATTTTGTTTAGGACCCATGTATTAGGGGCCGAGCCTATTGCCATCAACCGGGCACAAGTCCAGACTCCGTGCTGCTACTGAGAATTACCTAATGGAAAAACCCAGTAACACTTTGCCAGATCCGGGATTCAAACCCAAGATCACACGCTCAGCAGTCGCACTAAGCAACCACTAGACCAGCGAGGCGGTTCCAGTTTCTAGAAATCACTGGAAACCTCGATGAAATCCCGAGAACGGGAATAAATCTCCATTATACGCGTTCCAAGTTTTATTTTGTTCGACTCTACACTTCACAACTGAAACCAATTCAATCATTCAGGGGAACAAAAGTAACAAGCGTTTGTTTGATTAAAAAATGGATTGATTGCACTAAGAGACAAGAGGTGGATGAAGAATTATTCCACGGATGGGAATGATTTGATAGACCTCGTCGGAGAAAACGCTGACTGTAGATTACCGCATATGCTCACAATCATTATTCGCTGAAATGCTGACTTTAAGTTACCGCATAAGCTCTTAATATTAGTATTTCATGTATTTTAACTATATTACTTAAATGTAGTCCGGCTCTTATTGACTTTTTGATTATGAGTAAAGAAAATACTTGTTTATTTCAAAACATTTTTGATGTTTAGGTTGCAAGTAAAGAGCCTTCACGTGTGATACCTAAGTACGACCCGCGCACCCTGGGCGGTCAACTTCGCCACCATCTTTGTTGACAGGCTAATCTCTACACTACGGCATGACCTGTTTCCTTACCTATAATAGCTCAAGCTGATACGAAGAAGAAGAAGATGTTCAGAATACATCAAAATTCACCCGAATCTTACTGTGACAATGTTGTGTCGTCAATTTGCTTTCAACATTTTACAGAGTAGCGAGCGTTCGTAGAAAGATGATTCATATATAACCAACGAGATACATAATAAAGAACCTCAAGAGAATCCAAGCAATTATTAACACTAATACTTTGAGCCACAAATAATTAATTCTGCTTCATATCAAATACCAAAACTCGTTGCAATTTGCTACGAAAGCGGTATACGTAAGCTAGTTTCTAGATTTCACGATACGTATAACATGGCCGAATAGTAATAACGCAAGTTTTACTAGTCGGCTAACGTTGAGTAGTGCACACCGAATTTTGCAAGATTACACTCGCTTCGAACTGAAAATTAAGCTAAGTCAGCTCACAGTCGGAATGCAGTTCCATTAAATATTCAAGGCGGGTATTAGGTAGGGAAATTATGATGAGTTTTGCACACCTAATGTACGCGCTGAGTTGATTTCTGTGTTATCGTATTTCTGGGTTGATTTTGCTTGAGATTTATTGGCAATTTACAGGAACATAGGCAGTGGAAGAGTGTTGTGTTCACTTTTATAGGTATAAACGTTCTTTGTACTCTAAAAAATACTTTAGATGGAGCTTAGGCATTAAAGATCTAGTGGGTATTCGGTGGTAAAAAACCTAAGTCTACTTAGGTGCATTATATAAATACAAGAATTCAAATTAATCTTTCGTTTCATTAATATCAATACTAACAATGTCCTTTAACTGAAGATATAACTGCTTCAATGTCATATAACTTTAACTCTGTTGTTGTTTTCTTTTTGCCTGTCAGATGGTAAACACAATAGTAAAATAATCATATTATGTGATACACCAGACAGGAAAAGGGTTAAAAATAACTTTAAAATTTTAGAATACTAAACGATGTAACATTACTTGAGCTATGACTTTAGTTTGTCAAAAGAGTATCAATGAATAAAGAGGAGTTGGAACTAGATATTATTATTTACTTAAAATAGAACGGCCGAAGCCAATTACAACATTTACACATAAAACAAAACACAATAAGACAAAGAGAAAAAATAAAAACATAATAAAATAAGAAACAGTAACACAACATAGGTTTAAACATACATAACACTTGTTAGATATCTCTACAAATGATAAACCAAAGGTATATTATATAGAAGGAACATATACAGACAAGTTTGCTTTTGGCTTCGTAGAATACGACGAAACGAAAGCTCATAATTTAAGTGGTGTTGAAACTAGTATTTTAGCTATATTCACAACGGGATTTGTGGCAAATATCTAAGTAGTATTCCAGTGAGAAGACCAGAGTTTCGGACTGTATTAGTGCAGTAAAATTCTAAAGTGTTTGGCTACTCATTAGTTCATTATTTGGTCTATATAGCGGCTTTAGACTAGTAACAATAGAAAGACAAATAAGAATATAATGATAAATGTATAGGAATGATAATAATATAATGTTTCGAATATGTTACCTAAAATATACTTATTGTAAATCCTATTTATTTTTTATTATATTTGATTTCTATTCGTCTAGCATTTCGCCACAATATCATTTGTAAATCCAACTGACCAAAAGTATCTTTCATTCTTTTTACTTATCATTTTCGTAACTAATACAACACCATAATTAAAAAAAACAACACCAACAGCGATAACGATACTCCCTATACCTTCGATCAACAAACGAAGCTAAAATTACAAAAGTAACATGAGTTTAGGGAGATCTTATAAAAGATCGTACGGTAGACGTATTGGAAAACATTCCAACTTGAAGAAAACAAAGAATCTTACTTAAAACTTTGGACCATCATTAGACACTCGCGAGATCAAAGAAGAACTTTGGAGACAACTAGGGATTAAATTTCATCCTGAACGTAGAAAAGTTATTCACATTCCGACACTAGAAGAGCTTCAAAACTGACGAATATTTATATAATTGCGTAATGAATAATGTCCAAGACCCGTCTCAGCTGAGACTAGCCGACTACGCAGGAGATATTATTGTGCACAAGTATGCGCGCAAACACAGACGTGTACTCCCTATTCCTTCACTCTCATAGTCCAATGGGACGGTAGACCGACACGACTGGAGAGAGCTCAGGCCCAGGACCAACTGATCAACGTGCCTTCCGAAGTACGGAGGGGCCTCGACATGTGAAAACGGTCACTCATCACAAGACTGACCGCGGTGAGCACGGCTTAACCTCGCAAATCGACTGATCTGCGCGGTAGCCATGTAGCTATGAGCCCCTTAAATATTGCCAACTGTAAGACTATCCCTGAAAGAATTCTATCTAATTATTTACTTTTGTAGTTAGCCACAACTTGATAGAAACTCAATATTGTATGCACAAACGCATAATACAATAACTATCTTAAAGATTATGTATGTACCTACTGTGTTTGTAATAAATAAAGAGTCAAATACTGACTGTCTAGTGGTCGCTAAGCGCAATTGCCCATCATAAGATCCTGGTTTCGAAGCCTGGGTCGGGCAAATTGTTATTGGGTTTTTTCCATTAGGTTAGTCAGCAAGCAGCACGAAGTTTTTGTTGATTGATGGCAATAGGCTCGCCTCTTATACATTGAGACCCATAACATAACTGGCAAAATGTGGGTGAACTACACACCTCTGCCTACCCCTTCGGGAAATAAAGAGTTAAAAGAATTAACTTAAATACACTCTTACGGTATCCAGTAATCCAAACAGTTCTCAAATCTTCGTCCCTCGGATAAAATATTCCGTTTGTAAGCTATGTTTTAGAAATAAACTTGTCTTAAGACGCTGATAACTCATCCTAGTTACTGTGGGGACCATAATTGGGGTCCCTTGGACTTCTTCGTTCTCAAACCTTCGAATCGGATATTCCTGAATAAATTATTGAAGCTAAAATGCCCTGAGACTGTATCGATAAGGCTGCCAATAAAGACCAACAATTTTGGTCCTATGTAGGTACTTGCTTTGAATTTTTTATTTAGGTATCTGTGGGTACATTCGTGTTTATAGCTTTGGTACGGATTGTTATGTTGTGGGCCGTTGTTTGCAAGGCTTTAGTATTTTACTCGGAGTAAATGCTATTAATTTTCTTACAGGTCCATTTGAAACTATTTTATTTGCACTTAAATACATTTAAATAGCAAAACAGTTTTCTTAGAACAGACACTTTATGGATAGAAATTTATGGAAATATTTACATAACGCTTTTCTTTAACATCTGTAAAGAAAATGGTGAATTTTGTGCCGAACATTTTAGGCATACCCAAATATAAAAAAAGTTGAGTTTGAAATCAATCGAAAGAAAAGAAAACAAGAGGAAAAAATTATTTAAACGAATAACTTTATTTCCAACAAATGAGTTTGCACAAAGGCTTTTTCAAATCTACAAATTTTTCCCTTTAGAGAATTCGTGGCTCATGGTTAAACTAAGGACCATGAGTATCGAATTCTCCGAAGGACTTGGTCCTTCGAGCCGCCTTAAATAATTTATTAAGAAACGTGTATAATTGTACATAGCTTCGTTGATTATGTAACATACAAAGTTCTACTTCAATTATCGAGCTAGCCCCTATTATTGGCAAACTACAATTATAAACAGAATATTAACATGGGACCTACCCTTGAGCGAAACAATTTAACATTAATGATATGACTAAGTTTCGACCGGCCAGATCACGCTTCACTGATTTAGCGCCTTGACTGTTGCAGTGTGGTGAGAAAATGGCATGTTTATGAAATGTCTGTTTCTAGTATTTTCTGGTTTATAGTATTAACGAATACACGGCTCAGCCTCGTATTTAGCTGTCAAGCTTAGCAACCACTAAACCAACAAGGCTGTCAACAATGTATGATATTGTATTCAATTTATGTAATTAATGCTATAATATAACACCTAATTCTATTAATTACCTACATTTTATGCAAATAAATAAATCCATCTATCTCATAAAGAGAAATCCATCCGTGTCTACATCTTTTTACTTACAATATCTGTACTCTAAACATAGATTAAACTTAAGCGAGACGATATAGGCTTCACATATGTAGGTGCGTTATTGAGTTCAATGCGTCCCGATTCCTTGCACACAACTGCGATTTTAACATCCGGTAATTCTAGAATCGCAGTTGTGTACAAGGAATCGGGACGCATTATCGCAATAACGCACCTGTATGGGGGAGCCTTAAATCAATCAATCAATTTACTTCAGATAATACAATCCATAATGGTTAGTAAAAAACATACACAACTTACAAACTAGTATTAGTAGGTACATGAATATCATCATATAAAATTAAAATTATTAAATTCAATTAATTTACTATAATACAATTTAAACAACACACCTACTTCTGGGCGCGGTTTGTAGGCAACACTTGCGTCTTCGTCATATGAGGCCATCATTCCTATCCACCACAGTCAACAGGAGACTGTTGGCGCTGCGCACCCGCCGCATCAGACAAAAGACTCGATCTGACAGATATCAGAAAAGTTTTTAGGGTTAAAATAAAATGACACGCTTCAGCATTATGTCTACGACTGAAACTTTAACTCAAAAGGTCCCGATAGAATAGGCAAACGGTGTGGACCTTTAAGAATTTGGTGTAGGTGCGCCATGATTCTGTGGTTATTTTAATTACTGTTTTAAGATTTTATTCTTCGTGCTACTATTATACGTGCTTGATCTATTTGTAAATGGATGGATGATGATTTTATTAGCAATTAGCATTAGCATTTAAATAAATTGTTAACTTAGTATAGTATACCTAAAGTAAGTCCGGCGCATCCTGGGTGTTAAACTATACTACCATCCTTGGTGTCTGACAAATCTTTTCACCACGACATGACGTCCTTCCATGTAATTTAGCTCGACCCGATACAAAGGAGACGTTTGAATCTCGTTGAGGTGAATAACTAACAGATAGACGAAGTGAGCTAGGAAACAGACAGCAGCACATGCTGCTTACTCGGGTTGATATTTGATAATGGTATCTTATGTGGCGTACAAAGTACGTAAAAAGTAAGTACCTAATAACTTTAATTATCCATCTATTCAGGATGTAACCATTTCCTACCTTTAAATGTTTAAAAACCGTCAATTTTTCTCTGTTATTAACAATCCATTTATGATGTCAGTACTCATCATGATATGGAGTGAGATAGCCTTTACTCACACTTCAAACATAAAAAATTGCATTAGGCATATGTAACAAAAAAGAACATTTAAGTAAAAACAACATTTTCCCATTACGCAAAACAAGCTTACAAAAATTGGCCTGGAATTCCCCAACAAATCATGGTCACCGAAATTAACCCTTTCACGGTGACTAAACATGAGCAGGTCCAACGGGCCCCAAGCTCGCTCCCTCCTATATAATTAATCACGGACCCCTATTGACAGAGGATCATTTGGACCCACATAAGTGGAATCCATACACCTAATACCTGAACACTGGCATTCCTGAAAGCGGCGTGTTTGCGAAAGGCAGAATGCTAACCATTAAATTGATTTACTTAGACGTATTTTTATTGTGTTTAATGAAAGGGTGGGTTACAAATGGGCTGGTTCGATGTTTGTGTAGACATACATGTGTTTTGAATGGATGAAACAGAAACTTGGAGGGATTTCAATACATTTATGTTTCATTTTTTGAAACCTATGTTTTTTTTGTCTGTATCGGTATTTACCTAATGCATGCCACCATCTACCCGCTATTTCTGTCGCTGTACCTATCTATTAATGGTTGTCTGGAAGAAATTGCTTAAAGCAATAAGACCGCCACTTATTTTTAGCTATAAGTTTTTTAGTATTTCTTGGTGTGCAATAAATCTGTCTTTTGGTGATTTTTATATTAATAATGAAGGTTGATTATCTACTAACAATTCAAAGAATTGGATATAGCAAATAGGTGTAGAAATTGCCATGTCCATTGACTCATCGTAAGCCGAATAACATAGGCCTTCATCATCATCATTATCAGCCGGAAGACGTCCACTGTAGAAAAAGGCCTACCCAAAGGGGGGGGGGAGCATAATCCCCACTCTTCGCAGTATTGGTGATGAAGTTACAGAAGACCTGCCGCCCATGTCCTGGATTTTCCCGGGGACGAAATAGGGAGATGCTTCTCTGGTCCGACACTCCACGGGACATACGCCTAACTTGGCAATAACCTAACACTCAACAAACTCATCTGACTATAATTCTCATAAAGAGATTTTATTAACTGCCAGCCACATTCATTAAAATATCATATTTCCAGTAACGCGATACACATAACGAAAAATAATTTGATTTTTACATCCACAGAGTTTCTGGGAAACAATTCTGGTAAGTTATCTGCTCTGATTCCGTATTTCATTTTACGGAGCCCATTGTTGGGATGATAAAGGGGGCCCTAAGCTGCGCCCTCTGATACGATGGCTGCTTACCTGTTGGCAAAGAGTAGGACGCAGATGTGACTTTGTTTCGGCGCGGTTGTTTTAGTAACTTTAGTGTCTTTTTCGGTCAGAAACTGACTTGACCTCTTTAAAGTGATTTAGTTGTTTTGGCAATTACAAGGTGAACCAACTGTGGTAGGTTTTTGCTCTTCAGGCTTGTATCTAAGTCACTTTTTCGTATACTTAGGTCGAGAAAAGGTAATCAGTTAAAAAGTAGTGCGCAACATAATACTTATTGCTCATGTTCAACAAAACACAACCTACACCAGAAGAAGAAAACTTTGAGATACATACGCTTATAAAATATGAGAAATATAATATTACAAAATAGAATTAAGTTCCAATTTCTTTTTAACGTCATTGTTGTTTAATATTATTTATAACTAGCGGCCCGCTCCGGCTTCGCACGGGTATAAAATATATATTATAAGTATTTCTCCACTATTTAATGGATGTTATTATACCTATAAACCTTCCTCTTCAATCACTTTATCTATTAAAAAAAACCGCATCAAAATCCGTGGCGTAGTTTTAAAGATTTAAGCATACATAGGGATATAGGGACAGAGAAAGCGACTTTGTTTTATACTATGTAGTGATTATAACTTTCAGTATCTCCTTAGAATACATGATGTGCTTACCTGTAAGAGATTGATACATTAGGTCATAAGTCTATTGGATGTTTCTCATGTGTGTATCAGTGTAACCAATTGTTGGTGAGCCAAATAAATAAAATTAATATAAAATATTTTTATGCTGTGATTGGGCAAGAAAACTTGTAGTTATCAGGAATCAAAATTGTCATGGACCGACCTTGATGGTACAATTTTTTTTTTAACTATTTCTCCACTAGAACTAAGACACTTTTGTGTCGTGTGAGCGCCTAACAATAGTTTACACATGCACTGGCATAAAAACTTGAATTAAGTCTACTGTAGAACTCATTATTACAGAAATATTTATCCTAAGCTGCCCCCTTACCATGAACTCTTAAAACAGGACAGTTTATTATGTGAAAGCGAGACGCCGCTATGTATATGTATGTAATGCGGCGTCCCGCTTCCACAACGTCAACTGCCCTACTTTAAGTGTTCATGGTAAGGGCAGAACTGAACTAACAGCCTCCAGTGCAGCAGTCTTTCCACTACCATCTTTCTTTCCAAAATCTTAATTTTTACGTATTCCAACGTGTCGTATCTGCGAACAGTTTATCAGTGGCATTTCTTGGAGAATAATGTACGCCCTGAAAGATAATACTTCGCAGTGGATGAAAGAAAATTAAAATTCATAAATCTGTGAAACGGTGGGCGCAGTATTAAATATGAGAACAGCCATTTTATAATTTTTATTATTGCCTGAACGATGCGACTTGACGGACGTGTTGTTTCTTTATTACATTTGGCAGAAATAAATGCTGTTTTTGTATAGAAACTTGTATTTTTGTAGGTGAGAATATTATTTCATCGCCTGTATTCTCCAAAGGCTCGTATTTATAGTTTTACAAGAAAATTTAGAGCGCCCCATATTAATTATAATTATATTATATAACTTTACTTGTTTCTTGTTTTTGATATTTCTCATCTCAATATATCTTAGCCAATATATTCTATCGTTTGGGTTCATTACACTTAACCCTTTAATGACGTGACACGTGTAGAATGTTGTTACAATAAGACCTTTATCTTATACTGTCGTTATCAAAGCATGTCAGAAGTTCATAAGGGCCTGACAGCCTTAACATTGAGATAAGATATAGAGACAAGGGTGACGTCAGACGGTCCATTCAACCCTAAGCTAGTCTTAAGTGAGGATGAGAGACAAATTACTTTAGAAACAGAAGGTTGATGTAAGTATATGGAGAATTTGTACGTAGACAAAAAGGCGACGTAGCAGCTACGCTGACGTAGCAACGAAAATATTGCAAAGCGTACTATTTTTTTTAGCTTTTTGAGGGTTAAAAATAAAAGGTATTCCGTAGTTTCTTTTGTATTGTTAAAAATCTCGAATTTTTAGTCGTAATATTCTTAAAAATATCACTAATCGTACGTACCACAGCTGGCAGATTTTCTTTTATCATAGAGTTAAATTATTGCTGAAATTCTTTAATTTATGTTTGTAAAGTGAATTACTGCAGTGCTACTAGTTTAAATAACCTTAATTAATACCGTTGAGGTGCTAAACCACATTTAGTGCTAATGAATAATTAAATGTTATCCGGCAGCTTTCATTGTAACGTGTTAACGGAAAATACTGGACTATTGAAACAAAATTAGAATTAATATATTTTTAATACAAAATGTGGCATAAAAAAGTGGCCAGAGTCATTCGGCCGGGTTTCAGACTATGACAGATTAGGATTCAGAATGAATCTTCTTCTTCTTATCGTATGGTTAATGCACAACCTGGTGTCAGAGTTTAAACCACCTGTAGGCCTCTAACATGGCTTTACACACCGTTGAAGAATCTCTCAGGTGTGTCGGTTTCCTCACCATGTTTTCCTTCACCGTTTTTAGCAACTGATAATAAATTTATAGTACGCACATAAATTCAAATAAACATCGTTATTTGCGGATTTTGAATTTGCGACTGTTGACTTAGCAGTCCAAGGGTCATGTCATATGACACGTGACTATCTCTGTTGTGAAATCAGAATGAATGAAGAAAAACATCGAGTATTCAAAATCAATAAAGAAATACTAATACTTAGTCTAAAACCACCAATATTTTGTGAGCGAGCGTGGTGATCAATACTTTTTAATACTATACTATCAATTTTTTCTTTCCAAAAAAAGTTTACAAATTTCATACATGACCTACAAATAGTTTATATATTTTGCTATCGACACGAAAAGAAGTATACGAAAGATATTTGCTCTGCAACAGAAGCATTATCTATAGACCAGTGTTACTATTATTTTATATAATAATTAAGTAAGATTTAAATCAAAACACAAACAGACTGTCAAGAAGGATAACATAAACACAGACAACATCACAAACAGCCTAAAGTCGAGCAATTTCCACTGAGATTAAAACATGTCCACGATTTATACTAAAACGTTTATAATATCAAACGGATGACTACAAAGAGTTACGGAACGCTACAGAAAGGACGGAACCCGGAGCTTTGAAAGTAAATAGATGTGTCAGGGATGGGCTGAATGTAATGCTGGAGTTAATATCTACTGATTGGCGCAGTGGCTAAGCTATTAGACTGCTGCGCTAAGGGTTGCGGGTTGATTCCCGCACGGGTCAAAATTTGTGCGGTCCGCAAAGTTTGTCCCCAGTTTGGTTGTTTCTGTATGTGATATTACATGTTTCTGTTACATTCCTAAATTCCAAGCAAGACGTGACTTTTTTTTTTAAAATAATATTACAATCATCATTATCTAATCTTTGAACTTTGCCTCTATTAAATAAATTTTAATTTATGCTGTGTTACGGGGCATAGACAATTTTTTCTGGTTATAGGTGTTATAAGTTCATGTAATAGGGACCAGCCTATTGTCGTCCATCGGGCACACACCGAAAACTTCGCCTTATATACCTCGTTTCCTGGTGCCGGAACAATATATCGAAAGATGACACACAAGGATGGAATATCCTTTTTTTGTCCCTTCACTTCATACGGCAAATACAGCATGCTCCTCTCTGCATTAGTGGGCAGAAGGACCTATATTTTGCTTCGTATCTACCTTTGTGATAGGAGGCGAGCCTCTTGCCTTTTTTCGGGTTTACATTTTCGTCAATAGTGTCTAAAAAGACCTATGGCAGGGATAAAGATCATAATATAGTGAAGCCGAAGACCTGTCTTTAACTTACACTAAATGTTACGTACTTATGTGTGTTTCATACAAAGTTAGGATGGCTATCATTTTAAGTGACACATCCTTTCTTCTATCCTCCGCGGCTCAGGAGTTTCAGTTGACATGCGAGTCTGCCTTGAGGCACATTTCTATTGTGGATAAACTTTATTCCAGGAGGCGACAACGCTGCCTTAGCTAATGGAGACATTATGATTTTATGTCCCAAACTTTAAATTGTTTTGGGCGCACCAAAATTGTTTGGAACCCATATCGTATTGTAATTATTATTTTACGACGTGTGTTTGAGAAGTCGTTCCGTATTTTGTTTATGTTTGTTTTTGTCTAATTTGTTTTGTTTGGTTGTTCGTCCCGTTTCGTTTGGGACTAGGGATTTGTAATGTTACGTGATTGATTGTAAAGATCGTTATTTGATGTTGCCATGAGAATTCCGCTGTAACTAGTACTCTTGAAATAATCTCTTGGGAAATAATCCCTTTTAATGAGACTCGACTGGCGGGGTAATGAATCATTTGTTCAAAATGACTGTCGTATTAACATAATTATTATGTGAGAGGTGCCTCCCCCTTCTACCGACCTCGTGGGGTATACAGACATACATGTTTATGTAGTCATAATCATCAACAAGAATTTTACTAAGACGAGCCAACTGACGCAGTGTATAAGTGATTGGACTATCGGGCTAGGTTGTCATTCCCCGCAAAAGTCAAATATTGTTGTGACCTTTAGATGATGGTTAAAGTTTAATGTTTGTGCATGTTCCACTATAGGAAGTTTATAGTTTAATCGTTGAGGCGTGGGCGTCGGGGCGTTTAAAAAATCTTTTATCATTGTTTTATTCGCAATTCAAAACAAAATTATGAAACTATCGTTTTAATAATTATATGAAATAGTTTGCTATACTTGTGAATATTACTGGTTGCCATAATTATAATTATCAACTATTCGTAGGTTCGGTTTTAGCAAGCCGCAGGGTATTTTGTGATAAAACAATAATTTAATTAATTTTAACCGCAATAACGCTACGGCTTATGTAAATGTCTGACTGACACGTTGGTCTAGTGGTTAGAGGGTCGATTTCCGGGTCGGGCAAAGTTTACCTGGATTTCTCCGATAGAGATATTATATTTCCCGGTTAATTGCAATAAGCTCGTTATCACATGATTTGTGCTTAAACTGTTCATCTCTGTCTATCACTTCGAGTAATACAGTAGCGATTATGTTTCTTTCTTCAATCAGTTATCATAAGATATTAAATAGTTATCAGTTACTAAAAACGGTGAAGGAAAACATCGCGAGCAAACCAGCACACCTAAGAGATTTTTTACCGGTGTGTAAATCCATGTCAGAGGCCTACACGCGGCTTAAACTCTGACACCAGGTTGTTCATCAACCAACCGATAAGAAGAAGCTTCAATCAGGACTATCCCAAACGCGCCAACATCACAGCCACCACAATCGGTTAGTGCAAGAGGTAAGTAGTAACATTCGAAGGCTTTGCATATCAATGAATAAGTTTGGACAGAATGCCGGATAAACACGCTTTTGTTATGCTAAAACTTTAAACCGACATGTTCCAATACTCGATATGAGTTTCTTCGTGTTTTGTGTGTATTGAGAAATATAGCAGTTTGTGGACACCAAGTTTTGACGGTTAGAGATATATGACTGTCGAGGATAGATGAAATATGTTATTGGCTTGTCTATTTGCTTTGTTACTTGATTGACGTGTCGCTTTAATTGTTATGTACGAGTATGTATAGGTTATGGGTAAAACATAAAATCACGCCTATATTTCCCGATGCGGTTGAAATAGGTGACTTGTATAGAACACCCACATTTCGCAAGGTATGTCATAGGTACTACGTTAAGCCGTGTTCCGCGGTCATTCAAGAATGACCGCGGAAACCGGTCACCCATCACAAGTGATGGGTGACCGGTTTCACATGTCGAGACCCCTCCGCCGCCTCCGTGCTTCGGAAGGCACGTAAAGCCGTCGCGTTGGTCCTGCGCCTTGGACTAGGACTTAAAGCCGTGTTCACCGCGGTCATTCTTCTGATGGGTGACCGGTTTCACATGTCGAGACCCCTCCGCCGCCTCCGTGCTTCGGAAGGCACGTAAAGCCGTCACAGTGGTCCTGTGCCTGATCTCTCTCTGGTTGTGTCATTCTACCGTCCCATCGGACTATGAGAGGAAGAGAAAAGCTGCACCTATGCATACATGACCTTGTGCACTATAATATCTCCTGCGTAGTTGGTTTATCTTAGATGAGAAAGGCCGCAGTATTTATGATGATGGTATGGTGGATGTTTGATATGGTTGTATCTAATGCTCATCAAGACATTGTGGAGACTAATTCACGGCCTTGGTAATAAATAGTTTGGAAAAAACAACTTTATCACTAGACTACTACACTGAAAGCTCAAACAAATGTGTTGAAAATAGAAACTTGCCCTGAGTGTGTGAGGACGTACTTGTTTTACTTTGTAACTGCAAACCAAATTCACGGCAACACAAATCTATAAAATCATAGTTTTAATGACCTCTATTAATAGTTTTAACCAATGGGTAGGTTGTAGCATGCCTGTGTTTCAGACTTATGCATCTTTTATTACGACATTACACGATACAATATCGATGACCTATTAGTTAGGCTACAAAGAGAACTACCATAACACTGGATACTTTACGTGTTCGACTTTAAACTTTCAAACCAAGCTATTAGAGTTGAAATTCCTGTACTGTTTCTATCCTTGCAACTTACTGAGTATTAGATACCTACTACAAAAAAATACGAAAAAAGAAAAAAAATAAGCTGGTTATTTTTAACGGCATAAGCTGATTGTCACATAGAAACAGGAAACCATTGAGAAGAGATTTGCCAATCAACAAGAATGTAGAGAAGTACTTAGGTATCATCACTCTCTTCTAGGGGGAGGCCTTTGTCCAACAGTGGACGTCTTCCGGCTGCTGATGATAATGATATTAAAGTGGGGTGCTAGAAGAGAGTCTTTATCACCATCAGCCGGATGACGTCCACTGTTGTCCCCGTTTAAGCAGGGGGGTTGCCATAATCCCCACGCTTGGCAAGCGGCTTGGGGATTACAGTATTGGTTATGAAGTTACAGAAGACGCTGCTGCCCATTTTCTGAATTTTCCCTTAGTCGCCTCTTACGACACCCACGGGAGGAAAGGGGTTGGTCAATTCTAGGCCGGATACCACACGGCCATTTATCATACTAAGATCTATACTACAGGTACATGACAATAGGAAGAGACCAGTTTTAAATGACATCCCACAATAACGTATTATCCTTTTACTAAAAGCAGAATTACAGCCGAATGAAATAAGACGTCAACGTGGCTCCAAACCGCACTGCAACTAGCAGGCCATTAGAAAAGCTACAAATGTTAACCCAGTTACCATTCAAATTCTAAGTATCAAGTTCTAATAAGCGCTTCAGCGGCCTATTTGGCAAGTCAGCGGCTGCAGCGCTCCACGTGCCCGGCTGGTCCAACACACGGCACCCGCTCGTTAGCTCGAGAGCGCTAAAGCGCTGCACGTCAAATTGGACACTAGAGTGAGGTCCAATTTGTGCAGTCCCGCGTCGGTGTTAGGTGTGTTCTTCATTTGGTAGTTTTTATTGGGTTTTACGTTTATAAATGTATATGGTTTTCTCATGTGAAATATAGAGTTTCTTGCCGGTTCTTTTTCATAGAAACGACTTTCTAGAACCAAGCAACTACATTTGACGTTTTTTAAGTGCTCTTTTGTAGCTTTTATGTAATTAGTTCATTTATAAATCTCTTTTGAATGCCAATGTAGTATTCTTTTTCTAAATGTTGCTAGGAATGTAGGAATTAAGACCCGAAAAATCCAATGAACAACAATAGGATGGCAACTTGTGTCCACATGGAATATACGATGAGCGTCAAAATGTGGGCGTGGTCTAAACTTTCCTGATCACGAAGAATATGCATAAAGTCAAACCTGTTTCGCTCAGAGTATAGGAAGTATGATGGCTTTCCATTTGCTATGATCTTGGCATACTATTAAATAAATGAATTATTTCTGCAAGCAGGTATTCACAATCACTTTTACACATCAGATTTCAATAAACAAGAAACTTGATAGCATCGGCATTTTCTGGCAACCGGCACCTGACCTGTGAGAAGAAATACCGAAACTAACTTTTTTTCTAGCTCTCGTCAAATTCCTCACACGCTTAACAGTTTAGGGTACTCCAAACCATCTCCATAACCTTTCCGATCTGGTCCGAACAAAGACACGTCAAATTAAAGAAATATAAAAATGTATAACAATCAAAAAAGTATCGACGGTTGTCAAACATATTTTGATGCTAATGTTTGTTGCAGTAAATTTTCATTTCCCACTTAGCTAATACAAACAATTTCGGTGATGATTAACTAAAACCTCAAGCCGCACATTAATCAACTTCTGTAACCGCATATGTTAATCTAATGTAACTAGGATTATCCGATATCACTCACATGCCGTGTACGCAGTTCATTGTCCCAGAATATAGGGTAAAGAGTCATTAGGATTGTTAAATAGACGATAGGTAGATATTCCTGGATGTTTGGCAAATAGAGATGAAATTTTTGGTTAAGCCTGAATAATAGCAATATCTGATGATTAGTTAAAAAAGGTTGTATACTTGTATAGACTCGATGAAGGAGCCAGAAAATAACAACATCACTTCATACTAGGAATTTCTCCCGTATCGTAGGTACGTTTCTCTTGAAGTGTCACAGACACAAACACTCAGAATCTGCACAAACTCTCATCTTAGAAAATGACTTAAAAGGATCTGGACGCTTGTCGACATATTATCTATGCTACCCTATCTTGTCCTCTGCTGATTTATTTCCATCACCAGGTCGTATTATTGCCAAACTTGTCTTTAAAATTAGTCTGTACATTAAATAAAGGGGCTCGTAGCTCGCAACACACTGCATGACATTTGGCTTCCCCGCAGATCAGTCGATCTACGAGGTTAAGCCGTGCTCGCCGCGGTCAGTCTTGTGATGGGTGACCGTTTTCACATTTCGAGACCCCACCGTGTTTCTGTAGGCACGTTAAGCCGTTGGTCCTGCGCCTGATGTCTTTCCTGCGTAGTTGGCTAGTCTCAGCTGAGACAGGCCGTCGTGACCGAAAAACAGTCAGGAAGACATTAAATAAAAGTCTCCATTCTCAAATATTCTGTCTTGATACACCAGCCAGTACCTACTCTTAATTCTTACTATTTTACTTATTCTCAGTACGCAAGATGGTAAATTCATGATAAAAGTACAGACTGTTTTGGAAAATCAAATATTTCATCACGTTACCGAATCAGGATCGTACTGCAAACTACATAACGAAATACCGAAGACGTCGGTGCACCAACAAGACATAATATTATGGAAAATATTCTCACATTTCAACACGACGCCCGCCGCGCCGCCTGCCGTGCCGTTCGAATCCTCTTTATATCGCTCTCAAATCTTCTTAGATATTTATATTGTAAAATATCTTCTAATTAACCTGTAATGATGTAATACATATAGTACGTGTTAAACTTACGTGAATGAAACTTATGTTGACTATATAGTCCGTTTAGATATTATATAAAGTAATGCAGAGTGCCTCTATGTTGTGGTCCACACCCTTACTTACTTACCGTTACCATCCACGCTGACATGCCCATCCCCCATCCATCCCACCCCTGTGTACCTACACCACGGCATGGCATACTTCCATGTGATAATAAACATGAGCTGATACTAAGAAGAAGATGTAACTACTAAACGTTAAAACCAAGCCAAAGGAAATTTCAACAAAATACGGAACCCTAAAAATTGTCATAGTGACCGATTACCATCACTAAAGTAATGCTTCTTCTACGGGTTATTCGCCCAACATATTTGCCAATATAGTTGTAAAATTAGATTTCTATCGGGGCTCGAGATGGATCACAATATTACGTTGGACTAATTAATAATAAATTAATTAATTGGACAGGTGACCTAGCTAAGCAAGCTGAAGACATGGGTTGATATAATGGTTCCCAAGAATGGACAAGCAGATCGAAGGTCAAGCAGCGGCAAGATTGTAGGACAGACTTATATGAGATTGGCAAAGGATTGCAGTGACTTACATTTTTAAAGGACAGATTTACATAGTACCAGAAGTAGAGAACAATCTACACTATATACGAACATCTACCGATACATCAAAAGAAGCCCAACGCACCTCCAACAAACCTACATAAACCCAACAAATCTGCGTAATTCACATTAAAATATTAAAGCTAATAACCGCTCAGAACTAATGGGTGCAAATTCCGCCAACTTCTACAACATAGCTGAACAAAAAGCTTAGTTATTGCCGTCCGAACATTAACACAATTATTCCTAACATGCACCAAAAGAGGAATTGTAACATTAATTCCCTTAATTTCACTAGAATGTTGCGGTCAACTGCTGACATATTATACGTCGGCGTTTTGCGGCCAAAAGCTGGGAGGGCATTACTCTGTGCCTATGCAGACCGGCGATTTGTTTGTTGGCGCGTTTAGTGACATCTGGCGGCGAGTGGCTGAAATATACGATCGTATCACGCCAGCCTGTAGAGTCTGTTGAATAGGGTTCTTCACTGGTACTAATCAGCTCCGGAATTTTTTAAGTGCCCTTTTTTGGTACCATGCATGACCTAAAAGAATTTTATCATCAAAATGCGCTTAGGCTAATACTACAACGTGTTTATCAGACAGTAATCGCCACGGAGGGATCAAGCAAGTGTATTTTAAACACAATTTTATGTTAAAATTTTGGGTTTATATTTATGTCTAATAAAACACATAACATGTAACAAATTAGAGAATTATTCCATCTGAAATCTTTGAAGATAAAACTACCCTCGGCTTATAACTCCGTATAAGAGTAGAGCATTAGTATGAAAACTATAATTTAAATGTAAATACGAATTTTGTTCCGTGCCTAAGATAATTCCTCAATTTGGCACAAATATGTCGATCATACTAACTTTGACAATAAATGGCGATAAAAGTAACACAATATTCCCAAGTTATATTTTTCAGCCGTCCGTATTTACTAAAAAGGGAAATTGAAAAAAGTTAATTAATTTAACTTAAATAAAAAACTCGTGATCAAACGATCCAAACTTTTCTTCTCATGGTTGACAAACGACAAAGATAAAATACTTCTGGTGATAATGGATTCAACTTGTTCTGTTTTCGTTTAAAATTAGTCTTCGGCTCCTGAAAAATAATAATTATTGTTATCTAATATTAAATAATGATAGTATTAAAGCCTGATAATACACATAGAGGGTACAGGTCTGGTTAATGTTTTCACAACTCGTTACCAGTGAGTATCACCTTTTAAGTTCATAGAAAACAAGACAGAAGTGCTTCTGCAGTAAGAGTGCAGTGCCACTGCAGTAACCAATTTTAGAAATATAATATGTATCTGTTTCCTATCAAGATTCACTTTTTCAACGATAAGACGGAATTGTATACTTATTCTTCAACAGAAACTGTCTCTCCATTTGGCTATATAATATAGCTTTGAAACAAAGCAACTTATTTCATAGATTCATAACTTGATGTAAGATAAATCAAATATTGGACAAACGCCGGTGTACAACTAGCCTAATAGTTGGCGTATTTCATGAAATATCAGAATTAGTGATGACCCAGTGGCCAGCTGTTTGAGTCGCTAGATTTTGCCGAAGTCGGAGGGGACGCGTCTCAACAACTTTGGTAACGGGTAAAATAGTTCGATTTAGTATTTGTACAGCTGCAGGAGGTGTTGATGGAGCTTCGCCAATCTTTCAATAGAACATATATAAGAGTATCTTACGTATGTATATTGATGGTAAAAAAATCTAAGAACATAATCTCGCTCATTTACTACTCACACCTAAGTTATGGCGACACAAAGGATAATATGGACGGAAGTTACTTTCTTTGTCTACAATCGCAGATTAGAATGGTGAAATAAAATATTAGTTATACAAAACTTACTACTTTAGCCTTTATATCACACTAACAGAAATGAGGTACTTACATTTTACCAAACTTCCAGAAGAGCAGAACATAAAAAAAAAATAAAGTCAAGCGTCCCATTATTCAAGCACAATATGTGACGTCATAAACAAAGAACTATCAAGTCCAGGTACTTCAAGATAAGCTCTGCCGTGCCAAATCTCAACAAATCACTGTAACCAGTCCCCAAAAGCAACAAAATCACACACTACTAACAAGTAGCGCCGTATTAATAGTGTGGCAACATTTTCTCATCTGTGCGCCTGTCGCGAAGTATTCTCCGTAGTCTTCTGACAAGACATGCCTACATGAGAGCAAATTTACATAACCGGAACATTTACAAGGAGTTGTATCAATGGAAGAGTCGTATATGCAAATATTGAGTTAACTACCTGGTAAAGGAACATATTAGGACATTCTTGTATATTAGGACAAACTTAAAAAGACTGGTTTAGGTTTACGCAATTTTCTTAAAGGCGTTTTTTTCTTTCGTTCTAGGTTAAGTGGTAACTTATCTGCCTTTTGCTTCTATAACTATATTAATAATGTTTTTTTATTAATATCGTTGCGGTCCCTATATATTAAATAATAGTTTTCTGGAACACATCAAGCTGATCTCTGAGGTTTTTTGTTTGAGCTTCACCCCCCTTATTAACGTGATCCTTGTTTTTAGGACTGGCATTTGAAAAAGCGCCGTGTGTGTGCTTTTGGAGATACCTCTCTTCTCTCTCTCCGGAACCTCCGAAGAACCCTTGTCGTCAACCTCGCTACCATTCTTACTGACTGGCCAATCTACTACGGTATAACCTGCTTCCATAGGACAATTACCTCATGTGGATACGATAAAGCAGGCCCTCAATACTACTACACTACGTCACACGTCACTACGTCAGTTCACCCGTTTATTAATCCACTACTTACTAATATCGTTCAAGCCACATCCATTCCTCCATACATCGGTCCAAGAAGTTTTAACGAGCCCGTATTCTGTACTGATATTTCGGACTGGGCATGCGGAAGGCGAAATTAGTTTCGCCGACTCAATCCTGCGTCACACACAAATCGTGAGGACAAATTAAATCTGTTACAATCCCATTATAAGTGACTGCTCAATTATTCTGTTTTGTCACCTTTGTGCTGATTTGAATTCCATGGCTATTGATATTTTCTTGTTTACCTGTGATGATATTTGTGGGGTTGTGGGTAAATGGGTTATTGTTATGTAGCCTTGCGATGTTATTTCTGAAGTTGGGAATGAATGGGATTATGTTATTAGTTTTTGGAGTGACATTTATATTTTGTTTATCGTTTTTTGGGTGTATTTTATGGAAAAAGGTTAGCAGGTACTCTTTAATTCAGGTTAGCAAATGTGAAGTAGAAAACCCTTCTAAGGCACTATATTTTACAGGATGTTTCGAGTTTATCACCCATGTTGGTCAAGCAGAGTAGAAATACCATGAAGACAAAAAGTCATGACAAATAAATCAATAATGTCATTTGTTAAAAATTAGTATGTCTAGGATTGCGCGAAAATCATTATTCGGTATTGTAAAAGGTATTCACAAAACATATTCCGGTGTACAATAATAATTAAATTATTTAATTATACGTTTTGTTTATACTACAACAGTGTAAAGCAAATAAAACCATAAGAAAGAGAACTTGAAATTCGATGGGTGCGAGCAGTGACACGATGGCTCAGTTGGTTAGAGCAGCGCCACGGTACAGCGAAGGTCGCAGGTTCAAGTTCTGCTCGTGTCCATCATTTTCCAAATTTCCTTTAACAATTTAAATAAAAACATTTCAAGTATAAGCATTTTATACTAGGTAGAAAGTTTTAGCAGAACTTGGCAGCATAGTACTAGGCTTCTACCAAAGAACAAAGTTTCAATGAAATATTTAAGTTCAGCTCACAAAATAACTTTGGTGTTACTATTATAAGTTCGTGCTAATTTCTGTTGACTTTTTAATTCGGTAGTCACACGAATTGTTTTATGTACAAAGTTGAAATAGTCAAGCTATACTCGGAATGTGAAAATAAAAATTATGCTTATAAAATAAAATTTTCCTTTGTTTTTATAGGTACTTTATTGATAGAGGGTAAATCACCTTGGGAATTAATGGCTTTTTATGAAGGTACTAGGTTCGATCGCCTCTTAGATATTGCTTATTAAATCTTTGAGCTCTAGACAGTAAAGTTTTGGAATTTTCAAGTAATTTTAGGACCTATTATTTGTAGCTAAATATTTTGTTAACTTCATTATCTTCATTATAAAAAAAAATCAAACTCAAAAAAATCAAAAAAGCTAAAAGTTGAGGCTAAAAATGTCGTAAAATTAATCATCATCATCAGCCGTAAGGCGTCCACTGTTGAACGAAGGCCTCCTCTTTTTAGAAGGGGGGTGTTGCCATGATCCCCACGCTTGGCAAGCGGCTTGGGGATCGCAGTGTTGGTGGTCAAGTTACAGAAGACGCTGCTGCCCATCTTCTGGGTTTTCCCTTAGTCGCCTCTTACGACACCCACGGGAGGAAAGGGGGTGGTCAATTCTAGGCCGGATACCACGCGGCGTAAAATGAATAGGGCCTAATATTTGTAGCTCAATATTTTCTTAACATTCTAGTATCAAACAAAAAAATGCTAAAAGCTACTAAGTTAATGCTAAAAAATGACGAAAAATTAATAAAATGTCGTTACCATTTCTTAAACGACAAACTTCGAAACGTAATAAATGGGGTACCATAATAATTGCGGCTAATTGCCAGCGACCTGGCCTCAAGTGGTCTAGACTAAGTTTAAGATATCAGCCTAGCTCAGTGCTCTGGCTATACAGAATTCTTGTTAGATTTTGAATTCGTTGAGAGATGAGAAAATATTTTAATTTGACTCGAATTTTAAATGTGACAATTATGTTATTATTATATTTATATTTATTTACTGAAGTGTTAAACATAAGAGTTGTTACAGGCATAGAGATAGGAGTATTTACTATGTTAGTGTCATTTTTATTATAGTGTTCGTGAGTTTTCCCATTAGGTAATTCTCAGTAGCTGCACGGCGTATGAAATTGTGCGGTTGACTATGGCAATAGGCTCGCCCCCTATTAGGTACATGTGGACCTATATCATAGTCACCTCTGCCTACATCTTTGGGGAATACATGCGTCTTGTTAAACTACTTTACTCATGTCCTAGAAGTACCGAAGGCAGTGTTACATATGACGTCATCCCACACACCGGTTTTTTTGTTAGCTTGTTTTATAAGGTCTTGCTGTATTCCATGCGAATAGATACGAGCCTAGATAATATGATGAGGAATTTACAGATAGTAGAGACAGATAGACGACCTGATGGACGTAGTCTGCGCTAATGGAGTTAAGCGCTGCGCCAAGGGTTGCGGGTTCGATTTCCGTACGGGACAAAAAATTGTGTGATCCACAGATTTAAGTCCCAAGTCTGAGTGAAGTTCTATACATTTGGCGAATTGCAAAGCCGTTTTCTTCCAAACAAGTGTCTAAAGTTGCAAAATATTGTACGTCCTATCAATCACTGCCTCGTTGGTCTAGTGGTCGCTAAGCGCGACTGCTGAGCAAGAGGTCCTGGGTTCAAATCCCAAAGTGTTACTGAGTTTTCCATTAGGTAATTCTTTGTAGTAGCACGGTGTCTGGATTTGTGCCCGGTTGATGGCAATAGGCTCGCCCCCTATTACATTGGGTCTTACAACATAACTGGCGAAATGTGGGTGTACTATATTTACACCTCTGCCCACCTGGGAAATACAGATTCAAATATCAATCAAATTTCGTTGTTAATAAAATCAAAACTTCAGCAGTATTTTACATTAAATATCACCAATTACACGTGCAACATTTTACACGTGGCTGTGTTTTATTTAGGAAAATTTAGATCTATTAAAACAAATGGATCTGCGGATACTGAGTCGCTAATAATTGAGTTTGTTTTTAACACAAACGCGGGATTTCCAAGTACTGTAATAACCACTTACCCTTTTCACGGAAATTTGAAATTTCATTTACCATTTATTTTATAAAAAGCTGTTATTGTTTTCGATGAAATACGTATCTACTACAATTACAGTTGTAAGCCCTGTAGTGGTGTGTCGTAGGGCTCGTAGCTATGCGGCTACCCGGCAGATCAGTCGATCTGCGAGGTTAAGCCATGCTCGCCGCGGTCAGTCTTGTGATGGGTGACCGTTTTCACATGCCGAGACCCCACCGTGCTTCGGAAGGCACGTAAAGCCGTTGGTCCTGTGCCTGATCTCTCTCCGGTCGTGTCAGTCTACCGTCCCATCGGATTATGAGAGTGAGGGAATAGGGATTGCACCTGTGTCTGCGCGCATACTTGTGCACTATAATATCTCCTGCGTAGTTGGCTAGTCTCAGCTGAGATAGGCCGCCGTGACCGAAATTCGGTCAGGAGGACATTATTATAGTTTTCTTTGGTTCTAAAAGTAGTAGTAGCCACATTTTGTCTCTCATCATTATGGTTAAGTGGGTGGCGACTGGCGAACCTCCACTGATCAAAAAAACAAAGTTATCATTATTATATTCATGGCTATGTTCATTTACAGTACACTTCTTCTTATCGTAAGGTTGTTTAACAACCTGGAATCAGAGTTTAAACCACCTATAGGCCCCCGACTTGGCTTTACACACCGTTAAAAAATCTCTCAGGTGTGCCGGTTTCCTCACGATGTTTTCCTTCAGCGTTTTTAGCAACCAATAACTAATTTATAATACGCACATGATTTCGAAAAGACATTGGTGCGTGCCGGTGTTTGAAGTTTTGAACTTGCGACCTTTGACTTACTACGGTCATACTACTCGGCTATCAGTGCTAACAGTACACTAACTGGTATATCATCATCAGCCAAAAAAACGTCCACTGTTGAACATAGGCCTCCCCGTTTAAGCAGGGGGGGGTTGCCATAATCCCCACGCTTGGCAAGCGGTCAAGTTACAGAAGACGCTGCTGCCCATCTTCTGGATTTTCCCTTAGTCGCCTCTTACGACACCCACGGGAGGAAAGGAGATGGTCAATTCTAGGCCGGATACCACACGGCCAGTAACTGGTATAACTTATCAGATATTATAATATTTTTAATATATAATAGTGAAAGTATGGGGATGACATATTATATTCTATTAATCGTAAGACTTATGCTAATCGTAGGAGAGCTGATCCTCATACCACATTTGCCACGTTCTTTGAGTGAGTCTTTGATGTTCTCTTCTTCTTCTTTATATCGATATGAGCCAATAGCCACATGGAAATAGGTCATGCCGTGGTGTAAAGATTGGTCAGTCAACAAGGATGGTAGCGAGGTTGACCGTTCAGGGTGCGCCGGACGTAATTAGGTATCGCCACTCGTCGATGCTTTCTACTTGCACCCTTAATGGCCTAAATAATTAGGTACCTACATGAAAGAACATCATCCCATACATAAACGTTTTGTCGATTTTCCCTGGACAAAATACTAGAATTACCATTACAAGTTTCCAACGAAGGTCACACGATTTGCTCCTGTTTTTCATCAGATTTATTTAAAGAGAATGCTATTCAAAATTCGACTTTATCCCTTTGCAATAAGACTTCTATATAATGTAGAATGTGACTAAACGACCTTTGAACGTTTCACGGTTCATTACGCACTTCAAGCGATTTTTCATAAAAGATAGCTTTCAATTTGATGTTAGATCACTACGTGTGTTAACTGAATCGTTCTCTAGATAAAGTTAAAGGTTACTTTAGTAAAACACCGTAGAACAAAGTGCTGTTTGTTGGTAGTTCACAAGTGTCACCCATTTGTGCGTATTCCCGTTACTTATAAAATTTGACAATGTTTAACAAGAGGGATGTTGACACCACCAATAAATTGACATACTTTTTATGAGCTGTCAAAACGCTGTTCTCCATAGATGTTGTATAGCAATAGGAACATGTGACTTCACTTGTCGCAAGCTCAATTGACTTACTATTTATTGATTTCAAAGCAAATAAAAATCAAATTTTACAATTGCACGGTTAATGGTGTCAAGATCACAATTGGTTAAATTATACCCGTCATTCTCTATTGCATTTGAAATAATGAAGATGGCAATAGACTGAAGAGATTTTTAAGTTGAGAGCGATTTAAGCAGTATTTATACGTAAGAGGGATTGTGTCCCAGATTGCGTCACTCATTTTTACACTAACCTAACAAGTTTTCATTTGATACAATAATAAATAATCGTACTAATTATAAAACACAAATCGGGTTACAATAAATTTCTAACAGCAGAGTTGTAAGATATTTCCAATCTTAGAGCAATTAGATTTTAAACTGACACAGTGGCTTATGGAAAAGTTAATATTCTAGTTCCACGATTTATAGCGAAATTAATCATTAAGAACTGAACATGAAGACTGATAATCTAAAGAGCTGAGCTCGATTTCGATGGGTTTAGATCTAGAGTAAGCTCCACCAACAACGCAAACACTTACTCTACATTTCGCAGCTCGCAGTGACGCACAAAATTGATCTACAAGACAGCCCAATCAAAATTCCTCCATATTTATCTGAACAAAGTAGACAGTTTTATACTTATTATTCGTATTATTAAGATTTATATCAGTGCTCTCGGAAACTGGTTTATCATTTGAGTTTTATATTCCTTTTGACAGAACCGTCTCTGCCAAGTGTCGCGAGAATTGGAATAATTTATCTATGAGATTTCCCAAAGGCACCGTAGGAGGACAAACGAAATAAAAATCTTTCTTTTTTCTTTTCGTGAATAAAAATAAAGGAACATACGTAGATGTGTAATGGGGCTGTTATAGCGGTTCGATTCGCGTTTTATTTTTAAAGCTTGTGCTAAGTTCTTGGCGTACCGTCCTATAGCGCTTGTAATCCCGGAAGAGGTAAGGTCGAAAATTCGATTATTCAGAAGTATAATGCATTCAATATTCTTCACACTCTCTTTCCTATCATAAACGAGGATAATACCTGTATTAACATAAGCGTGTCTTAAGTCTATTGACATCTCTATTCTTTAACATACAAACGACAGCGACAGGTATTTATTCCTTAGATTAAAATTGTCATTTTTAGGGGCTTAAATTCCAAGCAAATATTCCCATCGTCATACCATTTATTGGGCCTGAATCAGATTTTGTGCCTTTTGCGACTCGCTTTCCTAGTGACTGATGGGATCATAAAAATAAATAATTATTATTATATAAATATTCTTATCACGTTGAAGGCCACCCGGCCCACCGGTGATCCGCGAACAATAGCTGTTCTGTGTCTACTGCGTGGCAGTCTTTAATCGCCATAGATATTTTCAATGTTCCTTTTTCTAAAAACATCATCCAGCACCATTCCCCCATATCTTCAAAACGTGTCAAACACAACTCACCAACAATGACACGGAAAAATTCCAACATGAAAAACTTACCACTTTTATGGTTAATTCATCCCTACCCGGGCAAACCGAACAATCCCCATGGTGCAAACATTAGCACGTATGGAAGGGTTCGGTAATCTACGTGCCCTCTCCTCTCCCGAGCCTTACCGAAGCAGGTCCCGAGAGGAACCCTCCAGCTAGTATCTACTTACACATATCACAGTCATATATAGGCTGATAGGCGCAGTGGCTAAGCGATTAGACCGCTGCGCTAGGGTTTGCGAGATTCCCGCGCAGGTTAAAAATATGTGCGATCCACATTTGATTTTTCCGAGTCTGGGTGTTTGTCAATGTGATATTTCATGTTTGTGAAACGCACCCACGATACAGGACCAATTACTAGTGTAGGGCGACGGTTCTTATAAAAAAGGCGAAAGTTTGTGAGTGAATTAGTATGTTTGTTGCCTCTTCACGCTCAAACGGCTGGACCAATTTTGCTAAAATTTGGTATGGAGGTAGCTGATGCCCTGAATTAACACATAGATTACTTATTATCCCGTAAAAATGTAGCGGGTAACACTACTGGGCGCAGCTAGTGTATTATATAAATGTTAGCCTCTTTACTCAATTGAGTATGTCATTTAAGGTCCTAGATAAGCACTGATAGCATTAATACCTTTAAGCTCAAAATATTTAAGTTAAATTTATATTATTGTCCAATATTGTTCGTGCTAACGTTATTTTTCGACTAAATAAGTTACGCAACTCTTATTTCTAGTATATGATCCAAATAAATAACGCGGAGACGGCTCGTATCTAGATCTTATATGCTTAAAGTAAATGTAGCCGAGGATTCTTCTTGTTTAGCTCAAGAGTCTTATGATACTTGATACATTACTTTGGAGTAGTCGCGTTACTGTCAGCGGATTCAACGTAATATTTTAATTCTATAAAATAACTGCTGTAATCTGCGATAAGGCAGCGGTATGCTTTATTATATTTTTTGAAAGCATTAAGTCCGCTTACCATACTATATTATAAAGCTAAAGAGTTTGTTTGTTTGTTTGCTTGAACGCGCTAATCTCAGGAACTACTGGTTCGGTTTGAAAAATTCTTTCAGTGTTGGATAGCCCATTTATTGAACAAGGCTATAGGTTATAAAACATTTGAAATCCACGCGGGCAAAGTCACGGGCGGAAGTTAGTACACTAATAATATACATTAAATAAACATTGATGTTAGGCTAGACTATATCAAGTCCTATTTCCAAAGAAAGGGGAAAGCCGTTAATCGTTTCAACGTTAATCGGTTAGGTATATGGTATGATTCCGGAGTCGGTCTTTTTAGAGGTTATCATACCATATATACATATGGTATGATAACATGACGCTTGTTTTCTCCGAAGGGTTAGGCAGAATTATAGGTAACAATTCCTATGCTATTAATCGAGCATTTAATTCCAATTATTTTGTCCCAGGATTCGAAGCCAGGGACAGCTCACAGCGGTTATGACCACTAGACTAAGGAACAATATTTCCTAGGTAAGAAAAAAACTTTGGAATTGTCTCAGAAGATTTACCGTGTCCAATACACCGTCAACAACACAATAGTTGTATAACGTTATTGGAATCTGTGTCAACACTCCCGACACTACAGACACTGACAATCACACCTCTCACTTCAGCCTTATTTTTTCTTGCGTATACGTTGTATCCAATTGTATTGTAAACGAGGATTGAAGAAGATACACGTAATCGTCCTAGAACATTTCTCTGGATATCCCACGGGTTTGCTTGAGCATTCTCTTATGAGTAATGTTTTCTTATGTGCAGATTCAAGTAAATGTTAATTTCCCTTTGATTGAAATTGTAGGTAGGTACTTGACAACAGAGATTATATGCAAATTATTCCATATATACTTTTTTAAACTTCGCCGACACACTAGTAATTTCTCCTGTATCGGGTGCGGTCCACAAACATAAAATATCACATACACAAACACCCAGTCTTCGGACAAACATCTGCAGATCACTCAATTTTTTGTTCTGTGCGGCAATCGAACGCCTAGCGCAGCAGACGAATCATAGTCACTGCGCCAATCAGGTCATCAAAGTAATAAGTATTTCAAAATAAAAATCATCTAAGTACGTTTTTAGAAGCCAAAAACATCAGGCGATACCACGGCAATACCCATAAAAGTTACCACGACATTTAAAACCTCCTTTAAAGTTTCACGAAGAAGCTACAAGAACATTTAGCCCTATTTAGGGTACTAGAACAAAGTTAAACGTTCGTTACGACTACAAATAACCTGACATTTACACTTTTGCTGCGTTTTGCTTTCCGTTTATATATTTTCGCTCCGTTCTCGCAGAAAATTGTAGTATGCACTTGTCGTGCGCGAATTGGAGACGATTTCCACAGAGTTGTTTTGTAGTGTTTTGCTTATGCATTGGACGGAGCTGTTTGAATTGTATCGAGTGAATTTTCATCTTGGAATCTCGGATATTGCTGGAAATTGTGACCCATCAACAGGTTTAGATCGGACGAACGAATTCCAGTTGTGATTTGATTTGGACCTTTGTGTTGGTGGTCGTACTGTAAAACTGCTTTTGTTCTGCAAGTCAGGCCAATCACTTCATTACTGGATTCTGGTGTCTTAGTATACGTAGTAGCTGTGTTTGTCACACTATATAATACATATCCATGGGTCCTATGTATAAGGACCAAAGTGCAAGTTTTAATTTGATAAAAATATTTTACATGCTTCAACTGATGAACCCTTTTACTGTAGCATAAAATAGTCATTTCACTTTCACATTTCTAGTGCACGTTGGCAACTAGAGTAAAGTGAAGTATTTAACATCGTGAAGTTTAAATGCTCCAGCTGTTGCATCGGCCCATATACGTAGGATCCATCGCTGGATAGCTTGTTATGATAATCATGTTTGTTTGCTTGACACTTTATACACAAGTTTGTAGAAACCCATAATTGGCATTCATTGATCTTTAGAACCCAATCTTCAGCAAACAAAGTCAGTCTCAGTAAAACCGTAAATCCTTGCTCCAACATCGTTCCCAAATAATCCAAAATCCAAGATGACGTATTCGTCCCAAAACCTACCCCAATTCGATCCCAATCTTAGCCTTTCATCATTTCCATTCCATATCCACCCAACATACCTCCATTGAAAACAAGAAAATCTCCTCGCATTTAGATAAGGGGTAAAACACATAAGAAATACAAAAGAAACCCGCTCCAATGTTTCAAAGGTAATAGATTTAGTCCGTTTGCTTCCGTACTATTGATCGGCAACAGTATTATGTTCGGTCAACTTGACATGAGGGACAAACGACTGCGTATAAATATATATATTGTACATATAAATATATATTGTTTCTATCCCTCCCGAAGGCAATTGGGTCGGAAATTTTGTATACTGTATACATATAATGTTGTGTGGAAACTTGTTATTGTCCGGCCCACGATTGGACGTGGGTCAGACATCGTCTTGTCTGTGCTTCTTGTGGAATTGAAATTTCTATGTAATTCTAATTTAATCTTTAAAATTGCCTGCTTAGTGGACTTGGAACTGTTAGTATTGCTTTGTCCATTATGTCACCAGCGCTGGGTGTAAACACAGCATATGCTGAGTTGGTGACCTTTTCGGTACTGCATGTTTTACGGACATGATAACTTGTTTATTTTCTGTCTTGTATTTGTCTCATGTTTGTGCTGTCATGTGTGTCGAATAAATGTCATTCTATTCTATTCTATAAAATTAGGAAATCCATGTTCCTTGGAGGAACAATAGAGCTTTTAAGTTAAAAGGCCATCCGTTTCATGTGTGGTTCAAGTAACGTCAGAAGATAACAATGTTGTCTATAAGTTTGGCATTATGGCAGGCAGAGCTTTTCAAGGATCAAAAGTATGTACTGGTGTTTTATTTGGGAAATCCAACAATTGGACATTTTGTGTCAATTTTTTATAATATCTAAATCCAAAACTAACTTCACCCACTGCTGGGTATAAGCCGTTATTTTTTTAAGCAAATTTCTACTCTTCCATATATTAACATGTACCAAATTCTCCTCTACAATAATCCTAGTCACCAAATCATCCGCTCCTACTCATCCCTCAAACCGCAAGCTAACAGGAGGTGCGTACTAATTATTGTTAATGTTAGACGTCAGCAATTAAGTAGGCTATTGTATCATCATGACAAAGCGAACCAACTAGAGGGTTGTGGACAGTGACTCGGTACTCGGCCGGATTGGATGGCACTATTGATTCCGATGGTACTTCACGGAGCTGTTGTAAGGCTTTGTGATCGATGTATGTGCTGAAAAGATCCAAAAACGACTATTTCTAGTTCATTTATTTTTATTTTTTGCTCGCTGACGACAAGTCTGTAAAACATTTCATATACCAAAGCCCCTAAATTTAATATAGGACATATTTATATTTTATTTACTAGTTTACTGACAAAGTTATTTTCTTCCTGCAAATTTTTGGACGTTTTGCAAGCAAAAAATGGAGGACAAAAAAATGCAAATTCTTTGCTTAAAAATGACAATATTCACGATCCCGATAGCACGAATTACCCACACATTACTGAATTAAGTTTAGATGAGTTCCTACATCTATACTTAAATGCATATCTTACTCAATGACAGTGTAATTGACGTATCTATAACTAAGATTACGTGGGTATTAGCTACCTACATATCATAACAAAGGTATCGCATCTGTCTATCTGCCATCCATACGTCCTGCTTATGACACAGATTTCAATTAAGTCCGACATGCTGACGGAGGTAAACGAGGCAAATGGCAACTTTGAATTGCTCGATGGATTATAACCAGGTATTAATTATTGAGATTCTATTTTTGTTGTAAATTGTGAAAATACCTACTAAAAGTTTTGTTATTTTGCACTAGTGACTTCTTTTGCGTGGACTTAAAGGGCCCTAGACAAGTGGGAAACGGACAAATAGAAATATTACGTCATCCTCATACATTTATCATTTTATTCGATTTATATTTGTCTAGCGTTTTGCCTTTGATTTAATTCGGAAGTAGCGTCGGTTTAATATGATGAGTTAAATGTCCCATTTTGACTTTATTTCTGTGTAAATGACGACCTGATTAGCGTAGTAGTAAGCGATTAGACTGCTGCGCTATGGGTTTCGGGTTCGATTCCCGTACGGGGCAAAAATTTGTGCGATCCACATTTGATTGTCCCGAGTCTGGGTGTTTGTATATGTGATATTTCATGTTTGTGAAACGCACCCACGACACAGGAGAAATTCCTAGTGTGGGACGACGTTTTTTTTAAAAAAAATATCTTTAGATAAATAACATTTTGGACAACGAATCATTAAACTAGACCAACATTTTGAAAATGATAAGCTTATTGGGAATATTGCCCGTCTTAAATAAAGTTAAAAAGCCATGTAAATTGTCTGTTGACTGACAGCTAGATCGATCATAAAAAATTTCAAACAAAAACACTTTTTTTAAACTTCTCATTTGCGTACTAAATATTTCATCAAGGTACAGTGTGAAAGGGGTACAGACGGTGACAGGTTGTGGTTATACCATAAAAACAAGAGTTTCATTTACTTTGGTCCTCGGTAGCGATACGCAGTTTTATCTTAATGTTCTCTGATATTTACGGTGACAAAATAATGCGTGTTGAAAGATGGCTATATTTTAAAGACAACTTTTTTTTAAGTGTCCATTTATTTTAATTCTTGGGAATCATTGGCTACATCTAGCATTTCGTCACAACTATTTAAGTTCATTGTTACAAAACATGTGCTGTGTTGATGAAAATTATCTAGAACTTAAAGTTACTTAGTAAATCTTTCTAGAAATTTTCGTGAGAAAACCTTGTTGTCCTACCCAGGATTTAAACCCGGAACCTCATGGTCCGACGCTAAAAAATAAACAGCGACGAATGACGAAGAATGTGCAATCTTATAACATTCTTAATACGTTATGCAATTAATAAATACAAAACTGAAACAGAAAAACTATACCGCCACGATAGTGCTAGCATTTTAATATGGTAAAAATTGCGATGATCCTAAAATTCAGACAGTATATTTAATATACTGTCGAATTCATGGCGTCTCATTCACTCAACAACTCTCTCTTTCCAGCATCAGTTAAAAGTATTAACCCCAATAAGTTAGTTTAGAACTAAACGCAAAGTTTAGGCTTTGTTTCAGAACGCAGACCACAGACCTTATTGTGTTATTGTTTGGAGACGAATATTTAAACTTGTTGTTTTGGAAGCCATTGTGGACTTACTTATCTTTTATCAATACAGCCTTCATTTCTCGAAGGGCTAAAGAGGTGTTAAGTACACCCATATTTCGCCAGTTATGTTATAGGCTCGCCCTCTAGTACATTGGGACCTATAACATAACTGGCGAAATGTGGGAATAATTTATTTACTTTATTATAAAACGGAATCTTCCTCATTTAACTTAGGTTAGGTTATATCACTACATAGTATAAAACAAAGTCGCTTTCTCTGTCCCTATATCCCTATGTATGCTTAAATCTTTAAAACTACGCCACGGATTTTGATGCGGTTTTTTTTAATAGATAAAGTGATTGAAGAGGAAGGTTTATAGGTATAATAACATCCATTAAATAGTGGAGAAATACTTATAATATATATTTTATACCCGTGCGAAGCCGGAGCGGGCCGCTAGTATAATATATTTAGGATTAATGAATTTCGTGCGTACATTCAAGCAGGAGTATGATTTTGACCGGTATTTGTTTCATCATCATCATCATCATCAGCCGGAAGACGTCCACTGCTGGACAAAGGCCTCCCCCTTAGAACGCCATATTACTTACTTATTACGTATTTGTTTACTTTTTTAATATTAAACGGGTCATATTATATTCTTCTAAAGCTTTTTACGCCTGTTTTAGTTAGACGTTTAACATAATAAAACTGGAACTGCAGTTCAGCTGCAGTTAGAATGAACAATCAGGAGTGCAGTTTTAAAATCACAGGCAGCGACTCCGACGGTAAAAGTTCGCCGCGAACCAATTGAAAAGGTGGCGTCCGCTCTAATTATATTGAAACTTGGTGACGGGTGGCAGAGGGCATGGGCAGAAGTCTAGGTCTAGGTAAAAAATTGAAGAAGAGACTCCCAGACGCTCAGGAAGAGCAGTCTCGTCTACATTTTTTCAAGAGACCCTCAGACGCTCCTTCTTCTACATTTTTACAGTATGATTGGTTCTGCATCACTGCATGTGGATATCAGAATTATTTAACAAAACATCCGCCTGTATTCCCCGAAGGGGTAGGCAGAGGTGCACGTATACTGCGCCCACATTTCGCCATTTAAGTTTTTAGCGAGCCTATTGCTATCAACCGGGCTCCGTGCTGCTACTGAAAATTAACAAACGGAAAAACTCAGTAACACTTTGCCCGACCCAGGATTCGAACCCAGGACCTCGTGCTCAGCATTCGCGCTTAGCGACCACTAGACCAACGACGATTAGTTTATAAGTGCTTTACATATAAAGGCCTGTAGATAAAAAAATGTACAGGCCTTTATAAAGCACTTATTGGTCTAAGACATAATTGGTTAGTTGACACTATTGACATAATATTATTCCAACACACTGCTTCTCTAAAAAAGCTTTATTATAGTCTTATTTGAGTTTGCGAACTGGTGACGTTACAGTTTCATATTGCCATACATAATCTATGGAGGAATAGCGTTTTGACAACTCATAAAAAGTGTGTCAATAATATTGTACACGATTATAATTGTACTTCGGTCTTCCGCCTGGCTGGTGACAGTACCGTTTTCATCCCTCTCAGACTTCATCCCGCGGCGGCGACACGGAATACTGAGCAGCTTGCTAGAACGTCACCGCAGTTTTATTTCCAAGATATTTTTAACGATATTACGCTATTCTGTAATAGCATCAACAGACAGGGTATTATACATTTGTTTAGTTTTTTTTTGGGTAAAACCTGTTTCTCCAATTTTGTTACAGGTGTCCGGTGGATAGCAATAGGATCCGTATTACTTTGGTACCTATTAGGACCTATTACCACAGAATAAAAAGAGTACTGCCTAAAACTAGCGAGCTGTGGGTGTACAATACACCTGTGCTTACACCAAGAATAAGAATAAGAATGTTTATTTGCGTGAAATATGGTTTACAGATGTTCTTATAAATAATGGTTTCACATATCTCGCCTACTTTTTTCGGCATGCAAACATAATTATGTTTTAAATTAAATTTAACACTACAAATACGACGACCTGATTGGCGTAGTGGCTAAGCGATTAGACTGCTGCGCTAAGGGTTGCGGGTTCGATTCCCGCACGGGGCAAAAATTTGTGCGATCCACATGTGTTTGTCCCGAGTCTGGGTGTTTGTGTATGTGATATTTCATGTTTGTGAAACGCACCCACGATACAGGAGAAATTCCTAGTGTGGGGAGACGTTTTTCTTAATAAAAAAAAATAATATATGTATATTTAGAAAAATTACAATATTATTCATAGTTAACACACAGAGTTAATTTAATTTTACACTACAAATATATTTAGAAAAATTACAATATTATTCAGAGTTAACACAGAATTTACACCTATGGGGAATACAGACGTGATGTTACATTAATCACACTAATATTATAAAAGCGAAAGTTTGTGAGGGTGTTTGTGCGTTTGTTACTACTTCACGGTCAAACGGCTGCACCGATTTTGCTAAAATTTGGTATGTAGGCAGCTGACACCCTGGATTAACACATAGGCAACTTTTTATCCTGAAAAAATGTAGCGGTGTACTTCCTGTGTTACTACTACAGCTAGTGTACTTACTATATATGAGCCAATCTCCTGCCCCAGTACAGAGAAGCGTAAACTAGGCAAATAATACCTAATAATATAATAATAATATCTTGGGACAACTTACACACGGTCATCTGATCCCAAACTAGGCAGAGCCTGTATTATGGTAACTAGACAACTGATAAACTGATATTTCTGAATACATACATAATATAGATAAATTACACCCAGGCACAGAACAAATGATTATGCTCATCACACAAAGATTTGTCCTGGGTGGGAATCAAACCCGGTTTAGCAGTCAGGGTCACTAACTACTACACCAACAGGACAGTCTGATAATGATGTAATCAATCTGTCCAGTTAACGTCAAACACAGTGCATTATATAAGCATGTATTATGTACCTAATTGTGAGCAGCCGGCCAGGACAGTTGTCTACACATTATTATGGCCACACAATTATATTGTTATGCATGCTTGAGAGACAAGACAGCAGTGGCACGGGAAACTAGGTAATTGAGATGATTTTAGCTAATGACTGCCTTGTTGGTCTCGTGGACTGCAAGAGGTCCTGGGTTCAAATCCCGGGTCGGGCAAAGTGTTACTGAGTTTTCCATTAGGTAATTCCCAGTAGCAGCACGGAGTCTGGGTTCGTGCCTGGTTGATGGCAATAGGCTCGCCCCCTATTACAATGGGACTTACAACATAACTGGCGAAATTTGGGTGTACTATATCCTCTCTGCCTACCCCTTCGGGGAATACAGGCGTGATGTTATGTTTTAGCTACTGAAATGTGTATTTATTTTGCTTAGTTTTTATTAAGTAGGTTTATTAATAACATTCACCTTTAAATACTACCTATTATGAAACTATATGTATACAACTTATATATCTAAAACTAGCTTTTGCCCGCGGCTTTGCTCGCGTTAATTTAGATTGTTGGGTAGTATTTATATATAAATATAGCTCTAGCCTCAAAACTAAACTTTCAACCCCTATTTAAACCCCTTAGAGGGTTAAATTAAAACTAAAAGTAGCCTATGTCCTTTCTTGGGTCTTAAACCTTCTACATGGCAAATTTAATCAAAATCTGTCCAGCGGTTTAGTCATGAAGAGATAACAGACGGACAGAGTTACTTTCACATTTATATTATTAGTATGAATGGATAAAATTGAATGAAAAATCATCAAAATATTGAAATAATACTATTTTTACGGAGTTTATTTCAATATCTAGTAATTGCGTAATGATAGAAATAATTAAGGTAGTTTTAAACTTATAAGAATTTATTTTATGTGATAATAGGAAGGGACCAGCCGCCACACTATGAACTCTTAAAGCAGGACAGTTTAAGATGTGGAAGCGAGCCAACGCTACGTGCAGTGTAATGTGGCGTCTCGCTTCCACAACGTAAACTGTCCTGCTTTAAGAGTTCACGGTAAGGGGGCAGTTGGCAATCATTATGAGAGTTAACGATAGTGGTATAGTGCATGGTTATCTACTCTATAACTATGCAGGCGCAATGCCAATAGCTGCAACAGCTGCTCGTGTCCTTATGAGGTGCTTCGGTCATGAAGACCAGGTTTGTACCGTTATTTAGACCATTATTCTACGTATGTTGCCTAATAATAATAATAATAACTATTCCTGCAATCCTCTATGAAAAATTGGCAAACTGTATTAAAAATCAACCAAGTTGCCTCAGAGCCGATCCGTATCCAACGTGGAATTTTTCAAGGTGATGCACTAAGCCCGTTGTGGTTTTGCTTAGCTCTTAATCCTTTGTCTAAACTATTAAATGAAACCAATGCAGGATACACATTTACAAACAATTTCGCACAGTTCTCTTTGACACACTTAATGTACATGGATGATATAAAACTTTACGCAACTAACAAAGAGTCATTATTTAAATTAGCAGATATTACACAACAATTCTCTAAAGATATCCATATGCAGTTTGGCGTTGATAAGTGCAAAATTTTATCAATTACCAGAGGCAAGGTTGTACATAATAACTACATCCTCGAAACTAGCGAATCAATCGATCCTATGGACGAATTCAGCCCATACAAATATCTGGGATTTAAACAATCCAGACAGATACATCAAAAGATAACAAAGCAAGAACTTCGCAGAAAATTCATACACAGACTAAACCTAATTTTAAAAACACACCTCAATTCCAAAAATTTAATAAAAGCTATAAATTCGTTTGCTATTCCCATTCTTACATACTCATTTGGCATAATACAATGGTCAAAAACAGACATAAAGAATCTACAACGCACTATTAATACACACTTGACCAAGCATAGAAAACACCACCCTAAATCATGCATAAAAAGACTCACACTGCCACGAGAAGAAGGAGGAAGAGGCCTCATAGATATACATAACCTTCATAACAAACAGATAATCTCACTTAGAACATACTTTCATGCTAAATCCGATCATTCGTCACTTCATGATAACGTAGTTAAAACAGACATAAATCTCACACCACTAAATTTGCACAACAGGAATACACAAACTAACGAATATCTTATTAGCACACAACAAAAAATCGCTTCATGGACCGAAAAAGCCTTGCACGGAAGACACCGAGCCTGCATTAGCCAACCACACGTCGATAAAGATAAATCGAACGAATGGCTAAGCCGCGGTGAACTGTTCCCCGAGACTGAAGGGTTCATGCTTGCAATTCAAGATCAAATAATAGCGACACGGAATTACAGAAAGTTTATAATCAAAGATCCCAATCTAGCAACTGACTTATGTAGACACTGTAATTCGGCTTCTGAAACCATCCAGCACATAACAGGAGCCTGTAAATCTCTAGCGCAAACAGATTATAAACACCGACACGATCAAGTTGCCGCTATTATACACCAACAATTAGCATACACTAGTAAACTTATAACAGATATAAACCCATACTATAAATATAAACCAGAAACCATTTTAGAAAATAGATATTACAAAATTTACTGGGATAGAACCATAATAACCGACAAAACAATTCATTACAATAGGCCTGACATAACTGTTCATGATAAAACAAATAAAGTAGTCTATCTGATTGATATAGCTATCCCCAACTCACACAACATTCAAACTACAATATCCGAAAAGCTAAGCAAATACCAGGATCTAGCAATTGAAATTAAAACACAATGGAAAGCACAAACCGTCCACATAGTACCAATAGTAGTCTCATCCACAGGAGTAATACCAAAATCATTGTCACAAAGCTTGAACACCCTTAACATGCCCAGTTATACACTCCACATGCTTCAAAAAGCTACAATACTAAACACCTGTCGGATCGTTCGGAAGTTTTTAACTTCATCAATTTCATCCAACTTCACCATCTAATGTATTCTTCATACAATCTTGCACACTTGGCTTTGGCCCGTGTGTAAGTTTATTAGACTCTCTAAAGAGGAGATAGATAAATCTAAAACTAACATAATAATAATAATAATAAAGTTTATTTCCAAAAAACATTACACCTTATTACAAAACAAACCTCTGCCAAACTGCAAAGCAGTTTATTGGCAGATGCAGGCTCCTTATCTCTAACATGTTTTTCTTACACTCTATAACAAATATTTTATAATTTAACTCGACGATTAATTACATTGTACATTTTATCAAAGACATACTGATAACTACTAACTAGCACTTTAAATGTTCTTCGGTGATCATAAGTAAAAGTTTTTTAACATTGTAAGTAAATGATCTCTTGGACAGTACATTATTATTTATCTGAGGCATTTCATTAAATATCATTGGCACTAAATATTTCCTCGTCCTCTGACCAAAGTAATTTCTATATGGAGGTACTTCCCACACTTTTTTATTTTTATTTCTGTGACGCAGCGGTTTTGATAAATAGGTCTTAAATTCATCACTGCAAAACTGCTCAGTCGTTATCAATAACTTTACTTTTTCATGAACTGGTAACATTTTACATACTACAAATAGTTCTTCGTATTCACTATTTTTACAGCGGTTTTTTATGTTGCTATCCACTAATGATTTCATAAATATTTTTTGTATTGATTTTAATTTATCCAAATATGTTTTAAAGGTCCTTCCATAGCTAGCCAATCCATAAGAAAGTATGGAGTCAACTAGTGCATAGTACACTGTATACATTATAGCCTTGTCTAGAACAGCATTAAGGTGATGGAATTTTACAAGCACTAATCTTAATTTCTCACATAAATTGGCAATATGAATTCTCCACGAAAAGTCGTGATCAATGACTACTCCCAGATACTTGTATTCTTCCACCACCTCCACGGTTGCACAACTACACGATAGCCTAGCTTTATGCAAACACTCATAACTGTGCCCCACTATTTTCGGGCTGAGATCTTTATTTCTAAAGTATGGCGAACGTATAAACATACACTTAGTTTTTTTAATATTTATAATAATACCGTTATCGTGAGACCATTTTATAATATTTGTGAAGTCATTTTGAATATTCTGTTCTATTACATTTAAATCTTGATCCGCGTAAAGTAAACAGGTGTCGTCCGCATACATATATACACTACAATTTTGCACGACATTGCACATACTGTTCACGTGCATTATATAACCAACGGGCCCGAATACAGAACCGGTCGGCACGCCACAGCTGACGAGTGCAGGCTCACCGCTCACGCCACCTACCGCTGTAACTATTTTCCTATCGGTCAAATACACACTAAGCCACTTATTTATAGATCCCGAGACGCCGCACTCTTCCATAGCTTGAAGCAGCTGGTGGTGTCCCAAGGTATCAAAAGCTTTTTTGAAGTCGATGTATACCACCACCACCTGCTTCCTTTGGTCCAGCGCTTCATTCACCTCGTCAGTGACCATCGCCAGTATCGTCTCCGTACTGCGGCCCCGTCTAAAACCGTGCTGAGCGTTGGTTAACAAATCGTGATTTTCTAGAAAAGAGCTTATCTGATTAATAATATATTTTTCTACAATTTTATTAATCACAGATAATATAGCGATGGGTCTATAATTTGTGTATTCAGTGTGAGTTCCTTGCTTAAAAATTGGCCTAATTACCGCTGTTTTAAATTTTTCTGGGTACACCCCCTGTTCTACACATAAATTTATAAATAATGCCAGAATAGGACTTAATTTATTTCGTAACAACTTAATTTCTTTTCCTCTTATATTGTCTATTCCGGGCGCTTTATCAGAACTTAAATTATTAATTATCTTGTATATATCCTGAGCACATGCTTTTTGAAACATTAATGACACTAGTCTCTGTTTTACATAGGTTGACCTCTGCAGAAATCTATGACTACATTCGTGTTTTATATCTAGGATTTCTTTCGTGAATGTGTGCGAAAACTTATTACATATGTTAACCAGGGTGTCTGATTTGCCTAAATATTTAATTATAATATTATCAATACTTTGCTTTTTATTACCTGTCCATAAATTAATTTTATTCCAAATTTTTTTCATGTTCTTTTTACACTTTAGTATTTCCTCTCTCCTAAATTTATTTTTAGCTTTACATATATATTTATTCACTCTATTTCTATATTTATTGTATTGTACTCTCAGACCTAAATCGTTAGGTTTGGCTTTCCAACATTTAAATAACCTATCCCTATTGTTAATCATATTTTTTAACAGTTTAGTTACCCATGGCTTATTTTTTCTTTTTTTACACAAGAATTTGGTTACTTGAGCATGACTGTATGCTTTAGCAAAAATTTCATACAAATTGTTATACAAGACTAAAGGACACTTACAGTTTAAAAGGTCATTCCACTGGACTTCTTCCATAAACTCTAACATTTTTTTATCACAGATGTCTGTTAACTTACATTTATTATCCTTTGAAGGTGTTACATTATTCTCAAAACATAAGCCTATTAAATAGTGGTCGGATACTTTAGTGGTTAAAACATATGCGGAAGCCTTTTTCTGAGTTCGAACCCATATATGGTCAATACACGTCCTCGTCACTGAGTCACCGTAAATCTCCTCACGCGTTATGTCACTGACCGCACATTCCATGCCTAATTCACACATATTGTTCTTATACAGACTTACAGCACTGCTTTCTCTCGACAATAAGTTAATATTCGTATCCCCTATCATGACCACTTCACTATCACTTGCTATGCCCGATAATGTGCAGTACATCTCATTAATAAATCCCTGTTTGTTTGTTTTAGGAGGCCTATATACGCACACTATATGCATAGGTAGATTTCCGCTTCGACGTACTTCACAATGAATTACCTCCGAATAGTTGAGATGTAAGCATTTAGCAGTGATACTTAGTGTATTTTTAGAGTATATTAAAATTCCACCTCCTCTTATTGCTTCTCTCGTGTTTACGCATACATCAAATCCCTCTAATTGATATAAGATCACCTCCTCCTTTTTTATGTTTACTTCTGTTAGAACTATAATGTCCAGTTTATCAATGCAATCGTTTAACAAAGCTTGCAGCTGGTTAAAGTTTTTTCTTAATGACCTTATGTTCAGATGAATAATATTAAAACTTGTACATTGTTGATCTATACTTTGTTGCCATGAATTTAGGTTATAATATTTATTGTATTTTATGCTTGGTTGTACTTCTATTATTGTGTTATCGAACGTGGTGAGGCATATCTATATTCCAAGTTTTAACACCTCTCAATAAAAAAGAGGGTTACATAGATGTATACAAATTTATATCACTTAAAGTGCGAATAGCCCTAATTTTGGACTCCTTTGGGTCGTCCTTTCTGATGAGCACCTTTCCTCCTTGCGTCCAGATATATTTATAAATATGTTTAAGTTCGTTCTTAGCTGTCCAGAATAGGTTTCGCATATATTTAGTTAGGTCTTCATTTATGTAAACCCGGTTTTGATTGCCATTCTCAAACAAGTCATTATTAGTTAACTTATTTATTTTTCTCGCTGCAAGCCACTGGTCTCGCGCCTCCTGCGTATTCATTGTAATAATAACCGGTCTTGGTTTTTTCTCACGTTGCTTATCATCTGATGTTCCGTTCACCTTTTTTTCACCCACCCGCTTAATTTCACATATTGTGTTAGATTCCAAACCTAGCTTATTTGCTAATAATTTAATATTATATTTCAAATCTTCCATCTCCTTTTCATCCATTCCTAGTATCTCCACATTTTTTTCTTTTTCTTTCATCTCTAAATACGCTAATCTTTCTTCTAAGGCTTTGTTGTTTGTCTCTAAGTGAATGTTTTTATGTTCCAATGCCTTGATTTTTTTGTCCGTTTTTACCTTTTCTTCCACAAGTTCCTGATACTTTTCTGCGTAGAAACTTATGTCATTGGACATTGACTCGAGTGTTTTCTTCATATTAAATACGATTGCTAGTTTTGCGTTGACTTCAGCTAATATTTTTTCTGCTGTGGTGTTAGAGAAGTCCACTTTGATAGTTGACCCATCTGCCGGTGCAATCTGACATTCATCACACATCCCAGTGTCGTTGAACGCTTTTATTTTGGATGCACACTTTTTATGGAACATACTCTCACATACACCGGTACATTTCACTGTCGCGTCACTTTTTACCCGTGCCAGAGACAGCTTACACAGTTTACACTGCACCATTGCAATCAGCCTTTAACAGTCCTTCCGAAAAACAAAACAAAGACAGTAATACTTTTCTGCGAAATTAAATAACACGATCGCACGGTGGGAGCGTACGCGCACGAATGTTGATAAATTAGTCTTTGTTTTGTAATAATAATTTGTTTATTTAATTAATATAGAAGACAATACAACTTAATCAATACATTATATTATATTTATTTATTACTGCTAAACCGGAGGTCGTGGGTTCGATTCCCACCCAGGACAAATCTTTGTGTGATGAGCATAATGATTTGTTCTGTGTCTGGGTGTAATTTATCTATATTATGTATGTATTTCAAAATATTTAAGTATGTTTATCAGTTGTCCGGTTGCCATAATACAGGCTCTGCCTAGTTTGGGATCAGATGACCGTGTGTGAGTTGTCCCAAGATATTATTATTATTTCCTTTATTTAAATTATTTTTCTTATAAATTACATTTTTAAATATCTATATAAAAATACAATATTTAAAAATATAAAAAATAGGGCCCAACCAGCAGCGGGAACAGGGTCCAAGCTACCGGTGGTTAGGGCTCCAGAGAGAGGAACCTCCTCACAATGCGTGCCGTGTCAAGGAGTACCGCTTTCTGCATCAAGCCCTTGACCCAACCGCCTAACGTGAGCCTCTTCAGGTGTTGGTCGAGACTCTTGGCCATGAGACCATTGGCCGAAACGACTATCGGTACAATGATTGCTGAGTCCACCTCCCACATGTCGACAACCTCGTGCGCCAGATCAAGATATTTAATTTGCTTATCTCTTTCGGCTTTCACGAGATTCTCGTCATGGGGGATCGTGATATCAACAATCATTGCGCGGCGTTCTAATCGATCTATCACCACTATATCAGGCTTATTGGCAACAATAGTCCTGTCAGTGATGATAGATCGATCCCAGTACAATGTGATATGATCATTTTCAAGAACTGGGTCGGGGACATACCTGTAGTATGGCATCTCAGAATCCACCAGTTTGTATTTCAAAGCAAGTTGCTGGTGGATAATCCTGGCTACTTGGTTATGTCTGTGTAAGTATTCGCCGTTAGCAAGACGAGAACAACCAGACATAATATGTCTTAAGGATTCACCCGGACGGTGACATGCCCGACATATGTCAACCGTGCCATCCTTTAAGATATATTTCCGGTAATTGTTCGTCATGATAACTTCATCCATAATTGCACAGACAAACCCTTCGGTTTCTCCAAAGAGATCACCGAAGCGTAGCCAGGAGACGGACGATAGGAGGTCTACGTTGGGCCCATGAAGAGCCTTGTAGAATCGTCCGTGTAGCTCCTTGCTTTGCCATACATCCCTGCGGTCGTTAACACTCAATACCACAGGTTTGCACCAGTTCTCTTTAGCCAGGAAGAGCGGAGTGAGTCCCTTGTCTACTGCAACTACCTCTCGGTGCATTCCCACTTCGGCTCGGAGGAAATATTCCCTGAGGCTACACACCCCACGATTGTGGAGTGTTTTGGCGTTTAAAAATCCTCGACCACCACACTTTCGTGGGATGTATAGCCTCATTACCGACGAACGTGGGTGATGCATCCGATTTGAAGTTAGCAGCGTACGGACTCTCCTATCCAAGGCATCTAATTCGGTCTGAGTCCACTTGAGTATACCAAAGGAGTACATCAGGGTTGGCATAACCCAACCATTAAAGGCACGAACTTTGTTGCCACCTGACAAAAGACTTTTCAGTACTTTATTCAGGCGGCCAAAGAAACGTTCCTTCAATGATTGTTTCATGTCAACCACGTTGATGCCCAAAGCCTCTGACATACCCAAGTATTTGTAGGTTTCCGTTGCGGAGAGTGATCTAAGGTTTATAGAATCCGAGAGTTGAATTCCCTGGGATTCTATAATCCCTCCACGTTTCACATGCATGACGGCACATTTGTCAACACCAAATTCCATCCTGATAGAGTTACTAAAAGCTTCTGTAATCTTTAGTAGCTTTATCAGTTGGAATCTGCTGGGAGCAAACAATTTAAGGTCATCCATGTAAAGCAGGTGGGAGATTACCTGACTCCTTCTTCGCAACGAATAGCCTAACCCTGAATTCTCCAGTAATGTACTTAGAGGATTCAAGGCCAAACAGAACCACAAGGGGCTCAGACTATCGCCTTGGAATATTCCCCGCTCAATCCTAATTGGTTCACCGTCCTGTTGGATATCTCGACACCCTGGATAGTGAAGAACCGTTCTCCACTGCCTCATACATGACAATAAGAAAGTGCGTAGAGTTGTATCAATCTTGTACAACTCCAGCACCCTCATGAGCCATGTGTGAGGTACAGAGTCATAGGCCTTCTTATAATCTATCCAACATGTCGACAGATCTTTTTTTGAGCGGCGTACCTGTTGGCAAATGGTCATATCTATGAGGAGAAGCTCCTTCGTACCACGGGACCCGTTCATACATCCATTTTGAGAAGCAGACATAATGTTGTTATCATCAATGTGTTTTGTGATCTTTGCCCTCAAAATGGATGTAAGGAGTTTATAGATGGTAGGTAAACAAGTTATGGGTCTAAAGTTTTTTGGGTCCGTGGTGCTACCAGTTTTGTGGAGCAGGTGGGTAGATCCTGTTGTTAGAAACTGGGGTAGCGATCCCACTTCTATTGCTGATTGGAATTGAGACGCCAAGCAACCATGTGAACTACGTAGCCATTTAATCCAAAAGTTGTGCAGTCCGTCAGGTCCTGGTGATTTCCAATTGGACATTGGACGGACTGCACTAGCTACATCTTGGGGACTTATTGTAATCGTCCCCATTTCTGGTATGGATTCACATGACTGCTCGACGTCAAGCATCCAACTGCCTTATTATTATTATTATTATATTGATTGAGTCATATGTAGGTATTAAATCAATTGTAATACCCCAAGAGGGAGAGATTTTTTTGCACTGTGATATTGCGCCATACTTGAGTCAAAGGCGAGCCTAGCGATTGCTTCAGAAATAACTAATAAATAATACCTACATGAAAGTGACATAATAAAATGACTTGAACATTTAACTGGGTTTGAATCGTAATTATACAAAGGAATCTTCGTTTTTATGCCCTTTGTTCGTAAGCACTGATAGGCTAGTCTTACGACCGTTGAACTGCCAAGTCAAAGATCGCAAGTTCAAACGACGGCACGCATCCATATCTTTTCTAATTTATGTGCTTAACATTAGTTATCAGTTGCTAAAAACGTTTAAGCTCTGTTACCAGGATAATCATCAACCGTACAATAAGAAGAAGATGCCTTTTATTTACTATATATCCCGGTTATACTCACGTGTGTATTCGGGAATGCCCGACTAGTTTCGAACTCGAACGGAGCCCTTATTCATGAGCTTCGGCTCGCGACTCCGCCGCGTAACCAGCTCATGAATAAGGGCTCCGTTCGAGTTCGAAACTAGTCGGGCATTCCCGAATACACACGTGAGTATAACCGGGATATATAGTAAATAATATGGATAACACTCACGGAAGTTATTATAGTAAGATGCCTTTTGTTGATTGGTCAGTCATTCGGATTTGATCCATGCTATCCTGTGTGCCACTGAACGACATGACAAATGACAACGGCTCTCGCAAATCCGGTGTGATGCGATACACCTTATCACTGTCGCCGGTATTGCACGACAGAATAAATTTATCCTATGTGAAAAGTAGATATGTAGTTTCTAAACCTTTATAGAATTTAGAAAAAGCTGTGATCAAAGCGTTACATAATTAAAGTTTTTTCTTTTTTTTATCGTCACTCCACACATGGAACTTTACCTGTATCCTGGGTGCATTTCACAAACATGAAATAATAATTAATTAATTATATCAGATACACAAACACCCAGACACGGGACAAACATCTGCAGATCTAACAATTATGATGCACTCATACTATCTTTGTAATTTTTCACACAATTTTTTGTCCCGTGCGGGAGTCGAGCCCGCAACCCCTAGCGTAGCTGTCCAATCGCTTAGCCACTGCTAAATTGCGGTCAAAGTTCATAAACGTATTTACTAACACAAAATTACTGCATATTTTGATACCAAATACTTGTACTAAATATAAATATTTGTGAATGAACAAGAAAATGTTAACTGATAATTAAACTGTTATAATACGAAAGCAGAGAATGACGTGTTTTATATGCATGGTTTGTTTAATCAGCCTCCTTACCATGAACTCTTAAAGCAGGGCAGTTTACGTTGTGAAAGCGAGATGCCGCATTACACTGCACGTAGCGGCGTCTCACTTGCACATCGTAAACTGCCCTGGTCTAAGAGATCATGGTAAGGGGGCAGAATGATAAAAATTATGGACAAAAAGTAGAGGAGAGAGAGAGAAGAGTTAATACATTATTTTTGTATCGAAAATAATACTCGTTTCCTATGAAACGTCAAGAAAGACTTCTTAATTAAAAAACTTATTAATTTTATAATAAATCGTAGCTAACTCAACCTACATAATCGTTTGAACTTATAAGCCAAATTAATTTTCTATTTTAGTTTCAAGTATCACTTTAAGCATTCCACGCACACCACATAATTACTACGATGAAACTCGATAAGCATCTACATACCTTAAAAAAAAGTCGTGACAAAACTGAGTAAGCACCCTAATTCTAATTCAGCTAGGGTAGACGCACCAGTGAACGGTCGAAACAAAATGCTTTTTGTAAAGTGTGTTAATGATTAATAGACTAAACATTTAGAATTATCGATTAACATGCCGAGTGGTATCTGGCCTAGAAGAGATTACCCCTTTTCCACCCGTGGGTGTCGTAAGAGGCGACTAAGGGAAAATCATTGGGACCTATAAAATAACTGGCAAAATGGGAGTGTACTATACACGCCTACCTCTTCGGGGAATACAGGCGTGATATGATGTTATGCTTAAATAATAAATGTGTAAATGACGAACTGAAAATATTTAAAACGTTCATTTATTTCATCATCATCATCAGCCAAAAGACGTCCACAGTTGAACATAGACCTCCCCGTTTAAGCGGGGGGGGGGGTTGCCATAAGGGATTATGGCAACCCCCCAACGCTTTGCAAGCGGCTCGGGGATCGCAGTGTTGGTGGTGAAGTTACAGAAGACGCTGCTACCCATCTTCTGAATTTACCCTTAGTCGCCTCTTTAGACACCCACGGTAAGAAAGGGGTGGTCAATTCTAGGCCGGATACCACACGGCGTTTATTTACTTACGTTTTTTTACATCGTAACAAATTTTTCTTCTATAAATGGTATGATTTTAAATGTTCCTTTTGTCTGTTACTTTTTTTGTTGACTGTAAACCGTACACTTTTTCCAACCAACTTTATTATAGCCGCGTACTGTTTATCTCTGAACGCGCAAGCAGTGTTGTGTTGACCGCTACTAGCAACTTTACCCCATTCGCCAGGATTAATCGACTGTGTTTTGTTAAAAATGAAAGTTTTACACTGATATGGTTGACGCCAGTTTATTTTTTGTGATTAGTGGGTTCATTTATTGGTTATGTTTGTTTATTTTTAAGAAATTTGATTATTTTTATAATGTCGTTTTGTACAATCATAAAACAGCTGTAGCCCGCGACTTTGTCTGCGTTTGCGTCGTTTATTCTCTCGGAATGCTAAAAACTTTCAATATAGCCTATGTTCCTCTTTATAACATCAGTTATAGTCCCGTCCAAATCGGTTCAGCTGTTTCGGAGATTAGCGGAAACAAACAGACAGACCAAAAATTTTGTTTGTATACTTCTTAAATGTATCGTATATTAAACAATTTTAGATGCATGCTATTATTTTGATATCACAATTAGCCACTTAATTTTTTGTGTGTGTATTCCTGTGCTGTAAACTCCTAACTAAGTCTTAGGTTATCTTTGTCGTTAATAAACCAGAACTTTCCAGTATCTCACATTTTCTCTTACTTTAACCCAACACAACAAGCAAATGATAACACAATTCAAAAACTTGGGCGTTAAGGAACTCTATGCATTAAACATTAAGCTAAGGGTCGTGAGGGGTGAGCGGAATGATAGCTCGCTCATGCATTCATCACATTTATAACTTCCACACGACGAACGGTGGCGTGTTTGCGTTTTGTGGTTCAATCATAATCAGATTTGATCATAGTATTTTGATACATGAATCTATGTCAGCATAGCCTGTAAAGCATGCCAGTAGACTTGTCATAAACCCTTATAGCAGGACTGTTTTTGAAGAAAAATGAACTGTCAGTGGCACCATGATCACTTAAAATCACAGGCGAGCCAGCGGTCACGTGATCTTAGCCGGCGAGCGATCACGTGACAGCAACTGGCCAGCTAGCGGCAAACAGCCGTACCATGAAGTCATTTTTGACGCAACATTTGGCGAAATGTGGGTGTACTACACACCTGCTTATCCCTTCGGGGAATACAGGCGTGATGTTATGTTATGTATATTAAAAATCCAAACCGCCTCGTCTTCCACATTCTTTAAAAAAGTCGGTTAATACTTAACTGGATTCGTACCAGCACTCAGCAGCCTATCAAATCCCGGATCATGAACCTGGGCTGCAACGAAATCGCAATAAACCTCGTCTACATAAGTGGGAGTCCTCCGGCGCCGTCCTACAGACCTCGTGAGTTATGGACCGCACTGGGAACTATTTCAACTCCAAAAGAATATTTTATTCTTACACCCACCTTTATGATGAAAGTTTTAGGTGCGATTAAGGATCAGAAGAGGAATAATGTGACTTTTGAGGAATTCTTAAGATGCTTGTTATCTGAAGAGGTACCTTCGTCTATGTGTAAGCTATATTTCTTTAAAAACATTGTGCTACTGTTAATAAAAAAAAAATATTGAGCAACTCGTATGGACAACAAAAACCATATTTTAAGTACATACATAAAGTGCCTCGTTGGTCTAAAGGTCGCTGAACGTGAGTATGAAGTTCTGGGTTCTAATCCCGGGTCAGGCAAAATGGTACTGGGTTTTCCATTTCATAAGGCAATTCCCAGCAGCACGGAGACTGCATTAATGCCTGGTTTATGGCAGTAGGCTCGCTCCCTAATACATTGGGACCTATCACATAACTAATGCGTAATGTGGATGTATTATACTCCTCTGCCTACCACTTCGGGGAATACAGGCGTGATGTTTTGTTGTATAAGTGCTTATATAAATAATTTTAGGATCACAGTAGTATTTTGATTATCCGACTCTAAATTGACAACAGAATTGGCAACTTTCACAACACAATTTGGTCAGTTTTACTATTAATTACGCAAAATAATTTGTATTAACAACTAGTTATGAGCCAATGAATATTCGAATTTGATGCTATTTCGTATGAATTTATGAAAATCTTATTATTATTATTAAATCTTATTCTTTATTCGTTCAACTGAGTCCCGTGATTATACTACTCGAAGTATATGACCGCCGATCATATTTAAGGTTTATATGTATGTTCTGTGGTTTACGGGTGTAAACCAAATTTAGCTCGGCTATTTCAGACCAGCGTTAATATCAATCGTATAAACATTGCAACCAAACCAACCGGAACGAAGCACTAAACCGCATACCGACGCGAATAACGATTTTAATTCGAATCAACGTTAATTCGAATACCATCACTCGTTTGATTCTAAACGAACTAATCTAAATTCATTAGCGGCCGGCCGTGTTGTCTAAATATTTGAATAATTTGATTTCCCTTTGTCGTATAACTGTAAATTAAAGGGTTGAAGTAAAGGCCATGATTAGGAAGGACAGTGAAGGGACGAGGGTTCGCCGACGAGCTACGAAATGTTATAATGAAGTTGAATTGGGTCGGTTTAACGGAAATTTCCATGGAATGTTTAAATCATTTGCAAAACCTGTGATATTTAATGTTGCAAACGTTTAATTGTAACTTCAACTTTGCCTATTAAATCACGAGGATATAACGACTTCCAAGACAAAGGAAAGTTGTCTTGCAGTAAATTCTGTACCCTAGACACCGTGATCTTACTGGCAACACACCTTGTCACTTTGGACTGTAACATTTTTGTTGCATGTGATATCAATACGAATTTTGATTTATTTTAAAATACAAAAGGCGTAGTAAACGCAGCCATAGCTCGAACAAACTATGATTTATTAGAATCATGTGTTAATGAATCGGTTTAACATCAGTGGAATAAGAAGGGCCTCTACGAAGAATTGTATCTAGCATCTACATTCTGGTGCTCCATTGACAGCGACTGCGGTCTTGCTTGCGGATCTCTACACCGCGCAAGAGTCTCTTCAGCCCATGTCAACAGGCCACGAAGAAGCCCAGCACAAAGTACCTCCTCCATCATTTTCTAGCTTGTATTAAAACAATGTATTTCATCTGCGAACCGCAAAACTTTATTGTTGATAGAACGACCCAGGTTCCGACCCAAAATACATACAATACTTATATAAAATGCTCAATTCCATTCCGTTTCGCTATAGGATGAAACTAATTAGTAGTTTCATCCTGAATAAATAATTGGTACTAGATATTTTCTATGAATTTCGTGAGCTATCATTATTATAAATTGGTTTTAGATGGGAATGAGTTTATTTATTCCAGTTTGGGTTAGGTTAAGGTAAGGTCGTAGGTGAGGCGCATAATGTTATGGTTTCATTTCTGTACGCGAAATATTTGTATAATGTGCACGGAAAGAAAATATTTCAAACATTTATATTAATGGACTGCCTTGGTGGTCTAGTGGTCGCTAAGCACGAGGACTTGGGTTCGAATCTCGGGTCGGACAAAGTGTTATTGGATTTTTCCTTTAGGTAACTGTCAGTAGCAGCACGAAGTATTGATTTGTGTCGGGTTAGTCAGTAAACCTCTGCCTACCCCTTCGGGGAATACAGGCGTGATGTTATGTTAATTCAAACATGAACAGTTTTTTGACGACCTGATTGGCGCAGTGGCTAAGCGATTGGACTGCTGCGCTAGGGGTTGTGGGTTCGATTCCCGCACGGGACAAAAATTTGTGTGATCCACAGATGTTTGTCCCGAGTCTGGGTGTTTGTGTATGTGATATTTCATGTTTGTGAAACGCACCCACGATACAGGAGAAATTCCTAGTGTGGGGCGACGTTTTTAAAAAAAAAAAAAAAATTTAACTACTAACCTTTAATACACATAGACGCATTAAATAAGTCAATATCTACATTTAGATAAAAGCTTAAATAAAACAAGCTGAACATAAAATACATTTTATTTTCTTTAAGGGCACTTACAAAAGTACAAATCTAAGTACTCTCTAATGTTATTATTGCTCCCAATACAAACAAATTATAGTCTACAGACGATTTTAAATACACATACAACAACTATGAAGAATGCTGTAAACGCGTGTGTGACACGAAAAGAAATTATAGGTTTTTCATATTATATCACAGTCACCATTTTTTTTTCGAAAAAAATTGACGAATTTCACCAACCGTATTGTGTGTCTATCATGAGTTTTAAAAGTAAATAACGTGAATATTTCAAAAACGTGGGTCAGTTGACGGTATCAACAACTGACAATATTTGCACCCAGAAATCGGTCATAGAACGCCGCGTTTGCTGCTAACTACAGATTTTATTTCATCGCCTCGGGACTTTGTGCTCGTTACCATAGAAACAAAACGTTTTCGATGGTAAGTTAAAAACGTCACTACTCACTCACATGCACTCACACTAGGCGACCACTAGTATAAATATGACACCGTAAAATTGTGAAAGCCGTATTTTTCGGTAGAATAAATAATTTGTTAAATTGTAAGTGTGTTATAGTTCACAATCTTTCGACAGCTTACGATCTCGCGAGATAGATTATAATCTAACGGTATTTACAATTTTACGGTGACATATACATATCTACCACATTTTAAGTGACTGAGGGCCGAAAACGAAAATTTTAGGCATACACACACTGATACAGCTGATCTTTTAAGGCTAACACAACATCTTCAGTGTGTCTTCTGGCCCTGGAGGTGCAGGAAGTCAGTCTTTCGCAGGACTGTTCGTTGTGGCGACGGGCGTTCGTCAAGCTGAGGTCCAGCTCATAGCCCAGGACTACTGCTGCTCGGGAGAGTTCTTGGAGACATGGTGACACGTCGGCCCTAAAAAACGTAAAGTTATTTTGTTATTAACGCGACTGTATATTGGATGACAACTTATTTGTTGTAGTTGTCTGTCAGCGAAAGTTATAGTAGAACAGTATTGTAAGATATAAGGAAGTAACTGTAAGCGTGATGAAATGAAATGGTTGATAGAATATGCCAAAAAACTGATAACAAGACATCAAAAAGGAATAAACGAAGAACTGGACAAGCATAGTCGTATCATTTTGTTAACACCATAATTTACCATTTTAAGCATCTAACCACTTTTCTAAGGCTCTGGCAAATTAACGAATATCAAGACCTCATCATCATCACCAACAGCCGATAGATGTCCACTGTTGAACAAAGGCCTCCCCCTTTTAGAAGGGGGGGTTGCCATAATCCCTACGCTTGGCAAGCGGCTTGGGGATCGTAGTGTTGGTGGTCAATTTACAGAAGACGCTGCTACCCATCTTCTGGATATTCCCTTAGTCGCCTCTTACGACACCCACGGGAGGAAAGGGGGTGGTCGATCTAGGCTGGATACCACACGGCGATCATACATGATATTCATATACTTACTTCGGCAAAACACCACTTCTTTGAGCCCCATTGCCAGTGACTTCAAAGGCTCGAGTAGCCTCCACTAAAGTGGCCTGCATATGGTTCCTGGTGATGCCGATCATCTCTTCAGCGTACTTCCCCATCTTGGCGATCGATCCTCGAGCGTCTTCAGTACAGCCGTAGATCGCGGCAACATGCCTGCTGGCCGCAGTTCGGGCTGTTCGACGTTCTTCATCACACATAACTATACAGAAATATTGTTTTGTATTTATTTTGACTTCTCTCCCTTGGTCACGATATGTCACACGATAAGTCACACTGCAGCCTTTACATGCATAAAAGCCTGGATACTGGATTGCATAGCTGTCAAATCATACACACAATCACACACACAAACTGTTTTTTTATCCTTAATTTCAATGTCTTTCATACAATCACAGTTACATGCGTCCATAACATGTATTTAATAGATTAGTATGGTAATTTTTCAGTCTTAAAGTTACCACCTAATTTTGTGTTTAAAGCAAGCACAAGTTTTTGTATTCTGTAAGTCCGTTATCAATAACTCAGAGCAAAAATGTTCCTTGGATATGTCCTAAAGGGTAATTGAAGTGTTAATATGAAAAATCTCGAGAACGTATCACTCAAGCGTGAGGAACAATTTGCATCAGAGTTCATCAATTTTACGTCAGACTTGGTTCGATATTACTTTGTGATCTCATGACAGTGGAATAAATTAAACTTTACTGGAAATCGAACATTAAAATGTTTAATTTCCAATGGATGACCTTTAAATAAGTACTTTAATAGCGCAGCAGTCCAATCGCTTAGCCACTGCCTGTTTAGCGCAGTGGCTAAGCAATTGGACTGCTGCGCTAAAGGTTGCGGATTCGATTCCCGCACGGAGCCTAACACATCGAAGTAAAGTTAAAAAGATTAAGACAAATATACAGACAAGTTTAGTAGTCACACGAACCATGAGACTGAGGGAATAGAGAATACAACTGTAACCGCACACACGCTAAGATTTTCTACTTTAATAACTTTCGTGAATGTTATCCATATTATTTCCATTCCTAGGACTAAAACTTTCATACACAATACTCCATATAACACCTTACCTGGGACTTTTAATTCGTCAGCTAGCTGCGTCAACTCTGTGTAAATCTGTTGCTTCTTTTGAATAGCCGCATTGATCTCGTCTTTAATCCTGCGCAGGATCTTGCCCGTCAACTGTTGATAAGAGTTCTGGATGTTTCGATGGTAAGTGTCCAGAAATGGGGCCAACACTGTGTCCATATATCGAGATATTTCGCTGTAAACAATATTGAGGTCACTGGTTAAGTAAACGATGATTGTTACTGACGTATAGTCGCGCCTGTGATACGTTGCAACTCTACGGTCAATTATCGTAACCATACATACATAAATACCTCTTGCTTTCCCGGTGGTTCAAGAGAATTCTATTCTTAATTATATTAAGCTATCTTGAACCAACCAAATTACACTATTACATTAACAACAATAATCTTTATTATGAACATCTTACATGTGCATCTTTTAGGTGAGATCCTGACCTCCAAACTAGTAAGATACTGTATCTTGAGGGTCAGTTCCTTCCCTTTGCAAAGATGTATCTATAATTCAATTGTCCATAATACAATAAAGAGTAATTAGGATATTGGTGCCAGAGAAAAATCTTTAAATAATTGTAAATATACCCTGTGTGAGTTACTATGGAGTTTCTAGTCGGTTCTTCTCCATAGAAACGACATTTTGGAACCGGACAACTAGATTTGACGTTTTGTGAAGCTCTATAGAAGCCTTAATGAAATAACAACATTATGGCTATGACTACACCACCAATTTCGTTGCATTGGCGGTCTAACAGTTAATTTCCATTCGTTTACATATCGTTTCATTTTAATACCTATTTGCTAAAGCCAGTTGCGACCGCAACTGTCTTCGCGAGTCCGAGGAGTTCCCCCATCGTCTTCTCAGCTTAATGAGATGCTCTTCCAAGACCACCGGCTGGTGCTGCCACGGCGGGATCTCGAAGCAGAGGCCGCCATCTTGACGTAAATGGTTGCTCCGATACTACAACACATACTAAGGTTTAAAAGGGTGTTAAAATACCTGTAGGATAAATTAATTAGTCTTTAATTAACCCTTCACTGTCCAGTGTACCGTATACGGTACACATCGATTGTTTAACTATTGTGTCTACTTAGCAAACAGTCAACGTGTTAAGGAACACTGGACAGTATGTGATAACTGCCGCTTATGGGCTTGTTAAACTAGCCCTGCTACAGGACTGGTCCTTTTAGTCTTAGGCCAGAAACAAGGACCAAGAAAGGACAAAGGACCAGCCGCTTCTATCCGATCTGTGAATAAGTGAGATGAGTTAATAAATTCGACCTGATTAGCGCAGTGGCTAAGCGAAAGGACTGCTGCGCTAAAAGATGCGGGTTCGATTCCGGCACGGGACAATTTGTGCGACAAATTACAAAGATATATGTAGTATGCGTGTATCCCCCCATTCATCCTTACATAAATGTCTAATGGCTTTAATTGCTTTTGTACGTCTATTTGTGGCATAATGACGACTTAAACATTACTATCATTCATCAGACCAACATATTTTTTTTTAATAAAACATCGCCCTAGGAATTTCTCCTGTATCGTGGATGCTTTAAACAAACATGCAATATCACATACACAAACACCCAGACTCGGGACAAATATCTGCGGATCGCCCAAATTTTTGCCCCGTGTGGGAATCCACAACCCTTAGCGCAGCAGTCCATTCGCTTAGCCACTGCGCCAAACGGCTCGTCAAAGTTCAAATTAATCGCATTAATCGAAGGTCCATATCTTCATCCGTATTACTTACTCTGCAGCTGATTACAGGCTCCGCAGCTTCCACCCAAGCCAAATAAACGGACAGCACGTGTATACAAAGAAAAATCATCGCTTCAAAACTGAGTGTTTATTCGACACGTGCATCTATGAGGCTCGCTTTATGACTCACGCAATTATGATCTCCATTGGATCGTGAAGTTGTTCTGATACGATTTTATGTAAAATACAAAATTTTGGAGCTGGTTTTCAATAACTTCCAGTTACAACAGCGTTCAGTAGTCGGTTTTCTGGAATTGAAATTGTGTTTTTAGTTTTAGGCTTAGAGGCAAAGTTTTTTTTTAATCCGTTGAATAATGTTCAAATTTTTTGTTTCATTTTATTGTTAACTGAAATCATGACGCAGATAATAATGTTTAATAATAAGATACCTACGCAAATGTTTAAAAAAAAAGGCGAAAAAAACGGCTTAGAGGTCATTGGATCTATTCTATGCTCAGACAAAGGCATCCCCTACTTAATTTGAAGCTGTCAAATATATAAATACGGAGTTATTAAATTAGGCAAAATATTACGGGGGCTTAAACTTAGAAAAAGATATACCTACTTATAAGTACATACTTTAAGTAAGATTACTCCGCACAGGATTCCAATATTACCTTCCCGATACAGCCAGTAATACCCACTTAATTCCTTATAACACAATTACAATCTTCGTTCCCTTCTAAAAGTTCTGACTGTATTTTTAGCACTAAGTGGCACAGCTATCCGAGCCACCGGAGACGTTACCTGAATTAATTACAATATGATTAATTAATTGTTTGCCGTAGTTAGACTACGTGTTTTACTCATAGAAGCCTGTCGTTAATTAGCTGAAGGTTTTAGGCCAAGCTATATAATGCACTTAAACTTATCTAAATCTCAAGAAAAATTAAAGTGTTGTATTTATATTTCCTTGGTTAGTCGAGCAACTGGGATTTTCCATTAGATTTTCAGTAGCAGCACAGAGTCTGGATTTGTGCCCGGTTGATGGCAATAGGCTCGTCTCTCATTACCTTGAAACTCATAAAATATAGGGTTACTTAGTTTAATTTCGATATAAAACAAAACGGGAATAGATCCTGTGGCCATAGCCACGAAAATCCTAATTCACTGCTAATATACCATAGGGGATGGCCCATTTTGTATTGAAAATTATAAGCTTTTAAGTCCGTAATAATATATTTCTGGCAAACTTTTCAGAACAAGTATTTAACGGCTTAAAGTCTTCACAAAACCGCATTTAAATTCTGATGGCTACCGTTCACTGATTCATGTTGAACATAATTTAATGTCAATTAATAACTGTTTTGTCTTGCTTCAAATAGCTAATATCTATACTTCTATACTATATATTTAATATTATAATGATGAAGAGTTTGTTTGTTTGCTTGAACGCGTTAATCTCGGGAACTACTGGTTCAAATTGAAAATTATTCTTGTGTTGGATAGTTCATTTATCGAGTAAGGCTATAAAACATTTGGAATCCAAACGGACGAAGTCGCGGGCGGAAGTTAGTAATGAATATGACTATCAAAAGTAATAAACAATTTTACATTGTGAACATTAAGAAAAGCGAACGTACATATGTATACTGAAAGTGTGTTACACGAAACTCTCTCACTTCCCACCTAAAACTCCGACGTGGTAGTGGAGTCAGCAGCTATTTTTATTCTACCAATACCACAAACATAAAAAAAAACTTCATCATCAGCCAAAAGACGTCTTCTGTTGAACATAGGCCTCCCTCTTTTAGAAAAAGGGAGGGGGGTTTCCCCACGCTTGGCAAGCGGCTTTGGGATCGCAGTGTTGGTGGTCAAGTTACAGAAGACGCTGCTGCCCATCTTCTGGATTTTCCCTTAGTCGCCTTTTACGACACCCACGGGAGGAAAGGGGGTCAATTCTAGGCCGGATACCACACGGCACTAACAAACATGCACGCGTTTAAAATACTCACTTATTTACTTACTTAACGTACATATTATGTACTTTAAAAAAATAAATATATTAGGTACTGGCAAAATTTGTAATAGCATATTCCATAATAATATAAAACACATTATTCAAAATCAAGCTACCAAAACTCGCAAGTTTATCCGCCTGTAGGCAGCATAAAAATCCTGTTAAGCTTAAAATTACATTTTCCAATCCGCAATTACAGACTAGACTATATTAACGGAATTATCTCAGATTCAAAGTTAACTTTCTACCTCCTATTAGACCGGGTCCTTTACTAATTAAAAATCAATATTAGGTAGTCTGAAGAACAATGGAATCAGAGGTATAGCAATTGAGATTTTCTTAAAGAACTTAAAGATTTTATATTCAAGGATTCGATGGTTTTTAGTCTTAAAAGTTTTTAAGCTGGTTTTAGAACATAGTTATAGATTGTTATATTCTATGTTCTGCTAATGCAGAATTAAGTTTATATAAATCACATAGGAATGTCCCGTTAATATTTACGTTATAAAGTGTTTAAAGCCATGTCAGAGGGCTACAGGTGGTTTAAACTCTAACATCAACCATACGATAGAAGATAAAGATTGACGTTGTGCAATTTACAGATATTAACATGTATGTATAAACCAAGGCTCAAAACAAACATCTGAGAAACACAATATTAATACAGTCCTTTGCTGGCAACCGGTTTGTAGTTTCGTTCGCCAATCAAGTCGCGGACAGACTCAGCCATCAGCTAGTCATCTTAAGTCATACCGATAACGGTACTTAAACCTACGTACTAATGGAATTATTAGGCCTTAACGGCCATTCAAAAATTGCCATCGCGGACGGTATTTCACGTCCACACGGCGGGGTATTGGTAAAGTTTTCAACTAGCAATAATCGCACCTCGGATTAACCTCATTGGTTACGATATTGCCTCTGCGCAAAGTTAAATAAAATGTGTCCGTCGAAACTACTTATGGAATCCGCGGTAACCAAACGCTAGCGCGAGCTAACTCGATCCCAACGCCATCTAGTTGTGTTTTCGGAACTAAACCGCATACGAGTTTTGTTGGGGTTGAACACAGTGAACGCCCGTCGCGTATTGGGGCAATGCTTTTTTTGTGACTCTCTAAAAAAGGGGTGAGATTTGAACAAAGCATTCATTGTTGAGTTTGTAAAAGGTCTTGTGAGGACTTTGTCACTGTCATTGGTATACATCCAGACATCAAACATTTATTTATTATTACTTTATTCTTGTGAATCGCTGTATCGTATAAAACGCTAATAAGTTTCGTACAGAACAATGACTAATATATTTATAGAAACATACGAGGCAAAAATATACCATTAAAATATTATTATGGAATTTTAGTAGCTAGTATTTGAACTGTAGTAGACGTAAAGCGTCAGTCTCTTGGTAGAAAACATCTGTAGGGAATCGAATAGGTTTCTCGTAACTTTAAAGCTACCTTGAAGCAAGAAACAGAGCATCTGTTTTAAAAGTTTAAATCGAAATCTTCAGTTATGTTAGTTTTAATGCTACTCCAGACTTTCTCTGTAATCATTCCTAAATTATTCCCGGGCACAAAGTTTCTACAATGAACCTAAGATTATAATGAAATATAGATAAGCTGATTTCTTAATTATTACGTAGAGCGAGACAGCGTGCTTCCGCTCCCTCTTTAATTACAGTTTAGGTCCTAGATCTACGTCGGTAGCATAATGAATTAATTACTGATTGAAATTGCCAAAGACAATGTACCGGTAATCCCGTTGTCTCTAGCCATCAGAACGAATTCCGTTTCTTGTCTAATGTCTCAATCATCATCATCGTCATCATCAGCTTTTAGGTGACCCACTGCTGGGCATAAGCCTCCTCCCTTAAACGCCACTCTGTCCTGTTTTGGGCCTTTTGCATCCAGGTCTTTCCCTGTACAGCAGCAATATCGTCAGTCCACCTGGCTGGAGGTCTGCTAATGTCTCAATACTGCGTTTTTTTTTCTTTAGCTGATACATAATCGACGGCACCTGAATCGGTATATTGTGTAGTCTAACACAATTGCCAACCTGATTGCAGTTGCTAAGCGATCGGACTGCTGCGCTGAGGGTTCAATTCCCGCTCGGGACGAAAATTTTTATGAGCCGCAGATATGTTTCCTGAGTCTGGGTGTTTGTGTGGAGATAGAGATAGATACAGTGGAGAAATTTCTAGTGTAGGGCGAGGTATATTTTGATATACCTATGATAATAATAATTTCGGGGGCTTCAACGACCCGATAAAAACCGTACAATGTAAGAATACCGATATCGAATATTGAAATCTAAAAAATATGTGGCTATTTTTGGCAATGAAGTTTTTAGATAAGAGGAATTTCCCCAGCAACTGAAAGTTGATTCTTAATTAAGAGCCAATTGACGTTAGTGCCACAATCAGCGAACTCCATTCAACCGACGATATGAATCTCATCTCTGCCAATACGCGTTCATTATCTCCATAAAGAATAGCAATCCAAAAGATAAGATAAAATAATGTGAATTGTCCCCACCCTCCCCACGCCAACCTCATTCATATTATCATTTTATTTGGTAAACATGCCAAGAGTCCTGCTTTAATTAAGGCAATTCAGGGACTGATAAGTTTCTTGCAACAAATTGAGGAAAAACGTGCAAAGGTGGGTACAATTTTACCTGTTTATAAGGTAATATTAAAAGAACAAGGAGTGAATACCACTTGTCACCATGAATTCTCCTTAGCTGGCGTATTTATTCTCTTGTGCCTATATTTATTTTGTATGTAATTAATATATAAAGTTGCGGTGAAGGAAAAGTCACGATGACACTAGTAGGTACATACCAAGCGTCTACTAACTACATTTTGGTGACAATTGTGTCAGACTGTGCCACTACAGGGCAAAGACATCTTCATATGCAGATAAATAAATAATAAATGACTTTGTGAATTATACAAATAAATACCATACTATTTCGAATTCTGGCCTCGGAAATATTAAAAGGCAGAAAAATAGCTCGTATTAAACATCTTGAAGTATTTTGATTAGAGAAATGGACGCTTGTAATTGCAATTTATTTTAGCTAATTACTCGCGCGGCATTCAAGCATGCAAAAACCACATAACGCAAATATGAACATTGCCTATAACATGAGTTGCAGAATCTCATATTTGTGCATATAAACAATATTTTGGCACAATTTCCGTAATAGCGAAGCAAAATACTTTAAATGCAATCTCAACAACGGAAAACAAAGTTTATTTTCTGAATACATTCCAACCTGCGCCAATTAAATAAATCTTTTGTTTTCCACATTTCTTGTTACGAAAAGTATTTCTTAACAGAAACATTCCTAGGAGGGCACTGAAAGCACGACGTAGGACCGAAACGCAATGAAAATATTTCTCCACCTTGAAATTTCCGAGCATTTCCAACGTACACCTTATTTACATAAATGAAAATATGCTCTATGCAAATGATGGAAGTGATATTTTGCTTTGTGTGGTATTCAGAGTTTTTCATTGAGTTTGGAAAGTGTTATGAGGTAGAGACGTATAAAATGAGACGTCACCTGCTTTTTGTCAGGCTTCTCAGTAAAGTTTCCATTCAAGAAGTTTGAATTTGCAATTCACGGGTATATTTTATAATATACTTTAATCACAGCTATGGTGTGTGTCTGTTTCGTACACTCTCTTGCCACGTCACGACAGGAAAGGTTTGAGGCATAATTTCAAAACAGTCGGATAGTAGAATAGGTGTAAATGACACATGTAGTACATATAACATAAAAGTCATGGTTCATATAATATATGAAATACATACAGCCAGGATTGCAGCTTGTTTCAAGATGCATGGCCTGCGTTAGTAGCGTCAACTTGTTATCTGATTATATTATGTTATTTGTTTGTTATATTACTGGTGTAGGTTCAATAAACAATAAAATAAAATAAGATGTTTCTAAATTAGTTAGCGATACATCTGAAAGCCTTATCTGTAAACACACTGGTTTTTTGCAAAAGAATATTCCTTACTCCAACACTACAATATTCCGACGTCAATGCTGTGCACTCGAGACTGGAGGCATGGTACAGTGCGATGGGAAATGACGCGAGAGACAGCGCAGACCGACCCGGACGCACCTGAGCGAAACTATTCTATGTTTATAAATAAGAAAATGTTATACTTATGTAGTAACACCTACTGATAAGTAAATTGTGGTTTTTCAGACGCGCATAGAAGTCGACTTCTGAAAACTAGCCTAATTAGCTCGCCTGTTCCCTTACCATAAGCTCTCGCAACATTTACTGTCGTGGAAGCGAGAAGCCGCACTACATTGCACTAAGCGGCGTCTCGCTTTCACAACGGAATATGTCCTGCTTTAAGAGTTTATAGCAAGGGCGTTGAGCTCAGTTCATATCTTTTTCACCGATAAATGACGACATGCCGACATGCCATCATAGTTCAAAGTATCGTCTAAGTGTGCTAACAGTGTCGAGTGCAGAAACTTCAAACTCTAATAATTACCTGCCTATTTACCGCTTTACAGTTTTTGAGGTTTGCTGCAAAGCCATTATATAGCCATACATGTAGCCGATTCAATTTTAACCCATTGTGCCCACGAAAAGAAGAACTGTGAGGTACTGTTCTAATACAGTAGGTATTTCACCGTTTTGAACCAGTCAGTTAGGTAGCTTTCCCGAAATATACACCAAACAATAACAACAATCAGAATAGCAACTAAATATTATACAACTATATCTTTCAAATCTAAATCTTGAGCTGAAAAATACTATGCCTAAAGCTATGTCAAGACCTAACACCTATCGTCGCGTCTACGAGCTGAAACTGTTACGTTAGCTACGTCTGTTGAAAAAACAACTCTAGAAAAACGTCAGGTCCTCACTGTTTATATCAAGTTTATTATGTAAATGTATAGTTCCGCACCGTTTATCCTCAAGAAAATATTAGAGGGGAGGCGACACCAAACAGAATGCTCTAGTCAGCGACAAAACTCGTCCAAACTCTGCTCAGTACACGTCGCTCCGGCTAACGTGCATTTAACATTTTTCTCTTCAAAATCCAAGTAAATGTTGCGTTATAAAATCCTTTTTCCAACTTTGATTCCCCTGCAATCGTTTTACACAATTCTGGGATTTCGAGGTGATATTTCTATTTAAAAGCTGAGCTGTACCGTACCATTTTATTTTACGTACTTACCTTAACCTACTTGAATTATTGTCGTTCGTTTGTAAAATCTAAATTAGAGTAGAGAGTTTGTTTAAATACCTAAAAGTATAGTTAATCTTCTGGCGTTGCCTAAGCTCATTAGTAGCTCATAGATGGAATTTAAATAAACTAACCTTCAACACTGTTTCTTATAAGCGATTGTTAGCATCGTTTATAAGAAAGAGGGTGTTTTAAGATAACCGCTTCTGAAGTCTATTGGCATCTTTATTTTTTGACATGCAAACGACAGTGACAGGTATAATTTAACCGATTGTTCAACAATGACAATTTTTATAAGTAAAGGGGGTTTAGTCTTGGAACGCCACGCGGATTTGTCAAAAAACAATTGTGCTTGCAGCATATCATTCAAAGTGTCGTATGCTAATGAATAACGGAGATTTACATCTCTATAAAAATATCATAAGATAACTTTATCAAGCTATCATAGCTGTTTAAGATTTTGTTTTAAAAATATTTTTAATTATATTATAAATGCGGTCGCGGAATGCACAACCCTTATACACTAGTAGAACGGGATGAATCGAAACTCAAGGGTTGATAGAAACAAAACATTGGAACTAATTTTACAGTAAAATAAAAGCTTGTAAAAAGAGTACAGATTGCTACCATTGAAGACCGTATAGTTTAAATTGTATTAGACAACAATCTAGTCATTTTTGGAAATGACACTGAAAAAATTATTGTTAAAATCACATCACACTAACATTATATAGGCGAAAGTTTGTGAGTGTGTTTGTGTGATAGTGCGTTTGTTGCCTCTTCACGCTCAAACGGCTGGACCGACTTTGCAAAAATTTGGTATGGAGGTAGCTTATACCCTGGATTAACTCATAGGCATATATATACACATACTTTTTATCCCGCAAAAATGCAGCGAGTAACACTGCGAGGCGCAGCTAGTAAGTTCCAAAATTTTGTTTCTATTCATCCTTGAGTTTAGATTCCCTATTTTACGGTACGTACTTATGTTGAAGGTGCCGTGTGGTATCCGGCCTAGAATTGACCACCCCCTTTCCTCCCGTGGGTGTCGTAAGAGGCGACTAAGGGAAAATCCAGAAGATCGGCAGCAGCGTCTTCTTCGACTTGACCACCAACACTGCGATCCCCAAGCCGCTTGCCAAACGTGGGGATTATGGCACCCCCCCCCCTTCTAAGAGGGAGGCCTTTATCCAACAGTGGACGTCTTCCGGCTGATGATGATGACTTATGTTAAAGAAGGCCAAGAAGTTTAGGATCAATCTCGAACTACAAAACAACCCTTATCGGTATGTCGCACAAACAACACTTTTATGATCACTCCCAAAGGTTTTATAATGTCTCTTGTCCTTTCTCAATTATTTTTTTATAGAGAACCTTTTATTTTACGGTGAACGTTTTAGATGAAAAATATCCTGTACCGTGAGTTATTTATGGTAGGGTGACAGCGCCACCTGTGCTGTCTACAGGAGAAACTTATCGTATAAACTATATAACCGTTTAGATACAATATATTTGTAACTACACAGGGCGCAGACCCTACAGGGACGCAGAAATGACCAGACCAGGACCTCAAACAGTTAAAACCCGGCCAAGTGCGAGTAGGACTCGCGCACGAAGGGTTCCGTACCATTTTCTATAAAAACGGCAGAACAATCATGTCTATTATATGGGAGCCCCCATAAATATTTATTTTATTCTGTTTGTTGTTATAGCGGCAACAGAAATACATCATGTGTGAAAATTTCAATTGTCTAACTATCACGATTCATGACTTGCAGCCTGGTGACAGACGGACAGACGGACGGACGGACAGCAAAGTAATAGGGTCCCGTTTTACCTTTTGGGTACGGAACCCTAAAAAGGACGCTGTTAAAGAAGCTCACAGCGGGCGCTTTAAAGGCTAGTTACGGAACTGATCACAGAAAGGCGAGGCAATTTGTTCCCCTTTATCAGAACACTGGGTATACTCATATGTTCTTTAGGCTACAAAAAACGCGAGGCTATTGCCATTATTGAGCTCATATCGGGTTCGCCATCTTACGACTCGCTTTCCTGCCCACGGAAGGGAAACGCAATCTTAATCCACACATATGCACATTATAAATATTTCTTCAGAAAATTCGCTACAAAACGTTACCTTGTATTTCTCTGCATTTCTATCGGAGCCCCTTGAAGCGTAGCCTATAAAAGTTGCATTAGACTGGCTCAAAGTAACATTCAGGTGCCGTGTTGGGTTTAAAACTAGCACTGTATTTGTAATAGCGGACTGCATCGACTTTGACTTGCTTGTTCTGCTATTGGTCAGTCATTTGTGATCAAATGTACAAGGAAGCTTTTCCTTGTCCTAAAAAGATTTTTGACTTAACACTTTCGTAGTCAGATGTATCTTGTACATTATATAGTACAGTACATTAGTGTCATCGGTTAGTGATTTTGGTATATACAATCAAGCCTTTAGTCCAGAAAGAGGTTGGCTTTTTTTTGGTATATGTATTTTATATCTGATAACTCCGAGACGGGCCTTATTGGGCGTCACCGGACAAATAATAGGTTGGCCGAAACGCTCTCCCTTCCCTTCTTATCTGATATGAAGTTTATACACGTAGATGACGTATGTGACGTCATTTTTTTTAACTGCCTTGCTCTAGGAATGTCTCCTGTATCGTGAAACCAACACCTAGAATCAGGACAAACATCTGCGTATCGCACGAATTTTTGTCCCGTTTGGGAATTAAACCGCAAACTTTGGCGCAGTTGTTCAATCGCTTAGCCACTGCGCCAATCGTGTCGTTCATATTCATAAGGCATGCTACTTACTCGTAATCATTGTGCTAAATGGTATGAAAATGCCTCTCAGCCAACATGCAGCAGTCAGGGTGCAATTCGCGTGGATCTGCAGATTCCTATCACTTAGCTTATATCTGTTGCCAACAAACTATTACTATTACATATACTACAATTATATTCTTATTCCATATTCTAACAGAAACACGCAAAACATCGCCACAGCTTCACGTGTGCAACAGGACCCAATGAGGCGTTGTAAACCTTATATACATAAGACTTAGAAGCAACGATCTAGGTTTCTATATGCGATAGAAGTCTTGCAAAACGGTTCGATGCAACCCGGGGTGAATGATGTAGAACATTCGTGAGAAATGAGACGTGCGCGCCATCTGGTGCTTCTTTTCGATAGTGTGGTTCATTTGCACACGGTAAAACAAAGAACGATCGAACTCGAGTTATTGATCCCTTCGCTTAGGCGCAAAACGTTGAATTAAAAAGTGTTTTACAGATTTTGTAAATATCTATACATAAATTGATAAAGGAAATTTGAAACATGATGGACACGAGTGGGACTTGAACCCGCGACTTTCACCGTACCGTGGCGCAGCTCTAACCAACTAAGCTACCGCGTCGCTGCTCGCACCCATGGAATTTAAAGTTCCCTTTTATTATCAATTAGCTTTTGCCCGTGGCTTCGTTCGCGTTAATTTAGATTGTTGGTCAGTATTATATAATATGTATATACCCTTTGATTATATATATGTCTAGATGGAGTGTCAAGACCCTGACAGCGTCGGTATTCTATAGCGCCAATTCCTCACAATTGGCGCCAAAAGCCAACAGTGTCAATTGTGTTGTCAATGGAGACGCTTGTTTTTCTATCATAAAATAACGTAATAAAAATGGCGAAATGGGCTATTAAGGTGTGTAGAAATTACAGAGGCCGATTGAATATTAATAAATATGTATCCTATCACCCGTATATTAAATAAATTATCATTAGTTCTGGAATAATGAATTATTGCAAATATTGGAATATAAAAAAAATAAAATTCGCCATTTTGCAAGTGTGGCAAGTCTGTGAAAACTAAATTTCCCACATTTACACATGAGACCGGTATGCTGGTAGGGCGATATTATTAATGTTATGGTGGATAATTGAACTTCAGTTTTCTACGAATCGAAGTGTATTGTAGTACATTGTAGAAATAAGCTTGTTTTTTTTTCGAATATTCCACCCATTTTGAATTTCAAGATGGCGGGCCTATTGACTCTTGCAAAATTCGACATGAGCGCCAGCATGTGTATACTTAATTACGTGCCTGCGCCTAGGAAATTTGAGGAGTTCCTTCGTCTGAAGTTAACCATGGGGATAGTGTTTAAATCATGGTGAACTTTAGAACGAGATATTATAGTTAAATGTGCATATAAAATGTTGAGTCACTACTGTTGACCGTTGATGAGTTCCCTCGTCTGGAGGCAACCGTGAGGGTGGTGTTAAGATCATGGTGAATTTTAGGAAGAGCTATCATGGTTAAATGTGTGTACAAAATGTTGAGTCTATACTGTTAACCATTGAGGAGTTCCTTCGTCTGGAGCCAACCCTTGGTTACAATTCGGTCACGCTTATCATGAAAATGTATTGTCTTTGGAACTGAACCAACGTGAAAAATTTTAGCTCCGTAAGAAAAAGAAAGTGCCATAGCCAATTGCTTGTAATAAAAAAAAAACATTGTCTTCATAATATATAAATAGTACCAAACACAATAATTATGTACCTATTATATAAAAATAAATTTTATTTCGAGTTAAAAGATAGACTGTACCACGTTGGGCAATTTACCCCATTTTAGTTGTAATGTTTATCAACTGGTATCATTACGCACGCATTCATGCAAAAAAAAAAAAACTATTGGCACGTTGTTTTTTGTTTCAATGTAGCGCCCGACTCCATCTAGATAATCTAAGTATATACCTAATACCTATATAGCTTTTGCCCGCGGCTCCGCCTGCGTCAAACCCTATTTAGCCCCAGTAAAAAGTAGCCTATGTCCTTTCTCGGGTCTTAAACTTTCTACATGCCAAATTTCATCAAAATCCGTCCAGCGGTTTAGTCCCTTAGTATATTAGTAAATATGGATACGGATTTAGATTCAAGCTTAGCATGGGCAACATGCTAAAATGACACCTAAACTAATAACTAAATGCAATATCTACAGTCTATACCTATATAATATATGTATATAATAATAATATTATTATTTTGACTGCTTCGTTAGCCTATTAGTCGCGACTTCGCGCGCGGTCTTTGGTTCAATTCATGGGTCTGGCAAAGTATTATTGAGTTTTCCATTAAGTAGTTCTCGGTAGGAGCCTAGAATCGTTATGGGCCTTATTACCGATTGCATAACTTAGCAAAATGTAGGAGTACTACACAGTTCTGCCTACCCCTTAGGATAATATAGGGGAGACGTTATGTATTTTTATATCATTTTGCCTACGTATATTATTAAGTCAATTACCAGAATATTCGTGCCTCTTTATCTAACACCAAGCGATGTGAAACGAGCAGGACAAAGACAGAATCACGAAACCCACCAAAAAAGTTTGCCGCAAATTCCAACGTTACCGATTGGTTCCCAGCTGAGTTTTTGATAGAATATAATAAATTACCCAAGCCAACTGTAGTTGTACCATAAATATCATTCAGACTGAATCGAGCAATAAATTCAATAGACGCAAAGAAAGGGCAGAAAGCAATTTCCCCGAACGTTATCACATAAATTGCTTTCATCGTATGGAAAAATCTTGTTGAAGGACATTCCCAATAAAATAGGAATTATTATTTCTCCCTTGATAGCCTCCCCATAGTTAGGTGGGCTTAGGGAATGTTTAGATTTTCCTTTTTAGATCTTTTGTTAAACTGGCACGTTACCTTTGGAAAGGAAAAAGGTTTTTATTGTATTCATATCGTAGACGTAGATGTGACGCCCCGGAGGCATTTCGAAACCTGATACCACCTATACGACACCTTTATTCTTTACGAAAATAAGGAGGTCAATGATCCTTTTTTTTTCTTAACAGTTACCTGCCAGTACCGAATATAACAAAAGAACAAACATTTGTGCTCTTTATTATATGGGACGTTGCTTTCCATCCTTTTATTGTTATAGTTCTAAGCAAGAAGCCCTGTAGGCTTACTAATGTATCAACCCTGAGTTTTCTGAGTTAAATCAAAATCAGTGCTAAAGCCATCCACATGTTTCAATCTTTTACTTATCCTCACCAAACTCACCCTTTTAAAACTTAATCCTTTTACTAGTATAGAAGAGTATAACCAATCCGTGTCCTAAGCCTACATTTCCATCAACATTTCCCCGAAAAATGGAAATCCATTGCAACAAAACAGCGCCATATAAAAAATAACCAGTAAAATTTGGACCGAAAAGCGCGCCAATACAGTGGGTAGTGTTGTCTATAGAAAAAAACGAAGCATAGCAACGACCACCGCCCGTACAGCCTATATTTCATTCGAAAGCCAGTACAAACCCACAGCCACAGAGCCGATAAATCCAGAGATTTCTATTACAGATAACGCCTTGATTCTTTCCGGATATTTAATTTTATATCCTGGTTTTAGAACGGAATTCTTATTCGGACTTTTTGAATTCTCGGTGTGTTAGCGATGACAGGTGGTCTTGTACAGCAAAGATATCGTATCGACGCGATTGTTAGGATTGTTTCAGTTTTTATTTTAATTTCACTGGTTTTATTAATAATTTATTGGATGATATTTTATGGAGACAAACATGGCTCTGACATGGACGTATTTATCGAGTATTCTCAAATCATTTCTTTAACAATGGCAAAAACCTCTTTTTTAGTAAAGAAAGCCATTGTTTGCTAATACTATAAACATAGATTTTCCAAAGCACGTCGCCTTCTCATATAAATAAATTCAGTAGAACGAAACATTTTACAATAGAGTACATATTAAACTGTATTTTATATAGATAATGCCAGAAATGAGTTTATTGCGAATGTTTATGAATATCTAATTCTTTCTAAAGTATTCTTTCTAACTAGTGTACTATTGTTTCAACAATACGATTTTATTTTGTATAGCCTTAATAGTTTCCTACTGATGGGCAAAGGCCTCTCCCCTAATTTCGAAATTTGCCCTATGCTCTAAGAGGTTTTTCTCAAAGAGATTCTAAAAAATATCTAAGAAGAACTTTAAAACCACGTATGTTGCCTAACATTTTCCGTAATTGATATCAAGGCGTGTTCAAAGTTCCCTACAGACTCCAAACTTTACCGCACTAACCTCCGAAGTTCGTCAGCCACAGCTGAAAACTAAGCCAAAAATAACAAACACATATTACATACCTACATAATATAACCACACCTAACACCTTACATAATGTTTCGAGTATACTATAATCGATGACATTTTTGTCAATTATTATTTTTTCATACTAAATAAGTGTGCGCTGTCCACATTCCGCCTGATGGTATGCGATATTGTGCCCTACTTATAAAAACCGGTTCACTCTCGTTTAGAAAACCGCAAAATTATAGTTCTCCGGGAACATTCAAACTACGCCACTCATTAAACGTCCCATGTGGTAAGCCTATTGCAATTATTTTTACTTAAAAGTTTCTTCAACTCTAACAACACTTATTTCCCGCATCTGAACCTGTTATAATTTTTTAATCCCTACCAGAACCTTGCATTAAATTAACTAAAACAATACAGTTACAAACAAGTCAATGCAGTCTCGGTGCCGTAAAAAGTCAAAAAGCAAACGCAATAGAAAGACAAAAGGATCGTTACGCTCTGTATTTTCCGACCTGACTGTACGCTCGAGGTACATGAGACAATATTGTTTTTAACCACAAATAAACAAGACTACGGCCGCCATGTTGACTTTTCGCTGCTTCATCTCTCAAGGTACAGTGACATTATACTCTTTGTAGTGATTGATACAGGTTTGTTTGGTTCGATTGTAACGCTTATTACATTTTGAGTATAACCTTGCTTATATTTCCTGAAGAAGTAGTTAGAGTACAGTTAATTGTCCACATTTTCAAAAGCCTACTACCCTAGGCAGTAATGGAAGGCAGTTTTTTGCTAGCACAGCGATCACACATGCGACACTGCTACGCTTAGGATCAGTCTTCACACGGGGCAAATTTTATACGCTTTTATTTGTCCGGTATCTAGTCGCTTTTGCAACATAATATTTATATTTGATAGACATATTCATAATACAGCAGATGACCCTAATCTATGGCAACGATTTGTAAGGTCTATAGAAAAAAAAAGAAAAAACAGTGCAGCAGTGTAATCCTCGTCCAGCACTGTTCTTACCCATCTCTTTGTAGCTCAGTTACATAAAAACTCTATTAAACAAGTGTTCCACAGCAGCTATTTTCAAAATTATTCAATTAACTGAAACATTCGCGCATCAAAAAGATACAGTTTGTAATATAAAGCAATAATTGTGAGCAATTAACCCAGAAGGGAGGGCCGGGGGGGGGTATAAAATGTTCGTCAGGTAGAATACCGTTCTGGGTTCCGTATGTATTTTATTTATATAAAAATAATATACCGTAAAACGGAGTGAATCGAAATTCAAGGGTGAGTAGAAAGAAAACTTAAGAACTGATTTTAACATTAAATTATTACAGTTAGCTGCCTAAAACGATTAATGTCTATAATACAATTAAAAATATAAGACCATAATTATACAAGACTGCTGATACTGAGATGTTAAGAACAGGAACGCTTTTGAGTCTGGTCGGTTTTTGGAATTTTTGAGGATATCACCACTACGTTTTAATTTAGAAATGGCTATAACATAACTGACAAAATGTGGGTATGCTATGCAATTCGCCTTCTCCTTCAGGAAATGCAGACGTGTCATATTTGTTATGTTAAACATAATATATTGAGAAGCCTCGAATTTTAATGTTAAAAACAACGCATCGTTCGCAACAAACAACGAGTTAACGAGAAAATTGCAATCATCGCCTTAAGCGTGCACTTCTTCTGTAATTTCCGCTCGCGCTTCACGATTTTCTTTTTTTTTCGATTGACGTCCCCGTTTTCCCCCGTGGCAACAAAGGACGTCTAAATATTTATATTGTCGCTTCAGCATCGAAAATTACGACATTATAAACCATAAATCATGATCTACAGCCTTTGTAACCCCATAAATATATGTAGATATATTGAAATCAGTCCTTATTCTTGTGCTCTTTAAAAAAGTTACCCACCAAGACTAATGAAAAAATAATAGCCAGTTGCCTATTATTTTATTATTATAGCCAGTTGGCTCAGTTGGTTAGAGCAGCGCCACGGTACGGCGAAGGTCGCAGGTTCAAGTCCCGCTCGTGTCCATCATTTTGCAAACTAAATTACTGAAATGTTTAAGTATCCATCTATTTTCTAAAACACTTAATCATGGACTTCTTTAGGTGACTTCCTAAGAAAAGCTTCATCCTCAGGTTAACACTGACATTGTTAAATACTAATATTATTACGTATTTTTTTTAATTCACCCCTCACTAGGAATTACTCCTGTATCGTGGGTGCGTTTCACAAACATGGAATATGACATACACAAACATCCAGACTCGGGACAAACATCTGCGGATTGCACCTAATTGTTGTCCCGTGTAGGAATCGAACCCGGAACCCTTAGCGCAGCACTCCAAGCGCTTAGCCACTAACGTCTCTGAGTGCGGCGGTTCAACGAGTTTAAGTCTTAAATCATGCAGTTGATTTATAATCTCCTGGTATTATCAGGAGTCCCAGCCTACGGTACCCAAAAATAAGTCCACCTGGATAGCTTCCAATTTTTCTCATCAACAATTTTTAAAGAGATGCCGTAAAATTAATTGGGGAAGTGAATGACTCGCTGCTATAATGGGGACAGGTGCTTTGCTATAATTAATATTAGTATTTCGCTGCGTTATGTACTACATACCAATTATAAAGGGAGCCACGGTAGGTTACGGCCAGACGATATCGGGATAAGTCGCTGGTAGTACTATATGTGTGAACATACATTTTGTTTTAAAAGGCGTAATCGATGTTGTTCTGTAGCTTGCTTTCTCTTTGAAATCAATAAGTAGTAAAAATTAATATTATTAATCTCACCTGTATTTCTCGAAAGGGTACGCAGAGGTGCAGTTATAGTACACCGACATTTTACTAGTAATGTCACAATGTCGTAGGGGGCGAGCCTATTGCCATCAACCTGGCACTAATCTAGAGTCCGCTACTGAGAATTAAGTTCCCAGTAACACTTTGCCCGACCCTGGATTCAAACCAAGAACCTCATGGTCAGCAGTCGCGCTTAGTGACCACTAGACCAACGAGGCAGTTCTTACTAACATACTCTAATTAAGATGTATCCAATATTAAACAAAAGAACTGGTACAAAAACAATGGATCGTGTATGTAAATCATTACACCCATATTTCTAAGGGATTCATCATCATCATCATTTCAGCCCGGTATCACCCACTCCTGGGTATAGGCCTCCTTTTTTCTCTGCCAATCCTCTCTATGTTGAGAATCTCTTGTCCAGGTGTTCGTAGCGAATTTATTTATGTCGTCAACCCAACGTGCTTTTGGCTGTCCTTGGCTTCTTTGACCCAACCTTGGCCACTAATCGGTCTAAGCCTTACTCCATCGGCCATCTTCCCGCCTAGTGAGGTGTCCTGCCCAACTCCATCTGAGGCGTGCTACTCTGACACCTATATCGCAAACTTTCGTCCGACGACGGATTTTAGTGTTACACACTCGATCTAATATGTTTATGCTGAGCACGGCTCGCTCCATGGCCCGCTGAGTAACTCTTATGCGGTGGATAGTGGTCTAAGGATTACCAAAGCATCCTAGCACTGAGCCTGCGACCTTGTGCATATGAACCCAGCCTAATAACCTTAGAACATGACACCTAAAAATGAAACTTTTAAATACAACTTGTAGAAATACAAAAAGTCTTTGAAAAAATAACGTTTTAATTCTCCACCGCTTATCCATGGCCGAGTTCTAGCAAAAAAAAATTAAAAAAAAAACAGTTAGCAATAACTTATTTCACTAAGATGTTTTTCATGGAAATATTTATATTACTTTTGCCTTTGTACTGTACAATAAATCCTGCGGATTTTATCATCAAAGATACTTTAATTTTGTTTTTAATAACGTAATAGCAACATGGCGACTTGTGAGAGAGCGCTGTTTTCGACTAATTTTACCGTTTATTTTTATTTTATAAAGGCCAATATAGAGCTTAATATAAAGTAGAAGTTATCCTACTTATTGGTTAATCAAAAGTATGTTTGTTTGTCTGTCCTTTTTCATACAACGGAGCAACAAATTCTCGTGATGTTTTCCATATAAATTGTTTTGATATAGGCTAAAAATTATTATTATTATGTTGCAGGGCAAAGGCCTCCCCACGACTCTAAAAAACGTTATAATAATAAAAAAATAAAAAAATCTTTCTTTAACAAACGCCTTGTCCAAAATTTCGCCCCACACTAAGAATTTCTCCTGTATCGTGGGTGCGTTTCTCAAACATAAAATATCACATACACAAACACCCGGACTTGGGACAAGCATCTGTGGATCGCACAAATTTTTGACCCGAACGGGAATCGAACCCGCAAGCCTTAGCAGTCCAATTGCTTAGCCACTGCGCCAATCGGGTCGTCCAAGATGTAATTTTTATAGAAATATTTCCCAAAAATATAAGGCAGAATGAAATGAAAATATGAAATAGTAATTTTCCAAGAGAATAAACAGGGATACAAAAACCTACTTAAATATAATTCGCATTAAAATTTAAGTTAGATTAGATTTTCATATTTCAAGAAAAATCTTTTGACACCACCAGTAAGTATATTGACATACATTTCATTTGCGGTCAAAACGGTATTCCTCGATAGATTTTGTATGGCAATATGAACATATGACGTCACTAGTTTACATACTCAAAACTTACTATTAACTGATTTGAAAGCAAATAAAAATCGAATTTCACTGTTAATTAAAAATTTATAGGGTTTTTAGGGCTAAAATATTTTTTTTAGAGAAGTAGTGTCTTGTAATTATTGGATAATGGTGTCTACTACCCAATTCTTGTCACCTGCGGAATTCATCACGTAACCACCATCGTATGTTTCTCCTACGATAGACCGCAACAAAGGCTGTTACACAGTGGCCCATCTGTGTACAACACATGCGCCAGTGTCGTATACGACAAGATGTAACATCTTGCGATCGTACCGCACGACGATGCTACATGGTAAACATGTGTATCTCCTTGTAACGAAGCAACAAATACCTTTGACAAGCTATCCTTCATACTAGAACATAGATTGTGTCTTGTGTCATGTGCTAGATAATTCATTAGCATAAGGTTGTGTTATTGTCGCCAGGAAGTTTTAATATGGCTTAAACATCTGTTAACCTGTAATCTGGTATGTACAACTTAATATTTGCATGTCACCACTATGACTAAGTATTTAGGGACTTATCAGTATTTAATTAAGACCGAATTGTACCATTACTTATTGCAAATAAAGAAATTCATTCATTCAATTCATTCATTCATTCATAAGTACCATAGTTAGGTACTTTTTCATCTCTTGGTGCTTAGGTACCTACTACTGACTTACGGTAAAGGAAAAGAATAAGATGAAAGCTAAATTAGGTAAGGCGTAAGGGGGTCGACCACCATCTTTTATATATTTATGTCAGGGCCTATGAAATCAGTCTTAATTTTCTACCATAAAAAAGATGCAATTGTTTTGTTGTGATCCAGCGACCAGCGGATCAAAATCTAAAAATAAGTTACTAATCATTGTTCAAACCTTATTTAATTTTGTTCTAAGATTCAGTAAGACTACATGTTTATAATAATAGAATTTTCTTTCACCCGCAAACAACCTTTGATGTTCAATGAAAAAAGTATTTATGCATTGAATATTGTGTACAGGATACAAAACGCATCGCAAACAGGATTATATCGTTAATTAATTCCTCAAAAACCTCACAAGTTAACTCAAACAAAATAAACTTTATCAAACGTTTCCTTTGTCAAAAACCTTGTCTAATTATAAGAAACATGAAACAACCGCTACCACGGCCCCAGTTCTCATCGCGGCGCTAACGAGTCTCGAGAGACGGTAATTGGCCCAATATCTGTTTAGTCACGATCGTTCGAAAGTCACTATTTAATGACATTCACGTTTGTATAAGTGAGTTCTCGGGGTAGTGACTGACGTATGATTTATAGGCTGTTGCTTTTATTTTGTGATTTCGTGTTTTGAAATTGGAATCGTTTTTATGAGTTGACGAAAATGGCAAAAAAGTTTTTACGAGTTTGTTTCAATGTTCTATATCAAAAATGGCAGCCATCAATGTGATATGACAGTAGACCAAAACTATACTTCATACTATCAAGCATACCGCATTGAATTGAACTATGTAGTGTTTAGAATTAATGATAATAATTTATGATAGGAACAGAAGCGTTTTAGCGATATTTTGTTCCCTGCCCCCCTTAGACAAGTTAACGCTTGACGAATAGAAATGGAATAGAATGAATTAAAAATCATTCTATTCGATTTCTATTTGTCAAGCGTTTTGCCACTTGTCTTGGGGGCTATATAGCACGCGAGGTTGTCGTAAAAGACTGTGTTAGATAACCGTAATTAGCTTGTACCTATAATAAGTCTTCAGTCTGCTTTTGAATAAATCAGCCTACATCTATCCCCCTATAGCAGAATGTAAGAATTAGCAAGCTAAAACATCAATATCTACAGCATGACTTGATCCAATGCTGGGTATAGATCTTTCATTATTTATTCGAGACAAATTTACATGACGACCGAAGGAAGGCCAAACGTTAAAAACTAAAAATAAACACCTTCTAATTGACCTAATAACACCAAACAAAACAGCCTGTATACCAAACTTTTAAACACGACAAGGGGTCAATCCGCGTCACAGTCGAATAGCCGGCGGCAAAATGGCACCCTTATGGTGCCTATTTAAGGGTAAATGTCAAGGGAGGCCATTATAATACAGTTGAAGGCGTCGGTAATTTCAATTTTTTTTTTGACAAAAAGTAACACGCCTTTGTCCCTGAAATCGACCTTCGAAGATTCACGGGTCGCCGGACCTTTTATCTAAAGATAATTTAGTTGGAGAAATATTTTCTTATGGACGCCCAACGAAATTATTGGAAAGATTGTGTTTATTCAATTTTGCTGGAAATATATTAATCATGGTGTGAGTTGTTTTATGTTACGCCTATTGCACATACAGATTGCACAGAGTACACACTTCTTTATCATTTAAAGTGACATCCATCAGGAGATGTAGGTTATCAAGGGGCATCTACACAGTTTAAACGGCCTGTAGGCATCTGACATGGCTTTACACACGATTGAAAAATCTCTCAGGTGTGCCGGTTTCCTCACGATGTTTTCCTTAGCCGTTTTTAGCAACCGATAACTAATTTATAGTACGCACATGAATTCGAAAAGACATTGGTGCCTGCCGAGGTTTGTACTTGCGATTTTTGACTTTGCAGTCCAACGGCTATCACTGCTAAACCCAGTAACACTACGTAAGAAGGCAGACAAAACCGGCCCACCAATCACAAGGCCACGTCACGAGTTCAAGTCACCTATGTAATGTTATTAGAACACATTCAGATAGATAGATAACTTGCCAGAGTCGATAACATCTGGAATTCTTCATTGTGTGAGGTCGAGCGTGAGCCATATGTCTCTACGTTCGCCTGTTGAATTATTTATGGACCTAGGCATATAATGCTGCCAAGGTATTTTCTAGATCCGTAGGGAACGATATACACACTTAAGTAAGTTTCACGTGATGTTTTCAATTTAATATGTAATTTCTTAGATACTTTTAAGATAATACTCTACTACTACTACTACTACTAATAATCTGATTGCACTGCGACTTGTGGCCCACCGAAAAAGAGTGGTGGAAGTAATCAAACATTAAGAATAAGCATAATACGCAAGGTCCCAAACTCGAAGTACAAATCATAGCAAGTGTAAATAAGTGACGAACTTATGTGGGCTCGAATAGCAAGACTCACCATGTTACGAAATGCTTACTTGAGCCCTATGATGATCAGTAATGTAGGTACCTAGGGTATATTCTCTTGATATGGAATAAGACCTTTGCCGTCGTCTTTAAAGTTTACAGACGTGATTATTTATGAATGTATCTAAACATGATCTGGAGCTGTAATTATAGTACATTAATTACCATTGCCCATTGTTATAAAGCAATAAAGATAATAATCAACAACAACACAACTAACAGACTAAAGTCTAAACATATTCAAATTCCGAAAACAAAACGCGCGAACTAAACATTTTTTCTGTTCCTTTTTTAAATGATTTAATTACTAATGTACTGGCCGTATACAAGCGGTGCACAAAGATAGTCAACAAACAAAGAGGTTTTAATTAAAACGGGAATGAGGCCCGCCGCGGCTGCCAGCGACCGTGGACGCACGCCTTAAGATTTTACATTTAAATTAACTGAACCATGACTATATAAATGTCACAAAGTCCGTTCTCAAGGAATATCTGGAGAACGGTGATCAGAAAATGAAGAAAAGATCGTGTTTAATTTTAGTATTTTAATGCTGCGCCGAGGGCATTGAAATATTTGTAGGAGATACTTGAATGGGATCTTTTTGCTTTATGACTTGAATATCCATTATGTAAGTAGGTACCATATACTTGGAAATAAATAATATTCTATTATATTGTAAGCAAAAAGATCCTATTGAATCTTATCTAGGTTGATCAGAGTCATAACAGTTGCATGCTCAATTTTCATAATATTATGGCATTCACGGGTCACGGTCTCGGTATCAAATGGACTTTCTTAGTTATTTAGATACACCAATAATAAAGAAGTTTGTTCAATGAGATAAATGACAATAGACTGGAAACGGAAGGCTTACTGGGGATTTTTATTAACTATTTTCTGCAATATATTATGTGCAACAGCACCACTCTGTAGTATGCCTTGCTTCACGAGGATTCAGGCACAATAAACAGGAAAAAGATCGAGAGTAAAATAAATCCATTTAATAAAAAGAAAATTAATTTAAATAAATTCTAATTTTAAAACTCATCATCACCAGCCAGCAGCATATTTAAAAACAACATTTTTAATTACTGAATGTTCATTACCCGCCCTACTTAATCTATTGTTCTCCCACTTAACATTAATTAATTTGTGAAATGCATGTTCTAGTACGTTCTACGCCTTACCGTCTAGTGTTTTTGTTAATTACTTTTAACACTTCCCTCGTGTAGTACATTGTAACGTGTTAATGGTAAAAGGTAACCGACTTTAGCTGGAAACTGCTCTTTTCTAACGTTGTGTTGAGAATTTTGCTTGACCTATGCTAGTATTTCAACAGAATTCTATCTAAATATTAAAATAAAATACTGTGTATAAATACTGACTGCCTTATTGGTCCTGTGGTCACAAAGCACGACTGCTGAGCATAAGGTCCTGAGTTCGAATCCCGAGTCGGGCAACAAAGTGGGTATTTCCATTAGGTCATTGTAGTCTAGGCATAGGCCTATGTCACTAAAAGTGCTGACAATTGAGCTTATTTTGTTATGACCGACCGCCAAACCAAATTACCGCTAGTTATGTTCTCATCACCCACAATTCAAAAGCGTGTTATTATGGTCGACTATAATAACCTATACAATTATATATTTTATCACACATCGTGTAAAAGGAGAAATTACAAGGATTCATGGAACAATCAAAAGCTTTAAATAGATTACTTTTATTTTGTCAAAGACTGTTATAAGTCCCATATGTTTAACGGAGATTGTCTTAACGAAAAACCGCAAAACAATCTACCCCACTTGGGAATCAAAACCATGACACTCACAGTTGCTTGCAGTCGGTGGTGGTACTCCTAAATCAAATTTTAACACAAAGCAATAAGGTCCATATTGGTTTGATGATATACCGTCACATTTTCTCGACTTAGTAGAATCGAATAACACCTCATTTGTCAAAACGAATGAAGGATTTATGAGTAAATGATAAGAACCCACTTTAGCGTATCTTTGTACTGAGGATCGCGTTGTTTCTTACTCAATTTATTGTATTACATATATTGTATATTAGGTACTTGATACGACTCGACTTCTTTAAGACCATTATAAATGAAACATTTTAAGGAAAGATAGAGAGGGGAAGACTAAAAAGAAACGTACGAAAGGTAAGAAGAAAACCGACGATGAGTTGAAGGCAGAGGATGCTGAACAGTGGCGATTGTACTTTCTCTTAAAATTCTCTAAACGACAATAGTTATCCTGCTTCTACCCACGACTTCGTCAACATGGAAAAAATGTGACTTTTTCCGGATTAAAGTAGTCTGAAAGTCTATTCTAAATATTGGAGATAGAATTAGGAAATCGGATAATAAGTTCCGGAGTACCCCCTACATACGAACAAATAAAATTTAACTCTTTATAATTTTTTTTGTCTTACATTCTAAGTACTATCACAAATTGTGTACAAACCTCGAAACCCAAAACCTCAAAATCAACTTGCAAGCACAGTGCATGCGTAATTCGCGTCATTCCCTTTTTCTTAATTCTCTTAACGCGTAAAACACGTACCGCAGCCACAAAGCCAAAGCCTGAATCTCCCAGCCTCATTTACCGCAAGTAATTACTTGCTTCGACACTTAATCTGCTAAAGTGGCACCAATAGTTACGGGGCAAATTAAAACGTACCACTTTGTTTGCAGGCAATGAGCCGTGACCTTGTTTGCGGGGCTTTTTAAATCCGTTTTCTATTGACTAGCTTATGTATCAATTTGTTTGGTTGAGTTTAGTATCCCACCAGGTGAACCGACAACATCGACAGAGTTGCGGGCAACTGGTGGATGCAAATGGCAAGTTCTGAGGGGGAGGCCTTTGTTCAACAGTGGACGTTTTCTGGCTGATGATGATGATTGGTCGAACTTTATAAAGGCAAGGCTTAAAGGCAGTCAGAGAACTACGCCTAAGGTAGCATTTGTGTAACAAAAATGTAAAATTGAATAGTAATTTATTTGTGACAAACATGGTATGTAAGATGCTCATAATATAAGCAGGCTCTCAAACCTAATATAACGTCATATAGACGTCACACGGCACACACTGCGATATGAATTGAAAAATCTCTTAGTTCTATGGAAGATGCTGTACTTATAAATATATTTAGACTTTACGGATACAATGCTCTCGTATCTGCTACGTGACATCGCAGATCATAGAACAGACATGCTCAAGATAAATCTATTGTCGTCTCGATAAGGTTAAAATGTGCCAAGGAATTTATATTACTCGTTTATTAACATTCAGTTTCTGTAAGCACTGTTTGTCGAGTGGTATGACGGTTGGACTGCCAAGTCAAAGGTCACAAATTGAAATCCCGGCACGCACTAATGTCTTTTCGAATTCATGTGCGTACTATAAATTTGTTATCAGTTGCTAAAACGGTGAAGGAAAACATCGTGAGGAAACCCTGCGAGATTTTTCAACGGTGTGTAAAGCCATCTCGGAGGCCTACAGGCGGTTTAAACTCTGACACCAGGTTGTTCATCAACCATACGAAAAGAAGAAGAACATTCAGTTTTTAAATTACCGGACTTTACAGTTTTTGTTTAGAAAATCTATAAAAACTACTTAGAAATATATAGGACTATATACTATTCATAAAAGAGTAAAATACTCAATGCGTGTAAGTTTATGTCTTTGTTATTTAATGCAACCCGATTGGCACAATGGTTAAGCGATTGAACTGCTGCGTTAAGGGTTGCGGGTTCGATTTCTGCACGGGGCAAAAATTTGTGTGATCCGTTGATGTTTGTCCCAAGTGGGTATTAGTGTATGTGTTGTGTATATTTCATGTTTGTGAAACGCACCTACGATACAGGAGAAATTCCAAGTGTAGAGCGACGTATTAAAAAAAATGTTTTGCTATGATACCATAGGTACCTAATGCTTAAATAATTAAAACATAAGCTAACCATTTAAAACTACTTCAGCGTCCATAGATCCGCACCAACCATATCCTTCAATGTCTCATATACCAGAAAAGCAATGGACGTAAAAGTGTGTACAGCACAGCCTCCGTTCTTATCGCTTGTTTCCACAGTCAGTGTCACACTGCTCTTTACTCCCCGCACTTTATTTCCTAGCAGATAGATTTATGTCGCTGATATTGTTAGGAGAATGAAACAGCCGCGTGTTGTTGAAAAGATGTATCGTTTGCATATGTTCAATTGATGTTATCTTCACACTCATCACATCACATTAATTTAATAAAGACGATAGTTTGTGGGTTTGTATGTTTGTCTATTTGTAACTTCTTCACGCTTAAACTACTGGACCAATTTTGATAAAGGTAGCTGACACCCTGGATTATCACATAGGCATTTTTATCCCAAAAATTGTGGCGGGTAGCACCGCGAATCGCAGCTAGTTCTACATAATAATAATAATATAAGTATTGCTTTCATACAGTGAAAAACTAAAATTGTACAATGGACGGTCACTGACAGCGATCTCTTACAGACAACCTTAGATACCAACAAACCTACCTTAAATTATATGAATGAAGTTCACTGGGAAGAAAGGTCGTCCCATCCGAGACAAATAAATGTTTGTTATTAGTTTCGTCTTGCATTTGTTTGTAGAAATATTTTTATATTATGCTTGCTTATACTTGTAACCAATATCTGCAGATCACGGAAACGGTTTTTCGTGCTGGGTCCGATCCTATGTATCCTCTTGACAATTCACCTTGCTAAGTACCACAAGATGTAAAAATATAGGGTGCAAATAACAAAACTTTGATTCACTATCTGATTATAGACGCTATAGGTACAATATATATTGCTTAGTTCAAGCGACCACTGTTAAAAAGGCAGCTGAGCGAGCCGTCAATACATTCTTAACTCACACACCTTTTACGTAGCGGCAAACAACAGCTTCGATACGAGAACAGGCGCGGGCTCAGCTAGTGAGATCTATAACTCATGAACAAACAAGTAGTCATCACCATAAATTTTCAATTTAGGGGTGAGTTAACGTGTCATTTGTCACGTGAGACACTAAGTTTGTGTGTACGGCAGATACCAAGATAATTAGGGCTTGATTTATTTATCTTGTTTTTGCTCAAGACATTTCGGCACTCTGCGTTTCTTACGATCTTTGTATATTATGTTACACTACTCGTGGTCGTAAGTACTGTGAAGAATACGAAATGTGGGTTATTTTTCAGTCTGTGCTGTCCCACTGCAGGGCAAAGGCCTTCCTTTTATTCTTCCACGATATTCGGTGGTGTGTTTAAGTGGACCAGTCTCTCCTGTAGGCAAGCAGCTCGTCAAGCCACCGTCACGTCGCCTGGGTCAGCCGCGATGACGCCGCATATTTTGTGGGACCCATTTGGTGAAAATCTTAGCCCATAAGTCATTGGACATGCGGCGGCCTAGTCCCAAAATAATTACCAAATAAAAACATTTTTTTACTTATTACGTTATTTTGTTAAGCCCTACGAGAGGTACGAGTTAAGTGATACACGTTCTTAAATTACTTCTCTTTATTTGGGATAAGACCTTTTCACAATAATGTTGAAATAATAATGGCATTCAATATCTTCTTTTTTATACATAGCCACTTACACTGATGGAAACAAAATACTCGAGTTACGTAGGTGTATTCAAATCTTGTTCTAACCCAGCACCGTATTGAGTGGATTTTAATAAAAACAAAATGTTATCGAATGACGACTGTCAATTATTTTTTCTTTGGAGATGTGGAGAGTTATCCTCTCTTTCTTACTTATAACGATCTAATGATGGATAAAGTACTGTCAGCTTAACAGCTTCTTAAATCTTTTGACATCTCTACTCATTGACAAGCGATAGTGACAGAAATGGAAATCAATATTTTTTTCTTAGTGAGGTTTACAACTGTATGATCAATTATAGGTCTACCGCCTATTCCTAACTCTTAGTCCAATGGGATGGCACTCCGACACGACCAGAAAGCGTTAGACGCAGGACCGACAAGTTAACCTGTTCAAAGGCGAAGGGTTAAATAGATTAAGTCAAAAGTAAATGTTCTTACGTAACACTTAGGACGATCTGCAGCTATTCTAGGATAGAACCTATCTTGATAGACAGCAGCTGACCTTATGAAATATTATACATTGCTAGTATTCATGATAAGTTTTTTTTACTTTTTGCACGTCAGAATACATCAAGCCAGCCTTCAAAAGCCCTGCACGTCATCCCTTGTTCAGGTTAGACTTCGGCCTACTTGTTCTGAGTTAAAAACATGAGTCTGTATTGGATAAACGCGTTTGTATTCAACCAATACTATCAGAGATCCTCAACCTACCGAAGGGTATATTGTATTAACCTGTAAACTTTTTATAACTCTTACAATACCTAGATATACAACCAGATACATCGTCACGTTCTCTAACAATGCCTATTCAACCAGGTACTACATCACAAATTATTTCTCGTAACTGCCAAAAAAACAAAAAAAAACATAGTTCCTCCAAATATTTGATTACAAACATGAATCCTGTAGGGCTCACTTAATGACTTGTAAATAGGGGGAGGGTATTCCCGTCATTAATAACTGAGGGTGGCCTGTCTTCCGCAGCTCCTTCGAGCAATTACCCCATCGCCCTGTGACACTGTGAGGGGCTAGCAGTAAGATATGTAGGTAAGAAGATAGGATAGCAACTTGATTTGACGTTTTATAAGTGCCCTTTTGTAGCCTATATGAAAAAAAAAACCCTATGACTGTGATATCTTAGTTATCTAATTTATTGTTTTGTGCATGTGGTGTTTACCTTTAAGTAATTGTTACGCTGTAGCATTATTTAAAAAATGAATAATGTCGATGTATTAAGTGTGAACAATTGTTGGTAGACCTAAATAAATAAATAAATAAAATAAATATCACGTATAGAGTTGAGATCGAGAATATGGTGGTAGAAATTCAAACGAAATATGCCAATCAAGAATTTTTTTACAGTGCAGTTGAAGTGTTGAGAATAGTATGTTTTTCATCTTCCTTGTATTATCCAAAGAGGTGGGTAAAAGCAAGTTATGCCCTATATTTAGCTTAACGTATATATACTAATAAATAACCTATTGCCATTTAACAGGTTCAATCGTTAGTCATTGCTGCCTTTAGCTAAGAAAGTATGTCAAGATTAGAATGAATAGTCATTAGTACATAGTCAAGTTTCAAATCTCCATACAAAATTGCCAAGCCATCACAAAAAATGATAATTATTTATTAGTTCAAACATATTGAATTACTAAATCTCCTTCACTGTGGCATAGGTACTTTGTTGGCTCTGTATTTGTGTGCCTCACCTACTTATGCATACAAAATATCATCTCTACGATACACAAAGGGGAACGTCATTATGTATGTCTGCTTAAATCAAATAACCTTGAAATTCCTACATATTATATCATATATACATGTATGTATATATAGAAGCAAGATGCCTGGAGATGTTGAGCACGAGGTTCTGGCTTCGAATCCTGGGTCAGGTAAAGTGTTATTAGGTTTTTTATTAGGTAATTCTCAGCATCAGCAAGGAGTCTAGATTTCTGCCCTTTGATGACAATAGGCTCGCCTTCTACTACATTGTGATCTATACCAAAACTGGCGAAATGTGGGTGTACTTAAGAACGAGAGGTACAGTGAACACGATGTCATGATTTATTAAGCAAGATATTGAAGGCAGACAGCCAAATGCACTGCCCATTTAACTTCCCAGATTTTGTTGTATATATTATTAGTTTAATGAAGGTAGTATAAAAAAACCAAGTGTATATATATTATGGAAATTGTTTTTGTTAAATAAAGTGTACTTTCCAGATTCACTTGTATATTGTTACAACAGTAGAAATATTAGGCATGTCTAATTACTGAATTTGACTGAATTAAACCCCTGTTTCGCCAAACACTAACTTGGTGTTTTATCAGATAAATATTCAAAGCTTGGCTATAACGGATAATTTCTAAATAGAATACAAAATTTCGCTTCGCCTCACACCTACGTCGAACCAGAGTCCTTAAACTCTGCTTTATAAGTAACCAGACCCCGTCTTTTAATTCGTCTGCATAATTTTTTTTACCAAATGAAAAGTAGCTTTTGACATAGTAATGAATTTGAACATAGTCTTTATTAAATTCCATTACGATTGGTTTATTAGTTGAGACATGAGCGGATTTCTAATTACGAATACAATTAATACTTCACTGAATGATCACTTGCATTCAAATCCTACTCACACGAACTATTCAACTTCACAAAATCAACTTTGATACTCCAAGCCAACTCTGCGTGCACTGAAACGCATTAAAAATATAACACGCTGATATAATCAGCGTTTAACGCGTAAATCGCCGCATAAATCGAGCGGCAACTTTTTAATTTTACGTGTTTACGCATAATTGCGCCGCGTAACGCGTAAACGCCCGTAAATCTGTCCGATTTGTTATTTATTCGCTATTTGCCGCCGTGAAATATAAGCAGGCACGGGCATGAGATGTTGCAACTGGTTTAGTTGATACAGCTTGAAGGGAAAGATTAGAAGAAAAGCGGATTTCGTTGAAAATGGTAATAGTATTGTTATGGTTTCTGATTAAGTAGTTTTGAGGACCTGATTGGCGCAGTAGCTAAGTGATTGGACTACTGCGCTAAGGGATACGTGTTTGCTTTCCGCACGACACAAAAATTTGTGATGATCCGCAGATGTTTGTCGCTCACCCCCAGTTTACACAGAACTTATGATAAACTGCAAAACGAGTGTACCTATAGAATCCTGAAAAGAAACACCTCTGCCTACCCCTTTGATGATTATATAAGCATGATCATATATTATGTATATCTGACTGACAGCCAATCTATTATTATATCATTATTCTGCTTAAACCGATAAAATAATAATTCCTTCACTAACCTAAACACGATCGATTATTCTAGAATTACATTAAAGCTCTGAACGAGAGTTTTAATAACATCAGCCTGTATAACGAGACATCTCAACTTAATTGCTTTAACATCGATAACTGTCGTGTAACTACTTTGTCCCGTAAACAGCGCTAATTGATAAATAAATAGCACTTATTTCGATATTATTCGTTGAACGTGATGCGAAATATTAAGTGGTGAGGTGAACTGTATGCAGAAATAAATGCCAGTGTTTCTCAAAGTGTTGCCCAATAAGATTTTAATGTTGTACGTATAATTTAAATAAATACTCCAGTCCATAGGTTTACGGTATGAGACCTGAAGAAAGGGGTAATATAAAATACAGTAATAAGTTATAACTTCTTTTCCACTCGTGCCAGCAAACCAAGCCTAAAATGCACATTGCATATGCATATATCGAATAGGCAAACATGTCGTTTCATACAAATTATAGAAATTCAAACAAAACTATAATATCTGCAATTACAATATTGAATAGCCCATAGTGACTATAACCACACACACGCCATTTAATTATCCTCGAAACCCAACTACAATACAGTAAAACGAACAGGCGAATTAAATTTGATACCAATAACTAAAGCAATTCCCAAAAATGATTTTCCGCGAACCGTCAGGCCTTAGGTACGTCGAAACCGGTTTAATCCGGCCAAATCCAACGCAATCTAACTTTATTACATCAATTGCTAGTTCCAAAAATTAAAACTCCCTTCCACGAGCGGGTGTTGCCAAATATTAAAATTTTAAACCGTTATTAGTTTTAGAAAACGTACTCGTGATTATGAATTTTTAAATAGGTTTAGCGTTTGTTTTTAATGCAATCCGCTGCGGATTTAGCAAGTGAATGGTGGGTAACGAGTCTCATTCATTTATTTGCCTGTGTTATGAAATAAATGGCATTTAAAATAGACATTCAAAATATAATTCTGCTCGTGGCAGCTTAGTGCTAGAACCAGATTCATAACCACTACGAAATAAATGAGTTATTCTAAAACACTGGCTTATAATAAAATGTTTAATTAATAAATAAACTTATAAAGTTGAATAAAATTTAAGCAAATTATCTTCAGTACTCCAATTTTCTCGATACAGTGAACAACAATAATAAATTCTGTCATAGTTATGTAATCATATGTATTTGCAAATCTTCGTATCATCGTATGATTGATGACCAAACTGGTGTCAGAGTTTAAACCGCTTGTAGGCCTCTGTCATGGCTTTACACAAAGTTGCAGAATCTCTCAGGTGTGCCGTGTGTGTGTGTATGATAAGAAAAAAGAGGTACTGTTACTCACGTGAAATTTGATCGAACCGTTATGTTATCAGCCAACCTTTCAAGCAACAGGCGAGTTCACAACAAAAGCTGTACAAATAATAGCAAGTTAAAAGTGAAAAAGCTTGCAAAATCTAATAAAAATCCTCTCTCGCTGTGTGTGAAAAGCACCGAAGTCTCTTTCACAGGGCTCGAGAGCACAACAAGGAGATATTGTGCTTGTCTAGTGTTTACCGAACTAAATGAGTCTTGCGAGAGGAACAGGGACTTAATGAAATTTGTCTGCGACTGTTGTCCCACGGAATACAGGCCATTGTTCGACCCCGTACCTTTAGTGCGAATAATTTTGACGTATATTGTCGTAAATACGTCCAGTTTTAAATTGGAAACGCAATATCAATTTACCACGCTATTGATAACAATAAATAGTTATTATGAAGAAAACTGATATTTAAAGGTGCTTACTGCGTTGGCGATATCAGAATTGAATCAAGTACGATGCTTCAAGGATTCTTCCTGTATTTTACATAAATAAATTAGTATTTAATAGTAATTACATATTATATGTAGGTATTATCGCCTACTCTTGTGAGGAGATTCTACACCACCCAAAGTGCAGCTGTCTAATTACTGCGTCAATGTGCCAATTGTCACCACCTTTATACATCAACATTGTGGTACTGCAACAAATAGGGCCTATACATTTTCTCCATGTTATTTCACCTACATTTTTAACTTTGAATCTACCTAACATGAAAAGTATATAATAATAAAACCAGTACCATCAGGTAGACACTATCCAACACTAACAAAACTGCAATACATTATTGGAAAACGCTTCGAGTTCCAAATCCTTCATTTCCATATGCAAGACTTCAAAACTCGATCAAAAGCGTTGTATACAAAGAATATCGTCGGTAACATTTTAAACAGGGTCTCCACACGTCGCTGCGCGTGACCGGAATGTTCTTTTGTGACAACCCTGTGTAATTCAACACGAATTCGAAACAAATTATGTTGGCAACTAATTTGCGGGAATGGATTTGGGTAATTACATTGCGTTTGTTGACAATTTTCTCAGTTATGACGTAATGAGGCTTGTAAGGATGACGTGGGGTTCCACTAACATACCTACATTTGTATGGCTTCATTCATACGTAAAACAGCTGAAAATCAGTGACGTACTCATATTCTTTTCATAATTATTCTTTCTTTATTCGAATTCCACAATGTACAGAGGGTGTTAAACATAATAGGCTTAAAGCTAGATATAATTATGGAGTTAATTTATAAAAATTGTAATAATAACATTATAATATGTTAAATTTACTCATCGTGGGACGTTTACTGAGCTGTGTCCCTTGCCACACATATTTGTATCTATTAAACTATCATGAGTTTAATAGACACAAATATTTATATAGTATTGTATTTATATTATGTGTTGGATCGCTATCGAGGAAGAATAGTGATACAACAGACTGCTATTAGCACACTGATTCAATTGTGTCACGGACACAGGGTGGACACGTGCATAGTATGCGTACACAACATGTGACGTAAATGGTATATAGTTATGTTTGGTGGTTTAAAGGGTACGTTACAATCTTTCCTGCAATCACTTTGAGGTAGGCAGAGCTATCATGCGACGAGCCCTCTTTGAGTTCATCGACTTTTTCAGCTTACTGTCATTACAGTAAACTCAACATCACGCTTGTATTCCCCGAAGGGATCGGCAGAGGTGTACAATGTACATATAGTACACCCACATTTCGATAATGATGTTAGAGGTTCCAATCTAATAGCGGGCGAGCCTATTATTGCCATCAACCAGGCACAAATCCAGACTCCGTGCTGCTACTGAGAATTGCCCAATGAAAAAGCCAGTGACACTTTGCTCGACTCGGGTTTGAACCTATGACCCTTAAGCTCAGCAATCGCGCTTATCGACCACTAGTCCAACGAGGCAGTCTTGCTTTTTCTGTGAGGAAACGAAATTGTAATTTAAAATGTTAACATTACCGGGCTCGACAGCCCTATATCAGATGAAAAAAAAACATCGGATTACATAAAGCTGGTTGTCATGGTAACATTGGAGCACTGATAGCCGAGAGGTTTGACCGTTGGACTGCCAAGTCAAAGGTCGCAAGTTTTAAACCCGGCACGCACCAACGTCTTTTCGAATTCATGTGCGTACTATAAATTAGTCATCAGTTGCCAAAAACGGTGAAGGAAAACATCGTGAGGAAACCGGCACTCCTGAGAGATTTTTCAACGGTGTGTAAAGCCATGTCAGAAGCCTACAGGCGGTTTAAACTCTGACACCAGGTTGTTCATCAACCATACGATAAGAAGAAGATGGTAACATTTACACGCGTCCCCCATATACAAACACCAACATTATTGTTGGTCAATAATATCTGACCCATGCTACGAATAGCCTACGACGCGTAGCATGGAATGCTAAACACTCTGCTACGGAGGGACTTGGCTACAACACAACTATTAACTAGAATATTGTCCGTTAATTCACTCACTAATTAAGGTTAACTTGCAACTTTTTGAGTATGGTTTTTGCAATTAATTCAATGACTTGACTGCGACGCTGATTTTTTTTTTTTGTTAGTTTAGACGCATTACATTTTGTACATATTGAAATAAAACATTTGATTTCGAATTGATTTATACTTTTTAGTACCTAAAACATTCGTACAAATTATTAACATACTAGCTGCGCCCAGCGGTGTTACCCGCTACATTCACGGGATAAAAAGCCTATATAACAATCCAGGGTGTCAGCTACCTCCATACAAAATTTTACCAAAATCGATCCAGCCGTTTAAGCCTGAAGAGGTAACAAACATACAAACACACTCACAAACTTTTGCCTTTATAATACTAGTGTGATATCCATACGTCATACGTTACTATTACGACAATACGTCGATTACCATTTTCAATTATCATAATATAATGATAATATAATATTAGAATTATAATACCAGATAGTATTATCATGTTCTTCATAAAAATATCAAGACGTGATGAAGGTAATGAATAATGTCCTCCTGACCGAATTTCGGTCACGGCGGCCTGTCTCAGCTGAGACTAGCCATCTGCGCAGGAGATATTATAGTGCACAAATATGCGCGCAGACACAGGTGCACTCCCTATTCCCTCACTCCCATAATCCGATGGGACGGTAGACCGACACGACTGGAGAGAGATCAGGCGCAGGACCAACGGCTTATCGTGCCTTCCGAAGCACGGTGGGGTCTCGACATGTGAAAACGGTCACCCATCACAAGACTGACCGCGGCGAGCATGGCTTAACCTCGAAGATCGACTGATCTGCCGGGTAGCCGCATAGCTGAAGGTACTGAATGCTAAAAGGTACTTTTCCCTCCCTTTTTCACTTTATCATAATTATACCCGCACACCAATTTTGAAAAAGTCTTTCCATATTCGCATATTAAAAATGCAGAACACATAATTTCCATTTTAATCCGGGCACAAAAGGAGTACGGCAGCCACTAATCTTATCCACGCAGGTTATAAGTCATCCCCGAGAGTACCTCCACTTTTATACCACGTACGTACCATAATACTTGTCTGCAGTCTAATTTCGGTTTTAGGGTTCCTTAAGTACCAAATATAATGTGTTATAAACCGCCATGGTACCCCTAGATCAACAATAATGTAAACAAGTGTATTTTTACTCCCATTTTCGGGTAAAAAATCTGCAGATTACACAAATGTTTGTCCCGTACGGGATTTAAACCCGAAAAACTTAGCGCGGCAGTCCAATTGCTTAGCCACTGCGCCGATCAGGTCGTGAAACCTTCGTGTGATCTGCAGATGTTTGTCCCGAGTCTGGGTGTTTGTGTATGTGATATTTCATGTTAGTGAAAGTCACCAACGATACAGGAGAAATTCCTAGTGTGGAGGGACGTTTTGTTTTAACGTATCATGAACGGGCTCCCATCTTAGACTGACCGAGATAAACGCCGCTTTTTGAAAAAGAAATATCTAATGTACGGTACTCTTGACTTAGTCACGACTTAAACTGGCTTTTAAACCTAAACCTAACTTGAACGTACGCTTTTCGTCGGAGTTAGAACTAGTTAAAAGTCACTGCAAGTGTCTAGAATTTATTAGAAGGATTATAATGTCGAGGTGTAACCTCTCCTTTAGAACCGCGATGAGAAACCACGTGAGAACAGAGGTGTATAGTACACCCACATTTCTTGAAGTATAATGTGTCTGTCTGCCTCGAAAGGAAAAATCTAAAGTGTAGGCTTAGTGGGGTCAATTGACACCTTATACATAGACTCGATTCCGTCAGCCTGGTAACACTCGGCGGTGCGTAGGCGAGCCAGCCAGTATTGTAGTGTACTGCCCTCTTACCATGAACTCTTAAAACGGGACAGTTTACGGTGTGGAAGCGAGACGCCGATATGTGCATTGTAATGCGGCGTCTCGCTTACACAACGTAAACTGCCCTGTTTTAAGACTTTGTGGTAAGGGGGCTGAACACTATAATTCTTAATTTTTTTCTTTAATATATGTCCATTATTAGAACCATATTTTAAATAAGCCATATAAAACAGCTAGTGACAGTTGAACTTTATTTATTTTGTCATTCAGACAATATTTAGTATTAAATATATAAATAAAATAAATTATCGTTTATTTCAGACAACCTTTACCGTCCATAGTATTGAATGAATCCAATCGTTATCAAATCAAATATTGCGTCGATTAGTTGCAAATCCCAAGTGATAGAGTATAATGATACAAGTACACACAACGTATCACTCACAACCCTGTTACAATCGTAGGGTACTTGATTAATAGTGCACCATTCACACATCGAGCGGCAGATCTGGCTAATCAATCATACCGAATTCTGATTTATATTCCGATGGTGTAGTCCGAACCGCCATTGATGTTTAGGGATCCGTGGTTAAATTTGCACCCACCCTTACATTTTACCCTCAAATTCTATGTGAATGTAATGTTTAAATAAGGTATCATCATCATCAACAAGAAGAAGAAGGTCATCAACAGTAACTTTTACCTTTCACTGGGATCCTCGCCAATCTCAACCAGGCTTGACCCGATCTTTTGAGAGATTTCTGTTCTAAGGGGGAGGCCTTTGTTCAACAGTGGACGTCTTCCGGCTGATGATGATGATAATGATGACTCACGCAGATAATTATAGCTCTGTCGTGTTGCGGCACTTTAAAAGCAATAATAAAAGTTTTTAAATTATGAAGTATGGTTCATCTCGGATGATGCTTTATGTAATTGAGCTGTAAGTACATATTCTAAATATATCATCGTCATCATCAGCGTTCACTGTTGAACAAAGGATTTAGTGCCATAATCCCCACGCTTGGCAAGCGGCTTGGGAATCGCAGTATTGGTGGTGAAGTAACAGAAGACACAGCTGCTCATTTCCATCTTCTTTTCCCTTAGTCGCCTCCTACGAAACCTGGCCCGGCACTCCACGGAAAATAATTATAAATATGTATATTTTCTAATTTAAATGAACCGCTATCTCTAGTGCATATTTATCTGTCTACCTATTTACATGGTCTTCTAATTCAAGCTATCGTATTTTTACAAACGGAACCCCGTTTTGATTCTAAATCGCCATTGATTTTTCGGTGTCGCAATTTGGCATGACAGGAGTACGATGTCAGGTGAATGTTGCTCGGGCTTTTGTTGCAGGCTGAGAGATTTTTTTACAGATGGCACCAGACAGATATTTTGGTTTAGATTGAAACAATGTTTGGGTTTTGTTATTTTGTTAAGGCAGTTGTTACAAGGTGAAAATAATGTATCTATGTATGTTTATCATCGGGCTTGTATTCCTCGAATAGCAGAGATATTTTTTTAATCAGTAAATTAACTTGCGCATTTTGTTGTTTCCGAGCATCATACTTACCATGTATTAGGTGGAAAACCTATTGCTATTCATTGGGTCCATACCAAGTTAGATTAGGTTATAGGAATCGTAATAGGCGGTAGAATGCTATTGTGATCCGACTTCAAAAGCGCAGAGCAAGCATTGTGAGGTTTTTAGTGGGAAGGCCCTTGTGGATCTTATTGGGTTCTTGGGGGAGATTAATTCATACCCACGTCGCTCCCAGCGGCTGAGGATATGTAACGTATTTTCCTCACTTTAAAATAAAAATGCTATAGAAATCGTGTCCGTTCTCCGCAAACAGACAATTTATTATGTTAGAGTTTCTAATAATAGAATAATCGAACCTCGCATTGTTATTTCTCAATGAAGCGAGATGTATCCTTAAAAAGAGCGTCCTTCTAACACAACACTACATGAGCAGCCCTCTTTAACCCACTTAGCCGAAATCCGGTTCACACGTGTACTCGTTGAAACGGCACATAATCCAGAATCGATATCACTCGATACCTAACAAGATCGAGTTTGGTGCGATTCGTGACATTTAAGGCAGCGCGTGACTCCATTTACGGACGATACAAAAGGAGTCAGATCAAAGGGGGCAGCTGAGTTAAATACTAGTGTTGTTGCTACAGCAATCGAGATATAATCGAATATTCAACCGATTATATATATCAACTTGCTTTGATTTTTTTTACAGGAGGCTGCTTATTTTTTTTTTTAATACGTCGCCCCTCACTAGCAATTTGTCCTGTATCGTGGGTGCGTTTCACAAACATGAAATAAGTAGGTATTTACTATTCTACTTTTTCAAGCCAGTTGTGATTGATAAATTAATAAGTATTTTATCGCAACATATTTAATATTTGGTAGTAAGTAAGCCAAAATACAAAGATGCAATGACAATAATTTACCTACAGTCAAAAGTTAAACAAGGTTACACATTAATTGATATTAAAAGTTAAATATAAAATAGTAAAAGTCAATAATTCGATTGCAGAATAAAGGCATTTAATATTGAAACTTTACGAATACGCTCAGTGCGTTCATGATTAATTTTAAAATTATGAGTTTCATTACCAGCACTCATTCTCCCTTTGTATTATGACGTGAGTTTAAATTTCGAATTTTTATTTATTCGAAATCTTGGCCGTAATTTTGCACATGCCAAATTTAATATCGAATAATATTTTTTGGAATAAAATATACTGTTTCTGTTTTTCTTTATGTCCCATCACTATTTAAGAGGTTTTCCTTTGTACGTAAGAGATGTTTTTGAGAAGTTAAATGTTCCGAAATTGTTTGCCAACCGTTTGTAGCGACGTATTTGGAATACGTCCCCGCTGTAATGAGACTGCAGCTAATGGGGGTGTGCTTTTGAGTTTGAAACTATGATTTTGAAAGATTTTGTTGTTGATAAGTAGGTATAAAAAAATCATTAGACACAAGTTTTTCGATTAAGGTGAGCCCACCTTGTAGATTAATCATAATTTACTTTGAAGTAATCAAACTTAGGAGCATCAAGAAGACAGATTGTTTTTAGTTACGTAGCATAACTTTTTTATATTAAAGTAAGCAAAAACTACACCAATGTAAAAAAATACTCACACATTTAAACACATTCGGCCTTATTACAAAAAGCGGTTTATCTAAAAACCAAGGTTTAAACCTCTAAAAACCACGGTTTATAGGAAAGTGTTATTACAAAAAGTGGTTTTGCGAAAAACCATTGTCCATTCTATGGTCTAACGCCAAACCTGGGCGGCCCCTAGTTTAAAGTAAAGAACTATGGTCAAAATATCATATCTGTCAAATATCATCTTTTAGGTTATCATATATTGTTGTTGTTTTTACCTGAACATGTATATTATAATGGTCAATTTAATTGATATTGAGGATATTGAAGCCGAAATAACAGATATTATTTGCTTTTGTTGGTTCATCACACAAAATATAATAGAATACGATTCACACGAGGAATTATTAGATTCTCTCGTCTGTGAGACTGTGAGCCATACCGGCTCCCGTTATGACAATATATTCGCATATATTTCACTACAAATGCCGTTCTAACGCATTATTTATGTTTATCAATAAATAAACTAGCATAAAATACATACTTTTGGTTTTAACATACTAAATTACGTCAACAAACATCTCATAAACAAATGAGTTCGAATTACGTCACGTTTCGTTACACGGATGTACTTAGTTGTATTACTAGCTAATACAACAAGCTTCGTTCTAAACAAAACTACAGTTGACGATATAATTGATATTAAAATCTAAGCAAAATAATAATAGTCTCAATATTTTTAACACTTCTATAGAATATTTAATCATTAGTCTATTATTAAACTTTTTTCTTTTCTGGGCAAATGGAACGTTTTTGTAGAATGATAACATTATGAACGAACGATGTTTGTATTAATCTGTGGTTGATATACAAACAATGGTTCAAATGACAGTGCTAAGAAAACCACGGTTTTTATAACTTTTGTAATAAGGACAAATTTAGACCATGGTTCTTCAGATAAGCCTGGACTTGAAAGGCCAGGTTTAAACCGATGTTTATTTAGTTTTTTGTAATGAGACTGATTGTAACATGTCACGTTCTACAAAATGGTAGCTTATAAGTTAATAACTAAGTAGATAGTTGCGTTTTAGAGGCAACAATATCACATTAATGAACGCCCAAAACTACGGAAAATATATCTATTATAACTTCATCAAGTTTCCACATACGACCAAAAAGCATTTTTCACCCATTGCCATCCCTGAAATATCTCACCCAATTCCACAACAAACAGTATAACAATATTCCGTTTAGTTTCGGCACGCAAAGGAAAGCAATAAACATAGCATTTCAAACGCGTGAGATAAAGTGGTCGTATTTGATATTTTTCGTCACAGCATACGAAATATGTAAGGCATTTATCAGAATACCCCTCCAATAATAGCTAACGCGAATGCGGTGCTTTGCTGCCGCTGGGGCAGGGCTGCCTACTTGAATTTGATGATCCGAATAATTCCGAAATTTACCGAAAAATACGAAGAATCACTAAGCTTACAACTGCTCCAAGCTTACGCAAGACATTATAGGTAAATAATTAAATATAGCCTCTAATAAATATGGCCTACAGACTACTTATCAATTATTTATAGTATTAAACGTTTTTGCTCTGAATCCATCTTAAAATTCTCTCAAAATATTGTAATATTATTCAAAGTCACTCAAGATCTCTAAGATAGCTGTTAACATAAAACTTACCAGCATCAGCTTTTAAAATACAAAATTAAATCAGATTTATCATGTTCTAAGCAAAAGATTACTTTAGCCACAAGGTAAGAAAAGGTAAAAAGGTTGATAAAAGTAATAGACTACGTAATCTAGATCTCGCTTCATATAAGATGTATTCAATAGAGCCTGGGCTATACGATATAATCTTTTGTGTGAAGATAATGTGTAATAGAGTTTTGAGGCAGCCCTGAGTCACCTCACTTTGAAATCGTGTACCGATTTATGTTTAGATATATTTTTAGTTGGTTGTGTACTTGACTTTTCATACGAGGATACTGACAAAAATACACACAAGTCCTTGCTATCTTTTGGAAACCTAATACTTATTAGAGAGATATTTTTAAAACCCTACAGCGAAGATTATTTGCACAGGCAACATAACTATTGTTTTTGTAAATATTGCTTTTCCAAAAGTTTTTAGACATTTTGATTAGCATTGACAGATTTTCAAAGTACTCTCCTTTCTTGGCTTCACCGTAGTCGAGTTAAAATTACTGTCAGTAAGAAAATAGGAAAACATAAACCTTCCCTGACGCCATCATCATTTAATTTTCAGCTCGGTATCACCCACTGGTGGGTATAGGCCTCACTTTTTCTTTGCATTGACCGCCTCTTATCCAGGTGTTGCCAATAGATAATAATTTTACTATAGCCCCCTTACCATGTACTCTTAAAGCAGGACAGTTTACGCTGAGGAAGCGAGACGCCGCTTTACACTGCACGTAGCGGTGTATTGCTTCCACATCTCAAACAGCCCTGCTATAAGAGTTCATGGTAAGGGGGCAGTAGATTTTTCATATGGCAACTAGCTCATTCTATTATCTAAGTTAAACAAACACCAAGTAACATTTATATATATATTTTGTATATATTGAAGACGTCTTTTCTCACGCCCGTAGACGTGACAAGTCGAAAGGAACCCGATATCGCGATGTCTCGAGACGAACAATTGTGTTTCACAAACATATCTGCACAATTTATCACCAACTTCAAACGGAAACGAAATACTGAGTATTGAAATACGAAAGCCATATTGGATCAAAAATAGCAAGAAATAAAATAGGTTTTGCGAGAATAGGTACCTACAGTACCTAATTAAATATACCACCTGTAATCTTTGAATAGTCGCCGATAGTATAATCTGTTGCGCATGTCGCTAGCATCAATGTTGAGTTTATAAATGCGTATATGCGTACTACAACGTCATTCTGTATACTAAATTAATATTATAAAGCTAAAGAGTTTGTTTGGTTGAGCGCGCTAATCTCAGGAACTACTGGATCGAACTGAAAAAATATTTTTGTGCTAGATAGTTCATTTATCAAGGAATGCTATAAAATATTCAAATTCCAAAGCTATTAAATAAAGCGTCATTTTAAACTAAACGATAATACATTTTCATCAAACTCCTTACCTAACAACTCATCAATACAAAAGATTTTTGAAGGGGAACAGAAAAAAAACAAAAGATTATTATTCTTAACCCTCTTCAATCCTTTAAAAATAAAACATTACGAGCTACCTTTACCCCGAACCGCGTTGAAACAGGTATTAATCACAGTAAAGTAAAGAGCCTGTAAAAAAATAATAAACCTCGTAGATAAGATAATAAAACAGACGCGAAACGGCCCTGACCCTCCAGTTTGTTTCTTCAAAAGTCAGCTGGAAAGCTATTTTGTTAAATAACTTGCAGTATTTGAAACTCAATTTACTAGACAAAATATACATTCGACAACCCTATTGGCGCAGTGGGTATGTGATTGGACTGCTGCCGAAAGGGTCGCGGCTGCGATCCTTCATTGAATATACTACGTATAATTAACTATAATCCGGTTTTACTCACGCGTGTATTCGGGGATGCCCGACTGGTTCGCACGTGAACAGTTCGTCTCGCGACTCTGCCGCGTAACCAGCTCATGAATAAGGGCTCCGTTCGAGTTCAAAACTAGTCGGGAATTCCCGAATACACACGTGAGTATAACCGGAATATATAGTAAATAATATCGATGACACTCACGAAAGTTATTAGGTATACTACGTTTTATCCGCAAAACCACAAAAAACCGGTCCGGATGTGTGTGTAGGTATGTGATGCTCACTCTCCCACGATACAGAAGCATCCTTGGCTGACAACGTCACCTGGCTGACTGGCAAATCTCTATCACCACTCAATACTACATATCTACACAATAGCACCACTTCACACTATGACATGACTCGTACCAATACAATAAAGAAGAATAAAAGACATCATCCCGCGGGCTTAGGTAGTCGTTTATTAATCCACAAGGTACTAGACCGAGTCAATTACACGGGGACATATACAACTCATTATATTCGAGCATCACACAGTGGTATCAACTTGGTGGTGCGGCCACGAAACAAGAGAGGATGATAGGTGATAAAGTCAGACTTACAAAATAGTACATTATTAATTTAATATAACAAGGTATTCAAATTACGAACAGATGTAATATGGAAAAATAGAGACGATCAAATACCTTTTTTTACAAAAAAAATAAACAAAAGAAGGTCGTCGATTTTACCAATAACAATTTATATTTGAAATCCGTATTTTTTTATTTTAGATAACCAAGTCCCTGCCCTTCTTATTACCAACTAGCCTGTTATAAAAATACAACCTCTGTCACTGACATTTATGCAAAGGTACCATTTGTATGCTTATATTTTTTGGTAGCTAAACCTAATTTTCAAAGTGCGTCGTCGATCTTCCTCACCTATATGCACATCGTCATAAATAAAAAATATATTCAACACAGAACAGTTCGTTACACAATGTATGTGTCCTCCTAATAATAAAGTCATACACACAATAAATTAAAAATACATTAATCTTGTCGCCAGAGTCCAGACGCGAGGAAATGCAGTTTATCAAGTGTTTGTATGCTTGTGTGACGGTGAATTACGCTGGCGGCCACCGAGCGTAACTACATAAATCTGAGCTCCAATATTATTATGTAACCTGGCTTCAACCATAACTGTACCTAATCTGAAGTCCAATATGTGACTCCGGTGTTATATAAAGCTTATTGAACACAGGATAAATTATAAACCATAGTTTAATCAAAATTAAAAATATAAGCAATGAGGTGTCCCCCGCAAATTGGCCTGCGTTTAAAAAAATCGCGTCTTTTCCAGGATTAAAGTGGGTAGTCTATGCTCTATGTCCACCCTGAAGGTCCATTCTAAATATTGGTAAAATTTTTTTAAATCGAATGTATAGTTCTGGAGATTATCCCCTACATACAAACAAATACCTCTTTATAATTTTAGTACCTACATATATAGATGACCTTTTAAGAGGTTGGGTGCTGTACCTGCCCAGTCTGCTACGCACCCAACCTGTTGACTATTTAGTCAGCATTTTTTTATACCCTGGAGTGTCGGGCCAGAATAGCACCTCCCCATATTGTCCCGTAGGTGTCGTAGGAGGCAAATCCAGAAGATGGGAAGCAGCGTCTTCTGTTACTCCACCACTAATAATGGTGGTCTTCTAGTGGATAATGAAGTAGGTATTTCAGCATCATGCATAATAAATAATAATCATAGTGACTACATGAATCCAAATAAATAATCAACAATAATTTAACCCTAAATAAAGCAATAACTAGTTTAAGACCCTGCCCTCTTTCGCCTAATTCTAAATAAAGGCGTCTCTATCCCGTTTCAAAGTGAAATCAAAATCTTTAGTCTCACCAATTCAATTTGAATTTATATTAGACTCACAAAAGTAATATCTAGATTCTAGAATACCTATTTCGTATTACCCTAATTTGCGTCTGAGTTGAAATTATATTCTCTTTATATGGAATACAAGTCTGCAGAATGCTTGCTATTTCGATTACTTATTTATTTAAGTAAATGAAAATGATTAAATCATCTTTTGTTCTTTATTATTATTACCTAAGAATTATTCCACACCGCTTGACACTAGCGGTTAATTAGAAGGTCAGAATTCGTGTTTACTTCATAACGGTTTGAGGTATTATCTAATAGATAAGTAACTCATGGACATATTGGCAGTAGATGCTGGAGGATGACAGCTATCCACCATACTAAATTTTAACAAAAATTGGTCCAGCCGTTGGCGCGTGGAGAAGTAATAAACATACAAACGCTCACACAGACAGTCACAAACGTTTAACTTTATAATATATGTGTGAAGTGTGATAGCTTAAATACATATGTAAATATAACATTTACACGAGTTAAATCAATGACTGTTTGAAAAATCGCTGGTTCTCGTTCTTCCACATCGAAGGCTTTAAAGCCCAATCCGTAGACACATTTCGCGCCGTATACACTTTTAAAGGCTCGCACTTGACGTTTATTTCCATTTTTATTCTTTGTAATCTACGAATTTAATATAGCCGCCATAAAAATATGGCGTCTGAAAAAAAATGACAGGCCTGTTTAATTTGAAAGCGAGGGAAACAGGAATGGAACGCTTATTTAAATTTCGAACTGCTTTCGGCATGTGTTATTCTGTATCGCGGGATTCCGTCGATTCGTTTTCGGAACATTTTTAAAATAGAGAATTTTCTTTTAAAACAATTTATAAAGGTTATATTTTTGAGGCTTATCTTTTTTCATCAATAAACATTTTGTATTGATTATATATTTTTTATAGGTATGGTTTGATATTCGTTTTGTTACGAATTCAATTAACTAAATACAGTTACAAAAGTAGAACATAAAACGTATTAGGTCCGGGCAGGTACTTACTGGATCCATTGAGTACCTTTTGTAAAGTGTAGATCCTGTGAGCTACCTACCTCACAATGAACAGTCCTTTCCTTTGTATTACCAGCCATTACCAGCACTTTCATAAGGTTAAGGTCGATTCAATTCCTATTTCTGATCTTTAACGTCTGAAAGTAAATTGTTATCGACGTTACGTTACATACGTTTCGACACAGAAACGTTATTTTAACATAAAAGGTCGAATAACACTTTTATAATATTACCCACGTGTGTATACAGTATCTACTTGTACGGAATTTGTACAAAATTGCACCTTATCCGTCCTTTATAACTATCATTTTCGAATATACTGCACCGCGAATTTATCGCGTCATTCACAGAGCGTCAACCGTCAACCGACTGTCATCGCGTTCGGATTACCCATTTTTAGTTGATCTCCGAAAGCCTTAGAGTGCAGCGTGCGTCGAGTTCAAGTCGTATTGGTCCTGTAGGATTATAATTTTTGATCCTGGGAGTGCACTAAACCATACACGTGGCTCATTAGGTCTTGATCTCGCGTTAAACGAGGCGTGCCTAATTGCGGAGCGCAGCCCCTCTCCGCAAAAATGGCGGGTGGCGGAATACATTACGGTAATTTAAAATTTATGTTTCACACTCTTTAAACTTTTTTATGGTGGAGTTGTTGGGATGTTTACTTTGGTGTTGCCAGATTTTTGTGTTTGTTTTACAGGGGTTTTGTAATTAAGGTAAAGTTGCATGTTGATGGTTTTATGATTATCTCATCAGTTACGCGGAGAAGTTGTATGAAGCTGTGTATCGTATTTGTTGGATGTGTGCAGCTCTGAAACTAAACTTTATCGGATTTCGATTGCGAAGTTAGTCGTTGAAATAGCAGATTGGAATGTGGGTTTATAACTGAAGCAGCGCCTAAGGTAACATCAACATAATATATGTCTTCGTCTCCATCCACAATATTAAAATGAAGATCTAATCGAGACTGCCCTCCTATTTCTATTAATGATAATTACAATTGCTGAGTAAATGACAAAAGCCGATAACATCACAATCTATAAATTCAACACAGATGTCTAAATTCATTGATATTTGCTATTCTTCGTTAAATTGTTTAAATAAGTAACTATATTAGAACATATGTTGTGGTTTTATACCACAGAGTATAGTAATATTTAAGGAATTTTATACTCTTTGGTTTCATACTCCTTGATTGTCAGTGATAATCTCACGATCATGTAGAGAATTAAATGGTAATTAGTCAAAAACGATCAACTTTCAATACACATAATACATTAATGTAAATCTTACTATAACCAGACATTGTTCATCGATCATCCAGTAACAGGGCATACACCACGAATGTGTGACCGCATAAAAACACCATTCGTTTGTGGACAGCGAATCATTATAGTTTCCGTCTCATTGCGCCCGGCTGTGCTCGTCCGAGCGACGCGAGCGCCCACACGACGCGGATAAGTCGGAATGTCCTTTTTGAAACGAACGATGTATTGACTTCGACTAAAATTTTATACGTGGGGCCTCGATACAAGTAAAAATGTTCGTGAAAATAAATTAAAAGTAAATTCGAATCTACTCGTCATTCTTTAACAAACTGGTGTTAGGATTTAAGTTATTTTAGTTGCACTTTGTATAAGTCTGTATACAGTTACAAGCGGCGAAATTTAAGAGAATAAAGTTCCGATATTGAAGGGATTACAAGCGAGATTATATAAGTGTACACTGTATACCCAAGTTTACTTTAACAAAACATCATTTTTTCCTATTGTTTGTAACACAGTTTGAATCGTCAAGTCATTAAATTGAAACTTACCTGAAATTAGTGGAATACGCCGTAGTACTTCTAATTTTTCGTATCGCGCCGTACGTGTATGATGTATAATTATCTAATTAGTTAAAAACGAATTAGTCATCATCATCATTTGTATCTGCGTCTATTACAGACAATTTGTCATATGCCAGGTCAGAATAGCACCACCCATCTCGTTGGGTGTCGCAGGAGGAGACTAAGGGAAAATCCAGCAGATGGGCAGCAGTGTCTTCTGTAACTTCACCACTGATACTGCGCCAAAGACAGACAATCGTGGGGAATCTTCCCAAGACAAGCGTGGGCATTATGGCAAGAACGGGGCAAGCCTTTGTTCAACAGTGGACATCTTCCGGCTGATGATGATGATGTGTGGGGTAGGGACGCTTTCTGGTGGCTCAATAGTGAAAGTTCTGACAATAGATAAATGTTTCTCTTTGAATAACTGTAACATACCCTAACAATAAACATCCGCTGCCGGTCAAAATCACAATCCTCCTTTTTACTTCTCCGTAGTCGGGTGAAAATATCCGTCTTCTATCAAAACGCCTGGTTACAAAACCTATACAAAGTCGATACTTATGTCACGCGCAACCATTTATCCGTTATGCCATCCATTTGTCCACCGTTGTTAATGATAGAGACCATTTTTGGGGTTCCGTACGTGTGATAAAAACGGATTTCAATGGATTTTCCATTAGTGTCGATATATCCGCATCGCACGCTATTTTTGAACGGCAATCATTTTTATGTGTTCGAATTAAAGTGGACCAATTCGACTTTAATTAATCATTCTATTTTAACACTTGTCCAGTTGAGTATGTAATATTTCCTATATTGTCTACTTTGAAAGCAGTTAACCTGTAAAAGCTGCTTCATTATGTTTCTACATATGTATGTAAGGTTAAGAACTTTCAAATACCGTCACCATTTTCGTTAGGGGGTCTATGAGTAAACACATCACGCCTCTATTCCCCAAAGACGTAGGCATAGGTGCACATATAGTGCACCCACATTTCGCCAGTTATGTTGTAGGTCCCAATATAATAGGGGGCGGGCCTATTGCCATATGGAAATAATAAGTAAATAATATCAGCCTATAACTGTCCCACTGTTCATCTTATACAGAGAAGGTGCGAGAAATCAGCACCCTAACACACCCTAAGGACACCATCACCCTAAGGTTGACAGCTAGAAAATGCCCAAAGGCATTAAGTCCGCCTATGTGCTAAAATGTGCATTAAGTATAAATAAATATTATGACTAATGTATTCAGTATTTATATCATCATGATCGGGGAATAACGTAAGCACAATTTGATATAACGCGTCACTGATCATAGGTAAGGTGTGAAAACGGTAGGATTATGTGAGTTAGGTTCTAATGGTCGGCCAATGCGTCGCAAACGACCCGCTTTCAAGTCCACTGGTCCGTGTCATTGCAGATCCTTAGCCTACTGTGGACTGGCCGCCGAGGTGGTCGGAAAAGAACGAAGTTACCATCAGGAAAATTGAGGGCAAAGGCACACCAGCTATAAGTATGTAAAAAAAAGTTTAGTCTGTTTAAGTACCTATGTAAGAAAACCTTAGTTAACTTAGCCCCTTCATAGAAAATGATGTAAAAGTCGAAATAATGTTTTTTTTATTTATATATTTTTGAATCCTGGGACAATGATTAATGAAATTTGTAAATGGACTTATTATTTTTGTTTTTCGTAAATAAATTGCGTTTTTAATCTGCAATTGACACGTCGGTCTACTGGTTGAATAGGGCAACTGCTGAGCGTGAAGTTTTGAGTTCATTTCCTGGGTGGGGCACATTGTTATTGGGCTTTTCCATTAATTAGGTCATTCTCAATGCCGTGTGGTATCTGGCCTAGAATTGACCACCCCCTTTCCTCCCGTCCGTCTTTCCTTCCACCGTCGAGGCGACAAAGGGAAAAAATCCAGAAGATGGGCAGCAGTCTTCTGTAACTTGACCACCAATACTGCGAGCCCCAATCCGCTTGCCAAGCGTGGGGATTATGCCCCCCCCTTCTTAAAGGGGGAGGCCTTTGTTCAACAGTGGAAGTCTTTCGGCTGATGATGAGGTCATTCTCAATAGCAGCATGGAATATAGGACTTTATGTCACTGTGCTGCTTATAATAAAGAAGTTAATATCAATTAAAACTTAATCACATATCACACTACAATAATCACGAACAAAAACAAATTCAATTTATCTTATTACCTTACCCAGTTAGAACAAAGTATTCTTGGAGGTTAAAGGTAACTGGGGCCGTAAGTACGTACATAATACGGCCATATTATGTTAGCCAAGGAAAATTGCATTCACTAAGCGATTTTAGGGGCGGCGCACACTGGCTTATTTACGTGGCAAGTAATGAATTCAGTGGTCGTGTGTAGATTGGAATTTGTGCAAAATATTCGTAAACTGTGTGCTGGTTAAAGTTGCTTGCATTTACCATCGCTTTTTAGTATGTATAATTTTGAATAGGTCAACCCGTTCCGCGTGGTTTTACTCGTTTTAGAAACTGCTTTAAGTATCTTTATTAATTACATGTTCCCGCTCACAACTTCGTCTGCGTGTAAAATTTCATCGCGTCTTAGTCTATGCCTTTACTTGCGGTTCAAGCTTATTCCATAGCAAAACCCATCAAAATCGGTTCAGAGGTTTAGCCGTCAAAACGTTACTGACAGACAGAGTTACTTTCGGATTTATAATATTAAGTAAATATGGATCGTAGTACTATTTCCCTTGCAACGATCCTCACGCCCCAACCGCCGCCGGGATTCTGATCCCGATTTCCGGCCACCGTAGGCGCGGGCTTGCGGTCGGTGAGCAATGGGTGGCTCGCCGTCCGACCGTCGGGTAACCATCCGGACCGAGCCCAAGTCGTCGACGGCGCGTACTGTTTCACGCGCGCCTCAAGGAGATGTCAGCAACTGTAGGGGCCCATCAGGGTCGAAGCCTACTGGGGCCAAGGGTCTGATTCCGAAAGGAAGACTCGGCCCTGGTACGAAAGGCAACGAAGGAACAGGAGTGGGTTTTTAGTCAGTAAAAGTCTGACACTATCTCCCGCTCCGCCCAAGAGCGGGGGATGTCATAAGATGATTTTCCCACCGAAAAAAAAAAAAAAAAAAAAAAAGTACTATTTCCCTTGAAGCTACCTACTGATTTCCCTATGGGTGATTAAGTAGGAATTCCTTCTACGTGGCGTAATACTTTCATGAAACTAAAGGAAATCATGAAAGAAAAAAGATAGTAAATACGGTCTCCAGAGATGAAAGAAGCCCTACAAATGAAATAGTTCATTAGTAGGTAATTAAAGTCATTTCACCTCGTTGATCTCCTGGTCACTAAGTGCGACTGTTGAGTATGAGGTCCTGGGCTCGAATCCCAGGTCGAGCACAGTGTTACCGGGTTTTTCTATTAAGTAATTCTCAGTAGCGGCACGGAGTCTAAATCTGTGCCCGGTTAATGGCATTAGGTTCACCCCCTACTACATTGCGACGTACAACATAATGGCGAAATGTGGGGCTACTGCAAACCTCTGCCTACCCCTTCAGAAAATACAAGCGTGATGTTATGTTATGTTATTAAGTCGTTTTCGACATTTAATCATTGCGACTAAACTGCACGACTGCACGTAGATAGGCCTTCAGAACATCTTACGAGTTCGTTAAAAAAATAAGCGTTTTTCCTTCTTTCTTTACAGATCCCCACCGGTTTCCACCAAGGCCCGCACAGTACAAGCCGCCCCTACCTAGTATTATGTTCGGGCATTAGTATTCTACTCCGTCCGAGTGTTTCCCTTTATATTCCGCGCGTGATTCTAACAATTCGGCGGATATCGGCCGGCGAACGCGATTTGTAGGCCGCGGTACAATTTGTGTTGCGAATCGGTTCAGTGTGTAATGGCGGTAATCCTTCTTAAATTATCACGGCTCGTCCCTTGGTGGTTTGAATAGGGAATCATTGTAAGTTTGTACTTTGTTTTTTGTGTCCAAAAAAGCTTCTAACGTGCGTTAAACATCAGCATGTAACGTCAGCGTTGGCGGCTGGGCTTATCTCAGCCTTATTATGCTTTTGGCTTAGTCTATGTGTCTCCCGCTTGCATGAAGAGAAGTTGGAATTACATTTATATTCCTACTCCTCCTATACATACTTTTAAGATTAATTTTATTACGGGTTCCAAGACAGTCGAGTCAGCATTCAGCAGGGTATGCGGAATGTATTTACCACCCAATAAAAAAGGTCTAGCTTTATAAAAATATTTCTTAACATTCAAACATTAAAACTATCAAGCACTGATAGCCGAGTGGTGTGACCGTTGGACTGCCAAGTCAAAGGTCGCAAGTTTAAACCCCGGCACGCACCAATGTCTTTTTGAATTCATGTGCGTAATTTAAATTAGTTATCAGTAAAGCCATGTCAGAGGCCTACAGGCGGTTTAAACTCTGAGACCAGGTTGTTCATCAACCATACGATAAGAAGATTGAAACTATACCGGAGTAATCAATAAATTAAACTTTAGTAGAACCTAATCACTTGCCCAATATTGAGGTTAAAATCAGTAAATAATTATTTGAATCTCCAAAGCGTAAGCGTAGCAAACGTATTCAAAAACAAGTTACTTAATAACATAAATTTACTTTCTTACAACTAAAACAAGTCTCAATAAATACAAAAAGCGTTATAGAATCAATATCAGTGAATGATTAAAACATAATCTATTCACTTCGCCTCTTAAAACCCGTCATCCGAACCATTTAAAACGCTTGACTGACATAATTCAGTGGGACCTCACTCCAGCGCGCATAAAACTTAATTGTGACAAGTAAAACCCGAGTTAGTACAAACTTCTGTCTCAAAATGGAGAAAAAAAACGTTATTTGCTGAGAAAAAGAACCTCGGTCGTTAGGTGATTCTTATTAATTTGTACTTTTGTCACAGGACCCGACGATGATGTAGATTGTCTGAAAGAGTCGTCGTTAAATGTTCTTATTATATTTAAAACTGATAGCCCACTATCAATACATCTCCATAAAATAATAAAATACCGAAGAACATGTATAAAGAAAGTGATGAAAGCAAAGAAAGATCGTAGCAAATGGAAATTGACGGTTTTTTCTTAGCCTTTTCGGAGTTACACTTAATAGTTACTGCGTAAATACTTATAACATGGAAAATGTATGTATATAAATTTGTATACAGTATACCTATACCAAATAATATATACACTTATACAGATACACTTATTATATACAGATAGTATATCTATACTATATAATATACTAGCGGCCCGCTCCAGCTTCGCACGGGTATAAAATATATATTATAAGTATTTCTCCACCATTTAATGGATGTTATTATACATATAAACCTTCCTCTTTAATCACTTTATCTATTTAAAAAAACCGCATCAAAATCCGTTGCGTAGTTTTAAAGATTTAAGCATACAAAGGGATATAGGGACAGAGAAAGCGACTTTGTTTTATACTATGTAGTGATACAGATTTATACATTTATAGATTTCCAATTAACAGCTTTGTTCTTGCGAATGTTGTCTCCTGGGAATTGGGATTCATGTTATGAAAAGTTCCGCCCGCGATTTTGTCTACGTGGGAAATATTTTGTATATTTTCCGGGGTCAAAGTAGCCCATGTCTATCTTCAAGGTCCATTCTAAATTAGGGTGGAAAAAAAATAATTTGGATAGATAATTCCGGAGGTAACCACCTGCATACGAACAAACTAATACAACTTTATAATATTAGGTATCCCAGTTCCTACCTCTACTCCTGTCCTTTCCAGTAGATCGACATCTTGAAGGCACCCCTCTAATTTTCCCAGGAACAGTGGATTAATACCGACTTTCTTTGAAACGCCTTTAATTAAAAACCTTAAATGAAAACCACGGTTTTACGACAACACTCGTTCTTTTTGTTGTAAAGCTGTCGCACACCTCCGACTGATGGCGAGTTTTATTAATCATTTGCTTTTTAATAACGTAGGTATTTTATTTTTTTGATAGTGTAGCAATAGGTCTTATATGTTCTAATGTTCTCTCCAGATCGAATTTCGATCACAGCAGCCTATCATATCACGGCTTAACGTACCTCTCGAAGCACGGAGGGCTTATGACAAGTGAAAACGGTCACCCTCACAAGACTAACCGCGGCGAGCACGGCTTAACCTTGCAGATCGACTGATCTGCGCGGCAGCCGCGTTGCTACGAGAATTATGTAATAGGACTACTATAATACTAAATGAGTACCTGTAATACAGAAATATATAATACTAATTTACAATGTAAACTTTGGTGATCTTGATTTAAAAAGTATGGAAACAGGAAGTGTTTATTCTGATGATAATTAGGGAATACGTCTAAAAATATTTTATGTATGACTACCTATCACATTACAAAACTTGCATATTTTTTGAAGGATGTATTGATTCAAGTCCCGCTCGTGTCCATCATTTTTCAAATTTCCTTTATCAATTCAGATGTATTGAAGGCTAATTCTTCTTTTTTTAATTAATGTAATTCGTAATTTAAAAAGCAAAATCTACATATCTTCACAAATGTCCTGTATCCTGGTGAGCTGTAATACAGATTGATACAAATCAACTTCAGGCACCAGCCCTCGCAAAGCAGCTTGTTCTTCTTCGTATTTGATTGTGTCTTTTATCCATTGTGAGAGAAATAAATAAATTATTATTATTACAATGAGTTTAATTTGGTTTCAATTGCATCTTCTCATAAGCGGCAATCAGGTGACCACCAAACTCATCGCTACAAAATTTCTGTAACAACGAACGTGTTTCCCGAACTAATAAACATAACGAAAACAGGACCATAAAAGTTCCAGCCAAATAAAACGAAATTATATCCAATTTTCAATTAATCGAAGTGTTTGCGAATATAACACTAACATTATAAGGTTAAGTACACACTTGCGAGATTTGACCGACTTAGACTAAGGGTTGTGGACTATTTGCAAGTAGAGAGAAAAGAAGTCTATTTCTTCTTTAGTACTATAATCTTTTTTTTACTAAAAAAATACGTTAATATAAGAAGCGATGGTACATTAAGAATGTTTCCTGAATTGTGGATGCATTTCTCAGCCATGAAAATTCATCTATATCTTGCTTATAAACTTAGTTCTGCAGTAGACTTAAATATAACATAACATCACACCTGTAGTCCCCGAAGGGGAAGGCAGAGGTGCACAAATAATACACCAACATTTCGCAAGTTATAGGTTCCAATGTAAAAAGGGGCGAGTCTATTGCCATCAACCAGGCACAAATCCAGACTCCGCGCTGCTACTGAGAATGATCTAATGGAAAAACCCAATATCAATTTGCCTGACCCGGGATTCGAACCCATGACTTCATGCTAAACAGTCGCGCTTAGCGACCACTAGACTAACGGGGCAGTCATGAGCACAGTATTATGCTAAGCCGTTTAGCACAGAAGTGACGTGTCGTTGTACCTTCATAAATGGATTTTTTGCGTTTAGTATTTTTTTTCTTTTTTATGTCGCTTTTACTTGCGCAAATAAATGCGTTTATTTTCTTTCAATTAATAATGTATGCACAACATAACAGTAACTATGTAGAGTCTGCGCACTACTAAGTCAAACTCGGTTAGCAATCTTCCAGAAGATTAAGCCGGCGGGCCGGTAAATAAAAGTTGAACGCCTCTGTCTGCCAGCTACCGCTTAATGTACCTGGTACAGGAATTAAGTTGTATGATTTATTACCGGGAATTTTGTTCGTGTTAGTTTTTATACCGGCTAATGATAGTGCGGTTGTTGTCATTAATTCTTGCAGTTTTGTCGTAATGAGAACGGAGGGGCTCATTTGGAGAAAATTCCAGTGAGAAGCTGAATTTACCTAAAAATTGTTCAGCCGTTATGAAATATTGTATTCGCATTGTACCAAGGATAAGATAAGAATTAGGGGGACAAAACAACTACTTAAAGAAACTTCTATTACATATAATTATGTTCTTAAAAGTCATCCTTGCCATTTAGAACATCCTAGTTAGTTTCGGCCATGGCGACTACATCTCCTACGGAGTTAGCAGTGCACATGTGTGACCTGCCTCATTACATGAACTGTTAAAGCAGGTCATTTTACGGACTTCACTCCTACATCAGAAAATGTACCACCCTTACCATGAACTCTTAAAGCCTGCTTTAAGAGTTCATCAATATTGTAGGAGGTTGCATAAGCATATAGTTCTGTTTATCATCAATAATAATGTCTAGAAAATGCTTAAAAATTTACCTACTGCGCAGTTTTGCCATCCCTAGCCTTACGCTAATTGCACCCATCGATATTCAGGTGCACTATGCAGTAAATACCTTACGATATAATCTGGGGATGTGCACACAACTTTACACCGTACAAAGTGTATTAACATATATTTTTCAGATTGCAGCACGTCTCATTAACCGGCTCTCTGTAACGAACCAATTTAATGGAGTGCCTTTAGGGGAATTTCGCAACATTGTTTTTACGTGCGCATAGTATTGCATATTATTTTACAGTTATTGGAGAGTAAACAAATTTACTGCTCTATCTATAGAATGGATAACACTACAACTCTATTGTTGATACAAAGTGTATCTTCTCCTTGCTTACAAGCATTGATCATAACACCTGCTTTTTGCACAAATGATTTCAGACCATAAAGTCCAGTTTCATCACGATGTCTTCCTTTAACCTTTGTCAGAAATGTCCGAAAGATTTAAATTTTAGAAGGAACATTGACTTGATAATAATATCTAATCTTGACTAGACTGCCTCTTTGAACTAGTGGTGGTTAAGTACGACTGCTGAGCATGGGGTCCTGAGTTCAAATCCCGGGTTGAGTCAAAAGTTTTTGGGTTTTTCCTTTACGGTAATCTCAGTAGCAGCACTCAGTCTGGTAATCTGCCCGGTGAATGGCAATAGTCTTACCCTTCTTTACTTTGGGACTAATTAACGAGCGATATTTGGGTTACACACATGTTATATTTTGTTATCTAATCTTATTTTAACTTGCTAGGACTTCAACTTAAACCCTTATAAATAGGAAATTTGTCTTAAAAACAATTAGTAAAAAGTATAGAATCTATTCATAAACCAGCCCATTCGACCCTGATTACTTCTAGAGCTACAGTACGGACTATTTACAACTCACAATTGAATCGTTAACCCCTGCACTATCAATCTTGGAGCTAAACTGTGACAAATTAAAACGAATGATCGGTAAAATATCGATCTCACCGAGTTTTCTCTCTCAATTCATTATTATGTCAAAACTATTTTGAAATGGAATCTGCTGTTATAAAGTAATTAGTCTATGTCATTTTCTATTAGGACAGGTCTTATGATGGTTTCATTGTTGCGAGAATAATAATTGTTTAATAAGTCTTGTGTATATAAGTCAATGCCAAACTTCTCTGAAGGATAACCAGCTTTATGCAGTAATTAAGTGCTTAGATAACTGCGTTATGAGATGTGAGTTCAATACCACACGGAACAAATTATACGCTTCATTCGCGTAGACATTAATTGTCCCAAGTCTGAGGTCAACGTTTGTAATGAAATAAGGAAATAGGCAAAAGTGTGTCATTGCATGTAACATACATTTTGCTACAGACTACCCGTAAGACCTAGCAACAAGAACAGCCCCCTTAGACAAGTGGCAAAACGCTTGACGAATAGAAATGGAATAGGATGAAAAATGTATGGGGATGACACATCATCGATAACATAGTCGAAACATGACGTCATCCCCGTACATTTATCATCCTATTCTATTTCTATTTGTCAAGCGTTTTGCCACTTGTCTAAGGAGTCAGGTCGAGATCCTCACTCATTGCTCCCCACAGCAACGACTAAGGAAAGCTGGCACTCTTTTATCACTCCCAACACTTTTAACAATGATAAAATGTAGCAACAGAATAAACAACACACAGTCAGCCAAATACTAACATACCTTCTGAAAATGAACACGAATCCCAAAACTACACATCAATAAAATATATCACGAAAACCAATAAAACGTGAAAAATAGTTGCCCATCTAGAACGCAGCCGTGCGTGTAACGGAATATCTCACAATTGGTATACCGCGAAAATGTTTGCCGCGCATAAATCAAGTTGTCAGTGTTGCCGTTATAAATTCGCGGGCCGCCGCCGCGAACGCACCTGGCAACATTACCTTGATTGCGAACGCGGCGCTGCATTTGCCTTCCCGCCACGTTCTGAACACAGCCGAAACGTACCAGTTTATTTAGACCTCCCCGCCGTCCCGCTGCGCGTACGATAAAAGAATACCGCGGGACAATTTTAGAGGGGTGTAAGACCAAGTTAAATTGGTTGGTGTTGGGACCATTCGTCACCAAACTTTCTTGCTTTACGTTCTTTATGCATGGCTCTTTGTCTCTCAGTAATGAGTCAGAAGTTGTTGAATTAGACTGGTATGTTTTACGCCGCGCTTCCTAGGTGAAGCACTCCATTGGGCTAATATCAAAGTTATGAATGCCTGCAGCTGCTAAGTTTTAAGTGGAATTAATTTCCAAGTTTTAGTTAAACCTTTTATATACTTTGTTGATGATGTTCTTTTGGAGTTTCGCATTTCATTTGTGGTTCCGCATTGTTTTGGCGTGGCGTTATGCTTGCGCATTATATTACTTACATTATTTTATCAGTGATGTGCATGCATGCGTTTATTTATTGTAATAACTACTTGCTTTTTTGCTTTCAATCGGAACTATTCAGATTGTTTAACTATGCATAACTTGCTTGAAGAATCATACTCGTAGCTCGACGTCGTTATAATTTAGTTTGTTACTTTTGACGTAGTGCCGTGTGGTATCCGGACTAGAATTGACCACCCCTTTTCCTCCCGTGGGTGTCGTAAGAGGCGACTAAGGGAAAATCCAGAAGATGGGCAGCAGCGTCTTCTGTAATTGCCAAGCGTGGGGGTTATGGCACCCCCCCCTCCTTAGGAGGGATTTGTTCAACAGTGGACTGCTTCCGGCTGATGATGATGAAGATGACATTTCACGTTAAATACTATTTTATAGATATCTATTTATTTCAGCATGAGTACCTAACACAAATTAGTCCAAAGAGAGAAAACAGATACATAACAACAACAAGTTCTAACATTACTTTCATTTTTCTTCGATCGTGCTATCAATGGTTGCCTAACAAACTTTTAACGTAAGCCAATGATCTTTATACCCATCAAATACATAACTCCCTAACATGATAACCCGACCATAGATAAGTTGGTGTCGTATTTTAATAGACTGATATGCAGACGATGGAATAAGTTACCGACAACGCAGCGCCAAAGTTCCCACCGAGCTCTAGCCTGTTTAGTTTGAAAATCTCAGTGAGCTACGAAACTGTTTGGGAATAGAGGTGGCTTTTTAAATCATGTTTACGTAATGCAGTGCACTTTGAATAATAATAATATCAGCCTTTAACTGTCCTACTGCAGGCCAAAGGCCTCTACTCTTGTAGAACAGAAGGCACTTTGAATGCAGTTATTTATTTATTATTTAGTGCAGTACATAGTGTACAAGGCTAATTGAATACCTTAGGCATTATCTGTTTTTAGGTAAAAAAATGCCAAGTTTTGGAGCAGTTCTTGTTCTTAGCAAAGCATGAGTTAATAACTAAATGACAAAACGTCATTCTTACTAGAGATTGGCTAGTCTACAATGGTAGTGAGAATTATTGCCCGAGGACAATGGAATTATTTTAAAGATTGCTGCTTTTTTCATAAGGTATTATTAATTACTGTGTTAGATTTATTTTTATGTACCTACCGTTAATCTTTTGTAGGTGGAGCCAAGAGCTTATTTGGTTTAAGATACGTATACGCGAGTCTTTACAGGATATTACTTGCCAAAACAAAAGAGTACATAATAAACCTCGCTTTGTTCTCAAGGTGCTTCGGCTAATCCACCCTTATTTATTAATAACATCAAATTAGGATCAAATTCTCAATCCCGCTCACATTTCTAATTAGGTATATAATTAGTTGGGATAAATCGATATGAACAACGATGGCATAGACTCAGTTGCGGAGCGCTTAGCTATTAAGGATGTTTAGAGTTCAATTTCTGCATAAAATATTAGTGCTCTGTCTTTAATCAATTCAGTCTTTATGCAAGAGTCTCCGTCGCAGGTTCGTTTGGAGGTTATTTCAAACAAAGCACAAAATTAAAAGTCAACAGTATGAATACTAGTAGTGGAGCACAACATTTTTTAATTCAAAACTTACTTTATTTAGGAATACTACACAATTACAGCGAACAGACTAAAAATGTAGCAAAACCAGCAAAAATTAGCCAATTAGCCACCAAGTATCTTCGTAGCATTCTCCGTAGCCATCAAATATCTTCGTAGCTCATAGCAGTATCGGTGGCACGTCGAGTTCCGTAGCGCGCGGCTGCGTCGTCAATATTGGTTAATTTGGCTCGTGGACTATGCGCGCCCCTCTGGCCCGCCCGTAGCCTGATCGGTGATATTGCTAGCACATACGCCTTATGTGATGTGCAATTGAATTGACTTTTATTAATAAATTCAGAGCTTATAACGGCTTAACACATTTAGAGCGCTTCGGAGAATACTCGTTTAGATAAACATGTAATACAACATTTTGAGGTATTCTAAACATTTCTGTTATGAAACCCGGGGGTTATACACAATGTTGCGTGAACTAGCTTCGTTCGAAACTAGCTTTATTTACACTAATTTAGATTTCCCAGTAATTTGCAACTAGCTTATCTTCTATACCTACTTATAAAAAATAGCTAAAAAATATCCCACACCTATGATAGATAGATAACCTATGGAATATAAATTGACTAGTTCAAAAGTTCGTGTGGTAGCACCCAATCGGGGCTTTTAATTAAGAAAAGAGGGTCAAAGTTCTGATCAATTCTTTTTTGCCCGACTCCCAAGGAAGTTTTTTTTTTCATAATGCATTGTCTAACAATTGGCTCTCTCAAAATTGTGCAACTGTCAAATCTGAGGTCTTACCTTCATTTCTAGACCTATCTAAATACAAAAAAAAATACAATACCAGTCCAAGTTAAACAATTTGAAAAATCTCTATCTTTTTTTATCCACACGTCAGCGTTCCGTTGTGACGTCACTAACCACACGCCCGTCCTCCGATCGTGACGTCAGATATAGTTCATTTAGTGGCTATTAATTATTCAGGTCATATTTGGTGTGCGCGACAGACGCTTCACATTCTAGCGCGTTGAGTCTCGCACAGTATGCGTTGGTTCGATGTATATAGTCTAGTTAAGTTATGTAAATAGCTGCGTATATGGTCGTATGTGGCATTTGTCGTATGTCTATCAAACCTATTTAACTCATCCCTACTGTGCTATTCTGAAACACTAATATCATCTCGAAGGTAATTTCGCAAGTCACCTCGTTTCTCATGTGGACTGCCATTCTTTTGTGTATAGTGTGAAATTTGACCGACTGATTGCAATGTGTGATGCCAACTTGCTAAGCTTAAGTGGACGATGGAACCATATTAAAAAGTGGGTGGAGTAAAAAAATTACTGTTTTTATATATATGTGTACATAATATATGACAGACAATGGAGTATCGTATAGGTATATTAGGATTAACCTCAAGCATCTAGGCAGAGGTATATAGTACCCACACTCGCATTTTGCTAGTTAAGTTATAACGTTAGAGGGCATGCCTATGGCCATCAACCGGGCACAAGTCCAGACTCCGTGCTGCTACTAAGAATGATTTAATGGAAAAACCCAATAACATTTAGTCGGATCCGGGATTTGAACCCAAGACTTCATACACAACAGTTGCTCAGCTGCATTCGATCTAGATCTACCGAATAGACCAACGAGGCAGTCGGTAACAAACACGTTAGCATAACATAATAATATAGGTATATTGTTTTAGAATAATGTTATACCTATAATCTATACTTTACTTGACCATACCTATATATTTTCTCTTTGTAAATTTAATACGTTTTCAATGGAAGCACTTATCACAGAATTCGTTTATGATACTCGTAAGTGCTTTTCGAAAACTCTGGACGTAAGCGGTATTACAATTTGCTGCATCATCGAAATTCCAGAGTCATACGACCGTTCTTTATGAGCTATAAATACAAACTATTTTTATATCTCTTATACTATTAAAGCTTTAATACAGGGAGGCAGATCTGTACTGTTGTAACCTGCAGTAACCTGGACTTAGAACAAATGTATCATTTAGATAGAACAGATATTGGTACGAAAGAAGATCGAACTCCCATTTTCTAACTCTAGAAACGAATCAAACGGTGTCTACGTTAATTGCCAATAATTTGTTATTACCTAAGATGTGATGGTCTGTTTTCAAACAAAATTAATTGGCGATGTGTGAGGATTAACCCCGAAATTCTACCGATAAAGCCTATTCACGCACACATCCAATCTCAAAAAAATGCCGTGTCTTACAAACACAAGTAAATTCAAAGATACCAATCGCTCCTCAAATCCTTTATACCTGACAAATAACCTCAATTTCACCCTCCAGTTTATAGCACGAGGATCTGCAAACTGATCGATTGCAGGAGCGATCAATCAACCGATGTCTGTAACATTGAAAGCTGAACCAAGACAAACTTGTACGTCAACGTGACGGCTTTTAAAACATGTATGTAACCTCTTTGTAACATAATCGCCTTGATATCGCCAAGTTTCAACTAAGTAAGTGGAAACACACTGGCGATAAGTTTAAGGCGGAGACGCGTCGGTCTTTAAGATTTTATTTATGAAAACCATTTACAAGTGCTAATAAATAGCAAAGACTCAAAGGGCAATGGAGAAGAAAGGGCAAGAAACTCAGTAAAAGGAAAGAGGATTGTGAAGTAAAAAGCCATCATCTCTCCCCGCATCAGGCGTTTCTGACGTCAGAGGGAGACTCTCTTTCTTCTACTTTTATGAACAGGCAAATTGGGGCACTTTGTCTTCGCCACCTGACCAGTTAGATCCGGTTCTCTTCTTCTTCGTTGTCAACTACAAACAGCTTATATACCTGGCAATATGGTCGTACATTTTGACTGTTACATACTTTAAAGTATACATTTCTAGTATTAAGGTATTAAAGGCTTTGTAGAATGTATATACTATTCTAGAATGAATAGTCATCACTTGTAGGTGTGCTATATAATCGAAGTCTACAATTATTGGAATGGTTCTTAAGTAGTCTTTTTTGTTGCCTAAAGCCAAGAACATTACAGGCGAATCCTATCTCTTCTCTATTTAAAATACAGGATACTTTAAGGATCGTACATTTATAAGTAGAACACCACTCAAGCCCCCGTCCCCGTACAACCGCGCACATCCCTATATTCCATTTACTAGTAAGTACACTCGAGTACACACGCTTTTGCTCGTTAACGATTCTTAACGGTCCCCACACTAAATACGTTCGTTATACTACAATTTTCAACTAAATTCGTCTAAATGAAGGTTTGGAAACCGACTACGGTGGTTTGTAAACGTCTTATTTCAATTTACAGCAAAACTTGTGGTTATAAAGTACGTATTAAGACTTACGTTGATACATAAATAATTTAATTAAGAAGAGATTATTTAAGGCAGTGTGGGCAGATCAGAAGGAATGTTATATCTAACGATGTCTTTAATTGGGCTTGTTAATTGTATATCATGCTTGTAATTTCCGAAGTGGTGGGCAGAGGGAGTGCGATTTCTTAATTTAATATCCTTCGATGTCTTACATTGTTTTCTTGATGGTTCTTCTTTCATTTGCGTCGTAGATCATGACAGAATTTGAAGAAGTATGTATGTATCTACCCAATACCTTCTACTGCCTTTGAAAAGTAAAACCATTCGGCTAGGTTCTGTTGTATTCAGTACAGCCTTTAAGTAGGTCTGTATATAAGCTTGCAAGCACAACCCCCGTCTTTGCTCACAGTCTTGCTATAAAAGGAGGTTACCTGGTCAAAAGAAAATAATGTGACAGAAATGATGAATGACATTTGGTATTGTAAGAAATATTTTCAGTTTTTAAAGAACGGAGTTCTTCTACAAAGAAAGCATAGGGGAAAATATGGTACGTATCCTTTTAAAGTTTTTAAATATTCTGTACAGTGGATCACAATATTTCAATAAGGGATCAATTTTCGCATAGATATACTTCATAGGCCACGTGGACCGACGATATCGTCAGAGTTGCGGGCAACGGGTGGATGCAATTAGCAAGTGGTCGTACATTATGGCGTTCTAAGGGGAGGCCTTTGTTCAACAGTGGACGTCTTACGGCAGATGATGATGATGATGGGCGTAAAAATGGAATAGGCCTTGTCATGGCCTTATCCCAAACAATGGAGAAACAAATGGTTTCTGTAAGATAGACCTTGGCGGTAAAACCACGGGAAAAGTTATTATTTAATATTAGTATAGTACTGTGATTATTCTATAAACAGTATAAAATTTTCAGCTAATAAATTTACAATGGTGGGTGTACCTGTTCATGGCTCTAAGTTTATTCATCGTATTTCTGCTGCTCAATTATATACTGAAGAAAGTTAACGGTGAGAACATTTTATTCAAAATAAAAATTATTTGTATAAACATAGGCTGGTAGTACAGATCTTAATTATTATTAGAAGCCTAAAGTGACCCAATGCTGTGCAAATCCTATGATCTTTCTCTCCCACAGGCTGCAAAGGCCCAGGCATAAAGCTTATTTATTACAATGCGCTCAATAAAGGCCGACCTTTATTGCCTCCATATGTATAAAACAAAAATAAGCAATAATATTTTAACTTTCAGAAGCAAAGTTTGAAGGGAGGTTCATTAGAATGCGTCACAAGGTATCAACAGCACAATCTACACAAGTCCAAGGGCCTCAAATAGAAATGGAATCCATTAGGCCGGTAGTAGTAAATATCCCAGAGAGAGTACTGCCTACCCCTCCCGGTATCTCCCTGGTATTTAATCAAGAAGACAACATGAAAAACGACAGGAGACTAAAAGATCTAGAAGATACAAATAATATACTTAAAAATACAATATGTACAAGTAAACAAGAGTTAGCAGTATCTTTGAATACATCTCTAGATACAAATGAAACTTTAAATAACACCACCACAGATGGCGGCGTCAGAAGGAAAGAATCATCACGGATATCAGCTAAATCAATTTTTATGGGAATTACTATGAAAGAATCCAAACCACTTACCGCTATTGATAAAGCGAATGAAGATCTCAGCCAAAACAGCGGCAAAAAATAATGAGACAGCTCAATATTAAACAGTGTTAAATCCCTTGTTGTAGTTTTTAAAACATTACCGGGTTAAATAAAAATGTAGGTTACGCTGGACCAGAAAGAAGGAATGTGGAAGCCTTCTAATTCAAGCAAATGTACACAATATTGATACAAATGTGATCTAAATTAAGTAAATATTATATTTATGTATTCTTACAATGTACATGTTAATTGTACATGTAATATAAGGCTGTAAATAAATAATTAACACGTAAGCAAAACTTATTTTTAATCTCCGTGACAGCATAAGTAGTTGCCCGTTCGTTATTAATTTAGATCCGCTAATTAAGCATACTTGGTTACAATTATCTTTAGCTTACACAAGTTAAATAAAAAACAAATATTAGAATCCGATCGATAGGACAATCAATGTAAGCAAGTAAATTATAAAATAGAACATACTTTATATTATAAATTTATCGAGGATTTATTGAAGATTTATTATATTTTAACACTATCATACAACAAAAAATCTTGAGAACGCAACCATAAAAATGTGTCAAATTGAAATTTTTATTGTCTGTGGTGTGCTACGCTAATGCTTGATTGAGTTGCTGATCGCCGCGTAAACACAATACAAAATATTGAAACAACATTATTTCAGTAATTCCTCAATTCTGGCTCAGTAACTCGTGAATAAATATTTTATGGCAATAGATTTCTTTAGAAAATATGATAGATTGCTAAAAGTTAGCCTGTCAGCTGAATTCTAGCCGGTACAATGACTTCGATCATCAAGCTGCACTGCCTATCAGGGGCTGGTGACGAGACTCCACCATGCTATGTCCTACAAATAGATGAATTTAAGTTCCTTTTGGACTGTGGATGGGACGAGAAATTTGACATGGAATTTATAAAAGAACTGAAAAGGTAAAATGTTAGGTTATATTTTGTTTGAGTACAAATAAATTCATTTATCTGTATGACTACTAGAATTATATTATTATCATGTCTGGGGGCAAGTCATTGAGTTTTCTAATGTTATGTTTATTAAGTAGAATCTTCCTTCTACCCATTGAGGTTCATACACAGTAATTACAATCTAAGCCAGTCTGAGGGTACTAGTTTCTTTTAACTATTCTCGTTTGATGTTATTTGCTGTTGCCTAGCTTGAATGCTCATACTGACTACCAGATGTCATAACTTTAATCTTTACCTGTCTCGTTATCAATAGAACTGAATAAATACAGTACTTTTCTATTGCCTAACAAAGATGATTTTGAGAAATACCAAGATAGTAATGGTTGTAACTATTACACAAACCTAAAGTTCTTGCACAAGGAACTTGAAACACTTCAATTATTAATATTAAATCCTATTCTAAAAAACACTAATTGTATTTTCAGACACATAAACACAATAGACGCAGTATTAATATCACACTCAGACCCAATACACCTTGGTGCCTTACCTTACGCAGTTGGGAAGCTCGGTCTCAACTGCCCAATATATGCCACACTGCCAGTTTACAAAATGGGGCAAATGTTCATGTATGACCTGTATCAAGCACACAGGAATGTGTCTGACTTTGATCTGTTTACGTTGGACGATGTTGATGCAGCGTTTGACACAATAGTGCAGTTGAAGTATAATCAAAGTGTCGATATGAAAGGTAAGTAATTCTATACATTTATAATTTAGCCCGTAGCCACTAAAACCTGTTTTTAAATGTGATATGATTTTATGTATATTATTCCATGATTCTACTGAGCCAGTACAATCAAATTCAGTTAATTTTATCATACTTAAAATGTTCACTGTACAATAATTTTAAAATCAATTATAGTTGTGACAGAAGAATCATCTGCGGTGCACACTAATTTTTGTCCCGTGCGGGAATCGAACTCGCAAACTTCAGCGCAGCAGTCCAACTGCTTAGCCACTGCGCCAATCAGGTCGTCAAAATTCTAAAAATATTTATGTATTTTGCAGGCAAAGGCTTAGGTCTCCGCATAACCCCTCTACCAGCCGGACACTCACTTGGAGGCACAGTCTGGCGGATAGCCGCACCAGGGGAGGAGGACATAGTATATGCACCTGACTTCAACCATAAAAAGGAAAGGCATTTAAATGGCTGTGAGATTGAAAGACTCATGCGACCGTCCCTCATGCTGCTCGGAGCTATGAATGCTGATTACGTTCAGCAAAGACGGAGGTTGAGAGATGAGAAGTTGATGAGTAAGTAACCATACCAATCACTGAAACTTAAATCAAATTAGGACAAGGTTGACTAATGGCATTATCACCAACTTGGTACAGAATGTATTACACAGACATGGTTGTATATTGCATAAGGTCGGAAGTGTCAAATATATAAACTTTGTTAACATAAGAATGAAAATATTTTAGTCGGTAATTAACATTTTATCATATGACAGGTATAGAAATAAATATACTTTTGTATTTTTGTAAAATCTACTTTACACAGTGTTCTTACTTCCTCAGCAACAATCCTCACGACACTCCGAGGAGGTGGCTGTGTTCTGGTCTGCACTGACACAGCAGGCAGAGTACTAGAGCTGGCCCACATGTTGGATCAGTTATGGCGCAACAAAGACTCTGGACTCGTCGCGTACTCGTTGCTACTGCTGTCTAATGTCAGCTACAATGTCGTGGAGTTTGCTAAGTCTCAGGTGAGCTAGCAGAGTCTAGGTTTTAGATATAATATCTAGCTATATCTAATAGGTTAAGTAAAATAAGTCTTTATACTAAACCACTTGTAGTAGAACAAAGATTGGACTTATTGTATACTCTGGAATATGACAATGAATATTTTTATTTTCAAAACATAGCCCACATACACCAGAAATATTTCCTCAACCGAAAGTATCTTAACAAACATTAAAAAAGATAACATCACAATTTTGCTTCAAATATCTATGGATCACACAAACTTTATATTGGATCACACAATCAATGACATAAGCGCCAATGGAGTCATTAATCGTTTTAGATATTATCAAATCGTAAACCAATTTACATAAGAGGGCAGGCAATGACTAGATGCATAAAGCAGCAGACCGGGCTCTGTGGCGTACATTGGGAGAGGCCTATGTCCAGCAGTGGACTGCAACGGGCTGATGATGATGATGATGATGAAACCAATTTTACGATTAATTAAAATACTATTGTTACATTTTCCAGATAGAGTGGATGAGCGACAAGTTGACCCGCGCGTTCGAGGGCGCGCGCAGCAACCCGTTCGCGCTGCGCCACCTGCAGCTGTGCCACTCGGTGGGCGAGGTCAGCCGCACGCCCGGGCCCAAGGTGGTGTTGGCCTCCTGCCCCGACCTGGAGGCCGGCTTCGCGCGCGACCTGTTCCTGCTGTGGGCGCCCAACCCGCAGAACTCCATCGTGTTGACTGCCAGGTGATTCGATGCTGTTCTTATTCATTTCGAAAATTTGTCTTGTGTTGAAATAGATTTCATTGATTTCGAAATATTTTCATGGTGTCTTGTGTACAAATATATTTCATTTATATTATCTAAAGAGAGTTTCACATTTTGCCTATAGATTTCTTTTATAGAATTGGTAAGAAAAAAAACTATAGGAATACATAAAGTTGTGTGTTTGTATGTCTATGTACCAAACGTACTAAAGCATAAATATTATTATCCAACAAAAATTATATCTAATACTCTGTAAGCTGCAGAAGAAATCCCATCCCCACCAATACGTTATTGAACTCTTAAATTGTGTGTACCACAATGCTTTACTCTTGTGTATTATAAAGTAGATTACCAATAATAAAGTAGATTACCAATAATGATAATCTCTATGTTAAATTTGTTTAGCCAATAAATTTACTATTAGTAATAATAATATGTGTTCCAGGACATCTCCCGGCACGTTGGCCCGCGACCTCATCGAGAAGGGCGGCGACCGCACCATCGAGCTGACCGTGCGGCGACGCGTGCGGCTCGAGGGGGCCGAGCTCGAGGACTTTATGCAGAACCAGAGGGTCAAGGTCAACAATACTGTGAAGTAAGCTTATTTTTAAAAAATATAGTTTCAAATACATGTACTACAATGTAAATTGCATGTGTTAGCAAAAAATATAAATGAACGACTATAATAATATCTAAGGTCAAATATAACCTACCATGATCGGACTAAAAGGTCAAAATAATTAAGTACTGAACTAATTTCAAAGTGAACTGTATTAATGAATCCCCCCCCCCCCCCCCCCAGGGAGGAGACCGCGGGCATATCGTCGGACTCGGACTCTGACGGCGAGCTGGAGATGTGGGTGGTGACGGGGCGGCACGACATCCCCGTGCGGCACGACGTGCGCGCCGCCGGCTGCTTCAAGTCCAACAAGCGGCACCACGCCATGTACCCCTTCCACGAGGAGAGGACGCGCGCCGACGACTACGGGGAGATGATCAAGGTCTACACTGGAATTTTTTAAACGTCGCATTTTTTATTCCCTCCTAAACGAAAATTTGTGTGATCCGCAGATGTTTGTCCCGAGTCTGGGTGTTTGTGTATGTGATATTTCATGTTTTTGAAACGCACCCACGATAAAGCAGAAATTCCTAAAGAGGGACGACTTTTTAAAATATATAATACAAATATTATATGTACCTTAGATTTCATATTTATGTTGAAGTTACATACTTATTATTAAAAACATAAAACAGAAATGAAGAATATCCTTTTTGTCACCAGCCTGACGACTACAGACTAGCTGAGATAGTGGATGCCGAAGGAGAGATCAGAGACGTGCCGCCCGCCCCGCCACCAAAGCAAGAGCCGGAAGGTAAAAAAATTATATAATCATCTATTTTCCCTACACAAGTAACTTACTGCCTTTCCAATCCAATTTGATCGGAATTAAATTGGAGAATAAGACCACTGCCCCCCTAGACAAGTGGCAAAACACTTGACTAATAGAAATCGAATAGAATGAAAAATGTTTTGCCACTTGTCTAAGGGGGCTGATCAGTTGACCCTGACACTTTTTTGTCTACACAGCCTTATGACGTAATAACATGTCGACATGGTGTTCAAAAACATAAAAAATACTGAAAACTTTGATTCTAACTTTAAGATGTATTTTGTTCTCATATGAACTAATACTAACATTTTCCGACTGCTTTTTTGCCTAAGCTATATCAATAATATATTTTTTTCTCATACAGAGTAAAATTCCCTATTTTATACTTACATCTAACCAGATAGTTTTATATAGGAAGAACAAAACCTCATTCGGATATGTATTTCTCGAGGTATAAAAGATAATAATTATAGAAACTTTAATTTGTTTTGTTAAAAAGATAATTAAAATACAGCATTTTATTTTTACAATATAGCATTGATAGCCGAGTGGTATGACCGTTGGACTGCCAAGTCAAAGGTCGCAAGTTCAAAACCCGGCACGCACCAATGTCTTTTCGAATTCATGTGCGTACTATAAATTAGTTATCAGTTGCTAAAAATGGTGAAGGAAAACATCGTGAGGAAACCGGCACACCTGAGATATTTTTCAACGGTGTGTAAAGCCATGTCAGAGGCCTACAGGCGGTTTAAACTCTGACACCAGATTGTTTATCAACCATACGATAAAAAGAAGATTTTATCAATTTATTTAAATTGTTTTTTCGATAACGTAAATTGTTGCATTTAGAATTTAGGTGTCTATATGCACGGATTATAACATATGGAAAACTCCTTTCGTACGTTTCTTTTCGTATTTTTCACATACATAAAGTCACGCCTGTTTCCCAAAGGGGTAGGCACAATCTACGGTTTTCCATTTGCTACGATCCTGGCTGACTTCTTTCGCCTCATTCACCTCGCATCACATTACTCATACACGCTCGTCGGTTAGTATTTACACGCAGCCGAAATAACAAGTGTAAAACAAAATATTATCACCTTCCACAGAGGAGATGACAGAGATCCCTAGCAAGTGCGTGTCGTCGGTGCGTCAGGTGGCGGTGAAGGCCGACATCCAGTACATCGAGCTGGAGGGCCGCTGCGACGGAGAGTCGCTGCTGCGCGTCGTGGCGCAGGCCAAGCCCCGCGCTATCGTGGGCCTGAGAGCACATCACGCCGCGCTGCTCACGCTCAAGTATGTACTGAACATTAGTAACATCCAGACCCCGTAGATAAGTGGCAAAATGCTTGACAAATAGAAATGGAATAGAATGAAAAATGTATGGAATGACATATGTCATCGATAACATAGTCGAATCATAATGTCGTCCGCATACGTTTATCATTCTATTTGTAAAGCGTTTTGCCACTTGTCTAAGGGGGCAGAAAATCCAGCTGGAGGGTTATGTACTGAACTTTCAATCATATAAATTATTGTATGTTCGTGCCTAATTAGTAGCTATACTAACCATGACTGTGGTATAAAAAGGATGAATAATATAAATCCTTCTTATGGGAAACCTAATTATGTAAGATTCTGCGACGTCTTTGTAAGAATTTCTGTCAAATATGGTAAAACTAACAGCTAATAAACTTTGTAGCATAATGTTATTCAGCTTTATTAGTTGACGACCCCCGCATTGTTGAAAAAATCCTGGCTGATTATGAAGAAATAATCAAATAAATCTGATACCTTTTTAAATATTTGATTTCACCACACACCATTTTTAGTTATGTGGCCTTAAAGAATATACAGCCTTTACAACATTATTGTTTTATCAACAGGAAACATTGTGAAGCTGAGGGCATCGAAAAGATATACATACCATCCGCCAAGGAAGTTATCGACGCTACCACGGAATCACATATTTACCAAGTATGTAGTGCCTTGCAGAATCATTTTAATCATTTCTTTCATCGTTTGCTTATCAATAAAAATATGTAATCATTGTTTATTCAGCCATTGATATAAGCTATTTAAAATACATATGGCAATAATAGTTGTGAGATCCATGGTTTGATTTCGATAAAAAAACCTTAACTTGAAGGGTCATGTAGTTCTGTTTTTCATGCTGGTTACGTTTTATTTTGAATTTATCTATAGTCGTACTGATATTTACAAATCTGTCAATGCCATTGACAGCTGTCAGATCCGTCATACAAAATGTTTCGTTCAGAAATAATTATTTCTTCATTATATTGTAGACCAATTCCAACTTCTTTAAATATTTTTTTCCCTACCATGAATCTCTAATTATTCGTGTCCCCAGGTGAAATTGACGGACAGCCTGATGTCGGGGCTGGCGTGGCGTTCCGCGGGCGACACGGAGCTTGCCTGGCTGTCGGCTGTGGTCACGCCGCGCGCGCACCAGCGGGAGAACACCACCGCCTCCGGTAACTGTCTACCTACTACTGATGAGCATGAGTGTGGTGACAGAACGCTCGCCTCGTGTCTTCTGTGGCACGAGGCCACTTGGGTCACTGGTGCCTGCTTGAATCAGCTCGTATTTCATCGTCTGCGTGACATTTTTGTAGATTTTTTGCAATTGCAACAAGTAAACTTGTGCCTAATTTGATTAGGTATTTGTTTGCGCAAAATCCTTGTAGATTTTCTTTTATGTTTGTTTGTGTGGAAATTAGTCGCTTATAAATATATTAAGGTCCATTCTAAATATTGGTGAATGATTTTTTCGCATATTAATTTCGAATCAAAAATCGGATGAATAGTTTCGTCGACTACCACATTTTATTGCTTGATTTTCGTAGAAGAAGCAACCTCGGACGTGTCGATGTGCCTGGAGGTCGCCCCGGGCGGTGCGGGCAGCGCGCACGCCGCGTCCTTCGTGAACAGCGTGCGGCTGTCCGAGCTGCGCGCGGCGCTGGCCAAGCTGGGGCTCAGCACGGAGTTCACGGCCGGCGCGCTCGAGTGCTGCAACGGCACGCTCGCTATACGCAGGGTGAGCGACTCTTACTTATATTAATAAGAATTATATATTCATATTTACTGGAACACTGGATAAGACAAATATAGTGTCCTAATATTGACGCAGTCACATACCGGTTAGTTTTAGATTTTTGACAAGAACTTTATCCATAAAATTCTGAGTAAATGAATTATAATATGCAAAATAACAGACAGTATACCGCATATATTATATTATGCAGCTGTGTTGTGCCCCTGTTGGGCGACAATAGAGCACAGTGATGATATGTTACTAACGCTACATGCGATCTTCAAAAACTGCACACTTCTATTTATAACATATAATGAATCAATACTAATATTTTAAAGAGGAAATGATGATGTTGAATGAAATTTTTTTGTTTGTATGTTTGTTTGTAGCGAATAGGCCCTAAAACTACTGGACGGACAATTTTTTCACCAATAGAAAGCTAAATTATCAGGAAGTTATATAGACTATAATTTATTTTCAAAAAAACTAGAGATCATTCAGAAATATTTTAATAAAGACAGTTCTTTCGACGATCTTATGAATATTTTAATTTACAATATTTTCCATTACAGTTGGAGAACGGCAGAGTGGCGTTAGAAGGTGTCCTCTCCGAAGAGTATTACAAAGTCCGCGAGCTACTCTACGAACAGTTCGCTATAGTCTGATATTACTGGAGTTTTGGCAATTGTATATACTCGCTTATAAGAAATAAAAAAGTTAATATTATCTTTTATTTTTATGTCATAAGACCTCACTTATTCATCTAAACTTGTAGGTGATGTGACTGTTGGTCTAGTGGTTAGTGACCCTGACTACTAAACCGGTGGTCGTGGGTTCGATTCCCACTCAGAACAAATCATTGTGTGATGAGCATAATCATCTGTGTCTGGATGTAATTTATCTACGATATGTATATGATGGTATTTAGAAATATTTAAGTATGTTTATCAGTTGTCTGGTTACCATAATACAGGCTCTGCCTAGTGTGTGAGTTGTCCCAAGATATTATTATTATTTAGATCCAGATTGTCCTATTGTTAAATATTAGTATATCTACAAGTATATTTTGTTTTCACTATTATGTGCATGTCTGTAAACCACACTTCTATATATCTAGGTATCGATTCCGATTTAGTAGATTCTTACAATTTATAACGACCTGATCGGCGCAGTGGCTAAGAGATTAAACTGCTGCGCTAACGCTTGCGGGTTCGATACCTGCACGAGACAAAAACGCATAGGCAGGCCTTTAATTTATTGGAGAATCTGGGCATATAAGGATAATAGAGCTCTTCTCTTGAGTCTCTTTTTACTTCTGTCTTTAGAATTACTTTGACCATGAAACGCGGGGCCCTAGGCAATTGTCCAGATTGCCTAGAAGAAGAGGGGGCTCATGTACTTTTAAGCACGTAATCCTACTACAGTTATTAAACAAGCAAAATATTCCATGCTTTAGAGTTAGACACTACACATATGATAACCAAACACTACCAAATAAACAAATACTATAAACAACAATAACTCCACTATAATAATAATGATCTGTCGTTCATTGATGTCAGTTTTTGTACCTATACCGTACATACTTCGTATATTTATCATTTATTGCACATTTTTGTATGATAAATACCGGTCACGCGGCCTACCACGCTCTGCGACGGATACAAAGGAATGCATTGTTACTTACTGTTACGTATATCTAGGTCATGTTTACTCTGAGAGGAAGGAACCTTATCCTTTGATGTTGTAATATGTAGCTTATTAATAAAATGCTTATCTAGAATACAGACCTACTGTCACTACGCTAGACTATTAGTTGTGTATTATTCTGAGGCTGGCTTTATGCGTGCGGATCAGGTGGTCTCCTGCGTGGATGGATCGTCAGTTGTGTGATAGTCCCACTCCCTTGTGATTATATATTAGTCAGAAATACTGGTCATCATCTACTAATCATGCTCAACTAGTATCAGAAATGTAAGAAGGAATGCTGTGTTCTTAACTTGGCAGATTATTGAGTTAGCAACTTGCCCTCTTACTTATAAACGATGCTAACATGTGTTTTAAGAAAACCACTTGTTAAGTCTATTGGCATCTCTATTTTTTGAATAACAGGTATAATTTAACCGATTATTCAACAATGTCAATTTTTATAAGACTCAGTAAGGGTGTTGCTGTTTTATTCCAATTTTACATCATAAGCTATTGAGCTCATATCAACATGGTGTTTGTTTATATTTGTTAAGGGAAGGAATATGTAATTCAAACACAAATAAAAATACAAAATAAAATGTCACCACTTCATATATTTTTATTTTATATCCGGGACCGGTTCACATTAATAACAATATGTAAAGAAATAAGGTACGAATTTATTAAATACAAAATTTAAGACACGGGTATTATATTGGTTTTACCTAGGGTTCACTAAGTTTGATCTGAGATTACATATCACTACCTCACCTACATACGTGAGTTATATATTTCTACTACAAATTCAATTTTTATCAATCCAATCAGTTCGTATAATCAAATAAAAATTTAATAAAAGGCGATCAATAATTCATTTGATATATCTTTTTATCAATATTATAAACGAAAGTTTTGGCTGATGCCTTTACGTAAACGGGTATTAAAGCTGCCAATAGCTAAATAACAAATAATTTTAACAAGATCGATGATACATGAACAGGTTTAAAAATAACTCATCAATCAATGTTCGCATTGAATAATAAAATAACTTTTAGGTATTTCTCCTATATTTTTGCAACCCGTTTCGTAAACACAGCAACCAGTTAATCACAATGTTCAACTATCACATCGTATTTACATCAGTAATCGCAGATCAATAACGTCGATAATTATTAAAAAACTTAATAAATAATTCTGGCACAGTCACACTTCACAGCTCACTCTCCCTGACTACCACCGCACGGTTACGCATTAAACACTAATAAATAAAGTAAATATTCTTAACATAAGAATAACTACAACAGAAAATTAAATAAACTTGCATGGAATTAAGATACGTAGAATTTTTATTCTGTTACTCGAGTCGAAACTGCAACTTCCAAAAAGAATTGTTCCTACATCATTAACTCTAAGCCATCACATTTGATTGTTTTCAACTATCACTTACGTAAAGAACTAATCATCATTTTGAAAGTCGACTTTTGTTTTAATATTTTGACAATAATAACCGTTGTTCTGTAATTCGCCTTGATACAACCTCTTGCTTGTTCAGACATATTTTGCCATATAAACATAACAGCTAATAAGCCATAAAATTAAAATAAACATAACTGCGAATCGTAGGGACCTCTGACGTCACGTCTGTCATCGTGTGGTTATCACTTAGTTTGCATACAACATCAAAAGAGCTGTTTCCGGCTATACATAGGAGCTTTTGTACAAGTATACCGAAAATAGAACTTTTATTGTTGTAAGCAACATTGTAAGATTGATGCTGTATTGCCAGTGACAACCACAGACTAAAATTTACGTCACACACGAAATGACTCGTCATTTTAAGAGCCGTACGAATACTTATCGACACATCTTTGAGCAAAATCACAACAAAAATGCACCTTACCTTAATACAACCAACCTTATGTTAGCAGTAAAATTATTCTCCTTACACATAATTTTACAAAATTAACCGTACTACGGTGCAATTTTGGATAGATTTTTATCTTCATTCAACGTTTATTTATACATCTTAACTCTTAGTTTCGCCGTTATTATAGAAATGGAACGGTGCCGCGAGCCATCGCCTCGACAATCTTGGATATAGTGCGGAGTAGACAATGAAATTGTGTTGAATATGCATTTAACATGAGGTAGCCAGTCTGCTCGCTAGCAAACATTGGATGCAATTTTCTCATCCGATCTTCGTCAGAAAATAATACATTAAAAATGCTACAAAACTTCAATCAAGTCTCAAATAGTTTAATCAAATAACAAACAAATCAATTCCGAAATTTGAAATAAAAAGTTATCGCATGATTGTGCATGAAAAATTTAAGTAGACAAGCATACTTAGCTTGATAGATAAAAGCAGCTCATCTGTATCCTTTCAAAAGATTTTTAGTACAATTTCATTTCGATGAAGTCCATCTACTCGTCACTAGTTCCAAGCTTGCCGCTAGAGGCGCTGGCGGCGCCACCACTGCGCATACTTACTATATACATAACAGAATAAAGTCGTCACTCGTATAATGGTAACAGGTATGAGGTATTCGATATCATCTGTTCCACAAATACTAACATTAACTTTATTTACAAACCAATATTCCGTACTTAATACAAATCTGTGATGTTACACTTAGGTACATGTATTTCTACTTACTAAGCATATAACAGGGGGGATGCTTCTGTAGTTCAACGTATTCCCTTATCCATAAACGCAAGTAGGACTTCTATACCTAAGAGCTCCGAATTTATATACAATGAAATGACAAGTAAGATCCACCGAGCGTTAAGACTATGAATAAGGGTTTAAAAGTCCAGAATAGTATATTTCCTTGTACTTTGTACTATACTCTACTACCTACAGATATGTAACAATCACGACAATATTAAACTGTTATTATATCCACAGAAGCAAACTCCAGCCCCGTTACTATGAACCTATAAAGCAGGACATTTATCGTTGTAGAAGCGAGACGCCGCTACGTTCACTGTAGTGTGGCGTCTCGCTTTCACATCGGAAAATGTCCTGTTTTAAGAGTTCATGGTAAAGGGGTAGTATACACTTAAGTAAAGTGTTGCCATTAGTTGAAAATATTTTTAATTGCGGATTTTAACACTATGTTTCCTTATAATATTCAGGATTAGGGTTACACATTGGCTTCTACTTTAAACGCCTTTAAAAATACATCCATCTAATACAGGGTTACTACAACTAGTCTAAGTATCAACAATAACCGGACAATGTGAGTAATATGGATATTGTTCACAATGCCCGGGCGTTACCAACATTGAGTTAGACATTTTCACTGGCGTATATAATCTACACAACAAATAGTTTAATTAAAATATAATTTTGTTTGTGGAACAGCTCTGGATAAACATTATAACCTTTATATAGTAAAAATTGCTACATAAACCGTTATTTTAAATAAATTCTATTTAATTAAATGACCATATTTATAAAACAGTTGTACATTAGGATAATAACTGCGCTGCTGCACTGCACCAGAATTTATTTCAAAACGGATCATGAATTTTCTCAACAAAATACACAGATTATATCCTTTTAAGAGAACTTTTAACTTAGAGATAAAGTGTCCTAAGAATGTAAATAAAAGTTCTAATTTTAGTTTTACCATACATTTTAACAATACTTAAATTTACTAATATATTTGTACTTTTCTTATCTGGTGTGAGTGTTACTAGCAAAAAAATGAGAACATCACAGTCATGCTTCCATAATCTTGAGGAATAATAGGCTGTCTAAGCTCTACAACCCTGTTACCATGAACACTTAAAACAGGAAAATTTACGTAGTGGAAGCGAGACGCCGCTACGTGCAGTATAATGCAGCGTCCCGCTTCTACAACGTAACCTGTCCTGTTTTAAGATTTCATGGTAAGGGGGCTGCAATCTAATGAAAGCTACCCGTCTGAAATAAACCGACGCAGTGCAAGCAACGCCTTAGCGTTTAACACAAACAGAATAAAAACAATGTTATATTTTAATGATAAATGCGCCGAATACGGCCCCCGCATTTACCGAGACACATACATAGACAAGTGATACGTACGGTCGGGGAAAGAATGCCTGCGAGCCGACAACGAGCCCCATCGCGGAGCCACGACTTCAGATAAAACAAAAACAACAATATTTGTCTTCTTTAAAGCTAACGGTACTAAGTTCTGTTCCGAACAGATCTAATGACGTTTCAGGTCACTATACTACAAGTAGCGTCACAGCTCGCGATCCTCGGATCTTTTCCTCGACCATACAATAATCTCGAAACTTCTCACAGTAAAACTAGATATAATTTTTTAATATTATACAAAAATAGTAACAAGTTTTGTACTAGATCCGTCCATCGTTTTGTACATTAATGGCGCGGGGACGCGTGGCCTTCCCGCCGAAGGTGAAGAAACAAAATGCGGAAGAGTACCGGGCGGCGCCGGCGCAGCTCGCGGCGCCTACCGCAGGCACGCCTCCAGCATCTCCACGAACAGCTTGTTCATGGGCGCGCGCCGCTCGCGGTGCACGCCGGCCCAGAAGCGCCGCGCCGCCACGTCCGCCAGCCGCAGCGCCGGCAGCACCAGCAGCAGCTGCTGCAGCGCCGCGTTCGCGTTGTACGGCCTGCGCACACACATCTTATGCTGTACGGCTTGTACACACGCACACGACACGAGCGTATTATTAACAACCGTCTTACCTGAGTGCCGACACAGCATCATTTAGGGCTCCAAGTATGGAGTCCCTGAAGCGGCGCAGGGCCGCGTGCTCGTCGATGCGAGCCTCTGAGTTGGCGAGGGCGAGCGCCTTCAGCAAGTAGCACTCCTCGCGGAGGGCTGTCGCGCGCTCTAGACGCTTTGTTACTCCAGCAATCTGAAGGGTTGAAGAAGTTGATATTAGGAACCTATGTCACATAATGCAAAAAATATTAGCCTTTGAGTACTTCCATGAGATACATAATATCATTTACACTCCAGCACACTCTTACACTCCCTCCCACACATTCACTCACTCTCGTACTCACACATACACATACTCTCAACCATTCTCACACACACACACACACTCACTCACCCTTACACACTTAACTCACACACGCTCTTTCACAATCATTCAATCAATCACTCACATACACTCCCTTACTCACACCAACACACACTCTTTGCAAACCTGTGTCCAACAGCATCAAGCTCTCTTCACTAATATAATCATAATTCCGTGCTCCATTATCCTTAATCCTTGTAGCTCAGTTACCTGTGCGAACAGATCATGTGCTCCGATCTCCCTGGCTTGCTGCTCGTCGAGGGCGAGGTCTGTCGCGAACCGCAGCCGCAGCGGGCTGCCGCTGGACATGGACCGGTACGCCAGCATCAGCGACAGCATCTCCGCCCATGTGCTTTGCAGGAGACGCATCTGTGGGCGCAAAATGGCGGTCAATTTGATGGTATGGGAATACACCGTTTTGATTACGTTTTACCGTAAACTGTTACCGAAAAGCCGTATTACAGAATCGTTTAGCAATCAAGTAAAATTTAATTTAATTTTTAAAATATACCTTATTATAAAATGTTCTTAAAAAAGGTTAAGTTGCTATGTTGTGCCTATAAATAGTAATATTGGATTAATAGTTGGGTTATAATGACCGTAATGTTACCACGAAAAACTCCGGCGAATTTTATTAACAGACCAGTCTATTACCTAATTATTCTTGACCTAAAGTTACAAATAATACTCAATGATGATATTTCATTGGTCGTCACTAAGTAAGTTTTTACTTTAGCCAGAGTCAGAAGTCCGAATATTTATTTAGTTTCGGCGAAAGGGTCCTCCGAAAGTCCAAGAAAAAAATGACCAAGTTACAACGGGTTTATATTATGCAGCCCTTTTAAATACTTACAAACATAACTGTAATCAATCATAAATATAACGGCCTTACACAAAGCGATATTTCTCAGACGAGCATAGTAAATAAAAAAAGAACAGATATGAAGACAGTCAGTATGTTTTTTTATAACGCTTGCGCAGTCTACGCTTCAAAGGATTGCAGACGGCCTTAACGGCCTGAAGGTAGTCGCTGACAAAGTCGACTCAGTAATAATGCAAGCTTTCATGCGGGTTCTAGTTGGATAGTATGCATTGTATAACTGAGCCTGCATTTAAGCAACCTGTTTTGTTGATTCCAATCATGTTACTAACATAGTTTTTAAGATTTTGTACTACTAACTAAATATGGACATTGTCCGAAATAAACGTTATTATTATTATTATTATTAACAACTGTCAGGCGAAAGGACGTAGCTAGAGATCTATGATTAATTTGATGCACCTACATGCTAATACGTTGTCTGTGTTACACACAACAAAAACACAGGCGAAGCAACATTTTCAATTTCGTATCAATAGCTCTTGAGTCCATTACTACATAGTATAAAACAAAGTCGCTTTCTCTGTCCCTATATCCCTATGTATGCTTAAATCTTTAAAACTACGCAACGGATTTTGATGCGGTTTTTTTTAATAGATAGAGTGATTGAAGAGGTAGGTTTATATGTATAATAACATCCATTAAATAGTGGATAAATACTTATAATATATATTTTATACCCGTGCGAAGCCGGAGCGGGCCGCTAGTTTGTTATATTTTAGACCCTACCATGACCAAGGAAAATGCATGCGAAAAAGGCTTTGTGCTATAAGCTAAATGATTAATACACAGGCCATCCTAAATGACTACGACATCAAAAAACAGACAACCCGATCGCCGCGCTAGTCGACAAGAAGAAGTATGCACCAAAATAATATAAAATCGTAATCTTTCGATGCATTCAGACTGCTGCACACATACAAACAAAACCTTGACTGTAACACGTCACTCACACATACATACACAGACAATAGTTTGGGATATCAGACGCACACTGATAAGTCCCGAAATTGGCCACAAATAATAAGCTTCCTATGCTGTTAAAATGTATGCATGCATAATTATTGCACTCAAGGTCCTAGACTAGACTATTGTAGTTTTTTCTGATTAATAATGATAGGTATTTCTTGTTTGATAATTTAATCATTTCAAGCATATTCGTACATACGGGATTTTTTTTTAATATTGGTTCATCTTTGTGCAACGGTTTTTTTTTCAGGGTCACTGTTTTTGTTTAAATAAGGAATAGGCGTTTCAAGGTTACGCTCGCCTTCTACATTATTCAAACTTTGGAATTTAGGGTGGCCTGCACGACTAGCGACGCATACATATTATGTCAACATTACTGCGTCTCTGTCACTTGTATGGAGTTGATAGAGACAGAATCTTGTGTCTATGCGTGTGTAGCATTATGTATATTATGTACTGTTATATTCGTGTTGGTCATAACGTATAATTTAATTATTTTTGGAACTAAATGTCTTAAACATTTCGTTTACATTTTACATTATAACCCAATTTAAATGTATGCTTCGGGGATATCCCCAAAGTCGGAACTCATACATTTTTCGGGTTATTTAAAATGAATCCTAATTTCAATAAGCCTTTCTGTATCCGATACATCACATAAATGATACTCTGTTATTCATTCCCAGTCTGACTGTCGAAGTTCAAAAAATCTACTTATACTGCGAGGTTCTAATTAATTTGTCTCTAGCACAAGTTGGTCCTAATTCAGGTAAAAATCTAGCCTTATCTTATGAATGGCTACCTCAAACGAAGGCCTAGGTCAGCGGCTCAAGGGCCCCCGTGAAGTGGACCAACGACCAGCCGCAAAACCAAACTTGACTATGGGTATACTACAGCAAACTATCTACTTTGTCGAATACAAGCGTGAGTTCGTAGTCGTACGTCTACGTATTACCTGACTCATACAACTCTCCCAGACTTGTCTACAGATAACGGCCTTGGCAACAGTATACGTATAATTAAATGGTAATAAACTAGTAGCTAATCGGTGTAACATTCGTGTATTAATAATATTGCAATTTATAAGTAGTATGTGTTTGATTGATGAGGATTGAGGAAATTAGTTACATGTGTTGCTCAAATAAATAGGTTGAAACTAAAATATTTGAAATATAATGGTAATGTACAAAGTATTTATAATTTAAATACGTAATAAATTAAAATGTATTTATAATAAAAACCCTCTTCGGTCTAGTGGTCGCTATGCGCGACTGCTCTTAGGTTCTGGGTTCGAATCCCGTGTCGGGCAAAGTGTTACCGGGTTTATCCATTTGGTATTGCTTACTAGCAGCACGGAGTCTAGATTTGTGCCCGGTTGATGGCAATAGGCTCGCCTCCTATTAGTGGCGACATGTGGGTGTACCGCACCCGTCTCACCTGGTCGTTGAGCTGCAGCTCGGTGAAGCCGGGTATCTGCTTGGCCCAGCCGATGACCCCGACCAGCTCCCGGTCGTACAGGTCGGCCAGCAGCGCCAGCGTGCGCGCCACGGGCTCCGTGACCCCGGCCGGGGCGGCCGCGCAGCTCAGCAGCTCCGGCTCGTACGAGTTCAGGGCTTCCAGCACCTGCCGGTGGACCATTGGACGTGGTTGAGATATAATTCGGGAGGTATCACTATCATCATCAGCCAAAAGACGTCCACTGTTGAACATAGGCCTCCCCGTTTAAGCCAGGGGGGAGGTTGCCATAATCCCCACGCTTGGCAAGCGGCTTGGGGATCGCAGTATTGGTGGTCAAGTTACAGAAGACGCTGCTGCCCATCTTCTGGATTTTCACTTAGTCGCCTCTTACGACTCCCACGGGAGGAAAGGGGGTGGTCAATTCTAGGCCGGATACCACACGGCACTAATTCGGGAGTAAATGGCTCTAAAAGATTAAAGACGCAAATCATTGTCCTGGATTCATCCATCATCAAAATTAATATACTTTCATTTGTGCGATGAAGACGATAGGTTCTTTATATAAGACTATAAAGTGATTGTTTTCTTAAATTTTACTTTGGAAAGGATTTCGGCGATTACAGATCAGTAAAAACTTGATAAACCTGGTATTTGTTGGAGTCAAATTAGGATCCGAGGCGTTAAAAAGAAAATTAATTATTTAGCAATGTTTTTGACATCGGTCTGTCAAACACTGTTTCTTAACCGTCTTCCAGAGCCGACCTTTTCAGAAGTGTCTGCTTTATGTAAATTTAATTATATCCAGAGTGTCTTCATTAGGTATACAGGGTAAAAAAGTCATTAGAAGATGGCAGAGTAACCGATAAGAAAGATCATAAGGGTAGGCTACCTTGATATCATCGAGCTGCGGTCGCGGCAGCGGCGCGGCGGGAGCGTCGGGCGCGCGGCGGTACTTCTGCCGCCCCCCGCGCACGCGGTCCAGGCGCACGCCCTCGCGCAGCATGCCCGTGCGCAGGCACTTGCGGAAGCGGCACGCCTGGCACGCCTTCCGCCGCCGCTTGTTTATCTCGCACTCGTTTGACGCTGGACACGTGTATTCTATGTTGCCCTGGTACACAGAATTTACAAGTTGGAGATATTGCGTTTTTAAGTCAAATAAAAACTAGTATTAATTAACTTAGATAAGCTTAAACTTAGTTATTTTCTTAACTTTTCTAGCACAATGATGCATCAATAATTAATGTCTTCGTTGTGTTTCACGTCATTTTAGAACTATAGGAGGCACCAAAATTCATATAACTATAGATAATGTTATAACGTTCTAAAATGTCATAAAATATAACTAAGACTTTATTGATGCCTTACTGTCTGAGTATAGTTACGAAAATCATTAGTTAAATCTTAAATCCTATGAGATGTTTTTAGATTTAAAAGTAACAAACTAACAGTGTGCAGATAAAATTTCCAAAACCTACAAAATTTTAACCAAATAATTGTTTGTACGAGAATGCCATGCGTAGTAGGTACCGAAAGATTTTCACATATTTTTTTCATAATGTTAATAAAAACTAAAACTATCGATTACATACTAAAGGTGTCGATTACACTTGGTTTTATTGCAAGACACGAAATCTAAACTGTATATACCTATGTCTAATGTAATACCTACACATTTTATTTTCCTTTTATTCACAACGAATTTTCCTCAACATTAATTAAATCAAATCAATCTGTCATCAATTTTTCATCTGGACTAGCCAGATGAAAAATAACAAGTGAAGACGTAACAGAATCTATTTTTAATTATTTATAAAATTTCATCTGCCGGAAGTCGTCCACTGTTGAAAAAAGGCCCTTAGAACGCCACAGTGAACTTATTTCTACAGTTGGCGTTTAATTTGCTTATCACCTCTATAATTAAATCTTGAAAAAGAAAAAAATCTGACCCTAAACGTTACCCTTCGTACTCTAGGTACTTCACTATTTGCTATTTCTTATTTCACCTCTTGTGAGTACCAAAATTCAAATTATTCTTTGTTAGTACGTCCGTTAATGTGTAATGTAGTGTGTTAGTGTAAAAAAAGTATCAAAATTCGTTATCACCTTCCTACTCACCTGTATTGTCCTCTTGAAAAACGCCTTGCACGCCTCGCAGCTGGCCACTCCGTAGTGGAAGCCGGAGGCGACGTCGCCGCACACGAGGCAGAGGCGGCGCGGGGCGTCGTCGTCGCGGGCGCCGCTGGCCGCCGCCGCGGTGGTCGACGAGCAGTGCTGCTGCTCCGGACTTGTATTACCCACTATAGTACCGTCTCCGGGAGACACGCAAAACTTCACGTCTTCTTTTGTCTCTAGATCCAACTGGAGAAAATGATTATGTAGTTAAAGCATTACTAATGTCGTCTCAGAAAAATAAAAAAATGTTTAGCCGTTAGTCTAACAGACCATCTTTCAGACCACCTACACTGTTCTCACATAAATTATTGAACTTGTCTGGACTTTAAAAGAGACCTTGAGCCCTGAGTTTGTTTCGGTGTTTCTTCTCAGAGGTAGTCAGTTAGGAAATGCCGACACCATCATTCTAACTATTTTATAAAAAATGACGTGTAAAAGTGTTTTTTAAAACCTATTTGCTGAAATAAAATCATTTATCATTTAACACCTAATCGTGTTCAGTTTACGAGTGTACAGCCCCCTTACCATAAACTCTTAAAGCAGGGCAGTTTACGATATGTAAGCGAGACGCCGCATTACACTGCACGTAGCAGCGTCTCGCTTCAACATCACACGTACACTGTTCTGCTTTAAGAGTTCATGGTAAGGGAGCAGGAATAGAGAGTACCTGTGTAACTAATGTTGTGCTCTATAACAGGTATCTACTGCGCATATAGCTAGACTTAGTTGCGATTAGCCGTCGTGACCGGAATTTATCGACACAAGATTTTACTCAATAGTCGTAGGTGCGATTCGACTTCTAATTCTTGCAGTGAGACGACAATATATTTTAGTCACAATCTTATTTCTTCATTTAAACCAGAGATCCGGAGTCCAAATTGTGAGATACGATTAATATTAAACTTAATTCTTATAACACCGCCATAACTGCTGTTAATTGCGTCATCAATTTGTGTATCAAATCGTTACAGCAATTATTAACCGAAAATAAATGTACGAACAAAATGATTTACAAGATACAAAAAGGATTCATTTTTTCACCGACAGAGCGCGACCAATCTTTTCAAATGACTCGTAATGATTGTTACCTTTATTTTTTATTTGGTTTAAAGTCTCAATTACACGCGCACCATAAGGGTACTGCCCGAGTGACTGTCAGTATGAATATCAATGGAGCTTATGTACGCTGACGATCAAAATTAAAACAGCAAAAAATACAGTCAATTATCTCTTACAAGCCACTTATAAGCTTTCGAGAAGTATGAATGATAAAGGACGAGTCACCAAAAATATATTAAAAGCTATGTAAACTTTCAGCTATTTAACTCTCTAAGGATCAAATAAGTCACCAAAGAAATTGCATTTGGTTAATATAAACGTAAATCCGTTCAACGTACGAATAAGCAATAAGTTTTGACCCCATTCCATTTTTACGTAACTTTTAATTTGCAGTCAAAACATTAATTGGGACCTTAAAATTTCAAACTCCACATAGGAGTGTATTAAAATAAAACAACTTATAAAAAAGTTGTCATATAGCTTCTCTAAAAAGTACATACAGAAATAGCAGCATTATAAGCAATTATGTAAGTGTAAGATGGAATGCAATAAAATAAACTAAGTGCGTGCCATCACCCAACAAACTTGCTAATACACTGCCCCACTCTATACGATACACTTGGCACGACAGAGACAAGATTTAAAGACGAAATAGTAACAATCCGTAGAATAAAAGTAGAACAAAGTTCAGGAGCTCTAGAAGACATACAATGGACCAAAAAACGACTTTAACTCATCGGTCATGAGGTTGAGTAATTCTGCAAGACATACGGTTAACTGCAAAACGACTGTATCGCAGTGGTAATAAGGTTGAGTTTTCAGTTGAAGGTCTTACTTCTGGCTGCATCATGGGCATGGTGCGCGGGTGTAGTGGTTGAGGGTGCGGCGGCTGCGGCTCCGGCGGAGAGTACTGTGGCGGAGGCTCGGTCTCCTGCTTGACGCGGCGCAACATCGGCTCGCCACTCACCGCAGACATCATTTGTACCTGCAGACAGATTACGGATTCAGTCTTTAAGGCGTTCTACACACATGTGTGACTAGAAACAGCCTGCGACATCGTCTGCGTGGATGTTTTGTCGTCTTTTCCGGGATAATAGTAGCATACCCTTAAGGTCTATTCTAAATATTGGTGCGACAATTTTAAAAATCGGATGGATAGTTTTGAAGATTTGATGACCTGATTGGCGCAGTGCCTAAGCGATTGGACTGCTGCGCTAGGGGTTGGGGCTTCGATTTATTTATATTCATTTTAGCCCTAAAAACCCAATAAAACTGTAAAATTCGAAAAAATAAATAGTAAGTCAATTGAATTGGCAATGTAGTGACGACACAGGTTTCATTTTCCATACAAAATCTATGGAGGAATAGCGTTTTGACAGCTCATAAAAATATGTCAATTGATTGGTGATGTGTAGTTTTCCCACAAAGATAGATCGGAATTTACACCGTTACATTAGGTTAGAATGCCCTACGAGTCCTAAATAACCTATGAAGGGTCACAAAAGGCAGAATTTAATAACGGGTGACAAGTAGAAAGCCTTAGCAAATTCATATTTGGAACGTAAATGGATTGACTGGCTACCATTCAGTGCAAAATGTCTGAGGTTTTTATTATACCTCAGACGACACTTTTGTAAATGTATTAAATTATTCGAAGTTTTATTGGGTGATGATGTATCGCTGTATATAATGAAGTTAATAGTACAACGTGGGTAGGCTATGTAATATTTAGTTAGTTTCACAAAAGCTTGTTATTAACGGTCGAAGTATTTTAACTGAGCAACTATCCGACATGACCGGGGTACTGTGGCTACTCTGTTCTTATGTGCACTGAATTGTATAATTACAGGTTTATGTTAGCTTAAATTCAAGCGGTTGAGAACCTTGCTTGGCCCTGCTTACAAATCTAATAGAATATTATATTTTTATATTAGGAGCAAGTTTTATGAATTTTCAGTAAATATATCATTAGAAAAAGGGTAACTTGGCATACTCAGCGCTAAAATAGTAAGTTTTATACACATTTTTTTGATGTGGTAACTCGGAAATCTTAAGATTTTCTTTTTATTACAGGAATCAAGACCACTGATTAAGATAAAAACGTTTAACCATTGACAAACCAGAATGTCAACATTCTTTTTTATCTTTCAAAATTCTGAAGGCCGACAGTTGCCAACAACATTTTTGGATAACAGTAAAACAATTTTTTAACAAAACCAGTTTCATAACCACAGATTCTAGCGCTATTTTTTTTTTAATGTTAAGCGTGTGTTTTTTGCATTGTTCACATCGCTATCAACGCTGACGTCATTTGTATCTATTACAGACGATCTCAAGGTCTTGTTGAGGCAGGTCGGGATTGTTTCACTTTAAATAAAAATGTATCACTCATTGTTTAGTCGTTCAGTTTTATCTGATATAAATACTTATTTTTCATTGCCTATAGCTGTAACTTTACATATTTATGATGTGTTAGGCGATTCTTGGCTGTATTTAGGTACTTAAAAATAAGTTCGATATAGAAAAAGGAAGAATTAATTTTAGAATTGTCCTTATTGGCTATTGGAAACTTATCTTCACAATACTAAAAGCTTTCCAAGATTTCAGTTCCTAAAAATAATATTGGCTGTAAATTCAGTCAGAACAAACAGTCTTGCAATACATTATGTGACTAAAAAAGGCCCATTATCATAAAACAAATTAACATTGCATAAATAATAAGAAACTCAAGTGATACAACAGTAGGTACCTAAGTTGCAAAATATTTACGCACATTTTATCGAATGATCCGAAAGAGAAGTCACAGGTCATCAGTATTTTCGAGACGACACTTACCAACGTGAAATGCTTGTAAAAATATCCGCTAACGTGTACTACACTTGAGACACATATCTACTTATTAAAACTTAATCATTTGTAAAGAGAAATCAAAGCCCTTACAATTATTGTTTCCCATATAAAATACACTTATAAAAAGCATTTCTAAGAAAGCACTTATTAAGGAAACATTGTGTGATATCTACTCAACGCTATTTATAGTTATTCCATTAATATACACTAAAGAGCAGCTAAATTACAATGAAAGGTTCCGAAAACTCTGCCCACAAATCATCCACGCGGGAGCTAGTATTTTATAATTGGTAATTATAAAATACTAGCTCCCGCCCGCGACTTCGTCCACGTGGATTTCGAATGTTTTATGGCCTTCCTCGATCCTTAAATAGACTATCTAACAAAAGAAGATTTTTTCAATTCGAACCAGTAGTTCCTGGGATTAGCGCGTTCAACCAAGCAAACTCAGCTTTATAATATTAAAATATAAGTATATTTTCATTTTAGAAAGAAAAAGAAAGAAAGAAAATACATTTACTCACGCAGACACAACGCATAGACAAATACAAACAGAAAATACAAACAAAAACGAATTAATAAAAAAAAAAGAAAAAAAGTATAGGAAGGCAATACACAATATAGGGGGAAATATGCGTCACATCCACGCGAAAAGGCCCTTGCTCAGCATGTTGCTGTGACTCTGTTGGACAGAGTCCCAGCGCTGATTTTCAGCAAAAGCTGTTTTTTTTACTAACTAACATCGTAATTGCTAACGGATAAAAGGGAAATTATCTCAAGGTCTATGGGGAGGCAAAGCGCAGACGACGTTACGTCACGCCACCCCGCTTCCTGACCTAGACAACGTTCCTTTTCTTCAGCACGTAACAAAACTCAAGATATCACATGACGATTTTATCATCATCGTCAGTTTATCAACTGTTAGGTTAGGTTATTTAAATCAAAAGGCTTGGCCCCAAATGTTTGTATACAATAAAAACAAATCATTTCTATTCATCGGTCAACTTTTATATCTGATGTTCTTTTTTTAAACGAAAAAAACATGGCGTCGTTACTCATCGAATGCGCGCAGAATGAGCGTACACGTGAAAAACATCGTCTATCTTTATTTAAACAGTGGTATTGAAATGAAAAAACAAATTTATCTATCAAAAGATAAGTGCAAAAAGTGTTCAAGGATGCAACAGCGGGTTCAACGCACTCGTGACATTGCTCTGTGCATGTGATAATAATCGTGATGCAACGTAAGTAGGTGAATACCTATATCTAGTACCTACTCATGCATCACTAATTAAACGCTCGGCTGTTTCATAATGTATGCGTTGGGTATGTCTGGAAACATATTTTTATGATATGACGATCTGCTCATCTGCCGTGGTCTGTGTTGGAGGCAACTAGGTAGAATTTTCATTTATACCGAGATAACGACATCCTATATAAAATTTATAATAGGTAGGAAGTTACCTACAACAAAAACGTGAAGCACGTGTCTGAGAAATGCAGTCGTTTCCCACCCACATCAATTGAGAACGATGCAAGTGATAACAACTGCGAAAATAGGGTTGTTCTAATTTAATAACTGTTTAAACTAGAATGGCATTCTCCAACTGCGAATGACGCTAAACTGAAAATATACAGTTTCGCGAGGAATGTAGAGCTACGGGTTTTTGTCTGCTACGATCCTGACTGTCGGACTCGTAGCATGCGTAGCAGATGGAAATCGGTTATCACGTCAAAGATATTTTTTGCTACATACATAGTTTCTCGAATGGGTTGTTCTGGACTGACAAAATTATTGTATTAACCTTTGATTATATATATGTCTAGATGGAGTGTCAAGACCCTGACAGCGTCGGTATTGTATAGCGCCAATTCCTTACAATTGGCGCCAAAAGCCAACAGTGTCAATTGTGTTGTCAATGGAGACGCTTGTTTTTCTATCATAAAATAACGTAATAAAAATAGCGAAATGGGCTATTATGGTGTGTAGAAATTACAGAGGCCGATTGAATATTAATAAATATGTATCCTATCACCCGTATGTTAAATAAATTAACATTAGTTTTTGAATAATGAATTATTGCAAAATATTGGAATATAAAAAAATAAAATTCGCCATTTTGCAAGTGTGGCAAGTTTGTGAAAACCAAATTTCCCACATTTACACATGAGACCGGTATGCTGGTAGGGCGATATTATTAATGTTATGGTGGATAATGGATCTTATTATATAGTTTTCTACGAATCGAAGTGTATTGTAGTACATTGAAATAAGCTTGTTTTTTTTTTCGAATATTCCACCCATTTTGAATTTCAAGATGGCGGGCCTATTGACTCTTGCAAAATTCGACATGAGCGCCAGCATGTGTATACTTAATTACGTGCCTGCGCCGAGGAAATTTGAGGAGTTCCTTCGTCTGAAGTTAACCATGGGGATAGTGTTTAAATCATGGTGAACTTTAGAACGAGATATTATAGTTAAATGTGCATATAAAATGTTGAGTCACTACTGTTGACCGTTGATGAGTTCCCTCGTCTGGAGGCAACCGTGAGGGTGGTGTTAAGATCATGGTGAATTTTAGGAAGAGCTATCATGGTTAAATGTGTGTACAAAATGTTGAGTCTGTACTGTTAACCATTGAGGAGTTCCTTCGTCTGGAGCCAACCCTGGGTTACAATTCGGTCACGCTTATCATGAAAATGTATTGTCTTTGGAACTGAACCAACGTGAAAAATTTTAGCTCCGTAAGAAAAAGAAAGTGCCATAGCCAATTGCTTGTAATAAAAAAAAACCATTGTCTTCATAATATATAATTAGTACCAATCACAATAATTATGTACCTATTATATAAAAATAATTTTTATTTCGAGTTAAAAGATAGACTGTACCACGTTGGGCAATTTACCCCATTTTAGTTGTAATGTTTATCAACTGGTATCATTACGCACGCAATCATGCAAAAAAAACAAAAACAATTGGCACGTTGTTTTTTGTTTCAATGTAGCGCCAGACTCCATCTAGATAATCTAAGGTATTAACCTATATACCTTTATAATTAGTGCTGTATCTAGGTCAACCACCACAATACGTAGTAGGTATTATTTGTTAAGGTCAGACTCCGCCGCCAGAGGCCCTCAAGACTCCCTCGTTTCACATGTAATATGTAAGCTGTAGTATACCTACTACTACCTACGCAGTAACAACTAACAAGTTTATCTAACAGAGAAATAGACATCATTAGCTGAACAAAGAATAATACGAAAACCTCTAAATCTAATTCCATAATAACATATGTACAAAAGTAGGTACGATAATAATTTGCGTCCTTGTTATTTACATGTACATAAAAAGAGAGCACGATAGAGTTAAAAGGATTTAAGTAAAGTAAATTAGATGTCTGTCAGAACAATATCTACGGTACATACATGTACTTGAAATTCTCCTGTATATAATAACACAAGGTATACCTACATCCTCTTATTAATAAATGTGACATGAATACTACTGGCTCAAGACAATAGGTCTAGAAAAAAACAGACTTCAAGTCCAGACTAAATTATTCTCAACATCCTTTGTATACTACTTAGGTTCAAAATAATGGCTGAACTAAGTAACAAAAACGGACTTTTTCACATGCCGAACGCGTGGCTAGGGCAAGAACAAAATGGCCGCGACGCACTATGGGACCAAACGGTAGTTTCCATCTCAATAATCGATAACTCTGTAGTTTTGTGATTTTTCTCCTTGATTTTTTTTTTACGTATTTGTGAATATCTAGGCAATAAAAGAAATCCAACACTATCATTTTACAAATTATATATTTATCGTAAAAAAATGAAAAAGATAAAGTTATACGAAATTTTATACAAAAAATTATGCAGTTATATTAAAAATATAATTATACAGTTACATTAATAAAAGTTACACTTTTTATGGAAATAAGTTTAAAACTAAACTACAACTAACTAATTGTTAACTTTAAACAAACATTTACATGATAACAAATATATTTTTAGCGCTTATCCTATTCATCACTTTCCATTTTCAACAATTCTTTAGCTTCGTCAAACAATTCTTTGGATATTAGAAAACTTGGTTTATTTAAGCTAGATATATAAGGATCAGATGTATATAACAAAATATGCAGAACGTCTTCGTTTGTTGCTGATCTGGAACACTTCCTAGCGTGATGTAACCTATATTTCTTGTAATCTTTATTTCGGGCTTCCTGCGCATCTTCGGATAATTGTCCTAAGGGCAAAACTGCATAATGCTCTATTATTTTAGCACCATGTATAAGTACTTTATGGACCGAAGATGGCATATAGTACCAGTTATATTTGCTTACATACAATTGCGCAGTAATCAATGTATACTGGCCGAATTTTTCTGCGTTTATAGGGAATCCCGATGACATAGTTTGAAGAATTATATATAATCTCTTGATTAATTCTTCATCAATGCCGGTTATCTCTGCAGAACATTGGTAATTTTGAAAAAATCTCCTTGCCGTATTTCCGTCGTTGCTATTACCGGAACCTTGACGTGGTTTATCAATGTGCAAACCAAGCACTTCTCGAAAACGTTTTTGGACATATTTTTTCTTGTCTTCTTTTAGTTGCTTGTTTTCTAGAGTTGTTGCAGACCACTTCTCAAAACCTAAATTGTAAGAAATATGGAGGATCATTTCCATAAATCTTATCCATGCGTGTAGTGTCGACAAACCGTATTTAAACGCATCTTCATTTTCCACTCTCGTTGTAACTTTTAAAAGATCATTCATTTGTCTGGGAGTTGCTCCACAAACAGTGCAGGTAGCACTGGATGATGTGTTCGTTAACACTTGAGCAACTTTCCCATCAATCATTGTCATAAACAGTTCATGTTTAACTTCAATGACTTTGTCGTCTATTGACACAAGAGTTGGTATTAATTGATTAATTTTGGCTTCAATTTCACTGACAACCGCTGTAGTTTTTTCAGGTGTTTCTTTTGCAAACTCTAATGAAATTGGTCTACAATATCTAACAGATGAACAAGCAGGGTTCTGCCATATAACTGCAGAAGTTTCTTCGTCTACTAGTCGCAGTGGTACAAGGGAAACTATAAACAAATTAGCATCCGATATTTGTTCGTTTTCTTCCGGTAGAGTTTGTTTATACTCACTTTGCCCGGAGGATCCATCACATCCCCATTTAGTAAACAACTTGAGACGATTATAATTTGTCGGTTCAGACTTTATCTTTATAATACGGCAGACTGTAGTGTCTAAGAGATCTTGAAGATTTATTTTTGCGCTTATATTTGTCACCGTTATGCTGGATGCAGGCGGATAGCAAGCCTTTTTTGCTTCATTTAGTATTTGATAAGAAGGCAATACAGAACTTAAATTCTTATCAACGAGCCTTTTTCTTAGGTACGCATATTGGGCTTTGGTTAAATCTGTTTCAATACACATACTCAAGGCCTCCTCTTTTGTAAAGGAAAGTGCATTATCTGGATTGAGTATGTTTTGTAAAATTACTTTTTTCTCTTCTTTTTCCTTACTTCTTATAATACTCACAATCGACGCTTCGTCATTTTCACCCATGGATCGTAAACCTTGCACATAAGCGTTACGGACATGTCCCATTCCATACTCCTGGACCAGTTCCATATTTTTTCGTTTCTTTGTGCTTTCCGAACACTCGTCATATGGTTTTGTTGGTCTACCACGATCACCAGAAGTATCCAAGCCAGAATTTTGAGATGTTGAAGTACTGCAAGAATTCAATGGTACTTTAAACTCACCATTTAACCAATTTGAGTATAGACTCTCGAACCTGTCTGACTTTCTTTGAGCTTTGGTCCATTTCTGGTTGCAACTTGATGTTAGATTTTTTTGGATACTCTGTATTACAGTATTAACGTCAGTTTCCGATAGTTGAAAGTTGTCCACCAAATATTTTTTGAGGTCTGAAGTACTTTTTCCTCTTATTATTTGATCACAAAGATCACGTCGAACACAAACAAATTCACTCATTGTTAGATAATTATATGTTTTTTGTCTGTTAATTGTTATTGAAAAACGTATGTGAACACTTTGATGAATAGTATGCTGAAAACACGAGTATATATAGGACCAATATTTTAGTGCCTTGTGCAAAAACCATGGGACAATTGATTATGGAAGTTCTCACCGAAATAGTGTAATCAGTACTGATTGTAATTAATTACCACGACAGATAACTAGAACTTCCGCAGCAATATAGTTTATCATACTTGTGGTTAAGGTGATTACCGCAAACAAAATTACCATGGGAAGATTCCTTGAATATAATAGTAGTATATTAATTTGTTATTGTATGCTTCTCTATCATAGAAATGAAAAAAAAAACAAGATAGACATCAAAATATAATATATTATTTTAAAAAACAAATGAACCGTAATTTTCGGGGATTTTTGTATTTTCTCCCGATTGACATTATTGCTTCTAAATCACCACTAGCGCAAAAAAGGCGCAAGTTTTTTTTTTATCCATATATTACTGAATAGGTAAGGTCTCTAATAGAGTAATTTACTTGACACCGGCAGCTTTCGGCAACAAGGAAAACTCCAATTGAATTAAACAAAAACGGAATTTTCTTTACTTCACTAAAAAAATTATTAAAAAAATAAACATAATTTTTTTTTTACAAAAACCTATTTGGTTGTAAAGTGTACATTCTAAGCTATCTAAGAATGTATAACACTAATATGCTTCCTTGGTAAACTTCCGAATAATTTTGTAATGAATTTCCTTAACGGTAATTTAATTGCCATGAAAATATTTATGACCAATGTTTGAGGTTCATTTTATAAGCGTAAAACTAAGTTATTCAATATTTTTTGTAATTAATTCGTAAGTTCCATTCTTTGAGAGTATAAAACCATAAAGAAATCAATGGATTTACGCCTTTCGTCACAACCATTTTCGAGATGGAAAATACTGTTTGGTCCCATAGTGCGACGTCGTGGTTAATATGAATAAACTTAGAGGGCGCAAATATGTTTACTTACACTGAAATAGTAAATAATTGAAAAGAATAAAAGCATAAGTATTATATTTTATTAGATCGAGAAAATCGATACGAATGCAAATTAAAAATCCAATCACTCGATTCTTAAAACTTGTTTCATAACAAAACATAAAAACCATATTTCTATACAACAAAACTGCAGTCGACAGTTACGTAATAATTTTTACTTTTGTATGAGCCAGAGCTATTCGTAGACAAAACAATTGTTTTGTTACGACTCTATACTACTGGGTAAGGTAGGTCAGTGAGGCGCGACTGAATCGATACTCAAAAACAAAAGGCTGCTCATTGTTATTTGAGGTAATGACTAACAGGCTTAACGTATTCCTTCCCAGAAGTATTAAGTTAGATCTACGTTCCGAAGCATAGGCAACAAGCAAAGTTAAAGCAGGATATGAATAATGTAAAATATCGGTAATAAATTATCGATTGTTAAACACTTCATCGATGTAATTCTAACTAACATTTTCAATCGATTTTATGCTCTGTTACTAATAAATAACATAAGCTGCCAAAGCTCTATTCCTTTTTTAGCAAATAAACACAGAAATCGAATTAAAAACCTGTTGAACACAAACATGGAATGATGACAATAATTCTAGAAATATTCCGACATCACCATATTATTGTCATAACAATCCCTAAATGACTTAATCGATGGAATTAATCGCCTAAAATTGAGTCTGAATGTCTCAAAATGTATAACGAAACAATTAAAATCAATACTCCACGCCTTCTGAATTACCTTAAATAGTACTTACCCGTTTAATGTACTAACTACTAAATAAACGTGTAGGTGGAAAAGTGTTTAAAGAAGCGTATATTATGTATTACTTGTTCCGACGACGCTCTACATCCATATAGAGTTTATACATATAATCTCTCTACAAAATGGCGTCGCGCGACTGTAGTTTACAAACTTACGTAGCTAACGTAGCTTCTTTGTAGCCTGTGGTAATACGAAGATAATTCAGAACCAACACGATGACTACGAACTAAAAAAAATATATTATCTTAAGCTCTAAATGGTCAAATTTGAAACCCAAAACGAATATATGGATATCTCGTAATCGTGTTACTCATTAATGACTGCAAAAATAAAGAAAACTTTTATTCTCATAACACCTGATTCTTCACTGCGCCACAATACTATTTATATGTTGGCACAAAATAGGTACGTAGGTATTCATAATACGGTCGAGTTCACCGACCGTGCGTCCGTGGTCTCACCTTCGTAGATAAACGTCATTTCGAATAGAGCCGGTGGCGGGCGCGCGACCGCCAAACCGTGTTCGTAACTACGCCGACGTTGAGGCAGGCTCAGTGCCGTCTTGTGTTACAAATTGGGGCACCAACGGTCCCACATTGACAATAACAACATATATGAGACCCAAACTGAGAGCTGGAAATACGCTCTAGCTTATGCCATTACAGTTTCAAACAAAGGAACTAAAATTAGAGTTAATTATTCAACAGCAGCATAATAAATAAAAGAACATATCAGTACTCAGACTCTAAAGTCAGACAGTTTGAGCAGATACCGTCTACATATACCAGAAACAAACTACATCGAAAAATAATTTGCATCTAGACATTAAACACCGTTTAAGAAATCCTCGACTCAATTTTTGGAAGGATATGCACAGTACTGACCTTGAAACCCAATCTAACAGTTAATGCATTTGGCTAACTCGACGCCCCGCCGCGATTAAGTTTGCATAATAAAAACTTACCTGACAAATACCGACCCAGATTCGATTAAAAACTCAATTAGATACAGGGGCAACTTGAATAAATATCGTAGAATAATATAAGATAAATGAAGCTATATCTAATCTCATGTGACGTTGCGTCACTAAGCTGGGGAACGTTCAATAGAATTCAATAAAAACTCTACGGACGGCTTGCCGGCAGTGCTCCGACCCGGACCTACCACAACGCACCAATATTCAGGCGCTACGTTTGGTACTTTTCCATGCGTTATCATGTAATATTTTTATTACTTGATAAATGCGCTAACGCATTTCACACTGGCATTGTGATAAAATGTGTATACACACACGAAATCGTTCGTGTCACATATGCATGTCATGTAGTAAATGATCACGAAGTTTACACAGATGCATCCTTTTCGCGAACAATGTAGTCTTTGTGGTAGGTCTGGAAACCGATCGAGCTTGAAGTCTTGCGACAATTTTTTTAACAGAAAACCTTAGTCATGAATATTCTATAAGAATTCTACATCAAATACACAAACTCTACATAAAAGGTTCGTGTTTTATTAAAACGAAATAGACAGGCAGGGCCTACCGAAGGTTATAATACGTTTCAATTGTTCCCAGAATAATAAATCAGACTTGAAAAACTTGAAACCAAATATGTAAGTACTTTATCTGGAACATTATTGATCTCCAGATCCGTAGCCCGCAAGCGAGAGCCTCCACATTTGCCCTACAGAAAAAGTGGGCCATGTCTTTCCTTCACCTTCGCCCGGAGAGTTCACGACGGGTTCAAATGTAAGTCGTTAGATCACCACTGTATAATACTAAAGACACAAATAAATTAATATGCACAGATAGTCGTGTCTAGTATTAATTAAGTGATTTTTTCAGTGACATTAAAATAAACACTGGCGAGTCGCGGTACTAGTCGAGAAGTATTACATCACGGTATTTTTACGTAGCGATCATAAAAAATCTCAAGACCAAGGCCGAACGGAACTTTTTTAAACGTGAAAACTCTTGTATGTTATTTTAAATTAATAAGAATTTTCTTAGGTAAGAAAATTGTATTGTTTACTTTGTTTTGCAGTTTATTTTTGCGGAAAGTTTGTCATGACGTCATTAAATAGGTGAATACATAAATAATACGATACATGGCTGTTTGATTTCATTGAAATGGGATCTGCCCTGCTGTGCCCAAACCCTGAAGATATTAAAGACGCTATACTGAAATTTTGTCTTAATAATGAAATCCTAAATAAAAGCCTACTTTCGTAGTCATTAAAACTATATATACAATATAGAGGCGTTGTGTCCAATAATAGTTTGGAAACACGCCAGACAAAAAGAATTGATAACATAAACATAACATGTTTTTTCATATATTCAAATACGTAATTCGTCATTACACTGTATCTAATCTTTACCTATCACAAGCTCAGATGTGTAACCAATGTAACAGATAGTGCGTTATGTTCAGGCAGGTCAAGATTCGGTGAGCGGTGAAGCTTTGCCCAGGCAAATTCGGGCGTGGAGGTAAAAATAGGTAGTATGGAGGTGTAGTCTGGTCGGGCGGGGATGGGAGGAGGTAGGAGGGGCAGGGATGCGCGGGCGGGGGGTGTGTCTAGACATCGGCCTTGACCGCGGCGCGGTTTCCGCGCGACCGAGGTCGCCGCGACCCACAGCCCACAGACCGACTGCGAGCAACGGTATACCTATGATAGCCTGTGGCATATGCTCCGCTCTGCCTATGTGCTGCAAGAGGGTAAGGTATCCTTCAGTTCTAGAGAAGTGTACCTACGCTCAGCCTTTGCACGCTTTAGGATACAACTCTACCAAACACCTTAGTGAGCCAAAAACGAATGAAATTCTCTATTCTAAGTATGTATCTTTAAAAAGTGTTAACTTTTTAGAAGAGTTTTAAGTCTGTTTTAATCTAGCATTGTATAATACAGAAAACGTTATGAAAACTTAACAGTCCCAGGGTTTTATTGTCATGTTTACTTCCACTATCTCATAATTATTATTAGACCAAAAATAAACTAGTTACAATACATAATGTGTATGTAGGTATAATTGTCTATAAAATTCGGTCGAACAACACTGTTGAGTGAGGAACGCAGCGTCTCGCGACTCGGTCCGTGAACTCAAGCGCGTTTCGACATTGCGCCGACATTGAGCCGGGCTAAATAACGCAGATAGCGAGGGGTCGACGACCGACATCGCCCAATATCACGCGGACGATCGCAAGATTTGAAACCACCTGCCTACGCCTCGTGGACGTTATATAACAACGCATCAACAATTGACACAAGACCTACCCCAACTGCGTGTCTCTTGTCGAGTTAGCATTTTTAAGACCGCTAGCATATTTGCGTTCGGCAATATACAGACCGACTGAACTAAAGTGAGGTTGTCAGGTTGCAGTTTGACTTCCACGTCAAAAAAGGCTCTAATTAGAGCTATAAAATAAAATCACAGAAGAATTCATCGTTTGAGGAAGACACAAAAACCTCAGCATTAGAGAGGCCACAAAATCTCAGATCGGAAATGATGTGAACGAGGCGAGCGAGGGTGTGGGAGCGCGCGGGGTGGGGGGCCGAATATCTCGGCTCGGGGTGACATTGCGCGGACGTCGACACTATGCCCGACCTACGGCACGGCACCGGCGCCCGCCCGCGCCGCGCAGCCCGCGGAAAAACGACGCCTCATCCGCTCTACTACTTCAGCTACACAATTCACTAGACCAGAATGTTCAACATTAGGAGAATGTGCGTCAGCTAACAAAACAACTTATTTTTACCAAGCTGACAAATCCCTTACTCTTGAATTGATAATCCTGCCACTTTTTAGAGCAGCCAGTCAAACACCGTTGCTATTAAATAATTCAGAGCTCGTCGCACTGTTACATAAATGACGCAATGCGTTTTTGAGATACTTTGTTACCAAAATGGCCGACGATAAACAATGCAACGTGCTGTGACGTAAGTAAAGAGACGGTATTATCCCACATATCGGGACGCCTCGTTTCAAAGGAAAGCTGGAGAAAATATATAGCTATATAAAGATTTAATACAAATATTTAGATTATTTCTTACAAATAATTTAACTTTGCCATTTTTCATGACAAATGTAATCATAGATTTTGAATACCAAATTTTGGGGTCATAATTTTTTTCCTTTTGCGAAAATTGTTATCATGGGTAAGCTTTTAAGATACAGTATTCGTCAGGTCAATTTGAAATTAATTAATTAAGAGCGACTAAGTTTTTCGTTGTTATCGATTTTCCTAGTGATTTTTTTGGAATCAACACCTTACAACGCTTAATGGTGGCTATTTTTGTCTAAGAAGGAATTCATGTAAGCTGGATACCTTTCTTACCTAATGACTATTGGTATTTAACATGGACCATTGTGATTAACTAGTCAGTACGTCTAAATCATTTGACTTTTTAGAAGAACTAACATTACCCTCAATTCATAAAACCTGCCTGTCCGATAGAAAGGGTCAAATTAGCAACAGTTCTGTTTGATATAAGCACATCACATGATTTTGAATGGACAAACATCATTAAAATTACACTCCCTTCGATATTTTAGTTTTAAGACCAACACTTAAGTTTCTACTTTATCATGGTAGAAATATTACTAATAGGTATCAAAGCAATATTTATTCTTGTCAAAACATGAATCCTTACATGCATTTATTATGGACATAACCGTAATTTACAGTAGTTAATTTATATAAAAGGCTCCGATGCTTCTTATGATTTGACTACACTTCTACTAAAGTACTTTACTAGAGGCAGCAATAAGTAATAAATGATTATCCATTTTATTAGATTAATATAATAATTTTCTGGTTTTTATATAGATTTTGTATGAATTATTTTACGTCAGACGAAGAATTGCTTGATGCTTGCCTAGATTCTTTTTTTGTTTTTACATCTTATTTTTCCTGTTGCAATGATCTCGTTGTTTCCAGGTCTTTCCAAATCTTTCAAATAAAAACAAGAAAAAATACCTATAGGTACTGCATGCACTTTAATTAACTACCTACTACAATGTACCCACTTGTCTACGTTTTCTAAGAAAAACCACTGGAAAAATAATTTATGTAGGTAAGAATTAATAAACAAAAACTAAGTTATGCATAGTTTGAATATATAATAATCTATCTCTGTCGGTCAACCAACCAGAATATCTACCTATTAAAATAATAGTGCAACAAGTGCAACACAAATTAATACAGTTCATCGCCCAAATGACATTGAAAAGGCAAACAAAATGCAGTTTTGTATTCAATAACATCTATTGCGTGATACTTTAACACTTATGTTTAGAAAAACACTTCTAAAGTTTCCTAATGTTTGAATTTAAAATGTTTTTGTAGGGTTTCCTATGGGTATCATTTTAGGACCAATAGGCCTCTTAAATTTTGACAACTTATACCTAAAGTATTTAGATGTTAATCATTCATTTTTTTTGCTCCTAAATCCTAATGATTTTTATGGTATGTAGGTAACTCAATATTAATAAACCCGGTGTTTTAAATTTTTTTTTGACGCATGAGTTCTAAAGCCTGTATGTAAATGCATATAAGAGTGATAATTGACTATAAACCTACATAGTGCATCTAGTAGATAACGACTGCTAAATATAAACAATTGCACTTTATCTAAAATAATATCACGTGTAGAGACCTTCGTTATTATGTCTATTTGTCGTTCACTGTCTTTGCCAATGTATGGTTCAAAGATCAAAAATAAGAAACGTACTTTGTAAGATTTTGTCTGGAACTCCTTATCTTGAAATAATATAAGAATACGCAAAATATTTATTAGTATAGTGTAAATAAAGAAGTAAGCAAGTTTTTCCATTCTGAAAAATCTCAATTTGCAGTTGTTTCATTGCCCTTAACCTAAAATGTTGTCTGTTTTCAAGGCTTGAAGAGAACTTAAAACATATGCATACGCACGTGATGTATCAAATATTTATATAGTGATTTATCGAACAAATAAACAAGTACATTTTAACGCCCAAGGCCCGTGTTTTCTCAATAAGATTAATGATTCACCCATCCGATGCACCTCCGAAACTTGCACAGGCTAATGTACTCACATTGTGAGAAGATTCGATCATATCCAACGTGGTGGCTATATTTGAGAACAGCCACGCATCTTCTACCGCGCACATTTTGATATGTTTAACAAATCACAGCACTTGTGCACTAACAAACAGCGCGTTTGAGTTCAACGCACTTGCACGTACTTATTAAATTATATGTATTTTTGCGGGAGCGCAGTAAGAAATTAGCGTGATGCGCACTGAGCGACTCGCACGCACTGTGCGCACGCATTGCGTATACGCAGGCCACGCCTCGCTGCCCCACCAATGTTCACGATCCACGCATGCGCCGCCCAACGACTTGCCACGTGCTAACCGCCTTTCAGATTGGTCCCTTCGCGTACAAACCGGCGAATAAAGGCCAAACGTTGATTTTCCTGAAGCGCTGCCAAGGGACTGCGGCCGTCATTGGTCGAGCGCACACTTGTTATGTTATGAATTTTATCGATAACTTTAAACCTTTTGAAGGCAACAAACAATGTTCATTAAGTATTTTTCTTTTTTTAATAAGTACTTGTTTACAATGTCAACAGTTTTTGTAATAATTTTAATACCCCGTAATATTACGCAACGGCTTAGTTACTTAATTATGAATTACGATGAGAGAAGTGTTAATTTTATTACCCTCGTTAGTATAAATTATCTTTATCGCTGTGCTCTACATAACTACTTTTGACTCTACATTTAAAGTGCAGAAATCTAGTCATTTATAGAGGTAACGTAATATATTAGGGCAGGTTAAATAAACCTAAACCTTGAAACATTTTTTTTGGAATCTAGCAATTTTATTCACGACTTTTAGAAATAATTGAATAATGATGAAATTAAGGAGGAGCTAACGTTAGTGGTATACAAACTAAGGTTGACTCAAAAAGAAAATTCAGACATGAAGCAAAATTACAAAACAAGAAAACAATGAATCAAGACTTTGATTAACCTGTCTACCTTCATCTGCGGTTTGCTAAGTATGAGCCAGAATTCATATAGAAACCAAGCTGAATCTAAATCTATAAGCGTATAAAAATTGTTTTGACTTCCTCGTCAGAATTCGTATCAAAGTATCACCTATAGTTACCGACTTCTACTCTATCAAGTAGGTAGCAATATGCGGAGTTCAAGAGCGAATATCATAATGTAAGACAAAACAAATTGTAGTTTGATTGCAGTTTGATATACGTGGGTAGAAACAAACGCATACATGTAGGTCATCTTACTTACTGCGCTCAAATCTGGTTCAATGATGTTCTCGGGTTCATGTGGACTCAAGACGAAAACCCAAAAAAATACATTGGAGACTAAATACTGAATACAGAAAAATCTACAAAAATCACAAAATTCGAGAGTGATAAGACAGACTGAGTCTTGCTGATATATTATTTACATGCGAAAAGTTCTGGAAAAAGGCCTTCGGGACACGAACGAGATAAAAATAAAATTAAAGGTTAGGTAATAGTCGACCATGACGTTTGGCCTTTATAATAATTTTCTATGAGGCCCCTAAAAAGTTCCCTTTGTTTATTAGGTTTTTTTTTAAGTTTCTTGTCGTTTATTATTTCAGCCATGATCGTCCCACTGCAGGGCAAACTAAAACTTTCCTTTCTCCATTCCTCTCGGTTGTTAGCTGCAGTAGTCTGTTTAACATTTTTGTAACCACCTTAAGATTTAAGCCCGCTAGCATGTTTTACGAGTCAAATTTAAAACAACTTGTTTTACGAGTCAAATTTTAATCGTAGGTAGGTAATGGTAGCTTATGTAAAAAGAGAGTAGGTATACGAAATATTGAAAACCTATATCTGAACCAGTTTCACCCTGTTTACCCGGGCATCTGTCACGAGAGAGCCAATATTTCTATTAATAAATAGAAGGTCATCCAGATAAAGTTACATAACCTCACTTTTTCATTCAATGTTCAAGTCATAAAAAAATGTTTGCCAACCATTATTCTTTTAAGAGCAATGACAATATGAAAAATACGTAACGATTAAAGCCAGACTGAAAAATTGACCTACTAACGGCTTAGATAATGGTTAATCCATAAACTCGTCTAAAATATATTTTTCAAGGCGAATATAACAATTAGACACGCCCAGTGAATATAACGCAAGATTACTAGTAGGTATTCGTCCATCTGACACGCTGCATACCCAAACCGACGACTAATTATCGTAGCGCAGCCAGCCTTAGGCTGATCGTGCTGAGGGTCGGTTGGATCTTCGTGTAAATTACATAGGTATTTGTATAGAGTTTCAAAATATTTCTTAGGTAAAGATTTCAGTGTTTGTACATTTCATATTAGAGTAAACTCACAACTCTAGATTGAGTATAGCCATTCATTAATAGCTGGCATCTTCCAGCCAAATTAAACACAAACACACTAAGAGTTGGAGTGACTCAAGGACACAAGTAGCAAAAATACTACCTACAAATACAAATTTTAGGACTCCAGATACAATAAAATCTTATAATCGGAATAAAATCAACCAAAACAAAGCAACACGAGCACTTACGAACAAAGAATACGAACTTGAAAACTAAGCGCAAAAGTGTATACGCCACGGGAATCTAAATTAACAAAAAACTAAACCTAGATCTGCTAAACGTTTAGCAATATAAACAGTTAAATGGAGCTATAGTCGTATGATGTCATGGACTGAAGGCAAGGCAGACAGACAAAAACGTGACTATAACTCCATACGTAGTTAATTTGTACCTGCAGGATTTATTAATATTACCGTCTAGCTCCTTTTGAGACGGTGGCCTTGGGGTCTGTTGCCAACTCTGCCTTTCTACAATTACATTAATCCAAATATCTTCTTTTACTGAGTCTCTTGCGTTATCAGGAAAATTTACGACCCCAAAATATGAAGGTATTTTTCAAAATTTGCCTGAAGGGTATATTTAAAAGATCGAATCATTTCAGTAGCATGAAAGGATCGTTCAGCAAAATCAGTGACTGCTAGCGTTTCCAAAATCCCAAATTGTGTACGCATACAAAAGGATGTATACTATGTACAGAGAAATAACACAAGCCAGACTCAGGACTCGTTAGTGGGGAATCTTTTGGCATTATCGATAAACATCCCGCCGCCGGGCCCTAGGCTGTCTATGTATAGGTTGTCTTAGGGCAGGCATGCGGCGACGGCGCGCCGGCTCGGCAGAATTTGTTAGCTTTTTTGGAGGTAGGGTTGGCTGTGAGCAAATGAGCGTATTGAATCCCGGATTCATGAAGTAACATTGATGCTTACATCTTTAGTGTGGTTAAATGGGAAAAGTTTGACAAGTTTTCTATAAAATAGTTTTGAAGTGGAACTAGTAAGTTGTAAATTAGTCGAAATATTTAATTAATTGATGGTTTTTATATTCTGACGAAGATTTTATAAATGCATCCAGGGCATTTATACAATTTTCTTCAAAATAAAATTTTAATTCGTTTCATCTACCCATCTATATATTTTTGATTTGGGTATGTTTTAGTGTAAAAATTCAAAGTCTTTTGTTTGAACTTCCTGTACTCCGAAAATTCATTAATCATTTGCCTAAGACAGCCCTAAGACTTAATTGTGTGGGAGGAGGCAATTCGTGGAACAACCTTATTTGTGTGCGTGTATTTCAAATACAAATAAAATCGCACTTGTGTGCGCGCCGCCGGTTCATTGTCAAGGCCAACAGCCAAATCTCCCGCTCGAGCCCCCCTCACTCCCGCCTCACTCCACCCATAGTCAATTATTCGAATTCGCCGAAAACATTGGTTTGCTACGCGCATATTGCTCCTACAGTGAAGCCTCTTACTTCGTAGCTTCAAAGTGGAGCAGCAATAGTCATCAAACAGTATAATAAACTGTTTAATTTTTGGCTGGTGTCATTACTTCTTGGTTTTTGGGTACAGGGACGGTGGTTGCCGCCGACGCGATAATCGAGTATTTTTAACATTGCATATCGCATTCCGCCGATTTTTTATCAGCGGTGTGTTGCTGCGTTTGTGCGAAATCTTAAAGCGAAAAAAACCAACACAAAACTATCATGCACCTATGCGTCTAGGCCAGACGCTAAAACACCTCCAAAAGGTGACTATAATCATTACATTAATTTCTATCAAGGCCCGCACTAAAGTCTCACACGTATCGATGTGCAATCGGCGTACGTCAAAAAAACATTAGCCGGCGCCGCGCGCCGCAGCACCGCTAGCTTCCAAAACATTGGAGGCCTTTCTTTATTCCTACGTACTTTATGCAGAAAAAAATGTTTAATGTATATAAGAAAAATGGCATTGAATAAATTGATTCCTGGAGGGATCGATGGGCCGTAAAACGATGTAGCGACGAGCTAGATAAGTGTGTTGAGATCTTTAGACGTAACTAAAAATTTACACCGGTCTATGTAAATTGTTTGATTAATAAAATAATTTCTGATGTTATATAACTTTTGCTAACACAAGATGGAAGTAGAGGTCTCCATATAGATCATAATCTATTATACCTTAAAAGTAAGGACTAGGGACAGTTTTAGATGGTAATCTCCTCAAATTACAATTGATCGCGGAAGCATTAACAGAAACTAATTATTTTATTATCTCTGAAACCTGCCCTGCCCGTGACCAGTAGTCTTGTAACCTAAGGTCGATTGATATCAAAGTATCATCAACAATTAATTAAAGATATGCGACTGCAAACTGTTGGGTAATATTTATACAAAGCCATCTACTCCATTTGTACAACGAGTTATAAGTTTTTGGACATGTCAATAACTCAATTTACCCTATTCCCGAAAATTTGGTTTCACGGAGTTTTATTAAATCGATTCGAGGTTTCGTTAATGCAGTATACAACTTATTGTCTTATTTGCATGTTTAAAATGTTCGCTTTAAATTCTAGCGCGACGGCATACTGAGCACGTGATAATAATTATTACAGTCTGTTATCGTAATTATTGCATCGCGCTCAAGTATTATTACATAAGGAAAGTTACAAGTTAAGTAAAACAAGAAAATTATAGTAAGATTCAATATTATATAGAAACCTACAATTTATTATGTTACATTTTAGTGATTAGATTAGATTTCCTAATTTTAATTATCAAGGAGCCTAATTGATGGATTTAAATGTTATACACATATTATAGCATGGGATGAATTTAATGAAAATAAGAGGCGGTGCTGTTTCATATATGTGTCAGACATGGAAAGATTGGGCCGATAAGTACAGTCAAGGCCGTGTTATATCACCAACGTTTGCATCACGTTGCAACAAAAAATGATTAGATAGCACAAAGTAATCGTTGCATTATGTATCTATACCCACTTTCTTCTGCCTTAAAATTGTGATCAACCCTACTGCAATATTCTGAAATTATGTAAATATATTCTTAATTCATCTTATCTAAGCGAACGTCATTTTTGAAGCGTAATAATGTGCTTCAAAAATGACGTTTGCTTCCGTTAATCAATATAGTGAAATAAGTACATTGAATTAAAAATATACTAGCTGGATAAAATGATAATGTAACAAAATATTACAATTCCGTAAATGGGTCAACCGAAAGTACATAACATTAAAAAGGATATTACATTATTCTTGAACCACTTACCTAAATACCAAAGAAAAAGGTAGACCAAAGACGGACGGCAAAAGGAACAGAGAAACAAAGAAACTTATTGATATAACTCAAGAGACTATTAATAATACAGAGCGCATCAAAGAAGCTATTATGCGCTTCCGAGATAAAAACGAGCCTCGGTATCAAACCGAACAGGATTATACAACACTCGAAAAAATAGACAACATTAAAAATTTGCCCACGCATTCACTAAAATGCAAAACGAATGATTAATCCCAAAATGCAGAAGCAAAAAAATATGGTATTTAAGTTCTGCAAACGACTTAAAATACTTTCAAAGCCCATCAATATTATATGGCCATATTTTACGTGACCAGTCGCGGTTTATAGCCTGTAAATTTATTTCAGTACAACCGGTACTGCACACTTTTCCATGAAGAAAGAAATGCATTGTTTCAACGCAGATACGTTAAAAACGGAGCCAAATAGAAGCGGTAGAAAAACCCAATTAGCCCTGATAGATCATTTCACTAAGATGAAAACGGAAGTGCTTGAAGCAAGAATTGAGACTAGACACGTGAGATTTTTTCCCCAGAGCGATGTTGTGAAAATAGATGGTACGCACAACGCACAACAGTTAGAGGCGGGTAATGGTAGGCGGCGCGATCGATCACGGGTTGGGGCAGGTCGGGCTCGCCGCGCTTCACGTGTCGAGCTGTTTTGGACCGAGCCTACCAGACTGGCAATTCGGAAATTATATATGCATGATGAATACGATAATCGTAAGCAGTGTTGGAAGATTTGTAGCACAAAGATGTTATAGGTTAATTTCAAAACTGAATGCCGGTGAAAATTTTCGTAATGCGATATTTATGGATTTTATGTCATATATTTCAGGTTTTGAACTACTGTTGTAGCTGAAATTTTGACCATCACTTTTAGACGATAATTAGTATGTCATGAAATATAATAAATTCTAAACATATAGTTAAATTTGGTCTCTAATTTTATCAATGTGGCTAACTGTTCTACTACATTTTTTCAATTTCATATGGTTTCCATAACTTATGATTGCTAAAATGATATTTTAATTTAAATATTTAGTTGGAATATATGCACAATCAATAAATATCTCAACTTGAGGAAATATATTAGGTACAAGTGCGATAAATATTCGGCAGCCCGGCGTGTGGCTGTTGATAAAATGTTAGCCTAGGTCAAGGCAAAATTCATTCTATAAAAAAGCCGGCAATCCTAACAATAAAACACCGTTGAATAAAATATGACATCTAAAATAAAATATTAAATGTACGCACCACATCCTCCATCTCCATCCAGTCCATGTCGGCTTGTTATTGTATGTCTAGGTTAGCTTAGAAGTCTGGATCTAGTGCTGCGCGAAAGTACTGCGCGTCGCGACGTTCGGTACACGAGTGCAGCGTCGTGTAGTGTGTGTTGCACCGAAAATTCGTTCCCGCAGCACAGACCCGCGCCCCGCACCGCACCCCTGGGCTCGCGAAATTTTCAAACTTCGAACGATTCGCGCAACGCCATCTAGGGGCGATCGGCGCCCCATTGCCTCCGTGTGTGGCCTTGAACTTGACTGTACACGTCGCGAGCGACCCACATTTGCGGCGCGTCCCGCGCCCCGCCGGCAGTCGCGAGCATTGTCACGGCCGAGCCACCTGAATGGATCTAAGTCTACATAAAGCGTATATTCGCGTGGCGGCGCCGCTGAACACTCTCGTTTTCACTGTACTGTATTACGTCACTCTGCACGTTACATCGCTGGATTATCTTGCACACGTTCAGCGCGGACGATAGCAGGCCAGAAACTTCCCACGAATGTAATAACGGTGTGAGTATGCTGATTTGTTTTCCTTGCTGACTGATCTATTGACATTCCTTTTTCACTTTTTAAACTTAATTTTATATTAGTAACGATTTGCAATAAGTGATTAGACATCTACATATCTTAAACCTTCATTATGACCATTTTAGGGTATGTGACAAAAAATTATTACCAAAAGTTTCCATATCAGACTTGAAGCAGGAAACACTTCTATAGAACCAATAAGACTGATACCTATTTCTAAAACGTATTATAAGACCGTCAGAACACGGTAACGGATCCAAACAGACTGAAGTCGATCGATCGGACAGACGGACTAGACAGTGTTATGAAACTCTAAAGTATCAACGTTACAAATACTCCTTTTTCCGAAAAAGAAAATTAAAACAACTGGTTGAATGTTTCAGGAGGTGGCTTCCTACGCATCGATATGAAGTTCAAAGTATCTACATCATTTGACAGTCACGCAATGAGGTCGATTATCTGGCTGGCTGGACAGTTAAACAAAATTGTAAGGTACATTCCACATTTATTTCTTCTTCGTTTACATATAAAAATTAAAAAACAAAGCACGATACTAGGCTGTTGGTGGCCTTGGCATTGCCTATGGCACTAAGACCTAACCTTGTATCGCGCAGACCTGTAAAATTTAAATGGAACAATACAAGCCCTAACGATGTTATTACCCAAAAGTAATGAGGTAAAGTGTAAAACCTGATACATTCAGCAACAGATACAATAAAATAGTAGTTGTTTCCTCAAGTACCTACCGCGGAACTCTTTATAAAGCTATTAACTTATCTAATATCGTTCAGTAGTTTGATAAAGCTAAACGATACCAGTCTATACGGTTTATACGTATCTAATACAAAGAGTAACTATGGAGTTTCTTGCCGGTTCTTCTCCATAGAAACGACTTTATTGGAACCGAGCAACTAGTTTTGACGTTTTGTAAGTGCTCTTTTGTAGCCTATATGAAATAAAAACATTATGACTATGACTAATAAGAGCAGAACTTTTATTAGATTAACTAAAAGACTTTCCTCGATGAATGCAATGTATACGTTTGGGCTTTTTAACAAGACTTTTTGCAAAACTTAAGAAATACCCTGTAAATATTGGCAAAATTAGAATTTCACTTAGCCAAGACTAATTCCAAAATAACAATATTTCGCTGTCCCACTGAAGGGCAGGTCCCTTCTCATACAGAGAAGGATAGACCTGCAAATTCATACTAAAACTTAGAAGCTAAAGCAAGCAATACTTACCACTTTAACGAAAACAAATATATATTCGAACACCGTCGAAATAACGTTGTATAACATTTCAGAGTACAATGGGCATGACGACGAGAATATTGACTCAGATTAAGGTCAATCAATGAACGGGGATGCACGCCGCTACGCAACTGCACGAAGATTGCAAGTCCGTCGCATTTTAATCAGGAGATTTCGTAATAACTGGTATCAAGGAAATCTGGATCAATTTAAGTAATTTCAGAAGCTATTTTAATTGAGTTATCTCCTAAATAAGAGGTTTTGTTTTCTCGTAACATTCTTCTATATAAATATATATTTTATGAATCATAGCAATTTCTGAAAAGAGCTTCTAAACGCAGTTCTCAAAACTTATTTTTGGGGATATTTTTTAAATTGCTTTTCCTGTTGTGCCATCGATTTCTTTCCATTCTTTTATGTTTCGTAATCACAATTATTACCCACACCGTCTGTTTATAAATTCTCGTGCCGACTTGTAAAATAAGGAAGAAAGTCTACGAAAATAAAAAAACTCTTTCGAATGAGAAGCCAACTAAGTCTAACGACCAAGTTTGTTCCAGTTTCGAGCCCAACTAGGTCAAAACTCTTTCCCTATTGCCCAGTAACCAGTTTATTTAATTTTATGATTTATATCCTATTCACGCCTGTATACAGGCTACAGAACTAGAGAGCGCCAGATAGTAGAACTACCATGTAATAAGATGCGAATGTATTGCTATTTATTAGGCAATAACGCATCAAAAGATTATGGCAGATATCTATTTACAATGTACGATAGACAAATTAATCTGTTCCTGTATCACCTCTTTACATACTGATATTTTTTTTTTTTAACATTTCACTTTTCCAGGTGCATATTGGACAGCAGTGGACTTGTTAGGGGTGCAAAACCAGCCTCTATGAGCGACGATATATACTCAATCACTATTCGCAGCCTGAGCCGTCAACCCCGCAAGGCAACCAACCTTCAGACTGGCCAATCTTTTTACTATGACCTAAATTATCTTCGTAATGTATTATGTAGCTGTTGTCTATACTATAGAAACCGAATAATGATAATACACAGTGGACTACCGTCTGAGTTAAATATCTTCAAAGGTAGACACTTGTAGACACTATCAATAGCAAGGCAGTCAAAACAAATACAATAAGACCTCTTTTGTTTCGGAGTGAGTCACAACTGCCATCTAGTTATGGAAGATGATATTAACGGCCAGTGTTTACTGTAAACGGATACGAATTGAAATGCAGCCAAAATGTAAGAGTGAATAATAATATATTATGTCGACCTGATTGGCGCAGTGGCTAAGCGATTGGACTGCTGCGCTAATGGTTAAGGGTTTGCACGGGCAAAAATTGTTTAATACCCTTTCGCAACGCATACAATCAACAATTCAGTTTTATTTTTCAGGAATCTATAATGTCTGTTAAAGTGTATGACACTCTTCCTGAAACAATCTTAACATGATAAAAAACAAGTGGAATAATAATACCATGTAACTGTTCACTGGCACTGGAGATCAAAGATCTCCTTTCATGCAAAATAATACAGGCAATTTGATTGTTCTTCGTGTTAGGTAAGGTCAGTATCGCGATAAAAAAAAATGACTTATGACGTTACCGCCACACATCCTGAAAGTAATTGTTCGGTGCGTGCTTTTTGGTTTAAATTGTATCTGCTACGTTGCAGTTAATGTGTTAAGTATACATTTAGACAAAAAGATTTCTGCACTCCAAACAAGTTATTAGATTTCTATGAAATCATTTTTAATATGCAACAGTGCGATTCTTTTCATACGTAAATGTACAAACTGATACAAAAAATTCTCTAACTCTGGACTTTAGGATAGTAGGTACTGTTATGTATTTTATGTTAAGGGCCGACACACATCAGGCAAAGCGCGGAGCATTTTCCAATGAATATCAACCTATCGCTCATTGACATACAGTTGAAAATAAATAAACCAACCACTATTATTTTTTACCTCGGCCAGCTGTAAAACTCATTAGTGTTCATTTTCATTTTCGACTTAATTTCAATGCAAGTTCGGTTGATAGTTCTTTGGTTGAGGAAAACTTCTCTGCGCTGCGCTTCGCCTGCCCCCATATCATGAACTCTTAAAGCAAAGGCTGATGCCCTAAGAATGTTGTTCTGTCATCTCTCATAGATTAGAATTTCTAAATGTTTGCTTCTACAGTGCGTTAATTATCACAATAATATGAAAGTGGACACGACGCGACGCCGCGCACCGCCGCGCGGTGTAGTTACCGCTCTGGGTAGCACATCGCGTCAATTCAGTTACTACCATCTATTTTTAGATTTTTTTAATTTGGCGATGACATCAATTTAAACTGCAATCCTCTTAAAATAAGGAGTTTAATAAATGTATTTTTTACAGATTTAGGAATAAATTAAAAATAGAGAATCCTCCCTCTACAAATGTTAAAACGTTGTACTTATTTACTTTATTTTTTCATAAATTTTATTTATTTTTTCGGTTTTCGTATGCCTTTTTTTACTGATATTATTAATTTATTTAATTTAATGTAGTTACGATTTATAATATTAAATTTCTTAAAAAATTATGATGTTAGGTAAACAGTATCTTATTGTAAATAAACCTTGTAAATATCAAGGGCATGTAAGGATTGTAGCAGTAATTGTTAATTATGTTTAAAAACAGCATTCTGAATTGTTTACATTTTAATATCATGTAGGTACTTGGCCTTGCTTCCAAGAAAACAACCTGCCAGGTTCCTACCTGGAGGAAGGTATTTATAAGTATTTAAGTAATAAAATTAAATTAATGCTACATTTTATACTCTATTCCAATTAGATTTTATTTAAATTGTTTTTGGCCATTATTTATAGAGTTTATCTTAGCAACATTTTAAAGTTAAAAATCTTTAAAAATCATGTTATGAAATATTGTATTCTTTCTATTAAAAAAAATGTGATATATAGTACCATTGGTAATGTACATAATAATGATATCTGTACCAAAGTTTTTTTAACTAAAGTTTAAGAATGTAGTTAAAACAAATTAAAGATATTATTGTATGTATAAAATGTTTTAAATTTATTTTTGTCGTATTAAATTACAATATTCCATTGAATGTTTGCTATAATTATTGTTGCATGAATAGTATAAATAATAAGTAACATTTCACTTACCTTAACAACAGAAGTAGATTACATGCGGCTGTCTCTCACATATTTCCCCTGAGTTTATAATACCATTGAACAATGGTTTGTGTCGAGACATAGCAAAGTTGTACCTGAAATTATATCACAGTTGTAACTGGAATGCAAACATTTATCATTAGTCACACCACTAGTTTGTTCCAATTTCAAAACATGATAAAAAAAATGGTTACTTCTGACTTTGTTTTGATATTCAACTTTTCTGCTATAACAATGCATTTTTGTTTGTGTATACAAAATTCAGTTTTTTTAACTTTTAAAATGTGTAACTGAAAATAAATAATTAATAAAAAAGTGTCCTTTGATAATTATTTCACTAATAACATACATATAGTATGAACTCAGTATAGTTCAAATGGATAATAATATCATAAGTTCAAGTAAAATCCATTTTCCACATTATTGCATCATTGCATTGTTATATAAAAAAAGTGCAAAAATTAGAAGGATCAAGGACTAAATTATTTATTTTTAGGACAACCATACATAACTATGGTTCTGAGTTTAAATATTTTATCAAAATGTTTGATCTTAATATGGACAGATGTTATCATACCTACTGATTGAATAAATATCATAACATTGTAAAAGCCATATTCAATCTAAATTATAACAACTCTAGACAGCATACTTAAATTATAAACACATCAAATAATATCAAAATTAAACCTAATGCATGATATGGATAGATTTTAATCATGAATTTGTAACATTTCATTTCATGGAAGACTTCCAAATAATAACTCTTTGTTTATGCACAACTTCAGCAGTATCCTGTAGTGTCAACGAACTTTATAGCTTGCAAATATTACAAGAATATACCTAAATCTATGAAAGTGTCGGGTATAAAAATGCATTTTACTTAATTTCAGTCGAATTCTACACCATTATGTAAACACCATTAAACTTCTTAAATTATTACTACTTACAAAGACTTGTTTTTAAATTAATATTGTAGAATCCGTAATATATGTTTTAAACCAAAGTTTTTGGTAAAATATCTCCAATAGCACAATCAAAACATTTTTTTCTGGAATAATTTAACTGGTGAACTGTCAAAGTGCCAAGGCTGCAGTTTCAGATTTCACGATTTTTGAGACTTTAAATTAGAGTTCATACACATTTACAACTTTACTAACTAAATGTGCTTATATTACACTAAGAAAGATATGCAAATTTATAGCAATTGCGAAGATACAATCTTGTATTTAGGTTATAATGCTGTTATTAATCCACTTGCACTTTCGAGTAAAAACTGCATTACACAAAACTAATGATGCTACAAATCTGCTCAGCAATAATGCAATTATCTATCCTGCTTACACTTTAGGCAAAGCATATTGTTGTTTCTTTTTGTCAATTTCTTATGCTAAAAATGACATTACACCTATTTATTAAACTGGAATGAATGTCAAATAGCTGGTGTTGCCGTGTGTTAAAGAAAAAAAAACATTCTCCAAAGGGGTAGGCAGAGGTGTAGTTCACTCACATTCAGTTCAGTTATTGAGCCCATGTAATAGGCACGGTCGGATTATCCTTTAGGCAGAATAGGCAACTACCTAGGGGCCCCGCATCGGCAGGAGCCACGTGCCATGAGATATTTACATTTTTTGAATTTGTTTCTTATTGTAGTAAACCTAATTTGGGATTGGTATGTAAAATACCATTGATGCCTAGTTTTCATTTTGATAGAACAACTACCTTTCGCCTTTGAAAAGGTCTGAAAGGGGAAATGAGGCCCTGAGACGTGCATTGCCTAGGGGCCCCGACGTGTTTAATCCGGCCCTGTTTTAACGTGGAGTCTGGCTGTGTGCCTGATAAATGGCAATAGGCACACAGCCAGACTCCAAGTTAAAAGTTTCCACGAAGCCAATTAGCCAAAGGTGTATTTTCTATTCATGCAATATTGCCTACTTATTACACAACAACACAAAAATACAACAAGCTTCATCATCTTTTTCAAACTTTGTTTCCTTTACTGATGTAATTGGTGTACACCGTATAATTAAAGTAAATAAATAAATAACTTTCATAACGATAAAGATAAATTTTGAAGGAAATGAATATAATATTTAATTTTTTACGTTCCAAACCCATCTGTGGTTATTGATTTTTGGAATATCTTCTAGTCGTTATTGTCTTGGTAGTGGTATGTTATAATTATATTATAATTCGTCGTCATATAAATATACTATACGTACATTTCAAACTCCCGAACACAAGTGGGACAAATCTACGACAAATCGTGGCACTTATCATTATTTATATTATTGGCAACCTTTGTTGCATTTTTACTTCATTTAATGCAGACTTTTTATTACTTGCAAAATTTAAATCTTATTCATAATTGTCTTTAATTTGTCATAAAACTCTCCCTTCCTATATGTTACTGTTTTTAAATCGATTTAATAATTTTGCTGGTATTATGTTAATTGAGAGCGAATAAAGAAACATGTAATGTAATATTAGTTCTTGCTAAATCCGTTCCGTTATGTTACTGACGTGTAACTTAACATGGCAACTTTCTTCAAAAAGCCGACGACGTTTCTCATTTCGGGCCAACTCATCGGTCTTTTTGACACAGAATATGTTTGTTTTCAGTTCTTTATGTTATGAATTGTGACTTAATTATTGCGAGATAGATAAATAAATCCAATTAATAACATGGAGGTGCATTATCTCTTGTTCGTTTTGAGTGTAATATGGCACGGCACAGATGCGATCATGTGGAGCCTGGCGCCTAACACTCAGAAGTGTTTAAAGGAAGAACTCCATGCTAATGTGCTCGTGGCAGGAGAATATGAAGTTACAGAGGTTACCGGACAGAGAGTCGACTATGTCGTAAGTTAAAAAGACTATTTTTCTTGGCAAGATTCCATGGCTCATTCAGCTTGATGTATGTAACAGTAAACGCATCAATCACTAAATCAAGTCATATTGCAAATTCAGATAAAAATACAGTCACTACACAATACACAGTAATATACTTATTCAATATTCTTTAAAATAAATCAAATCAATTCTTTGATCAATATTAGTATCTAATCTAACCTGACAAGAGTTTTATATGCTATCTAAAAGGGTAGTACATCCATCCTAATTTAGTACTTGCAGAGTTGCAACTATCTGTGAAATATATCCTGCATGATGATGATTATAAACAAAGCATCAAGGTTTACTTCCTATATGAACCTACTTAGAAAGTTAACAGTGTTTTTATAAACAAAGTTAAATTCTTATCTGCAGTTTGATATGGTAATAATTCTGCAACAGTTACTAATTAAGTGTATCAAAATAAGCAGCAGTAATACTTCATATTAATTTATTGCACATAGCTTTTTAATTCTTACTATGTTTTATTTTAGTTTTTTTAATAAATGCAGAGAATATACAGTTATAATTTGCCATGAAGTGTTGACAGGTTACTTTATTATTTTGTTTTAAAAGTATAATTTGATGAAAGCATTTGTATGGGGAAGGCCTATGTCCAACAGTGGATGTCTTCCGGCTGATGATGATGATGATTTGTAAATAAAAAATCCAGACTGGGCTGCTACTGAAAATTACCTAATGGAAAAACCCAGTAGCACTTTGCTAAATCCAGGGTTTTAACCCAGGAACTCATGCTCATCAGTTGCGCTTAAAGACCACTAGACCAATGAGGCAGTATACAAGTTCACTCACTGCTTTAAAATGAACATATGGGATTTATTTTCTATTTAATGTACTTGTCTCTACTCTTGTCTTTCATTGTAAGTGTGCGTAAGATTTATTTATAATTTACTTTCAGATCCGTGACTCAAAAGACCACATATTATCACAGAGAGATTCAATAACCAAAGGGAAGTTCACATTTGTGACTGAAACATATGACACATTTGAAGTGTGCTTCATATCAAAAGTACCGCCTGGTAAGAGTCTAAAGTTAAGATGTAATTATGTTTGTTATATATAATGTCCAGTGGAGTGCTGGGCCAGGATAGCACCTTCCCATTTCGTCCCATGGGTGTTGTAGGAGGCGACTAAGGGAATATCCAGAAGATGGGCAGCAGCATTTTCTGTAACCGCACCACGTATACTGCAATCTCCAAGCCGCTTGCAAAGTGTGGCAGTTATGGTAACCTCCCCCCCCCTCCCATTAAGGGGGAGGCCTTTGTTCAACAGTGGAGGTCTTCCAGCTGATGATGAAATATGTTAGTTATTGTCCTAGTCTGCTATTGAAGGCAGTGTTATTGTTATAAATAATTTTCTTGGAAAATGCAAATTTAAACAGATGTTTATTCCGAGTATAGATGTATTTGCATGTGAAATTATTTATTTAAAGTCTGGGAAATATTCACTACAATCTAATTTCTATATTCAGTTCTTAAAAAATGGAAAATGACTAATTTTTTTTCTTTAATATAGGTGAAATAAAAAGAGGTAATTATTATTCTAACATCTGTTTCAACAGTAATAAACTGTAATATAATTATTGTATTATGTTGTTCACAAAGTAGTAATAATCCAGTTAAATTGGTACTCATGAACAAAGTAATGTTCTGATGAAAGCTTAAGCTACTAAGACTAGTGTGCAAACATTATTACACACTGGATTGTTTTTGTAAATATGGGTGAACCCAGCAAAAAATATGTCTGGGGAGAGACTAAGTTCAGCACCACTAGTTTAAAACCAGAGGGCACTCTTCCAAACCCCACCTATCCAAAATACCTTTTATAAACTATCTTTCGTTTCAGAACGCCGTGGGGTCACTCAAGATGTGATGTTAGACATCAAAATCGGCATTGAAGCCAAGAACTATGAAGGCGTAAGTATAATTTTAATAATACCATACCAGAAGTAGTACTATTTATGAAAAAAATATTACTATAAACATTTAATTTTGGCATATCTAGTAGTTTTTTCAAGCACAATTTTATATACAGATAATTTTCTTACTTGGCAACTTTCAACATTCCATTAGGGAGTGTGTAGGCTTTATATTATTTGCTGCTTCTAATTTTTTTTATCTAAGACATTTTATTATTCTGTATGCTAATGTATTTTCTTGGTTATCGGTGATTCTACTATGACAAACCACAAACTGCCAGAACTCTTGGGTAATATGTTAGCTTTATGTGTGACTAACACAGAGTATTTGTGTTTATGATGCATGTTAATAATTTGCATTTTTATACGCAGCCTGTAATTGTATTTATATATCACCGTCAATGTTCATGACTGCCTAAAAATCCTGAATTAGCCAGTGTATTCTAATTTTACAGTAAGATATCTACTAAAATATTTTTTATGTTGAAGATTTGCATTGTGTTATTTTTTCTGCATTGCATAAATAAAAGCTCTCTCAAATAAATTTAAAAAAAAATGTGCGTTTTTTAATACAATATGATTAAATTTAATAAAAATAGCAACTCAAATATGTCCAAATGTATGTGGCGATATGTTTATTCAGCAGTACATGTTAATAGTTTATCTACTAATGACGAAAATTCGTCAAGTTCTATTCAGTAAAAAGATTTTTGAATAGTAATATAATAATACTATTCCAAGTGTAGAATGGTAGCTTTTCAACGAGACGAGTGGACAGAGTCGTGAAGCCTTTGCCTTGCACTGGAAAATTGGAGTCTATTTATAAAAATAATCTTAACATTTAGATTGGTGAAGCTGCTAAGCTGAAGCCTATGGAACTTGAACTGAAGAGATTAGAGGACCTGTCAGAAGCCATCGTTCAAGACTTCACCCTGATGAGAAAGCGAGAGGAAGAGATGAGAGACACAAATGGTAATTATAATTAGATCTAACTAACTTTATAGTAGTTATCGGTTTTTATTTCATATAGGCTCGAAAGGGCACTTGAGACCACAAATCAAGTTGGTTGGTTCAAAAGTGTCGTTTCAATGGATAAGAACCAGCAAGAAACTTGATAGAGATCAATGGATAAATTTGTACCTTTTATTTGCGTTATAACGAATTAGTTAACAGTATGTATGCTGTAGTTTAACAAGAAATAATCTGTAGTAAGGGAAAGGTGTACATAGTGAATATTACTTGCCTACAAATTTTCCAGCAACACATTTGTGTTGTATTGTTTTTAACAAAATAGGAAATTAATTTTAAACTAACATGCTTGTAAATATAATTATAATTTGATCATAGTTTCCATTGTTATTATGTTTCAGAGTCCACAAACAACCGCGTCCTATTCTTCAGCTTATTCTCCATGGCATGTCTCTTGGGTCTCGCCACGTGGCAAGTTCTCTACCTTCGCCGGTATTTTAAGGCCAAAAAACTCATTGAATAGCACCTTATAAATTTAGCCGCGGCTAAAGTTGCTTGCGGGCATAGACTATTTAGGAGTTTTCAAAGAGGTGCATGCGTTAAGTGTGTCCTGTATTATGATTTCTCTTTAGTCTTTGTACCTCAAAGTATTCCCTATTTGTTCATTGTTAACAAGCGTATTCTTTGTTACTAAAGATGTAAATATATTTTGGGATATTATTTAAATATGTGAACACTAAATTACGCTCACTGTCAGTCACGTAGTAGAATTCAAAATCATACGCTGGCAACACTGAATTCGATCAAACCTAGTGATAATTATGAAATGTTTTATTTAACCAATTCATCACAAAACCCCGCAGGCCACTTTATCCGCGATTATAGATCTTATATTACTTTATATTTAAAATAATAAAATTTTTGGAATACTTAATTCAGATTTATTATTTAATAATTTTGTTGTAAATGATTGCGTTCTTGTCTGTTTACGAATGTGGTAATAATATATTTAATTTAATATTTTGTTTTATTAGTTCTTGTGACAAATTGTTTCTTTCGAAGTGACACGCATCTAATACTTGTTTCATTGAGTCTGGGTGTAAGCTCTTGTAAGATTTATATCTGTAACTGAGGATTTTATAAATCATAGTATAAATACATAATGTCATTGTCATACTAAGAAAAGCATAATTTATTTAAGGCAAAATTAAAAAGAAATCCAGAAACTAATTATTTATATTTATTTATTGTCTATTGATTAGTACTCGAACTAAATATACTCATTTTTGTTTCAATATTTAAATCCACATAAGATTGTGCACCAAGGCTTTTTTTGTGTATCTTTAAAATTGGATTAATCGTTTTTAATACCCGCTTAGTAACCAAATATGAGGTACTAAATCCCGGCATAGATGGCAGGCCAGCACTCCAGTTACTAAACCACCTAATAGGCCATTATTCAGGCCAAAATTAGTAGACTTATAGTTGGCCAACTGCCACCTATCAGGTCAAATCACTACTTACTTAGATAAGTGCTTCTAACTGGCCCTTATAATGCTTGACCTTTTGAGCGCCACGGCTTGTATAGAAGACAAACGTTTCCGTGCGCGCCATAACTTTATTATTAGTCAATATCTTGTCAATCAGTCTTGTGTAATGTAATAACAAACAAGAATCTATTAGTTTTTGTCTTTTAATAAAATCGTAGTAATAATAATATAATAATTATATATATAATAATATAATAATTATATTATTATTATTAAAATCGTAGTGTGGAGGGCACGAAAATTTTGTTTTGTATTTATGGCCGTGGCGCTTAAAAGTTTAATAAGTCAACATATAGCGACTGGCGAAACTACTACAATTCATGCAAAACAGTTAAAATAAAAAATAGTACTTCACCGAGAGTCGAAGTTAGTTACGAATTATGTATTTCGGGATTTACGGGCCCATCTTGTCCTATAACTTAAAAGAAAATATGAGGTCCAGGATATGAACCCTATATAAAATGTAACAATAAATAAAAGTGTGTCCTACTCTTAATTTTACTTCGTAGTTGTTGAACTTAACATCAGAGACTACCACTGTGTTGCCACTACAAAAATAATAAACTAAATGGTAGGTAAATAAAAGTCATGAATTTCGGTAACTTATTTTTAATCTCGTGAAAATTGATTGTTTATTGCTATTATAGGGTCTGTACAAATCTCACTCATTGGAAGAGCTGTAAGTTAAAGTTACGCAGTACCTTTACATTCTCGTAATACAAAACATACTAGTCGCAAACCTAACCGACCTGCTAGCTGAATAAATACATGGGCATACCCATTTTGAAATGTAGACACAGAGAATTGTTTACAATAGTCTTAAACTGATCACAGACATTGCATAATAACGGATTTGCTAGCCTTTATTAATGTAGGCATACGATTTTTGTTTTACCGACCTAAATATAGCGAATTCCCTAGGCACTCCCACTCGAAAATCGTACATACATTTTCTAGTCTGTACAAAAATAATATAGAAATTATGAATAAGCACGCTTTAGATACGTAATGTTCGATTGGAATACTGCTAAAAGCAGTCGGTTGAGTAAGAATATATCGAGTTAAAAATTAATGATGGTGTTTGCTAACAGTTTTTCGCACGGCAAAGGGGCCAACAATAAACATTTGTAACCTTTTAGATGTACCGAGCATGATATAGCGATTACAGTGTCATCTATGCAAAGTTGTACTCCGAAATTCTGTTTCAACTCGGTACCGACTTGGTAGCCAAAAATATACGCTGGTCTTAAGTTATCATGGAAAGAGTGAGAGGGTGTTTAAAAGAAAATATAGATAGATTTTTATACATAAACGAAAACAACACAATATATGTAACAGCTTTACAATAATGAAGCACGAGAATAGGAAACCTTTATACGTTTAACTTTCAATCATAACTTTTTTAAACCAGCGTATGTTTTAATCATGCTTCAGACTACTAGGAAAAGCTGAATTCCATGATTTCTAAAGATATTTAATGAACAAATAAATATTTTAATTAGATTTTTATAAATGCACTATTTTTTCGGTTCATGGTTTAATTTATTCTTCTTTTTTCCGTTAAGGGAAACACTCTTAAATTTCAATGAAAAATTAAATAATAATAAACATATCCATGTTCCTTTCAATAAGTTAAAACAACTTTAGAACAAGCTATTATGTACATTCTTAGAAACCACAAAAATATATTTTATTTGAAAATAAAACTATCATTACCTAATTAATTAAAAACATGTTTGGTAGTTTGTTAAAGGGCAAAATATATTTTTTGTGAACTGCAAATGAGTTATGTAACTAATTCGATTAATTAATTGGAATGTTAAAATACAAATAAAAGGAAATACAAAGGAAAAATATAATATAAAAATATACTACACATAGCTATACTTCATTACATACAATTTATGCTAATATACATTAAACCAATACTTTTCAAGCAGGTAATTTTGAAGGCATTACAGGATCGCCATGGAAATGTACCATTAAAAAAAAATGAAGAATTTCTTCATCACAATATATTAAATCATACAAAAATTGGAACCTACTATCATCTCACCAAAATCATAATTGCACAGTACATTTATCTAACTTATTTTCTCCTTATATACAATACATGAAGCCACTGAGTGGCAGGACATGTGTACATTTGTGATATCATCAGAGTGGGTAGTAGTCGAGTTGTACCGTTAAATGTTTGACGCCTACTTCTCGGAAGATCCGCGACGTTTGTTCCGTCACGTACCTAGGGTCCACTTCCTTCGCCACCTCTATTTTAAGAGCACCCACATGGACATCACTGCACAGCGTCCAGAAGTGCGGTTCATGCACCGCATGGACGCCGGCCAAGCCGACCACACGCGTGTATAAGTTAGGCAGCGCGCGCTCGAGCGAGGTAGGGGTCCGTTGCATGAGCACGCCTGCGGAGTCGCGCACTAAAGGCACCACACTCGCGGCTATGAGCAGCGCTATGGCCATGGAGCAGATGGGGTCGGCCCTCATCCAGCCGAACATGCGCATGAGGATGGCGGAGATGATGACGCCGACGGAGCCCAGCGTGTCGGCCAGCACGTGCAGGAACACGCCGCGCATGATGGCGGAGCCGGCCCCGGTGGGCGCCTCGGAGTCGTCGTCGTGCGAGTGGCCGTGGTGGTTGTGGGAGTGGCCGTGCCCGCCGCCGCCGTGCGAGTGCCCGTGCCCGCCGTGTCCGTGCCCGTGCCCGTGGTGGAATGCGTATATTCCTACCATGTTGACTAGGAAACCTAGTATCGACACCAGTAACAGGCGCTCATGTTTCACCTGGAAATAAATAATGTTGCTGCTAAAATCGGTAATAAATTTGTAAAGTATATACAATTCTTTAGTATTCAAAACGATTAAGGGCGCAAAATCAATTAGATCCAAAATTTGTATACGGAATATAATTATTGCTTAATCATGTTTTCAAGTAACTAGGTAGGTACTGAATAATTAAGTCTCTATTTAGGCAATTATTAATTCCCATTAAATAAACTTCAAGATCATCATCATCATCATCTGCCGGAAAACGTTAACTGTTGAATAAAGGCCTCCTCCTCAGAACTTGCTATTTGCACTTCAAGATCAATTAGCAAGAATTTAGGGAGTGCACATTATGTACAATACCGTTTATGTAGGTATTATGAAAGGTAGGAGGAATATAATCACATCTCATGATTCATTCAGGCTCAGCGTATTTGAAAATTCTTTAAATAGTGACATTTTAACAAGTTACCTACTAAGATTTCACTGTTTGAAGTAATTTTATCCAGATTCGTCATACACCTGTTTAAACAGAACTGCTTAAATGAATAATCATTATGTATTATTATAATATTCTTTTATTCCAACACCCGCACATAATCTCGAATTTACCTAAGAGCGTAAGGATTATAAATAAAATAAAAATAATACATAATTATTATCTACATTTCAATCCTCGCAATGTTTAAATATTCGCGATACACCTTGCTAATGAACATTTATCATTTTCAAACAATGTTATTAGGTAAGTATATATGTAAATGAAAATTTAATAAAAATCGAGTCTGCCTCGTTGGTCTAGTGGTCGCCAAGCGCGATGCTGAGCATGAGGTCCTGGGTTCGAATCCCGGGTCGGGCAAAGTGTTACTAGGTTTTTTTCATTAGGTACTTCTCAGTAGCAGTAGCAACAGGCTCGACCCTATCACATTGGGACCTATAGTAGAACTGCGAAATGTGGGTGTACTATACAACCCTGCCTACCCTTTTGGGGAATACAGGCGTGATGTTATATTAAGCGAGACGGCCAAACAGCACCCTCTTAGGAAGCAAGATATATACCAAAGGCAACATTGTAGTTTTGTTTTATAATTAAAAACCGCATCCGGGTCCTAAGTATTTTTCTACCGACGAAACCATAAACAACTCCATGTGTCAAATTTCGTTTGACTCAAACGCCGCACGATAATTCCCCGAATAATCTAAGTGTAGGAGTACACTTGTACAGTAAGTAGGTACTAAAGAAAAGACGCAGCAAAAATATATAGTTAAATGCCATGAGTAGTCCGATTACCGGTGATAAGTAGGATTACAAGACACTGCTACATTACATTATGTATTTTTGTTAGATAAGCTTAAACATTTCGTAGCAAAGGTGCTTCAAACAGGAAGCCAAGTTACTCATTCGAATTCCTTAGATTGTAGTTTACAAAAAAATTACGAGCAAAAAAATGTTGTCGTAATATTCAAGTTCCCTAATGATCTCTAAAGACCTTGAGGGAAGAAGTACAGAGCATCCACAGAGATTATACCTAAGGAAGTCAGGAGCACACTGGGAAGTTAAACTTGTTGACGGAGATTTGACATCTCCAGGACATGACAGGACATGTTGACATGGAAAATTGGCTCACGCCAATAGCCAGCAGATGGAGTTTACCTCAAAATACAATTCGAAGTGAAAGTACTTAGCAGTAACATATTTAGACATCAATATAATAGATAACGATTGTAAAGGTGGGGAAACCGAACGTGGTTTTATTGTAATTGTGACATCTAATCAGGCGATAGCTACGTCATAAACGCACGTGCTCTACACTAAAAGGATGGAGCTTATCTGTCACGTTAAAACACGGCACGTGTCCCTGTGTATTGGTGATATTCGGTTTATCCTGTGCTGCCCCCTTAGACAAGTGCCAAAACGCTTGACGAATAGAGTGATAAATGTATGGGGATGACATAATGTTTCGACTATGTTGTCGATGACATAGGTACCTAATTATGTCATCCCCATACATGTTTTATTCTATTCCATTTCTATTCGTCAAGCGTTTTGCCACTTGTCTAACTCAGCAAGCCAATATTCGTTCGTTAATATAGTTTTGGTCTCAAAGATTTCTTACCGAAATTGAGAAATGTGTCTTGCCTCACGGGACTGAACCAAAACTGGTTTTAAACTACTGGACACTACTAAAGGTCTTACAGATGGCTAGGTGACATGAGCGGATCTTTTTCCCGCTAAGACGATCGGAAGTCCGGACCAAGGGACTAACAGTTTTTATGTTCATAGACTTGATGATAAACAGTTGTGAGAAATAACACAATATGGGCTGTTATCGTAACTCAGAATAATGAATCAAAAATATAGCAATTCATTAATTAAACTAAGTGCGTGCTGCAAATGTTGACACACAGACTTATTTTATTCAAAGTAGTTTCTGTTTCGCTTAAGTAAACAGTACGTGAGATTTTTACAACAATTTCTGGTGAAAAGAGTTCATATAATTATAATAACAAAAATGCATTCTATAACAATATTCCGGTCACAATGGCTGTGACTAGCCAACTACGCAGGAAATAGTGGACTGATTTATGCGCAAACATAGGTGCTTTCTCTATTCCCTTACATCCATAGTCTAATGGGACGATACAACAGTACTTAAATAATGTCCTACTACAGGGCAAAGGCCTCATACAGAAAATAAACGAGCATAGATTATCGACTATACTTTAGTATAGACTTAGTACGCGCCAAATTGATTAGACCCGCATCAAATCTACGCTTCAATGATTGAGTATTTGATTGACCCCGATCTGAGAGGTATTCGTATAGCAGATAGTTTCACAAATCATGATTTTTTACCAATTATATATCATTTAGTTGAAGGAAAGTCTTGATTTCGTGTTTGATGTGTTTGGTGGACTTGAAGATAACGAATAAACTGATAGATAAGGCAGCCTGGTCTAAGATTTGCATAGATAGATAGATTATACTTTATTGTACACCAAAAAACCACACAACATACTAAATGCATACTTGCTCACAACTTGAATTTTGAATAACATAGATTTCTATATAAACTTATGTATAGATATACAAACCAATACGTAGCAACAGGAAAATACAGTCTCGTTATTAGATATTTAAATTGTGTTTTAGTGCTCAATTACGCCAATTCAAAACTATTTGGCGGAAAACTGGTACTATGCATCCTGGAATTATGACCGTAATATTTAATTAGGAAATGTAATTATCTACTTTCAAGCAAATTAAGCTGTGGGCACAGTTGGTAATAATTTATTGCAAAACATAATTTCAAGCTTGAAGCATACAATCATGTCCAAGGTCTTATAAACACGCGTCTGGTTAGTACGATCATCATCTTTAGAACGTTAATGCCAAATGTCTATGGGATGCATTTTTTGAGTATTTGATAGGTCTGACTGAAATACTTAGCTTGTAATTAATGATATTTTATGCACGTTTTTTATGTTTGATTAAGCAAAATTCTATTAAATATTTTCCAGTTTCTTGTTCCCGTACGCTACAAATATATATTTACACAAAAATCTTTCAATTTGTTGTACACATAAATTAAAGCGTTCAGAAGATCGTGGAGCATCATCTTTAGGAAGGAGTACGTCGAATTTAGGATACAATAATATAAAATACATCTTAACTTTGGAGTTTTGATATTCTAAGACGCGTGTCCCCCCCATTTTCCACACAGAATTTTGTATTAAAATAGCTACACACTAGTCTTGCAGCCATTGTAGTCAGCATTAAATGGTATTACGGATGAGTGATTCGGAGGGCGCGTGGTCGATCCCTAACGGTTTTGTTACTGACCGAGTTTTTTGTAACGAACTTGCTAATATAGTCCCCGTTGTCGACTCCCCACAATGAACTGCTCCCTAAATCTTTTACACATCAATAACTGTATAATAGTAACTCGTTTTCATTCTATTGGGCAGTTAAGGCTAAGCCAAACTCGATTCAGAAGACTTTCGGGAGCTCAGTCGTTCCGCTAATCGCAGCTCAACTCTACAGTCCGAACATAATAATATTATTTTCGTTAGTTTTGCGATTTATGTGCTGCGTTACTGCAGTAATTGGTCGATAGAACAACACGATGCCGCGATTGAATGCCGGTCACAAATTCGATTCAACATCAATACTCTCATCGAAATGAATAAGAACCTCTATCCTGACATTTTATTGGATGAAGTAAGAACTACTTTGTTGACAATTACCTACAGTTGAATTTTGAAGTTATCAACTTCGTATACATATGTTTAGTATAACTCGTCCTTTTTGTTCAACCGTCACTAAAGAAAGGTCCAGAACGAAGTAATTAGAAGCAATTTACGAGCCCTCTACTAAGAAACATATCAGCCTCACACGTCGAGGATTACAAACACGGCCGTCTTTAGCCTTTTGGAGGCCTGGGCACATTAGGATAAGGGAGCTCCTATGACGTTGTTTTGCTTTCGACTTTACAATCACATTGATTCGAAAAATAAATATTATTAAGTTTTTGGTTGGTGATCTGGGAGTTAGGAGCCCTCATCAATCGCGAGGCCCTAGGCAATCGCCCAAAGTGCCCAGTGGAAAAGAGGGACCTGATTACAGGCGTAATTTATCCATTCAAACTACAGCTGCAACAAGTTATTGAAATTAAAAAAAAAAAAAATTATACAAGTGAACTAAATAACGTGTTCTATTATATTACTGACGGTTGAGTCATACCCTCATTGCCCACCATACAATAGCCTCAACAAACCCACTTGACGGTGCCGCAAGCCACGGTAGTTAAGATGACAATACAACGTAATAAAAGAAATACTGATAAAGTACGTGCCTTCAAACAAATGTCCCAAACAATTTGGCAATGCAATTTCAACAGTATTACAAAGTAGCTGTGTTGAAAATCGTTTGTGCAGTATCGATGAGTGAAAGTCAGGAACTGAAATAAGGTAAATATTTTCGCGACAGATTCTGTATCAGATTGGTAATGATTCAATGATTATGCTATACCATACGAGAGAATGGAGTGTTGTAAAATCAAAAACTTTAAATAAAGTATACTCGTATTCACGTAGGTAATATAAATATACATATTTTTGGCTCAAAAGCGCGACAGATTTAAAAGTTTTCGGCCAATTTTTACCAATAAAAGATAACGAATACATCATACTCTTTGTATCTTTGGGTGTAATAGGGCGTTGTGAAACTCGCCACTGAACTTCTGTGATCACAAATTACAGCTGAGAGCCTGAGACCATCCAACTTTACAGCAGGGATTTCAGCCACTGATGCACTCTACATTCGCTTCACACTGTAGTCCGATGGGGCGGCAAACCGACACGATAGGACGACCAATGACCTAACATGGCATGGGGGGCAGATTTAGCCTCGCAGATTAATTATCACTGTAACCATGAAGCTAGGAGCCCTACCACAAGGTCTACCTATAAGTAATCTTTCATTCAATAACAATATAGATTTATGTTTTGCTTCAAGTCAATGGGACCATAAAGCTGATTTGTTTCACTGATTGTTTAAATAGACATTTTACCATTAGAATCATATTAGACCTTATGGCGTTGACTTTAAGGTTCCTTATTGTAGAAATTGTTTACAGTCTTATCAACTTTACGAGGAAGTATGTAAACTATTGAAATATTAGGACCAGGTAATTTCATTTGAATTTACTTAGTTGTCAAGTGTGTTTTGATCTTAATCATATTGATACTATAATGTGAATTTTTTTTTGTTAGGTTTTGGGTTTGTACTTCATGCAGCAAAGAAGCAATATACATACATATCTATTTGCAACAAGATAGTTTATGGGCCAGAGACTAATATGGTCTATATAAGTCCACTATAAAGGCACAGTTTTCATAGGATAGACCATGTTATTAAGGTTGATTGGAAAATCTACTTTGTTATATTATACATCAGTTTTTTTTTATCAAAGCATGATTTATAGATGTTCCTTATTGCATAAAGCCTTACTATGTGACAATTGTAAAACTCAAGTCATAGGCTTTCAAGCAGAGAGCCTCTTTAAGAAAGAGTACCTAATTGTCTGTCTGGCACACCCAGGGCACTCTACACCTTAACATAAACCGTAAACCACCATAACAATACCATGAACAAATATAAAACTAGCAAACTTTGTTAATTTACGTGAATTTGTAAGTAAGTTTGTCAGTAACCATGCCTAAAGTTAGTAAATTTTTAATCATGTTATTAGAGGTGTTTTTAAGATGTATTGTTTTCAACTATAAATCAATACCCTAACATACACCTCTGATTATCACTTAAGGAAATACAGGTATTAAGATATGTTATTTAATAATAAGTATGTGTATTTGCTGTAACTACCTATTTTCTACTTTATATTATCTCTTGCTAATACATGTTAAACTGACTAATTAAATAACAGGTTAGCAATCTTAAACAATCATATCTTATATTTAACATTCTTGAACATTGTAACAAGTATTCAAAGTTATGAAAAACATTAATGTTCATGTTATCAGCCATGCTAAGCAATAATTTAGATATCAAGTAGATAATATGGGTTGGTGGTGCTTAATTTTTTTAGCAATATGCTTTTCAGTTTCTTTTTTAGACTAGTAAATGACTATAATAATTTAAGTAAACTGCTAATATGAAGCTCTGACTTTAGTTTCCATTCTAAATCAACAATCCCAGATTAGTTATTATTTAGACAATGTACTGATAATATTTTTGATTTGATCAGAAATAGAAGTGGTTCTTAATCATGTCTCAATTCATAATAAATCTTATCGGGTGCTAAAAGAAGAATAGGTTCCTAAAGAAAACAATATTGCTATGTTAATAGTAATACTATTTCTTGATGGTGTTGCTGATTATCTTTTCTCTTTCTTCACATATTTTAGCATGGGAGTTACCATACCCTCACTTATACTACGGTTAACTTACCAAATATCTAGTAGCTTCAATATGGTCTGACAAAGTTACTGCACAACCATAAAATCAATGATTCAGCTTAAATCTAGCATGCATGTTTAGCAAGCAATTATTTAGTCAAAAATAAGTATTTACCTCAGGTGGCTCTATTGCTCTTTCCACAGCCTCGCTCATGATGAAAAATGCAATAAATAACAAAAACAGTCCATTGACAAATCCAGCCAACACTTCAGCTCTTGCATAGCCATATGAAAATCGTTCGTTTGCGCGCCATTTCGAAACTAAGGAAGCAGCTAGCCCTGCCACCAGACCCGTACAATCAAAGAACATGTGGAATGCATCCGAAATTAGACCTACAACCAAAACAATTATTTTAGTACAGTAATTGCTGACAATATGTTGGAAAAGTGTTCTAGGTATGAAAACATTTATTTTTATTAACTTACCTAAACTATTTGTCCATACACCATAAAACAATTCGACAAATGCAAAGGACAAGTTAAGTATGAGGAACATGAACAAATTCCTCGAATTCTTATCAGAATAAATTAGTCTCATCCAGTTTTGTAGCTTTTCACGTATCCCACCAAGGGTTCCGCGCGGAACCCTAGTGTCCTTTTGCGTAAGGGGCAACATTGTTTCTCCTGAGTTTTCTAAGGGTTCTTTTCACGTCATTTCACTCAAAAATCACAAAAACTGAACGTAAGTAACATAGCTGCATACGTGTACTTGACAAGCGGTTCTAACCTCGCACGATTAACTTTTGATAATATATTTTAAAGGTTAAGTATGATATTTAATGCACTTCAGTCATTAGTAGCGTAATCTATTTAATTTACACAAACTTTAATTATGATTTTTGAAAAAAACTAAACTTTACATCGTGCGACAACTCAACTTGAACTTGTCGATGAACTGTCAAAAAAATCTTGATGTTACCAGTTATATTTTGCTAAGCAAGTAATTTTTGCCATTTTTGGAATGTGCATTATTAAAGCTTTTCATAAATAATTAAAAGTTTGTGTATCTATTTAACCTTTTCTCACATTGATTAATGAATTGTTACAACATATAATATTTAAATTATTATATAAGTTGAATGACGTGTGGCAATTAAGAAGAGATAGTAAATTACACAACAAAATTCTTTCGATAACCAATAAAATATGATATTGTATACAAATTTGTGAAACATTTCATTATAACTGCATGAAATTATTTAGAATTTTTTACTACAGCAAATTAATATAAAAACAAAATTGTTTACAAAGCAGACTATGTATACTTTGCCAATTATTTAAGTTTGTCTATGCTGAAATACCTTATCAATTTAAAAACACTGCACATGCTCTGATTGGATATTAATAGAGTTCAACTGTCATAGCCAATAGGAACCAAGGAGTCACATAAATATTTAGTAAATGAAAGCATACTTTTGGATGAGTCATAGACTTTAAATTGACACTCGTTTCCGGAAAAGTTTTGCATAAAATCTATGAACAACAGTTTATATTGTTTATGACTTTGAAATGCACATTCCATAATTAAGATTATTTAATTTGCAAAACGTAAATTAATCTTCCTAGTATTGTAAGGTATACTATATAATGGCTCGGAATTATTTAAGTGTAGATTTAAGTTCATAATCCACGACTCAAGTTTTTTCCCGCCTACTTTTCAAATCAATTCCACCGGAAATTCGTCTATAGATGCGTTTGTTTCCGAAAAGTGAACGTTTCACGAGTCAACAGCAACGTCTTTCGAGAAGTTCTAGGCGCTGTTTGCGACATTTTTCCTTCTTTTATCCGTCATCCAATGTTTTATGTGATGAAATAACACGTTGATTAACGCTTATTTTCAATATTAGTGTTCATAGTCGTAATTAAGTAATCGCTAGATTACGATATAAGCTAATATGGGCGACGAAAGCCATCCTAAAACTCTCTACGTCGGTAATTTGGACGCGAGTGTTACAGAAGTATTCATATGTACGTTGTTCGGACAAATAGGCGAAGTAAAAGGTTGTAAGATAATCCGCGAGCCTGGCAATGATCCCTATGCCTTCCTTGAGTTTACAAGTCACACGGCGGCAGCTACAGCTCTGGCCGCCATGAACAAGCGAGTGGTCCTCGACAAGGAAATGAAGGTTAACTGGGCTACGAGTCCTGGCAATCAGCCGAAGACTGATACCAGCAACCATCATCACATATTCGTAGGTGATTTATCACCGGAGATCGAAACGCACATATTGCGGGACGCGTTTGCGCCATTCGGTGAAATTTCGAATTGTCGGATAGTTCGCGACCCACAAACGCTCAAATCTAAAGGGTACGCTTTCGTTTCCTTCGTAAAGAAGGCTGATGCGGAGGCTGCTATTCAGGCAATGAACGGTCAATGGTTGGGCTCTCGCTCCATACGTACGAACTGGTCGACACGCAAGCCGCCGTCAAAGCCTAATGAAGGAGCGCCGAGCAGCAAGCGAGCGAAACAGCCGACATTCGACGAGGTGTACAATCAGAGCTCACCAACGAACACGACGGTATACTGCGGTGGATTCACTAGCAATGTTATAACTGAGGAGTTGATGCAGAACACATTCTCACAGTTCGGCCAGATACAGGACATCCGAGTGTTCAGGGATAAAGGTTATGCCTTCATTAGGTTTACAACTAAAGAAGCGGCAGCACATGCCATTGAAGCGACACACAACACAGAAATTAGTGGGCACATAGTTAAATGTTTCTGGGGCAAAGAGAATGGAGGCGGTGACAGTCAGGTTTGTATTCTTATAATCAGGTAACTAATCTTTTTTCAGGGTGCATGTGACTATGAACATAACTGATAATGTACAACAGAGGTAAATATGAGTGAGTGAGTAAAAATTATGGTCATTCTTATTGCTGCCATACTTCTGGGTATGTTGAATTAATCATGGAATTAAGTTATAGTCACATTCAGGTAAGTAGATTAAAAGTATGTTGATATGAAGCCTCCTTGTATCTGCATTCTGGTTGTTTATCAGTGAATCTGATAAATCTTATAAAGTAGAAACTAATTGGACTTCTGAACTCTTAGATCACAGCAACCAGAGAGGATTATAATTTTAAATTTACTTAATAATTTACCAAATTCATTTTTTTTATCTCATACAAAGCGTCTTTAATGCCCATTAAACATAACATATAGCAACTTATATTATTATGCAATATTGAACACTTATACATTGTTAAAAACTTAATGTATTAGTTTCATTGAATATTTGTCTATTTAAAATTTTCGTCAGTTAATATTTAGAATCAACTTCCATTACTATTCATGGTATTGTCAGTGTATTATTGATCAAATACTGGTTATGAACCTACTCTTGATATTTGGGCTTAGAAAATTATGTAAATTGTAAATCAGCCATTGGCATGAATAATTAAAGTAAAATTGACATTCATGAAATGTAAATGCAACTTGTAAATGTATTGTAAGTTCATAATATTCCATATTATATGTTCATAATATATCATATTCTTGCTCATCTTTACCACTTGCATTTAAAAATATGTATATCTTAAATCTAGGACCAGTTTTACAACTTAAATTCTAACCTGTTGATAGCCTGTAAGGTATGTAGAACAAAGCTAGTCATTTGTTTTTTATAGGTTATATCTGAGTTCTAGACTAGGGAAATCACATTTTATTGTTCATAATTTCAATCAAATGATTAAAAACGTGCTTGTTATCAAAGTTAGGACCAAACTTGTGTACAAAGCTTGATATACTTGGAAAAAACTGCAAAGTCACCCTTTGTTAATACTTTAGACACATTGGAAAACCAACTTAATGTAAATGCTGATATGGTTGTCTTTCTTACGCAGACTTTCTCACGCATGAAACAATAAATTGGCATTAATTCATTCAAACAAAACAACAGCTGTGGTTGAGGCATGACACTTGTTGTTTCAAATGCAACAAACTAAGGTTTTCTTGATTTTATCATGTCCCTACAGTTTATGTATTCAACAAGTTAGAAACTAACCTTGTTTTTACACATAGGTGATGCCTAATAACAAGTTTGTTTCAGTGATTCTGAGAGGTAATTTATGAAAGGCCGCTGTTGTCTGAAACTTAAAATGCCTTGCGTTCCTTTAGAGATTATGAATGATTTTTCATAGTAATTACTTTTATGGTACATTTTTATATGACCTAACATGAGTCATGTTTTAGTGTGATTGCCTTCGCTTACAAATACCATTATTGGTTACACTAACATTTATTTCATCAACTTAGTATATGATTAAATACAGGACAAATCACTTGAAATATACCTAAGTCCGTCATATGTCACCTAACTGTATGATATGCCAACATAAGACTGTAAGTACTTGATGATTTCAAGGTTAATAGGCATTGAATTGCACTTAAAATTGTGAAAACTGATGATAATTATCTAATAATTATGTAGGTCAAATTTGCTAATATGCCAAAATGTGCACTATAGTGACAATATTTGTTTACTTCTTGTATTGTTTATCTTTCTTATAGTATTTATATACTATGTGTCTATCTTATGGTTACTATTTTATGTTGCCGATGAATTGTTTTATAATTATGAAAAAAATTACTTTGCACTGAATCCTGAACTCCTTACAATATATTTCAGTATTTATGCTACATGAGAATTATTGGTAATTTCAGAGCACGAACAACGCGACAGCAGCGCCGCCGGCGATGGGTGCACAAACGCAGTACCCGTACCCCTACCAACAAGGAATGGGCTACTGGTATGCTCAGGTAAATATCACACTTCATTACAGAAGCATTGCAGTTCACCAAACTTCAATATGGGCTATTTAGACTAAAAAATGATAAAACTGCATGGTTTTAGAATGAATATCATTACAGTGCTATCAATTAGTGATTGCAGTAAGATATTATTCGGTGAGAATGCTTTGTGGTTGCACTGTATCAAAAGCGGCGCAAGCGCAAGGCGCCAGTCTCATGAAAGATAAAATGTAACTTGACCTACTTGTGGTAAATCTGAGCCCAACTTCTAGAAACTGTAACTAACATCGAAATAATTGTGTTATATTAAATATGTATTTTTCTTGTTTTGCCTCCAGAATCAGGTAGGATTTCTGAATTAATAATTGGTGTGTTGTAAAAATTTATTTATGGCACTCAGCATGCATTTTAAGTGTCGTAACGTGTATCTAGCACTATTCGTGACGTAGGTAATTATCTTTAATGTGTTGTAGTACTACGAGAAGCCTTGTAAATATATTAACTTTGTAGTTAACGATAATTGTGCTTCCTTTCATGCCTATCCAATTTATTATCGAATTTAATCTCGTAGTTTTTTATTACCGGGTATTTTATACTCAAGGGAATACAATTAAAAATGTAATTTGCTTTGAACAATAACCTAATTTTTAGTACCTGAAAATGTGAGTAAAGTTGTTTACTTTTAAAACTACCTGCATTGCCATAGCGTAGACTATACACGACCTTTTTTACCACACAAATATAATTTATTGGTAATTTTAGTACCGTTTACGTCTATGAAGCATAAAAATTAAGTATGCTTAAATTTTAGATTTAAATACATAATAACAATATTTGCCCAAATGCCCATCCATATACTATTTTCGTTAACATCGAACTGTTTGCTATGTAAAAACTACGGTTATCAACAAAACTAGATTTGTCAAGAATGTTAGACGGGTCAACTTGGCATTCAATGAAGAGCCAAGGATACTCAACGGCTTGACATTTTCACTTGCATTGGCGGAATTTTAAAGAGAAACTATAATTAGTCCTATATATCAATGTGTAAAAGGATTTAGGCGGGGTTGCTTCAGCTTCACTTAACGCACACGTAAATGTAAAAAACTTTAATAACGAAAATGTATTGTTCTCTACTTGCAGTCCTTATACCGTTGATAACCGGGTTATTTATGCCATGAAAGAACTTCTTATTTTACATGCGTTATACATCTTCTGCAATCGTTATTTTTTGACGTACGTATCTAACGTTACCAGAACTGTTTGAAGCAACCCGCTCTTAGACTATTTCATGATGTGCAATCAGATTTGGTGTACTGCAATAAGTACATAATTTTTACTTATCTACACAAGCTAAGGAAAACGACTGGACCACAGATAGGAGTATGGACTATGCGGTTGAGTTACACACCTATATTAGTGGTCATTGTTGTCCAATTTGTTGGATGTTCCCTATACTATATTAGGCTATTGGGTAGCTGTTTAATTTATTAATTACTTTCGTGAATGACGATTGAGAGATTTAGATTGACTTAATACTAGGAAATAGATTCGAAAAGGGGCGATGACCCCAGTGTGGGACTTATTAGTGGTAATGGGCTTGCTGCCAATTTCACTCGAGTTATGAGTGACGAAATGTGACTGTATATACTTCTTATAAAGGATAGTACTATCAACCCCTTCAGGGATTACAGGCGTAGCTAAGAAAAATCACACACCCCCCAAAAATCACTTCTCTGTAAAAACAAACTTCTAAAGTAACTTTATTTACCGGAGGACGTCAGATTTAGTCATTATTATTTAGATACACAATCTGGTACACGCGATAACTGACGACACGATTGGCGCACTGCAGTGGTCGCGGGTTCTATCGCTGCACGCCACAAATAAAAACATGGTTGGCAGACGTTTTTGGTAAAAGATTGCAAAATACGTGGTAAACGCACCCACGATTTATACTCAAATCTCTGGTATGTTTTGACTTGATATCATACATTCTGTTCTCAAAATAAAGCATAGATACACCAACTCTGATAAGAGAATGTTATCACTCTGCTATACTAAGTTGTTTGGATTAAATACAATTAAATATGAACAGGTCCAATACTGGTTTACGGAAACTGTAAATAGTAAACCTATTAACCAGAATCAAAACGTCTACATTTGATCGTCTAGACAAGTTTGACATAACCGTAACTAATAATTAAAAATGTTATTTTTATTAATAATGCCATGTCTTGGAATTATGAATTTATGTTAATACCACAGCATAGGATTATTGAAGCTGCGCTCATCATAAAATCTATAGAAATAATTAAATGATAAAGCTTACTTCCTGCTTCTCACCTATGTAGGATTTTAAAGTGGACACTATTATGTCCATCTTATGCAATATGTTTAGTAAATATGTTTAAAGATCTCTGTTGTAATAATAATTACCGGCCGTCGAATGTAAGACGGTTTCGATGCCTGCGCAGTGTAAGCGCTATTTGTTGGTTTTATTAGTGTTGTATTCGCGTTATTGTTGTTTAATTAGATAGATAGGTTAACATATTATAATAAATTGCAAAATAAAGATATTTTTAAAAATCACGTGTTATTGAAATAATTTATTCGATTATGTTAATCACGAAATAATTTATTACAATAATTTGTTGCAGAGTCCAATTAACCAATCATTTTCCAGTAGGTAAAAGTCATCATATTTGTCTAATATGTACAGCTTGCGTTGTATATAACGTGTAATTAATATAATAGAAGTCTTCACATGTTTACATACAGTTAAAACTTGAACGAAATGCATAAATTGTATTTAAAAAACATTAAAATACGACGCATAATAGGATTTGTCTTACACGAATACACATAAAGATAATCTCTTTATACACACTATTTATTGTAATATTAGAGTTCAGGTCATTAAGAGGCATTTTTTTTAATTCATCCCTAGAATTATCTGATTAAAATTTTAAAGTCTAGGTAGGTTTTATGATTTTCTGACAGCATACAAAACACTGCATTAAACACTAAATAATTAGCTTCAAAATGCCCTCTCCTCACTATTAAACTTAAAAGGGTTAGCAGAGGTGTGTAACTTGCCCACATTTAGCCAGGCTATCATGATAGGGTGAGAGACTTGCTATTACAAATACTTAATACAAATATTACTCTAAATAAGCAACAGGTGGTAACAACAACAGGTAACCTCATTACGATACGTAATGTAACGTACTGTTACTTACAGATCTGAAATATACAAAGTTATCACGAAGTCAACACGTGAAATATGCAAATGCGTTCATTGAAAGTTTTACGCTCAGCCGTGAAGGTGGCTATTGAATTTAAAGTGTGCTGTGTTGTGAGAGCTGCGGTTTGTGCTAGTATTGTGTAGATTTGTGCATGGTATTGAACTTAATTTAGAAATAGATGGGTTTTGTTCACTCGAATATGAGTTAATTTTACAAAAACCTGGTCTCGTGGGACAGTGGTATTGGGTTTTTCTGTCAGGAAAAACCAAATAAAATCCCGACGCATAAAATTCCAGTATTGTAATAGTATCACCCCTACTACCTGGGGCTAATACTGTCTGAGACGAGGAGTTAGCGCTGGCAAAAAGTCGTTATCTATTATCCCCTTTGAGAGATAGTGTGTATGATATTTATGTTCACATAGATGTGGCGTAAATGCGAACATTTTGAAGTAGAAATTATCAATATGATAATTAGGTACCAAGCTTAGCTAGCAGTAACTTAACTGTTACAGACACAACTAACCGTTTACAGAACAGTTAAAACTAATATTGGTCACCAATATTAATATTTGCGTCAGTAAAGAATAGTTATAACCGTTAAAGAGAGTTCTGACTTGCAATATTTAGAATTATTAGTTTTCCTCAAATTCAAAGTTGATATATTTCAAGGTCGAATTTATTTGATATAAGGAAATGGCTCGCAGAAAGTTCATCGAATTATATGAATTTTAATCAAACGCGTTAAATTAATAACAATATAAATTGAATATACATAGTATACTTATGTTGTCAGTAGTAATATAAGGTACCTGTATCTTGATATATATGCGAACAGCCTTTGAATAAGGAAGACATTTGTGACTGAACTTGAAAATTGCATTGTTGTACTTATTTTCAATGTTGCATGCATGTTACATGTAAGTTATTTTAACATCTATAATTGTTAGAACACAGGAAGTTACACTGGAATTTTCATATAATGGCTGGCAATAGGCATAACCTACGTCGCAAGTCTAGCCGGAAAAATCCGAACGTTACCGATTAATCCAATCTCCGATTGCACACGGATACAATGCCCAATCAGACAATGTGTTATCATCCGCTAGGATGTAGTCCTATCCTCACTAGATGCAATTGTAACTGAGTGAGATGCTTAGAAGTAGATTTTACGTTTGACGAATGAGATCCGACACCAGTCATTGGTCTGGTTTCCTTAACCGTAGGGAAGCTTTACCAGTCAAAGTCTGCTTCTCAAGACCAAACCACTGAATCAGCCCTAATATAATTTTTACATGGAGATAGGATAAAATATGTCAAGCATAGTCTTAAGCGTTTTTTTTTATCTCCAGAAAGTTGCTGTATTTTTCTCCTTATAGACGAATTCGCGACCGAATGCTATACTCCAACTATAAGACATGTTTGGAACTTTTATTTACAGCTCGTTTAACCGAATCTGATTTCTATTACATTGGTGACATGACAAATGGCTGCCTTAAACAGTTGGTTAAAAACGTTTTTCATAATTTTGTCCTTATGCCTTCAGAATAGAATTGAATATCGGTTGAATAAGTTGTATAAAGATTTATTTGTTTGATAAAGAGTTTAGTTTTGTATAAAAGCGTCAAACAAATGCACTACTCTATTTCTTTATAATTGCAAGATTATCACGGCAAAAGATGTCATTATGTATTTTGTAACGAGGGTTTGTCTCATTTCAGGGTTACCCCGCGTTACAAGGATATATGGCGCCCGGCTATTACCAGCAGTACGCCACAGCGTATAGCAACCCGCAAGCCGCCGCGGCAGGTATGGAACACCCTTTATATGAATACTTAATTACTTATGACCAGAAATCCCTAATAAACAATCGAAATTTTCATACTACAGCTGAATTGTAAACCTTCTTTTTAAAGTCGGTTAAAAAGGCTATAACAGAGGCTAATGCTTCGTAGTTGCCGGCTTAAAATAAAATAATATAATATCAAATACATGGTCTGGTCTATATAATTTAGTGTGTTCTATGGTTAAAAGAAAAGAGTGTTTCCTCGACCACCTTCCTTTCCTCCTTTCGTTTAGAAGTAACACATCCGTAACATGTTTTGCGTCACTGGTAGTACACAAATGTGTTTACATTATTTTCTGTTTATGCCTGAGACAAACTGTTGATCTGATCTGACAACAATAAATTTTAGTACGGTTTTCCTTACGTCAATCAATGGATATTGATTAAGCGCGCTTACCGCGAATGTGCGCGTGCGCATGTCGATGCATTTCGTTGTTTGTTTATCGTAAAGATGAAAGATGTTATACTATCACAAGGTATTTTTATCTGCTTCTAATATTTATATGTTATGTATAAAATATTAATTATTTTGTTGCTTAAATATTACTAATAGAAATATTTGTTTACTTATCTACCTGTTAAATTAGTTGTAAGTGAACTGTTAAAATGAAAGTAATGCTATTACGATGGCGCGTCGTTATCAGCCGTACTATCTGACACCTCAATTTTTTTGTTATCTACCGCCGCGTTAACTAAAGAATAATGTAAATAGTTTGAAAGCTAGTGATCGCCGCTTTAGATGTTTTGAAGCACTTTTTACTCAAATACACTAGTTGTAATGTGTTTATCTCATGTATAAGTTCAAAAAATGCTTGCTGGTAGATTTACATAGTCGTAATTGTTAAGGTTATGCTAATTAAAAATACTAATTATATTTAATTATTAGTGCGCTAGTTTTGTCATCTTTCGTTGTTTCAAGTCATTTCAAGCTTAGTTTATTTAGAATTCTGACGATTGTCCGTTTTGTATCAAAATAATCTAAATTCTCTGTAGTTAACCTCTGTAGGTAGTAGACGCAAGCTTTACTAATGTCCTAGACACAGTGTCATCGTCTCATTCCCGCCTCCCTGCATTGGTCGCCAAGCACCTAAGTTCTGTGCTGTTTGAGTGTGTCCCCGCTACCGTATGTCGTTCATTTAGCCATAGAGCACTTAGATATGCAATGTTCCGATGACGATGTTCTGACGTGTGCTTCCCCCGCAGCCGGGTACCGCATGAGCATGCCGGGCGGCGGCGGCGCGGGCGCGGGCGGCGGCTGGGGCGGCGGGCCGGCGCCGCTGATGTACGCGTCGCCCATGCCGTCGGCGCAGTACCCGTCGCAGTAGCGAGCCGGCCGCGCCGCCCGCCGCGCGCCTCCACCGCCGCTACGTCGCTCCTCATTCTGTGCCTCACGTGGTCCCGAAGGGACCCTACCTAATACAATACAAACTCTGCGTCAATTTTGTAAAACTGTCCTTGGACAGATAAGTTTTGGTTTAGATTTTATTTTTGTACGAGTCCGAGCGGTCTTCCGTGTAGAGACTTCCGAAGAGTCGCGTTGCGTACGCGACGTACATTTGTAAAGAATTGTTAATGTTACTGTATAATATGACGGTGATGTGGTTTACGTCGTAATTGTATATTCCAGAGCATTGCACGCTGCCAAACGTGGGACCTAGCATCGTCAGTAAGTGCGGGTGGTGTGCCGAAATATATAAGCAATCGAGTTATCGTACATATCTCGAGATGTTGACATTGGCAGAGCAGTCAAACAGTGTACAAAATGTTGGAAAATAGCAATACCGTTCAGCTCATGTTCCAGGTGGTTAGTGACGGGAATCCCCGGCCGGCACGCGACGGTCGCGGACTCCTCTCCCTGCTGTTGTCCGACCGTACCCACTAAATTATCCGAGTGTTGACCGGCGCCATCTAGTTTTTATAGGCACAACTATATGACGCTACGTCTGCAACACTGTACAGTTTCGGATTCACGGCGCAACGGTGTTAGTCGACCTACATAGATAGGACATAACGAAATAAATTATAAATTTTTAATGAAAGTTATAAATACATATATAGGGGGAGTAGTGTCGCGAGTGGCCTCGTGTACATACGTTGATATTTATTGGCGCCCTGCGCTGGCAGACTGAACTATGTTCCCCGAGACTCCTCACACGACGCGCCAGACAGTTTTGACCTATTTATATTAAGTTGGGCACATGTTGTTTTGTTTGACCTGAATTGTTATGATTTATTGTATGGAAACACTGGTGAGTCAATAAAGCTGTGGGTCTGGGACAACAGGTGTTTGATTTGCCGTCTAGATTATAATATACAGCAACTGTATTCTGTTTGTTTCTGGGTCCAAATTATATAAATGAGTCGACTGCTAAGTCCTTCTGTGATCGAGAATAAAGCAACGTTCGGATGACGTGAATGATTAAAAATTATTGTAAATTCATAAAAAGGTAAAATTTTGTAAAAGGATAAATAAATAGTTTAAGTTTACAATTACTTTTGATTATTGTTGTATTATTAGCGGCGTCGATCTCTGTTCCGATGTACCCTTTATGTGAATTATCATAACTTGTACATACATATTATGGTGTCTAACATCACAGACAAAAGTGGATTCCACCTATTTGAATAAATGTAGGTAGATAGTGAATTATAAAATGCTTTGTAAACACTGCTCAATATAGGTATACTTAGAAGTTATAACAAACTGAGTATGCTTGATATACAATATAATTAAAGGGAAATATTTAATAACACAACAAGTAATTTTAATGAGACAAGTTATGACTACCCGAAATTACACACTTACACAATACTTACATGGCATCATTGCTTATGGTATCAGCACTGTGACATGCTTAGTCATTCCTATTGTACTAATGGCTAGTGCTCGTTTTTGGTCGGTAAGTATCATACATGCTAGACATTTGATATCACACCAATTGCGCCATCTATCGGCAGACATATAGCACAGCTTAAAAAACATCACAAGTCAATGAGATTGAATTTTTTCATGTGAAGTTCAACTGAAGTTGTTACACTAGTTACAAACTATACCTAAATATACTTTCCAATAAGAAGTCTATTACGATTGGTGCCAAACGCAACTTCGTTGACTTCTGGTTAGAAAACAAAGAGCTGACTGGCGAAAAGAAGTGAGATGAAGAAGGACGTAAGGCTACAATCAAAGGAATTCTTCTGAAAACAAATAAAATTATGGCATTTTTTTGACTATGACAATTACTAACTGTTAGTCTTCACCAAACGTTGACAACTGAGAATTACATTAAATTGGTATTCCTGTGGCTGGTTAGTTACTATGACAAAATAATGTCCAAAATCTAAACGTGGACCAGTGTCTATCCCGAAGTTACAGTGAGTTAAGCAAATAGGTAGCCTTGTCAAAATGTGGCAGGTGGCTAACAATCTGACACTATCCTATCGGACACTGAGTATGAATACGAAAATGTCGAATGATACCAAAACTTGGTTCAAAACTCAAATCTAATTACCTAGTAACTGATTTTCAATAGTCATAAATTCATTATATTATAGACAAAAATGAATTTATAAAAAAAAAACATTCTGAGTTCGTGACTTAATTAATAGGTAGTGACTCGTTATTATTTTTGCCTAGGCAGGGTGTAAGAACCTAGCAGACTACGTGGAGCTACTTTGAATTACCTGATGACGCCGTTAACGCTGCCCAACCCGGGAATGGAATTCATGATATTACCCGCAGCAGTCGCATCATGGCGGAAAATTGTCTACTTATATATAAGGTGGCACTTACGACCTCAAAAATCTGAAACATCTACATGATGGATTCGTTAGATAAGTTATCCAGCCAACAGAGTACCTACATGAGATGGCGTTACTGTCTTTCGAACTATCGGGAATAATATATTTTGAAAGATAGTAACGCCATCTCTTTTCCTCAAATTAGTTAAGTGGTATCCACAGTCCACGTTGTGGGTTTGATTCCTACAATCTTAATAATGGACCTATTTATAAATTTTAGATGCACCTACTTAGTCTGACGCTAAATGTTGGTGTTTATGAATTCCATGTTACTGGCTACGTCAAAGAGCGCCCACGGTAGACGGGAATTTCCGACTGATGTAAAAGTATTGCACTAGAACTTTCTCGCATTTCTCTAACTATAAAGTTGTCAATTGATTTTAAGCTTCAAACAAAATGTTTCTAACGTCACTATCAAAGGACGGTAATAAATAATTACAAGCGCAGCAACAGCTGCTTTTGAACTGCATGGTATAAATCGGTAAACTTTGCGTAGGAGGACCTAGTACTAGATGAGACGACCTCTTGAAGGTCGCCAACAGCCACAGAGTGCAAAACAATGCAAGGAATTTGTTAATTTAAATGTCCCTCATTTGCATATTTTCCAATGGAGATTACAATTCCATTTTTACGACGAAGTTCCACTTTTTAGCATTATAGCAAAAAAAGGCGGAGGGAGCATAGTTGAAAGCTGTTAGTACCTATGCAGCTTTCAACTTGTTTACTGTCATAAGATTTTTTTATACGGTTGACGGGCTTGTAACTACATAAATCGATCTGCAGAGTTAAGCGGTGCTCGCTGTGGACTGTCTTGTGATGGGTGACCTTTTCTCATGAGACACCTCCACGCATGGGAGTAAGGAAGGAGTGCACAACTGCACACCCACCTTGCCTATTATTAGTCGAAAGCCATTTTTTTTTTACCTTCACCCCACACTAGGAATTTTTCCTGTGTCGTGGCCTCGTGGGTGTGTTTCACAAACATGAAATATAACATACACAAACACCCAGACTTTGGACAAATATCTGCTTGTGGTTCGCACAAATTTTTGCCCCGTGCGGGAATCGAACCCGTAACCCTTAGAGCAGCAGTCCAATCGCTTAGCCACTGCGCCAATCAGGTAAATAAACAATATACTGGAACCAATGGATGAAATGGCATGCGTAGGTACCTAATAGCTATTGGACTGATGTGACAGATGGGTAGGTACGTAGGTGTCTGATGATGCCCTATTTATAAATAATGGAAAGTTTAAGTATTTGTGTATCGACACAAAAATATTTGATTGCAATGCAACAAACTGGCTTCTTGTCAACAATGATCAAATAGCGTAACTCTTGAGTTAGCTATGCATGCGTACCTACACATAAAAAAATCTTGCTCTTAGAGTGATATCTGCGAGTCATGCAAATATTTGTCTCGTGCGGGGATCGAATAAGCAAATCCAAGAGCAACACTTCGATCATTCTCCACTGCGCCAGTCGACTCGGCAAAACTAGAAAATAGCTTTACTATGGTAAAATTGCACTATGATTCAATATTCGTAAAGATTTCAATCAGTAAATAAAAAATAACATTCAACGCAAATAACCCTTTAGCGTCCTCAACCTACACAAATGCTGTGTCGACTTACAAAATATCTGATGATTCAAGCAGACAAGCGACACTTCATAAATTATTTTTATTTAAGTACCACTGCTTGCCTTCTATTGCACGCAGCATTCCTGACACCTTCTGATTATCCTTAACCCACTTGTGACATCACATTTAACAACAAGCATTTTATAATTTCTGTGTAAAATTCGTGCGGGGTTTGGGAATGACGTGAAAATTGCAATGACAGTGATCTAAAAATAAGGTCGACAGCGTCGCGCCACTGCGCGCGCGCTCTCTTCAGTCGAGGACCAACCGTCGCGAGTTACAGTCGAACGAGCATAAATCAGCAGCCATGGTGTACGAGAGTGACTTCTACACGACCCGCCGCCCCTACAGGCCCAGCACCAGCTACAGCACCGTGACGGTGAGTGCTGCTGCCGCCCTTCTAACACCTTCTACTGAGCGTGCCTCACACCTCGCTCCACTCTCTCCCGGGAGCCGGACGCCCCTCGCACCAGCTCGACCCTCTGAGTTGATCGCGTCCCTCTACAAACGGCTATGACGCCCTTCCCGCCTCTTCGACGTTCAGTGTTTTTGTTCAGTGATATAAATCCGCAATTATAATAACGTGATACTATGATCTCTCGCTGTCTTCCCAAGTGTCGACTTGTTACCGTTTTCGTTAGTCCGCTTGTAAACATCATTGCTATTCTTAAGGTATATCGTCGTCGGCGCATCGTTCTCTAAGGACTTAGGTTTTGATAGGCGTCGTTCATGGTAGCATTCCGCAAGTGGGTCATTTCGTATCGAGAAACGGAGTCGGAAAGCGGAGCTACCGGGCGCGCCAAATATAGCCGCGGCTGGAGTCGCGCCCGCCCGACTAACGGCGACTTCTCCGCTTGCAGCGGCCGCTCGGCGACTGGGAGAAGGTGCCGTTCGTGCCGCGGCCGAGTCTCGTGCCGGATCCGGTGACAGCGTACGGCCGGCGGACGCGGCCCGGCACGCGCGCCTCGGTCCTCGAGCCCGTCACCCGGCAGAACATTCCGCCGAAGCCGGAGGCTAAGCTGGCGCCACTAGCGCCGTACGTTTCTCCGCGCGATCAGACGCGGTTGCGCGTGCTCGCAGCCGTGGGGCAGCGCGAGCGCACCTTCGAGGCGGACCCGCTGGGCACGCCGCGCGACCACATGGACGTGGTGCTTGCGCAGTCGCACGGGCGGCCGCAGCACGCGCCTCACCGCCACGTCTTTTACAGCAACTACGCGTCGTACTGACGGGCGTAGCTTTTCTTTGTCGTGTGTCGCTTTCGCTAGTAAGCTAGTCGGTCGGGTCGGTGCGAGGGCGGGCGGCGAGGTGTGATCGGCGGTAGCTATAGGGCGGGGTTGTTGCAGACGCCGCGTCACTACGTGGTGGTGGACCGCGACCCCGTGAGGCCGCGCCGCGCCGAGGAGCAATATTCGTACTCGTACCAGAGCACGAGCGAGCGCTCCACAGGCAGCGGGCTGCCGCAGCGCAGCTCGTACAGCAGCACGGTGGAGCGGCGCACCGGCAGCGGGCCCGGCGGCTACTCGTACAGCAGCGAGCGCAGCAGCAACCTGGGCGGCCCCGGCGGCTACTCATACTCGTCCACGGCGAGCGGCCGCCTGCCCTACGGCAACACCTACCGCCACTACTCGTACCGCGTGTAGCGCCCCGGCTCCCGCCCGGCCCACCCTCACCCCTCGCTCCTAAGTCCTAACTCCCCGACACCCCAGCTTCCCTCACATGTAACTACCTAATCAGTATTCGCTGTAACGTAATGTGATCGCTCTACTTTATTTTGTTCACAAGTGGAAGTTGATCGTAATAGAGCTTTTTAATGTTACTTTAAATTATTTATTTAAAATGTGATTTAGACTGAATTTTTAATAAAGCTTGCGTTTTCTAATATATTTCTATTTTCTTTGTGTCGTGTTCACACAACAACCTAGAGACAAAGGGGTCGATGATGAGCTCGATCCTTGTTTACTAACAGTTACGTATGTTCATGTTACCTATTCTGTTGTATGTTGGTTTCTGTGTTCCCTATTTCTATATTCTTAATGAGATATAAATGACTATCTGTTAATTTAACTATTTTATGTGTAGGTAAAATAAATGAAATATTAATGTAAACTTTTATCGATATGTGTCTATTTGAGATATAACACGAGTCTTATCAAAACAAACAACGTGTGAAAATAGCCGCAGTTATTACATGCGCACTGAAACCGAACATGACATCACAGGATCTATCTAGATCCAAGAACAACACAGTTTTTGTAATTATTTACGACGAGAAAACGTGTAGGTAGATTATATCATTCGTTAGGTACCTACTCTTAAACACAGAATTTTCTAAAGAACAACTACACAATATACTTAACACAAAATGGAACATGAACTGACAGAGTCTAGCGGGTCTTACGATCCTGCTATAAACTGATACCTACTGCTAAAGAGAAACAGAAGTGACTTTGTATAAGCTGACAAGTAAAACTGTGCTATTGTCCGACAGCCCTTGTCGTCAGTGTACTACCTGTCGTCATTACTACCCTACTATCACTCGCCGTACATTACGTACGTACCCAAGCTCTCACAGGTAAGTTGGATATTCTGTAGAAAGAGCACTGTAAGTAAATCATCCTTGGCTGCCGGGTATACCGCTATACATGTGCACCCTCATCTATAGACATGCACTGTCTTCAGCACAGCTAAGTAACCGCTTTCCAGCACATTTGAAAGAGGTCTAGTATTAATTTAGACTGCAACAGCGGTAATTTATTATCTTACAGATGTTTCAGCCACATTAATTGTAAATAATTAGTTTTGATTTCAATCGTGAGTCATTGTACATAAGTTATACATAGCATTGCATATTCGTTGCTCATGTTCTTGTACATAACCTGCCCACTGTCAGTTGGAGACTTGGAGACAAAAAATTACGATGTATATTTCTGAATTTTTATTAGGGTAGGTTAACCTTACCAAGTATTTTTTCTGATATTTCCTACAGTACCTATAGAGTTTAATTTATCTTGTGGTTCCAATAATAAATTAGTAAAGACACTTCATCTAAGATACCTAATAAATAGGTATTTAGTTTCAAAACAAAACTAAGGCCGACTCAAAACTAATATTTTAGTGAATATGTAGTATAAGTAGGTACAAAATTAGGTAGGTATTAATTACTAAAATATTAGTTTTGAGTCGGACTTCGTTTCAGTATCAACAAGAAGAATACACTGGTTGGCTGTGATTTAGATCTAAACGTTTTTAACCCAATACGTCAAAGAGCATTCTATAACTCTTATGAGATTTGAAAACACGAATCTTAAAAATAAAATAACTGAGTAGAAGTGAGGAGTAAACAAGTTAAAAAAGCAAAAGTCCTCAATCAATCAAATCTGTTTTAGTTCACCTCGACCTAATTGTGATCAACAGGTCGTAAAATTAAATATCCAAGCATTGTTTATTTCCTAACATCTTGTGCCAGCTATTTTAACAGAAGGGCTGAAACGCCTACCTATATTATCTACTTATGTAACAAGAATGTAAAGATTTCCAAATAGCTCTCTACGAAACCGAATTTCATTACAAAATATTGAAACAGGTTAATGATATCAAAGTATTTTTATTATGTATGTAGGTAGGTAGGCGGTGACAAAAGTTTTATAGATATAAAACATGATTCTTTCAAATACCTAATAACATACTTTTTAAAAAGCTTTTGATGTAAATAATGTTTGAAAGAAGGTAGATAAGGATCAATTCCAAACTTAGTCGCAATAAAATTGGAGTTCAATATTGTAATACGTAAGGCCTCAGAATACAGAACAAACCAGAAGCCGTGAACGCACACAAAAATGACACCACACCAATTACGCCGAAGTAGGGTAATTGAACGATTTGACATTTAGTTCACAAAGATCGCGCGCATCGCTGGAACGTTTTACACGCTGCACATTTAATTCAATTATGCCGAGCTGCGTAATGCAAATGTGCAAAACTGCGGACGGAATTATACAAAAATATGTTAGGATTATATTTAATTTGTACATTTCACATAAATATGTCCTTTTATTTAAATATTGAATAATTTTAATTGTAGTGATTGTTATATAAAACCAAGCGGCCATTTTGTCAGTGTTGCAAGTATTTGGTTGAGAGTTTACCCCACGATTTTTTATTAACTAATTTGTGCACAAATTTCTAAAAGGAGAACGAACTATGTTTTTGTGTGCTTTCGGTGTTGAGTTTGATTACCAGTTTGAGCACTGTCATTGGATAGCAATACGGAGTCTAGAATTGTATCTAGTCCATGCCAATAGGCTCGCCCCCTATTACGCGACTGCTTTTCGTGTATGCATTAAGCTATTAATATTATTTAATGTATTGACCTCACCTACATTTATTTGTCCTATTGGTCCCAGGACCTATAACATAAATTACGAAATGCGGGTATACTATATACCTAATGCCTTTTAGAAATACAGTTTATAAGAATACCCATTTGAGAAAAATACAGGCGTAATGTCATATCATGTTTATTGGTAGAATTCCAAACTATTGCATTACAATATATCTTTTTTAAATTAAATATATATAATAACCTCTTATAGAAATCATAAAATAACAATACCCAAAACATCGTCATTTACCCCAGAAGTAGTAACTGCCATTCCTAACCTAGCAACATTAAGCGGGTGTAAAGTGGCGGCAGGGGGGAGCGTACGTATTGTTGATGGACACAGTGCACATAAAGGAAAAATGGCTGAACGCGGGGCCTGTGCGTAAGGCACAGACAAGAATGTTGACCCTGAAGAATATAATCAAAACGGTGAAATCTAGAAAGATCCGTTTATTAATTTTCAATTGTCTAACCGCATCTACAGCTGCATATAATACAAATCTCCTCAGTTTTCGATCCAAAATCAAAAATAATTTTGCGAGTAGCTGACGCATTCAATATTGACAACCCCAATTTGATATAAACTCTAAATTATGATAAAATAAACCGTGCGATGTTATGAGCTGCTTATCAACAACTGTTGGCATTAATTCTGTTTAAAATTTAATTAAACATGGGTTACTTAAAGGCGACAAGAATATATTTTACTGATATTTTCTTCAAAACAAAACGATGAGGAAGTGGGTAGGTAACTAAATTATGTAAAAACTTAACGTCGGACTTCATAAAACTTATTCATAGCTGAGACGTAAATGGTTTTAGTTTTGGCAGTTCTTAGTGACAAGGTATTTATGTTGAATACCTACCAAGAAATATAAATGAAGAGCAAATACTTTAATAGCAGCCAAAACGTTGATTCAGATATCACGAGCCGCTAGTGTGTCTGGCAAAATGTTCTCGATCATCATTTAAACAGATAAATACTGAGCAGTTGCTAGATGATGGTTTTATATCTCAAGTGTGTAAATAGAAATACACTATTGGGATCAATGAACCTAGAATCTGCCCTTGAATTATTCAGCTAATATAAATATACTACGTCTTAAAAAGTTTGGAAGATCTAATGTAAACGCAACGGATGTGCGCAGTATGATTTAACTTTCTGTTTTGTAGGTTGATTTCTAGAACAATTTATTCATCTAAAAAATTAGGGACCCTTAACAAGCTTGCATCACAAATATGTTTGCATCTGGGGTTATTGTAGCTTCTGTATGTTAAAAAAGGTGGAATTGCTTATTAATAAAACAAACAAATAAAAACGGAAAGTTTACGTCCAGTAGTTTTTAGAAGATTTCCCAAAAAATACAGTGGTTTGTAAGCTTTGCCATCTGCCAAAAATGTGGCTAGATGTACAAACAATATTATAGGAATAACCGCCAAGTCTTGGTGAAACCCTGATAAATATCACTGTTATGACTTTATTTCTCCTTGCGTCTAAGACATGTAAAGAATGTGGATAAATAAATTTAAAAAAAAACCTAGGTACATAGTAAAACAGCGTTGCGTACTAAAATGCAACGGTGTATTTACGTTCAGAAATAAACATTTATTATTAGTTCTGACTTCGCACTGACGTGCAACAAGTGCATTAAAATATCATGTTTTACAAACTCGCTACATTACATATTAATCAGGATCTTCTTTTTTAAGAAGATACCTAGTCGATGTCCTATAGCAGTGTCTGGTTGGTCTACGGCTCTAAGTGCGACTGCTGAGCATAAAAGCATATCTAATTGTTATCGGGATTTATCATTAGATCATTCTCAGTATCAACACGGAGTCTGCTCTAACTACCTGGATAATGGCGATTTATTAGGCTCAGCCACCTTTTAATTTGGACTAGAACATACTTAACTGACAACATTTCTGTGTTCGGTGTACTTACACACTCCTGCGTAGTCCTTCGACAGACGTAAAATTATGATAAATAATTTTTTGGTAGCAAAATCTATAGGTAATGGACGAGTAAATGTTAAAACGAAATACCTAGGTACTTATGTATGTGTCTGTTGTTAAGCCCGGTTTCCACCGCGAGCGAAACGGACCCAGTAAGGAATCCGTTTCACTAGCAAGAGTAAACTGGATATTTGTATTCCCATTAATAAATAATCGGGCGGAAAGGACTAGGCGAGCCGAAAGAGTTGTAATGAACTCGCTCAGTCATTTTCCTTTTGCAGTGGAAATCAACAGACTAAACTCTTTGTTGGTGGAAATGTAAACCTATTTCATCAAAAAGGAGTCCATTCCGCCTTACTATTTCCCGCACATTACCCTTTCGCAGTGGAAACCGGGCTTTATTCTGGCAGCGTGTAGAGACCGGATGTCTGAAAGGTATGGCGTTCGTAATCGGTGTGCTGGCAACTTGTTATATACCTACTATACATAATTACATATTGTACTTAGGTATTTTACAATAACAGCCAATCTATTAATAGCATATGACTTTACTGAAAGTACGAATAAGTAAGTACTTAAGAGTTAGAGCTCAGAGTATAATTCATGCTAGATAATAGGATACACGCTAGAACATTATTTTTAAGGTAGGTTCTCGAAACTAACAAGAATAGGTACTCTAAGCCTTACTGCCTCTGTTCTGAGAACTATAAACTTATAAAATGACAAAACTTTGCAGCTGTGTACTTATAATTTATAATAAAAATAAGCAAATGTGAAACGAGACCGAGAATAAATGGTCGTCACAAAACATAATTATTGAAACTATATAAAAACGTGCAGATTCATGAACTAGGTAAAGTTGTATTTATAATATTATTTACACCGGTTACACGTGTTGTAGATGAGAATAAGAGCAGGTAAACAATACGCAGCAATACACTGTAAACAGTCTGAAATCATTTACGATACATTTCTGCAGTTTGGGTCCATTAGCTGTATTTTCAAGTGGCATATAACTAACAGAGTTAGTGCATACAAGCAGGTATAAAATAAGGTCGAATTCTTTAGTAACATTTTAAGGATACGCTAAATTCCTTGCGTTATTTATTATGGTAGATATACATAATACACAATTTCGATACAGTAGTAATTACAGCACGACGCGTGACACCCTTAAGGCATCTTGCCAATTCTCATCTTACTGTAATCAAACGAACGCAAGCGTAAAACATTCTCCGGCATAATAAAATGTATTTGCAAAACATGTCGTTTACAATTATCCAAGATTTGTACTATAATATTAACACTCCTAACGATCGAGGTTAATCCTAAGCGACGGCATTAAATTAAAATCAGACATAGGTATGCGCAGAAAAGTAACTAGTGCAGATTGTTAATTGAGGACACAATTACTTATCGGATTAGAGTATTTTTGTTGGCCTATAACAGATAAGAAGAAAGTATTGCATCTGATGCGCATGAAATGTAAATTCAATTATTTTTTTTAATACGCAAGAAGTTTATATTAAAGCATTCCGTTGTTTCGGTAATTGGTACTTAAATTGTTCTCAGCGTCGGATCTAAATCACGATGTCCTTTGACTAGAGTAGAGGCAAGCAAAAGGGTATAAGTAGATATTTTGTGGATTGTCTTAAATTCTTACATATACCCATTTTCTCTATGCTTATACTGAGAAAAACTTGCCTAATCAATATCTTATATTGTAACTGTTTACTGCCTAGATTATTTTACCATAATCGTTATTCACAATCTGGCAGTGAAAAATTACATTTGAGTATTGTATGTTTATCCAAAACACTGGCCGGATGTATCACTCCCTAGATAAAGTGTGAAAACAAAAGCTGGAGCCGGATCAAGGGGGAAACAGTTTTGGCAACCATACAGAGGCCAAGAATACCGCTTAACGCCCATGTTATTATAAGAAACCTAACGAAATCCTACAACACCAACTATCTATAGAATATTCCCTTGATAAATGAGATGACACAATAGACGCAACGAATTAAGTATTTAAATATTATATACGACTCAATGAATGGTGTTGGTATGTCGCTGGCAAACATGGGCATAGTAACCTGATAGCATTTTGTTTTCTCTCCCACAACGACTGAAGTTTCCTGTTGATTGAAACTTGGCAATTAAACAACTGTGTACACAAAATACAGTAGGTCTTAGAAAAATGTTTTGTAAGCCACAAATCGAATGAGAAACAGCTAGAAGAATAATGTCACAGCTGCTCGTTATTTCTGAGAACAGGTTATTAGTTCTAGATCATATTTCTTTCGTAAAAATAGAAGTTAGAAGAATACTCCATGGTAATAAAAGTTGCAATCACTCTCGCCGTCTGTTTGCGTGCGTGTGCGCAGTGGAGTCTAATTTTACAACAGCCGATGATTCACGTCGCCATTGAGACGAACAGTAAGGTCCACCACCAAAATAGCCCTATGATTTAGCGTATTATAAACGGTACACACAATTGTGTAGAATTCCATGTTTTGAGGAGAATTTCCACCGAAGGTATTGGCGTTAGTGATGCAATTTTCGCTCATATTTCGTTACATTTGCACCAGATGATTCAGATCACGAAAGCACACACATAATGTAAAATATTCGTCATGATGCTTTTCATTTATTTTTACGTACAGTACCTATTTATGCATGATATTTATCTTCATATGCATGTTTTTTATTAGCAGCAAGAATTGCATGTTGCAATCTATAATTTTACTGTAATTTTAAGCTTGCCGCTTCGAAAATGGTAACTGCCTTGAGTAAAGTTTTTGTCGTAAAGTTTCAGGCATTAAATACACTGTATTTTCTTGTTACCTAATCGGCAAGCTTGGTATAACCAGGTATAATCATTTAGGCGTTCTTAGAAGCGATACATTGCTACATGAATATGTTTACAGGCGAGTACATAGTCTAGGTTAGGGCAGTTTTGATAACAAACCTAGTATTTCATCTAGTGTTCACTGGTTAACATTCTAGAACAAAGAAAATTATCCAAATTAAATTATTTCCCGCGCATGTCGGTTAAACAAGGCTATTTGCTCGCTCGTAAACGCCAGCTTTGATTGCTCTGTAATGTTTACTACTCCGTGGTGATTAACCTTGCCCAATACCAAATATTCCAGGCTGAGCTGATATACAGGCCGACTTCTCGCACTGTCACTCGACTCACTACGTACCCGGAGGCACCCCACCACATTGTGCGCGTACGCGTGCGACCCTCGATAGTCCTGCGTGAGCTGGACCGCATCGCGTACCTCCGCCGTCCCGCTGTTTCAATCTCAGCCGTCGACGACTTCTGCCGCTCTGAATCTACCAAGGTAAAATACTAATGTTCCAACCTCCAAAAAATGTTGATGAAAAAATATTATAGAAATCACTATAACAGAGATCCTTGTTCCTCTTCATCGCCTAAAAATGTCCTAAATGATTCCAGGCTTTCCAAGATGAGACCAGCCGCATCCGCGCCGATACTGCTTCGCTTTTGCAGCGTGCGCGTTCCGTTGTGCCCCGTGCTAAAACCGTAGCACCCCTTGACACTATTTATTCGTGAGTAAATAGGCTAAACTTCCCTAAAACATCTTCATACTACATCAATAAATAATAAACTAAAGAGATGGATAAACACGTGAATCTGTGATAGAAAACCCTTCTAAAGTAGGTTTAGAAGTGACCAAAATATATTTTTTGACATCCTTGCCCTCAAGAACGTTCAGAAAACCTTGTTGATGTACCACATCCAAGGCTAGGTCAAGTTTTTCTCGGCCGTCTTCTTGATGTGGATGTAGGGTACTAAAATAGCTCATTGATGCGTCTATTAAACTACCGCCCTGGCAGTGACATTGATGATTGACGACGCAACTACCTGTCGTATGTCATTTGGCAATCATGTACACACCGGTAGTAATGCCGAAAAACCTGTCTTGGTGCCAAAAAGTAATGAACTTGTAGTTTCGGAAACAAGAACGAAAAATAGAAACTTCAAAAGGAAGGACGTCCGCACATTTGGTGGCTGGTGTAGATTTCAAAGCTACGTGGTGAACCTATTGCGTGTGACGTACTTGTCCACCATGTATCCCTGTTATAATTATAGCCGCTTAAATGTCAGCCGACGTTTGCCATCATGACTGTGTCAACATTAACATTACATTATTTTCATTTAATTTTAGACATGTTTATTAAGCGAAAAATATTATTTACATCCGTTTTGATATCATAAACTGCGGTTTGTGATAATAAAATGATCATAAAATAACGACTATTTATTATTTTTACAACTTCATTATGTTACCAGATATTCGTACGGAGAGCCAGTTCAGCATCGTTTTAGCAATGACTATTATCTCGAGAAGCTGTCCCTGCGTAGTGTGGCCGATCACATTCGTAATATCTCCTACTACAACGAACCCGCTAAGAAGTTTACCGGTAAGAATATTAACAACTGGTCTCACTTTACAAGAGAATACAACACTCGGTGATAATCAACTAAGTTAATGAAAAACCTGGTGATTTAATCTATGTCTGTTAACTGTGTCGTCCGTTGTCCTTCAGTTTGACCACCGACTAACAGTTAAAATTCCAGTGTGCCCCTGTGGTAACCGTGGTGTTCTCGCCAGGACGCGGTCACCTCGCATGCCTCCACTACAGCGGTAAAAAGGCCTTCCCCAACCGTAGGCCTCTCTACAAGGAGCTTAGCATCAGGGACGACGTGAATCTGCTCTCTTTCTATGCCAAGAATAGACTGGCAGCCGCCGGTTTGGCCGTCGAGAGTGCCACAGGTACCTCGTCTACGTCGCATAGCTAGCGCTCGCTTACAACCCTCGCTTAATTCTTTAAAATGAGTCTTTAAAACTATCTAAAAGTGAAAGCTACGCTTCGACGAGCTCGGGGCACTAAACGAATATTAAAACGAGGTATAAAGTCCGTGTCTAACCCTGCGTGTGGTGTCTCTTGCAGCGGGCGGCGCGCCGGAACAGCCGTCGGCGGCGCAGTGCGCGTAGCTCCCTGCGGCGCGGCGCGGGCGCCGGGGCTGACTCGAGCGGGCAGCCCCGCGCTCGCGCCGCGTTCGCCCTTCGCGCTCTCTGATCTCGGTATAACATGCTAGAACTAACCAAGATCATCTATTTTTTTATTCATATGGCAGATTACCTATATTTTTGTTACTGATGTTTACGAGTTGCGACCAACGATTTTATTTTACTACGTTCTAGTCATCGTTGTGATAGCGCGGTGTTCTGCGCCGAAATTTTGTCGGTGACCAAGACGTCTCGTTTTCACTTAACTCGACTGATTTTACTTAACAATAAAGAATTTTTACTGAAATTGTAGTTGTTTTAATCATTTGCACGTTCATTGTTCCCAGTGTCACGCTTATAAATCCAAGCTTTAGTAACGCTTAGCTTTTGAACTAAACTTGTTTTTAACAAATCGTTTAACACACGTAAATAAATAAGATAAAACACAATATAAATTAATTACTATAGCTTTTTAAGATCGTCGACATTGGAGGTATAATACCTACACAGAAACGACATTCAGCAGCTCAAAATCCATTTTTCTGGACATGCTCTTAATTATATCATGCCTAGGTACAGAATTGAATAATGCTTAAGACAAAAAAGATCCCGATGTAGACTCCACACTGGACAACTGCACTATCATTCGCATTACAGCATGAAGCAGCACTGAAAAAGAGTACGATGTCATAGCGAATACCATGCCATTCAGGGGTTGTCATTGAGCTTGGTGCTGGGGTCTTAACAGCTTAGATTAGACGGCATCATGATCACGAGCATTGTGCTGCGTCGCTTACTTTATATCGTTCCACCACAATGACCATTGACGTTCATCAATCATGCTGTGAAATGATTAGCAGATTCAATTCGAGCTGATTGTTTCAATAATGGTCATGTGGCTAACGGGACGCGCGTAACATTGGCCTCGGTGCAGTGAAGCTGCTCCCATGGAGGCCGAGCCGCAAGTTCCAGGTCCCGCAAATGATGGAAGACCCAGCTTTAGAGCTGAAAGCTGCCAAGGCTGACCGTGAAGCCAGATTCCGTGCCACTACCGTCGAGCCTGTTATGACTCCAGCCGCAGACTTGGCCGAAATCAAGCGGAAGAGACAGGAAGAAGCGCGTGCTGCTGAAGAAAAGTATGTACCTATCATTCACGTAGTTCGTTAGGTAAAACAATATTGGAGAATCCAGTGCAATATAGTCATTCTATTTTGTTACAGGGCCTTGAAAGAAGAAGCAAAACGCGAGGCAGAGCGCAAAGCTCAAGTATGTATTCAAATTAATAATAAATTAACTAAAAAAAGATAGGAAAAATTTGTAGTAGGCGAGATATTTTATAAACATTCGTTCGAGTCTCGAACGAATATTTATAAAATATCTATATTATTTTTTTTTACTTACTTAAATATTGTAATATTTCAGGCTGAACGCGAAGTAGCTGAAAAGAAGAGGGCAGAAGAGGAAGCTCGCAAGGCCGAAGAATCTAAACGTAAGGCTGAAGAAGATGCTAGGAAAGCTGAGGAAGAAGCCCGCAAAGCTGAAGAAGCTCGTCTAGCTAACGAAGCTCGTTTAGCTGAAGAGGCCAAGCTCGCTGAGGAAGCCCGCAAAGCCGAAGAAGCAAAATTGGCCGAAGAAGCTAAGAAGGCCGAAGAGGCAAGACTAGCTGAAGAAGCCCGCTTGGCAGAAGAGGCTAGGCTCGCAGAAGAAGCCCGTTTAGCCGAAGAAGCAAAGCTAGCAGAAGAAGCCAAGTTGGCGGAAGAAGAAAGGCAGGCGGAACAGAGAAGGCAAGAAGAACTCGCACGGTTAGAAGAGCTGGAGAAACAAGCTGAGGAAGAACGCGAAGCGGAACTTGCGCGACAGGTATGAAAGTTTTATATTCTCAAATGAAAACTAATAAATGCTTTTTAAATAAAGGTATCAAGGACTCGATGTTTCCCAAATTATGTCCTTTTACGGTAGTGGACAGTTTTGCAGAACGACTAATGATCTTTGCTCTCCAATTTATTGGCATCATCGAGTTACCTACTCCAAATAAATGCTTTTTAACCTACAACTTCTTATTTCAGGCTGCTGAATTAGCAGAGATGGCCAGACAAGAGTCAGAGCTGGCAGCCGCCCGCCTGGAGGAGCTCTCACACAGCGGTTCTGCAGCTGATGTCCCCGAAGCTGATGCCAGGTAAATATTTTGATAGTTACATCTTGCTAGTAAGAGCCTTCTTATATCGTTTGAGACTTAATGCTCATCTACATACATGATAAGGATTAGCTTATCAACTATCACGGTCCTCTTGCTAAGGTTCAAATCACCGAGATTGCAGCGGCCGGTAAGTCATTTAACACTGAAACTGCTCGCCGCTTCGCTGCAGGCAGCTGCCATCTCGGTGTGATTTGAGCTTAAGTGAAGGTGTTAAACGACTTTATTAAGCTCTCATGTTCGATAGGTCTGAATCTTTTATTTTTCTACTACACATGTTTATGTTGCTCATTTGTAACGAAACATATTTATTACAGTGAACCCGCTGACGAACCAGAGCCCATAGTTGAAGAACCCGCGTCTCCCGAAGTGATCCCTGAAACGCCCGCAGCCGAGCCTGAAGCTGACGTCAGCGAAGATGAACAAGCGGAACCCGACCTCACCGACGAGGAATAAACATTAATATTATGAACTAATCAATATTTTTATAGTTATGCATTTTCTGTATGAAATATATGTAAATGCTAAACATTATTCATGCGTATTTTGGTCTAGAGTAGACATGAATGGTGTGATAGCAGTAAGGTGGTCATGTTTATCGCCGTCCTTTCTTTTGCGTAATTAAATTATGCAACAGTGAAAGTAATCCTTCCTTGTGTATACGTATTAATAGGAAATCTTCTACCACCGTTAACCAAGTAAAATTTTAAACTAAAACTTAAATGTTACTAGCTTAAGTGTTTTAATGATGTTATATTTTGTTAAATTTTAACAATAAAAGACATATTAACAAGTTTGTTTATTTTTCCCTAGATATTAAGGCGATTATTTTAACTAACGAGTTATTTTATAGCAGATTACCAGGTCAAAATAATTACCAATAAAGATTTAAATTAGGTACCTTTATAGTCGTCGCACAATGAAAATAAATTGCAGTCAATAAAACACACATACAAAACCATAGAGAATATGATTGTTGATGGCTAGAAAAACTGATAAGTTAAAAAATTAAGATTTTAGATGAGCTGTAGACGGCCAGACCAGCTAACTCCATCTCTGAATAGTACAAAGTAACACTTCCAAATCCATTGACATTTATTTGGTGGCAGGAACTCATTGTGCGAGTTTGTTTACAAGCCATATAGCTTTTATAATGTTACCTACGTAGGCATGTTTAATAAGAAATCTGTATGAAATGTGCAAGGTGTGTTAGTATTCATTAAGTGATCTGAATCCTAACTGCTGTGCAATAGTGTATTTTTCCAGAACAATCTACCTTGAATAGGTATCTATTCTAAAGTATTCCCAAAATTAATTGAATATGATGTTTTATTAGGTTTTTGTGATAATGAAGTTTTGTGTTTATATACCTGAAAAGGACAGCTGACATATGTACAGTTAAAATACACACATGATAGTATTAAAATAAATATAATTCTTACAATTACTTGAACTCTAAATAGAAATTAATGTGTTATATATCCATTTTCACCATACCATCAGCAGTCTTAGCAACTTCTTCTTTTGTAACTGGTTTCTGTATTTTTTTTGCAGGGTTTTTGGCAACCGAGGGAGGAGTTGATTGACTAGCTGTCTTTTTCTTGTAAATTTCTACAAATTCTTTATCCATGTCTTTGACTTGTTGTTTTATCTGAAATAATAAACATTTAAAACAAAATTGGTAATTAAGATTCCCATTAATTTACTGCGTCAACTAATACTAAGTTTAAATGGACCATGAAAGGTTTAAAAGGTAACAACAAGCTCTGGGCAAAAAAAACAATTAAAAGCACCTAAATATTTATAATCATAATAGTATTGCTAATCATAATGTTTAATTATCTATTTCTATACTACCTAATAAATATCTTAAAGACTGAAGTAGCCCTACGCGAATAGACGAGTAATATGGTACCCATAACCCATATGTAAGGCCACACTACTTAGATAGGTTGTTGTTTCAATATTATTGAATTCATAGAAGTATTAGGCATGTCTAGTTACTCTTAGATTGAATTGATATAAAATTAATTACAAACAATTAAGTAAATTACATACATTTTTTAATCCTAAGTTGACGGCTTTAGCTTTTGTTTTCTTGAGGCTTTTGGCACCTGCTACTTTAAACACATTGGCTTTCGGCCCTTTCTTATTGTTATTTCCCATATTAAATACTAGTATGAAAGTATATTAAATACTAATCAAACAAAGTTAGGTTCATAGGTTAGGTTTTATTCTTGACGACGACGTTTTTAAATCTATCACGATTTACAAACGTCAAAATGACAAGACTATTACATACATGGACCTAAAATGAATTAATTATACAATGTAAATAATTTTTATCGCATCTTCAAGTAAATAATTAATATTAATATTTCCCTTTATTTTAAAATAAAAAATCACTATTGATCATGTCAATATATTGGTGAATAATAAAAATGTGCCATTTTGACATTAACTGTAATCGCCTGCGTAAACCCAAACGCAATGATTGATAAAAAAGCAAATGAATACTTTGCTATTTCAGTGATAAAGGGGCTGAAATAATACGATTTTTAGAACAACTCTAACAATAATTCGTTACTTATATTTGTAAAGAGGTAAATAAACGCCGTAAAAATTACTTACTACTCCAAATACAACGGGAATAATTCCGCCATGGCTAAGGTATGAATTTTGCACACCTGTTTACTTACGCGCAATCTTATCTATTTTTATTGTATCGAGATATTTGCATACTAGTCAGTCTTGATAGGTAAACTTGTCGCAAGTTTCTGGTTTTACTTGTTTTATGAGAGGCTACTACGATTTAAAACCAGGCAGTATTTCAGAGTACTTACATTTTAAGTCGTGCTTTATTCTATCATGGGTGATACCGTCGAAACAAAGGTACCTAAATATTTAAAAAAATACTATAATAGTAAAAAAATAAAAATAATAATGGGTTTATTGTTACTTTTTATCATTGCTCTGTGTAAATGAACTTTGAATTAGGCACTTAAATACGTACTGACTTGACACATGCCTGTATTTAATTTATTTAATATTTCATATATAACAATAGACACTTAAAAGCGATCTTTTTTTTACTGGAAAAGTTTAATTAATCAAATCGAAATTAAACATTAGATCATAATTTAGCTTTGTCTAATCATTGAAATTTCTATATTCAATATTCAAATTGTTTTTTTTCCTTTTTACAGCCAGTATTGTATTCATACTGGCGAAGCTCATGTTCCTGGCGGGTGCGGATCGCACTGAATCTGAAAGAGATACCTTATGACATCAAAGCAGTGAGTCTCATCAAAGGAGGTGGGGAACAGCATTGCAATGAGTATCGGGAAGTGAACCCAATGGAACAAGTACCATCACTCTGTATAGGTAAATTATTATTTGATATTTAATTGTAACTTAGGTGTTAACTATGAAATCTCTTCGGTTACAATAAACGAAAATACCATAGTACTATATGTCTGTTAAGTAGAGTAAGGTTGAATTTTATGCATTTTTTTTGCCAAATTCCTTTAAAGTTTAAAAAGTTAGTTTTATTAATCCAATTATTCTCTTTAATTTCAGATGGCCACACACTTGTAGAATCACTGAGCATTATGCATTATATAGAGGAGACAAGACCTCACAGGCCGCTGATGCCCCTGGATTGCTTTAAACGTGCAAAAGTGCGAGAAATTTGTGAAGTAAGTTTAAAAATAGTTCATCTTCACAACATTACTAAAATGGAAGAGTTGTTATATGAATCCATTTGAAAACCAACATCAACTAATTCAATTATAACTTTACTTTTCAGGTGATATCATCAGGTATCCAACCACTCCAGAACCTCATAGTTCTTATTTATGTAGGAGAAGAGAAGAAAAAAGAGTGGGCCCAACACTGGATTACCCGTGGGTTCAGAGCAACTGAGAAACTGCTCTCTGCATGTGCTGGAAAGTATTGTGTGGGAGATGAGATCACTCTGGCTGACTGCTGCCTTGTACCACAAGTGTTCAATGCGAGAAGGTAAGTAATAATCGATAGCTATTGAAATAGAGTTGACCTGATATATAAGATTTGAACAATATGATAACGAAAACCCCACCCAAATCTGATCAGTAGTTTTTGAGAAAATTGCAGACATGGCAACATACATATGGGTTGAATACCAAACCTCCTTCTGTGAAATACGTTAAAAACATCATCATTTGATATTTTATCAGTAGATACAGTTCTTATTGGATATCAGACATATTTATTTATGATTTCAAACTTTAATTTCAGATTTCATGTTGACCTACGCCCGTTCCCTATCATCCTGCGCATAGACCGCGAGCTAGAGAATCATCCAGCATTCCGCGCGGCCCATCCCTCGTCGCAGCCCGACTGCCCGCCCGAAATCGCCAAATGAACTTGTACTGATTCTACGTCTGCATATTGACTGTAATGACCATACATTGTGACCCGCAATGCACACAGGTGACACGCGGACAACGGACAGACGATTTTCTTTCTCATACAATTTGATTTTACATTAAGGTTTATTAACGGGGAAACAACAGGAGATGAGTAATTTCTCGCTCTTGCCCTGATTAGTCCACCATGTCTATGATCTAGTCTAGTCCTTGCCATATCTTCCCTGTGTGCACTGCGCCTTACATTTTAATAACGCAATATTTGAATTCATGACAGTTAGAAACATTTACAGTGTGACCATAGTTTGCCTAATAATAGAATATAATTATTGTATAATCTGTTGAAATGAGTTTAGACTTTGTATCAATACCAATGTAGTACTTTATGAAGTAATTTAATTTTCAAATAAGATCCCTGAAACTTATTAAACTGACGCATTTTTGTACACAGATAATAATAATAATTGTTTACACAAACTTTTTATTATAAAAGAAATGCTTTAACAAGTCTTAAAAGAGTCTGTTACATTGAAAACGAATTGAGTAGACCATAGTAATCAAGACTAGAATTATATAGAATATTCATAAACACTATAATCATTAATCTGTAGTAAACCTGCTTCTGACAACATAATTATACAAACTTATAGATATACACACATACACAAGTATCAATATATACATTGTATAAATTGGTTTGTGTGTAAACCAATTTGTGGACTTGACATAATAGCAATGTTCAATAGTTTTCAAGATTTTTGCATTTTTATACAAAAGTCGCTGCTTCAATTTTATGTTCAAACATAGTCATAGGCTTTTAAATCTTATATACCTAGTCTGATAATTAATTTTAGGCAACTTTTATAAGGTATTTGGGTATTAGGTAAATATTATAACTATGTATGTACGTGTTTTACACTATTTTGTCCATTATTTTATATCATTCCAATTATTTCTAGGTAAATGTAAGAATAATAATATGTTTTGATTATGTGTTAAATGTTATTGTATTTTTATTGATATTCTTTACCTATTTGTTTACGTTGTTTAAATAAATATTTTTGGTTTAACAACAGTATTTCATTAAAACCTCAGACAATATTTTTCGCAAACAAAATTTTATTATATTTGTTTATGATATTACAATTTAATCTTTTCTTTTTGAATACCTCCCTCACGATATCAATAGAAATTCAACTAAAAGTTATTCTTCTAAGGATACCTTCTAAGGTAAGAATCAACTTGGAGAAATAAATTACTTTCAGCATAGCTAAGCTAAGTTGTCATTCATTGTGGCGTTTTAAGGGGGAGGCCTTTTTCAACAGTGGACGTCTTCCGGTTTCGGCTGATGATGATAGCTAAGCTAATCAAAAATGATTTTTCAAAACTGATGCACCCATAATTTTGTAAGTAATTTAATTATCCAAGTAATATGTAGTGTTATTCTTTTTCTGTTATTTTTTTTTACATACTCAAAAAGGCTACATTATTATTATTTACAGTATTTTACGTCTTTTTTTTTTGGTTTTGGCAATTGAGTCGCTTTCGTCGACTATTCTGCCAATTTTTCGTCTTTATGAACGCGTCCATAAAGTGACATCTAGCGCTGACTTATGATAACTTTCGGTGTAGCAAGATTGAAATATATTCCCACTCTTTTGGAAAAAAAAAACAATTTTAGTTATTTCTAAATATATTTTTCATTTGAGAATATTAACAATTATATTTTATGATAATAAACAATTACAATAGGATTCTGTTTAATATTATTCCATTAATTGTTGGGATAATAGTATCTATCCATTTATAGTACAGTCATAAAGGTTTGAAAATATTATTTTAAGGTGCGCTGAGCATAACGCTTATATTAACCGAAAATTTTCGACGAATGCACACCCACTTTTTACCATCGGTAAAAAGTTTGAGATAATAGGTACATCTCCGTTGTAATGTGGAAACACTGGGCAGCTGGCTGTCAAACGTATGTATCGAACGCCCTCGGTTGGCTCGCTGCGTTTCACCAGTCAACCGTACTGTAAAATTACTGAGTATTGTTGTGATTGCGTCGGCATCGGCTTCGTGTATGAACTATGTTATAAAAATGAATACAGTGTCGTGTTTAGTGATTAAATAACAATGCCATTTGTAATGTACATTAGTGTTGTGCTGTGAAACAGTTGTTTGGTGCTGTTTAAGATGACCGAGAAAAATAAATCGGAAAAGATGACTAATGCATCGAAACCTGTTCCCATGAAACTTTTTGCGGCCTGGGAAGTGGACAGGACACCTTCCAACTGCATTCCCAGGTAATATTGTTGTTGTAAAACTTGAAAAAGTATGATGTTTATGTTAAGTTTTGAGTTTCACATTCCGTCGAACATTACGATTTGCATAGCATTGTATTGTTCGGAGATTGTAACGTTCGCTGCGTGTCTGTAGTATTATGATGTTTATAACGATGTTTTCGTGGGGCGTCGTTTGTAATCGGCTCGCCGGCTTATCGCGGCAATGCCACATCGTTTGGGAGTTCTAAACGTTTCTATTTCTATTTGAACCGATTGTTTCGTACTTCCTAGTTTCATATTATCGCCATCTGAAGTTTGTTAATAGGATTTATTCATAATATCGAATAAGATGATTACCATACTTTTGGAACATACTTGTTGACAGTTACTCAATGAAAGTAAAGTCTTTATAAAAAAACAATTGATAAGGCATATACACAATGTTTCAAGTAGTCAAGTGTTCCATTATTTTAAAAATCTAATTAGATTGTAACTATTCTTATTTAATACCTTAGGAAATGGCACTTTTTAGTGGTTTTTCAGTAGATTATGATAAAAATACTTACTTAAAGGTATTACCAAACTGCAAATCTTAGGTAATGAAAGTTTTTTAAGTATTAGTACTATACACCTTAACAGACACATTTCAGCCTTTCTATACCCATCTTATAGAAAAAGGCCTGCTATGTCTTCCCCAGACAGTAATTAATTATAATACTATACTTTACTTTGTAACATTTCCTTAACTAATTACCTCAATCATAATTTCAATAATCAATTAAAACTAAGTAATTAATGAAGTAACCCTTCTATCCTATTTATAATAAAACATGATGCTTGTTACAGAATTAAAGACACATTTATGTATAAAAGGTATAATAATTCTATTTATCTTTTGGGGCCCGCTGTGTTCCATAGTTTAGTATGAATCCTGACAAAGCTAAAGGATAACCTCTTATAGCATTATTTTGCCTATCTTTATATAAAAATATATATGCTATGTAGATGGTATATGAAGCTAATTGAATGGCTCAAACCAACAAAATAATCTTTTAGCATTCTTATTAAGTAATAATATTTATGAATTGTTTACAAATTGTTATTAAAAGTTCAACTTTGCTGTACAATCAAAGTTTATCTCAGTTCATTGATTCTATTAACGTGTATTTATTTGATATTTTCATCTTGCAGCGCATCTCATGTCAATACTGAAGTAGGTAATACTTTTTTTGTGTCTAACAATTTTATTTTAAGTAGGTATTTAAATGGAAAACTAACAGCTACAAACCAATTATTATATTCTGTCTTTTCCTACCTATCCCTTCACAGAAAACAAAGTACCTACCATACAGAAATTATAAATATAATTGTTGTAAATCATTTATTTGTTCAACATAAGTGAATATAAAGATCATAATTAAATAAAAATTATGTAGTGGGCTATGTTTTGCCAATAATGGTACACAAATTAATACAACAATATACAGTACACAAGTTACAGTTTCTAACAAATAAATACATTAACACCTAATTGAATAACACAATTATTAGTTAACTATACTGTATAGGTTTAAATTAAATTATAATTATTATGAACAATGTGCCTTGTTTACAGTCTATTAATGACTTAGAATGTTTGTCTATGGATTATGTTTGTTAACATCATTATACTGTGATAAGGTAAGCAGCTGATTACAATTGTTCTAATTGAAATAGTGATTAGGAAATTAATATTGAAAACAACAAGTTATTTATTTTAATTAGCCATTGTCCAGTGCAGGTCTTTCTTCCTCATTCTATCTCACAGCAATCAATTAAACTGCTCTCTTACCATAAACTCTTCAAGCAGGACAGTTTAAGATGTGGTACAAGGTACTTTAGCAGTAAATCAAAGTTCAGCCATCTTACCATGAACTTTTAACGCAGGGCAGTTTACGTTGTGGAAGCGAGATGCCGCATTACACTGCACGTAGCGGCGTCTCGCTTTCACATCGTAATCTGTCCTGTTTTAAAGAGTTCATGGTGAGGGCTGGTGAGAGAAAATAAGGTAAAGCAATCAGTATCGTACCTCTCGTTCCTTGTCTAGTCCAAGATTCTACGTAATTTTACTAGACTAAGGCCTGCTAGGTCTCGCTATTTTTAGCTAAGCAGTCATACCTATGCTTTACAAGTAACTTCACGCCGTCACTCACAATGTCATAAGTCTTGTGACTCTCCTAGAATTAGCTGTGCTAGAAAAACGCACAGTTAGATTCTTAGTTACATTTGACAGATACACGACATTACAGTCTGTTTTACCCAACTAGGTACATTGTGTAATCTCCGCCCATGTCATATGTACTGTAGTACATACTACATACATTCACACGCTTATATACCGTAGGAAACAGTCCCGATACGAATGATTGGCATGTGGGTGTCAGCTCAGGATGTTGTTGATTCACAATAAATTGTCACTGTTTGATTACGTTTTAACACAAGGCCGACTGTATTATTCAATTGAATTTTTTATACTACAGTCTTAGCTCCATCCGTCTATTTGGGCTGCGTAAGCCTTGGATAAGAATAGCCCCTCTTTTCGGGTGTCGTGATCTGCGACTTACGGAATATTTTAGTCATAGGATGAATTGCAGATCTTGGTACTTGTCTGATTTTTACATTGATAGACGATAGAGGTCGATTTGTCATTTCTTTTCTGTGGTAGACGGAAAACTAGTAGTTTATATATTTATTTAACCATATTTACAAGGTATACAGAAACCAGGCACGCTTTTTGAATTTTTGGGCAATAAATTACGATAATCAAACCACACAATCTTTGCACCTAACCTAAACCCTCAGATTACAACTCCAAACAGGTTTAAAGCGGCTTTTAAAAACACTATTACTTACTGAAATGAAATCGTTTAAGAATCAGTATCATGGGTTTGCAAGTAATAACTGTGTTTACTCAGACGGGTGATGTCAATTAGTCAAATTATATAGATGCAGGGAGGCGAGACGACGCAAATTGCTATGGGCGGCTATTATTGCAATGCGCAGCCAGTATTCTCCGTCGAGTCGCCGACTTCTAGCTTTTTTTCTTCTTGCGGTCTGAAGAATAAAACCAACTAACCAAGTTATTCATTACCACTGTTAAAGCTTTTCAGTTCATAACTTCGTTACGTAGTCACTAGCATCATACCTAAGTAGATTGAAGATATCGGGTGTAAATGAAAAGCCCCCCTGACTGTCAATTATGGTAGCATCTATGGTACCGACATGAGCTGATTGTAACATGGATAAAGGTCATGCTGTGGTGTAAAGATAGGCCAGGCGAACATAGGTGGTATTGAGGTTGATATGATAATGACCACTTGCTTTTGATAAAAACATCATAAAATACACACGTATCGTTATAATATTGCCGCCTACGCCGTAAATTGATGATAAAGGATGTTTAAACGACACCTATAGGTTAGGTACATTACTGCTAGTGCCTATACTTATATGAGAGCGCAAATTTAAAATAATGTTTGGTGATACTTTACAGAATAGAGAGTAAAGGTGCCTTATGGAATTTCGTGTCTTTCCTGAAGGGAGAAGTTCTCAAAATACAATTTCTTGAAATTTTAGATACTTAATGTAAATCAAATCAAACTAGATATCATACTTGGTTAGCAAAACTTAATGTTAATATTGCTATCTGTCAGTCCTTAAAGTGATTACTTTGTCGTCAGTCTTAATTATCGACTAGTCACTAGCCTATTATGAGTTGTGTTAGATCGTGTATTGAACAAGGAAACGTTTTATGAACCCGTTTCACACTCGGTAAGGTCGCCGGTCGTGAGCACGCTTTCGCAGGCCGGCTTCTATTCGAAAAAACTAGGAAATAAAAGGTTTTTTCGATGTGGATGATGGTTTAAGCACGTTTTTGTATCGTAATAATATCGGAGTGTCGACATATTTCCGCTCTAATATATTCACTGCCTGTAAACATAAGTTACATAATAGTATAAGTTAGTGATATTACATAATATATAATTATGTGATATCAAGTACAACAAGTTGCGTAATAAATAAACAAAAACTTTCCACAGTAACGGGATCCTCGCCGTAGGCAGTTATTAGAAAAAAAACCCTTTTTACCTTCCCTTCTAGCCAATATTCTTTTAGTTACTACAGAAATTATTAGGTACCTAACGTTTTCGGTGGGCCTTGAAAATGTTTACGAAAGAACCGATTATCCCGTCTTATAAGATATTGCTCTACAAGCAAGAAACTGCCTTTGTCTGGCGAAAATATTAAGAAAATATAAGTAGCCAAGATTTTCTATACAGCGATTACACGAAATAAAAACTAAACCGTTAAAGTAAAATTTATTGCGATACATCGGTGGGTTATGTAAGTTTTTTTCGGTTGGTAGTAAACAAAATTCGTAGTGTATGTGTTATGTAATTGAGTGCACAGCTGCAAAGATTTGAATACATACCAAACAGTAATTAACTAGATGCCTTACTATGAGCTTGCATTGCAGGACTTTTCCGTTGTCGAGGCGAGACGCCGAGCGCCGCCGGTACGTGCAGTGTAGTGTGGCGTCTCGCTTCAACAACGAAAAATGTCCTGCCCTTGTATACGGGTCTCTCACACTTCTTCTTTATGCATCTTAAAGAATCCTATTGGGTTAAAGATATCATTTATTGCTATTCATTAATATGTATAATGCTTTACCTTATAACTTTAAATGGCTTATGAATAGGAATGCGCATTAAGAGATTGAAACTGGTGCTAGTAGCGCGTCCTTACTGTACCTGATATAAAAACAGACCTGTCAATCTTGGCAAGTTATTAAGATTATGAGGTTAATTGTGTTATTGCTTTCCTAAAACGATTATTTATTAGTACAAGACTACGAGAAGTAACTGTTAAGTTCTACGGACTCTACAGCGATTTCTACGTGTAGACCTACGATGAAATTTCACTTAAATACATAAATGTATTGTTTGTGTCAATAGTACAACAATGCCTATATCGTGGTACATGTAAATATTTTTATAGATCCATATTTACTCTACAAAGGGGCGTAAAATACCTAGTTATTGTAATTTCAAAATTACGATGAGCATAATATCTCTTTCTGAGAAATTTCCGAAATCTGTCTCTATTGACTTTGTCCCTTTTCCATTTGTAATTTCACAAATAAAATCTTACTTCGTATGTGTTCAGTTATGTTCATATTACGTTATTGGTGTCTATTATATTAATATTCTTATTAGGTAATACCTAATAAAATCTCTTTATGTAAAGACAAACGTGATATTTGATCAAGAAACGTGGAACGACCATAAGAGTTGTCGATATTAGTGTCAATAACCATATGTGTCGAACCATATTTGACACGATGCATGACATCAGTTCAACAGAGAATATTGGGAGTCCCGACATTGGATCCAATCCATTCGCTCTAAGTGTCAACAAACACAGTTTATGATGGCGTATCGTCTTCCATCACATTTATCAGTCTTAGGGATATCTGTACTTATAGAAATGTTCCTGAAGAGTAGTCGTTTGTTGTCTGGTGAATTTTTGAAAATAGATAACTTTTTTAGCATTCTTCATAAATGAGCATGAGCATTGGCATAGTTAGGTTTTTGTGGGAACGGAATGCAAAAGGATAAAAATATATATATTTGCGGTCGAATAGAGGGTGATCACTATAACTCAAATAAAAATATTCAAAGTTAATTTTATTATTAGGTTAAATTACTGCATTATATGAATATAGAAAAACTGCATGATACAAACATCATAAATTTATGCAGGATGCTTTTGTTCTTGTAACGACGCACGGATTATGTAGGTTTAATTCTGTATTGATTGAGGATACGAACCATATAATTAGTCCGATGGAGTGTTAGTACTCATGACTTTTTGCTGAATTTAGGATTAGCTTTTATATGGCAGTCGTCCGTCTAAAATACAGATATTCAATTGCAACATGCCGTAAGTCGACCCTGCCTTATGGTGGCTTCAAACGGCGCGTAATAAAGCGAGTCGCGCGGTCGCGCCGCGCCGAGCCGAGCAACACGCCTTGATAAATGATTGATTGTGCTTTTTCGTGGAACTTGCTGGCTCGTATCAATCGGCTCGGCGCGCGTGATAAGCAGTGAGTAGTCACAAGAAGTGTGTGATGGTTTGATCGGTATAGTTGAATTAAATCGATTGACCGGAAAGTGCAGGGTCGATGATGAGTCAGTATCTCAAAACGTGTTAAGGAAAATGGTTAGTATTAAGAGTGAGAGTGAGTCACACAGTGTTTAGGTACGAGTTATGTAAATGTAGTATCTACTTAGTGCGAAATGAGTTCAACTGTACTAAGGTATATACATGTCATAATTACACAAGCCATTTATAATGAATATCCAGGTGTAGTTTACTTCTGGTTCTTAAAAGAACGTTGCTGGTCACTGGACACTTTTTCTTGAAGGCAAAATATGTTTGTCACATTTCTTTTTGTGACGTTTGTGTAAGCAATTTACTCGTGCTGAGGTGAGGCTATTACCAAGCATTATAAGACTACAGTGCACTAATGTCTTCAGCAACACAGATCGATCACAATCACTTACTAGCATTATCATATTTTTTTGTAAACTGACTGTATCTAACATAGCGTATCTACAGGCAATCACACCAAACCGCCTTCGAAAAGAATACAGGAAAAGTTATTTACAGAAAGGCTTATAAGAAGGCTTATGACCTTTCAAATTCTATGTCAGAGGTTAAAAGTAAGCGACAATATGAATCTTGTGTAGGCGGTCAGATACGTTAGAAATAGGATGTTATTTTAGAAGCAGACACGACATTATTAATCTTTGAAACGGGGATAATGCATGAATAACATTTGACCCTTGAACTACTGGTATAATGTTCCCTGTTTGTGAGATTTTTGTTAAACAAACAAAAGCCGACGTAATTTAATATCCTACTACTTCATGGAAGCGTTTACTGGACTTGTATCAAAGAATATTGTTATAGAAAAGGAAAATAAAAAGATCTTAATAGCATATCACACGAACTGTTTTGACGCTTCGATTGGGGCTTTAACCTGGCGTTAAAGCCACTCAAGAAATGTACCATTGACACATAAAGGAAGGTTTTGATCTACATACTAGCGCGTCATAGCATTGCTAGTGTTCACAACTTCACATGACACGCGTCGGCGTTTGCATTCAGACGTTCGTAATGTCTAAAAGCCCACATTGACTCGTGTCGTGTGAATAGAAGCGTAGCTGAAGTCGTGATGCTGCGGTCGTGTTGAAAGCTTGAGCGTGTGCTTTGGTATGTCGATGAATGACGCCTTGCTAACGCCGCTTCTTGCTTGCTGTTTGTGTGACTAGCCTTTTATAAATATTCTGTTAGCGCAGTGAAAGCTTTAGCCGAATTAAACGCGTTTAGTGTCAAATTGTAAAGCAATTTGCCATACAGCAATTTACAGATAACTTTCAGCTATTATCCCATCAATTATTTTTGGAATTCTACTATTAATAATTCAGCTGAACAATCACCGTTGTCCTGACCACGTACACGTAATTGATGCGCCCGCGCCGGCAAGCGTGACCGCAAGGTCGCCGTTACCGGGGGGTGACACACGAGTGGGTGAACGATTGAGTCATTGTGGTCGGTGCCCACTTACGACGATACTTGAGATGCTATACCAACATCGAGACTTGTTTTTTTTTTTAGTTTTTATCGTTTACGGTACATACTCCTTTGTTTAGTGTTTTAATTAACAATTAGCGGTCTCTTGTTTCGCACGGATGCCGTTTTTCGTGATGTTTGTCCATTTGAAGTTTCGTGTTTTCCAATTGTTCCGTTGTTAAACGGTGAAGTCCACTTATGCTGTGATTCATAAATGACGTTTCTATTGTTGCCCTACTTTAGTATTTTAAAAGTAGGTTACTGTTTTTGTACAAATTAAAATACTGTCGACTTAGAACTATTTTATTCACCGAACTCATTCCCACACTCTAGGAAACATCAAAGCAGTTGCTAAATGGTTTGTCAACACCGTCAGACAATTTATTTGAGTCCCGCACCACATAACAATTTGCGTCTCACCGACCGCAATGACTTGGCATTGGTACCTACCAAAACCATAGAACCCCGAATTGCACCGACAATAAATTACGAATGATAACGAATTAGGGAAAACGATAATTTAAGCGGCAATTAACGAAAGCATCGGGGTCATGGCTATCCCAAACGGCTAATGTATAATTAACACGTCGGCTTATTGCTCCGCAGACAAGGTCGTGCATTTCAGTAGCAAGTGCATTGCCTCAATAGGTAGTAGGTACCTACCTAAATAAATGCGCGTTGCATATTTGAAGTAATATTGCGCATTTGCGTTACGATTTAGATATCTTACCTTGTTATTAGGTACACTTCATTTTATATGCGAGTGATTTTGTATGAGCATTTGTTGCGTCTTCACTGCGTAACTGCTCAATGAATTTTGATGAAATTTTTGTAAGTTACTTTAATATTTAGGATATAGTATATGTATAGTTTCACTCACGTGTGTTCGTGCATTTTAGGACGAGTGAGAGCTACTTTGTGCCGTGTGGTATCCGGCTTAGAATTGACCACCCCCTTTCCTCCCGTGGGTGTCGTAAGAGGAGGCCTAAGGGAAAATCCAGAAGATGGGCAGCAGCGTCTTCTGTAACTTGACCACCAACACTGCGATCCCCAAGCCGCTTGCCAAGCGTGGGGATTATGGCACTCACCCCCCTTCTAAGGGGGAGGCCTTGTTCAACAGTGGACATCTTCCGGCTGATGATGATGAGAACTACTTTATTTAGTTACGGATTATTGCTAACATTTAGCAATATTCCGTAACTAAATAATGTAACTCTCACTCGTCCTACGCCACTCCCGTTTTTCTTTATTTCCCTACTGTTCTTTTGATTCCCAAATGTTGTCTGTAAGAAATTGCCTTGTGCGATAAGACCGCCCATTGTGTGCGTAATCTTTTACGTCTTTGTTGTGTTTATTTTTTCTTGTAATTTGGTGGGTACCTTATTATATATAAATAAATAATATATAAATTAATCCTAAACGACAACGTACAGAAGTGAATCGGAACAGATGTATCTGAGAGGCACTTTATTAATTGTCGTGCGCCTAGATATGCCTAGGTTTCAGTTGAGTGGTCCTAATCACCCCCGTAGTAATTGGGGTATGGGAGACTGGACCCGTAGCTGGGATTCCTGCCTGAGCTAGGGACCTCGATTCAATTATTTTAGGACGTGTTTCATGCTCGGCGCGGGCTGATGGCTCAAGGGATCTTCAGATGTTATTACATGGGCAAGTGAAACATTATGCCCACATATATCGAGTTACAACCTTCATAGTTATATTTACGTAATTGTGTAACGCGCATACAAGCTCGTACAATATAATTTAATGCAGTATTGCCTTACACAACATACAATTAGCATAATGTTATTATGTCATTCGCTTTAAGTTATGAAAAACTGAAATGAATACATTGTAAGGAAATATGATTTGAAATATGAAATGTTTGTTCTGAGTCTGGGTGTTAGGTATGTGATATTTCATGTTTGTGAAACGCACCCACGATACAGGAGACCTCAGAATACAGAACAAACAATGCAGGAGACAATACCAAGTGTGGAACGACGTTTTTTTTAAATATCTGTGCTATTATTATTTTTTCATTTATTATTGTGGCTGTTGTTCTTAGACTTGTTTACATTATATCCAGGTCGGATTATAGTGTACCGAATTATTCAAGGTTTGTTTTCTATTTATTCAACACATAATATAAAGTAACTATTAAGAAGTGTTTAGAGGAGGTGGATGTCGCCAACAAGCTAACACGTATTTTTATTAGCAAGCATGTCAGAGAACATAGCAGATTAAATATATATAACCTCCTATTTCGAAGTCGGTTAAAACAGGACTAAAAAGTTTCGTTCATAGGTACTTCATAGTTTTAAGACCAGTTTTTGGGAATTCACCTAAGCGTAGTGATCAATGGTCATCCATTATTAATGAGAATAGGTCTCATAAAATCATTATTATGATTATGTTGTTTGAACCTATTGTCTTGCGATTCTCATACATTATTTTTGTTGTGTCCTAACGCGTCATGTTTTCAGTTTCCCGCTATAATATTCATTTATTTGAAGTCACTTGAGTGTGATCTTGGCCGTCGAATAGGTAGGTATATCTATATATATGTATATTTAGGTATATCAACGTAGCCTAACCTAATCTTCCTACAAAAAAGGTCTCCGCTATTTCTATGTGTAAAAACCATTGTATAAATTTACCAGCATAGAATTATGTACAATAAGACAACTGCTATTAATAATTTATTCTTATGTTATGCAAAGTTATAAACGAATAATGTTATTGTTTGAGCGCTTGACTTAAATGGCCAATCTACGCATAATTATCATCAGTGACTTGTGGAAGTGGTCAAGAGACACTTTTGTATTGTTAAATCAGTTTCTTTTACTTTATTGTAGGTACCTATTAGGAATATTCTTTTTGGTAAAACATAGAAGTACCTCGATATAATATCTACAACGATAAACTTAACTTTATGAAGCATGTTATTGTTTAACAAAGTAACTAAGAGAGATTTTCTATATCAGTAAAAACATAACACTTCCTCCCGTCGGGTAAAAATTAAAAAAATAGTGCATTGATACCAAGGATGCTGAAAAGTATAAGTTTAGCTTTACGAGATAGATTGATATAAACAAATATACAACGGAGAACTCGTCTATTTTAAAATTACGTCAATAATCAACTTGATTTGTTTGGTTTACATATTTATTTTTACGAGTAAACATAGTCTACACTATATACAAACTTTTTCGTATCTCTAGCTTAGCTATTTTTGGTCAGGACATGCTTCTTGTGTTATGGTGTGTTTTCACTGTATTCAATGCCGTGTTTTATTAGTTTACTAGCGGCCCGCTCCGGCTTTGCACGGGTATTAAATATAAATATTTCTCCACTATTTAATGGATGTTATTATACATATAAACCTTCCTCTTCAATCACTCTATCTATTTAAAAAAAACCGCATCAAAATCCGTTGCGTAGTTTTAAAGATTTAAGCATACATAGGGATATAGGGACAGAGAAAGCGACTTTGTTTTATACTATGTAGTGAAGTTTAGATAAAACTGTATGGTTTGACAATATTTTATAATACAAGTTTTACATTATTCTATCCAACCAAAAAGGTGGAGGTTATGTGTTCGGAGCGTCTCTTTTTTGGTCATACAAAACGAACCATAACGCTTGATGCTAAAAGCCCTTGCTGCCGCGCCAAACGGATCGTAGAATAGAAATAAACACATTAACATACATTCTTAGCATATCTCTTTGAACTCGTCATTCAAGTATACCTAAAACTTCTTCACAATACATCATGTTCTAAATTCTGCGACATAGTAACATAGTATCTCATCCGTGACAAGGGCTGCCACTTTTAATTAAAGATATTAATTGTATTTTATTTAAGTCGTCAAAATAATAAATAGTAATTTTGTAATAAAATATTACACATACACTTTTAGTTTTCATAAAATACCTGTTATTTATTTAGGAACCTACTTCCGAAATAATCTTATTTAAAAATTGAATTAGCGATGAAAATTTAGTATGTTTCGTACTATTATATTATTTTTTTATCAATAGGCTTAACTTTTGTATGATACTATAGTATATTATAGTACAGGTGGTAACCCTATCCGGAACCAAGTCTCACCGTTTGAGAACTGCTCACTTAACATGTGATGTATTCATCACTCACGATTTGACGAATTGTGCGAGTTTTAAATTACTTGTATTTTTCTTTTCGATGTCATCGTGTAGTATTATTTTTTGATGATGAAAGCAAAGAAGACTTGTTTCATGGTTATGTTTGATTAACTGTCTGAATAACAGACAAATTTCCTAAATTTTTGTTTTATTTCGAAACGGTAACTTTTGATATTATATGGATAATGCCTCGCTACCGCATCATATGCAACTGTCTGATATCACATCGTGCGATAAGAGTATGAACGGTGTCAAGGATATAAAATCTAGAAATTCATTGATTCATTTATCGATAGTATTTATCTAATACTGTCCCACTGACCGAATATCGCTTATTGTGGCTATTTTTAACTGATAGCTGCGGACTAAGCAGAAGATAGGATTATATTGCATGAGTGTATGCGCCAAGCGCCAACACGGGCGATCACCTAAATCTCTCACACTCAGAGTCGGATATCCGGAAGGGTTGCGAGTACGAAGACCGGTGACCTGTCAAAGGTTTGACTGCAGCAAGCCTAGCCCCGTATATTGATTAACCTCCGAGATACTTGTGAGCCCGTTCCTAATTTCGTTCATCCGATATGACGTAATAAAATATACCTAGAAGTTGGCACGTGCTTAGTATCGTACGATATTTTATATTATGCATATTGGAACACTCCCATTGTACAATAGCAATATTTAGTTACGATCACATATTGTCAAGATCTACAGCACTAACGATCTGTTATTTATTGTACAGGTTTATCAATAGGCTTAAGTTTCTCAATAGAACCCGTTTGAAGGAAACATGTCTGTAATTAATCCTGAGGTAACGGATTAGGTGGTTGTATCGTATCGGTTCCTGATACTTGCCTCTACTAATTGCTTTGGATTTCCGTATTCCGTACTGAAGGGGAGCGATATTTGCATTTCTGCTTCACCTTGACAAAAATATTTTTAAGCCCGAAATGTGTCACACCAAAACAAATACCAGTCTATCTCCCGCCGTGTGTGTGGTACCAGATTGCATACCTGTGATACATCGCCGTCCCACTTGCGCTGTGCTGCTCACATTACCAACATTAATTAGACACGAGGCTTGTAAAACACAATTACTCTACACTTACAATTGGCACGGCAAATCTAAACAGTAATTTCGCGTCGGCCCCATATCTCGGTACCGTTAACTGCAATGAGAGTGAACAGTCAGATCGGTACACTTTTTGTGAACTGGTCGATGACCCGTCTACCTCACGCTCCATCTAATCGTGAAGTACCTAATATTTGCCTTTAAACTCAGCTGCGATGTGATCTGATCGGAATTTACGGAGCGGAATAAACGTCGCCACCCGCTCTAACTTTAAAAAGCAATTGGGTCGGTTGTTTATTTCAAATTTATTTTTGGGTAATAAAAATCATGATCTAGTTTTCTGTTCTGCGTCATGTTCTAGACCTGTTATAGATATCTGATGCTTCACAGACGAGGTAATATATATTCTTATTTTTGATTTTTCTGAGAACTGAAAGCCATTCAGTCAACGTACAATTACAAAAACTTTAATCAAGTTGTACCGTTTGTTTTGAAGCGCTATTGATGGCAAAACAGTATCTTTTTATTCCGTTCACTAACAAAAGCCATAATTTTTCTCTAAAGAACGACGTTTCGAACGTCTTTGACTTTTTGTCGGATAAAAACGGAGCGGTTGAATAGATTTTTCTATTGAAACACGATACGAGATTGTTTTCTTGTCGTAGACCAAACTCGGTATTGATGAAAGTCCTAAATTAAGGCCTTTTCGACGAACAATGGATACAATTTTCGTCCCTGTTTTCGTATTTCTGTAAAAGTAATATTTGACGTTTACCCAGTATGTTCCTAATTGCTAACAATTTAGCTCGAGTATTAGTTATACGACTGAACAATTTTTGTACGGTTGGCTAATTGAGAATGATGAGTGACTCATTCGTTTAAAATGGAGTAGTTTACGTGTGTGGTCTATTTCTATTTATCAATGAACGGGTCGGGTGAGTTACTCATTAGCATGTTCAATAGATTTCGATGCAGTCGGAATGACGTCACTCCTTTCTTCAATAGGCAGTAAATCACGTGCTATAAATGTACGGAAGTGATCATCTTGGGAAATTGAAACATATAAAGTGACATCGCGAACGAATAGGTCCCTTGTAATTACGGAAAGTTAATCGAATGTCAGACAGTCAGTCAGGGGATTGCATGTGCCACTCTGATGGATTTACAAATTTCAATCAACTCACACTACAATCTTTAGATGGTATAAATCGGGATGCTGATCCATTTACAAAAACTTTACACAATGAACAAAGAAACGAACATGTTTTTTTTGGCGCGTGGGAGCCTTATAAATGGGAGCGTTAAGGTAAATGAATCATCAATGACTGAGTAATTGGTTCTGAATCATCTTATTATGTTGCTATGTTTTCAAACATAATATACGCAGTTGTATTCATATGTAACTTGTCACCTTATGATGAGCCTTGTAAACTTGTAGAGATAAGGATTGTTGCACACCAACGAGTGTGCAATAATAATAAATAAAATAATATTTACCTGATAGTATACCAAACAAATATCGCTAAAGCGTATTGATCAACTCGAGTGCAATTTCAGATTTGTACTTATTGGAGTGTTTATTTGTGCAAGGTATACCTACTCTTGGTGACAACAATAGGTATCAGTTGAAACGATCCTCTGTAAATGAATACCGTTTGTTTTTCATTTGTTGTGCTTTCAACGAGTTACAATATTTTTTGTTTCCTAAATGTTGCCTGCCGTGTGGTATAGCCGGCCTACCGTGCCGTGTGGTATTCGGCCTAGAATTGACCACCCCTTTTCCTCCCGTGGGTGTCGTAAGAGGCGACTAAGGGAAAATCCAGAAGATGGGCAGCTGCGTCTTTAGTAATTTGACCACCAACACTGCGATCATCAAACCGCTTGCCAAGCGTGGGGATTATGGCCCCCCCCCCTTCTAAAAGGCCTCCCCGGCCTTTGTTCAACAGTGGACGTTTTCCGGCTGATGATGATGAACGCTAATCAATAGAAATACAATTCAGGACAAAAAATGCAGGGCTACTGCCTCTCTTTAGTTTGTGTTAAGTATAACAATTTCGTTGTGGGCCTAGTTAGGTAAGATCAAAATTCTGTTTTATAGAGCCGCCTTGGAAACGGAAAACGGAAAACCATTGCAGGAAAGACGTTTTCATTTCAAGCACCAGTTAGCTTTAGATAGACTCAGCTTCGATTTGAAAAATTTGCAGCTAGACGTCTTGAGGCCCCCTAGACGAAAGGCGGTCGATCAATAGAGTCGCTAAAGCCCCTTTACAGGTAAAAAAAAAGATTCTGGTCAGATCCTCAAATTCAATTGTGATTGGGTTGTATAATATAACATTTTTCTTTGGTTGGATCCAAACTACTTTGTAGCGGTGTACCAGACTTTGGTAGTCCTTATTCTAGCTTTTGTTAGAGCGTGTTACAAGGTTCGTTTTATGAGAACTCTACAATACTTTTGATTACGTGTCCATCGACTATCCTAAACTCTCGTACATTATTATCGAGTTCTGCCTGTTGTTAACCCACAAGCTGTTCTTTCTCAATACCAATTTGAGCCAGCATTACCACCATAATTTTATTTTTCACAACCATAGCTTTATCCCCGTCACGTTGAGCGTTTTAGTGCAATTTGTTGACGTCACAATGATGCCTACTCCACTATTATTTACCTCAGGTAATTTTCTCTACGTGACACATCCGAAAACATTGTGAAATATTTTTTGTTCACTGGGTTCAGATTCTGCAACACTGCAATTAGTATTGCTTTGCTGTCATTAACTGGTTCCTTTTGTTGTTGATTGTTATTTTGATTGATGGTACTCCTACTGTTGATATTGAATGCTACTAGTGATGGTGTTTTAGTTTTTAGCTTGAGAACGTGACTTAACTGGATGATAGAGTATCAGTTATGCTTTGGTCTGTTTCCAGCTACTACCAAGCTGAATCTACTGCAGTATTTTGTCAGCCTGCTTAAAATTTGTGCCCTTTTTTCTCATACAAGTATATCCTAGTTGATTGGGACTTTTGAAATAATGTAAAATTATTGTTATAAATATAAAGAAACGACCGTACCGTAGGCAGTTATCTCAGTAAATAAGTTCTAAAAGCCGATTAAGGTCAAGCAAGTGTATTTGAAAATATTTCACTTACACGTGGTTTAGCATAGGTCTGTATTGACATAATAACCTGTATTGCTTTTACATGAGGCTTTAATTATGCATTAACGCTAATTGAAACACTGGTTCGTTCGTCAGAAACCGTTGTATGAATGCAAGTATGTTTTATAAATCATGCAAAGGTCAATACGGCGTGTTAATTGTTCGAGCCTGCTAATGACCATGACTCAAAGTGATAGTTTATTCAACTTTGACACTGTGGCACTTACTTATGTTGAATGTTTGCCATTCATGATGACGATATGCGATTTGTCGCATCCATTTTAGTACTATAGTTACCTAAGGTAGGGGGCTTTTGAAACTGCCTATTTTGCCCACACTAGGCTTTATCGGGCATACTAAAGATTAAGCTAGATTCAGGAAAGATTATTATTAGTTATTTCTACGTTAATGCATACTTAATCTTAGGTATTTTTATGTACGTAAGCTGTAAGTCACGCTGCTACAGTGGAGCGACCTACTAAGATTAGTTATAATCCAATTAAAAGTGCTTCTCTATTAACAACTGGATATTTTTTGTACTTAATCTCATTAATATCCAATAAGTCTTAAGGTAAGAACAGCTATAGAACATCAAGCAGACTGAGATTAGGAGTAATAAATAAGGAGGGTCATTCTATAGTGCCGATATGTGCTTGCTACCGGTCTGACAAATGGTACGACATTATAGCATTGTCGCGACCATCGGACACCCACCTTAAAGGATTCCATATATAGTACAATCCGTCGTAATCAACTGTCGCAACAGAACGATCGTAACGATGGATTGCACTTGTATGTCCAAAATCAACAAACAACAAAATTCGCATACAATTTACTTTATCGCAAACAATATCGCAGATCGTAACAAAATCCTATCGTTTCCTATGTAAAAACGTTGTTTCGTATCGGCGACACGGTTCGGGCGCTGTGGGTAAAGGCCTCAAACAAGAAAATGAATTCGTAGCGACCGATCGTGGACATGTGTGAGCGGTAATTTTTAAGCGATCGATCGTCCCGATTTTCTTGCGATCCGTCGTCCCGTATACGGGGCCCTTTGAGTGCGAACAATGGATGATTTCAACAATCGTGTGCGTACTGTAACTGTCGCCTGTATTATTTGTGTCCGACGCCATGTTTCCTGTTAACACTTTGTTTTGATGTCATTAAAATAATATTATTTTATATTCGACTTCAATTGGTGCAGGTAATGCACCAATTGAATGACTGCTATTAACAATATAAAGTCTTATAAAGAAAACCTACGTAATACCTAAATATGTACACACACACTGTCTCTGTCTTTAAGAGAAGAGTTAAAGATCACTATCTTTCCTCACTATAATATAGTTTATATTTATTTGTATTTATGTATGTATTTTATTAATGTATTTTTATATTATTTTATTTTTTGCACTGTTGATAATATTATTTGTCCTACACACTGTCGTCTTCATTTCAAATGTATTTCTCCTTTCGCAGGACTGCTGGAAGAAATTTCTCAATGAAATAAGCAGTACCTTTGTACTATCTTACTTAATCTATATGTTCTTGTTTTTATAATATTTCTTGTGTGTACATAAATTGTTAATAAATAAATAAATAAAATGTATTGAAACTCGTGGCGAGCCTCATATACATCTCAAGCAAAGGTAATTTTGAAGCAAAGAGACATGAGTATTTTTTAAATAAAGATCGTAGAATATTCTGTAGTAGTTTTGCTATTAAATACATAAGTTGCGACCCTGAATACAGGCCGCTTCGTCGTTCTTTCATACCGTAAACTATCAACATTAAGTGACTAAAACACTATAATTTACTATTATAGTCATTGTTCGGACGTAGTCATAATAACATAACAATTACTAAACAACATTGAACAGACGCGAGTATAAACATTGAAATAAGCGCCGTACATCGTGTCTTGTGACGTCACTGGTGAATTTCCTAGTTGTAAAGTTGTCGGTGTATCGCCTGTGCATGTGCGGTAGGATAGGTATTCAGTGCTTATGCTAAGCGTACTTGGAGTTTTGAACTGACGGCCACAGGCGTAGTTAATAAGGTACCAGGATAAAGGATTAGATTAGCCGCTTTAATTATTTCGGCACTGAAGGCATTGGTCATACAAATATTTTTGCGTTTGGGATGTCAATATGTATAGCATTATGTGGTAATCAACAGCCAACTAAGGTTCTTAAATTTTTGATAACTGACACCACAAAATAGGTTGTCTGTGTCTGAATCTGAAAACGATATAAAAAGCAATAAATATGTATGTCCAATCAAAATGATAAAATCTATTTTCTATTGAATCGTGAAAGGTAATTTTTCGAATTGTCAAAGCTTATTTCGATAGCATCGCCATCGTAGTGTCATTTTATCTGTTTTGGAAATAAGTTTGCATTAAAGATAAGAGTTGTCTGCAGTCGAATCTAGGAAACTTGGTTTTTGCGAAAGGTGGGTGAAATCTGCTGCGATAACTATCTTCGTACTACTTCGTTACGTCTAGATCTTGAGTTGCAAGTTTCTAAACGTGATTACATTGCGATTTATTCTCAGCTCTATTAGAGCTGACTTACTGCCTGACTGTAATTCGTTTACTTGTTTAGTTCTGAAACGAAGAATATTTAGAAGTAGGTTGTAGAATGTAGATCAGTTTAGGCTACGGAAGAACTTAATACAATAAAATATTTTGTCCGGACCAGTAACGCGAACACAAGTTTTTTTTTTAATTTTGGCTCTACGTTTCAACTCCTTTGCACCGGCCGTGGTTACAAGCAGACCAGGTACAGTAGGTATTCTCTCAAATCAAAATGACAGGAAAATGCAATGTTTACAACCAGCTAGTATAAATTTAATGTTTCTCTAGGAAACAGGTAAAATATGTTCTACAATGTAGATTGTAGGCTTTAACAAAAAGTGGAAATCTTTATTTATGAATTATAATACTCGGAAAAATATAATAATCCTCAGTATTTACAATACAATACTTCATAAATAATATAATTACTCAACTTAATGCTAAGCCACATATTTATCTTCATCGACATCACACCTAGAAAACACAACTATTGTATACACATGAACACTGCTACTATCTAAATAAGGAAGTTTCTTTCTGTGACTTGTTTTTTCAAGGGAAACAACTCGAGGCGGTGAAAGTGATCATACCTTGTTTGTTTGCTCGTCTTACGAACTTATTAATCGAGTAGCAAAGTGATAGCCAAGTGGTATGACCGTTGGACTGCCAAGTCAAAGGTCGCAAGTTCAAACCGCGGCACGCACTAATGTATTTTCGGATTCATGTGCGTACTATAAATTAGTTATCAGCTGCTGAAAACGGTGAAAGAAAACATCGTGAGGAAACCGGCCACCTGTGAGATTTTTCAACGGTGTGTAAAGCCATGTCAGAGCTTTTCAGGCGGTTCAAACTCAGACACCAGGTTGTTTATCAACCATACGATAAGAAGAAGAAGAATAATCGAGTTGCATAATATATCGAAAGCTCTATCCGAATGTTAAATGACAACACAATGGATTGAATCATTGTGTAAGTTTATTATGCAGTTTGGGCGCCTTTACTTTCACTTACAATCAGTATTAAGTTCGTATATGGTATCTTTGAGAAAGTTATAACTTCAATGGTCATTAGTTGACGTCGCTAGATGTTTCTATGGAAGTTACACTATACACAAACAATAACACTTATAAACTTACACAAATTAAAAGGCGGAGCATGAATTTTATAGCTAAGTCAGAGTAAATTTCTTGAAATGGTATTTTTTTAACTCTTCTGTTCCGTTATACCCTAAGCCTAGGTATATATCATACATAAATAAAATAATATACTGCTTTTGAAGTCATAACGTCCTTACAAGCCGTAATTTAGATTTCTGTTGACCTTTATCTATCTTAATTTGTTTCTAACTTAGGCACCTACCTTCCCAAATTAATCGTGACACTTCGAGCGTAACTCCCTAAAGTCATACTCTTCAAAGGAACATTAGTAATTCTGACATAGTCTGACTTTCACTAAGTCCCTTGATTATTTGTTGCGACGTTTCCATGTAAATTGAGTTTCGTTGATGACAAATTGCCATTTAATATAAGTTCAGAAACAACTCGTTAGGCTAGGAAGGAGACGAGTTAGATTTTCTCTAAAATTTTCGGGGCTGTTTACACAAATGTTGAATTCGTGAAGTTCAAAACATTTTAAATATTCTGGATATCGTACTAAAACGCGTATTTAATATACGTACCTACATATATAATTCTGAATTAGTACTGGCTTCCTTATGAATGTATCGATTCACGATATTCAAGCGATTGCGAACCACTCAGACGTATTGCGATCCAGATTAGTTTTCCGCCTATTTGATTTCATCAATGACATTGTGCATTTCGAAAACCCCATTTCGCTATCTATTACCAATGTTAGATTATAACCTGGATGTGTCTGATGTTTTTTTTATTTGTCTTTTTTATTTTGGTATTATTAAAATTCATACACATACGATTTCCTATTCAAAAATTCTTAAATAATCTGGTCAACCATATTTTATGAGTCTTTATCGTCTACAACTTCTAACCCACTTTTCTCATACTTGATTGGACATATAACTTTATATCGCTGATCTATGGCGATAATAATATCTGTTATAACATCTCAAAGCCAGAGAACGATGAAACCCAACTTGTGTAAACATGTGTTATTATTCTAAACATTAGTTGTATTATTGTAACAGTCGGGAAGCCGCTTTCCTGCTCTGCACTCTTGTGTAAACATTGACTGCTTGTCTGATCTGAACGTTGTTATCCTTTGGTTTTAGCTAATGTAATAACAACGATCATGCGTAGGTATTTCAAGGCTTTGTCCTTTGTAGGCTTTACCTAGTCCTTCTGAGTTCCTACATTCATGCATAAATTAATGTGCGACGGTTGAAAGTACCTACTACGCGTCTAACTACTTTGATTCAGATATATGAAGATGTTATAACTTAGTGTATTATATTTGTAGGATCCTCACTCGGCAATTGCATTCATATAGTGTTTCAAGCTTTATGATCCACTGACAACATTATGGGTATCCATATTTAGACACAAACAGCAATTAGGAGCGATATATTATTATGTAAGTTACGTGCGGGAGGTGTTTGTAGTTCTTATTGATACAATTCATGTTATATTGTAATGTACTGTGTTTTTATAGATGTAATAATGTGGCTTTTAGGAACACGGACCGGATAATATAAGAAATTTTGAAAGTTTTTTTAATTATTTTATCGTGGTTACTGACACTGTCAGGCTGTGAGGCTCAGAGTCACTCAACGAGCTATGGAGAGAGCTATGCTCGGAGTTTCTTTGCGCGACAGGATCCGGAATACGGAAATTCGCCAAAGAACTAGGGTCACCGACATAGCTCAAAGCATATGCAAGTTGAAGTGGCAATGGGCAGGCCATATCGCTCGAAGAACTGATAACCGCTGGGGAAGAAAGGTTCTCGAGTGGCGACCACGAACCGGAAGACGCAGCGTTGGCAGGCCTCCCACCAGGTGGACCGACGATATCGTCAGAGTTGCGGGCAACCGGTGGATGCAAACGGCAAGTTGTCGTTCATTATGGCGTTCTAAGGGGGAGGCCTTTGTCCAGCAGTGGACGTCTTCCGGCTGATGATGATGATGATGATGACTGACACTGTAATTCCAAATGATAGAGAACTAAAATCTTAGCATTTAACATATTTATTTAATTAAGCATTTACCAATTACCTATCTAAGGCTAAAATTTACATTACACCAAAAAGAAAGAATTACCAAAGTTTAATATGCTGATTTTATTCTAACTGCATAGGTCCATTAGTAATAATGATGCCAGTCACGTAAATGAAGAGGCCCTGGATCATTCTCGAAGTTTGACATTACTTTTGTAAAAATATTTTACTAGTAATATTTTTGAATACCATCTTCACATCTTAATTTATAAGCAACTTGATGAACTAAAAGACTTGGAAGACCTTTTGTAAAATGTTATGATTAATGCCGACTATTTACTAAAAGGGCTTTTATCAAGTTTTATCTAGTAACACACTATTTCAGCAGTTACAACGCATGATAAACGTTATCTAGCTGTAATAGTTTATCTAATCGCCTCGTGAGCACTTAACGCTGAATGTATGTTATTGACTTCAATAGGTTTTATACAGTTCTTCAGCCTGTCAGGTTATTAAAGTTTTCGTAGAAATTCTTTAGACTTTATCCCAAAGAAAGTGCCCAATATTTTATATGCAAAAAATCAAGCTTGCCTTTGACAAACTCACAAGGATTCTTACACCTCAAAAAGCTCTCAAATGCCCAACAGTGTAGAGTAGACCCTCGAAACGGGCCTAAGAATATCGGTAAAACATTTTCTAAAATATAGTAACCGCTCTGTATAGATTACTACATTACTTTGGCCGCATTTGCCATCATTTAAGTTTGAAGATGATCAGCCCTGCATGATGAACAAAGGTAACCAAAGACAACCTCGACATCATAATCCTCATAATAAAGGCTGCCCTAAATGTTCAACCTTATCCGTCAATCCCAAACGCACTTCTAGCAAGACAATTAAAATACATCACGAACGATACGGGTCTTGGAGTTAACACCTTGAGTAAACGCACTCGTACGTTTACGTAAGCTACTACGTTTGGTTTACGTAACGTGCGAGTTCGGACAATGACCGTGGTTAGTCGAAGGTTAGTGTCTTCTTATGTGCGTGTGTGTGTCAATGATTGACGAAACCAATTCGGAACGTAATATTGTTTAGTTAGAATCTGTTTGTGCTTGTGTATTACATGCTTGTGTTATACCTGTCTTCCTAAAAATAGTTGGCAGAGGTTTATGTTTAAGTCCTACTTCAGATTCCTTGAATAATATATTCGAAAAAGTCCTTAAATCCAATTACTCTTTTTTTTACATTTACAAATAAAACCCGGGCTTCATCTGTTGAACTTTATATAAAAGCTCCGAGATCGTATTAAATTATTTTAACCCAGTTAATTAAGGTCCCTGAAAAAAATAATAGACAAGATCCAGAAATAAATATTTAAGACCACCATATTTAAAAAAGTTAGTTCCGATCTATTGTTTACTGACATGAAGATCACAACTGTTAAGTGGTAGGTATCGTAATTTTGATTATTACTTACATGTTCAAAGCTATAATATGTACTTCTAGGTATATGTGTACTTTAGAAAGTTACACATAAACCGACACAGCTTTCGTGAGAGTTTGTCGTAAATAAATGTACATCAGATAACCGGATGCCGAGTACTGGAAGACATGAGTTATAGCTTCTTCTAAAACGTGTTTAGTTCTTATGTAGTACTTATATGTGGTGGGTTCGTCTGCGTGTATACTTTAGTTATCGAGATTTTCTGCAAACTATAGTTAGTCACGTCTTTCAAACATGTGTCTGGTAGACATGACATGGATGGTTATAGAAGTTCCAGCAGCTCTGAAATATGAAGACAAATGACAATAAATTTGCAACTTACGTTATTTGTACCGTCATCCACGGGCTGAATGAAAGCCATTAAAACAATAAAGGTCTTGCAATAGATAAGTTTGTTACAATAAAATTGGGGTCACAACTACCAATCAACCATATTCTTATATGTAGGTATGATAAACATCAACCCAACTATTGAAATCATTATGTATCCGAGCTCGTTAAATATTTTTTCTTGATACTATAGAATCGTACCATTTCTATCTGTTCTTTTTATTTGATTTAAGATGTCGATATCAGCGAAGATAAAAACAACTTTATCGTCTATTACGGAAATTGAATTTTCCTCTTTCATTTCCTTAGAAAAATAAGTGCCGTATTATCGGTTCGAGCTGTGAATCGACGTGAATGCTAAAACCTTACTGATTTGATGCTTTATATATTGCTCATGTACGGGTAAAATCCATCACTATCTGTTATCTAGTAGATTTCTGATAACATTGTATGTATGCCATTCTTCTATTTAGGTTTCCTAAATGATGTCATAATTCATTACATTGCACTTTACTCTCATTTGCTACCTTATCAGTTGTGGGCTTACTGCTACAGTGATTCACAGCGATTTTGATTAAGATAAGGATTTAATTATACAATTTGGATTGGTAGAATTGTGTGTTACTTTCGCTTGACTTGTTTATTCAAAATTCGTTAACAACTTCATTCGAATAAATTCAAATCAATTTGTTCTCGTTATCATGTCATCAATCTTTAGTTAATATGCAATGCTTAAAGTTTACATGATCAAAAGTATTTGTACACTAGATAGTTTTTACTTTAGCAATTGAAATGTCATTCGTTTGTACATTCGAGTCATCTTCGGTACCGTTCACATCCTGAGTTTCTCTGAACGTTGGATGGTAGTAATAAAATCAGGCACCGAGCGCGACACTTTCTCCGATACGCTCGACGGACTCCATTGCTCAATCGACCGGGTGACTGCTTGCAATCGCAAACTTGCCCCCTCATGTCAACTGGTGACAAAATAATACTGCCTGTTTCCTTTGATCCTCGTCTAGAAGTTTCGCTATTCTTCATTGTGAAGATTAGAATTTATTTTGACTGAGACGACGACACTCATCCTCTTTGATCGAAATCGAAGCTATCCAATATCCTGTACTGTTCATTCAGTACAGGATATTGAATAGCTTCGTTTTTTATTTAATTAACGACGAACTTGAATGAATGAACGCTCTAAACGAATACTTCGGCAATCTCATCTTAAATCTACTAATCCTTCGCTGGACCAAGATTTGCCGACGAAGAAAATAGCAATATTTAAGTATAATAACAATGTATTTACTAAGCTTTCGCTAGCGACGCCTCTATTATAGAAAATTAGATTTTGCTTACAGTCATGATGAAATCTGAGGGGAATAAAGAATAATATGGTTGCGCGCGCTGGGAATAACAATTTCTTCGTAATGGAAGTTTGCTGCGTCGAAAGTGTTTATGAGGTGTATAAAATCTAAAATGATAGGTTGTTGGGCTCGTTTGTGGTCTAGGATTCTACGTGCCTAAGTACCTGTATTCGATTTTAAATAAAAATAAGAAGATATGAAATTTCCGTGGTGTAATCGTTTTTGAACAGTTTAATCTACTACAGCTAGAAATTATAACATCAATATTAGATTATGTATGGAGTCTAAATATCATTTATGCCATTTCATGCTATTTCAATTTTCGGTTTTGTTCTTGATAGATTTTGGTTTTAAATTTTAATCCCTCTTTTTACTGTAACCATGATTTGTAAAATTTATAAACTAGCTAGTCATCGTTTCAATTTATGTTGTAAGTGAATTACAAGCACTAATATTGATATTCTTTCATTTGTAATACTGGATATTCGAGACGTTTCACATGCGTCTGGACAAAATGAAACCAGTAATTGATAAATAGTTGTCTAATGATTTGCAATTTCGCATTTTTCGATGTAATTATTATTAGTCTTAAAACATACTGTGCCCCTTGAATGCAGTTGTTTAACAATAGTTTATAAAGTTTATTCGTAGCGAACAAAGAGAAAATTACATTGCTGGTCACAAGAAGTAATCATCTAAAAAGTAATCCTCTTTCGGCGCTCGATCTCCTTAGGGAATTCTGCATAGGCTATTCCATGCTCAATTAGTCTCCTCTCGTTTTCCTGTTCAGCAATAATAGCAACATCTATGGCCGAAAACATTTTGTCTTATATTAAATAATAAATTTGATTTCGGTTTCTTCATAATTTATTTGCGCTGAAATTTTGGAAGTTCCTTCCAAGAATATTAATTTGGAGACTATACTTTAGCCAGTAGGTAACCCAAATATTAATAATCTTTTAATGTGTTATGTCTGCTTTAGACGAAAAAGGTAGTTACTTAATAAATTATTAATTACTAGCGGCCCGCTCCGGCTTCGCACGGGTATTAAATATATAGCCTATGTCATTCACTGAAAAAATGATTAAAATCGATCCAGTAGTTTTGATTTGTTCATTATTGCCCGTGGCCCGCACGCTACGTCCCGCAATTTTTAAATCTGTAATATCTTCGAAAATATTCATTTAAATCATATGCTGTAAAGGGCCATATAGATCTATATTAAATCAACAATGTATGGTATTTAATTAGATAAGGATTAATGCTGTATTGGTTAAAATCGCTTCGAAAATTAGCCATTATTTGTCGTAAAAAGTAAATGACAAAAAATGATATTGTGGGATATCCATAAGACATAGACATATACCATAGCGGAGTTTTCTGTATATCTTTTCAATGTGTACAATACTTAGTACATTATTTTGATAAATCTCGTAGGTTTCAGCCTGCGTTTGCAATGTAAGCGGAAAAAATGTAATTATTTACGACATCACATTAGAAACCTCAAAAATAACAGTATTTCTCCACTATTTAATGGATGTTATTATACATATAAACCTTCCCCTTTAATCACTCTATCTATTGAAAAAAACCGCATCAAAATCCGTTGCGTAGTTTTAAAGATTTAAGCATACATAGGGATATAGGGACTTTGTTTTATACTATGTAGTGAAGTCTGTTATTAAAAAAGTTCTTCAAAATGGTTGAAAATGAATTCCTACATCTGTTGTGGATTCAAGGCCATGAGGATCGATGTCAGGAATCTTAACAAAAGAGCGAAATGAGTGACTAAGTCCTGACTAGTGCCCCCTTTACATTCCCATTAGAATCCTATTAACGGTTTCGCATGGTTTCAACTTTCGTGCAAAAACGGTTCGTAAATATACCTACGGTAACGCACATAGGTATTAGCATTCACTTTCTCTCTTGTGTATCTGTCTCCGTTCATTACTTCTGTGGTCGGATCAGGTCAATCGGACGACCGCTACTTGGGCCGCCTTTTAACCATTGTTCGCAATTCCACTGAGATTTATTTCTTGTATGACGGACAGTTTGAGTAATTGCTTTTCGTCTTCGGAATAGCTGGAGTTTGTTTTCGTTTAGGTTATTTCGTTTTGTTATTTTCATCTAAGTATACTTGAAAGATTTCAAGTAATCTTACTTATATTTAGCAGGTGTATTTGAACTTTAATCTTTGCTCAAAACTTTTCGATGGTCGTGCCTAATCCTTGCCTAAGCTCGAACTTCTGAGCTTAAAACATCTAAATAAGTTTCTAAAGCCGAATTAGCACTAGAACGTAAACGAACCTAATATCATAAAAGCTCTTAATTGTAACTTACATGTAAAATGACAGCCTGATTATACGTAAAAGTTTCTTGAACTTTTCTGTTATTGGACCTTGGAGATATCTGAACCTAGTGGCAAAAAAAAATTACTAGTCCATTATTGGAATAATGTATCACCACTAACAGTCAAGTCTTTGTATTAAAATATTCTGGAAGATCTGCATCTACCACATACGCAGCCTTTAAAACAATTAACCAATTATTCTAACAGCACAGTTGAATTAAGAGTGAGATAATCCGATCTCCATATTTTATTATTCAACATTTTTTAAACAATAGAGCAGCTGGTCGCCTATGAACATTAATTTAGCTTATCGGATATCGTGGGAGAGACGATACAATATGCTGGTTTGATGTTTATTGAGACAGTGCTTAATATTAATTGGGTTTGATAAGATTGCCTTAATTACTATTTTTGTTCCTCCCATATATGTATTTCCGTCCCTCAAGGCCAGAACATTAATAAGATGTCACTGTTTGAACTGTACATAGCCTTATTACCGCGTCTGAATGAATGAGCTAGCTCGATAAATTCCGTCAGATAGTATCGTCGTAATATAATACTTCACTGTGTTGCAGTATGCGCGTGTAGTCTCTTATGCCGCGCACTCTTGCGGTATTCAATGAATTTCAATGTGAATAACGATTTTATCGGAAGCGTATTAAATTCATTAAAATTCTTAATAAGGTTTATGTTTGTATCTATTACTACCTACACTCTTTTTGTTATATTTAGAAGTGAATAAGGATTTGTTATGATATTATTAAATGTCTGTAGAGCTAAGTAGAGTCGTGATTCTTAGTACATGTATGTAGAAAAACATTCCATAACCAATACTGGTTTCTATGGACTGTTGTATTTTTATCTGGTATTCACTAATTTGGATATCACGCTTACTTATTGTGATATTTGGTTGGACTACTACTTATAATATAGTTAGAACCTTTTTGTCATTTGGTGACATTTTAGCGTAACTGAGTTTTAGCATTACTCTGATAGTGTCATCGTCTCACCGTGCACGATTGGTTACGCTCGTACGTATTATCTTTACTTCCAGACTAACAAAAGGACTCGATTTCCTCTTATTTTCCGCCTTTGTCATGAAATCATTATACGAGTCGGTTCGTTTCCCTTATCTTGGAATTCTTCGCCACACCCACGTGCGAAAAGAATGTTCCATCAATTTGTTTTTCCGACATGACATGAACATATTGCCTTGCAAACTTGTCGTTTTAATGACTCTATTTAATGAAGTCGGCTGTGTTGTTCATTAAAAAGTAGGAATGACACTGTTTGTTGTATAAAATGCGTGCAATTTCATTGTTCGTGGCGGTGTGACGCACGGTCATTTTTACTTGGATTAGTTCAGTTTATTCAATTAGCGATTCAGCGGCACGTGAGCAAATATTGTGCGTGGGTCGTTGCGTGACTCCGAGCCTACATCGTAACGAGATTTGTTTGGATATTGAAACTATGATGCACAATGCGTGCGTCTGATTGCAACAATTATACCTATCATGAAAACTTGGTTTTAATCTTGTATAGCAATTTGTTTATCGTAAATTAAAATTGATTAATTGGCTTAATTATATCTTTGAGTATTATATTGCCACATTTTTAGCAAGTGCAATTTATCAGCAGAAACTGCAAGTTGAAAATAAAATATGAATGATAGGTAATCTCTACGCTCGGAAAACCAGTTTGATCGGATCGCTCTGGGAGCTGTTCTAGTTAGATAAGGGGACATAATCTTTAAAGCCAATCTACAAGGATAGTTTTAGAGCCGATTTGAATTTCAAATTTATATTCTGTTAATAGATTCAGTGACTATATTGAATTTAAAAAAATATTGCTGTGGTGTTTCCTGCAAACTGATCATTTGGACAGACAGATAGTTTATTACAGTAATTGACTCGTTTAAAAGGTTTTGCATATATGAGACGGTGTTGTCAGTTTGATCGACTGACTGATCTATCTTGGCAAGTAATTTACGGTAAAACCGTCTTTTGATATCGGCTCGGCGTGAGCTATCTAATCATAATAGATCATCACAGAAAACATCATTATCCAGACCAGTTGTCTGTTAAGATCAATTGAATAAAGTCCGTCTGACCACGACTATAAGTATACTTTTGACTGTCTAGTATTCGGGACGTGACATCTCTATGGACCCAAAAAATGTGGATTCTTTATAGTTAGATCAATTTATTAAAATAACCTACGATTGATAATTCCGGATTACCTAGTTGCTCAGGTAAATAGCTACTTTGGCAATAGATAACTCGTACCTTTTTCCTTACAAGAAGAATACTAGTTTTTGGTTGCTCAAGTTTTCAAATACTCTATTGCTCATGCCAGATGTACTTTCTCCTATTTGTTTCCCCTTGCGTATACACTGTACATTCTATTCGTGACCGTGACTTTATACACACCATATGTTTTATAGAATTTCAATGGTTATTTATCATTGGTTATTACTAGGCGATCTTGAGATTTGGCGTGCAAATACATCTCGAATATTTTTTTCTCTGTTGAACTTGCCAAATTGTTTTCAATTGTTCAATGCTGTCAATTTTTTTTTGTGGTTTTTCTCTATTGCAGCAAAGCTCCTAACATAACTACTCCTCAAAGTTTCAAAATCTTTGTTGCAAGTTTTGTCGTTTGCAGCTAGACGTTTCGAAAAGCAACCATATACTCCCGCCTGGCGGATCCACATATAAATTAAATGATTTATTACAAATATGATATGCCTACTTAATATAAAAAACATTAACTCATGTGTGTCATGTTCACGTGTATTTACAGACACAAGTAGGTCTCGATAGGCCGGCGCAAACACATTTGTGCTATCTGGCATCCACCCCCCGCAGTTTGGGCTGTATCAGACAGCGAAGTCCTGACCTCTGTTATCTAACTCGTGTATACTATATCTGTAAGTAGGGTAACATAACTGACGAGTAAGGACCTTTGTCTAAGGATCAAGGGACTGTTTGTGTGATAATACATTTCTTTTTGGAATTTTATGTCCAGCTCCTTTTTTGCAGCTATAAAATTTTATGTTTAACTTAAGGCCGTATATTTGTTACGTTCAGAAAAGATCAATGGTGTATATGCATGTGATAGAATTGGCCTGGTTGATAGAGACAAATGAAAGTAGACATATTGCGTACCCCGAGTATAATGGGCAGTAGAAGGATGAACTATTGGCACAAAATAATGAAACAATAAAGATATACAATAAAAGTAATAATTAAACCAAAAAACGAGTGCCATTGTACATTTGCAAAAATCGCAACCGTGCATCAAACAATACAAATCAACGCTCGTAAATATATTCGCATGCGGTGCACTGGTACACGTGCACAGATATTGGACGATCGCATTCACAACGCAAAATGTGTGTTTTCATATTAAACAAGGGCCATTAATTTAAACATGTGGCGCTGCGACACATCAAAGACGTTATAAATGATGTAGACGCGACAACCGCTTTGAAACATTACCCTGTCCCGAATCCTTTCAGAATGTTGATGGAGGACATGACATAATGCCCCTTGGTCACGTCCGCAAAAAGCTCAAAAATATTACCCCATTCTTTATCGTAGCGTAGCAAATTTTTAACATCAATAGTTATATGAAACACGAATCTTCAAAAGAAATTCGGAATAAATTTAAAAGTTTATTAATAGTATGATCGAAGTCCGTTATTTCATAATTTATTATGACAGATTTAGCAAGACCACGACTAATATAGCTATTTTGATTGTTGTTGAATGGTCTCGTTTGCTAACTAATTCTGGGAGAAACGACAACGGAAGTCTACTTTATGTTTTCGCTGACACACACTTGGCAGGTTTTGTTATTTATTGGCATAACCGTTAATATCTTAGTGCCCTAAATGCGATATTAACAATATGAACAAGTATGCTAAATATATCATGACCGTCCATTAGGAATGCCATTTCTTCCTACATACAAAACAAACATGACGGATTCTCTTTAGTAAACAAGATAATAATGTCGATGTTAATGATGTTTGTAATAGATCAATTCACTAGTTCTACAAACGATGATCAAAACACTGCTAAATCTGAACCAACAGTGATAGGTGGATGTCTTTCAATCTCAGATCCATATTCGTTTGAAAATGCAATATGACATTTGGCTCAATCTTCAGGCAAGGGATTTCAAATATTAATCTCTGAATCCTAATCGGTCTTTATTACTTGATGTAGTAAATCTAGTAAATAGCTTCTGCTTATTTGATCATTTGTCCCGCCAGTGACGTTGCACAGCTGTGGGCTTAATTACGTTTTGATGTAAAATAATAATTAGCGCGGTGCGAATTAGAATAATGCGTTGGTTATACCGTATGTATGATTATCGTGTGTCGCCCTCATTGTTCAAAGCCAGCTTTTGTTTGCAATTCTTGGAATTTGGATCGTTTTGCGTCAGCGAATGATGTTTTAGTGTTGATTCGAGCAAGTCTCACATGAATTCCATATAATTGTGGTAATGGAGTTCGATTAGTGGTTTTGGATTTCAAAGGTTTTAGCTGGTTTCTGTGCAAATAGCAGCAATATTATTGTTCGTCACTAACTTCTTTGTGTCCTTTTTCTCAACGGATATTTTAATTGTGTGCGAAAGTGGAATTATTATAATTTATCTCTCACAAGGAAAATATTTAAAAATTATCACGGCTGCATGGGAACCAGGTCATTCAATTTCTTTGTTGATCTTGGTAATGCAATTCAATTAGGCAACATTAGTGTTAATAGGTTTGTAAATTATGTCAGTTTTCTTATTATGTTTTTGGTCTGTTTCAGGTAATTACTGTTTATGCTCGGAACAAAACTTATTGTCCAAAAAGGTAAAGTAAATGTGAAATTTAATTTAAATTAGAAACAAAGCTCACCAACTTCCTGATTTGTAACGACTAGATTTTCGTGCGGCTCATATTAATAACAATGAAGTCAACGACAGGGGAAGGCAGGCCTACTCCGATTCCAATTTAAATTCCTATTAGCATATCTAATCAAATTCTAAATTAGGTGCAATAATCAACACTGGCATACAAATGTCGACCTTATTTCGTACAGAGCCACTTATTCTCATCCACAACACGTTTTCTTCCAATTCGTATCGTAGCAACAAGTGACGGATTTCACTTTCGCGTTTACCGCGGTCGGTGAACTGGCCATGTTTGCCCTACCGGCTTGAAAACCAAAGGTGCTTGCTAAAATGTCAAGTAAACAATGTGGTAGCCTTTATAACAATGGTATACGGTACAAATTTAAAGATCATTCTTTTGTGTATGACCATTATAAATCCTGCTGAATGGCCGCCGTCCGTCGATTTGCCTAATCTCGTAAGCTGACTGATAGTAGAATTGTAGTAGATGAGTAATATTGTTAAGGTTGGCATTTTGAAAATGTACTATTTATGCCAAAATTGTAATATGCCTGGGTAAATCGTAGATAATATTAGTTTCATTATTATATATCTAATATTTAGGTTTAGGATATAATGTTTAAAGCTAAACAAGATTTAGATTTAAGAAAAAATGGGACACGCTTCCTTTATGTATCTTTCCGGAATTTCATTAGAAAAGGAAGTCGCTTTCTTGCCAATACCGGGACATAAAGTCAGTATAAAATAAAACAAAGATGAAGAAACGAAGGTAATAAACTTATCAACGAAGGATCGGCTGCGTGATTTAGTAAATTTGGTACTCACAAAACAATATCGGCACCCTACTCACGCCACTGTAATCGTGGTCCTCTTTGTCCACTCGAAAACCCCTCCCGTTTCGTTCGCAAATCAATAAAGCTTTTAACGTTAATGGATGCCCCCTTCCCCCAATGTTTACGAATTAACCAACCTCAATATTTGACGATTGTCTGAGATTTTGCCTTTCTATTGTCACCGGGCTATTTTTCTTAGTCAGTAAGCAGCAAGCTTTACTTTTTGTTTTGGCTTTGAAATTTCTGGCAAGCTCCAGATTAAGTTCTGTTTATTAAATATTCAGACTGTATTTTGTTTTTATCATTTGTATATCTTTTGCTTAATTGAGGAACAAGTTACAACTTTTGTACATTTGGTTATATTTTAACGAATTCAAGAATACTATTAGCATGAGTGAACTTTCGCATACTAATCTTAATTACTGTTTTTGTCACTTCTAAAGAGCAGTTTGCGTCAGTTGCTTGTCATATTACATAAATAGTGAGACACGACTTTTTATGTTGTAGAGGTAGACGGCAAAATTGCCGTCTGTCACGTCTTGAGCAAAAGTGTGAAATACACGTAACTTGCATATCATATTGAGTTTTCCAAGTAGGTAACATTAAATACAGAGGTTCAAAATGCTTCCGTACCTAACATTTACACTTGAAACTTCAATGTTATTCAAATTCTTGAAAGCTTTAGAGTGAACCGGACTGTTCTAAACTTGGTCTTTCTTTCCCATTGCATCTATTGTTTCTGAACTAGTACTGCAAGTTGTTTCAACTTTATCGTTACTTCTGTCTTTTATCACTGTAACGGTGTTCAATGCTTAGACTATGTAACGGTGTACAGTAACAATATCTTTAATTCAAGCTTCTGCCCATAATTGGCTTAACAATTTTGATAATCTTAAACAATTTATTGTATTTATAATGTTTTTCTTGAAATCAATGAGACTTTTTCTCAATTGTAGGTAATAAGATAACACGGCTTCGGTATTTGGATTTTATGACACTATACCTTGTACTCATGTACTTTTATTAAGGTAGGCACCTGTATTATGTTGATTAATTAAATATACGTCATGTTTGAACAGCTTTTCTTACCGTTAACTCGATAATTACAGAGGATTGGTTTACTTTGATTTTGTTAATTAACTTCTAAAGTTAATAATATAATATATTTAAGTTAAAAACACACGGTTTTAGATTTATAGGTATAGATATATATTTTGGTAAACTTTACTGTTTAAAATTAACGTTTCATGTGTTAATTGTTACTACTTATGTCATGTGTAAGATTGTTACCAGTTATGATATAAGGCCTCTTTGTTTCATTATAACTAACTTCGTAGCTGTAATTCATGTAGAGATTATATTGCTAATTAATTCATAATGTGGTTAATGTAACCACAATATTAAGGGGTATTATTGAAATACCTAATTAGGAAGTTGAGAAACAAATATAATGTTTAATAGCTTCTGTTTCGTTATTAATATTATGTATTTGAATTAAAGGTAATATGCGATGTTCATTACTGTATTCTGATGATGATAATTATGACTCTTTTATATCTTAAATGACAGCAATTGAGATTGATATTGATTGCTGCGCAAGCGACCATGAAAGCAATTAGGCTGTTGACAGTATCTCTTGTATGAAACAGCGAAAGTTATTGCAAAGTTGAATTCTAAATACGGGAGTTGGCGTGCCTGCCTGGATCTTGTAGAATATTACATAGTAACGTTCTATTATCACATACACGAGTATGTATAAGACACCTTTGTAGAAACTTGTTCGCTTTTATTACATTAAGAATATCATCATGGTGATTAAAATAATTAATTGTGAACACAAACCTGTTCTATTTGACACGTTATGCCTTTTTGTGGGAAATATTTCGCTTTGGAGATTACACCTACCGCCTCCTAATCTATGTGACTATCTTTGCTCGTCCCATGTGGTGAGGTTCCAGTCAGTACGACCCTTGGAACTAGGCCGGACTTAAGTTTGCGCGGATGGCTGCGCAGTAGGATTTTTAAGTACCTGCGCAGAACTTTTTCTATGCCTAACTTCAAGCCGGCCAAGAACCATCGGCCGTTCTGTACAGTGGACATCCAGAGAAAGGAACGGGTGGACTCTTCAGCCGAGAAACCGATGCACCCATATCAATATTCAAATGTATACGTAAACATCGAGGAAAGTGAAAAGAGAAACCGATTTGAATACGTTAAACAATGAAGGAATTATAATTAGTTGTTTTATTCATATGTTTAAGCAAATAATTACCATCTGACCGTGACCTAAAAAAGTTGCAAATTTTATACGTTTTAGAGCGTTTAGTGCGAGTTAATTGTACTTGTTTTGATGCTAATGTAGCTGTTTTATTGTTACCTAATGTTTTTAAATGTAAACACTTGAAGTTTTATGATGTGTTATGCTCGCGACTGATACCATTACAAAGCTTTACCATAAATCATGGGTTTCGTGATAAGAATATGAGTCAAACAGAATGCCCAGAATATGAATATGTAAACTTTCTAAATCATATAATTTTAAAGACTAGATACATTCGAAACTTCCTTTGCTTAGACGATAATTCCACTGCTTAGCCAGTATCAAAAGAACATATCTCCTTCCTATTCTGTCTCCATACCAAGTTTCAATTAAAGTCAGACAGCTGTGAAGACCTGGCAGACAGTCATTTTCGTATTCATAATACTAGTATGGATTAGCTGGTATTTTTAGACAACCACCTATTAGCCTACATCCAAGAGTTATGTTCATTTAAACTATAACGGTATCTGTCTACTAATAACTGGCTACATTGTGCTGTTCCTTCGATACGTATTGGCTTCAAAGTATAGGAAATCGAGGTTGTATAAACACTGGTAGTTGGAGTTTTTTGAGCGGTAATATTAAAGTAACGGTCAATGGCACGGGTCTCTAAATAATTATCGGTTTTGTGCGTGTCGGAAACTTACTATTTTGTAGTACCTGATTTGTTGTTCCTTTGATTAGCTTGAGTATTCTAATGATACATCATTGACATGATTGGTGGTATGAAAATACTATTACAAGTTCTTAGTAAATTACTGTTGTCAGGTTTTGCAAACACGAGTAAGGTTGAGATTGTTTCGGAAAAGGCCTAATCCTAGCAGTGGAAAATTGAAGGTTTGATGATGATGGTCATACCAAGGCTCCAGAAGCACCTCTTTCCTTAACCTGTTTTACACTTTCTATTCCTTTCACAGTCTGTGAATCCAGTTTTACTCCTAAAACTTACTCTTTCGTAAAATTTCATTGAAATTGACAGTAAATTCACGTAACGAACCTTATCAATGACAGTAGCCCTTATAATTAAATAACATTAACCCTTATAATAAAGTTAGTTATCTTCTACTATAGTGTAATCTAATATTGTCTGAGAGATCCAATATCATAGGACATAATAATTAAGGGTATATATTTAATAGTTTCGTTGGTAACAGCTTTTGGCTCTATGCCAGATAGTGCAAACTTGGTATTTCTTAAGTTTGCTGTACTGTTTATTAAGTGTTTTATTACGGCATTTGCACGTTTAGAAGTTGATAGAGAAACGGGAACCGTTACTTGTGATATGTATATAAATTGTATTGTAGATCGTCAAAGATGCGTCTACATGTTGACAAAAAAATAACTCTTTAAAAATTCCTATCTCCGGCTGCGATTAAAATGTTGCTTAGAAAGCATAGTCTTTGTCCGTCATGAGAATGTAAACGCAAGGTCTAATAAGATGAGGCGTTTCACAATATACATATAATAGACACGCCCAAACGTTCTTACGAAAAAGTCTAGGTCGAAGTAACTATTGAATGTGTTTATAGTTTATACACTCTTACATACAGCTAAAAAGTAAATATTCTTTGTCTCTATAATAAGAAACAAAGTATAGCCTTACCGTTAGTACAGTCGCGTAAAATTATGTTTAGGATGCAAAAGTCAAAACAGGCTCTACGAGTATTACCTACCTTGTACTGATGACGTACCAACTTGCTGACCGGTTGTGACCAAGACATGAAGTCATATAGCATTGCTAGAAGAAGTCAATCTCAATTTACCATCTTTGCAAATTATATTTGCAAAACAAACTGTACGTACGGTACTATTTACACTTGTCGAATATTCCAACATATTCGTTTTAACTGTACGAACAATTAACGTTAATTGTAGTAATATTTTCATATACGACTGTACTTACAGTGGGGCATTTACCGCCGAATACTGGTCGAGGTTTGAGGAGGCGTCGTCGTCTTGATCCTTGAACTTGTGACACACTTTGAGGTGAACGTGTCCGAAACACACTGTGTTTACATGTTTTTGTTGTATTTGGAGATGAACTCTATATGAGGTTTCTATATTTCGATGACGTGAACTTTTATAAGGCTATCTGTTCAAATGCTTGGCAAGGGTCTTTTTTTGAAGTGAAATAATCTCTTTAAATGTAAGTATTGGTTACTGCATTAGCGTATTCATCGTCTGTAGGTTTTATTACAATGTTTTAGTAAAGGGTTAGGTGTTAGTCAAAGGTGATTTTTATTAATTAAATAAATAATACTAAACAGACACAATTGAAGCAAATGCTAGACATAGTATTATTTATATTCATTTGGCTCTTTATACTAAAGTACGATCTTCAAGTACTTAGTATCTACATTATAGATGGTTTGTACGGCAAACTGTGTTCGTTCAACAGTTGCAGTCGTTGACTTCTCTAAAATAATTACTTCGAAAGCTCCAACAACTGGGCGTATGAACGATAATATCGAGATAGCAACATATAAATAGAACACATGTTTAATAAATTATCGCTTGTCAACATCCTTTACCGTCGCTGAACGTTTCGCAGCTGTGGTACGGATTGTTATGATCATGTTGATTATTTTCAATTATTCTTGCTTACACTAAAATTAAAATTGCAATGTTAGTGTTTATGAATTCCTTGGCGTTAAATGTTTCAGACTTTTATAACGAACGAATTGTGATGATATTTAGGAATTATTATTATTCCTGATGTCATTGTATGATTACTGGAACAGAGGCATGGAGACTGGCACACAAAAATGTGAGGCCCAGCAGTGGGTGAAGTTGAGTGAGGTCGCGTTGACGATTGTATTTGAAACTTCTGAAACAATATCCATAACTATGTCTACCCTTAGGAGAACGCGGGTGTATAGAATCAGACATTTTATAACAAACTTACTCACATATACAACCTACATTTATACTGAAATATTAAGTGTAGTGGTTTCAAAAGACGCACGTGTAACTAAATCAAGTGCGGTCGGTTCTGCGCGCTGTCTGCATGTGAAAGCAAATCCTATGAGCATTTTTGAAAAGCAAAAGCGACTACTAATTTGTATAAAGTGCAAAACTAACGCATTAATACTTGAGCTGTAGGCTACAGGCCTTATTGTATAAAAAGACGGTAGAGCCAGCGTTTATGTGAGTTTATTTATTAAGGTGAGTTCCCACTTGCAACATTTTGCCGTAACACCGTTTCTTCGGCAGTTTGGCATGGAACAGACACGCCAGTTTGTGACGGTCACAAAGGAATGTTCGTTGAAATGTTGCAAGTAAGGACGCATCTTTACGTTTTGTGTAGCTACGATGTTAAAGTAATCAAATGGCGACGGAATATTATATTGAAATTAAATAGGGGGAGCATAGTCAAGTAGGCACTACTTGCCCCATCGTGTTGGCATGAGCTTTATAATAAGAAAAGTTCATACCTTCTTTATTTAACCTATAGTATTACCTAAGGGTATCTATATTTCGTACTAGCCAAACAACTCAAAAAATAACCTTAAATTAAAAATAACAAAAAATAACCAATTTGCTTCTCGTTAGAATCAAAAATATACCTTGTCGTTTTACCCAATATTTCATTAAGTTACTAAAATGAGCGAACCGAACTGTCAGGCCAGTTTAACGTCAAAGACCTAATTAAAAACATTATTAATACTCGAATTTCGTACAAAGTGAATTTCTAATTAACGTTTATCGTAGCGATAAAACGTAATTTCTTTAAGCATATTTGTTCAAGCGTCGCTTAATCTGAATTTTGATCATTTATTCCATGTAACGGAATTGTACCTTTATTTAAATAACCGTCGCTAACGGTTTCGAATCTCGAATTTACGTTTATTTTATCATCATCTGCCTCGTACGGCTCTGCAAAAAAATTGAGGCGCCCCGGATCTTTTTGCCCCCAAGGGCAGTATCGATCTCATTGCGAAACATTATTCTAAATGTGTTCTCGTTTGAACATTCAAAACATCAATTTTATTGATGTTTCGATACTTATACATACCTCTACATTGCTACCTCATTTGAGTATACAAGTGTTGTGCAATTTTATGTATAAATATATCTAAAGATCGTAGTATGAGGATTTCGCGGTCGATTGTAATTCATAAATAATTGTAGATCCACTGTTAGTACATTGTTTTAACCATATAACGACAATGCAACTGTTCTCATACATGTTAAAAAGGTTTTTAACGCATGTTACTTTCCAACTGTTGTAATGCTAATAAGATAGTGCACATTGACGTGAATAACAATCATTTGCATACACGTGTAAATGGCGAGTATCCACTTAATGTGATTTATAAGTACCTTCCATGTCTCTACCTAGAAGTAAAAGATGATAATGTATACATTTTGAAATTACACTTTTCTCTGACCGGCTAGTTTTAATTTTTATTTTTATATACGTCGTCCTACACTAGGAATTTTTCCTGTATCGTAGGTGCGTTTCACAAACATAAAATATCACATACACAAACACTCAGACTCGGGACAATCAAATGTGGATCGCACAAATTTTTGCCCTGTGCGGGAATCGAACCCCGCAACCCTTAGCGCAGCAGTCTAATCGCTTAGCCACTGCGCCAGTCAAGTCGTCCAGCAGTGAAAAAAATGGTATCCAAAAGTAGACATTAATATTTTTCGGTTATTCTATAGTAGAGGTCAAGGGGCAGAGGCTCTGTATCTATCCAGACAAAATCCTAATATAGTTAAATATAGAAAAATTGGTAAAAATGCTCGATCATGTTGTACGCAGACAATTTACGATAGTCAACTTATATAACATTTTTTTTAAACACCTAGACTGAAAATTATTGATCGGAACTTTATTAAAAGCCTTCTATGGCTGCATCGTCACCCTGCAAATAACTGTTCGCGTCGTGCAACTTCACATTTTCAAAAACTTGGGAAGATATTTGTGGACGTTAAAATGAGCGTTCTTTGTATAAAATTGTTTTTGTTAACCTCGAAACTCTGTAAACAATTTGACAGTAAGACGTGTTCGCATACGATTACCATAACTCTGACATCTTAACACGTTTCAATAATGTATAGGGAGATTATTTATGTACACAATATAAGGAGTAGGTATGCCATGAATTATTACTTCTACTTGATCCTTCGTGTCTTGTAAGCTAAGATTTGAAGATAAAGATTGTAACTTTGAAAACTTGTCCTGGTTTCCACGGAAAACGCATCTATTGCATTTGCGTTTATTAATTTCAAAGTCCATAAATCAAAAATCACTAACTTCCCATTTTTCACTAATAACAGCTATTATAAAAACACTTGTGATTTCCGCTTCATTTCCTAAAACAATAAAGGTTAATAATTATTTCCTCGCACTGCTATTGTTTTAGCAGTTATTATTGATGAGCGTGGAAATGAACAATTAATTTTATGATTGATTGATACTATTGTATAATGCTTGTCTATTAATTACGTGTACGTTATCACTTTGCAATTTAGTCCGTGTTCTTTTAAGCTTACGATACTTTAACATTTCATATTGTTTATCTGCCACACTGTAAATGGACTTTCTTTAACTTGATAATATTCGTATCATCAGTTATTATTCATTAAGGGTTATTCTATAGATATGTTGAATGTAATTACTGAAGAATTGCCATCCAAGGCGCAAAATTCGAAATTTATCTTGGCAAAAACAGGTGCAACCTTGTTGTTCCGCAGTTTTGAAACGAAACGGGTTAGTAAATAAGTCATATCCTGAGTTTTACTTGTTCTTTTATCTTATTATTGCGAACTGGTGTTAAACAGCAATATCTCCCAAGGATTCTGCGATGACAACCTACTAGAGCTTTATTAATTCTTTCATTTGTCTCAGTCCTGTGGTGCAGCGTGCATCGCGTTATAACTAATTGCCATAATATGTTACACGTTCCTTTCTTTATGTTGTGGGTTTTCTGATACTTTAGCAAATAAAAGTTTATGAACATTGAAAACGTTTTTATAATTTTTGCAAAGATATTTTTCGTCCTATATTTCAAATGATTAACAACACACATAAAAATAGTATCTAATTTTGACCCTTTAATAATGTACATGTACAGTATAATTTGTTGATTTAGAAAGATCTCTGTAAACACAACTATATGCTCATTGCAGAATGAAAGCGCAATTTCTGATGTAACATTTAGTATTCAAAGTGATGTACTGTGCCTTTGTGTTTTGCCCTTGGAACGTCGATCGGTTACTCGGATTAACAGAGCGGGACCCGACCCGGTTCCCTGTTACGTTACTTACTGAATAACAATGACACTTTATTTCAATTTCGTTACTTTCCATCATTTTGGGTCTGTTTTGTTCCAGCAGGTTTCCCTAAATTTGAATCTTGTATTATGTTCTTGGAAAGAAATATTATCTTGATGAGCTGCATTGTAATCTCGTTTTGATAGTTTTTGTTAAGATGTTTGATTGTCAGGGTTTAGTGTCTGTCGAGCTGAATCATTTATTGGGAGTTTTCTGTCCTCCTACAACTTTTTTAAATTGTCATCTTCCGTTTGTATGACCTATGTTTTTCTTTGTATCTGTACCAGGGAGTAGCTCTACCTACAGGCGTGATGTTGTTTTATTTTCATGTGTATCTAATATCGCAGAATATCTCATAGTGCTAATACATACTGTCTTAAGGAGACTTGTTCGCTGTCTATCATCTTATCTATGCATAAGTAACTGTCAGTGTGGGTATGTTAGTATTTGCATAAATATTACCAAAATGAGTATTGTACGTTTTTTGTAACTGCGCAGTAGCATCAACTGGTAGTTATACCTTTATTGTCAGTATGATTGATTGACGAGCGATTCAACTGTTGGAACATACCGAATATAGACGTGAGACGGCGACGTCCCGTCTGTAATATGTAGATGAGTTTTGTTTCTGTTTCGTTATGGAGTATGCGTGTCAATCTAGAGATGTCAGTTGAATAATAATAATATAGATTTTCTCACACCATAGTGTGCAACCTACATAGCTATTAGTAAAATTGTTGTAATTATCGTAAAATTAATCAATAAAATTTAAAAATCTTTGATCTAAAAGATTTTATCACATAAAAGTGTTCATATCAGAAAACAACTTTCAACTTAATTCACCTTCTGTATCGTTCATTGCGATAAAAGTTACAAACTTAGTTACACGATAAAGTTGTACCAAATCGAATTGAACGTGAAGACGTGATTGCGTTTCTTCTTCCTTTTGAAATTCTGTTACAAAAATCAGGAAACACGCTTCAGGATTAACTGCTTGAAGTTTCGACCTTTGCAAATTTTCCACGTTCGAGCACGCTCTGAATCTAACAACCGTATGTTTTTACTTCAAAGCTAATGCACGTAGGTAATTAGATTTGCCGTAATAACTTGTGTTTACTTGCCATCAATTTAAATGGTGATGGCCAAGTCTTTTACTACTCATTAGTATAAATATTAGTTCTAAGAATGTTTGCTTGGTTATAAGCTGCATGATGGATTAATATCGTTGTTTAAAGAAGCATTATCAATTGTTTAGTATTCAATATTCATGTTAGTTATTTCTAGTTAATTGTTTTCTTTAGGTTCTAGTTTAAGGTTTCTCAATTAAACTTTTTTATTTCAGGAGATTTTGCCGTATCATTAAAGCCTCTTGTTACTTTTCATTGCCAATCTTAGTCATTTACAAATCTCTGTAGTGAGATAAGAATTAGGATGATAATTTTCTGAATTTGGATTGGTACGTTTTTAATAGCTGGTCTTAAATAATTCGAGCCATTAAAGTACAAGCTTGGTGAACGTAAATAAAATCAATTAGGTTAATTTGTTTGTCGGTGTGATTGGATTTCGCAATACCGTCCGTTATCTGAGCACGTGTCGACAGCCGTGCTTTTTATTCGCTGTTTTATGGGATTTATTGTAATTAACTGTGCGATAGTGAAAAGCGATTCGTTCAGTTCTGATTTCATTTATATTGTTATTCCTTTTGGAGATGGGCTTTAATTTATTTGTAATTTTCAAGCAGTTAAAGATTTTATTCATATTTTTATGGAAGAGGGAAAAGGTACGACTTTTTCCGACCAGAAAGAAGAATTTCGGTGAATCCTGTACAGCAGTGATAGCAGAGTGGTTTTCAATGGTGTGTAAAGCCATGTCAGAGGCCTACAGGCGGTTTAATCTCTGACATCAGGTTGTCCATCGACTATATGATAAGAAGAAGAAAATGAGATTATGTCAGGATTGTAGCAAATGGGAATCCGTGGTATCTACTATTTATTTACTCCTGTAAGAAACCGCGTGTTTTAACAATTGCTGTACGTGTCTGTATCTGCACTAAGTCACCACTGTCACTAACAAGCTGATACTTATGATTAATTACTATGGTAGGGTATTATTGGAAATCTATATCAGACTGAGAGGAGTACCCTTAACCGATGAGCGTGTATGAGGAATGTGATGCGAGTGAATGAGGCAAAAGAAGTATGTCAGGATCGTAGCAAATGGAAATCCGTGGTTTCTGCCTACCCCTCGTGGAAATAGGCGTCACTTTATGTATGTATGTATGTATATCAGACTGGCCTGTTGGCCTAGTGGTTAGTGACGCTGACTGCTAAACCGGAGGTCGTGGGTTCGATTCCCACCCAGAACAAATCTTTGTGTGATGAGCATAATGATTTGTTCTGTGTCTGGGTGTAAATTATCTATATTATGTATGTATTTAGAAATATTTAAGTATGTTTATCAGTTGTCTGGTTGCCATAATACAGGCTCTGCCTAGTTTGGGATCAGATGACCGTGTTTGGGCTGTCCCAAGATATTATTATTATATACTCGAAGAGCTATAGGTACATATACCTGCTGAGCACTAAACTTGATATTTTGATATTTGTTCAAATTAACATAAATATTGATGTACCCTGATAACAAGCTAATGCATTTTTTTGTTAGTAGGTTATGGAGGAGGATGTTTGTGAGTTTGAGATTTCGCATATTTAAAGTGTATGGAAGGAAAACTCATACAAATCTATTAAGTATATATGTAAGTATTTTAAGTCAAATGTCAACAGCTAGTACCTAATTATAATCACACGTTTATTGAGTCTCGTGCCATCAAGTAGGTAACTACATCGTGTGAAAAACAAACAAGTATTTGAGGACACACAATTGCATAACGACTATCCTCTAGTTGATGTTGTCCGGTATTGGGTGAGTCAGTGCGCATAACATGTAACCCTAAAATAGCATCACAATTGCTAACAGGGGAACAGGGGTCGTGAGTAACCGGCCTGGTATCCCGAATCAAAGCTGTATGTTGTTCTAGAAGGACTATTGGACCTGTGTGAAGTGGTATGGGTTTATAAAAAATATATCTAATTTATATTTAAGTAAGGTTTATGGTCTTAATATCAGTAATTATAATTTAGAATTTATTAACTTAGTGTGAGTAAGTTGTTGCAAAACACTTGCTATTATTTTTCAATATGCCTTCAGTTACGGTCAAGTAGTTTGTGATATAATTAGGCTTCTCTACACCTAATTGTCTCTCGAGCTAGTAAGACACGAGCAAAAGCTGCTGTGAATCTAAGCCGAGCATACACAATACAGAGATCTATGAAGGTGGCAACTATTGTAGCAGGCAAATTATTTCGTGCACTGTAAAATCTTATGCAGAAAACAATTTTCTGTTGCAGCAGAATCATCATTTACTTACTTTACCTTATAGAAATCATGTTTGGATAAAAGCCAGACGTAGTCTAGCCAGTATCTAAGTGTCGATACGGGTAAAAAGTTTAAAACTTGTCATATTTTCTATATAATATTTTCTGTTCTCCCAAACTAAGTTTGCCGTATGTCCCTAACTCCCTTGTCAACGCTTTGGCAATAGCGAAACTTTTGCCAAGTCGCGGAGTTTGTTAACTGTGACATTCACCTGTAACAATATTAGCTAGGTTCGTTGCTTTCTTTGCTAGATTAAATTAAGTAGACTCAAACTGTTTGGACAACGGTTGTTAACTGTTTGGGATTTTTGTAAAGTAAAAACTTGAATTTTTGCTAAATTATCATAAAGCTATTATACTAGTTAATAACAGATGTTTGTACGATTGCGTTGGAAGCGCAAGGCCGAAGATCGAGCTCAGTGGTGTGCTATAGGAGCCTGTGTAAGTCCAGCAGTGGACTAAGATATCCTGATAATGATGATGATGATGGCATTTTGTAAAACGGATATGGTCTTGAGAAATAAAACCTCACTTTATTATTTTGATCCTAATAGGTAAATGGTGCGTCAGCATATGTAGAAAAGTCAGCGCAGTCCTACAGAGAGAATAAATTTAACTTTATCTCCGTAAATATATGGATGAAATTAGCATAACACATAAAGCTCCACTCGAAAACGCTTGGTAAAAATTATGTGCTCATATATCAGTGGAACGATGTATTCCTTTCTCGCATCCTACTTGATGGTGGAAGTTATGCTATTCTAGAAGGGGTTTAGAATACAGAGTTAAGTATACTGATTTTCTACTTTGCAAAGAAATTGTAAACGAAGTATAAATACCTATACTAAGAATAGTCTCTAGGGGAAAATTGGTTGGTGGGGTGGGAACTGCGTATTACGACGATTTTGACGCAGTTTGGTCACGTTGTTAACTAACCTTAAATAAACTTTATTCAAATGTATTTGAGCTTGATAAAAAATCTTAAAATTTGAATTGTTTTGTTTCAGGTAAATTCTTTTTAATTCTGCAAAATGAGCTGAAGAATAACAGTTTTGCAGTGGTTCCAGTTTGCAACAGTCAGTCCAACAGTTTTGATTCCATTAGGTAAGTGTTAGTTTTAGTGGGTAGGTACCTACTGTGTTACAAATACGTACGCGTAAATAAGGAACAAGGAAATAGGAGCTACCAATTTAAATTTAAATAAAATGCCGCTATGTCATGATAATATAGTGTTAGGTTAGCATCGTGGCAGTAGATGACGCTAACCTGATTATTTTTGCAGTCCCCACAACTCTATATATTTTATAACGTCCGTCGCATGCACGCCCACGCAATTCAACTGTCCATATTGCTTTAAGTGGGCGATTTGCTTCTTCATTTTAATGTAGATCCCAGACGTAGTCCTTTTGCAAACCTACGTAGTTTATTGACCTAACATCTGTGCCGTTTGCGCTCTATGCTAATCCGTATTGGTATTGAAATAGATTTTACAAGCTGTTTCTTTGACTCCATCTGTGTTTGTGCTTCTTGGGTTATTGGTAGAGGAGGTATCTTATTTATTTGACCATGATGTGCGTATTCTAAGTATTTGTAAAATGTCTAAACAAAAGTCTTTACGTGAATAGAATTTACTTATCGAAGGTATGCCGCAGGGTCCTGTGGCTTTACTCCTAAATTTCACACATCGCCCGCTTGGAGTTTTGTGTTTTTTATTTCAATGAGAAACCAACAGATACAAACGTGTGATTTAGCAACGAAGAAATTATTATTATAAATTACAAAATCGTATGTTGGAATGTTTTTGCTTTTCCTACTGCTGACACGTCAGTCAGCTCGATACTCCGAACTCTAGTAAAAGCGATTACGTAAAAATTGACATGCACCAGACCACCTTCCTCTTCCATTATGCATTATCTGTGGAACCGTGAGTCAGTAAGTCAGTGGCATGCGTTTGAAGCCGGACTCCTTATCGCATATCTAACAATTGTGGTTGCATTCAATGGCCACAAAGCGGTCGATTGAATGTGAATGAGGGAGGTACAATGTCGGTGAACTTAGGGCCGTGTCAATTGGCGTCAATTGATTGATATCTTCTATTGATAGCCGGCTTATGATTTATTAAGGTGCATTCCTTTGTAGTAGTATTATTACTTTGTCGGTGGACAACGAGGATTTGAACAATGCTTAGGGCAGCTTTTTATTTTTTTAAGTGTGTGTCTATTCTGTTGGCAAAATAAATCCTTTTCTTTTCTTCTTCTTTCCTTATTACACGCCTTATGTGTAGAACATACGCCTGTTAGTATTCGCATGGGTGTAGGTACAGACTTCTATTAAATACATCGTGGGAAAATATAATGACATTATCCAAAAAAACTGAAAGTACAGCGATGACTATCACGTTCAGGTCAGTAGCTCAGTAGTAATAGTTGATGATACTAATTTATTTTTAAAGTCTGGTTAAGCAAGTTATTTCCTTAACGCTCGACGAAAATTCCATTAATATTGATGGAATTTTAAATAATAGTCGAACTAATTAAAAACCAGTTTTAGTCGCTATATATAGATGTCTTTATAAAAATAAATACGAGTATACCGGTGAGGCGCGAAGTGAAAGTTGAATTTTATTTGTTTGTTAATCCTTGACTTACATAATGTGTGTTATAGTTTGTCACGTTTCTGTACTTTCATAAACACTCTCTTTTTATTGATTTTTATTTTTTAGTATTGATTCTCTTTTAACAAAAACTTCATATTCAGTTAGGTAAGTATGGAAGGAGAAAGTTTTATTATTTGTATTTTACCTAATTGTTAATGTAAAGTTTTTAAAATAACGCGGAATGGCACTTACACATATATAGCACTTTTACGTGCTTCAAGAGAATAGCTTCCTTTAAAAGCCTCATGTACACACTCTTATGCGTGGGAATTAAAGGCTTATCTGCCCCTAGTTCAGCTAACCTCTGATTACCCTTGTCATGGTTCAAGCCTTCAAGGGAAGTTGATGGGCCACGGTAGCATGGACTTGACGTTTACTGAAGCACATGAATGCACGCGCCGACGCCCGGCGACCGCACGCTACGGAATGTGCGACTAGCCGATAGGAGCCTAGCACGTGTATGCTACTACTAACATAATTGGTTTTACACATGCAAATATCAACTTTAATTATCATTAATACATTCCGATTTCCTTTATTATGTTTGGCTTCCGTCCGGGTGTGGATCGTTCTCGTAGTCGCCGTTTTTATTTAAAACTGCCTATTAACCTACTGCGAGACGATGTTGTTGGAGGAAAATATCGCTGCAAAACTGTTTTGCTAGTACATTTATTATTGGGCTACATATACACCTATTACAGTTGTCTTTCCGTCTTCCATCCACTAAAACCTTAATATTTGGAAGTCTTCTCAAACACATAATTTAAAATGACATGACTGAAATAAATGTACCGCGTCGGGTATGCCCGCGTAATTATTGTCGAATCTGGTGAGGAGGTCTGAGCCGAACTAATGACTTTTATACTAACGAGGAATAATCCCCTTGTGTTGGTCATAAGCCAATTAAAAACATGCTAGCTTATTAATTAACTGCACCTGAACAAAATGTTAACGACATTAAGCCCACAGCACTGAGTCATTGAGCTCAAAGCCTCAAACTTTATCTGTCGATAGCACCGCGCGTTATCACGGCACACTATCGACCGTGAACGAGTCATTCACAAATGTACTAAAAACGGTAATTTTGAATTAAGGATTAATCGTCCAGCTGATAAGATAAAAGGCAACGCACGATGAAGGTCAGATTGTTACAGAACGTCCTGCCTTAGGTTGGATTATATAATAATAGATTCAAAGGGAATAAGAAATGGTATTGGTTTTACGGGAATGTGATTGCAGTTTCGTTTCTAAGGAGTTATGGGTTTTTAGAGAAGCATATTTTCAGGGAAAAGGGAGCGGTTTGTACCTCATTGTATAATTGCTATTCTTTTTAGGAGTTGAGTTCGGCAGTAAATTTCCACTTCCTTATCCGTCGAATAGGAGCAATGAATACTGATAATATTCATACATGTTTTGCAAGTGAATGTTATAAGATAGGATGCCCTAACTGATTTAATCCCTACATCATTCAATAGCCTAATGTGCAACCAACACGGATGCTATTAAATATGAATCTTATTATCATAAATGTCTATGTAACTACTCGTACATTCATAGGACGTGCCGTTTTATACTTTTTACTGTACTATACCTAACGTTTATTAGCAACCTCAGGAGTTCTAAACACGTGGTTATAGTCCCTCTGAAACAGCATCTTGGATAAAGAAGGCAGGGGTTGTCCAAAGTCGTAAAAGTATATGTTGATACATCTCGTTATGGAGGAGGACACGTAATAAGGCCTCGGATCCCGAGATAAACTCATTACATGGTATTAAATTATGGTGACAGACAATATAATGCAGTTTGACGACGTGGTTGACGCTGGCTAAGTGATTGCACTGCTTTGGAGGAAACAAATATTTGTGAGATCGGTGATCCGCATTTATTTGCTCGTGTATTAAAATGTCCTGAGAGATTTGATGGATAACGTAGCCACCATAGAGAGATTGCTAGTGGAGCAACAATAAAATGTCGCGGTAATGACATCACCACAATGATAATAATATAAAATATTATCTATATGACAAGAATAAAATCTATTTACTGAAAATATAATAAAACAATATTGTTATAATATGACGGGCTGAATTATATATTTCGACCTATTTGTCCAATAAACTTACACCAAATTGTTTGGAAATTTTCGCAAACTACAATAGGCTGGGAGTCAGATTGAATTATGGCCGCGTAATGTACTAGAAATGGAGACTGGAGCGGGCCGGAGTAATTTATCATCGTACAACAGAGGTCTGTGTTCTTTATTATTTATACACAGGGCAGATTGCCTGTTAGTAAAGTGCATATCACATTTTTAATTGCGTTGTGCTTTTATAAAATCCATTAGCTGTATTATTAAACAAATTTAATTAGTGATGTCATATTGTAAGAAATTATTTCAATATTTGTTAAATATCGTCATCTTCAATATCAGCTTATCTCAGCCCACTGCTGGACATAACCCTCTGTTTAATAAACTTACACTTTACTACTTTTATGTCCTTTTTTCTAAATGCGGATGGTTTTACGGCTACAAATATTTGGGTTTGTATGTGTGAATTAAGCAAACTAAAAAATACTGTTACGACAAGCAAATAGAAATTGCTGGCTAAACAAATGTTTACAGGCGATTAGTTGTTTAAATATTCAGCTGTTTATTACTTAATCTCGCTGTTATGGTGATATTTACTTAGGTTAATGTAGGAAAACTATCATTTTGTTCGGGTAAAATGGTCTGTTATAAAAATCCTCACAATCACAATTGTACTTTTTGTATTTACATAAAAAAAGAGTTCATTAGAAACCACAAATAATTCTAGATTGTGTTTTTTTCAGTTAAAGAAATGTGGTAGATTAGCGTGACTAGCGCCAGGCGCGGTCACTTAAATTTAAGTTATACGATCTTAACACGATAACACGTGGTTTATGAAGGCGTAAAGCTCTTCAACTCGTAAATTCCTTTAATTATTTTTATTAATTCACGCTTTTGTATTTTGGTTCTTTCCATGTTCTACACTAGGAATTGACCACAGCGTTTGCTTTGCGTTTTTTATAAATGTAATTATGTGAGTAGATATGTTATGTATGCACTTGCTCACTACTAAGTAACATAACATCACGCCTGTATTCAGTGCGCCTGTAGGCAGAGGTGAATAGTACAGCCTCAATTCGCCAGTTATATTACCTCTAGGCCCTTATGGTATAAGGGGTCAGCGTATTGCCAACAACCGGACCTCATACTCAGCAGTCGCGACCATTAGACCAAAGAGGCAGTCTTGTAATCTGAATAAACCTTATTAAATACCATGAGAGTTAGTAAATAGTAGATAAATAGCTACCAACCTCTTGTCAACAGAAAACGGTGCCATTTGTCGGAGCGGGCAATTAATTTTTTTATTTACGAACAACGCCAAGATTTATAAAAATTTACTTCTGCTTTCTTTAACATTGAACGAATGCAAATTAAAACAACCTAATAGCTTTTGGTAATTTGATGAAGGGGGCTTGCGACAAAAAAGTTATTGACGTAATCATATTGGCTATGAGCTTAATAAATTGATATTGCGTCAGACTAATATAATGGAAAAGTGGTGATGTTCGCTCGCCGGTAAATACATTAGCTTGCTCGACATTGAATGACAGTGAAAAATATTTTTAATGTAAACAATTTATCTTTACAAACCTAAGTAAAACGATTGATTACGGTCGAATAAATTAGAATTATTTAAAATGGCAGTGCTATATAAATAATACATTGTATGCTGTTTAGTTTGAAATTACTAGCAACATTTTGTTTTATTTACTAAATGGCATTTTTTTGTTTAAATAGCAAATGGAACTCTTTGTTTTCTGTGTACGAATTGCTGGCAATATTCACATTTCGTTTTCAATTCACTTTTAATTTCATTTTCCTTCGCTGCTTTCAATCTTTACTGAAGAATAAAAGAACAACATTCAGTACGATCGGTATGCATTCCTATTTTTAAAGTCAATGGAGGAGAGCGTGATAGTTCTTTGTCTTTAATCGACTGTCAGAGCCGGAAAATTTTACATGCACGAACAACCACACTCGAAAATAAAATAGTGATTTACACATTAGGATGTGACCTTCTTAGGCAATGAATAAATGAAAGGGTTTTCAGGATAAACCTAATTGAAACACAAAAAGGTATAAGGTATTCTTTAACTAATTACAGTAATAAAACATCGTGTAATATGGACTATCTCTTCATATTTGTTTGGATACTTACCTACGTTAGCTGTATGTTTTCCCTAGTCTCGACGTTCGATGTGCCGATATTTTAAGTAACCGTAGAATTTAAAATAGAACTAAGAAAGGAATAAACATTGAAATGAAAATGCATCCCGAAGGTTTTTCTTGTAAGTTTTATTACTACGTCCGCTGGGGTCTGGCAGACGGTGGACCTTTTATTTCTTCTGTACACAATAAGAGGAAGGCAGAGTTATTTACGAGTCTTTCTTACTGACTGGATTAAGGTTGCATTTTAGTACTACTTTAACTTTTTTTTGTTGATTGTCTGCTTTAACTCTTCAGCTTTTAATTACAGGAATATTTTAGTTTGATGCAAGTTAAATAGAAGCCTAATTTTTTTTAATCGTTTATTTAAACCTTAAGATTCCATTTTGCTTACGTAAGATTTTAAAACGTTGCCATCATTTATCTTCACAGCTTACACAAGAAAGTCGTATGAATGAAAACCAATGTATAAACAAAACTGTCCCCAATCTGCATCACTCGGTCCTCGAAAACTCCGCGACGCGCCCCCTTGCATCATAGATGCGTTTATTCAGAGTTTCATTCAGTGTAGCCGAGCCTTACAGTGCCGTGTTGTGTGACCTGGATTCCCACAGTTTTCAGCTCATTAAAATTCCTCACATTGTACCACTAATCACGTGGCTGAGTGCACTTGACCGCGCATTTGTGCAAGCCCGCCCGTCTATTCTCTGACTACCCGATAATATGATCCGATATGTTTACCGGTTATTTATGAGACACGTGTCAAAATACTGCAGGTGCATAAATGTGATCGTGGTATTTGATGATGTTGTTACGCCTTGTGAAGTAAATGTTGGCTGTTATTTTATGCGTTTTTAGGACCAGCGGAAGGTAATAAATTACATAGTGTGATTGATTTTACCTAAACTCCTTGATAATTATAAAAAAAACACATTTAGTGTTAACAAAAATGTCGGAAACGGCTTATCTACTCCAAACACGTCCCTTGAAGATGATTGTTTTCTTAAACAAATATTCTACTTCGACGTTTCAAAAAAAAAAAAACCCTATCTTTCCACTTAGCTGTATTCTATTTTTATTTTCTGAGACAACGTTCGTTAAGATTAATTTGTAGATGCTTCATTGTACTTCCGATAGGTGTCACTTTGGAGTTCCAATTTCACACAAAAGACGTGTCCGTAATAAATTAAAGGCTAGTTAGTGACAAATGGAATTAGAAACAGCTCCGATATCAGGCTAGTTTATTAACTGTGAGGTAATGACGTAACACTGCAGTAAACAATGACGGAATTAAAGCGCACCGCGTTTTACGAGCTGCTGTTGCACGGAATAAAATGCAAGTCGACACGACAAGGACACTGCAGCCGGAACCAAGGCTGCTAATATAAACTTACACAGACGTCCAGAATGCCATGGTCGTTACCACTTGTTAAAACAAGTTTATTTTCAAATCAAACATGTGATTTATGTTTTAATGGTGCTCTTTTACGAAACTTACATGCAGTTATGTGCTACTATAACTGTAGGTATACAAAACATTCTAAAAGTATTTTAAACTTATCATTGTGTTTTAATATTTAGTCAATCTGTTGGTAAAATACCTACTGCTTTAAAAAAAGACTTAAAATAATATTCATGAGTAAACATATTAATGCATTAATCGTATATTAATGCATTAAGTTTACCTTTAAAACGAAGCTACTTAATCGGCACGGTCAAGGACGGAGACGATGGCATTTGGCACTGCCGCCAGAATAAAGTTATGCACAAAAACATGTTCTACATATTCATGCCAACTCATTTGGCTCTGTTACATAGAAACTTGGGTTTAAGTAAAATGCAGATTTGTTTTCGATCATGCAAATCGAAGTTTAACATTTATGACTGTGATGTATTGGGCAGCTGAAAGCGTCGTATGAATTGAATACTGAATCACGTGTAGTTTGACTTTAAAATACGTTCGCACTGTATTGAATGAGATGTGCTTCAAGCAAATGGAGAAAGATAAAACGTCTCGGTAAAGAGAAAATGTAATGAGGTTTGTAAGGAGATTGTGGGACGTAATCTGAATATAATTTTGGAGGTACTTTACTTTTACGAGCTGTTCTAAAAATGGGATGAGATAAGGACAGCCTTGCTTCTTACTTTGTAGACAATAGGGCTACCTTTAGCACGATTTTTAAAGTGGTGTAACCTGAATGAATTATTTTAAACATTGATTTTCGTAGGGATTACTTAAAATGTTTTGAGTATGGCGCACATGGGCGTAATGATAGCCTTAAGTAGGTAATTTTAATAGTCATATTTTAACATCCCTTATATTGCTAAGATTTGTTTTTAGATCCTACTGAGTTAGAATTAAGAAAGGATCATTTTTTTTTATTTTTTTTTATTTATTTATTCCACATACATCTATCTTTACAGGTAGTTATAACCTAATACAATAGTGTAGTAAACAATATTAAAGGAAAAAAAAAACTTATATCTAAACATGTAATGTTTAAAAATAATTATGTTGATGTTAGACGATTGATTCAATTTCGCAGTGGTCACCAATCCGTATGACAACACATGATGATTACGGAACTGTAGACCGTCATAAAAAATACCATATTCAGCTAAAGAAGCTTATGGATAACAAATCGAATTCGAGCAGTGGTATCTCGCTGCCTGTCCCTACGGGGATTACAGGTTCACGACACCGTGAATCAAATATTTATGGAGTGGATTAAAGTTGTCTGGAATAGAAAGAATTTTATATTTTTAGATAATATTTTTTACCAAGTTTAAACACCTTTCTCAAATAAAATATTAGCTTTCATGTGGATTTCTTAAAGTAAATAAAACTTTCTATGATTAAGCTGACTTTAGTTTTTTTCATCTGAAGCTAAACTTTGAAATAGCAGATTTTTAATAATTTTACATAAGAAGTTTTATTGTAGGGATAAAATCGATCTAATCCAATTTAACGAGCAGGCTTATACAGATTGGTTTGATACTTACGCCTTTATTGTGAATACAAAGCAATAAGTATTTTATTCAATGATGTTTACACAGAGACTTGTCTGTATTTATGTTTGTCAATAGTGGTTACAGTAATCTTACTTACTTTACACACTGTTGTATCTGTCGAACTAAGTAGATGTAAAAAATAGCACTGATAGCAGAGTGGTATGACCGTTGGACTGCCAAGACAAAGATCGCAAGTTCAAATCCTAGCACGCACCAATGTCTTTGCGAATTCATGTGCGTACTATAAATTAATTATCAGTTGCTAAAAACGGTGAAGGAAAACATCGTGAGGAAACCAGCACACCTAAGAGATTTTTCAACGTTGTGTAAAGCTATGTCAGAAGCCTACAGGCGGTTTAAACTCTGACACCAGGTTGTTTCATCAACCATACGATAAGAAGAAGTAGATGTAAATATGAAAATAGCATATTCAGTTATGTTGTACAAGTACTTAGTTTGGTTATGGTTTCCTTACTCTTAATTGTTTAATTTGAATTTATTACCTTCCCAAAAATGTTGCTTCATATTTTAATAATCTACCGAGCCTTTGCTTTGCTATAAACAATTCTAGCAAAGCCTACATACCTTCCAAACAATCATTGATATAAAATTTATTATAAGGTACACTACCGAATGTTAATTTGTATAATGAAAAAGTTATTCACCGAGAACTTGACAATAAACTTCGTCGATTAGCTATTTAATATCCTAATGAGATAAGACTTAAGTAAGCTGCTTGTGGTGTTTCAATTAGTTAGAGTTTTCTCTAAGAACGCCCATCATCAAAATACATTCTATCTAGCCCAATTACTTAACAAGTTTTTGCGATTGGCCCAGACTGTGGGAGCGCCGTTTTAGGAGTTTGCTTTGCTCTTGAAACCCCGTAAGCCTGGTTAGCTTAAATTGTTATTAAGTCGAATTATACTTTTACCACAAATTGCTCTTAAGTGTGGCTTAGTTTTGCACAATTGATACAAAAGCCTTATTGTACGCCTCTTAGGCAAGATCTTTACAAACAACACTGAATCTAAGAGCGTTACTTTACTATTATTTTTACTATTTTCTTAACTTTATACCTTTATGAAGTTAAGAAATAGCGTTGGAATTCTTGGGACAGATATATATTTAAAAATCAATAATATTTTTTCAATGATTTGTCATTGCTAATTTATTCGGCGATATCACTGCTAATATAGAAATCTCCACCCATTGTCTTCGAATGCAACTTAACTGGGCCAAGTAAGTCGAGGGGCCACTATATTGTGTCAATTTCTCGAGTGGTCCCCTTTCTTGCCGCGCCCCCTGGCGTGCCAGTTGCGCGTTAACTCAATGTTACGTCCATTCTGCCAAGTTCAAGTAAAATATAAGCTTACCTTCCTATGAAGTAATTGTTTGTTTCTATAAAGGTCGGCGCTGTATCTAAAGCAAATTTAATGTAACCAACGTAACTACCTATACGTACTTATAGAACTTAAATCATTCGTCGTTTTCTTTATAAAATACAATAGTGTTTGGACATTTTTCTTCACACTACTTTTTTACGACTTATTTTTAGTAGGCCTTTACATAAAGATATATGTAAAAAGGTCGTTTCAGTTTGTCCGATCTCCGTGTGACTAAGCGAGTACGTATAAATATTAAGTGAACGAGCTACGGCGTATATTTAAAGTGTGCCGCATAAGTGGAGATCCGGCCGTGCGCGTCCTCTCTCAAGTTCAAGGTCAGAATACCAGGACGTCTACGCGTCTAGTAAGTGAAACGCAAATAGTTAGGATATAACACAAATATCTTCCAAAAGTTCTACATAATTTACTCGTAAATGTTGGACCAAATATAGATCCCTGGGGACACAAACATGAACTTTCTTAAAGCAATTAATCTGGCATTATTATGTCTTCGGTACAACTTTAATTTAAAATAGATGAAATATGCTATACAGTTCAGAAGCCCTTAAATAAAACTAAACACTTTATTTTAAGAATTCTATGGAAATTGTTCTCGGTGTTTAATTAACGAGCCATACTCATATGGCGCGAAGTCGTTTCAGTTTTACACGCTTTAAAAGCTTTCATGTGTTTCTTGGACAAATACTTTAACGTTGAAAACTCCCTGACTAATTAGTAAAAAATACTAAAGATGCATATGTTACGCATGTAAAATCGTCTACGTTTTTGTCGCTGCTGTTGTTACAACTAATTTAGATTTTTCCGTCTTTTTATACTTTCGTAGACCTGACGAATAGCTTGGCCACTTTTTAAATGCGTCTTAAACCTTCCATCAGTCCGTAACCTTCTATTTTTCACAAGAAACCTTTGTATTTAGAACTTTTTGGTGATTTTTATAGGCCTATCAGAGGCAGACTAGCGGTAGTGAACTAGCGTTAATGTGAAATATTATAATTTCTATCTGAAGAATTAATAAGCTTTATTGTTGTACCTACTATGTAATCTCTGCATCACCCTATGGTTGACTGGTAGAGAATGTCTCAGGCATAGTCGGCCTATGTATACAGTTTCGTTACATGTAGTTTAAATAAATAAAGGCTTTTAGGTATGTATGATTTAAACTAAAAGTAATATTTCCATTGAGTAACGTTTAAGTCCATTTCTTCAAACAAGACTGGCAATTAAAAAACTCCATTTCACGCACCGTTATCACAAGTAATGTTCGAATACGATACTTTAACCATTTATTTGATTGTTACGTTGCTTAGGGAATGTTAATATTGCAGCCTTAATGAAATGTATTGCATTATTGAATGGTAGGATGATCACCAAATAGTATTATTTTGCACGAACAGTACAATGATATGATGAAATGTAATTTAAAATTATTGTAACTAACATTCTTAAAACCTAATATAATTAATTAAAATGTTTAACAATCAAATTAGCATATACAGCATTGTAATACAGTCTTAAAATAATAAAGACATTTAGGTATACCGTGATAGTCATGGCAGTATTTAAAAAGTCATTTACGAAAGAGACTTAATATAAATAGTTTAAAATGAAATTGCTGGACGCATTTGTCTGTAATAAAAGTGAATAGCCGTTTATTCAAACACATAAAATATAAATTACCTTCATTAGGGCGAATGAGATGTTGCTTCTGAACTTTTTTCAGAATAGATAAACACTTTTGTATCAACGTGATGACATATTTACTGTGTAAACTGTTTTTTATTGAGATTGTTTTCGATCGGCAACATTAGTGTTGATTAGTGTTCAAGATTTTATTCCATGACATTATGATAATAGTCATAAATGTCTCAGATTTATACCTAACTGTTTTGTCCTAACTTAAGATGAAATGTAGGCGCTAACACAGCCACGCGATTAATAGTCCGTCTAGATTTCTCATCCATCGATATTTCGGTATACAATGATGAACATCCCGAAACAATACATGTAACATATTGCAAGCGAAGAACAAAGGGTTATTATAAAATCAATTATCACGATCGCTCACGACATTGTGTTGCGAGCTCAGCTCGGTCGTGCTCTGAGCCTTGCAATCTGATACTTAATTGAAGGTCTTGGATGGAGGGATGGTGTCTGCACTACTGTACCATCTGCTGCAGCCGAGCGGAAAATAGAAGCAAGTGGGTTAATGTATAGGAATATGTGTATAACAATGTCTATTATTGAATATGATGTCGTTTGCTACCAAACACTAGGAATTTCGACACACGGATTATATCGGGAATTCGGAAATCTTCCTTGCATTAGGAGAAATGGTTTTGATAAAAGTGATTCCACGACTGTATTTATTATAAAGCCACTTCTTTATACCAAGATCAATCTGAAATTACGCCCTACTTATTATTATTTACGAATATAATTACGTTGGATGGAGTTTCGAGTTGCTAAAAGCATGTATGGAATTCGTATCTACGATAACCCAACGTAGGTATTTAACTTAACTTGAAATTAGGTGTGTAAAATTTGCTCTCTCAAAGTAATAAATTCTCACGCGTGGCGCACACAAGATCTTAATGGATATTGTTATAATGTACATATAATGTGAACCAACAGACTATCGCCTAACGCCTACGTATATAAAACCTTTGCGTGGGATGATGCTCTTACAATACTAGATCTGCCTTTTTAGACAAGATGACAATCTCCCATTCTCTAATGAATAGAAACGACGACGGAGTTTTCTATTCATTTAATGGATCACGAGACCGAAAAGGTAGATTATGTCAATTCTGTTAAGCCTACCTTTTCTGTTCTGCGATACTTAGGGACTTTTATTTTGTTAGGAAAATTAGTAGGAAATTTATAATAACACTCACTACTTAGTAGAAATTGAAGGAGTATATGGTATTGGAGTCTCTTTCACCTAGACATTTTTATTAATACCTCTTTTTTAGATCTCCCGCAGCTAACTAGAAGGGAAGAAGATTAAATTTACTAGAAGAGATTATATTGTTGGCCACTACGCTAAACCGAACTATAAAGTTCATCGATGAACATCAGTTACTATCTAAAACCATTCATGAGGCTACCATCATTTTGGTGACATCAACAAAGAACATTGTATACCGCATATCTTGTATAATAATGCAGCTAAAACTATTACCAGACATTTCATTGTAAATTCCATGCGAGTGTAACAATAGATCCTTCTTTAACGACATTATTCTACGAACTACCAAAAACCGAGCCAGAAATGATATCCAGAATTCCAACATTTATTCAACTCCAGTTTTCAAACGGCTTTATAAAATGTTGTGTAAAGTAGTGCCCCGCTAAGCGTTCCAAATAGGTCTATTTGGGATATTTTTGACTTTATTTAGAATTCACTCGGATTTACCGTCTGGAAATGTTTATACTTTAAAAGTTCCGTTTAAAGGTTTTCTGTGCACTCAAGAGCTTTTAAATGTGCTTTGGTAAATAAATATGAGTTGTATTCCAATTGTATTTAACTTTTCTATGGTATTTCTTCGTATATGTCATCTCACAATAGGATAGGCATGTATAAAAACATCTCACTAAACATCTAGACTAGATACTGCTTCAGAAATATGTACCTAAGCCAGGATCGCTGATTCTATTACCTAACGGATAAAATATTGAGAACTTTGTAGAACGCAGCCCAACACGAAAAAAATAATGTGAGAATTTAGCAAAAAGAATATAGAAAAACCACTTTTAGAATACAGCTTGTATTACATTTAAAAACCAATACTGCGATACAAGGCCCCTACCACACAAAAACGTTTAACGTTGACGAAAAACAAAACGACCGAATATTGACTTTCCAATCTCAATACAGTCACGTAGCGTGGTGATTTAATCGTTGCCGCGCGCCAGTGTGTAACCATCGATATCACTCGATAAGTGCGATTATAGAATCGATTACAGATCGGGCCGATGCCAGCAATAATATTTGCATTACGCGTGTGCCGATGCCGAGAGTGATTGAGAGAGTCTGTCGTCTTAAGACGGTTAAGGGAGCGTGCTATTTGTTTGCTTCAAATAATTTTAATTGATGACTTTTTTATGTATAGTTTCTTTAAGGATGACATCAAAATTATGAAAATAAAAAAATGTTTTAGATGAGTTCTCTAAGCGTTCGGTCTCAGCGTTTATTGTTTTATTGCTCGTCTTTCTCATTATAAGGGTTAAGTGCTAGTTAGATGCTTTCTAAAAGCGTAAATAGAGCATTTTACGGTGTTATCCTAATAAACGTATTACAAATATTAAAGTATTCCTATAATAATTAATTTAATAACTGTCCGTCGACAGTACTAGAAATAGTAAAAGCTCCCAGTTAGGTCAAATTACGTCATAAATGACTTTCATTTCAAAAGGACAAACATTCTGTAAAAGTGGATTCGTAACTCCATAACTGCATATTATAAAGAACTAAAACCAAAATAACACGCATCTGTTTAATCCCACGTATATTTACTTCTTGCTGTCAAGACTGTTCACACTAATTGTACGTTTTGAAACGAATTCGCAAACATTCGACGATCGTAATATCCCTTTTATTTGCAATACTATGCTTTTAATGAGTCATTCGGCGGTTAGCGTAGGTGTCCGACGTGTGCTCGGTTCGGTAACGGCTTTATTATTTGCGGTTTTAATGACTTTATTAATTATAATATCGGTTTTATATGTGCGTTAATGGTTATAGAGTAACAGTTATTGATTAAATGTTGCTATTATAAGCTTTCGTTTTATTAGATACTGTGTTTATGCCTAATGGTCTGTCCAAAAGCTGTAAAATAAAAAGCTGAGCCTGCTAAGTACAAATAGTGCTGCCCGTTACTTAAAAAAATAACACAAAAACTTGACATTTTCTCAAAGATATATACAAATGCAAACGGCAAGTTGTCGTTCATTATGGCGTTCTAAGGGGGAGGCCTTTGTCCAGCAGTGGACGTCTTCCGGCTGATGATGATGATGATGATGATATACAAATTTGATTTTCTCAGCAAATTGATATTGCCTTGTTGGCAAACACTAATCTTTAACGACTAATAGACAATATATGGGTGGAGTCACGTTCTGGAAAGGAAAACCATTTAACTTTTATTATTATTTTCGTAACATATTAACCAAACGAGACTCATTTATCACCCAATTAATCAACATTGTAAAGATTTATATGATGCATGCCTAAAAATACTTAAGTGTAGCCCTGGCAAAAGTGCTACGAAAGCGTAGCACGACAAAATTTCAGTCACAGAAACAGCTTACTTTAATACAGTTTGTGCTAACGAAATATAAAATAAATTCAGCTTTTATATAAAAGTAAAATTAACATTTTATTATTCCGGAAATTCTGTTTTAAAGCCAAATAGTAGGATTAGGTGGACTATAATAAAATTATAAAAGCAACTTCGATTTGAATTACAACCTTATATTTCATCATCAGCCGGAAGATGTCCACTGTTGAACAAGGCCTCCCCCTTAGAAGGGAGGTGGGTGCCATAATCCCCACGCTTGGCAAGCGGCTTGGGGATCGCAGTGTTGGTGGTCAAGTTACAGAAGACGCTGCTGCCCATCTTCTGGATTTTCCCTTAGTCGCCTCTTACGACACCCACGGGAGGAAAGGGGGTGGTCGATTCTAGGCCGGATACCACACGGCAACCTTATATTTACCTTGTGTTAACTAAACATTTCGATATAGAAAAGCCGACATAAATATTGAATCGTAATACCTAATACGACTCTACATATTTGCTCAACAATTAGTGCCTACAAATTATGCCCATTGCTCACACTAGTTGAAAACATTCCTAATTAATGAACGCAGAGAACAATTGACGACGGTGCTAAAGAAATGTGAGAAAAATTTGTATAGAAAAGTTAGATGTTTGTGTTATTTGACTTACATTTAAACATAAATTGTATATATATGTATATATATTTCTTCTAAATCTCTTCTATTCTTTTTCTACAGATTTACATTATAACCACATTGCAAATAAACTGGATTATCTATGCCATGTAATTTTTTGTAAACAACTTACAATAACGAGGTCCCATTTTGCCTTTTCTACTCTAATGCATTTTTCAACTCACTTAATAAAAAACTCGAAGTTTCATAAGATTAGCTGTGAGCTTTTAGTCCGTGACCAACAAAAAGATAGCGTTAAAGACGCTTAGTTACTCCGTGGAACACAAATGGCTGGCAATAATCGTTTAAGTGAAGTTCAAATGACTTTTGCATTCTTAGTAGCTCGCTACTGCGTTTTATGTTTGTTTCGAGTGCATCTAAAGAGGTTTGGTGGCGTGTAGGTACCATTACTTTGATGCGAAGTTTCAGTGCATTTCATAGCGGTGCATATTGAATAAATCCGCATATTGAGCTACGCCTGTGACCTTTCATCTTTTCATAATTAAGGATTATAATTCTCTGGTTCAAGGTCTGAGTTTTATAATCATAGTTGTTTCAGGTCGATATAATTATGTAGAGTCCTCTGAACCACGCGTGTTTTCGCATAATGAATTTGGGTAATAACTTTTCACTTTAAAAATAATAGTTTATTAACGCTTTAATTACATATTGGTCTGCATCAATAGTTTCAATTTATTCAAGATTTTTTTTAAGCTAAGAAAGGTTTTAGGTTTAAAACAATATCTATACTTAAGTATGTTGACATTGAAGTCAAAAGATATTTGGTATGTTTGCAAGTTATCTAGCGTTTGTCCAAGTAACCCTGAACTAGTTTGTGTACGGCATCCAGTATGCTGTCAACGACGGGGTGGCTTGGAGACGTTCCAACATTGTAATAGATTCTGGATCGACTGGTTTTCTACTGCAATTTATTTAACACATTTTATTCGCACTACTCCAATGCTCCCTTGTATTGTTATCAAAAAGGTTTGCATTTCAAATCGTGTTTTGTTTAATAACTCTACCATCAACTTCTCGATGAACGTTCCCTGCGTTCAATTAATATGTTTATACGCACCTTAACTAATAGAAAAAGATTTATTCCTAAATCAAAAAGCATGGGCTTATTTCCGATCTAAACCAGTAGTTTCTAATTAACGTAAACTGAAAAATGCAAAGAAGAACATAATTCTGCTGAAGGACGCTACAAGCAATAATACACACATCACGTCCCACCTTCTTATAGAGTTTAAGACGCAATAATCTTAATAATCAAATAATATTCAAATTCTTAATTGTGGATTTGAATTAAAATCCTCGTATAATTGTCTCTTAAAACAAAAGACCATTAACCTCAACCGAACAATCAACGACGCCCACATTTTTGAGTTAGGCGCTAACAACCTAAAACTAGGCTATCGATTACCTGTTAGCTTGCATACAAAAAGCTAAAATAGGCTGCAATGACTTTATGAATAGTTTGACTTGGTCATTGAAGCTAATGGAATTGCCGCCGACTGCCATTCGTTATCAATCAATCATTTTCTTGTGTAAACTAGCCCGTTGACGGACCCGCCTTGGAAATAATAGTTTAGCGGTATAATATTAGAAGAAAGCACGTAATAGTTTTTATAATAAACAATTAGCAGAATGAGCTGTGTTGATGTGAATAATTTTAATAAATATTTATAATAGCAGATTTTTTGTACTGCATTTTATAGAGAGTGAAGAGTAGTCTACACGTAAAGTACTTTAATAACTTTCGTAGTAGAGAAACATACATACTGTTTTCTAGAAAAGAAGGTAGAAACGCCAGGATTTCCATTACCTAAGATTCTAGCTTAACTTACCGATGGGCAACCATTATATTCCCTTAGGTATGTACCTATTATAGATTATATAAATGCGTGATAATTTTTGAAGGTAAGATTTATTTGATCTCACTTTCGTAATAATCCTCAAATGGCAGTCATTAATCACAGCTTTGCTGCTCAGACTGATGTATAGACGAATAATAAAATATGAAAAGAATTTCTATCATAGATTTTCTTTATAATGTGTTCTTAAGCTCCGACAAGTTTTGGATTTCTTTAATAATATCTTAAGCTTCGATATTAAATACCTAAATGTATTAGAGAGCCCCATATAAGAATATAGGTATTAGTATCATATAACATCGTCAAATCAGCTTGTAAACTAAAATATGTTTTGTAAAATGCAATAAAACTTTACAAAATGTCTCTTTAAGTGCATATAAATTTATTTTAAATAAACTCAACGTAGTGCAAAGTTGTCTTGTTTATATACTGTCATAAAATATAAGCTGCTGTCATTGCGACGTTTGCTAACGGATTTGTGAGCGCAGTAGGCATGTTGCAGTCACTTTGAGGTTCACCGAGAGACATAAGCTTCTTACGCTACGACCAGCCAGTTAGCTCTTAGAAGATGGCGACGTAAGTGTTTCTTGTTTGTTATTAGACTTATCTTGTGTCGTGGTCGGCCGCAGACCACACAAACATTCTTGAAACCAATATCGCCCATACTAATATTTGATTTGTAAGCGTCTTGAACGATAAAAATGTATTTATTTTTTGTATTTTGACTTTGATTATGAAAAAACATTGTAGCTTTAAGAAAAGTTGTAGATAGGTATATAGGATACTTATTACTCTCTTGGTCAAACTTCTGACATAAACTTGATAAGAATTCTGTTTTATGAACTAATGTTCCTACAATATGCGTATTTTCCGCAATGATTGAGTCGTTTCTATAAATTATATAGTTAACAATTTACGATTAAGCTCACCTCAATAGTAATAACGTAAAGTCGTAAATAACTAAGTGTTTCTCACCGATAAACTTTCCTTCGAGTCGAGTCTTTTGAACTCATAACTCACTTTAATTGTAAGAAAGATAACGCAAACATGCGGGGTCGTGAACTTTTAGCGAAGGAATGATTAAGAGAAACGCCTTTTTACCCCTGCTGTATACAATTACAATAAATGGTTATTACATTACATACTAAAATGTTTTGTGTTTATAACTGAGAAGCCGTCTGATAAAGGTGTTCTCGTTCAGTACTGTACTCCACACGTCCGGAAGGAACGTTTGCTTACCTGGCTATCGATCTGTATATGTGTGTTTACACCATTCACATTTCTGTGTAAGTACCCTCATTTAACCCACGATAGTACCATTCTCTGGGGCCTTACGATAAGACCCAAAACGTAGATTCGTAGAAATCACCGACGCTGAAATGAAGGATATACTTGCACGAATAATGTTCGTGAATTCAATCCATAATAGTAAGCGTGGCATTGGATGTTTCGCCTGTTCAATAAGAATACATTGCTAGAGATAGATGGATGGATGCTAGAGATAAAAACATCTTTTGGGGAGGCCTATATCTTATTAAATACCGTTTCATTTTTAATAAATATCATTAGTATGCTATGAAAGATATGTAAAGAGGAGGTGAAGCTCAAACACGCAGGGGTTATCGCGTCTCGTCGGGTTGAAGGCGAGCTTTGTGTGCCAGTGAATCAATCCACTGTGACTTATCTACTAATTGATGCGAGCGAACACAAGGAGAGGGTTCGTACCGGTACTATTCAGATGAATACTGCCTTGTTTATGAGTTTATCTTATTACCAAACGTTTCCATACTTGGAGTTGTAGACGATCTCTTTGCTAACGCTTATTGATGTTTGTTGACATGATCGTAATTTGTTTATTTTGGATATTCGGGAATCCGTTATAATGTTACGGCTGATCGAATTTGAATGAAGTTTCGCAGAGACGTGCCTATATAATGTGGATTAGCATAAAAGGCTGTTTTCATACTGAAGGATATTTTGGCGGATTTTACTCTGGCGGCCGAAATCTTGTGTCTTTCAAAGCTCTCCAAAATATATTGCTGCTATGTATCTTACAACTACCCCAACAAAGTGAACACAGTTTATCAAACGACTACACATATTCCAAAGTTATGTAGTGAACAATAAAACTCACCGCAAAGGGGCGTGGTTTTCAAATATTCCGAACACGCATAACCGCGAGAAAGCGTTTTCCATACACTTTATCTTTCAAGACTTTGTCACACTGTACAGGTACTACGACAAAGTAATTTTCTCACACACGATCCTACAAAATCCATAACACTTAGTTTAATGAATACCTATGTCTGATTGATTTATAAGTGTGGTTTAAACGCTGGCTATGTTGCAGATAATTAATCTACGCTGACTCATCTTAATTGATGGGAACCAATTCAACCAATACCAGATGACAGGGCTAGATGAGTACTCGTTTTGTTACAGAACTCAGTAGCACGTATCATTTGAGATTCAAGATGAATACAATATAAGCCTTGTATTGGATGCTCGTTACTAAATGTTGATTCTAACTGCTAGAACTTCATAGTGCTAGTGCTAGTTCTTGCTAGAATATCAATACGCCTGTTCCCTAAAGTTGGCAGACTTATTCTGAAGCAATCTAAATTTTGCCATAAACGATACCTACAAGCTACAATGCCCATTTTCTAGGCTTGATTTTAAGTCTCAAGTTGACACTGATACTTTTCTGAATGAAAAATTCACGTGTTATTGAAATACCATCGCTACACAAAGTTCCCGAGCATGTCTCCGTCTGTTTGTGCGTGCAGGTCACGGCTATCGGACGTATTTTATTACCACCCCGGTGACTTGTGAGGTATAAGTTTTTTACGACCAATATGTTGACATTATAGTAAGAAGTCAATAGCAAATGTCACAACTGACGTGCTTATGTAATGCCTGCGTGTGTGATTTTTATTTACTGGTACTTATTTTATATCGCCCTAATAAAAATAATAGGGTCTACTTTGGGTATATAAGTCTTATTGCTATAAGGCTTTTATGATTCTGAAGCTTCTCCGGCCCTTGAGTACCTACGTATGTACGTTTAATTTAGATCTAGATCCTTTGGGATAGTAAATGACGGCGCTTAGATATAAAACGAGAGGAATAAAATAAAAATTAAGACAAATCAGGCCTGCCATTGCCTCAAATTCAATAATAGTCCATTACAAAATACGCCTGAATTTAATCATTTTGTACACTTTAACCGGACAATTGTACAACTACTGTTATCGTAACCGAACCAGTACCGCAACGTCACAAACAATACTTCCTAAAGCCGAGGAAATACAAATTCCTATTCAAATTAGGTACGTCGTTAAACCCGCTTCGGTTCCCAGCGTAAACACGGTTTGTGTAATTAAATCTAAATGCGTATCTTCATTCCGAGCCTGTTCCGTACATAGAATGTTTATGTAGCCGCCAATGTTTATCGTCCAGTTGTTTACTAGTGTTGATGAGACGGCAGACGACTGAAGTGGTCCAGAGATTATTGGTTCTTCCAACCGTTTCTTGACTTGCGCCGAGTCAGATATTTTAAACACCTTTCAATTCTGTTTTCCAGAATGCCTACACTTATCTACCACAAGTCTCTTTAATCATCGATTAGGTCTGTAAAAGACGCCTTAAATAAATATCGAACAGCATAACCTTGATCCATCACTGGGTTGTAGGAAAACAGTTGAAAGCAAATTAGAAACCTCTCAATGAACTCAACATTAGAAGAAAATCTTATTAGGAAATACCTGTAAGGCGAAAAAGGAATATTAGGATGGCAAATGCAAAAACGTGGTATCTTTACCTCAGGACACCGGCACGACTAAACGTATGTTCAAGTTAGTCATAATATTCACATTTTCATGTGGGTATGCTTATATGTTATCGTATAAGAAGGTCACAAAGTGCTGACTTATCCCGCGACAGTGCATAATTCAACATTTGAGGAAACCGGTTGAAATAACCATAGAGTGCAGTGTCGAGAAACTAATAAATATTCAGTACAGCACGCGACGTTCTCGTACCACTCGTACGCAAGTCTATTTCAGTTCCTAGGAAGTATGCTGGTAACGGCATTGTATATTCACGGCTTTGTGGCTTGTGGTTCGATGGAATTTTGAGGTATTCATAAATCAGGATGGGTAGCCGTTGTTTAACTTTGTGCAGTTCTATTCAATTTAATAAACATCATGGTGGTTCTTTACATGGAAACAAGAATAATGAAAGTATAACTGTGTATCGCACACTTAGATGCGAAGATGTCCTAACTTCAGAACGAAATATTAGAATGTTAAATACTGAGCTATATTTTTTTTAATTGTGTGTCAATTTAAATTTAATTAGTATGAACTGGTGGTGATAACGAATTCCTAAAATGGAAATTTTATTTATTTAATAGGAACAATTTACATTATATATACATTCGATTTTTTTATACTACCTATTATATACTATATTATTAAAACTAAAAATATATACAAACAAAAAACATCAAAAAATTATGCATCGAAATATTCCTCCTCATCACTGTCGACTGGCAGGGTACCCAAAAGGCTGGCGGCATTGCCACGTTGAATGGCAATGCTAAATCCTAAAATAAGAATGACTTCGCAATTACTAATTGGCGACGGTAGACTTTTTTTTTTTCTTACATTCACAAATTCTTTTCAAGGTTAAACTAGAATACATTTTAGTCAGTTAACGTCAAATATGACAGAAGATATTTCATTACTTTTATCTTAACGTAAGGCCCTTATCCATTTTAAAAAATAAATATGTACTTACTCTTATTTTTCCTTAATTAAGTTTCTGGAGTAAACAAAGAAGCGAAAAACTCGAAATAAACTTCTAAAAACAAAATGAAGCCTTACTTTGGTTTGACTTCGTCCAATTACGTCTATAGGATTGTTTATTCAAGTATATTAATCAGGTATTTGGCCAGACGAATACCTTTGATGTTAATTAAGTTTGATCCTCCGTGAAATCGACTATGAGGTCTGGGGACGAAACTGTTTGGGAAGGATATCTATGTACCATGCATACATATAATCACGTCTATTTTCTAGAGATATTCTCATTTATCAGCAGTTTATGAACTCATATTCTGTCACTCTTGATATACATGTGATTACGTCTGTATTGTAGAGGCCTTTGTCCAGCAGTGGACGTCTTTCGGCTGATGATGATGATGATTGTAGGGGTATTATCAGTAATCTGTAAACCTATATTCTGTCGCACATTAGCTATCAAGAGCATATTGCCGATTATATGGTCCATAGCTACAGAATAACGATGAAGGACCTCTGTTGATAACGTTTTGGGCAATCAAGCGAGTCAGCTAATCGATGGTCAAAGGCTAGTTAGCCATTGCAGCGTGCATAAGTAATGTTTCAACTGTGTCAATAATCACATGAATATTGGAAACCATGTTAAATACTATATTAATTTCTCATAATTTATCTTCATCAAATATGCAAATTATTATTCGTAGTCGAAAAAACCTATTATGACGAAGAACTGTACGCTAAGGGCTCTTTCAAATTTGCTTGCGAAAGTCGTGCGGCTGTCGTACGTTTCATACAAATTGCTAAACGCACGTCTAATATTTGTATGAACCGTACGACAACCGCACGACTATCGCAGGCTACTTTGAAAGAGCCCTAAGACTCACTAAGCCGACCTTCGTAAACAATAACAAAGCATCGCCCTAGGCTTCTTAACCACAATTAATTACACATAAACGAACACAAAACAAATCCTTGAGAATTGCAAACGTAATTAAACAGTCAATGTATCTTCAATATCGATGGTCGATGCTCGAATTGCCGAATTCAGAACAAACAAAGGTATTTGGAATTAAATTATTTCGTGCGTGAAGACAAAGACTTGTAAGGGCACGGCGGCTTCTGAAGGTCGCGTGCCGACTCGTGTTGGGAATGCGCTGCGTGAAACATAACGAATAACATACTTCACACCAGATTCCCATGGCTGTATAGGAGAATAGAATGTAGGAAAGACGTTGAGGTATGAATAACGTCGCTTCTTCAAAATGCATGTTTTCAATTGGTGAGATTTTTGGAAGAGCTGTTGTTTGAACTCTTTGTCGTCATCCTAGATATTAATATTGTAAATTAGACAATTTCCAATAAAGTAATTATAAATGATCAATAAAACAATTTTTTGGAACCGAAATTTGAATTTTAAATTTCGTGAGTCAGAGGCATAAAGCCAATACCTACAAAAAATGATAATTAATTCAACCTTATGAAACCCTCGTATTATGACGACGCTGGATTAGGTCTAAGTAATTATATTCGTGAAGGTTCGTCCGTGCACGAAGACAAAGCCATTCCTTTAAGGGCACTGGTGGCCCTCCCAAGGTCCCATACACACGTGCCTCTTAAATATGTATTTGCGTTCTAATCAACCTGAGGACGCACATGTTTGGTGTTCTAATGATGTCGTATGTTTGATTATAATGTGTTGGCTCTAGTGGATCGTGCCTGTTTGGCGAAGTATGTGTAGTACATAAGTATAAGTACCTACCCATACTATAGCAACTTGTAGTACCTACAAAGTTGTCAACTGTATTTGATGATTACACTGCAAAGGATATTAATTAGAAGCTAAAACCTGTTATTAATTAACACAATCTAAAAGATTCTGGTAATGAAGCGAGATAATTATGCCGCCATTATTTTTTAATTTGTTTTGAAATGCAGCTGGTGTCCCGGTGACTCATGTCATGACTCAATGTCCGGTAAATCAGACGACCTGGAAAAAAACAGATGCACCGGTTTTTATTACTGTATACGAGAAGTATTTAATTGCCTTCCTATATAAATCCAGACGGTATTTAATTTACTAAATTCCCTTCACCATTTACCATTAATTTAGTTGTGGTTTAAACTATTCATGTACCATGTTATCGCAATTCTATTATACTCAAGCTCCTTTAAACTTACACGCGTCTTCCCGAATATAAATTAATCCAAGTTGGCAGGGTTGCCAAGCCGAAGCTTTGCCCTTGAGGCTTTTGGTTCGTCGGCTTGCCCAAGTTTAGGAGATGTTCGGCCGCGCCCGCAACCCTGCCTCCTCATTGTTGCATGAAAGTGGTTTGGCTTCATTCCATTTGCAACTATGTCTCTTGCTGCGTTTGTTTGAATGTGTGCCTTCATGACGCGTTTGGTGGTCATTGTTTTTGTTAGAGTTAATACAACAATGTCTGTCGTATCGTGTAACATTATGTTTGTTGAGTATTTATTCATGAGCGTTTTCTACAGCATATTGGTAGTAAATTCTCGAGAATGATGATAAATATTAGAGCCACGACCTCCCTAACGCAGGCTCAAATGTGATTAGCTTTTAGTAGGCTAGAGGTTATGTTCCCAACCTTTATGTCGTGTCGTAAAATTATATTTTTATGTGTACGTCACAGGAATATATGGAAGTAGCTGTTCATTTATTTATGGATTTTAAATTACAAGCATATTCCAAAAGGGGAACCTGGTAATAAAACACACGTGTAACTTGAGTCCTCTGTTGAAAGAATAACCTTTAAGAACGGTTCGATTTATTACTCCGATATAAATAAAAAAGGACGCACTAAAGAAAATAAAATTGCTTCGACGAGACTTTGTCACATGATATACGAAATCCTTATAAAATGGCTTAAGTCGCCTTTGAGTGCCCTTTTATATTATGAACGCTCTGAATGACACTTACTAACGAAACCGTGCTGTGGATCATTGATCTTATATTGATAACGATTAGGAGGTTGTTTTATTTCTTTTTGTATAAGAATCGATAGCATTAATTCTTATATCTTTTGTTCAAAAAATTTAACTATTAGGTCTTATCGTTATTAAATTTATTTGACTTCGAAAATCCCCGAATAATGCATCGATGTGTTCATTATGTATAGTGTAAACTGAGTACAGTCGATGTTCAGCTATTTCTTGGAATAAAATTAAAGGAAACTCATTATGTTATTACATTTCGGTTTTTGTATGAGCCAGTCTTAAGACCGGCCGGTTGGCGCATTGCACAACACTTAAAATTTTGCTTTAACAAGAAATAATTTCTAGATTCTTTAAAAATGCTTGACCCACTACCGCACGTGTTAACTAGTAGTGCCAAAGCAATTAGTGAGTGTGTCGCAATTCTTAATGGCCAAATGACACGAACAGGGTGCCAATTTATTGATATTGTTGAGGAAATCTTAGACTTTGTCATGAGGAACCACGTGTACACTCTCGTACATAGTTTGAGGGTGCATTAAAAGAGCCACTATACCCATACTTAATTGAGACCCATACTATTAACCTGCTAAATTCTAACATTAATTCTACGGCTTGAGCTTTTTAATTTGTAGGTGTAGATAGTTATAAACATTCGATTTAGGGTAGTCTTGAATAATTGATATAAAAGGAAGGGTCAAAAGACCTATATTAAACAATAACCTTGTTTGGCAAGATTGGTAAACAAGACTATAATATGCGAGCCGAACTAAGTCCGAAAGAAGTTGGGCTTCCCAAATATGCACGTGAGTAAAAATAATGAGGTCTATGATACCGTTCAGTTAGGATAATAAAGCCTGTACTAATCAAACAATCGCTATTCGCTACGCTATAACAACACATTATTCTGAGGAAGCTATAATACCTTCACAAACAACTAAATACTATCATTAGCGAGGGTTGTCTCTTCATATTAACGTAACGAGGATCCGAGGCGGGCGTGATCCTTTGAGATGCAGCGGAGTGAGGGCACAGGCTCAGAGCAACCACTCCCAGAGATTAATGCGCCCGCTAGTTTTGTCGTACTCATGATACAGAGGGTAATGGTAATTCAGTGGCCCGTTGTTTTAATATAATAATTGATACAGTAAGAAGAGCGTATTAACATATGATTATTATAGGTACTTTAAATACCTCCAGAATCTTTTGCACAGCCGTTACTGTCTTAAAGCTAGATTGATCCTTCTAAACATTTTGATGAGAAACGATTACAAAAAGTACGTACAAATATGTTGGTGCCTAACGAAATCGACAAATATCAGGTGCTGAAGCATACAAATTTCCTACATACAGTAAGTCGAATAAGGAATATTTTAAGTATTTACGTAGAACCACACACACATGGGCTTCAAAACCCAAACCTGTACAAAAATACCGTCCTAATCCCAACCCATCTGTAATCCTGCTAGCGATGCAAACAAAAAAACAATACCGACAGATATTAATCTCATCGCGTGAAATGCTGTCGGCCTACCCACCCCCGTCATGAAGGGTAAAGTAGATTAATGTGGCTCAGTTATTAACGGGCCAGCCTGTCGGAAGCTCTTGAAAATCACCGAGTGCGTTTATTTCAATAGAACACCTTTTATCATATTGATTGACGGATTCGGGTCAGCGAAATTGGACGGAGAAATTAGTGTGAACAATTTGCTGTTTCGATTATCCTGCGAGTGATAGATGAGATGAAAATTGATGGTGTGCTTATTGTTTATGAAAATTTAGTTGCGATATACATAATCAGAATCCTAACACCTTAAGTTTTATTATTTTGTTTTCCCGGGGCTCTTCTGTACGTTCCTAGCTTTTGAACTCTCTGTAGGAAAAGCTACTGAACTTTTGTTTTTGCGCCGGGATTGTGTAGGTAGTGTGTTTTTATGTATAAGGTCTTTATTGCAGCTTTCATAGCTAAAACTTAAGATCAGCTTTAAGCCCTCTGTTCCTAATTCTATAATATCTCAAATCTACTTCTTCGAAAAGAACATGTATCTTTATTACAACCAAAAAGTTACTAAGCTTGTCTATAAAAACACATATAACGTCACGTTTCCTGCTCTGATATTCAATATCCTGTGATTGTGTGTGACTCACAATATTTCCCGGTCGCTTATTGCTTATATCCAATTGAGTGATCGTGAAAGTCCCGTACATGGACCAATGAAGCCATCTGTTTGGCGTTTGCTAAGGGGCATCCAAATTGGTTTCAGGGTCTCTCGTCCCGTGCCGAAATTGCTTCATTGGAAGTCATTTTAGAAACCCTAATAAAGCTTAATTTGTGGACAGTGAACTATTAATGTCGATTTCGTTCAAAACAGGTTTAAATCGGTCTGTTGAGGACCCGAGGTCCATAATATCTTTTGAGAACTGTTTAAGAGACTTATGATTCTGACGGCTACCTTGCCTTGATTACGCTGTTGTTTACAGATCAACATACAGTTTTATAAAGATATAGAATATGACCTGTAAAGGCCTGTAATTCGCGTAATATAGACGTCATCATCATTCGCAGATCGACTTCATCTACAGCTGGAAAAGGCCTGCCCTTTTTTTGTGCCAGTCTCCACGTTTCTGCGCCAGAAGATTAAGACTTGACTATTTGTTGTTCTGGAAAATTAGGATATTACCTAATCGTATAGACCGGAGGTCGCCAACGTAATTTAAGTTAAAATATTTGAATGCTTTGATGATTATATCCGTTATTCTTTAACGGTTGAACTTTACATAAATACATATAGTTCATTTCAATTTCAAATAATATCTTAAAATAGATACAGAAACTGTGGCTTTGTCGTATATACGTGTGTAAGATACAAAACAGTCAACAGTACCGGCTTTATCTGTAAGAAGTTCTTAAGCCGCTGATAAGAAAAAGAATTAGGACAAAGGAACTCCGGAATAGCGATACAATTTGTTCACCAATACCTACTCTTTCCTTATTTTTTCTTATCTCTCTTTCTTTCTTATTACTCTTAAAAAATCTTGCTCATTTACCTTTAAAAAAGGTTTATTCAATCCTTAATTACTTTTTATTGTTTACCAAACAATTGTTCAACTCGTGCCAGGAACTTGCACGATCGATTTCGAATAGCTGCCGTTTCGTATCTGCCTACGTTTATTTATAGCATATTTGTTAAATTAATTACGTGTCCCTACCTATAAACTATGAACTTAGTGCTTAATGGAAACTTAATACGAAGTACGAGCAGGAATTTCTAGCACGTCAGGTAGTTTGGAAGCAGTATCTAGTTAGCTCATTATATTCTCAAACCTCACAAGTTTATAGTTTAAGCTAAGGTAATTACCGATGTTGATAAATATGGTTGCTAGATTTTGATGAAGCATTGGCTAAATATTTGGAGTCATACTGCCTTCTGGGTCGCGTTCATATTTGTGAATATTAACGCGCTGATACGAAGATAGGCGTTCGTGTGTTCGTGTTTAAAACGATACCATAGGTTAACTGTATCTAAATCACATAAATCGTAAAATCTATATGACACAGAACTTTTTTCTTCCTATCTCAAAATAAAATGATTATAATAAACATATACAAGACCCCGTACCACCTACTAAGATAGCCACAGCTTTGCTCATAACGGTCTTACGTGTCCGGTATGTTGATCTGCCTGCAGTTACTTATCTACCTAATGAGGCTTCTGAGTTTTATCAGTAGCATCACCATGACAGGAATTCCCGGAATCGTTGTAAGAGAATTCTTAGTTTTCGATGTACTCTCTCGGAAGACACATTTTATGATGCTAATAATAATTCAAAGGAATGTACTAAGCATGTATTTGTTTATTGTCTTACTGCTATAACAACTGTAATTCTTGTCACCGTGAGGAGACTGATGAAACTCATATAGAATTCTCAAATGTAGGAGGATACTTTATAATATAGATAATTATGTAGAATAGTCCTAAAGGAAAAATATTTATTAGCAATTTCAGGTAATCCTAGTACCAATAATCACGCTTGTGGGTTTGATTACTTGCATGTTAATCGTAAAATGTGTTGATGACAGTGGGAGATAGGGCTATGCGACAGCTAAGTGCTAAAAGGAGAGTAATCATCGTCCGGACTGTCATTAATGTCATCTCGAAGTTATAGAATAGAATACTAGAATACAGAACTTACATTAAGTTCTGTAGCCACTGAATTGATTACTTAGAGACAGTTTCTGGTATTTTTGTTGTTGTTTCTCTCCACTGTTTTATATAATATCTATAACTGGCCCCTTACCATGAACTCTTAAAGCAGGGCAGTTTACCATGTGGAAGCGAGACGCTGCATTACGCAGCACGTAGCGGCGTCTCGCTTCCACATGGTAAACAGTCCTGCTTTAAGAGTTCATGGTAAGGGGGCTGCATTTGTTTACATTTCCATGTTGTTCTCATCAGTCTGTTTTACTTCCAATATCATCTGTATTTAATTTTTGTTTATTATTTTCAGGTAAACATTGTTTCTGAGTATGAGCGTTGAGTGAGAAGCCTAAAAGCCGGTAAGCGATACCTACATATGGATAAATATGTATTTTTATACATATTTATGATACAGATGTTCTGCGGATACTGTATAAACACTACCATATTGTTATCTAACGTCTGCTGTATATCGTTATTGTCCATTCGATCGAAGGTTAATGACATAATAACCGCTTTTGAATTATTTGTGTTGTTTTACATGTTATCGCGGTTTTACTTCCTACTACTCCAATTTGCACTATGTAAGTCCACATATGTTACTGATAAGTATACTTATTCTGACGTTATCGTTTTTAAGAACTTTATCATGATTTTAACTTTAGTTTTAACGTAAGCAAATGGAAATCCGTGGTCACTACCAACCCCTTGTGGAAATAATCGTGACTTTATGTATGTATGTACCTTACCCTTTTTTGACGAAATGCTATACGAATATCTTAGATTTGGAAACTAACCTTTGCCCATCTGTAGAGTCCGCTAAAACAAGCTGAAATAAAATCATAATAATTGCACAATCGATGCGTGTGACTGTACAATCAACAGCAATTTGTACGAACACAACATGTATACACTTTCGTCTAGTTTACGTGTAATGTTGGACGGTACAAGTGCATAATTATGTTAATGTTTCGCATTATTTATGTGAGCCGTATCGTCTGTCGCAGCACGTTTGTAGCGCATAAGTAATGCATCAATCAATTGGTCGCACTGTGTATACGCAGTAAGCATTTGTGCGGGTAAGCAGGCGGTCAACACAAATTGTTTATTTGCTGACATAATCACGCTTTTGAAAATGTGGTGAGCCGTTTTGTTTATTATACAGACACACTGCACTTATTTTTGTCAACTTGTATTTAAAAAAGAAACTTACGTTTATAAATAAAAAATCCATTACAATTGCGTTTTATCTTCGCGTATACAGCAATGAAGCAAAACACACAATGTAGATCTTCACATGTTTATTTGCCAAGGACAGTCGCAATAAAAAAGCCGCCGGCTGGTAATAAAAATACGAAACATATCAGAAAATTATATTTACAATTTTCATTTAATCTTTCGCCAGTAAAATGAAATACAGGTATAAAATCCACTTATCAAATAATTACCTAGGGTATAAATCAGACAAGTGGGCCGCAAAAACGCCGCATCTGCGCACTCTCAGCCGGTACAGGTGGTGATAACATCGTTACCATCAGCTGCAAGCTTACGCAAACGTATTCATTTATACAGCTTTAGTTAATTGCGTCTCGTGACAGGTGAACGTTCTGATAATTATGCCACGGATTTTGTTAGTTTTAAGGCACGTCCACACTTGTAATATTTGTCCGTAACTTGTTGCCGTAATACCATTTCTTCGAGGGTTTGGTTTAGAACAGACACGCCATTTTGTTACACTCACGGAGGAATGTTCGTTGAAATTGAAATTTTACAAGTGGAGACGCGCCTTTAGGTATATTGAATAGTTTTAGCTGGTAATGTTAAAATAGCTACAATAACGTTATAATTAACGGAATGAATAATAACATAGTACAGAGCTTGATGCCTATTTAATCGGTCTATCGATCAGCGACGTAATAGCTGCGTCAGCGGAGTCTCATTCTGTGTTACATTCACTGAATCACGCATAATATAATTTCACGAAGAATTTCTAGCAAGCCGTTACCGATTTTTCTAATACGTACTTATTTTAATTTAAACCAGAGCTATTACAGCGAATTCCAATAATGAACGCCCAAAAACTACGACTCCCTAATCTTTACATAGTCGAAACAATACTGTACTAAAGAATAGATACTTATAAAAATTGACATTGTTGAACAATCGGTTAAATTATACCTGTCACTGTCGTTTGCATGTCAAAAAATAGAGGAATCAATAGACTTAACGAGTGGTTAGCATCGTTTATAAGTAAGAGGGAAAGTACCTAATACAGTCAGTAGCATAAGTAGCCGAACATGTTAAAAAACCTTGTATCAAATATTTGAAAGAAACAAACATCAATTCAAGTTTTGTTTCAAATAATAGGAGCGTCCAAACGATGATCAAGAACATTTAAGATTTTTCACTATGTAAAACGTTGTTCTTCAATGTACCTAGTATGTTTAAAAATGTAAATGTTTTGTACTTATGTTGTTGACTGTACAGTTAAAAGTCGAGACAAAAGCTGAATAAAACTGAATAAAATACTAGGTGACTAAAAGCATGTTTCCCGCGACTGTTCTCTTCGCGTATGTCAATACATTTAACAAATAAAGCTTACGTTAAAAGCACAAATATCACAGCACACGTATCTGTGTAGAGTACCCAGAGATGTAGGTACGTCGTGTTGAGTGCTTCGCTTAACCTTTAGCGTTGTGTTGGCCTTCCTTTGTCTAGTTTAATGCTTCACCTTCAGTTTAAAGGTGTTGTTTTCTAGTGTAGGAAAAATTCTTTATATTAGCTTGTCGGTGAACATTTACTTTTTTAGTGACATTATGTATATTGACGACGCTATGCCCTGCTTGTTCCGAACTTAAGGTAATAAAAGTATAGTACATGGTAAACGGAATATTAGTTAGTATTTTTAATTAGCTTTAGGTACTCATTAAAATCACATGATTGAAGCCAAAAGTTTGGATAATTATAATCGCTACTTTTCATGATAATTCAATTGCAGCATGCATGCTTTCACGATTAATGAGGTGGCACAAAAACAGCGATTTACAAAGCTTCACAACTGGCAACATTAATAGCACTATGTCAAAAACGTGAGCCAACTTCAAAATGTTATAGGCAATATTACCTCATTACCAAAATACGACTATCCGTTTATATAACAGTCGATACATATATTATATTGAGGGACAACAGCTGCCGAGAGCCCATTCAGCAAACTTGGCACGCTCTTGAACTTAAAATGCTAACGATACATCTGCATTTTTACGAATTTGAACTTTAATAGCTCGCGTGAAAGGTCAATATGTAATTTGGCGATGGAAGACGGGTTGTTGTATTCAGATATGTTGGCTAGCGGGGCATACAAACGCATAGGCTTTGCCAAACGCGATCTGTCCGTGCTTAGCAATATATCTGGATATCATCCAAGCTCTAGGCGACCTGGTCTTCCGTTTTTGAGGAGATTCTATCAGCGTAGGTCTCGTGTATCATCAACGTGAATAACGGTTTGGGCATGCCCGCTCATTAAATATTTAATAGCGGTATAATATTATGTTTTATATTTACATAGTGAGTTTTATTTACATATTTGACATTGTGTAACTAGTTGTTTACTTGCTACGTGCTCTGAAAACATCTACATAAACTAGTTATGTTTTCGTACATATTTGTGAAATGCTGAACCAAGTTTTCGAACTAAAACTTTGAAATTGGCTAACACAGTTTGTTGAAAACTCAGTGACATTCGCAGTATATGAAACCAGAAGTTACAAGGAGTAGTTTAACTGAAAGTGAAAGAGGGAATTCTTAAGTAACAGGATTTCCTTTCAAGCGAGAGTTTTCAGTCAATCGCGTAAAGTGACTACATTTATAAAGATCAGGTGAGCACGATGAAACTTAATGAAGGCTTGTTTGTTTCCATACTCTACTCTTAAAATTATATTTAACCTTAAACCTACCAGCCCCTAAACAGACGAGAGTTTGTAAAAAATCGAATGAAAATGATTGACGCAAAAGTGTGACAGATTCGTAGCAGGTGGGAAGACATGGTATCTGCCTGTCTCACTGGCAAATAGGCCAGAATGGATGATCCATTTAATATAACACTCTGAACGATAAATAGCCGGTAATTAAACAATATGGTTTCTTGTTTACAACGTTCATAAAATAAACCCTTTATAAATATTGTCTCCTCTTGAAGACAGACTTCTAGGACTACGAGCCGTTCTACAAATATTTTATTCATTACTAGGTTTGTGATTGATGCTCTCGTCTGTCAGTAATTCTATATTAGCTGTGACATGATGGCGGCCTCGGTACCGTAAATTCAGCTGTTCAGCCATCGATTAAGGCCGTGTCTCCGTTCTACTAGAAATTGTCTGCGGTTTGGTTTACTTCGACTTTGAACAATGCGACGGACGTTTTAGTATCATATAATTAGTTTCTTGTTACAATTACTTTTATCGTTTTCTTATTCTTAAGTAGAAGCTTTTCTGTCTCTTATTTTATATTTTGATTATGGGCTTTGCCTCGGTTTTCAAAATTGAATGGTATCCATCCTCTTCCTTCCTGTTATCGGAGACACGTAATTGAAACTTGTAAATTACTGAACGAAACTTCGACTTGCTATCGCTGAGAGTATATTAGCTATTCAGCTTACATAATAGTTCTTGATTGCCTAGGTTTAGCTGTCCGTTGTTGGGTTATATAGAGGTACATATTATTAAAGATAAATGTTATTTAATAGGATTCGTATTTCTCCTGTATCCTCGATGCAGTAGGTACCTAACTGCCTAAGTATTTAAATATCTATTCAGCTACTAGAAACAAAAAAAGGCAAACTGAAACACGTTACAACATTCAGGAATGCACAACACAATATCCCCCATTTCTTCTCTCCCCATACAAAATAGTGAATTCATAATACTATGTCCAAAACTCGTAAAACAAAAGTTATTTAGTTTAATGAGTGTAACAACCCCCATTCCGGTTTCCTATATTAAAATTAACTCGGTAAAATATAAAAATAAAACATGGCTCGTACAACTCCTACGGTATTTGTAGCGTGGACGTCGATCTAAAAATGTCTAGCCAGGTCCGTTAGCTGTATTACCAAATCAAATTGGGTTAAGTTCGAGTGCGGTGCGCCCGTCGTATCCCTGTTCACCTATCACGTGACCTCTTGTCCCTGACATTCAGGTCACATCGTGTTACGGACCAATATTATAGTATGTAGCGGTAGAGTAACTGAATTGGACCGCAATAAATACAATTTTTGCCAGTGTTCGTTTGCTGTCTGCTGCCTGATACTCAACTTCAGTTTTTCACATTTATGTCTGGATCAGATTCTAGGCATTGATGTTAATGAAGAATTAATTTTTTTTCTGCTTGGCTATTGACATTGCTTGCCTTACGTTAACCCTCTTAATTTCGCTGTATATCTTCAAACATTTTAACTATCATGTTAGACTTCGTCAATGACATACCTACATTACAGTGCAAATCTTATTATCATAATCGTTATATTACCATTTGATCGAAAGCCAAAAAAATACTTGATCCGCATTAGCTTTTAAACACCCATTAGCTGTGTTATCTTTAAAGGAAATTGGGTCAAGTTTATTCGTTGCGGCAAATCTCAAGGATCCCTAATTCCTTCGTGTGATCGTTTCTTGTCCCTGACATTCACGTAGGCCGGTTGAACACGATTTATGGACACTGTTCGCGTAAAAGTAACACGGTAATGGCATTCTTATTAGTACACTTTGCAGGCGTTAATTGGTTTGAAAAACTAGATTTAGTGGCCAATTAGTTACTTTACACTTTTAAGATTCTTTTTAATTGAAAGTTAATCAATATTGAAGATTTTTAAGTGTTAGCGATATTTGAGTAATGCTATGATTATTATCAGTAAATGATATTTTAACTACTTGATTTTATGACCAAAAATTGGATTTTTATTAAAAAATGTATATTTTGTCCTTAAATCACATTCGTAGCTTGTTTTATAAGAATTTAAGGGTGCGATTATGGTTGCACAGGTTAAAAAGTATCGAAAATTCAAAATATAAAAATATAATTAGTGTCCATGCCTCGTATTTTATAACTGAATAATTCAAAGCTGAAACAAAATAATATCTTTTGAAAAGATAAACCTAACAGGATGAAAGCCAACACGTCAATTTAAGATTGAAAGTTTTTCTAATAAGAAGTTTGTAGGAGTGGCTAGAATATTATCTGAAATAATGAGTTTTTACTCAATACCAATGTAAAATTCTTGTTTGCCAGACGAGATTAGAGCATATATTAAGTGTCTCGTTTTATTTCGTATTTTTATTTAGTTCAAAAACAGGCGTTACAAAGCGTCTAAGCATTTATTCTCCAGCGACCTCGTAAAGCTGCATGTTGGTGATAACTTTTTGAAATGTAGACAAAATTATACGAATTTGTATGAAAATAGTCTGTGATATAACAATTATGCCAGCTAGCTAACAAAACGCTCGTAATAATCATTTCTTTTCTCGGCAATGTCACCAGATACAAAGACCTTCTGGAATGAATTACGGTCCAACATAAAAGCCTGTTTTATCGCGTCCCCCATAACGCGACCTTGCACCTATAAACAGTATCAGCTGACCTAGACCGTGTACTCGAATTTATCTAGTGATAACTGTGGCGCCGCTATTAATAGACTAGGTGTCGCCGACCGGCGTTGCCCGGACCGAACGATGCGCTTAGAGACGGAGAGACAGATTTTGGTCATTACAATGATTTACAGTCATCTTGTACTACAGTAGAACATAAGTATATAAACACAATTTAGTGACTTCTTAAAAATAAAATGTAGCGTAAAATATAAGTTACAAAGTATGTCACCCAGAGTAGCAACAAAAAGTCTGTCAGCCTTTATTACCGCTTGTCGTGTGTGAAACTTACTAAACCCAAAAGTTCAGACTACAAGTTTTCTACTTAAATGCTGCTCAGAGCGAACCCTAAGCGAACTTGGGAGATTAATTTTCACGAACAGATGTTACACCGTACACGTGTAACGTTTTTGTGAAATTCCATGTAAATTAGATCCCCCTTTTAATGGTGAAATGGCAATCAATCTCAGTAATTGTTAATCTGCCACCGACAGTTACCGCGTATTGTAAATTTTTAATTATAAAAGTTGTTATGCGAAAATTTAGACACAATTTATACCAAGACAATTCGACCTCATTCCCGGGGTCATTAATTAGCAGTTTTTTCTTCGTGACAGTGGTAAATTACAGTCAAGTCTAAGTGAAAAGTAGGTTAACTGAATTTCATGTAGGTACCTGAGTTTAGAGACATGTTCTAGGTATATCATTATACCTATGTGTTGTGTACTAGGTGTTAACGGGGTGTTTACGATACATAAGTGGGGCTCGTAGCGGTCGGTGAGGGCAGCCGTGCATGTAATGTGTACCTAATTACGATGACCTTGCGATGTTCTTTATGTCGCCCTCTGTATAATAACAGGTTCATTTGGAGCTAAAATATAATCAGATTTCAGATGTTTTTATTATTGTATTGCCTTTAATTATTATTTTTAATGTTGTAAAAGCTGACCAGATTTTGAAATTAAACTAGCGTCACCGTTGAATACCTCTACGACGTACAGTAAGATTTTTTCTTGTGGGCGGAGTAGCGGGCTTTTCTAGGTCTTCTTCCAGCAGGGTAATAGATGCTAATGAATTCGTTTGCAAAATTTAATTGCAGTATTATTATAATAAAGGTGAAGGTCGCGAACTTGGCTGCCGGCGGCAATTCACAAACTTCATTAATTACTTGCAAGCGAGTGCTGCTGGCAGTTTTAACCGCTGTTTGCTGTTCCAAACTTATGACGTCTCCTCGACTTGACAGCCGTTTTGCACCACTTTTGGCACGCACTTTGCAATTTTAATGTCCTACTCAGAATAATTACTAATGATAAATTTGTTCCTCTATAAATGATATGAAGAACTTGACTGAAAACTTTTGTTCTCTGTTAAATGTTACCAACTAATATTTTAGGTTTTGATTTAGCCGTGTGCGGCCAAGTAAAATCAAAATGATATAGAAGTCTTCTAACTTTAGTCTTCATAGGTGTTGATTTAGCCGTTTGCGGCCAAGTAAAATCAAAATGATATAGAAGTCTTCTAACCTTAGTCTTCATAGGTATTGATTTAGCCGTGTGCGGCCAAGTAAAATCAAAATGATATAGAAGTCTTCTAAGCTTAGTCTTTATATTACCTCATACTACCGAATATTTAGTACCAAATTACTTCCTCCTTGTAATCGCTTGAACAGCGTACAGTAGTAAGCAACATTTGCACAATGATAACTCAAATAGTTTATCAAACGCGCCTTGGAACGACGCCGAGAGTACGCATGCGAATTCTTTACGCAAATATCTTATTGAATTGTGTCTCGTTGTCCTGGGAAGCAGCTGTTGGAACGAGTGGGAACAAATTGTGTGGCTTACGTTACTTTATATAATAAGCTATGCTTTAATCCAATATACTTAATCTATTTTATTTATTATGGGGATTAACCATCTAGAATTTTCGTCTCATTAAATCCTTATCTATTTTGTTTTGTGTTAAAATACAATAAGACTTGGCATTTAGACTATTTATAATATGCTTTTGGTACAGTCAAATATGTAGTTGCAAAAGAACCGTTGCTAAAGAAGTTTTTAAATGTAAACGTTCTATCAGGTTCTGTAAAGAGGCGAACTATTATTACAGTATGGTTTTGTAAATACTTATTCAATTTGATTTCAACACATTTACAAATAGGTATACTAATATTTGTGTGCGTAGGTAATGCACCCACGTTTATTGCCTAATTATAAAGATTGTTTTTCTAATTAGAAAAGGGTAATCTATGTATAAAAATGTAACTTCCAAAATCAACATAATTTAACATTATTTTATAGAAGCTACAAAGAAACCCCACACTTTCTTTAATAGGTCAAAAGTTAATATTAACTAATTAAAACATACGCACGCACAAATCTCGCGCCCTGCTATTACGTAGATACGGTTTGTTTGACTTAACGTTTACGTTAACCGTCACGTTATTTATAAACGTAGTTATTTTTACGTTGTAAGTAGGTATTGTGGAATTTAGATGTTCTTTGATAAACCTCTCGTGCGTGTTTACTATTTTTTGGTAATTTATGCGCGACAGGAATTTGGTGCGTATACGTTGTAAATAAATATGCTATGGATTTGTGCGGCTTGTAGTTTTGTGGGAACGCCGCGTTTTATAATTGTATTTGAAGTAACATTATAGGGAATTTACGTCTCTACTTAACTGTTTATGGTAAGCTTGAATGGCAGGTGCTTGACGCAAAAATAGCTTGACTCATTAGAATTTGTTTATTATACCTAATTGTTATTTATGATTTTCTAGACTTGGGAGGTCCACAATTATAGACAGAAGTAGTTCTGTACTGAAAAGTACGTAGGGTAGGTAGGTACCTTTTATTCAGCAATAAAGTACTATTCCCGAGCAAAAGAACGATGTCATTCGACAGTCACATTGTTTTTGGCCGCTAGGTGGCGCTACATGTCTTTCAAAATTCGGGGCACCGGGGTATTAATAAAGTCCAATGCCTCTGCAGTGTTAAATTTGTTAACCAACTTGGACAAAGCACTATCGAGATTTTCTGTTAGGAAGTTCTTCTGTAACGTTAACTATTTCTACTTCTACCTTTTGGAAAATACTGACATGTTGATTGGCATATTAACGTCAGTGTGAGGCTTCGACCATACTTTATTATTTATTGAAGTCTCCGTTATGCCTAGCAATATTTATATGATATTCACGTTTTAATAAAAAATATAGCTATTTCCTATTGTTTTTATTATATTTAGGTCAGTATTGCGCATTAATTTTCTGATAAAACAAGGTCTTTTCAATTAAAATTATAATCATAGAACATTAATTAAAGGTTCTGTTTGCTTAAGAACGAAGTTTAATTGGAAAGCTAGGAAGGTCGTATTATTAATTATTATACAAATTCAAACTCGAGCAGTTGTGTCCTGAAAGTGATTATGGAATGTGGTTCTGTTTGTGGCTTTTTTCAAACAATAAAATGGTAACTAAATTAAAAATACAAATGGTAAAATTAATGTTCCTAATCTACTGAGGCCTAATCTCACCTTACGATCACAATTCTAAATTTAAAAATACAATTGGTGCTGTCACTGTAAAATACGTATCGGATTATCTGCATCGATTGTCGTTACTACAATGAACGAGCGATTAATCGCCATGATATCGATGGGGATGTGCGTTGCTTTATATTTCGTTGTCTAAAAATAAAAATATGTTTGTGTTTCGAATATTACTTTTTAATCCAGCTAGTCAAGTTAGTTAAATTTTGTACTTGGAATAACTAGTATTCGGTTTTACGTAACTTTTTTTATTGGGATTATATAGTTTTTTGTGTATGGTAATAAAACCTAATACTTGTCGATAAAAGTTATGGGACAAGTCTTACTAACTGCGGTATCGTGCCACCTGCAATTTGCCTCGATCAAGATTCTACGATAATCTAAGTTACTAATACCATAACACCCCTCTATTCTGTAAAGTCATTCAATTATGGGAATTCATCGCCACCCCTAGGCCTCTAAAAATAGCCGGTCCAAAAATAGTGTAACTAATAACCCCTACAACAGGTAGCGTCGGCGCCGGCAGTATCGTGACTCATCGACTCGCGTGTCGCGTCGTATCGTCTGACTGTACGTCTGCGAACGCCACGAAAAGCGCTCTCACTTATCTTTACGGCGGTTTTATCGTAAAATATAGGTAGGTTTACAATCCGTTTATACAAATAGTCTATAACTCTGGACAATTTAAATTTTCAAGCCCAGGCCACAAAACATTATTGGTTTTCAAGATTTAATTGTCATGAACATTTTCAATCGGTATTGTTGTTATCGTTTCAGGTGCATTGTTGCATCGGTTTCCTTTAATTTAACCATAACAGAGCCTTTAAAAACAGTACAAAGGGTGCATACTGTCTTCGTGATGAAATGTAGGTGAGATTACCTTTAAGTGATAGTATTTAGGCGTGAATATGCAAGTACAAGAATATGCAAAAGCTCTAATGCCTCAAGTTGACCGTGAAGTTTTCTAGTTCATGTCCTTTTGTCCACCGTATAAATTCTCAATGGGAGTGTCTTGCAGAAGAACTAGGGCTGTAATTATCACGTAGACACAATGGTACCGAAGTTCCCAAGCAGGTAGAGCGTGGCGGCGCCCGCGCCCCATGCGTTGACTCACCGCGTCACTCCGTCTGCCCGCGCGTCTGTGCGACTTCTCGTTAGGGCTGCCACACGCTACACCCTTATGACGCACAGTTTTTCATTAAGGAAAGTAGTGAAAACATTAAATTCTATTTGAGGAACTTGTATTTGAATAAACAGGTTTTAATAAATGATTAGATTTTAAAGAACCTTTCCATGTAAAACAGAATTACTGCTGTAACAAATTGTAGTTAGTTCATAGTCAAAATGGCTAACAAATTAAGAAAAGTTTCTATGAAAGCTGGCGATTTTCACGAGAAAATTAAACTGCCTAGGAGCTGGCCAAGAGAAAACGAATTGCGCATAAAATGCACGCTGAGATGTATTTTACATTTCAACTTCCATTACAGGGGGAATTATCTTTCTAGCACTATTAAACCGGTTCACTCTGGGAATAGAAAACAGTTACAGAAAGAAACTGAATAATATGTTCTTTAGTATATTGTTAACTAGCGGCCCGCTCCGGCTTCGCACGGGTATAAAATATATATTATAAGTATTTCTCCACTATTTAATGGATGTTATTATACATATAAACCTTCCTCTTCAATCACTCTATCTATTAAAAGAACCGCATCAAAATCCGTTGCGTAGTTTTAAAGATTTAAGCATACATAGGGATATAGGGCGAAAGCGACTTTGTTTTATACTATGCAGTGATGTACGTTGTGATGTATTCTCTATCAATCAATATACCCAGAAAGGCTCAGGTTACAATACTTTGTTTTTCAATCGTCAATTGTCATAAGAAATAAAGCTTCGATTTACAGCACCATTTGCATATAGAAAAGGTGAACAGTAAGATTAAGTTGTTTCAAATAAAACAAAAGAATTGCGTCGAGATATTTAAGCAAACATACTTTATACTTATTGTATCTATTTTCATTATAGGCGTCCCTAATAGACGCTTCAGGTATGACCTGTCAGTGCGTCGATAATTGCCGACCGGCACAGGAATTCTGTCGAGACTGACGTCATCATCATTGTTTTAATGTGAGTGGCATGTAAATATGTTTTAAAAAGGAGATGTTTTACAAATGCCTGTTTGTATGAGTATTACCTATGAGGGAGTTGAAATTTTGTATTATTGACCATAATTTCCAAAGAATGCAAAAACTCATTTTCTTTAAGTACCTAATTAAAAAGCTTTTCATTATTTCTGAATGTCTAATTCATAAGCATAATTAGAAGCTTCCATTATCTCTATGTTGTTCTCACAAATATTTTATTTTGCGTTCTGAATGGTCTTATCCTAATAATTAAAAAAGTCTTTTCGCCGCAAATCCCAACTTGTAACAATTATCCAGTCGGGTGGTTCAAGCCAATAGAAATGATAACACAAAGCCCCTTAGAGCTGACTACTTGTCTTAGTAGGTATCGTTGGAATCCACCCCGGAGTGTTATTGTCTGACCCGTTACGAGATGAAGTATACCTATAGGTATCTACACATATTTTATACGTGTCATTGCATTGCATCATAGATTCTTCCCAACTATGTTAAACTAGTCCCATTTACTATATACGTGTATTTCTTACACTAGTTTATTCCCAAATAATTAGACCGGCCTCAGTCCAAACTAGCACAGATTGCCGATATTTGATAATTGAACTGGATACCCATTTAAAATAGTTACCCGGTAACCAGAATCGTCAATTTTAGAGGGACGTCTGATCCCAAAATCTGTTGGTTTTTAACCGACTTCTTTATTCTAGACTGGTGGACACGCAGGAATACAATCATATCACATTAAAAAGTCCACTTCTACTTTTGTATTATATTTAATTCCTTTAAATTCTATTAAAATCTTAAAATATAAAGCGAGACATCAATTTAATTTGTCGGTTGCATAAATAGTGTACTTTGTATTCCGAGAAATCATTACACATCTGCAACTCACCGATGTTCATAACAAGCATCTATTTTCATTCCGTGACAACAGTCGCAAATTATTCAATCGAATCAATTAGAAAAAAGAAAACAATGACATCGTGCGAATCGACTACAATCATGTGTTATGTGAATTACGTGAGCGAAGTGAAGCCGGTCCGCATGGCAACCGCCATTGTTCGCGATAATCGATACGGTAAAGTCCCGATCTCTCGAGATATTTATACGGAATACAGCACAGAAGGCCTATTGATAATACGCAATAATTAACGAAACGTAACAGGCTCGGAACATGCAAACGAAAATGTAATTGGAAATATTTTGATTTTTGCTTGTAAGCTCATTATCGAAATGGAAACTTTTTCTTTTTGTTCGTGTAATTAGGTACTTGGTATTGTGTTTCAGTCTTAAAAACAAATAAGTAGACCAATAAACATACTTTCTGATGATTAAGTCATCTACCTATCACTAAACTGATCTTAATGTTCACCATCACATTACATCAGCAATGTGAGAGAAATTTAACATTTTGGTAATTCGTTTTGAAATTAAAGAATTGTTCTTGGAGTGGATCTTCTGCGGGGTTACAATAGTAATATTGCACAATTAGGCGAGTGCGTTAACCGCGCGTTTAGTCGACGCGACTAGTATTGATTGCGTGCGCCAATTAAACAGACGTAGTGGTTGTAATCAGGCAATAATGAACTTTATATAACAAGTAGCTTGGATGAGATCAGTTGGGTGCGTTAGTTATATGACTGATGTAGTAATATCAACTAATTGTGTAGTATTGACGTTGAATGGTTATTTTAAGCACCACTTTTAGTGATAAAGAGACGCTTGACATGAGCTGTGAGTAGGTCTTATCCCTGAAGATAACTAATAGTATTTAATTAAGGTCTCCGGATTCAAAGGCCTCGTGAGACTTTGATAATGCTGCTTTGAATTTACTGACTATGAAAATAATGGTGTGTGAGACTATAGAAATAATATTACAAATCAGTGTGACTTAACATCAGGTTATCGTTACAGAACACCATTTGAGAAAATGCTACAGTATACAATACAGTCCTCTTCGTTTTCGTGTGCCGCATCCAAAATGTTCTCTAAATATCAAAGACTTTTTGTCACTCAATGTTGCTTCTCCACGAGAATTCCCGTGAGTATAACCGTGTTAACCGTGATAAAAGTTGTGCCACCTATTTATTGCTTGTAGATTTGATCAAAACAGCTTCTTTTCTAAACCGTTTTACTTTTGTATTTAGGCAATATTCGTTTATTCATGGATACGTGTAATGAACCTTTAGATCCTTATTTCAATGTTCTGTAAAATTATCATGCACACGAACTAAATGTTACGTCCTTAGGGCGAAATTGTAAATTTAATTTGCAACAATTCTTAACTAATGTTCTTGGAAATACGAGATTTCGTCTTGTGTTCTCAGTCATTATTCTTCTTCTTAATAATTCTCATTACGTGCATGAGACACGTACACCGCCATGCCGCCGTCGCCGTCGGGGCTAATGTCAGGAATATAAATGATCTCCATTTTAATGATATATTTTGGACGTAACTCGTATCTTGCGCTTACGGGCTTGACGTAGAATTTTAAATATTGTTGTTAAAAAAAAACATTGTAATAGCGTCTTCAATTTTTGTAAGAAATACGATCAATATGACATTCTTACAGATAAAGTGTTTGAACAATGTTGTCTAATAACGATGAGATTAATATGTGCTGAATGTTTTTATCAATGTTTGTTATTCAACAAATACAACATGTCGAACACGAGAAACAAATAAAACGCCATAAAGGGTTTAATAGTCAATTTAAACTCGATCTTGTACACAACAGTTCTACAAACATCGAGCAAAAGGCTTTCGCAATACGTAGTCTTATCAACAACTTATATTCCCAGGGTTTTAGTATTACTATATCGCCAAACGTAGGCCCAAGCATCACATACATCAATAATGTGGGCTGGCCCGGTCAGTACGAACCTACAATAAAAAGTTAGTACTACGACCCATTGTTCTCCAAGAATATGCCACAGAAAGGGTACTTTTATATGAAAGATTAATCTTTACTACTCTCTGTTAAACTTTTGATACTTTTTGCACAGCTATTCGCAAATATCCGTAGTTTTATGTGTTCATACGTAGTTATGCTCTGAACTTAATGGACATTTGGCCATTTGGGTCAGCCCTATCTTGTAGAAGGTACACTTACTATGCGTACGCAATTTTCTTTGGACTTCAGAGTATGGGATTAGCAAATAGAGCGACTCTACTCAGCAATTGTTTAAGTTAAAATAAAGTATTTATCTCTAATGCTTAGTAATCTCATAGTCCATGCAAACTGTGACGAGACATTTTATATTGTATAGACTATAAATTCAATAATAACATTACAGAAAATAAATAAAAAATGGAAAATAATTATTAAAGTGAATTCCAGAGTACAGACATAATGATCCTAATCCAATACAGTGTCTGAACTCTGACCTCTCATAATGTCATTTACCTCGAAATTTAGTTAATGTACACTTAAAAGGGTAATTATGAATGAACCTCACAATCTAGGTACAATCTCACCGCCCAGTTCACGTTATAACTGTGCTACGGTGGTTACTGGCACGTTATCACTATAAACGACATTTGCCGTGAGCGTTCGGTCAGGCCATTGTCCAAGAGTGCCCTAATAACCCGTTTCTTCGGTGATATTACGTTTTAACTACTTTATTAGATACCAGTGACTGCCACATTGGAATAAAGGAGACAAGTGACTACATGCAGTATGACGTCCTAGGATTGATTTCTAAATCAAGTAGTGTCATTAGAATTTTCTTTTGTTCCTAATTTCGATTGCTAAACGGAGCCTGAATCTGAGTCCGGTTACTGGCAGTAAGTAAGCTCGCCTCCTATTACATTGGACCTAGGAACATGTTTAGCGATACTTGGTTATTAGGTCTAAATCATACATAGGTTCTATCCTTTGATAGGGCTTAAACATCATCCACATACACCCCTGCCTTCTTTATCGGTGAATACAGCCGTGATGTTTTTACAGTCGAAATCCTACAGTTCTGTAGGTAGGAATAATGGTAAGCTCCGTGCTACGAACCATACATAATTCGCTTTTTCCACTTTCATGATTCTTTTTATACATGGATGGCGTGGATGCCAGTTTGTTGTACTCTAGCGATGCCGTTTGGTTTCCACTCGGGTTGAAGTGTAGTTTCATTCGGTTAAAATATTGTTGTGTATTAAAATTTATCCATCGATATTATGAATTTTGGTGTTTTAAGTTATTGTTGTCACCCATAGAATATCTAAGAAGATTAGCTAGCTGTATTCTTTATTCTTTGCCTCGGTAGTTAAAATGTAATCTCCGGTACTTTATATAGGACTAACAATAAAACTCTGTGGGTGTTACTTAATAAAATAAATTCCTAAATGATACACCATATAATTTACGTTCCTCAAATGTGATTTTGTAAAAACGATTTATCTTTTCACTTTAAAAGTCATTCTGAAATATATTTATTCGATTCAACATTATCTGAATGCTCGTATAGCTTCATTCATGCGTTTCCATTCCCGGCGAGTTTCCATATCTCTCGTATATAAATGCTTCGACTCTTCCAGAACGTTAAGCTTTAAATTCCATTAGGTGGTGTGTGTGTCTCCATAAATACCTACACCTTACGCCGCTCTGTATTCATAAGGGTGTAGTGGAAACGCGTAAGCCTCCCGACTTAGTGACAGTCGCGATCGGTCCCAGTTTATTGGACAAATAAACTTAATAATCTAGGCTTTAAAGGTCGTAAAATATTGGTAATATCGGACATATTACGTCGCATGCGGCGACAATGCTGTATATTCTATTTTTCTTCAAATGTTATAATTATGTGACTTGTACCAAGTACCAACAAATGAAAAATTAGAATGGTTCAATTGTTGACGTTTAATTTATTCCCTGTTCAATAAAGAATACAAAATCCCTTCCATAAAGCGGGAAAGCAGGTCGTAAATGGCGACTAACCAATGTGGACCTGATAAATGCCAACTGCACCGCGCTGTCGCCACCTTAAATGGAACTTTATGAGACAAAATGTGCTGTGTATACTCCTTATAAAAGCACCATACCTACAGGGATTACAGACGCGATTGTACGTATAGAAGTGGAGTCTTGAAATCAAATAAAAAAACATGAGGTATCTTTAAAAGCTCGTGTCAGTACATAAATAAGAGAGCATCCGCTCGGTCCACAAAGGCGTCGGTACACCGGAGCCAGCGTGGTTCGAGCACGTGGCCGCGCGTGACTTGAACTAAAAGGAGGCTCAGACGTGTACACATAAAAACCATCGGCGTTTTAATAACGTTGCAAATTTTACCTACTGTGTTGTTTGAATATAGCAGTAGCTGTTTAATATTATGTCACATGTTTTGGAAATATTGTAGTAAACACGATGATCGATAGTACGATAGCTACGAGATTTCTAGTTGATTTCGAAAACATACAATGTAATGTTGGGCATATTGTTTTGATCAAATGTTTGATGTTCAAAGATTAAGTGTGTAGTTTTAGATAAATACAATATTTAGCCGTTCAAAAGACCTAAAGTATGATTTTAACATTAACATTTTCTGGAGCAACCAGCTTCGATTCAATATAAATTCCTCTATGAATAAAGATAAAAAAATTCGTCGTATATTCTGCGTCCACATAAATATCTCTTCCCTCCTCTCTCTATTGACGCCTCTTCTCTCTTGACGGTATTACATCAAACATTATGAAAAGACAAATAAGCAGATCCAAAATTACCTTTATTTCAACATACCTAAATATCAACACACAATATAACACTTTAACAATTTAATGTCTGTACCAGATCTGGATAACCCTCATTCTTTTGACTTTCTTCTGTAACAATAGCATAGCGTACAGCAGGGCTTCGGCTGTCGGTGGACACCCTGGCACATATATATCCACCTAGGAAAAAAAAACGGAAACAATATATATATTATGAAACGTTAGGAGTAAAATTTCTTTAGGTAAAAGCTACTTCTATGCTTTTTCGCACAAAAGTAAGCGAAGCTTATTCAGTCTAATAACACGATTTATAGACTAGGTTATGATTTCGTTTGTGCATAAAAATCAAAGCTTCAGTCATATTCTTTAGAATATTACCAACAATAGTTAAGTTAGTGAAATAGTTTCAAGGCGACCTAGATTTAGAGCTACAATATTACTTATCAGCTAATTTATTACCGAATAGTTAAAATAAAGTCCTACGCTTCACATTACACCAAAGACTTTGAACTGGATTACTTCGCCATTGCCACCATTATCCGTAATATAGAGGTTGGGATTTCAAATATAATGTATAACCGATAACCTTCTTACCGGTATAATTCTGTCAGCTCCTCGACAGGTGGAATAGGTGTAGTGATAGTATCCGCCGCCATTAGCACAGCTGCCCATAGACACCACCCACTTGGGCTCCGGCATCATGTCGTAGGTTTTACGCAGGATCGGCGCCATCTTGTTAGTGACGGTACCGGCCACAATGATCACGTCTGTCTGTCTAGGGGTGCCGCGAAACACCATGCCGAAACGATCCATGTCATACCTAAAACAAAAGCTTATTTAGTGTCATTATCATCAGCAGCCCGGTTTCATCAAAAGCGGTATAAGCATCTTTTGCTGTGCCAGCCTTATCCAGAATCCCTTCCACCTACGATGGCTATGATGGTATCCACCCATCTCGCAGCCGAACGGCCGACAGTTTTTTTTTCCATTCCTTGGACGCTATTTGACCACAGTCTAACCCCCCTGTGTACAACACTTCTTGTCAGGGTTCCCACCCAACTACTAATTAAATATGCGAAATATGTAGCTGTAATCAGACTAATTATAAACAAAGTATAAGATAGACTTATTTCTTAAATTATGCAAGCTCACAAAGTTTCTTAGGCAGTTGGAAACTTCTGAATATCATAATTACGTTTTCTCGTTTCTTTGTAAGTTGCTTGAAGTTATATTAATTAATGACGAAGAGGGTAAAAATTAAATTCCATCAAAGTTTTTGTCGCTTGGCAAGAAAACTAAGGAATATCATGATTAAAACTGCATCTTTAAATAACGCCATTAATGTAAAGTTAATCATATTAAATTGCTTACACACTAGCTTTAAAGGTTCAGACATATGTAAGTTGTGATCAGCGTTGTTCGTAAAATGTCAATGCTAACATTGACATTTTACGAAAAATGACGTGTTTTAACCTTTGCCGTACGGTCATATGATCCTTGCTTTATAGGCATGGTCATAGATATTCAGAATCTTAACTATGTTAATTCTAGAACAATATAAATGTTTGCGGTAAATCTTGATGGCAACCCTCAGATTAAATGTTTCGGAAAAGTTTACAAAGCATTTGAATTATGTAGCGTTTCCTTTAATTTAAAATGTAAGGGAAAGTTAGGAAAGAATTGTCGCGCTTCCTTTTATTCATCGTCCTATTTAAGGTGCCTTTGTGTAAATACCTTTTGTGTAAACTGTTGAAAAATGTTAATTTCATTAGAACCGGCACTGCGGCATTTTGTTTTCAATTTGTTTCGGTATTCGGTATTTATTAGATATGTATGAGGGTGTCGCTGTTTGTATGCTTGTTTAACCTGTGGCTAGTTCCAGGTTACAAAAGCCACTGGCCCAGATGTCATACGAATATATTGATATGTGATACAGAAAATTTAGACAATGCTTGTTCAATTTTAGAATATTTATTCTATACAATGTTTTGGCATTCCTAAATTCAATTTCAGACAGCGGTCACATCATGTAATTTAGGATAATTTTGAGGTGTCAACAGATTTATTTTTGGATCTGGTTAAAATCCAGATTTAGTGTTGTATTCGTAAATTATGCAACAAGTTGGTATGTGGGTACATACGAGGCGCAATGGAGCGTGTCGATAACCGCGACTCCGCGTACCTCGGCGTGTCTCGGCTCAGCTTACTGAATAACGTACCCGTATCAGTTACGGCGGTTAGCATCCAATCCGATATTGTATTATAGTATTTATAGTGCAGTCGTAGTGGTCTTGTTTAATCACCTTCGGTTGGCCTAGTAAAGCTTTTTTTTATGCAAACAATTTGGTTCAGTAATTGAATTATTCTACAACGGATTCCGGGAAGGCTGAGCGGTTTTTATATGTATTAACTTTGGTAGTTGATTTGTTTCGCGTTTCTCGTTAGGTTTTTGGGAATATAAAGCTTTATTACGCCGCGCCTTTATTACGAAGAATTTCTTAAAGAAAATACTTTTTCTGATATATAAAACACGAATGTAACTGTTTCTACCTTGCTAAAGTTCAGCTGTTATATCATACATTATTGTATTGTGTTCGGGTGGAGATATTACATAGATACGAGTTACCTAGGCCCAGCATAATGCATCATCTCAAGGGCGCAGCATGCCAGCCCGAAGGTCAGAGGCCACAGGGAGTTCTTCCTGCCCCAGTTGAGGATGTCGTCTGCCCGGGCAACGACCCACTCCACCGTTGACTGTAATCGTAAATAAGACATTAGAACCACAAGACTAGGTTTAACTGCTACTTTGATAGACGTGTTAAATTTAAGGATAAATGAAACATAACTTATAGTCCGTATTCCACAAAGGAGGAACAGAGGTTTATCCTTCACCAAATTTAGTTTATGTTAGGGTCTCATGTTTTAGAATACGAGATTATTGCCACTAACTGAAAACTAATCAAGAAGACTCCGTGCTGCTACTGAAACCTAACACTTTGCTCGACCCGAAATTCGGACTACCGTATGCTAGTTCAACCAGTCTGTTATTTAAAGATACGAATTTAATTTTAATAAGACCACTTTGGTAGCAAAAGCAGTGCGAATTTCTCATTACACAAGTGCATTACATAATTTAATAAACACAGTTTTGTACAGAAAATATTGAGTTGCAGTAATAAAATGTTTGTGGCATGCCAATATTAATATTGGAAAATGTATATGAACGTGTCAGCTTTCAGATCACTGAATCGAAAGCCATATTGAAACAGGGAAAACTGGGTTTTCGATTTAAATTCAATCAAGAACGAGGTTTCTTGTTATCAATTTTATTTTATTGATATAACAGAGTATATAGTATAGAGGATAGGATTTATGATTGTTATTGATTTTGGCAGGCTTAATGCTCTACTAGATATGAAATTTGTTTCGTTCGATTTCTTGTGTATCACCGTGTTGTTCGTAGAAAAACTTTAGTAACGGCTCACTTTTAGATCTTACCTAGTTACTTACTTAGGTAGACAAGTAGACCAGTCTACTTCTGTCTTTTTTCTGTAGTGCAGAATACCTAGGTCTACCGTGACGCTAGTACAATCATACATTATTTTTGTAAATGTTTTTTCATTACCGTAGTAAAAAGAATACAAATTCTTGCGCGTGTTCCTAAATTCATCATAAGTCATTGACGTCCTGCCTCCTAAAGATGAATCTACGGGTAAGAATTTGTCTGTAATTCAAGCTACGTCTCATCAAACTATGTCAGGTATTCTGCCTTTGCAATAACTTAAGTAGGTATGTATCTATCATTCATGAATGCATGCACACACGGGATGATCATGTTCAACATTCTGCGTTCTTTGTGATGTACTAAATTACTAGAATCAGTTTACACAACTTACAGTTTCAACGGAACGGGTGAAAAGCGATCTAGAATTATTTTCCCAGTGGAAATGAACTGTCAAATTAACTGCATCTGTACCTACGACACAAAACGTTGGCAATGATTATAGAACGCTCGGTTGTTGACCGTCGCTTCTGTGCATTTCAATTCAACGCAAGCAGCGCGCATGGACGCAGCCCGTATAAGCTAGTTCGTTGGTCCAACGTTTGGCACACACGATTTGAAGCACACGAAGACCAAACGCCAACATTCGGCCAACAATAATTACAACTAATGTACAGAGACGGAAAGATGCGTAATATGAAATGAGTAACAAGCTTCCAGTGACGTCAAAGATTCCTGGGAGATTTGTAACACAGATTTCTAGGAAAATTATTACTAATTGTTTGCTAAAAGTTTGGATTGAGCCAACAGAGTAAACGAAGCGGGAGAAAGGACAAAGTTTAATTAATTGTTATTACAGAAGAAAGTTCGAATTTTGTTACCGGGTTTGCGAAATTCTGAGTAAATAAATTGCCCTTTTAGTTACACGTGTATTCATTTACCTTTGTTCTAATAAATAACGAAATTCTAATAATAGATGGCTGTGGAAGTTGGAACTCAAATGTTAATTAATGCCATATTGAAATTCGCCAACCTATTTCCAGTTCTGATCACAACGGCATGAAATTGAGTCAATATCCACAGACACAGATAGTTTAGAAAGGCTTTTCAGAAAATCATTCGATTTGAGTGAATGGTAACAGTTATTTCGTTTCAAATAACCCTGTATTGCAGTCTAGGGACCTGATGAGAGCCGGACCTCGCACAGATGTCCGGATAACTCAATCCTGTACAGTAATTGGAAACTGAATAGGGTTGACGTATCGTAAAACCTTGTTATTTTTGAAAAGGGTTCGTTTTAAGTAATTAATTTTTGGGAGATTTTAATTTAGGTCGAGGTCAGGTGTTTGGTTATAAATTTCAAAATGTATTGAATAATTAACCCTGACAGCAGGTGTGCTGAGTGCTGCCCTCCCTTAATTGGTTTCCAAGGAATCTTCTATTTACATCTGAACTTAACAGATTCAATAATATTTAGGTTTTTTCCACGCCAGTAGAAGATCAAAAAAAATCAGCAAATAAAAACCTAGGCAACGTATTCAGACTACTATTCTTTGGAAAACAATAGTAGTAGCTCCATACCTACTGCTTCATTTTTTTTTCTATGGTCACATCTTCCACCACAAAAAAATACAACAGCACATCACTATAGTTTCCAATTACTATACAGTACCACCTCTATCGGCGTGTTATCCTGAAACGTATTACCTACGTCCCGGATTCCGGGATCCTCGTTTAATTTCTGTTTTAGTCCGGCGCCGTTAATCGTGTCGCTAGTATAGGAACTATTAAAAAAAACCCTATTTTACAAATAATTCGGTCACTTTTTCTCACAATAGGTTTAGAATTGGTTTTTTAAGGCCAGTTTTAGCAAAAGCAGAAGCTACAGGAATTTTGAGTTAGGTTATTTTCATTATTAGGCCGCGATATGTATACAGTTTGAGATGCAGAGCAGTAAAGGAGATCCATGCAAGAAGAGTGCATGTAGGGACAAAAAACTAGGTTTTTTGCCATTAACAGTTTCATGATGGAACTACTGCCCCCTTACCATGAACTCTTAAAGCAGGACAGTTTACGATGTTGAAGCGAGACGCTTCTACGTGCAGTGTAATGCGGCGTCTCGCTTGCACATCGTAAACTATCCTGCCCCCTTACCATGAACTCTTAAAGCAGGACAGTTTACCATGTGAAAGCGGGACGCTGCATTACACAGCACGTAGCGGCGTCTCGCTTCCACATGGTAAACTGTCCTGCTTTAAGAGTTCATGGTAAGGGGGCTGCTTTAAGAGTTCATAGTCAGGGGGCTGATGAGTGTAAAGGTACATATGTAGTATGTCTGTAGTGACAAGAAACATAAATTCCACTTACCTAACCTAGTGCAGACAATCGTTCTATCATAATGCTACCATAATTTTGTGTAAATGCTATTACACAAAGTAATAGCCACGTCTGGGTAATGCCAAACAGTACATTAAACATGCGCCCGGAGGCAACAACAAAGCTTATCTAATATTAACTGCAATAAATAACACCCGACCTATACATTTAGATCACAGTTAATAATTATGACTCACTTCTGTTCATCCCAGCGATCTTCCATTTTATTCCCAGAATCCCCTTTGTAACAAAACTACACGAAATATAGCTCTAATAGTAATGTATCAAAGGAACTAGTGGGCTTGATAATAAATAACCACCATACTATTAATATTACGAATGCGAATAACAGATAGTTGATTCTCAAACACGGCTGTGGATGACTTAATTTTTAAGACAGGAGATAGCAAGATTTTTACTATTTATGTGTTAAATACCGTAGGTAAACTAATCATAAAAACTCATAAAAAATTACTTCTAACATTTTAACTTTCACATAATCTTTAACATTACTGACGTTATGAATAATTTACTTGCAGATATTTTAAACATTGAACTTGAATCATTTGTAAACTACTCTACTTGCTGTGTTTAAAGTTGCTAGCCAGCATGTTGGTATAGAGTCCAACTGCCAAACATGCAACTAACCTCGTAAACCAACGTAAAATACTCAGAACAGACATTTCTTGTATTCCATCTTTAAAGCCTACAAACACAGCCTCCAAGATCTGAATGTGTAGGCAAATATAAAGCCTCCCAGAGCAAGAGAACCTTATTGCATATCCGGAAATTCCCAGGCTGTCAGTTCAGTATAATCAGACTTTGCTTATCTGTACATAACTGCACGATCAATATTAAAGTAGCTGCGAAGATGACTGAAGCCGTCCCACACCCTTATACATTTCCAAGACCAATAACTCCATAAACTATCGGATACAGTTATCGTGAATATATTTTGGTTCGCAACACGGACATGTACTGTCGCGTATCCACCAACCTCATATATCAACCGTGTCATGCTATAAATTAACATTCATGAATTATTATATACACTCTGACTTTGAGTATACAGTGCTGTATTATATGACCTAATAGTCGGTAGTACTACAACCGTTATAAATCTTACTTTTGTACTGTACAAGTATTTAAACCTCTTTGGAGGAACGGCCAAATGTGGCGCTACCTGATTGTCAAGTTGATTTTCATGTGTAGCAAATAATTTGGAATATTTTCATTACAAGGTTCTTTATAGTATTCTACTGCCTCCTTACTATGAACTCTTAAAGCAGGACGATTTCCGTTGTAGAATCGAGATGCGGCATTACACTGCACTTAGCGGCGTCTCGCTTCCACATCGGAAAATGTCCTGCTTTAAGGGTCCATAGTAAAGGGTCTGAAGGGCTTTAAGCCGTAACAAATTATAGGTGCGCTATAATAATGCCTACATCCTAACCTATTCAAGGAATACACATTATATTTATACATAAAGCTTTACCAAAAGGAATATCCTAAGTAAGTACAAATGGATCCACAAATATACGAAGCTATGAGCTACGTACCTACATGCTATTTGTGAATTCTGCCATTTCCTTCTTTTATATTTTCAATTCTATGTGTAAAGTTCGTCTTGAGAACGCCCACCGCCCCAGTTCAGACGGGAATATAAAATTGAACTTGAAAGATTTCGAGGGATTCAAGCAAATTGAGTTTAACATAGATTTTAGAATAAAAACATTTTTTAGAACTTATAAAATCTTTGATAAAGGCTTGCTACATATACTGGGTGGAATTTGAAACTCATTACTGCCATATTTCTCCAGTCTAGTGCTTATAACTCGTAACACTTATTTGCATATATGCATGCATGTATTATGTAAGTCGTACTATAAAACAAGCTAACATCCCCTAGCGCAGAAACAACCAAACGTAAAGCTTCATAATTTTTTATTTGTTAACAATAACATATAATCCACAATCAAAACATAATTTGTTTTATTAATATAACACCGAAAATCTCTAAATCATTTACCTGTCCCGGGTAGTGGAACGGCGAGTATCTCCTGGTCTCCTCCAACCCATACGCTTTGGATCCATGGGGGAACACCGGTGGGATCTTCCTAGCTTTGCTCTTGGCCGCCTTAGTATCTTTACAAACTACTTCTGTCGACTCTTTCTCCTTGAAGGTAGGTGCGTTGCTGCGGATGTAACGAATCGTGTCGCATCTCCACACATAGTCTTTGGTCGGAAACGGTAGACTCTTGAAACTCTGCTCGTTTCTAGGAAATAAAGACAATGTTATTATTTATTTGCAACTTCTTGTTGCTTTGTTATTTTAGACGGTTGTAGTTTATGTTCGTTATAACAAAGTTTCTCAAACAGTAACTTTGCTTGTTTATTTTCGTAACAAAACTGTGAAGTTTCATTAATAATAACATCGCCGCAAATATTTTTGAACTCTAAATAATGACGACTGCGTTAGATTATTGGAAAATTCGTTTAGAAAACTATTTGTAATGTTAAATAGCGTTTACTAAAAGCTGCTTAGGGCTTCCTTTTGGAAGAGCTACGCCTACCTCAGGTTGAACTTTATCAGCCTAGCAAGGTGATTGATTTTTTCAGTGGCATATATTTTCACCAACTTACTAACGGAAAAGTAAAGCGTAAAAAGGTCCTGGATTTTATGATCTAAGGTCGTAAACTTATTTTACACTTTTTACGATAACTATAATTTGATAGTTCGAAGTACATTGATGTGAGCAACTGAGTATTCCTGTTTGTGCCGTGTTACTAGTAATATATACCTATAGTAGTTTGTGATCTCTGTAAACGTGATATACACGGCCCTGACTATAACCCTGGCTCACTTCTACCGTAACTTGAATCGAACTTAGTTCAGTTAATAATACATAAATCTTTAGTTGATGTATATTAATTTGCTACCTTAAATCATCTCGTATCTAAAGCATTAGGTGTCATTTACACTGCACATAAAATATTACAAACATTCGAATCAATAACCTACATACCACTGATGAATGTATTTTTCTGAATTCTATCTCTCCGTATGTCTCACTTCTATCTTCATCGTTGAAGCAACTAACTGAAACCCACTTTGATCACTTGACTTTTACTTTAACTTATTTTACTTTAAGACCTTTAAAATCTTTATGCAATATTGGTATTATATTAAACAAATATCTACCTATACGTAGACAGTACACGTCACAGTGTCTGCCTACATAATTCAATATATCAGTCGCTAATACGATCTCGTTATGAGCATGAAAGCACACACATCAGTATCCTAATTGTAACTTCAAGTGTTATTAGTTTCGATTGCCTTTCGGTATCAACAACTTGGTAATTTGGTGACACGTGCCAAGTTGTTACGTCTGTGACGTAATTGTATGGTACGCCTAATAAACCGTGTTCGTCATTACTGTTTGTGATATTAATCTATAAACGTATAATTATATATGTTCTCTTTGTATCGTTATTAGGTAGGTACTTATTATTTATTTATCTTGTCTATGTATTTTGTGTTTATCAGTCTCGTAAGAATTGAAGTAGCTTTTTAGAGTGGTTGAGTACCTTAACAGCAGGGTGTGTGTAGTCGCATCTCATCGTTTCCTCGTCCTATTATAGTGTAATATTTACATCATATCGCATTCGATTTCGATTATGTCAATTTATCACCCTCGTCATTTCACTGAAGAAATAAAGATCAAGTTTCGCGACGGACAAGTCGAAGAATTTCACTTCCATCTATTTTACGTTATCCAAACCTACTTGAGTAGTTTAAGTTCTTTTCTTTTACATTTGGAGTGTTTAATGAGTGTAGTTAAGAGATAATGAATGGAGTGTCGGTGATCGTGAATCCTTGGCACTCGATGTGCCCTCGTTAGCACGCGCGGAACGTGACAAGAAGCGCAGCGCTCACGCCGCATTCATGAACTTACGTAACCATGCTTCATTCAATTGCTACTGCTAAATGTTCAGCCTTAATATCACGGCCATTTACTTATCTAATTGTTCTTCAGAACTTGAAGTACTGATGTGTGAAGTTTTGGGCGTCTGTTATTGTTTCGTCGATATTATAAGCAGGAATTAATCATTATCGTATAAAAACTGGACTCAAAACAGATAGACGGTTATCAATAAAGCCTTAGTTTACCCTTTTATGTTTACTAAACAATACAAAAATGAGTGTGAAAGATGCGGAAGGGGCATGCCAGAATCGTAACAAATGGAAATCTGTGAAGCGTGGCGCTACCTCTGGGAGATTTGCATTACTTTATGTATGTATCATACCAAGATGATAAAACGTGCTAGATTTTCTAATCGGATACTAGCTTAGTTGTTTCATATCGGGAAACAAAGTAGTCATTCGTGTAAGTGTCGCCTGGATAATATATTACGAAAGTTGTATAGTTACCTCCACAAAACATCTCTCAAAAAATGTCCAGAAAACCGGGACATGACTTTGTTATCCTAGAACTGTATTTGTAAGCAAAAATTATTTCGATAACCACTCGCTCGAGCCGTAGCTATGCTTTTGACAAGTTGACAGCCGACACATTGACAGCACTACATTCGTTCGGAATTCGAAACTCGTTACAGACTAGTACTTACTAAAAAGTTTTTACGTATTTTGGACTTATAGGAAAGTTTATTGTATACGTTTTTCTAATCTTTTTTACTTTTATATTTCTATGGATCTTTTCTTTAAGATCTGATTAAAAACTTTCCTTCGAATTGGTATTTTTATAAAGTAATATTTTCCAGTAGAAATCTTAATAAAGCTATCGTAGGCGTAGACATAACAACAGAAACAAGCGTAGCAGCCTACGACAAGAAATTAATGTGACGATATTAATTCACAGAATAGTCAAGTCAAGTTAATTCAACGCGCTCAGGATAAGCCTCCATAGCAACGTGCTTATAATGCATAAATCCTTATTAGGTAATTGTAGTCTTTGTAGTCCGAATAGGCCGGCTTTACAGGTAAGGTTATGATTGATTTAGACAAACCTGACATTCATATACAAATACCTACGGTTAAAATAATAAAATCATCTACAAGCTAATTTCTTTGCATCACTCCTAAATGGAAACCAAAGAAACTTTAAATTAGATAATAGCTTTATAATTCACATAATGTCTGTTATTAACAAAATACATAGTTGTAAATAAAATAGCGCTAGTACTTATCTACAACATGCCAACATATTCGGTGTGCACATTGACACGATAGGCTTCAAATGTCGTTGACCTAATGCCTGGTCTACATAGATTGCAGTTCTGTGCAATTATCGCGAGGGACTAGTGAGGGGCTTTCCTATGACGTGGCGGGAACTAGGGCAGGCATGTGCGGCCAGCTAATGGCTTCCTTTCCAGCACTTAGCCGACGCTAGCGAATTGGTATGTGTGGCAACTGTAGGAATGAACGAACGAATGAATGAATTTGACGTGTGCAGGAATTTTTGTTTGATTACGTTTTAGCTCCCCAGTTTGACGTGTCCAGTTTAACGTTGTTACGTTCGTCAGTGAGCGTACAACTGTAAACAAAAGCATAGATACATATATTTATGTGGGTGACAAAAGAGCACTTATCAAATGTAAGTTTAAGTCCAAACCGCCAAAAATACCAAACGGCAAGGTAAAGACTATCACTATTCTAACCCAACCTTGTATTATGCTACCAACGACAACTACAGTTTATGTACGACTCGCGACAAAATAGTAATTCACATATGTTTGTTATTTCAACGAATGCGACAGATTTAGTCGTGAGTATCTCATATTTGCGCGAAAAATTCCAAACTCATTTCGTTCTGCGCTGTTGTGAATGAAGCAACTTTTCTTATTACGTATTCTTTGCATCTTAAATTGTATATTCATAAAATGTCACAGACAGACATGGATTCTACGTATGACAAAAGGACTGGAAGTGTTCATTGTATTTCAGAATGCATTCTAGAGCTACATAATGAAGACAATGTGGCTCAGTGATCAGACTGTGCCAAGGGATATTTTTGATCCCCGCAGTATCATACCCGCATAGTTTGGGACCTAGGTATTTCTGCTTTCAAGCAAGTTTCAACAACGACCCTGGAGATATTCCTTGTATGGAACAACGTTTCACAAAAAATGAACAACATGCGAAAATGTGTCAGTTTTACGGGTCCGTCCGGAATTATGGGACACACAAAGTTATCGGTGTGCAACACGGTACGTAACATGTTACATAGGGAACAGGTGGAATGGATATTGCAAATGGGGTGGAAGTTTTGTACAGTCAGCTGCAAAATTATGTACGAAATTGAATAGCGTTAAATTCAACAAACTTCTTCCTGAAGTTATTCACATACAAGCTACGTATTCGCGAATACGATCCAACGTGCATAATATTCCGCGATTTCAATAACGAGTCGTTCGTAGTAAAAATGCACTGACTGACTGTATACTCGTATTCGTTTATAAAGTTATCTTTTATTGCGCAACTGTATTGGTTTGCGTCAACCATTTAATTTCTGTTGCGACGTGATTATTTTTGTGTAAACCTGGATTTATCATTGTTTTTAATAACTGTTTCATATAATGGAGTAAGGAATTTGGGGTAATTAATGAATAGAACAATTATGTCGTCCTTCTCTTGTTAATTGCTCTTTGTCTTTATACACGTGTTAGCATATTTCGTCGATAAATTGTCTTTATTGATCAACTAAATTATTGACTCACCTACCAAATTCAAGTTTAGACGTTCATTCAAACTATACTATATATCTATATATAAAAATAAGTCGTTCCTAGTCAAATTGTTTTTGACTTTGTACATATAGGATTTAAACAAGATTTGTCTACAAGAATACAGAAGCTATATCCTCCTATTTAAAGCGCAAATGCAAAAACATCTGTTTTTTATACAGTTACGCAATTGTAGAGTGTTATAGAGCACCACTTACGAAATCTTAAAGCAATGTACTCTATTCTGCGTACCCATAGGTCGTTAATCTTCACTCGTCCAAAATCGTCGACATAAAAGTCCGGACTACGTTTCAGAGACTTTTTCTTTTTCATATAACTTGTTTTATTATAAAGTTTTCCATTGTGTTGAGCCCTTTCATTTCGTGAATCCTTTTGAAAGGGACTTTTCTTTCAGATATATTGCTGCTCCATTTTATGAGTTCAGTGCCACAGATTTGTTGAAATGAGGCAATAATAAAAAACTTCCCGTGGTAGTTGTTTCATTTATATCTGATGTGATGTTAATGTCGTTTAAGCAGTTGGATTCGGTGGAACTATTTAGTTTCCGGACGGAAACTAATTGTGCCTAGAGTTCTAGAATATTCAGACTTTCTTATTGTTTCACGTTGGATTGATTCATCAACATCATCAGCCTATCTCAGTCCACTGCTACGTAGTGTAAGACGTCCTCCAGCTAGGTAGGACGACGATATACTCAAAATGGCTGCATGATTAACACGAATAGATCAAAATAAAAATGAATTTTATAAAATGTATATTGTAATATTTATGAGTATTAGTTACGAATTTATATCAATTTACGCTTGTTTTTTGCAAACGGTTTAGGTTTGTGGTGAGGCTGAACCTTTGCCTTCAGGTTCAGTTTGTCATGAATTATGAAGGCAATATCGCTTCTTTCAGCTATAAATACAAACATTACCACACACCTGGTACAACTTTCTCGTGTTGGCCAATTTTTCTGCCTCGCAATTACGTAGCTAGCTATAAATCCAACGGGAAAAGCCATTATCCAGAAAAAGCTTTTGTAGACAACCTTTCACAATACCTATTTATTCTGAAAGCCTCGAGTATTTTGACGATGTACTGTTCCGACAAATTCAATATCTGCAAAATTAACGTCTTTGAATGTCTGTGGCAGCAGACATTACAGCTATCGAACCACCTAATCTTAATAATGAGTTTTGGGGGCGACTGTACACTTTCTTTTTATCTTTATTGTAATGCTCTTACAATATGCTTATTGTGCTGTATCAAATACAAACTTAGGATAACATTGATTCTGATCACATACGCATTGTGTTTCTTGAAGGTCTTTTGACGGGTCTTGCCATAATGTCCGGTTTAGCTCTTATAAAAGTCACCTAGTTTTTGACAACATCGTAAACTGAAAAGCATTGTGTTATCAGCCTTAGTTCTTTCTTTAACTCGTCTTCTACTTATAATGATATTTGAGAAGAAAACCTGCACACCCTTTAACATGTTTGCTTAGTTATTTAATAAACGAAAGCCAGCACTTTACTGCACTCGTGGAGAAAAGTGTAATGTAAATTAATAATGTACTGAGAGCTGCACTCTCTATGATTACTGTCTTCGCCCGGTAAATATAATATCTGTTCTGACGGCTGCCCTACTCGGAATTACTTAAGAAAATGAATTCAGTGAATTAATTCGCGATGGAGTTTCATTTCTTTATGTAAATCGATAATTTGTATCGATATTCACACCTTTTTGTTGTGTCGAGTTAGCGAAATGCAATTTCACAGTAAAATTGATTTCTTTAAAGATTCTTATTTTATGTTTTTTTATTATTATTAACTTTATCTGCGATCTCTATGTTAATCGATATCATCACCACTGATGACATCACCGATGTAACCACACATTCATAATAATTTAGAAAATAGTACTAACCTAAACAAAGATTACGAATTATAGTTTATAGAGTGTATAAATTATCTACAGTTTACAGTGTACTTTCCAAGCTACAGGTTGAAAAAAAAAAGGTTTTGAAACTTTTATCACCCGCCAACCACGTGTTTACCTCATAAATATTAACCGGTCGCTCGCGTCCCTTATATGCAGCGATAAATGTATTTTTCACTCCTCAGGGAACAATTCAACATCTTCTTAATTACTCTGTTTAATTGGAGGCCTCCAATAAGCACTTTGTCTTCAACAGCAGTAAACCGAGCCTAATAGCGGTTTAACTAGATTTATTGTTCAAGATACGGTTCTATGATGCGATTATAATCTAGTTTAGTGGTTATATCCTCATTCGCGAACCGATGAGGATAGCCGTAATTATATTTGGTCCCGACTCGAGTTGATTGGGATTGGTCGCTGTGGGATTATCGACTTCGTTTGCTTTTAAAGCAATTTTATTTTAGTTAGGTTATTCTTTGAAATAAAATAAAATCACCTGGCGAATAAGTTTAGGACGCCTTTAGCCGAAGGTCTACTGCTTGTGTTGTTTACGTAGGCTTATATAGGGCACAGTTTGCTTTATCGCTCACACTGACTCAATCGCGATTCTAATACCGATATTTTCCATTGAATTACAAGCGATTAAGTATCCATATCTACAGATTCATAATATTTGCTTTTCCTAATAGGTATATGTCACGATCATTGTTGTACACTACAATTACCTATAGTAGAACTAAAACTACGATTAGTTATTGACATTTGCACTAATAGATGTAGATTGTAGGTACTATTGATGGGGCGTGTCTAAACTTGGCAATCGTTAAGTTAGACTTCGATTAGTGTAGAGAATTGCACATCATGAAAATAATGGCGGTTCACATTATACCCTTGATTGACAGTTAATGATGTGATCGTGTGTAATCAAGTTGGCATTTTCGACTTGAGTTTCTTTTTTTTTGTTTTGGAACTTTTAGAGGGTAACAGCAACGAACCACCATTTAAAGAGGTAGAGAAACCAAAAGGCGATATATTTTCTTATATAAAAGGACCTCGGATGCCTCGTTGGTCTAGTGGTCGCTAAGCGCGACTGTTGAGCAAGAGGTCCTGGGTTCAAATCCCGGGTCGGGTAAAGTGTTACTGAGTTTTCCATTAGGTAATTCTCAGTAGCAGCACGGAGTCTGGATTTGTGCCCGGTTGATGGCAATAGGCTCGCCCCCTATTACATTGGGACTTACAACATAACTGGCGAAATGTGGGTGTACTATATGTTCACCTCTGCCTACCCCTTCGGGGAATACAGGCGTGATGTTATGTTATAAAAGGTGATTTCACTTTCGTGTACTGACATTGTTAGTTACTTTAGAAGTCTTGTGTGTATTAAAGGAACGAGCATTTATACTATAATAGGAGGAAATATTTCTGGGTCATTCTACTGAAATATCCCGCGACAGCTTTAATTATTTAGTCCCAGTAATTGAACCACACGGAAAACTAAGATTTTAATTCCTACCGTCTATCGTGGTAGGTACCTACCAACTCTCCAGTTCTATACCGTCGGTATGTAATCGGTGAAAGGCCTCAATATAGACCGTACCGATCTAGTTGCAGGTGTCCGTAGCCATGGGCTGTACACAACGGACATTTCCCGGACGGAGTTCCGGCCGGCTTTCTCTTTCCAAACAACGACCGCAAACAGGGCTGTCGCGGAAACATTGGCGCTAATATTCATTAATGGCGAAATCCAGCTCGCGACTTCATTCGCATCGAACATTTTTTCGAATCTTCCAGGACTCAATCTTTCTCACTATATTTCAACAAAATTCGTTGCAAGCTCTTAAATCTCTCCACATTTTAGTTCACTTGCATCTGTAGTTACGAAGGTTACCAAGACTTTGTTGTCGATCTAATGTATTGCGTACCTACATAAATAAAGTTCGCCTGTTTCGTTCGAGTGCCAGACGGGTAGGGGCCAAAAACTTGATAGGCTAAACTAAATATAACAATTCTGAGTAAAAAAAAACACAAACCTTTTGCTCTCATTTCAGGAAAAACCAAATTAAATTGCGTAGGAAAAGTTAAGAGAATTTTCGATCATATTTTTTTGATTACTTATTAAGTAGAGCTTGAAGCGATACGACGACAAAGCATAATGATTCTCTGCTCGAGTCAATTACCTCGAAGTGGCTTAAGTTATGATTGAAAGCACGTTTTATTTCTAGGCCGTTGACATTAAGGCTGCTAACATTAGACTAGTATGTAGATTGCTTTAATAAAAAATACAACACCACTACTAGTAATGATTTCTGTACAGTCAGTAGACTTCTATTAATTAATGTTTCTTAAAATAAACTCTCATTATTAATTTTGGTGTTTTATTGACTCTAGTTGCATGGTGAAAAGTATAATTTTTTGTCTGTTTTTGATAATTAAAGATAGAAATAAGCTAGAATACAGCAAAGCATAATAAAATAAAACACAATTTGAACGCTGACATATTTTGTGAAGTCATCGCCGTACCCTTTAAATAATACCCTCTCGTTCATATTTATAAAGTTTACAAGTTTGAGTATCATTCCCATAAACATAAATCTAGGATGATTTGACTAAAATAAATAAGCAAAATCATAAAATTATAATCATCTTTCTTAAATCTTTCAACGCCACGCGGGTTATATTTGATCCGCGAACAATAAAAACCATTTGTGTCTGCGGCATGGCAGTCAAAGTGTTTATTAATTCTCGGAACTTTATTCACACTAGCCAAGCTACAAGTGTAATATAATACCTAACCTTAATGGTACGTGTGCTATTACGAGTCAAAAGTTCATCAAAGCGTGCCGCCTAGTACCAGGCAAACTGATTAGTGATCGCGGTACGTAACTTTATTATCGCTGAAGGATGCAGGGCTTCCGTACTTAAAGTTAGTACCGCTTAGTTTTACACAGGAAAGCAAACATTAAGTTTAATCATGAGAAAAGTTTGCCGTCGCCAGCCCTGCGCAGACCGCCATTAAACACTACCCAGTTAATGGCTAGTTCAGACGTTGCGATTAGTTAAGTGCGGCCGCACGACTACGTAAAATTTGTACGATGATACTGAACACCCAGACATGTTTCGGTGAGTTTGCTGGGACACTTTAAATTATGAGCCAGCGTTGGGAACATTTGGAAGTTTCAACGATGTTGAAGATAGGTGGTATTTTCGTTAACTTTTACGGACTATGCATAATATTTAGATTCATTATAATCAAGTACCATCGAAAAAGTACTTAATATTTACGTTCTACTTGCTAGTCCTATTTGTTAAATGAGTATATAGGTACTGCATATATCATAGGTATAATAAATTCAGTTATAAACCTGCATTGTGAGTGTTCAGGGAAAACAACATTTCATGCGACGCAAACAATTCTGTGAATTAATTTATAAATGTGATGGTTCAAAGAAATGCGAATTGTCTTTTCTGCGGAAAACGCATGACAATTAGTGGCATTATCTAATTTGGCACGTAGGGTCAGGCTACACCTTATAAAAGTTTCACTATAAATTAAGTCGGGACTCTGGATATAATTAATTTCACATACATATATACTACATAAATATATGTACATACATATACTTTATAAAGTTTGAGATGCGAACTAGCTCCGCGACTAGTCGTAGATTAGTCGCGGGGGACCTCAGGAAACGGGAACTAGCTTATTGGACGTCTGAACCCGCACAGACTGTGGTCAGTCCACGTTAGTTATTAGTAATACCTACTGCTATTTATATTTATTGGCACATTGATTATTCTCCAGTGGGAATATTATGTAGTTTACCATGCTTTGTATCGATTGTAAAGGGGTACAGGGGGATACAAGCACCTTTTCGCGTTTTGTTTAGATATTTAGATCAGAAAGCACAAATCCTTTTTCTCTACAAAGCTATCAAATCTTTAATCCAGAAATATGCATTGTTCTTATGAGAGGAAAACTGCCTTATGAGATAGCCCACGAGAGAAAAGTACTAACTAGAAACTTGAATTACCAGCTTTTGCATTCGGCAGAAATGTAAAAGCTGGTAATTCAAGTTTAATTAATATACCTAATTACCTACCTACTTGTTAACAGATAATCAACAGTAAAGCTCATTGTACTTTGGCGAGAATTGTCCGCTTGTCGTGCCAACCAGGCCGATGCCTTTTATAAGAAAAATATCTTAAATCACCTCAAATAATTACAAGCGTTACTTTAAAGGATAAATGTTCTTACATTACAAATGCAACGTGTTTTAAGCTCTTGGCGCCAAGAATATATTTATTGCGCGCTGAAATTCTTAATGCTTTTGCAAATGTAAAAGTTTTTTTAGCAAGAATTTAAATACATTATGTATGAAAAGATGCATGAACGTGTCGGACGCAAAGTTAATGTGTTTTTTATTCATGTAAACCATTTTCTTTTACATAACCATTTATTATATTTAAGGTTAAATCAGAGATTTAGTCAACTATTAGATAGACTGCCCAGCCCGGCTTACATGTCATAATAATGGAGACGAACGATCAGAGACTCTATGAATGCTCTTTAATAAATAGCTTTTCGTTGCAGCTTTAATTGATACCAAACGTCATCATGAATTAGATTTTTCTAAAGCACTGAACGCTGAATACAGATTTTTGAGTATTGGGATTATTACGATTGCTTTTTCTAAGCATTCGTATTCATACTAGGTATAAACTCCAGATTTTCCTAAAAAAAAGATCCCGACGAATTGAGAACCTCCTCCTTTTTTTTGAAGTCAGTTAAAAAGTCGATAATGTACCAAAAATATAAAGATTCTGAAATCTTTTGTTTAACTTAACGGTCGATAAAACAACCAAGTTACAGCCTATCGTAATAAATCTTAACCAACGAAGTAATCGAATCCAATCTCAATTCCACACATTTAACACCGGATTAAAGCCGATATCTCCTTATCCCTCCGGAATTGACAAAGATATATTACATTCGGTATTAAAAAATTCTTCTTACTCAACTCCAAAATATATGGTGGCAATGTAAGATGCTCTTCGAAGTAAATCTGTTTGAAAGACAGAAGTTTTATTTTGGAAACTGAAATTTATACTCGCCGATCTATTTGTTTCGAAGCTAAATCCGGTTCGGTGACTTATGGCTGCCACTTCGACCTTTAGCTAAATTAAAATATAGTTCCATTGTATTGGGAATGCATACATATACATACATGTAGATGGGCTTTCTTGTGGTTGTACCCTCGTGACGTCCCTTAATTATAATGCTAAACTCTGCTAATGCTAATCATTGCGTTTCGGTTGACTCGTATTCAAAATTACGTGACGAATTTTATATTGGGGCGTTGCCTTTAAATTATTTGCTCTTCGCCGTCAAGCATTGGAAAATCAACAGGATAATATTGTGTGGGAGGTTAAGCGTCAGGCATTTTACACAATATCATTAACTTCACGCTTGAAGATGGGACTACGTTCATACAAATTTACAAAAGCTCTATGAATTTTGTTATTCATAGAACACGTTAAAAAGACAAAAGAAAGGTTAAATAAACTATTAATCACTTCGCTTTTGTTAAAGATCATTAAACTTTCATATTTCGCATTCACGCTATACACACAATACGAATATTGTTTTGTGTATTCTTTAAAAAAATATAGTAATAAATAAAGATTAATAACCTTTAGAGAAATCGTCAAATTACTAACTAATCAATCATCCCTTTGTCTCCAGGCTATGCACACTTCGGATAACGCGTCTCCGTGTATGCGGCGCGCTGGGAGAAACCGGCGGTGGTGCGGCGGGCGGCGCAGGCGCTGGTGCCGTCATCCTAGCGGCGCGCATGCACAGCTCAAAGCGGACGCTGCGATCCAACGACATTGCGGTCCCGCCGCTAGACGTCGAGCTCGACCTATGCTTCTCCCTACAGTACCCACATTTCGTAAAACGGGATGGAAACAGGTTAGTAATTAAGGACGCCTAAATTAATTCTGGATTGGGACTTAAGGTTTGGTCTCGCATAAAAATCTACTGAAAACCTGACTTTGAGCTTGAGCTTTAGATATTTCATATCGGGACCAAAAATAACTACCAATTGTCTTAAAGCTAACCTCATGCTCCATTATCTAAAAACAGAAGATTATAACATAATGAAAACTACAGAAAGACTCAAACAACATTCTACTAGTTACCCTATTACCTATAATTAAATTAATAGTACGCATTTAACTTCAATATGAGTTTCCAAGAAAGTTAAAAAAACTGGAATTAACTATAAACCGCGCTTCCCTCGTTATTAAGACATTAATCTAGTTTTTGCTGTTTGTTTAGTGTTGATTTAAAGACGTCGTAAAACGTAGTATTTTTTAAAGTATTCATGTTATACGGTCAAGGGGAACGCTGATTTCGTATTTCAATCTTGCATTTTCGTGACGATCATTTGACTAATCGTAAGTGCTGCTACAGAACATGAATAGTTCGATTCTTAGGTCGGGCGTAGTAATATTGGATTTTCTCATTAAATAATTAATTAATTCTCAGTCATAGTCATAAGGTTTTCATTTCATATAAGCTACAAAAGGGCACTTATAAAACATCAAATCAAGTTGCTTGGTTCAAAAGTGTCGTTTCTATGGTGTAAAACCAGCAAGAAACTCCATATTTACTCTTTTAAACTCTCTTAGTTTCATGGAGTCTGGATTCCTGACCATTTAGTGGTAATATCCTCTCGCCCTCGGTGCCTTAATAGACCTATAACATAACTGTCAAAATTTGGGTGTAGGTACTACACACCGCTGCTTACCTTGTCAGAAAATTCAGGCTAGAACTTATACTTTATGGATTCTATGTCAGGAAAAATAAAACTACATTTCAAGAAACTCTAGTCCTAAATTAACTTCAACACCAACCAAGCTAACTAACTCGGTCCGTTCAACCGTCAATACATTGATGTTAATTTCCTGTAACAACACAATAAGTTATTGTCTTCCTGTTTACAATACATCTTAAACCAAGAATCCGGTTGTATATCAAATAGATTGTTTTTTAGTTTCCGAAGCGACTACAAAACAGATTTTTTGAAAGCGGCTTTTATAACGCACACGAGCACTCGATCTAAATGTTATGGGATAAACAAAGGTCAATAAAAATGCTATAAAGCTAGATATAGGTACTAAGAGCTGCAGATACGTCACGTTTTGAACTAACAGGATGTCCGGATAATGGATAACAACTGTTTTTGATAAATGAATTTCCGAAATGTATTTCACATCATGACCACTCTCAATACATAAGAATACTTTTTATCTGTTCTATAATTCGATAATGTCTTGTGTCTATCATCCTGACCCAATCGATTTCAAGAAATCACTATTAATTAATAAAGAACAATTTTGGGTATCGGTACTCAATTAATAACTAGCAGCAGTTAAGTTTAACTTTCATCTGTAGTTTTACGGTATTTATAACAGTCTAGACTCGAAACTAGCATGAAATTGACCTGAACGCCAATTGTAACTTGACGGTTTAACTTTCGCTACCAAGTTAACTGCGATATGTAGGTATTCATAGGCTATTGATGAGGCAGTTCGTATATTAGTAATTCTATTCTACAAAATCTATATCTTTTCTATTCGGTAGATTTTTTTTTTGACTTGGATTTTGGATTTGTGCCCAGTTGATGGCAATAGGCTCGTCCCTTAAACTGGCAAATGTGGGTGTACTAGGTATAGGTACATCTCTACCTACCCTTTCGGGAAATACAGGCGTAATCTTGGATGTTATGTCTGCTGAGAAATTTCTCAATTGTATCTAGAATGTAATGTGTGTGCCTTTGCCATTTCAGATTGCAAATAATGCTGCAGCGTCGCAAGAAATACAAGAACCGCACCATCCTGGGCTACAAGACATTAGCTGAAGGAGTCATTAGGATGGATCAGGTTTGGATACATAGATTAAAATTGATACTTTAGGTACCGTAATGGATGAAATGGATTTGGTTACTTCTTGCAACTATAATTTAAATACTGTTTTCTTTCATCCCAGTATGTGTAAGATCTTTTTGGTAACATTTAAAGGGTCGTATTTGTTTTACTTCCTATGTATTCTCGTTGCCATTATGTTAGAATATCTCTCTTACGGAGAGTTCATCGCCATTAATCTCTTTTGCATGTACGCCTCGAAATAATTAATATCTTCAGTCCAAAAGTGTTCGTGCGTAAGTCTCAACTCGTGACTTTTAACACTGAAAGCTCAGCAATCAAGATGTCTCTTGAGTGTATGAAAATAGTACAAAAGCTATAAAACAGCCATAAAGTTATGTTCTCAATGTTTTGGAAGTCGTAAACCATTTGGATTGATTCTTTGAAGGCCGCGCTGAGCCTGCGTCACTGTTTATGATGGATTGTTTGTAGTTCGCGGATCCATATCCAATACTAAGTGTTATGACTATATTTAGCGAAGCATGGAATGGCTTCGAAGTATTCAGAAAGAGTTGTACGTCTTTCTGTCGTTGTTTAGCGATTGTGTAAGATTTTACTAGCGTGCGCATGCGTAATACGGGTATTTTGGACTTGACCTTACTTAGCCTTGATCGTGAACGCTTTTCGCCTCGTGGTTGCAAGCTGAACTGTCACTAATAGTTGGATGCGGATTAAAGAAATAAAGAGTAAATAGTTAAGCGTTATATGGGTAAGGATTCAAAAAAATATTGCTAATAGATCTAGATCCTGAAAAAATATCAAATATTAGGAAAAATAATTTGAAAATTATTTTATCAAATTTATGGTTTTGACAAGTCAATCCATTCGAAAAATAGATCGTTGACGTGTTTAAATTAAAATGAACGAGCCTCTTCAGCTTAACTATCGAGGTCTAGTTAACTGACTTGTGTCATTAAACGAAATCGACCTGAATTGTATATAATGTGCCGTTCTACAGTCAGCATATTGTAAATTGATTTCAATCGGCGATGAGAAAAAAGTTTCTATATAAACACGTCTATCTACCTAGGTATATATCTATTGCACTTTAATCTAACTAAATTTTAATTTTTTAATTATGCATAACTCGTCCCACGTATCCAATCCGAATGCATGCAGCTTATTGCAACTTTCTCTCACTCTATGAGCCTCATTCCTAGTTATCGCAAACGGATGCAGCCACTAAAATTCCTGCCATCTGAGTGCACCGTACATAGATAATTCTAAAATTAGTAGCTTAATTGGAACGGTCTCATTATCAAGGCTCGTAGGACGCTGCGCCACTAATTAGTGAGTCACACAGTTAAATGCGCGTCAGTCCGGCGGGATTAAAATTGTTTTCTCTTATTAGCGCGTTTTGTAGCGATAGTGGATGTTCGCTATGTATAGGTACTAAACTGATAATCCTTGAAATGTATTTATTTTGTTCTTTGTTACCTACATACGTAAAGTCATGTCTTTGACATTTCCAAGTGGACCACGGTTTGATTTTGTGCGCCGCGCCGTGAGAAAATACAGACGAATTCTTATTTGGTTATTTTAAGGGCTTTTACAAAAACCTTCAAATATTTACCAGTCATAGTAGGTATGTCTTTAAGTTAAGAGTAAATAAATATATGTATATCACAGAATACAGCTCAATCAATCAATCTGCGAGACCCCGAGGAAAGTGACCGCTCTTCACCCATCGAGTAACCTCTGTCTGTTCAAGCGGAGCATGTAACAATGACGGTCACGGCCGCTCTACGATATACGAAAGTCTTACTAAATAAAAATCGACTGACCACAGATTCTTAACACAGGGCCTAAGTGTATTTAGGGATTTTTGAAGACCATGGGTTAATAATAATTATAAGATTTCTTCGACTTGCTTCGTATTTCCAGAAACACATTGATTTCAGAAAATCTATAATACATTACGCCTAAAGATCTCGACTATACGAAAGAGACTACAATATCGACCTGTTGGAAGGATCAACTCTGTGATTGGAGTTCTAAGCTTATCTATCCCAGCAAAGCACGAAACAACTACCCGTCGATTTCACACAAAAGTCAATCTATATTATTACTGAAATGTCCCGCACTTTCATTCAAACAATTATTCGTTCCAATGAACTACATTTTGGTAATTTACCGGTACGTTACCATTCATTGACTGACAAATAGCGTCAGAATCAGCCAACAATTCACACAAATTATCGATAAATTGCTGACGTAAAATGATGCGTCTATTTCCGGTCATTGAACCGTAACAGGTAATAGGATTATCAGCTGAATGTTCTATTTATACATATACTAGCGACCCGCTCCGGCTTCGCACGGGTATAAAATATATATTATAAGTATTTCTCCACTATTTAATGGATGTTATTATACATATAAACCTTCCTCTTCAATCACTCTATCTATTAAAAAAAACCGCATCAAAATCCGTTGCGTAGTTTTTAAGATTTAAGCATACATAGGGATATAGGTACAAAAAAAGCGACTTTGTTTTATACTATGTAGTGATTTATGTAGGTCGCGCTATGATATAAGTCGATGTATTAATTATGTATGTACATATTACTACGACAGCTGCGTTATATAGCTTAATTATAACCACGATACCGCAGTTTTGCGGTTTAATGCTCATGTATCTATGTACGCTACATGACCAAATGTTATACTAGATGTAGAGTATTAGAGTACTGTCGAGAGCAGGGACTCGAGTTGTAAACAGGGATGCTGAAGATTATTATTTTACACCTTCAAAGAACGCTCTCCCAAGGCTTTATTACTGAAATCCTTGACTTTCCTGAAACAAATAAATCTGTGCACAGTCTATATTTGTAGCATGATCGTATTATATCAAAACAACTTTTGGACTCAAAGCAAAATTATAATACACACATACATTTTATTAATAAGTTAGCATTAGCATAGATTTCCGGAAACACAAATCGATCTTCCAAAAATTCTTAAACGTCCTTCTTTGACCAGGTGCTGCAACGCTCAATGGACATGGAACTGGAGCTGACAGGCGTAGGCGGGAAGGTCGGCGCTGCTGCAGGCCAGCCAGTCGCCAAGCTCACCATCACGGGGCTCGCCTCCACGCCGGTGGACCACGACACTAAGAACAACAATACCTTACTCATTACTGGTAAGAATTACACTGGAGATCAAAGATTGGTGCACTATTAAGGGTCTCGAGAGTCATCAACGTTTACGGTACGGTATTGATATGGTCACTGTTCTCTATATTTCCACTGACAAGAGCAAATCTCTTAAATTTAAGAAGAAGATTGATATGGTATCTGCTGGAAACGGTGCTGGGCTAGATGAGTAACAAAAGTTCATGCATATCTGGACTTCACCGCGTTATTAGTTCGTTTCAGAACGCAAACTGATTCATTGCGGTTCAGAAATCGGTCGACGTGATAGTACCAGCCAGTGTCTAGAATCAAAAATACTGTGGTATTAATAGTTAGTTTTCTGATTTACCTTTATTTCGTAGAATAATTAATTGTCCTTTCTAGCTCCTGCTAGTTACGGAATACGTCTAAATCCTTCCACCTTCTTCGCTTGGGTCTTTTACATCCCCATTACAATTCAAGCTACCAAGAACCTTCTCATTTATTTATATTTAAATCATCGTATTTACAGAACGCGGCTACTCAGACGAGGAAGAAGAGGGCGAATTCAGTTCTGTGGAGGAAGCAGACGACATGACGTATGGAGCGCCGGCCAGGCGGCGGGCTCACCGGCAGCTAGCCTTCAACAAAACTGATCTCTCTTACACCAAGGTAATGAGCTGTAACTACACGTGACAGCTGACGTATACGACTTATTTAAATTATATTTATCGTGCTAGCTTCTTTATTACAAATATATAGTTGTTCTAAATGGGTATACTTATTAGAAATGATGACTGATTCAGACATCAAATAAGACTGGTCTTGTTTGATTTATAATACAGAAATTAGTAAAATCATTCGAACCTTTTCTCGTAATAAAAATGACATAAAACTTTGTTTTGTAAAAAGCCGAATAAGTTTATGCTTGTAGAAACGAGTATATTTTTAACTGTGTTGGCTATTATATCTGCTTTTTACTATTGGCATACCCTTTTACTCTCTTGACATATATTATTTATATAAATATAAATTCGATATTAATTTAAGTATTTTTTCATCTTATCTTATCATATCTTCACCAATGTTAGCCGCAATTGACTATCAACTATCTATTCGAAAGAGGCGGTCGTTTGATGAGCAGTCGTCATAGATCAGACACCAGACTAGGTAATACAGCTAGTTGTGTAGGTATAAAACTAGAAATGTAGGTATATATAATGTATAAATATTTGTGATTCTATAGATAGCTAGGTGAATGTTTATGAGTTAAGTTTTTCTCAACAGCATATTTTAGTACTTTTTATCGTAATAATTAAAGGTATCTCATCTTTGTTCCTTGTGTCTGCCTACAGACGATTCGAGCAGTGTTGGGTGGGGCGTAGGCACTTATTTGGTATCTACGATCTAATTTAATTAATATACAACAATCTAATTAAAATAAGTTCAGCGTTAAACTGAAATATGCATTGAGTCAAGCCTTAAACTCATAAACATAAAAATATACAGTAGAAGTTACATTTAATAGATTATGCAATTTTGACAGAAGATAAGGGAATTTTAAACTATATCATTTCAACTGCATGTTTATACAATACGCTTTGCGTAGGGTGCTTCTATATTTATCATGTTTTATCATTTACAGGCCTACATTTATAATTATTATAATGAATTATTTATATTTTATTTATAGCTTATATATTTAAGTAGAAGACAATCAGCTTTGATAAGCTTGTACGTAATAGGCGTTGCATTGCACGCAGTTGTCCCGTTCTCACGACTTGAGCTTCATGGAGCGCGAGCGAAAGAGACAGAGCTATATACACTCTAAGGCGAACGACAGGGACAGCGACAGTGAGCTAGAAAACGCGGCCGCAAAACGCAAGGGCAGCCGCGGGAAGCTCACGGTGAGCGCCTGCGCACGCTTAGTACAAGTGTATGAGAATAGAAATTGTGATATTGACTACCCTACTTATAAATATTGACACTTCTAATAGTTTTTATGTTCTATAAAAAACAGTGTACCATTATGGATGGATATGGACTTTTATTGGAAATAAGGGAACGTCCCAATGTCTTTACTGAGCCTTATTTTGAAATGAAAGATATGAAAATAATTCTTTTCGAAAGATAGATAAAACGTTTCTAAAAGTTTTGTTTTTTGCATGATTTTGGTGTTGGTGTTGTCTGCCCTAAAATTGTTTTATTGTGGCAACTAGGCTGTATTTCTATTAAATGACACCCGAGAGAAATATTTGGAAAGTTACAGTTATTTTTAAATCAATACTTTTTAATAATAATCATATTTTTTTATTATTACCAGCCAAATTCAAGTTTCTATTCTCATACGGTAGTGTGGTCTTCTGAACGTAGTTTGAAATAGCATGCATCATGTATATTTTACTAGTGTGTTTTGTGGTTTCATGTATTATATTTAAAAGCAATAGTTAGCTAGCAATAGTTGCGCACACTGTTACACAAATCTGTAGTTTCTAAATAGTTAAGATATTTTTCTGTTTCTATACGGTAAGTGTGTTAGAGTGTTCTGTCATGTTCTCGCTCCAAGTAGTACCTTCTGTGAAGTTAGCATATCTCAGTGAAAAAAACTTTTTTTAGTAGTCCGGTCTCCAAAAACTTGTACTTAGGTATTATTTACAAATGTTATTTAATAATAGCTGTTATGTTTGTTAAAATACGATGGCAAACTTCACATTACTCTTCGTCATATTACACTCATGCCACCAATGACTATTAATTTAATAAATAAACAGATTAACAACAGTATTTAATTGTGTACTAATCACGTGCAGCTTATCCCTTATAATTCGCTGCCAAACGTGATATAAAGTCTTGTACTCTTGTATTGCACAATACTAATTGTTTATATTCCCAGTCGACCAATCGACGCTTAATTAATTTATCTTACATCTTTCTTCCCTTTTCGCTATTATTCGTCTCTCTCTTATCGAGTTGTAAACAACATTCGTCTATCGTATCGTAGTGCCAAAAGTGTGAAGCTATTCATTGCCAACCATACCTTCCTCTTTGCTTGTTACGTTAGTGACGAAAATCAAATTAAAAAGACTTATATTTAATTATATATGTTTATATATATATATAAACATGCTATATTTTCCGCGTAAACATTATGTCACATGTCAGTAGCTTATCGCCGCTAGATTAGATTAACTGTACCGAGGACTCGGCTCATTAGTGACTGGACGCCCATGGAGGTAAAAACTGTATGTAGTCTGTGCCTTGGCTTGTGTTGTGTGCTGTTTGATTGAAATAAAATGAACCTTAATACTGTGTAGTGTGTTGTCTCTTGTATAAAACAATATTTATAGTGTAATTATTATATGTATTCAAAATGAACGGTTTAGTTTCTGTTTCATACTTTGATGCAATCATGTGAGATCTGTTTTCTCAGCGACACTTATCTCACTCATATCTGCATATTTACTTTGCCAAAATAGATTTACAGTGATTCATGATAACATCGTCAGCCCTCGCCACTGTTGATAGTTGAATAACATTCAAATTCCAATCACACTGCAGTGCCGATGTCGCTCCTTATATGTTTTGCGAACTAGTAATCAGTCAAGAAGCTATTTACTACACTGATTAATAAAAACAAATAAGTTATACACCGTTACAAATAATCGATGTTGTTTTATAGAAAGAAATAGATAAATGCTAGTCTTATTTTTATCAAAGATTACCTTATTGTTGTTGTCGTAATTATGATTATTTTTAGTTTTGGATACAAGTAAATAAGAGAGCGATTTCAGGACTATAGTGTGAATTCATCTTGACTATGACTGTCAAACAAAAGAAAGGAATTACAGTAGAAAAAGAAAAGACGTCCGTGTAGTTTACGCAATAGTAGTAATATAAGTAATTAACTATGTAAATTGTTTCATTTACTTCACATTGAATCACGTACTTACAGCTTAAAAAAAACAACATTAAACTCAAATGTATCACGCACAACATTTATCGACCATGTAAATTTGATAGTAATCACTTCATCACTAATGTGTTACACCAAACAGTTCATTAACGTTGCGCATGACGTTACAGCAACGCAACCTGAAGCAGAAGTTCGCGGCCCTGCTGCGGCGGTTCCGAGTGCCCGAGGAGATGTCGGAGCGCGGCGCCACGCGGGACACGCATCACGCGCAACACGACATCGACGAACTGTTCCAGGTGAGGCATGTTGCATGTCGTGTTGCTGCAACACGTGCTAGTACTGATCACCTATTGAAACATTTGATAACTAATTTAGGAGAAATAATATCCCTATCCAGTCCTATCTCGCATTTAAATCATCTCACATTAGGTATTTAAGTTACATTTTACATAGCTCAACATTAACGCCAAAATTATGAAGATTTTGCATTTATGCCGTTTGTATTGAATGAACCAGGAACTAGAATCTTTATCATGCGGCGAGGGCGAAGACTCAGGTCCGGACCAGATGGACACCATCAGTATCGGCTCCACCCCCAAACCATCTCTGAGGCCCTTCTTCAGTAGCTCCAGAAGCCTCGCCAACCAGGACCACCACAGGCATTCCAATGGTACGTACGTAACTGTAATGCATTGCCAATGATTGTATAAAAAATATTGCCTAGCTCTTGGTCTAACTTTGAAAGATTGTTAAATGTTTTGATACATCGCGTCTACGAATTTTTTGTGATATTGTACCTACCTTTATTATTTTGTAAATTTTAATTAATTCTTTTTTTAATAAAATATAATTTTTGAAAACTGTTTTTTATTTACTTCATTAATTTAGAACCTTTTACAAGCAGTTTTATTATTCAATATATTTTATTACAAATTATTGACAATATATATTATGGTCTTCAAGACTAGACCAGGAGCTGCGCGACATACACATGTATAGTCAACCCCATTAATTATAACACGAGTCTTACTAGTGTATGTTATACAATATAATCAGTAACAGTATTAATTGCCTGAGCATCGACGCATACGTTCGAAGGCAGTGCATTGTGTGACGTTTAACGCTTAACTTTTGTTTCGCTTACATACATTATAATGAAGTAATACGATACATTGAGATATTTTTGTTTTGTTTTGTAACGCTGTGTGCATTAGATTAGTTTGTGTGTGAGGTGGAATACACGACATTATATGCCACGAGTTTGGTGACAACAGTCTCTTAAAGACGTCTTATACTAAATCAATTATATTTGCAAGTATTAAAGGTATTTCTTGGATTAATATTAATCCAAGAAATAGGGCCGAATTTTAAGCATGTTATTGAGCATTGCTTAGGCACCTTAATAAAAAATATATAATATATTTAACTTAGTAAAGAAACAATTCCAACATATAGGATACAAGTTACAACACACTAATAAAAAATAGTCATCATTTGTAAACTAAACTTAACCTCAATTTAATTTCACCAAATCCTACCAAAAACTACCAAACTAAATTGGTGGCGGTATTCCACATTGCACGCTGTGTGACATGAAGGCGGTGCATGCGCAGTGGTGCGGCACGCCAGCGTCACGTCGGGCCCCGAGCTTAGCGCCGTACGGGAGCGACACGTCTGCACGCTGCCGCTCACAGGTAACATCATAGGACCCATAGGATATAGGGGACGATACCACAGGAATGACTGTTAAAGGAGTAGATTTTTTAAAAGAAAAAAATGGATTTAGTGAAAGAGAGAGTATGAGAAAGAGAGTGACTGCTGAGGGAAGGATGGAAAAAATGAACACAAGTAATTGTGAACAGGCAGAGGAATTGTTGCCTGTAACTTTTTTAACCCCTTGTAACTTAAGTGTGATTAACGGTGTTATGTGCAGTATTCAGTTACTGAAGTTCTCGGTGCAATTTAGTAACCATACTTTTCTGGAATCTAAGCAGAAAAATTAACACCGAATGTCACCATCAGATCTTAATTAGCTATACCTACTGTGTGTGTCTACTGTATACAACCCTTACATCGAACGGTAATGTAGATTTAGCATCAGTGACGTCCAAACAAAACGCATTTTGAAAAGGCAAGGCTAGGGCACCGGTAATGTAGTGAGCCAAGCGACATTGGTCGTAATACTATAGTGATGAAATCGTAAATTGGCATGAAAGGCTTATAATATTGAATCCACTGTCTGGTTATACTATAATTATAAGAGAACTATACTTAGTTGATTGAGATTGTGAAAACAACTTACTAAACAATTTTTTACACAACAATTTCCTTAAAATATGATTTTTTTCGTTTTTTTCCTATTTCTGGTTTTAAGTTCCTCACAATCTCTGTCAAGTTATTTTACTACTATTAGCGAGCTTCTGTCTGTTATTTTATGTTATTGATCACTCATTGCTTCACATCTTCACATATTAACGCTACTGGATACGTAGCACGATTGCATGGTTTGAGCAATTTATATTATTTGAAACTTGTACTTTCTAACTTATGGAAACATTTCTAATTTCCCTTTCAGATGTTTTAAGTGTTATTTTGTATTTCAAATCACTTTTTGAATACAGGGTAGTATTATACTATACAGTAGTATCTATAATATAATTTGTGAAACTTTTAATGATGTAGAGTAACTTACACTTTTTGCAGTTGTTAAGAAATTTATTTAACAATGGCAATGAAATGCAGTTAGCTTTAATAATAATAATAATAAACGTTTATTTCAGGCAAGTTTACCTATATTACAGACATGCATAATTATAAATGTATCTTATAATGAACAAAAAAATAACACAAAACACAAACTATTTATTTATAAAATACCTACTGTCATTACATTCTTTGCCAAGTATTTCGTGGTCAGAAACCAGAATGAGGAGGAACAATAATTTTAAATATTTATTGTCATCGAACTATTCCTATTTATCCCTAATTGCTTCATATAATATGACGTCAGAATCGGAACTGATCCGAAGTTCAGCGGGCGATGAGCGCGCGAGCGACGGCAACAGTGACGGCGACGCGACCATTGACGCGCCCGTGTCCGGGGCGTCCGTGTCCAGCTCCCCGCCTAACGAGACCAAGGTGAGAACTGAGAACGTTTTGAACATTTTTTTTTTAGCGTTGTCGCTACGCAGACGTAGGAGGTAAGCCAAAGCTCGTAAAACGCCAGTGGGAAAGCGGCCTTAGAACTAATAAGGTGATTCTAAAGTTACAATTATATGAGCTGAATTAAAATCCATGAAATTTTTACGATTATTTTTCAATAGCTATGTGCAGTAAGTTAGGACTTAAAATAGCATTTTCCATAGGCCTGTGAACTCTCACTACATTTTCTTGCCAGCTGAGAGATCCTCATGGCCAAGAGTCATAGATTTATTTTGACAATTATTGCAACTGGCATTGCACAATGCGCGCTAAGACGACGAAAAACGAAAAATAGTAATGCAAAATTTTAGTACATATTGGTGAATTAAGTATACTTTTATCAATCTTTATTTCTTCATGTATGTGATCTGTACAGTCGCTGCAAGAGGACAAGCGCTCCCGCTTGTTCCGCAGCGCGACAAGCGGCAGCAACCTGACGCCCGGCGCATACGCGGCGCGCAAGAAGAACTCGCTCGTTGTCGGCGAGAGGCCGCTGTCGGCGCACGAGTTGCCGGCGCAGAGCCCTACCACCGTAGAGGTATGGAAGTGAATTTTCGCCGGATTTTGTAGAAACTTACAGTTGATAATCATAATATCATTTTGTATTAAGGAAATATAAACGTCTTATAAGTATTCCCTGAAAATTCATGTTGTTAAACGGATTGGCTGCTAATCAGACACAACATCTCTAATATATAATTGACTAGAATATTATTTATTGCCCGCGTAAAGCTTAGGTAAATATTCCCAAATTATGAAATTGTGTCTGTGTGATGTAGTCTCGTCGCACGTGGGCGGAGCAGGTGTCGCGGCTGATGGGCGAGGAGGCGGCGGGCCCCGAGTGTGTGGGCGTGTGCGCGGGCGGGGCGGGCGGCGCGGGCGCAGCGGCCGCCGCGCTGCACGCGCTCGGGGTGCCGGCGCTGCTGGCGCCCTCGGCCGCGCCCGACCCGCGCCCGCTGCTGCACGCGCTCTACTCGCGGGCTAAACAGTCAGTTACATCTTTACTTAATTAAAAGTTTTAGCAATTTCTTGGTGATTCGGTTGCGTTTCATAAACATAATAAGTTTAATATATGTTTCATTTAAAAAGTCAAAAACAAAACTTAAGCAGATAGAAGTAACTATTTCCATTCATTATTTAACACACTAATATATATTAAAAGGCGAAGGTTTGTGAGTGTGTTTGTTTGTTGTTACTTCTTCACGCTCAAACGACTGGACAAATTTTGCGAAAATTTGGTATGGAGGTAGCTGACACCCCGGATTAACATACAAATTACTTTTTCCCCCAAAAATACAGCGGGTAACACCGCAGATTGCAGCTAATAGAAACATAAACCCACGATCTATACCTACGTACATGATGTAGAGCCTACACCGCTTGGTACTGGGTATGTGCAGGAGTTCCCGCCGCTCGTGCATCCGCGTGGCCATCTGCGGCGGCGACGCGGCGGCGAGCGCGGCGCTGCGCGCGCACACCGAGCTGGCCGCGCGCCGCCCGCACGACGCGCCCGCCGTCCGCTTCTACATCATACCCATTGGTCTGTATGCTTATTGTTATACGGACTATTTTGGCTCGGTAACCTAAAAATTCTTGTCTTGAAGGCTCATTTCGGGGACTTAGTTAAAGGTTTTGGTTGGGTTTTATATACAGACAATGCAAAGAGCATTATCTTCCAATGGACTGAATGTTTTGCTCATTTACATGAACCATAGGTACAGGATTTATAGATACAAAAGGAATCAGGAAGGAAAGGAATGTGTTTCGTATATCATACGAAACTTTACTATTCGATGGAGTCTATTTGATTTTTATAAAGAACAACAAAATTTTTATGCGTTAACTATGTAAATCATCTACTTTCAGGCCCCAGCGTGATATCGCGGCACCTGTCCGCGTCAGACGGCGCGTACGCATCGTTATTCACGAGCGACTCGTGGGCGAACATATGCGATCGAGCCGCCGACGGCAGCGTGGCGGATGTCTCTGAGATGACGTCACGGATCGGAAGGTATGAATCCACTATCAAATATGGTATTAAAGGCATTTTATTAGGTTGCAGTAAAGTTTCCATACGCAGACAACATCGAAAAAAAAATTATATTTTTTTTGAAAAATATTTCTGTTTTATGTTAGGTACAAGATGGGAGAAAAAAATGGTGTCGGAAAATTTGGACGCTTTAAAAGTTTCTAGTCTCAACAAAGAGGTTCCAAACCTTTTCATCTAACATGTACACAAGTTATGTATGATGAAAAGTCTAAAGTTACCTACCGCTACATTTTAGTGAAACCATATTTGCAACTAGTAACATTATTCATGGTGTGCGCAGGTATTTGAACAGCATCGGTCCGGTGAACAACGTGCCGATTGGGGAGGCGATGGTCGCCTACAGAGACAAGGCGGGCGACGATGACGCCAGCCAGACGTTCGTGCCCTTCATAGCGGTGAGCTCATAGCCGTATTTAAGCAGTTCAGAATCTTCTTCTCACGAAATATACATAGGAATGCGACATAGATTACAATGACGAGATTTCAAGGATTTTTTTTTGTTTAGAAAAATGTCGCCCCACTCTAGGAATTTCTCCCGTGTCGTGGGCGCGTTTCACAAACATGAAATATCACATACACAAACACCCTCGTGACATTCAAATATGGATCGCACAAATTTTTGCCCCGTGCGGGAATCGAACCCGCAACCCTTAGCGCAGCAGTCTAATCGCTTAGCCACTACGCCAATCAGGTTGTCAATTATGCGTATCGTGGAGACTCGGGAGAAACATCTGCAGATCGCACAAATTTTTGTCCCGAGCGGAAATCGAAACCACAACCCCAAGCGTAGCAGTCCAGTCACTTAGCCACTGCGCTAATCAGGTTGTCGAATATTAATATTTTTTTTCATCACTCGTTATTTAAAAATTTTTGAAAAAAGAGATTTTTGTTTGATTATAATCGTGTTCGGTGTACCAGGAGGTGCGCGTAGGCTGCAGCGAGGGGGGCGTGTCGTCGGTGGAGCTGGAAGAGGGTGGGTCTCCCCCCGCGCGCGCGTCTCCCCCCGCGACCCCCGCGCCGCACGGTCCGGGGGGCGCGCCGCACCCCGAGCTGTGCGCGGCGCCGCTGCCGCTGCTGGCGCGCACCGAGCCGCTCGAACTGCAGCTCGACTACTGGCTGGTACGATCCACACTACCATAAATTTGGCACATACGCATATCCTCATTTGTTGGACACAATCATCATGTCATTGACGTAATCTAACTGTCATTTTATTAATTAATATGTTTTTTTGTTTATAGTGAAAGACTATGGTCAAACTTAAAAATGATTTGTAGTTATAGGTACTCTGTAGTCTTCCTGAATATCAAACGTCTAGGTATATTATCAAATGTTGCGCGCACGGAAGCGTGTGAGATTTGGCATAGATAAAGTTCATACGGTGAATGGATTTTTTTTTTATTACGATACATATTTTAGCTTTCTGCACTTTGAAAACTGAAATATGTATCGTAATTTACGGTCAAATTTTGACCGCAGGCGTCCTCTAGTATAGCGTTAAACCTCCCCTGTACGCGCAGGTCCCGGGCCGGCAGGCGGAGGGCACGGACAGTAAGGTGACGGTGAAGGCGTCCTTCCGCGCGCTGCACGTCACGCGCCAGAACGCGCACCTCTGCATCACCTACCTCACCAAGGAGAAGAAGCAGAAGAGTGAGTTCTACCTTATCATACCTACAGTAATGCTCATAAAAAGTGTGGTGTTAATGAATCCATTGTAAGTTAATTCATTAATTAAGAAGAGTGTAGCCTAATGATGCTTGTCTTCCAGTAATGCGGCTGGGAAAGAAGAAGGAGAAGTCTGGAGAAGCGGAGGTGGGGCGCGCACAGACCGTCGACGGAGTCGCACGACTTATATGCTCCGCCAAGAGCTCGCACAATGTGCCGCTCAAAGGTAATGTCGGCGTGCAAAACTCAACTCTATTCCAATAGCAACAATGCTCCTTATCTTACCGAAAAAAATTAAATCGATTGGTATTACTTTCAGATATGTGACCTCCTGTATAGTGACTTGGACTGATATAATTCTAACCAGTGTATTGTCATCCACAGTTTACATTGACGGCACAGAACTGAACGGCGTGAAGTTCTTCCAACTGTCGACGCAGTGGCAGACGCACGTGAAGACGTTCCCGGTGGCGACGTGCGGCGCCCCCCTGGCACCAGCTGAGCCCTAGGGCTCCCCCCCTGCCCCCTCCCCTCCCCCGCAGGCCCCGCGCCGGCCATATTGAACTAGTTCGTGTCCCCTCGGCCACCTCCGACGTCGCTCGGGATCACGAAGCTTTGCTACGAAATGAGGCTCTAATCTTTGTCTCGCAACTGACAAATGTATTGTAAAATTTTATTTTAAATTATTATGCTGTCGAGCTGCCATGATTATAGCGTGACGCTTTCGTTGTGTACCTTGAGTTTGTTTCATATATAGAGTTGTAAATGTATTCCTCAAGCGTAGTGACCATCCGCCATATACTAGCATGCTGTGTGGCCTGGTGTCGCGGTTCAAGCTACATAATGAAGGCTCAAGCGCGTTAACTATATCGTCATAGTCATTCATTAATTAGTTATCGTATTTAATATATAATGTAGTTGTTATCTGTGTACTCAGTATATATCGAGAAATAATGGTTCGTGACATTTCCAATACGTGTATGTTAATTAGGTTAGCGTCGGTGAATCTAGTTTTGCCGAAGTGTGCGTGTGGCGGCAAGCTTTGCCGTATGAGCGGTTGGTTGGTGGTGAGGTTTATCCGAATCTGAGCTTGCATGTTCGATGAAATGTCGCCAGAGTGACCGTATGTCTGAGATCGGCGAAACTGTCACTGGTGAGAGCTACGTTCGGCTAAAGTTTTATCGTATTCGTGAGAGTCAATGGTTAGTTATATGTTATTCGAACGAGTATCGTCGGCACATATCAGTATAGGTTCGGTTCGAGTGTTGTGCGCGATTTTATTTTTGATCTGTGATTCGTGAATGCAGTTTTTTTAAATATCGTAAGGCAGTGGACACGCGTTGTTGCAGTCATATTTTTGTGTAATTTTTATATAAGTGCAGCTGATAGTGCGGTGTTTATAATTTTGTACGTCGTAGATGTTTTGAATGAAATGTAGATTTTACATAAACGATTAAATGTTTTTAATTTAAAAGATATTATAGAGATTATAACTAACATCTTCCTAATAAACTTTCTTGCATCCTTATCAAGTCTTCGATTTTCTTTGTGACCAAGCCAAAATTTTTGATAGTTTAGTCCTGAATATTGAAATTCGAAATTAATTCCGAGCCAATTTGGAAATTTATTTTCTATTTCGGCTAGTTTAATTTTGTAGCGATAATCAGTAGAGGGCGTTAGTAGTACACCCTGCAGGCCAACGACTGTCTCATGATATCATAGGGTTATAAAGTATATTCTCAAACTTTACATATACTATGTGTAATACTTAGATATAGCTATGTGTTAATCAGGTATTGTATGGCTGTGTGGACGTATGTCGGTGTGCTAAACGTTATTGGCGCAATTGGCTTTGGAATTTCGACTTTAGTACTAGTTATTACGGTGTATATTCCATTGCAAATTTGCGTCAAAAGCTTTGTGAATGTGTGCGTGTTGTTGAGGTTTCTCGTCTCGATATTCGGTATAATCAAGTATTTGTCGATGTTAGTTGTATTTGTAGAACATGCGTTACTTATGTGCATTAAAATGGTCGTGTAAACGTTTGTCCGTCGTAATGCGGGCTTTATATAGAATAGCGAGACGGAGCCCATTGTGCAGTAACATAGTGCTTTCCAATATTTTAAACTTAGATTTCATCGCCATGTAATTTTAACCTGTATTGTACAAAATATGGGAAGGTCAAATCCTTTGACTTGTTTAAAAAACTCATACGAAAAATTATAATTAATTATTTATCATACTTGATAATGTTTTAAAAAGTGTTACGCCAAGTCTTCACATGTAAAAGTTTACTACAAACAGCATCACACTCTACATTCAAAATCGTGCGCATGCGCCGATGAACCGCTATTGTAATAAAGATATTGAGTCGTCAAATATATTGTACACACTAACAAACACAGAATACACATTAACAAAACCCAAACTGCCAAATTAAAATTAACTACAAAATAGTTAATACAAACTGGTCCAAGACCTAAAATATTAGGAAGTCTATGTTACTGACTGTCTGCCATGGGACATACCCCACAAATAATTGGACAATAGTTCGCGTATTATTAAATGTACGCTTTTTCAGAGTAATAACACTTTTTTAAATGTACGCTCCTAGTGTAAGACGTGTTATTATAGCATTAGGCCTGTTTACCGTTTTAAATCTAACAGTATCTCATATTGAAATATTAACACATTGACTGCCGTGCGGTAGACACAATAGAAAAACTATTGTTTAGGGGACACCTGGTGACCGCGCTGGCGCTCAAAGGGTTAATACCTTGTTCTGACATGTTTTGTGTTATTTGTCACGTTTCTACCATAATTTGGGGTACAATTTTGATCTTGTCTACAACTCCTTGGTCTAACCTCTAATAAAATATCGGAGTAAGATCTATGGTATGCTTTCAAAATTGAAAAAAACCTTTAAAACTAAAGTTATATTTTAACTTAGCGCAACATTTCATACAGATTGGTTCGTCGCATTAATATTTATAAGGTTGTCTACATATCGATGTGATTGTTATAAAACTAGATTAAGCTTGCGACATTTTATATCCAAATATTTGTAATTCATTAAACATCTGTCAAATTTTAATGAATTAGGACATAATTTCTATGTTAGTAACACAGATTACTGCATAAATGGAGTGCTGGAAACAAGAATATATGTATCTTGTTAGCAGACGCATCGTCATCTACCGCGTATCGCCTTACCATACAGCTGGAACTTCATTATACAACCCACTATATAAAAATATATGTATCAAAATGGTCTCTCGTGGCATTGGATACATCTACGACAAAAAACCAATAACATTGACCATGTCAGGACAAGATAACAATAGTAATATAACGTCAGCAGTTTAACTGTGCGCGCAGCAATATACATTGTTATGTTTTTTATGTTCCATAACATAACTTACTCCTGTAATACTTCTCAACTGCTCATATCAAGCTAATTAATTGAATATTTCTAAGTAGTTTCTCTTCCTCATATTTATACACATTAAAATTGCTTAAATAAACGTATTGAGCTTAATTACAGCTAATTATTGATATAGTAACAAATAACAATATATATTGCTGTGTAACCAGTCGCTTGTATGTTAAAATATTTTATAAATTAATATTGAACAGCGTGTTCTATCAATTGTTCTTGGATCGAATCACTTATTGTGATCCTAATTTTAAATATTTCATAAACGACAGTATATGCCCAGTAGACATTTTCATATTTATCCATAATATAATAATATTATAAATATTAGGATCTGTACACTGATTTATTTATCTATCAGTAGAGTTTTATTTTACAAGGAGACTTCGGCGAGCGAGCTTTTTATGGTATAAACTGGCATTACATTTTATGAATTGATATGGTGCTTGCCAATCAAAATTACTTATATTAATATTAAACAATTCAGAATTTTCTTTCTGATAGTTATAGATATAGGAATAATCTGTAATGGGCTCTTTACATCTTAGATAGTAACATCCTAAATCTTGTAAAACGTTTCTACATACACACAATTTTGGTTTGACCTTTCACGCGGCTAAAGAGCAAAGGTTAGGCGTTTTTGGAACAGAATCGGAAGGTGTAAAGAGTAGCTCATTACAGATTTTATCGATATCCCAAACCATGTCCCCTAGCAGCGTTTTTGATTCAGTAGGTATTTGTCTTTATCTGCAGACAAATAACTACCAAAAAGTTCAGTGACTATATTCTTAAAAATTGCAGTGTTTTTAAATCAGTGTTCGTCCTTTATTATAAAAACACTGCGGTCTCAACAAGTCAGCCCAGAGTTAGTAGTTTATAAAACTGATGAACCTTCTGGACGGGCAATGCAATAAATTCGTTCACTGGTCTAGGTCGACAAGTAGTGAAGGGTACAATAAAATGTAACTATTTAGTCAAGGCGACGCGTAATATATTTGCCAAATAAAGGATCAGTAAACAAAGCTTCTGCCACCACTTTCAGCTTGTGACGTCACTTTAAGTCTGTTTGAGCTTGTGGGGAAACTTTTGGATAGGTCTGCTGCAACATCGGAAAGGAGTTTCAACTGGTTTACCGCGCAAATAATACTTTTTAATGGTTCCTCAAATACCTGTCGCTCTTGTATAAAACAGTTGTCAGCGCCATCTATGAACAAGTAACAAGTCAGTTTATCATAAAAGCGTTTATGAAACACTGAACGTCAGTAGGTATACAGCCTTTACTATGAACTCATAAAGCAGGAATCGTTGTGAAAGCGAGACGCCGCTTCGTACAGTGTAGTACTCGCTTCCACAGCAGAAAATGTCTGCTTTAAAAGTTCACGGTAAGGGGGCTGATCAAACTAAACTAATGACATTAGAACTGTTGTCTTAAAATCATCGCCGATGATAACATATCGTGTTCTACTACAAATGTATGACAAGCGATTCTACCTTCTATGTGGCCGCATGAAGTCTCCTCAGCTTTTGTTATTATAGTGGCCTAGCCAGACGAATCCATATAATGACATTAACTTTTAATATTAAGTATTAATCATTATTATGTTTTAATTCTTTATGTTATTTTATCTAATGTGCAACTCTGACTGTGCGGTATATATCAGCGACAAGTTTAACGATAAAGCGGTAATCTAGAAGTAAATTTATAAAATTTAAACTGTGTTATAAACATGTATCTTGAAATTACCTTTTTGGTTGTCATCACTAATGTTTGCAGTGACATACTCAACATCTAAAATGAAGATTTTTAACTATTCTTTATTATTTCATTTATTTGCCTGATTAAATCTTGTTTCTAAAACAACTGTCGATTTGGTTAAGTAAAGAGAAAGTAAACAAGAAATACAAACAAATAATAAGTTTTACATACTGTGGAAGTGCGGAACAATAGTTTTTAAATCATAAGTCAAAAGTGATGGATATTGAAAAGGTGTAGGTATTTAGTTATTTTGTCAAATGAACTTATGGTACTTTATCAAATGGATTGCTAAAATTAAAACATGTAATGTAGCAATGTCAGAGTTTGCATGTTAAAGATTTTTAATAATTGTAAAATAATTATATTTAGGGCGGGGCTAACTTAAGTCACCGGGCATCCGCTGTAGAGTTCAATGCCCAGTTTGAGCTGTCATATGTAATTATTTCACCTCGCCCATAAAACTATTATTTGATCTCATTACTGCTGACTGATTGATTCATTTGGCTCTTTTCTTTATAACGATGATGAGACTAAAAATTTATTTATTTTCCAAATGCTTATAAGCAACATACGTCATCGACGATTGTAATGTATTATTTGTAAATTAATCATCACAAATTTCTTTGACCATTTCATGTGGCCAAACTTATATTAATTTAATGGAAAGTTCATTTAAGTTGAATAAATTAGTACAAAAATATCTTACATTTATGTTTCATTAACAATTTACTATTTAATTGAATTCAATGCATTCTTCGTAAAATGCAAGCAGACTGTGCAATAATGTGAATGTATCTTGGAATTTAATATTGATTATTTTTGACTTTTTAGTCAATCAAAATATGATTTCATTGCGATATTTTTAAGTAATGTGATGAGATTTATTATTTTATCATAATTTGCAAGTATAATTTGTATTTATTGTACAAATAAACATTTTGCATTAAAACAAACTTGTTTTTTATTTAAATAATTTATTTAGGTCAACAACAATTGAGTAATAAAATTTTATAAAATATTAATTTGATTTGCCTCTTAGGTAATAACTATAATAACACTTAATTATTAGTCTGCTTATTAATTTGTAGGAATCACACTTAAAACAAGTTCTAATCAACATTCCACAAAACATTGTCACTATTTATTATGTAAATCAATAAATTACATCACTATAGGCACCAAGGACCTTTGTGCCAATCATTTCTTTTAGTTAACAACCTCATGTTAACACTGCATACTGCAAAAGTACTCTTCAATCATATATATATAATAGTTATAAAATTTCCTAGCATAATGTCATTTACACTTGTGCTTAAACAACAACAGATCATAACCCTTCAAATATCAAAAATTGGTCCCGCAACCCATCTTTCCCACCAATTCCTTCCTCTGGCAATATATAAACCAGCCCGTCTGCCCCTTTCTTAGGGGAGAACTCCCATAAATTCTTATTACTCTGTGCTAGTTCGTATAAATTCCAGGCAGCTACATATTTGGACTTGCCATGTCTGCACAGCACATATATGTTTTTAGGGTCACTGTCATACTGTTCTCCAGGGTCGTTGACTATAAGGACTCCGCAGACTAGAGCCCAGTGGGCTGTGTGCCCGTTCCTCAGGCATGGTGAATGATTGCAGTCTGCATCATAGCTAAGGGAGGAGCTAAGGATTATAAATTTGATTCATGTCTATAAGCTTTTTTCATGCTGTAAGCTAGGCTATAAAGCTTACAGCACAAAAAAACTTTAAAACATAATTTTAGCTGTTTAAGAAGCAGCAGAAAAATTGTATTTTGAAATTGTTTATCATTTTAATAGCTTTTTTAGTCCTTGTATTGGTGTAAACCTATACTAATTTATACCTGCTGTTAAGATATTCTTGAAAAAATAATAATAAGCAGATTAGATATTAAAGGAGATGTTAATAACCCACAGGTATTATTTTAAAAAGGATACGGAACTAATAATACAGCACCATTCAAAAGTCTTTTGATAGTTTCTGAGCTAAATAGGCCTCCTTGTTGCAATACACAATTAACATTTTCTATCTCAGCAAAGCTGTGAGCCTTCTTGGCTAGTTTGACCATCTGTTTGCAACTAAACATCTCTCCATTGCTTGTGTAACCTTCTAATTTGGCAATACTTAACAATTCATCGGGTGTTGCTTCTCCATTGACTAACATTGATAAGGCAACTAATCCACATGTTGGACCTATTTGTAATATGGATTCAAAGTATCTATATTTGTATCTGAAAGGGGCTCTGTCATAGCAAAGGCTAGATTTAAAACAAGCTTCCCTAAACTCAGGATGCTCAGATGCCCAGACACAAATGCCAGGATTGAAGCTCAGTTCATCCAGGTCACGATTTGTTGATACCTTGGAAGGTAGACTGACGTTAGGCAGTGCTGGCAGCGGCGGAGGAGGTGGTATTGTGCACATAATGATATCAAATAATTACTTATAATAACATAAAGCAGTCAGATATAATATATTGTAAATTATATAATAAATCAAATATTTTTTGCTAAACGTAATCAAACACCACAAATTAAATTAATGAGTAATATAAGAAAATTGATTGATTTGGTTCATTATTTAACAATATAATAATTATAATAAAAAAAATAAAAAAATAAAAACTTGCTTTCACAGCTGTTTCTTTGACATGTATTATTTTATTTGACATTGGCAGTTAAGAACGATTGATGAATGAATTAATAGCTATGAATGACGCTGACGCCATCTATGATCTTAGTAGTTGTAAAACAAAGAGGTGATAAGTCAGCAATTAGTTCCTTAATCTTAATTTTTTACGTGTGAAATTTTGCAAATTGTTATCGGGACGACTTCTTTTATATGAAAATTCTTAATTTTACCAATTCTTAATTTTCCGAATGCCTCGTATTAAATAGAATTAATATATATTTTATGATATATGGTTTGATGACAAAACCACATTTTTATACTTTGAAGCTTGTTTAATGATGGAGTCAGAAAGTGGTCATTGAAATAAAAGTAGAAATTTAATTTACAGAAACACGGTACCTAGTACTGCTAGTACCTATAAAAATAGGAACCCTGTAACGAAATGACGAAACCTCATCGTGTTGGGGCTTGTTTAATTCGTCTTCACTAGTAATTTACGTCTAGCTGATTTAAGAGCTTATAATATAATAATTTTAATATCATTTTTATAAACTATTTTTAAATTTCTTTTAAATAATCGAGTGAACAATATTGATCCAGAGCAGAGACAAGCTAGAACTAGGGCGTGTCAAACCGGTCACTAACTCATTCCTTCATTATTGACATGACATTATGTCATTATCACTCGGCGCTCATGCATTCGTTTTTTCTGACAGCTGGTGGACGGCCACTGTAGTAATTGCTGGTGAAAGTTAATTGATATAATTAAAATAATTTGCTAAAGGGAAAGGGACAACTTTCTCGGTATTGTAAAACCGGTTAGGCAGGCCCCTAATTCACCATGGCAGAGCCGCGGAAAAATCATCTCAATATAGATGGAGGGCAGGTGAAAGAAGACGAACACGTCGCTTCTTACAAGCCGATTCCTGAAACGGATACAGGTAATTCTTTATTTCGATATCATGGTCTTATTTGTTATACTTACTTTTTAATTATAATTCTCTCACGTATCATTTACGGCATGTGTATAACTAAAAACTAAATAATGCGTTTTATTCAGTCTTCTTTAATGGTGACGTCATTTTTATCAAGATCATCATATGCTAATGAACAGCCTTGATTAAAATCTACTCACTGTCTCCGTTATCATTGTCAACTTATGACGTTATCAATGAAAGGCAAAGCGAACAAGGTCGTTGGCAACAAACGTCAAAAGCACGGATACAATCCGACTAAAATGAAATGTTCTTGTACATTCAAACATTTTCATTCACTATCTTTCGGTTACGGCACTTTAAAACCGGTTAAAGTGTAGTAAAATTGTTTTTTTTTTATGATGGTATTATTCGTTTCTATACTATTTAAATATTTTACTGTATTTTTTACGTCAAAGAAGTGACAAGATTGACCTACATTATTTAAACGAAGGTTACATTTATATTTGACCGGTTTATACAGCGCTTTATTCGTCGCGGCAGTCAGCGCCATTTTGTTCTCGGCCGCTGAATGATGCAAGACACAAGTTTGTTTGCATTAAACAACGAGTTTTTGAATAATATCACAATTACTTTGATAACAAGGATTTTGAAGAAGACTTCCAGCAAATGAGTGGTAAACATATTTCTATACTTTTGTGTTTAAACCCTTATGATAAATGGCATACCTAACAATTTATTGCTGCAGATAAGAACTTCCTGCTAACCAATTCACTTACACAGTTCATGTGACTGACCCGCGTGTTATAAATTGGCTGAATAGCTCCCAATTGATTTTGAGAACCAACTGCTTGTATGATCAAATAACTACAACTTTTATATTGCAAACAATACTATCACATATTTCATTTTCAGCTGAACCTGTTGAGTATCTGGAGACAGAAGAGGTATATATGCAATTAAACCAAAGCGAAGTTATGGAAACAGATGCTGGAGACGAAACAGATGACCACTGGGAACACACCAGCATTAAAACACTCCTAAATTTATATCTACAAAACATTGACAAGTTTAGGAGCCCTAAAGTTAAGAAAAAGAATGTGTGGATAGAGATAGCTAATGCTGTTGGCAAGGGTCCTGACTGTTGTGATAAGAAATTTCGTAATCTTAAACAAACATACATTAGGTTACTGAAAAAAAGAAATAGAAATGAAGTTGTAGTTGTAAAATGGCCTTATTTTGAGGTATTTGAGCAAATATACAATATGAATGGTGAATACCAGCCAGAGATACAACAGAGAATACAAGATGGCACCACAGAGAGTGTAACCAAAGCCTTGTGGACCATAACTGAGCCTACAAAATATGAACCTGAACAGATACAAGAGAATGGAGAAACATCAAATGGACAAAGTGAAGAATCTAAAAGGAAATTAAATAGAAAACGTTACACAGAATTTAGGAAAATTACTTTAGAAATGAGAAATAGGCAGAGGACAGTTGAAGAAAAGTTAGATAGACTTATAAATATAGTTCAAGAGTCTAATACTATACAGAGAGAAAGAAATAGATTGTTTCAGCAGTTCCTTGATGGATTGCAGCAGAATACCTGAACAAATAGCATGGCTCGTGTGTTCTCCAAAAAGTCTCATAAACATAGAATATTGAGTACCTAGATTCATAGTCAATTTGGGGCAGGGTCCTCTACAATTAAGGGTAAAACCTTTTGTGACCAGCCATGTACCATCCTAAACAGCGAACAACTGAGACATTTCTCTTTTACATAAATTATTAACCGACTACAAAAAAAGGAGGAGGTTCTCAATTTGTCGGGATTTTATTTTGGGAAGTTAGTTTACTAAATCCTCATTAAAACACATGTGATCGAAATTTATGAGGCATAGTTATATGGAAAATTGTTAACTTTTGAAGAAAATGAATGAAATTTTGTTATTTGCAAGAAAACAAGTTGGTGTTGTTTTTGAAATGAATCTGTAAATGAATTATATTTTTCTATAAGTATTAAATTTATTGTGTACCTAAATGAAATTCAAAATAAAAATATTTTAAGCTTTTTCTTGTTTTTTCCTTGTATATTTGTAACACTGGATTTAACAGGAAAGCCACAAACATATTTCTTATCAGTCATATTTCATTCATGCTCCTTGGATTTTACATGGTTCACTTATTTGAGTAGCCTGTCTCACTGTTTCAATAAATTAACCTTTTGAATGCGATTGGCCACTTAAGTTGCAGAACGGTGGCGTGGCTGACACGCCAGCGACAACTACAGTTGTCTAAATTTAAACAATAATAAAGTAATAATAATTTAAAATGTCCCATTACTATCGAAAAAGCTTAATACTTCTAATTTTTACTAGGCTTGGCGTCGTAGGTGAAGTAACGTAAATAGGTGCTTGCGTGAAAAAGGTTAATAGGCATCCAGGACTAGAACATTGAGGCATTGACACATTTTAGTTTTAGAACAAAAAACTGTAGGAAAAAATTAAATTTGTCATTCTAAATACAATACTGTAAAGAAATGAAGCTTTTTAAGATATTTGGGATGAAACTTACATTCTTCTCTGACGCCCTTTTATTGAACAAGCAAGCCGAGCGAAAAATTCTCAGAAATGTTCCAAAGTGCAACATATTCACTGATGCATGACAAGAATTATGGTTGTTGACAGTTCTGCATCTTCATGATACATGAATCACCGCAGTTCCTGCAGTTGTCTAGGTTCTGTTCCTAAACACAGACAACGCTGAGTTTTGATCCAATTGTAATTGAATTCCATGTGAATATTGCTGTGAAATTGAGTATTGTTCTGTAAGCGGTGTTCTATATAAAGTGCATTATTCACGATTGTACTGAAGTAGCACTTTACACTGTACGTGTGTCTATGGGTGAATTATTTTTCCTTCTATATTCATATAGTTGTGACCTTAAATTCGAGGTTTTCTAGTTTATTGTGGGTTATAGGATAACCCACAATAAACTAGAAAACCTCGCTACCGGTATGTAGGTAACTAATTCAGCAACATTAGTATCTGATGCCTCCACTTTTAGGTGGACGCCGCAGTGATTGGTTGGAATCCTAACCGTTTTGATTTCGCCTAGACGGTTTTTTTTTTGAATAGGTGAGGTATCAATTTTTTATCATTAGCGTTCATAATGCAGTCAGTTATAATGCCGTAAAATATAATATTAGGTACCAAAATTTCATTTCTTTTAGGTTTAATTCAAATGGTGTGTAATAATTCAAATTAATAAATAAAACGTACTTATTTTTTTTTTATTTTTTTTATTTATACTAGCTTCCGCCCGCGACTTCGCCCGCGTAGATTTCGAATGTTTTACAGCCTATAACCTTCCTCGATAAATGGGCTATCTAACACTGAAATAATTTTTCAAATCGGACCAGTAGTTCCTGAGATTAGCGCGTTCAAGCAAACAAACTCTTCAGTTTTATAATATTATAGCGGACCCGGCTGACGTTGTTCTGCCCCGGAAAAGCAGCGCCACGTACTGGATCGGATTGTGTTTTCAAACCATCCAAGAACCCATTGAAATATACACATGAAATTTCATCCAATTCGGTCCCACGTTTAGGAGCTAGGTAAAAAACACATACTTCCCTATATTTCTGTTATCCTGGTACTCATGACATGTGCTATCAATTGCGGAAAATTTACCCCGCGGTTTTATCTGTTTCATTTGCATTTGTGTATTCCTTATTTGTCTTCATTCTGATATCCTAGTACCCAACATTCAAAAATACGGCCGCAGTGGGTAATTTTACAACATTGCGAACCCCCAAACAAAAATCCCCTACGATTGATTTCACAAATACTTCCTTCTGTTATCCTGGTACTCATGACGTGACCTGTCAATTTCGGAGTTTCAAACCTTAATACATATTATTAACAAATCATTTGTATGGGAAAAAGAAGGGCTATTTTTAGGGTTTTTCCAGCAATAATTCTAATTTTTCTCGCCGTAAAAACCATCCTTGAACTTCAACGAACATTTTAAAAAAAGATTTGGCCAAATTGGTCCAGGCGTTGTTGAGTTATGCGCTTACCAACACATTTTGCGATTCATTTTTATATTATAGATAACGTCGCCCCACACTAGGAATTTCTCCTGTATCATGGGTGCGTTTTACAAACATGAAATATCACATACACAAACACCCAGACTCGGGACAATCAAATGTGGATCGCACAAATTTTTGCCCCGTGCGGGAATCGAACCCGCAACCCTTAGCGCAGCAGTCTAATCGCTTAGCCACTGCGCCAATCAGGTCGTCATTCAACCACGATATCTCATGCAGTCTAAAAAGTTACATTGCCGAAATAAAACGTAGCCACAAACCACAATTAATTAAGTAAATTACATCTTTATCTAGCTTGGCGGTCCTTAGTGGGTCACAACTTGGTCCTTAGGTAATCACTTTCATCCTAATCTAGAGTAAGCTCGTTATCCACAAATGAGTTTGTTTTTTCCATTTGGAACGAAACTATTATTCCATTAGCTATAAGCGAAGACGGTTCGCTCTAGTGTTGTTCCGAACGCATTGTCGAAGCGGGCGTTCTGCGTGAGTTTTACAAGTTATTTTTATTTATCGTGATGTTAATCGTATTGAATATTGTGTTCCTATATCTTAATTCAGATAGTTTGTGCATTACTTAATTATTTATTGAGGATCGTTTTGCCACTACTTTGTATTTGGATATTTACCGTCCAAGTGAGTGGTGTAAAATCAAAGCTTGTATTGTGGTGTAGTCAATTTGGAAGTCTAGCTCCAATCTTTCTCTTCTTCTGTACCTGCCTACCTTAGAAAGGTCAATAAACGATGAAGTCATGAACTAATAGTGTGTATACCTAATTTCTCTTAAACTTGACCACTCATTGTAAAGCTCAAACGAGCTTCAGCATATTTTCATGCAAACAAATACTTTAAATTCTTCGTCGTTTTTATCATGTTAAGATGCTCATCTATCATTTATGTTAACATTTTTTATTCGCTACAAACCAGCCTGAGAGATGCCTTATGAATCAGGTTTTAGAACAAAAAATATTCTGCAGCGCCCGCTGACTTTCGGGAATCGCCGAATTAATCACGCAACGAGTCTTGCATTTGATACTTTTTATTGTACCAAGTTTAATTTGTTCGTTACACACATACGCAGACAGTTGATATAAGCGTTTGGCACTTGCGTGCGAATGCAGTTGTATTTTGATATTCTGGTGAGTGGCGGGCTTTTAAGAAAGTAAGTTTATTGTGCCCTGAGAAGCGAGAGGATTATTTTAGTCTTTTACGCTTTCCCAAAACTGTCGACAGAGTCAATGATATCAAATTCAATGTAAATTACTCCTGATAAAGATGTATTCAAGTACTCAATTCCGGAACATAAAACCCTCGAAAGCGGTTATCCGATTCTGTAATAATAATTTCGAACGTAATTCTGGAGGGTTGTTAAAGTACCGTTGACATGCGAGGGTTGCGAAACTGGTTTTAGTATATTGTCCTAACCACGTGGGAATAAAACACGGTCGTGCGGACACCACATTCATGGGTTGACATTTTTAGCACACCAAGGACGGACGTAGAGCTAAGAATACATAGCATAGTATCTATTCCAGAATTTAGTACCGTTACACGGCTACGGCGGCGAGCGGGTTGGATCGTTAGTGCGAATACGTGCCTGGTTGAAGCAGGAGTGTCTTGTGATGTAATATCCATGTGAGACTTAAAAATTGTTTTATTAGTACAGTTGGTGAAATTTTCGTGCCTATATAAAGCTTTTCCGTGGTCAATTGTGTCGCTAATTTGTTCGATAATATTTCTGTAATTCGGTAGGACATTTGAAGTATGTTTAATGACAAGGCTATTTGGAAGATCACACCTGTATTGTCGGAAGGGTAAACAGAGTACTCGAGTACGTTTTATTCGGGCAAATCGAGGTATTTAATGACCCTCAACAGTTTCAGTTCGTATACTTGACCTGCCAATATATTTGCATCCTTAAACTGTATATACGATCGCTCGTGATGATGTTGGCGCAAAATATACGTAGATTTTAGAATATAAGTATAAGACTTATAATCAAGGGCGTTAAACCGGCCGTAAACCTATCCTATCTATCGGAACCATCTGACCTAGTCAAGACTTGACGTATTGCGGTAGCCTGGATGCCGAGGTTTAGCGTCTGACGGGTAATATTACTTGTAATATAAGTCGAAGATAGCTCAGTTATTCCGCGTTTTTCTTTATCAATTTCTCTTCTAACAGGTTTTTTGTTCCGCATTTGCTTTTGTATCCTAAAAGGGTTATATATTATTTATATATTACCGTATTTAGTTATATATTACCCTCGCAGGGACTAACAATATTAATTATGATTTTCCATTATTGGATTGGTCATCAGGTTTCAAAACCAGTTCGTGTGTTTTGTTCGTCTGGAGAACCATACCTAATTTCGGGCGTCATTTCATTATAGTATCTAAGTTTTTTTCCTTCCTCAGAATTCCGTTCGTCGAAGTCAAACCTCACCAAGTCTAAGGAGAAGATCTCTGCTGACGGCGCGGAAGAGAAGCTGCTGCCGAAGGAGGAGGAGGCCAAGATCGTGACCAGGGTCGACATGGCCGACGCGAAGTACGTCGTCGAAGACTACAGGAATGGAGACGCTAAGATTGAACTCGACGCCAATAAGAGGGTGAGTTTTGTCAAATTATTAAATCTTGAAAGTTAAAACCTCAAAGTTGCAACTATGAAATGGAATGACATTGTGACAGATATGACAGACACATTTTTGTCAATGTGATGTATGTCCAAAATAATTTGAGTGGATTTGATAAGGTAGTAAATAGTTATTCTGAATAATCCCCTATAAGAGATGTACAAGCGTCTGAGTTCTGATCTGTCCTCTTATTGGTTTTTTTATAACCGTGTCTTTTATAAGAGCTCCTTCCTACTTGATGACGATGAGCCGTCGGCTGATATTCGGGTAAGCATGTCTTGTAAAACAAAATACATACTTGTTGGACGTCGAAGACATACTGACTGACTTTCAGCATCAGTACCTACTTAGGAAGACTTCTTCGTTTCGGCAAGAGCTGTTTAAGGATACAGGTCATGCTCAATTGCTCATGCCGTAGTGTAGCAATTGGCCAGTCTACTGTCATTACAGTCTTCCTAAGTCGTCTTTGTAGACTGGCTAGGGATAATGAGAATAGGAATAATTATTTTATCATCGTACATTTTATAAGATGATAAAGTAATGATAAATATGATATATCATGAATATCTAAAGTCAAAACTTATGCTATCATCGAACGGAACAAACCTTATCGATTAGCCAACAAAAGTCATAAAAAATGATGTCAGTATTATACATCTATAGCCAAATAGCATTATAGAGATATTTCTAGTTGACTATTTCCCTAAGAGAAATTCTCCCAAGTATTTACATAAAATGGGTCGATGACATCAGATACTGCGTAAGTCGTTTACTGATGAGATAAGCTCAGAACCAAGCGAAATGGCCGAACAAAGGGAGGCTTGTATAACTTAGATGAATTATTTCTATAGGTTTTAGTTCTGTGGATGTATTCATGTATTTGTATAAAGGTTTTATTGTTTTTATTGCTTTATTTATTACTTTATGTGCGTTGGACCTAATGTTACAAAGAACGCGCTTAATTTCATTAGATTATCTCTATCATTAGGAAAAGTATACGTAAAATAGGAAACTTATGTATGTATACTTTCGATACATGTGGGCATAATGATGATGACAAAATAAGAAGACAAAGGAGATTTACAACAAACAGACTTCGATACTTATGCAATGTATAAGTCTAGTAATTTTCATTTTATCCGAAAGAATAGGGTACAATCTTTTATCTAGTTACTAGTAGATTAGAGATTCTGTAAGACATTGAAGTTATTCGACGAACAATGATTAAACCCTCTGACCTAGATCGATGTTATTACGGTCAGACGTACGCGCGTAGCTCCGATAACTGCCGCGAAATGCAATGTAATGAAAATGGAATTTAATGGACTTCTTTGTTCAGTTTATGTGATATAATGATGATAAGAGTAAGGAAATAATGAGGAAAGTACGTGTCGATAGTTATGTCACGTTCGGCAGTAAACGGTAGGCCAAATATTAACTAAGCAGGTATATTTATGGGCATAGATGTAGAAGAAATCGCCTTCGCCTATCGCTGATGTTAAATGTCCCGTGGTGATGGTAACCCTTGACCGTAAGACTTAGTACATGTGTGAATATAGCAAGAATTATAGGTATGAAGAAATGGAGTAGGTACCTATTTATTAGTTTAAGATCTCAGAGTAGGTACTGCAGTTTTTTCTTCTAAAAATTAGGTGACACTTTCAAAATTCAATCATATCCTAAGAAATTAGTGTCATCATACACTTAGCTGAATGCAAGTGATATTTTTTATTATAATTTCTTACTACATCCATCATTCATCATTAGCCGGAAGACGTCCACTGCTGGACAAAGACCACAATGAACGACAACTTCATCCATCATTAGATTTGCATGAAAATTCTGACAAAATACATGGTTTAAAGCGTAACTCTGCACTGCGTTTATTCCTTTTGTTGGAAATTAAACTAGGCATACGTTTCTAGATGTTCATTCATTCATTGTTAGTGGGTTGACCGCTTTGACCGCTACTCAAACACTTGAGACTAACAAGCGGATTAATAATGTGTGCACAAATGCTCAACGCACAAGGGTCCTGAATTTCCGATATAAGCATAAACGCCTTTTATAATAGCTACCAATGGGCACTCAAATACGAAAGTTGTATAAGATTCTAGGTTACACAGTTAGGATAAGGATAGTTTAAAAAACAAACTGAATTAGTTTTGTTGTAGTTTGGAATGTGCATTGTTTTCATTCAACTTTCAATATCGTATTAATCGACTTAGTGTGAGATGCACCAACAAGTTTTACTATTGGTAAGCGTTTAATATGGCCCCTTGTATGAGAATTGCCAACAAAATTAACGTTAACGTATGGACTTAACGATAACAGACGATTGGTGCAACCCACCCTAAGTATTTTGTCTCCTACCAGGACATACATACTTACTATCGGAATGTGGGACTATGCCGGTCAGAAAGAGAGTATTGACGGTGCACACACAAAGCCCGTTATATTATTGAATGCATACAGACGTCAAGGATTCGTTCATTCTTGTTATCTGTTGGCCATTTATCCGACGTACTCGTAATTATGTTAATGTAATTAATTGTTATGTTTATAATAATAATTATATTGAATTATTTTATATTGATTGATGTTATTTTCTACATATCTATATTTTTCATAGCTGTCTTGTTGTTCAGAATTATCATTAGCCAGCAAATACGACTGATTATAAGTATTGTGAGAAAATTGAGAGGTAGTGTTTACAAAAATAATGTTAAATGATACGTGTCTGCATTAGCAGAAGTCATGACTGAGTCACGTCTATTTAGTATCGGCATGCGGCAGTCCTTTGCATGCGTGGAAAGCTTAATACGGCTGTGGGAGCGGGCTTCATATTAAATTACTAGTTGTGGTAGATTATATCATGCGACGCGAGTTTAAAGTACTTACTTTAACTCGCTTCGTCCCAATCTGCTAATATGACAACAAAAATAGTTGTAAAGTTATCATATAATGTTTATATTGACGTGAATAGAATTAGGTCACACGGAAATGCTCTTTAACTCCTACGATTTAAGAGACAGTTCCTAATGGCAAGTAGCCACGTGCATTTTAATTGGCGACACATGTACTCCAAGCTCTAATTATAAAATGTCGTGCCGCGTAGTTCCTCAACAATGCTAAATGTGTAAAAAAAGAAAAATGTGATCAAAATACCTATGACAGACACCTTAAATCTTATTGTTTTAAATCTTTCTTTTAATTAATAGAGTTACCAAATGCAAAAAAGTCCAGATTTTTTCTTATATAAAACGAAATATTTTTTAAGTCCACATTAATTTACCAATTTTTTTTTTCAATTAAATCATTTATTTCTCTTGAAAGTTTAAAGATGTAAGTATAGACGGATTGTTGTAGTCGTAAATAACTTCCACAGATAGTGCTTTATGCAGTATGCCAAAATGGTAACGCAAAACAAGGTGAAAAACACCTTTAAACCAATAGAGAAATATAATAAATAATATTAATTAATGAAAAGTAGTATATAATGAAAAGTAGTATATTATGAAAAGTACTATATAATGAAAAGTAGTATATAATGAAAAGTACTAAATAATGATAAAACCGTTTCTAAATGCTTATTCCTTTGCAGCAATTCACTGGGCTGTCCAAAGACGAGATCAAGAAGTATTCAGACGACCCGTTCTGGGTGAACCTGCGCTGGGGCTTGTTCTTGCTGTTCTGGGCGATGTGGCTGTGCATGCTGGCCGCCGCCGTCACCATCATCGTCAATGCGCCCAAGTGTTTCGCACCGGATCCTCGTAGCTGGTAAGTGTCTTAAAGGTGCTCCCTCACCTAGAGCATTCGCGTATGTAACATTTCAGATTCGATTGTGATAAATACATTAAAATGCTGCCTCCCTGACTTGACGAGCAAATTAATACACATTGGATCAAGTTGCGCACTGCCCCCCTAGACAAGTGGCAAAATGCTTGACGAATAGATATCGAATAGAATGAAAAATATATGGTTTGACATATGTCATCGATAACATAGTCGAAACATTATGTCATCCCCATACATTTATCATTCTATTCGATATCTATTCGTCAAGCGTTTTGCCACTTGTCTAGGGGGGGCTGTAATACTCGGTTCTCTTTCATCACCGATGTAATGCTATGGTGCGGAAGGATATGGTGATATGAACTAAAAACTTTTTTTTAAAAGGCCATAAATAGCAAGATTACGCAGGTATTATATTATATGTCTTACTGCAGGGTAATGGCGGAAGACGTTTGCCCTGCTGTAGAATACTAAAGGAGTACAGGCTAACAGTGTTTAGCATACATAAATTCTTAACAATGCATGTATTATTTCATTAATAATATTTACAGAAAAACAAATCTGTTAGGTGGTAGGTTTTACTTCTAGCTTCTTTTTATAAGTATGTATACAATAATCTGAAGAACTTTAAAATTATCATCATTAGTGCATGTAACAATTTGGGCAGTTAGAAAGGATAGATGAAAGAACAGTGACAAATCAAATATATGAGGCGAATGCAAGTGGAGTATCGGAAAGGGAAAGACCTCGGCGAAAATACTTGGACCAAATCAAAGATGTTTTGCGCAAAGGGTCAAGTGGGGAGAGATCCTTTAACCGACGAGCGTGTACGAGGAATATGATGCGAGTGATAGAGGCGAAAGAAGTAAGCCAGGAACGTAGCAAATGGAGATCCGTAGATTCTGCCTACCACTCTGACTTTATGTATGTATATAACATTTGTGCAGGTATCAGATGGGCCCCCTGGTAGACATGGAAGAATCCAGCTCCGGGGACACGCTGCGCGACCTGCCTCTGCTGCGGAGTCTGAAGGTGCAGGGCGTGTTCATGGATGTGCCCACCTACGACATCCTGAACGACCCGCCCACGGTCAAGGAGAAGTTCCAGGCGTTCGTCAAACAGGCCAAGGAGTACGGTATAAAGTAAGTACAGGTTATACCATAACTACATAACTTGCAAGTTATTCTTAATTATGGAAAGAACTGGTTTGTGTTACTGTGGTTAAATACGCTGTGAAGTCCTGCATTTATTAAGATTAATGTTGTCTGAACTTTTGTAAAATCTTATGCTATAGGATAGGACTGCATTTCATCTCAGTGAAACTCAGTTCGGAAATGCCGGCGACAGAAAAAAAACTCGTTTAGAAATGTGTTTAAATATTAAGTATTTTCAAATACACAAAAGTATATTTGATACGTATATAAATATGTAATAAATTCGTAATTAATTAATTTTATTCTCATTACAAACATAACAAAATATTACATAGTTCAGTTACATAACAATTTCTTCCAAACAGGGTTATCGTAGACCTGATCCCCAACTACGTGTCTCTGGACCACCCGTGGTTCCTGAGCAGTGAGAACAAGACTGAAGGGTTCGCGGACTACTTTGTGTGGGCTGAGGGCAAGGACTTCGACGAGGCCGGCAACAGGAAACCACCGAACAACTGGGTGAGTGCTGCTACATATTGAACATATTATGTTATCTGCTATTCTGGGAAACGATTTAGGCAAATGAACAATTTTTTTTACCTGGTTTGCTTGCTTTTATTTTTAGTTTTTATAATTATGTTTTTGGCATATCAATCTTTGTGTCTCCTGCTTGTTATAGAGGGAAGTGGGAACTAAATTTGATTCCTACTCCTATGCTTATAAGATTATTTTCGTTGCGGGTTCCAAGACAGTCATTTCTCTGGAACGCCTAGAGGTTCATTGCCTCGATGGTTCTTAATGGTTATCATGGGCACAAGTGGTGGGCTTGTCCCGATGGCTTACCCTACGTCACCATTTATCTGTCTGAATAGTGTTTAACTCATCATTTTAGGTATTTATGGTTATACTGTCTGGGATGCTGCTAAGCTTATATGAAATTCATAGGTAGGTCTGGAGCGGTGTAGTAAATATAATACATATTTTGAGTAGTGAATTTGTCCCAGTAAACATTATTGCTAAGTAATAGTGAACTATCCAGTTTAATTGATGAGGTTGAAAATTACTTTCATGAAGTAAGTTATCAATTATCATCTTCAGAATATTAACGTAACAGTTTATATTCTGACGAAGTAATGCCGAAAAAGTAGGCGAAATATCTGAGAGTACTCATCAATCATACAACAACTCCATGTGTCAACACCATTATTTTTTATTGTTTAGTAAACACTATGGAAAACACTTCATCATCATCAGCCAAAGACGTCCACTGTTGAACATAGGCCTCCCCGTTTAAGCGGGGGGTGATGATGATGATGATGAATGGTAAAAACTTTTTATTATTCCTCAGTTAAACTTACGTATTTACGCGCTACTTTTACGAACAAAATTGTATTCAATAATCTGGATTAGAACCATCGTTAAATGTTGTCCCTCAGGTGTCAACCCTGAACACGTCGGCGTGGACGTGGAGCGAGAAGCGCGGCGCGCACTACCTGCACCAGTACGGGGAGACGCAGCCCGACCTCAACTTCAACAACGAGCGCGTGGTGCAGGCCTTCAGCAGGGTGCTGCGCGCGTGGGTGCAGGCGGGGGCTGCCGGCGTCAGGTAGGCAGGAGTGGACTAGTAGTGATAGGGCGGGGTCCTACATGTAATTGTGGGAGAAGAGTGGAGTGGCTCCAGTTCTTGTAGTTTGAATAACAGGTATGATTATCGGTATTAGTAAATCAGCCTGCTATAATGCTTTTTTAAGGTAGGTAAAGTAAGGTAATATTACATTTAACACATATATGTATATACCTTTATTTGGTGATGTGATGACCACTGTGATGAAACCACGACTTCTGCTTAACCTCAGCAGTACTTTTTTCAAGATATGCGGATTACAAATTATTTCATTTTCTAATCTTACTGATTAGAAAACTCGCAACTATTTTGATTAGTTAAGTTTTCGTTTCCATTTACATTCCTACCAGCTTCACAATAATAATAATAATAATATCCATTTATTTCAGGCATCAAAGGCCCATTACTATAAATACAATACTATATTAATATAACTTAAAAATACTATAAACACATACAATTATATAACTACTACACACGAAGTGGCGGGGTCGTGTTTCGCTGGCTGGTATCATGTAGTCGGCCACGAAACCAGCGATAAACAATACCCTTCGGCCATAACTCTTCTTCGAGGAACTTTTCAAGATGTTGAGTCGGAACACGCACCACGACGAATTGAAGTTAGTGTTGTGACGCGGCTCCAACTTCTCGACGCTCAAAATCGAGTTGGTCTTCACACGCAGGTACTCCACGACCTCCTCAACCTTCGTGGAGTGGTGTAGTCTGGACACGTACAGCTGCGTCGTAGGGATTGCTGGACGAAGCAGCATGTTGGGTCCTACCAGCGCGGTACCGCACTGGTTCCGACAAGGAGGCTTCTTCTTCTTCTCCACCTTTATGAAGCCATCCTTGTCGCACGTGTCCTTCTCTGGACCCCGCCTTTTCAAAACCTTGTTAGGTTTCGACCGGCTCTGTTGACCCCCTTTTGTAATTAGCGCTTGCTTTGCCTGCGAGTATTGTAACTCAGCAGGCTTGTTAGCGGCTACTATCGCTGCGTAGGCTCGTTTGGGGGTCGATGCACCTACACACGGCGTTGTCTCTACCGGTGTCGAGGCAGGGACGGCGGCAGCATGCGTTGCAACGCTTGCATTTTCGGCAGTCGGTGACGCAGTTGAGCTCGCTGACTCAAAACTGCAGATGGAGGCGTATTGTGCGCCGCGACGCGTGTTCACGTTAGCGGCGGCGGTCGGTGACCTACTTGCAGCAATTGCATTGCGCAACAACACTACTTTGGCGCGTAGATCACTTATGGTGTTATTGGACACGTCCAACTTTAACTGCATCTCGGCCTGGCTTTGCTTCAGGAATGTAATGTCCTTCAGCAGCCTGGTGACGTCGACGTGAAAGTGACGGGACAATACTATTCCTGTATCCCCAGACTACATAAAGCGCGCCAGCTGTTAGTGAACGCGAGCCTAGCGGACGAGAGCCCGGCCTCGGGTCACGGCAGCTCCCTGGCCTCCGACCACACGCACTACGCCTACTGGAGGCACCGCCACACCAGCGACCTGCCGCGTCTGGATGCTCTGCTCACCTCCTGGGCCGCTGTCGTCGACGAGGCCAGCGAGGCTCCCGGCACTGGTGAGTTCACACTTCATCTAGTATGCCATATATTGGACTAACCGTAAGTTGGACCAACCGTGAATTGGACCAACCGCGAATAAGGTGAATTGCACCAATCGCGCCTAAATTTACACTTACCCTTAACCGACTGTATATGAGGCATATGGTGCCAGTGAAGGAGGCGAATGAAGTATTCCAGGATTATAGCAAATGGGAATTCGTGGTGTCGAAGGATACACAGGAGTTACTTTATGTATGGAATAAATGAAACTTACTAATGATGCAGTAACAAACAGATCCCTAACGATACACATCACTATCACAAACCGGGACACCGACCAACATATTAATATCAGTGTTTCCATCTTTCGCACGAGTACGTAAAGTCAGATCGACACCATTAGTATTAGACATATTTATAATTATGATAATCTTCCGCCAGGTACCACAATGTTCACGCTGGCGGAGGAAGGTGGGCGCACCGAGCTGTTCCTGCTGGAGCGCAACCTGACGAGCCTGCGGCCCGTGCAGGCCGCGCCGCTGGTGGTGGGGGACGATGTGGCGCGCGCGGCCTCGCTCATCAACGGGCGGCTGGCCCACTGGCCCGCCATGCAGGTTCGTTGTTGATGATTATATTATTTATTATGGCAAGAAGGTTCTTTCTGGACAAAGAAGAACCATTCAAAAAACACATTTTTGCTTTCTTAAAAATGTAAACACATGAAGCTAAAAATGCCTCGTGACTGCTGGCATGAGCCCCTGGGTTCGATCTCAGACCGAGCTAAGTCTTTTTGGGGTTTTCTATTAGGAATTCTCAGTAGCAGCACGGAGTCTGGATTTGTGCCCGGTTGATGGCAATAGGCTCGCCCCCTACTACATTGGAACCTATAACATAACTGGCGAAAAGAGGGTGTACACCCACTTGACCTATCTTTATCAATACACCTCTGCCTTCCCCTTTGGGGAATAAAGGAGTGATTTTATGTTTTTAGATGGGCTTACTACCTGTAGACAAATAAGACCACTCATCAGCGTCTGCCCGTATTTATGTATTATTGAGTTCGGCTTTCAGTCATAATGGCTGCATATAAATACCAGTATATTATATAAATTGACTGCCTACCAGACTTCTACAAATCTGTTATTGGGCCACACGTAAGATTAATAGGCTCTCCCACATACTACGTTTATTCTTGACGAATAGATTCACCTTTCTAAATAAAAAAATCGATTCTTAACCATATAAGCACTGTGTTTTCACTTGTGAAACGGTTATAATTGCGTCAACCTAGTTAAGTATATTTAATCATGGTTATTTGTCCAGCTGAAGAGCTCGCCTGACGCGGAGCCCGAGTTGACGTCACTGGCGCTGCTGCTGCCAGCCGCTCCTATCCTGAGCATACACCAGTTGTTGATGTTGGACAATGATACTACCACCGTAAGTACTACTTGAAATACAGATCACCAACCGCAGCCCGACTTCATCCACTGCTGGGTATAAGGCTGTTATTATTTTATCTTTATCCTTCATCATCATCATCACCATCAGCCGGAAGACGTCCACAGTTGAACAAAGGCCTCCCCCTTCTTGCCATTTGCACCCGCAACTTTGTCCTTATTTAGGATTAAATAAAATTCAGTAGTCTAAAAATAAAAACCATAAAAATTTAATTATATACATTCACTCATTGATAATTCTGATGAGATAGGCCTGGGAATGCCTAATGGCTATTTATTTTCTTGAACATAGTTATGATTCATCATCATCATCATTCCAGCCCGGTATATACTACCCTACCTACCTACTACACTGCTGGGTATAGGCCTCCCTTTTTCTCTGCCAACCCTCTCTATCTTGAGCGTCTCTTGTCCAGGTGTTCTAAGCGAATTTATTTATGTCGTCAACCCAACGAGCTTTTGGCCGTCCTTGGCTTCTTTGACCCAACCTTGGCCACCATCCGGTCAAAGCCTAACTCCTTATAGCTATGATTAATTTTTTTAATTAATTTACGCTACATTAACGCCCTATGCCATATTACAGCGTGCAATAGTGCCGCAAAAATAGAGGGTATACCCATCCTGAACTCGGCAGTGAATGAAGTCGGGCTGTGGATGAAGATGACATGATGTATGTGTGTGTATAAAGTATAATGCTTGATAATATGTGAAATATCTTGTATCCAGAGTGAGTCGGTGTCGCACGTGGCCGCGCTGCGCGAGGACGCCAGCATCCAGCACGGGCACTCGGCCGTGGCCGCCGTGTCGCCGCGGGGCGCTGACACTCCCACGCTGCTCGCCTGTGCCAGGTAACACGCCGTGAACTTTCATTTAGATTCCGCCGATAGAGGCACTGGTGGCAGCATGAGGTCTCCGAAATGTCTAATGTCACTGTTTGTGGTTGGGCTACGCTGTTTCTAAATAGAATAAAGTTGTGAATTATTTTGCATGTTATAGTGATATTACCACTTTGTAGAGGTTTACAAAGACAATGTGGGAATTACTGTGTATACTGCAATAAAATGCAGTAAATAAAAAGGGCTATAATATTTTATAAATGAATATTTAGTGGCTCTACTAACATGAACACAAAATAATTTTCTTTTTTTATAAAGGACAAGTGCACTCTGAAAACACGAAAGCATTATCATATTATATTATCAGCTATACTTCAGGACCTTACTCGACAGTGGCGCCAACTAGTGAGCACAAAAACGGTAGCCCTTACCAGCATGGCCGGCATCAGATTCATTGAGTTCGGTTTGTCCTCTAGATGGAAGACTGGCCACACGGGCTACCTGGCGGTGTTCAACCCCACGGAGGAGGAGCACCGCGCCAACCTGACGTCGCTGAGTTCGGTGCCGGAGACTGTCACCCTGCACCACATGTCACACGCCGTCAAGGCTTACACCAAGTAAGTACACATGTATATTGAATTGATCCCAACTACGTGTTCAGTTTTAAATTATGAGAAATTGAGACTTAAGTTATTATCCCTTTAGACCCCCTTGACTATAAACTGGGAGTCGATTCCTAGCTACTTTAAACGTTTTTCTGTTAGAAAACTTAGTGGTAGATATTGGTTCCTAAAACGGTTTTCATTATCAACAACACATTACATGGAACAGTGAACGAGTAATAGCAATAAACTCACTTCCTTCCTTATGAATCATTACGATACAAGCATTGTATACAAATATTTTTATTTAATAACGATATAATTGTTTCAGCTACACAAACAACTTCGCCGAGGCTTCGGACAACGTGTTGGTGCCGCCGAAGTCGTCCGTGGTACTCTCGTACGTACCTAGGACGACGGCAGTACACTAAACTGTGAACAATGTTCATACAATGAACATGTTCATGTTGATACAATGTTTAAACATGTCACGCTTCCCTGGTGTAGGAATAAGGGGCGATTATTTTAATTGCATTTACCTTTTAAAAAGACAAGACAATAATGATTATAATTTGCAGCATATTTTTGTGGTTTTATTTTGTCATCCAGGCTCGTACAAGGACAAGTGAGGATAGGTTAGATGTGGCAGTAGAATAAAACACTAATTATACAAAATAATAAAGTACATTTTAATATTCCAATAACATTTGCATTGTTAATAACATTTTAAAAAGCATAATTCTTTTGTACAAACGTCAACTCTTCAATTGACTTAAAATCTTTCAATCTTGTTTATTATCTTAATTAGGTCCCGACATTAGTTATGACGATGTACTAAGTACTTTCAATAGGTCGTTTGAGTACAAAAAAGTTGAATTTTAATTATAGTATTCTTAGTTTCAAGCACCTACCAAAATTGTAAATAGTGTGATAAGGGTTAATTTCCCTTAAATGTCAAAATTATTTCGGCATTTAACGAAAATTAAATAAGAAATAATGTTGTGTTCGTCGAATATTTGTTCAGTATTGGATAAAATAAATTAGAAATGTTAGTAACTTGTAGAATCGAGAAATTAAGAAGTTTAAATTAAAATGCAACTTTCCATATAAAGTTAATTTAACTTTTATTCAATATCTGTGGATGATCTACGCCTACTGACTGATCTACTATAATCTGACCGTGATCTATTCCTCCGTCTGATTATTCTATCATGGTAGTCAGGTTGTGCATTTTTGCATGCGAGATCATGAAGATACGTGATGAATACCCACAGAGAGTAATAGATAAGGGTGGCCAAACACATGCGCAGTAGAAAGTCTTGTAGGGAGAATATTCCCCGGCTGTGGCGCCGCTTGTAATCTAGCAAATCGAACGCGAATGGCTCGATATTATCCATCTTGCTAATTCGTGTTAGGACTTATTATATCATAGAATGTCTTTACCAAGAAAAACAGAGTATAAGTGAAAACAATTTGTAGGAATGTGTCCAGCACCCAGTTTGAGGAAGCGTCCCTACAATCGACCTCAAGTAACTCGGTCATAATGTATGCGCAGTGTTAGAGCATTAACAGAGAGGCGCGGGTGTCGTACTTACGAGTAATTTGTTATTCCTAAAATTAGTACAGCCAAAAATCACACCTAATGTAGACAGCGGACACCAGTTAGCACAATAGACAAGTATTCGCCAACCGGCGCGGATCACCGATCGGCGTCAACAACGAGCAGTCAGTTACCAATGATCACCAAGTAAGTATTACCATTACTTGGTCAAAAATGATTGCGAAATACTTACGCAACCAACTAATCTAACAAAATTCGTTGTTAGATGGCCTAATTGCGTACGTATAGTTAATCACCACGGGTTTTCGGTTACCAATGATCACCAGCCGGCATCCGTCAGTCGGGCATGCCCCGGGCGCGCCGGTCGGTTACCGTCGCTTGGGCGCCGCGGGCTTGGGCTTGTTGAACTGGTAGCTGGCGCACTTGGGGATGTGTCGCTCGGCCGCCTGCTGGTTGAAGCGGCGCCCGCAGTGCGGACACTGGATGTAGTCCGGGTTCTCCGATGGTGGGGGCGGGGGGAGGTCGCTTAGCTTGCCTGTGGGAGAAGAACTATGTTAATAATCTGAAGCGAAAATTAGGTTTTAAATTAACCATAATGACAACGTACGTGTCCCATTGTTGATATGTGGTACACATATCAACAATGGACACAAAATCTCAGACACATGGTAAGTCTCCCAACAAATAGATATCTGATTCGAAAGCAAATATATTTATAATAGCGTACTTAATTTGCAAAAGTATAGTGTTATGTAAGAACTAGGAACTCACCGCCTGCGTTAATATGCGCCTGCACCTGTTTAGCGCTGCGTATCGCCTGGATGAACTCCTCGTGCTTCTGGCGCCAGTTGCTGTTCAGGTTCTTGTTGACTTTCGTCGACGACGCCTGGTTTGTTGGACCCTTGCGGAGCTTGTTAATAAATGGCTCTGCTTCTGTGCCCTGTATAAAGCAAGCGTCATATTAGATCATGACAAAATTCTCTCTATATGCATGACACTTGCAACCGTGCATTTGGTATGGTAATTTCAAGGGTGGATTTCGACTGAACCTTAAATAAAAGTAGGTGTTGTGATGTGTGTGATATAAGTTTTAAGATTTCTCATACGTAATGTACCGGTTACGTGTTTGTGAAAGACTGGGTAAAATTCACAGAAAAATGATTCTGAAAGGTTCGATTGAATACGTGACCAGAAAAATTATGATTAACTTAAATGCTTTCTATAAGGTCAGCGGTCAAGGGGTGCAATGGACACTCAACATTTTTGAAGTGGTCTCAAAATAACGGAGGCCGTACTTGGGTACCAACAACAAAATTATGACACTTTACGCATGTTGAATACGCTAGAATTTTTCGTTAAATTTTACCGACTGCTACGAAACGTAGAGACGCTGTGATGTTTTAATCGAGTGATGAAACCTTTTGCATTGCGAACACGGTCTGCGCACAGCAGCCACGAATACTCAAGTAAATAATAGACAAATTAGTACATAATTACAATAAGACATTCGAAAGGGTGCAACCTGCACAGTCGACACCACATCGGTACCGATATCAACTAATGTGGCTTGGTGGTCTCATGATTTTGGTGGCTATAGAAGGAAATATGATGGTGTAAGGACAACCAATGAGGTGTAAACACTTATAATTTTGAGATAATAATTTGCTTGCCTTATAACCGTCAGCATCAGTCCCCTAAAAATAATTAGAGGAAATCAAATACAGTTTATTTAGTTATTTTATTGGTCTATATTCTATAAATTACGTATCTTCGACCATTTGCAAATGTATCTATCTGTGATGCCACACAGTAAGTATATTGAGTAGAAGTTCTCTAGAAGGTACTATACACACATAGACAAGCTTTTTTTCCAGAGATGTAGGTTGAGACCACGGATTACCATCTTACCGCCACAATAACCCAAGAAACTAATTATATCACCTATTTACAGTTTGTAAAAATACCAGTACCTACTTAGCCTTGGTTTATCAAAAATTGCATAAGTTGGGAGATGTATGTAATAGTTTGGGAATAACCTTTTCTCTGATCGTACTTTTCTCGACATATACATTTCAGCAACTTGGCCAATTGCATTAGAGAATATTTGTTACTACTTCTTCGTAATGTTTATACTTACGTCAGCGACTTAAATCATCTGTAGAAGCGAACGGTAGTACGCGTCAAGTCTTCGGAGAATACGGATAAGGTAGTCGGCGAGCCACCCACAGTTAAAATTTCAATAGTAGACAGTCATAGAGCCGTATCCATTTCTTCCTTATGTTATATTAAACTGAATTGATCTGCTTAGTAGGTATACGAAAACGGAATCATTCAAAAAGTATCTATTTGTGTAATGTGTAGTAAGAAACCTAAAAATAAAGAGGTAACTTTTTTAAAGATGTGGGTAGAAGCTGATCGATTTTTAAGTTAAAAGCGTAATATTTCAACTTCTATGGTCCATAATAAAATGACCATGTAAGTACCATGTCCTGACTTTTGTCGGTATATTTTAATGCCGGCGACTCCGAGAAGAGTGAGGCAGTAATTGCCTAAGGAGTTAAGTTCGCCTTGTGTGGTACTGAACCAAAGCATAAATAAACTCACGGCTAGTCGATGCTTGAGTGCGTCGAAGGGCTTCCGTTTCTTGGCGTGTGACTTGCGGCAGATCTCCTGGTGCTTCTCGATGCGGTCGGCGGCGAAGCGGCGGCCGCACACGGCGCACGCGGCCCCCGCGGCCCCCAGCGCCGCCGCGCCCGCCACGCTCGACGACGAGCGCTTGGCCGGCCCCGCGGCCCCGCTCGACGCTGCGCTACTCGAACTCTGGACGATGGAGGAAGTAATAATGATTTACTTATATTCTCCTCACAGTCCCCGCGTTCAGCCATTTTCAATTTCCGTGTATTGTTTCCATGTGTGCAAATGAAATGTAATCCTAACAATTCCGAGTGCAGTTTTGCACATTGGCATTACGCAGGACGGCATAATCGTTTTAATTTAACGATGCACGTCATGTCAAATTGTCCATTTAGGCAATTACTCCGTTTTAGAGTAATTGGTGTTCACTTTTGTGCGCGATCACGGACTCTGGTTTGTTCTGTACTCTCAGGTTCTCCTGACCGAATTTCGGTCACGGCGGCCTATCTCATCTGAGCATAGCCAACTACGCAGGAGATATGAGCATGCTCAAGTATGAGCGCAAACACAGGTGCACCCTATTCCTTCACTCTCAAAGTCCGATAGGACGGTAGACCGACACGAGCGGAGAGAGAACAGGCGCAGTACTAACGTCTTAACATGCCTTTCTTAGCACGGAAGGGTCTCGACATGTGAAAACGGTCACCCATCATAGGACTGACCGCAGTGAGCACAGCTTAACCTAGCAGATCGTCAATTTACTATGCCAGATGCCAGATAGCCAGGTGGACTGATGATTTTGTTACGGTACAGGGTATAATCTGTATAAAGGCCCAGGCCAGGAAAGTGTGCATTTAAGTTGAGTGCGTTTAAGAGGCCGGGTGGGTTAACTACTCCTAAGACCTGATGATAATGCAACACAATAGATAATCTATTGTTCCCGGATGCTGGTGAGTGATGCGGCGTCAAAATTAATGGTATGGACCTTGTCTAGATGTGGCCAAAGCGACAAAAAGGGGACATAACCACGTCTGACAATTACCTAATATTCAATTAAAATTCTGAGTAGATTATAATCTATGGGTTCTAAAACAGGAGTCTAGCTTAGGCACAAACCTAATATTAATAAAGGGTAAGCAAATAATAAAAAATAAACCTACCACTGGATGTCTTCTTGGTACAGCCTGCAAAAGGAAAAAAAGTAAAACTTTAAAAATAAATTAAATTAGTAATTTTGATTTAGATGAAACTTAGTGTTTTACCTTCTTGTAACCTGTGCCTATATTTTTTTCTTTTGGTGCTTTCATCAGAAATCAAATAGTCCTATAGAAAATATGCCTTTCACACTACATTTCAGTTTAATGAATTGGATCCTCGTCCAATAACCGAACATATCAGTTAACATATTCGTTAAGTTCACACAGACTAGCTTAAACATAAGATTAGACATAAAAAAATCTAATATTAACTTACAGCTAATGCTCCCTACATCTCTCTTAGGCCATGAGTTTTCAGAGTGACGTTTCAATAATGTGCTCAAAAAGATTATGGCATCGTTGACAACTCTATTACATTGGGAGAGGCCTATGTCCAGCAGTGGACTGCAACGGGCTGATGATGATGATGATGATGATGATGACAACTCTATCGATATTACTTGTATCTAATCGATAAATTATTTTGAACGATGAAAAATTGTTGTTATTTCACTCACCGGGTTAACACCTCGCTGCATGGCCCCGCGGGCCTTGTTGCTCTCCGATACCTGAACACATCACACATACAAAACTATTGGGAAGCCACTCCGCGTATTATTAACATTGAACGAAAATTTTAACCGAAAAAAGCTTTATAATTTATTTAAAGCGAAATATTTAAACGGTCATGTTGACGAATCAAGATCTTGACGATTTACTACAAAATTATTTTGAATTTGGAGTGACAGATCGTTTTGTTTTTAAACGTCAACATATTTAGTTTTTTACGGCCAGCGCACGTTGCTACCGAGTTCTCATTTTTTCGGTTTAATTAGACCTTTGTTCATTTCGCCTCTTTGGTTTAATGCCAGGGGCGGCGGCCGTCAGTGGGGTCCTGGGTTCCGATTCCCAAGTTAGTCTGTAAGGAAATTTAGAGTTACAGTCCCAGGGTTGGAATGTTGCCCGATATGTTACGGGCCTCCGTTTTATATAGGAACCTCTACAACTACCATGGATGAACAATATGAACATAGAATGAACTAAATGCAAACTTACAGCATTTTCACTGGTGACTCTTCGGGGTGGGGGCGCGGTAGGTGATAGCTGGGGTTTGGATTTTGCCGGACTGATGCGTGGAGCGGGACTTCTAATATTATAAGGAAACACTTTATTTTAGCTAGGTCTATCGAATTCAAGCAAGTAGATACTTATAGCATTCTAATGTTTACTTTCGAATATGCTAAAATATGCTTATTCAGCAAGCTCAATTTTACTTAAAAGAGGTAGTACCTAGTTTTCTCGCGTTAAAAGTATCATAAAAATTTATGATAAATAATTTTATTACTGCAAATACCTAGGTTTTACAAAAACACATTACACATCATTTTTTTAAACTCCTTAGATGTCGTCGGCATTTTCTAACTTACTACCTCTCAGAAGAAATACCGAAACAAACTCAGGGTTCAAGGTCTCTTTTAAAATCCAGACAAGTTAGGTTTAGTGTAGGTGGTCTGAGATGTGGTATTTTTTGGAAAGAACCACTTATGAGTTTGAGACGACCTGTCCTTACATTGACATGTCTTGACTTGCTATATGATGCCTTATAAGGAATATTGGATTAGAAAGTGCCGACATGTTTTTTCAAATTCTTTTGAAAAGTAACTGATGATCTGATCATACCTTCTTGGCGGAGGTTTCTTTGCTTCTACAGGTGGATCGGGAGATCGTGGCGTGGGTGTAGGAGCTAATGCTTCTGGGAATGTTTCGTCCTCTATGAGGTAATTATTGTCAGCCTTGTCAATTTCGTCCGTGCGTTTGGTAATCACCTCGCCGTTACTTTGAGGCAGCTGAGAAACATTTTAGAATTGTTTTTCATTACTTGAGTGTCTTCTGAACTTGACTTCTCTATTTATGTTAGTCAAATACAAATAATGAAAGGTTCTTTGTCTTCGAAGAATATTTTCTAAGAGCATTGAGGAGTGTAGTAGGTACCCTCTGAAATGATTTGTGATCTATTTTAAGTTACTTACCGCTTGCTTAACAGAGTTGAGGTCCGGTTCATGGTTGTGGTTGAGATCGCCGGATCCATTGACTATGTTCTCTATTTTCTGTAACAAAGTAACGTAGGAGGTTCAGAAACATAAACTAGGGCTTTCAAAATATAAAATATAATGGTCACGAGCGGGACTTGAACCTGCGGCCGTCGCCGTGGTGCACCTTTGCCAACTGAGCTATCGTGTCGCTGCTCGCACCCATTGAATTTCAAGTTCCGTTTTTCCTCTTATCAATTTAGATTCAAGCTTAGCATGGGCAATATGCTAAAATGACACCAAAAGTCATATAGATCTATTAGAATTTTGTGAAGAATTGCTTACTCACATATTGGTGCTGTTTTTTGACGATGTGTGAGCTGATGCTGGTGTGCGTCTTGCTGACCTTCCTCTCCACGCTGAGCTTGGAGGTGGTGACCTTGCTGTACCCGTTGGGTAGCGGCTTGCGAGCCGGCGCCCTGTCTGTGTTGTGGATCGGCTGCAGTGGGTAGCTCTTATCGATGCCCTTTGTTCGACGCTCTTCAAACATTTGTCGCACCTGGCAACAATCATTCGAAAGTAGTGAATGTTTTGCTTAGCGATTTACTTTAAATATGTTCATCGAATCAGCATGAACTAACTGCCACAAACAGGGCTAGCCGTAGCGTGGCGTGGTGATTGGCCAGTCAACAAGGACTGGAGTGAACTTGACCGCCCAAGCTGTGGCCCAAGGTGAAACGAATGTAATAAGGTAACATAGCTCATTAAGGCACTCTACTCACATCTTTCAAAGATAAAAGCTTCAAGTAGAGCTTCTAAATAAGTTGATCAGGATCCTTTATTTTAATAAACTATAAGTAGCGTGTAATACTCGTTGCTTCCACGCGTTAATTAGAACACTTAATACTGTGGGAACGGCAACGAGTTTGCCACCTGTGTCGTCAAACATAATATCATAAGTATCATCTATTAATACCTACCTAATTATTAGACTCTGTAGCGCTCCGAAATTCCACATATTTCTGTTACAAATGAACCAATCCAAAAAAATTACAACCGACACACTTGTCGATTTCATCATTCATGTTTGCAAGTATTTACACAATGCAGATGAAAACTTGCCTTATAAATTGTATTCATAAGATCACAAATATTTTACGCATACCGAGCTGGAACGAAGACGTTGTTAGAGTTTATCCAAAGTAAACAATCTGGAATTTTGTGAAGTTTTCGGTTTGGTCAAAAGCCATCTTTTCCATTTGACTCTCTCTCTCTCTCTTCTCCTACAAGTCTCTTACCAGGCTTATAAGAAAATGGGCCGACGTTGTTTCAAGACAAACCTACGGCCTCTAGCCCGGTAAGACAGCAAGACTCTTCGTCCATTTATAGATCTTACCTTTCCAGGATGATGCGCCGGCGGCGGCTGTGGTGGGGAGGAATGGCCGACGTTGCTCGGTGAGTGGCGCACTCTGTCGAGGGCTCTCGCCTGCTGCGCTTCGTAAAGGGAAGCTATCTTCAACTCACGCTCCTGCATTTGTTTCTGTTGGAACCGAGCCTGGTGGACAAGACAATACATTTTATTAGCTTATTTAATCTAAGTGTAATAATGAAGGCAAAGAAAAATAAGGATATTTCTGATCTCTAGGTCAAATAGGTAATTTAAGCTCTTGAGTAGCAGAAGGCTCAGTTGATTTAATATGATGATGATGATGATGAACTGATTGGCGTAGTCGCTAAGCGATTAGACTGCTGCGCCAAGGGTTGTGGGTTCGATTCCCGCACGGGGCAAAAATTTGTGCGATCCACATTTGTTTGTCCCGAGTCTGGGTGTTTGTGTATGTGATATTTCATGTTTGTAAAACGCACCCACAATACAGGAGAAATTTCTAGTGTGGGGCGAGGTTTTTAAAAATAATAATAATATTATCAGCTCGCAAACAAATGTTTCTTTTGATGATCACATCTTTAAATTACAAAGTAGACTTTAATCGGAACCTTATAAAATCGAAGTATTTAAACTGAAAACGAAACTTCTTCAAATAAACTTGTAGCAATAGAGTCTTGACTTGATATCAGTAATCTGATATGACAATGTAAATCTAATCGCATGTCCACTGCCGTTTCAGTGTCATAGTATCTAGGAAGTGTGGAGGCGTGAGGACGGCTCCCACGCACCGCTGCATGGAGACAACCTGTCAATCTACATTGTTTAGATATCCTTCCGCGATATTAACATAGGCAAAATAAGCTTGACTGCTAACTCTTTGACGTACGAGTATTTAGGTTGATGTCCGCAGATATGTGCTTTTGTGTCGGTAACTGAATGTCGAAAGACAAAGAGAATGATGGATTACCAACACGTAATGTGCTGTACAATGTATCAATTCCTCAGCGTATTTCCTGAAGTCACAAGAACATGTAAGTATTTGGATACTATTACGATGTTAAGTATTTATACATCTGCATTGCCATTCTATTACTAAAAGACCGTTATGTAAGTTAGGACCGCAGTGTTCCTCTCTCGTGCTTACCCACTTGGAGAATTCTGACGTGATAAAATTAATACAAATATCCTATATTGACAGTATAGTACGTACTTCATAACATATTTGTCTTCGGACATAAAAGTACAATAATTTTCGTTGATATAAATGTCAGAGCGTAATTATTTTGGGCTTCATATAATAATTCTAATGTGTAGATATTAGGACGTGGCGTGATAGAATATAATTTAGATAGCATAAATAAATGGTATGTTTATACCGGTTACACATTAATTTAGTTTTATATAGGTACTAAATGTAAAAAAGTTATACATGCCTGTGCACAGACCTAGTGCAAGTTAAGAGCTCTTATACAAAGCAGGAACGGGCAATGATGATGTGATTTCAGTTTGTACACATTTTGTCAAAATTTCTAAATGTTCTCTTTCACATGACTTTCGTCTATGACATATTTTATTCCACATAATAATATGACATAAACTCATCACGCCTGCATTTCCCTAAGGTGTATAGTACCCCCACAGTTTGCTAGTTACGTCATAGGTCCCAAACTAATTGAGAACGAATCTATTGAACCGATCACAAATCCAGACTCCGCGCTGCACGCTGCTACTGAGAATTATCTAATGGAAAATCTCTTGCTCAGCAGTCAGTTTAGCGACACCAACGAGGCAGAAAAAACCCCATAATACTTATATGTCATTGAAGTAGTTGCGATTTTCCGTAGCATATCAGTCAAACAGTGCCAAAGATTCAATTAACATGTGGGTGTCATGTTATTAGCTAGCTCGGCCATTAACGCGACAGGTCGTTAGAACTACACTCAAAGGTTGTATGTCGTTGAAACAACGGTTAAAGGATAGTACTATTTCCAAGGTCAATTCTATGGTGTACAACATCGCACCCTGTTTGGTTTGTTGTCAATAAAGTAATGTTGAGGACTGGTCTAACATTAAACATGTTATACACTAGAATTATTACCTAACTGAAGCGTTGGGCCGTGTTGCTTATTACTTGTCAATCAAACCTTTAATTTATAGTATAGAATAAGCAACATACAATAGTATTGTACTTCGTATAGCGTCTATTTAAAAGAGTCAATAAACTGACTCATTGTCACGTCACGTCACGTCATATTAATTCGGGCAAAAACTATGTCTGGACGACTGGATTGGGCCTCGTGCTAAATGGTTTTAACTGTTGTGATAGGTACGAAAAATATCTAGGGATCACATAAGTATTAGTCCCGTTTTTCCTGTGATATTCTATGTCTGTAAAACACACCTGCAAACTACAATAGCTACAGAAGATCTCAGTCTAGAGACGCGTTTTTTTTTATAAATCGTCGTCTCACACTACGAATTTCTCCTGTATCGTGGGTGCGTTTCACAAACATGAAATATCACAAACACCCAGACTCGGGACAATCAAATGTGGATCGCACAAATTTTTGCCCCGTGCGGGAATCGAAGCCGCAACCCTTAGTGCAGCAGTATAATCGCTTAGCCACTGCGCCAATCAGGTCGTAAAATAGAACTAAACTTTGGAATGTGAACTTAAATAACGAAAATTTCCGCTGTTTGACGCTTAAATAAAACCCTCAATTAGCCAGCTATTTGTTTTGTAAATTCTTCGTGTGACAGTGTGTCCTAATAAACAGCCGCTTCACGTACGAAAGGCAATTGCTATACTGTGTCTGTGTATACTAATCGCTTGCGTAGGAACGCTCATTAGGCAAAGGAGTTGGGTTAACAAATCTGCCAATGAACAGGTTTCAGGACACGATTAACACTTGGCACAGTTGCATTGATTACATCGCATTCAATCAGGATGCGTACACATTGTATGCAGAATGTGTGCTTTAAAATGCAGGAATTTAGCATTTGGTTATTTATGACGTAAAGGTCACAGTGTGTGTTTCGTTTCAGATAACCAGACAGAATAGCATCTCCCCTTTCGTCCTATAGGTGTCGTAGGAGGCGACGATAGGAAATTCCAGAATATGGGCAGTAGCGTCTTATGTCAGTGTTGCGAATTATGGCAACACCCATTAAAGGAGGAGGCCTTTGTTCAACAGTGGACGTCTCCCAGCTGATCTTGATGATTACGAATATTAGAAGGATTTTTAAGGATAACGAAGAAGATTTTTCGACGATCGAAGTCCTATCAATGTATTTGGACATGAGTGTATTTGCACAAAAAGTTTGAATCACGCGTATTGTTGTGTACGCGACCTTACCGTGTGCAATGCGCGATGCACGATTTCCCTGTAATGTATGCAGCAAGCTTATTCAGCTCGTTTGTTTATACGATCGTGACCGATAGAGTATGACTGTACTGTTTATGATGGTCGCTTTACGATCCTAATGTCACTTGTCTGATGGGTAAAGTTAAGTGTTTGTATTTGTTTTTAGTGCCTAGGAACGGCAGGCTATTAGTGAGTAAATATAATGTTGTGAATAGCTTCAGCTCAGACATGATACTAGATGTTCTTCAATATAACATTACAAGAGTATGTTAATAGGAGAACTAAGGGATTTACCGTCAGTTACCAAGTTCATGTTTGAGGTACTGAAAGAAAAACGTTCTTATTTATTCCAACCATCCGCATAAAAAACGAGTTGACATTCTTACTTAAAATATATGTTGTGGCTGTTAAATAATATGTCCAGTAAGCGTGGGCACCCAATAAAGCCGCAGTATGTATCATATAACAACCTCGAGGGATGATAAAAGTGAAAGGTATAATCCAATATTGTTAATACAGTTTGCATAATATTTAATAGGTAATAAACATCGTAGGCGTTCAATCGATCGAATGACTGTATGCAAACTGTCAAGGCGACGGTTCTCCGACCATTTATGTAGACAATCGACGCGACGCGGAAGATTAGCAAGACTGATGACGAATTGTAAAGGCCGTTCCGTAATTATTGGCTGGACTAGGAAGTAGGTTTTCACCTAGACACATTTAAATCTTATAAAATAAACCTTTACTCTCTTACTTATAAAAATTGATCAATTGAACAAGTGATTAAATTGTACCTGCCACTGTCCTTTGCATGAAGGATATAGATTAGACTTGTGAGGTGTTTAAGTTTAAGTTTTATCCTTTAGTTTTTTTAGAAACAAGTCGTTTTCTATAGAATTAGAGTTACAATATACATAATATTGATTGCTCAATTAAGAAGGGGTTTTTTTAAAGAAATTTTTGTAGCCTTATCTGGTATCTACAGGCCTTTTCTATTTCATACAGTAGCTCACTTTTTCTTTTCCTACAGGGTAATTAATGGCCACCTGCAATATGACTTTACAAACGTCAAAAATGAGAGACAATTTAATTTAATGCATTTACGCATTTTCATGTAAGAAAACACGTTGTTAGACGAGGTAATATATATTATGTTATAACTGGTCTGCTTAGAGTGCTTAGACACCTACACCTCGACATTGAGCTGCCATTGTCAGAGACGTCTAAATCTGGGCTACTTTATATTTTAATACGTACCATTTACAAACGATTAAAATACAAGCGCAGTTGCATTAGGATTTGCATAGTATAATTATAATGTTACATACAACCGTTTGTACCCATGTTACACCGACACCGACCGATAATAAAGCCAGTACTAAAACAAAGCATTTATTATGACACTTTGCGTTATTTACACCTCTCAAACGGGTAGGCCTAGGTTCTCCAGGAGTTCACAAACCTGCATTTCACCACTCATCGTGCCTATGTCCCAGCCTATTTCCATTCCTTGGGTACATGATATTGGGTACATGGCTAAGCTAATTTATATTTAAGTTCGTACCAATTTCAAAGCCTTCGGATAGGTACCAACCAACTACGTAATTTAAGACATACTTATACAGTATCGCTATTATACAAAGGTACATTCTCTGAAGCCCAATAAGTGATTTAGGAAACCATTAACAAATCAGGAAGGGACTTAGAAACCGTTTCTTGTGCTTTGTTATTTTCTTTATCAGTATCTAGTTAAGCGAAACGTCTGTAAATATTCAAGCTCTTAAATTACTTTTTTAGGAACCTAACCTTTAATTTTAAAGGGAATACGTAAGTGTCGGTCAATTAATGGTCATAGATTTATTCATTTTGATGCCATTAAATAAGTATAATTAAATACTGTGTCTTTATCTATGCACGATACGGATATGTGCGGGTACGATAGACTAAATCACTATGAGAAAAATATTTAAATGTGGAGCCAATTAAGACAATCGTTAATAAGTATTTAGGTCAGAAAGCCCATACATTTCTTCAATGCCCCACACATTTCTTTCTAATTACCCTATTCCAATGGTATAAGGCAACGATAATTATCAACCGCGTTTAGGCGAGCATGCAATGACCATAGACGGTGCGCGGACGCATAACGAAGGACGCGCAAGCCGGCGTCGACTGTGTTGACTCACCAGTCATCGACCTTAAAAATGTAGATTAAGGTAAAACGCCATTAAAGCTTAACTTGTTTACATTTCTTATAATGCGCTTAAGTAATATCTTTTGGATATTTTGGCTTGTGTCTTAAAGGTTAAAATATGAGGGCAGTCGACAATAATACTGGAGATTAATCAGTAATTAAAGAAGCATGAAGAACTATGATGGAAACTTGGATTGGAATCACAACATTACGTGCTTTTACTTATAATATTAAATTAATCAGTGGTCGTAGATGCATACAAAACATATCTCTATTGAATGAATCTAGATAAATGATAATTTTAAAGGTACACTCTAATCTTAGCTATGGAACAAGATTCTTATCAAGATGTACGATAATGTATGAACTCATCGACTAATATAGCTCACTATTGACTGCATATCAAGGCTCAGAGTTCGCACAAAACACTTGAGGATAGATGTGTATGCGCAAATACGAATTAATATTCGGCAAACGATTTTCGTTAGGTTATGACAAACAAGCTCACGGTCAAACGTCTTGACGACTGATTGGAGAGACGTTACGAACGATGAGTAATTTTTCAAATGTTTAGATCGAATAATACTAATCGTTTCGAACAAGCAAAGTTTCGTAGACGATTTGTTTCTTGCAGATAGTATTGGGAAAAGTGTCGTGACTCGTGTCATAGGTAGAGGTGGTTCAATCAACTCCTCAATCCAATCCAAGGACTAAAATTAAGCCAACAGTTAAAATTGCCACTTATTATAAATATTTGCAATTTCTTAAACGTGTAAAATTTATAGGTTTAATCGTCGACGCATGTATTTCATGCACACATATCAAATGAATAATGTAAAGCTGTAAGGGGTGTTAACATCTAACAATATTGATATTATGAGTGTAAAAATCGATAGCGATTACCAGTGCGTAGTTTGGATAGAGTCAATGTCCCTTTAGTTAAAAACAATACCGAAACCTTGACGCTTCAAATTAATTATTCTTACTTAAGTTCTAAATAAATAATTGTTTGATACCATATGTTACGTATCACATAATCGGAAATTCACTCTATAATTATTTTTAATTTCAGGTGCCAAAGGACAAACAATAGTTTGAAGGTCAAGGCGTTTAGTGGACGTTTTAAAATAAAACTATTAATTTGGGGAACAATAATACTTAGTTGGGTTTATAGTAGGCGGTTTCGGAAACCTTCAGAATATTAAAGTGGGCTGAAAATTTTATAATGAAGGTAAACATGCTGACAAGCAATATATTATAGCAAAAGATGAAAGTAGGTACAGATTATAAAGCATATGTTAAGAGTTGGCATGTTCAATAAACTATTTACCTGCAGAGGGGAAGGCTTCCAGGTAAATTAACACGTACATTTTAATGATATTAATACATATTTATTTTAATTGTTATGTCTATTCTAGTTGCTCGACTATGAACCGTGTTGTACCATTTCTTATTATTTTTATTGACTACATCACAGAATACAAAATAAACTTTTATTGCGAAGTAACTCTATAGTTGAGTTGTCAATTGTGAATTTTAGACATATAATTTGAAATAGCAGTGTATTTGATTTGGTCTGGGAATCAACACAGGTGGCAGCAATAGTAGGTGCCGGCGAAATCCTTCAGAATAAATAAGTAAATTTAAAATTCCATGAAATACTTTACCTAGAAATTTATTTCAATAATAGTGGTGTAAGTACAAACTTAATTGGTAGTTTTGTTCTAAATTATGTTTCTGTACTTAATGGTTTTGAAATTTTTATTAAATATCTGTATATTTGTTTAAAAATTTACATAATAGTATAATAATATTTACATAATAATATATATACTACAATTCCTTATACCTACTACTTTCAATGAACTAAATTATACATATACATCACAATAACAAATAAAAAAAAACTTAAAATTATGCATCGAAGTATTCCTCCTCATCACTGTCGACTGGTAGGGTGCCCAAAAGGCTGGCGGCATCGCCACGTTAAATTAAGATTTAATAAGTATATTATTAAGTTACGATTTTTATAATCTTAGCAGTACAGTCAGCATCAAAAGTCGATGACCATATTCAGATTTTCAAAATCACTGTACATTATATCACCCATAAATCGCTCAACAAGATAAGGCGCCAGTATTGAATGAACATCATTAAAGTTCAAAATTAACTGAACACTACTCATCAAAGGTCACTGAACACCATTTTGTCAAAAATTGCTGATCGTTATAATATCCGAAAACATCATAACATTCAGTTTTTCAAAATTCACTGAACAATATAAAATGTTTATTTTGGTTATCTAGTGTAATCACGGCAACGTCCAAAAATAACTTAACATCATAAATAACAAAAGTTACTGAACATTACTTTGTTTCGGATACGTAGCGTGTAAACTTATACTATCAAAAGTAGCTGAACTGCAAACTAAAAAAGTGCTCGTTACTAACTTCAGAGTTATAAATCCAATCTTGTCCTATACAAACTAAATCATGTAAAAAAAAATGGATGTAAATTTCGAATTTAACTTCCAAAATAATTCTGTTTGAATTTATACCATCGACATAATCAATGATTTTCATCATCAGCATCATCATCAGCCCGTTGCAGTCCACTGCTGGACATAGGCCTCTCCCAATGTACGCCACAGAGCCCGGTCTGCTGCTTTATGCATCCAGTCATTGCCTGCCCTCTTATGTAAGTCATCCCGCCATCTGGCCAGAGGACGACCCACGCTACGTTTACCAAGACGCGGTCTCCACTCCAGAACACGCTTACTCCAGCGGTTATCGGTTCTGCGATATATGTGGCCAGCCCATTGCCACTTCAACCTACTAACTTTCAGAGCTATGTCGGTCACTTTAGTTCTCTGACGGATCACTTCGTTCCGAATTTTGTCCTTCAGAGAGACTCCGAGCATAGCTCTTTCCATAGCACGTTGAGCGACTTTGAGCTTATGGATTAGCCCCACAGTCAGTGTCCACGTCTCGGCACCATACGTCATTACAGGGAGGACGCATTGGTTGAAGACTTTTGTCTTCAGGCTCTGTGGTATATCCGACGAAAATATGTGGTGCAACTTCCTGAACGCTGCCCAGCCCAACTGAATCCTCCTATCGGCTTCCTTTTCGAAGTTGTATCTACCCAACTGCATTAATTGCCCGAGATAGACATACTCCTTGACAACTTCGAGAGGCGTGCCATCGACGATTACTGGTGATGATTTTTTTAGTTCGATTGAATTGTAACCTTATTCATGAAGCAATAAGACTCATTTCCAAAAATCACGCAGATTCTAATCAAATTCATAACGTCGACTTAGTTTATGATTTTTATAGTTACGATTGAATTAAAACCTAATCTGTATACATATAAGACTCATTTTCAAAATTCACACAAATTCCGTTTTAATTCAATTCTTTGGGAAACATAGTTGTGGGTATTTGAAAAACTGTTTACCCTTGAATGTAAAAAGAATATTTCTACTTAATTATCACTTTTTATCGGATGTAGACCATTGCGGTTGCAATTATTTATCATTTATAAATATTGTATTAGTTATCAATTGCGCTTTAGTGACAAATGAACATTATAAATAAAGATGGTATAAATTCAAACAGAATTATTTTGGAAAGTTAAATTCGAAATTTACATCCATTTCAAATTTTTTTACATAATTTAGTTTGTATAGGACAAGATTGGATTTATAACTCTGAAGATAGTAACGAGCACTTTTTTAGTTTGCAGTTCAGCTACTTTTGGTAGTATAAGTTTACACGCTACGTATCCGAAACAAAGTAATGTTCAGTAACTTTTGTTATTTATGATGTTAAGTTATTTTTGGACGTTGCCGTAATTACACTAGATAACCAAAATAAACATTTTATATTGTTCAGTGAATTTTGAAAAACTGAATGTTATGATGTTTTCGGATATTATAACGATCAGCAATTTTTGACAAAATGGTGTTCAGTGACCTTTGATGAGTAGTGTTCAGTTAATTTTGAACTTTAATGATGTTCATTCAATACTGGCGCCTTATCTTGTTGAGCGATTTATGGGTGATATAATGTACAGTGATTTTGAAAATCTGAATATGGTCATCGACTTTTGATGCTGACTGTACCTACAAGTGCTTATGAACTATTAACCGTACAGTTAATTTAGCAAATGATGTAGAATATAGGTAATTTTATTCACATCCATTCAATAACATTGTGTATGTCCGAGGCATTTCACCTCAACAAGTGTGCAAAAGGTTGAATCAGAAGCAAATTCCTGAGAGTTTATCGTTCACAAAGTACATTGTTTCTGTTTGGGCATCCTGTTTCAGTTAACCGCAAGGGAACGACAGGAAACCACGAGTTTGTACATAAAAGAAAAGAAAACAAGTTCAACGACTTCAAACCTAAGACTTAAAAAAAGTAACTGGTATGATTTTAATGTGGTGCAAAATAATACGAATTTGGGTAGGTGTAAATGACACAAATTATACAAAGTATTTTTACGTCATTATGTAGATTAATAAAACAATACTAAAAATCTAATGAGCAAAAAAGTTGACACGTAGATTCAAGCTGGGCGCATTACTAGATTTGATTAAAAATTATTATAATTGTCAATTCTAAAAGCGATTTCTTTTTTAAAGCTACATTACCTTAGAATGGTCAAGTGTCATCCAACCATTCCTTATCTCAACCGGATCCGGCTCGTTCAAAGATATTGAGGATATACTCCGGATTCCCCGAGTCTTCCAATGTTCAGGCTCCCACCAGTGAACGTGGTCCAAGGAACGGGAGATGCCGTGAGTCTCCATTATTGAGAAAACTTTTTCCCCCGGGACTTAAAACTCAAGATTTATGATACAAAATATGTTGTATAATCTCGCATTTACGATATTAGATACAAACAACATTCCACCCCTGATGTCAAAAGCTGAATGAAGTTAGAGGGTTGTTTGTTTGTCCCCACGATCGCTTAGTTACGGAGCACGTGGAAATTCAATGTCACGGCAGCATGAATAACTCATGACCTTTGCGGGACTACTGTTAACTTGACCCAGTCTGACAAACTTAACAGTGGCGGCTGTCGCGATCAAATTTCTCCTTAATCCTTAGACGCATGGATCAAAATTGAATGATCAATATTCACTTTGCCGAATATTTGTGTTTTCTTAAAACGATTTGGTTTGGTATTTAATGAAATACAGTTTTATGTCTTCAGCATAAGGCTGGAATTATATCAGCTGTTTATTTTCTTCACGGCGTCTTTATTGTTTAAGCACACAATACTGGGAGCCTCTCAAGTTTCTTGCGGTCTGGCTGTAGATCAGTTTACCTAGTTCATTGTCACGGTTTTAGATGCACAAGTTGATAGATTCTAAGATCATCTCTTACATTGTTAAAGCCTTAAAGCATAATGTTACATTGTTAATTTTTGTTTACCGCAATATAATTATGTATTCCAATTAACACCATAAATTTGAAATTTCAAAAGAGTTCAGAACTTATAGAAGTAAACTGTGTTATAATAGCAAATAAATTAGTATAATATTTGACTTTGTGTTAACATTCGTGGAACCCGGAAACAAATATTTATAAGCCACGGGGATCAAAGTTTAGATACTTTTAAACACCGAAACCTAAGATCACATACTTATTATGGATCATATTTTTTGTAAACAGTAAAGTTTCTAGCACTATGTAAACCATTTTAAAATATCATTCATCATCATAACTTTCTAACTTTCAACAGAGTCTCCATATTTGTATTGCAAATCCAAAAAGATCATGTTCTGAACGCTGCATTATCGCATGAAGCTGTTATGACAAATTGGATCTTATCACATACGATTTATGCATCATATTGTGATTACCACCCACGTTAGGTATGCCTGACCATGTATGTGCCAAAGATTTATAAAGGTGCCTGACTCATAGTTCCTTGTAAGGCGGCGCCTCGCTTAGACGAGCAGATGACGTCACCACTTTCCTTCTTATTTGTTAACTTGGACAAAGGTTATCTGAACATTTGCCATAATACATTCTTTGATGAGACATAATGATTTGGGAACTATGACAACTTTTAAACGTAATTATGAGGTTTTTCTGAACTGAACGACTGAATACAGTCACTTTAATCTCGCTTCCGATTCTTATTGGCAACTTTGTATATGGGTATTGCCATAATTTAATATTAAATATTTTAATGATCTCGTTCCAAATTGTTAGGTATTCGTAAATACGTTAAAGGCTTAGTTTAATTAACGTATGAAACGTTAATTAAACTAATCAGCCGACATTGTCGAAGCTGTGGGAAATAGTTACATGGGAACAGTTTAAAGCTACAGTGATTGGCAAACGCAACAAGGATCCTTGTTCAGTAGTTGATAACTTTGAGCTCATAGTGATTTGACGACCCACTAAAGACCGTCAAAAGATTTCAAAAAACAATCTTTGAATCAAAATTTTAACTAACAGAAAATAATACAAAAGTGCACCTATTGAAGTCTGTATACAATTCCTATAGAAAAAGGCGAATATTATCCCGGTTGGAATAAAATGCTGGCTTTATTATATTCTATAGGCTGAGTGCGGGCACAGACGAAGAGTTAAATAGTAGGTACAATGCATTGTTGCCGCATTGCTGAACATTTTGCTTGGCGGTATTTATTGATTGTGATAAAACTATTCAGTCACGAGTTGAGCATTGGGGCTTCGTTGAATGGAAAAATACTTATTGAAAAACAAAAACGTGAAAGCGTTTAAACTTAAAGTTTATCGTTAAAAATGAAAATATTTTAAACAGTAGCCTTTTAGAGCTTTGGTCTTGGAAGATTTTAGAATAATTACTATTTAGAATGAAAATTTACTTTATCAGGATCCCACAAGGCAAAAACACAGTGTATAGAAGAGAATAACGTAATGAGATTTTGTGATGGTAATATGTAACACTGAATGATGGTTATATGTGAATAGCAAGGGCCATTAAATAGACTTCATTTAAATAATATAATGAAAAGTAAGAGTGCGTGTTTTCTTACTAATTGTTTTTAGTCTTATTACCATAAGTGTTACAAAATTCCAATAGCCTAATCCTAGAGCAGGTTGTTCAGTTGTTTATCTCTGTCCACCCCTGCAGCCTCCCACATTGCTGCTGCATTTGGCTGCGCACCGGCTGCCATTGAGCTCGTTTGCGAACGATGCTATCTGCCTACCAAACAGATAAATCATTTAGATTATTGCTCTTAATTACAGATGTATGGAGCATAACGGGAATGTTCTGTGGAGCTAGCTTAACATTACAGGTTGGGTTGTACTTTGTCGGATTTAGTGTACCTAGAATTCTTTTTTCACCCGCGACAAAATAATAAGTTCGGTTAGGAAATTAGATGTTATTGGGTTTTAATCCAATGTAAAATGTAAATAAACGTACGTAATGTTAAGTATTTTTTAAGTGAAGATAGTGGCACTAATGAAGAAGGGCCTATATTCAGCCAACAGAAAAGTCGGGATTTCTTTTGAGCAACAAGATTGGCAATTCGCAATTCAAGTCCAGAAAAAAAGACTACGGATATTACCAATATAAATTTAAAGTAAAGTCACTTATTTACTTACAAAAACATATAAATTTACATTGCAAATAAGTACACACATTATATTCTTCAAGCAAATTGTGTTGCATAAGTGTTTAAACCAATTTCTCATGCGTGGGCGAACCACGCAATTCCCGATCGCGACTCAATTGAATAACGATATTGTTGGTGTATCAATACATTTATCTTGCTTCAACCCAATTAAATAGAATGAGATAGCATAATAAAGAGTCGTTAGGTTTAAGAAAACATGGAACAAATTGTAACATTGGCGCCGGCAATACTTTAGCCTTTAGCGCTTTAATTTTGCGACCAGACAAACGTGCTTTTTGAGTGGGTTAAATATGATGCTACAGCACTCTCACTTCACTTGTCTTTAATAGGCGTATAAACTTCAGCATCAGTGTTATCTGTCCATTGTGTTAAGGAATTGCAAAACAATTACCTCTGTCTTCGGAAGAATAACTAACTACCAAATACCAGTGCTTCAAACTGATAAAAACTACTCTTCTAGAAAATACTGTTCACAGCCAAATCAAAACAAAGGAGCATGAAATTAAGAGCACATAATATTATGTTTGCTCTATTTTACAACTATTAATTAGCTATTCGTTACTAGAGTTGGAATCATGGAAATTGTGTAGGTTTTTTTTATTTCTTCTTTTTTTCAGGTCATGTCTTGGAAATGCCATGTTTTGTCTGAAAGCAAACTAAGCATACCTCGTAGAAACATGATTATTTATTCAAGAAGAACATCAATTAAACGATGCTGGTCTACACTCTAGCATTCCGAATTGTCCAGCAGTTAACACGTTAAAACATTAAGACATTGTGTACGGCTATTTCCTTTGATGAAACCTCTTTGTATCCCGTCACTTTTGTGGCCGTTTCTAATCAAGATTAAAACTTAGATAAACCTGAACCATTAGTCATGGAAACTAATCTACTTCAGAAACAGTGAGAGGTACTATTACTTAGCAGTATTAAAAGCAGTTTGATACAAATGCAATTATCGGTTATTTTAATGAACATTTAGCTCTGAATGAAGTCTGAAATTAGCTATATAAGGTACATGAAAGTTAAATATAGTTATTGCCTTTTTGGTCAGTATGCCAACGGATATCGCTAGCGTGCGAACTGGGTATGGAACCTGCGGCACGCAGTTTATAGCTAACATATACTACGATATGGGAGAAAACAATAAGAGCCAGCCACTTGGCCAAAATAATACGAGATTTTAATATTTTTTCCACATAAATGCACAACGACTACAAGACCCTAGGCTGCAATTTTGGAGGGCTATGAAACTATTCATTGGCTATAGCTATCTACTACTAACCACCCAAGTAATTAATTGCAATAGGCTAAGATAAATAATACTCGCACGCAAAAACATTGAGCGAAAGACAGGTTCTACGCGTGTTATGTAATGAAAATTTTTCGACTTTAACCTGGACCATAGCTGTTTTGTACATCAAAACATAAGGTACTCGTCCTTACAAGGGATTTGCGGTATCTTGCATTGTTCTTCGTAAAGTAAGCGTATGTCTTAACCCTCAGGGGCTTCCGTACCTAACTTGAAGCCCTTTAAGTCTAGTATATTTGATGGATTAAAACAGGTTTTAGTACTTAGTGTACCTTCGCTAAGGAGCTTTGCTAGATACGCTAAACTCGTCTGCGTACACTACTAAAATCTTTTTTAATACGATTACTTAAACTTAAATACAAAGCAATTTTTGTAAAATATAAATGCTAGAGGTTATTATTGAATGAAGATGACGTTCGCAATCTACTTATTAGTTTATATACTTAAGTTTGGATCCTTAGTCTGTGGAAGGATTAAGAATTTAATTCCCTTCCGACACAAGGAATAAGGATGGGTATCCGATGATTAGCAAAAGGCTCTACTTCTTTTATTACCGTAACGTGAGTCTTATAATGTTAAGTGCAGTGCGGCTTTCGGGGCCCGTCGGGGATGACAAGCTAATTATATAATTTACTGATGCTATGTTTAATTTAGTATATACATTATACTAACGTTAATTTGTTGTTACCAATTAACCTGAAGTGGCCGTGTAATTTGTGATATAATTTACCTTATTGGGAGAGGCGAGCGTATACCAACCTTTTACCGAAAACAAATCCTTGGATAACATCTATGTATATACAGTAAACAACGTGTTTACTTCGTTACGTGATACGAGAACTTTGGGCGTATCTCCGAGACTACTATTTAGGTGTCGATATCTTGCTTTCAAATAAAAGTGTTTCTTCTAATAAATAAATGCGAGAGTTATTTGTATTTTTGGAGCGAATTTTTGTTGGATCTAAAAATGGGTGCGGTAATGCAAAATTCTGGCACTAAATAAATAATGGCCATTTGGAATAGTTGAAATTTTTCTTTATTAAACATAAGTTAAATACATAATTATCTAACCTTAGGTAACGGTACAACATGTTAAACCATAGGTATAAAGGTAACACGTGACTACTTACTATAATTAAACATTGTTAATTATTTATAAAGATTAACCTACATCACAATAAATTAATGCGTGCAAAACAGGAAAACAAATGGGTGTGTGTCGTAGTAATTAGGTTGGATATCATAATTACCGGGATGGGCATAAAGGCAGTTTACCGCAGTACGGCAATTTTCAGATGGGTCCGACACACGTTACGATATTTTTGAATTGAAAGCGATTCGAGTAAGATTTTAGACTTGTACACTGCTTTAGTTGAAGTTATATAACAAAATTCACAGTCCACACTTATTTTATACACTGCATTGATCGAAACAATGTGCAAAGCTCTGAATGACTTTGAGATAATGGGCCGTACCTTGCTTAAAGTTGTCGTTACAATAATAATTAAGCTCTAGACTGCTTAAAGCAGTATATTTGTTGATCTTCGCGTCTGTAACGTCCTAACTTACATAGGGGCGTGGCTTAATACTGAATCATTCCCCGTTAAGTAACGTTGTCTTGCGTGGTGGCTATTAGAGCACTTATGAGTATCTTGATCTCGGAATAAGAGATTATTAAAGTGAATCCGCCTCAGATCTAATTGTAGCGAGGCAATTGAGTGAAATGGGTTATTGAAAGGATGCGTCAAACTTGCGAACAAATGCCATTTGTTGCCCTGTTAAATCTTCAATGGTATCAGTAGGTATCAGTAGGTATAGGATTTAAAGTTAAAAACACTCACAAACGTGAGTGCTTTTAACTTTAAATCCTATACCTACTGATAAAACAAGTTAATAATATACGCAATATGGAGTTTCGGGTATTTTTGGTACCAACAAAGTCCCAGTACATTTTCTTTCTTCAAAAAACTTTATTAACCCGCAACGTTTACGGAAAGCCAAGCCACATTTATACTAAATATACACTATTCCTACATTACGTCAAAATATCAAATTAAACTGTCAAACAACAATCAATTTCGTGCTCCGCTAGGATGTTATCCAACAGGTTATTATTGCCATGTGGTCACGGTAGACGGACAGACAAATCGCCTATTACTATACACTTTGATGGCCCATGTGTTATTATTCTAGCACACTTGTAACTGCGCGGACAATGCGAAATTATCGTCGAGGAAAATTGTGTTGTTGCGTCGTTATTATAAATATTGGTATAGTTTCAACAGTGTTTTTGTGCAGTTTTAATTGTATTGTATGAATTTGTGATCATGGTTAATAGTTACATCTTAGTATACTTATCTTATTTTTTCATCACCAAGTTAGCATCCCACTGCTGGGTTAGGGCCACATTTGAGCTTCCAAATGTATCTTAGTAATTAAACTACACTTCTGGACACATCTATTGGCCCACCTTGTCTTTTCAGTTTCGTTTGGTCCTAGCTAAAATTTTATATTAGGTCGAGCAAAAAGTTTTTATGCAGTTTTGAACTGGCACATTCACAATTTCATTCAATAGTCTTTTTTTGAATTTCGAACACAGAATTTAAAGAAACAAAAGACAATTTGGAGCCTGTTTGTTGATATCAAACAATCGAATACTAAGAAAACTTGGTTTTATTGGTTTACTTGGATTTAATTCTTGAAAAAGTGATTGATATCTTTGGTTTTGCAACTAACATTACTTATTCTTAACATTAAGGTGAGGTTCTATCAATTATCTACGGATACTTCACCTGAAGTCGCCGCCCAAGCTGTGGCACTTATTCAGGCCGGACACAGCCAAAGAAACGTGAGTGCTCAACTTAATTTAAGTCGATCTGCGGTCCGAAATGTTTATCGGAGGTACCTAGAGACAGGCGGCTTTGTTCGTCGCCAAGGAAGGCCACGATCTCGGGTCACAACTGAATGGCAGGATCGATTCATCGTGACGACCAGCTTGAGAAATCGTCACCTTACCTCCATTGAGATACAAAACCAACTTCGCGACTTCCACGGAGTATCTGTGAGCGCTCGAACTGTTCGGAGAAGGTTAAAAGAACGCGATATGGTACCACACAACCCAGCTAATGGGCCCAAACTAACGCGAGCCCACCGAACAGCGCGCCTTCATTTCGCACGCAGTCATTTAAATTGGACACAACAAGATTGGAGCCGTGTACTCTTTTCTGATGAGTCTAAAATTGTGTTACATGGCAATGATGGAAGGAAGAAGGTCTACCGACGTAAGGGAGAGCGTTTCGCACAATGCTGCTTTGAAGAGAGGGTTGCTTATGGCGGTGGCTCATGGACTGTCTGGGGCGGTATATCCGCGAGTGGCAAAACTCAACTTGAGGTTGTTACAGGACCACGGCTGCCAACATTAAATGCTGAAAGGTACATTCGTGAGTGCTTAGAACCTCACGTGATACCATACGCGGACTATGTGGGCCCAAATTTCCTTTTTATGCATGATAATGCAAGAGCCCATGCGGCCGGCATCGTCAGGGAATATCTTCGGGATGTGAACATCACAGTTATGGACTGGCCAGCCAGAAGCCCAGACATCAACCCCATTGAGCACATGTGGGACGAGCTAAAAAGACGTGTTAGGGCTCGTCAGCCAGTTGCCCAGACGATGCAGGAGTTGAAAACTGCCATAGAAGAGGAATGGGAGATGATCCCTCAAAATTTCATAGAGCGGTTGATAAACTCTATGCCTAATCGTATGAGAGCTGTGGTAGATGCCCATGGAGGCAACACGCGTTATTAAATTAAACCTTTATTTGATAAAACATGTTTTTTATTCAAAAATCAATTGCCTTTAACAAGGCGCATATCCGACTTGTTAGGCGTAGCTCCATGTCGTATGGTATTCTGAATTCAAATTTAAAACAATACGATCGAAAAAGATGGTAAAATGTATCAGGTTTAAAACTGCATCAACAGTTTTTGTTCAATCTAGCAATCATATTTCGGTAGGGGCCATCGAAACCTAAACTCTAAGGTGGGCCAATAGATGTGTCCAGAAGTGTAGTAATATTTTTTACTTTGAAAAAAAAATGGATGTTTTTTAGACATTTTATAATTTCAAAAATATGCGCAGCGTAAATCTTTTTGCGGAACATTATTATTTAACATTGCGTGTTTATGCAAAAGTTCATACAATACCTATTTAATGAATAACCTCCGAATGAAATCTATTACCTAATTTACGCCTTCCTAAAAAACTTTAATACGTAACTCTTCTTGTTCATTATACAGATTAAAACAATAACCTAACACTTGCTCCCAGCATACAAAGGAATTAATAGCATTAAATGCAAGTACCTATTAATAGCGTCACTAATCATGTTGTGAGCCTCTCCGTTGTGTATGATTTTATGTTCGGCGCTTGCGCAGGAGCAGCGTTCTCTTGATAGAACAGACGCAGCTGTGGAGTTGTCAATTGTCATTGTTCAGACATTTGAGGAATGATAAACAAAGAAGGTTGAATAATGTGGAATGAACGGAAACGTGCAGTTTGATAACACAGCAATATTCTGCTTATCTGTTTGATAAATCAAAGTTTATTCAATTACTATTTTAGACGTATGTGTGAAGTTGCATTTTGTATGTTTTACGATTATGGCAGGGCCAAAAGAAGACTTATTTATTAACGTTATTCTAAAGCATGGTTTTTTAATTAGCCAAATAACATTTCTTGGGAGGATAAGCTTGTCATTTAACAGTTAACAAAACTAATATTCTATTTTTATATTGTATTTTTCATCATAATAAGCTGCTCTTCTCAGTCCCTGTTCTGTTAGGTCTTTATTACGATACATTATTTGATTAGTCAGAAAGGCCAATAAGAACCAACATAACAGACATAACACTGGAAAATATGTCAGAGGTGGTACCTACTTCGAAGAACACGCCGCGACCGTAACTTGACTGCTAATTGTGTGGAATAATTAATTTAATTTACTGTGGAAGTTCACTAATGAGGACGAATTCTCTTATCTGATGTATTTCCATGTCTCTTTTAAATTAATTACTAGGTATGGATGAGGCTCTTCAATGTGAATCGTGGAAAGCTTTTCGAACTGTTTTGAACTTTAAAGACTTATTAATGGAGGGTTATAATTGCCTTTGTAATGACAAATTAGATGACGCACTTTTAAATAATTCTATCAAACGTTGGTTGCTCCAGCGGCATAGCAATTACCAAAGAAACTGTAATCCCCATGACTTGATGGGTATTTGGTATTAGGAACCACTGAATATCTTATTTTTTTGAATATGTACCTAATATATTATTACTAGGAATACAATATGTATATATGTACGTGGGTTATATCAACATGATAGGTGCAGGGTTCTGTGTGTTTAGGTTGATTAGTGTTATTACTTACACACGCTTTAATATACAAATTAAATTAATTTTAAAAAACAAAGAAGCTCTTTATAACTTCTGTTCTATCGAGTCAAGTGTCCATTATGATACATTCTCAATTTGTCAGGCCAGCCCACCAACGCGCTTTGTACAGCAAAAGTACTAGGAATGCATAAGTGTATGTTACTTCGGGGAATAGCTTGCGATTTGACTATAAATAGTGTGGAATAATTCCTTACTATTATTAGCCTTAACCTTAACATTTAAATTAAAGGGAATAATTTATAAATAAATATGTAATCGCAGTATTTGTTACACAATACGGCAACTATTTATTCCAAGTGTGCCACGACTTAATGCCCACTGAATAAAATACATAACAGAATTTTGCTTAATGAAAACTTTGATGGACAGACGATTAAAATGTTCGAAGAGAAAGCCCCACCATATTTTCTCTTGAGCCAGAATTTGCGTTGACAGACGTAGGTATAATATATATTTCACATTACCCAAATTACGAACGTTGTATGTAGGTCAGACACAATATAGCGGCCTTTTAAGGTAAATGTAGCATTTACTGAATACTTAGTAGGTACTTCATTGTGTAGCCCAAAATAAATAAACCATCCAAAATAATAATATAGATTTTAAGAAGAAGTTTACTTTCATGGTAATAAAATGTACAAATAATAAATTGGCTTTCACATTAAAGTTCTCAACGGGCCTCTGCGTGTTGGTCCTGAGTCCCCACGTAAGCCTTATGAAAGCCCGGGTATCTTCCGTAAGGTTGATAGCCCGAGAATTAAAGCGAGATACATAATAACAGGTACACATAATTTATTCTACAGCTCTATCATTTAAGATATAATTTACGGGCCAGAGAATGAAATAGGATAGGCTACGTTAAAAAATGCACGGTTGTTATTACAATAGCTCACGCAATAGACTACCAGAATAACAAAAATTAATAGCTTATTTAAAAACAAATACGGAATAAAGACAATGAAATACACAAATTAGGCTAAACTGACAGGCAGTTTTTGGCTCAGAACTAGTGTGGGTCGATCGCAAATCTGGTATCTTATATCGGTATACGATCTTGGCATTATTACACCCACCGCAGTACTTATGAAACGACCGTGAACATTTTAGGATGCGGTATTACGTTTTTGGAATCGCCAATTTGAAATAGGACGTCGTAAAGGCCTAATATACATACATATTTATATTTGTAGAACATTTTAAACATACAATGACATTATTTAAAAAATCTTCTCACACAAAAAGTCATAACTTTTGTTTTCTTTAAAAAAAAACAACTAACTTATTCTGGTCGTCAGCTCATACGGCTTTAGAATGTTCCAGTCTGCGTTACTTAGTTAATTACTCGTAAACTAATTAGGCGGCTGTACCAAAATGAGTCCACTGAAATATCATGGACTAATTTTGTACTTTTATACGTTTAAATTAAACTTGACCCTTACTTTCATTATAACAACAGTAAGCGGCTGGTCTATACGATTGTGTTCACACACACAGCACGTGTATATTCTACATTATGTATGACAGTTGCATGTGCATTAATTGCATTTATCGTGTGAAGCTTCGAACCTCGTGATTAAACGTTCGCTGGCTATCACCATTGAATTACGTTCATTGCTACATTAAAACTATACTTATAAACCGCTCGTGTACAAAACAAGTAAGGGATGGGTTAATTTTAAATACACTCAACAGGGTGGATTCCATTCACGCGACATACGGCGACAGCATGCAATGACATCGAATGCCGCATGTTGCCGCTGGAGATAGGTTTGTAAGCTATCTATGCATCGATCGATAGGGAGCGACGCACACTCACGCAAACTAAGTAATTGGGACAAAGTACGGACTTTTAAGCGGATTTCGTTAGTGGCACGCACTTTTTTAACGATCGATTGGTTTTATTGCGATAACAAAACGGAGAAAGTATGATTCATTTGTTATCGCTTGGGATAAGTAAATTAAGATATATTTTGCGGGCCTTTCATCAGCTATCTATGAATAAATCATTGTCTAAATAACTGATATAGGGTAACCTGGGTATTCATATCTGTTGATAAACCTACTAACATTCAACGAGGTTATAAACATGTCTGTATTTTAAGTAATAATATACGAGCCTAATTTAATATTTAAAGTTATTTTTGTACAAAGGGTGCATTAAAAGCCTTCCCCAATACTAATGTTTTTTTATGTTGTAGCGACGCACCCTTATTACCGAAGGTTTCAGTGAAGCATAAGCAGACACGCCACAAAATAAAGTCTAGTCTAAATTAATTATCTAGTAAATCTCGCATTCATCCTTGTTCACAAGCTACTACAAGCTTCTACACCATGATTTCAACTGTTTCCATGATTATTATCTTACCCGTTAGTTAAGTTACGTTTACTAAGAGATTTTAAAGATACACACAACTGGATATTAATTTCAGCGTAAGTACTGTAATAAGAATGCGTAAACAGCGAGATACCTACGTGCAATTTTTAACACACCTGTTACAAAATGCTACAAATTGCAAACATATTGACAAACTCGGGCATTCATCTCAGTGTTGACATTACATGGTTTCAAAGCTTTTAATCTCTTGCTCAACTCAGATAAGATTGTCATCCTTATCTCTTTCTTAAAGATTAAGATACCATGACATAGCAGTTTCCTTTATATTCTGATACCTTACTTAAGGGACACAGAAGGGATTAGAGTAGCGTGTGCCGAGTGAATCATACAGGAATGAAATGCCAGGGATTGTAAGAGATATCCCGATTTTTCGAGACATCCCGACAGGTTACGTAAACAATTCCATTTAGTAATTGTTCCCTATTTAAAGCTATGATTTTCTACAAATGTAAGTTAGATACATTCTTTAACTTTCGTTTTGCTTTATACGAAGTAGGTTAGTTGATAAAGATAAATAATTAAATCAAAATGTAAATTCGGTTAAAATAACATAATGCCTGGATGCCAATCTTGTTGATTAGTTTAAAACTTTGTGCTACTTCTTACAGCATGTTTGAAACTTTCAAACTTCTATTTAGTTACAGTTTAAAAGAAAACAGCTTCGCTTTCTAATGTCAATTGAATTTATTTTCACGACTCATGTCAAGTTAAGTGCATGTTAAGTGCAAGAAATAAAAAACTACCTATATAACAAATACATACGTATTTACGACAAAAGGTCAGGGATATACCCAAGAACATTAATTTACATTTCACTGGAATCCAATGCTGAAATTCCTGTCCTAACTGGCGGTCAGCCAATCTTAACGGAGATCGATTCAAGTTAACATTATGCACTTGCACGTAATATTTGCAGGTAAATAACGAAATAAAAGTGTGGTATACTATTATCGGTTACCTACAACGATAAAGCAAGCGAAATAGGCTGTGTGCTTACTGTAAACCGTTGATAGTACATATAGGTTAGAGCTTTCATATAAAGTAAATTACATAGTACAAAAAATTGTAATGTTCAAGTAACAATGCATTATTGTATTGTAGCACGATTGTTGCAGTGACTATAAAAATACACTGGTATTATTTACATTTTTAATTCAGTTGTAGTAGGATTGTTCCAGTTAAATAAACTTTATCTAAGCTCTAGTTTTAGAATATGCATACAATAAATCATAGTTAACATAGTTAAGACTGTTAGAAATATGTATGTACGATTTATTGCAATATTGCTTGCATTTATGGGCCAAAATAATTTATGATCACTTGATATCGGAGCTTATCTCTCTAATATACGAACGGTATATAGTACAAGGTTTAGTGAATTAATTATTCGGTTAAGTGACCATTTAGAAGTAATTGTCGTCCTTGGTTGGGCAGTACCTATTATTAAAACATTTCTTTATTAGTTTACTAACACTTGTCACACTCATATTATACTGTTAGTAGTAGTGCTTAATTTATATGGTTTTCTACAGTACCTAGGTATTGAAAGTCAAATGAAAATGTAAATTCAAAATCAAAACTTCAAAAGAGAGATTGAATAATTTTCATAGGCTTTCTGTTGTGAGCTTCAACATGCAGTTTAGGTACTCACGTATCAATAACGTAGTACCCAATGTACTAAACTAATGTTGGCACACACAGCTACCAACTAAAAGTGTCTGATCTGAAATAATTACAATTCGACAAGTAAATTAGCAAATCAGCATGCTTATGTTCTTCAACTTACGGTCCAGTACAGACTGCAAACATTTTTACGGATTCTAATCTGATATTTCTTAAGGAAATTAGAGGTATAAAGAAGATTCCTAAAAGGTTTTTCTAATGTCTAATTTCTATTAAAGAAACTTTTTATGTAATTAATCTTTAACATTAAGGCGATTGATCGATGCCGCATTACGGCATAATGCATAAGAACCAATCCATTAAATATTAGATACATTTATCAATAAAGGTAACATCTAGGGCATCAGGTCAAGCTTTGTTTGTATGGCTGTAATAATAATTGTCTCGACACCTTTGTAGACTATTGAACGGGAACTGGGACAGTTACATAACGGGGGTAATTTTAGGTGAATGGAATAAAAATTACGTTAATTGCACATTAAGGTAATATAAACACAATAGGTACGTATTCTTAATTGGTAAAAAATATAGGTGAAGGTAAGAGCTGGGAAATAATAAAATTAAATACACTAGTTCGGTTTAGTTTCGTGTGTAAAATGACACATGTGGACATTTTCAAACAGATATGTCATTTGTTACATTCAATCTTAACCTATAACTTTGGGTAATGTGTTAGTATAAGTTGGTTAATAAATAAATAAATTCTATAATTATTGAAATTAGAAAAAAACTTAATTTTGAACGTACAAGAACGAATAAAGTTTGTTTATCTTCCTGCATATAGGCAGTATTTACAAATAATGTAGGTTTATAGGTCCCTATCAATACAGTGACTAATCACTTTACTTTCTGCACTAATTGGTGCGATTTTACGGGTTCAATGCCCGCATGGAACAATATGGTAGCCCGTATTGCCTACAGATATCGGTTTCTAATCCTGCATGTTACGTCTGTATCTGTTGTAGAAACCTAGTTCATCATATCTCCATTTTTTAAGCAAGACTGTATTTCTTCTGCCTTTTATTCCTGATTGTCAAATGGATTTCTAGAGTCATTCTTTCAGGCTTATTTAAAGCATTTCCCATAAAAATGTTATTTGTTATTTGAATTTTTCTTCAATTACAGACAGGGATGTTATTAAATAATCTTCGCTTTATAGGTAATAACAATGTTTTATGTAACCGGGGAACGTGAGAAGTTCTAGTGTCGGGAATGTGGCGCGACAGGTTAGCAGGCACCTACAGTCTATTACATCTTATGCTATTTTATAGACCAGCTGAGCTTGTAGCTCTACCCGTCTATGCTTGGTTTTGAAAATCAAATAGTTACTCCTTGCTCTATTTTTGAGGTAGGTTAAAATTTATTTATTTATTAATTCCTTATAAAAATGTGTACAAGGCGGACTTAATCCATAAATCATATTTATGCAATTTGTTCAGAGTCTCAAAATCTCAAATCATCAAAATCTCTTGTATTTTTATATAAACTACAAATAATGATTACTTAAATCTTGTACAAAGAAACCATACAGCTTGAGACAGCTGTTATCACGTTAGTTTCAGAAGCAGAACTCGATTTATGCTAGATCACAGAAAACAGGATTTAAACTTATGTTTGGATTCAAAGTGATGAAGTGATAAAATGGTGTTATTAAAAAACACTTTAATTTAAAAACAATCTTTTACTCTTAACTTTTTTTTGTAATTATGTATTTAATCACAAATGATGGCGATTCTAGTTGTAATTCAGTTTTAACAGTATTTTGTCTAAATGTGATATATAAGTAGCTACCTGACGTAAGTTGAATGGTCTGCATTTACCTAAATAGATTAACAGGTCGATTCTAACTGATAACCTCCTGATAGGCCGACCTGTGTATGATAAACTACTATGGACTGCCTTACAACACAGACGTTTTAATTAATAATTTGACGAATCCACCTATAGCTATAGTGTTATTGTTTAAGTATAGGTACATACAGTACAGTATTAAATTATTTATAATGTTATAGCTAAAGATTACTTCTTCTCTCTCGTGATTTATGTCTTTACTGACGAACGTATTTTATGTGGAATTTGATGCGAGTGAAGTAGCCAGGATGCAGTATAGTAGCAAATGGAAATCCGTCCTCTGCCTACCCCTCTAAGAAACAGGTGTAATATATGGTTGTAGGATTCTAAAACTTTAAATTTAAATTTTTATTAAAATAAAAAATAGGCAAGATAACACTAACAAGCACTTGTAAATTAAAGTAATTGCGTAAAAGAGTTTTATAATAGATGGAAACAAATCTGTGTTTATATAGCGTAACCACAGAGGCCTCTGTTGAGTATCTAATTTCATTTTAGAGAAAAAAACGCCTGCGAGATGCTCCCTGTAAGTCGTGTTACTATTACTACATACACATATCAAAAATTATATTTCTCAAAGTAAACCGTTTAAATCATACATATTATATGTACCTACCTAACCTACATTCATGTACGGAAGATACATAACACAGTACGATCGAACCCATAAAAGTTAATAATATTTGTTCGTAAAACAGTCGTGTATTATCCTCCTATTGACCCATGACTGACGTCATCTTAACACATTATAGGGAACAAGTATACACATTGAGAACAGCATACCGCCACATTGGTATTCTGGTTGCTCGCGAAGTAATAATAATCGTCACCGTCGAGGTCAAGGTTCGCATCCCGGCTGGTGTTCGCTGAACTCAAACCTCGACGATATAAAAAGAGCTTCTCGAACCAGACAGTCTTTGTAAAAAATAATTGTTAAGTGAGTTTGTTTATAGAAGTAATCTACAAAACGACTGTATCGAATGTTCATATTCTTTTACTGTTCAAAAGCTATATTTCTGCAGACAATGGCTTAATAAAAAATAAGTTACCGTCCGTAAAAAATTGCTTTGTTTGTAAAGAAAGCAATGAAAGACAGCGAGGCGAGGTCAAGTCACAAGTAAAATGTTAAGAACTGATTGTAAAAGATTTTAAAGAAGACTGACAAAATCAATTTTAGTACGTCTGACTTATGACGATAGATCATTTTCAAAAACGCCTACACATTACAGCTTCCTAGTGCGAAAGTTGGGAAACATGATACCTACTTAAGTAACAATAACTAGGTATAAATATTATGATTAAACTCTACATTTGTTTTCTCACTAAACTTTACTTGAACTAAACATAACAGACTAACACTTGCCATCCAGCAACCTTTAAATAATATAACTTAACAAGTTTAAAGTTCTTCTCAGTCAAGGTCGGTTTTGTAGATTCTTGTACCAACATAAAAAACTAAATAGACAGTAATAAAACTTTACGGTCTAGTGGAGACACAAAAATTGCATGTTTTCGCCTATGGGAACAGAGCGTAGGATTAACAGTTTGACTGTCCACCAAGGGGAACAATCCTTAAACAATCAACGTGTTTTATATGTAATGCACAGGACAGTAAAAGGGATAACAGTCTCAACAAAATTAAGAGTTAATGTATTCTCAATAAATTAAAAATAAAACTTAAACGTATCTTTGATAAATCTGTGCTATCAGCTTTACGATGATGCTGACTGGCCAATTAATTATCCACCTCAATTTGAGATGATCAGAAGTATGAGTAACCTTTATTTAAAGGTATTTTTATTAGTCATTTTATTTTTGCTGATGTAGATAAGTCTGTATCGTCTAAGCCATAGTTTAGCAGTTGCACTGTTAGTTAGTAGTTCACGTAACTTGGTAAGTAAATGATAAAGTTTTTTTTTTATTTTGGTCTCAAATTGGAAAAGATAACATAATTATTAGATCTTCGAAATTATAGTTTAAATAAATATAATATTTAACATTAGATTCAACTGATTATTTATACAAACTTACCTTATACTTGGAGTGAATTGAGAGTCTTAAATTGTTAATTGTTTATATGCTACAAATTTCGGATTCATAGGATTAAAAATACTTGTAAGTAGGTATATTAAGATACACTAGTTATTATAACATTGCCTAGTTTGGGGTCCGCCGACAAACTTATGCTGTAATTTTAATTTTATGACTAATAAACGATTATTATTATTATAATACAATAGGATGCGATACGATTACTTATTATTAAGTTCGTAGATTCAACCAATAAGCTTAGATTTTAATAATATTAGCACTACACTTACTTGCATCTGCAAAAGTCTGGAACCACCGTTCTTCTCCATCTTCGAATTTTGTTCGCACACAATTATAACAAATCTCAAGTAAATTGGAAGACAACTGAAATTTATACAAGTTCAATGTGTCAACTTATTGAATAGACGTATAAAAAATTACAAAATAATACACGCGATTTTTGTATTGTTCATTATCAAACACCATCCACAAAATTTGACACAAAAATGACAAAAATATTTAAGTCAATCTAATCCGAGCTTTCCCGCGCTATTTGAAAATGGAATGCGTCGCGAAGATTGTCCTTTTTAAATTAATTGGCGCGTTCTCGGTTACAAAACTGTTTAATCGCAATACCGATCAAACGAGTCAGCGGTCGCCAAGCGACTCAGCTGTTATGAAGCAGCGAGGCAAATTAGCGAGAGATGGCGGGGACGGGGAGCGAGCAGCCTGCATGACTACACGCTGAGTAATCGACTGGCTGCACCTACACGCCCTGTGAACCGACAACAATACGTTTGCCGTTATTACATATTTTTCAACTGTCTTTATAATGTCATAGAGAACATTTTTGATTGTCAGTGACATTTTACCTTAAAAAGAGTTTGTTTTAGCTGCCAATAGACAAATATTGTTTACGTTTGAAGCAAAGGAAAATGAGTTTTATTACCAAAGAATAAAACGTTGGCTGTTCGAAAATGAGAATTTAAAGTTAAATGGCATTATCGTGAAAGAAATTCGCAAGCCCGCAGCCAAATTCAGTGAAAGCGTTATCATAAGTTGCACCGGGCGTTAACCTGAAGGTAGAGTCGGTGTAATTACAGAGGATAATACAAGATACCGGCTTTACATCGCTACACGACCAATACTGAATGTTTATGCAATGTAACTGGAAATAACGAAGCGGAATCTGTCGCATAAAGTGTAGATTAAACGATGTGATAAGCTTATATGTTATTTATGATTTGAGCTTTTTATTTAGTGTACCTGCTTTCCTTTGGTCGATCTCTTTTATCAAGTAACGGTTAAGTGAGGTTCTCAATATAATATTCATGAATATTATCGGTGATATCACCTTTGTTTTATCTTTATATTGTAAAAACCTCCTAGTTTTGTGATGGAAGCATCTATAAACTTAAATTATGGGTCTAGATACAAGCTCTACATTTACACGTTATATGTAACAGATTTAAATGTTAGATGTAGTAAGTAGCAAAAGATATGGAGTGGAGTGAAAAGAAGACTTTTAAGGTACGAATTAGATATTTCTCATTCGTACCTTAAAAGTCTTCTTCTATGAAAATTCTTTATTTTTTTATAAGCTAATGTTTTTTTGTGCCGTGTGGTATCCGGCCTAGAATTGACTACCCCCTTCTTCCTGTGGGTGTCGTATGAGGCGACTACTGCGATCCCCAAGCCGCTTGCCAAGCGTGGGGATTATGGCAATCCCCCCCCTGCTTAAACGGGGAGGCCTATGTTCAACAGTGGACGTCTTTTGGCTGATGACGAAGCTAATGTTTTTTTTTCCAAAACAAACAGTTACACAAACTAGAATTTTTCAACTCTCGCAAAGTCAAACGCCATTTCAAATGTGATCCAGTTGTGGCCACAACCAAGTGATTTCATATAGGACATATCCGACAGTAGTATCTAAGTAGTTGTTACAAGACCTAATCTATATCTAATTTTCAATTTTGTCCATTCTAGGGTACCTGTAAAAGAGTAATTAGAGTCTAGAATTATCTTCCCGTATTTCTATTAATATTTGGTAGTTACCATAAAAAAGTCGAGCTATCTATTCAGCTAACAAAGTGATCAAAATCTAGCTATCAACTCATCTTGTATCATTTTTTTTTATCATTTTACTAAAATGAAATGCCAGGAGCACATGTGCTAATCTTGTAAATAAAGAGAACCGGATATGGAGATAATGATCTCCATACACTCGTCTCATCAGTTGGCACACTGGTTGGTACAGTTCGAAGAAACAAAACTCCTTTTTTGTTTTTTTTTTTATTACATATGTGCTTTCTTGCTGAAGCTTGCGACTTTCTTGTCGTGTTAAGATTCTGTACAGCTAAAATTACGTGCATGGACTTTTGTGGATTTTTATTATTATTTAAAAACAAAAAATGTCGCCCCACACTAGGACTTTCTCCTATATCGTGGGTGCGTTTCACAAACATTAAATATCACATATACAAACACCAAGACTTGGGACAAACATCTACGGATCGAACAAATTTTTGTCCCGTGCAGGAATCGAACCCTCAACCCTTAGCGCAGCAGTCCAATCTCTTAGCCACTGCGCCAGTCAGGTCATCGGATGGATGTTGTTGTTATTTTGCTAATTATTAGTCTCTTATTTGGATTTAATATCTAACAATAGTACAAATGGTATGGGAGTAATTCATGGTGATAGACTCACCATTTATTACATTACTTAGGTTTGGTATGAAGAACAGTGAAAGGGCAGCAGTGGAAGATGTTTGTGTTATAGTTAACCCATTATTCGCCAGACGATTAGACTTTGAACATCATACATTGCTGGCATGGACTTAGCAAACCTTATCTTAAAGCCTCCAACCTACTACGAAAGACACCTACATTTCACCGCTTTCCGTACTTCATATCCGTGGCTAGCTTAATGCTTCTTCTTCGAATCGGAATGAGCCATAGCTACATGGAATAGATCATGCCGTGGTGTAGTGATTGGTCAGTCAATAAGGATGGTAGCGAGGTTAACCATTCAAGGAGCGCCGGACGTACTTCGGTGTCGTAACTCGTGGAGACCATACCAATCATCAGGCTCTAACATTATTTGTCACCTCTATCTTCGTCTTCCGTGCCAGAATACTTAATCAATATCAGTAATCATTATTTGAAAGAATATGGCAAGTAAGTGTTACAAGAACAGATCTTAAAATTATATCCCAATTATAATTTTAAACCTAATTAATAATAATATCTTGGGACAACACACACACGGTCATCTGATCCCAAACTAGGCAGAGCTTGTATTATGGTAATTAGACAACTGATAACACTTACAAATTATACTTATATATTTCTAAAACATACATAATATAGATAAATTACACCCAGACACAGAACAAATGATTATGCTCATCACACAAAAAATTGTCCTGGGTGGAAATCGAACCCACGACCTCCGGTTTAGCAGGGTTGCTAAACACTAGACCAACAGGCCAGTCACATTGGTTGTTCACAACATATTCTACCAAGTGTGGCGTGCAAATAAAAGTTTAGTCTAACCTTCACAGGACCTAAAAAAAAACTAAATAAGTAAAAGGACCTTGCGGCGTTTATTTAAAAAAATTACATACAAACATTCATAATCTGTGATAGAACGTCACTATTCATACAGGTCATATAACACACGACGTCGATCTAACTACCACGCCTAATCATCTTATTTGTCCGTTTTGTAGAGATGCAACGCTATCCTCTACTGTGTATCTTATGGCACATCACTGGCTTTATTATGTACTCAAGTCATACGCGAGGAATCTTCAAAGAGTAGGCAGAGGAGAGAGAACACCTAACGTTCTGATTAAGTCTCATGCAAGGTGAGCTTATTGCCTAAATACATGGCTAAGTGTCAGTCTGTTTAAGTTCTATGGCCAAGCTTTTGTTGTTAATGTTAAATACTTTACAGTATCATCATCATCATGTATAGCATTATATATAGGTATTTAGTTTTATGTGACGAACCTACAGTCAGTCAGTCGTGCCTTGGACTGCTTAAAGTGTCTGAAAAAAACTATTTATAATTTCTATAACTTTTATAGCAGCATTTTGTTTTGTTGCCAGTTTAGGAAATGCCTTCACGTGAACGGTCTCCCATTGAATACGGCTCTGTATGAGCACAGTAATAAAACCAGTGATGTTTTAAATAATACCGTATTGCCTGCACAAATGATAAAAAATTTGCGGGAATTCGATCGAGATGGCATATATAAAATATAAGATAATAGGTTGGTGGTAAGGCTGACTGCCCACGCTGTACCAGGGAATCAATTTGGTGTCGTCAATTGTCTAATAAAGGTCGATCTCTCAATAACTTTTAACCGGGTGCTGGAGGAAGTTGAGGGTCAAAGTATGAGGACCGCATTCTGTAAACTGTTTAAAGCTTAGAAAAGCTTGCAGATTAAAACTCTGGATGTAGCTGGTAAGATTATAGTTAATTTTTTTTAATACTACAACCTTATTCGAGCTTAGAAGAATTAACAGAAGGTGGTACTCATATTTAGAATAATCATGTACCTCTGGCGCCTGCAGAAAATGTCAATTAAAGAGGTATGTAAAACAAGTTGAATAAAAACGCATTTTTCATCACTGGTGCAGACAATTTCAAAACTGTTGTCCATTGAACAAGCGCTCTGAAATTAATTAACAGTAAATCTACACATAACACGTTGTTAAACGAACACACAATAGGATATCACATCAAAATCAAACATGCAAGCTTTCCATACAAAAATATCTCAATAATTATATTACCTCGACGTTCTGCTTTGACGTCTTATTGCTGTCTAATATTAATTAATATTATAAATTAGTAGGTAATAATATTTATCAAATGATAATTAAGGACTAGTATGTGTTAACGGGGTGTGTTCATTATATAAAGTGACAAGTAAGATAGGTACTAATACTCCATACACATACATTAATTAAACGCATTTATGGGTTGACCGGAAAAAAATAAAATAGAACGCATTTAAAAAATGAAAGTTCAAACAAAGTTACACATCAACTTATGCTAATTTAACAATAATATGTATTAACTAATAATATATCTTATTTATATCATTAAAAATTCAAAATTATTAAAAGAGAAAATCTTGAAGCGTTCTGTTTGCGATTGTAATAATCAAATATAAATGAACAGAAACCTAAATCGCGGTCAATGTTTTAAGTATACCTTATAAACGTCTAATTTAATCTAATATACATTCGTATAATACAATAATTTGCTACGACATCTATAGCTACATTGCAAGACAATGAAATAAAAATCAATAAATATTTTCCCTCCAATAATACTCAAACTGTCATCTTCTTTTATTTCCATAGATCAATGATCATATCACATTTGAACAGACAAGACATTAGACATGCGGTAGGTAGGCAACATTTGTAAGTTATTAATAGTTTAAGTATTCGTAAAAAAATTAAGTTTTCCAATACGGATTACCTAATAAAGAATATTCCTGGAAGGATTAGTTCTTGTGTAGAAGTAGAAATACAGGTATTGAAAACATGATCTTAGGTGGTAAAATTATTTTAGTTTAGATTTTTTATGAGTTTTTAAACGCTTTTAACAAAATTATTTTTCTAGATCTGCAAGTTGATTTGTTGGCAGTTAATGAGAAATATCTTGCAATGTAGCATTCGCGGGGCGAGGGACATTAAATCGCTTTTACCGTGCCTAGGGTTACACACAACACAGGTATCAGGTAAATAACGTTAGGCAGTCTTTGGGTAGGTCGGAAGATTTTATAGCGACTAAATATTTCAATAAATAATTGTACTAGTTTACCACACACCTAACTATACCGACAATATGCCACAACGTTGATTGTTAGTAATAAAGTCCTTTTAAAAAAGATGTTATACTTTTAAAAGAGCTCCATGTTTTACTCCGCTCAGTTAGGTTATGTCTCTACCGACCACATTTACTAATACTAACATCAACTTAATTCTAAAATACAATTTATTTACGAATTCAATGAGTAAATATACTTTTCGAAACTTAATTGGTGTTATAAGGGGATAAGCGCGTCGTACTTATCTTACGTGCTTAATTAATATTTTCCGAAGTAACTCTCATTTTGTGCGACTTTTGTGAATTCAGTGAATATGAAAAGTTCTGAATAAAAGCAGAATTATACCCTGGTGTGTGTTGTCACGTAAAACATTCGAAAACTTTTTCTGTTACTCTTCAAATGTATTTAAAGTTTTACTTCCAAATGTGTCTTTTTACGGCTTTAATATAACCTTAAAATGCATAAGTTATGTATAAGAGAATAGCAATGGAAAAACAAACAACGTTACAGTTTATCAAAGATTAAAGACCAGACGTATCAAATGGTTCATAAATAATACCTATAACATTTAAATAAATAGCCCACTGAGAGGTCGAGTTTTCGTGCTAAACCTACGTTGAACATCCTAGGCTTTATCACTAGGCCGAACTTTAAGAATTTGAAAATCTATAGAATTTCATGGCTACACACATCTTTTCTATTACAACATGCAGTACCGCTAGAGCATACATCTATTTTATGCATAGTATTCATTGCGAATGCTCAACCAAGGTGTTTGTTCGATCTGTCTTCGTAGAACATTAGATTTTAATAATAAAAATGTTTTGATTTTGTCACAATCTACTGACATTACATAAATATAATACATAGGTACATAAAATAAAATAAAAAATTATCTTCAGTACACATGGCGGCAGTGTCATGTCTTTTAATTAAATGTTCTTTGTTCGAGCATTCGCAACCATTTTTCTTCGTCGACAACATCGGAAAGATTAGTTATATTCCAGGAGTTTTCAAGTTTTATTTATCTTGAATTATAAGTTGTTATACAAAATTCATAAGATGGTTCGACATTACATTTTTATCAATGTACTTTATAATTGGCACAATAAGGTTTTTTGTGACCAGCACATTTTATATATAATTGAGTACAAAACAAGATAAATTTGGCACTGTGAGAATTGTGATTTTGAAAATGTTATACATTATAAACAAGGTAATGTTCACGTCAATTTAATTGGTAAAGGACACAAATATAAAGTTTGCGTTAAGTTGTAAATAAACACTTCAAAAGAGACGTCAATGTTTACGTCTTAGAAAAGTTAAGTAGTTCAAATGTTTTTTGTGAACATAATATAGTGATAAATATATTGACTTCAAGCCGTACAAAACTACTATGTTAAACATGACCAGCATATAACATGAAAATGGAACTCATCGTTCTTTTAAACAAACTTTGTTTTAGTGTCCTTCGCGACATCTTCAGCTATGCAGTATTTCTTTACGCTCAAAAAAAAGTCAAAGACTTTAAAAAGTTTTATAGACAATTCGAATTTCAAATATCGACTGCGCCAGTTTCAAATTGAACTTTTTCCAATGTCATTTATTTCTTTATTCGAAACATTGCGTTTGTCGCACTCATAGATAACCTCCTTGATGTCGCTGGTATTTATCAAAATAGGTTTTAGTTTTACATCATGAAGTCTCCACAGTCTACGCCGAAGTCCCAGTCATCAGAGGTGGTAGCTGCATCGTCATACTCTGCCAGGGCTTGTTCGTAGGCGGACGCCTCGTACGCCGTCACCCCGTCAAGCATGGAACAGGCTTGGGACACATTGGTGTGGTGCATGATAGGCATTGCATGGAGAGCGAAGTCCTCGCCTTCTTGAGACCAGGTGAGCCCTGAAAATAGTAAGTATACGTTGTGATTACCCAAACACGTCAGGAAAAGGTAATATAAATATTAAGCCTGTTTAATCATATTTTCAGAGGAATTAAAACACTGTCGCTTTATATTTTTGATTAAATCATAGACTAACGAGAATATACATATTATAACTGTCATAAGCTTCAAAGTAAAAAAATGTGTTTTAAAAGGAACTACATTTTTGTTTTTTTTTATTCTACATCTTCAAATTGGCAAAAGCATTAAAGGATAATTTTTTAAATCGAACCCGAAAAAAACTGCATTCAATGACGTCTGACAATCTTTGATCGAATCCATAAGCTTATACCTGGAACGGTCCCATTCAACATAGTAAATACATGACAATACTCACGTCCACTCCACACTCCGTTAGGCAAGGTGACCCATCCCCAGCCCTGACCCCAAGCCAGCTGGTGGTCGAGCTGTCCTGCCAGAGGCACCTGGCGCTTGATGACGGCGACCAGGCCACGCCCGTCCAGGGCCCCGGCGGCGCTGCGAGAGTTCCTGTTGTACATCTCCGAGGAAGTGGCTGCTGGAACCAACAAGGGTGGGGTCTATAGACCATATTCTCAAATACATTAGGGATACAATTGCACCTGCTATGTGGAAGATATTATAACATTACAAATGGTAAATGCACTGTGGCTTGTGCAAATTACCCACAAAACTAAACTAGACTAACAAGCTGGGTAAACGAAGACACATGATATGGTTGTCCAGAAAATTACTTAAGGCTACTACTCGTTTTACTGTAACAATATTTTTACCTTGAAACAGTTTTTCATTATAGTTAGGTATAAAAAATTTTTCGTGATCTTGATCATAAGAAGATAAACTCCTGAAAGTTCCAAAGTTCATCCTTATCTACTATCTCAAAACATTCTTTGTAAATTGATAATATTTATCCAGGCTTAAGTTACTTGAACAGAAACTTCTACTTGAATATATGTATATGTTAGCCTGAAAAAGCCAGATCAGCAATATAGCATTTTCTAAACGAAAAACAAGAGCCTCCTGATAAAACTGAATAGCATTATTTGTATTACGTTACAGAGATCTTCCGCTTGTAAAGGCGCAATCGGTTTCAAAATCACATGCTAGAATAAAAACTACACTTACGATACACAACTCTACTAAGTTGTTACAAAATTTATTTTGGCCGTTAAAAATAAAAATTACCAATATAAGGCCAATAGGTATATTTTTAAACTCGTCGAACGATAAACGACGATACTATTCTTTCTATATTCGAATTTAAAGTGATGGACGTGCAAAGTTCATAAGTTACTTCTCTGGTTGGCCCCCCACCCCAGTTTAATTAATGAAGTGGCCTGTCGGCTGTAGTTTTGGCGGGAACACTGACAGCTCGTGTGGCGACCATGATGGATTGTCTATAATATTACTTGTTTACTATTGTCTGTGGTTAACTACGTACTCTTTGGTCTGTGTCTACACAATTTAGCGGGAAAAGCGATTGTTCATATTTTTATTATTTCCTAAAAACAAGATTATTTTATGTTCCTACAATCTGCGGATATGTTTTTAATGAATTAATAGGTAGACAATCAGATAGACACAAAATTACATAGATTTGTTGCTTAACAAGTGAAATAATTAAACCACAAATTTGTCACACAATGTTTCGTAAGTATCTAACTGCCCATCCCTTACGGAGTCATAAGCTTAATACATTTATTTTGCAAAAGGGTTTATTGCAGCTCTAGCAGGTCATTCGCCAGTTGACTTTGACACGTACAGACTAATGTTTCACAGCCTGTGGCATAATGTTTAAAGATTTAGAGTAGAACTTAATGGGGGCATTCACTTGGGAGACGTGCTTCTAATATTTTATAGTTAGACAATTGAGAGCCCAATTTTAAGTAGTACTCAGATTTATTAAAATAATTATAGTTGTTTACGTTTGTGTAACTTGTTATGATAGTTGAAAATATTTAACTAGATACTATGAATAACATTTTTGCGAGTTCTAAACTAAATAAACAAAGTCGTTATAAGAAAATTATTTTTGATAGTCTTTCCACTTGTCCTTATAATATACTGACATCAAACGAACGTTATCGTAACGGTCAGACAGTTCCGAATTTTGTATATAAATGTCTCTAAATACTTGTCTGAGACCTTCAATGTATGTAGATGTGAATAGGGTTGAGAACATACTGTAACTTATCGATTACTGCCTGCTCCGAAGTTGAAACTTCAAAATATCGACATCTCCCTATCCCTGTACCCATTGTTTAGGCGAAGGCGACAAGGATTACGCATTACAACTTCTATAACGTCCTCCCACTGGACCCTGAGGGTGAGTTCGGACCTTTGGGGCTCAACTTATTTATGTTTTTATTATTTAAAAACTGCTAAAAGGATTTTTTCGGCATGGACGACTGTCAATAAAAGGTCAAGTTCTTGACTTCGACGAACTGTTTTAGGACATAGTTTTTGGGCTGAATATTTCTTTTTGTTTAACTTGCTTTGTATAGAAGTTGGTTGGGATGGGTGAATTATTTTGTATTTACTTACAGCATTATCATAAATAGCTTGATTTTTATATTAACTCACAAGAATAGTTATAGATAGTGTTCTAAACACACCAGATGTTATATAAAGTAAATAGTCTCACTAAACCTTTTACTGGAAGCGGAAACCTCTACGGTATAGCTATACCACAAGTCTTAGCCCAATTTATTTAAACTTTATGTTACAAAAGTAAACAAAAGCGGACTTAATGCCTGAGACATTCTCTACTAGTCAACCAATGGGTGGTACAATGGGTGTCAGCGTACTGTCGTTCATAAAGCAAAGGTATCTTCTAAGAAGTACCTACATCTTAAAGCATATAACCATCTTTTTCAATATATGTTGGTTAAATGCTCTAAGACCTACATATTATACCATTAACAAAGACTCAAACCCACACGATTCGTGTCAGACCACAGTGATTATCACATAATTAGCACATAATTTTTCAGCACTGATAGCCGAGTGGTATAATCGTTGGACTGCCAAGTCAAAGGTCGCAAGTTCAAATCCCGGCACGCACCAATGTCTTTTTGAATTCATGTGCGTACTATAAATTAGTTATCAGTTGCTAAAAACGGTGAAGGAAAACATCGTGAGGAAACCGGCACTCCTGAGGGATTTTTCAACGGTGGGTAAAGCCATGTCAGAGGCCTACAGGCGGTTTAAACTCTGACACCAGGTTCAAACCGCCGTTCATCAACCATACGATAAGAAGATCACATAATCCTACAGCGAATTACAACTATAAAAGAGCTAGAGAACTTTTAACATCAGAAATTCAAATGAGGTCCATTACTCAAAGGAATCAGCGCCGCGCTGACCAATAAGATAACAATTACGTACAAATTTATTTCTAAAGATATTCAACCACGGTTTGGGACGGAAACTGGAGTATTTAGGTAAGTTTAATTGCACCCTCTAAGGGATTGTAGCCGGCATTAAGACGCCGAAGGTACCATAATTACCGTCAGATGGTGTACTGACGGTATGATGGAAAAACTTGGTTATATTAAGGAAGGAAAGCTTTACTTTTTCAATTTTACAAAAAACTTTTGGCTTGTTCGCTTTGAAGAGGCTGTTGAGTGTTGATTGTCTTTTCGTAGACAGTGGAACAAAGTGTTTAATTCAAGTAAATTTTAATTAGAATGTGTCTAAAGTACTGGTATGATAAAGTAGATAATGGACTTTAACTATGAACGAGGTTGTGACTATAAACTCAAACAAGTAGGTAATAAAGGTTTTTTTTCAGTAAATAAGACGTATTATATATCTTGTTATACATTCTAAAGCACCATTGACTACCCTGTATTAATGGAAATAGGCTAACCTACCTACCTATCACTAAGTCTAATACTGTGTGGCGAAATGTTATAAGGGTGCCCATGATAAGTTAAGTGGAAGTGTGCTTTTGCACACTTCTTTATACAGCATCAGCCGGAAGACGTCCACTGTTGAACAAAGGCCTCCCCCTTGGAACGCCACAATGAACTTCGGCTTCTTATCGTATGGTTGACGAACAACCTGGTGTCAGAGTTAAACCGCCTATAGGCCTCTGACACATCGTTGAAAAATCTCTCAGATGTGTGTTTCCTCACGATGTTTTTCTTCACCGTTTTAGCGACTAATTTATAATACGCACAATGCACATGAATTCAGTGCGTGCCGGGGTTTGAACATGCGACCTTTGACTTGGCAGTCTAATGGTATGCCACTCGGCTATCAGTGCACCCCACAATGAACGACAACTTGCCATTTGCATCCACCGGTTGCCCGCAACTCTGACAATAACGTCGGCCCATCTGTATACCCCTTTGAAAAATACAAGTGTGATAATAAACATTCAAATTCCCAGTAGCAGTCCTGCGAGTGAAATGCAGATGTGATAGCATACTCGTGGGTACTAGGTACAAATGCTAAAGTTCAGGTTTAAAATATTTGCATCCATTAACATAACTCGTTAATCATATTATGACAATAGTCAGACGGGTTCTGGTAGAATTTGTACATCGTGATGCCTGTAATCTCAAGGGCTGAGAGCCATTTTATAAAATAGGTCAGGCCCTTAATATGTACTCTTAAAGCTGGACATTTTCCGTTTAGAAAGCGAGACGCCGCTACGTGAAGTGTAGAATGGCGTCTCGCTTCCACAACGGACAATGTCCTGCTTTAAGAGTACATGGTAAGGGGGCAGAAGAGTTGACATACGTAGTTAAGGTTTTATTAATGGTCGTATCTAATAAAATGCACTTTAACTTCTCATTAACTAATATAAATAATATAATTGTATCTATATAACTCTGCACCTAACATCTAAAGTTCTAAACTTTAATTATGGCTACATTTGGTGTATTGATATGCGAAGAGATCCTTTATCGTTTAGCACCTTTCTATTGTAAAAGGATTTTGATTGTTATTCTCATCATACCGTTGCCAATTAATATTATACCATGAAAGTTTTTAGTCCATAAGGGCCTGGCCATTACTTAGACTTATTAGTTTATTTATAACAACAAATAACAGCACTTCGCAGATTGGATTTAAATGTCTACATTTAACAAGAAGAAATAAAAAGCATCTTGTCAACGTTAGCGAAAAAATCGTATCACTTACTCATTCAATAGGGTTGTCAAATATGTTTTCTCGACCTCTATTCACGACAAAACGTCAGTCAGATATTGTTAATACAATCACTGATGGATCACTCAGCGTAGCAACCCTTCCGACGGTCTTAATAGGTTATATTAACAAGTCTACAAATGAATATGGATTATATCTCGCTAACAGTGCCGGCCGACGTTTATAACAAATTTATGCAAGGATGATGTTGGGATTAATCCCGTAGAGCGATAACGCGCCGACTACATTTACATATATTTTTGACAACCCTAACGGTTTAGGGTGCTTTATGATAAGCCTCGTGATGTAATGTTTTGTTGAAGAAGTATTTAATATGACAACTTAATACGCGGAATATAAAAATAAAGTAAGAAAATGTCAAGACGAACGGTGATTATGTTCGGTACGGTAGGTAAATAGCTACTGTTGCTCTTCTATATAATAATCTATATTTTTTGAAGAATAGGTATGTACAGAATTTGAATTTAATTTCGTACCTAATACTAGAAAATCAATGCGCATTAAAGTAGGGTCTTGCAATAAACCAGATCGAGATGTTTGAAAAAAGGTCAGGTAAGGAGTTTTCAAAGCCAATAAGTTCAAGCAAAACTCTTTACATGAAGAATGATGAGCCTAAACAAGTACAGCCGAATAGAAATCGTAGCAAATAGAAATCAACAGTCTCTTTACTAAAGTTTTAGTTAGACCTAAAATATCACATACACAAACGTCCAAATTATTATTGCTCAAACAGAAGTCGAAAAGTGTCTACATCATTCTGATTACGTTCCAAGATTAATATACTAAAAGCGTGTCCCTGTATATCTTCATACATATTCCATCTTGTTACCTTTCAGCGATATTATAAAATTAGCCTTAAGCCGAGACATTTCGTCGGCGGCATGCGAGCGCCGTACCTAAAGGAGTTAATTATTATTGTCGCCCAATCTTATCTCAACGAATTAAATATGTACGTGACTCAGAAATATGTTCTCGAGTTTGTAATTTATACTGTGAGTGAGTTAAATCGACCTTTTGGATTATTATAGTGGTTGTGTAGATGTAGAAATATAGAGAAAGATGGTAGAGGGAATCGTGACTAAAACAGTCAAACAGGTCAATAGATCAAGGTTAAGCTAAGCTTTCCGCGGTCGGTTTGTGGATGGGTGACCATTCATTGTCATACTGAGACTCCTCCATGCTTTGCACAGCACGTTAGACCCGGTAAACTTTGGTAGACTTGTCTGACTCTATCAGTGTAATAACATTCCTCTGTAACTGGGTTGTGGATGTCAGATAGGCAGTCGCTCCATGTAATACCTCCTGACTCTAATATAATTGGGAAAACGTTCTAAGGCATGTAATAATGTCCTCCTGACCGAATTTCGATCACGGCGACCTATCTCAGTTGAGACTAGCCATCTGCGCAGGAGATATTATAGTGCACAAGTATGCGCGCAGACTCAGGTGCACTCCCTATTCCCTCACTCTCATATTCCGATGGGACGGCAGACCGACACGACCGGAGAGAGATCAGGCGCAGGACCAACGGCTTAACGTGCCTTCCGAAGCACGGTGGGGTCTCGACATATGAAAACGGTCACCCATCACAAGACTGACCGCGGCGAGCACGGCTTAACCTCGCAGATCGACTGATCTGCCGGGTAGCTGCATAGCTACGAGCCCCACCTAAGGCATGTAATGTGTAGACGTAGTTAGGTAGACAGACAGCCTCACACTCGGAACATGCATTTGACGTCATCGGACTGAGCACAAATATACTGACTCTTCAGCGTATATATGTAGTGCCCGTAGACGCATTCGTTGATAATTCTAAGTTAGAGTACCTACGCTGTATTAAAAGTAAAGTTACTAAGGAAAGTTGTTCAAATAAGACTGTTTGGTTACTTCCTAGCGCGGACTTTTTCTCTGACTTGTATTATAAACACCAACATTTATCATGTACTAAAATAAGTAGGGCAGGATTATGTTATAATGTGTGGGTACGTCTATAAGCTGTTTTAAATAAAAGCTCATAATTATCACATTTATTAAACCACTATTGTGATTGGGCTTTCTACACAGAGTCAACATGAAATCTATTGTATATATTGTTGTCACTCAAATCTATACACAAAGCATCGATAGCCTAGCCAATCAGCCGGGCAAGCCATTTATCGAATCTGTTTATCCGAACAGTCGAATCGGCTTCAAAATTCATTACGTCACTACGAATATCAATCCGGCTCCACCGGTGCCGGCTGTGAGCTATGAAGAATCAATTTCCAACCTTATCTTCGGGAAATTAAAATCGAATTTCCTTTTTTCTGATATTTCAATTCCGAAGTTATAACACGGCACCTAAATAGGCATTGATTAATGTAGCTTTAAACGCGATTTATCCTTTTTCGTTGAGTTACGTTTCAGTGATTTTTGACCGGTTACTGTACGGTTGGCTTACACGCTTCAATATTGAAGGGCAGAGCAACAGTTTCTACCTAGAATGGAGCTATTAGTCCTGGCTATTTCTTCGTGACAGATCATAAAAATTGACGAGAAACAGAAGTTTTCTTAAAAGTATAGGCCATTTTGGATGTTTGAAATACCCGAAGAAGTGATATAGAGTGTTTTATTTATTCAGTTTCTAATATCCACCTAACAGGACGTAACCCAACATTTCTATGCTCATCAAAGTACTAATACTAGGTGGCGAGCCTTTTACCATTTATTGGGCTCAAACAAAAGTATTAAATAAAATTATCTATTATGCGAGTCCTAAACAATTTTTAATTAAGCAAATGGCTTCATTCCACAGCCGTAATGGAATGAACGGTATGCGTAATAGCACAGATCTACCTGCCTGCATAGCTTCTATTATTTCTATTCGAATGTAAGCAAAGGATTGTTTTCATTATGCTAATGGTTGCTAGTGAGGGTAGCGAGTGTGATCACGGTTGTTGATTTGGAGTTTTCCAGAACAAAACAGATGGCCTTTTTTAAATCCACTCAACAGCTGACGGTAAATTTTTAATTCTTGTTCATGAAAAAGTTTTTTTTTTTTTTTTTAAACCCCACACTAGGAATTTCTCCTGTGCCGTGGGTGCGTTTCACAAACATGAAATATCACATACACAAACACCCAGACTCGGGACAATCAAATGTAGATCGCACAAATTTTTGCCCCGTGCGGGAATCGAACCCGCAACCCTTAGCGCAGCAGTCTAATCGCTTCGCCATTACGCCAATCAGGTCGTCGAACTAATAGATGCTAACTATTTGTGTCAATATTTACAAAAATGGGACCGCGAATAAAGTCTAGACGTTCTATGCTTACCAATCCAATATGTTAACTTATTGGCCACGAGGAAATCATAATTAGATTCCTTCTAACCGGTCCTTTACAAAGAAGGCACTACCTAAATAACTGTTTATTACACATAAGATAAGTATTCTTTACATCTAGTCATTCTAAGGGGGAGGCCTTTGTCCAACAGTGGACGTCTTCCGGCTGATGATGATGACATCTACTTAGTCATTATCAGAGACAGGTACTTACGTCGAACTCTCACTGTGGGCCTTTTGAACGCTGTGCGGAGATACGGCATAGCCATTACCAGCTCGATGTGGGGCGGTGGGGGCAGCTGCAACAAACAACAAACCCTGTAAAAATTGATTTTCTCCTAAGATTAGTGCAAACACTAAAAGTGAATGAGAGCCAAGTAACAGGTAAATTTAGCAACAAACTATATTTTGGTGAGGGCACTCGTGTGTCAAAAATTCTGACCACAGAACATACGAGTATAATGTCACCTAATAACATTGGTTTGAACAATGAACAAAAATAAGATTCGGAGTAACGAGAGTTTATAATTTTGCTGTTATTTTTAACCGTCTTCAAATGAACATACCCACATACATAGACCGTTAAACACATAACCCTTCTACGTCTTTTTTTGCCGTAGTCGGGTAAAAAAGGAGGAGGTTCTGAATTCAATTGTATTTTTTTTTTCTTATCCCGTAACTGAATTGGGATGACAGACCACGGCGTGAGAAAAGATTCAGCTTTTCGAAACAAGTATTTTTTTCGATTTATAGCATTAATTCAAGGTATCGCTGCAGAAAGTGACTGCGGTCCCTTAATATGCTAGGGCTAGAGGCACATCGATAGGCCACGTGATCATCAGCTCACACAAAACACGTTAATATAAAAAGGCTGCTCGAAGTAATTAAGTGCATTATTTAACATAACATAACATCACGCCTGTATTCCCCGAAGGGGTAGGCAGTGGTGAACATATAGTACACCCACATTTCGCCTGTTTTGTTGTAAGTCCTAATGTAATAGGGGGCGAGCCTATTGCCATCAACCGGGCACAAATCCAGACTCCGTGTTGCTACTGAGAATTACCTAATGGAAAACTCAGTAACACTTTGCCCGACCCGGGATTTGAACCCAGGACCTCTTGCTCAGCAGTCGCGCTTAGCGACCACTAGACCAACGAGGCAGTGCATTATTTAATACAATAATATTAAAATAATGATGATCAACTTACCGTTTTTGATATTGCGGCCATCCAATCCCTTTGATAGCATTAAAATAAACAAAACTAATTAGTTAATGAGAAGAAACTGAAACAATGTAGGCAATATGGTATTGTAAAATGTGAAAATTATTAAATGTGGTATTGTAAAAATCTGATTTGGACCTCTGTCGGTCCTCGTCAACGTGTTCATTTAAACAAAAATCGGGACCCTTTTAATACCTTTTTAGCGTACTGTTTGTAAGCCTTAATTTAGACAAAGCGACATTTTATTTTGTAAGGATATTGGCCATTACATTTTTTCACGTATTTTCTTGATTGTCGGATTTTCATCTGATAGACGTTGGCTTGGCAGTTGGTACCTGTTTGAGTGTGATACTTCATATCTGTATATAGGACGTTAGTGTGGGAATCTATGAAAGACATCGTTTATTGTTATCCCTAATGCTAAAGTCTAATCAGTCATTGACAATTGTAGAATTATGTAGCAATTATATTAAATGAACTTCAATTATTGATATGTAGATTAAAAATAAGATAGCAGGAGTACTCTTTTGAGAAAACTTATATGCCAGTCTACGGTCCCCTGCCACCTTCTTCCAGGTTCTTCTACTACTCTACATCACTAATGTCAGGATAAACGGATATTTCTTTTGCAGGATCAAATAAATACACAGAACCTTAGATCTGCAAGTATACCATGTTTAGATACACACAAAGGCTCAGAGGCTTTATAAGGTAGATTTACGGATTTGTAAATAACAAGTAAAAATATGTTTGAGAACATCTTGTATAATATAAAACGTATTTTCACCGTGGCTTGTGTACGTAAAAATGATAGTAAAAAAGGACTACGGGCGGGTTAATATATCACGGGGTCTCACCACTGGCGCCGAATACGCGGTCGCCATAAGTCACCGCTGATCCGGGACAACGCTTTTAAAACTCAGCACTTTTTACCAGAACACAGCTAAAATTCTTTATTTTTCTGTAAATATTTTTGTGGTCTATGTGGATATTTGCGTGTAAACGCGGCGATAGCGTGATTGGTACATTTGGATGCGAAATTGTATGACTGAAAGTTACATAAGAATTCGCAGAATATACTGTATGTGTAGGTTATACCGTAAATCTGCGACCTGATTGGCACAGTGGCTAAGCGATTAGACAGCTGCTCTAGGGATTGCGGGCTCGATTTCCGCACGGAACAAAATTTTGTGTGATACACAGATGTTTGTCCCGAGTCTGAGTGTAAGTGATATTTCAGGTTTTTGAAACGCACACATAATACGAGACACACATAGGAGAAGTTCCTTTAAAAAATATATATATATAAATAACAAATAATTAAATAGTTGGACGATCTGAACCGCTCCAAAAATTCCTGCATTTATGAAATTATACATATTTACAGTTTCGGCCCATAAACCTTATATTTGTTTGTCTCGGGAAGTTCACGCAAAATTCATGCCCTACTTGCCAGCCTTGGATCCACTGCGCGAACGGCAAAGTAAATATAACTCCATTCTTTTCTATCCAAACTGACCTACATTCTGAAGATCCAACATAACCCTACCAATTTGTCGAGTAAACTTCACAATTCCTCGAGAATACGTGGGTGTTCGGAGTTTGAAGATCCTTAGCCTCTCGTAATCCTACGGAACGAGAACTCTCGAAGTAACAAAAATATTTGGCTTTCTAAGACTTTCTTATCAAAATAGCATTAAACCATAGAATAATGTTTTATCATTACGTCTGTTTTTGCTGAAGCGGAAAGCAGAGGTGTAGGTATTATGTATCAATGGATACGTAAATGTCCTATTATCACATTGCCGAGTTGGAAGCTTTGACTGGGCAAGAAATCAAAGTCTTGCATAGGGAATCATCACTTGGAGATCCCATCTTCGCGTTATATTACAATTATGTAACACGATAAACAAAATAAAAGTAAAATGATGATGAACAATGAGAGTCAAAGGTAAAATATAATGCAAAGGAAGAACATGGTATCATCACATGAAAAAAACATGAATGCTGGTGCTGGCACGAAACAGCAGCAGTAATCATCATCAGCTGTTAGATGTCCACTGTTGAACAGGCCTGCCCCACTTAGAAGAGGGGGTTTGCCATAATCCCCACGCTTGGCAAGCGGCTTGGGGATCGCAGTAGTGGTGGTCAAGTTACAAAAGACGCTGCTGCCCATCTTCAGGATTTTCCCTTGGTCGCCTCTTACGACACCCACGGGAGGAAAGGGGGTGGTCAATTCTAGGCCGGATACCACACGGCGTGCAGCAGCAGTAATATATCCGAGAAACTAGAAAGAATATCTACAATGTAATTATCTATTTCGAAAAAATCGTCTTTAGAAACACTTAACAAGTCATAAAATCACAATATATTGGTTCCGTTTCCGTATGAACGCAAATAAATTACTTTGAGACTTTTCCCAAAAGCAACCAACAGTTAGAATTGCAAACGGAGAATGACAAAACCCACACCACATTTCGCTGATAACCTTACGAAATCTGACATATACTCTCATTAATATCAATGTAGGTATACCCAAATTACATCCCTACCGAACCCTTCGGAGTTAACAGGCGTGCACATATAATTTACACGCAAAAACCCGTTCTCAGTTCGTTCGTAACTCTGAAAATGTATGTTCACTTTATTTTGGATGTGAAATTAAGTTGGAAATATTTTTGGGCTTAATTTAGGGGTTGATGAAGGTGTGCCAGTATCGTGTGTGCAAATGATTACACATTTTTATCTACTAATAATGTTATCTAAGCAGAATAATACAGCTTTTGTGGGTGCAGACAGAATTAAGACAGAGCAGAGAGACTTTTAGTCTAGGATTTAATGTAAATGTATAATAAATGTGTGGGGTTCGTAGCTATGTGGCTAACGCTTAGATCAGCCGATCTGCGGGTTTCAGCCGTGCTCACCGCAGTCAGTCGTGTGATGGGTAAAAGTTTTCACATGTCGAGACTCCTCAGTGCTTCGGAAGGCACGTTAAGCTGTTGGTCCTGCAGCTGACCTCTCTCCGGTCGTGGCCGTCTACAGTCCCATCGGGCTTTGAGAGTGAGGGAATAAAGAGGCAAAACATTATCTTACTTTCCTTATAAAATTAAAAATGTATAGCTGTGTTTGTTAGTTTTTCCGAAGGGTTTTCCTACCGCAGGAACAGAACCACGGACCACAAACATTTACGTGTTATTTTCATAGAGATAGTTTAAGGGGACTTCCCCTTAAACGCAACAAAGGTTTTTTTACACGAAAAAGGCACTATTTTAGTGAAATTCGACACGGTGAACAAAAGCAAGGTATCTTGCTAATAGTTTTAAAAGCTCTTGACAGAATGATTTCGCGCTAACACCACTACCACTAAGCTTAATATTAGGTTGCCATAGCGATAGCAACTCACCGCTAGTGCTGTGCCTACTTGAGTGGTACTGGATCGATTCCCACAGCACTCGAAAGTAATTAAGAGTACCTTTACCCTTTCTCTTAACCCCTAATTAGCTTCATATTTACCGCTATTGTTCTAGGGGTAATTTTTGCTGTCAAATACAATCAATTTTTGTCTCTATTACGACTATTTCCCACCGACTAGGTATGATACTTAATGTTCGCTTCACAACTTTATTGCTATGAGACTTAACAGACACATAGTACTTAGTATTAAAATGGATATGGATAAGACTTCTAACAGCTTGATTTTGATACAAGAAAAATATAAGGCAACATTTTTTTTAATGCAATCTACGCTACTTTAAAATACTGTTAAGAATGTTAATATTTTGACGTTATTGCAGTCTCAAACAGCGGGAATATTGCACAGAATTTCCACTATATTTTTCTTTATTCAAAAAAACGTCGCCTCACACCAGGAATTTCCCCTGTATCGTGGGTGCGTTTCACAAACATGTTAATATTACATACACAAACACCCAGACTCGGTACAAATATCTGCAGATCGTACAAATTTTTGTCCCGTGCGGGAATCGAATCCGCATCCCGTAGCGCAGCAGTCCAATCGCTAGCCACTGCGCCAATCGGGTCGTCAAAATATAGTCTTTCACAAAAAGATTTCTGAACGCACCAAGGTTAGGTTCTTACTAATTAAGTATAGTCTAGTACAAAAAATATCGAAGATAAATAATGAACGTGCGCCCATCACTACACTCAACGTCGTGTCTGAGCCAGGCTGTGATGAATTGCCGCTTTTTTTCTACACGCTTATGGCACACGGATACGCGGCGTGTTCATCCCCTTTCACCCAATTATTATAAATAATGAGATAAGATCGGGTTCCGCAGGGTTGGGCGTTCCCCTGAATAATGTTGCCAATCTCGAACGCCTCGACGTTCGAAAAACTTGAAGATCGATTACAGTTTTTGAAGAACAAAAAGGTTGGTCCCATAATTATTATAATACTAGCTGCGCCCCGAGGTGTTACCGGCTAGATTTTTTCGGGATAAAAAGTAACCTATGTGTTAATCCAGGCTGTCTGCTACCTCCATACCGTATTTTAGCAAAATTGGTCCAGCCGTTTGAGCGTGAAGAGGTAACAAACATACAAACACACTGACAAACTTTCGCCTATATAATATTAGTGGGTTATGGGATGCCCTCTGGCCAGATGGCGGGATGACTTGCATAAGAGGGCTGGCAAGGACTGGATGCATAAAGTAGCAGACCGGGCTCTGCGGCGTACCTTGGTAGAGGCCTATGTCCAGCAGTGGGCTGCAACACCCTGATGTTAATGATGATAATATTATATGACTTTTGGTGCCATTTTAGCATGTTGCCCATGCTAAGCTTGAATCTAAATTAATAAAGGAAATTTGAAAAATGATGGACACGAGCGGGATACGAACCCGCGACCTTCGCCGATCCGTGGCGCTGCTCTAACCAACTGAGCCACCGTGTCGCTGCTCGCATCCATCGAATTTCAAGTTCCCTTTTAGTATTTACGTCTTAAGGGTGACGTGAGGTATTATCTGTTGGAATCTATGATTACCAACTCAGTGTTATACCTTTACAGCTATAAATCACTGAAACGATAATACCAACCCAAATATATATGACTTTTGGTGCCATTTTACCATGTTCCCGCTCGTGTCCATCATTTTTCAAATTTCCTTTATTAAATTGATGATAATATTATTATTAATTGATACGTAGGTAATAGTTGATAAAGAATACTCTTTCTAAGTCTACGTTAGATTGACGGACAAAAGATAAAAGAGTGCAGGTGTATTGAGCCGTTTCTTTTGTATGAAGCTTCTCAGTATGATTGATAATGATTGAATGTCAATTCAATTCAATTCAAAAGAAAATCAAACCTGCTGATAAGCTTTCCTCACATCGTTAATTCAACTGTCAGAATACTGTTACTTGAAAATCATTGTATCGAATTTAAAACGTTTATTTTTGTAGGTTCTTTCATATGTAATCTTAGATATTAGAGGGACTTAATTAAGCTCGATATATGTATTATCGTGGGGCTCGTAGCAATGCAGCTACCCGGCAGATCAGTCGATCTGCGAGGTTAAGCCGTGCTCGCCGCGGTCAGTCTTGTGATGGGTGACCGTTTTCACATGTCGAGACCCCACCGTGCTTCGGAAGGCACGTTAAGCCGTTGGTCCTGCGCCTGATCTCTCTCCGGTCGTGTCGGTCTGCCGTCCCATCGGACTATGAGAGTAAGGGAATAGGGAGTGCACCTGTGTCTGCGCGCATACTTGTGCACTATAATATCTCCTGCGCAGATGGCTAGTCTCAACTGAGACAGGCCGCCGTGACCGAAATTCGGTCAGGAGGACATTAATTGGACACATATAATCACGCCTGTTTCCCACAGTTTTCCATTTACTACGAACTTAATCGTTATACTAATATAGGACTAAAACCCTGCCTACCCTCTCGGAGTTTACAGGCGTGTTGATTGATACACACCTGTAATATAAATTTTACTGGACTTGATAAAAATAAAAGAAAGCACTAAATCATTTTTATATTCCCTAAATAATGAATATTTTATTACCGAACCTTTTAATTCAGTAAATAACGGTTCATAATAGTTCATGCTATATTTATTAGCTATTTAGAAGGAGCTATTTCACCAAAACTGGCGAAAACAGGAAAGTTGTAACAGAAATATCTTCAGGAGCAATAAATAACGTAACTTATGAGCTGCGTGATCTAAACGTGTCTTTATATGTCTCTAACGAAAAGTCGTTATAAAATAAGTAGAAAATAACTACAGTTTCAAGGAATTATTTTTGAGAAAATTTAATTCATTAGATTAGTCTCTCATTTTAGGTAGAGCTTTCAGTGTTCCTAGTTACTAAAACCATAACAAAAGCTTCGAGATCTCCTTCCACCATAGTTTTCTTGAGTCTTTGTAGAGATAATTTAAGAGGCCCTGGGCGGTCAACCTCGCTACCATCTTTGTTGACTGGCCAGTGTTTACACTACGGCATTAGCATAACCAGTTTCCTTAGATATAGCACATACCGATACGATGAAGAAGTAGAGATAAATCTGAGGATATATCGAGTGTGTCTCGTATTTAACTAGTGTGAGTTAGAGTTAATGGAATAGCTTAGCTAAAATAGTTTTCCTAACCATGCCCTAGATTGCCGCTGCGGCTAAACTAAGCTCAGCCAAACAAAGTTATTTAAGCTACGATCTAATTGTATGATCGAAAATTTGGTTCGGAGATTGAAATCAAAATTAAGTATTTATGTTGCTTTAAAAACGCTGTCTGTTACAGGATTAAATAAAAAGGTAAACGTAGATTAGTGATGTGTTATAATTCATTCATGCGAAATAACGAATTTCAAGCACCGATTGTCTTTTATTAAAAATCGTTTTCAATTGTTTCCGTGAGATTTTTTAACGGTGTGTTAAGCCATGTCAAAGGCCTACAGGCGGTTCAAACTCATACAGCAGGCTGATAATCAACCATACAATAAGAAGAAGAATTATTGTTTCCGTACACACTGATTTAGTATATTAGCAAAACGAAGTACCACTAGACCCCGGATTGGTTTGACTTACAAAAACACAAAGGTGTCCCAGTCCCTCAAGGCATCGAACCTGGCCAACGCAAATAACATTCACCAAAGAGGTGAATCACAATGAAACTCAAGTTATAATTAAATGTATTTTTCAAGCTTAGAAACAATACTGTAATCAAAGTTTTCATTAATCCTAATTTAAGTTGAGACAATTGTATTGAACAATGGATGATGATTGTTTTACTTAAGACTTTATATGACGGCTCGGGACAATTCAGGAGGTTAATAACCCGACGTGATTGGTTATTTTTCTTTTCAATTGTTTTTATAAACGATTCTTATTGTCAGATTTTGGATGATACGTTATATCGAATCGTTTTTACTCGTTAAATTGGTAAGTTGTAGATTTTAGATAGGTGTGGTAAAAACAATTTGTTGTTTTAAAAATTATATTATTATTACAGTTACAATCAATTAATATTCAAGTTTCCTATCTGTAACGTACACATATTTTGAATATGAGCCGACTATCACGACGGAATATAATCTAAGGAAGTTGCAGAAACCATCAAAATTAACTTTTTTTTTCATCAGTATTTATCAGTAAATCTAAATACATACTACCAATGATATGTCAAACACATCACTGCATACGACACATTTATCCTACACCAATTTATTAAAATTACCAAAAAAGCTTCTATTAACGGGAAACCTAGTTGATAAGAGCACTTATTTTATTGGTTTGCACATAAATAACAATATTAAATACCTACATACCTACCTACCTGATAACCTCTATAAAATACGTTGAGTAACACTTACTTATATGTTTAAATATAACATAAATAGATTCATTTAATTTAAGCTGTTATTATAAACAAAATTGGCGCATCCGAATAAAGCGGGCTTTTAGCAACATAACCTCCATTCTGCATCGGCTGAAGCAATTATGCTGCGGTTATTATATAGTAATGGTGACCGTAAATTACATGATTAAGCCCGTGGGGTAAACTTCTCCAGTAATTCGTCTCTGTCCAAAGCGCGGGAATTGGAGGTTAGGAAAATCAAGATGGCGAATAAGCGCCATAGCTCGTAAATTAATATCGCCAGTAAAAGTTCACATTTACAATTTTATAATTATTGAAACTTTTCTTTAATATTAAGGATCTTATTAGTGGAATCATGTTTAATAAAAAATGTATTGAGAACTGAAGCAGTTTGAGGGCAAGTAAAATTTTATGCGTGATAGGTAATCGTAATTCAATACCTTTGAGGTGACATTCTTTTGTTATTTACAAGAAAACGTAGGCCAATGAACTCTCGGAGTTGGAAACTTCAAAGTGCTCCCATTACCAAACTTATCGATACTATCCATCAGTCCAAAACAAACAGAATAATATCAGTCACGAGCCAGTAACTTACACTCCATTTAAAATTCCAACAAAGATTATCTACCTGAATTGTTAGAAACGCTGGAACTTTTATATCCACTCCGGGCAACTAATAAATAATTCAGTGTTCTGCCAGCGAGCAAATTTAATTCATGTTTATATTCCAGTTTGGTACCTTTGAGCGCTATAATAGTACCCCTTCGTAAGCCGTCGGTGGAACAATAACAATATTTTTGTTACGCCAAGTCGGCGCTGGCGCGTAATCCGATGTTCACAACGGATTGTTTGATAAATAAAGAAATCATTTTTATTATTCCGTTTATTTTCAGTCTTTTACACGGAAATTTAATTGTTCATTTACAATTCTCTCTCTATAAGAGGAAAATGTTTGCGTGTATCTAATGCATTTAAAGGTATGTATTCGATGTTGATAATTTCAAATTCTTCAACCAAAACACTGAGTAGAGATTTACACTAAAATCAAATAAAATGTCAAATGTCACAAAGACGTCTAATTTTTCACCATAATTTTTCAGTGGTATTTTAGCACAACTAACAAAATACGAGTACGGTACATAAAACGTCATATTTGTAAACACAACATTGTGTAAAATTGAAAAAGAATCCGTTTCGTTACCCTCGAAGCTACCTAACACTGTCCTTTCACAATAAATAAAAAAATAATTTCAATTTTCAATACATGTGTTGATATTAAATTAAAAGAGAACTCGACTGGTAACTCTAATGGAGTATAATTGTCTGGAACGCCGGGGATTATGTGCGATTGGTGCTAAATGTAATGCTCTCTCGTTTGTACAACCAGGCACGGCCGGCGGTAACAGGAGGACTAGATTTATGGCCACACAGAGATTAGGTTGTACTTACTGGTAATATTTGATGCTCGCTGATGACCCTTAAATAAAGTAAGGGATATGATATCACACTAATATTATTAAGGCGAAAGTTTGTTTGTGAGTGTGTTTGTATGTTTGTTACCTCTTCACACTCATACGGCTGGACTGATTATGCTAAAATTTGGTATGAAGGTAGCTGTCACCTTCCCTGGATTAACACATAGGCTAATTTTTATCCCGTAAAAAATTTATAAAGGAAATTTGAAAAATGATGGACACGAGCGGGTCCCGAACCCGCGACCTTTGCCGATCCGTTGCGCATATCCGCCAACTGAGCTATCAATTTGCTCCTCGCAGCCATCGTAATTCAAGTTCCCTTTTAGTATTTACGTCATAAACTTATGATGTCATACTTGTATGACGTCAGATCTTATCTGTTGCATATAATTACCAATTCTTACTATCGCCGGGAAAATGAGTCTTTAGATATGATAAACTTGATGGGGTCCAGATAAATGGATAATTGACTTGCCATCTAATACACTGGACTTCTGAAGAATGTCAAAATGCGGGTATAAAGTCTCCTGGTAGAGTAGTCCGCTGCCTATTCCTTGGAAGATTACAGGCGACATTTTATGAGAGAGAGAGATAAGTCCTATTTTCGTTATTTGATCCGATAAACCCTCTAAAAAGAACTCCCCAATAATCGTTTACTACATCTCCATCGTCAGCTGAAGTCAGATCGAGTTACGTTTTAAGAGATCCTCCTGATAAACGTTAATCTTGTAATACTAGACCCCAGTCGAGAAGATTTATGTGCTAGCCTCCCAATTAAATAGATCCCCGTGACCTTCGCCTGACGTCAGTGAACTGTGTCTATAAGTTTCACTATTTGTTACGTCATGACGTGATTTAAGGTGATTTATTTTAATTACAATAGCTTGGTAAGTATTGTTTTTTTTAATGATACGTTTATGAAATCTTCGATGGCGTAGAATTGTCCTATGCTCTCACATTTTGCCAGGCGTCATATCCCCATGGTGACGAAGCTACTGCCATAGATTAAACTCATAACTGCCGTGGTTAGTCACCTCTTAAGAGATGCTATCCCGGCGATTAGAAGTAACTGTATCCTCATTCGGCCCTCTACTGAGAACAATGATTTGTATAAAAATAATGTACTTAGTTACACTGTCTTTAACATTTTTTAAAACGGTGCCTATACATTGTAATTTCTACTGAATGGTTAAACATCGTAGCGGCCCGCTCCGGCTTCGTACAGGTATAAAATATATATTTTAAGTATTTCTCCACTATTTAATGGATGTTATATACATATAAACCTTCCTCTTCTATCACTCTATCTATAAGAGAAAACCGCATCAAAATCCGTTGCGTAGTTTTAAAGATTTAAGCATACATAGGGACAGAGAAAGCGACTTTATTTTATACTATGTAGTGATAGAAAGGATGCAGTAGTTTTGTGTTTTCGTCTTTCTTCCCAAGCAATGTATTTCAGATCCGATATTTAATATACAAACCAATAAAATACATTTACATACGTAATGCAGACGCTTTTAAAGTAAGATATTTTTATTTTGAAACCGTTTCTAAACAAAAGTGCAGCAGCAACTGCTCTCCTCGGTATTTCAAGACTCGCTTGCTCATCGAAGCAAGCTGGTACAGTCTGGTGAATTTAGCTTATTGTGTAAGTAAGCGTGGTACGGTAAAAAAGCTTTACTAAACATTTTGTTCTCTACAGACATGTGCATTTCTGAATATTTCGAAGAGAAAATGTTTTTTATAATACATTACATATGGTCCCTGAAATTTTAAGTTATTTTACCAATGCCTGGTTTTAAACTTTTTTACTTTCGTTCCATCGCGTTTTAATTTACCTTATTTTTGGGTATTTTAAGTCGTTAACTGCCACGCAGTAGACACAATAGAAAAACTATTGTTTGGGGGACACCTGGCGACCGCGTTTGATAAGTATAATCTACTGGATTCAACAGAAAAGTTTTCTCACAGATATCTAAAACCGGTATGCGCGACATATTCTCGCACCTATTTATTTTGTGGGTATTACGCCACTTCCTTTTGTATATCCAAATGGGCCGACCTTGGACTCAAACGGACCTTTGACATTTATATTAGAATAGGCCACATAACACAAATAATATTTATAAGGTTTGCGGTACATAATAAAAGGTTTCTTCTTTGATTCTTACTTGTTAACGACATCAGAGGAGTAGACAAAATATACTTTATCCCAGTATTTTTTGTTGCTGCAAAATCAAACATTTGTGATTGGATTTCCGACAGCCTTTACCAAACAAATCTAATATTCCTAGCAATTAGATTATATCATCTGTGAAACCAATCAATATTTTAAAAGAAAAGTGGATAACTAACGTTCTTTCTGCAAGTAACTTTATTACACATAATTTGATAATTAAGAGGTCAACAAAATATGCTTGTAGGCTGGATGGTGCAGTCATATTTTGACAAGCTAGGTTACATTAATGTTATATGGGCCGTATAGTAGCTAATCGTCAGGCAATGAAGAAAAATAAAATGACGTGCATCCATGCGCAAAGGTCATCAATCCAAACTGTCATCGACCTGATCGACCAATTAATCCACATTATTAAGTTATGTGGACTGTCAAAATCCATAATTGTTATTGTATCGGATGCCACATAGATTTTGAATACCAAGTAGTGTATGTTTGGTCTGAGGGATGCCAAAAGGTAATCACGTCAAACGTCATCAGTCATCAACTCCTAAAAGATGTCTTTCCTTCAAAATAGTTTCTGAGTTTTAGCGAAATAAATAATGGTTTCCTTACTTCATTTCAGCGTCTGACTTCGCGAGCATCCACACCACGTGTCCGGGGGCCCGCCTTGAGCCCAGAGCCATCAGCTGCGACAGTCGCGCTCCAGGTGGCAGCGCTGGTCTGCGGGGCACCTGGCCGGTCCAGGTGGCGATGGCCAGCATCTCCGGACACTCCTTCACCAAGTGCTTTTGAGTTGCTATGCATTTGCCTGATGCGTCCTGTGGGGAAGATACAAAACGGTTACCATGGTAAATTTTGATTTTGTCGAGACGACGACAGCTGGATAACTAGAACATCGGATTAAAAAAAACCAAGAGCTCACTGAATAAAAAATATCATACTTGATTTGTGGCGTACATTGGGAGAGGCCTATGTCCAGCAGTGGACTGCAACGGGCTGATGATGATGATGATTATGATACTTAATTTTGCATGTGCACAATGTAGGTCCAACTTTTTTAATCTAGCTAGTTTTTTAGTAACATATCATGTTAGTTAATGACCTGATTAATCAACCTGGCAATAGTATTAATTTATTTAGTCGAACACAAAAGTCTTCATAATATATTTGCATTTTTAACGTAAAAATACCTGTTTATTCAAAACATTGCTCATTTAAATAAGCTCCCGTGATCACAAGAGTGAAATTCAAAGCAATGGCATCTTGTTAATGAATGATTGTCGGTCGATGTGGTTACTCAGTGGTAGAGCGGGCTTTAATTACTGTGTGTTGTTGGCACAGGTTGCGATCAGTACCTCAACCATGGATTTCTCAGGTTAACTCGGTAGCGACCACGTAAAACATGAAACATTATATATAACACAAACATTATATAAAGAATAGTTACAAAGGAGATAGGAGAAAGAGCGCATTGATTTCTTACTCTATTTAAAACTAACTAGAATATCGAAGGGCATTTCGATACCAAGTGTAGGTACTTTGGTTTATTTTCCAGCTGACTGTACTACGTCCAAACTCACCACTCCTGAACCTCAACCATCAGTTTTCTCACGTAAACTCGCCAGCGACTACGTAAAATATTTGGGCTGGTTTCTGGGAGACCCGTATGAGCTCCCGGGACGAGGGCACACGTGAAGCGCTAAAGCAATGTTTCACAGAGACGTGGATTGGTCCATACGCGATCCACTTCGGGTAGAGCCCGTACAATGCTACCCACGTCCTAGCGACCGTATTGTTACTGAACCCTCGTTTCAGAGCACTGCAGGCGCTACCCGTATGGGTCTCCCGCGTACGGACGGCCCGTAAGCGTCTTCCAGATAGCTGTGAAACCAGCCCAAGTATTTCACGTAGTCGCTTGCGAGTTTACGTGAGAAACTCATGGTTGAGTTTCAGGTGTGTTAAGTTTAGACGTAGTACTGTCAACTGAAAAATGCACCTTAGTACCAACACTTAGTGGTACCGAAATGCCCTTCGATTTTCTATTCAAGCGCACTTCCTCCTCCTTCCTATGTAACTATTATTTACATAATCGGTACTAATAATAATGTCCTCCTGACCGAATTTCTTCACATCTGCGCAGGAGATATTATAGTGCACAAGTATGCGCGCAGACACAGGTGCACTCCCTATTCCCTCACTCTCATAATCCGATGGGACGGCAGACCGACACGACCAGAGAGAGATCAGGCGCAGGACCAACAGCTTTACGTGCCTTCCAAAGCACGGTGGGGTCTCGACATGTGAAAACGGTCACCCATCACAAGACTGACCGCGGCGAGCACGGCTTAACCTCGCGGACCGACTGATCTGCCGGGTAGCCGCATAGCTACGAGCCCCACAATCGGTACTACATACATAGTAACATCATTTAAGTTTGTGGTTATCTATACTATATATTATATGTATGTACATATATATTATCATATATTGTATATATTATAATTACATATATATTATAAAGCTGAAAAGTTTGTTTGTTTGCTTGAACGCGAATTTGAAAAATTATTTTAGTGTTAGTTAGCTCATTTATCGAGGAAGGCTATAAAACATTCGAAATCCACGCGGGCGAAGTCGCGGGCGGAAGCTAGTTTCAGATAATTTGCCTAGCTTCCATCACTCGTAGAACTTGCTGTTTAGTTATCAGACAGCCACTGGCTAATAATTTGGCCGAGCAATATGCTTGAGTTTAACATTACAAAATTGTTGCTTAAGCTCACCTGGGTATCCCTTCGAGACATCGAACATAATATAAATTGACTATACAACTATTTAATTATTCACCATTAATTACCCAATTACTACTAGAACACGCAATGAACTACATAGCATCACGCTTGTATTTCCCGAAGGGGTAGGCAGAGGTACACATATAATACACCCACATCTCGCCAGTTGATATCTTAGGTCCCAATGTAATAGTGGGCGAGCCTAGTGCCATCAACCGGGCACAAATCCGAATCCGTGCTGCTACTGAGAATTAGACCCAGGATTCAAACCCAGGACCTCACAGTCAGCAGCCGCGTTGAGCGACCACTAGACCACCGAGACAGTCTCTGTCGACAATGAATTATATTACTAAACGCCAAAAACCTCTAAAAATATTCCAACAGCTTTTATATCAAAATGAATTCAACAATGTACTTAACATAAAAGTAATTTGATAGAGCCAAGAGAACAATGTGCGAATTAGACAGGACTATCGGAAACGTGCCATCCGTCGCACGCGCTGAATTCGCAATTAGACACCGAACAGCCAGAGAATCGCTTTAATTTTGAATAGACAGACGGTTGTTGATTAACTGAGAGTAATATTAATGGCTTTCGTGTTTAAATAGCGAAGCAACTTGAGAAATAATGGTGTTTTATTAATTGTTATGGTGCTTGTAGCTTTTTGAATTAGTAGAACTGTTTTTATGTTTATTCTTTATTATAAACATTTAAAATACTTAAGGTAATCAACTCAAGAGAATTTTATCGTAAATCTGTGTAGCTGATAATCTGAAGTCTATTCTTTTTTTATATAATATATAAAACGTCCCCACACTAGGAATTTCTCCTGTATCGTGGGTACGTTTCACAAACATGTCACATACACTCGGGACAAATATCTGCGGATCGCACAGATTTTTATCCCGTGCGGGAATCAAGCCCGCAACCCTTAGCGCAACAATCTAATTGCTTAGCCACTGCACCGATCGGATCGTCAAATCAATCTTGGAAGAATAGTCTTTGAAACAAAAAGCCAGCTTCGTACGAGATATATGTACATAACTAAATTATAATAGTGCACAAGTGTGCGCAAACACAGATGCACTCTCTATTCCTTTCGTAGGGACGGCAAACCGACAGAACCAGCTCAAAATGTGAAGATCGGTCACCCATCCAATGACTGACCTCAGCAAGCGTTGCTTAACTTCGTAGACCGACTGATCTGTATATTAGCTATATAGCTACAAGCCCCACAAAACCTAGACTGCTATTACTAACGGAAGCACGTAACATTAGCCCAGACCGGCTCCCTCATTAGCCGTCGCGGTAATCTATTATATTTAATTAACGTTATTTAGTTAAGACTACCCTCCGTTCTCACAGAAGTTTTATCGCAAGTAATAATGTATTATCCAATATTGTGAGTCCGACGTTTATAAGCCTACGTTTCTCGTATTTTTCCTTCGCAATGATCCGGTTCCGGGTCCGGAGTAAATTAGCTTTATAAATGTAAATGGTTCGATTAAACAACATAATAAATTCATGAAATAACTCCTGCCTCGTTGGTCTTCTCTTCTCTAGTGGTCGCTAAGCGTGACTGCTAAGTTCAAGGTCTGGGGTTCTAATCCCGGGTTGGGTGAAGTGGTACCAGATTTTTCTTTAGATGATTTTAAGTAACTGCAGGGAATCTGGATTTGTGCCCAGTTGTTGGCAGTAGGCTCGCCCTCAATTTAATTGGGACCTTATCTGGCGAAATATGGGTGTACTGCATACTTTTCTGCCTACCGCTTGGAGGAATATATGCCATTTACTTCTCGTCCGTAGATTGGGGTATAATTTAATAGACCATGCGAGGCACTTTGTTTGCAAAGCAATATGCTTGAAAAAGTAAAGCTTTAGTGTTATCAGGCTTAAAGGTAGTTTATCTATATTCTATACGTCGAAACAGTGTCGTTTACAGGGAGGAGGTTTATGCCCAACCGTGGGTAACATAAAAGCTGATGATCAGTGATGTGTCAAATACACATCACTGCTGATGATAATAATGATTCTATACGTCCCGTTGTGTGAGTTAGAAGCCACAGCCAATAGCCAGTACAAAGTTCACGTGTTTTGATACACTGATTAGATTTTGATTAGAGTATTTTACAAAAAACGGTTATAGGTTTACTAGATTATAGGTAAATGTTTGTGTAAGGTAATTGAACATGTTAAAATATAGAAGTAATAATCTTATAGCAAAAGGCTCACTACGCATAGATTTAAAATACCTAGTAGTACCACCACCTAACTCTTTTTCTCTTTTTTCCCAGCCCTAAATCCTATATAATGTTAAAGGGGTCTCCCATCTTGACTTCCTGCACATAACGCAGGCCAGGACGTAATTTTGTCTTGAAAACACTCTCTTTTACATACATGGTAAGTATAATATTGGGTATCGATTGCTGATAAAGGAGCACACCTCTGTTTACCCCTTCCGAAGTCGCAGGCGTGATCGTAGTATATAATAATCATGTCACATATCCACCAACAATCTAGCTGCGGCCATTGTAATAACATAATTAATTAACAATCCCAGCATTCGGAGAATTCCTAGCATTGTCATGATATGAATTGTTATTAGTATTCATTGGAGCGATGGATGCAGTCAGCGGTAAAGTGAGCCACTGGAGCGTGAATCAAGTCTCCTCGTGCGAGATGAGTCTATTGTCCGGTCAAGTTGAAGGTTGTGTGTCATATATGGGGTAAACAGAGCCAAGAGAGAGCTCCCTATGGTCTCCTTCTTCTTTTTCTTATAGTATGGTTGATGAACAACCTGGTTTCAGAGTTTAGACCGCCTGTAGGCCTCTGACATGGCTTTAAACACCGTTGAAAAATCTCTCAGGTGTGCCGGTTTCCTCACGATGTTTACCTTCACAGTTAAAGCAACTCAACAATAACTTATTTATAATACGCACATGAATCCGAAAAGACATTGGTGCGTGCCGGGGTTTTGAACTTTTGACCTTCGACTTGGCAGTCCAACAGTCATACCACTCGGCAATCAGCGCTTTTTTAAATTTTCCTTATGGTATGATCAAACTGAACCTAATGGCCTCAATGCTGGCAGGATGCAAATAAGGTAAAAGACAAAACTTAAAAACGTTAATCTCTGCCTTTGTACATTTTTAGAATAAATAATAAAGTTGACTTTCCTAAGATTTGCCATTAGTCTTTGGCTCTGCCTACAAATAAATGTGTGTTTTATGATTGTAAAACTCATTACAGTGTGTTGCGAGGCCTACACGCGACAAACTCCGCAGTAAATTACCCTAAGATTGAATATCCGACATGTCAAGTCTGCTGACAGGGGAAATTGTTACTTTAGTGACGATAATATTATGAATAAATTTTACAACATGTTCTCAAAAAACATTAGTTTCTAAAGTAAGACCGCTACGCAATTCAATTATCAATCTAACGTTAGCAAAACTCTTTAGTTGTCAGGTACGCCGCAAGGAGTCGCCACCTGTTCCCTAATGAGAGGCGCGCCTTATAAATTACTCCCGAGCTTCCACTCACGAGATTACGAGGACTCTTCACGCGCTACTGTATTTGCGATACCCCAGTCACAGTAATATAGCTAACGCAGTAAGGCAACTACGCAGATATGCTCCAAACGAAGCACCCACACAGACGCACATCTCAACAAGCGGACGTGGCAGTGCTGGCTGTACTTTCGGATCGAAACTGACAGCCCTGTGACACTTACGTGTGTGTGAGTGCGTGTTTGAAGAGTTTGTACGAAGTTACTTTACTGATTCAGCAGTATATACTCGGTTGAGTTATATTTTGGGCACAAAATTGGTAAGCAGGTGGTTTAGGGACTTTAAATTGGGCTGCCTCTTAAGACGTACTGCTTAGTGAATGAAACTAGAAGTGTACTTGAGTTTCGACGTCGTATCCTTAATTATAACGCCTTTTGGTCGCGGAGTGCCACCATTGAGTGAATGACGGGATCAACTACTTATTGAGGCGGAAGAAGGGGTGGCATCCACAGTGTCTCTTGTTAAAATCTAATTTTGGTGTAAGAATTTTTATTATTTCGCCTAAGTTATCTCCCAACAGAAAACATTTTATGGCACTGTTTGTCGTAGTTCGCAGCTTGGAACTGTGCCCGATAGTTCCGCTTCGTCTTACCGTCTTTAGTAAAAAGTGGGTAATTATATTGTTTCATGCATTTTTAAAATGGGAGAGCGGGCATTATAGGCTGATGTGATAATGTATTTTATTCCCTGATACAGAGGCTAATAATATTGAACTACTGTTTACCCAATAGATGTAGCATCTCTGAGGTTTACCCTGACGTGAAAACATACTTTTTACAGTATTATATCGTTCCTAACTATATATTTAAGACACCCGAGATAAATGTATTGTTAATTGTTTTTTAACCATTTACACCCACATCACAACAAAGCCTCACAAATTCTACGACCAAACTGAACAAAAACAAATTACGAATAGTTCAGGTAGAGAACGGAAGCACCGCTAAAACATTGTAATAAGAAAACTTAAGATATGCGCCACTCGCGTTTATGCAGCGTCACCAACTCACCAGCCCCCTTACCATGAACCCTTAAAACAGGACAGTTTACGTTGTGGAAGCGAGACGCCGCAATACACAGCACGTAGCGGCGTCTCGCTTCAACAACGTAAACTGTCCTGCTTTAAGAGTTCGTGGTAAGGGGGCAGTAGTCGGAGCCCAAGCGACTTGTGATTACACTTAAAGAATTTTAATGACGTCTAACAACCCCTAAAGATGTCGCTAACAACAAATATTTAGGACGGTTTGAAAAATAAATAATAATTATAATTAGTTTGCTTTTAAGAGACTTTGCGAAACTTGGTCAATGCCACGTGGAAAGCTGATTTTTTTTACTGAAGAATTGACTGTTCGCTGTCGTTGTGCTATCTTTTAGGCTTATCAATGGTTGATAGCAATGGAGATGATCATTAGTTATCCTTGCCCAGTTTGAAAGTAAAATACATTAAAACCTACATTTTGTTGTTTCATATTTTAGCTTGGTATCTAAGATAATAATGGCATAAACCATGCAGTGCCGTGTGGTGTCCGGCCTAGAATTGACCACCCCCTTTCCTCCCGTAGGTGTCGTAAGAGGCGACTAAGGGAAAATAACCAGAAGATGGGCAGCAGCGTCTTCTGTAACTTGACCACCAATACTGCGATCCCCAAGCCGCTTGCCAAGCGTGGCGATTATGGCAACCCCCCCCATTAAGGGGGAGGCCTATGTCCAACAGTGGACGTCTTCCGGCTGATGATGATGATGATGATGAAACCATGGAGGTACAAAACATAATATACTACACTACATATACCCTGCGCTTAATCCATATTTAACAAATTAAGAAGACTTTTAAATATAATATAGAGTTACATACAGTGTGTTACAAAAACCCTGTCCGATCAAAGCGGAGGTTGTTCAGTATTCGACTGTAAACAACTTTCACTATGGGACCATCGCTTAATGGATGTTGGGATTTGGCGCCGACTTCCACTTCGCTTTTGAGTTTTTTGAAGGTTTTAATTTAAAAAAAAAAAAAAAAATATTATACTTTTACTAGTAACCAAAACCGCTTTATTTCAAAGGATCGTTTTATTCCGAGTTATTTTCCTAGAAACGGTAAAATGAATTAGCAGACATCCTACGTTCAGAAATTCTCAGTAGCACCGCGCACTGGTTTCAGCTTTCATAATTTTTCACAATATATCCTTTTGAAACCCCTTTGAGGAATATTGACGTGACGGTAAAAGCTTTCCGATAGGTATGGCGTAGTAAAAATATTATATAGTCAGGTCGGTAGCGGGGTTTATGCACCAAGGTGCGCTGTTCAATCAATTAACTATTGTTACTTGAGAAAAAAGCACTGATAGCAGAGTTTTATGGACCTTTGGACTTCCATGTCAAAGTTCGCAAGTTCAAACTCCAGCACAAGTCATGTGCGTATTATAAACACAATTTTATTATAATTATTGTTTGAAATTGTATATTGTTACATTAGAATTATCACATATTATACATTTGTTAAGTAAGTAAACTCTTAATAATTATAATATTAAACTTAGCTGTTAAGTTAGATACCTAATGTATTTTCTTATTTTTACTAAGTGTTGCTACACCCTTACAGGGTCTATGTTTGTTGTGATAACATGTAATTGTTTTCCGTGAAACTACATAGTGCAATAAATAAATAAATAAACTAGTTATCAGTTGCTAAACACTGTGAAGGAAAACGTCGTGTGGAAACCGGCGCTCCTGAGAGATTTTTCAACAGCGTGTAAAGCCATGTCAGAGGCCTACAGGCGGTTTAAACTCTGCCACCAGGTTGATCATTAACCATACGATAAGAAGAAGACTTGAGAAGACCGACTTACATTATACACTAAAATGTACGAACCGTGCCTAATTACATGTAATATTAAAGTTATAATATAATAGTAAGTTAAAGTTGTTGTTTACCTATAAGGGAATTAACTACTAATCCTCGGGTAATAAATATTAAATAAAACCATAATGTCTTATATTCGCGTAATTGCCGGCGATAATTGTAATATGAAAATCAGTAGTTTTAAAGTGTATTCTGAACATAACATACAATTGAGCAAAGTTATTTATAACTGTAATGCTGAGTTAAATTGTGTTCGTGGCTCGTCCGTAGCAACGCAACCTCCCTATCATCTTGTCAGCTGTCAGTGACAGACAGTAATTAGTACACCTACCGCTGTTCTTTTGTTTATACATTGAATGTAACGACTTGTCGGAAACATGTATTCATGTTTAGTCGACTCGATTGACGCAATCGATGATCGATCGATATGTTGTACCGATTTCGATTAGAAAGCCTGTATGTAGCTGCAGTGAGCAGATTAATCTATTTGAATCTGATTTTGTTAACAATATTATGGTTTTTTCCCCGTAGAAACCTCAATATTTTCAAAAATAAGTAAAGTAGCTTTATTTACTCTTTATGACATCAGCTATCTGCCAGTGAAGGTCCCGTCAAAATCCGTCCAACCGTTGCGGAGATTTGCCGGAACAAACAGACGAACAAAATTTTAATTCCATTTTTGTAATATTTATCGTATTTACAGAGTGGTTTGTATATACAAAAAGATACTCAAATTTTATTTATGTATATTGATATTTTGAATATGATACTTATACAGAACAAATACATATATACAGGATCGTTCGATACCATGGTTCAAAGATAGTAGGCAGACATTAAACGAACCTCCATGAGTACCAACTCGATCGATCGTAAAGCGCAGCTAGACAGCCCTGTTGAAAACATGCTGACGACCCCTTTTTACATTGTTCAAGCTTCGACATAATAGAATAATGGTGAATCAACGAATGATAAGCAAACTATAAGTATCTTTTAAATCTTTTTCGGGATAATAAGTTACGATAAGTGATAAATTTCTCTGCCGTCTGCCCTTTCCTCAAATGGCTGGACAAATTTTGATAACATTTGGTATGGAGCTAGTTATTACATAAATATACCAAAGAAAAAAAAATCTTTTGGACTATTAGTAGCTGCTGGGAAATTAGGTGAAATCAGTACAGTAATTACTAACTATTCAAATATGTGACTCATTTTTACACGACTGCCCAAAAAAGGAGTGTATATAATGTTTTCAGGGTTCATGTATGTATGCGAGTTTCTTTATTCCACCATAACTTCTGAATGACATAACCGATTTTGATGTATGGAGTATCGTTAGAATCCTTACACTATCGCGAGTAAGTTAGGCTATAAAAAATGAACAAAAGTGTATTTGTATACATTTCATTAGGTTGACTGAGGTTGATCACCACCCCCACGTTCGTCAAATAACTATTAATCCCTTTAGTTAAACCTTGATTTAAAAAAACCGTATTCAAATCAAAAATATTAGGTACAAAAACAGTTGCATCGACCCTGTTTTAAACTAGAAACACACTCATAACATCTCTATATCTGATCGCCGAGGGTCTTCAAAGTTCGCTAGCTCGGCACCTTTGCAACTCGAGCGGTGTCTGAGAGCATCGCGTCGGGTGTCGAGAGTGGCGGACAATGAGCCCGACACCGCCCCTTTCGTTTTAACGAGCGTTTGGCGTGTCGAGGAGAGCTACAGAGAATTATTGCTTTAAGTTAGCCGACACGACCATAGTGGAACTGTTTAATGGAACCATTCTTTGTGATATCCGTTGATGTTATTTTGGTAGCGATAATAAGACAGTAGTAGTAGACAGGCCCTTCTTTGAACTATTACGGGCTTTAGGCACAAAGGATAATCGTTAATCGCGACTGCTGAGAGCCCTGGTTCGAATCTCAGGTTGGGCAGTGTTATTTGGTTTTGCCATTAGGTAATTCTCGGTAGCAGCACGGAGTCTGGATTTGCCCGGATGATGGCAATAGGTAAACCTACTACATTACGACCTATAACATAACTGGCGAAATGTGGGTTTTCTAATACTTAGGTACTCGGTAATCGGACCGCTATGAGCTTTTCTTGCTTGGTTCTTACAATCACATTAATAAATATCGGTTACCAGTTGATGATATGGGAACTAGGGGGCCGTTATTGTTCACGGGGCCCTGGCCAATTGCTCAGAATGCCGAGTGAAAAAGACGGGCGTGCTAGTAGATGGATTTGGGTAATCTACATTTATATAAAAAAAATATGTAATTGCGGTTCGTTAGTCTTGCTAAAACTGGAGAACGCCTGGACTGATTTAGCTAATTTTGGACTTGAGCTATTCGTAGAAGTCCAGGGAATGTTTAAATGGTAAGAGGGCGGTTCGAAGTTCACCGGGTCCGGTAGTTCATAAACATATTAGAGTTACTTGTTTTGAGTGCCTCGTTGGTCTAGTGGTCGGTTAGCGCGACTGCTAAGCATGATAGGCCCTGGGTTCGAATCCCGGGTCGGGCAAAGTTTTACCGGGCTTTTCCATTAGGTAATCCTCAGTAGCAGCACGGAGTCTGGATTTTTGCCCGGTTGATGGCAATAGGCTCGCCCCCTATTACATTGGGACCTATAATATAAATGTGGGTTTTCTATAGGTACATCTCTGCCTACCCCTTCGGGGAAGACCGGCATAATGTTATGTTATGTTATGGTTTTTTGAGTGAGAACATTTTTAAGGCGTTTGTGATTAACGGACATGAAATATCATATATACAAACCAATGCTCAGTTACTAACATATACCTACGGATAACGCAAATGTGTGTAAACAAACAAACAGAATGTAAATGATAAAATTAATTTATATTTTAAACAGATTCATACATCCTAACTTAGGCCTATTACTAGAAGTACATTAACATATTGGAGGTAGGTACCTAGACCTACTATAGTCTATATAAAATAAGCTTATAAAACGCAAATATAAAATATATTGAGTAAAAAAAAGGAAAAATCACAGGGTTTTTACAAGCAAGGCGTTACCGAGTAATTTATCTGTTAGGAACTACACACCCTACCCTTGTCGTAACTTTTATTTTGTACCCTTTGAGGATAAAATACGTCGACAAGACCCAAGAAATAGAATATACATATATAAAATATAAAATCGTATTAAAATTCGTGCATAATTTTTAATATAGACAACATCAGGCTGTTGCATCAGGCACAAATAATGTAAAAGTATATAATTGGTTAATGGACTGCCTCGTTGGTGTTATGATCGCTAAGTGCAACTGCTGGGAGTCCTGGTACGAATCCCGGGTCGGGCAAAGTGTTATTGGGTGTTTCCATTAGGTAATTGTCAGTAGGATGGATTTGTGCCCTGTTGATGGCAATAGGCTCGCCCCCTATTACATTGGGACCTATAACATAAATAGCGAAATGTAGGTTGAGGACACTATAGGACAACTCTGCAACTTGTTTTTTTTTTAATCTATGTCTTATATATATCAATCCCATATATTTTCTATTCTATTCGCTTTTTATTCTACAAGCATTTGCCACTTATTTAGGACACCAGTTTAGTTCATCAACAGTTTGGAATCTTATTAGGAATGCATGTTTTAATTGAGTTGCGCCGCGACGAAGTTGCCTTTCAAATTGCGTGTTAGTTTGCAGCGTAGTCAATTATAGCAGCTATGTAAAGTAAATAGAGGCAATGTAAATAAATTACTGACAATCAATTATACTGTTGCTGTCGAAGGCAGGCCATAGAACTCTTTACTACACCAGAGAATTACGCAGAAATTACTAGTAAACTATTTATGTATTTTTTCATCGTCTGAAGTTAGCAGTGATTGCTAAGCTCAGTGGTATGACCGTTGGACTGTCAAGTCAAACGTCGCGAGTTATAACCCCAGCACGCGCCAATGTCTTTTTGCATTCATGTGCGAACTATGAATTAGTTTTCAGTTTCTAGAAACGTTGAAGGAAAACATCGTGCGAAAACCTGCACACCTGAGAGATTTTTCAACGGTGTTGTAATCCATGTCAGAGGCCTACAGGCGGATTAAACTCTGACACCAGGTTGTTCATCAACCATAAAATAAAAAGAAGATTATTTGAAGTGGTATAAAAAGGTTTTATGATCATCATCATCATCAGGACAACTTGCCATTTGCATTTATTTGGTTTTATGATATTTACATGAAAAAGATTAAGGTATATAATATTTGATGGGACATTGTATATCTTTAACCGACTTTCAAAAAACATTAGGTTATGAATTCAGGGAGTCTTTTGTTTTTTTTTTCGATATTTTTAAAGCTGTTTTATTTGGCCTAAAATTTGTACCGACTAGGTCTCACAAAATATACATGGTGGCATTACGAGCTGCTTCCCTACAGGGGCATTAGCAAGCGACCACGCGACCACTGCCCTGCAGTGGCACAAAACGGCAATAATAAAATATTTCAAGCGCATGTTAAGTTACTTATAACGCAATTAGAAACTTAACACCGTCCATTCTAGCAACAGAATTGTCCCATCCATCATCAACATCATTACCCGTATTCAACACCATTTACCGGCACTCAAAGTATGTTGAGTATCGCAAGATCCAACCACCGATCGCGTCATCGTGCATCGCCTGCTAATGCGAGTGCAGTAAAATGACGCGACATTCGCGCTGATTGGTTAATAATATTGTTGCCACACCCTTCTATCCATGACCGCTGCATTAAGAAAGGACATTACACTCGCTTTTGAACTAAAAACCCTGCACAGGCTCAGAAAAGTAGCACAGTACCAACTCATATGTAGTTAGTAAGTAAATGATTCTACACCAAAAACCGTAAGCAAATCATATAGCATAATAAAATTGTCACGCATACGTTCCTCATCATGCGCCACGATTCACACGAGTTGATTTTCATTATCCAACGAAGGAGTTAAATCGTATTTGCCGTGGAACGACGGAGTATATTTTCGTGAACTAGATATCGTATCCACAACGGAAAGATTACCGGGGAAACGTCCCATGTAAACTGATTCTGAGGCGGCGATGCGCGCGAAGCACATGGTAGCGATTTGAATAATTTTAAATAACAAAAAGTTAAGTTAATTAATTGGTTGGTAGTCTGTTTTAAAATTGTGTCTTATTTATAATTATGGAAGACTGCCTCGGGCTAGTAGTCGCTTAGCGCGACTGCTGAGCACAAGGTCCTGGGTTCGAATCCCGGGTCGGGCAAAGTGCTATTGGGTTTTTTCATTAGGTAGCAACAAGGCTATATTCCCTGAAGAGGAAGACAGAGGTGTGTAGTAGACCCACATAAGTCCCAATGTAATGGGGTTGAGCCTGGGTGAGCCCGGTGTGGTAAACAGACAGGATCAATGAACTAAGTCGTAATAAGTATAGATTTAAAGACGAGGCTTTAAATCTATACTTATTACGACTTAGTGGTAGTTTAGTGGTCGCTACGCGCGACTGCTTAGCATGAGGTCCTGGGCTTGAAGCCCGGGTAGGCAAAGAGTTATTGGATTTTTTCATTAGGTAGCAACAAGGCTATATTCCCACATTATTCCCACTATACCCACATTTCTCCACTTATAAGTCCCAATGAAATGGGGGCGAGCCTATTTCCATCAACCGGGCACAAATCCAGTCTCCGTGCTGCTACTGAGAATCACCTAATGAAAAAGCCCAATATCACTTTGCCTGCCCGGGATTCAAACCCAGGACCTTATTCTCAGCAATTGCACTTAGCGACCATTAGACCAACGAGGCTTTAAATCTATACCTATTACGAATTAGTTCATCGATCCTGTCTGTTTACCGCAAAATATGGATACACATTAAGTTACCACAAAACTTAGACTAAACAAAAATAAATAAATACTCTTACGAAACTCCCAAACTACAATGAAGACGTCTATTAGCGTCAAAAATAAATTATATAGCTCCGACATCACACAAATGTATCTCGAAATAATAATTTTGCTTTCACCAAAATAACATTGACAAACAGACAACAAAAATATATTTTTATATAAAAATGGATCCAAATTACGGAGTTGTATGGTAACATAGGTTTATTTAGAGTTCGTTTCGTAACCGGCCTACGGCGTCGTAGTCTCGTAGCTCGTTCTACGCGGCTACGAGCCGATCGTAGAGGCGTTTTATCATATTTGCGTGAGATCCGTGGGCCCAGATCTGTCGTAAGCCGGCCCCAATATTAGGATAAGGTCTGGAGAATGATGATGACATTTTCGACATACATACAAATTACTTTGGTTTGACAATGGCAGAGGAAAATGACCCCTATTGTCGTGTAGATACGGTTTGGGGCCCTGTTGGTTACACAAGGTTAATAACATAAACGTGTTTTTTTTGTTCTGAGAATTAACAGTGTAGTTAAACATTGATTTCTAATCGTTTGTTGTACGCTAATATCACAAATATAACTCTGTACTTGAACACAAGATTATAATCATTATGTTTCCACGTAAGATTTTTATAACAAATTGTTATTTAAGATAATTCAATGAACAACTTTAACTCAGCAAAACCAGACTGTGGAAATCGATATATTTGAGATTTTTTATGTTTGATTACAAAATAAATACATATTTTAAATATCATATAACGCTACACATTGTAATCTAAGCTCAATTGCATGTACTGCCTCCTTACCATGAACTCTTAAGCAGGACAGTTTACGTTGTGTAAGCGAGACGCCGCACTACACTGCATGTAGCGGCGTCTAGCTTCCACGTCTTAAACTGTCCTGCTTTAAGAGTTCATGGTGAGAAGGCAGCCTGTCCGAAACATTCTAAAGCAAGCTTAATTGCATAAACAGTATGGCCACTGAACGCACGTACGTCATAAGACACGTACCTCAAAAAGAATTATGAAAAGAAACAGTAAATAATATACAATTACTGATAGAAATCCAAACCAATAAATAAAACGCGCCAGACAGTCAAAGTTTTACAGACGCGAGATAAAAGAAAGAAATATTTGAGTCATCAAGTTATACTTTTGGCTGTATCTGTGACGTCATAAGATGGGGTCTATTTGGCCATCGTTTTATAATCGAAAGAATATCATGCTTGTGTTCCTCGTAGGGGTTAACAGAGTGGTCCGGGCTCCGGTTACACCGATATTAATTCCACCTGGCTGCATAGTTACATGTGTAATGGATATAATAGTCCAATGGCAATAGCCTTACCATTATTGCAAACTCATGTTCTTCTTATCGTATGGTTGATGAACAACCTGGTGTCAGAGTTTAAACCGCCTGTAGGCCTCTGACACGGCTTTACACACCGTTGAAAAATCACTCAGGTGTGCCGGTTTCCTCACGATGTTTTCCTTTACCGTTTTAAGCAACTGATAACTAATTTATAGTACGCACATGAATTCGAAAAGACATTAGTTTGTGCCGATGCACGGTGTTTAAACATGCGACCTTTGACTTGGCAGTCCAACGATCTATCTCGGCTATCACTGCTACAAGTCAAACTTATGACTAATCACAATTGGAATAGTGTATAAGGCTTTAACCCCAAAATGAAGGTATAGTTCGAACCCGGGGGACGTCGTAAGTCGCGGTCCCTCTCAGGAACAGGGGCGTGATAGAGATAAATCTGTGTTAGCCTGTAACCCTCATAAAGCAGATGTTAACCTTTATCCATATTAGATAAGTAACCCTTAATTAACATCTAGTATCAACCCATCTTACGATAATCGCAAATTGTTTGGTGAGATGTGAACGCTAGTTTGTGTTTCGGAATGTGTAGATAACATAATATAACAGGGTAGGCACAGATGTATACACGCATTTCACCAGTTATGTTATAGATCCCAATGTAACAGGGGGCGGTAACCTATTGCCATTAACCGGGGACAAATCCAGGCTCAGTGCTGCTACTGAGAATTACCTAATAAAAAAAAACCAGTAACACTTTGCCTGACCCTGGATTCGAACCCAGAACCTCATGCTTAGCAGTTGCGCTTAGCGACCACTAGACCAACGAAGCAGTCAGGCATCAGTGCAGATAAGTATTCAATTATTCGTCTATAACGTTAATCAAAAATTCTTTAGAATATCAACGACTATACTAGAAAGGTGTATGTATGGGATTGACAATACATAATGTTACGACTATGTTAAATTTGACATATTACCTATGTCATAACATTCACCATTGTATTCTATTTCTATTCTTCCAACATTTGCCTTTTGCTAGAGCCTAGAGCCCTGCAAATCAGATTATCAATTTTCCACCCAGAATATCAAGCATAAATGTTTCTACCCTTCATACTCTTACAGGTTTGACACACGTCCACAAATAGTCCTTATGCGGTACAGTATATTTTTATTGCTGCTTTATTTTCACCCAAATATAATAACTACGAACGTTCCTCCAGTCAACAAGTCTCAGTGAGGAAACAAACAAGATTTTTTTATTAATGTTGTATAGATATCGTCGATTCGGCGAGAACCCCCGCTCTGGATGAGATAAAAGAATTCATATTTAATCAAGACTACAGCTACAACGTTCACCGTAAACTGAACGCTAAACCAATGGAATTATGGTTATTTTTGCATTGGCTGTAGAAAGTTTTCTCCGCTTTTCAATGCTTGCTGAGTCGAATTTTCTTATGACGTACGAAACTTTTATTTTATTGAAATACTTATCCGCAGTTGCCAGCGGTATGCATTTAAAGTTTTGTAATTGTATTAACTCAGATATATATCCGAAATATTCTTATCCAAAAGACCTTCTAAAACCTACACTACAGACATCACCTTTTAGTGGCAAGACTCACCTATTGTGGCCTACTCACCAGCTGTGGATATTATTTACACGTATAAAACAAAGTACACGTGGTAAATGATATCATACAAATGAATTATCTATTTATTTATGTTTTTATTAATAAGGCACATCAACAATGTAAACACAAAATAAGTATAAGACAAGTAATTACATCAATTATAGACGTGCACAACAATTCAATAGGAACACAGTATTCACAGGCGCAGGTACAACATACAAAATCAACAATAATATACAAATACATCTAGTAAAAGAAAAACGATAGCAATGTTACAGAGTGGTTTGTATTTACATCGACGTTTACTAAATGATACCATTTCAATCAATATTTTATTGGTATTGTACAATTGGTACAGGTACAATTCACCGTAAACTTGAGAACAGCTCAAATTTCCTACTTTTAGGATAAGATAAAACAAAAATCATAAAAGGCTTCTTTGAGATCTGTATTATATGCTTTATTTTTTTATTTTTGTGTTTTATTATTCGTGAAGTTGAAAGGGCAATGATTTGTAGATACCTAAGACAACAACAATCGTTGTCACTTCCATGCTTTCCTATGCTCACACTCCAGTTATAACAACAACAACATAACATTACGCCGAAAGGGTAGGCAGAGGTGCACATATAGTACACCCACATTTCGCCAGTTATTTTATAGGTGCCAATGTGAAAGGGGGCAAGCCTATTGCCACTAACCGGGCACAAATGCATGTGACAAAATTATGTAAGTCACAACATGATCACATCAGCCTATTGTAGTCCACTGCTGGATGTTTACCTCCCTCAGGGTACGCTATAGGGCCCGCTCTCCCTTTTTCGTTATCCAGTCATTACCAGCAACCCTCCTCGAGTCAAGCCATGTAAGTACCTCTAAAAAAGTATAAATTCGTCCACCGGTTCTATAGGCTCCTCTGTCTAACAAATAAGTATACACTTTACGTGCAAGCGCAACAACGTGTACCATAAATTCTCATGGACCGATTAGACCTGTCGAGGCAACTTTCTTAATCAACAAATAAAACATGTCATAAGTTGCTAAGAATGCTGAACTTTTTGGGCGAGATTATGATATTACAGGTCTCACTTGTGTGTATGTGTGTGTTAGCTTGCTGATCCGGCGTCTTCGCCAATCGTTTGCAGTTTCGTCATCAGTTTTGTTAGCAATTGATCAAAAAATATGTTCAAATAAGTCTGATATTTGAGAAAATTTTGTAATAGTTTTAGGTTTGGCGTTGTGTCCGTTAAATACGGTAGATCAACGCTCGCCTTTAATGGCCATGGTGTGCCTACAGTCCTTGCACATACAAACATTGTAATAATATCCAACCATACCATGCCTTGACATGGGCAAAGCCTATATAAGCTGTACAGAAATAATTTCGATACCTTTTATCGGTAAACGTTCGAGTACCCTGCATCTTGCAAATCAAGCACACGCCAAACATCTAGATCGTACCTTTCGTATCTGAAATCTGCGACCAAAGCAAATATTATCGAAAACTGAAGCGCACTCCGTCAAGTATTTAATTAGTTTCCTGGGCAGATGAAAAGTACGCGGCTATATCTACGCTTTGAGATGCAAGTCATTGAAACAAATTTTGTGGAAAAACAATTCAAAATGAAACAGTTCATCCGAATTCTATTCACTTGGTTAAATAAATGGAAAGTTGAAATCAGTGTTTGTAAAGTTCATCGAGGATGATTCAGTTCCATTAAAACTTTGAGCCTGAATTAAAATATATTATAATGTTATATAGTTTTAGTACCTAAATGTTTCGAAAACGGTTTTGATGTAGATTTGACAGGCAATTTAACCTCAGCTTTAGAATCGACCAATTGAATCTGCCGTGCCGTATTCTAAAGACATCGCTTACGAACTCACTTCTAAGTCCGCGGTGAGATTTGACACTAGCGCTACCAAATAATATGATACAAGATGACGATGATGAGATGATTTTCGAGATGATATTAGTGTTTCAGAATAGCATAGTTGATTCATAATAATAATTGGAATTAAAGTTAGTTACACTGAAGGAGGCAGCAGCGTCTTCTGTAACTTCACCACCTAAACTGAGATCCCCAAGCCGCTTCCTAGGGATTATGCCCCCCCCCCCCCTTCTAAAAGGCGGAGGCCTTTGTTCAACAGTGGACGTATTTTGGTTGATGATGTATGAACACTGAAGATAGCATGTAAAATTATGAAAGAAAAAACGCCAATTACCCTATATGTTCATTCTAAACACTTGTCGGAGAAAATAACCAGAGAGCACGTAAAAAATAAAACATGATTGAGCTTAACCAACACTCGTGCTTACCTTAAACCACGCCATAGTTGAGTCGTCATACAGAACCACCCATTCTTCTGACCACGAGTTCCAAAGGTATTTCCCTGAAACAAGATTATTAATTACAAAGCTATCATAACATTTTTATCCTTAAAACTAAAATCTTCATATCGTCATTGTCGTACTAACACCAGTTAACAAATTTTTTTAACGCAATACCTTTCTTATGTCATTCGATAAGTAATTTCAAGACGCATCGTTTGACGAATCAAGCACGAAAGTTTGATCCAATGGTGAGGGGTTATTTAAAAAGAAAAACATCGTATGTATCAGTATCGCACAGTAAGACACAAAAGTTTTATTACCAACTCCTTTGAAAAATTGCGTATTTTGACTTCCGTGGTGTTAGAAGGTTAAGGGTTAAGAGAGGTTCAACGATGATATGCCATCAGAATTGTATTGATTTATGGCTTGTGTCGGCTAACCCTTGCCAAACATGACCGCGACTAAGCGTTTCAGGTCAAAGAAAACATGGCAGACATGACTACGGTCACTATAACGTATCAACACCGTATCATACCATACAGAACGTCAATGGCAACGTCTTATGCTGTGCGCTGTTCCCACTGCTTTATCGTTAATTATTGCACTAGTAATAGAGGAAACGACCAGGATATGTTTCAAAAACTTCTACTCTACGGACAAAATGAAACACGCAGTTGTAAAATAAGATTTTTATGTGTTAAATATAAACTAGAGAATTAAATAATATTCTCTTTCTGATTCTGCTGTGCGCAGAGTATTGACTAGCTGAGTATTCCTTGTACAAAATGACGTGAATTCCATACATGTCGCGTCATGGCAGTTCCGTCAGGCGTCACCGAACGGACTATTAAACATTGTCATATATTCAATATGAATAAAACGATATGAAAAACCGTTTCTTACAATGCACTTATAAGTTTATCCCTGAACGGTTAATAAATATTACAGGCACGCAGATCGTGACCGTGGTTATACTTTTAATTGAATAAATATGAAGGTTCTGTGGCTAAGTAACCGCCGCAGGGGTCGGTCTAAAGATGGGTGACCTTAGTACTGAGAAACCTTCGAGCCTCGGCCGTCACGTTAAGTAACCAATCTGGGCTATTTTTTATTTCTTTCACTATCATTTCGAGTACGCAGACAAAGTCCAACAAACAAAAAGGTACCATGAGACATCGTTTAACTCAAGACCTAGATTATCCTCTCAATATGAATACTCAACTTGACGTCAGGAATTAATCTTTGATCTCGTGCAAAAATATCCAAACTAAGCGGAAGAGTGGTGATTTCTCTTTCGGCACATTACCTACTACATTTGGAGACTGAAATAAAACGTACAATTTATATAGGCTCTCAAAATGCTCATTATGTATTGTTAAAGCAATAATACATTTAATTTGCGGGACTTTCCGAAGAATAGTCATTAAGCGAAGTAATTCAAACAATCTCAATATCCAAACAAACTTTAGGAGCATTCAAAATCGAACGCGCGTCTAAATGGTCCCTTGTCTCTGCCACTGAGCGACGTCACTTGAGGACCTCCTATCTCTTTCCCTCTATACACCTCTCGTTCCCACAAGGGTGGCTTCATTAAAACGCCTAATAGCTACTTAGTAGTCACCTAGCAGACTCGCAAGCTGATGTTAGGACCTATCCACACGAGCGGCGATCAATCGTCTATCAACATACGAGTCACGATTAGTATGGGAGTCAGCGATATCGACGTCACTTTATTGCTGTCATGTGGAGAGTCTCGAGCGTGTTAATGCTATGCGGTATGTCGATCGACGCGTCGGAGTCGCTCGTGTAGAACGGCTCTTACTCATAGCTTTCACATGAGTACTATGATGCAGGCGTGTAGAGTAATTCGATGCTTTTAAATAAAGTGTTTTGTGGCTGAAGTGTGTTAAACAAATGGATGGTTGCCAACCGAACTTGTCCATATACTGAAGCGGGATAAAAGCCAATACTTGTTTGTATATCACGCTTGTATTTCCCAAAGGGGTAAGCTGGGGTTTATAGTGTTTTACACGCACATTTTTTCGAGTCGGTACTGTTTGTAACAGGGGACAAATTTCTTATTATTTTATAGGGTGTCTTAGGGGGGCAATTGACGCTGTAGTATAGTATCAATCTCAATCGAGACTAGCCAAATACCTTCGCCGCAGATATTAGAGTGCACAAACTGTTCACAAACACAGCTGCACTCTGTTTCCTTACCACTTATTGTCTAATGGGACGGTAATAGCGACCCAGCTGACTCCGATATATACATTTTCCACGCGTATTGTTTTTTTTAATGTGCCTTACACTTGGATTTTTTCCTGTATTTTGTGCATTTGACAGACATGATAATTATATATATCACATAGAACATTCAAACATACAATTATAATCATATCAATTAATTATTTCATCAGATGTTAGATTAATTTTATAGAATCATATAATAATTAAGGGCGCAAGTAGAAAGCCTCCAAGAGTGACGATAATTAAGTACGTCCGGCGCACCCTGGAGTGTCAACCTCGCTACCATCCTTGTTGACTGACCAATCACTACACTTCGGCATGACCTATTCTAAAGGCTCATTCCGATTCAAAGAAGAAGAAAATCATGTCAAATACCTAAACTCCGAACAAATATCCACCAATCAAACGACTAGGTATTTGTTTTGTGTGAGAATCAAATTCACTAGAACAGCTACCAAGAGGTACAGATTTTTACCCCAATCAGCCCCTCAATTAGATATCCTCACAGCCAGAAGTAATCTAACCATCCAGGATCTATTTTGCTTTCCTTGACATATCCCTTCCTCGTCCACTTTTCGTTGGATCCCATAAAAACTTGAGTTACTGCGCGCCATAAAATCGATATAAATCCATAGTAAGTGTCGTAAAGCAACTTGTTTTTATGAACAAATAGGAATATGCCTAGGGTTGGTCTATTTACACGACTGCCCAAAAAAGGAGTGTAACGTTTTCAGGGTTCATGTATGTGGGTTTCTTTATTCCCTCATAACTTCTGAATGCCTGAACCGATTTGGATGTATGGAGTGTCGTTAGAATCCTTGCAACATTTCGGGTAAAATAAGATAAAAAAGAAAGAAATAAAAACAATAAATTAAAATAACATAGAAACACGACTGCCATGGCAAAAATCGAACTAAAAAGTAAAAAACAAGTTCCATCGCAGACGGGATGTCCCATGTGGAAATTAAACCCGCAACCCTTAAAGGAGCCGTCTAATCACTTGGCCACTACGCCAATCAGGTCGTCAAAAATAAATTTCAGCTACTAATGCCACAGTGAGTCTGATCTGACTTCTGTGGTTCACTGTACCAGTGACAACCCTAACCAAGCCTTTACGTCACCGACATTCAGTTAGATTATTGACTCTGCCCCGAAAATGATCGAGTGACGATGTTTTTATTGGCATGAGAGGTTTACGAGATCACTACAAACAAGTCGAGATCTGCCAAGGAGTTTGGTACTCTATCATGTTTGGGGTTAAAAAGAAGTTATCAAAATAAACATGTTTGTGTTCTGTTGTAGTTCTTTTGTTTTTTGGAATACGGGTTTTGCGTTTGGTCCAAGCTAAGGTTCATTCACCTGTATAATCGTCTATAAATGGCAAACAGGGCAAAGACCTCTTTTCATACGTTACAGGAATGATCATTGATCACCACGCTTGTTCATTTCTGGATGATTATTTAAAAATATTAAATCTACTAAGTATGTTTCTCATAACCGTTAGTTAGTGGTGCCTGAAAATAATTTATAACCTAAGACAATATCTTTCAAGGTCATCATAATCACATGCCTTACGATTTCCCAATTTCGGAGTTAGTTTCCAAATTAACTCGATGCCATTGAACCAGTACTCTGCATGTAGAGACTGCCTATCTAACCTCCACAACCCAGTTCTTAATAATAAATACCACTTATTAAAATACGTTGTCAGTTTCTCGGGCTTTTTCATAGCGATATGAAAATGGATATCAGTGGTCATCCATCCATGATCAAACCGCTGCAGGCGTAGCTTACCGACGATCGCTCTGCCCAGTTGTTACTGAGTTACGAGTAGGTACCAACGAGCTCTCGTCTCGCCTCAACAGAGGTCGCATGAACCCTAAATTCGCTCGTAGTTTTTGTTTGCAAAAACTAAAAACTTTTAGAAACTGAGTTCGGACGGACGTGCGGGCACTCAGTTAGTTCCAAACAAACTATTCAATGTACTCTTGCTTGTGTGTATACTCGGCCTACACGTGTCCGCTGTCCGCCAATACTATTGTTTTTTGCAGAGTTGAGAGACAGGATATTAGACACAATGAATTCGATTTTGCGGCAACACTTTTATAACATGCAGAATTGCAGATAGATGATAAATAAGTAATAAGCCTATAACTATAACAATTAATAAGTCCCTTCTTTACTCTTGGCTATAAAAGCACATACGACACAGAAAACTAGTACCTGCTGGGCGACGAAACATTAACTAAAGTAAATAATATTCAGAAGACTATCTAAGAAAGACGCGATGTCTAGAATGCCTTTCACCGACAAGCAAGTCTTTAAAAAAGAACGGTACGCATTAAATGACCCTGATGAAAATCCCGTGTCTTTCCCACACTATAATAAACAAACATGGCTATAAATTCTTTCGTATAAGATTTAAGAACATTTGAAATTAATAAAGATGCGTGATTATGATAGATCTAATCTAGAATCTATCAATCTATGATAGCTTACGCTAAAAGACATCGCCCCTGTATCGAGGGTGCGTTTATATACACAAACATATATAGATACACCCAAACTCGAGACAAAACATCTGCGGATCACCGAATTATATTCCCGTGCGGGAATCAAACCCGTAACCTTAGCGCAGCAGTCCAATCAGGTCGTATTCATCTATCTACTTACTTTTATATCGAAGCATGTAGCCGCCCTTGATTTGTGTAGCGCCATGTTCTGAAACAAACAATACACATGAGCATAATAGTTGTCAAATATACAGAATAGGTATGAGTTGACGACGCAAACGGAAGCGGGTTTGATTAATATTGAATATCTGAGCCCTATGTCCTTGTTTACAGAATAGCAAGAGAGAAAAGTCCAGTCATTTTGGTTCGTAGCTGTCAGTTTGTATTTTAACCCCCGACGGAAAAAGAGGGGTGTTATAAGTTTGACCGCTGTGTGTCTGTCTGTGGCACCGTAGCTCTGAAATGGGTGTAGCGGTACCCCACCGCGACATTGTCTTAAATAGGTGTTACTCGATCGTATTTTATGGCTCAATGATATGTATTGATCGTTTTTTTTGCGTTGAGGGTTTTTATATTTTTTTATAATTTATCTTAGTCCAATGGGACGGTAGACCGACAGGACCGGAGAGAGATAAGGTGCAGGACCAACGGCTTAACGGAGACGGAGGGGTCACGACATGTGAAAACGGTCACCCATCACAAGACTGACCGCGGCGAGCACAGCTTATCCTCGCAGACCTACTAATCAGCGCGGTAGCCACGTAGCTAAGAGCCCCTCAAGATAATAAGTATAATATAACAACTATTAAGAACGAACTGTCGAAAATTTCAAAGTACTGGAGTTCCGCCGTGAATATTAACAAAGCCAGTTATTTGCGGTAAACAGGGAACTCCCAACGAGACGAGCATTGAGACCGACGTGAGACGAATACGAAATATTTACTAATAATGGACTTTCATACAAACGGGATAGCGAAGTAATCTTCTAGTTTGTAACCCGGATTCTTTAGCGTAAGACGGGTTCCAATCCAGGACGACCTGATTGGCGCAGTGGCTGAGCGATTGTACTGCTGCGCTAAGGGTTGCGGGCTCGATTCCCGCACGGGACTAACATTTGTGAGATCCGCACACGTTTGTCCCGAGTCTGGGTGTTTGTGTATGTGATATTTCATGTTTGTGAAACGCATCCAAGATACAGTAGAAATTCCTAGTGTGGGGCAACTTAAAAAAAAAGAACTTAATATGAAATTGTAAAAAAATCTAATATTATTATAAAAAAATATTGTATTCAAGTAATTTACAGACAGATTGTGCTGCTGGGGTGATTATTACGCTGTTTCTTCTACCCAGCTACAGCACTAGGAAGTTGTGACGGGCGAGCGTTTTGGAGGTTGTCTTTATGAAGTCGACGTTAAAAAGTATGTTGCTAAATGTTCTTTATTTAGTTCTCTAACTACAATCGTTGCTATTAAGTACTATCGTTCTCCGAGGTTTAGATATTTACAGGCCCCGCGATTTTACTGGACTTTTCTATATTAGTATTCGATGGGCCCACATCGAGTTCGTCACCTCATGCGACTCGCTTTTTTAGCAATAGAATGGTAGTATGTTCACTAATCACCCCGACAACGAAACGAAGACTACAATAATATATAAAAATCCTCACCGCTAAACTTCACTGAAATCCTACATTAACCTCCGTAGGACAATGTATACATACAGATGAACATAAAGCAATATTTTATACCACAAATGAAACGCATCTAAGTACACCACAGGGAAATAACTCCGGCGCCCGACCGCCGACGACTCGTGTGAAAGGTAGCTCACACACGAACCCACAGAGACTAATCACACTTGAATATCTATTATTGTTAGTGTATATTGTGATATTCTTTTTAATGTGTACACCAGTGTCTACCAAGAGTTGCTGCGTATTTATTTTTATGTTATGTATGTTATTGTATTTATTTACTATGGACAACGTTTGTTATTTCTATGGCAACGAGAACAAAGCTCCCTAGAGTTAACGCGATGTAGGTACTAAAAACTGTGGTTTGCAGAAAACGCGACGCGCTATGACAGTTTTCTCGATGCAAACACTGTCAGCTGACACGCGTATTGGAAACATCACGTTATTTACTTCTGTAACCCATGGTAGATAGTGTTAATAATTTATTTACAAGAATTTACTACAATTTACATTATATATACACTATACAGTCGATTTTTTTATACTACCTACATTGAAACTAATAATATATACAACCAAAAAACATCAGACAATTATGCGTCGAAATATTCCTCCTCATCACTGTCGACTGGTAGGGTGCCCAAAAGGCTGGCGACATTGCCACGTTGAATGGCAATGCTAATTCTTTTGCCAAAAAAACATTCCTTTGGTCACGCGAAGAGTCGACCAACCGTTTAGATAGATAGATAGATGATAGATAGTATGTAGATACAGATGATTTGTCTAGACGCAATGGTTCGACAAACAAATACCTCTATAGAACCTTCGTTGTAGTCGTCTGGCAAACTACTTACATCGTTAGTCTGACTCATGGCTAAGTAATGGCCGTACGATCCAATCGATCAGAGTAAAGCTACGCGATCAGTGTAGTGGGTCCTTGGATGGGTCGAATGCAACCTGCGCCTCAGACAGCACGATCAGTCCCAGCCGTCATTAGTAAATCTACAGTCGAAGATAGTCGAGTTTGACAATCAAGGAGTTATAAGTTCTAACCCTCTACAGCTACACGAAATCTGTATCCCAGTAGAGACGCTATATTAAAGTATTTTATTTGTGTTTATATAAATTGTTAATAAATACAATACATACATAATCCATAATCCACTTATTCCGTTATCTCTATATATATCTTTTAGGTCATTCACGACACTGACTCATTTTTAATTGAGTTGAGATACTCATCGTTACATAACACGTCCACGGTCCAACCTTATTTAGTCTAGCAGACGTCTAACTCACATCTTTACCCCCATATCTCACTACATATATTTAGAACTGGCCGGTATTACTGTAACTCTCAGAGGAAATCATAGTGGTCGGCCAGGTGTCGTGGAATGCTTAATATTAAGTAACGCCAACAAATAACACGTGTATGTTTGGGTATCGTATACCTTTACCGAACCTTTTTCATCTTTCATGAGGGTCCGGATTTATTTTTAGTTTTGAGTGGATTTGTGAAGTTTTAAACAAAGTTGCCTTGCGTCCTCTATTGCTGTTATTGGTGCGGTTGAGAAAAGTTTCTAGTCCTGTCTGTCTGTAGAGTTTAAAATATTGAGACAGCCACAACAGTTTTGAGACTAACATATTTTTATTGGTGTGCTTAAGCGAGTTATGAAATAACAATGTTTATAGATGCTGTCGAAATAAATACTAGTTCGTAATATAGAGATTAAAATCTTTGATAAACAATGATTCAATGTAGATTATTACTTTTATTTTTAATTTAGTCGGAAGGTTGACAGCGCTATTGAAGATCTTGGATCAAAGATTGGATTTACCACAATCTAATTACAATAAAACATACTACCTACATTAAAACTAATGATACATAGTAGGTACATCGTTTTAAAAAATAACGTAAAAGAAAACTAGTTTGATATTGCGAAAGCGAGAGGATTAGTTACATGCGAGCAAGACCTTGGCCAAATTCAAAGAACTCAAATCACTAATAAAACTAACGCTTATAAAATATCAATACTTCTAAGATTATTCCGAAGTATTTATCCTTTAGCAAATTATAATAAATATTGTATCTTTTAAACAAAGGATTTTTTTATTTTACCAATTAAATTACACTACAGATTTGACATCTATTTATAATTTAAATCAAACAAAAAACTATATTCAAAAGTAAACAATTAAAAAGCATCACAATATTCATCCTCATCGATGTCGACCAGTAACGTGCCCGAAAGACTGGCAACATTGCAACATTGAATGGCAATGCTGATAAATAAATAAAGCAACAACATTGTACATTAATTCGACTCTGAATGCGATGCGTTACCAATAACGAAGTGAGCTATTTTATAACAACTTCACGGGAAAGCGCTTGATATTATAACGTTATTTCTCATATAACATATTCGCGGTATACTTTAAATCAGGGTTCTATCCCGATACTCGATCTATAACTGAGGTAAACAGGCGTCCCGCGGATACAAGTGGCACACAGACGCAAACAACTTCGGTTGCCTTTGTCCCAACGAGGGTGTTACTTTAGGTAGAGTTATGGAGTATTGTTGAGAGAGACTTGGTTGCTTAGCTGTGAAATCAGCATTTTTTACAAGCTACATACATAAATATGATAAGATAAGAGAAGATAAGCTTTATTTGCCAGAATATGGTACAGTAAAGTTGTTCCATTATTCTGCCGTATCCGGCGTACAAATTTTTATAAGTAATGTAAATTTTATAAATCTAGTAATAATACTTCAACAATTTTGAACTTATTTAGCACTTATATAGTTTCAAACACAACATACAACTAATAAACTACGGAATTTATAATGTCAGAAATAGTCAGAATTGTGCTACTTTGCCAAATAGTATGTACGAGCCCTATATGTAAAAGGACACGAACTTAATGCCAGTTATTATGCATAATTTCATTTGCCAGTGGACAGACCAATAGTGTAGTGTAGTCATGTGTGGAAACATGGCATGGTTGGTTACGCCAGCTAGGTTTTAAACCCTTATACACAATAATAGACATGTGAGACAGGATTTCTAAAACATCCATTCTCTCGTAACACGAGCTAGCTCTGTTGTTTGTAAATCAACGTCCTTCTGCAAGTACCACATCAAACATCCTTTATACCCTTAAAATACTACAAACGTATAGAAAAAAATCAATAGATTCCCAATCCCGTTTTCCAGTGAATGAGGGGGCGTCAGCAAGTAATTTCATAAAAATTGCAAACCAGGTGTTCTGGGACAGTCTGGCTGATATTGGATTTATGCTAATATTTATTTACCCAGACTGTGGCGTCCGCCGGGATAAAATGCCCGGGCATTTTCCTGATACGCCACACTACGCATATTGGCGCTGGGCGTTTGAAGCTGGGATTGCGCTTGTTTACCCGGTAAGGTAGGTACGTGTGCTGTTTTTCAGAGCACCGACTATATTAAGTATGTATCTGAATTAATTTAACTTGAAGCTCGTGCTTAAGTAACATCTGCACGCGTCGATCGATTAAGGTCACACTTCGCTTATTGCGATCGGTCTGCGGATAGAAGACCATCCATAATCATACCAAGACTTCTGTGTGACCTCCAAAACCACGACTAATCACTGACCCCTGACTGTCCTTATGGTCAGAAACCTGTAAGTCTGACAACCAATTTTACAGTCCCCAACATATACTAATATACTATTCTAAAGATTGTTTGGAGCCTTACCTTAATTCCTTACGCCACAAATGGTATCACACTAATATAATAAAGGCGATGTGAGTTTGTATGTTTGTTACTTCTTCACGCTTAAACGGCTGGACCAATTTTGATAAACTTTGGTATGGAGGTAGCTGACACCCGGAATTTATACATAGGCTACCTTTCATCCCGAAAAAATGTAGCAGGTTACACCGCGGGCCGTAGCTAGTTTGTTTACAAACACCAAATTACGCCACGTTCTTAACCCAAATTAAACTCTTCGGGGTAATTCAAATTGTTTATACCTTCAATATACAAAGACCATTCTAAAAGAAATTGAAGCAAAATCCAGCTTATCTATCGAAAAGCTTTCATCACGGAAATGAATCTCTAAAAATGATTCTTCTGGGGATCTCATTACCATCACAAAGGGTTTCCCAAAGAGGCAGTCGACGCTATCACAGCGGGACAGACGGCAACGCAAACTTTTTGTTTACACTTCATAGGACCGGATAAATGTCGCCAAGCCAACATGAATATACTGAATAAACTCGATAATGGGGCTTGGAGCTCATCTAAGGTGGCTTAATGTCTGTTTTGGGGTTTTAAGACCTTGCAAACACAATCTGGTACGATGGGGAATTATCAACATATCCAATAATATGGATAGATAGATTTCTTTTTATTGTTCACCAAAAACAAGCATAAGTACAGTCTAAGGATAATGTACAACGGGCAATATAATTTATAATCAGTGTGGTGCCAGGCCATCTCCTACTTTTTACACGACTGCCAAAAAAAAGGCGTGTTATGTTTTCAGGGTTCATGTATGTATGAGTTTCTTTATTCCACCATAACTTCTGAATTCCTGAACCGATTTTGATGTATGGCGTGTCGTTAGAATCCTTACACTAACGCGAGTAACAACGGCTATAAAACAAAATAAAAACCTAATTATTAATTATATTTATTTAATTGTTTTATTTTTTTATAGCCTATGTTACTCGCGATAGTGTTACATACATACATGAACCCTGAAAACATTACACTAATTTTTTTGGGCAGTCGTGTAAAAACAAGTTCCATCGCAGTCGGGGGATCGTTCTGTGGAACACTATCTATCTAAGAGGTACCCAGACTGCGATGGAACTTGTTTTTCACTTTTTAGTTCGTTTCTTGTCATGGCAGTGTCGTGTTTTTTAATTTACTATGATAACATCATGAATCAATTCAGGAATAGAGGATTTGATCGTTTGAGTCCGAAACTAGTTGCATTCCCATTCCCATCCAATATACATGTGAATAAAATCAGCATATATAGTAAATAACATCTCCCACTTGTCACAATGTCCCATCTGACTTTTCGCCTGCACACTGAATATCCTAAACAACGCCTCTGATGACGCCGCTATGGACATAGTCACTAACTAGGCACAAAAAAATAGAAGCGTACTGTCTATATGAAAGGAAGTAAACCTTAGCAAGGGAATGCTAGCTACATACACATTACACAGCTACCGTCCTAGCTGTAATCATTGAATGGGAGATGGACTTCCTCCATGCTACTGAAAGCTTGTGGTTCTATGCCAGATCTCTCTCCGGTTGTGCCAGTTGCCCATTGAATTATTTTCTTCTTATCGTATGGTTCATGAACAACCTGATGTCAGAGTTTAAACCGCCTGTAGGCCTCTGGTATGGTTTTACACATCGTTAAAAATCTCTCAGGTGTGCCGGTTTCGTCACGATGTTTTCCTTCACTGGTTTTAGCAACTGATAACTTATTTATAGTAAGCACATGAATTCGAAGAGACATTGGTGCGTGCCGGGGTTTGAACTTGCGACCTTTGACTTGGCAGTCCAACGGTCATACCACTCGGCTATCGCTGCTACGAGTGATTGTTTTATTTTTTTGATTGATTGAATTATTACAGGAATTGTGACTTTCAATGGTGTGTAAAGCCATGTCAGAGGCCTACAGGCGGTTTAAATTCTAACACCAGGTTGTTCATCAACCATAAGATAAGAAGATTACAGAAATATACCTCTACAGATTACTACTACTCTATATACAGTACACCTGTGTTTGCGCACCCACTTCTGTATTAAAATATTCCTATATAGATAGCTGGTCTCAGTTGGGATTTGCAGCCGACACCAAAATTCGGTCAGGCGGACATTTTGTTAAAAATATATTAAAACTTGTTTTTGAAAATGGTATCGTAAAAGTATTATTTGTACTTGTGGCCAGTGTCTAGACGTTCGCGTATTTTATTTATAAGCTCAAGGTCGTAATTTTAACCGCTGGCTATGAGAGCAGCGGTAAGAAATAATGAAAATTGCGATACATTAATCATTCTAACAAAATATCATGTTAATAATGTCACACTCACTAATATATACATATACTTATTACGTACTTGGCAATATTATACAATTATGCTCATCATTTATCGTCCAAGATTTCAATAAAGTAAATTGAATCGCAGCTAAACGAAAAATCCCTAAGTAACGAGTCGATACCCCAGTTATCTGAATATCTGTCTTTATGAAGCTTTCTTTCTCTTTTTATCCATCCCCAACTTAATTGGCCGAGGGTTCAGTACCAGACTAGTCGAAGACCTCACTAAACCCAACCAAGCAATCCAATCTCAACTAAATCTGGAATCGTACTTTAGGAGCTTGAGAAAGTATAAATCTACCTAAAAACAACACGTCCTCCTCACTCAGACGTTATAATACACCAATGTACACAATCCATTGCCTTTTAGAGCCGTCTTATTACTGAAGGGAGTGCATTGGCCAAGCAATGAACGCGGGGCGAGCGATGTAGTAATTGCGAGTGACATTTCAGGGTAGGTGAGACGTTTTCTATCGATCGGGCTTAGTTTTATGAATGGCTGGCTTCGTTCTCGCTGGGTTGGCGCGCCCCACCCCGCCCCCACACCCCTCCGACACCTGGAGGCAGTTTAGTAGGGAGTACCAATTTACTTAGCTGGTTTGTGACGTGATCATTAGCCGAACGATTAAGTTAAATGGCAGAGGTGTGAGTGTATAATTAAAATTTACTTTATTTATATCTTAGTTGATTAACTGTTTAATTTTAGGCAATTTTGTCATAAATTACTTATTTGGAATCCAATTTTGTCGAGAGCCTACACCCTATAGATATTATGTTGCTGAATTTGCGCCTTCATCAATGGGAAATAATATTGTGAGAACCTATCAATTAAATATTAACCTTGAAATACCAAGGTGACCCATTTTTTCTGTCACAATTTGAACTTAAATTTTCTTTACGTTTTCCTATAAAACATTTCACATTTGTCTACGCATGCCACTGATTCGGAAATGTTAAAAGCATAGAAAACTGCGTAATATATGTATGTACAATTATTATAAGCGGTGTAAAGATTTCTAAAATAGCGGTGTATAAAACACTGCCTACTCTTTCGAGGGTTACATGTGTTAATGTTAGATAATATTTTTTTACACATTTATGTATCGATTTATGTATTCTTTCCAGTGAGAATAGCACAGGAGCCATGAACATCGAGCTATAATAATTTAATTGTTTATCTACACATCAAATTTACAATATTAAAAAATACAATATAACAAATTAAAAACAGATATAAAAGGGCTATTTAATAGTTTCTATTGTATAACGAATATTGTATATATAACACATTTTATTCATTAAAATTAAGATGTTACGGGTAGAATCGCTAGTATAGTTCATTCATAATCCGGAACTAAGGCCACGGCTCGGCCAGCGGGCTCATTACTATGAATGAAGAATACTTACACTCAGGCCTCAGGGCTGGATTAACCATGTCGGGGCCCCTAGGCAATGCATGTCTGAGGGCCTTACAGGCCTTCTCGAAGTCGAAAGCTAGTTGTAGTACCTACATATATGAAAACTAGGCATTGTCATTAATGGTCTGTTACAGACCACCATACCAATCTTAAAATTATATTTACTAGAAGAAGAAAAAAATCAAAAAATGAAAATACCTCGTGACGCGGGGCCCCTACCGATGCGGGGCTCCTAGGCAGTTGCCTACTTTGCCTAATAGATAATCTGGCTCTGTTTATACTGTATACAGGTACTTCCAACACTACAGGAACTGCGATCCGATTTCTATTCGTCAAGCATTTTGCGACTTGGCTAGGGGGCTGTAATTCCTGAGATGACCAAACCAAACAAACAAACTATTTAGCTTTATAATATTAGTATTAGATTCGCATTATAAAAGGAGTTTGAAGCTATTCATTCGCATCCTTAAACTAGACGCAGCAGAATAAATCTCAGAATGGATACTTCGAAACTACGATAACTAAAACAACATTGTTTTTCTAACACGTAAATCAAGTTAGACTTTTTGTATATGCACATGTTGTGGTGTGATGTGGGGGCAATGAACTGAACCAATGAGAATGCAAAAACCACTGAATTTGTGAAAGAGTTCCAATTTAGTTGACAGCTGTTTTGTAAATAAGTTTCTCGAAATACGAGTAAAATGATAAAATAACAAGAATATTAAACATGGAATGAAGCTTGTATTACAAAAATACATACACTATCTAGGTACCTATATTAGACAGATATTTGTTTTAGTCTGAGAACCTTGAAGCAATTCTAGTGTGTGGTGCAGTGATAGCCGAGTTGTATGACCGTTGGACTGCCAAGTCAAAGGTCGCAATTTCAAACCCCGGCACACACCCATATCTTTTCGAATTCATGTGCGTACAAAATTAGTGATCAGTAGCTAAAAACGGAGCTGACGAAAAAGCGTAAGGAAATTAGCACACCTGAGAAACCTCTAAAAAGCAGCAAAATTGCAGAAAATTTATTGAAAGGAAAGATTCTCCAACAAAAGGTAACAGAGACTTAAAGATACAAAAATTCTAACAAAGTACACCCACAAAATTTTCATTACTACCTTATACTACCTGAGTTCCATAAGCATCATCTGACACATCACGTAAGCTAGTGATAAAAATACTGAAGAATTTGAAAGCGTTGACGATCATTACCGAACATTACCGAACGTAACCGATCGACAAGAAAGGGAATCGCTCTTTCAATAAAATCATACTATGTCGATAAGAGCATAATAAGCGCTTGGCTTTGTAAATAAACCGTTACTTAATACGATAATAAGAAGTCTTTCAACTTAAACGGCTCTTAGGTCTATTGACATCTCTATTATTTGACATGCAAATGACAGTGACAGGTATAATTTATTCAATTGTTAAGATCTGTCCATTTTTAAGGGATAATAAGTCCTTAAGTAACTTTCTTCCGTCTCTTACCATGTTTCTAGCAAATCAATTAAATTACTTCATTTTATCATTCCTTCACAAAACGTCTCTCACACAACGAAAATAAAATCGCGCCGTCAATAAAATTATAAGCTCATAGCTAAATAGTTATCGTACATGTCAGTCACTTGTAGGGTTAGGCAGCCCTTCGTTGAGGTCGATCCTTGGATGGGGAACCGTTTTTTAAACATGGAGACTCGTATAGTATATTTTGAAAAATATAGTAAAAATATTTGCAATCTGTCCTCTTTCTCTTTTACTGCAAGAGATAAAAAAGCGAATAGTTTAGTATCTTAAGCCCCTAGTACTAAGTAACTTATTATAATATTTTCCAAACAGTAATAAAATTTTATAAATTCCGTCCTTATAACCGTTACGTTGACGTTTATTTTAGCGTATATATTCTCAATTGCAAGTATCAAATAGGTCTTATAATACATAATCTTACATCGTATTTCATATTTTTCAATTCAATCCAATTCATTACCGATTCGCGATTGTCAATAAGAAAAAAGATTACAAAAGCGCTCTCGTACATTGTTAGCTGTGATATTGTGTTATTGAGTTGATACTCAATCTCCGCGTCGATTTTTATTGCTATATCAAATGCCTTAATCGATATCTACATATAGGTACCGTGTAAAAGAAAATCATTTAAACATGGGGAATTGAAAATAATTCTTTTTGCAAAAGGGACAGTTGAAAAGTACTCACCGACGAGCGTCTATGAGGAATGTGATGGGAGTGAATAAGGCGATAGAAGTATGCCACGATCGTAGCAAATGGAAATCAGTGGTCTCTGCAAAAATCATTATAAACATACTCGAACTTACCACCGTAAAGCCTGCTCGTAAAAATCAGACCCTCTCAACTAGACCTGATTTATTAGTCTCAAGGCACGGCCTCGTAGATAAAGGACCCTTGTCATATAAGGGTAGTTGCCCCGCATTTTTGACACGTAACTATTTAGCCGAAACCCATTAAAATGTGAGCGGGGGGCGTCAAACTTTACCCGCGGACAGGACAGGCCCTCGACAAATTTAATAATGTGTGAAGATAATTATATTAAGCAGTACACGTATGAAATGCTTTGTGGAGAAAATTGTTTATGACAGTAAAAGGGGGCTCTTAATTTAAAGGGTTTGTGGTTAGATCGATCGGTGCGGTGAGGTCGAACGTGCATCCCAACCATGATTTTAAACAATTTTGGGCGGCACTCAATTCTTATTCTGTATTGCATTTTAAATACATAAATATTAATAATAAACAAAAATACTATAGACTATAGACATACGGCCACACTAGGAAAGTTACCTGCGGAAAATTCACTCAAATATTGGTCCCAAAAACCAAACCTAATGTACATTTTAAAAGTGAATCGCCTTTTGAAAAATACCTACTTTAACCTGATATTTTAAAGCACTATCAAATAAATTACGTTCTTATTTTTTAATATTGAACATTATTTCATTCCTAACCACTTAAATTTTGTTGCAGGTAAAAAGTAGGACCAATCAAGGACGTTAAATACTCGAAGTAAATCTACCGTCGTAAAGATCATTGAACGACCTTAGTTAGAACGACCAGAAGTACACTACGTAGTGAGTAAACGAACTGATCGTAACCAATCACCACCGCCAATAAACAACAGTCCCAGTACAGTCGTTAAGCGTCGCCGATCCTTCAGAGAGACATATTAGGTATTAGCTGTATAGTTAAAGACCCGATGTTAGTACGTAGGATATACTGCGTATATAAAACATCCTACTAGTATCCCAAATAACACTGGTATGACCGTTGGACTGCCAAGTCAAAAGTCGTAAGTACAAATCCCGACAAGCACCAACATCTTTTCGAATTATTGTGCGTACTATAAATTAGTTATCAGTTGCTAAAAACGGTAAAGGAAAACATCACGAGGAAACCGGCACTCCTGAGAGATTTTTCAATGGTGTGTAAAGCCATGTTAGATGCCTACAGCCGGTTTAAACTCTGTCACCAGGTTGTACATCAACCATAGGATAAGAAAAAGTAAAATCCGAAAAACGCATTCGCGTTCTTTATGATTTTGTACCTTGGCCACCAAGGGGTGTCAGATGTCGCATGAACAAACACATACACACATAGCTGTTTCGAAACCCACAAATATCTAGAAATATTCAGCGCTGAAAACCGATCACTAATCACGCAGTTTTGAACCTTAACTACATTTAATTGGCTCACATGATGGCTTTTCAAAGGCTTCTTTCCTTATGTACCAGGATTCATCTAGATATTCATTTGTCTTAAGCCGCAGCATTTCTCCACAGCTAAGTGGGATCGATTTCCAGCCTAGTCAAGTGAAATGGAAAGGACGGATCAAAGGATTCGATGGCCTCTCACAATTCCACTTGGTCAGGTCTTTACAACGTCCCGGTTTCAAGAAAACAATTACCTGCCCTCTATACTGACCACTCTATGACCGAAGGAACGGAAAGTTTGGAGATTCCTTGAATGTTATTCATCTATGAAGAGGCCGCAGAATTTATTTAGGCTTAATAGATACCTAGAACTTCGTATATACACTCACCGGCACGGAATGTGGCCCTTTCATATTAATAATTATTTTTTGGCAATCGAGAAACCACTTTATTTGATAACATAATGATTTACGATTTCTATTAAATGAAACACTGAAGAGTAGGGAACAATTAAACAGTTTTAGAAGAAAATGTTTTGTTATCTATGAATAATTTTAATTATAAACCATTGTAGCCAGTGGCTATAATGGGTTATAATCAAAATTATTCATATATTTAAAAAAATGGCCCTAACTACTATTAGTAAACGATCGCGGCTGTAATCCCCACAGGGTTAAACAGTCATGATCACCTTAAAAGTCTATACGCCAAAATTTCTACCTGCCTATTTGTCACTAACATATATTGATTAAACCCATACATGATTAATCGCCTCTTACGACTCTTTTTTCCGGTGACACGGGGAGGAAATGTTTTTATTTTTCTCTCTGAGATCTACGTCAAAGAAACTGGCCAAATAATTGCCTTCTTTTTAAGCCAGTTATATTCTGTTGTATTTTGAAACTAATCCTGGAATTACATTCCAAAAAGTTTCAGACACTTTTAGAATTCTAAAATTCAAACTAATCTCACTAAGAGCTCCCACACACAGATTAGACAAACGTCTTTAGATGTACCAAAACTCCATTAACACTAAATACAACCGATTTTGAACTCTATGCTATAGGTATAAGGATAGCAACAGTTTACTGCAGTTGTCTATGTCTATAATAAGAGCTTCCTAAACAAAGTTAACTGAAGAATAGTTGACAGAATTACTATTTATAAATCTCTTTAACTTAAAATATAAAAATGAATTGACGTTTGTTAGTCTCGCAAAAACTCGAGAACGGCTGGATCCACTGGATCTATTTGACTAATTTTGGTGACAATGGCAAGATGACGGTGCAAAGTTCGCCGGGTCAGATAGTAGGTTATATAAATAAAATCCGTGCTTCGGAAGGCACGTTAAGCCGTTGGTCCTGCGCCTGATCTCTCTCCGGTCGTGTCGGTCTACCGTCCCATCGAACTATGAGAGCGAGGGAATAGGCCGCCGTGACCGAAATTCGGTCAGGAGAAAATTATTATTATATAAATAAAGGACTAGTTTTGTTTGCTAAAACATAGAGAGCACTCACCGTGTTCGTCTTTGTAGCGTCTGCATAAGGAAAACATTGTGTTTACTGGGATCGTTGACCTGAAACAGAAGACATAGTGTTAGGAACTAAACCAACATGTTAGTATTCATAAAAGGAGTATGCAAAGGTGTACTATTGAAAAAAATATTATTATTAACCGACTTCAGGAGGAGGAGATTCTCAATTCGGTTGTGTTTTTTTTCTTTGCAAGTTCGAAAACAGTCAAATCATTTCCCTGGAATACAGCAATATAGCTTCGGTGGTGTCTGATGGTTTTCATTGGAAATCTTGCCATTGAAAATGTCACATTAATAATATAATTGCCTGGGTTAGAGACCACAAATATGTATCCAGAGTTAAGTTACTTATACTCTTTACAAAGAATAGAATATAGAGTAGGATAGAAAAACTTTTATCCAGAAAGCACAGTCAACACAAGTAAAAATAAAATGCCTTATAATCTTCAACAAATAATAAATTACTAATAAAAAATAGAATAAACAAAGAATTGATATGCTGTCTGCATGCCCTCGCCGAAAGGGCTACCAACCCTGCATATACTGGCTGTGAAACACCCAGCGCTGGTTTTCAGTTCATAATCAATATCATATTTCTCTATATCTCTGAACTTAAGATCTAAGACTAATTGGAGAAATCGTATACTCCACCTTCTCGTGTGCGGTTAATTAGTAACTGTATCATGAAACCGATGGACCCTTAGAACCCTTTCGGGTTATACCCATGACCCTAACTGTATATACATAGCTAGGTGTTATTCACAATCAATGCTCTATGTATTTGTACTTAGTTGTAGCTGTCTAAGGCTCCGTTCGACCAGAAAGGTCTTAAGGTTACACGAGGAATGCTAAGCCAGATGGTATTCAACCTTTGTAGTTACTTGTTTTGTTTAAATCTTAGTCCAGTCATTACTACTACTATCAGTCTGCCTCATCGGTCTAGTGATCGCTAAGCGTGACTGCAGAACTTGAGGTCCCGGGTTGGGCAAAGTATTACGGAGTTTTTCCATTAGGCATTTCTCAGTAGCCGCACGGAGTGTTGATTTGTGCCCGGATGATGGCTATAGGCTGGCCCCCTATTATATTGGGACCTAAAACATAACTGGTAAAAAGCGCATGTTCTATAGGCACACCCTGCCTAACCCTTAAAGGAATAAACTCTTCTATATGTAAATCTGGGCTACAAACTACTATTATGTGTGTGCGAATTGTCCCAGCCATTTTTGCGAGACTGTGTCACAAACTAACTTTCAACACTAGTCACACTAATATTATAAAAGCGAAAGTTTGTGAGTGTGTTTTGGCGTTTGTATGTTTGTTACCCTTTCACGCTCAAACGGCTGGACCGATTTTGCTTAAATTTGGTATGGAGGTAGCTGACACCCTGGATTAACATGTAGGGTACTTTTTATCCCGAAAAAATGTAGCGGGTAAAACCGCGGGGCGCAGCTAGTAGGTTATTAACTATAGTACAAAATAGTAGGATCAGTAACAGCACAACTAATATATTAGATTTGTACAAACATAAAATACATACATACATACAAATGTTTGTGGAATTCCATAAATCTAGTGTACTACAGAAGCCCTCTCTATCAATGTAACGCAAAAAGGTTGACAGTAACAAAAATGAAGGTTTTCCTTGTCTATCCGAATTTGTAACCCGTCCGGTAAATCAATTGGTAGAGTGGATGGGTGATAGTCTGGCTGACGTTGTGAAGTGAACTTAAATTGAAAGGAACAGCTGTTAGAAACGTCATTCGTAATTATTGGAGATTTAGTCCAGCTGTAAACCGAATTGTTATATTTTTTTTTTATTAATGGGATCTAAATATAATTATTTTCTTCCATTTTTCTGTAATTGTGTAGGTTTTTTTGCAGTTAGTAATTTTAAGATACAGTCTGAGAGTCAGTCTTTGTCTAGACGGTGTGGGCAAAGCAGTTTCTTATCAAAACCACGTATGTATAAGAGAGAAATATATTTATGTGGAGTTAATTAAATAACAATACTTTATCATACATCAACCTCCACCTTCACATATGCAGTTAATTAGTAACTGTATCATAAAACTGAGGGACCCTTACAACCCTTTTAGGATATACCCATGACTGTATCAATTGGTACCAGGTACAGTATCAATATCAAGTATGACAGATATCAGGTATGCATGAGGTATTTCATGTTTGTGGAACGTACCCACGATACAGGAGAAATTCCTAGTGTGGGGCGACATTTTTTATAATAAAAAAAAAACATCAGAAAAGTTGCTATAAAATATTGCTATATAATATTACCTAATGATGAATATATGTACATTATCGTATCTAAGTGGCTTAGTAAACGTTAATAAACGAAATGGAGGACCCAAAAGAAGATTAAATCCAGATAAGGACCTTTTCTATTTGAATTTTTTTATCTTTTTCCAGAACATTTGCTTTTATGACCTTACCTGATTTATGGTAGCCTCATGTTCCACCTCGGCCATTGACTTGCACTTTATGTATTAAAACTAGCAGCGGCCCGCGGTGTTACCCGCTACATTTTTTGGATAAAAAATGTAGCGGGTAGGGTAGGCGGTAGCCTATGTGTTAATCCAGAGTGTCGGCTACCTCCATAACAAATTGAGCAAAATCGGTTTAGCCATTTGAGAGTGAAGAGTTAACAAACACACTCACAAACTTTCGTCTTTATAATATTAGTGTGATCTTTCATATAGGTTCATGTGATCTCTTGACGTGCCCAATGATTGCATTTATTTTCAGAAATGAATATCGCTGGCTCGACCTCTGTTGTAAGCAGTCGACTGGTGTTTATTGACCCTAGTCTGTTTCGTTTTACTCTTAATAAGTATAACGACCTGATTGGCGCAGTGGCTAAGCGATTGGATTGATTTCTTGTTTGTGAAACGCACCTACGATACAGAAGGAATTCCTAGTATGGAGCGACGTTTAAAAAATATTAATACATAGGTATATGTATATAATAAGTGGTAACTAATGAACTGGTGACCTCGTTGGTCTGGTGATTGCTAAGCGCTACTGCTGAGTATGAGGGCCTAAGTTGTAATCCCGGCTCAGGCACAGTGTTACTAGGTTTTTCCATTATGTAATTCTCAGTAGCAGTAGTGTGAATTATCTCTCTAATATCCTGCCTTACAGCAGCACGAAGTCTGGACTTGTCGATGCCTGGTTGATGACAATAGGCTCGCCCCCTATTCATTCGGGCTTATAACATTACTGTCGATATGTGAGTGTATTATATGTGCAACTTTGCCTACCCCTTTGTGGAATACAGGCGTGAAGTTATGGTATCCATGTTTATTAAATTTTTTAGGATATAAATTGCTACTGCTAAACGTTGTGCAGCGGATAAATTACGCACTCATTACTCTCATTTTAATTTTGTCAATATAATATTTGATATTTAAAGAAAAAAAAAAGAAACAATGTGTTAAACGGCTGCTGCTGCAGCTGCAGGGAACAAGTGTTTTGATCCATTACAACATTTTCTATAGTAAGATCATAGTCTAGAAACTGATGGATTGACCATTGCTTTTTTATGTTAGCCATTCTTTTTATGCTCTGTATGAGTTCTTAGCGACACAAATAAAAATCACACTTATAGATTAATAAATAAGCTTCCATTTTCTATAACCACCATGCTTCTAATTAGCAAATCCTTCTCTCATTCCTTTATTTCCCTTTTCTCGTCCTAGTTTCGCAAAACAGGATGAACAGGACACAAAAATATGAAGATTCATTTTTATGTTATTTTTGTTACCAGCCAAACAAAAGGGTGAATCCTAGCATAATAAAGGGGGTATTACAGCAACCCCCATTCCGCCAGTTTGATGCTTTAGCCTCCATATATTTTTATCTATTCCTATTGTTTCTGATCGATTACGCTACGATCGAGCTACGCTGTAGCGCTGCCGTAGCATTCGTAGCAATTGGTCGTAGGCAGTTACGCGTAAATAACAGATATTGTTTGTAAAATAATTGATTCAATCATTTTGTTAATTAACCAACGTCATAACTTCCATTAAAAGTAATTAAAACTAAAGTTATATTATAATGGATTTAGCGAAGTTTTGTCGGCGTTTGTTTTTATGTTGTTATTGTTACGTAGCTTCTATCAGCCAATTATTATATAAAAGTTAGATTAAAAATCTGATACGTATACTGAACTGTATCACACACATTTTACAGAATATTTATAATTGTTTAAAATTTATTTCGTATTAAATTCGATGAAAAAAGTTCCACTTTGGGCAATATTCATTCAACTTTTAACCGGGAATATACTTCTAGACTATGGTAACACAAGGACAGATTAATTAAATTATTATTATTTCATAATTATTTGAACAAAACATGTACAGAACATAATATTACTAATACATTTAACAAACTAATTCTAATTACATTTACGAAATGATTTAACACGATATTCTCGCAAATAGAGAACGGGCCTGTCAATTACTGTAAACCACAGTCTGGAATATTCAAAATACATCTCATTGAAGATCAGTAGGTCAGTTCTCTTGATTAAAGTTACGAGAATTGACCTACGGGATCGATCGCGTGCCGATGGGACGCATGTCTAGAGGTGCGTCCACACTTATCACATTTGTCTGTAAAATTTTGACATGTTACTGTTTCTTCAGAAGTTTGGTATGGACTAAACGTAGACAGTTAGAAACGTCAATTGGTTACAGTCACGGAGGCATATTAATTGAAATGTCACAAGTGAGGACGCACCTTTAGGTTTATAACCCCGTCCTACATACAGATTGAAGCGAGAGTTAATTTTGTTAATATTCCAAGTAAAGGGCCTATATACGTGCGATATATCGGAAGACAATCGTGACAAACAATGGCAAATGGTCTTTTTTTAAATCTTTATTTAAGGAGTTTAATCAGTTTTGACTACGTCTCCACTAGACAAGACTCCATTAGACCTTAATTTACTACATAATGGCCTGTTTGTCTAGTGGTTAGCGACGCTGACTGCTAAACCAGAGGTCGTGGGTTCGATTCCCACCCAGGACAAATCATTGTGTGACGAGCATAATCATTTGTTCTATGTCTGGATGTAATTTATCTATAATTGGTATGTATTTAGAAATATTTAAGTATGTTTATCAGTTGTCTGGTTAGCATGATACGGGCTCTGCTTAGTGTGGGATCAGATGGCCGTGTGTTTGCTGGCCAAAGGTATTATTATTATAATACAATTTCAATGTTCACTGTTTGTGTCGTCTCATGCCAATTACCACCATCTTGTATAATAACATGGCTTTTCAGACAGCGGATACGCTAGATCTTTATTGCAGCCTCCAGTAATCGTAAATGTATGTTTCCAAACATTCATTTCAAATCAATGAGTCACTGATTGATCGATACGATATTCAAGATTGCATAGGTTTTGGTTGGGTTTGCCGATATCGTCCGAAAACGACGTTCACATGTAGACTACTATTGTTACTAGATTTCGGGTTCACTCACCGTGCACTGATAAGAAAGAAAGAGAAAGAAAACGCATTAACTTTCGCGGAAATATTTTTTTTTTTCACGAGAAAAAGAAAAGTAAACGTCATTCTTAGTATTATGTTAGTCTGTTATCTATATCTTTACCTCTAGAATCATCATCATCATCATTGCTTACATACATCAGCCTGTACGTCTATTACAGACGATCGATGGTAATTTTTCTGAGGCATCTCCTTTGGTGGTTTTATAAGCCGATGCGAAAGCGGCATCTTGCCACCTATGGATAAGATAAAACAAAATACATTACGATTCGTCGTGTCGATCGGTCAAAAGCGTCTGATTGTAACGATGAATCGTACCGTATAATGCCAATAAAGAGCTCGCTCGGAGACAATTCTGTTCAATTATGCCACAACCGTGTATTTCATTATTGCGTATTAACGATGATACTACGCTAAGTAGCTGTGTAATGCTATCATTTCTGTTATGTTATAATCTTATTTCTTCATATAAAAGAGTTTCTGTTGTATAGTAATATGTAAGCTTGGAGGGTATATGGTCCTATTGTGTTCGAATTGTTTGATAGGATGTTAATGATTTATTGATATTAAGTGCGAAAACCGTAACCATTTATTTCAGAACGCTCAATTCATACTTCTTCTACTTATTGTATGGTTAATGACCAACTTAGTGTCAGAATTTAAACAGCCTTTAGGCCTCTGACATGAATTTACACACCGTGGAAAAATCTCTCAGGTGTGCCAGTCACGATGTTTTCCTTTACTGGTTTTAGTAACTGATAACTTTTAATTTTTAATATGAAAAGGCATTTGTGCGTACCGGGGTTTGAACTTGCGACCTTGGACTTGGCAGTCCAACGGTCATACCACTTGACTGTCAGTGCTGTGGTTTGAGGTAATATTGTTGAATGCCAAGAAGTACCTGTTTTCAGGGATCATCCCGTGCCTACACAGAGATAGTAACTTACGTTTGCATTTTTAATATTAGTAAAGCTTTTAAATAATAAATTGCGTCGATTTGCGTACCTGGGGCCGAGGCATAGAGCCTTCTTCTGTCGGGCACAGACTTTAACCTTTGTTTGTTATGCTTGACCTTTCAAGCTTAAATAGCTGCTTACGAGCCTAAAGGTTATCTTGAAGGTATTTATTTAATGGGTAGCTTTTCCTCCAGCCCTAATTACGCTCGCGGTGGTGACTGCAATTTTTTTTTAATATCGCCCCACACCAGGAATGTCTCCTGTATCGCGGGTGCGTTTGACAAACATGAAATATCACATACGAAACACCTGTATTCCCCGCAGGGGAAGGCAGAGATGCACATAAGCATACCCAAATTTCGCCAGTTATGTTGTAGGTCCCAATGTAAAAGGAGGCGAGTCTATTGCCATCGGCCGGGAACGAATCCAGACTCCGTGCTGCTGGTACTGAGAATCACTAAATGAAAAAACCCAATAACACTTTGCCCGACCCGGTAATCAAATCCGGGACTTCATGCTCAGCAGTCACTCTAAGCCAACGATGCAGTCTTGATAATTAGTTTGTATATTAGTAACAGCCTATAACTGTCCCACTATAGGGCAAAAACTCTTCTCGTATAGAGAAGGATTAAGCATTGATCGCCACACTAGCTCACTACGGATTGGCTTACAGTTTGTTTATCATTTAGTGAATACGATACCTGTATTATTATAATGTATTTGCTACGGAGGGATTTATAAATCTACTGACGTGTAAAGTAAACATCTTCGAGATACGTCGTATAAAGTTGCCGCCATTCTGTCTGCGTGCAGCATCTGTAAATACACTCTCAGTTTACAAAAGATGTGATCTTCTCAGAAACGTAAATGCGAAGTATTTGAAATTAATCTTTAGATATTTTTGCTCTTCATTTGATTGCATGGATGTAGAGTTCGTTTTTAAGGGGTATTCTCAATCTTCAAATATTGTAATAAGCAGTGACGGATTTACCCTAAGGCCCAGTAGGCCCGGGCCTAGGGCGGCCAATCGTGACAACAAATTTACTGATGATAACAAGAAATAATTCAGTACTAAGTATCTACAATAGTACATTCCTTATGTAGTCTATATGATGGGTGCTAAGAAAGGGGCGGCTGATACTTACGACATGGCCTGGGTTCTAGAGCGGTTAAGACTGCAAATCTACCACTGGTTATTAATAAGATGTCTTTTACGTTAATATTATAAAGACAAAAGTTTGTGAGTGTGTTTGTTACCTCTTCACGGTCAAACGGCTTGACTGATATTGCTAAAATTTGATGTAGAGGTAGCTGACAGCCTAGATTAACACATAAGCTACTTTTTATCCCGAAAAAATGTAGCAAGCAACATCGCAGGGCGCAGCTAGTTTACAATATTTCAATAATGTTCATTAGGTTTGGGAATAATAAATAACTCTTTAATAAATATACCATGTAATACATAGTAAGTTGTTTAATACCTCTCCGTCCGCCCCAGAAAGGAAGGACGACTAAAGCATTCCATTTTTCCGCTTCTATTTAAATTTAACTAACATGGAAAAAAAATAAAGGAACTATCAGTCATTGCGATTGATATAAACACACACATAAAGCAACGGTTCACAGCTGCCTTACTCATATTTAATGTAACGTCAATATTTAAGTATACTGCTTACATTACGTAACACCATGTTGATAACATGTTTTAATATTATTTGATCCACATACCGACCACATATTAACGTTGTGGCGGACGGTAGACCGCAAGTCCGTCGAAAGGTGCGCATATAAGCTAAACAAAGTTCCAAAAAAGTCTTAAAACTTTAAGGTTTAATAAAAAATAATTCAGTCGAATTGCGAACCTACTCAATTTTTGAAGTCAGTAAATAAAAAATAGATTTCCTTATTTATGGATCAACAAAAACAATGGAACGCATTAGTCAGCTTTTGATATTTAAACTAGGATGAATAAACTCGACCCAACTCTCTGCTAGTTCTAGGTTTGACCTGGATTTGTGACACAGTTACTAGCGATCAATTTTTAATTTTCATCTGCTTACGTAATTAATTAGCTATGCAAGTCGGCTACTAAACCACTATTCCAATAATCTAAGCGGTCACTAGTAAGCATTAAATGTAATAGATAATTAAGTAATTAATAGAATTCCTACTGAAGTCAAATCAATTAAACAAAACATAAAGTAATTGATTACATAAACACCATTTATATTCGTGTCAAAGAAATGAAAATTAACTAGTTATTACAAGCATTTGAATAAAACCTTTCATTGAACTACTTGGCTTATTCAAAGCTTTGATTCGTGCAAAACTTAATCAAAACCCAGCGAAATAATTGATATAATCTAAAGAAAACCATAGAATAGAATATAATAATCGATCAAGTATAAAAAAGTAAATATAACACAATATTTTTACGTAAATTATTGTTTTAGACATGTGCATGAACAAACCTGAGATGGTCTATACGCTCCGCCTGGCGACTTGGTAAAAACCCATCGTCTAATTCACGTATAAAAAATAAAAACAAAGTTATAGTTTAGTCTGTATAGCACTGCACTATTTTATAAAAAAGTTCACATGTGTAAGGTGCGGAGGAGCGTAAGCGAGCGGCTGCGACGGCGGTGGTGAAGCGACTGGTCGCCGACAAACGAGCCTCGGGGTTGCCGCGCTCGGCTTATAAGAATGGGGTTCAAATTTAATTCTCCTGTAATACGAGTGCTCGGAATTTTCATTAAAGGAGCTTATTAGTGTTTTTATGATTTTTTTAATGCAGGTTATTGAGTTTATAACCGTGTATCGTTAGGTTTGCAGGTAGAAATTGCTATTGACTTTTTGATAAACATTTTCGTTTAGATTTTCTTTTGAATGATGCGCTTTTAAGAGCACCATATTGTGAGGTTTTCCTCGAGTAACTTATATTTTTGAAACTTCTCCAAGTCTGTATATTTATATTAAACTTTATTTTTACTTTTGCGCACTATTGCGCTTAAACCAGCCTTAGATATTTCTTATTGTTTCAGATGAGTAGTATCAAAGTAAGTGAATAAAGCTTGCTAACCTCCAAAAATTTTAAAGGCGAATAATATAACTTGTCATTTTGACTCCGAAATATAAAGATACATACATGCATAGAGTCACGCCTATTTCGCAGAGTAGTATGCAGAGACCATGGATTTCCATTTGCTACGATCCTGACATAATATTTCGGAGTCAAAACGACAAGGTTCGCTGACAAACCAACCTGACATTGTGGTCAGGTTTGTCAGCAAAATCTAAAAAATATATCACAAATATTAATTTGGCTAGGAGTTATCCATAGAGGGATGCATTCCGATTAAAATTGCTTTTTGTTGATGAGAAAGCGTTTTTTTTTAAATTTGTACTACACCTACATACACGAGAATTATAACGACAGTCAAAAATAGCCAAACATACTACGCCTGGAGTACGCGCGAGAGCACAATACAAAAAAATCTCCCTCAAACATGGCAAAACTCGAAAGCGTAGCAACATTACAAAGGTTCGGGGGACTTCGACAGCGATCGGGGAGATCGTCAGCCGGCTCGGAGCTCAGGCTCAGGACGATTCTCCAACGCACTCCATACTTCACTGAATTTTGATGCCGGCTGATGAAAAATGCAGTAGTGCGGCGTTATTGCATTTAAATGCGGGTTTCATCTGCCTCGGGCCGTCGCGGCTATGTAACGTACCTCGTGAATGCGGGAATTCTACTAGATTATTTGCTTTCAGGAGAGTAATCTTGTTAGAAGTTTGTTACAGAGTTTTAGCTAGTTTGGTATGTTTAGCTCCAGTTATATTTGGTTAAATAGATTAAAAACTTCATTTTAAATGTATCGTTGGAGGATACTGAATATACTAGTATACTAAGTTATTTTTTAACGCTGATGTTTTTTACACGACTACCCAAAAAAAGGAGTGTAATGTTTTTATAGTAGTGTTCAATCAATAATAATTATGATCCGACAAATATTACATGATAAGAAGGTTTCTTTTAAACGAACACAGTAGACTAGGAATGGGTATATATTTATCTATCTATTTTATTGAACTATAGCGTTCAGTACGTAGAATTACAACCCTAAGGAAGTTCTCCGACACGTTCAGCGCGTAATAAAGTGCTTATCACGTGAGTAAAATTAAATATCTAAGGTGAATCGTCATTTTGGTAATAGGTGTAGGTTAGCACACCATTGTCTACCCTTCAACAGCAGACAGTCGCGACGTTATACGTACTATTTGTAGATACAAAGAAATGAGAACGAAGCAATTTAGAAATTGTATCACAAGCCGGCCATGTGAGGCGACACCGAAGTTTCGTTTGCACAGAGCTTTTGTAAAGCTCTCGCGGCGACGGTTACGTGAGCGAATGGCCAGCCTCCACTCACATACTGTTGCTGGATGCTACTCGGCACATTGTTTAGCTGTTATTGTTGCTATGCCACTTTGAATGGATGTTTAGAGGTAGGATTGTTGGAGGACGTTTTCTTGGCATCAAATCTTTTATAAACGTCACGATGTTAGAAAGGTAATGTTTTTCTACCACATACTGTGATATATTGTTTAGTTATTAGTTGCTATGCCACTTCAAATGGATGTTTAGAAGTAGAATTGTTGGAGGACGTTTTCTTGGCATAAAATCTTAAATAAGCAAATCACAGTTTTGTCTTCTGCTTCTCTATAGTTTTACATTGAATTATGTGTTATTATGATTAATCTTATCAATAGTCAAGAATAGCAACGTTATTTTGAGTCAGAAAGTGATGTTAAAAATGACGATTTAGTAAATTGAAAATCATTAGGATTTCTTATGTATGCCTACATGTTATATCACATATCCCTGTTTTTAAGCTATTATTATTATCTTTATGCGATACCTTTATATTGATCAATTGACGTGTAGTTATACCTATCATAGTTTTGCTAATAGAATAGCAGGATTACCTGAAATTCTATTAGCAAAGCTATAACTAATATCATAATTATCTAGTATTGAAATACCAACAACACACCCAGCTACATTCGCCTAAGATAAATCAAACCGACTCTTCCAGTCCGCTTCTTATTCCGCGGTCCACAGTCAAACTCCACAACATAGCGTTAGGAGACCAACGTAAACACGCCAATGAAAACTGAAACGAATACTAAACTGGAGTCGAACATGGAATTGGATTACTGCTCATAATTAATACGGACCGTATGAGCGGCGAAGCATGAGCCAGCTCCCCAGTATGCCGTAAAAGGAAGGTAAATCAGATGGATGGCCAGTTTCAAGCTTTACGATTTCACGATGATAACTGCGCACAGTGGGTAACATTATAAATAGTAAGAAAGTAACCTCACTTTTTACCGTTTTTAGAATATTTCGTTTAATATCTTATACTTTTTCTGAATGCAGTTAACCCTGTATGGCTCATCAATATCCCGATACTGACTGGGAAGACTATTTTAATAGCTTTTTCCGTACCATACATAAGCACCGTCTTGAAATTTTCCTATTTTTTTACTATAATACCTTTCGTGAGTGTTATCCATATTATTTACTATATATTCCGGTTATACTCACGTGTGTAATCGCACTAACTTAGTTCGGCTCGCTCCTCTGCCGCGTAACCAGCTCATGAATAAGTGCTCCGGCGGAGTTGGAAACTAGTCGGGCATTCCCGAATACACACGTACGTATAACCGGAATATATAGTAAATAATACTTTCTTTCTTTTTATTCGGCAAATGTTTAAATTTCTTGGTTGTAAGTTAACAATTTATGAATCATGGACGTCGACAGTTGACATGCAGCAAGTATTCAAGAAGACGATAAAATTATAGATATATGTTTCTTAGTGCCACAACTTACCAACCTTACCATGAACTCTTAAAGCAGGTCAGTTTACGTTGTGGTAGTGAGTGAGAGAACACTGCACGTAGCAGCGTCTCGCTTCCGCAACATAAACTGTTCTGCTAGAGTTCATGGTAAGGAGGCTGTATAAATGTATACACAAAATCTGGCATGTACCATAACATTCTCCCTTACACAATGAAATTCTACCATATCTGAATCCCATTATACCTTGTCCCAAAAACCCCATTAGGATCGCATTAACGGATAACCAGCGGACTCACACATGCATACCGAACTGAACAAACTTTCCTAAAAGACACTCAGAGCGGACTGAACTCTGCTAAATTCTCCTTAGTAGACAAGCCAAACCATAAACTCAGCTAAAAGCTTTTAAAACTTTTTTTATAAACCCTTGTCTAGCCCTAGTTTTTGGAATGGGATAGGTAGTATGTATCATTATCAAACATCATTTTGTGAGGAAAGAGAAAACAAAAAGTTTTTTAAACAGAAATCCTTTTCTAGATATGTTCTCAATCACACTAATATTATGCAGGGGAAAGTTTGTGTGTTTGTAAGTTTGTTACCTCTTCACGCTCAAAAGGCTAGAACAATTTTGATAAAATTTGGTATGAAGGTAGCTGGCACCCTGGATTAACACATAGGCTAAATATGAGGAATTGAGGACACGGTACTAGGTACGATATAGAGCTACTATGTTCGACTTTAATACTTTTTCAGTACAATAGGATGCCACACCTTAAACAACCTCCATTGCAAATAATAAGCGGAAGTTACGTTTTACAAAAAGATACATATACCTTTTTGTCTAGGGATATTAAGTAGAAATTAAGAATTTTGAACAACAAAGGAAATTAAAAAAAATCCTTAATTCGGAAATTAGGATTGTAAAACGAACCTCGGTGCTATAAATAAATCTTCGTTTTGAAGACCTATAGCTACCTTCAGAATGTGACCCAAATTAAATTTCAAGACTTAATTCGCCTCAACTGAACTGGGTTGTCGAAATATCCTAAAAATAGCCAGGATGATTGCGGAATTCTTTCCTAATTTAGTATCCGGACTTCAAGAACGTGGTTTTTCTGGGATTTCTCATTAATATATTTTATTCGCGCTGCTACATTACAGTACGAACAAGACTTTTTAGAGATAGGCAGAGGAGAACTGTCAAATATCGAATTTGAAACAGAGTTAAAAAAAACAAACGCCTGATGCCCAAGTCCAATAACCGCCGAACTCAGAGACATTTAATGATTACTTAATATTATGAATTTTGTAATAAACTAATTGACTCAAGAAAGCAGGCAAACATCTATACATTTAACAACTGGAACATGAAATAAGCAGTGCCGTTATACATAATGTAACTATCAAGAGTTTCTCATGTCATATTGTGTGTAGTTGTGTACATAAATTGTAAAAAATAAATAAGTATCCTGGTAGCTAGAATATTAAGTAGTAAGTTGTAACCGACGTAAGCTCCACGTGGCTTTCAACCGTAACTTGATTAGCGTCGACTCCGCAAGATTTCCTTAGCAACGGAAAGCCTTCAGGCCCGTCTGAAGACGGAACTGCGATCTGACTATTACATTACGTCTTTAATGACACTGTTCACTGTAAGTCATTTTACAAAAGCCTCGTTGGTCTAGTAGTCGCTAAGTGCGACTGCTGAGTCTTGGGTTTGAATCCCCGGTCGGGCAAAATGCTACTTTTCCAGATTAGGATTAGTGCCCGGTTAATGGCAATAGGCTCGCCCCCTATTGCATTGAGACCTAAAACCTAACTGGCAAAATGTGGGTGTAGGTACTACACACGTCTGCCTACCCCGTCGGGAAATTCAGGCGTGCCGCGTGACGTTATGTTATTTGTTGCGACCTACAAATATTTTATACGAGTGGTTGTTTGTATATGCGAGATTTTTTATATAAAAATATATACCTATAGTTACGGTACCTACGTTGTTAGTGCATGATTGAATGGCGTATCTCTACTAATTATCTAGCCTGTTTTCAGTTAGGATTTATCATTTAATTAAAGCTTAATTGCAGGTGGGGAGGCTGCAATTTAAGCATAAAATATGGGTCTTTAATAACGACATAGTAACACAAACATATCGGGTTTTAATGAGAAAAACAACAAACAATGCTAAGTGCTAAGACTTTCCATACCAGGGAACTCCAACAACAATATGACACAGAAATCGATCTTTTGAGCCATGGAAAAGTTGTCGCTTGTCGAATAGAAATGCAATAGAATGGAAAATGTATGGGGATGACATAATGTTTTGATTATTTAAAATATGATGTATGTCATTACCATATATTTTCATTTTATTTGATTTCTATTCTACAAGCGTTTCGCCACTGGTTTTGCCTAGGGCCTAGCTCGAAAAGAGCTAAAGCCACAACAAGACCGGTGTGAAAATAAAAATAATGTAGCTAGAACAACACAGATCTTTAGTAAGTTGGTTCAAAGCCCTATAAGCCCGACTCCCGGCCGCGCATTACATTGACCCAGTTGCACGAATATAGGCTATACACTGTTGGGCACACGGTATAGGTAATTGTACACGCGCGGTATAAAGCCAGAGAAGGGTCCCATGTATCTACTGTTCTTCTTTTTTACGTATGGTTGATAAACAAACTGGTGTCAGAGTTTAAACCGCCTGTAGGCCTCGGACATGGCTTTAAACACCGTTGGGAAACCTCTCAGTCTCCTCACGATGTTTTCTTTCGCTGTTTAAGCAACTGATAATTAATTTATAGTGTGCCCATAAATTCGAAAATACATTGGTGCGTGCCGGGGTTTTAGCTTTGACTTGGCAGTCCAACGGTCATATCACTCGGCTATCACTGCTATCTGTATCTATCGTGAAATTAGTCTTTACGATCAGGCTGATTGATAACTATTAGTCTACATCGTTATCGGCGCAACAAAACCTATACAATCTTGAACATCGTAACGATAAATCAAGAGTGCATGGCTCCTTGCGATCAATCACGACTTTTTTTTGCAACAAATATGTGCCGGAATCGAACGATCTCGCAAAAAGCCTCACTCTTAGGCACTGTGCCAATCCAGTCATATACTCGTATCGTGGTCTACATTATAATAAAAAAATTGACCGTGACCGATATCGGTCTTACATAAGTATACAGCCTAGTAATAAGGAGGCCAGCGTGTTTACATACCACAAATATTATAGAAACTTAGGATTTGATGTATGTTTTATAAATATTTTATATTCGAATATATTTTGGATACAGATTAAACGGATATTAAAAGAATACTACAGAGTTTTTGTTTTTATAACGTTGACCCGCGCCATATATTTTTTTTACGGTCTTCTTCTTCTTATCGTATGGTTGATGAACAACCTGGTGTCAGAGTTTAAACCGCCTGTCGGCCTCTGACATGGCTTTACACACCGTTGAAAAATGTCTCAGGTGTGCCGGTTTCCTCACGATGCTCTTTACGTTACAAGCCCACTACTCCTGCCCTCCTGTAAAGCAGGATCCTCCTGTGACCCGCATTATAATAGGAATGAATCATGCATGTTGGTAAATTGTCGTTCATTGTGGCGTTCTAAGGGGAAGCCTTTGTTCAACGGACGTCTTCCGGCTGATAATGATAATTGCGAGTGTATAAATGTATGTTGTCCAGTCTCGTTACCATGAACTCTTAAAGCATGACATTTTTTTGTTGTGGAAGCGAGTCGCCGCTGTTTGCAGTGTATTGAGACGTCTTGCTTCCACAACGGAAAATATCTTGCTATAACAGTTCATAGTAAGAGTGCAGGTGTTGAGCTTAATCGCCGAAATAATTCATCTGTTTTACACAATAGAGCAAAGATTTTTCCGATCAGTAGTCATATGACAATTCTTATTTTCTGAAATAATTTCGTCTATTAACTTCTGTATCCAGATTATTGTATTTTTTTTTTTAAACGTCGCCCCACACTAGGAATTTCTCCTGTATCGTTTCACAAACATGAAATATCACATACACAAACACCCAAACTCGGGACAAACATATGTGGATCGCACAAATTTTTGCCCCGTGCAGGAATCGAACCCGCAACCCTTAGCGCAGCAGTCTAATCGCTTAGCCTCTACGCCAATCAGGTCGTCAAATTAAAACATTTTGTGCTGTATCTACGATATCTAAAATCAAAGAGGACTGACTTGTTATGACTCATTAGTTAAGACAGAAAAATCTCTATCTACTTATTTGACCTAACTGAAATCACTTAAGATTTGAGCTACATAATTAGATAGACCGATATACAGTAAGGTTTAGGTCTACGTCGTAAATTAGAGATAAACAGAACGAATTACGAATGACATGAATTACATTACGCGTGTAATCGCTTGGAACACAAGATCCTTACTTATTTACTTAACTGTACGTACACTGAGCTATTAACTTGACGTATAAGCTCCCAGTTTGTTTGCCGTTACGAAAACCTATACCGACCAATATTGGCCTTGATACTTAATTGAAATGTTGTACTTACTTCTATTTCATGTTTTATTTTACTGACGCAGGACGAAACTATATAACATCCTATATACACAGTATAATATACCTAAAGACATGAGGACGGGTTCGAGTTCTAGGTCGGGTAAAGTAATATCAGAAGTTTCCATTTGGTAATTCTCAGTAACAGCACTGAGTCTGGATTTGTGCTGGGTTGATGGCTATAGGGTCGCCCCCTATTACGTTGAAACCTATACCATAACTGGCGAAAGGGTGTGCTATAGGTAAACCTCTGCCTACCCCTTCGAGGAATACAGGCGTGTGTTATGTTATGTTTATGTTCACGTCAAACCAGTTTTTCCTGTACCCATCTAGGAGACAGAGACCACTGATTCTAATTTGCTACTGTCTTGTTCTACCCGTTTTGCCTTGTTCACTCTTATCCCATTCTTCATACATGCTCGTCGGTTTAGAAAAAAGTAGCCTCTCTTGAGAGTAAGCTTTGGTACTCCATGCCTTTCATTACAATCCGTTCAATGATTTAGCCGAGAAAGCGTTTAGCGATCTTTCACATCACACTTCACAATATTATAAAGTGTGAGTAGGTACGTATGTTTTTTACCTCTTCACGCTCAAACGGCTGGACCAATTTTGATAAAATTTGGTTTAAAGGTAGCTGAGACCCTGAATTAACACATAGGCTACTTTGTACACGGAAAAAATGTAGCGGGTAAACCGCAGGACGCAGCAGGTTTTAAATATAAGTAAGAAGGGAGCAACTGGGTACTTACTGGTGTACCACGAAAGATGATTGAACACTATCACGAACTTCACAGTAAATTGTGATTGGAAACACCACTCTACTTTATAAGGATGCATCATAATAACATCAACATACGCGAGACGCTGAGACAATATAATTTAATATCGAATACACTTACACTGCCTTGATACAATCCTAGAGCTTCTAGAACAAATTAATGTCTCTACGCGAACGACATTCTTCAGAATTAAACATCGGAAAGTTTCACCTTAATTTGTTGGTACTTAGTTATTTAAAAAACTTCGCTTCTCACTAAGAATTTCTCCTGATTTGTGGATACGTTTGACATACATAGAATTCGAAGTTTAAAAAAAGTAAAAACGTAGGTCCACGCTAGGTATTTCGCCTATATCGTGGGTGCATTCGACAAACAATAACCGTCCCATGCACAAACACCCTGACTCAGGACAAGTTATAAGTATGTTTGACAAATTATGTATTTAATATCTGATAACTAATTTAATTTAATTGATTAATTAATTCCATAAGTACCTACTTGTATGCTTTATTTGTAGGCCTATAAGCAGAACATGTGGACACAATTTTTTTTGTATATGCATGTTAATTACACATGTTTTCACAAATAAAGTTTATCTTATCTTATACGTGAGGGAATTGAGCCCGAACCCCTAACAAAGCTGTCAAATTTCTTGCGCCAACCGGCTCGTGAAGTTCCCTCGTCATGCACTATAAGGCACTCAAAACCCCGTCAAATGAGATGAGACAAGCTCGTTGCCGGGTACGATAGCCAGCAGCCGGGCGTGTCTCACCGGTGACCCGACGACCCGGTGACCGGGCTGTGACCGCGTAACCCGGTCATAGCTTGACCCGGTTACCGTGCAGCCGGGTATGCACCGCCCGCCTCCGTAGCGCTTGCATTCCACGATTGATTCTGTACAATATCAGACTCTTCTGTAGGAATGTGTGTCGAGGTAATGTACTATGTCGCTCGCGACTTTGGATGATATGTAACTCTATCCAGAAGATGTTTGAACATAATGATATTTGCGACTAACTGGAGACATTATCATCATCATCGATGTATTCCGATATTTTAGTAAACTAACGAATAAACTACATTCCGTACTACTTAAAAACTATTATTATGTAATTATATTTAAGTAAAAAATGGAATTGTGTAGAATCTTTTAATAATATTAACAAAGAAATATAAACGTACTTATTACCATTCATCGAGTTCACATTTACACACGTACACACAAAACCTTCATCAAAATATTAAAACAGACGCTTATCAAATGAATATTTCCCTTCTTTTGAAACGGAACTATCGAAGGTCCCGATTTCATCAAACATGTTCCCGGTAAACTTTACCTTTACATTTCTTTTTAAGTCATTTTCGAAGTCGTCGTAGTCAGGGTCCGAGCTGCAAGTAACGTTATCCGTCTCCTGGGGCGCATAGCATATACTCTTTATCACAAACCTCATAACTCTCTTCATACTATTCAATTCTTTCTTCATCTTATTCAACACATTTGACTTTGAACTTAGCAAACATTTCAATTTTTCGTTCTCCAATTGTAATCCCAAATATTTCGTCTGAGTTTCCATTTCTCGTTGACTGGTTGCGTCTAATTGCTTCTTCATTTCACGCACCATTGCAAGAAATCCTTTCCGAGTCTCCGCCAGTGAGCAGTTTGCTTCATTCAAGTCAAATTTCATTCTTTCGAGGTCTCCATGGAGCCTCTGGATCCTAATATCTTGGTAATCTGATGACGCTGTCGATTTCTTCTTGCTTTTGGGCACTTCTTTGACTATCACTTCAACAGCCGTCGTGTTATTCCTAAACACTTCGTATGACGTGCCTGGATCTGAATCAATGTTGTGGGTCTTTATGTTCTTATTTCTTGCTGTGAAATTTGAGAATATATCGTCGGAGAGCGACATTTTAGGCTTGAAAGGGTCACTCATTTATTTAATTAAGCGTAATATCACTTGTATTTTAAGCAAAAAATGTTACAAAAGTAGGTCAGTGCTTTTTTTTGTTTTGTCAATATGCTTTGGTTGTCAAAAGTGACATTTATGTATAGAGTAATAAGTATGACTTTTATGTAGATAAGGTTGTAATCATATAATGTCGTCTTAAAATTGAGTAAATAGAAACGAAAAGATTTTATTACATATCAGAGCATGCTCTGCTGTTCATGAATGTAGTAAATTAACTGCCTCACTATTCTCGTATCCCGTGGTAAGACACCAAAAACGTAGACTACCTTTACCTCTATTACAGCTTATTAGCTTCACGACTTTAGCTTCGCGACGATAAATAAGGTCCTGAACTACGGAGCATATCGAACTTCCAAACAGCAACAAAATGCAGAAAGAAATTAAATGCGAACGAATTCCACGAAGACTTTCACTCTTTTACATAAGTTCTGAGGCATTCAACTATCTAGGTAGTAGCATGTAGTAGGTACTTATTATCGTTGGGAACTAACGAGTTCGATGCAGCTTCCGCCGGTCAAGTGGCGGCGGGGTACTGGCCCGGATGATTGCGATCCAGCTCCGACCTATCAATTATGTGGAGATCGAATGAGGGCCGTATGCAGCGAGCTTGTAAAATTTTCACAGAGGAAAATATGTTTTTGAAGATATTTCCTGTTAAGCTTTGTTATATTTCTTGGAACAAAATAAAAAACTGCATCTTGTGTCTGAAATCTTGAAAAATTCGGAACCCTTTTAACTCTACGCGCATCCATACGGTTTCGGAAAGGGCAATCATTTTTTTTTTCAAACAATTATAATTGGTTCTCTGCTTAAGTATGTAATGGGTAATAGTTTTCTCTATGGTAATAGTAACATCTATATAAATATAATATTATGTAACCATCTAAAGAAAAAGATTCCACAGTCCATTGAATGCGTTGCTTTCAAGTATTCTGACCCGCTCTTCGTACTCTCCTTGTTCGATTCAGAATCAATAGTCCACCGGGTTTAATATAGGAATTTGTTCACGAAATGGGCCACGTTGGGCACACGTCGACTCGTATCGCTCGGTTCCTCATATAAAAGTCGACCATCGTATAAAGTCTACTAGTTCTAGATGTTCCATTTCAATCAGCAGTACCTACTTATATAAGTATAGATAGAGATTTTCTATTTCTTGTCATTATAACGTTATAGCCCTGGAGATGCAATTCTGGCTATCCTAACTGCTTAACCCGCTGCTTACCTGTAATAAAAAGTATCCTATCTTACTCAAGTTTTATTATTTACTTAAATACATTATTTTGCTATCATAAAAGATAAAAATCCTATATATTCCAATCGGGAGATATCTCCTTCAATTGATTGCATAATAGCGACTCGAATTGAAGCTTTTTCGAAGCCACTAACTATTCGAAATTGCAGTAACATCCACTCTGTTAATTGCCAGCAAAACTTTGCAGTCCTAGTAATCGAACCGCTGCGCTGTTCAAATATTGTAGAAAGTCAAATATTCTCGCTCACATATATAGATTAGTTTATATGCATCTGTAACCCGGTTTCGAGAGTACATTCAACGCCCTAGTTTCGTGGCCTCGCCACTAGCTCCCACAATACCTAGGTACCTAACTAGTATACCTAGATAAATGTCTACTTAACAAACTGCGCGACGGTGATACGTATTGAATTACTTTAGGTACGTATACTTCAATGTGTTTGCGAGTTGGGGTGGGAGTGTTTTGAAAATATTTTGCAGTAAGTTAATGGCGGAGTTGCTGTCATGCGTTTTTTTATTGATCGTGAACCCGCTTTGTGTGCATATTTTCTGGCGGTCATATTATTGTTATGTATTTTCTGGATACTTTGCAATGAAAACATAATATTCGTGGCATCATCATCATCATCAGCCAAAGACGTCCACTGTTGAACATAGGCCTCCCCGTTTAAGCGGGGGGGTTTGCCATAATCCCCACGCTTGGCAAGCGGCTTGGGGATCGCAGTATTGGTGGTGAAGTCACAGAAGACGCTGCTGCCCATCTTCTGATATTCGTTCTAATATTCGTGGCATACAGCATTAATTAAAGTTTAGGGATGATTATATTTTAAAGACTTTTCCCACTAGGTATTTCTCAGCAGCATCATGGAGCCAGGATTTGTGTCTGGTTTATGTCAATACGCTCTCCCCTTATTATATTGGGACCTGAAATATAACTGGTGTAATGTGAGTGTACTCTGTGTATACCTCTGCCTATCCCTTCGGGGAATACGGGATGATGTTATGTTATTAAGCTGTTTTGGTTGGAAATCGCGGTGTAGGGTTTGCGTTTAATACAACGTGTTTGATTCGATTTGGAATAGGACTCCTAACGTCATTAACAGGTACTATCTCGTCGGTTAATTTCAAATCAGTCATTGACTTGTTTATTTTTATTTTTGCGTGTAAAAATACATACCCACATATCGTTCCCCATCATTCAGTTTTAGCACTGATAGCCGAGTGGTACGACCGTTGGACTGCCAAGTCAATGGTCGCAAGTTCAAATCCCGGCACGCACCAATGTCTTTTCGAATTCATGTGCGTACTAAAAATTAGTTATCAGTTGCTAAAAACGGTGAAGGAAAACATCGTGAGGAAACCGGCATACCTGAGAGATTTTTCAACGGTGTGTAAAGCCATGTCAGAGGCCTACAGGCGGTTGGGCTGTGGGCCACGTAACATGGTTTTACACGCCGTTGAAAAATCTCCCAGGTGGAATTAGCTCACGTCATGGTGTAGATTACCCAGTCAGCAAAACTTTAGCAAGGTTGACCATTTAGGGCGCACTATCCTACAGTAACATACTGACGCTCAAAAAGGCTCTCTACTTAGATCACATTACCTCATTAAAACTACTTCTAAAATTTATTTAGCCACAGGTTTTTTTTAAATATTCGTATATTTCCTTGCATTTTAATACCATACAAATTGATTAAAATATCAATTTACTTTTATTTTATTAAAACAATGAAAACATGAAAAAATACTGATATGGCTTATCGTTGATTTCATGAACATGAAAGGTAATAAATAATAATGTTATTTTTTAATGATATAATATGATAAAATATTTTTCACAGAAATACAAAAATAATTAATACTTGAACCTAAACTTATATTATTTATAAGCTCAAGTTATTTATTCAATAACTGTCTCATTCTTAGGCAAATACTTTTTCTCACAGAGTAGAAATGAGCGCTGATTATAATACTTGCTCTTTGCAGATTGGTGAATTGAGACTATGAAATCCAGATTTCTTCGCAAACCTTGGTTTGCGAAGAAATCTGCAGCATTGCAGCTATCTGCTAAATGCTTACAAAAATAAACACGTCATTACAACCCCAATCCCAATGATCTTACAAGTATATTTATAATACCATTGCCCAATCCAAAATGGGCCATTTGACAACTATTTCGGACTATTACTATTATTATATATATTCTGGACTTCGGTAAGCGGTTCGGACAGCTTCATACCGATCACCAGAATCGAATCAGACTGCCGAAGTGACAAGATTAGCGGTCGGATAATGTGTTCGGTAATTGTTGTCAGATTATTATGTTGTTTACGACGGAAAGTTTCAGGAATAATGCGCAGAAAATATGGAACATAATATTATTAACACGTCACCTTTGGTTCCAGTAATTGTTTAGAGATATTTACCACTAAGATTATTGGTATTGTCTACATATGTACCTACTAGTATTATAAAGAGGTACAATTTATTCGTATATTTTATATGCAGGCAATAACCAACGGAACTGTGCATGCGATTACCAAATTATTTTACCAGTAGGTACCTGTCCAATCCCGTAAAAGACACGATTATGTTTTCACGATGACGAAGTCTGGGGCTGATTCTAGTGTAATATAAACAGACTTGTTGATTATGAAAGAAAGCTTCTTTTGAGAGCACAGACTTCTCTAAGGTTCTTTGTGATGTCTCAATAGTACATTTTAAGCACCTACTGAACTTCAGGCCGGTGTGTATGGTTAAATGTAAGAGGCAATAATCCATATTTTTATCACTTCTTTTTTAAATATTTTCCTGTAATGTAAACTCGATTCATTGCCAAAACATTTTCGTTGGGCTCCATAATGTATTGATAAAAAAGATGAAAATAATGTTTATTAATCAAATTGTACATCGCAATCAATAAATGCTTTGAAATATTAGTCATGTTAAAAACCAATTTGTAATCTATCAACCAATCTGAGTCTGAGACCCAGTTAGAAACTTATACAGCTTCGTCTAATTAACCTTACAAACAGGAAAATTTGTAGTACAATACATTCTATTAAGATGCCTACGACGTTGGTACAAGTATATTTTCTAGGAGAGGTCACGTTCTTGGGGTCACATGGCAGCATACGTGGGCCGGTGCTTGCACGGGACAGCCCCATAATACCCCCGTAGAGAGCGGCACCCGGCACGTCAGTCGCCGAGCACTTAACATTTGTTTTGATATTCTTTTGTTTGTATACTTGTTTGCTTGTCGTTAGGGAGATGAGTTTATTGTTTCTTTTTATTTATAGGGCAGGAGTGCAATTGTTTTCCGGATTGTTTTGTTTTTGTTTTGAATTTTGGAATACCATTGGTCAGAATGGTGGGGATTCTTGTTGAAGATGCTTGAAAAGTCTATAACTACGTCGAAACGTTACCTACCTAAGGTTAGTAAAAAATATACGTCCATCTATCTAAGTTGTATCTGAGCACCGACTCGAACTATTGAATCGCCATTATACATAATTCATGAATGCAGAAATCAGTAAACAACTTTGATTATAGTAAACAGTTACAATTATATTATGAGCAAAAAAACTAAACTCTTCCCTTCGCTAACAACTTTTAGGAAAACGCTTCGTTTCTCGTATAAAAAGAAAGAGGATTTTCTTAAGCTCGGCTTCCAAGAAAAAGAAACAGCGGCACAACGCGTGGGTTGTGCCTAATAGAATTATAAGTGGTTATTAATTCAGCGTGTCACGTAACTTTAACAATATAACTTTATTATCGATTTATGATTTCGTAGGTACCTACTTATGCTGTTTCATAATCTAGCTGAATTAGGCACCAACATATTCCGCTCGTATCCATTTTTAAATTAGGGTACTTTACTAGTTTGAATTTAAGACCAAAATTTGCACGGGCAACAACCGGCAACATGCTAAATAATATCCAACAAAACCTGGAAGAACTTAGGTTTACTGTGCAAGTGTGCATGCATCTCCGCTCGAGTGAGAAAAGTTATTAATAACACTGGTCAACACTAGTTTTGGTGCCAAGAAGCTGTATTGTTTTTTTGACTTAAGACCATAAACTGATTACATTAATAGCAAAAAGATATTTATCCTACGTGTAGTTTTATAGATTTTGTCTTGTAAAGAAAAAAACAAATTTACATAAAAAAAATATTTATTACAATATTAATTAAATAAAAACTTTCTTTTTCGCGACTTATATATTATAGATACTTACTAATTAATGACTTGCTACAGTAGGTAACTAGGTTACTACCGAACCTACCCACCCACTGTCAATCCAGAATAAATTATGAATACCTATAATTTTAAATAACACTAATATTATAAAGGCGAAAGATTGTTAGTGTGTTTGTTTGTATGTTTGTTACTTCTTCGTGCTCACACGACTGGACCAATTTTGGTAAAATTTGGTACGGAGGTAGCTGACTTCCTTCACTCTCCACAAACAGCTCTTTTCAAAAATAATTTGAAAAACCACAACTTTTACGACATGAAATATAATAATTTAAGATAAATGATCTTAACTGATTCAAGGGACAGCAAAATTATTTTAGTGAACAAACATAAATTAAAAATAATACCTACACATAAAAATATAAAAAAATTAAAAAGCATCATAATATTTATCCCCATCGATGTCAGCTGGTAACGTGCCCAAAAGACTGGCAGCATTGCCACGTTGAATAGCAATGCTTATTCTTTGACCAAAAAATGCACCAGCCCTTTGGTCACGTGTAGACTCAAGTAAGCGTTTCGCTATATCTCTAAACAGCGCGTGAGCGCTCGGACCCCATGGTCCAAATGTTTCGACCCCAAACGGCTCGAAAATACAATTACCAATTAGGTTATTGTATTTCCGCCGCTTAAAGGTCTCCGCAGCAGCAGCAGCAGTGCCAGCGCAAATTGCTGAGCCAGAAACATGAGAAGGTGCAAGGGTATCGACGCAGGTTGCGTCCCACACCAAAGGCCTTCCTAATTTCCAGGGTAACAACGACATACCATCGGGTCTCTTTCCATCGTCACGTACCAAGCCATTTGGTTCTAGTACGGCTGGTACGCCGGCGGTGACAAGAGCACGGCGAATTATATCATTTATGTTACCGTGTCGCGGTATGCGACCTGCACTTCTACTGCATGATAGACCATGCCGTCCGAGGCCGTCAACAGCTTCACCACAGTGACATCGATGAGGAGTGACGCATGGAGTCCCTAAACGTAAACTAATAGCGATGCGGAAACTGTTGTCATCCAACATTGTTCCAATATTGGATGACGGCAGTGCCTGCAACCAAAGGCCCGACTCCCATTCTCCCACAGCCAGCAAACGAGCGCGCTCGGCAGTATTGATTGACGTATTTATCAATTTATTCCGTATCATACTGCAAAGCGGCTCGTCCCACTGTCTCTGGGAGAAGACCTGTTTGGGAAGTTCGGTATTTGGGCAAGCCATTTCCCAAGCGGATATCGCTTCAGTCAAGCACGATACTTCAAAATTAACCAAGGAAGACGCTAGAATTCTTCTGGTTAATTTTTCAGTACTGTGGACTGAGGACAGAAAAGCCGGTAAACCTAAACTAGATACAGTGCGGATTCCTAAGCCACCCATACGGACTGGAAGCGTAGCTTGAGACCAAGCTCGGTCATCTAAAGCTACGTTTATAATCTTAACTTACCAATTTGTATTTCACGCCATTGGCTCGTTCGCGCGGCGCGCCACGCAAGTCTTGTCGTAAGACGAACGAACTCACGCGCACGTAATTTGAATTAAATGGCGCGAACTTTTTGTATTTGTGTTTGCTTTTTATTTATTTTACTAAAACCGAAAATACCGTAAATCCCGGTTTTTGTGAAATGAATACCGGTATTAATTAAACCAAAATTTGGCCCGGTATCCCGGTATTTTTGAAAACCGGGATCCCGGTTTGCGATCCCTAACTGCTAGTCGCGGCGCGCGGCGTCTAGCTTCTACAACTGAAAATGTCGTACACACTTTAAAAGTTCATAGTAAGGCAGCAGGTGCCTTACCATGAGCTTGCCGCTACGTGCAGTGCAGTGCGGTAGCATCTTGCTTCCACAGAGATAAATGTCTGCAATGCAAGCCCTTAGCACACTTATAGTAACCGCACAGGCGTTATGATATACACAATTACACATGCAAACAATAATGCCCTTAACCCCTAGCTCGTGTAACTGGATAAAAGGATGTGGCGTGGTACCACGTGCTACCTATCTCTGAAATGACTTTAATATATACACAAGATATTGAAAGCCCCGTTTCAGGAAAATTTAGATTGTCGCGAGTCTATGTAGAGTAGGTAGATATACACACTGGTATTTTTTTTTCGGGACAAGCCCGTCACTTATGCCTATCATTGCAACTCCTGTATGAACCATGAATATCACAAACCCCCACCCGAGTAAACCTCTGCGGATCACACAATTTTTTGTCCCGTGCGAGAATCGAAGCCACTGCACCAATGAATCCTTCTATAGAATCCTCCATAGATAGAATCCTTTTTTGTTCAACAGTGGACGTCTTCCGGCTATTAATGATGAATGATTTGAATATATATTTGCGCTTTATTTATCTACATTTACGTAATACCTATACATTATGTTACAGTTACAGTAAAAACCACACCTGTTGGCCATGACAAATATTGACTCGTGACTAGCAAAGTAGTCTTTAGTCATAGTCATAGTCATAATGTTTTTATTTCATAGAGGCTACAAAAGAGCACTTACAAAACGCCAAACTAGTTGCACGGTTCCAAAAAGTCGTTTCTATATAGAAGAACCGGCACGAAACTCCATAGTTACTCTTTTAAAACTAACTCTAAACTCTTACGTATAGAAGTCAGTTAATACAAATTTTAAGTATAATTTTAATGATCCATGAGTTGTTATTACAATTATTTTTTTGACATTTTCCGTTATGGTAGCAGGGCAAGTCTTATGTAACACACGTTCATAATGAGATTGACGAAAGCTTTCGTCAGATATTATGCACATTAAGGCAGCTAATGAACCGTTCTTAGTAAAACTAATTAATAATATTGCATTATGTTGCGACATAGTGAATACTTGCTCTTAAAAAGACGATGTAGAAGGCACTAGATAACATATGATAGAAGTAGGTACCTACTTAGAAAATGGAACCTTTTTGATGTTAGTGGGTTGGAGGCGTAGAAGCTAGCCATCGTTCTTAGTGCTATTTAGTGACTAAAGTCAAAACAAAATACAAATTAATATCTATGTTCTGTATGTACTGAACAATTTTTGCTCGTGGCAAAATAACTTAGGCTATTCGGGCCAACGATCGACGGAAGGATCAGCTGTACTAGCCATATCTGGTCCATTTTTTGTCGATAAAATCCCTTTTTGCGAACAACGCGTAATATTGTCGTTCATTGGCCCTGGCTGTCATTCATAGACCTATATCACTGGTTACGGTTAGTCAAAAGTCTGAAATTCTGATGAACTGTCTGTGAATGTAAAAAAGAGAGTGGCTACATGATGTTATGATACTTAGGTAAAAGTCTTGTTACGAGAGAATAATGTGAAATAAAAAAAGAAAGAACTTTATAAAATATGTTTATTGCAATGAAAACATGTATCAAATTGGCATAAAAAGGACATTTTCTCAAAATATTTCGCTTACATACTAACGTGTGGCGAATCATACGCGTTAAAATTACTAAGAAGAATGAGTTAGTATTTATGAGCATTAAGTTTTATTGGAGTCTGAAGGCCAAACCTCGTCAATTTAAATAACAATAGGTAAATCTAATTGTGACATTTATGATTCAAACTTATACCGTATAAGTTTGAATCATAAATGTCACAATTAGGTACAAACATGTCTGTAATCATAATGGTATCTCGCAGACACGCAAACTCATAATTTTTAGACGTGAAAATAGATTACACGCAAAATGAACGTTGACCCTACTAACAGCAACTGGCATTTTATCTCGTCACTACACAAAATGACTGTTATTATTATGTAGTGTTAGTATGTCTACCACAAGAAAGCAAATTAAATATCAATTTCTTCATTATCAATCGAACAAAAATAATCTATAATCTGCATAATCTATTTAACAATCTGCAAGAAATCTAGGATAACAACAGCGAAATTATATTTAGACTATTTTTTAACTACAAGATTTGCATTCCTGGGTCCTTCTATTAGCTCTTAAAGCAGTACATTTTCCTTTGTGGAAGATGCCGCTACGTACAGTGTAGTACGGCACGACAGAAAACGTCCTGCTTTAAGAGTTTATAGTACGGCAGCTGTTAAGTATCGTATGAAGTCTTAAATATCCACAAACAAACAACGGGTTTTGAATATAGAACAACAAAAAATAGAAAATAAAACATAACATTTTCATCTTATCCGTTTTATTTAAATCATTGGCCCTTAGGACGTTTGCTTGTACAGTGAATGCTATTGCAGTGGATACATCAACACTCAGATACAAAACTAATATTCGTCCTGTTCTAAATGAAATCTATCCAGAGCCAGAGGTCCTAAACATTTTTATTACCACTTAGGGCCGATTTTTCAATGCTCAGATAATGTGACAATTTTATAAAATTGTCACTTTGACAGATAATGTATGGAAAATACGTCAAAACGTGAAAATTTATTCTCCTAATAAAAAAACATCTGACGATTAAAAAATTAGCCCTTATAAAAGCTATTTGATTAAAATCCTTACATTTCAGTTCGATTTTTTTTAACAAATACGAATTGTAGCTATAACACTTCTGTGTACTAAAAGGCACTTAGTTTAAGTTTTGAGATTACTTTACAACCGTGAAAAATGAAATAAAAACAAATAGAAATTGCAAACAATAACATGAGTAGGTAACTAGTTAACATAAAAAAGATTATACCTAAGAATCAGGTACAAAAGAGTAGTGAAATTGATAAATATCATACAAGTATATGTAATATTGTAAGTACTATATAAAATTCCTTTAAATCATGTAAATTAATGTTATGCCAATGATACAGAATGCTAATACAACATTTTAAATCTATGTTAGTAGTGCTATGCGCAAACGTCGATATCGCATTAATATTTTTTACTGATTAAATTATTATAGTAAAATTTTGTGCGCGTGTAATTTTACTTAGTTTTTGGCGAGTTATGTCAAAATCTATTAAAAATGTTTCTAATAAAAGCAGATACAACAATTTAAATAATATTTAATTTATAATACGACTTAGATCAGATAGAGAGTATTAATAAACCAGATCCAATTAATAGAGAAAAATGGCAACCCTTAACAATTTCAAAGCTATTCAAAACTAAGCATAATCATTATAATTATATATATATATATGGCAGCCCAATTTAAGAAGCCAACTTACATTTGTTTATTTTACCAAAATTTAAAATAAAAAAGACACCCCGAATACTTAACCTCCTCCTTTAAGTAAATAGGTTTATAAATTAATTTAAGTAAATATATTTAAACGCTTAGTATATACATACATTATTATATGTTCAAGGTTCGTCATAATTCATTTTAAACATTACCTCATTTTATAATTCTATACCATGTTTTGTATAATGTATAATTTTAAGCCATAAATTAACATATTATGACGTCATCCTTAAGACATCAATACTAAAAGGGAACTTGAAATTCGATGCCTGCGAGCGAGTGACACGGTAGTCGGTAAGAGTTGCGCCACGGTAAGGCAAAGTTCACAGGTTAGAAACCCGCTCGACTTACTTTTCTATTTGAAATTTAGAACTTTATTATTGTCATGAATATATATGTCATGAATAGCCCATCAGTCTACATAACTCAAATGATTCACAATCACAAAAAATGTGTCTTATCATTTTGACGCAATAATCTTTTTACTTATCAAAGTTCTAGAAAATACGTAAAATTCCTGAACAATACCCATACCATTATTAGTAAATAAAATTACAGTGATTCGTTTCATATTGTTTTGTATGTTTCAACCAATCAATTAGTGACGGTTATTGTTAATAAAATAATAATATTATTGGTCCTTGGTTACCGTAGAACAATATCAGCAATCATGTTGAATGAGTTAATAGAAACATGAAACAAATAAGGAAATATATACAACAATGTGACGGGAACGGTAGTAAACATAAATAAATAAACTTGAGTAATTTATATGCAGTTAGGATGATTGTACCGCAGAATATATTTGTTAGAGAATTCTTTGAAACTGCTTTGTTGGAAAATAATTTATCATCTCACCGCGGTTACAGGCGACCCCCGCAACTATCTGGAAATGACTGAGCCCTCTTAATCACCGCTATTTTCAAATACTTTTAGGTCCAATTCAAACTTAATGATGGGCTAAAGTTAGTTGCGTGCGCAGGTAACGTGCGCATCCCTGCCTCCACGATCTTGTAGGTCCCTCTGATACCTAACATTGCGATTTACGAATGTTTGATGTTCAGCTACCTAGAGTTATAATAATAAACAGTAAATACTTAAAATATAAGGCATGCAAGCAAGCATGATTTATGACTTGTAACAATATTAATGTACACATTTCCGAACTAATATTCTCAGGCTAATATCCATACATGATCATATTATAGCTTGACCAATATTGGTTCCAACATGTGGCGAATGACATCACAACCAATTAAGTAACACGAATATAATGATTTAAATTGATTGCTTAGTAAACCTAAACGTATTTGCTATGGTATAAATTGTATCATTAAAACCGAGCAAATGTTATTGATAATTAGATACAGTTATTTTAAATTATTTTAATCAGCGATAGTATGCCAGTCCTAGCAAAAGTCTGTGGTCTCTGCTTGCTCGTAAATTGAATAAATCTTATTACTCCTTGAAATTGCATTTTATTGTGATCGCTCGTTTTCTGAAGGCCATATATGTTTTAAAGGCTTGTATAGTTTAAAAAGACTTATGCAAATGATACAGTGTCCTAGCAGTTAAATCGACTGTACGGTAACACAAAATGTTCTGTTTTAGTACAATTAATATGACAGCATTTCATCTGAAATACTGGTCACTGTTTTGGCAATCAGCTGAACTATGAGATATATGCACATTTTTAAGTATATATTAAAACGGTAGATTGACTTGCATATACAATGAACTTGCGAGTAGTATACTATAAATTTAGAGGTTTTGCAAAAAAAATTGATAATCTGAGATAATAATCTAGTCAAACTTCGAAGTCCATACAATCAACTTCGATTGCTTATAAATCAAAGAATGCTATTGTACCACCGATGATAACATATTAAAATAATCATTATAAATAAATGCAAATTCAATGTGTGAGCGATTATTCAAATGAGATTACATAAGAAACTTTGTAGTGAGTTTCTTGTATAATGACAAGGTCTATAGTCTATACCCATTCAATAGATTAACACTGGTTGCTTGATAACTTATCCTCCTTGAAATACCTACAGCTATTTTTACAACTTATAATTATGTTTTGTGTACAAATACTTGTTTAGATGAACATATACTTATATAATGTAAAAATTCTGTATGTTAACGTCAAAATGTAGTAATAATAAAATGATAAAATATATATGTTTTTTCGATTACCTTACAATTAAACTTGTTATAATATAAGGGCCTGTTTCACCATCGACAAGTAAAGTGTCAAGTAGACTAACCGCCACTTAAAGGCACCCGTAACGACTCATACGAATTTCACAATAACTGAGTAGCATTCAGGGGATAAACTGGCCTGTAACTAAGATACGATGGAAGATACTCGTAACGTTTACTTGCCGATAAGCGTTAATCAAGAGTCAACTATTCAACACTTTACTTTTAGATGCTGAAACAGACCCTAAATAATGTATGTAAACTTATCGCGTTTTATTGATTTCCTGATCTAATCAGCAGTTGAATTGTTTCATAATTCTTCATCGGCCAGATATAATTTAAGTTTACTTAAGTTTATGATGTTTTCAGCATTGTTTGTCCATGCTAGGCTTAAATTCAAATCAAAAACTGATGGACGCAAGCGGGACTCGTACACGGTAGCTGTTTGCATGCCAAAATGGTAGAATGTGCAAGGATTCATTCATAATATTGTAACCACCTTATTGTAAATACCTAAATTCTGAGCAAATAAATAAATGTTCTATCCTATTTATTTAGTAAGAGCTGCGCCACGGATCAGCGAAACTACGGGTTAGAATCCCGCTCGTGTCCATTTTAACTTCCTTTATTAATTTGAATATAATTATATAATTTAAATGTTACTATCTTTGCAACTCCACATGTCTATACGACTGCGCTGCTTGCCATCTGGTTGACGCCGCACGTACCGTCGCCCCGGAACACGCGGTAATATCCTTGCTCTCCCCAGGACTTGCCCCAGGAGTTCTTCACTATCCAGTAAGGCAGGCGCTTGTGGAACAGCGGGTAGTCTGAAAAAGATAAAGTTTTAGTATGACAAGCTATACTGAGCCCCTAGTCTAAGTTAGATGCTCGTTAACTTTACTACTACGTTGGCGTTTTACTTTTGTTAAATGAGATATAATAATTATATATATTAAAAGCACTGATAGCCGAACAGTATGACCGTTGTATTGCCAAGTCAAACGTCGCAAGTTCAAACCCGTGCACCAATGTCTTTTCGAATTCCTGTGCGTACTATAAATTAGTTATCAGTTGCTAAAAGCGGTGAAGCAAAAAAACATCGTGAGGAAACCGCGACACCTGAGATATTTTTCAACGGTGTGTAAAGCCATGTCAGAGGCCTACAGGCGGTTTGTACTCTGACACCAGGTTGTTTATCAACCATACCATAAGAAGAAGAAGAATGAGATATGAACGGAAACGTGGTAGTCGAGTTAGCTAGCATCTAACTACACTGGGGGCTCAGATCTCCACTTTATTTAACCCATTATTTCATATAAATATGATATATTCGAAAGTGCTGTCTGTACGTCTGTTACGTTTCCAAGGCTAAACTATGGAGCCAATTATGAAGAATTTTGTGGAAAGTCCTAAATTAAATAAAATACTCACCTCACACTGGAAATTTCTCCTGTGACGTGGGTGTTTCACGAACATGAGATATCATATCTGGGGTTCTCACATACATATGTGTATATGTCCCGTGCGAGATTCATACGCGCGACCATCGTCAAAAATATTTATAATATCTTACCTTTAACGCCGTATCCAACTATCAGTACACCATGGTCTAAGTTGGTAGGATTACACAACATTTTCCAGGGATGAGAAATGCCTCCCATGTAGAATTGCATCGCGTTTGCGTTTATACCTGCAAAAGAAATAACGGTGAGACCAATACAGCTTAAATAAACACACACATGCAACATCACCCATGTATTCCTCGAAGGGATAGGCAGAGGTGTAGTACAGGAGGTATAGTACACACACCAGTTCGCCAGTTATGTTATAGTAATAGGGGGCGAGCCTATCGCCATCAACCGGGCATAAATCCAGACTCCGTGCTGCTATTGAGAATTAACTAATGGAATAACCCAGTAACGCCTTGCCCGACCCGGGATTTGAACCGAGGACCTCATGCACACCAGTCGCGCTTAACGACCACTAGACTAAGGAGGCATAAATTAATTTAGTCAAAAAATTTTAGCGTATGTCTTCTTGCTTGAATTCCTTAATAATATTGATTTTACAAAACTATCTTGACTTGAAAATTTAATAGATGAGGCCTTTTTGAGGAGAGGTATTCGCCTACATCGGATCTGTTATAAGCTTGTAGTTTTATTATTGACCTTATTAAGGTTCGTAGTATATAATACGTATACATATATAATAACGTAGTATATATAGTAATCTTACCAATAGATATTGGTCCATTGTGTACAAGCCACTGGGCCATGCCCGTCTCGTTAGTGGTTATATTGACGGCGCCACTAATCTGGACCTTCGCTAAAGTCTTGTTGAACGCGCACTTGTCGTCCTCCGCTTCGTAAGGGTAATCACTCTCCAACTCCAGCCCACCAAGTTGTTCTATCGCTCTAAAACATAATTGCTGGTGTTACGAAAGAAACACATATAATAATGACGATCTCATGATCGAAATGTAGTCACGACGGCCATTCTCAACTGACACTAGCCTACGCAAGAGTACACATATAGTGCAAAAGATTATGCGGTAACTAAGGTACGGTCTGCCTTAACCTCTATCCGATGGGACGGTAAACCGACATAACCAATGAAATAAAAAAAGCTTTGAGGCACAGAGTTGTCTAGAGATGAAAAATCTTCAAGGTTCTTAAGACTAACTGCAAGAAGCAATGTTTAACCTGTCAGATCGAAATATCTACGCGGTAACTTGAAGCTACGAACCTCTGTCATACGTTATAGGGCACACAAATACTAAGCGATACGAGTAATCTTGTTATAGTATACCTACTGCCAAACACAACACGTTGGGGAGTACGACTGTAATGATATACACACATTATTGCCAATTTGCAACGGTTATAGTATATAAAAATAATTAAGATGGACCTTGGAAACAATGATACTATTTATCATCTAATATCCACGCATTTATATAAAACTGTGCAAACACGTGCGACGCTATTTGCACATTCGTTCGTTGGCACGTGCACTTCAAATTTTACAACAATTGACAACATTTCATAATTTTAGGTTACCTATGTAATGTATGTTACACTTCGACATGTCATGAGGAAACATTGTACACATTCATCATCAGACTAGCCTCTTGGAGGGCCCATTAAACAAAAACATAACCCTGGATTAAAAGTAATTAAGTTAAGATAATCCGAAGATTATATGCATTAGAGATCTTGGAAATGCAGAGGTAAACGTATAGTACACCCACATTTCGCTGATTTTGTTATAGGTCCAATGTTATAGAAAGTGAGGTCTATTGCTATTATGCGGGCACAACTATGGCATCCATGTTGCTGAGAATTACTTAAAATAGAACCCAGGACGTCACGCTCAGCAGATCCGCTTAACAACCACGAAACCAACGAAGTAGCAGCCTGTTCTATTTCCTACTACATCATTATATTAGTGTAACTTTACCTATATGCATTGTCGGGCAGTCCACCATTACAGCCGTCATCCAACTTGTCACAGTCCACCAACTCCTGCTCTGACAGCGATACCAACTGCCCCGACTGCATTTTCCATTGCCCTTCAATATTTCCTGTGACAGAAAAAGTAAAAGTAAAGTTTTTCAATTAGGGAAACAGAAGATTGCTATCTGCCAGTGTATTTAATGCTAAAAAGATAGCAGTAACTGTCTTTTAAGCTTATTGTAAAGGTTTTGAGTTCCTCACCAGTCACACTGAACGCCCAGCAACTGCCACACGAGCCTTGATCCTTCACTTCGGTTACAGCATCGTATTCCCTCCAGTCAAAGTTTGAAGGAACTTTGATATCTGGTATATCAGCATTCTTCATAGGAAGCTGATTGGCATCTCTGAGACTAGTCTTTAATCCCAAATATCTAGTACTAAACTCATCATAAGATAAATCTGTGAAGCGTGTCACTCCATATGTTGCAGTTCCTTTTTCATATACGTTGAGCTCATGAATTTTTTTAATATTCGCCTTAAATATTTCGAATCTTTTTTGCATTTGAGAATAATCGTTCACGTAACTAGGGTTGTATGTTGTCAAAAAGTTGTAAAACAGGTGTTCAGCTTGTACGTGATGGTACAAATCGTGTGTAGCGCCCTCTTGAAAATCGCAGTTTACGCGGTAATTTGGGGGATGGTCAGTCCATGGTCGAACCCACACATTAACACGACAGAATTTATTTAAAGCTTGCTCTTTATCTAACTTACAATCTGTCTGTTCGCTTAAAGCAACACAATCAGTAAATCCAACTTCAAGTTTCATTCTATAATGAATGCCAGCTACCACTTGCTTCTCTAATGAAAATATTCTAACAACTTTCTGTTTTTTTGGATGAGGATACTTAGCTTCGATGTGTTTTAATGCTTCTTTCGCTAACAGGTTTGCCATTTCAGCACTCTCAAATTCGATGTGCGATTCCAATGGAGTCTCATCGTCCACACAATTTACATCAATGTTTTTACCGTTATTAATCCATAGTCTTTCAAATATTTGTGCAACACAACGCCTTCTCGGCAGGTGTTCTATGAAATCGCAACTAGTTATATTTTCAACCCACTCGTATTTCAAACACGAAGTGTATCCAACGTCAAAATCAATTGTAGTTACTTTACCTGTAGTTATCTTCGTCGAGTGACTATTTATCTGAAGAACTCTTTGCTTATATCTGTGTAATGATGCCATTTCTAACTTTTCTAAAGACTCTGTAACTAACTTTTGGATTTCCAGGTTGTCCAATGTTACATTTGCCGGGTTCGAAAGAGATCTTTTACTTCGGGCAGGTGGCCTACACTTAGCGTATACGAAATTAACAGTCCTTTTTTCGGCTTCCATATAAATAAAGGAATGACAGGCTTTGGCCGGTATCGCGTTATCAATGTAACACTGGAAAGGATTTTTATCCAGATTGACATTTTTCGAACAATTTGTGGTAGCAATGATGAAACTTAATTTTATCGGGAGTTTAGAATTTAAACTTGGTACAACTTGTGGCACACCTTGATGGATCAGTTTAAAATGATTTTCAGGATTCGCCTCAAGATTTGCTATAGACAACTTTAAAAGTTCAGGTATATTCAAACCTGTAACAGATTGAAACTCTTGGTCATCGTCACATACAACTGACACGTGCCTTACCACAAGTTCATCATCAGAAGAAGGCCACATTCTAGCCAAACAAAGTCTATGATCCAAACCATTCATTTCTTCGCATGCATGCAGATTAACTTCTCTATGATGTCGTAAACAATATGTTTCCGCTAATTCAATATACATTCGCACCATTGTCGTATCCATTTGTATACTGTTTTGAACGGCATGTATGGTTACCAATTTATGCAAGTTATTGGAACTAGATTGATCGTTCACGTGTTGTACAGCACGGTCAGCATAGTAGTAAGTCATTTCATCATCTATTTCTTCGTCCTCGTCGCCAATGTCTCTTACAGTTCTTCTACCGAATTTAGGCTTTTCCTCTTTACTTTTACTACTTTTTTTACAAGTTACTTTAATATCTTTATCAAGGTGCTTCCAAGGTCTAACCCAAATGTTTGCAGTACAGTGGAAGACAATAAGAGGTTTTTTTATTTCGCATGCATCATTCGAATTTCTGGTTTCGTTCCTCAAACATTTTGTTGGTGACATAGAATATTCAATTTTGATGATTGTGCCGTCTACTACGTGTTCACTTACGCTGTGAATAGCTGTAACTTGGTGAAAGTATTTTCTGTTCGTAGCAGTTAGATATTTCTCCGATGCTTCTTCAGCTAAGAGTTTATGTTTTTCATCCTGATTATTGACATGGGAGAGCTTTAAAATGTCATCCGTATTTTCCAAATCAGTTTCATATTCATCGAAATCATTGTCATCAGGACCATAACACTGAACAATAATCTTCTTATGTTTTAACCACGGCCTGTCCCAAATTTCTGCGTGACAATAAATAATATCTCCATCTACAGCAACGCACTTGCGGGCATGTACGCTGGATACATTTACGGGACATTCTGTAGGAGAAGCACTAAAATCTATCTTGTACTTAAAACCAGCTACCACACGAGTAATAACGCGTTTGACTTCAAGCAACTTATAACGTATGGTGCTCTTTAGTTCATATTTGCGCAAAGCTTCTTCAGCTAGTAATTTATATTCAGTCTTATTTGGATCTTGCTCTTTTCCAGCGTGTCCTCGCAAATTAACATCATGACTTTTACTTTTTTTCGGGAAAGATTCTTTGTGCAGTTTAATTTTTACATTATGAGATTTGCAACTGACATTAATTTCCTTTTCGGCAGGATCCGAATTTTCCCAAACATCAGAATGACAATTGCTAACATTGTTGGGATTATTATCAGGCAAAATATCAAAATCAATTGCGTAATGTACACCACCAACGAGCGGTATGTCAAGAACTTCTAATTTAATAACCCTATGCGGATAGCTGTTATTTACATTTCTAAGATACTTCTGCATAGATTCATTAGCCAATTTAAAAAACTGTGAATTAATAAGGTCATTTTCACTTGATACATCATTGACTTGTCTTTTATTTCTCCGTTTCGGGTTTTGACAAGAAACATTTATATCCTTTTTATTCAACCAACTTTGCTCCCAAACCACTGAGTGACATTTTAGTGTATTTGAATCTTGATAATCAGACACTACGAAATGGATGCGGGTAATCACTCCAGATACTACTTGCGTCGTTACTTTATCAACTCCAGCTACTTTTAACGATTGAGAACTTCCAGTAGTATCTTTATATTTCTGCAATGATTCTTCGGCTAGTGCTTTGTATCGAGGATCACTCGGATTCTGTTCTTCATGACCACCAGGAAGATGTCTTTTAGCTCGTTTATTGCTTACTTCACAATCTACTGTGATTTCTTTTTTGTTCAGCCAACTTTGCTCCCAAATCTCTGAGTGGCATTTACCTACATTTGAATCTTGATCATCAGACACTACGAAATGGATGCGGGTAATCACTCCAGATACTACTTGCGTCGTTACTTTATCAACTCCAGCTACTTTTAACGATTGAGAACTTCCAGTAGTATCTTTATATTTCTGCAATGATTCTTCGGCTAGTGCTTTGTATCGAGGATCACTCGGATTCTGTTCTTCATGACCACCAGGAAGATGTCTTTTAGCTCGTTTATTGCCTACTTCACAATCTACTGTGATTTCTTTTTTGTTCAGCCAACTTTGCTCCCAAATCTCTGAGTGGCATTTACCTATATTTGAATCTTGATCATCAGACACTACGAAATGGATGCGGGTAATCACTCCAGATACTACTTGCGTCGTAACTTTTTCAACTCCAGCTACTTTTAAGGATTGAGAATTTCCAGTACTATCTTTATATTTCTGCAATGATTCTTCGGCTAGAGCTTTGTATCGAGGATCACCCGGATTCTGTTCCATTGGGCCACCGACGAGTTGTCTTTTCGCACGTTCATTGCTTATTTCACAATCTACTGTGATTTCTTTTTTGTTCAGCCAACTTTGCTCCCAAACCTCTGAGTGACATTTACCTACATTTGAATCTTGATCATCAGACACTACGAAATGGATGCGGGTAATCACTCCAGATACTACTTGCGTCGTTACTTTATCAACTCCAGCTACTTTTAACGATTGAGAACTTCCAGTAGTATCTTTATATTTCTGCAATGATTCTTCGGCTAGTGCTTTGTATCGAGGATCACTTGGATTCTGTTCTTCATGACCACCAGTAAGATGTCTTTCAGCTCGTTTATTGCCTACTTCACAATCTACTGTGATTTCTTTTTTGTTAAGCCAACTTTGCTCCCAAATCTCTGAGTGGCATTTACCTATATTTGAATCTTGATCATCAGACACTACGAAATGGATGCGGGTAATCACTCCAGATACTACTTGCGTCGTTACTTTATTAACTTCAGCTACTTTTAAGGATTGAGAATTTCCAGTACTATCTTTATATTTCTGCAATGATTCTTCGGCTAGAGCTTTGTATCGAGGATCACCCGGATTCTGTTCCATTGGGCCACCGACGAGTTGTCTTTTCGCACGTTCATTGCTTATTTCACAATCTATTGTGATTTCTTTTTTGTTCAGCCAACTTTGCTCCCAAACCTCTGAGTGACATTTACCTACATTTGAATCTTGATCATCAGACACTACGAAATGGATGCGGGTAATCACTCCAGATACTACTTGCGTCGTTACTTTTTCAACTCCAGCTACTTTTAAGGATTGAGAATTTCCAGTACTATCTTTATATTTCTGCAATGATTCTTCGGCTAGAGCTTTGTATCGAGGGTCACCCGGATTCTGTTCCATTGGGCCACCGACGAGTTGTCTTTTCGCACGTTCATTGCTTATTTCACAATCTACTGTGATTTCTTTTTTGTTCAGCCAACTTTGCTCCCAAACCTCTGAGTGACATTTACCTATATTTGAATCTTGATCATCAGACACTACGAAATGGATGCGGGTAATCACTCCAGATACTACTTGCGTCGTTACTTTTTCAACTCTAGCTACTTTTAACGATTGAGAACCTCCAGTACTATCTTTATATTTCTGCAAAGATTCTTCGGCTAGTGCTTTGTATCGAGGATCACTTGGATTCTGTTCTTCATGACCACCAGGAAGATGTCTTTTAGCTCGTTTATTGCTTACTTCACAATCTACTGTGATTTCTTTTTTATTTAGCCAACTTTGCTCCCAAACCTCTGAGTGACATTTACCTATATTTGAATCTTGATCATCAGACACTACGAAATGGATGCGGGTAATCACTCCAGATACTACTTGCGTCGTTACTTTTTCAACTCCAGCTACTTTTAAGGATTGAGAATTTCCAGTACTATCTTTATATTTCTGCAATGATTCTTCGGCTAGAGCTTTGTATCGAGGGTCACCCGGATTCTGTTCCATTGGGCCACCGACGAGTTGTCTTTTCGCACGTTCATTGCTTATTTCACAATCTACTGTGATTTCTTTTTTGTTCAGCCAACTTTGCTCCCAAACCTCTGAGTGACATTTACCTACATTTGAATCTTGATCATCAGACACTACGAAATGGATGCGGGTAATCACTCCAGATACTACTTGCGTCGTTACTTTTTCAACTCCAGCTACTTTTAAGGATTGAGAATTTCCAGTACTATCTTTATATTTCTGCAATGATTCTTCGGCTAGAGCTTTGTATCGAGGGTCACCCGGATTCTGTTCCATTGGGCCACCGACGAGTTGTCTTTTCGCACGTTCATTGCTTATTTCACAATCTACTGTGATTTCTTTTTTGTTCAGCCAACTTTGCTCCCAAACCTCTGAGTGACATTTACCTACATTTGAATCTTGATCATCAGACACTACGAAATGGATGCGGGTAATCACTCCAGATACTACTTGCGTCGTTACTTTATCAACTCCAGCTACTTTTAACGATTGAGAACTTCCAGTAGTATCTTTATATTTCTGCAATGATTCTTCAGCTAGTGCTTTGTATCGAGGATCACTCGGATTCTGTTCTTCATGACCACCAGGAAGATGTCTTTTAGCTCGTTTATCGCCTACTTCACAATCTACTGTGATTTCTTTTTTGTTCAGCCAACTTTGCTCCCAAATCTCTGAGTGGCATTTACCTATATTTGAATCGTGATCATCAGACACTACGAAATCGATGCGGGTTTTCACTCCAGATACTACTTGCGTCGTTACTTTTTCAACTCCAGCTACTTTTAACGATTGAGAACTTCCAGTACTATCTTTATATTTCTGCAAAGATTCTTCGGCTAGTGCTTTGTATCGAGGATCACTTGGATTCTGTTCTTCATGACCACCATAGAGTTGTCTTTTCGCTCGTTCGTTGCCTATTTCACAATCTACTGTGATTTCTTTTTTATTTAGCCAACTTTGCTCCCAAATCTCCGAGTGACATTTACCTATATTTGAATCTTGACCATCAGACACCACGAAAAGGATGCGGGTAATCACTCCAGATACTACGGTCGTCGTTACTTTTTCAACTCGAACTACTTTTAAAGATTGAGAACTTCCTGTACTATCTTTGTATTTTTGCAATGATTCTTCGGCTAGTGCTTTGTATTGCGGACGACTCGGGTTCTGTTCCATTGGGCCACCGACGAGATGTCTTTTCGCCCGCTCATTGCCTATTTCACAATCTACTGTGATTTCTTTTTTATTTAGCCAACTTTGCTTCCAAATCTCTGAGTGACATTTACCTATATTTGAATCTTGACCATCAGACACTACGAAATGGATGCGGGTAATCACTCCAGATACTACTTGCGTCGTTACTTTTTCAACTCCAGCTACTTTTAACGATTGAGAACCTCCAGTACTATCTTTATATTTCTGCAATGATTCTTCGGCTAGTGCTTTGTATCGAGGATCACTTGGATTCTGTTCTTCATGACCACCAGGAAGATGTCTTTTAGCTCGTTTATTGCTTACTTCACAATCTACTGTGATTTCTTTTTTATTCAGCCAACTTTGCTCCCAAATCTCTGAGTGACATTTACCTATATTTGAATCTTGATCATCAGACACTACGAAATGGATGCGGGTAATCACTCCAGATACTACTTGCGTCGTTACTTTTTCAACTCTAGCTACTTTTAACGATTGAGAACCTCCAGTACTATCTTTATATTTCTGCAAAGATTCTTCGGCTAGTGCTTTGTATCGAGGATCACTTGGATTCTGTTCTTCATGACCACCAGGAAGATGTCTTTTAGCTCGTTTATTGCTTACTTCACAATCTACTGTGATTTCTTTTTTATTCAGCCAACTTTGCTCCCAAACCTCTGAGTGACATTTACCTATATTTGAATCATGACTGTCAGACACTACGAAATGGATGCGGGTAATCACTCCAGACACTACTTGCGTCGTTACTTTTTCAACTCCAGCTACTTGTAACGATTGAGAACTTCCTGTACTATCTTTATATTTCTGCAAAGATTCTTCGGCTAGTGCTTTGTATCGAGGATCACTCGGATTCTGTTCTTTATGACCACCAGGAAGATGTCTTTTAGCTCGTTCATTGCCTATTTCACAATCTACTGTGATTTCTTTTTTGTTCAACCAACTTTGCTCCCAAACCTCTGAGTGACATTTACCTATATTTGAATCATGACTATCAGACACTACGAAATGGATGCGGGTAATCACTCCAGACACTACTTGCGTCGTTACTTTTTCAACTCCAGCTACTTTTAACGATTGAGAACTTCCAGTACTATCTTTATATTTCTGCAAAGATTCTTCCGCTAGTGCTTTGTATCGAGGATCACTTGGATTCTGTTCTTCATGACCACCATAGAGTTGTCTTTTCGCTCGTTCGTTGCCTATTTCACAATCTACTGTGATTTCTTTTTTATTTAGCCAACTTTGCTCCCAAATCTCCGAGTGACATTTACCTATATTTGAATCTTGACCATCAGACACCACGAAAAGGATGCGGGTAATCACTCCAGATACTACGGTCGTCGTTACTTTTTCAACTCGAACTACTTTTAAAGATTGAGAACTTCCTGTACTATCTTTGTATTTTTGCAATGATTCTTCGGCTAGTGCTTTGTATTGCGGACGACTCGGGTTCTGTTCCATTGGGCCACCGACGAGATGTCTTTTCGCCCGCTCATTGCCTATTTCACAATCTACTGTGATTTCTTTTTTATTCAGCCAACTTTGCTCCCAAATCTCTGAGTGACATTTACCTATATTTGAATCTTGACCATCAGACACTATGAAATGGATGCGGGTAATCACTCCAGATACTACTTGCGTCGTTACTTTTTCAACTCCAGCTACTTTTAACGATTGTGAACCTCCAGTACTATCTTTATATTTCTGCAAAGATTCTTCGGCTAGTCCTTTGTATCGAGGATCACTTGGATTCTGTTCTTCATGACCACCATAGAGTTGTCTTTTCGCTCGTTCGTTGCCTATTTCACAATCTACTGTGATTTCTTTTTTATTTAGCCAACTTTGCTCCCAAATCTCCGAGTGACATTTACCTACATTTGAATCTTGACCATCAGACACCACGAAAAGGATGCGGGTAATCACTCCAGATACTACGGTCGTCGTTACTTTTTCAACTCGAACTACTTTTAAAGATTGAGAACTTCCTGTACTATCTTTGTATTTTTGCAATGATTCTTCGGCTAGTGCTTTGTATTGCGGACGACTCGGGTTCTGTTCCATTGGGCCACCGACGAGATGTCTTTTCGCCCGCTCATTGCCTATTTCACAATCTACTGTGATTTCTTTTTTATTCAGCCAACTTTGCTCCCAAATCTCTGAGTGACATTTACCTATATTTGAATCTTGACCATCAGACACTACGAAATGGATGCGGGTAATCACTCCAGATACTACTTGCGTCGTTACTTTATCAACTCCAGCTACTTTTAAGGATTGAGAATTTCCAGTACTATCTTTATATTTCTGCAAAGATTCTTCGGCTAGTGCTTTGTATCGAGGGTCACTCGGATTCTGTTCTTGATGACCACCAGGGAGATGTCTTTTTGCTCGTTCATTGCCGATTTCACAATCTACTGTGATTTCTTTTTTATTCAGCCAACTTTGCTCCCAAATCTCCGAGTGGCATTTACCTATATTTGAATCTTGACCATCAGACACTACGAAATGGATGCGGGTAATCACTCCAGATACTACTTGCGTCGTTACTTTCTCAACACTAGCTACTTTTGAGGATTGAGAACTTCCAGTAGTATCTTTATATTTCTGCAATGATTCTTCGGCTAGTGCTTTGTATCGAGGATCACTCGGATTCTGTTCTTCATGACCACCAGGAAGATGTCTTTTAGCTCGTTTATTGCCTACTTCACAATCTACTGTGATTTCTTTTTTGTTCAGCCAACTTTGCTCCCAAATCTCTGAGTGGCATTTACCTATATTTGAATCTTGATCATCAGACACTACGAAATGGATGCGGGTAATCACTCCAGATACTACTTGCGTCGTTACTTTCTCAACACTAGCTACTTTTAAGGATTGAGAACTTCCAGTAGTATCTTTATATTTCTGCAATGATTCTTCGGCTAGTGCTTTGTATCGAGGATCACTTGGATTCTGTTCTTCATGACCACCAGGAAGATGTCTTTTAGCTCGTTCATTGCCTATTTCACAATCTACTGTGATTTCTTTTTTGTTCAGCCAACTTTGCTCCCAAATCTCCGAGTGGCATTTACCTATATTTGAATCTTGACCATCAGACACTACGAAATGGATACGGGTAATCACTCCAGATACTAGTTGCGTCGTTACTTTTTCAACCCCAACTACTTTTAACGATTGAGAACTTCCAGTATTATCTTTATATTTCTGCAATGATTCTTCGGCTAGTGCTTTGAATCGAGGATCACTCGGATTCTGTTCTGTTAGGCCACCTGTTGGTAGCTCATGTTTTACATTAAAAACTTGCCTTTTAGATCTATATATTTCTCTGTCTAAGGCACAGCTAACATTTATATATTTTTTATGTAACCATGGTTGTTCTTGAATTTGAGAAATACACTGTAGTCCTTGTGATTCGTTATTTTCTATCTCAATTGGAGATACAATATATTGAATTAAAGTTTTAATGCCTTTATCCCAATTAACGGTTACATTTTCTATACTTATTATCGTATACAGTTTTGAACTATTTATTTCTCTAAGGTAATTATTGAATGATTCATCTGCCAATTCTACGTATTTAAAGTAGTTTGGGTCTTCTTTGGTGATTTCAGACTTTTTTAGCACTGCGCCCATCAAATGGCACTGTACTTTTGTATAATTTCGGATTGGCTTTTCTTCCAAATATTCTCCATGACAAACAGTGTCTCCATCGTTATCTTCAGCTTGAGAAGCGACAAAATCTATTTCGTTCATTCCTTTAGTGTTTAAGGTCACTTTATCCACAAAAGTGACACGGACAAGATGTGAGTCTGGGTTATTTTTAAGATATATTTGCAAAGATTCTACGGCAATTTGCATGTATTTTGGATTATCCGGGTCATATTTATCGAAGTCATTAAAGGAATTTTTTTCTTCTATCTTACAAGATGTGTTTAATTCTGTTTTAAAGAGCCCATGATTTTCCAAAATTTTTGAATTGCATTTTATAGTTCTGTTGCTTTTATAAGGAGATATGATGAAGTCTATGCTAGTTAACAGTCCGGAGACAATTTGGGTTGTTACTTTTTCTACTCGAACTATTTTGTGTTGAAGGGAGTTACCAGTTTCCTTGAGATATTTATTTAATGCCTTTTCAGCTAACTGGTAATATTTAGATTCACTGGGATTATGTTCCTTTAATACATTACCATGATTATTTCTTTGTTCTTTTTGGTTTTTAGTATCACAATTTACATAATACTGTTTTTTGTCAAGCCAGACTTGCTCTAATATTTTGGAATGACAGTGTACAATATTATTTGAATTAACTACCTTACACCTTTGCGCTGTCGGATTTTCGTCCTTCTGTGACGAACAATTTGTAGGAGATATTGTAAAATCGATTCTAGTTAATTTTCCAGATACAGCTTGAACAGTAACTCGGTCAACATTTATGACTACGTAATGTTGCTGTCTTGGAGACGACTGTAGAAACCGCTTAAGGGATTCTTTAGCCAATTGTAAATACGTATCATTATTATTCATATCTCGATCTAGCTGACCTCCAACAAAGTCTATAGATCTTTTTTGTCTCAGCTTTTCAATTTTATTGTCTTTTTGTAAATCATCACATGAAACTTCCACCTGTTTTCCATCTATAATCCATGATCTATCCCATATTTGGGCTTTACATATACGCAGACTTTCGTTTTCTAGCAAATCACATGCATTTATCTGATCCTTAAAATCAATATCGTTTGTGCAATTAGTATAACCAACAATAAATTCTATTTTAGTCAAAAATCCAGCAACAATTTGAGATGATATTGATGTAATATTGACTATTTTCTGTTTGTTATTTCTATTGGATTGCGTTTCCAAATATTGAATCGCTTCTTGCAACATCTCATTAATCTTTGGATCATCAACAGTAACATTCTCAACAACAGACTTGGTTTTTGATATTCTCATATCTACTGGTCTGTCAGTGCAAGTATATGATATTTTTTTTTCTTTAAGCCAATATCTTTCATGTATAATAACTTCACATATTTTAGACCCTGACTGTTCCAAAACTGTGCAATTTAGTCTTAATGCCAAAGGGACGCTTTTGTTACAGTTTATGTTTTCTATAATAATAGAGATTTTAGTCAGTGCACCTGATGTCACTTGCGTATTGGCGGATACGATTTTATTAATTTTTAAAGCATATGGTGAATTTGTTTCGGCCTCTATTTTTTTTACTGCCTCTTTAGCCAGCCTTTGGAGTACAGGATCTTCAAGATATATTTCTTTTACCACATCTCTATAGTCCCTTTCTTTATTAGTGTTGTAGCAAAATGTATTCAGAATTTGGGGTCTGATAGAATTTGTGCTATCTATAACACCATTACAAATTTGAGTGGTGACGTCTTTAGGTTCACATTCCACTTTATCACAAGGAATTGTAACACGGGCTTGAACGTACAAAAAATGCTGAAAGCTTTCCGTTTCTTCTTCAGCTTTGATTACTTCCTCTACAACTCTATTTTTTTCACCCATATCCATTTCATTTAAATAATCTACCATAGCTTGGGCCATGTCGTAAACATATTTGGCATTTTCAATGCTTTTTTTTATGTATTGAAAATCTTCTGCGAGTGACAATATTTGCAAATCATTATCATAACTTCTCTTTATTCTAGGATTGGCTTCATTCACTTCAGATGTAGGTTGGAAACCAGAAAAATCAAAAAAATCTAACATATCATCAATTGCTTTTTTCTTATCCTGATTTATAGGTTGGTGCTTTACTTCTGCAGATTCAGTGCCAGGAAGAGAATTTTCGTTATGCTTACCCGCGTTGTTTTTATAAACATGTTGCTTACTCACATCTAGTGTATCGGGAGATGGTGTGATCAACTCATGATCTACTTCTGTGACTTGTTGGAACTGATTATGTGGAATTATTTGCTCCTGTATTTCTTTTATTTCTTTATCAGTAAGTGTTTTTTCTTGTTGGGGATGATTTTGAAGATCTTTGTTAATTTTAACACGCACATCATCATCTGAATTTGTATCACGTAAGTCGGTAGGTAGTTCTGGCAATACTTCACCATTGTCGCCGTACTGCCATTCTTCTGTGCAATTATTTCCAAGGATAGCTCTGTACTTGTTACCGTTGGGCAGTTTAACCCATGGCTTTACAAGAATAGTTATCTTACAAATTTTTGAGGAAGCACAATCTTGTGATTCCAGTTCACTGCACTTGTTAGATATAATTGATAGTATTAAAATATAACGGACGCCATTTACTACCTGCAACGAAAACTTTATTGATAAACGTAATTCTTTTTAAAAACAAATGAACATATTTATATTACTACGAATTAAACTTACTTGAACTTGTCTCTCTACATCTAGGACACTATCCAGGCTATGTTTTACCGATGGTTCGTGTATATCGAGATGCCTGACACCCAAGTTGGCGAGGTCGCTCACCCCTGCTGCCTGTGGGTTCACGTGCGACGCGCATCCAATACAAGGAGCACTTGGTTGGTCCCGGGGAACGGCTATAAATTGTTCGCCTGATGAGATCTACGACAATTAATTACAAGATTTGAGATAACTCCAGTTAGATAGAAGAGAACTACAATATAAATTTAATAAAATGAAGAAAAAATTGAGTGTTAAGTTCATAATATTATGACATAAAAAGTTGCAGGTATACTTTATCATCTAATATCACACTAATATTATAAAGGCGAAAGTTTGTGAGTGTGTTTGTGACCTCTTCACGCTCAAACGGCTTGACTGATTTTGCTAAAATTTGGTATGAAGGTAGCTGACACCCTGGATTGACATATAGGCTTTTTATCCCGTGAAAATTTAGCGGGTAACACCGCTGGGCGCGGCTAGTAGTTTAAAAGTATGTAATAATGACATACAGTTTTCTTCAAAATAAAATAACTTTAATTTTATGATAAAGTAGGTACATTTCGACTGACAAGGGGGGTTTTTAGAGGCAGTTTTACCCGTTTTAATTCGCCAATTTATTATTCATAATTAAATTGAAACAAATGACATATATATTTTTGTAATCTCCTTTTAATTTCCTTCATTTTGATGCTCTACTTATTTATTATAAACGCCCTCTATTTGACGCCAAGAATCGCTATTATATTTTTTTTTAAGCGCTTTATATAGGCTAATGACACTCGGGTTTTAAGTCTAATCAAACAATTCTTTAATTGTCAATATCGATCTAGTTTTTTGTAAGATACAAAGAAATAACTAAATTTACGTGCATACAGTGTAACTACAAGATACACGCGAACAACATAACCCCTTCCTTGGCATTCGGGTAAAAAGACACAAAGAACAAAGACTTTATACCAAGGCGTTGCACAGTTTAGATATTTATTGATGTTTTACCAGCCAGAGCCTCAACTGAATAGTGGTCAAGGTATAGCTTAAGAAGCTGGGTCAACTAAAAGCGCGTTGCTCTGACGATAACTAATTTATCCCACTGTTGCAGTGGCGGGGCGAGAGGTAAATTAGATGTGGGCAAACTATATTCCGCGAGGCCCTCTAGTGTAATATTTTTCTAAAGAGGTAGGTCTTGTATGTAAGTCCAGGGGTGAGGGCGTCTCCTTAATAGGCCTCCGCATAATTTTCATAACTTAAAAAAATGGGGTGCAAAATGGGGACCTTGTACTGGGAGTGGGGACACTAGGCATAATAATTATTTTTCATTATATTCTTTAAGGCGCGAGGCCCTTCGGAATGCGAGGCCGTGGGCGATGGCCCTCGTCGCCCACGTCTTAAGCCGCCTCTGCTGCTGGGCAAAGGCTATCATATCAGTTAGGTATCAACCTAGCTGATATAATAATTAATGAAATCGGCTAGCAAAATGTGCCTAAATCGTTGCCTAACTTCACAGCTCCCATCTAAACTTATCAAAAACGGTCACCCATCCAAAAACACACCTCAGGCGGAGCTATGAGAATGATCTTTCTTTTAACCTTCACAAACGATGCCCATGGCTATAACCATATTATGATTGTTTATTCTTCACATACTCGACGTATATTGACACAAATGTTGTAGGTATAGCGGGTGGTCAGTTACACTCCAATTTATCTGTTTCTAGAAAGCAGTAGACAAATCAATGAGTAATTAAGTATACAAAGTTTATTAGTGAGGGAGTAATCTATTTAACACATATAACTTGTTTATAGTAGAACACAAACGGTTTTAACTGAATAAATGAATTGGAAAAGTAACAGTTTCGTGACGCCAGCCATGTAAGTTCTGGGATTTTAATAGCCATAGTCATTATAGTAAGCACGTCACTCATTAGCCGTTATAACAAACAAACACAAGAAAGAAGAAAATACTCATACTATACTTTTGTACATGCATCTAAGTATTTAGGCATAGGCCGCTCGTCCACCGCCGCCAGTACCGGCATAAAGATAGGACATTACTAAGGCCGCTAAAATACGCTATTTTTCATACGATACCTAACATCGTTATATAATTGTAAAAAAAATCGGCGCCAAATTACAAAAATTTAGGGAGATCAAAAATGTTAAAAATATCCCTTTAATGCTTTAAACGCCCGCCATTAGGGCGCGCTTGGCGTGAAGTAAAAGTCCCAGTATCAAACAACTAGTAAATAGTTGTAAAATTATCGTAGGGTACTCTGTAATTTATGAACGTTTTGTATTTTACAACTATTATAACCGTACCACAACTATTATAAAGTACCGTATTGAATTACATAAATGTAAAATACACTTTCGATATCTGGCAGTTTGACGTCACAGTACATCTGACAGCGTTGCATTTCAAGTACTTTGAAATTCCCGCTCCTTTGTGACACTTTTTAATAATTATTTTCTTAATCAAGTAGAAATTATATAAGCGAAAGGGATTATCAAAAAAATATTTGGCTCATATATGAATCACATGAATATTCCCTATGCTTGATCCATGCCGATACCGGTGCGCGGTGGACGAACGGCCTGACACTACGCTAAGTTGGAATTCATGAAACTGCTAGAACAGACCATAATTAAAGACATCGTAAAGGTTTTTATTAAATATTACAATAACCGGAGCAGAAAGCACGTGTTGCATGTTCGTCGAGAATCGTGATCCATCACAACATAATTACATTTATTCTTTGAAGTATCACGACGCAGAGGGTCTGTAAGCTGCTGATATTCTCTGCTTAGTTAGTCATAAAATTTTATCTCAATTATCTGGGGTCATATCTGTATTTACATTATTACGTAAGCGTACCTAATAGGTAGGTATCTTTTTTTTTTTCTCAGCCTGTGTTGTTCCACTGCAGGGCAAGGGCCTCCCTTTCGCTCTTCCAAGTTTCTCGGTCGCGTGCTAAAGTGGACCAGTCTCTCCTGTAGGCAAGCAGATCGTCATGCCACCGTCGACTGGGTCTGCCGCGTATATTTTGTGGGACCCAGTCGGTGCAAATTTTTGCCCATAAGTTGTTGGTCATGCGGCAGTTATTATTATCTAGGTATATAATACCTATTAAAATCCAAATAGTCAATTAAACGCGCAACGCGATTTCAAGTGCACACTCATGGATAGGAAAGTGCTGTAAAAAACGGCATTCAGGTACGTCTCGGGTATCTAACAACTAGGTGCAATGCCTTCAAGCTATTATCGCTCGTATACGCTACAATACTCAACAGCGATTCTTGAGTAAGCAATTGTGTATGACGATCAGTTGTGTCTATCAATTCGTTGATCACGTCAGTCCGAAAACTAACTACGTGGGTAGGTAACAAGAAACAAGTACACACGCAACACGGATTCAGAAGCGCGGGCCATTCCCGATAACCTGGACGGATGGCAATGTGTAATTTCTACACTGAAGTGAAATGTGTGTGTATAATATTGAAATAACACATCAAATATCACATACACCAACACCCAGATGCGTGACTAACATTTGAGGATTACCAAAATGTTTGTCCCGTGCGGGAATAGAACCCGCAGCCCTCGCCGCAGCAGTCCAATCTCTTAGCCACCGCGCCAATCATGTCGTCATTTAAACGAAGGAATAAAATCTGAATTGGGGCTAAACAAGGAGACTCTTAGAGCCTAGAAGATGCATGACGGCAATTTTGATCACGTCAGAGAGATTGCTCAACAGTTATTGTGATGAAGTGACTGTAACGACTTAACGAGACACCTCAGTCATGACGAGCTTCTAAACTAAATTATTCATGGTTTTTCCTGCATAAAAGTAGTCATACACTGTTTTCGCATCAGTACGTAGTACGTACACGTTTGTTTCTTAAGTTCAGGTTTCATGGCGATTGATCGTTTTTAATAGGTATACATACCTAGTGGCAGCGCGTTGATATCATTATTACAACCGGTATTTCAATAGGTATTTATTATATGCAAGTTGGAAATTATTATTATTAAATTATCGTCAACGAGCAGCAGGTTTGTTGATGACGTGTCCTTATCGCAAGACTGGGAAGGTGGGAACTAATTTATTTATACTTAAAAACTATTTAGTCATGTGTTAGTATTTTGAAATTACCTATCCAGTTGGCATAAATTGAATTATGCTTATTTGTGTCATCATGCATCAGCGGTGTTGGATATAAGTTTTATACACAAACCTTGGTATAAATATACCTATAGGTAGATACTATATCAATAACATTATTTACGTTACAGGAAGGCGGAAAGTCTTTTGTAATTTAGATTGAGAATATGATACGACACATGTCATAAAAATCCCAACACTCACGCGCACGGCTGCGATGCTACTGTACAAGTGGATGCGCGTGAGTGTCTATTGTTTTTAATCTTCTAAAGAGTATGCACTTTGTAAGACTGTTTGAACTGTGTCAGATGAGCACATTACATGCCTAAAAATAAAACTTACATGGCAAAATTTAGTAAGTAAAAATACATAAGTCTAAAATGAGCATCACTGAGACAAAAGAAGCCACTGGCGTTTCGCCAAAGAATACTTATTAACAAACAATTATTATTCCCACTTTCTAATATAGCTGCTAATAATACTTTATTATCAATATTATGGACATTCCCCATCCTACGCACATTGGGATTATCTAGAGCAGCTGGCGCGTGTATGGATAATTAGATATGAATGTACTATGCACTAGAACAAAATACTAGACAAAGATTTTAAGAAACCGCGACTTTCTCCTTTTTTAAATATAGTGTTGTACCTAATTGAATTACGCCGATTAAGCATAAATCGACTTTACTAACTTAATAATAATGGTTATTTTAAAAATTAAAGACAATAAAATGACGACACAATGAGTCACATGCCCTTTTGTCCTATTAATAGTTATGCTCAGCCCCCTTACCATAAACTCTTACGGCCTTATTACAAAAAGCGGTTTATCTAAAAACCAAGGTTTTAAACCTCTAAAAACCACGGTTTATAGGAAAGTGTTATTACAAAAAGTGGTTTTTCGAAAAACCATTGTCCATTCTATGGTCTAACGCCAAACCTGGGCGGCCCCTAGTTTAAAGTAAAGAACTATGGTTTAAAATATCATATCTGACAAATTTCATCTTTTAGGTTATCATTTATTGTTGTTGTTTTTACCTGAACATGGATATTATAATGGTCGATTTTGATCGAATTGATATTGAGGATATTGAACCCGATATAACAGATATTATTTGCTTTTGTTGGTTCATCATACAAAATATAATAGAATACGATTCACAAGAGGAATTATTAGATCCTCTCGTCTGTGAGCCATACCGGCTCCCGGTATGACAATATATTCGCATATATTTCACTACAAATGCCGTTCTAACGCATTATTTATGTTTATCAATACATAAACTAGCATAAATTACATACTTTTGGTTTTAACATACTAAATTACGTCAACAAACATCTCATAAACAAATAAGTTCGAATTACGTCACCTTTCGTTACACGGATGTACTTAGTTGTATTACTAGCTAATACAACAAGCTTCATTCTAAACAAAACTACAGTTGACGATATAATTGATATTAATATATTTGTATAATATATAATTGTAAGCAAAATAATAATAGTCTCAATATTTTTAACACTTCTATAGGATATTTAATCATTAGTCTATTATTAAACTTTTTTCTTTTCTGGGCAAATGGAACGTTTTTGTAGAATGATAACATTATGAACGAACGATGTTTGTATTAATCTGTGGTTGCTATACAAACAATGGTTCAAATGACAGTGCTAAGAAAACCACGGTTTTTATAACTTTTGTAATAAGGACAAATTTAGACCATGGTTCTTCAGATAAGCCTGGACTTGAAAGGCCAGGTTTAAACCGATGTTTATTTAGTTTTTTGTAATGAGACTGTTAAAGCCGGACAGTTTACGATGTGTAAGCGAGACGCCGCATTACACTGCACGTAGCGGCGTCTCGCTTCCACATCGTAAACTGTCCGGCTTTAAGAGTTCATGGTAAGGGGGCAGTATATACAATAAGTCATTTCAGCCAGGGCACTAACCCAGAGGGATAAATTCTATATGACTTAGAAATATAAAAAAATGCACCAACAATGATGATAAAATACTTAGTATGTTGTAAAAAAGTAACTAAATAAGGGTGATAAAAATACTTAGCAGGGCTTAGTGCTTGGCTGGCTAGCTTGAAAGGACTTCATCTAATTAAGTATGAATTATTTCCATTCATCAATGTAATAAAATAGTATCATTTTATTATAATGATGTTAGTACGGTTCACAAATTAATACAATTTGTGAATGCTTGAATCCTTGACACATTAAATTAACAACACTAGGTCACCCAGACCTCACCTATATGTAGCGTCCACTGACTTGATAAGAGTTATCAGAGCATTTTGAACTGTAGTTGTAACAAGATGTTTTGAAATATTGTTTACTATTGTCATATAAATATTGTAAGATAATTAAATATGGTATTAGTAGGTATATAATTCGTATGGTCACTGTATGAAGAATGCAACATGAAGACACAAGAACACAGCAACCTAGAAATAAATATAATTTAAGGCCTGTGATACTTACAATAGTATCTGACTGCACTTCATTTTCCAGCTGCACTGGGGTTCTTTCAAATATCGGTTCCACCACCTCTGCTTGGGGCTCGGGACCCTGTTCCCGAGAGCCAGTTTCAGCAGGACCCACATGTTCTCGGTCTCCACATTGGTTATTCACCACAGTGACACCACTGTCCAAGTCCTGGACAGTGGCTGTACACCTTAATAACTTGATAACATCAGGATTGAGGAGTTCTTTCACCTTTAAGTTGGCTACAATTTGGTACGTAGTATCATCCTGCAACAAGCAAAATTTTATTTATTTAAAAAAAAATTCAGACACAAAAATTTACCAACCTGCTCTATTTTCTACAACCCTTCGATAAACTTTACAAGTTGTTACAATTTCACATTAAGTATGTTTACTAAGAAGTTTATGTTAAATAAAAATAATATTTTGTCACAATTAATTAAAGTATGTTGTATGTTGTTATTTTGCTAATCCAATTTAACTTTAGCCATATTATCAACTATCACGACTTATGATAATGACAAAGGTCTCAGATTGTGCTGACCTTCATCCCAAACAAAAATATTAAAAAAATCTATGATTAACTCACAACTTGCTGCGTACTCTGCAAAGATCCCTCGTCGCTCTTGTAAACCTGGTTAGGTAAATTATTATAATAGCTTAAGAAGCCATTCAACAACTTTTCATTCTGACCCACACTTATTTCACACAAACAAAATGAAATTAAAAACAATTGTATAACTATAAACTGCCTAATATTATTCATGATGTAGTTAACCGTCAATGCTCCGTCATAGTCGAACACAAAGTGTGCTCAACAATATGAAAAGTGAACACAAATCGCGAAACGAATTAGTATTTATTTGTTTACAATACGACACATGAATCAGCGAAGACGAACTAACTTTATTTGTTGACATTATGCACGCGTCAAATCATATCATTAATATTTAGTGATGTGCAGTGGTTTGTACTAACCAGTTTATTTTGCACTACTAGTTTCTTTAACACTACTAGTTTTGAGTTAGAAAAAAAAAAACAGATTATAATTGATTCAGTGGAGACGAGTTTTATATCAGTGATGTAAATGTATACAAAAATTATAAATTAATTTTAAAACGAAATTCAGGAGTCTGGTGAATAAGCCAGGGAGCCCTGCAAAACAGCTAGAATCATTAAGTAACATTAATTTTATAAAATTCAATAAATATTATATTCATATATGCCTGGTTAATGGCAATTGGCTCGCCCACTATAACTGGGGAAATGTGGGTGTACTATAATATGCACCTCTATGTTTCAATACTTACAAATTACAATCGCCTCTTTATCATAATTGTATAGGTGCACAGGTTTTCTTTAAATTATCCATAACTTCACCTTGAGGCTTGAGCAAGTTTAAAAAAGTTCATCCACACCTCCGATATCCGATAAAATCCTTTAAAACTTAAAATAATTGTCGGAGAAATCTTGTTACAAACATACAAAAAAAAACATAAAGTCGAATTGAGAACCTCCTCCTTTTTTGAAATTGGTTAAAAAGATTGAGATAGTTTGAATAAATCTTACTGACTGAACATGTGGAGCAATACTTGATTGTTAATTAAGTTTCTCTTTAAAATATTGTGTAAAGAAGTGGGTAAATTTGGAAATCGATTATTTATTAATAAATAACATAATGACAGATTTTGAAATAATTTTACTAACTTTTTATCATTTAATGTTGCACATTTTGAACTACTTCATGCATATATCAAATTTTTGTTGTATATAATCCAGTCTCTAGTAATGTGTTACAAATGCAATTCACTAATCAAAGTAGTTTAACTACAGGTTATTGAAATCCCTACCCATTACCTACATCTAAATTCTGTTTATTATCCCCACATTCTTTTTACCATTATGCATACTTTTCACTCATTCAAATCCGCAGATTAAGTAATTACCATAACAAATGCGTGGTTAGTTTTTTCAATTTTATGGACATTTTTATTCCATTACTAAAATCCGTTATTTAAAAAATGCAACATACCTGCAGATTTCGATGCAGTATGATTGCTTTATAGGTAGAGATAATTATGATTAATTATGTTAACTACGCAATTTATTGGTTTATTTGACTGGCCTGTTGGTCTAGTGGTTAGTGACGCTGACAGCTAAACCGGAGGTCGTGGATTCGATTCCCACCCAAGACAAATCTTTGTGTGATGAGCATAATGATTTGTTCTGTGTCTGGGTGTAAATTATCTATATTATGTATGTATTAAGAAATATTTAAGTATGTTTATCAGTTGTCTGGTTGCCATAATACAGGCTCTGCCTAGTTTGGGATCAGATGACCGTGTGTGGGCTGTCCCAAGATATTATTATTATTATTAATAACTAGATACAGCCCGACTTTGTCAGCGAGGAAATATATTCGTGTATTTTTCAGAATTAACGTAGTCTACTGTCCACCCTGAAGGTAGTGAAAGAATTTTTAAACCCCTTACATCCAAGAAAACATACATTTCCTTTCAAATAAATTCCTGTTTCCCTAAGTTATGCCATGACTAGAGACCGGCTAATGCTAGTCCGATTTGGACAGGATTTGGCCAATTTTAGTTTTGATATATTTCAGGAAGTCCAAGGAGAGCTTAAATGATGAGAAGGCGGTACAAAGTTTACCGGGTTAGTTAATTGACTGACAGCTTTTTGAATAGATAATACCTATGATAATACAAACGTTTGTTTTAAGGTATATTTATGGTTAATACAAAAATATACGCGTCCAGTGATGTTATTTATGACACATCACTGTACGCGTCGACTTGAGTAACTTATTTTATTGGTTGGTTAAAAATAGTAATATTGGCAATTCTGTCGCAACACTAAAATGAACAGGGAACTGTCATGATCGAACATTGAACTGTCACAGCTGTTCGCTTCGGTGACGTTTACTTGCTGTTTTATGTACCGTTACTTTTTGTAGTTTATTTCTCTAGTTTGTATATAAAAATGTTAAACTATAATTAATTTAATGTATCAAGATAATTAAATACTACATGCACTATGTCTGAAAAGAAGAAAAAGAGCGTAGCAACGAAGCCGAGTAACAAAATGTACTTTCTCTCATTCTTAGTTAAGCTTAAGTTTCAACGAAGTTTTCTCTTTAACTATTTGTAATTATTTTCTTAACTTTGCGATTTTGTTATAGATGGTGGATAACATTTGGCATAATATGTGGTGCTACATTCCTCACACGATTTTACAAAGTTCTGGAACCAGATCATGTTTGGTAAACAATCTAACTGTTTAAAAACTTTGACAACAAAATTGTTAAATGATAAACTTTACAGGATCCTAATTACTAATGTTATTTTCATTGCCAAGTTCCTGACGCAGATAGTCCATATCAGATGCTTTAACTGACAGGATTTATTGTAAGATCAAAACAAGAATGAGTTTGCTTTTATTCACAGAAATAAGAAGAATAATTATTGTTAACATACATTTTAATAAAATCTTCCAAATCATGCTGTTTATACGCAATGTGGCATTCTGACATAAATAGATTTTACTGTAAAATACTTTCATCATGTATTTTACTATTATTACTTCATATAAATACAAGTTTATACACCATAGTTGGTGTAAAAGGAATTCCCCGGTGATGCAATCCTTGTTGGCATACATAGTATAAAAAATATGTAACCTTGTAAAAATAATGTGATAATTAACAATATGTTGTAGCATTCCACAAATATGACATACTTTTATGAATCATTTTCTTTTAGTTGGGATGAAACTCACTTCGGTAAAATGGCTAGTTGGTATATAAACAGGACATTCTTCTTTGATGTTCATCCACCTCTTGGCAAGGTAACACAATAAACTTATTATTTTTAATAAAATTCATTATAGACCAAACACCAAATAGTAAGCGAGCCAAGGTATTCATTGGACTTACACCAGATTCATTGCCGTTCAAAACATGTCTGCCATGTTGGTCCAGTGGTTTCTAGGTATGAGGTCGTGGGTTGGAATCCCAGGTCAGAAAAGCCTGGATTTGTGTCCGGTTGCAGCAATAGGCCCCTATTACATTTGTAGCTATAACATAACTGGGCAAATGTAGGTGTACTATACGTACACCTCTGCTTATTCTTTTGGGGAATACAGGCGTCATGATATGTAAAACTTACATTCCTGGTATATAGGGATTTATTTTCATAATATTATCTGGTTTCTGGGAAGCATAAAAATATAATTACACAAGTTTACTAGAGGTAGAGTACCAAAAGCTATGATTTCCACTTGTTGTTTTACTCATATTTACTTATCGTTTTCTTCTATGAACAAAATAGGTAATGATATGTTAATAATAAATTATTATCTTGTCAGATGCTCATTGCCTTGTCGGGTAAAGTATCAGGGTATGATGGCACATTCCCATTTGAGAAGCCCGGAGACAAGTATGAAGGTGCCCGCTATGAGGGAATGAGGCTTGTAAGTATCATTTAATTGTTTCTGCTGCTAATATACATTAACATACCTTAAATATAATGAAGAAGGTTTACTGGTTGTGGGCTGGCAATGTTGCTTTATAAAAGAAACTTATTTAAATTTGTATGAGTTCAAAAATGGTCACTGTTGTCAAGTAAAAGAAACTATGTAAAACTGCTTTTTTTTTCTATTTTTCCCGCGTACTCTATACTCACCTAAATTTACACAATGGCAAGAAACATCATCCTATCAATGACGACTTCATCTGAATTTCGGCGTATTCTAGGGCTATGTGTAGCATGCGTGAATTTAAAAAGGGTAGGTAAAAACTCCATTGGTAAATGCAATCTTATCACAAGTGCCAGTGTGATAAGATTGCATTTACCCATAGGGCTGACTTAGTCACCGGCATGGTCACATAGAGTGCCTGACTACTGATAAATTCTTGTTACTATAACCTGTGCTATATCATTCTACGGCGGGATGTTTGTATATAGATCATAGAACATTTGTCGGCACGCGCCGAAGTTATAGAATGTGTTTCCGATTGTTGTCAATAAACATAGTTACAAATATTTGTCTAGAATTGGCCATTTCTAAACATTCACATTTTTTATTTCAAAGGAGTAAACTAAACCAGCATACTTGTAATGGCCCATAAAAGCCTCAAAAAAGTAGTTTTTAGCCGAATACCACTAAGCAAAAAGGAGGGTTTCGATTTAAACTGGTATGTGTTTTTTTATGTATGACATCATCCACAGCCTTCAATATCGTACTGCTGGTTATAGGCCTCTCTTAAACTATGCCATCTTCCGCGGTCCTAGGCCAATCTTATTCTGGTGCGCCCCTCAATCTGTGCAATATCGTCTGACTGCCGACAATACTTATATTCCTCCATGCTTAAAAACCTCATTTTTGCTTCGCGTTGTCTATTTTAATCAATTAGGACTTTAGTGACTTTAGCGCGAAGTTATAAAGTGTATCAAAAATACCTACATTATTTGTTTCAGTTCTGTACTGCACTGGGTGCGTTGATCATTCCATTGACATTCTTGACTATTTGGGAGATGACGAAATCACTTGAGTCTACTTTTATAGGAACCATGCTATTACTTTGTGGTAAGATAATCAGTGAATACATACTTGAAATATCATTAGAATTTAAGGAAGTCCGTATGTGCAGTCAAGTCGACCGATTTTCAGTTTTATTGTATTAGGAACATGGTATACTACAGCTGCAGTAAACAGTTGTAATTGTTAAAAGTTTTTACCTGTAATGATGTTCTTATTTTCTATGGCATAAAGGTCAAAATTGGTTGCACAAACAGGAAACGTGTAGGTTTATAAAAAAAAAACTAATCTGATCTTTAAACAAATGGAATAGTTAAGTGAATCATTATGTGATGTTTCAGATGTGGGATTCTTGACATTAAATAGGTATATACTTCTGGATCCGATCTTATTGTTCTTCATGAGCTGTTCTATATATGGAGGATTTAAGGTATGTTAATTGTCGAAACCTTTCAAATATGTACTTACTCATTCCTTCTTTTATTTTTCATTGGTGTTATTGGTGGCAACTGCTAAATGATTCAATTCAATTCCTTGATTAGGAAAATAGTGATATCGTTTACCATTCTAAGGTTAACTGGGAGAAAATAGGTACATAAGGCAGGTTTTGCATTCAGTTAAAATAAATAAAGATCAATTTTAATAAGATTCCCTCTAATGCTCGATTCACCGAGAAATGCTGATTACGACACATAGCTGAACACAATGCGTCTGCAAGCGTGGTAATGTGGCTAAGTAGGTACTTACCTGTATTAAATATAAACTTGTAACGAAACGGCGTGTCGTATTTGTGATGCTGATTAAAAACAAATTGCATAATAATATATTACAATACAATCTGCACTGAAAGCAGTACTTACTTCAGATTATTTCTGTTGCATAACAAAATGAATGATAGTTTTTATATTGATTTTTCAAAAGATTGACTAAAGCGACAAGAAACTGGCCTATATTATTGCCCACAATACTTGAGTCTGGGTTATTGACATGTTGGGAACTACAAAATACATGTCCACGTCATAAATAACATTGAAATTTTTATTTCTTAGAAAAATTCAATATTCACTTGGGACCTATAACATAACTGGCGAAATGTGGGTTTGCTTTACTTACACCTCTGCCTACCCCTTTGAAATATGCAGGTGTAATGTCATGTTCTGTTTTTAACACGTTGAACGCCACTTGGCCCACCGGTGAGCTGCGAACAATTGTTTTCTACTGTGTTTTCTGCGTGGCAGTCAACGACTTAATTAGCTAAATGTTTATTTATCACACTAATATTATAAAGGCGAAAGTTTGTGAGTGTGTTTGTGTATTTGTTACTTCTTCACGCTCAAACGTCTGGAACGATTTTGTTAAAATTTGGTATGGAGGTAGCTGACACCCTAAATAAATACATAGGCAACTTTCCAGTACAAAATGTAGCAAATAACACCGCGGGGCGCAGCTAGTTTTCAAATTAAGTATAAAGCTTACACAAATGATGCACAGATAGCGATCCTAATGCCTTAATATCGCCACCTAGGTCCGATCTTTAACCGACGAAGGTCTGCCCCCGTTCTCCGTCCGCATGGTGTCCTGGCAACTGTTCCTGGGCGCGGCGCTTGCCTGCACCATGTCCGTCAAGTTTGTCGGCTTGTTTATCGTGCTGTTTGTCGGGTTGCGAACCATCGCTGACCTGTGGAACGTGCTCGGGGATTTGAGTAAGCCTGTTGTAAGTATTTGTGACAATCATACAGCTATGCGAAAAGAAACAACCAATTTTTTTTATGTGTCCTCCTGACCGGAGACAGTCAACTACGTAGGAAACATACGTAGTGCACAAGCGTATATTACCCTTTCTCATATAGTCCTATTTGATGGTAAATCAACGCGACCTGAAATGGTCGAATCTCTGTAGTTCATCACATCACACTAATATTGTTAAGCGAAAGTTTGTAATTGAAGAAATGCGAAAGAGTGTTTGTATGTTTGTTACCTCTTCACGCTTAAACGGCTGGTACAATTTTGCTAAAATTTGGTATGGAGGTGGCTGACACTGTGGATTAACTTGGATATAGGCAGTTTTTATCCCGTAAAAATGTAGCGGGTAACACCGCGGGGCACAGCTAGTAAACTAATATATTGTTTACTAAAAAATACATTTATCGAAGACATTTTTTCGTTAACCAAGTATCGCATACCTTAAATAACAAATTGGGTGTTTGAAATTATTGTTTCATCATTTTTATTACAGAGTCTAACAGTAAAGCATTTACTCGGTAGAACAGCGACCTTGATCCTATGGCCAGCAATACTTTACGTATTCTTCTTTTGGATACACCTTACTGTGCTGAGCAAAAGGTAAGTTTACTCTAAATATGTATAAGCATAATTATATTATATAACAATTTTCTATGAGCTAACTCAATAACTGGTAAATATTTGAAATTGTGTCCAATTCATTCCTTGCCGGATTCCCTATTCCCGGAGAACTATAATCTAACGTGAACCGGATTTTATTAGGTAATCACCTCGCTTGGCAAGCGGCTTGGAGATCGCAGTGGTGGTGGTCAAGTTACAGAAGACGCTGCTGCGCATCATCTGGATACGCCGTGTGATCCAGCCTAGAATTGACCACCCCCTTTCCTTCCGTGGGTGTCGTAAGAGGCCACTAAGGGAACATCCAGAAGATGGGTACCTACCTATACTAGGCTAAAATTCGTACCTTTTTTAGCCTTATTCGTATTACAGTGGTAACGGCGACGGCTTCTACTCGTCCGGCTTCCAGGCCCGCCTAGAAGGGAACAGCCTGCACAACGCGAGCGCACCGCGGATGGTCGCGTACGGCGCGCTCATATCGCTCAAGAACCACCGCACGGGCGGCGGGTACTTGCACTCCCACCACCATTTATATCCCTCTGGGGTTGGGGCTAAACAGCAGCAGGTCGGCTTAAAAGAATATTTATTGATGTAGAAAAGTAACTAGCCTTCGCTTACGACTTATGTGAAAAATTAATCCATCTTTTTTGGGAGAAAAAAATTTCGTATGTTTTATAGTCTATACTCTATATAGACTTTTCATCACAAAAAGAATTTTTCAATTCGAACCAGTAGGTTCTGAGATAAGCACGTTCAAGCAAACAAACTCTTCAGCTTTATCATCACTACATAGTATAAAACAAAGTCGCTTTCTCTGTCCCTATATCCCTATGTATGCTTAAATCTTTAAAACTACGCAACGGATTTTGATGCGGTTTTTTTAATAGATAGAGTGATTGAAGAGGAAGGTTTATATGTATAATAACATCCATTAAATAGTGGAGAAATACTTATAATATATATTTTATACCCGTGCGAAGCCGGAGCGGGCCGCTAGTAATATTATATGTATAGATTTGTTTGTAACTCCGATATTTGTAAATTTTTCAATAAAGTCCATACCATACCAATTAGGCTTTTCTCCATTACATTGGAACATTCTGGCGAAATATAGATATACTCCACATCTCTGCCTACCCTTCGTGGTATACAGCCATGATTTTATATATATGATTGCCAAATTTCATCCAAATCCGTTCAGCCGTTTTAGCGTGATTGTGTAACATATCTCCTAACTGATTATAGATAACAACGTACACGCACAAAGACGACAACAACCGCTGGCTTATAAAACCGTACGACCGCGAGCACAGCGAGGCGTCGGGCGTGCTGCTCGTGCGCAGCGGGGATCTGGTGCGCCTCACGCATGCGCCCACGGGACGCAACCTGCACTCACACCGCGAGAGGGCACCACTCACCACCAAGTACATGCAAGTCACTGGTTATGGAGAGGTGAATATTAAAAAAATATTAATCAACCTTGATTTCGACTGTCTCGTTTGTGTAAGTGCGACTGCTGAGCATGAGGTCCTGGCTTCGAATCTCGGGTCGGGCAATGTGATATTTAGTGTTTTCGTTGGATGATTCTCAGTAGCAGTCTAGATTTGTGCCCGGTTGATAGCAATAGGCTGACACACATCTTCTGTAACTTCACTTGCCAAGCATGGGGATTATGGCACCCCCCCCCCCCCTTTAAAGGGGAGGCTTTTGTTCAACAGTGGACGCCTTCTGATGATGATGTTATGTTATGTATGTTATTAAGACTTTCCGAACTTACAGGACGGTATCGGCGATGCTAACGATGTGTGGAAGGTGATAGTGTCGGGCGGCAAGGAGGGCGATGAAGTACAGACAGTCAGGAGCAAGCTGATGTTGGTGCATTACTTGCAGGTTTGTTGGTTTCATAATGTTTACATAAAAAAATATATTAACACTAAGACTGTCCGCGAAATGTTAAACAATCGCCATGGAATGTACACAAATACACTGGACAGGGAAAGGGTTAATTCGAATGTATCATATTGACATTAAAAAGGTGCCTCACCCTAGTAAAACGGGGTGTATCGATACTCACGGGTGAAAAGAAACCAAACTTTCGAACTGATTTTATAGTTAAAAGAGTATAGATTGTTACCATTATGGGTTTTGGGATTGGATGGGATTGTTACGTTACTTTAAATTGTTTAATAGACAATCTAGACTAATTTTGGACAACTAACTGAAATAATTTAATGTTAAAATTATTTCCAATGTTTTGTTTCTATACACCTTTGAGTTATGATACACCCCGTTTATTATACATTCTGCTGTCACTTGTGTTATGTGTTGCGTCAAAGTATTTATTAGATATGAGAAAGTTGTAGTTTATTGGTGACTGATTCATAAAATACCTACATTATTATAATGATTTCCATATATATGTGCAAGTGATAGAAATAAAAAAAGATAAAAGATTAGGTATCTAATATACCTACTTTTTTGTAGTAAGACATTTGTAACATATTTTATAAATACAAAGGTAACATTATATATGTACAGGTACATAACAGGGAATTTATCAACCATTGAATGTCACATCTGCGTGCGCGACTACTATCAATACAAATATACTTCCTTATAATATTTGCTTAGCTGTGAATATAGTTACAGCTGCAAAAAGTCTACATTAATTATTGTTTCGGGGCTCGTTGCTGCATAGCTATCGCGCAGATCAAGCTAAGGTTAAAAAGAGTTTGGTGCGGTTTTTTTACAAGCTTTTAATTAAATTGCAATGTTTGTATGTACCTTCTATCTGTATATATGTTAGTTTGTTGAGGTCAAATCTTGCAATCTAAATTAGAACCACTTTTTGACATCCGATTGAAATGAAATTTGCATACTTATAAAGGTCCGGTGACTATGGTATATAAATATTATAGTACTAAAGAGCTGGTTTGGTGATGCAGTCAGGAGCTGGTCATAGGAACTCTGTAACGAAATGTCGCAGTCCTATCGTGATGGGCTTGTTTACTTCGTCTTCACTAGTACTTTGAGCCTAGCTGATTTAAAAACATGCGCATAAATATAATAAAAATATATTCTATATTTTTATTATATTTATCCTTAGATAACCATTAATCGGCGCAGTGGTTACACGACGAATGTACCTATATTTGGGCACACAAGTAATATTTCTCCTCAGTATTTGACTAGTCAATTCTTGGCAATTTCTATACAATGTTTGTATTGCCATACATTACTAGGTGATGCCTAAGGGAGAGGCCTTTGTCCAGCAGTGGACGTCTTCCGGCTGATGATGATGATGATGACTAGGTGTTGCCAGGATATCATTTTTAACCAAAATTGACAATAATCGCGCAATTAATTGCCCGTTTAAGCGCACCTTAAGAAATGTAGGTGTATTATATACCTTTTCTTACCCTTTCGGGGAATACAAGCATGATAATATGTTACTTTTTCACAGGCATGCGTTTTAACGACGACGGGCAAGCAGCTGCCGAAGTGGGGCTTCGAGCAGCAAGAAGTGGCGTGCAACCCCAATCTGAGGGACAAGAACGCGCTGTGGAACGTCGAGGACAATGTATTTCACGGCTGTAAGTATTCCTAATTAAACTTATTGCTAATTAAGTGCTATTGCGCATGCGCATTTTGAAAGCACGTGTTACACGACTGCTAATGCGCATGACCAATGCTTGCAATTTCAACAATTAAATTGTAGCGACATCTACATTTTTAGTTCAATAATATGTAGAAGATCCGTTTGTATGTATTATGTGGAAATGGAGTTTATCATTATTACAAATAAATATACTTTACTGCCTACAGTCTAAAAACTCATTACTTTAGCATAGGTTATTTTTAATTAGTTGAAATAATAGTTTACTCATCTATTTTTTATTATATATAGCTGTCAAAGACTGTGAAAGAAGTGAACTTGACGTAAGGTATTGTATTACATACATACATAAAGTCACGCCTGTTTCCCACAGGGTTAGGCAGAAACAACGGATTTCCATTAGCTACGATCCTGGCATACTTTTTTCGCTTCATTCGCTCGCGTCACATTCCTCACACGCTCGTCAGTTAAGGGTACTTCTTACTTGACACTTGTTTTTTTTTGTATTGTATTGCAGTACCTAAAGTGAGTTTCGAGTCGTACGCGTCCGGCTTCGTGGAGCGGTTCCTGGAGTCGCACGCAGTCATGTTCCAGGGGAACGCTGGTCTGAAGCCGAAGGAGGGTGAAGTGACCTCGCAGCCGTGGCAGTGGCCGATCAACTATAGGGTATGAAGATCTATTCATTGTTCTTTCTTAAATGTTTATATGGAATTGCTTTTAACTTTGTGATGTATGTATGATAGAGTCAACCTTCTTCGATTTTCATCCTTATATAAACATAACATAACATCACGCTTCGCCAGTTATGTTATAGGTTCCCATATAATAGGGGGCGAGCCTATTGCCATCAACTGGGCAAGGATCGAGACTCCGTGCTGCTACTGAGAATTACCTAATGGAAAAACCCAATAATACTTTTCCCGACCGGAAATTCGCACCCGGGACCTCATGCTCAGCAGTCGCAACTGGCGACCCTAATATGGGATATATTAGGGTCGCCAGTTGCTGAAAAATACGCAGATTTTTCCCTACATTATAATAGGCATCCTTCTCTGCTTTAAGGGTCTCTCATACAGGTGTTCTTCACAGTTTTATAAATGTCATCAACCCAACGTGCTATTGGTCGGCCCTGGCTTCTTTGACCAAACCTCGGCCGCCATTCGGAAAAAGGGAGGTCTATACCCAGCAGTGGGTGATACCAGGCTGAAATGATGATGATAATAAGGAGCAAAAGCGAGTTCTAAATAGTAATGTTATTCCAGGGTCAGTTCTTTTCGGGCAGTGGCCACAGGATCTACTTGCTTGGCAACCCTGTGGTGTGGTGGGGCAACTTGTTGTTCCTGGCAGTGTTCTTCGTTATATACGTCATCAACTCTATTAGGGAGAAGCGGGCGGAAGCCTTCGGTACCCCGATGCCGGGTAAGTAAATACATAGATAGATATATGTACCTACACGTCGAAAGTTACTCTGTTCTAGAGAGGTTGGTAAAGATAACGGAATTCCATGCTGCATATTATGCTACGAGCCTTTTGGCTTCTGTTACATTTATACATACTTCATACATGCTTGTCGCTGAGGCTAGGTACTCCTAACTTGGCATTGTGTCGAATTAATAGACAACATCAAAAAAATACCCAAAACCCTTTAGATGATTATTGCCAAGTATGATGATAAGACCGTCTACTGTACATAATCTAATAATTTTCTAACTTTCTTGTCAAAATTATAAATTTGCGTGCAGTCAATATAAATTAATTGACGCTCTAACTGCTTTTGATTCAAATTCTGCGTTAAGGGTTGCGCGTTAATTTCCCGCACGGGACAAAAACTTGTGTGCTCCACAGATGTTTGCTAAGACCTTTGTGTATGATATTTATATTAGATATTTCATGCTTATAAAACGCACCCATGATACAGGCGAAAGACCTAGTATATCGACAAGGTATTCAAAAAATCTCTTAACCCTTTCCCAGTGCCGTGACTCACATATGGCGCATGGAGAAAGGGTTAAGTTGAATTCTTTACTATACGTGTGTCCAGGTGGCAAGACCCGCGAGCTCCTGAACGCAGCGGGCTGGACGTTCACCGGCTGGGCGCTCCACTACGTGCCCTTCTGGGCGATGGGCCGCGTGCTGTACTTTCACCACTACTTCCCCGCGCTCGTCTTCAGCTCCATGCTTACAGGTAATATGCAGACTGTAATATGTAGTTGGGAGCTAGTTCAAATCTAAACTGATATTATAGAGCTGAAGAGTTCGTTTGTTTGTTTGGTTAAATGCGCTAATCTCGGGAACTACTCGGTCGGATACTACGGGTCGAATTGAAAAATTATTTTTGTATGACTTTTGGTGTCATTTTAGCATGTTGCTCATGTTAAACTTGAATCTAAATGAAAGGAGATTTGAAAAATGATAGACACGAGCAGGTCTTTTACCAGCGACCTTCGCCGTACCGTGGTCGACTGAAACCGACCGAAGGTCGAGGAAGACTATAGGCTAAAATATTCAAAATCCACGCAGACGAAGTCGCCGGCGGCTGCTAGATGGGAAAAATGGGATAAAAAACAAAAGGATATTACAGTCAGATAATGTTTTTATAATATTTCATGACTGCATAGGTTCTATATCTTAGCCAAATCAAGGACTGTTCTAACTAATAGATATTTGGGGAGAAATAAGCTTCATAGATCAAGCCATCATTCATAATTTATACTTTAGACTTATGATTTATTTCCAGGTATCCTCACAGAATACTTGTTGACCAGTATAAGGAGTTTCCTGAGCCCCGAGTTAGGTAGGACAGTGTACCACTGCATCATAGGAGTGATAATATCCACCACAGTCTACAGCTTCTATCTGTTCTCGCCACTGGCTTACGGCATGAGTGGCCCGCTCGCCCACGAACCTAACTCCACTATGTCAGGCCTGAAGTGGCTTGAGAGTTGGGAGTTTTAGGTACTACGCGACCAGAAACATTAGGCGCATGACAAGAATGCGATTTCGGCGCCCGCACTCCAGCTATGTCTCCGCATTCCACCTAGTGACGCGCAGACGAACGAAAGTGATAGTCATAATGTTTTTTTTTTCTTATAGACTACAAAAGAGCACTTACAAAAAGTCAGAACTAGTTGCTCGGTTCCAAATAGTCGTTTCTATGGAGAAGAACCGGCAAGGAACTCCATAGTTACTCTTTTAAAAATATGTTGCAGGTATATTTAACAGTCATTGAAAGTATGATAGAAAAATGAGCTACACAATATAACGAAAATGAGAATACGAGTAGCATCTTAGTAAAATAAAAAATATTAATATAGATCAGTTATTCTCTCATTTACAAATTGAGTAAAATACATGACGGTGAAAAAAGGTACAATGTAATCAGTTAAATAATATGAAATATCAAATTATGGTTGATTAGCAGTTGCCAGGGAAGCCACATATGCAGGAAAAATTAGTGTCACACGTTCCTATCGTCAATATAACTATTAATACTATAGTAAGCTTTCTTAATAAGTACTCGTTTCACGTGGGATTTAAACTTGCCTTCTGTAAGGTCAGTAGTTATTAACTGATTGTTTAGCGCTTCTTGAAGTTTGGTTTTCAGTTACTTTTTTTATGTTTTTCGTTGTGCTGTTATAGCTGTCATGCGCCTAAAGGTTCTGGTCGGGTAGTGGAAGTAAGCGTATCAAGTGATAAGATGACATCAAATGTATCTTAAAATACACAAGACTAATTCTCATAAAGATGACATCAAACATATCCAAGAACAATTCTCATTTAGTAATGTTTTATGTATAGTTCCGATCTAGTCTCGATGTTGTTAATGTCATAAATGACGTAAAAATGTCAGAATATGATTGTGTAAATCATTTGAGAGCCTTTCTACTTCTGATCTGGGTTGAATTCTGGACCTGAAATATTCATTTATCTTGCAATATCCCTTGAAGTTTAAAGAGTTATGATGCAAATCAATTTATATATAAACTGCCGACAAACTGTGCAGTTTGGCAGATAATATTTTTTTGTAATAATTTTAAGAAAACTGAATAAAGGAATAAAAAAAAATATATAAATGGCTCCAGTCTTCAGACCCTTATACTCTTCGATTAATAGTAATCATCTGTGTTATGACAATCGCAAACATCTGTAGTTTACATAAATAATTTGCGGTATTATTTTTGTTAATATATAGTGATAATGGATGAAAATATTAATTTATTTTTGTAAATCAAGATTTTAATTACTTAAATTAAGGTTATACGCATAATAATAATTTAGAATACTCAGTGACTTACACGCTTCAAGACATTCCGTCCATATTTTTAAGCATATTTTTGTAAATGTAATTTATTTTTGTATACTTTTAAAAAATTTATAATAAAAAAAATATTATAATATTTTAAATTTATTTCATTAATCTTTCGTTTTTCATAATACCAACCCGTTTTTTTGCTGGGAAAATCGCTACGGACTTCCCCGTCTTAGGGTGAACGGAGAGGTATGACTCTGACCGGCTTAAACCCTCGGGTGACTTCCTAGCTACCTTAGGTCGAGGGCGCGGGATCTGCGTACGCTGCACCGCATCCGGACCCCTCGACAGGTCCTTCGTCGTCTCTTCCCGGCGAGTCCCGCCCACTACGTAGGGCCTATGTGCCGCACGTCCCTTCTCGAAGGGCGCGCGCGGAACACCAACGCACGCCGCCTGCTTGGGTTTATCAGTAGGTCTCGAGTTTAATTTCGAATACAAGGCCAATGCAAATTTAATATTGGTAAAGCCAGTTACTTTCTCCACTCTCTCAATGGAATATTGAAATATTTTAGCGCCAGTTTAAGAACCCGAAACTTTACAATTCCAATCCAATTTGGTCGGAATTAATTTGGAGAGTAAGCCTAAGCCTACAGAGCGGACTTGCCGACTGTACGTGAGTCAATACAAATTCGGACAAAGACTGTGTTTGTAGATGGGAAATGAAAATCAGCTTTATGTAAATATTTAAACTCGTTTTTCTTGTATTAGTTTGTATAGACAAAAATTTATTTATATTTTAAATATTGTTCATATTTTTTTTTATTAAAAACAGAAATGGAAATTCCTTTTCTAATATTGTTATTGGTACCGCTTCAACTAAACTCTTTGTGTATGTTGTTTATGGTATATAAAGTTAATTTTTCTGATTTGTGGTACTTATTTTTTTGGCTGGCAACATTGACTGTCATCGGCTTGTCCAAAATTAAGATTATTCGTTTCAAGATCATTCAAAATCAAAAAGAAAGTCATTTTTAAATATGTTTAGTAACCTTTAATCCGTCCCCTTTTCCAAATGAAATATCTGCTTTAACATTTTGGAATGAAAATCGGGCTTCGTAATTATTTTTCTTTTAAAATTTTATACCTGGCCACTCACTCCTAAAATATTTGACATAAAAAAATACAATTACAAATGGCGTTTACGTAGTGTAGACAGATGTGTTCACGGCCACGATGGGCGATGATTCTTTGATATTACGAGAAGATGGTTATATACGTATGAACTTTCCTGTTACTTCTCTAACTTATCATAGCAACTTAAATATAATTTTGGTGAAGACTGACGTAGGTGGTGTACACGTTTTGGATGTGAACTCGGGTGTGATACTGCAGTCTTCTTGTCTATCAGCGGGTAAGTAAGACGCTAATAATCTATGAACAAAAGATTTATAAGTAATTGTGTAATAAATCGCATCGTATTTGGAAGGATTAAGGATAATTTTGGTCGCGGATAGTTGGCAGTGACTTTTTTCGGTGCCCTACATTGTTTCTCGATTTGACAGTTCGCAATAAACAATTCCATTTATGCCGGATTGAAGTGTTGTCTTGTGTTTGAAGATGATGGCGGTACGCTTGGGGTGGAGTATGCGGCGGGTGCGGATCGAGTGTTCGTGTGGGACAGCAGCGGGGTTGGTGCGCGCACCGACTACAACGGAGTGCTGCTCCTCCACACAGCGCTGCAGCGCCCGCTGCCGTCCTCACAACCAGACAAAATCATAAGGATTGAACTTGTGTTGTCCGAGGTAAGCATATTTGTTTCATGTCACAAGTGTAATATAACCCCTAATGTAAAAATCACAGTCTGAACACTCAACACACCAATATCTATAGATGCATACTAAATAATATAATGACATAGTGCTAAATTCATAAAATGCTTTATCTAACTGTCAGGATTAAAGATCCTAAACTAGTCATTAACTTAATACAAACATACCTGACTGTAGCTTAACATATTTTATTTTTATGTAAATTGTGAGCAATCCTCTGACTGTCGACACATGCAATTTAGACTTATGTATGTTCAAAATGTATATTCTAATATAGATATCAGATCATTGATTAGCCGTCAGAAACCAAAATATTACGCAAGAATGTATTTAGTTAAATGTATTTAAGTCAATATGTTTTGTTACTTTCACATACTCTTATCTGTATTTGTTTGCAATCATGTTACTGTTTATTCTTCCTATTTAATTGATTTCACATTTCTCATTGTTCTAATAATTAATTGATTTCAATAAATAGAACAAAGACTTATTGAGGCTGACTGATATTCTGCTTCCTAATCAGTGAAGATTAGAAATATTACATACTGCTAACTAATTGCTATTTCACACTATACAACTAAATATTCATACTAATTATATTTTTAAAACTGTTACAAAAATATTGTAGTTATTATTAACTTTACATACAAAAACAAAGTCACTCCTATTTGTCATAAGGATAGGTTTGGCATAACGCATGAAAACACATTTTTGTAAAAAAAAAATCAGGTAAGGAATTCCACAGAGGAACTATAATATAAGAGGAACATTATAAGAGTGAATAAGACAGGTATGTCAGGATCTTAACAAATGTAAATACATGGTCTCCGAAACGAACAAGCTGTGAAGCTTGTCCCAGTTAAAATTACATATTAAATGTGTGGTAATATATTCTATATATTATATACAATGCCTAGCAATGTTTAGAATACCAGATTATATAGATTGCCAGTAACATATATGTATACTGATATAAATTGCAAATATGTTTAACTTATACTTATATCTTGTGCAAAAGCAACTAAATAACAAGATAAATTATTCATTAATTGAAACATTATCAATGTTACCATCTTTTAACAAAAGCTACTTACTAATAATCTATCAGTGATTTTCAACAATAACTCATTAGTGAGGCAGTACTTTACTAATTACTGTTGCTACTATTATTTCTTAGTGATAGGCTGTATCATTGATATGATGCTATGTGTATTGCATTCATTGAGACTGGTTTTGCCAGCCTAGTCATCATTTAACTTAATTTTAAGGGTATATACCCGTATTGCATGTTTGAAACAAATAGCAACAAAAAATTACCATGACAACATACTATTTAGGTATATTGTACTTAACACTTTGACTGTGCACAAAGCAGACGCAATAGTTAAACAATTGCCATGCCCGATATTTGGGTCATTATGCAGTTTGCATAAAACATCCCACAGGAACATTTTTTGAGGATAAAAATGCTTATATGCATATAAATGCATAAAAATTGGGTCAGTGGTTTCTTTGGTAACAAACTCACAGAAAGTTACTTTCGCTTTTGTAATCAAATGGATGATTGATATTCATATTTTTGTACGACATTACCACTATCAGCAATTATAATTAAAATCATTTAGGTATATTATTATAAAAATGACTTGTAACAGTTCTCTACTGGGTTGTGCTAATTTGTCATGTGTAAGAAATATAGGTGATTGCAGTATGATTTTAACTTCAGTTAATAATAATAAATATTTTTATTGTATTACTAATCAGAATGACAGATATATTAATTATGTGAAACATGAATAGTTTACAATGGAATCCTTGCATAATGCCATGTGCATAATATTAATACAGTTGACACAGTTATTTCATTATGTTCTTGTATATTATTTACACCAAGCCCATCATTGCAATACCATATTAGTTTATCTTGAAGGCTTCTACTTGGTCTAGAGACTTCAGATCATGCTTTTACCCTTTCTCTCTTTAGCTGCTACTTTATTGACCAGAATAATTATAAAATTATATTGATGTAAGTATGCTCCATATAATATGCGCTTTACCTGCTCTAATTCTGCTACTAAAATTTTTCGTATGCACAGTTAACAATTAAAAAAGTTATTCTTGTATTAGCCTAGCAACTTTTAGGTCAAATCAAGCCAGACTTTAATAATTTGTGTAAACCACTTAAAGCACTATAAATATAGACTATGATAGTCTTTATCATCTACATTCTGGTGATTGTAAGTAGGCAGAAGGATTTTGAAAAAGATATTTCGTTATGTAGTGCACCTCTTATTGTCACTGCTTTGTTTGTAATGATATGGAGGTTTGAATTGTGTTTGAGAATATTCTATTTATTACACTTAATTAAGCATAAAGCATAAGCAATGGTAGCCGAGTAGTATGACCGTAGGACTGCCGAGCCAAAGGTCGCAAGTTCAAACCCTGGCACGCACCAATGCCTTTTCGAATTCATGTGCGTATTATAAATTAGTTATCAGTTGCTTAAAACGGTGAATGAAGGAAAAAATCGCCAGGAAACCGGCACACTTGAGTGATTTTTCAGCGGTGTGTAAGCCATTTCAGAGGCCTACAGCCAGTTCAAACTCTGACACCAGGTTGCTGTTCATCAACCATATGATAAGAAGACTTAATTTAGGACGCACGCTTCCTAGCGCAACTTCAAGGCGATACGTAACATGTATAAATAATATCCAATTACAAAATTCTGACAATAGTCTGTTTAAAGAGGTGATAAAATATAGTCTATAATTTTATTAATAATTCATACTTTAAGCATAATAATAATCGATGCATTCGGCTGTCGGAATACTATAGGACGTTCTAAATCAAACTGTTCTGTTACAGGATGTGATTGATTACAGCGCCATTGCATTAGGGCTAGCTTATCGTTTCAACTGGTTTGCGATTGGAGAATTGCGTTAGGTGGTGCGTGGGCGTCATGATAGTAAATTCAAAAATAATGACTTGTTAACCACATGACTGAATTTCTGTAGTTATGTTTTTATTTCTCTGTACAATTTTTTTTGGCTCATGGCTCAGTCGTTGTAAGTACCCACCAGTGGCGACTTTCTGGTCGGAAGATATTTAGATCATTGACACGAAAAGAAGAAGAAGTAGTCACTTTAATGAATTTATTTGTGATTCATATTAACGAAGTTTCTAGTCTGAAAAAGAGTTTTCAACTATGACTTACATAATCTTTAGTCATAATGTATTTTTTAAGATAAAACGTTTGATCTTTACTGTATCCATATAAATACTATAAGATTCGAACCTACGCTTCATTACATGTAAGTACGGCCATCAGTACATAGGTGGAACTGAAAACAGGTAAATGTACATAAAAATACTTCTCTGTTACAGTACACGTCATGCGTATCAATATTGTTTTAATTGTTTCGTATATTTGTGGAGATTACATACCGTTGTTATTAGTTTAGTGTAAAAAATGTAACATAAAGGTAAATCCTTCCACGAAGTCAGAGCTTCGGAGAGTAGCGAAAGAATGGCAAAGGATTTTAACAAGCTCTAAAGCTCTGTTTCGCCATTCGTTACATTCCAGGGTGGACGTTGTAAAATCCTGTCAAAAACCAGATACGGAGTTGGAGTCTCGGAGAGTATCGAGAGCATATGTAAAAATAAAAACTAACGATGCGTCAAGCATGTGATCGTTATAGGTTACACTCGAACGGACTTTTCTCGTACAAATTTTTATTTTCATCCTGTGCACTTACATATTTAGTCAAACACCCTTAATTGAGTCATCCATTGTTTAATTTATAGTTTTTATTATTCCGGATTTGGCTGCCACATTATTAAGTCAAGATGTTTTTTGCTTGTGACTCAGTATTTTGATGACGACATCGCGCTTTGTAGGGACGGGCAGTGGTTACAATTGCTGTATAATTCAATGTATAGTGTTACATTAGAGTTGTATACATAATGTTATGTTTTATTCATTTAGTTAATCTTATTTTGTACTATGATGTCAATGTATGAAGTTAAATTACAGTTTGACTGTTTATCTAATGTTTGCAATTTGTTTATTTTAACAACATATAAATAGTGTATGATTTTTAGAACGTGACACTGATTCTTCTTTATGTAGATGTATGGAAGGGCAATGTGCGAAGTGCTATATTGTGTTCTCATAAATCAGTCTAATGCAGTATGGACCTACATTTAGCCACGGCATGCCATATGTGACGGTTTAAGGTGAAAAATCCGTTGACATTAATGCCCACGCTGTTCGATTAATCTCGGGAATTGTATTATTAATCCATTACTATGCATTTTTCATTTTTCTCTTTAAAAAAGAACTCGCATTTTGTAATGAGTACTCTCCAAGTACTTATAAATAGATATAACAAATATATGTAACCAATTCGCTATTAATGCATACTTATAATGAAGTAGTAATAAATGTTTAATTGTCTTGTCGCAGGCTGTGCTCCTGTACCAATGTCTTCAGAGCCTAGACGCGCACTCCATCGAGGGTCTCACAGACTTCATCAACGAACTGAAGAACTCTATCGACGCCGAACCAGTCAGAAAAGGCGTTAAAGCCCAAAAAGTAAGTCACATACACAACTTTTACAATCATCTAGTTAATAAAACGTTATCATAGAAATTCTGACTTTATTAAAATCTCACATACGAATATCTGTCGGTTATATAAATATTTGTTCCTTGCGGAAAGCCAGCACATGTCTACAATAGCTTGAATTGCATCCGCTGCAAATAAAACACATCATCATCAGCCGGAAGACGTCCACTGTTGAACAAAGGCCTTCCACATAGAACGCCACAATGAACGACAACTTGCCATTTGCATCCATTGCCCGCAACTCTGACGATACCGTCAGTCCACCTGGTGGGAGAAAAAAATAATTCTGACTAGCAAAATTTCCTACAGTGGAGCACAGTGACGATCTGCCTACCACAATCCACACTCCGGCTGGTCACCACGGGCGTGGTCCAGGAGCTGAAGGGTCAGAACCGGCGGATACCGGCGCTGGCCATCGCCTCGGCGGTGGGCCAGCGCGCCAACGAGCTGGTGCCGTGCTCCCGCGACGAGGAGACCAGGCCGCTCATGTACAGCGAGGCCGAGAGGAAGGAGACCTTCAAGCGGTGGCCGCATATGGACTACAAGTATGTGTTAGCTGCTAATAACTTAGCTTAAAATCATCGCATCATAAATTAATAAATGATTTATTTCTGTAAATAGGATTTAGGCGTCAGATTTCAATAGACTAGATGGCGTCGGCATTTATAACTGACTACCTTTGAGAAGAAATACCAAGACAATTTCTATATTCTGTAACATCAGTTTGCAACTAGACTTATACTCCCTCGTCATTGCTAAGCAGAGTATGAAGAGTGTAATATGAATTAAATCAATTGATGCGTAAAATGTATTACTAAACGCTAAAAACTAGTGTGGTATTTGTCCCACGCCAGTATGTATTAAATATGTATTTTAAAGACTAAAAGCATACTGGCGCCAGCATACTACGTAAACATACCAAACTGTACTTCCTTATATTAGGAATTTATCTGAATATTTGTAGTTGGATTGCCTCGTTGGTCTAATGGTCGCTAAGCGCGACTGCTGAGTATGACGTCCTGGGTTCGAATCCCGGGTCGGGCAAAGTGTTACTAGGTTTTTTCCATTAGGTAATTCTGTGCCCAGTCGATGGCAATAGGTCCCCCCTCGCGCAATGTGGGTGGCGATATGTGCACCTCTGCCTACCCCTGCGGGAATACAGGCGTGATAGATGATAGATTTCTCTTTATTTTACACCTAATATAAACATATGTACATTCACAGCATATATTGTGGTTGTCTTGTTAGTAAACAGAGTCATAAGTTGTTTATCACACAGATGGGCCCTCCCAGCGCGGATGGCCCAGGCGGGCTTCTACCACCAGCCCTCACCGAGCGGCGACGACCGGGCGATGTGCTTCACGTGCCTGGTGTGCCTGGTCTGCTGGGAGAAGTCCGACGAGCCCTGGGTGGAGCACGAGAGGCACTCGCCCAACTGCCCCTTCGTCAGGGGAGAATACACGCATAACGTGCCTATCTCCGTAAGTGGACCTAATTATACCTATTAGCCTGCCCCCTTACCATGAACTCTTAAAACAGGACAGTTTAAGATGTGAAAGCGAAACGCCGCATTACACTGCACGTTGAGGCGTCTCGCTTCCACATCGTAAACTGTCAGTTCATGGTATGGGGGCTGTACAGAGACTATGAAAGTGAAATACATTGTTCGTTTTCTATTATTTATTAAATAGTTATTCATTTGGGCCACAGCTGTAAATGTTCTTGATTTTGTGGATTTATTCAATAATGTACTTAAATGTAATATCTATGTAGTTTCTTTTTCAACACATTTTACATAAGTCAACTTAACAAACGCTACAAACGTTTATACTTAAATATAGCATGAGATAATATTTTGTTAGATGCTGTTAGTTCACTTCAGAAGATTTGACAGTTTCTCTGTTTTCATACACATCTTGTATTTATGATCGGTCACTCTACGAATTTTATTTTGACTTAGCCCAATCACTGATTATTTATTTATATGCCTGACACTTCAAGAACATATGCAACCGATAATCATAACTGATTTTTACGTTGTAAATATAAAGAAATTTCTCTTGAATTGTAGATGAGTTAACACAAACTGCAAGTTAAGATAAAAATTTAATCGTATCTTCAAAATTATTCGCGAAGTAATTCCATCCTGAACTTTTCATTTTTTTGGTGTATATATATACGGTGTCACACTACCATGTGTGCTTACAGCGATCGCGCAATGCTCACTGGTTATGACGACTTGATATCTACTGAACAACTTATTTGGTAATTCAATAAAATAAAACGTCAGCAATGATTCGGCAGTTTTTCAACTTTTTATCTTGCTTTATCAAGTGACTAATGTTCTGAGGAAACACGGTTATAATCGAAAAATTTTAATTTTGTTATTGTTTTGTTAATCATACACACAAGCTGTACCACAGAGGTTATTTAGGTTCAGGTTCAGGTTTACATGACTGGCCAAAAAAAATAAAAAATAATGATGACTTTTAAGAAAAACTAACGTTTTGATAGGCAATAGTATTTGAGTACTTGTGTGGTGTATCGCAATTTATAGTACCGCGTATTGTCGACAGGTGACTAACGCGACAGCATGCGCGGTTCCCTGTACCAACGTCACGGTCGTGTCGAAGGGCAACTCGGGCGAGCTCATCGCGACGGGCACTCCGGAGGGCAAGGTCAACATCTGGCGGTTCGACTGCGGCCTTAAACTTGTCAAGTTCATTCACCTGTCGCCCTATGACTCGATATTCAGCGGTATATTGGCGACCGATAGTAATAAAGTATGGTCTGCCAGCTTGGAGAAGGATAGTTGTAAGTACATGCTAGTTTTTGAAGTGATCTTTTTTATATTCTTTGTTTTTGTTAATTACGAAGATTTTATATAATTTTAGAATTTATCATGATATGGTTTTAGTATCCCATCACTTAATTAAAAGTTTAATTACAATAAAATTTATCTAAGTTTGCTAATACAATTAAATTATTACTATAGCTACGTACGGCGTCGAGCTAACAGCAATGGCTTTCGTCGGCATGACGTCACAGCAGGAGGCCTACCCACAAACACAGAACTCTGAAAACACAGAAAAAGAAACCAACACCAACAAAACGAAGCCTTCTCTAATCTGTGCCGTCATCATCACCAGGACCAACACCATACAAACAGACCAACCCATCAAAGAAGATTCTAGTAAAGCACTCTTTGACGCTGGCGCCGACAAGGAAAGTGTCCAGGCAATGAACGACCAGAACGAAGCCAAAAACAACCTTACCACAAATAAAATGCTGTTCCTACTAACATATGATATACATAGCTCATTAGCCGGCTCAATAACCACAGTAGTACACACTTCAAATAGTAGTGGCAATTCTAAACCAGGAGGTAGTAAGAAAGTTTGCACCGTAGCTAGGACCGACGACGCGAACATATACGACGAAATATATTTCCAATACTCCGACGAAGACACCGAGCTTCCACAATGCACAAATAGCTTACTAGACGAGCAGTTGAGTAACGTTATTAACCTGAACGCATCGTCGAGCAAAGAGGACTGTAAGATGTGGGAACCCAAGAAAATAATACTTCCGAAACACTTCAAAGTGATGCCCCCACCGCCCCCGACCGCTTTGCTGCCAGAGTTACAGAAGGCTGGACAAGCGACCATGCTGGACTTCGTAGGTAAGATCTCACAACTGAAAAGTTGGAAGAGTGGCAACTTAGACTCTGTTGGGACCAAACTTGCTGATCAAACGGACTCTGTCCTGCAACAGGCCGACCCTATAACACACTATCTGAACATGAATGGACCACTGGAGATCTCAGACTTAAAGTGGTACGAAGGTGGAGACGGCACTGAGGTCAAGGTCACGACCTTCGGGGGCGGAAGTAAAGTTGGAACGCAGACGGCTATTACCAACAGTAACAACGACGGGTTCGACAGCGACCCGCCGCAGGAAGAGGCTGTCTCACAGGGCATAGCAATTCAATGCTTAAGTCTTCCGGCCAAACTGAACTTGAAAGACGATTCCAAGGTCACACATTTGTTACCAACGGAAGATAAAGAACACTTGCTTATTGTCCTATCGAGCATCGAGCCCGATAAGGTCAAGGTCGAGGAAGATACGGACAACGACGGTGACACCAAGATGGAGGTAGACGAAGTTAATGAACCTGAGGACAAACCGAAATCTGACGCGAAAGCTTACTTCATCCTGTATAAAATCAACAGCAAGACGTCAATATACACCTTGGAGGACAATCCCGTTTCCTTCAAAGAGCTACCCTTCAACGAAAGTCCTGTAGACTTGTGCTTGTTACCCGCCGATAAATACGATGAGTATTCCTTCGCAGCAGTCGGCATTGACGGCAGTTTAAGACTGTACTCTCTAAATGATTTCAAGACCTTATCGGAGAAGCGAGTCCCTAAAGGGCAGTTTACTTCTGTAGTCTTCTGTGCTTCAGTTGAGCGCCTCAGTGTGTCTACCAAGCACGGAATGATATACTTCTATGCATTGAACATTGGCGAGACAGAATCGACGGGAGATGTTGACGAAGACGATTTTGCAAACATTGATTTTGATATGTTACAACGAGCACCGCGGGACGAAGTGTGTGGGCCGACACCGCCGCCCGTCATTATAGCAAATAAGACTGAACTAGACTTGTCAGATTTAGAAACTTTGATATCTTTAACCGGGTATTACGGTACTAATACAACAGTGCCTTATAGCGCAGTTGTGCCTGGCTTCTGGTGCGAGTTGTCTCCCGCGCAGAGGTCGAGGTCTGACCATCAGAACAATAGAACTTGGAGATTACAAAACACGTCCTCCACGTGGGACGAGCACGTATTGGAACTAACCCTGCCGTACAGCGTATCTCTAGCTCACATAGAGTTCGGCTTCACCTTACACTCAGCTTGCTCAGCTAACCTTCCGATTATTCTAGTGACACTCTTAAAACAAAACTTACACGGCATTGGTTACAAGAAAGACGCGTCCTTCGGTCACAGATCGGACTCTCCTATACACTTTCCAGTTATAGACGCTGACATGTCTAATTTAGAGAACCCTGTCAACAGTGAAGAGTACTTACAGGCGCATAATGCTGAAATCTTAGCGGGGCCCTTGTTACTTGCTTCAGGCCTCGACCTAACGCAACAATCGGGGACTTTAATACTGACCAGTCCGCGCTTGTACCGAGCTAGGGGGAGAACTTTTCTAATTCACATCAAGACTCTGTTTGATCCAGCCAAAGACATGAGTAAGGGGACAAACAAAACTGGGGAGAGTGGTTTAAAGAAGACTGGTTTCATTGGTTGCGATTGGCTACACCAGATTTCATTGACGGTTCGCTCTAGTCCGCATATTGAGGTGCCAATGGAGAGGCAGCAGCGGATAGCTATGTTGGAATCAAATAGTTTCTTGAATACACTATGTGAAATAGCTATAAGTGGTGGTAATATCGAGAAGAGGAACATAGCGATGGACTTGTTGATCTGGGTGGTGTCGATAAGGCTTCAACGCATGCGGCTCGCGAAGACGGAGAAAGGCAAAGACAAGAGCGTGGAAACACAGCAGTTGGAGTGTGTGAAGATCATAGAGAAACATGTGGACGCCTTGATCAAGAACTGTATACTGTGTGCCAACAGAAGCATGGCCAAGAAATGCGTGAAGATTATCCTGATTACAAGCGAGTGAGTATATTTTTGTTATTGACATAGTTTCGTATATTATTGTTATCGTTTCGTTGAACTAGTCGTTGGAATAATCATTGCCTTGTCAGTAATGGTAATCTGTAAAAGAGTGAACGAACTTATTATCACTAATGAACTCAATGCGCATTCTTTATAACAATACACTGAATTTATTGTCTAAACAAATGCACTAGGGGCAAACCAAAATTGTGTTAGGATTCTATGTAGTAGCGAATTGTTGCAACGATATTTTGCAGCTGCTGGTATTATATAATCGTTATATTTTAGAGGCGAGAAACAGCTCCCAAAGCCATGGAAATCGACCTTCGAGGCGACGCTATCGACCAGCGTGTGCGATTGTATCCCTTACGTGGGCGCGTGCGTGTCGGCCGGGGCACTGCGCTGGCTGGCGGCGCTAGCGCAGCAAGCCACCGCACGGTCTGTTGCGCCTGCGCTGGTGGCCAAGTGTTTGGCGTTGCTGGAAAGAACCTCTAGGTGTTTGCGGGATAGACCTGATGTGTACCACAGCTTGCTGAGAGCCAGGTATGTGGATTTATAAAAAACTTATTGTATCACACATATAAAAAAAAGTACCTACTTATTATGTAAATATAAACTATTTAAACTTGACGACCTGATTGGCGCAGTAGCTAAGCAATTACACTGCTGCGCTAGGGGTTGCGGGTTCGATTCCTGCACGGCACAAAAATTTGTGCGATCCGCAGATGTTTGTGAAACGGACCCACGATACAGGAGAAATTCCTAGTGTGGGGTGACGTTTTTTTGTTTAAATTAAATAAAATTAAATGTTGTAGGTTCGGCTTGTACGGTCTCCCTCTCGAGCGGACGATATTCGCAGTGGACGTCCCAGAGCTGGGCCGCGGGACGTCGACCCCGGTGACGTACGCCAGCGTGCTAGCCGGCGACACCACCGCCCCGCCCGTGGCCAAGCCAGACTACCAGCTCAAGGAACTGCTCAACCTACCGCTTGATATGGGTAAGTTAGCTATGCTGAAAGCTTTTGGTAGGTGTTGGAGATGCGTTTTCAGGTATCAACAAATATTTATTCTGTACAAATATCAAATTTGCAATCCTTAGCGCATTATTCAACTCTTAACCGCTGCACAGATCGTCAGCTACTTATTTAGTATATTATTAAATTATACTCAATAATATGTACATTTATGTAAAGCTTAAATAACATAACTTTCCCTGTAGACGCAAAGAGTGCGTCGTCATCAACGGCATGGTGGGCGCAGAACAACGGCGTGGGCGTGTTCGGCGCGGGGCTGAGCGAGGCCATGCCGCTGCACGTGACGTGCCACGTGGCCTCGGACGGGACCAAGCTGGAGTCCAGCGGCGCCAGGCACCACTCCGCCGTCGTCAGCTCGCTGCCCGGCGCCGGGCCCGGGGACCCCAGCCAGGTATTACACAGGATACTGACCACTGATTAACTTACCTGTCCCAGACAGTTTGTACGCCTTTGGGTAAAACATAGAGAAACTAAAACCTACTTGTAACATCTCACACTGCTGTAATTTGACCTATGTTTACAAATAAAGCATTCTGATTCTGATTCAGAACAAAACAATGATGTCAGGCCACTAACTGCAGATGACACGTCAATGCCAGTTTTTTTAAGTAGATAATAGTCAGCAGTAAATAAAATGACGCATACAACATTAATAAGAATAAAGTGCAAAGGATCGTTTTTTTCTGGCACACAGCTACGCTTCGCAACGAACACAATTTTTGTACTAATCAATGATTTTTCATGAAACACTTAACTTTACACTAAACGAATCAAATCTGCCGAAAAGGCGGCTGCCGCGTGCAGAATGAATATCCAAATAATTCAGTATCTTCACTACATAGTATAAAACAAAGTCGCTTTCTCTGTCCCTATATCCCTATGTATGCTTAAATCTTTAAAACTACGCAACGGATTTTGATGCGGTTTTTTTTAATAGATAGAGTGATTGAAGAGGAAGGTTTATATGTATAATAACATCCATTAAATAGTGGAGAAATACTTATAATATATATTTTTTACCCGTGCGAAGCCGGAGCGGGCCGCTAGTATCTTATATATTTTTATTCATTGTCGTCTTTTAGAGGCCTAATACAGAACGTCAAACAGGTACACTCACGCTAATTGCTCTTAAAAAAATGTGAAGGAGTTCATAATACTGACGGCAACGTTTTGGTCCAGCAGCTATGGTCAGTCGTGAAAGAAGGTCAAATGAAGCAGTCATCACAAGACCCTGACTCGTTGGAAGACGTTGAGAGCTCGCTCATGGAGTGTGACCCTCAGGAAAAACTGGATTTCTCCGAAGAAAAACTTTTCAAGGCAAGAAATGTTCCATTTTGTTACGTATTATAGATGTCTGATGACTGATGGTCTTCCATATTAGAGGGATGTATCAAAAAATGAATTACGTATGTAGTATTTAAAGACAAGTTGTGCGTACATTTCGACCTTTTAGGAATACCTAGTCAAAAAAATCGACCTATGTGTACTGTAACTGTGATTTCCACTTAGATTTACGGCATAAAACGTGTTTGCCATAAATATTTGTTTTCACCTCTGTACGTTTGTGTAACGCATCCACAAATAGAAACAGAAGTCTTTTATTTGCCAAAGTATAATGAACACTGAATAACAGATACACATAAAACATATCGCCTTCGTATTAACATAGAATGTGTTGGCAGGAGCAGGAGCAGTGCGGCATACCGTGGGCGTCGCTGGTGACGCGGCCGCCGCAGCACACGCTGGTGGTGGAGCGCATGCACTCGGGCGCGCGCCGCTACATCGTGCTCGACTTCGGCCACGCCGTGCGGCTCACTGATGTGGTGAGTTGGCGATCAAATACTAGATTGTGACCTCATTATTTATCTGTTTTCATTTCCTAGTCTGCCTTTAGTGTATACATAAGCTAAAAATTGCTCATGGTAATTGTATCGTAATTTTAATACGAAAAAGATTTTACGCTATTTTGTCTTAGCAATATCTAATCCATAATTAGAATCAAGTTCTGCCGTAATGTTTAGATTGGCCAATTAAAAATTATAGGAGCTAGTTTGACTGCCCAGCGTGCGCCCGACGTACTTACTATTGTCTCTGGGAGACCTATATGAAATAAAGTTTAACATTTCAATTATTTCTGCAAATGGGTTTTACAAAAAAACTTTTACACCTAATTTTTTTAAGCTAGATGGCGTAAATTTCCTGTTTGACTATCTCTAAGAAGAAATACCGAAACAATCTCAGTGGTCAATGCCACTTTAAAGGCCAGACCAGTAAAAAAATGTATATGAGAACAGTGTAGGTGGTGGTAATCAACTGAAGACTTATCATTAAACTTTGCAGATAGCATTTTCTTAACACTGACATTTGTATTTCTATTGAATTAGATAATACCGTCATGCTCGGACTTGGTGACACTGTGCATCGACATCTGGGTGACGGGTGAGGAGACGGACTGCGTGAAGCTAGCCTTCGCCACCGACATAGCGACCAAACACCTGGTGCTGACAGACATACAGCCGCCGCCGCTGTGCCGGTATATGAAGGTATAGTGCTGAATAATATTATTCATGCATGTATAAAATAGAGGTTCTTGTTGCATATGTTTAGAAACCTGTAATGGTAGTTTTAAGTTGCTATTTGTAAAGTATTTGTCAGTGGTAGCATCAAAACACGATCAATTTTATTTTTCTTTAAAAAAACGTAATACTGTGACTTTGTGTAAAGATAAACTGCATGTTTATTTTTTTATGATGCAATATTTCCTGCACAGTCATGTATGACAAATACATAAAATGCTGTTTTAATATCGGAAATATCTATTCAGGAATTACAACCCTTTAGACTTTCCGATGCCTAACTATTCCGTTTCTATTACCCTTCTATCCTCAGTAAATTCAACAACGTATTTGTAACAAACATAATTTTGTACCCAGATCACCACGATAGGCAGATACGGCATGTCGGCGATGAAGTGTAAGATCCCGCTCGGCTGGTTCTACGGCGAGGTGGCGGAGATCGCCAACGTGCAGGCGTCGGTCAACGCGCTCAATGCGCTACACCAAGACCTTACGTGTCGGTTCAGGTAAGATTTTAAACAAAGTTGTTTTCGTAGATAAGAGTCGTTAACAAAGTATTTTCACTGTTACATAATAGTTTTCTGTAGAGCTACTACGTAAGACAAATATTCGATGCCTTTTTTTGGGATATATAATTGCCGGCGACCCCGAGAAGGGTCTTATTAGGCGTCACTGGACAAAAAATATTCAATCCCTAAATATGGACCTTTTCATTTGATACAACAGCAGATTTCGAAGTTTTAGCAGACAGTTGACATGATTGAGTGTTAATGTTTATATCATCATCATCAGCCGAAAGACATCCACTGCTGGACAAAGGCCTCCCCCTTAGAATGACAACGATGGTTATATGAAAGCTATATAAGGTTCTGTACTTCTGTAGGCAGTTATAAATAAAACTATGTTTTATCCCTCAACAGATTAGCAACCGGCAAACTAATGGACTTACTGAACCCATACCTTGAATTATACAACGGCAACGCTGCCCACATGATGTCATATCTCAACCTGGCCAATGACACCGACACCAAGGTAGTGACAGCGTACCAGGAGTGCATAGAACTTCAGCAGCAGATCCACACGTGCACCAACATATTGAAGAAGCTTCAAAATAATACTAACGGTAGCAGGAACCTTCCAGGCTTGATAGATAAGGGCCAGGTGTCGTCTGAAGCACTGTTAGAGGCAGCTTCCACTGATAAACTGAGAGTGATCAGCGAGAATATTGTCGATATGTTGCTGTATTTCTACTTCCAGATTGGAGATGCGGTGAGTTTCTTTTATTTGTAGTTGAAGGCGAAAGTATGTTAAGATTTTTCCATATCTGTGGAAGTAAAGAGTTGTGGTCTTTTTTTTTTAATAATATTTAATTTGATTTATTAATAAAAAAAAAAACAATGCAATGAGTCAGTGATGTTACCGATCGTATAACATGAGTGTCGTTGGTCAGCAATACGAGGAAGTCCCACGCGAGTGGTGCAGCACGGTGCTGCCGCTGGTGTGGGAGTGGGGCGGGCGCGGCGCAGGCGCACTGGCCACGCTGGTGGCGCGCGTGTGCGGCGCCGCCAGCTGGTGGGGCGCGCACCTCGCCGACACGCTCACCGCCGCCTTCGCTGCCTACGATGCGCCGCCTACGTCTCTAGACAAGTTAGTACACACGCAATATATCGCATTGTTTTTCTTTATTCGTGTACTTATAAATTACTTTTTTCATCTTAGATAACATGTTTAATTTAGTCTAATTATCAGAAAATCGATTTATGTTTACACACAGTCGAATTCAAGACCATATTTGTGTGCAGATGCCTGGTGCTAATAATCTACATGTGCCGCAAGAGTCTGTTCTCGCACACGGTGCCTGAAGGCGGCGTGGCGCCTGCGCTGGCGGCGCGCGCGCTGGAGCTGGTGCGCGCGCCGCGGCCGCAGCCCGCCGTCACCGCCGCGCTGCTCACCGCGCTGGCCGCCGTGCTCGACACTGTCGCCGCGCACTCCAACAGGCACGCTAGGTAACATGCGCATGTCGAAGGGCGCTGGAGCTGAGGGTATAGTCGATAGGAGTCTGAAACTTGACTATGCTTTATTACTGTATTTTATAATTTACCTCGTTTTATTGTTTGGTACAGGTGGGACTGGGTAACTGGTGGCCGCGCCGGTGGTGGTTGCGGCTCTGGGGGCGAGACCGCTGCATCCCCCCGCGCCGCCGAGTGCAAGCTACACCGACGCAAACTACATAAGAAACTGCTGCATCAGATGCAGGAGTTGGAAGCTGCTAGAAGAGGCATACAGGTCGCTCTTGAAGATCAACAAGTATGTTATATCTTAGTTAGATTTTCAGTCATAATTGCACTGAGTACCAAGTTACGATGCTATTTCATCAAAAGTAAGCTTTAAGTTTTTAAACGATTGCATACGATCGAAACAGCGTCTGCTGAATGTATATAATGTTGAATGTGATCGTGTGTGTCCGTAGCGCGCACGGCTGAGCCTGAAGGCGCGCATGGCCATGGTGGGCAAGCGCGGCGCCCCGCGCGGCGAGTCGTCGTGCGCGGCGGGCGCGGACGCGGCGCGGCCCCGGCCGCTGCCCGGCGCGCTGGCCGCCCGCCTGGCGCACGCGCTGGTGGCGCACATGCTGGCCGCCGACACCTGCGCGCACGCCGACGCGCTCATGCTCGCTGCCAAGGTATGTGCTACACACTTAACATGCCCCGCGCGGCGAGTCGTCGTGCGCGGCGGGCGCGGACGCGGCGCGGCCCCGGCCGCTGCCCGGCGCGCTGGCCGCCCGCCTGGCGCACGCGCTGGTGGCGCACATGCTGGCCGCCGACACCTGCGCGCACGCCGACGCGCTCATGCTCGCTGCCAAGGTATGTGCTACACACTTAACATGCCCCGCGCGGCGAGTCGTCGTGCGCGGCGGGCGCGGACGCGGCGCGGCCCCGGCCGCTGCCCGGCGCGCTGGCCGCCCGCCTGGCGCACGCGCTGGTGGCGCACATGCTGGCCGCCGACACCTGCGCGCACGCCGACGCGCTCATGCTCGCTGCCAAGGTATGTGCTACACACTTAACATGCCCCGCGCGGCGAGTCGTCGTGCGCGGCGGGCGCGGACGCGGCGCGGCCCCGGCCGCTGCCCGGCGCGCTGGCCGCCCGCCTGGCGCACGCGCTGGTGGCGCACATGCTGGCCGCCGACACCTGCGCGCACGCCGACGCGCTCATGCTCGCTGCCAAGGTATGTGCTACACACTTAACATGCCCCGCGCGGCGAGTCGTCGTGCGCGGCGGGCGCGGACGCGGCGCGGCCCCGGCCGCTGCCCGGCGCGCTGGCCGCCCGCCTGGCGCACGCGCTGGTGGCGCACATGCTGGCCGCCGACACCTGCGCGCACGCCGACGCGCTCATGCTCGCTGCCAAGGTATGTGCTACACACTTAACATGCCCCGCGCGGCGAGTCGTCGTGCGCGGCGGGCGCGGACGCGGCGCGGCCCCGGCCGCTGCCCGGCGCGCTGGCCGCCCGCCTGGCGCACGCGCTGGTGGCGCACATGCTGGCCGCCGACACCTGCGCGCACGCCGACGCGCTCATGCTCGCTGCCAAGGTATGTGCTACACACTTAACATGCCCCGCGCGGCGAGTCGTCGTGCGCGGCGGGCGCGGACGCGGCGCGGCCCCGGCCGCTGCCCGGCGCGCTGGCCGCCCGCCTGGCGCACGCGCTGGTGGCGCACATGCTGGCCGCCGACACCTGCGCGCACGCCGACGCGCTCATGCTCGCTGCCAAGGTATGTGCTACACACTTAACATGCCCCGCGCGGCGAGTCGTCGTGCGCGGCGGGCGCGGACGCGGCGCGGCCCCGGCCGCTGCCCGGCGCGCTGGCCGCCCGCCTGGCGCACGCGCTGGTGGCGCACATGCTGGCCGCCGACACCTGCGCGCACGCCGACGCGCTCATGCTCGCTGCCAAGGTATGTGCTACACACTTAACATGCCCCGCGCGGCGAGTCGTCGTGCGCGGCGGGCGCGGACGCGGCGCGGCCCCGGCCGCTGCCCGGCGCGCTGGCCGCCCGCCTGGCGCACGCGCTGGTGGCGCACATGCTGGCCGCCGACACCTGCGCGCACGCCGACGCGCTCATGCTCGCTGCCAAGGTATGTGCTACACACTTAACATGCCCCGCGCGGCGAGTCGTCGTGCGCGGCGGGCGCGGACGCGGCGCGGCCCCGGCCGCTGCCCGGCGCGCTGGCCGCCCGCCTGGCGCACGCGCTGGTGGCGCACATGCTGGCCGCCGACACCTGCGCGCACGCCGACGCGCTCATGCTCGCTGCCAAGGTATGTGCTACACACTTAACATGCCCCGCGCGGCGAGTCGTCGTGCGCGGCGGGCGCGGACGCGGCGCGGCCCCGGCCGCTGCCCGGCGCGCTGGCCGCCCGCCTGGCGCACGCGCTGGTGGCGCACATGCTGGCCGCCGACACCTGCGCGCACGCCGACGCGCTCATGCTCGCTGCCAAGGTATGTGCTACACACTTAACATGCCCCGCGCGGCGAGTCGTCGTGCGCGGCGGGCGCGGACGCGGCGCGGCCCCGGCCGCTGCCCGGCGCGCTGGCCGCCCGCCTGGCGCACGCGCTGGTGGCGCACATGCTGGCCGCCGACACCTGTGCGCACGCCGACGCGCTCATGCTCGCTGCCAAGGTATGTGCTACACACTTAACATGCCCCGCGCGGCGAGTCGTCGTGCGCGGCGGGCGCGGACGCGGCGCGGCCCCGGCCGCTGCCCGGCGCGCTGGCCGCCCGCCTGGCGCACGCGCTGGTGGCGCACATGCTGGCCGCCGACACCTGCGCGCACGCCGACGCGCTCATGCTCGCTGCCAAGGTATGTGCTACACACTTAACATGCCCCGCGCGGCGAGTCGTCGTGCGCGGCGGGCGCGGACGCGGCGCGGCCCCGGCCGCTGCCCGGCGCGCTGGCCGCCCGCCTGGCGCACGCGCTGGTGGCGCACATGCTGGCCGCCGACACCTGCGCGCACGCCGACGCGCTCATGCTCGCTGCCAAGGTATGTGCTACACACTTAACATGCCCCGCGCGGCGAGTCGTCGTGCGCGGCGGGCGCGGACGCGGCGCGGCCCCGGCCGCTGCCCGGCGCGCTGGCCGCCCGCCTGGCGCACGCGCTGGTGGCGCACATGCTGGCCGCCGACACCTGCGCGCACGCCGACGCGCTCATGCTCGCTGCCAAGGTATGTGCTACACACTTAACATGCCCCGCGCGGCGAGTCGTCGTGCGCGGCGGGCGCGGACGCGGCGCGGCCCCGGCCGCTGCCCGGCGCGCTGGCCGCCCGCCTGGCGCACGCGCTGGTGGCGCACATGCTGGCCGCCGACACCTGCGCGCACGCCGACGCGCTCATGCTCGCTGCCAAGGTATGTGCTACACACTTAACATGCCCCGCGCGGCGAGTCGTCGTGCGCGGCGGGCGCGGACGCGGCGCGGCCCCGGCCGCTGCCCGGCGCGCTGGCCGCCCGCCTGGCGCACGCGCTGGTGGCGCACATGCTGGCCGCCGACACCTGCGCGCACGCCGACGCGCTCATGCTCGCTGCCAAGGTATGTGCTACACACTTAACATGCCCCGCGCGGCGAGTCGTCGTGCGCGGCGGGCGCGGACGCGGCGCGGCCCCGGCCGCTGCCCGGCGCGCTGGCCGCCCGCCTGGCGCACGCGCTGGTGGCGCACATGCTGGCCGCCGACACCTGCGCGCACGCCGACGCGCTCATGCTCGCTGCCAAGGTATGTGCTACACACTTAACATGCCCCGCGCGGCGAGTCGTCGTGCGCGGCGGGCGCGGACGCGGCGCGGCCCCGGCCGCTGCCCGGCGCGCTGGCCGCCCGCCTGGCGCACGCGCTGGTGGCGCACATGCTGGCCGCCGACACCTGCGCGCACGCCGACGCGCTCATGCTCGCTGCCAAGGTATGTGCTACACACTTAACATGCCCCGCGCGGCGAGTCGTCGTGCGCGGCGGGCGCGGACGCGGCGCGGCCCCGGCCGCTGCCCGGCGCGCTGGCCGCCCGCCTGGCGCACGCGCTGGTGGCGCACATGCTGGCCGCCGACACCTGCGCGCACGCCGACGCGCTCATGCTCGCTGCCAAGGTATGTGCTACACACTTAACATGCCCCGCGCGGCGAGTCGTCGTGCGCGGCGGGCGCGGACGCGGCGCGGCCCCGGCCGCTGCCCGGCGCGCTGGCCGCCCGCCTGGCGCACGCGCTGGTGGCGCACATGCTGGCCGCCGACACCTGTGCGCACGCCGACGCGCTCATGCTCGCTGCCAAGGTATGTGCTACACACTTAACATGCCCCGCGCGGCGAGTCGTCGTGCGCGGCGGGCGCGGACGCGGCGCGGCCCCGGCCGCTGCCCGGCGCGCTGGCCGCCCGCCTGGCGCACGCGCTGGTGGCGCACATGCTGGCCGCCGACACCTGCGCGCACTCCGACGCGCTCATGCTCGCTGCCAAGGTATGTGCTACACACTTAACATGCCCCGCGCGGCGAGTCGTCGTGCGCGGCGGGCGCGGACGCGGCGCGGCCCCGGCCGCTGCCCGGCGCGCTGGCCGCCCGCCTGGCGCACGCGCTGGTGGCGCACATGCTGGCCGCCGACACCTGCGCGCACGCCGACGCGCTCATGCTCGCTGCCAAGGTATGTGCTACACACTTAACATGCCCCGCGCGGCGAGTCGTCGTGCGCGGCGGGCGCGGACGCGGCGCGGCCCCGGCCGCTGCCCGGCGCGCTGGCCGCCCGCCTGGCGCACGCGCTGGTGGCGCACATGCTGGCCGCCGACACCTGCGCGCACGCCGACGCGCTCATGCTCGCTGCCAAGGTATGTGCTACACACTTAACATGCCCCGCGCGGCGAGTCGTCGTGCGCGGCGGGCGCGGACGCGGCGCGGCCCCGGCCGCTGCCCGGCGCGCTGGCCGCCCGCCTGGCGCACGCGCTGGTGGCGCACATGCTGGCCGCCGACACCTGCGCGCACGCCGACGCGCTCATGCTCGCTGCCAAGGTATGTGCTACACACTTAACATGCCCCGCGCGGCGAGTCGTCGTGCGCGGCGGGCGCGGACGCGGCGCGGCCCCGGCCGCTGCCCGGCGCGCTGGCCGCCCGCCTGGCGCACGCGCTGGTGGCGCACATGCTGGCCGCCGACACCTGCGCGCACGCCGACGCGCTCATGCTCGCTGCCAAGGTATGTGCTACACACTTAACATGCCCCGCGCGGCGAGTCGTCGTGCGCGGCGGGCGCGGACGCGGCGCGGCCCCGGCCGCTGCCCGGCGCGCTGGCCGCCCGCCTGGCGCACGCGCTGGTGGCGCACATGCTGGCCGCCGACACCTGCGCGCACGCCGACGCGCTCATGCTCGCTGCCAAGGTATGTGCTACACACTTAACATGCCCCATAATTATTTTTCATATTCAACCTTATAAGAAAACCGTTAAAATCGGTCCAGCCGTTTCGTAGATTAGCCGGAACAAACAGACAGACAACAAAAAAATTTAATTATCAATTTATTTATTTTTTGTTGTCTGTCTGTTTGTTCCGTTTGTTGTTATGAGTATCATGTAAACTATGCATATGCTTTGAGTGAAAAGCTGTTATTTAGATGTTACAAACACACACTCTTATCTATGTGTATTGATTATAATGACAATAAACTTAAGTTCCCCATCCCAAAACAGCCTTTTTTGTCGGCCTATATAAATCCTATTTATTTTCCAACAGGTGGTAGGACGTCTCTGCGCGTTATCAGGAGGAGCTAGTCTACTGGATCCATCATGTATCTTGGGCCTGGCGCGGTTAGCTGTCACCTTGCCGCCTTGGCCGCGACATGCACTCACTACGCTACTACAGGTATGTACACAACTATTAGAATATAGTTTATTTTTTCAGACGTCAGGTCTGAAAAAATAAGGACTTTAGGACATCTCCGACATAGTCAGAATATATATTTGCCGAAGTCTTCCTCTTTCAACTAACCCATCAAATTATTCCATAAAATCATATATAACATCACGCCTGTATTCCCCGGAGGGGTGGGCAGAGGTGTACATATTAAAGTACACTCACATTTCGCCAGTTATATAATAGGAGGCGAGCTTATTGCCATCAACCGGATACAACTCAAGACTCCGTGCTGCTACTGAGAATGACCTAATTGAAATTTAGTTTAATTTACAACACTGCCTGACCCAGGATTCGATGATGATGATAATTCATGAGGAACCATGCTCAGCATTCGCGCTCAGCGACCACTAGACCAACGAGGACCATCATCAAATAATTCCTGCCATACTTTATTATGACTATATTCTTTCAATCTTTTTCCTCAGGACCTAGTGGAGTACGAGAGCGGCGACTCGCCGGCGAGCCCCCCCAACGAGGAGTCGTGGTGCGGCGCGGGCTCGTCGCGCGTCATCCGCGTGCACTCCACGCCCGGCGCGCCCGGGAACAAGCCGCGCAAGTTCAAGGGGCCCACCGTTGCTGGTCAGTACTCACTTCATTATTCCACCATCGTATCGAAGTATAACCAACTTACTTGATACATTACAGTACATTGCATAATTGCCGTCACGTAAGAAGAACGCTGAGCGACTGTCAGCCACTGTGTTTGCACTCGGATATATTCGCTTCCTATTGTCCTAGGCTATTGTGGTTTATAATTAAGGGTAATTGTTTTATTGTAGAATCATTAAACGTACTTTACTAATTACGTAACACAGGAATAGACTGGACTTCAAAAAATTAAGTTAACGGTCAGCGTTCTTTTTACGTGACAGGAACCATAACATAACAAAATGTAAGAATTTTTTACACATGTATATATAATTCTCGACAAATTGGATGGGGTCATCTTTTGAACATCACAGGGACCAACAAACAAAACGAGGAGATTAATGGCGTTAATCTCGTTAACCAAATATTATAAAATTGAGGTATATCTGACATCAAATTAATGTGAGAATTTACATTCTGGTTAAGTATTTGGAGGCTGATAGTATTCCATTGTTGTGTATATAGATAAACAATATTGTACTTACAGTGGATAGAAATCAATAGCGTTTATTTAGTTAATGTCTATTAAAGTATTTATAAAGCATCTTTGGCAGTTTTTAGTATAAATGTGTATAAAACATTTTTTACATTTCTTTACCAATCGTATCTAATTTCGATTTGATTTCATTACTGTATTGAAGAAAGCGGTAAATTCAGTGGGAAAATCTTTAGTTAAACCGTTGTTAAAATACGGTTTATATACTGTGGTTATATTTCATAAAATAGTGTTTGACAAGATGGTTTTACGAAGCGTTTATATTACTGGCAACATCTTCGAAACATGTTTTTCGGGTAAGCCAAAACCTTTAGTTTATTCCTTCTTTAAAAGCAGTGCCCAGACTAGATAAGTACAGGACATGGACCTCTTTAGACATGCACGAATAGGTCAACCCACTTGTTCATACAAATCGTATGACAGAAATGAACAAATGATAATTGCTGTTATTTTGCAAAGTATTTGTAATTAATCAGTTTTTATGAATAAGTGAGACCGCCGTTGCCGTAGAAAGGTTTTTTTATGGTCTGAATAAAATCCTTCCCCCGTGGAGAGAATGCGAACCATCACGGTCATAGGTCATGATAGTGATGAATAGGACGTCTTCCAGATAAGTAAGAAACTGAAATGTAGAAGTACGTCACTCGTTTTAAAGTCAATATGATGTGTTTTATCATCTAGCCTTCTATCTATTCTAGCGTCTAGTATTCATTCCGGCTATCGGTGGATGGCCAGTGTGTAAATACATCAGGGGTACAACACTCACCCTATATAAGTCCAAAGGTTATTCTTGAAAGGTTAGGTCTTAGGTAAAGATTGCTCTCGCTGTCATGTCAACTAATACATATGACATGCCGTAAATTGTCTACATTAGGCTGAGTGAGCCCCATATGAGAGAAGTAAATAGTTTTATAATTAGGTTAAAGTTAAGAAAATCAATTTTATAACGTCGTTGTATACAACTATTGTCCAAGTTTCTAACAACAAACTCCTCTTTATCAGTATTTTTTAAACAGTAAACACAAATTCATTTATTAAGATATTATAGTCAATATTCCGAATTCATTCACATGCTTATTTTATCTATCCTACACATCAGTGAAAACCGCATCGATCCACTCGTCAACAAGTCCAAAAATCTAAATGAATAACAATTACGCATTGCTACCCAGGTCGAAAATCAAAATTTTTATCTCTTCTAAATTATTCATATTTATTGTATTTGTACTAAATGGCAATAATATTATCGTTTCGGAACCAATTAACAACGTCCTTGTTATATGAGCTAGCAGAATTGACTTGCTGTGTTATTGTTATTGCAGATTTGTTAGCGGATAGTTTTGGTCTGGGGAAGACTACCAACTTCAAGCCCAAACTATTTTCCACAGCAGGTCTCTATTTAGCAAGTAAGGATATTATACATAAAGTAAAGAGTCTATGTCTGGTTGTCCGGTCAATGACCGCGCTTAGTTCGGTTTGCACTGATATGTAGTGTGTGTGGGATATAGGAGTTGACAGACCACATCTAACCGCTACACATTTGCATAGTACCATAGTCTAGAAATCGATCATTCGGTATCGATTTTATTTAGATTTATAGTCGATGTTAGTATCGGTGATGCGCTTTTACGTGTGTATTTATTATTGAATTCAATGCGTTATAGGTTTTGTATGCTATAATGCAGTATACTGCTTCTTATTTGGCTTTAGTTCTGTTTGGCAATATTTTTGGATCCATAACGGCGTTGGCCAGCTTTTGGTGTTGTCATAAGACTTTTTATTACACTAGTATCATTAATACTTTAAATGTTTAACAATTTTTATTTATTTGATCACGATTTTCGAGTTCGTAAACGATTATTAAGCACCCTAAGTTTTCACACAATATTATAATTGGTTCACACATATTTAGCAGCTTTTTTATTTCTATGCAGTTACAATTCAAGTACACACGCAATTATTATTTTATCAGAAATATGTCACTGTTTTTTAGAATTTTGAGCTTTTTATGAGTTTGCTTTGTTTAATTTGTGGAATAGCGATACTGAGCTGTTGTTATTTTGTTTCTCTAAGATTTGGATATGGAGGAGCAACTCACGCAAGTGGCTGAGTCTGATGACTCGGAGTCGTCCGAGGAGAAGCTTGAACAATGCTTCATTGACGCTGTCAAGAAAGAGACCAGGACTAAAATTGTAGTCGATAATAGTACCAGGTATGATACAGCTTGTAGTCTAGTAATTTTAGAAAAGTCATGTTTTAGTTATGTTTAGACTTTATTGAAATTGTTTTTTGAAAAATTTATTAAAGAGTTTAGTATGAATGTTTATTTTCGTGAATTTGGATCCCATTGAATGTCCGGTTAATACGTGTCCCGTCTCGTGGCCAGCAACGTGTCGGTGTGCTGGGACGCGCGCGTGGAGGCGGGCGGCGGCGGCTGCGGGGGCGCGGGCTCGGCGGCGGCGCGGCGCGCGCTGCTGGGCACGGCGGGCGCGCTGGCCGCCGCCGTGCGCGCGCCGCCGCCCGCCCCGCCGCCCGCGCCGCGCACGCCCGCCGCGCAGCACCGCCCGCACCCGCCGCTCACGCACACGCTCTACGATGTCTTCAGGCATCTCGCGCTCGAGTTCCACTACCAGGTAACAACTATTTTTCATATAATCCTGTGATACAATTTTGCCTTTATAAGAATATCAATGATAAGGACCACAATTTAAGAATCGTCCATACAGTCGTTCACCCATCACACAATTATAATTCCAGTAATATTATGTTACTTACGTTATAATACAACCTTACCTAACATTATACAGTACATTTTAGACCTTATATTCGCTGTAAAGCATCAAAGTACTCTTCACTGCTGACCGGTAACATGCCTAACGTTACCAGTAATGAACACTAGTACGTAATATGTAATGTGTCATGCCAGATGGACTGCACGTTCATGGAGAACGTGATCTCCCTGTGGCTGACGCTGAACGGCTCGGCGTGGGGCAGCGGCGGCGCGTGGTCGCTGGCCACGCTGGCCGTGCCCGCCGACACGCCGCGCATCCGCCTCGCCTCCGACACCGTCAACGCGCTGCTGCAGTCGCTCTGCACGTGAGTATACCTTGTTTAAACTAACTTTTAAACTATCGCGTTGCATGATTATTGATTATAATACAATTAAATTACAAAACAGGACGCGAAAACGCATGTTATAATTTTGGCTTGACGTTTCGACCGAGTTGCACCAGCCGCGGTAGTTGACAGATATAGTTGATATATATGCGTACCAAACAGAAATGAGACTGCCTTGTTGGTCTAGTAGTCGCTAAGCGCGAGCTGCTGAGCATGAGGTTCAGAGTTCGAATCCCGGGTCCGGCAAAATGTTAGTACTGGGTTTTTCCATTTGATAATTCTAAGTGATGATGGCAATAGACTCGCCCTCTAATACATCGGGTTTTATATCATAACTGACGAAATAAGGGTGTACTTTTTAGTCACCCCTGCCTACCCCTTCGGGGAGTATAAAATATAGGCGGATGTAATGCTCATGTATGCAAAACAGATATTTTCCTCTTCGTATTTTTTCTTTAACGTTATAACCCCTTCCATTTCAATTCTATTCTTCTTCATCCTCTAAGTTTTTTTTACGTTATCGGGTTTACATTTCAATAAAACAAACTGTCAATATAACATTTTTTTTAAATATCTTTGTAGGTTAGAGAACATATCGCTAAGATGTTGGGTGCTATCGATGCAGGCGTTGGCGTGGATTGCGAGCTTACCATTGCAGGTAATGATTACCGTTTATTTACTTGCGTTTTAAGAGTTACTATTTTGAAAATGTACAGCTTTTTAAATTGATGCCACGCACCATATTATTGGAAACACGTAATAGAGTATCAAGTAACGATACTTTCGTTATTACTAATTTATTGCTTTCCTTGCAGACGGAAGGTAGCAGTACACAGACAATGGGTCGAGTTATTCTAGAATGTGAGCACTTTGTCCCCGCTCTTGTCAAGTTTGTTACTATGAACGTCAACACTGACGGTGCTGTCGCCTCCTCTGAACCATACCTGGTAAGTTATATTTAAGTGAAGTGGTAAGTGAAGCAATGTTGTGTGTTGTGCTGCGTGTCTGACTGAGCCCGTGCGCAGGGCGGCGCGCAGATCGGCGCGGGCGCAGGCGCGGCGTCAGCGCTGCACTCGGTGGTGTCGCGCGTGGTGTGCGCACGCGGCGCGGGCGGCGCGCTGGGCGCGCTGCGGGCCGTGTGCGGCGTGTGGCGGCGCGACGCCGAGCCCGGCCACGCCTACGACCTGCAGGCCACGCTGCTGCGCCTGGCGCACCCCATGCTGCAGGTGCTCAGCGCGCGCCACGTGCACCACGCCACGCCGCTCTTCCTCACTGTCGGTGAGTTCGCTGCCTCTATTTAAATACTACTTAGAGTTCCAAGTTCTGGCACCATTAGCAGGCCACTATGAGCTAAAACTCCGTCAGCTGAACATAACGTGTCCGTGTGTCGCAGCGCACCAGTCGGTGTGGTGGGTGCGCGAGAGCAGCGGCTGGCGCGGCGAGGGCGGGTCGGAGGCGCGGCTGTCGGGGCTGCTGGCCGACGTGCTGGCGGGCGGCGGCTCGGGCGCGGCGCGGCGGGCCCCGCTGCGGCGCGCCGTGCTGGCGCAGCTGCTGCACTACTGCCGCAAGCTGCTGGCCGTGCCGCTGCCGCCGCAGCAGCTGCCCGCCACGGTCAGTCTCACTTCTAACGTTAAATAACTACGCCATTCTTAATTAACACTAATTACTGTTTGTTGACAAAATTATTAAATACTGCCTTGTTGGTCTAGTGGTCGCTAAGCGCGACTGCTGAGCGAGAGGTCCTGGGTTCAAATTCCGAGTCGGGCAAAGTGTTACTGAGTTTTCCATTAGGTAATTCTCAGTAACAGCACGGAGTCTGGATTTGTGCCCGGTTGATGGCAATAGGCTCGCCCTCTATTACATTGGGACTTAGAACATAACTGGCAAAATGTGGGTGTACTATATGTTCACCTCTGCCTACCCCTTCGGGGAATATAGGCGTGATGTTATGTTTTGTAGTTAAAATTATTTTACACATTAAATATTCACAACGACTTAATGCTCGCCTCATTCGATAGATTGACTCTCTTAAAAAGCAACTTTACTGCAGTAAGCATAAAATAATTAATTTTACCTTTTACGCTACAGGAAAACTTTGACCAAAACATGCCCCAGACAACATTAATAAAAATTCTAAACATGGGTTTTTCCTTACTTATGTATCTGAGTAATATTTCTGAGTAATGTGTGATTTCTCTTGTCTACACACATAAACAGAGTGACATTCTACTGTTGTATATATTTTTTAAATCACGTTGCATCGTGTTTTGTGATTCGAGTTATAATGACATAAACGATAGCTAGATCGAATATACCTTATTGTAAACCACCGTAATTGTTAAATAACATTGACTTTTTTCTACTTATAATTATATAGAGGAGTGTCTTTATACGACAAGTGAGCATTTTCGTTGAATTTGTACGCTAGTTTTATAGTAATGAGTGATTTGTTGCGCGTGCAGTCGTCATCTACCCCATCGGTGTCGACGAGCGGGGAGCAGTCGCAGACGGATGAGAGTAAGGCGCAGCACAGCAGCACGGCCGAGGCGACTAACGTGGAAGACGAGAGGAAGCAACAGGCTGCGCGCACGCCGTGCTTCGCCGACACAGGTACTTTACATTATCTAAATGTAAGGCAATATTGATGGAATGTATGCTGCGAAAAGAATGCATTTTTTTTATCTGTCGTTCTTTTTAACCGACTTAAAAAAAAGGAGGAGGTGCTCAATTCGTCGGATTTTTTTTTTATGTATGTTCCCTCATAACTCACTAATTTATTTCAAACTAATATTCTGGTTTCGACCGCGAAAATAAATTAATAACTCAGTTTTTGTTTTAAGTTTTGATAGTTATTGTTTCTGTCAACAGTCCTTCAACATCAGCAAATAATGCAGAAATTCTACCGAACGTTATCGATCTGCGACGGAATGAACACCGTAGCATTGAATTCAGGTAAAAATCAATACAAAACTGTATATATTATATATTTTCCTTGCCGCCTCGTCGCTTTAGTAGGCGCAAAACGCGACTGCTAATCATATAGTCTTGGGTTCGATACCTAGGTTGAGCAAAGTGGTATTGAGTTTAAGAAGTACACATAGTTTTAGGTTTTTCTCTATATAAAATGTTTTCTTTTTATGGTAGATGCAATATTGTTAATTTGGTGTTATTGGCCTGCAGCCGTTTTAACTTACAATAATAAATAAATAAATAGTATATTATTACACATCTATAATGTAATCTTCATTTCCCAGGCATGAGCACGGAGCCGTCGTCTCTGAAGGAGGAGGTGTTCTGGCTGGTGGCTCACATGGCCACAGTGGCCTCCAACCCAGCGCTCATGGTCACCAGCCTCATGGAGTTCCTCAGTAAGTATTCCCATGCAAGTTGGTGCTTTTATTTCTTAAAATATGGATTTATTTAGTCGCCTCTGCTTAATTTTTTTCTCTGTCCAGTGATCCATATGATGTTTAGGCATAGCTAAAGTCTCATTGAGCATCCATTAGATATTTATTGAAAACAAGCAATTAGATCTACCTGGATAAGATAGGCACAAGACCGCGGCGGGTGGCTTTGTTTAAGGGAGGCTTATACCCAGCAGTGGGATATTGAAGGCGGTGGATGATGATGACATTGTATTGGCGGTTTAAATCTTCCGAGTGCGCCGACGAGGTGCTTGTCTGTGACACCGTAGATCTTTAATCCGTCTCTGCATGTCAGTCATGACTAAAATTCTTTTTGACCTTGATAATCTAACTCCATATTTATTGACACAGAAAAAGAAGAAGTAGTGAACCTGTCGCAAGCCATGCAGCAGTTGATCATCCGCGTGCTGGACTACCCGGAGGCTCTCACCGCCTTCATCGACGCGGGCGGGCTCGAGCTAGCGCTGGAGAAACTGACTGCTTGCCACCAGGTATGGCTCTACCTAATTATAAACCAGTGCAGGGATAAGCCGTTTTGCACACGTTTCTCGTATACGATTTGTAGAAAATGTAAAAAAAAAAACATGGCGCCTGTATTCCCCGAAGGGGTACACAGAGGTGTATATAGTACACCCACATTTCGCCAGTTATGTTATAGGTCCCAATGTAATAGGGGCGAAACTTTTGTCATCAACCAGGCACGAATCCATAGTCAATCCAAAGTTATATGCTAACAAAATGAACGAGAAAAGTGTTCAGAACTCGAGTCGGAACTGCACTAGTCTTAGTCAAGTTTGACAACAATTGTGCATTTGTCACCTTTTCGAGTATTTAAAATGAGCGCGCTAGTAATTTATTATCTGTACTTTGTGTAATATCATTGACTATACTATAATAACTGGATGTGTCCAGGCGGGTCCCAGCGGCGGCCAGGGCCTGGTGTCGTCGCTCATGAACTACCTGAAGCTGCCGCCGCAGATGATCAACATGTCCACGCCCGCGGCCGCCGCCAACAAGAAGAACCAGCCGCCCGTCGTAGAGACGGCCAACGGACTCGTCAACATCGCGCCGCTCTGTGAGTTCCTTATAAGGTCCATTCTTGTTGGATCTGTAGCTTCTGAGTTTGACTTATCTGTGCCGCTTTCAAATCAACAAAAAATGGTTTTAATGTGCTGTGTCGGACTAAAACTGATACGAAGGGAAATTTGTGATATTTGAATATCATCAACATATTATTATCCACAAATAAATTATATCATAATATATTTTATTTGTTTAAATATATATTTAATCTCCGGCGTATAGTTTCGTCTATTTGTTTCGCCCTGAAAACATGCAATCTGAGTCTGATTAGATGTATTATGTATGTCGCGCAGGCGCTGTATCGTGCGGCAATCCGACGGCGCAGGCGGCCGACGTGCTGCTGGACGGCGGCGGCGGCATGACCGTGCGCGGCGCATGCGCAGCGCGGCGTGTGCGGGCGGCGGCGTGGTCCTACCACTTCTTCAGCGCCGACGACGCCAGCCTGGCGCTTACTCTCACGCTGCCCTACGCCGTGCAGCTGCACGAGGTCCAGCTGCAGCCGCATCTCACCAGTCTAGCTAGTGAGTTACACTGCTACCACGTTTAAGTTCTATTTTCCATACAACAAATAACGACCTGATTGGCGCAGTGGCTAGTCGATTGGACTGCTGCGCTAAGGGTCATCATCATCATCATCATCAGCCAAAGACGTCCACTGTTGAACATAGGCCTCCCCGTTAAGGCGGGGGGGTTTGCCATAATCCCCACGCTTGGCAAGCGGCTTGGGGATCGCAGTATTGGTGGTGAAGTTACAGAAGACGCTGCTGCCCATCTTCTGAATTTTCCCTTAGTCGCCTCTTACGACTCCCACGGGAGGAGAGGGGGTGGTCAATTCTAGGCCGCATACCACACGGCGCTAAGGGTGGCGGGTTCGATTTCCGCACGGGGCTAAAATTTGTGAGATCCACGGATGTTTGTTCCGAGTTTGTATATATGATATTTCATGTTTGTGAAACGCACCCACGACACAGGAGAAATTACTAGTGGAGCGACGTTTTTAAAAAAAAAAACTGATTAAATTCTGGAGTACTTTATATTCTATAAAAACATAAATATATAAATTAAACATATACATATTTATGTCGTACAAAATAGTTGGGAAACAATTAGTAGTTTCCTTTTGCTTTTGCAAAGCAAGATTGGAGTATCATGACAATTATGTCCCCAGCATGCCCGGGCGCGGTGGCCGTGGAGGCCGGCTGCGGGGGCACGCTGGCCCCGCTGGGCCCGCCGCAGAACACGGCTGGCATGACGTTCATCCGCCTGGTGGTGGCGCGCCCTATCGTGTGCACCACGGTGCAGATCCGCCTCTACAAGCCGCGCGACTCCTCCAACATGGGCCTACTGCAGCTGCGCCTGCTGGCCGCGCCCGCCTTCAACAGTCACGCCGCTACCACGCCTAACACGTATGTTCATGTATATAAAGATGATTGACAACTTATCTTAGGTTCTAATAAGGTGTCCGTATCTAAGCAAACGTAAACAGTGTGTGCGTTGCTTTGGATTTGCTAAATGCTAGTCTATCACGATTGAACAGGAGCAACAACTGGGCGTGTGTAGTCGCAGCGTGTACTCGAGCAGGAGGCGCCGCTGGGGCCGCTGCAGGAAGCCGATTGGCGCGTGCGCGGGGAGGCGGCGCCGTCAGCGCACTGTGCGCATGCGCAGCCGCCGGCGGTCCAGCCGCGCCGCACGCGCACGCCGCGCTCCTAGCCGCTGCCAGGCACGCGCCCGCACTGCGTGGCCCGCTTGTCACTGCGCTGCTCAACATGGATGCGCACGCACACGCGCACGGTAAAATTTGTCATTTTCTGGTCAATTTTATTGTTAATACTTTAAAACATACCCAAAAATTATGAAACGTTGCTGTAATATATCTAACAAATAATGTTGCAGCGTTCCAAGTATCAAACAATGGGCGCGTGAACGGCAGTATGTGGGCGGTGTGCGAGCTGGTGCGGCAGCTGTGTCGCTGGTGCGCCGACGGGGCCGTGGCCGCCTACGTGCAGTGGCTGGCCGCCGCCGCCGAGCTGTGGCTGCGGCAGCGAGAACCGCCCTCCGCTGCGCTCACGCACACGCTCGCTTCGGTTAATACACCTTTATTATTTGCACTACAATTAAAATATTAACATCATGGTCTTTGACTGCACCTGGAAAGTGATTGACAGAGAGATCACATGAAGCAGCATCCAGAAAGAACTAGCCTAAACATGGCTGTATATACAAATTCACTCCTTGTAAGAGTTTTTATTAAATTTTATGTCCAGAGAATGATTTATATCGGTTTATTTACATAGATATTGCGAGAAACTTTTATAACATAAATAAAATATTAAATTGTTTCTCTTACAGGTACTATGGACATTGAAAGAGAAACACATTCTGGAGAACTTGGAGGAGTTGATCACGGATGACCTGTTCGAACTAGTCTACACGTGGGTCAAGGATGTTCCAGAGACCAGCCTACTTAAGAAGTCGCTCGATGCCAGTGAGTTATACTATATTTTCTTAATGTTAACGTGCCTGGAAATAAAGCTTAAAGGTTTTGTGCAGAAACTAAGGGAAGGGTTTTTGCCCAGCTGTGAGCCGTGTGGTATCCGGCCTAGAATTGACCACCCCCTTTCCTCCCGTGGGTGTCGTAAGAGGCGACTAAGGGAATATTCAGAAGATGGGCAGCAGCGTCTTCTGTAACTTCACCACCAATACTGCGATCCCCAAGCCGCTTGCCAAGCGTGGGGATTATGGCAAACCCCCCCCGCTTAAACGGGGAGGCCTATGTTCAACAGTGGATGTCTTTGGCTGATGATGTGGGACATATAACATACCCAATAAAACATTGGGGTACCTGATGAAATGATAGTTGCCAACCAATTCCTGACAGTTTTCTTCAAACAAAATTGTTTCGGGATGTTTCATGTCAGTTTAGCATGTTGCCCATGCTGAGCTTAAATCTCAATTGAAAAAGAAAATTTTAAAATGATCGACACGAGTGGGAATTGTACCCCGCGCCCTTTGCCGATCCGTGGCTCAGTTCTGTCAACAGAGCCAGCGTGTCGCTATCTTGTTAATTTAAAATTGTTTCGTTTAGAAAAACAACATGAAACAATTAAACGTTGTCTGTGTTTTTCAGTTCTATGTTCGATGTGCTACATCCGACCGGAGCTGTTCAGGATGTTGTTAGAACATATGGACATCCCGATGGATCAAGACGAAAGGTAAAACTTACATTGAATCCCATTCTATAATTACCACGTTGAGCGCCAAACTTATAAACCGTGTTAATTTTTTTTAACGAAATTGTGGAGGCCAGTGTCATATTCCATAGCAAAATGTATGAAAACGTTATTCCTCCTAAACTTTAGGAAACAGGTAGTGCATCAGGCCGCACAAAGGTTTAGAACCTAACCGCTTTGTGCGGCCTGTCAAAGTGGTACCTTGTGCGGTTGTGTTTCCTAAATGATACACGTGGTGGTCAACTTGTTAAGCGGAAAAAGTTTCGTGTGGATAAGTAGCTTATAACGCTACCCGGAAGGTCGATTCTAAATATTGGCGAAAGATTGTTGGCAATCGGATAGTTTTAAAGATTGTCCTTTTCATCCTAACATAATCTCCCTAAGGTATGAATAGAACCCCTACTACAGCCAAGGACAAATACAATGAGGTTATTATAACCTCTTTGTATTTAATTATTATTTCCTTTCACTCGTGGGAGGAACATGTTCAGGTTTTTAAAAGTGTAAAAAATGTCATAAGGTCAGATACTAATAGTGTATGCGCCCCACGTGTATCTGATAACACAGGAATATTAATCTGCCGGTTTGCATGGCGGGGATAGCCGTACGAAGGTGTAGAAAAAAAGCATAAAGAAAGGATTTGTACGCGTCCAAAAGTCATGAGTGATTTAGGATGGAAAACTCGAGCGTGTCAGAATAATATAAGACGGTTCGGTTTGATGTATTTAAAAAAAACGTTTCGTTAAAAAACGGCAGAACCAGAGGCACGGAGTGGGAAACATAATTCTCAGCAGCTGCACGTACCACACTTTATTGTAATTTTAGCTACATCGGCTTGTGGAAATCGGCAGATTATATCATTCCAGAAAATAATTTACTTTATAAAAATACTTAGACGAACATAGAACATCTTCCTTTTTGAAGTTGGTAGAAAAATAAAATAACTGTGCTCGAATATGTCTAGATGACGATTTTTTTTGCACCTTTGTGACTCCCATTTCCTGCCACGCTTAAATCGTCAAATTATTGAAATGCACACTTTTCTACAAATTAACTCACCTTGCCTTAATCTAATGCGCTCGAGTTTGTCTAAACGATTGTTTTTTTTTACTATTCTGATCGGCTGCCCTAGACTCCCTATACAAAAGGTTAATTAAAGGATAAAATCCCTTTATATTAGCAGCATGGAGGGCCTGACGGACGACACGAAGGTGCAGTCCCCCAGTAGCAGCAGCAGCAGCCCGGGCGGCGCGGGCCGCGTGTCGTGGGAGGCGCGCGGCTGGCAGCTGCAGAGCATCGCGGCCGCCGCCATGAGCCCCGCCGCCACGCGCGCGCTGCTGGCCTCGCGCCTGCCCGGCGCCGTCGTCAGGGCCATCTCGGGTGAGGGACGGATACTGCTATCCTCAGTCAGTAAAGGGAAGGAGAACAAGTAGGTGCGGGCCGCATGTCGTGGGAGGCGCGGGTCGCGTGTCGTAGAAGGCGCGGGCCGCATGTCGTCGAAGGCGCGGGCCGCATGTCGTGGGAGGCGCGGGCTGCATGTCGTGGGAGGCGCGGGCCGTTTAATTTCCACATACAGCTTTCCTCACAGGCTAATCTCAGCCTACATATACTAAAATAAAAAAATGTCCTTTAGAATTCAGCGAAGCCAAACTAGAGATGATCAAAGAGCAGCGTGGTCAACAAGAGGACGTGCTCATGTCGGAGCCGGACAAGGAGGCTGTGCGGGGGAAGCCCGAGCTGCCGTCCATGAAGAGCGTGTGGCAGCTGGTGGAGTGGGCGCGCGCCGTGTGCTGGTCCAAGCGGCTCAAGGACTGGCTCGGCGGGCCCGGGAACACCTTCTGGAAGCCGCTGCTCACGTTACTGTGCCATCCCAGGCCGCCTTACAGGTGTGTACAGAACTTATTAACGGGTTGATATAATGCTCTTCAGTATACTAACACGCCTAGTATGACGAACTATTTGGAATCCTAACCCTAAGTTTTCTTTTCGTTGTTGCGTCGTATCGCAGACAGTTTATTTAGATAAATTAAGTAACATTTATGCCGTAAGAAAGATTTTAGTGATTTGTCTAACGTCCTAAAATAAGCGATTGGTCATAAAGTGTAATTTAAACCATAAACATATCTATGTATAATTATATACATGACTGTATCGAAAACAGATAATGACATTATGTTAAAAGTTAAAACAGTTAAATGAAACACTGTTCTAACACTCGTCACAATGTTTCACAGTTCACAGTGTCACGTTTATTTCATAGTTTTTACACTCTATTGTAATATAATAAAATAAAATAATAATAACAGCCTATAACTGTCCCACTGCAGAGTAAAGGCCTCTTCTCGAATAGACAAGGATAGAGCACTGATCACCACGCTAGCTCACTGCGGGTTGGCGATTTCAGATAATTAAATCCAGGTTTCCTTACGATGTTTTCCGTCACCGTCAGTCAGTGGTGTCTTAGAATATCTAAGAAAGTATTTGTGACATTGAAAAAGTCACATTGATACTTGCCTGGGTTTGAACCTGCAACCTCGTGCATAGAAATCCGGTATGTCAACCACTAGGCCACCACGACTGTAATAAGGTTATTATTTACAGCTCATGGCAAGAAGACGCACAGTACGCTCAACTAGAAGAGAGCACAATCCGTTTGTTCGCCGAGCTGACTGTGTGCCACCCAGCGAACCAAAAGTTGTTCGCGTCCACACTGCACAGCATACTAGAGTCAATGCAATGTACTGGTGAGTGATAAATAACTACTTTAACCGTCGGATAGGTAGTTCATACACATATTATATACGCCTGCCCCCTAGATAAGTGGCAAAACGCTTAACATAGAAATCGAATAGAATGATAAATGTATGGGGATGTCTTATTGCTTCGATTACGTTATCGATGACTTATGTCAAACCCTTATATATTTTTCATTTTATTCGAGTTTATAAGCGTCTATTTGTCCCACTACCACCATAAGTTCTATGTAAATAGGCAGCGATTGTGATCAGCAAATTGCTATTTGTATAATTTATATTATGTTCGTCGTTTTATGCGATTCACTTTTCCGGCAACGGAAAATTGGATAATGATATTTTTATTTGCATCCTGGATTAATGTCTAACTTAGTTTTCTGTACTACCAGTTTTTTTTATGCGGTAATGGAATGAAATAGTCGTATGAGCAGGAAGTCCCGAGTGCTAAGTATATGTCCCCCGCAGGTCCGGAAGGCATCTCGGGCTTCACGCGCGCGCTGATCCTGCGCCTGGTGCTGTCCCCGGCGCGCGTGTGGGTGTCGCTGCGCTGGGCCGAGGGCGGCGCGGGCGGCGCGGGCGCGGCCTGCGCGCACCCCGCCTCGCTGGGCCACAGCGTGCTGCCGCTGCCGCTGGCCTGCACCGTGCGCCACCTGCTGGCCGAGCACCGCCCGCCCAGTTAGTACCGAGCTACACTCATTATATTTGGTTATGGCGAAGAGAAGTTTTTATGGATATTTTAGTGTTTAACGTCAATTGAGAGTTAGCCAATGTTAGCTCTCCTGGCTTACAAATATTATCTACATAATTATATCGCTTCGTATTGCATACCTGTCGTGATTTTTATCTTTAACTACCTAACTTCTAATGACATAACCACTCCCAACAGTACCAATAATGGAGGACAGCACAAAGGTGTGCATGAGCTCGCCGCCCGCGTGCGGCGGCAGCTCGGTGCTGCGCAGCGCGTCGGACACGGCCATCACCACGGTGACGGAGGCCTGGGAGCTCAGCCTGGCCGCCGCCAGCGCTTCCAAGGACAAGCGCGTCAAGGACGTCAAGAACACCTCGCTCAAGCAGCAGAACAACAAGAAGAGGCAGACCAAGACCAGCAACGACGCCTCCGTGCTCTCCGTTACTGATGGTGAGATAATTACCTGTTTTAAGAGCTTTTTTCTATTAGAAAATTAACTAAATTAAGATAATTATTTATGAGTGGACTATATAGGTGTTTTACTAGGTGTATAAAGTAATTGTCTTTATTGTACAAAATTTGCAAACAAAACTAATATTAAAATGGCAAATGAGTCGTCATGCGTGGGATATTTTGTAATAGCAAATTGATATTCAATGTGTATTTTTAGATTTAATAGAGACGACGATCCGCGTGCAAGTCCCGGGGCTGGAGGGCTTCATCCCGCCGAGCACGACGCTGGCGCAGCTGACGGCCGCCGTGCCGCACGTGTTCGGCCCGCACCTCGCTCTCACGCTGCATCTCAACACCAACGGAGGTATGCCAATGTTTTAGTTTGGTTATTCGCTTGCCTAATCAAATATTTGAGGAATTATAAGTGTTTTTAATATTCACATATTTAGGATTATCTATAGCAAACACGCGATGTATCTTTGATCGTCAATGTATGTAATATAAGTATAAATTCCCAGAAGCGTGGACGGGGCCCAGTTGGGAGGGAGGCGGCACAGCGGGCGCGTCGACCGCGGCGGCCGGCACGTCGAGCGCGGCAGGCGTGCCCGGCGCGGCTGGCCAGAGCGCAGGCGCAGCCAGCCCGGGCGACGCGGCCGGCGCGGGCGGCTCGGGCGTGCTGCGCTGGTTCGGCGCGGTGGGCGGGCTGGCGCTGGTGGCGGCGCGCCTGCCGCGCCCGCACGCCGCGCCGCCCGACCCGCCCGCGCTGCTGCACCACCACCACGACCTCGACTGGGTCAAGCTCGACGACCCCTACGAGGTGCGCACACCCTGCTATATCTCATACTTGACAGTAAATAAATTAAAGGTTATTTATAACGCAAAAAAACCATTCTGATACCAATCCTAATGTTCTGCACAGGAGGTAGTCGAGTTGGGTTGCACTTCAGCAAACAACGGCATAGAAGAGAGCGGGTGTACCGGTGTCCCTGCGCATGCGCTGGTAGCACTGGGACTGTTGCTCAAACTGCCCGGCTACGCTGATGCGTTGTTGGATGAAGGTGCGAGGGCGTGTCACTTGCTACGGCTGCTGCTGGGCGTCACACACGACGAGGAAGGACGTGAGTCAAGCTTCAACATGTTTCGGCGGTGGCGGCATTGGCGGTGGCGAGAGGGAAAGGGTGGTGAACAACCCCCTTTCCTGGGCAAAGCATGGGTCCCGGGTGGCGGGGGGAGCTCATTGCCCTCCGACGTTTATATGTCGTCGGCCTGCTGGCCACATAAAGGGCACTCTGTCGACGAGGATAGAGGAGCAGTGCGCATTCACAACCTCAGGGGGACGCGGGGCGGCGCGGGCGGAGGGTGAGGAGCGGCAGCAAGCGCTGGGGGCGGTGGAGGGACGCCGGCGGGCCGCGACGTCGTCCGCGCGACCGCGCCGCCCTCATCGGCATTTATTTATTTATCTTCCATTACCTTCGAAGTAACCTACCAACCTTCAACCTTTGCTTTCGGTGACCCATGTCTTTGTAATCGACACCATAATAGGAATACTTGTTATTCATGTTCGGCAAGTTATATATTGAGGTAATGCATGATATGTCATATTGTCTCAGGCAGCATCGCAGTGGGCGAGGGCCGACCGGGGGCTGGCTCGGGCTCGCTGGGCACGCTGCCCTTCAGCGTGGTGGCTCGCCTGCTGGAGCGCGCGCCCCGCAACACGGACGACGGCCGGGCGCTGCGCCGCGCGCTGCTGCAGCGCGGGGCCGTGCGGCTGCTGCTCGCCTGCCTCGCCGTCTTCACGCACCACAGACCCAACTCCAACGACGTGAGTCACACACACCTACACACTACACACTGCTGCAGCGCGTCCAACGTGACGCCCCGGCACTGCAAGAACACGGCATGCCTGTCACAGCTTCATTTTATATACTAATAAAACTAAGTTTATAATATAATACTAAGTTGAGCCTCCTATTACAGAACAGCCAAGCATCGAACGGTTCAACGGGCAAGTCAGAAGAGAAGAGTCAGCTGTACTGGGCGAAGGGCACGGGCTTCGGCACCGGCTCCACGCAACAGTCGTGGAACGTCGAGCAGGCACTCGTAAGGCAGCGGACTGAGGAAGAACACGTCACTGTATTACTACAGGTACTCAAAATTTAATTTAATAAAATAAAATATTCATAATGAATAAATTGACATAGATAAAAAAAACCGCTCATCCAAATTAGACTTTTGAAAACAAAACATTGTTCACTGCTATCTCAAATGTCACAAGACGGCTTGCAGAATTTTCGCCACTTACTAAGTTTGTTGCCCGTTTCCTTGAAAAGTTTCATCCAATCCACATTGATTACTTAACTTTTTTAACACGACCGTGTGCGTGCAGGTGTTAGCGTCATACATGAACCCCGGCGAGAAGTGGCCGCCCGAGGAGGGCGCGGCCGACAACAGCGAGCGCGACGGGGACGCGGACGACACGCACGACCTGCCCGCGGAGTTCATCGAGCTGGTGGCCAACAGCTCGCTCGTGCCCGCCATCTGCTCCTACTTGAGGAACGACTCGGGTGGGTACAGCATACAATACCTACTACGTATAGTACGCAGGTTGACATGGCAATGGCGCAATGTGACCGAGATCGAAATCGATGCGGACTCGTGCAGGCACTAAGAGCAGCAGCGGGTATGCTGGGTCTCCCCTCACTAGTGCCTCAGATACCTCGATTGCCATGTCGACCTGTCCCGTACAATACATCATGGGCTATGATTTTGGTACCTGTATATTAAGATTTGGTGCACGTACAGCTGTAAGGTTATATTGTTGTTTAAATAAATTAATACGTGAAGCGAAAATTTTCGATCCCTTTTCTCGGAAATTACGCCGATGCAATTTGGCACAGTTAAAGTTTATATGGGAAAGGACTGCAGAAAACTAAAATTTGTATCAAATTGTGACTGCCGGGCGACCGCTAGTAAGGTATAAAGATGCGTGGTATAAGAGAAGTGATCCGGTTGAAGAGGATTTATTCTGAAAATATTGTTATAACGTTTTCAGATTGTTTCTAGCAACTATATATTTGAACCTTTTCTATACAGTTCCCTGGTAATACGTCCTGTTACGCCTGTTAAAAAAATCACAACTGACCGGGACACGCATAGCTGTGTGTGAATCAATAGATCTGTGCGGCTTTTAGTTACCCAAAAGGACCCCTATGTATTAAAAACGTACAGTTTGTCAATGAAACGATCAGTTAAGAGTGTCTTATAATGAACGTCTGATTATGCGTGGGCCGCAGTGCTGGACATGTCGCGCCACATCCCGCTGTACGTGCACGTGCTGCGCTGCGCGCGCGCACTGCACGCGCTGGGCGCGCGGCGGCTGGGCGGCGCGCTGCGCCCGCTGCCGCGCCTGCTGGCCATGATGAGCCGCACCACCAACTCATACGCCACCAAGCTGAGGTACACACTACTTTATATATTATTATATATATTATTTACATATTATTTAATCACTGATTATATAACCTATTTATTATTTTAATTTTCAAACCATGTATTTTTGTTTCAGAATGAGCAAGAAAAATATATTCGGTAAAATGACATATAGCCAAAGATTTAGTACTTCAAGTAATTCAGAGTTGTCCGAGGAGGACGAAGGACTCGCCGCGCTCATCGCTGATATACAAGTAAGTTACTACTCACGATTTCAGTTTGTTTTAACAAATTTCATTTCAATATTTTTTAACTATAAATAACTAGCTGACCCGACGGACGTTATCCTGTTTTAACTATGAGTTATGATGAACATTGAATTCGACTGACAGATATGTGTCAAACGCCACAGCGTTACTTTAAAAATAATTTAATAAATTCTTTCGTACTAGTCACTTTAGTTACATAATTGTACGTTTCGCGTGTTCATTCATCTTTGAGAAAGAGCTTTTTTTAGTGATGATATGAGAACTTTATGAGCTTTTGGATGTTCGCCGTGAGAGGTTGTGTAGGACGCTGATGAAAAAATCAGAATAAATTTTATTGATGGACCTGCGCGGTTTTGAAAACCTGCCTAACTTTAAGACTCATATAGTTGCGTGAAGTTTACTACTAAGTGTGTTGTGTCAGGCGACGTCGGCGCTGATGTGCCGGTCGGAGAGCGAGGCGGAGTCGGGGCGCAGCAGCGGCGCGCCGCAGCCGCTCAGCGGGGCGAGCCGGGAGGCGCGCTACATCGAGCTCATGCGCACCATGCAGTTCGGTAATACGCACGACATTCACTTTGAATACACATAAGTGCACATAAATGTACGCAGGGTCAAATTTAATATTCACAAGTATATATATATTTTTTTAAATCTTTAATTTAATCAAGGCTTCAGTCACTCTAGGTGACTATGCCAGCCTCATAGGAAATTACAAAAATATAGGTATCTAGGCTTAACCTACTTAACATATTCAAACATCAGCATTCTCTCCGTATTCTTTACAAGTATAAATATATAGAGTGAATATCATAGCAGAATATCAAGCAAGATACTTTTGGGTTGTTTTTGTAAATTTACACAATAATACAGGCTGTTGCCTTACATATAATTTTTGTTTTGTGAGGATAATATACAGGTTGATAAGAAAATATTTAAAAACACTACCCTCTAGGTACCCAAGACTGATTGTAAAATGTATTTCTGTTTGCCTTCTGCAGAGACGTTCGAGATGATAGCGGAGTGCGCGGAGAGCGGGTTCCGCTTCCTCGTGCCGTACCACTTCGAGGGCGCCGTGCGCGCGGCGGGCGAGCGCGCGCACCCGGCGCGCATGAAGCGCCTCGCGCAGGAGGCCGCCACGCTCGCCACCTCGCTGCCGCTGTCCTACTCCTCCTCCGTGTTCGTGCGCACCGACGCCGACAGGCTCGACGTCATGAAGGTATCGGATCACTATGACCGGTATAAAACTTGTTAACATCATATAATAAGGTCACGGCCTTTACAAGTCGGCCGAAACGTCGGGAAAATAGGTATTTATAATTACGTACGCGATTAAGACCCGTGAACTCTTGTTGTATGATGTATACTTTAAGTTTTACTTGTAAACAGTATTTTACGCACAATCAGTAATTGTAGAATTTTAACCCAGAAAAGCCAGATTGAGACACTTTCGCGCATTCACTGCTAGACAAACTGACCAAATTAGGAGATTTTCGAGTATTAAAAATGAAAGCGCTAGTAACATGTCTGTACTTTTTGAAATATCATTGGCAGATAAATTATTTGAAAATATGAAAGTCTAAATGCATACGTTGTTCCCGGCAGGTCCTGATAACGGGCCCGTCGGACACGCCGTACGCGAACGGCTGCTTCGTGCTGGACGTGTACTTCCCGGCCGAGTACCCGGCCGTGCCCATGCTCATCAACCTGGAGACCACGGGCCGCCACTCCGTGCGCTTCAACCCCAACCTGTACAACGACGGCAAGGTGTGCCTCTCCGTGCTCAACACCTGGCACGGCCGCCCCGAGGAGAAGTGGAACGCGCACACTTCTAGTTTTCTACAGGTAACGTTACCTTCTAACCTATTCTTGTTTTATTAACAGGCTCAATTCATATGACTTTAAGTGTCATTTTAGCATGTTACCCATGCTAAGCTTGAATCTATATTGACAAAGGAAATTTTAAAAATGATGGATACGAGCTTGAAATACGATGGGTGCGAGCGGCGACACGATGGCTCAGTTGGTTAGAGCAGCGCCACGGTACCGCGAAAGTCGTCGATTCAAATCCCGCTCGTGTGTGGACAGAGCCATCGTGTCGCTGCTCGCACCCATCGAATTCCAAGCTCGTGTCCATAATTTTTCAAATTTATTTTATCAATTTACATTTAGGCTAAATTTGTTTGTATGTAAGTAGCGGGCAATCTACAAAACTATCCGTCTGCTGCCAAAATTCTTTTAACAGTAAATTGAATGTATCTTAAGGGTGGAAATAGGCCAATTTAATTCCGATGAAAGAAACGAAAATGTCCACACAGACCAAGATGCGGTTGGAAGCTCGTCTTAAATAAATAAAAACACAATCGCCTTACGTACAATAAATTTCTATTTGTTTCTTAGTATGAGTCTTAACTTTTTACATTATATCTTCAAATAAATAAACACTTGTTTATCTGTCTTAACATAATATATCTTACCTTATTCTGGGAACTTGTAGTGTCCCGCTAACAAGACTGTAAGATCACATGCCACCTACATAAACAATGTGTTCGAGAATTGTACAGTTTCTTCTATATTCTTATTTTACTATTTTACAAAAAACATAATTTTGGATTGTATTGTTATTAAATTCTAATGACTCATTAGCAGCTTTACATAATTAATACAAATACACCTTAAAACCACACTTTGTAGTACCTTAAAACCATACTTGGACCAGATCGGAGATGTTCTACAAAAGGGTCAAATGAGGAGTACCCTTAATGTTTTTAATTGAATGCGGCAAAATAAGTATGTCAGGATCGTAGCAAATGGAAATCCGTGGTCTTTGCCCACCCCTCTGGGAAATAGGCGTGACTTTATGTATGTACACCATAAAACCGCGATGTTAACAAGTATGCTGTGTCCCAGGTCCTAGTGTCGATCCAGTCGTTGATCCTGGTCCCGGAGCCGTACTTCAACGAGCCGGGCTACGAGCGCAGCCGCGGCACGCGCGTGGGCTCCAGCGCCTCGCTCGAGTACAACTCCAACATCTACCAGGCCTGCGTGCGCTGGGCCATGCTGGACCACCTCAGGAACCCCGAGCCCTGCTTCAAAGAGGTACACTCATTATACGTGGCTCACTCACACAATCTATACACTGTTGGACGTGTACTTTCCGAAATGGGATCATTTGTTATAAGGAACCTGGTGAATGAAATTGGTGGTTGGATAAAGATATTTTATTTTGTTGAAACTTGAGTAAATGTAAATCTAGTATCTACATGTTTTACCGTAAATGGCGTACAAATATTATAGGTGGTGCACAGCACCTCAGTTTATAAGAAATATTATACATTAACAAACTTTATTCATTGAGACCCATACATAATATGTAGTACCTATCTTTACAATGTAAGCCATTCCTAGATATTTATGCTGACACACAAAAACAGAACACACAATGAATTCCATATAATGTGCCCTGTGTTGTGCATCTAGTGGAAGTGTAAAAACTAACTAATTAAATAAGGCAAGATACAAAAAAAATTAGCGGTGGACGCTTATCGTAACTTATTCACATCAGTTATAACGACCTGATTGGCGCAGTGGCTAAGCGATGGGACTGCTGCGCTAAGGGTTGTGGTTACGATTCTTGCACAAGACAAGAAATTGTGTGATCCGCAGATGTTTGTCCCGAATCTTTCCCTTGTTTGTGTTGTGATATTTCATGTTTGTGAAACGCACCCACGATACAGGAGAAATTCCTTGGGTGAAGTTTAAAATAAAGGAGCCTATCCGTTGTCACGGTATTTACATACGTATTATATCCTGTTTCCAGGTGATCCAGACGCACTTCTGGATCAAGCGCAACGAAATAATGCAGACAGTAGCCAACTGGATCACGGAGCTGGAGAGTCAGAGCGGCGACGAGCGAACGCAGAGGAGCATACAGCTTAACTTGATGGCGCTCAAGGTAGGCTTCTAGCAAGCAGGGCCCTCGCCTTTGTGTTTAGTGGTAATTGTTTCGTGTGCGCATGTAATAATGTGACGTGTACGTCCCCAGCGGCACTACGTGAAGCTGCAAGAAGAGCTGGCCAAGCTGCCGGTGCCGCCGGGGCTGGAGGAGCTGGACGAGCCGTTCCAGCTGCCGGCCGCGCCCGAGCCGCCTGCGCAGGCGCCGCCGCCGCCCACTAACGACGAGATCGACCACGACATGGAGAAGATCGTCTCGCAGGTCCTCGACTGATCGCCTCGCCCTCGTGCCCAGGATCGTGACATGTTTGTACAAATAGCTCGCGTGCACAATGAAAGTACAAGTAGGAAACTCCCACGACGACGCATTTACTGTACACTACCAGGACGCGCGGCTCGTCGTGACGTCACGCGTCGCCCGGTGCACCGCGCCGTACGCTCGCGCGCGTACCCGACCTACGTTTCTAGCGTGTTTATTGTTCGTAAAGGATTTTCTTTTTATTTTGTAGTAGAAGATTTCGGTTTTTTATAGATTTTTTAGTAGGCGTTTAGGATTTAGTGGGACCTCTGTTTAGTTTAACACACATTGTGATACTAAAATGGGCCCGCTCGGCGCCCGGTAAGATATTTAAGGAGCAGTAGATGTACGGGCCGGCGACATTATACTTAATAGTATGTGGAGTGAGGGAAGCTCCTCGCGGCGAGCGACAGTCGGGGCGGCCGAGCGCGGGAGGAGCGGCCGCGGTACATCTCTGACGTCACCACGTCACCACGTCACCGCGGGCGCGGCGACATGCAACTATGTACATGAAATTATAATTTGATGTATATAACTTATTGTTTTAATTTTTGTATTCTAAGAATATATTATTATATGTATCGCTGTATTGCTCTATAAGAGTAGTCGGAGGCGGCTGAACTATACGAAGGATATAAATTATATAACTCATTTGGTAGTAAATTATGTACAGGCCTAGCCACCTCAGTCATATCGCTTCGACTTGTATCGTAGAGGAGCCGACAATAACGTCGTTGTCTATATCGCAGTGGTGCGGCGCACACGCACACTTGCCAGGCGGGAGCGGTGGGTTGATGAAGTATTGTGAATGTATGTGTGTATATAGATAAATCACCAGTAGTTCTGTGTTTCTCACTGTACTTTCATTGCCGGGTAAGTTGGACGTAGGACGTTTATTGTTATATTTGATTGTGAATTTCGGAATGTAAATAAAAATTTATGTTATCGCAATATTTCTTTTTATTTTTGTTATTCTATGACTTCCCACATTATAACAGTAAATGTATATTATTTAGTTCACTGCATTAAGCTTAACTGTTCTATAGCTGGGATCCAACAACCTCGCACTAACTTTCTATAATGATTTCAGCTTTGTATTTAATTCAGACACGCTATAATATAATTAAAAACAACATTTTGCTAATACGTTTTTTATTGTTCATCTATTTACATTGTCACAATTATAAAAGGATTCCACTTAAACAAATTATTATGACTTCTCATCTAGCCACCCTAGCTTACCCTACGAGCTAAACATTCACTTTATTAGACAACTTATTGCATAAATAATTTATTTGCTATATTTTTGACTATGTAGAAATGTAAAATTACTCAAAAATATTCCATCTCAGACGGAGTTTGTGACATTTTAAAATATTTATTTACAATAATAAAATGTTAGAGTAATATTAACTATCTACATTATAATCTATTGGTATGTGTTATTAACATGCGCCGGCCGACCGCCATGCCGGAGAGTTCCTTGAAGCATAATACCTATTCCACTTATGGCACATGAAACAATAACAATGTTATCTGCCGAAGTTAGCGACCGATAATACCAGGAAGTAATAACAACTTAAGGTTTATCTAAATTAACACTGTTCTAACAACTAATTAATATGGTTTCGTTGCCCTAAATACCTAACAAAAAACATTCTACTTATTGCAAATAAAAATACTTTAAATCGTATTTCGGGAGTATCTAACATGTTCTAATGTTTGTAACATCATCATCGGTCGCGTACTTGGCTTCTAAGGCTAAGTAAAAATCTTGGTGAAGCTGATGTCTACTTCCTCCTGAAGGGCTGGTCTGCTTGGAGCTCCGCCTCCTGAGGGTCCAGCTGGCCGGCCTCCACGCACGACTTACAACAGAACCTGGGGAGACAATGTGATTAGTATACTAAAACTGCCATACAGATACATACACATCCAAGCATTTTTGCACTTTAGATATTGTTTCCTTCAGTTTTACTACAGGTATTTTACGGTCATTGACTTCGTCTTTGATTCTAACTGGATCACATAACAATTTCTTGTTTTTTTGTAACTACAATACTTTTAAAACTAAGGGCTGATTTTTCAATCGCCAGATAATTTTAATCCATCAAATAAATTTGACGCTCTGACATCTTTCCCATACATTAACTGTCAAATTGTCAATTTTATCATTCGAATATAATTTATCTAACGATTGAAAAATTGAACCTAGAAACAACTTGATTTCAAGCACAATACCTATAGATATATTATAGTTAGATATAATCTACATCAGCAGAAATTATATCGAGTGACCTAGTTTATCGAGTAACCTCTCATAGCGTACTTACTTAGAGTAATACTTGTGGCGACAGAACTTGCTGCGCACTATTAGGTCACAGTTAGCAAAGAACGGGTTGTCTGTGCACTTGGCGGGCACCGTCAGTTCTGGGGAAGAATACGAATATTGTATTATTCACAAGTTACTTATACTGTCTTATGGGATTTTACACAGATTATAAATTTAACATAATAAAATTAATTTGCCTGTAATTACATGGACCATGTATCTGTAATAAAGAATTATTATTATTATTATCGCCTTATAGGTCCACGTAGGTGACTGCCTCGTTAGTCTAGTGGTCGCTAAGAGCGACAGCTGAGCATCAGTTCCTGGGTTCAAATGCCGAAGAGTAATTATGTTTTTCCATTAGTTAATTCTTAGTAGCAGCACAAAATCTGTATTTGTGTTCGGTTGGTGGCAACTGGCAGTAGGCTCGCCCCCTATTACATTAGACCTATAACATACTTAACTTTCGATACGTGGGTGTTCTAACACCTCTGCCTATCCCTTTGGGGGATACAAGCGTGATGTTATGTTGTTTTTTTATATGTCCATAAAAATAGTACCTAATTTTTATCTAAGAGCATTAGTTGGACATTCTGACGTCACATGCCATAAACAAGTGACGACATCCCAGTGCTGGGCAAGCAATCGAGAAGCCGTGAACTCGAACCTCACCTATTGCACTGCAGATAGTAGTAGTTTTATCTAGCCTATGCAGTAAGCGTCACAGTTTTTTTAGCACATGTTAGAAATCGATAGTTTTGTAACGCTAAGTGCTAACAATAGGAGATAAAATTGCTATTCGCACTTTAATGCCAAAATATTAGCAAAGATAATAAATTTAACCTAAAAGCCACTAATTTCAAATACGCAGTAGGTGGGTAGGTAAGTACTTGAACACACAAATTGTCGGTAACATTTTGCCAGCGATAAAAAAAGCCCTTGTTTATTATGTAGGTACTTAATTAAAATTATAAGACAGGTGTGGTGAACACCTTCTTGACAATTACTTAATAACTAATATAAAAACGAAGCGGCAGGCACTTACGTTGAATGTTGATCTGCACGGTGTCGGAATGTGAGCTGTAGGGGTTGCTGGCATGACACGCGTACATGCCGCTGTCGGCCGCCGACACGCGCAGCACCGCCAGCCGGGACACTACCATGCTGCCTGCAGACACATCATACAAAACATCAGTACATTACATTACTTTCGCAAACAAATAAACATGAAAGAAGTCGAATCATATCAGATGATTTTTTAGGAACACTTCGCTACAATGAGACGAGCATTGCTCATAACGTTTGTCTTATGCTTGCTACGAAGGAAAGTGGATACAGCCCCCTTACCTTGAACTTATAAAGCAGGACAGTTTACCATGTGGAAGCGAGACGCCGCTACGTGCTTTGTAATGCAGCGTTTCGCTTCCACATGGTAAACTGTCCTGCTTTATGAGTGGGGCTGGTTTAGTAAAAACATTACATTATAACTAGCTTCGAGATTTTTATAAGTATTAATTGTAACTTTAAAAAAATATATATATATTACAAGACTACCTACACATTTTGTATTTTTGTTCAATTTCTGTGTCATTAAAGATGAGGATGTTACATCTACCAGTACATAAATTTGTATTGCTAATCGACGCTCTACGGTATTATTTTTACTTTCCTAGCTGATCGTAAGCCTGTTTAATCTCATGTCCTAGTTCCTGTTGCCTTCTGAACCCGCACACCGAGCTTTATTAGTTCTATTATTGGTTAATTAAGAGTTGCATTAATCGTTCGAAATGGTGCACTTGGTGCGTAACCCAATCTATTTGACCCCGAAACTAGTAACTATACCCAGAGTCAAGCATGTGCAACCAGCAGTTACCTAATTATATTTATTTATCTCTTCACGAGTACCGCAAGGACTGCATTAATTGGGTTCGCCGAGGTTAAAGCTTACAAGTCAATTTTAATAGTTCGGCCTTTTCGTCCGAGACTTGGTTTGCGTGGAAAGTTTAACGCCAATATTGCGGGTAAAACGTACCTAGATGTATACACAGCCTTCAACTATCCCACTGGTGGGCATAGGCTCCCCTTTCCTCCATACCAAATTCTATCAAAATGGTTCAGCCGAGAAACAATTTATAAATTCAAAATGGTATCTACATTAGAATTTACAATATTAGTATCGATACAAAACACTTACCAGTGATGGAGATTCTGCCATCATTCTGTATGGTGGCGCCATCCTTGGTCCAGTGCACCTCTGGGTCAGGGAAGCCGTCCACTTCGCAGGCCAGCCGCAGGTCCGCACCGATGTTCAGCGTCGTCTGCGGCGCCGACAGGTGCGTGCTAACCGGCACTGTTCAGTGAACAACGTGTGAGTGACTTGCTGATGTGTTAGTGTAGTACATAAAACCATTAAAATAGAGTCTGATTCACTCTGTCACGATTGTAAAGGTAGGCAACATTTTCTGCATTATTGAGCCCATTGAATTAGATAGAATAGATTTCACGGTCGGGATTTTATATAAGTAACGTCAATTGACATCACAACTATCCATGATAAGGATATTACGAATCTACTTATATACAAATATAATACATAAAACAACTACGTACCTTACCTACATAAAAATATCATACCTATGGGAAACTAATATGTTATCATGGGCCCATGAACTTTATTTTAAGTAAAAAGCAACTTAATCTCTGTGATGTCATATACTCAACTGTTTACTGTGTATATATGGAGATTGATACAATTTAACACAATAATTCTTTGATACTTAGTCTGTTTTTTTTTGTAATGAATAACGTTGTTGGACAGGATAAGCGATAACACACGAACATACATATGCAGGTACATTGTAAGACGTAGGTAAACCTTTTGCAACGGATAGACATCCACAATCCACATAGTTATAGATCGGGCCAACGACTAGAGAACCTATGTATTGCTATATTATGTACAACATAAGTACAATAAAAATTATAAACAATTTACATAAATATGTAAACAGATATGCATAGAACTTGTTAAGGCTGCTTCGTAGCGACATTTCTTGAATCCGCACTGTAAATAATATATAATATTTTTTTTAGGGCAGAAAAACAAGACTTATACTTATACCTATGTACTATTAAGGAATGCAATAAAGTATTGAGTATTGAGTATATAATTAATAAATCTATAAACACAATAAAATAATATTTATGATATATTCTTAAATAAAGATAAAATACATACCTACCGTCTCAACATCAGCCGCTATCAGTAATAACAAATATTTCGTCTAATCCAGGAAAAACAAGAACAATTACCGCTAGAAGAGGGCATGCAAAGCTAAACACAAACCATGCGACATGCACATAAAAGCCATTTTATGTTCTCTATTAGTTATACCTATAACTGATTGTTAATCTCATATTGTAGCTCATTTTTAATAGCTTAAAAGCTTTACATGTTTAGTCATCAAAATGATATTTTACAGCTAACTGTATTCAAACATTTATAATATTTATTCCCAGACATAGAAACATTAAAATCCTTTTTTTATTGATCCTATATCAGAAAATAGAAAGGTCAACAAGGTAAATAACCTAAAATGACATGAAGTTCAAGTAATATGGAGCAAAATAATGTGAGACCAACAATCAGCATATAAACATTAATTTACGTCGTGTGCGAGTCCTAATCTTACCGGTAAACATAGGAATGGGCGCTTCAGTGGTAGTGGTGGTGGTGGTGGTCGTCTCCCGGGTGGTGGGCGGCTGGGTCTTAGCCATGCGGGCCACACTGAGCCGCGGCACCAGGTACTCGTGCTCCACGAGCATGCCCTCCGGCATGTAGGCCTGCACGGCCACCAACCACGACGCGGCCTTGCCTTCCCCGTTGTACGCCTGACACGTGTATTCTCCCAAAGTTTCGATAGCCAAGCTCCTTATCAGCAGGACGTTGCCTCTGGCTTCGTACACAGCGTCGTTGTAAGGCACCATGTTGCCGTCGAAGCCGCGGTACCAGAACACGCTGGGCTGCGGGTACCCGTACGCTAGGCACCGCACCAGCAGCGGCCTGCCTAGCTCGCCGGTCACCACGGCGTTCTCATCGCCAGCGATTCCGACCGGCACCCTCACAGGATCTACCAGCCCCCCATTGTTAGCGTACCGTTAGAGTTTGTGAATGCATCCTCATAAATCCTCTCCCTTGTATTACAGTAGGTGAAGCAACATTCATAAACTCTATGTTAATTTTTGGGTACTAAGCTTAAAATTATTATAATGGAAGGACATAACAAATGGAGTTAGATGTTGTGTTGGGTACTTCTGTAGTAATGGCTGTATTATCTTACGAACGAAGGTTTGATAATAAAGGTTAACATTGGTTAAATGAAACTAGACAGAAAGTCTTAATAAGTAAATGCTGTTTTTCAACGGCCAAACTTCAGAAGCCCCAATAATTTCAAAGTGTGACAACCAGCGGCTGATTTGTAAAGTGTCGTTCACCTTCATAAGCGCGTGCGCACGCGAGCAGCGCGGCGATCGTCAGGAGTAAGACGCGCGACATAATTAATATTCGACCGATAAAAGCTACTGTATCGCAGTGGCTCTGAGACGACCGGCGCGAGTCGTGGCCGTACTCTTACTAAAGTAACTGCGATAATGTTTTGATAAAAGACTGTTGACTTACTGCGAATGATTGCAGCGTATGCACGTTGTCCAAGAGGCATAAGTGAGGCTAGTGATATTTCTGGAGAGCTTTACGACCTTTAAATGTTCTGCTCTGATTAGGTACCTATTTCATTACAGTAGCTAGGTAGGGAGTTAATTATAGAGAAGCTCTAACTAGTACAATAATATCGAATCGAAGAGCCAACCTTAGGCAAGCTTTATGGAACTTCAAAACTGATCAGTATCTAACTTCAGTTACCTATTCATTCATTCAAGTCTTATATTTTAACTCAACATTGAGTCTAATATGAGTCTGACTTATCATAATGTAAGGTCATCGTTAATTTGTTTACTTATAAGAGAGTGGGTCTCATAAACAAACATGCTGGCAGATAACACAGGGTCAAGTATACCGATGACTATAAGATACCGTTTTAAACGTGATAGATACATACTAATACAATTCTGAACAACAACAACGTGCACATTTAGTAAAAGTTGTTGTAAAATCACGTGGGGATTAACGTAATTTCTCTTTGCACTCATTAAAACACGGATATAGCAATTAATTAATTAAACGATTAGAAGTTTCAAGACTAAATATGTAATTAGATTCTGCTCTATGTTCGCAAGAAAATAACAAGCAAAAACCGTAAAACATTTCAGTAAATATTAAAGGATTATCAAAAATAATACCTATTTTATACTAGCTTTTAATACAAGATTTTGATACAAATTATTTCTAATATATGATTGTAGGTAATTATTTATATTTTTTGTATTTATTTGTATAAGGTATACATAATAATTGGTAAATACATGTTTTTCTGACAGAGCATTATTAATTGAAATGATTTACATTCAAGTTACCTAGCTTCACATTCCTGAGTAAAAGCATCGTCTATAAATAGATGCGATGTGTGTCAATGAACGTAACAAATATGTACTTGATTGAATTATATAATGGACCTATACCTAGTTAGGTAGGTATTGTTACTCGCCTCTTGTAGTCTAGACAATTGAATACAAGGTTTACTACTTTTCTGAACAAATGTGGATAAAAATTACGATATAGTTCTGGGAATGCCAAATGAAACTAATAAAAAAATTGTAAAAAAGTTACGCTTTTGGATAATAGGTACTCATACGATATGCCTCAAGTAACCATATACTTATGTCAAATGAAATTTAATTTTACATCTAAAATAAGTAATTCCGACACAAATCAATCAACCGCCAGCTGTCTTCCCGCCGAACTCTGAGACATTTAAAAGATTACATAAACTTTCACTAAGTTAAGGTTTTCTTTGTGAAATCTTCACTTAGTGTCAGTTTGAATAATCTTTAACGTCTCTGATTGCGGCGGTTTATCTTTAGTCAGTAAGAAAAAGATAAAAGTTAGTGTCAAAGATAAAGTAATAGTTGCAAAGGTTCTAAACTACTTCGTACTCAAACCAACACCTCTAACTACTGAAACTCTCAAACTTAGACGTTCTAAAATGCATGTGTGCCCCAAGCTTTACCATGTTGGTTTGTATTGTGTGGATGTGTGTGCTGTGGATCTTCATAATGTAAAGCTACAATATGTCAATGTTGTTAACTAAGGTTCCTTCTATTTAATTGTGCTATGGGTCCCTGGCTCCAGGCATTGTTTTTGTACCGGCAATACAATTATCATAACGACACTGATTCCTAATTGTAATATAATTAGCATCGAATTCCAAGGTTCTAATGCAAAAGAACAATATTAAAAGTGTCGGAGTAGATCTATATTAACAGACAGTTAAATTAGTCCACTTTTAAGTAACGACATCAAAAAATTGAAGTTCCGTTATTTTTTACTGTCACCTTTCTAGGTACTACTTGATAAATTATTTTAATGTGATTTGATTACTATCCTTACAAATGAAGTCCACAGCACAAGCCGTCCAGCTGGCCACCCCCATGCTCCCGCTACTCACCGTTGACCACCAGGTGTATCTCCTGGCGCGCCACCCCGAGCCCATTGTCGGCCACACAGATGTACACGCCGGTGTCGTTGCGGTACAGAGACACGATCTCCAGTGCGCCGTCTGACGTTAGACGGTAGCGGCCTACGCTGCCGTCGATCTGTAGGTTTTAGAGTAATGAGCTATTGCTATAGCGGCTAGGAAAACTTGGAAAATTCTCGATGAAAACCGTGTATATTATATGTTGAAGTGAAATATATAACAAACGAGATGGAGATACCTCTTCAAGAAGATATTCAGGTTGCTAAAGGCTCGAAACTACGTAAATGATGTGTAAACGCAAAAACCAGTGCTCTTTCAAATTGGCTGGCGTACTGGCTACATAGGAATCGTAGTTAAGAATCAAGAAAATACATGGGTCAACCTTCTGCAAGGGTTTGACACAAAAATACATGTATAAACAGTTCACGTACAGTGAGTTCCCCGCGCCTCCAGGTGATCTTGGGCGGCGGGTTGCCGTGGAACAAGCAGCGCAGCGTGGCCGTGCCGCCCTCCGACGCGGCCACGTTAGGCTCGGCCTGCGGGACCGATTGCGGCGCCGACGGGACGTCTACAGTGGGACAAAGTATGTAAGCGTCACAACTCATCACGAAAAAGTTTGGAACACCATATACTTAAACAGAAACCTTCTTCCAAGTTCAAAGAAACTCTAAGAGTAGACTTAAATATTTTTTTTGGATTTTTAATTTTTACACAAACTTACACATATGTCTGTTCCGTGCAACGAATAGGGTCGTCAACATATAGAAAATGATTTGTTAGATGGCTACATAGACTTTAATGTAATTCTTTCATACCTTTACGTAAAATGTTCTTGTCGAATAAATGGTTATTATTATAATTGCACGTGTATAACAATTAGTGTTACCTGGAGCATGTGTGGTGGTGAACAGTGCGTGTGCCGGGCTGCCTGGTGTCGTGGTGTCGGCGGGCGCGAGGCAGAGGTCGCTGCAGCCGCGGCGGCAGCACTTGCCCACTCCGCGGCAGTCCGCGTCGTCGGTGCAGTGGCGGCGACACGACACATCGTTAGTTGTCGTGTCGTCCATTGGACACATGCCCGGTTTGGAAACTAGGAAGTAAACGATTGTTCAGACATATGTTTTACTAAATGATATGGGCTCTAATTTGTTGAAGAATAAGATGGAATGGGCTTTAGTGCTAATAATTTGTTTCAAGACAAGAACATTTTTAAAAAGGCTTCATCAAGTCACTGTATCTGATGTCAGCCACTGGAAGCATCTTATATGAAGCCTTTTAATGTTCTAGCCTCCATGAGTCTGACAGTTTTATCCTACGCCAGTCCCTAGTGACGTAATCATAAAGAATCATGAACATACTTAGTCTGCAGTCGGCAGAGTACTTCGACTCCCAGTCGAGAGCGTCTCTGTAAGCTGTGACGACGCAGCGCTCGCCTTCTGCGCACTGCTTGTTACTGCACGGGTGCTCCTTGCATTTACATCTGTAGGGAAAAAAATACCAAACATTGACTTTAACTCATAGAGTTAGTTAAGATTATTGGTTTTCAACCACTACCACAATCCACCAAAAGCAAATGAGTTGGAGCTATGTTTAAAAACAGGTATTTTTTTAAAATAAACTCTGGCTAGTCTGAAGTCTAGCCAACATGAAAATGTCTTTAAAGCAAATGAAATATTTATCAAAAAAAAAATTGTCACACGCAGACTGATCATATTAGGCCCAGTTTTTTCTCAAAGGTGACGGGAGTCAAATAAAGGTGTCATACACTGAATGGTACTTTACCTCTTGCAACCATCAGGGCCAGTGATCTTCTCCATGCCGTAGTTACACTTAAGCTGCTTGCATTCCTCCTCCAGCACCGCGCAGTCGGTCTCAGTGGTGACGCAAGAGCATCGCTCGCAGCCGTCGGCTGTGCGCATGCGTTGCACCCCATACTCACATTGTAGGCTATAGCACTCACTTATGTACGCCTCGCAGTCCGGTAATACTTCGTTCGTCTCAGGATCTAGTCGGAAAATATTAGTTTAGTATTATTAGGTATTTGACTTATAATAAGGTCATAAACTCATAAGTCGTTTATTTTAATGGTAATTTGTAGATGCATAAGCTTATTTACTTTTTGGCTTCCCAAAGAATTGTGTTAAAACTGTATTGTAGAATGAAAAGTTAATTATTACATATTATTAAGAGAAAAATAAGAGCAAGTGCTTTAATAGCAACTTTAAATGACGCAGCAGGTTAAAGATCTTTACAAAGTATTTCACTACTAGTGTAACTGATTATAATATGTTAGCTGAATAAGCCTAGTAAAGGGCAACATTAGTAAGGTAACATAATAATTACTGGCAACACATCTGGCTGAGTACAGGGCCTCCTGCGTGCGGCTGTCTCTGATCGCGACGGCTACACAACGCTCGGTCGCCGAGCATTCTGCGCGTACGCACGGGTCCTCCTTACACCTGCATCTGTTCGGAGAAAAACAATTTGTTCAGGAACAACAAACTTTAAACTATCGCGTTGCATGATGATAATTAAAACTACAACCCGGGAATTAACGCGAACACATGCTTGCGACCACGGACGATGCAACTCGGTCGAAACGTCAAGATAAAATTAAAAAAATTGTGTCCGCTTTTATACCCGTGGTGTAGTTTCAATTCTTCAGGAATTATTTTAAGGAATAAGATTACAAGTATCTAACTAGGAACTTAATCTATCTTTCTCTTAACAAGAACAGAAATAAAAGAATACCAAACACGACGGTAGGTCGGAAACAAAACCGAAACGATGGTAACTGCAAAACAATACTGTAGCTTTCAACAATGATAATTCAGTTAGTTCATTGGCTTTATGCCAACGCTGACTTCAATATTTTAAATTCTTGATGACAATAATTATTTTTAGAAGATACAGTAGTCGTAGACTATACAGACAGTAAGAAATAATCGACTTCTCAACATAACAAACCTTTGGCAGCCATCTTGTTCGACCCTCTCGATGCCGTAGGGGCACACGAGCGCGTCACACTCCTGTCTCATCAATTCGCAGTCACTTACAGCCACTTGATTATAATCTAAAATGAATAGAATGGTTTTAGCATTGTATAATGGTGGCATTTATATCTACTGTACACTTAGGTACTGGTGCCATACACCCAACAGTATATACAGTCTCTTTACTCATGAGTCTTGGGTAAGAAAGTTTATTTAGAGGTTTATAAGTAGGTAGGTACTACATAGAGACACGACACATCACAGCACGCAAAAGTATATCGTACTTTACTTTGACAGCACGGTGGAGCATGCTCACAGAAAAGGCGTTGACATGACGAGAATTGCCCAGTTGGTGGCACGGCACTTATGTAATACCTACCATACATACATACTGTAGTAGTATCTGCATCACTATAAACTGGAAACTAGTATAGGAACTATTGGCATACATACGTAAAAATGTCACACAACCATGGATTAATGCATACATATTTCCTCTGATTTTATGTAGTACAAAAATCACTGATGCAAACATTAAATAACAAAAGTGCGGAACAAGTAATTTAAGCGCGTGCATAAGCAGTGCAGAGCGAGCAACAAGCGTTAGATGGCTTTGACGATGACAACGGTGGCACACGGAGCGCAAGGCCTGCCGCACACAGGGTTGCGTGTCTCATTAGACCCTGTGGATTTGAGCCATATGGAGATGAAAATATGGGGATTGTAGCCTGTGTGCGGCAGCAAGCTGAGTCAGTACCGTCGCCTGTCGATCTGTGATGTTTGCAGACGCCGGCGCATTGTTCGTAAGAATGGAAGTTGTTCTCGTTGCCGCCGCAGCCCTGGTACAAGAACACGACGCAGTCTTGATGCGTCACGCTGAAGTGGTAGCGCCGACTCTGCCTTGCGCCTGCGCAGCGCACCCCCGTATCCACGTCCTGCAGGCACTCGTGCGCTGCCCCCACCACAGTTAGTCAAGCAGGTTACACTACATTAGTTGGCTACTCGCGACTACAAAGCTCTATGGACCATGCTCTAGTTATAGCTTGTATTCAGCTGATTACTGATACTAGATACTGTGTTCGAGATAGTAAAGAGGAATCAAAAAGTGGAAGGTTGTTACGTCATCCCAAAACCAAAAATAGTGTTATAGCTGGTACAATTAAAACCATTGTACGTACCAGGTCCCGCAGCCCCACAAACCCTCTCGCACTCGTCGTAGGTGGAGAAGCGGTTGGGTCCGCCGTCACAGCCACCGTACGCGTACCCCTGACAGCTGCCCGACACGGGGTCCCAGTAGAACTTGGGGATGGATGCACGGCAAGGGCCAGGGTCCAAACGAGCTCCACATGCGTCTAATCAAAGAATCAGGGTGGATATATAGTTCAGTCTAACGCGTAGTCCGTTCTCAACGTGTCATGGTTTCTGATAGCTAAAAAGACCTTGGCACCAAGTAGACCAGTTCCTCACCTTTTCCCCTGAAGGCTCCGCACCTCCTCTCGCACTCCTCCTCCGTACTGTAGGAGTTGGGGTGTCCGCAGCCTCCGAAGCCACTAGCTAGACACGCGCGCCGCTCTGAGTCGTAGTAGAACACGGTGACGTTCTCACCGCACGGCATCTGGGAGCTTGGGGTGACGCACTCCTCTTCACCTGCCTGCTGTAGATGATATGAATTATAAAAGAGGTAACTCTGTTTCTCTTAGTAACGTATGAAAAAAACCAAGGGGAAGGTATTTTTTAGAATTACCACTAGAAAGATTTAGGCGTACCTATAGCAGGCGTAAACATTTTAATAAAAATACATGGTTAGTTTCGAATAATTTATTATTGTTAACTTAACACGTAGCAGGTAGAAAGATATTTGCAGGCAGACATTTGATAGACCTGCAAACATCCGGCACACCATTGTCTATCAAATAGTCTAAACAGGAAAACTATTGCCAATTGACCTTAAGAGCTACCACTGTGCAATTTGCATTAAGTTAGCAAAAAGCAATAATTATGCATGCTCGTGTAGGTACATACACGATCAAATTAATAATCTGGTTGGTAGACTTACCTGTGGTGAGACAGCTGGAGCCATGGTAGTGGTGACGGTTGCCGCGGGCTTGCAGCGAGCCTCGCATTCTTGTTCGGTACTGAATCTATGAGAATAGAATTATATTAGTTATTGATAAATTTAAAATTATATTTCTCTTAAAGATGGCTCATGTTACATAATGTTCTTTACGCCAGTTATCCAGTACAGTTACTTTATAAAGCATTGTTTTTTAAAACGTCACACAGCCTGGCACTTTTTCCTGTATCGTAAGTGCGTTTTACAGTAAAGAAATATAGACTCGAGACATACATCTGCTAGTCGCACAAATGTTCGTCGCGTGCGGGAATCGAACCCACACAACACTTAGCGCAGCAGTCCAGTCGCTTAGCCACTGTGCCAATCAGGACATTTCTTTTTAACTAAACTTTAGAATACATGGTACCTATAGTTATATAAACACTGATTATTGACCTGTTCTCGTTTCCACTGCCGCCCGTGTAATGGAACTGCCGGCACTGGCCGCTCGTGGGGTCGTAGTACCACTGCACTGTGACAATGGAACTCTGAGGGTCGATTCCTTCCGGTGGCAGCGTGCAGGGATCTGGACCAGACACGTTAACTTAAGTATTGAGTAACACTCATTAAAAACGTATGAAGGACTTTGGAATAGGGATATTTATATCTTTATTTTTCTCCCTAAATTATTGTTATTGGTGGTGGTCTATGTGTTAGTACAGTGTGTAAGCTACCTCCATATCAAATTTTATCAAAATTGGTCCAGTCGTTTAAGCGTGAAGAAGTAACAAATCTACAATCACACATACTCACAAACTTCGCCTCTGCAATATTAGCGTGATTTAAGTAAATTAATGTCTACCTATCTGAGCATTGCAGACTCGCGAGCACTCCTGTATTGAGGAGAACCGGTTGGCGCCCCCGAGGCAGCCACCGTACTCAAACTCGCGGCACTGGTTCGTCGCCACGTCGAAGTACACCTTCGTGACGAACGTCGAGCACGGACCTGCGTCTAGGCGTTGTTGGCACACGTCTGGAGGACAAGAGGCAACATTAATACTTTCTTGGACTAATTTTCATGTTATATACCATCATTATCATCAGTCGGAAGATGTCCACTGTTGGACAAAGGCCTCCCCGTAGAACACCACAATCAGCGACAACTTGCCAACTTGGGTTTCCAACTTTAATTATACCACCCTTTTTTGTCAACTTTCATTGTTACATCTTTAGGCAATCATACAAATATAGCCTTTTATATTTTAAACCTACTCAGGCATTAGTCTCTCACAAAGTTACCTGGTTTATTGCGGCGTTATAATTTTTTTAGTTTATGAAACTTCTGTGACAGATAATAAATTGACTTATTATCATTAGTATTAGTTTCTCGTGTGCCGTTTGGTATCCGGCCTAGAATTGACCACCCCCTTTCCTTCCGTGGGTGTCATAAGAGGCAATTAAGGGAAAATTCAGCAGATGGTTAGCAGCATCTTCTGTAACTTCACCACCAATACTGCGATCCCCAAGCCGCTTGTCAAGCGTGGGGATTATGGCAACCCCCCCCCCCCCCGCTGAAACGGTATTTAGTGTTGTTGGACAATGCTCACCGACTCCTCGGAAGGCGCCGCAGTTCCTCTCGCAGCCCTCCTGCGAGTTGAAGGCGCCGGTGTTCCGGCAGCCCGCGGACCCGGGCCGGTTGACGTGCGCCACACACTCGCGGCTGGAGGGGTCCAGGTACCACACCTCATTGGTATTCCCGCACCGCTCTAGCGCAGCCGAGATCATGCACGCTTTGGGCACATCGCTGAATCTGTTGTCCTGAGGAAAGAAAATAATATGCTTGTTATATTTGTCTTAATTTTTGTATAATATCCGTTTGAATCTGATGTTATGAATAGAGGGAGTAATCTTGTAGAATTGCACGAATTGTATAGCTCGGGACAGGAACTTAATTATTACTATGTCAAAAAACGTTATTTCTGATTGTTGCCGTAGGTATTACTTAACTTATGAAGGAGATGGTTTGAATCCATAGGGTTGGACGTAGGACTTCTTTTTCTTTCCGACGTAGCAAAATTAGATTATACCTATCCGTGTCCAGTGTATCACATACGATACATGGCGATTGTTTAACTATTGTCTACCGTCTGGACAGGGAACCTGTTAATATAGAATAATTTGTTATTGAATGAGGTTACTGACTATCAAGGGTGTGGTGGGTGCTACTGTGGTGACCGTCGTCCTCGGAGTGATCTGCGCAGGTCCAGTTCTGCATCTACTCTCGCAAGCTTCACGGCTCTCGAATCTGAAGGGAATTATAATGTTAAGTTTCACAAATTTTAATTTATTACCGATATATAGACAACGGGCCAAGTGAAACTAAATAAAAGCTTGTAAAAAGGGTACTCGGTGAAAGTAAGATTAAAGTTATTAGTAGGTTTTTTATTTGAGGTCAAACGACGAAGAATGAGCGCGTAAATTAAAAAAAATGTGCCCAAGAGCGATATAATATATTCTTGAGGTGAGAGGTATTTCTTAAAAAAATAAGTCTTAATATCATTGAATACTGGATCTTAAGTTTCAAAGAGTAAGGACCAAGTAGACGTAAGAGTAAGGGCCTGTTTCACCGTCTACAAGTAAGGTGTTGAATAGTTACTTCATGATTAACGCTAATCGGCAAGTAAAAGTAACGAGTATCTTCTACCGTAACTTACGTTACAGGCCGGTTTATCCGCTGATTAATGTTACTCAGATATTGTGAAATTCGTATGAGTAGTTACGGCTAACTTTAAGTGGCGGTTAGTATACTTGACACTTTACTTGTCGATGGTGAAACAGGCCCTAAGAGTAGTACCTGTTGTCATTGCCCTCACAGCCTCCGTACGTGAACTGACTGCAGGAATCGGAGGCTGGGTCGTAGAACCAACGCATCTGAGAGTCGTCGCAAGGACCCGACAGCATCGGCAGCTGGCAGACATCTGACAGGAAAAAAGAGAGTTCAGTTTGTCACCTTCATTTGATCTTGAGTACAAAGTCAGGTACCAGTGTGTTAGGTTTTTGGCTATGAACATTTTGCCGCTTTATTTGCATAGAAAAGACAGTTTAGAAGTGCGCACCTCTTGACTTATGACTCTGAGAGTTTTAAGATCTTGAGATACTGTCGAAGAGGCTCAATACCGTATACAGAAGCTTATTTCTAAATTGTCAACTTCCATGAAACACCAGAGTAAAAATTACAATTACAGCCTTCTTACGTTACAGCTTGTAACGGCAAGATAAATCTAAATAATTTAATTGGATCATAATTATGTTGGTTGTTTCCCAATGCACCTTGTATCGGATGACAGTAGTGCGTGCAGTACAGTTCGTTGGGGAAGTTGTTGCGGTTGCCGCCGCAGCCTCCGTACTCGAAGGTCCTGCATCGGCCAAGCTCGCTGTCGTACGCGTACCGAGTCTCCATGTTCGTGCAGGGACCAGCGTCCACCGCCAGGAAACAGAAATCTGGAAATAAGGCTTACTCAGTATAATCATAATTCATAAGGTTAATTTAATTATTTCATATAAAAAATATGTCTAGAAGACAAAAGCAACCTTCTAAACGATAAAGAATTCATAGCTAGACCCCAAACTTATTGCTTATTGAACGGGATGTGTGTGCTGTTAATGGCAATAGGAGAAATGTGTACTTTCACCGCCTACCACTTCAGGCAATATAGTATTTAAGTTGATCATAGTCTGTATGTTTGATTATTGCTTAAAGCTCAGCTTAAGTTGTTATAAATGTAATAATAATACCTACGTTAATTTAATTTCTCTCATCATCATTCGGTTCAATTGTTAATTGCTCGTCAATTAATACAGACTGGTGTCTGCAGTAGGCAGAACCTGTATCGCAGTCATAGACTGTGACACTCTACCCTATGGAGTTGTCATTGTCAGTACCTGGCCTCTCCGGTTCCGGTTGTGATGTTGGCTGTTGTGGTTGCGGCTCGGTGGGTCTGATTGTGGTGGTGGTGATCGTAGGCTCGAAGCAGTTGGTCTGGCACTCCGACAGAGTGTCGAACCTGTTCTCATTGCCATTGCAACCTCCGTAGTAGAACTGACGGCATCTGCAAAGTGGATGTTTTATTAGCAGTTAGAATTTATTGATGAACTTATAATGCATTTTTAGAAAAATAGACCACAATTAATACATTCTTCTTCTTTTTATCGTATGGTTGATGAACAACCTGGTGTCAGAGTTTTCTGTAGGCCTCTGAAATGGATTTATATACCGTTAAAAAATCTCTTGGGTGTGCCGGTTTTCTTACGATGTTTTCCTTCACTGTTTTTAGCAACTGACAACTAATCTACAGTACACACATGAATTCGAAAATACATTGGTGCGTGCCGGGGCTTGAACTTGCGACCTTTGACTTGGTTCAACGGTCATTACCACTCGGCTATCACTGCTTAACCCTCATGTCTTTGGGTAAGAAATGATTCTTAAAAGGTGGTGGTCTACATGGACGTGTGAGGAAATAGCAACGAAAGTGCGAATCCTCACCTCTTGATCCCTGTGTCGTAGAACCATTTCTCCCTGTAGTTGGAGCAATCTCCAGTCTCAGCAGGCAGGGTACACTTGTCAGGCACTGCAATGTCAAGAACAATTAGATTTTAGGATAAAGTTTTGTGTGTTAGTGAAACCAGTTTTCAGTAAAAATCAATTAAAATCTTATAGACCCCCTCTTTAAGAATAACTTCATTATTATCTATCCCCATGGAACCCAAAAAGCAGAAATTCTACCCCTTAACAGATGCAATAATTGGGCCTCATATTTCGATTACAAAATTCAGCAGTGATTAAAAAATAGTTTGTTAAAATACCGCATTACCCAAAAACCAACATGCAAAAACCCAATGGATATGCAAAATCATTCACTGTTCTAACTACACATACCAAGCAACCAATCTTAATACATATAAAGAGTTTTACCTGATCTGATCTTATTAAATAAGATAGCTGAAGTACGCTGGATGCAGAGTACCTATCAAAAAAAGTTATGTCCAGTACTTTTTTGCTTTAAACTTACCCACACATCAAGTTTTAATACATCTAGGAGATCTAGTTTATCCGGGCTCCTTCTAGATTTTTGTAGTATACATCTAAATAACTGTGACAGTTCTTATCAGGCTATTCTATTCTATTATTCAGCTTGGTCTTGAATACCCACGCATAACGATGGGTCGATTGAGTCTTTAAGTTTCAATTTGATGTACTATATGTTCATTGTTTATGCTTTAACTGACAAGCCCTTTTACTGAAGCAAATATAATATTTTCACCTATAAATGTGTATTTTTTTAGTGCATGTTGTCAACTAGGGTAAAAGGAAGCATTTAAAACAAAAAAAGTAAACATTCTCAAATTGTTAGATGGCCCATATACGTAGGACCCATCGATATCGAGTACCCTTTAGGTTGCCACACTTCAAATACAGCACTACTTATTCATAAACTGTTTCAGACGCGAACCTGTGAGCGAACATTATTAGTTACTCAACTAACCATAAGCGCTAGGGCAGGTCTGTTCACAAGCCTCCCTGGATGTGAACCTATTGCTGTTCCCTCCGCAGCCGCTGTAGTAGAACGGCACGCAGCGGTTCTCCGACTGACTGAACGACCACAGAGCCTCCTTCTCCGAACAATTGCCAGCTTCTTGCGGCTCTGAGCACTGAGCTGTGTGTGTAACCCCTTGTTAGTACAGTTTGCAACATTCCAAGAATTAGTAGATTTAGTAAGAAAGATTCAAATGTAATTAAAGGTCCATAGTTAACAGCTTTTAATTGTTAATTAGAAGGAGTAATGAAAGAATTTTATAGTGCAACTGAAGAACAAACCTTAAATTAATTGTAACCAATACCCATTCATATAAAACCAAATTACAAAAAAAGCACTGAAATCGCATACAACATCTGAAAAATCATAACTGCTGCTTTTATTTTATGGTGCATAAAAATTAACAAAATGTTTAGCCATTAGACTTTATACCTGAATATTAAATTCTTTGGATGTCGTACTAATTTAAGTATCTGCAGTTTAGATAAAAAAGTTTTCATGCACAAGAACTTTATAACTGCAAAATAAACATACGGCTAGACATTTTAAGTATGTCTGTGGCCTGAATACCATGCGCACGGATGCAAGTTAACTTCTACCAGTCACTATGTTCAAGAGTTTATTTATTCTTTCCCATTATAAATCAAACAGTTCCCAGTATACTTATCTTCTAAATACTTACGTTTAGGCGTGCCAGGTGGGTCGCAGCGCATGATACAAGCGGCCTCAGTACTGAACCTGTTGGAGTTGCCTTCACAGCCTCCCCAGATGAATTGCTCACAGCGATGGGTCTCAGTGTTGAAGCCCCAGCGGCCGAAATTGCCGGCGCAAGAACCTTGCTCAATTGGTAGGCTACATTGGTCTGAAAAATGTGGCAAACATTCGTTCCCTTAAGTATTCATGAGATTTAAGCACTTACAACCCTATGGCTTATGAAGAGCTAAAGGACTTAACATGTAGTGCTCCAATAAACTTTATAGGTATGCTATATATGTACATATATTGTTAATTACAATTGCCTTAATCGTTTATCAAATAAATAGACAATCAAATTCTTCTGATCTATCTAAAGTATCAGGCCAAAACTGGCAGTTACACGACAATATAATCCACTTACTTGCACTCCTGTCAGGCTCGCACTGCGTTTGGCAGAGTTCTCTGGAGTCGAAGTTGTTGGAGTTGCCGAGACAGCCTCCGTATCTGAACGGAATGCACTGCTCCCGTGAGCTGTTGTAGTGCCAGCGCACGTAGTCCGCGTCGCACGGACCCTTCACGCTCGGTAACTTGCAAGCATCTACCCATAAATATTATGTTGTTACGCAAGACATTTACGGACTAGTAACTCATATTTAATTATTTTATATGATAAACGCTTAGAAAAGTAAGGATTATAAACTGATGTGCAGAGTAAAAAATCTCCTTTATTTTCTAATTTTATGTTCATCCACGACCATCTTACCCTTAGGCGCGGGCTGCACGCAGACATCCTCGCACTCTTCCTTGGTGGCGAATCTGTTCCCATTGCCCTCGCAGCCTCCGTACCAGAAGCGTGAGCAGCCACCGTAAGTTAGGTCGTAGTACCACGAGGCCGTGAAGTTGTGGCATGAGCCAGGGTCCGTAGACATGCTGCATACGGCTGGAAATGAAGGTAAATGTGTTAACACTGGTTAAAATTGTGAATATGGACGTTATGGATTGATCGCACATCTCTAAATTGTATAGTGTGTGTATTGTTCTCTAAACTTGTATCTGCCGTGATAGATGGTTATATTAACTAAGTATAATTGTAAAGTGCACATGGATCAGCTACATTAAAGACATGAGCCCCTCAAGTTTACAGAAACAAAACATAGTGCCTATTGCACTAAGTTTACTTTTCTTAACAAACGTTGGCAGATATTATATACACCTTAAAGTGTACCTACACAAACAGATCAGTTATAAAATTAGGAACGAAATGTACCTTGTTTATTCTCAGGTGCGTCAGTACATCCAAGGAACTTGGGTCCAGAAGCCGCAGTGTTTCCATCAGGACAGCACCCGTGTTGGCTGGAGGAGCAGTCGCATCCTTCAGAGTTGGGTCCAGTTGCAGGAGTCTCTCCGTCTCCGCAGCAGCCGTACTTGGAGTCTCGGCAGCTGCAGCCCTGCTGGTCGGGGCCCGTTGCGGTGGTGACGCCGTCGGCGCAGCAGCCGAACTGGTAGGTGTTGCAGCCACAACCCTCATTGTTAGGACCTGAAGCTGCCGTGTGTCTAAAAATGGAGAAACACTCTGTTTAGTAAACTTGTTTGTTTATAAGATTTTTTTAGCATGTTACCCATGTAAAAAAAATCCAAATGTACAATTTGAAAAAATTATAAAGGTACCTACACGAGCGGGATTTAAACCCACAACCTTCGCCAATCCGTGGATAGGAAAAACAGCGCCTCTTCCTACAATTTTTCAGATTTCCTTTATTTTGGAATTAATTATTTCTATTCGGTTTTTCATACCTAGCTCGATTTGAAGAGCTGGGTAATTCATATTTTACCTTCTTTAGGTTTACTCATTGGGTTTCAATATTACCTGTCTGGACAGCAGCCATGTTCAGTGTACAGGCAGCCGCAGCCCTGGTTGTCTGGTCCCTGCGCGATGGTGACGTTGTCGGGGCAGCAGCCGTGACGGGCATACTGACATCCACAACCTTGGTAAAAAAATAAATAGCTTAAAACAGTGAACATTAATTAAGTTATTCAGGAACAAGAGTCCATATGCTTTCTTAAAAACCAGGTTTAAGAAAACTCATTCGTTTAACGTATCATTAGTCATAATCTACCTTCAAGATGAGGTCCTTCAGCCGGCTTGCGGTTGTCTGGGCAGCAACCATAGGCTTGCAGTAAGCAGCAACCCTCATAGTCAGGGCCGTGAGCAGGAGTTTTGCCGTCCTGGCAACAGCCGTGCTTGGATGTGCCGCACGGTCCTGGGCAACCTGCATTCTCTACACCTTGAGCTGAAACAAAAGGTATCAAGTATAAGATACAATACTGAAGTCTTGACTTGTATATCGTATTTTAAATTATATATTACGTTAAACTTCTACCTAAATCTAGAACGTTCTCGAACAAAGACATATAAACTTAAGTTCTTTTTGGTTCTACACCAGTTAAGGCTCTAATAATGGTCTCATTAACAAAGGATGCTGTAATTGACGTTCAAGAGGTTTGCTATTATGCATTGGGAGGTGATTTTGGAAATATATATTTTTTACGAGCCTTATTAACTCCTAGAGTACATACGAGTAGTTTATAACATGAACTTTTTTTTATCAAACCGACTTTTTTTTATCGTATGGTTGATGAACAACCTGGTGTCAGAGTTTAAACTTCCTATAGGCCTCTGACATGGCTTTACACACTGCACCGTTGAAAAATCTCTTAGGTGAGCCGGTTCCTCACGATGTTTCCTTCACCACTTTTAGCTATTACTGATAAGTTTATTATACATATATAGTTTATAATACGCATATGAATTCGAAAAGAGACATCGTTGCGTGCCGGGATTTGAACTTGGGACCTTTCACTTGGCAGTCCAACGGTCATACCACTCGGCTTTCACTGCTATTGTACCAAACCGAAAAAGCCTGTGACACAAAACGTAACTTACCTGGTGACACACCATCAGGACAGCAATCAAACTCAGTGACGTTGCAGGGGCATCCCTGTCCGTCGGGCCCAGAGGCTTCGGTCTGGTTGTCGGAACAGCACCCGAAGGTGGAGTTCTCACAGGACGGTTCAGCGCTGGTGCCTGTGACGTCAGTGGTACCCTCGCTCGGAGTGCTACTCGCTTCGCTGGTCTCGTAAAACTCGGTCGTTCCAGTAGTGTCAGTGTCGTAAATGGTCGTGGTTTCTGGAAGAATATATCATAAAATGATGTTTATCCTTCTATTCATTCTTCTATGGTCTTCTAATCATTATAGTGCGGGAGTCGTTTTTTTGTGATGTGCTTTGAGGCGAAAAGATAAACACGGACTAGAAATATTACGTTGCGAGGTCGTCAGTTCATTAATTGATTATTTATTGCAGGCAATAAAATACATACAGATATTTTTACACGAAAGTAAATGTATAAGGCGAGCTTAATTTATTTTAGTATCATATAGCGTTTTTTTAGGAAAAATAAAATGAAGCATTTCATTTTGTACCTACTGACGCTGGATTGAAGACGTTTATATTGAGTATTAAGTTAATGATAAGCTCTAAAAAACTCACCAGTTTCTGGGCATCCTTTACTCTCAGGTCCAGAAGCCTCCGTCTCGTTATCTGCGCAGCAGCCATACCTGTGGAATTCATATTTTCATAATTTAAATTGTATTACACATTGTCTACACCAGTGTTTACTGCATCAATAAAATAGTCAGTATAATAACGATGAATGCTAAAGATAATATTGTACGTACACAACATGGAAGTGCCATTACTGCATCAAAAAGCATTATAAAGGTACTTAATTCTTGTAAAATACACCAACGAAGTCGATGTTGTGCCAGCAAAAAATTTACAAAAATCCGTGGTTATCAAAATTATGGACACGCTGAGAATAAGTTTAAATGCGAGGTGAACGTACTTGGAGGCCTGGCAGGCGGGGGGCGGGGGCGGGCAGCCGTCCTGGTCGTTGCCCTGCGCCGCCGTCTTGTTATCGGACTGGCAGCACCCGAACAGCGTGTCAGCACACGGCTCTGTGGGGCAACCCTCGTTCTTCTCACCCTGCGCAGGCGACACGCCATCCGGACAGCAACCGTACATCGACTCCTTGCACGTGCGCGGCTTCGGACAACCTACGTAATAAAGGACATTTAAGACTAGAACTTACAATATTAATGGAACAATAGTCATCATCTGCCTGGCATTTTCCTTACTAAAGTGGTTTCTATCCAGATGCAGCTGGATACCAGAATTTTACACTAGGACCGTCTTTTTGACCCTAAATAAGACTGGTTATCAAACTTTCAAGCTCTAACTAGTCGTCTGACTGTCAGCTGTCTAAAACTAAACACAACACACTAAAATATAAATATTAAACATAGTTAGTATCATCATCCTTTATCGAAAGAAGTATGTCAGGATCGTAGCAAATGGAAATCCGTGGCCTCTGGCTACCCCTCGTGAAAATAGGCGTGGCTTTATGTATGTATGTTAATATCCTTAGTAATTACCCTTATAGATGCGGGCCCCTCAATTATATTAATTACATGATTAGGTATGAAATAGTTACCATCATCGAACGGTCCCGCGGCGGCAGTCTTCTTGTCAGGACAGCAACCAAACTGACTCTTCTGACATTTCGGCTTCCTGCGCGGCTTGCAGAACGGCTTACGAGCGGGAGCGGCAGGGAACTCGCGAGGTGCTGCAACCATCGAAGTAATTAGTGATCAATTTTAATCATTTGAGAAAATTCATAAATGAGTTAAGCGTTAAGTCATACAGCTCGCCACATGTATTTCAATTAAAATAATATTTTGAGTGTTCACTCAAAGAATGTTATGGCAGTAATTCTGGATTTCCATCTTTACTACATAAATTATCGTTTCTATGGTCATTATCAATGCTAAATTAATTTTGAAACAATCTTATTGTTACCTTGTTTTTATCCAACAATATGAACAGTGAAAAGTGACATAAAACAGTAATTACTTGTACTAGTGGACAGCACGCTGTATTCTGTGGTAGTAGACCCTTCTGTGGTCGAGATACCTTCTGTGGTACTTCCTGACACACCTTCTGTAGTACTTCCTGACACTGAAAACACATAGTGATTCGTAATTATAGGGTAAGATATCGTAGGATTTATATGACACGAAACATTTACACGAATCTCCGATTAAATATGATATTTATAAACTTCACTAGTGGACCCGGCAGACGTCGACCTGCCCGGAAAAGCAGCGCCACCTAACGGGCCCAATTAGGCCCCAAAACTAACCAGGAGTCCATTGAAATATACACACATTGTTTTATCAAAATCGGTCCAGCCGTTTGGGAGGAGTTAGGTGACAAACACGTTTAGAAAAACTATTTATATAATATAATAAAATATACGGCATAATAAAAACGGGTAACGGGTACTTTACTTTTCCTTTATCGATTTGAAAAGTATTCAGATTTTTACCGAGCAAACTAATTTGAAACACAACAATCTGTTGTAATTATTATTATTACCTTCAGTGCTGCTATACATCGATGTAGTTGATCCTTCCGTTGATTCTTGGGTGCTGCCAGACTCAGTGGTACTGCTCTCTTCAGTAGATCCAGTCGCATCTGACCCTGTTTAATAAAATAATGCGATTTTTTTTTAACTTCGCCGCACACTAGGAATGTTGCATCCTGTATCGTGGGTGCGTTCCACAAACATGAAACATCACATACATAAACACCCAGACACGGGACAAACAACTGTGGATCACACAAATTTTAATCCCGTGCGGGGATCGAATCCTTAGAGCAGCAGTTACCACTGCACCTTACCCACTGCCAGCTTACCCACTGCACCATCAAGTTGAATTTTGAGTCGTGGAAAAGCTATTGTTTAAAAATACAATGTTACTTTCTGGAACTAGTTGCGGAAAATGAAAAAAATACTTTAGTAGATCTAGGTATATCAGAATTAGTTATTCAGTTCGTTTGATTATTAAATTGTTATTTTTAGCATCATTAATAATACGTTAAAAAGATAACTGACCACTAGTAGATCCTTCGGTAGTTGATCCAAGTTCCTCGGTAGTGGATTCGGAACCGGCGGTAGTGCTCGATTCTGTGGCGTCCGTTGACGATTCAGATCCAGTAGCAGTCGATTCGGTAGAGCCCGAAGATTCACTCGATGATTCAGAACTAACTGTAGAACTTTGTTCAGTGGTATCTGATGATCCCGAAGAACTGCTAATCTCAGTGCTACTTCCTGATTCTGTAGTACTAAGTTCAACTGTTGATGATTCTGAACCTTCGCTCGATGAGAGTGAAGATCCTGATTCAGTGGTAGATTCAGATCCAGATGATGTTTCTGTGCTTCCTACGCTAACTTCCGTCGTGCCAGAAGACTCAGTTACTCCAGAAACAGTAGTAGCAGTGTTCTCTGTGAATAAAATTATGTATTTGAAGACACCAAGTGTCAAATATAATAATACTGCGGCATGGCCATTCAGTTATCGGTATATCAAAAATTGACTAATTCAATTTAGTCTTTAATATATTGGTTTTCGTCCGAGTCTATGTCCATGTAAATATATGTCTTATCATGGTTTCCAGGAATAACAAGCTCTTGTCCTTTCCGATGAATCAAACTGTAATTTTTATACGGGATTTGATCAATATCAGTCCAGCGGTTTGCCATGATAATGTGACGAACAGATAGAATAAAGTTACTTTTGCAATTATTATTTGTGAAAGTATATACAGTTTAATTAGTAGTAGTGCTTACCAGTTGTTATTAGCGCTGTCGTTTTAGTGGTTTCGTCACTGTCCTTCTTAGTCGACAACGATGAACCTACAAATATAAGACAAATGTAATGCGATATTCTATCTAATTAATATTTTATAATACATAGTACCTATACAGTTATGCATTTTGATAAAGATATATAAAATTCAGTATTTACCACTTGTTGTAGTTTCGTCAGTTGTCAACGTTGAATCTGCAAGAAAAATATGTTTGTTAGTTTTGAAACGTATTGTAAGGTAGAATATAATAGGCTTTTGAAAACTGTATTTTATACTTTTATGCTATAGGAAAAATGATTAGATTAATTCTTATCTATTCTCACATAAAACATTATTTTGTAAATCAGAACAGTATTCTCTAATTATTATCTAAGTTCGTCGCGATTTTAATATCAAATACCTGTATCACGTGCATATTGTACCGTACCATACCATATTGTATAATTGTACTAAAAAATACTAAAATTGTTACTTAATATTCACGATGAAACTGATATTTACCATCGGTGCCAGTAGATTCAGACTCCGCGGTTGGTGTGGAGCCAGTTGCTTCTGTCGATTCTGTGCTAGAAGTGTCTTCAGTGTCAGTGGAGCCTGTAACCGTGCTCTCAGTTATTGTAGATTCAGTCGTCTCGGTGACTGTAGACTCAGTTTCCTCGGTGACCGTCGATTCAGTCGCCTCGGTGACGGTGGACTCAGTCTCCTCGGTGACGGTAGACTCAGTCTCCTCGGTGACCGTCGATTCAGTAGCCTCGGTGACCGTCGATTCAGTTGCCTCAGTGACCGTCGATTCAGTAGGACTCGTGTCAGCTGTAACCGTTGATTCAGTCGCCCCTATGGTACTAGTATCGTCTGTGACTGTACTTTCAGTTAAGTCGGTTTCTCCAGATACAGTTGATGTGTCAATAGTGCTGTTACTGGTTTCTTCGGATTCAGTTGAATCTGTGTCGATAGTTAGTGTAGTATCATCGGAACTAGATGCACTAGAAGCGCTGCTTTCTGTAGTAGATGATTTTTCTGCGTCAGTCGATAATGATCCATCAGTACTAGTTTCAGATGACGTGGAATTTATTACATCGGTGGTATCAGAAGGTGTACTTCCCGTTTCTTCGCTACTAGAAGGTGTAGTTACTGTATCTTCTGTAACACTAGGTTCGGTAGAGTGTGTATCGCTGGTGTCACTTGAAGTATCTTCGGTATTGTCAGTTTCGCCTGATGGTGATGTATCGGTTTCTTCAGTTACAGTTGGTTCAGTTCCAGACCCAGGTTCTAAAACAATCAGATTTATTATGAAAGATTATAATGTGTTCTGAACAATCATTAATATATTTTGCTGTGTGAGTTTGTTTGCCAGTGTGTAGGTACGTAAGCTATTGAATCAACATGAATGTATTTATTTAATACTTATGAATTATATACGTTTCTTACCCATCTTTGTTATTAAGGCCGTCGTCTTTTTTGTTGAATATTTATCTATTGTAGAACCTGTAGAAAAATTGTAGTTTGAGTAATACATAAATAATAGGGTAATTATTAGATACATATTGTAATTATCAAATGCCGTTTGAAACAATATGAGGTTGACTTTTAGTGAAAGTATTGTTTTTATTCCCTTGCATGCACTTTGCTATACCTATTTTATGCCGTGGTGAAACAACATAGCATATTGATAGTTGTAATAATATGAGTCAATCGGAAAACCTGTGTATTGTACCAGCGTGAAGTTAAGCAAAATTGACTGAATTACATAAGTTTAATGCCGGTGTTTTATGTTTAACATGCAACTATATCATGTGCTATTACATCATTGCGTGCAATTCCTATACTTAAGTAAATAATATTATTTTAAGGAATTGCACACAATAAAAAATCTTATAGTCGATAGATGTTATGGACTACGTGCTCATAGCCAAGGTAGGTATCTATTATGATATTTGGAGTTAGTAAAATGTCAAGATATTTTACGTCTTTCAGTAGTTTCTTCGTCGGTCGTGTAGTCGGTGTCTTCCGTGACGCTGGAATCTGATGTTGCATCTGTACTGATGGGGCTAAATCCTGAACCCTCAGCTATGGAGAGGTCGTCTGTCGTTAAAGTGCCTGGCAATTGGAAATACTATTAGTTAGGTGAGGAAATGCAATATATATAATGCTTAGGTTAGGTTAGCCAAATAGAATTAAAATATATTATTTTGATAAATGAGCTTCTACAAATGCTTTGATAGAAAACTTACCGAAACCAGATCCAGTTTCTGCCATCGTAGACTCAAGTTCAGCGTAACCTGCAAACAAAACAGTAATAGAGTTAGAAGATATTGTATATTAAAATGTATCTTAAATAGAACTTACAAACTATGAGTTAGGTATTTCTCGAATGATGCTAAGAATTCGTCATAATAAATTGCTTTTATGGTAGCCTGACACATTTTTTATCAAACATATAAAAGTTTCTAAAGTGTATGTATGTTATGTGTATGAATGGATGTATGTTCTTTATTAATCACAATACAATAATAAATCATAATAAAAACAATATGTCCCTTAAATCGGTATATACGGTATGTCTGTGAATACTAGGCAGTCTATGGTGCAAACAAAATGATGATTCGCAGATACCTCTAGCTTTTGGAATGTTATAAAGATTTAATTTAATTATTTTATAAGACTGAATTCGTATATGTACTTACCAGAACCTGCACTGTCACTAAACATTATGTCCATCTGAAAATAAAGAAATAGCAATATTTCAGTATATCATACTAATATAATAATACAATCGATATGAGGAGTGATGGTAGAAAGTAGAATCCCTACTGGTATCTTTAGCAGATCCTTTTTGCCATCCTTGGCCCTTACTATGGTGAGCTCATAAAGCAGAACGTTTTCCATTGTGAAGCCAACCACTACGTACAGTGTAGTGCGGCGTCTTACTGCCACAATCGAAAAAGTCCTGCTTTAAGACCTCATACTAATGGTCCTGGATAGAAAAAAGGGTCCGCTAGGGATTGTATAAGGTCCATGTATAAAACAAGGTTTTCCTATAAGTACCCAATGATTAAAATTTACTTCCGATCTTCTGCGACTCACTCAATTTAATCACAAAAAATAACAGTCTTATCTCAGTCAAGAATATTGTCTTTCTTTCTTATTTAAAAACATATCTTTCTTTCTTTTAAGCGTACCGTGGTGAAGGACGCTGTGTCTGCGTCGAGTCCAACCTCCGGGTAGTCGGAATCATAGTCACACTCCTCCTCGTCCATGATCGGCGTCGATTTGGAGTCCACTGGCAACATCTCGTCTAAAAAGAGACAATTATTAGCTGGATCATACATATATATATTGTGGCAAACAGGAATTCTAAATACATGTATATTTTAATCAAGCAAAAATTAAAACCTGCCGAAATATGAGGCATTACGAGTAAGATTTATTCTTTAGTTTTTGCTCTTTTATTTATCTTCCAAATAGGTAACGGTCCTTTAGTTTTTCAAGCATGTGAAATGATTTCCTCATCATCATCGTCCACAGCTTTTACTATCCCCCTGCTTGGTATAGGCCGCCCTTAAACTATTCCATCCACCGTGGTCCGCGCAAATATTGTGTACTTGATTATAATTTGAATTTGACGAATTTTGGGGAACAACTATGTAGATGAGCACCCAATTACGTTACTTTGTATTCAATCCTCTACGGGTGCCGTGTAGGTTTTGCGTTCTTACCTTCGTTGCAAGGTCCCGTATTGCAAAACTCGGTGGAGTCGGGGATGGACGTTCCGTCACAGTCTTTGACCTCCACGTCACCAAGGAAGCACATCACTTTTCGGAAGTGCTCACCTCCGCCGCATTTTTTGGTGCACTGTAAAATAACAAAATTACTTATAGTATTACTAGCTAACCCAGCGAACTTCGTACCGCCTTTTCACCACTTAAACCTCTCTTGGACTTCCACGAACATTTCAAAACCAAAATTATTCAAATCGGTCCGGCTGTTCTCTAGTTGTGGCGTGGCCAAGGGAAACAGGGATTCATTTTTATCTATGTGGATAATATACTCATGAGACTACACTTCCCCATTATATCTAAATTTAGGTCCCACGATGCTGAACTAAGAAATATAATCAATCACATGACGCGATATCTTCAGCTTTATAAATAGGATCAGGAAATTTCATATCGAAATCATGATAATTTTTTTTCTGTTTCTTGGATTACCTCTGTCCATTGGCCAGTGAACCATTGCGCGGGGCATTCCTCTTTGGGCACGGTGCAGGGCTTGGTATCATTATACTTGGGCAGATCGGCGCACTTGGAGTCATCGACCACAGTCACACTCTCTTCGTCGTACTGTCCACAGAAAACTCTTCGGGTTTGAACCCCACTGCCGCATAACACTGAACACTGTGGGGGAAATAATATGATTAATTAAGTTAACTGTACTGTAGAGCTACTGTTATGGTTTGGTTATGTAGTTTAAGAATAACAACGAATATGACACACTTGCTTCTTAGTTTGGTCTCCTAGTCATTGATTTAAAGAAAAGGTAGAAAACACCTCGGTAAGTACTTCATTTAAGATGTTCTGGACAAAATAATGGTAATAATACTCACATTCAAACATACTAACATGTGTGATAATGTGAGAAAAATAATAATGATTCGTAAGTTGTATAACAACGATATCAGCATGTAAGTCCTAGACTCTGAGCAATATTCGTGACTTTGTTAGAGCAATATTACCTTTGACCAGTGTGAGGCGTACCACTGCACCTCACAGGCTTTGATCTCAGTGCACGGCTCCTGGTCTACTGGCCGCGTGTGGTACGCGCAGAAGCTGTCGTTCAAAACTTCTCGGCCCTTTGTGGCGCACATCACTCCTCTTGTACGGACTTTTGAGTCGCATGTATCACACTAAAACAGTAAGGTATGGATTAATGTAACGTAAAGTATATTAATTAAATTAACATTAATAACACAAAGACTAATAATAATATTCTTTAGCAAAAATACAAAGACACGTAAAATGTGAATTTTACATGGATTATATTATCATATACTTGGCGGTTTTTTTTATTATAGTCAGATACGAATAATCATTCTTTGTTTCATTTACCAAAAAGTATATGTGTAAAAGAACAAGTGACAAATATAAAAAAACGTCAATTCTCACTCCAGTCCACTTTGTGGTGATCCAGTCGACTCCGTCACAGGGCTGCAGATAGCACGGCTGTTCAGCTGCCGGCTTCTCATCCGTGCAGTCTTTGTCGTCCAACACTTCGATACGGCCATTGTTCTTTTGGTAGCAGACAATCTGCCTTTTTTGCTTACCCTCGTCGCAAAGTTTGTCGCACTGATGAAAGAAAAATAAAGTTAGAAGCATTAAGTAATACACCTTGAATCTAGGAATTTTTATTTTCATAGGAATGAAGAAGAAGATTTTGGATGCAGAGGATTTTGAGCTTTAATAAGGTTAAATTATATATTTATACCGGTTTCCATTTTCCAATGAACCAGGTGGGGCAGGGCGCGTCCTGGTTGCACTTCTGGAACAGCTCAGGCTTCGGGCCCAGCCGGTGGAAGCACTCGTCGTCTGCTACTATAGATGCGATGCTGTAAACACGAAAAATTACATGCTTAAGATAATCGTAACTGATAGTTTAGAATTTGCTCATCAATCATCTCTTAAATGGATTCATGATACGTCAGAACCTGGCTTTTTCTTCAGATGCAAATTAGACGTAAATCCATCATTTGTATTTTGTATTAATTTTATCCAACCGAAGTTCATATTGTAGTTAATTTATGCATTCAAAGTGCTAGAGTGGTGTAGGTAATGAGAGTTGCTTAGGCGTTTTTAGTTTTATGTATGACGTTCAGGAAGTACTATTTTAAATGATCTACTATGAGCAAACCCACCCATTAGCAATGATCTTCTGGCAGGTGACTTCCCTGGAACTGACCCCATCGCTGCCGCACCGCTTGGAGCACTCCCCCCACTCCCCTACAGCCCACTCCGCGGGGCAGGGGTCTGGGCTACAGGTCTGGTTAGTGGGCGGCTTCAGGCCCTCATCACACAGGTTGTCGTCCACAACCTCCAGTTCTTCTCGCGATCGGCATGTTACGTTGCGCGTTTGGAACCCTGGGTAGATTTAGTTGTGTGGTAAAATATTTGGCCTGCATATATTCATCCATTACAAAATTTTTTTAAATGATATCCTCCAAACATAAACCTCCTTCTTTTTTGAAGTCAGTATAGTAGGAATAATTAATTCCTAAGATTTTTTGTTAGTTTTCATTTGGCACCAAAAGTTATAGTGGGTACTTTCATTTATGATAGTTCTCACCTCCGCCACAGGTGGCGCTGCAGGGTGTGAAGTCCTCGTGCACCCAGTTGTAACGCTTGTCTGTCGGCGGGGCCGAGTCATTGGGCACGCTGTACTCGTAGCTGATACCCACGTTCTCGTCTTGAAGGAGTAGCTGTAATCAAAAACAATCATTTTAAAAAACTTATTAAATTTCTTTTACGGACTCTGGATTTGTGCCCGGTTGATGGTAATAGGCTCGTCCCCTATTACATTGGGATCCATAACATAAGTGGAGAAATGTAGGTGTTAACCACAGTCAACTCTGCCTACCCTTTCGTGGAATACAGGCGTAATGTTATGTTATGTATATGTGCAACAGCCGGGGTTATTTATGAACTAGGTAAAACTCACAGCTAGGTAGAGCGGTTCAGTGGTAGGTCCCAGGCAGCGAAGCTTGTCCGGTGCGGCGTACCCCTGGCTACGCTCGTAGTACCACAGCGCGCCTCCGATCATCATACTCCTCGGGAAGTCGATGTGGTAGTGTCCGTTCAGGTAATACGTGCCGTTCTTAGCTCTTAACGCTGCAAACATAAACAATGTTAGATTACGAAGTTTTTCTTTAATTTCGGAATTGCGGAAAACATTTCTGTAAACTGTTCAAATTGTGACCAAAAAATAAAGGGTGTAGAGCTCGTAATTAAAGTCAAAATCTTGGTTCAAGACTGGACAATAATGTAGGATACAAAAAAACAGTTTTCAGGACATAAAATGTACATAAGAAAGCTTTAGTATGCTAACGCGAGTGAAGGTATTAGTAATATAAGTATTAACACCTTAAAGTACAGATTTGAATCAAAGATAATATAACTTACCCAAATAATTGTTGGAAGGTTGAACTTCTTCGATAACAATAGAGGTAGAGCCTTGAGGAATCAGTAAGATGTCGTTGTATCCTGGAAATCAATAAAAGTTAATATAGAAGTATAAAAATAAAACCGTGGTCCTTCAAATCGTAAAAACAAGGTCTTCGTTTAGTAGACTTTTGTTTTCTTATTCCTGGTGGCATTGCCATGTGCGATGTTAGCTCAGTTAGTATATAAGCTTACCTTTCATGAGATCCTGGGAGTCGAACAGGCCAGACGTAGTGTGACAGCTGGCGCCCGTGCCGCGGCACTCACGGCACTTGTCCTCATGAGCCTTGGACCCTAGCATCATGTCGCAGCCGACGTGCTGGCGGAACACAACGGTTTGAAGTCGGTTAAAAATGAACATTCAATATGGACTTAAGATCGAAGTCTGTAGATACACTTCACAGTGACAGCATAAAAAAGCCAACGGCGTAATGTAACTGTACAGTGTCACTGTAAAGTGTATCTACGGCGTACGATATTAAGCCGATATTTGAAAGCTCATTTTTTTTCAGTGCGAGAGCAGTGCGGTATAAATGAGTACCTTAAGAGTCAAGTTGCTCGTTTATGAAACTTCAGGACTCCAGGTAAACGGTTTCAAAGTTATCGTCATTATAACATTTGTGATTTGATATGATGAGATGATGAAAAATGAACTGATATTCTTGAGGCCCTTTGACTATAATTAATTGTACACGCTGTACAAGAAAGAAACCGAAGTAATCCTTAGATACTTACATACCAAGTTGGATTTTATTTAACAATAAATATTTAAGAGGATTTTCTCCAACTGCCAAAATAGGTATAAAGCTAAGTAACATTCAGAGCATCTGTGTGTTTACTTTTTTATTCTTCTATCCAGGGTTACCTGACAAGTTCCATTGACGCAGACATCGAACGACTCGTCGTTGCACCTCGTACCGTCGATGACCTTAGGTTTATGTTGGTAGTAGAAGCGCTCGCCATGTGGCATACAGTTCAGCTGGCAAGGGTTCGGCGCTTTCGTGTAAGGCACCCAGCTGAAAAGAGTAGGCTAAGTTACTACACGATTTCGTATGTGTGGGCCAGACATGACAAGCGTACACGTCATTGTAAACAGAGTGTAAGTACACAGACCAGACAAAGGGCTTTAAATGATCGAAAACGTTACCCGTTATTCAAAGATAAAGAACAACAGACATAGGAACAAAAGACATTTATTCGTGATGTCATTCTTGTTGACAGATTATTAAACTAATAATAAAATAAATATAGGTAAAACATGATACCATCGTCCATCTAGGACGATGGTATCATGTTTTACCTATATCAGGTAGGTAGTTTTTGAAGGTTCTTTCGAATTAATTAGTAGCTACCGAATACTAGGTTCTAGCTTACTTGTATTTATATCCCCTGAACAGTTCGTCGTCGAACTCCGAGCACTGCTGCGCCCTGAAGTCGATGGAGCCAGCAGGACAGTCCTGCGTCTGACACGAGAAGTACTTCGTATCGCCTCCCGTACACTCGGGCTGGCCTTCTGGTCTGCAAAGGAAAATCACCAAACATAAAACTTCTACACGTACACCATGTCTTGGTGGTGTGTGTCCGGAACGAAGTCGAAAGAGCGCAGGTCATGCCCTGTTAGGAGATCAATTTGAATGAATTTGGTAAAAGTAATAGCATTCTGGCTCTTCCTCAATCAGAGGGGGCAGAATGCTCTAAATATTGTTAAATTGGCTGTTAAGCGTTGAAAGGCCAATGTGGAGGCATGATCATATTTGATCGCAGCCCCGATAAATAATAAAACAAAGATTTTAAAGAAACTTCTGGGAGCCTGGTATATATTTAAAATTATGTTTCGAAACGATAAAGAATAATTCTGTAATTAATTATTTGGCTGCTGATCTCAGCAATTAGGTAGGAGGTATTCATGATACTTCGTAAGCAAAGAATATCTGTTGTGTGAAAACTATTTCTTGAACTAGTAAACGAATTCCATTACAAGTAATATAATTAATATCATTTTTTATGAACACCCAGTAGATAGAAGTATAGTTGCGATATTCAGTCATAAACATTATGACTACATTAGGTCGGCCATCTGGGCGCTTAATAACCACTCTTGCTAAATAATGTCACTGTTGCTAGATAGTATTAATAACCCTTGAATATATTTTAATATCTTCCTTATAAGATGAGCTCTGTTTAAGTCAGCCTACATAAGTACCAGTCAAAGAATGCTGGCTTAATTTGTAGGTATCTAAGCCCACGTTGTTACTATTTTCCTATAAATACATAAGTGTCTGAGCTGATAATTTGTTGGCCATCGTAAAAACAGTTAAGTTGTATGGTTTACAGAAAAAAGTGGTTCTATCTCTAGCCGATCGGCCGATCTTTGATAGCCTTGTCGAATATATTGTCGGTATAATATTTCTAACTTGACTTCTTTAAGGAGAAATGGATTGCAGCTCCCAAACGAGAGAAAGGGAGGCCTTTGCCTTGCAGTTGGACGATCATGGCTGAATTTTTATTATTTATTTTGCACATATGCAATTTTAAAATAACGGAAAAGATGGTCATAATTGCCCGTGGCTTATTCTATGTTTATTACAAGTTATGGTACCCTAGCTGCAGACATATCCTCTTCTGGCTGGCCACGCCTCCCCCGCAGGTTCGAGAGCAAGGGGACACCTCTCCCCACTCTCCCCACGCCCCCTCCCCCTCTCCTCCAGGAATGACGTAGGACGCAGATAGGTACAGCCCGGCGCCTTGTCGCCTGTGTCTGGTGCGGTGTTGGTGGACCTGGGAAGGAATTACAAAATTGATAAAAATAAGATCACTATTTGCCTATGTTGGGGTTTTTCGAATCTAATTGAAAGCAACAATGTCAGGATCTGCAAATTTTATGTTTTTTACTTTGATTGTTGTAATTTATGTATTTGCTCATGAAGTATTGATGACTCCAATTTGATACTGGTCTCCTACATGAGTAAAAATGAGGTTTTAGTTCTTCTTCATCAAATAAACATCATCACCTCATATGTAGACTTGTGATCTTTGGGTGCTCCTTATGGTTGTGCGTGAAGATATAAAGAGGAGGGAGGCAGTGGTTGCCACAGACGCAGTGACTTGTCGTTCGTACGTGTTCCCGATTCGACTTGAGAAATGAGCATAAGGGGTCTTGCTCACATGAACTTTGAAACTATTTCATTTTAATTTCTTGTAATAGTAATACCGCAGTTTCCCTAAAGTTAGGTTAATTACTGTTGGTCATAATTTGAACTTTGATCATCTATCATACGACCGCCGCGCCGCTTGACAACTTTCGTAGAATGTATTTATGTATCTGATGGAATGACGGTAGTGTTGTGAAATAAATAAACAATACATTACGTCAATAATTAAGTTTACAAAGAGATAAAGATTAAATTAATTATTTATCATAAACATCTTAAATCGAAATCAGTTCATAAAAATACTTTAGCATACTGTTCATAAACCCACCACCCGTCGCGTTAGTGAACACACAATGTTAAGACCGCGCAGTGTGAAACAGCTCTTAGAGATAAAACGCGTGTCACTGCTGCGTGCGCGCAGGTCTGCGCATGCGTCTACGTTCATGTAAAATGTTATGACGATAAACAACTTGTCGAACATTACCGAAGCGACGGGAGCGTTGCAACACGTAGCACTGCGGGCGACGTACTTGAAGGCAAGGGCCGGACTTAGGACTTTTTTGATGTACAAAGATGAGCATAACTTATACAAATACATGTAAATGTAATACTTAAGTAGTTTGATAAAGAAATCTATTGGCTCCTGTATTCATTCTAGCTGTATAATACATTTATTGTAGGCTACCGTTGATTATAAGAATCTTGCAATAAAGCTATTTTGGTGCAATTTTCATGTGAAATGAATAGATTTTACCTTACATAAAATAATGTATTACAAAATATTACGGTTTGATGTTTTTAAAAATTTATTTCAAATTGAAGGACTATTAGTTCGATGTCATAATGTCCCCATTCTTTTATTTTAATTTCCAGAATGAAGTTTCGAAATCTTACGCATTTTAAAATGTCCAAATCCGGCCCTTAAGTGCATACTAAGCAAAGGTACTTATTGATTAAGTGAAGGCAAGGTTGTAGGTGACAGTTTATTTTCATTTCTCCCACTCGACGCTCTAGTGTCGGGACCAGCTGACGGCAGGGAACAGCGACAGCCATTCAGATTTAATTACTCTGCTCTCGAGTAATGAAGTGAATAATATTGATTTATTATTTATGGGTTTTCATAACTTTGTAGGCGTAAAGTTTTTTATCGGGATTTAACTGACTGTTTAAATGTTTTTAGACTTATTTTTGTCGGCTGTGGTAGAGAGGTAAGTATCCTACCTCCCCGGTTAGCGTCGGCCACGACACTAAGGGCCTGTTTCATCATCTACAAGTAAAGTGTTGAATAGTTACTTCTTGATTAACGCTAATTGGCTAGTAAAAGTTACGAGTATCTTCTACCGTATCTTAGTTACAGGCTAGTTTATACCCTGATTAATGCTACTTAGATATTATGAAATTCGTATGAGTAGTTACGGGTTTACCACCGATCTTAACTGGCATTAGGCTAAAACGCAGGAGATATTATAGAGCACAATATGTAAGCGCAAATACCAATCTCTTTGTTTCGGTGGGATAGGAAAGCGATACGACGGGAGAAAGATCAGGCGAAAGACAAACAGCCCCAAGCACGGAGAAGTCTCTATTTGTGAAGAACGGTCCTATGCTAGGATACGCGGTAATTGTTGCTACTTAAACTCGATCCATAAACAGATCTGCGCAGTAGCTATGTTAATACGAACCCCCTAAATACAGTATCCACATACCGAATCAATGAAGATACAGTTAAAGATATTTATGACGCGATGACACATTCGTCTGTTACAAGTCATACATTTAGAAGTAGTGTGTATTAAGAGGGGTAAAGAAGTGGGGGGAGGTGCTGCGCGCGCCCGTCAATAGGCGCCAACCCTGATTAGATTTATTACGATTCACATGCTCATCTATTAGTTTTGATTAGGGCTGTCAGTTAAATCATTTGTATTATATTTTTGTTGAGTGTTTTTTTAATCTAACGTTCGACTGAAGTGCTATTTGTAATAGAGATGAAATATTTATGTGGCCGTCTGTTCTATAAATATGTAAGCTATGACTTAGTACGATCTTACTGCTTCTGTAGAAGGTTGACGTAAGGCTAGTTGGTAAATTACTCAACGAAATGGATGCTTGTACGATGTGTTTCTAAATAGGACAGTTACACTTACTCAGACACTCGTGGTTCTCCGCGACTTTATGGAAATCATTTTTTGCAATCAAATTTAAAGGCGAGTCTCCAATTATTTTTGAATTATGTATAAAATTTGCCATTTTTAGGACCTTTTATTTTCTTTTGTTATATAATTGTAGATATCGTAGGTAATGTAATGTTCTAATCAATGCTTTCTTTCTTGATTTCTTCTGCATTGATAGCCCTGCGCATCTAATACATCAAGTAATGAAACGGGTCGGCCACAAGATCTCACGCTGCGACTCACCAGTCATACAACACGTCACACTTAAAAAAATCATTTAAATACGTATAAAGTTGCGCAAGAGATACATTTGAAAAGTGAACTTTTATATTAATGGGCTTATATAATATACTAATATAATTGATGGACTTATATAATATACTAATATTATGAAGCTGAAGAGTTTGTTTGGTTGAACGCGCTAATCTCAGGAACTACCGGTCCGATTTGAAAAATTATTTCAGTGTTAGATATCCTATCGATATCGTTTATCGAGGAAGGCTATAAAACAAATTCTAAATCCACGCGGGGGAAGTCGCAGGCGGAAGGTAGTATTAAACTAAAGCCAATTGTTTTCTGTATTAGAGAAAAAGTAAAGAGAATTGCAGAAATAGAGGCGATTCTCCTGATGCACTTCACTTACCCTACAGAAACAAGTTAGTAACTGCATTTCCATCCATGAAGTCCCTTATAAATCAACATTAGTTGTCATTGTGATTTTATATTAACTAAATACGCATCGCAACAATAAATCTAAATAAGAACACTTAACCACTTATTAACAAATTGTTTTATAAATATGAATTACCAATTTATTCGCGAACCTCGTTAATCAAGTATTGCGGATAACATAAGTCTGTATGATCGCTAGTATACTGAGAAATGATTGCAATATAGTTATGATTGTTGACCGCGCTTGTTATAATGGTGGCTTCTCACAGCACGTAATACCACGGACCGCGTCACGCGGAGTCAATCTTTATCGGTCAGCAAGAACGACGAACGAGCCCGAGCTAGCCAGCTGCACTACCCTTTCTCTCGGCGCTGGCGCTGGCGGAGCCCGTATTATCGTGCGTCGTAAGAAGTCACCATTACTATAATAAAGTTTGGCCCTCGCCGTCGCCTCGCGGTCGCTAGGCCAGTGTCAAGGTTTGGCGGTCGTCGTACTCTAGTTTCTTGGATTATTGAGAACGGTTTTGATACTATGTGTTTTTATTTTTTGAATAAAGTTGGTATAGTGTGTTTGTTTCGGCGTTTCTTCTCAGAGGTAGTCAGTTAGGAAATGCCGACGCCATCTATCTAGTTTAAAAAAAATGACGTGTAAAAGTGTTTTTTAAGACCTATTTGCAGAAATAAAATCATTTATCATTTACATGAATTATGTTTATAGACTTTTAATATGTAGTGAATCACTTATGTTATGTTTTTCTATTAGTACCTACATAAAATATTATTTAAACTTTTGTTCAAGATGCTTTACGTTTTCGACAACGGAAAACGTACTGCTTTAAGAGCTAGCATAGTATCTAAGGATTCATACTTTAGGATCAAATACATAGCAATGTGAAAGTAAGGTAGGGTAGAAAGAAGTAGATTATATGCACTAGTAGTACTTTCGTATATGCTCGTAATTAGCACTAATTAGGTACTTCTTGTTTCTTGTATAATTTTACTATTACTTACATTATGTGTATAGTGATGCCTTGATGCGGTCCATGTTATACAATTACTTAATACGATGGCTGCCAGTAGCAGCGATCTGAAACAATCATACATTCAATATTAGACTAGTACATACGTTTATCGTCAGAGTTGCAGGCAACCGGTGGATGCATATGGCAAGTTGTCGTTCATTGTGGCGTTCTAAGGGAGAGGCCTTTGTCCAGCAGTGGACGTTTCCGGCCGATGATGATGATATACGTTTTACAAGTTAGCTCTATGCCTTACTTTGGCTTTCGTTAGTGTAATAAACATCAAAACAATGTGAAAAATGACACGAATTTACCTCATCTACTAATTTCGCACAAATACCCTTTTCTCATGTAGGCATCAGAATACAAATTACTTCTTTTAATGAGAATTTCCATAAATTTCCCCAACACGAATTAACCTGATAGGTTTTTTTTATTGTAGCGTCTAAAACCCTTAGACTAACGAGCCTTAGAAGAAATATGTTAGTTCTTACTACGTTGTATTATGGATATTACTTATTAGGAGTTATAATAAATCTTTCGAAAAGCAGCCGTGACCAAAAACAAAAAAGGATTACAACAAATTAAACCGAAACGAACATATTTATCGTGTCGAACATCTAAGTGAACATGAAAAAAGTCCAATTATAATGTAATGGTATGTAAATAAAGGCTGTTATCGCCTGATACATCTTCGGTGTCGTCTGCCGAACACCGATGCGTCGATGAAGCTGTGTGATAAAGGACTCACGACGCTAACTGTACCTTTGGCTGACGTGATAATATCTCTATCAGGTTAGATCGAGTTAGAAGAGGATGGCGGTTTCTGAGCCAGCAATAGTTTCAAACATGAAAACTCGCCTGCAATCCCAGTTAGGGTACGCAAAAGAGTTTCCTTTCATCCGGCGTTTATCTTATCACAAGTCTCGGCCCATTGCCAATCATTGGGCTCACTCAGACCCGATACGTTTTCCAAAGACGCAAGGCTTTTCCATATACTACCTAGAAAGTTTTTCAGCGTTGTATAACTCAAACGATACCGCAGGATGACAAAGAGTTTGAGAAAAAATGGCTTAATAAATCATAAATATAAGATAGGTACGTGAGTTAGCAAAGGGTGCTACACTGATTAAGCCACTCAGTAGGTACATATAAATAGATAGCCCATATAGAAGAAGCATATTTGAATGTATCATTGTATAGTGTTGTATTAGCCGATATCGCGTATAATAAATAATTTTCCTAATTTACATACTGGACCTAATTAAGTCCGCGTAACTTTCATGACTCACTATTAAAACCGAGCGCGGAGTCCCACGGGATAAGTCCTAAGGGCCGGGACCAAATCAAAGAGTTAATTACACTCCGTGACCGAACAAAGTACCAGGCATTCAGAGACCTTAGTTACCACTGACAACAGTATAATTAACACCAAAGTATTTTTAACAATCTACGTATCATTGCTTAATGCGATACTAACTTGTGTTATGAGATTTTAAATTAGATTACCATTCATTTATTTCTCGCTAGTATTTTTCATTCATTTTTCAAGGTCTTTATTAGTGCATAAGGATAACAATACAGTTTACAAACGATCTTATTCTATTTGTACACAAATCACGATTTATGTCGTTACACAGGCAGCTATTGCCTTTACAAACATTAAAACATGTTATTACTTAATGTTATTGTACAATGATTTAACTTACTTATTACTAAATTATCAACTACGGGGTATGTGCAAGTCTTAGTATGGACCCACATAAGTTTAAAATGTGTCACTGTACAAAATGTACGCTTTTATTATAATATGATATACAATATAAGGTAAGTAGCGGGTAGTTCGCAAAAAGATCACGCATTCTCCGGCCGTATACGAGCGGCGGCGTCGGCTAGTAAGCGAGCTATCGTCATGATGCGTCACGGAGGAAATAGTGATGGGGCAGTCGGTATCGATTGTACGTACGGGCGTACGGTAATGTACTGAGTCTACTTTTACCAATTGACGAAATTAGGAAGTTACGGTGTGCTGGGTTTTTATACAAATAAAATTTACGCGAAGTTTTTAAAATGAAATCTCTTATGGATGGATAGTTTAAACGTTTGTGTAATGTTCTAAGGTTGGTGCGAAATGGTGTGTTATAGGATAGTTTTAGGGCTTTATTTTGTATAATTTGGAGTTTGCTATATTTTGTTTCCGTTATACTAGACCACACAGGTGCTGCGTAAGTTAGGCAGGGTCGAACAAGTGTAGAGTAAATTAGCAATTTGGTTGAGGGACTAAGGACAGACTTGCGATTCAAAATTGGTTTTAATGAATTTAGGGCTTTTGCGCCTTTGCTTAAGATTAGTTCAGTGTTCTTATTCCAATTGAGTGTCTTGTCTAATATAATACCTAAATATTTAAGCGAGGCACGCCATGTAATCTGAAAGTCGTCAATTTTTACAAGACTAGTGGGAAGTGAACGTTTCCTGGTAAACAGAATGCCTTCAGTTTTAGTGGAGTTTACTTTAAGTTTCCAGGTTTTAAAATATTTACTAAGTAGTTCCAGTGAATATTGTAGTCGTCCAGTTACTACATCAACGTCTTTATGAGTCGCGAATGTCGCTGTATCGTCAGCGTAGATGGCAAGTTGTGTGTGAGCCTGTTTGGGAATGTCGTTTAGGTACAGTATGAAGACGTAAGGGCCTACGAGCGAGCCTTGAGGCACACCGGCAGGGATGGTCTTAGGATCAGAATGGTCTTTGCCTATATAAACGGAAAACGATCGATCCCGTAAGTAGTTCTGGATGAGTTTTACTAGACACAGAGGGACTTCAAATTTGATTAATTTGTGTAACAGGCCATCATGCCAAACAGAATCAAAAGCTTTTTCTATGTCTAGTAAAATCATGCCTGTGGAGAGGCCGCCGTTCAGCCCGTGAGTTATGTGCTCAGCTACTCTGGCTAGCTGTTGTGTGGTTGAGTGTGAGTTTCGGAATCCAAACTGTTCGGGGATCAAATTATGTGCAGTTATTTTAATGAGGCGAGATAAAATAATGGCTTCTAAGAGTTTCCCTAAGCTTGGTAATAAGCTAATTGGTCGATAGCTAGATGGGATCAGCTGATCTTTACCAGGTTTTTTAATAGCTATGATTTTAGCGTGTTTTAATGTACTTGGGAAGTGTGCAATGCGTAGACAACCATTAAAAACTTTGGTCAAATAGACAATAGCCTTTTGAGGGAGATTTTTTAATAAGCCATTTCCCAGGCCATCAAAACCAGGCGCTTTGTTGGACTTTAGTTTACCTAGTAGTTTTCGAATATCATTCGGCCTAACTAGAGATGGGTAGTCAATCGTCTGGTAACAGTCGAGCAGCCTGATCGATTCTTTGACTGCCTCTTCTATACTAGGATCACTGACCCAATGCTTGGTTAGGTTCATGTTCTCAAGGAAGCTATTAGCCAGTGTCTCACATTGCTCAAGTACAGAGGAGGTGGTGGTGTTATTAGACAATTTTAGAGGGGGAATTGAGCTAGGTTGGTGGTTTAATGACTTGACCACTCTCCACAAATCCGTAGTGGGATTGGTGACTTTCGCTAATTTATTGTTCCAGGTATGGTCATTTAGGGTTTGGATCTTAGCCTTAATACATTTCTGCATGTTGTTCACTTGGCAGTATAGCTGACGTCGTTTATATGGGTCGTACTCATCTAAGGCTAGTTTTCGAAGACGATTTTTGGTTTTGATTTGTGACCTGATCCGACGTGGGAGTTTATAAACACCATCACTGGGTAATTTAGGAATAGCTTTATCTCTTGCGTTTATGACAGATGTGGTTAGGTGTTCAATAGCAAGGTCAATGTCCGAAGGAGTGTTAAAAGTGGTTTGGTTCAAAGTTATAGACTCATTCAAGTGAGATCTATAACCTCTCCAGTCCGCTTTTGTATAATTAAATATGATGCGCCTTTGTCTGTTGACTTTACCAGTTGCAGTGAAGCAAACAGGTAGGTGGTTTGACGAAAGGCGGGTGATTACCTGAGGCTCTGAAAGGTGATAGACAGACTTAGCTAGGATAATGTCGGGTGTAGATGGAGTGTGCGTACTATGGTAGTGGACTAGGGTAGGACAAGAAGGAGCAAGGATGTCATATTCGTTGCTTATCATGTGATCGAAAAGTACCTCGCCATGGTTGTTTGAGCGAGAGCAATGCCAGTAAGGGTGTTTGGTGTTCAAATCACCCATTATTAAGGTTTTTGAATGAACATGAATAATTTTGTCTAGGTCTGCAGGTAGTAGGGCTAGGTTAGGCGATTGATAAGCTGAGATAAAAGCAATTGTCTGATTCGATACAGCAACTTGTATTCCAATACATTCGAGGTTTTGAGTAATAGGTAAATGTAGTGGGGCATGTTCAATGTCAGACTTGACTAAGATGGCAACTCCCTGACCGAGTCCATTAGGTTTTTTATCGCACCGATAACAGGTGAAGCCCGGAGTGTGTAATTTGGTATTGGGGGATATTCTAGTCTCTGATAAAGCTATGATATCAATAGAAAGCTCGCTTACCAGATCCAACAGTTCTGAAAGTTTAGAGCGAATGCCATCAGCATTCCAATATAGGATCCGCACATATTGTGTTCTATACATATTGACCAAGATGAGTTAAAATTAGAATGACTTTATCCATCATATTAGCACATCCTAGAAATTGACTTTTGATAGTTTTTATGGTCATCAATATGGCTAGCATATCAGCTGTGGCCGGATCTTGAGTGCTATCTGAAACGGCGACCTTTTGTGTATTGGAAGCAGCAACGAAGTTCCAGGGTCGCCCGTCGGCAAAGTTTGTTTTCAGTGGGGGCTTCGTAGTCCTGGCGGCTTTGAGTTGATCTTGACGTTCTCGCATGATTCTTAAATAGTTTTCTCTCTCTTTGCATTGACGAAAGTTGGCAGGATGGTTTCCACCACAGTTACAGCACTTAGCTGGTTGATCCCTGGTCTTTTTGGGGCATTCCTCGGTCTGGTGGGGGTCGGTACATTTTACACAGCGAGGCGCTAAGTTGCAGTTGGAGGAAGAATGGCCGAATCCTTGGCATCTGTAACACTGAGTTCCATAGCGATTGTTGCTTCGGTATTTTCGAATTTGGACTACTGTATTACAAAGGAGCCTGATCTGTCGAAATTTGGTGAAATCAGCACCAGGTGGCAGTTGAACCAGAAAAGGAGGGCAGTAAGAAGATTTTTCTGCAGGTACTTTCATTTTACGAACAATAACGTTCTCGAATCCAAGCGTGGCAATTTCGGCTGATAGTCCATCCTCGACATAGTTAGGAAGACCGAAGATTACGGCTTTGTACAATTTCTCATCCTTTCGCGAGTAAGTGTGAAAGGCTATGTCCTGAGTACGCAGACCATCTTTGATCGCTTGATGACTTTCAGATGTGTGGCAGTTGACAGCTACTCGATTATTACGTCGGTACTGCAGGTGGAAATTTTTCGAGTAGGACGAGATTGTGGTTCGGATGAACTCGTGCGTCCAAGTGGGTTCTATGTCTAAGACGATAGGAGGGATGCGAGTGGCCTTTTTTGTGACAGCATCACGGAATCTTGCGCTAGAGTCAGCAGCCGATGATTGGTTGCCAGGCAGGTTGCTAAAGCTGTTGCTAGTCTTGATTGGCTCCGGTAGGCTTTGTTCGACTTGACGCGCAGTTCTTTTGGGAATTTTCCATTCACTGGTTTTAATGGGGCCTTCTCGCTAGTATTATTTTGGTGGTAGAGCTGTTTCTATTGCATAGCATCTTTCTTACATTTGTGTGAAATAATCAGTGTTTGGCTTCAGTCCCAATTTTAAAAGGTTGGGTAAATAATAGACAAAAAAAGCGTTAAAGATGGAAACTAATAGTTATCAGCTTGTCTTTTATGCTTTCCTGATAACTTAGCATATGCCTCATAGATAACTTTAGCTATGCTATGTCCTTACCTAGGAATTAGGTAATCAGTTTTGAGCATTCGCTTTTAAGATAAATCTTAAAATTATACGCATATATTCTATGTAGTGTATATAATTATGTTTGTTTGTTTGCTTGAATGAGCTAATATCAAGAACTAGATCAGTGTTGTAAAATATTTTAGTGTTAGATAGCCCTTTTATCGAGGGTGGCTATATATCATCACGCTAAGACCAATAGGAGCGGAGCACCACTGAAGAATGTTTCCAAAGTAACTATTCCACGCGGACGTAGTGGCGGGCAGTAGCTGGTCAAATATATGAGCTGTTATTTAATCTGATCTCATATCAACACCATAAGAGTATATCTCAGGATATTGGGAAGTCGAAGGCCAGTCTCATAAGGACCCCAACATCCGCACAAATATGGCCTAGTCCAGACGCAAGTTAGGTACCATGGCTGAATAATTTTAATATTCCTATGCAAATGCGCCCATCGTATGACGCGAATGCACAATTAAATATCAATAATGATTCATGTTCGCTAAAGAGTTGCTAATACGTACTAAAAACAGATAGCATCCGGTTGCTATATGTATACGTAATTTGGTATTGGTACGATTAGTCGCGAACTGCATTGCTATGCTACGAATATGAATGGCATGCAAATAATGTTGTGTATGTAACAAGTATCAATTGTATTGCTTTTTGGTCTATGGAATAAACAATCCAAAATTTGTAACGAGGTCAGATACAGGCTGCTTCTAAGTTACGTTAAAATATGATTTACTGTTCATCAAAGATTCTTTTGATCTTAGCGAGGTTACAGGTTCTGAGTAAAAACGTATTATAGTCAAGAATCCGTTAGCACTGTTAAACAAATGCCAGCAAATTAGACGAAGTGTAAACAATAAGGCCAACACTCCAACTCAAAGGGTGCCGCGTGGAGCTACGAATATTTGCCAATAAACATGCGCACACGCACGATTTGTAAGAACAATGACCTGTAATAATATTATGGTAAGTGAGGGGAATATGGACGGAATCACCGTTTTTCTAATCAATATTGTTATTAATGTTTTCTTTATTGCCCTGGTAAAGAATAACCGTATTTTAACTACCTTTTATATATATATAAATATAATATAATAAATACATTATAGCACTAGTATCCGAGTGGTATGACCATTGGACTGCCAAGGCAAAGGTCGCAAGTTCAAACCCACCAATGTCTTTTCAAATTCATGTGCGTATTATAAATTAATTATCAGTTGCTAAAAACTGTGAAGGAAAACATCGTAAGGAAACCGGCATACCTGAGAGATTTTTCAACGGTGAGTAAAGCTATGTCAGAGGCCTACAGGCGGTTTAAACTCTGACACCAGGTTGTTCATCAACCATACGATAAGAAGAAGAACTACCTTTTGACACTGCAATTCAGTCAATTTATCAATATAAGTCAAATTGGAGAGCGGGACTTGTTAGTTGACGGGACCAAACTACAGAGTCATAACGTTTACCCAAATCAGCGGCCTTTTCCTTTGTGCAAAAGAGATGCCATGCTATATTGTACATAGCAGCGTCTCGCTTCCATAACGGAAAATGTCCTGCTTTAAGAGTTCATGGTAAGGGCCCAGTAGGTACCTTTTATGTAGGTACCATAATTTTTTTTTTTTTAAAAACGTCGCCCCACACTAGGAATTTCTCCTGTATCGTGGGTGCGTTTCACAAACATGAAATATCACATACTCAAACACCCAGACTCGGGACAAACATCTGTGGATCACACAAATTTTTGTCCCGTGCGGGAATCGAACCCACAACCCCTAGCGCAGCAGTCCAATCGCTTAGCCACTGCGCCAATCAGGTCGTCAATTATGCACTCACAATACACAATGGAAATAGAACTTAAATCTTAACAATGTTTTGCTAATCCAGGTAGTAACTACTTAGTATGCAGACCAAAGTAACGTCTTCATTAAGCTCTGTGCTACTCCTGAAGTAATAGACTACTGTTTTAATGACAAACATGTAAACAAAGACTTTAACTGTCAGTTTTATGGGAGACATTGTAATTGTATAGAAAACGACAACAACTAACTTGTGGCGTTCGGCTATTGTCGGGTTGTTTCGTAACACTTCGTGTGTCGCTGTACAGAGATTGACCATTGACACCTTTCTTTGATTAGTTTGTTGTAACCTGACTCCTGAGTGTTTGACTAAGACTTCCTTAGTTGATGTAACAAATGAAGATCGGAGGAAATTTTAAGTCGAATAAGCTTTTTAGTCGGTTGTTTCTTGAAGGATAACTGCGTAGCACTCTTGCAGTCCTGGTACTTCTCGAGGACAACTTGGTACTTGATTAATTGCATAAATGAACCTCTTTCTAGTTCTAAATAACACCGCAATAGGAATATCTTTTCTTGTCCATGGGATAAATAACTTATAATATGCACAAAAGCTCTACATTGACTGCATAAATTTACATAGATTGCTTTGAAACCCGCGATTTTTTCGCAGCTTACCTTTACCTATCCTCGGGTCAACCTTCAATATACCACTCTCTATATCCTTCCTTCCACGTCTGCGGCACAGAGGTTATCACTCCACAATACAACATACAGATTTAACATTGTTCGTACAACAACATCCTGGCACCCGACACCACTTCCTACTAATCACCATGGTATAATATATTGTCCGTCAGTGTTGCCGGTTCCTGGCATCCGACACCGGCGTAATGATGCGACATCCGTCCGACACGCCGCTGTCAATTAGCCGTGAGCTGATACACAGTGTGATACATATTACGGGCGAGAAAGCTCGCTAGTGTGAAGGGATGATTATGAGAATTTGCGAAGCGTTTCAAGACTAATTTGGTTGCTCGAGTGTTAACTCATCTAATTCTAAGTCATTATGTTGAATCCTTGAACCATGAATACTAGTTTAAGGGGTCTTTTAACATTTGCGGGTAGGAGAGGTCGGATTAATTAACTTTAGGTCCATTTATCACACCTATGATAACATGTGAGATCAAAACGCGCTGTCATCCAAAGCTTTTGCACCAGATATTAGTCTTAAAAGGAATATCTAGAATAAAGACCATACAAAAATCTAGAGCTGTTTTATTAAAAATAAAATCCAAAACTTTTTTGGCCCAGCCGCACACATTTAGGGTGTCAAGCAACGTAAAATAATAAAACATGAAAATAAAAGCTTAGGCATTCAGACAAGACATTACAAACTCAGACTTTTGCAGCACGATACACGACCCATTCGCAATAAAATAACAGTTAAGCAGCATTTACATGTACGTGCAACAGAGGCCGCCGCATGCGCATAAATTTAATTTCGCCATGATATCACTATGACAGTACTTCTAATAATAAACTATAATAAATTTCATCGGTGTGCCATCCCTATCGAATATTAATAGGAACACAACCGAAGCTATTGTTTGATGACTATGTGAACAAATATGAGGATCGAATGCGGGTAGTCCGTAATATGTATGCGCCAGCTTTATTGTGTAGACTCGAGACTATGTTGTGAAGAACACAATTGCACCCTTATTCGTAAAAAATTAAATTTTAACCAAGGATTAAATCATACCTGTCACTGTCGTTTGCATATCAAAGAATAGAAATATCAATAGACTTAATACAGGGTTGAGTTAATGCCGGTATGATGCATGGTATGGTTTATGATTCAGTGAGATGATGTTTTTAGTAAGTAAACTAATTGTTTTGTCCTGAAAATCATAGCTCTTTCTCGTGTATGATATTGGGCGGTACAAATTTTACCACTTACTTAGAACAAAGTATTAAATTAATCTTCCATCATCATATAACACAAAAAAATGCTGCAATGTCGTTGAAGCTAAACAAGTACCTAAGTAAACAAAACATTCATTTCTTCTTCGCGTAATGTCTAATCTAGCCTAAACTTATTCAAAAGCTTCGATAATATTTAAATCCATAAATAGACACTTAAAATGCAGCTGTCAGCCAGAACTCCACCGTTACAGTCCCAAAGCTCTTAAAATCTATCAATAGTCCACGCTTGCCATTAAAAGTTATTTATTGCTATGTTAAAATATGTAAAAAAGTGCGATGGCAATGCGTTGCGCGCGCGTCGCTTCCGACGCAGCCGCGCCCGCCCGCGGAGTTGACGCCTGTGCGTCTGCGGCCGCGAACGATTAGCATTCGCGATACGCTAAAAATAACAGTTAGATAATCGCGCCACAGATAATAATAACAACGAGACCAAACGGAGTAACTAAGTGGTGTCGTATCATGCTGGCCGATCTTTCTTAGCTAGACATTTTTTGTTGAAAGTGATTATGGTATATCGATGGCGTTGTATGATAGCCAACATTTTACGGCTCGAATGACGCTTTGTTTACTACCTAGCTCTTGGTTAACGGCACCGGTCAAGGCTTTGATCTCTGCACTGAACCCGTACTTATACGACTTCTCTGTAGTCCTGGTAATTTTAGAACGCGACATTCGTTCGTAGAGGTGTAGAGTTCATGAAGACTGGTCTTGCCAGTAAACTGTTTAAAAAAGGCAATATAAAATGTTTTAATGTATGCTTTTAATGTATATATTTTGGAATGCAGGCAAAACAAGATTTCTTCAAATTTGACATACTCACATTACACTAAAGGGTTCTCTTCACCAGGCATTATTAACGTCGTAAGCAAAACTGGTTTCGTAAGTAACCGTCTAATCCACGACATTGGTTAAAGTTGACTAATAATTAATTACCCTGCATACGCCAACACTAGTAGCTTTTTCTAGTGAGTAGTTGTTCCAAGTGTTTGCCTCTATAACCCTCAAAATTATGTTGCCTTTAATAGCTAAAATCAAGACTAATCACTAATATAGCAACCGTTTAGCAACAATTATCCGAAGACAAATGAACTGTCAACGTCCTCAAAATTCACTAAATGCTCTCATACTGATTATATTAATTATAGTTGACATGGATTGACTAATTGCGTGCGCACCACACTGGTGGATAGCAACCCGACTTAATAGAGACAATTGCTATTAATGGCTTTCGCTAAGGATTCCGCAGCTATTAATCTCCATAATCTTTGTTGTTTGCCAGTATATTTAAGCTGAAAGGACAGCTTTGATCATAGGCAGATCTAAAGGAGCCGATGATTTCATGAATAAAGGATAATATAAGATAAGAACATCAATATAACATTATATTTACACTTCTCTCGGTATATAAAAGTCTGTTTTCCAAACATCAGTTACTTACGTGTGGAAATCTTACACACGTATCTAAGAGCAGAAATCGGAGTGCTCTCTTACTTCAAAACTAAACTCCATCGGTTATTGTAAAATGATCGAGTTTCTCAATATTTTAAGTAACTCGATTAGAGCGTTCGTAAGCAGATACATCTCATGTGTCTACAGATTTTATTACAAAAGTTTATAAAGACAGCGAAACGTAAACGCCTACTCTCTTTTGTTTCAATAACATGACAAGTTTCGCGCTAACTAAAAAAACGTATCAAACCGTTCGAAATAGTTTTATTTAAATTTTGTGTTCTTTATAAGGGAACGAGTATAAATTCAAGCTTGTATTCTCTGGTGGTTACACAAAGGTGTATATACTATGTCACAACTACATTTATTAAAATTCTTTCGTAGGAATATTGCAGTCTCAGCTATTACTTAGTAGGGATTGCTTAAAAGGAAAACCTGAAAAAGATCATTCTTGCGAAGGGTATCTTTTAGACACAGTACGACATCACTACATAGTATAAAACCTTTGAGGAGTGGCTGGAAAGGCAACACGGCGTCCTTACCTTCCGCATGACGCAGGTCCTCACCGGACATGGTAAGTTCGGGAGGTTCCTGCACCGGATCCGTGCGGAAGAAACGCCCGGGTGTCACCATTGCGTGGACAGCCCGGAGGACACGGTGGAGCACACGTTGGAGGTGTGCCCCGCTTGGGAAGAGCATCGCCGTGTCCTCGTGGGGGCGATCGGCGGCGGTAATCTCTCGCGCCGGGCCTTGGTACAGGCCATGGTCCGGAGCGAGGAGGAGTGGCAGGCGGTCGCCTCCTTCTGCGAAGCAGTAATGCTAGCAAAGGAGGCGGCCGATCGCGTGAGGCAACGATCCTCACGCCCCAACCGCCGCCGGGATTCTGATCCCGATTTCCGGCCACCGTAGGCGCGGGCTTGCGGTCGGTGAGCAATGGGTGGCTCGCCGTCCGACCGTCCGGTAACCATCCGGACCGAGCCCAAGTCGTCGACGGCGCGTACTGTTTCCCGCGCGCCTCAAGGAGATGTCAGCAACTGTAGGGGCCCATCAGGGTCGAAGCCTACTGGGGCCAAGGGTCTAATTCCGAAAGGAAGACTCGGCCCTGGTACGAAAGGACAACGAAGGAACAGGAGTGGGTTTTTAGTCAGTAAAAGTCTGACACTATCTCCCGCTCCGCCCAAGAGAGGGGGATGTCATAAGATGATTTTCCCACCGAAAAAAAAAAAAAAAAAAAAAAAAAAAACATAGTATAAAACAAAGTCAATTTCTCTGTCCCTATATCCCTATGTATGCTTAAATCTTTTAAACTACGCAACGGATTATGATGCGCTTTTTTTTAAATAGATAGAGTGATTGATAACATCCATTAAATAGTGGAGAAATACATTATAATATATATTTTATACCCGTGCGAAGCCGGAGCGAGCCGCTAGTTGTCAATATAATATTATGACGACCAAAAGATTCGTTTTTGTATTGTAATAAGTAAAATTAAACAAGCCTGTAACTGCACCGCTTGAAGAATTAATATTTCAGTTAGTTTTGTAACTATTGATTAAAGATAAATAAGCCAACATGAAACTTACAAAACATTTTCTCAAAAAAAAAGGACAAATCTGTGATTAAACGGGCATAAAACACTAAACAGAGATTAGTGAGTCCCATTAAAACCTTACAACTTGATATTTATCTGCATTCTGATCCATTAATCTCTTACAAACTGAATGTCATCCAATTTAATTCGCATTAAAAGTGAAATAATCGGATTAGTACGCCATTGGACGCACTCGTCATCGTGTCACACGCAAAATCGCTTAGCGAATGACTTCATTGTGCCGTGGATAAAACAGTCGAGGAATGGAATTGGATTTTTTGAGATTCTTACGTTTGGTTCAGTGCAAGACGAGTCGGTTATAAATATGTATAAGTATCTATTGTAGAGATAGGCAGTAGTGTACAATGTATACATGTACAGTTGTATACGTACAGTGACGTAGCAGTAAACTTTGACCGTGGTGATATTACCAATATTCTGTGTGACGAAGTGTAGAGGTATATTCAGCAAACCATGTCTACAGGCTGATAGATAGACTATTCTAATGTGTTATCATCAAATAATTAAGTCAGAACTGGTATAGACAGCATTATTGTGAATACGACTTACCATTATTTCATAGGTCGTACACGTCAGGATTTCATCTTAAGCTTCAAAACATCTACGACTATCAACTGCTACGTTACATAATTTTAATAAAACGATTTGTGTTTTTAGGCACTAAAACTGTATGTATCTAAAAGTAGTATTCGCATTTTATTACTATTACTCACAGCAGTTCAGTTACTTACCAGTTTTTATTTATGTGAATGAATCATCGCTGTAAAAAGTAACATTAAACATACACAGTATAATTTGTAAATCGCTTGTATACAACACTTGCCATAAACAAATACTATTCTACAAATTTTCTAGTCCAAGATCTATCTTTCAATAATAGCTTTAAGTAAAGTACTAGGGCTGTCAAATAAAAAAACTGGAGTGCCTAGACATAAACAGGACTATATTATATTTAAGAAAACGGTTAAAGATTATATAATACTGTCTGGTTGGTCTAATGGTCACAAGCTGCTGACTGCTGGCTGACTTGGACTTGGATTCTCGGGTCAGGCACAGTGTTATTAGGTTTAATCAATAGTTATTTGTTAGTAGCAGCACGAAGTCTGGATTTGTGCCCGGTTAACGGCAATAGGCTTGTCTCCTATTATATTGGGACCAATAAAAGTTGGATGAAAGTGCGATTTTTGATTAAATGTGTGGCCAATTCTGCTTCGAGTAATTAATATAAATAGTAATACCGTAAAAAAACGGTGGTTCGACTTCAATATGTGTGCAATTCAATCAGCCAACCCTACATCCAGTAGTCGGCGTTGATTGATTGCTTATCCAGATTTTTTAGTGTTCCTACGCATGCACCCACGGATGTGAGGTTAACGCCTCCTATCTTACGCTAGAGCATAAACGGTTTGAAATCTATGAGAATATTGCCCCTAGACTATTTGGGAGTTGCATGGCATGACAAATCAAATGGATGATGACTACAACAGAATTCATATCGCAAATCAGCGAAATTGATCGTTTTGTTCCATGTTAAGTTTGGAGTTGTTTGATTAGATTGTGTAGGATGATTGGTGACAGGCAGATGTTTTTATATAACTTACTGCAACACAAAGCAATTTAAGTGTTAGTGAGGTGTAACTTTCTTATGTTGCCTTAAACAGTGTAATGATTACAGTCTAAAGACTACGCCTGTAGTCAGTTTAGTAAAACCTAGTATCTAATAAAACAGCCTATAACTGCCCCACTGCAGGGTAAAGGCCTCTTCTCTTATAGAGAATTAAAAACTAGTAGAATAGTTTATTTTAATTTCAACAGAATACGAGTATTTCATATTAACATACAATGTAAACTATGAACTCTGTCAAATGAAGAGTTCAAAAGAAGTCAAAGTAAATTAGTGTACATTGCTTGTTATTTTTGCAAACGAAACTACGAGAATAGCTGGTGTAGGGCACAGAACTCGTTAAACGCCCTGCCAATTGGTAATTAAATGTTCAAAGAAAAGGAAAGATGAAGCAAAGAAATTACTAGATTCAACTGTTGCTATATTCACTATATCTTAGTGAATATAGAAACTCCACTTTAACGGAAGCTAGGTAATTTTAAAAATAAATTATTAGTAGCGTTGGTAGCTAGAAAGCATCGAGTAAAATATTTTACTGAAATATTGGATTGGTAATACGAGCCCACGACGACTTAAGATTCCTTTCAGTTTATTTCTTGTAAGAAAACGTTAGAAAAATGTATGGTAAAGGTGGTAAATATGTTTTTCATACAACCTCATTTCTGTAGAGGAAATGAGCCAGTCTTTTTGCGCATCTTTAGGCTTAGTTTGGGCTTCATAATACTGCAAGAATTTATCAGTTAGGACATATTTAGCGGCAGTTAGAGATTCGAACTGAAATCTAAATAAGTACTGCCACAAATTGCTACGATCGGTTGAAAAATGTTGGTATAAAACAAATCTGAGTACCATTTCCCAGTATTCAGACCTGAATTTATACAAAAGATAATCTGGATGCTATACCGGCTATAATAGCTCTCTAGTTAAAAAATAGGTAATAATAATAATGTCCTCCTGACCGAATTTCGGTCACGGCGGCCTGTCTCAGCTGAGAGTAGCCATCTGCGCAGGAGATATTATAGTGCACAAGTAGTAAAATAAAAATAGGTAGTACTAGTAAGAACTTATTTTAAACTTTAGCATAGAGATTAATGTTCTATTTATTTACCTATGAATAAATTCTCAGAGATTCATTTACCAAAGTATCAAGCATTACTAATAATGAATTTCGCGTGAAATTACGAGCGTAGATTTACGATCCGAAACCTTTTTGCAATGTTTGTCTTATGTTCCTAGTTTATGTAAATAGCCTAGTCATAATAAAGCTATGATACACGTGTGGTTTAGTGCAATGAACTACATAATAGATTTCTTTAAATTTAATTTTATGCTTACTGTTCCGACAGCTTACTGTATTTCTTGAGGACCCTAGCTTTGGCCTTCACAAGAGTTTCTATTTGGGGCCACTATTATGTTACTACTAAATATACAGCACTCATAGCCGAGTGGTATGATTGTTGGACTGCAAAGTCAAAGGTCGCAAGTTAAAACCCCGGTTCGCACCAATGTCTTTTCGAATTCATGTGCGTATTATAAATTATTCATCAGTTGCTAAAAACGGTGAAGGAAAACATCGTGAGCAAACCGGCACGCCTGAGAGATTTTTCAACGGTGTGTAAAGCCATGTCAAAGGCCTATAACAGGCGGTTTAAACTCTGACACCAGGTTGTTCATCAACCATACGATAAGAAGAAGAAGAAGACTACTAAATATTAATAATTATTTATTTTCTCTTATCAACATACATGCATTTCAATCTTAAATTTAACAATTAATAGAGTCTAGTGTCTGCAGTAGGTAGAACCTGTCACAGGTTTTATATACAGGTTATCAAAATATGATAATATTATAACATTTGTACTGGCGATTACTTTATATCTCATTCTTAAAACATAAAAAAAAAGTTATCGGACCACATGTTGTATGTTCCTCCATACTATTTGTCCTTATGTATTTCACACAACATAATACCTAATCCACCTCTGACGATTTACTGCTTTACATGAGGACTTATTCTTTCCCAAAACCACATTGCAATAACATACGTTCACCGACATCTATATTATACGTTAGCAAGTCGAATGTTACCACGTTATAGGGGCATATAAATGTGTTGTAAACCAGGCATAAAATGAATAACGTCTTCTATAATCAACCTATAAAATGGAACAGATGGTAAACTTTCGTTTTTATTATTGGGACAATTGTTGTCGATGGCGTGTATCAATCAATGGCTGGTGTTTACAGGTTTTACGATTACCGATAAACTTTTATAGTTTCGGTGTACTTGAGACATCAGTGAGAGGGATGTTATCCAGTAGAAATTGTAAGTAAAAAATTATAAATTACTAGCTGCGCCCTGCGGTGTTATCAGCTACATTCTTTCGGGAGAAAAGCTTATGTGTTATTAGAGGGTGTCAGCTATCTCCATACCAAATTTTAATAACATCGGTCCAGCCGTTCTAGCGTGAAGTGGTAACAAACAGTGCACACAAACACACTCACAATCTTTCGCCTTTATAATATTTTTGTGTGATTGTAATTTTTCTATTCGAGAAAACATTTTTCGATTCGACAAAACATTGCTGAATGATTCAATATTAATTTGCGTCATATATTGCAATTATAATCGGATATCCTGAGTCGTTTTATCTGATGAATGACAAACGGGATTTTATGGCATGGTAGGCAAAATATAGTAACATTGTTCAAGATTATGGGGGAATACGAGCATGGTCTCATCAATTTTTAGTAAACTGCATTAACAATAAATGATTTACGCTTAAAAAAAATACACAAATTTAGAACTCCACAATGAACGGCAACTTGCCATTTGCATCCATCCAAAATATATACACCATATTTATTGAATAAACTACCGTCAAGAGTTTATTGCACCGCTCGTAATATCATAATGTTCAGACAGGACATTGATGCTAACGCCGACTTTTTCACGTGGGTTGACAGGACTGTTCTAAGGCATAAGAGTCACCGCACGTAGTACGCCGATAGACGAGCGGTTAGTGTGATTACAAAACAGCAAATGATAATTTCTAGGAAGGAAATTTTAAACAATTATAATTATTAGATAATATCCTCATTGCGACAATATCAGCTGTCGTTCCGTTTCGCACCTCTTACTAACTAAAGTCGATTAGATCATATTGAAAATGTGGATACAACCGGCTGGAATCCTGGAAAGACGAAAGCTTTAACTCGGAAATGACCTGATGAATCGTCCACGTTGGTCAAAACGCGGGTGAAATCTAGCATCCTAGTATGTTTTTAGGGTTCCTTACCCAAAGGGTAAAAACGGGACCCTATTACTAAGACTTCGCTGTCTGTCCGCCCGTCTGTCTGTCACCAGGTTGTATCTCAAAAACCGCGAGAGCTAGACAGTTGAAATTTTCACAATTTATGTATTTCTGTTGCCGCTATAACAACAAATACTAAAAACGAAATAAAACAAATATTTAAGGGGGGCTCCCATACAAAAACACGATGTTTTGGAGTTTTTATAGATAAATGGTACGGGACCCTTCGTGTCCGAGTCCGACTCGCACTTGGCCGGTTTTTTTAATACCTATCAGTCTTATACTTTAGATTTGTACTTACTTTGTTAACATATCATGAGTGCGTTTACTGAAAATATAATGTAGGCCACGCAAATATTTATTTCTAATATGAATTACTTTCGAAAAGTATTAGTTGAGTCACAGTCGCTACCCTGCGCTGACTCTTACATTCGCTTAGATACAAGTCTTGAAAGTCTAGTCGCGTGTCATGGGCGCGGCCCCACGTGGGTGACACTACCAAAAATGTTTTATGAATCAATTCCGCTATGACCATATTGGTTGCTTTGATTTTTATGTGCCGTGAAATCAGGCTGATCTGTTTTTATGGTGTTTTGACAGATGTCGTCTAAACGTTATGAGAAAGAGTAATTTGAAGTTGTAGAATCGTAATCCCTCACCGGCTTTATCATGCATAACTATGATGATAGATTGTAGTCATCTAGCAGTTTTAAGTTTATGTGGAATCAGATGTGGTAATTAACTCGTTGGACGCCACTAGGCTCACCGACGAGCCACGAACAATAGTTTTCCTATTGTGCCTACGGCGTGGCAGTCAACAACTTAATTGTAATAGTTGTGCCCTCCCTAAGTTTGGACAGGAAGACAGAACTGACCAAAGTTTATTGGATTTCCTTACTTTTTCATATATTATTTCTTGTTACCCTGTTTGAATAAAAAAATAGGTCAGCGTAGTGAACAAGCTTTCATTGTTCCATACTTTTAAGTATACCTAGTTAATATACCATTGTCAACTTTCTCACATGAACTGCGTCTTCATCGTACACCACCTACAGACTCCTGCGCATTGTTAGAAGGCCCCACACCCTGCGTCTGAGTCCACACAATGAGAGAACTGATGAGCGCTGATAACATTAACAATATATTATTATGTCTACATTGCTTTGCTAGCTTATAGAAACTATCTGTATCTTCAATGTGTAGTTAAATGAGAAATTATTCATAAATCTTAGAAAGTTTGAATAAGTAAGATTGATAGAAAAATGTAGCATAGTTAATGAATGTATAATATGTATGTATTAATTTAGTTATAATTTTAGCGCACGAAAGTAATCTTTTAACGAAGTACGTATACCTTATTACTAGAGTGGTTTTATGGTTCAATCATCATCTTAACTACCGAGATATTCGAATGAATAAAATGATTGAGTTATTATAAACCTAAACCGTATCCTTAGTTACTACATATAATTAGATGCATACCTATCACAGGCAATAACTAAAGATTAAAAGATAAAATATTCAGGGTCAGAACCTCCTTAATAAAATACCAAATTAGCTATTCCACTTATTATTGATCGATCACATTATACTTAAGGTGTACCATACTTATATTTTGTACTGCAATTTTCTATATTAAAAGGCGCAGAAACATTCAGCGCGCCCTTTGGCGGATACGTCTAAAGGACGTGGTAATTTTATTATTATGGGATGCGCGTGACCCATCCAAGAAAAAAAAAACAATTCTAAACGGACCACCCATTGTTCTACAGATGGGAAACTCATACAGCATCATACCAGATGCGTTCCCAAATGTCTATGACACACACATAACATCTTAATTGCAATTTAGGTTCCATTATTAATTCCGCATGGGAATTAGGTCTCAGTTGAGCTAAGCCTGAAAGCTCTAACAAATTGATTTATGGGTCGTAACCGCTATTGTATAGTCACGAGCGAAAATAGGTTAGTATTTTGGCGGCTCTTATTATTCAATACTAACGTCAAATTGGTGGTAGAGTTGACATGGCACGCTTCGAACTTATGCTGTCCTGGTACTCGTATTAGAAATGTCTTAGTTCTATTCTCTTGTGTGGTTGGCAATTAAATCTAATTTGTCAGCCAAATTGATTGATTAAGTAGCCTTTTAATCCTAAATCATATTTTTATTTACTTTCACGCCTGTAGGATGGGCAAAGAGTGTACCTTCTGCTTTTACTTACCGAATTCACCGATCAATGGCGGATGGCGGTATTTATTTGTAGCAGGTAACAATTAATCCCATTCATTGATTGAACAAAGAATAATTAAAGGGCAAAAAATATAAAGTTAAGTTTTCGTTAAATGGATTAACGGAAGGGTAGGTACTAGTAGAATAAGCGGTATGGTATTTTCATTCCGTAGAATGATAAAATAGCAAGCAAATTATTAGAATAACCTAACGTTATAAATTCAAATGAAACCAAGCCAATAAATATATACCAACTACACTGTCTCTATTGCTAACAATACAATTTCAATTGTCACCACAAGAATAACAATATAAATAGTTTAATCAACAAACCATTGGCCTCACCACAATAATTTGGCACTCATTCAATTTTGACACTCACTGTTCGAGACCATAAAATTAATCATTGGGTCCTCGTTATATCGGATGATACATTAGCAAAATTGAGCACGTGCGTGAAATAACATGTGCAACCTTTTTATCTATTAAGATCATCAACTGAACATTAATGTTGCTTGTCAATTATACACGTTTGACGAAAAGTAATCATAAAACTACAGGAATTTTAAAATTTTGAATAAAAAAGTTTTCTTTACTAACAGTGCAAAACGAAGCTTAGGTATAAAAAAAAGTTAATTCGTTTTCCCAGACGGTGTTTCATGAAAATCTTTTCATTTTGATCTTTAACAACTAAATACCATACAAACGGACGCCGCGGCCTGTCTAGTTGCTAATAAAGTAATGTCAGTGATGTTACCAAATGTAATTGCCTATTGCTCACACTTTCTTTACACGAGCCGCCTCACACGGTCGAATTTGGACCTAAAATCGTGTACACTGTGGGCCAATGCATGCCACCTAGTTACCTGTTATTGTACAGCTATTTTAAAGAGATGGCCGATACTTGATGGTCGGCATTATAAATTGTAGTTTTAAGAACGGCCTTTTGATCAGCAGCCAAGGCAGTAATGATGCATGTATAAACATTCCCACGTATTGAAACTATTTGTTACCTCGCCGGTAAAAACTGTTTCCCGAAATTTAATGAGTCACTCTTGTTACTCAGAATGTATGCACACGATGAAATTTAGGACTGTTAAGCTCATTTGTGCGTAGACAATTTAACGCTTTTCTTATTAGTCGAACATAAATTACTACTCTAATTAGTTATTAATGTATTGCCATTGTAAAAGGTGTTCATCTGTATCCTGTTCTTCGTCTTCGTGAAGTCTGATCAAAAAAATAAATAAATTTCACTAATTGGCTTTTTAAAAATCAATTTAAAATTAATTACACGACCAACACTTAGCTACGGCGTTTTTGTTGAAAGCACAGATTGGGTCCAAAAAAATACTAAAACATTTCTGTACTAGAGTATGATCGTGTAATCCTTGCCTTAGTGACAGCTGAGTAATTTAGCGTAGAAACAATAAAACAGGCAACAATCTAATAGAAGACGGAGCAACGAGATTAAAAGGCGTTCCCGCGGTATGTCATCTTGTTTTCCTTGTTAAAGTTTAATCCATTTGAGGATCACTGCGTTCCGTATATAGATGTAACTTTTTTGTTATTTAGTAATTGGCTTAACAAATGCAATTGTTTTAGTAGGTCAACCGTAGACAGCGACTTAGCCTATGACAAATAACGCATTTGACATTTTAATGTTCGTATGTTTGTTAGTTATTTATTAACGAAAATGTCAGACCACGTTTGCATTTTTGGTGCACCAAAATTTCATAGTGTTAAGTTTTCTATTTTATAGGCTACACAATTTCTACCAAATTGTTTTTTTTGGCATTTAATCTTTTAAAGAATGCTATAAATAATATAATTTCCGGGCTAAGCTACGTATGCAGCAGTGTATGGTATGGTAGGTATATCTTAAACAGAATGTGATTTATGTATGAGATGCACTCGCGTATGACTTAATTTGAATTTTTGATGTATGTAAAAACGATGTATGATTTATGCGAAGTTTATTAAGATTGAATCTATTGAATACGTTACTGACTTTGTAAATATCGGTATGATATTCGACTTGAGTTACTTGATTAGAAGATTTTAAAAGACTGGCACGTAGAAACACAAAACCACACATATGGTTTCGTTCGTATGGTTTCTTTGCATCTTCATTTTTTGCACATTCAAAGAATTTCAAAATTAACTAATTTAAGGCGCAATTTATTTTTGTAATTAAGGGAACCCTAAACAAAGCGTGTATAACTAATTTAGGCGGACCTAGATAGGTCACGGGTGGACAAGTCTAGACAAATTTGATGGCTCTAATCAATTAGCATCGCGCCGTTATAGATGGCTGAGTCGGACATCGAACTCAGGACCGGGATCCCAGATATCAGTAGCAACTTGAACTTGTTTGTTTCGTTTATGGGGTCAATAGCTTATTGTTCGGGGACATTCATTGGAAGATAATGAAACATTATATTTGCTTATTGTGAAAACCTTTCGAGCGTAGACACTCTTTATAGACTAACGACCCGATTGTCGCATATATGGTTGCCAGTTCTAAGGACCGCGAGTAAGGTTTCATGAAATATGAATGAAGAAAGTACTCTAGTTTTGTCAACCCTGCTACCACCTTGCTATCTGACAATATAATGCTCAAAGAAATACACGCAATGGGTAATAATTATGAAAATTCCATTTAACTTTCCTAATAGAATTAAATTATACAATTATTCTTGTTAATTAGAAAACAGGCAGAATCATTGTAGGATGAAAGAAGACACTCTACTCGTATGTATCGGATTTTATTATTATACCGTAAAAATAATACTCAAAATAACTTAACCTTCCTCAAGCTGTGTATTTTTTGTCGACGTCATTAGTTAGCTCGTCGGAGGGATGGCCCTCCTCGGGAGGTCTTTAGGGCCCCGTGTGTGGTTCCGTAAAAACTGCGGCGCGCCGCAAAATGGTTAGGGTTATTACATAGTGAATAGATATATAATGAGCGATTTATTGAATGAATGAATGAACTTAGGTGGCAGACTAAATACCCTACAATATGTGTAATTCACTTTTTGTGTTAGATGCTTGAGACTTTTTAAAGGACTCGTCTGATGAATTCCTGGATGGATTGTTTTTTCTTTCCTCAAATGTCTAATGTCCGTGGTTTTATGACCGACATTTCCTTTATACTTATTCGTAAGTAGTGCTTAATGTTTATTTACGTTTCTCCGCTTTGGAATCTTATTCTGTGTCAAGGTTGGGTGATTTGTTCATATATATAAAAGTGGTAGCTAAGGTATACATGAATGAGCATCTGTATTAATATATTAACCACTTATTGATGTAGGATAATAATATCTGTTTTATATTTTACACAAATCGCTCCTCCCCTTACCGTATCCACCGGTAAGCGTGACCGGCAACTTTAAATTTGTATGCTAATTCCGTTATTATAGAGACATTATACCTTAATAAATAAATTCGACCGTGATCACAACCTGGTGCTTAAAATACCTTCACTATAAAAAATGATTGAGTTATTATAAATTGACTTTAAACAATGGTTTTTCTACTCTGAAATCGAATAAAAAGACGTGATGAAAAATAATATAGCACTTTTTGTATCAATCATAGAATGATAGAATACACCGCATATTACAATTATTTGCGGTCTAGTCTACCAATAACAGACAGATCATATCATCATACATTTAATTTTATTTCAACATTAGACTATTGACATTATATCGTAAGGCAATAAATAATTCATGTATCTGAAGTGCTCAGTTATCAGAAGTTCAATGCTAACGTTCATACGACACGATATATTAATTTATTTTGACATCGCGTCCGTCAATTGCGGTTTGCGTAGACGTAGCGAAATTATATTGCCTCGCGACGAAATAAAAGATAGCCGTAAATAGTGTAGTACTATAATCACGTATGTTTATTTACATACTTGATTAATTAATGCAAATATGGACACTATTAATTCACAATAGCTAAAAAATATAGTAATATAAAAACCTCGTAGCTATTCGTAGACCGTAAAGTCTTTATTACCCAGCAATAGAGTTCAAAATCGCTTTACATTATCGAATATCTTAATGTGACCAAAATCATTCATAGGCCACGTCCACAGGTGTGATTCAGATAGGGTCATCACCTTGGTACATGTGAGAGGCTATCCACCTGTTATTTGGGAGCGTACCTGTGGCAAGATGCCAGCCGGCTACCAGGATACCAGGAGACAACGAGAGTTTGTACGCTTACCTGGGGCGCATGCGTCCCACCTGGCTTCTACCTGTTTTGTAAAACCAATTTAGAAAGAACCCTCCCTTTACTCTATGGACCCTACGTTGTTAACATTTTAACTCAATTGAAAGGGGTGGATGGATCTTATTAGATGGTGGCTGTGGTTTACGCATGCGTTCTGGCTTACCTGGCGTGTGGTGTCGTTTATTTGGCACGCGACCACGGCACGCGATAGACGGAAGGTGTGACTGGGGCTTTATACCATGTAGAGTTATTGTTTGATGATAAACAGTGGTTTGTTCATTACTATATTGAAGTGCCTTAACAATCACAAATTATATTTTTTTACCTAAGTATGTTATTAATGTGATACTTAATTAATACGAACATTATAGTTTGGTTGTACTATTAAATGACATATTTGAAGACTCGATTAGCGGTCATCTAATAACATTGTCCTTTTTAGAAAAATTAATAACATCTTATTGAATAATGTTAACGATACGTTTTAAAAACACTAGATTTTGTCACCATCAATTAATCTAGCGTTTGATCACATAATATTATAATGACCGTAAACGGAAGGTCCAAGAAAAAGCGTTCATAAAGTTTTTTTAAATAAAATCATGTTAAAATCAAATTAACAAGAGAGAAAACTGCCGCCAGTGATTAAATACGACTAAATTCTTCATTACATCTTGAATTTCTGGATTATATAACACTGGAAGGACCATTCCTTGCTCTTTTTACCGGGAGTGCAGTCACCTCAGAGGGACAAGGCCTTGAGGGCTGACCACAATATTTCAGCAATAAAGAGGTAATTACGTCGAGCCGGGACACGCCTGCGCGTTATTAACCGGGCCTTGTACTCTAGGAGGTAGCACTTGTTTTATTTTTTGTATCAAGGATGGTTATCATAAATAATTATTTACTACACAGCTTTATTGCAGAGTTATTGTGTATTCCACTTGTATTTCGTATACTTGATTAAGATTGGTAGACGCACTTCTATTAATTAACAGCTTAACTTAACAGCTCCTTATCTACATAAAAAATGAAATTCCTCAAACCTTCACGTCGATAATACTAATTTAAACAAAGAGATTAGTGCAATAACCCTATTCAAACAAAGTAAAGCACAAAGGATTAAATTACAGGTTTGATTTGAGAGGATAATATATTGTTTGCATTTTACAGATATTTCGTAAATTCTGCTTCTGTATGTTTTATGTCCGTAAAATTGTCATATGATCAATGTAATAAAGGTTTTTCCTACCTTCTACAAAATAACAATATTAATTATATTACAAAAAGCTCTTGAATTGTGATATATGGACAGATCCTGTTACGTTAAGGACCTTGGCTGCAGGACTACGCTCGTAAGCACAGCCATAATGATGAAAGGAACGAGACGTGCCTTCGTGATAATGCTCTCCTGGTCCCGCCTCCTCGATAATTAATGTATACCACTTATAAGGCAGTGAGCAGACAACATGACATCAACTAGTATCATCTTAAATGTCTTCATAAGTTCATATATCAAAGTGTAACTATTACTAAACAGGAGATTTTGTTATATTTAAACTTAAGTTAATCCTCTACTATTTCTCTTTTTTCCTGTTCGTCTGTCATTAAGTAAAGGCGAGAATTATAAGGCCGTCATTCTTTGCGCTCGGAAACACTCTGATCTCTACCAGAGTGCCGAAAGCACTCGGCAATGCTCAGAGATTTTTCAGTCGTTTTTATTGTTTCTAACCTAAACAGCCTAAACAAGCTTCACATAAGATCTTGGTTTCCAAAAGGCCAGTTATTTTTTTATTCAGGAGTATTTTATCTGGATAGCTATTTACAATTTCTATTTAACCGAAACATAATACGAGGTTCGCAGGGTCAAGACCTGCTCTTGTCCATCATTTTTCAAATTTCCTTTATCAATTTAGGTAATACGAGGATTTCCGATACAAATAAAATAGATGCTGAGAAATCTGGTGTTTCTAAAGTTGAAACCTTTGTGCTTATATGCCTTTGTACTTAGCCGTTATGAATATTTAAATTATATATATTTTAAACCAACAAAGAAATGCGGACTAAAATGACATTAAAAAATTTATTTATTTAAAGTTTTTATGGAATTCCTGAATATGCAATTGAAGTTCAAGAACACTTTTATAATAATTTTGTAACAACTATTTATTTTACCCATATTCGCAAACAAATAAATGATTTATAAATTATAAGTAACGGGAGAAGTACTAATGTGGTACTGGTATTAAAATTATAGCATGTGTAAGGAAGTAGGTTAGCAAAAATGTTTATTAACATAATTTATTTCATTAAGAACTGACCTCGTTTGGAAGGCAAATAAATGAACAAGAACGGCTATTGTTTATAAATTCTGCCTCACACGATGATTAGAAGAGATAACTTTCAAAACGTTGCGCAAGATACTAGGCTAACATAAATCCCTCTATATTAGTCCCGCCTAACGTAGATGTGTGTTTTATTCCCATATTAGACGTTTTTTTATGAACTTAACTTCCATACTCAAACGTGGAGTAATGTTTAGACGGGCGCCGCCCACACTGTTTAGTTACAGCATTAGGGCTGTATCACTTTATTACTGTAAGCATTGATCAACGTAGTTAGAACAAACTCTTGTCCACATTACCACAAATTACATAATAGGCTCTACATTATTTTATAAGAGCGCTGTAAAGTCGATGGTGAGAAAACAAGTTTCAAAATATGGTAATTGTAAAATGAAAATTAAATGCCTGGTCTAGATGATCACATAATATTGCAATCATTATTTACTGTTGCAATTAAAAAGAACAAAAAAATTTGCACAAATTGGAGTACAACATTTATTTACAATAAACATGTCGCAAATATAATCTAAATGGTAGGCCACTTTAGAATCTTTTTGCATAACATTAATGAACAAACTATAAACAAAACTCTGGTTGGATTTTATGATAGAGGATAAGTAGTTTACACACACACATAGCTATTAATTAACTCTACGACCACGGGCATGATAGTAATGTATGCAAAGAAACTATTAAGTGATCTCCGCTACTAGGGTAGCAGAAGTTAGTCAGCCCTCACAAACCGTGCGCGTTATCTTGAAGTAGTATCGCGGTCCGTCCCAGCGACCGCACTCTGTTATGTAAGCCTTGTATGGAACACTATCGCACGGGAGATACACGTAACACGCATGTTACACTGGTTGGTTACAAGCAAATAAATTCAGTAAGCGAGCATTGTTAACGATATCGAAAGTATGGATAGAGGAAATCTTAGAAAATGTTTACTGCTTTTGTTTTCTTGTCTTTGCAGCGCCTTATTGATTTTATATTAGAAAAAATCGCGCAACAGTATTGCTTGAAGCCATAATTATATGGCCCAAACCAAATGAAATAATTGATACTACCTATTCATATTAATAGAACTAGGCTGAGTTTTTACTAAATTCTCTGCATGTAACAAGTTGCAAGGTCAATGCAGATGCGTCTACTTTCTCGTACTTAGTCTGGACTGAACATTAAGTTTAGCCTTGCTGCCTTATACGGATGGCCAATTAATGCGTGGTGTCGTTAGGGACGCAATCTTTACAGAGCTCTCTAATTTTCGTTTGTAAAATAAAATAAGTTTTGGTAAGTCATCGTTCCTTTTGTCCATTATTTTGACGCTGATTTTTGGAACAAACGACATCAGCTACGATAACAGATAACTTAAATAATTAAGAAAAAGGTTCTTCAAAATATCAATTTAACTGTTCTCCGATTTAAAACACAGCGTGAGTATGATACAAAACTCTTTCAAACGTATAACATTTCATTATTCGTTTCCAATGACTAAAATACATCTTAGTTGGCCGCTATCTCCAATCTTCACAGAACATTAAAAAGGCATATATTATTAACAGATACAAATCTGTAAGCATCCTTGGCAACCGCTACTTAGGATCAAATTTAAAAAGAAAATAAAACCAAGTTATTTTAATCCATCCCCTCGGATCCTGTTGCGTCGGCGCAGGCCAGAAATAAATTCAAAATTGACAAAAAGAAAGTACGAAGAGTGTGTAGTAATTAACATTAATTAATTCCTGGACTGTTACGGTAATCTTTGGCTTTTCACGTGTTTTGGATTTAATTAAGGAAGTTTGGAGTTTTCGACCCTTGAAAATAAAAAGGTTTGGGTTCTCATTCACCTGATAATGAGAATTCAATCCTTTAGCGATCTTAAGTAATGACTTATTTAAGTGTCAGTTCTTTCTTGTGATTCTCAGCTAAAAATAAGGTTTACTAGAACAAAGTTCAAGCCCTATGTAAATATTATATCAATTACCTCGCGTAAATCGCATAAAATTTATAGTAAAAAGCAACGATTTTGGAGAACATTTTAAGTGTTCATTAAAGCAGTCTATGACGAGATCATGTTTCATAGTGTTTTCATAGATATTCAAAGAATCTATGAAGGTTTTTAGATTATAATAATAATTTCTAGATCACTTGAGGCCTAAATTATAACAGAAAACAAACCACCTACGATTTAGCACAGCGGCTGCAACGTAGAACCAATAATAATTAGGCAATTACTCGGTGATTAGCCCAGAAACAACACAAGGCAATTAGTTTCGGTTTGTTAGGAGCAAATATTATTGCCGGCTGATGTACCGACGTTTGATGTTCCGAGGTTTGTATTTGCTGATGTAAAATGCATAACTATCGTAATATGAACGTTTGCTTCATTTGCTGAAGCAGTAAGACTGAGATATTAAAGTTAGCTTTTCCTTGAGAGCCAGGTTTTTAATCGAATTTGAAAGAAAATCCTATAAGGGTCATATAACCAACCTAAATACATTTTAACCAAAAACCGACACATGAAGAGGCCGATCTATTTTTTACTAAAAAAGCGTAAATTATTAATCTATTCACGGATAATTGAATGATCTCAAAGGGATGTGGTAGCACTTCCTTCTTAGAAGCACGGAGTGATATAAAAAGATCCTTTTCATCCTTGTAACACTACTTTTTACTCTTTAGTTGAATATCGCCGTGATTTATTTTAAGTTTATGAGTTAGAGCTTCCGTATAGGTTCCGTAGAGTGTATGTGGTTTGGAGATTTATAAACATGAAGATTTAATTTAATTGAGTGTTCAGATTATGTATTTGAACACATGAAAGTTTATATTACTTTAAAGTTTTCTCTGCTGTTTATATATTATGACATCAGTACACATTAATACAGCAAGTACTTTGTGCAATAAGAAACTTTATAGGTTATTTAAATATCCCTGAGTAAATTACCACCAACCACAGGTTATCGAATTCATAATCTTTAGTAATAAATTAATTCAAACCATATAAGCAGGCTTAGTAAGCAGGATATGAATCCCCTTGTCCTAATACACGCATCATCAAGGCCCTACATTTTTAGATTGTTCAATCCGCGTTATATAAAACACTATATTGATCGCCATGCGTCGCGATATGGAGTATTGGAGCGGACTTCCATGCTGATAACCCTTCCGCCGCCCACCGCCGCTATAGTGGTCAGGGACAGCGCATTGCCACAGTTTCGCATTGAATCCATGCGATTTCAATGACATGAGCACAAGCGTGGTACATACATTCATTTGATTGAACTACCAGGGGACATAAGATTTGTAGTGTAGCTGGCAAATACTCCACGGTGTTTGAAAAAAAATCTGGCCTTTTATTCTTATTTATTGAATGTCAGATGGCCTAGTGTCCAATTAAACATTTAAAATCTATTTAATAACTCTGAAAAGAAGTAGTTATATTTAAAATAATTTATGACTTTTTTGAATATAGCATAATTCATTAAAATGAATATTATAATATGCTACCATTCCAATATAAGTACAACAGGAATAAGATAACTCTACTTTACAAAGTTTTCACGCAACTGAAATGGTTATTATCCTAACACTTTCACCTATTGATACAACACTTTTATTCATCGTAACGAGGTTTTTATTAGAGAAACCGTAAAGTTATTTCAAGTTTCTTACTTATTTACTCCTAAAGTCCTAACCCTTTGATGCGAACGACCATAAATTCCGTCTTGTATAAATTATAGTATATAAAATATGGAGAGGATTGTAATATCTGGCACAATAAAATTCTAAATCCACGAAAATATAATGAGTAACAATAATACCCATGGTGTTACGTCACAGGATTATCTGTGATTTACTCTCGCTTACAGCTACATACAACGAGGAGAGCAGCGTCGTGTTACCTGCAAAGAAAGGGTTAGAATTAATTGAGGTCATTAAATATGACATTTGACAACGTTCATGGTGATCGGCATCGTTATTGTTTAAAAGTAAGCATTACGATTGGTCACGCAATTTTATGTATTCCTTGTACTTTTATCTAATTATTGCTACTTTGATACTTAGGTATATACACAAGTTTAGTTGATTAGAGTAATAAAAAAAACATCAATGATTTTACTTTTTATAATGGACTTCATTATAAATTTCGAAATAAAATTGTACAAAATCATAATGCTTTGTTTGCCCACACATGATGAGGACCAACAATAACGGCAAATACACACAAATATAACGCATGGTTGGTATTTGACACTTGACACTCGAACAAACCCGTAGAATTTGGCGAAATGCACACACAACACATTTGTTTTGTCATAACGTCTATTCAAAAGTAAAGTTTACATTAAATATTTATCTACTGACTCTTCGAAAGAAAGAAAAACGTTTATTGGCATAAAACACAACACAAAAAGCAACACATAAAACAAAAACAGCATTTTATGCCGAATCCTAACACCGATGGCCTATGTTAAAACAAAAACAATGGGTTGGTATAGCTTATGCATTTTTTCCTTCACAATATCTGGATTTCCGTACCCCTCGCCCAACTTATCATTAGATCTAAATCAAAAATCTAAATCATTTATTGGAACAATATTTAGTGTACAATATTAATTGTGCGTTAACAGCTACATTAGTTTGGAAAACTGTGTCGCAACTGTTAGCGCCCACCTCCAAAATGGGGAGAGCAGTGTTCCAACATTAAATAATACCTAATATTTTTACTAGGTACTATTCTGCGTTAAAATACAGAGTTATAAGAAGTACGCTGTTTTTTACTTGCTCCAAATTCCCGAGCCTAAAACATCGAATACAAAATTTATTTTATTTTCGCAGGGAGTCGGCGGGTCGATCGGCATCATGAATCAATCGTAACTAGCCGTTCGTTCGACATTTTTGCGACTTCGCACTCTTATCATGCTATGAACGTTTCCTGTGCGCGCCATATGTAGGTACTGCTATTTATACTCCCTAGCAATATAATGAGATACACTGACTATTTGTGCCTACGTACTTGTGATACAAACGGTCGTTAGACGACGCCTATCTGTCTGTGTATTCGTTTAGTTTTAAACATTAGTCTATAATAATTATTATGATCTTTATAAAACTCGTTAAAATTTCTAAACGACATGTCGATACGGTAGGTGAATCTACCGTTTAGACTAAACTGCATATTATTTCTACAATATGTGCCGCCATACGTAAATAATATGACTTTTTTAACTTGACTATATAGAGCTTTTTACCATAAACAAGTAAACGCAATTATGCGTAGACACGAGTCAACAAATTTTCCTTGAGATATGCTTGAGACGAACTTTACGCAAAACGGTAAATGAAAGCTCAAACTGGTTGTAGCGCGACCTTGGACAAACACTATTGCACTCGAGGGGCTTGAAACTCGGAGACCGCATCTGGCAATGTGGACTCAACACGCCAAAATGTGACCGCTAGCAGTCCGCTACACTGGCCTCTTATGGAAAAAGAAAATATTAGCGTCCTAGCGGAAAAGGAGGTAATATTTATTTTTGTAATTTGTTTTTACGAAAGATATCAACAACTATTCTTAAAGTACCTAAATAAATAAATAATTATTAAAAATTGAAAATTGAATTAGTGGGACAAAGAAGTCCCCATAACACTCTTTAAAGAATCAATGAGTTTTTTAATTGGTTGAGTAGTATTTATAACTTTGTGTCAGTATCTAACGTAAATAAAAAATCTAAACATTATAAATTATTACTAATAAATAAGATGAATGTCAAATAATAATGCTCTAAGAACATTTTGACATTCCATTTAAACAACATTAGTTTTATTGTTGTGTATAAAATTTCTACGCGCTACGTGTGAGGTTCCCGAAAGGCTTTTACGGGAGAAAGAGATACAAACACATTTTCCTTCCTATTCTAACGTCCAACACTCGTGTGAAAATGTCTCCACACGTACGAGAACTTAGAAGTGCATTTGAACAACGGATACGTGTGATGTATAATATTGTTATGAATATTAGAAACCTAACGTTAGTACCACATGTGAGCGCGTGTTAGAAAAAAACAGCGTTTGCTTAGCAAATTCTAATCTCTACACATACTCATGTACCAAGGCACCAGGAACCGGGAGGAAGTTATCACATGTATGCCTCCCTGTGAGACATAACACACTCTATAGCCACACACGCATCGCATGTCGAAGGGGTTGAGCGTACGTGGCCCGGGGCCCCTAACCTAAATTCACTCACACACTTGCGGGTCGAAAGCAAAATACAACCCCTCCAAGCTGGTGCGAAAGAGATAACATACAACGTGAAGCGCATAGCGTTAGAAAGAGTTAGATATGGGGCGCAGGTTACGGAGGCGCAAAACAAGTTTGAGTCTGCGCATCTTGAGTCTGTTCTAAGAGTGAAAGTTCGTTTACCGCTCCCGGAGACTGGAAGCCTGGTACTTGTTTTCCATTTTAGGACAAAACTCGATAAAAAAGGGCGCTTTGGTGAGGGATTTAATGGTAGCCGAGGGATCAGCTAATCGTGCTTAGGGGTTGAAGGGTGCGTAGGCTCGTGCGGTGAAATGCGAGGGTGTGTGTATGTTTAGGCAGTCAAGCCTTTACTGATGTGTGCGTAAAAACTGAAGCAAAGTTGTCCGCAACGTGTTTTTCTTAGAAAAACCTGGCGACTTTTCACGTTTTTGTGTGAGAAATAGAACGAACGCCAGTGAATATTTATTTATATTTATTTCTTAAGTCAGTTAAATGCAAAACGATATAGTTTAAGTAGTAGTTAATCTAGTAGAGTTTCAATTTTCTTTATATTACTATGGTATAAACTTATACAGCTCTAATCTTCCTATGTATAACAGTTTATCTAGCAAGGGGATGGTTATTAATAAATGTGTGAGTTCATTCTATGTACATGTACAACCGTAATTTCACGACTAAAAATCTCTTATTTATAAGATTTAGAAACATTAGACGCCCAATAGACCGTGTTATCATCTTGTCATTATAAGAGATTACTGGTAAGTTTGGTTTAATTACCTCTTACCATAAAAAACCAGCTGTTTAAATAAGACTTATCTAGTTTTAGAGGTACATAATGGATTTAACACATCACATTTATTTTGAGTGACTTAAGGTCAAAGCCCCAATCAGTGAAACGCATCACGGCGCACACTATATCAGTCTAATGAGGTCAGACTATGCCCACTGAACCGCGAAATGCGACCATTATATCCCGACCGTTTCAAAGCAAATCTTTCAATGACTCAATTTGAATGTGTGATGGGCCAGTAGAGTATTCTGTCCAACTGGCAACTTGATTGAAATTTTAACATAGAAATTGATGCTACGAACTAATTATAATATATCATTATAAACCATGCCTCGTTGATTAGTTTGTAAAAATAAATCAATTTGTTTGAACATCTTGTATGTCATGTAATTGGCCCGTCCCGTAAAGGAGACAGCGGCTTCATAACACGTCAAAAAAGGAGTACAAATACAAATAAGTAAAAATAGTGCATTAATGTTATTATGTATTTCAGATACTCACCTGTATTATTTTTGAGGCGATTTTTAGATTATCCAAAGATTCACGCGCATTTGAAACTGCGCGATCCGCCCGCCATATTTACATAACTGTCAACGTGCCATTGACAACATGACACTTCGCGCCTAGTAGCAAGTACCAATTAGATATGTAGAGATTCTTAGAACCACTTACTTTGTTCCAATCTACTGTAACTACATATGTCGTAATGCCCTATTTCGAAACAGTTAAATTTGATTATTCTTGACTGACAAATTCACCTTATAAAGGACAGTGAAGCATTGTTGAACGAAAACGAGTAATTTGTAAAATCCATGTGCGATACAGATAGTATTGTAGTAGCCTCGTTAGTCCTAGACTACTAGGTCGAAAGCGCGACTGCTGAACTACAGGTTCGAGTCCCGGGTTGAGCAGTGTTATTAGGTTATTCCATTAGGTGATTCTCAGTAGCAGTACGGAGTCTAGATTTGTGCCCGGTTAAAGACAAATAGGCTCGCCTCGATCGCTCTGCGATCCGTGGTTGGACTATACACCTTTGCCTACCGAATTGGGAATCGAGATATTATTAGGAACAATGTTTATGTTCACATCTTTCTAAATAAGGTATTTTTGATAAATTCGTGATTAAAGAACTGGTACAAGTAGGTACAGTACCGCCATAACTTTTAACCTGCAATCAGCTTCATGTTTATTTTACTTGTTGCTGTCAGAGCCTCGTTTTAGGACAAAGCCCGATGCAATGAGGTTGGCATGTACCATCTGAAGTATTGTTCAAATGTAGGAATATACTCGTAGAGTCAAGACGTATTTAACTTGCTTTCACCTGTGGCCCGTAAATAAGTAGAGACCTTTTTCATACTTGTAAAAGATGTGCAATGCCCTTTAGCCCGTCATGTGTGGCATTGTTGGTCACTAATTTAAAAAAATAAAATATGAATAAAAGTTTTCCTTAAAAATTTGGTTTTGTGATCTCTGCCTACCCTTCTGGGAAACACGCATGACTTTATTTATGTAATAAAAAAATAAGCGTTTGTTTAATCATAATATCCTAATTTATTACCATTAGTTAGTAATAGTGAAAGACTTAATTCTTCTGTAAAGGAGTCGTTCGCAGCTACCCGGCAGATCAGTCGATCTGCGAGGTAAAGCCGTGCTCGCCGCGGTCAGTCTTGTGTTAGGTGACCGTTTTCACATGTCGAGACCCCACCGTGCTTCGGAAGGCACGTTAAGCCGTTGGTCCTGCGCCTGATCTCTCTCCGGACGTGTCGGTCTGCCGTCCCATCAGACTATGAGAGTAAGGGAATAGGGAGTGCACCTGTGTCTGCGCGCATACTTGTGCACTATAATATCTCCTGCGCAGATGGCTAGTCTCAGCTGAGACAGGCCGCCGTGACCGAAATTCGGTCAGGAGGACATTATTAGCTACAACCGTAGCAACTACTTCTTCTCATCGTATGGTTAATGAACAACCTGCTGCCAGAGTTTAAACCGCCTGTAGGCATCTGACATGGCTTTACACACCGTTGAAAAATCTCTCGGGTGTGCCGGTTTCCTCACGATGTTTTCCTTCACCGTTTTTAGTAACTAATAATTAATTAATCATACGCACATGAATTCGGAAAGACATTGGCGGGTTTGAACTTGCGACCTTCGACTTGGCAGTCCAGTGGTCATACCACTTGGCTATCAGCGCTAATTTGTTAATATTTAGCAATTTTTGCATAGGTATATTTTTAAAGGTACACTTTGTGATTACATAACATAAAATATTCAAAAAACGTATACAACAATTCAAAAAGGGTAACACATCCAAAGCCATATATCATGCTAGAAAAAACTCCAAACTTTAAATTTGCCTTATAAAAGAAGTATTTAATTAACAGGATTAGAAAAAAGATAAATAATTTCCCTTTCTCAAGAATGCCAGATCCGAATCCCGTAGGAATGTGGCACTATCCCTTATATACACCCATCTCTTTCTTACATGTGTCATACTGTCTAAACTGGTTAACTTTGATTAATGGTTTTAGTATTTTTTGTTGCCGACTGAATAGAAATATAATTAAATGTTATATGATGAGATTATGCTTTTCACAGTTCCAAGTAAACTTTACTTTTTGATTATAATAATAATGTGTATTAATGACGTTTTTAACCAGTCACAGTTTGTTGAATAAACTAGGACTACAGCGAGCTACTCAGGGCAAATTTAGTTCACTGCGGGCTTACTATATGAGCTAGCTTTACAGGTCACCTGATAACCTGAGGCTATAAGCAGGTACTTCATAGTTTAACATGAAAGATTTAAATATCTTTTATTAGCGAGTAACGAATCATTAATAAATCGTAGTTTACATTAAAATATGCTGCATAATCCATTGAACTTGCTTATAGTGATTGCCTTAACACCGTTCGTTTACACCCAGGAAAAAAAGCATGTCATTGTTTGTTTGACACGGGAAGTGAATCCGCGACGCCACAATATTGGACATAACATTACTGCGCCCCAAAAGTGAACGTAGAAGTTAGTACACCCACATTCCGTCAATTACATTCTGTTAGTATTTGTTCTTGACGTGTTCTTTAATCGTGTCACCCATACCAATAAAACTTATGTTCATGATTTTGTAATTTTAATTAAATCTATTTTGAAACTAAAATAATATTAGCAAATAAGAGCGAACATAATCAGCGGGATTAACAAATTTAAATTCGAAATAGTTCTTTCTACGCAAACTTCTAATAACGCCATAAAAAACAATGTGAAACTGAAAGGTACTTCTATTATGTCCCCATACTACCCCTCCCCGAACAGCCACCTTTCATTCATGAATACTATACACCCTACGCAATGTTTAACGGAGATCTCCAACGCAGTTCTGCTCGCCTAGTACTTTCAGCAAAACGTTACGTCACCATTTTGTGGATCCGATCTGAGTATTGTTGTTTCATCTTTCTGCTATCTCTTTTCTTTAGGGGTAGGGGAAGCCGTGGTGTATTCGGTAAGTTCTACTGTTCTGTATAATTTTATTCAGACTTCCAGATACTGAAATAAACATAATATACAAAGTAATATCACTACATGATTTCGTTTTACCAAAAAGTATGATTCAGCTTGATTATTTTAATAGTTAATATAACGTTTGACGCCATGCTGGTTAAGATAATAAACTAACATACACCGAAGGCTAATGACGTAATTCCAGATAACTCTAAAAATTAATAAAATAAACAACAAAAATCCGTTGAATTTGATAATTATGGACCTCGTAAAATATGTTATAAACATCCTATCAATGTGCTTAGCTACAGATATCAGACTAGTGTAAGCAACTGTCGCTTAGATTCATTGCAGGACTGTGAACTGTGAACACATGCCACGGTTCCTGGAACGCAAATCCTATGTATCAAAAGAATCGAGGTTACTGAATATCCGAGAATCTCGGAACAATTAACTATGGCGGGATGTTGTGTTAGCTGAATCCGGACATGTAAATTACAACTTTGGATTGTGGACGTTACAGAAATTTTGTATGACGCTGTAGCAAGATAGATTTGTTTGTTTTAAGTCAGTAATTTGTGTATTTTAATTAAAACCACGTGAGATTAGCCAAACTCCGCACAGTGGTGCTAACAAAAATATGTTTCTAAATCTATTACTTTAACAGGATAATATTTTTGAATTGGATTCACGACCTGCTTTACTTTTATACTTAAATAGTCATATTTAACTCTAATTATTTAGTATTTCCTTAGCCCAAACAGGTATGATAATAAATTCCATGTTTAATGAAAAACAGAGCTTCCCCGCGACCTAATTTTGGCCTAGACTTGTTTACATTCAATCTGTATTGTTTATTTGCACTATCTAAAACACTTGCGATGTATGAAAGAGGTATTTCGCGATCCACGCATAGTCTGCAGGTTTATTTATAAGTAAACTAAGATTACTTTGTTTATGTGTGATTCTGGCATCCGGCTTCACAAACAATTTATTTATTTCGAGGTATTTAAAGACGAAAGAATTGGGTGTTTGGCCCAGCAATAAGCAAATAATGTATTCACGTGAGCTTCTTTGTTTATATAATAAAATAAGAATTTTAGATGTTCTTTCTTGCGCTAATAGTTCTGCGAAAGACAAATAGGGTATAATCATTAGTCGTTTTGTTTTACATTGCAATTAAATAAATAAATAATGTTTAGGAAAATCATTTTTAGTGTAGACTTTTTTATTTTATGGGTGTGGTTTTTTTAAACAAGGTAACAAATACTCGTTTTATTCTTTAGAGAACCAAGATCTTACAATGTCCACCAATTATGGATGTTTCCGTCTCCAACTCATTTTGTTACCCAATCTATTCATAGTTGTACATCATTACAATGTTGCTTGAACAATCTCTAAAAGTGCATTACACATGTTCTCACATAAAATTTCTCCCGAAACGAGTTGCGCAAGAGTGCGGCCGCAGGGCCGTTCCTAATTTTATCGACATAGTGTTGTGAGTTACCATTATTGACCATTAGCCATCGACTCGCTGTAAATGGTCGATTAACACTTGGCGTTATCGATAAAACTTAAAATACGTTTATAATCTCGCCCATTATAAAGTTATTACTGCATCGTTTTTAATTTGCTACATTTATCGTTATATTTATATCGCTTTTTAGTGAAGTTTTATAATCTATTGAGCAGAAATATCTTTTTTAAATTGAATTTAGGAACTTATTGCTGCAAATACAATATCTCAGAAAGGTATCGGCATCGTTAAACAAAAAATTGTTCAGTTGCAAAATGGTGCCTGTGCTGAAGCAATGGTGTAGGTCCTATAACTAATTTAATCGTTATGGAGTGCTAGATTCCTCCTCGAGTGACGATACCTAAGTACGTCCGGCGCACCCTGGATGGTCAAAATCGCTACCATCGTTATTGATTGACCAATCTTTACACCACAGAATGACCTGTTTCTTTGTAGGCTCATGCCGATACAAAGAAGAAGAAACCGTTAATCATATTTGGATATAGGTATTTTTTCAGTATCGGTAACCGTTCCCACGATAGCTTCAGGCCAAATGCAAGAAGCAGCACATCTTTTATTATGAAATGTATCGTATAGCGTTAGCGAGTGTATCTGAGACAGTATCATATTATTCTGCAACGATAGGGGAATTCCCGATGCACTGATCCAGTTACTTTAATGACAGCGTGGCAAAATCAGGGGAATAACCGAGCTCGATTTATAAATCTATGGCAAACCAAACGATCAAATAAATACAAAACCTCACGAATCTTTGTATTGTGTACCTAGAAGGGTAAATCCTCTTTATTAAGCAAGTGAGCTACCAAGCAATGTCAAAAGAGAACTGCAATCAAAAAGTTCTTAAAACAATGATAAATATCTACGACATGTTCGAGAGCTTATTATTTATACTGACTGCGACGTAATTACGAAGTATAAAATACGACTCATACAAGTAAATAAGACATAAGAACCAGAAGGTACCTATAAATACAGTAGGACAAGTGCTAAAATTGCACCCTAAAGTGCCAATAAATGCAATGTTTATGGCACGTAACAGGCGAAAGTAAAGGAGTACATCAAGGCAGGCATGGTACTAAACATAATCGGCTGATCTTAAACAAGCAATTCTTCAAATCTGAGCTGCAAACGGAGTTTAGTCAGAAATGGCCACTAAAACGGAACTGTGCCGAATTTCCCAGCGTAACAAAAAAATGACAATGTGTTATTGTTACTTTTAGATCCAGATGGGGAACCAGCCAATATTGCTGATACTCGACTTGATTTGAAACCGATAATTACATCGTTTTGCTAATACACTTGGTCTTTAAGCGTAATATTCAGCTTCACAAAAATATATAATGCTATTTACCTCTAAAACTCTATGTTTGCCTCTATTTTTTGCAACTGATTCTGAGAATTTTCTTACAGGAAAACTAACAGCATTTTTTCTGACCATGGAGTTTAAGCCAAGACATTAAATCCTGTCCAGTAAGCTTTAGCTAAAATATTTTTTGTATTATTTAAACTGCAGCTGTTTTTGTAACGTTGTACCAAAAGATGTCTTATATCCCATAATTCGATCCCCATAAAAGGCTTCACGATCCTATTTTATAGTGTAAACAAAGAAAAAGAAACTTTTACACTATAATAAAGTCGCAGGGATGAGTCGCGTGCGTTACGTGGACTCCATTATGCGGAGCCATCAAACTAAAGGGCCCGAGAGCAATGGCGTCCACTTTTGCACTTCATAAAGTATTATTACTTGTAACTACGCAATAAAGTTATTTTTAACGTAATGTGCTAGGATATCTCACTTACAGAAATCTTGTTACATGTAATTTAAAGTGTATGAGACATAAGCGCGGCGCCTCGTTCGAATGACTAGCGACTCTAGTGCATGGCTCGCTGCACTAATGCAACAAGTCCATGTTATGATGTACCGCGGCTTCGTCTAATCAAACCTAGTGGAGCATATCATTTTCTGAACATGACACGGAAGTATGATAGTCTTGTTGTCACCGTAGAGTAAATGACTAGAAACCTGGTTTAATAGACAACCCGTTTCGTCATCTTCAAACAGCCAGTTACAGCCTTTAAAACTTAAGAATGAAACATAGTACAAGCATTGGAAATACATAAATAGTAATAAAGAGAAAAATAAAACTAATCCATGACCAAATCTTTAAATTTCTTATAAAACTAAAACTTCACACATCCGTCTAATCCCGAGCAAGTTCCATGTAAAAGTAATTTAATAAGGCACCGCGCGACCGTGGGAGCGGCCATTAGTGTTAGTGCGCGGGCGCATTTAAAAGTGCATCAACGCGTAGCCGCGCACTGCGCGACACAGATCATTAAGATACGAAAAAAATCTGGAGACGAGACGTTTTTGTGGATCATTATCTAGAGGCTGATACCTTGAGACGCTGACTCATATGGAGTTTTTTGTCTTCCATCATCGCTATCAGTTGTTTTGTTCTTCTTTCATAAAACGTGTAAAATGGTATGAAATGAGTTGTAGCTATTTATAGACAAGCAAGCTTTCGTCTACCATTTTTTATTAAACTTTTCCATGAAAATGAAATCATGTAGCCAGAAAGAAACACTTAGTTTTCATTTCGAAGTGGGTATATTAAAGTTAAGTTTTGGCCAAAGAATAAGCATTGCTATTCAACGTGGCAATGCTGCCAGTCTTTTGGGCACGTTACCAGTTGACATCGATGGGGATCAATATTATGATGCTTTTTAAAGTTAAACTAACTTTGTTATATAATTATGTCATAATAATATGTGATAATTATTTGCTTATCTCCTCCTACGCTAACACGTGAACAAAAAAGTATCAAAGGAAATATTTGTTCATTACTCGTTACGTCACATAAGCTTCCCACAGCTGCGCTTGGGAAATCAGACCGGGCGTCCATTCCTTTTATTTCGGCTGATTAATTATAGAAAGTAATTGTAAACGGTAGGAATAACTAATTAGCCACGTCTATTGCAAAATAGTACACTGCCGCCGCCACACTGACAAAGGGCGTAGATTTGTTTGTAAACTTTGTCAGAGATCAAAAAGCATGTTGCAATGCAAAAAATGTAGCTAGGTACATAAACGGACAGTTTAACTAAAACCATAACACGTTTTGAAGATATTTTAGAAAGTAACTCCTAAATAGCTGGAGATAAGCATCCTATTACTTAACAAAAGTCTAAAATACACCTCAAACACTATTCTAGTGAAACAAAAAACTGAATTCACAAAAAACAACAACAGTTGATTCTTTTTTTTTGTCTAGTCACCTGCGTGCTCCGGTTTTGTACCAGGCGAGCATAACCTAACAGGAATGGCGCCCATAACTATGGACGAGTTTGATTCAAAGATTCCCGGACTTTATTGTGATGATACATATTTAACTATCTACATCTTTACATATCTATTGATTCCTTTTATTACTTTTTTATACTGTGTGTCAGTTAATAGAGTTAGCAAGGAGCATTAGGTCTTGCCAGAATCGCTGTAAGTTTCCCAACCTTAGCTAGAGTTAGGTGCCCAAGCCCAATCTAAAAAAATACCAAGTTTTTTTTCTGGGTTGTTATATACTTCATAAAATGATGTGGACAGTCGCAAGCGCAACTCAGCAGTTTATTTAAAGAATTCATTTCTAAAGAAAGGCGATGCTTATTTTAATCAGAACCAATGGATTTTTGAGACCTGTCAAGATATTTTTGCTATTGGCTGGCTTACCTAGTCTGATAAAATATCTTTATCATATATTTATCACTCATACATACATACTTAATTATATCACATCATCGAAAACAAAAGAAACAAAACAGTGTCTAACCCATAACAACAAGATCAAAACTTCAGGATTAACGGGAATCAGGAACGGGTATTTCTAGACCTAGTTCCCAAGTTGCGTAAGCCTCACTGACCTCTGTGTTCCTGGTAATAAAGCTGAAAATGGTATTGTTTACACGTGAGGTATCAAATTTCTGACCGTTACATCTATGGTCAGACCACCGACATTGGATTTCCGAGTGACTGAATGCAGGTAATGCTTCCAGGGAGCTGGCTTTTTGATAGAACCGACTAGTTCTATATTTCCAAGATGTTTGAGCTGTTGAACGGTTTTACTTGATCGAGTCTGTATGGTATTGACCTTCACCGTCGTATTGAATCAACCTTTTAATTTTGGGAAGCGTTTTGGAGCTTACTGAATTATTTAATCAAGTTCAATAGTCTTAAGCTTGAACTATGAGCCACGAACCTATACTCTAAGTAGGTATAAGTTACCTATATGTATCTACAAATCGTGTTTTGGAAAAGCGGAGTCTCCAAATACAGGCACTACTTGCTTACAAAGAGGTCCCAATCACAAGTTGTGTAACCACAAAAACATTTATCGCAAATAAACTTTTTTTTATTTATAACCTATTTACTACATAAATATAACACTTTTGTTATTGTTGCTACTGTTTATAAGCATGAAAAAATATAATTGTCCTTCTATTCTACAAAGATATAATACATAAATCACGTAATAATAGGTTCATCCAAAAGCAGTTCATCTTCCAAAACGACCAAAAAGTCCCGAATCCGCAACTAAATAACATAGTTCTAAGGGATTTAGCGAAAGCCGATTATTAGCAGATCAAAACAGAGCAACGCCGACAGACCGTAACTGGCGCCTACAACCGCCCATAAATTGGAAGCCAGTCAATATTTTTTTATTCACCGTCGGTTGCTGGGCAAAGGAATGGCCTACTTATTTAAACTAAACTAAACAATGAAAACAAACTTATGTCATGCTCATACTGTTAACAGATGCACACATATGGCTATGCATACTGGCGCGAGCGAAAGCCATTAATGAAAAATAAATGTTATTAAAAATAATACTCGCGTGGAGATATAAAAATAAAAGCAATTACTGCAACGTGGAAGGCATTAGGATGATAACTGTTAAGTAGTTTAGTGGTTCTGGTTATAAATGGTATGTGCTGTAGAAACTTATATAGTGGAAAATGTAGCAATAATAGACTGGTGATTGAAATGTGTTTCAGAGCAATCATCAGGTTCAATCAGAACCTAAAGGCTGTCAGAGACGGTAGACTCACAGTTAATAATATAATATCTTGGGACAACTCACACACGGTCATCTGATCCCGAACTAGGCAGAGCCTGTAATATGGCAACCAGACAACTCATAAACATACATAAATATTTCTAAATTCATACATAATATAGATAAATCAGAACACCCAGACACAGAACAAATAATTTTGCTCATCACACAAAGATTTGTCCTGGGTGGGAATCGAGCCCACGACCTCCGGTTAAGCAGTCAGGGCCACTAACAACTAGACCAACAGGCCAGTCAAACAACAACAACATTTCTAACGCAAAGATACTAAGTAATTAATTATATCTTTAGTGAGTTTTTTATAGTCGGTAGTTGCTCTTGCTTAGGTAATGTACTATTTTACATTAGAAGTTCGTAATTTAACGCATTTCCGGAAAAAAAATTGTGCGATCTGTAGTTATTTGCCCCGAGACTGGGTGTTTGTGTATCTGTTACATGTTTGTGAAACGCACCCACGATACAGGAGAAATACCTAGTGTGTTATATATACATATATAAAATCTGTAAAATAACTAGTAAAATGTTATGTATATATATATATCGATATATAGTATATATATAATATATCGCATTACAGTTCGTAGTTCTACTGTTATATTCTAAAAGAGCTTTTGTCTTTCTGATGGTAAGAGTTAAAGGCGAAGGAAGTCGTTGAATAAGAGAAGATTTACTAAATACATAACTAAGTTTAATATATTGTACGAAAAAAAAAAGTTGTAGCAAAATCAATTTTAACAGAAAAGGAATACCCAATTTACACGGCCGTATACCTTTATGTCAGTGCAGTTTAAGAGATTTTTCAACAGTGTGTAAATCCATGTCAGAGGCCCACGGGCGGGTTAAACTCTGACATCAGGTTGTTCATCAACCATACGATAAGATGAAGAAGTGCAGATTGCACTAGAGTGAGCAATAAAATATTAGTTATCCATACAGGACGTGACTATGCACATCACGAAAATCTAAAAGATCCTGAACACACAAATCGTAAAATAATCCAAAAAAATCCAAAGTTTGAACAATTGCAACCAATTGTTACAACCAGTGATGAATTTTCAGTACAAATCGTCATCTTGGCATAACATCAGAACATTGTGTAAAGTTTAAGCCTATGCTGATTACGTAATTCACGTTCATAAGGTAATCATTTAATCAACACATGGTTTACTGTGAATAATTAGTCTAGACTAGAATAACATTTGGCCTAATGTAAACTACAGTGTTTATGTCTGCGTTCCTAGTATAGATATAATACAGACATTATTAGCTAAGACTAACCACCATGCCACCTTATTAGATCATAGTTTAGTTTGTTAATTTTTTCTGTGAGCCCATGATGAAGAAACCGCACTCGTGAGCAAGCGAAGCGATCAATATTATCACGTTTTAAAAAAAAACAGTTAGAAGTTGGCCTTTGCTGCAGTGGGACAGTCAGCTTGATATTTTTTTTTTATATATAGTTTAAGTACTCACTGTATTGAAGTTATACATTTTAAGAAAGCCCCTACTAGTTTATTGAATGCACCTTGCTTTAGTATGTAACCTTCTTCTACAGTTCTCATAAATAAGTTCTTTAAGCTAGAGAATAAATTATGAGTCCTTCAAATATAGTAGCAAGGAGCAATCCTTCTAACCTTCTCTGCTTTACGTGGTTTTACTAGAGTTCACATTTGTTAGATTACGGAGAAAAAATACTCTTAAATTATTATATGAACCTAGATAATAAAAATCTAGCTAGCCTATAAACCAACAACAAATAGTAAGGCACCTATGCCAATAGATGGCGTTGATCGGCGCATCTCTGTATGACATATTACGTTTAATTTATTGTCAGTGAAACGTTATGTAAATTAAACTATATTCAAGAATATTATACTGTTTACACCGTACTTGTTAAACATCGATTTGTTATGAAACTGGAACGCGAGCTGAATACAAGGTACTTCTAAAATAATTCTGTCAATCAACATAATGTAAGATGTTGTTGCAAATAATGTTAAACTAATTTTGTGGACTGTATACATTGTGTCATAACATTACCGTCATTTCAGCAAAAGGTCAAATTCACTTTGAATATGGCAATATAGAATACGTAATAGCAATCTTTACCCCTACTGCGGAGCAATGATTTTTAAGATCGCTCTACTACTCTATTCAGTCAAAAACAAATAAATTATTCCCTGATGTCTTTTATGAGGCGAAAAATGCTCGTCTAGTTCGTACGATAAAATTTCATTATTACGTCACACTGCTCGCTATACAGCTTGTACTTTTATCGAGATGGTTGAGAATAGGAGACGAAATAAAAATACATTTAAAATATATAGTAGGGTCGAGTTGTTGACCTCAACCTGTTTGCTTTTTGTATCTTACGTTTCATGTTCACCTGGTACCAATGTTTATATTCCGTAGCGAAATATTATAGATACATTGATGTAATATTTACATTACAAACACAGTAAATTGTGTTCAACATATTATTTTCATTTTCATACACACTAATTAATTTTTTGGAGAGAGTCCACTAAAATTAAGATAGCGTTAGGCGTTAGACTTTAGGCTTAGGTATAAAAATTATGACTTTGATTGTGAGATATTCACCTCATTTTTATTATTATTAATTATTGTGAGAAAGCGCAGTCTACAGAAATTTCTGGTAGCTTACGTACTTACCTACTTCTTGTGAAACTATGGAAGACGAGGGTATTTTCTTATAAGAGAAAAACCATATGACTACAATCTAGACTATGCATACAAAGGTGTACAAATGAACCTCACTCTATATTAAACTTATTTCATAAGACCAGAACATCGCTCAAGATAAACAAAAAGCTAGTACCGAAACATGCAAGTCATAATTCATTGCAACGAAACTGCAACTTAATAACAGTAAATATTGATCAATAAATCAATTCCTGTTATCATTACCGTTTTTCAAGGCACGTGCTGCGTTTCCTTCCTGGAGAGACGGCGATGTACAAAGACGATTTAGTTCGTCGGCTATTTTGGGCGCAATCAACTTAGGGTTGGTACGGTGTGGACGAAGGTTTCACAAGTTTATTTTTTCTACAAAAGTTTTGTTGTTAGTGGACGACAATTTAGCGCTTCGGTTTAATGATTACATTAAATATGGTTAAAGATTCAATGGTTAAAGCCGTGTGGTATCCGGCCTAGAATTGACCACCCCCTTTCCTCCCGTGGGTGTCGTAAGAGGCGACTAAGGGAATATTCAGAAGATGGGCAGCAGCGTCTTCTGTAACTTCACCACCAATACTGCGATCCCCAAGCCGCTTGCCAAGCGTGGGGATTATGGCAAACCCCCCCGCTTAAGCGGGGAGGCCTATGTTCAACAGTGGACGTCTTTGGCTGATGATGATGATGATGAAAGATTCAAGCGCTGCACAGGAAGTTTTAGTCTGGCATGGTTGCTCATGACTACATTTTTCATATCTAATAATATTAGTCTGTAACGTAGACGTGTACTATTATATAACCGTTACACATTCTCAGAGGAGATTTTTTAACGTGTAACAGCGTTGATTGGTACATACTAATTTATTAGATTTAAAAACCGCCGATGCTCTACAACCATAATTTATACACAAAAAGTTTCGTGCACGCGCAATAAATCGCAAACTTTTTATAGCTATTATTTCGGCTAACCTTAAATTAGTTTGACGTTCTCCCGGTTCATTCCTGGCTACATACGCAAAGGAACACTTGTGTAAGATTGAGGTTAACGGGAAGCGCAGTAAAAACGCCGTAAACTTTATAATAATAATTGTATCGTCCGGAGTGATTCCTATTGATTCCCCTAGATTTATCACGTCATAGCCTGATCTCGATTTTAGTGATGTTATTTCTCTATTTACTTTTTCGTTTAGTCTTATGCTTTAAATTCATTCATGCCAGCTAACCCCCGCCCTCAGAGACATTTAATGATATTTAAACTATTATTAAGTAATAACGTCTCTGAATGCGGCGTTAAGTTAGTGTCTTACCGCCGCATTCAGAGACGTTAATGATTACTTAAACTGACACTAAGGAAAGATTTCACGAACAAAACCTTTACTTAGTAATAGTTTACTTATCATTAAATGTCTCTGAGTGCGGGGGTTAGAACATGTAAAATTTAATTTGGAGAATCATCGCATTTAGTACAGCTATCCAGAAATAATTTGAGTTCCGCGTCTTGAATAAATTGCATTTAGATAAACCGACTTTGCCAGAGCATGTTTAATTTTATGTTGATGTTTACCGATCCAACGGAACTTACTTTGAACGCTTCAACTTTTACTTTTTGTTCCGAGGGTGGAAATGGAAATACAGGCATCCCGCCTTCACAGCTCTCTCCTTCCCTCGCACCTCCCCCTGTTTCAGACCCACATCGCCACAATTTTATGCGAACCTGGTATAATGTTTATAATTTCAGCCTCGAGTCCTGCCCCTGAATTTCAGATTCTACCCCTTGCGAACGAACTTTCCAATACTGCTCTCTTCATGTTTACCTAGTAGCAACGTTTATATTATCATTTTGGAGTCTGGACCTGTGTATCTTATCAGGAAAATATTTTGGATTTGTTTATTAATAATATGGCGTTGCTGAAAATTCGGTCCACTTTTCTTAACCTTTGTAAATTAACTTAGCAGCAGCAAAGAATTAAGAATTGTTTACTGAAATGATAATTAATGAAACTAAATCGGTAATCTTAAACTTGACAATAAAATCTTGTTATTTATTAACCAACTGTCTAATCCAAAAAATAACCTATAGATTGTTTAACTTCACGTACCGTTCTCGTAGTTTATTGGAGAAAGTGTAGAACAGGCTTACCAACTAATCTGTATAATTAATTAGATTAATAATAATTATGTTTAATTACAAAATCTTTTCTCTATTGTTTTATCTTCCTACTTGGTATTTAAAATCATGTGTTGCAATGGTTTTATCAACACATACAGTTTACACTTACAGCGAATGTATTCTACTCTGGTAAAGACTTGTTAAATAATGCTATGTCGGTACCTATGTGTTATTCATATTCAGCATACATCTCTCTCGTTCGCTACAGAGTGAACCCACACACAAACAGCCTTCAAATTTAAAATTTTGCACATCCCTCCATCTGTGCTTTCCTGGTACTTGTGTTTACAATTCGTCCCCGAATAAGTCCGTGCCTGTGTTCAGCGGAAAATTCATTTTCCATAGTGCCGAAAACATTTTTGAAGCTTTTTTATTGTAGGTAATATTTTTTTAATACGAACTTTGTTAGCCCTTTACGACTAGTTTATTAAATAACTTGTATATCTACATATTATATTGTTTAAATGTTAAGCACTTATCGTTTTGTGTTAGAAACTTAAACTTATTTCCAATCATTGTTATTTTAACATAATTTAATAATAATTAATTTATATACAAGGTCAAATATTACCCAGTGATTAAATTCTTTACCTTAGTTCTCAACATTGTTTTTCAAACCATTACCATTCAACGTAATGTTATCATAGAGTAGTTACACGGTTACACCGGCATTGATTAACTCCTTAACTTTATGTCAGCCTATTATTCGTTTCCTATTACCTGAGTTTATGTGTTCCTAGTATCTATCTTGTTTTCATTTTATGTTAATGCTGTGTCTCGATGATTGAATTTTGCTTTTCTTAATTAATAAACTTTATGAAATGGAATAATGATGGAGTAATGAATATAATATAAGTTATCATTTTTCATTAGAATCTTAATCTCTCTATTAATTATAATTTTGCAGAGGATTTTAAACATATAAGCATTTTTAATTTTGCAAAGTTTCTAAAACATAGCATATTAGTAAGTTCTTTTACGCAGCTTTTTATGATAATTAACATTTCACTGCTACAAGGCCCGTAAATACATACCAAAAAGTAATTTTCTTCCAAGATTACATTCTATAGTGAATTTATTAAAGGCCGTCTCTGTACAATTAATGGTAGAGCCAAGTAAGTCAAAGGTCGCACTTTCACTAATGTATGAGCCAACACATACTAGGGACCTTACGAAGAAGGTTACTAGAAAATAGTGAAATTAAATTATCCTGTGAAAATAAATAATGTGTTATTTGGATACTTTCCGTTCTCAGTCTTGAAAGATGACCAATTTCGCATACAAACGACGCGACGTTACAATGAATACTAAGATATATAATTTTTCGGTAGTCAAATCTTTTAAAGGTATTAAACCCGTTAAAGAATATAATGCGCTAAAAAACTTTAGTAGCCTTAACATCAGTTAGTCTCAGTATTGCAGATACTTCACTGTTGACTAAACGTTTATTGAATAGTTAAACACCTAATTTTTCTGGCAGGAAATAATCAATATATCACATATAAGGCTTGCAAAACGAAACACCAGTTGGATGCTAAACATTGTCAAAAGACAAGAAGTTGTGACGATTATTACAAGTCCAACAATTTCTTCAACACGTATCATGATTCAAAATGAATGGATAGATGCGAAACTCGAAGCTACGGCATTTGTTGCCTAATCATGCAGATTTTTACAAAGATATACTTGTATCTAAGTCCCAAGTACACAGGGTTATAGGACTCCTAATTCATGTGCGCAATTTTCTTAATCTGCGTGCTGCCGCAGTTAGTGGTTGAATTCCAAAAGTTACTTTACCGCATTGCTTTACTGCGCTAACTTGTAAAGGTATAATCAGACTTGACAATACAGACAAACTGAACTTTGTATTAATCAACAAGTTTGCTCTGCTAACATCTCTAATTCGATATGTACCGTAGGGCCCGAGCATCGGCCTCCTTCCGTGTTTCCAAAATCAATTACACCATTTAGAGTCAGTACGGTACAAGCCCGGGAAAGAATTTAGGTAAACTTTTCCGAGCCATTATACGAGTTTTCGTAATACACGTCAGTTAGGTGCGTTTGTTTTGACAGATGCACTATAAAACTTGGAAATGTTAGAGTTATGACATCATAAAAGGGTTTAACGGGTATTTCTTGTGAAACGAAATTTCCGAAATTCGCAGATGACACAGTTTAGGTAATGTTTCAACACGCGTAGTATAAAAAATATTGGAATCATAAACACATATGGAAGGCCGGTGCAGCAGAAACTGTTTCATTTTTTGTCCATCGGCGGAAATACAAACACGGTTAGAACAATGGCTTCACTTGTTTTGGTTGAATATTCGTCACAAAGTTCATAATAGTCGGTCGTTGTGTTTCGCTCCGTCCGCGTCCGTCTGTCCCAGGATATGAGTCAAAGATCGTGACTACATAACAGTAAAAATGTTGTTCATAATTTACATGTAATATGCAAATTATTGCCTAATAATGTTTTCTCACGAGGTCAAATTAACGATAAGGGATAAGGAAGGAATTGCTTGATTTATTTTTATATGGTTTATGCATCTAAATATTTTTAATGTTTAAAATAAAAGAATCACCGTAACTGCCTGCCATGACCTCTATTGTGAAACAGAGTTCACCATCAGTCAAGTTCACACAACCTTCGCGGCGCTAGAACGAGAAGGAGTACAAAGTACAAACTACCCTTGTGGTACTATTTCCTCCTCATTCGTTTAATCGATAAAATTAACCCCGTCATATTGCGTCATCGTTCAGTCGAAAACTGTCACCCAAGGTACCAGGAATGCATAAACAATAGGTGGTAGAGTAATGACGCAATAGAAAATAGATATAAGGACATTTCATGCTCGCTACGTATCATACAATCGCCTGTAACTGCTATAAAATTGTATACGAGCTTACTTTAGGGTAAATAGATAAACCTTGTTTTAATTGGTAAAAGCAATTAAACTGGCAATGGTAATAAAATGCAATTCAGGAAATAATAGACCTATATTATGATTTATCCTGAATCACTTTTCTTTAACTGAATCGTGGAGTTTTACTTTCATGAAGATGAGGGATAAATTATGATTAATAAAATAATAATTTAATCGGAGACCACCTACAAAAGCTGATCTCATAACAGAAAGAAGAAGACATTCATTTCAGTTTCAGCAGAAGATAGAAGATACACTTCTTTGTTTCATTGTTTGTTATCAATCTTAGCTTGGCTATGTGGTAGAGCGGAAATTCGTAAGTATCTTGTGTAAAACTATTTGAATTTGATATGAAAAAATGATAAATCATTTTCAGTTCATTTTTCCTCTACTGTAGAGAAAGTTTTTTGATAAATCTTTTTTTTTTTAATTAACCCTGACCTGGAAATAAGCTTCTGATGCAATATTTTCTGAGCTAAAACAACTGACTTTTCGTCATTGTATCACTGTAATGAAGAAGACATGTTTAACTGCAGTATAATTCAAAATCATTTTAAACTCCTCTACGGGTTCGGTATTGCGAATGATATTTCTAAACTTCATTGTGTTCACATCAAGGTGTGCGCATGTGACAGGTATGTGAATGGAAGCATAGGATTGGTGTATGGACAGTGTATGCATTGCGCATGTGTGCGCGGTGCGGGCGTGCGGTGCTCTAACGCCCGGCAACTACCAGGCGATCAGAATACTGTAGGAGACCTCGTTTATTATGTTGGACTAGGTGTGAGAGAGACGGATATAGGTGGTTACTACGGAAAGTTGGGGTGGCATGGGGAAAAGTTGGTCCCATCACTTTCATGTCCTGTAGCTACGACGCGCGACGTCGTCGCGGGAAGTATAAAGTTGAAGCCGAACGAAGTACGAACGAGTTATTAAAATAGGAAATAAATTTATTTCCATTCACATAATCGTAAAAAGCAAATGAGTAAGTGACATTACCTGTCAGAACGTGATGAACTGTCATAGCTCTTCATTTTATTACTTCTTCAAAGAGAAAATGGTTCATTTTTATTCAAAAAATTACCAAAAAGAGCAATGTGCTTTTTTTTTTCAACATTAGGCCTTAGTCCTCGATTACAGATTCATATTTAAGTGTTTACTGGAGTTTGGATGTAGACATTCGTTGCCGTTCCTCGTAACAGACAGTCTAGGCAAGATAATATATTTTTTTTTTTTTTATTTTTTTTTTTAAAAAAACGTCGCCCCACACTAGGAATTTCTCCTGTATCGTGGGTGCGTTTCACAAACATGAAATATCACATACACAAACACCCAGACTCGGGACAAACATCTGTGGATCACACAAATTTTTGTCCCGTGCGGGAATCGAACCCACAACCCCTAGCGCAGCAGTCCAATCGCTTAGCCACTGCGCCAATCAGGTCGTCGATATAAATTTAACTAAATTAGTATGTGTCATGTAGGCTTGAACATGTACATAGAAAAAGAACAATAGGCTATCAGACAGTTGTATGGTGTATTTTAATTTACTTGTATCGGAATTTATATTACCCATTTGAAAAAAAAATTGGGCTTACGTAAGATGGGATTCCAACTCACAACTTGTCAGAGTTATTCTGCAATGTATTGTATGAATCAAAATATTTATATACTAGATGTGCCCGCGACTCCGTCCGCGTGGAAATTCGGAAACAGCAAAAGTATTTTTAAATTGTTTTCAATATATTAGCTAAGTTTGAGCGAATTCGATTTAGTAGTTTTTACGCCATGCCGTAATATTTTATTACATGTATAGCTGTTGCCCGCGACTTCGTCCGCGTGTATTTCGGATAAAAGACCAGTAGTAAATTGAACTTTTAACAGAAAAAAATACCTACCAGGCAGGCTTTTTTAAGTAGGTTAAAAATATTTAAACCACTTATTTAACTAAGAATACTTTCCGGTATTTAAAAAAAAACCGCAAAAATTGAACGGTAATTACGGAAGTTACAGAAAGTCTATTGAAATTAATATATAACTGAAGAAGAGAACATAAATAAATCCGTTTTGTGCGTTTCTGAGTTTCTGTACATTGAAACTACTGTAGAAAAAAAAAATGCCAAGGATAAAAGACAACCGTGACGACCTGATTGGCGCAGTGTAGCTCCTTCGCATTTTTTTTGAGCGCGAGCGATTGGTTGTGGGTTCGATTCCCGCAAAAAAAGTGTGATCCGTAGATGTTTGTCCAAAAAAAACTAAACAAACTAATTATTATTATTATTTAATAATACCTACTTTAAACTTATATCTAAAAACTACGTATCTGTATTTTTAAAATCTAAAGTGCGCTTATTCCAAGGAACTTAATGCACTGATAGCCGAGTGGTATGACCGTTAGACTGTTAAGTCAGATGTCGCAAGTTCAAATCCCGGCACACACTAATGTCTTTTCGAAGTCATGTGCTTACTATAATATTACATATAGCAGGTGCAACCAATGCTGCTTATAGAAATCTTGTCAAACTACCCTCCATGCACGCTCCGGGTTGTCGTGTGTTGAGACACTTTGAAGAAATGCCTAACGATCAAACACGTTATTGTGGCTAATTTATAAAAGATAGATATATACTATTGAAGACTTTTTTGTAGATCTTTTGGAGACCATCATCTTTGTAATACATACTTTTAGTGTATGATCATCGAATGCGAGGATAAGAGCTCGAAAGCGCATTTTCATCCGACTTGCTTCAAATTTATCATTACTGCTCAGCTCCTATGTGTTTTAGCGTTATGTTATATAGCCTATAACCTGCCCAGGAGTATGGACTACAATCGTACCAAGTTTGGTTAAAATCCCTTCAGTAGTTTTTGACCCATGCGTGCACATACAGACAGACAGACAGACAGACAGACAGACGGACAGACAGACAGACAAAAAATTTACTGATGGCATTTTTGGCATCAGTATCGATCACCAGTCATCCTCCAATAATAATTTTGAATATATATTCAATGTACAGAATTGACCTCTCTACAGTTTTATTATAAGTATAGATGAATATAGTGCTACAAATATATTGCGTTTAAAAGAACTATAATTTCTATTCGGTTACGGTTCCATTTAAATAGTTTCAAAATATAGATTTTCCATATTCTACGAAAAAGTAGAGTCTCAACTATTATTATTTCCAAGTTGATTTTTAGTGTTGTTTTTCTGATTCGATTCAAAATAGTAAAATAAGAATCCCTGAAGGGCAACCGGAAAGCCCAATAACATTGCGTGCGTTCGGCCTATTTCTAACTCAAGCCTTCCATCCACAGCAATTATTAGACTAAAGAATCATAATAACGTTTAATACCGGGTTTAAATGATACGAGGAGACCCATCTAACGTTAATGAACAGATAAGTGTCACAAACCAACTAAACTAATCTCACGACTCGACTGTACACTTACAGTAACGAACAATTTTCCCCATTAAATCGTACAGTCGCAACATTAAGTTCTAAATCAAATAATAAACCTATTGCAGAATCATAAACGAACCTTAATAAGATTCAGTATTACGCAGGTGTGCGGTGGAGTGAGAAAGATTATGTTTGATGAGAGAATTACAGACCGCTATTCCAATGCGATTATTATTATTTACAGTTAGAGAATTACACGACATTAATGTTTATAAAAATAACATTATATCTAATTTTAATATAGAAGATATAAAACATCCATTTTCAAGGAACTATTTAAAGATAAAATAAAATGCATCGTTGTAAAGAATTAATTGTACACTTTATAAAATCTCATAATAAGTGCTTTAAGTAGAACGATACACAGTACAGTGATGGCAAATGTTCGTACAGTATAACTAAAGTTTAATCAGTACCTACTTCAGTACATAGTTATGGTCTAGTTTAAATTATTTAATGTCTACAATGAAAGGGGAAAAACTACTATTAAATGAAAGGGGTATGTATTATGCTACGTGTACAAGCAAGCCATTTTTTCATTAAGTCATGTACCAAAAAGTAAGGCGGTTTCAACCCAAAAATGTAGAGTTCTGGTAAATTGACGTCGGCCAATCTCTAGGTTACTTTTTTATAACTAGGATATTAGTAGTCAGTAGCTGTACAAACGTAGAGTCTACAACAGGTATAATATTATATAGCTAAAAATCCAACGCCTACAAATTGGTATATCTTATGCAAAGGATGTCAGTGTTTGCACAGTTGAGGCTTCCCAAGCCAGGCTCAAGACTCAAGAACTAGTCAAGTATGTGGAATAAAATAATAATAATCGTGGGTACCCAACACAACGACATTAAAATATGAGAGAAAGTTCAACCTTTTCTTAACAAGTCCGCTATTACCAATTCAAGCCTCCTACGCTGTAATCCTATTGGTTGATAGATATTTAAATAATTAAATCTAAAAGGAATCGTAATTGAAACACCTACGAGACTACGACGGATTGTACAGCAAAGTATTCATCTTTATTTTTATTGCGTTAATTAAATGCGTGAAACCAATAAAAACATAATTTAATTACAAACCAAATCTATTTTATTTGTTTATTTTTACTCGTGGCGGTCCCTCAAATTCTACCAGTCTCACCAAGAAATATCGTAATATTTGCCCTTGTAAAATTGGTCGTTGTTGCTTGCTTCTTCTTCCTCGTATCGGAATAAGCTAATTATTAACATGGGAACATCGTCTTCGAAATGCATATTTTTATTGAGTACAAAAGAATTGCAATACGATTCAGTTCCGCACTTCCACTGTAGTAGTAAGTTGTAATGACTGGATTCCGTAACTGTAGCGCCGCCGACGCCACCCGTAGTCCGCAAGGACCTTGTAAATACCGTGTAACTAGTACTAGGCTCGCATGAGTCACAAGGATATTAGAGTCTGGATCCGACATACATCTTGTAACCTGTGATATAAATAAATTGGCCAGCTTTAACAGTGCCCTTTGCAGGTAAACTACTTATTTTTATTTATAACTCGCGTACGGTGAGATTACCTACGCGTTGCTTCAAGCCCTTAATGTAATGGTGAGATAAAGGGACAGCCTGTGATCGTATAAGTGTATACTTTAGTTAATTGCGTGACTTTTTATTATCTGACCAGAAATGTTTTATAGATTCACGCATTTGGTTATGTTAATGCGATTTTAAAATACACTTTATATTTGCAATAAAGATAAAAATTATGGTAGGTGTAGTTTCTTTGATAAAATAAATGCTTAAAATTTTCTTGTCGGAAGAACTATAGATAAAGTAAATGCTGTACTGACATAATTCTAGTAAAATGACATCGATAGGAAGGCAATAATAAAAACTCTACATTACTCATTATATAGGTATATTAGACACATCATAGCACATAACAACCCCGATTGATGATGGATGTAAAATAAAACAAAAATAACAAGTTGAACTTCCTTGAGAGGGTATCATTAGTTTAGTTCGGTGGAAGAAATATGCGCGCGCAGCAGTAATGGCGGGGCAACTTGTTGCGGAGCGCGTGAAATATTGCCTTGGCGGGAAAATTTACGATCCGACCGGCAAGTAGCGAAGCGATAGCGAAAGTATAGTGTGGAAACTCTGCACTCCGAGTAGTAAACTAATAATTTCAGCGACTAGTTACATCGTTGGTGAAAAGGTAATTCGTCATTATTTTCTCAGGGCAAAATCGAAAGTTACATTGAAACTTTACTATAGCAACTAACCGATATTTGTTTTTCGTATACTCATTTCAAAGCACCTAATTTGTTGTAAGGTAATAAAAATATTGATGTAAAATTAAGGTCTCTACGTCTTTTCGGCTTTTTAGGGACAATGCATGACTTTCCTAGGTTTAATAGTTACGCTTGTGTTTTTTTCCAAGGTCGTGTTAAATAATGAATAAAAAAAATGTTTTACATAATTACATTACTTAAATTTAATTAGTTGTATTACTATAACGTCGTCGTATCAGTTTTCTGACTAGCAGTGAACACGATTTAACTTTCGTTTCGAACCCGTAGCAAACTCTACGAAAATCTGGTATTCCTTTTAATCCAGGCCTTATCTATCATAATTAATTAATTGCATTGTTCAGAAAATTAATTATTTCCTATATTTTTTGTTATAATGGTGTGTCGGCTAGTGTACCTTTTTCTTACGAAGACATCACACCATACAGTGAGTACACAATTTATTTATTACATAAAAAAGTAAATTTAAATTCAAAAAGAAAAAAATAAGAAAGCTCAAGTCGCCAAAATCATCGAAACGTCTACGAAAGTACCAGGCTATCAGAAAACGTTAGGAGTTGATTGCCAAACGTTTAGCTATCGCATCTATGAGAGCAAATCGAACAGTACAGCCGAGAAGATGTAAATGTTATCGTAAAACGGAACGCGGCATGTCAAACGCATACACCCGCCTTGCTCTGCGGGTGATTTAGCGCGCATTGTTGGTAAACTACGACAGGGTTGTCACATCAAACTGATTAATAATGCTTGTTGGTTTTAATTGGTTCGATAATATCTTTATCGTGCGAATTTATAGGTTGTTATTACGCACTGTTATATATTCCTATTCTTGTTTAGTGATATAATAATAATGAATGAATTTATTACAGTATATCTACAACTTGTGATATCTTGATGTTTTGAATAAGTATTCTTAACTTCTTCTTCTTCTTCGTATCGACAAGGGCCAAATGACACATGAAAATAGGACATTTCCATTCCATTCATTTGTATGTTATTCAAAATGTTGATTAAAATTGTCACGTATATAACATATAAACTCGTAATTTTTTTTTTACAATGAATATCTAACGATGCACTTCAAGTATCTGCATTGACAACCTTGTGGTAAGTGCATGTGTCCACCCCCTAACGTGTCACATGTGCGCCCCGGCTGCGCCCGCGCATAGATACACAGCACTCCCGTCGTCTATGATCATCGTTTGGGAACTTTCATATTGACACCATTATGAAAACAATTAGTGCATGTGACAAGTGTTAATCAATGTGTGCTGGGGACATTTTGTTATGTATTGTGACGTCATTATAAATGAGCTAATAATACCTAATACTATTTAAACTAGTCTTTATATTTCAACGGTTAGTAACAGCAGTAGTAGTAGGTAACAGTTTTAACTATTCCCTATCTTCATTTTATACTATTACCACAATATCACCATAGATTAGGCAGCTTATTATCGATTGCATTACATCAAACATCCGACCCGACAAAAAATCCGACCGTACTTTACAACGAAACCAGTTTTCTTTCAGAAATCTTCATCAAAAGCATACCAATCAATTGACTTACATCTTAACTTAACCTGAAATATGTAAATCCTTTTTTGAGTCCTTGGTCTGCAACTACTACAGAAAATACCGTGTAATATTTTAAGAAGTTCGATATAAAGTAACAGTTATTTGCACAATACCCTTTTGGCGAGACATTGCATGCGGAAGTTGGTCCTAAACATGTGGACAGACGTCCCCGGGTCGTTAACGCCGTTTCCAGCTCACATATAAGTTTACGCCGCTATGGCATTTAGTACAGCAGAACACAAAGCTCTTTTGCTAATTCTGAACTGAACAACCGTTTCGTCGTTATTGTTGGATAAAGTAGGTGCTCAGAACTCCAAAAGTAAGTAAGTAGTACTAGAAAAATATTTTGGAGCTACAGGTTATATTTTAAATCGGCACCTCTTCAAAGAAATGCTGATACAAACTCATGGGCCATGTCTCTGGTTTAAGGTCCAGAAAGTTAGAATAAATGTAAGAAAAATGTCGCTAAATAGAGTTTAATCGCCCCTATCAAACTTCTAAAAACTCTTGCCTGCAGAACCTGTCATTTGAATTCAAAACAAACGCTGAACACGTGGGAGGTTTAAAACCCGTTCCTGAACATATTAAAAGGCTTACCTTCCGTCCTTGAATTACCTATCAAACGCTTGACCGACATTCTCAAATAAACAGACATTCTTCGGCAGATAATTGTATTATAAAGTAAACTAACGAACGCTATAAATGAAGCATCTATACCCACGCGTTGCCTCAGGCCCTTTCTAGAGCTATGGTTGTCATGACAGTGATGTTTTTCGAGGATTCGCCTACCACCTACCTTTACAACAGAATGTTGTTAGTATTGTGTGGCACGTTTTCTATACAATCGATGTGTTTAATGAAATAGACAGGTGTTTACCTGTTTAGCCAACAACAGTACATACAAAGTATAAAATTAAGAACCTATATCTATTTTCAGATACAATTCAACACTTTAGCTATTTATTAGATAAAATTCAACACTTATATTTCATTAAAATTAAAAATAACAATATTATCTAAATTGATAAAGGAAATTTGAAAAATGATGGACACGAGCGGGATTCGAACCCGCGACCTTGGCCGATCCGTGGCGCTGCTCTAACCAACTGAGCCACCGTGTCGCTGCTCGCATCCATAGATGCGAAATGCGAATGAAATTCGATGGATGCGAGCAGCGACACGGTGGCTCAGTTGGTTAGAGCAGCGCCACGGATCGGCGAAGGTCGCGGGTTCGAATCCCGCTCGTGTCCATCATTTTTCAAATTTCCTTTATCAATTTAGATTCAAGCTTAGCATGGGCAACATGCTAAAATGGCACCAAAAGTCATATAACAATATTATGTCAAACCTGAACCACAAAATGCATTCAATTTAAATATTTTCATATCATCAACTACGTAACCTATAATATAATCGAATTAAATTATCATGTAGGTACAGTTACCTAATTACCTATACAAACATACAATAGATAATACTCCCGACGTTCCCAAGCGGATAATTTTCAATTTGAATGAATTTAAACATCGGCGTATCAATTTATTTAAATAAGCTTGAAACATGTTTGGACAGCCCTGAGCGGTCGTCCCTCAATCACGCTGTTTCCCTAACAAACCAGAGGCGATTGCCGATGTAACCTTGACCGATTTGGACTGGCTGACACGTTGCCGCGGGATTTTATATATATTCTGATAAGACCAGTAGAAAGTAAATAATGTGGATTCGTAATCATGTCCCAAAAATGCACCTTTGAATTGTTGGTTCACCAGTAACACTAGTTTTTCGTGAAGATAAATGCCTCAAATAAGAAACCTACCGAATTACAACTACGGAGAAATCCCTGCTAGAAAAACCCATTGGCTTTTCCACCCTAAAGCTTGGACCTGAGCTGTGGTCACGTTTACAACCACATGATTAGTAAGCTGGTTTTCTAATAAACACTTTCTGAATAGCGAACATCACTTAAAAGAACTACAAATCTTTCTTAGCTTTTCGCGAGAATAAAACACCATTACGAAAACCTAAACCACAATCATAAAACGAATCCGTCACTTGGGACATTGTCTGGGCTATGTCAGATTGTGGGTTAGTTTGGTTTAGCATTGAGCAATGACTTCCCGTCGTGTGAACATTTAGAAGCGAGCTTTTATTGCAAACCTATATATAACACAGCAGTACGTGAGCCAGTACCCTGCATTGCTCCATCATTAAGCGGAAGCAAACCATGTTTAAGTCTTGTTACACAAAAAAGTTTAATAATTCATATTAATTAATTACACGTATTTGACTCCTGACAGTACGACTCAAAACGAGCTTATTTTATCATTTTTGTCATATCAGAATGCGATCCGTTCAATATGTTAGCTGTCACTTGTATTCGGTACCGGGAATCATGTTTAGTATTACGGGGAATCAGGATCTTTTGATCGCGTAATACATGGAAGCACTACATGGATTTATACGGGACTTCGCTGAAATTTCGGCTACCCGTGAACATGGTACAGGCACACGGTATTTCCTAAATTATTAAATCGATAGCCAGTTTAATAAAATATGAATGTAGTTTTAAATAAAAGCATATGTATGGTTTTTGATGCAACGGAAAAGATAAATAGCTTAGACAGATCCCATTTTGTTCTATACATATCTTTAGGATGAGTTCTAATAAAATCTAGCTAACTATTTTTAAAACTAATTTCACTGATCACAAAATGTCGCATTGAATTTTTACTACTTTGGTCACAGAATATTATCACAACTAAGTATTATGTACTCAAATGTATAAGACATTGCTGCTATCCACTTTCCTTATAAATGATGCATATAATTTAAAAAAATAGTACGACTTTTTCCAGTGATTAAGATACTAACGACATCATTAAAAAAAAATACTAATTTGCATAATTTTATTATAAAAATACTGGTTAACAAATTCAACGCACATTTAATTTATTTTACAAGGCTCGCTCGCTGAGATAAAATCTAGATTTACCAGATCTCTCAGTCTAAGCCGTCTCTCGTTTGTACCTAGAATTACCAGGAGAACATAAACCACAAGGAGCGTTGGAAGCACTAGGTTTACTTTCGATACCTACTCACACATACGAATTTACTAAAGATGTTAACTGGATTTTCAACACTGTAATACATTCTGACTGTTATTGTATACGAGCTTTAATAGCTTATAGATTAATGCGAGCTTATTCTTCTGTTAAGTATTATCTTCTTTATTCATACATTCATAGTATTCTAGACAAAAATAGGATGACCTATTTGAGTCGTCACAGGCATAGATTAGTAAATATTAAGGTATTGGCAGGAGTATTTCTAGGTGTAAGCGCGCCTAGCAACAGTAGGTAGTAAAATAACAATTTGCACATATTTTTTTTACATTTTACTTTTACGATTTTTTTTTTTTTTTTTTTTTTTTTTTTTTTTTTTTTTTTTTTTTTTAAGAAAAAACGTCGCCCCACACTAGGAATTTCTCCTGTATCGTGGGTGCGTTTCACAAACATGAAATATCACATACACAAACACCCAGACTCGGGACAATCAAATGTGGATCGCACAAATTTTTGCCCCGTGCGGGAATCGAACCCGCAACCCTTAGCGCAGCAGTCTAATCGCTTAGCCACTGCGCCAATCAGGTTGTCGATTTCTTAAAATCAATACAATATTATTTGTAAATACGATGATACGAAAGCTTGTACCTGTTTTATTTAACCAAGTGCAAAATATTTCTTACGAACTGTTAACCTCCATTGATACCTAATCTCCGAAACTCGGAGTCAAGGTCGCTTGTTATTTATTCTCTTTCGTTTATTGTCTGTTAGAATTCATGTATACGAAGGTTTTATTCAGCGAATGATCTTTCTAGTCTTAACATAATGCCACTGGTTGCCTAAAAGGTGTAGTCAGAGAACACACATTCCTACTTGCTGCACTGACATTGGTTTTAAATTCACTTTTTACCGCGTAACCACTCAGATTTTTAAAATAAGTGTGATTGTAGCTGTAGTTTTTCTCCGAAAATAGAACGCATAACTAATTCATATCATATATCATGTAGAGCTGATAACAACAGTTCGAAAAATAAACTTATGTAGAATTACACGCAGTTGATTAAAATATATGCTTTAATGAAAACCTTTTATACATATACAAATACATACAAATAATTATGTATTTTCTTAATGTCTAAACAAGTACAAAGTACAAAGAGCTTCGAAGACGGATTGGCAATTTCAGTTTGTGTTACCAAGAGAATTGTCCATACTCGTGACGTAACTCGTTAGGCGCCTTCTTCGATTTACGTAAAGAAAAATGGCCTATTCTTTCCTCGTAACAACGCGGAATACTCAGCCTAATGTATGTATGTTTCTATTACCAATAATTATTTAACGTGCCTGTATTGTTAAGTGCATTATTGATATGCGAAGCGTCGCCTAGGAGCCCTTTCTCATATAAACATAGTAATACGTCCCCTAGACCGGATAACAAGGCTTGTAATATGCATATTTAATTCGATGATATATCGATAAGATATTAAGTGAATATTTACGTGGATAAAGGTGCAGTGCGTAGTACTATGATTTGCAGGATATTGATAACGTAAGACTTATGTTGAGAATGCTCTATAAAATGGTTATGTCAAGATTAAGAAGAAGACCAAGAAGATAATTGCAAGTTACCAAATTAAGCAGACGAGAGAAACCTTGTAGAGGGAAAAATGTGAAACAAATATCAAACTAATTATTATAGAATGTGTAAGAAGATGTGAATATTGGATTTTGTTTAACGAATTTATATTACGTTATAAACATAATTTTAATTTTTTACAATCGTGCAATGAGAAGTTATAAAATAACTTTCGAAGGCACGCACTGTATCTTCGTTAAAGATGAAAGATCGAAAGAGGATTTATGATAATTGCGATTTGTTGTATACACACCTACATAAGCATAGGTACGGTCGTCATCATAAACATTGACATAGGTGCAGTTTCATTCCTTTAAATATAAGGTTTTTTTTAGTCTTCTTTTAAATATAAGATCTAGAATTTGAGCCTGTCTAATATTAACTTTTATAAGAGTCTGTAAATCATTTAATATCATCTAGTATTAAAACGTGAAGCGAAACTTTCGGATCCCTTTTTTAGAAAATCTAAAACACGCAAGGATACTTGTGAGACTTGGTATAATTAAAATTTAAATGGAGTAAAAGTGCAGTAACCTGCCCCCATACCATGAACTCTTAAAGCAGGACAACTTATGTTCCAACGGAAAATGTCCTGGGTAAGGGGACTGTTGAAAAAATATGGTAGAATTTTGATCTCTTCGCAACCACTAGTTTTCATATTAGGTTTACCGACTGTTAGTACATTTATAACCACAAACGCTAGTTATTTGTACACGGCATGTCTTAGTCCGTAAGACGTCTCAACGTTACGACATGTTATAATGGTAAGCTTGTAGCGAATGCAGTTGATGTATTTAGCCGACCTAATTTGACTAAATTATTATTTATTTATTTTATAGACAGAATAACGACCCCAGGTTGCAGAAATGCAGGTAAAATATTGTATGCTTGTATAACAGTTACAGATTGACGGACCTTGCACACAATGAAAGTTATCCTAATACTAGATTGATTAAATTTGATAAAAAAATAGGTAGAGCATCTAGACACAAGTCAACTTCTGGTCTTGCTAAAGACAGCCTGTTTAACGATATTCATGCAGTAGCTAAGCGAAATCCTCTGTAATTACGTTTGGTGTTATATAAAGAGAAATCTATCTATCTCAGCTGCTTCAACTTCTACAAGACCTATGTTAAATGTTAACCATAAGGAAACAAACAAAACCATCAAATACAGCATTTCAGACCAATTATAGTTCGAGGTATCAAATTATTACCTAACGATCAGGATAAAGTGGCCTTTTAATTAATACTTAAGCCAACATGGGTTGTGTGTGTGAGTGGTTAATAATTACCCTTTCCAGAGAGTACAAGGTACTCTATAATTCCTCGAAATAATTCGCTACGCACGGTGCCATTCTCGGACGGGTTAAGGTTTTGGCGGCGCTTGCGTTGATGAGTTTCTCGACGGCCCGTTTGGGTTATACACTAACTATTCATCTACACAATTTTACAGTTACTGAACAAGCTTAGGTTAATAATAGCAGACGAGTTATGGAGTAATAAGGACTTTAAACGCTCCATAAACTACGATTTAGATTACGCGTATAGTGCTGGTCGGAGAAACAAATAAAAAAACATGATTTAAGTAAACACGGATAAATACTTAGCATCACTTCAACTTGCATCCGAGCGGCAGATATCAATGAGATGAGAAACAAATGCTTTCTTCACTACGCTTCTGTTACATACTTGCATTCGTAGCTTCAGTTTGTTCAACCATAGAGTTAAAAGCTAACATTGTCTTCATCCAAACAAAGAGCTTTGAAGAAAATTACCGAACGGGACATAACAACAAAAACAAACAAGCCGAAATTGAAAGCGAAGTTTCAAAGAAATCGCGTGCGCACAATCCTAACGCTACTGTTTGCAAAAACTTTAAAATCCAGCTTCACGCGGCCGAAGGAAACAAAGCCTTTTCATAATGCAATAGATTTGATATTAGATTGCTCGCTAAAAGAAGGCTTTTCTGCCGTTATCTAAATCTTCTAAGCGTTTAATTATACGGGCCTGTTGCCACAAAACCGACAATGAATTTATGCATGAAGGGACAGAGAATTTCTCCACTCGAACCGTGCGTCGGGATCTTGTATAAAAGGAACAATAGTCTTTAGTTTTAATCTCGCTTCGTTTTTTAATATATTTTTTGGACGGAGATCGGGTTCGTGTGCGGCTGAATTTACGACTTACGACGACCAGCTTAGGGCTGCCAGATAAGCTTTTGATGTTATCAGGTGCGAACTCGAAACGACTTTATTAAGAAAATTAGTGACTCTATGAAGTTATAAACCAGTTTTAAAAGGTTCACATTTAATATTTTTTTCGTGGATGTTTTGTAGAATGCTACTACTATTTCTATAGGGGTTTATTAACATTACAGTTTGCTGGGTTTTTTTTTATACGTAGCCAATCTCCAGCCACTACTGCAGCATCGTCAATGCATTTCACAGACTTAAAAATATGTCACATCGGCACCTTGTTTTAGGACAAAATTTTGCGGTTCACAAAATATTTGTATGAGCAGGGATCTAGCCAGCATCACTTCACGAACCATTCCAAGTACCTAACTGTGCTTTTCGAGTGATGATTTTTTTTTAAATTAATATTAAGCTAAAGATAGTTCGCTATCCTCACATTTTCTTTTTGCAACACGTAGCGACCCTACAGCCCTCCCCACAGGCCCTTAAACTCGCCCCTGGCTTACAAGACATGCGCACGATTTGCGTGTGATTCTGATCGATGCGTACGCACAGCAACGACGCCGGTTTGTAATTTGGCAAAATTACACCCGCGTATTGGTAGGCACGTTTAATTTTCAGTTATTTTTGTACAACGACAATGCGCCGTCCAAGTAATCGCATCGTCAACTAATTAACGAGATAAATCTTAGTGAAGGTATTCGGAATTCGTATTCAAACTTTCTAATTATAATACTGATAATTGCGTGTTCTGTCGTTTTTTTGTTTTGTTCTATAGATAACAGCTACACGTTACGTTACACTCTGCATAATATTCCTGGCTGATTTTAAAACAATCATACGATTCATTACGCAAAACAAATAAACGTCTTTCTATTTTTTTCAATTTGAAATTAATAAAAATGGAGTCAAATATGAATCATTAAGTTATGATTATAACTACTGAAACGCCTAGTGTTATTTACATCGCAATCAATTACTGACATGATACTTTTGAGAGGCAGTCTCGCTAGCCGGTAAAAACAATATTATCAGTAAAAGTGATAATACTACCACAAACTGTGATACTACCGTCAACTTAATTTACTTCATTTATTTGTAAGGCGATTTCATTTGGTATAATATGCATAATGCAGCAAATGCAATTTCTTACATTGTTAAATGAAAAAAAAAACGCATTTTTGGATCTATGGCAAGAAATACATGTTTATTGATTATGTTATGTTTAATTCTGAGTATTGTAAATTCTTATTATTTTTAAGCTCTTGATATACCTAAACTTTCGTGTATTATTTTTGGAATTTTAGAATATTTCAAAAACCTTTATAAAACGTTATAAACCTTTAGAAAAAAAATTAACGAGCATTTCAATAGCTGTAGACAATACATCTATTGAAATGCTCGTTATTTTTTTTTTTTCTTTAAATAGCGAAAATGAAAGCTTCTTAAAATACTATCCATGACAGATAATATTTTTTCTTCCAATTAGTTTATCATAATCCTTTTAAATTATTATAGGAGAACTAAATCGAACGTGGAGACTTCGTAAAAGGGCAGAAAATATAAATTATAAGTTGAGAATCCAGAATTATACCTAAAACTGTGATTAATAAAACTAAATACAAAGATTCCTATGTGTTCTTAATTGTAGCATAATTCTGATAAATATAAATCCTACCTGAAGTTACAAGCCGTCATCTTTATAGCTGCATGCCCAACAATCACCCAGTTCTTGGAACAACACTGAACACACCACAGTACAGTCAGACACAAGAAATAGGAAAAAGTTTGAAAAATAAAAAGTTTATTTTGAATCTCCCGCCGAACTGCGCGCTATTGCGCAGGCGCGCCAACAGTGAAGTGAGCCTCACTGAAGTGCGTGTCACGCAGCCTCCGGCGAACAGAGTATCTGTCGTCGGCGCGCGCGCATCCACGTCACCCCCACCACGCCCGCCATTCATGAAAACGCTCAATGGAGCTTTGAGCTTCGAAGTTCCAGCATTTAGCTTTGCCCTTTCAAGTAAAAACAATGGTAGAGTTTTGCGAATTATGTCGTTTTGTTCTCGATTGTAAGTTGTTTGTTTAACGTGCTTAACAACAGGAATAAAAGCTATGCGGTGTCCCATTAACGCGTTTATATGTATTTGTCAGAGGGCGATTGCACAACGTTTCTATGTAAGAACAGTACGTATTGCAAATTTAGTTAATAGCCCAAGCCTGTTGTAAAAAGTCAGTAGTTCGAGTGCACACAATTAAAATTTAGCTGCATAGGATCCCTACCCCTATTTAGGCCCCAAGGTGAGGAAGGAACCTCAGGATACGATGCTGTTGTAGCTTAATTTTTATTACAGAATGATGGCTTTTTGTAAGGTCTTTTTCCAAGTCCAATTTTGACAGGCCATCACAAGTGAACCGCAAGAAAGCACTTCAAAACCATAATCTTAAATAATTAGAAAATATGATTTGTACTGAACATTGATGAAGACCTCACATTGATTTTTTATTTATATCAGAAAACGAACGTTAACCAACCTGGAAAACGAATCCCTTTTCGAGCTTAGCAGTCACACATGCATACCAATGTAGCTGTTTTAAAAGTACTAATACAATATACTTACTTACATTGTGTATTCGTATACCAATGTACAACATTATCGGCAGATAATATCCTGTGTTAGTTAGGTATAGTATGACTTCATATCTGTTACTAAAATACCATTTTTATTACAATGTTTGTATAACTCATCCGAAGCATGATTCAGGGCAGTTAGGTCTGTTGGCTGGTAGATCATAAGAACGAAAAGACCAGGTTCAGCAAAAGGTTTTTATATGTATAATCCGTCCTGATTTCTTCAGTTTATGTTCTCTTGGTATTCATGACAAGAATCTTCGCGTTAAAGTAAACTTCTCCTCCTTTTAATTCACAGACCTGTTATAAAAAACCTAGGGATGGGGAAGTGGTTGGATGGGTCCTCAACACAAAATGATAATCAAATTTAATATTGACATGTTAATTTGGTATAAGATTGTTGCGAAATTATGTCATATACTTTGATGCCAATGATTTAAGGACCCTTTCTAACAGAACTTGTGTTTTGAGGTTATAAAAACTGAATTGAAATTATCATGTAGCTTCCAGCGCAGCGCTTATCTAAGGAAGTAAACGCGACTCGCAAAATCGTATCACGCAGAATTCAGAATTCAAAGTGTAATTTTAACTTTTGTGGTCACTAGATAACTCCAGGCGAATGACCCTGACACATATCATAGTAATAGGCAAAATTTTGGCAATATTTCGCAATACACCTACCATTATCTAGGATAGTATTGCGGAAGCACTCGACATCGGTTTGCGCAATACATACGAAGAGGATGCTGCGTGGGCAGGCTTATCACATCCGCGCACGACTGTTGGCGAAGAGACCTCACCACTGCTATTGATTTTTTAATATAAAACCCACACTATTATAGGTTTACGTAGTTTTATGAAGGTCAAAAAGTGAGGTGCAGTTTTAGATTTCGCGTGTGGAGGGTTTCGGGAAGAAACTAGAGTTCCAGTTAAATGTTAGGGTGCTCAATTTGTTCTGTATTTAAAAAAGCGATTTACGGATTACGTAAAATAAACTGTTCTAATACAACGAATGTATTTTCACCTACTTATATGATTTCAACAATTTATTTCACAAAAATGTATTTAAATAAACTAACTATGCAGTTACAATGGTAGGAATACAACAACTATCATAGAGACACTACAGTAATTAACTATCTAAATAAATTATAGTTTTTTTTTTTTAAATCTAGATGGTTCTGATTAAATGACATAATTATTTTATTTGTAATGTTTTAGTTATTTTATTCTTTATAAATTATTGTTATTATTTAAATTCAGTGCACATTATTACGATACGCGATTGGAACATCCCTGAAGACTGCTAAAACGAGTGAGGTTAGTTAATCCTAGCAAAATAAAAATTAATTTTATTAATAGTTTGTAGTCAATGGTGTTCAATCAAGGACATGCCAAAATTTCAGAAATAATATCATTAATAATAAACAGTAGGTAAATATTAATGTGTTAGGCGTCAAGCAGCTGTAGACAGAGCCAAGTGGAAGGAGGGAAGGGAGGCCCTGCAGTGGGACAAAACGGTCTAATAATAAATAAATAATGTGATAATAATAGTCCTATTTGACAGACAGTTTCATGAATTTCTAAAACAATTACGAAAATTATGAAATGTGAAAATATATTTAAGACCGCCAATTTCTAATCTCGGCATGGTGTAGTGTAGTATTAATTACGCGTGTAGGTACTATTTTATTACAACTACCAATGATATCTAATCCTAAAGTCACAGATATGAGGTCTTAAGAGCCACTTAAACCAACTGGTTCTATGACCTCTAACAATTTCAAGCATAAAGTTTGTCAGGGGTCCTAAGCTAGTATTTTTCAACCTACAAATATTTTAGCGATCAGAATTTTAAAATCTATGTTATCTTATCAAGGAGCTTCTATAACTATGATTAAACACCTTTTTTTATAAAAATCTTCTTCTTACAAGCAAGGACTGGCTAGATTATAAACACAACTGTCTAACCTATCCACTGACAAATCATCACACTGTCACTTTTTTGATACACATAAACATCACCTTTTTCGTTCTTCGTTCTAAATCATCAGTCTCGTTAAAAGTTCACAAAATAAATCAATATGTGTGACGAAGGTTCACGGTGTGCGAAAGCCGAACGTGTTAGATGCGACGTATGTCGTACCATCAACTTGGCGAAACATGTCAAACATCCAAAGCCAGACATGCAGATGTATGAAAAATGTACCCCCGTCGAAAAGTACTGTCCTCGTGTCGCAGGTAAAAGACAGGAAAAGTGAAGTAAATTGTGATTTGATACTTTGGGGATGTAAGCAAAGAGTGGTTCTTCTGTTGAAGCAAAAGCAACTACAGAAGGCATCTTACATGAAACTGCAGGTAGCAAGAGGAATAACTAAATATACTAGGGGTGCAGTCAAAGAACTGTGACTTGTAAAAAATACTTTCAATACACTGACTTTTGTAAAGCTTATAAAAAGCTTTCAACAGCTTACATAGCTAGACAGCTTCTGTAATAACGATAGATACTGGAAAGTTTGCAACTGATCCCACTGCATGATCTTTCTGCATTTATGATAAACATACTTGTACCTATTAAAAACCATTTTCATAATTTATTAGGTTTGCGAAATATAATTCAGCACATGGTCTGCCTTTCGTCTGTACGTCTAAACTTCCCTGTTGCAAAGTCCTAGATGTTTTAGATAACAAACAAGTTTAACTCAGTCAAAATCTTACGGTTAATTGGTTCGCTGCAAAAAGCTTGTAAAAATATTAATGCGTGATGTTTGAAGGCGATCTAATTATTTATCGTTTGTACTCTAATGTTTTAGAAGATTGTGGTTAACTAATCTTTAAGGAATTTTGCATGATTGTTATATATAGCAGTCAACTCAAATGATAGGTCATATAAGTAAATATATATTTTCTTAGACTAAATATCTGCTGATTGACCTTTCCAAACATCTAGTTTCTTGTAAATAATTGTAGAGCTCAGAGCATGATAGAACATTTTACATGAAAAGTGTAGAGTTCTGTGGTAAGTCTATAAGATTTCGGTACATGAATTTGTTCATTGTATGAGAATGAGTCACCCAATGCGCGAACATATAAAATCTTACGTGAATTCTATTTTAGTGCACAGATAACACTGACCGAGCTCGTGTCACTGACTCGCCATCGCCATACACACTGCATACACGAGGACACAATAGAATCGTAATGTGCTAACTTAAACTTGATTCAAATCGCTTAATTGAATAAACATTGTAAGTAACTAGTTTCAATTGTCCAAAGGTCCTGGCCATGTTCAATATTATTAAATAAATGAATGGAAGTCAGTCAGATTATATAAATTCCATTTCATGTAAATGAAACAAGAAAATGTTAGCTACTTGATCTTATAAAATGAGTAAAGCTTAGAGTAAATATAATATTTTATAGAGATATTCTTAATTATATCGACGATCATCACGAATTTGGCTCTCTTAGTCAGTTTGTTACAAGCAGTTAAATAACAAAATCAGTGTAAAAAAAAAAGGAAAATGTCCGATGTACTAGGAAATAATAAACTCGGATTAGGTAAAATATGAATCAAAAAGTACTGTTTCCGGCTACAATAGCCAGAAAGAGACGTAAAAAAGTAATTAAAATATATCTGTCTCTTTTGCATCAATGAAACGGTCGTGTAATAGGTGACTGCCCTACATTTTACGGACGGGCCTCCTCGCCGGTATGTTCTCCTGGTGTTTATTACAAATTATGTAACGTCTCCTAAATGCTCTCAAACTTTTACCAGGCACTTTACATTCTAGTGGCTCAGTGGTTTGTTTATTCTTCGTTTAGTTAGCTGTCTTACCGCCGCACTCAGAGACGTTAATGATTACTTAAACTGACTCTAAGTAAAGATTTTACGAACAAAACCTTTACTTAGTGATAGTTTAAATATCATTAAATGTCTCTGAGTGCGGGGGTAAAACCTTGTTTGCAATACAAAATGTTACTCTTGTTTATCAATGTGACTGTAACCTGTATATAAATTTATTCGAAAAGTTCCTATTTTAAGCCACTAACTAAAACGACATTTACATGGATTATATCACATTCCGCCTGCTGTATAGCGTGTAAGTGCTGATGCTGAGGTAGAGTTTCCTTAAGGCCATTTTATTTCAAACTTAGAGATATACGTCAGTAATAACAGATAGAGAACCTTAGAGCCTACACTATTATGATTAGATTTTGTGATAGGTTAACCGTAATTGCTATAATAGAGTTCTGGCATTAGTATTTGTTTTTTGTAATTAATTATAATGGAATTATTCTCAGAGCTGCCGCTGCAACCAACCTGCATCAAGGTCTGCAGCAAAGAAGAGTATAAGCTAAGAAAAAGCGGCCAAAGCGTTTCGATTCCCAGAATGCCACATTACGTGCACGGAAAGCTTTTGTACGCCGTCAAAGTTGGTGAACTTTATCTCTTTTAGAACCTGCTCCCCTAGTAGTAATTAAGATTTCTCTTCTCTTCCTCTCGAAGACTTGAGTGACACTTGAAGGAAGACCGTTACGCGTCGTAGCCCACGTAGGTAACAAGCTTCTTGAGTGTCACTACTCGCTGGATTGGTTTCCTTTCCACGTAATATACGTTTAATACATCATACATGTATACATCACTCATAGAAACAGTTTCTCAAATCTCAAGTTTTAGTAAACATTATTAGTGACAGATGGATAACTGGTAAAACCTAGTTTAGTAACTACAATATTGAATGAGAAGGTTAATGTTTAAATGTTTAATCGCTTTTATTTGTTTTTTTTATTTATGTACTTCGTTTATGTTGTTTTCATTCGTAACATGATTCAAGCAAGTCTTCATTCTGAGTAAATTTAGTAACTCACACTCCATTTAAATTTTACTATCAAACACAATTTTACTAAAACCTCCTCGACATTTCATCGTCATTAGTAATGATTGAAACAATTCACCGGTTCTCTATGCTCCTCGGCAGGCTGGAATCCTAATAGGCTCTGTTTACTTCACGTATACACAAGGAGTGTGGGGCGACCAACAAGACGTCACAGAATGCATCCGCCGCTGGCAGGAATACCTTCGCAGCATCAACACGAGGCGCCCACCCATTTTTGATCACTGTGGTAACGTGATTGTACGTATAACAAAGCTTTTAAATTGTTCTTTATTATTTAAACAATAAGACACATTTTCGTATAACATGAGTTGCTACTGAAATAATCGTATCTGCTCGCAGTTCATGTAATCCTAGTACAAGTAGTTACGTCACCAGTCGTTCGCTCAACTTCGGTTACCGCGGTTACTGTCGGCAACTCGGTAATTCGGTGCGTCTCGTAGCGGGCGCGGCGGCATAACGGCCGGGAGGACGGTCGGGCAATGTCGTATATTCCTATTGCTGATTGATTTTAATAAAGTTAATTTCTAGTACCTTAACTAGATTCTTAACAAGCTAACCTTAGGGAGATGTAGAGTTAGAACAAAGTATAGTCATTAGGTAATAATAGATAGGCACATGGAAAATTTAAGTAATATTATTTTAATGAATACGACAAAAAATAAGAAATAGGTACATTTTAGCTTTAAAAAAATGTAAGCCCAGCTTGGTGGATTTCATTTACAAATTATTTTATATAATATATGGAATTTATTCCATAACATTTAATTTTTCAGTGGTCCTGAATGAAATAGGCTACTTTAAAGTTGCTAAGATCAGTTAATTTTGGTACCCATGGCTTTTTGCATCGTTGCGCTGAACTTCAGCTACTTCCCTAGTTCGGATACATGATGTTTTACAAATTTACTATTTTCTAAAATATTTATATGCTGGTTAGTGTGAGAAGTTTGTGTGGTGTCTCTAATGTAGGCATGATGGAAATTTAACATTATTTCTGGGATTATGTTGTCGTTGTTAAATTTATTTATTTTATTCTCTAAAATAGCAAAGTATAAAATAAAAGAACTGATCGTCATACCTATCATCAGTACTTGTGTAAAGTTGTTACGTCTACGTTATAAGAATTAACTGAATATCTTCTTACTAAGTCTGTGAGCCTGGTAAGTCGGAAGCTGTCTCAGAAACGGTGACTATTCGCATCGGAGACACTCCCACAATACATACGTCTGCCAGCAAAGAAAACTATCCTCGTAATGAAAAAGCCTATTCATGTTGGCATCAAAATCCAAACAGTAAGGCCTGAACAAGTGAGCATACGACAGAATGATGCGCAATGTTTCGCGCATTTTCTAAGTTTTAAGTTTGCTACGCGCATACTATTTCAGTACTCTTTAGCAACACCAATTTCTGCTAACCTAGTAGATGTATGCCACGCTCAACAGACACTATGGTGCGGTGAAGTCACGACCTACTGTGGCGTATCATAGATGGAATTCCGGCTAACCTTTTCTAGGATTATGATAGCCTGGTATTAACACGTCAGTTACATACGAGGGACGCCGTTCTTTGCCATAGTGTTTGTTCATTCACTCCCTCTATATACGATCAATGAATAACGCTCATCCATAGCATGACAAAATCACAGTACAGCCACCTATGATGACCTACCTGAAAGATAAAAATATTAGGTACACTTTGCATATCAATTGAAAGCTTTTAAGTATGCTTACTCAGAAGAAGGCTGGATCAACGTTTGATTTTCAATAACTACGAGAACGATTTGATTAAAAAGGTAACTTTTTTATAAATCAATCGAACTCAAAAATAATTGTATGATTCATATTACTTATTATTATAAAAAATAATGTAATCAAATGGAATGAAATAGGTTATTAGGTCATTTCCACAGATCCTGGCCAAAGTCATAGGATAACGCCATTCAATGCCGGTGATTCATTTGTCATCATATCGTATTACATAGAGTTTCCCTTCTGTGATCCTTGTACGTGGACGTCGCGGGAGGCAGGGGGTACATGGTGATCGATAACGCTTATAAAACGTGTAACGTTATACTGGTAGGAAGGAGCATCCTAAGCGTTGATAACTGCCTGGTATAAATAGGGCATATCACTGACAATGTTATTACAAGGATGATTGTAACACTTACAACGGCCGCTTGGCGCAAATGAAACCTAACACTACGCAAGGCTGTATTAATATTTTAATGATTAGAGAGTTATATAAATTAGTTGAAGATGAAATTGTAAAGTGCATCATAATGTTAAAAGAAATAGTGACTGAATAATTATTTATCTAAATTTACTCACTTGTTAACATTTACCAATTTTAATTAGTCTAAGCCAATACCCAATATTTTGTATAAAGGAAAGTCGGTAGCAGTATTATTTGACGCATATAAAAAGCAAATTGTTGCGCCATATTCATATCAAACATGTTACTGATATGACTGAACAGAAAGGCTAACAAATAAGTAGACAGAGTTAAATGTTCCAGTTTTACGAACTGATAAAACGCATTGTTTTCAGAAAAAGGATACCGTTGAGAGTTTTGTGGCACCGTTGTATGCATTGTACAAAAGCGCCGTGACCACTTGTTTCGCTGGTAATTTTTTTAACTTGTATTCTATTAACTTTTTACAAATGTCTAGTAGTACCTACTGAAATCAGTAACAGTTGCTAGTTGGTTTCCTGCAGATTCTGATCCTACAAAATGGATTAAGAAAATATAATATACATTGTGTAACTTTTTATTATAAGTATCCCAGTTCTTTTTCTCCAAGATTATAGTTTTTTTTTCAAAGACTAGATTTTTTCAAAGAAGTTGGAACACGGTTCCTTTTGATACGGGATAACCGTGTAGGTTAGCTACAATGCTACAAGTAACTTATATGATATGAACGGTTTCAAAAATAACATTGCTATGACCCAACAAAAATACTGCATTTGGTATAATCGTGACTGGATACGTAGCTTTAAAATTTTGGCCCAACTTGTATCTAAGTTATTTCCTGTTGATAAAATAATGCTAGCATATTATTAACACACATTATACGGACAAAAATCCTATGTTTAGCATGCTACTTTTTCTACACTTAGCACTAAAAAAATACCATTGCAATAAGCTAAGCTACTGTTCTACAGGTGTTGTAAAGGTGCCGCTCTTAATCAAATGCGCATACTTGGACTATCTCAAGGCCTTGGAGAAAAAACACGAGGAAGAAGCTTTAGAAAGGAAAATAAAGAAAAGAGGATAATCAGTACAGCCCTCTTCAATAAACAACTAACGTAACGACTGGAATAATAAACAGCAAACATAGTTTCTTACTGCTCAAAAAAATTGTCAAGTTTGTTGCAACGAGACTAGTGCCATCACCATGTACACGTCTATTATTGTTATAATTACCAACTGTAATTATAGGGTTGTCAGTCAGTAAATTACTTGATAAGTTTTGGTGAAATTTGTCTAACAAAAGTGTTAATGTTAAACATTGGTATAAAAAAATAATTCTATGAAATACCGTAAAATGAAGCTAGAATTGTTTAGTGCTTACCGTAAGATAATTTTAATTTCCTTACATTGGAACTAATAACATTAGTCAAATTATGGTAAGCATATATACAAGGAACGTATTTTAAAAATTTATTATTTATTGTATTGTTATACTTATTGTTAAAAAACGAATACAAATCTTGAAAAGATTATTGAACAACTAACTGTTTCAATTGCATCAGATATTCAAATTTCTACCTCTTTTTCAAATGTCAACAGAAGTGGCTTCAGAACTAAACCCTGCGGGACACTACGACATGACCATATATACTAATATTATAAAGCTGAAGAGTTTGTTTGCTTGAACGCGCTAATCTCAGGAACTACTGGTCCGATTTGAAAAATTATTTCAGAGTTAGACAGCCCGTTTATCGAGGAAGGCTATAAAACAATCGTAATCCACGCGGACGAAGTCGCGGGCGGGAGCTAGTAGTAATAAACAACCCTATCACACTCGAACCAGATAAATTACGGTTTTGGTCGTTAGCCTAGGGTAGGTTACCCAAGGTTTTTTTCGATTGTCGCCTACAATTGACTCTTTGATTCCATCTGCTTGCATCTGACTCAAAAAGCGATCGCTAGGAATACTTTTTATCCTAAGAATATTTTTTTTGTCAGGGCCACAGCGGACCCCCTCCGTATCCACCGTAGATTTGGACTGAATAATAGAACTTCCAGAAACCGGACAAATTAAAACAAATTAATACGACGTCTAAATTTACTTGTAGATTACTCAACATCAAAAACAGTTATTTACAACCTTGTAACCAAAATAATAGGGATCTCTTAATATATCTCGAACCTTGTATGTTTCATTATTTAAACTATCAATTAACCAAATACCTATAGATACATTACATTTTAATATTTAAGGGTAAGGACACCAAGGTTTCTGACATCGTTACAGAATACAGATAGCGTAGGGACAACGCCTCTATCAACACAATAGCAATCTACGTTTAGTTCCAAAATGTAAATACATGTACAAAACAGGCGCTTAAAAACATCAACACTGTAAAATGAGAACTGTTTGCTTGTTATCGTTGTGTTGAATCATTGAGGTTTTAACATAACCCTATATTAAGCAATTTTAATTTAGTCAAAACCTCTGCTGACGTCGCCTAAGCTCAGAGGTGTGGAACTCGAAGAACGCAGGGTTGTCGTCCGGGGAACCTCCAGCCAGCATGTACTCCAAGTGCCTGATGTAACAGATAGCTATCCTAGAATAATAAAATAAACTTAACTAAATTCCCTTTGGAACTCTCTATTTACAATATTTTGGGGTTCGTAAATAAATAACAAGACGTTCGATTTAGGAAATAAAGAGTACAGCCCCTATACCATGAACTCATGAAGCAGGACAGTTCACGTTGTGGAAGCGAGATGCCGCTACGTGCTGTGTAATGCTGCGTCTCGCTTCCACATGGTAAACTGTCCTGCTATAAGAGTTCATGGTAAAGGGGCAGAAGGTTGAATTATTACACTCGTCCTTAATCGAGCAGAGGCCTGAGCCATTAGGTTACCTGTACCTACTGTATCGCGGAAGTTACATTAGTATACTTTACAGATAGCAGTTTAGACAAGGATGCTCTCGAGGGGCATAATCATGTATTGATATGAACACTAATTATTAGTTATCCTTATGCTGAACATCACGTTGAAGTTCCTAACCACAACGGAAGTCAAATAAATCAGTCACTGTAGCTGAAATCGAATGGGTCACGGACCAGTAATATGCTCCCTTACCTTAGGCACTCTATCTTGGAGTATTTCTTTTTGGAGGGCTTTGTGACCGGCAGCTTAGAGCGCAGCAGGTCAAACGCTCGGTTCATATCGCGCATCCGTGTTCTCTCTCTGTCGCACGCTGTCTTCTTGTATTCTGAAACACAAATGATATACTAAATAAATACTTCTGTTTACCTAGTAGACAATTTAAATAACTAATTTTTCGTTTTTTGATGTAAACGGGCTTTTCCGCCCACGATTTCCAAATTACTTTCGTGTTTACTGTACCTTTTCGGAATTTAGGACCAAAGAAAACTACAACATGACGACAATAACTAACCACACTTACTCGCATTTTGGGTAAGGAAGAATGTAGAAGTATAACGTACCGAGTACAACTTGGTAAAACAGCTACTAAACTCTTTTATAGGGGTGTTATTTGTTGCAAAATTCTGGTTAATTGTAAACCTAAACACATGCCCAGTAAGTAAATCCTAAAAATACCCAGACTCGCTCGCAGTTGATAGGAAAAGTAAACATGTATTATTTTACCTTTCTCAAGCTGCATTGCCCTCTCCTTCCAGTTCATAATCGCATCTTGATTAGGATCATCTGTGCCGTATTTATTCCGTATTCCGTCTTGTGATTCGTGGGAATAATCTAATGAGGATTCGGAGTTCGCATTCTCTGGAATCGTGGCCGCGTCTCTGTAGTCTTGTTCGTAGAATCTGGGACCTTTAATATTGATACGGTTGGGTCGAGGACTTTAAATACTCAATGTTTGTTGCATTCCACAAAGTAGTTTAATTTGTAAAAATAACAAATATTAAGATCATCATTAACCCCGTCGGGCACAGCAATTTGCCCGTAAGTGGGTCGTTATAAGGCCTCCTACGAAAATCGTAGGATACATTTAACCTTAGTAGACAACTGAGTTATGATGTTATAGGATTATGTTGCTGATGTGTTGCTGGAGTATTCGGTAACTGTGCATCTACAGAGAATTACTTAAAACATGGTCTAGTTTGTTATTGTATTGGCACTGCATTAATCAATACATTTAACCATGTGGCTTAGGTATAAGTAGATAGTCAATTAACATATTGTTTTTTTCATTAAAGTTGTAAACGTTGTTGTTACTTTCCAAGAATGACATTTTCTTACCTTCTGTAGCGCTGTGTTCTAACTCATGAGGCCTGAAATATGAAATCCGTCTCGGCTCGTAATCCTCTAACACGTACGATCGATGATGGGATATAGTTTTGTCGTACTTCTTATGAGAAAATGTGTGTTCTTCTTTGGGCCTATCTTCTTGCCGTCCTATTTCTAGAATCACACGATCTTCTGCTTCCCTCTTTTCTTCTTCGTCTGGTTTGACAACTGTGTAATTTGCTATTAGGGGCAGAGGAGCCTCGTCATCATAAGTTTGATTGTACATGGCCTTTGTATGACTAATAGCACCGAATTTTGTCTTTGGTATTCTACGAAGTTTAAAGAGAACGATTGGTCGTTTACGGTAAAGAAGATAATTTACGTACGTTTGTACTACCTCCTTTTATAAGAGCCAAAATGTTATAGCATATGGTACATTACAAATCTATCTAGAATGTTTAGGCGAAAGGCTTCTAGAAGCTAGCACTATCTTTGCATTTTTCACTATATAACGTCCTAGATTACAGGTTCAATATCGTTTTACTGTTTGGCCTTATTGCTACAAGCTGTAGCCATTTGCTGCTACCGTCGATAGCTTGTTTGTTCTTTGAGCACACGATCCATAATTATTGCTCTGCACTGTTTTAGCAAAACCACAGCTAGTCTTTACTAATCTACAAGATAACACTGAATCTCTAAAGCACCACTTAGTCTTAAAGATGCACGAACACCCGACTAGTACCTGCTCCAACAGTGGACTGTGTCATCCACATTTCTGTTCTATTGTAATGCATATTCGATCAAAGTGGCGTTGTATGTACACAAGTGGTGTGCTACAATTTTAAGTTTTCACAGAGGAGGGCCGTTCGTCACCATTGTCTCGCTGTCTTTTGTTGGCTATTTGTTTTGTACTGAACCTCTGTGTCACCCATGGTGTGGACTCCTAAGTGGATTAAATACCTTGTATTTTCATGGTAATGAGTTTAGGTTGTATTAGTATAAAGTTTTTCTACGTTGTGTAGGTGAGACGTGTAACCGCGTAACTGTTGTGGGTTCATTTCATATGCAATGTGAATGGTGATGGTTTCATAACACCAATAAGTTACCAAAAAGTATTTAGACATTTTTTTTATAGATAGCTTCAAGCTGGCAGTTTCTGTATGATGAATATAATAACGAGCTCCTACAGAAGAAACTGAACTTCAATTGCCCTAAGGAATAATCTTAATTACCTATATAACGTACCTAGAAAGTTTGAAACTAACATTATCACGCCAAAAAAGCTTAAGTAAAACGTCTAATAAGTACAATGTTTTCTAGCTCGAGCCAAAAGTATGGAATTTCGTAGAGAAGCATGTATTTTGCTGCCGATGGATCACGGACACCTGTTCAAATACAAAAAATGTTTACATAAATACCTATTGAGTAACAAAAACAAGTGAGTCACCTAATCTAAGGACGTGAAAAGTATACATTTATGTACCTATCTATCTACTAATATAATAATGTTATGCCTTATACACATCCATATTTTATAAAAGTATAATTGCTGTAAGTAGGTATAGGGCGGCCAGATACACCAAAATTACAAGTAGTAAACCGGACCGGCATCGGCACGGCAAAATAAACAATATTTCCTTCTTTCTTTATTCAGACCTGTTGCTCAGACATACAAATTACGCGGCTGGTTGAAATTAGGGAAACTGGTGGAATAGTAATATATATAAAAAAACAGATCGTCGAGTATCAAAATGTTTATTATGGAATTCATATAAATTATGTTATTTCTTATTTACCATGACTTAGGTAATAACTCAATGTGCATGCTATGTACTTAGGTATAAGCGATCATCAGAAAAAATACTTCACATAGACCAGCTAAAACAAACTAAGAAGCTAGACAATACTCTGACGCATCAAGCTGACGCTGAAAATGCAGACAATTTTTATGTTATGTATTTATAACAAAAATATAAAAATGTCTGCGTTTTGAATAAATATGAACTTAGCTATACAAGGTACCTGCCCCCTTACCATAAACTCGTAAAGCAGGAAAGTTTACGATGAGGAAGCGAGACGCCGCTACGTGCAGTGTAATGCGGCGTCTCGCTTATACAACGTAAACTGTACTGCTTTAAGAGTTCATGGTAAGGGGGCTGTACCAGTAAAACAAGCGATAATATATACACATTACTTAATAAAGAAGTTTCTATACAATTCGTGAATACTATTATCCTTATGCGCACGCTTATAATATTATTCTGATAATGTCATTATCACTTCCGACACAATGAAACTATATATATGGATTATTTTGTTCGATTAACGACGTTAATAGGATATCATGGAACAAACTTAGGTATTCTAAAAAACAGCTTTATAAAATCAATTTTTATTACCATAATGTTTACGCTCCTTGTAATTTTGTCATAGAATAACTCTAATGTTCTAAGGACTCCAGGTATGGCCGACCGCCCTACATTATACCTCACAGGCCATTTATCCTTTACAGAATTGATTGGGTGTATACAATAATTATGTTGACTATTGTCGCACTAATATTATTAAGGCAAAAGTTTGTGAGTGATTGTATGTTTGTTACATTTCACGCTCAAACGGATAGACCGATTAAGCTTTAATTTGATGTTAATCTAGGGTGTCAGCACACCCTGGATTAACATATAGGCTAAGCACACCCTGGAATAACGTTTTTATCCCGTGAAAATGTAGCGGGTAACACCGCAAATTTTTTTTAATAAAACTAACAAAATAATCCATAGTCTTCTACCTACCACACCTCAAAGGCATACTGACTAAGTCAGTCTTATGTTTCAATACTAAAACATAAAAATAAAAAATAATTTAAAACAACAAAATGTACAAAATAGTCTAGAACTTTATTGGTCGAATCTTGAAGAAACTTTGAACTATTTCGTCGGTGACTTTGGCGCGACGCTGCTGATACTGTTGGATCCACGGCGTGATGGTGTCTATTGCTAATTTCTTCAATTCGCCTGTTAGCATCTCGCCCGACTCGTATTCTTTCTTTACCTGAGAGAAGGAAATACATTTTTAGAGAAACTAAAATGATCAGAATTTTTTAATAAAGAAGTCACTATTTAAATGACGCCCATGGCCATGTAACCGCCAGATATAACCCAAACCATGGCTATTACTTATTACTACTAGATATTTGCAGTATTTGGTTCAGACACAAACACCTATGATATAGTAGGATCTTAGCCAATCCGCGAAAATGCTGAACTTCTGTTAGTCTTACCTCTGCTAGTCTCTCCTCGTCCTCCATGAAGAACGTTAGGTACTTGTATGATATGTCTACTGTAGTGTTGCCACCCTTCTCTCTATGCTCCTCTACGGTAGCTTGGCCGCCAGAAAACGCGTATTTATTTATCTGTTGTATAAAAAGAAAATGTTACACTCAACTTACTCATATATATAAAAAAGATGTTAATTGTTATATACACCTACATCATACCGTAACCTAGTTTAGACTTTTGAGAAACAAATAAATATTTTTTTGTATTTAATTTTAGGTAAAATACTCTAATTTGTTACTTGAATGTTTGGTTAAATTATCGGTCATATTAAATCAAAAAGAATTTTTTTCGTACATTAGCAAAAAATCAACTCACTGTGCTATTTCAAAATCCTTTTCCAACGGACAAGAACAAGCCAGAAACTCTATAGTAACACTAAAATAAAACTACCAAACAAACCTTATTTTTAATTTGCTTAGGAGTATCATTTAAGAAGATGGAGGCGTTGGGGTCGCTGGCCGACATCTTGTGCTGCGCGCCCTGCAGCGCGGGTAGGAACGTGGAGTGGATGAGCGCCGGCTTGGGCATCTTCAGGCGCGCGGCCACGTCGCGCGTCATGCGGAAGTACGGGTCCTGGTCGATGGCGCACGGCACTAGGCACGGGACCTGGTGGTCATCAGTGGAGTTTAGAATCAGCACACTAATATTATAAAGGCGAAAATTTGTATGTGTGTTACATCTTCACGCTCAAACGGCTGGACCAATTTTGATAAAATTTGGTATGGTGCTGACACCCTTGATTAACACATTGGCTACTTTTTATTCTGATAAAATGTGGCGGGTAACAACGCGGGGCGCAGCTAGTAGAATATTGCATACTGTTAAATTTCAAAATTGTAAAGATTTGGAAAAGTTCTGAATATTAGTTTATCGACTCGATTGAGGCAGTAGCAAAGATTGGACTGGCGCAAATGGTCAAACACGATGACCTGCTTTATATATAATGTTAGATCTGGATGTCTGCAAAGCTATACCAGTTAAACTTAAGACAACTCTCCAGGAGTTTCTACACAACATTTTCTACATAGATTTAGCATTTTATACTGGACGTCACTGTCACTAAGGGCTCTAAAAAAGACGAAAACTTATGTACGATTTAATACCAGTTTTAGACCCTAAAACCTCAGGAAGACACGAAAATGCTTAGGGCCTGTTTCACCATCAACAAGTAAAGTGTTAAGTAGACTAACCGCCACTTAACTACTCATACGAATTTTACAATATCTGAGAAGCATTAATCGGCAGATAAACTGGCCTGTAAACAAGATACGATAGAAGACACTCGTAACTCTTACTTGCTGATTAGCGTTAATTCAACACTTTATTTGTAGATGGTGAAACAGGCCCTTAGTGAACAATCATAAATAAAATACTCCATTACGAAATTACTCACAGCTTTATTCTCAAATATGAAGGGGAAGCTGGTTGAGAACGCCGGCGCGGCCTCAATAGACGGGAACGTGATCTTGCCGATGACGTCAGAGTCCCCGAAGCCAAAGATCCCCTTCACCTGGTTGTAGGTGACGCACTTCTGAATCCTCACCATGTTCTGGTAGAAGGCCGGACACTGGCTAAAAATAAAGTATTTTTAGGGCAGGTTGTTTCAAACAGTCTGTTAACGTTACATACGTATGTCAAAATAACCATTGCAGAAGTCGTTTAAAGTACATAAAAAATGAAGTGTTGTTTCGTGGCATTAAGAACCGGTTGTCAAAGTTATTCCGGCTGATAGTAGAAAACAAAATTGTGCCATTTTTAACATTTACGTGTGCGTCAAGTGAATTTGTGGCATGTCCATTGAATCTTTTTCTATCCTGTCAATGCTAGAAAGTATAAGCTCATAACATGTTGCGAATGTTAATAAAAACAATACTAAATTGATAAAGGAAATTTGAAAAATGATGGACACGAGCGGGATTCGAACCCGCGACCTTCGCCGATCCGTGGCACTGCTCTAACCAACTGAGCCACCGTGTCGCTGCTCGCATCCATCGAATTTCAAGTTCCCTTTTAGTATTTACGTCTTAAGGGTGACGTCGACGTCGACGTAAATACTAAAAGGGAACTTGAAATTCGATGGATGCGAGCAGCGACACGGTGGCTCAGTTGGTTAGAGCAGTGCCACGGATCGGCGAAGGTCGCGGGTTCGAATCCCGCTCGTGTCCATCATTTTTCAAATTTCCTTTATCAATTTAGATTCAAGCTTAGCATGGGCAACATGCTAAAATGGCACCAAAAGTCATAAAAACAATACTCTTAATATTTGCAGTAAATCTGGAATTTATTTTATTGTTATTGAGGAGAGCCAGTTACCAATGCCAGATGGACTTCAGACGAAAGGCATTGATAGCGAAAACCTGCTATGAAGGCAGATATGTAGAATATACAGAAGTTAATTTCAGATAGCTTTTCTAGAGCAACATAAAACAACTTACCCAATAAAGTCTAGATCATTGAATATAAAAGTGTTTTCTGGGTCAAAACCCACGGCTATAATATCTTTTGCGTTGTTGAATGCCATCTTGCGAGCATCTTCAATCTTCAAATCCCTCCACAGAACCTTCTCATCATCAGTCAACTGGATGATCAGTGGGACATTGAATACTTCTTGAAGCCATCTGTAAAAAAATTACATTGGAGTTTCAAATACTCATTATGAAGAAAAACAATTATTTGCTTTCATTTTAAATGAATAAATAATTACAGTCTTTGCAATTGGTTTAATAGAATTTTATATCTCCAAGGGCAAGCGACACATGCCAGACTCTTCATTTCAATTATATTACTTATTTTTAATGCTGGTCATACCTAAGAGGGTTCTTTAAGTTGCAAGCTGGCAACACCATAGATGGCCTGTTTAGTCAACTAACCGCTCTACTTACTTAGTGAACATGAAGGGTATCATATGCCCAATATGCATGCTTTCCGAGGAGGGCCCTCGGCCTGTGTACAAGTAGAACTTCTTGCCAGACTCAAACAGTGTGAGGATGGATTGGATGTCACGGTGGGAGAAGAATATTCCCCGTTTAAGAAAGTGATGGGCTAAAATAAAACACAGCATTAAATAGTTATTATTTTTTAATCAATGCAGCTTGCAGTTAGTTATTATGTGGGATTTTCAGATTATCACATAGAAACACTCCAAAATAATGTACAAAGGGGACTTCCTTTATTAAAAGTCTTTATTATTCATGATAACTTGATTGTAACTACATGGCAAACCAATGGGACAATCAGTAATAAAAGTAACACATGAAACAAAACAGACATATTTTTCTGAATGTATTTTACAATCATTTAAAGACATCAATATTTTTAATACCGTGCAGGAGTTGTTAATTGCATTAATTATTTTGTAATGATAAAATTAAAGATAACAAAAGATAATAACTGAATCATGCATACTTCATATACAGAGTAAAGAGACTCAAAACAATAGATTTGATTAAAACAATTCTCAAATTTTAAATTAATATTAAATTTAAATATCTTAATCATCACACCAGAATTCCTAGTAGGAGCAGGCAGAAGTTAATCATTGTCTTTCTTAGACTGTTATTCATTCCCTACAGAGACTAAATAATTCTTATTTACCATTTACCTTTCTTTCCTGTAACTTTCTCAAATCTTTGTATAACTTCATCATCTATTTTTTGGCTCCCAAATCTTTCTGAAATAATAACAAACACAATGAATAATATTGGTTGACTGACAAACACTTACCCCCTTATTCATAAAGAAATACAATTTTAAACCAAGGATTAAATTATACCTGTCACTGTCATTTGTATTTCAAAGAATAGAAATATCAATAGACTTAATACAGGGTTTAGTTAAAGCCGGTATGATCCGTGTTTATGAATAAGAGGAGTAGTGTTCTGCTTCCGACTCTGCCACATCACCAGTTCATGAATAAGGGCTATTTAAGTCTGAAACTAGTTGGGCAACCCCAAACAAACATGTGAGTAAATCTGGTATGTAGTAATAATATGGATAACACTTACGAAAGGTATAACAGTAAAATACATTGAGATTTTTTCATTTTATTCATATTATGTCTAAATTTAATTTAAGGCTGGAATTCAATCATTCTCTTTGGCTGCTAATATGATCACTGAGATACTTGGCTCCAGTTCCATTGAATTGAAATCTTATTATAATTATTTTATATTTGAATTTTATAGTTAAATAATACTTACTGATTAGTTTGTCATAATCAATGCCTGTATCAGATTTGCCAGTAACAGTCCATGGGTCCACAAAATCGTCATCCTCATTGACCGTCGGTTTATTCTGCTCTTCAGCCATGGTTTATCTAAAAGTTCAGTACAAGATATAACATAAGGAAGACATGCAACGTTATCTTAAACATATCTGAATGCCTGACTGAAATGATACCTTTATTTATGATTTTTAGTTTGGAAACATCTTAAGCATATCTCAAATAGTTACTTGTAGTCTAATAATACCTAAATATGGACAAGTAAGGTTCATAAATGTGTGGAGGATCCAAATCAACACTGTCGAAAGGTTAGTTTAGATTTATGGATATAACTTACATGGAAGGTTATAGGAAGGGTATACTATTTATCCCTGTTGTATTCTAATACTACTGTTTGTGCACTTAAAGTGGTAAAAGCTGATGCAACGTTTTTTCGAAAAAAAACAACTATTCATTATCAATCGATCGCATATGCGGCGCTGTCACGTTGACGTATTTACGTTTTATTCATTATTCTAAACAATTATGAAAAACATTGAAAAATAATGTGCAATTAGTGTTTCTACAACATAAACTAACATAATTAGCCAATTAATCACTTATTTTTGCAAATACATAATTATATACACAGTGATTATTTTAATAAAGTGTTTTTCATTACAGTGCTTGAAAACTAATTAAACGCACGGTATTTACAAAGGTTGCCACATCAAAATCCTAATTACTACGAAAATGCATAATTATTGTCAGCTGTGAAGGCATTTATTAAAAAATATATCAGGTATATAATAAAAACAGTAATAAAACAATGCATTTGATAACTTATACCGATATAATTGTACTATTATTAATAATGCATACTTACTAAACAAATAAAACTACCATGTAAATAATATTTTTGGTGTCTGCAGTGCAAGCGTGACAAATGTCAAAATTTGTCAATAATACGTTTCACTGCTCATAATTTTTTTGCTGTATTTATGATAGGGAGTAGGATAAGCTCGTATTTCTTTGTCTGAAAATTTTATGGAGATTTTGTGTTAAACAATCCGGTGTGTTGGTGTTCTTGATGGTGTCCGGCGACGATTCAAATGGTGGCCGTTTGTCGCGTAAAACTACGAGGTCCCCGAACCGTAAGTCCAAGAAGGCAGATGCAGACCTAGCAAAGGGGTCAGCGTTGCGAAATGACTCGCAACCTTCAGTCCATAAAAGGAATCTTTATGTTGTTTCTTTCCCAATCATTATTCTGTTTAACGTACTAAGATCAATTTTGTATCAACTTTTTATAATTTTTAAATATTTGTATACGGCGTCGCATCGGTTTATGCACAAGCCTCGTAAGGCAGGCGAGTGTAACTTGGAAGTAGTGGTGAAGGACGGTATAGTGTCAACAGAGTTAGCCCCAAGTGAAGAGATGACTCACATACACAATGTTGGTCCGGGGGACCCCCTGCTGGCCAAACAGAAGCATCACCATCGAAAAGCTTTTGAGTATATTTCAAAAGCTTTGAAGATTGATGAAGAAAATGAGGGTGAGTTTCCAAATCTATTTCCTTTAGTTTAACAATAAAACATACACAATGTACTAAACTGCATTAAATTCCTAAACATATTCCTATACAATAATATATTTTTAAATACCAGGTATAAAAGTATAAAGTATTTATCCACAACTTAAATAATATACCTACCAAAAAATTATTAAAAGGCGTCAATAACTTTTGTATTCCTAGTTATTAAAGTAATCAAAACAAATGAAAAAGTAGTTCTGTAACTAATCAAATTGAAATGTTAATATATGTAATTAAGTATATAATATAGTGTATTAGTAAAATAAAACGAGATAAAACCTGAGTTTTATAATCAATAATACTACAAACAAAGATCTATATAATATATGAAAAAAAAATTGTTCTAGACACAAGCAGTGGTTGATAGACAAAGGACAAAAAGTTTTATTGATTATATCCTCTTTTGTTCCACATGTATCTAGATTTAGCCTGTGGCTTCAATCACATGTTCTATGTTTGAAATCAATGTTCATGGGATATACTAGCTTGTGTAACTTAAAACCATGTGATATAAAAAAAAACATTTGTCTGTCTTTTGATCCTAGCAGTATGAAGGAAAGATAAACAAACAAACACTTTTTCATATTATTGATTTAAATCTAGTTTTTTTTTTTTATATTTTTTATTAGAAAATTATTAGTGATAAAATACACTATTAAAGAGAAATGCACTCTTCTACTATAATAATATACTGGTTTTTGTTGTTCTATTTTCAATCTAATTATTATTCACAACAGATAAGATTTACAACAAACACACTAATACTTTCTTTTTGTTGTATTACACAACTTGTATTAGTGTATTTTATTTTAGGATCCTGTTTTTATGTGTCTACAATGTTACCTAATTTTCTTTCACATAAACACTTTCTGATGATTATTTAAGAGTAAATCATCATAATTAGTTGTAAATTAATAAAGCATAAAATTGCTGAACTCAGTAAATGAGCTAATGATGACATCTCTCACTATCATCAGCCTGTCATTCCTATTTTGGACAAGTCTCCTCTCCCATATCCATTTTTTTCTGAGCATGTGGCCATTAAACTCAAATGTTATTGGCCACATAACACTGATGACCTCCTAGTTATGAGAAATCCTGCTTCAGACAAATCAAACCACAGTTTATCCCACAGGACAAAAAGAATTAGCAATAGAGCTTTACAAGAAAGGCATTTATGAGTTAGAACGAGGGATCGCCGTGGACTGCTGGGGCGGGCGCGGCGACGCCTGGCAAAGAGCACAACGATTACACGACAAAATGAAAACCAACCTTGGCATGGCCAAGGACCGCCTGCACTTCTTAGGTATGAAATAACATTATTCTATACAAAAATACCTAAATCACCGCCACAACTCAGGCTACCAACCGACAATGCTATTTTATTTTAAAAGTGGATATTGGCTGTATGTTTGCATGCTAAGCTTATTCTTTTTTCGTTGAACATATATACACAACTTATTCCTACAGTTTCTATTGAATATAAGGTTTAATCTGTTCCCCTATGTAGCCAACCTAGTCGCGCTCAGTAAGTTGGGCGTAGAGAGTGAGCCCGAGCGGAGCGACAAAAAGCCAACGGAGTCGCCTCTAAAGGGGCGAAGACTGTTAGAGAAGTCCAAGACGACGTTACTCGCGCATACAGAAAGTAACAGTGGTCAAACGAAGCCACCGAACGAAGGTAGAACACAAGAAATAATGCTTAGCTTCGTTTGACGTAACCTACTGCAAAATTTAATCAAAAATCGAACTAACATTTACATAATTTTATTGTTGTAACACTTACACTCAACATTGGAAACTAATTGGACTGTTTTGTTTTTAAATTGTCAGTGTTTGCATGTGGGTTCACTGTGCCTACCATCATTTCAGCTTGCGAGTGTTTAGCACACTGTGTGGTGTGTTTGGTGCTTTAGTGTGCAAGTGTGTGTGCTTTTTGCTGCATCTATACATATAATAACTACGTTTTAAAGCCGAAAGACAACATTTGTAACATTTTCTGGTGAAAAACCAACCTATTTTCTCAAGGTATTAATCATAATAAGTCAGCACATTGAGAGACATTTAACTCATTATATAAAATGTTCAAGTAATATTCTATGTATGGACGCAGTCTTTCTTGCATAGTAACTCCGTAATATTAATTAGCACACCGCGCAAGATGGACACTCATTAGACCGTGTTCTCTGTATTTAGTCTCTAGATATTCGCTTAGCAACTGTCATAGAACGAAGTTTTAACGTAGGTACTACTTTCGTTAAGTAGTTTTTTATCTAAGTACTTAGCTTATAATTCACATAACAAACTATATGCTATTCTCTTTTAGATTAGAAACAGGAATCAGGAAATTGCGTCATATTTTGCATTTTCCTATAAGATAAGGAAGGTATCTTTACTACCATTATGCAGCTGTCGTGTTACTTTAAAACAAATATTAACTAACGTTCTGTTATTAGATAACAGTAAGATATCTGCAAGGTTCTATTTAAGCCTTCACGCTGTGATGTAAACAAGAATAACGCTCCAAAAAAAAGTGCAAAAATAACTTATCCTTGAAATCCACAGCCAAACGAATTGGCTTACCTAATAGTTAGGTAGCTCTGCTCTAATTTATCATCCGAAAAATATTATGCTAATTGTCCGCTCCTAGGTAAGTTGGTTTCAGTTCATTTGCGCTGTATGGATCGTTACTGAGCGAACAGGGGGCGCACGCAATCATGCGTACCGTGCGCGCACGCACGATCTTTTACATACGACATGTCCCCTAACATCTCGTCACAGATCAATAAGCAACACGGATACTGGCTGTTTCAATTTATTTTAAATAAAAGCTATTAACGTCCCGTTTTTAAATCAAGAGACAAATACTCGGAACGTTGAATGACAGAGCGATAAACTATGTACCTATCTAATGAGATCATTGCACAATGTATATTTGTAATCATGTTTTGATCACGTTGTGACAAGAATAATACCCGGTCCTTAAAAGAAGTTCATTACATAGAGCAACAGCACCCTGTCAGCCGAGTGTTATGACCGTTGCAAGGACAAACCCGGCACGCACCAATGTCTTTTCAAATTCATGTGCGTATCATCAATTAGTTGTCAGTTGCTAAAATCGGTGAAGGAAAGCATCGTGAGGAAACCGGCACACCCGAGAGAATTTTCAAAGGTGTGTAAAGCCATGTCAGTGGCCTACAGACGGTTTAAACTCCGACACCAGGTTCTACATCAACTATACGATAAGAAGAACAATTACATAAAGCTAAAACATTTAAGTACACAGAAAAGATATGCTGAACCTATTCACATTGACCTGATTGTCGTCCTTCAAGCAAGTCAAGTGCGTCGCAATCAGTGCTCGTTTATTAAATAGTCGACCATTTATGAAAGAAACGATGTAAGGATGGAATACACACGTAATGTACATGCCTTCTCCATTAATAAAAAGCGTGGAGCAACGTTTACTATGTACTTTCACGGCTCTTCAAAATAATCCCGAGCTAACTTCGCGCCAATTTCACAGGTTATAATCCTACGCAATTTGTAAGAATGAAGTGTTGAGTACCGGTCATTAAGGTGTTATAGTTCGTTTAGTTCGAGCGTAGGTGGCTCACAAGCCTATTAACGACCTTGTTTCGATCCATTCATTCATTTCTGCTCTGAGTGATCGTTAAGCTTCCTAGATCACCTAAATATTTATGTGTTCTGTAAAGGTAGCTACCGTGACGAAATAAACTACATATTGAAAATTGTATGAAGTGGATTCGTTCGTCTGTTCAGTTTCGTATAAACGTGCTTTAAACTCAGCTCATGAAAGTAGTAAGGTTTCCGGAATAAAAACTTTTAGATTTAATCTACACTACTCTATGTTTTCAATTTGAAACTCGCTTAACTGTCACGTTACTCAGTAACCAGCAGCAAAAGCTAAAGCAGTCACCATATAGTATTAAAGTTGGCGGGACTCGGATTGAAATTTCGTGGTCGGTTATCAAGTTATCAACTACAAGCCTAGCAATTACAATATACATTGTGCTCTCTTTGATAACACGGACAAAGAGTTATTGTAGTACGGCATACAATAAAAGCGATGTAAAAGAAAGTTTTCACTATCATTTATATAAAAAGCACCTTTCCACAGTCTATTTGATAGAAACCTTTCGCGAGATACGTACTACGCTCGGACGTACCGGTCATTGACCCACTGACATTGGCACTGGCCGCTTTTCATCCAATCAATTCGATCGATCTGTCTATCGGATTTAATCGACGTTCGTTTAAACTTGGGTGCTATGGTAATTGAAAATACTTTTTTTAAAACTACACACAACATACAGTATATATGTATGTTAAAGGTCTATAGTAACTTTCTTTACAACATATTGCCGCTTAATACGGGCTCTTTACTTTCTCAGAAAAGGTCTACTACCCTTAGAACTGAAAGTAATCGTCGGTAATATACGTGAAACCTACAGATATTAAATTAATGTGGGTTTGTCCTGAGCTTTATGCCCGTAAACGCTCCGAAGAAAGGAAAAAAGAAACCTTTGTTTTGTACACAAATCTTACAGCCCTAAGACGAAAATAAGTAGGATATAATTAGGAGTATGTATCATCCGATCTAACAGGTTATTCTTAGCGTAAAGTCAACCGCTTAGCCACTGCGTCACTGGTCGTCAATTAATTCTGCAGTTTAAGTATTCTTTACGCGAAAAACTCGAGGCCACTAAACATCACAGATGCATTACTAAGATAAAATATAACATGCTACTATGTTCATCCCCAAATACGGTACGATCAGTAGCTTCAGACCGATCGTAAAGAGGGATCGTTAGTGTTTGTGAACGTTGTTACCGGACGATATCGGAGATCGCAACAAAGTTCTATGCAAACTTGAATATCGTAGCGAAAATCGACAATGTATGACCACCTGCGATCTATCGTAACGAAATTCTTCCGATTGATCGAAACGATCCATCACACGTAGGTATATTGAGCCTTTGGAAGATCTACGGTCTTTTGTGCCTATTGTTCATAGGAAGTAAGTCAAGGAGACCACACTTGAATGATTATTATTGTTCAGCATCCTTGATTGAATACGTTTAATTAACCACTATAGGTATTGTTGTGTGTATATTGTATTACTTTATAGGTAGTATGGTGGTTGGGATATCTGTATTGCTTTTATATTATAGATGATACATCAAAGGTATAGTTGATCAAGCATGAATTATCTTTATCTGCCTTTTGTATTGAAACTCTTTGACAATAGTAGCATATTTAGAAGCGAAGTAGACTATTCAAAAGGTTGATAGATTGGAAATTACTTAGCTTAGCGGTATAATGTTTCGTTTCCAATGAATAGAATAAAATAGCCATCTATTTTGCAAATATGGGTACAATGCGATCAATACATTATATGACTTAATTCAGTGTTGTGACATTTATATAAATAATCCTTTGGATGTCTTCCAAGGCGACTAATGGAGATGTGGTCTAAATGTCACCTTGAGTAACGCGGTGTGCACATCTCGTAAAACGGCAACAAAAACAAACAAATTTTCTGAGAGAGATTTTGTCCTCTCAATTAAAATCTCTCAATTTCTCTAAGGTTGCTGTAAGAAACTTTTTTTGAGTTAAGCTCGCCTTTGTACATCAAATTATATGTTGTGATTTTATAATTATTTGCTTTGTGTGTACAATAAAGGATTATTTAATAAACTAAATATTTCAGTAGTTCCAATCTGTGTGCTAGTGATATTATTGACTCTATCTTCAGAGATAATAGTCGTGACATGTTTATTGTACACCTTCGTTCAGATCTTGACTAGAGTAGGTACTAAGCTCACAAGGCTTTAAATATCAGTACCAATTTGGCGCGTTTCGCTTAGTAAAAAAAAACTAGTTCCTATTTTAATACTATAATTTGGCAGCGGTACACGGGCTGCGGACTGTGCCGTATTCGTCCTGAAAGAAGTTTGCAATGCATTAGTGGTATTAAAAGCATTACCGAGATAGCCTTCTGCCATAAAGTGCAATACATGCTTTTTGACTTCTTCTATAAATAAGGATTATTTTGTGTTAGACAAAGATTAACCTTAATTATCAGAATTAGTAATAATGTAATGTATTACTGATAGTAAGTTGTTTTAATGTAAGTAGGTATAAGTAACCTATAATTTCACCTCACTATTTTTGCCAATTTAAATAGCAGCATTAGCTTCACCCATTAGTTTGCACTGTTGTCTAACCGAATTGATTTTGTAAAAGTTCTCAGCGAGCTGAAGTGACCCAAATTAGTGGCCAAAATAAACAACGGTGCAGTTCTTAACCCCGTTTCAGAAATAGTCAGACATAACAACAACATAAAATCAACAACAAATGCATAGACAGACAATAAAATTAATTAATGTTATTTGTTAAACGTGTTATGACGCAACATCCCATCATTTTAGTCATCAGTTACTTCTTAGACCTTACCGGCTACAATTAGCCTTAAATGAAGTTTATCACCTACTTCTGAAGTGTAAGACTTAACCATAAGCACCAACCAACAATGTGCAACCCACATTCAAAGAACTGCTCAAAATATTCGGCACGCATTCGCCTTACATGCGTCAGTCATATCATTACTAACAAAAATACTCAATGTTTTAACATAACTAAAGTACCAGGAGTTCAGGACTTACATGTAGATACATTCCCTTCTCTAATAAAACAATCTTCAGTCGCAGGCCGCAAACTCACGACGGCTGGTCGTCGTGTGCCCAGCGGGGGTGTCGGTGGGCCCCTGATGAAGTCTCAAACCCTGCCCCGGTCTATGGGCAGGTCGTCGTCACAACCTAACAGCTCCAACGGGGGCTACAGCAGATACCCTGTGAAGCCGGCGTCCACACCGCCCGCTGTCAAAAGACAGCTTTCTGTAAGTGTAGTGTTAAGAGCTTTTAGACCCAAAATAAATGGTATCAAGCATAGGCGCTTTTCAGGTGCAGTAAATTGACTGTATATGGTTTTGTTACCGATAAATATATACATACATTCAGCAGTTGTATCAGCGAAGAGAGATCTTCTCGGGGGTGTCGTAACAGGCAATAAGAAATGTAGAAGTTATGTTATGATTTCAGAAGTGGTAGATAGATAGCTATTAGCTTCCACTTACCGCAGTGTGTTCTGAAGTCATCCCTAAAGATAGTTAGAAAAGTTATATTAAAAAACATCCCAGATTGTTATATGAATATCTAAAACTTTATATTTAAATTGTACAATCAATTCGACCACCAATTGGCATCATCATTCATTCCAAATTCATTTTTATTTTTGTTTAATTGATATAAACTATCACAAAATTACTATATAGCTGAATAACTTATAAAAACATAAGATTTTTGATATGCACCTGATAAAAATAATCATGAACACATTCTGTGTTCCATACCGTGTATGTCTCTACATACAAGCAATGCCCTTGTTGCATAAGAATATGACCCGAGAAAGGTGTCAAGTCAATGAAATAATTTAACATTTGCGCAAACCCAAAACCTGATTAAACGCGCCGAAAAACGTGTTTCTCACACCCGCGGACATAAGTTAACTGAGGTGAACTAAGATTGTTTCGATTAAGGTATACTAAACTATTATACAAAATATGCCCAGTCTCTATTAATGTTTTCCTTTATCTTTTCCTTTATTAACATTCCATCCATCTAACTCACAATCATCTCAACTCGCGTCTCACAATCAGAGCGCATACCAGGTACCATCAAACGGGTCCCCGGTCCGGCGTGTGGTGGGCGGAGGGTCCCAGCGCGGCACCCCAACCAGGAGTAGGACTCCGCAGCCGACCCTCGCGGTGCGGGGCGTCGACCCTAAGCTCGTCCAACTAATCCTGGACGAGATCGTGGAAGGAGGTCCTAAGGTCCACTGGGAAGATATTGCGGGACAAGAGGTAAGATATGTTGCAGAAGTACAATTTACAGAGGATTTTGTAGAGCCCCTAGCAGACCTCAAGCCAGATGGATAGACGATGTTGTTGCTGTACAGGTAAAGACCCGAATGCAAAAGGTCCAGAATAGGAAACAGTGGCGTTTAAGTGAGGAGGTTTATGCCCAGCAGTGGGTCACCTAATAGCTGATAATAATGATGATAGTCGCTAGTCGTAGCAAATAGCCGAGTATGTTATTGCTATTTGCTATAATGTTATTTGCGATACGTGAGCTCTGAATAATGGCGTACTTCCATTTATAATTTTTTGCTCTGATTTAGCTACCTCAAAACTATTTAGATTTGCCTAATTAAAATTCTTTACCTGCCAAAAATAGTCGAGCTAGTTCTATTTGCGATTCAACAACTTCTACGTAACGATGTGGATCTTGGCCTGACCCTTAGGCCGCCTGATTCTCGATCTATGTTCAGGTTGAATTCATCCGTTTCGGTTCGTATAATTTCTATGGGCTAGTAGCTTTTCAACGTCACGTCAATTGTCTTGTCTGCAGAACCATCTAGTGCGATATTTTTGTTCAACATTTACTCCATTATCCGTTAATTAATATTTATCAGATAGTAGGTTACATGACCTTCTGCCAAACTGTAGATTAAAATCGTGAGGTGACCAAAAAGTAATAATAATAATTTTAACTTGTACATTGACCTTATAAGTATCGATGCAATGTTGTCACATTTGGTGTTGTGTCATTCTTCGCGGTATCACATGTTAAAGGCTTCTTAATAATCGAAATTTCAACTTTGTGATTCATGCCGTAACTGCCTAAACAATATCATAAGCAGAACTTTGTGAAGTGATCTATCAAATAAATAATACTACGATCGTTTAGTTACAAGATCTCTGTTTCTAAACATGTAATAAAACTTTGCCCGCCTAACGCCTATAAATCAATCAAAGACCATATTATCCAGAAGTAGATATTTATCGTCTACGGTGCTCAGTGCGTTGTTTGTCCGAAGCATTACAGGTTACAGAGAAAGTTCGCTCGTTCTTGGAAAAGTAAATAAAAGCCCGCCTTTCAGACCAATTAGGTGAATGTAAAGAAATCAACACAATTTTATTATTTGTGAAGAAAAGTTGTTTTAACACTTTTTATGTTATATCGATAAATCAAATGTCGAACGTAATAACTCGATTTCTTTAAGAAGAAATACAACAATTTAAAACGTTTCTTTTTTCACAACTTTAGCATCTGTACTTTAACAAAAATAATAGCTTAACTTTCTAGTATGTATATGTTTTTAAAAGATTGAAATTATTGAATCTTTAGTTTTTTCAACTCGCCCGTGCTTTAGAAATAAATGTTAGGCAAACAAAATATACATACTAACTATTAAACGTAGCTTTCGCTGTTAAAGTGACGTATTGAGTAGGTAATAAAAAATCTTATGTTTTTGTCCGTAGGCGGCGAAGCAGGCATTGCAGGAGATGGTGGTACTACCTTCGTTAAGGCCGGAACTCTTCACTGGACTCCGGTCACCTGCCAAGGGACTACTGCTCTTTGGACCACCAGGGAACGGTGATTATTAGTTTTATATAACACAAACTGACTTTAAGACATCAGCCGAAACTTAGCGAATACTATTTTAATTTTCGACAGATCAGATGTTCTATAAATCTTTGCTAAAGACTGGAGAAATAGATCTTTTTGGTACTTTCTTACTGTATGACCCTCAGCCGTGGGACTCAAAAGCCGATGCAACCAATTGTAGAGTCAAAACCAAGGCATCTCTGCTTCTATCAATCTTAGAAGCCTAACTTACGGTAAAAAAAAATATCCACAATTTTTTGTAGTTAATTCACTGTCTATAATCTCTCACAGGTAAAACCCTCCTCGCGCGTTGCGTGGCGGCGGAGTGCTCTGCGACATTCTTCTCGATATCGGCCGCGTCACTCACCAGCAAGTACGTCGGTGAGGGTGAGAAGATGGTGCGGGCGCTGTTCCAAGTGGCCAGGGAGCTTCAGGTAATTGTTATATTACCAGAAAATAAGATAAAAAAGATACTATTGTATTTCACATTTAAAAATAATAATAAAGTAATGTTTAAAATAAAGCGAAGTAATTGAAGGCTAATTGACGAGCACTGAGTACTTTCAAATTGCTAAATATCAATGCTTAAAGCGGTAAAAAAATAGTGTGATTTTTAAAGAAAAACAAAGTTAATCTTTGTAAGGACTGAACAGATAAGAATGCCTTTATCATAAAGTTTGTGTAATTAAAAGTGCTTTCGTACGTAGCCCTACACTCAGGTCTTCAATATGATGTTAGATGCGTTTAAAATTTAATCACAAATATTTGTTCTGAAAATTAAAATCCGCAACCTTTACAGCGGTGCACCTACCACATGGCCACTGCGGCATTCTGTCTTACATCAATTATAGCACTATACAGTAAAAAAAAACAAGTGCCATAATATTAACTAGTGAAGCTAATATAAAGCGTATAAAATCGCATGCTCCGAATTAAAATAGTGTTGTACTGGTATTATAATTAACATATCACGCGACATGCAGTCGTTATCTTCAACAGTATAGCAGTCAGGCGAGTCGATGACCTCGTTTTAAAGGCGGCGCTAGATGATAAAAACCAATTGGACATTTTAATGCACTTTCAAACAATTATATTTGTCTATTTCAATTCAATTTGCTAAAAATGTGAACAATTTTTATCTGCCTCTACCACAAATAGATTTATTGTATACCATCTACATCTATTTATTATTGTAGGTAACTAAGAGCTTGTCAAGTTTGAATCACACTAACATTATAAAGGCGTACGTTTGTGAGTGTGTTTGTATGTTTGTTACCTCTTCACGATCAAGCTGGACCGATTTTGCTAAAATTTGGTATGGAGGTAGCAGAGACCCTGGATTAACACAGGCTACTTTTTATCCCGAAATAATGTAACGGATAACTATTTTTCTCAAAATGATAGTAAACGGGCGAGAATAGAGAGTCTAAGAAGATTACGTAAACTTTTTAATGGTCTCTTTTAATGGAAGTAAAATTGTCTTTGACGATAAATACTCAAATTAATCTGCTGCCGCACTTTTATATAACGTGTTAAGTGAAATGCTCTTAAAATGTTATCGTTATTAAAGCTTTCTACAATATTTTGCGGTACTAGTAATTAATCTTTTTATATATATTGATTATCGAAAGTTGTATTTAATGCTTTGCTAACTTATTAGTGTAATAAATACAGAGTGACAGTCGATTAAAAATATTGTGTCATATTTGTTCGACCTCTCAATTATGATTTTGCACTACCTTGACAAACATTAGTATGTAAAAGATATATATAGCTGTATGTTTATTACTATATAACATGACAAGGTCTGTCTACCACTTATATGTTACAAATACTATAACATAAAGGTCACTATAATCGGTCAAGTGTGCACGTTGTTTCCGGAATATTGACTTTATCGACTTTTAATCACAGGGAAGTGATTTTGAACATGAGAATAGGTTTCAACACCATTTTCCTTAAACTTATTTAAAATAATTAATCAAAATAACGTATCGTATCGTGCCGATACATATTGAAGATTATTTTCAATTTACCAACGTTGATAGTTTTCTCGGTTTTAAAAAGCTTTGTCAAACATGTCAGTTCGGCGGGGCGTTTATACTACATGAATTAATTACAATACCTGTAAACATCGTTGTAAGCCAATTTTATAAATTTTGTACTTTGCTACTTCAGACAGGAATAAACAATTGAACATCCCATACGTTTACGACAGATTGAAAATGTTTTTATTTCAAGCAAACGAATAAAAGGCGTATATGAACGTCAACACTAGTGGTGTGTTTTTCCTATGTAAAGAACCGGCAACTATTTACGTAAAACAATTTTTATTTTTATTTTAAATGGCCAGTACTGCAGAACGGAAATTTCATAGGTATTATAAAGATCTATTATCTTCTTCCTGTGTAGCCCGCCATTATCTTCGTGGACGAGGTAGACTCGCTGCTGTGCGAGCGCTCGTCGGGCGAGCACGAGGCGTCGCGGCGGCTGAAGACGGAGTTCTTGGTGGAGTTCGACGGGCTGCCGGCCGCCGGCGCCGACAGGCTCATCGTCATGGCCGCCACCAACCGACCGCAGGAGCTCGACGAGGCGGCGCTCAGGTGCGTACCGGCTTACTGCTTAGTGCCTACTGAATAGGGGTCTGTTTTCTGATAAATATAGGACGATGTTATGATAAACCTTAACATGTTAACTAACGTAGGGAGCAACATGATAAATATATGAAAATCAAGTTCCACTGCTTACATTTTTCGACTATAAATTAAATTGCTACTTATTTCGCCAGACGATTCCCCAAGCGCGTGTACGTGTCGCTGCCAGACGCGCGCACCCGCATGGCGCTGGTGCGGCGCGTGTTGGCTCGGGGTGCGGCAGCGGCCACGCTGAGCGAGGCGGAGCTGGCGCGGCTGGCGGCGCTCACCGACGGCTACTCCGGCAGCGACCTCACCGCGCTGTGCCGGGACGCCGCGCTCGGACCTATACGGGGTCAGTACACTCACGTGGGCTGGTGCGGCGCGTGCTGGCCCGCGGTGCAGCGGCCACGCTGAGCGAGGCGGAGCTGGCGCGGCTGGCGGCGCTCACCGACGGCTACTCCGGCAGCGACCTCACCGCGCTGTGCCGGGACGCCGCGCTCGGACCTATACGGGGTCAGTACACTCACGTGGGCTGGTGCGGCGCGTGCTGGCCCGCGGTGCAGCGGCCACGCTGAGCGAGGCGGAGCTGGCGCGGCTGGCGGCGCTCACCGACGGCTACTCCGGCAGCAACTTTTTAAGCAGGGCAATCGTCATGGACTTCCTCCGTCCTGGGGCGGACTTCATGATGTCCTTCTAGCGCTACCTTAGGTTCACGAACGCGGGATCTACGTACACTGCACCGCATCCCTCAACGGGTCCCTCTCCGCCTCTTCCCGGCGGGTCTCGTTACTACGTATGGCCTACGCACGTCCCTTTTTAAGCGGCGCGCGCAAAACTCCAGCGCCACGCCGCCGCCTACTCGGGCCTACCTGGTCGAGTGATGAACTGCCCCAAGTCCGTCGCTTGCAGGCCTTCCGACCTCCACCGATCTTGGCAACTGGTGCCATATTAGTTTATTATTGTGTAGTTTTCGGTGTATACATATAATAAAATCGTAAACAACCCGTGTCAGTACATTCAAGATTAAAAAGAAAAACAATTTATACACTCTGTATTTATGTTACCGAAGCCGAAAATTTAGTTTTAAAATTTTTTGTCTGTTTGTCTGTGCGTTTGAACGCGCTAATCTCAGAAACTACTAAACCGATTTGAATGCTGTTTTCACTTATGTATTGTGGCAAGCTTCCCATAATATTTAGTGTGTGTTTCATTTAAATCGGTTCACAAACAAAAAAGTTACGTCAATCTTTACATACATGTAATAAAACAGTACGGCTTGGCGTAAATACTACTAAATAGAATCCGCTCAAACTAAGCTAATAATAAAAACAATTTTAAAATATTTTTTCTGTTTCCGAATGTCCACGCGGACGGAGTCGCGGGCACTGCTAGTTGACAATATTTAAGCAAATATACAAAAAAAAACATGTTTTGAAGATATACTACAAATCATACATTACGGCACTATTCATGGTCACATAATCATAAAACTACTGATTTAATCAAAATAGGAAGCTAAAAATATTATTTAATTCTAACGCTATCCTAACAAGTCTATCCTGTCTTTACTTAACCGCTTAACGTGACTTTATCCCATTATTTCCGAACAACAACTAATCGATAGTACAAGTACAATCACGGAGAAAAGTAAAGGCATGGCGTGCAAAGACAAGCAATATAACAGTAACATACGATTGCGTGCGTGCGTTACGTGTGCATCTTAACACGGAGACATGCAACGAGACACCTTGACCCGCTTAATGTATTCACTCATAAAACGGTATCGGAACAATAAAACCGACGCCCACGCCATCTGTTATGACTTCGCGCGAAACTTATGATAATATCTAGTATTGGTAAATAGATTTACCGCCTACATGGCTCGCGATGTTATAATTATACCATAATCTTCACCGGTGTCGCATAAATCTGGTTGTCAATAAATTAAGGTGACTTGTCGTAACTGTTACGTGGTATAGTCGTAAGCATAAGGCGTTGGATAATGTTACTTTCTTTTTACACGACTGCCCAAAAAAAGGAGTGTAATGTTTTCAGGGTTCATGTATGTATGCATGTATGTGAGTTTCTTTATTCCACCATAACTTCTGAATGCCTAAACCGATTTTGATGTATGGAAGTGTCGTGGCGAGTAACATAAGCTATAAAAACAAATAAAAAATTGGGACGCTTTGGTAAGCATTTGATTGCTTACCAAAGTGTCCCATTGCCCCTGTTTCAGTCTTCGGATATGATTTTCAGGTCATTGTCTTGTGGCATTTAATTGTGCCTGGTAAATACTAGTAGCTACACATGGGGCGAGACCACTATATGCGTATTTGAACACTTTTTAGTGAGATGCGATAAGTCACATTTTTCAAAATTTCACATGCAAGTTACAAAAAAATTAAAATCTACTAAAAATATTATCAGATTTTTGTCTCCTATCTAACAAAAATACCTCATCTAAATCGGTGCATCTGTTTGGGAGCTAAGATGCCACCGACATATACACGCCATAAAGTTTGAAACGACTTTCTTTTTGTGGGGTTAAAAGTAAATATGTAAGTTTACTATCATAATATTCGAGTTATGATATTCGTGTTCGTCGAATATCGCCGCGTCATGAGCTCATAAATGAATCCGTTTGACTCAAAAACTAGTACATTCTCGAATAAACAGTAAGTACAGTCAGCATCAAAAGTCGATGACCATATTCAGATTTTCAAAATCACTGTACATTATATCACCCATAAATCGCTCAACAAGATAAGGCGCCAGTATTGAATGAACATCATTAAAGTTCAAAATTAACTGAACACTACTCATCAAAGGTCACTGAACACCATTTTGTCAAAAATTGCTGATCGTTATAATATCCGAAAACATCATAACATTCAGTTTTACAAAAGTCACTGAACAATAATTATAAAATGCTTATTTTGGTTATCTAGTGTAATCACGGCAACGTCCAAAAATAACTTAACATCATAAATAACAAAAGTTACTGAACATTACTTTGTTTCGGATACGTAGCGTGTAAACTTATACTATCAAAAGTAGCTGAACTGCAAACTAAAAAAGTGCTCGTTACTATCTTCAGAGTTATAAATCCAATCTAGTCCTATACAAACTAAATCATGAAAAAAAATTTAAATGGATGTAAATTTCGAATTTAACTTTCCAAAATAATTCTGTTTGAATTTATACCATCTTTATTTATAATGTTCATTTGTCACTAAAGCGCAATTGATAACTAATGCAATATTTATAGATGATAAATAATTGCAACCGCAATGGTCTACATCTGATACAAAGTGATAATTAAGTAGAAATATTATTTTTACATTCAAGGGTAAACAGTTTTTCAAATACCCACAACTATGTTTCCCAATTAATTGAATTAAAACGGAATTTGTGTGAATTTTGAAAATGAGTCTTATATGAATACAGATTAGGTTTTAATTCAATCGTAACTATAAAAATCATAAACTAAGTCTACGATATGAATTTGATGAGAATCTTACTATAATAACTTCCGTGAGTGTTATCCATATTATTTACTATATATAGTAGTGAGTACGTGAGTATAACCGGGATGTATCCCGGTTATACTCACGTGTGTATTCGGGAATGCCCGACTGGTTTCGAACTCGAACGGAGCCCTTATTCATGAGCTGGTTACGCGGCGGAGTCGCGAGCCAGTTTATGATTTTTATAGTTACGATTGAATTAAAACCTAATCTGTATTCATATAAGACTCATTTTCAAAATTCACACAAATTCCGTTTTAATTCAATTAATTGGGAAACATAGTTGTGGGTATTTGAAAAACTGTTTACCCTTGAATGTAAAAATAATATTTCTACTTAATTATCACTTTGTATCGGATGTAGACCATTGCGGTTGCAATTATTTATCATCTATAAATATTGCATTAGTTATCAATTGCGCTTTAGTGACAAATGAACATTATAAATAAAGATGGTATAAATTCAAACAGAATTATTTTGGAAAGTTAAATTCGAAATTTACATCCATTTAATTTTTTTTTCATGATTTAGTTTGTATAGGACAAGATTGGATTTATAACTCTGAAGATAGTAACGAGCACTTTTTTAGTTTGCAGTTCAGCTACTTTTGATAGTATAAGTTTACACGCTACGTATCCGAAACAAAGTAATGTTCAGTAACTTTTGTTATTTATGATGTTAAGTTATTTTTGGACGTTGCCGTGATTATACTAGATAACCAAAATAAGCATTTTATAATTATTGTTCAGTGACTTTTGTAAAACTGAATGTTATGATGTTTTCGGATATTATAACCATCAGCAATTTTTGACAAAATGGTGTTCAGTGACCTTTGATGAGTAGTGTTCAGTTAATTTTGAACTTTAATGATGTTCATTCAATACTGGCGCCTTATCTTGTTGAGCGATTTATGGGTGATATAATGTACAGTGATTTTGAAAATCTGAATATGGTCATCGACTTTTGATGCTGACTGTACATAAGTAAATAAAACGTGTAATCTTTTCTCCATAGAACTGGACCCCGAAGAGGTGAAGTGCCTGGACCTGTCGCTGGTGCGCAGCATCACGTTCACGGACTTCATGGAGGCGCTGAAGAGGATCAGGCCGTCGGTGTCGCCGCTCAGCCTCGCGGGCTACGAGAAGTGGTCCGTGCAGTACGGGGACCTCGGACTATGAACCATGCATATAGGTAACTAGTGTTAACATTCACCTTATGTATTCCTTGACCCCTGGTATGTCCGTGAGTGTTTGTGGAATTCGATGCATACCCCTTCGGGTAACAGGTGTGACTCATTGTATGTATGTGTTGGCATGCGATGAAAGTGAGTGTAAGTGCACTATTATTATTTATTTTATTTAGCCTGTTCTATGTCCCACTGCTGGGCAAAGGATTTCCCATTCATTTAAATAAAGAATAAATGGATAAATTAGGCGAAAAAGGTATGCAAGGTAAAAACTACAACACGGGAATTAACGCGAACACAAGTTTCATCATGCAACGCGATAGTTTAAAAGTATGCAAGGGTGAAGCAAATGGAAATCCGTGGTCTATGTCTACCTCTTTGGATAACACTTAACAGGTGTGACTTTTTGAATGCATGTATTCTGTCCGTTTGGCCACTTATTCAGAGTGAAATTCCCTTAAGTCGCTGGGAAACCGACTTATACAGACCCGATAAATTGCAAAGACACACTTGCGTACCCCTTCGGAGTATGATTAATATGAAGGTCAAATTGTGGAAATCGGTCAACCATCACAAGACTGACCGCGGTATTTACTCATTAACCTCGCCGCAGACCACCCCTTTATAGTTTCAATGAATGGAAGTGGCCAAAGGTGTGAAAATCCGACACCAATCTCATTACTGACCGTGGACAGCACTTTAGTTAGGCAAATGCTTAACCTCGTTAATCGCCGAAATGTCAGTAGCTTAGGAGCTTCGAGCTCCCAATATACGTTACGACCCAAAAAAACTGTTTTTTCCATACTTACATATTCCGATCATGGTTTTAGGATATTATCGTAAAATGTCATGTAGCGTGTAGAAGCACCATACACATTTTACTTTACCTTTTACTTTGTGCCCGTGAACTCTTATGAGTTGGCTCTCAAGGTTAGGTTTTCCACAACGTGACTTACATTACTTTATTGAAACATGAATACAATCTCGTATATAGTATAAACTCCGAAGGATAGGCTGAGGTGTTCTCCTATATCAAGAACTTGGGTGAAAAATTCTCATTTTGACGCTGGTCATAATTCTGTCATAATAAATACATAAATGTCCATGTACATTTGTCGTGTGCAAACAGAATCATTGAGCTAACACCGAGTTTGGTCACCATTATAAATCCCAATGATATAAGGGGCAAGCCTATTTCTTTCAACTGGGCAAATATCCCAGTAACACTTTGCCCGATCCGGGATTTAAACCCAGGATCTCATATTCAGCAGTCGCCCTTAGCGACCACTAGACCAACGAGGCATCGTGTCCTTCAACTAAACAAAATAATAACTTAGCTTATCTAATAAGTATAAAATCTGTTTTCAGGTAACGATTTACTCAGAGTGATGGTGAGTCATTAAATTAAGTGAATAGAGAATATAAGGTACGATGTTGATTTACAATTGATAATAGTTAGTCACGCAACTAACTATTCATCGCTCTAACTTTATACATCTCCTTTTATCGTCTGTCTCGGCTGCTGACTTGCAAATATACCGCCATGTTCCTTTTTGGATCACCTGAAACATTCCGTAGAGTAGCCGAGGTGTACAACTGAATTTCTTTACGATTGACATGGTTTTTATTGAAATAAATATAACAAAGGAGAATGACTGAAATGATGATCAGAAGAAAACGTTTTCAATTGAAGGCTGTGTGTTGGACGCTACAGCATTTGTTTAGTTTTGGCCAGGGTTGTATTTATACCTGACTCGCATCTCAGGATATTTAGATTACTAGAACTATAATAATATGATATACACTATAACACTAGCTTATATAGATATATAGACATATTTGAGGGCTTCCTTTAGACAGTGTCAAAGACGTCTTATTCAGAATCGATTAGCTATTTAATTCGATTTCCGCACGAACCGAGAATCGATTGTTATTTTACTCGTTCTTCCTTGTTGTATTTTACATTAAATCACATCTAGTCAAAATCTGACTGTTTGTGCGTGAATTGCAGTCCAAATAAATAGTGATGCCCAGTCGATTAGTAAATTTAATCTATATTTGTCGTGATCGTTTTTACGTGTAATATAAACTTGCCGTGCAATATGTCAATGTTGATGCTTTTTTATATGGAAATACCTAGTGTTAAATAGATATAATTGGTTTTGACTTAGTCTCGTATTAATGCAAACAAATCTAACAATTTTAGTCTGACAAACAAAGAAGAGTGATCATCCCTATAATAATTCTAGATCATTTCAATTTTAGACTAAGTCAAAAGCAATTAAAAATCCATAAGTCCATACTTCACTAACATAAGTCCTTAACGGGTGACGCCAAAAATAGTATAACCCGGATAGTTAGAGAAGCTGCTTTCTATGTTACTAGATGTGAACAGATCGCTTTTTGCCAAACGCTTCCCTATCTAGTCGGGTTACATTAGCCCTCATAGTACCCGTCCAGTCAAAAGGAACGTTGAAAAGTGGCCTCTATGTCCAGGTCATAGAATATATTTTTAATTGTCATGCTTCCTTTTGGCTTGTTCGGTTTAGTTCTGCTTTGTATCCGAAGGACCAAATACGTAAAATAGCTTACCCATGTCAATTGATGTGAATTGTTATTTTGAACGAAAACAATTGTAATGCAACGAGAAAGCTTTTTCTTTTTTGTTGTGATTTTACCCAAATAATAATCTCCCGTATATAATGTAATATAAATTCTCATGTATTTATACTGTTCAAACAACATTTATACCATATATTATATATTAATATGAATTATAGTTAAACGTATCGTATTTCGCTATAATTTTTGTTACCAATATGAAGAATATATTTAATCTCAATTAACCGCTGAACAAAATAATGGAATCGTTGTACAAATTGCGTTTACCTTTTAGTATTACCTCAGAATTTTGTATATTTGAATTATTTGCAATTAATTATACTGTAGCTTAATGAAATTATTATATTTTAATTGTATTTTAGTAATTATATCGACAACCTTATTATTTATTTTAGATGTTTATTTTTAAGCTACTCGCAAGAATATTACATTATATTTTTAGTGAACATAATCGAATTCCATATTCAGATAAATTGATACGTACTTTAGTATATGCAGTACACGTACTTATTCCTTTTACCCGCGTATCTAGTTTTAAACAAGTAATATTTACGATATGGAACTTCCAACAATAATGCCCGTTACTAGAGTAGATCTTATACAGTTTAGCATTGTGGATATTTTAGAAGACATGCCGAAAACTATAGCTAAGATTAAGCTTGATTATTTTATAGGGTTGTCGATAATATTGTTGAAAATAGGATAGAATTAGCACTGCCCAGTGTTGTTAGGTAATCCTTTGATTTTTAATTAAACAAGGTTTTTATACTGTATGGTAACACAGTTATGGGTTACAAAAATGTGTAATTCTGACACAAAACTGTGTTACAAGTAGATTTCATTAAAAAATGTTATTAATGTACTTAAATAATGTAATTTCGTTGATTTTATTTTATAATTTGGAAATTATCTTGCCGGTATATCGAAGTCAAATTCTTTGTCAGTATAATATGCTGCATATCTTATGAATAATGATTACTAATTATTAATTGAACGACATTCGCATGGCTAGCACACCCTTCCTCGAATTAACAGAATGAATTAAAATCGTTTGCTCAAGATGTTGTAAAGAATACGATGATTTTGAGCGTAATGAAATATAATATATTTTCGTAATGGTTTGTTATAAAATTGTCTATCTCTTCGATTGAAAGTTATTTAATGGAAACTATGAATTACAGGACCACGCGTTTGTATATAACTCTTAGACTTGACATAGTGTGCCATTCAGTTATGTACGGGGATATCGAGCTGTGAGCCGGTGAGACGTTTTGAGCTAAATACAAGGATTTGTTCGTGTAATTTGTACGATTTTAGTGTCGAGAGATTTCGAAAATTACTTTATTTGCCGCAACCCTGAAGCGAATTTTTGAGTCTGAATTTTAAACAACATGAATCTATTCATAAACAAAGATAATACCTGTCTTAACTCTATTTACATCTCTATCATGCAAACGACAGTGGCAGGAATAATTTAATCCACTGTTATTTTTTTTTTTTAATAAATTGGACTATGTTTCCTCTAAGCTATAAAGCCGATATTCCCGCGATAGATCTAACGATAAAACTGAAGGGGAAAAATATAGCAATTTAAGCTCAACCGCTCGATATCGTGTTAGCCGAAAAACAAATAGTTTTTGTATCGTTAGTGAACAATTTTCCTAAGAAGACAGCGACATAGTGGTTAGTGCAGTTAACGTAGCGTCTATTTTAAAGTAACTAGATATAGTCAATGTAGCCTGTAGCTCTGGCGATATGTTCACGCTGATGTTTTGTTGTGGCGTGATTCTGAGGGCGATGATGGCTTGGCAAGTGATGGTAATGAAGTCGTTTAGTGTTTCTTTCTTCTGTCAGATTTTTCAGAAGCGTCTGACAAGTGTTTTAAAGTTTACTTGGCATTTTATACTTGTGTGTTGTCAAGTCAGCCAAATTAGGGTTGGCTCAGTAAGCAGCTTTGGAATTTTGAAAAAAGAGGCTCTATACGGTACTCTATAAATTTCGTTCTTGCCTTTTTCGTCTAGTGAATGCATTCCATTATATTTAGCGACAACCTTAGAATAAAACGCGACTAAATGGAAGCATATCAAAAAGCTGGGATTAGTACTACGATTGATAAAGAACATATCCCGGAATCAAAGGAATTTTAGAACGTAAAAGCTTTTGGGGAAGTTTAGTGAGAACACGCCACAACTCTTAATGTAGATACAATGTAGATAGTATTCCCTCTCCTAGTGCTGAAGTTAACGACATAAGGATTCAATTTGCTTACTAGGCCCCGTGTCCACTGAAACGAATGAGGCCACGGTAGAGAGGCATATTGTTTTGGCAGGATAGTTTTTACCTGTAAAGAAAATGGAGTCGGTACTAAATGTTCAAACAATTATAAGTTTCGCTACCAAAATATATGACCAAAGGACTGCGAAAATGATTGGCTTGTCCTTCATTCAGGCAAGGGAACAACTTACAGACGTAGTTAAGGGATCAGAATGTGACAGTTTTTATGAGACATGGAACAAAGTCGTTGGGAACAGCTAGTATAGAACTATAAGTGTGTTTCAGTGTTGACAAGGATTGAGTTAACAATAATAAAGTTGAGGAAGAATCATTCGTTTTAGTGGGCACTCAGGCGTTTAGATAGAATAATTTCCTAATTATTGAAAACCCACCTTACACTACTGCGAATACGATTTATTTTAAAGTGTAATGATTGTGAAGTTTATTAAGTTTTTGGTAGCTACGGTTACCTGAATAAGTATAGATGTTTGTGTGAGTTGAGAACTGTAAGTAAGATACTGTAATGGATGAACGATAAGGTTTTGTCTGGTAACGATCTGCATCTATCGGCTATGACAAACAGCCTGTAGACGGTTTATTTTGTGAAGTTTTTAAATAAAAAAACGTGTGCAATTGGGGGTTAACGCAACCCTTCTAATATTGCATTCAATGTTTGTAACGTATTTTCAATATCCATTGATTGGACTTTTTATATTCGGATACGGTTGGCTGTTGCTGCGGTTTTAAAAAGGCTATATTGCTTGTTAAATGTGAATCTTGTTTTTATTATTATTTATCCGCTTTCGGACGAATGAATTTAATATTATTTCGAAACGTACTCGTAGTAGTGTTAGGTTTCGTTAATATTTAGTAATGAAATCTAAGGCAAGTGTGCAAGCTTAGAGTAACAAATAACGTTGTGATTTTTTTAACGATCAATTGTTTCAAGTTTCGGTTGTGGTTGTTTTGGAGAATTTTTTCCGTTTTTTAAATCGTGTCGATGTCGTTTCGTATTCGTTTGATTGTAAATTTTGTACCAGTGTTACGTTGTGTTAATTGGAAATGTGAAGTTTGATTAGGAATTATATTGTGTACTTTGAGAATCTTTCGTTGAAATAGCGTCGTAATGACCAAGTTTATAGCGAAACATGCAGTTATGAAATAAAAAGGAAAGAAACCTTTAATAACGCATGCGAAAAATTGGCTCACTGCATTACTGCCCGCACGCGCCTTCACACAACTGTAAATTTTGCCTGTAATATTAAGCAAGGGAAGCTTTAATTAACACGCGATGCAGGTTATCAATACAGTCAGACGACCTGATTGGCGCAGTGGCTAAGCGATTAGACTGCTGCGCTAAGGGTTGCGGGTTCGATTCCCGCACGGGGCAAAAATGTGTGCGATCCACATTTGATTGTCCCGAGTCTGGGTGTTTATGTATGTGATATTTCATGTTTGTGAAACGCACCCACGATACAGGAGAAATTCCTAGTGTGGGGCGACGTTTTTTTCAACAAAACAAAAAAAAAGTCTGTTCCTTGAACAAGCCTCAAATTGTGGTATAATAAAGTTAAAATTAAAATTCCCTTAAGTTTAAGATTCCTACCACTCTTTTTTATTTTCTGAAGTCCTTCAAAATCATGGCGTACTTGTTTGCTTGTATTTATAACCTTACAATACAGGCCTGCTCATTTCTGGTACTAAATGACAATTTAAACCACGTATGACGTCATTTGTCGAAAGCTATGTGGGTCTTACCATTTTAAAGAATTCTGACTGTTTTGATCTCCTTTGTATCGTGCGCGTTAACTTTTTTTACATACGTCAATAGCACGCACACAAACAGACTACATTTACAGCATTATGTAATAATGTGTATGAATGAAATCAAACTTATGAATCATGCACACGCACCCAACTAACTCTCACTATTATAAGAATTAATCTGTAAGTACGCTACATAGACAATCGCTAGCTAAGTATATTTTCGAAATTATTGTGGATCACCAAATATAAACAGTAATATTTTTTAATAATCATCACTTTTTGAATCTAACGAGGAATCGTTTGAGCCTGTTATCAAGTGTCTGTCAATAGTATGTGAAACTAAGGAATATCATTATAACAACTATAGCTTGTTCGCTAACATTTAAAATTTAAGCAAAAGTAATTCTTTCAATAAAAATATCGAATACACCGTTCGAAATGGTACACCTCTAGAGAATTGAATGTAGAAAAAATCATGTACGATAACCAACTGCTATGAGAACAAAACTGCAAAAAGAAGTCTAAAATTTTACAACCCCTGACTGCAAAATTATCAACGTTCTTAACCCTTACACTAAAGCAGGAATGGCGAACCAATGGCACGCGACATAATATTTTGCGCACGCCACCGATCGTTAAGTATAAATTAATAGTATTTCGTTTTATTTTCCCAAAAATCAAATCAAACAAATGTTGGCACATCTATGGCCTCATGAAATATTTCTTTAGAAAAATTTCAAAATTCACATTGATCCATAAAAGTTTTCCATCCCTGCACTAGGGCATAAATTCCACTACAGACTACTTTTAATACACGGACGTGCAACAGGGGTTGAAAATCTTTGGAGCTTATAAAATATAGTTCCCCTACACATTACTTACGAATCATTAACAAGTCATTATCACAATCATTCATAATATATTCAATGATCATCGTGCTTTGCATCGCTGTGATATGGATAATAAGACCCAATGCCTTATATTATTTCATGCGCACTATTTTTAATCCAAGTATTGTTACGTCGACGTTGTCTGTTTGTTTGTCTGTCACACAAGTTATACAGGCTGTATTAAACAACTATGATGAGTTTGTATTCGATAAATTCAATTTTATGATCATTTTGACACGGTTTTTTGGCACAATATCTTTGATTTTAAGGTTTAATCCTAAATTTTTCTTTGGTATTTTTCAATTTAACTACCCCTATTACACGAGACTTTTTTCTATTACGTAAAATAGATGCATCAGAATTAAAACTCGCATATTTGCCCTCTCCTCAAACAATACATGCATTCAACTTCAACTTGTGTGACAGACAGTCATAAAAAATGTTATTTCATACAAATGAGCTTCGTAACACATAAGTAACGACTTGCGACTGACTGTTACATTATAAAGATATTTCAAAATTATTTCCTAAGTCGTTTTGATGTGATTGTTTTAAAAGATAAGGTAATAAATAAAATTACGATATGGATATTGCTTTATTGCTAAATGTATGGAAGGAACAAAACATTATTGTGAAACTGAATTTAATCAGTTTAACCTATTTCTAATATTTTAGGCCGATTTATAAAGATACGTTTGTGTAGATTCGTTTTTTGTATTTGTTGCAAGTTGCAATAAGTTATGGGGGGAGGGGGATTTCGGAAAAATATAAGTTAATAAAAATATAAGTATAGGTTTTTTATTTTATAAGCACAGTGCAGTGTCTAAAGAATCTCGTGAAAAATTAATTGTTTTGTCAGTATTGGTGTATTTAATAATAATTAAGTGTTAAATACAATCGTATATTTATAAATGGCCACTCGTATCCTATTTATTGCGAATATAAATTCTAAAACGTGGTTGTAATAAAATTGTTTTTACACGTTCGCCTTTATGCTAATTGTTATAATTTAAGCGCACGAATTTATCAATTTGACTTTATACTAAAACTTTAGCCTTACACACTTCACAATAATTGATTACAAACTATTTTGAAAATACTCTAAACTTCTTATATTATATCGTGGACGATAATTCAGGGTAGAGATATAGATATATGGATATAACAAAAACCGATATCGCATCGAAATAATTTGTAAGAAAGTACGGTATTTGTAAAGTGTGTAAAGGCCCTATGTATCGTTGAGTGTTACAAGAAAAAAATGATGATATTTTTTCATAATTAAGCACACTTTCGCCTAAAATGTCGTGAATGTTACACTAAGCATATGTGATACCTACACGGTTTATAAATAAATAATTAATTTGTGAATTTTGTTTTATTCTGTGTTGACTCGGTTTAAAACTGCGAAGTAGGAGTACGAACATCGTAAAATCTGAAATAAGAAAGGTGACATGATTATAATATTCTTCCTCGTAAAAGTTAAATTTAAAAATTAAGATCAACTTTGTGGATGACATTGTTTTGCCTTGAAAGTAGTAAAAAAAGTTTTCTTGCATACTAACTGCTACAAAAGTAGGTCTAGACAAAGAAATATAATGTCCAGCTTTGAATATGATAGGTTTCTTCATTCGCTCCATTGCAATCCACAATGCTCGTCTGAATTTTATATCTTGCTCATACCACGGACATTGGTAGAGCCACTCTCGGAGATTCTCACTCTGAAATTAAAATTAATTAAGTAAGTCAGAAAATATTTTCATCTAATACCTACCTACATACATTTTCAAACGCTCTACGCAACCATTTTAACTCATAGCCCTGCAGATATGATTGATAGTGTCGCAGCTCCTAGTTTCACCTTGCTTCCAGCGCACCGATTCTCCACTGATCGGTAGAAAATCGTCGTGAGTGCCTTGTTCTAAGTAAGATACTTGTTTCATTACCCTTATAGTGAGTTCATGACCGCACCAGCAGTAGAGGAACAGCTGGGACAGCATGGTGACCATGTAGTTGAGCATTGAGTAGAACTGGACGCTGTTGTGCTCCACCTGATAGGATAAGCAGAGATCAAGATATCAACTTTTTGGCTAGCTACACGTTGTTTCTTTGGGGTCAACAAATCACTTACAAATAATTAGATCATAGATTTAGATCGGAACTTTCATAAGAGATTTACTTTTTAGGTTGGTAGGTACCTACGCTAAGTCATAAATATAACTTACAATAGAGATTCTCAATCCAATATTGCAGATAATCGCGACAGTTCCAGACAGTTGGAAGAATATATTCGCGTGATATGTGTCTTCGCATATTTGAATGAACCTGTAACATAAAAACGTGTTTAAGTAATCATTTCTCATCATGGAGCAGCTTGGTAATCCTTTTACTTAAGTCTTAAACCATTACCTTTCCACAGTTTGATGCTGTTTGATACATTCAGTAAGAATGTCGTTATTATTCTTTAGCGCTCCGTCACGACTTGCTCTCGACTTTGCTGACTGAGACACATTTTGTACCTGAAAATATTAGTGTACCTATAAGTATATCCCGTAACCGCGATATAGTAGAGCATATAAGTGTGTAGTTGTTTGAAGAAACGTCAATTAAACTGCATTAGATGCCGTTGGGCGCGCTACCATTTGTGTTCAATGTGCAAGTGGTATTCCAGTCTCCAGTCCTGCTTGCTCGCCGATGACGTTTTCACTAGTATTACTTTCACCTTATGAATAGGTACCTACTTAGACCGCTGATTGTAGCCTTGGCATGAAAGGCCTAATGTACATTTGCTGTCCGCTCGAATATATTTAATAACACCTCGTCAAAATACTTTTATCTGGCAAAACTTTCAAAGACACTCTTTAATAAATTGTTAACCCCCATGGCAATGGCATTTCATTTTAAACCACCATATTATATAATGCTTTCAATAAGAAGCAAGAGAATGTTACAGTCCATCTACCTATGAAGACAAGTCGTTGCGTGAAGAGTAAATTTAATATTAAAAGGTTTCAGGCCTCTGACTTCAAGACTAACCTTCTGTATCTTATCCATGATAATCTCCAGCTGTGCGCATCCGAACATGATCATGCATACGGCGACGCTGTCCACAGATATGAAGAGGAACGCGCTGATGTAGATGCTGACCATCTGGTAGATGTAGCCCAATTCGTAGTCCGGAGACTTTAGCGGAGTCACCGGCATCCTGGGGATAATGCTTCATTATTTAAAAGAGAAAGATACAATAATTGAGATTAGTTAGTGAAGATTAAGAAATCAAGAATAAAACATAGACCTACAGCCGATATACCGTATGCGTACTACCTATATAAGGTAGGTGCAAATACAAGTTTATCTAGAAAAGGATTGACCGGAGTGTTCGAATTAAAGTGAACAACTAAAAGGCATTTTTCTTCAGGAGTTAGCGTCGTTTCTTTTTCACTGTTGTCTGTTTTTGCACTAGGAACTCTAGGAAGCGGCGAGTGATGAGCACTTTGATTGCTTTCTATATGGCGGGTAGTTCAATTAACAGAAATGAGTGTGATGTGATAGAATAGTACCAAATTACCCATCTTATCTAGGGTAACAGAACATTGAACTTACCAGATTCTAAACGGGAATGACCGCTTACTGGCGTCATCGAACAGCGGTATCATGGCCCACAGCGAGCAGGTTGTGGTGGCGCTCGTCAAGAAGAACAGACACAGACGCTTTATCTTCAGAGCTTGAGCGGCTAGAATTCTTATCAAGATTATTAGTCAGTTAGTGACCACAATATGTCGACAACTCGAAACCAACGACTCTCAATACTCAGATTTTTGTTAGAACGTAGTGGCTATACTTCATCATCAACTGCATTATAACTTGTAAGTAGACCCCTAGGGCATAGGTCTCCTCCCCCGGACGCCATTTTGTTCTATTCTGGGCACTTTGCACTAAGGTATCGACCCGGTTAATTTTCTCTTTATTTAAAGTATTTAATTTCGTTCCCTGTCTGTTTCTATATTTTTAGGCTCTATCGTATTTTTAGGAACTATCTTCCTACGATTACTTACTTCTCATGTACAGCAGATTTGGGTTTAAATATCTCACTGTCCATATAACCCAGCAGCTCTATCAAATTGCTCTTGTTTACCATGAATGCTGTCGACTTGTAACACAGGGATGCTTGGGTGAAGAGCAGGTACGAAGCCTCAGACACGGCGTCTATATCTCCCCAGACGTCGGCTATGTAAATGATTTCGAACAAGAGGAACGAATATTGAGTCCACATTACGAAAAGCATGTACATTTTCCGAAGTACCATGAAATTTTTTGGGTGTGGCCAAACTCCGAAGAAGCTTAGAATTCTTTTTGGTCGGCCCAAGAACAATTCCGTGTTTTGGATTGCCATTGCTCTATTTTAAATTTTGGTGTGTCGTAAACTCGTAATGCGAAGTCGGTATTTCAATGTGTAACGCAAAGTTCTCGGCTTCTATTGAGACCTCAATTAATATTTTCTAAAGAACGATTAAATATTGAAGTGTTTAAAGTTAGGAACGTTTGTGTAAAGTTTTAATTGTTGTTGATAGACTGATGTGTTATTAATTGCAGTCATTTTGTTGATAGTTAAAATATTGATGTTTTTAACGAAGCTTGAGTTTGCTTACGAATAGAAATACTTGAATTTGAATAAAATATTTGAATAAATACAGGTACTTTAAAGAATACACCGTCATTTATTAAGTAGGTCCAAAATACCTTTCAAAATAAAATACGCCGAGACTATTCCTTTCATCAAGTCCACGAAGTATTCGTGTCTTCATAAGTGCCTGATTGGTGTTTTTCGTTTTGGGTCTCGAACAATAAATAATATGAAAGAAGATATTGTATCGTCATTACGCTTAATGTAGTAACGCCTTGCAGAAAACAGTACCTGTCTACCAACGTGAATGTGCAATTACAGGCTTCAACATTAGCAGAAACTATGTCTGGTAGGTCGGTGATTGATGTTTGCTGTGATTTTATTCTCATGTGTTTTCTATTCTATTTAACTTCTATGAAGCTAATATTTGATCATATTCATAGGGAAAATAAAACAAAGCCTCCTTACGTGCATATATTTATTAATCTCTCTTTGGTGTTTATTCTACCTACTAAAATCTAAGGAGGAGCTCTATCTCTGGTTATGTTCCTAGCCTATAGAAACACCACACCTACTTAAAGTTAAGTCTTATATCGTCTGATTCAATACAGCGAAGTAGGAGTAAGACATTCGTAGAATCTGAAACAAATTTATATAGCTCAAGTAGATTCAGTGTAGGTTACTCATCATCATCATCATCATATAATCATTAATGAATATATACTAACAGCAACAAACGTCTGTCGCGACAATTGTATGTAATGTCCGGCTCTTAGTACGAGCGGGCGACTCATGCGCATCATGGCGAAGCACAAGTGCCGCTTGAACTTGACGTCCTGCTCATACCAAATACATTTGTACATGACTGTGTGGAGATCTTCACTCTGAAATGATTATAGTGAAAAAATATTTAATTAGGTAAGTACCTACATTCACTTCCCTCATTTCATACCACATACCTAATTCACCCAATTTTTGCTTGACCAAGTGTGATGAGTTCCAGGAATTGTCATCATCATCAGCCAAAAGACGTCCACTGTTGAACATAGAGCTCCCCGTTTAAGCGGCTTGGGGTTCGCAGTATTGATGGTGAAGTTACAGATAACGCTGCTGCCCATCTTCTGAATTTTCCCTTAGCCGCCTTTTACGACACCCACGATAAGAAAGGGGGTGGTCAACTGTAGGCCGGATACCACACGGCAGGCACGGCAGCAATTGTAGAACATACTTAAATTGGACTTTCGTCCATCCGTTCGTGTACTTACGTCTTACAGGCATCCACAAAAGCTCCAGAATAGGAACCAATAGATGAATGCTTATCACACACATTTGATTGAAAAACCTTCGACCTCTAGGGACGGCGACGAATCATCATGTCAAAGCGTTACGAGTTTAATTATTTATGTACGCACTGTGGCAGTGAGCTCGTGCCCGCACCAGCAGCACACGAAGAGCTGGCTGATCATCACCGACAGGTAAGTGAGGATCGAGAAGAACTGCAAGCTGCGCCAGTCGACCTTGGAACATTAGAAGAACAGCTGATTAAACCACGTAGGTATGTTTGTAATGGAAGAAAAACCAAGAATAAAATTGTTCAAGCAAATTCAATATCATGACCGCCTCAGCAAACGGGATTCTGGCCGCTGAATTTTGGGCCAAGCAAATTTGAGATATTCAATTATATTAGTAGGCACCTACTTATCTCTAAAAATATGTAATTAGTTTAAATATTACATAAATTGTTTATATATAAGAAGAAGAACAGTCAGTAATAATTTAATTATTTGTTTATTTTTAGGTAGGTACTTGACTACTTAAGAGGCAGACTTCTTAGTTTTCCTTTATGAGTAAAATACTCGAACAGCAGTGTACTTACAACTAAGATTCTTAAGGCAGACATACAAATGATTCCAATACTTCCGACTAGTTGAAACAGCAAATATGAATGGTAAGCGTTCTCCACAAGGTCCGTAAATCTGGAACGACAAGAATCTTAAGCCATGTTCATTACAACGATTCAATGGAACCATTAGAGAATCCGGGACACTTACATTACGACTGTCTGGTGATGTTTGATGCAGTTCACGAGCTTGGAGAAGTTCTCCGACAAAGCTTTGGCTACCTCGCTTCCTTGTTTATTAAACACTGGAGTAATCTGCACCGGTAATAATAAGCTCAGTTAAAAATAATAATAAATAAGGTAAATAAAACCGTACTAGATGAAACTTAGGATTCAAAATTGATTGTAGCTATTCTTGGTGGTCAGGTAGCTTTAATACACTTCACTTCCTACGGAACCGCCTGTGAGAAAAGTAACATGCCCGTTTTGACCTCATCGTACAGGGTTATGAAGATTCACATTTTAAAGATTCATTCTAAATCGTCGTTTGTTTGTCTCTGAGGAACAACTAAACATCGATTCGGATAAAAAGCATCATAAATGCCTTTTTAAGTAAATAAGGGTATAAAGAGACTAATTTTGACGAATTTCACCTGCCATAAAACATTAAATAAACCCACACTCATAATCTTTTCCTTGACGATATCGATCTGGGCGCACCCGAAGATAACAGAGGAGAAGGCAACACTGTCCACCCCGAAATACATGTAAGCACTGATGCATATCGTGCCCAGCTGGAATGCATATCCGATGTAGTACTGAACCGCCTTGTTGGGGTTCACTGGCATCCTAAGAAAAATAACATTATGAATGGTAAAATATTTTTTTTTTTTCGAATTTGTCTCTCGCAGTTAGCTCTGAGGGAGCTGTTACTGCTTAACCGGACGAGGTAAAAGATTGTACCTCCTGTAACATAGAACTTATGATGAGCATTGAAATGACATGTCGAATCCTGATATAGAAGCACACAAACGCCTGTGTAGTAAATAAGGTTTTCTGACCGAATTTTGGCCACAGAAACGGACTGAGAGTACTTAGGTAAAGCTAGAGATACCAGATAATGCATGTGCAAACACTGGTCAACCTCGATTCCTCAAGCTCGTATTCCATAAGGCCGGTAAACTGATACTATCGAAGAGAGATGATTCCTGTAACCGGCAACTAAGAATGACGTGTCAGAAAAGCTCAAATACTTTTCTGGCCCTAGGTGGAATCGATATAGGACCTCCTGATTAGCAGCCGTATAATTGCTAAGGATGCAGTCGGTACTTAAAAATTATAGGTAATATTGTCGATGTGAAACGTTGTAAATACGATTAAGTATCTAAGTAGGTACCTATACAATAAACATACAATACTATACAATCAAAGTATTTCCTAATAGCAATCGTTGTGGGCGATAAGACCCGTGAAAGTCATTGTGTATTCGCTATCGCATTTTAATAGTGAATAAAATGAAATAATGATCCTAACTTCACGCTCTTTGCACAACTTATTGAATATGCTAACTTTCTCTTTGTATTGCGCGTCGCATAATATTTAATCGGATAAAACAAAGAAACCACATCAGATTAAGCCGACATTAGACTTCTATTGATCGCGTGTTAGTATCCAGATGAGCGAGGATATGTATTAGATACCTTAATACATAAAATAGATTGACTGAGCAGACCCTTTGACTGCAAATTTATCTACATAGAGATACACTTTTCTTTACAACGAACAATATTATGAATCCTTACCCCGTCCGTGGGAGTAGGCATCATTGACGAAACCTCTAGTGTTATAGGTATTGCGTGTAATGTATATCTATTTGCTTGTACATTTTAATATTTTACTCACTTACCACATATCAAACGGGAATTCCCGATTAGCGTCATCAAATAATGGTTTGAGCGCCCACAGGCCACAAGTTATTTGAGAGCTTATCATGAAAGCTAACAGCAGTCGCTTGATTCTCTTGGCCTGTAACTGTAATATTCTGACTGAGAAGTCTATACTGCCCTTGATTTGGTAAATATCTACGTACCTATGTGCCGGAGTACACAAACTGAGACGCGAAAGTATGATATCGTTATGTTTTTGTCCTAAACTTGTGTTAAGAAACTTATATAGACAAGACAACAGACGGACAAACTGTGTACTCCGGCACATAATCTGCCCTATACCCACTTCTCGTGTGTCTCATTCTCCGGCTTGAATATCTCTCCATCCATAATACAAAGCAACTTCTTCAACATATCGGCATTGATTTGGAAAACGGTCACTTTCAGGCAGAGACAGGCTTGAGTGAACAACAGATAAGATGCTTGCGAAACAGCATCCAAATCCCCCCACACTTGGATTATGTAAATCATTTGGAATATCAAGAACAAATACTGCAATGATATCATGAAGATTCTGTATCCTGTATAAAGAACAGATTCGTTTGGCGACGGCACCCATACCCCAAGGTATTTCATCACAAACTTTGCTCTATCCAAAAAGAGGTCCTCAGACGACATCATGTTTTACAAATCAAAAATTAAAATGACTTCAAATGGAAAGGAAATTTCACCGTATTCAAATAATCTTTTATGTTTGCCCACTTAGTAAACGAAGTAATTATAGTAAATAACCGGTTGATAGCGACCCAATTGATGTAGTATCTATCGAGGGACGATAAATGGCATGTTTCGCATCGTCTATACAGTACAGTATTTATTTTAGATGGGGGTAAATATAACGTTCCTCTTATACTTTTTTACTGTGCTAGCAAAGTTATTATTTTGTGAAAGAGAGAGTTAGTACTGATTATTATTTTATCAGTCTAGTGATTCAATTCAACGATCAGTCAGGGACTAAACCCTGGTGTGTTTTAAAAACAGGACTAATGTACTTGTCTTAATACTTAAATCTCCTTCTCCTCCTTATAAATCGAATATAATTAGAACCTTATAAATAGAACCTATTATAATAAAAAGTTAGTTTAATTTGAACCATGGATCTAAGAGAATTTAAACACACCCTGTAGCGGTGCGTAAGCGGTACTTAACGTAAAATTACATTTTCTAATAAGTCGCCATTTATCTAGCTATTGATAAATTTATGTTACGAGAACAAAATTATAGGTAGCATTGCTGGATTTATTATTGTTTGTCTAACATGGTATAACGTACTAATACACCAATTAAAGCTAATGAACTGCAATCTAAAACAATAGATTTACAGTCATGTACAATGAATAAGCTTGAATTACTTGAATCTAAGATTTTGTTCGTAAAAACGTATTATCTAAAAAATCTTTTAAAACGTATGTAGTCTTTATATTTTATTGATTTTATACAACATGATAATCAAACTGTTTGGCCAGAACTGTTATGATAGTATAATGACAAGTAGGAAAACTTGGTATGCAAAGTGGCCTACCATTACACGAATCTCTCTACAATGCTACTTGCAACTACAGTAACGTATTTAACGTACTTTATAAAGAAGTATTTTTTTTATCTATGAAACTAATATATTATCCGTATAAGAAGACTAGTCGGTTGCCTTGCAAGATTATTTATAATATATATGTTAAATTATTCACAAGTAACATACTTTCATTTTAACTTTAAAGTGTACCTCACAGTTTATAAAAAATATTTACTCGTGTATCCGAACCATAAACTTGACGTGTGATGTGTCAGGCTTACGTCAGTGAAGTTAAGTGTCAAAATGATCGCCGTAGAAAGAAGCGATCTAAATAGATAATTAAACACTTTTTAACAATTCCTCTCAATAATGGTGCCTTCATAATACAATGATAGTGACACGTTAGTATGGAAAATAGTATAATGGAGTTTACATTGCCGCCGGCTCCACGAGGGCTGTGCTTTGATAGAAATGATTTTGTTAAGGTATTTTTGTAGCTTTTCGTGTATTTATTCGTGTTAATCAATAGATTAAGGTAATATTGTTTTTAAAAATTTATGGTAATCCTTGCAGACCAATTTTTCCGTCGATAACTTTTTGGCGGAGCATCAAAATGTGGCCTCGTTGGAAACAATGCGAGATGACCTGGGAGTGTACTTAAAAGTACTAAGACTGGCCATGATAGAGCTCATAAACAAGGACTACGCTAACTTCGTCAATCTGTGCGCCACTCTCATCGGGTTTGATAAGGCTATAGTTAAAATTCAAGTGCCATTGGGACAGCTGAATGATGAAATGGTAGTAAGTAACATTTCTAATTTAACACTAATCAAATACTTATCAGTTCTAACTTTTAATGGCCTTTATTAAGTGTTTTACTACACTTTTAATTGGATATGCCATAAGAACTGAGTTTATCCTTTAATATATGCATAGATTAATTGTATGTCTCTTTTATAGAGTGTAAAACAATGCTTAGAAGATGCTATGAAAGAGCTATCTATGTGGATGAGCCAGAGACATGGCTTGCAAAAGAAAAAGCAGCTGCTCAAGCACTATAGCCAAACAATAAACTGTCTTAAAACATTAGACAATATTCTAAGGAACATTTCTGATAAGAAGAGACAAGAACAGGTAGCTCTGGCTGACCGAGCAGCAATGCAATACAATCAACTGAAGTTCTCCATTTCAAAATGCAACAGTATAACCAAACCTGAACATAAGTTACAATACAAGGAAACAGGAGAGAAACTTATACAAACTCTTAATGATTTACTTTTTCAATTTTGGAATGATGGTGATGAGGTGAACCTTCTCAAAACTCTCATAACTCTAGCATCATTAGACCGCGTTACTGAGTGTGAGATGCTTATACGGAAACAGGCAGTAGCTCCCTTACTGCAAGATTTGATCAATGAACCAGCTTTACAGAAAAGCAAAGAAGGCTTACAAGGAATATACAATAGAATCTTGTCTTTATTGGACACTAAACTGAAGTTACTTCTAACAGTAATGCAACATTCCAAATTAACATTTCTTGTTAAAAAATATAGATTTTTAGTCAATTTTTGGTGTGAAGTTGAAAATAGGTTGGAGGTCAATCTTGCGTCAATTTTTGCTCCTGGCAACCCTCAGATATTCTACAGAAGATACAGTGAAAGTATTCAGTTTATAAGTAAACTAGAAGGGTACTGTTCTGCTGAGGATATCAAGTTGATGCATGAAACACCAGAATATAAGAGCTTCCAAAGAAGATGGAACTTGCCAGTGTACTTCCAAATTCGGTTTCAGGAAATTGCAGGTGAGAAAAACAGTTTGTCTATGATTATTTTACAGTCTACAATTCTATTGTTCTTTTAAATTGAGAACTATATAATGTAATGAATAGGTACTGAATCATAAACTTGAAATTATTCCACACTAGCGGCCCGCTCCGGCTTCGCACGGGTGTAAAATATATATTATAAGTATTTTTCCACTATTTAATGGATGTTATTATACATCTAAACCTTCCTCTTCAGTCACTCTATCTATTAAAAAAAACCGCATGAAAATCCGTTGCGTAGTTTTAAAGATTTAAGCATACATAGGGATATAGGGACAGAGAAAGCGACTTCGTTTTATACTATAATATATACTAGCGGCCCGCTCCGGCTTCGCACGGGTATAAAATATATATAAGTATTTCTCCACTATTTAATGGATGTTATTATACATATAAACCTTCCTCTTCAATCACTCTACCTATTAAAAAAAAACCGCAACAAAATCCGTTGCGTAGTTTTAAAGATTTAAGCATACATAGGGATATAGGGACAGAGAAAGCGACTTTGTTTTATACTATGTAGTGATATATATATATATAGTGATAGTGATGGCAACTAATTGCCATGGTACTTTTGGGCAACTTGGGGTGTTAGGGAATTCTAATGTATCTGATATACTAATACATAAAATACTGACACACTTGTTAAAAACAAGTGTGTCAGTATTTTATGATATCAGATACTTATACATATATGCATAGAAAGCTGTAACCAATTAACTATGTAATGTAAACCTAAACACCCTATATTGGATGGAAGCCAATATCTGCTATCAATGTTGTTTATAGGAATGTAACATTCCCACCAGATTGCATATAAGAATTTCAAGTATGTGTGTGTTTACTAAAACTACAAACAATCGCAGGAAGTTACGAGGCGGCGTTACAAAAGAGCCCTACGGTCGAGAACAACGATGACTTTGTTCTCAAGGAGACATATAAATGTTGGTGTGCTGTCCAGGAGTGCTGGTCGGAAGGGGTGTACATCGAAGCACTTGCGCACAAGTTCTGGAAACTCACTTTGCAACTGTTATCGCGGTATACCACGTGGGCTAATGCGTATTGTACACAGGTAATAAACATTATGTGTCGGCGATTTGAAAAAGCGATTGAGTGCTGATAATATTGTTGTATGCACTGATAAGAATTATGAAATGTACTCCATTTTATGACTAAGCTAATGGTATTTGTATAACCCTTAGCTCTTCTGTTAGAAATCCCAAGGCCAAATATCTATTGATCAAATGCTGAAATAGAATATATAACATAAATTAACCAGTGAAGGTTGTTTATTCCAGCAATCTTGTTATCATAAATACAAATAGGTAGATGGTTATTGCGTCATGTTGTAGTTACTTTCACACAAAGTTGTGTTGTTAAAACAATTGCATAAGTACATAGAATATTTTAAATAGTCTATTTATTTAGTTGTTTTAACAACTATTCCAGAACTTAGAAAAATACCTCCTTTTGCATTTTGTCATCTTGCTAAGTATGTTTTTTTTTTTCTAGAAAAAACCAACACAAAAGTTTGAACCATCAAATGTAAATAAAACTCTCATTGACAACAGTATTAACATCTATGTGGACATACAAGCCTTATTGAGCAGATTGCCTTATTTATTGGAGCTAGTTCAAACTAAAATACCTATTGACAACAAAGATCTACTGGGACAAAGCTTACAATCTTCAGAAGGGATGCTACAAGGCACGAAAATAAAGATAAGAGATTGTATAGTTAGTGAACTATATGACAATTTCAATGTTCACTTGAGACAAGTGAGTGACATCCCTAGGCTATACCGGAAGACCAATCGAAGTGTGCCCACAAAGCCTTGTGTCTATATCGAAGTTGTGTCCAATGCATTGAAGGAGTTCAACCAGGAAGCTTCAATTAAATTGGATAATGCATTTATCATTGAGCTTTTTGAGTCACTGTTCAATGTTATGACTGTTTCGTAAGTATACCTTTATTAAATTAATAATAACTACTTAAATTAGTCACAGTTGAAATACAACACTGGCTTAGCACGCGGAAAACAAAATATAATTATACTCAGAATTTAATGTTTAATAAACATAACTCTTATCTCCATGGATGATAAATAAATTGCTATAAATAGAAACATGTGTTTCAGATACTACAAATATGTAGAAGATGTTTTGACCTCAGTGCAGAGAACCGAGGAGTCATTGAGAAGACTGAAGCAAATACGAGAGATAAACAACCCACAGAGCAGCGACAGCGCAGGCGTCACGGACGGCGACAAGATCCGACTACAACTGAACGTGGACGTCGTGTCGTACGGGAACCTCGCAGAAACACTCCGCCTCAATGTAAATAGTGTTCACAAGTTCACAGAACTTTCCAGTATGGTAACGGAAGCTGTAAAAAATATAGATATTAAATGATATGCCCAGTTGTATACTACAGTTTTTTTGTTTAACCTATAGAATAAAGATGTATAATATAGCAATAAAAAATATTTATTTTTAACGTAAACATGTATTTGATCAGCTGAATAAAAATTGTATGATTTGAAAAAATAGAAACCATTCACTTATCACTTAAAATAATTAACAAGATAAAATCTTACTAATACTATTTGTGTGGAACATAATATTTCAGAATTGTGTTCGATTTAGCTTTGTTCATGGTTCTTGGACTACTCCTAGGCACCTCTGAACTAGAAGGATTCTTCCACATGGCCTTTAGCTCCTTCTGCATGTCATCAGGCAGTGCACTAAAAACTTCTTTGTCAACGTAACTCGGGCAGTCGTCGCAACTCCGCTCCTCGCATTCTTTCATGGTGTCTGATGTGTCAGACAAGTTGTCTTTCGCGGGACTAGCGCGAGGCGTTAGTGACCGGTCGCGGGAATTGAGTCGCAGCTCTGACACCTTCTCTAACTCTTTAGAGTTTAATCTGAGTTCACCAACTTTTAGTTTACTTGGTGACGCCACTTCTTCCTTAGACAAACATCGTCTTTTCGCTATCCATGTAACCTTTTTAGGTTTTTTGGGCGACGGCTCAACTTCGGCGTCGGAGAGATCAGTCGTAGTGCTACTGCTCGGCGACACGGCCGAGTAGTCCATAGACGTAGCAGAGGTATCACATTCATTTTGTAAATTAAGCACAGATTGGACGGATATATCATTCATTAAGTAGTTCACGATGGAACTCCTGCCTGTCATGCGCTCCTGGAACTTGGTGAATGCCAGTCCCACTAAAGTTAAATGGAACGGTTTAGTCAAATCCATTAGTTTGTTAAATAATCTCATAATGATTGTCATCAATTTTTGCTTGCCTACTTCAGTAACAGTAAGTGTGCCATTGCTGAGTGTAAAGATGGATGGTGAGATCTGACTCTGTCTGGACTCTCTGTGACTGCTAAGTCTCTTGGCATCTTTCTTGCGCAGTGTAACTCTCAAAGAAACTGGAATGCGGCCATCTTCTCTCACCAGTACCAACAGTCTCTGCAGTAGGGCACAGAACTTATCCTCCACTTCACTTTTCACACTGACAATCTTGAAGCTGTCTTCCAAGCCTATGCTCTGAGGCTTGCCAGTCTGTTTCACAGGAGTATTGTCTTCACCTAAACTTAATGTTTTCAATCTGACAGCCATATCACTGCTAAAATACTTTTTCAATTCATCTAAGGACACCTGTTGTAAGTTAGCCACAGTTATAACATTCTGAGATATAAGGGCTTCTGTAGTTTTTGGACCAATACTTGGAATGGAACGAACACTCTGCAGAGTAGTCATGAAACTGGTCCCATGCTCTGGGTATATAGTGGTTTGGTCATTAGGCTTATTTTGCGGGCAAATTAGTTTAGCTAACAACTTGTTGTGTGCTATGCCAGCACAAGTTGTAAAACTTAAGTCTTCATATATCTTTTTCCTCATCTCACTGGCTATTTGTGATGTTATCCTCAGTCTGGTGTGGCAACCACATGGACAGTCCACACTGGGTTTGTTGTACACATGACCAGCAATAGTGACATTACTAATGTTTGCATTTTTCAACTTTTCTTGTACTAAATTTGTGACATCAATGTAATTTTCATCCATACCCAATTTTTCTACAGGACATTTCCAACATTGTAACACAGCAAAAATCTTATTAGAAGCAGTCCTGTAATTGTGCAAGTCTTCACCATTGACAAGTTTTAAATCAGGGCAAACTTTTAGCGCGTCGGTAACAAGCATACATTTCTGCACGCCGTACTTCCTTGCCTCGTAGTTGCTCGTTACGACAATGTTCTTCTGTTGTATGCCGAGCGGAACCGACCGCAGCTCGGGGTTTCGTACCATCTCCACTTGAGCATAGAAACAATCTATATCTATGTGAATAATACACCGCGCGTGTTCACTTTCACCGTCATTATAATGAGAACAGCCTGATTCCATATTCCTGCAAAATTCAGCATTGTTTAGTCATATTTTACTTTGTTCTAACTTAGTTTTACCTGTTGCGATACAATGTTATGAAAAAATAACAAATAACGTACCTATCGTCCATGACCCTATCATTGAAAGATGAAATATATTTAGTAGTATGTAAATATGCTTTATATGTTAGAAATTACTGCTTTTCTTTCATAAATTTCCAAAATATTGATATTTTATATTGGACAATCACGACACATCAACAGAGACAATGTTGCCCGCTGGAAAATGATTTCCCCCGTTTTTTAATTTTTTTTCATCTCAGAAAGGTTATCAAGGAGACATGGGGGCATTGCCGTTTTATCAATGATTAAGATTTTATATTTGTATTCATAATAAATATATAGCATACATATATGTTTTTGATTGTGTATTAATAAATATAAATAATCTATTTTGACATCTTACATGTGTTTTAATTTTTTTAGTTTCTCACATCAAAATCGACTAAGGCAATTTATTATCATTTGACACATGACATTTCATTCAATGATTCAATCCACTATCACAATACGTCATTTTCATGAAAGTGGGTGTTCATGTTCAATACAAGTAACAAATAAACAGCTAAATAGCGGAATTTACAGTTATGACCACCTGAAAATTGACAATGGAGGGGCTGCCTTCGGGTGATATACAGGCGAAGTACCAAAAACTAGCAGCAGAGTATTCAAAAGTATGTTTCGTTATTATCAGTGGTACGGTGAAACTATCGGCAATTTGGTGAATTCATTGTTTCCGTTGTTGCAGTTGCGAGTTCATGTCAAGGTGCTTAAAAAGGGGGTGCTAGATGAGCAGGCGAAATCGAATGAGCTACGAGACGGGTTGAAGGAAAAGGATAAAGCTCTGAGGAAAGGCGAATTAGAGATAGACTCGTTGACATTCAGAAACCAGCAGTTGACGCGGCGCGTGTCTGTCCTTCAGGATGAACTCGATGCGTTACAGGTCAGGTGCACCATCACTCACTAAGGGTAGAACTATTGTGCGATCTCTGAGAAGTCCTTTTAATGACACCTGCATTACTATTATCTTAATTAAATATTTGTCTATTACTTTCTTATAAAAGAAGCAGCTCAGACTAATGTTTCCTTATGTATTGACACTTACATATTGTGATAGTACTCATGAAGTCATAACAAAATGTACAGTAATTTATAGCATATAAAAAGGAATTTTCACACTATGAAAAAAAAAACTAGAACTAATATTAAATTAGTTTATTACTAGCTTCCGCCCGCGACTTCGCCCGCGTGGATTTCGAATGCTTTCAAGCCTATAGCCTTCCTCGATAAATGGGCTATCTAACACTGAAAGAATTTTTCAAATTAAACTAGTAGTTCATGAAATTAGTGTGTTAAGGCAAACAAACAAACTTTTCAACTTTATAATATAAGTATAGATTTCCCTAAAAAGATTATTTTCCATAAAATTTAATTACATTATTGATAATGAACATGTCTGTTTTAATTATGCTATTTTTAATTAAGTTATAATTTAATAATAAATAGTAATTATTTGCAGTTGAAATTGACAAAGAAATCAAAAAGCAAAGGTGATGAGAAACAGGCAACAGTCAGTAATCCCCCGGGGTCATTAGACTCTGGGCTGCTCCAAGAAGAATTACAGAAGAAAATCATTGAAAATGCTCAATATGCATCTCAGGTATGCTGCAAAACAACTGATTTATGATGAGTGAGAATGCATTCTATGTATGTCTAATATTTGTTTTATTGGGTTTAATTGCAATCTCAAGGTGTAATTTATTGCATAACATAAAGCTTGGAAGAGATTTTAGTTGTAAATTATGATATAAACATCAACATAAAATAAGATCAGTCATAAAAAACCTCAGACCAAATATATATCCTAAAAAACTGTGAACTTACACATTAAAATATTAACATGACTTTTGGTGTCATTTTAGCATGTTGCCCATACTAAGTTTGAATCTAAATTAATAAAGAAAATTTGGAAAATGATGAAATGATGATACCCTAAGTCATCACTATCACTACATAGTATAAAACAAAGTCGCTTTCTCTGTCCCTATATCCCTATGTATGCTTAAATCTTTAAAACTACGCAACGGATTTTGATGCGGTTTTTTTTAATAGATAGAGTGATTGAACAGGAAGGTTTATATGTATATAACATCCATTAAATAGTGGAGAAATATTATATACCCGTGCGAAGCCGGAGCGGGCCGCTAGTAAATAATAAAAGGGAAATTGAAGTGTGATGGGTGGGAGCAGCAATGCAATAGCTCAGTAAGCAGAGCTGAGCCACAATACTGCGAAGGTCATGGGTTGAAGATCTGCTTGTGTCCATCATTTTACAAATTTCCTTTCAATCTATTTAGATTAAATATTAATGTTCATACAGCATTTCATTGACTTTCTAGTGTTTATTTAGGCAATATTTTCAATCAGCATGCATACAATTGTGGTCTCAATTATCATCAGTATCATTACATTAAACATGTAATATTATGATACAACAATTGTGGAGTGTGCCATACATAAACAGTCTTTATGAGTGTGTTCGGAAACTACCTTGACACTACTTAATTAATTATCTCCACATAAATAATTATATGTTGGTTTGTTTGTTTGTATCTAGCCAGAGACCACAGATTTTCATTTGGAACTAATCAGTTGTCATGTACATAATTTCAAAACCTATTCTTTATGTGATTATTAGATTTTATATGTTTTTCGCATCATATTCCTTAGAGAAAATTATTAAGTCTGATCCACACAGTCGACTCCCATATGTCCACACATTTCTGTTACATCTATACTGGACGACCTGATTGGCGTAGTGGCTAAGCGATTAGACTGCTGCGCTAAGGGTTGCGGGTTCGATTCCCGCACGGGGCAAAAATTTGTGCGATCCACATTTGATTGTCCCGAGTCTGGGTGTTTGTGTATGTGATATTTCATGTTTGTAAAACGCACCCACGACACAGGAGAAATTCCTAGTGTGGGGCGACGTTTTTTTAAAACAATAAAAAAAAAAATACTAATTTAATAAAGAGGCAATTTTTTTGTTTGTATGTTAGGGGTAATCTTCAAAACCATCCATCTAATATCCAAAATCCTTTACCAATAATTAGAATGGACCTTTATGGTGGACATAGGCATAGGCTACTTTAATCCCAGAAAGGACACTTTCAGAACAAGTCATAAGCTGATTCTAGTCTTGTATTTTCAGCTATCAGACACAGTTTTTGAGGTATCTCAGTTGAGAGCATCACTGGAGGACTACCAGAGGCACATAAATGAGAGTGACAGTAAATACAAGTGTGAGGTAGCCAAGCTCAAGAATAAGAACCAAGAGCTGCAGTATGCTCTAGAGGAGGCCCAGAAAGAGAGGCTGGGGGGCACTCCTAATAAGATGCAGTTAGCTACCAGCAGTCAAGCTGCCAGTTGTAACGGAGACTTCTTATCGGAAGGAGGAAGCTTGGTATGAGAAATTTCTTCTCTACTATTTTCTTTGTTGCATTTTTTACATCTATATTCCATTTGAAGTTACACTAGAAATAATTGAAATTTATGAAAATAATTCTATTTATTATTTTATCATATATTTTTGCTACGGCATGCTGCACAACAGCATATGAGCATACTACAATGTTAGCCCAAAATGGTATTTTTTATTTACTAAAAATACTTTCCCATTTTCGAAAAGTAAAATTTGCATTTTTAATTTATATTGCATTTAAAAATACGCTTTTGCTTTTAATACTATTATGCCTTACAGAATAAGATTCGAAATCGGTTAAAAAAAACGTAAACATAAGTTCGTTTATTTTTCTTATGTAAAGATAAATAAGATTTAGTTAATATATAAATGCTACACATTAATATTTGCAGGTGGGAAGTGAGGATGCACTGAGTTCTGTAGATGATTTGAATGTTACGGAACAACTTAGTATAAAAGCACATTCATTAGAACAGGTAATTGTTTGCACACACACTCATCCATTTTCGTACGTACATATCTTTCATACACGATTTTTTTGCTAACTTAAATGACGTTAATGACATTACACATTTTAATCTGAAGAGCCAGACAACACTGCTGTGTGCGATATGTGTATGATAATTAAATACACGATTTTTTATTGAGTACGATATTTGTGATAAAATTCAAAACACAAAAATGTTTCAGGAAAATCAAAAACTAAGAATGGAGTTCGAAATGCTTCGAATGGAAAACGAAAGTCTTAAACTAGAAATTGCTAAATATGTGTCAGCGAGTCAGAAGAAACGCGGCGATGGTCATGACTCTGGGGACTTCAACACCTTTGGAGACACGTCCGTGGACCACGAGGGCAGGGTCACCGGCCTGCTGGGCAGTCTGGAGGTACCGTTCCTCATCACCAGTGAGGTGGAGACCAGGGAAGAAAGGATGAAAACATACTTTAGGAATAAGATTAGTGAACTGAAAGTGGAGAGAGAAGAGTTGAAGAGCAAGACTGAACATTATGTTAAAGAGGTGAGTTCTATCTGTACAGTATTGCATGGTGTGTTCTGTATTACAATCAGTGCATAAAAAGTGGATGGAAATGACGCCATTGTGGACGACTTGGGCCCGATAAATGAAGGCTCCCTACTAAATTGCAAGCCAAATTGTATGACGTAATTCTCTATCGCACCCATAGCCCCGTAAAAAGACAAACAGAGGTGTACTGCATTCCTACAAATTTTGAAGAAATAAAATAAATAACATTTTGTAAAATTGAGCTCTGGTCTTAAACCTTGAAAATATCACAGCAAGGACAAAACGCTATAAAAATACAAACTAAAATAAATGGTCGTCTTGTAGAGAATGGCGGATTATCACTTATCCTTAATTATAAAGATAAGTAAATAATGACTACTTTCTATCTAGTGTGAGATGCTGCGCCTTCGGTTCGAGGAGATGGAACGCGACAAGCAGGCGGACGAGCACGCGCTGAGCGAGAAACACAACACTATCAGCAGACTGGTGAGTTAACATTTAACACACTATTATCAATACTCGATACACATAAGGCCAAAAATCGACTAAAATACTCTTCGATCAACTAAACTCCATAAAAAATCAGTTGATTGACCTTTATATTTGAGTTATGTTAATTTGTAATGTTATTAGATATTGATTTTTTTTTAAATAAATTATGTGACCGCCTAATTACTAATATTATTCAAAGAGTAGGTACTTTTTTTTATAAAAGGTTATTTCCTTTTCTGTACTCCTGGCAAGGTATACGAAAAATTTCATGATCACCGGTTTAGTGATATAGGCGTGAAAAGGTAATAAATTAAAATTGAAAAGCTCAAAAAGGATTTGTTGTATTTAGACTACCGAGATTTCTTCAATTGTTCTTCAATACCATCTTGAATGTTCTCTCTTTATCTTGTACTGTGTGTCTCATACCATGTTATGTCTGAAACCGTATGTTTGCGACAACAGGAGGAAGAGCTGCACTCGACGTCGCACAACTACGAGGAACAGATGTCTGTGCTAACGGAGCACGTGGCCGGGCTCAACGAGCAGCTGACGCGGCAGCACGACGAGATCCAGCAGCTGAAGCACTCACTGCACAACCGCAGGAAATAGCGGGCAAGGTTACCAACGAGTGACATGCAGGTAAAAATACCTTTTTAAAAATCATTCTAAAAGTTCAGAAAATTTTAAAAAGTCGTTTTGCAACATGCCACTTAGACTAACATTGACATAAATGTGAATATGACGGCTCATGTTCTATCAAAAATAGATCAATACAATCAGCATTGAGAGATTTTCTATGAGAAGTGGTGTTTGTCCTGCATTGGGACAGGCCCGCCAATAGCTAGTAATATTATAAAATCATTCAAATAACAAAAATAACTCTTTTCAATAGAGATTAAAATTCAAGAAAAAATTTAGCAGTTATATTGTTCTAGAATACGGGCCTCCGTCGATTACCGCCAGTCGTCCTGCTTCACCGAGCCGTTTGAACATTGCAGTCTAAGGTATACCCACTGCCCAGCGCCCTGCACTGTCTAGTCGCGTCAAACCAGTAATACTACATTGTTTGTCACGATACTAGAAAAAGGGACTTTATGTTGGTCACTATAAGACCTATATCTATATAATCTTGTGGGTCATCACTCATCATATGAATGAGGATTTTTAGGGATCAACCAAAGTAAAATACCATTGAATGAGTGTCTCAACAGTTAACGAAGATAATCAATGAGCCCCTATTTCCTAGTATTGTGTCATTTCACCAAGTTTCACAGTTTTGTATAAATGAAATTATATATTATAGTTAATATATGGTCGTAAATATGATCAATTGTACAGTAAATCGTTTACAATAAGTTTACAGACGTGTCTTACTTTGTGCGCGAGCAATGTCTTTTGAAAATTGGGTATTTGACACCACCAATTAATTGACACACTTTTTATGAGCTGCCAAAACGCTATTCCTCCATAGATTTTGCATGGCAATAGGAACCTGTGACGACACCAATCCGCAACTAGCTTCACTTACTAAATAAAAATCAAATTTTACAAGTAATTAAAATGGGGTTTTAGGGCTAAAATATAGCAATGTTTTTAGAAAAGTAGTGTCTTGACATTACTAGTTAATGGTGTCAAATACCCCATTGGTTTGAGTGCTCATAGAATGAAAATTAATTATACTCCATTGGAATTTTAGGAAAACCTTCGCTACAGTATACATTTAATCGATTTTGATATCTATTCCTTTAGCAACATGACAGAAAAGAGCTGCAGTAAAGTATTGTAGATAATTTTCTACTTTTAATACAACCCTTATGCTTACAGAACAGGAGTCAAAGTTGTTTGATTCAACTGTAAAAAGGTTTGCAAAAAATTCTAATGTTAACGAATGGAGTTTATTTATATCTAATGCAACTATTGGTAGTAGTGATGGTAATTAATGCGATTTCGCATAAATTTCATTAGCATGCGAATTCTGGAGTCTTAGCATGTTAATTGCTATTGCTATGCTATTTGCTAATATAACGATAATTGATATTAAATATATCATCCTGCTAATAATTTTAACGAATTAAACGATCACACGCATTCATACAATATACGACCCTAAGTAAGAGAAAATAAAGATAATAATTGTGTAAATAATCAAATTCACCTGCTAAAAGTCAGGGTCACGTGAAACAGATAGATTTAGTATTCCCGTGGGTGCGACGGAGAGCGCACGCTGCCGCAGGCCGCTGTCTTATTATCGTGCAATCGTGCATTATCGCGCAATAGTATGAAACTATGAACGAAACACGAAGCGATGAATTCACTTCGCACTTCACAGAATTTCGCTACTACATTTCATTTGCTAAATGCTAAATGAGCATTCGCATGCTAATAATGAATGCTAATGCTAATTAATCCATCACTAATTGGTAGGGTGGGCCCCGTCATACGCCTATGGCCTACCTAACTAGTTTAATTACTACAGAAGTGTGTTGAGATAGCTAGATTATATTATTGTCCAGTCTTAAAAGTTGCGAAGATTCTATAGACATTATTGTATAGACATTATTAAATATATCTTGGCCGAAATAGGTTTGCTCATCGTTAAAATATTTTGAACCGTTTGTGTCTTTAAAACAAATTATACACGTTTCAATGTTATTCACAAATAAAATTGTATAAAATGTATAAATTGGCGTTAAAATATTAATAAAAGTTAACTTAACTGCATCCCACATATTGTATAGACTTTAATGTATTAATGTGTATAAAAATCGTGTCGATTGCAAGTTCCATTAATGATTATATCAAAATAAAGGAATTCTTTCATTTATCTGATAGCATCACTTTACATCAAATAGTTATTTGATGTAAAGTCAAAGGTTGCCATGGAATTTTGACTCTTATTAACAATGAAATAAAACTGTATATTTCTTTTTCACAATGCGCTTAATATGTACTTGTTTTTATTGGTTCATTACGACTCTATGCGGCTTATAACATTTGGGCCACTTTCTCAATCTCTTTTGAATTTATAGTTTATAACTTATATAAACAAATCACATACATCTAAATCATCGCTTAGATTCTATGTCAACTCAAATATGTCTAGTCTCCTACATTTGCATTCCTACCGCACGCTTGTCTAATTTATGTGGCCTAACTGATGTAAATAATGTATTTAATCGGCTAGTGATCTGTGCTTTAGTTTAGACAATTTGGTAAAACATTAGTTTTGGTTATTTTTATACATCGACTGCGTAAAGTATTATACAGTAAATTTGTAATTTATAATAAACTTGTAACTGACAGTAATTTCTGACAGTCAGGCTGTTCGTTAGTCTGTACCTTCCTGTCCGGAGTTAGGTCGGCCTGGCCGGCAGGTATTGACGAGGTAGACGAAATGCCCAGGAAACTGTAAACCTAATGGTGCTTTCAATTTAGACGGTTGGTGCCGGACTGCTGCAATCCGGGTATAGTACTGCACGCCCCGGTTAGGATTTTTTATACACAAGGACTCGACAGATCGAGCGAGAGCAGTGCAACGCACCTCCGTTTGCAGGACAGCAACAATGCATACCTATATTCTACCTGCCTCAGTCGTTAATCGCTAATGCGGTGAACGCATCGTGTGAAATCACTTAAATTCGACCGGACTGCAGTCACGTACCTCTTCAAATAAGACCAGTCGCGTCGAACTGCTGTCGTCCGGCAGCAGTACGGCTTACAGTCTTAATAATTCAGAAACAACCGTGTGGCGGCAGTCCGACATCAACCGTCTAAATTAAAAGGCCTTAACTATATTGCTTCAACTGTACTTCATTTGTTATTTAGGGAGCCCTTATTAACAGTCCGTTGAACCTTATAATGCGTAAGTGACATGACATATGACAGCTGCAGTAAATAATTGGTATTGTAAATAAGTGTAAGCTTTTAATTCTATCCTCATGCATAAGAAATAGACAAAACGTTCGAAAGGACTGGAAATAAGGGTTATCTTAATTTCAAATAAATAACAGATACATATAATATAGAAACCAATTTGCAGATTAGTCCTGTAACTCTTGTGTCGTCTGTGGTGACGATTGAGTAGTTCTACCACGTGTGGACGGCGTTTAATCGTAGAGATCAAAATACAAAGACAGTAGTTTGCTAGAGGTACTGGTGAATGAGGGATAGAGATTATAACCATCACTCCGACTGCACTATAGAGTTAATTTTAGTTAACCTGCTTACCTTAAGTTATTTATATTTAAGCAAAACATTATACGATGAAAATATAAAATATGTAATTATGTGTAAAAAGTGGTGTAGACTCTTCGAGTATTTCGGTATGTCTGGCGCATGCAGTCTCCACACAATACAGGCTTTTCCTGAACTATCATTTACTTACATACCTTAGTACTCGCAAGAAGTCTTGCATATAATGTATAAATAAGAGAAATAAATTATCAATAAATAGTTTTGAATACGCATGTTTGTTTTTCTTAATCTGTGCAATAAAACGCAACAAATGTACGTAGGAAATAATGTAATATTATTTATTTATCACTGTACTTAAAAATGCTTATTAAAAAAGCAAAATCGGTCCCAAATTGACGGCGAAATCGTTAAACTTACATAATAAAATTACTAAAACGGACTAACATAGAACGAAGTCGGTAAAAAAAATGAAGCGCTAACGTCAAATACCTCTCGCAGATCTGGAGAGCGTTATCCAGGATTCTGAACCACTGAGGATATAACGTGTTTATACCGTATCCCCACACTATATATTTTTTCTGTATTGTTATGGCTATGTGTAATTTTATTTTCATGATTCAGTCAGATCTGGCCAAGGATGTAGAATAGACTAAACGTTAATAATTACTTAAACTGACACTAAGTAGAGATTTCACAAAGAAAACCTTTAGTTAATGACAGTTTAAGTAATCATTAAATGACTCTTGAGTTCGGCGGTAAGTAATGAGAGGGATAAGATGGGAAAGGAAATAAGTTTACTATTAGTAAAAATAGATTAAAACTCACGTTATATGCACAACTTTGTATTATAACGATAATCATAAGCACCTTATAATATGTCATCTGTTACAATATTTGTTTTCAACAGTTACATTATCGTTATAAATATTTATACAAAATTTATCAATTTGTTGAACAGCGTTGCAAATAATACGCTAAAGTGAAGTCATTTGTCGATCATGCGTCACGCTAACAGACAGACAGACAAGTCAGCAAGTAACTGTCGAGAGCATTATATGTATATCAAAACATTGCACTTGATCGCTTACCTGAAGCATATTGCAAAATATTTCATTCATTTAGTTTATACCTTATTATTAAAATCGTTAATTATAGTCCAGTACAGTCACTTGCTGATTAGTTAACCAGTTGCAGATTAAAACTAAGTATAAGATACTATCAACTGTAACAAGGCCTAATGGTGAGTACCATAGTCAAAGAGATTCGAAACTTGAAGGAACCTTGTTGCTGCCACGATATCAGACTTATCGAACCAGATTAATTAATTACCTCATATGTTAATGTTTTATGAGATCTTGACAAAGCAACAGGATATTCAAGTTAAAAATCTTTTATATAAGGAACTGTCCATTTTAATTATTTAGTACGATTTATCACTCGCGGCTGATGCCTGTAACATGAAACTGTACATTAAATATTAACGTCATTATACACGATTGCAAATAACTATAATAATATAAAAGTTACAAAATCTAGCTTCATTAGTCGATAGTATCGTATACCTTGGATAAAAACACTTGATAATTTCATTTCAGTCGTCGTTCAATAACATGGGTAAGTTAATGTTAAAATAAAAAAATAAATAACTACATAGATAGGTGCTCTCAACCATTCTCTCTCATCCCCGAAGCTCATCTAATACATTTTATAAATACATTACATATCATATGTTAAGTCGACTGTTTGAATGGCTTCAACGCAAACTCCTTTGGCACTCTATACACACAAAATAATAAAACTTAAAATAAATCGAAATACATCACCGTGGGTGCCCGAGTTGTAAAACTAACATACTTCCATAAAGGCAGATAGGCATATTCTTTATAAATAAACTAACTTTACGTCGAGTGTACCAACGGACATATATTCAGCTTATATTACGGAAAATATTGTGTATCTCTAAGTCTTATATAAAATACTAGAGCGAATGTGTAGCAAGCGAGTTTAGTACGCGAGAAGCGGCTAGCACATTTACATATAGACATATGATTTATTTAGTAACCGCTGGACGGTTGTGTTACGACCCTAAAGATAGTAACCAAAATCTTTAGATCCTACTTATTTAGTTAGATATAAGTGTAAGGCATATAAGCCGAATATGTTTCCGTTCGAGGCGGGGATATGTAACATAGGACAATAAAATAATGTGTTAGTAATCGATAAATGAAATGCTACTTCGTTAGTAAGTGTTGTGCATAGGGTATCCGCTCGCCCATTATACAAAATCGACTAAAATATAATACGAGATAACTACAGTTTGACATAAAGTATACTTTACATAATTATTGTGAAAACCTTAAAGAAAATAATGATATCTATGTCAAACGAATAGTATCAGTACAAACATATACGTGTTCATGTATTTGGTTTCTATAAACAATAAATTAAAGATTTAATAAGAGGCGGGAGACGATCAATTGATATTGTAGAACTATATACATATAGCTATTTCATGTAAAACATAGATATTTATATTTCTGTACGTATTCAATTGCAACTGACTGTCTCCCGCTATCAAAACATTATGGCGTTTAAATCAACATGATTATACATCTAAATACAATTAAATTAATACACGATTGGGCTAAAACATTTCGTAGGTGGTCCTGCAGTGGAATGGTGTATAAACCTGTTACTTACATTTAAAAAAGAATAAGTAAATACAAGGTACGAAAGCAAGGCGCTTTGTGATGCATATTGAAAACGAAACGTCCCTCTGACCACACCAGGGACAAGGCATATCAATACCAAAGTTGTACAGTTAAAACCGTTATATAACCTTCGATTGTCATTCCCACAATTGAGATAGAGAAAATGCAAAACGAAGTATGTCCCATTTCTCAAACGTTCTGTAAGTAAGCAATCGTTAAGTATTTGTAAAGGACCACAAAAGAAACCTACATACCAGTCACTCTCACAATTTGCATCACTCCCGTATAATACAGGTCGACAACGCGACGAATGACAGTAGAAACATCATTTAGATTATAATACAATTATATAACAGCAGTGCTTTCGAGTACATTTAAGTAGCAATTTACGTGGCGTGATAACCGACCAATCAGGTAGGACAGAGCAAAAGCATACGGCTTCTGATTGGTTGGTGATCACGCGAGTCGCTCGCGATTGTCGACCTAAGTGGATATAAAACATCAACAAAAGGGCACTACCGTATTAATATAATTATGTGTACTAACTATTCAATATAGACCACAATGCGTCACTCGTGTCACTCATATAGCGTCCTCTCGCTCGCACACTCGGGTTCCGTACGCGGTGTTACCGGCGGTCCAACGTCCGGCACTTCAGAAACACGTCTTTGTATATAAATATCGGTGACTAAAAATTGTAAAGGCCGTTAACAGTAACAACATCTATAAAGTGTGTAGTCACACGTAGTATATAAAACCTTGTTGAACAAATCAGCTTTAGGTTAACCCATATTTAGGTCTGTGATTAAGGATCTCGTTCAGAATCTACAGACTGTTGTCAGTGGTTCCAGCTGAGTGCATCAGCTTTCAGTCCATCTATGGTCGGGTTCCCGAAGGTGGTCAGTGCCCCGGAGCGGCCGAGTGTCATGGCGCGTGTCGCGTGGTTCGCTAGCACTGGTTGACGTCGGGCGGGGTGGGCAGGTAGGGGTCGGCGCGCTTGTGCTCGATCAACGCCTTCACTGTCGTGGAGTCGGCGGGCAACTCCGACTTCTTGCGGAGTAACGGTTTGCTCGCGTTGTACCCTTGTTTCCGGAGCTGTGGAGAGTTTATGTGTTAATATTACGACTATAATTATTAGTTTTTTTTTTCTGGGACTAATTACAAGCTGTTCAGTTTATTCAAAATTTTAAGTAATAGGTACTGAAATACTTTGATACAAGTTGAGTTGTGTTATGTAATCAAGCAAAATGTACGGAGATTTAAAATCAAGATATGAAACACACAGTAGCCGGCACACTCTGAACGGGCCTACCATATTAGTGTGATTCTTAGTCAGATCATTTTTGTTGTATGCGTACGCGCAGCTATAACTAAGATTAAGATCTGTTAAGACTTTTTTTAGTGTCTGGCATAGATATAGTGGTGTGTATAGTACCTCCTGCGCCTCGTGCTCGATCCTCTGGTAGGTGAGCGTGGCGAGCGGCGGGTCGTCGGGCGGCGCGTGGTGCGCGTGGTGCGCATGCGCAGCGGGCGGGCGCGGGCCGGGGGCAGCAGCTGCGCGCGCCTCTAGGGAGCGCCACACCTCCTCGCGCTGCAGCAGCCGCTCGCGCTCCCTGGACACACACATTAACATTGTTTAGTAAAGGACTAATAAAATTGCAATGAACTATCATAACGCGGGCGCGACGCGACGCCGAGCGGACGGTAACGTGGCGTGGACGTCATACTGCCGGGCGTAAGTCTTTACTTGTATAATCAAAGAGTCAATGGTAATGACATACACAGCACTCACTTCTGTTTCTCCTGCTTGTACTGCTGCGTGCACTCGTCGAACAGCTTCTGATTCATCTCCATGAAGAGCTTGAGCGCGTTGTACACGAGCCCGTGGATCGTCTTGTTCCAGTGGCTCTTGGTGTTGCGGTACAGCGACGGGAACATGATGGGCAGGATGTGCGTCGCGTTGTCCGAGATCAGGGACATTATGTACTCGTTGTTCCAGTAGTAGAGGGCGCGCTCAGCCACCTGGAATACAAGTGATTTGTTAATAAATAATGAACTCAGCAAACATATTGATCAAAAGACACATCATAAACTTCTTGGATGCAAACGAAGCGTACATTTTGACCCAAAAAACAAATACCTTCCTCTATTAGGGTTCGTGTAATATTCAATTGAGAGGATCATAGCAATGTGGCTACCGCGCAGATCAGTCGATTTACGAGGTTAAGCCGTGCTCGCCGCGGTCAGTCTTCTGATGGGTGACCGTTTTCACATGTCGAGACCCCTCCGTGCTTCGGAAGGCACGTTAAGCCGTTGGTCCTGCGCCTGATCTCTCCGATCGTTTCAGTCTACCGTCCCAACGGACTATGAGAGAGAGGGAATAGGGAGTGCACCTGTGTTTGCGCGCATACTTGGATGGAGATCGGCCGCCGTGACCGAAATTCGGTCAGGAGAACATTATTATTATTATATTATCACTGCTTTAGCCGTTATTTAAATAAAGTACAAGCATACCTATAGGTATCTGACGTCATCAGTACCAGTTGCTAATATTGTATTCAACAACCATCGAGTTAGTTGGGATACATTAATTTGTATTATATTACAGGAGACTTACTCCTGTGACTAGGTCTCACGTGATGACCTGAATTGATACGAAGTTTACTTATTTACACATAATTTTTTCTATATCATTGTTATCATCAACTGACCTGAAAATGCGGGCTTGAGACGCACTTAGCGAGCTGCTTGAACAGCGGGTCCATAATTTTCTGGAACTCTGCCGGCTCGATCACGTCCAGGATCTCCTCCATCTCGTTCAAGAACATCACCTCTTTCGGCGAGTGGGTCTTCGGCCAGTATTTTAATAATACCCTATAATTTATAATAATACCTTGTAATTTTTTTTTTTTTTTTTAAATCTGTTATGTAGCAGGATGTTTTAGACTACAAGTTTCTTGATTCTGTACTTGTAAATAAAGTATAAGGGAACGAACTCGTATGGGTCATAAATTTTTTAGTAGGCTACTATAAGCACCATCAAAAATTGGTGTCTTAAAGTGAGGCGCGAAATATTGGTGTATCATCATTGGCCTCTGCGTGTATTAAAAACAGTTAATACAGGGTCATGTGAGGGGGGGGGGCACCTTTCTGGTGGCTAAATATTTCAATCCTCGAGCCTAATCCTCGGTGAGGCTCCTGATAGAAGAGTCTTTGGGTATCACAGGTGTGTGTGTGTGTATGTCAACAGAAATAATATACTTCGTATTTTCTATTCTAATCATCTTGGCTATGTATATATTTTTACATAACTCTTCAATTCCAACGTACCTAACTACAGGCTGCGTGAGTGAAGGATCCTTCTCAAGGAACTGCACGACGCAGTACGCGAGTTGCGGATGGTACACAGAGAGGGACTTCGCCTTATGCAGCGGTAGTAGTACCTAGAAATAAATTTATTACAAATTACTTATATCCTAAATATCAATGGCATGACGTAGATACTGAAACTGATATTGTTATTTAAGATGTCCGATATTAAAAAAAGTTATTTAAGCTGTATTACCAATTACCTAATTTAAATCTCTTTCTAACAAAAAGTTAATCTTTTTGCACGTAGGTAAGTGAAAGGTTTGCTGGGCAATCTTATGCATGACGTCTGTAAAATTTGATTAAATTCTTTCAGAAGTAAATCCATCTTAGCTTTGTCCATGACACTACCGTTTAGGTACCATATTAATCAGGGGTATTTCTTTCAGTTTCTGTAATTCTCTCTCTAGACTACGGAGGATATGTAGTAGTATTATCATAAAACACTGACCCTCAACAAGAACATCTTGTGTTCCTCCTTGAGCGGCAGCGCGAACCCGTTGATGATGGAGCCGAGAATCTCCAGCAACTCCGCGATGCCGTTGTGGTGCTCCGTCTCGTAGATAAACCTGGATAGAGATTATTATCTTTATTATAATAAACACTAGATTTCGACTGGATGAAAATCTTTTTCGTGTCTTTTTCGGGATTAATGTTGACGATGTGTTACCTTACTTGTCCAGAAGGTCTATTCTAAGAAGTCTAAAAGCGCCAACGCACTGGCGGACATGGCCATATTTTATTTACCTAATCTTCAGAGAAGACAAGAGTAAATTCCTAAGATAATTTAATTATGTATTCATCCATTTAACTATCCGTATTCCGCAATGTTCTTCTAAAATGCCGCCTTTAATCCCATGGTAATGGTACCCTGTGTCCATGTTTGCTTGGACACCGAGTTACGTATTTAATTGGGTCACGTGAATAGATGCGTTCAACGAGATATAGAGGTATAATTAATTATTATAGTGTCAGGTTTCCTCATACATAAATAGATGCAGGATAATTATTAATCGCGTGTACATGCACGCCTCTAACTGATCTAAACTTTTTGTTTGTTCTTTTATGTAAAGATAGTCGCCAATATTTATAAATGTTATTTTTGTTATTACGCAATTTTATTTGCAGATTTTAGGTGCGATCATCATACACTATATAAAAAAAATCCCATTGGCATGTCATGTCAATTTAGTTGCACCCAAATAATTATAATAGCTTCTATCTACATGCAGAGTAATGCATATTGTTTAACGTGCGATTAACGCAAAGAGAACAGAAATGAAAAGCCTTTTTATTTCTAATTATAGGAAAAATAATTCCATAAATACGACCTTACTTCTAAAAGAATTGCGGCAGATCAGACCTTCCTAAAGGTATGTAACTGCGTCTATAAATCAAGTAGGTACATAACGACACACCCATTTGCTTTGCGCTATTGAATGGACAATCTTAATAAATATCATCAGACCGGCGCGCGTCCATTGTCCATATCAATAACAGAGCGCATGTTATGTGCTCTGTTATTCGGGTTGCCACGCATCTGGGATTTTCTAGACTTGTCCTAGTTTGGAAAGACACCCTGGGAAAATGCACTGGCGTCATTGTGAAAGTCGTTTCGTTTTCTATAACAGCAATTGTTTTTCCTGGCGCAATGCTTCGCTTATAATAACAATCACCCTATAACTGTCCCACAGAGCAAATTAAGGCCTTATCTCATATGGAAAAGAACAAGCATTTATCTATGAAATGAAATTTTGAATAATGAAAATCAAAATGTAACATTTTCTTTTACATCCGGAGTATGATAGTTCCCCTATTTGATAATTTGACCAAATGTCAAATGTCCATGGTCGGTGGCAGCCCTACGTGCGCGTCGTAGTAACTCACCTATAGAACACATTATTGATTTGTTTCCGTATGTAGGCGCGGAGCACTAGGAACTTGCCGTATATCCTGTGTAGCGTCGTCTTTAGGAAGTCTCGCTCTCTCGGGTCTTCAGAGTCGAACAGTTCTAATAGCTATGGACAATTAATTATTGCTTTTAATTATAAGTAACAAAAATACAAAATATGTACCTAAAAACAAAGATATTATTCATAAGTGATCCCACTTCATCGGACAGCATCTTAACCTGCTTAGGCATAGTCTAGAGTATTTAAATGTCACTTTTTGCCATTTCAATTATCGAGACTAGATAGTGATTAAGGTAAAAGAAAATTGGCTGTATATAGTTGATAAAACACAAGCAATGGAAACACGACGTCAGAGCGATGAAAAATTCATTGATATCGATCAAGTATTTGCTCCAATTAAGGAAATAACGTTAATAGATGGCGGCTTCAATGTCTGCATGTCCAATTTAATGTTCTTGCATCATTGTAATATTGATTTCATCGTGGCCATCGTTTTATCTGTTTTTGATACTGTGTAGTCAAAGCTATGCATGACGAGTTATAATAATAATTCTAAGTGGTCATATGTTTGTTTTTAAGAAGTAACGTGTAATGGTGAGGTTGCTTGTTTTTCGCACGTCATACATATTTGTATAGTCACCATATATACATACACAAATGAAACAAAAGATAGTTTCTAAATATTTTGGACAACTTCGCTAATTTTATTATACGTGTCATAAATTAAGATTTTTGTGTCAAACGTAGAAGAGGTAGGCTTTAAAACTGGTTTTACACCTATACACAGATGAAACGTAAAAATAAAAGGAAATTATATTAAAGGTTTGACTGATTGACACGAGTGATACTGTTAGACATGTCAGAAATCTTTACTTAACGGGCAATTTAAATCGTCATTACCGGACAAAGTGTTCAGGAAGCGAGCGAGACGAAATTAAAGTCTCGTTAGATCAGATTGAAACGATATGGATTAAATCCTCTTTAATTTTAGCATTGCATGTTACTTTTGTTTACTCAAATAGTCACTAATTTAATAGAGGCGCAACGCGCGTACACTTGCCGAACGACATTACCAAATTGTACGTAAGGCATAGCCTGGGTAAATAACTTCGGTACCAACTTGTTACCTGGCTAATCTCCACAGTATAATTTTAAGAAGAAATTAAGCAAGTTGTGAATTCTTTCATCTCACGATATCTTAATTCTCTTAATAACGAGCATGTGAACTGATATTGACCAATCAAAGTATAAGCGTAGCCCAAAGATAAATCAAAAAGACAGAAGCGAAGATTGCTTCCAATAGCAAACGCTCAAGGGCGCTGGACGATGGTAAACATTGAACACGTTTATGAACATTATATATTAGTCGTTATACGAATTAGTTTGTTGTTCTAGTAATTTGTTAAAGCTATTACGGAGCTATAAATTTGTTGAAGCGAGGATGTTATTTCTTGTTATTGTACATATTTGTTGTACCTAGTAGCCTACGCTATATATATGTAGATTCACTTAAAAGACACAGACATAAAGAACATGTAAGGTTAGTAAACGAGCGATGTTCTCTTGTTTCTGCCTGGAGCATCTAAGGTCAGCAATATATAGTGTTGTTCATTTGTTTATACCCGCCTTCAATTCACTTTAATCTAAAATAAATGGTCGTGTTGCACAAACTATTAGCATTAATTATTTTCGACCGACTTACTGGCCTGAATGCGAAAACCAATTCATACACACTGTTGTTATGTAGGATTTGTTCCTGTTTTCTTTTGTTTGAATCGCTATCTGTGTATTATGTCAACCTACTCAGGAAGTTAACTTCAGTAATATTTTGTACAAAACCCTATGTTAACAACAGTGCCATTTTGCCCGAAAAACAGCCCTCTGTCAGTTTTTACAAACCCCGCCCGTACAGTGACAAGGTTTTCTCACATTCTCGTCGCCTATCTGAATATGACATACCATAGCGCATCAGCTTACACGTGTAACTGATGCGCTATGGTATGGGACTGCCTTACCCGCTTACACTATAGAATAAAAACCTACACTTGAATGAACGTGACATACTAACTTGTAAAACAAACTTCTGGTCGATATACTTCTTGGCGATGTTAGGCTGGAAGTCTGGTGACTCCAGCAGCCGTAGGAACAGTTCGTAGACCAGCTGCAGGTGCGGCCAGGCTGCCTCCAGCGTGGGCTCGTCCTCCTCGGGATCGAACTCCGCGCCGTTGGGGTTCGACGACGGCGGTAATGTGCGGAATAAATTTATCGCGAACTGTGGACAATGAAGAAGTAAAGTATTTTAGTTTTCACTCTTCTATAGCTCACACATATAACATAAACTAACTGTAGCCCGCGGTGCTGCTAGAAAATTTTTTTCGGGATAAAATGTAGTAGGTATGTTAATCCAGGGTGTCAGCTACCTCCCTAACTAATTATATCAAAATTGCTCCAGCCGTTTGACCGTAAAAAAGTAACTCACACAGACACTCACAAATTTTCGCCTTTATAATATTAGTGTGTTACACCCAAAGATTATGCTACGCCTACCATGCCCAATAACCATTGCATACCCAATAACATGCAGCCTCCTCTCTGTGGCTCTTGGGGCGAAACTGCTAAACAAAAAGGCCTACCATGGACACCTTCTTGATAGTGAGGAGATACGTTAGTGAATTGTGCAAAAGTAGTAGGGAACAAGCTCAAATCTTCATAGAGGTATCGTTAACCCTCAATAAATCTTCAGGCGTCTAAGGGATCTCATAAAGCTACTCATAAATTTGGCACAAATAGATGAGAAACTAGATTGACATACTTAGTAAATTTAAGGCTGCTTACTATTGTAATATTTAGAATTCTGCGCCAATAATTCCATTATACCAATCATATCAATATCTCTTCAGAAATAGGAATACGATGAGTACTGTACAGATCCGGTCGAAGCGGAAAGTCGATGCCGCTGTGAGCCGCTATACCATAATGAAAACATACACATGTTAGCGTAGGACGCGCTCATGTTGAATCGAATCCGCTTTGTAAATAGCCAATCAAAATCAATTCATTAGGTACGTTTGTTTTCGGTTAGGAACCAACCAATCGGAAAATCCTATATCATTAACGTATACTATAATTGTAAACTACTTTTTGGCTATTTTGACGACATTTTAAGAGTAACCTGGCACCTTATTCTGACTTCACAAATACTCTGGAAAGCAGGACTTGAAAAACACGCTACAACACTACTATAAAAGCACCTTTTCCTTTTGAATTATTAGAACACTCAGTAAGTGATTAATGATTGGTACTTGTATATGGCAGTCCTTGAACTATACGCCGGCCGTTACTACGTGAAACAAAAACAAGAATTCCAAGAAACAACTCACAAAACATTTTCCCTTTGTTCAGAACATTTGAGCGTAAGAAGCCGTAGAGTTACATATTTCAAAGAAAAGTGTAATACTTAAAAGAAAAGTAAGATCCCAAATGATTGAGCTATTTTAGACGAAACCGGGACATTCTGTGGTTTTCGGTAACGATTGGTGTTACAGTTGTTACACGAAGCGAGAGAGTGCTTTTATGTACACCGTTAGTAAACACAGACCAATCAAGTGCGTATTTAAAGATATAAGAGATGAATTCCTTAACATAAGAAAACAGTTTGTATTAATAACAAGTTGTTCAAGAGAGCTGGAGCTTAACCCATAATTATATGGATTAATGCAAATGTTAAGATATTCACTGTTATTTGTGTCAAATGATAAATCTCCATTTGGCAGAGATACAATGCCTAAGGCAATAAGTCCGTACTCCATACATAATTTATACACAAAATATAAATAAATAAATATCCAGATTAACGCAAAAACTCGTACATATTAGGTTGTCAATGTTTTAGTTTTAATAACTAAGATTACTTAACAATCACAATAAAAAAATTACTATACTTACGAAAATATCATCATCATCAGCCGGAAGACGTCCACTGTTAAACAAAGGCCTCTCCCTTAGAACGCCAAAATGGACGGTATCTAAACTTATAACAAACCTAAATCTAAACCTATTATTACTATCCAATTGAGGCGTTAAAACTGCTCAAACCTTTACCAAATACATAAGAGTATGGATAATGTTATAATTATTTATTATGTTGTGGCTGCACCTACAACCTGCTAAATAAACAAAACAAATACATAGTTTTTACACTCACCATATTAACCGCCTCCGGGTATATAGGTTCGGTGATGACGCCCCTCTGTGACGTCACGTACTCGACCATCTCGAGCAGGGCCGCTCTCTTCACCTCCTTCCATTTGAGGTCGGATAGCGGCTCGTCTGCGAAGTCGAACAGAAGGCAGCATTGCCGCAGCTTCTGTACAAACAGCTGTTCGCGGTCCGCTCCCGGTGCCTCTGATGGTAAAAAAAGACTACATCAGGAAAGTGCCTCCACTAGTAATTAAACTCAAGTGTTCTAGCGCACCCTGGGTGGTGAACCTCGCTAAATCCGTCTTGGTGACTGGACAATATCTACACTTCGACTTGAAATGTTTCAATGAGACAGTTAGCTGATACCGACCCGGAAATTGAGTAGGTGCCCTTTTCTAAGCATATTGCCTGCACGGAATATAGCGATAAAAGATTAGTAGTATTTATCATGTTGTCATTAGTACAAATCTTATGTCAAAGTCGTTCCCCAGAAATCTGCTTTACTACCTCTCTTTTTCTTTGCGTTCTCCCATCAAATATCATAAGTTCGGGTTACTGGTTTAATCGTGTTCAGGTAACAAAGATACAGAGTTAGTTTCGCATTTATAATAGTACAGATAGAGTTACACAAGAACTCAAGTAATATTATGTGATAAAAGAGGAACACAGAGCTTTAGATCCGTTGAAAGTTTCCGGTATGTCAAATTCACAGCACATTACACGCTTGAGGCCGAACTTAGTAGAAGGTAATAATTGCGCTGTCAAACTAGTTCGTAGCATGCGAGTCCAACTAAATTAATATTAAAGCAGGAATTAAGGCTTTCTATGTAACTATGAAGAGTAAGCATTAGCAGTGGCCGTATTTAGGTTTAACGAGATCACTTAAACCGGTCCGTTGCTTTCTGATATATTCGACTATAACTATCCGATAGTCTGCTCCTTCAAGCACTTCGTCCGAAATACGCTGATATAAGAGGAAACAATGCCTCCCTAACTTGCGGGTAAGTAGTAAAGCTTTCAGAGATTTATTGGCAGATATTCGGGCAAAAAGGCCAGACAATTGTTAAAGTAAAGAGACAATTTTGCCAGCAACACAGTGCTGACTGCTTTCGTTTCGTAATAAATTTGTCACCCGCTCCAGACACCCTCTACAAGGGGCTCGGTGAGTTATGTCCTAAATGTGTGCCTCACTAGAACAAAGCGTACATTTAAAATAGCTGCGGAAAACTTTGAGCCGACAGTTTAATACTGTTTATACTCTCGGTTCTAGGAAAATAATAATAAAAGCTCTATTTTTCCGAACATCACCTAAATCAGCGGCTATAAAAATACCCACAATTCGCGAATTAAAGACAAAATCCGCAATAACATTGCGTATTTTTCTTTTCGTAATCTACGAGTATTTTAAAAGCGGGGTAGTTTAGGGTAAGCTTTCTTGAGTTATATCCCCTAAGTTGTTTGAAAATAAATATGACGCTGGTAGTAGACAAGTTAAGACCTAGAACTTTTGTGATCGAATGCGGTACTTTAAATGAGTACATTTCGTTCGTTTTGTAATAAATTATTGTACAATCTTGGTGTGATGTGTTTTAGCTTCTGTTCTTTAATTACTCATTATGAATTAGGACTTATTTTACAATTTCTAAATAAAAATTTCTCATTGAATTAACCACCGAGTGATTAAAGTAAAATTAAATCTGTACATACAATAGGCCCTAAGATTTAATCATTTAAACATTAAGATACTTTTATCGGAACCTCATTTGTAAAATAAGTTGAGCACAAATTTAAATCCACAAAACACACCACTAATTAATAAATTACATTTTTTTTATATCGAGGCTGAATCCGATCTGAAAATCCCATCTATTGCAAAGTTATGTATATAAACTATAAATAATTCTAGCTATGTAACCATATTTAACCAATTTCTTAATTCCCGAGATAACATGATAAACATTTATGTGGCAGAGTATATTAGGTATCTTATGAAGTATCATAAAATAGGTATAAAAAAGGTTTCCTGTCGCAATTAGCCTAGTTAGATATGAAACATAGTTCCAGGGGTTCTAGACAATAACATTTGGCAGTCCTTTGAAGCTTGTAAGTACTAACATAAAGTAACATGATATTTTGATGAGTATAAACAGCAAGAATAGGCAAGCAACCGCGTTGTGCTAATTTCGCTCATTAGCAAAGTTTACGGCTGCAGAAAGGCCGTTTGGAAACAATTAACCAATATCCTATAGTCTGAACACGAATAATTGTATGAGTAATGTCATAGGTAATAGTGGTGCAGAACGCAAGGACGTCGCTATACGTTTCCCATGGCATACATACAGCACGGGGCCGGCCGCTGCCCACCGATCGGTCGATATATTTCTGCGGCGTTTTCGCCATTTCCCGTAAACCTATGTCTATATGTACGCACGTTGGACTGTCAATGATTAGTTTCAGCTATTCAGCCGCATTGTTTCGGGTCGGCGAGTCTGATGTGCCTTTACAAGGTTGTCACAGATGAGGCGTAGGCGGCTATTAATTATTGTTACTCTGCAGAATTAATCTGTTTCGAAAATGGTGGTAAATTGAAAACTTCTTCGACACAATTCAGTTACGTTAATGCTTACTTCGAAAACTATAGGCCACAAATAGATTCGGCTATTTTGCACCCGGATGCCGAAAGTCAGCTAAACAGCGGAGGCGATTTGTAAACAGAGATTAGGAGTTGCCGCTTTTGATGTCTGTGTATCTGGAAAGCGAGCACCGGTGCATTGTTGATACAACGACGAACCTTTCAGCAGGGGCAACTGCTCCATCAAGGTTTCCTTATCGGTATTACATATCGGCGTGGGGCGCGCGGGCGAAACGGCGGCCGCGGCGGGGGGCGGCGGGCTGCGCGCGTCCGGCGGCGAAGGCGCCTTCTGCTGCGGGCCCTGGCCCTCCATACCGGAGCCGGCGAACAGCGCGAAACGAAAAGCGCGCGCTACGTCCGATACGCTCTCGGAGCGCTTGGTAGCCGCTTGGTTGGCGACGAGATCTAGGCCCGAATGGAACGACGGAGACTTTGGGATACCGAGCGGCGAGACAGCGCGGCGCGGTTTGCTCTCAGCGGCGGCGAACATAGCGCGAGAGGGCGCGCGCGCGGCCGGCCCGGCGTGGACCATCGCAGGCGGCGGCCGGCAGCGGCATCCGAGCGGAGGCCCGGCAGCGCCGGGACCGGTGCGAGCTGCGGGGGCGGCTGGACTGCCACGCGCCGGTCTCTGCCGCGACTCGCCACTTGCGGCGCCGCAAGTGCGCGCGCATGCACGCCGCACCCCGCTCGCACCCCAGTCGCTCTATACAACCACCGTTAGGGTTGCCACGTCATAGAATGCACAAATATAATGTCTACACGGATTGCTTCTGCAATACAATGGCTCCTCAACATACAAGAGTACGTCTCAATGGTAGATTACGACTGAGACTCAAGTAGTTGTAATGGAGTAACGGCATTTACGGGTAGCGACACTAAGAGCGTCATGTAACCAGGAAGATTCGTATCATACTGTATCAACCCTGTAGCTAATATAACGAAGATTTCACAAGTCAAGGAGGTCGGAGTTCGCTATCGCGTCACTCTTCAAGGAACAGGAAGTAACAGTAAACAAATAGACTTAACTACAATAAGTAGGTAAACATGTTTCTTTTTTATAAAGGTTCAAATATTCAATTTGTCAATAAACAGCTGTTAGCCTGGTATTTAATCATGAAAATGAAAATGAAAATTGTTTATTAGTCATACAAGTTGGCTTAACTGCTAGTGTATGGCGTCTCCTTTTAAGCTAATAAAGCATGTGTTAGGAGACTCCGCTCTTTCAAGATAAATCATTATAATGAAGTTACGAAGTTAAAATAACTGAACCAGATAGATGCTTTACAAGAATGAAGATATACATTTATAGCTATCCGCATAGTTATCAGATAACAGAGCCATCAATCAATTATAAATTGCGAGTCCGGGCCGAATGTGGACGGCGACGTTTTTCGGAAAAGTATACCTAAGAATAATATAGGGTACCTACGCAAGGGTAAGTTTGTTTGGGTGACTCCGCGGAGGGGCCCGCTTACGCGAGGGGAAGGGGCGCATTCCTGAGCCAGACGTTCTGCGCTTTCGCCTGCACCATCGATCGTTTAATTGACTTAAATTTGTCAGACTCACTACCTAAAATCCTGTGATCGTGAAAGTTGTTTGTTCAAGTTAATTACGAGATTTAATATGATTGCTTTCAGTTAAAATGTAAGGACTAAACAGAACTTCGGTTAATATCGAAACCAATTTAAAATAAGCTGAATGATATTAAAATAACCCGTTTACCATTCAGGCTATTAAAAAAGAAAGTAGGGTTACGAATATCCGAACGTATAATTTCCCTGATTTGTGGGATATTTTATATTTCCACTGGGTGTAATTTCCGTTCCATTTTAGGAAGCTCTTAACCGATCTACTCTACGAGTTATATATTAAAATCTAAGTGAAAATGGGCTTAAAAGCTTATTTATTTAAGGTTGCATAACTGCTCTCTATAACTCTACTTCAACCGGGTCAAACTTATGTATTTATATTAAAAGGATTATTAAAATATATTGTAAGTAGATTTAACACGAATATCATTCATTGTCATAATCAATCTTCCGTTGAAGTTGACTTTCAATGCGATTAACCGTTACTGGAGTCTGTACAGTCTAATTTCCGACTGCCGGCGACAAAGCAATTTCTTAACCCATTAATGTCCTAAGTTATCGCTGTGTTTGAAGATATACGGAAGTGCCAGCTAAACATGCTTTACAAACTACATTTGTCATAGTTCTAATAAAATAAAGCAAAGAAGTTATCAGTCATGATCGTAGCAATTTAGACTGTGGTTGTCAATTTCTCTGGATATATGTACCTTTCCTAACCTGCTTGTTTACTCTTGGTAATTGCGAGCGATACATGAAGAATAACATTCAAAACAAATGAGGATCCGAAACAAAATGGATCTTCACAACATACAAGATTTGTGTTGAGGTATCATTTCCGTATACCTTACTATAAGGATGTTAGTTCCGTTAGGGTGACTAATAATATAGGGACAAGTACATATAAGCAATAGCATTTATGCATCATCACGCTCGTTCCCCCTGCAGGAGGGTGGAATATAAAGGGATATCGTATGTATGCTATGCGGCTTTATGCTGAGTTGTGTCTCTATAGGCAGGCGCGCACTGTAATTTGACTAGTGATTTTTAGCTGCATTTAATCATTACGTTGTATTGGTTATTGGAAAGACGCATATTTAAGAAACCGACCCCACAGAATGGTCTAACGTATAACGTTATTTGACAAGACTAAAATTAAAAACCAATTTTTAATAGTCAAATCTTTAACTACCTATATATACGGTATATAATTATAAGACTTTGTGTTCATGTAAGCAATCCCGTGGTTTCTCGAGAAAATAAGTAGTCGGGATTTGAAACTATATTCATAACTATGTAATGTCAAAAAAGATGAATACTGGCAACCCTTAGTACAGGGATTCTACCACATTTATAATTTAAAGTGCAGATACGATGGTAGGACGTATAAATATGAGGACACGAATGGAATACAATATATGAATTACTTGTTCACTTAAGGGTGCTTAGACCCTACAATTAATCACTGTACTTATATAACTAGAAATGAGGAAAGGGCGAGGCGAATATCTACGTATAAGTATCAGCAGAGATACACGTTAAAAAATCTTTTACCTACATTTTCTGTTAAAATAGTTTTACATTATCAAAATACACGCTTATTAATAACTTAATATTAAATACAGCATACCTAGGTTACGTAACCTGTAATAATATATAATAATACTAAGATTTTTCTTGATCCTTATTTAAACATGCTACTTTTTAGTCACAAAATAATTCTAATATTGTCCGCTGATTCTAAAAATTCCTTCAACGTACGAAAGCTACACTATTCCATGAGGAGATAAATGTAAATTGAAATATTTGTAAATCTAGTCGTGTCACCTCAGCGAAGCGGGGCAAGTAGGTATTGGTTATAATATAACGTGATGTCACACATTCTGTGGGTATTCAGAAGAGGTGATAAGCCTGGGATGCTAGATATTACCTGGAAAATCTAGATCTTTAATAATGCATGGCCAGCAGTAATAACGCTTTCAGCAACAGGTTAGGTTGAAAAGTAGTAGGAAAACGTTAAGTTGAAAAGTTTTTCTTTGTAAGGGTGTCTGTAAACAGCCAGCCTAATGGAGAGTGGGAGGAAAGAGGGCAAGAGACGTATACGTTTCATTAGCTGCGAGTGGACGCGGTCCGCACCACAAGCACTTTCGCTTTTAAACCCTAATGAAGACGGACAAGGACAACTACTTAATTGTTCACCCTCCAAAGTTTTACTGTATTATATTTGACGAGGAAAGTGTTAATTTGTTGTTAGGGCGGCACATTACTGACACGACTAGCTTGTAAACTCATGTTGCGTCTAAGACAATAATTATTTTCATCGAAGAATGAAGTTCTTGATTTTATTGTGCAAAAAATTGGTCAGAGAAATACCAAGAGACTGATAGCTATTCTACCTGTACCTTAATACTAATGTCAAATTGTCATCTTGGCGGCTATAAAACACTAACAACTCAACGCTGGATTATTCAATAATTCCTTGCTCAAATATTATGAGTAACCGCTATAATACACAAACGGACAAACAGGTGAATATAAATACTACTAATTAAAAATTGTTTCGCTAATTCATCGTTTTTCTTACAATGTTTTTCTCTATTTCAATATATTTAATAAGAAAGAAAGTGTAATCAACAAAGTAGATATGAGCATAAAGGGTAAAAAATAAAAGTTTTAGTAAGCACAGTAATGTGATTCAGAAGTGTGTCAAGGTTTTCACTTTATCTAGCGCTTGTTTGTTTGGGAAAGAGCTGACAAACATCTAGACAAGGAACAAATGTCTTTAGGTCACAAACCGTTTGACACAAAACTAAAACCAAGTCCTGCCGTCAGGAAAATCGATGGCGGATGTCTTGGTTGCACTCTGCAAGTTGTCTAACACTAATTAGGTAGTTAGTAGGTAATTGTACCGTGCTGTGTTCGGTTGATGTTTTCCTTTAACCCTGTAGGTAACATATTTCATTCATATATTTTAATCATTATATCCATATTACCATTATCTTCTTAAAGGTAAACACTGAATACATTATACTTGATAAGATTTTTTGGTCGTAATTATTTTTAGTGACATTGACATACTTTGATACGCAACATGTTCGTAAATCAATTCCCTGGCCCGCCCCTGTTTGTATTAACTATGTTTCGTTATAAGGTAAGTAATAATTATACATATTATTTAGATTATTGCCTAAAAAGTCTTAATTGAAATAGGCACTCTACTTTTTTATGTCCCATTGTCCCTCCATTCATTAGGTCTTTTCTTACAATGATATGCGTACAAAGTACAAAAAACAAAATCATTGTAAACGTCGACGCAAGCAAACTTCAACAATTTAAAATACGTAATAAGAAAAATGTATCTACATAAGGTTTCTAGCAAAGATTTGCAAAGTCCACGATAACGTACGGTTTTAATAATCTATTCACAAATACTGCAAGGTCAGTGCCTAATTGAGATAAGAGAGATTAGTGGGGCGCTGATGAAATTAGCGAGATTAGCGGCAGAGTGGCGATGACCTGTGCCTTAATTGACACTCTTAATTAGGCACCGCACATCCTTAAAAGGTTGCGTACACTTCAAAGAGGAATCCACATAAGACACGTACCAACTGTGTATAAGTTGGATTTGAACCCTTGGCAAGAAAGATGTACTGTACATTGTACCTATACAATATGACGTATCATCAAGGTGCCGCGATTTCGGGTGATATATTAATAGTGTACATTGAGTACCTACCTACAATTCGGGTAAAAGCCTTAAATTTTATAACAGACTAGCGACCCGCTTCGGCTTCGCACGGGTATAAAATATATATTATAAGTATTTTTCCACTATTTAATGGATGTTATTATACATATAAACCTTCCTCTTCAATCACTCTATCTATTAAAAAAAACCGCATCAAAATCCGTTGCGTAGTTTTAAAGATTTAAGCATACATAGGGATACCTATAGGGACAGAGAAAGCGACTTTGTTTTATACTATGTAGTGAAGAGAAAAATTCTTAATGCTTCCGAATTATTAACTTAAGCCCTCATAAATGAGTCTCGATGAAGATGTAATCCCGATAAGCAAAACCAAAAGAACTTCAACACAGTAATATTCATCCACAATTAGTGTAATAAGCTTCTATAGGAAGTTCTATTGATTTTACTCGGCTCAATTAGTGAACACGACCCTTTACAGCACTCTAGTCGTATTAGTGTATGGCAAACGTTTGATCGAATTAATTGCGTTAGATTTTCAAGGCTGAGTGCTTCGAGGCGAAATACGTCATAACAAAATCTATATAATAGAAAAAACAATAGAACGAGTAATAACAGGAAAATGAGCATTTTCCGCACAACTTGAAAAGGGAATGCAGAATTAGGATCAAAAACCGTAAAACACCGACAAATGGATTCGCCCACCGTCTATAAAATTCGGTTTATTGTATTGAGCAGGCAACGATTTTAGATTCAATTGACAAGTGAACGAAGGGTTTCCGGGTCACACGAGTACTCATCGACCTATATACATGACGTCTGAGGATTGACGCGACATTCACGACACGATCTATGTGGCACGAAGCGAATTTTCTTATTACGTGTATTGAGTTTTCCTAATCATGTAGATCGATGTAATTATGACGTCGAGAACTGTCGTCTAGATCCCAAACTTGATATAACAATAGGACCCAGCTGATGCAAAAATATGCAAACATTTTTTTGCGTATTTGAAGATTGTGTTACGTTAATTGCGGTAACAAAATCTTTTATTTAAGATCTCATTTGTCATCTTTTTTTACTCCTTACTTTACGCCTCTTGCAAAAGACTTACTAATGTAATAACAGTTTGAAAATTACAGAATTTCATGTCTCCAGTCTGGTATTAGGTCATTTTAGTCGCAAAACACGCCAGAAGCGACACAAAGCAGTCGTTAAACAAGAATTAGGACGATGTCGGTGAAGTAGGCATTCATGGTACTTACTATAGAGGCTCGCTTGAAGCGGTGAAAAGCGAACGGAAACGGAACACGCCACAAAGGGATGCCGAGCGAAAAGCATAGGACACATGCCACTTTATACCCCGTTTAGCGTGAAAAGCGCTCAAGGCGCTTAGGGATTCATACAGTGCAACTCGAACCCAAGGTGGCTTATTACTAGCTGTTTGACTTGGCATGAACATTAGCAGCTAACGCAATTAACAGGAACGCATCAGAAAAAAATGGAAATCAAATTAACACTCCAGGAGAGCTTAATTTTCTTGGACTTATTAGTTAGATTGAAAAAGCTTCCACAATTGTAAATTGTATAGAGGAAAACTAGGGTCTTCGAAATAGTTTGGGACATCCTTAATCGTGTTATAAGTCTTATGGTAATGACAAAACTTACTACAGCCCTTCGAAAGGAGGTGATAATCTCATCAGGTGGCATTAGCTCGCTAAGACGCTTTGTTCTAGCGCGAAATATCTTACACTCATGTTACACACATACTATATAATTATGATAGATATAACATAAGTATAAATATAAATAGTACATAATAATCTAGCGTTTGTATTATTATAGTACACCAACAATCACCTATTGTGTTATAACAGCATAAGTACAATGTTTTTTATTTTTTTAATATACATTATAATCAGTCAGTACATGTCTAACTGCGACTGTTATATGTCTTTTGGTGACATTTTATGCTACGGCGAATCTCGATCCAAAATGCTAAAAGGAAATTAGAAAAATGATTGCAACTATTTTGTTAACATCTGCATGCACAAAACAAGGCTTTTCTTTATACTGATCCTTTAGAATACTTGAGAAATAAAATAGGACATAAATCCCAGCTACGCATATATACGCATATAAACGATCAGTGGGATTTTCTTCTTTACCTAATTGTCTTTGAACATTGATTTCATGATTTTAATCCTGTCACAAAATGAAGTAGTCTGCCACTTTCATATTAAGTGGCATTAAACTTACGAGTGTGCTCATCACATGCTTCGTAAATTGCACTGTCATGTTGTTATTAGATGCAAGTAGCTGCAAGAGCATTGTACTTTCCCGATCGAGCTAGGGTTTACGAGTGTACACAACTATTATATTGGCTACAGCTGAGCAGTAAAAAGACTGTAAAGTTCAGATATTTGTAGCATTGATCCTGAATGAAGTCTGAACGGATTTCAACGTCTTTGGTGACAGTAAGAACAAGGTAACGTTTATATGAGTAAACTATGTATTTCCGAAGTTAACAACACCACTGCAGGCATGATATATTTCTTACAATAGGTACCTATACCTACATCATGCGATGCCTACTTACCGTATCGTCTCTCTATGACCTTTAAAATATCTTTTTGTTTGCATATAAATAGTTATTTCTATTATGAATAATCTTCCTGTTAAGTCATTAATCAAAACGAAAATCGTTTTTTGCAATATTTATCGAACCAAGATTGTCAGAATCGCAGGCGTCAATTATTTCGCGATCTGCGTTTTACTCCAAAGCATTGGCACACAAGTGATTATTATCATTTGCCTTGAGAAAAAATAAACAATGATACAATCTAGATGGGGCTAAATTGCTTTATAGTATCTGTACCTACGTGAGACGATTCTGTCGTTTTTATTCATTTTGCAAAGCTGAGACAACGTAAGGTGTATACTTATAATAGTATTCAACTCAATATAACACATAATATAAACAAACAATCAATTACATATCTACTACACTGAGAAATATTATAATCATTGTTATTGATATCCTGTAATGGAGTATAGTTATCAGAAAATAGAGTAATAGTTTGTTTACGTTTAGAGATAAGAGAAACAATAGAAAATCAAGTACTTTCAAGTCAACCATCTGAAAAGTATTACCGAGATATTTTTCTAAGATTATGGGTTTCGTACAGTAAGTGTTTACGTCAATAGTACAATGTTTCGAATTCCCATTATATAATACATTATGCATCGATATTTATTGTAAATTTTTCTGGTGGACAAGGAGTTACGTGTCTGAGATAGATTTTTTGAATACATTTCAAATCAAAAGATCAAATGGATGGCATCCAGAAAAAGCAGGAAGACGACGACATAGCAGCCAACCATACATCCATAACAGAAGGAACTGGACCACACAGTTTAGGTATGATTGTTCAGGTACCCATCGCCCGGTAGTGTTATGACTTTTTTATGAGCTAATAGGAACTTAACACATAAAAGTAATATTTTTCTCGCGAGGCCAAGGACAACGAACAATATGCTATTATAAATGCAAAGTAAGATGCTACGGAAGACAACGTAAAGAAATGCAGTGTCTTATTCTAACACGGCGTAACCACTTAATACATTGATATCAGTATTTTTGTTTACAAGCTTATGACGTCACACGTTTACCGTACAAAAGATTTAAGTTCCGGTGACGCACAAAGCCCTACCCAACTAAATAACTAAGGACAGCTAACTGAATTAGCCAAAGGTATAGTGAGGTTATAAAACTGTATTCATTACGGTTGCAAATAGTTCTGCCCGTCATAAAATCTAGATCTACTTTAATATTCTATTTTAGAGCAGGCAACACCAACAGCAATATTTTCTTCTCATTACCCGACGACGTCGAGTGACGAGCATAATTATCTTTTTATGATGGAGAAAATGTGCTACGGACACGGAAAAAATCTGTGCAGTCCGTGACAAATCTAATCTGGTACTAATGTGTACAATGTTTATCTTGATTATAACACAGTACGTAAGGCAATCGTAACAAAATATCAATCACCAACTCTGCTGCATAATTATATTTCTGAAGTGCCATGACTCTGTGCTATTTAAGATTGTCTTTACATAAAAGTAAATTTACCTTTACTTATCTTTATTATATTATAACCCGTTATAAATATGGGGAACGAACGATGATTACTGAAAAAAAGTTATAAATGATCGAATCACACGCTAGCATTTTTCGAATCAGCGTTTTTGTTTAAAATTGTGAAGCTAAGTAATCCACAACGTATCTTTAAACCCGGGCACTTAACATGGTGGTATTAGGAATTCCACATTGTATTTTGGGTCCCATGGCATTATGAAAACCCATTTATTTCCATTTCCCCTTGGAAAATGTTATCCCTTGGCGTACATGAAAAATGACATCCGGTAGGACCCTCTATGTGGATATAAGCGCTTGTCACGTAAACAAAAAAATTGCTTTTACAAAGGGGTTGGCTGGCTTAAAATGTCTGGACTAGCTCCACGAATAGTTTATCACAACTTTATTAATATGCGGATATATTGAATATTTCACAGTCAAAAAAAAGTTTTCGTGAGATGCATGAAAAGCTTTACCGTTATATTAGTTACAACATGCTCTTGCTTGACTTTGACATTGAGGCAATTCCATACATTCCATATTATAATGACCCATTTACGACAATTTACTCGCAAGATTAGAAATCAAAAAATTCTTCCACGCTAGTTAAAATAATTAACATACTGAGAGTTACAAAAATATATGTCAAGTATAAAATGATTCAACATTTATTATTTCAATGAAGCATCGAAAAATAAGCAAGTATCAAATAAAAAGGATATTAAGGCGGACATACGAGGACGTAGCTCATAAACCATCGGTAATGTCTTACGAGGTCACAGCTCACAGCGAATGAAAGCTAAGAGAGGTGTATCATATTCAAATTTTACGGCGAAATTACGATTAATGTGACCTGCTAGCCGGATCAGGCACTGTCGTTTGGTTCAAAGTTTAATTTACATATAGATGAACCGTTCGTCGCTCGTGCACTTCTGTGTAGGTCACTGGGACTACACGCTACTAGTGGCTCGATTGTGCCTTATTACTTTACAATGTATTTCTAGTATCTCCAACAAAAGTATATCTATGGAGCTGTTTGGCTGATTTAATGTTAAGTTTAAGTAGTTATAACTTTTTATATTTTATATTGAGTGTTATACACTGGTACGTCTGGTTCATCCAATCTTATAGCGGAATTTTTATATCTCGTTTTCTCACTTTTAAGTTTATCACCTATACAGTCTGTAAGCTAGAATAAAGATAGGGAGCAATGAAAGTACAAATTCCGTCGATCCTAAATAATCGGGAATAGCGGGAAAGCTATGATGATGAAAATATAATAAAGAAACCAATCGTGTTATTCGACTTCCATCTCTTTTATTCTACAGCAGACTAGTTCTTGTTTTGCCAACTGTGCCAAAATACAGCTTTACAGCCCAAGGCAAGAGGGTAATGTAATGTAAATAAAGTATGAGAGCCCCAATTTCGGAATTTTGATAAAATTGTATGTATCTAGAAGTACATCATACATTTTGCAGCACCTAAATAATTGGATTATTGACATAAAAACGCCGGCTTAGCGGGAAGGCTACGTAAGTAAACGAAGACATACGCAATGCTTTGTAAGTAGTTAAGAAGATTATAAGAGCTATCACTACACATCTCGACTTGTCGCTTTGGACTTAAGGTTATTCTTACAAAAGGCAGGGTTATGGAGACAATTGCATTTTAATTGAGCACCATTTTGTGAGATTCTCGCCATTCAGTATGGACGTGCGTTAGTTTATAATATATCTTCACAAACAAAATACAGGTAGTATTTGTTAGATAGTACATGAATGTAAAACTCCATGCAAGTCGTTTCAACTTTTTAATACATTTAGATAACATCCTCAATCCGAATGAAAATTGTAACTTATACAATTTTTTTATTAAACGCTATTCAGTGCTCCGGGATTTCTCAAAATAATTAAACAATTGAACTCGAATTGAAACAATTACACGTTTCGTTGAAGGACACATTACAGCATAACAAGTTCATACAATGGGTTTCACTAAAAAATATAAGACAAAATTCTCCTAAATGTTGTTTTTTATATCATCAGTACAATATGTTGTATGGCTAATGAGCCCTAATGGTTGGAAACCTATTCAGATTAGCTATATACCTAAAATAATATGCAGAGTATACATATACAGACGGTAATGGCTCTAATAAACATATTATATCAACGTGTATCAGAAATGCGTGATCATATTTAAGGGTGCGGATCAGACCATCAAACTAAACAACTTTCTAATAGGACCAAATCTAAAGAAACAGAGGTATCTAGTAGGATCATGAATTAACAGTATCATTTACCTTTCATAGGTGGTAGTTTCACTAGCTCTTGGTTGTGGTTGTGGACGTTGAACCTGCTGGAACCATGTCTCCGAGGCTGGCCGTTCCAGCCAGGAGGTCGCGGCCCATCCGCAGAGCGAGGGACGATCGGCGCGGGTGGGGGAGGCCCTGATGCCAACGCTGACAACTGCTTTTCTGGACGAGTCTGGTATAGAAAAAGATAACATTGTAGTACATGTAGCGGCATCTACATGCACAGAGGACTAACTACAATTAATCCTGACCAGCCTACATCAGCCCCCTTACCATGAACTCTTAAAGCAAGACAGTTTACGATGTGGAAGTGAGACGTCGCTACGTGCAGTGTAATGCGGCGACTCGTTTCTACAACGTTAACTGTCCTGCAAGAGTTCATGGTAAGGGGGCAGGTCCTTTACTATGAGCTTGAATTGCAGGTTATTTTCCGTTGTGGAAGCGAGACGCCACGACTTGCATTGTAGTGCGGCGTCTCGCTTTCACAAGCGGAAAATGTTCTGCAATGCAAGCTCATAGTAACACCGCAGGCTAAACGTAAACAGTCGCCTCAAGTCAAGAGCATGGGGAGCCGCGGCTTCACCAGGCTCCTAAAAGGACTTAAATATGTTACGCATTCGTTACAATTTCATTGTGCACTGGTAAAATAATAATGTAATGTAAAAAGAACGCATTTCACATTTAAATTATTTGTCGATATTGATTGCATTTATTTGCCTTCCAAGTTTGTTTTTGCTACGTGTCTTATTAATGGAATCTTACGCCTTATATGTCATACTAGAACTTGTTACTTATGGAAATTGTAGCGACCTTTACCACAGAACCCGAGATAGGTACTAAGCTACTAAAGGTATATACCAATAAAATGAAAAAAATGAATAGGTCTTTATTTAGTTATCGATTTTGCTGGGAGTTTGGAAAAATCCTTCACTTTAGATTTAAGCTAACTTTGGTATATGCAGATATTAATATAATGCTTATGAGTGATAATTGATTAACATAACCCAAGAATGTATAATTTAGTTGAGATATTAGAGGTGGCAGTGTTTCTTTAAATTGTTATAAATACCTACTTCATCACACATGAGTTTATATCAGTGAATTTATATAGCGTGCTGGTTTTAAACCTATTTCATTCTAAAATTCTACTAAAAGGAGTTCAGCTATCCTAAAAACGTTGTTGTGTTATAACTATAAGATTGATTTATCTAATTTTAAACAGCTGTTCAAATGTTGGCAATTTTCTTGTCGTCCATTAGCGACTGAAGCAGCTAAAGCTTAATAATCATCCATGTTGTGTGTATGTGTGAAACATAAATCTTATTAAAAAATACTTAGTCAAAATGCAAACACTAGATAAAAATCATCTTTCCTTCGAAGGTTTATGCTATAAAATTGTACGCTAAGTGCTATGCGATAAGCTGAATAGTCGATTCGTGCGTTATTTGAGTCCTTGTAAAAGTCAAGGTCACAATAAATGGAAGAATATCGAAGAATCGAACAAGCACTTACATCGCTACTTGATACATATTTAACGAATATTTACCTTGACTATGTATATTAAAATACATACATTTCTTCACAAATGTGCATAAGGTCATTTAAAATACTCGCAACCGGAGCGAATTTATGAAAAGATGTCTGAATATGGAAACTTCTAAGAGTTTGTAATTATATGCTTGTAGCTATTGCCTAGCAATGCTCATATCTAGAAACCGTCTTCAATACATTCTTAAGTAGTTTAAAACAAAGAAAAAACTATCTGTCGATCTATGCAGACTCCTATAAAGATCGACCTACCTAATATTCATTCATTTTACACATTTCATTGAATATGCACTAACCTTACATAAATACTGTAAATAGGTTAACCTAGGGCGTGTTTAAACGAGCGTGTACTAAAAACGTACCGTACGGTCGGACGAGTGGGACTCAATGTCATATCCCTGTAGTAATGGAGATCCTCGCTTCCAAGAGCAGTGAGCTACATACAACTCGAGATCTATATAAAACAGACGTTGATTGGATTTTATTATGTTCTCGTTGTAGTTTCCTACACTCATCTTTATAAAAAAAAGGTCTTCATAAGCAATTATATTCTCAGCGTCTCTATGCATACAATGTTCTTTTCAATTCGACGACCTGATTGGCGTAGTGGCTAAGCGATTAGACTGATGCGCTAAGGGTTGCGGGTTCGATTCCTGCACGGGGAAAAAAATTTGTGCGATCCACATTTGTTTGTCCCGAGTCTGGTTGTTTGTGTATGTGATATTTCATGTTTGTGAAACGCACCCACGATACAGGAGAAATTCCTAGTGTGGGGCGACGTTTTTTAAAAACAAAATAAAAAATGTATAATGACTATTAAATAATCTATAGTTTCCATATTAGGTACATGTTTCGTTGTAATTACACCACGCGTGAATGCAAGAATGTTTAAACTAAACATGAGAGTCAAGAATTTTAAAATGGAAATCAATCTTAAGTCAAAAATTTAAGTCAACACCTTACACGATAAAAGCGTCGTCTTACGTCTTAAGCATGGGAATACTCAGATGCATTGATTAATTAAAGAAAAACATTATAGATATTGCTATTTAGTTTGTTTATAAAAAGCAATCAAACACTTTATATTTAAAAATACCGTTAATACAACTAAATGCAAGATTTGTAGATGCAGCGCGGTGGGCGAAGATCGATAGTGTAAACATCGACGGGTCCTGGAAAACACTGGTGGCACATATGTCAATGCATTTATAGCAATAGGAATTCTTTACGGGACATTTAATACCAAGGTTTATTGACAATGATCGATGCAAAACGACAATGAACAAATCTGTATTCCGTACCAATACGTACGTGTCATCGATCAGGTAATGACAACTAGCGGTTACATTGCGGATAGCTGGCTTCATTTTGCGTTTTGATGCAGGTGATTTCCCAAGAAAATAAGAAGTAAATCGACCGGTTTCATCTATGCTACACGTTTTAAGATGTTATATTTTGATTAAATCACTATAGTAGTCAGTCACAGTCTTCCGGGTGGTGATGATGATGATGACTACATACATATAAACAACAGACTTGTTTTCTTTACAAGTTTATTAACAATCAACAAACGAAAGAATAATAAAGTAACAATCGTAATATGATTGGTAGGTAGTAGGTACTATACCGACTCAGGAATCGATTTCCTAAATAATATATTAAAAGGAACGTGGGACGTACAGTCAGCAACAACATACGTCCAATCAGATACGCAATGTCAAGGTTGTTGTGTGAAGTACACAATCAATACTTGTCTAGTTCGATAAGTTTCAGTACCTATACGTTTATTCTGCCGAGTAAAGGTGTAGATTTATTTATGACGTTCACTAAACACGTGCGGCCATAAAATAGTTCGCGTAATGTGTGTATCATGTTGCATCCCGCGAATAGATTTAGCGAAAAGCTTCACATCATTTATCTTGATTTTTATGTTGAATAATTATGCTGTTAACGGGACGCCATCTTTATCGGAGGATGCACTTTGCGATAGTATTTTGTCAACGAACTGATTAGTGCAGGTTGAACGGGTTAGTCACCGGTGCCCTTAATGAGTCCGTCATTACAACTTGTTATCTACATACTGTAGGAAACAATACTATCCTTACACGAACTCAAAACCGTTATAATACACGTCAATTTATTTTCTTAGCTATTGGAAAGTATTATTGATTAAAAATGACTAATTCGTGTATAAAAACACTTTAATTAGTGGAATTTACGGTCCATAAGTTACTTCGAAAGTTATATTTATTAACTAGATGTGCCCGCGACTCCGTCCGCGTGGAAATTCGGAAACAGCAAAAGTATTTTTTAATTGTTTTTAATATATTAGCTAAGTTTGAGCGAATTTGATTTAGTAGTTTTTACGCCATGCCGTAATATTTTATTACATGTATAGCTGTTGCCCGCGACTTCGTCCGCGTGTATTTCGGATAAAAGACCAGTAGTAAATTGAACTTTTAACAGAAAAAAATACCTACCAGGCAGGCTTTTTTAAGTAGGTTAAAAATCTTTAAACCACTTATTTAACTAAGAATACTTTCCGGTATTAAAAAAAAACCGCAAAAATTGAACGGTAATTACGGAAGTTACAGAAAGTCTATTGAAAATAATATATAATTGAAGAAGAGAACATAAATAAATCCGTTTTGTGCGTTTCTGAGTTCCTGTACATTGAAACTACTGTAGAAAAAAAAATGCCAAGGATAAAAGACAACCGTGACGACCTGATTGGCGCAGTGGCTACACTGAACACACACATTTTTTTGAGCGCGAGCGATTGGTTGTGGGTTCGATTCCCGCAAAAAAGTGTGATCCGTAAATGTTTGTCCAAAAAAAACTAAACAAACTAATTATTATTATTATTTAATAATACCTACTTTAAACTTATATCTAAAAACTACGTATCTGTATTTTTAAAATCTAAAGTGCGCTTATTCCAAGGAACTTAATGCACTGATAGCCGAGTGGTATGACCGTTAGACTGTTAAGTCAGTCGCAAGTTCAAATCCCGGCACACACTAATGTCTTTTCGAAGTCATGTGCTTACTATAATATTACATATAGCGGGTGCAACCAATGCTGCTTATAGAAATCTTGTCAAACTACCCTCCATGCACGCTCCGGGTTGTCGTGTGTTGAGACACTTTGAAGAAATGCCTAACGATCAAACACGTTATTGTGGCTAATTTATAAAAGATAGATATATACTATTGAAGACTTTTTTGTAGATCTTTTGGAGACCATCATCTTTGTACTACATACTTTTGGTGTATGATCAACGAATTCGAGGATAAGAGCTCGAAAGCGCATTTTCATCCGAATTGCTTCAAATTTATCATTACTGCTCAGCTCCTATGTGTTTTAGCGTTATGTTATATAGCCTATAACCTGCCCAGGAGTATGGACTACAATCGTACCAAGTTTGGTTAAAATCCCTTCAGTAGTTTTTGACTCATGCGTGCACATACAGACAGACAGACAGACAGACAGACGGACAGACAGACAGACAAAAAATTTACTGATTGCATTTTTGGCATCAGTTTCGATCACCAGTCATCCTCCAATATTAATTTTGAATATATATTCAATGTACAGAATTGACCTCTCTACAGTTTTATTATAAGTATATAGATTATTTTCGTCGACTTTTAATGAAATGTTTATGAGTAACGACCACAATTTCACCAACGTCACGTAGAAAGATAATTTCAATAGAAATGACTAAAGTCGTATCGTATCAAAGTGCAATTTTAAGTGTTAATTCATGTTATGAATCTGCAAACAAATTCTTAAAATAAATTGAATTCACCCGAGTGTATTTTTGACTATTTTTCAATACAATGAACAAAGACCTCACTAAAACTGCATTCCTTCTAAAACATCTCCTTTGAGAGCAGTTTATTCATACGAACCGCAGTCACTATACAATTACCGTTTCCTATTACCAGTAAGGAAGTGATCTGGATAATATCATAGCTACATAATCATAACAACCTGTGAACATAGACTGACCAATATAGATTTACAAGAAACGATCAGAATGGAATATTGAAATCATTATCTCGATTAGCCGGCAAAGTGATGATTGCAGGAATGAAAATGTAATAATTACAGTGTGCTGAAGAGAGCTGTTGTCTATTGTTGATCTTTTCTATTGTTTTTGCTATAACGTAGGTGTGAGGGTGTGGCTAGCACGCAATTACGAAGATATACTCGATATCTTAATTATCTAGATTCCATTCCAGTGTATTACGCATTCACAAGTATTTCTGGCAGAGTGCTAATGTGCTTAATGAATTGAATACCTTCCTGAGAACCCAGTGGCGTACCTACGTAGCAAATAACATCATAAACATATTAATATGGCATATTACCAAAACTGCTCCAGATTTAAAGACCTGCCAACTTTACACCTCTGCTTTAAGTGCAAACTTTACTGCCTATCTCATTTCCATGATAATTATACGATACGAAGCGACACACAGTTTTGATTCAATTTTCACAATTAGTTATTTAATTTTTGATGTAACAATAAATCAAATATTAGCGAAAAAGAAACCATTAATTCATTTGCAAATCGAATAAATTTATGCCCAACGGTGACAGTTTAACAATTTTTAATGTGGCCACAACTTTCCAAAAAGCCGGTCAAGTAACGTATGCACGAACCTGTAAGGTATTACATAATTCTTCGTATGAAGGCTCTAACTAAGCAAATAATCATAATACGACAAAATAATGACAATGTTATCAGTAGATATAAAACGAAATATAATAGTTTGTAACAAAGCAGGTTAGTTTAGTGCATCTCTTAACAATTAACTATCAAATAAAGGACTTTGAGATGATGATTTGAACACATGGGCACCGAACTTGCGTGTGTAGCGCCCTTATGTTGAACTTTACGCAACAATGACGTTCAACAATCGAGTTTGTTATCATAATCTAGGTGCGCGATCACCTGTGACATATTACCAATACGGTACATAGGTATGATCGGAAATTAAGATTGAGAATGTAAAGGTATATTAAGATGTCTAGGTACTAACTCCTCATATAATACTTTTTGAAAAAAGTAATAACTCATTTCCAAAGTACATAAATAGGTATAGGTATAACATTATCTATCTACGAAGGTGTTCATCAAATCTTCACTAAATGACACGGGACCACCATTGTAGATACTGTTTTTAACAACAACAGAACAAATCAAAATCGGCAATGGCGCAGATATTACTGAACATACAAAAAATGTCTATTAAAAAGATGAAGTCTACTTTAATTTACTACCGAAGCGATCTTCTTATAGTTACCTTGAATCAAAATGTTCCGTTGGGTATGTAAAGCAAATGGTAACACGGACGGTGAGCGGCTGACGTAGAGAAACCACCGTTACCCATAGACTTTAGCTCGATATAAAATATAATATTAAGAATTCCAGACGCTGTAGATTTTATAACTATTTCTTCTATTCGTGTCACATCTATTTTGGTCAAATCAATTATACGTTTGCAAAGGGATAAGCTGTTTAATTAGTTATTTAGTATATATATTGTTAGATCAAGTTAGATGTGCATAAACAATTGGGTTATACAGTCCTCTGTCCTGGTTATATTATAAATTATTATTGAGTATGTTATGTATTATGTAGCCTGTAAGCAGCTTGTATTGTGAGGAGAGTATTTTAGCACATTCATATAATGTGCTTTGGTTTCGAAGCTTACCGTGGCGGGAGATCGATTGCGGCGCCTACGGAACATCGAGGACAGCGAGTTGCTGGTCAGGTTCGCCGTCGAGGCGGCAGACACTAACATTTTACACTTTGATCACAACTATCACACACTGAAACTAGTACATTCCCGATTTCACTGTTATATTAATTGTGATGTACGCACTGACGTGACGTTATCAGTTAACTGTAAGTACAAGATAACATATTGCAGTACGCCCAACAACTAACTTTACCCACTTCTAAATGATAATAACAATACATTAATTCTACGTCTTCCACGAGACAGAAACTAGGACCAAATAAAAATGTTCTCAGATAGCGAAATATACTATTATAAGCCACTTGACAGGTAAAGATAATTTTTAAACGTACCTAGATAATATTTTTGACAAACTAAGCAGTACGACCATGAAAGCACACAGTCGAACTGAATCACAATGAAGACGCGCTTTGCGATCCAAAGAACAATAAACTTTTACTATTATGCCACATAAAAAGTTCCACTGCAGTGCGCAGTGGCTCGTATTTCGCGAGAACCTATCACTTTTCTTCGTTTGGTCAAAACACGGCGAACTTTCTCTGCAAGTTTACCATATGTGAGTCATATTACTATGCCAAATGTCAACGTATAAGGAAAATAACAAATTTGAATAAAATATCAAAGAATTAATTTATATGGAACAGAAAGTCATCTAGATTACTTATATAGTTCTGATAACAGGTAGATCGGTACCATGCAAATATTCAAGAGGATTCTCCTACAGTAGATATTGCATATCATCAGAAAAGTTAAAAACCCCAGTCTATTATAAGTATCTATAACTGTCTGACACGCGGTTGGAGGTGTGAGGCAGTTCTGTGGAAGATTGACGTGAAAAATTGATTGTTTACAAGGATGTGGTTGCGGTAAGCGAGGTACCAAGAAAGAAGTCTATAAGCAAACAGAATCTAAAAAACTTAAAATAATACAAATGTTTGTAAAAGTTTTACGATGTGAAGTTAAAATTGTTGAGTCGCAGTCCAGAAGAAACCACGGTCGAAACGCGCAATAAAATATATTAAAAAGCGGTATAAATGTTATAAAAGCACAATCCAGAACCGTGGAATATGCACGTAAACGTAAGTAAGTATAGCAAGAGAATACTACTTTGTTTTGAACGGAGCATTACCACGAAATAAAGTTATAAACTTGTGCCGTTCTGTTTCGGTTCTGACACAGACCACTCCACTTTTTACAGATGGCCTCAATATTAAAGAGCACAAGATTGTACAATTTTAAAGGTGTAACAGAGATTGCTGCAGCCACCTCGGATTCAAACCTCGTTAGTTACGCGAACCGGCGCGCGGCGGGAGTAACTCAATCCTGAGCGCGCAATCTACTACATAAATTAACTCGGAAAACCCATTTGGCTGTATGCATTTTTCTTCGTTACCTTCGAACTAAGTGAATCTGACTTCACTGCGGCTGATAACATTTATTTCGGCTATTAAGTCAAAGATAAATCATAGCAAGCTTTAAGATAAACGTAAGCAAAAAGATAATAAATATTAGGTAGCACTGAACGATAAAATAGTAAATTAGGTGTTGAACACGTGTACACAGAAGCGGTCGCGTCGTCCAACTAATGGCACAGGAATCGGATTTCTAAATTGTATTGTCGAATTACAGTCGATTTCCTACAATTAAACATCAAATTGGCGCAACCAACGTTACGTTATCGTTAACAAACATGATGACCTGGTTGCATTATATTCGCGAAACGCTGCTACTTAACTAATAATAAATACTAGTAAAAAGTGGCTAACTTCACACAGACACTGCACTGCAATCGACCCGTATTCTTCTAAATTGTAATTACAAAGAACATACGACAATTTCTAATCAACGAGCTACGCCCGGGGCTTCCTTTACGTAAAAAGTATAATACCTATGTGCTAATCTAATAAACAGTATTTCTTGACATTGAAACGTTTAACGATCAATGCTTGTTTAGCGAAGACAAATTCTAAGCATAGACCAGCACTTTTAATTCCACAAAATTGTATAATAGCAAGCACACTATAATCATGTAAACCCAACGTATATTATTAAATTATTATAACATTTTAAGTTATGTATGATTACATAATAATTATATTAGTGTAAACTTCATTAACTAGACTTGGGCTATGTGCGAACATGACCTTTTTATACAAACCTCATAAACAACTCCTGATTCAAGGAGGCAAACAGAGGAAATGTTAACTCAAGTTAACTCAGAAACCGTACGAAAACTTTGGATCGTCTTCTCCGAGCCAGCAAGATCAATTAGGGTAATTGATTAAGATGTGTTTATCTAATGCATTAAGCGCATTTCGCGATATCCGAGAGGCAGACTCGGCCCTTTATCGACCTCCTTAAATCAGTAATCATATCGGTACAGTTAACAGGCTTTGATCTTAAACTCATAAATACTAAGTACAGAACTGATTTTAGACTCCACAAATTTATATGAAGCAATACATAGTAAGTGGCAGCCATTAGAATAAACATTGTTTTAAAAATGGAACCAGTTTAAAACTGATCCACTGCTGGGCAAAGACCCCTTATACACAGAAGCAAAGAATGTTGATCGATGACGATAGAGTTAAATAAACTATCCGTATCCTAAAAGCATCCAGGTAATATTTTCCAAAAATATTCAGAATATTATAAGTTCAGTTCTAATATCCATGTTATAATCAGAGCTAAAAATCTTAATCTTTAAATAAACCAGATGACCTGCGCATACGCAATGAACGTCAGTGGAACTCCCACGTGAAATAGAGAAAGCAAACAATGATGCGCTGCAATTATTTTTAGAATATTCTTGAATAGTTTCATGTAAACGAAATCAACATTGAAAACGGAACGTAGATTTAATTAAGTTTTTGATCTAAATAGCAGTGACACTAAACGAGAGAGATAGCTAATGTTTTTATCACAATAACACTGCCGTGTTATTATTTTAATTAATAAGTGAAATATATGATAGATAATATTAATAATATGTTGGTTTATTACTAAAGCAAAGATAAATCTCAACGATAAGACTTCTCACTTTCCTATCAAAATATATTTGTCATGTTGTATGTGTAAAGCGACACGTTCGTTGTTTACATTTGTGATAAAACAGCAAAACATCGTGAAGCGCTGAACTTGAAGGTAAAGATTATTATTTATATCACGTGATGGCGACTGAATACGCGACATTGGTTCGCCAAAAAGGTTCTATTTACACAATTGATTACTGAAACGTGTCTTACATCGTATGTAGGTTATTTTGAGGAAAGCGCGATTCATTAGCTGCTTTTCCGAACGAAGGTTACCGCACAACATGGTGCCCTGTTAACAGTAATGGACAATGCATAAGCTTGATTGAAAACGCGTGGTAAATGAAGTGTAAATATTTTGGTTTGCAATACTTCAACGACATCTCAACCAACAGAGTAGGTTGACATAGCTCATGCAAAGATTTGTACGAACTGTATAAGCTTTTTCACAATTAAACACGTGTTATTCGCATTCTTATGTTTAATATATGATTCAGTAGTGTGACTAAAGTAGATTGTAAAGCTTTTGGCCCAATTTTCCGTCAATAAACAACGATAATCCAATTCTGAATATTAAATATAAATACAAGTAGAACACACATAATATTATGTACGGTTACACGAATTTAACGAGGAAACAAAATTAGACTGGTGCAAAATTATCACGGATATGAATAATATCGTACGTACAAGTAATCGAGGCAGACAACGTAAAAAATGAAGTGTTTGAGGCATCATGTCGTATACTTTCGGTCATGATTAAGCCATCTCACACTCCGCGGGTGTCATAAAGCAAGATTAAAGTAATTACACCGGAAGATTGGACATACATCCATCTTGTGACGTAATAACCAACTGCGATCAACAATCCAGCTGCCAATGTCAATAGTACTATTTAAATTAGCTGCAAAAGCTTTTCAGCAATACTGAAAGATTCAAAGTATTTTATATTGATGTAACAGGGGAGAAATGACATACTATTTAGATTTAAAAAAGGGAGGATTCTAGAACCTATAGAAACATTTTCGAAACATCACTTTGAGCCTAAACCAACTAGATCATGAAACCAAAAATAACTAGACTGATATGCTAATTCGTATTTATTAATAAACGTTTGCGGTAAACTTGTCAAATTTCCAAGGTTACCGACGTAAATACCGACTAAGGTCGAAACGATCCTTAATTGTGTCGATATAAAACAGATGTGACTGCAATTGAACATAGGTACGCATGATAGTGAAAGTTGCGTCAATGAAAAGAGATAACAGACACTCTTGCGTTCTATACAGAGAAAATTTGTATTAGTTATTCCATTAGATTAACATAATAAGCGCATCAAGCGATTCGAGGACATACAAGTGGCACACGATGTAGAAATATGTGTCATATCTTCGTGAATGAACGTCGGCAACAGAGAGGGGTGGTGGAATAAGCAATAAGATCCGTTGGAGAAGGGTTGACTGGGATTGGTTGGACTTTGACGCAAGATGGACGGGACCGACACAGAGTGTCATTACGATTTATATTCAAGGGCTCCTTTTTAGCGTTCAATAAGAAAAACCCAATTGAACTCACATATTGATAAGTTTGATAACACAGTTTGACGGATTTCTATAACACGCAAAGAGCTGAATATTATTTTATTTGCGATAACCATTTGTTTAATTAAATGCTGTTATAGCTCTGTAAATTAAATAAAAGACAGAGATTTTCACCTAAGCTAAACTAAGCAGATTTGTTAAATTAACTACAAAGCGGCGCACTCATACAAAAGCGTCGGAATTCCAAAGATCTGCCAAACTAAACATAGAAACACCACAATTTGTATTTACAAGCAAGAAGATTTTGAATCACAACGGAATAATCCGATATAAGGGAGGCGGATACCGGTTGCACGCGTTAGTGCTCCCTCGGTCGCGTCACACGCACTGGGCCGGGTAATCATGTTCCTGAGAGATGCCAAATCCACACCTAACACCTACATACGCTGAAGACGCGCTATTTACATATCATTGATGAATAATCAATACGTTATTACCAAGCAACAAGGTTGAAAATGCAACTGCACGTGTTTCCCCAAGAAACCAACTCAAATATTTTATACTGTATTTTTTGCGGGATTTTTTGACGAAGATTGATGCGAAGACGACTTTCTTACGTTAATTTTGACATAGTTTACAAGTATTTGCTGCATTAGCGTTGTTTACTGTGTGATTATTTACTAAACATACATAATACCTTTATAAATGCATTATTCAAATTCATTAAAAGATCTGAGATAATATAAACACTACAAACGATTTAATAGCTTCCTATTCTGGTTGAAGTTGTAAAAAGTGACACCTATTTCCTTGTTGTTGTATAAATAATGATAGATGCTTAAATTGAATGTTAACAAGAGAAAATGTTAGGAGTCAATTATCTAGGTGCAATGGACACAGAGTGTGTATTTTGTTGTGATGATGGATGACAATAAATGTAATCAAAATAAACCTATATATATTTTTTAATTAAAATTTTATTAAGTTATAATTGTAATGTAATCTCAACAATTACAACATTCCAGAATTATTATACTTTCCAACTGTACTGACTGAGACAGTAGCATAACAATATAGACCATTATGGAAGAGTTGAGATGTTGAACTGGGATTTCTAGAGAAATGAGCCCTTTGTCCGGCTGTGGGCTACAGAGCTGGCTTTAAAAAAAAAATATTACAACCATAGTATACTGGGCAAAATTATCTTCAAGATACCGTTCAAGTAATTCACTTAAAATATAAGATAACAAATTATAAGTGGTTAGAATATTAGAAATACTAAGAATCATATCAATGCATCTCTGCAGTGCATATTGTGTGTCTATCAACTACCACAATCATTATGCAATTTTCTTATGAATGGCTGCTACAAAGGAACTGGAGTTAACAATGAAATACAACTTCTATAGGTATAAAGAGACAGTAAAATTGTGTTTAAATAAATGTAAAGAATATATAGTTAGTGAATATGGTGAAAGGGGTTTTAGGGCCAGGTATTTGTATTTTTTGAATACCCCTTGAATAAACAGGTGTGGCTTTAGGTATATATGGGTAAATTAGAGCTTTATTGAATTACATACCAGTCTAATTGAAGGGACAATTTGAAGTTTAGTATAGTGGTTTAAAGATATCCAAGCATATTAGACCCAGAAGCAGTTTTATCTCTTCTATATCAACAACATTTAAATTACAGTAGCGAGACATATTAACATCCATAATATAGAACAGTGTTAGAGCAATATAACAGCGGAACAATACATTATAATTATTCCTCTGTTACAGGTAAAAGACATATATAATGTTCTTCTTTTAGATAGATTCTGTAAGTGCTTGTTAAAATCTATGGCAGAGTTTCACATCCTAATTAAATACATAGTCATGTTAGTCTGTTTTCTAGTAGGTAAGGTGATCTACAGACTTCTTTTTGCTATGATCCTTACTTATGGATTGCACATTAATGACTCTCATAAATCAAATATCAATAGAAAATAATGTAAACATGTTTTTAATGTTCTTTACATAATTGTATATTCGAAAGCTGATTTAATATCAATATTATATCATTCAACTACACCCATAAGTATTTCTCGACATAGCTCTGAATATGGGAACAAGATGACAAAATCAATGAGATGAAAACTGAATTTGTCATCTATCAAGCCAACTTCTCCAACTTCCAAATTTAGAATGTAAGTATTACATAATCATTATTTGTTAAATTTTAAGTGAATTGACAATTGCTTGGTCAATAATTAGAAAACAGTAGTATATTAGCAATAGTAGTAGTAGTGGTGTTTAAGTCATTACATGTGTATATACTATGTCATATTTGATACTTTGTATCCTTCGATTGCAGCAGAGACTTAACTCTTTAAACTCATTTAACATACTAAGTCAATTGAATAGTATTGAGAAAGAAGAAATTGTAGCATTGAACAGGTTATCAACAGAAAATAATAATTAATATCAAAGCCATTTAACTACTTACAAAAAAAATGCTATTAAACTACAATATCTCTATAGGTAATAAATATTTGCAGGAAGAATTAACAGAGAGATATAATAAAATATTATTAGATGTTAGAATATTATGTAGACCATTTATTAAGTGTGAATTAATGTTGACTTAGCCTTAAATTCTGCCTACAATAAGGTTAACCAGATAAGTGTTATCTTAGCAAATAATTTTTATTAGTTGTCCAATGTACAATTCTATATAAAACAATTTAAATCTATCATTATTTTCTTTCAATTAATTTAATTAAGACCTAATTCAGCAGTCTAATAACTCCCTCTAATGACATCCAACCCAATAAGAATTAATGACAAAATGATTGTCGTTGGTTTTTTGTATTAATACGTATATTTACAAAAACATATCCTGTTGATGACAACAATATTTAATTATGAAGTTTTGGTTAACATACGTTAACGGCATAAGATCCCAATAAGAACGATTAGGAATAAGTTGAAATACAGGTTTTGTTCATGATTATCATGGTATCGCAGATAATATTGGTCAAGCAAGTCGAATGCCAACGGGAAGATAATGTGATCTTGCAAATTACATTATAAACAACTCACCTCGGGCTCACTGTCGCCGTTCTTGTTTTTATCAATTTTAGTCTTCATCGCCTCCTGTAAACAACAGCGTCCACTGAAACCCTCACAACACACGCTAATTCGCTTAGAATCACCAATAAACGGAGATTTTACACACGTAAATTATGCAGCACCGCATACCATAAACGAACTGACATGGCATAGTAGGTATTACAACGATGGAAGCGTAAAATGCCGACAACGTTAAATACCGTTTTTTTACAACAATCGGAAACTAAGTTATTTTTTTAGATTAAATAACCCTGATTTTTTTATTATAAAACTCACCTTTTCTTTTTTCGGCATAATAAATTAAATAAATTATTAAATAAAGCTATAAATACAAGTTTTTGATAACATTCGCGTGGAGAGTTTACATTTTAGTTGTCAAATACAGCGCAATGATTGGCTGAGTTAATCACGTGACTTCATTGACGTTGCAGGTAGTGATGTAAATGTAAAAAAGTATCGATTATTAAATTCAATATTTTTGGTAGATTGTAAAATTATTATAGATGATTGATTTGATTTGAATTTGATGATGACACAATTTTAATTTGTGCTGCCCTTGTGTGTTACTTTTAAAGTATTCTAGAATGTTGATAGTTGTACCGGCTTTATTGCAGGCTTGAAGTTTACCAGTTGATAACTAACTTGTCTAGGACCTGGCTTTAGTCCTAAAGCGGTCCACGGTGCGTCATTCTGTGCTTCGTTATCCCTCACGAGGACCGCGAACAGTCCCACATGTCGCACCGTATAAAGCCAGGATAGATTCGGAGAAATTTTGTCATTCCGAGGTCATTTCAAAATGCACAGTGATAGAGAACTCGCACCACATCTTTGAAGTTACCGACTCACAATGGATCGGGCGCACCGCGACGAATGTATCTGGCATAATACAGATGACACCTGCTGTGTATTTGTGCGGGCTGGTCCGCGTCCGTCCGCAATATTACGCACAAAGGGAATCCAGCTTAAGCCATCAACAAATAAGAATTTCCCTACCTAAATAATAAATGTCATTCTCAATTCTCATTACCTACCTAACCACACGCACATGACTCAGTAATCATACATGCTACACTCAAAATTAATTTAAGCTCTCCTCTTTACTTGTATACATGATCCAAGCATGTCCAGATCCAAGCGTGACCAGTAATGGATTTGTACATAAAAAATTCCCGCCCTTTATTCATAAAAAATTACAATTTGAAACCAAGCATTAAATTATACCTGTCACTGTCGTTTGCATAACAAAGAATAGAGATGACAATAGACATAGAGTTTGGCCAACGAAAGCTGTCCACTGAAAACGGCGGCAATTTCAAAAAAAATTAGGTTGTCAACACTGTTATTATACTGCATAAACAGAGTTGATACTTTTTAATATTCAGGGAAAAATGTCACTATAACAAAAATAAATATTTGAAGACTAATTATTGTTAATAATACAGATACCTTATCCAATGGTACCAAACCTACATACGAGTACCTATTGTGTTAGAGAGAATTGCCTCGTTTCTCATGCTATAACCTATAATGTATGCTATAACAAAGTTACATTGCTATATGGATTTTTTGACTCTCACTGTTTTTTTATTATTAGTTGAAGGTGAATAAGATGTGCATGAAGTAAACAACATTTTATTACTAAACGTTTATTAATGAACTGAACATAATTTTTTTTTGTAAAAAAGTTACGAATCGTAGTCGAAATCCGACTCTAAGTATTCCACACCTGATAATGATTCAGGTTCACTGCTTTCTTCACTGCTATCGCCCCCGACATTTATAATGAATCTTTCGAGCTCAGTTTCAAAAATTTGATCCCTCGCTTTATACTGATTTTCAACATTAATTACGTGATCAGTGTATTTCTTCCAATCGTCATTAGTTACACTATCAAAGCATTCTTTAATTAAATTTTGCATTTCCGATGCTGGTATACCAATATTTTTGCTAGCGACTTTTCTTTTTGCCTGACTCCATACCAGCTCAATCGCATTGAGGTCGCAATGGTATGGAGGCAATAATAAAATTTCATGGTTGTGAATGTTGCTGTGCTTTTTTAGAAGTTCTTCAACTTCATATTTTGGAGTAGGTTTATTATCTTTTACCAAACACATTAATTCTGCCTTTGTTTGATAATCCTCAAAAGCAATGTTATTTTCTTGAAGCCATGTCTGTATTACCACTTTCGTAACAGACATTGAAGGTGGTTTGTTGACTTGTTTTACATGGTAGCTTGCATTGTCCATCACAAGTACACTGGGCTTACTTAAATTTGGTAGCAACATTTCTTCTAGCCATTTCATATAGTTATTAGCATTCATATCATCATGATAATCTGCAGATTTCGATTTTGTGCTGAATATTAATAAAGCTCCTGGAACAAATCCTTCGTCTGATCCTGCATGTACAATGATATACCGTTTACCTGATGATATATTACTGATTACGCCACTCGTAGAAGGACCTTGCCAGGATTTTTTTACTTTATAATTCTGATGTACATATGTCTCGTCAATATAAATAATCTGTTTACCTTCCAGTCTTTTCTTATTAATTGTTCTTAGGTATCTATGCCTCCATGCAGCAATATCGTATCTTTCTGTAAGCAAGGCCCGTTCATTTTTATTGTTAACAAATTCAAATCCATTATTGTGTAACAATTTTCTAAGAGTTTCACGGCATCCAGTGAAGTCAATTGCTTCTTTCAGTTCATTATGCAGGTTTCTTAATGTTGGAACTTGTTTTTTTACACAATAGTATTCATTTATTTTATTTCTTATGGCTGAAATATCAAAATCATCCAAATTAGAAACTGTTGCTGGATGAGGTCGTTTCTTTCCTGGAGTGTTCCACTGGCCCTGATTTACTGAACCTTCCTTTTTTATTCGCCTAAGTGTTTTTACACTTACTTCTGAAAAAAACAAAAGACAAATGTAAACAAAACTCTAAAAACACCAAACACTTTCACAACTTGTCAATTTCTTTTATCTGAACTGATGTAGTTCAAACATTGCATTATTTGAAGATTTAGAGACTTTCAATATGAATCAGTGAATTCACTTTTTTATATTAATTGGCATAAAATAAGTTACACCTATCAGTGTGAGAATGTGATAAGTAAAACAATAATGTCATGTTAAACTAACTTATATCGATAATTATGTTAAATTAGAATACCTGTCATTGAAGATATCTTTTCTAAATAATGTTTTTCACAAGTCAGTATTTCGTTTTTTTCCACAGATATCATTTCATGTAACACCTTTGTTATATTGAGCTTTATCTCTCTGTTGTATTCGTCGTCAATACTTTCTAAAAATAACCAGAAAAGTAATTACAAAATGTTTAAAATATTCAAGAAATATCAAGATGTTTCCACATACTACAAAAAAACTAACCTAAAAGTGAAGCGATTGAGTTCAGTTGTTGTATTTTCTTTGCAGATTTCTCGTTTATATCACTTTTCACATCATTAAATTTGTTGATCATGGTAAACAGTAGATTTCTCGTCGAACTTTTGATTGTTTTCGGCATGATTAATAACAAATTCAAGGAAAAAAATAAACGATACGGAGTTGTTGTTGACATCAATAATGACAAATGTATCAGTTCCTTGACAGTAAAAAAATGTTGCCATATAAAAGTTTCTGAAAAAATTCGTGGACAGCTTTCGTTGGCCAAACTATAATACGGGGTTTAGTTTTTGCTGGTATGATCCTCCTTTATGAATAAGAAGTACCTATAAGGTTTTTTTTTCATAATTCAAATTTTGGTTGATCCATGGGCTTTACAGCTGTAAGGAGACATGTCGTATTTCCACAGTCATAAGGTGTCCTACCGAGGCGAGGGTCACATTCGTTTGCGATAAATCGCACGCGACCACGCGTCGCTGTGGGATGCGAGGGTCACATTCGTTTGCGATAAATCGCACACGACCACGCGTCGCTGCGGGATGTGACACTAAACGTACTACTAAAATAAGGTCTACTACGTACTACGAAAATAAGATCTGCGACAAACACTAAATTTATGGTCGACTAGTAAAGCACGCCGTACATTGTTACTGCCAGTGCCAGTGGCAGTGAAGTCGCATGCCATAATCGCGTTCGGCAGCGATTCTATGTGACTCTCATAAATTTGGTTTTAGTTTCTTTTAATTTGGTAATATCCGTATGGATCTACTAATTAGTCGAACTTGACACAAATTGAAAACGATTGTTGTTTGAGCTCATCGACAAAATTAAGACCATAATTTAAAGTAATGTAAAGTAAGTTTATTAAATAAATTAATTAACAATATTTTATTAAATGTTATTTAAATAACTAAAATTACTTCTTTTGCTTTTTTGACTTTTTGACTTTGTACGGACCGAGCTGCAGTCGCACCAGCAATCCGCGCCACCAAGCCTGCACTATTATGGCCGACGTAGTCATCAGCTCGCGGTAACGTCGAGCTTCCTCGCGGTCGTCCTTGAATTTTATCCATGCCTTCATTTTCTCAGCATGTCTCGCAATCTAAAATATATAAGATGTAAAGAAAAACTTAAATATAATAAATAAAATGTGCTTATTTGACATAAGATTATTATTTTTAACCGACATAAAAAAAGAGGATCTGAAATTGACGGAATCTTTGAAAAAAAATTATCTTAATGGATCAGTCCTGACACTTTGAACTATGGAGGAAAATTATTTGGTCTATGTATTGACTGTGTGGTGGAAAATATAGTTCATAGAGGTGTAGGTTGGTTTTATACCCTCACTCTGCAATTGCTAAGCAATATAAAGGGACTGGAAGAAATACGATAATCTTTGTTGAACTTTTTCAGTCCTGTATTCTTTCAATATATCCTGATTTTTGACGGCTTATGCAAAATTAAAAAAATAGTAACCGTTTCCTGAAGCTCCATTCTTTTATCGCGCATGTTTTGGTAATCATTTTTCTTTATTTGTATTTTGAGATCAATATTTTCCATATCAGTGTCATATTTCTCCATCCAATTCTCGACTTTTGCCAGGGTTTCCTAAAAAGTAAATAGACGTACAATGAACGATAGTCATTATAGGCACAAAAGAAATAAATAATTTATTATCTTCTATTGTACGAAGAAGGCTCAAATTACATTACGAGTCACTAAGAATATTAATCAGATTTACTAACATTGATTGCAATGTTAACCAATAATTCCACTTCAGAATGAATTCTATTTTCTTGTTCAGATCTCCGTTTATATTGCCTTATTACAGATCCAGGTTGATTTTCGATATCGAAAATAGCTTGGGCATGCTGTTCGCTTCTAGATTGCTCCCAATTATGTATAAAGCGACTGCGAATCTCTGTGTGCAAAACTGAATCCTGAAATTTAAATGTTATATTGTTAAATGTAATTTGTACTACCGACTTATTTATATTTAAGTTATAAAAGAATACCAAAACTTCCGTCGCGTTAAAAGATCTTTGGGAGACAAGGATTAAATGTAAAAGGTAAGATAAGATAGTATAATATACTATCTTATCTTTCCTTTTCCTAAGTGACTAGTCACTTAGGTCTCGATTTCCTTGCGATTGGCAATATCTCTCTGGAATAACATTCTAGTTTTAAGGAATAGATTGTTACTTACTTCGACCTTTGTTTTAAGACTATCAATAGTCACGTCGGTGTCATATAAAACTGTTTTTATGTGATTGCGTTGCTGTCTGACTTGTCTACCCAATTCTTTGCGAAGTCTGAAGAATAAATCTAGTATAATTATATTAGATACTTATTATTGGGATGATACGATTGTTTAAACTTAGGTAGTAGTCTAGAGAGAAAACTACTTATTCTTCGTGTCGGAAAAATCAAAATGTGACATGAAAGCAGGTCATGTCTTGGTGGAGAGATTGGTCAGTTAACAAGATGATAGTGTGGTTGACATCACTCGCGAAGATTACTTGCAGTCTAGTGGGAACTAAGCTTAAAAACAAATGTTTATAACATTATTCAAAAGTATATTATCATAGACTGTCTCGTTGGTCTAGTAGTCGCTAAGCACAACTGCTGAGCATAAGGTTCCTGGGTTCAAAAAAATCCCGGGGCGGGCAGTGTTACTAGGTTTTTCCATTAGGTATTTCTCAGTAACAGTACGGAGTTTAGATTTGTGCCCGGTTGAAAGCAATAGGCCTATTACATTGAGATTTATAATTTAACTGGTAAAAAGTAGTTTTCTGCAGTAGATGCACCTCTACCATCCATCCTTCGAGGAATACAGGCGTGATGTTATGTTTAACGTGATTGAATTTTAAAACTCACAGTCTGTTTTTGGCTTCTTCTTCTTCTAATTCTAAGCGATATTTATTAAGATCTTCAATTTCTTTAACAAATTTTACCAAAGGTAAAAAGTTTAAAGACTGTGCTAAGTCCAAATACGTTGATATTATTACGTTATTTAAATATTTCCTAAAACACAAAATTTTAGATTAACTTATTGTAAATAAAAAAAAATGTTCTATAACCAAAATTAAACTCACCTGTCTGCGTCCAGTTTCTTTATTTTGTAAGTTACAGAGTTGAGATTATGGAGGTCTATTTCCTCAAGTTCGTCTTTCGAACCACTTTTAGCCACCACACCAAATTTGATTGCTTTATGATGTTCCATATCAAATAATGTCTTGCTAATACTCAACGCATTGTTGCATCTTTCTACATAAAATAACCACTAATTATATAATCAGATATTCTATACTATTAATTTGTTGGTAAGACATCTAGTCTTTTACCTTTTTTTTATTTACATTGAAATATATTATTACTAACCTAAAATCCAGAGTTCTGCTATTACATCTTCAAGAAGAGTCGCATATAAAGATGACAAAAGAAAAGGCATTCTGTAAAAAAGATTAGTGTAATCAATCAGAAGATATTCGTTATTTAATAGTTTTTGGCTAATTTCCGTATTGGAAGGATGGATAATATCTGCATATAGTTTCAGTTGATCGAATGACCATTAAATTAATTAATCTAACGTAATGGAAGATATATGCACGCACAATGATTAAGAAATTGTGATATAAAACATTTTTTACAGATTTTTAGTGGTTGACATCCTGAGATATGGCCCCTATTGTCTCATTTACTGTGAACACTTTCTTCACATATGGTTTATAGGAACTCATATAACCTTTTATTTCTTTAGAATATTTTAGACGCTAGAAGAAATATTTTAACAGTTTTCGAATCCTTTCCATGAATTCTACGAATTCTATGATAAAATATTGTAACGAATAATTACCCTTCAATTGGGACGACTGTAACGGGTTCAGGATTACTAACATCAGTAATCTCTGCTGATATGCTTGATGCAATTGGATGCATATAAGCATTCTGCAAAGTAGAAATTAAAATACATACAATAATCATTTACTTTTTTACTTAAATGAACTAAGAACCCAAGTATGCTTTTACATCAGAACTGAGAACGTAAAATCTAGTTAAAAGAACAATTTACATTATATACACACACGATTGTTTTTATACTACCTTCTATTAATAAAACTAAAAATATATACAAACAAAAAACATCAAATAATTATGCATCAAAATATTCCTCCTCATCACTGTCGACTGGCAGGGTTCCCAAAAGGCTGGCGGCATTGCCACGTTGAATGGCAATGCTAATTCTTTGGCCGAAAAACAAACCAGCCCTTTGGTCACGTGAAGAGTCGACCAACCGTTTAGATATATCTCTAAATAAGCGACGCGCACTCGGACCCCATGACCCGAGTGTTTCGACCCCAAACGGCTCAAAAATATAATTACTAATTAAGTTATTATACTTCCGCCGCTTGAGAGTCTCCGCAGCTGCAGCTGCAGCGCCAGAGTAAACCGATGTACTGGAAACATGAGATGGCGCAAGGGTGTCAACACACGTTGCGTCCCACACCAAAGGCCTACCCAATTTCCAAGGCATCAAAGACATACCGTCTGGTCTCTTCCCATCGTCACGTACCAAGCCATTTGGTTCTAATATAGCTGGTACGCCGGCGGTGACAAGAGCTCGACGAATAATGTCATTTAAATTTGCGTGCCGCGGTATGCGACCAGCGCTCCTGGCGCAGGACAGGCCATGGCGTCCGAGGCTGTCGACAGCTTCACCACAGTGACACCGGTGAGGAGCAACACAGGGTGTACCTAGACGCAAACTGGTGGCAATCCGGAAAGTGTTGTCATCCAGCATCGTTCCTATGCTGGACGACGGAAGTGCTTGCAGCCAAAGACCCGACTCCCATTCACCCACAGCCAGCAAACGCGCACGCTCTGTAGTGTTGATTGACGTATTAATTAATTGCTTCCGTGTCAACCTACAGAGCGGCTCATCCCACTGACGTTGGGACGAAAGTTTGTCGGGTAAATCCGTATTCGGGCAAGCTATTTTCCAAGCATTCACTGCGTCAGTCATGCACAGTACCTCGAAATCAACCAGCGAAGTGGCTAGAATATTTCTGGTTAATTTTTCAGTACTGTGGACCGACGACAGAAAAGCTGGTAAACTTAAACTACTAACTTTACGGACACCCAAACCACCTAATCTAATAGGTAAAGTGGCTTGAGACCACGCTCGGTCGTCTATAGCCACATTAAGAATTTTAGTAAGGGTTCCGTATAATTTGGTCAATTTTTTCCAAAAGGTTCGCATGTTTCCATAGTTGGGAAGAGCGAAGATAATATGTAAATTTTGGGCCAAAACAACAATAACGAATTAAAGTAATGGCCGAATGTATGCTAATTTCAGAAAATCTTTCAGAAATTGCATTAAAATTTTGAATTTTTTCTTCAACAAAATTTTCATAAGAGTCTTCTAAAATCGGGGACCCTAGGAGGCGCAAAGATGATTTGTTTGTAATTTGAATTTGTGGAGCAACCGAAAGAAATTTGTTCAAAGTCGATAGTCTGTCTGTAATGTCCGGTATGTAAATTTCGCATTTGGAATAATTTAAATCTAAACCAATAGAAACAAATTTCTCTTTTAAAAATTTAAAATCTTCAATAACAAATACAATACAATAATTACGTACTTATAAATAATATCGATACTAGTAACGCACATCACTAGTGAGATTTTTAAATTTGAAAAATCTATGATTCTATATAAATTTCCTCGGGATTTCGGGAATAACAGAAGGTAGGTACTAGGTAATAGATAATATTTAATAATAAAGGTATTTCTTATTTTTAGGTACCGAACTTATAAAGTGTTATAAGCATCATCTAAACAAATTTATACACCTACATGAGAAAAGTAGCCCGGCTATCAAAATATAACCGGGCTATGTTATTACATAGCCCGGTTATATTTTGATAGCCAGGCTTACTACCTAAATTATTACCTACTACATGGCATCCTAATGAACGAGAAATGTATAGGAGACTGCATATTTCGCCAACTATATTAGTTTTAAGTAGGACGAGCCATAGACCAATTATTTACTACATGGACGCGCCGACGAGCGTATTGCCTTGTTAGTGGTGCCTTTGAATACCTAAGAAATTAGGTAGGTACGTACCTAGTACCTACTCATATCAAAACAGTACTGTTAACTTAAAAGCCATCACATTGATGCCATTATCAATTTTACTGCTGAACACTTCTCGTTTGTGGAAAACGGAACATGCGACAGTTAGGTAGGTACTTTTATCACCGATAGTTAACTAATTTAGCAGAAGTGTGCAGTGGTGGCAGTACCCTTTGTCAGTAATATAAGGTCGGCCGCCAGCCATTTGGACCAACATCGACACCATATTTTTACGGTGGGTACCTTAAAGCAATCTTTTTCATTCCTCCTGCGGTTGACCTGCGGCCATAATTTATCTTATTTTGTAGGGATTGGGGGATCGAACCCGAACCGCTTAAATGAACTGTGTGTGTAAAAATAAGAAGAATATAATAAATCGGTTTTTACTGATGTAAATAATAGTGTCGATATCTCGGCTGGTTCATAGGTGTAGACTGTCCCACGGCCCCACGTCTCAGACACGACGCTTTGCACTCGACCTCCCTCCATCATAACTAATAATCACTTAAAAGTTCTCTTAAGTTTTACTCAAAAACGTTCACTGCAAAAGGCAATTGTCAACACAATTGATGCCATATTGTAAACTTTAGGGCACACGAACGACTAGTCGCGTACGACTTTTTATTATTCTGAGGAGTGCGCTATGTCCCTTGAGGTTTTTTTTTCTAGCAGTCACGACTTTTCTGTCGTTTTGTATGATGTAAAATAACAGCAATGCAATTCAGGACTATTTCTATTTTTGAAATAAAATGTTGTTTTAATTTGTATTGTAAAGAGGTTTTAGTATAGTGAGGTTTTATGAGAACGTCAAACAAGGAAGTGCATTAAATGTTGGTTTTGTTTGCTATTACCAGAATACCTAGATTTCCATTTTGTTTGAAAACAATATAAATAACTATATAAACTTGTAATATCACAGTCAAACTGTAAGTAGCATCTTATTAGTGATGTGTCAGAAAGTAAATATCATTGCATCTTAAGATTGATCCTTATACTGTCCAAATATCATTTTCTGTAAAGCGAACCGAGCGCGAGCAATATGTAATACATAAAAGGGTTGATATAATATTGGTTCGGTTATCGCGTGAGTCAAAGACGCGCGTAAAACGCGTCTCATGGACACGGCTTTTGCCCCGCAGTAACAAATATTTTTAAGGTAACATGGTAAATAAAAGACCAAAATAATCGTCAAAAAAGCTTTAATGTTTTTTTTTCCTACAGTATATGTATTACAAAACTAAATAAAAAATAACCGTACTAAATAAAATTTACCAAACTAAATTATCAAAATTATTAATATAGTTAAAATTTAAAATAATTTTACCGTTAACTGCCTTATTTTTCTCGGTTAGAGTCGGAAGAACCAGTCGTGTTCGCTGGGACCAGATAGTATGCCCTGATCATAATGCGAGGACTCTTCAGTAAATGTCCACCGAAAGCCGGCGCGAGGATCGAACCCAAAGATTTGACAAAGAACGAATTATTGAGGTAAATAAATATAAATATACCTACATAAAAAACCGCAGTAACATAATATCTTTAATAAAGCTAAGTAATATTATTTCTTTTTTTTCCCAGCAGGCTTGGCTGCGGGCTTTTTCTTCATCGGTTTGTAGGGCCCCAGCTCGAGCCGCACCAGTAGCCCGCGCCACCACGCTTGGACAATTATCGCTGACCTTGTCATCAGGTCGTGGTACTTGCGAGCATCCTCGCGATCTTTCTTAAACTTCTTCCAGTTCGTCATGAGGACCTCGTGGTATGCATACTGTGGATAACAGATTGATGAGCAGATTGAGTTATTAAACTAAAGAGATTGTGGTAAAATGTGACTAAACTAAAGAGGTCGTGGTATAAATGTGACTAAAGAGGTCGTGGTATAAATGTGACTAAAGAGGTCGTGGTATAAATGTGACTAAAGAGGTCGTGGTATAAATGTGACTAAAGAGATCTGATATAAATGTGACCAAGGAGATCTGATATAAATGTGACCAAGGAGGTCTGATATAAATGTGACCAAGGAGGTCTGATATAAATGTGACCAAGGAGGTCTGATATAATTGTGACCAAGGAGGTCTGATATAAATGTGACCAAGGAGGTCTGATATAAACGTGACCAAGGAGGGCTGATATAAATGTGACCAAGGAGGTCTGATATAAATGTGACCAAGGTCTGATATAAATGTGACCAAGAAGGTCTGATATAAATGTGACCAAGGAGGTCTGATATAAATGTGACCAAGGAGGTCTGGTCTGATATAATTGTGACCAAGGAGGTCTGATATAAATGTGACCAAGGAGGTCTGATATAGATTTTATATATTCTACTTGAAAATAATAAGATAAGATAAATAAAAATAAAGAACCGTGTCCTCCATTTCAGTCCTTTTATCTCTTGTATTCTGGTACTTGTTCTTCATGATCTGTATTTTGAGGTCGATGGCTTCTATGTCGATGTCATACTTATTCATCCATGTTTCTACCTTGTGTAGCGTTTCCTGCAAATTGTTATATAAAAAGGTACTTTATTATAAACTAGCGGCCCGCTCCAGCTTCGCACGGGTATAAAATATATATTATAAGTATTTATCCACTATTTAATGGATGATAATATACATATAAACCTTCCTCTTCAATCACTCTATCTATTAAAAAAAACCGCATCAAAATCCGTTGCGTAGTTTCAAAGATTTAAGCATACATAGGGATATAGGGACAGAGAAAGCGACTTTGTTTTATACTATGTAGTGATATACCATCGCTATTTTACATGTGTTGTACCCCTGTATGCCAGGTATAAATCTCTCGGTAGTAGTAGTAAAAATGACTAGCTGACACAGCTCAATTCGTTTAGTGACAGTAACGGACTAAAGTTATTAGTATTAGGTGCACCCGCTCTCAGCTTTCATACGAGACCAGATATTTGGGCACAACAGCCATTACCCTCTGTACTTGAACATAGACTATGTGCTACCTCCATACCAAATTTTAGCAAAATCAGTCCAGCCGTTTGAGCGTGAAGAGGTAACAAACATACAAACACACTCACAAACTTTCGCCTATATTATATTAGTGTGATTTACTTGTTTATCAAGACGTTCACTCGGAGCTTCAGCTATACATAAAAGGTCTTACATTGATGAATATATTAACAAGTAGCTCCACTTCAGCGTGTATCCTCTGTTCGTGGTCTGATCTGTGGCGGTAGTACGATATTGAGGTAGACGGGCCTTCCTCCCTGTCGTGTATGGTCTGCTGGTGTTGCTCCGTGCGCGCGCACTGCCAGTTGGTGATGAACCTGCTGCGGGTTTCCGCGTTCAAGGCGGCGTCCTGGACATCAATGGTTGGCGTCAGTCAGTAGGTGAAGGTAATGGTAAATTACCAAAGAAACAGAAGAAAAGTAAGTTGAGGTAGCGTCGGAACTGAGATAGGTAACGATATTGATATGCAGTCACTGTATAGGTAGGTATAGGAATTATTAATCCTTTGAAAAAAAACAAGGTCTCGTCAGATAAAAAAGGAGCATCGGGTTCTTTGCGAAACGACATCAGCTGCCATCATACAAATGACGTACATATATAAAAACGTTGCAGGTACAACTATCCTTCATATTATATTCATGGATATTTTAATGTTACTTTTAATCCTTTTTTTTTACTTCAAACCCTTTTAGATTTCAATTTATTTCTACGTATTTTCTTCTTAAATTTAAGAGCACTTGTCGGTGGAGCAAACGCCACTCTATTTTCAGCATTCGATTTGACTGCTTGGTACCGTCTCCATGCGCCTCGCCGTATTTGAAATGTACTTAAATCCCTACTCCCACCCATCTCTGAAAGTGTATTTGAACTGTTTAACATGTAAGTTAGAAGACAGTACTCACTTCCACTTTACTCTTGAGCTGGTCGATAACCAAGTCAGTGTCGTACGCGATGGTCTTATGGTGGTTCCGTTGCTGTCTCAGCTGCCTCATCAGCTCTCGACGGTAACTGCGGAGGAGGACACACATTAATGCTTCGTGTTTGTTTGAATCGGATGCAGTATTCAGTCTCTGCGTTTGGGTAGATATTAGCAGTCGCGCGGCATGAGACTCTTTATATTAACTACTACAACCAGCTTGCTGGCGACAAAAGAAGACTTATCATAAAAGCTTCAAGCTAACCATAGGTATAAAAGTGAGAAAGCTTTTGCCCAGCAGTGAGACACTTTTGGCTTTTAATATCAACTACACACGGATATACTAACGTTCTGTTCCGGGCCTCGTCTGTATTGAGACACACCCGGTACATATCCCGGTCCTCCACATCCCTGTTGCTGTCTGTTAGGGTGCTGTAACACCTGTTCAAGGAGAGGTCCAGGTACGTGCCCATTAGCACCTCATTGCAGTACGTCCTGGAGAAGGAAAACACCTACATTTATTTACGACCTGGTGGCCTACTCTCCATTTAAATTTCAATTCTAATACAAGGTGAATACAAAATTAAGTTGATGTAAAGAAAATATGATTCAGTTTTAATAAAAAGAAATGCTGTCACTCTTTTATTCTTAGCTAGTTCCTCCCAGTACCAATGGACACTGATATCTGTGCTCATATTGAAATACATACGTAATATTGAAATAATTTGGCGCCAGTGTTAAGTTTAAGAGTCCGAAACTTTACAACTCCAATCCATATTTGGTCGGAATTAAATTAGATAGTAAGCCCACTGATTGGCGCAGGTGCTTTTGAACGCAAGCTTCACGATCTGTATGAAAACCAAGCGTGCCATTTCTGACTACCTACTATGATGCAAATCGTTAATAGATATTTAAGCAGTTACCTGTCAGCAGCCAACTTGTCCAGTTTGTACTGCGTACCCCCGAGGTTCCTCGTGTTGATGCCGCTGAGCTCGTCCTTGTTTTTCCCGTGAGATATCTGGAACTTCTTTGCGAGCAGGTTCGCTTTGTCAGCCAGCGTCTTGATGATGCGCAGCTCGTTGTTGCATTCATCTAGTTGTGGTGCGGGGTGAGTATGACGGACATAGATATTGTACTATTCGCGATAGGTAGGTACAAAATAAACCATAACTGCAATCGCGTTTTATGTTATACAAAGTCTCAAAACGGGGCCTAAGATGAAAACAAAAAGATATAGACCTAGGTATTGCCGTGGTAGATACCACGGCAATACCTAGGTCTAGCCTTATTTAAGGCTACAGTTTGCTATCAACAAACTTAACCAAGGTACTTGCTACACACTACTACGCAAGTACCTTGTGTCCAAAGTACTTTTATTTTCTATTGGATGACTTAAAATTCAAATAAGTTGGTACCTACCTACTTAAAATATCAACAAAAATGCAATCAGTCGAATTCGTAGATAAAACTGTAAGACATTTTACTAACCTAGAATGCGGAGTTGCGTTACCGCATCTTCTAATATACTGGCACATAACACAGATTGAAGATATGGTAAACTGCCGAAAGAAATATTTTGTTAGATTGTTAATACCACTAGTGAAATACAAAGATAATTACAGCCTCTGTGAAGGGTATACGCTTAATCAATTTAAGTAGGTGTACTTACCTCCGATGGATCGATTCGATGGATCGGAGGAAGATCGTGACGATCGATCGCAAGGAGCCATGCCATACCATTTATCATTCGGATATTCAAGATTGCATAGGTTCATGTTGGCGTGCCATAGGAGAGGCCTATGTCCAGCAGTGGACTGAGATAGGCTGATGATGATGAAGATGTTGTGATCTCCAATATCATCCAAAAAGACGTTTACATACTCAAGCGATCCGTCGTTTTATGGTCCGCACCGTAGGTAAATGGGGCTCTTTATAATGTCAAATTTAAAATGATTCTGCTGACAACTTACCAGAAGTCTGATTCCTCCTCATCCTCAGGGTCGGGTTGCAATTGATGGGACATATCCTAAAATATTAGTTCATGTTACACATGTGGTTGAAAATGTTCACGAACACCAAATGTTCCAATATTATTTGTTTTAAGATTATGAATTTCAGCCATCCGTCACCGTATAAGTATATCTACATGCCGATAATGCAGTGTTAAAGCTGATATTATTAAGTTCGTATTTATGTTAACGAGACTCCTAGCTAAGTGCCTCAGTGGTTCGGCGCCTGATCTGTCTACATTCGAGTATTTTTACCTTCCCAGCATTGGTGTAAAATAATAGTGTGTATCTACAGGTTACACACTATTTAATTATTTATAAAAAAGGACACCCATAGCTACATCGTAATAGGTACATACATACTATATTTATAATACTAGCAGCGCCCCGCGGTGTTACCCGCTACATTTTGGAGATAAAAAAGGTGTCGGTTAACTCCATACCAAATTTTATCAAAATTGGTCGAGACGTTTGAGCGTGAAGAAGTAACAAAGATACAAACAAGTGTGGTGATCATTGTTCTTATGTTTACGACAATATTAGCGCACATAGCAGCAGTGATAGCCGAGTGATATGACCGTTGGACTGTCAAGTTAAAGGTCGCAAGTTCAAACCCCGACACACACCAATGTCTTTTCGAATTCATGTGTGTACTATAAACTAGCTATCAGTTGCTAAAAACGGTGAAGGAAAACATCGTGAGGAAACCGGCACCCCTGAGAGATTTTTCAAGGGTGTGTAAAGCCATGTCAGTGGCCTAAAGGCGGTTTAAACTCTGACACTAGGTTGTTCATCAACCATACGATAAGAAGAAGAAGCGCTCATAACATTCATATTAGATAAACAGTATACACTATGCACTATAATAAATATTCAGTATTTGTTGTATGTTGTATCTATATTACCTATGTGTATATTATGTGTGTATATTGTATCTATATTATGTGTGGCAAATTGAAGATTTATATAGTTGGTTCGTATTAGTTTAGATTGGACACCGTGTTGTTCGGTTAGGACATGGGAAGGTACCTGATTAGATTTATCAAGCATCTTGCTAGAAGCTTGGCGGTAGAACAGGTTCGGTCCATCGTCGCTATCATTATCCTCTAGAGAGATATGCTTCTTGTTCATTGTTCTGGTCTTTACGAACACCTAACCATACAAAATATATCGTTCCCAGCAAAATTGTATAAAATGGCTATTATAAAAATTTACACAAATATAACTATTAAAAATCTACGACATCCTAGAAGCCGATACAAAATTTCTATATACTACAATAGCAAAATAATAATCAATGACTCGACGTCATTGACATTGTGACGGGTTTCAATTTCATAAAGGTTTTAATATTCGTTTCTTTAGTTTTATGGTTTTATATAAAACTTTTTCTAGGTAATCTATCGCGTTAGATGTTCGTAGACAAGACATCATATTTAAGATAACTAATTTATTAAATAAACCTACTGCTATGCTGATAGCACCAAAATATTCCTTTTCTGGAATTCCAAGCGGTCTTTATAACCAACCGAAGTCGGGAATCAAATGGGTGTCGGCTGCATAGTTCAATTATTTATAGCAGGTAAAACGTAGTTATAGAAAAGCTATGGTCATATAGATCAGTCTACAAGAATAGCAGTTGTAGGTCCATAGACTACTATATTAAACTAGTGTAGGTCTAAGAACTGAGTAGGGAGTACTCCTATAGTTGGTTGATTGTTACTTATTATCATTTACATTTTATGTGTGCGACATGCATTTCTTTTCAGCCCTTGTTGTCTGACACCTAAGTATATGATGGAAAGTGTATGTGTGTCTTTAAGTATAAGTTCAGAAGAATATTTAAGTTTAAGGAAGCGTGTATTATGCGTCGTAGTATGTATTTACTACAACAATTAAAAATAAAAGATTTGCTTCAATGTAAAATTTTAATACCAGGCTCTGTCCACAAAATAATTTATGACTTCAACACGAGTCGATTTGGTCTAACAGTGTAACAAACACATTTTGTTGGACAACAATGTCATACAGCATATACAAAATCATAATCGACTAAAATATTACATCACACAGCTTACGATAACCGATTATTTATACACAACTTAAAACTAACGTTACAATGGGTAGAACAGGCTTAGGGCGGGTCGTTTCAAACACTCTGTCAACGTTAATACGTATGTCAGAATAAAGATTGCAGATGTTCAACGTACGTAAAACATGTAGCGTTGTTTTATGGCATAAAAAACCGGTTGTCAACTTTATAAGGGTTAGTATGTTATAACGTTATCCTGCTAGTAGTAAACAAAACATTTTCGTTATCAGTTCTGCTGATAGAAAACAAAATTGATATTGCAATTTTTAACATTTACGTGTGCGTCAAGTGAAGCTTAAACAACCCGCCCTTAATAACACTTATTCATGTATAAAGTTCAATACTTTTTACACACAACTATAGAAAATAAAGTTATGTATCTTCGTTTGTTATATTTACACCAATTCCATATAAAACTGTATGCAAGAGGTATTTTATAGTTACATTAGTCACTTCGCATTTTGTGACACAAAATACATAATAATTAATATTATACAAGTCGGCGGAAATATCTGTGGGCCTGGCTTCACCATAGCACTAATTAAACATGCTATTTGGCTGTAGGTAGGGTTGCTAACTATAATATATAGTATTGTATTATAGGTGTTTCGGGTCTGCGTACTATAGACTGTTGAGGAAATGTATACTGTGCAAAAATACTATATTTTCAACACCGAAATCTAACAACAAATCTTTCATTTTAATTTATGTACGTGCCAGTACACTTACTTTTAAGTACTGCAGTAGCGTGTGTGGTCGAACCTGAGAAAGAGTCGTCGTACCACCACATATCTAGATTTCCCATAGTAACCAAAGGCCTGGGGGCCACGCAAAAGACATTTTACATAAGATACAAAAAAAAATTTAATTTGTACTAAGTATATTTTTTACAGCTTATTTTGCAAATACTATATTTAGCCAAACAAATGTTGGCAACTTTAGCTGTAGGTGTAGTGAAGCAGGCCCACAAATATTTTAGACGGAGAAAACAATTCGTAAAATTTAGTAGAAAACAGTTAAAATAGGTCTGAGTAAAGTTGAATTTAGTCAGTTTAACATATATTTACAATGCGGTAGATAAAATAATAAGTATAAAAACAAATAAATAAAATGTACATTGAAATAAATCTCATAAACACGTGTCGAATAGATATTCAGTCTTAGCCACTCTCACTGTTCACTGATGTTTAACATAAGTAGTTATATTGTTTTAGATAGAAGAAAATTAGAGAAAAATAAAGACTTTATCTTACAGATGAATGTTTAGGAAACAGAACATATTAGCAATAACACCTTTTCTTAAATTATAAGCATAAATAATGAAAAGTAAAACTTAGACGCCAAGAAAAAACATTTTATTATTTAAGTTATTAGATAATACAAAAATTTCGTTATTTTTGTTTGTATAACGTTATTTAGTAACGTTTCAAGTCCCTGATTAAAATACGAATATACCGTTCATAATTATTCAACATAACATTTTTCTCATTATAAAAGAAAAAACGATATCGAACAAGCCAGTAAACATCAGTGAACTAGCTCAAACATTGAATAATTCTGTCTAAACGTGTAACAACGAAATACAAGCAAGACATCATACAAAGATGGCCGCCAATAAAATACACAACAAAATTAATACTTCAAAGGCATGGCGAATCTAACCATACGATAATAAAATATCAAATTTATCTAGGACTATCTATTTATCTATCTAAACAATATGACTCTGATGTCGGTTGACATTCAAATAATATAATTATATATATAACATAGCACATAAAGGCTTGACTGCAGATGTAAGTACGTACGTAGTACTTTACTCTTCATACAAATGTAACGTTGCAGTTTGGTCAGCCTAGAGGAGGCAGTCATACGCTGTTTGTCACCGAGTCCAATGTCCGGTTCAACTGGGTATTTGACACTGAAATACTCGATTTTAACCCTGAAAACCCGATTAATTCTCAGTTAACAGTACAATTATATTTGTAGTTGCTTTAAAATCAATAAATAGTTGATCAATTGACTTGCTAAATTAGTGACGTCACAGTTTGCTATTATCAGACACAATCTGTGGAAGAATAGCGTTTTGACAGCTTATAAAAAGTATGTCAATTGACTGGTGGTGTCAAATACCCAATTGTTAGGTAAATTAATTTCAAGCAAAATTCTGAAGGTGCCATAAGGGAGGGAAGACTTGAGGAGTCTGCTGTAGCCTTATCACACCAATATCTAGTAAAATCAGTCTTGTGTTATAGCAAAACAACTGTAAACTATACTTTTGTTACAATTAATCAGGTGAGAACTACCTTTAACAACACAATGTCTTACTGTCAACTGGATACGAGGAACGTGAAATAATAGCAATGTATGATCACGTTTTAACAACATATACAAAGAGTGTGTATCATAAAACACATTATATGAATAAACAATCCAGGTTACATAACCTACTTATTTACCAAACGAGGTAATCAATTTTAATTAATGTGGATCTTACAAACGACAAAGACAACAATAAGGCACATTGGCCTTTTTGAAATAACAAGTTGATATTACAACTAAAATATTCAGTAATTCATAACATACAGGATGTTTTCACAGTTGTTTTGCTATATATTTGAGGCCCATAATCAACAGTGGACGTATACAGGCCTACAACATCCAAATTGACATGAGACGTGACAAATCAGCACAAAATATATTTCTAGAACAGTAGTAATATAGCAGTGTCGTTACCTACTGCAGTCACCGGTGCGGAGAGCGCAGGCGCGGCCGGGGGGCGGGGCCGAGCTCCGCGGGATCCTACATCACTTACTAGATGAAGGCTGGCCGCGTTCTTCTGCAAACAAAAACGATTTGTTTTTAGAAAACGTCTCGTTTGTCTAGAGGTAGGCTAGCGCGACTGCTGCGCATGCGGTCCTGGGTTCGAATACTGGGTCGAGCAGTGTTATTGGGTTTTTTCGTTAGGGATTTTTTTAGTAGCAGCACGGAGTCTGGATTTGTGCCCGGTTAATAGGCCCTTTTCCATTGGCACCTATAACATAAATGGCGTAATGTGGGTGTTCACACCTCTGCCTACCTCTTCGGGGAATACAGACGTGATTTCATATTATTTTGAACTGTGAGTGCCTGGAGGGTTTGGTCCATTCTAGAGGTGCCTTTTTAGCGATGCTGTTAGATGATAACCGAGATCCTCTTAAATGTACCAAAAAGGTATAATTAAGAGGTTTCCTATCTTACAAAGGGAGGTTTTAGTCTACCGTACGTATGTATTTCAAACACAAAACATTCCGACCACGACATGGCAATATACAAACAATATACGAATGCACATATTTTAAATAAACAATAATAAAATAATTACCAACAACTTATGAGTGCTAATTGTGCCATTTACTACACTGACGCAACTCACACTATAAACAATATGTATAATATTTCAGTGTTTACATACAACACGTTAGTAAACAATAAATACACAACACACTTTACGATCAATGAGTAACAGGATAAGACGTGTGAGGTATTTCAACACTGCCTAGATAATTACGGCACATCAAAGCATTTTCCTCCTTTCCAAGTGCCGGGTAATTCCCTAGCAAGAATGCATCGCATATCGTTATGTATGTATGTTGCATTTAGCACGATTCACTTGTGACTTCAAAGGAGTTTGACCACTTTAGTCAAGTGTGCGCATGCGCAGTTCATATTAGATTACATAATTATGTATTTGTATATACCGAAAGTTTTAAGAGACGACCTCCATAAAACATTTAGATATATAGGATTTATTTTTATTTAGGTTCTAATTTGTAAACTTTTGGTAAACAAAGACTGTATTATATTATTTATTTACATAAGTACATAAACGCCTGTAACTTAAGGGGTAGGCTTAAGCGTTCTTCATTATCAAAAATCTAGAGATTTTATAATTTTCATTTATATTATACGGATCTTATGTGTTCTTCAATATCAGAAGTATGTTCATATAAATGTATTGTCCCGTTTATAATAAAGTCTTATAGGTGACAAAGCTGACATTTATCGTAATCATAGTGCCTACACTTACGCTTTATTCAATAATATGTTTATAAAACATTATCCAAGCTTCGTCGGTCTAACGTAGTGTGTTAGTGCAGTGTTAGTGGGATTTTCCGTTAGGTTAGGCTAGGATTTTTTGCCCGGTGAATGGCAATAGGCTTGCTCCCTATTACATTGGTACCTATAGTATAATGGCGAATTGTAGGTGTATTATACTGCTTACCCCTTCGGATTACAGGCGGATTTTGTTTTTATGAAACATTATCATTATAAATAGAATATGACACTCACTGTAATTTCGTAGGGCCTCCTCTCTTTCGTGCGTGTCGAAATACCACAATGTGATAGCATATCTGAAATACATAAGAAGCTTATTGGATTAGGATAATCTACACAATATTTGTGACAATAAATTGAATTTCTTTCGAGTGACTAATGAGCGCTTCGTGTCGTAAAATAAATAAGGTAAACATCAAAAATACATTTCTTTTGAACTGGTTGCGGTATGTTAGAACTACATTCTCACATTAGATATATCTGCGTAAAGACAATTGAGATTTGGCGGTGCAAGGTCAAAGGGTCTCTCCCAATTTCTTCGCCTTCGTATTAAGATATATTATATATCATTACAATAATAAAAAACTATTTTTTTAATGCTGACGTGGAAAAAGATTTGCCATTTAGAAGCCATTTTTCAAAGTATTAAACGAATTCTAAGGAGCTTAGCATACAAAATTACAGATGCCAATAAGCTCAATCGTTCTAGGCTATTGTTTTTTTTCCCTCGAAGAAAGAGAAATGTGTGGTCAGCAGTGAATGTGATAGATTGCTTATTACCTGGTGCCGTACGCCGGCTGGACTTCGTGAGGGTTTCTCCTGTCGGACCAGAAGAACAGCATCCTGTCGAAGATGGGCGCTATGTCCGCCACTTGATTCGTGCCTTCGGGAAACACTCTGGAAACATAAAACAAGTATTTGTGACTTCTCTGGTTCATTAAAATGTGCTGTTCCCGATAAGGTCCGTAATTTATTAAGCCTACCATTAACATTTTGACAATTTATATAGAGACTTGTAATTATTATTATTTTAATGTGAAAAAGGATTGGTATTGAAATTGGAAGCTACTAAAAGTCTAATGTCAGCAATACCCAAGTATGTTAGCGCCACTACACATTATAGAGGATCTTATCAAGACATTTGATTGTTGGTTTGGCGACCGGCAATTACCGAAATTAGTTTTTTTTAACACAATATCTTACTCTATATTTTCGACATAATTTATCGGCAATAACTTATACTATGGCAAAAAGATATACCAGTTTAGGCTGGGTACCCACGAACAATTGAATATCGTCTATCGAAGAGGTTCTTTATTTGCACCTTAGTAGGAACAAAGTGTGTTTACCTGAGCAGTCCCCCGCACCGTTTGACGTCCCAGTCGAGATTCAGATAATATATGGCGGTGATGCAGCGGCCGTCCTTGTTGGGGTTGTCCACGTGCTTCACGTAGTGACTGCCGGAGCCAGGGTAACAAGCCACCATCGCCTGTGAAACCATAAAACAGGCAGTGAAGCAACAAACCATTATTTTAGTTTGGCATTAAGGTAAGGACATAACGAAAAGTTTTGTAGTATATATGGTAGCAGAAAATCCTAGCCTTACGTCGACGTTTTACCGCTGTGTGATTAAAAAGACTCATAGAAAATACATTTTGTTATACTGCTGAAAAACGGCCTACCGAAAGCTTACAATATAATAATAATATTATTGATGATAGGACAAAAACTGTAAATTTCAAATAGCAGGAAATGTTATCCTACATTTGTAATCTAAAACAGCTAACCCAATGGCCGACTGGGCCCCACAGAAAGGATGTCGGAATGGTTGGCAAACATCTTGCAAAGTGTCTTAACTGAATTACCATTCTTTTAAAATTTAAATATAACTCATAATATACGACACGCTAAATTCATACCAACAACAATTCAGAGCTGTTCTCTAGTGTAAGAGAGACTTACACTCTTATAGAATGTGATAATAAAGGTGTTCGAATTCAGCAACCTTTCGATATTTAACATCAAGAAAAAACAGGAGATGGATGCAAAACAGGTATAAGAATTCCCATAAAAGTTGTAAAGACTTCGTATTCTGGGTCAATGGTTCAAAAAGCTGCCTTTATAGTAAATTTGACAACGTAATATGATTAGTATGGCGTGCACGCGCACTATGACCACATAGCTTCGCGTAGAAACTATTAAACTGCTGAATAGATCGCGAAGTGGGTGGTCCCATTCAGTATGGGTGACTCGTGGAGCAGGACATTTAGGTTAGGTAGGCCTTATTTTTAACGATCTTAACAAAGAGGAATAGGTTAGCAATTGAAATGTGTTTTTTTAATTTTACCCAGTCATAAACGGTTTTTTTCCAAGAATTTTCCTGTCTGCTGCTCTCATGTTGTCTAGTGAAGATCTGAAGACTTTTGAAAATAGACTAACAAATATAATGAAAGTATGTTGTTTCTTTGGCTAGGGTTAGGTATCGAGCGTGATAAAACTTAAATATATTCCGTTAAAAGTGACACATGTTGGAACTATTCAGTCGATTTAACACCCGTTTTAAAATGCTGTTGAGATAAGACTGCCCAATTACATTAGCTGTAATTATAAATTTCATGGTATCTATTGTAATCAAATTGGTTCATTAATAAACTTCTGCCACAGCCGGGAATGTTAAACTTATATCGCTAAAAAACGTCATAAGCGTGCCAAATTATCTACTGTTATCAGATTAGTTTCTTTTACGCCACTTTTGCATTATATCATTTAAAATTCTAGAACGATTAAGATCATTTAAAGTAAAATATTAATTAAGGAATTGATGTTAAGACTGTCAATCATGTAATTTATTAGGATGGAGTTTTGTAAGATAACCCACGGTCAGAGTTTGGTGCAGTGACTTGATATCACATCACGTCTCAGTCGATTAACAACGGCAAATACGTTGTCTATGGTTAAGGTGCTTTGGAATTAAAGGGAATATGAAAAGATATTGTCGATGAGAGATGGTTGAAAAGAGGTAAACGAATTGTCTATGTGAAAAAATTCTGATCAATCTTGATGCTTGCAACCTTAAACGGAACACGGTAACATAATGGTCACTTTTTTATGATACATACAATTATTAAAAAAATAAGAGTTATCTTCGGAGCTTTTTGCCAGTTTTTTCCATTGATTTTGGAACTGTACAACTAACATCATAAGTGCCAGTATAAACATAGAACTATTCCAAGTTAACAAGACTGTTCAGTCTTGACACTATACAGCTGTACCTATATATCTTCAAGTTCACAAGTACGCGGTATTACATGGCCTATTCATCTCGTGGAAGTTATAATAAAACACAGTAAAATCATCTGTTTCCTACACAATAGATAGCTTCTGTTATAGATAACTCAGATGTTTATTATTATTATCTGTCGGCAAAGTGCGTGACTGTTCGCCGATTTATGTGGTCTTTATTAATATATAAAAGTATTTATTGTGCCCTCTCTCATGGTTATAATGGACGCTAGTATTACGGTGTTTTAGAGGTCACGTTACTTTACCTACATCATCACATGAGCCTATTGCAGTCCACTGCTGATCGTAGGCCTCCTCCAGGGTACGCCACAAGGCCCGCTTTCCCGATTTCGCCACCCAGTCACTACCAGTACCTAGTAGGGCTGCCGGGAACTGGGGGCTCATTGGCTACTTTTCATGGGGGGTTTTGCTTATAGTCACCACGCTGGGCAGGCGGGTTGGCAACCACAGTATGGTGAAAGATACACAGGGAAATACTGCTGCCCGTCCCTCCGGAAATATCCCTTAGTAACCTCTTACGACACGGAGGAAAGAGGGTGGTCAGGGTGGGGTGGTATTCTAGGCCAGAAACCACACACACACACTTTACCTACGAGTGTTAGTTTAACGTGCGATTATGTGGGCTTATCAAACTGGATGCCTTCACCAAGTTCATGCATTCATCATATGTAGGTGAACAATAATGTTGTGCATTCATAAGTAAACACATTGTCAAGTATCTGACCTATAAGTAGTATAATATGCGAATCGCGAATACTTCGGCGCCGGCTCACCTATGATACTGATGTTATCGTGCGATACCGGCCACTTACAAAAACATAGTATTTTAAACATTAATTAGTGCTCCATGGATCGCGAGTCTGGTTAATATTGTGGTATGATTCAGTAATTTATTTATGCTACAGGTGGCCTAAAAATTACTGTAGTACCAGTTCAATGTTCAATTTTGAAATGACATGCTCAAGACCTTTCAATCCTTATTCTGACGTCCGTACAAATTTTAAAAACTAGTCTACGCACAAAAAACGTTTCTGCAACAAAAAAATGTTGTTGACATAACAGCCTCGTGTAGGCATATTTCACTAGGTCAAGCACAAAAGTTGTTTTCCCGTTTAAAATGTAAATATTAGTAGCCGAGTATTAAAATAGCCGTTGGTATTCCCCACGAGCATTTGGACAGGTTAATCAGGACTCTTAAATATTAGTATCCATTCACAAGATACATATTTATATTTTAACGGGTGTACTTGAATTATATTGATGAGGTGTTTTCTTTTGAGTATGAAAAACTTTATCATAAGACAGTTTGGCTTAATTTTAGCTTATTTAAGTGTAATTTTAGTGATATATTTCAATAAAAAGTAGATATTATGTAGCTACATGAAAGTGAGGTCCACTTTATAAAGTTTAAAATATTTTCAATTTTGACGTGTCTACCACAGAACTATTGTAACTGGAAGTTTATATTTTTAAACGTTCCAGTAATTATTTATGGTTCTCTATTTGTAAACATGGATCTAAGTAAGTCGTTAACTATTGCCTAACTCGAGTTAATGACGACTAATCCATATAATGATAACCTTTAACAGCTTGTGACTGTCTGTTATCTAGAGTCCGAAAAGTAAGTAGTGAACTGCATACACAAATACTCAAGGCATTTTACTCACAAACCCCATTCACAGAATGCATCTGTGTATGTGATTTATCCCAAGATACAATACCCTAAATTTACGTTGCTTGAATCATAATTGTCCTGATGGTGTCTTTTGCGTTTTCACATCTTCATCGAATCATCGCCCGTAACAACAAGGGTTTTTTTTTAAAGCACGTGCAGCTTTTTTTTTTGGGGAGCTATTTGTGACCACAGTCTCTTGTCGAAAAAAAATATTTTTTTGCTGCAATCGTTTTTACGTTTATAAGGTGCCATTACTCGCATTTCGTGTATTTGTAGTTTACAAGTAGATAATGTCCTGTAGTGAGGTTTAAACTGTGTTAACTTTTGATTAGTGTTACCTCATACTGAAGTTCTTATATTTTTTACATATTTTCGCCATATTAAGCCTCTACTTCTAAAGAACATTAGGTTTTTAATATTTATTAAAAAAAAAAAAACATCACGGACCCACACTATGATTTCCTTTATCGTGGGTGCGTATCACAAATTTTAATATGAAATATCACATACACTATATTTTTTTTTTTTTTTAAAAACGTCGCCCCACACTAGGAATTTCTCCTGTGTCGTGGGTGCGTTTCACAAACATGGAATATCACATACACAAATACCCAGACTCGGGACAATCAAATGTGGATCGCACAAATTTTTGCCCCGTGCGGGAATCGAACCCGCAACCCTTAGCGCAGCAGTCAAATCGCTTAGCCACTACGCCAATCAGGTCGTCAATATATACGGTATGCTTTTAATTATACAAAGTAGATATATGATTCAGTACTATCGATGTCTCGATAATTTCTCTCCCTTTGAATGCACTTAAAACAATGACCGCTCTCTTCAAACACATGTTAATTGTTGATAAACGTATGATGTAACTGGTCAGTCAACTACGTGACAGAACGTGTGTTGATAATGAGTAATAAATGAGTCGCCTTCACTGGTGAAGGTAACTGTTGATAGTTTAATATCCTGTAAGTGGTAGGTAGCTAGGTAGGAAGATGGTAGAGGAAATATGGTGACTGAAACTCTAATGTTTTCATAATAAAAGACCAATCAAGTATGAGAGAAACATCGATAGAAAGAGAATTTAATATAAAAACCCTGAAGGCCAGGTCAATTTTTCTGTGCTTACGACAGTGCCAGTCGGTTCTTAGTCATAATAATAATAGTTTATTTCTCACCACAATGCACATTATATTACATTAGAGCATCACATTAAAAAATAATTCAGTGGGTATATTTTATTGTAATGTAACGTTTTAGCCTGTGAGGCTTAACAGAAACTGTATTTTAAATTTGAATTGCTTCATTGGTGTATGGAATTAAGTGCTTATGGGTAAATTATTAAAAACTATTACAAATTTATTTTACTATTCTAATCAGCTAAAGACATTGCGCATTCCGACCTTCAACAGCCATATAATAGTTTGCAAATATTGAGCAAAACACACAACTCTGTGCAAATTGAATGCTTTCAAAGTCAGAGTCAATACTATCAGGCCAGTTAATGAAGAACTATGTCGCTTGAATGTTAAACAAAATAAATATAAGCTGGGGCGGAAGATCGTGTGTACCAAAATATATTGGTCACGTTGATCGAACAATAGTAGTTTGTAAACAGAGGGATGTCGGCGTGGGATTCGCTTACGATTCTTACTAATGTTTACAGTGCCCCGCACCCCGCGCGCCGCACCTCCGCCGCCATGCTGCGAGTCACGTACGCAACGACTTCACAGCGCATGCGCCAAGCGCGCGTTATTTTGGTTTTTATCGTGCAAACCACCGATCTCTTTGCGCGATATTACTTTTGCAAAATGATAACGATAACGTCAGCGGCGGAATAGTTTTCTAGTAATCAATGTTATAAGTAAGTTGTTTAGTGTGTTCTTTATCTAAATAGCTGCGTAGGTAAGGTGGGTAGTTAAAGTATTTTGAATAATACGCTTATTTTCATAATAATGCCTACTTCTGTGTCATCTACAGTCTGAATTATCAAACCTACCTCATGTAACGCCTCTATTATTTTGTTTTGGGTAACGTACAATATTTTGAATACACATAACATAACTATAGAATAGAGGTAAGCATTTACATTTGTAGCCAGTAGATATTATATATCATTTTTGATCTCCGCTCTACTGCTTGTAGTTTGCTGTCACAGCATGCTAGCTTTGCTAACTTGGCTTCGGGTGTTCTGACAAAAGATAAGGGAACAATGTACGACTTTTTTTCTTCAAACTAAGTACGACCGTACGGCCCAAAACCATTAATTTAATAAAAACCAGTTCTAATTACCTCACTCTGTAACTTAATTTGTGTTTAATAGGCTAAGAAATTGTGTAGAGCTGGACATTGAAGTCTATTCCAATATTAATTCTTTCTTACAACTGAATCACATCAATTTGACTTAAGCCCTATAAGCACTAAATCTATATTCTATAAAACCTTCGAAACAAAACAATATTTAATTAAATGCTCCAAACAATATTCTGAGATAGGTAGGCGCCTACGTGATATGTTATAAGTGACAGTGACCCACTTATCGGCCACTAATCCAAAATCGAGAACACTGGGACAGCGGCCCTAATATCTAACGCCAGGTTTCCTGAGGGAATTATAATCTTTATGATTGGGGGAACAATATTTATAATATTGAAAAGAAGAAGTTCGTAATGCTGACCGAGTTTTGATATGTTAAGAAAGGTAATTAAATGCCGCTAAAACAGAAAATTGCAAATTACTTTAAAAATTGTTTTTGTATTTTCTGCTTAGAAAACGAATTTCTGCAAATTAGATGACGATGAACATTTTTTAGTAAAAATAAACGAATGAATTTCTTGGAAAATAATAGAAACATCTCGGTGGTGAGCTAATATTTTGTTTCAGGCAGGTGTTTGAATTGGACGAGTGACGATATTGTAAATAAACTTTGTGGTATGCAGGTTGTTTGATTTATTTCTTATCCAATACAATAACATTTTTATTATTTACTATATATCCCGGTTATACTCACGTGTGTATTCGGGAATGCCCGGAATAACCAGCTCATGAATAAGGGCTCCGTTCGAGTTCGAAACTAGTCGGGCATTCCCGAATACACACGTGAGTATAACCGGGATATATAGTAAATAATATGGATAACACTCACGGAAGTTATTATAGTAAAATAACATTTTTGTGTATTTAGTTACTTATTTTTTTCGAATGCTGAAGATTGGTACTTGCTGTATCGTCGATGGCCTAAGTAGGCTTAACCACTTACGGTAAATCTCATGTAATGGTATATATTATTATCCTATAAATAGCCATAAAGAACGTAGTGCAGTTTTACTTATTTTTGTATTACATTTACCGATAACTAGTTTTATAAAAATATCTTGTTCAAAAGTGATAATATCATTTAATATTATAAGATTTCAACTAATTGCAGCTATGACAGGAACACCTAAATATTGTTAAAATAATAAATAAAAAAAGAATGTGAGACTGATTATCACAGGCATAATCCAGCAACGGTGATACTGCTATCAATCCATAAATAAGTCAAAGCATTGGTATTCAGGAACCAGAAACAATCAAATCTAAACAGATAAACAGCTGTTCAAAACTCTAAACCAAGAACGAATATCCTTTACAAAAGATTACAAAACGTAAGTCGATTTAGATGAGGTCGGCTTGGCCTTACATCACAATCATAAGCTCATAACCCGAATGAACGAGCGTGCAATTTCAAAAGAGACGATTATGCAACACGAGAAAAACGTTAGAATTAGTCATCATTACGTACGTTGATATTTAGTTATGATGTTGTGATTTATTGATATGATTGTAATAGTAATATTAAGAGGGCTGGAAGAAAGGGAGGCCTTTGCTCTGTGATAATAATTCTGATAGTGGAAACAGCAGGCTAAAACTGAAGGACTCAAGTCTTATAACTTACTTAACTTGCTTCTGAATTAATATTAGCAATTTCTATTGCTACGTAAACATATAATTTGCATATAGTGTATATTATCTATCGCAGGCGTGTATGTGTCATCCATTCGCATAATCGTTCAAGGCTCTAAACAGAAAGTGTTGCTATGGTATGGATTTCTCCATATAATGTTTTGAGCACATTATGCTTTGAAGTTTAAACTAAAAGGGAGCTGGCTGTGAAATCGTGCGTGTTTAGGCAGATTTCTATTTTTGGTGATGTATTTTCATGCTACATAGAGGTGATCATTTTTGTATGTAGATAAAGGATTAATTACCAATGCTTTAGATATAAGTAGAAGACAAGCAGATCATTACTTAGAGCTTCAGGCGAAAGCCAAATATACGGAATAGTGCTAGGAGTGAGCACTAATCTAATCTATAACTAAATAAATTGCAATCGAACGAACAATTATATCAATAAATCATAGAGTCCATCAACCTGAAATGACCTGCAAGAGTCAAAGCGTATTTACATCAAACCGTTATTTGTTTTGGCAAATAGTGCTGTCGCCGACCTAGTAATTACGATAGCCATTATCAATGAAGCGATAGCAAAATGTAGTGAATCTACCAATACTATAAACAACATAAATTAAGAAGAAAGCAACTAGAATTGTGTGTTTAAGAACTTAAGTAAATCCGTGTGTTTTAGAACTTGAGTAAAACCTATGTCAAGAAACAGCAAATTATAGGGCAAAACACAACATAAAAGTTGCTAAAAGAAGTATAAACTAACTAGAAATATAAACTAAACTGCTGCTGCTGCAGCAGCCCTGCTGCGTGCTGCCGAGGTCGGAATCATACCTTAAGTCATTCAATAAAGCTAAAGCGCAGTACAACTATATTGGTAAAGGTAGCAGTCTCAGAGGTCGCGGCAGTGTATTTCAGCAGTCGACTGCTCTTGCTATGTCGCAACCGCCAACATTCTAATGCTATCTTAAGCTCTCTTGTACACACACGTTTTTTTGGTGTGTATTGACATTTATGGGCGGTTCTGGGCAGAAATGCTGCAGTGCCGCCAAAAAGCGCGTGTGTACGAGAGACCTTACGCTTGCATCTGATGGTGTTCATTACCTTCGTTCTGCCGTTGATGACGTAGTCGCCCATTTTCCCATTGTTGGCCATCTTGTTTGCTCTCAGTATGATATTGTCAACCTGGAACACAAAGGGCATTAATTGCGTTTTGATTACGTTTTCACAAAGGAACGTAATGAGATCGGTCGTTATAAGCGGAAAAGTACTATGTGGAGTAAAATTGATGTAGATTAGGTAATCACATAAGATTGAAGGAATTGTGATGGAAGCGGCGGTGGAACAAAATGATTTTATACTCATATCTCTTACTGCAATCGCCTAAACAGTGTTAAAAAGCAATACAACATATTTTAGTAAAAGCATTTTACTTTTTACCATTAGCTTTTAATTTATTTTATTCTGTTGGGAAGCTATAAACCAATTAGCATGCATGCATAGTGCATACTACAATAATAAGTTAAAATGTAAATAAATAACACAAAACACGACAGAAGATGAACTATTTAGATCCGTATTGCAAAAATCAAAATTAGGTCAGCTCTTGAATCAAATCCTACGTCATCATATTTGGCAAGCTATGTCCGTATTTCCGGCGCCTCGGTATCACATCTCAAGATACCGACAATCAGCCACTATCGCTGGCAGCCGAGACTTCTTGAAACACATTTTACTTATCTCTCATGTCAGTTCATGAATCTGAAGACAGAATTGATTTTCCTGTGTAAGTACCCTATGTCGTGTCAAGGCCGAAGGAGGTAGGTAAAAGCCGCATTAACCTAGTAGTTTTCGGTCAAAACATGCAAAGGAAATACAGGAAGTCGGTCTATATCATAGAAGTATTTGCAGGGCTTAAACGGTCACATTGGGCAATTCCTCTAGATGAATCATCACCCAACTTCCCAGTAGATCTAAATGCCCCCTTAGACGATCGGCAAAACGCTTGACGAATAGATATCGATGACAAAATATGTTAAACCCATTTATTTTTCATTCTACTCGTCAAGCATTTTGCCACTTGTCGAAGGGGGATGATTCGACTAAAGCGAGCTTATAAGGTCCACAGATGTATACCACGTATAGTAAGGTTTTATTTTTACAGTAATTACTACTGTTGTCGCAATGAGGTCAAAAAGAGTGCTGCGTACGGACTTTTATCACAACAAACATGATAAACATAGAGTGTAAGAATAACGTATTCGCAACGATATCATAATGTTTTTATCAAAACTGCTAGTACCTGGTGCAAACTGGAATACAAACTAGATACTTGGGACATATTTTGTACAATGGGATTACATTGTATCGTTGGAAAATATAACTCGTACAAGTGGTGATCAATCGCAAAAGGTTATGGACCATTGACATAACGAAATAAGGGAAAGGGCATAATGAACATTATTATCATATGAGTTTTAAGGAGCTAGATGCTTTGCAGGTTCTTGGTTGCGTACTGGACTGTTCGACATTGGCCGTTTTTTAGAAGATTCTCAGTTTCATTCCGGAGTTTAAAGTTGCAAAAAGGTCTTAAGGTCTTTTTTACTGCATTGCGCAAAATGTATATTTTTATAATTTTACTACGTAGAAATGATGCGCCAAGATTTAGTATATCGTCTGTCAAAGTCAGAGACCTGAGTCAATAACGCATCACATGGTAATCCTACTGTGGTTTACATGACCCCGATGTTGTCAAACAAACGAACGTTCTGTGGTTACGACGATGCTAATAAATAACTTTTATCGACTGTTTTTTTATATTATAAAAACATTATATTAGGTACCTATTACCTGTACAACATCTATAGCGTAAACATATTTGGCTGTAAGTGTATCTGCACTCAGACGTTCGTAACTTTCGTACGGTTTTAAAAAAGACAGGATAAATACAAGCAACTATCTGTTTTTAGGTGAATTAATTTAAAAAACAGTTGAAGATTTTCGTTTACTCAAAAAACTGCAATGTGTGTGCGAAGAGGCTCTAAGATAAAGCGTATTGGACCAAAAGCCGGTGAAAGTAGACATTACATTACGCGCTTCAACGTAACGACCCCAAAATATGTAGGTTTTACTTTTACTCAGCGACATTCCTGGCTTCAATCTTTACAATTATGAATACAAAAATTCAACAACGACTAAGAATAAGTAACATATTGCGTTAGCCGGGCAACCGTGTGTTGGACAACGTTGAGATCGAGTCGAAAACATACCACAGAACAACTGGCATTGAAATACATAAAGTTAAGGTTACAATCCATAGGTTAGATTCGCTTTTAGAGTAGGAAAGCTGCAAGAGAGTGGCGCATGAATGAAATAATCCTGTGCATTCGACCTTTAGTAAGAAAAATAATTATTGAGTTTGTTGTATCACAACTCTTAGGCAACGGTGGAGTCAATAAATGCATGGTTTACAAGATAACAACAGATAAGTTTATCTATGTATCTGAGGCTGTATTAATAATAATACCTTTATTTTCAGGCTACTATGGCCCATAGAAAAATACCTTACAAACAAATATTATATATAAATATAGTAACATATTTTGATAGTATAATATAGACTTAATAGTATGTTAGTAAAACACTTTCTAGCACTTCGTATTTTAACAGCCATCAATTTATTGACTGACCGCTGCAAGCAAAGATTTGCCTAGGCCCTAGTAGAATACCATTTCCTTTACACAGGAAGATACTCTTATCAATCGATTATATTGACTACGGCATATTATCCGTCTTCGACGATTGCGATTATAAGTTATCAAGCGTTGCACAAAGCCAGCATTATCAGTCATCTACATCGCGTATAGTGTCATTACTGGCATTGTTATATTTATTGTTATATATACTGTTTATTGGTTATACTAATTTAAAGAAGGCCGAGTATTTTTCGTGGAAATTATTTACTAAACAGAAGTTTTTAAGTAGTATTCTCCGGCCTTTAGCTGTTTGGAGAAGAATGAGCACGAAGAATGTATGCGTATTGTTGATAAGTTTGTTATTAATGCCGTTGCTGTAATTTCCTGAGACTAGCTAAATAATAACATTCATAGTTATATATATAAACATATCTGGTTTAAGGTATCCAATTAAAACCGTTACGGAAGTATTGAGTAACACGTCCCGACATACAAAGTTCCACGTTTCTTTGTACAATAATACAAGCTACCAAAGGCATTTAACTTAGATGAAGGAAGCGTAATAATAGGGTTTTACGATACTGATGAATGAATGAAGGCAACCTAGCAGGTTGGAGCAATAGGAGAGGAGAACGTGGTAAGAGGCCTCGTAATAAAACGAAATTACTGTTTAAGAATCTGAACTCAGGTGTCCTGAGAACTGTTGTAATGTATTTCTCAGTCTTATTGGTACACGCAATTTTTTTTAAACCGTCTTGTCTGAATCAATAATAGATGACATAGCAACAGTAGGCATATAATACTATTTTCCTGTATTTCGTTTAATTTCGGCGTGATTGTGATGCGCGAACTAATAGCGTATTGTTCGTAACTAGGTATTTATTTAATTATTTTCCTAGTTTTTTCGTAAAACCGTTTCTGCTGCGGCAAAGACGGTGTAATAAAGTTTGCAGCTCCCATCGTGTAAAATCCAGAGGTAAACCATTGCTTCATAATATTTATATTCGGAAACGATTGGGAAAATAATAGAAAGAATAGCATTAAGAAATAGAACAGTAACATACAACATTATTGCTAGCCAATTGTTCCGTACGAACAACGGAATAAAAAATAAAACTTACAGACGAACATAGAACATCCTCCTTTTTTGGAGTCGGTTAAAAACTACGACGCGCGACGGTCTGTTCTCAAGAGAGGTAAACAATAATAAAGGTGGAATGGAAAGTATACGTCAGCGGTCTTTAACATAATCGTGGAACTTGATCCAATAATAACCATTTGATGTTGTTCTTCCCTAAACTAGGGATATTCAGAAGTAGTTCAGAATACAGATCGAAGCTACGCCTCGAATGAAAAATACAAAGTCACAACAATTGGCTCACGGGTTGGCAAATGTTGTTGGTAGCGCCCAAGATAATGTTTCATAAACATCAATGGTGAACATAACTCTTCGTCATTACAAACTATACGTACGCCTTGTTTAAATATTAGCCGGTCAACATGACTTGTTACCAATGCGCACAGTGCAAAAGGTGGGTATTGGCGTATGGCTGTCATCATCTTATCATCCCTGATTCTACTACTGCTGGGTTTTCACGACCTTTCATCATCATCAGCCTATCTCAATCCACTATTGGACATAGGCTTATCCTATGGCACGCCACTGAGCTCGGTCTTCGGCCTTCCGCTTCAAACTGCTGCCAGCCATTTTGCGTATATCGTCGCCCCACCTAGCTGGAGGACGTCCTACACTACGTTTACCGAGTTGTGGACTCCACTCCAGAACACGTTTTCCCCAACGGTTGTCGGTTCTGCGACAGATGTGACCTGCCCACTGCCACTTCAGCTTTTCACTACCTTTATTTCTACCATATTCATTTCTCGCGTTTTCCTAGCTGCTATATCCTTAAAGTTAGCTTATACGATAAGAAAATCTTCTAATTTTCCCTACGCCGCCGTTAGACATTGTCAGCCAAATGGCAGTGAACGTCCCTGGCTTTTTTAGCCTATCTATCCACATACCGCGCGTCAAGGCTTGTTGCTACCAAAACCATAAGAATAATAAACAATACCATGCCAGCGTTAACATTAAGACTACTTCTGTTGTACACTGTAATCAGGATGTTTACATTTCTTTAACTACGCCGTAACAGCTGATTGAATTTGGATAAAACTTGGCACGGATTTCAATGCATTACAAAGATTTCAAGCCAAAAAATCTGAAATATTTGTAGCTGAACGTCTTTATACTATATCGTATCGGTTTTAGACTAGTTAAATATGCGGGTGCTTTTATCTTATGTTATTAGGTATTTGTTGTTATTGTTGTAAAACACGAAACAATTCTTCTAAATTTATGCAAGTTTTAGCGTTTATCGACATGGCCCAAATTCAAAGCAATTATGTTTTTGGAATACATTAAAGAGTTTATTATATAAATGAAATATAATGTGGTTGACATAATCATATTTGTTTGTTCGATGCGATAATTCACCTTTAGTGCAAAAGACAAGGAATTTACGTGCGCCAACCTAAGCATCGATTTCTGTAAGATTCAAAAGTTTCGGTCTAGTTTTGAATGTTACTACGAAAAAAACATCGACTTTTTTGGGAGGACACAGAAGTTAGGAGACCGAGCCAGAACTGTGGTTTAAATAACATGAATTGCCTAGCAAGTCGTCAAACGTTAATGTTTTATAATGATGGTTATACTTACTTGACTAATTAACTGTCTGATGTAGTGGCAGTTGGCCTCTTTGCCGTCGATCCACGTGATGAGGTCACTTCTGATCGTCTGCGCTTCCGTGCTTGCAGGGTTGGACACTAGCTGACCTGCCTGTAATGTACAGCAAAATGTTATTCGTTGAAGGTCCCCTTATAAATAGCTCACAATGGTTTGACTTGGATTCCTAAGATTAAGAAGCAATAATGGGTAGACTGCAGATGAGATATGGGCGCTGAATAAAATATGTTAGGTAATAAAACAATATCTCACTTGTGACCCATGCCACTATCTAATAATGGAAAATGTACACTTAGATAGATCATAAGCAACTTCCTAAAAAGCATAATTAAGCGATTTTCTGCATCTTTGCATAGTTTAGCAGGCAGTTTGGCAATAATTATAAATTTGGGATGCATTGCATACTGCATAGCCTCCACCAGAGACAATACTCAATTGAGGGCATCATGGGCAGTAATCCCACTACCAACCTGCTGACTGGACGATTTACCTTGACCTTACTAGAAGAAGAATAATTAGAGATTATTCTCTAGTAACAACTTTAAGAAATTAATTGGTTTATGTGAGTATTTAAGAAACCTTTAATAACATTATAGGTAACTTATCATCAAATGGGTAGCCAACCTTAAAATGGATGGGCAGCTGTTCTGTTATCTTTTATCTGAAGTCTAGAAACTGACTTTCAGCAGACTGACCAATTATGCTTACTAATATTTTATCTGCAAAAGACTCAGGTTAGGAGTACCCTTAACTGATGAGTGTGTATGAGGAATATGATGCGAGTAAATGAGGCGAAATAAGTATGCCAAAATCATAATAAATGGAAATCAGTGGTCTTTGCCTAACCCTCTGGGCAACAGGTATGACTGTATGTATGTACCTATGTGATGATTATTTAAAGTAAGTCTAAATTTTATATATTTAAATAAAAATGCAACAATGTTCAGGTTCAGGTTATCACTTTATAGCAATATTCACTCATTTATTCTACCTACATATTTTTGGCTACTCTACAAATCTATAAAATAACTGATGTAAAAAATGTTAAGCAGGATATTATGTGAAATATGAAAAAAATATAGTTGTCTACATTATATTTTATAATAAGTACCTACTTTTTATTAGTAATGTCTGGTTTTAACATATTAATATGCAAATACAAGCAGGGAAAACATTAATTACTCATATTTCTTATGATATTATATCAAGATAAGATTAACTTTTGTGCAGCTTAAGAGATTATGGTATTTGAGGTTTTGGGTATTTTTAGCTGAATTGAATTTTAAATAAGTATGTAAAGCATATATTATTCAGTTTATTGGTCTATGTACCAACTAAGCAACAACCCAATAATATGTAACTATCACCAATAAATAGACTATTTATATAGAAGACTTAATAGGCTCTGCCTAGTTTGGGATCAGATGACCGTGTGTGGGCTGTCCCAAGATATTATTATTATTAAAATTGTCATCATAATTTTTATTAACAAAACAACTCTATAATCCTTGTTTCACTTTATAGACTGACAAATATCAGGACAGCAGTAACAGAATTAATGGTGATTGTAAACTAACTACCTGACTACAATTATTGATATTAATAATATTGCAATATGTTACCAATATACAGGCTCCGCCTAGTCTGGGGGCAATACAGTTTCATGACAAATAAATGATTTTATTATTATTATAATAGTTATAAAACTATGCTCGCAACTTTCACAAGTAATTCACTGAATAAACAAAGTAATTACGAGTCCTATTTATATGTGACATTATTTATCTACCTTTCTAAAATGTTAAAATAATTGTAAACAAATTAAGTAAAGATTATAGGTACAAAACAATAGAATATGTCAACTTACTGTGAATATTCCTGATCGGTACATATCTAACACTTCATTTAACACCATAAGTCCTCTTTCTTTACCAAGGAAGTTGTTCAGTACACACACACCGTACTGTGTCATGTCTCTGATCACTCTATGACATATTTCATAACAAGAGTCACTTGGATCCATATAGTAACTATTAGGCATATGACTAAATGGTGCACCACTGCCTTTCAATGAAGCTTCAGGGTACTCCTTCACGCGAGTACCCTGCTCAGGTCCGTAGCTAGGCAGGACAGGCATTTTGACTGTGTCAGTTCTGTTCACTGCTCGTAACACATTAGATGTGCCCGGCGTAGCGAAGTCCACTGTGCTCAGCTGTTGCGCAGACTCGCGCAACACCTCCTGCTCAGACGAGCCCTCGTATGTTATGGCACTGCTTGTCGTTAACTCGCGGTTTGTATACACTACACTAGAAATTACACTATTGTCATTGTGTCCCGATGCTTTCGATACACCTTCCTCACTTTGTTTAACGTTTTCAGTTGATATTTGCGAATTATATTTACTAACACTGTCCGTGGTACCCTCCTTAACACTATTTTTAACGTTTTTAGTTTTAGTTTTGTTCAAGTGTCTTAGACCACTACCCTCTTTAGAAATATTCTTCTGTCTATCTTCAGTGGCGTTGGAAGTTCCGTCTTTCACTTTCTTCGTAGCTTCTTCACCAACAATTGAACGTTCACTAAAATTATCGCTTTTTGAACCCTGTTTCGGTAACTTAGGTGCACATTCACTTTTATGTCTCTTCCAGTCTTGACGTTGGTGATCCGTATTACAATAATATACGATCAGACAACGAGCGCACCTTCTATGGGTTTTCTCGTTGCAAACGGCGCAACAAGCGAGGCCGCCTCCTTGATTCATTCTAAATAATTTCTCTCAAGGGCCGGCCCCCTACGACTTGTCAACTGAAAGAAATGTCATCGTCGACGTGACAGTTATACGGATATCAAAATGGTTTCAATTTAGTTTATATTATTCTTTTCGGCTTTTAATTTCACTACATATATCTTGTATTTTTTTTTAAATTATGTAATGAAATTACGAGCATAGAATAAATTGTAGTAAGTATAAAATACAAAAACTATCATTAACAAATCTATATCATGACTAATAAACTCAGTTAAAGCTGGTAACACACATTAGGAATACCGTTTAGTATTTAGTAATGTTACTAATGAGTTCATCAATATGTATTTGGATTTAAACAATTTATTTAAAACAGCATAGAATTTAAATGATAATTTCTCATTGTTATTGTATAGTTGATGTACTATTAATTATATTTGTATTTTATTTATATATAATCATGAGTGACTGTTATAAGTAACAACATAGAGAAAATATTCTCATTAGTCTATGGTAATAATTATTATTCATCATAAGTATTGCAAGCGTAAAATAATACCATTCGCAATGTGCTCTAACTCTAACAAATAGAACAATTTGACGACCCGATTGGCGCAGTGGCAAAGCGATGCTGCTGCGCTAAGGGTTGCGGGTTCGATTCTCGCACGGGACAAAAATTTGTACGATCCGCAGATATTTGTCCCGAGTCTGGGTGTTTGTGTATGTGATATTACACGTTTGTAAAACGCACCCACGATACAGGAGAAATTGCTAGTGTGGAGCAAGGTTTAATAAAAAAAAAACAAGCGATACGTTGCATGTCTATATCGGGACCAAAGAGTATATAAACACTACGTTATAATCGGGGCAGCGCGCAGCGATTCAAACAAGACAGTTATATTTTTAATAATTAAGAAAGTAAAAAACTATGCCACTGAAATGTTTACATGAATTTGGTAAACATCTAGGTTAATGATTATTTTACTAAGCCAGCAGCTTAGCTATCGTCTCCACCTGACCGTATAGAAAAGTACCATCAGTTAAATACTTACTTACAAATATACCTATTGCAGTTAGACGGTGCCAGTAAACTTAAACATTTATCTTTTCGTAGTTAGGCCTTTCGTTCCAAAACTAAAGTTTATGATGTCACTCGAAAAGCTGCTGCGTTAAAATGGTCCTGCAGGCCGATCGCGTTAAATATTATCAGCCAAACGACATTAGAACGATGTTGGTACCACTCACTTTTGAGTGTTTCGTATCGCGCTAATGATTTGACAGCAACTTGAATCGAAGACGGACGAGTATTAGACGCGAACCGCCGTCAAACAATAGCAACGCCAACGGTTGGGATAAAGTTGGAACAATGCAACTTTTTGTGGATTGGATCATAACTATTTCGTTTGTAAATTTGATTTTGGGTGAAAAACTTGTGTAAATATGGGTGGATCTATTTGAGAGATATCATGAATTCGATTTAGCGGTTGATCGGGCTAAATCTACCAATAAAAATATTATAACAAGACATGTGTGATGCTATAAGTGATCGGCAGTTTGTTGGGCGATATAGAAGACTGATAAAGCATTTAACTACTGACCCGTGCTACGTTATGATACTTAGGATGTAAGAACCAAGGTAAGGTTACAATAAGAACGTATTTTGTGTAATTTCTCTGTAAAGGCACTAACAGTCCCATTATAACTTTTATTACACAACCTTTCGCTTGTTACTTGAAAACTATGCATGTATTTAATAATGCACATATTAGCGTATAAACAGACTCATAACTATCAAGTAAACCCGCAATATTAAGTGATAAAAGTTTACCAAAGTACTAAAATCAATATTGTCAAAGAATAACAAAAATATTGTTTAGATTTAGTTGATATCACCTTGTATGTTACTGGATATTATCAGACCATTGTTAGAGTCAGCCAAGAAAAATATGTCATAGGCCAATTTCTTAAAAGCTATTCAAGTATACAACAAGTGATAATGACTTTGAATAAACAAATTGTAACAAATATTAATTAAATATTTATTCATAATATTCTTCTATTATTGTCTTTGTAACTCATATTTATAATAAACTTTACTGATCAGAAAATTAAAAATATATAATTGTGTAATAATTTGCATTTCCAGATTTTACAAGAAATTTAAAACTACAGTGTAAGATTGTATTGATGAGACCAACAATGTTGCAATTATGTGTTCTCCCAAACATAAAGAAAATGAAACAATACAACTTTCAATATTATAATAGTGAGTAATTTAATAAATTTTAAATAATGTTACTACATACCTCTGCCTATCCCTTCGGGGATGATGTGATGTTATGTTATAAAGAGAGTTCCACAATATTAATGGGATTTTGGATAATCAAACTTCTGCTAGATATCTTAAAATGTATGTATACAATTTCAATGATGATACGCACCTCAAACCAAGAACCAGACAGTTCTGAAGAGTACTACCAATGAACTTTGCACTTGACTGCCATGATTGTTGATGACCAATGTTTAGGCATTACATGTGATTGCTTTAGATATATTAATTTATGGAAATCATGAAACATAATTTGATTTATGATTATAGTTAAATTATAAGTGTTTTTCTTTGCAGATGCTCATTGGTTGATAGGAAGCTGCGTTAAATCCTGGTAGCTGCTGCAAGATATATATTGCTTGCTGTGTGCAGCTGCTGCTACAACTAGGACAAGCATGACAGCAGGCACTATATTATCTGAAATGCTTGTGGATAGAGGCCAATGAATTATTTACATCCCAGTAGCTGCTGCAAGAATACTTGCTGTGTGCTGCTGCTGCTACACCTGGGGCTGTATTGTTTGATTTACATGCTTAGTTTACTCATTTAATGTCAAATAAAACTATTTGATTATAAAAATCATGGTTTTAATCATATAATTATAATAATAACTTGATTGTATCAAGAAAAGGTTTACATTATCAGATAAATATCACTGATCTTCATACTAGGATACCCTGTGTTGTGAAGAATCACATAGTCTCAACAGGGGAAGGGAAATAAAACCAAAGTTATGTGATTTCAAATTATTGATTACCATAAAAAATGCTATGTAAATATACTCTTGTTAAACTTTCGAACTAATCTTGGTCACAGATTTGTTGTGGCTTATCACATATTTTGCTGGTTATTGTAGGCTATATTGAAGACATTCTGAAACAAAATAATTTTCAAGTTTAAAGAAATGCATTTTAAAAACCAAGCTTTTAGGTTATCTTAAACATTACATAGGTCAACAAATACAATCGCAATTTCACGTAAAATGGTAGATCACATATTGAAATATAAATCGTGTCGCCGTTTGTACGGTGTGGTTTAATTTTCGGAACATAGAGTACACTCATACTGTACACTTAATATTTAAATGTTTATTTATATTAAAAGTAGTACGTACCCGCCATAATTTTCAAAGGCACCGCCGCCTCACTGCGCTGCATTTCCAGCTACATATTACACACATAACGGTTGCCCATTGTGCTTGTTTAATATTTATTTAAATTAAATGTTTACGTATCAGTAATAACTTCTAATGTCAGGCTGTCAGCACCGCAATAATTTGAGTCATAGATTATACAAAATTCTTATTTAAGTACTTTCCGCTGTCAAAACTAGAGTTGCAATTATTCACATTGGTTACTAAACACACGATTTTAGATAAACTAAAGGTACATCACTAACGACTCCAATCTGGTAACGTTCCGGCTGCGATAATTATGTGGTTCTCGTTTGTACTTATCGCGATACCAAAATCTGCAAACGTGAATGGGATCCAAACGCGTATCGCAGATGTACCCGTATGTTAGCGTTGACGTTTGCATACCATTTAAAATAAGGCGATCAGCCTCCTGGGCTGGTCACGTCTGTCGTATGGCAGACGAACGATGGGCCAAACTTACATCAAACTGGACCCCTCAACAAGGGAGACGACAGCGAGGAAGACCCAGACGGAGACGGCGGGACGAACTCGACTTGTTTATGCAAGACTGGTCGTTGGTAGCTGGGAATAGGGAGATGTGGAAAGAGAGTGGGAAGGCCTTTGCCCAGCAGTGGGACATTTTAGGCTAATAATAATAATAATAGTTAGGCCTTTGTATCTACGTTCAAGGATAAATAATATCTAAATTCATAAAGAAAATCTGAAAATTATGGACACGAGCGGATTTTAATCCGCGACCTTTGTCGATCCGTGGCGCAGCGCAGCTCTGATATATCTGAGCTATCGTGTCGGTGCTCGCACCCATCAAATTTAAGTTTTCTTCGCGTATTTACGTCTTATGGGTGACACATAAATAATATTTTAAAAGAAAATGCACGTTTTAATATAAAATTATTTATTTAATGAAATACATAATTTGAATAAAGTCTTCATTCATTTACTTTTCTCAAAATAGTTTTGTGTAATGTAAGCTTTATTATAACTCATATGGTATAGAAAAAGGGAAATACGTGTCAATTTGTTAATTTTTGGTTGTTGAAAAGTACGATTAAACTTAGGTATATAAATATTTAACTTATTTACAAAAATAATTGGGAATAGAATTATTTTTAATTATAGAATGAATAGGGAAGGTTTATCATGAATAAAAACAGACTAGATTAGTTCTACGTCGAGTCACGTTCTTGGTTTGTCATTTTTCCCATAGATTCATCGTTTAAATTGTGAGTATGTAGTGGAACTATCATTATGATAATTTTATTAAGTTATGGAAGAGAGCGAGACTCGACGAGAGGAACTAAAGAGTGCGTAAAGGCGCGCGTAGTATTAATGATGTACGCGCGCCTCTGCGCTAACTTATTAATAGTTTCTTACACTAATATAAAACATAACAAGAATTGTCTTCTGAGTTTTGGAAAGTAAGACAATACAATTACCTATAGATAAAAATCCTTAAATTTCATCAGCTTGTCCTACTTTCCTAGAACCATTAATCCAATAACTTAGCGATGGTTACAATTAATTGTATTTAACCACTTTATTTTTAATGCATAAGTCAGACATCATATTTTAAGGTGAATCATGTTGATTCACTTTAAAATATGTCAGTTACATTATGCATAGAATAAATATTAAAACTACCGCTAGTTAGTTCCAGGATGTATCAGAGATTCTTTCAGGAGAATGCGACCATCACTTATCAGTCTCTAATCATACGATCACTGACGACATCTGATCTGATATTTATTTAAAACTTAACTCTGTACTTAAAATTTTTAAATCATTTCCTTAATCACTTTTTAGATTAGATGCTTTTCACTTAATTTTTCGCCAGCAATATTTAGGTACTCACTGAATTTGCTAAGTTTTAACAAAATTCCAAGTACAGAGGTAACTATTTGAATACTACGTTAGGTACTCGAAAGTCTAGCCAATATTATTTGGACCCTATAATTACTTTAGTACCTGTACTATCTTTACAATAGCTTCTTTTACGAGTAACGTATGTAAACAGTAAGCTTTGCAGCCTCAAAGTAATACCATACACTTATTACTTTGTCTACATAGATATGACATATCATCCAAAAAAGAAACATTATAAATTCGATTTTGATATATCTTCTGGTCATAGCTGAGGCAATATTCGAGACAGCAGTAAGGGGAAAAAGATCTATTTCAGTCAATATTCTAAATATTTTTTAAACATCGTGTAAATAGAACAACGTCGGAAGTTATTGAGTAAATAGAACCATGTTAATAAACGTTAATGAGTTGATAAATTCGTATGTGCTGTGAAAGTCTAAAACCAGCACAATCTTTTTTATTGTCACGTAGGTCCAATATGTCGCAACGACACAACATTTTCGATAAGAGTATCGAGAATACAATCATTTTTACGCACGGCAACACATTCTCGCCACAGCGTAGCAAATCGCGACGGACTTTTAGCGGGAAATTTAAGTTGTCATATCCATGTTTTAGATTTAGTTAAATTTTAAAGCATTTTCTGTGGTTATACTCTTGTTTGGTCATCATTTAGTGGTGGGATAGGAGGAGGAGGAGCGTGTAGAACCCTCGCTAGTTCCGCTTTCTCGTCGGCAGACAGCACATAGACGGGAGGGGCGGCTGGTAGAAACCGTTCTGCTTTGTGAGGCTCCCGTTGTAATCTTGCGCGGTACAGCATCACGAGGACACACAGCACGCTGATTATGAACGCTGATGTAGCTGCTAGGACTATTAAGGCGGTGTGGTAGGAAGTTGTAGCAGAGACCTGGTGAGCATAATACAAATTATAATACCAAGTAATTTTAATTATTATTGTCATTAATGTGTTTACTACATACATTTTTATTTACTCTAAAATCATAGGTAATTTGAAAATGTTTCAAAAAATTCTAGTGATAAAATTTAGCTTGTATACTTTCCCTTACAAAGAAAAATTAGGCATCCAAAAGAGAAGATTTTTTTAACAGTCTTGTTCTAATTAGTCACATTAGTCACACATAAGTTCCTACCGTATTACCCATCCTATATATATGGTATTAACACTGTGTATAACATAGCTGTGTACTATAACTAACTATAATTACTATAAGTACCGATACTATATAATGAAACTCACAGTAGACTCGCTGAGTATCTCCCGCTGCTGCATGGCGGGCGGCACGACTGCCGCGAGCCGGTACTCGCTGCGGATGACGTCAGCGCCCAGCATGCCCGCCATGCGAGACTGGCTTGATCCTGTTAGTTTCTCTTGTTTCACCTGGTAAATAATATAGGTGGTCCGTTAGTGCCAAACGTTATTCGAGCTTCTTATCTACATTATGTAGGTGTTTCATGTATTGTAATTTGCAACAGGTTAGGCCAAAAAAAGCTTCGGTAGGTACTACACCTATTTTTATTCAAAGGGTTAACTTGCCTTTGCTACTGCTATTACTGTTAATAGTTTCAACTAATTATTCAGGGAGAAATTTAGATCCATAATTTGATGCTGGCATTCATCATAATTAATCAAGGTCGTTTTAGAAATTCCTGATAAGAATCTTGTAGTAATCTTTGGATTTTTTTTATTATTTGATCGTAGGTAATTTTTGAGCCATATAGTAATGTGTGTATTTGAGTGGCTGCGCCATAAACAGACCAAGTTCTCGATATGGTAGACGTAGTCGACGGCGCGCGGGCCGCTGAGCAGCGCGCGCAGGCGGGCGGCGCGCGGCTCGTGCGCCAGCGCCACGGGCACGCGCGCGCCCAGCGCCGCCAGCCGCATGGCCAGCGAGTCGCGCGCCTGCTCCGCCGCCGCCGTCTCCACGTTCAGCAGCTCCAGCTCCAGGACTGCTGATTCTATTCGTGTTGGATCTGCAACGTTGGGAATTAGGATTTTTTTATTGCTGTTACCATGTGAAAAAAATGTATCGCTACGATATCACTGATACGGGAAGGATTTATGTAATTCGAATTCGTTGTCTGATTGTGAATACCCTATTTTGAACATGAATAACATGAATGACGATAAGAAGAAGATAATGAACAATATCATTTGAGCAACATATGGCGTGATTTGTTCTAATGAACAGTGTGGAGATCATTTCTGACCTACCTTGGTACCTACTATTTATACAATTTACGAATCTTATCTTTAATTTAATCTTTACTGATTTCCTTGATTCATATTTATAACTCCATAAAGCCTTTTTTTAGGATAATTGGTTTCAGTGACATAATAAAAATCCACAACATTCATATTACTTACCACAAGGGTCAGGTGCGGGCGCATCATTCACAGGTCCCACATGTTGTCTCTTCTGTCCCGCAGCGTCCACACACCAGCAGCGCCCGCGAGAGCATTGCCGCGGAGAAAACGACCCGTCGGATAGACAACGGGGACGGACTCCATCACCACCTGTGACACATAAAATATGGTACTGAATAAAGGTATGTATTTAGTTTTGATTAATGCAGTCAGTATTCGTTCTATAGAAATAACGTTTTGAGTAGTCCAGAGAAAAATATTTACTGTTTACGACCACAGAACCCAGTAACATGTCTTCTTTTACGAAACTTACCATTATCAACCTCCTCTTGCATCAACTGACACTTGGTCTTAAACACGATCTTCTCTGTGTTCACTTCTAGAGGTCTCTCCAGCCTCCGTGTAGTGTCTGCAGGCTTTGGCTCGACCACCTCCGACACAAACACGGGTTCGTCTTTATGTTCAAGCATCTTCTGCAAAGATTCCTCCTCTCGACCGTCATCTTCGAGATCGAGATCTTCATCGTCGTCGTCGTCGTCTTCGTCGAACTCGTCTATTCTGTACGCTGTCATTTGTCTGATAAGTTCTTCTAATACTGTAGGGAGAAGTTGAAGATTGTTAGAATTAAAACTAATGTTTCTATTATGTGTATAAAAGGATGTCTGAACTGTCTTTTTTCCTGATCTTTCTTTCTTTTCCTGTTTGTCCTTAACTATTTTAAGTTTTCAATAAACATATGGTCCTCTACCATATCTTTCTGTAGGTTAATATGTATTTATATAAAAAAGACACTATAACCTAACCTAACGCTGACCTCGATACCTATATATTTTATACTGAAAACTTTTTATATATTCTTTACCAGGAATAGTCAAACTGGATAGTATCTAAGGAGTACCTTCGTCGGCTCTAGCCCGTTCGTCGAGCGGGTCCCGCTGCACCCACTTGCGCGCCTGCCTGAAGTTGCAGGACGGCTTGGCGCTGCGCACCAGCGAGCCCTTCAGAGGCTCTCCGCGGGCGCTCACGCACCAACACACGTCTGAAAATTGATTAGCTATTTAGGTAGGCTGATGTTAATACTGATTACCTATATAATGAATTGAAAGAAGCTCATATTGTTTGTCCAGTTTTTGATGTTGCATAATATTGCTATTATGGTGATCACTTCGTAGTTCATGGTTCATGACAATCCAAGAATAATAATGCAAACTGTTATTAAAGTCCTTGGAAGTTAACGATTAAGATGCTCGATTTTTGTGTAACTAAATTAAAATCTATAAAGTGGCCGCAATGTAGTTTTACTTACCAATGTGAGACATACACTGCACCGACTCCCACGCACCACTGGCGTCACACTTGGGTATAAATGTTCCTTTGCCATACTTTTCTGACGCTGCTTGGTTCTTTTCTCTTAGCCTTTCGCATGGGCTCAATACTGTAGGCATCATAAGAAAATAAATCAGAAGTTTTCCAATAATGCTCGATATTTAATCCAAAGCTAACTATTTCTAAACTAGAAGTCAATCAGATTTATTTTAGCTAACTACTAACCCACTTTATTATTTTTTTATCTCTATCTAATACAAACACTAACAGCAGATATTTCATAATTCTAACGAAGCATTGGACATCCTCTAGAGAAGTTGATTACAAAAGAAAATACTAAGTACGCACTTCTACTGACGACTATTTCTAAAATTGCGAAAATACAAAATACGCCCATGCGTTTTGGAATGCCAATTAAGCCAACCATGCTATTAGAAAAGTGCAAAATGTAATGTGGAGTTATCACATGATTTTATAAAACTAAAGTAGTTACGACGTGCCTTCTTCTTTAGAAATGTGGCTAGTCCTCCTTTTTTTATTTCTCAATTTCGCTGCTCCACCTTCAACTGTTTAAATCAGTAACACAAGTTCTTAAAATGATGAGAATATAAAGCTATGGTCGGCGACATATAACACAGGAAAAAAATTGAAACTCAATCTATAAAGGTATAGACAATGTCTGCAGAGAAGTAATTATATTAGGAGAAATGTTTATTTAAAGTTAATAGGTACTTTCGAATCGAATTTATTTATAATTTTGTCATAAGTAACGATTTGAAACTAAATCCCTGTATGCATATTTTTAATGAACTTACCAGGGCACACGTTGTTGCATTCCTCTTTAGTTCTAAAGTTGTTGTGATTGCCGGAGCAACCGTGGTATTTAAACCGTTCGCAGCGGTTTCGTTCATGGTTGAAGTGCCACCTGGTCGTGTTCAGAACTACTCCTTCTGAGCAGTTGCCTTCGTCTTTGTTTTCGAAACAAACCGTACCTGAATTAAAAAAAATCTATATTATATCATTGAACAAAAATCTTAGATCTTTTAAAACACCTTCAACCAGTACTGTGCACAAGGTAAGAAGCATGAGACTTGTTTAAAGAGATTGGTTAAAGCTTTTATAAAGAAAATGTCCAAAAAGCTAAAATTTCTTTATGTATAATTACGGTCAACTATTAGTATTATAAAGTCGTGAAAATGTTTAGAAAGTTTGACTTACGTGGCTTAGGACAGCAGACAGATGGTCTGGAATCATGTGGCGCAAATCGACAGGCGTGAGTCGAAGGGCAGGCAGCCGCATTAGGTCCACACTTCAGAGGTCCGGAGCCATCGGGAGCTTGTATTGGGTCGAGTCCTTCGGGGCATTGGGGAGATGGGGCACACCTCGCCAGCGGTAGACACGGTTCAGCCTGGAATTATGATAGTAGTTTAATGACTTGATATTGACGACGTAAATAATATCTTTCAAATATTGTATTAAAATATTTGCTCGACACGTGTAAGTAGTTTTACAAAGTGTGTATTTGTGTGAATTGTTCAGGAAAATATACTTGCATTTTGTCAGGAAAAAACGTTATAAGTCGTATGCTATTAATTAAGTTGAAACTGAAACAATTATGTTTTGTAGCGCTCATAAACTACTGGAATATGCAGTTACCTCGCAGTCCAAGGGAACCAGTTCACAGGTCTCGTCGGGCCTACACTTGGCATCAGCACAGGGGTCCCTGCAGGTGCAGGTGGGACAGCCGGCGTGGTCCAGCTGCCAGCCGTACGCACACGCCTGCTCCGCGCTGCACGCTTTCGCTGGACACGCGGCGGGCGCGCTGCAGTTTGGCGTGGAGTTCGTGCTGCGCGTGCCGGGGATCTGCACAAGTTCAGATCAAGGTGAAGCTGCGTTTTTTTAAGGTCGGTTGGTGGATGGGTGGCCATCCATTATCACATCGTAGCCAGTTCGTGCCTTGGACAGAAAATTATTCCACCGGTCCTGGCTGTCTTTAGATGATTGTGGTTAGTGTCTTAGACAGTGGTGACGGGTCAGAAGACCGCACAAAGCTGTTAAATCTGCTAAACCTAATTGACCAGTTGATACCAACCTCGTTACCAGCTGTGTCGACACACCAGCAGGTTTTTTCTAAACCACGACATTGTACGGTCTCGTAGGCACCATCTTCTTTACATTTAGGTACCCACGTCCAAGCCGGGGGACTTCCAGTCTCAGCGGCTGTATGAAGCGCTAGTGCCCTAAAATAACAAGAGTAAAGGTACTTATAAAACTACAGGGTCTTTTTACCTACATTGCTTATTGTCTACATGGATACCCTGAAGTGTAGGCTAGGAAACTTTGATACATCTCCATTTGGATCCAATATCGTTATAAGCTTCGGAGCATATAAATGCGCGTTAGGGCAATATACTGAGACAGTGGAGTTTTCATGTGTAAAGATTCATAGATGATGAAGTATACAGAAAAAACATTTTCTTTCTTTAAATGTATCTATTGGAATAAGTTATTGGGTAGTTACATACTTTTTATGAGCTGCCAAAACGGTATTCGTCCATAGATTTGTATGGCAAAGGTGACGTCACTAGTTCGCAAACTCTGTTTATTGATTTCAAAGCAAATAAAAAACGAATTTGAATAGTGTATAGGGTTTTTAGGGCTAAAATAAACCATTTTTTTAGAGGAATAGTGTCTTGAAATTATACGATTTATGTTGTCAACTAGCCAATTGCCTAACTAACCTAACCTAACCTAACTGCCAGTGCAGTACCTTACTACATAAAGAAGTAGGTGTAGGTAGTGTGTGTACCTGGTCTGCTGGCAAGCCGTCTGGTGCACGGCGGGCGTGCAGGCGGTGCCGCAGCCGGTGGGGCAGCAGCGCTCGGCCGCGCCGCACTCCGCGTCCGAGCGACACGACCACTCGCACGCGCCGCTCGAGGGCACCAGGTACGGACACTGGCCGGGCTTCTTAGGGAGGCCTGCAAGGTAGATAGGATGTGCTTCATTGTATTGTCATACCAAATTGTAATCTAATAACTTGCATTAACGACAATATATAATTGTCGTTAATGCAAATTATTTTAGCTGGATCAATTTTATTTGAGTAACTAGCTTATGCCCGGATTTCGATTAAAAGATCTGTTTGTAGAAGCAGTAAGCAGATTTACTTAATTGTTTTTTTTTTCTAAGGAACCCTAAATATTTTTACAATTAAAAGTAACCTTAGATACTACTTATTATACCAGCTATTTGCCCGTCAAAATCCGTCAAGCTGTCGAATAAATAAGTGATCTTACAAGCAGGTACAGGGGGGCAGTAATCAGCATCGCAGGCAACATCAACAGCAGCGCAGGCGCGGCCGGCGGGGCAGGTAACGCCGGCGCAGGGGTCCCGGCAGCGGCATGTCGGACAACGAGATGCGCCCAACTCAAAGCCGTAGTCGCAGCCCATGCGGCATGTCATCTCCAGGCACGATAACTCCGCGCGAACTCTAATAATGAACGACATCAAATAAATTATTCTCCACACCCATTTGGCAATGTGATACTAGTTGTGAGTGAGTGTTCATCAGCCCATTGCAGTCCACTGCCGGACATAGGCCTCTCCCAAGGTACCTACGCCACAGAGCGAGTTCTTCCCAACTAGTTTATCAACAGGATCTTACTTGTCACAATCCACAGCAGAAGCATTTCTGGTGCTAGTATCAGGTATTTCCGTCCCGAAGGAGTCGACGCACCAGCATCGTCCGTTGGCACACTGCTGTGTAGTGAAGGCGCCGTCAGGCTTGCAGGTGGGCGCGGGTAAGGCCAGCTTCATGCCGTCCACTGTGCCTTCCATCTTTTCGTCGAAGTCACGGAGGTATTCGCACACTGTGGGTATGACGTAGATAGTATTATTTGATTCGTACCTACATGTTGTACTTCACATACCTAATTATGTTTTGATTCTCTTTTTAAGTATTTCTTTAAGTGTGCTAAATACTACTATTGTAGATCTCTTTAATTTTGTTTTATCGATGTGTGTTTACATAACTGTATATACTTACCTAGTGATAAAATCAGTTTAGATTATACCTATTGTACAAAACAGATTTATAAGTCGGTATTAATTAGCAAAACTAGCGTTGTTATATGTTTAATTTAATGCCGTCACTCGTCGAGTCTTATTAATCTACCCCAAATACCCTAAAATACTCGTAATATCATATGGCATTATTAGGGCCATCCACAATAGTATCCTCAGGATTCTTCATTGCACTTTATCCCTGATTATAAAGCATACATGTGCATGGAATATGTGAACACAAGTATACTTACTAGTAGGAGTATCATCTACTCTGTCAGTCTGAAGCCGCATCTTGGCAGGGTCCACGCACACAGGCCCACAGCTGGCCGTGCAGCACACCATATCATTGTCGCAGTCGCCTTCAGGGCACGTCATCGTGGAGTTCAGACCACATAACACGTCTACTTCAGGGCCGCACGACTCGAAGTTTATCTAAAAAAAGATTAAAAGTTGATTTAAAATTGTTTTCAGTAAGATTTTTTTTAAACAAATTTTTTTCTCTATTTTTATGATACAATATTTTCAGTTCGGTTGGAGTTACATTTATTTCAAAAATCATTGATTTATTGCAAGCTTCTCTTTTGAGTCGTAAAATCCACATTGACGAACATATAATAATAATATAATATCTTTATTATTTATATCTTTATATAATTATTATGATACTAAAGTGTGTTACCTCCATAACATCACTTTCGGTGCTGTTGTCTACTACATGGAGGTCGGGGCAGCAGACGTCGCCCCCGCCGCGGCGCCCGCGCGTGCAGGCGTGGCCCGTCGGGCAGTCGGCGTCCGCGCCGCACGTCACCAGCGAGCCCACTGAGTCAGTTGTTGGTGTTCCCACCTCGCACGGGTTGTCATATGATACTTTAGGCCGGCCTAAACATAAATATGGTTACATTTTAATCGAGAGTTTTGTGTTTTATGCCCACCTGAGTTTAAAGTAACGGATAAGTTTAAAAATTGGAAATAATAATTGGATTTAGATAACCGAAAAAAAAGATTATACTTACATACTGGGTATCCAGTACACAAATCTCCAGAACACTCGGCTTCTTTAACTCTAATACATTCTTCTTCATCGGGGCACGGGAAGCCAGCACAAGGATCATCACATTCACATGTGGGACACCCATCAGCGCCCGTCTTGTATCCGTACTCGCATACTCCCGCGCACAGTGCGCGCGCACACGCGGACAGGCTGCGAGCCCCGCTGCGCGCCGCCAAGGGGGCGGCTGAACACTTCACTGTTGATGATGGACCCATTGATCCTCGGAGCTTGTTCCCTTCGGCGTCGACGCACCTGGATATGACAAGTTTCATGTGAGAAACAATTGCACCTCATTAAGATTTAAATAATCACAGTACGGCTTTCAGTACAAATAAAAAAAACATGTCATGATTATACACCTCAATATTTATTGTGTAAAACCAGATATTTTAAGAATTCTCACCAGCAAACTAATCCGTTCCTAGAGCACTGTCTCGACACAAACGAGCCGTCTTCACCACACTGCGGTACATATCCTTTGCCCTCCTTCTCACTCACAACGAGTAGCTCGGCTAACATCTTCTGTTGTGTGCACATAGTAACATTATGTGGGAGAAGGCAATGTCTCCCACATTCTCCACCGTCGCAACACTTCTGCATTGACGGACATTCTAAGTCGTGGGCACAGGGGGTTCCGCAATCCAACTCGTTGTGGGTAGGGACTGGACATGTTCCGGCCTTTTGAAGCTCTAGCGATGCTGGACAGCATACGCCATAGTCGTTTCCTAAAAACAATATTGATTAGAACGTTAAGATGTATATGACGTAACTCCACACAAAAATTCTGAAGTAAAAACATTCTTTACACAAAGGAACCTTATGAAAATGAAATTTTACCTGACTCAACAAGACATCTGTACAATGGTGGACAGTTAGGTTTTCCAGGGTCGGTACCACATAAGAATGGTCTGCTTGTTTCTGATATCAACAACGGCTCTCCCACAGGGCATATGTTCTGAAGACTACGGCCTCTTTTACCTGAAAAAATTAGATTAAAAGGTAAGCCCAAAACCGCTAGTAGTTAAGTAAAATATATTTGCATATCTACTGTAACGCGTGCTATTCATAACATTTATAATTCTTACGTCACGTTGTTTCGACAGTTTGTTTGCATGTTGAAACGGTGATAAGCAACCTTATTTAGTAAACAATTATGTATAAGCAGGCGCCAAGATCATTATCATTGAGTTACCTTTATAAACAAAGGTATTCGCGAATGATACCTATTCAAATATTTTGATTTGGACAATTCATTTTATAAAATTCCATGAAGTCATGAATTTCGGCTTCAGTTGAGACAAACATTTTAAAATTAACGGAATGACTTCTGCAATTGTTTTTAGATCTTCAGTTGTTGGAACTGACGCAAATACATTGGTACTCATGTAATTGGCTTGTAACCCAGCATACGTAGCCTTGACAACGCTAAACCAGTACCTATATCTACTTACAAGTAGGTACAGGGGGACAAGGCGGCCTTAAGCACGGAGCTTCCTCCAGTTGACATGACAGCTGCCCAGGACAAGTGACGGTTGTGCAAGGGTCCCTGCATTTGCACAGAGGACATCCTCGTGAGTCGAGTTCGAAGCCCAGAGGGCACAACATGCGGCATGTGTGAGCGGCGCAAGGGGCTACTCTTGTGCAGTTTACTAGGCCCGCAGCTGGCGCCCTAGTTCCGGCAATCTGGAAGAGAAGATAATATTTGTCATAAAATATTTTTTGTTTAATACTTTCTAGCTTGTAGTTTTTAATGTTTACTAGTTAATTTTTTCCGTACAAACATTCAAAAGGTTTTGTAGCTACAAAAAACAACGTCTAAACGTAATAGACTCACAAAATAAAATAATTTTAATACAAACTGTTTGCATTTAGATTTCGCCTATGTCATGAGTGCAGTTACAGATTTTCTTTGGAGAAACCGGATAACTTTAATTCTATAATACTGAAGTTGACACTTTATATAATTCCTTCGCCTTTAACGGCACTCACGGGAATCCGGGTGGCTCATAATTCTACGCCAAACACAACACATTAATCAAAACTTATGAAAAGATTTATATTTATGACATTTTGAAATATTCATTGTGGTTTGAAGACTCGCGCAGCGTCATCCTTTCTCTAGGTACATATGTATTCGGTGTTGTAATAAACTGAATGCGTCTCGATATAAGAATTCCGTTGGTACAACGGTGTAAAACTCAGTAAGTGGGTTAAACAGTACAATATATCAAAGTATTACGTTTTGGTCCGTTGCCGATGACGAAGAATTAAGTGAGGCAAATTGTATTGGAAGACGGCCAAAACCTTTTTTTGGGCAGATTCCTTGTACGATCTACACGATTAGCAATACTTTGCAGACTACTTGGAAAAAAGTAACACATATCGACTGGTTTAAATCTGCCTAATAATAAAATAATTTTTTACATGTGTAATCATGAGATGTTCTGTGGAAAGTCCAGGTTAGGAACATCCTAAACCAACGATTTTTTATGAATAGAATTGAATGAGATTTATGAAGAATGGGTTTAATAGAATAGGCACCTAAGGGGCATTCCAAGATTCTAGCAAATGGAAATTCTCAGGGAACCAGTTGTTACTATGTATTTATTTTGTTTTGGGCTGTATAAGTTTTTTTATTCCTTACCTCGAAACCAGCAGCATTGACGCACCAGCACGAGCTAACAATCTCGTTATCGCACTGTATTTCCTCAAACTCTCCGTCCGTGGTCCTGCAACGAGGTGACCTCATTGAGTGCAGTAACCCTCGCCCTCCACGGCTATTCTCCGCCGCTAGGGCTCGGGATATTCGTTCTGATGATAGTTTTATGTTCTCACAACCTGTGAACAATTTTCTTATTAGTTAATTTACCATACATGAGTGTGAATAAGGCATAAGAGGTATTCCAAGATTATAGTAAATGTAAATCCGTGGTTTATAATATGTAAACAGAAAAGAGAATATTCTAAGGTATTTGTCTACCCGGGAAATGAGTAAAGTTAAAACAAATAGATGACAAAAATGAAGAAGATATTAAAATTTCAGTTTTCATGTGTGTTAATTTCTTAACTACGGCATATAGCGTATTTCAAAGTTACAATTGTGTATCTTATTATTCTTCAATTAATGTAGAAAACTCTTTGTGTAATGATAATATGATGGTATAATATTTACCAGTGAACAACGGGTCGATACAAGACTTCCCACATGTGGTAGGACAGCATATTTTCTCCCCGCACTCATTGTCTGTGCTGCATGCCGTCGCAAGCGCAGGGCATGCGCTCTCCCCTGCTGGACACCTCCCTCTAAGCTCCGCGCTTGCTGTATTAACATAAAAAGTATATAGTAGGGTAATATTGGTACAAGACCTTTTTATTTCATTTTCCCAGATTGTAAACTATTCGAACAAGTTAACGGCACCTTTTTGTCTAGGTACGACCTTGTGCCAGACACTTTGCAGATTCTCCAAACTGATCATTTTAGTGGAAAACAAATGTGTTGAGCATAAGATCTTGTACAGAAGTATTTAAAGAGATAATTATACTTGAATACCTATGCATAGGTATGCACATTGTAGGCAGCGTTAAGCGTTTATCGCCCACGGAAGAGCTGCGAAATCTCAAGTCTCCCCCACTAGTATACACGTGTGACATAGATCCCTCGTTAGGACGCTGTACACGTGTACCTAGACTTAATAAAATTGTCCTTGCCATTAAATAGGTACGTAGCAGGAAATTGCTCTACTTTGAGAAAGGTGAAGTTCAACTTAAATAAAGTTAATCGTACCTGTAATTTCTCTTTCTAGTTTGTAAGTGTGTAGATCTCTATAATAGTAATGCTATAAAAAGTTATTGGCAGGGAAAGCTATTTACTATAGGTTAACATTGGTAATAAACGTGTGATAAAGATGGAGCTATTCGACTCGATATTGTGAGTTAGTGTGAATAAAGTAGCTGATAGGCTCATTAAACAAGCCATTTAATTAGAGCAATAGCTGTTTAGAAGGTTTTTAATTCAAGAATTATAACACAACCGTCCGGTCGAACTATAATTACAGTTTCACACTAATTATAAAATGTGTAGTCGTAGGATTTAATCAGCCTGATACTTTAGTGTCCAAGACTAAGTTTGTTCGCGCTATGAAGTTTGGAGCTAAGTCTTCGTCGCTATTTGTAAAGATCAAACGCAAGAAAGTCATGGAATAAAGTTTTTTATTCTGTTCAGTTTGTTCATGAAACTTTGTTCTAGTTGGGATGTTGATACACCACGCGATGCGCGTTTTAGTATGTCTAGGTAAGTTAGTGTAGGGTATTTATTCATCCGATCGGCACCAAACCCTGTGGGGCTAGTGTGCCCCAAAAGGGTAAGGGGAAGGCCGCAACCCTGCGGCCGACCCCTGCTCCAGCTGCCACGGGTGGGGAGGTGGTGCCCATGTCTGCCTGATGTGGCCCACCTCTCCCTCTGGTGACGCGCACCCATGCGTCAAAGGGTCAGTGAGGGGACGGACTTGGCGTCCCCTCACTGAGCAGAGGCCCGCGGAGGCTGGGTTGGGAGACCCACCTCTGCATTGCACTGGCCTCTGCACCGAAGTCCTGTACCCCCCTACCTCTACATAGGGGGGAGCGAAGAATCCGCCCCACTTTACAGGGCGGATAGTGCTGGTGGGGTTGGCGGTAGAATGCTATAGCGATCCCGCCTCCCCGCCACTTATGCGCTGATGCAGGCAATATGTGAGGTTTTTAGTGGGTAGGCCCTCGTGGATCTTATTGGGTTCACGGGGGAGAGTCCCACATATCCCCGTCGCCTCCCAGCGGCGGGGAATGCGTAACGCATTTCCCTCACGTTAAAAAAAAAAAAAAAAGGGTATTTATTCATAGCATTTGGGAGACAAACTCTCTTTTCTACTATAGAATAGCTTTTGTGAGTGTTATCCATATTCCATATCCATATTTAGATACTATTAAAGTATCTATACCGTTTTTTACTCACGCGTATATTCGGAAATAACCGATTACTTTCTCTCAGACAAACTCTCTGCCTTGAATGCAGAAATCCTAGTGTTGGGCCACCGTTCTACTCAGATCACCTTAATTATTTGTACCCGCATTTTGAAAAAAAAGTGTAATAGTTACCGTGCTGCAGTAGCAGTGTGCAAGCGCAGAGCAGCGCCGCCCTCACCGCCACTGACATCGCTGCATCACACACGCGAGCACTGCAATACAAAAAAACATTTGTTATAGTAAAATTGTCCATTAGGTTTACTGTAATTTTAAAACAACCTTAATGCTTAAAACCTAGTAAAAACAAAAGTGCATTAATATTATATCTTCCAAAGTTTTGTCAAAACATTTTAGCTACATAAGTCAAACAATCTATAGCAAAAAAACTTTATTTTTTTATGGTAAATTATCACATTTACAACAAAAAACAATCAGTCTTCGATAAATTTACGTGCACATATAACATCCTTTAGTTGAAGAATTTACTCAATATTTTATTGTCCAGATGATATTATCTACAGTATGCAAGAGCAAGAGAGGTCGTCGTATTTTTATTTATTACCCTTGCATCTGAGTCATACATATCGCTGTACTCCAACGAACATGGGCATCGACCTTGCTGTTAAATTGATTGTGCACCATTGTAAAATGTTAATTAGACATTTAAAGTCGGTTCCACACTATAGTGGCTATACAATAGACAATACAAAGTAGACCTCAAGTCGGTCTTAGTCGTCCACGCAATGTCTGCCAGTGTCCTTTAGACGATTATTTATTTTTCGTTGACATTGCACAATAATACGTAGTAAGTAAGTTGTAAATGTAATTTACAGATTGCCTTTTATAAGCCTAGTTATTCGGACTTTTTAGTAACGGAATATTGGGGTGCAAGAAGAGACTCTACAAGTATACGTAAGCTTCAAGCATTTATCGACGTCTAGCCTCTGTGTGGTCAGCGTTTTTATAAACCAATCTCTACTACACGCTGTTTTCATAATATGACAATTAGCAACTAGAAAGTGATTTGGAAAACCTTTAATTGTCACTGATAGAGTCATCGTATGGTCAGCGACTCTATTTCCACAAATAAGATCTTCATGGTAACTTTAATGTAGAGATACTGTTTTCATTTTAGTCCTGTTTGCCTTTTAAACATAGAGAGTCTCGATACTTATGTTCCAACAGAAAATACCTCGGGATCACATTTTTCCACTGTCTAGGTATAGATATTTTTTTTCCTTTTAACTTTTAATATGGCATAATTATAATTTCCGCGACGTAATAAGTGTATTTTTAAATGACCTTATTTGCCTGCTTACTCAGTCAAATTATATTTTGATAATAATCTGAGACTGAATATGCACGAAATCCTTCAACCATATTAGTAAAGTTTATATATAAACTTTTCATTATTTTATTGACGTCGTATCATTGCAAAGTTTAGAAACAAATAATTGTACCTACATAGGTACATAGTTAAACCTTGATTATTAATAAACCAATAAACTATTTCAATCATCACAAAAGTGAACGAGCAGGCAACTGGGTATGAAATGTTATTTACTCCATTTCGCGCGGTTTCTTGCGATTGTTTTTCGCGTAATTACTTACCAAGATTAATGACACAAGTTCGAAACAGGCGGGAAAAACAAAACTTTTACTTGGTCAGGCTTGAACCGGACTAGTTATTCAGCTCCACTCATAACAGCGGACCAGTCCATCACGTCTTCATGACGTGTGTGCATGCACTACAGTTGGATTCCATACGCGCGCGCATGCGTCCTCGCGCCACTTCGCGGTTACGTACACCGGGCTTTCCCGCGCACCGGCCGATGCACACAGAATTTGTTTTATTGTTCTTTAATTACGCTTAAAAACACTACCTGCAGGTAGTTTGTAACTCCGTCCTCGTTAACTCGCTCCCATTGTACTCACTATTTGTTATACGAACTACGGAAGTTACGTAACTGCCAAGCCCATCGACTGCATGCTAATTAGCGATTACTTTCTCCGATTTTAGTTTCGAGTTTAACGTTTGCCGGTCATTGAACTTGGTTCTTTGACATTGCGTCTTAACTTAACATAACGCTCCTACCTAGATATACTACAAATAAACCTAATTAGATTAATAATATTTAACTCATACTTCTGTCTAATATAATTAAATAAATAAAGTATTATATACAATAAAGTATTGAGTAATAAAATATCAGGTCACGTTGAAAGACCCTCTCAAATTAATTTCACTGAAGTTAGAAACTGGAATAGAAACGGAATATCTATTGAAACTTTATCAAAGCGTTCACTGCACTTCCAACTAACCCTAACAAGGCACCGATTACAACTTACATCTGACATTGATACTTCGACGAAAATTATAATACGGCTTAATGTTACCGCGGCTAGATTATTCCGCAGAGCTGATAATTTGTAATGTCTTATGGATATAACAAATGTAATAATATGTAATTTCAGTTTTAGAGGCCGATAATTCGTATGCAAGTATGTTAGTAAATAGATATTTATTTTTAAGCACCGAGGTACGTTGGTATTTCTTTGTAAATTTATTAAAAATTATAAATACTACCGACCAGAAAAAACAATTGAGTTGTAACGGAGCAGAGCGTACAAAAGCGAAGTGAGACGTATTGCCAAACATAATTAGGTTCTAAAATAAATCAAGAAGACAAAATCTCATCTAATTTAAATATCGGATTGGTTGTGCAATGCAGACGTCTTATAACCGCTCTATTGTAACAAACCAACTTAACATTTTATCCACGAAGTTTCAAATTGAGTGAGGAACGGTTCTCAAAAATACGTGAATTCGTCACACGCGTATCATAGTGAGATCTTTCACCATATTCTAACATTTCTCGCAGTCACGTCGCCAAGTCAGGGATGTCGTAAGTAGGAGTGAGTGAACTCGACTGGGTCTAGTGACGTGCGTACTGCGGTGACGCAACAGCCCGCGTGGTGAAAGGCAGACACCAGACGATAGTTTTAATGCACTGCGGTGCATCAAGTCGATCGTTTTTATGTGCTTTTTGTTGACGCTAGTGAAATTTTGCGGTTTTTGGTATACTTATTTTAAGGGGACAATCAAGTATTTATGTTCTCTCATAAAAGAAGTGAATCTTGTTTAGGGAATTCAATCTTAAACAAGTAAGGGCGGGTTGCTCTAGCTTCACTTGACGTACACGTGAATGTTAAAAATGGAATTAACAATTTCGTTTTCTACCAGCAGCCCTAATAACGATAAAGTTTTGTTTTCTACGATAACGTTGACAACCGGATTTTTATGCCATGAAATAATGTTTTACGTACGTTTGCCATTCGTAAGAAGTTAACATACTGTTTAAAACAAGCCGCCCTTTGTAAGTAAAGTTAAAAACATTAAGTATAGTCTCAATGTCACGATACAAATCAAAGTGCTATGGTGTAACTGACAGCTTTAAAAAGTTAATTAAATGTCTTCACCATTCTACATTATCTTAGCTGAATTATAAAAGACAATGGAATTGTAGTGAATGCCATTAAAAAGATATTGAACGCAGAATTCGAACGTAACTTGAATCAAAAAATAATGTACAAAGAAAAATGAGTCAAAACTCGAATAAATATCGGGATCTAAAGACTAAATTCCGTAGAGCTAGCCCGACAAAGGAATAGTTAAAGTTTAAAGTCAATGCGCTCGTAAAAATCGACAAGTCCTCGGGTAAGAAAATAACTTTGCAAAGGGTTGTACGTTTATGTGTAAATAGATTCATGATTCCTTGGATTTCTAGCAAAAAGCAGTTTGTAAGATTTTTCTAGTATTTCAGGCATTTTCCCCATTTACAACATTGGCAATATTACTAAAATTCTTAATTCATTCCACGCTTTGGGACAATCCATGTCGACAATCGACATGATCTTATTGTATACAATAAAATAAACTAATGCCGTGGTAAAATATTTAGCCAGTCTGCAGATTGGTAGTTACCTAATGGGGTTAACAGACCTGGGTGCGCCATACGATTAATTGAGTATGTGGAGGAAGGGTTGTGGAGTTCCTCCAACGAAAAGGAAGATCTTCCAACCAGGCGGTGGTATGCCTGGTGGGCCGCGGCGCCCCACTTCTCAACTCGGGGCGGCTGTATATATAGCTAGCGCGTGTGATTACTTCGCTAGCGCGATGCAGGAATGTCATCATGATTCGTCCTTCGACGGGTAGATGTCGCTACAAGTATTATAACTCGTTGAGGCACGTGCCGTGCCGTGTGGTATCCGGCCTAGAATTGACCACCCCCTTTCCTCCCGTGGGTGTCGTAAGAGGCGACTAAGGGAAAATTCAGAAGATGGGCAGCAGCGTCTTCTGTGACTTCACCACCAATACTGCGATCCCCAAGCCGCTTGCCAAGCGTGGGGATTATGGCAAACCCCCCGCTTAAACGGGAAGGCCTATGTTCAACAGTGGACGTCTTTGGCTGATGATGATGATGATGATGAGGCACTTTTAACGTAGGACCTACTTTTTCATATTGAGTACTTACATAGGTGCATAATAATCTAAAACAAAAGAACAGCGGGCTGATACTTTGAAGCATTAGATACATAACAATCCGGTTTGTCCGCTTACTGTCTATCACTCCATGACATAATCATCCAGTAAGATATTGTTTGTTTTGACGTCTGATTGGCTGTTGTGTAAACAGTTTACACAATTAACTGATAACAGCTGACGTCATTATGACAAGATGTTTAAAGTTTAATAATGTTCCGCGTCATCGTTTGATCATGATAATATTAAAGCATCAAAGTGAAATATGGTAAATAACAAGAGTTCAAATCTTTCTACGCTGAAGCTCGCCACTACATGGGACAAGTGGGAGTATAATAGACTCTTTAACACAGAGAGCACATCTGCCTACCGCTTCGAATGATCACAGGCGTTATTTTAGTGTACATATTTTCAGGCTTTTGGCATTTAATTTTTTTGAAATAATGTGTTTCCTCTTACTCTGAAATAAACTAATCCAATGCTAGATGATGTTAGGACTTGTAAGTTGATTTTAAATGAATCAATAGTTAATGCTCTTCTTATGATAGGTACATACCTACAGGTAAAATGGTAATTACTTGTAGTTGCATATCTAATAAACGTAGTATAGCAGGCTTTGCTTGACATGTATTACCTAAGTTCAATATATTGGTAAACGTAGATAATAGGACGTTGGCTTCTGTGCTGTGTAGAGAGATGAGCTTTACTCCTACGTAAGGGGCCCACCGCAGACAATTTGAGGCAGGGGTAAGTAGTAAGGGGAGCCAGGCCGTTGCCCTATTCAGTGAGAAATAGTAATCATAGTATAATGGCTAATAATAATATAATTATTAAAGAAGTCGGCCATAGTATTATATCGCCCGTAGCATACAATAGAGACGCATCGTAATATTGATTATGTCTGCGGATGAAAAGGTCACTGAAATTAATCTTACTGATTTCCTTTTAATACCAATAATTTCAGCAAATTCTTGCTAAGCTTTGCATATTCGTATTTGTACTTCTAGTACAGGGGTGCATTTTTTTTTCGGGACTAGCCCGCCACTTGTGCCCATTGCAACTCCTGTAAGCCAGACTCTACAATGATAACCATTAAGAACCATCGAGGCAGTGAAGCTCGAGGCGTCCCAGTGCTGTAAAAGTGCAAGTAGTCTCTAAATACATCAGGTGCACCTTAGGTGGTCAACCTCTCTCCCATCCTTGTCAACTGTCTAATGGCCAATTTTTACACCACGGTATGACGCGTTGCTTTATGACAATCATGGCGATACTGTAATGGCGAATATTCGTTTTTAAATTATTGAAGTTATTATGTATTTTAGTGCGATATCAGTTGATTGTTATTTGACTTTTTAGGCACCAACCATCGGTATTCCATAGCTGTCAGGACTATAATAAAATTTTTGAGACTTGTGTAAATATTTGTACTGTGCTGAAGTGGAACTCTGCACAACAGGATATTGGCATTTTTTTTATTCTTCTGATTATACATGATATATCTGATTTACACGGCTATACAACCATTACATAAACCAAGGCATACAATTTCTTTTTAAGCGCGTTTAAAAGTGTAAAAGAGGAAGTGTAGTAAACACTCAGAGTAAACATAGTGACAGTGCCAACTGGCTAAAGTTACTCAACCAAACGAAATATTTCGAAGTATATATTATGTGTCTACCTAACACCAACGGAAGTCATAGAGTCAACAATTGGACTGCGTTTAACTACCGTAAACCGAACTGGGAGCTGGAATTAGCATTTAACTAATTCAATTATACTCTAGTAACTACGGAATAGCATAGATGTTATCCATATGAAAAGCCTGGAAGTGGACCATAACATTAATTCAAACAAACGTGTCGCATTCAAATAAAATAAAAAGCTTTTTGTTAGTGCTCTACCTTTATAGAAAGTTAATAAACAGTGGCAGATTGTTGGCGGACTCTGTGTAGCTAAAATGGTACCGAGTGAAATTCATAGCGTTAAGTACCTTCTTATGTAGTTAGCTTGATTAGTGTTATTACCAACTGGGACTATTATATTTATACCTATGTTATTGTCAAATCAGTTTCTAAAAATATTAAATTATGTAGATATCACTTTTCATATTATCTACATAAATAAAAATATTTGGTAGATCACTATTACGGCGCTCTTTGCCGCCGTAATCTCTTTTGCTACATCGAAGGCAGAATTGGATAACATAAAACTTGCTCTATCAAATAAAAAAATTGAGATTCGCTATTTTCCAAGATTACTTTAGACTTAACCCTAATGTAGGCAATTAATAGTGGATGTGTATACACTTATACACCTCATGTAGTTATACTGGTGTATAATTGTATATACCTGCTCTGCTTGTAATTATTTAGCCAATCCTGTTGACGTGATATTTGATTACAGTCTGTTTGTGGCTTTGTGTGTAGCACCCTGACACGACGTGTAATTTAATTCGTGGTTAATTTGCTTTGTTATACATTGACTAATTGGACACGAATAGTATCTATATCTATAGAATATAGTGTTTCTAAGCTTTGTTTAGAATCAGATATTTTTTCCCTATTTAATGTAATTGAATGCGCAAGAAGACCTTATTAACGGTAGTACATCACAACATGCTTACTGGGACCGGGTTACCAATCAATTGACCAATGTGATTATTAAACTAATATAAGCACCTAAGTAGATACTAATTAATAATAATATTTGGAGCAAAACTAGGAGGACGTAGAACGGACATTAATATCAATCAATATTTGGCAAACCTAAGCTTTCCTAACATAGGTACATAATTATAAAGCTACACAATATTCTGAGGATTATAATATGTGTATTTGCATATTGCTAAATATTTTATCTTTTTATCTTGTTACGGTATAAAAAATGTACAGTAAATGAATATAGCTGATACAAAACAGGCCAAGAAAAATGCTTTTTTATTCATGTAAAACATAAAAGCTGTGGAAAAACAGACAGTGACGGCGGCTGTTTTATGTTGATGAAACGTATAAAAACATCTTTTGTTCTATCCTATACATTTATTAAGATAACCCAGGCTTTGTGAGCTTAGCAACATCGGCATGTTAAATAAACAGACATACGTCTCTGTCATAAATACTCGTAGGCATAATATTATCCGTATTCCGGAGGTTCAACGTACAACACAAACGGAACAGGACCTACATGTGGCAGAATCGGCAAATACAAACCTTTTCTGTAATATTATTTTTATGAAGTCCATAAATAGTATACTTTTTTGTAAGTACAAAAAGTTTGCAGTTGTCATATACAGGCATAAACTGTAAAAAGGTAACTTTGCCGTAACTTTGTAGTGCTATCGCTTAAGTGTGCAAGTTGTGGAATATGAGTATTTCATTGCAAATGACGGAAGTATACTCATAAAATAAAGTTAAATATGTTGGCAAAAGCGTTATTTATTGTTATATATGTATATATATAGTAGGTATATATTCAGACTGTTATTATTTCGGGGTCAAGTCAAGAAATAGCTGTAAAAATTCTTGAATAAGTCTTACCAATTTATAGAGACCTACTCATGGAGTTTCAGCAACATCTCTAGTGATGGGGTCATGAATGATTTGTTAAAATATTGTTTGAGTAGCAAATTAAGACGTACTCAAAGGTGTGGTGTTGAAATGAAGCAATCACAATGTAGAAAGTTAAATATGTCACTCACGATTTTGGCACACATTGTGCCATTGTTACAATGTGTTCGCATGAACACCTCATTTGAATTCTTACAACATGAGGAGCTTTGGTTAAGTCTCAGTAACGCAATAAATCGATGATCCATCTACGTACTCAAGACGATAGATTACACAGTTTCGAATACTTTTTTTTTCATGCGGAGGAATCCTGTATACTTACGGTACTTGGTAGTGACAGTGAGTCTTACCGGCTAAACCACCCTCTGTCTTCCATCCTTCGCAAGATTTACTATTGCGTGGAAACACGTTGCACGTAAGTTGTAGTTGTAAGTTTCTACACAGGCATGAACTTGTACTCTAGGATTTCGCAATCGGAAGAAAATGTTCTGATTAGGTACATCAACATGTTAACTATGTAGTGTAGGCACGCTATCTATGATCTGTTTGCACAATGACTTATTATAACATTACTGCATACGTTCGCTGATTATTATAATATTTAAATCAACATTAAATTTACAGAGGGAATGATATTTAAATATTTATGATTGTCGTTAAATTTATTGATTTACAAGAGTGGTATTATCGTATTTCCATACACATTAGATGGACTTTTTGTTAATTTAAAATAATTGTTTATCTTTTCTTTGCATAATAGTTATTTGATTACAAAATACAAGGTTAAAGAAAGGCCGTGATGTTTATTTTTATTCAACATTAGAGATCTTGTTTTATACACATTATGTAATTATATTTGAAATTTCGCTTCAAACTTGGATAAAAGGAATCAATTTGGTATCTGTCTGTCAATCAGTCTTATCACAACCCTTTATCTAAGGGCTTTAGAGGTTTCAAGGAAAACTTGGTACAGTCCGTTAGATACGAGAAATAATTTATTTTACAAAAATGGTAAGCGAATTATTTTAAGGCATTTCAAAGGAATAATAAAAGTGGGACTGTTATAATACTATTAATATGTATTAGGCACGGTTTAATCTAGATGCTTCAATAAAGTTTAGGCCAAAAGAGAATTTTGAATACTAAAAAGTTAATTTTACATTGTATAGAAAACAACCGGTGCTGGTATTTTTTATTTACTACTGTTTTATAAAATATGTCTTAAATGGTGTAATTGGCTTCGGCCGTTGTATTTAAAGTAAATAGGTAATAAGAACACCTTTTTTACAGCTACAATTATTACTTCTACGTGCTAATCTCACTCTATGATTACATGCAAGTAACTGAAGTAGCCGTCGATATGACGTATGGAGTGTATGGACGTCTTAATTATGTGATCGTTTGCACCTGCTTTACAATCTATACATACAAAAACAAAGGCAAAGAAAGACAAACTTTTTTCACAAACCAATCTTGTATGATTCAGTGATATTGATAGCATACATATAATTTATTGCCTTTTATATATAGGTATAGATGCTGTCAATATCATTATATGACTTAGAGCATTTAACCAACAATGCTCTAAGTGCTCTGAGCAAGGGCCGATCGACAAACAGACGCACGGACGCGAAAGCCAAGCGTGACAGACAACCAAGCCTCAGGTCATTGATGTCTACGCTTTCTCGATTTCACTGAACGGTGACGTCAATACCTGAGGTGTCAATATTCTCAATAATGACATAATTATGAACACTACAATAGCTGGTTAGTGTTAGGTCATGTACTGTGATTGTTATTGGTTTTCTTGACAAAATATCTAATAATTGAAATTGGTAACTTAAGTTACCAATTTCTATTAGTCTTAGTTCTTAGTATGTACATGTAACATCTTAAATTACTTAGAATATGACGATAAAGATTTAAGTTTCTACAAAATAATGTACAGCTTAATTTTTTTATTAAGGCAGCGTTTTTTAGTAATGTAGCGTTTTTAATAAGGTAGATATATATATATTATGCAACACTGTTATACATGATATTGTAAGTCTAGTAAGTTCTAGTTACCGACTGAAGTTCTGAAAATCATGTAATTACTAAGCTAAGCCCCCGTGAAGTCCAATATTCGGTATAATGTGAAGTCTTCTGCAATCATTGGCAATTGATACAAGAGTTTAAGCTATCTATCAATGTTAATGGTCCTAAAACTTTGTACTTATAATGCTACGAACTGTAAAATACTTAAAATGGTGCAAAGTTAGGCGTAAATTACTTATGAAACAATTTTGGTAATTTGTTCACATAGATTGAACAAAGTTTTTTGGTAAGGTTTCTTTAGGAACTTCTCGTGTATATTTAAGTTACTTACTAAGCGATTGTCGACCCGATTAGAACGGTCGGTAAGTGATTTGATTGTACCCTTGCCTACTGCGAAAATGTCACGGCTATACGGATTTTCTTTAAAAAAGCTTGGTTGAGTATTACGAAATATTTGGTCATAATTATGTGGCATTAGTACAGGTACTTATCTGGCATTTGGGTCATTTGACCTGCCTACAAAACGCATTCATGATGCAGAGTCAATAATTCTTGTAGTTGTGTGAAGTTTCATAACAGTTAAAGAGATAATTACCTAAGCCATCTAACCTATGGCAAAAGGGAAATAAATCACTAACAAACAACAAATAAACCAATAAAGCGTACTTCCTATATTAATGTTATAATTTACGACGGTAACTAAAAACAGAGGAAGGAAATAACTGGCATGTAATATCCCACATGTGTCTCACGTCACGGAAGTTGGTGCTGTTCCCAACTTGCTTCCACCATGATTAATGTGCGTACCCGCTCGTGTAGTGTGTACCTAGCATTTATTTGTATCCTCTATCCTTCTTCGATCTGGCTGGAGGCCTTTTTGGTCTCGCCAAATGTCCGATTAAACAACTAGACCTATCTTTCGAGTTAGCTGTAGAGATCCTGTTGAATAATACAAAATACCAATGTTTGAGCGTTTTAAACTAAGTAAATATTACTCAACCAACGGAAAATAAGTGTAGGAGAATAGAGTAGCTGAGAGTAGCTTTGAGGAACAGAGCAGGTAGTGCAGCTGTGCGTAAACACACGTACCCTATAATAACTTCTGGTAAGATGGCTGGGTTCAGATGAAATCGGTAGCTATAACCGAAATTTAGGAGTCAATAGTCGGGAGGACTATTTTATTGCTGCAAGACTAACAACCTGAATACATACATACTCAGTTACAAGCTCTGTCATTGGCGAAGCTGTAAAGGTCCGAATAAGTCTGTAACTTAGTTTATAGTTTATTATAAGCCTTGCGAATACCTTTTAGGTCTCATCAAGTAAGGTTATGCAAGTTTCTCAGTCAGCCAAAGTTAAACTTAATGGAAATTGTTGTGGTCACATGCTATCTACATAAATAATTAAGTGGAATTTCAGATGATCTCAGTGTTTCGTTTAAAATATCCAAAACAAAGGAATGACTTCATTTCTAGGTAAACCTTCATTAATTTGTATTATTTCTCTTACTGCTGTCAAGTTGGACAAGCCATTCTGAGAACACATTAAATAAAAATAATGTTCAGTAGGTTTCGTTTCAATATTTGACGGGCGCAGGCGGTGCGAGAGGTGTTGTTTTATTTCTTTTAATTTTCTATCTTGGAGTGTACTGGTCACTGGATCTTTAATAACTTATTATGATACGTTCCTTCAGCAAGTAGAATATTTCTTATTAGGTGTTATAGTAGTTATTATACTATATTTTGCGTTCGTATAAATTCTAACAATTTCGCAACGGTGATTGTGTTCGAAGTACCTACGTCTAAAGTTACAATTCTGTCAACTAGGAAGCAAAATTATAATATTAATAATAATTATATAATATTAAACTTAGCTCTTAAGTTAGATACCTAATGTATTTTCTTATTTTTATTAAAATAAGTGTTTCTACACCCTTACATGGTTTATGTCTGTTGTGATAACATGTAATTGTATTCGGTGAAACTACATAGTACAATAAATAAATAAATAAAAATTAAAAAATTACATTACCTAACTGCAAAATTATTTTCATCGAAACAATAGGTAAATGAGTGGCATTATTCCATGAATAATAATTAAACATCGTGATGTTACTGTCAACACAAAATTAAAGAATCATTTCAGTTATTTCGCTCTAATCAATTTTGCATTGAAAACACGAAGAGGATGCTTTTGAATGGAAGTTTATTATCATGGTAATATAGTAAGCTTTTAGGGCTTTAGTGTATGGTCGATTTTAGTTTGTATAACAGTTTTGTTGAAATCAAAACTTTACAAGCTTCTAGTTGTGTACACATTTGATGTATCGATTAACACTGCGCGTTTGGCTTTTTAGGCGTTGGGTTTGTTTTGTTGCTTGGACAAATTGAGTTAATGATCTATAGATATTTATGCTCAGTCCCTTATTCATAAAAAATACCAACGATTAAATTATACATGTCACTGTCGTTTGCGTATAAAAGAAAAGAGATGTCAATAAACTTAATACGGGGTTTAGATAATGCCGGTATAATCCTTGTTTATGAATAAGAGGGAGTAGGTATGTTTTTGCATCTAACTACTTATATCGATTCCAGACTGTTTTTTTCGGACCCATTAACTTGTGTAAATGTCTGCTTTCAGTAAGCTTTCACGGAGAATATACCTCTAATTACCTTTCATTTAAAAACTGATACTTAATAATTGGACTGTTTGTATTGTGTTGTTAATTTAATTAATAACAAACAAGTAATCATGAAATGAATGAATGGCCGTGTGGTATCCGGCCTAGAATTGACCACCCCCTTTCCTCCCGTGGGTGTCGTAAGAGGCGACTAAGGGAAAATTCAGAAGATGGGCAGCAGCGTCTTCTGTAACTCCACCACCAATACTGCGATCCCCAAGCCGCTTGCCAAGCGTGGGGATTATGGCAAACCCCCCCGCTTAAACGGGGAGGCCTATGTTCAACAGTGGACGTCTTTGGCTGATGATGATGATGATGATGAATCATGAATCCGAGGTTTCGATTTCCAAATCATCCATAGTCTGATTTTCAGGCAGTTTTACTTGTATTTTTGTTTGTTTTGTAAATAGTCTTTTGAGATCTCTTAAATGGCCGAATCCTCCTTGTAACCGATAAATAATCAGTGAATCTAAACGAATTCCTTCCGGAGCACGACCGATTCGCTTAAGATTACAGACGCGATTTACCACCCATTAGTGGATAAGAAGAATGCTGTACTACGCTGGAGGCTCAAGCGTGAAGTATTTTGCAAGTCTAAAAATCGGTCACTGATAATTCAGTTTTGAGAACGATTTTTGGAGAATGGGATTCAGTTAAAACACTTAATCTTCAAAATTTTAGCTCCTCCTTTGAAGTGAGAGGCATCTAGACAGATGCAGATGAAAAAGAAGTCTAAATCACGAACATCTCCTATTAGTTATCAAAAAAATTTAAGTTCAATGTAGACTAAAACTCGGATCTATACTTTTATATTTCTCACCTTAATATCCTACCTACGAGCGAACCTTCCAAAAGATATTTACACGTAATAGAGCCATATTTCATAGCCTGACTTGGGACATACTGCGCTAAACGATCACGAAACAAAGGTGTTCCACGATCCATCCACTACGCTCTTTGGCAGCGTGCCTTGCACCGCCATGCTGATGTGGCAGGTAGATACCCTGTTATAGACTATAACTACAATAAAATTAACATAATAAAGTCTATTTCCACCGTTTTAATCACTATGAAAGAAGAAACAACGAATTGGTAGACATTGAAACAGCTTACAAGTTTTTATTAGTTTTTACTTTTCGTGCTACGACTCTATTAGTTCTATGTATGTACATTTTAAATATTATGCCTAAATGCAATTTTAACTCTTGCTACTAAACTGGTATAAAAAAAATAGAAATGACTTGAACTCTCTACTTTTTATCGTATTATGACGCGGACAGTTTTCACGCGTATAAAATTCATGGGAAAAATTGTAGGCCAAATGTATAAAAATAAAATGAAAGTGTCAACCGGAAACTAAATATGTTTATTATCGTATTACGTAGCTGTAATTCATAATAGGTAGCATTACTTAACTTTTTGAATTATATAATAATACAATTAGTATTTATAATTAGTAGATACAACTCAGTTTCTGTTTATATTTTACGTTTGATGTGTGGAGGAAAGTTAATTATTTTTAATTTTATTGAGTTTGATTAAATGCTTGACTTACTACGTATTTATATTTTAATGTAGATATTAAAATCAGTATATAATCTACTTAAAAGATAGATGTATGAGAAATACAGATCATTAAGAAATTTTGATTTCATATAATTTGAGCGTCGGTCGATTTGCTGGAGGGCTTCTTGTTATAGGTAAGTAAGGTAAGACTGTTTTCGATGGCAAAGTGTTGTGCCTATATATGCACAGCAGTACAAAACAGTATGGATTTTGTACACAGTAATAGTAACCTATAATAAAATGTAAATATCATGAGCTAGGAAATGATAGCAACGAAAATTGATGCCACGCTTGTTCTTTACGTGACGGACGCAATAGAAATCTAGATTTTATCATCTTTGTTCTGTGATCTGTTAGATTATAATTTAGATTGTAATTAATAATTATAAATATAGCTTTGCATTTCAAGGTTCCAGACAATTGCTCTGTCATCTAGATCCGTATTTTGAACAAGCTATCAAATAGCTGTCTGAATAGCATTGTGTCCTTAGCAATGATTGTATGTGATATTAATTAATGATAAATGACATGTAATCCATACTAATCGTTGTCCGAGCGGCACTTTCACCGGTTGACTCATGCGACATACCGCCGGAGTGAAACCGCGTTTTGGTTAGAGAGAGTTCGCTATTACTGCTGTCTGCCACCGTGTGGTGCGGGTGTGTCGATGTGTTGAGCTGAGTCTTAAAAGCATTCTTAGATATGATGTATCTTCATGATTCTTGCTTGTCCCCTATTTTATTGGGACCTATAACATAACTGGCGAAATTTATTTTTACTATATATGTGCACCTCTGCCTACCCCTTCGTGGAATACGGACGTGAAGTTAGGACCTGCTACAAGTTATAGGTGTCACCGTTAGCTTGTGTGATTTTTTCCGAAATCGACTTTATGCCTAACTATGCTCGGTTCTTGTAAGATAGGTTTTAGGAGATAACAGCGGTCAAAAAAGACAGTCAGATGAAGAAATAAGCTAGTTTAGTTTGGCTGATGTTTTATTTTTAAGTTTAAATATATTATAGAATATAATCGCTACTGCGTAATATAAAACATGGTCACTAAGCGGTAACTGCTTAGGGTTTCGGTTCTTTCGTACTGAGAGTAAGGTTTTCTGCGAAGCGATTCTTAGTACTAGACCGGTATAATAGGAAATTGCCTCCTGTTATATCGAAGTTACAGTGCTATGGGCGAAATACAGGTATTTTAAATGCATTTTTAGGTACATCCTCGTGTTTTTGTAATTTATAGCTTATTTTGTGTCTTTTTTAGCCAAAGGCCTACTGATCCTCCCAAAGAATATCGTCCGAAAAGACCAAAGACCATCGCGAAATAAATTCGTCTCATAACTTTCACAATTGCGTAGCATAACAATTATACAAAATATTTTGGGTAATCGTAGGTAATTTATTCTAAGTGGTATTGTGAAGACCTTTTTAAAGCCTTTAATAACTTACACACTGTACATTATATACCTATATAACGTTCGTGATACGAACACCTACCTACCCACTTATATTACAATGTCAGAGTAATTACAAAGGTATTAGAATGTGTGTTATTGAAAACAGCGTGAGTTAAATTGTAAAACGTATATACTGCGAATTATGTCGCAATGGATAACGAAATGAATAACTTAGGCAGGTAGATCTACCTACTATGTTTAAGTATATATGTCAAGGAATTAGAAAAACCTTATTTCTTAATAATATGTATGTATGTATCAATGGAAAATGGCTGGCGGCGGTTAGAAGCGGAAGGCCGAAAATCGAGCTGAGTGGCGAGCCATAGGAGAGGCCTATGTCCAGCAGTGGACTGATAATGATGATGATGTAGCAATAGACAAGTAACGTTAGTAAACCCCGTCAGTGAACCTAGCACCAATGATTAACTTATTGTGTTGGTACTACATTTAGTTTGGTTTTGTTACATAATAAAAATATCTGCAAAAACTATAGAGCGAAGAAGAAAATGTACCTAATAATAAAGAGGTGAATGTCGAAAGTGAATGATAATCTAATTAATTAGAGCAACAACTGTGGGCGGACTCTGCTATCGATCTCTAACAAATACTTATAACCTTTACAGAAATGAATTTTATTTAGATTGAAATGTGTAGAAATATGGAGAGATCGTTTATAAATATTTCATGATTTTAGTAATACTGTGATGGCTCTGAGTTTTAGGCTGCATTACTGGTGGGAATACTTTTTAGTCATTCCAAGTCATCACTAATAAATGGCAATAGGGTCGAAGCAAGAGGACTTTTTAGATAATTATGTATGGGCTTAGATTAACTAGATGGAGTCTCGCGCAAACCGTTTTGACATGTGTGAGTGACAGCTACGTCTTACACAAGCTTTTTTTATTTATTTTCAATAATTCATTCTGCCGGAACTATTGATATAATTTATTTAACATACTATAGGATACATATTTATTAATATTTAATTGGCCTCTGTAATTTCTACACACTTTAATCTAATAGCTAATTTCGCCATTTTTATTACGTTATTTTATGATAGAAAAACAAGCGTCTCCATTGGCGCCAAAAAGCTGTAGGGCGTCGGAGTTGGCGTTAAAAAATTCCGACGCTTTCAGGGCCTTGACACTCCATCTAGACAGATATTTATATAATCAAAGGGTATGGGTATCAAATGTGTTCTGATTTTGGAAAATTCGTAACTAATTTAATAATATTTGATGGATCTAATTTTAAAACCAAGAGAAAAATTGCATTGTGCCAATTACCTACGTGTTTACCGCAACTATAAACCTAATTGTTCTGGATAAGTCTCTGTTTTCCAAAATAAAGGATATAAGAATAATATGAAATTATGTAATAATACGTGAACATACTCGTACATTGTACAAGAATCGGTAACATAACGCCCATATAGGATATCCGTTTTCTGTGTGACGTCAGACACGTGAACTGGCACAACGTTGAAATTCAGAAATTTCTATTTCGACATTTAGTATAAAAGCTGTTATTGCATTGTGTTATGAAACACTCATGTAAATACATTGTTTTAATTTCAGGGGATTTTATTTCTATTTTAGGAAATTGTTGAAGACTGAGAAAATAATTACAAAATTAAGCGATGCACTTCACTTTCAAATTCAAATCAATTTTATTAGTTAAAAGAAATTCCGAACGCGAATTCGTATGCGTGAGAAAAAAGCTCGTGCCTTTTTTGGGATTATAATAGCCCATGTTCACCATGAAGGTCTATTCTAAATATTGTCAATAGAGTTTTGGAAATCAGATGAATAGTGCAGCCCCCTACATACAAATAAACAAAAAAATATTACCTCTATATTTATTTTATACTTTATGCACTTAAAAATTGTGTACAGAGGCGGATTTAATGCCATAGGCATTTTCTCCCAGTCAACCTTAGGAGGGTGCAGAAATGTGACCTTGGTAGATGCCAGAAAGATATTTACAAATGAAAACTTAACTAATACTTACAGGTAAAAAACCTCTCTATAGTATAAGATGAATTAATAAATCATCCAACATTATTTAAGTTAAAGATGTTAGTTTGAGGTTAGTCTCCAAAACTAGAGCTAAGAAAATATATTATTTGCAGCATTTCACAACTTTGTAAACTTCACAAGTTACCAAGATTTCAATTCTACCTAATAGGATTACCATACACCGCACTTACAAAGAAAACTGCATTATCGGATCTGTTTATTCTACATACATAAATGTATCCAATATCGTTAGTCTTACGACCACACAGGACTAGCAAATACCAAACAATACACACTAAGGCTGAGATCTATAAAGTGCACTCAGACTTAACTCAGTCTCAATCTTGAAACGGAAAGTTAAAGTCATGTAACTTTTTGGTAGGGTTATCGTCTTAGTGTTTGGAAGTCGTCGATTTTGTGGACTTACGCATTTACTAAGTGCAATATCAGACGAATGTAAAGATTGGTTTATGAACTTTAATTAGACTTAATTAGCGATCGATAGAACTGCTGCGCTAGGGGTTGCGGGTTCGATTCCTGCACAAGACAAAAATTGATGTGATCCGCAAATGTTTGTTCCGATCTGGGTGTTTGTATATGTGAAATACACCCACGATACAGGAGAAATCCGTAAAGGGTAATTCGTAAAAAAAATAAATAATAATAACTCGTATCTAAGTCAAGTCTGAGATAAGTGTAAATGCGGTAAGATCTCCGCCTGAGCCCCGGTTGTCCGGAGTCACGTGCGGAGACCGCGCCGTGGGTTTTAACGGCACATTACTGCATAAATACAGCTGCTGTTGTTTGTACTTGATCGTTTTCTCCCAGCACTTTAGTTAACGACATTACCTTTAATTGGCTCTACTGTTCAACGGGAATACGAGATATGGAAAACGAAAACAAAAGGACGTAAGTATCGAATATAAGTAGACTTAGTTTAAATCACAATTTAACGACCGTTTTAACCTGAAGTCAAGTCAAATTTGACGTTTAACTATTTAGGCGTTATACTTAAATGCATGTAAGGTGTTCATTATTCAATTAAAACTAGGTTTCTGTTTATGACATTTTCTTGTATTATATCTAAATTTTGCATCACTCATTACGTAATTTTATTTCCCGCTTGATTTGAATTAGAAATAGGTATATCACCAGTTGTCAAATAAAAAATAAAAGTCAGTGTTGCCAATAATAATCGTAAACTATCATAGTTAAACAGTTAAATTACGACTTGTAGCAAATACTAATTTAATTGTTTTACTATAATAACTTCCGTGAGTGTTATCCATATTATTTACTATATATCCCGGTTATACTCACGTGTGTATTCGGGAATGCCCGACTAGTTTCGAACTCGAACGGAGCCCTTATTCATGAGCTGGTTACGCGGCGGAGTCGCGAGCCGACTCCGCCGCGTAACCAGCTCATGAATATAAATAATACTAATTTAATTGACTAATAATTACTGAAAATCTTTACACATGGGGTCATGATAATTAGAACATTTCCCATAAAGGAACTTAAAAACTATAAATTGGTAAAAAAAAGTTCAGTAGTAACGTACCCACGTTTTGGCAGACATGAACAAAACGTAGGTAATAATATTCTCCAAGTCGAATTTCGGTGTCGGCGGCCTTTCTCATCTGCGACTAGCTAACTACGCAGGAGATAATAAAGTGCACAAGTATGCGCGTAAGCCCAAGTGCACTTCCTCACTAACCTCACTTTCATAGTCCGATGGGACGGTAGACCGACATGACCGGAGAGAGATCAGGCCTTACGAAGCAAGCTATCGGTACAGACACATCGTCACCGGAGAGCATTCATTCAATGGCTGTTTACAAATACCTTGGTCAGTTGGCAGACATATCTGTAGGACAAGAAAGTCCGTGTCTTTATAAGTATAGAGCCGTAAACTTACCGGTATTCATGACGGGACACTGCCCCGCGGATTTTCTGTACACTAACTTTCTTAGCACTGTATAGCAAGCTGTTACGGCTTTTGGAAATGACGTACGATTTGATAAATACCTGAGCATCGGAGATTTTGTAGTTCATATGGTTATGGACTTTAATGTGTGCGTAAAGTATTGTGGTTTTACATGGCTTTCTAGGTAACAAATTATTCATAGGTATAAAGCACGAAATTCTTGTAAATTAATCCGTCTCATCTTCTCGTTTAAATCTGAGAGCTTAAGCACACAAAGTATAGCTACAACGGTTCTGAAGGATTAATTAAGTCTGCCCATAACTTCACTGCGTTTATGACGAACGTTCTGTTACAACTTAACCACAAACTACTCTATCTACTACGCTATCGTCTGTCCTAAATAAAGTACACTGCAACACACAACTTATACAAATCCTGTATTACATAGTAAACATGAAGTACTTGAAAACGAGACCAATACAGCGATATAGATTAAGTTTTATTGAGCAAGTTCATTCGCTATTTGCCCTTAGAAGGCTTTGAGCGCGAATGTACCGATGTGCGGTTAGCATGGATCCGTTACGACGAACCGCACTGATGCGTTCACTGACCTACACGCGGATCTATTTGATGGGAAATTCGCTTGTTAATCGCATCGCAAAAACTGATTTCACCTCGTGTTTTCTATATCACTCGCTAGCTTAAGGTGCATCGTGCGGGTGACTAACACGCAAGAGTTCGAAATTGTAACGGATTTTATGAAAAAGTTAGTAGGTACCATCATTATTCTCATCATAACAAAAACTGTAAAGTAAGTACACGAAGGTTCAAAACTAAGTTTATTTAGCGATATCAGAAACTCTCACACAAAATACAATTTATTAAATTGCAGTGTGTATTATATTTCGTTCTACTAAAGTAAGTAAGTTACCAATGTCTGGTTGAAATATCACAATGTACTCTCATAAAATCTTTAGTCAATATGCTTTTGGGCCTAACTTGTTTCAGTTTACGTTCTTAAAAAGGAAACTAACCAAAAAGGTTCCTGCAATATGGGGAACGAGAATCTCCAAATATACTTGGTTACTGGTATCTATAAAATGCGACACTTGATGACGTCATTAAGCCCCCTATTTGGAATTTTATTACAAATGAATAAAAAATTTGTATTCATCGCATGATCTTAAAAAAAATCGGGCTTTCAATTTTGTAGACGGCCTTAATTAATATTGTTTTTGCGTTTCTGAGATTTTATATTATACAAAAACAATTCGTAGTACACATATTTTAAATTCAAAATTGCTTACACAGTTTTACATACCGGAATAGGGCTTGAAATAGTTTAGTTAGACTAATAAAAAATCTAGCCGATCAAGATTAGTTGTATAATATTAGCACCTTAAGTGCATTCTTGTTGCAAAGCGGATTCGGCAGCCTAGTTACATCGCCTTTGTTCTTCGATGCCGGTGTTAGGTACCTGTCGCTACTCCCTAGTGAATTGCGGTTTTTAATAATAGACTTGATTACAGTAGTTAATCATTGTGCTTTTAGCAAATGGCCCGGTATATCCGTTTTGTTTTGCAAGGCCGACTTGTACAGCCGCTGTTAGCTAACTGTTTATTATTAAATGTTTTATCTCATTTACAGTAATTAGAGAGCGAAGTTATGTAGGTTATTGTTGTAGGTAGGTAACATGCCTTTTGTCTGAATGGTATTTGATATAACAATCAGATGACTATTGTTTTGGAAACAAACTAGTGTAGTAATAAAATTACAATACACTTCCGTGCAATTAAATGGAAGGCATTTTAATTTTTTAAGTTATTCTTTTGTACATACCAAATATTTATGATGATGACATGTATGAATAATTGTAAACAACTAACAATCAGAGAATGTAACCTAAACATTTTGATTTATTATTTAGTTCACCATTATCTTTATTTTCGCTAATGAGTGCACGCGACGATTTCATTACAAAAGTCTATGAGAAAAGAAAGGTAACGGATTGAAACATTCTGCGTATGACAGTAAGCAGCTGGTGAGAACATATCTTGCGGCTGTTCTGATTCCAGCATTATCTAAGCTAACGGGGTCTAAATTCTGTAAATTTAAACTTCAATAAAGCTTGTTACCACAGTAACTATTTACTTCAACGACTGATTTTATGGACGAATAACGGCTATAGATGTAAATACATCGACTGCCGGTGTTTGCCGCTGCGATGAAGTAAATCGTCTGTTAGGGATGCTACACGATACCTGGGCGTTGGAATTCCGATTTTAAAGGCTGAATTTTATTGGACATGATAAAAAGTTACACAAATCTATTCATAGGAAAATTATCGCAAACTATTAATTTGCAATATTCTATTACTACTAATTAATCATTGATGAGGTCTGATTAACTTCTCCTATATTCAAACATACTTCCTGTCAAGCCTCAATGAACCCACATGTCAAAATTTTCATTGAATTTATTTTAATGGAGTTATTGTCACATATCACGCTTGCTTTGTGGGGTTTACCAAGTTTTAGCACACAGTAGAGCTGCATTTGATAATCAAAGCCAATCAGACAAGAATAATTATTCGGATAAAGAACATGCGGGCTGTTTGTGCTGCTATGCTTGCTAACTGGCCAGGGTTGCCTATTAATTTTCCCAGTAGATACTGGGCCAGAGTTGCCAATTATTTTCCGTGATGTACGCAGGTAGTAGATACGGTAGCAGGTAACACCCCTAGCTGCACTTATCACGATTTCGTGTGGTTATTGCAAGCTGCACCGAGACATCCCGTTAACGGTTGGCACGAGTTTCACACTGCTGGCGTTTATTAGAAGTATTACGTGTGAGGTGGTTTAACAGATGTTGTATATCATGCGACAGAAACAAATTGTGCAAAAGATATTACTTAAAAATAACAATATATCATTGATATTTCACTTCTACATATTCAAAGAATTTGTGTACTACCCATAGTGAGGAAATTCATTGGTTTTTTTTATATTTCCTAATTTTAATCGTAGGTACTATTTATTTATTTTCAGATACCACTGTAGTACTGGCTGCATGTCTTATTACTGTGATGGCAGGCTGCATGTAATGCTAAAAGTATCCCATTAAATTAACCCTGAATTGAGACGAAAATTTATATTAGTGCTACTGTATTGAAGGAGGTACCAAAGAAGCTGGTCGCTACTCTTTGTACGGTGCATCACGCGTCTCCAGGACTAGAACAGTGGACCGCCCCGTTACCACGGTACCCGCTACTCGGATCTCGACGGTAACAGGGTTAGCTTCTCGGCTCGGTGAGCGCAAACGCACGCGATCCGCCACGCTAAACTCTACTGACTAAAAGCTAAAAATTAATCAAGCTAAGCTAAGTGGGTTTCCCTCTTACTTCGCTTAGTTACTGCCAAAGTAACGGTAGTAAGTTTAAACATTGCCAATTTTTATAAGTAGAAGATGAAGAAGTCAAAAATGGGGTATTTACCCACTGTAAATACCCCATTTTTGACTTATACTGTTTTGCCTCTCGGACGCGTATTCACAAGGGGATAATGCTCTAATTTATTTTTACGTTGGTACCAGCCTATTTTATGTTGAGACGTTAATTGGTAATTCAAGTGTACCAGATTCTGAAGGGAAATGAGATAAGAAATAGGTTATTACGCTCTTTGTAATATCGAGCAATAACAGTAGAATAATAAACCAAATATAATAGCGGCCAATCTCAAGTGAGACTAGCCGTCTGCGGCTCTACGAGATGAAGCATTAATAACATCATTGTCAAAGTAACCGCCTGTTTGTAGCGTTGCAATGGTTAATTCGTGTTTTTTTCCAGAATTCAGCACAGAAAGAATTTAAACCATTCTAGGAACTAAGGAGCTTGTTGTCCGGCGAGAGCTACGGAAATATGATCCTCACAAACGACATCACGGTCGATGGCTAGATTAGCTAGTTACTCTTTTCTTCAATGGAACTTAAAACTGTAATTTTGTTATCACTAATAACTGATACTTTAACTTTGTTTGTTTCCAAGTATTACTTATTATAATTTTAATGATAACAACCTATAACTGTCCCATTGCAGGGCAAAGGCATTTTCTCATTTAGGGAAGGGTTGAGCATAAAGTATCGTTATTAGTATAATATATAATGCTAATAATAAATATCTATTCTTCGTATCGGCATAACCCAATAGCCACATGGAATTTGTGCCAGTATCGACACTTATGGATTAAAGACGACCTGATTGGCGTAGTGGCTAAGCGATTAGACTGCTGCGCTAAGGGTTACGGGTTCGATTCCCGCACGGGGCAAAAATTTGTGCGATCCACATTTGATTGTCCCGAGTCTGGGTGTTTGTGTATGTGATATTTCATGTTTGTGAAACGCACCCACTACACAGGAGAAATTCCTAGTGTGGGGCGACGTTTTTTAAAAAGAAAAAAAAAATACTGCAAACTATTGAAATATTCATTAATTGTTGTTTTGTAATACTAGTAACTAAAGGTTTTTTTTATCCGATATTAATTTGCTCAGACCAACAACTAGTGTGTATAAAACCTCTGCCTACATCCCCCAGCAATAAGTAGGTACATATAAGCGTGGCGTGCCAAATTCCCCGAAGTTATTTCTCTGTCCATATCCGGTATACACAAAGGATTTCTCGTAATGTATCGCAATCCATTACAATACGTCGTTTCTGTTACGAGTACCTTTGAGCATATTCCAAGTGATATGATATTCTGTACAACGTATAAGGTATCTCATATCATACACAGATATTGTTTGATAAACAAACGATATTTAATGTGTCTTTCTTTATGTATATAGCCAAAAGCCCTACGCATATTTTGATAAGAATAAGATATATTTTATTTTGCCACTTATTCATGAAATTGGGTTATTAATGTTATCTTTTTAACCGACTTCAAAAAAAGGCGGAGGTTCTCAATTCGTTCATAACAAGTATTCCCTCATAACTCAGTCATTTATGAACCGATATGATTTTTTTTTCGATAGAAAGTTAAATCGTGATTTGTAAGCAATTTGATCCAACAAGATTCTGCGATTTGGATCAACAAGATTCTGCGATTTGGATCAACAGGATTCTGCGATTTGGATCAACAAGATTCTGCGATTTGGATCAACAAACCTGGCAATACATTTTTTTATTAAACTAACTTATGGTGAAGGAAGTTACCATACGAAAACGATAGAAAATACCTAGTGATCAAATGATGAACATTATCAGTTAATGTGCGCTTACATTAGATACAATTTCTTCCGTTTCTCCAAATCTATGAGAATTACAACAAAAGGCTTTCCTGATATCGAACAGACATTCTTTTTACGTATTCCGTTAGAATACGTAATTATTCGTACAATTGAGGAAAAAATCAGTTTGTTTTTATGATAACTCTATTTTCTTTGAAGCGTAACTCCCTGGAGGAATCTCGCCGCATTTGATAGCCATACTTGAATTCTTCGTTAAAAGCGATATAAAAATATATTTAAGTAATAAAGGGAAGCGGCTTACGCTTATTATGATAGAAAAGAACAGCCCCCTTAGACGAGTGGCAAAACACTTGAGGGATAGAAATCAAATAGAATGATAAATGTATGGGGATGACATAATGTTTCGACTATGTTAACGATGACCTATGTCAAAACCATACATTTTTCATTCTATTCCATTCCTGTTCGTCAAGGGTTTTTTTGCCTCTTGTCTAGGGGGGCTGAACTGGCAGCATGGGTTTATTCGTTATATTATATAAAAGTGCCATTACAACTACCTTTTGCACTCTTTACACTTTACTGTAATAAGTGACCTTTCAGAGGAATTGGTAGTAGGTTATCTAAGAAACAAATAGGAAAACCGAAATAATTATGTACTCTATTATGAACTTACTCTAAAACAAATAAATATTCTTAGATTATGGCTCCCAAGTCCCAACTTAGTATCTTCATCGTTGCTACACATTCAAACTTATAATATCCATCCTTAGAAACAAACAAACTAGTATATTCCCTGTTGCATCGCTGAATAAGCAAACCGGCTTTTTTCAGAAACTATTTCCTCAAAGTTCGCAAAACTAAAATAGACATCACCTGATATACTTGTGTGGAATTATACTGCATTGCAGTAATGTGAATGATTTAACATTTTCAGTTTTCTGTGTAGCGCACGAATCAAATCTCACTTCGTTTGTTTGTTAAAGTTTCATGCCTATCTGGTTTCCCAATCAAATATAACTATCCAAGTTATATTTCTGTAAAATCGGTCATGTGATGTTCAAACAAAAAAGTGGATTAACGATACTAATAAAAAGTCAAATAAGTCGATTATGCCTTTATTTCGTCTTCTTCTCGATGAGATAAATACCCCTGCTTACCCTTTCGATAACAGGCGTGATTATATATTATCATTTATTTAGGATTTAGACTTATTTTCGGCTAATAGGAATAAAAAATAGACGTATCTATAAATGGAGAAGGTGATACTACAAACGTAGGTATTATATGCAGTATCAACTTTAAAAATAAAATGAAAATTTCGCGAAAGCTATCGCGGACAATGGACTGAACAGCTATTATGGATATATGTATATATAGCTAAAATGGATACTTTAATACTAGCATTAAAACTACAAATACTATTTTGTTGCTTTGTTCATAGTTCGCCATTGGAGGCAATAAATATTGCTCTTATACTATAACATTTATTCACAACCTAACAATAAATATCATCGCTACTTAGCGGCCTACATAGTATAAGTGGTCTGTGGATACTGTAGATATTTACCATTGCATCGCTTTGTGAAACAATATACTGACGTAGTTATCAAAGGTATAGTAACTACTCACTATTCAGTACTCTGGAAATAAGAGGATTTTATAGGTGCTCAAAGTGATTTTCAAATGTTTTATAATTATTATTGTATTGACAAGCAAAGGTACATAATATTATTTAGCAAATGTTTAACTGAACCCGACTGTAACTTTACTCCGTTTAAGAATTGTGCAATCATTATAAAAATATTCCGTGCATTTGAATAGAAAAGCTTTATAAAATACAAGCTTGACGTTAATGAAACCATACTTCAGTAGAAATGAAATTGCAACATTGTCCGGAATAATTCTCGTAAAAAACTCATAAGCCAAGTGCGCTTGAGAACCCTAGAAAAATGTTACGAACGTGCTAGATCCAAGTTTAGTGAAGGCGGGAACTGTAAAAGTCCTGACTATGAATATTCACACGCGTTGAGAGTTGAGATGACACGTCAACGTATGAAGTTTAGTGCGGTCTGGATAGCAGTCGTATATCAACTACAATATTATGACTTGTATTTGGATGAGCGGTATCTTGTACGTACAAATTGCCAGCTTTTATGATGCGTTTATTTAATGATTCTTCATCTGTCTTTAAACCATTCATCTCTTTAGTCTGACAGAATTGTAGTGATTCTTACTGCAGAAGCCTTTGCTCCTAAACCCATTAATCTTTTGTCGAATAATGCAAATGAATATGCATAAACAGTGACTGCGAGCTAAACTGCTCATTCTATGTTAAATCTTGCATCTATTGGAGTGTATAATGGGCTTTTAACATACCTAATTCGGCGGTCAACCCTATTTAATGAAGTTAGTCGGGATGAAACATCCACTCACTGAATAAACATAAGCTGAGTTCCATTCATACCCGTATTGGATACGAAAGACGACGAGGAATTTTTCAAAGAACAATGTACAGTTTTAGCATAAACAGCGTAACTTTTATGCAATGTATCGTTAGCCGGAGATGCAACGTGCGTCAGACATGAAAACAGCACTAAAACATAAAATATGCAGGCCACGCGAAGTGCGCAGATAAAAGACTCCTCCAGAGCATTTTAACAATCGGGTCGACGTATAAATTTTTACTATGTCAACGCTCCTCGGGTACTGCGCTGCATTTTTAACGTAGGTACGTATAAAAAGTGATATGGTTTTAGACGTAAACACCACGAATTTCAGACAATGCCTCGCCCAAATGTATCTACGGTTATTAGCGCTCCAAGTTTGATTAAAAATCTCTGTGAAAAGAGGATTACTTACTTTAATCGACACGGATTACGTTACTTGTTCGGATTCAAGTAAAATTGTTCTTTAACAAATATAGCAAACGCTAAAAATAGTACCTTCCATCAAATGAGTCGTATTTATTTTTTATTTCGCACTCTTTTTTATTCAAACATGAGCCAAAATGTCCGCGGGCTTAACAAATTTAGTAGATAAAAACATTTTTCGTGTAGCTAACCTTCGGTAAGGGATGGCCCGAATATTTCATCCAACATTTCCAGTGACACATTTAACTCTTGTTTATGTTGAATAACTCACCTGCTAACACAAGGATGTTAGCCGACTGTTCTGGATGGACTATATGCTTTTCTCTCACAATTATAATTAGACGGGCAGGTTTAACATTAGTCCTATATTCATCATCTATGTAATCGTATCAGATTTTGTCTTCGTTAATTTACTGTTTCTAGGCCAACGTTTTAGTTACGCTATCGCATTTTTTATCAAATCTTTGAACTTTACTCAACAATTTTTAATTAGAGAGAACCGCGTTCTTCGTAACATACATAATTCATAAACTACCCTACTTTTCGGTATATATGTATGTAAAACACTGGACAATGGATGGGAAAGGCTCTGGACACTTTGGATGTCCGCCAGTGAATACATTATCGATATAAAACCTAACTCTCCATTGAAATATTCACGTACAACGATATCTTCGCTTTTTTCCATCGAAATAACAAAATCTTTAGGGAAATCTAAGTACAAATTGAGAATAATACAATACTAGCACCGTATTGTTTATTATGTCTGTATTGTACGTAAATTAACATATAAGTTGGTTTGTCTGGGTAGCATGTGTTTTAAATAAGCCTTATTTATGATAGTGGTTCATTTAGTCAGGATTGCGTATCTATCGATCTACTAGTTAATCTTTGGGTTTGTTTGTTCTTTGTTTTCACACACTAAGTAATAATATGGATGCATGCGGTCTCTTCATTCGTTCGCCTCGCGGTGTCGTTTTATGGTTTTGTTGTTGCTTGCTCTACTACGATTGAAGTAGGGGGTTATGGCGTATCCTTTTAAGTACTTCGAAACTTTTCATCATAGTATAAAAGGATTTTCTCACAAAAATTCGACTAAATTGTAGTAAATTTCAAATTAATTGCACGTAGGGCATATCGGGGGTTAACTAAATGTTGCTAGAAAATATTAATTCATTCTAGGTCAGATTTCCCAAGCCTCAGCCCGCATCACATCATCTATAATTTGAAAGACCCAGATATTTATAATTGAGATACACCGATTGCAGAATTGCATCCGACCGTAAAACCGTATCCGTAACAAGTTATACACAATCTCGGCCGCAGAGCAAGCTAATCCAGTGAGTTAAGTGCGTTTCAAACTGGTAGGAGATAATTTAATAACGTCGTATGGTCAGTAGGCCATGCGGAAGCACGGACCGGTTGCTGATCACGTGAATACAGGTCTTATTTATTTTTATAAGCGACTGGATTTAAATACCATTGAACTAAGAAGCAATAAACACTTACTTTGTTTAGTTCTCATTCTTTCTGTATTTGCCCAATTTATTGTATTCTGGAAGGTAGTTTTAGTGTTTACTGTTCTACCTAGTTAAGCTATTCTTCTTTGCTCACTTGTTCTGAAATATTCTGGAACAATGTTTCAATGTTTATTGTTTCAACTAAAAGCTATTCTTCGGATTAAGTTAACCTGGAAAAATCCTGACGAATTTCCTTTACCCTGGAACGGATTAGAGGGAACATTTTTGTCGAAGGATTGGTAGTATTTCTTTCTTTTTAATTGGTGCTCTGGATGACAATATAAAAAAATATTTTCAAAACATACTCTTTTTTTTCTCACATGTTTAATAGATATTAGTCTACAGTAGTGGACATAGTACTTATGTTTTCTTATGGATAATGCTTAGAATGAATAACTATTTATAGGACACGCAACAAGCCCAACAGCCATAGCGGAGTAAGCCATAGCAAAACATATTGGTTTTCACTCATAAAGTCTTTTGTTTAATCCAAGAAAAAGGGAAACTCGATTCTTCGAAAATTCATTGTTTACTTAAGGGGACCGCGATATTTTTATTGAGACCCTTTCTTACCAGTGTACACAAAACTTATTTACTTTCTATATACACATGGTTCTACCTCGAAGGGGAAGGGTTAGCACACAAAATGAGGAAAGCGGTGTATTGGCCGAGGAAACTGACAGGTTTGTTTATACTTTAGGTTTAACCTTTGGGTAAAGGTTGGCTAGATGATACGTATCAGCTGCAGACACGCCGAGACACCCTTCAGTTTCAACGATGGTGACGTGTTATATTCTACGCGTCGCAGTAGTAGCAAGTGACGGGTTGAGAAACATTGGGCACTGTAAGATGTACTTAATTACCCTGCCATAGGTAAAGAGCAAACAGAAGTACGCGTCCTACTAAGTTTTTTTCTCTAATTTCTGCTAGATTATGAGAATTAACCAATAAAAGAATATGCAAAAATGAGTGGTGTTTTTAACGATTGTAAACCTTTTCTTATTTGACGTTAATATTAATTTTTCTGCTTCAGAAGCTTAAACAAAATCTTCTTTATTTTGACGGCCCCTTTTCGTTTATGGACCTAAGTCAACGGACCTTTTTAAATAAACCCAACCTTTGACCTCCATAGTGATTTTCAGGTCCTAAAGAAAAAAAGGATCTTCGGATACATTTTAATTTTGACGATGACATGAAAAAATGTAAGACAATATTTGTAGGCGCCCGCTGGGTTTATCAGAAGCTTAAAATATACATGCAATACTGTATATAAAGTAATGGAGTCGTTTTGAAAAATGTGTTTTTAATGGTTGTTTAAATGGTTACATAGTTGCGTGAGATAAATGAATTATAAAGGTGTTTCGTGGTTACAGAAAATAAAGTTTACCTTTCGTATCGGTATCTTTAACATAAATATTAATTTAAATTCGGTTGTAAATACGATTGTTAGAAATTTTAAGATAATTTTCACAATAACCTACGCTTAGGTATATAATAAAGCTTATTTCTGAAGTATTTTACGAATGGAATGGATTTCACGAACAAACTGGTTTACGTGAAAAGCCTTTTTTAATCCGAAGTCAAATTAAAATCAATTTAAATTCGTGGATCATATTTTCCAACTAATTATTAGATACATGTTTAATCCACATAGTTTGTAGTGCACAAACGCCCTACATTAGTCCAAACAAGCTTAAATACGCGGATTGAGAGGCAGTGGGGCGCGAATCTGACCCCTTTCCAGTCTAGCGGCGACGCAACAATACCGCTACTGTTTTGATTAACTGAGTGTATGTGTGACTTAATAAGCATATATGGTTGGCCCTTAAAACGCTGCACTCCAAAGATCTATGATGAACTATGAGTGATTCTAATATGAATTGAAGTCAGAATGTTAGTAAGTTATACCTGGCCAACTCGAATAGAACATCTGACTGAAAAACGAATAAAATTGCCATGGGATTTTTTAAATGCCTTATTTACTTTTCAAATCGTTCTGTTAATGATGCTAACACTAAAAATTGGTTCTTAAAAAATACCTTCTTGTGCACACTGCAGTCAAACCCTTAAAAAACGAACCCTTATGATCACCGCGTGTTTCCACTGAGTAAAATAAAAGGAAACCACAAAAAAGAAAAGGAACAAAGCAACAATGTATTTAAAACGTTGAGTACCCGCATCGATGCCTCGTTACGTTAACGAGCCTTTTAAGAGGCGTTTAAAAGGGAATCAAGTTAATAAGGATGTGCAATCGACCCTGACAATGACGTCAGTGAGGCAGTGACTCCTGTGCCTTTGAATGTAGGTGAGAAAGAACCATAGTGGTGGGGTATTCTCTGGCGGGGACCCTTACCGGTTAAAACCTCAGAATGTCCTCTTAGCTACGAGCCAAGGTAGGAGCTAGGAGGTACGGTCTGTGACTTGTGACTTTTACCAGGTGGAATAAATACGATACGTTGAGACGTTGTATAAAATAACCAAAACATCATGATTTCTGTGCTTTAAAGAAGTTTATCACACTATGCCTTTTCTGGTCCTCTAACCTAAATTGTGTTTTGTTATGTCCATCTATTTATAGAATACACAAACATTCTTATGTATCAAAATGATTGCGAGTATTGCAACTCGCTCAAAATTCCTACATATATAATACTATAAAAAATACCTCGACCCGGGATTCAAACCCAGGACCTCATGCTTAGCAGTCACTCTTAGCAACCACTAGACCGACGAGGCAGTTTTGTTAATTATTTTTTATTAAAGTCACAGATACTTTGCCAGTAATATCTCTGTTTATTTCCGTGGCCTATTTAAGGCTCGCTCTATACACAAGGTTAAAGAAAACATGATATCCGTTTTCGGCGCGGTAGTAACACATGAGTATTTCGCGGAAACAGATCATTTTTCACAACACGCATAAATTGCCTCGTATATACTATCCATTGGTTGGTTTCTATTACGATGACTTGCTTGTATTACGGTACTTTAGTACTATGCACATACTGCTACGGACTATGTACTACTTATGTTATCACAAAAGGAACATTCCACATTATATTAGATGGTATTTAGTAGTAAGAGTGAACGAAGACTTGATTGGTGCAGTGGCTATGCGATTGATCTGCTGCACTAGCACTGCGGGTTGCGGGTCCGATTTCCGCACGGTACAAACATTTGTGTGATCCGCAAATGTTTGTCCCGAGTCTAGGTGACTGCGTATGTGATAATTCATGTTTGTGTAACGCTACCACGATACAGGAGAAATTCCTAGTGTGGGGGGAAGTTTAAAAAAAAAGAGCTAGAATCTTTGCAAATGGTAATGTGGTCTCTGCCTAACCGTGACTTTATGCTTAGGTACCTACTATTTTACTATTTCGTGCTAAAGCTTAGTATTGACTTTTTTTAGTGCAGTCTGAGAACATTTAATCATTTATAGTTCTTCAGAAATGATTTTATACTTAAAAAAGTGTAAGTAATATCGCGCACACTAAGCACACAAATAATAATAATAACATAATAATAGCACAAACATAACAGTTGTTTGTATCCATTGATGACAGCAAACTTTCCTAATTTCGACTCATAACACAATGGAAAATATAATTTCACGGTCACCTAGAGGTTTACAAAAACGTCCAACTTCATTGTGCCTAATTTGTTTGACAAACAAATTATATGAGCAACTTTTCTCATTATTGTCTGAACGTAATAAACAATAAACATAATTCACAGGTTTCGACAAACAGTCTTATGGAGATAGCTTACATACGAATAGCCGTCGAACTGAATATAGCCTTTTATTAAGTAAAGCTTTTTAGCTGAGTTTTTGGTTTTGTGGTCACTTAGCCCGACTGCTGAATATGAGGTACTGGACTCGAATCCTGGAACGAGCAAAGTGTAACTGAGTTTATCCATTAGGTAATTCTCAGTAGGAGCACGGAGTTTGGTTGATGGCAATAGGCTCGTCCCCTATTCATTTGGGACCTATAAAATAACTCGCAAAATGTGGGTGCACCTCTGCCTACCCCTTTGGGGAGTACAGGCGTGATGTTACGGTATGTAAGTTTTTTTTATGTAGCCTCGATGAATGTCAATAGACTTGCCAACTACATAGGTCGTATGATGAGCCGCGAACTCTTGGTAAAGGAGAACCTCTGCTTTTCCCTTTGGAATTGCATGAATTTAATGAAAGCACGGAGTGTAGGAATTTTACGTATGAACAGGTTTGCGATTTTCATAGGTAAGTACATGATGTTACTTTTTCCATCCCACTCACAAAAGCTCAGAATCACTCTTCAAATTTCAGTCACACGTTGGGATCACCTACGTAAATAGTATACCTAATACATTACGAACATTAAATACTTTCCTAACAGAATTCAGTTATAATTTTAAACTGAATAGGTAAATAAATATTGTTCTTGGCCTTTAGTTGCCATAAAAGGTTACCGATAAAGAAAATTGTTCGTATACAAAAAAAGTCTCCAAAATCTACAGCAATGGTTTTCAATACAGTACTTAATATCGATTGAGTACATACAGCTGCTGAGGCTTTAGTATTCTTTGAGGGTGCCCCAGCGTCGCTTAATTCGCTCTCAATAATGCTCCGAAAGCTCATTATGTGCAGTTTTTGGATCGTTACGGTGTTCTGAGTTTGAAGTCCAGGCGAATTCTTTTGGGTATAATGACACTGCATGGCTTATGTAACAATAGTCTTGATTGTTGTTACCTAGTGAATAAACTACGCTACATAGTGCCTAGAACTGTTATCCAACGGGGGGCGCGCGTACCCCGACTGTTTCACACAGACATGTGCAAAACCAATGCCGGGGAACGTGCACCTCTTCGTCGCCTGGTAGAAGCTTACAACATCTACTTCATGGAGTTGGACATATTCACTCTCTCGAATCAACTTTTTAAAAAAAAGGCAATAGATATATTATCTAAAATGGATTGATGCTAATGCTAAATTTTAATTATGTCAGCTATCACGAACAAATTTGTGATTGTATAGGTTCTGTCTCTTACTTCTATTTTTTTTCCCTCAATAATATGTGGACAATGTTGTGGGTTACATGTTTGTAATATTAATGTATGAACTTATTGTAAACATTTTAACGTGTAACTGTTTTTTGTCCCTTACAAATAAAAAAAAAAAAAAAAAAAAAATAAAATAATAAAAGAACAATAAACTTTAACTGTTGACTTTATTTGCTAAACAAAACAGAAACGCAATCTAAATGTAATTGCTCAGGGTCATCAAACTGACTGAAATTATTAAGAAGTAAGAACCAAGTTCAGCGCAGTACTTACTTCTACCGTATTGTTAAATATGGTAATTGAGTTTTAGCAGATGTACTAATAGAACCGATACTTAACATTATATAATGTAACATCTGCACAATGGAGAAAAATTAACAAAGAAGTAGCCGCACCGTAAATTCGCTACAAAAACTAACTGAACATAAACAAGCTTTAAATTCTAAAGTTCTGAATGAGGTTGGTGCATACTTGTATGTAGAGACAAGAAAAATTAATAACAGAGCACAGAAAGCATTAACACAGCTCAGTTAAAGTCAAAATATTGTAAAGCCGAGTTCGCGAGACTTTGTTTCGAGCGCTTCAAACATATTGCGGGCACTTCTGTCTGATGCCCTCTTGAATGCATTATAGGATCTCGATAGAAAGCACTTTTATTTCGCAGCGTCATGGCCAACAGTCGATTTAGAATTATATTTCTTGGATTACAAGAAACTTTAATCCTTATAGAAGATTTTCGGCAATAATATATGATATAAATCATCATACTACGACAGGAAAAGTCAAAGCCCTAAATGAAACCCTCACACGTCACGTCACCTTTACCTTTCATTTCCCTTTTATTGCCAGATGGGGCACGAAGCACTGCCAGAATTATATCCGAAATTCTCATGTTAAATGTTCCGAATGGACCCGAAATGGGGATGCTTGGGCAATCATCTGGGGACTCATAAACGGGTTTCACGATTCAACCGGCGCGACGACCAACTCGCCAGTCTGATTAAACCAATGTTGGACAGTTTCCACGTTACATGATTAACGTTGGTTTCAAACAAACTCCAGTAAAAGTTCGCTTGTTTTGAAAAATTACATTTGGGACTCCTGTGTGGTAGAAAGTTTATGTTAATTATTTGGTCGTTAAAAGTTGGAACGGGTTGCAATGTTAATTAAGTTAACTATAAAAATGCGGAACGTGTTGTGCTCACCGGAGCCAAGGTTGGGAGGTATTCGTATTGAAGAGTGCCAAAATTGGTAGTTTAATTGTTGTTTCATGAATCGCAATTAATGCTACGTTATGAAATTGGAGCTTTATTGGCATCGGAAATAATTAATTTTTAGTTTTATTGGCATCCTTTGCAATCGGACCCGATAAATTAAACTGGATACAGTGCCTGCTATATCTGTTATTTAGCTAAACTGAACTTTGTGCCGTGTTTAGTCGGGCTACCCAAATTAGACCGCAAGCATGATTAAAGTATTTAATATCATTTGCAACGTAGTTGTTCATTTTTCCTACTAGGGACTTAGTTGAAACAAAGTAGGTGCAATGGAAGGAGCACTCTAGATTTTCTAAGGCGTTTATAGTTATTTTACAGCGCCTTTTATAGTCACAGATACTACCAGCGAACTTAATAAAGCCAAGTGTGCCGTTTATTCACACATAAAGCCATACTAGGAGAAAAATCGAGCATTTAGACAATTCGCCCATTTGTAATACTTATACCGACCTCGGCAAAAACGTTAAAATCTAAGAAGAGGTATCTGCGAACATTTTTCAAAACGTATTTACATAGGAATTCTAAGTACCTTGTAAATGCCATTCCAGCATTGAGAATTTAAAGGATTCCGTTACATAATACCAAGGTGAGGCTCTACGGAAAGTACTTGCTCTATCGCCAAAATTATTATGTTCGGCACAACGTAGGTAGTACAAATTGTTTCAAGTTGTATCCTCAACTATTTGACATGAAACAAAGGCGCTATGTCGAGGGAAAATCTTGTGGCAAAATGTCAAGTCGTTTAGAAAAATACTTGTGAATTTTCTGTTTGAGGAGAATTCTTTTTATTCTGTTATGATACTTACTCCAAAAGAATTTAATTTTGCTTGTCCTTAAAACTGAAAAGCGTGTCCCGATGGCTTTATTCAGTTCAGTACATTGTCAAAAAAGTAATTTTATTGTTATGAACATGGCAATATGCCGTTCATTATGGCGTTCTAAGGAGGAGGCCTTTGTTCAACAGTCGACATCTTCCGGCTGATGATGATGGTAATGATGTTTTGTTTCACTTGTAACATATTATGTTGTAATGGTATTTATTATATATATTATATTTATGTAATCAGATCCATTGCTCAGCATTTTCCATAATTATACTCATTGTTTACACTGACTCAAGGAAATATCTGGCTTAATTATTGCGTCTAATTTTGGCTCGTGTTGTGTGACGCGAATATAGCGGTGTAGCTCATCGCGCGAGCACTAATACCAAGTCATGATCATACCAAGACCTTGTCATAGCTTGCCGCCTATTGTCAAGTCCCGATTTTCGTCAGGGGAACTGTTTCCTTGTTTATCCACAATATAATTATATTATTAAAATCTTCTTATATAGATAACTATCGTTTTAAAAGTTACAATATTTTAAAATAATTGTTATTTATTAAAAAAGTAATTAAATTAAAACTAAATCTTATCAAAGGTACAGAAAAAAAATTGTAGTTTCGATTTAGATTCGCCAAAAGGTTACTTTACTTAATGAGCGATGCAGCACCCTTTGAAATATATAAAATGTTTTAGTGTAAATACCAAATTTCTCATTTCGTTTTTTAATTTGGGGTTTTTAGGCGACGCAGGCTTACTGCCCTTTAACCATGATCTTAACACCGGACATTTTCCGTTGTTGAAGCGGGACGTTGCTACGTAAAGTATAATGCGGCGTCCCGCTTCCACAACGCAAAAGGTTCTGCCTTGAGAGTTTATGGTAAGGTTGATACGGAAGGTAACAAACCGCAAATTTTCGATTAGGCCCTATACAACATTCTAATTAAAGGGATTAATTAAAAATGATGATATCACAATTAAACCTATTGAAGCACATAATTGTGTTACACTCATCCGCCGCGAAATTGTCTTTCCTATAATTAATTGGACGGACCTTTTGGGATCTCGAAATCTCGAACGAAACTTTTTTTGTTTATTGCTGAAAATGTCTGTTTATAATATTATTTTTTTGCTCAATCAGTTTTTAGGAATTACAGGATAATCGGATATAAAAAACATTGAAGCGAAAAATCGAATTCGAATATATGAAGTTTATTGAATTGTTATTAGGAAGATTACAGTAGAAAAGTTAGAAATGACAGAGAGGTGTTTCAGGTAGAGACAATGGATCCTCATTAACACTCATATCTTCCTTCATTCTTGCTCGTCGGTTTAGAGTATTCTTTACATGTCTTCCTCCAGCATGGTTACCATGTGCTTGCATTGCAGGCATATCATTTTTCGATAAAAAAGCGAGATGCCGTTACATGCAGAGTAATGCAGTGTAATGCAGTGTCTTGCTTCCACAACGGAAAATGACCTGCAATGTAAGCTCATAGTAAAGCACCAGAACATCACGAATACGTTTAGCATATATTAAAACGAACCGAAAAGTAGATGACACTTGTCTTATACCTAGATAATCCTGATACATACTAATCCTATCATTTTACAGTTATATACACTGCTGCTCCATACACGGTTCAGATCTCTAATACAGATGCTTTTCACTGTAACTAATGTAGCGGAAAGCGCCGAAGGCACAGTGTAACTAATGTCAGTAAGTACAACAACTGATCAACTGTTTAAATACTGTGGCCGGAGTGTTTAGTTGTCTTTCTTGAATAAATATTTGAATTCATAACAACATTTTTTTTACTGCTGCATAGATAAGTTGTGTACAACAGTTCAACCCAGATAAACTATAGTTTAGAAAACATTTTACGCCATTTAATGGTGTTGTTAAGGCTTTTATTATTATAATAACGTTAATCCTATAATACGAGAAGGCACTATAGACTACGTACTCGAGTAAAGACAATAGGGTGTCTATTCAGTAACCCAAATCAATTGAACAATACAATACGCATGTAACAATAACGATACGATGAATTTATCGTTAATTTCTCTGAAAGCTTCGTACCACTTAGTACTTACCTATCGCTTTTGTACGTATTGAAATGCCGAAGCTAACAGATTATACGTATAGAACCCTTGTTTTATTCACATTGAGTGATGTTGAGTACATAAGTTTTCTCGTAGAAATTACCTTTTACGTTCACAATGTCGAGTAATGATATCTAATCCATAGACGTTGCTGATCTCAAATAGAGATTGTTTTCACTGTACCTAATGTTGCGGAACGCTACACAGTGTAGAAATTTCCAGTACGACAAACTGTTGACATTATTTTTACTCTGTGGCAATTTATAATATTCTCTTTTTAAATGCTTTTTAACAACTCTATGCCTTTATTCGTATTTTTTTTTAATAAATTACCTAATTTTACTGTTAACGTGAACCAAAGTGCGATGGACTTGTTAACATTTTATTTATTCTTTTACAAAATCTATTAGAAGAATATTATAATACCTCCTGACGCCAACAACAAGCAATGCTGCGTTTGATTTGCGGAATATATTGTTTATTTTGCATGGAGTAAATAAAAAGGCCATTTTCACTTTCTTATTTCTGTGAAAAAGAATTCATTAAACCTGTTTTAAAAATAGGTAGATTCAATTCGTAGTTTCAATTCTGATTCCTAAAAATATCGCACGAAAAAGAGAATCAAGAGTTGATTATTGTTGTATTCAGCAGCCCATCACAATAGAACAATGCGCTACGATTGGAGCGATAACGAGGGGTATGATAAGTAATTCGTGAAATGTTTATAAAAGCTATAGGTAGCACTTTTGTGCTCTTATTTATTAAATTCTTTGAAGGCAACTCGTTAAATTGATTGGAAAGGTCGCTTCATTTAACTGAAGTATATTGTTTGTATAGAGTATTTAACGTTTTTTAATTTATTAAAGTATGTATAACCCACTTCCTATTAGTAAATCTACTTCAGGTCGTCTCTGTACCAACGTGAAGCAGCCTAGTAGAGATCACCTAATGGTAATTAGTCCACCTTTATTAATGGGAAATTTGACATAAGGGCAATGAATAGTTGAATCCAAGTTAACTATCTGAATTATTATCTAAATTGATAAAGGAAATTTGAAAAATGATGGACACGAGCGGGATTCGAACCCGCGACCTTCGCCAATCCGTGGCGCTGCTCTAACCAACTGAGCCACCGTGTCGCTGCTCGCATCCATCGAATCTGAATTATTATGATAAATCTACAATATAAAATGTTACCTTAAGTACAAAAAAAAACATACAGACGAACATAAAACCTCCTCCTTTTTGAAGTGAAACTGATCTAATACACGTATGATTTTAGATATTGACAGTCTTATGTTATTTACCAGTCTGTGAGAAAACACTTTAGACATTCGGATGTTTGTGAGTCTCGCTATAAACAAACGAATGATCGGATGGAAATGCAATTTGATGCAGACGTGTCTTTCGCATCGCAGTTCAGTTAGTCTGACTATTTGCGTCTGTAAACACATCTGATAAACACGAATCTTTAACTGAATGAATAAAGATTTATTTGGACCGTAAAAGAACATACAGTTAATCTTATTAATTATAAGGACAAATTAATACAGATAGAAAAGAAGGTAGTATCTCCAATAAGTGCCTAACAGTCCAAAAAGATGTCCAGATCAGCATTTTGCGAATCACAAAGTTATATGTGTTTAGCACTGGTTTTCATCTGGAATTGCAATATCGATAAAGATTTGATAGGCTGATATCGATGTCCCAGTTGATGATTCTACTTTTACATCTTAACCATAGAGGTTTGTGTGATTTTTCCCTATTTTCGTATACCATGTTTCGTGTACATATTTTAATTTTTCATTTAAATTTTGCATTAAATTCCATTCATAATATTTTGCCCTTTATAACTTTCATATTACTCTAGATTAACATATTTATACGTTAAATCAGTGCGAATCTAACAATTAATCTGGTTTATGTGATTGTATAAAATCTCTCAATTTCAATAGTTTTAGGACGTGTATTAAAGTACTTACCATAAAGTCGTCAAAATACGCCCAACTTTAATATAAATAAGAAACTGCCCAGAATTTCGCCAAGAAATTGATTAAAAACAATAACAACGAACGGGTGCGTTTATAAAGTTTACCGACGAAGGAACGCGACTCGCGAAGTTTCCGCGGCCACCGTTAGCTGATCAGGGAAGCGATGCTTACAACGAGCAGTCACGCGACCCCACAGACTATGTAGGTTACAGAATGTACTTATCAGCACAATAATGCGGGCATAAAATGCGAGATTTCTGTCAAAGGTGGAGTACCTACACGGATGATAATTACGGAGATTAAAACTCAACCGTGACACAGTTATTATGTGTTATAACGAGACTGTATGTGGGGAGGCTTTTTGATCCAGAGCTATGATTAATGAAGAATATAACTGTTAAAGTTTATTGAAATGTACGTTCCAAGCACAGTACCTATACTTGGTTGTTAGAAACAAGAACGGTATTTTTTAAACTAAAGAGCTTTCCGAGGCATAAAGCTCCGTCTGTAAAACAAATTTATTTTATTTATATAAATAAAATAAATATATAATAATATTATATATTTATTTAATATGTTATATTTGTCTCTAGATGGGTTTGCTGTTTTAGTATTATACGCCCGTGATAATCAAACAAAGCCTCATTCCATATATTAGGAAATACTTATCTGCCAAGTACTCAAATTAAAGAATCAAATACAAAACACAAAACAATGAATCATGAAGTAAGAGAATTTTATATCGAATACATTTAACTTAGCAATTATTTTATAACATTAAACTGCAAGAAAACTTTAAAGAAATACAAAGAAACACGTGCCAAATAGTTTTCGTGTACAGACGAGGTCACGGACGAACGTCACCAATCATATAGGAACTTTGCCAACTTGATATATTATGATAACTGAAGCTATTCAATACAGGTTTTGCTCGACCGCGCTTCGTCACCAGCTCATGAATTAGGGCTCCAATTGAGTCCGAAACCAGTCAGGTATTCCAGAATAAAGGTGAGCACGACCGGCGAACAGGATATGATGAAAAAAAGGTGGTGGTTTCATTCGTCTGAACACATTACCGCTGCAATGTAATTCTTAACACTTAATCAAGTCATCTTTCAAACAAAACCATGAATTAAAATCGGTACATCAATTTTGGAACTACGATGCCACAAACAGATACACACGAAAACTTTTAACACCCCTCTTTTGCATTGGAGTTCAATAATACTCACCCAAGATATAATAGGAGAACTATACAGGACCAAAAAATGTGTCAGGTCATCACCTGAGTATGCCATTGCCCCATCCATTTCCTTTTGTCGACTAATATCCGCAGGCAGGATGCTGCCTCTTTAATACCGTTTTGCTAATAATTTGATACTCTTCCAGGAAAAATGAAGTCGTAATTACTATGTATTACGGCAAAAAAATGTGAAATCGGAACAGAACAGAATCGGAAACACTGCTGTTTTAGTTGTATCAAATAAGTTTATTATACTTATCGATATTGTAATTTACCGAATTGTTGAAAAAGATTTATCTATCTTTCCAAATAACTATTGCTTTATCGAAGTAACAATAACAAATTGTATTCTAGTTACGAGATTCCAAGTATACTGTGGAAATAAAAGTCCATTCGCTCTTCTTTTTGAATCAGCTTTCATCGTGCAAAAAACAAATTGATTTTTACATCACTTATTACAATTTTACGCGTATAATCATACCTTTTGCGTTGTAATAGTCTTGCTGAGAAATCTTCGATATAAATCAATCGGCGTAAAACCTGCATCGACGGACCTGCCTGATGTACCAGTAACACGCGACATTCGCCTTTTCGCTTAGATCGATCGTCTTTAACGACTTTCGTTGTAACGGTCGACACTGTTAGGTAATTTAGAGGTTTTTTTACAATTACAGCATGGAGTTTTTTAGCAAAATTCTCCGTGCTGTTAAAAAATGGCAGATTGGGCCGACGTGTTACAAAAGAGCTTTTTCCTTGTCACGGTTGGGCCGGCGTGTATTGGCAATTTTTACGGTATCTTTCACCACATTTTGTTTTTTTAATTAACAAACACATTTTGTCACCTGCCAAAACCCGTGTGGCGTTTGCAAACAAGCACCATACAAAGACATACTTGTAGAAAACACAGCAATTTTGTGACCTGCTAAAATTAAAATCTTCTTCAAGAAGACAAAGGACTTGGCCACATTGCTGACTAGGTCTTAATCCGATGTAAATCAGTGTCGAATCCATAATAAACATGAATATACATATGTTTCTAATAAATTGTATTATTGACATCACCATGTTGGCCTAGATAAAGCTGTCTTTCGTACAAAGCTTGTACGCGTAATATATTAGCACTGTGATCGCACGAAATTGTGCTGTTTTCTCAATGCGATACAGAATATGGAACATGATACGACTGTAATTCTAATATGGAGTTGTATGAGATACAAGCTACGCCAACCTATCTAATAGAAGCAAGAAATATTGTGCTTAATTTTGTTTGCTTACTGCCAGACCAGAGAAGCTATGTGGGACTACAGATGTTGTAACTTAAGGTGCTCCATTCCATAACATAAACAAATTGGATCAAAGGAAAAAGTTTTATCTTTTATTATTTTTAGGACAAATGTATTTGTATGTATGTCAACACGCTTCTTTGGCTCTTTGTAATGTAACACCCACTTTTAGGGACCAAAATTTATTTGAAAAAAAAAACAAAGGCATCGTAGATCGAGTAAGTAGTGCGATCGGTTTTTATTAGACGTTTATGATTACAAACTAACACTACACTACACTTGGTTTAAGTAATCGTTAAATGTCTCTGAATGCCGCGGTTCTAATCTAAGAAGTGATTTGAAGCGCTTGATCATTGATTGAATAATTCCTTAAAGTCGGACTACGTAATGTAGGTACTATACCTACTAACAATATATTTGTTGATATTTAGAATAGAGTATACTCTTGTATGTATCAGTGATATGCCATACAACTTGGCAGTGTATAATCTTTCAATTAATTTGCTAAGTTAGAGGAGTGTTTGTCTTTAACTTAGAAGTTAGCGACGCAGTTTGAGACAGGAACGTGCTGAACTTAATCGTGCCATTTGTTTATTTACTGTCGAATTTAGCTTTAATTAACATTTATTGCCAATAAGGAATTTGAAATGTTATTAATTAAGAATATTGCATCAAAGTGTTACAAAAGAGTTATACAAAATTTAAAAAAATATAATTATCTAACTGGCAAACGTTGATTTTAGACTGGAACTAAAATCCACAACTAGGCTATTTGTTTAGGCAAATATACATATTTAGCTCTCTGTGGGACCCAAGATCAAGAGATATTCTACTGACGACCAGACGAGCATAAAGCACGTTCCTATAATATTACATTTACCATGGGAGCCAAATTAAACAATTCAGTAACTACATATGAAATATATAACTAGTCCTATATGTATATAACTACATATGAATTATTTCCATACAAATACGTATATTATTTTGTCACTTTCAACTTCAAGTCTTCATGTCTTAAAGACGAGACAAAAATCGTGTTATAAAGGTACGCGAATTACTTAACTAATGCAACGCTTATTCGCTACTATCTTCAAACAGATCCATATCAGTCTTAATCCGCCTCTTTGTCAGAGCGTAAATGGGGATTACTCTCAAGACAATGCCCTTTACAGGACAATGGAGCCCTCAGCTTTCCATGCCCGTTAAAGATTCGGCTTTCGTCTGCAAATTCCTTAACGTCCCAAGACGAGTGGAAATGTTCGTGATTGTAACCGTTTAGTAGATACGTACGTAGGTATTTGTATTGTGGGGCTGTAGCTAACTACGTCGCTTGTAGTACGTATTAATCATATGAGAGTTTGCAACGGTTAAGATGTGTGTGTACGCTAATGAAAAATAATCAAAGATAAATAATATGATGATGAGAATGATAGAACAAAATGCTTTTGATTACCATTGCTAGTAGGCATACAAAAATCATAAGGTTTTGTAGCAAAAATTTTATGTATTATGCCATAAAAAATTAGAGGTTTGTCTCACTTGCAAAACTTAATCCAACTGTTTGTTGAGACGATAATTAATTCTAATCGCCATGATTGCTACATAATAATTCAACCAATAAATATTAAATCTGTAAGTTATAGAAATCGATTAACCCTTTCAATTAAGCGAAACTCGATTCGAGAATATTGAATTTAGGGATTTGCTGTAGGTCAGTGGGTTTAAAACCTTGCCAAGGTCAGGGGTGGCCTTCCAATCAATACGTCTAAGATTTAATTACTTTACTTTGAATCTGTTGTCTGTTTAGGATTATGGATACAGTATTTTACACAAGATAAATTGGATTGTTAATACACAAAAATGTGCATGTAGGTCGTAAAGCCAGTTAAGTTATAGATTCCATTTGTATATATGAGGTAAGGATCCCAAAATTCACCTGACACAAATCCAGACTACTGGTACTGAAAATGATCTAGTGAAATGAGAAGTGACATAAAAAGTGTTATCCAATAAAAATGTGCTCCATTCGAAACTCAACACGTCACATTTTGAAATCAATTATAAGACTTCACCAATGAGTCTGAAAAGAAAGAAAACACATTTCTTTCTTTGCGCGGAAATAAAAAAAATCTTCTGATACACTTACTACAATAGGCATTAGGTATCATTATTATCGCATTGTATTTCTACCAGCCACCCTTTATCATTATAATTGTTCGCAGTATTAAGGGTATGAATGAAACCACATGCATACGTAAAGAGCTTTCACCGCGCCCTAGTGCAGGCCAGCCTGTATCGAGGCCTAAGTACAACACTTTCTCCTGTTTAATACGATTGTATTAACCGTTTGTATAGGCCGCGATGATCATACTCGTACGTATATTAAGTGTATTCATTTACGCGTACAATAAATGTAAAAGCTCATTGTATATAAAATTAGCACGGTGAAATTGGCACATAGCGAGCGAGACTTTACTCGACAGTGGGACGATACAGGCTGATAATGGTGGTTTAAGGAGGGATTAGAATGTCCTCAAAATGAGTAAACTAAACTTGGATATTTAAGTTCAACTTTTTAAAACTATCTGTGTATATATAGGGTCAATTTTGACACAAAGTAATTGAACAATTTACGTCAACGTCATCAAATGCCTCATTTAATTGGCATAATTATACAGATGATCTAAAAAGCTTAACAATGTTGAACAACACTAAGTTTGTGGCAAACCAAAAATGCATTTAAACTCAAATGGTACCTTTACTTTACAAAAGTTAAATCGGCGGTAAAGTCGCGAGGAAGTCAAGTCAAGTCGTTTCGAAAAGAAATAAATCTTCAAAGTGTGTACGTCGTATGGCCTGGCAGTTACAAAGACACTGTAGGTAGGGAACCAGCCTGTGTGGCCCTCACTGTCACAGACGACAGCAGCGAGACGCCTTTGTGTCAATGCCTCACAAGAGGACCCAATGAATGAAGGTCTTACGTAAAAGATATCGGTATATATTGTGGGTCTAACAATCAAAATGTGTTTGTTTTTATTTTCTCAAGAGTAATATTAGATAATAATTATATTAATATTTATTTTTTGTTTTTCTTTAAACATCGTTAAATATTTCTTGATAAAGGTAGGTATAAACTATAGGTATCTGGTATATAAATAATTTTTTAATTAATCAGCCGTCACCACAACTCAGATTTAATAATTTGATACTAGCCATATTGTGTTTGCTAATAAATATTTTAGTTAATCATCATTTTTTGTCCTTATCTTTGACAAATGACTATTATATATAAAATCAATAAACTTATCTAATTACCTTTAAAGTCATATAACTCAAAACTTACAACATAAATTCTTCAGTCTTTACCGACCACAGAGTATAAATCAAACTTAAGTGGGAAGATCAGAATGAATGCAACCTGATATAAATTTAGCTTACGCCACGCCACGCTCGCTCGCGTCTATAAAATAAACACTTAGTTTAAACAATGAAGTGTATAGATTCTGGCAGGGTGACAACATGGAGGTCTGTCACGACGAAGTGGTACTACAATAGGACGCACGCGCATTGTTATGCAGATCAGTATTGGACGCACGTGAACATGGGTTGGTATTTAGTCTTCTTTGTTCACAATTAGGCTTGGTCTGGTACAGAATGTATGATAGGTTTTTGTATCCGACTTTGATTTAATGACATTCGTTTTCCTTTTATAACTACTCGTACGCTTGCATAAGGAAATTGGTAATACCCATAAATTTTAAGTTTACTTAATTAAAATACCACATTTTTTTGGATTTTCATTTTTGTTTACACTTCATTAGTGCTGTTTAGGCACTTTAAATAGTCAAATTAGTTCATAATATTATTTTCAAATTCTTATTGTTAACTCTGTCATTACAAAAATGACATGAGCGTTATACATTTTTAACCATTGAAATTCGATGCACATCACTTTAAGAGTATCCATTCAGAATCGAATTCCGATCAAGTGTTTACATTCAACTGATCGTAAGAAACATATTTTGTTGCAGGAAATAGTTTATTATATATTTAAACTAGCGGCCCGCTCCGGCTTCGCACGGGTATAAAATATATATAAGTATTTCTCCACTATTTAATGGATGTTATTATACATATAAACCTTCCTCTTCAATCACTCTATCTATTAAAAAAAACCGCAACAAAATCCGTTGCGTAGTTTTAAAGATTTAAGCATACATAGGGATATGAGGGACAGAGAAAGCGACTTTGTTTTATACTATGTAGTGATAACTATGTTTACAATAGCTACTCATATTTTAATTTATACAAATATTATAATTGTTATATTAATCCTGTCTGTTCGTCTGTTATGTTTTTCTGATCAACTGCTAAAAATATTTTGATGAAATTTAATAAGGTGATAGGTAGTTTTAGGTTACCTACTTTATACGCCGGAAAACCATAGGTCAGCGCTTTAAACAAAGCCTTACAAGCGGAGCAAATAAATCAAGGCAAGTTTAGATGTCAAAGGTCTACAATCTAATATATCTGAGTCCACTGAAAAACAAAATCAAATTCACAACCAAGCAAAAGTTACAGCGCTAATCTGATCAAAAAAGGAAGGGAAAGTTTTTAAGCAAATCATATCAGGAATGGTAAATCAAGCCGAAAAAGTTATTTCTATCTACAGCGGGGAACACTCCACTGACGAAGCACTTTTCACCCCATTCAGCGTATACACACCTAACTGAACAGCCCTTGTGTATTGTTAAAAGTATTGTGAGCTTGGACCTTTTCTTTTTTGCGAAATAGATATTTTAATCAGACGAATAAACTGCAAACATTTAAATGCAGACCTATATTTCCTATGTATCAAAAATGTTTATTTATCAATATAAACGACCTTCGACATCTTCAGTCTACTGTGTAAGCACCTACTTCTCGTTTTTATATAACTTAACTTAAGGTTTATTTTAAAGAAACCATCTCTTTTGCGAGTAATTTTCTTTGTCTAACCATATTGAGGCAAGGAGTTAATTAAGTGAAAAATGTTTTGTACTCACGCATTCAATCTTACATAAAAAGAGAAATAGCCCTCCAGCCTTATTCAACACAAATACAAGAAAAACAAGAAAGAAAATACCTCCGCGACTGAAGAACACCTGAGCTAAAAAAACAAGGGGATGTGCGCTCGCGACGCCATTGTTATAACCCTTTTAGTTTTTTACACAGCGTAACTACAGATGAAAGAAAAACACGAAAAACAAAGTCAACAATGCCTTTGTATTCCACTGATGTGTGCCCGTCACTATGATACGAATCTTCTTGTTAAAAAGGTTTTGTTGGCGTGTTGCGGCCAAAACACGGGCTTATATTTAGATTTGCATTCGAAATAGAATGTTAGGATGACCAATCAGCAAATAAATTGCCCTCCTAAAATTAATTTTAGATGATTAAGTTACGAAATAATCCAAATTAAATTTGAACGCATTATGATGCGTTCAAAATACACCCAGATTTTTTTTTGCTTTATGGTAATTTAATTGGCGACCAAAGAATTGAAATTTTAATCTTGGTTCTAAAAGACAAGTAAGATGCTTTTATTACCTAAAGGAGTGAGGTACAAGTGACCTGTTTTCACCTACATTTCACTGGTAACCGAAGTATATCCAGAATGTAATAGAGAACGGAAATTGATAAAAACGGGCGAGTCTTGTGTGATTTACCGGGTACTTTTCCAAGCCCCGGACTACCGAGGATTTCCTAATGGATAGATAAGGTAACAGTTACTCGTTTGACCATTACCTATATTCAAAAATGGTTTTGGATATAATGGTCACTGAGCTGAACCACCTTAATACATAATCAGAAATAATTAAACAATGAAACACAATAGTAACAATATTGTGTTTTATTGTTTATTTATTTTGAAGTTATACTCAAGAACCATAGGTATCTGCTTATAAAAAAATTGCGTGTACGTACAATTTAATAAAATTCGGTGTAATAAGGGCTAAAAGCGCTGTAAGGTCTTATTCCTAAAGTGCGAGGCTTGATTCTTGCAGCTTAAACAATAGAAGTCCCTAGTCCCTACAGAGACACCCCACATTTTCAGTCGTATTTAATATTCCCAGATATGTCAACATTCTTATGGTATTCGTCAGTCTAAAAACAATAGAAATCCCTAAACTCAGAGATTGTCAACATTTCCTAGTAGTCTGAATTAGCATAAGTTATGCATAGTGTGCGAGGTATAAGGTTGGGTTGTTTGCCGACTGCCGACGTTAATTCACGATGCCTGTGATAGCTACACGCAGGGTCAGAGAACACGACAACTTTTGTTTGGTTAATAATGTAGGTTACAGAGCTTTACTAAGCTTCCTGTTTTGAATTTCAGGGTTGTTTGCCAAGGAAGGTATTTTGTTTTCAGTCTTATGCAATCAATGTAGCAATGTAGTGGGCTCAATCTAGGTGTTTAAAGTTTTTTGTTAAAAAAAAGTACGGTCTATATTAAAACTATCCATAAACTATATGTATGCTAGTTTTATTAAACAAGTGAAAGTGAGATAATAATATATGGGAATTTATCTATCATCTGACCTTTCTTAGAAAAGCAACGGTCCTAATAATTTACCCAGATAACACATTTTGAACATGAATTTATTATATAGTAATGTCAACGGAATTTAAGATGAGACATTTTGCGACTCCACAATACCAGTTTTTTTCTAAAATACGAATAAAATGATACTCAGTTTATTCGAATAATCGGAAAAAACAAATTATTTTCTTAAAACTAACAATTGAATTTGACCCGTTTCCAAATCTAGCGAGATCATTTGAAATTTAAATGGAATTATTTATTTAAACTGGCAAAAAAGGCGTCTAAACGCAGATTGCCGATATAAAAAGAATAAGATTGCTATTTTTGTGGGAATTCATCGCCAAAAATGGTTTTCCCAATTAGGGCTGGCAATTAGCGGCGTCGACGGTTTGTTTACAATATTCTCATGCCGTCGTGGTGTTCGGTGCAAAGTAATTAGCTATTGCGATAATTTGATCGACCGCTTCTTGACTCTCGACTCGCTCGGTAACTAATAATTTCGTTAAATTGCTTTCGTATTTAGAAAAAAGCTGCATTGCAGTAAGGTGTTGAATTTTCGGTAATATTTTTGAGTCTGCTACAAACTGCTAGTATAACAGGACATGCCTTAGCGTTTTCTCGATTCTAAAATGCTGTGTTCCATTACGAATTCTGATTTGAGATTTCTTTATTATGATTGAGATTTCTGATTGGAAATTCACAATAGTAGCCTAATATTAAGACTTGCAAATGTGAATACGTTCACTCTAACACGGTTGCTGGTACTAAGTTGTGGATAGATAAGTTAGAGAACGGGCTGCTTCTAGTTGCACTCCTGTTTTGGAATTTGCTACAAGAGGAAGACCTAGGTGAATATAATACTGACCCGATTGGAGAGGTGCTGGAGAGAGGCCAGGTCAGAAGCACCGTAATCCTATGAGCATGATGGAAGAATATGATGTGAATGAAGCGAAAAGTACCCTTATCGCCTGGGGCACCCCCCAGGATTGTATAAAATGGGAATATGGTCCTTCCTACCTATTAGAGCAATAAAAGTGACTATGTATGTTGTATGTATGTTTACATTCTCTGGGAGTTCAGAGATGATATTACACGACCTTAGTTTTAGTCCAAGCACTTCTCACAGAGGCTGCATGTTACTCGTATCTGCGTACATTTTAAAGCTAAAGCGGACTAGGCTTTTAACCACCACTTATGATATCAACGTTGCAAAGCTATCCACGACTTGCTTTGACGCCGGTTTTTGATGTAGCTCTGGCGAACATTGCAATTTGCACAGCTTTTTGTGTATTTATGTAAACCGTATATTGCGGGTCGAAATAAATTTTTGGATGAAAACAGTCGGGAAATAAATTGAGCAATTTAATCACAATAATAATAAAGAATGTGTAGCTATTGTTCATTTCTTATATTACCTCATCAAAGCAGAAGCATCACATACCATTTGGATAAAACCTCAGATAAAACGCAATTACGAAGCGGTTCTATTAGAGGCGAGCCTATTTTATGTCTCTCATATAGTCACTGTAATTTAATGGCAAAGGCATACATTATTCTGCCGCACATATTCAAGCCAAACAAAGAGGATTCATAAATTAATTTGTACTAAACATAAAGTAAATTACGAGACTTAAGAATGATATTTTCTTCTGAGATGTTTTATGTACGTTTCGGAGAGCTGATGTTTTTTTATATAATTGAGTTCGAAACGCCTTGTTCTTGGGTTTTTGAAAGAAAGCTTGAGGTATCGATAAGAATGTGTTTATCTACGTACAATTAGTTGTGCAATAGAAAATGATGATGCAGTTTCAACAATTGAGTTTTTATGGTATCCTCTCTGCTTTTAACAGTATTATTTATTCATTATTTCATTTATTTGCTAAATAACAGCCACTACCAGGTGTTGTATAATTACACGCACCAATAATTTTCAGATTAATTTTAACAACAAATATTTACAAATTTTCCACAAATACTAAATTGTTTTCACAATGACTGGCTTGTTCAATGTACAGTAAAGACTTGTCGTAACCAAAAACGATATTAAAATTTAAACGATAATCCCGCCGAAGGCTCAAAAGACGCATTCTTTATTAAATGTCCTGAAAATTGGTCCTATATTTTGTTTGACAAAATGAAAGCTATTTCCAAGATGCTTAACGATATATGTAAGTATTTTAATCGCGTTTATTACATTGAAAAGCATTTTCTTCCACAATATCCGATTCAGAATCTTTTCATAATTAATTTTAGTGTAAGTGGATTTTGCAATATCTAGAGCCCTTAGCAATTTTATAGTGACTGGATAATCAGTAAATAACATACAAAGAGTAGGTATGTGTGAAAGTATTTTGTAGAAAATAAATGTATTATTTTATAAGCCCTATCGTCAGATTGCACAATTCCCCGAACGGTTTGTTTCTTGTAGAAAGCCAGGCTTTACCAGGCGACGAATTGGAAAGTGTGTTTAACAGTGGGTTATTACAAGTAACAGCAAGTGTAAATGCGAATACAAATAGACTTCTGTATAACGGTATCATAATTTATAGTGATACTAGCTAGCTGCGCGCCGCGGTGTTAACTGCAACTTTTTTTCGGGATAAAAAGTAGCCTATATGTTAATCCAGGGTGTCAGCTACCTTCATACCAAATTTTAGCAAAATCGGTCTAGTCTTTCGAGCGTGAAGAGGTAACAAACATACAAACACAATCACAAACTTTCGCATTTATAATATTAATGTGATTGTGTTGTTTTTATCTGCAGTTGTTTATATAAACCGGTGCCCCACCTCGGGTTTTCTCCTGTGTTTTACAAACATGAAATATATCTTTATGTATTTTATTGTGCGCATACAAGTTTCAAAAACAATCACACATCATGCCTGTATTCCTCGATGTAGTAGGCAGAGGTGTATATTGTACACCTCCATATTTAAATAAAGAAATAATTTATATATAATTTAATATAGCGTTTATATTTTACCGCGAAACTTCCAAAACAGTAGAAACCTAGGTAAAAATGTATGTATTCGCTTTCTCTTTGGATGAAATTTGGCTCGTGCCGACACGACAGATCAAGAATCACAATTCATCAAGCGTCATGAATGTAGAAATGTCACGTAAGAATGTTATACGAGTAAAAATCCCTAGCAGTTATGTGGTCATCCGAAACTATTAGTTTATAACTAGTGATAATTACAATTAAGTGTCTTGAAAAAGAAGGAATATAATTATGATCCCTTTTCTCAAGTCTAATGGATGACAGCTTATTCCCGCTTTATGTAAGTTAATTTAGATTCAAATTAAGTTATAAAAGTATGTTCAAGTGACCAAATATCAATAAGGAGATTCCGGATCAGTAAAGTAACATAAGCTTGAAGTTAACAACTACCTTCTTTTCTAAACTATCATACAGCTGATTTGTATGCCAATCACATAGGTACTTATAGTAATGTACTTACTGGTGTTACTAGCATTCTGTGGGTGACATATATGGAAGTTTATCGTCCGTATAATATGCAAGTACATTGCGGCTAATGAAGCTATATGATTAGCAGTATTGTTCAGTAGTAGCAGCAGTAGAATTAGTTGTCGTATCTCTCTATAATTGTTGTATGTAGGTATTTAAAGTAGTAATCATTACTCCCGGGTCTTTAATGTAACGAATACCTCCAAGTGATTATCTGCGTCTTCATCTTACTAAGAAATTAATCCTAGGTACCATGATCCTTAATGAACATTTTACAAATTTAGAACAACTAAGCTTATTTCTTCATAAATTTCCCTAAATTATTAACCCTATGAATAATTCAAGCTAATATCTTTATTAAACTAAGGAATTTAAGTTCGCATACAAATTTGGCATTAACGACAACGCCGGAGACGCGGAGCAAAGAACTATTATTTAAAACTTAATTCCCTCCATTGATATTTAATAGGGCTCGCAAAACTACAAAAGGAAATGCGCTAATTAATTTTCCTCGTTCAAACAAATAAATAAGCGGCAAGCAGAGAAGCGTGACTGCATCACGATAAACATGCACTGTCTTACTCGAGCCACACGTCAAATTACTTTCACATTTTTTGCGATTTGCGCAGTCCGCCGACTTAACTAACAAATATCCACATAACGAGAAACCCTGCCAACATAAAAATATCACCCACTAGCTCAAAGGACGCGACGCTCATTCACAAAACAAACATAAACATTAGAGTCGCGCGTGCGAAACTTAAAAACGGTAAAACTGAATGGAACACACCTCCTAAAGTTAACGTATCGCTCCAGATTTGCTCGTGGTATCCTCCGAATGGTTAAAAAAATCACTGTTCACTTTGTTTGGTCACTTGTAGCACTGTGTGACACTCGCGCCGATCGCTCTCGCCGTTCTCGCCGAACTAAGTTCCGTCCGACGTGTATGCAGTGTTCGAACGTCCGACAAAGACTGATCGCGTGCGGCGTGGTGGCGGCGCGAAGCGGCATCGCCGCTCGCCTTCTCGAATCAAGGCCATGCAAAACGCTGCTCCCATTTCCCCCCAGTGGAAAGTGTTCGTATCCGTGATCCGTGCCCCTTTCGGGCAGGTGTGGGAGAAAGCACCCAAAAAATTGATCGTTCTGACTCATTCGTTGAGATGATTCGCTTGTCTGCATCGCTAGATGGACATGCTGCCATGGAAAGTGAAAGAACCGGTTTCAGAGGCGCCAAATCTGGTAATGAAAAAGAAAAAGTTCAAAGCGACGCGCCTCTTGTTGATGGCATCGAAGCAAGATTTACATTAAACGCGATCGAGGAAGCATAAATATAAACAAGAAACTGAAATTGTTCAACAAAACTTCTATATTAGTTCGGCTAACTTTATTGAGGATCACAATCCATCTTTCATCAACCATTTATTATTCAAGATACTGAATACGGAAAAAAACCTACCGTGCCAGCGAAGTGCTCCATAAATTACACAAAGTTGTAAATTAAAAGTTGGCAGCTCCTCATAAACATGGCCGTTGCACCGGAATAGTTTGACAAGTTTACTTTATCTACGTTGAGTTCTTCTGGCTTAAGTAATAAGTTAATGAATTCTGTTCACGAAACAGAATGGATGTGCTTCATCAGGTTAAGTTATGTTACGGTTATGAAACAAAAAAGTAACATGGATGCAGTAGTATAAAGTTTGACCTATTCGTAATTTATTTATTTCAAGAGTACAATAAAATTCTTCTTTACGACGCAAAAGATGCTGATTGAATTATTGACCAAAATATTAGTTGTATTGTGTAATAACGTTAAAATATTGTACAACATTTAAAGAAAAATCTAGCCTGTATAGTGTCAATTATAAATAACAATTTGTTTTATTGCGCAAGAAAATATTTGCAGTTGTGTATATCTGGAGGATTTAAAGACTAGCCTCGCCACCCTTATTGCCTGCTTAAATCAAGTTTGAAGATACTAAACATGGCAGTAAGTGAAACTTTTTCATCATAAAATACTTAAGTTCAATACTTAACCGCCGCATTCAGAGACGTTAATAATTACTTAAACTGTCACTAAGTAGGGATTTCACAAAGTCAACCTTCACTTCGTGACAGTTTTAGTAATCATTAAATGTCTCTGAGTTCGGCGGTAAGACTTGTTGTAAAATAATAGCAATGTATGTGGGAAACACGACTTAAATGATCCACAAAATAACGAGATAAAGAAATGATTATTGCTTTGCCTGAATGAAAGGAGACCAGCCATGGTCTATAGTGAAACAGTTTTACTACAACTATAACTCCAATCAAAATATGATTTATATTTAAGTAGGAAAGTAGGACTACAATAAATACAACTGCGGTCATTAATCTTCAGACTTCAAAGTTATTCTATTAAAAATACAATTGCAGTAACTCTGTGTACAAATAACAACAATCTCTATCATTTGACATTTGAAAGCATTCACATGTCATTTGCAAATGTCACGCTTCAATTTTGAACGACAGAGCCAACTGGAATTGGTTTTGCCGTGCCTTAAATGGAAAGCCTAATAACTGCACACTATGGCGCATACATTGTAGCTTTGTAGTATCAAAGGTCTTTTACGCACTGAAGTCGCTTTCTCTAGTCTGCATGACAAAAGAAGTAGATTTTTGAAAATTGATCTGTTTATTTGCTAACTAAACCTACCTTTGTATTTGCGACGAACTATAGATACTGATATAAACTACAGCTGAAATGTAAAGAAAGGGAAATGAAAAACTAACAAAGCCATTTTAATTAGGTAATTATCTTGCTAACTCTTTTTGTACTGGAGAAGTGGAGCCCATCGATATTTTCTGATACATTGGCAAATTCATCACTAATATTATAAAGGCGAAAGTTTGTGAGTGTGTTCGTATGATTGTTACTTCTTTACGTAGAAAAGGCTGGACCGATTTTGCTAAAATTTTGTATGGAGGTAGCTAACACCCTGGATTAACATATAGGCTACTTTTTATTCCGTGAAAATGTAGCGGATAAAAACGCTGCTAGTTGTTTTTCATAAATTCCGGTATTCACCATGTGATACAGTGTTCACCCCTGCCAAACATCCGAACAATAGCGAACACTGTACCTGTAGTGGAGCTGTTAATTTCCGAGTCTAATAACGATTAGCTTCCGCCGGTGACTTTGCCGTGGCAAACGTTACAGGTGCTTTGCTAAAATGAAATGTAACAATGTTGTATGCCACGGTTGATGCTAAGGAATTCAAAAAATATGTGATCAGACCTTTAACCAAAATAAGTTTGGTTAGAACAAACAGCCAGAAGATACAGTCGTCAGTCCAATTAGCTTTACCCAACTAACTATAATTATTAGTACCAGCTTTTAGTCCTAACCAGATACTGCTGTGGAGTTGAATACCAGTATTGACGACTGAAATACTAGGACGGCCAGGAAATGGGGGCCGTTTTCTTTGGCTACTCTTTAAGAGGGTTTTGCCCATAGTCACCACGCTGGGCAGGCGGGATAGTCACGGGAGGAAAGAGGTAGTCTATTCTAGGCCGGAAACCATACCATCCATCACCAACCACACGTCAGTTACCTACGGAGATTTATTCCCATGTTCATGGGTAATATCGATCATCACGGAAGTACCCATTTCCATCTTCGTAACTGTCAAAGATCTATGAATGACAACCGGGGGTCGATGGCTTAAGGTGTTCCGGGGCACGGAGGCAGGGAAGAGTAATATTTTTTTATTTTTCGGGTTTCGTACACAACAATGTCCACAAAATTAAACTTTGCACGGAACCTTCGATGCGCGAGTCCCACTCGTACTTGATCCGGTTTTTTTATCTTCTTGTAAGGCCTGGGGTTATAAAATTAACTATGTCAGTCCTATGAATATTATCAAGAGCCGTACAATGGTCACTAAATGTAAACATATACAGCTTCCTAGATTGAAATTCAATTCTTGATTGCCTCTTCCATGGTATTAGATATTTCGAACTGAAAGCTCCCCAGCAGTCTAATTGCATTAGTGGGTGGCAATTAGTCGGTACGAGCTATTATCAGATTAACCATTTCTAGTTATGTACGTACAGGCTGTTACAGGTAGTTACAGGCTCTTAAAAAACGTTTATACATAACGTCAAAACGAGGTCAAAACCATGCTAATGTCATTAGTTTGGAGAAAAATAAAAATTTAAGTAATAATATAACAATACCCCTGTAGGTATTCCGCAATGATGTAAGCAACCTATTACCCGACCCGAAAATCGAACCCAGGACCACATTCCTATATTGATTGGCATTCTAGCAGCTAACAAGCAGGGCACATTTTAGCAAGGAAAACTACAAGCTTTTCTCGTTTTCAAGGCCCCAGGTAACAATTAAAAACCTCTTAAGGCAGTTTAAGCGCTACCTTTAGCGATGGTAGGTAGACAGTAGACACCGCGTAGGTACGCTGGCTACCTTTAACTTGGCAAGTACAAACCGCGCAGATAAGCCGTGACAGAAAGCCACAAAATTGTAATGTCTTTAAGAGATGTACCGTATCATGCTCGTCCCGGGGCGGAATTAGGGAGAGAACATCCTTTTCCTACTGTTCCTATTTTGTATAGTGTTTCTTTTTAGATACGTGTTTTGTCCATTAGTAGAAAAAATTCGGTCATTTTCATGTATTTTTGTTTTGGAAGTGTATTTCAGAACCTCCGAAGTTTCTTATTTTATTTCAATAAGTATTATAACATTCTTATTTCCTACTACTAGAACAGCTTTGTTTGTTCCACTATTCTTAGTCCTGCGCAAATTTCGTTAAGTTTCGTCATATTATAGCGAAAAATGCAAACACGGACCGTTGTTGGCTGTACACTCTGTGATATCAATGTGTACGTAGTGAACTTAATATTGATTATAAATTACCACTTCATTAGATTTCTCAGGATTAAATTCAAGCAGATTCTGCAAGAAAACGAAATCTTAGGCTTCACTTTTAAATAAAAACTCTCTGACTTAATGGTATTTCTCAGGATGATTTTCAAACATATTCTGCAAGAAAACAAGATATTGGGGTTTACTTTTGAATGAAAACTCTATGATTGATATGAGTTTCTCGTTACCTAGGACTTGACTAGAGTACTGTCGTTCTTCTCAAAGAGCGGTTCGGGCATTATAGCTATAATTGAGTGGAATTATAATGTCAAAACTCTTTTCATATACTGCACTCGAACATCTTTTCAACTGAGAATGATGAAGGAAATTGTGTGCCAAAATTAAATATAATCGTACAAAACATTTTGCCATGGAACTCTAGGTAAAGGCTGATACTAAAGGGCGCTCCTATCAACAAACCATTGACATATGTAGACATGATACAGATAAAAACCCAACAAAAGAATACATTTTATTTCGTAACTCGTATGTTGTCCCAAACTTTGTATCACAAGATTTGTTGTACAGGACAATAGTTCGTTTCCAAAGTGTCGTCGACCCTCCGCAGACGCGGGTGCTACTTGAGCCCGAAGGAAAAGGTTAGAGGGAGGACATACCTCCTCCCCCCGTACAGAGATGTGGACGGGACCATTAGAGCCGTGTAATGCGAGCTCTCGGGATTGCAAATAAATTGTTGATACAAATCATCTGGATTGGTAAAAATCGAATCGATAAGTCGATGCAAGATGATATCGTTATCAATGCAAGTAGCAAGCCGGTGAGCGATGATACCCGATAGGGTAAATTGTAATCGATATGTCATGATATGGGTACAAACGTAGATCATAATTAGTGGTACCTACGTTGTTGACTGACAAATCTTGACGCCACATCATGAGAAACTTTCTTGTCACATGTACACAGGTCACGCCGCCCAGAATATGTCGATCGTACTCGTTTTATCACTCGTGGAGGCTAATAGTACCTACCCAACTACCCATTATTACTTATCAACTCGATTTTAACCAGGCAGATAATTAGTTGAATCAATAATTAGTAATTCCGAGCTTAGCGCACCTTAGGTTTCACCACTCGTGGAGATTCTCAAGTTGCACCTCACACACAACACACGTTCCTAAATACAGTAATTATCATATTATCTCATATAGGTACCTACCTAATATGTTTACCTATTCATGCCGACAGTTTAGGATAATGACGAAGAAAGTTAACTTTTACATTTTCTTATTAAAACTTGTTGAGTGAAGGTTTTCGTGCAGTAAATACCATAATCGCGTTAGTTCTGCACGCGACCACGTTTACTAGCTAAATAAAGGTGGATACAGACTTACCTTATATAATCATTTGATTTGTAGCAATTCTTTACTATTCTACTTCTCTATAATAATATTTTACTGTATTCGGCTTTTCGTTTGAAAAGTGTTAGTAATCTAGAATCATGAAATTCTTTCTGAACTAATTTAGGTCAGTGTCTTGGTGGCCTAGGATCGGATTCTCAAGGAAAATGCTACAGGTCCAAACCCAAGCAAGTCAGTGTGACATTTTAAATATTATATACACTTTTAAAAATATCTTAGACACCACTGACCAACAATAAAGAAAATGATCGTGATACAAAACTGAATAGTTTTACCATTATTTTTTCTAAAAATGTTCCAAACGAGCCATCGTTTTATTTCTGTGTCCACCCTTAAGAAACTAATGCGATGGCGCGTTCCATCATGCATGTATAAAAACCTTCGTAATAACGTTATCAGCTCAAGATCTATGCATTTCCATCATTATAAACAGCGCTCGCTCATGGCTCTTCAAGGATTTCCTTACAAAAACACCCCTCCAATTTCTGTGTATTCTCAAGTGTCGTATTCAAAGCTAATAATAACAAATTCTTATTGAGTTGGTAGTTGTTGTGCTAGCTACAAAAATTGGTACTAAATAATTTTCCAATGTTAATTCATTCACTAGTAACAAGTACGGACAGTAACAAGTGGCTTATAATAGTAGATTATGCACCGAGGGGCTAAAGTTGTGTCATATGTCACGGGCGTCATATTTAATCTCGACCGCAATGAAGGATCCGGGATTTAACTCCCTCGCTGCGCTCGGGAGTTAAGATTGTAACTCACGAGCGAAGCGAGGGAGTTAATACAAGAATCCTAAATGCAGCGAGGGATTCAAGCTAGCCCAAGGCAAAGACACCTTTAGCCCAGAGGAGGATACTCTACTTTTTACACCTACTGTGAGAAAATAATAGGCATAGTACGAAAAACAAAGTATTTATTAAATAAACAAACAGTAAGAATAACATATTTAGAACTAGTTAGTTATATGCACTTACATATTAATTGAAGTTAATGGTAACATTTGAGACATTAGTCCAGCCCCCTTACCATGAACTCTTAAAGCAGAACAGTTTAAGACGTGGAAGCGAGACGCCGCATTACACTGCTTGTAGCGGCGTCTCGTTTCCTCATCGTAAACTGTCCGGTTTTAAGAGCTCATGGTAAGGGGGCAGTCCCCTTACCATGAAGTCTTAAAGCAGGACAGTTTACCATGTGAAAGCGAGACGCCGCTCCGTGCTGTGTAATGCAGCGTCTTGCTTCCACATGGTAAACTGTCCTGCTTTAAGACTTCATGGTAAGGGGGCAGTTGTGCAAAGATAAAGTTATGTTTTTATTTGGTACGTTTATAGATGTGAGATTCCAATTCAAATCACATTATTGACCAGCGGGTCATAATGAAATCCAGTACAACATTATTGACCGGCTGTGCCCCCGGCCACTAATTACTCACTTTAGGTTAAGGTTGCTTGACGTATAATTTGACATTTTCGAGCAGGTGATGTGAAAAACATTTAAATGTTGATGCTTATCAAAAACATTGTATAATAACTGCTATATATTTCAACAATCGCAATGCAATTCTGCTTTATCTATGCAGGGTATATATAGTACGGTATGATAAATGATACCGTAGAGGATACCTTAAAAGGGCGATTCCTCGTTCTTTACCAACAAAACCAGACTTACAGCGAAGCATTTAAATAATTTGCACGTCATTGTTGACATCCGAATTCCAGATCTACGCTCATGATTCGTTTGTCAGGTATTTATAAAAGCGTGCGAGATTCATTCTGAAATAAAATGATACATTACTGAAATGTTTCGTTTAATTTTTACTGTTGGACCTAATATGACATCTATTTGAAGAAGTTGGAATTTTTATCACGACTTATCGCAATTTTTATCACAAAAACTTAAAACCTAGCTAATAAAAAAGTGTGTCTTTCAACTGCACCTCATTTTATTAAAGAGAGACAGAGAAGATGCTAAAATCAGAGAAATAAGTGACTCCCCCTTTAGATCTTTATGTGCAATTTCCTATTAAAAAAAATTGACAAAGTAGGTAAGTATAAGCCTTTTTGCTTCGCGAACTTGGCGGGCACTAGCACCTAGATTATATTGCCAAAAGAGACTAACAAGCTTATTATGAATTAATTAGTCATATAAATTCGTCATTGTAATAGTTTGGATCATCTTCCCTATTGTCAATAATAGATATAACACTGTAGCAACAATAATTGTTACTAAGATTAGATCTAAACAGACAGGATTGTTTATCGATGAGCACATTCTCCGTCCAACATCTTACCGATGACATCAACACGTTTCATCATCTCTGTCTGTATAACATTAACAATGACGTGATTTAATTTAAGTAATTGTATATAAAAAAGAACTCCAAAAATAACGACTATTATTACCTTCAATTCCCGTGTACCAATTATTTAGCGTAGCCCACGCGTTTTCCGAGTCTAAGTATTTGTACCTGTGACATTTATGTCTTGTATTACGCCCACGGTGCAGAAGAAAGCTTACAAAATAGCTATTTTACTTCTTTGACATTTGGGAAACCCCTCCGAAATCGCAAATGTGTCTAGCGATGAACGTTTCTTTTAGAATTGCTTGACAACAGAAAATATTGACGTTTCTATTTGAAAGAGTTGATAGATAGCCCTATTATTCGGAATAATTAATAGACATCTAATCAGGTAAAAGTGGATATGTGGCTCTATCTAAATAGCCGTCTGTGTGTTCCTTAATAAAATAAAAAAAATAAAACGGAACTCAGAGCACTAAACATGCAAAACTTCATGTTCTATTGTTTAATCATGACGGTTTCTGCCAAAAGCCCCTTTTATTTTGTAATCAACGCACGCATTTATAATCAAGTCATGATGCAGAAGCGAAAACTTCCTTGAAATAATTTACGCTACTTTACGCAATTTTTTCTGTTTTTCTCCGAAACTGAGTAATGGTTACTGCTGTGTGTATGACAATGTTTATTAGAGAAAATACGGAGGTCAGAGTGCTTGAGAGAATGTAAAAATCCGGTTGTGAATTTTTGTTTTGTTGTGTCCGGCAAACGCCTCGCGTAATGGGGTCAGTGTCGCGCGCGGCCCGATTAATAACATGTAGCGATTTGTGCTTTTACTTCTTATTAAATTTAATGTTTAAATAAGTTGCCAATGCTGGTATTCCAACATATTTCATTTATTTAATCATTGAAGGCATCTATAACTATTTAAAATTAATTTCTACCTATTTTCCTGGGCGGCCAATCTACAACTGTATAATAATTCCTGCCTAGTTTTGCTACACCAACTAACGACGTTGTAAATATGAAGTGGCGACGCTTCGGGAATGCCTATGTCCAGCAGTCGATGTCTATAATACACCATGTTTTAAATCACAATTATTGGTTTAATAAAATATGTTTTATTTGCTATCTATTGCTGTCTCTTTCCGTAAATTAGTTACTTTTGATCCTTAAACACTTTGTAAACGAGCCAGCGGGATAAGTCTTACAAATAATCGCTTACGCTTATCCCTCAGTCCCACACTCTCGAATCAAATGTAAGCTGAACCGAGCACGCGTGTGAAATCGCACCGCAATAAAAACAAACACTCGATAACAATGCACATCGTACACGAAGTGGTAAAACAATTGCTGTGGGGAGCGCGGCCTTTCTGAAACGTTCATATATCTTCCTATCATTGTGATGGGTTTCTCAGAAGTACAAAGATTTATAGTCAATTTATATCGAAGATAATTAATGTACCTTCTACACGCTTGATCTAATTTATACCGTAGAAATGAGCCATGCTGTTATTTCTGTCTGTCTTTTACTTCCTAACATGATGTGTACTACTACCTACTATTTAATTACTTAAATTAAATTATTATACAAAACACCAAGCTTGTATTCCCCGAAGGTGTAGGCAGAGTTGCACGTTTTGAACAACCACATTTTGCAAGGTACGTTATAGGACCAAATTTAATAGAGGGAAATCTACCGCCATCAACCAGGCTCAAATCCTGACTCCATGCTACTGAAAATTACCTAATAGAAAAACCCTGTAACACTTTGCCCGATACGGAATTCGAACCCAGGACCTCATGCTCAAGAGCTGCGCTTAGCGACCACTAGATCAACTAGGCAATCCTGGCAGTAATATATGTATTAATGACGCGAAAGTACATATTAAGCTTTAAAAATTCTTTAGCACTGAGAAAAATCTGTGAAAACTTTATACAAAGTCACAAGAACCGTTTTTATTAAAATGAAAAGAATCAAAGCCTTTGTCAAATCACTTCTAAAACGTTGAGCTATCAATGTAAGCGGTATTGGAATTTCTCAAGGCTCTTTATTGCCTTCGTAGTACGTTCCTCGTAAAATGCCGTGAGCAATCTTGAAAAGGTGAAGCTTCTTCAAAGACAAAGACATCGCAAAGTGGACACGGATTCACAATTGTGGCAGACCGTGTCGTATCCCAGTGTCCACGTCCACGAATGGAAGAGAAGAGGTCACCATTCAGATCACACTAAACTCTGAGCTGAGCAGAGATCACTTAAGAAGAAGAAAAAGGAATGCTTATAACCTAGGTCTTCGTCCAACTGCGCTTTATTCCAAGCTAGCTATTAATGCCGAGTGGTATGTGGCCTATAAGATTGACCACCCCCTTTCCTCCCGTGGGTGTCGTAAGAGGCGACCAAGGAAAAATACAGAAGATGGGCAGCAGCATCTTCTAATACTTCACCATGTACTGTGATCCCCAAGCCGCTTGCCAAGCATAGGCATTATGGCACCCCCCCCCCCTTTCTAAGGGGGAGGCCTTTGTTCAACCGTGCACGTCTTCCGGCTGATGATAATACAGGCGTGAAGTATGAAAAAATACGTTCGCAATTCGTTCGTTATCCCATCGGAACTCATTTATCTCCCTCAGATACAGAGATAACAAGGTTGGTACTAAACGCTAAACTACAAAATCTTATTTACCTCAACCTCGTTACATTTTCTCGCACGGAATTCGAAAGTAAATTGGATTTTCCTACAAGTTATTTATTTCATTGGTTTAATTGTTGCCTTTTAATTATGATTGGGATATAAATCTAGATGCCAATGTGTATTGAATAATAATTATTATAGACAATATATAATACAGATTTAAATTCTAGCTACTATAAAACTATTTACAACTTATTTATCAAAAATGCATAAAAAAGCTATAAATAAAAACAAATAATAATAGCTAATTTTGATTTTAAGTGCAATATTTAGTTCTTATTTAATTGATATCATCAACTTATTTTTAATGTGTTGATATTATTATGCTATGCTTGCTATTGTTATTATGCTCGGTGCCTCGTTGGACTAGTGGTCGCTAAGCGCGACTGCTGAGCATCAGGAACCCTGGAGGGTTCGAATCCTGGGTCGGGCCAAGTGTTACTGGGTTTTTCCATTAGGTAATTCTCAGTAGCAGCACGCAGACTGGATTTATGCCCGGTTGATGGCAATAGGCTCGCCCCTTATAACATTGGGACCTATAACATAACAGGCAAATTGTGGGTAAACTATATGTGCATATCTGCCTACTCCTTCGGGGAATGCAGGCATGGTGTTATGTTATCTTTATGCTGCACTGTATTGCATTAACACTTAATTTTACTTTATAAAATTCAATTAATATTGATCTAGCAAACCCTCACTAATTTTACCGAATCGCAAACATCGAGATCGTTCAACAATCGACAAACAAATCGAGTAATAATCGAGTTGAAACTCGTAGTAAGACCGGAAAGTAATCGATTACCGTGGAGCCTCGAAGACGTGAGATTGATGAAGGACGGGTGTAATCATGTAGTATCCAAGGACTCTACGCGATCGCTCAACGTCGAGGATACGGAGTATCGCCGCTGCTACTCTCCGGTGTCGACGTATCATCACTCCACATTCGTAGACACCTTTATCCTGTAATACAAGAGTGAGCGTTTTTCAGGCGGACTTATGTATGACGTTTAATACTAATATGTCAAGTTCTATCACAGTGGACCAGTTTGTGTATCTAATTGATTGTAAATATTATACCTACGTCATTTATATCTTACCTTTTTTAGATATATTTTCAATATCATGACTGTACATTCTTGTCATCCTAGGACGCTATTATAAATTGGAATGGTGCCTAATAAATGTCTCACTCTTCTGATTAAAACGATTTTCAATGTTTTAAATCTCATATTGCAACTAAGATACTATATTAGACCTATAGTAGTACTATTGGCTTGCAAAGGATCACCACGTTGCTAATGGAAGGTGGGTGGTCTTGATCGTGAGAAAATACAGACTTATTCTTCACTAAACACGAACGGTAACTTTATGTAGGTATTGTGTGCGTATAGGTATAACCTATGGTATGTTTGCACTACATATCAAGAATTATGACCTAAAATGCCTGTCCGAGCGAGCCTTTTAAAACGGTTCTCCCTATTTTTAGTTAAATAACATAAAAACAGTATTTTCAAAGCTTAAGTTAACTGTGAACTTTTAGCTGCTGTTTTTCGGTTTTTACTAAATAGGATTAGTATTGCGGTTCTCTTTCGTTTTTGTTTAATGCCCGCAGGGGACTTAGCCTGAATCTGAAACCCCAGATAAAAATACAGTATATAGTATACTTTATAACCATACAGTATTCGATTATTATGTTTGCATTTACACTAGGCTTCATTTAGAAAAGTATATCGCGGGCGCATGAGATATTTACTGGCTTAACGCAACTTACTTGTTTAATGACCAAAAATGCTACAGCCAGGACAAAAATGTGTGATGAAAAGTGGTAGGATATTACAAAATGATGTTTAATAAAGGGGTAGAAGTTGTGGCGATACTTAAAATCTTCCGACGCACCCTGTGCGGTCAACTTCGGTACCATCCTTGATGACTAGCCAATCTCTACACCACCATCACCTGGCTCCATGCGACAATTAACTCGTCCCTAACGATACAAAGTAAAAATATAGTTCCTAGCATTAACATAACATAACACGCCTGTATTACCCAGGGATTGGCAAAGGTTTAACTGTAGCATTTGTTATATTAGTTGTATTTAACGTAGTAGTATTCGTATTTAAAAGAAAACTACGTTTGTTTTATCAAGTTAAAGCCACTAAAGAAGTGGATCGGAAAGGGTAATCTTATCGAGGATCCCTGTCAGGCGGGCGTGATGGAGCGACTGACCGACTATCGAGGTTAGCCGAAACCGGGTAACTACAGACAAAGTTTAAAACAAACACTGCGCAGGGATAACTTGATAAACATAGGTTAAATACAGGTTTAGTTCAGTTAAGTAGACAAAACATGTATCAAATTTAAAATATAGTAATTATTATCATTTAATGGCTAATTAATCGGGCCCCCAGAGGTAATACCTACTGGTTAATCAATTAATTTCTTCAGGAAGCAGTCTGCTGTAGATGTAGCGTGTAACGCCCCTTAGTTGTGTAGCTAGTAGATATTTTCCACATTAAAACAACACTCTTTTACCTAACCGATTTACAGAACCACGTATTACGTACACATTAAAACAGTACTCCACTGCCTAACCCTTTAGCCAGCACCCCGTGATATATGGGAACAAGGTTCACTAACAAACATAAAAGATATAAAATATTACAGCGTTGACGCAGCGCTTTTAGTTCACACCTGAGCACAGTAGTTAGGGAAATATTTAAACAGTATAAAGTAAACTGTATCGCGTATTACAGAGTTTCTGATGGTCGTTGCCTAAGGATGGCACCTAGTGTGGTTAAACCTTATAAATAATGTATCTACCGATATTTATTAGCACTTACAAATAAATAAATTGGGTCTAAACAGACGGCCGGCAGTCAAATGCACCTAAGCTGCCAAATTGCTGCACTCTAACTGCAAGCCGTCTGCAATTGAACTGCGCTGTCCTGACGCAGTGCGTCGACTGCACATTTTTGTTTTTAACTATTTTGCTGATGTGCATTTTCAATGCAGATCTAAGTGTGTGTGGTTAACCCTAGCCGTAGTGTGTAGGGTTATATTCGCAGCTAAACCTCTTGTCGACTCATCCCTTATTGAACGTACAGGTAATTACCTAACCCATTTACCTATTTATAGTCCCCTGGCTTGTGTAACTACTTGGTTGGAAACTTTGATAGCGTTTCGCTTAATAACTTAGCGCCTTGCTTACACATACAAAAAGTTTACGTATTAGGGTTAGGATAAAAAGTTTTTTGTCTTTCTCATCCCTATTATAAAATTCGTGGGATTGACAGAGACAAACATCTGTATATCTACAGTTAAATTCAAGATCAATTCGGTTAGATAGAATGTCACCTGAAGACTTGGAAGCCGACCCCAACATAGTTGCGAGAATTTATCACGTTGACTATCCGCTAAGTAGACACAATAGATATGTAAGGGTTGATGAAAATGATATAAATTATTATAAAAACATTACTTCAATTCTATAATGAGTGTGTTTTGTCTCCTTCTTCGTCCGAAGGCTATGTAGTGTCGTCTACAAATAACGAGAAAAAATAAATACAGAAAATGGATTTTCTGTCATAATATTATGTAGGATATAAAAAAAAATGTCCTTCATTCTATTCACTGTAAATATATCATCATACGCCCAATATTGTGCCCCTTTATTCGAAGTAACGGGCAGACAATGCTGTGATTTATATTGTCTACAAAATCTTTTGAACACGAGGCCTTCCAAGTTAAAACAAGGTCGTCGTTTACTCCTACAACTGTCTAAACAAGTTTAAGACATAATTTAGCCTTACTTTATATAACTTCGACTGCTGCGTTAAGGGTTGCGGGTTCGATTCCCGCACGGGACAAAAATTTGTGCGATTTACAGATATTTGTCCCGAGTCTGGGTGTTTGTGTATGTGATAAATGTTTGTGAAACGCACCCACGATACAGGAGAAATTGCTTGTGTGGGGCGACTATTATTTAAAAATAAGAACAATAAGAACCTACTGAAGAAGTTTCAGGTCATTTTTCATAAACCTAATTTAATAAGAATGAACAATGTTAATAAATATATCATTATGTTATTATTATCAGCCTATGTTGTCCCTCTGCAGAGCAAAGGCTTCCATTTCTTTCTATAGCTAATTTCGGATGTTAGATTTATACAAGGTCTTAGTCAATTACAAAAATATTTAAATTATGAAATATAATGTTGTTAGCATTATCTCGTTAATTTCGTAATCGCTCATTATTTATTATTCGTAAATCTGGAAAACTACCAAAAAAATATTGGCTTCTATAAATTAATAAGTTTCCAAAACCCAGCACTAACTCGGCGAAGTCTGTTTTTTATTCCAAGACCCAAAAATCCGCCACCCTAACAGTTTACAACATAATCATACATCAATGTATTATTATGTTGTTAATATCAGTAAGTTGTTAATATCAGGTTTAATCAGTAATGCGTTCAAAACCTTCAATAAGCCCGTATAATTAAGTATAATATCATATCTGTCAGCTGAACACATAAGACCTATGTTGTTTATGTAGATCACGGATATAGGAAGGTGTTATTTGAACAACCATGACAAATCTGCTCTCGTTGGCCGTGAATAATTTCGGTAGACTTTGGATATTTCACTGTATTGTACTGAAACGTTTGTATATTATGACATTGGGTTTTTAAACAGTATTTATTTGATCAACTGTACTAAAATAAGTATGGGAAGTCGTATCAGATGCAGAAAATATTTGTTGTATTTTTCAGTGGGTATGTTTGTATTCTAATCAAATCATAGTTTCCCATAAGCCGGTTCCACTGTTTTCCATTTGTTTCGCAGGACATCCGCATAAGCCCGCCATATTTCAGGTCGGTCCTATCTAAAGAACTCCTTCAGTCTACTACCTAGTAGACTGAAAAAGTTATTAACCAATCTGTTGCTAACCTGCAAGTACATACTTGCAGGTTGGCAACTCATAGAGGCTCCAGTTCATCTCAGTTCACTTCTGTGTGTATCCTGATTATATTATCAGCCAATCGTATCCTTAATCGTAGACCTTCTCCAAATAGAACCAATCATCTGTATTCTCATTAGCAACAGTTTGAAATCATTTGACATTGTCAGAACATTGGATAAGTAATTTGCATACAATCACAATGGTTTCAATAGCTCCATTACCAATAGACCCGTGCAATAATTATTGTTTGCTTTCAATGTATAAGCGTTATATGTAAACTATGCTGTTGATTAAGAGCACTGCGCTGCAAACATTAGGACAGGGGATTCACTGTGATATTTTTACTCAAAATAGAAAAGAAGAAAGCTAGGAAGTTAATTTATTTATTTTTGTGTCATACAATCATTGATAAAAATACAATAAACATAAGGGACGGACTATTTGAGGCCCCTATAGAAAGTGAAGAGGCCAAAAACAGTTCTGTACTTCAGTAAATGATCAAAAAATAAACATTATCAAAATTAAAATAGCTTAAGAGTAGCGCATAACGCACGCAATATCTGTCCATCTTATTTTTATAAACAAGTACTTAGGTATATGTAGAAAATCAAACAATTATATTTTATATCTTAACAAATTATCTTTAATTTTTCTCTTCTTACTATTGATTTACGGACCAACATCAACATTCAACATCATTGGGCAACATGGGAAAACATAGCGGATAGAGCAGCGTCACGTTTTACTATTCAGACCTTGTACCAGAATGGGGCTCCGTGCTGGGCCATTCCCGTGGCTCATTCAACTGAACATCACCAACACACAGTCACCAACGTATCCGCCTCGCAACCTTCGGGGCACTCACCGATACACCTATGACGTCAATGTTGGCTAATGTATGGTTACAAACATTTTGCATGCGATCTCTATTAACAGTTGCAATCGATTACGAATCAATTTGGTTAGGATATGGTATAAAGACATAACATACATAACGTCAGGACATTACATCACACCTGCATTTCCTGAAGAGGTGGGCAGAGGTTACCTAGAGACCCGGGCACATGCTCTCGGACTCCGTGTTGCTACTAAGAATTACCTAATAACACCCAATAACGCTTTGCCCGACCAAGGAATCCAATTCAGGATCTCAAGTTCAGTAGTCACGGTGTGCAACCACTCGACCAACGAGACAGTAGGGATAAGAATTGTCAGGTCTTGCAGATATTCTGTAAGTAATATGATCCCATTTGTATTGCCTGAATGGTATTTCATATCAACATTTCGACATGCAATTTGAGTCCTAAATCTCATTGATTGCATGCCTATTCCTATGTCCTGTTTCAATTTGTTTACCAACACAAGACTACGACATTGCGTGGGTAATTGGAAACAAAAGCAAGTACGTCCTACAATAGAGATAACTATGTCTTCATCTAGCCTTTTTAGTCTCGGAGAGCTGTATAATAACAATATTAGGGTTTCCCAAAGTGATCAATATCCGTCTATTGTTCAAACGGTTGGAAAATAAAATAGGTTGAATAGAATAATGTTAATACATTTCATAACGTTGCCGCAGCTCAAAAGTAATTCCCAAAGGCAAGAGACCGGACATGGGTAACCCGAGCGTACACTGTATTGCAATAGTTGTAGTCTTACGAAAACCAACACAATATGCAGCTTAAAAACCACAAAATAGTTCTTAAGTTAAGGTACTAAAGTTGGAAATTTAAATTAAAAATGAGATATAACTTTGGAGAAGTATGTACAGAGGTTGCATAAACATTGAGTCACAGTACCGGAATTGTTGCCACATTAAAGTATTAGGGTTTTGTAATTGGGAATTCGTGTATCTCCAAAGATTTGTATGCATACTTAGCTCGACATACTTCGCTGAACTTCGTAAATTCTGTAATCTACATATTGAAGCTAATTACGATAGCAGTTAGTTTCGCATCACCTACTCTTAAGAAATAGATACCTTCTTACTTAAGGCTTATCTAGATTATAGGTTCCTGGTGTTGAATAATGCTTATCAGCACCATCTTATTCAAAAGCTAAGGCAATAAAAGGAAATCAACGACTTAATTATCTTGCAAGCGTTTCACCTCGGTAGAATTTTCTTTAAGAAATCAACAATGTCTCCGCTAGTAGGTAACAATTTTTTAAAATTTTTAGCGTTTTGGAGGGTAAATTAATGAAAAAAATAAAACATTTGACTATTACGTAGGCAACCAGTGGGCCACGAGCCAACTCTCTGCCGTTAAAATGACAACGCCTGGACGGCGCCGAAGATTTTATACGACGATTTATGCTTTGCTAGTATCTGTCCAATAGGCACCCTGCAAAAAATTGTGTTTAACATTCCGCTAGCAAATTCACGATATCAGATGGTGCGATATACTGTAACATCCAGAGGACTAAGTACCTACAATAATAGTCGAGATTGTTTTTTTTGTTATAATTTTTTTAGGATATATAATAAATGGGCAACGTAAATTTACCCACACGTGTAGACTCTGTAAGGTTACACGCATGTCCTCAACAAACATTTAGGTAGTTACCTTTGCCGTAAGGTATCATCGTTAAAGTTACTTCCTAACCTTTGATGTGACCGTCGCCGGCGGTCCTAAAACAGAAAGTTCAACTATTATTTAACTTTGACATTAACAAAGTATCCTCCATTTTAATATTACTCGGGTAACTTTTAATGGCCGTTGCAAAGGCTTCTCTCTAATTAATGTTATTTTGTAAACTGGTTTGCGTGGCCTTCACTTTTGTATCAGTTGAAATATCTCTTTAATTCGTCAGTCTTATAGAAGAACGTCTTTTGGAAAGCAAACAAGAAGACACGAATTTAACTATCTATTTACTACTATGTATTTATACATAGTAGTAAATAGAGAGAGAATAAAGCGCCTGCTCAATAATTTATAAATTCAGTCGTGACGTAGATGTGTATATGATTGCAGATTATCTACAGTAGTATTTAAACTCGTAAAGGCAAGAAATTAAAACTGGAAACATGTTTTCTATGTTACGTAATCAAAAGTCAGTCTCAACTACTTGAAAATGTAAACCTAATTTAACAATTATGACTTCCATGATGCTTACGGGATTTCTACGTACAACAATTAATTGCCAGTCTCAGAATTAATTACAAGCGCTATGAGCATCAGGTGTTGCTACAGAATTCGTTAATAAATTTAATGATCTTAAGAGATCCGGCTTTAAATTAATTAATCTGTCCAAATCCTGTAAAATTGTTTCACGCTCTGCTTTAATGCTCAGTCTCAATTAAGTCAAGTTGTCCGTCGTTTTCAGGTAGTAACTTGTCTTTCAATTGACTGGCCTACAAAATAACATTAATTATTTTAAGTCGAGATCCATATGAACATAGGCTACTTTTTATCCCGAAAACATGTAGTTGGTAACACCGCGGGGCGAAGCTAGTATGAACATATGCTACGTGATTGTATTTACGTAAATTTGGATTAACCGTGGAAGTATAACACTGAGTAACCAAAAGGAATCAAAATAAAAATTCTCTAAGATTTATACTCATATTTTATTTTTATTATAAAGTAGGTATATTGCTCACCACGTAGTGATGTGTCGTATTTTATAACTTACATAATATCATTGTTTAACGTATACTGAAATTGTTGAAATAGTTCAATAGTTCCGAGATCACTAACATATAAAAGTAACTAGTTACTTATCAACTATCGTTAAACTATTTACATTTTTGTCTGAATATTTAGAACAAGTTGTAACAGATGAAATATATTTAATTCAGAACCAAATATTTTTTATCTTTTTTTAAAGGAAGTTTCTTAAAAGCTGCTTGCAAATATGAATCGATATAAATTAGATGTTAAATAAATGAATTGCTTACTATGAAACCTTTGAAAACCTGGGATAATCTGTATACAAAACTCGGTGGTCATAATTTGCATGCAAATCGGCACTGCACAATTTGCCAGCCACCGAAATCATCATCAAATCATGAAGTTATCCAGTAAAGAACTTGTAAACTTCATCTGATATCTGGTTGGCGTATCTGTAGCCGTTGAGAAGCAGCCGTTCCAGTGCGGGGGCCGCCTTGATCGAGTCACCTGATCTGAAACAACCAACACCCGACGCTAGACATGGGTACTGATGACGAAGCATGGTGATTTTGGACGTATTCTTACTGTTGATTGTACTAAATTTGGCTAACTAATTGAAGTGTAAAAATACCTATTTGCACTCGAGTTATGTATATAGTTCCCATCACGTAAGAAGAACGCTAATACTTACTGCAAATTACTGGTGCCGTTTAATCGCTTGTTCTGAAAATGAATTATTTTTCAGGAAACTGGTTTGCCATCTTATTAATAGATTCAGAGAGTGAGAGAGATTACGTGTGCAGAGCACACACTTGTGTACTAATACTTATTTAACCTAGCCTACTGGCTTGTCTCCGTAGTAGCCCCTTAATTTATGTCATAAAATTGTCACTTATAAATTTCGCTGTCGTTTGCATGTCAAAGAATAGAGATATCACTATTTTATTGATGTTGTAAGAGGATAGGTTAGATTCTAACCTATCATTGAAATGTAAAGAAATTAATGTATGATCAATGATGTAACCAAAATTCGGTTAGGAGGACATTATTACTATAATACAACATGCATGGCTCATATTTAACATCACATAACATAACATCACGCCTCTATTCCCCGAAGGGGTGGGCAGAGGTGAACATATAGTACACCCACATTTCGCCAGTTACCTATGTTGTAAGTCCTAATGTAATAGGGAGCGAGCCTATTGCCATCAACCGGGCACAAATCCAGACTCCGTGCTGCTACTGGGAATCACCTAATGGAAAACTCAGTAACACTTTGCCTGACCCGGGATTTGAACCCAGGACCTCTTGCTCAGCAGTCGCGCTTAGCGACCACTAGACCAACGAGGCAGTGGCTTATATTTCTCAGTAATTATTATGTATAGGCGTACATGCACTTACACGATACAGGAGGAAAGTCCAGTGCAGGTTTAGTAAATTAAAAAAGAAAGTTAAAAGAAAGAAAGAAACTTAGAAAAAGATTTTATTCAGCGGAAGTTAAGTTTACACACATGAACAAACATCATACAAATTAAAAGTTGGTGTACAACAGCTGTTCCACATCTGCCAGATGACTTCAGGATGACTGACTGACTGACTGGTTGACTGTTCGCTAAGTACATGACACAATAGTCAAACAATCGATGTGTACCATATGTGGTGCACTGGACAGTGAAAGGGTTAAGATTGAGTCATTACTTCTAAGACCTTCCAACTGCTTACCCACAAATGACGTCACCAGTGCCACATACTAATATGCGACTAAACGCCGAACTCAGAGACATTTAACGATTACTTAAACTAAACTTAGTAAAGGTTTTCTTTGTGAAATTCTTATTTAGTGCCAGTTTAAGTAATCATTAACGTCTCTGAGTCCAGCAGTAAATCAAACTGGTCTTTAATATAAGATTATAGTTAAGTACCAGTCTCTATTCTTTTACCAGTTAAAGGGTAGTGGTTCAGCGTGTGCCAGGCGCTGACCCTAATTATCTAGTTTTATTATTTCTATTGTGTTACCGGCACTTGATGTTCCATGGGTCCTTAACGAAGTAGATATGCATCGACAATACGCCGTACTTCTCCGCCCAGTCGCCGAGACAAGTCGGTGCGAATGGGATTGTCACCTGTAATAACAAAAACAGACTTTTAGTCACGTGCTTGTTTCGGGCTTTGGCTATTTCCGGATTTCTTCGGAGTCTTTGCTTTTAAACTCTTCACACATTGCTATCAAACATGAAAATATGCAGCGTTCTTTTTCATTTCAATGACCTTTTTCTAATACAAAGTGTGACACAAATATAAACGCTAACGTTTCACACCCAAGACACGATGTGCTTCAACAGGATCCTGAACTAATTTCCTTACAATTATTTACGGGTTTTAAGCTTGATTACGAAATAGGCCGCAGGCTGGGTAGACGCGGGCTCGGCTAGTTATAGGTAATATTAGACTAGATCACAGTTCACGTAAGTTAGCCTCTCACCTGGATACCCTGTTTAGCGCCGTGTACAGGTTCGAACCAATCGCGGTGCTTCTGTTTGGGTAGCTTGCCGATGACCTGGAAGCCGGTCCCCACCAGGTCACCCTGCGTCGTCAGCGCGAACCACGGCAGCAGATCCTCGCAGTTCAGCTCCTTAGTCATATTGTAGTAGTAATGCGTTCCTGAAAAATATGCATTTTTACCAATACTTTTCTTCTGTAATCCCTATGTACAAATCAGGTAATAATGCAGGAAAATTACATTATGTTTTCGTCCTTTTCAAACTTGGCAAATTTGTGTCAAAAAGTGGACCTTAAATTATTATTAGTCCAATAATGTTAGTCTGATTTAGGCACATCCCACATTATATTTGGTTTAATGTTTAATGGAGACCCCTACGTCATCCGTACAAAACGAATCATTAGAAGAAGTATCTAAACATGGTATACTAATATATTTCGCGAAGCATATTATTTTAGAATGTATCTATATTAGTTCTATGCGTGCAAGTACACTCCACGAGTGGCGATACTTAAGTACGTCCGGCGCACCCTAAACGGTCAACCTCGCTACCATCCTTGTTGACTGACCAATCTCTACACCACGGCATGACCTATTCGATGTGGCTATTGGCTCATACCGATACGAAAAAGAAGAAGTAGTTCTATATTTCAATTCTCCACGGCAGAAATATTGCAAATGAATCACTACACTACACAAGTACCTACGCATTATTTTCATGCCACCTATGAATAGCGGCAAAATGAAAGAAGCAAAAGAGACGAACTAATCTGCCTACATTTCAAGCTTTATTGTATACATGTAGGAGCTTGAACCATAATCTACTTACCCATGTTAGGAATGCAGTTCTGTTTCTTGAAGGCGGTGCTGTTGAGCTCGGCCTCCGTGCAGGGCACCCGCATGAGGCGCAAGTCGTGGCCCGCCACCCACACGCCGCCGTCCTGCAGCGTGGCGCCGCTCTCCAGGGTCGGGCCTGCGCCCGCCTTCAGAGACTCTATAGAGAACACGTAAGCTAACAATAAATGTTTGGCAGTCCAGCAACGTGGATTTGTTGATGCAAACAGGTTTGTTAACTCATATTTGTATGGCAAAAAACTTTCATGAAAAAATTATTCGCTGCGGTCATGCGACTTTCGCTAGAGCCCTATAGCTCTTTGACTGCTAGAGTCTAGCTGCTAGCCACATGTTGCTGAGGAGTTTTTTACGCTGGTTCATCTTCCCAGCTCGGAAATAGTCATTGGTAGGGTTTTTGGGGGACGGCAATGTCTCATGTAATTGTGACTGTATTGGCGAGAGTGTTGAGTGACGTCTAGGAGAAGTGTTCGTCTAGGACTTAATGCATTTAATCTTCAATCTTTCCGCTTATTTTTTCGAGAAATAATTTTGTTTTCTCACTGTTTCGCAGCGGTAGATTAAATACCATATCAAATCGCAAGTCCAGATTGCTAACTAGCTGCACATATCAAACTGATTCGTCGATAATATTATCGCTCTTAAATAAGAATTACCGGCCAAAGTAGAATAATTATTATCATTTTAAATAGAATACCTGTAGGAACACTTTTATGAGAATTTTTATTGTAATGAAGTAAGAGCTTCTCACGCAGCCTAAGTAATTATTGTTGTTGTGTTGGCATTAATTATATAAAACCTTAAGACGCCAAATTAAGATAATTTGTCCTTATTCTCTACATAAAAATTGTATGGACGTAAGATACGTTACTGAATACTCATCGTTGTTTTATAGTTATATTTCGCCTTTGCCGCTTCAATAAGAAATGTGTACCTACAATGAACAAAGATGTGGGTTTCTCCTTTGGATGAGGTAAAAGGTTTGCCTTAGAGTATGACAGTTATTATATTCATATTAAATATTCAGCTAAGTCGTGGTGGCCTAGCGATTGATGGGCCGGATTTAAACGCATTGCCAGTCAGCAGTCAGCAGCCAGCCAGCATGGCGATCAATACTCATTCCATCTCATTAGGACGAGATGAGAGGATCTTGCGCTGCAGTGGGACTCTTGAGTAACATACATAATATATAACATAACATCAGGCCTGTATTCCCCGGCAGGGGATAAGGGGTAGGCAGAGTTGCACATATAGTATACCCAAATACCCATATCTCTCCTATTTCCCCAGGTATGTTATAGGTCCCAATGTAATAGGGGATGAGTCTATTGCCATCAACCGGGCACAAATCTTGACTCCGTGCTGCTACTGAGAGTTACCTAATGGAAAAACGCAATAACACATTGCCCGACCCGGGATTCGAACCCAGGACCTCATGCTCAGCAGGCGCGCTTAGCAACCACTAGACCAACGAGGCACACCTAACATTTTTTTTTTCATTTAACATTTACCTTCAGAGACGAAGTACTGCGTGGCGGTCCAGTAGTCGCGGGCTGGCTCGCCCTCCGCGGCGGGCGCTGACCACTTCACGAACTTTTTCTCCGGCTTTACCACGGGGGACACGAACTCGTCCACTGGAAGCTATCGCAAACAATGGATAAGTCCTTCCAAATATATGCACTTACATTTATTATAATATATGTAGGACTGTAGGTAGTCGGTATTGTGCAACCAATGAATAAAAATTGTATGCTTAAACTGTCCGTGGAGGGACAGACCCATGGAAAAGCGAGTTAACGAACCCGTTGCGGGCCCGATTAATGGCAATAGGTTCGCCATATTTTGAACACGGAAATGTCGGTCTGTAGACTCGTATTATATAGAACCTATCCGGAAAGGATGTCATGTTGGAAATCATCGAAACAAGTCTTGGATATGAAAAGGTTCTTTGGGGAGTACATGATACAAACAACATAGGTAAAATACAAATGTAACCTACCTATGTTGTTTGTATCATGTATGCAATCTCATTCAATTGATAAATCTCCCTGTGGTAGCTATTTTAATTTTATTTCCATTTTTTTAAGTTTAGTTTATGCACACGAAGTATGAACCTTAATGTTGCTTAAAATAAAAGTATTTTTTATTGATTATTCAGACTCGGAGCGTGTGAAACGTAGTCAGTCATATAAACGACCAATTTCCTACCAATTTCAGTGGAATTGCTAGGGCTAGTTGTGATCTTGATTGTTTAACGTCACAAATAGACTTCTTGGCTACATACGAGTAAGTACACGTGTCCAATCTCTTCTGGATAATACCAAACTCAGTAATGGCCCGCAATAATAGGATAATAGTCTGCGTGTATTGAATTCAGATGTAGAATGTTCTTTAGTATTCACTGCAACCATGACGCATTGAGTACTTTATGCCGTTCTTAACCACGATAGGTGAACAGTCGTCGTGAAAACGTTGTCACAAACATCAAACAACGTTATGTTAATGTCAAAATAGGTACACTTGCGTATGATAGGTATGCCTTTTTCACGAACTTTGGGTAAACAAATAATTTGTTATTAACCGTGAAATGACGTCCTTGTTGGAACGTGGCTTACCGCCGGACTCAGATACGTTAATGATTACAACTGACACTAAGTAAAGATTTCACAAAAGAAACCTTTACTTAGTGATAGTTTAAGTAAACATTAAATGTCTCTGAGTTCGGCGGTAAGTATATAATTTTAAAAACTTAGACTCCTTCTGCGCTTGACATCAACTTCAGTCGTCAAGTCATCCTTATTTCTACTACTACTACGTAGGTCCATTATAATATTTACGAAGACTTATACGTTTTGGAACGGTCTAACGGAAAAATATTCCATCAGTGTCCACTGTCCAGCCAGTACATAATACAGCAAGTTTTACACATGCGTAGGCGGGCCCCCGACGCTCCGCGATTGATCTTGTTCATTCGAATAAATTAGATAAACGTCGCAAATGCGCCGGTGTACCTCTCGCCAGTAATAGGGAATATGCATGTGATTCAAATATGAGCCAATTTTTTTTTATTAATCCCTTTTGCTTTAGAATTATGGATACATCAATATTTTTTTATAAATTTACTTTTTAATTAAGAAAATAATTATTAAAAAGTCCCACAAATGAACGTATGAATAAATTAAAAAATTACATGCATATGTCCTATTGGACACTCGCCGCCCGTCAATGAGAAACGATTTTGCAAGTTCGGTTAACTTACTAGAAGTATCTCACTATTGTGCTTACTTTTTTAGTAGTAGGTAGTAATCTATTGTGCTTAGTTTTTTTAACATACAATATAAAGTCAGGCCTTTTCCCAGAGACCCCTCTGAAAAAACGCGTAACTGTATGGGCAGACTGCAAAGACCACGGATCCCAACAAACCCATGTATTGGAATTTTTACCTACAAAAAACATTAAAATAAACACAGATTGCACTGGACCCCTCTGAGGATACCCTATATTGTCGGATTTTGTCTCTTTTATCGTGAACGTAACAATATTCTGTGTTTCATTTAACTTATTTAATCTTTAAACTAACTTACTGCGATCATAAGCCCGGCCACGAAGCCGGCTGTGTCGTACAGCGGGCACACGATCCTGCCCGGCGGACAGTACATCCTCAGCTCGGGCAGCGGCCCCGGCGGCCGCTCCGTCCGCAGCCACCCCTCGTTCTCCACCTCGTTAATAGTCCGGGGAATGGAGAAGAAGTACTCGATGTCCGCCAGCGCGTCCGTCCAGCCAAACTTTACTAGAAAGGAATTTTGCATTTGATTTTGATGTCCACCACATTCCGTTTTTCAAATAAAAATGACAATTTATTTCATACATATATAAAGTCACGCCAATTTTCCAGAAGGGTAGGCAATGACCACGGATTTCCATTTGCTGCGATCCTGTCATACTTCTTTCGCCTCATTCACTCGCATTACATTCCTCATACTAGCTCGTCGGTTAAGAGCATCACATGCATAGGTATAACTAAATTTATATGATTTTTTATCAGCTTGTAAACTCTGTATTGTCCCACTGCAGGGCAAGTGCCTTTCTTCCTTCTTTCTATTACTTAATCGCAGTTATTCTTCTTATCGTATGGATTTTAGTTAATGAACAACCTGGTCGCAGAGTTTAAACCGCTTGCATCGCGGCATCGTAGCTATGGGCAATGCTAAATAGCATAGGACGCATAATTAGATAGTACCTTATCCAGCGTGTCTATTATACAATACTCACCCCTGAGTCCATCGTACTGTATACCTGAAACAAATAAAGATCATTCAAAATTACGATCATTACAACTTCTATGTGTAACGTTGAGAATTTGAGATCACGGGTACGGGTTACCTACAGTTGTCAATACTGCATTAAGCTTAGGGTTTTTTAGTTTTTTATTTATATATTTATTTTTAGCCTTTTCTGTCCCAATGCAGGGTAAAGCCCTCTTTTTCTTCCCCTCGTCCCTGTCTGCCGCCACTTGACGCCATTCCCTTCAATATTAAGCATTATGTCATGCCATTATTTTCTAGTAGGGCTGTTGGCTTCCATGTGATTACAGTTGAATAAGTTAGGCCATTCTATTTTTCGGAGCACGATACTGTTTTCCCTTATCAGTAGCTGAGGTTGAGGATTGTCTTTTAAATGGTAGGACATAATAATTATTATATTTACAAGTAGGTAATTAGACTTATCGCTTACTAGCTCTCTTAGTTAATACTTAGATACCTAGAAACATATAACTATGTTTAGTTATTTATAACTACCTACCTATATTTAATCTTACTTATCATTTAGTTCAGTTCCTTGCTAATGTTGATAATGTCATTAAAGTATTATAACGCTTCGCTGTAAAAATAATAATTAGTGAATTAACGTACCTACGACTAAAATAATTACGTTTTTTAGGACCAAAAAATATTCATGGGAAGTAAAAAATAACAGCGTTTTTTTATAATAATGAGACGTTTTGAATTAAACAATTAATTAGGTATAATGACCTACCAAATTAATATTATAATTATTGCCAAAAAATGGTAATTAAGAACATTTGAAGTAAAATAATATAAATACTGTCTCGTAACTCGTTGGTTCTCGCTATCAGCAACTACTGAGGTCCTGGGCACATATCCTAGGTCGGGAAAAGTGGTACTGAGTTTATCTATTCCGTAATCTCAGTAGCAGCATTGTAATAATGTACAGCCCCCTTACCATAAACTCTTAAAACAGTACAGTTTAAGATGAGGAAGCGAGACGCTGCTACGTGCAGTGTACTGCGGCGTCTCGCTTCCACAACGTAAACTGTCCTGTAAGAGTTCATGGTAAGGTGGCAGTTGTCCTCAAGATGCACGACTCTCAAAAACATTGTTTGTAAACGAAACAACATAAGAATGCGTGGATACTCTTGTACTACTGTGTTAGTTTTGCTTGCATTGAGAGTAATCAGGGCATCGAATAATCACTACATAGTATAAAACAAAGTCGCTTTCTCTGTCCCTATATCCCTATGTATGCTTAAATCTTTAAAACTACGCAACGGAGGTTGATGCGGTTTTTTTAATAGATAGATTGATTGAAGAGGAAGGTTTATATGTATATAACATCCATTAAATAGTGGAGAAATACTTATAATATATATTTTATACCCGTGCGAAGCCGGAGCGGGCCGCTAGTTATATTATAATAAAGGGTCCCTTTATGACAGGTTCAGGTATCGCGCTTACGTCCTTTGAAAGGGATGAGTGGCTGTAAACATGTATGTTTGCACTCTTGTTAGTCTCGTTGATCTACTAATGTCAAAAGCGACTGCAAAGCTTGAGGGCCTTGGTTCAGTTCCCGGATTCGGCAATGTGTAAATGGGTTTTTTTAAGTAAATTTTTTTTATAAGATCCTCGGAGCTTTTTGTTCATGGCATGGTATTCCAGTTCACACAAAAATAAACAGACATGAAACATAATATGTCTTTTAACTATTTATATTGTTTTGTGCGAGTCGAATCTTTCCATCGAAAAGGTGCAGAAAATCACGCGCTTAAAAACCCATAAAAAACGGTAATTTATGTTATAACTTAATATTATTCTAGTTACCTACTACGTTTTTACTAGCACGTATATTATATAAACGTATTCCTTTATCTTTAAATTAAAACAGTAAAGGTTACTCTGCCTCGTCAAAACCAAATAAAAACACCCTGTATGTATACATCCACAGCTAAATTACACCCTCTTATTATATTGTTACCTTCATTAGATTAGTTCATAGTAGTCCTACTTCATGACGTAAAATTTTAGTGCACACAGAGCATACCCAGATTGCAGTACGAAAATCATCCGCTTTAAAACCCTGAAGAAATGAGGCAGAGAGATACTTCTTTGTCAGGTGTCTATTACACACATTTCGTAGGTTATGTCCCATATAATAGGTAGAGTCTATTGTCATTCACGAGCGCACTAATTTGTCATCTTTCCCTTTGACTGAATGCCTTGCCTTCCTATTCATCCCTCGAACAATATTGAATAAATTCAGTAAAAAAAACAAAAAATAACAGTTGTTTATAAACTTACCGCAGACCGCAGCGGCCACTGATAAAACTATGATTGCTTTTTCCATGTCTTACTGTGCTCGTGAGCAACCGTAGCCGTCTGAACGCGAACGACTCTGTGTTGTGACTGGTGATCCGTGCTCCGTGGGCATTGGGACGAGTTACAGAAGATTAGCATGCCACAGAATATTAACAGAAGGAACACTGTAAAATTGCATTTTATGTATAACCTGTAACAGGACATTAATAATAATAACAGCCTATAACTGTCCCACTGCAGGGCAAAGGCCTCTTCTCGTATAGAGAAGGATTGAGCACTGATCACCACGCTAGCTCACTGCGGGTTGGCGATTTCAGATAATTAAATCCAGGTTTCCTTACGATGTTTTCCGTCACCGTCAGTCAGTGGTGTCTTAGAATATCTAAGAAAGTATTTATGACATTGAAAAAGTCACATTGATACTTGCCTGGGTTTGAACCTGCAGCCTCGTGCATAGAAATCCGGTATGTCAACCACTAGGCTACCACGACTACAGGACATTACTGGCCTAAAACTAATATGCTTAGATATAGACCAACGTAGTGCGGTGACACATTTTTTATGATTTGAATTCAGTAAACAGGATACCATTTTTTGAGTTTCTTAATTTAGCTGAAATTATGTAAAGGGTCTCTATACCGTATGCTTCTTACTCTTCGCCCTTTTTGGATAGATATACCTTTTCCCTTACACGCTGTATAATACGTATGAAAGCACGTTTTTGAATCTAGTAATCACAAAGCGGGACATCTAACCTCCTAAACTCCTGGGTCAGATTCCCGGGTCAGGCAAAGTGTTATTAGGATCTTTCATCAGGTATTTAGATCACGGAGTCTGAATTTGTGACTGGTAAATGGCAAGGCTCTCCCTCTTTTAAATCAGGATCTATGACATAACCGAGTGTACTTTGAACCTCTGCTAACCCTTAGGGGAATACAGCTGTGATGTTATACTTAAGCCTACTAATTGTTGCTATAAATTTTATTTGGTAAATAAGGTAATTAATGTTTATCCACATCTATTCTACAACGTTTGATCGCATTGAATCTTCTGTTCACAATATTGTGTGACCGCACTCTGATTGTTGGCGACATCCGTTGCTTTAAAAAGTAATGTACACACATACACACATTATAAAATGTCCCGACTGTGCAGCGTGTTTGACATTGTGTTGGTACATACCTACCTACTGCGTGTAACATAACAAACAACGAAAATAAAATACTTGGTAATAAAGGAAAAAAAAAATATTATTCAGAGTTTCAAACTCCACTTTTGATCCTAACTACTTTCAATCTGGAGTGCCGTTTTGATTACTCTTTGGCCTGTACTGTACTACTGAAATGGCAAAAGGACCTGCTACCCTTCCTGCTATTTATAAAATATAGCACTTCAAGCGTCATATCCGTAACTAAATAACAAGGTAATAATGAAAAAGACAACAGTAAGCTATGGAACTGCATACTATTTACATAAAAAACATAAGTCTAAAAGGACACACATTTTTATGTAGGTAAACAAACATAACACTCACGCCTTTATTCTTAAAGGTGTAGACAGATGCGTATACAACAACCACGAATCCAGTACCTACCCTTCGAATTCAATCAAAAGTTCCTTTTGTTGGCATCGTCACCGAAGTCCGCAAGTGGCCCCTTTTCGTCTCTGGGATAGCGATTACAAAAATACTCATATATTCACAGATCACACTAATGTATTTTGGTATATAACTACTGCTGCAAACCCCTAAAGTTATGCAACGCGAGATGAATGGCACAATAATATTGTATTACAAGTATAAATCACAAGAGACATTCCACAGATTTTGTTCCAAAATCTGACGTGTAGCAGAATTAGCAAAAAAATATTAGTTAATCAACGTGATTAGTGAATAGTATAAAAATATACCGCATTATAACCGTATCACGAGCTTGTTTAGAGATATTAACCGTTGTTTAACCTCTGCCGACGAAGAAAACAAACTCAAAACGAAACCCGTTTTGAGTTTACTAAATCTAAACTCGCAGGAGATAAAAACAAAATCCATGTGACTAGGTGTGTCACATGTATTTTGTTTTAAATAAATAATTACAGATGTCATAGAGAAAAGAGAAAGGCCAATAAGAAACCCTCACTTTTGTAACTTGGTCAAAAAGCATACTGGTACTATATCCAATAATCACATACATGTTTATCCTATACAAGGATCGAACCCGTTAGCCCTAGCGTAGCAATTAAATCACAGCGCGCCAATGGGGTTGACTGGTATTTAGTTTTTATATTTTATCAAATCATGTCATTACCGAACGATTTATTTTAATCCGTGTACTTCACTGTCCTATATTCCATAATATTTATCAATATAGATAGATAGATAGAATATAGATATACTGCCTCGTTGGTCTAGTGGTCGCTAAGCGCGACTGCTGAGCAAGAGGTCCTGGGTTCAAATCCCGGGTCGGGCAAAGTGTTACTAAGTTTTCCATTAGGTAATTCTCAGTAGCAGCACGGAGTCTGGATTTGTGCCCGGTTGATGGCAATAGGCTCGCCCCCTATTACATTGGGACTTAGGTACATCTGCCTACATCTATCACCAGCCCCGGGGATTAATAAGGGGGCTGCATCTGAAGCTCTATGTGAATCACAATGTAGTTAGTTTTCTTAAAAATGCAAGTATTTGTTGAACGTACTAAACGTTAAAAGTGTTTATTACGATGTACCTACTCCTCAAAGAATACACTAATTCACGGACATGCTAAATAAATAAGAAGTATCGTATCAGGCGCTTCTTGCTTAAACTGTTCAACCAATGACGGCGTCGGTAACAAAATCTTAAGGTGACCTAAATAAACAGTTTTTTTATAATACTGCCCCCTTACCATAAACTCTTAAAGCAGGACAGTTTACCATGTGGAAGCGAGACGCCGCTACGTGCTGTGCAATGCAGCGTCTCGCTTTCACATGGTAAACTGTCCTGCTTTAAGAGTTCATGGTAAGGGGGGGGCTGGTCTGCTATAATACTGGTTTTAATAATCGTAAAAAAATATTTATGCAATTTTACATTGTACATTCATAGTCTATAAAATACTTAACAGATAGATCCATCTACCGATTGAATGCGGTTTTCACTGATGTATTGTGGCAAGCTTCACATAGTTCCCATAACATTTAGTGTTTGTTTCATTCAAATCGGTTCACAAAAAAAAAATTACGTCAATCTTTACATTCATGTAATAAAACAGTACGGCTTGGCGTAAAACTACTAGGTACGATTCCCGCACGGGGCTAAAATTTGTGCGAACCATATATTTGTCCCGAATCTGGGTGTTTGTGTATGTGATATGTCATGTTTGTGAAATGCACCCACGACACAGGAGAAATTCAGAGAGTGGGGCGACTTTTCTTTAAAAAAAAGAAGAAAGTCTACTAGTAAGTTATTATGTTGGGGTAAACCCAGTCAACATAGCCGTGAGATTAGACAGAAGGACCTGCTATCAATCAACTTCCTAACACATGAAGGCTTTCAGTGCATTTTTAGATCGTCTTTCCGCAACACAAAATTTAACTTATAACTTACTTTTTACATATTATTTCCTTTTCAACATTTGCTGAGATCAACCCCATAAAACACGCACAAAGATCAGCAACAAAATGACGTCAGCTCGCACCAGCGATACCTACTTATTTAATCAGCAACTCAAAACCTCAACTTTGTAAGGATCGTGATTGTCACCTAAAACATCCTCAAGACACTTGTTAACACAACCCAAATGTGGTTAGCCGTCTGGGTCGTGAGAGTCTGCTTCCGAAGTCTTGATAAACAAAGCACAACTGCTTTGCGCTAGTCGTCAAGGGTGGGCTTATGAACTATGTGAGACGTTCCTGAATCTGAAGATGCCTATGTAACTGATCGATGCACGGGGTGTTAATAATGACCGGTGCTTGGCTTTGAAAATAAGTCCGTCCTGTACAAGGTGCAATGTCAAAAAATATTAATGACAAGCATTTTTAAGTATTAAGATAAACTAATGATTGCAGAACGCAATTTGTAATCAATTTACATTAAGAACGATGTAATTTAAGGTGTAAACAAGATAAACAGTATATTAATATACTTGTTATATACAATAGAAGTGGTAGTATGAGTTTATTTTAAAAAGATATTCATATCAATACCAGATTGTCAAATCAATTCGAGATTGACATAGTATGGTAGATACAATGTCAATCCTTTCGTGGGTGGTGGAATGTACGCATAAAGGCACTCATCACGCAATTAAATTGAATATTTCGGTGCAGTGCCGCAATTAGTCTTTTATGCACCCGGTGCGAGCTTCTTTATCAGCGCCCTTTTTTATTGCCTCTGGTCCTGGTCTGGTCATTTCTGCGCCCCTCTAGGATCTGCGCCCAGCGCCTGGGCACCGCCGGCACCGCCCTATTTACGACACGGTGTTGATCAAAATATACTTGTAGAAGATTCCCTGAACACTGTTAGTGAATACGATCAGAACTAACACTTAGAATCGGGGACAATATTTGCGGAACACACAAATATTTGCTCGTACGCAGATCGAACCCGTGTCCCGTGTCCTGTGCGGCACTGCCGTTCACACACTGCGGCTTTGTACTAATCGGATCATGTTTGTCAGAAAATAATGTTGTTTACTTTAACAACAGGTTGAAGACCGGCCGATAGCTTGCTCTGCGCCTATTCTACTACGGTTCTACGACGTTCCTACAACAGTTCTACGCCGCTACGACGTTTCTATTACGGTTCTACGAAGTTTTTACAACGGTTTCTACGCCTATTCTATGACGCGACGTTTCTATGATGGGTCTATGACGTTCCTACGCCGGTTCTATAACGTTTATACTACGATTTTATGTCGGTACTACAAAGTTTCTACGACATCTATGTGGCATTTCTAAGCCGGTTCTACGGCATGCCGAGAGTACCAGCTCAAGCTACCTGTACCTCTCTTGAAATCAAAACCTTTATTGGAAAACTTGAAGCTGAAAATGCCAGCGAATTCTTAATTTTTCGACCACTATTTTACTGCTCAGGCTGCTCACCTATGGAACGCACTGTCGCTGACTATCAGACGTATACAAACTCAGCAAGTTGTCAAGTATTACTCTTTTATCATTTTATAAAAGTACTACTTGACAGCAATTTAGGCTTATACTAGTGCTATACCTAATATACATCGCCATCTGCCCGCTATTATTTTTTCATTCTACTATATTTTCATTAATGGTTGTCTGGAGACCGCCACTTGCACTATTATTACTTTTAAGTTTTTTTTCTGTATTCCGTTTTTCTTGGTATGCAATAAACAGTATTATCTATCTATGCTCAGCATAATAAGACGAACAATAATTTTTACATTACGGAAATTAAATAATTAATTATAATTGTTTATAAATACAGTTTTAATTCCAAAGACGATATTTTTAATAGGATTAAAAGATATAGTAACTTATCAATTTGGTGGTAGTAGAGATATCGATACAGAAAGATACTATAGATACAGAATACTTTGGGTTTAACGCTCCTGTAATGTCTCGTTGGTACAGTGCTCGCCAAGCGCGACTGCTGAGCATGCGGTCTTAGCTTCGAATCAGTTATGTATGTTATGTAATCCCCGTCCGCAGTCTACACCCATATGGCACTACTTAACAGTTCCATGTAGAGATGGAAAAAGCGGCTTAAAAATTTTTAAACGTTGAAACGTTGTACTTTTTTTAATAAGCGTGCTTAAAAAGCGCTTTTTTACTTATACGGTTTTTGTTTGTTACGTTTAGAAATCGTTGAAGTGAAAAGCTTGCAGCGTTGTGTTGCCAATAACAAACGAAACAGGCAGGAAGCTTATTATACTAAACAAAAGTCTCATAATATAGTATCAAAATATTGAATGAAATCCAACTACATTTTTATATATTTATTTATATAGATGACGGGACTTAAAACTTACTTTTTACAAAAAGTAGAAAGCATGCTTTTGCACATATTTAAATAAGCATGCTTAATTAAGCGCTTTTCGTATAAACGTCCACCGCTAGTTCCATGTTCATCATGTAGTAGGCGACGAGTCTGTTGCCATTCATCGGGTGTAGCTATTTTTTTTTATCAAACTCAACTAGAACGTTTTGATCACGCAAGAGACTCGAAAAAGTCAAAATGCTAGTAGGTATTTGATAGCAATCCTGTGCACAATTAAGACCACCAAGAATCATATAATAGGAATAATTCGAGCAGGTTTAAAACGAACTTAGTACTATATTTTAATTTTTGTAATGCAAAAGCCAGCAGACAGAACCCGCACATCAGTGTTAGGCTCTGCCGTGTCTCCTGCGGAACCGCGGCGGCTATTGTGGCGGGCGCAGCGTAGGCTTCGAACCATATCTATATATACTGCCGTACGACGCCTCCCAGTTCACTCCAGACACAATCATGTTGCTGAATAGCGCTTTGCTGTGCCTCTTCGCGGCTTCTGCCGTAGTTGGTAAGTAGCCATAATCAACTTATAAATATAATAAGTAAAAGAACCCAACGTGATTGTTAACTGAAATATATGCAAGTTACCGCTAAGGGTTGCGGACAATAACCAACGAACATTCAAGCGGGATAGCACCCAAAAAAAGTACTTACTTTAGATAACTGTCTATTAATTTGAAGCAGATACAGATACTAATAGATAAGTAAATAAGGGGTCTATTCATGTGCTTTTCTTTGTTAACCTATGAAGGTCTTTGTTTCAATACAAACGTTGGGATGTTGTTTAAACAAGACTAGTTGATCGTTCTGTATACTAGAACATCAAAACCACTCGGCTTAAATATCTTCGGCTCTATACACAAAGCAAAGTTCTCTTTTTGTTAATTCGCACTGGTTACTGAAGTCTCAGGAACACGGCGGCATGTATTGCCCAGGACCCCCGTCTTCGAGCTTGTCAAACTCATCATCTGTTAGGTTAATTATATTCATAATGTTCAGAGGCGCTAATTGTATTGAAATGGTTTCAGGACAGAAGACGCCCAACCTAAAGGGTAAGTTAATGTATGTTAATAAGTTATTATTCGACTAAGACTGAATTGTAAAGAAGGAACTGTTACCCCATGTGTATAAGAATATATAATTAACTCCCATCCCACGTTAGGGATTAGGGATTTATCAGCAACCTTGACCCCTGAGTTTGTTTCGGTGTTTCTTCTCAGAAGTAGTCAGTTAGGAAATGCCGACACCATCATTCTAACTAGTTTATAAAAAAAATACGTGTAAAAGTGTTTTTTTAAAACCTATTTGCTGAAATAAAATCATTTATCATTTATCAACCAAATTTAAAAATACACTGAGAAAATGGCACGTGCATAAGTGTTTTTATTCAATAAGGCAATATTTCCAAGGAAAACTATCAAATAACTTATAAAATTTGTATATAATATTCTTATCAGTGATGTACTTTAGAACAACCTCTGTAATACCACATTATAAGTAAATAAATATTTGAATTTGACAATTAGGCGGATGAATATACCCAAAAATGCTGATAAACAAGAAGTCAACTTTATGAGCCTGGTGCCTCAAATAGCTTTATAAGAATCTGCCTGGCATGTGGCAAACACACAATCATCATCATCATCATCAGCCGGCAGACACCCACTGGACACGCTATACTTATAGACATTTAAAGAAAAACTATCTGCTTCTATTCATAATAATTTCAAGCAGAACTTACTTGCTTTCAAAGTAGAAGTTTATCCATTTCCTAAAGTTAAATTAAAAGGTACATAAACTTCACCTTGTGTTTTAAACAAAAAGCATAGTCGCATCCTGAGGTCGCATCGTATCATATCGCATCGCAAGTATAAGGTAATCATTATAATACAGTAAGAAGGAAATGCTAATACTATTTATTATTCACCTTTTTACATTTTATTTTTCAGTTTTAATTATACTTCTACATTATGCTTAAGAGGATATCCTTCGTTTTTATGTATACTACCCATTGAATAGAATGATGAATAATAAAGTTACGATTTTGTAATCAATTACAAATGTCAATCCCATAGGTACAATTACCATCAAGTTTATCATATTACTATTCGTCTTGCGTTTTCCCTCTTGGCTGCACTAAGAGGATGCGAATACACCTACGATTGTCTATTTTGTTTTGCAGTAAGGTTCGATTTAAACATTTTTGGAATGGGAACAAACTTCTTTATCCCAATGCCCAAAAATATTAACGAGGCAAGGAGCAGCCACTGGGTGAAGATGGACCCTCCGGTGGTGCATAAGGGCCTAGAGGTCCTCGAACTGTGGTGCCCTACTACTGACTACAGCTTCTGCGTCTTCTTTGATGACAATGGTAGATTTGCCGGCTATCAGATCGGTGTAAGTTGATTGCATTTGACCATTTATTTTATTTGTTAATTGTATTATAATATATGTAAGTTCCTATCTATTTTTTACATTTAAAAGTACTATTTACTGCATTTACAAATTTTATTATATGGACTGAAATGATAATTCATTTTAAAATATAAATAGCCTATATAATAAACCTACGGAATAAAGTACGACGGACTACTTTTAAATGTATTTAAAATTTTAGTTCATCATTATAATATGTACACATGTAAGAAATGGCTAGGAATGCTTTATTTCTTTTACCAACCCAAACACGTAAACGAATTAAATAATTGCTTAGTCATTATTCTCTCGGTAATAATCAAATTAACCAATTGATGTGGTTATTACTACTACGTAGGTATATCATTAGACAGAGATAGTATTTATAACTCTAACTGTAACAAATATATGTACCTACCTACTCCTTTTAAATGAAAACACCACTGCCTGTATGTACAGTCTTTAACTGTACATAATTTCTGCTGTACGACGTATGAGAAAGGAATCCGTAATTGTGTCATATAATATATATGTACTTAACGAGCGCAATAAACTTAAATGACATTATCTTTGTGGTCTTTTCACACTCCAATTACATAACAAGATCAGCATCTTGCAAGTGTACAAACCGTACACTGTACTTATCTTTAAATTAAGATGAACGCCTGAATTTGACGCATTTTTAATTCCTATTACAGGTAGCTGAGAGCAGAGTTGAAGAATTTAGATTTGATTATGCTACAACAGGGTTCACTCTTTGGACCACTACATTAAACGGACAAACTGTCAAATTTTACACCATATCAGCGTTCTTCATTTCACCTGGTAAGTAAGTAAATTAAGTACACATGTACTTAGACATTTATTAGTTAGATACATTTTAACTATCTCATAGTTCTCTGATCTCACGGTCTACTATCCGCTTTTTAGATAACGTGGCTGTTAATAATATCAAATGGAGTTTAATTATTTCAGGAATATGAAAAAAGAGTGCAACCCGATGAAGTAATTCAACGGGTTGCACTCTTTTCTACTGTAACTGTAAAGTTACGTAACCATGAATCTACCATTTCACAGAGCTCCTGGCAATTGACAAGGAGATCCGCGAAAAGTCGTGGAACGACAAACTGATGGTACAATACGACAAAATGTGGCTCACTGGCTTCCACGGCAAACTAGACGAGCAATCCACCATTGGTTCCGACTTGGGGACCGATCGAAGTGATTTTACAAAACAAGCATGTGTGATCTGGATGGGTAAGTAATCGTTTTTCATCGTTTCACTCGGGCAATTAACCGCGTGGAAGATACTCAGTCATCTATAAGGCTATATGGGGATATAGGTCCAAAACAAAGCCTGTTAAAAACTTTAATCTTAAATGGAATGGGACATGAACACATGAAGAAAGTCAACATTTAATAGGTACTCAGCAGAAATAGAAAATTTTAATTTTAAACATTCTATCAATGTAATTTTTATATCTTTTGGAATGGATGGCAGCGTGATTGACCGCCCAGGTTGTGCTAGGCGTACTTAGGTGTCGTCACTCTTGGAGAATGGAGTATCTCTACTTGCACCATACTTTGGATTATCTGTCCCTACAGTTAATTGATTACTAATTTAAGTATTGTACTATAGGTGAACATTTCTACCACAAGATGTCGAAGACCACAGTGTGCTCGGCTAAAACTATATACCCTTGGTTCCCGCTCAGGGACGATGATCGTTTGGTGGGAATAGGATTCATGGTTGCTGTTAAATACAAAATAGACAAGAAAGTCAGAGATTTATTCGAACATCCGAACAGACCAGCCGTCGAGGTAAAACTCCTTTATTTAATTTAAATGAAATAAGTTATTTACCATAATAATATGGAGTTGTAGCAGTGTTATATAAAATAACGCTATATACAAAACAAACAGCAATGTTAGTAAACCGGCCTGTTTCATTGCAGATGATCGTGAAAGATGGGCCGCCATGCTTGTACGATTTGGCTGAGAATTATGGCGTGCTTACCATGCACGTGTATTTCATCGACTCCCCCAACGGCATCGGTTGCCCTATATTTGGTTAATTTACTGTGGAGTGTCTGCTGATCATTGTTCCACCGAACTGCTTTGTTGTTATTACAAATGCGACATAATTATGTTGAAATGGATTGATTAAATATTTCATTTAGTTTTTTCTTCCTTTCCTACTGTGTCCGCGTTGATTTTGGATAGAAATTTTAAGTTTTTTTGGGCCGGAAACATTTCCGGGCATCTTCAGAAGAGCCTACCATAAGTATAATCACGATCTGATCAATGGCTTACACATTAGATGACATAGGTAAAGGGGCAGGACAGCTAAGTATTTGGTTGTAGAGAAAGTTGTTCAGTGGAGTGTGAAAAGAGGAGAATCTGCAAGTCTGTACGTGTAGTGCAGCAACTGACCAGCTTTAGCAAACTTTTCAGGCACGAGCTTAAGCACGTACTTCAACTTAATGTCAAAAAGTTGTCATGGAAATCATGGAACGCTCATTGCCATGACAAGTTAATGTCAATAGGTTTTCGGAAATATGAGACTTAACAAAACTTGAAGTAGTCTCGTCCAGCTTAATACCATCCTAGGGCCTATCACAATAAACTGCGTCTTTAAGGGGTTTAGGTAGCATCAATACATTACATAAGGATTTATTTATTTATTTATTAACCAACATATACTAACACATATGTATGTACCCATATAAGTTATAGGTTAAGATTTAGTAATTATACTTATATAATATGTTATTAGTATTTTACTACCAATCTATACTATATATATATATATAAGTATATATAAAATACAATCATGTTTATTCTAAAAATTATTTAATAGTGCTGGGTGTAGCAATACTTTCTAGGTAACAACGGGCTATGTCTAGGAATCTCGGTTCTGTATTCGAAAACAAATCAGCTGATTCATCAAATAATAGTAGGTATATTATTAATAATAGTTAGTGCGCTTGATACTTTAGGATTAGAATAGATCGAATGGACAGCTTCTTATGGACTTCCTATACGGTACAAACAGTCGTAACTATGCGTCGCATGAAGCCGATCGTAACGACAGATCACACGTGTACCTATATCGCAACCGATTTACTTCATCGTAGACGATATCACAAATCGCAACAAACTCCTATGCAATCTTGAATACAAGTCTCTTTTGTTCCGTTCAAACAACAATAATATGAGAGATAGTCAACGTGTGTGAGTGGCAATTTTAAATCTATCGATCGTCACGATCTTAGCAATCGATCGCCCCTCAATATGAAGGCCATTAAAGGTAGATCATATCATCAGTGAAATGGCAAACGGCTAAAGTGTCATTTTGCCGATATTTAATTAATTCTTAATAATTATATTATAAGTATACTTAATAATAATGTTCTCCTGGCCGAATTTCGGTCACGGCGGCGGCGGCCTGTCTCATCTGAGAGTAGCCAACTACGCAGGAGATATTTTAGTGCACAAGTATGCACACAAACACGGGTGAACTCCCTATTCCCTCATAGTCCAGGATCCACGGACCATTCTTACAACTGATTACTATCAAGCTAATTTTCCGTGAGTAGCTTCATTTTGATGAGACGCCCAACTTTCTCTCTTACAGAAATTCTCGATTGTACCTAACAGGGGTAGCAGGGATATAAAATGTCGATGTAACGATTCTCATAAATTTTTTATTAACTGTGGTTATTATTTATTAAATCTTAAGAAAATTACTAACGTTATTGAATAAAATATTTGACCTACAAAGTATGATTTGATCAGAGACGGGATTCATTGATCAAATCATACTTTGTAGGTCAAATATTTTATTCAATAACGTTAGTAATTTTCTTAAGATTTAATAAATAATAACCACAGTTAATAAAAAATTTATGAGATTATTTTTTTCAATAATGTATAATAATTATTATACATTATTGAAAAAAATATATATATTATATATTATGTATATTATATGTCAATAAAAGATGTAGTGTAATGTGCTACCCCTGTTTTCTACCACAATCGAGAATTCTTGTAAGAGAAAAATTTAGACGTCTCATTAAAAATGCTGCAATGCAATGAAGCAACCCACGAAAAATGAGCTTTATAGTAATCAATTGTTAAAATGGTCCGCGGATCCCTGACTATCACTCTCATAGTCCGATGGGAAGCTAGACCGACACGTCCGGATAGAGATCAGGCGCAGGACCAACGCCTAAACGTACGTTCCGAAGCACGAAGGGATCTCGACATGTGATAAACTGGAAACAGTCACCCTTCACAAAACTGACCGCGGCGAGCACGGCTGAACCTCGCAGATCGACTGATCTGCGCTGTAGCCACGTAAACAGAATCTGACCAAAACGTAATCACACTATTACACTAATATTATAAAGGTGAAAGTTTGTGAGTGTGTTTGTTACCTCTTTCCGCCCAAACGGCTGGACCGATTTTGCTAAAATTTGGTATGGAGATAGCTGACACCCTGGATTAACATATAGGTTGCTTCTATCCAGATAAAAATGTAACGGGTAACTCCGCGGGGCTCAGCTAGTCTGTCATAAACCGAATAATCCTACTTAATATATATGTACCTACCTATCTATCACTTAACTGATTTTGTTTTCGGCGTCTTATTTCTCATCTGTATGCGCTTAAGCAACTCGACATTTGTTACTTTTTGGTACCTATGTACAAAAAAAACTTTAAATCTTCTGAGAATTAAAATTTTGCGCTTCAGCAATTTTGCCTTTCCAATGAATATACCTAATTATGTTTCTACAGCTGGTGATCAGAAGCTAGTTATTCTTTAGAAAGGTTGGTATTGCCGTTTCACGATTTCGGATAGGAAACTTACTATTTCAATATTCAATAATTGGTCAATAAGTTAGAAAATATTTTTTATTGAAATATTCACAAACTGTAACTTATGCGTTTTTCTCACTCATTTCTATTTCCATTACATCATCTTCGTCTTTAAGTAATTCTTGTTTTAATTTCAAAGCGTTTACTTTTGATTTTTTTACACTAAGCAAACTTAAAAACTTGTCACAAAGTGCCTTTTCCATTTCGATTTTGAGATTTAAAAATTCTTCAGTGTCTCTCAAACACTTTTGATAATCAGATTTTACACTTTGGAATCGGTACTTCAGATTATGAACTTTTTGTTTCATATGTTTGTTAAGTGCTATTAATACTTCAACTAAATCCGGATGAGCTTGTTTAGAACTTGTATCTAATTCCATCGGGAGAAATCCTTCTATTACTACTGACCCTTTAATTTTACGTTTCCAATAAAAGAAACCGCTTTTTAATTCGTAACTGTAGTCATCTCTCGGCTGAGAGAGGCATTTTTTTACGCTGGTAAAATATGCAATTTCAGACATGTGCAAATTTCGACTAAAACCTACCAGCCGGTTCGGTGAAAACCGCCCCTTCCATAATTTTTCCTTATTGAAAAGATATACTTCGAATGAATCAGACTGCCACCCTATCATTAGGTAGCAAGTTTCACCTTGAACTGCTAATTTTGTTACAGTGATGGCTTCGTCTAAATCCATTAGTTATATTTTATCATTTCCTACTTGTAAATTTTATTTATCAGGGCTGTTTTCTGTATAAATTTAATGAGACATTTCTTTGACTGATTGTATTTTTTAACAATGACGCACAATGACGTTTTTGCTTACCTACAAAGAGTTAATAATGTACGCTTTTTGGTAAAAACCAACAACAATGTTATTTTTTTTTCAGTTAGATAAATATAAAAAGAACTTTACTATCTTTCAAACTCTCTGAACATAAGTTGAACAAAACGGAACGTCACTGTCAAAGTGTCTAAACAGTAAAGCTGTGTTTTTGGGTTTTACCTTGTGGGTTATTTATTTATAACCTCCAAAACAAATTGTTATTGGCTTAGAGTAACGTTATAACATTGTTTTAAACTTATGATTGTCTAGTTGAACACATACAATTATAATGATTAGCGACGACAGTAATCAAAGCTTAAATGATACCGAACAGGATGAAGAAGAAAGAGTTAGTACAAATCTTTTATGTTTACGCAATATACAACAAAAGTGTCCTTATCGTACCACCACAGTATAGTTTCGACCAGTGGCAATTTACTCGCCACCACACGGCATCGGATTAATAATTTAGATATTAAGAGTAAGGATCTGGATAAAGATTTATTTATTTACATTAGAATACAAGTCGTTTTCGTCGCCAAGAAAGCATTGTAGGAGGCAATGAACTCGACGTAGGTCCGATAAATGGCAATAGGCTTCCCACAGTCATGGAAGTCATGGTACTATTTAAATATACCAGCAAGTTGGATGGATGTCATAAATGAGAACATCTCAAACTCGTTCGGGAATATGAAGCATGATTGATGATGGTTATTATGTCCGTCTATAAGCTTCAAGATTCTTACAAGATTAATTAAAAAACCCAAACTTGGATGAAAGCATGTTTGTTACTACTTTAAGCAAAAACTACTAAATGGATTTTGATAAAACATACAATGATAAATCATCATCATCAGCCGGAAGACGTCCACTGTTGGACATAGGCCTCCCCCTTAATGGGGGGTTTGCCATAATACCCACGCTTGGCAAGCGGCTTGGGGATCATACAATGTTATAGCTTATTTATTTAATTACTTATACATCTTATTAGCGATTAATATATGTAATTAATATATATATAATAATGAATTACGATGTATGAAGTAGTTCCTGTACAGGTGAAACCGTAGGCAATGCTAGTATTTAATAACTTCAATAAAAAAATAATCTATTTTCTATCTATTCCAGACTGAAATCAGATCACAACTGACGTCTTTGTCATTTGAAGAACTTCAAAAATTAAAAGAAAAAGTTGGTGCTAAAGTATATAAGGAAGCCCTTTTTGGAAAAACTGCCAAAAATAAAACGGAAAGTGTAGTAGCTAAAGTATTTAAAAGGGAAAACAAAAATAGACCTAGAGAGATGAGTTCCAAGAAACCTGTACCAATGATGTCTGCTATTCCTACTGTAAAGAAAAAGGAAATTCGTGATCCAAGGTAATATTAGCTATTACCAATTTAAGTTTTCTTATCATCCACATCATCCTGTAAGATAAAGGGTGGGTATTCTATAAAATAGCCAATGTAGTCACCTACATATTAAGAGGTTGACTGCCACACAGTATACATTGTTCGCGGCTCACTAGTGGGCCGAGTGGTGTTCAACATGTTAATTAAAGAATTGATTGGTCTTGCTCCCTCACTTCTGACAATTGCCGTGGACCACAATATGTAGCATGCCACAGCATCGCTTTAACTGTGGTGACAGTGTGGTTCTTAAACAGTTTGACTGTCTGAAAAGCAGACGCAATAGTCAGACAATCAACATGGTAGACATAAATATTGTTCAGCGGACAGAAAAGGAGTTAAGTCAGTATAGAACGCTAAAACTTAAGAAACACAGCAGGTTCATTCCAGACATTGTGCCTCAGCCATAAACACTCCCAGAGCCCTTAGCTGTTAAATGAGTGGTGTGTTTAAGTATTCCTTCAATAATTTGTCAATTGTCTGTAAACTAACAGTATAAACAAAAAAACCTAATATAATGTTTTACTAATTAGAACAACTTTCTAAGTTCTATTTTTTTAATGTAATCTGTGGAAAATGTAGTAGGGTAGGATAGTATATTTTTTATGGCTAATTATAAGAACACATTTGTTTATTCATAATATACTGCAGTTTGTATTCCCTTCTTCAATAAATAAACTTTATGTTTTGCAGGTTTGATCCACTCTGCGGTGAATTTGACAAAAAGCAATTCTCAGAAAACTATAATTTCCTAGCAGACATTCGCATGAAAGACATTAAGGCAATAAGGGCTGAATTGAAAGAGACAAGTGACCCAGACAGACAACTACAGCTACGAAGACTACTTCAACGGCTGAATGATCAGCACAAGGCTAACAAAAAAAGTAAAATAGATAATGAAACCATAGAGAAACATAAAGAAGAGATTAAAAAAGAGTTCAAGGATGGAAAGCAGCCACACTTCAAAAATAAATGTAAGTAACATAATATATTAGTTTATTATATGAATGAGTATTGATTACAAACATTTCATAAGATATTAAGAATAGCAGATGATGATATTACTATGAATGTTGCAGCTGAACTGCGGGTAGAAGCATTAGTTAAACAGTATGAAGAGCTTAAAAAGGAGGGTGCCGGACGGATCCAGCGCCACCTCAAACGAAGGCAACAAAAGGTCAAGAAACGCTCGCACAAAGCGCCTACCGGCACTAGCTGAAATACACATTTTAGACGGTGTACTTTTGTCTTATTTTCTTGAACTACTAAATACATATTAATAATAATTTATTTCTCCGAAATACAGTACAATAGTTTAGTTTTTAAAGTACATAACGCGGGAGCATCTGTTGTCGAACTAGAAAGTATCCTGTATCTTACCGGCATACAGCGCCAAACCCCTCAAATTAAATTAACTAATATAAATAGCCACAATTCAAAAAATACAATAGAATTTATATTTTAATACGATTTTATACTTATTACTTTGTGTTATATCTGACGAGCCCCCCTAGACAAGTGGCAAAACGCCAGACGAATAGAAAGAAAAATTTACGAGTTCGACATAATATTATGTCATCGATAACATAGTCGAAACGTTATGTCATACCCATACATTTATAACTCGATATGATTTCTATTCGTCAAGCGTTTTGCCACTTGTCTAGGGGGTGACCGGTGAGAACGGCCTTATTGGCGCAGTGGCTAAGCGATTGAACTGCTGTGCTTTCGATTTCCGGGTTTCCGGTCCGAAGGCTTGCGGGTTCCATTCCCGATTTAAGTAAAAGAAAAAAGTAAGAGTGTAAAGAAAGAGTAAAAGTTTAAATTTCCCTAAAGGAAAGATAGTAACTATTAAATTATTAACTTATTTTTAAGTGATGTTACTATTCAGTCAGGTGAAAAATATTTCCTAAAAATTTAACATATAATAGGAATAGGTCGCATGTCGCAGCCAACTAGCTTAATCAGATTTTTTTTAATATTGTTTAATTTATATAGTTAACTGGCTGAAAAGTGAAAATCATTCAAGCCGCTATACGCGACAAAAGTTGCGTTAAACCTCCCTCCGCTGCGGAAAATAAAACCTTAATAACTGTCTCAAAAGTGAGTCTGTAGCTAATTTATAGGCTCAACTTTCCAACCTATCCCGCCGGCTAGGAGCTTCATTTTTTTTACGTGTAGAGTTATTAATAATAAAGCTTTCCTGAAAGTTTCATTTAGCGAAGGTCAATATTTTCAGAGAAAAAAAATCCGGAAGTTTTAAAAGAATTGTAACTTACGTATTAATTAACATAACATGCCGCAAATGACGTAAAAAATATACACATTGCATGATTCTTTGTACTTTACGAAAAGTGATAGCGGATTTTTAGTTAAGAATGACCTTGGCCTTAGCAAAAGTAGGTTAGGTTAGTATGGTGACCAAAAATGCGCGAGGCGAGCGAGCGTGCCGAAGCGCCATAGTAACTTATTGCATTAGATCTGTATTCTGAGGCATTAGACATCAACTTGGGAAATATCATTTGGCTCGAAGAAAAATTGAGTAATTGTTTTTTTGGATTTTCGCGTTTTATTGATTTCAAAAAAACAATAAGAATGCACTCCTTTACCCAAAAAAAAACACCCCTATAATGGAGGGGCGGGATATATTGGAAAGTCCTTCCACAGTGATAGCACCAACTTGTTATTTTATTTAATTATTTAGAAACGTGCCTATTTTGGAGAACTGATTGAGTTTTAATTATAATCTTAGTGGTTACTGTATAATAAATTTAATTCACAAATTGGAAGAATATTTATGGAAGTAATAATAATCGTAACAAGTCATCAGGCGCAAATCTGCCCCCTTAGAATTGTTGTTTGTTGTTCCACTTGTCTAAGGGGGTGGTCACGTTTTTTTTATTACAAGTTTGACACAATTGATTAATATTTATTTATTTGTAGATGGTTCGCAGGTACAAGACTTCATAAGGAAAAATTGCGATTGTGTAAGCACAGTTGACATCAATTTCTAAGGCACTGCAACTGACTTAGCAAATACCTAGCCCTGCAGGTGGGCCAACCACAAAAGTCTGCTAGCCGCAGGTTGAGTAGGTAAAGATGGTATAAGGTATAACTTCCATAGCCTTTTAATATGTTGAGGTCAACTTCCAGTTTTACTAATAAGTATTAATATTTACCAGCTGGATACCAACATTTTGAACTAAGCCACAAGCCCCTATACATGGGGATATAAGATATGCAAGATAGTGTTATTGCTTCATCATAATCTAAAACTAATAGTACACTATTGGCAGGTATAATTGGTGGAAAGTCATAAGCAACGAACCTAAACTGATAGGTCTATGCCGATTTATAAATAAAAAAAACAAATACAGCATTGATATATTAATTTAATTAAGTAGTTAGTTATAATATTTGTTTGTCTATTATTACACATCGGGTTTTATCTTCATCCAAAAAATGGTATGCAAGTTATTGTTCTGGGATGTTTGACGAAGTACGTATGCATGGTGAGGAGGCCAGGGTCGTCAGCTAATTCGTACAGGCATTTGGGTCCTCTAGGAACGATAAGCTGGAAGAAAAGATTCATTAGGTATAATTATCTAAATATATTGTAGATTTCATACGAACAATGACAAAGCACATTCACTAGTTTTTTTTTTTAAGTTTCTCAGCTATTTTTTTTTCTTAGTATTTGTAGGTGCGATGACAGTCAAACATTTTAAGTAAGACACATAGGTAAATTAAAAACATTATCTACAAATCAACGTCCCGGTCAACAAAATTTTCTAAATCGTTCGTAATCCGACTAAATAAAAAAAAATGAAGCTTATGATTTCGGCTTTAGAATCTTTAGATTTAAATGAGGAAAAGGTAACTGGCAAGAAGGCGATTAAGTATTCCTTCTTATATCTTTATTCTCTGTCCCCATAATCATAAAAAAATATAAATTTTAAACCATGGATTTATACCTGTTACTTTCGTTTACATGTCATAGAATAAAGATGTCAATAGACTTAATGCGGGTTAAAGTTAATACAGGTATCCTCGTTTACAAATATGACGTTCGTTGATCTTTTATGGGCATAAGTAAGCTGCGAACTCAATATCATCATCATCATCAGCCGGAAGACGTCCACTGTTGAACAAACATACAAACAAGAACTCAATTTACGAAGATGAAATAAGAACCTTGACAGCTCCTGTGGATGGTCTCTCATGCCAGTCCCGAGTCCCTGGTTTATATTGTCCAAAAGTGACCATCCCGACACCAACTAACTCATCATCCCACACCAGAGGGAACCAAGCGAACAATGTATTTGCACTGCACGTAGTCTCCGAAGACATGTTGTAGTAGTAGTGGTTACCTGAAATAACAATAGATACCTAAATTATAAAAAAAAACAACCCTTCCTTTGCAGTTGGGTAATAACCGGTCAAGGTGCGAGTTGTACTCGTGCACCCACCAGTGTAAATGATAACATTGTTCGAACGGAAAGAAAAACCGGATTAATAGACAAACCTAACTTTGCCGTTAGAAAACTGTTATCAATGTATGGGGGCATACATTAGTTAGGTATTCTTATTTTTTAAGTGATATTACTACAAATTTACAGTTTTCTCATGTTTTTCCTTTATTTGTGCTGAACGTCAATGCTTCTTGCCTTTTATGATTCTACAGGGTGGGCCAAAAGAATTCATCCGATGTTGTTTGGCTCTCATTTTTTTTCTAAATGAAAATCTTCGATTCTGTTTTTTGATTATGTTTATTTGAACCTTTAGAATTTTATTGGTCAAGTCGAGAAGATGATATCGGCCAAATGGGCGCCGTCACAGTTGATTGCCATACGGGCTCGTTTTATGGCATTTTTCATTACTTCGGCGAGAACTACGGGCGACAGATTTTCGCACTCGTGTCGAATGTTGTCCTTGAGGGTTTTCAGAGTCTCGGGCTTGTTCACGTAAACACGGGACTTCAAAAAACTCCACAAAAAAAAACTGGAACGGTTAAATCGGGCGATCTTGCGGGCCAGTGCAAAACGCCAAAACGAGAGATGAGGCGATCCGGGAACGATGCCTTCAGAATATCGGTTGTGGCTCGCGCAGTGTGTGCCGTTGCTCCGTCCTGTTGGAACCACATGTCCTCCAGTAGTCCCATACTCTTCAAGGTTGGTGGCCAAACGGCTCAGTGTTTGCGCAGTCGGTGTCGGACGACCGGGGAATCGGCGACGGAATTCGCGCTGCGCCAACACCACAGACGAATTGTTACGCAAAAAAATAGACAGGATTATTCCGCGTTCTTGGGGAGTGTATCACTCCATGGCTTGTTCACTTGTATTCTACATATATCTAGTCCACAAATGTCAAAACAGATTTGACATTGGCCGCCATTTGCAAAAATAAGAGCATAAAGCAATAGGGTGATTTCTTTTGGCCCACCTGGTATATAAACGAGAAGTGACCTGTAGGTTTCGAGTGTGAACATTGGGAAAATATTATACTGTATAGTATGTATCGTTTACTCAGAAGTTTCACTTTTTCACACTCTTAAGGAACAGCAGACTCGAGTATTTGATATTAATTACATCTTGATACCTTCACGCGTTCTTGAGAAAAAAGGGTTGACAGACAGACGTATCCGTCGTTTTTTCTCCTGTGAAGTGATCCTTTAAGACTTTCGCTTATCTTTTGATGTACGGAACCCTAAAAAAAAATACAGCACAAGTTGTTTGCCTGCTTGCCGTACTGGTAGCGAGGCTTTCCTGGTAGCTGGTACTGTACTAGTAGCAGTGCCTGTGCCGTGCGTCACCTACTGCTGGATTCATGCCCAAGTATTGTGGTCTGTTTATGGATGGATCGCCGAGGCATTTTTAAGCAAGTTTGAAGTTTTAGGACTGATTTTAACTACTATGAGATTTGTTTTTCTTTTGGAAAGGAGAATGCCCAAAAAATACCTAGCGTCGATTAGAAAAATAGGTACATATATGATATATGTAAGTCCCGTACGCAAGAAAATTATTTTACTAAATAATCACCAAGTTGCGTATTTTACGTTTGTATAGTTACCGTTTTGCGTGCATTGGCTCAATTTTTCCGGCGTCAAATAACCATTAGTTTATAATATCTTTTAAAGATTGTCCGTAGTTACTGCCTTGTAGGTCTAGCGGTCACAAAGGCCGAATGCTGAGCGTGAGGTCCTGAGTTTGACTCCCGGGTTGGACGAAGTATTATTTTATTAGGTAATTCTCAGTAGCAGCACGGAGTCTGGATTTATGCCCGGTTGATGGCAATATGCTCGCCCCCTATTACATTGGTACTTACAACATAACTGGCGAAATGTGGGTGTACTAAATGTACACCTCTGCCTACCCCTGCGGGGAATACAGGCGTGATGTTATGTTATAATGAAAAACCGGGTCAAGTGCGAGTGGGACTCGCGCATTGAGGGTTCCGTGAAAACTTTAAATTATGTTAAAAACAATAACATTGTTCTAACGAAAGGATGTTCACATATTTTTATACTAGCTGTGCCCGCGACTCCGTCCGCGTGGAAATTCGGAAACAGCAAAAGTATTTTTAAATTGTTTTTAATATATTAGCTAAGTTTGAGCGAATACGATTTAGTAGTTTTTACGCCATGCCGTACTATTTTATTACATGTATAGCTGTTGCCCGCGACTTCGTCCGCGTGTATTTCGGATAAAACACCAGTAGTAAATTGAACTTTTAACAGAAAAAAATACCTACCAGGCAGGCTGTTTTAAGTAGGTTAAAAATCTTTAAACCACTTATTTAACTAAGAATACTTTCCGGTATTAAAAAAATCCGCAAAAATTGAACGGTAATTACGGAAGTTACAGAAAGTCTATTGAAAATAATATATAACTGAAGAAGAGAACATAAATAAATCCGTTTTGTGCGTTTCTGAGTTCCTGTACATTGAAACTACTGTAGAAAAAAAAATGCCAAGGATAAAAGACAACCGTGCCGACCTGATTGGCGCAGTGGCTAAGCGATTGGTTGTGGGTTCGATTCCCGCAAAAAAAGTGTGATCCGTAGATGTTTGTCCCGAGTCTGGGTGTTTGTGTAAGTGACATTTCAAGTTTGGGAAACGCACCCACGATACAGGAGAAATTCCTAGTGTGGGGCGACGTTTTAGAAACCTATACAATACAACCCATTTCTATTATTTTGGATATTTTGTCTGTGTGTCGGTTTATTCGTAATTAAGTTAAAATAGGGAATCATTGCAGTTGACTCTTATAAAAAATATTGTTATAAAACATACGACAACGACACGCTTGTATTCCGCGAAGGCGTAGGCAGAGGTGCACATATTGTACCTACTCCCACAATTTCGCTAGGTTTGGTGTAGATCCCAATGTATCAGTATCTCAACAGACAAAATTTATAGAGAACTCGTGACCTAAGAGTAAGCGTCGTACGATTGTGTGTGCGTGTAAGAAGCAGCTAAGGATTCGTAAGATTAAAGGCTACTTTATGACTGTGTGAGTCAATGGTAATGGTTGATTTTAATGGTCATGGCGAAGCATAAGGCTGTACACTCAGCCGAAATCGTTATACACAGGATAGAAAATCTATCTTGCTGCTAGAATGTCCGCCTCAATGATGTTACAGCTGAAGGATGCCTTAGAGCTAGAAGTCGTTAAATTACTTTGACAGAAATAAGTTCCGGAGAACCGTATGTGTTACTTGCTGCGAGAATTACAATTGTCTATGAGGTAATGAGAAAAAGTCTATATCTATACATATAATAAAATCGTAAACGACCCGTGCCTGTACATTCAATTTAAAAAAATAAAAACATATTTTACGCTCTGTATTTATGTCACCGACGCCAAGAATATAGTTTTTAAAATTTTTGTCTGTTTGTCGGTTTGTCTGTGCGTTTGAACGCTAGTGCGTTCTCAGAAACGACTGAACCGATTTGAATGCAGTTTTCATTGATGTATTGTGGCAGCTTCCCATAACATCTAGTATTTGTTCCATATTAATCGGTTCATAAAAAAAAAGTTACGTCAATCTTTACATACATGTAAATTGTCTTTACATAATTATGTACATGTCACTCTTTACATAGTAGTACGACTGTCAAGTCAGATGTCGCAAGTTCAATTCCCGGAACGCACCAATGTCTTTTCGAATTCATGTGCGTACTATAAATTAGTTATCATTTGCTAAAAACGGTGAAGGAAAACATCGTGAGGAAACCGGCACACCTGAGAGATGTTTCAACGGTGTGTAAAGCCATGTAAAGTCCTACAGGCGGTTTAAACTCTGACACCAGGTTATTCATCAACCATACGATAAGAAGAAGATTCCAAAGAGTCAATAAGAACCACGTCTGTTCGCATTAACAGTGACAATGTGAGTGAAGGTGGCGCGTTTTTTTTTTTCGAAAATTTCTCTCGCAGTTAGCTCTGAGGGAGCTGTTACTGCTTAACCGGACGATAAGGTGGCGCGTGAATGCCCCCGCCTTTATTTTTTCATCTATATCTTATATACCGATTTCTTTTTTTTTTATAAAATAGATATTAAAGTGTACTTTTTGAATATTGGAGTTTGATAACGATATATCTATGTAAAATACAATATATTTATATATTTTATTAATACACTTGAAGAAGTGCCTAACGATTAAACACGTTATTGTGGCTAATTTATAAAAGATAGATATATACTATTGAAGACTTTTTTGTAGATCTTTTAGAGACCATCATTTTTGTAATACATACTTTTGGTGTATGATCGACGTATGCGAGGATAAGAGCTCGAAAGCGCATTTTCATCCGACTTGCTTCAAATTTATCGTTACTGCTCAGCTCCTATGTGTTTTACCGTTATATTATATAGCCTATAACCTGCCCAGGAGTATGGACTACAATCGTACCAAGTTTGGTTAAAATCCTTTCAGTAGTTTTTGACCCATGCGTGCACATACAGACAGACAGACAGACAGACAGACAGACAGACAGACGGACAGACAGACAGACAAAAAATTTACTGATTGCATTTTTGGCATCAGTATCGATCACCAGTCATCCTCCAATAATAATTTTGAATATATATTCAATGTACAGAATTGACCTCTCTACAGTTTTATTATAAGTATAGATAGATTTTATTGAGTAAGTAGGCCATAATATACGATGCGAGATGTTAAAACACTACCCGATAAGGCATATCTTGCCGCCCGATGTGTTATTGTGCTACCAATAGAGCTGCCTACCCCACATGATACCTACTGCAAAAGTCGTCTGTAGCCTGTTGGTCAAAATAAAATGCCATCGCAAAGGCTAATGATCACATTCTTACATTAACAAGTCCCTATTAATAAGAAATATCTTCTGTATTTGTAGAACACACCTTTTCTCCAAAGGTAACATGGTCATATACTTCGCGTTCGATTGTACTCACCCATGTACAGCATGCAGCCTTGTTTAGTGAAGTCACTGTTTTTACCAGTGAAGGTACTGACGTCTTTATGGATAGGGTAGAGTTCGCCATTAAAACCAGACACCCATATGGCTTTGTCTCGTAACACTTCTGTATCTGAATAGAAAATGCTGGGCCGATCGGCTGGGTCAGTAGCTAAGGTCTCTGTAAAGTCATTTTCAAGGTGAGTAGGTCAAAATAGGTAAAGTATAACTTGAACTACTATTAAAAAAATTACCAGCTGAGACATAGTATTGCTGAGTGGTCCAGTATTGTTTTTCGATTCCGTTTAGTTGCGTGGTCCAGTGAGTAAATCCTTGAGCGGTCCAATCATAAACTTGTTTGGAGAAATTGCTTTCTTCTAACTGTAGGAACAAACAATTTATTTTACCTTTATTAAATGCAATACTATTGTTGCCAACAACCAGATTATTGTATTGTGTTCTCCGTGCAAATTAATGATTCACGCAAAACTCAAATCAAATAATTTATTTGTGACTTAAAAGAGCCTTCTGAAGTTAGACTGTATTCAAAACCGCGCAGGTAGCTCGAAAAAACTTTTTCTCCGTCTCTTTTTCACCGTCCTACAAAATCTAATAAACAGGCACTGCGCAACTTCTCGCGTCCAAAACCCGAATTCTCATACAGTTTTGCGCGAACTTTTTTCTATTTTTTTAAACGTCTCCTCACATTATTAATTTCTCCTGTATCGTGGATGCGTTTCACTAACATGAAATATCACATACACAAACACCCAGACCCGGGACAAATGTCAGCGGAATACACAAATTTTTGACCCGTGCGGGAATCGAACCCGCAACCCTTAGCGCAGCAGTCCAATCGTTTAGCCACTGCGCCAATCAGGTCGTCAAATAATTTTTATTTTCCAAATAAGTTTACAAGAAACACTTTTACACGTCATTCTTTTTTAAAGACTCGATGGCATCGGCATTTCTTAATTGACTACCTCTGAGAAGAAATAACGAAACAAACTCAGGGGTCAAGTCAAGGTCTCTTTTAAAGTCCAGACAAAAAGTACGTAAGTAAAAACAGTGTAGGTGGTCTGAGATGTGATCTTTTGAAGAAAGAACTACAGCGAGTTTGAGTTGACCGGTCCTGACAGACGCCCCGTCTCGTACCATCTGTAGGACATTTGGATAAGCCGCATGAAATACTCAAACTGTTAGGCTCTAGACAGACGGACCGCATTTCAACTGCAATCCAACCGCAAATTGCAGTTCATGTGCAGTTTGAATGCAGTTGACACGACTGCAATAGAACTGCATACCAAACGTGCAGTCCAATTGCAGTCGGCGTGCAATCGTGTGAACGTTTGGTTTGCAGCTCTATTGCAGTCGTGTCAACTGCATTCAAACTGCATCCGAACTGCAATTTGCGTTGGATTGCAGTTGACATGCGGTCCATCTGTCTAGAGCCTTAGACATCTAGAAAAAAAAAATTTAAATGAAAAAAAAATTGAAAAACATAAACTTTGTTCAAATTTACTGCTTTAGTTTGTACAATGTAGGTCGGTTAATAAAATTGCAACATTAATGCATATTTTATGGAAGTAACTAGATTAAACGCGACCCCATATGCGTGGAATTTTTATTTTGTTTTTGGAGTCAAAGTAGCTTATGTTCTCCCTAAAGGTCCATGTAGGTGACTAGCTAGTGGAATTACAACTTAACTTTACTTACAACCAAAGTTTTCCTCTATATAATCACACTAATTATACAGGCGAAAGCTTGTTAGTGTGTTTGTATGTTTGTTACCTCTTCACGCTCAAACGGCTGAACGGATTTAATAAAATTTGCTATGGATGTAGCTGGCACACTGGATAAATATATAGGCTACTTTTTGTACCAAAAACATTTATCGGCTAACACCGCGGGGCGCAGATAGTATTATTAGTATATAATTTATAATTATACATTGTATACTAATAACTTAGACTAATAATGACTATGAATTAGTAATAGATAAGTATAGAAGAATATACTTATATTAGTTTATACTTGATTTATTTTACTTTACTTTTTATTTATACTTATATTACGTACCGCAATCTGTAAGCCAGCAATTCTGCCCGTGTCATCAGTAAACACACAGACAGAGTAATCGTCGGAGGGACACCACATGACGAGCGAGGCTAGGCCGGCGGGCCCAGCAGGACGTGGCGTTGGAACCCAGTTTTTTATTAACGCTGTGGCATTCGACGTCGGCAGTTCGTAAAAGGACTTCCAAGGATTAATATCAAACCTCACTAGTAGGCCTGGTTCCATCTTACCTGTAAGAAACACACAAACTGGTTGGTACATTTGAAACTTTGCCACACAAAGGATTATAATATAATTATCCTGTATAGTGGATGCGTGCGTGCATCCGATATTAATGTCGCATAGAGAACGAAATCAAAGCAAGTTAATAGTTGTTTAAAAATTATTATATTATAGGTATATATATATTATAAAATTGGATTATTATATAAGGTGAAAATTACTTACCGAAGGCGGGAGCCGCCAGGAGGCACAGCAAAGCGACTTTTAGAAACATGTCTGTGTTAAGCTTGAGTGTATCGAGAGTACGTCGTCCGGCTATATATATATGATTTCAGGCCTACGCCTCAGCGGTTCCGCGCGAAACACGGCGGAGCTTAACACTGATCTGCGGGTTCCGTCTCACTTTTTTATAACATTTTTCGAGGGGGTATGATTCTATTTAACATTAACCACCTTCACTCTTTATACACTCTTTTACGGGTCAATAGAGGTGCTCTGAAGAGTGAGGAGTTTATTTATACCAATTCACACCTACATATTTCATCATGGCCAATAGATAGCGAGCCGTTTGCCAATTGTTATCGGGGCTATGTATACCGGGTTGGTGGCCTATTAGGTACTTATAGTCGGCTTTCCCGGTTACAAAAGAAAGCGGTTCTTCTACACGATTGTGCGTTACACTATACCAAACATGCTAGATCCGAATACCTACTAATATAACATAATATCTATTTAATAGCTCGGAGATATGGAAGTTAGCTTTATAACCCCTGCCCAGGAGAGCATGTATAGCCGGGGACCTACGACAGTTCACTGTTCGGGACTGTCGGGTTGCGTTCCTATTGGACTATAATCACAGCTATAATTATTGTGAAGAGATAAAAATGCACCTTGTGCACTACAAAATGTCCTGCGTAGCTGTCTAGTCTCTGTTGAGATTGGCTAATAAAAAATTATTAAAAATCTTGAGTTACAAAAAAATACAGTGCAGTTGTATACTAGAACTTATAATACTAAATGGTGTAGCGACCTGCCTGAACTAGGTTTTTTTAAACCTGTAACTTTTTTGCTGTAACTATTTGGTATGTATTACAAAGACAATGTGATGCGTAAATGAGTTAAAACGGGAAGTCCGAGGTCTCTACCCACCAAGTAACCCCGACAATAGTCGCGGCTTTATTATTGTACAAACCTTTTTGCCCGATACATAATACAGTGATAGCCGAGTGGTATGACCGTTGGACTGCCAAGTCATAGGTCGCAAGTTTAAACCCATGCAAGCATCACGCATTTTAGTAACTCGTTCACGCAGCACGCATGAACAACCAGGAGCCAAAGTTTGAACGGCCTGTAGGTCTCTGACATAGCTTTATACACCGTTGAAAGATCGCTCAGGTGTGCCGGTTTCCTCACAGTGATTTCTTTCACTGTTTTTAGCAACTGATAATTAATTTGTCAGGTATCCGTAGCTAGTGTCGATGGGCATAAATGCTGAGCACACCATGCTCGGCAGTTATGCCTTATATGCCTACCGATCACTGGACCAAAGTGACCGTACCCGTATTTATTGTTCTCATAAATAGCTAATGCTTCCCTTTTATATTTTATCGTGAGCTCAATATTAAAGGTGGGTATCTACATTTAATAGACTCCATTATCGGAATCAGAACAAATACCTGCGATAATCCAAAACACAATTATTTGTCCCGGGCGGGGTTCGAACCCGCAGTACAGCCCCCTTACCATAACTCATAAAGCAGAACAGTTTACGTTGTGGAAATGAGACGCCGCATTACACTGCACGTAGCGGCGTCTCGCTTCCACATCTTAAACTGTCCTGCTTTTAGACTTCATGGTAAGGGGGCAGAAGTCTATATAGCTCCAGCGCCGATTATGGGAGCAAGAAACCATGGAAGGGGCAGAAGAATACATTTCCATCGCCAGGGGAGGTCCTCATGAAGGACTAATTCCAGTTTATCAGTGAGGATTAAATAAAACCCTATAATTCTCCAAAAAATCCTAAAAAAATATCTTTTGATTTTCTCAGAACATAGTTACGTACGTACACGTGATCATAAAACGTGGACATTAGAATAATGAAAAGTGAATTAAATTACCACATGTCCTAATCTAAATAAGCCTACTTTTGTTCTTATACTTTTGTATTGTAAAAGCAGTGTATAAATTATGTCTGTTCACTAATATTTTTCAACCAAATACTTAATTAACATTACCTTTCAGTAAAGTAAACAATGTGTCAGAATTAATACAATATGTATTGTAAGGAATAGATACCCATTACGCACTTAAGTAATTAACATTTGCATTTTCCTTTCATTTATTAAATTTCGACAAATAAAGAGGCTTTTATATCGATATTTTTGAAGGTCAAAAAACAAGAGAAACAGCGAGCTGATAAATATGTTACCTACTTAGGTATGTGATTTGCTAATAATGGAAAATTTATTTTCGCGATATAATTTTGTCCCGAACATCTTAAAAAAGGTATAATGACTATCGTATAATTAATTATAATTATCGATTATTGATTGTCTGCTGCCTAATCAATCGAAACGTGATAACCACGACCACTCTGGCAAGAGTGCAGCGACTAAGAAGAAGATCGATAGTAGATACCTTTTGTCTATCTTGTTGGACGATCCAATGGGTTCAAAACTCCAAAAAAATGGGGGTTATTGGGTTTTTCCATCTGGTAATTCTTAGTAGCAGCAGGAGCATTTGACGACCTAACTGGCTCAGTGGCTAAGCGATTGGGCTGCTGCGCTAGGGGTTGCGGGTTCAACGCAAGGGACAAACATTTTTGTGATCCACAGATGCTTGTCCCGAGTCTGGGTGTTTCATATTTCATGTTTGTAAAACGCACCCACGATACAAGACAAATTCCTAGTGTGAGGCGACGTTTAAAAAAAAACGTTAGGTATTCTGTGGCAACACGGAGTCTGGATTTTTGCCCGGTAAGTATCAATAGAGTCGCCTCTTTCTTATGTGGGTGTACACCTCTACCTACTCCTTCTTGGAATACAATTCAGTTATGCTATGCGATATGTAATTATTATTTTCTTCAAAATCACACTAATATTATAAAGGCGAAAGTTTGTGAGTGTGTTTGTTGCCTCTTCACGCTGAAACGGCTGGATCGATTTTGCTAAAATTTGGAATGGAGGTAGCTGACACCCTGGATTAACACACAGGCAAATTTTTTTATCCCAAAAAATGTAGCCGGTAACATCGCGGTGCGCAGCTAGTATAATTATATATTTACGTTTTGTGCTGTTGTGGTTTAGACAGTGGTTAACAAAAGGCTACGGTGTCTTGGGAATATTAGGCACATGTCATGTCACGTCATATCTGAGAAATGAGAAATGTTAAGCCGCTTCCGCTTGTCCAGTCATTCACAGGGCCCAAACATTACCTTATGAAGTTATGACAATGGGAGGCATTAATAATATTAAGAATATGTACAACCTTATTTTTAGTATTTACGAATACAGAGTCAAATATTTTCATGAAATAAAAAGAATCTCAAAATTTATATACTGTATCATAAAAACTGACAAAGTTACAGCTTCGTTGAGTTGCCTCGTTGTTCCCGAAAAAATACGTTCACGGCGCGTGCTGCAACTTTTGGACAAAATATAAACTTTTAAAGCAGGACAGTTTACGATGTGGAAGCGAGACGCCGCTACGTGCAGTGTATTGCGGCGTCTCACTCCCACAACGTAAACTGCCCTGTTTTATAAGAGTTCATGGTAAGGGGACAGAATTATTTATTTGCCTGCCTTATGGTGTGAAAATCATTGCAATTGATTCAGTTACTGATTTTGAACAAACTATTTTCAGGTTTCTTAAGTAAAAATAATGTTGTACCGTATTTAACCAAATACTGTTAAAACGAAATCTATACCACCATTTGACTGCCTCGTTTGTCTAGTGATTGCTTAGCACGCCAGCTGAGTACGTGGTCCAGCCCCCTTACCATGAACTCTTAAAGCAGGACAGTTTATCATGTGGAAGCGAGACACCGCTACGTGCTGTGTAATGCAGCGTCTCGCTTCCACATAGTAAACTATCCTGCTTTAAGAGTTCATGGTAAGAAGGCTGGATTTGAATCCCAGGTCGGGCAAAGTTTTTCTGGTTCTTTTCATTACGTAAATCGATATGCGCACGGAGTCTGGATTTAAGCCCAGTTAATGGTAGACTCGCCCCCTATTACATTGGGACCTATAACATAACTGTCGAAATATGGGTGTACGTACTACACACCTCTGCCTAGTACGATACAGGCGTGATATTATATGTTTTGCACCACCATAGTTCAAATAAGTAAAAATATACGAGTACATTGTATACCTAACCATATTTTTTAATCTATTTAAGTAATACCATTAATACTTACCCACCTTAACTTACAATATTTTATTTTTATTTCAATACTTACAATACAATTTGATTGAACCATACCATACCATGCATCATAGAGAGATTTGCAAAGCTAAGACACAAAGATACTTAGAACAAATCGCTTTTCAGCTATCAAGGGCAACGCGACCGGCTAAACCTTAATGAACAGCTTGAGAGATACTGAAGGTATCAAACACGGCAATAGAGACAGGCTCCTAAAAATAAGCACTCAGTTTTTAACTAACTTTCATCACATCACCACCGACATATTTAAAATAGTATTACTACCGCATCACACTAATCTTATTAACTTTTTTTTTTAAACAGGTCAGTTCCCCCTTCAATTTTATATGTATATGTACCACATTTTAAATGTTACCACTCATACATCATATTGTTACACAAAAAGGGTGAAAATGCGAAATAGGCATCTATCAACCTATATATATTCTATTCTAAGGGGATGGCCTTTGTCCAGCAGTGGACGTCTTCCGGCTGATGAAGATGATGATGACGATGAACCTATAAGCCTTGTCTCTCACCTATATATGAATCTTTCATCAAAATGATTGAAGGCCGTATTAAAACAACTTGACTCATACCAACCGGCAACCACCCGAACAGGCAGGATTAAGACGTGGCTTCTCAACGAATGATCAATTACAGTCAGTTAACCAATTAATTGAAAATCACCAAGAGTTTCACCTTCCCCTATAACTCGCTTTTATAGATTTTTTAAAGCTTTCTTCAGCCGTTACGTGTATTCTTCACAACTACCCTAGAACAAGTTTTGCATAACTAGCGGCTTCCTAGGAGCAAAGGGCATAAGCTGGCGGAAAAAGTTGATAAACCTTCGTTTTGCAGACAACAAACTTTTTGCTTCCACATGGCATAGACCAAGCTATTGACTAACAGCATCAAACATAGGCTTAAGATAGAGGGGACCGAGATTGCAAGTGTCCAGTACCTATACCAAGGCCAGAATGTGCCTTTCCAGACGCAACAAAAATTGGAAGTTGCTAGACGCACCGAAAGCGTCCGGAAAAGCTATTGTTCAATGAAAGACCTCATGAAAGGTGAGCTACTTCTCACACTAAAGAAAAACTCGTGGCCATAATTATGCATCGTCACATCACCTGATGTGTGCAGACTTGGTCTTTTTCCGTTCAGAAAAACCAAACGAAGGATATGCCAACGAACCATGGAGCGCAGCATTGTGGAGGTCAGGCTAACTGGCCGCACATGACACACACACACATACGAAACACAATACTGCGCTCTAAAACGCAAATCATTGATGTTGGACATAAAGCTGCTAGTTTGAAGTGGAACTGGGCTGGTCACATCTATCGCATGTCAGATGATATGTGGGCCGAAACCACCACAGAGTGCATGCCACACATACATTTAAAAAGGCATGGGGGCAGGCGCAGAAGAAGATGGCGGGATGAGCTTGACTCCTGTACAGAAACATGGACTACTGCAGCTCACAACCGGGACGAATAGAGGAAGGAAAAGGAGACCTTTGCCCTGCAATGGTACGATCATGGCTGAAATAATTTTATTATAAAATAATAATACTATCAAAACGCTTAGATTGAATGGCAATTTAACCAAACCAGTAAATTAAAAGTAAAAAATTACCGTTTGTCCATGTCTGACAAATTTAATGTCAAGTGTCAACTATTGTCAATGTCAAAATATCAAGTTCGTTTTCGCAACTGTAAACAAAATCAGCAAGTGGTTTTTAGCTAATATAATATGATTTTTATATAAAAATGGACGAAACGAACGAAAACACTTCAATAACTAAATTTGACATCAAAGGAAAAAGCCTGTATGTTAAGATGCTTTGGAAACAAAATGAAAATGACTTGTTTCACTTAAAGATATATGACGGGGACGTTACTTGGTCCGGGAGATTGTCTAACGAATTTGCCAAAAAGTACAGAGAACGTTTCGATGAATCCGAAGACCAGTATTACAAAGACGTTAAAAAAAGCCTCATGAGATGTAAGAGTCATGGGGACTTTGTTTATGATTTCAGCATAGCTAAAGATGATAATAACACAGCTGCTTTTACATGGAAAAAGAAATTTCAGGACTCGGAACACGAGATTGCTACTCTTGTGCATGGATCCGTACCAGTACATCGCGAAGCAGCTATGGAATCTAAAGACATTTTGCTAGATTTCTTATTAGCCGAAAATAGGGACCTGAGAGCTACAATTGAGAGCCTTAACGAAAAGAATGAAGGAATCATTACAGACTTGCAAAAATGTAAAACTGAATTAGAAAAGTTTGTAGATATTAAAACTTCTTTGGAAACAAGCCTGTATGGAAAGTTTGTGCAACTGCTGAATGCCAAAAAGAGAAGAATTCAATTGTTAGAAGGAAGTCTACATAAGTTTACAGATCCACAAGATTTTATGGGTACTGATTGTTAAAATATAATGAATAATTATAGGTAATTAAACTTGTACAAAAGAGCAGTGAGATGATTATTACGATAACTTTCTCAAATGATGTATGAATGGTTAATCAAAACAAATGTGCTATCAGTCTGCATACACATTTATACTGCTAGTTGTCAACTCACACCCTTAGAATGAAAGTGACCCAACTCAAAATTTCTTTAATTTTACCTGTGGCATAGCCGGTGAAAACAAACCAAGTCAAGTACCCTAATTTACTAATAGTTCTGTCTGTTTTCTCCACAAGCTTCATAAAGTCATTTAAAGCAGCATTAGAAGTTACAAAAATTGATTTAGGTAACTGATTCTAAGGGTGTGAAATGTATTTTTAGATTTTTCTTCTTTTCATGTCAGTCTATACACTTTTTGACCAAAAAGTCAGTATTAGATTTTACTCCTGAAACTTTATCAGGAAATCTATCCTTATTCTTGTTCAACATGTCAACATGTTATAACAACATTTACTGTTTAGGAATGTTCAAATAATTACAGACAATAATTTATCAGAATTCAGAATTTTATAAAATATATAAATATGATTAAGACTTAAAATAGATAACTAGGATTTTATTTCTAGCATATTATTCTACTAGCAAAACTAAATTAAAATACAAATAAAATCAATAAATTATATATTTTGTAAAAATTGTTTTATTGAATCTTATTAATAACTCCTTCCGAACAAGGTGATGAACTTGGGTTTCTTGTTGCAAGCAGGGTGGATGCACCTGTCACTGGCAGTGAGTTCACGTGGCTGCTGGAATGGTATGCAGAGGGACTTGGCTCCCATCGCTGGGGCTTTCACCTCAGTAGTTTGGTCATCATCATTCCTGGGAAAATTATTTAAACTTTGTCATTTGCCTAATTTAATAAATTTGGAAAATGATGGACACAAGCGGGACTCGATTCCGTGACTTTTGCCAATCCGTGGTTAGTCGATTATTTCAATGTCTGTTTTCTGTCTATATATATATATAGTCCTCCTTGTCGATTTCGACAACGGCGACCTCTGAAATTACCTACCTTCTTTGATACCTATCTTTCTTCTGTCTATACAAAGTATATAAACTAACCTGTTCCAAAATAAACGTTATTTGTCGCCTGATTTTCGGTCACTGCGGCTTGAAAATTTAGTTTTGCAAGTCTAGTTTTGACATCGTATTTTTTTGCATGTAGGTAGCAATTGGGCCACTATACTTAAACTCACCTGGCGCTATCATTCTTGATATTGTCTTCGCACGGGATCTCGCCGCAGAAGGGTGCCATTAGGATATGCTTGCGGTCCAAGGCGTCGGTGAAGTCATCCCATTTGGTGACCAGCGACAGTCTCGCGTCACGCTCTTTCGTTGCCCTGCACAAAACAGTTTCACTTGAATTTAGCTACATACTAGTAAACATTTCCTTTTATATGCTGCGTTATGTATGTAAACATTTTTATGTTTAGAGAGCCCACAATACCATTTTGGCATTATGTAGTACGCAAAATCATGTAAACCCTCTCCATTGCCCTCATAGTTCTCTACCAGTATCAGCGAAACGAAGAACCACAGCGGTGTTTCGATAGATAGATCGATAAATCGTCTGATGTACGCACTAGCTATAGCTATGTAGCCTCGCTCTCCAACGTGACGACTGTGGCGATCTTAGGGTTATTGACTCACTTGTCCAGCATCTCCTTGTGCGTGGTCTCGAGCAGTTCCCGCAGCAGTCGTGGCGCGTCGGCGCGCTGCAGCGAGAGCTTCTCGCCCGTGAGGCGCCGCACGGCCAGCACCGAGCCCCGCGCCATGTCCTTAGGACCCAGCTCCACGCGGACTGGGACACCCTACATACAAATGTTACTATATCACAACTATTTTAAGATGGTAGGTATTCGGAAAATATAAATATGTTGTCGGATATAATCGATCCCTATGGTACTGGGCTATTGTGGTTTATAATTAAATTGAATTGTTTTATTGCAGCATAATTATAGGCACTTTGCTAATTAGGTACGTAATATTTTAGAAAGACTGGACTTCAAAAAATGAAGTTAACGGCCAGCTTTATTTTGTCGTTCCGAGGAGTATACCTTAAGCTCCCAGTGGTTGAACTTCCAGCCGGGCGAGTAGTTGTCCCTGTAGTCCCCCTCGGCGCGCAGGCCGGCGGCGCGCAGGTCGTCGACGAGCGCGCGGCAGGCGTCCCGCAGCGCGCGGCGCTCGGCGGCGGGCCCGGCGGCGCCCAGCCCGCACGGGACCACCACGGCCTGCACGTCGGCCACGCGCGGCGGCAGCACCAGTCCCTTGTCGTCGCCGTGCACCAGCACCATCACGCCTGCGGGCGGGGCTCGTTAGCCTTGGGATATACTATACTATGCTGCGCTGCAGATCCGACTGAATATGTACTGAACTGTGTCACACAGTTGTGAGTGCAAACTGTGTGCTTTCTTAGTTATTAACCATCATACGTTTAAACTAGGGATCGCAATACCGGGTCCATATTTCAATACCGGGATTTTCAGTATTAAAGTCTAAAAAACCGGGAGCTCGAAATTTTTGAGATCCCTTGAAATTCAAAACTTTTGTTTAATATATCAAATTAATAATTTCTAAAGAAACAAGACATTTAAAATGCAATTCACTCATTTAATGACCTCTGCGCTTTCAAAAGGCATCAAACAACATGGGTACTTATCTAAATTAATACCGAAAATTCCGATATTTGTTTCAATTCCAGTATTTTAGATTGCCGATTTTGACCTAGTATTTTCGGAATCTGGGATCCCGGGTTACAACTTACAAGTGAGGTTAAAAAGCAGCATGTCTCATACCGATAGTCCTGGTGGTGATGCCCCAGGAATTCTGGTAGACGTACATCTTCTCCTGCGTGTCCGGGTCGTCGTACACGATGTCGAACATCTTGGAGAAGTTCTGCCCCAGGTGGTGGCTCGTGGCTCCCTGTGAGTGTCAACCATTCATTCTTTTCATATTCATATTCTTTATTGCCATACCACAATATTTATATTTAAAGGTGGTAAGCTTAAAATTAAGAACACATTATGCACCCTGTTTGGGCACAGCAAAGTTAAATGACAAACAAAAAACTTCCAATTATATCTCTTACTCAACATTTTGGTTTATTAATCAATAATTCTTATCACAATATTGTTACAATATATGCAGGTATGTAGTTGCAGAATTTATACACATACTTCAATTCATATAATGCCTGTTTTCATTGAAGTAGGGTTGTAGGTTGTAGGCTGTTTTCATTGAGGCATTTTTCTTTATAAGGAACCCACGTGTTTCATGCTCATTATAAGCCCAGCCCAGAGCCTATTGCCATTCATAAGAAACACCTCGGGTCTATCACCTCATACGACAAAAAGGTTATAATATTCCTAATCTGTCTCTCCATGAAAAGAAATATAAACTAGAGGTCAATCTTCTTATCGTTTGGTCGATGAACAACCTGCTGTCAGAGTTTAAGGTACAAAAAATTTTGTTTATAGAAGAACAGAAGAAAATAAAACATTTCTCAAATGTTTCCAAGTAATATGAAAAGACCTAACCTTTTACAAAGTCTTGTATGTCACCCACCTGTATGGCCCTGCCACTAGCGGGTATGTAAGCCTCCACGGTGGTGGTGTAGTCACTACCAGCGAACTTCTCCTTCTCAGTCTTGCGCCCCTTGATCACCGGTATCGCCAGTAAATCCTCGTACACGCGCGCGTACAGATCTGTAAACAAGTTTCGTATGCAAATCTTAGAATGCAGCTTCCCGTTTTCTGTTTCCCATAGGGGTAGAGAACACGGATTTCCATTTACTACGATCCTGGCATACTTCTTCTGCCTTATTCACACGCACCACATTCCTGTTTGTGCATCTACCATGATCTGCCTCTGCCCTTCTACTACCCAAAGGTTTGACTGGTAGAAATTGCTTAAGGCATTAACCCTTTGAGCGCCAACGCGGTCACCAGGTGTCCCCCAAACAATAGTTTTTCTATTGTGTCTACCGCACGGCAGTCAATGTGTTAAGTATTGTACACTTTTTTATAAAGAATGAATAAATTCTTCAACGCTTGTCGATTATGCAATTTATCTGAATTATGGGATACATGATACCTAATAGCTTATTTGAACTTATATGTAAAGGCATAGTTCCCACCTAATATCTGCAGCACCTCTTCAGCGGCTTCCTCCTTTAGCCGAAAGGCGGTGTGTCCCTCTTGCCACAAGAACTCGCGCGTGCGCAGGAACGGTTGGGGCTGCTTGAACTCCCATCTCTGTGCAAAATGATTTATATATTCTAAATTATTTTGTTAATAAAGAATAAGTTTAAAAAGTTGGCCGTCACGGGACGCCCGGCAGATGCGAAACATCAGTGTAAGTAATATAAGTAAATAGTATACGCGCTCGCACACAAAGGAAAGCGGCGGCGTAGTGGGGGCATCACGCCACGGTTTGCCGTCACGGCATTCGTGTCCATTTTACTGCCAAGGCACGCCCTGCAAAGGTGCCCTCTTACTTATAAACGATGCAAAAATGTGTTTTAAGTTAACCAGTTCTTAAGTCTACTGACCCCTTACCATGAACTCTTAAAGCAGGGCAGTTTACGTTGTAGAAGCGTGACGCAGCATTACACAGCACTTAGCGGCGTCTCGCTTACACATCGTAAATTGTCCTGCTTTAAGAGTTCATGGTAAGGGGGCTGACCTCTCTATTCTCTACTACACAAACGACAGTGACAGATATAATTTAATTAATTGTTTAAAATTTTCAATTTTTGTAAGTAAGGGGGTTGATTCGCATCAAAAAAGTTAGAGTATACGTACAACAACGTTGTTCCACTGGTTGAGCTTGTAGGGCAGGTCGCGGTGGCTCTGGATCCAGCGCGCGTAGGCGGGGTACATGACGGTCTCGGACGTGGGGCGCACGGCGATGTGCTCGGCCAGCTCCGACGAGCCCGAGTGCGTCACCCACGCCACCTCCGGCGCGAAGTCCGCGATGTGCGTCTTCTCGCGCTCCAGCGCCGCCTGCCGGGAGTGCGGCGGTTACAGAGTCGACATACGACGAGCGTGTATGAGGAATGTGATGCGAGTGAATGAGGCGAAAGAAGTACGCCAGGATCGTAGCAAATGGAAATCCGTGGTCTATGCCTACCACTCGTGGAAATAGGCGTGACTTTATGTATGTATGTATGTATAATTAAGTGTATACCAAATAGTAAAAAAACAAGTCCCATCGCAGTCGGGGTACCTTTTTCTTAGACAGTGTTCCACAGAACGGACCCCCACGGCGATGTGACATTTTTTAGTTTTAGTTCGTATTTGACATGACAGTCGTGTTCTTTTATGTTTTAAATATATGTTTTTAATTGTTTCATTTTTTTAACCTTTATTACTTGCTTGGTGCAAGGATTCCAACGACACTACATACATCAAAATCGGTTCTGGCATTCAGGAGTTATAATGAAATAAAGAAACTCACCTACACATACTGCTTTGAAAACATTACTCTCCTTTTTTGGGCAATCGGGTAAAAATACATCAATGTTCTAGATACCTTAGACACAAATATGGGGAAGTAGCCGTCTTTGACGCCCAGCTTCCTGAACTGGCCGCTCAGGAACACGCGGATGGCGTCCCAGATGCTGTACGACCACGGCCGGAGGATGTAGCACCCGGAGATGTCGTAGTAGTCTATCATCTCCGCTGCGAGAAACAGACGTAAGATAATCATAAGATATTACTGATATTGGGTTAAGTTCTCACAAATGTGGGAATAATAAGATAATAGGTATGTAATATAGGCATTAATTGATGGAGCAATAACAAATGACACACAATCTACCGTACAGCTCACTGAGCAATCATTCCTACGTAGCATACGTTAGTAAAAGCGTTTATTTACACTTAAAATAACATGTTTGTCCCTAGTCTGGGTGTTTGTGTATGTGATATGTTATGTTTGTGAAACGCACTCACGAAACAGGAGAATTTCCTCCTGTATCGTGGATGCGTACTTCGCCCTACACTGTAAGGCGAAGTATAAAATAAAATATTTTCATAAAGGAAATTAACAAGTCTCGTCACGAGCTTAATTTCCCTTGATAATGTGTTCCCACCCTTCCCTCCCTTTAATCGGTCAGTAGTCGTAGCTAGGCTACATAATACGTACATAATATATTAAATGGACTAATAATATACCTAATATACAATCTTATTAAAAAAATTAAAGAAGTATCAATGGTGCTTAGTACTTATGTGGCTAACCCGCAGATCAGGCGATCTGCGAGGTTAAGCCGTGCTCGCCGCGGCCAGTCTTGTGATGGGTGACCGTTTTCACATGTCGAGACCCCACCGTGCTTCGGAAGTCACGTTAAGCCGTTGGTCCTGCGCCTGATCTCTCTCCGATCGTGTCGGTCTGCCGTCCCATAGGACTATGAGAGTGAGGGAATAGGGAGTGCACCTGTGTCTGCGCGCATACTTGTGCACTATAATATCTTCTGCGCAGATGGCTAATCTCAGCTGAGACAGGCCGCCGTGACCAAAATTCGGTCAGCAGGACATTAGTACTACTTACATTTGGTGATGACCTGTGAGTACCATTCGGGCAGGTCGGTGTCTTTCTTGGCCTCCATGCCCAGTCGCGTCACTTTCTTCACTCCTGATGAGGATTCATCTATGGCAGGCTTTGGCGACTAGAACCAAAGAAAAGGATAATTATAACTCTGCAGTAAAAATACGTAACACCCGCCATACGAAACGGAAGAAAAATAATCAGACTATTAATATAGGTATTAGATAGAACATTTTACAAAAAGAAAAAGAAACCGCGATAAAATAAAACATAGCGTCATAAGATTTTAACATTATTTTAGCATGTTGTACATTTCAAGTCCGAAATCCCGGTCATGTGACAATTTTAAATTTTCCTCTATATATTGAGAAAAGTGTTAGCATAAGTGTCAGAACAGGACCTAAAATATGATGACTTCACACCTGTATTCCCCGAAGGTATAGGCAGAGGTGTGTACGTGTAGTACACCCAAATTTCACCAGTTACGTTGTAGGTCCCGATGTAATAGAAGGCGAGCCAATTGCCATCAACCGGGCGCCAAAATCCAAACTCCGGAAATTACCTAATGGAAATACCCAGTAACACTTTGCCCGACCCAGGATTCGAACCCGGGAAGTCAGAACAACGATATTAATATTACGCGTATTTTTATTTAAAAACTAGGAACAACAGTACCTGTTCCTTTTTGACCTCCTTCTTGGCCTCCTTAGGTTTAGCATCCTTGGGTTTGTCCTTCTTCGCTTTGGGCTTGGGGTCCCGCGGCTGTAAGGGCGGAGCGAACCCCATGCCCGACACCGCTAGGTAGGCCTCCCTCAAATGTTTAAGCTTCGTCACTGCCTCGTCGATTTCAGCCTAGTGATAAAAATGTACATTTTGATAACTGATGTAAAATATTAAGTGCAAGCTTAGCGCTGAGACATAAAAATTTCTTAAATCAGTCAGCTGTTATAATAACATAACAAATTTTAATGTGCATCATAATATGGAGAGCCTGTAAGTTTAAGTTCATAGATATCATTTACAGTGGGTTGTCATACATCCTGCATTATGATATAAGTAGGTCTAGTCTAGTAAAGAGCAATTTTTACATTTGTTTTTGATAGTTATCTAAATTATTTTTATAAAATACTCTCAAGCATTATAACAATATATTTAGTTTACCTTTTCAGCCTTCATCCCCTTTAGTGCCTGGACGAGGTCTTCCTGCTGGGTGAGCTGTTCATAGAGGGCCTCCAACTTCTTGCTATAGTCCCCCATTGTTGTTGGCTTTGTTTCCTATCACACATAATTCATATTAGAAGAAAATCACAAACACAGACTGATGTTTATGCTAAAGTATTATTGCTAACCAGTATTTATTTATTTATTTATTAGGTACTTCAACGACTTATCCACTACTTAACTTACATACGGGTTGTTCTATAGGAGTAGTGGGTCATGGTGAATTTGTCACTTACAGAAGTACACAGCACTTACAAGAAAACAAAAAGTAATTATAAATACAATAAATTGGCTGTTAGTAGCGTACTAATTACAATAATATGATGATTAACTTCATTAGTGAGTGCAATAGGTTTTTATGAGTCAAGAACTTTGATTCCAAATTTGAGTGAAGACAGACAATCAATATTTTTCCGAAATTTGGGCAGTGTGTCTGAGAAGATGTCGATGCCACAATCACGACTGCATATTTTGTTATAGCCGTCTAATAGTCTGTTTATGGGTGCGTGTTTGCCAAGGTTTGTTCTAGATGAGGATATTCGAAAGGTATTTAAATTTCGTTTGGATCTGATTGAGCTGCATCTGGGTACAGATAAGTCAATTTCCGATACTAGCTCTGGAGTATTTGCCAAACTATGGATAATTTTATATAGAAAAATTTGGTCAGAAGTATACCTGCGTAGTTCCAGTGTGATCAGATTGAAATAGCTTAGCCTTCTGGGATAGTCGGCATCACGAGGGCATCCAGGAGATTTGTACCGAAGGTACCGAGTAAAGTTCTTTTGTATTACTTATACTTACTTACTTATTACTTACTTATACCAGTATTATTTACCTTAGTTTCAACTTTGACAGGAGCAGCGTTGGGCGTCCAGTCAGTACCGGTTATCGCTTTGTACTGCGCCTTCAGGTTGAGAAGATTCTTCACCTATTAAATACAATTAAAATTAATAATATATTACTAAAGATATGTGAATACAGCTCTTTTCTGTATATAATTTAACAAAAATACTAATACAAAATATTTTATTGTGGTACCATAAATTATTCTTAACATTGATTTTTGATTGGCGCCTCCTTTTAAGCAAATTATGCTTGTATTAGGAGATGCCGCTCTTTTGTATGTAAAGGTAATTATTTTTTTTTAAATTTTAATTAATTATTGATCTATCTATTTAAACTTATATGTTTTGATCCCATAATGAATGAATATGAAAGTAATAAAGAAAAAATAAATAAAGTATACAGAAATATGGTTAATCCTTTAACCCAATAAGATCCTAATAGAAATTCTATGTTATTAAATCGTTTTTTAATACCATATCCTTACCTCAACGTCAACAACAGATTTTTCTGCCTTCTCCGACTTGATCCTGCGCACCTTGTCGCCTTGCACCGTGATCTGTGTGAGCAGGACGGCGATCTGCTTGTTGTCGTCCGTTTGTGACTGTTGCGGCGACGGCTGCGATTGTTGCGCTGGCGCAGGACTTGCACCCGGTTTCCAGTCCTGGACAAAATCGTAATTTAAATCATTAATATTTATTGTCTTTGTCAGATTTGGAGAATCACCGTGCGTGATAAGGTCGCCCATTGTGCATTATTTAGTATGTAAGTTACTTATTTGTTGCTTCTGCATATATTTTTGTTGTAAAATAAATCAAAAAGATACTATTATGGAAAGTCTGCAGTGCCAAAATTTTATTCTAGCATTGTTAATACATCAATTATAATTGTTGATTTTTATAAATTATGGTATAGTTTTAGCAGTATAAGTATTTACAGCTCAAATATTTTTCTCTCACTGTAATTATTGACTCAACTGCTAGTTGAGTAGCCACAATATATAAAATGTTGACGTGACTTTATTTTACTGATTGTGAAGAAATAATATTACTGATATTATTATGTGTTAAAAATGTACATAATTAATACATATCTTAATGAAAATAAATTCTTCATTAATTATGCAAATAAATATTTTTCATACGTTTACGTTTTACGTAATATATTTTCGAAACCTCGAAGACGACCTGGCTATTTTACTACTATGTTCAAACACTACTAAGTATTTTTTCTTTCCATGTCTAAAATCACTTTGTTTCTTCGAAGTATAATTAAAGTAGTCCGTGCACAGAATGGGTCAATGATTTAATATTAATTAAAATGGATAATTAATGATGCTCGGAGTTTCTTTGCACGACAGGTTCCGTAATTTTGCTAAAGAACTAGGGTCACCGACATAGCTTAAAGCATATGTTAGTTGAAGTGGCAATGGGCAGGCCATATCGCTCGAAGAACCGAATACCGCTGGGGAAGAAAGGTTCTAGAGTGGCGACCACGAACCGGAAGACGCAGCGTTGGCAGGCCTCCCACCAGGTGGACCGACGATATCGTCAGAGTTGCGGACAACCGGTGGATGCAAATGGCAAGCTGTCGTTAATTGTAGCGTTTAAGGGGGAGGCCTTTGTCCAGCAGTGGACGTCTTCCGGCTGATGATGAGATAATTAATAATAAATGCCGATTTGCAATATGTATGTACGTTATTCAGTTTACCTGACCCGTAGCAGCTTTGTATTTGGACTTGAGGTCTAACAAAGCCTTGACGGCTTCGTCGACTTTCGGCTTCTCGGCTTTAGCGGCTTTGAGCGAGCGGACCAAGTCGCCTTGCTTGACGATCTCTTGGTTCAGAGATGAGGCATCGCCGGAGGCAGGTGTGGGTGCTGGTTTTGATGGCTGACTGGCAACAGGAGTTGCTCCTGGTTTCCAGTCCTGGATGGACAATATAATTTTCACACGTGTTTATAAATGGAACGTTGCAATATTATTTACATTTATATAAAAAAGGGTTTGCTTTAGGAGAACTTAATTCTGAACTCGCATTAAACTCGCATACGTACAATATCAAATGTAATTTGTGAACGAATTTGTAAACAAAGAATATAAATTTTATGTATACAATACGGTACCTATTAAGAATTTAAAAAGGAACTTTCTACTCAACCTGTCCAGTAGCGGCCTTATATTTCACTTTCAGTTCCAACAGGACTTTAACGGCTTCGTCGACTTTAGCCTTCTCGGCTTTAGCAGACTTCAGAGAGCGAACCAAGTCGCCTTGCTTGGTGATGTCCTGGTTTAAAGATGATGCGTCGCCGGAAGGACTGGGGGCGGCTACCGGGGCGGGGGCCGCGCCTGGCTTCCAGTCCTGCGTGAAGAACGATCATTAACGATCAAATAGAAATGTATGTGTCAAGATATGAAGCTATATAGAATATCATATCAGCATGTATGTATATGCTTTGCTCTGCTTATTCAATCTTTTGGACGCCTTACGACGACCTTTTGGACGACTTTTCGATGCCTTATGGACTTCATTAGTTATTTTAAGACTGCACTTTATAGAAGGGGGGAGGTTGCCGTAATCCCCACGCTTGGCAAGCGGCTTGGGGATCGCAGTGTTGGTGGTCAAGTTCCAGAAGACGCTGCTGCCCATCTTCTGGGTTTTCCCTTAGTGGAATCTTACGACACCAACGGGAGGAAAGGGGGTTGTCAATTCTAGGCCGGATACCACACGGCATATAACTGCACTGACTAATAAGTGACAATAGCAATATCGTTCCGCCCTATTACATGGAACTAATATATGTTGAAAAATGTGGAATACAAGCCGGTGAGAATGACCCAACAAATACGTTACAAATCACATAGTATCAAGACAAAATCTAGGACTAGTTTATCATACCTGCTCCAATAACATAAATATATAACTTTTGTAGCTACAGTTTCCTCGACTCAGTCCCCTTACCACTCTTAAAATAGGACATTTACCGTTGTGGAAGCGAGACGCAGCTGTGTGCTTGAGTTTATGGTCAGGCAGCAGTTTATTATTCTACATAATAATACACGTAGCCTTGACTAACCTGTCCAGTAGCTGCCTTATATTTGGCCTTGAGCTCTAATAAAGCCTTGACGGCCTCGTCAACTTTAGCCTTTTCGGCCTTGGCGGCCTTCAGCGCACGAACAGCTTCTCCTTGCTTCGTAATCTGTTGATCTAAGGATGCAGCGTCACCAGATGGCGCGGATGCTGCAGCGGGAGCTGACGCCGGCGCCGCGCCTGGTTTCCAATCCTTGGAAATAAACTTTAACTTATAGTTGTTTGCTAGACTAACAGCAGGATGCATTATAAGTAGAATGTCTGTTTCCAAGGACGAAGAAGTTATGCAGTATAATGAGTACCTACCGTTTTCACTTTTTATCCTGTCTGATCATCCTGAACTTGATCGTAATGTCTACTACAAACTGGCTAGGCGTACCCTTATCCGACGTGCATGTTTAATGCACCGCAAGTGGGTACTTAATACCAGGTATCCAATACCCACTTCATATATGCTCGTCGGTGGGTGTCCTAGGGAAACAGGCTATGTACTATGTAGGTATATAAATAAAGTAAACGAACCTTCCCAGTAGCTGCCTTATATTTATTCTTAAGTTCCAACAACAGTTTAACTGCCTCGTCGACTTTCGGCTTCTCGGCCTTGGCGGTTTTCAGCGAGCGCACCAAGTCGCCTTGCTTGGCGATCTGTCCTTCTAGGTCGGAGACAGCGGTCGTGGCTGCTACTGCCGGCGCGGAGGTCGGCTGCTTCGCCGCGAATGTTTGAACTGGCTTCGGCTGTCGGCAAATAACACACATTTAGGTATGCCTATACACAGAGCAATTTTAAAGAAAAATATACAGAATTTTAGACGACAAAATTTTTTAAAGGTTAAGAACTCTTAATTTCGTGACTTAGGTATATCCAGAATAATAAAATATTATTTAATACCTAGTTGTAACTCTATTAAAATGTTCTACATATATACATACCTACGTATGTACGGCCTACAAACAATATTATCTACAAATTATAACAATTCTGCTTGTACGATCATATAACCGTAATCCACTGGTCAAGATAATGTGATAGCAAAAACAATAAGATTATAACATCATCAAATAATATCTAAAGTACGAACGGAAATGATCGGGTTCAAGTTTCAATAAATAATTCATGCGATTTCGGATTTTATTCCATCGTGATAAGGATTTGCATAAAACAGGTTTAGATATGTGTTTATTCTTATATCAAGATTAAAATAATAGAAAACAGTTCGCTGTTTATTGAGCTTTACCGGGAACGCTGACTAGTAAAGTTTACCAATTATATTGCCGTAGGTACATACTGTGCCGTGTGGTATCCGGCCTAGAATTGACCACCCCCTTTCCTCCCGTGGGTGTCGTAAGAGGCGACTAAGGGAAAATCCAGAAGATGGGCAGCAGCGTCTTCTGTAACTTAACCACCAAAACTGCGATCCCCAAGCCGCTTGCCAAGCGTGGGGATTATGGCAACACCCCCCTTCTAAAAGGAGGAGGCCTTCGTTCAACAGTGGACGTCTTCCGGCTGATGATGGGTAGGTACATACTTAAGTGGTCGTTAAGATAAATATCTCCAACGTTACAAATCTGTCAACAGACCCATATGGTAACACTTCATCAATTTAGGCCGAATGACTTAAGCCGAGTCACAAAAACGCGGCAAAATCTCTCATAGAGATTAAGTACTAAGAAAAAAACACTTAAAATTGCTTACACAAATATCAAATAACTTACACTTAAAAATATACGAAAGCAGTATAATTATCAGAATGCCTTTACACTGTACAGCATACGCAATGCTGACTAGGTATAATACTGATGATCGCACATTCAAAAGTAGCACCGTGGTCTGATACTTACTTTCTATAAAAAATCTACCGAACTGTTTTCGTCCGTATCGAAAGACGTACCATACATGGCACGCTTATGACTGTAGGGCTATAAGTTTATGAATTAAAAGCAGCAATGAATATTGTACACTAGTCTTGATTGATCAATTAGATTGTAACATCGTTTAGCGTAGCGAAAGGGTATTATGTCAACTCTACGCGTGGACTTAAAACAATTGTTTTTTGAACGTAATATATATTATGTTATATGCAATAAAGTATGAATATTGAATAGTAATCACCATACCAATCTCCTTATTTATGATTAGGTATAAAACTGTTTCTAAATAAGATATGTTACACGCAAAATTGTACAAACAATATTATATGAATTATAATCAAAGCAACGTCTAAACACAGGTCTATACAATTTATTTATTTATTTTATTTATTTATTTGGTCTACCAACAACTGTTTACACTTATAACAAAAGCATAATACACGCATAATTTAAAAGAAGTTAGACAGTGCAACAATTACTTACAGGTAAACACAGCATGCGCAAAATAAATTGTCTTGATTAAGAGCTTGGGTACCTACCATAATATACATTTACAGTTCGAAAAACAAAAAATACATAGAATAATAATGATTATAAATGTACTACAACACATCAGACAAAGAGTTTATAATTATAGATTTCTGTTTAGCTAAAGAATCAAAGTGAGAATCGACTTGATCGCTAAAGCCATTCAGAACTCTACAAAACCTAGCGCATGGAGAGTTGGCTCCCAACACCGTTCTTCTCTGTGGAGGACAAAGTGGAGTAATAGGTCTTCGTGGAATTCTTAGTGGTGCGCGAAAGTTAATGAGTGCAAGCAATTGTGGGCAGTCAATGTTTCCCTTAAAAAGCTTAGAAACAAACATCGCATCGTTAAATCTTCTTCGCTCGTCTAAAGTACATATGTTAAAATGCTTCAATCTAGCCTTGTAAGAAGGCGTTTTTTTAGCCATACCAACCGAAAAAGCGAGATGCCAAAGGAAACGTTTTTGCACACGTTCTAGACGCAAGCTATTAGTTGCATAGTGAGGCCGCCACACCACACTACAGTATTCCAAAATGCTGCGTACCAAACTGTAGTATAGTAGTATCTTTGTTCTACTCTGACGAAAGCCTTTACAGTGTCTTATGACAAAACCCAGCATCTTAGAAGCTTTTTTAGTAATATGATCGAAGTGTGGCGTAAAAGTCAGTTTTTTGTCATATAGAACTCCAAGGTCACGTATAGTATCCACTTCACTCACTGTATTGTCTTGATTAATATAATACGTAGATTTTATGAGATTATATTTTCTTGCATATTTAACGTGATAACATTTCTTGGAGTTCAGGTGCATTCCATTATTTTCGCACCACTGGACCAGCCTATTAAGGTCTGTCTGTAGAAATGATGAGTCTTTGCCAGATTTAACTATCCTCATGAACTTTAAGTCATCTGCATACATGAAAATTTTGGAGTGCTGAAAACAGCTGGTAATGTCATTAATAAAATAGTTAAATAAAATCGGTCCAAGATGTGAGCCCTGTGGGACTCCAGAAGAGATATTATGCATGGTAGATTGATAACCATTGACCACGACATAGAAAGATCTATCTGCTAAATATGAGCTCACCCACTTGAGCAGGCTACCAGTGATACCGTAAGCACGTAATTTATGGGATAAAATTTTGTGGGAAATTTTATCGAAGGCTTTGCTGAAATCTGTGTAAATAACATCAGCCTGGTGACCAGAATCTACAGCCTCAATTAAAAGTTCCGTAAATGGTACTAAATTAGTGTTCGTAGATCGTGCACTAATAAAGCCATGCTGATAATCGCTTACGTATAATTTGAGATGGTTTTGAAAATGTGGACAGAGCAGTGACTCAAACACCTTGGCAAACGATGAGAGGATAGAGATAGGCCTATAATTACAAATGGTGTCAATGTTATCTGATTTGTGTATAGGCACAACCTTTGCTTTTTTCCATGTTAAAGGAAATTCGCCTGACTTTAAGGATTTGTTATAGATTAGCATAAGTGGACATACCAACTCCGGCGCGCATGCTTTAATAAATATTGGTGGTATGCCGTCTGGGCCTGCACCTTTGTTACAATCTAAACTTTTTAATTTCTTTAATAGAACACTACTGCTTAGGCTGGGACTTGTTAAGCTCAAACTGTAGTTCTCAAGTGACTGTAATAATTCAGAGTTTAATTCGTTACTCAACTCTAGGTCGGGGCTGTAAGTAGATGAGAAGTTACTAGCAAACATCTCGCATATAATTGTACCTTCGGATGTTGTTATTGACCCGTCTGTCATGGTCATGGGGTAAGCACTAGACCCACCTCGTTTATGTTTGACATGCGTCCAAAATAATTTAGGATTCTCTTTAAGCTTAATTTCCAGATTATTTAAATAATTGTTGTAACAGAGAGTACTGAGGTTATCGCTACGCTTACTAATTAACTTTAATTCAATCAAATCTAGAGGGTTTTTGTATTTTTGATATCGCTTCCTAATTTTATTTTTATGATTTAGTGTTTTTATTAATTTATGGTTAAACCATGGAGGGAATTTTTGTCTTTTAGGTGACTGACAAGGTATAAACTTTTGTATTCCAGCATTAAGCTTTTCATAAAACGCGTCCAACATATCATTTACATTATCTAGTCCCTTAAACAATTCAATCCAATCGATTTGTTTCAAAAAGTTACGAACTGGTTCATAATTTGTGGTATGAAAATTAGGTCTTAACCTAACATTATTGTACGGTAGTCTTGTTTCCTTGCATAAAGAAACAAAAATATCTAGAGGTGGATGCTGTCGGTCAACATTACTTATCAAATTTAAACTTTTGGTCACACTACATAAAGAATGCGTTGACAAAACGAGATCCAATACACGACCGGCATCATTGGTTATAAAGTTAAATTGATTGAGTCTGTTAACAAGAGTAAAATTGATTAAAGATTCACTTGTGGCAGGTAATCCAAGTTGATTAGCCAAGTTCCCTACCAAAGTCCAATCAATGCTACTCAAGTTAAAGTCACCTACAATAAAAACTGCTGAATCAGTACACTGTTCGAAGACAGTATTACAGTTATCCAGGTAATATTCCAGAGAAGAACGGCGTATAGGTGGGGGCAGGTATACTGCGCAGAGAGCCATCCGCCGAACAGTACATGATATTGGCAAATCAATATTCACCCAGAGGTCTTCACAACCGCTTTCCCAATGCTTGATACGTTTAGATTTAATTTTTTTCTTAACTGCTATTAACACTCCACCCCCTTCTTTACCACATTGTAAGGGTGAGCTTTCTCTATCTCTCCTATATACCACGTACCTATCGTCAAACAGCTCGCTACTCAGTACAGATCCGTTCAGCCAAGTCTCCGACAAAATTACTATGTCGTAGTTATTACAAGAAATATTACGATGTACAGTATGTGTCTTTGTTCTTAACCCTCTACTGTTTTGATAATATATTTGAAGACTATTGAATTTTAATTAGTAGTATAAGTGCATGCAAAAAATTACAAGTGTCTATTATAACTGAATATTAAAAATTATTTTATCTTGTTTAAAGCGTCTATGTTTTTAATAAGAATATGATCATCACCATCCATCTTCCTGACAAATATCCTGCCGCTCCGGACCCAAACGTACTTATACCCCCTTTCCTTTGCCTTGAGTCTTGTTGCCGCATGTAGGGCTTTATGAGCGGGGGATAAATGTTCTGCGACATAAACAGGGGATCTTTTGCCAGCTATGCCGAAATCAGCGCTGTTGAGTTTTTCGTGGGCATTATTTTTATTATATTCGATAACTGAGGCAAGCAGCTGATCACGAATCCTTGGAGAGGCAAGCTGGACCACAATAGAACGTGGGCGAGTATTGGTGTTGTTGAGCTTGGCTGTTCGAGTGCAATGCGAAATATCGCTATCCTTTATCTCGCAACCGACTACTGAGCCCAACTGCTTTACTACGGTGTACAGGTTCTCCTGTTTATTTTCCGGTATACACTGTAACTCTAGGTTGTTGGCACGAGCTTGCTGCTCCAGGTAGTTAAGTCGCTGACTGAGATCAGTAACTGTACTTTGTAATTTAATGTTATCGTCCTTTAAGTCTTTGGTGATATGTTTAAGCTCAACATGTTCCGACTGAAACCTTTCAAATTCTTTAGTGTGGAAAGTCAATGATGCACTGAGTTCACTCACGTCCTTACGAATCGGTTCCAACTCCCTATTGACGATGTTTATTATGGTGCTGTTTATTTGATGAAGCATCGTAGCAAACTCTGTTTTGATAACATCTTGCACTATAGAGCGCACTTCCTCGCAAGTCACCGCCTTTGTTTCGGGGGGAGAATTTAATGCAGGTCTCTTACTTCCTCTGGTAGTCGAGATGTTGCGCACCGGAGTACTGTTCTTGTTTGAAGAACTTAACAGCGGGCCCAAACCCATACATCCTGGGCATTTCCAATCACAATAAGCCGCTGAGTCCACAGGTATTTCCGGTATAGACAAGCAAAAATAGTGGTACGAATTGGTGCATTGACTACAGTTGATAAATCGATGACTTTCTTCAACACTTTCATTAGTGCAGCACCCCCAAACAGTTGAAGTCATGCTTTTAATGCAAACAACTCTGGTACTAATAAATAAGTAGTTCGCAGTCTTCAACGTCTGTGCTGAATGCAATTATATATTAACTACTTTAGACACTGCTTTAAACAATGACATAAAAATCTTCGAATAGTGCAGTCACTAATGTTTACTGCATTGTAGAAATGAAAAAAGATTGAAAAAGATTTGCACGTTGCTGGTATCGAACTGCCAACTCTTAACGCACTGCGAACGTCCTGTGGGCGTCTTACACCGCAGAGCCACCAAGGTTCATATTTAGTGAGCGAATTAGGGGATGTGTTGTTAATAATTAAAGTGAGAGAAGAATAACTGAACAAAGGTCGTTCAAATCAACAATGACACGACACTACGACACAAAGACGGAACGTTACATTCACTTTTAACTTTTAAAATGTTTTTGTTTATAACTTCGGTCACTGGTTATGCACTGTTCTAATTTTTTTACTGTTTGATTGTTGTAGGTATTGTTCACGTCATATAGTCACCTTTTAATGGATTGATGCACTTTAAACTATTTTTCGAGATTAAAATTTGCAGGAGCACACAAAGCACGTCTTCTCAAGACAACGTCCGTGAGGATAGATACAAAATCGAAATGATTCAATAAAATCCACTAATTATGATACTATGCCGTAACTACTATTCGTATTCCTGCCTGCTTACTGATTGACTCGTTGGTCTAGTGGTTGCAAAGCCATTGCTGAGCATGAAGCCACGAGTTTTTCCATTAGGTAATTCTAGTCTATAAGTAGCAGCACGGAGACCATGAGACTAGATTTGTGCCCGGTTGATGGCAATAGGCTCGATCCCTATTACATTGGGACCTATAACATAACTGGCGAAATGAGGGTGTACTGTACAGCCACCTCTGTCAACCTTCGGAAAATACAGACGTGACGATATGTTTATCGTATTCCTTATACCATATGGTAGTCTCACTTCACATTGGTCTAGTGATCGACAATGGTGAGCTTGAGGTCCTATCCTAGGTTAGATTCCTGGGTAGGGAAAAAAGTTATTGGGTTTCCCATTAGATACTCAATACTCAATACTTTATTGCATTCCATAATAGTACATAGGTGGACTTACAATATTACAGATCATTATGGACCCTGTCGGGCACAGCAAAAGTGGAGAGAGGAAGAGGGTTAACCTAATTATTTACAACATAAGAATTATGAACTTATATCTATGGAACTTATTCTAATATTAGATCATTCTCAGGAGCAGCATTCGGGCAATGCAAGTGTGTTGGTAATTAAAAATGTTGAACTAAGTGCCATACACTATAATACCCGAATCGAACCGCGGTTTAAAAATGCTTTTCTTTTCATTAATCTTATATAATAAAGAAAAGCATTTATCATAACTGTAAACCACAGACTAAACACAGCAACAGGTAACAAGTGTTATAAAATAACAGCATAATTAACATTATTTTAGATTTAAATCATTTCACAACTATTCATCAAACTCATATACGTATCTACGACAATAATTTTATGTTATGCATATTTTATAACAAGTTGCACTTAAATAAGTAGGTTGACGACCTGTGATTTCATAAGTGTGTATATCATCACGCTTTTCGTAACTGCAGGTGGCAGTGTACTATTAGCACGCCTTAATTATACCAGTCTATGCCAGGCAATATAAATCTCAGGCGAGAGGTAATTAGGACCTCATATACTCATAGGTACAATGAATAAATACATGACTAACCTATAATGATAACACTTTTGACTTTGACAGGTCTTAAATTACTTGACTACATTTAAACCAACCTTTGCCAAAAATCCCAGTCCATAAACATTCGGTTTGAACATATGAATTAATAAATGCATCTGTATAAATAGGTATATAAAATAACTACCTACCAAAATAAATATCTACCTATTAATCGAAATCATTTAAACTAAATCCGTGGTCTCTGCCTACCCGTCTTCGAAACATGGCGTGACTTTATATACGTATGTGTGTACATAATGTATGTATATTCTAAAAATTTCGGTGTCATAAACTAAATTATTTATTATCCATTACAAGAAAATAATTCGTAACAGAAATTTAAAAGTAATAATTATGGTCAATAAATGCGTTAATATTGAATTCGTTATTCATTCCATTTGGTTTTCAATTCGGTCAATTTTGGCAAATCAGCAATCGCCGCCGCCGAGCCGCGCCGCGCCGATTGGTCATTCATCATTCTCTATCTGTATTTGTCACGTGCGCGGTCCCGGCCGCTTGCCGGCCAGAAAATAATTTCGTGTTTAGGTTATCTTTCATTTAAACAATATTATTGCGATCAACATAAATATAAAACGAGCTTAGCTTAGAAATTAAAATCTAAATAAGTAATTATTATTGTCCAACAAAGTTTAAAAGCAATTAAAAATAAATTAGGTATTTGGCATACAAGTCAATGACATAAAATTATCAAGAATAAAATATGAAAATTGTCACTGCAATTTGATGTTAAACAAACTCCTAACAGATAAGAACCGTTTACAGGTGAATAATGTCGAGAGAGTCGTATTTCGCACAATACGCGAGCCCTAACATAATAATAGTGCCGACCGTCTGTTTTTCCCCTCCTAGTGCAGAAAAATACAACACCACTGCAAATAATTGTGCATTGAAGAACGAACAACATTTTATAAAGAATGTTAGTGATTTACCCGATTTACATTGTAGTAAAAAAGTGGAAGAAACTGAAGTAAATACTGATTTAACTATTGAAACTGTCTGCAGTACCGGCACATGCATTATAGACAACGTAAGTACCTAATTTTTTAAAGCATTTGGTCATTTAGTAGTACTAGTAAAGAGCGTGCGTCTGCGTGGAAGCTCATGTTAATTGTTAATAAACCCACCTACATGTTTCGTATTATGTGTAGCCTAACCTAAATTTCAATAATAAAATGCCACTAAAGTATAGATACCTACATAAATGGTAATCGTTTTAATTTTAGCGGTTTATTGTAAAATGTGAAGTACATAATGCAGCGTAACCTTCAATAACAAAATTTAATATTAATAAAATTTAAAATTAATAGTTCAAAGGTGTCATCATACGTTTAGTAAGTAAGTAGGTATTGTTTACGACTCATTTATTTAACACACACACAATAAATATGAAACTAAAATTAAAAAGACAGTTTATAGATATTAAAAACGGCTAAGGTACGTTGCTTGGCAACTTCTTTTCGAATCGACGGTATGTACTTAAATTATACATACTACAGTATGTACATATATGTTTTATTTATTATTTTGTGTGCGGGAAGTCGTAACAACGATAGCTTAGCAAATAAATGACAGTAATTAACTAATTATACTGCCCTAAAGAGCACACAAGCCTATATTAAATTAAGTAGTTAAATGTAAGGATGCGTGTGTAGTACATACATTTATAATTGTATGTACTACCCACGCATCCTTTAAGCTAAATAACTTAGTATACCACCTATCTCTTAAGGGTGAGCATTGACGATGTCGTTTTAAGATTTTACATACTGAACAAGTCATAAAGACTATAGTTTAATAGTGTCTGACTGCCTGTTTCTAGTGCGCAATGCGCATTTACGTTTTACCAATTCCCAGTATTTCTTTATTTTATATGGTGGGCAAGTATATTTCGGAACAGGCACCTTTTTTTTAAGAAATCGTCGCTCCACACTGGGAATTTTCCTGTATCATGTATATTTTTTCCTGTATCATATATAGTCGTCAACTTGATAGAGGCTTACAAGTCTACAGCCTGTGTGCGACTTTTCATGGCATATAATGTATTAATTATATTATATTTTTACAAGCTTTTATTAAACTTGCAATGTTTGTATGTTAGTTTGTGTAGGTAAAATCTTGCAATCTAAATTAGAACAACTTCTTGAAATCCGACTGAAATGAAATTTTGCACACTTAAATATATAGGTTTGGTGACAATTCAATATTATCGTACTTTTTAGGTGGTCTGATAATGGAGTCAGAAGGGGGTCATAGGAACTCTGTAACGAAACGACGCAATCCCATCGTGTTTGGGCTTGTTTAATTTGGTCCCACTAAAAATATTTTTAGTATAAATAAACTTATTTATACATAAGACCACACCGACTGATAAATGTGCTTGATAAATGACAATGGGTTAACCCACTATAATAAATATGCAACCTAGGACTCCTTTGCGTATGTGGACTTCAGGGAATACATGCATGATGGTAAACTTAGAATATACTTTTTTTGGCCTAGTTTACTGTATCTTTTTCTAACATTAAAATAAACAAATCAATAATTACTTTATAAGCAGCACTAATTTCGCAAGCATGTACTTTTTGTAATATGAGTGATAAATTATAGTGCAACTAATCAAATATTGAGTCCAACATTAGTAAGGTTATTGCTTCTGCGTATTTTCATGTTTTCTTAGGGTTCCGTACCACAAAAAGGAAAAACGGAACCCTTATTTATAGGATCACTCAGATGTCCGTCTGTCTGTCTGTCAATCCCTATTTTTCAAGAACGAGTGAAGGTAAAAAGCTGAAATTAATATCAAATACTCAGGTCTGCTGTCTCTTGAGCCGTAAAAAAATTGCACTTTTAAGTCAACACAATCAAAAGATACGATCAATTATGTTGATTATATTTATAATTTATTTCTCAAAATCTATAGGGTACTTCCCGTTGACTTAGAATCATAAAAGTTAGCAAGAAGCATTGGCTAACAGCACAAGCAAAGGAAAAAATCTGAAAACTGTAAATTTATACTTACATCATATAAAAAGTAACAATAATCTATTTGCAGTTGGTAAACTAACCGCTACCTACATCAATATATGGGGGTAACAGTTTTCCAACGGCAAAGCTATCAAATAAACTTAGTATAAAGACTATACGGAAACCTCGGTGCGTGAGTTCAATACGCTCCTTGACAGGTTTTTTTTTAAATTATTAAACCTATAATTTTTCAAATATTTTGTTCGTTTCCATCGTTGAGGAAAAATGTCGTCGTCCGCGGTACCATAGAAAGCGGAATACGCTATGAAATATGTGTGTATTCGGCGAATGGTGAATTAAAAGTAAATGTTTTATTTTTCTCGGATCAAATCGGAATTTAAACGAGTTACATTATCGTAGATATAAATAGTTTATAGTCTATTGGCTATTATATTAAAGAACGAAATTTGGTAATAAGTGTTTAATAAAAACGAAGTTATTGACAAAACTGTTCTTCTTACAGCCAAAAAGCGTGCCGTATAAAAACCAAGACTCAATTGTAACCGAATGTCCACCAAGTATAACTCATGGGATAAAAGAAATATCATCATCCATGTACAAATCACGTAATAATTTGGTTGATCTCACAGGTTTCAATATACTTAAAAGGGACAGCATGAGTTCTTTAACAAAGGATAAAGACAAAAAACAAATAGATGTATCTAAACGAAACGCTATAATGAAACCGTTAAGTAAAGTAAATGAGGAGTTGATCAATGCTGTCAGCAAAGCTCATAAAAAAGACCGGAAATGTATTGAATCGAGTGACATCCAAATATATAGCAGTAGTAAAAAAAGTTCTATCAACACAAAAAGTAATCAGTCCGTAGAAAACACGGCTGATATGGAGGACAAGATGAAAAAATACTTTAGACATCTTTGGAGACGTAATTTTGACAAAATAAAGCCTAAAAGTAAAACTAGCGACAAAAGAGACTCAAAAGAACTTAAACCTAAAGAGCATTCCAAAGACCTTAAATTAAAACCTACCCAAATTGAAACCAAATGTAAAAGGGCGCCATTAAAGTCTAGATCTTTAAGGAAGTCTAACGACGTAACAATGTACACTGAGGATAAAAAAAAGTTTGTACATGAACCTATCAGTAGATCAAAAAGCGCTACTAAAACAAGTAATCGAGAGTGCAATTTAAGTTCAGGTGCTGCAAAAAGATATGAAGATTTCCAGCGTTTCCTACGAAATCTTAGTAATGATAATAACTCACATGAAAGAGAAAAATCTAAAGATACTGCATCTAGAATATCAGATAAGATATCTATAAAAACAGATAAAGTTGTTCTAAACCAAAAAGTAGAAGCCTGTAAACAATCGGTACAACAAGATTTTCAGCGTTTCCTACGAAATATAAATGATGATAACTCACATGAAGGAAAAGAAAAATCTACAGATAACACGTCTAGAATATCAGATAAGATATCGACAATAACAGATAAACTTGTACTGAATAAAAAAGTTGAGGCATGTAAACAATTGGTACATCAAGATTTTCAGCGTTTCCTACGAAATCTAAATGATGATAATAACTCACATGAAAGAGGAAAATCTACAGATAACATATCTAGAATATCAGATAAGATATCATCAAAAACAGATAAAGTTGTTGTGAATAAAAAAGTTGAGGCACATAAACAATTGGTACAACCCAAAAAAGATAAATTGAAACAGGATAAGCAAGCAACGAATAAATGTCAAAATAGCAGTTCCCAAAGTAAAAATACTAATGAAAGACAAGATCTTAGATCAAAACTGAGTCGTAAAAGAAAAAGAAGTGAATGTCAGAAAACAGCACACAATGACGAGCGGGAAAATTTAATTATAACTGTAAATCAAAGTAACCCTAAGACATCAGGAAAGCATACGCCACCAGCAAAAAAAGTTAAATCTAAGAAATTTAAGAAGATAAAACTTGTGATAAATATAGAATGCCCAGCATCGGCTGACTCTGATGATTCTGAGCACAACGACGATGAATGTAGTCAAACGTCAACTCAAGACTTAAGTTTTCTCGACGATTTCAATGTTGATGAAATTGTTAAATCTCTAGATATATGTCATGAGTCATTGAAAGATAAGGAAATAAATAAGACTGAAAACTCGTCAATAATTGAAAAAGCAAATTCAGGGATAACCAAAATGTATACATCTCAGGTAGCAAAACCTAAAGACAGGTTAATCAATGGTTTATATATAAAATCAGAAAAGGAGGAAAATCAAGTAATAGTTATTGATTCAGCTTCAGAAGATGAAGGTTTAGTCTTAGCAAAAGGGTAAGAAACATTACAGTAAAAAATATCATACACTATATTTATCTAAAGATCCTGTTACAACATTTTCATTTTCTTTTGCAGATCTAATACATGCAGAAATATGAATGAACAAACGCTAGAAACAGATACAACAAGAAATAAGAGATGCACGCAACAAAATATTTTTGATAAAAATATACATAAAAATAACGGTAGGGATACCATTCTCAATAAGAAATCAGATGAAATGTTCAATACAAATAATGTTATACTCCATGAATCTAAGAGAGGTAAAGAGAATACCAGTCTTAAACAACTGACTAAATCCTGTAAAAGTGACAAAATGTCAGTAAATGATATAAAGAAACAAAAGGATACTACCAAAACAGATACAAAACCATTTAGTAAAATCAATACAAATGCTAAAAAAGTGACTCAAGTAATTTTAAAAAACAATGAAAAAGCAATTGATAAACGTAAATCTATGAACACCAAAATCAAAGCAAAGTTCACGAAGAAGACTTCGCCTGTAGGCAATAAAAATAAAACGAAAAAAACAATAGAAGTATCACATAAAAGCATATCTAATAAAGATAAACAGGAGATGCCCGTTAAAAAGAATATCGAATTTCTAAAAATTCCAGATGAACATAGCAGTAATAGCGAAGTAGTCATACATTTACAAAATAAAGATCCGGTTGAAAAGTCTCTCGAAACTATGTTTGAGTATGTAAATCAAAGTGTTGTCATTAATGATGTTCAATCCAAAGGAATATTTAATAAATACATAAAGAACGATACAAAACCTGAAGATACAATTGAAAAGTCACTTGAAACAATGTTCAGTGGTGTTAAAGATATATACGACAATGAAAATATAAGACCTTCAAATGTACTTAATGAACAACAAATTAAGGAAGAATTAATAACTTTACAACATTCAGAAAACATCATGACATCCTGTGAAGAATTTAATGATATTGAACTAATAAATACATCGAGTGATGAAAAAATTAATGATGTAGACATTGAACTAAAATACGCAGACACTATTAAATTATCAGATAAAAATATCATTCTAGAAAACACAAGCAAAGAAAGGACAACCGTTATTGAAATGGATGCTGATTTATTAAAAAGTACTGAAACTGATAAAACTGCTTGTTCATTAGATTGTACACAAACATTAGAAAATACTTTTGAAAACTCTAATGATTCGAATCTCAGGGTCAGTAATAAGATAGCTAATGTGCCTGATATTGGAATTGTAGATAATAAACAAAACTCAGTTAAGAAAATAATTGAGTCTCATGAAGTAGTGAAAAATATTATCAAAGAAAAGCCAACTAATGATAATACCGTAGAAACTATCGATAATAAACATGCAAAAATATCTGACGAAAACAATGATATTAAATTAGTAGAATTCCCACAAAAACTAGAAGTAGCAGGAAAATCTATGAGTATATATGGTGAAAAATCCACGACAAATGATGCAAAAATGGAGCTAAATATGTCTTCTAAAAAGTCTTTAACAACAGTTGGAGAATCAAAAGAAAAAAGAAATGAGAAGGAAATCTTTCCGAATAAAAAATCTTTAAAAGGCAAGTCTAATACTGAAGAAAAACAAGTCAAATCTGTAGTAACGATAAACAATAATGTTAGAACAATGTCAAATAAAAAATATAATGATTCACTACAAAAAGAAGTTTCCATCAAGAATACTGATTTAAATACACATAAGAACAAGAAGATAGAATCACAAGCATCTTTAAAATCAAAGCAATTTCTAGGAATATTAGAAACACGGCTATTAAATTATCTGCATGTAGAATTCAAAGTAACAACAATAATTCACAGTGGATACTTCTCAGTCATATATAAATGCAATGATATTGTCGGAGGAACATATGCACTTAAAGTTAATAAGTACGTATTAGTATGAATTTGATAATGTGTTCATAATAAGTCTGTCATCACTTTTATAACTAATTTTATAAACATTGTTTCTAACAGCTCAAATTAATATAATTTATTTATTTAATTACAGTTCACAAAATTCACATAGGGGCATTTTCATGGAAAGAATATTATCAAAACTACAGAGATACACCTGTAAAGAGAATTCATGTCTTCTCTATATGATTAACAGCTTTGGAGTGAACAGAACTTGGTGTTTCTTGACCGAATATTATCCGAGAAACTTACAACAAGCAATTTCCGAAAATGAAAAATCTTTTCACATTGATGTAGTGCAAAATTTGTCAAGACAGCTAGTTGCTGCCGTTACTATGTTGACTAACAATAATATTATACATACAGGAAAGTTTCATTAAATATAATGCTGGATATACACAAATAATGTTGAATTGTACTAATTATGTATATTTATAATTACAGATATTAAACCTACTCATATCCTTCTGAATGCCTCAAATGACAGATTAAAACTGGGCGGCTTTGACAGAGCTGTTTATAGCTATAAGTCAAATATTCTGCCGAGCACTGGCACTGCAAATTACCGAGCCCCAGAGGTCATATTAGGCTTTCCAGCAGACTGTAGACTGGATGTATGGTCTACTGCCCTCGTAATGTTCGAGATGGCATCATCAACCAAACTCTTTCCAGGAAAGTACAACAATGACATACTGTATAAACAAATATGCACATTGGGAAGCTTTGATTATGATATGATTAATGAATCGAGATATAAAAGTTTGCATTTTGATGGCGCGAGCTTTATCCGAAGGATTGGGAAAGTAGAACCGGTATTATTCATTGTTTTAATTATAGAATTAGTTTCATTTTAACACTTTATATTCCATCACGCACAATGGCCCATTCAAGCGGCTAAGTGCGGATAATGCCCAGCCAAACCAAACCAAACACTTTATATTTTAAAAATAAGTTGCAGTCAATGGTTAAAGACTCCACTTATAATAATAATATAATATTTATATTCTTATTTGCACACATACCTACATAATATATTATATGCTGGCGTTAGAGAAGTTAAGCAAATTTCTGCTTACCCACAATTCGCCTGAAGGTACGCGATATTATGGCCTAGAATGGAACGCGCCCACCTAATAAAAGCCGGTTCACTCTCGTCTTGAAAACCACTAAATTATAGTTCTCTAGGAACAAGAGGGCAATATATCTATATTTAACACACTTAACCAATACTACATCAACGTATCTAATATTTATGAACTCTATAGTTCGTGCGTTCTAGCAAGGTGCGGGTGACATTAGACAAACCGTTCCTTTACACTAATGAATGTTGATATGATCGACCAGAACGTAAAAAAATTGCAGACTGACTAATAAATTAAACAAATTTAATGCACAATTTAATATAATTATTAGTATGAAATAAATTTGAAATGTATTGAAGCGATATTATCATAGACCAAAGAAAATAAGACCCACAACCTCTAACAATAAATAGGCTGTGCCCACAAGTTTCCCAAAATGTGAATTTTGATCTAGATGGCGTTACGTTACTGTGCGCGTACTTAGAAGTAATAACAATAATATCTTTACTAATTGACTTATAAGAGCGTTGTCATAAATGTTACACTAAGTAATTACGGATTGACTTGTGCGTAAGTGGAATAGATGGCGTTGTCGTAAATGTTACAAAACAAGATCTTCAAAGGACAATGGCAGATCCTGCCCCAGCCATTTACAGAAAATGTAAATCAACGAAAATACTTGTAGCGAATACTACATTTTCGTGAAAAATTACGGAATTATCCAAAACGAAAGTAAATAAACTTTCCATCGAGATTTTTTTTGATGCTAAAACAAGAATTAGGTTTTGTTGGAAGTATTTTGGGTACCTAATACTGACCCGACACTACACTGAGGACATCTGTTTGTTATATTTCCCATATGGTATTTTTTTATTGTTTCAGAAATCCATTTTGATACATGCCTTCCATAGAAACAAAAAACTTCGGAATCAAATCTTTAAGTCGTACAGAGACCATTGGGAATGGTGCAGGTCTAGATGGCAAGTGACCGAGGACTTGGACAAACTTGAATCATTCCACGTTTTATTGGAACAAATGTTGGTTCTAAACCCTCAACATAGATTGGTGATACAATATGTTGGTGCTAGCGACTTTATCCACGAATTGGTGAATTGAACGTTTCTTATATCTTGTTTTTTTTTTTAATAGGTTTAAAGTTCCTAAATTTTAATTTGGTATTATTCGGATTAGTTTTTTGTATTTGTTCGTAAGAGTCTCACGAGTAAGTTATTTATTTTCCGTTAAGTTTATTGAGTTAATTATGTTTTTAGTTCTAAAGGGATGTTATTTTTTTATTTATTGGTTAATAAGGTCTTTATAATTATAATATATTACGTATTTAATATCTAATGATGTGTGTCATGTCGACGCGTGGAGTTTTCAGATATAATATACCTATTATATTTAACTCGCATTTAGTTATCGTTTATTGTAAGCACAAACATTTTCATGTATTCAATAAAGATATTCACTGTTCCTAACTTCAAATTTCATTATGATATTATAATCTGTACATTTACATAATATGTACACGGCAAATAGTGACCGTAGAAATATCAACTTTATATATTTAAAGTTAAATCAAAGTTTGCTGTCTTGGGATGGTCACTCCATAACTGCGATGATGTTTCATTTATATTAATATAATTTTAAACGGGTAAAATCATTATTTAGAGAGGACCCTTAATCGAATGTAAAATTGTAGTAAAGTTTACTTAACATTACCCCACATTAGGATATTTTTCTTGATCGGGGGTGCTATTCATAAACATGAAATCATTTAATAATTTCCAGACCAATATGTGGCACGAATCTGCAATATATTTACGAATTGGGCACTTTATCGTGGAATAAGTGCTTAAATAATAATTAAAAATACAAAGAAATTGGAAATATTAATATGTCTCTGACATATTGAATTTCACAATGCTACGGTGATATTTATAATAATTATATTATTGTTAATATATCTTCTATATAGATAAAACAATGTTGGGTTAGTCGATATTAATTATCTCTGATTTGTTGGATTTATCTCCGCCCCGAAAGGCAGAATAACTTTTAAAATATCGAAAAAAATTACTGAATAAAGGCAGGACGATGTCTGCCGGGTCCGGTTCGGTTGTGTTGCAGGATACGTGCAGTTCAAAGATTAACAGTACATTTCGCACTAAAACTGGTTTTTATATGACGAGAATCAACCTACTTGAATGAACCATATAAAAAGTATGTAAGTATGTGTCTGACCTGTCCGGGCATGTCCTTGGTGTGTCCGTCGGGCACGTGCAGCAGCACGAGCGGCGCGCGGCGCGCGGTGTGCGGGGAGGGGGGGCCCGCGGGCACGTCCACGCGGAAGAAGCCGCGCCGCTGCAGCTGGATGATGTCGCCCACCTTCAGCTTCAGCAGCTCCGGCTCGCCCAGCATTGGGACCTCCCACTGGAAAATATACGAGAAGGGTGAACATTGTGAAGGATACGCCTTGAATTTTGCGTCTGAGGGTCATAGCACACCGATACCAAATCGGAAAGGAATTGTCATCGTATCCACTTGAGCCGTGCATTTCTGTGTAAACTGTAAGACCTTTCTAGATGCGTATATGAAAAGAAATAACGTATCAGTGTTATATCAATATTTCAGAAGATTACATCAGTTATATGTTATGTGTACAAAAATATGCTATGTATTGGACAAAGTATAATTGAAACTATTTTTTTGTTTTACTCATAAGGATTTCACGTCACACGCACTTAAACAAAGATTTATACATAACAGTAATACTTTTTTATGCACAAACTAGTTGCGCCCACGGTGTTACCCGCTACATTTTTTCGGGATGTAAAGTGATATGATATATATTATATATATACATAGATGAAATGTGTTAATCCAGGGTGTCAGCTACCTCCATACCAAATTTTAGCAAAATCGGTCCAGTCGTTTCAGCGTAAAGAGGTAACAAACATACAAACACACTCACAAACTTTCGCATTTATAATACTAGTGTACTCATAACCTAAAACACTGGAATAATAGGGTTTATCTTGAGGTATTGAATTTCCTACTCACCCTAGTTTGATGTCCGATATACTGCTTGAAGTCCTCATCTTTGCCCAGCAGTGGCTTCGATATGATGTGGTCGAAGTAGACGCAGTAGACCTCGACGGTCGGCGACTTCGGCGAGTCGGCTAGCCAGGTCAGTTTGGTGGTCTTCTTGTAGTCTTTGTTCTCTAGATTTGGAGTCGCGTCTATGCTCGACACAGTACCGTCCGAAGCCCTGATAAAAATGAAATACAAACAAATATGAATTATAAATTGAAACAAATATACATGGTAGCCCCCTGATAAAAAGATAAAAATGAATCATAAATTGAATCTAACGTAAAAAATACTAACGTATGAATCTTATCAATCTTAATGTTGCCATAGTTAATAAAGGTGGCGTTCTCTCCCTCCCTGAGCGCGAGGGCGTCCACCTGGTCTATGAGCAGCCGGCCGGCCACGTGCACGGTCTTGGACCCCACGCCGGGGTTCTTAGGGTGCAGGGGCACGGTTAGGGTGCTGTCGGGGACTCCCTTCAGGGTGACGGGCACGGGGTTCGCCTCCAGGGCTGTGTAGCGCGGCGCGACGGGGTCTATCACCTGTGAACGATAGGAATAGGCTAAAAATGAAAAAATATGCATAGCATGTTACTCGTTAAAACTCATATAAGTTTAGTGGGTCAAAAATATAACATAAACATAAAGAGTGGTAGGCAGAGATGAAGGTTTACTTTACTACGATGGTTTAAGACAATTACTTTTTATACTTTCGCAAGTTACTATTTAGTCAAATTTCGTCAAAATTAGATAATATATCTATCTTATATTCGTAGTTACATTTATGTGTGGTATCCGACCTAGAATTGACCACCCCCTTTCCTACCATGGGTGTCGTAAGAGGCGACTAAGGGAAAAAAACTTGATTATGTGCAGCAGCGTCTTCTGTAACTTGACCACCAACACTGCGATCCCCATGCCGCTTGCAAAGCGTGGGGATTATGGCACCCCCCCCCTCCCATTCAGGGCGAGGCCTTTGTCCAACAGTGGACGTCTTCCGGCTGATTATGATGATAGTTACATTTGTAGCCAGAAATATTGTTATTCTTCTGCTTGTTTGTATCGGCATGAGCAAACAGCCACATGAAATAGGTATATAGGTCATGCCGTGTATTGTTACCTTCTTGTTGATGGCCCATATCTTGTCCCACTCCATGAAGACCACGGAGCGGCTGGAGCCCTGCGCCTGTATGAACTGCCGCAGCCCCTCCACCGTCATGCCGCGCCGCAGCACGCCGCGCACCGTGGGCATGCGCGGGTCGTCCCTGCAACACCAAACTCATACACTACTCCATTCTGATGCCATACAACAAAATACTCGTGAATTGTATCCACATTTATTTGTAACACCTAAATCATAAGATTTCCTGATTGCATTTAAGCAAGGAGAACGTGGAAAATGCAGTTAAAATATACCACTGTACAAACATGTCTTTGAAAATTCCTCTTAATTAAACTTTCTCCATATAAATAGCTGAACAAAGCAATTAAAACCCACCTCATCGGAAGACAGTTCTAGGCAGTAACTCCCCAGTCCCCAGATTGTGTAGACTATTCAATAAATTTGACAGAAAGTTAAACATTTTTGGCTCCACTCTTAAGAGCCATTTTACATATTTACGCAGTTTTCTAAGATTTCGGACGCCTAATTTACCATCTTAGGTAGTATTTAGGAATTGATATATAAATGTAAAATGTAGACCAATCTTTCGCATTGACACATAAGCTAGTAGATTTACAAAAAATAACTTAATTGCTATATGGTGATCAATCTCCCGCAACACGTTTTCGGAAAAATCATCGCAGAGTCAATTTCGGGCTGCAAATTTTATCAATTACATTCACAAATTTAAACGATAAAAATACAGTAAGCATTAGGCATATATTTTTATTGAAACTTACGGTGCAACATTTTGGATTAATTACACTTTTAATTGATAAAAAAAATAAAACTGAAACCTATTTTCACGGTTTATACTGTAATTGTAACGCGACTTTTTGGTTTGAATAAAGGTATATTTTAATTTGAAAATCATGTCATAATAAACTATGCTCTTTAAGAAATCTAATAATACAGTGATTTTCAAAATTCCTTTATTTAATTAAAAATCACATCATTTTCAATATCACTCCAAATCACAATAAATTACGATGCACAAACCTAGAATGATCAGTCGGGCCCGAGCGCCCAAAGAGGCAGGATCTGTGTCACTTTTTTCTAATTTCAAATTACGAAAATTCGTATTGCAAATTCATGTTTATACTACGACCACAACGTTTTAATTTTCTATGTATTATTTTCATTCGGTTTTGTTTATTATCAAGTAAAATATATTATTTTATTAGTTTATGATATTTTATTAAATTAATATTCAGCTACTTTAATCTTGATTGTACTATTTTTGTCCGCGACTTGGTCCACTTGGATTTTTTTTACGCATGAAAAGTAGCTTGTAGCCTTTAATATGTTAATCCAGGTTATAAACTATCTATGTGCAATTTTTTTTCTATGTCCTTTTAACCGTTTTTGCGTAATTGAGTAATAATCCTCCAAAAATACAATCGCTTACATTTATTATTAAAATAAATTTTACAAAACATGGTCTATTTATAATTGGTGAATAAATTATTATTGTAGAAATTATAATTTGTCTAAATAAATTATTAAAGAAATAAAAATATTCTCATAAATCTCGAATAAGAAACATTGTCATAACGATCAAAATTTTTATGTCCGTCTCAAAACTCTCGCTACACTGTTTGCATTGTTTTTGTGTGGGTGCGCTACGCACACATGACAATTTTGACAGAATTCGAACGTCACAATTTTGTGCTCTTAATAACTATAGGAACCAAGTTCAAAGGATCACCATGGAATAGCGTTGGTACTATACATTACTAGCTTTTGAAGAGGAATATTGTTTTAAAAACATGTAAAAAAAGGATACTAATCTGTATAAGAATAATTTGTCATCCGATAGTATTTTTTTTATGAATGCTGTGTTTGCCGATTTATATTGTACACAACGGTTTTTTTTTACTGTTGCATGTAAACCTTAATATGAAAATGTGTAACAGTTGTAGGCGAATCAATAAATAAATAAAAACTTATTTACATAGTTCATAGCTGTGTTAATACTAATATTTTGAAACAATGTTGTTTCTTGATTATATAAATCTGTAATCTTCTTTAATAGAGAAAACACAATTGTGCAATATATTTTCTGTATAGTTGTGAATTGAATGTGTAATCTTTACTAAAATTGCAGTATAATAATTCCTTACCAGCCATCTACGAGTCCTTGTTCCACGAACCAAGTAAGTTTTCGCTTCGATAACACTGTGTTTGTCATGCTCAATCTGAAATACATAAATTAATCTAATTAATTTCATTAACAAATAATACTTGTATACACATCAATAAGCCAGACCGATCCGATTAGTCATTCATAACCGATAAGAAGCTACATGGCTGTTATTTTTCAATCGATTAATGATACGCTATGACAATAAATTACGCAAGAGTCAAGTAACGAACCTTTGTTAGTGTAAAATGTAACTTTCACAGTGACATTTGTGTGTTAACATTTTTTGGCCTGTCGTAATCCTAGACAAGTATCACAATGGGAAAGAACCATCATAGTATAACATACCAAACTACATTGTGTGATGCTGGTTCTATAATTGACTGTCTTTTTTTCTTCAAAATAATATGTACGAGACAAAAATAAAATATTTTCTTTCTGAATAAATAAATACGTGGTCTTCTTCTTATCGTATAGAGTTTACCCTCTTACATGGCTTTACACACCGTTGACAAATCTCTCAGGTGTGTCGGTTTCCTCACTAACTATATTATATCTTATATCTAATTTATCAGTAATTAATAGAAAATATATTTGTGTGTGCGGGTTTAAACTTCCGACCTTTGACTTGGGTGTCCAACAGTCAAACAACTCGGCTAGAATCACTGGTAACTCTCGTTCACTCACCGGCTATACTCCCAGATGTAAGGCTTGCGCATGCCGAGCGCCTCGATGAACCAGTAGAACTGCGGGTCGCGGTCGTGGTACTCCATGGTGCGCAGCACGTGCGTCACGCCCTCGTGCGAGTCCACGATCGGACACGCGAAGTCGTACGTCGGGTATACTCTGAGAACAACATTATTAACTGACATCTTCTCGGACAATCAAAAAAAACTTTTATTTGAATCAGAATCCATTTCTAATTTTAACCCTTTACCAGTGTAGCGACTTACATGTGGGGCATGGCGATTGTTTAACTATTGTGTCTGCTTCACGCACAGTCAAAGTGTTAACATAACATCAAGCTTCTATTCACTAAAGAAACAGAAGTGGGTATTACTAGTACTTAAATAGATATAAGAACTGTCGATTTTGAAGGTATTTTTAGATTCACTTTTGGCACACTGGCTAAGAGTTCATCCATCTCCCTGGACTATTGTATGCCTTCAGGGTAACCCAAATAGCTTTAGACCATACATTCGTATGATCCACAGATATTTCGTCTCTAGTATGCGTTGGGCGTATGTGATATTCTGTCGCAATAAAGCACGCCCACAAATCAAGAAAAAATCATAAAATACTCAAATATTTTTTAACACTAAAGGCGTAATAATGTAATAGGACTGGTCACACATACTTGTACTGCGTGCCGGTGCGCGGGTGAGTCTCGGGCTTGCAGCGGTAGATGGTGGGGTCGCGCATGCAGCCGTTGGGGGACTGCATGTCGATCTTTGCGCGCACACAGCACTGGACGCCAATATCGCTGGCTTTCTTCATCTCTTCCCACAACTGGAGATTCTTTTCTACGGCTGATAGAAACAAAAACATGTTATTATTTACATACCATCACGCCTGTATTCCCTAGAGAAATAGTCAGAGGTGTATAGTAAACCTACATTTTTGTACAGAATTTTTGGTTTAGTGTGTTAAATAGTAATATTTACAAATGAAAGTAATACTAAAAAATATAGGAAAATGTGTGAGGGATCACAATGCGATCCGTCCGGTGCTAATCACACTATCACTTTCCCCTAGGCTTCACATATTACAAACACACTAGAAGATTGAAAATTACGACTAGCAATCTTGCAATCTTAATGTCACGTATTATAAACTGCTTTTTTATATAAAAAACTACATGACACAAGACAATCACATAGCAAATTAAATCCACATACAATTATTCCTATTCCTGCTATCAATCTTCTGTTCTCTCTCGTTCTTCATCTGTTCCGCGGGCGTGTCGTCGACAAACGCCTTCCCCTCCTTGATGAGCTTCACACAGTAGTCCATCATGAGGTCGAAATACTGCGACGTGTGGGTAAACAAGTCAGGCTTAATCTCCAACATTTCTACGTCCTCGAGAATCACCTGGAAATTAAACAAGTGTATTTTTCCTAAATTAATGTAATGTATTTTTGCAGGATGGAGAAATAAACAGAATGCCTCTGCCTAATAGTAGGACCAATAACAAAAAAAGTTATAACTATATTGATTATTATTATATAACTGATATTGTGTATGTTCATTGTGGCGTTCTATGGGGGAGGCCTTTGTCCAACATTGGACATCTTCCGGCTGATGATGATGTATGTATTATGTTATTTAATTTGGTAAGCATTTAGATTAATGCTAGGTTTGCCACACTCTAACTAAAGAGATGTGGCAACCCCAACGTTATTATTATTATTATTTTAGCTATAAGGTAATTATTAATATACTTATAACTTTAAACTGCTATAAAGGGCTCCCACACATAACTGCGAATTCGCAACGCATGCTGCGAGCTGCAGCAAGCAAATTCATACATCATGCTCGCTGCAGCTCGCAGATATTTGCGATGCGTTGCGAATTCGCAGTTATGTGTGGGAGCCCTTACCAAAATAAGAATTCTTACAATAGTTAGTTTACTTTTACATAATATCAAAATATCAAGTTTACCTTCTCAAATTCAGCATTCTCCTTCGCTGGGTTGGTGTCATCAAATCTCATAATAAGCTTTCCTTGGAACGCCTCCTGATAATACTGGTTCAGAAGCGCGGCCTTTGCATGTCCAATGTGGAGGTAACTAATAAAATAAAGTAAATTGTTTTTTGTACTGTATATTAATAATATTTTACATCTATACTAATATTATAAAGCTGAAGTGTTTGTTTGGTTGAACATGCTAATCTCAGGAACTACTAGTTCAAATAGAAAAATTATTTGTTAATTTTGTCTAATTTGTTAATTTATTTGTAATTCACAAATAATTGTAAAAATTATTTGTGTTGGATAGTCCATTTATTAAGATAGTCTATAAAACATTCGAAACCCACGCGGACGAACTCGCGGGCGGAGGCTATACTATATATTCTTAGACTCATACAAGGCAAATTAGGCAAACAAAAGACACTTAAACAAAATATATTACATGTGATTGCATCATGACATGTTTTTGTACTTCAAACCTAATAATTTATGAGCTCTGTATATAACCATGTGGCTTTCCAAACTTCCTCATAGTAGTAAGAAAACTTGATTCATTGTCTTAACAGTACAGATAACACTTACATATATTACTTCAATTAGCCTGTTTGATGTCCCATTGGTAAGCAAAGGCCTCCCCTTTATCTCTCACAAATTGGTGTTCTTTAATATCATGACATTTTTAAGAAATTATTATGATTTATTTGAACTGCACTTACCCTGATGCTTCTGGAGGGAACCGTACAACAACCTTGCCCATCTCAGCGTGAGGCAGGTCAATGAACTTGCCTTCTTGTTGACGACCAACACTACTCTCAGGGGATTTTCTGAAATTAAAAGTATTTATGATAATGGTGTGTTAAAGTTAAGCAACCTAATAACAAAAAAAAAACTTTCCTATTTTTGTCTATTTGGAGAAGACCTCACCTTGGCTGCCTTTTTATAAATTCTTATAAGAGGATAGAATAAGTACTGAGGACACATACTAAACTCAAGACTTTAAAAAATAAATAACACACCTTGATGAAGTTTTGGTAAGATTTTCCAGAATATCAGATGGAAACTCCTTCAGGGCTGTGACCACGGATGGCTGAGCTTCAATCAGCTTCATCCAGCGGATAATGTTCTTATACTGAGTTTTCTTTGATACTTCCTTGAATTTGGCCGATACTGCAATATTTAAGTAAGTCAAGTACTGAATAATGACAAGATCAAATTTAAATGGGTCAAAAGCCTTATAATACTTTTTCTAATTAATTGTTCTAATAAATAGTTAATTGAAAAATTAATAAATAAAGGAGAATTTTTCTAGCTTATATAAATTTAATGTTATTTGTTTAATTTGGATGGAAGACTTACAGCTAAACTTAACAGAATAGTAAGAGTAATTAAATCTGAGAGCCAATTAAAAGTCTTCATAGAGTAAATAACATAAACCTTAATTTCGTTATAGAATTAAGTTTTATATGAGCAGTAAAATAAATGATAAGACTGGCAAATCAGACACTGATATTTATAGACAGTTATAACGGCAGGTTTTAATGCCTACATAAAATGTCTGATAACACCTACCATACAACACACTGAAGACTGCCAAATCAGACACTGATAATGTTTCTCCAACCAAGTATGTACTTGGACCAAGTGCTTTGTCCAAATACTCCAGCGATTTAGGAATCTCATCCTCCAGGACAAGGCTGAATGAAAGCCAATGGTTCATAGTGACTTTCTCAAGAGGCTCAGCAGCCTTAAACGCATTCTCGAGAATTCTTATCAAGTCATTGCTGGTCGCATATGGCACTGGTTTTGACACATTTGGCAATATAACGGAAGATTCTCCTCCCCAGACGATCTGAACTTCTTTAGCTGAACTCTTATAGAACTCCGCCGTGAGCAAACCCCCTGAAATGAGTAGAAAATGCTATTTTAGGCCGTGCCCACCCAGCTGATGCAACGTAGAGAAATATGTATGAAATGGCATCGTTTACCTAGTGGCGGGTTAGATTTATTGCACGCTATCTTCATTGTAGGGCAGTTATAGAACTTGTACTCTTATTAACGTATTTATTTTATTCAACAAAGTGCTATACACAGTACACTTTCGCCGCACCAGCCCCACGAGAGAACCAGAAACTGTCAAAATCAAATAGTCACGTTGACAATGTGTTGTCAATGTGACATTCATTTGACATGGAGCAGCAGAAAACCTGTGCAAATACCAAGTTTAATATATTTTAATAATTATTCATACTGGTAAAATAAATTGTGAAAATAAATCAACTCCTTTCACCGACACGTGAGAAATGTTGTAAATTAAGCATTATAACTAGAAGTAACTAATTATTGAAAAGGAATAAAGCTCTTAACGCACTCAGCTGACTTGACTGTCCTCTCACATTGGTACAGAAGATTTAATTTAAAATTATTAAATAGTGAAAAGCAGAAAGCTGTATGTCGATACCTCAATAATTAAGAAAAACGTTGTATGAATATACTATTTATCTATTCTTATTAATATGCATCACAAGAAAAAAATCATGCTGAATCAAAGAATTCCTGTTTATTGATTATTTATTTGCTATAAATAAAAATAAACTAATTGCAAATAAAGATTTCTATTTCTAAATTGTAACGGCATCGGCAGTGTAAAGAGGGTTGAGCGTTCCAGATATGAGTTGCTTTTTATGAATCTATCCAAGCATTGGGACCGTTGTTGACTTTATCTTCTGATAACATCAATATGAAGGCGTACACTAAAGCTAAACATCAACTGTAGTGTAGCTTGAAACGTAGTACTTTAATATACATTGCTATTACGACACCATAATCTATTCAACTGTTGTTTATAAATATAGACATGTATATCAAAATTTCAGCAACACTGTGGTTCTATTTATCGACTGAAACATTTTGCTGTAAATTGAAATATTTGTATTTTATTGTGGATTTGTGAAGTGTTTTATATTTAAAATTACTTGTATTACAATGTCTTAAAGTGTATTTTATCGCACTTAGTTTTAAGTGCCAAATATATCGTAAGTAATGCCGCATTTTATTACATATTTTAAATTTATCGTCATTTAGCTAAAACTTTTAACTACATTTAGGAATTCAAGTTTAATATTTATGTGAATCTTCTTTTAAAGTTATTAGTAAACATGTTTAGTTCAGAATTTTTTTTTTGTATCAAAATAATATCATCATCTGGTTATGGTGTAAGACTCATACGATTTATTTTTTTGGGGACTATTGGAAGGTCTTATTGGTAATCATGAAGCGCCAGAACGTCCGAACACTCTCCCTGGTGGTCTGCACGTTTACATATTTGCTTATCGGCGCTGCAGTATTTGATGCTTTGGAATCTGAGACAGAGAGCAAAAGATGGGAGGTATTGTCTGGTAAGTGCCTTAAAATGTGTTATATCTTACTATCCGGCTACGTCCACTGTGAACAAAGGCTTCCACCTTAGAACGCCACAATGTACGCCACAACTTGCCATTTGTGTCCACCAGTTGTCTGCAACTCTGACTATACCTAATATTATGTTGTACGATACCTATTTAGAAATCATAAATTATTCTTGTTAGAATCCATTTACTGTAGATATTGTATTAAATATTCCTTCACTTATTGAATCTTCTGTATTCTGAGGTCTTGTTCTGTATTCTGAAGATTATGAAAATAATTTAAAACTCTGAATTTTTTTTTTTTAGATATGAGAAATGGCTTAATTCGTAGATACAACATAACGCCAGAAGACTACCATATGATAGAGATAGTTATAATAGAGAACAAACCTCACAAAGCGGGGCCACAGTGGAAGTTTGCGGGTGCCTTCTATTTTGCTACCGTTGTTCTGGCCATGATTGGGTATGGGCATTCTACACCTGTTACTGTTGGAGGCAAGGCCTTTTGTATGGCTTATGCTATGGTAAGACTATGAAATAAACACATTTAAAACTGGTTTGCTATATTAGGGCATTTGATTTGTATGTTTGTCAGATGAAAATATATTATGTACCAAAACATAGGACAAACAATCATCATCATCAGCCCGTTGCAGTCCACTGCTGGACATAGGCCTCTCCCAATGTATGCCAGAAAGCCCGGTCTGCTGCTTTATGCATCCAGTTGTTGCTTGCCCTCTGGCCAGATGGCAGGATGACTAACATAAGAGGGGACTAAAAATGCTGACTAATAAATATTTTTCCAGTGTGGGAATCGAACCAGTAGGCATTGGAGTAACAGTGTAATCTGTAAGGTATTTGGGTTCTTATGGTCAAAATCACCAACTTTAGTGAGCAAATGCTTTCCCCTATATGTATTGGAATAGGGAATTGCTAGGCAGTGAATATGCTACAGGCTAGAGGCAAATACAGACACATATATTTATGTACTAATAAGAATCCAATTGGATTTGCAAGTAACACTCCATTTTTAGAATGGGGATTAGACATAAAAATATGAATAAATGCTGGTACAGAGTGTGGGTGATTGTGCAGGTGTAAAAAGCACCCACTAGTTCTTTTACTGACTAACTAGTAGTTATGGTCCTATCTAATAGGCAAAGAATAATACATGAAGAAACATTTTACTTAAAAAAACAAAAATCTCTAATAGCTTCATATTATTCCAGGTTGGTATTCCGCTGGGCTTGGTGATGTTCCAGAGCATTGGCGAGCGTCTGAATAAGTTCGCGTCGGTTGTGATTAGGCGAGCAAAATGCTACCTCCGCTGCAATACCACGGAGGCCACTGAAATGAACCTCATGTTCGCTACCGGGATGCTATCCTCTATTATTATAACTACAGGTAAAAAAAAGAAAAACCTTCGTCATAATTTACACGACGCAAAAATTGTGCACCTGCGCTTATTTTTTGGGGACTGCATTTACACATATGTACATAAATATAATGTATATAATATACAATACCTGAAAGGATCATTGGATATTATAAAGTAATTACATATATGATACAAAGTGTAAGTATAAGAAATTTGCGGTCGTATTTTGGTGTACCTTACAATCAAAATGACTAACGTAATAATTGCGAAAACATCCCATAAAAACGACTACATGTATGGGACAGTTAATTATTTTTTCGCAAAGACAAGCCCCGTGTTCGTTGTTGTTTAGTTAGATGGTTGATTCCTAGCCTTCATAAATGACCAGTTGTAGATTTCTAAAGGTCAAGGAACATCAGTAATAATATTTTGTTCACTGGCGAAATGTTCGATACACCTATCCCTTCTGGAAATAAAGGCGATGTTTTTTTTATTAATGTATTACGCCAGGTGCGGCAGTGTTCTCCCGCTACGAGGGCTGGAGTTACTTCGACAGCTTCTACTACTGTTTTGTTACACTCACCACCATAGGGTTCGGCGATTACGTTGCCTTACAAGTAAGTATCCATTTTACTATAGAATACATTCTAAGAAAGATTGTCGAAACAATAGTCGTGGAAATTCTTTTTACTATTGGCTGGGAGGCTCTGAGGCTTACTTAACTTGACTCTTAAGCAAAATGTTGCTGGTTCATGTCTGTTTCAAAACCATATTTCATGTGTACTTGGTTAGGATTCAGGATTGCAGCAAGTAGAAAATCCCTTTCTATCTTGCTAGGAAACGGGCGTAATAGTATCTTCTTGTAGTTAAGTACGCGAGTTGTGAAACAATAATTTAAGTTACACGAATTAATCAATGGTGTGGTGTTTTTTTTTGTTATTTCTAGAATGATCAGGCGCTGACGAGCAAGCCGGGCTATGTGGCGCTGAGCCTTGTGTTCATCCTGTTCGGCCTGGCCGTGGTCGCTGCCAGCATTAACCTGCTCGTGCTACGGTTCATGACCATGTGGGTATCGTACCTTACGAGATATAACCAAAGAAAGCTACAAGGTCATGGACAAATATTATCCTTTTCGGTCAAGACGATAATATTTTTGCATACTTTTCTAATGTTTTATGTTTATTCAATCAACACTATCATAACACCCATCGGTGCAAGCTACTGTCACTACATTTGTGCATTATTACTTTTCTAGGCAAGCTGAAGATGCCGCCCGTGATGAAGAAGACAAAGACGGCTCCAGGATTCTTCTTCCAATAGATGAACATCCAATCGTTGGAAGACAAAGATCACACGATGATCAAGCCTCCGTAAGAAAACTAATATATAGTTTCCAACATGGCCGCTAGATGTCACTGTGCATTGAGGACACATTTCTAGATGGCGGTGTTAAGATTTTCCGCGCCTGATATACCCCCCTGGCTAAGTTCTTTCCAGTTATCGCTTCTCGGCCTTTTGGCTAAGATCAAAGTGTAGTATCTGTTCTTTTCAGCTTAATATCTGAAAGTTCCCTCAATGAGGGACCAGTATATTAAACTGATTTTTGTAAGCTGACGGGATGTTCGGGGCTCGCTCCACTCCCGTCACGGGTCGGCCCGGCATTGCAGTGCCGCCGGGATTGGCCCACATTATTCCTTATAAATTATCCAAGTCTCGGTGCATTACTGAGTCCTGGGAAAAAAACTCGTGACTAGGTGTGGTCTAGAACTTCCCAGTTCCCGGGGAAAATTAGACTATTACAAAACTAGATTTCTTACTTGTAGGCTATGCAATTAGAAAGTCAAAACTAAATATTTTAATCAATTAGTACTTTATTATACAAACCTAAATAACAATTAAAAATAAACATTTGCAGTTTTTTAATTTTTGTAGTGGGCACGTAATAAACAAATTGCGTTTAATTGTCGTTTTAGACAGAGAGGACCTAATTTTGTTACAAAAGTAACCCGCGTTAGAAAAAGCTGTTATTACTTCTATGCTAGTGGGGGGAATAGATATTAAATAATTGAAGCAATAATTAAGGTATTTCCCTCTGTCGCCCCCATTTTCAAAAAGATCCTTTTCTACGTTCAAGTTTGTTTGCAAGTCATGGATGGACATGGAAGTTATATTTTGTCCTTTGTCTTCTTCGGGGTTTAACATATTATTTAGATCACATTCCAGCTGTTCTGTAGTTTGGATTCTAAATTCTAAAGCCGTGGATTTCAATTTAAAAAAACCTATCCGTAGCAGCAATAACAGATTTACCTGTTTGAACTGATTTTGTTAACAATCCTATGAGTTTTTATTTTTTCCCGTGGAACTCTAATTATTTTCAAAATTAAAAGTAACCTAAGTTACTGTTTTTAACATCAGCTATTTGTCTGTGAGAGTCCCGTCAAAATTGGTGCAGCTGTTTTGGAGATTAGCCAGAACAAAAAAATACACAGAAAAACATTGAATTGCATTTTATTTGTATCGTGTATACTATCGTTGTATGCATCGAGCAAAAAGCAGTTATTTTTATGATACAAACTCTAATTTAATTTATGTGTATTGATTTATTTTCTAATTATTATTGTAATCAAATTGGAAAACCCCATCCCCCCCTCAAGGGCGGATCCAGTTTTCAAGACAGAGGGTCTTGAAAACTGGATCCGCCCTTGGTTATTCTTATTCAATCTTTTAGATTATTTAATACTGTTCTTATGTGAATCAAGTTCCAAAAGTCTCGTTATTCCCGTGACCGAAAATGTTAATCTCGAGTCTCTAAAAATACCAAAAAATGGTCAAGACTCTCGAAAATTTCGAGACCGAGATTCCCAGGATGGAAGCCCTAAATACAATGTTCACTACTCCTACAAATGATGTGTAGTATACTGTTAAAGTGCCAGTGACATGGAGCGCCACGTACCAATCACAACGAATAGGACTAGCAATGGCTGTCCAATGGCACTTCCAAGCTTATATATTTTAAGATTCTTCATATTATGTGCATACGAAGTCCAATTAAATTTGGTCACATGATACATTAACCAAAATGAGTTATTATCGTAATTAGCGCATTATTTTTGTATCAGGTATGCTCGTGTAACTGCCTTGGTAACAAGCAGTGTGAGGCGGGTGCCTTGCTGGCTGCGCCGCGCCCGCACCGCCTGCGTCGCCGCGTCTCCCTCGCACTTGCACCTGAACTTATTGAGAGAGCTTCCGTATAAGTTGCTGAAGTTGAGGTACTATTTTAAGTTGCTTTATAGAAGGCTTTTTATCACCGGCAAAAAATTAGGTAACAACAATCAGAAACATAATTTATGCAATAAAATTAAGTTGAATATAATATTATTTTTTTCGTAAATGCTAATTAATTAGTATTTATATGTACTACGTACGAGTTAGACAAAATAGAAAGACAAATATTTGAAACTGCAACAATAATACTCAACAAACTAAGTACATTATAAGTTATTCCAACATGGCCGCTAGATGTCACTTTACAACTTTGTCTCATTTCTGGATGGCGGTGTTAAGATTTTCCGCGCTTGATATACACCCCTGGCTAAGCTCTCTCTAGATATCGCTTCTCGGCCTTTTGGCTAAGATCAAAGTGTAGTATCTGTTCTTTTCAGCTTAATATCTGAAAGTTCCCTCAATGAGGGACCAGTATATTAAACTGATTTTTGTAAACTGACGGGATGTTCGGGGCTCGCTCCACTCTCGTCACGGGTCGGCCCGGCATTGCAGTGCCGCCGGGATCGGCCCACATAAGTACCTTATACAGTAGTCACTGATGGAATAATGTGTGAAGACTGTAAAGTCGTACATTTCTCTTGCAATTAGCATTATACAGTTGTGGTGTGTGTCCACTGTCCTGCCTATGCCATAAAGCGCCACAACCACAATCAAATGGTTTAGCAATGATACATCAACAAACGTAACACAACAAGTTTTTACAGTGTGCGCGGTAATTATAGGTCCACCTTTTTTTCCTCTAAAATTCATTAGTAAAATTAACTTTATCTCAATTAGCTTTGTGATTCTACATCGCAACAGTACTGGTTCAGACCAAAAAAAATGTATGTATTTTATTACATGCACAAACATTACAATTTTGCCTGTGATTAAAAACCTACCATGTTACCCACGTATTTGCTTACAGTAGCCCGCCACGTTCTTCACGATCATTTTACTTCTTAACTGTGTTATATATTTATTATTCTTTTTATTGTACTTCAAATTTTAATTTTGTTTAGTAAAAAGATGAATTATTTTAAAATTAAGGCTGTCACTAGTTAGCCTCAAATATTTTATTTGATCTCATTGATTAAACTGGAAATTAGTATTTATTTAAATGTATGTATGTCTGTCTGTTTATTATTGCATTTACTTAATACTAGGTAGATATATTTCATTTACTATACAAATGACTATAACTCAGTTGTAGTGTCATAAAACATAGAAGGTTCATTGAAAATAAATTATTTATTCAGAAGGTTGAAAGTGTAGATTCGTTTTCAAGAATGATATTTATTACTTGTTTTAAACCTATTGTTTATTGACCACCATTCCAGGGATTGTATTGTTTAATTCAATATAATTATTGTTCGTTAATTAATAATGTCAAAATCTTCCTTTAGTGTTGTGGAAATAGATGTTGTCAGTTTTGTGCCAACATTTTATTAGAATGTAAGTTAGTTGTAAGGATAAGGCACATTTACATTGTCTGTGGACTCGTATAGGATTCAGTTGTAAATTGATACTGTTTGTTCATGTTGAACGTTACACTAGAGGCAGTTATTCAGCCACCAACTGTACCAGTGTAAATGGACCTTAAATATTATATTATGTAGATAATAAATGTAATATAGTAACACACAAAGACAAACGAACAATAGTAAGTCTGCTTTAAAAGTAAGTCACATAATAAATACCCAATTAAAATATACTTAACTTAAATATGAATAATGGATCACAAATCTTTGACTAACTACGGGAAATAGTCGAATTATTAACAGTTGCACTCTCTTTAACCGACTATAGTCGATCACTGACTCGTAGAATAGTTTATAAGGTTACCAAAGGTAAAGGTGCCAAAACTTTTATATGAAATTTTTTGATGTAACAAGAAATATTATCAAGTATTATAAATATAATATAATCAATAAAATAACATTAAATTTAACCTTCGGGCTTTGTGGGTTACACTTAGGGGATGTTTGTATATTACGTAAGATGTATTATATTATATATTATAATATATTTATATAATATATATTGTATTATATTATAATATTTGTTAATAATTAATTGAATTGCTTCAGAAATTCAATAATTTTCATAAGCTTAAACATTTCTTTTCACGGAGAAAATATATGAAAACCTAAATAATTGCTGACTAATAAAAAGGCAACCTGAAGTAATTGTGCCAGACGGGCGCTTCGGTCGAGTACAATACCAGCGTACCACACTCGTGAAGCTCTCACGTCCTGCACCTACGGTTCAGGGATCCCTGTGAATGACACCGTAGCTTGAAGATATCTATACTTACGAAGAAGGGGTATCTCGTACTTCGGACTAATGAAAACACTATTTTATAACTCTTCAGGACTATTCAGGGAACGACTCGACTGCTTCTAAATTCTTCAAGTGATTCTAAGTTAACAAAAAAATGGGCTCTGCCGATGACTACAAATGACCCGATTTGAGCGCGCACTTAAGTACGACGCTCCTTTACCATAACGAGAGCCACCGCGAGCCGTTCCCCGAGACAAACTTTATTATACAAAATTATTACAAAATATACAGTTTTTTGCTTATTCTACTTATACCCTAATCAGTACGCAGGTGTGTCATACATCATTGGAATCCTGCTGATCCCACCTATCTAATGAGGTATAGTGGTACCTCCTAAGCCTTATGGCTGAAAAGTTGTGGAATGAAAAAGGGGAAAAAATTGGAAATTTTGGTGGAATATTATTTTTCTAGGCGATTATCTAGAAAACTACAAGAGCTAGGTTCATGAAATAAACTGAAAGCACTAGCTAATCTATTAAATTAACGAAGTTAAGCTATCTAAACATTACATATCAAGCACATAAGGTACCATATACCCTTATGTGCCGATACAAAGAATCGCATTTCATGTTATTGCAAAAAAAGCTGCCCATCTGCCTATCCCTCTTTCAATCACGAGGATAAGAGTGTCTAGGGCATACTGCGGCTGGGGCTAGTACTCAGAGTAAGTCTAGACCCAGGGTTCCTAACCGTTCATGAGTTATAACACTCTTACCGTCATGATCAAGTCAAGGAATTCAACAGTGGGTTTCTAAACTATTCTAGGTGTATGACTACCTGTTTATGAGTTTAAGTTTATTAACTAAATAAAACAAGACCTAAATTACCCTATTTTCAGTGACTCACTGTCCTGAAAACCTATCACAATGCTTTATTTAGCTGAAACGCTATTGGCGAAGTATCGCCGTAACTATCTATTCTAATACTATCTTTATTGCGTATAACTCTTAAGGTAATACAAATAACAATTGAATGTTGGTGACGCTTCGTCGCGAACATCTCTCCCGCGTTGCAGTGCAGTGACGACTCGGCTCGGTGTCGGCGCGGCGCTGCATCACTCCAGTGAGCGACGACCGCAGTCGCGACGCTTGCCGTCGCGATGCCCGCCGCCCCGCTCTCTCTGCTGTGTCTGGTGACGCCTTTGGTAGCGTGATACTCGCCACCACGTAGCTGCGTTTTGCTCTTTCATTTTTGGTAGGCGCATCTGCTCTGTGCGACGCCTATCATCGCGACGTTCTACCGCGACGGGGGTCGCCGGTTGGCGTGGTGGATGCGCCTGGCTAGCGCGATTCCGGCCGTCACGGCCTGGGCCGTAACGGGGTTCGCCGCCAGTGCTGTTGGTGTCTGTTGCGACGCCTGCCGCCGCGACGTAAATTCGCGGCGGGGTTCGCTGGTGTGCCGCCTGGTTGGTCCGCCTCATGGATGCGGTGTCTGCGCGCCGGTGATGCACAATGGTGCACGCGTTATTACGCGCGCTGATGACACGCGCTGTGGTACGCGTTAATGACACGCGCTGCTGTGCGCGCTGTACTCGCGCGCTGATACGCGCTGTGGCACGCGTTAAGGGTACGCGTTATAACCGCGCGCTGATACGCGCTGTGGCACGCGTTGGTGACACGCGCTGCTGTACGCGTTATAATCGCGCGCTGATACGCGCTGTGGCACGTGTTGGTGACACGCGCTGCTGTACGCGTTATAATCGCGCGCTGATACGCGCTGTGGCACGCGTTGAGGACACGCGCTGCTGTACGCGTTATAATCGCGCGCTGCGGCACGCCTGCTGAAGGCGCCTGGTGATGCTGTCGATGCCCATGCGGTTCATGCCGCTGGGACGACATCTGACGCATGTGGTGCATGCGTTGTTGCGCGCCTGATGACGCGCGCTGTGGTTGCGTGCTGTGGCACGCACTGCTGGAGCGCCCTGTGGCGCTGTCGGTGCCCCTGCGGTTCACACCGCTGGGACTGCTGGCTGGCGCATGGGGTACATGCGCTGTCGTACATCGGATGACGCACGCTATGACCGCGCGCTGTGGCACGCGCTGTGATCGCGCGCTGTGGCGCACGCTACTGGAGCGCCCTGCGGCGCTGTCGGTGCCCCTGCGGTTCACACCGCTGGGACTGCTGGCTGGCGCATGGGGTACATGCGCTGTCGTACATCGGATGACGCACGCTATGACCGCGCGCTGTGGCACGCGCTGTGATCGCGCGCTGTGGCGCACGCTACTGGAGCGCCTTGCGGCGCTGTCGATGCCCCTGCGGTTCACACCGCGGGGACGGCTGCTGGCGCATGTGGTGCATGCGCTGTCGCGCATCTGATGAAGCGCGCTGCGATTGCGTGCTGTGGCACACGCTACTGGAGCGCCCTGCGGCGCTGTCGATGCCCCTGCGGTTCACACCGCGGGGACGGCTGCTGGCGCATGTGGTGCATGCGCTGTCGCGCATCTGATGAAGCGCGCTGCGATTGCGTGCTGTGGCACACGCTACTGGAGCGCCCTGCGGCGCTGTCGATGCCCCTGCGGTTCACACCGCGGGGACGGCTGCTGGCGCATGTGGTGCATGCGCTGTCGCGCATCTGATGACGCGCGCCGCGATTGCGTGCTGTGGCACACGCTACTGGAGCGCCCTGCGGCGCTGTCGATGGGCACGGCGTTAGACTACGCGTCTCCCGCCGGTGCCTTCCTCTCTCGTCTACTTCGGGAGTGGGATGAGTTTCTTCACCGGACGCTTGAGAGTGCCGCCAGCTGTGCGCACTTCAGCGGTCCGGACTTCGCCGTCTGCTCCGGGGAAAACTGCTACTATCCTGCCTCGCGGCCAGGTGTTGCGAGGCAGCTGACCGTCCGCTATGAGTACGGGGTCGTCCACTTGTAGACTGGGGCCGCGGCTTTGCGGCTCCCGCCGGTATTGAAGCTCTGGGAGATACTCACGCACCCAGCGACGCCAAAACATGTCAGCAAGTATTTGAGAGCGTCGCCAGTGCTTCTTGCTGTCGATGTCTTGCTCGGTGAAAGTGAAAGGCCTCTGGTGATGCGCGAGGCGCGTCCTGGGGTGGTCGCCAGTCGCAGGTACGGGGGGTTGTGCCTTACGAATACGGCACTGTAGGCATCTGCTCACCACCATCTTCGTTGTCGGTCGCAATTTTACGACCCAATAATGCTGTCGTACCTCGTTAACGGTGAGTTCGGTCCCACTGTGTTGTAGACTGCGATGTGTCCAGTCTATATATAACTGTGTGATGCGATGGTCGCCGTGTAGTATAGGCGGACGCTTCACTTCTTCTTCTATGCCGCTGACGGCGTCTATACGGCTACTCAGACGTATCACGTCGTCTGAAATTTCTATGCGCAGCGGTCGCAGCCTGCTATCTTTCGATATCTCTCGGTTTTCTTTAAGGTTCGCCCTCTCTTGAGCGAAAACTTCACGCTGTACTATCTGTACGAGCATTCTCTCGGCCTGTTTGAGATGCTCGGCTTCTATGTCGAGTCGCTCCGCTACACGACTCTTTCTCGGTGCCGTTGGTGGCGCTACTATCCTCGGTGCCTGCTTACGCCAGTCTGGATCGCTGTCGGCACCCTTCTTGGTGCGTTTGTAGTAGGTTTTCTCTCTACGCTTTCGACACTGTGTTATAAAGTGTAAAACACCTGCTGTTGCGCGCAGTAGTCGCTCCCACTTTGAAAAACGCGCTGAATCCGGCACGACCTCTGTCAGTACCCTATCGTCGGTACTGTCGATGGTGACGAGTGTCCGCTCCTCGCCTGTTGGCTCGTCTGTGAGGGGCTTCTCTGTCGGCCACGACGATGGCTCCTCATACAGGAAGCGGGGTCCGTTGTACCACTCGTGTGTTGAATGTAGGTCGTGTGGCACGTCTCGTGTGGCGAGGTCCGCTACATTTTGCTTGGTAGGTATCCACCGCCAGTCGTCCACTTTGCTGCCATCCTCGATCGCGGCTATACGATGAGCAACGAAGGGCTTGTACACGCGTGCTCCACGTCGTATCCACGTAAGCACGGTCTTACTGTCTGACCAATATGTCACTGATGCGGGCTCGATCTTGTGCTCGCGTATCACAGCTACAGCCACGCGGGTTCCCATCACCGCGGCCTGCAACTCGAGACGCGGTATGGAGTGAAGCTTGAGCGGCGCCACCTTCGCCTTCGCCATGACGAGGCTGACGTGTGTAGCGCCGTCTTCTGTGGTGGTTCGCCAGTACACCGCCGCTGCATATGCCACCTCGCTCGCGTCGGTGAACACGTGAACTTGTGTCTCTGTAGCTTCACTATATCCCGGGTAACATCTCGGTACACTGACGTCCTTAAGTTTCTTTAAGTGTGGTATCCAGCTTGTCCACTGCGTAGCCAGGTCTGAGTCGAACGGTTGGTCCCAGTCGACGCCTCGCCTCCAGGCCTCTTGTAATATTTGTTTTGCCCGAATCGTGACTGGTGAGGCGAGGCCGAGCGGGTCGTACAGCGACATTACTATCAGAATCAGAATCAGAATCAGAATTATTTATTTGTGAAACATAGGTGAAGAACATATACATTAATCATACATGTCAAGGTCTTAAATAGATAAGTGTTGCACTATGCTTTGTCATTGTTGACATACAAATATTAAAGTCAGGTGCATCGAAATTAACAAAATATTCTATCAATTTTATACAAATACATAAAAATAATCAATTTAATAATGTCCACTACAAGAAAGAAAAACAAAAGAACATGCGAGAAATTATTCGTCCGATACATTAATAATATGAATTAATAAAATTATAGAATTTAATCAAATAGTCATCCAAAATTAAAATAGTCATCCAAGTCAACATTAATAATATAAATTAATAAAATTACAGAGTTTAATCAAATAGTATTATCATTAAAATAGTCATCTAAGGTATAATAACACCTCTCAACTAATAACTTGTGAAGACACTTTTTGAATTTTTTTAATGGCATACATTTTATAGCATCAGGTATTTTATTAAAAATTTTTGGTGCAACACCAAAGAAGCTCTTTTTCATTAACGCAGTTTTACATTTCAGCGTACATAGTTGATTTTCATATTGACTCCGAATGGGGGTCTTCTTTACTGTTGAAAATTTTGTAAATAAAAGTGGATTTGATTTTACAAATAATGCAGTTTCTAAAATATATATAGCTGGTAACGTTAATATTTTTAATTTCTTGAAGTAGGGAACGCAACTATCTGTTGATTTTAAATTACACATGGATCTTACACACCTTCTCTGCATCCTAAATATCAGTTCCCTATTTGTTGATTGCCCCCAGAAAACAACACCATAACGGAGAACAGAGACTACAAGTCCATGATAGGCTGTTAACAGTGTCTCAGAATTAACTCTCTTAGATAATTGAAATAATAGATACGCAGATTTACTCAGTCGTTTACAAACCACTTCCAGGTGAGGTTTCCAAGTCAACTTATGGTCTATAGTTATGCCTAAGAATTTTGCACTCGTAACTTCTTCTATTTTACACTCATCGTAGGTAATATTAAGGGGTGGATTCTCACGTCGTTGATGAAACTGTATAATTTTAGTTTTATTCAAATTGATCACAAGATTATTATTATTTATCCAATTAATAATGTTATTTAGCGAGTTATTGATCTCATTTCGATATTTGTTTGGATCAGTGCATTCTATGATAGCCGTGCTGTCATCTGCAAAAATTACCATTTTGTTTCTCAAATTTCTTGGGAGATCATTGATATATATTAAGAAAAGTAGGGGCCCGAGTACACTGCCCTGAGGCACACCATACCTCACGGATCTCGCTTCAGAGACATATGTAATTTCTAATTTGCTTTTAGGACAAATTCTGGAAATCTCAGTACACTGTGTCCTATCACTTAGGTATGATTCTAGGAGTTTATGAATGTTTCCTCGAATGCCGTACCCTTGCAACTTTTGTAGCAAGATCTGATGATCTACGAAGTCAAAAGCTTTTGACATATCCGTGAAGATCGAGCACACAGGATTTTTTTTATCCACAGAGGTCATTATACTTGATAGCAGGTCAAATAGTGCCATATTAATATTAGTATTTTTCCTAAATCCTTTTTGTTCATTGCAAAATAACTGAAACTTCTCGAAATACGTGTAAATGGAATTATATATTATTTTTTCAATAACTTTTGCAAAAACTGGTATTTTTGCAATAGGCCTGTAATTTTTAACATCAGTCTTGTCATTATTTTTGTAAATGGGTTTAATAACTACCTTCTTGAGACTAGTAGGAAATATACCATCGGAAATGCAAAGATTAATTATGTGCGATAACGGTGTCGCTATGACCTCCTTAACATCTTTTATTACTCTAGTTGAAATACCGTCGTATCCTACTGTACTAGTATTTTTTAAGCTGCTTATCACTTTTATAATGTCAGTATCTGAAAGCCTCCCTTTTTGTAGGCGTTCCCTTTTCTAATATACTGCTCGGGAGTCGTGCGAGCGTTAAATTGAAGCTCAGCACGTCTGACTGCGGTTTCCATATTAAACCGAGTATCTTCTCTATATTATCACTGTGTCCTATGTTGACCACTTCTGTTGTGCCGCGTGTCGGCTCTATATTTTCTATAAGTTCGGTGCTATTTGACACCCACTTTCCTAACTCGAAGCGTGCCTTCCTGTGTATGTCTCTGACAGCTGTCGCGATGCGCGTCGCCTCCTCTAATGTCCTGTAGCTGTCCAGGTAATCATCCATGTAATGATTCTCTACTATCGCCTCCACGGCCTCTGGATACTCTGCGGCGTATCTCCTCGCGTTCCAGTTCTTCGCGAATATGGCCATGCACGGTGAGCTGGCTGCGCCGAAGATGATGGACGTCATGCGGTACTCTTCGGGCGCCCCTTCACGTCTGTTTCCTCTCCAGAGGTATCGGAGTGCGTCTCTGTCCTCTCTGCGAACCTTCACCTGCATGAACATCTCCGCGATGTCGCTGGAGACGGCGATATTATGTCTGCGGAAGCGCATCATCACGCCCGGCAGCGACTGCAGCAGGTCGGGTCCTGTTAGGAGGAAGTCGTTGAGTGACATCCCACGCGATTTGGCGGCGGCATCGTGTACTATACGGAGTTTATCCGGCTTCATCGGGTTGAAGACATCGAAGTGAGGTAGATACCAGGTTCTACCGGGTGTAGTGGTGCTGGGAGCTTTCTCTGCGTAGCCCTTCTTGACGAGGGCGTCTATCTGTTCTATATATCGGTCTCTGAGTGCAGGTTTGCTGTCCAGCTTCTTCTCTATAGAGACGAGTCTCTTTATGGCTGTCTCATAACTATCTGGCATTTCTATGCGGCTGTCTTTCCACAGCATAGCGGTTTCTATGTGTCCATCTTCTAACTGTACGGTATTTTTACTCAGGATGTCCTCTGCCTGCTTCTCTGGGTCAGAGTCTGGGCGTCGCGGGTTGACGATCAGTGATTCTAGGGCGAAGAATTCGCGTAGCTGCTGTTCGAGTTTCTGGTCAGCGTTCGTCAGTCCGTTGACGTAATTCACCTGCTGACCCAGAGTCCTTGTGTGCGCACCGTGCAGAGTCCAACCGACCGATGTTAGCGACGCGACGGGCTGATGCTGCGGCCCTCTACGTACCTCGCTAGCTAACAGTAGGTGCCAGTTGTCTTGCCCAATAAGAATCTTGGGTGCGCCTGTGTTGTATATCAGCTGCTCTCTGATGTCTTGCAGGTGGCTGCATCGCGCTATGTCCTCCTCACTGACAGTCTGCGGGGCGAGGTCGAGCCTCGGTATAGTGCGCGCTCTGAACGGCACTCTGCTGTCTCCTCTGCTCGCGAGCGTAACGGTGACACGACGCGAACCGGGTGTGTCGATCATAGTGTTTCCGATCGCTCCTATTTTAAGAGGGTCAACGCGGCCTCTAGCTCCGATCTGCCTGGCGACGTCCTCATCCATCAGCGACACAGTCGATCCGTCGTCGAGAAGCGCATACGTCGGCAGCTCTCCCGCCGGTCCGATCACTCTCACAGGCACTATTTTCAAATACGCGTGACTAGAGGTAGCACGCGAGCTCGCGACTGTCTCTTGAGTCGAGTTATTCACTGTTGGAGTCTCTGGCTTGTCGCTCTGCTCGGCCGCGGGCTTCTTACTGCCGTGAAGGAGTCTATGATGCGTCGCTGGACACCCCTTCTCACCACACTTCTTAGGTTTACACGTGTGACCATATCGCCTCGTCCGTAGGCAACGAAAACACATGTGTTGCGCTTTAGCGAGCTCCCATCTCTTCTCCGGCGACGCTTCTTTGAACTTAGCACAGTCGGATGCGTAGTGTCCGCTCTTGTCGCACAATCGGCATTTCGCGGCCGGTCTGTCCGTAGCTGTGTGAGTCCTCTGCGTCGCACGTCTCTGCACGGGCCCGTCGGCGGCACTGATGTTCTCCGGCGGCGCGAAAGCACTACAAAACCGAGCTTGTTCGGTGATATAATCACTGAAGAGGGTGAGGTTAGGCACTGAGTTATATTTTTCTGTGTACGTCCTGTACCACTGCACACGAAGGGAATTCGGTAGCTTCTCTGTGAGCACACGCATCAACTCAGCATTCATGAGGTAATGTTCCTTCTTGAGAGCGCGAAGAGTGACGATACCGCTCCGGACTCGACTCGCGAACGTACATATATCCTTGGGCGTTTCACTGCAGCGCGGCAGTCCTCGCAGTCTGTCTGTCTCCGCTTGTGCTATTGAGTCTGGACGGCCGAACTGCAGCTCCAGCTCCCTCATGATGTCGTCCGGTCTCGCATGTCCGATAAGTTCGGAGCTCACTGTCTCGAGCGCTCTCCCGCGTAGGCTCCTTCTGAGTCGCGCTGTGTTTTCAACGTCGTTGAAATATCCCCGTGTGGTTTCATAGATGGCACGAAATGACAACCACTCTGTATGCGCCCCGCTGAAATTCGGGAGCGTCATGATGACCTTCGACGCCGAGGGGTTGCTCGGAGTCCATGGTCCTATCTTCTTGTCGGCTAGCGACGCTATAGCAGACGTCAACTCCGTGATGAACGGACGGAGTGAGTCCTCAGCCTTGGAGTCCTCTATCTGTTTTGATGGCACTGTATTCTTCTCATCACTGGGTTTCATAGAAGGCCCTGTTAGCTGGAGGTTCACTATATTTTCTGATTCCGCAGGGGGTGGCAAGTCGTCTCCCTCGGCGGCGATGTCCTCCTTTCTGGACCTGAATCGTTCAGGCTCCGGCGCTTCTTCCAGCCAGGATCGCACGTACTCGTCGTTCGATATCCTGTCATCTATGTAGCCATCGTCCGACTCCTCTTCGGCTCTCTGTAACGCTAACTGGGCAAGCTCCAACTTAATTTTCAATAAGTCTTCACGTGCTTTCATAGCTTTTCTGTTTGACCGGTTCGTCTTGTTTGACGGCGGTCTCTGATATTCTTGACGGGCGTCACCCCGGGTAGTCATCGGCATGCTCTTATCGGTTGGTTTCATCGTTCTGTCTGAATAGTCCTTCTCTATGCGGGTTCCCCTTCTGGCACTCGACGTAGCTACGGGCTCAACTTCGACACGCTCCAACGGTATCAGGGTTAGTGTAGGCGTGTTGTTTCCGCCGGCCGCTTGCGGTGGTCGCGCCGACTCGGCGCCCTCGATCGTGGATGGTGAACGCGGGGGTAGCTGATGTCGAATGGCGGGGGGATGTTCTCTGCTCGCCTCCACCACCCGTTCTTCAGGCGCCTTGCCCTGCGATCTGGTAACCGGCATTCTTGAAGTTGGCTTGAAGTCGTAGCTATAAGTCTTCTGTCTTCAGCGGCACCCACACGGATATCCGGCTCGAAGGACCATCAGATGTGCCAGACGGGCGCTTCGGTCGAGTACAATACCAGCGTACCACACTCGTGAAGCTCTCACGTCCTGCACCTACGGTTCAGGGATCCCTGTGAATGACACCGTAGCTTGAAGATATCTATACTTACGAAGAAGGGGTATCTCGTACTTCGGACTAATGAAAACACTATTTTATAACTCTTCAGGACTATTCAGGGAACGACTCGACTGCTTCTAAATTCTTCAAGTGATTCTAAGTTAACAAAAAAATGGGCTCTGCCGATGACTACAAATGACCCGATTTGAGCGCGCACTTAAGTACGACGCTCCTTTACCATAACGAGAGCCACCGCGAGCCGTTCCCCGAGACAAACTTTATTATACAAAATTATTACAAAATATACAGTTTTTTGCTTATTCTACTTATACCCTAATCAGTACGCAGGTGTGTCATACATCATTGGAATCCTGCTGATCCCACCTATCTAATGAGGTATAGTGGTACCTCCTAAGCCTTATGGCTGAAAAGTTGTGGAATGAAAAAGGGGAAAAAATTGGAAATTTTGGTGGAATATTATTTTTCTAGGCGATTATCTAGAAAACTACAAGAGCTAGGTTCATGAAATAAACTGAAAGCACTAGCTAATCTATTAAATTAACGAAGTTAAGCTATCTAAACATTACATATCAAGCACATAAGGTACCATATACCCTTATGTGCCGATACAAAGAATCGCATTTCATGTTATTGCAAAAAAAGCTGCCCATCTGCCTATCCCTCTTTCAATCACGAGGATAAGAGTGTCTAGGGCATACTGCGGCTGGGGCTAGTACTCAGAGTAAGTCTAGACCCAGGGTTCCTAACCGTTCATGAGTTATAACACTCTTACCGTCATGATCAAGTCAAGGAATTCAACAGTGGGTTTCTAAACTATTCTAGGTGTATGACTACCTGTTTATGAGTTTAAGTTTATTAACTAAATAAAACAAGACCTAAATTACCCTATTTTCAGTGACTCACTGTCCTGAAAACCTATCACAATGCTTTATTTAGCTGAAACGCTATTGGCGAAGTATCGCCGTAACTATCTATTCTAATACTATCTTTATTGCGTATAACTCTTAAGGTAATACAAATAACAATTGAATGTTGGTGACGCTTCGTCGCGAACAGTAATCTTACGTTATAAATGAATGTCCCTATTTCTAGATATTATTATGTGTATGAACTAGTCATAGTGCCATAAGATACACTGATTGTTTTACAATGTTATTTTATGTGTTTTATTTTAAGTATAGTTGCGATTCTTGATAATTAAACTGTGATATGATTTTGATCTCACAATTATTTACTTATTTAACGTTGACACACAAGTGTTCGCCTTTTACACTCGCCAAAAGTTGTTTGTAATTTAATAATATAAATTTGTATTACGATATACGGTGTTCGATGTACAGTTATAATAAACTCTTTTTTGCAATTATTGTTTTATTTATTTTTGTTAAGCTTACATCGGTATGTATTAAGAATTCTTAATGAATTATTTATCCTACACAACATCAATAAACACTACTTCATTTAAATATTTATGATATTTTGTATTCTTCACTGCCACGTTAGTCAAGTGTGCGCATAACGCTAGGACCTGGATTAGGTGAGGACATCGAATAAGAATATTAATATTTAGCTTTACTCGGTTCACGTCGCTGGCAACTTCACAATTCCTTTCAAGAATCGAATGCCTCCACTTAACCTATGAAGAATATGAGGTTATTTGGAATTAAGTGGGCCGATCCCGGCGGCACTGCAATGCCGGGCCGACCCGTGACGAGAGTGGAGCGAGCCCCGAACATCCCGTCAGTTTACAAAAATCAGTTTAATATGCTGGTCCCTCATTGAGGGAACTTTCAGATATTAAGCTGAAAAGAACAGATACTACACTTTGATCTTAGCCAAAAGGCCGAGAAGCGATAGCTGGAAAGAACTTAGCCAGGGGGGTATATCAGGCGCGGAAAATCTTAACACCGCCATCTAGAAATGTGTCCTCAATGCACAGTGACATCTAGCGGTCATGTTAAAAACTAGCTAAGTAAACGGAGTAGTCCCTACAGATAACATAATATCTGTATTTGTGATACAGATTAAAAATATCTAATACTACATTAATATTAATTTGAAAGTATTTTAATTAATACCCTCATTATTATCTAAATACTAAACAGAGTCCTTCGGTATGTATTAGCATATATAAATAAGAAGCCATTAGTAACATGCTTCAGCACTGTATCTACTTCATTGACCAGCGACATCTCTTGGTGTAAGTATGAATATTTATTTTCCAAAAATCATATGCGCCGTTTTTTGAAGAGCGGGTAATTAGTATTAGAATTATTTTACAATATACGATACAATGCATCAAATATTGCATATTAAGAGTAAGTTTAAAAATAAATATTTAAGCAGGTCAATACATATAAGAATTCATGACATAATATTTAAACAATGCCAGGAATCAATTAACTTATCTAGTGGCACTGACCTACAACTAATTACTTAAAATAACACCTTTTTCTCACTCTGGTGCTTGGTATATAAAGGAGTAATTTACTTTCCTTAGAGTTAAGATAAACAAAATGTATTCAAAGACGTTAATCTATTTCGTGGTCGTAGTGTCACTTAGTAAATATGTTTCTTGTATATTTTTAAAACCGTCGACCGGTGCCAGTGGGATAGATGCCGTTAAGAAAGCTCCTAGAGGTAAGTAGTTACTTGAAGAGGCGGTTACTTGTTAGCTTTTACCATAGCTTTTACGTATACATACGAGCAGTATGTTCGTGACGAACGTAAATAACGTAGTGGTTAAATACTCTTTGAACGTAACGTGACAAGTGATGATTTCCGTTAAACATATTTGTAGTCTACCCTAAAAATTATGCATGTATTTTATGGTCTGGGGTATGTTACCTTTAGATTTTTTATTTAGTTTATGTATATTAACGGACACTTAAATTTATATTTTTCTGACTAAAAACTGTATGTTAGGGATTACCAGAAGACTCATTCCAGCTGTAATTAGTTTGATTTATAAAAGACGACCAGCCCCCTTACCATGAACTCTTAAAGCAGGACAGTTTAAGATGTGAAAGCGAGACGCCGCATTACACTGCACATAGCGGCGTCTCGCTTTCACATAGTAAACTGTCCTGTTTTAATAGTTCATGGTAAGGGGGCTGATCGGAGCAGTTGCTAAGCGATTGGACTGCTGCGCCAGGGGTTGTGGGTTCGATTGCCGAACGGGAAAAAAATTGTGTGATGCGCAGATGTTTGTCCCGGGTCTGGGTGTATGTGTATGTGATATTTCATATTTTTGTGAAACAAACCCACGATACTAAAGAAATTATATTTTTTTCAGTATCGTGGGTATAATTACAATAATTATTAGAGAAGGTACAAAAAAATTACATTGCAGTAAACTTACCGTGGCTATGGATTGGCATGTGGTGCAACGGCTGTCCGCCGAGGAGTTGTGAAGATGATGAGGCTATAATTCACGGCTACTGCTGCGGTTGCGCGTATACATTAGGTGGGTACCTATCACAGTAAGTACTAAGCGCCGAGTCAAGTGGTAGGCAGTAGTTAATTAGTGCGTTTGCGTCCACCCGTTGCCCACAACTTTGACGATATTGTGATATACTTATGGAATATTAATTATAATTATTTTGCAGACCATTTGCCTGTGCTGTGCCCAGAGTTCCTGCAGTGTCCGCTCAACCTTCACGGCCTGTGCCACGACTACGAGTACATGATCCGATGCTGCTGCTGACTTGGTCTGTGTACACTAGGAACAGTCGCGATACACCATAGTCACCATACAAAAAGGGTACAGCGATAACCAGTTGCTAAAGCAGTCTATTTTAAATGTCATTCTAACAATCACATCACACTAATATTATAAATGCGAAAGTTTGTGAGTGTTTATATGTTTCTTACCTCTTCACGTCAAACGGCTGGACCGATTTTGATAAAAAATTGGTATGGAAGCTGACATCCTGGCTTAACACATAGGCGACATTTTACCCCGAAAAAATGTAGCGGGTAACACCGCGTGGCGCAGCTAGTTTTTATATAATATCATTGCTAACAATGAACGAGCAAGTTAACGTAAGACTTATAACAAACATGTTTAAATACTTTTTAAACAACTAGCAAGTCACAAATTATAATTAATACTTAGGTCAAAAAGTAGTACGTAACACAGAAAGGAAATGTGTACAGGACAATTAAAATAAAACATCTTCGTATAGCATACTGTTTTAATTTCTAAGAAACCCTCAGTACAGAATTATAGGGGGTTAGCGGTCTTGATTTAAGTAAACTTAACTCTGACATAATAGTACAAAAATAACGACGAACGTAAATAGTTATAGATCGACAGAGAATAAAATAATTTATAGCATTAAATTTTTAGTCAAATGTTTCATATATTAGTAATGAAATCCATATCACTTTTTCTAATTTTCTTAACAATTTAAGTGGAAAATAGGACGAAAAATTACGAGTGAATCTAAGCTAATAGGTGAAACATTGGACACTATGTTAAAATTTAAAATTATCACATTATTGCTGCGACAGTGATAAATATAATTGATAATATGTCTTTTAATTAATACTATGATCCCGCTTCGATGGCTACAAGTTACTAGGTATATCTGTCTAATTATCTAAGGCCAATATGCTATATCTACAATTTTGTGTTAGAATTCGCGATCCAATTTAATATATCAACACAAAATCTTCAATATAGCGTAACACCAGTACGCTTTATTATAATAAATACAATATGGTCTGTATACCGGTATTGTATGGGAGTTACATATGATAAAATTTGTTAACTCGATGTAAAAACTTGTATTTGCACGTGAGAAAATTATGATGACAGCGCCAAATGCATAAAATACTGGTTATCGCAATAACAAAATGGTCCCCATTAGAATCAGTGAGCCATAATTCTTGGTGCCTAGTACGCGACGCGACGTAACAGAAGTGAGCGTAAACCTGATAACAAGTCCCCCATACAATACCAGCCATACGCTATACAGAATGATTAATATAAACACCCAGTGCATACAATAAGGTTTTATAATTAGTAATTCAAGTGATGAAAAATTAAATTTTAACACAAGCTGGAATAAAAACGGAAATTAGCCTACACTTCGTAATGGACAGCTTGAGAGATAACTGCCGTACGGCCGGACACCACGTCACGCAAGCAAACACACAACACCACGTAGCAAGCCCCGGAACATCCGACACGCGGCCCGCTGTACCAACGTCCTTACACAGCTAGGAATCTCATATCGATCTTAACTTACCCTTACGCTAGGTAACACTAATAACGAAGCCAAATGAACAGAACAACAAGTTGGGCAGTTGGTGCAGCCGACCAGCGACGTAGTGCGCAGGCGTGCGCGGCTACCACCACGACTCGTACGAGAATACATAAGGAAGCCTTCAAATGATCCTTCATATAACAATATAAATCCTGTGAATTTACCTCGCATACTCTACATGTGGCTCACAGTTATTTAAACCTGCATCAAAATTCTTATTCTGGAAACAGCACAAAATTAACCTACAATATTCATTATATATAAACATGTATAAACATACACCCTTCCATTTCACCTCTTTTCTTTTAACTAACAAGATAATCGGACAATAGCAACTTAATAGAAAGTTAGCTTACTTAGCGCGGCGGCGCTCGGCCGCTGCGCCTGCACTATATAATATTTTATTTATTTATAATTATAATGTTGCGATCATGAAACGTTTTGTGGTAATTGCATTTGTTGTGTGTAGCGAGTGACGCCGGGCGCCCGCGACTCCCACTTGCCGCACTCCGCACCTTGCCGCCGCCTGCGAGCAATGTAAGAGACATGTGTCAACTGGGACCTAAAAGCTTAAAATATTCTTAGTACACTTAACATTCCCATTATTTCCGAGTAATGTAGGCTATTGTTACGGTTTCACTTCTAAAAGGACTGATCTGCTGCATGCTGGCTTGGTCACTATTGTGTATCCACATCACAAAACCAATTCTAGTCCAAACAGAGCTGTACTATTGAATGTTGCCAGAACATTAATGTACTAAGGACTTCTCTTCTCTTATTTAATATTTAGAATTATCCGAAGAGGAGAGTAAGTCTTAGAGGCTGGAAGAAGGAGGACAGAACTAGGCTGTGAGGCTGTGTGGCTCTCCGTCTTGGGAACTTATGATAGGTATACACCATGCATATCGTGGAATAGTCATAATCTTAAAAAAAGATAAATATCTTAGCGGGATTATGGCCGTAATTATAGGATTACAGGAGAAAAGGGAGGCCTATACTTATCAGTGGGTTGGACCGGGCTGAAATCATGATGATCCTACGTAAGATACGTACCACAGGCGGCGTATTCAGCAGCAGGAGGACTTGCCGGTGTCGATGGGGTGTCCCTGGTCGATCTTGACCTGGCCGCCGACGGGCGCGGCGCCGGTGGACGGCGGCCCGACGCGCGTCTTGATCTCCGCCGCCATCGTCATGAAGGCTTGCTCCACGTTCGTTGAGTTCTTCGCCGACGTCTCCAAGAACGGGATGCCCAGTTGTTCCGCGTATTGCTGTGGAACATAGCGGCATTGTGGTAAGTATGAAAGTGAATCTACTGACGGGTGGTGACGTAACCTTTATATACTCAAACATTCAAAATATTCAAATGACGTGAAAAAGTGTTTTTTTAAGACCTATTTACAGAAATAAAATCATTTATCATTATCATTTATTCAATGTTATGGGAAGCGTGCCAAAATACATAATTGAAAACCGCATTCGAATCGGTTCAGTCGTTTCTGAGATTGCGCGTTCTACACATACATAACAATTATTTATAATATAGGTACAAGTACATACTAAGTCAGAATTTATGAAACCTATATGATTAATTTTAAAAATCGATGTAAATATAAATTTATTTAATATCAATAAATACCATTCTAACAAATACATTTTTTATGGAAGATACTTATTTCTAAAAGTATTGTTGCTATTTTACCAATTTATCAGTTTTAATTAATAATAGATCTAAACTCATTCATTAAGACACACAAGACAATGTTAATAACCTAGTGGAAATATGCCAAGGCTTGACTTTATTTTACGTATTGGAACGTTTAATTACACCAATAATTATTCAACTACTGAATGATAAGGTGGATTTAGGAAAGATTCAAAACGTCGTTTAATAAGTATAAATAAAACCGCGCTAAAATATCGCGAATCAAACAAACAATACATCCTTTTATTTTAATGACTGCGGTAAGAAAATAGTTATAAATAACAAGCAGTGTTGCTATGTAGAGACCCAATTCAATTGGCTGCAACGGACAACCATTTGCATTGGAATACCATGTTATCTATTAAGAGTCACTGAAGCGCAATTTAATTAATAATTTTAATGGTCTAGTAAGATAATAGAAGTCCTTAAATATTTCATGCATAAAAATAGAGAGACAATTATGGTAAACATAAATATTAATGGTTTACTTATGGCATGTGTGATGTAATTATCACAAGCATTATGGTGTTGCAACGTGGTATATAATGTGTCTAGATAATGAATACAGTCGTCAGGCGGCGATTGTACACTAATTACATTAGGCGATGGCCACACAGAAAAGACGATGTCGAGGGCGCGTCGCGGACGGGGCGCAGACGTTTACCCTTTTGATTTACTTTCATACAAAATGTATAGAAACGTCGGCACGGGCGAGAACGGAGGTGCGGACAGGGAGGGGCGCAGATGCCGCGACGCGCCCTCGCCGTACGTCTTTTCTGTGTGGCCATCGCCTTAGGAATGCCTATCTTGGCGTAAATATAAACAACTATCGTTGGTGAACTGGTTCAAGTTATAATGTATGGTATCATGTTACACATTTTTATTTTAGAAAGTTTTAGTGTATAAGCTCGTATAGTTCCCGTCACGTAAAAAAACACTGAGCGACTGTGTTTGCCATCGGATATAGTCGCTTCCTGTAGTACTAGGCAGTGCCGTAAATAGGGCGGTGCCAGCGGTGCCGAGATCCTAAAGGCACAGAAATGACCAGACCAGAAGAGAAAGAAGCTCGCACAGGGCGCATAAAATGCTAGTTAAGACACTGGTACTAGGCTATTGGTTTATAATAAAAGTGTTATTTCTGTAATGGAGAAAAATTATAGGTACCTACTTTATTAGTTACCCAACTATTTGGGATAGACTGGAATTTAAAAAACATGTAAACGACCTGTGTTCTTTTCACGTGACGGGAACTATACCTGCCTACCCCTTTAAGGATTAGAGGCGTGATTTCAAAGTCGTATCATAAGTCTATGCGGTCTTTCTTGATCTCTCGAAGGCCTTCGACCTTGTCTGTTATGACAAGCTGTGGGAGAAACTTGTAAAGCTGAAAGTACCTGGTGAGTTGATTAATCTGCTGAAGTTTTGGTACGCTAACCAAATTAACAGGGTAAAGTGGGCAAACTGCTCCTCTGACCCATATATGTTAGAGTGTGGTGTCAGACAGGGTGGGATTGCATCGCCAACTCTTTTTAATATTTATATTAATCAGTTGATTGATGAACTCAGCAGTGCCAATGTAGGCTGTTCAATAGACGGAATTTCAGTCAATAATTTGAGTTACGCAGACGACATGGTGCTGCTGGGTCCATCAGTCAACGCGGTAAGAAAACTGTTATATATTTGTGAACAGTATGCAGCTTCCCACGGACTCATTTATAATGTAAAAAAAAGTGAGTTCCTCATGTTTAAGGGGAGAAATCGAGTGTCATCCGAGATTCCTCCGATCACACTGAATGGGGAGCCCTTAAAACAAGTGTCCCGGTTTACTTATTTGGGCCATGTGATGACGGAGGATCTCTCGGATGATGCAGACATGGAAAGGGAGCGTAGGGCATTGTCGGTCTGATGTAATATGATAGCCCGCAGGTTTGCACGTTGTACAATGGGTGTAAAGATAACGCTTTTTAAAGCATTTTGTCAATCTTTTTACACCTGCAGCCTGTGGGTGAAATATACGCAGCGGACCTACAATGCCCTACGTGTGCAATATAATAATGCCTTTAGGGTGCTGTTGGGTCTTCCCCGATACTGTAGCGCATCTGAAATGTTTGCAAATACGCGTACAGATGATTTTTACGCCATCATGCGCAAACGAATCGCTTCAGTTATGGTGAGAGTGAGGGGGAGCTCTAACATCATCCTGAAGACATTGGGTGATAAATTTGATAGCCCTATTCTTGGGCACTGGGTACACACACATTTGTGCACTCGAGGTCCTTCAACTTGGAGAGGCTTTTGTTAAGTTTTATAAATATATAAAATACTAACATAGTTCATAAGTCATTGTAATTACTAACAAAAATATGGATAAAATAATGTCCGAAATAAATATATATTGAATTGAATTGAATTGAATAACGGTATTCTCAAGTACGGTACAGAAAATACATAATTAAAATGAGTCATTTGAATAAATATTAGGTTATACCTATACAGTTAAATAACTGTTATCTAGAAGTATCAAGTATCCAGCTATCACGATCAGACTAGTGTTACAATTTAAGACTTCCAATCTAATCTAGCGCGGCCAGTTATAAGCGAGCGACAATATACTCTGGAACATAGAATACGTCGCCTGGGATGGAAAGGACTTGTCTGGTAATTCAAAATCAATTCGTAAACCTTCTGATGTAGCTATTGGCGATTGCGATATTTGTATAATAAAGATATCGATATCCAAAGATAGTAGTTTGATAGACTAAAGATATGAATTTAAATAATGCCAATTGCACCAAAAATAATTACTAGTAAAAAAAATAACACGACGATTGAAATTATATCGGAAATATATTTTAAATTTCAACAAAACGCACTTAACCATTATTGTTATAGTCCATACTGTAATACTAATAGGGGCAATTGACGCTGACTAGATCGGCGTAATGGGGTCGATTCACGCACGGGACGTAATCCGCAGATATTTGTCTTTAGTCTGGGTAGGTATGGCCCTTCACGTCTCCTAAACGAACCCACGATACTCGGGAAACAATGTTCTCTTGACCGAATTTCGGTTACGGCGGCCTGACTGAGACTAGCTAACTATGCAGGAGATATTATAGTGCACAAGTAAGCGCGCAAACACAGGTGCACTGCCTATACGACTCTCATCATCCAATGGGACGAACGACGTTAGGCCGACACGACCGGAGATAGATCAGGCGTAGGACTAACGGCTTAATGTGCCTTCCGAAGAACGGGAGAAATACCTAGTATGGGGCAAAGTTTAAACAAATTTAACTTCAGTAGGATTACTAGTGCTACAATCTACAGGACTCACGTTAGCTGTGGTGTAGTCGACGACTTTCTTGGTGGTGAGGTCGCACTTGTTGCCCACCAGCAGCTTGTTGACGTTGTCGCACGCGTAGCGATCGATCTCCTCCAGCCATTGCTTCACGTTGCTGAATGAGTCCTGGAATATACATTATTCATATTAATAATACGGAAATATCATAGGTATGTCTTGCATTATTATCTATGACTAGAAGTACCCTGCGGTTTCACCAGCGTTGAGTTTCCGAACCAAAGCTTATATAGTTATATAAATTATAGCCTATGCCAAAATCCGCCCAATAGTTTGTGCGTGAAGCTGTCATCGGCATACATTCACCCATCCTTACAAACTTTCGCGTTTATAATATTAGTAGGATAAATAGCGTCTCCTTATGTTACCGTAAGCGTAACATCGTTCTATGTTTATACCATCTAATATTGAAGGAAAATATCGTTATGAAACCTCGATTTTCTGTTCTGAAATCGCGGAACTGCAAAGAGCCAATTTGATGATCAATGCGCGTTTCTCTTATTCATGAGAAGTGACCTTTTTTGCTGTGGGACTGTTATAAACTTATGTTATTATTATTACTTCTCCAGAGCCGTATAACGTAGTAGCTAATAATGGCAATAAATGGATTGGAAACAATATAATTATATTGGGTTCAAAGTTCAGCTTATTTGTGTCACAGATGCAAGTGGAGTTACGAACGACATATAGGCACTAAACAAAGATATTAACTTTATTTCGTGTTTTATGGAACATCTGTTTTGATATGGTTTAGGAGTGCGAGTAAGTAATAACTTGATATTATTTAAGATATTCGAAGATACTGCGTAATATCATTTGTACGGTAAGATGTCTAGTTGCTTTCGTAAACAACGCAAGTACCTACAACCAACAAGCAATATTATCTTAATAGTGAGCACAATCTTTGAACTAGTCTTCGCAAGGGCAGATTTTACGTAGGCATTTTTTTCTTCGAAAACCTACATTATAAGGAAACTTGTTTGTATAGAAAACCGGCATACTGCCAGATGTAACTTTTCCGGCTAATATAATTAAAATATGGTAATACTCGAAAGTTCTATGTCCTCTATAAAAAAAAACGTTAGTAATTCTACAATAACGGGGTATGGTATTATAGCGAGTGGGTAGGCTCAACGACTGGCGATGTTTGGCATGGACGTCTGATAAAGGAGGTCATCTCTGCCTATCCTTTTGGATTATAGTTGATGATATAATTATGCACGTACAAAACTATGCAGTAAATTATAATATTTAAGTTACTTGTCAAACATATTTAAACCTTTTAAAGCCATACTTATCCTAGTCACACTATATTATCTAAACTAATCTGTTTAACCTAACAGAAAAACGGAAGTGTATGTTTGTCTGCTTGGAGTTATCTCGAAAATTACTGAGCTGGTTGGATAGTGAAGTACCTATCATTTTTTCAGGATAGGGCTTTTACTTTTGTATTCCATAATCTTCCAAAATTAATACAGGTTAGGTTAGCCATAGTTTAAGGAGCTGTACTTAGGCAGTAAGCATTAGAGAGATATTGAAGCATGATACTGATTACCATGTAATAAAATCATTACGGCTTATACACCGCCTATCATTACGGCTGAATAGTTAAATAAACCAATACCTATAACGTTAGGGCGTTTAGTAATGATTTTCCGAAAATCTCGTGCCACCTAGTCGTTAGTAATCAATGTTAGTAAACATAAAAATAATTTGTTCAAGAAACTTTATTTCTTAATCAAAATATTATTAGAGTGACGGCACAATACGTGGACGTAAAGAAGTGACATCATCATGCAAATAATGTACATACGTCATACAATGTGGTATTTACTATTCTTACATAAAGTGCTACGTCAGTGTAGATATTACTTTTTAAGACAAGAGACCGCCTTTTTATGGTGTCCCAAATTGTATTGTGGGGTACCGTCTTAGACATGAAAGACATCTAATTTGGTAAGACTACGGTCAAATAACTGATGATTCTGTATATATTGCTCACGTGCAGATAATCTGAAATCAAATACGCGACCCTAAAAAAAGAGACAGGTCATATGCTTCAAAAATGGCGTCTGAGTGTCTATGTATATCATGTATATTAAGTAGATAGTAGTAATATCTGGCTGGAGGCCTTGTATTAGGTCTCGCCAATCGTCCGGTTAAGCAGTAACAGCTCCCTCAGAGCTAACTGCGAGAGACATTATCGAAAAAAAAAATAGAAGTAATAATAACAAAAATGCATTATGTAAGTATATACGGGGCGATAACTCCGGAGTTCGCAACTAGACGTGTATTTTTAATGAACTTAGGCACGGGTCAAGGTCGTAATAACAAGGCGGGCTTGTCGAATAATAACATAAAAGTGTAAGTAAGTACATAACATTCATTTATGCTATAATGCTATTATTAGGTAAGGCACTCATTTTTCCTTTGCCTATTTCGACCATAATAACAAGTTGTTATAGACTTTCGACTGTGTTTTCTAACAAGAGGTGTTGTACACTGTTACTTGCCCTAAAAGCACGTGCACCATGTTACAGGAAAGACATGTGCACCGTGCTATAGGTAAGACACGTGCACCCTGCAAGAGATCCAATCTATTACTAACATGTATTGTGTGAGCCGTGTGGTATCCGGCCTAGAATTGACCACCCCCTTTCCTCCCGTGGGTGTCGTAAGAGGCGACTAAGGGAAAATTCAGAAGATGGGCAGCAGCGTCTTCTGTAACTTCACCACCAATACTGCGATCCCCAAGCCGCTTGCCAAGCGTGGGGATTATGGCAAACCCCCCGCTTAAACGGGGAGGCCTACGTTCAACAGTGGACGTCTTTGGCTGATGATGATGACTAACATGTATTGATAGTGGGAGCAGGTTTGTTTTACATCGAGATCACTTCTATAAATAAGCCAGGTAATAATTGATATAATTGTGCAAAGTCAATGTATTACGATAAGGTCAAAAGATAGGTGAATACGGTTAACGTATAAGATGACAATGAACTATCAAGTGTTTATTAAAAACAGTATTCTAGTATTATGGTCTGGACTTACAACGGTTCTAAGAAATAATTAATGCGTTTGCCAATGCTTCCTTCGTACACTTGTTTTAAATTCAAACGGTCTTATTACATTCTAATTGTACACGGATCTCATTAGTGGACTTGCGACTCGTTGGGTCGCAGATGTTGGACTACTTCGGTGTAAGATATCTTTGACCACCGGCTTTTACTATGATAATGCCATTATTTTTAATATCATCATGTTTGAATTGATGTAAAGTGCAATAATGAAGCATAATTATTAGGAATTTATGTATATCAAATATTTAAATGCGACTCTAAGTTTGTGATCGTTTTCATCGTTGTGCAGTTTTAATTGAATTAATATCAATGAAACCTTAATAAATATTTATTATAATGCTGATTGCACATAGGGTAGCACTCCATCCGGGTTTTCCCAGATATGTCATCGGTTTAGAGGGGCGTCCAGAAAAGGTTTTGAACTTTGAAGTGTCCGGGTTTACCCCGCCTGTCGTACTGACGGTTTCTGTAGTTCGTGGGGTTTGAAATGTAGAAAGAAATATTTGTAGTCATTTCCCAATAATCTATAACGCCAAATTAACGAGGATTAAACCCATGATTCCAAAAGTAACACCGATTTAATGTTAATTTAGCATTTTTTTATTACTGACCACCAAAATGGATTATGTTCGTGGATACTGTAGATAACTTATCTTGCTGGTATTAGTGGTGATGGGAACTGAATAGAGTAAATACTAGAAAGTATTTTGTGAAAGTGATATTGAACACTTTATAAAAGTCATTACTATCTACGGCAATCGTATGATGCAGTTTAAAATGGGTTTAACGACAAATGTTAGACAGATATCTAATAACGAACACGGAATACACCAAGTTATAAAATTCCATTTGATAGTGAAAAATATATAGGCCTTATATTTTGTTCTGCAACTTTAAAGGTCAGTATTCTAGAATGATGCTTGCAAATAACAGCCGCGCTGGCGGTGAAAGTAAGAACTAGTGTAGTTTACAAAGCCACTTTTTATTTAACTTGGCTTTAGATCTAAAGTGTACTTAACTTTTAGGTATCTTAGGACGAAAGCAATGTCACAGTACTGTAGTATGTATATAAAACTTTTACTCTAGTAGTATCGAAGCTCCGACCTTAACACTTACACTCTTATTCATAAACGATGATAATACCTGTCTTATCATAAAACCTTCTTAAGTTTATTGACATCTCTATTCTTGTTGTTCGCGGGTAAAATACTGTTTATACTTGAACAGTAATTAGTAAAGTGCAGTATCGTTCTGCGCCTGTAGGTTGGCCTAAATATCTAACATACAAAACTCAAAAATGTAGTAAATAAAGTTCGAGCTATCTTAACCCGAGGTCATTAGGCCAGTGATTCATTAGCATACTTCATTATTGTTTACAAATCACAAGTAGGTAGGCATACCAGTTTGGAGAGCTGCCAACTTCCCTGTACCATGTGTTAATAATTTTGTACTAACTGTGAAGTATTTATAACATTACAGTAATCAAATTTTACAAGGAAATGTTCAATGCTTCCTTAAAAAAATTGGGCAATTGTGCTCAGCATGCCCTATGCTAATATAGTCGGTTAAGCATTTTATACTTACTACTAATTACTGTAATGTTGCGTATTTGGCGGAAATTAAAATATTCAAATTGGTATGCCATTTATCATAATTCTCCAATTTTCGTTGTCACAATAAAACAGTTAATTAAAGACCATTGACTAATCTGTTAGTAGCAGTGATAGCAGAGTGGTATGACCATTAGTCTGCCAAGTCAAAGATCGCAAGTTCAAACCCTGGCACGCACAAATTAATGTCTTTTCGAATTCATGTTTGTACGTACTGGATATTAGTTATCAGTTTTTAAAAACAGTGAAGGAAAACATCGTGAGGAAACCGGCTCACCTGAGAGATTTTTCAACAGTGTGTAAAGCCATGTCAGAGGCCTACAGGCGGTTTAAACTCTGACACCAGGTTGTACATCAACCACAAGATAACAACAATAGAATACAAAAAAAAAAGTTGCTTAACTTATCTGTTATGCAACTTTTATTTATTTGCATGTAAAATGATTGCAGAATTTTATGAACTATGTGTGACAGTTAGCTGCTCTGAAATTCGGATTCTATTATAGACATTTTAGGTATTATGTTAATTAATTACTCATAAATGTGCTATCACAAACAATATATAGGTCAGGTACAGAACAAATTACCTTCTGTAATCACATTGAACCAAATCAACTACGATAATATTGTAATTGAGAAACCATGCCTATATATTTTTAATGGTAAATGATGAGGAAAAACAGTCTGTTTAAAGTAGGAGTGGGCGTGGGTCGGCCGTACTGCATTGGATGGGCGACAACTGGGAACTATTGGAAGCTTAATGGATACAGATGTTAGAGTCGAAACGACATACTGTATTGTATGATGACGAGGTTGCATTTGCAAAATGTTCATAATTAATAACAGTTGCAACTCAAAAAATATTATTGGCAAGAAAATCGAGGCCTTACCCTGGCTGGCACTTGTTTTTACTATTGTAAAACTTTTTGGTGTAACAATTTCTATCAAATTAACTTACATGTTTATTTGTTAGTTATTATTTACAATCTTATTCACACATGTGATGCATCACTTGGTCTATAAAAACCAATTTAATCAACAGCTGTTATTAAAGCTATGTATAATATTTATGGTATGATAATTATTGGAGATACAAAGCAGCTAGAGATAAATGTTACATTCCATAAATTCGTCACATTTTTATATGCTATTTATTTATTGGCATAAATTATAAATTATTTCCTTCATTTATTAATCAGTATCATTTCATTACAAACTTCAATAAAGTAATTCTGTGACATGTCACTAATTATATTAGCATTTCATTAATAATAGTTATATTACATTGTTATTATTTTATTCATAAATAACCTATTTACTAAAAACAGTCTTTTTTATTTTTCAAATTAGAAGGTATGAAAAAGATTTTTAGAACATACCATGTTAATGTCTCTATTTAGATTAGGTGCTACTGGCAGCAAGTCAAGCCATAATTTTGAACTAATTTTTCAACTCAATAGTAATCAAATTGTAGCTGCGTTTCCTCATCCTGATCAATAAATTTCTGATTTTAAAAATAAACTATTTATAATTTTAAAATTGCAAAAGGAGGAAATGCATAAATACAGAAAAATGATATCAATTGGAAATCTGCAGTTTCTACTCAGTGCCAAACAAGTGTCTTTGGTGAAAAGTATCTAAAGTAATTAATTGGTACTGAAGTAATGCTCCAATTAAATAGCAAACATGTATTTAACTAAAATATAACAATAATTAAGCCAGTTTAAAGAGCTTTAAGTAAGTGAAGGTTGGTTGGATAATCAAATAGAAACTAATTGACTATGCATATTAATCTATTTCCTAAAAACCTAGCATTATCAGAATCTGTAGGTGCAACAAAAATGGATACAAATTGGTTCTTCAATTAAAACATTAATGTTTAATTGTTGTAAAAAGGAAAAATAAATTGAAATAATTGAACAATAGTTGGCAAAATTACCATTAGCAATCATGTAGATAACATATAATTAATTTTAAAGTAAATAAAGATGGCTGTTTATTTTGTGGCAGCTATCACACTTTTAACAGAGTTCTTTACATGTCAAGTTTATTAAGTTTCATAAAGAATCAATTGCAAGTAGTTACTTTCATTACCCTATAGTTTAAATTCATACTAATGAATTTTCTAATAAGACATTTAGGAACACATGTTGTTTGTTTATATTATAATAAAGAAGGTTGCATATTCCTTAAATTGTAACTAATCTTATTAGTATACATATTGTTGGCATTTTCATTTTAAAATGAGTACTCCAGCATTTAATTTATTAGTTTATCTCGTCTTTCTGTTAAGTATTATTTTTGGTATTGATTTATTCATAGAATACAATGGAGTTGGGGTGAATACCCTCCACACAAAGATGTTGATAACATTTTAGTAAACATTCATAAGTCTAGCTTCAATAGCAATAAAGGTTTTAAGAACTTACCTGATCTGTGCAGTCGTAGACAATGATAATTCCGTGTGCTCCTCTGTAGTATGATGAAGTGATGGTTCTAAACCGCTCCTGTCCAGCTGTGTCCCATATTTGTAACTTTATTGTCTTGCCATCTAAGTCTACAGTCCTTATTTTAAAGTCCACACCAATAGTACTGATGTAGCTCTCTGTGTAAGTGTCGTCAGCGAACCTGAGTAGCAGACATGACTTCCCAACACCAGAGTCACCAATCAGGAGTAGTTTGAACAAATAGTCGCTGGAAGAGAACACATTCTTTGTTTAAGTACGAAGTTAAGGAACACTGCGATGATCAAGGGCAATAAAACGAAGCGCATCAATACACGTTAATGATAAACGAAGGGAGGCGTTGCTTTGTTCCGCCTAACAAAGAATTATCATTTGCTACGCATCCAGTTTTTTAGAACAAGGAAGTGAAGGACTGGTACAATCATCACTCACTAATGCGCCATTCATGATCCATACGATTACGTTTTCACAAATACTTCGATAATACCTACCTACCACGAATACACAATGAGTCACCCAATTTGTAGTAAATTGATTTACTATCGAGAGTCTTTATCTAGAACGCATATTAAGGATTCTGTTCTGAGATACAAATTCCATGCAAAGACAATGAACACGCAAAAAAGATGAGGTTTTCTTCACAATCCTTGTTTCTGAATCGCCATATTATAGATAAAATACTTACTATTCTGGATTCATTTTTGTACTATAAATGTATTTTTTCCAAAACTATAATATTATAGAATATGTCGAAAATAGTTAAGTTTCTTGTTTCTAGCACAAAACAGCAAAAAAATTAATAATTATACGTAGAATAATGGCCGCCGTCCGAAACACCCACTGACGTAAGTCAGAAATTTAAACAGGAGTGCCACTTGGCAGAAACTAAATATCGTTCAGAAACAGAACATATTAATAGAAATCGACTAAAATTACATTTGATTTGATTTGTAATTACTATTTTATTATTATAATGATTATAGAGTATAAAAGCATAGATAAAAGTCACATGAAGTAAATTTTAATATTAGACTTTCCCCAAGATCATGATTGCATTTATAATAACCGGGTGTTTAGAGTAATGCATGCATGCAATGCATTTATTATTTTCGTAACATTTAAGACACGTGACTGCGTCATTTCGATTTGATGATCACTGATTTTTCATACCTGGAAACTTAGAGCATATACATAACATCATCACGCCTGTATTCCCCGAAGGGGTAGGCAGAGGTGTACATATAGTACACCCACATTTCGCCAGATATGTTGTAAGTCCCAATGTAATAGTGGGCGAGCCTATTGCCATCAACTGGACACAAATCCAGACTCCGTGCTGCTACTGAGAATTACCTAATGGAAAACTCAGTAACACTTTGCGCGACCTGGGATTTGAACCCAGGTCCCCTTGCTCAGCAGTCGCGCTTAGCGACCACTAGACCAACGAGGCAGTCTTCACTTAGAGCATTTTTTTAAAGTAGCCTGTTCTGTGTCCCACTGCTGGGCAAAGGCCTCCCCATTATTTAACCTAAAAGAGCATATAACCCTCGAAAACATTTTATAAATTTTGCAATGTCTATAAAGAAGTTAATAATATCATATAATATGGATTACTTATATTATAGAGAAAATATATTATTAATCACTGGAAGTCCTTTAATCTCCATTATAAAGCTAGTTTACATTGTAAAATTTAGTTTTATTCAAAAGGGACAAAAGCCTTTCTAAGATTCTGAGTTAGTAAAATCTGTCATGATGGAATACACAAGATATCATAATAATATTATATTAAACCTGCCCAAATTTTGATCACGGCGGCCTGAGTTTAGGTGCAGACTAACGGCTAAACTAACATAACAAGAATGACAGAGTCGAGTATATAGCTTTAGCGTAGAGCTACTAATATACGCGGTTGGTGAAGTGAGGTGAGGTCCAGGGCTCTACTGGTCGACTGCTCGTTCCGGGATTCGAACCCAGGACCTCATGTTCAGCAGTCGAGTGCATTGAAATAAAGAAAAAAATGACTATTTGTAGCTAAACTCTTTTATTTTATTATATATACACATTGGCTTTAACCAGACAAATCACGGAATATATTCAACTAAAGGTAAGGTAATCATGAGATTTCATCTACAATTACTATGTAGAAATTTATAAAATCATTTCTTGCAATATGCTTAAAGGTATTTTCCATATGTACAAACTTCTGTCTTTGTATCCCGCGATGATCTGAAACAAGTAAATAATAGTATTAAATTATCGTTCAATTTAAAACTGAGGTTTCTTTGGGTGGCCAAGCCATCTCTAAGCCAGGATCTATAATGATACGAATAACAACCAAGACGCAACGAAGCTAAAGGTGTCCCAGAGAAATAATTACTGCCTTGGAACCTGCTGCATGCAGGAAATGTCAGAATATTTAGTTTTACTTTCTGTCATAGCATGCGTGAGAGTGAAGTGGTTGGAATATCTTACCTTACTGCCGACGACGGCAAGAGACAGCAGCATAAGGCTGGGGCCCCGCAGCTGCGCGAGCGGCCGGGTCTCGCCCTCGCGGTAGATGTACACGCAGCCGTCGTAGCAGCCCGCGAACAACAGGCCGCCGGTCGCGCGCAGGCAGACCGCGCCTTTACCGCCTTCGTGGCAGCCCGTGTGCATACCACTCTGTTGAGAACATAGTTCATTTGTAGTGTTAGGGTTTGAATTTATTTGGCAGAATTTGTTTTTTAAACCATATTATTATAGAGTGTTCCCAAACTTATATTATCATTACGTTTAAAATCACGTGATAAAGATGTCAATATACATAATAGTTTTTTTGTGCCGATTAAGTGGCCGCGTAATACAGTAGCATCAGAGGAGTTTTTTAGATCATCTAGATATCCAATATGCTGGTGAAAAGGGAAAAGACATGGGACATTCGAGTAAGTGGGACATGCTCTGGTCAGTTATACACATAGATACTTACGGAATAATCAAACACGTGTATCTGATGGCTACTGGTGCCACAGAACACCTTGCCGTCTTCAAACAACAGGGTGTATACTGTCATCTTCGGCCCACATAGCGTCCGCAATAGGAGGCCGGTTTGCGCGTCCTTGATCGTCACGTTCTCAGACCGAGCGGCCACGAGCAACACCTTCCGTGGCCCTTCCTTCATCGCTCGGAGCGCCAGGATCGACTGCTCCGAAAACTTCACTGTACTCACTGGTATTAACATGTTATTCTGAAAGGGCAAGCATAATAATGTAGTTAATTGACTTTTGGATTGTTAACTAGGAATATAACAGTATTTTTTTTAATGTTATGTTTAGCTACTACATAATGTAAAAGTCGACTGATACTATACTATAAAAATGTATGACGCCGCAGAAGCGTCTTTGACAGACGCCGCAATACATAGCCAGTCTTCGGCTGTGCACGTTTATCGTAGACTACCCTCGGATGTGCACTTTTATAATGGGAAAAATTTACTATAAGTCGACTTCGACTGCCTCTATGCTTTACATCAAGTATAGAGGCAGACTTTGAGACTTGTGCAGTAAAGTCAGTCATAAGCATAAGTAAAACCTACCAACAAACTGTACTTATCCATTCTACTAGATTAGCAATTAGTAGGTAAATACGTTACCTTGCATTCAAACTGCAGAACGAATCCAGTCCTAGTGCCGACGAAAACAGTGTCCCACGCACGGTCCATCGTCTGTATCGGACTGAGAACATTGCACTCCGGCCCCTTTTCTAACCCTGTCTGTAATATAAACGAAAGTTATAGATATAACACCAGCCATTGTAGTGCATTTAAAGGTTTGAGAGAAGAAACGCAGTAAGATTATATGTAAACAAGGAGCTATAAAATTAATATTTTAAATAAGGTGAAATATGCTCAGTTTGACAGTTTTTGCTGATAATATAAATAAGTGCACGATAAAACGAAATACGAGGCAGGGTATCGACGCGAATGTAATGTTAAAGAGTGATACTTGTTGCTTCTTGTGACAGTATCTTATTACGAAGTAAATACAAATGCTACTAGGAATGGAATCGATTCTTTCTTCGTAAAATATTCGACTTAAGTTGCTTGACTAAATTAACAAATTTCCAAACGAAAAACTTACTTCTAAATCGTAATAACGTATTCTGGAGTCTAAAGACCCCGTGTATACTGTGGTCCCATACTTCTCCTTCACAATAGTAAGGCAAGTGACGGCCAAGTTGGAGCCGCGTAACGTGTTTAGCAGCTGCCCATCACTACTGAAGTGGTACACGTTACCGTCCAAACAGGCCGCTATAAAATCGTTTTCTATGCACTGAAAATTAAAAATAGTTTTATAAATATAAATATGTATGTGTAAAAGGTTTGGTTATTATTGTGCTGATACAAAACTATTAGCACAATATTGAGTATAAATTGGTTTTAAATAGAAGCCATATAAGGCGTAATTACGTACATAATAACAATCACGCCCATATTCCTCGAAGTGGTTGACAGTGATGTATGTATAGTAAGCATTTTGTCAGGTTCTGTCTGTGTTTAGAGGTCCTAATGTAATAGAGCCACCTATTGCTTTAAACCAGACAAAAATCTAGATTGTGCTGAGTCCACTAAGATTGTATAATGTATAAACATAAACACCATAACACTTTTGTCGACCCGGGTATCGAACCCAGGGCCGTTCAGCAGTCGCGCATTGCGACCACTAGATCAACGAGGCAGGTGGAAGTACCCTGCCACATTTAAGCAAATACGTCAGTCTGTTTACCACGATAGGCTATAAAAACCTGCTATGCTATGACGACCTGATTGGCGCAGTGGCTAAGCGATTGGCCTGCTGCGCTAAGGGTTGCGGGTTTAATTCCCGCACGGGACAAAAGTTTGTGCGATCCGCAGATGTTTGTCCCTAGTCTGGGTGTTTGTGTATGTGATATTTCATGTTTGTGAAAAGCACCCACGACACAGGAGAAATTCCTAGTGTGGGACTCGGTTATTTTTGTTTTTTTTTTTTAAATAACCTGTAAAATCGACGAGTCCACAGATGTTTTATTCAATGGATGGATGTATGATATGTATTTTAAAATATCACATCACACTAATATTATAAAGGCGATAGTTAGTGAGTGTGTTTGTATGTTTGTTACCTCTTCAGTCTTCACGCTCAAAGGGCTGGACCGATATTGCTATAATTTGGTATAGAGGTAGCTGACATCCTGGAGTAACACATAGGCTTTTTATGCCGTACAAAATGTAACGGGTAATACTGCGGGGCGCAGCCAGTTTAAGTGTATATAAATATAAAACTCACCTCTATCGCAAGCACGGCATCAGCATTCCCTGTGACTGTGACTGAATCTCTGCGCAGTTTCTCGTCAGTCGAGTAGTCGTACGTCTTACACTCGTTCTCCACCGCGCTGGCCTCGACCGTGAACACGTCATCGACAGACGACTGACTGTTGTCGAGTATTATTTCTTCACTTATAGGCACTCTCTCCTCTATGTCCTTTTCTTCAATACATTTTGCTTCGCTGTCCTCAATAACTATGTCTTCAGAGACATCTAACATATCAAATTGAAGGTCGTTTTCAACAGTTACCTCTACTTCTTGACTTGATGATGGTTTGGGTAATTTTTCACCAGAAGACTCATTCAGCACAGGAGTAACTCTGTTTTCTGGCGCATCCTCTGACTCCGGTGATTGTTCCTTTATAAACTTACTTAAGTCAGTTTTAGTAAGGACTACTGAGCATTCCTTTATATCAAACAAACTTAAATCAATATTTTTTACCGGTTTTGATTTCTTTGTAGGTTTTTTCTTTGGTTGAGGTTTTGAGATTTTCTTCTTGGTTTTAGCTGGCAGCTCTTCTAGATCGTCTAGGGATATGATATCTTCTAGAGGTCTATCATCTGTTATTATTTGTTCAATAAGGGATATGTTGGGTGGTTTGGCCTTCTTATTGCTACGCTTACTGCAGGTAGGGCTTTCAGAACTTTTTCGTTCTTGTTGTAATACTTTCTGTCGTAAACTTCTTTTTTCCACTTTAGTCGATTCGTTGCAGTCTTCTTCTACAGTCTCTAAAGCTATTTGCTCCAACTCTTCTACAGGTATGCTGGTAAAATCGTCTACAATAGCATCTGCATTTATTATATTGTCCGGCAATGAGTCAATATCATCATCACCTTCTTTGCCTTCATCTATAGGGGTTACATTTAATACAGTCATACCTAGAGTAGGCATAGTGCTTGGACACGAATCTTTGGATTCTAAGGAACTGTACAGTTTGAATTTTTCTTGCAGTAATACTTGAATTTCCATGTCAATTTCCTTCATTCTTTCAAAAGCATCAGTAGACTTGTGTTTTGAACTATCAAAAGACACAGGATCTGTTTGTACCAATTTCGATACAAGCTTCTTTCTGTCTGTTTGACTAAACCTTGTAGTGAAGATATTGCTTTGAAATGTTTGAGTTTCTTTAGTTATAAGCCTCTTGACCATTTGAGTACCTACATGTTTGACCAGACTGGTCTTATTGCGAGCAGGTGGTGTTACTTGTTTAGATTTGATTTCCTCCTCCTGAGGTTTAACTGTGATTATGGTTGATGCAGTGTTTCTGTGTGCTTGGTGATGTACTGACAGCTTTTTTGGTTGTTCTACAAACATATCAAAGGTTTTGAGCTTAATTTTAGGGTCTGATTTAGTTGGTGTTGGTGTTTGACTGCTTGGGGTAATACTATCTTTTGGACTTAGAATGGATTGACTTGATGAGCTAGAATGTCTCTTCCTACTTGATTCGCCTTCTTTACCTTTTGGCTTCTTAGAGGATTCTTTTCTTTTAACATACTTGTCAGAATAACTTTTATCAGCATTATCAAGCTTCTTACTCTCTATAGATGATACCACCTTGGTACCTTCGTCTTTAGGTATAAATATATTATAATAAGGCTTTGGGGTATCATTGCATTTTTCTGCAGATTTGGCTGGAAAATCATTTACATTAGTATCTGATGGTAGTTTGGCTGACTCAGACTGGCACGAGCCACTTTTTTTTCGTTTTTCCTTTCGATGAGATGGTCTTTGATCTATTGATCTTTTACGAGTATTTGTTGTAGAATTCCTAATGACATTTGAATCATCAGATTTTTCGGTATCTTTAGGTTTAGAAAGATGTTCCTGCTTTATGTCAACATTTTCCACTCTATGAGCACTACTTTCGTTATTAATCGAAGGTGTAGTATTTTCTTTAGAAAATTCAAAAGATGTTATTTCTTTTTTAATTTGTATTGCTATATCTCTCAGATTTTCACGGCTAGTCTCAGAAAACAACTTTAAAGGGGAACTATTTAATTTCTCCAGTTGACTGTCAATTTCTTGTTTGATATTGATTGGTTCTTGAGGAATAGGAGTATCTTTAGTTGGTGTTCCTCTTGACGACAGATCATCATTTTCTATAAAATTGGGGTCAACAGCCACATGGTATTGCCTGTCTAATTCAGCAAATGTATCCTCATCCTCGGACATTTGATTAGTGTTAGTCTCAAACAGTGGCAATGGCTCATCTTGTCCTTTAAACAACTCTTCAACAGGATTATCTATACTTCTACGGTGCCTCTGGCTTTCTATACTTCTCCTTCTATTTTCACTGTGGCCACTTAGAGGGCGGGCAGGACGCCTTTCAAAAAGTCGTTGTGGTTCTTCATAAATAGGTTCATGATCATAGTAATCTTTATTAATATCATCAGTTGCAATAATAGTTTTTAAATTATCATTATTAAAAGATGTGGGTGGATCTCTCTCATAATTTGTATCTTGTGGATACTCATCATAATTGTAATGATCGAAATAAGGATAAGTTGATTGATCATTTCTAGTTTGCTGGGTCATTTGATCTTCTGTTGCATCAAACCTGTGATCAAACTCATCTAACTGTAAGACTTTGCTTAGTTCAGCCATTACAATTGGCTTTATATCTTCCAGTAAGACTGTGTCTTGAGGATCTAGAAGACACTGCATTTGTTTCATAAATGTGTCTTCATAAATTGTGTTATTATCATTTTGTATAAAGTCAGTACTAGAACTGTACAAAGATTTCTCTGCTACAGATCTTAAATGACGATTCAAGCTGTTTTGTGACTCTGTTATTAAGCTGCTTATAGCATACTCAAACTTTGTTGAAGAGCCTGGGTCGTCCATTAACTTATGCATCTTGTCTTTGTCCATCTTGAATAGTTGGTGAACAATATTAGTCTTCATCTTATCACAATTTGATTTAACATTGTGTCTCTGTTTTGGTGTTCGCTTTTTAACTGGTTGTTCTTGTTGGATATGTTGATTGGCATGCTCTATTACTTCTTGTTCACTGTTACTTGGGTGGTCAGAAGCTTCTTGTGGTAGGGTCTGTGACTCATTGCGATTCATTAATCTTTTCCTGATAATATCTACAGTGTCATCCACAGATCTACTAAATGAGGTATTGTTGTTGTTGGTTGTTGGTCCAGAGGTTCCTCCGTAGTGATCAGATGAGGGAGGTCTATGACCAGTGTAATCTAAAACAGGTATTTTACTGCCTTCAGTACTATCTTGGTGTCTAAAAGATTTTTGAGGACTTCTCTCTTCATAGTGGTGCTTTCTATTCTCATAGGATGGATTAGACCAAGATGATATTCTTTGTTGATTATATGATTCATGTGAGTGTGGCATATGACTAGCTCGGTGGTCCACATCACCCATACTATTAATGTGATAAGGCTCAACATGAATCTCATTATAAAAGTTTGAAGAGTCATTATATGGATTACACTGCTCATTGCCGTCTTTGTGCCTTAGAGCTTGATTTATGAATGGGAATAATTGTCTTGGTCGTGAATGATGGCCTCTATCTGGCATTCTCTGATTAACATGGTGGTGGCCATCTCTGTGTTTGTGTCTTTCATGGTGTTCTTGTCGATCGTGATCGTCAGGATGTCCTACGTGAGTATTAAAAGGATGTGCACCTCTTTGATGCAATCGGGGACTAGGTGGCGGGAATCTGAAAGTAATTAAGTGCTACTAAAAAAATTGTTTATCTACAATTATTTCACCTGATTTTAGTGTAAATAATATTGATTTCCATATCAATTCACCATATGAGTATATTTGACGATATGATAAGTACATACAAAGAATTATTTTATATTTCAAGGTATACGGGATATTGGCGCGTCTGTGATGCAATGCAAACATTGCAGCATATTAAGATGCTACGGGCTTACCTGGGGTTTTCTAACAGAGAATATCCCCTTGGAGGTCTAAATCGTGGTGGTCCGCTACTTCTGGGCCTGAAATGCCTTGGATTTTCACTTCGCCATCCTCCGATGCCTGAATGACCTCGCCTCATTATTTCACTAAACACACATTTCAAACCACAATACACTAGGAAACTGGTTCTACTTAATTTTGGTGTTGGATGTACGTATTTTATTACATGTAAATAGGTAATAATCACAAGGAAAACAAGTTTGATCAATTGTCGCGCCGAATAAAAATACATACACGGACACGGAATCCATTTGACGTTTGTACAAAAATATTGTCAATCTTAAAAATAAGAGTGCGTTCAGAATTTAGAGCACAGAATCATAATCCTTCATATCGTGAATATCGCACGCCACAAAATAATTACAATATGTTACGATGAAAGCGACTAAATGGGAAACGTGACTCCTTTGATTTAACTCTATTGATTTAAGTTTACTTTAATTATTCATATATGTTTTAGTTTAACTATCTACATACAGTCTACTTATCCATGACTAGTGGAGAATAACATAAAAATTAACCTATCTAAAACTAAATTAATACATTTCAGTCAACGGATAAACGGCAAGAGTAACTTAAACATAAATTTTAATGACCAACCAATAGCACAAGTAGATTCAACGAAATTTTTAGGGCTCCACATAGATAAAAAATTGAATTGGAAACCTCATACTGAAAACTTATGCAAGAAAATGAGTAAAGCCGCATATGCCTTGCACACATTGTCGTATTTAGTAGGTGTTGAGGCACTGCTGACAGCCTACTATGGTCTAGCAGAGTCTCATCTACGGTATGGGGTTATTTTCTGGGGCAACTCGACAGAAAGGGAAACGGTGTTTAAGGCCCAAAAGAGATGCATACGTTCTATGTTTAAAATAAAACCAACTGATAGTTGCGTCCCTTGCTTTGAAAAGTATAAAATCCTCACATTACCATCTCTTTACATTTTGGAAGTAGCGCTTTTCGTAAAAAGTAATCCTTTTCGTTTCAGGCTATTGAAGGATGTAATTCCTCGAAATAGACGCAACAATGGCAGGATATGCCTTCAGACTGCAGGAACAGCCCTTATGCGCAAAAGTGTTTTTTGTATGGCTCCTATAATATTTAATAAATTGCCTAAAAGCTGGAGAGAACTGCCATTAAGAATATTTAAAAGAACGCTTCAAAGATTTCTGCTAAGTAAATTGTATTACAATATCTCAGATTTCCTTAATGAAAACGATTTTAGTGTTCCGACTGTTAGTAGGGAGAATGTTAGAATAAACTAGTACCTATTATCACTATTATGTAATGCCTATGGTAATGCTCATTAAATATATTGCATGCCGATTGGTAAAATATGGCTGATCTTTCTACATTTATGTATCTAAATAACTTTATTGTACCCATATTTGCAAAATAAATTGTCTTTGTCTTTGTCATGTTTCAAGTTGAACCAAATTGCAATTTTTTTTAAATAACTGAAAATTATTGCCGGATTTGGTTAGCGTTTTAATTAAAGTTTTCGAAAACGATTTAGTTTAATGAGCAATCAATCTGAAATAAAACATCTGTTGACGTAACTATTATTTTTTATTTAACAATTTAGGCAGGGCAAAGGGCACAGTACCAATTCTTATTTATTTAATTCTTTAGTACAGTTGTGTATGTACGAGGCGGACTTAATGCCTTAGGCATTTTCTACCAGTCAAACCTTTGGGTAATGCAGAGATAGAAAACAATGAGTATGAGAGAATTTATAATACATACTTACTTAACTAACATAATTATATATAATGCGATATCTCTATGGCGATATATACATACCTACATAGAACCATAGAAGAACATACAATAAAATAATAACCACATAGTTTAGTGAAGATATGAATCCGTCAACTTGTCAAGTATATGCTTTTTAATCTTCTTTTTGAAGTTTAGTCGATTGTTCACCACCCTGAACCTCAGTACTCGATAATTTTTATTGGTTTAATCTTGAAAAAATAATTTTATATCAGCTTGTATTCGCATAAAAATGGAAAGCCTGACAAACAACTTCGAAATTGTAGATGGACCTACAAATACATTTTTAACCTTTTGTGCGGGGACAGGAAATGCTGTAGGACATTAGGAGATCGGAGGGAATACAGGAACGTACTCACATATGTAGATTATGCCCTAGTCAGGTAAAAAAAAAGACAAATATAATATATAACAAATATGCTTTAATTCAGGTCCCACATAAAAAAATAATTCATACATATAATTTATACATATTTATATATAGTCAGGAGACGTTAAAAGTAACATTTTACTTGTTAGAATGACTACATCGAAATATGCTAAAGAATATGTGGACAGGGCCTCTACCTACCGCCATCGATAATGGAGACTTCTAATTGGTAAGCAGAGAAAGATGGCCAAACAACCTATGGTTTGTAAACCCTCAAAAGGCTGATTTGATAACCTATTCGCTACTCTATTATATTTATAATAAACAAAAGAGAAGCTTTAATTCTGTACAATGGCACGTCATACTAAAATATTTAGTGCCCAATTTTTAAGCCTAGTACTTATACGTAGGATTAAATTCCAGCTAATATTGATGTGGGGTCTTCCACTCCCGATTTGATTTTTCTCAGGAAAAGTACGGCTTCACGGCCATCGATTAACCTATGATCGTAAGTCAATGCGAGGTACATCATGGGCCTTATCTCAATCTGTGGAAAAAAGTTCTCGTTAGTATTCTTATCCATTGTAGTAGCAATAAGTCCTGTTATGTTTTCATCAGTACCGAGTGTTTAAAAGTTTTCTTTTGATTCTCATAATCGTAAATAATGTAATAAATACCAAACATTTGAAATATTTTAATTGGAAAGGCTCTATTATACTCATAAAGTCATCATCATAATTATAAACATTTTACGTAAAAACTCCCATACATTATTAAATTATTTAGGATAAAATCTGCAAACACTTAACCCGTGCTAAATTCATAAATAAAGATATAATTGAACATACATTATTCAATAACACATTCGAATACCTAGATCCTCATTAAATCATCATCAGACTTCGTGGAACCCACTTTCCCACGATCCCAGGATTTCCCGTAATTGTCGCATTTTAGGCCACTCACTTATATCGCGTGAATACGGGGATGGTAGTTATATTTCGTACATTCTACCATCCCCGATACTGCCTCGTTTGTCTGGTGGTCGATCGCAAAGCACTACTGGTGAGTTTGATTCACAGGTCGGGCAAAGTGTTATTGGAACGGAATCATAAATGTCGAAATTTGGGTGTACCACACATTTCTGCCTACCACTTCGGCGAATACAAGTTAAAATTGTGGTAAATTATACATTATGAGCTTATTATATAATAAATTCTATAAGTGAATAGAGAGACTTCAGTTCGATAGTTCACCTTGCCCGCAACGGCGACTGGTCTCTGGATAATAGCGTGCATGCCCAATATGGCCGACTGTGGTATGTTTATGATTGGCATCGAGAGTAGCGATCCGAACACTCCACCGTTGCTTATAGTAAATGTACCGCCTTGCATGTCTCCTGGAGATAGTTTACCTGGAAATTTGAGAGAAAGCGACATAAAACACTTATTTTTACCATGGCAACCGTGAAGGGCTTATATTTTGTAAAATTTTAGGGTCAGTGTAGACCAAAATAAAGAACAGCAGAGGTATTTTCGATACCAGTGAAAAAAACCCGCTACGGCTAATATTTGGGTCGTCCAAAAGATATGCTTGTATGCTTGACATAACTTCACATCATACGAGTTAGTTTTTCAGTGTTAACAGTAAATTTTCTGCAGAGCGTTTCTTTAGGCTTGTTCTAAGTCTTACCGCCGCACTCAGAGACGTTAATGATTACTTAAACCAACTCTTACCTTTTCTGTTAATTTATTTCTAAACTAAAATACTAGCAATTGGATAACTGTTCTATAAAATACATATTTTGTTGGTTACCATTCCTCGCTTTCAATGCAAGTGCGTTCATAGCGAGTTCGATTCGGGGGTAGTCCATTGAGTCGACGTTCCGAAGTACAGGCACGACTAGACCGCGTGGTGTTGCAACAGCAATCGAAATGTCTACGTAGTCTCTGTAATTACATGTCTTTTTAAAGTGGGTAAATAGCAAAAGGCTTGACCTCTTATTTTTAACGTGGTCCAAAATGTCTAATTTATGTTATATGTTAAGAACTTCTACATAACGATGTCATTACGGAACTGAGACGTGGACACTGACGGTGCGACTGATCCACCAATTTAAGGTCACTCAGCGAGCTATGAAAAGGGCTATGTTGGGAGTTTTTCTGAAGGGTAGGATCAGAAATGAAATTATCTGGCAGAGAACCAAAGTTATCGACATAACTCATAGGACATCTGTCGCAGAACCGACAACCATTGGGGAAAACGTGTCCTGGAGTGGAGACCACGACTCGGTAAACGTAGTGAAGGGCGTCCTCCAGCTAGGTAGGGCGATGATATACGCAAAATTCCTGGCAGCGGTTGGAAGCGGAAGGATCGAGCTCAGTGGCGTGCCATTGGAGAGGCCTATGTCCAGCAGTGGATTAAGATAGGCTGTTAATAATAATGATTAACGATGTCACATAAAGTCAGCATTTCCAACTCTTATTTTATATTTACGCTTAGTCATGTCATTAAAACACCTAAATATACCTAAAGCATATGTCAAAATTTTCTAACTTAGCTTCAAATACAGGTACAGGTCTAAATAAGATTCAAAAAGACTGGTACATGACCTACAAAAAAATTTACTTCAAATAAAATCTAAGGTCACACCCGTACTGTAACTGGGCTATGAGACTTAAGTCTTGTAACGATATTCCTTACCTAAACCCATAGAAGTATTTAATTACTCTAAGCCTAAACCTTGATGAAATGGAAACTGGAGATACTCAAAATAGGGTTTGTTGTTGTTACCTGTAGACGATGTCAGACCCGTTGATAACGCCGTTGACGACAGGTTGTTCCATTAGAGCATTGGACGCGGCTTTCAAGAAAGGTGACATAAATGACAGTTTCACTCCATACTTCTTTGTAAATGTGCCCAGGTTCGCTTTCCGGAATGTCATTAGCTTGCTGTAGACAAGGTTTTATTTAAATCAATGTTCCAAAGGACGCGATAGGCTCATGGGAGTCATGGCTATAATTACACAAATGTGGCGATGAATAAAAAAAAAAAACTAATATAAAGATACACTCCGAATATAATTTATATAACGATAAAGGTAAGACGACATCACGGCAGGTTGACAGTCTTTAGCTCCAAGGGCCGGGTGCTTTTTTAAGTTTTCTCCAGTTAACAATAAAAAAGTTTTGCAGCGGGGCTGGGTGCCCAGGCTGCGATAGAAAATTTGTTGAACTCCACGAATTGGGTATTTGACACCACCAATCAATTGGCATACTTTTTCTATGTTGTCAAAACGCTATTCCTCCATAAACTTGGTGTGGTAATAGCAAATTATGACGTCTCTTTTTTTCAACTATATTCACTTAGGCAGCTATTAATTGATTTTAAAGCCACTACCTAACCTAACTTTACAGTTAACTGAAAATTAATCAGGTTTTCATGGCTCAAATCAGGCATATTTTTTCGATGTTTTTACTCCAACTACAATCCTATCCAATTGATATAAAGTTATAGGTCCCCCAGTCTAACTAAGTAAGGAGTCCTCACAGTCTGGTCGTGAATCATGTTATTACCTCATATCGCATTCATTAAAGGTGGTGAGCATGGCCGTTGTGTTCTGCGCAGCTTTCAGTCGTTCAGCTATGCGCAGACGCATCCTGTTCATGGGCACTGGATGTTCGGTGCGGGTGCCCGATATCGACTTAGTCGGGTCGGCGAGTTTCACGGCTGCGACCTTAAACATAATGTAATTTAATAAAGTGGATTGCTTAATAACCCTCTTTCTGGCGCAGTCGGGTAAAAAGCTTGCAGTTGGCGTGCAGTCCTAATTGCAGACGGTTAGCAGCATTGATGCAGTTACGTCACCTGCACCATAACTGTATCCTAACTTATCATCCTGACTTATATACAACAAATTATCTTTCGGGCAGCACTAAAACAGCTTCCAGAGCGAGTCACATATTTCTATGATAATTATATTAGAGTGTATAGGGTTCGACTGCGTAAACTTGGGCAAGATAGATAACTTATTGGCGATGAAGCTACCACATATATAGATAGAAAATGAGGAATAGTACAGGTGGTGGCCCTTGTTTTGCAGATTTGGTAACGACGGGAGAGCGACCGGCAGCAGCAGGGGCCGCAGCGGGCGCGGCCGCCACCACCGGGGCCGCCGCGGCCGGGGCTGCCGGGGCGGCCGGGGCGGCGGCCGGGGCGGCGGCCGGGGCCGCGGCCTTCTTCGCGGGAGCCGCTGGAGCTACTCCTGTCACGTTCACCTGAGTAACACGGTGGAATTGACATATTAAGTTTTTTTTTTCAAACTTTTAATAAGTTTTATAATCAATTTTAAAAAAGAAATGAACTTTGTCTTGCAGTGGGACAGCATAGGCTGATAATAATAAATAATTATTTCATTATATTCAAATTTATTTACACTTTAAAGCATTAAAACGAATTACGCAATATGCAAATGCGAAAATAGTATTAAAAATCCCGTCACCGAAAAGAGATGTTGCTGCGCTTTGACCGACTGACCATCCTTTACTAGCATTTTGACAATGGTGCCATGTCCAGGTGATACCACGGGCAAAGCAGTCTTGTCTGTTTCTATCTCCAGTACCACTTCGTCCATTGCAACTGCATCACCTTCCCTCTTTAGCAATCTGCCCGGAAAAAGTATGTTACATGCAAGTAGAACTAATCCTAATTAGAAATCCCTCTAAATCGTGAATATAAATTGTAAACATGTTTAAGGCATTGGTTAGATCAACTATGACTTACTTGACGTCTCCACTGGAGATCGAATCTGGGTAGTTGGGAGACTTTACTTCTTCGACGCCATTCAGGATTGAGGAAGTATGCAGCTTATACGAGGGCTGATGATGACTGACCAGGCATAACTTAAGCCTGGGGATAAGACGTTAAAAACGATGATAGACTTTCCTCAGGAAAGGGAATTTAGCCCATGGCGGCCAATGTCAAAAGATATTGTCCACTGCACAAAATGTATTATAAGATGTTGTACTTAATAAATATCTCATCTCAGCAGGATTGAACAGGGAACACCAAAACACGTCATCATACAAATTTCAAATACATTTAAGGGGTGTATCCTTCTTCTGGTGTTACTTACCTCGCAGGTTGTAATTGAGCAGTCAGAATTCGTCTACATAAATTGCTCTTATGTACTATTGCTGTGAAAAAAGTGCCGTTCTTCGCCTGAAGAATCTGGAAAAAAATGGATTTTATTAGGTATATAACAACAAAATCTACGACATATTCCGCTTTTTTTGGACTTAAACTAATTACTTAAAACAATATGTATCATATTTGTATAAATATATTTGAATAGAAGAACCAATTTCTATGTCTAACCAGCTGTAGTCCAAATTCGGGACCATCAATAACAATACTTAATATGTAAATTTCAGGAATATTATTGGTAACGACTTTGGTTTGGTTACTCTGCACGTCAGGATGAACAGACAGGTGACAGTCGTGGCAGAAATGAAGGAATATTTATGGTGTTGGGTCAGTATAATACCATCACCCCGTCAGCAAAACTCCTTGGCTCCTATAAGCTTAAAATTAACGGTGAATAATATATTCTTGCCGGTTCTTTAAGAATGATGACAAATTAGCACCGCGCAACATGAGGTGTCACCAGAAAATCGAACTCTTAATCGATGACTGAAGTAAAAACAGTTAGTTTTTGAAATTATGTAACACACTAAATAATGTATCAATTCGGCCTCAAACTGGATGACGGTGGGCACCGGGGCGGTGACAACAATGGCACCTAGAGTACACCGCTCGTACGCTGCTACCCGCGCTGCTTCCATCGAGAAAGCTTCAATACAAATTATGTAATTTATTTATTTATAAACCAACTTGTCGTGGTGGCCTAGTGGTTGACATAACGGATTTCTATGCACGAGGTTGCAGGTTCAAACCCAGGCAAGTATCAATGTGACTTTTTCAATGTCATAAATACTTTCTTAGATATTCTAAGACACCACTGACTAACGGTGACAGAAAACATCTTAAGGAAACCTGGATTTAATTATCTGAAATCGCCAACCCGCAGTGAGCTAGCGTGGTGATCAATGCTCAATCCTTCTCTATACGAGAAGAGGCCTTTGCCCTGCAGTGGGACAGTTATAGGCTGTTATTATTTATTATTATTATTATAAACCAACTTGTTCTAACACATGATCCCATATAAGTTATAGGTTAAGATTGAATAAATAATGTAATGCATTCGAACGCTCCGTTCCCCGCGCCGCTCCCACCGCCCTGCTGCTCGCTGTTATCTAGTACGCGGCCTTACGTAAGCACACATGACTTCTTCCCCTATCGATAAGTTTTGCGAGAAAGTTCCTGACAATTGAGGATCGTTGGTTTGGGAAGCTAATTTAACATCACATATTTATACTTACTAATCGCAATGGTGTTATCCGTCTTCGAAACATCTTAGAAATTTCAATAAATTCTTTTAATCAAAATAATATAATTTATCACTAAAGATAATCCAAATATTCAAAGTCATTCTTGAAGTAACTATTCTTTTTCCGATATTACGCTGACATCTAGCTAAGTTTATGACAATTTTATCGGACAAAAGTAAAAGGAGGTAGTATAAAAATAAATTTATTATTATGCGTTTTGAAGGGAAACCAGAGTTTTGGTCTTATTATAAATGTTATATTATTTGTGTCATGTTTATTATTTTTTTGTTCGTGGGGTCCAGAAGTGACCTTACTATACTATCGGATTCGTTCGACCTCTCTAACTCTTTTATGCTCTAATAACATTAAATTACTATTATTATTATTTTCTCATGGTCTATGCTATTATCAATAAATTAATTAGATAACCTTCTATTTTCGATGATCTGATTGGGAGAATGGCGGAGTGATGCTGCGACCGTTAGAGGTTTGTCTCGAAAAACATTCGTGTGGTCAACAGATATTTTTATGAGTTGGATAATAGCCCTACTATTATCGAACTGATGATGATATTTATGATGTTATTCTGATTATTATTATAGCCCAAAATTTCTCACCGTTGCACGTTGCGCAAAAGCTACCAAAACTTGGGCAAGATGTAGGATAGGAAAAAGTAGGATAAGGACTTGTGACTTGTGTGAATCTTATAACTATTTACCTGTTCTTTCGTCTACGTTTCGACATTTTAGCCTTTGTCAATAAAACAGCCATCGGTAGATGGTGATCGTAATACACAGTGAAAATATCATCATCATCATCAGCCGGAAGACTTCCACTGCTAGACAAAGGCCTCCCCCTTAAAACGCCACAAAAATATATCTTTAGCGAAAGAATTGGTTTTTCTGAAATTAAGACAAAGTAATGTGATTGAAAAGGAGTTGAAAGAATATGTTAGCTGAGGTGTCTTCCTATAACAGGAGTCTTCACAACCTTATTGTGTGGCTCATTATAAGCTAGTACCTCGGACTACCACATGATGAATATTTTTTTAAAGTTACTTTAACGTTCTATAGCTATTCTCTCTTGTTATGCCAACGAAATCATTGTGAAAGCTGCGTCTTTTATTTAGTTTTTCTATTTGTCGCTAGATGGTAGTGCTAGTAGCTACTTTAAGTAAGGGTTGCGTAATTCAAGCTACCTCTTTATAGATGGCGCAACTACAACTTTTTCTATTTCCTAGTAGATGGCGCTTTAACTCTTGATAATATAATTGACATGAATGAATAATTATCACTGTAGTTTGATTTATTATTGCGATTTTCTGTTACACTATGCATTTTTTGACGGAATAAAACTTTAAAAAAGTTGTCGCTGGTATAGAATTGCGCTTCGCCAAATTGTGGACACTAGACCAAATTTCAAAAAAGAAACGAATTGGGTAAGTTTCTAAAATCCTATTAGAATGTAATTATCTTATCTTCTAAATACTTATAAATTACTTGTAGCCGCCAAAACTGCACTAGCATAATATTTATGTCAGAGTATTTTAAAGGATGATTAGGTAAAGTTTTTTTTTTGATGACTTCTTAGTAATACCATATAGAAAATATGGTAATACTAACCCAAAACATATTAAGGAAATATTCTTATAAGAGAAGCCAAGTTCTCACGCCCGTTCGTCAGACGCTAAAATGAAAATGGTTAAAATTAAACCACAGAATAAAGAGCTGAGTGGCTGAGATTGCTCTACCAACAAGCTGTAGAACGAAAGAATAAAGATACTTTAGATTTAAAGTATAAAATGTCATACAGTACTTTACATAATACAAAAAGAGTTGTCAATTTTTATAATACAATTTCTTTAATTAGACGGTGACATTATCATGATAATTGAATTAACATGACATTCAATGTTACCCTGATCGGTTACAAGGCGTAGGTAAATTAATTCATTAAGCGTGGGGCGCGGGCTGTGCTGATGTGCCGTCTGAAAGCTCTTTGAGGCACATTAGCGGTGCCACTGACCACTCAAGACGTCGTTATGTTAGACTCCTTGGGTGACGCAGGGTTGTCACTATACAATTGTAATAAGTACCTATGTTTAACCAGTAACTTTTGCTCACGATTTCGGTTTAAATATATTACAGGTATCATGATTTTTTTTTTTTTTTTACGGGCTGATGATGATGATGATGAATTTTTTGGACTAAGTAAATAGTAGCACTCAAAATATTATATCCGTGTAAAAAAGCTATCAATAAACACTAAATTGCATTACTTATTTAATTGCATTAGGAACATTTAAGATAATGAATAGAAGTGTATACGCATTGGCTAAGTGATATTACGTTCTGCGTTATGTAATTCATATTATCAATGTATGTGTGTTAACTGTTAATGCACATAGGAACTTATAGAGAGAAACGCAATAAAATGCAGTAGAAAATTAAGCAAAAATCAAAAACCTTGCATTGCAATACGCGAATTGAAAATTGAATTAAACATACCTCGTTGCATTTGGCCAACCCTACCCTGAACAAGGGTCTCCCCTCGCCAATTTGCTAAGATTCGTGCAACCCGCATCTTTGATTAGGAATCTATGCGCGGCCCGCTTTCAAACTATCGACTGCCCATTTATCTGCCTTACATTGTTCATGAATAACTAATGCAGATTGCTTATGCTTTGACAATTCTGTTTACAAGGTTTTAGTTTAGATTTGGTTAGGTAGAATTGGTTTAGCAATGACGAGTAGTTAGATATCTTTGAAACACTATCTATTAATTCGGCGTACCTACATTTCGACTCTTCATCTTTGTTTGCTAAACCAGCAATACCTATATAATATAACACTAGAGGCTCTGGTTTACTGACTTTATACAATATCTAATGTTACCGTTTGCATCACTCGTCATAACAGTTATACATTTATATGAACCTACTTCGGTAGTTCTGGGTTATTTTTGACCTCAATGTCAGATTGCGGATCACACTAACATTTTTGTCCCATGCGTTGGGAGCACGCGAGACGCACAGACCACAGTTCAATAGTGCATACAATCACGCCTGCTACAAACGATGATCAGGAGCAGTTGGCTTTTATAAAGAGAGACTCGCTTTACCACTGACGAAGGAAATTTTATTCATAAATCTTAACCCATACCCATGGACCCAAGTGTCACAACAATAATAAAATTATTTTCTATAAAAATGTCAATAAATACATACATAAAGCCACCCCTGTTTCCTAGAGGGGTAGGCAGAGACCACGGATTTCCATTTGCTACCATCCTGGCATACTTCTTTCGCCTCATTCACCAGCATCACATTCTTCATACACGCTCGTCGGTTAAGGGTACTCCTCAAGTCCTCACTTACTTGGCAATAAATCTACAGAATAAAACGCTACGTAAGCTATATTATACGAAATGAAATATAATTTAGGTGGGATAGAAGTAGCGTCAGCTGGCGGTTAAGTTGCGAAGTCTTAAGTTATTAATACTTCGATGTATTGTTTAGGAGATAGAGAGCCTGCGCGAGCCTGGCTTACTAAGTGCTCTGCTGCCGTTGGATAAAGAACGGTAACTGTGTTTTGTAGAACTGGCCTACATTGTGTTTAGCCTAGAAATTGAGCGAATTGAATGCCTTGTTGGATATATAACTGTTGACAAAGGAAAAGGTAATAAGTCAATATCGCTAATGATATGCTAATAATTAATTATAAGTTCGCTGTTATTGTCTTTCTGGCGTTTTAAGTTCTTCTCGTTATAAATAGTAATAGGCGCTTGTCTATTGCTATTTCAGGCACTAATAATTATATCCTAAATTGCTACTTAGAATGATCTTACAGAAAAAAAAACAGCAACACAGCACATGACCAATAAGGCAGTCTTAATTTAAAAGTAAGAACGAGGCCGGTGGCCATAAGTATACTTACTTGTTCATCATTCGTCAAGATTAATTCTACATTTTATTATAATTAAATTCCGTTAAAAATTACAATTTGTCTTCACTTCTTCCATCTAAAACATAGCATGGCAATACACTTATAATTTAATATACGATGTCTTCAAAATATTTATGAACGTGATCATGAAGGTAGCCCGCTGGCGTTGTTGGAGCAAGTTGTGCCATCTCAGGTAATAAGTAAGCTACTGTTTCAGCTTAAATGCTCAGACTTGCCGCTCGCAAACACCGCACCCAATGGTGTAGTGATGTGTCATTAGGATAGCCAGCGGCGATAATATCGATAGATGAAATATATTAAATTCAGATTAACATTTATGAAATATTGAGCTTGTAATAACCTATTCGCTGCCTGGATTCTTAAATAGTTGACTGAGAGAAACTTACTTAAATAACGGAACATCCTTGTATTTATTTCGTAAGTAAGTTTTGTAAGATAACTCAGACGTTTACACAGAAGAAACAAACTTTATAGACTTCCATAACAAACTTGAAATCGGAAGAAGTAAGGTTCTCCAGGTATTTTCCATTCGGCTAGGTATAACAGGTAAGTCATTCCAAAATAAGGCCTACACCATACACAAATAAAGCCTCAATATTTTATTATCATTTAATTTATATATATTATATTCGATATCGGTAGTTGAAAACTTAAGTCCATCCCTCACAAAACTGGTCAGTAAGCGAGTTGTATATTTTCTTGGTCCGTAAGTCCGGTGTTTGGGAAGTTGGCAACTTGTCGAATTATTGAATATCTACTCAGTCCCACAATGCGATAGATTTATAGTTTGTCTTGGACGGACAATGCGCCATTGTCTAAACCAGTGATTCCCAAAGTGGTCCAGGTGGACCCCCAGGGGTCCACGGGAGCCTTGCTGGGGGTCTACGTAGGCGTCAATAAAAAATGGGGGTCCATAAGATGTTAATAGGGGTCCACGAAAATTTATCTGCATATAGTTTTTATAAGGGCCTACCTATATTGTTTTAAGTACCTAACTAAGCAGATAACATTTTAATCTGGCAAGCGACTCTTACTTGTCCAAACTTGCGTATTCGATATTACAATTTCGTGTACAGACTTGCAAAGCGCAATCCGTCCGACAATGCTTAGTGCTTGTTTAGACATGATCTTGATCAAGACTATAAATACTCGATGCCAAAGGCATGCTCATTTATTTGTTTCCGGAATTTCGAAAAAGAAGGTGTGAGAAAATTTATATTAGTGTTCCTAGTGCCGGAGAAAAGTAAGTACGTACCTTTTTTTTGTTGTACCTAGTTCTTAAGTATTTTGTTTCGTGTACTGGTCGGTTGATAACAAATGCTTGTATACAATGTGTCCTAGGGATAAGTGACCGCCCGGCGTATTTAGAATATTTGTACAAAATTAAATTAAGTAAAGACGCGTGACGTGCTGCAGTTTTTTTACGATATTTCCTAAGTTTGTTCATCTTTTTCCATTATTTTTGTTTACTGACTAGCCGACATCATAATTTATCAATTAAAATCATTAGACAAAACTAAAATGTAGTAAAAAAATTACTTATATAAAATCACTAAGGCCGCTAAGTCACAAATGTAAATATAATTATTAATGATTTCGTACAAATATTCAAAAAACGCCGGGCGGTCTTATCGCTCGGACACATTGTATATAGCTAACTTAGTAACTTACAGATATTTTAATTGTCCTCTTTCGATTTGAAGACAAACACAGCACGTTTTATTCAATTGTTTTTTCACGAGAGGACTGCCTCTCTAAAAAGGCCGAAAAATCAATATTGCAGAGCAATTACTGTTTTATAAAACTACTAGCGCGTGAACTCATTGATTTAATGAAATTTTAGTTATTGTTTTTATGGTCACTTTTTTGGTCAATTTGGGATTTCGACTTTTATTTTTTCCTACACAAATATGATCAATATTCGATACTGAGTAAACTAATTTTTATTTCTACTATTAAAAAATTGTGGTAAATTAGGTATTTAACATTGATATCGCTTCGTGAAAAAGTCTGTACTTGTCTTAGCGGTTTATTAGTTGGTCCCTTTACAAGCCGTAATACTTTTTCAATATAATGATAATCATAATAATATAAAGCTGACAAAGGCTGCGTTGTGCTACCTATATTCAAATAAAAACTTGGTTACTATAACATTTTTTTTTACAGGGAAGGTAACTGATACAAAACATGGCTACAGCAAAGAAAAAATGTCGACAATACAGTGTCGATTATTTGAAATATGGTTTTGTTCCATCAGAGGCAGATAAACACTTGCCCATGTGCCTAATATGCAATAAAGTTTTAAGCAATGACTCTATGAAACCATCAAAGCTCGAAGATCATCTAAAAAGGTGTCATACTGATAAAATGGGTAAAGATTTAAAATATTTTCAAACATTGAAGGAAAAATATGAAAAGAGACCCACCATGCACAGCATGTTCGCTTCAACATCTCAAAGTAACGATGATGGCTTGCGGGCATCTTACAATATCTCATTACTAATAGCAAAATCTGGAAAACCGCACACTATCGGAGAACAATTAATTTTACCCGCTGTTGAAGAGGTTTTAAAAACTGTTTTGCACAAATCTCCATTTGACGTACTAAAAAGAATTCCATTAAGTAACAATACTGTACAAAGACGCATTGATGAAATGAGCTCTGACATCGAAAGTTTTTTGTGCAATCATCTGCAAAAAAGTCATTTTTCTATACAACTGGACGAGTCAACGTTACCCGGTAATGAAGCATTATTATTAGCATATGTCCGATTTATCATGGAGGAAGAAATTCACGAAGAATTGCTATTTGCCAGAACTTTGGAGACTGACACTAAAGGCGAATCAATATTTAATGTCCTGAGTAATTTTTTTACGGAAAAATCGATTCCATTTACAAACATTATTTCAGTGGCAACAGACGGAGCTCCTGCAATGGTAGGGCGATATCGTGGGTTTATAAGTCATCTCAAAAGAATTATACCAGGACTTACAGCTATTCATTGCGTAATCCACCGACAACATCTTGTGGCGAAACATTTAAGTGACAGGTTGAACCAATCTCTTCATTTTATAATAAACGCTGTCAACAAAATTAGAAGCAATGCATTGAATACGCGTTTATTTGCTCAATTGTGCGACGAAAATGACGAAGACTTCCAACGACTGCTCTTACATACTGAAGTACGCTGGTTGTCGAAAGGTGCATGCTTAACGAGATTTTACTCTGTTTTCGATTCCGTATTAGAGTTCTTAGAAAGTAGAGATCCAGATTTAAAAGAAAACTTGATCAAATTCAAAGGAGACATTGCGTATTTGACAGATTTGTTTAAAAAATTTAATGATATTAACTTGCAGTTACAAGGGGACAGCCTGAATTTAATAAAAACAAAGGGGATAATTTCGGCTTTTCTTGGGAAATTGAAATTTATGAAGCAAAACATTAGTCGGCGCGAATTATCTCAATTTCCAAACTTGTCGCAGGTAGAAACTATTGATGAGGATATCCATACCTACAGTCAACATTTAAGTGCCCTGCATGATGACTTCAAAACCAGGTTTGAAGATATGCTGACGATGGATATACCACCATGGATCGTAAATCCATTTGATGAAACTGAAGTGGCCAATGTATTATTACAAGAGGAGCTGCTTGAGCTAAGCACCAATGAGGAGCTGAAGGTGAAATTTAGAAAAGGCTACCAAACATTTTGGCTGCAAGCAGAAATACACGAAAAATATCCTGGACTGTGGGAAATCGCAAGGAAATTTTTGATAGCTTTTCCCTCATCATACCTTGTCGAAAGAAGTTTTAGTGCCGTTACAAACCTCTTAACAAAAAAAAGGAGCAAACTAAACATCACAGAGCGGGGGGATTTGCGGTTATTGCTCACAAAAATAAAGCCAAACATTGATCGTTTGCTGACACTCCATCAAATACATCCTTCCCATTAATTAAAATTATGTCCACAACCTATAAGTATTACCTTATTATTATTTTTTTGTAATTCTTTTCTTTTAATTAATAAAATGTTATAAAATGTACCATTTTTCGTTTTTATTTAAAATTTAAAATTTTAACCTATCAGAATATAGGGACGGAACTCAGAAGCGACACAATTTTTATTTTTTGTCGACTTTAACAATGTGGTAGGAATGTAGCAGCAGGGGGTCCACCGACACCAGTTTAATTTTGAAAGTGGTGCACGAGAAAAATAAGTTTGGGAACTACTGGTCTAAACAAACTGTTTGTACTGATATAAATTACAGCTTCAAGTATTTGACTTCGACGATACTTAGTTTGAAGTTAATCGATTGTTATTACACCTTAGAAATGTCTGTTAAATGGTATATTGGTGTCTGATTCTTTTATAGACATTTATGTGATTTAAGTAAGGTAGAGTAGGTTTTATTTGACTCTACATATGCGAAAACTAATTCTAGCGAAAAGTACTATCAGCTTTTTACTAACGATTCCTCTCCGATTCCATTCAGTTAAGATTGGGTATACTGCATCGCGATAAGAAGTGATAGTAGACCCTTAACCGTATTCCTTTCACCTAGGGAAATAAAAAATGGGAAAAGTTTTCTGAGTAAAACAGAAGCATTGATTTATTCTTACCATCTTATTCTATGACATAAATATATAAAACGAGGGCAAAGAATAATTAATATAAATGAAAACATTTACGTACTGTCAGTGTTTATATAAATCTGTATGTAACGATGGATTTATAGTAACGGCTTATTTATCGCCTGCTGCGAAGGGCGGTTGCTCAATGTAAAAATACGCCATACAATTCAATGATACTCATTACAACGATGTTATTAACAATGAGAGTAGTCGTAGTACTTTTACGTAAATTATAGCGGGTTCTCAACCAATTATTTCATAAGTATGATTTTTATTATATCTATACATGTGAAAATGAATCCCTCTTTCCTTGGTCATGCCATAACTTGAGAACGGCTGGACCGGTTTAGTTTATTTTTGTTTCGAAAAATTTGTGAAAGTCCAGTGAAGGTTTAAAATCAGAAGGTGGTACGAAGCTCGTCGGATCAACTAGTATTATTATTATATATAGAAAATAGTAATGATTATTATAAAGAGGTTTTGCTTATGTTATGGCTGTAATAGACATCCACATCATAGTAGATACTACTACAGTAGGGCAATAAAAGGTAACATACAAACTTAAGATGTTTTTACAGTATGCTAACTTTCAAATCATTAAAGTAATGAATACAATAATTATTATAAACAGCGACAATAGCCCAACGGTTTTCTCATCCAGACTGGTATTGAAAGGCCGTAAGTTCGAACCCTATTCTTGTTGTCATCAACCCCTCTTCGCTTACTTCGTTTTGTACGAAGGGTAACCTAAAATACTAGTATTTATTGTATCACATAGGTAGCTACCTAGCAAGCGTCTTAAAAAACTTTAAGAACTTCTAATATTTTCGCATGTTTATACCAGTAATACACTGTACAAGTTTGCTTTCTTATTAAGAGTAGGTATCTTGTTAGTTTTTCGCAATTAGAAAAGCATTTATAAATCGACTTACTAAAGTCGACCTTCTCGAGTGTATATCTTTTTGGAGTGGTCTATGTGAATTGTGAAATAAAAAGTTTTTTTTTAAGTTATGGGTGCAGAAGCTTAGCATTCGGCCTCTTGCCTGTAGAATGTAGATACTAGGGTTTTATTGCCGCACGGAACTCTCTTAGGGTAGGTATATGACGATCCGTATTTACACTCTAAATGTAGAGGAGTAAAGACATTTTACAATTTTAAGTGTCAGGCTATGAAATGAAACGCATAAAATTAATTTCAAACAAAAATATGCAAGTAAACTTAAATACCCACAACATTACAATATATTAATGAAACTAATAATACATTCAACTCTCAAGTGTGCACCGGAAACGGATGAGCTATTGTGACGTCACGGGAAGTAGCGAAGACTTCCTGGCGGCAATAAATTCGCCAGTGTGTTTTGGCAATGCCTTTAGCCTGAGGACTGGGTGCCAGTGGGGTAAGACACATTATTCTACCGTATTATGTAAACTAGTAAGTAAAATAGAGAGTAATGGCACGACTGTGAATTTGTTTTTAAGACCTGAGATTTGACTTGTCAAAAGTCAGATGGGACTGATCACTAAGGTAAGCGAATCTGACCTTAGGTCTTATTATTAAGATTTATTTGAAGCCACAAATAATTACACTATACCGACAATTTTGACTGCAAAGTTTTATCGAGGAGAATAAAATTCTAGAAGATTATTTTTAAGAAGCTTTTTCATAAAATAACTGCCGAAATGTGGATGTACCTGTACCTTAGTCAGAGATCCTTCGGGGAATACAGACATGCTTTTATTTTATAATAGTCATAATTTTTAGCCTACTTTGGTATAGTAATTAGCAGACCCCTGCTGGATAAAGAAATTTGCCTTTCATTTGCACGCAGAATGGCTTATTCACACTACAACATGAATGACTACATTATAAATATCTTCTATTCAAGCAATAGAGTGTGAGAGTCGATTAATGCAAGTTTAAAATCAAACTTAAACAAAAAGCCTACAAAACATTTTAAGAGTAACATCGGAGTATTGAATAGGCAGCTTTACAAAGATATTTCTGCGATTGTTCTCAACTCAAGACTATTGAAAAAAGTTATTTTTCCGCATCCCGGGAAGCGGACAGCATCGAGTAACGAGCGCCCCGAGGTTGGCGCCGCGTCGCGTCGTCTACAAAGTTCTTAACCTCATTAAACATCCAATAATACCAAGTCATTTACATAAGGAAAAGATAAAGACAAGACGCGAGGAAACGACGCCATTTTGATTTTTCAATCGAAGGGGAGACTAGGGGCGCGGGCCGATTTGCGAATTCGCGCGCGCTCAGCGAACGTTTCATTGCGTAATTTGGAATAGGGCTACATTTTTTTCGATTCTTCCCCCTAACTTACCGTTGCGTTAAGTTGCTGCGATAGCAATTTAGAAATGGAATTATTGTAATGTTAATATTCTGAAGATAATAAAAAACTGATTTATTGTAATCGTATTTGTTATGGATCTACTAAGGGGCTCGGAGGAGGATATTCAGGTTTTTATACATTGAATTTTAATTTATTGAATGCGAATCAGCGACTCTAACAGTAAATTTTTGCCCTTTTAAATCACTATAAACATATTTTTAAGTACCTACTTAAAATACATCACCAACTTTATTTGGCCTTGCTCACCTTGGCAACGGTATAAATACTACACGGCTCGGTAACTGCCTTAACCGCATAAAAATCCGCTGAAAGTAAACAAACATTTAAAATATTTACCCATCGATGTCAAGTTACGAACGGGTACAAAAGACAAATTCATTTGCATTCAAATTACGCAAAATTAAACTTTAACAGCTGTACATAAGGCCGTGTGTGTATGTAAGTAAGTTGTAAGGCGTGCGGATGACGGGTGACAATTCAGTCTATAAATAATTTATGGATTAATAACAGGTCCGGTCACGTGGTGCGTCTGGTATTTTACCCTACAGCGATCCTCTGATCATAATTAGCTTGGACTGCTCACAGGAAACGCTGTAGAGTGCCCGAGGATATAAAAATATTAGAATGAAAAGGTCTTGTACTTCTTCTATGTCGACATCATTGATATAATTATATTCATATACACCTAGATATACCTACCTAGGTTAAAAGATTTTTCCTTAATTTTTTATTCTGAAATGGGTGTATGACGAACATTTTAAAAAAGACTGGTTGTAAAAAATGTTTGTTATAAATAGAGCTCAATAGGTATATTATGTTTTGTTTATTAAGATTAATCCTCAAGATAAAATTAAATGTATCCTGAATAAAGAATATGATTAAATGAAATGTATCAACTCCATTATAGAGATCAGTAATTAAGCTTCAGTTAACTATCATTCTGTAGGGAATGTAGCTTGTGTCTAATCTGTATATTAAATGATTGTATTTTCAGTTAAAAAAACAACTTGGTGGCTTCTCCATAAATTTCCTTAGTACACACAAGTCTATGTTGTAGCCGTCCCGTGGACACAAACTAATTTGTCTTACACGTTCTCTGTACCACTAGTAGGTACCACTCGCTTTGAAACTACAAGTAGTTGGTGATCGGGCTTAGTGCTCCTATTTTAAGAACTAACCTAGTAAGTGTAGACTAATATGTATTAGTATGATATGTATAGAGCTCATAAGTTAATTCCAAGCGTCAAACTGCAAGACCGAATGACACAGTGAGCTCATTTTGCGTGAATCGGATTGTAACTAATAACTAAAAATGTAAGGTAGTTGATAGTAATTGTTCAAATTAGACGTCTAACACCTCAGTCTGCCCGTGACCATGAATGCTGTAAAGGATTCGAAACGTCGGGACCAAAAAACAAAATTAAAACCGCGATAAAATCCGTAAAAATAGTTTTATTTAAATGTATAGAGCTGTTTTTGTTCTTAATTATTTTTATTTCTGGCTGCCTCGTTAGCAACCTTCGTAGGCAGAAGCAGATCAGCCCCCCTCGACAAGTGGCAAAACGCTTAACGAATAGAAATCGAATAGAATGATAAATGTATGGGATTGACATAATGTTTCGACTATGATATCGATGACATAGATATGACAAACCCATATAATTATTATTCTATTCGATTCACTTGTCTAGGGGGGCAGGGCTTGATTCTCGCGAACGGGTTTAAAGATTGCTGTAGTGGCAATGAATCAACTTCACACATGCATTTGTCTTTCGTCGTAAGTATTTCCTTGAAAGTATTAGGCATAGTCATTGTGTCAACTATCTCTGTATTTACGGAGGATGCCCGTTGCCCATAATGAAGTGTGGCATTACAAATGTTTGTATCAAGCTCTGTGTTCATGCACGTGCGATTTGTCTGTAATCGCACCCACCATGATACAGATACAACCTGTAGGCGGGAGAGTATTAGATTGCGTAAACAGTTTTAATAGCAATAATAAACGTCTGACGACGGAATATCATGATGAATTGTCTCTTAGCGTTAAAAGGTTAAAAACACATAACCCTTTTTCAGCTTTCCTGCCGTAGTTTGGTAAAAAATGCGCTTCGGTGTGTAATGTATCATCATCATCATCAGCAAAAGACGTCCACTATTGAACATAGGCCTCCCCGTTTAAGCGGGGGGGGGGGGGTTGCCATAATCCCCACGCTTGGCAGGCGGCTTGGGGATCGCAGTATTGGTGGTGAAGTTACAGAAGACGCTGCTGCCCATCTTCTGGATTTTCCCTTAGTCGCCTCTTACGACACCCACGGGAGGAAAGGGGGTGGTCGATTCTAGGCCGGATACCACACGGCACGCGGTGTAATGTATAGGACTAGTTAAAACAAAACAAATGAGACTAAACTTGCGGGGTTAACAATTGATTTATTTATTTATTATCGAGTCCTTTATCCGCCTCATAGCCTCATTATCAGATCACTTTGGTGGTAACTGCAAAATTATTGTTTTGTTATGCAGATTTCAGATAGGTCTACAGAAAAGTTTTAAAGCCGCCATTTGTATGCGTCCCAATAGTTCGATCAATTAAGATTATATTTCTAAACGTATTTACAAATCGATAATATTCTTTCAGCATCTATCCGCCAGGTAGGGCGGATCGTCTTGGCACGGGCGTGCCGCCCCGCGGCCGGAGGGCGGGCGTCACTTCCGCCGGAAATGCTGCTCGCTACCACCTTCACGGCTCTAATTGCAATTCCACTAACGGGCCTAATGTGATTTCGATGTGACGATTGCGTTAGGATAGGTGGATGTGTGAATACGAAGTATAATCGATGGTCGGTAAATAGATATCAAGAATCACTCGACTGCAGCGAACCCAAAAAAGAGGCCTATTTACAATTTTTCATTCCATTTTTGGAATAGTATATAATGTGCTCTTTTTCTTTTAGTATTAGAACTTCGGTTAAACTAAATCGTGCAGGTTCTTTGTTGCGAAATCATTTATTTTATTAGAAAAACTTAAGAATCCTTTTTTAAGCCTATGTTACCTAAACCAGTTTTTTCTTACACACAAACATAACATACAACATCAATCAACAGTTTTTTATTATTTTATTTATTTCGGGAAAACAAACAGTAGCATATTACAATAAACAGTGGTATGGGTAACAATAAACTTAATAAATATACTACCCACTACATTTTCCACATATTACTGTAAAAGGTTACTCAAGCTGTTAAACAGACTGCTGCCAAAACATGAATTGTAGTTATCGGTGAAAACAAAGAAGAATAAAAAAAAAGATACATATGAATAGTAAATCAGTTTGTGTAACACAGTACAAAACAGAATAATAATAATCAAAATTGATATCTCAAGGAGTGAGCTGTTGATCCTTTAGAATTAAAATTTTACTCCAAACAGTGGGGATACTATGAGCTTGCATTACATGTCATTCAGATATGGCACCTGGCGTAGCTAAAGACGACAAGATATTTAATATTTTCAATATACAACTTTGAATAAACGAGTAAACACCACTCGAAATTTGCACTACACATACCTAATGAGCTAAGTACATTTTTCGTCAAGATTCGTCGTTCGTATTCTTCGACGTTCTTCGAACAATATATTAAACGGGCTTTCCAAAATAAATAAGTTTCCAATCTTGAATAAGCATTAACGTTTGTTATTAATAACTCCATAGGTAAAGGGCTCGTTGTCCCCGATCAGGGTGTATCGAGGCATGTGATGAGTCCATCCAGAGCAGACTGACTCACCCGACGCCACGCTGAGACGAGTTACTTGGATCGTCTGCCTGCCGACATTACAAGGGAAGAGAGGCTAGCGAGTTTATAAATACGCCTTTGATAAACCTATGAACTATAATCTATGAAGCCCGTAGTGTGATTAGTTAATTTATTTGTAGGACCATGGGTTCAATAGGTTTTTAACCACTTAACCGTCCACGATGCAGACAATAGTTAAAAAATGACCATGTATCACATATGACTCACAGGACACGGAAATTGTTAATTATATGGCATGGTGTTCAAACATTATAGTATTTTGTGATTTACATTTGTACAGTTGTGTAAGCTTTATAGTTAGCTTACTTAACTGTTTTGCGTTTTTCTTTTGTTCATCTGTACCTAGTTAATGAAAACAGCTAGCTTAAGCTGACAACAAATTTAAAAATAGTGCCTAACCTTTGAGTCGCTTGCTTTATTCTGGATATTAAATATTTTGTTAATTCATGATGTTTGTTGTTTATTTTATTAATTAGTTCAGGTAGAATATTAGACTATCTTTTAGTTGATAGTTTATTTGAATGCAGATCGAGTTGAAACAAATACATTCCTGCAGGTATAATGTCAGTATTTTTATTTAGACCTCCGGACCAATTCAAGACAACACTCCATTTTTTGGTAGAAGAAAAACTATTAATATATTTTCCCCCGTTTCACTTGTACCACACTATAAAATATATCTAGTCCACCTACTTGGCAACTGATAAGTGGACGGCAGTCCGTGTGGATACAGGAAACGTGCTATGTATGGACATATTATAGTTATATCGGTAGATTAGTATGTTGTATGTATGCTGGCTGATATTAAACGCGTTCTTGTGTGGAGAAAAAGACTAAGGATTTCTGGCGCCATATGCCTCATATTTTAGCTAAATTGGGAAAGTTTATACTTATCCTATAACTTCGATTGTATATTCGTATTAAGTCAAATGATAGTAGTTGTATCGTATTGATTGCCACTGATGCTTAGATTTAGTCATGTTGCTCTTCGAGAGCTTGTCGAAGTCTGGAAAAGCCAAATCTTATTGTAAACTCAGTCAAAATCACCTGAAAAAAGACTCTTTTTGTGGAAATAACATCAGTTACACTCTCAAAACTTTTTGTTGTCAGGTAAGTAGTGTTTTTATTAACTAGAACTTAGTTAAAACCAACACCCGTGTTTTTATTGTCAATAATAGCTCCTGTAGAAGGAGTGACCCTATTGCCTATTCCATTAAAAAAGATATCTCTCCCTCTCTCTTGATTTGAATTCACAGCCGCTTACACAATCCGAATAAGTTTACAAATATTTAATTATCCTGTACCCAAATCTTCAATAGAAACGTATTAAACCAATATTTCGCCTCAAAATAACAACCCTTCAACATCGCCAGACTGAGCCTATACTATCTACATTGAATATACAAATACTTAGCTATAAATATTGAGATTTATGTATGTTTAGCAATATCGTAAATCTTACCCTCCCTGGAATGCGTCGTTGCGGTCGCATGCTACTCAAGTATTGAAATCGATCAGTTATGGGCATACACCCCTTATTATCATGTTTTGATTTGTATACGTATGTAGGTGGAAGAAATATGTGGTCTTCTTATACGGGTACCTAGTATCTACGCTTGAGCATTTTAGGGTAACTTAAGCCTAATGAATTTAGGGTTAACCTTAAACATTTTTAACCGCCGCACTTATAGGCGTTAATGATTACTTAAACTAACACCAAGTGAAGATTACACGACGTAAACTTTTAGTTTGTGTTAGTTTATAAATCTTATAAAATAAATTAAGCACTGATAGCCAAGTGGTATCACCATTGGACTGCCAAGTCAAAGCTCGCAAGTTCAAACCCCGGCGCGCACCAATGTCTTTTCGAATTCATGTGCGTATTATAAATTAATTATCAATTGCTAAAAAACGGTGAAGAAAAACATCGTGAGGAAACCGGCACGCCTGACAGATTTTTCAACGGTGTGTAAAGCCATGCCAGAGGCCTACAGGCGGTTTAAACTCTGACACCAGGTTGTTCATCAACCATACGATAAGAAGAAGAAGAATTAAACTGTGTACGGCTGTAAATCTTCTAACGCTTGTTTATATTGCAAGTACCTATAAGTGCAACTTAAAATATATACCCTGATATGGACACTTGGACATGGATGGATGTAAAAATACCAAAGTCATTTGTTTTCCATTAATGTTTGATATTAGCTGACTCCCACGAGACAATTGCTAAGATAAATATAATCAATGCAATACCTACTGCGCAACGCAAATGACATCTAATATCATTCCAACAATACAAACGTATCTATTAATCGATCTATCACTCCTAACATTAGTGTTGATTGTTGCTACTTGATTAGCTCTTAATTCGACACGTATTTTTTGCTATAGGTACCTACTACAATAGCCCAGTGTTTTTCTCTCACCAGCAAGTTATGTCTGATTTTTCAATTGTATAGCATGTAGGTTAAAGGGATACTTTCTGATATATATAGGTATATGTCAGGCTTAATGTCTTAAAAACAACCAACAATTTTAAAATGGTCTATGTTACCCGAGGAATTATAAAAATATCCCAGTACATTTTAAATTCAGATACCTCACTTTAGCATCGATCGCGTACCCCTCTATTTACCCCATAACGTAAGAAAACCTTGAATGATACTATACATTTATAATAAACTGCCATTCTTAAAAGACATCAAACAAACTCGACGGCGTCCACTTCGACCCCTTCAGAAAGGGTGAAGAAAAAAAATCGGGCAAGCAAAGACGCAAAATACTTTTTTGCCAAACTTTTTTTACTGTACAGAACATTATAAAATTTGAATATTGAAAGAAATAAGGTTCAAAATCCTTTGGCAAATGATTCTCGCGGGATATTTGTAGCGCGGCGCAAGAGCTTGCTAAAAGCACGCTGTATCAAAGAAATACGTCTAATGAATCTATTGATAGCTCAATATATGTGTTGCGTATTTTTTAATACACAAACGCAGGCTGTATGTGTGTGCAAGGAGGGGAGATGCTAAGAGATGCTTTCTTCGGACCCTCGTTTCTTATAGAGGAGCTGGTACGATTTGATACTTGAAGTTGCCGACAATTTGCACGCTGTAGGTACCTACGCCTATAACAAAGGTATAGGTATTTACTTACGTAAGCAATTTATAAGCCAAGCTGTTATAAAACTTTAAAGGTACAAACTAGGTCATCAAGCGCCACATTAAGAATTGTACGACATTATGAAAACAAAAGTTCGCAAGCTAAATTAAATTAGGTTTTCGATGTAGGTACACTATTATAATTATTACGTACAAGTAAAGAGGCATATGTAAAATAAAATGAGTTTTCTTTAGCGCCCATATTGTTTTGCTACAAGTCTCCTCAATGTTATACTGTTTGTTTTTTATTTAAGTACTAGATGTGCCCGCGACTCCGTCCGCGTGGAAATTCGGAAACAGCAAAAGTATTTTTAAATTGTTTTTAATATATTAGCTAAGTTTGAGCGAATTCGATTTAGTAGTTTTTACGCCATGCCGTACTATTTTATTACATGTATAGCTGTTGCCCGCGACTTCTTTGAACTTTTAACAGAAAAAAATACCTACCAGGCAGGCTTTTTTAAGTAGGTTAAAAATCTTTAAACCACTTATTTAACTAAGAATACTTTCCGGTATTAAAAAAAAACCGCAAAAATTGAACGGTAATTACGGAAGTTACAGAAAGTCTATTGAAAATAATATATAACTGAAGAAGAGAACATAAATAAATCCGTTTTGTGCGTTTCTGAGTTCCTGTACATTGAAACTACTGTAGAAAAAAAAATGCCAAGGATAAAAGACAACCGTGACGACCTGATTGGCGCAGTGGCTAAGCGATTGGTTGTGGGTTCGATTCCCGCAAAAAAAGTGTGATCCGTAGATGTTTGTCCCGAGTCTGGGTGTTTGTGTAAGTGAAATTTCATGCAGTTTTCATTGATGTATTGTGGCAGCTTCCCATAATACCTATTTAGTATTTGTTTCATTTTAATCGGTTCATAAAAAAACGTTACGTCAATCTTTACATACATGTAAATTGTCTTTACATACATGTCAATCTTTACATTATAGTACGACTGTCAAGTCAGATGTCGCAAGTTCAACTCCCGGCACGCACCAACGTCTTTTCGAATTCATGTGCGTACTATAAATTAGTTATCAGTTGCTAAAAACGGTGAAGGAAAACATCGTGAGGAAACCGGCACACCTGAGAGATGTTTCAACGGTGTGTAAAGCCATGTAAAGTCCTACAGGCGGTTTAAACTCTGACACCAGGTTATTCATCAACCATACGATAAGAAGAAGATTCCAAAGAGTCAATAAGAACCACGTCTGTTCCCATTAACAGTGACAATGAGAGCGAAGGTGCCGCGTTTTCTTTTTTTCGAAAATGTCTCTCGCAGTTAGCTCTCAGGGAGCTGTTACTGCTTAACCGGACAATAAGGTGGCGCGTGAATGCTCCCGCCTTTTTATAAATGCAGCGGATGGCCGTGTCGCGCGTTAAACTAAAATGGAAGCGGCGAGATTTGGAAGTTTTATTTCATCTATATCTTATATACCGATTTCTTTTTTTTTATAAAATAGATATTAAAGTGTACTTTTTGAATATTGGAGTTTGATAACGATATATCTATGTGAAATACAATATATTTATATATTTTATTAATACACTTGAAGAAGTGCCTAACGATTAAACACGTTATTGTGGCTAATTTATAAAAGATAGATATATACTATAAAGGACTTTTTTGTAGATCTTTTAGAGACCATCATTTTTGTAATACATACTTTTGGTGTATGGTCGACGTATGCGAGGATAAGAGCTCGAAAGCGCATTTTCATCCGACTTGCTTCAAATTTATCGTTACTGCTCAGCTCCTATGTGCTTTAGCGTTATGTTATATAGCCTATAACCTGCCCAGACGTATGGACTACAATCGTACCAAGTTTGGTTAAAATCCCTTCAGTAGTTTTTGACCCATGCGTGCACATACAGACAGACAGACAGACAGACAGAGACAGACCGACAAAAAATTTACTAATTGCATTTTTGGCATCAGTATCGATCACCAGTTATCCTCCAATAATAATTTTTAATATATATTCAATGTACAGAATTGACCTCTCTACAGTTTTATTATAAGTATAGATGTAGTTATGAATTCATTTTAAATGTTTATAACAAATCAAACGGTTACCTAGGTTAATTTATAGTTGTTGGTTAGCTAATAGTAAAATCTTTTAGTAAGGACGAAGCGCCTACAATACCTATAAGACACAATAAAAAAAACTAAGCTTTCCCACAAAAATATCTAGAGTTCTAGACTATTCAATCGAACTACAAATCACTCCCCTTATTTCACTCGACTCCGCCGATCGTCTCAAAGTTGCACACACACAAACTGCGCGCACTATTCGCACACACACCGACGCACACATGTACACCGCGGCCGCGAGGGGGCGCGCGCCCTTGCAAAACTCCTCCTTTATATTTTCTTGCTTTGTTATGTAAAAAAAATAAGAGAAAGGGGATCTTAAAATCGATACCCGTATGGCTGTATGTATTTATCATTGAATCGGGTTATTGTTTGGTATTTTTTGTGCAAAATTTAGCAACATGGCCGTTCTGTAAGCTGTGTGTTCTTTGCTTGCAATGTTATAAATCCATGTGCGAAAACATTGGCATCATCACTGCGTTTATTACTCAAAAACATTATAATGAAATCAAAATATTCTACCAGTATCTACGATATTTTTAACATAATAAGGAATGTAAGACCGCAACTTCGCGGGCACGTTGGCAAATGTTCAACCGATCATAAAAAAGTTTTCTTTTATAATTTCGTCGTAGACTTAATGGATTTAAGATCTTTGCTTGCTTAGTTGGCAAATATCCAGCAATCCTGTGTGGTGTAAGCTAGCAATATACTTCAAAATATTTAACTTTGTATTTCGTCGTTAACGATGTTTAGTGTCGCTTAAAAACACCATATTGATGAATAGTGCAGCCGCCATCCAGATTAAACGCCTAATGTCACACGTTAACAGACGACGGTGACCTAGAATTGAAAATTGATATCTACTTATGAATAAAATACTGATGAAGTTGATATACTTACTTGAATTTCGCGAGTTCTCAAGCGATTTTTAACTTTTTGCATTGTTTTAATATTCGGCAACTTAATTATTTTTGCATAAAGACTGTTTTACGAAAGCTTAACAAAATAAACAAAAACACATAACACTTTTCAATAACCTAATCAATAATAATTCAGAATTATCCGTCATAACTTAAAATTTCTTTGAAATAAATTCAAAACAACCGCGTAGACGCATACAACTTTTTTTTCTAATATCAACGTCCCGCGACAGGATTCACTCTAAACTGATTCGGATACACGCAAACTAGCCGTTGGTGACCTAAATAGCGATTCAGAAAAAATATAATAAAATCAAAACCGGTTTATCGAGCACTTTGTCTTTTGTATTCACAAAAGATCTATACAGAAAGGCCGCGGATGCTGCGTCCGTCGCGGTTTTCATGCGTATTAAAAAAAGGAGAATTAAAAAAAACTGGTTTAAAAATTGTGAATGAGCTTTTGTCCCGTGATCGGTTATTTTGATTTATTCGATTTTTAGTACGCGCGCGGTGTATGGGAAATAAAAAGAAGATGCACGTTCAACAGGTACTGGCGCGGGGAAAAGTGTTAGCGGGTTACACGGATTAGAAACGTTTTGTTGCTCCTGAATGTACAGGTTTTGGGCAGTTTGTCTGATTGGGTTTACTTACTTCTGCTTTTAAGGTTTCTGTGGTTTTGTAAGCATGGTATTGGTAGTTGAATAGAATATAAAGAAAACAATATTAGTGATACAATAAGCATTTTTATTTCATAATACGTTTTAATAATATGAACAAAACAATACTTAGGAGTAATGATAAATTACAAAACTATACAAACTGTATATTTCCAATGCAATAAAGTATGTTAATATAATAGTTATAAGTTAAACAGAAAAAAATGAATCAAACAGAACAAAAAGTAAAGACAAAGTTTATATCCAAACCCACTTAATAGATTAGAGACACACTGGTCCCACGTACGCAATGCATTATGTTATCTGGACGCAATAAATAAATCTATTAATTGCATAGATATTAATACTTAATCAAGCGTCCAGATATGCGATGCGTATCTACGTTGCGTTCGTGGGACCAGCTTGTTTCTACTTTCCACCTTTGAAACTAACATACTGTGACCTTATAAACTAACTAATAACTAACTATTACTACCAATATAATTCTTATATTATACGAACTTAAATAAATTCGTCATACCTATTTTGTACTGAATGTCAGGTGCTCACGATTTTGTTAATAAAAGTATAATACAAGTAGATACCATAGCGTAACAGTTCTGTGGTCGCATGTATCAAAACACGATTTTTATTCTTTGCCGGGGTGTCAGTCTCGATGTTTGTGCTTCTACAAAACGCTAAATACATGACAATATTTTATCTGTTACACAAGCGTTCGATTTTTCAAGTGTGCTTTGAGATTTGTGTTGATTGAATATCGTTTATAATGCTTCGATTTGTACATTGAATTTGATTTGATGCTTTTTTGTTTTGAGTATGATTTTACGGAACTTTGGCCTATTAGACGGATAAATCGTACTCAGTTACAATAACATAGATGAATAAGGTAGCCTAAGCAATCACTAGATAAAATAAATTAGAAAAATACATAATTTTTTGTTTAAAAAAAAACGTCGCCCCACACTTGTCATTTTTCCTGTATCTTGGGGGCGTTCAACAAATTTGGAATATCACATACAAAAACACCCAGTCGAGACAAACATCTGCGGATCATACAAATTAAACATTTCCCGTGCGGGAATCGAACTCGCTACCTTTAGCCACTGCGCCAATAAATATGAAAATGATTCGTGCCGAACCAAAGACAAAGGCCTGTATTATGAATGTTTGTAGTATAGCAGGTAGGCCAAAACAGTCATTCTAAAATGTACGGTACCTACTATTATTTAAAACTTAGTTTGGTACCTTAGAAAGGCTTAATCTATAAGTTTACTTACAACTTGCTAATTAATAATATCTATACAGTGTCCAATCTATATTAAAAAACATCTTTGACAGAAAAACAAAGTACCTACTGCAAAATAGAATGTATGAAAATTCATATTGAAATTAATGTTTCTCGCGAATCTTACATCAGTGGCAGCTCAATAAACTAACTATTGACAACAATACATTAATCACATCTCATAAGGTTAAATTAGAACCTCTAAAATATTAATTTGTACAAATTTCCACACCTAGGTATTTGTAATTGCAGGCAAGTTTATTACAAAAACACACTTAGTCAAATATAGCTATTTTTTAGTACCTAACAGTAAATAACATGTGTATCGTGTAAATGACAATTTAATAATGGCAACAATTTCTATAATGGGCAATCAGGTAAAAAGGAATGTGTGACAGTGAAGGGCGATCGGTTCCAAGTGCTGAAGGCGGGTGCTGTGTTATTCTCGTCCTTTTATCCGTAACCTAACTTAAATATGTAATTGTTAGTAAACATCTAGATTCGTACTGGCTAAATAAAGGAAATAAAACAAAAATACTCAAGTTTAGCAGTTCGTTTAGAAGTAGCTAATTTCACGAGTAAATAAATAAATAAAATAAAAAAAAGTTCTTACTAAATTAAGACTGACAGATGAAAAGAAAAAACGAACTAACTACAAAAAAAAAGAACACGAACACAATTTCAAAATTAGAATATCAAACCAGCCAGTATCAAATCACAGATTAAATAATTTCATAACAATATTCAAAATGTAATTGGTAAAATAATAGTAATTATAAATTATTCAGTGTATTATGTGCCGCCGGTGTCCGAGACCGGTCCAGCAGCTGTGTTCGATGTCTGTTTGTTTGTTATTCTAATACGCTATTGTGTGCTCTCTATATTTCAGTGTCCAGTTTCAAAAGATAATAGTGAATGGGAATTACTGGTTATATCGGGAGTTTGTTGTACGTTTTCGGCCGTATAATGATCTTCTTATTTGTCGTTTGTAATGTTTTTTAACGTCGTGTTCAAAAACAAGCAGTGTAAGTATAACGTGACCTAGAATCAACATGGGATAGCGTAAGTATTTAACTTATAATGCTACGTAGAAAAGAAGTTGCAGAACAAAGTAAAAATAAATAACTTTTAATTTAAGTTTTACAATTTGCATATATAAACTTAAAAGACAGTTAAAAAATATGTACCATAAGCAATTAAGCTGATAATATTATAGGGAAATTGTATTGTATGGTGACTAATAAAAAAAAAATGTAATTTCGACTAGTTAATTATATATTATTTTATTCGCTATTCGACACTAGATGGCGTTACAAACTTGGGTGGCGCCACATGCGGTGATTTTCAGAATTACAATCGTGGGTAGAGACATCTGTTAATGAGTAGATTAAACTATTTCGTTTTGACTACTCGACGCTAGATGGCGTTAGCTAACGCATAACAAAAGCAGGTTTGCGTTTAAAAAATGAAATATGGTTAGAATTGGAAGAAGTTTAATTAATAAAAGAAAATTGGGAAAATTAAATCAAAAATATTATTTACTATTACTGTAAGCAGTTTTTAACTTATAAATGATTTAAAAAGGTTTACATCGAAAAGTGGTTTGTTTTATTAATTGTAGGTTGGTATTTTGATATCTATTATAATAAATAATTATTGTAAATGAGTTACAGAAAACGCTTTTCATTAAGTTGACCAGCGCAAATTTGTAGCCTATTTCAAAACGGCAGTCAATCTTCCAAAGCATTGGCAGCTGCTTTTCCTTTGAAAAACACAATTTTTCGCGCCAACGGAGCGTTCTAAAGAAAATTACCAAACGGGCCTGTCCAAAATACCTCGACAAACATATTAATACCGTCCTTGAAATTCCAATGACTGTTTACTACACCGTAATAAGGTTTAATTTGGCTTGAAAGTGATTTTTTGGGGTGATGTAATGGTTTGTAGAATATAGGCTTTATCTGAATACCCATGACCTGGTGAACGCTAATGTGGTTACCGGGCCCTTGTTAAGGTTAATTTTCACTTAGTGAGCCTATAGTGGTGGACGGTTGATAAAAACTACTGGTTGTTGAAAGCATTTACTTTCTATCAGGATCGAATTTGTGAAACGCTCAATATCACTTACAATGTGAGTTGGGTAAACTGTAGGTAATATTATATTGTAATATGTAGAAATATTTTTACTATTTATGCCGGTTTTACATCACGTATGTATTCGGGAATGCCTGACTAGTTTCGACCTCGAACAGCTCTTATTCTTGAGCTGGTTACGCGGTAGATTTCCGAGCTGAACTGTTACTAAGTGTAACTGATAATGTTATAGTAAAATATGTAAAAAATAAGTAATGAGAACACGTCATGCTGATCTTTACTTCATTAAGTTAACTTATGAAAGATCTAAATTGAACTATGTTTTACACAAACACGTGAATAATTGTTTTTATCATAATTTACATTTGAATTTAACTAAATCGAAGTTCTAACTCAATTTCTAAAATTCCAACATTGTATCTTGGAACCTAACTTAACTATTGATTAGATAGTCAATATCAGTCCTTGTAAGAAGCATCTTTTCATAAAAAAATAATTCAACGTGTTACGTAGATATCTAATTATGACCACCACTATCAATGAAAAATATTCTCTATAAACTTTTTTCTATTAAACTAAACTAATTCAGAAAACTCACAAAATTTAGTTTATCTCGCAATCCACATGTTAAAATACCACATATTAATAATACTAAATATAGATTTTCACAACATAAAAAACAATAGTACGAAAAATAATTCGACAAAGCCGGCCGCCATTTTATCGATTAAACAAAACTTTTTTCTTGCAACTTCGCAAACAGAAGTCGTATGAATGAAGAATTAACATAACCCTCTTCTAAATAACGCGGGGTGTTATTTGCATAATGACAGCGGTGTCGGAAGAAACCGACATTAATCAGGGGGAGCCCCGTGCAGCGACGACTTGAGACGCCTTCAAAGAGGGTGGGTTTAAATTTCAAATTGGGATGTATATTTGTTTAAGAGTGTTATCCCTTGCGATTGTTTTGTTACGATATTGTACCAATTTAATTTATACTGTGCTGTGAAAATTAGATAGTAACGGTTGATATTTACCTATGGTATTAGGTTTGACAGTTTTAGCTACTAACATAGATTTTTAGAAAAGAGGGTTTGGTTCTTGCATGATAATCAAAATTAAAGAAAAATCTATAAGGATTAGGGTCAAGAGTACCCTAAACCAACAAGAACGACAAAAGTCTCACGATCATAAATATTCCATATTCGTAGTTACTGTTTAAGACTTTGGTAGATACTAAATAGGGACGAAGGAAGTTGTTATATCTATTTAAAGTTAGATCTTTATGGATAAAAACAGTTTGCAATAACGACCTTTCGTGCAAATTGAGGAAAAACAACACTACCTATCGTCAGCTGAACATTGATACAAATGTATGTCACTACACGAACGGATTAGTTAATTAATTACAGTACAGCAATAGGTGTGCTATTAATAGGTATTCAAGGGTATCTGTAGTGTTCTCACTGCCCACAGGCGACCTGTGGCTGCTGTGAAATTGTTACAATTCGATTACTCTTGGAACTCGAATCTATCTCCCCATATTACACAAGTAAGTGAGAATTGTTAATCGTTATCGAACATAGTAATAGTAATTAATACATGTATTAGTAAAAACTCATTTCTTGACAACATATTTTATTTCAGTTACGTGAGAGTGAACGAGAGTACAGTCGTAAGAGGCAACGAACCCGTGGCAGGATGAATTGCAATTTGCACGCCAACTATTTCATGGGATCTGTGACGAGCACCGAAATATAGATAAGTATGGATGATAATAAACCACCTCTACCACTCACTATAGGAATTACAGGCGTGATTATAAATGTAGTACATTTTTTACTTTGATTCAGTTAAAAACAGTACAAAATTTTAAAAACGTACTGCTATCTTAAAAAGAAAACTTCTAATGCATCTTTCACAAAGGTCCGCTGTATGAAAAGGAATGCAGACAAACATTCTTTTTTCAAATTAAACATTTCTGCCAATTAGGAGCAGACATTACACAAAGAATACAATATTTTTAAGAACGACACTTTTGAATAATAGAACACTGTCTGACGTGTAATTGAGATTTGAAAAGGTATAAAACAAAAGAGAGGAGACCTAAATAAAAAGTAAAAAGTGTAAAATAATAAGTTTGCGTTAGGGGGCGCGGTTGGGGCCGCCAAGTTTTCACACTTTGCCTCCACTTTTTCTCGCATTAACCCTGCGCTTGCCGCGTCGGAGTTTCCTTTGGCATCGTTAAGTGTCTAACGACTGGCAATTTGCGTGAAAGCTCTTATTTGAATTGATTTATTTGTTTTTACTTTGTTCTAATGGCCAGTTCTTGTATAATGTCTTATAAGAAGTATATTAGACTCGTTTTATAAAGAATGCAAGCTAATGAGAATTAAAAGAAGTTTCTGTTATTTTTAGTTAGGTTTTTAAAAGGTAGCTCGGCCGAAATTGGTTTGTTAAATCGCAAATTTGTATAATTAAATAAGCTACGGATTTCGACTCTAGTTTGTAGTAAAGTAAGTTTTCATTGAATTTAGACCATCTAATTACTATAGAAAAGGTGTCTCAATACGGGGTAATATTACTTCCTATAAACCTTGGTTGCCTCGATAGTTTGTTAAACTAGTTTCAGAGTAAGCGTTGTGAACCGAAGCGTATCTGGGACCATTAGCGGCAGTAATGAGCATTAACCATCTACAGTTATTCCAAACTACACAATAATGGATACCTCACAAAAGATAACCCAAACACGCCCTATATTGATAGAGGCCTGAAATTTAATATGAAATATTTCAAACTAGTAACACTAACAACTGACGCACACATAGACACACGTACGGTACATAAAGGAACGTAAAACTACCCTCACACAGATGTAAAAACTACACAAATACATTGAAGCATAAGAGGGGTGTCTTTGTTACACATTAAGGAAGAAGGGCATGAAGACGGGGTGAGGGGGGAAGGGGCGGGCGGCGTGGGGCAGGGGTAGCCCCACCCCGGGCTGTTTTGTATTCAGCTCGGTCGTCCGTTTACGATTTCGCGCGGGACACTTGGAGATTTCTATTGCGTTGCGTCACAACGCGACAATTCGGTATTTCTTTATTAGAATTGTGGTTGGCCCGCTTTGTTGCTTGGGGAAGCATTTGCATCTACTGGGTTAATCTTTGGCACTGGATGCTGAATTCTATTCTGTGTATAACATTTTTTGTTATGCTCTCTGAAGCAAGCAAAATTACTTAGAACTAGCAAAGATCTAGTACTTTTTCTAAAACCCGACACGAAAACCAACTTATTACGTCTTATTAACAAGATACAGAACTCAAACCTTTAATATTCAACCAATTCTTATTACCAAAACTTATAATCCAAACAGATAACGTACAAACACTGAATAATTCAAACCTACTAAGATCGCGGCATATTAAAAAACAAACACTCGATCCAAATGCACATTAACTAATAAACTCACATTATGATCAATTTAAAAAAGGAACACCATTTCACGATCCAATAAAAAGCGTCTAAAACCGTCGTAAATATAAGACTAATTTGAATAAACGAAGGTTGAGATAAAAATGTGAATGAAAATAATAAAAGTGGGAGAAGCATTACCGTCGGAGTGGACCTTATAAGAAGACAATTTTATGCAAATCTTTTTCCGCTACTTTAGCATTCGAGGAACAAACGTGGCGGTGTAGGGTTGAACGTAAAACATTATAGTACATTTTTTTGTAAAATATTAAACATAGATAATATTTTTTTTGTAAAACTATTATTTTATCGTTTTTGTGATCTATTAACTAACCACATAGACCTAAGTAATACGTACTTTATTATTTAAGTTATGGTCACTGGTATAGAGATTTATGTCTATTCTATTATTTAAAATAGCGAAATCAAAGGAACACAATTTCTCGGAACGCATTTTGAACTGTTTCAGTTCAAAAACGATTCCTAGAACGCATTAAAATTGATATTTAGGGGAACATTTGTATTTAGTTTATTTTTCATTAAGCCTTGTGTACTTAAGTAATATTGTAATAAAAATTTAGTGATATTTAAAATAATATTACGCGGACTTCTAGACACACAATTCGTAATTTAAGCGTAAATTGGGTACCGTACCGTCTTTTAACAAAATTAAAAGCTTACCCGAATATACCTACGATAATTAAAAGGTCTGCTGAAGTACTTAATTGATATTTAAGCCTCGTGCAAAACTGCAAAGTAATTTTGTTATTTACTTTAGATTTAGGTTTCAACGCAACGATGTAAACTAAGTCCAATTTCGAGTTATTTGTGTCTAGATAGTAAATTACTTACTACATTTCTACTCTAGGTTGCCCAAATGAAAAGTGGAGCCGCTATTCGCTTCAAAGGTCTCTTAATCAAGCTCCAATATTAAGGTCGAGTGGCTTTAGACGTAATGATTTTCAGAGATATTTTATCCTTTCACAAGTACCCGAGTACCTTGTGGGTTGGATACACGTTAGTGATTGATCTCAATAACTGATTTTTAATCGTCGAAATGCCAAATGTACAATCACTTACAATGTGACCTAATAATTTTTACAGATTGTGAAAAAACTATCTTTAATGTCAATTTATTTAATATAAATTAATTATGTTACATTGTGACAGCCCTAATTCAGGAATGCGCTAAAAATAATTTTTCTGTAGTGTGAAGCGACTCACTCGCGCCGAGCAGTGTAAGCGGCTCTTTTATTTTTAAAAGACATTTGCGGTTCGTTCTTTATGAATCTTACTTTAAATGTTTTAGTTGCCAGTTATTTTTATTCGGATTAACGTCTTAGTTATGGTGGATTCTTTTTAGATGAGCTTAAATATTTAAACATTTTTAGAACTATTAATAGACAAGTTTGAATTTAAATAGAAAAGGTTTGTTTTCTTTATTATGTTATTGAATTTGATATTTTATGTTGATGTTTTAATAACTGTTAAGAGATATGAAAAAGGATTGGATCAGACTTTTATCGAGATATTAATTAATTTATTAAAACGATATTAAAGTTTTTAATTTGCTACCAATTAGAGTTTAAACGGTACCGATATCTATTTCGCTTTTCTATTATTTTAATCTTAATCATACACCGTTTTACTCATCTATTGCCTTGCCTTATTTGAAGGAGCTTCAGGATATAAAGGTGTGAACGTACAGCCGCCATTGAAAGAAAATTATGAAGGTAATCCTTTATACTTTTCGTACTTCTATTAATGCATCGCACATTTGTAAACCCATTAATTAATGAATAAAGCTTAAAAATAACAGCAATTTAATAATAAATATGTTCTGAAGCTCAGTTTTCTGGTCACGTGCCGTCCACCGGCGTTTATATGTTCGGCGCGAGAATTAAAGAAGTGCAGCGGCGAAGGGTTGAATGCTAATGTTGGCGGGCCTTAATCGAGCCGCCATTATGTTCTTTATTTGAAAAAATATGCCAATAAGAATTTTCGAATAGCTGTGAATTGCCTAGATGGGTACTTAATTGAAAAAGAAAAGTGTTTTATAACGAAGAGTCCTCACTTGGCTTGTATTTTTCGTTTGTAGGTTCAGTGAAAACTTATGAAAGTTATAGTAAAATGTTCAGTGATATCGCAAAATGTTACTTAGGTATTCAGTGACGATCTCATTAAAACCTCCGGAGATAAACAATGGAACTCAAACAAACTAAACAGCAAAATATCTCCCGCGACTGCTGTTATAATTATTTTGACAATTTATTTTGAAAAGTTATTTCAATTTAATTTACCAAAAATTAATATTTGGAATAAAAATGAAAGCAAAACAATTGAATAGCATTGATTAAATGTCTCGCAAAAACAACGGTCAGACAAAACACGTAGAGATAACCGTTTGTACTAATGAAAAGCACTGTTAGTTCTGATTGCGACCCCTCTAACTGTCTTAAAGTTAGCACACATATACACCACCCAACCCACTAAGGAACATACTGACTACCAGCGTTACTTGACCCCCTACCCTGATGTTAGGCGGGTTACACGCGAGCGACAATACAAGGGCGACTTTTTGGTAGCTGTTGAAGTACGAAATGATTCGGCTGTTATTATTTGAAACGGTTGTTTTTATCTTAGGTGTATCGTATTTTTGATTTGATAACTATTTACAATAAAGGAAAATGTATAGACCATATGACCATATGACCACACTGCTACTAATGCAGAGCATAATTCATGAGCTTTCCTAGTTTTCAGCCAGTATGTTTACTACTGAAAAATCTGTAAAATATCCGTAATAATTATTAATGAAACATTCAACTTAAAACCATTACATGATTAAAGTTAACATTAATATTTATTACCTTTAACTAAGATCTGAAAATGTTAACTTTTTGTGGCTCTAATTAGATAGAACCCACAAAAAGTCTACCATTTGTAAACAACCTAATTCGAACGTTGAGCGAATGTGGGCACATCGCGCGATGGACTTGGAAAGTTCTTGTTTCATCAGCGGGGGTGTGGGGGGGGGGACGCGCGAGGGGGGCGGGGAGGGTACGTAAGGAACGTTAGAAGAAACACCCACGATGGACCGAGTACCGGCTGACGGCTCGGGTTTGGGAGGAGATCAGTGTGCGATTGTTTTACGACTGCCACGACGTTTTTGTTCTTCTATTAGGATTATACTAGAGGTGGATGTTAAAAGTTATAACATTTTAATTAACATGTTAAAATAAATGACGCTGAAATATTTATTTTATTTACAACTCCTAGGCCTGTAAAAGTATGAAGGGAATTTTATGGATTAATTGAATTAAGCAGCATGTTCATTTATAGAATCACTTAAACAAAATCACTAAAAACTACACATCATGTTAAAAATCACATTTTTAACATCATGGTTGGTTGCAAGCTTAATGCTAATATTATAGCGAGACTAATCGTTTAAATGCATATAACAGTTATAACACATTAACTTATCTCAAGACACATAAAGTTACCATGTTATAATAAATAACATTTTAATTATCATGTTATTTATTTTTTACATTAGCATTTAACCCACTAAAAATTTTAACATTATTTCCTACCGCTAGATAATACAGCTTGCTCTATGGGACTTACTCTATGTATAGTGTACCTAAGTTAGATGCTACCTAACTTAACTATAGCGTTTGCGTTTTACTTTTGTTAAATGACAGATGAGCATAAAAAGATGCAGACCCGATAGTTGAGTTATCTAGCATTTAACTTACACTAGGGGCTTTGATACCTAGCAGTTTGCGATCGTGTGATGTCCGGTGGTCAATGTAATTCGATTATTTTTGTTACCAGCGAAATCTTATGGTAGTACTGGTAAAGTAACAAACGAGGTTGTCTGTGAGATTTTGCAGAATAATAATGTATTTTATCTTATCTGACTTCAAGCTTATTTCTAGATTCTTATTTCTTGTTGTTTTGGTAATTTATAATTTTCTAGTGTGTAGATACCTAATATAAAAACTATTTTTGATAAAAATTTCGACTTTATATATATTTATATTTATAGTAGGTATTTAAGTCAGGACTTTTAACTCTTAGACAACGACAATAACCCTAATATACTTATTCATACTTTTCAACTCGTCTTTTTCACAGAAAAATTTCCACCAATTTTCAGTACAAACTATATATTGTATAGTATATTTTGATAAAGCTACATTCCTGTAAAAGTAAGGATCCTTAAGAGTGGGCGATATCGACCGCCGCCCACCGACCGCGTCTTAGCGCCAGTCGTGGTGCTATTAATTATGGTGGACACGACGCGACGGGACGGGAACGAAACGAGTTGCTGTGAACAATTTGTAATACATAATACACTTGTGACGTCCAGTGTTTGTTTTAATTAGATTTATGGATGTTCTTGTTTATGAGAGTTTAGTGTATTTGAGCCCGATGACTGGCAATAAACGTCACAAGACACTATGATAACGCCATTACCGTTTAAATAAAAAAATATGTACGAAACAAAACGTGACAATAATGCTTGTGTAAAAAAAGTATATAGAGACGATCTATGATGATAAAATAAAAGACTTTTTCTCACTTTAGGGCACGCACAATGACGTCACAAAAATTATTTGACAGCTAACGTCAAACGATTAGTCCGCTATATTGTTACGTCATTGCCTTCGGAAAAGTAAGCTTAGAAACTCGTCACTTGTCCGCAGGCAATAAATCTTATAGATATGGGACTAGTCGTTTGGACTTAACGCTGTTCATCTTAGCTATGCGGTACTTTTTTACAAAAGTATTAAGTAAAAGAGCAATGTAACCAAGAAAAAAAATGTTATAACGTAGTCTAAACTCTACCTTATATATATTAAAATTCTAGCCGGGGTAATATGAAAACATCACTTTCAATGATTATTATAAAATCCACACTCTTCCTTTTAAGGTTTCTATTTCAAACGTAGAACGTAATTATTTAAACGGCAATCGAATCCATAGATAAATCTTATACTTTTTTTAAAGCATTGGCGATGGCGCAAACGAGCGGTTATCATCGGCATCTCGAGTGGGTGATTAACTCGGTCGGTAAACACATTAATCAAGTCGAGAATGTAAGGCGAGAGCGGACGAAAGTGTACTGTGGCTAGTCCTGCGGTTGTATTCTCGTTAACTTATCGATTTCATTTTTTCTTTTTTATTATCACAAGTGAGCTTTCAACATTTCTGCGTAAATGCCAGTTAAATAATTAAGTATGCTCGGTTTTTTGTAGCCTTCTAACTTAGAGGATTTAATCGACCCTTCTTACATTCTGCTTCCTTACTTTTAGATAGGATTTGACATTAAAAGCACGAAATAATCGTAATTTCAAATTAGGTTGTAGTTTTTACTCCTAACTTAGTACAATTACGATACTAAAACGACGGTTAAATACTTAGTTCCAATGTTAGCCTTAAAGCAACTACCTACCCTACCTTACTAATTGACGAAGGGTTCTATTCAAAAATCTTAATTAAATTTAGAAAAGTACAAGCCGCTGCATAAATAACAAAACAAAATGTGAAATTCTGGCCGTGTGTAAATTGTTAGCTACAAATTCGTGTTATTTTTCCTACCAATTTTTTTCGAATACAGAATAGGTCTGCGTATTGGGTGTCACGCTTCTATCTCACTAGGGCTGCCTCTCAGGTGTCGCGCTGTTAATAGGGTTGCCCGTAATGTAAGATCGTTGTGTCTAAGTATCGTCATTATTTATCATAAGTAGCCAGTGTAGCCACTGTAGCCACTGTGTAGATGTAGTTTGTAGACAGTGGCTACATTAGTTGTCAAGCTGAAGCTAGTTTCATATTAATGAGGTTCAGTGTAAGTGTGGAGACTTTATATTGTTCCATTTAAAAGTTCATAAATTCTAAAATCAATTTTAAGGGCTTTTTTATATTTTTGATTTCATTAAAGGTTTTCTTATTAATGTGTATGTTCACACTGGTTTCATCACTTTATTCGATTTATTATCAGTAGCTATGCATATTAATTGGTAACACAAAATACTCATTTTTTTAACCAATTGTCATCTTGATAAATTAATAAAGTCAGAACACAAAAGCGAAGATTTTATTGTATTAAAGAGACATCCCTTTCAGATAACTAACTATTTAATTATCATGATAAATGATAAATGATTTTATTTCTGTAAATTTCATGTAAATTTCATGACCTCAAAAAGAGTAAAATATATCGCAGTAGATGCCAGGGTTTGGTTGACAAGAGTTACAATTATGATTTTAATCACTCAGACAAAGACTACACTATACTTAGTTCATTAACATTTTATTTTCGTTCATAAAGTACCTAATTAATGTGAAAAATGATAACAAATTCTAGTCAATATATTTTAACTAATTTCTGGATCAACTGACTATTTGTTAAAGAATTTTTAGTGTATGCTACTCGTATATAACCTACGTACTTATTTTTAATTTTTATATTAAGCTTTCCTGAAGTACATGAAAAATCAAAACGATGAAAAATCAGAACGAAAAATAGTCATAAGTGAAGAAAAGCATATTTTCTAATTTAATACGGGTAAACCGTTACTGTCACTTTAGTGAATTATTTTGATAATGAGACCTTACACTATAGTTTTTAAACAACAATCATTATAAAAATCACGAAACTATTATTTTTCAAGTAGATCCTTTTTCAAATTGCCCTTCAAGAACTTATCAGCCAGATACCAGCCAGTTATATTTTTATTTGATATTATATTTTGAAATGACACATAACACCCGCCGAATTCGGCGTTTAAACAGTAACGCACACCGAACCTTCTAGTCGTATCCTTATACCTAAACACCCACACCACATAATATACCTAACTAACGCTAGCCTTAATTCTACATTAAAGACGGCCATCCTCAGAATTGGGCGCTCCTTATGGACGCTGGAGGGGGAGGGGCGCGGGTCGCGGAGGGTGAGGGTAGCAGGGGGGCAAGACACTCGATCAATACCGACCCGACTTTCAAACTGCTTTCACCCTAACGAAAGTCGCCCGGACTCCGCTCGAGCGAGCCATGGAGGATTCGTATAGAGTTGTTGATACCGATCAGATCATTTTTGGAGGAAATATTAGAAAATGTTGTTAAGACGAGTGTCACTTATGGTGATTGGCTTTTAGTTAGATTCATCATCATCACCTGATAGACGTCCACTGTTGAACGAAGGTCTCCCCCTTTTAGAAGGGGGCTGCCATAATCCTCACGCTTGGCAAGCGGACTGCTTTGGTTAGAGTATTTCGTAGCAATTCGTACAAAAATGCGGGATAAATATAATTGGCGTTAAATACTTCAATTATAATAATAGTTGAATCTGATTATGTCTGTGTCGTTGGAGTGGTTTCTGAAGGCTTATTACTAACGTGCTTTCTGCGGTGTTCAGTTTATTTCACAAATCTTTTTACTGCTGTCATGTTCACGGTTGCTGAAGTTGGCGTGTTCATCACAGTTCTTGAATTACTCCTACATCTTTGTAATTGTTTTGGGAAGTGACGGCATTGTTTTACTCGACATAAAATACCTGAAACAATAGGAAATATGATTTGTTAGTCATCATCAGCCAAAAGACGTCCACTGTTGAACATAGGCCTCCCCGTTTAAGCAGGGGGGGGGGGGTTTGCCATAATCCCCACGCTTGGCAAGCGGCTTGGGGATCGCAGTGTTGGTGGTCAAGTTACAGAAGACGCTGCTGCCCATCTTCTGGATTTTCCCTTAGTCGCCTCTTACGACACCCACGGGAGGAAAGGGGGTGGTCAATTCTAGGCCGGATACCACACGGCCATTTGTTAGTAAAGATACCTAATAACACTATTTTACACTAGTAGGGGTAGCATATTTGGCTGCGTATTATGAGGTCTCGGGTTGGAAACTTTATGTATGTATATTGTAAGTAGTTTATGTATTGGTACTTAATAATGATATAAGTTAATGGTTAACGTATTTTCCTATACAATACTCAGTGCATCCACCACTGTTCAACTCTGCATCACCCTAAGGTTGACTGGTAGAAAATGCCTAATGGTATTAACCGCCGCACTCAGAGACGTTAATGATTACTTAAACCGACACTAAGTAAAGATTTCACAAAGGAAACCTTTACTTAGTGATAGTTTAAGTTACCATTAATTGTCTCTTAGTTCGGCGGTAAGTCCGCCTTTGTACGAAATGTGCATTATGTATAAATAAATAAATAAACTTAATGGGGTTTCCTAGCAATAAATTATGTGTGCCGAAGGAAGTGTGTGCTTTTATGAGTAAAACCATTGGTCTTGCGCCTGATCTCGCTACGGTTCGGCACGGTTTACCTACCATCCTTTGGACGTTGCGTGTGAAGGAAAAGAAAGTGCCTTCTCGCACATATTTGTGTACTTAACTATTCTCCCTACATTAATCCTGTATCTGGCCCTGTACCACATAATAATAATAGGTAGCATTTTTTTTAAATTATGTTCGCCCACACTAGGAAATTCTCTTGTATCGTGAAATATTACATACACAAACCACACTCAGGACAAACATCTGCAGGTCAGACATTTTTCTGTGTCCTGTGCGGGAATCGAACCAATGCGCCAATCAGGTCGTCAAATATTGCATGGATCGCATTAACATCTACTAAGATATACAAGCACGTCTTCAGCGCGCTGTCTTCACGTACGCCCCCCGTGCGAACATTTCGTACCAACCCCCCGCGCGCCGCCCCCCGGTCTTATCGGCCTTAGTGCGGACCCACGTATAATTTAATTATATAGGTATACCTACACGCTGGCCTTGCTCGCTACGGATTTAAAGATAACGTCCTAATTATTATTAAGGAGAATGAAGACGTTATTTTAATGTAATTGTGTCGGTTTTATGGCTTTTGGAGGATGTTTTAACACGCTTTTTACTGAATTAAGTGTGAGCTGTCTTATTTGTATGGGCAAGTGTTCTGTGCATAGTTTACAAGTTGTATTCTATTAAAGGCAATTTTCAGTGTTGTTGAAGGCTCGGGTATTCTATTTGTACGGAATCTCTCTAGATTATGTGAAAATCAAAAAGGCAAGCTTTTAAATTAAACTGAAACTGTATTATTATAGATTTTTAGGACTGCCACAGACATATGGGTAATATCAATGTAATGTAAGTATTGATTTGTTTAAATCGACCGATAAGGAATCCAAAAAATAATAATTATGTTTCATAGTTCCCTTATGTACTTAATAAGTTCTCCGTAACTTGACAACGTATTTGCCTAAATGATATTAATACTCGAAAGTTTTATGTGCAAAAGTAGGTAGTATTCTAACTTGACCCATGTAAAGTAAAAAGAGAAGGGTTTGCAATTTCATGGAAGTTTATTGACTATATTCATTTTAAAATCTTATTACTTTTTTACAAAAAATCATCACAACAAATTATATTCTGAAATGAGAACAAGTTGCGCGAGCTTCAACCCTTTGAATGCTGCGTCGCCGCGTCGTGAGAAACGCGGAGATGAAGGGTCTCCGTGACCCGAGGTCACTACTGGCCGCGCATCGCGTGAGATCACTGTACAAAACACTGAGATGCGCTGTGAGAAAGATACAAGTTTTACTTGTTTTGAATATAATTGACAGTAGAAATAAACCTCAGTTAAACGTATTTTATTAGGCTTCGTGACGTGACAAAAACGTTGATGTTTAATACCTGTTTAAGAACAATAGATTGCCTGCCTAAATTTTATTTATCAGTATTGCTTAATATTTTTGTTATAACAAATAAGATAATTGTTTCTGTTGTAACAGTACTGTTGTACGTGTATCTTTATATTGTCTTGCAGTGCCCAAAACTACAGTTGCATCTTTGTTTTTAGCTATGAAAAATGTCGTGCGATATGAGAGTTATTAAATTATATCTCTAGCGCAACTCAGCTCGTTGTTGTATGCTATTAATTTTTACTTAGTAGTACTTCTAAATAATAACAATCTAAATATTGATATAGCATAGCACTGCTAGTGCTTCAATACTTAGGCCATTTTACTTATTGATCATTATCTTAGCTACTCAATTATTCTAAACTGTGTATTTTATGATGGTAAGAATCGTCAATAAATGCTGCTAGGTATGTAGATAACGTACATATTACTTTGAAAATTTATCATTTTATATCTAATAAAGAATAACCATGACTACTTATATTAAACCATGGTATAGTCGTGAGAAATATCCGTCAACGTTCAATGCAAGCTGACCTAGGTCAAAGTCGCGACCCGTGGGTCAAAACAACCGGTAACCATGTAAAGGGTTAAAAAAATGTGGCGTCAAATGTAAGAAAAACCCGTAAAATCATAAACAAATGTTCATAGCTGTTCTGTCAATTAAATAAGCTCTCTATATTTTATTTTAGTTATTATAGATATTCTACTAAGAAATAATATGATCGTGATAAGTAACTACCGCCAATCGTCAAGGCAAGCTGACCGCGGGCGCTCGGGTCACAACCGCGACCCGCGGGTCATAGCAACCGGTAGCCTTGTGAAGGGTTAAAATCTTTTATACTTACTAAAATATTTTGTTCGGAATAATAGCTAGACATTTTATTGAAGCCAAGGTTTCACTAAAGTAAAAAGTAGTCAGAAAATAGTTTTTTTACAGAAAATTGATAACGTGTTAAATTATTTATTAACTTACGGATAAGTAATCAATAGCAAAATATACTTTTCTAGATCATTTCCGTAAACAATTTATCGACAAAAATATCATAATATACAACACGTTGGGCGCCAATGGGCTAACTATAGCTTCATCACAGCATTCACAACTTTGCTGCTGATGCTATTGTTAGATGATTGGCAACCGATACAGCATAACAGCCACTGTTATCATAACCAGTGCTATCAGTAAAGGGGTAAAAACCTTTTTGTTTAAATAATATCCTAAGTTTTCTTTTATTAATTTGGTTGGGTCTATGTTCATCAATATATATATGTATATACATATATATAAATCATCTTTAATCATAAAACACGTAAGTAATGTAAGTAGACACGTTACTAGTTCATGCTTCACCTAAAATACTATCTAGGAACCGAATCCAACTCACATATTACAAAGTTATCCAATAAATAACCTGAATGTTTGTAGGAAGCAAATTGCGTGCAATAAATAAGAGATATCATACTATAATAGCAGACCAGTAGACAATAAATTTAGGCGCAATTAGACTTAATCGTTGAATAGAAAGCGTGCTACGATCTTCTGCCGAGAATACGATCAATAGCAGGTGCTCGCAACCTTTGGAAAGTGTTACAGTCATATTATCAACAATACAAATATTTGACACATATTGATTGTTAGATAGACGTTTTTACCAAGCTGTGGCGTTAATTTCATTTATTTCTTAACATCACAAACGAATAAAAGATAATAAATAATACGATAAACCTTTTACAAATATATGTTAAGTGTTTTCCATTTCTAATACCTAACAAAAGATAATATCTTTTGTTAGGTATTAGAAATGGAAAACACTTAACATATATTTGTGACGGAATTTAAATGACCACGTGACTAGTACAACTCACCGAAGACCGCATGTCTTCAGTGAGTGTGAGCATCTAATTAATATGCACATGCTTGTTGACGAAAATAAATCGATATTAGGACTACTTTCAATGGAGGGTGCTAAGCTCCGTCAGCTGTATGACGTTAGGTATACACTGACCCTCGTAGTACAAATAATATAGAAGGTATGAACCGTTACCTAGTAGGTGAGTACCTAATATACAAACGAATATGATGATTGTACAATAATACATAACAATTCCACCTATATTAAATTCTTAAAAGAAACTGTTGAATATTTTGGAAAGGTGAGTTTTCCAACTTAGCTATGAAAGAGTTTGTTTATAATTAAGTGTTATAAAAGTTACATTATACTAACAAAAATTAATTAAATTCAGCATGAGATCGATTTACCTAAGCTAAATTGAACTATCGCGAACCAAAGGTTGACAAACACAGCCCAGTAGTTAGCGCCATGTTTGTTAAAACGACCATAAAAGCTATTTACTTGTGAGTTTCTTCAACCGAAGGTTTGAAACTCCTGGCCAGTGGTTTATTCTCACTATATTACATAGTTTACGACGGTCCACTCGCTCGAGGCGCTTGTAATAAAATCTTGTCGACGCCACCGCTCGGTTTATGAATATTGTTCCACCGTCGTGCGCGATAAGGCGATACAAACTAGACCAAGATTTCTATAATTGCTTTAGTATATACTGTTTTGTGGTATTGTAAATAAGAATACGTGATTACTGTGTGTTTTAATATGCTTTTGTGTACGTTTTATTGTATATTGTCATTATAATCGCCTTATTGTTATCCATTTATATGGCTTCAAGTTATACATGGAACATTTTCATAAGAGTTCATGAGTCGGTCAGAAAACACATCGGTCGAGCTTATTTTGTTGAAAACTTCCTTTAATATTAGAAATCAGTGCAGTCATTAGTATAATATTTTTATTTAGACCATCAATATCAGGCACTTTTGTAACAGTTGAGTATGCAACTGTTGAGGATTTTTGATTATTTCAAGCATTAAAAACCTCCCTACTGTCTTTCTAGTTACGCAAGTCGTCTGTCACAAACTTCGTTCACTATATAAAGCAAAAGAGCATGAAGTAATTATTTGAGGAGATTAGTTCAACAGCATGTTATCAGAAGGAAGCAGGCCTTCGAATAAAAGCTAGTTTTATGTCTCTTTGATTGATGTAACCTTGAGAAGCTTTTAACCGACTTTAAAAATAATAAAGTATTCTTGTAAATGAAAAAAACATGCTATTTGCGCTTGAGTTGTAAGAGGTAACAGTCACTTAAAACTAATAGGTACTAATAGGCACCCTGCGATTTAGAAAAAAATAAAATAAAAACAGGTCATTTAACATCAAGTTTTTTAGATACTGATAATGTTAGTTATAATAAACGTTTACGAAAAATCTTAAAACATTTAATCAGTATGTTGCCGGCCGGTACAACAATGAGTCGCCATTACGTTAAATACGGGAACTGTGGACCAAAGATATAACACGGCATCAGAATCATACCGCAGCAATAAACAAATAAGTATACTTAATATCATGGTACGTACTTAAAGTGACCGAGTATGTTTTATATGATAGTGGAGACTATTTACTGTTAGGCACTTAAATATTCCAGCAGGGATAGCTAGGCACTAAACTAAAACATTAGAGAAGAGTACCCGGCCGGAAAAGCAGATTTATATTACTACCCCAACTAAGATCATAAAACTATACAACGCCCGGCCCGAGTATTAATATTGTGCCATTTATCATGACCCTACCCCCCTCGCCCCCATCTTTTGTGTAAGAAATACACCCGAAACAACCGAGAGAACAAGTTTCGACAACGAAAACTATTCAAACGTTCCCAGCTAACAGCACAACTTGTTCGGGGATGTTCTTAACTCGGGTGCTTCAGCGGTCGTTCGAGGAAAATTGGAAATCGTGGCGAGCGCGCGCGAAAATCGACTTTTTGACGTACTTGTTTTAGTTTACATTCGTACGATCGGTATTGATAGTGGAATTTCGAACGGAATCGAATATAATAGACTTTGTGTGTCGTGTATTAAAGTTTGATTTGGCTTGTGTTAGTTTTGCGAGCAGTTGGCCGGAAGGGTAGAGTCGTAAGGAAGTTCGGCGATTATGTTTAGTCAGCGCTGGCTGTGTAATGGAAAGGAAGTAGGAATTGGGGCCTGTAAGATGTGGTCGTATAAGGCGGCCATTCCTGTTTAGCTCCCGCGGGTAAGTAGCGGGTGGGGGGAGGGGGGAAAGGAGGTTCAGGGACGATTTGTTTGCTTCTAAGGTCCGTTCTATTCCGCAGCTGCGGGTAGGATTTAAATTTCGCACTGGGCCGCCTTTTGTCCGGAGACCTTCTCCGTTGCTTGATGAGATGCCTCTTTACAACTTTAAATTAAAGTGTGTTCTGCTAAATGTTTTGAATTTGGAAGTTTAGAACGGCCGCGTTCCTAATTGTTTTTGAATTTAAAAGGTTTCTAACTTTAATGGCAAACGGCTTGGAAAAAAATCGTATCAATGCATGTATAAACTAGTATTACTCTAATGGCAATAACTTTATTTTGCTGCTACCTCTCACAACCTTCACGTTCACAATTGAAACCTCCTTGCTACAAGTATTAATATTCTCATAGAACGGCAATCACCAGTATTATTCTACCAAAATATTTCGATAGCTTATTCAGTTCTCTGCGCGGAGCCTTAGTCAAAGTTGGAAAGTAATAGTTGGCTATACGTTAACCACAGAGTGAGAATATAATGGCTTGTATGAAACAAGTTAGTTATGTACTTATACTCGAAGACTCGGCTGCCTTGGCTCGCTTTATATAAGCTGTATGATACTATTTCCGTGACTAAGTTTATATTATACGGGATGACTAAACTTAACCTTATTCATAAAAAATGTACATTTCAAACTATAGCATTATACCTGTCACTGTCATTTGCATGTCAGAAAATAGAGATGTCAATAGACGTTACATACCTGTCCTTCTATTATTAAAACTCTCTCTAAATTTATCAGACAAAATAATATTAAATTGTAGCTCTTTAGGTTTTAATAACGATTAAATAAAAATAGACCCACAAAAATGTCTAACTGCAAACGTTGCAGTCTTAAATCGAATCTGGCAGAATAGTTGGAAGCCCAACTCAATTGCCACAAGAAGAAAAAAAAAAACACACTCAAAAACTTTCGCTTTTTTAATATAAGTATTATTAAAAAAGTACCTAACTGGTATTGGCACTTCATGTGAGCGATTTGAAAAGACGGGTTGAAGTTAACACAAGTTAACATTATTGTTAAAATGCTTCGTGTAGTAAGTTTTGATTTGGATATAATAATAACATCCATAACAAAAAGATAATTAAACCTCGGCAACAAAATCTATTCCAGTTAGATACAACAGTTTTGTCATCATTCAAACACTCTAAGACTTATACATTGTACAAAGGCAGTGTTCTAAAACCCGAGGTTATATTTTTTTTTTAATAAATATGCAAACATTGTGACAATTACTGTTACCGAGTCTAATTCACAATAGAGAATCAAAGGGCACATTCAATATGTTCAGCGTTTCATTTGTATGGTTTAAAAATTGATGTTTGAGTGCGAAATTTGCGATATAATCGTATTTGACTTAAGACAGAGTTAGATCGGTTAACGAAGAAGGAAGATAATGATAATTAATACTCTTCCAAGATTTGGTGTGTTATATATTACTAGATGTGCCCCGTGAAACATCACGGGGCACAGCTAGTAATATATGTACAAAAAATGTAGGGGGTAACAACCCCCTACATTTTTTCGGGATAAAAAGTAGCCTATACCCATCCAGCGTGTTAGCTATCTCCATACTAAATTTTATCAAAATCGATCCAGCCGTTTGAGCGTGAAGAAGTGACAAACATATAAACATACACATTTACAAATTTTGCCATTATAATATTTGTGTGATATAAAACACAAAATCTTGGATGAGTTTAAGATTCTACGTTTTTAAATGCCTATTCGTTTTAAAACAGGCCGTACTTACAATTACGAAGAGACTATTTTCGTTCAAAAGTTTTGCGAATGAAATACTAAAAGATAGTGGTCCCAAATTAACGCGTAAAACGCTAGAGACTCAAATGACTCGCAACTATTCCTTGGGCCATTAAATAAGCAACCTCACAGATGGGCCCTAAGATTAGATTGACGGTGGGAACTAATATCAAGGGGTGCACCCCCGGGCTCAATTTTAAGGCGGGGCGCCCCCACTCCGGGGGATAAGAACTGATCGCGGGGGGCCCAGAAACTTGGGGGTGCTAAGAACATTATTAAATTGGATGATGAGTATATATTTTGTAGGTGTGTGTGTATCGTAAGATGGGTCTGGCGTTTTGGGTCGATAGTTGGGACCGTAGAGCGTTAGAGAACTATAGTAAAATTTTGGAAAATAAGAGGATTCGTATTCTTCTAATGTATTTAAAGGAAATCTTTTAAGTATCTTGTATGTTCGGATCCTTCTGAAGAAGAATTATAGGTACACACTCTATTTCGTTCGTTAGTTGAAACGCAGTTAACTTAGAATAACTGGTTCAACATAAAAGTTAAAATTTACTTTACGGTGTGTAATAAAGAAGTTTTAAATGTTAAAATATTGCCCTCGGGACTAATTGCTGTGTTCTTAACTGGTATAATGTTGGTTACTTGTTATAAGATCTTTTTGCTATCTTGATAACGGTCACCTTCTATAGTACTGTACAGCATGGCTGAGCGAAGCGATACTAATGCAGTCCAGCCCCTCCCAACTCCCTAGACAAGTGGCAAAACGCTTGACGAATAGAAATCGAATAGAATGATAAACGTATTGGGTTGACATAACGTTTCGACTATGTTATCGATGACGTAAGTCAAACCCATATTTTTTTTATTCTATTCTTCAAACTTTTTGCTACTTGTCAAGAGTGTGCTACTTGTGAAAATAAAGCAGTGGTTAAGATTATTAAGAATTGTCTCTACTTTCTACCTTCTTCCCAAAAGACTTTATCACGAATGATGCAGTTAATAATTGAAGGCTATTAATGAATGATTACGCATAGATTTTTCCTCCTTTCATTCACTCGTTCATTTCTTCCGATGTTAAAGCGATCTGCTAAACTATGATTGGTGTATGTGAACTGGACATTCTGCTCTAGGTGTGACGGACTCTAGGTGTTGGATTCAAACAAACGACGAATGATTGGTCCAAACTGTTTTCCGATTCTTTACGCTAGTGCAGTTGGAATATTGTGGCTTAACTTTTGTAAAATTTTCTTATTTTAATAACAATATAAACTTACCGCTGTACATCAAATCGCTTACATGTTTGTGATACAATTGTTATAAATTACTAAATGTATTACTTGCGCCAAAAACACAACAATATAATAATCAAAAATGACTGAGTAATGAGGGAAAGTACATAAAAAAAAACAAAGATCCCGACGAATTGAGAACCTCCTCCTTTTTTTGAAGTCGGTTAAAAACGATCTTTTCCAATATTTTTGTAATACGAATATATAGAGACAAAAGACAGTCAACAAAGCCTTTACTTTTTATGGAAAGAAATAAACACGAACCACTAGAGGACCCTTCCTTATCATCACGTTCAAGGCCGTTTCCAGTTTTCAAATCACATTCATAGTGTCCTCGCGACAAAAACCCAATCCTCCATAAACAAAGTGTTCAAAGGCAAAAGGGACAAATGACCCAATTTCCTTAAGTGTTCCTGAGCTCAACCTTCGTTCGCGCGTGAAGGGTCCAGCCGACCCCACTGTACTGCGCGCAACTTTCGTTGGCCTACTTGTGAAAAATGTGGAAAATCTTCTTTTGTAAGCTCACTGCGCTTCGGATTGTTTATGAAGAAAGTTGTATTTGGTAATTGTGTTTATTGCTTTTCTCAGTTGTAGGTACTGTACAAGTGTAAATTATTGGGTGCCATGTTTGAATGCGTGTGACAATGAAGTGATGTTTTGAACACAGGTTGCTTTAAAAGTATAGATAGATTATGTTTGCATAATAAATGAATAATATGATTATACATACACATCAAACTTATTATGCTAAAATATACCTAAACAGAAACTCCTTTGATTCTTACGTACCGTGTTTGTCTTTAACGTATCTTTGTTAGTTTCGAGTTTCTACAATCATAATACAGAGGAATAAAATCCAACCACAAGAAAATAACAAAGAAAATTGTAAACGTTGTACGTTTTCTTTTACTAAACTTCATCTGCACAGCGAAACCTACTTCAAATCAGAATAATTAATTAAATTATCTCACGCAAGGTTTCAAATTCAACCCGTTACCTTCTAAGGGTTAAGGGTCTCCCGAGCCCTAAAGAATGGCAGCAATCTTGTGGTAATTCTACCCGGCCGGGCTGGCTACAAACTATCGCTTTTATGTATATGTAGAGCGATACGTATGTAAAACTCGAGTACATATAGCTCGGGTGGCTATGTGTTGATGTTTATTCAAATTTTGAGATTGGGCGACGATGTAAAGGAGGGAATGATTCGAGGACGACCGATGGTACTATTGATCCCGTTTGAAGTCTCTGGGTTAGTATTGTCGTCGTTATTTTATTGATTACTTTTTCAATGCTTTTTTTACTTTTGAAGTTTTCTTCGTAATACATAATTTTGACAAACGCTGAGATACTAAGAAGCCTGAGTATGTTCGAGTGAGTTTTTCTCTCGTACAAATAGATTCTAATTCTTCTATTTGTAAGAGAGGAAAGCATCCGCTCAGACACGAACGATAATTATAATTACACAATGTTTCTTAGCGATGAAATAGAGACGCATGTAACGAATTTTCAATGGCAACTATACAAATCAAATTGAATAAAAAAGCTACGGTATGATTGCAATTACGTTTCGTTTTTGTTTCGACATTCGTAACTCAAAACGTGTCTAACACCAACCACAAGACTATTATTTTTAAACGTCTGATGTATTTATTTTATTCAAGATATTATTATTTCGATATTCGTACTTATTTTAAATGTTCATGTCCATAACACCCCAAGTAAACCCGCGTCCACAAGATAGTGTGGACTAAAATAACGTAGTAAGGTTATGTACAGGGTGTTTGCAGAGGAGCGCTCTCATTAAAACTTGCATGGCTTCGATACGCGGCCGCGTGCCTCCCATTTATTGATGGTGTTTTACTTTAGTGTATTGATAGGCCGATGTGTAGATAGGGCTTCATATTTATTATAAGTACAGGTAGCAATTTACCTTTCTGAGGATAATGAGTGTGCTCAACTACTTTGGTACTATTTATGACGAAATTACTAATCTCATTAACAAACTTAAAGTACACTGCTAGTGTAGTCCAACATGTTAAAAAAAGTTACGGTAAGAATAAAAGCGTAAATTGTTTCAGCAACGGTTACAAATAGGTTACACAGTCCAATTACTATCCAACGATTATAATTCGAAAATGGAACACTAACAATAATAGCGCTAACTTAATGATTACTGGCACTTACGCGAATACTAGCCTTTCAAAAAATAGTCTTAATTTAAAAATCTATAGAGCGTCGATTCAGCCAGCAGTACCAACCAAACAAAAAGACACCCGAAAACAGAACACGGTACAAATTCTAAATAGAACAACATTTACAAACGTTTAAAACGTGTTGCTCGCTCACGTATCTTATACATATTTACGGGTGAAATATTAGGTAAAGTTCGGCTGGTAGTTAAGAGTTCCTATGAAATATGTCTTGGGGTGGCGGGGGTGTAAGGACGGAGCCTTAAGCCCGCGGTGGCCGCCTCAGGTCGATGGGAACTTATTAAGGGGGCGGGTGCTGGGTAGGTCGGTAGCTGGCTAGTTTGTATGTCGGTGTTAAAGTAATATAGTTTATTTATTTATATATAGTGTTTTGTTTATCAGATATTCAACGAAATTGTCTTGATTGTCAATGAAGAGTGTTCACGTGTCATTAACAGACACCTTTTAAACTGTTGTTTGTTTTAATTTTGTTTACTTTTGATTCCCAGGTCAGGCAAAAAGTGTTATCAGGTTCTTCTTGTAGAAAAGACTCAGTAGTAGTAAAAACAATGCTAAAAACTAGATGTATCAGCCTTTTGTTTTAGGTAACGAAATTATGAGAACATATTCTAATAAAAATATACATAGATGTATGTAACTATAGTTAAGTAGTTGGAGTATTCTAGCCGATAACAATAGTTCTTGTACGCTGAACAATTGTGCTAAGTAAACTTGTTAGCGGCTGTGGCAATTTGTCTGTCGGCTGCCGCGCCTGTCGCCTTCAAATAAATGTTCACGTCAAGACTGTTTGTTGGTATTAATGCTTTAATCTTCCTAACGTTGTCTTATTTAAGAATTCAAGGAGCACTATGGTAGAAATATCCAATTAATAAAAAATAAAAGGAAAAACATCTTGAGCCTGGCTGATCAATCAATATCAATAAAAATTATGAAATATTTTTTAGACCCTGTTTTCAACATTATCGAACAAGTTTTTTTAAATTCGTAATTTAAATATCTTAAAGCTGCCAGTATTATAATTGAATAGGTATAATAATTAAGTGTGCTAGCGCTAGCTAGTGTCATTCAGGTACAACATTTTATGCAACATAGAAGAAAGCATAGATACAGAATCAGTAGGTACCAACAAAAGATCGCAAATGAATGTGAATTAGGAACATTTGGTTCAACATAAAAAACAAAATGTTGTACATTTTTATTCTTAGTTTAAATATCTCATAGCCGCCAGTATTCCATCTGAATATAATAGAGTGTGCCAGTCATTATTAGTTCTTAGAGCGTTTGGTGGAAGCAAGCGGCGTCGTTAGTGGACGGTGCCAATTTGTCGGACAGTTTCCGAGTCCCGCCCCTTAATGTTAGAAGCAACTTTTTAATTTATATTGAGTTTAGTTTCTTGACTATGCCTGTTTGTTTTAAACAATCTTTAATAAAGGAATAAGTCCACATGTTCGCATTTTGTACAGCTAATAAAGAGCATAAATTAGTGTTACTTACGCGATTGTTACGAAAATGATTTTTTCTTTAAATTTTCCGGCTGCATGTTTTGTAGATAACATAAATATTTGTCACATATTGATTTAGTGAATAATATATATGATTTAGTGATTAATTATTAACGTGATGCTATAAATTTAAAACAAAAAAAAAAATTTAAATAAATAATAGAACGGCCAGTTTTAAAGTTAAAGGGTCACCACTAAACTAAAATCAAATGGTAAATCTTTTTCCGTTTAAAACTGAATATTTATTACTTTTGGTCATACTGAGAGGATTATTAAAAAATTATGGTTGCAGACAAATGCTGGATTTGTATAAGAAATATATCAACAAAACGGCATCCTATAAAATTTCAATGTCCCGTCTAGATTTGAACAAAACAACTTTACATACATTTACTTAATTGAGGCTCTAAGCCCTACCCAACCTATTTATAGGACGCAAAAGTAAAGGTGCCCACCCAGAATGTTTACAAAGCATTTGCTTAATAACTGAAACTTCGGGGGTAGGGTCGAATTCTCCTAATACCTACGAATAGCTGTGTGTGGGTGCCAACTATCGTTAAACTCCGTGTGGGTGTGTGCGTGATTACCGGTTGCCATGGCAACGTATCTTTAAGATCTCCCTCTCTGCCCCGTCTCAGTTTTGTCCTTTCTCCTTTGCACGCGTTTCTTGTCGGGAGGCGTGAAATTGTACGGTTCGCAAATAAAGTTGGTTAGGGATAGTTGTTTTTGGAGTTGTTTTCGAATGAAATTAGACAGGTGGTTGAAAATTAAGAAATTGTGAAATGACAATGATTACGTCATGGTAGTAAATTTTCTGGCTTATTAAATTATTACTAATATGTAGGTACTATTTTATATAATTATATAGAAAACCGAAAAAAACTTTACGGCAAATATTTTTTACTTAGTAATAAATGGAAAAATATGGATGTGTAATGTGTGTTGCCGGCAACTTCGGGGATAGCATGCGTGAATGTATGTCTTCGGAATGTTATTGCCAGAAAGAGTATTAAAAAGAGCCTAAACACATTTGAGTACTACTTATTTATACTTGGATGAACTTGAAGGAGACTAATACAGTGACTACTACTACTAACCTAACCCAACAAATACAATTGTTCACAGACACCGGTGACTGCTTCTTATTCTTATCGTATAGTTGATGAACAACCTGGTGTCAGAGTTAAAACCGCCTGTAGGCCTCTGACATGGCTTAACACACCGTCGAAAAAACTCTCAGATGTGCCGGTTTCCTCACAATGTTTTCCTTCACCGTTTTTAGCGAATGATGCCTAATTTGTAATACGCACATGAATTCGAAAAGACATTGGTGCTCGCCGGGGTTTGAGCTTGCGACCGGCTAAGACGTTTAGAGGGTTAAGAGAAAAAAAAATTAAGAAACCAAAAATATCTTACGTGTCCAAAATTTTTCTGTCCACTGTCCCATAGGGTTAACCGGTCCGCGCGGGGGGTTCAAACTCCACTAATGGAGTGGCGACCTGGCCCCCGCGCGCCCCACCCCTCCCCCTACTGGATCCCACAAGCCATAAAATTGTAAATTAGTGATGAGCCGGCTGGCCGCGCGACGTATATCGATTTATTGGCACTTTAGTGCTGGGAACTGTATCGAAGAATTTGGTAGTTGGTGGTACTGTCACTCAGAATTTTGTTGTCTTTGTCTTATGCATGTGACAGACACATGGCTTTCATTGTTTGCTTTTTTAAATTGGTAATTAATATGGTGTCAACATGAAATAAAATTAGTTTGATTTGGGAAAAGGAGAAGTTTAAATTAAAATACAGAAAAGAAAAACGGAAAAATATCAATTGCTTATCTTATGCTTGCAATCTAGCTTAAACTAAAACATGGTTGTACCTACACATGTAAAGTAGCGATATTAAGCTAAAATTATTAAGTTAAAATATGTGTATTTTAGCATGTTATTTATAATAATTATGTAACACAATAAGATAATCTAAATTATACAGTACTGTACTTACAACTAAACAATACCGTAGCTCTTAACTGTTTAGACTGAAGTAATAGAAAAAGGTGAACTTACCAAGTATTTTGAGGAGTGAGAATACACGGCTGCCGGCTGGTCAGTAGCCAACATTTTCAAATCACATTGATGTCACCGCGTCAACATCACTCAAACAACTAAGAGGTAAATCTAAAAATGTAACAGACAAACAATTTATAAATATTAATAAGTGGCCAGTTGTGTCCGGTCAAGGAGTTATGTTAATAGGCATTACTATTGTGCACGAACCGGTTATTACCGGACAAATTAAGGGTGCTGAGTAAGTCACCAACATATCTTATACCAATCAACCAAATGTGCAGTAACCTTTATGCCGATGGAACAAAGGTGAAAATTGAATGGTTTTCTGTTTCACAAGTGTGTGAATAAGTTGGTTGGATGGAAAGGTGTGTGCATACATTAAGTTCGATGCAGCATCCCCTGTTAGAACATACGAGATTTGAACTCGTGGTCTTTTTGACCCTGAGCCATTTTAGTGTTTGATACCAGTGTCGTGGGATCGTTATGGAGATCGGATTCTGTGGGAATATGGATTTCAAACCGTCTGCAACGACGCGACATAGGGAGAAATACTGTAATGTCTTTGCTTTTGCTGATAGCCCTCTTTACTGCACACTTAAAAAGGGGAGCTTCGTCGCAAAATAATCTTTTCTTTCTTAATTAAATTGTAGAATCAGCGTTAAGCGTTGTTGTCAGACAGTATTTAAAGCTTCTTATACTCGATCAGCTTTCACTTGCAACTTCGCCTGTTTGGAAAAATTCTGCAAATTAAAACTGGATAATAGCCTATAAACCTTCTCAGGGGTTAATACTATCTTAATACTTTTTTTTTAAATCTGGTGTTAAAGTTAAAGGCGCTTCTGGACAAACCGTTCATAACAACATATTCTATTAACACATCCAATATAAATTGACGTTTGCATACATTCTGAACCTCCAGCTAATATTACCGGCAGCTGTACGCCGTAAATTTCAATTCAAAGGAACACGAACCAAGCAAAACGCAACATAAACATTTGCTTAGAGCACTAAGTACATCTTTGAATTGACGACAAACAGAGTTTGGTGAATGCTAGTGGAGAAATGGAGAATACGGATGCAATGGAGAAACGGTATCTACTTACTTATGTATCAGGCACTAATACTATACTTAAGGTATGTATTTTAGTGAAAGGATGTTTTGGAGCGTGATTGCAGTTTGATTTTAGGTGAGAATTGCGGGTTCGCGATGCATATCGTTATTAGGTTGGGATGAGTGTTCAATCCAGGTTGTAGAATTAAATATAGTTACCATATACCTGGAAGAAAGTAATTTGTAATTATGAACCTTGTAGGGATACTTATGGGTAAAAGTGTTATACATAGTACAAGGAGTAGACATGATAGTAAGGTTACTCACACATATTGTCAAATTAGAAACGGTCAATACACATGTTGTCAAATACGGTTTAGGTCCCTTATAATGAAGCCCTAGTGAATCCCTTTACAGGGAATACGCTAAGTTCCTGATAATTATTTTGGTATTCATTTAATTAAGAACTAATACTTTGATCTAACATGAAACTTAACGCGGATAGACGAGCAAATCACGTTCGTTATCAAGAAATCAATGTGGTTGAAATAAATAGATACCATTGTTCTACGTTCCTGTTAAATCATTTTTCATCTGTATTCGGAAATAATTTGCCTACTTTCTTTATTCTGGACTAGGTATACAGCGTGTTATAAACATGATACTCTAAAAACCACACACAATCATCTGCGGATCACAACAATATTCTGTACAAAAAATACAAAAATTCTTGATTCACCAATCATGATTCTCAATCAACTCCAGACACATACGAATACAGTTGTGTCGTCGTCAGTACGAGTACAGTCGCGCTTCCAACGTATATTTACGGGTATACGAAGCCACTCCTACCTCTGTTCAAGTTCATTTCCTGCTGCAAATCGTCTTGCTACCCTCCGGTCTTCTATCTAATGTACGGCGCTGAATTATGTGAACAATGTGTCCTGTCTGTTCTGTGATGTCTATTTGATTGTAGAATTAGAATATTGTTAGTTAAAGAATTTGTTGGGGACCTATTATCAAATCATTTTTGTTTTTTGAGTATATGATTTTTTTGAGTTAATCCATTGTGGTTTATTCGGGGACCAATTATCAAAACTATTGTGTTTATTTCGTGTACGTTCGTATTTCTTGATTGAACCAAATATGTTATACGTATGTTTAGGTGTTATATCTTAATTTATGTATTTGATATTATTAGTTGTAATATTTAGTTTTATTTTTAAGACCCGATAAACGTGTCTATATATATTGTAGTACTAAACTATGATTTAGAATCGTTTAAAAGTTTCAACATTATTGTAAAATTATAATAATAACTTTCATCTATTTAACCTACTTATAAGTATGATATATTTAAAACAGTTAGTATCCGTACACTGGAAAATTCTAGAACTAGTGCAGAAATGTAGCCACAAAGAGTCAAAAACAACTCGTTTACCTATTACAGTATTTGAAGCCATTGAAAGTAATCTATTTAGTAACTTTGCAGGCGCCTGAGGCGACGGGCCCAAATGACTTAGATACACGGAGCGGAATTAGTATCAACAATGTAATCACCATAACGATACTTTACAATCGCGTCGTGCAAATTACTTCTTGGGATTGTAAGGAGAGAGCGGAGAGCGGGGTTTAAATGTGGAGCTATTTCAACCCCCGATATTTCGACCCCAGTATTGAGTTTTGTGGTGAAGGGTTGACTTACTTTCGTCTAGGATTTTGTAAAAAAACCCCTGAATTATAATTACCTCGATGTTCTATAATTTAAAGGATAATATATATTTCTTTGCTACGGATTGTCTACGAAGCTACGAGTTTCGTAGCACATTACAGAAATGCTTACGTTTTACTTTTATCACTTGTCTATGATTTAAAAAGACGATTTTGTTACTTATCTTTTCTTGCAGCTCTGTTTTCAAGATCTATATTATCCGCATAAGGAGTTAAATACTTTGTTAATGTCAATCTCTTGTCCCACAAAAACTCTTTGCTACAAATCATGTCCCTTCGGGAGTTCAAACCCCAGGCAATTCTTATTTGGATGCAGTCAAGATTTGTGCCCAATCAATGGCAATAGCCTCGCCCCCTATTACATTGGCACCTATTACATAACTGGCGAAATTTGGATGTTCTTTAGATATACTTCTGCCTCTCCTTCGGGGAAAACAGGCGTGATGTTATGTTATTTAAATCTTCTTGTTTATTGAAGATTTTTTTTAAGCACTGATAGCCGAGTAGTATAACCGTAGGACTGCCAAGAGAAAGGTTGCAAGTTCAAACCCCGGCACCAATGTCTTTTCGAATGCATGTGCGTATTATAAATTATTTATCAGTTGCTAAAAACGGTGAGGAATAATATCGCGAGGAGAAATTTTTCAACGGTGTGTTAAGCCATGTGAGGCCTACAGGCGGTTTAAACTGTGACACCAGGTTGTTCATCAACCATACGATACGAAGACGAAGTAAAGATTTTAATATTCTAAAATATTTCGGTGAAGTAACTCATACTCGCTGCCTCCCTTACGAAGTACCACGCACACTCCGGCGCGGCGCCTACGGCTGTATTCAGATAACCACTTTATGTGCGTGTGCGCGTCCTTTATGTGTGTAGTTTGACTATCGCTTACGTTGATCGCTCGATAAGCTCAGCTCGCAGGTATTACGCTTGATTTTATTGCGCGCGCCTTGGTGTATGTATGGTATGCAGTTGAAGGTTTACGGTGTTTTTGGACTGTAATAACTTTGTTTTTATTATGTTAGCTGTTAAACAGCAAGCATATATATAATATCTTTAAGATATCTATTTAGTTGACTGCCTCGTTGCTCTAGTGGTCGCTAAGCGCGACTGCTGAGCAAGAGGTCCTGGGTTCAAATCCCGGGTCGGGCAAGGTGATACCGAGACTGAGAATTACCCAATGGAAAACATTGGGTAATTCTCAGTAGCAGCACGGAGTCTGGATTTGTGCCCGGTTGATGGCAATAGGCTCGCCCCCTATTACATTGGGACTTACAACATAATTGGCGTAATGTGGGTGTACTACATGTTCACCTCTGCCTACCCCTTCGGGCAATACAGGCGGGATGTTATGTTATCTATATAGTTACATATTTACTTTATTAACAAATACAATAGTGTGCACGGTGCACTCAATGTCTTAGATTTTCTATTTGTTAAGCTTTTGAGCAGCGTAAATTAAATCATGTCTAAGAAGATATACGTGAATGGACTCTGTTAGATGATTTGGAAGATGATTTCAGTTCCATCCTCTATTTTCAGGATAAAAGTGTCTATATATGTAATAAATCTAATGAGCCGCCTAGGCCGTGTTTTTTACAACAATTATATAAATTTACGATTGTAATGTTTTTTGTGTAATCGGCATTCAGCTCATCTTAATTAACGTTACTTTAACATCATTGTAATTACCCTCAGAAATAGACCTTACATGTATTTCCTCCTCAAAGATACTCCTACGCACTTCACGCCCAGCTAAGCAGACATAACGATGAGAAAATAGTCCGTTATTTCTATCGTTTAAAAATATAGCTAAGACGCAACCCTACGCGTTTCACGCTCACTAAGTATCGAGGTCGCACGCACCGCACGCACGCCTCTGACAACCCTAGCGTGATCACCGTCTAAGTGTCGTAATACTATTGTAATAGCACAGCTCTGCTTGTAGCTGTATTCGTGTTTGTCTAGATTTCCGCAAACTTTTCGTAAGGAGGAAAAAAATTGTATATATAAATATAATAAAAAATTTAATTATTAAAATAACATAACTCAACATAACATCACGCCTGTATCCCTGTAGGGGTAGGAAAAGTTATATCTATAGTACACCCACATTTCGCTAGCTATGTAGGTCCCAATGTAATAGGGGGCGAGCCTATTGCTATCAACCGGGTACAAATTCAGACTCGGTGCTGCTACTGAGTAATACCTAATGGAAAAACCCAATAACACTTTGTTCGACCACGGATTTGAACCCAGTACCTCATGCTCAGCAGGCGCGCTAAACTCATCTGTCTTACTTCAGAAAACATAATTGATATTTTCAAAATTGTTTCTAATTTTTACAAATGAATTGCAGTACCTACTTTGGGTTTATGCGTTTTGTTTATTGGTTGTATTCATCCATTTTGGTCGCAATAAATCCATTACTATAACCAAGACTGTGGTCTTGTTTCAGTTAAATTATTCATTAATCTGTACATACCTTAAGCGACACAGACCTCCGTCCATTTTACGTGGACCTCTAACTGCTCAAATATTTGCTTAGCGGTTACATTTTGAGGGGTCAAGTGGGACTGGTGGGGCAGGATGCATGGCTCCGTAATATAGGAGACGTATTCCTGGCACGGATCTCAAGGAATCTGCGGACGGACTTAATGAAAACTGGCTTCGACTGATGTTGAGGTATTTTATTATTAGGTACGCCTTGTAATGTAGTGATAAGATGCAGACGTACGAAATATCAAACTTCAGACATTTGCGTGGTTTTTGATTTTCTGGGCTCTTCCCGTGGGTGTCGTTATAGGCGACTAAGGGATAATTCCGGGGATATGGGCAGCAGCGTTCCCCTGTGCAGGTATCGTTCACCATACTGCGGTCGCGAAGTGCCAACCTGCATGCCCAGTGTGGTGACTATGGGCAAAATTCTCCATGAAGAGTAGCCAAAGAAAACAGCCCCCAGTACCCGGCCTTATTATTCCAGTAGCTGGTAGTGACTGGGTGGCGAAAACGGGAGAGAGGGCCTTGTGGCGTACCCTGGGAGAGAAGGCATACGTCCAGTAGGAGTCTGCAATAGGCTGATGTGATGATGATGAGGTTTTCTAGAAAACAGAAATAGCTACACCGAGATTCAAAACAATAGACTATCTGCAGTGTCAGTATACATTTTAGCATAAGTTGTCAGATGGACTTGGACGACAACAACGTTCCACTTCAGCTGGCTCGATTGGTGTCCCACTTTTCAAGATTTACGAATACGATGGATCAAAACCACTTCTGCAAAATACATGCTTGAAATACTACTATTCTACGATGTGCTACGAGAGCGTAGGCGTAGGTGGGTCGTGGGCTACGACGTAGTAATTTCATAGCCTTTTATTTTTACTTTCTATCGTACTACGAACGATCGGTAGCGTTATCATTAATTCTACACATTTACATTTTTTTTTGTTAATTAGTCCTCTTTTTTGTCACATAAATTAGTTACGCATTATATTGGAGTTTGCAGGATTTTCAGCAAAGATTTATTCCTACATTTAGTTTTAATACATACCAGATTGGCGTAGTGGCTAAGCGATTGGACTACGGCGCTAAAGGTTGCGGGTTCGGTTCCCGCTCAGGACAAAATTTTGTGCGATCCTCAGATGATTGCCCCGACTCTGGGTATCTGAGTATGTGATATTTCATGTTTGTGAAACGCATCCACGATACAGGAGATGGTTCTAATGTGGGACGATAAAAAAAAATCGAATCTTTTCACACTAACAAGAGACAGAGAATTAAGATTTAAAGTTGAGTGAAACATGGGAAATATGCAAAATATCTTATAAAAAGAGACGTATATAATGAAATAATTGTCATAAGCATACAGTAGGACCTTAAATTTCATTTTAACTAGAACCCTACTTAAATATAACAATTTAAATATCGCACCAAAACTGCCAGGCTCCTTCACACAAAAGCGTTAAGATAAACGAATAGCTTAATCTGATTATGTAAATTATTCAAGTTAGGTTGTGTGTGGCTAATCCTTGCCTGATAAGCCTGCCAGACGGATTGTGTGGCAAATAAGATTTTATGTGCCAGACCTATCCGCGACCTTGGCAACTGGCGGGAAGACTGGCCGGTGTTGCCAGTCACAAAATATCTTTTTTTTTTTAAATACACTACTAAAATTTAATATAGGAACAGAGTGCCTTATTGTTTTCTAAATAGATTGCCATAGAGCAGGCCGTGTGGTATCCGGCCTAGAATTGACCACCCCCTTTCCTCCCGTGGGTGTCGTAAGAGGCGACTAAGGGAAAATTTAGAAGATGGGCAGCAGCGTCTTCTGTAACTCCACCAACAATACTGCGATCCCCAAGCCGCTTGCCAAGCGTGGGGATTATGGCAAACCCCCCCGCTTAAACGGGGAGGCCTATGTTCAACAGTGGACGTCTTTGGCTGATGATGATGATAGCAGAATACAACAAAAAATAGGTGTCTAATAATAATTATACTATAAGCTTAATTAACAAAGCGCGACTGCAATAGGTCCTGTGTTTGAATCCCAGATTGGGCAAAGTGTTATTTGGTTCTGGATTTGTGCCCAGTTAATGGCAATAAGCTCGCCCCCTATTACATCGGGACCTATTACATAACTGGTGAAATGTGGGTGTACTATAAGAAGTACCTATAGGAAGGGGAGAACAGGCGTGATGTTATGTTCTTATGTTCATAATTATATTAATTTTGAAGTTATAACTCCAGTCTAGTTTGATAGAATTAGTTGTGATTGAGAGCCTTGATTGTTGCCGGGTCTTTTCTCCGAAAATTTTATTGCCGGCGACTCGGAGAGGAGTCTTATTGGGTGTCACCAAGCAACTGTGACTAAAATTGGCCAAAAGAATTTAAAAAAACGGTGAGTTTTTGATCTGGTGTTGACTTTGAATTTCATTTGTACTGGAATCCTGGATCAAGTGCATTGGTGTAACCTATTCTATGTCATAGGTAATGTGTTTTCAAACCTAACACAAAAACGTCGCGAGACCCATAAGAAGGTAGACATTAAATGCTATGAACGTTTTTACATAAACTGAAAATTTACTTTATTATGTTGATCACCATCTTGAATCCTTAGTTCTAGTGTATCTACGTCACAGCTGTTCAATCTGCCGCAGTGTACACGTGACTAGGAACAAAACACGACTCTCGTTCTAATAAATGGCCAAAACAATTGGGGACAACAATCAACTACTCAGCAAGACAAACCAGGAGTTTGGCTTGTATCGCAGGTGCCCAACTAAACTCAACTGGCTTAAACTGGTTATAACAAGTTAAGGCTTCTAGGGGGGGCTAGAGGGGGCCGCGGGGGGAGGCACGGGCTCTAACTAGATTCCTCCCAACTTTCTCGTGCCAGATAATGATCTTCAGTACGTGGGTGCTCGGGTGACGGCTGGCAGCGCGGGCTGGACGCTACGGTTAGAACGCTCGTTTGTAGAGCCGGACTAACCGATGTCTGGCTTGAGACTATTTAAATATGTTCTAAATAAATTTATAAAAACTCACTGACTGCTTTGTTGGTCAGGTGGTCGCTAAGTGCGACTGCTAAGTATGAGGTCATGTGTTCAAATCCCGAGTCGGACAAAGTATTATTCGGTTTTTCCATTAGGTAACGCTCAATAGCAGCACGAAGTCTGGATTTGACATTGAGACATTGGGACCTGTAACCCGTACGGGGATTACTGGCGTGGTGTTATGTTACATGTTTATTCTTCTCAATTTTCGTTATTACATTCTAAGTCAGTATTAGTACAGTATGAATACAAAAGGTTATAAAAACTGGATGCTCACTACGTCTGATAACCTCGTGATTGTCACCCAAACTCCCAGGGTCAGGTTATTGATTACTATACCGTCTTTTTCGCGGACTACATATATAGTTGACTCTGCTATAACTCTTACCATTCAACAAAAACCCTAAAAACATATCGTTCTCCTATCATGTCGACATACGCTATTCAAGTCTATTTACTACAACTACATATATGCTTGCTCAGGCCGTAGAAACAATCTTAGTCAGTAAGCAGGTAGACAGTGGGTATCACTGCTTAGACAGATTTTTTATGCACCCCCATGTTCTTATATGGTTTTGACTTATGGGCTAATATTAAGATAATGATTAAATTATTTCATGCTAGCGCACCCAGTCGATGTTGTTCGTCCTAAAAAAATAGCAACTTAGAACTGTATTGCAGCACCAACCCGGTCTAAATGTATTTTAAACATCCAGGGACCCAATCAAACAGACTCAGACCATTTTCTTGTGTCTTTTTTTTGTTTGTCTGTAGGTTTAAGAGGATAGAAAGATAGATTTATCTTTATTGTACACCAAATATATGCAAGAAGAGAAGTTCGGTAACAAAACGTGCAAGAGACATATATGTACATACCTACATAGGTAACGTAGATATAGATACTAAGCAAACATAAAAACTATCATCGTACACCGCTGTAGTTATCTACGAGTAAAATACATGGGTGCCTAAAACAAAAAGGTTGAACTCCGCTCTACGACAGAATATCTCGGATACGGACGAATTTACATATCTTCATCAGTGAAAACGCGGGGTGAAGATGATTTGCGGAATTGTGCGGGCTCTCCCCCCTCGCCCCTCGCCCCCCGGGCACCGACCCGCCCCCCGTAGCTAATTGCTTCAAGAGAGCACATGTCTTCATACTTCTCTGGCGGCAAAGTAATTCGATTGCTTTGGGATAATTATTTGAGCGGGAATTGTCGGATTGTAGAGCCCTTATCATGAATAAGTGACGTATGGTGTCTAACATGTGTGTAACTAAAAATGGTTAGGCGACTAAAGATGAATAAGGTGAAACCGTAAGTCAGGATGATGGAAAGTGTAAATCCGTAACTATAAGCTTTAGTCTACAATATATGAGGCGAATGTTATTGGAGTGTCGGGAAGGGGAAGACCTCGGCGAACATACTTAGACCAAATCGAAGATGTTCTGCAAAGGTTCAAGCGAGGAGTACCTTTAACCGCAGAGCGTGTATGAGGAACGTGATGCGAGTGAATGAGGCGAAAGAAGTACGCCAGGATCGTAGCAAATGAAAATCCGTAGTCTCTGCCTACCACTCTGGGAAACAGGCGTATATTATGTATGTATGTAAGTAATACTCTACTCCAGTACTCTTAACACTTTTTTTGTCGCGTGCAGAAATCAAACCCATAACATTTAGAGCGGTAATCCAATCTTAGCCGCTGCGCCAATCGGGTAGGTAATATAAACGCTATTAGCCTTACGATCAAGCGTAGGTCTCGATCAACAGGTCGTTAGTGCGAACTCTCTGAAGCACGTAATTTTCTTATAAAAATAACCGTTTAAATTTGCTATACCATTTATCATATCAAAAATGGGTTTAAAGTAAAAAACAAATTTAGATGCAACATTGAGTTTCTTCATGTTTATTTCTTGGTCTTCACTACATAGTATAAAACAAAGTCGCTTTCTCTGTCCCTATATCCCTATGTATGCTTAAATCTTTAAAACTACGCAACGGATTTTGATATATTTATGATTTGAAATATTTAACTTATCTCTGCAAAATAGTTTTAGCCTACTACAGGATACCCACCAAGAAGACGTAGAGAATCAATACAACAGCATTAAACAAGCTATCAAAATTGCCAGTTCTAAAATTAAATGCATCCGGAAAAAACAGAAGAAGCTTACCTCCCACACGCTCAATCTTATAGATAACCGTCAGCAATTACCTTTTCAATCAGCACATTATAAAGAAATAGATCGAAATGTAAAGAGGAGCATCCGAAAAGATATCCGAAACTACAACACACAACTCATACATGCAGCTTTAACTAATAACAGATCGCTTAGGTCGGCCATGCGCGGTATGGATATAGGTCGACCCTTAATTACCCACCTAATTGACAGAAATGGTGTGAAGCAAGGTGATAAGGCCAAAGTCCTAGAATTATGCACACAGTACTATTCGTCTCTGTATTCCAAGGAATTACCCCCCCAGCTTGGAACTGAAGTTTATTCATGTCCAAACGATTTTCCAATGATAAGAGAAATAGAAGTCCATCAAGCTATTAGTCGCATGAAATACAATCGAAGTCCAGGAGCAGACGGCATCACCACCGAGTCACTTAGAGCCGGTGAAAGCATTCTTATACCTCATATTTGCAACTTCTTCAACACAATATTTAAAACAGGTAAATTCCCAAGTAACTTCTGCCACTCAAATATAATTCTGCTTCACAAAAAAGGAGATAAATCCAACATTGACAACTACCGTCCTATAAGCCTTGTCTCACACCTTTACAAGATCTTCATCAAGATAGTGGAAAATCGTATATCCGGCCAACTGGATCTCCATCAACCTCCTGAACAAGCAGGTTTCCGCCGCGGACTTTCCACCACCGACCATCGGCATTCTCTAAACCAAATCCTAGAAAAACATCAGGAATTTAACTTACCACTATATCTCGCGTTTGTGGACTATTCTAAAGCATTTGATAGTCTTTCACATACAGCCATATTTGATGCCCTCCACAAACAACAAATAGATCCACTTTATATACACCTCCTTCAGAATATTTACCATAACAGCACCGCAGCTATACACCTACATGCCACTGGACCATTGTTTGCAGTCCAAAAAGGAGTCAAACAGGGAGACCCGCTATCCCCTAAACTTTTCACTGCGACCCTTGAACAAGTGTTCCAACAACTGAACCCCATTTGGGAAGAAAAAGGAATAGTCGTTGGCAAAAAGAGATTAACAAATCTCCGATTTGCCGATGACATTGTCCTTTTTTCATCTTCGGCAGCTGAATTAAGCCTAATGCTCGAACAGCTGAGCCAGGCAAGCCTCAGGGTCGGTCTTACGATGAACATGACGAAGACCAAGGTGATGACCAACAGCACCAGGCGCAACGTAGCCATTGAGGGTGAGGTGATTGAATATGTCCATGAGTACATATACCTCGGCCAAATAGTCTCTTTCCAGGCAAGGCAAGATAAAGAAGTTGCTAGACGCACCGAAAATGCCTGGAAGAGCTATTGGTCGATGAAAGACGCCATGAAAGGATCCCTGCCTACCTCGTTAAAGAGGAAGCTCATGGACATGTGTGTTCTCCCCACCCTCACCTATGGAGCGCAGACGTGGTCATTAACGAAACGTCAAAAGACCGCCCTTGGGGTTTGCCAACGGGCAATGGAGCGCAGTATTTTAGGAGTGACACTTAATGACCGGATTAGGAACTCGATACTGCGCTCCAAAACGCAAATTGCCGACGTAGGCACAACAGCTGCCAACCTAAAGTGGAACTGGGCTGGTCACGTCTGCCGCATGTCGGAGGAGCTATGGGCGAAAACAACCACGCAGTGGGTCCCAAACAGCAGCAAACGACTTCGTGGCAGGCCGAGGAAAAGATGGCGCGACGAACTAGACGCCTACCTTAAGGACTGGCGTCGAGTGGCAGCAGACAGAGACAAGTGGAAGGAGGGAAGGGAGGCCTTTGCCCTGCAGTGGGATAATACGGGCTTATAATAATAATAATAATAATAACGGATTTTGATGCGGTTTTTTTTAATAGATAGAGTGATTGAAGAGGAAGGTTTATGTATAATAACATCCATTAAATAGTGGAGAAATACTTATAATATATATTTTATACCCGTGCGAAGCCGGAGCGGGCCGCTAGTCTTATCAAAAACTTGAGTTAAAATTTGGTAATTGGCATTTCAAAATGTGTGCTGTGCTAATCAGCATAATAATAATGTATACAGATTAGATAGTTGGACTTATGCGTAAGCTTGATTGTTTGAAGCTTGGCTTTTAACAGTATAACTTTTTAATAATTAAAATGACTGTGAACTTTTAACGGAATCTAAGTAACTTCTGATTTAGTGGCGGAGAACATTGCCATTGTTTAAGGGTAGATTACTTAATTACGGCGACACACGGTGAGCCAGCGTGGTGGTCAATGCCTTACTAATCTTACTGTTATGCCTGACTAGTGTTGTAACGAAGAAACCTTAACCCAGCAATAAGGTGGGTATAGGCTGGCATACTGCCTTTACTTTTACTAAAAGCTAACTTAAAATAAGAAACTATCTACATAAACTTTAATTCTCTTTCATTCAAAAGGTATCTAGAAAGAAATATTATAACTTATAACTTTATTCATGATTTGATGATAAATTAGACGAGTTAGAAGTTTAAAGCTTATAAGCAGTGTTATAATTGCAGTGTCTTACCGGAAATTGAATGGTTGAATTCTAGTTAGAAGAAGAAATGTGTTGGTGTGGCCATCTAGCGGCGAATAGCAGCAACAATTAAGATACAATTTTTATTAATAATTTGGATAGCTGTTACAAAAATAATCTCAAATTCCTATTATCCTTAGTTATTTTGTGTTGTACTTTTGCTGTTTTTAGTCAAATAATATACCGTAAGACGACTACGTGAGTAGCTCCATCTATAGCATCTAGAAGAAAACATGTTAACTAACTTAGTAACTATGAAATTGAAATAAGTACAAGTAGTTCATAACAATAAATCTGTTTACATAATGTATTATTTAAAACTAATAATTAAATACAATATCACATTATTTTATTTTAGAAGTATTACTACTCGATAACAGATGGCGTTACCAGTCAATGAGAAGTGAAATTGTAGAGAACATTCCATCGTTGAGAGCGGGCAGATCTTCACAGCTACAGCGTTATGTTTGATCAAAGAGAAGGCCGACATGCTGTTTTGTTATGAGTATTTTACAACAATATGACATACTATGAACTTGTACGAAGAAATAAATATTATTTTATTTATTTTAAAGGGGTAAATGTGTACATTTAATTATTTTTTATACATTATGATGTGAATTATCATCTTATAGTGCGTTATTTTAAAGAAAAAGTAAAGGTCCCAAGGCCTGCGTAACCTCGAATCAATAGAGCAACGTTTAGGATGTGAAAGTATGCTCCCTTGTTTGTAATACAGGCCCCTAACGCATAACTGTCAGCCCCAGTGGCTACATAGCGTGCTGTGAAAAGGGTCGCGCATTCGATACCCGTTTCGAGTCAATCATTAGTATGACCCGTAAAGTCTTTACCAACGAACTACCTGGTTGTGGTAAATAATCCTCGTTGATGTATATTCAAAATTAGTCTGGTTAGAAAACAATAGAAATAAATAATTGTAAAAAAATTAATTCTAATCGTCTACGAATCAGGTGTAGGTAAGCATAATGTGTTTGATAATATAAATTGTTCTTTAAATTAAATGATTAGCGAAAAAGATTTGATATAATTAGAAGAAGTTATTTTAATTATATCTGATCTGATTGATTATTATTATGAGTCCCTGTACAGAATGTTATCTTTTATCGCTAAATTATTTTTTATCGCTATATTTTTTTTCCAATTTATCATTTGTTTCTAGCTTTAGTTGTAGATATTCTTAATTATTCACTTCTAGTAATTTTGTGATAATTAAGATCAATAATATTGTAAAGGCAATAATTTATACATACATTGGTAATTGGTCTGTAAATTACAATTATTGAACAATAACTTAAGTTACGATTTGTTTGCAAAGTACACAAAAACGGTGTATCTAAATAAAATTATTTTATTTAATAACAACCATACCGTTATGTTCTGAGTGATACGGTAATACAGTTCTTAGGTGATAATGAAACCTCTGCTAATGTGATTGTCGCCTCCAATCAATTTGTGTCCGTTTACAATCTAAGGGGAGGTTCTGAAATTGCATCGAAGGTGATATTATCGGCTGGTCTCTCTACCTACCTTATAAGGGAGCTGGCGTGAATTTAATTACGTGTACATGTGTTGTACTGGGGTGTCGTCTGTCTTTGGGCTTTGTTTTTCATGTTTTATATATTGAAATGAGGTTTTATTTTTACTTTGATTTAAGTAGCGGTTTGAGCTGTATTGTGCTAAGTTACAAGTATGTGGATTTGATACGGAGGTATGTAGTATATAATCACGCCTGTGCGCTCCATAGGGGTCGGTAGACATGTGCTTTCACACCCTTAACTTTCACTACAAGATATCTGCCTAATATTTTCATGTACTACTGCCCGATAGCGGCTTCCAATTATTACTTCTTTGTGGATTAGAAAACATAATTATTTTATATAGTTACACAAGGTAACTCTTGATTTTTTTGCACGTTTACGTTCTATGAAGTACTGATTACTTTGTGTATATCGTTTCATATTTATATCATGCTGAAAAATGATTTATCGAAGGCATAGGTTATATATTTATATATACGTCAAGAATAATTTTATTAGACAATAACAAATACATATACTATAGCTAATAGTTACGAAAGTCGATTCTTTCCCTCAATGTATCTAGTTTAGTTTGCATTCTTATTTTGTAGTTTGCATTCCGTGCAACTAGTTTGACGTTTTGTAAGTGCTCTTTTGTAGCCTATATGAAATAAAAACATTATGACTATGACTATTAGAAAATAGCTTCAAAACTATTTTCGATTTAATTTCCTGTTGGATTAATATATATTGGAAGAAGCTTATCAGACTGTTAATTAAGAATTACTGTTAAGAATTTCGTTCTTAAGGGCAATTAGGATGCAAAAGTCGAAAGCCATAGTGTCATGTGAAAATACACATTTATATTTACTGCATCTAAAAAACCATGACAAAGACGAAAAGTAAACTCTGTATTAAATAAAAACAATAGAAATGAGATCTAATAGAAAATAAAATTGAAACCTTTTTATGTTTGTTGTTAACACGTTGTCTGTCCGCTAAGTAGTCTCTGAGTGCGTCGGTAAGGGCCTGTAACTAAGATACGATAGAAGATACTTAACTTCTACTTGCTGATTAGCCTTAATCGAGAAGTAAAATAATAGTCACCATTTACTTGTAGTTAATTAAACTGGCCCTTAGTGTTACCGACCCAGGACGTTATACAATTTTTTTAAAGAGGCTTTACTAAGTACCGAGGATATGTATCTTTTTGGTTATTTTAAAGTGACATTCAGAAGCTTTTTTTCACTTAGAAAATATTATAGGTACAAAAAAGATAAATAACATATTTAGATTTGCGATCATTCGGTCTAAAGCATTAGAATTTATCCCACATGTTACTAAATCACACTTCAAAGGCTGCACGGATTTAGATAGAATTTCGCACACAGGTATATCCTGACCTTCGACTACTGAACTGACTGACTATTAAAACTTTCGAGAATGTCTATAATATATCTAATTCACTAATCAAATAAATATGTTTACCTAATTTTAAATTAATTAATGTACCTATTTATATGACTAGATTAGATAGTTAACGAGCAATGCAACAAACAAAGCCTTACAATACTTTATCCTTCATTTTCTAATTCTATAAACAAAAAAAATAATTATATAAATAGAATCTGTCGAGTGACCATACTTATGCATGGCAAGCTAGCAAATAGCAGCTAGCGAAAAGCAGACAAGAACACATTTTTTGTGGCATAATATATAATCTATCTTCGTCTCTTGATATTAAATTTAAATATGGATTACAAACGTATGTTTTCTTTGGTTCCTAACAATCGTTATACATATCTCAATACATAGGTACCACCTCCATGACCACTGCCTAAAGAAATTCGAGGAAGAAGAATAAAAATCTTTACAAGCAATTTTTTTTAAATCTTGATGGATTAATTAATTATAATCTATGAGCTTCGTAGCCATTTATAAACCGTACATTATCGTATATTGACGACAAAATCAAAATTTAAAAAAGACATATATCATTGTTCCAAGTGTCGAATAATACCGATGCTAATAAGAACGCGTGTAAACCTAACTACACAGACTAGTAACGGAATATTTCTTATACGAGATACTTAATCCAATAATTTTCTAATTGGTTCACATTAACACTAATCCCCTTACTTATAAAAATTGTCGGTGTTGAGCAATTGTCTTACATACCTGTCACAGTCGTTTGCATGTCAAAAAATAGAGACGTCAATAGACTCAGGAGGTGCCCTCTTAAAACACATTTCAGCATCCCTTATGAGTAGGATAATAAGAGGATAATGATAGGCGAACACAACAATCACATTAAGGCTCCTGTGAAATTCATAATTAAAATGTTGTAACGTCGAATACGGAACCTAAATCATGCTACAACTAATAATGAGTATCTGTAATTTCCGTTGTAGTCCTTGAGACCCCCAACATAGGGTTGCGCTACACAAAGACCAACAATGTGTGCCAGCTGTTTAAATAGGTCATAACAGATATCACCTATCATCTATATCTATTTCAAAAGAGGTTGGTTCAAGAGTAACCTTAAACTTAATAAATATAATATTTATGTTTTGCGTGAGTTTCGCTTTCGTGGATTCATAAGACCGAGTTTTTTTTAAGATGAAGAGCAGCCCACATCTCTCGCTAGCTAATCCATTCTCTGTGGCGTGAAAGAGGGTCAAACCAACAAACTCGCATTTTAAAAGCAGGGGTCTTTTTACTAAGCTGCATATGTTTCTTCTGTGTTTCGGGTGCGTTTTACAGATACATGCTTGAACTAGGTGAAAATTTTGCGATTCCCAGACATTAATTTATCTTTATTTGTCTTGAGTTTGTTTCAGCAGTTTTTATTTGAAAGTGTCATAAAAAGTAACAGTGATGCCAACAAATATGCTAACATGTATTTGTTTGTGGAATTCTTCGGTACAATAGAATCATGCTTCTTGCTATAAATATGTTTTGCCCTATTACCAATAGTATTATATATATATATATTTGTTTTTGAGCAGTCAGGTAGTGTATGTGAGTTTCTTGTACTTAAGTAAACAAAAATTTATAGGTAATAGGGCAAAATTTTGAATTTCTGTATCAACATCTCAATACCAAATGCCATCGAAATTTAAATTTTACTCTCGCACGGAGTTTGGCATTATTATCTTTTATAAAAAATGGACTTAATTCAGGAGACGAGTAGGTATTATTGTTTTGATATACGGTCAAAAAACTCTAGGTACTGTTTTATCCTTTTTAAAGACCGAGTATGCGTACGGTTGACTTACAAAAATAATATTTTCCTTCATTCTAGGTGATTTTCCGAAAGATTTAATTTTCAAGAAAAGGAATGTTCCAGTACGGGGTATGAGATTTAGATAATGTAAAAACGTACCTACTTTATTTTTAAAAGTAGAGTTTTAAGACATAATTATGTTGGTAGGGACTGTACTCAAATTAGCTCGCCCTCTAATACATTGGGTCTTGTAACATACCTGGCGAAATGTGGGTTTAGGTAGGTACTATACACCTCTGCCTACGTCTATAAGAAATACAGCCGTTATGTTATGTATTAAGTCTCAAATAATGGCTTGTCTGGTTTTAAACCTCTTTAGTAGAAGATTTCTATTATTTCTGTATTGGTTAAGTTAGTCCATTACAGGAGCTGTTTTAGCAGTCAAGGATTAAAGTTGTTTGTGTTAGGTACATAGAACTGTGCGTTTGGATTGTTATACACTGGACAGAGGGCTGGAAATATAACTTAAATAGGCCTGACTTAAAAAAATGTTCCGAAAAACTTTTGATGGTAAGAAACCAATATTTATTTACGAGTATTTCTGAGTCACATAAATATTGTTTTCTCGCCGTCAAAAGTACCTCAGAACCTTTAGGGGCCTTGATAAAATGTTTGTTCTTTATAGATGAAGCTTTTGCTTTGCAGTGGTGATGTATCAGGTTCAAATTAGCTATTAGTACTAATCAACCTAGTTAATTGAAACTAAGCTTTGGTACGTTATAAATAAACTCTAATTGGGGTTTGTATTATTACATATACCTGCCTATATACGACTTGTATAAAAGCTAAATAAATTATTTTCATCATTTTATATTCAGACAGCTACCAAATGATCTATATACCAACATACAAAAAAGAGGTATCTACCTATAAGTACCTAAATATTCATAATTCTAGGCAATATTTCGGAAACACGATAGGCATAGGTACCTTCATTCAGTCGTTGACCCGTCTTTGTTTATATAAAAGGAATCCATGATTTATTTGGCTGTTATTCTTCATCTTCTTCGTATTAGCATGAGCTATGTCTAAGATATAGACATGCTCATGCCATAAACGTAAAGATATGCACATAAACAATACAAAATGTTAAACAATATTTAATAGTTATGAATGCTACGTTTATTTCTTTTATTTACGCCTTTCAAAATTGCAATATCAGTCGGGTATGTTAACGCCCATTGCAAAAATGTGTACCTAATGTGCATACAGCTGCCTACCTGTTCTGATTCAATAAGCTAGCCTATTGTTCTTGTTCTATTTTCACTAACTAAAACAAAAGCTGAGTTATAGTAATACGAATAGTTGTAAATAAAATTCCATTCAATCATTCAGCAAAAAAAAAAACAAAAAAAGTTGTTTTTTTTTATTATAGTAGGTAGGTTTGTTTTGATAGCATTAGCAATAAAATACTTGAAATCAGCGAATGAATTAAGCCGAAGTTAATACCAGTCTTCGCCCGCCGTCGGGCGAGCAACATGGCTGCCACTATCCGGTCCTCCCCCCGCCCCGCGCCATCTAACCCTCTCCCCGGACACCGAATACAGCTTTTTTGCGAGCGAGAGAGACCTTCCACTCCCTAACGCTTTCATTCTAAAATATTTTCGAATCACTATTGGCACTAAATGAGTTTCAATCTTACTGCTCCAAATGTAGAGTCCAAATTAGAGTGCAGTATTTGACGGACTTGAAACGTTTTGGTAGTGCCAGCACCATATGAAAAGTGTGAAAAAGTGAGAGAGACGGATAGAGGCGGCCGTCTCGGGCGGGGCCCAAGTTTTCGTGAGTCATTCGTAGCTTAGATGTTGCACCGTTCGCACGACCGCGTTATGCGCGCGCTGAAAAGAGACAGAGGGATTTTTCGCGTTTTCTTTTTTTATTTGGTCTTTATCTTGCCGGGGAGAAAAACGTTGCGTTCGGGGGTGTTCGGGGTGAGTTAGGGTGTAACGACCGTGCGTGTAATGTTTTAGGGGTGGTTTATACTCGTGCTATTCTATAGATAATGAATAGTGGTGTAGAATGTTTAATCACGGTTTTGGAGTACTTAGTTTGCGCGCACCAGAAATATGAGATAATTACTGGCAAAAATGATTTTCGATTACGTTGATGGAAATGATGAGCGCTCTGATTGGTCGATGCTGGCTTGATGCCTAATTAATTAGCTTGAAATTTTACTTTGTGTCTAGTTTTATGAAAATAATTTTGTGAATGTACCGGAAATATATTAAAATTGGTTCATGATTTGGCTTGTGGTTAACAAATAATATGACATGCAATTAAATATGACTGAAAAGTTAGATTACGGAATTCAGTACATAAGCAGTTTCTATACAGGCTTATTTTTTATTTTATTTTCTATGCCAAACTTATTACCACAAAATATAAATGTAGATACCATTTATCCAACACTATCTAAGTAAGTGATTACATTGAAATTGAGATGAGATGGGATACAATTTAGTGGGTACTTCATAAAAGCACTTAAAAATATGCAGTCAATGAATTACAAACACAGTTAGGTACCACTTACTTAACTACTTAACAATGTCTTAAATAAAAATGTCTTCATAACTACAACCACAGCCCCCTCACCATGAACACTTAAAACAGGACAGTTTACGGTGTGGAAGCGAGACGCAGCTACGTGAAGTGTAATGCGGCGTCTCGCTTCCACACCATAAAGTGTCCTGCTTTAAGAAGTCATGGTAAGGGGCTGTTACGTACTTCATCCAAAATATGAGTTGATGAGTTCTTAAACTGAACCACTACAACTCAAATAGAATTTTCGAATAAAAGTATCCGAAAAAAATATAAAGCGAGGCGGAAGCGGGGCGGCAAAAATGTCGAGGCATTCTCGAACTATTAAGGGAAGAACCAAAGCGTACAGACAGCAGACTGTTTACACCAAAATATATGTAAATGTGAAGATATTCTGACAACCTAAGTCTCGTAGCTAAGTGCTACGACTGCTACGCTAGAGATTGCGGGTTCGATTCCGGCACGAGACACGTTAGTTTAATCCGATGATCGAAGCCTGGAAGGCATGTGACGTTTAATGTAAAAAGATCTCGACGAATTGAGAACCTCCTCCTTTTTATGAAGTCGGTTACAAAAGGATGGTGACGGAAGTCAAAACAAAAAAAATAAATTGTACGTACAAATCATTGCAAAACCCGAAGTCAAAATAATTAAGTATTGGGACCTACTTACTAAGTCAGCTAACCCCCTTACACCTAGTAGATACCTAATTATTAAGCAAACTGCCATCATCACTTTTAAAATTAAAATACAAAACTAGATTTTTAAATGCTTACCTTAACCTAATTAAGAACACATCAAAAGAAACAGCAACAATCTCGGGGGTCAACCGTGAGAACGCAGGGTTAAAGGTCATTCGGACCTGTCCGCAGAATATTCATCTCAAAGTGACCCCACACGTAAGATCGAGACCTCTGACCCTACGTGTGCCGGATTAACATAAAGATGCTTTTTAAGTACCATTTGGGACAATAGGATCGTTCCAGATCATGACAATGCATGGTCCAGTTGGACTCGCGATAGTCAGAATGACCCCTTTGTCGCAATCCTTGAGAAGCGAATTTGCATAAAGCGAAATTTTAGTAGCGAATTAAAAATTTAAATTTCTTGCAGCCAGCTAGGGTTAAGTATGAGAAGATTTCGCTGTCTCGACGCTTCGAGGTCGTTGCAAAGGATTATGAATATTTAAGTTGTGTGAACTTGTAAGACCGCGAAGAGAATTATTCTTTCTTAGGAATCAAATAGGAAAAGTGCCCCTCAGAACTCTTAGGAGAAATATCGCATTTTGTTCTCATGTAGACTGCAAGCTGCAGTATTTATTATCTCTGTGTGTGTATATTTATTTAAATAACATTATGTTAATTTTAAATTGGCTACAATTACCGTAGTTAAGTGAAACCCTACACGCATAAGTACTTGACATCCAACTAGAAGAAACATCACTGAAAGGAAACAGACAGAAAAAGTACATGTTTGAAATGGAACACTGTAACTGGATGGACAAACATCTGAGATGCATTTTGTTATTATTTGGTTAAGTATCTACACTTATTCCGCTTAAAATACTAACATCAGTGATCTTGGGTTATGCTTCTGTAGAATTTAGTGACAGAAAATTAAAATTCATGTGATAGCTCTTCTTTTAGATGACATTAGAAGAATATTCACAACATATCGCTTCCCACAACACTATATAAATATGCACATCCTAATTTTGGTCCCAACGTATTGAAGATAAAACCTAAAAACATGAACAACAAGCACCGTGTGAAATCTTGACGCATCTGCAATTATAATTAGATAGACAAGCAAAACACTCCATTCTCCAAGATGACCCCTTTACCAAGTCAGTTGACCCCACCTGTTACTTGCATAACAAATTTACCGATTTACATAACTATTGTAAAAATTAAAAATAAATCGTTTTTAAAGAATTTCTCTCGCAGTTTATTTACATTTGAAAAGAAAACATTTTTGCTTCACTTTGTAAGTGATGTGAAATTTTTTAACGAATTTTTAGTAGTGGCAGTTGAAGGGTTGAGTAATTAAATTCGCTTCTTTTGTTGCGATTTGTGTGACTGGAAGATGGTTACTGGTTAGTTAGTGTAGTTGAGACTCGGTGAGTCTAGTTGTATGTAAGAAAACACGTCGGTGAACAGTGCGTTAGATTTGATGCCAACAGTGTAATTTGGAGATTGTGTTTTGTTTTTCGATTTTGCCGGCTTTGTATGATTTGGCTGCCAGCGGGTATGTGTTTGTTTGTAATTTCGTTCTATTGTTCTTTATCGCTTTTTTGAACAAGTTTTTATTCATAAATACGAGCCGACTCTGAATGTAAGACTAGACAGTGGGTAATAATGATTACTATTACATTGTACAGCCTAAGAGTTACAATTATAACGTATTCGAAGAATCAGTAGAGTTTATTTTGATAAAATAACTATAAATCATTATGTAGGTCTAATGTTGTGTACTGGAATACCTTAATAGGCAACCTAGGTATAGGCTTCTCTAATTCACTTCCATTTTTATTTACTATAAACCTGTCGTAATATCAACACCAACTAAACAATATAATATCTACTAAAAGAAAACATTTTATAAAAATAAAAAGCTTTCGACGAATTAAAAACCTACTTCTTTTTTAAGTCTGTTAGCAAAAAAAATATTATCATAATGACACTTTTCTACGTTTCTAATTGGAAGCCACTTTAAAGTGTCACTTAACGTAACTTACACTGATTATGATAAGTAAGTGATTATCTCCCGACGGTTGCCGACGCGCCGTAGACGCAGCTAAATAGCCAATAAAGTATTTACTGATGGGCGGTACCTAGTGCAAGCTGATTTGTTGCGTTCACACATAGGCCGTGTTCAGATCACCAGGATAAATCCATGTTAATATTATTTAAATGCAAAAGTAACTCTATCTGTCAGTCTGTCTCTCTTTTGTGGGTAAACCGCTGGACCGATTTTGATAGGATCTGGTATCGACTAAGCTGAAACAAGCTTTCTCAACGAAGGAAGGCTTCTTATATCCCGGATATAAGGTGTTAAAACTTTCCATGTGGAGGAAGTCGCGTGTGAAAGATATTTACCTAACTATAAAAATGGGTTTTTATAAAAATTTGTCCGGTTTGTGGCAATAGATTCGCTCCCAATTTTATGGGACTTATAAACATAATTAGCAGAATTTGGGTGTGCTATTAAAATCTCTTTTACACTCTATCACTTTTGGAGATATACGTAACTATAGTCTTGGTTTTATTTGTTTTTTTTAATGTTGTTCAGTTAATAACCCGAATACTGAGCAGGCGCTAAAAACATATTTAATGAGAATCTTTTTGTCCATGTATGGGACAGAACAAAAAGGCTACTTTAGATATAAATTATAATCTAGTAAAGTGTATTTTTTCAGCAGAGGAATCACCATTTCTTCTGTCCGTAATATTTTGGTCCGTTTGGTCCGTTATGGCGTAATATTTTTTTAACTCTTCATTTATCCATAGAGATAAAGTTTATTAAGACGTGTAGGAACCAATAATTTAGTACCAGTCGTCTTTTAAAATGATAAAATAATATAACAAAATACACGTGTAAAAATTAAAAGTTTAACCCGTCAACAAACCGTGTTACAGAAATGTCCCGTCCCAATATGTAAGAGCAATCGGTTCCCAAATAAAATAATTTGATTTATTTCAACCGCGTATATTGACATCGGCTTGCTCGAACTAACCCGTCGTGCTCCGGCGTGGAACTGCCCCTCTATTTATATCGGATTTGTCTCAATTTCAAGTTAATTGGAACGACAAAACGATTAGTTAGTGCCGTTTTCCACGATTCCTTTTCAATTATTCCATTATAATCGACGTACGCGGTAATTTATTAGATAATTTGATTTCCGCTCGGTACGTGCATCGGTAGTAATTAGATTTTATAATTACAGCGTTTAATGAGCAGACGGGACATACTTTTATTGTGGCGTTACTTGCAGCGGTCTGGCCGGTATTTGTGCACGTTAATCGATGTTCTAATATCAATAGTTAGCCCAAATGTGCCAGACAGCGTTCCCTCGTAATTGCAGCATGTGCTGTTTCATAATTTCGATATTGGTCGTGATCGAATGAACGCATGTTTGAGTTGGTTACAGTTTGATGTAAAGTCTTCTGTACTGTTCACGTTGCGTTAAAGCTTAAATTTTAAAGATTAGGTATGGTGGTCGTCCTAAACTTACGGGTTGCAGATTAGGTATGTAGGTTCCTAATATATATGTATTTATGTTGTATAGTGTCGGTAACTACAACTTTGATATAAAGAATAAATTTAAGTGGTAGGTTTCGGTATCGGATATAAAAACTTTTCGGATTAAAGCGTTTGATCGAAATGCATGGAACGTAAGCCGCATGTATACATAGTAGTGAGTAGTGATCGAGTTAATCTTAGCCGCAATCAATCGTGGTATTGGACGTCCATTCATCTCGGCAGCCGCCAGACCACTGTCCCACTGAACTGTACAAAGCGACGCAAGCAACATTTCTGAACGCAATCATTCTCCATTCAATATTCGAATTTGAAAAAAGAACTTGTAGTGATGTGACCTTGCTTTTCCTCGATTCGTTTTTCGTTCAACACGCAGGCGCGGTGGTGTTCGGATCAATGCCGAAAAACGGGGGATTGTGTCCCCCGCGGCGGGCCCGGCCGCAAAGTAAGCGGTTCGCGGCATCTGAAGGGTTAGGCTCGTTGGTCCTGGTTGCTAGGCGACGCCGCCTTCATGTTTGGCCGGTCGATAAAGCTCGCGTTATAATTTTCTTTAATCGCATGTGGGGGGGACTTTGGAGGGTGGAACGAGTTTAGATATCTTTGTTATGTAGGTTTGCGTAACTGGGATGGAGGAATTCATGTACTTACCAAATCTAAAAAATTTAAGTAGGACTGTACAATGGATATTATACGCAACCTTAGACAGACTCCTACATTTTGTTCAGTTTTTTTTAACCTAAATAAATTAGGTTATGATGAAACAATCTTTATCTGTCTAAATTGATAAAGGAAATTTGAAAAATGATGGACACGAGCGGGATTCGAACCCGCGACCTTCGCCGATCCGTGGCGCTGCTCTAACCAACTGAGCCACCGTGTCGCTGCTCGCATCCATCGAATTTCAAGTTCCCTTTTAGTATTTACGTCTTAAGGGTGACGTCAGGTATTATCTGTTGGAATCTATGATTACCACCCTTGACGTCGTCGTTGACGTCACCCTTAAGACGTAAATACTAAAAGGGAACTTGAAATTCGATGGATGCGAGCAGCGACACGGTGGCTCAGTTGGTTAGAGCAGCGCCACGGATCGGCGAAGGTCGCGGGTTCGAATCCCGCTCGTGTCCATCATTTTTCAAATTTCCTTTATCAATTTAGATTAAAGCTTAGCATGGGCAACATGCTAAAATGGCACCAAAAGTCATATAAATTTGGGTTGGTATTATCGTTTCAGTGATTTATAGCTGTAAAGGTATAACACTGAGTTGGTAATCATAGATTCCAACAGATAATACCTGACGTCACCCTTAAGACGTAAATACTAAAAGGGAACTTGAAATTCGATGGATGCGAGCAGCGACACGGTGGCTCAGTTGGTTAGAGCAGCGCCACGGATCGGCGAAGGTCGCGGGTTCGAATCCCGCTCGTGTCCATCATTTTTCAAATTTCCTTTATCAATTTAGATTAAAGCTTAGCATGGGCAACATGCTAAAATGGCACCAAAAGTCATATAAATTTGGGTTGGTATTATCGTTTCAGTGATTTATAGCTGTAAAGGTATAACACTGAGTTGGTAATCATAGATTCCAACAGATAATACCTGACGTCACCCTTAAGACGTAAATACTAAAAGGGAACTTGAAATTCGATGGATGCGAGCAGCGACACGGTGGCTCAGTTGGTTAGAGCAGCGCCACGGATCGGCGAAGGTCGCGGGTTCGAATCCCGCTCGTGTCCATCATTTTTCAAATTTCCTTTATCAATTTAGATTAAAGCTTAGCATGGGCAACATGCTAAAATGGCACCAAAAGTCATATAAATTTGGGTTGGTATTATCGTTTCAGTGATTTATAGCTGTAAAGGTATAACACTGAGTTGGTAATCATAGATTCCAACAGATAATACCTGACGTCACCCTTAAGACGTAAATACTAAAAGGGAACTTGAAATTCGATGGATGCGAGCAGCGACACGGTGGCTCAGTTGGTTAGAGCAGCGCCACGGATCGGCGAAGGTCGCGGGTTCGAATCCCGCTCGTGTCCATCATTTTTCAAATTTCCTTTATCAATTTAGATTAAAGCTTAGCATGGGCAACATGCTAAAATGGCACCAAAAGTCATATAATCTTTATCTGTGTTAAGTTGAACGAAACAGGTTGCAAACTACCAGCAGTTCTTACAAAACAAACTTTGTAGAATTTAATCTCACACAGTACTCTAAAAAAATTTATTTCCCATTCACAAGCACATTATGTACAACAATTACTACGTCACAACAAATGTCCATATCCACGTATTTTTACTTCACTACAACTATCAGCATTCTTCGAAATACAACAATCGGAATATTCGGAATATAAAAATGTTTCCAAGCTATCTGGATTTTTTTATAAAAAACTGTTTGTCAGATAATAAAATTATAGAAACAAAGAATTTAGGCAAGGAGATACGTAACTATATTTCCAAATCATTTTAAAATTCATACAAATTTGAATTAAGAGCGTATCATTATTGTCTTAACCCTACAATCTCCGCGTGTATAGTTACAAGCACGCGTCTATAAAAACAAAAGAAAATAGGCGACGAGACCCGTAACTGCATATAAGAATCATGTAACAATCCAAAACAAATTGCAACGCAGAGCACAATCATCATTATTAACCCTGCGTGTTCTTTGCGTGTAAACGTGTCCACAACGTCTTACGTCCTAACATGTAGCTGTGTACTTATCAAAGACACAGACAGTGAGAGTGACGCCTTGACCCAGAGGCTAATAGCTGCACAAATACGGCGTGCGTACTACCGATAGCGAGAGTGCCATTAGACCGCGTTAGACTGTGTTCATTGATGACAGCTATATGTTAGGCTGAATCAATTCCGAGAGGGTTAATTATGCTGTGGTTTGTGGTGGGTTAGATCTATTTGTAGTGGATAGTTAGTGTGACGATAAACTAACAGTGTTAACATAAAATTATAAATTAACTATTTAGTATAGGTATTGTTAATTTGTTGTTGGTGAATCTAGTTTTGGGGGTAGTTGGAAATGTTTAGTAGATTAATTAAAGTAATAAATTACTAACTCCTTTGTTTATCATATTTTTTTAAAGACGCTAAGCTAGAATTGATATTAAAAATTAATGTCGAGAGCAATACTAAAAAATCAATTACAACAATATCTTGGAAGCTCCTATCTACTTGTGAGGTGGTGGCCTTTGACGGAGGACTTTGATACTTCTCAACATTGCTGACTTTTATAAATAGAACTATCCGTACCAACACAGAAATTAAGCTTAATCATCTACATCATGATGCTCGACAACACATCCTTAGCTCCTAAAATTAAGCCGAGTCATCTTAAATCAAAACTAATAATATTGTATAAACATTCTTAGCTCCTGTACTTGCCGTACTACTCGTAAGGCAATAGCTGAGCCGTCTATAAAGTGAATTAACATAATACTAAAAAAAACACCCTTAGCTCCTGTGCTATCTGTACTAAGGCACCCCAATAGTCTCGGCTCGCCGTTTGAGGTCAGTAGCAGTGAGAGTGAATGTAGCCACTAGGCAGTACGTTAATGTGTTTACATACGCTGGTATACGTGCAAGATTCTGTGCGCACTGAATGGGTATGACGTAGAACTAAGCTTGAGTGCATTCACCCTTCAGTTTGGTGCCGAGACGGCATGATAACAATTAGAACTACTGAATGATGAGTGCGTACGGCACCCTGTCTCTATTGTTCAGTTTTAAGCCTAAACTAGAAAATTATATCTCAAACAACAGATCGAACCCTAAAGAAATAGGCGAGTTATTTTTTTTCACAGATTTTTTTTTAGATAATACTCACGGTATTTTTGAGGATTTTAAAGGCTAAATTTAATCTCATATCTAAAGCCCTCATAAAACTCAACACAACGTTTTGAGTCTGATATTGCGGACAAGTAAAAAATCTAACTGAAAAATGCTGTAACCGCCGCAACGTGTAATTCAGAACTTCACCAAAAGTCAGACTCAATCCTAAAATGTCATCGTCCAAATAATTCCCAATTTAACCCTTTTACACTTCTACAATTTATTGCGATCTAAGTAACTATGTTTCAGAATAAAAAACAAACTTAACTCTAAAATTCCGTCGCCATCTAAACGTTAAACGCTTAGAGTAAACCATAATAGGTATTACGATCTGTCGGCGTCGGTACCACAATTTGTCGGTCCAAGGTGGTGATGGTATTTACGTGTGTCTGTTTGTGGTGCAGTGAAAGTGAACATTTATGTGACGTCACTATATGTCGACACGACACCATTAACTATGTAACGATGTAGTGAGATGTACGGTTAGCAGAGACGAATGAATTAGCAAGTATTACATTGCTTGCTAATAAACTTTTCATCAGCATTTAAAATAATGCGTTTGTCATTATTATGAAATGTGTCTTCATGTGTTAATCCATAAAAAGTACCTTCTTCTTCTTCGTATTGGCATAAGCTATGTCTAAGGAAACAGTTTATGCTCATACCGTAAAATAGATACTGGCTAGTCAACACAGATAGTAGCGCAGTTGACCGCCCAGGGTGCGTCGGACGTACTTAGGTACTAAAAAGTAGGTACATACACAGTAATTACTCTAATGACTCACCAGACTCACCTCTGTAAGTACAAAACTAAATTCTATTAAAGATTCACAAACCATGCTTTAGTTCCGAACATTGTAACATTTAAGCATCGAATCATTTTCGAATAACAATACGCTGATATAACCTTCAATTAATTAACAAATTAATATTAATATTGAAATCGAATCTAATCGTGCTTTCTATTCCGACCGTACCGTATTCTAGGTATCCTCGCACGGGCCGGTAATGTGTATCGAGTATCGACAATACCCTCCTCATTGACCAACACTAGGGTAATAGTTGCGACTTTATCGCAGTCGATGCGTTTATTAATTATCTACAAATGGGTAACAACACTATTTCGAACAGGTGTCAATTGAATTTAGAATAGATTGTGGTTTTAGGGAGAAATGGCCGATACAAATATTACAATGGAACTAGAAGTTCTGAATTTAAATTGAATCAGTAACGATGAAAATTAATTTATTTGACATTATTCTAACAAAGTTCTATGACGAAAATTTGTAAGGATAGTTAAACATAATTATGTGGTTAAAATTATTATGTATGACGATTTTCACTGATGATTTGCAATTGTTCTTTTTAGAACATGAAAATTCAAAAGTCGTCAGTCATTTTACCGTCATATTCAGACTTATTTGAGAGAATTATTTGTTCAGTCTTTCCAGTCATATAACCTAATTGGTACTATATAGTATTTATACCATTATCTTAACTAATATATACTTTTCTACGTCTAGAAACAGCAACGCCCACATAATGCCCGTTATTAGGTACAAAAGCCTCTATTCCTCGGAGCCCGTTAATATAATATCCGAGAGCATCATCAATCACGGAGGAAGGGCGGGTTAAGTCGACACATGTAAATTTTTCGCCCAAATTATACAGAAGGCGGGTGGTGTAATATCGCCAGGGTCCGTAGGGTACGAAATTTGTTGCTTTCAATGTTGCCAGTTAAAAATAATGTGCTTCTCATTAGAATTGATGGAATGGAGAATAAGTTTGATTGTAGGAGAATTCATTTTAGGAGTATTTTTCTGAATTTGCTTAGGCATTTTACTCGATAATAAGTGAATAAAATAATTTGAATTTGTTTACGAATATCACTTTCAAAGAGAGTCTTTGTCACTAGGGACCAATGTCTTACAAGCTTGGAACAAATAGCAGTCTACTGGAGAAATAGTGTTTCATTCTAATATGTACGAGACCGAGAGGGAATCGTACCTGAAACCTTTAGAGCAGAATACTCAGTGGCAGTGCAGAAATCTATTTACGCATTAGGTATATATTTGAAAATGTAACTGGTATGGTTAGTTCCATCGATCTTATTTAATTTAATTAAATAAATAGGGGCTGTGCAAACCTAAGTAAGTTTCATGTCCTCACAAAACCCCTACACTCTCATCACTTTAGTAAAACTATATTGTCTTTAATTAATCCTTTTCATTATTCCCTGTTACCCCGGTGTTAAATTTACATTAACGTGAGGGGAGACCGGGGTTAAAAGTTACCTTTTCACAACTGATTACAGTAATTCCATAAGTATACATTCTACCTCCACGTACCCTTTACCCAAAAAGGGGCTCGGAAAAAAAACAAAATCCCAAAAAGATATTTCACTCGAAAGAGCCCCATTACATTGGTCTAGGCAAAAAAGCCTCCGCGAACGGCTCGCATCAATTAGTGGAGGAGGCGCGGGTAAACAGGCCCGGTTTAGAGGCAAATAATCGGCGCCTCATTTACGGAGCGTTCCCAAATACCCACCCCCACCCGTGTTTACTAGTCATTAAGCATGAAGATACTCCGTTGAACAGTATTTGGTGCTTAGCTATGAAGGATTTTAATTCGGCCACCCTGGGCAATTCGTTACAGAAAATAGGGCAAAGGAAAAGCTACGGGCTATGCAGAATAATAATTGAGCCAAACCTTTGACGTTTAAGACTTGTCGAAAGTCGTTAGTTATGTCTATATACTGGAAAATATATAACATTTTATGTTACAATTGTATGCTTACCTAAACTGACGTATAGCCAAGTCGGCAGGCAGTCTATAGAATATAATTAAATAACGCATGAATAATTTTTGTGAAACTCGTCCAATAAAATAAGCTTTAAGAATACTTTATATAACAGACTACTCCGAAATACCGCAAATTCACAATCTTTAAACCCAACCTGACTTGTCCAAAACTAAAAATTATTATAAAAAAAATTATAATCATAACATTTGCAGTTCGAGTTAACCCAAGAATGCGAAAGTTCCACAAAATGCCGCGCTACACTTAAAAATTACGCCGCGTCCTTAATTTCCGCGGCCTGTGCTGGACGGGCGTTATTTTTCTCGCGCCATTTACTCAGATGTCCGTCATAGCGGAGATTTTTCCGCGCCAGACTCTAGGGGAGCCAAGTGCTAAAATGCAAATCACGAGTATTAATATTAATACGGACGGAGAGATGAATTCTCCCAGCTCGTATTTATGCATGGCTACTTTAGGCTTTCATGGGATACGAAATCTCTTGAATATTTTCGGTTAGCGACTGTCGAGACAGCTAGGATCTAATTTGTAGTTAGGGTAGAATAAATTATGATAATAATATGGTGTGACAAAGAGAAGCTTTGTGAAATGTAGACTGAATCACGTACTTGTTTAGATGATGTCTGAAGATTTTCTTGAAAGCAGAAAGTAATTCAGTATGATGCTTTAATTAACGTAACAATTTTGGCTGAGGCGTAATGCAAAATTATCTTTAAATAATTAAAAACGGCCTCATAATGTTATGACTGCATAAAACCTACTTGATTTCCCCGGGCTCAAAACGCTATCCATGTTATTCCAGACCCTTTCCCGTCCATTTACCTCGGGAAGATGCACGCACCAGATAGTGACGCCGTAATGGCCGACGTTAAATGCCTTCAATGGCGTCGTTAGGGTTAAAATTAAAAATGACCGTGATGCAGCGTTTTCTTTTTTGTTTCGAAGGGACGGAGGCGAGTTTTGTTGAAAGAATATTTTGAAGGGACGGCCGTTATGACCCCGGGAGGTGTGGGAGGGTTGCTTTAGAGGGTGAGGTTTAAAGGGAACAGTTGCTGACGATGTTGGGGCATAATGAGTTCCTTTTTATATTTTTTAATCATATTATTTTTACCAAGTCCCTAGCTGCGGTAATAATTTTCTTGTATTTTTTCCGACCCAAAGTCTAAATTATTTAAGTAATGCCGCAAATAATTATTTTTTATATACAACAGCGACCTAGATGAAACACACGCTTTGCTGCCTGAGATACAAACGATACGCAATTTTAAGTGACATTCTCCCAATTAGTTTTAGATAACTAATCGAGTATGACATTAAACGTCAATTTAATTGACTCGGCACACTTCTGAAACACTGCAGAACGATGTCCGTCCATCTAGATTACTCAAATTTCATTCTACATTTTACAAAAGCTAGGTACGAAATAAAATACCACTTTTACGGATTAAACGTTTACATAATCAACTGTTTTTTGGGCTTAAATAAAAATTAAGCGCTAAGAGTTGGTTGGGATATTATTATTTATGGAGTGTTTGTTACAAAGAATATTTTTTGGTTGAGGCTCTGCTAAGCTCTTTAGCGCAACGCAAAACTGCCCAATTTAGACTGTCGCATCGCACCTGTTAATTAGTATTTTAATTAAAATTAATGGGCGATTACTCCGTACAATTTTCAAGGAGATAAACTTTTAATAGGTCGTTGAGCTTTTTTGTTAACGAGTTAGATTATTACGGGTACTGTGAGTGTGAGTTAGATAGGATTGAGAAAATACCAAATCATTATTTTTGAAGATTGATGTTTTCAGAATTTTTAAAGGTCGCCTATGATCTTATTAAAATTCATTCATAGGGTTTTATTGTACTTGTATTAAATCTAAAAAAAATAGGTACTTTTTGATATTACGTGATCTAGATAGGAAATTAATAAATCTACTCGTGAAATGATTAACTAATCATTGACGACTTCTTATAATAAAACCCTGTTTTCCTTCTCCAGGACTGTAAAATATCTGTTACTCAGCCTTTTATAATGGTGGAAATCAAACAAGAATCAAAAAGCCGTAATACATCGAGTAGCTCCTGGTACCGTTCTAAACAGACAGTTACAGCATAAAATAAAAGCGATAGAAGCAGGGTTAGGTGCTGCCCTTCACTACTTGTCTTATTAACCCGTTAAAACACAAACGGTTTTGCGGTCGCGTCGAAGCCGCGTCCGATGCCAAAAAAGCCAAAATTCTCACGCGTGAAAGTGCCGCGCTTCTTTTACCTTTTTCCAATGGCTATCGACGAACCGCCTTTCGATTTCATTACGGACGTCCGACGTTTTTTATTTTTAAATCACGGCGTGCTCCACGCGGCTCAGTTTTTTATTTCCCAAAGTTTCGTCTGTATTTTTTTCCACGGACTCGTTTCGGTTTTTTATGCACGCGGCCCGCAAACAATGCCATCGCGGCCACCGAATTAACTCCCGACTTTTTGCCTTTTGGCGCCAATAAAAATATTTTAATTCGACGCAAGCGTGTTAATTAATAATTAATATTTTTCGACGGGCAGCCGTTTAATGGCGTCGTTTAACACGTGTTCCGATGCGATTGTTTTTTCGCGCATCGTTTTCATGAATGAAATGATGACGTAATAGGATAATGTCAGTGGCAATTTTACGTTTTTATTGGACTGCGTGTTGTTGATTTTTTTTTGGTTACGAGCGCTCGCCGGTCAATGGGACGAGTGCATCGTGTTTTAATTTTCAATGTCATTATCACTTTCACAATGAGTACCTACTCATATCTTTATTACGTACATGATTGTGTGAGTGATATCAACATGTTGTTTTTATTTCGATTCCAGTTTGATCCGTTTCATAGATGGTAGTGTTCAGTTTGTCTTCATTGTACTAAAAGAATGTGCAAAAGGGTTAATCTCTAACGGATCTTTGACCCTTGTTAAACGGAACTAGTCAGTTGTGAACAAGTTATGGTCACGGGGCGACGGGGACGGGTCACAGGTCAGATGTTTGACCTTCAACCACGTTTGATTTGGTTTGGTTATTTTTGACACGCGCCGACGTGTTAGGGTTAGACCCGTAGTGAAACCAGTGATTGGTAGAGTTGAGACGTTGAGTCGAATATTTGTAAAGTGGTTAACAATTGTTTTAAGGTTAAAATGACGATCTTTTTACAAACAGGTATCAAAGGTTTCTTAAGTATTTTCTTTTAGTGAAAAGTCAAGTGTTCCAAGTGAATTCAAAGGTTCCGTGTCTCCAATGGGGCAGATGTATGTCGCAATATACCTATTGTCTCTAAAAGCAGTGTTTGGACTTTATTCTTATGACAAGAATCGCGTATACATGTCTAAAAACCAACCTACATACACATCTTCGTCTAGTACCTATTTTAAAAGACAACGTATATACTTGTAAAAGTATATTCTCTTGGCTTTTGGCTGTATGCCAAATATAAAAATTATTTGATTTCGTTCTTTTGACTGTTGAGCCATTTTCTTGTCATTCGTTTTAAGCCGGTCTTTTTACAAATTCCTTTCAAGTGTTACAGCATTTCCTTTGGTCTTTTCATAAACATTTGACGCTACTATAACGCCTCCAACGAGATCCGAAGGGCCCTCATCCAGGCTTAAAATTTAATCCATTTACACCGTAACAACAGCTAGGGAGCGGCAGTGAGCTCAAACCTCGGCTTAGGGTTGTTTTGGCCATATTTCATGGTATCCCGTAAACCGATTGCTCCTGTCTTTAAAGTACTTCTGAGGAAACAAAGTAGGAGATACTAATACCTACTATTAAACACCGGCTATTATTTCAAGTTGATTTTTTTTGTGTCATTGTTTAGCCGACTTTATCCGCGTTTGCATTTGCTTGACTAAAGACGCTGCCCTTTTGTTTTGATTTATACATTGTTAACACAAAGGCTGTCTCAGTCAAATCGTTTATTCGATTTTAGAGTTTTAATTAAATGCTGCTCAATTGGGCGACAAGAGACACTAGGATTAAGAGTTAGTAGCACGTACAGAAATATATAGACGTGTACGACAAGTCTATATATTTTTGCGTAATAATATTATACAATACATGTTATTAAGCGCCGCATACGATCCGCCATTCCTCACAATAATTTACAGCTCAGTCACCCGACCGGGGATAATAGGAGGGTTTGTGTTTAGCCATGGCGGCCTCATCTGCCCACCTTTTACGACGTAAACACTCGTTCCCTGAGAGATTTCTAAAGTTTCCTCTAAATCTTCAAAGATGTATTGTTATTCCATCATATTATTTGAGTAATGTTTAGGTATTTAGGTAGGATAATCAGAGCTATATACATTTTGTATTTTCTTATAATAACTCTAGTTATTGCAGGGTTGAATGGAAAAATTACTAGACTTTTTACTATTTTTAAAAAGGTAATAATGTTGCTACTAATGACAAAAACAAAGCAACATGATCTCGAATTCAAAGCATTCATGAGTGAAACACTTCAATTGACGAAAAAGAAAATATTCGAACGCAAGTAAAACAACGTCATTAAATACACGTCAAAGCACTTCAGTGATCCTTACATTTATCAAGTTTAAAACACGTTGAGCACCGCTGTCACCCACAAGGGTAGACCGGGGATGTAAGGGACAAATCGCTGTTGCCCGCGGCCAGGCACGCAGACCCGTTTGCAAGACGCACCCTCATAATCCCCTCTCAACCCCAACACCCGCGCCCACCCTCATTACATACAAGGATAGTTAAAATTGCCCCCTTCTCCTCTCGCGTTGCGAATTGCAAGGTTTTATGTCTTTAATAAAACGAGGTGGCGTGCTTAAATTTGAGCGAATCGCTTAGGTAGTTGGTATTAATATTTGAGCTGTGCATTTAAATAGAGACGGGAAAACCTGTGCGTTACTGTATTAAACAGTATTTTGTCAAATGCTGCAGAGATTAGTGCATTTAGGATGGTAAAATATTCGTGTTTTCATAATATTCTTAATAATGACTGCTTTGGGTTTTGCCTTTATGTAATCTTGCACCAAGTATTTACTTTGGAACATTCATTTATCCTATGAATAGAGAAACCATTGAAACATTTCTAAACGAATTATCTACTATTGTCTAGTTACCATGAATACACATCAACAAAAACACTTGAACCACAAAATTTTAGACCTTAAGATAAACTCGAACGTTCAATTTTAATCTGCGAGGACTCCAAAAAATGCCAGTACCCTAAAGCAAGCTGTCTAAAAATCCACACTTAACGACAACACCCCGTGAGAATTTAATAAAATTTCGGACCAAAAAACCTGCTCCAATTTCAAAGCTACAGATAAGTCTCCCCAAAGGGAGAAGACCACAGCCATCCAACCCTACAAATACAGCCTTCCACCCGCACCTCCCCCGGATTATGTACGGAAGATAGTTAAAACCCGCCCTGAATAAATTTCGCCCGTCAATAAAAGGGCTTTTGTCCCTTAGCATAAAGGGATGTTTTGTTATCTTGAGGATTGGCTAATTTGACAATAACAAAAGGGTTTCCGTTTTGGGAATTGCGCCCAGATGATAATCAACTTTTTTGTATGTTTATGTGAAAGGATTTTGTTTGCAATTACGTGTAATGGCGTCGATAGAGGCTTGTTTGAAGTAGACGCTTGTCGCCCTCTCACTGCTAATACTATGTACTATATTAGAGTACTTATATTGGCAGAAGATTAAACTAAAAAAATGTGTTCTATCTTTTCATACCTGCGAAATGAAAATAGTTAAATACCTATTAAGGCAAGATAAATTCATAATATAAAGTTTTTCTTATGTAAAGAATTATTTATTTTTCATTATGGCTGATAAAATACGTAAAACGAAAGAAGCCGGATCGAGGGAAAAAGACGAATATCCATAATCTCACCCTTTTCTGTATTTTCGGGCAACAAAAGTTCACAGCTAAAATATTCTTTAAACAAGTAAACAGTCTTATCAACCCTTCGCCGGGACTCCTAATATCCAGATCCCTGCCTAACCAGCCCTCTCCATACTGCAGTCTAGGTGTCGCACAAAAGTGCAGTGAGCGTCAAGTGTTATGGATCGGGCGACCAAGTGCTCGCCTTCCGTGGACTTAACACTTCGGCTGCGATTCCATTGCTTTCTTGTTCATCGTTTTTAGAGCGCACCTATTGTGCCAAGTGTTTTATGGTCTTTCGTGATAGGGTTAAGTCGGTGCGATTGTGGCTCATTGATTAATCGTTTATTGAAACAAGTTTTCTTTACGTTTTGAGTATACCGTTTATATCTTATGTACCAGTAGCTCATGATAGCCCAGCTCTTTAATAATAAAAGAACACCAGTTTGTGGCCATATTATAATTTTTAAGTAGTCTTCTATTTAAATCAGGCGAGCATCATTCATAAGTGTACATCTCAAATCGTAATAAGCTTGTTAAACTATCCGCTCCAAGATTTCTCGTCAACGTTAAAAAGTAATTAATTTTAACATTAAATACTTATTTTGTAATTACAACAATTATAATTACAGTCCATATGGGACCAGTACTTTTATAATTAGCAAAAATAAAAGCAAGCTTATAAGATACTATTAGTACTCACAACCAAACATTCGATCATTCATACTTAACCCTCTAAACGCGACACAGCAACACTGGCAACAACAGTCGGAAAAAGCCGATAGTTTACAAACGCGGGTAGTAGCGACTTCTTTTTTCTTTCGCCTGCAAACAGCGGGTTCAAGTGCGGCCGGCTGACCCCGCACCCGAATGCCGACCGTGCTGTGTTGATCAATATGTCTGTGACGTGACGGGCTTGCCCTCTTTGGAATGAGTAAAAGTATTTATAACGTCACTCCTGTTTGGTAGTAAGTAGTGAGGTACTGCAGAATACACAGAGTTGTCGCTTTTGTACCTAATTCGGTGTCCATGCTGCTTTGTCTTCTGTCGCTTCTTTTTGCACTTGCTGATAATTATTGATTAAAATAATTATATACCAGGTACAGAGTCTGTAATTTATTAACAACTGTGTTTTTTGTAAGAGAAAATACCTTACAACTTACCTCACCATTTAATCTGAGACATTTTATCGACAAATTTGTGATTTAAAGTAAACAAAAAGAATGCATAGATACATGCCATTTATGTCATAAAAATACAGTACGTATTGATCGTCAAAAATCTCACGTAGGTAACGTCTTTTATTTCTTTTTGAACGTATATTTACCTTCATCTACATCACAATCGTAGGTTGGTATATACAAGACATATTAATTAATTTTCGGGACCCAGGTCAATTTGGCCAAGCATCACACTTGAGGAGGGTTGGCACATCTGCGCTGGGCACCTGACATCTTCGATAACACTTACCTTCGCACACCGTGATAACCCTCGCGTAGGTAGGTACATCCAATACGTCCATACCTTGACGTGTGCACTGTGCAGGTAGAAGGGGGGTTAGAAGTTTGTGATTACAGTGCAAGACGATAAAAGAAAATATTGGTTGTTCCGTCCTTGACGTATTTCGTAGTAAACAATATATAATTAATCAAATCAAGTGAAGAGTGTAATATTTTTAATTGAATAGATTTAAATTATTAGGCAAAAATAGTAGATGATATTATTAACTACTTCTTGTAGTTAATAATATCACAGAATAATAAAGAGTAGTCAGTTTTGAGTAGACATCGTCCCGACAATACTTTATTAGTCAGCAACTTATCCAGAATTCATCTTATTAAAAACAAGGTTATCAATGAGTAGTGTCATATAAAATATATATTTAGTTGAATATATTCTATAGTCCCTAGAAAACCTTAATTAAATAAAATACTTCCCACTAACCCAGATCAACTCTGAAAATACGAAGGCGCTCAAAATTGGCACTTCAAAGGCGATCCTTACATAAGCATACATAATGTAGATAGGTGCTTATACGAAGGGTAGGGATTAAATAAACAAAGTTTTTGTAGAAATCCCATGAGTTAAAACATCAAACAGTTTAGGTGGCCCCGGTTGGGATCGCTACATTTGCCTAGATTACCGGCACGCGTAAGGGAAAGTACCTATTGAGGTTATCTTGAGAAACGATGTTGAAGCGGTAGGAAAACGTTTTGATCCAACGTATAGACTTCGTACATCTATTGTAAGACGTACAAAATTCAACGCGTGTACAATGTATGGTATGTTATTTTAACCATACTTACTTCGTTTCTAGAATTCGAGTCTTAAAGAATCCCAAAATCTTTTTACGTGTTGGTATCGTGAATTGTAACAGGTTTATCCTATACGTTTGCATTTAACTTATATGCCTTTATCGAATTATTAAAATGACATAGAAAAAGAGAAAGCCACAGTACAGAATAATATAATTTGTAATACTGTACATAAACTAGCTGATACAACAGAAAATTCAGAATTTTACACAGACAACATGCTCATTGTGCGGGCTCAGCATATTGCTGAAGCATAGGTAGAGCAAGTCTCTAGAAAAAACTACATTATAGACCATAGATTATCATTAGCCTAGATTTTATTGTGTAAAACTTTGATGAGGATGAGAGTGAATGAAGAGAAAAATTGCTACAAAATTATAGCAAATAGAAATAGTGATCTTTTCTATGATTTCCGATTAAATATTAATCTTTTGTACTTCCAGAAACATTTTATACAAACACGTAATGAAATTAGTAACTGGCCAAAAAATCACATTAGTACTGTATCAGCTATATTGTTCTCATATCTGACGTATGTACATTCCGGAATTTTGACGTTATCATATCGTCCCTCAAAATATCTCCCTAAAAACTGGGCCGAGTTAAATCTTGTCTGTTTTTCGAGCTATTTTTCTCAAGGGTCGTACGAGTGGAGTGAGTTATCGCGGCCGAGGGAGGGTGAGGTCACAGGTAGGGATGCCCTCATTTTTTACGCTGAGGTTAGTTGAAAGAGGTTGGGTCCCTGTATAATGGTATTATCTGTATTCGGGATCTCATTGACGTCAATTGACTTGTACACGTTTAGGTATTTTGGAAACGGAGGTTTTAAAGCGGGTTGAATTTAATTTGGTCAGCAATTTGTTTTGTATGTAAATTTTGTAGTTCAGAAAATGTTTTTAGAACAAAGTCTTTATTTTAAACTGCGTTTCAACTTGTGAGTTTCCTTTGTATTAAAGGAGATATTTAAATGGCGTGGATGGCTGTACTTTCTTATATCTTACCGGACAGTACTAGTCTACTTTTTGTTACAACACTATCAAGAAATAGATAAATATCTTGCCATAATTATATCGAGCACAATAATCAATTAGTGTAGCCTTGATATAACTAGATATATTTAGTATTTCTTCATGTTTAATACTCTAAAAAAGTAAATTATTGTTTCATGATTCCTTGCACATACATATGTATAAGATTATTCCCGAATCAGCTTAATGTAAAATTAATACAGCAAAAACGATAAATCACAAACACCACATGGTACACGAGTCGGTCATAAATTACGAAGATTTAATTAATATAACCGAACAAAATCTTACGGGCGGCCATTTTGGATACCGTTATCCCACCCTCCTGCTCGAAACAGACGATTACATTTCGGCAAACCGAATTTTTGAAATTCGAAAAATAAATTGTATGTTACAGAAATCGACAATGCTCATGCGTAAGGAACATACTCGTTCTATTTTTGATTTTGGCGCGCGCAAATGTAAATTTGTCTCTTCTCTACCCCTGTCCTTCCGTGGGCATAATTAGGGACGCACCCTGCGAGATGAGATTCGGTTGAAGTTTAAATTGATTCAATCGAGTACCGATGTTTCGCTCGAGAGGTTTCAGCGTTTTTTTTTCTTTCAGCATTTTTTTAAAATGTTTACACGGGACAAGGAATTAATTAGGGATCGGATTGATGTTGCGTTTGATTAGCTTTTAAGGCAGTTCCCATTTAGAGGTTTTTCTTTTTTTGTAGCAAGCGTTTGTCATTTAGCATACCATTTTTTTCAAATAAAATTTAAACTGGTATTTCTTATATTGCATAGCATTCGTTCTACAAATCTAGGTCAAATAAGCTGGCTGTAAGAGAGCCTTATAATGCGCAACGAGTGGGGTGGGCTTCAACTATATTTAATAGAATGCCTGTATCTGACAATGAGGGTTGGTATTTAATTCAAGTTCTCTCAGAATTCAACATTCTGTAAGGCACGTTACACAGTACACACATTTTAGTTTTACAACATGACTTTTTCGTAATTTCATGAAAGAATGTAGTAATAAATTACGAAGAAGCTGCTTCTGTCTAGGATACAGCGTAACTATTTAGACAGATTAATTAAAAACAAAAGAATACTCAAACTTTTTACGTCGCATACCTAAGTTCAAAATTATGTCCCATAGATTGAAGAAGAGCTCCTCTGTAAATAATATAAGCTTTGTGATATATATGTTACGGCTAATACCCGAAGTGCGGCTACACCTAGTTTTAGCCGGTTAGAACTAGGTGTAGCCACTTACTCTTGGTTAAAACTAGTACGAGCCGATTGTTTTCAGGTAAAACTAGGTCTAGCCTTCATCATGCCGGCTACAACTAGGTCCAGCCATTCCTTGTTGGATAAAACTAGGTCTATCCGATATCATTCCGGCTAGAAGTAGGTCCAGACAATCCCTGTTGGATAAAACTAGATGCATTAAAATTTTACTCCTAATAATTTGTGTTAATAATAACAATGTGATTTATAAGAATAAAAAAACTCTACGTTTCTTAATATTGGCTGTTTTTTTAATATGTGAAAAAGCTCTGCCGATAGCATGCCGGCTACAACTATGTACAGCCAATCCCAGTTGGATAAAATTAAGACACGCGCTGCTGCTGCAGACTCTGTGAGTCACACTCGCTAGTAAACCTGCAGTAGATCAGCAGTACCTGGCGCTCACAACCTGCAGAGGCGCGTGCCTCGCTACGCCCTCCACCCCGCGCCGCTGCTGCAGATGCTGTGAGTCATGAGTGTGACGCGGGGCGGAAGGCGTGGCGGGGCACGCATCTAAGTTTTATCAAACAGGGATTGTCTGGACCTAGTTCTAGCCGGAATGATATCTGATAGACCTAGTTTTATTCAACAGGGAATGGCTGGACCTAGTTGTAGCCGGCATGATGAAGGCTAGACCTAGTTTTACCCGGAAACAATCGGCTCGTACTAGTTTTAACCAAAAGTAACTGGCTACACCTAGTTCTAACCGGCTAAAACTAGGTGTAGCCGCACTTCGGGTATTAGCCGTAACATATACAACAATATTAGATACAATCTAACATCCAAATAAAAAAATATATTATACCGTCGTGCTATTTGATATTTTCTCGACACAAAATGATACCAAGGCAATGTGTACTAATGATGTATTCTATATTTAATAAGTTACAAGTCGGAGAGAAAAACTAAGCAAAATAAAAGAGTACGAATAACTTGATTAAAAATACATATTGGCATCTCTCGTAGCTTAGTCAGCTGCAGTCATTGCGCCGTAGGTTTTAAATATGGGTTACAAGACAAACACCTTTGTTATAATAAAATTTTCATCTTATATTGTCTGTACTATATAGATACGTGTCGAGTCGTGACAGTTTCGTAGATTTTGGTGCATATTGTGAGCACAGAGGACTGATATTGCATGATGATATAGTTAAGGTATAATTTTAAGTAGACTAAGGTCTGGTTGCTTTTGACAGTCTATTAACGACACATACGTGCGTCAAAAAATAACGATTACAGATGATGTTATAGTACGTAAAATGTGAAGTGTTGTTTTATGGCATAAATAACCCGGTTGGCAACGATATCAGGGCTGCTAGAAGAAAACAAAAATGGTATCGCCATTTTTTAAATTAACGTGTGCTGAAGAAACCCGTCTTAGTTGTTGGCTGTTGCACTAAACTTTTTTAAGAAAATTTCTGTACCCTTGCAGGGTTTCAAGTAAGAACTATCGCTTTAATGAACGCAATAAAGACTTTGACTTTGAATTAAAATCTTTTCTTTCTTTCTTTATGCAGAATCATATCTACATAATTACAGTAAAATATCAATAGTATTTATATACCGACTTATAAAGCTGTAAATAAATACTAGCGTACCTACATAACCTATTCGAGCACTCAGCTGTATTAGATAATTAAGCGCGCAGCTGCGTCTTCGCCCATCCATCACGGGCGTGTTTTTAACTGACCGAGCGAGAACGGGTTGTGTGTTTACCTACTTGTTTCCACAGCACGTAGAGGAGAAATAATCGTATTTCATTCTTGACTCTGATGGAGTTTCTGATTGAAGCCATTTTAAATTAAAATTAATGTCTGTGTAATGATGAACGAATGCCTCATTTGGTAGTTCTGAAAATTGTTACTGAGTATAAGCCTCGATTTCTGGGCAGAGACAGTATATTATTAGTTCTTGTCTCATTATTTGAAAATGATTTTTTCTTTTTTATTATTTTAGGTACCTACTTTATCTAGTTATAGACCATAAAACTAGATACATAATTCTGTTGTATTTCTTTGGTTTATGTAATCTTTTAAAGTAAATATGGAAAATAATTTAATAAAAAAACGGTAAAATGTGTCCAAGTAGGTATTTTATTACTAACAATTTTAGACACACACAACACATTGGTATTTATAACAATTTGCTGCTCAAAAATCACAAAACACCAATCACCTTACAAAGTTACAAACCAGACTAAAACTTGTCTATTTAAAAAATCCACAATGTAAACCATACCCCGGGTAAGTACCACACAACTCAAACTGTACCTAACAACGGAATTCTTATTTAATCTCACATTAAAATTATAGCCGGGTACATTTCCATATTTAACCGGTTCGTCTACGGTTAACTAGAGCCGGGCCGGATAAATTATTTAACTCGGAACTCTCCGCCATTTCCCCGTGGAACAAAAGCTTGGTTTAGAATTATATATGAGTGGAGCTTAAAGTTTAGAAGCTCGATGTGCAAGTCTAAAAGCTTAGGTTGGCGCGTATTAGGAATGTTATAGAGGGGGCAAGCGGTAAATAGTCGTGTTGATTTTTGGTATGTAGGTATAGCCAGCAATTTGCAGCAGCTGAGTGATCAATATCAGCCGGAAGACGTCCACTGTTAAACAAAGGCCTCCCCCTCATAGGGGGTTGACATAATCACCACGATTGGCAAACGGCTTGGGGATCGCAGTTTTGGTGATGAAGTTACAAAAGACGCTGCTGCCTTAGTTGCCTTCTACGACACCCACGGGACGAAATGGGGAGGTGCTTTTCTGGCCCGGCACTTCACGGGAGCTGACTCATAGATCCTTAATGCTGCAACCAAATAATTTCCGGACATAGGCATTCAGGTTTTGGAAAAAAAATATTCTCAAATTCCAAAACCTGAATGCTTGATAACTATGTCCGATAACTGAACTAACAACGAAATAAGGTCTTGCAGCGCGGTTCGATAAAGCATCATCAAATTGGGTAAGTCTAGTTTCAAGTAAGGCAAACAAAAAACAAACTCTTCACCATAAAATATTAATTATAGATAGTTAAATTATTTTCTACTCTTCCACACACAGTCTAAAGCTTCTCAACTCTGTGGAGGGGTGCAGTCAGCACAACATTAGTGGACGGCCGCGAGGCTGCCTGTCAGCTGTTAAACGCTCTAAATGTGAATCACTACTTGTCCAAACTCAAATAGACGCCTTCTAGCCAGCGAACGTTAATACTTTAGTACTACAACAATACATTTCTGCTGAAACGAAAATGTACAGTTTCTGTTTACTGAAGTTTTGTATCTCGGTTAGGCTTGTTTTGTATCGAGTTTGGTTGGTGTTCTACTTCAATATAGTATGGTTATTCTAGAATTTTCTGACTGCGAGGAACATTGCGATTATTTTTAGTTCCCTTAACAAGAAATTTTATCCTAAGATCCATTTCCATTATTTTATATGCTAATGTGTATGTTAGTATAATAGTAGACTATTCTATTAGTCACAGTCGTGATTTAGAAACAAGGAAACTAACAAATGCATAAAACTTCGTATGTGTATTAAATCAATTTCAATGTCACATTCAGTTCAGTTTTGTACGAATGAACTATTCGCTGACAACATGATGTGAGCTAGCGTTCATTGTGTCGTGTAAATAATGTTTACGTCTAATAAAAAAGTGTGTTGTCATGAAAAATTCACAATTTTCTAAATTGAATCCTATACGAATCAGATAACAGAGCTCTTATTAGATGATAAATTCAGTTATTTTATCTTAGTAGTTCAGTAGATTGGTAGCATTTAGCAATCAACTATTTACCACTTTCAGAGTGTAAACATCATCACATAATATAGCCATCAATATGGCTGTAATTGCCTCGGATTTCTTTTCAGTAGTGGAGCAGTGTCCCCCTGCTGGACAAACTTCTCTCGTTCCAGATCACCCATTATCTTTCACCAACACAAGTCAGTCTACATTCACACCATCCCGCCATTTTCGTCTAAATCATACTTATAATGGCGCTTGTTCTAACGTCACAATCCTATAAGTCTACCATTACGGTTATTAGAATATACAGGGCACTAAATAAAATCTTTCCAATTTAAGTAGCCAGAATAAAGGCAGTTAAAACAGCGTCCAAGTTGGTTAAGATAAGAATTTATGTTGGCTCCGTAATAACCTAATCCGTTAAACAACAGCACTAAAGCAAAGACTTGGAACAAACCTCGCTCTCGTGTCTGGGGCTTTACCTAGGGTTGTCTAAGAAGCAATTAAAATAACCAATTTTAATAAGAAGGTTTTAGTAAGAAAACTATGTAGTGTGCTGTATGTACATACTTCCTTTAACAACGAACTTTCGACTGGTCGGGTGCCCAAAAGGCTGGCGGCATTGCCAGGTTGAATGCCGAAATCTTTAGCCGAAAAACAAGCCAGCACTTTGGTCACGTGACAAGTCGACTAACTGTTTAGATAGGACTCTAAATAAGAGTAATGCGCTTATTAGAACTGGATATAAATAAGCCCTCATAAAATGATAAAAACCTATAAATGTAGTAAACAAACTTTGGTAAAGTTTGTTAGATCTTATAGAATAAAAAGTTTATGGAAAATAATAATAAAGACCAGATTTTACACGCGTTTACTGAAACATTTTTTTCCTCTATAAGTTATTTACGATATGTTTGCAAAGTTTTTAGCATGAATAACTGAGTGTTAAATTGATGATATCAAATTAGTATTCGAGCTCTCTGTTCAACTAAAACATTATTTTATATAAATAAAAAATTCAAATAAAATAAAATTTAAAAAATTCAAATAATATATAACTCGTTTGATTCTTGTAAGCCGTGTAAGATTCTCACTTGCTCTATAAGAATTTTGGAAATATCTTTGCTCAGACGTATACTTACAACAATCAAGTAAGATTTTTTCTATTTTATCTTCTACTATGGGTTATTCCAGGGTTTTACCTACCGCTATACCAAATTTTATCAAAATTAGTCCAGCCGTTTGAGCGTGAAGAAGTAAGAAACATACAAACACACTCACAAACTTTTGCCTTTATAATATTCGTGTGATTTCTTGTCAACCCTACACTAAGCCAACGTAGTAGATTTTATTTGTTCGTTTTATGCAGCTACAAGACTTTGTGTAAGCTTGTCTAGCGGTCTCACTTGAAATTTTACCACCTGTCCTTATTTATGTCTTTACCTAAGAGTGTTTATGTTTATAGCTAACTCGAGATATCTTCGGGGTCTCTTTAGTAGTTTAATGTAAAATATATAAATGTTAATTATAATACTACAGCTACCACAGCTGATAGCTTTGTTTACTTTAGTTAGGTTAGTTTTCAGCATAAGGCACAGGTTTTACCTAGTTCAGGCAAATTTAATTTTTGTACTGCCCTTTATACTGAATTCTTATAAATACATACTTTGATTATATATAAATACATATTTGATTTTAATATTCGCGTCGAAATTGTCTTTTTGAACTTTATTTGACCTTAACACTAAGTATTGATTTTTTGTAAACATTAAGGTGACAATTATTCTAGTTTTTTGTATCACTAGCTGGTAGTTAAAACTAACGGTATGAATATAAATTCTTGAAATTGTCTAATATATTCCAAGCTTTTTATTATTCCTACGAGTTTTTAGGATGCATTCCTAATTATACTTTGTATGGGCTGACTTTGAATAGCTCGCAGTTCTCTGCGCTGAATTCCCATACTTCAGCAGCTCTCAATTCCATTTCAGACTATGAATAGACACTTTGATATGGGCAATCGTATTAAAAATTCAGCAAATCATAGTTTCAAATAAGATACCATTAGAGAAGCGCGGCGGACGAGAGACCATCACGTGTCTATTTCAGTAATGTCCGTTATGGATCTTATGAAATTATTCATAGACGAGTGGAGAGTCTGCGATCGGCTGCCAATCCTAATACGAACTGTTACCCGATATAAATCCAAAAGGGTTCCCCGATTTATATCGGGCCAGTCTAGTATTCAGTTAAGTTCATATAAAGTCACCTTGGGCGCCCGTCGAGGTGAATTTTAAAATAACTGACACTATTCTGGACTGTCATACTTGACTTGGTTTTATTTTGGACTTTGTCTACTTACATTGCGCTTGTCAAGAGGGTTGGTACTTATTCCAAATATAAATATAAATTGTCTCTTTTTGCGGTTTGATGCAATGTCCTAAAATAGGTACGTGTACTTTAGAAGGGTAGTCTGCTAGTTTCATGTTATAGACACAGGGATTACATCATTGTTGTATTCCTGTTAGTCATACGCTCGCTTTTTAGTAACAAAACAGTTAATTCCCATAATTACATATTTTAATAATAATAATAATAACCCCCCGACGTATCCTTACGTTGACGTCGTGGTGGGGCTTCTGCGCCTTGATGAGCGCTAGGGCTATGCTGGTAGAGCTACTCATGCCGGACAGGTCTAGGGTGAGAGGTCAGACTAAATAGGATACAAATTTGCTCCTGGTCCACTCCCAGGTCAGGAGCATTTTCCCCTCCCAAACTTCCTTCCCAAACCTCCTTCCATAATTATCCCAACCCCTTGTTCCAATATCCTTATCCCGCCCTATCCTTATCCCGCCCTATCCTTACACCCATCCATCCCGATCCCATCCTAACTCCTAGCCTCGAGACTAGTAGCTAACCCGTTCCCATAAATCTCGTACATAACATAAATGCGATGCGTCTTAGAAACAGAACATTACCCCAGGTGGGTACCGGAGCTAACCACGATGGAGAATCCCACCCCGGGCCTTCCAGTCCGGGCCGCCCTACGTATTCTGGGGAGGGCACCGTATCGTATCAATCTGCCCAGTCCCAAACTGTTGCAGTCACACATGACCCACCACCGTCATGTTCCTCACCTACATCATCTTTATTTTCATCTATTCCTTCATCGCCACCTTCATACCTCGATATTGTTCAAGAGACAAGTTCGCTTAATTCATCACCCTCACCATCATTTCAATCCGCTTTGGATGTTGTGCAGGAGGCTACTTCAGCTAATGTTACTGCACCCGCCAAAAACGGACGGCGCACACGAATGACGTGGACAAAGGATATGAATATATTCATCATGCGCCATTATTTCATCCTCACCGAACTAGAAATACAAGAACATACCTCACACCTTTACACGCACGGTTTACAGCAGAGTTTCCTGAAATGCAAGTAGGCAAACAGAGAGTAGGAGACCAACGCCGTGCTATAGTACAGCGCAATTTTTTGACAACACAAGAAATTGATAACATCAAAGACGAAGTTAAAACTCTGCTGCAAAATCAGCCACCAGAAACAAACATACACACAGATAACACACAACCTAAAAGGATTCGATGGTCAGATTATCTAAACGAAACGATAATGAGAAGTTACTACAGACTGACAAATTTAGAAACTGACTTAACCACATACAGAACTCTACTGCACCAAGATATCGTCACTAAATGTCCTACAATTGCCCATCTCTCTGCACAAAGAATCGCAGACCAACGCAGGTCCATTGTCAATAATCGACTTTTATCTGAAGACAAACTGAATGAAATTCGTGATGAAGTACGAAACGAATTAGGGTCAATTGACACATACAGCCCTGAAGTCGTAACCACAGCTGCAGATGAGAACTTAGTATCCGAAGCAACAGAACAAACACAAAATATTGAAATTCATGAACAGAACTCACCACCTGAGCACACTAACTTACCTACAGAACTCCAACAACAATTAAACGATATTTTTATTGAAACCTTTAACAGATTCAAAAACACACACCCGACGTCGCGACCATACCTCCCTAAATTAAAACCCTCGAAGAAACTAGCATCTATTATAAGTCATGTGAACCTTAATATAATCCCTAAGTTTCTGACTTTGGATACTGATTTTGACACCATGCAATCAGTTATCTACTGTGCTGCCTTTACAACAGCCAAATTTAATGGCGCTAGAATCTTAGAAGTAAATATCAGCCATAAAAAACCACCAGTATCCCCCTGGTGGCAAAGACGACTAGAAGGGAGGATAAAGGAGCTCAGAGCTAATATAGGCAGACTTACTGAATATTTAAGGGGAGTTAGATCACAAGCCTTACAAAAACACATGAGTAAAATTAAACATCTATACAAAATCCATTCCCGTCATGAGTCCGAAAACACAGATATTACACACTACTTAGACACACTAAAACAAAAATTAAACGCTCTTACGAGCCGACTAAGAAGATATAAGGAAACAACTATTAGGAAAACACAAAACAAACAATTTTGTAATAACGAAAAATTATTTTACAGAAAACTCACACACACACACACAGCACATCAGAAAACACACTACTACCTACACCTGAATCTTTACATGCATTCTGGTCCGATATCTGGTCTAACCCTATTGAACACGAGCACAACCAGTGGATTGACGATGATAAAGACAGATTAAAGGATATTCCAGAAATGCAATTCGAACACATACATTTAGATCTTCTGACTACTGTTATATCAAGAACCCACAACTGGAAAGCTGCTGGGTCCGATAACATACATAATTTCTGGTATAAAAAGTTCACATCCATACACACCTTATTACTCAAACACATAAATGCATACATCCACGCACCGGACACAATGCCACTCTACATCACACAAGGTACAACGTACATGCTTCCTAAAGACTTATCTGACTCGGTGAACCCTGCCAAATATCGCCCAATCACTTGCCTGCAGAACATATACAAAATTATTACATCATGTTTAAGTGAAACCATTTACAGGCACACTAAAGAACATAACATCTTAGCAGAGGAGCAAAAAGGTTGCCGAAAAAATAGTCAGGGATGTAAAGAACAGCTCACTATCGATGCTGTAGTCTCGACACAAGCACACAGACAAAAACGCGATATCCATACCATGTACATAGACTACAAAAAAGCATTTGACTCCGTACCTCACTCTTGGTTAATTTACATTCTTAAACACTATAAGATCCATCCAACAATTACCTATTTTCTAGAAAAAACTATGTCAAACTGGAACACTAAACTTAAAATATGTCAATCTGATAAAACAGCTGAAACTGATTTCATTCAAATAAAAAGAGGCATATTCCAGGGGGACTCTCTGAGCCCCTTGTGGTTTTGCCTTGCACTTAACCCACTCTCAAAAATGCTTAATATAAATAATATAGGAATTAAAATAAAACACAACATACAAGAGACAACTCTTTCTCATCTCATGTACATGGATGATATTAAACTTTTTGGAAGCACACTAAACGAAATACACGCACTTGCCGACATAACCCAAACTTTTTCAAACAATATACGAATGGAATTCGGGATAGACAAATGTAAAATCCAATCAGTGGTCAAAGGGATAGTAGAGCCTGTTTCCTACGAATTACCAAACCGTAATATAATAGACGCCGTAGATCCAGTAGAAGGATATAAATATCTAGGATACCATCAGACACAACAAATTCACCACAAAGAGACAAAAAAGACCTTGCAACAAAATTTTAAAACTAGACTACATAAAATACTACACACTCATCTCAACGCGCGGAACACCATCAAAGCCATAAATACCTTTGCTATCCCCATACTAACTTACTCATTTGGAGTCATACGCTGGACACAAACTGACCTACAAAGTCTCCAAAGGGTCATTAATACGACGATGACGAAACACCGAAAACACCATCCGCGTGCTTGTATTCAGCGATTGACCTTACCGAAGAGTGAGGGCGGTAGAGGGCTCATTGACATAGCGAATCTACACAGCAAACAAATCGCATTGCTTAGATCATTCTTCTACAAACGCGCTCACCTATCTACACTCCACAAAGCTATATCTTTAGCAGACACATACACACCACTCTCTCTGGCTGACCAAAATAAACAGTTAAAAACAATTAACAAGCAGCAAAAAATGGACGCATGGACACAAAAATCCCTTCATGGTCGTCATCGTCTTGACTTGATCAACCCTACTGTTGACAAGATAGCGTCAAACGCATGGCTCAAGCGAGGCGAGCTTTTCCCGGAAACAGAAGGATTTATGCTGGCAATTCAAGATCAGGTTATAGATACTAAAAACTATAGGAAATACATCATCCGCGACAGTACTCTTGGTAGTGACCACTGCCGACACTGTCATAAGCAACCTGAAACAATCCAGCACATAACAGGCGCTTGTTCATCCATTACACAAACCGACTACAAACATAGACACGATCAGGTTGCAGCAATCATACACCAGACACTCGCACACAAACACAAACTGATTACAGAAAAAATACCCTACTATAAATACACACCCCAAATCATACTGGACTCACCTGACTATAGAATGTATTGGGATAGAACTATACTGACTGACAAAACCATACACTTTAATAGACCAGACATTACACTACACGATAAGCATAATAAAACCGTATACTTAATAGATATTGCAATACCCAACACACACAATTTATTATCCACACACACAAATAAACTTTCAAAGTATGCAGACTTGACAATTGAAGTCAAGACCCAGTGGAAAGTAAATACAGTTAAGACCATACCCATAATAATATCTAGCACTGGCGTCATCCCCAAAACACTCCACTCTAGCCTCAAAACACTAAACATTCACCCACTCACATTCACACTTCTTCAAAAGGCGGTTATACTGAACACGTGCAGAATCGTCAGGAAGTTTCTGTCTATAGACTAAAAATATTTCACCACCAAAATTGTTTGGCCAAAAGCCCGCAATCTTGGTGTACTACCCCAGAAAATGGAGACTTTTAAACTAAAGTAAATTTAAATAATAATAATAATAATTTTAAACCTCCTTTTCTGTTCGTATTATACGTATATCAAGACTAATGTAATTGTAAAACGTATAAATGAAAAATAAAATATTTCTTTGTAGGTATTTATTGCGCACAAAATGATAGGTCCATTGTATAAATAAACAAAATCGTTACGTATTTTTTAAATTCACAAAACTATTACTTCCCTATTAATTTTAGAACGAAACTAAACAAGAACAATTAACAGTCCAGCAAACAAATAAATGAAATAAAAACACTAGGTACCAATATCGACTACAAACATTCTAAATCAGTCTGAAAGCAAATAATAATGTTTTTTTTTTCAATCCATGCACGTCGTTCTGTCTAGCTGGACCCCGCCAGATGCGCTTAGATTAAATGAGAGTGGATTTAATTGGTCAGTAGCTGGCCGACAAATAGTGGAGTATTTATACACGTCTTGCGTTCCCACTGTTATTTACGAGCAAAGTTGGGATCGGAGAGGGAGTTGGAGTGAAGGTACCTACGTCCTTATTTATTGGTGGTAGCTCGTTGCACTGTTTTGAAGGTATTGGGTCTCGTCGCGGTTCGTGGTGGCTTGATGTGAGGAAAAAGGGTTGTTAGGTTTTTCTGTTACAATGAATAAGATTGGACCGTAAACTAAGGTTACCTCTTTCAGTTATTGCGACCCGAATTAACCGAAGTTAAAATTAACTTATTCTTAAACAAGCCTTGAATTATTGCAATTACTTTTCAATTACACCTTTACTTCATTTTTCATTGTAGCTACGTCAGCGCTTTTATTAATTAACTTCTATCAAAATTATAATTTTTGTTTATGCATGAGTTTTAAAAGTTTTCCATTAAGTATACTGGAAATGGAAACAAATTTTCATCATAAAAGCTCACTATACAACTTCAGTCCATCACTTAATATAGTTTATTGCCTATAAAAAACTAAACGTTTCAAAAGTTACTTACAAATATGTAAAGATTAAGTTTTTGTAACCATAATTAACAACATAATAACAAACATTTATTTCAAAGACTCACATATCCTCTGAAACACTGGCAAGCAAATGTATTTTCCCAAAAAATTAATATCCCAACGCGTCTGGAGTTACAATAAAATTAATTAGAAGTGGCTCTAAACAATTGCCGTGCGACAGATCCATCTGGAACGAAACAAAAAGCGTTGCAGCTGCGAAGCCAAATTGAAACAGTGGACGGAGCTCATTACGGGAGCCAGCCACGCTACTTGCGAGCTCCGTAATTAGAAATAGAATGATTACTATGTACGTAGATTTTAAATTTAGAAACAGTCGCCATTTTGAATTGGAAGAAACAATTTACCATTTGTTCGAAATTTAAATTACAAATGTTTTTATGGCCAGCTTGTGTAATTTTATAAAGATAGAACGGTTTTAATTCTTCTTTTTTTAATTGGTAGAACCTTCTTTTAAGTGCTCCGTTGCTGAAATAATGAACGTAAAAGTACAATGGACGTTTCTAGATAAACGCTGATAACACTTTGGACGCCGTGGTTTGGCTGCTAGGTGGTACTGCAAGCGTTCTTTTGTAGGAGAGGAAATTGGACAGAGTAATCACTACCTTTTGTTTTAATTGAACACTCAATGAATAGATTCTGGCGAGATTCAAGTAAATTGAAGTGTGAAGTTTAATGGAAAGGTATTGCTGACAAAGATAGGTGACCAGTTTTGTGTGGCCTCGCCTCTCTTTTGTTATTTGATTAAGGCTAGAAGGAAACTGGTATTTGTGGTATACCAGCTTAATTGGTACGCGGTTTGTGTAGTTCTCTGGCTGTTGTATATATTCTGTGTAACTTTACGATATTTTTGTAGTTCATCTATCTACTCATAAATATTTTTAATACTTTTTCGATCGGCTTAGAAACATATCTGAGGTTGGCTGCGTCAAATAAGCTTTTAGTTTTACTTAAAAAAAGGTATAACAACATTCTATTTGAGAAGTATTTGAACAGTTAATGTTGAGATAAGCTTGAAAGCTGGACAAAACATAAGACTGCTTTACACCAACCAATCTTTGCAGTTTCGGGCCCATGAAAAACTCTTTGCAAAATATAACCGACCTACAACAAAACCAAACATAAATGATGAATACTCATTACACATTACTATTAACGCGCGTCGTTTAAAATAACAAAAGAACTCGCCGACCCGTGCCGCTTATTTCACAAACATCGATCAATAAAAACAAAACCGCACATTGTACAAAACTATGTTTATCCTCCCAGTTATTTTAACTCACAAAATTGCTAATTAGCTCGTACATAGCCTATATATTATGTAGCTAGGTACATCCGCGTCAACGCCTGTACTTGTTTACAATTCCTTTTGTCCCATTATAAAGCCGCCGTACCTACGAAGGCTCGGCGGAAAATTCATATCAATTATCCCTTTTCAACTGCTCATTATATATTCTTTCATAAGATATTTTCAGGCCGGCCGCTGTTAGCGGACACCCTTTGTGATGGCTGTATTCTGTGATAATGGAATTTTGAGATTATTTTTGCGGGAATCTCCGCTTTTATGACAAAATCAGATAATGAGATTATTGCTACCTATATTGTTTACTTTTTGCGTATATTTTTCAGTTAAGGTTAATAATCGCATAATTATAACGGTTTATATGTAAAAAGTCTTAGAATTTGGGATAAGTAAATGTGTTATAAAGCAGCAGACATTGTGAGAGGTTATGTCTAGCAGTGGACTGCAACGGGCTGATGATGATGATGATGAAATGTATTGTAGAATTACTACTTAGTGGGGCTCGTAGCTATGTGGCTACCTCGCAGATCAGTCGATCTGCGAGGTTAAACCGTGCTCGCCGCGGTCAGTCTTGTGATGGGTGACCGTTTTCACATGTCGAGACCCCACCGTGCTTCGGAAGGCACGTTAAGCTGTTGGTCCTGCGCCTGATCTCTCTCCGGTCGTGTCGGTCTACCGTCCCATCGGAGTATGAGAGTGAGGGAATAGGGAGTGCACCTGTGTCTGCGCGCATACTTGTGCACTATAATATCTCCTGCGCAGATGGCTAGTCTCAGCTGAGACAGGCCGCCGTGACCGAAATTCGGTCAGGAGGACATTATTAATTAGTGTTAAATTTATAATATAGCAGTTCAATCAGATACGTATCCTTAGATCATCTCACAAATCCTGTTTATACCATTACCTAGACCTATAAATGGAAATAGCCTCGTATGTGTAAAGTGTCAAAAAGGAAAACTCACCATACATATGAACCTATAATATCATACGCATAGTAATAAAAGATCACAAAGTACCACTTCACTGCCCGCAGGTACTATAGTACCACACAGGCCCTGCTTACGGACAAAATGTTAATAGTTGCAGCTCTTTCGGAGTTTGTACGTGGAGCGAGGTACAAATGGGTTCAATGAGGGTTTCGTACAAATTATCGCAGTAATGCGGCGCGTGCGTCGTGTCGAGTTTAATGAGGGATTGTGTGCGACATCACGGTGTCGGCGGGGGTCCAAGGTGTAGGAGACAGCGGTTTCTCAAACACTCGCGACACAAGCTTCTTCTGTGCCACTATGGTGTACCTATATTTTCTTGTTACGTTGCAGTTTCGTATTTTTACCATTGTCACTGTAATTATTCAAATATATCATCACCATCAAATTGTTTATTTATAACTCTACCAATTATTGGATTTATTCAATGTTCATTTTGTGTTTTTTTAAATGTGATTTTTTATGTGCGTGGTTGTAACGTATTCCTTCAATGATCTTAGTTTCAATAAGCTGTAAAAATGTGCTACCCAAGTCGGCAACATATAGACTTATATCGCTACAAGAATGCTTAACAGGTGATGAAAGAAGTGTCGAAAGAACAGCTCTTCTACAAACATACGTATTCTTCTGAGCAAAATCGCGGAAAACCTCTAATATATAAATGCGTAGGAACTTAACGTGTAACCTATAACTGGTTCGTTTATGACTTGCGACGTAATTCATATTTTTAGTGGAGTGCCTACTTGCGGGTTTACGAGTTATGACGAATTCGCGTGTTTTTCATAGATTACCGTGCCTTTGTACCTACCGGAGTAAGCTTTACCTAAGCACATTTGTAGTACTGCGTGCCGACTCGGGGTTTTTTAAAAATATCGTCTATGTATATCGTGGTTGTAAAAACTACAGAAGTGAATGGAAATTAACAGAAGTAGAAGCAGAGGTCTTCTACGCGAAATGGCAATATTTATTATTTTTATGCACAAACTTAATAGGCAGATTTATTGCTAAAGGCATTGACAACCAGTCGATCTATTGTGTTTTTATTCAATTTAATGTCTTGTAGTTCATAAAGAGCTCGTGATGGCATGCGATAACTCTAGGCAAAACCTAACAAAAGTCTTTGCATTAATAATAATTATTCTATTATAGATATAAAACAGACATGTTTTCGGTTTGAACGGTAATTGTCCATATGAAATCCAATCAAAACTCAGTATCTTCTAACTAGCAATGAAAGTATCTTTAACATTGAGATAATAATAATAATAATAATATTTATTTATTATAGATACCATCCCTTAATTATAGGTTCAGATTACCTTTTCAATTGGAATGAAAATCTAAACTGTAAGTTGATCTCAAAGGGAGGGGGAAGCTTCGGCTGGCTGTTTGAATAACGAATGCACCCTCTGTTATAATAATCGGTATGATAGGCATAGATAATTTTTGTGGATCATCGAATTTTCGTAAAAAAGGAGAGTTGCCTTTGCCTAACAATTAGAAATATTTGCATTGGATCATCTCTGTAACCTTAAATGTTAATGTTACATGACCAAACCTCTTTGCGTTGTTTTTGGTAAAGTAACTATGTAACAGACATATAATAATAATAACAAAAGTCGGTAAAATTGGAAGGAGGCTTGGCTAACAAAGTCACACTTAAAGGTTTTTAGAGAGACTCAAAAACTAGCAGTGAACCTGTATAGATCATCAATGGAAAAACACAACAACACAGAATTTTCTAATGCCTTTGTCGACAGTTTCCATTTTTCCTGGTATAAAACTCCACTGATTCTAGATTTACAAATATTTGTTTCTCTTAAGCTAAGAATGTTTTACATACAACACAGCGTACGGTGTTAATTAAACAACATAATACGTACATCTACAGCGGGTTTCGAAATGCGTCCCTTTTCCGTTCTTATTTTACATTTAAAGTCTTTGCGGACCCAGGATTTATATTCAGCGGGCACTTCACTGTACTCGAGAGACCCATAAATAACGCCGCAGAGGTCTGAGCCCCAACTTTTCCCGGGTATACCCCCCGATGGGGTTCGCCAGGACCCGCCCCTAACCCGCAAACGACTAAGGTAAGGTCACCGCTTGGGGAAGATGAAAGAACAGCCTCATATATCTTTTTCAAAGAGTGGACTGTTTGAGAATTTTAATTTTGCGAGGGAACGGTTTAATGTTTGGTAATATTGGTGGAGTTCGTGCATTAAATATTGCGTTCAGATATCACAATTTCGCATGTTTGAAACGTAAATTTGATCTATTCTTAGTGATTTGAACTCATTATTACTACCTACTAGCATTTATTATTTTAGCAAAACAACAAAGTTTAGATTGCAACTGTGGGGTTAATATAATAAAGAGGCCGTTGCAAAAATGTTACAGAGAAAATTTGTGTGTATGAGAAAATCAATACCATATTCAGGAATTATTCTTGCAGACCGGGCTTTGTGGTGTACATTGGGAGAGACCTATGACCAGCAATGGACTGCAACGGGCCGATGATGAAATATTTGTGTACGATAGGGGCAACCCGGAGTCATCTAGAGCTATCATCATTGCACGGAAAACTGTTTAAAAAATATATAAACATGTCCTGTTGGGACACCGACACCAAAATAAAAAACAATAATACAGCAACACTTACAGTTGCTAAAAACGGTGAAGGAAAACATCGTGAGGAAACCGGCACACCTGAGAGATTTTTCAAACGGTGTGTAAAGCCGTGTCAGAGGCCTACAGGCGGTTTAAACTCTGACACCAGGTTGTTCATCAACCATACGATAAGAAGAAGAACTTACTCACAAATTAGTTTTCTTCAGACCGCAACACATATTATTCGAAACTACTTTAATTAAAACCACCACATTAAGTTACATACATGCGTACCTAATCAACTTAAGTAATTAAGTGTAGGTAGGTAGTACGGTCCCGACAGGGTCACTTGATTAAAATGTATGTTGGCGTAGACCAAATAAAGAGGGTTTTATTTGCTTTTCATCCCTGAGGCTGTGCCGACGAATAAATAAGGGCCTCCACTCATTACCGTGAATTCTTTGAACGGTAATGAGGGTCCAGAGGACGCGGGAGGAACGGTAATGATTGAGTGGTAATGACGTCTTGTTGGGAGGGGTTTGCCAGTTTTGTTTAGTTTAAAACGTAATATGTTATATTGTATGGAGAATGTACTGTGCATTTTTAATTAGTAGCAGTTTAGTAATTACTCTGGTGGTTCAGGTTTAGATTTCTGTATGGTGTTTTTACAATATTACAAAAAAAAAAAACAAATGTGCTCATCTGTTTAATATGCATAAGAGGTAAGGAGGTATTGTCTTTACCATTTGGTGTTTTTATACATTAATATAGTTCTAATTATAAGAATTTCACAGTTCAATATACCTACATAAATTAACCTACATAATAGAGGTATGTTTGCTGCAATAATGTAAGTATTATGTATTTTTCTTTGTACCAAAGTCATTTTAATAACTCAAAGGACACATTCAAAGTAAATCCAACTTCATTTATCAACCGCACAAAAAAACTTACACAAAGCTGTACCGATCCTTATCAACACCACTTGGAATAACAAAAAACAATACCTACGCAAAAAAAACATGAAAAAACAAAAGGTTAAAAGTTGTCCTTATTTGAATTTTCATTAAAACTTTCTCCCGTCAGGAACAAAGAACATTTATATTAAAAAAGTCCGGCCGCGGCCAGATATTTATCTGTAGTCTCGAGAGCGAGCCGAATTTTAACTTTTTAACATAGAGTTTGAAGAAAAAAATGTAGTAGCGACACTTCATTGCTTTTTGTTAGATTTTATCACTTTACACATTATTGTAAAACTGGAAATTCGTGTTTGTTTGTTTGGATGCTAGTTACGCAAATCTTATTTGGATAAAATTTGGCACACAGATAATAAATATCTGAATTGACATAGATAGGCTTAACCGGATCTTTTTTTTATAATTTCCTAGGCGGATGAGGTCGCGAGCGAAAGCTTCTACCTATACTCATATATTTAAAATAACTGTGCCTAATTGTCTTCTTCTTATCGTATGGTTGATGAACAACCGTGTCAGAGTTTAAATCGCCTGTAGGCCTCTGCCATGGCTTTACACACCGTTGGAAAATCTCTCAGGTGTGCCGGTTTCCTCACGATGTTTTACATGTATGCCTAATTGTAAAAATAATGGACAAACGATACTTCAGAACTATCAATCAGCATCGTATTTCGAACCATAATGCGGTGTAACCGTATCGCTGTATAAAATCTGGCTAATGTATACTATGAAAACTAACTGTTGCCCGCGGTTTCACCTGCATTCTAGGCGAACTAATTCATGTATGAAATAAAAAGTATTTGTCCTTACGTTTAATATAGGCATTTATGTATGTAAGTGGAAATTTTTATTTAAATCCGTTCCACATTTTATGAGTAATTGATCGACAAACATCCAAACTCTCACATATAAAATTCGCAGAGATTTCCCAAATCAATACAACTATAATTTAAAATGTATCTAAGATAATATCTCTTTCAGATGAATCTTGAAAACATTATTCATCAAATTTAATAATATATTCATGTTATTCAATATTCATCAATTAGATATGGTTTTAATGGTTTTAAATTGCTGGAAAATAGATAAGTGAGAATTATAATGTGGTGTAGGTAGGAAGAATTAGGTATTGGTGAACTAGTTGTGGCCGCAATGTTGCCTGCATTAATTGTTTTTGGTATTTGTTCATGGAAATGACGCTAGGTTGTCATAGTTCACGTTTACATATTTTAAACAGTATTAGACTAGCGCACTTTTAAAATCGTTGCGCTTTCAAGGGTTAAGCAAATAAGCAAGCATACTTAAATAATCAGTCCAACTTTTTCATTGATGATAAAGTTTGATCTAATTAGGTATATTTACTAATTATTATAGTTCAAAAGTGACACTGCGAATTATAGAATACCTACGGTACCTACCTAATGTTTTTATTAAAGAACAGTCTAGTATTTTTTTAATTTAGTGGCAGTTACTTTTGCCTACGAATTTGAGTTTAGGTTTTAAATTCAATATAGGATTTTAAGGTTTATCAAATTTAGTTTTAAGTTATACCTACAAGTTCGGGGTCAATAAACATTTTTTTTTTTTAAATTATTAAACCATTTTCTTGGTTAATAATCATTATATTCCTTAAGTTCTAAATTCTGAACAATTTAACTTACTCTACCATAATTAGTAGTAGGTATGCCATACCAATTACCAATTAACGCTGCCGTCACTTTACATTTTTGAAAATATTATGTATACCCGGAAAAATCTGCAGAAGTTTAAAATAAGAAGCGATTACCATGATAAAAATACTAGAAATAAACATAAGATAGTTGTACCGAGATTTAAACTAACAAAAAGCAACAAGTCATTCTTAGGAAACTGTGTTCGGTTTTATAATAAAATTCCAAATTCTATAACTGACCTTACAGAAGGCAAGTTTAAATCCTATGTGAAACAAGTACTAATTAAGAAAGCCTACTATAGTATTAATAGTTATATTGACGATAGGGACGTGTGGCACTGATTTTTCCTGCATTTGTGGCTTCCCTGGCATACCCGCCATTCAACCATAATTTTGATATTTAATATTGTTTACTGATTAGGTATATTGAACCATTTCACTGTCATGTATTTTACCCAAATTGTAAATGAGAGAATAACCGATCTATATTAATATTTTTTATTTGACTTTGACGCTACTCGTATTCTTATTTTAGGTATATTGTGTAGCTCATTATTCTCTCATACTTGAAATGATTGTTAAACCATATTTTTAAAAGAGTAACTATGGAGTTTCTTGCCGGTTCTTCTCCATAGAAACGACTTTTTGGAACCGTGCAACTAGTTTGACGTTTTGTAAGTGCTCTTTTGTAGCCTATATGAAATAAAAACATTATGACTATGACTATGACAATCTCTGCAACGCTGAAAACAATAAACCACTATTTATTTATTTATCTATTTTATTCTTCTATTCCAATTACAAGTCTCCACTTTAAGTCTAACATGCTGGCCACCAACAAAGCAAGCCCATCGACCAACCAAACTCCTTGAAACTTCTCTGCCTACGTCCGCGTCTGCGTCAGTCTTCAGCACGGCCGCCCAACTCATTACCGCCCGCCCTGCGCCACAAGACCCGCCCCGGCCACCGCTTGCCTAACTTACACTGACCACAGGGCTGGCTAGCTTAGGCTCGTATTAATAAACTGCTTATTTTGACTTATAAAAGTACCAAGTTTGTCTTAATGGTATTTTCGAAGCTCAAAGGAGATGATGCCCAGCTAGGGGCACAAATGAGGCGACTTTAAAAAAAATGCTGTTACGATGGACTGGTTGACTTCAATCGTTATGCATTTTAAAACTAAATAATTAACAAAATAAGAAAAAAACCCTTTCCTTTTCATTTTATTATTAGTGAAAAGTATAAAGCAAAATTGAAATAAGATAGTACCTACACAGTCGGTTACTAAATCAAAGCAAAAAGTAATAGTTATGAGATTTGTGATTTCACAAACGAAAATTTAAAAAAATATCAAGCTTTTTTTTTGTTACATATAAACAGGATTCAATCTATTTACATACACATCAATAATCACCACTTATAAGAATTAAATAATTAATTTGCGTATGATTTCAGCCATAAATCTGTCGGGACCAAATAACATATTAACATTTTACAAATTTTGATGATGCTTAACAGTAAAGCTGAACTGGGATCTGTATTAACTAGAGATAATTATGTCGATATTATATGAAACCGCGGCAACAACAAGTACAAAACGTTCAAGTACACAATTAGTGAACACCTGTGAATCTGTATAAGGATATAAGGGAAAACAGCGTTGTGTGCTAACAATTTGGCTGATTGGTCCTAAGTTTATATGATCATTGAACAATGGGTCTATTTATAGTGTTTCCATTGAGAAAATTATGGTAAAAACCTGTCAAAATGACGTCATATTTAAGCTTGACAGTCGATATTTCTAAGCCTACTTCCCATTTATTTTTACTACTGTTATTTTTAATCTACATTAACGACCTCCCACGCCAAATTCACCACCCCATGGTACTGTTTGCCGACGATAGTACAGCACTCATAAAATGCGTCAAAAATGAAAATTACGAATCCGATATAAACAACACAATTAAAATTATAATAAACTGGCTAAATAGTAACAACTTACAAATAAACATACAAAAAACAAAGATAATGCATTTTTACCAAAGACTTCGTATCTATGATCTAAATATCAACTATAATACTCAAGATGTGCAGAGAGTAGATGTTACAAAATTTTTAGGGATTTTAATTGACAGTAAATTGACATGGAAGGTTCAGGCAGAAGAAATCTGTAGAAAACTTAGCGCATCAGCATACGCACTTTATAATCTTAAAAAAAAAGTAAATATCAAAACAGTATTACTAGCCTATCACAGTCTTGTCGTTTCCATTTTAAGATTTGGTATTATATATTGGGGCAATTGTACCGAAAGAGAAAGCATTTTTAAAGCCCAAAAACGATGCCTGCGAGCAATATTTGGTCTGAAAGTTACCGACAGCTGTGTTCCAATTTTTAAAAGTCATAAATTGTTGACATTTCCTTGCCTTTACATCTTAGAAATTGCTCTTTTTGTTAAAATCAATCGACATCTTTTCTCAACTCTATCGGAAAGCAGATACCGGGATGTAACTTTGCGATCTCAGTACCAAAACTTGTTACGCACAGGTGGATATAAGACTGCTTTATTGAGGAAAAGTGTTTTTGGTATGGCACCGGCTATTTTTAACCACATACCTAATTCCATAAAAGAGGAACCAGTATCTACATTCAAAAAGAAATTAACTTTACTTTTAATAAATAAAACTTACTACTCCGTATCTGAGTTTCTAGTTGATAAATTTTAGTTGAAAAACAATGTTTTCTGTATATGTGTAAAGGTGAACTGCATCAATGTTTGCATGCCAAAATGGTAGAATGTGCTAGGATTCATTAATAATACCATATACCAGCTTATTGTAAATACCCACATTCTGAGCAAATAAATAAATATTCTATTCTATTCTATTCTATTCCATTGCTCAAAAACAACGTCAACCTTGGCACGAACTTAACAGTTGTAATGGATGTAGAATGAACTTTCGATAATTTTATTTTAAGAGTTAATAACTCTTAGAGTTTTGTATAACCATGTATGGAAAACACGCGACTCTAACAAGTTACTTCTCACACACAGCTGTCACGACATAATATTAATATTATCTCAAGTATAAAACATAAAATCACACCTGCATTCCCCGAAGGGGTAGGTAGACGTGCACATATAGTACACCCTCATATATATCTCATGTTCTCATTTAAATTATAATAAACGCAGTTTAAACGGTTAAATCCTTTTAGTAAATCCTTAACACTGAACTCCATTTAGCCAGCCCTGTTGTAACCGCGCACTCAACAACGACCGTCAACTTTAAGCATTCCCACTTGAATTAAAACTTTTCAAGCCGGCCCCTAAATTAAAATGTTCTAATTTTAAACATAATTTAAATTTTTAATTAAGCACAGCCCTGAGCCGATCGCAATCTGTAACCCGGTAATTAGATTTTAGCCTCTACGATTTGTAGACTGTTGATTGAAGAAAAGTTACGATTAGGGTTCCGGGAAATCGAATGTTACGTTAAGGGTGCAATGTAGGGGACAGGGGTGTGCAAAATGACGTGGAAAGTATTCGATTAAGAGCAAATGGCAACGTGGAGGAAAAGCCGGGTGTAATTTGAAAAGTGGTGATGGGCATCGTGCGTTGGTGTAATGCTTATTAGGGATTACTGGGATTAGCTATAGCCATTAGATTTAAGTCGCACAAAGAGCAGGACAGAGGCATCAGTAAATTGTCAGAGGAGATACATATAAAGGCCAAACCAACTCACATGGTTACTTAAATTTTGAAGTAATCATGTAACATTGCTAGCTAATTGATATAGCAGTGCATGTTTAAATCGTCAGTAATAGACGCAAAGGCAAAGATAATGAGATGATGATGGATGGTTATGATGCACTTTCAGAGCCATACGAGTGACGATGCCTTTACCTAGGTATAATATACATTGCATCCTATCCTTTAGGTAGATAATAATCTGAGAAACACGATTAGGGAACCACCCAATCAGTAGGTATCTATGAACCGACTGCACTTAACTTTTTTGTTTTACTCCTGATAAAAAGATTTGGATGCGTAAAATTAAGTATATATTCCACTGTTAATCTGTGAAAAGCGTTGCAGGCTACACTATGGTTTAAATGATAAGTGTTTTTCTTTTTCTATACTGTATATTGTAGTATTTTGTTGTTACTTTTGATAAAAGAAAAAAAAAGTTTCAAATTTGGAACGAGACTAATTAATGTTGTGGTCTTTTCATAGCTGAAGTACAGTCGAGCATTCAAACCGCAGCGTTTCGCCCGCCCGTCTGCCGCCAGCAAGTAAGGAAGCGTGAACGAATCCACCGTTGCTGAGGATGATAACTTTTGTACAATTACCGCGCAGTGGCGCCGCGCCCCGCACCCCGCGCCGCAAAGCACCGTCTGCAAAATAAGTAGAACTAGTTCATAAAAGGTAAGAAACAATTTCACTTTTTGCCTTTCCACCAGCAGTGATAACCGAGTGGTATGACCATTGGACTGCCAAGTCAAAGTTGGCATGTTCAAACCCCGGGAGGCACTATTAACTTTTCGAATTCATGTGCGTATTAAAATTAATTAGTTATCAGTTGCTAAAAACGGTGAAGGAAAACATCGTGAGGGAACCGGCATACATGAGCGAGTTTGTAAAGCCATGCTTAAAAGCGGTTGAAACTCTAACATCAGGTTGTTCATCGACCATACTATAAGAAGAGAAAACTTAAGAACTTTTCCTTTCCTTCTTTCAATTTAAAGGTTTCCTATGAATGTCTCATGTTTAAGTGCGTTTTAATAACAATATGTAACTAATTGAATCAACGCACAATTGTTTATTAAATTCAATAGTTTTGCTGCTGGTGTAGAACTATGAGAAAGTGACACAAATATTTTTTGTTGCAGTGGTACCAATTTTTGCGGAGCTGCGTTCTCAGAATTGGGACAAATCTTCGAATTATAAAGAATACTTTAACTGCTAGACAAGGAATTTAGTACTAAATCAACAATAAAGATAAAATATTATAAAGCCAAATAACCCAGTAGGTACAAGTCAATTCAACCCATGACAAATGGTTATTGCTCTCATTATTTCAATTGAAATCACCATACTATTCTTCTGTTAATATTAAGTCTTTTTTTGTACCGGGACAAGCCCACCACTCATGCCCATCATTGCAACTCCCGTAAGCCAGACTCTACAATGATAACCATTAAGAACCATCGAGGCAGTGAAGCTCGAGGCGTCACAGATAAATGAATGATAATATTAGGTCTGCTTGAAATGAACCCTACAATACCTACCAAGCTCACAAAAACAATAATTTAAGCGTAAAACCCACTAAATCACTTAAAAACTTTCCCAATCAAATAGCAAACTATAAAAACTGTGCATGCGCACCGTACTCTCAGAAGTTGGCCACACATGAGTTATAGCCGCGCAAGGATAGAACCACTGTCTAACTTTGCACTTTACTCGTATTTTACACATAATGGTTATGTATGGGCGGTTAAACTTTCATACGGGTCCCGCTAATTGAGAGTGCGTTGCGTCTGGGACTTCGGTCTCAAAACTAACTTCGGTTAAAATAGTTGGTGCCAGTGCCGAGGTCGGAAATTAGATTCGTCGAGCTGAGAGGGTTGCTGAACTTGCTGCGCCATGTTGGATGTTGGATTTGATTCAAAAATACTAGCTTGACGGTCGTAACGACTAAAGTTTTGAATGTTCTTGTCTCATTCATTCGCTGGAACTATTCATTTTTGTTTTGATAGACACTATGATTTTGTACGGAGTTTGATGTTAGATGCAAAATATGTATCTAATCACATCAATAACTTGAATGTGTCTTTGATTTGGTTTTGTAGCACGGTTTTGGCACTTCATACATTCATTAAAAAAATTTATTATTATTATTCAAAGAACATTGCAGTCCAGTTGGTGAGCATAATATAAAAAATATTGCTAACAACGACCTATTCGAATCTTGCCACTAAAAAAAATCACCACCTGTTTATTCACCTACATAAAAATATATTATGCATTTTGAATATATTAGAGAATACTAAATAACAGCTGAACAACTTTAATTTCGCATTACATTTTCAGAAAGCACTTTCGAACAAAATTTCCGACATTTAAACAAGCTGATATTCCACCTTAACCCTACGATGAGCGTTTCAAAACTAAATTCATGATAATTTCTACAACTAATAACTGAGCAGTCGGTTTAATTTCACTCAGTTTTACGTCAGCGCACCGAGCTTGGCGAATATTTGAGCGAATGCTAAATATTTCTATGTAAGCAGAATAGTTTGTATGCGGTTGCTAGTTGTTTCCTGTTTACGTGCATTTGAAAGTACGTAGTTTTATTCGGTATTTTTGTTGTGTGGCGCCATCTGGTGTGTGTGATGGGAACTGTATAGGGTTATGAGGGCTGATGATAGGCGTTTCGGTAAGTTAAAGTTTTGTTCTAAGTAGATAGTTGTATGATAATATCTCGTATTAATTGTATCAAGAAAGGTTTTTTTATACTAATTTTGTTTAGAAAGTTTTTGGTTGCATTAACCAATTTTAAATAAAATTTATTGGCTCGTTAGAAAGACTTAAACGTGGTTGTGCTTGTAAAAAAATTATGTTACCTAACAGTGATGTATGGATTATATTATATATACTAATTGAAAATATTAAAATTACTTTATTTAAGGGTCGATGATGAAAAATAAATATAAATACGGTAGGTACATGAATAAAAGATATAGTTGTAGAACATCGATTAATTAATTATCACAACAAAGGAGAAAAAAGCTATTATCGACAACTAATACGTTACATCTCTATCTAACCCTTAAAAATCGCGCGATGCATCTTTAACACGTATCTTAATGTTTCATAAAAAATGTGAGCGTCGACGCGGCATTCTAATTCGAGTCAGCAATCGCCACCTAGCGGCGTCGGCGCGAACCTCGTGCTCGAAGGGTCTTGCACACTCGACTATTAATTTCCTAAGGGAACTCTACACCCCAACCCTCCTACCATGTGATACGGCAAAAATTATTTATAAAAATACTTTTTTCGGCATTTATGAAAACCTTTTTATGTTTACCAAGCAAGTGAGTTTTTAATTATATGTTTAAACTGTAGTACCTATATTAAGTACAATATTTTGTTTATGTAAGTTAGGTAGGTACATGTAACATAGCTTGTAGCTTAGTTCAGTTGAGTCTTTACGTAGATATGGCTCGTGAAAAAAATTAATATATATCATTTTACATATGTACGTAGCTAATTCCAAACATTATTATGAAAATTTAACAGATACATTATCACACACAATTATTCATTAGATAAACTATTTTGTTTACAAATCTTTTATTAATAGTCATACGTAGAACAAAACAAAGGAGCTTTGATCATGCTTTAACAAAAAATTGATTTGTTCGTAAAATTGCGTTGACTTGATAAAAACACGTAGTGCCGCAGTCCCACTTAAGTATTTTTCAGTGATTTCTGTTAGAAAGTGCTATGCAGTTGATTCATAATCAATACGATAGAGTCAACTTGAGTCGTGACATACAGCTACACTGTTAGATACATATTTTAATTGGCACGTCTCTTAATTAACTTCTAAGCAAGGCATCTGTAGTGTGTGACGCATATTTTGACAGAGTAAACTAGTAAGTCTATAATAATCTATAGAGTCGTCACGGACTTAGTCATCGTAAAAAATCTAAGCAATTATGAAAAGGGTAAAGAGGAGGGTTGACTTTAATGAAGTTGCGTGTTCGTAGATTAATCAATCAAATGAAATACTTTTATTTAAAGTATGTAGAATTTAAATGTGTATATGTATAGAAAAATAATAAAAAAAAACATTGAACTTCATAATGTAAAAAATCTGCAGTTAAAACTGTAACGAATATGAAAGATTGATTGAAACAACTGAAAATTAGCATTGAAATTATAGAAAAAGTTTCTAAATTTTATTATTTAACCCTCTCGCTGTCGCTTATCGCCCACTGTTCTTGGTACAAGGGTTAGGGACGAGGTTTTATCTTCACGCGCGCATGACTATCCTATGGTAATGTAATGAAAAATTACGCCCATCTGATACCGCCACTGTCTCCGCATTTTTTGTTCTGCCCACCCCACCTTTATATCTAGCGTTATACAGTTATGTGACGTAATTCTAGTTTTGCAATTTTTATTGCGAGTTGATTTGCAGGGTTATAAAATAACTACAAAGGGTTTCTGAAGATTATAGGAAGACAAATATGGGTTTTATGACCCCAGTGATATTTGACTGCCTCATTTGTCTAGTGGTCGCTAATTACGACTTCTTCGCACGAGGTCCTAGGTTCGAATCCCGGGTCGGGCAAAATAACACTTGGTTTTTGCCATTAGGTAATTCTCAGTAGCAGCACGGATTCCGGATTTGTGCTCGGTTGATGGCAATAAGCTCGCTCCTTATTACATTGGGACTTATAACTTATCTAGCAAAATGTGGGTTTGCTAATGTGCACCTCTGCCTACCTCTTCGGGGAATACATGCGTGATGTTATGTTATGTTGTATTAAGTTGAAGCATAGGTACTTTTTTTTTTAAACTTTGCCCCACACTAGGAATTTCTCCTTTGAACTTCGTTAATTTAAAGCCTGGCGTCGAAGCTTAGTGGCATAATATCTTCTGTGTGGGGATGGCAGGTTCTATTCCTGTAAGGGGAGAAATATTTGTGTGATCTGTAGAAAGTTACGAATCTAGGCGGTCGAGCAAAATCAATTTCAAGCCTGTAGGACGCATGTAATAAGAGATATTGCAAGATTTGGGTAGATTTGACCTTGCCTGCGCTTGTTCTATACTTTTGAAGTAATCCCATATTTTCACTGCGGCCTTATTAAGTACATTGGAGGGAAGAAAACAATTTTGTAGAGGAAGGCCTGTGTTAATGTTCTCCTGACCGAATTTCGGTCAATGCGGCCGATCTTTTCTGAGACTAGCCAACTACGCAGGAGATATTATAGTAAACAAGTATGCGCGCAAACACAAGTGCACTCGCTATTCCCTCACTCTCATAGTCCAATGGGACGGAAGACCGACACGACCGGAGAGATATCAGGCGCAGGACCAAAGGCTTGACGTGCCTTCCGAAGCACGGAGGGGTCTCGACATGTTAAAACGGTCACCCATCACAAGACTGACCAAGGCAAGCACGGCTTAACTTGCAAATCGACTGGTCTGCGCGGTAGCCACGTAGCTACGAGCCCCTCAAAAAAGAGGAAGGCCTTTGTTAAACAGTGGACGTCTTGCCGCTGATGATGAATGATTGTCAGTACTGCCGCTTATAAGTACCTAGTACCTACGTTTATATCTATACCTATATTTGTTTGCAAATGTTTGGTTTTATAACCCCATAACCTAATCCGGCCCTGTATAGTTTCGTTATTTTATTTGGACGACCTGATTGGCGCAGTGGCTCAGCGTACTGCTGCTCTAAGGGTTACGGGTTCGATTCCCGCACGGGACAAAAATTCATGTGATCCGCAGATGTTTGTGTCGAGATTTGGTGTTGTGTATGTGATATTTCATGTTTGTGGTACGCACCCACGATACAGGAGTAATTCCTAGCGGGGATGACGTTTTTTTTTAATATTGTTCATTGTGGCGTTCTAAGGGGAAGGCCTTTGTTCAACAGTGGACGTCTTCCGGCTGATGATGATGATAATGCTTTCAATGATTCAATGCTAAGTGCGACTGCTAAGTATGAGGTCCTGGGTTCGAATCCCGGGCCGGGCAGAGATATTGGGTTTTTGCAATAGGCAATTCTCAATGACAGCATGCCCGGTTGATGATAATAGGCTCGCCCCCTATTACGTTGGGACCCACAACGTAACTGGCGAAATGAGAGTGTACTTTACAGCTCAGGGCTCTGCATACCCCTTCGGTGAATACAGGCGTGATGTTATGTATGGATGTATGTTATGTAATGTTATAGTTAAATATGTGCTGTACAATGGTATAATGTAGCGTCATGTCGCTTTTAAGCACCATGCTTGCAATCGTTTATTTTGTTTTTTTGTCTTAGTTGTCTAACTGGACCTTATTTTTAACTATGGTGTGTATACTATGTGCAATGTATAAATTCAATAACTAGGTGTATTTTTTATTCATTCAATTATAGTCAGTTAGGTGTCGCTTATAAGCGAACGGTAAATATTTTTTGCAAGTTAGCTTTATAACGCCTATAAAAGTCTAGTTGCAAACTGGTACCCAACCCTGTCTACTAAACGTCAGACAGAGTGACGTCACCGTCCTGTCCCGTAGCGGAAACTGTTCTGCCTCCCCCTAGAATCTTGCCCGGGTCAGGCCGTGCTGAGCCGGTAGCTGTGAATAATCAAAACGAGGGCTAGACCCGAGTTGTCAAAATCGCCCCAAGTTGAGCCCCACGTCGGGTGCCATTAACTTGGTTTGAGACGTACCGACCGTATATTATGATTTAATTTACATTAGATTGAACAATTTAGGTATTTTCTAAATCAGTTCTACCTAAATAGGTAAACAGAAAAACTTGAATGTTGATGATTATGTATCATTTCATCCCACATATAGAGTACCTCTTTATTATTCGTACAATTGTGTACTTAGTCTTATTCTAGCTAATTCATAACAATAGTTCATTAAATTCCATTTTATCTGAAACAATGCAACGCTCTACGATTAGCAAAAGACCAAATGAGTATCAAAAGAGCGGTGAAATCATTTCATCATCAAAGTATTCACCTTTGACGTCTTGTCACGCCAAAGACTCCCCGAGCAATGCGTCTTTATCCTCCGGCATGCCGACTACCCTTATCCCTACCCCTCACCTCACCCTACCCCACCCCCCAAACTACCACCCCTGGGTGGCCTTTTTAATGCCCTCCGCCTTTGCTCACAACCGTCTGTTATTACACTCTGATTCTTAAAAGACGAATTTTACACCAAAAAGAACACACAAAAGTAAATCGTAACCCAAAACGTTAAGGTACACTTTAGCATGCAAACAAAATTAACGTTAGATCAGTATCTAATGGGATATCAGATCATCACTGTACGTTCTTTGGAGAAATTTGTTCTTACAAAGTGTGTTCGATAATTTTATTATGAGCTTTATGTTTTCGTGTTAAAGTATATTTTTGTTTGGTTGTTTTTGGGGTGGTTACGGCCTGTCGTGTGGAGTGAGATCGGAGGTGCAATAATTTAAGCAAAGGGTGGAAAGCGACGGAGAGTTCTTTTTGTAGTTTGTGCGAGTGAGACGTGCGTAGGTCGAGAGGGTGCGGGGTTAAACGCGTTGCAGGGACGGATTTCAGATGGCTGGGGGTTTTTGCATTAGAAAATTATGGAACGGCTTCGTTCTTTTAAACATAAAAAAATACAATTTTAAAACAAGGATTAAATTATACCTGTCACGGTCGTTTGCATATCAAAGAATAGAGATGTCAGTAGACTTAATACGGGGTTTAGTTAATGCCAGTATGATCCTCGTTTATGAATAAGAGGGCAAACGTTTCATCACATCAATAAACATTCATGTATACAGTAAATTATAATACCTCTAAATCTGCAGCCTGCGAAAGTTTACTGCGCCAACTTGCGTAAATCAGGAAACTGTGGGAAACCAGGATCTGAAAAGTAGATAATATAATTTTAAGGAACTCAATCAGTATTAAAACTAAAACTTTTGTAACAGGCTGAGTTTGAGGCTTAGCTCATGAATAAGTGTTTTCTTTTTAGAGGGATATTTATAGAACCTATTATATAAATGTACCTATTATAATATCAACTCCAAAATGAAATCCTTGACGTCGTCGCCAACTCAAATAAACGCTTCAGATGAAATGTTACTATTATGCTTAGCTTGGTGAAAATAATAATTAAACTTACTAAGAGAGAACTTACTAACTTGCTACTATGCAGGGATTTAATTAAAAATTTACACATCATACCCTCTTACAACACCGTTTACCGTGTAATACTGCAACACATTATTTCTATTTGATTTATATCACTAACCCTGCCCCAAGTCCGTCCCTGTGGGCCGTCAACACCCCAAATAGGCCGACGCGCTGCGAACGCTAAAAACGTACCCCTTTACCCCTTACCCCGATTTTTAAGCCTACTCCCCCCACCCCCTCTAACTCCCGGGTTAGCCAGAGCACATTTACGCGCAATAAATTTTGACCGCTTGCGTCTATTCAAAACAGCCTTTCTACTCCTCGTCGCACGCTACAAATATGAACTTTACGTTGTTCAGTAAAAGGTTGTGTTTCATTCACTTTTTATACAGAAACATAGTCTATGTAAAAGAAACGGTCTCGGAGTTTTGAAGCGGTATTTGACGTTTAGCAAAAAAATGCTCTATTTTTGCATGTTAAAGACGATTTTTGCTTGTCGAGTGTTTTGCATAAAAGAAGGTGCCGGTATTGCGTGGCTAGAACAAAGCTATCCTATTTACCTAGGCTTTAGATATTGTGTATTTCTCATTTGTCTTGGTTGTGGGATCCATTGTGCTGCGAGCCTATGGCAGTGAGAGGTTGGGAAATAATGTGGTTTTGTGAACGAATGGCCTTTGTTTTTACAATGAGATGACTTCGAGTTTTATTGTAGTAAAATGTTCCTATTTTAACTTAGCAATCAGACATTAGCTTGCTACGATGCGACATGCGATGGTTGATTTTGCCATCTCCGTCTGGGTCTTCCTCGCTGTCGTATCCCTTGTTGAGGGGTCCAGTTTGATGTAAGTTTGGCCCATCGTTCGTCTGCCATACGACAGACGTGACCAGCCCAGGACCTTCTTCCTGTCCTCACATATAGGTACAGTAGATAAGTAAAAAATAATGTTATTAACAATGTATCAAGTTGTGACAAAACGTTGAATCTAAATCAATAACTAGATATATGTACCTGCCCCCTTACCATGAACTCTTTAAGCAGGACAGTTTACGTTGTGGAAGCGAGACGCAGCATTACACTGCACGTAGTGGCGTCTCGCTTCCACATCTTAAACTGTCCTGCTTTAAGAGTTCATGGTAAGGGGGCAGTATTCGAAATGTAGTGTCATATTAAGAGTGGTTTTTATTACCTATTTGTAACATGATAATATATAGGTTTGAGTATTTTGCACGCCGCTGTGACGGCGAAACATGTTGATCAACTATACATGTATCGACCTACCATGTACTTACCATGTTTTAAGCTAGTAAATATATTATTATAGCCAAAAAAATAATAATGGAAGCCAATTTAAGGCCACAAAATTCAAACTTTTAAGAGGCCTTAAAATTAACATTCTTAATGGGATAGCGAAATTATTAGTTAATACTAGTGGCGCCCGTGGGGTGCTGGCCAGAAGAGCACCACCCCATCTCGTCCCGTTGGGTGTCGTAAGAGGCGACTAAGGGAAATTCCAGAAGATAGGTAGCAGCGTCTTCTTTAAATTCTCCACCAATAGTACGTGGGGATTATGGCGTACCCTCCCATAAGGGAAGGCCTTTATCAACAGTGGACGTCTTCCGACTGATGATGATGTTGATAATGACTAGTGGTCGCTTATTAGTCAGAATACAGCTATATTTTAAACTTTCTGTACTTCTCTTCACTGTACGCAAATTCTGGGATACAAAGCTTTATCATATTAACATAGGTACTAATATTATTATTGTAGATTTGACCTCTCTAATAAACCCGGAATCCCTTCTTTTCCAGGCCGCATAAAACCAATTTCATCGAGCGCCAGCCGACTATACCTAATGACATACCTACGTACATGCGTACTTTTGTATTGCAGGAAAACGTGCAATGAATTTCAGCGTTTGAATCCACAAATTGGCGGGATAAAGCTTACTATATATCTTTAGGCTTATTTCGATTGCGGAGTCGGCAGAACTGTTGTTGAGAGCTCGGTGATTACCTAAATATGTTTTGAGAGGAACGTTATAGTGCCAACGGGTTCTATGCTTAGAAATGCTAAACTTTACTCTCTTGTAAGATAGGAGGTTAGGTAAATGGTTTAAAAAACTGAAAAAATATATAACATCACGTTTGTATTCCCAAACGAGTAGGCAGAGGCGTTTCGTACACCCGCATTTCGACAGTTATGATATAGGTCCCAATTTAATAGGGGGCGAGCCTATTGCCATTAACCGGGCATAAATCCATATTTCGTGCTGTTACAGAGAATTACCTAATGGAAAAACTCTATAAAACTTTGCCAGACTCAGGATTCAACCGAGGACCTCATGCTCCACATGACCACAAACCAACCTGGCAGTCAACTTTCTCCAGAAATCTTTATTTAATGGTATTTGCAGCCATGTCTTATTTATCGCGGTTTATATCTAATACGTCGAATACTTTACAAGTACCGTAAAACTGGGTGAATCGATACAAAAGGGTGAATAGAAACAAAACTTTGAAATTGTTTTTAACATTAAATGGATGCAGTTTGTCAACAATGACTCTAGATTGATGTCTAGAATGGTAAAAATCTATACTCTTCATACTATAAAATCAGTTTCAAAATGGGGTGCAAGTGGAGAACCTCCGCGTGTGACGATACTTAAGTACGTCCGGCGCACCCTGGACGGTCAATCTCGCTACTATCCTTGTCGACTGACCTATCTCTACACCACGGTATGACCTATTTCATGTGGCTATAGGCTCATGCCGATACGAAAAAGAAGATGTTCCAAAATTTTCCAAAGTTTCTCTTCACCCCTGAGTTTGGTTTTACCCCGTTTTACCAGAATCGATGTATACAGGAGTCATTATACTAAGCACTGTTATCTTTGTCTCTTAATAAAGACATACTCGACTTTCATTTAACGGATATGTTTCTGAGTCAGTTGGCCATATTTTTTAATCGTGTTTATCCCGCGCTCCGTAGCGTAGACCGACATGGTACGACAGATTGCGACAATCGATCCCTTTTATTACGACCATTGGATACTCATATAATTATGGAAACAGTTACTTTTTGAAGTAGTACTTTGTTAAGTGGGAGTTATATAGACGTTATTTTTTATATTAATTAGTTAGTTCTTTAAATTAGTAAATGGTTTTATTACCTATGACTACACAAAAAAGCTTGGTTTTAAACTTAGTGCGATTATACAATCCTGTGGTTGTGTGTTAAGAAAACCCTGAATCTTCACACACGTAAATATGAACTGAAGTTGAGCAATTATTTATAATAAGCATGTCTATTATCCTGTCAAGTAGATAATATAAGAAATAGTTCAACAATATTCACTTAAGTTCCACATTAAATTGTTTCACATTTAATTGTCCCGAGTGTTAGTGTATGTGATATTTCATGTTTGTGAAACGCACCCACGATACAGGTGAAATTCATAGAGTGGGGAGCAGTATAAAAAAAAAACTTAAGTCTCACTAGTGCAGTTAATGATGTTAAGTCAAAAAGGAATACTATACCTTAGATATTTCCTTAATTATTTCATGATTTTTTTTAATGAAAATATTAACTATAATTCTGATAACTATTTATTTTATTTGTATCTGTCGTGTAGGTATCCCAGTTGTTAAAACAAAGTTTATAAATAGTCTTGAAACACCAAAACATCAAATGTGTGGACACAACACATCGTAAATGCTAAAAGGGTTAGGCAGAGGTGTACTGATAATAACCTATAGTTGTTCGTTGACGAAATTAGCTACCACGTGATAGGGGAGCCCATCGCGTTTGATCGGATACATTTCGGACCCGGGTTACAATTGGGAGAACTGTATCAGGCATCAATTCCACTAAACTAAACGCGAAAGATTGGACTATGCGGTGTTTAGATATCTGTACGGTAATTCACGTAGGTAATTGTAAGCCACAGTATTGGTATAGACCCGTACGCTATTCTATAATATCAGTAGACAACATTTTCTAATTATTTCTATAGAAACAACGATGATTAATTTTATTCGTTTACCAGACCGAAACTTTGCTTCGAACGCAGGAAAGTTGGCTTGAGGTTTTCGTCAATTTAGTAAACGAAAATTACCAAATCTGTTTAGCTAATGTTTACAAGCTTTTATTAAACTCCTGCATGGTCCTTTGCAGCGACTTCTACGATAATCCTAAATGTTTGACGCCACCTATTGAACTAGACTTCATGGAGGATCAAATTTAAAATAAATAAAGCTGTACCTAACTATTCCTTTTTTACCAGTGTTACGCACGCTTCTCTCTTCCATTCTTTCATACCTTTAAAATCTTTAAAAACAGTCATTCTCTAATCATGAAAATAAATGCTACCAATTTATCCGCCTCTACCATATAAGCCCGTGGTGGTTCATTACGTAAATGATTAATATGCGCACACACCCAGCCACTTACTACCTACTCACGTGGACCCACTCCTTGCACAAATAGGGGAAAAAACAAAGGCCCATTAGTATCGGAAGTGAGGGCCTCATCAAGATAAATAGAAACGTCACTATGATGGATTACCGTCCCAAGCCGGGGGCTCCCACCTTATCTTGCTGCATATTATCACCTCTACTCCCTTATCCCAAAGACATAAGGTCCAAATTGGCAAGCTTTTTCTAAGCTATTCGTATCAAGTATGGTGGTTTCTGCAAGGCTGCGTTTGTCGTTATCTGTAGTAGGTAAATAGGCGGGTATGTTTTTAAAAGAAATAAGGGTGGATGTATTTGTTTTAGGTAATTGATGTGTTAATTTCTAATGGAAGGGTTCAGAAGGAGCTGTTTACTTGGTTTGATACTTCAAAGGCCATTTTATCAAAAGTCGTTTTGTCGAAGTCGAAAGTTCGATGTAACAATCCTTCGAGGTTGAGGTGGTATGTATCGAATACTCGTCGAATGTGCCATCGATGAAGTAAACTTTCGAGGAAAACATTCTTGGGCTTTCGATAAAGTTAAGTACAATAAAAATAAATTTTCGATAAGGTAAACCTCTATTTACTTTCTAGGCATGTTTACGCAATTTACCGCGACAATCCATGGCTGTGACCATATTTCTACAATGCAGCCATAGAAAATCCTCAGTTGTGTACCATTTTGCATTGCATTACGGATTAAAAGCTTTTAGTAGCATTGGCGTGTTGGATTCAAATCCCCTTGCAGGCCTTTTGTTACTTAATTTACTTAATATTATTATTGAATATTGTTCTAAATCAATATAACTTCTTCGTATCTCCTAAAATGGATAGTGCTTGAGATTTTTAATTGCGTATAGCGTTGAACGAAAAGCGAAAGCCACTGATGGAGTGTTCAGTAGTTTTATAATTTCATATTGATATACAAGAAACCGTTTAAAATAATAATTGGACTTTTTCCTACTTATTTTCTATTTCTGTGACAGTTTTCCAGAGGAGTTTGCAGTTATTGAAATTTCTTTCCGTCTGAAAATACAGTAGGTAAACGAAGAAATAAAAGAGGATTGCAGCATAATTATCTTTTACATGATACAAATATTTTTGCTTGGGTTATAAGGAGAATAACGTTTTATCTCAATAAGTAGACGTTCTTCTCGGAAGAATAAATAAATTGATTAAAAATAAGCTTTAGGCTGTTAGGTCAGAAAATGATCATGGATACAATATACCACGTAGTATTAGCAATTAGTACCTACCGTAAGCGTTTGGACTTGGCTGATATTGTTATACCACCATTGTCACACCACTGATATTGTTTTGCTTCGTCACTGAAGTTCCTGAAAATAAATTACAATGAACCTCATTATTATTATTAAAAAAAAATTATAGCATTGCTGCTTGAATGCTTGTAAAGCTTTTATGGTTTAATCACTGTAAGTACTAATTTTAATAAAATTTAGTAAGAAGATAGCTTAAGCCCTGAGGAAGAACGTTGGCTAGTTTAATTTCGGAAAGTATTAGTATATTCGTTTAGCAACCACACGACAAACAAGGCAGTCTGGATTAAAAAAAAATGCTTTTTAATTTGATGTAGAAAAATATAAAAAATGGAGTATCGTTGATTCTGCCTTCATGGAGTACAAGTAGATAATATTAATCTGCTAATTAAGCCTTTGAGGACATCATCCATTGTTCTACAAGCTTACTCGTAATCAACTTTGATTTCTAATATGTACTTGGTTCATATTTTGCCTCAAATTTAAATACCTACAATGTCGGATTTTTTCGACGACGAAAGAACCCAATATATGTACCTGTATGTATGTAAAGCCGTAATCTAAGTGTATAAACAAAAAAACAAAACGCAATGATTATTACTTCAGTTCCGTGCTTCTATTAAAACAGTTGTCTAGCAAAACTAAAATGGGGAAAAAAATGACCACGCAAAAACAAAATGGAAGGCTGGCTTAGAGTGGGGGAGGCAAAATACGCATGTGCGTGCCCCGGCCTCCCCCGGGCTGGGGAGATGCGGCCGCCGCGACCCGCGGGGAGGACGGGGTTTTGTTTCAGTAGGTACGATTTTTTCGCCTATCTTTCTTGAGCAACCCTTTGATATGCGAATATTTTTTTCATGTAGATACAGATATCTATCTAGAGTTGGTCTCTGTGTGGTGCGGTTTGTAGAATTAATTAGGGCCCTTTCATTTTAGCCACCCGGTGTTAGGTATTCGTTATAAAAACATGGCCGCGTTTTCTTTGTTTTTTCGGGGTTTGCTGGGGTGAGAGAATTTTAATGTGTTCTCTCGTTTGGCGGACGCAATTGATAAAGATGGGGATTGCAGATGTGTGGAGAGCAGATAAATAGTTGTACGTCTACTTTGAGTTACTATAATGATAAATAGGAATAATTTAGGTATTGATGGTAATAAATTGACTTACTTAAAAAGTACTTAGTACGCGGTTTCCCCATTTCAATAGGTTACGCTTACACCTTACTTTATGGAAATCTATTGGGCAATCATTCGATGATTAGGCATTTCTGTTTTTCGTACGTTTTTCGTTCGCTTTGTTTGAGTAGTATGAAATACAAGCGGGTTATTCTGCCTTTTTTTTGCAACAACATATGAAGAAATAGGAATTAAATGATAAACTCAGTTCTGTGCGTTTATATTTGAAGTGAAATTAATTATGACTTGTAACATGATAACTAAGTAACATAATTATCTTGTTAGGAGTTAGTTGATTAAGTCAACTTAATAACTAACCTATGACCTAATGCGGGAAACTGCGGATGAGTCCCTAATTTACATTTGCTGTTTATCGATCATCAAAATCGTTACTATTTCTTTCCTTTTTTATATACCTTATAAGCTCAATAATTATAACTATGATAATAATGAGCTATGAAAAAACACTGGTCATCATATTCACAAAAGTTTGTAACAAAAAAACATAACACTAGGAAATAATCAACAAATTTTCCGTATCGAGCTAGCATAAACTCCAAAAACATGCCTATTCTAAATTCCAATTATTCACTTTGACGTCGCCCGTAGATAATCATCTGTCATACGACGCTGGACGGGGAAACTGTCCAATTTACCCTGACCTCCCACTTTTTATATGCCAGCCCCGGTTTTAGCAACGCTGGTATAAGTGCCGGGGGGAGGAGAGGGTCATTTGATGGTGGTGGTTGAAAATGGAAAAGCATAGGCTGGGATAGGTTTTAAGCAGGGCTCTGTTTGTGCGTAACGTAAGATTGTGTGACGTTTTTTTGGTACAAGAGATAATAAATGATATTTGTGTTTATTTTTGGGTTACTGTACCTACGTTTTTTGTTTGTCATATGTTTGGCCGCTGTCGGGCTTAACTCAAGCGATAGGAATTTTATTTTGAAATTGCAAGGTTTAAATTTTGATGTAAAAATATGTTTTTGTGGATACTTTAATGTTCATACTTTTGTTACTATTACACCGTAAAGCGTATAGTACAGACACGTTAAACTTAAGACAAATTACTATCACAATATTGTAAGAATAATAGTTTTGATATAGTATTAAATGGTTTTAGTATATACAGTTCGTTCGGGGAGTGAAACACGAACAGTCACACTAGCTTCATATAAAGTTAAACGACTAATCTATGCGAAGACAAATTCTATTTTAATACAATTATCTACGGACGAACATACCTCGTTATTTGATGTGTATTCTAAAGTGATTGGAAGTAAAAAGCACACAAGCGCCATATCTAATGTATTTCACTTATTACGTTAGTCTTAAGTCAATAAAGGTCGGTTTGTACACGTGCCTTTTCCACTTAAAGAAATGAGTAAATAATGTTACTATTGACTCGTGTTCTTGATACTTTTAGTTGAATATTGGGCTTTTGAATAGTAGCTTAGACCTAACTAATACTTAAATAGCTCTAAACAGTAATAAGTATACTGGCGATTGACTGTAACTTTTATCATTATCAGCCCGTTGCAGTCCATTGGTAAACGTAACTTTACCTTCGATAAATTAAAAACCAGTTTAATACCGGAAACAGAAAAAAAACTCAAACAATTATTCTAGAGTAGGTTGAACTTAGGTTATTTTGTTTATACTTATGAACAATATTATTCGGAAGAACGTTTTATGCTTACAATCATGGTGACCTAGGCAACAAGGCAATCTGAAAGTAGGAATGATTTACGGTCTCTAGTACAGATTTTGGAACCCGTATGCATACAGAGTACATAAGCGGAAGATGTCCTGGCTTTTGTAGGTAGATATTATAGACACACAAAATATTGACACAGAAAATAAAAATAAAGTCTACTAACAAATTCGAATTAGCAACCAAACAAACGTACAAGCAATTTATTAAAAACTTAATAAAATTAAATGGCACGTGCTGCCTGTGTTTAAAAGCCGCTATCGATATTTTTTAATTCCATCGAAGATGAAAACGGGTTATGTAAGTACCTAACGCGGACACTTTTATATAATCCGGAAAGCCCGAATTAAATTTTAGCACGTATGCTGAAAAAAAGAGGCCCAAACAACCCTTGCTCTGGTGAAAAATGGAATATTTCTTTTTGATTACAACAATATAATTTGTATCTTCAGTGCGGTTGTGAGTAAAAGGAGGGAGCGGATAACGGGTTAAAAAGGTAAAGATTTAGAAACTAAAAAGTTAGTATTATTAGTGAATGAGAAAATAGGTTAATATAATTTCAGTTCATTCAATTTCCAATTTGTTTGCGAAAAGTTGCACGTGCTTTTTCCGCAACATTGTTACAAAAATATATTTTTACTATTTTGTAACTAACAATAGACCTTTTGTTCATAATTATACTAAATCAGAGGTTCAAAAAAGGCACCACACCGATGGGAAGCTTCAGTTTACAATAATTGGCCATAATTAAAACGTACAATGCTATTTTGAATTGGATAATTATATCGTTTGGTGCTCTATTATAGTTACTATAATTCGACCATTCAGGTTTAGCCATTGACATTGGAATTAGCGTGTTTTATTAAAAAAGAAATAGGGTACTGGACTAGAGATGAACTAGAAGCTTCAATAGAAACAATTGCCAAATGATACATTATTGCTTATTCTTCCCTCGTAGGATCTAATTTAATCCTAGTAAAACAGGACTTTGAAAAGCATTGAGGTTAAAATAAGCCTTGTCTTTAAGATCCTCAACTCAGCCATGGTACATGGTGCAACTAGCTTGACGTTTTGTAAGTGCTCTTTTGTAGCCTATATGAAATAAATGACTATGACTATGTACCGCAAATCGCGATCGAGAAATCAGGGTTGTTTTGATCAGATTAGTAGGAAAGCCATAAAATGTTGTAACTAGCCTTTATGCGCACGATGCGAGCTTCTTTATCAGAAACCTTTTTATTGTTTGTGGTCCTTGTCTACTCATTTCTGCCCCCCTTTTGGGTCTGTGTACCCGTACCCTGTGTACTGAAGGCATTTAATCTGAAGAATGGGTGGTACAATCCGCGTACGTCTCAACCCTACACCACACTCGTCAACCCTTTACCGAATACGACGAATTAAGCAGGCCCGCCCTTTGCGGGCTCCAGGCAAAAATTCAATTACAAACTTCGGGTCCATCCCAAGAGCACATCTAAAGGGTTGTACTCCACGTTTTTTGCCTCTAAATTTTTATGCGGCCCTTTACAAGGTCGTAAACGGGATGGTTGTATGAATATTCCATTTGCTCTGAAACTCTGGGCTTATGTATTGAAAGTTTACGGAAGGGGAGTAACGTGTCTATACCTATAATGTTGTATGTATGTTCTGCTTGATTAAAATGCATTGGAATTTAATTGGGTTTGTTTATTTATTTATTTTGTTCACCATGTATATAACTTGTGTTGTTTTGCAATCTTTGGCAACTGCTAAAAGAAGAATTTTTTATAAAGCATTCTCAGAATTGCTAGTTGTAGTCTTAAAATGGTATATAAATCTTGTTAGTACCTTAGTACAATTGAGCAAGGGTGAATCATTTAGTTATTGAAATGCTTTCCTTGTAATCCATAAGTAATTGTCCTGCACATGATGTAACCCTTTCATTTATCCTTGAATAACCATACAATAATATCATAAATTCTAAGCAACCAAACCATGGACTCTCACTATTATACAACCCAGAAATTAGAACAAAGCAGTCAATTCCGCATTAGAAGGCCGCCTCCCTACCCTTACATTAACCCTGCTACGATTAGAAACACGCACTTTTACAGCAATTTGTCACAAAAAGTTGGCAACTTCGCCCCTCTGGACCCGGCCGTGTCATTTATTATCCAGCCGCCCCACCCTACAACCCACCCCTCAAGGGCCAGTAATTTTGCCTTCAAAGCCTTCGCGGGAATGCGTAATGACTAACGGCATGACGTAAATCGCAGGGATTTAACCCTTGTCTGTTCACCTAATACGTGTTTTATATATAATAGCAGTATTATGTAAATATGGACGTGTAGGCAACGATGATGGTGACTCGCTGTTTCTGACGAGGATATTATGGCGAAATAAATTATATTTTTAGACTGTAATTTGCCTTAATTATACGCAGTTGCGCAACAGAGGTACTCAGAATAAGAGTTGAAATAATTACTTGAAACTGCACGTAATTAAATTATAATTGCTAATCCAGAAACTAATGTTGAAAAAGAAGAAGCTGCGATGTTGAATGCTCGAAGTGTCCGTATGACCTGGACTATCAAAACGGGTAGAACAAGGGATCCTAAATCTTGGTAAACGATTAAATATTTTGGATATTAACCATCAGCACTATTTTGCCATCTATTACCTACTTACGAAGTCGGTTCTTGTCTCTTCTGTTGATTTTAGTAACATTTATATCGTAATTTCCACATTAACTAGTGCCCAGGTGGTGTACAGTTACGCAATGCTAAATCCATGCGCCAGTGCTAGCCGCATTGAGATGAAAAAACTGTTGGAATTTTTACGCAAGCAAAGCTGCGTGTACAACTAGCACAATGTTGAGTCCATGTTCAAACATGGACGGATTTGACTATGGAGAGCCCTAATGCAATCTATTGGCAACATCATCAGCCAAAAGACGTCCACTATTGAACATAGGCCTCCCCGTTTAAGCGGAGGGGTTGCCATAATCCCCACGCTTGGCAAGCGGCTTGGGGATCGCAGTATTGGTGGTGAAGTTACAGAAGACGCTGCTGCCCATCTTCTGGATTTTCCCTTAGTCGCCTCTTACGACACCCACGGGAGGAAAGGGGGTGGTCGATTCTAGGCCGGATACCACACGGCAATGTATTGGCAACGCTATGTAGTTTTTCAGATACTCTTAAGGTTACTTGTTATCCATAGGTAGACAAATATTCGGGAAAGCGGTTCTTAGTTTTGCACCCTCTAAAATCAGCAGAGACAAATTTAATCAGGGTTGCTGGTATGCAGTTTTATCAAATATGATCATAATCGAGTCACACACAATTTCCGTCTGCATCAACTGAATATTCTTTCGCATTCCTACATAACTTTATGTGTGTTTGCACACAAAAACTCAAATACGTTGCTCGGGTCATTAAAATTCTGCGCTGGAGTTGCGGCATAATATAAAGTCATTATGCAAATGTTACCAGCTTTTTGCTGGAGGTTTAGCCTATTTGTGGAGATGACTGTACGTTTTATATCATAGCTGCGGCCTGGATATGTATTTAACGGAGAGGGTTGGATTTTTACTGCTTACTTTGATTGTGGTGCGGCGAGAGTGGGGTTAATGTTAGCTTATAGCGCGGTCTTTGGCACTCATGATCATGAATGTATCGGCCTGATATCATATTTAAAAAATTAGCTTTATGTACCTTTGTATAACTGGGAATGAAATAAAGAATAGAATGATAAATGTGTGATGAAAATGGGGCCTCTTTGGGTTCATCGACTTTTTCAGCTCCAAAACAATAAACTAGGTTGTTAGTTTACTAGTTGGTTAGGCTTTGGTATATAGAAATATCTAAACTCTTCGTTTCCTAGAATTGCTTTTTACAATGATAATTCCTGCTCATTTACGGCCCTGAGCTTAAAAGGTACGTTGTTGAGCTTACATCTTGGTGTGTGTTTCAACTCCGTAATCTATGACATAATATGTCAATCCCACATATTTTTACGCACTATTTCAATTCGTCAAGCGTTTTGCAACTTGCTAGAGCACCCATACTCTTCTACATCACGTAATATAAACATATAATACATACACAAACATAATTATACCGTCCGCGGATCTTGGAAGCCCCTTGTGTATTTTCGTTTCATCAGTGAATCCCCACTGCGCTGCGACTACAGATAGATAGATAGATAGATAGAATATACTTTATTGTACACCAAAATTATTACAGAATGAATACAACATAATTTTAAATTTAAAGGGTACAATGGCGGTCTTATCACTAAAAGCGATATCTACCAGACAACCTTTGGAAGGACAAAAATTTATGATTTGACATGGAAGGGGTAGTCGATGGTGTACTGTTCGTATATAATATTACGATGGCTACAATGCGAGGGAAAACAATGATTGATCAAAAATTAATTTCATCAAAAGGTGCCTTACGAAATTCATTTCAGAGGTAAAAGTATTGTCGGGGTCCAATGTTGAAATACAAAGTAGTTTATCAGCTTGGACAGTACTCGTATGGTGAATAAATGTCTCTTCTTGTGTTATGAATTTTATTCCTAATCTTAAATTTTTTATATTCGTTATACGTTTAGTATTTTATTTACATTTTAATGTCATCTGATTTGATCTCAATATAGTACTTTTTTAGGCCTAAATGTGGTTCCTAATTATGACTTTATCTTTAAGATCTATTTATCTTCATTATCTCATTATAGATATAAGAATGTTGTACGCCAATAATTATATTATTGGCAAAACATAGCGACCGACTAAACCTATTTAATTTTAAGAACCCGTGTTTTACGAAATACTATTTTGATTTGATTTAAAACTAATCATAGCTCCTACATTATTATTTTTTCATAAGTTTAGACAGACAGATGAACAAAAAAGTGATCCTATAAGGGTTCCGTTTTTCCTTTTCGGAACCCTAAAAATATCGTTATAAGTATTAAAAGGTTTCTAACCCGAAATTGAAGCCGGAAACTTTAAGTGTGTAACTAGCTGAACTTTCGAGGGCATCAGATGAACGTACGTTTTTAATACAAATTTTGAATTTTCGATGTCGCACTAGGGTGATATCGAGCTTCAGTGTGTCGCACAAGCGTGCATTCGAACTATGGTGGGTCGCAGTACAATTTTGTCGCAGAAGCGTTAGTCGCACATCCATTCGTCGAGCCCACGTAGTACAATCCTTTTTTTTTTAATCCTTGAATGAAACTCCTTGAATTGGTTAAGGTAAACACAGGAAATAATAAATCTTACTTTTTAGATTATTTCTCTTTCTCTTCTATCTTTTTTTTGGTATTATTATTTGTTTGTGTTTCGTATAAGTTTAGATGTATAAGTTTTAACTATTTTGATTGCCTCGGTGGTCTAGTGGTTGCTAAGCGCGACTGCTGAGCACGAGGTCCTGGATTTAAATTCCCGGTCGAGCTAAGTGTTACTGGGTTTTTCCATTAGGTAATTCTCAGTAGCAGCACGGAGTTTAGATTTGTGCCCGATTGTTGGCAATAGGCTTGTTTCCTATTACATTGGGACTTATAACATATGTAACTGGCGAAATGTGGGTGTACTTACCATAGGTATACCGCGGCCTACACCTTCGGGGAAAACAGGCGGGATATTACGTAGGTATGTTATGTTTTAACTTTGTGTGTACTTCGCCTTAAGTCAAACTGTTCAGTACCAACAGCTTACGTAAATGGTAAAACTGTATTAAACTCTTAGTATAGTTTAGAACTATTAACTTTACAATCGTTTTGGAAGAAATCTGGTATTTCAAACTGAACGCGGCTACGAGTTTTTTTAATTCCTCACCCGAGTTCGAACCGTGGGGAATCCGACGCGGCATTGTTCAACAGTTGGGGAAAATAATGTTTGCGTGATTCGTTTAGCTCAATGAGCTAACAAACTTTGAAGTTGAGTGAACTAAAAGCAAAGCTAGATTTGCCTAAAAGTACCGCCCGCAGAAGTTAAAGCTTTAAAATCGTATGTAAAATAAAAAAAATATATCTTGTAAAATGTTGCATCAGATATAATACTTTAGTTTATTGAGTAGGTGCCTACGTAGTATCTATTTAACCGACTTAAAAAAGGAGGAGGTTATGTATTTGGTAGTTATATTAACCATGGATCAAATTGTATAAGCACTGTCATTGTCAGAATGTCATGCTAAAAAAAAGACAATAGATTTAAAAGAAGATTATTTTAAGAAGATGTATTAAAGAAGAATACGGTGGTCGTCATTACTGCATCAGTGACCTCTCTAAATTAAAAAAAAAAAACCAACTACTAAACCTATTAGTGGGACGAGAGATAAAATCAAAAACCAGATTCTTTATTAATAATCACATATTATCTATTTATAAAACTATTTTTGCATCACATTTTGGATGTTACGATATTTTATTATTTATTTTAGAGCCTGACTCTTTCAGTAGGCTTTCAGTCGTAAAACCCGATTTGTATAGATTTAATATAAAACTGAATATGCCTAAATAATCCCTTTAAAAATGAGTACCTACACTTTGCAATACTGTATTAGTTCAGGTAAAAAAACTATTTATAACGGACGAATATTTCAATAACCTGTATTTTCTGGTGGAAATATCGTTTATGTTTCAAATAGCCGAAACATGAATATTTTGCTAGTTGCGCGTGTTGCGTCGGTTTATTTATAATTTAATTATTGTTTTTATATGAAACGCGTTAACAGCAAATATGTTTCGTTCGGATTAGCCGTAAACTAGATTAACTTCGCGCTGAGAATTTCGCAGCTATAGAGGTTTGTCACAAGAATTTATCACTATTTTACTTATTGTAGTTTAAGCTAAATCGTAATAATGGTACTTATTAACTAAAAGGCTAAACTCCTTTGCCATATTAGTTTCATATAACAATAAGTTTGAAAAATACTAAAAGAACAGTTTACAAAAATAATTATGCATGGATACTTTCCTAGTTTAGGTAATTTTCCAAATCATACGTAAACACCATTTGATATAAATAAAAAGTCAGTTAATTACCGTACCCGTCATCTAAATAGGTACCACTAATCGGAACAACAGAAACCTTTACATTGCCCTACTCTAATCTAGTAAATTAATAGGTATGTAGCAAGTAACAAAGCGCCCAACCTACTGCATATAAAGATCAGCCAAGCAATTATGCACCTAAAGAATATACGTAGGTATATGCACAAGCTTACAGGGGCATCCCTTCGGTCCATTTACATAACATGATTCCAAAAACCAAACAGGGCTACGAAAATCCTTTGGCCGCTCCTCGGGGCTAATAGGAAATGAGAAAATTAATTAAGTGGGGGACAAACATACAAGCCAATAAACGGTTTTGTTTGTTTAGGCGCAAGTCCGAAACGAATCCGTATCGTCTGTGTTTACACTCTATGTATAGCCAAGTACGTGTTTTTAAAGAATCTAATTCGATTTTATTTTTAATTGAATTAGGTTGTTTAGGGCGTGCTTTTCTGAAATCTCTGTGTTGTTTTGCTATGATTGTACCTCTAGATTAGTGTTGACGAGTACCTAAATACTGAACGGTTTGGACGCTATCATTGCTGCCTACGCGTGGCCAATCATCAGCAGGTAAAATGATTTTGAAATTGTCATTGATTGTAAAACCTGTTATGCAACAGATAGGCAACTGTAATAGCCAGCTGAAATGAAATCGGTGATTAATCGTTGCGTAGAAATGAAAAAAAAATGCGTGGAAACGAACCAGATTAACTTCGAATGTAAAATGGCAAGACAAAAAAATATATTTTGTCGTGACAATTAGAAATAGAGTCTTGTGCATGTATTGTTAATCGTTGCAAGGCTTTTGCTCATTAGAAAATGTTGGATCTTTTCGACGATTTGTAAATGCTTTTAGGTAAGGTTAGATAGACTAGGGTCAGGATAATTTATGTATACTATAATTCTAATAACGTTTAATGCAGTTGGTTTATAATACTTTGTAGATATCTTTGAATATTGAGAGGGTTTGCACTGGATGATTATACATCAAACACACGACTTTCACGCATCTCGCACTTCATTATCTCATTAGTTTAAATTAGGTATCAGTTTCTAAAAACGGTGAAGGAAAACATCGTGATGAATCCAGTAGGTTGGTTGTTGGTGGTGGTTGTTCATCAACCCTACGATAGAAGAAGAAGAATCTTATTACAAGCGATAAAACGATCCATATGGGTATCTAGCAGTGTTATTGCTCTTAAGGCCATTGACTACATATAAACTACCGTAATTTTAGTTTACTTATGGTCAAGCTTAGGGTTCAATTAAAGATGTGGGTGTATCAATTTCCTATATAAACCACATTTCTAATCGTATTACCTAAATTAATCTTTAAAAAAATACTCCTAATTTAAAATGCTTTTTAAATTACCCAGCAAAAAAGGTAATTTCTTAAACAATAGGTTTTTACATAAAATGGAGTGGGTCCGCATAGCATATACATCTAATTGCGACCATTACCATTCTCTCTAATGCGAGCCTTAAGCTCCGACGTTGGGTCGTAATTGGACGACTCATAAAGGGGATGGAGGGACCGGAAAAGGGGACGAAAAACGGGCGAGGGGGCAGCGGGGCGCGGGGGCGGGCCAGGGAAATGTTATGGAAATGACGCACCGCCATTTCCACGTTTTTGTATTTGATTATCCTTTCAAGACAATATTTTGCAGGGCCCGGAAATTAATGAAGGCAATTTATGCGACACAGAGCGTGGGCGCCGGGTTTTATTTAAATAACTTTTTTTATTATTTTTTTTAAAGCCGAGTGTTTTCGGGGCGACTGCCTTTTATAATTGGAGCGGTCTCTGCGCGTTTTTTTGTTTCTGAGGGCTTATGAGCAAGAGTTATGTTTTGAGGTTAGAATAGGTGGGGACCGGAGCGCTTTGTTTTTGTTTTATATACTTTCATTTCTCTATGGGGATTATGGCACGTTGTGCGATATAAACGAGAGGAAACAATCGCGAGGTACGCGTGAAAGGACATTATGAAAATGTGTTACGATATTTTTGGTGATAAAAATTTAGATACCTGTATTTGAATTTTTGTTCTCTTTTTATTTCATTTTCTCCTAAATAAACCAAGTAAAATTCTCTGTACTGTATTATCTTTTAATAGACTTCTAATATCATATTCCATCTTGATTTTTGTGTTGACGTAGGTACCCTAATCGCTTAGTTTTTTTTTTCTTCATGCGGCAATTGAGTCGGGCTTCCAACTATTCTGCTAGATTCGAGTTAAGACTGCAACGTTTGCAGTTAGACAATCGCTTAGTTTAGAAAGTGGATTGGTGAGCTTAATGTCATGGTTATCTAACAAGGGCATAGAGTTGCCAACAGAAAAAAAAATACTCTTACACATAAAACTTCTCTACAACACACTCAAGAAGAAAAAGGGCGAAATAGATCCTTTTACGTGTAAAGATTTTAAATCGATCTCAATTGATTGACATAGGTTAACAATCCAGAGAAGTTTGGGTACTGCACTGGTAGCCATACGACGCCAGTTAGGGTCCAATTACCGTGACAACGATAATGTTTGATCAAACCTGGCTTGGCAGGGAGCGTACTACACTGTTTACGATGCGACTTTCATTTTCGACGCCCCTCGAGCGGGTAAGATATTATGACGGATATCGAATCGACTCTATATAGGAATCGATACTATATCTTTCATTTGTTTTTAATGTTTAGATAAACTGTTATCTTAATTTGTGCTTAAATTGACGAAGTATATTTGAGAAATCATGGACATGAGCGGGACTTGAACCCGTGACCTTTGTCGTACCTTGGCGCAGCTCTAACCAACTGAGCCATCGTGTCGCTGCTCGCCCATCAATTGTAATTTCCCATTTTGTATTTACGTCTTAAGGGTGACGTCAGGTATTATCTGTTAGAATCTATGATTACCAACGGTTCATTTGAGTTGTTAGGAGTTTCCACAGCGTTTATGGCTTGTAAATTAGATAGGTTATTCTTTATCATCATCAGCTGGAAGACTGGGACTGGGACTGTCGAACAATGGAACCCTTAGAACGCCACAATGGATGGCAAATTGCCATTTGCAACTTTATTATTTACGAGGATTTTTCTTCGTAGCAGGAAATATACACAGTGTGCTCTATGTAAAAAGACATGAAATAGACACATTTTATGTCTAGTTATTCTAAGGCACCGTTAAATAATACTGCACCCTTAGCATGAACTCTTAAAATAGAACAGTTTCCGACGTGGAAGTGAGACGCCGCTACGTGAAGTGTATTGTGGCGTCTTGCATCCACAACGGAAAATGTCCTGTTTTAAGAGTTTATGGTAAGAGCCCTGGTGCTCCACAAAATGGCAATAAGTTGCGTCCCCTAATAACACAAGAAACTAATATGCAGGACGGTGACAGGTGGAGACAACATCGCTGCTTTTTCCTGCTGAGAATACTGATGATAATTACTACTGGTCAATCGTGAGATCTAACACCGTCTCATTGGTTTGAAGTGTTGTAAACGCGACTAACAAGCGTGAAAGTTTATTTTAAACCGGTTCCTATAATGTGATAATGTAGGTAAACTTATTTTTTACCAAGACACTGAACAAGTATAAGTATTGTAATCACTTACTCCAAACTAGGCCAGTACGCATGTTGGGTGCCAATAAGTTCCCTACTTGAGACCTATTATTGTCACTGCCGCAGTGCAAGAGTTAACTGATACTTCTAGCTATGCGGGAAATGTACATTTACATGTGTTAAATTAACAGAGTAAATATTTGCCATACAACAGTTTGCTAGCGTCCAACAATATGATATCATGTGTATTCGAATCAAGTAGAGTTCGAGCTCCTAAATTATACATTTCCTTTACGAACGTTTTTTCACAAAACCATAGTTGAATTACCGATGCGAGTGAACGAAAGCGATCGAGATTCATTCATATCATTCAATAACAAAGACGTTATCTTGCTGCATTGTGTACCTACGGGCCGTAGTTCAGCTCGTAAGTACGTATGCAGAGGTAGGCAGGCGACGAAAGCCACTGAGCTGTCGAGCCACCAAATCCCTCTGCTTAAAATTGTGCACCATACCTTTTTATATACAAAGCCCGCCATCTGCCCCCGCACCCTACAAACGAAAATACGCCTTATTCCAAACAAAAAAGGTCCATTTGTAATTAACCATAAACAAAGTCAATGTCCAAAAAAATCTTCGTTAGAACTTCAACTGTAAGTTCTGAACGCCAAGAGCCGTTTTCGCGGTGCCCACTTTTAGAATGAGACTTTGAGAAAATTCGCATTATGTAATAAAAACATTTATTTTGTCCGTTTCCGAGTAAATAGGACTCCTCTTCCCCTTATGTACAGTGATTTAGTGCGCGCGAGATTGTTTTGATAACTCCTTTCATATTTCGCTCGTCGGAGCGTTATCTTAGTAGGAAAATGTGAATAATACACTTTTAAAAAATGTCTGCCCATTTTTTGTGTGCTTCCGCGTGCATAACATGTTTCTTTTCTTGGCATTCGGCGTTAGTTTTAAAAATAAAACGCATCGTTTGAGCCTTTGAACAAGAGAAGTTCCATTTTTAATTTAATTTACAAATGGAACGTTGAACTTGTTGTAATAATTAACATTTATTCTGAACGATTCAGATACGTTACTATGCAGATGCGATACTTACTTGTGACACAATACGTCGGAGTCTGTTTAACACTATCAATGGGAATCTCCACGTGTATTCAAGTAATGAATGAATACAATACATGAAAACGTATCTTTTAGTACGAGTTTTTGCAACCTGCAGCTGCTGTATTTATTTGCGCGAATAATTGTTTGACTACCCCTTTCATTCTTGACGACAATGTCCAAAACGCGTTCCGAAACCCGTTTGGTGATCTGCAGCTCAAAGTTTGCATTCCGCAGTACCTGTGCGTTGCAGAAACCCTCTTTGACAAACTGGTTTGATTCAAACTTCATTGGTCCAGTCCAGTTAACTTTATATTATTCGTTTTAGAATCCGGTTTTTGCAAGATTGCATTAGCTGCGTTTTGCACGGAGCTCGGTTGGAATGAGCGAATTAGAATGGGGTACGGTTGAATTGCCAATTGTGATCACAATATCGGTATAATAGCGGACATGAGTCATATTGTGCCGTTTTTGTTCGGTAATAACGTGTTCGCTTTTAACGGACGTTGGTTCTTCTTTTTTTAATAAGATTTTTTTTTAACAATACACTGTTTGTCCAAAGTATACTGACGTTTGGAACAGTTATGTTATATGTAGTTCACTGTTTGTGTATACAATATTATTTGTCTATTAACAAAAAACCCGGTATTTTTCGATGATTAAATCCTTGCCACGTTTACTAGCAGTGACTTATCTTGCAGTTATTTAGTTAAATTATAAATTAATTTAAAAGTATCATTTTGACCTGTTGATTTTACATTAGTAGGTACATACTAGCAGCTTGCAAGGTTTTAAACCTGCATCGTGATGAGCTAGCCTTTTAGTAAACCCCGATAACATTCGTGTATTCCCCGTAGGGGCAGGCAGAGGTATATAGTAAACCTACATTTCGCCAGTTATAAGTCCCAATGTAATAGTAAGTATGGGGCGAGCCTATTGCCATTAACTGGGCACAAATCCAAATTTGTCTAGACTCCGTTGGTCTATCATTTACTATTAGTTCTTATATTTATAAATTACACTTATAAAAGAATCTATATTTCATAAATACACTACAACTTCCATGTTTGAAATAAAAGTATAATCAATGAGGTCCTATTTAGTCGGCGTAATGCAGATGCTTGATTTGCATTTAGATTAGTGTTGGGCCGCAACGGTTTTGTGTTTAAATAAAAAGATACTGGCATATAGCAACTTTTTCTGACAGATCTTTTTGGTTCATGCGTTTTGTTTCTACTCTGTTCTTTTTTACTATCGTGTGTTTTACTGTACATTTATAATTACATGAATTCTTTACTTAAAATTTGGACAAAAGAATGCTCTATTTTAAAAATATGATTGTCACGAAGATTTATTTTGAACTCAGAACCTAGGATAGCTTGTTAAGTAGGTATTAAACATAGCTTAGCAAATAACACATAATATTTCATACTTACATAAAAACGTGCATGAAAAACTGAAATGATGATTCTTTCTTCTGGCATTTAAAAACGTTTCACTTAAAAGTATTATATGCTCTCTTGTCTTCTTAAAATTGATTTAACCTACATTTAAAATTGTCATTTTTCTGAAAATTTAGTGACATCGATGTCTATTAATATTTGATAACAACAAACCCAGTTAACGAAAAAACTTAATTTTCCACCGAATCAAGCAGGGAAGATAAAAACAAGCCCCTGGTACCCTCGCAAAGATTGTGTACCTAATATATAGTTACCGACAACGACAAAGGGTTGCACCCTTCGCCCGAGCTCGATTCTGCAGCGAGGAAGCTGCAGCCACCTATTTACATACTCCTATATACACATATACAGCTGCAACGACTTTAAAACCAGTTCTTTCTCACATAATGACGGGTGCGAAAACTTGTTTCTAAATTATTTTTGCAGTAGCCGAAAAGTTTGCAAGGGAATTCATTCTCTATGGTTTAAAAAATAAAGCATGCCGTTCTCTTTTCAAACTGGAGTCTATTTTGTCCTTTATATGCGGCCAGGTAAATATGTTTTCATAAATTAGAGTGGGGACGTGAATCGTAATGGGATTGCGAGGTCCGATCGAATTCAGTTTACATTCGGCCACCGGTCGATAAGTTTGCTCGCAAAATTCATCAAAATGTAACAGTGAATTATGTAACTGGCATCAAAATGACAAAATTAATCAATTAAAATCAGTGTATACCAAGTAATAGCAGTGAAAACGATACAAACCAAATTTAAAAAAAGCGTTTTTGTTGAAAAACACGAAGCTTCAATACCGAAACATTTGAAAAGCTCAACATGGTCAAGCAATACACTTCAGTTTTAAAGTACCAAAATCTGCATTTATGCGAGAAGCCGGTCCAGACTAGGAGGGAACAGACCACAAGTAAAAAAACAATTTGTTTATTTATTTGCTTGCAGTAGACGCACGCCATACGGCCGACGCGACCGACGCGCATTCTACGCAAAATGACAACAATCGCCTGACAATTGTTGTTGTGTACTCAAGCCATTGACGCGTTTTCTTTACGTTTTTTTCACTTATGCCGCTCGAACGGGGGCTGCGACAATTTATTTATTAGATTTGAGTTTAGGCTTTTGTTCGTAGGTTTCGTTTTTTCGTTGAGTCAGGTCTCTGCCTCTAGTTTTAAGATTGGTTGACAAGTTTTGTCTAACTTTAAATATGAGTTTACAGCTTCAGTGCCTCTCGTACGTACCTTTAAAGTTTGTTTATACTAGCTGTACTTACATCTAACGTTTTGTCTACATTGAAACTGCTCGACGGTTTATGTCTCAACATTAAAATCTTGGTTTTTCTGTAATGTTTTTTTTTAAATCCTAGAATTGTAAAATATTACAATCCTAAGAATCTGAAGAAACAGTTGTATTTTGTACAATTGATGAATCGTCGGTATACTCATTGTGTTACTTATATTTTTGAGCATTAGGAAGCGAAACAATTTGTGAGCTTTTCTAACATAGAGCACTTCGTTTAATGACTTCGTCTATTGGCTAAAAGTGTTAATTCTAGAGGCACGGGTTCGAATCCCGATGTACATCCTTTATGAGTGGGTTATCGCTTTTACATAATTATTATCTAAATTGATAAAGGAAATTTGAAAAATGATGGACACGAGCGGGATTCGAACCCGCGACCTTCGCCGATCCGTGGCGCTGCTCTAACCAACTGAGCCACCGTGTCGCTGCTCGCATCCATCGAATTTCAAGTTCCCTTTTAGTATTTACGTCTTAAGGGTGACGTCAGGTATTATCTGTTGGAATCTATGATTACCAACTCAGTGTTATACCTTTACAGCTATAAATCACTGAAACGATAATACCAACCCAAATTTATATGACTTTTGGTGCCATTTTAGCATGTTGCCCATGCTAAGCTTGAATCTAAATTGATAAAGGAAATTTGAAAAATGATGGACACGAGCGGGATTCGAACCCGCGACCTTCGCCGATCCGTGGCGCTGCTCTAACCAACTGAGCCACCGTGTCGCTGCTCGCATCCATCGAATTTCAAGTTCCCTTTTAGTATTTACGTCTTAAGGGTGACGTCAGGTATTATCTGTTGGAATCTATGATTACCAACTCAGTGTTATACCTTTACAGCTATAAATCACTGAAACGATAATACCAACCCAAATTTATATGACTTTTGGTGCCATTTTAGCATGTTGCCCATGCTAAGCTTGAATCTAAATTGATAAAGGAAATTTGAAAAATGATGGACACGAGCGGGATTCGAACCCGCGACCTTCGCCGATCCGTGGCGCTGCTCTAACCAACTGAGCCACCGTGTCGCTGCTCGCATCCATCGAATTTCAAGTTCCCTTTTAGTATTTACGTCTTAAGGGTGACGTCAGGTATTATCTGTTGGAATCTATGATTACCAACTCAGTGTTATACCTTTACAGCTATAAATCACTGAAACGATAATACCAACCCAAATTTATATGACTTTTGGTGCCATTTTAGCATGTTGCCCATGCTAAGCTTGAATCTAAATTGATAAAGGAAATTTGAAAAATGATGGACACGAGCGGGATTCGAACCCGCGACCTTCGCCGATCCGTGGCGCTGCTCTAACCAACTGAGCCACCGTGTCGCTGCTCGCATCCATCGAATTTCAAGTTCCCTTTTAGTATTTACGTCTTAAGGGTGACGTCAGGTATTATCTGTTGGAATCTATGATTACCAACTCAATTTAGATTCAAGCTTAGCATGGGCAACATGCTAAAATGGCACCAAAAGTCATATAAATTTGGGTTGGTATTATCGTTTCAGTGATTTATAGCTGTAAAGGTATAACACTGAGTTGGTAATCATAGATTCCAACAGATAATACCTGACGTCACCCTTAAGACGTAAATACTAAAAGGGAACTTGAAATTCGATGGATGCGAGCAGCGACACGGTGGCTCAGTTGGTTAGAGCAGCGCCACGGATCGGCGAAGGTCGCGGGTTCGAATCCCGCTCGTGTCCATCATTTTTCAAATTTCCTTTATCAATTTAGATTCAAGCTTAGCATGGGCAACATGCTAAAATGGCACCAAAAGTCATATAAATTTGGGTTGGTATTATCGTTTCAGTGATTTATAGCTGTAAAGGTATAACACTGAGTTGGTAATCATAGATTCCAACAGATAATACCTGACGTCACCCTTAAGACGTAAATACTAAAAGGGAACTTGAAATTCGATGGATGCGAGCAGCGACACGGTGGCTCAGTTGGTTAGAGCAGCGCCACGGATCGGCGAAGGTCGCGGGTTCGAATCCCGCTCGTGTCCATCATTTTTCAAATTTCCTTTATCAATTTAGATTCAAGCTTAGCATGGGCAACATGCTAAAATGGCACCAAAAGTCATATAAATTTGGGTTGGTATTATCGTTTCAGTGATTTATAGCTGTAAAGGTATAACACTGAGTTGGTAATCATAGATTCCAACAGATAATACCTGACGTCACCCTTAAGACGTAAATACTAAAAGGGAACTTGAAATTCGATGGATGCGAGCAGCGACACGGTGGCTCAGTTGGTTAGAGCAGCGCCACGGATCGGCGAAGGTCGCGGGTTCGAATCCCGCTCGTGTCCATCATTTTTCAAATTTCCTTTATCAATTTAGATTCAAGCTTAGCATGGGCAACATGCTAAAATGGCACCAAAAGTCATATAATTATTATCTAATAAAATATTACATATGTTTTTTAGTTGTAACCTACCTAAGGTAATTAAGTAGGTACTTACGTAAATGGTAGTTCGGTACTTTTATAAGCCAACGTAGATATTAAATTAAAAATCAAATAAAACCTTCAAAATCTTGCTCACAACTGTACAAAAGTAACATCTGACAAGTGACATTATTCATCCACCATCTTTGTTTCCAGCGCAAACCGATACATCTGCGAACGAAAACAGTTTCAACGCGCCGCCATTACACGTCAAAAAGAAAACAAAATTGGGCGCGAATTTCAAAAATGGAACAATAACCTCTAACTCGGCCACGGACGCTGTTCAGTTAAAAAGACAAAACGACCAAATATTTACTCACGATCGGACGGCCGACACTTCGTGCCGAAATTCTTTTACCGATACGATATGCGTATCGAGCAATCGGTGTTGGAGTGAATTGATTGGCACCTGTTTTGTTGATTCGATTATTCGACGTACGGTAAATAGTTTTTTTTTGGATCATATCGTCTATCGTTTAGGGCTTGTTTCATGGTATTGAGGAAGATGAATTTAACACAAAATCTTTATTAAATAACAGTTATTAGATTCGTTAGTTACAGTCTAAAGATTATTTAGTATCTATCTACACTACAGGCTAAGTTTTTCCCACACGGCAATATTCTCACTTATTGACATCAAACCAATTGATAATATGTATTATATTATGTGCTTACACTTATTTAATTTTAAAGTTATGGAACGGGCTCTTAATGGTAAATGTTTTAAGAAATAATGTATCGTTCACTATCAAATGTATTGTTAAACTATATTAAGAGCATACTGTTCTATCAATCCGATTCAAACTGTTTTCTATCAAATTAATTTCTTCCTTTCAGCCAACGTTGATATTTTATGTCTTCAAGTAACTAAGTATGTTAAATTAAGTTCAATTTGAAATACCGATCTATATGTGTACGCATGTTTAAAATTTATTAATGTTATGCCTATAACCAAGACTATGAGAGAACTGAATAAATATAAAAAAGAACTGCAACGCTTCACATACGTTATTAATTAAAAACTAGTTAAACGGCGAGCTTCTTTTCTTATCAATAAAATCTTCCCTGGACTTCCGGGAATGTTTTAAGAAAATTAGCCAAATCATAACAAAATTAGCTAAATCGGTCCAGCAGTTCGCGAGCTTGAGCAAGACTAACGAACATCAATTCATTTTTATAAATATAGATTAAATTTAATTTCATGATTATCAAAAATACATTTTTTATATCCTGACCAACCAGTTCTGAATACAGTTGGCTATTTTATGACCAGCTCGAAACTTAACTTCAACAAAACTACTGTTTGTTTAACAAAACAATCGAAAATGTAATATTTTAAGCCTGTATCAATATTTGTTTTTAAACTCAGTCCGTTCATAAAGCAGCTGGCATAAAACAAACAGAAATCACTTACCGATATTGATTTCAACCAATTCAAAATCGATATACAATCAATGAAGTTGTTCTTTAAAAAACCAGAAACAATATCCTCTATGATTACTTTTTGTTTAGCTAACTTTTTTTTCGTCAGCTGTCAAAATCATCATCAATAAAATAGCTTTGTTGCCTTTGGTTTAAACTTGTAACTTTAAATATCGTAAAATCAAACATGTATTTTAAATTTTCACTTGTATCATTATGCACATACAACATGGAATAATCAGATAATTTTTATTACAAAACTAACTTATTGGCCACAATCGGTAAAAAGGTATTGAACAATTTAACGTAATCTTATATACAAATTAAACCTGCTAAATATTCATCAATTAATAATGATCAAGATCAAAACCAAAATAAATACTTCAAAAGTTCTTTAAAGTAAGAGATATCAATAAAATTCAATTAAGTTATACTAGAAAATGCTTCGCTATCAGTCAAAAACATTATAGTTCCAGAACACTTCCAATATTATTAACATGAGTTAAGATATGCTGAAAGTCAATATTAATATTTTTGTCAATAACCTGAGTGCGACGAGTAGGCTAGCTTTCATACCTTTTAAATTGAAAGTAAGGCTTTAAGCACGGTAAGGATTTCACCTTCAGTTAAACTGATACTGTGCAGATCCTACCTACGTATTTTTAGTTTGCTTCTTTATTTTAATTTTATTGTAAATCTGGTATTTCCTGTGCAAATTAAATCTGCTCATGTATTTTCGCTAAAGTTTTTCAGCTTTTTAATAAACATTTGCATCTGTTTTTGTATTTTCTTCCAATTTCCCTCCCTCTCAGTCTCCTTTCAGAAAACGCCAAAACAATCACATTCTAATTATGAATGATTACACTCACGCAAACCCATTTAAAACTCTGAAGAGCACGTAATTACACAAAAACAAAATACGTACAGAGGGACCGCCATCTTGGATCCGCGAGGCGTCACAGTTTTTTGCCAAAAAAGGCCTAAGTACGCGACCATTCTACATACATATTATGCGAGACAGCGGTGATTAAGTGCTGTGTGATCAACAACCTATTTTACACCTTACGTTTTGAGTAGCAAGGTTAAAATTTGTTTGTGGGGTTTTGTATATTTTTTTGTCGTGTCTCTAGGGATCGAGGAGCATTTAGTCGGCCCACCCTCGCGTTGCGATTTCTTATAGTGGGATATATTATAAATATATGTAGGGTTCTGCGGAGAAAAATGGCGAGCTTCGGAAGGGAAACTGGGTGCTTTATTGTCGGCCTGTTGTGTTTAATGGGGTGGATTATAAAATCAACTGTGGACTGTGGGCCCACGTGTAGGGATCTAGAATTCATAATATTAGCTTTGGCCTCGAGGCCACCTACGCTTTTTTTTAGCTGTAGGTAAGTCTAAGAATACTTCTGAGCAGTCTTAAGCGCTCATAAAATATAATGAGATACTTTTAGGTACAGCTAAATGCTGTAAGGAAATTTAACTGTACAAACTTAAATTGTATAGAGTTCGTATTTTAGACTCTAGTTTACCAAAAATAAAAACAATAATTATGGTGAAGAAAAACAAAAAGAAATAGGAATCTTTTATGTTTATTTCAATGTTAACAATAGTCTATAATTGCCTGTAACAGTAAAAAAGGTGGTCACGGAAAAGGTCGTATACTACAACATCATCTAAAGAAAAGAAGTTATTGTAGTGACTAGCTATCAAAGAACATTGTATCGGATTGTTTTAACCATACATTAAAGCGTCGAATGAAGATTAAAAAAAATGTTATATGAATTTAAATACAATAATTGCAACTGCCCCTTTAAAATCTGCGTTTGACTGTTTTGGTCAAAATCTACCCTATCCTGTCTTTAGCAGTAGGTACCTATTAGGGGTTTAGCTGTCAGTGATGATGAAGGCTGCTATCTGAGATCTCCTCAAGTATTTATAATGTAATTGTTTATTGGATCGAGGTTGAATACTGCAAAAGGCATAAGAAAAAAAAAATAGGATGAGCTTTAAAACTTGATGAGTCTGTCATTTGAGTATAACTTTGCGGGTCCAAAACTTGGTAAGTATAGAACGAACGATGGCCTCTACCATTGTTTATAACTTCTATCCTTTCAGAGAAAATCAATCGAAAATCCGTAGTGAACCACACTGCAAGCTAACCGACTCGCATTGATAAACATATCCATTCAAAAATAAGAAAGTAGGTATCTTCGCTCTGCAGTGCGACATTTTGCAGTTCAGCTTTTGGTACAGAAGAAAAGCCCCTTTACCATGAACTCTTAAAGCCGGACAGTTGACGTTGTGAAAGCAAGACTTGACGACCCGATTGGCGCAGTGGCTAAGCGATTGGACTGCTGCGCAAAGGGTTGCGGGTTCGATTCCCGCACGGGACAAAAATTTGTGCGATCCGCAGATATTTTTTCCGAGTCTGGGTGATTGTGTATGTGATATTTCATCGCAAACGCACCCACGATACAGGAGAAATTCCTAGTGTGGGGCGACGTTTAAAAAAAAAAAAAAAGACGCTGCATTACACTGCACGTGGCGGCGTCTCGCTTCCACGTCGTAAACTGTCCTGCTTTGAGAGTTCATGGTAAGGAGGCAGTACACAACACAATATCCATTCTTTCACATATCATCTCCGGCCATACATCGTGTGTGTAAATTAAAGGGTTTTGGTATAAACACATGACATCTATTCATATGAACGGCTTTATTTCCTTTACGCTCCAAATAAAGGACATTTATTTGCGTGCTATAAAAATGGCGACCAAGCTCAATTTGAATGTGTAAGAAATAAATCCGTTTTGGTTTTATTCAAACACCCCGAGTTTTTTGTGGTTTTATGTACGTGATAAAATTGTGGGCTGTTTACAAAGGAAGTGGGTATTTCATGTAATTTAAAGTTTTCTGTTAGTAGGTACGCACGCTTGTTTCGTATTTTTGTGGGTTCGTGCAACTTTTATGGCTTTAAGTTATGAGTTTTTGAAATTACGGTATTTTCTTGAAATGAGGGGTGATTGAACTACATACAAACACTGTTTGTAAGTACATAATATATCAGATTTTTGACAAAAAAGTTAGTTGGTTTTCGAAAAATTACAAAATTCCACTGTACTAAACAATAACTAAAATTATGGCTGTTGAAAATTTTAATAATGAATAATGTCAACTTAAGAACTGTGCTGTTTCTGTCAATCATTTACCAGATTATTTCTATAGTGGTAATAGTCATCATGATGCGCATGCATGCACGATATAAGTCAATCAAAAATATCATAGCAAATTCATATTTATTTTTACACAGATGCGCGAACTCTATTTCAGACGACCTTCATATAATTGGTCTAAAAATGTAGATACAATTTTCTGTGTGCCCACGGCATACACAAACTAGGCACGAATTACATATAAACGCGAATGAAAAATAAAAAATGACACGTTACACACAAAATGCAACTTTAAACTTTCGATATAAAGTTTAATTTTGTGTGGAGGTGAAAATAGAAACCCTCATCTATGCCTAGCAATAGGGTGTGTCTATTCGAACACATAGGGGCTGCTATTTTATAAATAATTAATGTACACAACATATACTTTATTCGTTAATATATTTCATGATTGGTTTGTGAAGCGTTTTATATAAAATTATAAAACTGGGGTGTGGGGTTATAAATTATTTACTGATGTAACTGTTTGTAGTTCGCGTTCAAAGAGAATTCCGTTTAAATCATCAACTTTAATGATTGTAATTATTTTCATAATTATCCTTGGTGGGTTGTGATAGACTAGCGTAATATACCTACAAACCTATAGATAAGTCTACAAGTCTAGAACCCAGAAACTTTTTTTTTACAGGAAATCGTTAAGGATTTCCTCCGTCCTAGGGCGAACGAAGGGGTATGCCGGACTCTTACTGGCTAAAACCCCAGGGTGTCCTCCTAGCTACCCTTGGTCGAGGGACGCATGAACCGCATCCCTTAACAGGTCCTGACCCGCCTCTTCTCGGTGGGAACTCAGATCCTGGGACCTCCTCGTTCAGATGGTTAAACACTAGACGTGTTTTAGCGAGGTAAGAATCCCATATTCGGTGGTCTCTATCTACGGATATCGGCCACTTTTCAAAGGAATCACTTCAAAACAACGCACGTACATTGTAGATATTTTGTATTGACTGCCTCGTTGGTTTAGTGAACGCTAACTGCGACTGCTGAGCATGACTTCCTGGTCAGGCAAAGTGTTACTGGGTTTTTCCATTAGGTAATTTTTTTATAAATAGTTTTAATACATTTATTTCATTGTTTACAAGGACCAGACTAAATGATGGATACAATGGCACAGAAGTGTAATACAAAAATCTAGTAAGCGGTTGAAGCTCTGTAACGTCCTCCTGACCGAATTTCGGTCACGGTGGCCTGTCTCAGCTGAGACTAGTCATCTGCGCAAGAGATATTATAGTGCACAAGTATGCGCGCAGACATAGGTGCACTTCCACTCTCATAATCCGATGGGACGGTAGACCGACATGACCGAAGAGAGATCAGGCGCAGGACCAGCTTAACGTGCCTTCCGAAGCACGCTGAGGTCTCGACATGTGAAAATGGTCACCCATCACAAGACTGACCGCGGCGAGCACGACTTAACCTCGCAGATCGACTGATCTGCCAGGTAGCCGCATGGCTACGAGCCCCCCTCTGTACTCGTATATAGGCTACTAAGTAACCTGTGTTTAGGAGAAACAGGATCGATCCTGATTTTACAAGTGGGTTTCTTTTATAGCGCACAACGAGTTACATTAAATACTTAGGTATGTTATTCTAGTAACTGTATATACTAGTAAATTCTCAGTAGCAGCACGGTGTCAGGATTTGTACCCTGTTGTTGGCAATAGGCTCGCCCACATTGGGACCTACATAACTGGCGAGATGTGTGTTTACTAATGGTAGACCTCTACCTGCTCTCTCAGGAATACAGGCGTGATGTTATGTTATATTGTATAGAAATACTTTTTCAGTGACTTCTTTTTTCTGTGTTGAGATTATTTTTTCTTCCAAACATTTATCTGGTTTTTATTCAGACTCACCACATTCTTCGTATAGGTATGTTCGTCGGCTCAAAGGGAGGAACTCTTGGCTAAGTCTGTCTCCAGAAACATTTTTTTTTATATCTCTACCTTTTTGACTATTTAGTTTTATTTTTTCTTTTCATATCTGCCTCATATATTGCCAGAATATCTCTTTCGGGCCATTTTTTTTATTTTTTTTTTTAGACGTGGAAACACTAGGAATTTCTCCAGCGTCGTGGGTACGTTTCACAAACATGAAATATAATATACACAAACATCCAGACTCGGGACAAACATATGCGATCACACAATTTTTGTGCCGTGCGGAAATCGAACCCCCAACCGCTAGCGCAGCAGTCCAACCGCTTAGTCACTGCGCCAATCAGTAGCCTTACTCTCCAATTTAATTCCGACCAAATTGCATTGCGACTCTAATGTTTCGGGTTCTTAAACTTGTCGCTGGCGCCTAATTATTTCAATACTATGTGTCCTTTGGGAGGAACTAACTAAGATCAAAAGATTGACTGCATTTTTTTTTTCAATAATACTGATTCATGTTTACCTTAAATCAACATTAAATTTTGCATTGGTCTAGTATTGGAATTGAAATTAAATTCAAAGTAGGCCCCCTGGTCGTCAATTGGATCTTGGATAGCTCGAATTGCCACTTTAACTGTAAATGTATTTTATTTAGACCGAGTGTAAACAGTTACAAGCACCTAATATTTTTCTGTATTTGTATTAACGATTGAAATCCTAAAATTTAAAACAGTACTTTGCCCCCCTTTTCTCAAATTTATTAAAATTCGAGCCCTAGAACTAGAGAAAATCTACTATATAGAGCGCTATATACAACCGAGCTGGCTGCACTGTTAGATACTGAAGAAATTATTAAAAAAGTTAGTACGTACAAAATAGATATACAGATACGTAGTACGCGTTTGATAGCTTAGGCTTACAATTAAGAAACACTAATATAAAACTAGTTTTGTCATAAAAATATTCACCCCTTTCCATAGTTGTGACACCAGTGTCGTGCTTAGAATGAAACACCGCTACTCACTAACAGATGGCGCTGTTTTAAGAGTTGCTTTCTAACTAATAGGAGAACTAATATCATACTTATTATTAAATTATATACATAATTTTAAAATAAGGTATTTAGTATATTGAAACATTTTAGGAAGATTAATATTTTCCATTCATTTTCTAATTCTAAGTTATAGTTCTTTAAAGTGACGACAGATGGCGCTGTTCAAATCTCGCTTAGGAATGTGGCTATTTCAAAACGTCAGCTAGATTATGCTATTAAAATTGTATCGATAATATTTTTAATTGGATAATATTAATCATATTTAATATTCAAGTATACGAATTCAAGAATACGAATACTGCAATATTTATTTTTAAATAATGAGATAATTACATGCAAAACTATTTTTTTCGAACTAAATATAAAATCGAAAACACATTCAATCAATTATAAGGTAATTAAATGAATTAGTATTGTGGTGTTCGTCGGGAATGGAATAGCAATCAATCACTCCAATACGTTGCTGATGCATTTTCCATTTAGTCATTCTACTATTACGCGTACCTTTGTTACCATAGCAGAAAAATATAGGAATATTGTGTACAACCCCAATTATTAAAAAAAAAGATCCCCACGAATTGAGAACCTCCTCCTTTTTTTGAAGTCGGTTAAAAAGTGTTAAAAAACCATATAGTCGATGCAGTTGCTCATGAAGGTAATCAAAGACCAAGGACTGTGCTTAGAAAGTTCTTGACACTGTCCTTGGTCCTTGGTCTTGGTCCTTGGCAAGTCCATTTGCTACGATCCTGGCACCTGGTACCTCTTTCAACTTTTCACTTACAACACATTCTTCATGCGTATCCTCATCAGTTCATGGCACTCATAACCTGGACTTTGTCTAGGTCTCAAATTAAAATATCCAATAATAAATGTCTCGATTTTAGGTCTTTGGTATTTCTACTATACTAATTAAGTAAAAAGTACCTACCTATGCAATGTGTTATATAATCATGCTTGTCAAGTCAAGGTTTCCTTTGTGAAATCTTTACTTAGTCCAAGTTTAAGTAATCATTAACGTCTCTGAGTTCGGCGGTCAGTAGCCGTATGCGCAACTAACATGATGTACAGATGTGGAAGTCACGTATGATCTATTTTTTTTTAATAAATGTTCAACATGGAGTTCCTTTTCCATTATTTTTCCAAGTTCAGGTGAAAGTAAAGTACTAAACAAGTTAGGATTACTATGGGTACTTTAACTTAGCTGAATTTAGCTTTCTATTCCAAAATATTATTTTGAAAGAAAATGGGAACGGAATTCCGATATTATATTAATAAAATAATTGAATTAAATTCTTCCAACCTATTGATTCAACAATGTCATAATTGCTATATTAGATTTTCAGTTGTTTTTTATTAAATTACACAAAACATAAATAGATTTATTAAAAAAAAAACATCTTGACACATATTCCGATGATATTTTCTGACGGAACGTGGCTTGCCTTTGTATGTGTATTATTATTATTTAACCTGGTGGTGTGTGGTAGTGTAGGCAGGATCATGGCGACAGGATCACCGATAGTACCTAATTCATTCTATTGTGTCGACATCAACTACACCATAATAAAACCTCGGTGGGCAAAAAAATCTAGCAGCCATTCAGTCAGTTTACTAACAGTACTAACTGTTAAACCTTTATTCTTCTTATAAGTTTTCTTTTCTAATAAGCAAGATGCTTTCTGCCGTTTCGTATCCGGCCTAGAATTGACCACCCCTCGTCCTTCCGTGGGTGTCGTAAGAGGCGACTAAGGGAAAAGCCAGAAGATGGACAGCAGCGTCTTCTGTAACTTCACCACCAACACTGCGATCCCCAAGCCGCTTGCCAAGTGTGGGGATAATGGCAACCCCCCCCCCTTTCTAAAAGGTGGAGGCCATTGTTCAACAGTGGGCGTCTTCCAGCTGGTGATGAAGATGATGATGATGATGATGATTTCTATAACTTATGATGAGTGGCAAAATGTGCTATGTATCTCCTGTGGGGATACTATGAGCTTGCAGGCCAGTAAATGACTTGCAATACAAGCTTATGGTAAACCCCCTGATAGAGATGAAAATTGTTTGTAAGGAGCTAAGCCATTTTCTTGTAGCATTTGTTTTTGTAGCTTTTTGTTCTTCTAAGAGATTTATTCAGAGTAAATTAATGTTTTTCATTCTATTGTATTTACTGTCATTTTCTCTCTATTTTGTTTCAAATAAAATATTTGATACGTGATTTAACAAACCGTAATCAATTGTGATGGTTTAAATTATTGTGGAAAAATAGTAGGTAAAATAACTGGTATCTAATAATAACCGCAACGACGAAGTCTTCTTTGTATCAACTTAAATTAATAATTATTTGCCTTCAATTACCCACCACCAGCCAAAAGCTACTGTAAAATGTAAGCTAGTAAGCTAAGTAGCTTACCTCTGTAGGAAAACGACCTGAATTTTTACATGCTTTTTTTCAATGATTGCGAAAGTCACTGGTAGCTTCAATGTTTTTTTTTTACACAAGTAAATTCGATATCATACCTTTTTTAAACAAAATAGGTGTGAAATCAAATCTACTTCGTGTAAAAATAAAAACATTGTAGCTACCAGTGTCTTTAGCCATGTTTGAAAAAATAAGGTTTTCCTACACTCGTGAGCTGGAAAAGAACAGGTACGATGCTTTCAAATACCCTTCGCTTTTTGCATGTATGTTACTCAAGCATTCGTGTGTGTTAAGGGTATTATCAGTAAAGTCAGTAGGTTATACCAACTGACAATTTAACTAGTTTCATTTTCAAAAGGTGAAGGAAAACATCGTGAGGAAACCGGCACACCTGAGAGATCTTTCAACGGTGTGTAAAATCATGTCAGGGGCCCACAGGCGGTTTAAACTCTGACACCAGGTTGTTCATCAGCCATACGATGAGAAGAAGAAGAGTTTTATTTTTAAATGTAGGGTTATAATGATATTGATTTCTGCCAGTTTTGTAGGTTTTCAGACTTCGGTCAAGTATTTTTCCGTTCTTTTTTTTTCTTCCTCTGTAGTCGGGTATCGCTGTGATTACCAACATCTGCAAGGATTATAAGTACTAATTGTGCTACTTATTAGTCTTGATCTGGCTACAATTGTAAAAGTTTAGTTATTTCGTCGATTATTATTTTTCTTCTGGTAATGATTTCTGTTATTATCTTCTTATTGCTTATATTCACTACAAAACAAAGTCGCTTTCTCTGTCCCTATATCCCTATGTATGCTTAAATCTTTAAAACTACGCAAAAGATTTTGATGCGGTTTTTTTTTAATAGATAGAGTGATTGAAGAGGATGGTTTATAATAACATCCCTTAAATAGTGGAGAAATACTTAAAATATGTATTTTATACCCGTGCGAAGCCGGAGCGGGCCGCTAGTTGCTGATAAGACAAAAATAATAAATTTATATAATAATGTCCTTGACGGCAGGTTTCAACCAAAATATTATATCTAATATTATTTGACGTGAGTCTGTTGTGTTACTGAATTTGTAGTTTGTTCATGAGTGTAGTATTTACGTTGACAATGTTTGGGATCTATTACAGAAAAACTATGATTCGAAAAAGTGCTTCAATAGTATCTTAGCTAGAGATACCTACCCGATGTTATTGTTACATAAATATAAAATAAGTATTGTTACGTAAGTTTAACTTGTTCATAACATGCCTACCCTAATGGTAAAATCATGATGTTATCAATATCATCTATAAAAAAAACAAAACTGAAACGATGTTGTGATAAAAAATGAGAGCGCGATTCTTAAAAAAGGAAGTGCTACGTTGCCATGGTAACACGCTTGGCGCGAACACAATAACATTTTATTAAGAGGAACAATTATATTGACTCGGCAGCGAGGGTAACGAGTGGATCTAGCATAACTTATTCATTTACAACTCTTGTCTATAGTGCGGTCACCTCCCGCCCCATCGACATACCGCGGTGACAATACTAATTAATTCAACCAGATTAGTTCATTAGGCGAACTAATACGTGTCGCATCACTAGTTACAACTAAACGATAATAAAGTAAACATCACAACTCAAAATCCTATCGAACGCCCCAAAATAGTGTTGTTCCAAAATCTCCCCATACTTTTCATATTCCATCTGAATAGGCAATTAACAGTCACTAGGTTGGTGCGCGGAATTATGAAAGACCGCGATTAATCAGCGTCAACGTACATACGCTTTGTTCCACAGCTCTATTTACTATGTACATAGCGGTGACATCTCATTATATACCGCGGCTATGTACACCTACCCACCGATCACCTATCTAGGAAGTTTGCACGCAAAAATCTAGCGCTAGGTGTTTGCTCCCCACACGCACACGCGCTCACACATCGCAGCTAGGAGCGGGACTGCGTGCTAGAAAAAGACAGCCATAAAAAACTCCCCGATGGTGTGAGGTGCTGCCCCCAAAAAAAGCACCAAAAACGCAATCTGCGCAACTTCCCGGCGCAGAATCGTTAACGACTCCGGCTCTCTTTATCGTACACGCCGTGCCTCCTATATTTCTATTTTTTCTCCGTCCAACATTAGACGTAAGACTATTAGCAGAATAAACAATAAGAGTCCCTATCGCATTGCAGTACAGTCGGTATTCGTTTGGTATTTTCGTGGCGTATATCAGGCACGCCGGCCGCTAGACGCACACACCCGCACCGGAACAGAAATAACGATCGCATTTTTGACCGAAAAGGACGGACAGATGGCTGAAAAGAGAAGAAAAAAATGACGACCATTTTGCTTTGCGCACCTACGAGGCGGTCGAGGTGAGCTTTATGTATGCTCTTTTTTTGAGAAAAAAACCCAACCAAAACAAATGCACGTGGCCGGGTGTTATGACCGAACTCGGGAAAAATTCTCCCGTCCGCTAAGAGATGCCGTTACGAGCGCGATTTTTTTCCGCACGCCATTTAGTTATGAAAAAATGTACCCGGTGGCGCTATTGTTGCGAGGTTTAACACATTGTAGCCACGTACGATGTTTTACTTTTGGTTTTTGGCGATTGAAGTCTAGCGTGGGGTTTGTTGTGACAACAGACGTTTTAGAATTCTTTGAATAAACTCTTCTTAAATAGAAAAATACGCTTTACGCGGTATGAAATGGAGACGTATTTAGAACTATAGAACATTGAGATGGATGACGAGGTCATTGGATCTTATAATATGACACAACAAAGTAGACTTAAGATCTAAGTATTAGTTTCTTGTAATTCACCACGTACATCTTGTTTTAGAAGCTAGGTATTGATTTTTAAACAGCGTGGTTTCAATAAGAACACATATAATGTTCAGGTGTTTTGTTTAGTGTGAAATCTGGTATATTTGATGAGAATGGGGTAGCTACTTGTTCATAAAAGGGCGACATCATAAATGATTAAGATACTAGGACTTTTGTGAGAAAAATTTAACAGCAATTGGTATTTGGTTGGTTATAGCAGTAGTATGAATAATCGGAGCAATGGTATTCATGAACTGATTTATATGAGAACAGGGACAGTAGACTTGTATTGAATATTAGGTATTGCTGATGATGATATATTGAGATGATGAAAGTAAAGATGAGAAAAATGCTTAAGAAACTTAAACTGACCCTGTTGTCGTTGGTCCTTTTTTCCTTTTTTGTCAGCCTTTGTATGTTACCGTCGCAACTGGAGCGCTCGATTATGGAATAAATTCTCCTATAGAAGATATAGAATACTAGAGTATAGTATGTATATATTATGTTCTACAGTCATACTTCATTGAAACAAAAGAATAAAGGTATCGAAGAGTTCAAAAAAAGAATTGTTATTTTCAACACCAAGAAAAAAACAATTCTTTGTATTTCCAAAGATATTTTTGCGTTTTTTAATAAATCCTTCTTGTCTTACAAGGTATAATGACGTACAGTTTAACTACTTTACACACAACTTAAAACAAATTTAAAAACAGTAATGTAAAGAAGCTTTTAAATATGTTAACATTGTAATCTTCGTCGCCCGTTAACAATGTCCGATACTCGAGGAGTCTTTATAGAACCTTATGCGCCGTCAACGGAAAATGGAAAATTCAAGATTTTAGTTGTGTGTGAAATAGATAGAGCAGATTTTCTTCTCTTGAAAGAGATTTGTCTAGGAAATTACATAAGACATGACCCGTACCACTGATAGCCGAGTAGTATGACCTTTGGACTGCCAAGTTCGCAAGTTCAAATCCTGGCATACACCAATGTCTTTTCGAATTCATGTGCGTACTATAAATTAGTTATCAATTGCATAAATAATAAGGAAAAAATCGCTCACTGTAGTGATTTGTCAACAATGTGTACAGCCATGTCATAGGCCTACAGGCGATTTAAACTTTGACACCAGTTTGTTCATCAACCATACGCTAAGAAGAAGAATTGTCCCGCAACCGTGTTTTGCCGTTAACATAAGTTAAAAAAAACTCATCATTTAATTTCATAAAGCAAGCAGGCGTAAGTTTGATCTATGCACTTTTAGTCTTATACCCATAAATATTTGAATTAAATCAATGTTTAAGTGATAGTGAGGATTTTTGTTGCTTCTACTCTTTTACAAACGTGAAAATAAGAGGGACAGAACATTGCATTCTAAAACCTTGATTTAAAATCTGTTTTTAAACTTTTTCCGGTAACCTCGAGAAATGAAAGCAAGGCTGTTGATTGTGCTTCACACAAAGCTAGGGGTAATCATCATCATCATCAGATTTTAGGTGACCTACTGCTGGGCATAAGCCTCCTGCCTTAAGCGCCACTCTGTCCTAATTTGGGCCTAAGCTAAGGGTAATAAAACGACGGATTTAATGCAAAAATTGTTTTTATTTTAGCTTAACATTTATTCCTAATTTTATCTTGTCTTAATCCTAGTTCCTGATGGGTAAGTCTTTTTAGTGTAATTAACACTATTCATTGTTTAGTTAGATTTCGTTACGTAAACTATGATTAGGAGTCATCATAGAAGAATTCTAGGGTTTTCATTGAAGGGTCATTGGGAGGTCTACCTTCAATAGATGCAGACTATTTGTGAGATATGACGATACACATCACGATATCAAAACAAAATCTATTTAACCTTAGATCATAACTCAATAAATCGAAATATTGCGGTTTTTTTTCTCATAATCAACCTGCCCGTTTAGCCCTTAAGCAGGTACAACTGTAGAGCGTAAGCAGAAGCGTAGCCAAGCGCTCTGATGCCAAGCGAAGCAGGAATGCTTACACGTTTCCTCGAAGACCTGAGGCCGCGGCTGGAGGGTACAGCGGCTGCTTCTGAAGAGACTCGACCTGAAATTGTGAGGGGTACACTTTTATTAGTATTATTAATACGTGAAGCGAAAATTTAGGATACTTTAAAAAAATGCGCGTACGGAGGATGTAGAAGGATACAGGAGTGACACTCCAAAGAGCGACCACTGGTACATTATAAAGTCGAATTCTTTGCCGTTCGGCATAAGATATTTGATTATAATATATACAATATACATACATATATATATATAGGAGTAGCTACCTCATGCCGCGGGTGAAAAATGTGAAGAGCGTAGACGGGTTTTAAAGACGCATTAACAATAAGCAAATATAAGTAACAATCATAATATAAAAGCACCCCATATAAAAAAATAACAATAACAGTGGTAGTGGCAAAAGGTCTAGGTACTGCAAATCTAATAAAACCAATAACGACAATCAAATCGAAATAAAAAAGGGTCTATTCTCGTGTCGGAGGCTCTATTTCAAATATTAAAACAGTTATGCTATAGTTACGCAAACGTACATTGTCCATAGAAACCCGTTTTGGTCTCCCCCGTGCGGATACTGTGCAGACAGCAATAGACAGCAATACAGCCTGAAAATAAATAAAAAGGGAGATTTAGTTAGAAACGGAGTTGGGTAAAAATAATAAAAATAACGTTCTAACGCTTGAAACGTCATGATCTCTGTTTATTCAATAACAACTTGAATATTTTGATGAAAACGGGGTTTTCGGATTAAAGGTCTAATGTCCTTGATGTCTGATAACTTACTAGCCTTTTTTATAGCCATTCGATTAGTCAAAGACTTAATGGAAATAGGTTTCGTTGGTTTGAAAATCATCATCATCAGCCAACGAACGTCCACTGTTGAACATAGGCCTCCCCGTTTAAGCGGGGGGTTTTCCATAATCCCCACGCTTGGCAAGCGGCTTGGGGATCGCAGTATTGGTGGTGGAGTTACAGAAGACGCTGCTGCCCATCTTCTGAATTTTCCCTTAGTCGCCTCTTACGACACCCACAGGAGGAAAGGGGGTGGTCAATTCTAGGCCGGATACCACACGGCATGAAACACTGCAATGCACGGTTTGAAAATATTAGGTTCGAAATAAGTTTCCAAACCAAACCACATTTAAGTAATGTAAAGTTGCTTAAACTAATGTGAACAGGATATTTTAATGTTTGATAATAATATACACCATACACTGTACACTATATTGTAGGATTAAATTTTAAAATCTGTATAAAAACTTGCTGGAAACGGTTTACAGACTGTAGTGATTCCTCTTAAAAAATTATGATTAAGGCGTATTAGCATGTATTGCATCTTTATTACAATTACATAAAAGATGAATTTGCTTAGCTAAAACTGATTCGTTGAACACCTTAATCTGCCATACATTATATTATCAGCCACTCTTTTCTAGAAAATAAAAGGTATAAGAATATTTAAAAATATCACACTTACATATTTTCATACAAACATGTGTGAAAGATTCACTCGCTACGTCGCCCGATATACGCGGAATGTGTAGAAAATAAAAAGAAGAGTGTCAGTGTTCAGCTCAGCGACGGGTAAGCGGGATCTATGTCAAGTTGTGGTCTCTGATGATGATGTGAACCGTCCGAGGGCCAGACAATACGTCAATCCAATATATCTTCCATTCTATTCGTCAAGCGTTTTGCTAGTTGTCTTGCCCGCAGATTTATTCGCGACAGCCTTCTGTTACGATATCTGAAATTTAATTAAAAAAGCATTAGAAAAATACCTAGTGCATTGTTTTTTGTTTTAGGACTCGACTTGGTATCGACTGATATTTTCATTCAAGAGCTTATTAGGTTGCTTCTTTTAAGGGTTTTTTTTAAGTTAATCTGTCAAAATGTCGAATAAATACATTTGAATAATCAGCCCTTTCAGCCTTATAGTCCCTGTCTGCCTATAGGAATTATATTATACAGCCTATATCCTATTCTCCTCACCTCACCATCCTATCCTATTTCACGAATGACAACACAGAGTATGTAATGAGAACGAAACGTGTGACAATACGGTACGAAATACCGAACTAACGGAATAAGCAACTAAGGGAAAATCCAGAGGATGGGCAGCAGCGTCTACAGTAACCACACCACCAATACTGCGATCCCCAAGCCGCTTGCCAAGCTTGGGGATTATCCTCCCCCCTTTAAGGGAGAGGTCTTTGTTCAACAGTGGACGTCTTCTGGCTGATGACGATGATGATAGTATACAGGATATAAGCGTTAGAATAAATAAAGTATTTTACCTAAAAATCTGCAGTTCCCAAAAGGTTGTGCGAATCCAAATGTGTTTGCGTAAATAATGAAAATATTAGCCATAAACAACAACTAACTAAAGTATAAGTTTTAACGATAACTTTGACTGCCTGATATAACCAGATTAATGACTCTCAGGCGAGTTTTAATTGCACTAACTTTTAGAATATCGTGCGCATTACTGTTAATGGTGTGTAAATATATTGGTGTGTTTGTACATATGTATTGGTGTTTGTACATATGTTCGCAGTCAATATAATCATTGTTTTATTGTTAGTTAATAGAGACATTGATATCGCACAATTGTTTAAGTTTTCTGTTGTGTTTAAACAATCTGTTGTAATTGTGTTTTCGAATTTATTTGTTATTTGGACAGATGTTTATATTAGATTTATCTTTGAAAGAGTAACGAATCCGTATTGTTATAAATAATAACTTATGATATCTAGATATCTATAAATCATTGATGAGACAATTATTTTAAAACGTGACTCTTACAAAAGTGCATTTACACAAAGCATTACAACAACACAGCATTAGGTACTAAAAATTGAAAACAATAAAACTTTTTAATCCTTCAAGTAATAAGCACAAAACAATCATAATTATATTTTATTGTACCATTCAAATCAAATTTAGCCCCGATAGCATTAATCTCGTTACGTAGGGGACGCTAATCGGCTAACACGATTGAAGTCATACCTCCACAAAATTCTTTCACCACGAGCACAGCCTACACTAATTGGGATGAATTACCGATCAAATCCGGAAAAATCCAGTTTGCGCCGCCCTAAACCGATTCGATTAACCGTCCGAAATGGACCGTACATGCGATTTTTAAACGTAACACATTTCAATTGTTTATAAGTATATTTATGTATGTACGGAATTACTTACTGATTTGCATAGACATGACGTAGAACGGTGTTGGCGTGGCAATCTAAATTAGTGCGGCTTGCATTCATATAACACGTCCATCACATTATTTTGTGATGAGGAAAGAATTAACAAGGTGTAGGTGGTGTTTTGTCATTCGAGAACATTCATGCCAATTGTTGAATAGAGTTCGTCAGTACCTATAAGAGGGCTCCAATCAAGCGTTTGTTTTGAGTGTGCTTGACAACCTCTTTATACGATCTACGCCTAATTACTCTTCACACGGCGATGTTTAAGCCGTATAGACAACAAACCACCCCAGAATGATAAAAACTAAATATCATATCCGTAATTAAAAGTACAATTTCATTATTTTATCAAGGTGCGACAACTATTTACGATTGTAGAGCCCTAGCAACCAAGCGTAATCTACTAAATATCCATATTTTCTTTCTATACTTTCAACTGTTAAGCATCCATACCAAATTGGTAGGTATCTACACCAGTTTTCTCTAGCACACGTAATACCTAGGCAAGATTTAAACAAACCCTAATATATTCCATAATCATGCATAATTCACACAACATAATCAAACGTCTTTTCATACGAACCTCAGTCCGGTCCTCTGGCTACCCAGCACCTCTCCGGCGAGGGAGTCGACGTTATACAAGGCGACAAGTTCGGGATAAAGCGTAAATATATCGGGGTGTGAGTGTAGTTTTGGTCAAATTCGCGAGCGAGTGGGCGGCGCGGCATAGTATATGTAAGGATATCAGATCATTTGTCCAGTCTTGGTATAAAATTGGGTTTATGAACGCCTTAGGATGAGATTTAGTTGCCAAAAGGCTACGGACTATTCAATACATACATATTAATCAATATTAAGGATTTGTAAATAACTTTATATTCTATTACCAAATTGGAAACATAATTTAATAGTTACCTATTATACAATTATTTACATTTTAAAACTAACATAAATTAAAAATAATACCCAAAAATATAAACATTTAAAAAGCATCTTATTATTGATAAACGTAACGTGCCCAAAATTGAATAGCAATGCTTATTCTTTGGCCAAAAAATGCACCAGCCATTTGGTGTATCAATCATTTATGTATATATGTATACACACTAGTTAAGAAGTAACAAACATAGAGACTAATATAATACGTAGTACATAATATTAGAAGGCCTTTTGTAAATATTTTTTTTTATCAGATCTGCGGAAATACATCGGAGATTGAGGCGACAGTGTGCTGGAAAAGAATTGAAGCTAGAATGTGTAAAATATGCACAAATATTGTACCTATATAAAATGCATACATATACAAAATGTAAATATATACAATTCTTGTATGTAATCCCCGAAGAACTAGAAACTACACGTTCCTTATAAAACAGCCCTTATACCCATTCATCAGCCACAAAACCCTTCGTATAGGTATTAAAGATTCTATTCATTCATCAATTTGACTTAAAAAAAGATTTATTAACTAATCAAATAAAACTAAAATCTAATTACCAATGGTTACGAATCCTTGTAATTCACGCAACCGTTTTGCATTATCCACTATCACTTAAAAGCCACACCAAACTAAAATATTCAATCTTCAAGCATTTAATCTGTAATCATGTCCACCAATTCACACGCTACCCTGGGAATCTCCGAACACTTGTATCAAAAGAAACATCGTTAAATTTCCAGAATATTAAATAAAATCTATTAAAATAAAAATAGAATAAATTGGGAATTTGTAAGGGAGATCTCCGGTCCATAACCGGTCACCGTGAGAGACTTCGGTCAGAGATCAAAACGCATAATAATGAGGCCAAAGTTCCCATAGCGTCGCATGCGCCGACCTGCGCCCCTTTGACTTGACCGTTGATCTTTTATACTACTAGTTTTTAATAGATACGTGATCTTTGAGTTTCATACAAGATAAGTCTGAGGGAATATTCCCTAATTATACAATACGTTTGACCCTAAAACAAGTTTCTTAGAGGGTCGAATGTTGAGTTGGTTGAGACGAGGTCAATATTTTTGTCAATGGAATTTATGAATATTGACCACTTCTTGCTTATAACTATGTTTGTTAAGTTGGATTTGGTCAGCATCCCATTCGATATTAGAATGCATCCTTTTTTAATTCGGTAAAAGAAGATAAACTAGACAAAGAATCTTACAAATGTTCTACATTTAAATAAGTGTTCAATTTTTTTAATTTTTCAGTACTAAATAATTATGAATTGTTTCTTAATTATTTTCTGAATATAACTAATGTGAATAATTGAAATATTAGAATGAAAAATTCTGCGATTTTGCATATTCTATAACAGATTGCTTGAATTCACATCATGGTGGTGGTAAAGGCGGATCACTTGAGGACGTGTTGTGTGTGTGTGTGTGTTGAGTGTGTGTGTGTCTAACGGTAATTACGTATGTATGCGATACATTAGATATTTTAGTTTAATGCTGGTTATTTCGTTCGTTATAATAAGGAGTATAAAGGTTTTGTTAGAGCTTGTTTAATTTGTAAGATTACTTTCTTTACACCCATTGCTAACTAAGAATTAAGTAACTACGTAACTAAAGATACGCTGTGATCTTATTTCTTATATAAATAACTTACTTTAATAAAATACAAATTACTTAATTCTAAAACTACTTTAATATCCACACGCCCTTCCGACAATAAAGCGACAGAATAAAACAAATGAAGAAAAAACATATAATAATTTTCTAATTTGATATACAAAGAATTTCATCGTGCTTCGCCAGTCGACACGCAGCGACACAGTGTCGTTTCTCAAATAGTGGCCGTTGGTTTCTGCATATGATTTATGCAACACAGAGTCTAATGAAAAACTGTGTGTGTAGTGACGAATCTAATCCCATGTGAACTCAACGTTAGTGCCCGCGGCGTCACTGTGCCGTGTGTCGCTGTGTGTGTGTGCTTGTGTGTGTGAGTGTGTAAGGCGAAGTTAGATCGTCCACACTTTACCGCGGGACTCGATAGGAGGGGTACACCTACAGGCGCTTTTGGTCGCAGATTATGCAATGTTTTTGGACATAACATAACATAACATCACGCCTGTATTCCCCGAAGGGGTAGGCAGAGGTGTACATATAGTACACCCACATTTCGCCTGTTATGTTGTAAGTCCCAATGTAATAGGGGGCGAGCCTATTGCCATCAACCGGGCACAAATCCAGACTCCGTGCTGCTACTGAGAATTACCTAATGGAAAACTCAGTAACACTTTGCCCGACCCGGGATTTGAACCCAGGACCTCTTGCTCAGCAGTCGCGCTTAGCGACCACTAGACCAACGAGGCAGTCATGTTTTTGGACATTATCAGTATTTCTTGTACTTCATAATTGTCATGATTATTAATGCCTTATCTTAGCCTTTATACGGAAGAACTGCGTTCTGATGTAAAAAATAATTAATAGATGATTACACTGTAAAATTGAGTCTGGACCTTGCACTTTTTGTAACAACCAACCATCCGATTTTTGAAATATGGAACTACCTTCACTGAGTGTAAAAAGTAGGTATAACTAAACTTTTGATCAATTATGTATTCAAGGAAATATAAGAATTTATAGCAATGCGTGAGATAGATAGGTAGATAGATCTTATTTATTCTTATTTTTAATAAGACTTGAGGGGGTACCTAATGGAGGCCTATACCCAATAGTGGGTGATACCGGGCTAAAATTACGTATAATGACGATGAAGAATCAAGCGATAGAATTCCAGTTCCAGTCTCTTGTATCTTACTACCCTGGCAGAACACTTTTCAGATTAGACAAGCCTTTCCTTGCGACAATCGACATCATCTAAATCCAGTTCCCTCGCCGGCCGTACACTGGTCAGCTCCTAACATCATTAATCTAACTTTCGTGCTACCCTTTATAATAGTTCGGACCGTTCCCTCGTGAGGCGGGGGTGGCACCCGCCCCGACGGCGGGGATGTATTAACATACGAATTTCGACCCATCCAACCTTCTTCTTGGGGGGACGAAATTTAAGTTTTGCTTCATGTATTGATCCGGTCTGTAAGCTAGTGTAATGATGCATTACGGAGCTTAGATGTGCTTGTGGATTGAGAGTTTAAGTAGATGTTTAGTTATTAAAAAGTTGTCGACGTTTTGTTTTTCCGCTTGAGCATTGCAAACCTTAAATTATATAGCATGTCAGCAAGCAATGTAGCATAGTATTCAGGGAGTCAAATTGTACGACTGTATAAGAAATCATGTACTTAGTCACTGTGCTCGAAAACCTAGATTCCCGACAGCAAAAACCAGCTAATAGTAGAACTAAGCCAGATGTTTCTGCCGAATGCCGAATGAGTTGTGGGCCCAATGCGCCACTCTATCCAAAACATCAGGCTAGAGCTAAAGAAAAGGTCTGATGTGAGCTTCATTTGATAAGATTTGCCGCAGAAAGCCTAACATCGTTAGGAATGGAAAAACGGGGTAACTCATCCGTGTAAGAGCTATAACAAATTACATAATTAAAATAATTACAATTAAAGACAATGTCAACGCGTTACCTCTGCCTACGAAAGTGGTGCTTCATAAATTACGCTTCTGTTACACACACAAACAAACGCAAATCACAATACGCACATATTTTCGCAATAAAAAATGGAATCCCCTATGAATTCATCAGTACATAGACAACGTATACCTAGACCCACCAATAGCAGCGGCGCATTTAATAAATTCACGTAAATATCTGCCAGTACATCAGTTGAAACCAAAGCTTAAAACAAAACCCAGTAAATATTCGGTATATCAAATATCGAGGGTACTTGAATGTATACAGACAGGTACTTTTGTATATAGGTACCTGGAAGCGCGCCACTATTATTAACCCCGTAATATAACGCGTGCTCTAAATACGTTGAAAACTGAAATGTTTCATTTTATAATCATTGTATATAACCTACCTACCTACGTACGTATATTGAGTAAAATGTTAATTCGCCTTTGTTACGTTTCCGATGTTGGTAACTTTTACAATAGTTTTCATTTGGGCATGAATATTATAGTTCGTGTCGATCAATCAATATCAATCAGCTTTGTCCCCGCTTGGGGTTACGCTGACCGCTAGTTGATAATGTGTTTTTATGCTCACTATACTATTGATACTTGGTATATATCTATTAATTTACTGGTGACAAAATAGACAAGAAATTCTCTGTGTGAGAGGACGCCTTTGATTTGCAGGGAAATATATTTCTCTATTAGGCAGCCTATACAGCCTGTCTTTAGAATAACTGCATCTACCTTATGTATTTCACATAAGAACTATTTGCTTCCGAAGGCCATAATCAATAACTATGTTAAAAGAAAATCCAATTGAAATGTAGAGATCATAGTTTAGATGTAATATAATATACTTTTAAGACTATTTAGTGATTTAGTAATATTGTGGATAATATTGGTCGGACAAAAATTTTGTATGATCCGCAGTTTCACGTCCCAAGTCTGGGTGTTTGTGTATGTTAAATTTATTGTTTGTAAAACGCACCTATGATGCGGGAGAAAATCCTAGTGTGGGTGACGTTATTTAGAAAAAATATACATAAATATAAAACATATTATCATCATGTCTGTATTCCCCGAACCTAGAACTTTATGTTCAGCAGTCGAGGCAGTAAAGAAAAAAGGTTATTTTATCGTTCAATATTTTACAGCATCTAAAGCGAACTCTACCAAACTAATAAAGATGTACAGACTCGTCACTGTTACTCACGACCGCACCGCGCGAGCAATCACGGAACCCTTTGCGCTTTCCCATCGAGTGTTGTTGCACGTATTAGATAAAAGTGATTGGATCTCAGCGGAGAGGAAATGATGCAAAAGGACGGCGGTGATATGGAATCAATTAGCATGCACCGCACTCGCAGACAGGCCGCCTACTCCAGTCGGACATAGGTACTCTTATGGAAAGATGAGTACTGGTCTTTCCGTAAAGTTATTTACATTTTTATGTTTTAAAATGTGTCCAATTTGATTGTTTGCTTGCCTATTTATGGAGGGAAGTAGTCAAGAGACTCAAACAAGCGACAGTAAGGTCGATAATGAGAATTGATTTGTCGCTAAATACAGGTTCTGATGGAATTAAGTTGAGTTTCTATACTGGAATGCAACAAATCAATTGATACATCTATATTTTTGCTTCTATAATGATAGGTAATTGGAATTCGGTTCCTAAAATTTTGAGTAGGTACTAAAACGTTTACATATTTTTAAATTTGATCTACTGCTATTTTGTAAGTGCAGTTCACATAAATATTACTCGCTAAACTACCCAGGCTCGGGACAAAAAGCGTTCTGTAAGAAGTTTCCTGTGCTACGAACTCGTAGCCATCCGTAACACAGCAGTCTACAAACCCCACTGCACTAATCGATCCTTGATTACGCTTAGGGCTTATTAGGTAACAAGCTGTCAAATCTTAGTATCTGTTGAGCAAATGAAAACATTATTAACTACTTTGATTATATAATGTTAATCCGTCGACAATCCTGTTATATATTAAAAATCAAAGATTATTTTGGATTTTTAGAAAATCTCCACTAGTTGTAAACATGACATCACGCCTAAATTCCCCGAAAGGGTAGAAAGAGGTACACATATAGTACACCCACACCAGTTATGTTAAAGCTCACTAATTGTATCCTGTTAGAAGCTCCAATTAATTTGACAGCGCTGTTAAATTGACTGTTAGATTTCCGTAAGATTTAGAAACAAGCATTAATCGTTTACAAAACCTATTTACGTAAACCAGTCGCGAGAAAACTAGTATCGATATCGACATAATTTAATTCACACCTATCAAGTCGCAATGGTCGGTAACACTGTAGGCGCAACATTCTGCCACATCTTTTGATCTCAGATGGTCGCGCCGGCTCACTGAACCTGCGACTCCAATGAACCGGTAACACCATCTCACTGCTGATACCGTCGCGGGAATAGCGTTTGATATGGTTGACGACAAAAACTATACACGTTGTGGTAGTTTTACTAAACTGACGAATTGATGATAGGTTTTAATGAAAGTATTATGGATTTTAAAATTGATAAAAACGGGATAAGCACCGAGCTAAACGTGCTTAAACAGGCCAAAACATGCAAATATTATTATATAAAACAGATAAATTATTTATTTTAAAAAAACTGCAACTGCTGTAATCAGCTATTTTATTACCTATTTTTTTAATTCTACAGCATGTTCCAAAGTTTTAACTTACAAATGACGCCAATATTCATATTACAAAACGAAACTTAATATTGCAGCGTGGCAGCGCTGCTAGGCATAAATGTAACATGTTGAACCAAACCAAAATGGAAAACAAAGAACTTTATACAAACAAGTCAGTATATACAACTACATATAAACAAATTACATAATCAGGGGCCCTCGTAAAGCCGAAATTAATTCGGCCGTGGAAGACAAGTGAATTCGCAGGGTCGCCCCTACTTCAATACCCCGACTATTCAAGAAATTGCCAACCTCGGGCCAAATAACACCGTTTTATCTAGCGGGTTGCCACCCTCTGCCGGGCCTTGCCACCCCTGCGATGCTTACACATAAGGGCAGATGTGACGAAACACGATGAATAAATATTGGCGGCCGAAGACATACGCAGATGGTTTGAATGTTTTAGAAATTTAGATGGACAATTTTAATTTTGTAACTTTTGGAAATAGTACCTAGTAGAATATGTAATATTTTGAATTTTGGTGATGCTTAGCCAATCTATTATTATGTTTACTCGTATTACGCAATTAAGTTTTATTTCTTCTTAAGTCGTTGAATGCCACGCGGGGCTATATTTAACCCGCAAACAATAAAAAAATAATTGTGTCTGCGGCATGGAAGTGGAAGTGTTAAATATCGAGAATTATAAAGATTTTATATGAAGCTAAGTATAACTTTTGATGTTGTAAACCTATTTTACATAACCATGTATACGTTCATTGCCTCGATGGTTCCCAATGGTTATCATTATAGATCCTGACTTACAGGAGTCACAATGATGGGCACGAGTGTAGGGCTAGTCCCGAAAAAAAAAAACATGTATACGCCATATTAGAATGTCTTGTTCGTCAACATTGAATTCGATATAAGCTAAAACGACTTTCCATTTCAGAAAACTGACGATACGTAAAAATCCAAGTATGGAACAAGGTTTGATTAAAGAATATAACTGAACATACATCAAAAGAAGGTATTACTTATAGATTTATCCTAATAAACACGTCGAAAACACGTTTCTATCTACACCACGCTAGCCGTAGTCTGTACGAATCCTCCCTAAATTCAACCCTCTCCCTCCCTCCCTCAGATAATTCGAAGATCATCCGCACGCACATCCCCTCCTTAATTGTGACTCCCAGATTCATTATTACTGGATCCTTGCGACCCGCTTAGTTCTTATCTTTGTATGTTTGTATGAGTGCGGAACTGGGGAATGGATGTTGTAAAGAGAAGAGAAGTTATAAATGGAATTGGTGTCTGTTTGTTGCCTTGTGACTAATTAACTACTGGACCGATCTTAATAAATTTTTCATCATCATCATCATCAGCCAAATACGTCCACTGTTGAACATAGGCCTCCCCGTTTAAGCGGGGGGGTTTGCCATAATCCCCACGCTTGGCAAGCGGCTTGGGGATCAAAATATTTTTTTTATTATATGGAGTTAATTTGGATCTTAAAGATAAACTAAGGTTACTTTTTACTCAGAAAAGATTTACTGATAAAGTACCGTGTGTGTTTTAATTAGTGTTTCAATATTTTTGTTTTATTTAACTGTATAGCGTCGTTAGCTAATTTTATATTTTTAACGGGCAAGAGTTTTCTGGTTCTTTAAAGTAGCTGCCACAATTGACAGAATTTTAATAATCTTCCAAGCGAAATTGTAATGCGAGTTACATAGGTCCTTTACAGAATAAGGGCTAAAAAGTAAAATATAAAAATTACAAAATATGGACGCGTGATTAATGACGTCATTTAGATCTTGCGCGCGTTACTAGTAGTGGGACCTATTGATTTACATAATGTTTTATGGAGCCCCCGGGTATAGCAAATGTACGCTCTCGTGGACGTTTGCCAGCTGGTTTTATTATAAACTCCAAATATAAATATTAAAGCTGCCCGTATCTTTGAGTATTAGTTTAAAACTTGCAATTACATTTTTTTTAATTGCTCGTTATCAGGGTTGAGTACTAATAGTATTTTTATAGTGTTTCCAAACTACATCAAAATGCATAGTAAAAAAGCTAATAATAGTTGCTCTTTTAAGAACGTGGTTTAATTAATACGGATAGATCACGAAGTCTTTCTAGGCATTCATTTTATCAATGATTCCGCGCTTATCAAATTTACCCAGCCTAATTTCTAAAATCTAATCGGATTACGTCTACTACGACGTTTGCCGTGTGAAAATGTAGTTATGTACCTCATATTATAAGATGAAAAACGAAATATATTTATTTTGCCTATATTTATTGCCTATATTTTGAAAGCCCACAGTCAAGAGGTTAAGCAATATCAACATGATATGATTAATAGTATCTATTCTTTATAGAGTTTATATCGACAGACAGTTTAAGACTCAGTCTAAATCCCTAGACTCATTACATTTAAGATCTAATAAGACCGACACTGGCTGAATATTTTAACGAGTAAATGTCCTCCACAAAAAAAACAAATCGACCTTAAGTTCGTTATTTGTCTAGATTACTAATGAAATCATTATAATTTAACTCAAAGCGAATTCCCCTAAGGGTCTAAAACTTACCCACTACTCGGACATTTTGGAAATTAACAAATTCCCTTTTATTACACTGAATACGAAACAATGCGGCGCCATACTTAGTCCCGGCCATGTCAAATCGACTTAAAATGATTATAAATGTGTATTTCATTGTAAGCTCTATGTACCTAAATATAAGGTTTATTTTATATTGTGCTGGCGGTCTTTTGTGGTAAGATTAGGACAAAGTAACACGTATTAGAGAGCTAATGAATACCACAAGTCAGACGTTCGTTCGAGTGAAATAGAATGAGGTTACAACACAAACTTAATGGTAGTTTGTTGTATGAAAATTTAATGATATGAAATTATTAATTAGTAAATATTATCGCGCCTTTATTGCATTTAGGAGTAAATAAGTAACATTCCTGCTTTCACTGAAAATATATTCTGATTGGTTGGTAGACGAGCATTAGATCTAATTCTAAGAGAAAAGTATTCCGTGCTTCGGAAACCAACTCGCAAAAAAAGGCTTGGTTTCTATTTTTTTTTAATGTAACAGGATAGATATGATCGCATTTTCGTGTCAATTATATTGAATACAGGGTAAATTATTCCGAAATGCTTGGATGGCGAATTTTTATTACGAGTAGGTACCTAGTTTCGTAATCGGTCCCTAAGTGTAACTAAAATTTTTTGGTATTCCTTTTATTTTGAATTGATCCTGTTAAATTTGGAAAATTCACCCTGTTGTAAGGGATGTATGTATGTGAGGTATCGTTGAATAACACGGTAAAACGGCGCGGCGCGGCGGTAAGGCATGCGGATGGCGCGCGGGCCTCACACTTAGGGCTACACCGCCTGCGAGTGGTGCCCGGGGTGGCAATAAATACCTGACACCTTGGTTACATGCAGTAATCATTAATCTAAGGGAAAGCCATTTCAAGTGGTCAATGTACTCCATATTATGTTTCATATATAGAAAATATGACATCTATTCCAAAAGAAGTGACGATTGTTCAAATGGCCTGTGCTAAAATTCTCATTAAAATAATATTATGGCCCTGTTAAGTCTCTCGCAGTATCTGGTTTAAACTTGGTAGAGATTAGGTAAGTTATACACGTACCTATCCAATAAGAACTAAAAGTCATTTTGGGAGAAACCTTTCATAAAATACGTAAGTTATATCATTCAAATCTAATTTAAACCAGTCCAAAACATACATTCTAGTACAACAAATATGTTTCTTGTATAGCAGTCTACACAACTTCTGACGTACTCACATACTTTCTAACTATCTAAGTAACGGTTCCAGCATATACTCTTACAAATCCTTCACTTTGTTTCCACAAAACATTTCTGTGTTCGTCAACCCTACTGGAGGCGAATATCTCGCGAGCCTCCTGTAATTGAAAACACAGTGTATTCGGACAGTTTTAATGGCCCTTACGTAATGTTCGCAGATGCGCCGTGTTAGACGTTTGTTACTGTTATTTGCACCGTTAAAAACTGTCGTCACTGTCCGCATGGATTTATTACTTTCATGTTCCACTGTGTCACTGGGTTTAGAGCATTTTTTAGTGAATTCGTCGGAAATTTGACGGAAGAGCGGACACGTTCAGTAAACATTTCCAGTTCAGAACAATATTTGGAAGTGTAACTAAAACAAAACAAAATACAACCGTGATTTCCTCAATTATCTACAAACTGTTCACCAGAATATCGAGCGGAAAATTCTTAATTAAGCTCCTATATAACCTAAATACCTTATGTACAGTATCCTAAACGTTGCAAAAGCAACAACAACAAAACTGGTGTGTGAAACTTTGCGGGGCCTGCTTAGGTAATTGTTAAACCTGCCGTGAACGCTTTTTGCCGCAACATTACGCCAACTTCAGGAAAGTTGGCAACTGGCAGTGCACTAGCGGAACTACAAGCAGACAACTTTGTAGACTATATAGAACCCACAAAGGTACGGTATCGCACCATCAATGCTATCTGCTTTTGCATGCAAATGAGTTGGAAAAGTCTGATGGAGTAAGAAAACAAGTGTTGAGGTGCGGTCCGCTAAAATGTTGCTTTGTGACGAACCGGAAAGTGGAAGCTGTTGAAGGCTTCTATCAATTACGGAATATATTTGGCCATAATACAAAGAGACGAAACGTACATAAAACTAATAATTCGACAGTAAATGTAATCAGAACAAGCCATGTTGCAAATATTGTGGTGAGATTCGGTGCAGTTAGCTCTGAACAGTCATGAAATAAACAACACGAATTGCTAGTAAATATTACCCTAGTAATTTAAATACTATTATCCGTCAAGAAATATTGGTTGATTTCTGATGGGTAGGTAACCACAAAGGTAAAATCGTCGCAAGGCGCCATAGCCTGCGGGCCTCGCGGGGACAGCGTTGCGGGGCGCGGGGCGGGCCGACTAGAAGTTTGCCGCGATAGTTGCGGGCACAGCCTTTGTGGGACCGCCCCACGCGTGCCGCCGTCCACAGTGGTCCTACTGGTACTTCGTGCCACGTACTTCAGTTTTACTACCTATTTATGCCTAATACCTTCTTTGGGTATAGGGTTATGAACATTTAAAGGCATTAAGAACTTTACAGACTACAAGCAACTATTTCGTCTTTGAACGAACAACCTACGTCACCTACCTACAATTTAGGCAATTTGCTGAATTTCAAGTTTCTATGTGCGGTGATCGAAGATTAGAAGAAGCACTCATTCCCATTTTGAAACGCTGTTTTGTAAAACGAGAGGCAAACGATTATAAATAGAACTTACTTCAGAAAAGATGTTACTGTTTATTTTAGTTTCTTACTGTAGTGTATATTGTGACTTAAGTTGAGATTTATGATTTCCATGACGTAGACGAAGGCAAAAGGTTGTTACCATAGAAGAAACCTGTAGTGAGTCTTCGTTTTTATTAAATACTATACTGACTACATCGACTCCAGTTCTAGGTCACCAGATAAAGCTTCCTCAAAAATCTTAAGACTTAATGCAAACTCGCCAGCCTAGCTGATAAGCCGACATAATTTATGCGGTCGCTGCGTTCACTGCTGAACGGACCGCGCTATCTGAGAAAGTAATTTATAAAGTTGGATGGCTGGACGATAGCTCCGCATTATTTATCTTGTCCGAGCATTATGTACCTCGGTTATGTGTTGTTACATAATGTGCTTCGTCTGTGTTAGTTTTAAGTATTTGTTGAGGTATCATTATGGTTTTGAGGTTTTGTTAACATACATAATTTACTACTCCACGCAATAGTGAAACTAGGCCGGGTTGTTTGACGATTAATTAAAGACTTTGTTTGATTGGTTTTGGTTTTGCGAGAAGAATGATCCTCTAATCTGTATTATAAATGTACAAATTAAATAAATATTTTTTGCAATACTATTTAATATTAGTCCATTTGATTAGGTAATTAATGTAAAACGGAATTGCATTACATTTCGTAGCATGTTACAATCCGTGGTCTCACGGAAAGATTCATGTTTGACTGTATTAAAAAGGTGGCATTTAATGCTATCATAGTAGTATAGTCGTAATAAAGTAACACTATAGTTGGAAATGTAAGAGCCTTCTTCTCTCATCACAATAGCTACAGTGAATGAAATAAAATAACAGAACGACTCTTTACAAGTATCACTTCGCTGTAGTTGGGTTTAACGATCGCCTCTTACCCCAAGTTTCCATCTTAATTCTGGGGTTCAGTGACCTCTGGCCCCTTCACGATTAATGTCCAGAGGGTCAGCAAGACTCACTAATACGGCGAAATTAAGACGACCCCTCCACACAGGCCAGAACCCCTTCGCTTGCAAAATGGTGGCCTTTATAGTCTTCGGAAGGATGTTATTTTGCATTTTATTTGGCCTATGTTGTTAATTTGGCAAGAAAAAATATTAATGGTGCGGCCTTTTTTGAATTAGCATGGGAGTAATAAAAATACAATTGTACATTTGATGGGTTTGGTGAATTCTAATTAGGAAATGCTTTTGTTTACAAGAATTCCGTTTACAGCAGTTTTCGTTTATACGAAATTCTCAGGCCCAAACGAATCGAGCGCACAGCTTCTAATGAAGCTAGCTAAGTGTGTTATATTCTTGTTTGAAATATAACAGTGTCCAATCGCGTTTTTTTTTTATTAAAGCCTTAAAAATTATTTAGGGTCTAGGCATGCATGTAAAAATTACGTAGAAATGCATCCAGTGGTATTGGCATAAGATAAATGAATAATTAGTTGAATATTGACCATCCCAAGTATTATGCAATAAAATAATTTCTAAATGTCAGTGTGAATTCAAGTTGGTTTCCTATTTATTAAGGTAATAGTTCATTCAAAACATTTGTTAGCAAGCAAATCTTATAGTCGACCTAAATTACACCAAAATAGCACACGTACGTATATTCACGCTTCGTCCCTTCCGGGATAAACAAAGAACACCCAACGCTCCACGTTTATCTTTAAACACTCGACTGCCTTTCTTTGGGGTTTATACACTTCTACGGACACTCAAAACTATTCATACTAAAATAATATTCCACTTTATAACGTTGTTACTTTGTGACGTCATTATCTCAATGGAAACTGCTTTTTTTTCATAAACAAAATAATTATAATTATATATCTATGTGCCTTAGCTACATCATTCAATAAGATGTATTTATTTATATGTAACTACACACTTAAATAAAAAAGTGAAGGTTTAAGCTTCTTCTGGCCGATGACACACTTGTTGTGAATGGATTAAAGTTATACTGTTCAAATATCCTATTAAAGCTTTTGCTTACTCGCACAATAAATGAGTTCTGCCTGTATTTAGTGGACGCAGGAGGAACACAAAGCGGTCGGTTTGATCGCTTAGATCTTCCTGGGACATTAAAATTGAATTTGAATTCATAACAATATATATGACTTTTGGTGCCATTTTAGCATGTTGCCCATGCTAAGCTTGAATCTAAATTGATAAAGGAAATTTAAAAAAAATGATGGACACGAGCGGGATTCGAACCCGCGACCTTCGCCGATCGTGATGATGTGTGAACTTGAAATTCGATGGATGCGAGCAGCGACACGGTGGCTCAGTTGGTTACAGCAGCGCCACGGATCGGCGAAGGTCGCGGGTTCGAATCCCGCTCGTGTCCATCATTTTTCAAATTTCCTTTATCAATTTAGAGTCATAACAATATATTTTCCTCATTGAAAGACTAGAAATGACTTCGATAATTTAATATGGATTTTTTATTACCAAAGGACTTTATTAGCGCACAGATCAAAATAAATTAAGTTTTAATCAAAATTTTGTACAATTATCTGTGCGAATATAAGACCCGAACTATAGATTAATAATATATACTTTATTGTACGCAAGATTACACAACGTATACACCTCATTGTTATGAGTATAATCTGGGTATTATCGCTAAGAGCGTCCAAGCAGACCACCTACAATTCGTAACAATTATCGTTTACAATTTGCATAAGTTTAAAAAGGACTTAACACCCAAAATATTAAACTTTCATTCGGATTTCGATCTACATAGCTCGTGGGTTCAAATTCAAAGTTTCCTTACAAAGAAATGGAACATGCAAATAAAATGTTTGCTCAAATATTTGTAAGACTGCGGTCACTAGGCAGACTAGATATGTAAACGATAATTAAATTGCGAACGACTGAAGCATACGTTCGCAGCACTTAGGGAGGTAACAATCCCTCTCGGACTATTACGATATTTGCTTTTGTAACTAAAATTAGTTTCTGTCTGACCCTTCTAAAACGAAATTAGACGGTACGTAGCAAGAGGATTCATTGGACACTGAATTATGGTTATGTCTGAAACAAATTAATTTAGTTTTCAGTTTAATTTTATTTGTGGTGAGTTCAGACGTGGGCGGTGATTGGACGATACCTATGATGATGAGGATTCGTAATGTTTCTCACTGAAGAGATTTCTATGACTTTGATTTGTAAGATTTCATTTGTTTTGGGAATGAAACAAATGAATTTAGAAATAAGCATACTATCTAAATGAGTTGAAAACCATTAAAAAAGTTTAACACGTAGAGACATGAAAATGTGCGCACTTTACTTTATTGACAGCGTCCTATGCGCAATCGCTAAAAAAGAATATAAGTTTTGTTTTTTTGCGAAATGAGGAATTCGCAGTTCTTTAAAAAAAAGGACCAACTACCACAATTTCTTAACACATAACTTTCTAATGACAAGTCAATTACAAAGTGATTAAAAAACCCACCATCGAACCTCATTAACAACTCCCTTTGAATGCCACATTATGAATACGGCAATCCAAATAGTGTACGTTCAAGTTGATAGCTAGCGCGAAGGCTAGCAATTAAAACTTCTTTGTGCGGCTGTACTCGGGGTGGGGGGCGAGGAGCGCGGAGGGGGGGGGGGGTGTTGAGGTAAGCAGGGGTGGCGAGGTGGTCACTTGACGGTGTTCGTAATTGGAAAACTTTCCCTATGGTCGGCCAGCAAGCAGTGATAAAGGTTACTTGTGACAATCTAATGACGTTTATTTGGCCAGTACCTACTTATGTATATAACGAGTAAATTATCTATGGTAAATGCCTAACACCCAATGAGTGACGTTGATGAGTAGAATTCAAATCCTTTATCATCATATCAGTATAAAAAAATCGATTAGAAGATAGAATAAAATTCTTCTTGCGACATATTGGAATTAAAAGATGCAGGTCCTTGCCTAGGATTCAATTTATTAAAAGATAGAAGTTGTTCCTTTGCATAACACGAATATTAATGTCTAATAACACTATGAAACATATTTTTCCTTTGAGTTTTAGTAACTAAGTATATAATTGCAGAAAAACACTTCAAACAGAGCCTTCAATTGTTTTACACAACAGGACAAAACCGTACCTTATATACTTCTCAATACATCTCAAGCACGAAGGTAACCAACTACCTCAACTGCCTTTTAAACAATAGTTATTGTTCCTATGTAAAGAGGCCCACAGATAGTGGACGTATTCATACATTAACAGCTGCTAGTGTCCTTAAGACAATGGTCGGCCCGCCAATGAAGTGCCTTCATTTACAAAGGAGTTGTCTATGAATGGCTCACATAATTAAAATACTCTATAACTACTCTTTGGTGTAGTGTTGTCCTTCTCTCTTTGACAATGGTTGATGCTGTAGGTAAGTTGATGAGTTTCGTTTCAGTTGACTGTATTTACACTTGCTCTGAAGCTGAGATTGTGAAAGTTTAAATGTATAATGTCATCCAAAATCTATTAAGTTCCATATAGATAATTATTATTTTGTACATACAAGCCAGGCATATAGAACATGGTCTAATGAAGCAAAATGGTCTGAAAAGTTTCCTATGATGGATACCAAAAGTTACTGAAGCGTTACTTGCTTTTCTAGTCAATAAATGTTGTTTTTATTTTCAATTGTGACATTGTGCTGCTGGGTAGTTTGTTGCGCCGTTTCATCTACCCAGCTATAGCACTAGGAAGCGGTGACGGGCGGGCGTTTTGGGGGCTGTTTTGATGTAATTTGACGTGCAAAAAGTACTTTTTTTAAGTCCATTTTGAATAAATGATTTTTATCTTTATCTTATCTTTAATCACACACAGTCTCACCTAAAAACCACAAACTTTATTTATATATTTGAAAAAAAAAAACGTCGCCCCACACTAGGAATTTTTCCTGTATCGTGGGTGCGTTTCACAAACATGAAATATCACATACACTAACACCCAGACTCAGGATAAATACCTGCGGATCGCACAGATTTTTTAGCGCAGCATTCCAATCGCTTAGCCACTGCGGGTCGTCATGTATGTCAGTGTGTAGCAAACAATAATTATGTCCTTCCAAACAAAGTCGCGGGTAAAACTCAGTGAACATTACATAACGTTGACTCGTGAATTTTAAACGTCATGCAACACAACTAGTTAGAAAATTAGAACATGAAAATATTCCCGAACAAACAGAAAGCTGAGTCAACAACTTATTAACACATTATTTACATGGGCGAACGTTAATTTTAACGTGTTTACTGTAAACTGTGTGTTGGTTAGGTTGGTAATCCACTGAGACCGAGGCGATGGTATGCTAGAGCTGTCGAAAGAGGTATAACATTGTTTTGAGTGGTCGGCTAAAGATACGTTGTTAGGTATAAAAATGGAAATCTCCAATTATTACCGTTATTATAGAATCTGTCATTATGAGTACAGTACAGGCAGGCGGAATAACCATGTTGGAGCACCTAGGCAAGGCACGTCTCAGGGCCCTACCCTTTTCAGGCCTTCTCGAAGTCAAAAGCTATATGAAAACTAGGCAGTTATTAATGGTCTCTTATATGCCTATCTTAAAATTAGGTTTACTACATTAAGAAAATATTCTTTTTGTTCAAACAATATTTAATATCTTCCGGCGCGAAAGATGCAGGGTCCCTAGGCAGTAACCTATATTGCCTAATGGGTAACCCGGCCATGTACAGGGTGAATCTAACATAATTCGTTTGAAATCTATTCCATTTCTGTTTATTTTAAATATCTTAATTAGACGTGTGTTTTGCTTTATGATACTTTTAATTATTTTGCTTCTTGCAATATCAAATATTTTTACTTCTTTAGAGATCTCTCAATAAAGAAACAAAAGTAAATCTATGCAAAGCGACAAATAGCTAAGCTTGCGATGGACCGCCGCCCCAATGGTTTCCCTTGGTATTACATTACACAATAAGTATACAATGTTATTTTCTTGTACAAACGCTGAAATTTATTTAGTTTGTCATGCCGGTCCGGTTGGCACGCCTCATAATGTTGCTAGCCTCATACAGTAGTTTTGTTTTTTGTATCACAATTTAGAATATTCCTAATTTGAATTTGTATTTAATTTAATTTAGAGACTTTTAATATTATGTAAATATTAGACTTATTGATACATATTTAATAAATGTAGGTACACTAACAAACAACAGTACAGTTGAAAATTTGTTTTAATTAAGTTTTGTAAGTCGATGTCGGAATCGATAATTCCTATTTAGCGGGACGATCATCAACACTCCTCTTAAGGGTACCTTTTAAAGGAAGCGCTAAACAGGGAATTCCATATGTTATGTACCCGCAGTATTTATAAAATTAGAAGCTAAGCTTAAAACTAAAATACCATACTAACTAAATAAATACAAAACCGTCTTAAATTTACTGAGAAATCCGTTCAACGATCGTCTTTTATTCAATTTTGAATAAATTATAATTGAAATTCGAATCGAAATAAATTATGAATGCAAGAGAGGTTTAGTGTATGAGATGTGAACGATTTTGTGTAACTAGCCTTGTGTGAGCGACTGTACAGAGAGTTCGGTGGGACTGTTAGTACAGTCGCACACTCAAGGCAAGCTGGTCTTAGAGTAATTTATTCCAGCCACAAACGACAAGTTTAGGAATCTAAATAATCGTAGTATGTGTGAGCGGACATAACTGTATTTACCTACAGACAGAGGAGGACATTTTAAGGAGGATATAGCTTAGTATACGGGGCATTTATTGGGTCTATTTCCATTTGTTGGCCAGTTTGAAATTAGTCAGTTTCATTATATACCTAATATAAGATTTTATACTACGTAGTGGCTAAGTATATGGACCCATTAAACATGTGTGAATTTGAATTTTTTATGTTGTTCCCTAGTTGTTCAAAGACCAAACTACTTAATACAGTTGTTTTGATATTACTTAGGTTACATACTTAGGTAAATAAAGTAACTAGAACATATGTACGCGCGGCCAGACCTCGAGAATTTGGCTATAATTAATTTACCCCTACCCTCGTTAAACTACGGTTGGAAACTAGCAAATTAATTATAAAACACGTCAAAACAAGATATGAAGTTCGACCGACCCATCTGAGATCCGCAAAGGGTGGGCCTAATTCGGGGACAAGGGGCCCTTTCTACCCTTATCGCAAAGTCTCATCTACTACCCTTCCATCGATCTTAAGTAGGGTGACTTAACCCCCGGCAGGGGAGGGATGAAAGAAAATCGCAAGGGTGGTTTGGGCATTATATTTGGGGGTCGTTGCCGAAGTTTTAAGGGGTTAGTTTTTGTTACGTCACGGTGTTTATCGGAAATTTTGTTAACGTAATGGAATTAGTCGAGGGTTAGTAATTATTGCACGCATGTGTTAGAGTCGGGGTGCTTATTTCGTTAGGAAAATATGCTATGAGTAGCTATGTATAAGTTAAGTATTATTAAAGGCCTGTTTCACCACCTTCAACCAAGTACCAATTAAATTACTTGGGGATTCATTTCAATTATTTATTTGGACATGGTGGATACGTAGACGTCATCAAATACGCATGTAGAATTTATAAATTCTTATATAACTTGGCTTTTTCTAATTACTTTACAATTAACTTTTTTCTCTTATTTTTCTTGTCCAATAAAAGTATTGCTGGAACATTGGTCTTGAAGTTGTACAGTATTACTTACAAAATTATCAAACACATTAAAAGAAAAGTATATACTACCAAACAGTAAACTTAAGAACAACTGCTCATATTTTAACCCATTCACTGTCAAGGCGATTTTCAATTACCAGCACCGAGGAAGACAGAAGCCCTTTCATCGCGTAATATCTAAATCTGCAAGCGAGTCACGGCTCGAATTGTCTACGTACGAAAATTGTCCAATGTACTGGCTCGTCATCTTAGTGTGGGTAGGGGTGGGAGCAAGGAGGGTTTTATTATAGGACCGGGCTGCGGCGGCGACCCCCGCGGGGGGACACGCTTCTTACGGCCGTCGCGAGGGCTGCCATTTTTGAGTTGGCGAAAATTTTACTTGATGCAAGAACGTTAAAGGCGAAATTTTGTTTCTAATGTGTGATGTTGTAGAAGATTTTAAAATTGTCTTAGCTGAATTTGTGATTTTTTATTCGATACTAAAGACAAATAAAGCGATTTAATTATGGATAGTAATAAATTCCTTGTAATTTTTTTTTTTTAAAACGTCGCCTCACTCTAGGAATTTCTCCTGTATCGTGGGTGCGTTTCACAAACATGAAACATCAAATACACAAACACCCAGACTCTGCAGGAATCGAACCCGCAACCCTTAGCGCAGCAGTCCAATCGCTTAGCCACTGCGCCAATTGGGTCGTCAACTCTGCCTTCTGGTAGTCCAGCCTAATCTAGCCCAACTATCTAATACCTTATTATTATTATTACTTTTACAACACAATTAAAAAACTTAGACCTATTGAAATGTACTGGTTGCTGCAAAATAACGATATTTCAAAATTATTTGATGATTGTAATTTGATCTAAACTTCCCCAACAATCCAAACATTAACTAGTAAGTAGCCTAAACAATTTATGTGCATATTATAAATGTTATGATATTACGGTTTTTTTAATAAGTGATGAAATACTACGTTATTGCTACGGCTTCGGCGTAGCATATCCCTACGCGATATACTACGTAATATTGCAATCCGATAATATGACAACATGTGAAGAGTAAGACATGTGTATCACATGTCTCTGAAACCGAATGCCAAGTCAGCCTATCTTATGACATACTATAAGTAAGTATATTATGAATTCCTTGATAATGTACAACTGGCTAGTGTCAAAACGCAAATACCAAGACCTTTAATTATACTGAAGGTAATAGAAACCTAACATTTCTAACATCAAAAAAAGCTGTACATTTTTATGATTTTCCCAAAAAACTCGCACAACCCTAGAGCACACGGAGTGCGTACAAAACGCCTCTCACATTCGGACACAAGAAATTACATACTTTAATCTTATCGCTGGCATAAAATAGAATATTAAATCGGACTGCTGTCCACCAGTCCCGCTGTTGTGGAACGGAATGTCTTTTGTGCCCCTTTTGTGCTCTATGCCACGAATTTAACAAAATTTTCTATTAAGGATTTTCGGAAGATTGCTCTTTCAAATCAAAAAGTGGAGCGTGAATTTGAGTCGATATTCTACATTCCGAATTATATATAACTGTGATTTTTGACAGTGTTAGTACTTATATCTATCTTTTTATATTGTGTCGTGTAGGTTTAGTAGCGGGGTTCTTCTTGTCATGTTGATGGAATAATATATAAACTTCTAGTAGACACGGCAGACGTCGTCCTGCTTGGAAAAATAGCGCCACTTACTGGGTCCAATTGTGTTTTAGAACTATCCAGGAACCTTTTGAAATATACACAAGATTTCATCCAAAACGATGCAGCCGTTTAGAAGGAGTTAGGTGACAAACGCACGTACGTTTATAAATAATTAAATATTCTTAGGGATTATTATATTCATATACTTTAATATAGCAGGGCTTACCACCCATGCAACGAAAGATTAATTGTATATCGCCACTCGTAAAGGCTTACTATTTCTATTAGCAATTCTTATTAGCCTCCAATAGAAGAGGAACTTATAAGTAAAGGGGACCTGAAATTCCAGTTTTATCTATATCGTGTTTTTTTTTCTAGCACTAGATTCAAAGAACGATTTGATTAGTATATTCATCATCATCCGAAAGACGTCCACTGTTGGACAAAGGCCTCCACCTTAAATAGGGGGGGTTGCCATAATCCCCACGCTTGGCAAGCGGCTTGGAGATCGATTAGTATATTGGAATGGTGGAAATAGACTAGCCCATTGCAATTTTTTTGACTATGTTGCATACCCTGGATGTCACAACTACTGCAAAAAATTCTGACTTAAAATCTAAACAACACTTTATTTCATTATAACCTAAAAATATTATTTTTCTCATGATCCTGACCTTAAACCTTGAAACCTTCTACCATTATAAACAAGTTGAATGAAAATGCTAAATAAGTTTTAAATCAGTTAACTAACGTTTCAAAATGCTATAGAAATCAATGGACTTCGTTAAGTTTTTGATTAAATTATTCACCCTACGGACAATCTTACCCCGGCACCAACTGCTCAACTACACGATCGAAGCATATTAAATGTGCCTCTATTATTTTACAAAGCTTTCTAAACATCGTGACGCGCACGCACACGCGCGCAGCCTTCTGTATCTTCGGGGGTAACATCGCACAAATATATCTAAGTGTCGGAGGTTTCGGTCAGTTCTCCTTATCCTTTCCCCCTTTCAACACTATAAGCCCCCGCTTCCCCCCCGCGCCCGCTTCATCACCCACCCCTCATAAACACTGCTAAACACTGGCGCGCAAAATTGTAAAATTCGGACTTACCCCGGTTTTGTCTCTCTCTAGCGTAACGTCAATTTGTTAAGATAACATTGTTGGAATTTGCCGGCCGACGTTATTTACGATTCGGAAATTAATTTAAAGGTTAGTAATTAGACGCCGGTTCCAGAGGAAACACGGGTTCCGTCCAATTTATTGGATTTGTTCGATTGTCGTCTGCTTTTGGGAGTTTGAGATAGTTCGATAGCGATTTTGTGACTTGGGAATTGGATAATGGTTAGGTCTGGCTGAAATTAATGAGAGTGCAATGCAGCTGTGATTTATACGTGTTTGTTGTTATATGTAGGACAGCATTTATGTAAAATAAACATATGTGCCAGTATTTTCATCTACCCAGTATTCAAAAATGATACTGTTTCAGCGAATTGCGGTGGCATGTGATATAGAATTTAGTGACTGACATTTGGTTAAGCCTTAAACGCATGCTTATAATCATGAATGTGTTTGTTTAAATGTTACAAAGTAATTCGTAGCTGTAGCAAGTGCTACGATAATTTTCTCGTAGCAGCTTACTTATCTATGGTTACAGAAAGTCCACAAAAAAAGAAACGTTATCAAGCAAAAACTATAAGAACGAGAAACAATAATGGTGGAAATGATAATACGTTACTATCAAATTCAATAACTGTTGACACGGTATTCGTTGGATTTTCATTAAACCTATAGCAAATCCAGTCGAAAGATTCTTAGTATAGATAATTATAAAAAATATCCTATTTTTTTTCTAACAAAGATAGCCGACTGCAGCCCCTTATCTCAAACCCTTTGCCAAGCATGGCGATAGTGGCAACTGGCAACATTGTTTTAGACCATCTATCGCCGTATAAAGACGTCAGACAGATATTCAGTATTAATATTTTAAAGAACATAATGTAGTGCATCAGCTGTCTCTTTCAATGGAATGCGCACGGAAAAACGGCCTTTGTCACCGCGTAATGTCGTTTGTGTGAATAAATACTACATGACAATTTGATTAAGTAACTTATTATTAAAAAACAAAAAATGTAAGATTATGGAAAAACCTCAATTGAGATTGCCTTCTTCTTATAGAATTAAGAAGAAGGGAATCTCAATTGAAATTGGGTTCTAATTAAAACCTAACCTTGAGAGCCAAAGAACTTAAATTACTGTTAAAAGTAAATTTTATTGTATTTTGGATTCTGTAAGTCACACTGCCACAAATTACCTCACTTTAAAACAAACGAAAAGCAAAAATGTCTCTGTATAAAATTCGATAAGTCAAAAATATTCAATTAAGTACGAACATTAATATTCTAGCGTCGCGGTCGTCAAGTGCCGCCGGGGGATAGTTCAGGTGCCCCCCCCTCTACCCCCGAGGGGGGAGGCTGCGGAATGATGGCCGAAATCCGCGTTTTTAGGCCTAACCAACCTTTTTAGTATTCACATAAGCTTTTTGGCGACTTTAGCGTGTGTTTATCGAATATTGTATCGGTGGTAGTAAATCGCTTTTTTATACTAATGACATTATTATGAACGTATTTTGTTTTGTGGAGATGTGCAAATTTTTTGTCTGCAAATGCATTTGCAGCCTTTGTGTGAAATCATGACAAACCTTCGAAAGGATTTGCGATACAGCGTAATAAAGTAAACATCTTAAAAAATAATGTACGTGCCTTCCATCACATAAAAAATTTAGTTACATTTTCTACTTTTTCGCAAATGTCTATCCATTATTCATCAAAGGTAAAATTCCATCCAGGTATTCAATACGTGACGGTATCGACAGGAATTTCTTAAAAACCCTAACCCTATGTGCTTCATCAAGTTTGGAGAACATAGACAATAGCATAACCCGTCGGCTGACGCGCCACTATTAATCATAGAAAATGACGCGGCGCATTGTGTGAAACGGTTCGGCTCAAAATTGTGAAAACCTATCCTGAGCGCGCGCGCGAACTAATAACGCGCCCCGCTCACACTTCCCAAAATGCCCACAAGGGGGGTACTGTTCGCAGAAGACGGATTACGTTTTTAAAAAAAAAAACTTTTTTTTTGGTTTTGTTTGAAGACTAGATTGTACAATTGTTCATCGATTTCGTAAGTATTAAGTTGAAGATGCAATCATTTCGAAATCATTTTGGATATCATTCTGCTCGGCACAGAGTAAAAGAAAAAAAAGTGGTTTGTGATTTATTCAGTAGGTATCTTTCAAGATGCCCAATAAACATACGTTACCAGTGAGATTTGTACAGATACACATTTGATACACATTTTTGTCTTTAATATAGTTATTTGGCATGTGTAACATCACTGAAACAACCTTTTCCTAATTCTTATCCAGCTTATACGTTAGCAATTGTGTTTTTTATTATGCATGCTTTATTAAAAACCTATTTGTTCGTGTACTTATATTCATTATGAGATACTAATTAGGTTCGTTGAACAACGCAACGCATGATATCTAGACGTGTGATTTTGTATGGAAACGTATGCAACCTTGCAAAAACAAGTTTGTCTCTATTGCATAGATTTCATAACGCGTTGCGTACATGTAACCTGTTTGTTTCTACCTTAATGTAGCCTAAGTGCTCACAGTTCACTTTACGCTAGACACCAAAAAAAACGAATGTTTTTTTTTTGTAAATTTTATCTTTTTTTCGTGGACCTTACTCACTACATAGCTTGACGATGATGCGGCGCGCATGTGTGCGTGTTGACTCGCGTGCGTGTGTGCGTAACCCGTGACATTCTGCAACCGACGTGATATATTGAGAACTGCTCCAAAAATCGCTATTAGGTATCCAGTTGCGTAATAAAAGGCACGGTTTGCGTTTACCGTTATTATTCGTGGATATTTTGAGGAACAGATAACGTTGACGCAAATGTTATGTTTGTTGAACGTTGTTGTCTAGTATGGTATTGTTGTTGTTATTGTTGTTATTAAAATTGGTCAATCGGTTATGAAACTACGGAGCTAGTTGGCTAAATTGTGAGAAATTACATAGCATATCTACATAATTATAATATAGTATAAATCTAAGAATAACAGGTGTCATTATATATCTTTTCTTTTAAATACCCAGAGCTTTCAAATATAATAAATACGAGTACCTTACGTTAATATTACGTCCTAGGTTAAAAATAGATTCTCTCTTAATGAATTTGATGAGCAATTTCACACTTCTGTTCTGAAGGAATAAGGCTATCTTATAATTTAAAAAAAGTCAACGATAAATAGCTACCATAATTATTGGTATCTAAAAATGTCAGATTTAATCAAAAGAAAGAAAAAACTAAAGTTACGTCCTTTCAATGAAGTATTTAATATATTTTTGCCGTTCGAATTCTAAATTGTAAAATATTACGGAATAAAAAAGAAAAAATCTAAACGATAGTAACCCTTAACTGACATGATACTATTTTGCTTCTGAGATTTTTAATAGTGCTGAATCAATTCTTACCCGAAATAGGGGGTAATGCAGTCCTTATGAGGTTGATTACTGACTGTCGTGTTTTATAGCGTGTAGAAAAAGCAATACTACACGTTGCATATGCATCAAGTAGATAATCGTACTATAAGTAATGCACTGGACAGTGAAAGGGTTAGCCGATGAGAAACGGAGATTAAAGTTTTAAAGTGATTGAGGCGAAAAAAGTATGTAAAAAAAGTTGCAAATGACAATTCTTGTTCTCTTTCCACATTTTAGAAAAACGGTCAGGTAGCCCGGTGTCTCAGTGGACTTATATTGTCTTTTTACTACTATGTAGTACATACATACTTTTCCCTAAATTCTTTCTTACATACAGAGAGCGTTGACGACCTGATTGGCGCAGTGGCTAAGCGTGTTGTGGGTTCGATTCCCGCACGGGACAGAAAATTGTGTGATCCACAGATGTTTGTCCCGAGTCTGGGTGTTTGTATGTGATAATTCATGTTTGTGAAACGCACCCACGATACAGGAGAAATTCCTAGTGTGGGGCGACGTTTTCTTTAAATAAAAAGGGCCATCAAACTTGGCCTCTGCGTCTATTACAGACAATTTTTTAGTGACATGTAGGGGAAAGGCACTGTCTGTACAAAATAAGGCATATTTAAATAAAGGTAGGTTTATTGAGTGATGGGCGAATCAGCCACCAATGAATTTCTATAGGTTTTACCGACGGTGACTCGCCTAATACCCTTTTATACAGTTCAAGATTTTATTTTCTCCAGGCTTAGTTGATGATGAGCCGTCGAAATCAAATCACACTGACCTCGATAATTGGGGTAGTTGGTAGGGTTTGTGACTTAAAAACACTAAATAAAGTTGAATACAGTGATGTTATATTTTGTATTCCAGTAGTGTACCAGTGGATTTAACGCCTAGGCGTTTTCTACCACTCAAACCTTTGGGTATTGCAGAGACAAAACACATTAGACGCAAATAGGGTTATGTTAGTGTTATTAATTACGAGGGCAGTATAGGAAGGCGGTGATAAATAATTGCGTGATAGTATTCGTCCAAGAGCTTACTGAAATCAATAAAATCATCAAGGCATATCCATAAATTCTTACGTTATATACCTAAGCTGATAACTACACGTAGAAGTAACTTTTTCTATGTTGCCTCATTAAGTCTTAAATATAGAATTTATTGTAATTAATAAAATGTACAGTCGAATTGAACCTCCTCCTATTTTGAGGTCGGTAAATGAGACATGGAGATAGATTAAACTCTAAGGCCTTAGATACTTTTTATTCTCATTCGGGTCGAAGTATTCCATGCCGTCCATGGTAGAAGTTGTCTTTATAAAGACGACAATAATATTTTTATTTTATTTATTTGCTTGAAACACGGTACATAAAGTTGTAACATCGACAGAGTTCATCATGTTTTGCCGGCACAGCGGCATGCAAAATCAAATGATATTATACCTACTTGTAGTTGACGGTTTAGAAACCAGTTATATTAAAAGAAATCGAATCGGTTCATAAATGACTGAGTGATGACGGAACATACATAAAAAAAAGATCCCGACGAATTGAGAACCTCCTCCTTTTTTTGAAGTCGGTCAAAAATCATAATGAAAATGCAAGATACGTTAATATTCAACACTACAAATAATTATTTATGTCTGTTCTAGTTCAAAGTGAAGAGTAAAAAATGCACGGACATTTACGAAATTTATATGTACGTCTGCTTGCTCGTAACCCGCTGATCCTATTTTCATTATATTTTTAATAGAGAGAGCTTGAGAAAGGACATTATCTTCCATTTATCCCAGTTGAATAAGTTTTGTCTGGACGTATGTATATCATTGAGACATTGAGGAAGGTTATGTAAACAGTAACTAAGGCCCCAGACAAGTGACAAAAGCTTCATGACTAGTAAGCGAATAGAATCATGATTGTATGGGGATGCCATGTCAAGATGCTTCGACTGTTGACTATGTAATCTATGACATAGTATGTCAATCCCATATATTTTTGATTCTATTCGATTTATTATTAGGAGAATGGTCTAGCCTTTTGCTACTCGTCACTCAATTCCGCACATATTATTGGAAGCTTCAGATCATAGCAGCTCTATTAGAAATCTCAAGTATTTTATTGGAACTATATTTTAAATTCAAGTATTATAAATGAACAAGTACAATAACATGTATTTTATGCACATAAAGCTAACCACATGCGGGTATATTTGTTTACACTGTAAGAAATTGTGACTGCTAAGACACACACTAATTAGAATATTATAAACTGTTCCAATAAGTTTTTTTTTAATATTTGCTGATATTGGTACTATTTAAGACTTGTAAAACTTATTAGTTTAACTAATTCCAATACAAAATACAATAAAAATATACGCCTAAAACAAAAAACATCACCTTTAAAAATCTCTCCTGCAAATTGATAGCGTGAAAGTAAAAAAATATAAGCCTACGCATGGAATAAATAGGAAAGTCAAATAAAGCGAAATCATGCATTCATTCCACTTCGCGTACCATCTCATTTGCGGCCCGCACAGGAGAAACAAACCTATATAGGTATATTTTCGAATTTTATGCCTACCACGTTCGGCCCCTACGTTAGTGTTCCACTGTAGTTTTTGGTAGCCATGTATGCGGCCAGCACATGTTGATACGTCACCGCGCGACTAAATACCCAGATTTGTTCAGAAAATTGACGTGCCCGAGGGGGCGGAGGGTGCCAAATAAAACTGGGTGTATTTAGTGCGCTGGTGTGCGTGAGTAGTTGAGTGATAGTAAGGGGGTTGGGCCGCCCCCGGCGCGTCATCGCACTGACTACTGCGTCTGTGTTAGGAACATTTAAAATGCCCACCCTGTGACGATCACTGCGCGGCCATTTTAGTTATTTTGCATTTTTTTACAAATTAGTATATCCTGTGGAAAGAATTTGTATTGTTTTTTACACGCCTATTTATTTTATTTTGATGTCGAATTATGTTGAAATACAAAAAAGCAAAAAAAACTACCTATGCGTTTTTGATTGTACTTTTTTTATGTACCACTTTGTTAGCAAGCCAATTTCAATGCTCTTTAATAAAAATAGTATGTCGATTAGTTAATTATAATCCAAAAAAAAAGTTGTACCTTTTATAAAATGTTTCAAATATTAGGTAACTCTCACGTTTACATACCACTGTAATTGTGACTTTAGATAAAGTACCTAACTAGCACTAATAATGTCAACATCTGTAAACACCCACTGTTGTAAGACACCCACTTGTAAAACCGGGATAGATCTTGTTTCTCCTAAACACAGGTTACTTAGTAGCCTATATAGGAATGAAGAGCTTAACCCACTTACTAGATTTTTATATTACACTTCTGTGTTATTGTATCCATCATTTAATTTGGTCCTTGTAAACAATGAAATAAATGTATTATTTAAACAATCATTTTCAGTCGTATCTTATAATAACGTACCTAAAATGTATTGACGGAATTCCTGAACTGAAACCATGTATGCCTATGTACTAAAATGTGCATTAAATATAAATAAATAAATAAACCAGCCATCTACGCGAGAAGTATTGAAATTCACAAATAATGATGTGCGCTAACACAGGTGCACTCTGTATTCCCTTTCACTTATAGTCCGATAATACGGTAAACCGACGCTACCAAGTTTAAGCATAGGAGCCAAGTTAAACGAACTTTCTGGGACGTATCTAGAATAAGTAACAAAAAAATGATGAAACTAAAAGAGTCCATAACCCACAAACGAGTCCATTCAAATGTTTAAGATCCGTAAATCAAAATTATGAAAAATACAAGAGTGATTTAAATCTGCCTGCGACTTCGTCTGCGTGGAATGTTTTTGTCTCTTCCTAAAATAGCCTATCATCATCATCATTATTTCAGCCTGGTATCATGAGTATAGGCCACCCTTTTCTCTGCCAAACCTCTCTATCTAAAGCGTGTCTTGTCCACGTCCTGGTGTTCTTAGCGAATTTATTTATGTCGTCAACACAACTTGCTTTAGACTTGGTTTCTTTGACCCAACCCATGTCAACCCTAAAATTCCATTAAATATAAGTGAAAAAGATTTGAATTAGGATGGATAGTATTGAAGATAAATACAAAAAAACAAACTGTAGGTACCTAAAATAATTTAATTAATAATTAATTTGTTTCACCATCGACAAGTAAAGTGTTAAGTAGACTACTACTACTAACTACCTACTCGTACAAATTTCATAATATCCGAGTAGTATTAATCAGGGGATACACTGGCCTGTAACTAAGATACGATAGAAGATACTCGTAACTTTAACTTGCCGATTAGCGTTAATCAAGAAGTAACTATTCAACACTTTACTCGTAGATGGTGAAACAGGCCCTTAGTGTATATTTAATAACAACACAATCTCAATAATAACGACGTTTGTGCCTTTCTCTTGACTGTGCAGAATATAAACGCTAATGCGGTAGTTAAGTTGGTTGTGAATGAAATTTTACAGGCTCAGATTTTCTTTACTGTATGTTTTGTAATTTGCTAGTATTTGTTACGATTCTAGGTAATTAGTTCCTGATATATTTGTAGTGTATTACTCGTATTGTGGATTCATGAGAAATTCCAAAAGAAAAGTAATCCGTATTGTCGCCGCAAAAATAAGTCATAAGAGACGCCGAGCCTGTTGTGGGTTCTATAAAAATAAATGGTAAAAGGTTTGTCATATTATGCAAATGTCTGGTTATAAAAGGCGTGATTTTATGATGTATTAGCTGCACCCCGCGGTGTCATCCGCTATAGCCTATGTGTTAATCCAGTTTGTCAGCTACTTCCATACCAAATTTTATCAACATATGTCCAGCCGTTTGAGCGTAAAGAGGTAACAAACAAACACTCACAAACTATTGCTTTTATCTCATCGGCGACAAAAAATAAAAGGAAAGTACTTACGCACGGGTTTCACCATGACAATTCACCACATTTACACTCATATCTTAACTTCATCAATCAAATCGTATTATTATTGATAATTTTCCCAATTTTTCACAAGATTTCTCACTTACACTTTATTTTAAATCTTAACACACACTTCATTTAGATACTTTAAATATTATGTTTTTTTAAATACAATATTGATCAACGTGCATAGATACTATATGTATCTAATTCTACAATGATGTGACTGAATCAACGGTCAAAGGTGAAATGTTGAATTCTTAAGGCCAGTGGTCACAATTTCTCACATAAATTTGTATTAATTTGCATTGATTTCGTATACTATCATCTCCGTTCGTTTGATTCATACCAAGGGGTCGCAGCGGCGCGTTAACCGGTTTTGACTAGAATCTTGTCAGAGTTAACTGAAATAATCGAAAGGTCAAATCACTCGATTTTTCCATTAGGTAATTCTTTTTCGTAGCACGAAGTCTGAATTCGTGCCCGGTTGGTGGCAATAGGCTTTCTTCTTATTATATTGGGACCTATAATTTATGACTGGCGACACGTGCGTGTACTATAGGTCTACACCTACACCTCTGCCTACCCCTTCGGAAAATACAGGCGTGATGTTATGTTTCTGTCAACTAGTATATTATTCATCGTATTATTAGTGAGTTGGATCGTTACTGTTCATTTGATTAATAAAGTTATAATCTACCTTGTCATCGATGGTTGATCTTATATGACTGATAAGCGAACTGTAAGCTGTAGCGGTGGGTGTGGATGTGGGTGATTGCTGAAGTAGTAAAAAAAATTAAGTCATAGTATGCCGGCTGAAACTTTTTTCATAAGTACTGGTAGTTTACATCATACTGAGCTGAAAAAAAATCGTTAGTTGCATGGTAGAGGGGGGACTATGCGTCATCAATATAAAATTATAGTACGCTGGATGAAATTAAAAGGTGATTGTTTAAATTATCAAATGTACGAAAACAACAATAAATAAATACAGACCAAAGTGTATTTACTTATACATTGCCGGCGGTCCAGAAAATACTCTAATGTTTGTAAACATTTTTGAACAGCAGTATGGGAGCACCATTCCGTGTACCATGGACGGCAAAAGTACGAACTCATCGATCCTGACCCAGCTTCGAATAAAAACTCGCTTAATTTCTACCATATACCAACAACGCATCATCAACATCATCAGCCGGAAGCCGTCCACTGCTTGTCAAAGGCCTCCCCCTTAGAACTCCACAATGAACGACAACTTGCCCGCAACTCTGACCACCTGGTGGGACTCACGATGTTTCTCTTCACCGTTTTTAGTTCATTTAAAAGATGGTTTCAAGATCAAGCTTAAAACCATCTTTTAAATTAGGTGTGAAGTTATGTGGTAAATCTGGGGGTGCAACATAATTTTTGGTAATTGTCCGTTGTCTGTGAAATTTGGTATTATTTAAGTTTATAGAAGCATGAAAATGAATAGTCGAGGTAATGTTCAGAAAAGAAAAACACGTGGTTAAACGATTTTTGAAATGCTGACCCTCAGAGAGTGAAAACCGGATTTAAAATTTTGTATAAAAAGTCAGCCAGTTTTTAATTCATCCACAACAACAAAGGCCTCCCCCTTAGAACGCAACTATGAACTCAAAAGCATAAAAATTAATAATGGTAAGAATTATATAGATACGTATTTGAGTGATTTTGGGAATCCTACTGCTATATGGGTGTAAAGGAGTTAAAACTTATAAAAGTTTGTTGTAAGGAAAAATCCGACATTAAAGGCCAAATCCAAACGAATAATCACTCCTCACATCCTCCTTCGTATAACTCTGCATTAATCAAAATGCTTAAAGAAAAATATAAATAAACAAACATGGCTTACGGATGATATTCACAATAGTGAAATGTTTGACGGTCGGTATTTTGTGTGGCGGCGCGATCGCGACTATTCCCGTACGGCGCAAAGTAGAGGCGGTGGTGTATTAATTGCAGTTAAAAGTGACCTTATAGCTGTTGAGCGACTCAATTGGCGTAGTACCGCAGAGGACATTTGGGTGTCATTGGTCCTTAAAAGGTCCAGGCCCTCAGTGACTTATTATTTACTAGCTCGTAGCTATGCGGCTACCCGGCAGATCAGTCGATCTGCGAGGTTAAGCCGTGCTCGCCGCGGTCAGTCTTGTGTGGGTGACCGTTTTCACATGTCGAGACCCCACCGTGCTTCGGAAGGCACGTTAAGCCGTTGGTCCTCCGCCTGATCTCTCTCCGGTCGTGTCGGTTTACCGTCCCATCGGATTATGAGAGTGAGGGAATAGGGAGTGCACCTGTGTTTGCGCGCATACTTGTGCACTATAATATCTCCTGCGCAGATGGCTAGTCTCAGCTGAGACAGGCCGCCGTGACCGAAATTCGGTCTGGAGGACATTATTATTATTTACACATGCACAGTATATCTATGTAACGAAAACCTAGGTAATTCATATAATATTCAGTTAAATAACTTTACAGCCACACTCAGAGTCGTTTAATGGTTACTTTTGGTAACACTAAGTAAAGATTTAAAAAAGTTACCTCCCAGAGTCCGTTTAGTCTTCGTTACAAAGCCTAATGCGCCATAAAATTTAAATGCCCCAGCACCTTTACTTAACTACTTAATGCTAGATTTTTCGTTCATGGCTGACGTTGTTTTTGACATAACCATGGTGAATTATTTGTGTTTATTTTTAACCGACTTCAGTATATATCTAAAAATATATAACTCAAAGATGACTGACTGACTGACATAGTGATCTATCAACGCACAACCCAAACCACTGGACGGATCGGGCTGAAATTTGGCATGCAGGTAGATGTTATGACGTAGGTATCCGCTAAGAAAGGATTTTGATAAATTCCACCCCTAAGGGGATAAAATAGGGGATGAAAGTTTGTATAAATCTTCTTAGATTTTCGACTGATTGAAATTAAAGATTGAAGCTACTATGATGAAGACGTCCGTTTAAATAGGATTTTGATAAATTCAACCCCCATGGGGATAAAATAAGGGATGATGGAGGATGTAAATGTATTAGTTTGAATCTATCAGTACCTAATGGAACGAATAAATTAAGACAAACAAAATAATTTTTAGTTCTACATGTTGACAATAGATGGCTTAACGCGAGCGAAGCCGCGGGCAAAAGCTAGTTAAGAAATATGTCTGATTTTTTAGTTTTAAAGAGTTTTTTAAACTATGCGCGCAGGTACAAGAATGCCAGACCAGAGAAGAGGCGGTTTTAACGAGATTAATCTGATCCCTTTACAATACACTCAATTCTAGAATTTCATGTATGATGTACAAAACACCAGAAACTGAAAAAATGTGTTATTGCCTATGTTGAGTGACTTAAAAAACCACCAAAAGGAAGATTACCTATTGCCTTGTACTGTGGAGGGAATCAACACATTGAAATAAGGCCATTTTCATTTATTACAACCTAATGTTATCTATTAAGGTGTTCTATTTTATATGCACCTCTGCCTACCCCTACGTGGAACACAGGCCTGAGGTTATATTATGTCTTGTTTTGTTAAGTATTATCTATCTGTGAGACAAGAAAAACATAATTTTTATTGTTTTTTTGCAGACATGTGATTAGGAAATAACATGTTTTCCAGATATTGTGATTGGTTGCACCCAAATCAAAATAAGATGTTCTGGAGGAATTAGCTCTGAAGCATATAGGAAAAGAAAAAGATAGTTCTCGATTAATGTCCAGACAGTAACAGGGCCTACAAAGTGGCCATTGAAATAAAAAAAGAAACAGCAGTTGCAGTACCTTATTCATAAATAAAAATGAATAAAATAATATTTCAATCTTTAATTTCAACTTTTCTCATCTATACAAATGGTGCCAATAAAAACTTAAATTAAACTAAATGCAAAAAAGTAGTCCATGATTATGGCTGTGGTCCACTGCCTGTGCGTATCAGATTCCTTCTTTCTGCGGCTTTCATGTTATCCCATGCCCTTGTGTAATCGTTTCATCCTAGAACAAAAATTATGATTCGATTATTTAACATGGCATAATTTAGCGTTTCTCGACTTACGGTAGTTAGGGGGACACCCTGGGGTTTTAGCCGGTAAGAGTCCGTGTATGATACATCCGTGCGCTCCAGTACGAAGGAAGTATACCTTGTTGAAATTTGGGATAGCCTACCTTGTTGAAATTGGCGTGGCAATATAACTCTTGAGTTATCGAGACGCACGCCGCTTGCTTTGGTTTGCATTTTATTAATTGAGCTAGTAAAGCCTTTTCTTTAATGGTAAAATTTGCCAATCTATTGCGTGGGTGTTTTTCCTTGTACACCCTTAAACAAAACAGATAGAACACATAAAGTACACATTTAGAATTTTTACATGCATTCTTTCAATGATCATCAAAATACTATATACTAATTTATATGCTTACCATGGTTTTATTTATAAATTTACTTACTTACTGACAAATCTTGAATTCCAGTGACTGGATCCTTGTTTGACGTTGTCAATTTTTAAATAATACAGAATTAATTCTATTTAATGTTTCATCTCAAGAAATAAATTATTTTTTTGATACCGTACTTGTTACGAACCTTTCTCAATATAATAATATTAGAAATATACACGATAGATTATTAGATTTAGTGTTTTCCAATGATTCCGTGTGCGTCGCGAAATGTAATGATCCTCTGGCACTACCTATAGATATGCATCATAAGCCATTGATTATTAACGCTAATTTTGTGGAAATTCATAAACTTACGGATAAAAATACTACTAATATTATATATTCAAGGGGTCATTATGAAGGTATCACGCATCACTTTGATCAAATAAAATGGAGTGAGATTACTAATTACTTACAGACAATTTGGATGAGGCGGTCGCAATTTTTTTTAATAAATTATATGAACTTCAAATATATTCCAATTAAAACGAATAATCACTCCTCACATCCTCCTTGGTATAACTCTACATTAATCAAAATGCTTAAACAGAAATATAAATACCACCGAAAATACAAAACATACGGAAATATGTCCGACTATCATTCTTTTTCTATATTGCGAAGGAGAGTTATAGAATTAGAGAAATCCTGCTTTAATACCTACATGGAAAAAATTTAATCTTCTATTATTAGTAATCCTAAGTCGTTTTGGTCATACATTAAAAGTAAAAAAATGCAAGTTCTTTTCCTAATGTAATGCGGCACTGTGATGATTCCGCGTCTACTGGAGAAGAAATTAGTAATTTATTTACCACTTTTTTCTTTTCAAATACAAGACCCATTAACCCCAAATGTTAACTCTTCTGGGTTCCGCGTTGACGACGATTCAACATGCATTAGTTCACTTGAGAAGTTACTCTCAAGTGTTAAGATTGCTAAAGTCTTTGGACCTCACTAAATCGGGCGGACCTGATCAGGTACCCCCAATTTTTAAAGTAAACTGTGCGAAAAGTATTTCTGTGCCGTTATGCATTCTATTCAAGCGATCATTGACAGAGGGCGTTGTTCCTAAAATATGGAAGTCAGCCTTTATTACTCCAATTTTCAAAAAAGGTGACAAGTCGGATATTGCTAACTGTCGCCCTATATCTAAAATATACTTGTTCTCCAAAGTACTTGAGCATATAATTCATACTGATGTTTACACAGCATTAAAATGTAAATTTGGTGAGGAACAACACGGTTTTATTAAAAGCGGTCCACTACAACTAACCTACTATTGTCGCATGAAATCATATTTAAGGGCATGGAGCAACAAGCACAAGTTGATATAATTTACACCGACTACAGTAAGTGCTTTGATCGTATAGATCACAGAGTGCTTATGGATAAGTTAATGTCAGCCGGAATACATGGGAACTTGTATCGCTAGTTTTCTTCCTACAAAGAGAATCGTTCCCAAGCCGTTGTGCTTCGGGGCTATAGTTCAGGTTGGAATTCCATCCCTTCCGGAGTACCACAAGGATCTATTTTAGGTCCTCTACTATTCACTATATTCATTGCTGATGTAAAATTCTGTTTTAAACACTCGTATGTCCTGCTTTACGCAGACGATATGAAAATCCACAAGGTTGTACAGGACCAAACAGAAGTCAAACTCCTTCAGACCGATCTCTCTAGATTTGAAGAATGTTGTAAAATTAATAAATTGCAGCTTAATGTATCTAAATGCTTTCAGTTAACCTTTTCTCGGCAGAAAACAACATTGGATTTGGGAATTATACTAGATTGTAAGCTATTGTTTGATCAACATATAGAAAATATTGTAAAGAAAGCGTCAAGAGCGCTGGGATTCATAATAAGAAACGCCTTCCGTACTCTTAAGCCCATCAAGATTCTGTACTGTTCTTTCGTACGCAGCCACCTTGAGTATGCTTCACAAGTCTGGAACCCTCAATATGAGGTTTATTCGTCTCGTGTTGAGGGCATTCAGAAAAAAATTCCACGTTACCTAGATTTCAAAGCGCAACAAAGGTCAGAGGACTATACGCATCGTTGCAAAAGGTACCACTTTCTCCCACTGGAAAAAGACGACAAATCAACGGTATCTGCCTCTTATTAAACATTGCAAATGGTAAACTTGATTGCCCCGGACTTGCAAACATATCTTTAAGAACTAACCAGGTTGGTTTCCGGCAACCACCTCTTTTACATGTACCCTTTGCAACAACAAACTACACACGTAATGCTTTCTTATCAAGGGCAGCTCGAAGCTTTAATACAATTCTATCTCTATCAATTGATCTATTTTGTACAAATACAAGCACAGCAAGGCGGTTACTGGCCAAATCTTTCTTTGATAGTTAAATTGGCGACACTCCTACTGTTATAATTAACAAATACTCTTGTAAATGTCAACAACAAATGTAATATTTGATTAACAATATACATATATTATATTAACAAATTATATATGTAGCTAAATATATATATAGTTGTTTATATTTTATATGTATATATATATATTTATTTATGTATAAACAACTATTTTATTTTTGTGTTTATTCCCAATGTGTTTTTGTTTAAATGTGGAGGCTTGTAATTAGCAATGTGTTGAAATATTGTAATTATAAAGGTTGTAATTAGTCTGTAAGCCTTCCTAAGAATAAATAAAACAAAACAGTTGCCTTTTCTGCCTATTGGATAATCCAGCCCTGATCGTGACTTAAACAGTAGAAAGGATAAAAGCAAAACAATCTTTAAAATGTATGATAAAATTTATTAAAAAAGCCAAAACAAGATGTACCCAAACAAAAATAAAGACGTATATAAAATTAGCAAGTAGCACATGGCTGAATCTTAGTTCCAAGCTTAACTAATAGTTTTTTACGAGTGATACGGCAAGATTTACGACCAGCTGCTGAAAATGATCCCGCGCCATAGTCTGTGTATGCGTAACCTCCGTCTCTACTACCAGCAGTGGCTGCAGCAGCTGCGGCTGCTGCGGCTGCTACTTCACTTGAACCATAACCTCTTTTTTCACCACTACCACCGGCAGCGGCTGCTGCTGCTGCAGCCGTGGCAGCTGCAGCTTCGCCTGAATTGTATTCTCGTCTTTTACCACCATCTCTGGCAGCTGCTGCTGCAGAAGCTGCTGTTTCAGATGATCCAACTCCTCTTCCATATTGTTGGAATGGTTTACGTTGATTGAATTTTCCGCGTGAAGCTTCATCGCCGGTTGCTGAAGCCGCTGCTGCTGCTGCCGCTGCTGCTGATGCCGCTGCTGCAGCTGCTGCTGATGCAGGGTATCCATTTCTCATAACCACATCATATGGGTAACTAGATACTTCACTTGATGCGGAAGTAGTTACCGTTGTGGAAATTTCTTCAGTAGGGAGTTGTTCTATCACTAGTTTTGTACCAGGAGATCGATGTTTAGAAGTAATAGACGAGGTTCTGTGGTTATGCCTTGAACTTTCAATTTGCCGAAGTCTTTCTTGTCCCCTTGCTCCAGCTGCTGCGGCTGCTGCTGCTGCAGATGCAGAAGCGTCTCCGCTTGAACCAAATCTATGTTTTCCACCACTACCACCGCTAGCAGCTGCTGCTGCTGCGGCTGCTCCATCGCTTGAACTGTATCCTCCGTATCCACCACTACCACCGGCAGTGGCTGCAGCTGCTGCGGCTGTGGTAGCTGAATAAGATCCGCCATCGCCTAAATAACCGTATCTTCCACTTCCTTTACCATCGCCAGCAGCTGCTGCTGCTGCGGCTGCTGCTGCTGTAGCTGCTCCATCGCTTGAACTGAATCCTCCGTATCCATCACTACCGCCGGCAGCGGCTGCAGCAGCCGCGGCTGCTCCCCCGCTTGAACCGTATCCTCCATTTCCACCACTACCAACAGCAGCAGCTGCTGCTGCTGCGGCTGTGGCTGCTCCTCCGCTTGAACCGTATCTTCTGTTTCCACCACTACCGCCGGCGGCGGCTGCTGCTGCTGCAGATGCCTTTCCACCTGAACCATCGCCAGCAGCTGCTGCTGCTGCGGCTGCTGCTGCTGTAGCTGCTCCATCGCTTGAACTGTATCCTCCGTATCCATCACTACCGCCGGCAGCGGCTGCAGCAGCCGCGGCTGCTCCCCCGCTTGAACCGTATCCTCCGTTTCCACCACTACCGCCGGCAGCGGCTGCTGCTGCTGCGACTGCTTCTGCTGCAGATGCCTTTCCGCCTGGATTATATCTATGTTTTCCACCACCACCACCGCCAGCAGCAGCTGCTGCTGCGGCTGCTCCATCGCTTGAACTGTATCCTCCATATCCACCACTACGACCGGCAGCGGCTGCAGTTGCTGCGGCTGTAGCAGCTGAATAAGATCCACCATCGCCTAAATAACCGTATCTTCCACTTCCCCTACCATCGCCTGCAGCTGCTGCTGCTGCTGTAGCTGCTCCATCGGTTGCACTGTATCCTCCGTATCCACCACTACCACCGACAGCAGCTGCTGCTGCTGCGGCTGCTCCTCCGCTTGAACCATATCCTCCGTTTCCATCATTACCGCCGGCAGCAGCTGCTGCTGCTGCGGCTGCTGCTGCTGCAGATGCCTTTCCGAGTGGACTATATCTATGTTTTCCGCCACCACCACCGCCAGCAGCAGCTGCTGCTGCGGCTGTGGTAGCTGAATAAGATCCACCATCGCCTAAATAACCGTATCTTCCACTTCCAATACCATCGCCAGTAGCTGCTGCTGCTGCGGCTGCTGCTGCTGCAGCTGCTCCATCGCTTGAACTGTATCCTCCGTATCCACCACTACCGCCGGCAGCAGCTGCTGCTGCTGCGGCTGCTGGTGCTGCAGATGCCTTTCCGAGTGGACTATATCTATGTTTTCCACCACCACCACCGCCAGCAGCAGCTGCTGCTGCGGCTGTAGCAGCTGAATAAGATCCACCATCGCCTAAGTAACCGTATCTTCCACTTCCTCTACCATCGCCAGCAGCTGCTGCTGCTGCGGCTGCTGCTGCTGTAGCTGCTCCATCGCTTGCACTGTATCCTCCGTATCCACCACTACCACCGGCAGCGGCTGTAGCTGCCGCGGCTGTTCCCCCGCTTAAACCGTATCCTCCGTTTCTAACACTACCACCAGCAGCAGCTGCTGCTGCTGCGGCTGCTCCTCCGCTTGAACCGTATCCTCCGTTTCCACCATTACCGCCGGCAGCAGCTGCTGCTGCTGCGGCTGCTGCTGCTGCAGATGCCTTTCCGAGTGGACTATATCTATGTTTTCCACCACCACCACCGCCAGCAGCAGCTGCTGCTGCGGCTGTGGAAGCTGAATAAGATCCGCCATTGCCTAAGTAACCGTATCTTCCACTTCCAATACCATCGCCAGCAGCTGCTGCTGCTGCGGCTGCTACTGCTGTAGCTGCTCCATCGCTTGAATCGTATCCTCCGTTTCCACCACTACCGCCGGCAGCGGCTGCTGCAGCTGCAGATGCCTTTCCGCTTGGATTATATCTATGTTTTCCACCACCACTACCGCCAGCAGCAGCTGCTGCTGCGGCTGCTCCATCGCTTGAACTGTATCCTCCGTATCCACCACTACCATCGGCAGCGGCTGCAGTTGCTGCGGCTGTGGCAGCTGAATAAGATCCACCATCGCCTAAATAACCATATCTTCCACTTCCTCTACCATCGCCAGCAGCTGCTGCTGCTGCGGCTGCTGCTGCTGCTGTAGCTGCTCCATCGCTTGAACCGTATCCTCCGTATCCACCACTACCACCGGCAGCGACTGTAGCTGCCGCGGCTGCTCCCCCGCTTGAACCGTATCCTCCGTTTCCACCACTACCGCTGGCAGCGGCTGCTGCTGCTGCGGCTGCTGCTGATGCCTTTCCGCCTGGACCATACGTATGTTTTTCACCACTATCACCGCCAGCAGCAGTCGCTGCTGCGGCTGCTGCTGCTGCAGATGCCTTTCCGCGTGGACTATATCTATGTTTTCCGCCACCACCACCGCCAGCAGCAGCTGCTGCTGCGGCTGTGGTAGCTAAATAAGATCCACCATCGCCTAAATAACCGTATCTTCCACTTCCAATACCATCGCCAGTAGCTGCTGCTGCTGCGGCTGCTGCTGCTGCAGCTGTTCCATCGCTTGAACTGTATCCTCCGTATCCACCACTACCACCGGCAGCGGCTGCTGCTGCTGCTGCTGCGGCTGCTCCTCCGCTTGAACCGTATCCTTCGTTTTCACCACTACCGCCGGCAGAGGCTGCTGCTACTGCGGCAGCTGCAGAAGATCCACCATAGCCTAAGATACCGTATCCTCCGCTTCCACTACCACCAGCAGCGGCTGCTCCTCTGCCTGAACCGTATCCTCCGTATCCACCATGACCACCGGCAGCGGGTTCTGCTGCTGCAGAAGCTGCTGTTTCAGATGAGCCAACTCCTCTTCCGTATTGTTGGTATTGTTTACGTGGATAGAGTTTTCCGCCTGAAGCTTCATCGCCGTTTGCTGAAGCCGCTGCTGCTGCTGCCGCTGCTGCTGATGCAGGGTATCTATTTCTCATATCCACATCATATGGGTAACTAGATACTTCACTTGATGCGGAAGAAGTTACCGTTGTAGAAATTTCTTCAGTAGGGAGTTGTTCTATTACTAGTTTTGAACCAGGAGATCTACGTTTTGAGGTTATTGTGGAGGTTTTGTGGTTATGCCTTGAACTTCCAGCTGCTGCTGCTGCAGATGCCTGTCTGCCTGAACCATATCTTTGTCTTTCACCACTACCGCCGGCAGAGGCTGCTGCTGCTGCTGCTGCGGCTGCTCCTCCGCTTGAACTGTATCCTCCATTTCCACCACTACCGCCGGCAGAGGCTGCTGCTGCTGATGCTGCGGCTGCTGCAGAAGATCCACCATAGCCTGAGTTACCGTATCTTCTACTTCCTCTACCATCGCCAGCAGCAGCTGCTGCTGCTGCAGATGCCTGTCTGCCTGAACCATATCTTTGTCTTTCACCACTACCGCCAGCAGAGGCTGCTGCTGCTGCTGCTCCTCCGCTTGAACCGTATGCTCCATTTCCACCACTACCGCCGGCAGAGGCTGCTGCTGCTGATGCTGCGGCTGCTGCAGAAGATCCAACATAGCCTGAGTTACCGTGTCTTCCGCTTCCGCTACCACTGGCAGCGGCTGCTGCTGCTGCAGATGCCTGTCTGCCTGAACCATATCTTTCTCTTTCACCACTACCGCCGGCAGAAGCTGCTGCTGCTGCTGCTGCGGCTGCTCCTCCGCTTGAACCGTATCCTCCATTTCCACCACTACCACCGGCAGAGGCTGCTGCTGCTGATGCTGCGGCTGCTGCAGAAGATCCACCATAGCCTGAGTTACCGTATCTTCCACTTCCTCTACCATCGCCAGCAGCAGCTACTGCTGCTGCAGATGCCTGTCTTCCTGAACCATATCTTTGTCTTTCACCACTACCGCCGGCAGAGGCTGCTGCTGCTGCTGCTGCAGTTGCTCCTCCGCTTGAACCGTATCCTCCGTTTCCACCACTACCGCCAGCAGCGGCTGCTGCTGCTGCTGCTGCTCCCCCGCTGTAACCGTATCCTCCGTTTCTACCACTACCGCCAGCAGCGGCTGCTGCTGCTGCTGCTGCTCCCCCGCTGTAACCGTATCCTCCATTTCCACGACTACCGCCGGCAGCGGCTGCTGCTGCTGCTGCTGCTCCCCCGCTGTAACCGTATCCTCCGTTTCCACGACTACCGCCGGCAGCGGCTGCTGCTGCTGCGGCTGCTCCTCCGCTTGAACCGTATCCTCCGTTTCCACCACTACCGCTGGCAGCAGCTGCTGCTGCTGTTGCTGCGGCTGCTGCAGAAGATCCACCATAGCCTGAGTTACCGTGTCTTCCGCTTCCGCTACCACTGGCAGCGGCTGCTGCTGCTGCAGATGCCTGTCTGCCTGAACCATATCTTTCTCTTTCACCACTACCGCCGGCAGAAGCTGCTGCTGCTGCTGCTGCGGCTGCTCCTCCGCTTGAACCGTATCCTCCATTTCCACCACTTCCACCGGCAGAGGCTGCTGCTGCTGATGCTGCGGCTGCTGCAGAAGATCCACCATAGCCTGAGTTACCGTATCTTCCACTTCCTCTACCATCGCCAGCAGCAGCTACTGCTGCTGCAGATGCCTGTCTTCCTGAACCATATCTTTGTCTTTCACCACTACCGCCGGCAGAGGCTGCTGCTGCTGCTGCTGCAGTTGCTCCCCCGCTGTAACCGTATCCTCCGTTTCTACCACTACCGCCAGCAGCGGCTGCTGCTGCTGCTGCTGCTCCCCCGCTGTAACCGTATCCTCCATTTCCACGACTACCGCCGGCAGCGGCTGCTGCTGCTGCTGCTGCTCCCCCGCTGTAACCGTATCCTCCGTTTCCACGACTACCGCCGGCAGCGGCTGCTGCTGCTGCGGCTGCTCCTCCGCTTGAACCGTATCCTCCGTTTCCACCACTACCGCTGGCAGCAGCTGCTGCTGCTGTTGCTGCGGCTGCTGCAGAAGATCCACCATAGCCTGAGTTACCGTATCTTCCACTTCCTCTACCATCGCCAGCAGCAGCTGCTGCTGCTGCAGATGCCTGTCTGCCTGAACCATATCTTTGTCTTTCACCACTACCGCCGGCAGAGGCTGCTGCTGCTGATGCTGCGGCTGCTGCAGAAGATCCAACATAGCCTGAGTTACCGTGTCTTCCGCTTCCGCTACCACTGGCAGCGGCTGCTGCTGCTGCAGATGCCTGTCTGCCTGAACCATATCTTTCTCTTTCACCACTACCGCCGGCAGAGGCTGCTGCTGCTGCAGATGCCTGTCTGCCTGAACCATATCTTTCTCTTTCACCGCTACCACTGGCAGCGGCTGCTGCTGCTGCAGATGCCTGTCTGCCTGAACCATATCTTTCTCTTTCACCACTACCGCCGGCAGAGGCTGCTGCTGCTGCTGCTGCGGCTGCTCCTCCGCTTGAACCGTATCCTCCATTTCCACCACTACCACCGGCAGAGGCTGCTGCTGCTGATGCTGCGGCTGCTGCAGAAGATCCACCATAGCCTGAGTTACCGTATCTTCCACTTCCTCTACCATCGCCAGCAGCAGCTACTGCTGCTGCAGATGCCTGTCTTCCTGAACCATATCTTTGTCTTTCACCACTACCGCCGGCAGAGGCTGCTGCTGCTGCTGCTGCAGCTGCTCCTCCGCTTGAACCGTATCCTCCGTTTCCACCACTACCGCCAGCAGCGGCTGCTGCTGCTGCTGCTGCTCCCCCGCTGTAACCGTATCCTCCGTTTCTACCACTACCGCCAGCAGCGGCTGCTGCTGCTGCTGCTGCTCCCCCGCTGTAACCGTATCCTCCATTTCCACGACTACCGCCGGCAGCGGCTGCTGCTGCTGCTGCTGCTCCCCCGCTGTAACCGTATCCTCCGTTTCCACGACTACCGCCGGCAGCGGCTGCTGCTGCTGCGGCTGCTCCTCCGCTTGAACCGTATCCTCCGTTTCCACCACTACCGCTGGCAGCAGCTGCTGCTGCTGTTGCTGCGGCTGCTGCAGAAAATCCACCATAGCCTGAGTTAACGTGTCTTCCGCTTCCGCTACCACTGGCAGCGGCTGCTGCTGCTGCAGATGCCTGTCTGCCTGAACCATATCTTTCTCTTTCACCACTACCGCCGGCAGAGGCTGCTGCTGCTGCTGCTGCGGCTGCTCCTCCGCTTGAACCGTATCCTCCATTTCCACCACTACCGCCGGCAGAGGCTGCTGCTGCTGATGCTGCGGCTGCTGCAGAAGATCCACCATAGCCTGAGTTACCGTATCTTCCACTTCCTCTACCATCGCCAGCAGCAGCTGCTGCTGCTGCAGATGCCTGTCTGCCTGAACCATATCTTTGTCTTTCACCACTACCGCCGGCAGAGGCTGCTGCTGCTGATGCTGCGGCTGCTGCAGAAGATCCAACATAGCCTGAGTTACCGTGTCTTCCGCTTCCGCTACCACTGGCAGCGGCTGCTGCTGCTGCAGATGCCTGTCTGCCTGAACCATATCTTTCTCTTTCACCACTACCGCCGGCAGAGGCTGCTGCTGCTGCTGCTGCGGCTGCTCCTCCGCTTGAACCGTATCCTCCGTTTCCACCACTACCACCAGCAGCGGCTGCTGCTGCTGCTGCTGCTCCCCCGCTGTAACCGTATCCTCCATTTCCACGACTACCGCCGGCAGCGGCTGCTGCTGCTGCGGCTGCTCCTCCGCTTGAACCGTATCCTTCGTTTTCACCACTACCGCCGGCAGAGGCTGCTGCTACTGCGGCAGCTGCAGAAGATCCACCATAGCCTAAGATACCGTATCCTCCGCTTCCACTACCACCAGCAGCGGCTGCTCCTCTGCCTGAACCGTATCCTCCGTATCCACCATGACCACCGGCAGCGGGTTCTGCTGCTGCAGAAGCTGCTGTTTCAGATGAGCCAACTCCTCTTCCGTATTGTTGGTATTGTTTACGTGGATAGAGTTTTCCGCCTGAAGCTTCATCGCCGGTTGCTGAAGCCGCTGCTGCTGCTGCCGCTGCTGCTGATGCAGGGTATCTATTTCTCATATCCACATCATATGGGTAACTAGATACTTCACTTGATGCGGAAGTAGTTACCGTTGTAGAAATTTCTTCAGTAGGGAGTTGTTCTATTACTAGTTTTGAACCAGGAGATCTACGTTTTGAGGTTATTGTGGAGGTTTTGTGGTTATGCCTTGAACTTCCAGCTGCTGCTGCTGCAGATGCCTGTCTGCCTGAACCATATCTTTGTCTTTCACCACTACCGCCGGCAGAGGCTGCTGCTGCTGCTGCTGCGGCTGCTCCTCCGCTTGAACCGTATCCTCCATTTCCACCACTACCGCCGGCAGAGGCTGCTGCTGCTGATGCTGCGGCTGCTGCAGAAGATCCACCATAGCCTGAGTTACCGTATCTTCTACTTCCTCTACCATCGCCAGCAGCAGCTGCTGCTGCTGCAGATGCCTGTCTGCCTGAACCATATCTTTGTCTTTCACCACTACCGCCGGCAGAGGCTGCTGCTGCTGATGCTGCGGCTGCTGCAGAAGATCCAACATAGCCTGAGTTACCGTGTCTTCCGCTTCCGCTACCACTGGCAGCGGCTGCTGCTGCTGCAGATGCCTGTCTGCCTGAACCATATCTTTCTCTTTCACCACTACCGCCGGCAGAGGCTGCTGCTGCTGCTGCTGCGGCTGCTCCTCCGCTTGAACCGTATCCTCCATTTCCACCACTACCACCGGCAGAGGCTGCTGCTGCTGATGCTGCGGCTGCAGCAGAAGATCCACCATAGCCTGAGTTACCGTATCTTCCACTTCCTCTACCATCGCCAGCAGCAGCTACTGCTGCTGCAGATGCCTGTCTTCCTGAACCATATCTTTGTCTTTCACCACTACCGCCGGCAGAGGCTGCTGCGGCTGCTGCTGCAGCTGCTCCTCCGCTTGAACCGTATCCTCCGTTTCCACCACTACCGCCAGCAGCGGCTGCTGCTGCTGTTGCTGCGGCTGCTGCAGAAAATCCACCATAGCCTGAGTTACCGTGTCTTCCGCTTCCGCTACCACTGGCAGCGGCTGCTGCTGCTGCAGATGCCTGTCTGCCTGAACCATATCTTTCTCTTTCACCACTACCGCCGGCAGAGGCTGCTGCTGCTGCTGCTGCGGCTGCTCCTCCGCTTGAACCGTATCCTCCATTTCCACCACTACCGCCGGCAGAGGCTGCTGCTGCTGATGCTGCGGCTGCTGCAGAAGATCCACCATAGCCTGAGTTACCGTATCTTCCACTTCCTCTACCATCGCCAGCAGCAGCTGCTGCTGCTGCAGATGCCTGTCTGCCTGAACCATATCTTTGTCTTTCACCACTACCGCCGGCAGAGGCTGCTGCTGCTGATGCTGCGGCTGCTGCAGAAGATCCAACATAGCCTGAGTTACCGTGTCTTCCGCTTCCGCTACCACTGGCAGCGGCTGCTGCTGCTGCAGATGCCTGTCTGCCTGAACCATATCTTTCTCTTTCACCACTACCGCCGGCAGAGGCTGCTGCTGCTGCTGCTGCGGCTGCTCCTCCGCTTGAACCGTATCCTCTGTTTCCATCACTACCGCCAGCAGCGGCTGCTGCTGCTGCTGCTGCTCCCCCGCTGTAACCGTATCCTCCGTTTCCACGACTACCGCCGGCAGCGGCTGCTGCTGCTGCGGCTGCTCCTCCGCTTGAACCGTATCCTCCGTTTCCACCACTACCGCTGGCACTAGCTGCTGCTGCTGTTGCTGCGGCTGCTGCAGAAGATCCACCATAGCCTGAGTTACCGTGTCTTCCGCTTCCGCTACCACCGGAACCGTATCCTCCGTTTCCACCACTACCGCTGGCAGCGGCTGTTGCTGCTGCTGCAGAAGATCCATCATAGCCTGAGTTACCGTATCCTCCACTTCCTCTACCATTGCCAGCAGCAGCTGCTGCTGCGGCTGCTGCTGCTGCGGCTGCTCCTCCGCTTAAACCGTATCTTCCGTTTTCACCACTACCGCCGGCAGAGGCTGCTGCTGCTGATGCTGCGGCTGCTGCAGAAGATCCACCATAGCCTGAGTTACCGTATCCCCCACTTCCTCTACCATCGCCAGCAGCAGCTGCTGCTGCGGCTGATGCTGCTGCGGCTGCTCCTCCGCTTGAACCGTATCCTCCGTATCTATCACTACCGCCGGCAGCGGCTGCTGCTGCTGCGGCTGTTGCTGCTGCATTGCTTGAACTGTATCCTCCGTATCCGCCACTTCCACCGGCAGTGGCTGCAGCTGCCGCGGCTGCTCCTCCGCTTGAACCGTATCCTCCGTTTCCACCACTACTACCGGCAGCGGCTGCTGCTGCTGCAGATGCCTGTCTGCCTGAACCATATCTTTGCCTTTCACCACTACCACCGGCAGCGGCTGCTGCTGCTGCAGATGCCTGTCTGCCTGAACTATGTCTTTGTCTTTCACCACTACCGCCGGCAGCGGCTGCTGCTGCTGCAGATGCCTGTCTGCCTGAACCATGTCTTTGTCTTTGACCACTACCACCGGCAGCGGCTGCTGCTGCTGCGGCTGCTCCTCCGCTTGAACCGTATCCTCCGTTTCCACCACTACTACCGGCAGCGGCTGCTGCTGCTGCAGATGCCTGTCTGCCTGAACCATATCTTTGCCTTTCACCACTACCACTGGCAGCGGCTGCTGCTGCTGCGGCTGCTCCTCCACTTGAACCGTATCCTCCGTTTCCACCACTACTACCGGCAGCGGCTGCTGCTGCTGCAGATGCCTGTCTGCCTGAACCATATCTTTGTCTTTCACCACTACCACCGGCAGCGGCTGCTGCTGCTGCGGCTGCTCCTCCGCTTAAACCGTATCCTCCGTTTCCACCACTACCGCTGGCAGCGGCTGCTGCTGCTGCTGCAGAAGATCCATCATAGCCTGAGTTACCGTATCCTCCACTTCCTCTACCATTGCCAGCAGCAGCTGCTGCTGCGGCTGCTGCTGCTGCGGCTGCTCCTCCGCTTAAACCGTATCCTCCGTTTTCACCACTACCGCCGGCAGAGGCTGCTGCTGCTGATGCTGCGGCTGCTGCAGAAGATCCACCATAGCCTGAGTTACCGTATCCCCCACTTCCTCTACCATCGCCAGCTGCTGCGGCTGCTGCTGCTGCTGCGGCTGCTGCTGCTGCATCGCTTGAACTGTATCCTCCGTATCCGCCACTACCACCGGCAGTGGCTGCAGCTACCGCGGCTGCTCCTCCGCTTGAACCGTATCCTCCGTTTCCACCACTACTACCGGCAGCGGCTGCTGCTGCTGCAGATGCCTGTCTGCCTGAACCATATCTTTGCCTTTCACCACTACCACCGGCAGCGGCTGCTGCTGCTGCAGATGCCTGTCTGCCTGAACCATATCTTTGCCTTTCACCACTACCACCGGCAGCGGCTGCTGCTGCTGCGGCTGCTCCTCCGCTTGAACCGTATCCTCCGTTTCCACCACTACCGCTGGCAGCGGCTGCTGCTGCTGCTGCAGAAGATCCATCATAGCCTGAGTTACCGTATCCTCCACTTCCTCTACCATTGCCAGCAGCAGCTGCTGCTGCGGCTGCTGCTGCTGCGGCTGCTCCTCCGCTTAAACCGTATCCTCCGTTTTCACCACTACCGCCGGCAGAGGCTGCTGCTGCTGATGCTGCGGCTGCTGCAGAAGATCCACCATAGCCTGAGTTACCGTATCCCCCACTTCCTCTACCATCGCCAGCTGCTGCGGCTGCTGCTGCTGCTGCGGCTGCTGCTGCTGCATCGCTTGAACTGTATCCTCCGTATCCGCCACTACCACCGGCAGTGGCTGCAGCTGCCGCGGCTGCTCCTCCGCTTGAACCGTATCCTCCGTTTCCACCACTACTACCGGCAGCGGCTGCTGCTGCTGCAGATGCCTGTCTGCCTGAACCATATCTTTGCCTTTCACCACTACCACCGGCAGCGGCTGCTGCTGCTGCAGATGCCTGTCTGCCTGAACCATATCTTTGCCTTTCACCACTACCACCGGCAGCGGCTGCTGCTGCTGCAGATGCCTGTCTGCCTGAACCATATCTTTGCCTTTCACCACTACCACTGGCAGCGGCTGCTGCTGCTGCAGATGCCTGTCTGCCTGAACCATATCTTTGCCTTTCACCACTACCACCGGCAGCGGCTGCTGCTGCTGCAGATGCCTGTCTGCCTGAACCATATCTTTGCCTTTCACCACTACCACCGGCAGCAGCTGCTGCTGCTGCAGATGCCTGTCTGCCTGAACCATGTCTTTGTCTTTCACCACTACCGCCGGCTGCGGCTGCTGCTGCTGCAGATGCCTGTCTACCTGAACCATGTCTTTGTCTTTGACCACTACCACCGGCAGCGGCTGCTTCTGCTGCAGATGCCTGTCTGCCTGAACCATGTCTTTGTCTTTCACCACTACCGCCGGCTGCGGCTGCTGCTGCTGCAGATGCCTGTCTGCCTGAACCATATCTTTTTCTTTCACCACTGGCAGCGGCTGCTGCTGCTGCGGCTGCTCCTCCGCTTGAACCGTATCCTCCGTTTCCACCACTACCCCCGGCAGTGGCTGCTGCTGCGGCTGCAGCAGAAGATCCACCATAGCCTGCGTAACCGTATCTTCCACTTCCATTACCACCGGCAGTGGCTGCTGCTGCTGCAGATGCCTGTCTGCCTGAACCATATCTTTGTCTTTCACCACTACCGCCGGCAGAGGCTGCTGCTGCTGCGGCTGCTCCTCCACTTGAACCGTATCCTCCGTTTCCACCACTACCGCTGGCAGCGGCTGCTGCTGCTGCTGCAGAAGATCCATCATAGCCTGAGTTACCGTATCCTCCGCTTCCACTACCACCAGCAGCGGCTGCTCCTCTGCCTGAACCGTATCCTCCGTATCCACCATGACCACCGGCAGCGGGTTCTGCTGCTGCAGAAGCTGCTGTTTCAGATGAGCCAACTCCTCTTCCGTATTGTTGGTATTGTTTACGTGGATAGAGTTTTCCGCCTGAAGCTTCATCGCCGGTTGCTGAAGCCGCTGCTGCTGCTGCCGCTGCTGCTGATGCAGGGTATCTATTTCTCATATCCACATCATATGGGTAACTAGATACTTCACTTGATGCGGAAGTAGTTACCGTTGTAGAAATTTCTTCAGTAGGGAGTTGTTCTATTACTAGTTTTGAACCAGGAGATCTACGTTTTGAGGTTATTGTGGAGGTTTTGTGGTTATGCCTTGAACTTCCAATTTGCCGTAGTCTTTCTAGTTCCCTTGCTTTTGCTGCTGCGGCTGCTACGGCTGCTGCTGCTGCAGATGCCTGTCTGCCTGAACCATATCTTTGTCTTTCACCACTACCGCTGGCAGCGGCTGCTGCTGCGGCTGCTCCTCCGCTTGAACCGTATCCTCCGTTTCCACCACTACCTTCTGCAGCGGCTGCTGCTGCTGCAGAAGATCCACCATTGCCTGCGATACCGTATCTTTCGCTTCCACTACCACCGGCAGCGGCTGCTGCTGCTGCAGATGCCTGTCTGCCTGAACCATATCTTTGTCTTTCACCACTACCACCGGCAGCGGCTGCTGCCGAGGCAGCTGCAGTTGATCCTCTGTTATCGCTGGAACCATATCTTTTATGCAAACCTTGTTCACCGGATGCGACTGCTGCTGCATATGATCCTGCGCCATGACTTGCTCTGTATCCATGTCTTCCACCTGTAACACTACCAACGGCTGCTGCGGTGGCTGTTGCTGCTGAAGATGCAGCTTTTCCATGATGAGGATGCTTAGTTACTATTGTTTCTTTTTCTACGAGGTGATCCTTTCCATCTTTACCCTTTGTAATGGTAAATGTCAACACACGTTCCTCATTATCACCCAATTCTCCTATAACTCCAAACAAATCTTTATCCAATTCTATTTCCTTTTGTATTGTTTGTACTTCAATTTCGTTACCATATTTATCTTTTGTAAACGTGTCAGATTTATTAACCCCTTTCGAATGGCCGCCGACTTTATTTTCGATTACATCGAACAGATGAAACGTATCAGCGTACTGCTTATTTATTACTGCGACAGCGTACTGTTTATAAAAAAAAAATACATCAGTAAACTGCTTTATACACTATACTCATACTAAAAATGGAATTTATTATTTTTTGTCTGACTGTATGTTTGTTCCGGCTAATCTCCGAAACGGCTGGTCCGATTTCGACGGGACTCTCACTGGCATATAGTCGATGGTCCAGGGTCTCATATTAATTTCTACTTTGAATTTAAAAAATGTTTAAGGTTCCGGTAATACAAGAAAAACGCAGGAAACTTCCTTGTTGCATAAGTTAGTAGATACCGGGATTCAAGCCAAAACATTTTAGAATACTTAAAATATATACTGAATTATGAATATAGAAAAATAGATAAGAACAATTTACCTGCAGTGCGCAGCACAAGATCACGAAGGTTGCTACTCTCATGGTGACTGAGAGTCGGAGCCGAACTGATGCCGATTGAACATTTCCAGCCTTTTTTATACTCAAAATCTAGTTGAACACTGACGTAAATAAAATAAAACAAAAGATTATGAATAAATATTGACAAAATTATGAGGATATTATGAACGTCTTTAACAGTTAGAACAATGTATTAGTTACCTGTCGATTATAAACAATATGTTATAATTAATGCTAAATTTTGATTGTATGTTATTATTATGTATGACGATTCGCTAACATCTGTTTTCACGTGTGTAATCCTTTTACGTATATCAACTGTTACGGTGTAGATACATTTATTATAGGGGCTCGTACCTATGAGATTAGCGCGCTGATCAGTCGATCTGCGAGGTTAATCTTTGGTCGCTGCGGTCAGTCTTGCGACGGGGGACTGTTTTCACATATCGAGACCCCTCCGTGCTTCGGAAGGCACGCTAAGCCGTTGGTCCTGCGCCTGATCTCTCACCGGTCGTGTCGGTGTATCGTCCCATCTGAGTATGAGAGTGAGGGAATAGGGAGCACACCTTTAGTTGTTTGCTAGTCTCAACTGAGATAAGCGGCCGCGCCGTAACCGAAATTTGAACAGGAGAACATTATTAAATGTTTTCTACGTGTGCTATGACAACCGTTTTGTGGTTAATCTCATAAAATTCGAGCGTCTGTTTGTAACATCAACAGAACAGTTTTTTACACGTTCCATATAACAAAAATGATTTTTTATGTCTGTCCGTTTGTTCCGGCTAATTTCCGTAACGGTAGGACTGGTTTTGACGGGTCTTCCACTGGCAGATAGCTAATGGTCCAAGGCCTAATATTAGGCTACTTTGAACTTTAACAATGTTTGAGGTTCTAAATCTAATCCAATAAAGTTGTTAACCATTTCAGATTCAGATAGGTAAATCTTCTTACTGCTGCTAGCTACCTATAAATCCTCGGGAACGGAGTCCCGGGTATAAGCTAGTCTATACTAATATTATAAAGAGGAAAGGTTTGATTGTTTGTTTGCATTAAATTAGCTCCGAAACTACTGATCCGATTTGAAAAATTATTTGATTGTTGGGATGCTAAACTATCCCCAGGTGACATAGGCTATATTACATTTTCAAAAAAGTTAGGAATCCTTACTAAAACCGAAATAATGTAACCGAAGGTGTAAAATTTTTACCTACAATATTCTTTACGGCGCGTGCGCTGCGAAAACTATTGATGATAGAATAATGTATATAATATTATACTACGATTATGCAAAACACATAATTATTTATAAAAAGTGTTGCAACAGCATTATGTATTATTATAGTTATTCCACAATAAGAGTTATTTTATTTTAAAATTTCAATTGAAATGCCGCCGCTATAAAAAGCTCTATAATTGTATCTTGGTTTTAATCCTTATCAAAATAAATTACTACATATTCAAGACTACTTCATAACCTTTACATGACTTTATGAATCGTTCAATTTGGACATTCCAAACGAAAGTATATGAAAGTATTAGAAAAAAAGTTGCGTGGTAGCCAAAGTGCAAAAATTAGAAATAATTTTTTTTTTATTATACAATCATTAAAATAAAAGTTCATTAAAATAATAATGTTCAAACTTTTTTCTAATTTTCTTTTTTTAGTAGCAAATAGAAGAATGTATGTGTATGTATTATAATTTTTAATTTTGAAATATGTGTTAAATACCCGTGCGAAGCCGGGGCAGCCGCTAGTAGATAAAGAAATTTCTTAAGAGGGCCTCACCCTTCACAGAGAATGAATAACCTAATTGAATTTCTGAAATACCCTTATCTTTTCCTAATCAACTTAATAACAGTTCATCTATCTAAGAAAATTATTATGTAAATTATCATGTGTGTAGTGAGGGGTTAAGGAAGATTAAGAAGGGTTAAGATGAAGACAATCTTATCGAGGGTCCGATCGACCGTAAAGATAGAAGGCTAAATTCACGGAATTTCGTTTAAGCATCCGTAAGCCATTATCGTAATTGTATAACGTTGTAGAGGTGTCTCCATATCACCAACATCAATAATAATGTTCACTTGACCGAAATTCGGACACGGTGACGAAGTTGAGACGAGCCAACTACGCAGGAGATATTAATGCGCACAAGTATGCGCGCACACAGGTGCACTCCCTATTCTCTCACTCTCATAGTCCAAAAGGCATCAGACCGACACGACCAAGGAGAGACCAGGCGCAGGACCGACGGCTTAACGTGCCTTTTGAAGCACGGAGGGGTATCGACATGTGAAAACGGTGACCACCACAAGACCGACCGCGGCGAGCACAGCCGTCGCAGATCGTTTGATCTGCGCGTAGCTACGAGCCCCTCGAATCGTTTCATGAATACTATTTTCTGTTTATCTGTTATAAGAATGAACCATGAACTCTTAAAACAGGACAGTTTACTATGTGAAAGCGAGACGCCGCTATGTGCAGTGTTATGCGGCGTCCCGCTGAAAGTCGGCTGAATGAAGTTGGGCAGGTCACCTAGCTAGGCGAGGTGACGGCAGGTGGAGTAAGGCCTTGACAAAATGGTGGCCAAGAACGGGCAAGCCGTCCGGCAGCGAGATGGGTTGATGATATTACTAAGATTGCGGAATGAGGGGCGCACCTGGATAAGATTGGCACAGGACCGCGGTGGATGGCATTGTTTAACGGAGGCTTATGGCAGTGGGATATTGAAGGCTGTGGATGATGATTAGAATGTTTATTGTACGTTGCCTTGGACTAAATCAGAAGATACTGCCTCCGATACCAGCAAAGGACGAATATTTGTCTCTATTCTTGCCATATGTTTGTCTGAAGAGAACACTCACGAAACATGTAAAAATATATAATATAATAATATAAAAATATACATACCTAGTAGGTATTACTTAATATCAGCTTTGTGCTGCCTATGCTTTTTTAATATTTCCTTCTATTTATATCGTAAATAATACTTGAATTTCAGCTGTAATTTTTCTAAAGAAAAATAATGTAAATAAAAATCACTATGCCTGTCTCTGTGCCAGCCTCATACGGGTTCCACCGGGGATGGCAACCATATTATCATCCGTCTCTAATGATAATTTAATAAATGACATTATCACCCTAATTTTAATTGCTACTTTGGGTTAGCGCGAAGTCCAGGGTTCGATTCCCGTGTTGGGCAGTGTTATTGGGTGTTACATTATTGTGTTTTGCGCAACGGCTAAGCAATTGGACTGCTGCGCTAAGGGTTGGGGGTTCGAGACAAAACTTTGCGTGATCCGCAGATGTTTGTCCTGGGTCTGGGTGTTTGTATGTATGTTACATTTTATGTTATACCGGAGAATTTGTTAGTGTGGGGCTATTTAAAAAAATAATTTAAAAATTGCTTACTTTTCATTAAATAACCCTCATTAGCGGCACGGCGATTGGATTTGCGCCCGGTAAGTGGCAATAGGCTCATACCCTATTATATACATGGGACCTACAACATAACTGGATACGAGTATAATTATACACCGACAGACTTCTTTTGCTAATAGACAATAAAACCTGACTTTAAAAAACAATATCATTAGTTTTTTTTCTTTAAACTGACTTGCCAACTGTTGCTCAGATGCCTCAAATCATTCAATAGTTTTTCAGTCTCATTCCGTCGCCGTGGGAGTCATCATTAAGATAATGTTTTTTTATTATTTAAAAACTAACAACGTCGAGGGTCGGTGTTTTAGACATCTATAACTTGGCACACAAATTGAAGCCACGTTATGTACCTACGTTACGACTGAGACCCGTATGGTGGACAGATTTACTGTCAGCACTGAACATACAACACACTTTTAAAGTATGTACAGTTGCCCGGACACACTGTATAAAAATTAATCCCTTTGGTTGGACCAATTCCGCTAATTCTTTTTTTGTTGTGCTTGTTATTGTCAGGAGGTTCTTATGAAAGAAAATTAAAATAGTTAATAATATAATTGCGCGGAACATTAGGTAATATAACAAAACTTAGCGAATATATTATATAGAAAAGTTGTTCTAATGTAACCTTCTTAATGCTTTTGACAATATAAACTTTCCTGTATAACCTATTGCGTTTGACATAATTGTCAGTCGAATTCAATAATCATAGATATGACAGGACAACGTCTGTCGGATCAGCTGGTATAAAATAAATACGATTGTATGTTTTCTGGTTCATCCATTTTTCACTAGGCAAAGGAATAATAGATTTGATTCCAAAGAGATATGTCGTGGGTTCCAAAAAAAGTTCTTTAAAAAATTTAAACTATGATTCCTAATCTGGGGCCCTAGTGAAGTAGAAAAACGTTTGACGAATAGAAAGAATAATGTATGGCATTGACACTATTGTCATAGATTGCAATATGGGCGAAACCTTAAGTCATCCCCATATATTTATCATTCTTTTCGAGATCTATTCGTTAAGTGTTTGCTGCTTGTCAGTTGAACGTGACCACTATTTTTGAACCGCGTCGTTCCCAGTCGTGAATCCCATAACAATGGGGTACATACCTGTCAGTCATCGTGTCACTTTGCTAAATTCCTTCCTATTACAAAGTTACGTGTTGTTATAACAAATAATAAATTGCAACGTCAAGGCATAACGATATTCCGTCATGGCCCAATACTGTTAAAGCGATTGGTACCCGTTTGTTTTTTGGACAATGTGTAGGTACCAATTAAGAAACTCTTTTACAGTAAAGTTTTATTACATTACATATAAAGGTTTATATTACATATTATGGCGCCAGCGTCTTAAATATCTCCGCTAAGAAACACGAAACTAAGTTCTTTAAGATATTATTTGAAGTCTAGACATGCCGTTGAGCTCTCTACCTACCCCTTCGGGAATTGCAGGCGTGTGTATATTAGTACCATTTAATTAACATTATCTTCTGGGTGGGGGCTCAAGCAGTTTCGTTTTTTTGTCCTGTGACACCCAATAAAGACACCTTAGGGGATAAGACAAAAAAAAACAAAAAAATATAATCTTCTCAGCGAGGGACGGCCGACGACGATCAAATAGTTTCAACACCAAAATGTTTACGGGCAAATATGGCCTCGAAGCCTGGTATACTTGGCCGATTGTTTGGAGAGGTTTACAAACATCGTAACAGAGTTCTTCGGTCATAAAACCACCCTCTGTTGTTCTGTCTGTCTCCTCGACGGCGAAGCGCGTTAATTAAGGGCCAGTGAGATTTATCACCAATTTAATTTAGGGTAAGCAACACGTGTGTTTGAACTTGAATCGTGGTGGTATCTAATTGTATGTACATTTTTTAGGGTTAAGTGTTCTCATATTGAATATAGGTGCGATATTTGGTATTTTATGTGCAACTAGACTGCCCCGTTGGCCAATCAATCGCTACGCTGTATTAATATACTACTGAGAATGAGGTCCTTGGTTCAGATCCCGGGTCCGGCAAAGTGTTACTGGGTTTCTTCCATTTGGTAATTCTCAGTAGCAGCACGTAATCTGGATTTTTGTCCATTGATGGCAATTAGATCGCCCCCTGTTACATTCGGACCTATAATATAACTGGCTAAAAGTGGCTGTACTACCTATTGGGGTATATTAAAGGCGTGACGTTATATTTCTATTTGTTTCACTTAACGCAAAAAGTACGAGAAAATATTTGTATCAGTCTAGCAAGACTAACAGACGTGGTAATCACTGTTCATTCTGTATAAATGCCTTCTCTATAGGTATGAGAAGAGATTTCTAATAATATTTATTATTTTATCCTACATTAGGACAGTAATATAATGATACTGCTAAATCTTTGGGGAGTTATTAAGTAGTATATTTACTACATCTAAACAAATGTCATCTTAATCCAGCCTAATAAATATTTAAACTAAAGTATCGTACGCATTGTCACCATTAGTTGAACGCAGACCACTTGTCCACCCGCTTACATTTTACCGTGTATAATTTCCACGTTAGATTAATAATGGGCAGCACGTCAAAAGGCACCGAATAGAATGCTAGAGTTAATGACGTTACACCTGATCCTACTCCTTGCTTAATGAAGACGACTCAACACATGTCTCGCTAACCCCGTACCACGATATTCCGTACGTAAAACGGTCACGAGAATATTTGAACGTGTTTGAACAAGAGTAGAGGGTCTCCAACTGTCACTGGCTTACAACATGTCCAGACTTTCGTTTTAAAAGGATTCCAGAATTCTTAATTGAAATTTATTTATGGTGTAGAATATTAAGTTTGAATTTAGAAGTTTAGAACGATGCGATTCGTTATTCGAATAAGTACAGTTACGAGATAAAGACGTAAGATTGTAAGTATTAAAAAAAACTTGATGTTTTTGCAAAACTATTAGCTGAAATTAGGAGATATTAAAATAGTCAACAATCTGTCGACATATACTTACTAGCCTAAATATTCTTGCCTGCCTTATTAGACAATTTACAATCTGAGAGACATTCGCATTCAAATTCTTAAAAATCATGTATTTTATTGTACATTGTCTGTTTCGCCTTACGGTACGTCAGGTGTTAACAAACTTGAATTCAAGAGTGAAATTTACGTCTTTTCAAGAAATAAATATTTATTTTTAATTTATTTATTCAGCTGTCTTGTTCTTATGACTTTATTCAAATCACCGTTTACGATTGAAACGTTATCGCAATTATGTTGCTTATGTTTTGTGTTTGTTCTCTTCAATAAAAATGTTTAATTGTACACCATTCAAATATCATTAATTGTTTACAAAGCCTGTGTTGTAGTTTTAACAATTGACGGTTATCACTGCCCCTGCCTTAACTTAAAAGAGTATTCAATATGTATAAACAAAAGTACAAAACTCAATTTACACACAATTGTGTAAGATTATAGTAAAGAATTAACCTTTTCATGTCGGTCACATGTAAAGCAAAGATAAATTTTTCGACGCTATTTTTTTTGTTCAGAATATTTTCTGCTATGGTATGAAGCTACTTATCATCGCGCCTGTATTATCGGAGAGATAGAAAGGTATGTGTGTAACAGGGGGTGAGAATTTCGATGTAACAAATTGCCTTTATAAGGACACATCAACATTCTAAGTCTAAGGCACCATTGGCTATCGGTACATAATACTATTTATTCAAATTTAGATTCCTGGTATGAAATTGCCAACACAAACAGCCACTATTACTTACTTACATACTATATAGTCTATTGCTAGTTGCCATATACAATCATACAAATGCCTTGCCGTGACTTCGTCAAACCAGGCCTTAAAATGATAGAAAATATGGTCATATTTAACGAGTAAATTCGGCTCGGGCATCAGGCTCTCTTCTAGAATAAAGCCAGTTGTATAATCAACAAACTTTTTTCACGGATAAAAATAATTTGTTTTTTTTTTGTCTTATAATAAAGGGTTGTCGACAACTAAATTGCTGCCAATCGATTACCCGTCACTGTCATAAACTGATCATCAACCTGCACCCGAAACAAATCACCTATAAACTTACTAACAATCTTACGTATACATCCTGTAAACGACATTTTGAACCTTACCGCTTACAAAATAAGAGTCATGTGAGATCCTTTATAACTTTGTTAATTCAAGGCAACCGTTACAGCACAAAAAATGAAGATTCCTTTTTTAATTTTCAATTATAATGACCAGAGACAACAAAATAAACACTCTATTTTTTGTTACTGGCAGAAAATAGGGCGCATGTCATCGAATTGATGATTCTACTAGAAAGAAGCTTTTCAACAAAAAGTTTATTAAGAAATTATTTAATATTTATTATTGTTTCTTTGTGTAAAGGAGGAACAGCTAGTCAAACTAATTGAAACCATATTTTGGAGATTAAGCGATAAATGAGAAATTTAAACGAGAGACAAACTAAAAATCTAAAGTTTACATAAATCAATATTCTTCTCGTTAGGGGCTATCTAGGTACGAACCCAGGACATTCGTGTTATCACTTAGTTACTGCGCCCCATCGTCAAACCTAGACCGTTGCTTTCTGGTTGACAAGTTGTTATCATATTACATATTCTGGTATATTCTAGAAACCATTTCATGGAGAAAACACATCCCAAAAGAACTTTGATTCAATTCAATGTCAATCCAGACATCTCTGCCTACCCTTTCTGTGAATTCATAAAAAACATAAACATCTGTTTTACGATACTTTTTCCAAACTTTAAGACCTCTTTGTCCCAACAGACAAACTTAACGTCAGTCTACGACAAATTGCTCGATTTAGTAACGTTAACTTAGACATTGGGACAGATCACTTAAGTGGCAAATCTGCCAGCAATTGCGGTCGGCAAGCACTTCCGAACTCCCCCTTAACTAACTTAGGATGTTAACCAAGATAGTGTTTGACAAACTGTTTGATAGTAACCGTACCTAGTACGTTAATGACTGGCAGTTTGTATCAGTCTTTAACAATACCTAAGTTGAGTTAGAGAAAAAAAGAGATATTTTTGTGCCGAACAATGCGACAGATTACTACTACAGCAGACTGACTAGATAAACGAATCTAGTGTACACAATAACATGACTTTTTTTTTTAAAAAAACCTCACCCACACTTGGATTTTTCCTGTATCGTGGGTGCGTTTCAAAACGAAATATCACATACACAAGCACCCAGGCTCGTAACAAACTGCGGATCACACAAATTTTTGTCCCGTGCACGTATCGAAGCAACCCCTAGCGTAGCAGTTCATCGCTTAGCCACCGTACCATTCAAGTCGTGGGATATCACTGACTATATTATTATGGTACAGAGGACGCATTTTTGACCTCTGAGGGGGCTCCGCCTGGTCCGGAGTTTTGGCGAGACCTACTAAAAAGTATACCTACAGACAGGGTTACAAGCTAACTATAATAATTACATATATATTATAACCAAACGACTAAGGACACCCCGTAGTGGGGTCCGGACCTCGGCTGCAAACTTCGATCAAGTTTTAGTGTTTCATGTAATACGAGTATGATAGCATTTTCGGCTTTGATAAATTCAAATCTGGTAAATTTTTTCGAGGCTGTTTAGCTTTACCTAACAATATCTTTTTGATAGTGGCGTTTAGTCATGCCAATAGCTTTAAGATATTGTGTACCTATCTATGGAATAAGTTAGTAGCCCTAGCTTCTTAGTAGACCGTAGAAACTACCATCTGTCGTTAACGCTTCCTTGCTTTATATTATTATCACAACGTCTTAGGGTTATCACCCTTCTGTTGACGCTTCCTGTTCTTGAACAGTATGACGCGTGTCCCGCCGTCACTAACTCAACGAAACACACCCTTATAGTAAGGTATGTAAGGTCTATTATAACAATACTGTTATTATACAATACATTTATGGAAATTGGAGACATCCGCTCGTGTGGCGCGCACGCGTCTTGTGTTTTATGCGCGATATGCTTTGGTGCGGCCAGGTGGACGCGCTTGAATTTACTTGTTCCAACGTTTTTTTGACCGTATGTAGGTACGTTACGTACTTAGGAAAATGTTTAGTTCCCCTGGAAACTTTAAACCTTTGGATTAAGAAAGGTTTTGATGCCCTGAAAACTTTGTAATCAGTAGTAAAAAATCTTTACAAGATCAAGTCATTGCGAAAAGAGCGCAATTCAATAAGATTTTATCTGATTTCTATTGACTCATCAGGTAATATGGCTCGATACTGTCAAGTTCCAAAATTGCAGGTTAGATCTTAGGTACGGACCAAATTTCGCTTACCCTCCAAACATTTAGTCAAGTTCATGCATGTGACAAGCTTTTAAAATATAGAAAACAATTTAGAACCAAAAATTAACTACTGACAAAATAAAATATTAAATCTCATTCATTGTAAAATAACTAGGTTCCTAACCTTTTAGTTACAATGTTCTATAAGAACTTAAATAATAATATTATCGCTTAATATCATGACCTATCAGTATCTTAATAATTATACATATTATTTGTAAATAAAATAAAAATGCAAAAATACGTTAACCCTGTCTCAGTTGAGCGCTTGTTTTTGAATTTCGAAGGAGCATAACGTTCGACCATAACGTACAGCGCGAGCCGACTACCAAGTCGCGGGTCGCTTCTCTTATAAATATTATATCAATTTTATGAGTATAAGTCCTTCCTTTAAACTGAAATTAGAAGTATTACAATTTTACTTTATAGAAAAAACAGACTGTTACAAGAGGATTTTCTCAGTATTAGGTTTTGTAGTTTTTATTTTATACAACGTGATTTACGAATCGTGATTTTTTTATGCAGAATAAGAATAAGAATTGTTCATTTGCTCGAAATTTGTGTGAGTTTGGTGTTTACAGATGGAGATAATATAATAGTAGTTTCACATATTTCGCTTACTTTTTTCGGCATGCATAAACAAAGTACACATAAAACTATACCTATGACTATAACATAAATATTACAATAGTTATAAATGTAAATAATAACTATTGCATATTGCAGGCCGCGGTTTATCAGCCCGGAGTAAGGCGCGCGCCGAAAGACCGTTAAAAATAAGTCACCGTGCATTACTTCCTACGCCAGGGACAAATCCACACCCTTACCTTTAATAAAAAAGCCAACATCAAGTACATTATTATAAAAATATCCCATAAGTATAATTAAAATATAGACGTACAAATTTAGAATTGTAAGTGTTTGGTAAATCAAAAAAAAATATATTTTAATGTATTTTTTTTTACTTTAAGTAAAGAAATATTAAAACGTTGCACCTTTGTCACTTACGTAAGGACAACCCCATGAAATTTTCTTTTATGAATTCCTTACGAGATTTAATTTTCCCATTCACTGTAGGTGTTTCTTATCAAAGGCCTCTTCTCGTATAGAGAAGGATTGAGCACTGATCACCACGCTAGCTCACTGCGGGTTGGCGATTTCAGATAATTAAATCCAGGTTTCCTTACGATGTTTTCCGTCACCGTCAGTCAGTGGTGTCTTAGAATATCTAAAAAAGTATTTATGACATTAAAAAAGTCACATTGATACTTGCCTTGGTTTGAACCTGCAACCTCGTGCATAGAAATCCGGTAGGTCAACCACTAGGCTACCACGACTTTTTTATTTATCGGTGTATTTATAGGTGTTTCTTACCTATTTTTATTTATCCTAAGTATTATTAGAAATCAAAATCCATCCCTGAAGTTATTGTCGTCTTTTATGTGTACACGAACAACAGTAGTAATCGCAAAGAAAGCTCACCCTACAAAATAAACCTTTTTTATGCGAGCAGCTGGCCCTAATGATGTTTAGACTTTATCACCTGAATTTTAGATGCTATTTTACATTAGCAAAAGTTCAACATTTGCCTCAATACTTAAACTGGTTGCTTTTAATATTGCGATGTGTTAAAATTGGGACCGTCGCCTCTTTTGATTAATTATGAATTTTGAGTCAATGGAACAGTATGAGCTTATGATGTATATTATGAATTGTATTTGTATTGTATGATAATATTATCATCTCAATGTCTTTTTAAAATAAACATGTAAATTTTAAAAAGATACCTTGATATTCTTTTATGGCGTGCATGCTCTTACTTATAATTGCTAGAATTAAAAAAAAAACCTTTTTGTTTCAATGACTACAAGAAAACTAGTTTTTTAACAGAAATATACAACTTTTAATACTCAGCTTTCTTGTAAACAAAAACAAACAGAAATTCGAATATAAAATATAATACAAGCGGCCACTAAAAAGCACTCACGCTTATCAAGATCAAATAAGGGGAGATCGTAGGGTCCGACCGCGACGTAACGTCTTTTGGGCCCAAGACGAGTTCCTTGTAGACCGTCGCAGAAGCGGGCTGGGCGCACGCCACCCCTGCTCACCCGCCAAATTCAAATACTCACATTCAAATTCAAAATTTTAAATAAAGTGCTTTGTGTTTATGCCAGTATTCATTTCAAAAAGAGAATTAAATATACAAACGGTGAAAAATTAAAAATAAATAGTTGCGAATATAATTAGGTATATTGTGGTGGTGCTATTTTTAATGTTATTTTTTTATAGTGCAATATTGTGTAAGGAAACCAATGGTCTGATTATAGTGCCTTATTTAAGTGTTATTTTAACCTGTTTACTACCCGGGAGTTGCAAATATTTTGGTAAGTTTTTATTTTTTTATTGTGCATGAAATTGTTGCCTGTAAAGTTTCTGCTGTTCTTAGGGTTTTTAAAACATCCTCTATTAGACATAGAGCATAAAGAAATTTTCGATTAGTAACATTCGATAATAAACCGTGAAATGTGTCGTGCCTAGTGGTTGACTGGCGATTAGTATGCAGAAAGTTGCAGGTTCAAATCCAGGCAAATATACTAAGTGCCTTTTTCAAAATCGTGTGTACTTTTTTAGATATTCTACCAAAGCAGATTTATAAACAGCCTGAATACTAGCAATAGGCTGGTTTCCTATTACATGGGATAAATTAAATTTGGCAGGATGTAGTCGTCTAAATTGATACCAACGCCTACCCTTCTCTTGAAAGATGTAATAGTGATTGCAAGCCATTCTAATCCTAAAACAAAAGGTAATGTTGACATGTTCACAGTATTTTACTACAGCTAGGGGAGTTAAGGTGTCATTATCAGTCGGGGACCAAACTACACCTAATTTGCATGTATATAGTCCGACATGAATATCTAAGAATGTGGCGGAAAGTGGAACTAAAATAACCCCTTAGAAATGGTGTCAAAATTGACAGTTGTCGATAGATCCACGAAGACAGTGGCGCCCCCACTGAAATGCAAAGCTTTCTTATCGCTTTAAACGCTGATAACATTCTTATGAGGTTGCTATGGTAACGGGCGAACTGTTTTGGTCTTATCTATTACCTGACAGATGTGTGATATCCTAGTATGTTTATATTTGCTCAGTGACCAAGAGTTTGGCTTTTTGCTCTAAGTGTTGGAAGTTTGATTTCCAGACGGCACATACTATTAATTGTAAGTATAAGTACCTAGTAAACATTTTGTGTTTAGGTTTGGGTAAAATAATAATATTTGATAAACTTCAACGCAAACACTAATTTAATTAACTAATCAAATTAATTTTAGCAAATAAAAAAGTTATTCCGAATTTCTGCATCATAGGTTCGTATTTCAATATTTCCAAAGCAAGAATCGAACTCGTATCTCCGGACGCAGTAGTTAAATCACCACAGCGCCAAATCGTAAGTCGAAATTGTAGTATTCTTAGAGATGATACTAATTTGCGCCTGACGCATCCTACCATTATAATATCGTTATTCGAGGCGATCATACTGACTTGTCATATAATTATATCAAGAGATCATAAATCACTTGTCGATACTACAATTTCAATATTGTACCATATTTTATTTATTAGAGTAATCTTTGTAGTTTCTTGCCAGTTCTTCTTCCTAGGAATTACATCTTGACGTTTCTTAAGCATCTGTAATTGATTTATTATCAAACAAAAACATTCTAAATTTGAATTTGATACAAAAAAGAAATGAGTTCCAATATCTTATCCCCATTCCATACAGTCAATGCGGCCCACCCATTACCAGAGCAAACTAGCCACAATGAAAACAGCAACAAGCATTTAAAAAATAAACGAGTGTTTACAGTTCGTTAATTCTACAAATTTTACGCGGGAAAAACAGCTGGCTCATTCATTCATTTTTTTCCACAGATCTGATGAAAATAATACAATGATTAAAATATATTCATTGACTTATTACGTGTTGACTGAATAATTGCATTAATTATAGCATAATTGTTATTGTTATAGATGTGATAGCGATTGAATTCAAGTCTAATATATCCAGTGTCACTGGTGTACTGAATAGTTTAGTTGGTTTAGAGCCAAGTTACTTTTTGATGATGGGAAAAATGTCTAATTAGGCTTATAATATAGGAATATTATAAGCCTAATTAGATATTCTTGTGGGTGAGAAAACCAAATAGGCTGGCGCGTTTAAAATATTAGGATCAAATCAAATTCGTATGATTTTGAATCTAGGCTATGTACCTTACATTTCTAAAAAGTACGAATAACTTATTAAGTTTTCATTTCTGCAACCTCTGGCACATATTTAGGGGATTAATAACTAAAGCAACAATAAAACAAAGCACAACAAAAAACGCAGAACAAACATGAATAATGTAATGTTAAACACATTCGCAGCCCTGATTCGTGCCGTCATAATTGCCATCAGCGACACAACAGTGCCGATACGTAATCGGTGCGGTGAGAGCGCGTGAAACGCGAAAAAACACGTTATTTTTAAACGTTAAACGAAATAAAAAAGTAATGAGTTATTGATTCGGTCGAGGTCATTGGCCGACCTTGACATTCGTTAACACTGTAATACAGTGACTGTGTCAAGGCTGATTTTATTTATGCACTCATTGAGCTTTTTATTTTTTTAAGTTCGGAACATTTTTAAACTTTTAATTTGTGTTCATTTTTAAATGAGTGCGATATAAAACTGTTACAGGCAGGTTATAAATTGTGTTAGGGCATTAGAACTGGCTGAAAAGGCTTGTGTTTGAGATCTTAGACAATTTACTCCATATTGGATTACGTTTGACCGTATGCCAATCACGTCAAAGACTATATATGCGCGACTAAACAAAACGTATATTTTGTGCACGTCATCGTCAAGATTAGGTACTATCTCCTTCCTACGGTGAAACTTTTTGATATCCTCTTTGGCCAAGAACGGGGCAATACCGAACTTATGATGAAACTGCTACAGTTTAACTTCTTCCACCAATAGCTAGCGAGAGGTTGTACGCGTAGCTGCTATTACATCGGATATTGCGTAGGTACCTAAAATTGATTGCACCTACAGTAAACTTCTGGCGGATGAGGTCGCTTCTAAAACTTTGTTAAACCAATGGGATTAGCTTGCCGCTGGTTTTTGCTGAATCTTTCTTTCACCTTTCTTTTGTTAGTATTTTAGCGCTATAGATGTCTCTATCAGCATAATTAGCAAGATAAGAGCTTATTATAATACAATTAGGATTAAGAACAATAGTTTCTAACTCTCTAATTCTGGTTCAAGACACTACCCAATTAATTAAATTGACAAGAAAGGCCGCCATTTTAATTAATATAACATAACAATTTCCAAGTGTCCGGTCCGTTAGACCGAAGGGACCGCAAGGAGTTTAATTGTCGTTGAGATTTACGGGTTGTGGACGTGTTAGCCAAATTGAAAGTTGACTATAAATTAGGTGGGCAGCTGACCAGACGTCGGTAATGTATGTGGCTACGGATTTACACTCACACTGCTTTATACATGTCTTATAGAGTTCATTATACGTAAAATTGTGAAGTGAATAAACTATCTTGGGATGATTTTTTAACGATTGCATTTTAGGTTTAATTTGGGAACTAACTTGGAACATTTGTATCAACAAAGGGTTAAAAAAAGATCTGCTGATTTTGAGTTCTGATGCTTCATACATGTGATATTTTAGGAACTTTATCAAGACAATTTTAAGCTACGAAAAAATAGATTCTATATTCAATAAAATTACTTTATTTTCTCTGTTACTGAATTTAAAAAAAAGTCCATTTATTTGTTTGTTCAGCGGATTTCAAACGAAGACGAGAAATATTTCATTTAACTTTGTTCTCCCGCCCACTTGAAAAATCAAACTTCCAAAATTCTCAAAAGCGAAAATAGACAACTTTTATTAAGTCCTTCGTTAAAACTGCATTACATTTTCTCTTTCGTCGATATGAAAGGATTTCTAACTGGAAGAACCACAATCCCTGCAAAGTTCTTTTATACAAGTTATTTTGTTATGAAGTACTGGTTCGTAGGGTGGGGTCCCTTTGTGAGCGGGTAACGCGTGCAGCGATTTTATCATTTATTGTTTTCAATATTTTTAGAAGGCTTAAACTTAACTAACTTCAACTTAACGAGTTTAATTAACTTTTGTAATGTAACCTTATGACGTTTCACTTATCTATCAGTCGAATCAATATTCATAATTATTAAAGGACAACGTCTGTCGTGAAACTGAGCACACTCCGTACTATTTTACGGTTGAACGTAAATTCTGATAAATATAATGTCGTAATTGGTGGCTGAGGGATTCAACTGCTTCGTCATAAACGGTTTGTTCCCCGTTTGGCATATCTATAGAGGTACGCCAATAATATATATAATCGCGAGTAATGTAATCTTTTTACGTGTCATATTTTATGTTCGTAGTACAGTACCTATATTCTAGTGTGGGCCAAAATAAATACAAAATAAAAATATATAGTACCTATCTACGTGTATGTGTGTGTGGGGCTCGTAGTTATGCGGCTACCCCGCAGATCAGTCGATCTGCGAGGTTAAGCCGTGCTCGCCGCGGTCAGTCTTGTGATGGGTGACCGTTTTCACATGTCGAGACCCCACCGTGCTTCGGAAGGCACGTTAAGCGGTTGGTCCTGCGCCTGATCTCTCTCCGGTCGTGTCGGTCTACCGTCCCATCGGATTATGAGAGTGAGGGAATAGGGAGTGCACCTGTGTCTGCGCGCATACTTGTGCACTATAATATCTCCTGCGCAGATGGCTAGTCTCAGCTGAGACAGGCCGCCGTGACCGAAATTCGGTCAGGAGGACATTATATGCTATCGCGAGTAATATAATCTTTTTTACGTGTCATATTTTATGTTCGTAGTACAGTACTTACATTCTACTGTGTTCCAAAACATTTACAAAAATGTATAATACCTACCTACGTGTATGTTTGACACGTCATCATCTACTATTTTCTTTTTTTTAATCGACAGTTAACAATTTTTTTTAATTATTTGATTTTCAGCATTTTGAGCCACTTTTACGTTTTGTAATTGTTTTGATAATTTGTTCATAAGTTCGTGTGTATGCAAATAAATTTTTTCTTCTTTTTCTTTTTACCTAAATTTAACCTCATTACATCGCTGTCAGTGAGACCATAGACTAACGCTTAAATGAAGGATTACTACCCCTTTTACTTTCTTCCATTGTCCTGCCCTTTGCCGGTTCGAATAAAAATCTTACCAACCCATGGAGTGTGTAACATTAAGAACAAAACAATATTGAGATCAATACTTTGGTACTTATGAGTTATCGATTACCGTGAAATAAATATAACTTTAACGTCGTAGTAACGTTTAATGTGAAGCAGCTCACAAAGTTTTTGGGTTCGATTCCCAGATCAAGAAATATGGTTTGAAAGTTTTCTGTGTCTTCTTAGTAGGCATTCGAGTACAAATCAGTAGCATAATTAAAGTAGGCGACAGTATAGACTAGCTTATCCCTTTCGGGAATACTTGTTAACATCAAACACATTTGACATTACAAATGCTTTTTTATTTCCTGGTGTTTAAATAAAACAAGAAATAAAAACTTGGATTCGTTATAACGTTAGCACCTCTCGTAGTTAACTCATAAACCGAGTTTAGGTTCATCCCGAAAGATATAAGACCACAATGTCCCGTATACCGTCACATCAAAACAGATGGCAATATCTGTAAACTGTGAGACTTCAATATTGGTTTAGACAAACATTATCGCAAAGATGACCGCACACACAACATAAATTCAACCTTCAACCAACAACTTAAAGTCTATAATCGTCTAAACAACCCACACGCGTACGTCGTGTAACAAAACAAATGAAAAAGTTTTTATTTATCGCCTCAACACTTCATTCTTTATTTTAACAAAGGGAAATCGTTCTTAGTGTGTGTATTTAAAGTCCTTTTTTGTATTATCGTAAAAGGGAGGAACAATAAAAACGTTCCAAATTCAAAGTTATTCGAAATGCTAAAACGTTAAAGGTGGGCCATTATAAAAGAAGTTAGCTTCTTACGTCACGTTAACAAGGTGTGGGACATGGCGCCCGCGGCTGCCGTTTTGTTGGCATTTTATTCTTATTTTGTTGCATCATAAACGGACCCTGATAGGGTGGACACACTGAAACAGATTGCCATGTCGTCACTGTTGACATAAAATCTTTGTTTGACTAAATGCATGAAGCATGAAATATTTGTTATAAAATCGAAATTTTTGCTTCTGATTTTTCTGGATCCTTCTTGTTATTAAACCGAAATGATGATGATGATGTCTGAATCTGATCTTTATAAAGATCAGATTCAGACATTCAGACCTTTTCAAGATTTTTCTCCGGATGCGGTGTTAATACTCTATAGAGTACTAGCTGCCCTCTCCGGCTTCGCACGGGTATAAAATATATATTATAAGTATTTCTCCACTATTTAATGGATGTTATTATACATATAAACCTTCCTCTTTAATCACTCTATCTATTAAAAAAACCGCATCAAAATCTGTAGCGTAGTTTTAAAGATTTAAGCATACATAGGGATATAGGGACAGAGAAAGCGACTTTGTTTTATACTATGTAGTGATTAACACCGCATCCGGAAAAAAATCGCTGCTCCGTTTTTATACCGTACACAACTGTCATTCTTTACATACAAGTAATGACTACACTCTATGGTTAGGATGCACCAAGAGTCCAGAATTCCAGCTTTATTGTTAGTAGCTAAAGCAAACGGATCAGTTTGATGTTCTATTCCCGCGTCGGCAAGTCAATCTCGCGCAAGTTAAGGAACGAATTGACGACGGTTTTATGACGCACTTGATGGTAAAATTACCGGGGCGCCGGTTTATGAGCCCGTGCGGGTGACGCACTCGCGGTAAACACGGTGTATCTGACCCTAGTTCGGTAAAGGGTTCGGTTTCAATTCAAAGCTTGAAAGATTGGTTGGGTTGGAAGTCAGACCTCAGCATACCACATTCGTTTTTAAGTTTTAATTTTGTGAATTCATGTGCATTACATTAGTTGTTTACTCCTGTGTCGTAGGAGTTGCACATAGATATCACTCAGTATCTTTTGGTCTAGAGGACTTGTATTATGGCTGAAACATCGTCATAGCCTTTATTAAAATATAGGTCATAGACTGGAACACAAGGAGACGGGCCTCAATAAGGGCGGTCGAAGCAAACAACCTTAACGCGACGAACTCAAAGTGTTTCTGAGAAAAATCGCGCGTTAAAGCTATTTATTCACAATAAGTAATTGACGGAGCAGGTTTACGATATGTTGGTACTTGGTACTTTTATGCCGTTGCGACAAGATGGGGATTTTGAGCACCTTGGATGATGATGGTGTTTGACATTTGATTTAGGTACAAATCGATCGCTGCGTACCTACCTACTGCGACTGGCAAAATTAACTTACAACCTGCATGGTGTCATCATTTAAAATAATATTGTTTTTATGCACTTTGACTGAATTTCATTAATAGCAGCCAACATCACCTGTGATAAGTCTACATCGTAGGAGCACAAACCTCTAGCCTATAGTGGACAAACGTGTGTGCAGATTCAGGTGTAATTTTAATTGTTCGGCCGATATCAGACGCAGGGTCATCGGCTTAACGTGTTTTCCAATATTGATTGAAAAACGGACACCTATCCAAGGAACTGACTGCAACAAGCGCTGCTTGACTGATCTGCGCGAGTGCTACGAAGCTACGACGTCTTCAAATCTATTCTAACTTGTATGCGTATAATGTTAAAAGAAGATTGTTGTTTTGTCATATATACACGCAGCGTGTAAAAAACGTATAGACATGTATTTGCTTAGAGATAGGTAGTGTATGCACTGTATAGAGAGATAGTTAACTCAATACACGGTTCGTATAAGATAATGCTGCAGGTAAAGGCAAGCTACACCTTTCCTTAAAATTTGGCGATAATGTACCAGGCATATTTGAGGAACAAAGCACAGATAAAACTGTTTTTAAATGTTGCAAATAACAATAAAATTACCTATACATAGATACTTCATTGTAGTAGTAATCTAGAAGTTTTGAATTCATTAATTTATATGATTGTGACATGTAAAGTAATTCATTAGTTTAAAAGATTTCACTGACGATTAATTTATCCCGATTAATGGCAAATTGCAATAGACTCGACCCTTATTAGATGGGGATGTTTCTGTTTGGCGAAATGTGGAAGTGCAGCACACACCTGCTATCTAGTAGGGTATTGTCGTGGTGATAGGTATAGGTACTTTATTGTACACCAAATTAAAGGTAAAAGTTGGGTAAACCTATAGTAGGTACGTTTTCAGAAAAAAGAGTTGTTTTATCTAACAAGCTAATGGTTTTCTTTTGGAAAAAGTTAACGGGAAAACGTTAATAAATGATGACTATATAAATTAATAACTTAATAGGTACATATGATTTTTTTTTCTTGTATGACAACTGTTCAAGTGTAGTAGAGCTGTTGAGAGTTCAGACTCTTCAGTTGAATATTCAACCTTCATATGTTACTTATTTAAATATCATAACGAAACCAGAATTTCAATTGAAACGCCTTTATTATCACAGAAATAAATCAGTCTTAGATAGTAATCTATCCAAATAACATTATATATATCAAAACTTATATATTAATAAGGTAAGTTTATAGTTATAAATAATAAGATTATGTAAATCATCTAAAACTCTAAATAATAACTCATTTGAAATAATGTAATCTCACATTTGAACTAGTAACGCCATCTATTGTAATTAGAAGGAAAACAAACCATAATGAGCTATGCTAAACACTTAGATAATAATCCAAAACAAAAAATTCTATCGCACTATTTCTGATACCGCTTAACTAATCGCTAGAGGTTGACGTTATAACAGTAACTGTATTGAACGTGTCAAAAGCAAAGATACTGTTTTCAAAACGACAGAGATCCGACATGATCAAAACGTCTGTAAAAAACCAATGAAAACGAAAAAGAAACTGCAAACGAAAATGGCCGTTGAATGCCCGGCGAAGTGAACGTTGCACTTTCACGATTAAAAAATAAAATTGAAAAAATAAACGACGCGTTAGAAATGAACCATCGGCTAATAGTTCTTATTGACGCCGAACGAGGAGGTGGCGCTGGCGTTCAAGCTCATTGCTGGCCTTAGTTCTGCTATTCGACACTGCCGTATTACAGCAGCACTATCACTTAACATTAGAATTAGTTGCAAAATCATAAAGTTTTTATGAATATTTTATGTAGTCCATGGATTATAAATTCTAAAAAAGGTTTTAAATGTATATTTTAATAAATCTTTACTCAGCTTTATTGAGTCTTTGCTATTATTGTAACAAAAAAAAACTACAATTGTAGTCATTACGTCTTAGGTTTTTCACTGCGTGCGGCTTTTTAACGAAATAATTATAAATAAAACATTTTTGGGCCTTAAAACAAAAATAAAAAATATTACTTTTTTTGTTTTTTTTTTTGTTTTATTGTCACTAATACAATTGACTAAACTACAAAAAATAATGGCACGCGTCAATAACGTGTCGAAAAGCGTCGATCACATGATCGGCCGCAGATCGAACCGGGTCAAGCACAACAGGTGAGTTGCGAAGCGCATCAACTAAAAAATAAAATATCGAAATGTGAAAAAATAATAAAAATCAGCAAATATAGTAAATTGAAAAAAGAATAGTTCCGTTACTGTCTGTCGCGCGTGTTTTCCGTATCTGCGTCTCTGTTGTGAGTGCGCACACGTGGTTTTCGGTAGTCTCGATTCGGGTGTCCAGCGCGAGGGAGCGGGTGTGCGGGTAGTCGGAGGACGCGAGGGCCACATCACGTCGCGGCCCGCGCCGACCGGCTGCGTTGCCCGTAACCTCCGAATGACCTCATTTTTTTTTCTCCAATGTAAATATTCGGCTCGTTTTGCCGCATAGTCTATAAGTGGTATTAAGTTCCTTCGGCGCGTTCGGTTTTTTTTTATTTTATTTACCAGTTAATTAGTGGACGTTCCAAATTGACTTAAGTCGTGTCGAGTACTTTTAATTAGTGTAATTTTTTTCTAGTGAAACGAACTCGGCTTCGAGGATTGGATTAATTTAATAATAAAAAAACCTTGTAAATGATAATAGTTGAGTTAACCGGACGTTTGAACTGATTATTGCGTTATTGTGGTGTTGACGGTTTACTGGGAAATTGCGGAAACATCGTTAATTATCGAAGATACGTGGTTTCTTTGCAGATAAGGAAAATTATTGTCAGCTCACCAGGTAATTTGTGCAAAAGGAATGTTTGGATAATGAAATGAATGTTTCAATTTTGTAGTGTATTTTGTTTGCATTTTTTTTTTCGTTGTTGTTTTTTGTTAAAAATTATTCTCAGTAACGGTGTTCTCGTAGAAATCGTATATTATTTTTTGAGTTCCAAGGCCAAACAGTCTGTAATAACATATTATTGTTGTAAACATTTTCGACCAAGCTCAAAGCCGGGTATTAAGAAAATCAAAACTTCTCAGCGTTTACAAAATTTTACGTAATTATTTGAACAGGAATTAAAAGCGTATTTTTTTCTGTAAACCTGAATAAAGTTTGTAATTTAAAAAATAGAACGCCGTTAAATGTAATGTAACGAAAGTTTCAAAAACCAAATATTTTTCACGACATTTAAAAAAAGGATCGATATTTAAAATGCTTGTTAAATCGCATCGGTTCATCGACCCCGCGTCGCCGGACCGCTCTCTGATAAAAGAATCATATTAATTCATACTCATTCAGCTGTTTACAATTTACAACGAAAACATTCACTTACGGCACGAAATAAAAACGTTACTACTACGCTGTTATTGTTTTTAATATCTTTTTCTTTTTAAAGATTGGAATTCATAGTGTAATGAAATGATTAATTTAACTTTACTTATGGTTCGTTACGTAAAAATTGCTTTTTAAAATGTATCATAAAAATAATAAGTTGTACTAAATCTAATTATTGAAATATATGTTCACTTTCGTGGTAAATAAATTAAATAAATAATACTTTCTAATACTTTACGTATTACGATAATTATGTCCCGTCGTGTAAAAAGTATTTGTATGAACCCATACACAAAATAAATCATTTAGCGATTGTGTTGGATTTTTTATGCATTACTCACGGTCACGTACATCTCAACTCTAAAACATATTTTTAATTATAATTTAGGCGCGTTAAATGTCATAAAATTTTATGGATGCATTTATTTTATGTTGGACGATACGATATTTTTAATGCTATATAAAACGTACGTGCTATAAAAAAGCCTTGGGCTAAAAACTATATTTTTTTTCCAAAAGTGATCTTTTTTTTATCTGTTGAACAAACTCGACTACAATCAGTTTAACTGTAGAAAATATTTTTTTATGGCTACCAAAAAGAGATAATCACCAAACTATATTCATCACAGGAAAGTAGCGTTGACTAAAAAATAATCTAAAGTTAAGATTTGTAATAAAAAAATGTAATTTTTTGTAACATTAGTAAAAAAAGTCTTTTATGTCTAATCGTGGGAAAGATTCAATAAAACCAGAAATCAAACTAGAGGGTCAACAAAACCAGTTTTCACCACGACTCAAACTGTAACTATTTGACGGTTAGAAAAAATCCCGCCATTCTAAGCTTCTCTATAAAATATGACATTCATTGTCTTTGAATCGATTAACTACCCGTCACACGAGTCGAGTGCGGAACAAAAAAGTGTGGTGACGTCATGTCCCACTCACCATAATGCATAAAAAAGTACAATCGCTGAATACGTATCTCTCATTGATATTGCCGGGTGCCGATTACCGGGGATTTTTTGCGAATGATTGAATTTTATTTACAATTAACCCAGCCTCGGCATCGACGAAAGCGAGAGTGACGATTAAATGCCATTTAAAAATAAAACAGCTCGCCGCCATAACATTGAATGCCTATAATTTATACGTATACATCGATCCGTATGTTCGTGAGCTACGACAACTTAGCTTAACATTTTCTAACTCAGCGTACAATGTACTGTTTGTTTTTAAAACCGAGTATGTAGAGCACGTATCTATCTCCAAAAAACTAAAGCAAATCTGACTGCAACAAAAGTGCTGCGCGAAAAAATCAAGGCGTAGACGAAACGTCTTAGCCGTAAGAAGCCGCCCAAACGTAAGGCGTAGGGGGCGCGCGGGTGGCGCGGGCCCGCCTAATTTGTCTTAGGCGGAAAAATCGCGCGGCGATTACAAGTGGCTCGTAACGAAGTCGGCCCCAGGGCGGGCGGGGGAGGGCTCGGCGGGCGCGGGGCGCGGGGCGGGGGGCGCGAGCTAGGGGTGGCGGCGCGGTCGGCCGCGGATGCGTCTCAGTCGTCCGTCTGGAGTCGCGCCGGCCGGCCGGGCCGCGCGGCGTAATACACGTTCCTCGTGCTCTTGTGATTATAAATTTTAATAATACAAAATTCCAAAAAAAATATTAATAAAAATTTAACCGCGTCTAATCGAAAATATTTTTAGGCTAAAATCCCTCGACCCTAAATTTTTTGACCTAGACTGTTGGCAGTGGATAAAAGTTTTTTGCGAAATTTTTAATATTTACGTCGGTTACATTAGTAAAGAGATTAACGTTTTGGCCGTTGACGAGAATATTTTTATTTAAAATTTATTTTTCTTAACTTACGAGCGATCAGTGAGCGATTGATGAAAGAATAATAACTATACATAAGCGTTATATTATTATTAAGTAATTAGTTGTAATTGAACTAAATCATTGACTGCCACCGATATTGTCGACTGTATTAGTTAATAATATTTGGACTATACTTGTGGTTTACTCGGACATACAAACTTTTTGTGATTCCAACTGAAGACTCTTCTCCCGGACCAAGGTTGTGATATAAAACATTATACATAGTTTTATTGTAGAGCTACATTTTTTTCTGTTTTTTTTCTTTTTTTATATATTTTTTTTTGTTTATAAAAAATGTAAAATAGATTTGACAGTATTTATTTTATTCTAATATACTGTTTATATCAATAATCGTAGAAACTTATAACCATTTAAGTTTCCTTTTTTTTGTCACTAAGCGCTTTTTTATCAATCGCCCGACGGGGCAATTGCGCGACGATCTACGAAACATATTTTTTTGTTATACTTAGATTTAGTTTTGGAGCTAGGTTTTTTTGTATTTTGTTTTTAACCGACTCCAAACATACATTCTATAATTTTTAAACTTTTTCAAATATTTCTGTGGGAGTTATGTTTTGAATCGGTTCTTAGTACCTGCTGCTTTAAAATAAGAGTGTTTTTGTTACATTTTTGTTTTATTTTTATTCTTTTGTTTTTTTAATAAACTATTTTTTATTTTTGCTTGTTTATTTTTTATTTTGCCTGATACTACATTAAGGGTGAGTATGTACGCAGCATTTTGACTTGCAGATCCAGTATCTATATCAACATGATTATTATACGTGTATAGCAATCGAATTAGAACCTATTTTATTTGAAAAGATACATATATGTATTTTGAGACCAGACCATACATTATTTTTGGTCGGACCCAAAAGCTTCACAGTACTTAATCAATAATAGTGTTACATGTATGGTAATATGTTTCTAAAAACATGCTGACATAATAATTAGGACGCATAATTACAAACTGATGTTTGCATATTATGTAAATTTATATTTTTTATTTTATAATAACATCCAGTTTCTATCGCGTCGGGATTGTAAGACTCGTATTAAAAAAACGGGTCCGGCTTCCCCTGTCTAGTAAAATTGATAGTTACATTAACAAACTGTAAGAATTAGAATCGTAAACTAGTAGAAAAAATTAAGGTAATTTCGTTGACCGATTGACAATGAAAAACTATATCATCTATCTGTACTATACTATACTCTATATTATACTATACTATTATCTAAATAAATTGATTTAGGGATAAAACTGGTTGGGACCGTATTACCATTGTAGTTTTATATTTTTTTACCATTGTACCAGTGTAGGTACAGATACCAGTTGACCAAAACTGGTTACAAACGTGTTTGAAGACGATGCATGATGATGTTTAGCCAAGAGAAGTTTTTTTATGAAGAATATAGGAGCATTTATCCTGTATCTGATAATATACTTAGAAATGTAGGTAAAGAACTACTAAATTTATCGGTACCTTGGGTAGAGAAATAGATTGGAAAGATATTTAACATTATATGTTAGATCTGTTTACCTTATCTGCATTGTAGAAATATTGGTAGACTACACCATAAGTATAAAACCAATACGATAACAGCTAGTTGGAAAGATACAAGATGCATTCAACTTTATTAGATTTAAAAATGGGCCATCAAAAAAATTTCGGAGTTTGTTTCGGCATTTCTTCTCAAAGGTAGTCAGTTAGGAAATGCCGACGCCATCTGGTTCCTTGTTGATTTAAATCTGACGGTAAAAGGGTTTGTGAAAACCTAATAACAGAAATAAATCATTTACCGATGTTCGATCTGACTTTACTAAACGTCAATATTGTTTTGATTTAGATCTTAGTTTGTTCCGACAAACCGCCAGGTTTTCCACGAAAATCGAATTGTATATTCCGATACAGTTAGTGTTATATTTTCTAAGCGCTACAGTCAAGTTTTAGCGCTTTCCCGTCGCTTTCCTCTGCGTTTTTGAGGTTTAGGTATAGTATAGAGATTTTTAACAGTTCTGATTTAATTGTTGCCCGTTGAATATCTATAATGCCTTATGTGAAACATGAGATTCCAATAAGTGTATTTTACCTTACGATGTCAAAAAATATTAAAATAGCCACTTTTGCGACGAGACAATTTTTTTTTTTTATTCAATCAGAATCAATACAGATTTTATTCAATCTTAGACAAATGTTAATTAACAACAACAAAAGCGACACATTTGCATTACATTACATGTCTTTATATTCGAAAAAACATTTTATTTTTCAATCAGATTTATGGGCTACGTCGACCGTGAAATATAAACAGTACAGTACTATATTATACCTATTAATTATAATTTCGAAAACAAAGATATTCATTACTAGCTATTGATGGTATGTTATCAATACATCAAACATTTCGGATCAATTCGTATCGACCTCATGTTGTCTTGCAATAATAATGAAGTGCTACGAAAACGTCCTTCGTAGCATATTGTATACGTCTTTCGTAGGCTTCGTAGCATATTACGTAGCAGAATGTCAATATTTAATCCTGGGAACAAAAGTTTAGCTTTGATATAGTAAGATGGTTTTATTGTTTTTGTATCTACCTACATACATCACATCACGCCTGTATTCCTCGAAGGGGTTGGCAGAGGTGCACTTTAAGTACACCTACCACCTACTTATTTAAAAAACACAATAGTTAATAATAATTTATTCAGCATTTAACAATCCACTAGACATTGGCCCCAGAATAGGAGCCGAATTGTTTTGATTTAGATGACACCTCAATTTATAATCGGGAACATAGGTGATCTGATTGGCGCAGTGGCTAAGCAATTAGACTGCTGCACTAAGGATTGGAAGGGTTCAATTCCCGCACGGGCCAAAAAATTGTGCGATCCACATTTGATTGTCCCGAGTCTTGGTGATTGTGTATGTGATATTTCATGTTTGTGAAACGCACCCACGATACAGGAGAAATTCCTAGTGGAGGGCGACGTTTTAAAAAAAAGAAAAGAGAATTATGAACGCGATGTGCATTTATACTTATCCAATTCTTACAACTTAACTACTTATCTTCATTATGAGATAGAAGTCTTGGTACCACGCTAGCTGATCTTCCAAGCTTCAAGGAAATTGGTTTACACAGCCGAAAGAGAATCAAATTCTATTTAAGAAGGAAATCGTTCTAGTCTTCTATTAGTCAGTCTGCTTTTATAATTAAATCGATAAGATACAACTACACAATTACTACGGGATTACGCCTTATTATCAAGTTGTACCTATATATACCTACATCGTCACTTGTAGGGATGTCTCTTGCAATGCACCAACAGATAAATAAAAATGTAATCAACCAGTGAACAATAAACCTAAATACCTACTCTATCTAGAATAAGCGAGAAACTTTCAATAGTTAGGTACCTAAAACCTATTTTAGAGTTTAGAAAAATTAACTGTGACTGGTTTGTACCAGTAGATAATTCTTAGTAGCCACTGTATTTGTGCCCGGTTGATAGCAATAGGCTTGCTCCCTATTAGATTAGGACCTACAACATAACTGGCGAAATGAAGGTGTACTATACACCTCTGGCTACCCCTTCGGGAAATATGGCGTGATGTTCTATCATTATGTTTAATACAGAACAATAACATATGTAGAGTCGATACAGAAATACAGTGGCTACTGAGAACTATCTACTGGAACAAACCAGTCACAGTTAATTACTAAACGTACGCAGAATATTACTCTTCGATTAATAGACCGCCTTTTCGAGGATAGGGTGGAAACTATTTTGACATTCATTATAAAAGTATCTATGTTAATTACTAAGATTCTAAATTATCGTTAAGATAATCGTTACAGCATTCATTGATTATGCAAAATAAATTATAATTCAAGCATCATCTTAAGGTCTTTACTTTAGTCAGTTTGTGACGCCACCTATCGTTAATAGCCTGTACTAGGTTATCACCAAAATAAAGCTACCATTATCGACCGTAGTGTGTTTCTCGAAGTTCATCCATAAAACCGTAGAGGGCGCTGTACGCACCATCGCAGGCGCATGGTATGCGTAACTGTGAGCTTTTTTGGTAGAGGGCGTTAGTGACGTCATATTAAATTGCCATTACACACATAAATATAATTTATTATTAACTCGGTTTGATTAAATTAAAAATACATTTTTCACTTACTTTGTAAAATGTTAAAAGAAATAGCTATAATGCAGTAGCGCCATCTATCTACCAAAATCGACACAAGTTAGTTATGGGGAAGTTGTGATACAGCTATCAATTTGGTGCGCACCGCCATCTATGAATCAAAGTAGAAAGCTTTAAGCACAATGGTTCTAATATTGACTAATAGATGGCACTACTAGCGTGATGTTGTGACCGTGTAGTAATATATTAGAACGATGATAGGTAGTAGTCGTGTATAAGCTATAGGAGGGAAAATGGGATTTTATTCGACGAAACGAGTTAGGTGGGAGCAAACCATTATACTAAAACTAGTAGGTATGTAGGTTATTTCGTAGGTTGATACCTAGTGGGGTAATAGGTAATACCTAAGTGTTAACGTCTCTTATGGGTTGCATTTTTCTCTTTCAAATCTTTTTCTACTGTACCTATAACCGAATAAAGTCTACATAAGATGTTATGTTGTTAGACTAAAAAGAAATACCAGTTAGCACGACTCTTAAAAGCTTGGAATTTGAATATCTTGGCAGATCGAGAAAACTATTTTTGTGATTCAGAAGAGTAAAACTTAGTTAGAATTGTTTGATATCCGATTATATTAGCCATCATTTAGAGATAAAGCTATCTACATGGAGCGATGGCGATACACAGATATATTACACCGAGCCCCTAAGGTACCTACAGGAAACATATAAAGATACAGAGAATTCAAAGTGAAACGAAAGAAGCATAGGAATTTTACTCACAATCGATTCGAATTAATTATCGTCGATAAGCTCTACAATAAGTCAATAAGCACTGATAGCCGAGTGGTATGACCGTTGGACTGCTTAAGATTGCAAGTTCAAGCCCCGGCACGCACAAATGTCTTTTAGAATGCATGTGCGACGTGCGTATTATAAATTAGTTATTGTTTGCTAAAAACGGTGGAGGAAAACATCGTGCGGTAACCGGCACACCTGAGAGATTTTTCAACGGTGTTTAGCCATGTCAGAGGCCTACAGGCGGTTTAAACTTTGACACTAGGTTGTTCATTAACCATACGATAAGAAGATGATATACAATTTTAAGCTCTATATTTCATGCGTCTAATGCAAGCACCAATGACATACGACTACTGTAGCCAATCTTAAGACGTAATAAACTTGTTATTGGGTGGGCGTGTTCTACGATAGGTGGAGTTCTAAACTTCTAAGAAAGGGGGCTGGGCAAGACGCGAGCGGGCGCACACAATTGGCTGAGAAAACATGTTAGGTTGCGTTTGATTGATGCCGCTACCAGTCACGCAAAGTAAATAACTTAAATACATATTATTAGGTCATACATATGTGTGGTATTCTCCTTAATTATCCGCATTCTGCCGTAGTTAAATCTTAAGTTCCATGTTAAGCCAATAGGTGGCAGGCCTGTCGCTGTTATTTGGGTGCACAGTTGCACACCTAATTTGTCAACTTTCTTGACAATATCGGTGTGCAACTGAAATTTCATACATAATACTTAAATCTTCCCACGGAATTCTTAAGTAACTTTTTCATTAAATTATATCATCCAGTAGGTAGGTACCTACGTGCAAAGCTATTAGCCGTTATTTATACACGTTTATCGATTTACAAGAACGCTATAATTATAAGTATCACTAAGTTGATGTTTTTTTGTTTTTTTTTACTGCTGCCATCTTTATTATGCAAAGCTGTATTTAGATACTGTTATCCCTCTCTGTTAGCCGTTTAATGTGTGAAATTAGAAGAGCTTATTGATATCTAGGTCCTGCATAAAACTTAACTTCCTAGTACCTGCGACAAAATGGCAAGGCCGTAAAGCACCGTTTTTTATACCTAATAGATAACCACTGAAGTGAAATTAAGTTATTCGGATCATTATGAATTGCAAAGTGTGTCATGGAATTTAATTAGGCTTAAGGTAATATTTAAAAATGTATTTCCTCCAGTCTTCTGCTCTATCTAACTAGCTAGAAATGATATGAAGTAAGTTTTTCAATTTTAAATAGCTCTGCCTATACCTTCGGGAATACAGGCGTGATTTTATGTCATCAATTTTAAATAGCTTTCGAAGACTTTGTCTTTCTCTGGTGACTGTCTCAAAGGTAAACTAACTTCAACTGATTTACTTGTTGTTAGTAGAGTCAAAAACAACAGCGACTTCTGTAAGACCCCTTTTCGTTTAAGACGTCAAGCCCCATTAGCTTCAGGGCGTATTGTACCAGGGCGGCATAAGAAAGTAGGCGTAGGTGCGCAAGGAGCAGCGCGGGGGTGCTGCGGGGAGAGGGGCGTGCGCAAGACGTTAGGGGGCGGGGCTTAAGTTTACACCAACTTCAACTTGGATCTTAAGACTTTGTATGTAAGAAGATTGACTACGTAAAAAGGTTGGCTCAAGCTGTACCTAGTTTGAATATAGAACGCACTTAAATCTTAAACACTCCGAAAAAAGTATTTATTATTTAGTCTATGACGATTATACTTCTTTATTAGAAAAATGAAACTGGCAGGAATGAATTAGATTTTTTATTTATTTCAGACTTTACCACCATCTCCAGCAGACATCCAACACCCTCGGGTGACGTCATTAGGAATATTTAAGGTAAGGCATTTTATACTTCTTAAGGTCCTAAAATGTCCCATTGCAGAGTAAAGGCTATAATCATTCCACGTCTGTCCTTCGAAGATTACAAAAACCTTCATAAATGATAACAAGGAAGGAAGGAAGGATGCCCAAGTCCTTCACGTAGAAGCCCCATTCATCAATTTAAGGCATCTTATACAACTGTAATAGTTTATTACGATTTAAAAGGTTTATTCTCCTTGATGTACACCTAACTATACAAATCCATATAAGTACCAACCACAATCTCAGGTAAAACCTAGCGTTAAGTAATTCTCCGCGAAACAAATACCCCACTAACGAAATTAAAACGTATGATTACTTAGAACGCCATCTTTTTAAACGCTATCCAGAAAGGCTGAATGGGCGCGACTCTTGACGGTTTAAAAAAAGAAAACTCACGCATCGCGTTCCATTGTACGTAGACACGAAGGTGGATCTCATTAGAGAAACATTCCCGATCTGATGGTGCGAATCTTGGGAATCATTACGTGGAACAGAGCGCAATGGCGGACATTTTTTTATAAATATACTTCGCGCGCTTTTTATTATTTCTTTGAATGGAATGTAGGTCATGTTTTATAGTTTTAAGAAAAATAGTTTTAGAAAACACTGATGTTAGGTAGTAAGTATATTTTGGTCTTACGCGTCAATTATATTAAATAAAAATAGCTGTGCGATTTACATAACATGGATTAAAAAGACTGCCTGATAAAAGACTATAAGTCTGTCGCCTATGACAACAAACACTTTATGTAAAACTGCCTTAAGAAAAACGTGGATTGATTTAAAAAAAAAAAAACTTTTTTTCTTTACTTAATAAATAATATATTACAGTATTTCCTAACAGACCTACCTGGAAGACCCAGTTAATGTTAGCCTTAACCTTTTTCTTAAGGCCATGAATTTCACAAGGTATTATACCAAACCCTATGACTACATTATATAGGTATATCCCCAACAAACTACGAACCTACAAAATTAAAACTCCAATCTCGAATACTGAAGTAAAATTCTCATTCCTCTACCAATTACAATACTATTACTGAAGCAAAAAGACTGTGACGGGCACAAAAGCTTAAAGACCGGACCGAGAGGCTTCTCCATTAGTGGAGAACTCGAGAATCGCTCTACTCAAGATAGCGGTGAAGTGTTATGGTGTTCTCAGTTACCGGTAAAGGATTATTACTTTTACCACGAAGACCGGTAAAATGGTGAATAAATTCGCCGTGATGTTGGAGAAGTAAATTGAGTGGTTTAGGGTTAATAGTAGTTTTTCTTGGTGAATAAGTATCTTTTTAGGGTTACATTTCTTAGTTGAGTATTGATTTTGTGATTAAGTGTGTCATTCGTAGAGTGCCTATATCAATTACCAACCTACCTAGGAATCTGATGATCTTCAGGTTTAAAGCTTTGTAGTCATTCTTGATACGGTATCTATCTGTGGATATTAAAGACCTATTAGCGGTCAAAGACAAATCTATTGAACAAATTCGACTCTATGTTTTATCTTTGATAAAATTTATGTTCGCCATTGTATGATTACTTCTCCCTGTTTTAATATAGAATATTATAAACCAAAACTATTCAAGATATTCTTATAAAGGAGGGTTTACACATGACGATGCGTTTTTGCGACAAAAGACGCTACAACACGAGGAAGTTTGCCGCAAGTCGCAAATAACTCGCGAGGCGCGACGCAAATTGAATGTCGAGGTGTGAGTAGGAAACATACGGTGTTGCAACTGAGGGTACACGTGTAGATAATGTTTGTGGCACTATGAAATGCTAAGACACAATAGAGACATCGTCTTTTGACTTGAAATCTATCGTCATACATTAACAAGCTAATCATCAAGAAGAAATATTCTGTTTTAAAAAATCAGTAACAAAATCTAAAGATTTCTACTTCCCCCTCACCATGAACTCTTAAAACAGGGCAGTTTACGTTGTGGAAGCGAGACACCGCATTACACTGCACGTAGCGGATTAGGGCAGCTCTAGGTAAAATAATAGTACTAATAATACAGTTCTTCTGTTATTATTGTCACTGTCCAAATTGTCCAAGGGTCTCGAGTTTAACACAAACGAATACAGTTACAATAACAGTTTATTAATAGTGATATCTTTAAAAAGACAGTCATAACAAAACTGAAAATACCTCGCAAAACAGAAAATAATAAATTAAAAATCATCAATCAACCTGAAGCGCTGTCCACATCAAGTAACAGCGATAAAGTCATAAATAGTGCGCCATCTTTGATCGTTGATGACGGTCCCGTCTCCAGCACAGTCCCGTGATTATTCCATAAGTATGAACACACATTTACACGGCAACTTGGGTCGGCAACGATTCACGGGAGAACACCCACGTATGGTGGCTGATACTCAAGAATTTTAAAGTTTTCGCATTAACCCGACACGAGGAAAAAGTAATTAAAACGTCTTTACAAGTTGCGCTTTGTTTGATAGTTGGTTATCACTGAATAGATGAAGTATGTGTAGATGATTCAGCAGATTATACCTAATTCAAGTGTAGCAAAATGTTGGTATAAATGTATCATAATTTTGCTGGAGCTAATGATGTATGGAATCCCTTTCGAATGATAAGAGTAGATTCAAAATTTTAAAATTTCAGTCGAAATGTTAAGGTTATAAGAATAAAAATATTATATCAGAAAAATAGTTCTTATTCACACCGTGGCATAAAATCCTTTAGGTATAAAATTGACGTGGTTCTGGCCCAAATTAAAACACTTAATTATTATTAAAAATATCAAAAAACGTTACGTAAGATTATACCTAAATACCCACCCATATACCTAAATCTACATCAATATTATAAGGGTATGTAATTAACTAAAATACTTAGGTATTACAATATTGAGTAAGTTCTTTGCAATCTAACAATTGAAGATCATTTGATCACAATCAGTTAGATCCGCATCTTGCTAAATAACACTGGACTCCGGAGCATCTGACAGTCCTCGTGTGGTATTGGCGCGCAAACCGTGACGGCCCGCCATTGGTCAGACACACTTCCGTTTCCTGAAGTCACGCCAATTACTCTTTAAAGGTTGGTACACCTGTACATAAGGATGTATGAATGGTATTAACATAATTGTCCGTAATTACACGTTTGTGTGGGAATGGACAGATTATTAATTAATACTTTTGATATGGTAACACCTATAAAGGCTATAAATATATAGCACATGCCTTGACTGTTGTATGTGAAAGTTAGTTTAAGTAAAAGAAAAGTTAGGTTAAGAAAAAAGAGAGATAATTTTTAAGTCAATACAAGTGAAATAGTAAGCGAATTCAACAGTTTTATTATTGAATTAGTTGGAACTATTATGAAACCAATTACTAACATTAACACGCCGCCTATCCGCTAAGTAAATACAATACCTAGTTTAAAATTCGAACTTGTATTATGTATGTTATGCACCAGTGTTTTACCAGTCAGTCAGTCAATACACAATCAAAGGGGTAAAACATGAAATGTAAGAAACATCAAAATTACAATGCTATATTCGAAACACAAAATCAAATAATCAGACACGATGGTTAAAATCGACGTGTTATGTAATGCAAAGGGTTAAAAACATAACATCAAATTTCATAATATCTATACGTCAAATTGAATCGACAAAGATTCAAAACATCTCATCATCAACAAGAACATTGCCGCGTCAATTTCAAACCCTCGAAACACCACGGAGTCCACTTACTATTTCGACTATTATTTTTCTTCGACACACATACAATTTCCCCCTAGAATACTTGGGCACACAATGGGGCACAGAAATGCAGTAACTTGACCAGGTGCCACCAGACAGATGTGACTTGGTCGGCGCGTGCACATTGTTGATCGTAACTTCGGTATGCAAATAGTAATGCATCGTATTAATGTTAATTAATACAGCAAGTGATCTAACGGGCGTGGCGTCATGGCTTCAAATTATTGAAGTTTCTGAAAAATGTAACTAACTAACATTTGAAAGTTCTAAAGAAATATGATTTTTTTAGGAGTTCAAAGGTTGCCTTTGCTGTGTGCCAGTATGTTATGACCAAAAAGTTTCCTGAAACATTACATCTATAGAATAATAAATGATGTGTATTTAATTATTTCAAGCAAACGATGACTCTAATCTGTGAATCAATATGTATAAACAAAACCGCAAAAGGAATATCAAAAACATAAAACTTAATTAAAAATTAAGCCTTCATCTCATTATTTCGAATTCACTAAACGAAAAAATTATCTTATTCAGCTTCCAAATTCAAATCCTCAAACATTTCCAATTAGAAACGAAACACATCTTCAAAAAGAAGAAATAAAAATAATAAATGTTCTGAGGGGAGTCGCGTGCCAGGTGTAGCGACCCCTCTGTCATCCACAATATAATAATACTTATTATCACAACTCCTTATTATTTCTTGTTTTAATTGTTCCAGCCTTGGCTTTTGCTTCTTTTGTTCGCGTTTAATGGCGTATTGTTTGTTGGGCCTTTTTTAAACGCGTGCGCGTGCCGTAATCTTACGTTTCATTGGTCGTTTTAATGTTTGTTCTTTTACATCGAATTATGTGATTTGGTTACTATATTTAAAACTTCTATAAAAAGTTTAATTCTTGCGTTTAGTCTTAATTTCTGATATAAATTGTTCGTTCCATTTTGAAATTTCCAATGCCTTACAACTTTATCTATTTACTCTTTGATTATATATATGTCTAGATGGAGTGTCAAGACCCTGACAGCGTCGGTATTCTATAGCGCCAATTCCTCACAATTGGCGCCAAAAGCCAACAGTGTCAATTGTGTTGTCAATGGAGACGCTTGTTTTTCTATCATAAAATAACGTAATAAAAATGGCGAAATGGGATATTAAGGTGTGTAGAAATTACAGAGGCCGATTGAATATTAATAAATATGTATCCTATCACCCGTATGTTAAATAAATTATCATTAGTTCTGGAATAATGAATTATTGCAAATATTGGAATATAAAAAAAATAAAATTCGCCATTTTGCAAGTGTGGCAAGTCTGTGAAAACTAAATTTCCCACATTTACACATGAGACCGGTATGCTGGTAGGGCGATATTATTAATGTTATGGTGGATAATGGATCTTCAGTTTTCTACGAATCGAAGTGTATTGTAGTACATTGAAATAAGCTTGTTTTTTTTTCGAATATTCCACCCATTTTGAATTTCAAGATGGCGGGCCTATTGACTCTTGCAAAATTCGACATGAGCGCCAGCATGTGTATACTTAATTACGTGCCTGCGCCGAGGAAATTTGAGGAGTTCCTTCGTCTGAAGTTAACCATGGGGATAGTGTTTAAATCATGGTGAACTTTAGAACGAGATATTATAGTTAAATGTGCATATAAAATGTTGAGTCACTACTGTTGACCGTTGATGAGTTCCCTCGTCTGGAGGCAACCGTGAGGGTGGTGTTAAGATCATGGTGAATTTTAGGAAGAGCTATCATGGTTAAATGTGTGTACAAAATGTTGAGTCTATACTGTTAACCATTGAGGAGTTCCTTCGTCTGGAGCCAACCCTTGGTTACAATTCGGTCACGCTTATCATGAAAATGTATTGTCTTTGGAACTGAACCAACGTGAAAAATTTTAGCTCCGTAAGAAAAAGAAAGTGCCATAGCCAATTGCTTGTAATAAAAAAAAAACATTGTCTTCATAATATATAAATAGTACCAAACACAATAATTATGTACCTATTATATAAAAATAATTTTTATTTCGAGTTAAAAGATAGACTGTACCACGTTGGGCAATTTACCCCATTTTAGTTGTAATGTTTATCAACTGGTATCATTACGCACGCATTCATGCAAAAAAAATAAAAACAATTGGCACGTTCTTTTTTGTTTCAATGTAGCGCCAGACTCCATCTGGATAATCTAAGTATTTACTCTATGCTAAATAATTATTGATTCGTTTTAAAATGCTAACAATAATCCTTACGATAAAAATAGATTACCTGCTCCTCATAATGTTTCCAAAATTCTAAATCACATTCTCAGCTACCTACTCCTATTGATTTAAATACCACAAACGTTTCCCAATAAATATCTAATCTCCTTCCATTAATTACCACACATGGAGTCTCAAGATTTCTTCAAGTTTAATTGAGGGCATGCCTGGCTCGCCGCAGCTCACACAAGATCGGCCTGATCCTCGCATATTTGGGGACAACTTGTAATTGATTTTGAGAAACTTTCTGTTATACTGTTCTTAGTGGTAGGTATAAGGTTTCTACCCGTTGGTACTAAAGCAATAACGCTATACTTTTTATGGAAACCGGCCGTTCTTTTTATTATGTAATGACAATTTGAAAAGTGTCTAAGAATAGTAAAGAGGTTTAATTTATTTTATTATTTTGATAACCCGTTCTTTGACGACGTTCTAAAAAATTATCTTATTTCCATTTCATAAAGAACTTACCCACTTGATAAATAATAATTTACCAACAGTTAATTGTAAAGCAAACTAATTAAACTAACGACAACTGGCAAGTTCTCAGCTGTTTCTATTAGTAATTAGATCTGTATGGTCACAAGAGAAAGAAACCCCGCCATCTGCCGCACCACCGAGACAGATCAAATGTATACACGATTAAAACCCGATTCACATTTTACAGACACCGTAACTGTAGACACCAGTACATACAGACATGTTTTAACAAATAAAAATATATCAATCAGACATATGATTCTGTACATTATTTTATCTATGGAAGTGTTTACATTTAGCAAACGTTACGTTAGCGCATAGACACATCAGAGACGTTTTGAAATGGTGTATCGAATTGTACCTTAAAATAAGTATATTTATATCAATTGTGCAAGTTTAATTACTGTCTATTATTATTGAAACGAATCGATCATAATTTGAAGTGCAAATAAAAGGTGTTGTTGAAGAGAACCGGCTTGGCAACCGACATGGCTTGCATCACGCCAATTTATTTGACAGCCAAAGAGGCAATCGCTGATCGATTGGAATTAGCTTTGGTGCCCGGGATAATCTTATAGTAGCCGACAGATTTATTGCTAAAAACTAAAGGTTTCGAATTTTAGACATTAAAACAAAACAAGACGTTATTTAAGTCTAAAGTAGGTACCCTAAAACAGATTATGACCTCAAAACCGATCTTAGCTTAAATCATGCCTAAAGCACATAATTTGCGTATACAGTGGTATACGCAAATTATTATTTACTCATTGTTATGGTTAAATAGATACGAGACTAATTTTAATAATAATTCAATATCCTTATTGGATTAATATTATTAGGATGATAGGCTGAACTTAATTACTTGGAAATACCGTTGTCAAAATATTCCAAATGTCAATAATTTACTGACGCGCCCGACGGGGAAACAAACACGCTAATTTACGTAGAAATTAAATCATAGATAGTTGGTCACCCATCACGAAACTGCAGATCGTAACATGTGTACAACCACTTCTCCTAAGATCCAATAAAATGTACCAAACCCATGACTTGATAACTATAATAGTCTTGAAGACAGGCTTCTTATAAAGTTCACATCTATAAAAGAGCAATAAAATAACACTGAAGTGCGAACATCGGGGGCTCTTCAGAGGGACTTCAAAGTACCAACAATAAAGCTGTGAGATTGTGTCTCATCTTAGGGTTGACACCAACATGTATAAAATACTTTCTTCAAACTGATTTCAAGAATAAAGGTGATAGTCACTTTGATTGACTTATATCAATAAACAACAAACAGTAACGTGTTTTATATCGAAGAAATAATTTCAATGTACTTGTCAAGTTCCACCCCACCTTGTAATGACTTAAGCAATAAACCGCCAACTACACTAATACCTCAAATTACCTGGCAATGAAGGAAACCCCACGTTTACATTGCGTGTTCAAAACAACACATTTACAATAATGTTGCGCGACGCCCCTAGCCCTCGCTTTCTTAACCCTCCGTCTCAAGACGGTGTAAACACCGTTTAGTTAAATATACTTTGGGGTATGGTGCGAGAGTGAGCGGCACAAGACACATAAAATTTTTACTTCTATCTACGTCCATAAGCTATGGTTCTTAGCCCGTCATCTTAAAATATTGTTGTCATGATTACTGATAAAACAAACAGTAAAACCAGTTACAAAGGCGGTTTAATCAATCGATTAACGACATCAACATGACTCGATTAAAAAGGAATTGATCATACAAAAATGATGCCATCCAATAATTCTGGGCGTTATTATATTAATAACGTGAAAAGTATTTAAAAGAGATGCATAAAAACGCGTGAGAACGTTTTAAATATTTATTTTTGCTGGTACCAATTATTTACTTCGTGTAAGCGCGATTTTAAACATTTACAGTTTCTCTTGAACCGATCCTTTTTTTGGTAATTTTAAGTTTCATGATTTATACCCTGAAAGCCCCGCGTGATAAATAAACTTGGTGACTTTTTGTCACGTAGGTATAAACTTTATGATTGGATTGTAATGGCTGCGATCATTCATTGATACATTGCTTACTACAATATGATGATATGATATTTAAAAATATGATTATTTTATAATTTTAAAAAACACAAAGTGTAATTGTAAAAAAAACTGCAGGAGAATAAGTCTCCTTCGCTCTAAATTTTATTCAAATCGGATTCAGCCTCAGTATAATTTAATGTTTAAACACCAAAACAATTACACTTAGGCATAGGTACAAGAAAATATTATAAAGCATGCGTCTTAGAAGACTCTAACACTAGCACCATACCCTAACACTTAAATGGGTGTTTTCTGCTTGGGGGAGCGCGACGTATGCTCCTTATACTTAAGTTGATCGCCGCGGGAGGGTTAACTGCGATCGTGTATCTGATTTGTGAATTACCAACATTTTTATGACTTGTTTTAGTAAATACCTGTCATTTATCGCAATTGGTTACAGGTTAAACGGTTCTAATTAAATTCATTTGTTAACCGTAGGCATGTGTACGTGAGTTTACGTTTGAATAGATGTTTTATTAATGCTATAGAGATCAGACACCTAGTGATAATTAGTTGTATATACAAAAATGAGTCCTCTTTTATTTTTTAACTTGGCATTTTATTCTAAAGTGAAAAAGGGTTACTGACGTTTCGCTTTTAAACGCATTGCCAACAAAAAATGCCACAACACAGTACGTTTAGATAGCTCGAAAAAGACACACCTTGACTATAAGGCTCATCAATTTTTTGTGCAAATGTTTGGTTAAACATTGGTTGTGCGATTCAAACATATGTTCCGCGCGTGCGCATAAAATTGAACACCTTTGCCGACATTTGCGGCGATATATTGGCTTTAAATTTCTTTGTTGATGACGTAAGCTGTTACAGATTGGCTTTTTTGCAGTCATATGGCCATATTGTAGAAGAAAGGTTCGTAGATATAGATTATGACACTAATACTCGTATGTTGATGATTTTTCACCATTTAAGGCAGGGTCACTTAACTATAATTTTACTTATTAGATGTAACCAAGAAAGATAAATTAAGAAAATTGTTATTATGATAGACGCAATGATTCTTATACCGAATTATACATAGTTATGTATAAACAGTCACATACCATCACGCCTGTATTTTCCGAAAGGGTAGGCAGACGTCTACCTACATTTCGCCAGTTACGTTTTAGGTCCCAATGTAATAGGGGGCGAGTCTATTGGCATCAATCGGGCGCAAATTCAGGCAGCGCGCTGCTACTGAGAACGAAACCTAATAAAAAAACCCAATAACACTTTGCCTGACTCGGAATTCGAACCCAAGAGCTCATGCTCAGCAGCCGTGCTTCGCGCCCACTAGCCCAACAACCTCAAAACCTTCGAATATGTGAAATAAAGTAAATTAACTGCACCTATATTGAATACGTTGTGTAACAATCATTTGCACAAAATCTAGGTAAATTCTATTTATCCACAGTGTCTAAAAAGGAAGTCTGTAAACCACTTTAGTATTTTAATATAAGCACCGCAAAACAAACGAAAGGTTAGACATTACTGCCCCATAGCGTCCGGATAAAAGAAAAAAGATATTCAAACATACAACGTACAAAAAATTCCGGCAGCCGCCGTTTGTAAAGTAATATCTGTTGACATGACAAACAGGATCTCCATGCTCTAGTAGGATGATGAACTTTACCTTTTACCTTTTTGAATACCTTTTTTACCTTTAATAAACACTAGTCCTAGTTTTCGTTGCTATTTCTATTTGGTCAGATTAAGTATCGCTCGATTAAAATGGTAACGTTCGAAGATTTTGTTGCGATCAGTTTTAGACGATTTGTTTGAATTTTTAGGTATTCACGCTTTTTTAAATTTGTCAAATAGCGTTTGTAACAGTGTTTCGTGTAGGTTTATAAAAGTTTAATACGTATATACTATATAGCAAAATTAAAATAGGTACTATAATTTTAGCAAGTAGTTTCCTAAAACCCTATTTTATAAGTCTATTTGTTAATTCTTCTGTTTTTTGGCGCAGGAAAAACTTCAATTTCTGTTCAAATTATACAGTACAATCTTTTAACAATTATAAAACATTACAACAATTCTCGGAATACGGATTAATAATTATCTATAATAAATAATAGTCGTGGTGGCCTAGTGGTTGACATACCGGATTTCTATGCACGAGGTTGCAGGTTCAAACCCAGGCAAGTATCAATGTGACTTTTTCAATGTCATAAATACTTTCTTAGATATTCTAAGACACCACTGACTGACGGTGACGGAAAACATCGTAAGGAAACCTGGATTTAATTATCTGAAATCGCCAACCCGCAGTGAGCTAGCATGGTGATCAGTGCTCAATCCTTCTCTATACGAGAAGAGGCCTTTGCCCTGCAGTGGGACAGTTATAGGCTGTTATTATTATTATTATTATATCTATAATATACAAACAAAATATCTAGCATAACAATTATTGCGTCTAAGTAGACTAAAACAACCTCAGTTTTCGTACTAAACACAAAGTGAAAGCATTCTCATTCACATTGCTCTTGTAGCAATCCTCCTTCGAATCCCATTCCTATTCTGAGAAGGAAATAATTCTAGTTTACGAGCCCACAATTGTTAATAGTTATTCTTGAAATAACTCTTCGTAATTAGGATAACAATGGGAGGTATTTATAGGTATTAAGTTCGCTTCCGGAGAAAGTCCTTATCGATCGAGAGGAAGCATTAGTGCATCCTCAAACTTTCTCCCGACCCTCTCAGAGGGAAGTCCTCTATTAATTTAAATGATAGATCATCATTTTATTATTATAATCCTGTGTTTGACTATTATGCTTTTGAGAATGGATAAAAATCATCAATTCGAAAATTTGAGAATCGATTTTACGATTCGTGAAATTGAATACTCTGTGCTGAATGCTGGTATACCAAAATATATCAAACCAAACCTTTATTTTCCTCAAACTCCGCCAGCACGCAGGTTTATCAAAAACAAAGCGAACACACATCAAACAGACTAACATACACCACCTATCTAATATAACATAAAACATCAACCTAAAACAAAAACAAAAAACGGACATCGAAATTCAAACAAAAACAGCACAAACTGCGCACAATACAAAAAACGGTAAGCTAAAACAAAACAGCCGCTAAACTTTCTAGCACGCATCTAGTTGAAGACACGCTTTTAATAACCGAGGAAGTGGCGACAATCCTCTTAATCAGGGAACAGACAATGTGTGAAATGGGGCCACGCATATACCGGAATGATTAGTTGCTTTGTACCGTCCACTTTTGCTGGTGGCAACTTTGGTGGGAATTGTGCCGTTATGAGTAATTTGCTGGTGCCTTTTTTTGCTATCTGCCTTTATTTGAGCAAAAAGAATGCTCTTTAATTGTTCGTTTTCAATCAATGCTGCTTATAGTGCGAGATCTAAGGCCCGTGAACAAAAAGTCGCACGTTTTAAACGTAATTCATTATTTGAATTTGTCAAAAGATTAATTTTGGTCAAGATAATTTACTTGCAAAGATTACTGAAGTAAGTCAGTAATCTCTGCAAGTACCGAAAGATATAATTTTAAAGGTCAATATTTTGAAACGGGTCTTAGCTATGCAATCCGGAGTGAGCTTTGCTAGATTAATGTGCTAATAGAGCTCATTAAGCTTCCCTTGAGCTCTCTCTGTTTCTCTAAACACCTACCTAACTAAAATTAACTTAATTAAAATATTGTTTATTATGTACATCAATCCATGATCATCTATATCTAAATCTACTTAACTTCAGGAAAAAAACAACGAAAACAGACTATCAACAACACAACACATTACACACACGTGTCACAAGCAACATACTGCAAAAGAAACGAAACGCAAAGTTCAACACAAAAAGAACCAAATAATTTGCAACAACAAGCAAGCGTCCCAAAGCAATGCATCTTATCCACATAATCCACAAAACTACGTATATCCGTAATTAAAAATAAATCGCTTAAAAGACAAAGGACTAACCGACGCGAGATTTCGTTTTATTACTGGCTGGTGGGTAGGAAAAAAAATCATTTCGTTACATAGGAAAGAAAGAGTCGAGCAAAAAACACAATAAAGATACAATGTAAACAGGTTAGGGCGTACTTGAGTAGCTCATTACGCTGCAGATGCGCTGGGATTAGCCGGGTGGTTCGTTTGAGCCCGGCAGAGCACAGCCAGGCCCGAGCAGGCCCACGGATCGCTTGAGCCATGACTACACTGCCTTTGTTTAACCTATTTCGGTTTAGATTACGCTTTTACCGCAATGAGAGACTTAATTAATTAAAGATGTTTGTTGTAATTATTGTGCTTTTATTTCTGTTGTGTTGGCGATTAAGTTATTTAGAGCTTAACCGATTCAGTGTATTAACTACCTATCTAATACTATTTCTATATTTTATGTTTATTAATTTACGAGCACGTTAAGACAGTTCCATGGTAAGTATGCTCAATAATTTGGGCCATGAACTTGAACAGACTCTTCGCATCATCACCATTTGGTTGTGTAACTTATAACTCTTCAACTTCCAGTGAATATAGATTTACGAAGAATAATCGATGGAACGGCTCCTTAAATCTAACATTATCAAACAAAAGAAAACAAACTCCTTCACTTATATCCGATACAGATGACAATCCATACGAGCACTTGATGCGTTTTGTTTTGAAATGGCTGCGTTTTTTTTGCGCAAGTGCGTTTTTTTTCCAGCCTCTTGTATCGATAGAATGATTTGTCGTGATGTTGTCTGAGTGGTCATGTAGCCATTATTTTCGTTCCATGACCGCACGAAGGGATGCCATTGAACATTCGAAAAAAGAATCAAGAATCGAGGAACGGTGTTCTGAATACGAATCGTTATCACAAGTACCTACCAACTTAATAAAAAATATTTGTACTTCTCGACTATTTTCGTTTTGTTAAATTTTAAATCGAGTATATTTTTATTGAGCGATTGTCATCCTTTTTTAATACGAATGTTGCATATGAGAAGACGCTTAACGGCACGGAATGTGGCCCTCATATGTATAAACTCTTTTCTGGCTATTGAGTAAATGCGATATTTGATTAATATATAATTTATGTTATCTATTAAATTAATCACAGAAAAGTAGACAGCAATCACACCAGTTTCAGTAATCTATGATTAATGATACTTATCACATCACACTAATATTATAAAGGCAAAAGTTTGTGTGTTAGTATGTTTGTTACTTCTTCACGCTAAAACGGCTGGACCAATTTTACTAAACTTGGTATGGAGGTATCTGACACCTTTGATTAACACATACGCTACTTATTATACCGCAAAAATGTAGCGGGAAACACTGCGAGGCGCAGCTAGTTTTGATAATAAACCCTTGTAAAGTAACGATATACATTTTAGCCACATTCCGTACCAGTGGGTGTATATGCCTGTTACTGAGCTGTCTGTTACCGATTCCCATAACCACTAGTTGAATTAATTTATCACACATACTCAATACAAATAATTGGCAGTATTAGATTAACGTGTTGCCACCTCTATTTGTTATTAGTTAGAAATCCAATTTCAGCTGTAAACCGTTATGCTACTTTTGCCGAAAGGGTAAACATAAGTCTAATGTACTGCAATGTTTTCTTTTCTTTATTTAATATCATAATCGAGTTAACCTTATATTATATCAATTTAAGGCCCATTTTTGTGTTCGATTTCTATAAAAAACATATGAAAATTAGCTTTCTGCTACATATAAACGTACATGGTAACTATCACACTATTTCGTGCTCACTATAGGTAACAGGGGTAAAAATACTAAATAGTTCTCTGCAAATTATAAATAAAAAAATAGGTTTTCAATAAACTTAAAATGATATCCTTCTACTCAATCTTACCATTTATATCATCATCATCAGCCGGAAGACGTCCAATGTTGAACGAAGGCCTACTCCTTTAAAAAAGGGGGGGGTGCCATAATCCCCATGCTTGGCAGGCAGCTTGGGGATTGCAGTGTTGGTGGTCAAGTTACAAAAGACACTGCTGCCCATCTTCTGGATTTTCCCTTAGTCACCTTATGACACCCACGGGTGGAAAGGGGGTGGTCAATTCTAGGCCGGTTACCACACGGCACACCATTTATATACAAAATACTAATAAATCTTACAAAACACTTGGTGACAATCTTGTTAACAAGATCGCGATAGTGCAAGCGATGCGCGGGAGCGGAAACGACGCATAGCGCACGGAAGCTACGTCACAATAGAGGCCGCCCGCTTCCGGCCGGAGTCACGCACGGCCGCTAGTACTGACCAAGAGAAAGTTTGCTTTATTTTATTGGACTTTCCATTCTCGATATATTTTGACAAATATTTCAGAAAATAAGCTTTAAATATTTTTTTTTTATTTGTACAAATTTAACTTTTTGCATAATGAAAATTAAATGTGAAATTAAATGAAAACTTTTAGATTTCTTTTTCAATAAATATAATTACTTAGTATTTCTTTAAAGTTTTGCAGTAGTACCTCTTAAAAAAAATTATATTTTAAAATAATAATAAAAACAAATTCTTTAGTAGCAACATCTTCAACACAATACTCCCACATAATATTATCTTAGTTAAATAAATAATACAGATATAAAACCTGACACCACAACATTTTTTCTATCGGTACTCTCAGGTGTAATAATTACATTACGGTATCAAATAGGGGAAATGCCCTGTGGGAATGTGACATACTCGACTGTACCGAAAATTCCGTCATATTATGGTACTTAATGCACCTGGTGGAAAACAATATGGAGTAAATTGGCTATTGTTTATCACGTGCTTCCTATAGGCTATCCAAGGGTTGGTTGTATGACTCAACATCTAAAAATGACTACAGCTTACATATGAGCAACTATATCGAGTTTAGTCATGTTTTTTTTTTCAATGTGTGCTACGCAGTACACAGGTCTTAAATACAAGCTGTCTTTATTACCCATAAGTAGGGAATTTATTTAGGATTAAAAAAACTGTTTTAAAATTTGGACATGCTAATACTCTGTCCATAAGAAAATATATCCATAATATTAATACAAAAATGTGGGCTTATTTAGTCTTATAAAAATTAAAAAACTCCAAACACTCTAAAAAACTCCTACAAAATCTATATTATAAAGGTTGTTTTTCAATCCTTTCTATTATACTACTACAGTTTTTCAAATGAAAGATCGCAATATAATAATGGCAGCTAACTAAAACATCACCTTTTATTTCCTACCACCGTAATTGTTTTTACATTTCCCCCTATTAAGTTGACAACTTCCGCAGGAAGGTAGAAGTATTTCCAGAACAGTATACTGTACATTTTATATTATGTTTAATTAAGTTATACTTAGAAGGATGTACTTACGTTTTAGTTGGTTAAAACTTTGTAATTTTGAAGCTATTTTACTTAAATTTAACTTTTAGTGGATTAAAACAGCTTTATTAGTATTATTGAATCTAGAATGCTTCAAAACTTTTATTTTAGTTTTTAGACATATTTTAGCCGTCCCGTTTATTTGTGCCGTGTGGCATCCGGCCTAGAATTGACCACCTCCTGCGTCTTCTGTATCTTGACCACCAACACTGCGATCCCCAAGCCATGGGGATTATGGACCCCCCCCCACTTCTCAAAGAGGGAGGCCTTTGTTCAACAGTAGACGTCATCCGGCTGATGATGAGACATATTTTAACTACTACAAAATCTAGAAATAAGCCATAAACATGGCCTTAATAGCAGAATGAAAAATATTAACAGAATGTCCAGAGTCAACTGCTTAAATACTACATAACATAACATCACACCCACATTTTACCTGTTAAACATAACATTTACGTAGGTACAAAATCCAAAAACGGTGTGCAGAGGATCTTATAATTTTTTCATTTTAACATCATTAAAAATGTTTCCAATCCATACCTAAACTTTAAATTAATGCAGTAAGATTATTAGCTACGAATCTTGACTAAAAACCGCAGATACCAGCCTTCAAGCAAAAAAAAAACCATTAAAACCCAAGCACGTGTCAATCCGCAGAAAAATGACTTAAAAGATGAAACTCCCCTAATGTTAGTCCATAATAAAAGGTAAAAAGCACCAAACAAGTAGCAATATGATAGCATATAATTTTAAAACCAGTAGTCTATTCAGGCAAAGGAAACGACAAGTGAGCCACTTGCCGCCATTTTCTTGGTGTTATCTGTTCCGTTATGTGATATCGTAATTATATGTTCACTCATCTCTTTTGTGGCGAGACTGTGTGCTCTATGCTTCCTGTCTTGTGCGAGCGTCACGTCAACAACGACGCAAGTCATAGGCGGGTTACTTTTTTGATTTATGTATCAATGAAACGAGAAATTATAGACTTCCCATGATTTGTTAAAATTAGATTTTAGTGTACAGTTTTTATTTTTTCTAGTGTCAGTATACGAACTGACTAAAAATGCAAATTAGAAATTTCTCCTGTATTGTGGGTGCGTTTGTATTCCCAGACTCGAGACAAACATGTGCGGATCATACAAATGTTTATCCCGTGCGGGGATCGAATCCGCAACCCTTGTTCCGGCAGCAGTCCAATCGCTTAGCCTCTGCGCCAATGAGGTCATCAAGTTGTGTGAGCATGAGGGAAATGACTGAACTCATAATTAATCTAGAATTGATAAGTAGTAGATAAAGTGTAGTGTAATCTGATGGGACTACTCTTGAGGGTATAAAAATAAGCTGATAAAACAAATACCTATGGGCTAAAGGTGCCTACGTATAACTTAAATATTCAGAACTCCATTCTAATTTTATTTAACTATTGTCAATATTAATCTTCTTCTATTAATAATAAGGTGACATAAAATCGCTATCAGCTAATGAACTGTACCACAATATAATGGATGTATGCACTTTAATTGAAAGGGGCGATGTGATTTAAATAATTATATTGATGTTAACTTCTCATTTCCATACCTTTATATAGGCATATCTTTTATGAGTCTATTTCTTCATATATTCTTCGACTGAATAGGTATTTTGCATTTTAAAATATTTTGGTGGATACAAGAAGAAAACCTAATCTCACGAGATTGCAAACTTGAAATCGAAAGAATCTGGATATTTAACATTTCACTGACGATAAAATTAATATAAATATGACTCAATTAGAAAATCGTTATAGAACCAGAAATCGGGCTAAGTTTCAACGAGAAAAAGTCTTTATGTGGTGGTAGTTTTTCTTTCAATATGTAATACACAGATCCAAATAAATATAAAGATCGTTAATTACGAATTAATAGCCAAGCATCCAGCGCATACGCATCAACACATTCGAGTAGCAAACCGGATTCAAATTAAAAAACTTTCAAGTAACATTTAACCAAATGTCACGCTCATCCCTTTGAAGAACTTGTAAACAGATGTGCTGTAAAACGTAGAAAGGGTGACATTCCAACATAAAATGACCCATCATACCATCCCTGAGCCAAACAAAATATAAGTAATCATAAACGTTTGAGAGGCCAATCAATATTGGTTATTATTACACGCTATTTACTCATTAATCAAAATTGGACTATATTTCTTGGTGTTAAAGTACACTTTAGCATGGTGTGGTGTATTGTGTTTTTATGGGGTGGCGTGTGCTAAACGCTATTGATTATAGGAGATTGTGGCACACTAACATAGATAATATAATTGCCGTGACCTCGGGGATAGAATCATCTGAATTGTTTATGAATTCTGATTTGAATTGGTTACTCAATTGTAATAATCATATCGTCACTTATCTTTATTTAATTATAACGGGCGTATTTGATGATTTTGTTAAATAGTATAATGTTGATATAAGTGCATATTAAACATTCATAATATTAGAAAAAAAAATACTTGGCACTGTTTATCTTAGCTACATTATATGTCATCTTAACTTTTATGTAGGATTATAGCAGTTTTTTTTTAATAAAAATAATGGTTTATGCTCATGGCTAAAGAGTCGCGAATATTTTTGTTTCCGTAGAAAGCTAAGTAAACAAAAATACCGCGTCTGTCAAGGTTAAAAAATTACCAATGTCCTTTCCTACAGCCTAACCAATCTGCATCTTCATATCAAATCTAATTATGATTGGTTCAGTGGTTTAGTGTGAAGCGGTAACAAACAGACGGACACACATTAACATTGAGAATAAATAGTTGATATCAATTAATAAATCTAATTACTCTCTTTTATATAAATTATTTCTATCTTTAATAATCTCTTTCTAGCACGTGTTCAAATTTTTTTCCAGCCACGTGTGTCAGGTAAACTGGAGATAATATCTACGCAGAAAAAAATAAGAAGATGACCTACTTCAAAATTTGCACCTTTCGCCGAAAGAGTTCTCTTTTATAGTACACCACCTTGCCAGCATATGGCGGGCCCGTATGTCTTGTCACATTTTTTGCTAAAGCCATGATTTTGATTTGAATTAGGGCAGAGAAATTCTTAAATAGAATATATTTCTAACCTATATTGTATTCAGAGGAATTTTATACTGATATAAAATTATACAACCTAGAAAGTATAGGTACCTACTCAATGGTTATACGGCGGTCGGTAAGTTTGTTTTTTTTTATATGAAACCGTCGCGCCACGCTAGGAATTTCTCCTGTACCGTGGGTGCGTTTCACAAACATGAAATATTACATTCACAAGAACCCAGACTCAGGACAAACATCTGCGGATCACTCAATTTTGTCCCTTGCCGGAATCGAACCCGCAACCTCTAGCGCAGCAGTCCAATTGCTTAGCCACTGCGCCAATGAGGTCCTTAAGTTGTGTGAGCATGAGGGAAATGACTGTCTAGATTCTTCTTCTTCGTATCAGCATGAGCTATGTCTAAGAAAACAGGTCATGCTCATGCCGTAGTATAGCGATTGGCCAGTCAACAAGGATGGTAGCAAGATTGACAGCCCAAGGTGTACCGCCATTTATCAGGAATATTCGCGTGGCCATGGCAATTAAGAACGATAAATTCGTAAGTCGTAGTAAATTCGGGAATTCGTAGTAATTTCGATAACGATAAAATCGGGAAGATGCCGCAACGAAACTGAACCATTCAGTAATAAAATTTATGTGATTTTATAATTCTTCACTATAATTAACCTACACCACAAACCACAAAATTGAAACCCACTGTTAAATTATCTCAAGCAAAAATTCTTAATCAGCAAAACGAAACGTACCAACAATTAAACTAACAAAATTCACTGTAATGCAAACGTGAATCGCAAAATAAAAAACGGCAGCACAAAAACTAATTCCTCCTTCCATTCACATCCGCATATTGTCTTTGGCCGGCGTTCTGCCCGTCCACAGGTAATCAAAGGTGGACAACAAAGCCTATCTCTGGCTTTTTGAATGTGCGTCCTTTGCCTCGAGTCGGCCTCTCTCGTTTCATTCATATCTCAGTAATTGGCTTTTGATTTATATTGACGTTGTTTTTTTAAATATTGTTGTCTACTTTATTGTAGGTTCTTAGTCTGGAATTGAAGGGAGAATGGCCTGACGTTTTTATTTAATATAGCTTCCGCTCGCGACTTCGTCCGCGTTGATTTCGAATCTTTTATATCCAATAGCCTTCCTCGATAAATTGGCTATGCAACACAAAAAGTATTATTTAATTCGATCCAGTAGTTCCTGAGATTAACGCGTTCAACCAAACAAAGAAACAAAACTCTTTAGCTTTTAGTATAGATAGGTACTACCTACGACCTAAATGTTTTCAAGGAAATCGCCTGTTTGGAAATTTGGGCATTTACCTATACTATACATGAAACTCTACTGTAATCTCTAGTAAAATGGAATTCTGTTTAAACCCGATACTTCTGTACGTGATTTTGAGCTAACGCAACAACGTTGTGCTTAGAAATTGTGATTTCGTGCTGACATGTCGGAAATGGCACTGTACATCTTTGTACGTCTTTACAAAGCGTTGAGGGTTCCCTCTATGGAAATACAAGGGTATCGAGTTTATGTTGATGATCGTACTTCGGAGAATATCATAGCCTTATTTAATTAGTGTACAGCAGCACTAAAACTTTACAATGAATTAAAGCCTATTACAATAATAATATACCATAATTGCTCGTTTATTAGTATGAGCAATGAAATTTTGAAATACATATATTTTTTCAATTTTCAACGTGCCCATCTGACAAGACATCATCACAACAACTACAAGCAATGGTAGTTAAAAACTACAGTAGCTACTTCTACTGCAATAAATACTATTCTTTAGCCTGATCTAGGTTATGATCTACCTTTAAGACTAATTCTGTCCGAATCCGTAAAGCCGTTAATGCGTGATTAATGGACAACCATTTAAACTAAAAAAAAACATAATCTTTTTATTTTGTTTCACCAATTCCTCTATATTAATCATAATACCTACTGAAGATGTTTCATATCAAAAGTTAATAATATTTCCGCATAACTACAGAAGACGCGTCATAAATTTGAATTTAACCGCCACTGCGCACGCGACGCTCATTGCCCCATGTCGCACAACCCCCGCGAAAGGTGTGCAAGCGCATACGAACATACGAGGGGCGAGCCCCTATTATCTTTAACATTTTGAAGTCTACAAGATAAAGCCAAGGGGAGCAGGGGGTGATTTTCTTTATTCTTCACCCGATTTTATTATTATTTTTTTAGTTATTATTACTGTGATTGTCGAGCCACGCGTCGCGTGCGCACATGCCGAGAGCGACCCTAATGCTGCGTAAAGCTCTTACTTGTTGTATGTATTGTTCGTGGATTATAAAGATACATTAGTGGTTGATAAGTTTCATTTTATTATTAGCGTATTGATATTCAATCTCAGTGAATAAAGTTAATTTAATAAAAATAATAACGATTAAGATTAAACTGCAAAGAATCCGGAATAGAAGAATATATCTGCACCTTGTAGATCTATTCAATTCAAAATCGGCGCAAGCGCAAAAAACTAAGATGCGTCATCCGGTATTGACAAGTAGACCACCTTCTAGCAACAAGTCAGTATCATCGTCCCGAATATTCTTTAAGACATCTTATATCTTAGAGGATAAGAACCAAAGTTATAAAATTCTTGGTGATTTTGTAAGCAAAACCATGTTTGCTAGCTTGAGATTGACAAAAAAAGGTATTGAGGAAAAATCAACTTTATGGCAGCAAGCTTAGGTTGTATTTAGTTCAGTAATGTCATACAAGAAAAAACGCCTTTACAAGACTCGACCAGCTGATTTTACGCCCGCACCTTACGATAAATATTTGTAGTAAAATTCCTACAATCTGTTTCACACTTTATGGCACAACTGATAAAGTCCTAAACAGCATAAGCTGTAAATTCTTGTAAGGTGCTTGATGACGTCTTCTCCTTACAATTCCAGCGAAAGGAATCTAAACTTTATAATCGCAAGTTAAGGTTGAATTTAGGATGGTTGGGCGTCATCAGCACGTGTATAAGATAGCATCGATGCACATGCTTGATCCGGCACTTAATGTGTTTTGTAGGCGTATCAAATGTCTTTGTGTTAACCGCCGAACGATGGCGCCTAAAACAAACGGTGACCAGGTGCGAGTTCAATCCCGGTTTGTTTAATCGTGTGGTTTTTGTTCCTTATTGTTTTTGAAGAAAGTGATTTTACTGTCTATACGTAGACATTAAGTAATTCTTGATTGCAAAAGAAATGAATTGCTGTAATCGATATACTAATCGATCCCTAGATGTTTAATGCATCTTCATATTGCAGAGGCATATCCTCTAATTTTATAGAAGAAATAATAGCCTTAAATTTCTATTCGATTCTACCGAACAGAATTTCGCAAATATTTTCCACAGTACACTAAACCCAAAAATCCATCGTCTCCTACCCTCTAAATCGTAAGTCGATATTCAATATCGCGGTAATCCTACAGACAGCGTACTCAGCGCCCACTACACTACAATAGCTGCTTACCCCTCGCACCTTTGACCCGGCGCCTGCGCAGCTGCGCGAGCACCCAAGATGGCGGCGAGGGGTGCGCATCGCGTTTGATAAAGTTTTGCTAGCGAATATAAATTTTGGAAGCTCAATATTTAGGATCCATTTTTTTTAACACTTGAAATTTATTAGGTAAGAGATAGATTATAGAACGTCTTATAGTAATCAAAGAAGGCTACTAAAGACAGTGAGTCTGAATCAGTCATGCAGTCAAAGAACTTACAAAATAGACTACCTACAGTGATCACTTACTTTAACAAAACCCACAAGAAAAAATAAAAACGAAAGTAGATAAGTTTAAACACCTTTAATAAATCATCTGTCAATCAAACTGCCAAAAAAACTAACACACTTCGATTTTTTATCCCGATCGATTACGATCGAGACATCGCGATTTACAATAATCATTAATTATCCATTCGATTATTTCGCTACCAAAACAATCGCATCACGAAATTCGATATATTTCGAAGCACAATGGGAAGACATCCATCCATCATCCGCGAAACATCTTTTGCAACTCACGCGCCCCACAGATGCGTAACCGCAGCTTACGCGGCAATATCAATAAAACGAAGAAATTCTACCATTTTATTTTTGCACACCCCTATAATTTGGGGTCAGGATTTGACCATAATAATGCAAATCATAAGTAACGACTACCCATCTGTCACTAAATCAGGACAGTTGATTATTGATATTGATTTTAATTGGTCATATTTGTGGTGATTCCAAGTTTTAAGGGCATTTAGAGTCTCTCCACGTAACAATACCCAAGTGAGTATGTCTTGCGCACCCAAGGTGGTCAACCTCGCTGCCGTTCAGTGACTAACCAATTTCTACAACACGACATGACTTGTTACCAAGTGACTAAGTGTCAAAAGAAGAAGTTTATAGATAAGATTTTTAACCATAGAGTTACGTTAATCCTGAATACTTTTTAAGGGTTATGACACACTAAACTTTTAATAAAACCTGAGCCTAATAATATGTTTAAAATGGCAAGCACACGGTAAGCAAGTCTTTTCAGGCGATATAAGAGCTTGTTCCTTCGCCGTAAAAGAAGATTAAAAATAAAGTTCCAATTTTCAATTTCCATTATATTAAAGGCGATGACTCATATATACATACACATCTTGACAACTCATCTTCAAGATATAACTAGAACCTACAGATTTGTAAGTAGCTCTTAATACAGTTACCCGACAAGGTGTAAGATGCACATTTGTTCCGAGTATAACTCATATCATACGCACGTATGCACCAGGCACGCGACATTTTGTCCCGGAATAGAAGCTAAAGGTGCAGCCGACCCCTTTCTCCTTTCCTCTATTATTACACGTCACAATCGATGAATCGACCCTAGAAAACTGTTTAGTATGAGGGTCTTAACAATCGATAGATTTTAACAATTGCCGGCGTCCCTAACTTTGAGGCTGTAATCTTTACAATTTTAAATTTAGAAGGTGCAGTGTTTGTGATGTTTAAAATTGGAAATTAAATTAAACTTCGAACTGGTTTCTTGTATTTGTTTTATTTTGTGCCAGATTCTTTATCCTTCTAAATAATTTTTAACTTAATCTTGGTTTGGCTTTTCAATAAGTTTTTATTCATTTCCAAAAAAAATTACAATATAACTATTCAATTGTAAGCGTGCTTGCTACACCTATATTTGAATATTACCTGACTTCTAACATATCTGGTATTTCCTTTATTAGATGTCAGTGTCAGTAATATACAAAAAAAAGCTTTCCCACATTCAAAACCTGTAATCAAACCATCCGCATAAACAATGAATATCCACTTACATGAAAACCAACACACTGTTACGATCTGTCAATGGCTACAACTTCCGTAAAATAAAATAATTACAAGCACCGCGGTCATCGTCACTTCCGTAACCTAGCCGACGCCATTTTTGGAATTATATTTGAAATTATCCGTTATTTTGCAGGTTGTTTCTGGGTAGAACTGTTTGAGGAATTTAGATGCTTGTTTATGTTATTCTAACTTTATAAAGGCAAAAGTAACTATTTGTTACCCTTTCATAACCACGGATCCAATGGTAATGATATTTGATATGGATATTTAAGGGCTTTAGGCAACGTCTTCGTCTTCAGTCTTTGGATCAAATCGCGAGCGCGTAGGTAGTAATATTAGAAGCTTTCTTGTATCACAAATAGGTATGCTGTAATTCTTTTGATTGCATTTCTAATAAGAAACTGCGCTACACACCTATCGTGCTCGATAAAATAGTAACTGATACTATTTCTAACCTAGATGACTTTAACTTTCTGAATTTGGTTATTCGGAAGTTTAGGAAAAGTCTAAAAACGTCCCATAATGCTTTATCCTACAGAATTACATCATCATTACATTTTTTTTTGTTACAACCACTATACCATAATATCTTCTATGGTAAAAAATTCAAATGCCTGAAAGTATTGACCCTATATTATATTCTTCACAAAGTAGCTGTTTTTTTTCACTCATTAGCTAAAGGTACACTGTCCATTGAGTCGTAATAAAAAAATGAGCTTAACGTGTAAAAAGTGGCGTTACTTTGAAGCTGGTAGCGGTGTTTTACATCAGTGGATACTGTAACTTTATGAGGTGATGTAGCTAGTTATATGAGAATATTAGATAAAGTCATTGGGAGGGAGCAATTTAGGGTTAATTTGTCAAGATTATTGATTAAGATATTGGGGGCTGAAGAGAATAGAGAAGGAAATTGCTACAAGTTTATTACTCGTCAATTTTTTTGTGTGTAGGTTTTGACTAAAAAGATTAGCTAGGTATATGAGAATGTTAGATAGAGTCGTTGGAATATTACGAAGAGGGAGCAATTTAGGGTTAATTTCTCACGGTTATTGTTTAAGATATTATGAAATGGCTGAAATGAATAGAAAATGAAATTGCTACAAGATTATTACTCAACAATTATTTTGTGTGTAGCTTTTGACTAAAGAGATTTAGATAAGTTTTTTTATCTACTCCTTCCTAACTTCCTTTTTAAAGTGTCTCCATTATTTTAACTCCTGTTTTAGTGGTTAAAAAATACGTTTCATTATACGTTATTTCATTACAATTACCATCTTTTATGACCACTGCATCGTTCGCAAAAGCTTTGCTTAACCGAAAATAGTAAAAAACCTAAGACGCACTCAGTAATGCGGCAAAACACTCGAAAAAGTCCGCACAGTTGATCTCCTGGCCATTAATTAGTCGCTCCCGGTATCGGGGTCTTAATCAAGCATAAAATTAAAACTTGGCACACGCCAAGCCCACAGAAGTAAGGGTGTGTCCACACGTACCTTATGGCACGGCAATTTGTTCAAGACATCTGGCCTCACACCTGCCCAGCGCTCGGCTCACCCCTCGTACGCTCCATACCGATACTGCAACTACAAATGTACTTTATGACAGCCCATTCTATTTTTATACGCATTATTAGTTAGAAAATAAAGTCTAAATTAGCTTGTACCTTTAATGGATGATGATAAAAAAAACTTTGTTCGTGTATTATGGTTTTGGCACAAGGTCCAATGCCCCCGTCATTCATCGTAACATACACTATTAAAATTCGGATATGACGAAACAGTTTTTCGACTGGAATCGTAACAATTCAAGTGTGAATTTATGATAGAAAACTATGTTTGCTCATTAGAAAGTTTTTTGAAACTGTTTGTTGCCTATCCTGGGAAACGGACGTGTTTCAATTAGTCGCCTCTAGAATGTTTGTCCACGTTAGTCGGCTGTCAATCTCCATAGTCGGGACGTTTACTATCTCGGCGTAAACATGCCGTACGTTCATTCACGCACACATGCACACGCGTCTAAGACGTCTGTGCACCGGTGTGCGTGTGTGCGTGCCCATTCAAGACGAGGAGTCCTTACGCCGCGTCCGGTGACGTCACAGGTCTTACAAATGGGCGTGTGAACGCGCCCCAACTCGTGATGTGTTTTGACAATTCCGTTGACGAGATAAGTGAAGGGTTGAGGTTATGTAACATGTAATTTTGATTTGGCTTTCTTGGTAATGTTAGGATCGATCTGACTTCGTGTCCGGTCGGGCGGCAACCTTTTTATTGCAATGATATTTTAAATGATAATTCACCGTCATATTATTATGATAAGAACCCCGACCCCAGCAATACACTCCGTAGAAATGATGTTATTATTATTCCTAAACCCTTATTAAAAAGCCGCGACCTTATGCAACACCTCTTGTACAAATCTATCTATATTTATGACTTCGCAGTACGATACAATGTGAAACAACTTCCTGTGACAACTTGCAAAAAACCATTAAATTTTAATTCGTCTCCGCAGGGGTCTAAGGATGCGGGACGATACTGGTAATTTGGTGTAAGTAGACCAATGTTTGCTTTGTGATGTGGGCCAAGTAGGCCAATTCCTGACCCAATGTGGTGAGGGGCCGAAGAATTGTTCCTTCAATGTGAACGCCCGCATCCCGCGAATAAATATTAATGTTTAAGAGTCCTTGTCCTTGTGGAACGTTTTGAGTTCTTTAGGGTACTTCCTTTGATATTTTGCGCTGTTAAAACGACATGAGTGCTGCTTCTTAGCAAGATATTGATATTGGTTAAGCTCTATTGAGTATTGTTTCACTTTATGACACTGAATGATCAATCGGTTATGACTGTTAGACATAGATTGTTGTAGTTAATATATTATTACAAATCTAGGAGTGGATATATTACGGTGGCAGTATTTAAGGTTGTAGAAAAAATAAAATATTCCTAGGTTGCACATTTTTGATAACAAAACAAAAGAATTTAATTCTAACACGAAGTATAATAATGACAATTCAAAAAAGTAATATGTTGCGTCCTGCAGTTTTTTGGGTATATAGAGAACCAGAAACAAGAAAACCAATAACAATACTACGTCTTATTGAAATCGAAACCAATGGATAATAGAATAAGCTACCAGCGTACAGAAGTCAGAGATACATCTGCGCGTTTTTGTGCAGTTTGCGCAAAATATTGATCCTTTATAGAGCTAATTTGACACGTATAGTGCCATTATATGTCTGAAGTGCCCAAATGGAGCAAAAGGTGTTGATACGATTATACGGAACATGTTTTTGGCATTGTAAATAGGTTAGTTTATATAGTCTAAGGAAATCAGCTTGTTTACACATTATTGCTTGTCTACATAATGTTATGGTTTATTGATAGTAATAAAAGCGCACTGCAAAGAAACCTCTAATTACAAGAACGAGAAAACAAGATGTCTCAAGAACTCCATACAAAAAAAAGCAAACCGACACATCATATCACATAATTTGTACCTCGCAATTAAGATCGACTAAACAATGCTACAAGTAATGAAACATTCACTATTCATTAGTTATTGTTGTCAGTATAACTTCTAAAACTGTGTATTCTTAAAATCATTTATCCATCAAACTTAACCCTCAAAATAAATAAAATACTTTTTCAATACTTGCCAAAAGGACCAGTCTAAAATGATTTTACAAATTAAAGAAAATACAAGACAGCTGACTACTATCTTAAGTACCACACCTAATAGGTCCCACACGCTATAAATCACGAAGGCCCTTATAGTCTGATACACTTTACAAATCACTTCCTGCGCTGAAGAGCTTCCTCCGTTACCTGACAATTAGGCCCTTCAGTGTACCGAGCCCTTAATAGGCCATAAAACGATCAATGGGTACGCAAAACATCACCTGGCTGTGTAGAAACATCTTTCGCCAGTTAAGAGTACGTTATGATATATCGTATTCAGTTCTTACTTACATTCGAAAGTCGCTGTGTCGGTATATGTCCTCGTTACGACTAAACAACTGAGCCCATCATAATGAAATTTGGCATGGTGATAGCTAGACGCCTAGAGAAGAACAGAGTCTACAATTCCGAGAGGCATTTTTTCTATGCGAAAAATGTCTAAAATATTGGCAGAAAAAACACACTTTTTCTTGAAATAACATGCAAAGTGACACAAAAAAATCAATAGCTACGAATAAGAAAGGCACTGCGACACGTAATTTTTTAGAAGTATTGAATAATCTAGCTAATCTAAGCTAATCTTGGATGGAATCTTGTTGGACAATACATAGACACGCCTCACACACATTAGAAAAATACCCTATCCAAAATATAAGAACGACTAAATCAATCAATATAATACTTTTTATTTAAGGACAAAAAACCCTAAAACAGTTATATTTAAACATTAACAATATTTGTCTACTTTCGATAGGGGTATTTCACCAACAGATTGGCTTTATCGGAAGAAACAAAAAACCCCATAGATTTCCGTGGACGTGCGCACGCGCCTTCGCCGGGTGGTCGCGCACGTGGCCACCCCTATCTGATCGATATCGATAAGTAGTGTTGTACCTTCTTATCGATTCACGGTAGGCGGGGAAACAAAAAGAAATGTATTAAAATTGGCTTTGACGACTTTGGTTATAGCTTCTAAAATGTGTTATCTGATTGTGTGGTAGCTGTTTAATTAGTAGATTATGTATTTTAAACCTTTACTTTTTGTCATCCTTCATATTTTCACTTTTAAATTACCCTGTGTTATTTTTTTTGTGTGTATATAATGTAAATTGTTCTAATAAATCAATTATCTATATTTTTAATAATTGTGAGTAATGTACTATGTGTAAAATAGGCATACTTGTACTTTATTGATCTTTTAAAATGTAGAGCTAAAAAACTATTTCTTCTTTTTTCAGATCCATCGGAGGCCACGGGCTCATTTCACATCGGATAAGATTTCAAAATCATATTAATGGTAAGATAAGATACATAACAGACATTTATTAGTCTTTTCTATCTAATTACCAACTAGCAATTTTCTGAAATAACATTGCAACAGAGTTTATTTAAAATACAGCCGAATAACATTTCTAATGTTTCTATTTTACTGAAAGGAAAATATTCGAACAAGTCTATAAGTTAATCAAATTATCTCAGACACCTGCGAAAATAAAGTACAGTTCGGGCGATAAAATCCAATTCCAATTCTGACTTGACCGGCATTTTATAATGCCTTTGTAACGGACGTACGCAGTTTTAGGCGGTATAAACTGGCTCGCACCGGAATGCGGCGGCTTGACGGAATAAAACCGACTGAGTTTCGTACATATACCCGTATTTTGTCGGCGGCCTGACAAGGGTGGACAGGACATGAATTTTCGAATAATCAGACGTGCATATGCGCCTCGATACTTGCTATGGGCCTATATGACAACTTGTCGTATGCCATCCGTCATAAATTGAATTAGTTTCTTGGAGCAGACCAGCTAATTGTTTCTGCCCAGACTGTACATATCAAAAGGCTTAGTATAAGCATGTATTTGTTTGAACCTTCATTAAATCTATGATTTTTTAACTTATTTATAGTTTATTTTATTTCTCATTCCTTCTAATACTTTACAAAATTTTAACCCATTTTTTTTAATACAACAATAAAATATTAGAAAAAAATATTTATTATAGATACCTACCTGATTTTTAGCCAAATCTGATAAGTTTATAAAAGAGTAGGCTAAGGAAACAGTGATAAAACGTGACGAGGATAAAAAATACCAAAGTCAAATTTATTTTCGTTGCATTTGTTCCGTTTTTCCTGTTTATTTTGTTTTTTTTTTTTATATTATATGACACAAAAATATTTTTATACTTAAATTAGAATTTAAGAATAAAAATGTTTTATAGTATAAACATTAAAAGAAAACGTAAAATAACAAAACAAAAACGACATGACCAAAATACACCATGTCATTTACAAACGAAAAAAAATACTATATCTTTTTTTACAGTATCGTCGGCAAAAATATCGCATTATTATACACATTAGTTACTTAGTAGACGCAGTGAAACACCGGACAGTTTTTCATCCCCCACCCCGTTCGTTCGGCAACTTGTGAATATTTGAACGGACCGAAATTTCGCGACTGAGTGTACCTATCTGCGTTGACAGTACAGTCGCCGTCATATTTTTATGTCAGTTTACTAGTTGTGATTGGTTGTACTTTTTAGGACTTTGCTTTTAATGGGTATTTAGTGTAACTAGTTTTAATAGGTTTACAAAATAATTTTGTTTTAAAATGTTTAAATTTGGAAAAGTCTTTTCTACCGTTAACCTTTCATGGAGCTCAGTAGAAGTTTTCTTTTTGATTTTGCTTTGCTTATGCTTCTGACTTGATTAATCATTTGTACAAAAACTAGTCCAGAAATTATCAAGAAGTGAAGCTATGTCAGTAGCGCTTACAGTTTCTCCAATACCTATACCTAACTACGGATATTATATAATATTTCAAAACTCCTAATATATACTGCTACTCAAAAACCCATCATTTACCGCCGAGAACCGATAAACCGGAACATTAATCAACAGTAGGTACAGTTTTGAGCATCGAAAACCCACGATTTAAGCTATCGACGCCGTATCATTGTACAGTCATCGCGAATTCGAGGCGAGCTGGCTGGGCACTGAAGGTAGCGGGGAAATAATACAACAGCTCACAAAAGTCAATCAAAAAATAAGAATGACATCCCGCCATTTTCTGACGTCTTAGCTGTCAAAATAGTTGAACATAAAGCATTTTTTTCTATTTTTTTTTGTCTTATTTCCCTTATTTTGTTTTCTCGTTGCTTTTTAAATTATGACTGTGCCTGTTCAGGTGACATAGTTAATCCTTTTTCTTTTTCATCTATTATTTTTAAATCCAGTAGGGGTATGTTACGCCATTGAGTATGTTTTTGTTACGCCATCCAATGTGAAGTCAGACTTTACGTAGTAAAGTTTATGTAAGCTCGATATTGTCAAAAATTACTGTTATAGTTTATCGGACAGTCTTTTAGATTTAAACCAAGGTATGAAGAGCGTACAAATGAATCAACAATAACGTACCTTTTTCCTTCCGCATAACATGGTACGGAAGCGTGTAGCGAAAAAACTACGCGTGTAAGCGCTTCCCTGCGCACTCTATGGCCAAACTTTTCACCATAGATAAGACATGACGTGTCCGTTATGAGTTTCTGATCAGAACCTTGCGTTTTGAAACACCCATAGACCATACAGCCTGTTTAGTGGAATTTAAAAGAGAATTGGGAGATTTGTTTTTGGAATATTATTTCTTGTTGCACTTGCATCTACATAAATGAAAATATTATTTGAATAAAGGGTTAATGTGAGTAATTATCCTAAGGTATTATTTTTTGTGTAAAATAAATGAGTAACTCACTGAAAATTTTATTCTGTTCTTTAATATAATATAGTAGGTAAGGCTTTCCGCCTTCTTTGTTTTCGAACAGATGCAAAAAATCTAAAAAGAACTCGCTTCCATCGTATTCTTATAATTAGCTAGCGCACACATTCAATGTTTATATTAGAGCAGCCGTAAGAAAATTATCAGCACATTTTCCGTCAATATTAGATTCAAAATAAAAAACGATAGTTTTTTGCATGCATACACGTATAGCAAACGCTAGAGGCCTAATCAATATAAGTAGGCACTACTCATTCAGACGCCATAATTCCGTTAATAAAAATACAGAGAGGAAGGCTCAAAGGGGGCGGTGGGGGTCGGAAGCGCAATGGGCTTCGGAAAATTCACCCGGTGAATGGGAAAGCGCGGCGATAGACAAACAACCGGGCTGACCCCGCGCCCGCCACCCTAAAACCCCCACCTAACCGTACATTTTGAAATAATGCCCCCAACGACTCTGTTACCTACCCCACTACCATTTTCCAATTTTATCGTCCGGCAAATATCGAAATGCCGATGTAATTCTAAAAAAAATACAAGCACTAGTCGCTTTAATAAAGCCTTCCCCGACGTCAAACACACGCATCTTACTAAAGTTAGCGCCAACGCACAGAGAGGTTATAAATCTCGTCGACACGAAATGGCTGACCAGCGCCATCCCCCTCTCACAGATCTATGTTGCTATAGCAGCTCCGATGCAAAAGTGTGCACCATAAATTTTATACAAGCACCAGTGTGCGGTAAAACTGAAATAGGCGGTTGTGTGTGTGCGAAAATTCGTGTTCGTCCCGTAAGAGGAGTGGACAGTGTCCAGTGTTGCTTTGTGTATGCGTCGTGTACCTACGGAAATGGTATCGAGCCCACCAGCTAACAGAGATACAAGAATGTAACGGATTAATCAAAATAAATTTTACAGTAGTAACACCGCGGTTCTTTGACATACCGATATAATGAATTCGACTCTAAACTGACCGCATGTCGTTGCGGCTTGCTACGGATCTACAAACTTATTTTAGTTTCAACCTTTATAATCTGTGACTTTGACAGTTGTCTATGAATTTATTAATACAAACAATGCACAAATCTATGGTCCTTAATCAAATATTTGTAGAGTAGGGGTAATGCGATATTCAAATTTGGATTCGATAAAAGAAAAGTTCAGATTTTAAATGTTGGCACAACTGTCGTATAAAAATTAACATCGTGGCGCGTGTCACGCGGCTTATAACGTGAAACTTTGACAACAAATAGAGCAAGTACCGGTGACTAACACGTCGCATGGCTACGTAGCTGGCAGGCGTCTCTATTACAGAACGTCACCCGAATTCCCGTTCGTTGAACATTTTTCGCGCCTGTTTTATTTTTTTCTTAGTAACGAAGTAACGGGCCTTTCATGTGCTTTCCATTCGGCCGGTTCGGAGCGCTGAAAGAAGTGTGAATCGGGCCGTGATCATCCCCAGTCAGGTGTGGTTAACTCTCAGAGGACGATGGACTTCCCCCGGGTCGAAGCCACTTAGTCTGCTACTGTCACTAAAAATAACAACTCGTTTATTTTTAAAAAAGCCTACCGCTCCGGCCGGCTGTGCGCCATAGGGTCACTACCAACTCTGCAAACCTTTTATCTGCCGCTGCAGCCGCACACACATTTTGTGTTTGTAAGTCGTTTCGCGCCGCGCTGAATAAATGATTTTTAACTTTAGAATTAGATTTACAGCATTTATGGTTTACGCTGCATGTAAAAGCCGCTCTACATATTGCATGTGCGATAGAACACCGCAAACGTATCTGTATCCTCTTAGCAAATAGTTGGTTATTTGATAATCCAATAAGCTAAATGTATTGTCGCTGGTTCTGCAAGATAATAATGACTTTGCCAAGCACACACGTAGAAACAAATGAAAGGCGGTCATTATAAAATTACTCATACAGATGTCTGTTGTCACAGTTTCAGGCACAACAAACAGATAGCTATTCAATGCTTCAGTGACAGCCCTATTGTGAAGAAAGTCTCGATGTCGCGTACACAGACAGGTATAATTGAGACCAAAAGCGGGGAACCCACACAGTGACGTAGCCTCGTATTAAGGACGTTATCGGTTACGCACTTATATTTACTCATAAACGTAGCTAAAGCGGAGAGTACTGCACAAAAACGCATCTTCCCTCCCCCCAGCGGGCTGCACACCCACCCCCCACCGGCCGGCGGGCGAACGAATACATTCGACTAGCCCATTTGCAATATCGCATTGTGTGAGTGAGTGTACGCGGGCGGTGCGTGCGCGTGTGTGCGTGCCTCACACACACAGCCGCCCGTTTGCTTAGCCCGTGCGTAGTTTTACCATGTACATACATGTACAACCGTATTGGTTTTCTGTACAACCGTTGGGCTTTAACAAATTTCAAATTCACAAAATCGTGATTGGTTGGTATTTTGTTTGTATAAGCGGACGCACTGTGCAAGCCTGGCTTAAAATTTGCTACGAGATAATTCGTTTAGGTATAAAATGATGAGTTTTATTGAATTTTGTTTACGATGCCTCCGTGATTGTGATGTATTCATGGCGAATGACGATTGATATTTTGTTTGTTCCGGCTAGATGGTTAGGTGGGCTGTGTTAGGAAATGGACAAATAAATTTCAATCATCAGCAGAGCATAACACCTCAAAGAATCTATAAACTGTATCGATCCCGCATTATGGCTGCAAATGAAGCAATTAAGTCGGCACGCGCCCTCCAGTCCACGACCGGAAGACAGACGGTCTAATGACCATCTTAGATTCCAAATATCAATTTCTAATAAACCGTTGGAGCGTATCGACGTCATTTCCACAATTCGTATATGGAACGTGACAAGCCGGAAGTGCGCTTTGTGCTCCACAAAAACTAACCAATCAAGCCAAGACTTCCGAATTCGAAATTGAAACTTGTCTACTCATGGTTCCTTCGCCCAACGGTATCAATTTAAAACTTATAGCTCGTTCCAATAGTTATTTGTAAACGTATTTTTTGAAGTTAAATTCCTCTTTATAAAAAACAATGGAAGCCTTGTATCAGCTCTATTATTCTAAAAAAAATATTTTCTTCCAGTTTTCTTTTCGATGTGTTTTAGTGTCAGAATTACTTAGAAATTACCGGTTTTTCAAGTATAGGATATTATTACTACCTACTTAAGCTGTATCTAACTTTAATTAAGAAATTAATACTTACTTCATAAAAAAATCATTGGTAACATTTGTTTCTTAAACTTTTGTAACCTTGTCTGTCCTACCCTTCTCGTATTTCAAACTTTTTCCAAGACAAAGATCTTATTCAAATTATTGTTCACCCGAAAAGGGCGTAAAATTAAAACAAATCAAGCGTTAACCACAACATCCAAAACATAACACTGCATTTACAGCTTTATTTATTTGCAATAAGAACTACATGAGATGCATCGGTAAAATTGTTTTAATTTCTTGCAAGTCACAAGGCAAATGAAAGCACACATGTTATAAACTGTTCATTTGAAATACTAGATTGATTGGAGAATACAATTCTTTATAACGAATTGGTAACCCCAACTATAAGTTAAACTTTTTGTCAAATCATGACTAACCCTTTTTACATTACACTGGTACTTTGGACCGAGATCAATAAATAAAAAATACTTCTCTAGTGTGTAAGAGCTCTAAGGTTTGCAAGTTTAGGACTTGATAGTCAAACTATATTCGAATCGGACCTATATTCGCGAAATTGACCCCTTATATAGAAAAAATATAATACCTTACATACTATCGCAATTCCTACTACTACTATTCATCTAGATTAATTATTACTTATACCCACCTACATTTATTTTCAAATATTGCTTACAAATATAGGTAAACCTATTATAGCATTTTTTGTGCTCAATCAAATGTCGCCCACACCAGGAATCTCTCCTGTATCGTGGGTGCGTTTCACAAACATGTAATATCACATACACAAACACCCAGACTCGGGCAAAATATCTGCGGATCGCACAAATTTTTGTCGCGTGCGGGAATCGAACCCGCAACTGTTAGCGCAGCAATCTAATCGCTTAGCCACTGCACTAGTCGGGTCGTCAAAAGGAAGTCATTTAAAGTCTTCTACATAGATTAACGAAAAATACACATATTCGCTATTTAGTCCAATGAAGTTATACACGATTACATACACTTGCTGTTTGGCGCCTGCTTTGGAATGCACTGAGGTGTCTTCTGGCACGCTGACTACCCGCCATGAGAATTACCTGGCTGGTGATCTACACTGTGGGTTATGAGTACAAGTCAGTTTGTGCTTATTGTTAGACCTTATCCATCGTTATACGTAATCCCTTAATAATAATAAAAAATTAAACCATGGATTAAATTGTACCCGTCACTGTCGTTTGCATGTCAAAGAATAGAGATGTCAATAGACTTTAGACAGGTTTAAGTTAGTAAATGTATCATCCTCGTTTATGAATAAGAGGGTGCATTAGATACGATCAAGAGAGAGACCTATGCCCAATGCAGATATTCCGTAAACAGATAGACACGAAACTGTCGCAGTAGTCTCGTATAATAGGTGAAATGTCGTGGTAGCCTAGTGGTTGACATACCGGATTTGAATGCATAAGATGGCAGGTTCACACCCAGGCAAGTATCGATTAGATATTCTAAGACACAACTTACTAACGGTGACGGAAAACATCGTGAGGAAACCTTGGATTCAATTATTTAAAATCGCCAACACGCAGTAAGCTAGGGTGGTGATCAATGTTTAATCTTTTTAAAAGACAAGAGGCCTTTGCGCTGCAGTCGGACTGTTATAGGCTGGTAATAAAAGGGGGAACTAAAATCGTAGATAACCATGATTCGTTTTACAAGTCAATCAAGCTTCTAAACTCGCGGCCACTTAATTTATGAATCTTTGATTGGACATCGAATAAAGAAGAACTACTCGTAAGTCCATTAGACAGGTAACCGAGTTTGCTGAATTAGAAATGAAGTTGCCGCTTTCAAAGATTTGAAATACGTAAGTGCGAAAAATTCCGTGTAGCATCAAAAGTTTAGTATCGGTTTCGACAGCAATTTTTATTCCAGGAATTGGAAGCGGATGCTCGTTTTGTTATCTAAGTTCGGCAGAATTAAGGATTGTTTTTTTTGAAGAATGTCATTCTCTTTCGCGAGCGTAAAAGCGAAAAACTTGCTGTAGGGCCGGTACATGGTAGTAGGCTAGGTCTCATGATGAGCGGCGATGTGAAGGTGTATACATAGACCCCTGATAATAAAGAATACCTCTACAGAAAAGCATGAAAAGGCGTAATTTATTGATGTAGTACTAGTCTTCTTATCGTATGGTTGATGAACAACCTAGTGTCAGAGTTAAAACCGCTTGTAGGCCTCTGACATGACTTTTCACTAGTGAGGCGACTAGAATGGCGACTCTTGCCTCCACTACTGATGTGATGACCTCGACCACACTACCAAGAGTGTGTCGACGAAGAAAAAGTTTGTTGGAACACTGCTCTCCCCATCTTGGAGGTGGGCGGTAACAGTTGCGACACAGTTTTCCAAACCAATGTAGCTGTTAACGCACAATTAATATTGTACACTAAATATTGTTCCAATAAATTATTTTGATTCTGAAGTAGATGCCGAACCTAGTTATGTATGTATTTCTTAGAATTCTATTCCAAAATTATATCAATGCTATGAGTCTTTATCTACCTAACAGCTAACTAAGAATTTAATAATAAACCGATAACAAAACAAATAATTTCACAGTAACAACGCCTAAATAAATGACTAAAGCCACTTCTACCAATAAAACACATAATAAATTCCCTTTTGTTTTTACATGAAAGACTTTAATGCATTTCCGTATTATAAGGCTAAGGTCAGACGTGCGACAGATGCGTTGCGACCGGTACGTCACGCGACAGCCCGGTGAGCCGTTGTAGTAATTATGCACTTCGAACGGAGGCGGACAGTTCCGTGTGGGAATTAGACATGCAGGAAAGAAATGTGGTGTTTTATAACGTTCGTCGCGACCCTTGTTTGGTAATTGACAAGGTATTGAAAGATTATTGATTGTAGTTTTTTGGGTTGAATTAGATCTTAAATTAGTGATGATGATGTAATCAATGTATTTACTGATTGAAATTTGAATCAAAAGTAACCTAGTTAAGCTAAAAGTTAACCTTAGCTTTTTAAATGCATATCTCTTTGATGACTGTCAACTGATTACAATTACAGACATAATATATATGTACAATGATGTCTGTAATTTCCGAAAATGTACGCTAAGGTAAGTCTTCTTTAACAGAAGTCTTCACATCCATTTTTTAATAAATCCCATTATAAATTTTTAGGGTTAACCCTATTCGCGGCCCGAAAAATCATAGTTACTAAAAACAATAATCACGCTTAAAATATCGTTTCTAACCGTACACATGAATATATATAAAATATCTATTCATCGTTGAGATTGCCACCCCAAGATACTGCGTTGTAAGCGATCTGCACAATGGTGTGGACGCACCCTAATGACACCCCCGCACGCGACGATCATAATCTTGAGATGTTTTCCTTCATAATTAATGTGGAATTAAACGTTTATGCCTTTATGTTTAGGTATTTAATAACTACTGATTGTAGCGTAAAGTTCAAAATAATTAAAATAAGAGAACATTTTCATGTATTCTATTTTTGTGTAAGTACCAAAAAGATTTAATTCCTAGCGTTATTTGTTATTGTAGTTTAAGTTCTTTTCTCGATCTAAGTAATTAAACGTTGATTAGTTAAAAAGGATAAAACATATATATCTTGAACATTATGTAATTAATGATAATTTACGTTTAATATTCCCTGAAAGTCAACCATATGTTTCAAATAAAACCTTTACTCTCATCAAATACTAAGTTACCTTCGTGTCTTCAATGTCACTTATGTCACCATCAAAATCAACCCTCCACTCCCATGGGAATATTAGCCTATTTAAACAATGTAACGTGAAAACAAAGCTGTATCCTAACCTGACCTGTTTGCTTGAGACGGGGGCCCGTGGGACCGGCCGCTCGTGAAACAATGGACTCCTTAACCGCAGCGACAAAAGGGTTAACTGCCAAGAAATAAGACGAAGGCAAACGCCTGTGAGCAGAAAAGGAATTACAAAGGAGATTTAATGCTTGGTTAAAAAGTTTCAAGATTTTATTCATATTTAATTAATTCTTAGTATTGTAGAGTAAGTTTGTTACGAAGATCTTTTTTGCCGGGAGCTCTCGTCTCGCATTTTTAAATATGCATACGTTTCCTATTTTGCTATTCTTTAAATCATGGCCTATAAACACTGTCCATTGATTCATAATACTAATTTGTAAAGTGACCTTCATGCACAAATTATAAACATAAGGGGGTCTCAGTCGGGTCGTCCTTAAAAAACCACTCGAAGCACTCTACGCATCCTAATAGGCTAATCATCCAATAAGTACTCTGAAGAATCTCGCAGTTTCCCCCTCAAATCGCTTCCTTCCTTAGTACCGGATACGTCTAGGTTCACACAATCAAAAAAAGATTTGTCACTTACGTCGAACGGAAGACGTGGTTCCCAGGCAATGGGGCAGCTAACTATTATCACCCCAGCGTTGCAACCACTGGATGACCCTTGAGACCGCGGTCGCGGATACAAGGTTAAAAAATCCTGCACTTTGTTTTTAGGGCTAACTTTTGTTTAGTCGAAGTGAAACAATTACGCGTTGTATGTGACGTATCTTTATATTTGATGTTACTAAATTTTTTAATCTTGGTTTATGGTAAAATTCATTCGCAATATTTTCCACCGCTTAGTAAAAATAATACCTAAACGAAAACCATTTTTCAAACTATATATATTAGAGACATAAATGTCATCAAACGCCATATAATATCAAAACAACAATATTTGTAACATAATTTATTCATTATACTGGTCCTTTGTGCGCGTATCCGAGCACAATGCGCAGACAGGAAGGAAGTGTAAGGCGAGCGCGTGAGAAGTGCGCCTGCGCCGTGTGAACCACACAGGTGATCCTTGTGGTCTACCGTAATGATACGAGCTCATTGATATTTATTTGTGGTCGCTTTTTGTTTGAGTAAGTCTTGTAAGTAATCTTGATAAAAGTTTGTATCGTATGAAGGGTAAGAATTTGTGTTTTAGAACTTTCGCTTCTAAGTTTTCTATAAACAGTGCTATATCATTTGATTTTGATTTTTATATCTATAGACATCAAAAAATAAAAATAAAATAGTTTTTTCTGTTTTGGATACTCAAAATACACCATGATACATGTAATAGTACTAGCGAATATAGTTTTCTTTTTAAACTTTGAACCATGACAAAAACAAGCTCACAGTTGAATCCGTGATTTTATTATACCTACAAACAAGTCACTTTGCCCCTTAACCCACATATCATTCACCTCACAAACAGGTCCCTTGCAATACTCAATTGTAAAGAGGTCTAACTAGTGTGGCTTACATCCTACATGAGTCACTCGATGTATGACAACTAATAAAAAAAGATCAGCGCCAATCGTTTTGATCCGAAGATTGAGAGCGTCGACCTTATGCAAATGGGACGGGATAAAGAATGAACTGAAGCGATTTGGACTTTATAAAAACGTTTGGTAATAATTCAGGAGACATAAAAACCGGTCAGGGCGCTAGTCGAACTCGCGCTAGTGTACACGTCTCCAAAATTATTTTTAGGCGGAAAAAGTATTTTATTTTATTTCGTTTAGCGACTTATTTATGCTATATCTACCGGAAGCAATGAGTTCGCTCAATTAAAGTGCTCAGTTAGACATTATTTGGAGGTCAATGACTCGTACATATACAAATACAAATGCCATTTTGAAAGATTACGCTAGTTCGTATTGTACCTACATACAACAGTCCAAGAATAAACTAGAAATAATTTTACACGCATTTACAGATACGTGCAAATTTACACTGTAGATATTGCAACATGTCCGCACGCATGTATATTATTTTATTTATACATTTATGATTCATAGTATTTTATTATTGTTTTCATAATAAACTCTTACCTACTCTATAAAATTATTATAATAGAGATGGGACGCATTCTAAACAATGTATTTTGACTTAAAGCAACAATCGATAACATATTGTTTTTAAGATGTTTTTATTAAAACATGTTAGGATTGTTTTGTAACACGATGGTTATAAATATAAAAGTAAAATAGAAGAAACTTCGAGATTTAGGACTTTCAATATTATCTTCAAAAATGCTAATTAATAAAGAAGTTAATTCTATTCGAAAAGATTTAAAAAAAATATCAGATTGGTCCATACTTACGAAGACACAAAACTTGGCACGTTTTTTACCTCAATATCTCCAGTATCTCATGCCTCAACTCTTCACCGGAGAGCCCACCGGGGTCCACCGGAAGGAATCAGGGGCTGGGGCCACAATCTCGACGTCCGGCGGTACTTCCGCCCGAGCAAGGCGTGACGCGCGCTCCCCGTGACCTGCGCACGCGCCGCATTGTTGTTAATTAGATACGTGCTCTGATTTACAGACGTTTTATTTGAGTGGAAAAAAATGCGCTTTCCGGTAGTAATTATGGGAGATAGGTGATGCTTTGATGGAGTAGGAGAGATGGTTCAGTGAGTTTTAGTTACAAGAATAAAATGGTACTGTTGACAATAGTGTTAACATACCAGCTTAAAATAAAAAGGCTTTCAGTTAAATAGACAGATTGTATTTATACTATTATACACTTACTTGTTTGGTTTCAGCCATCTTAGTATTAGTGTGTTGTGTATTCGTATACATTGTACCCATGCACCAAAGATTTTCTTGGATAAAGACAGAGGTCAATGAACCGTAATACTTCTGGAAAAGCACTTGAATTTAAAATTTTCTAACGTTAGTTATTATTCTAACCCTACAACTGCGCATGAATACGCTAAAAATACTTCTTTCACAATTAAGTAAATTATTATAGTTTTTGGTCCTTCGATCCTACGGAAGGACCAAGAAAAAATGAAGGACGTTACAAGTAGCAATCCTTTATAAATGAAAGTCAGGTGTATTTTTACGTTGTCACCCGCTACGATCCATTTCTGAGCTAACCGCGGGAGTTTTACAGATTGAAATAGACGTAAACAAAGGTAAACGTATTGTTGAGGATAATCTATTTATAGAAGTATTAGAGTTCTTTGTTTGTGCAACTTTTATTTACATAGATACAATAGATGATGATGATGACATAGATACAAAAAATATATAAAGTTCTGTGCATTTGTCAGTGTCTGTGTATAAATAAAACTTTTCCTCTTATATAAGAATGTTATATTCATCATCAGCCGCAAGGCGTCCACTGTTGAACGAAGGCCTCCTCCTTTTAGAAGGGGGGTGTTGCCATAATCCCCACGCTTGGCAAGCGGCTTGGGGATCGCAGTGTTGGTGGTCAAGTTACAGAAGACGCTGCTGCCCATCTTCTGAGTTTTCCCTTAGTCGCCTCTTACGACACCCACGGGAGGAAAGGGGGTGGTCAATTCTAGGCCGGATACCACACGGCAATGTTATATTATTTACTGACTTATTAACCACAAAACGTAATGTTAAGTTTATACAATTCTATGTTTTATACCTGTGTACCTTAACTAGGTACACAGCTATAAAACATAGAATTGTATAAACTTAACATTACGTAAGCTACGTATCGAAGCTTTGAAAATAACTTAGTGTAGCATTAAGAATAAAATAGCTTGTAATGTCACGACATCAAACTTACTTGGACAAGTTCGCGCGTATGCATAGTTTTTCTCTAAACTATTTGCAAATCATGAGGAACAAACACGGTGGCTGGCATAATTGCTTTCCTTACATAATTATAATTGGCGCGAACAGTGTGCACATTAATTATTCATTAACCCTGCTCACCCTCATTTGGCGTCGACTTGAGAAACGCTAGTTAAACATGTGAGAGCCCCACTATTTTTCTAATGGGAGCTTATTTTTTAATGGTGATTTATTTTTATACCGCTGGCGAGCATAAACAATTTGCTCTATTGGTCTTCTATTTATTGATTGGATATAGATTTATGTACCAACACTGATTAGATTTATTTTTTTAAAGTATTTGCTCAAACATCCTATGTTTAATTATAATTATTTATATAATCTTACTTTGGATATTTATTCATAAAAATATTAAAAATACTATAAATTAGTACCGTTGTCTTTCAAAAAATTATACGTACATTTGATTTAAATATCGATGTACCTATGTTTTAATGTAACTGTAACATTACATCTACAACCTAATCATCAATCTTTAACACCTATAAAAATAAGAAACCTATAATAAAATAAACACCGTCGTTAACTATCTCCCAGTTAAAGCGAGACTATATTAAAATCCCAATGTTGTTCTTGAGGCGATGAAGGGTTGGCAGGGTGGTCAAGTACGCCCCCATCTTCCACCCTAGTACCGGAGGATGCTAAATTATGAGTAAAACATGATAGAGATGCTTGAGTAAAGAAATATTGTCACTGTTTCATTAATTTACGGGTTTCTTTCTTATGGTTAAAAAGATTACAGTAGGGAGTACGATGTTGTACCTGCTTATGTAATATGTACTTTTGTAATAGATCGTCTTGTATCAGTTAAATTATTTAGAATTTGGTTTTTTATTAGGTTTGTTTGGTTTCTCTTACAATTAATTATAACTAAAATGAAATTACTCGTACCTTATTCAAAATATTTATTCATTATGAACTTAAAATAAATAACTGATGCTAAGACTGGCTATCGAGTTAAAACAAAATACAGAATGCATTTAACTAGAAAACCTTTTCTGAGACAGTCTAATGATGTGGTTTTCAATGAAAGAAAGGATCGCGTGAAAGTTTCGTTGATACTTAAAAGTGTTGCGTCTCTAAGGACCAACGAGCATTCGGAGGGTGGTTTTGTCCCGCCAATATTGTCCTTTGCGAGTTTTTGTTAAAACAATACCTACGATAAAAGTTGCTCATTTAAATATATTTCCAAAAGGGTCCTACGTATTTAATTAGTTTTTCAGGAAATATTTCGTAATGAGCTCATCGGACTAGATATGGTAATTTACACAATATTAGTCAGTTTATTTTGTAAAACTGTTATTGGTCGTTCTAATATCGATGATAATGATACCACGCCACACCGCAATATTGCCGTTTAACCTTATTAGGTCTGATACTTATCAGTAACGCATACGACGCAACAGGAAAGAACTAAGAGTATTTGGATATATACCGATCCGTCCTTGTTAATTTCCTTTTCATTTAACTCAGCATATAATAATTCAAATAATTGATAGAAAAAATAATCTTCATAAGGTTATGCAAACCCACTCTTTCTATTTTCTTTCAACAAGTCATAGATCCTCGTTAGTCATTACATTACATTTCTTCTCACTGTAGCAACTCAGGACTTGAATACTTGTGTCATCGGTTAATCAAAGTTGTTACAAAAAGTACTCACCCTAACCTACCCTAGTTGGCCTGATCAACAAACGAAGCAATACAATAATCAAAATTCTAATTAAACCCTTTGAACGCCATATGACTCTTCCACCGGTGACCAGGTACTTTTGTTGCGTTTTTCAGGGTACTTTTGTTGCGTTGCATTCTTAACCCTCTGATTGTCCTAGGCATTACATATAATGCACGTCGATTGCTTAACTATTGTATCCACTTGGCGGACAGTCAACGTGTTATCTTATGTTTTAAAGTCCTTAAACTAAAACTAAGCATTACAAAACTACAAAATGTAACCAAGAAAGCAAGTAGACAAAGGCGTGGCAGAGAGTGCGTGAAAAGGGCAGACAATGTCACGTATCAAGTTCACGAGAGTGACGACCGACCGGTACAGTCGGCGCACAGATTTGTCGCTTAAACAGATCATCTGATTCACGCTGAGAATGTTTGTATTGCGTTGTGAGTTGATTAAATTATTTACTTTTAGAGCCATAATAAATAATTATTAGGGTATTTATCCTATTTATGGATTACTTATGAGGATAATAAGTTATTTGTCAAAAGATTTATAACAGTTTATTTTAAACACTAAATTACATTATCTCCTATACCAGTCTTATTCTTGATTGGCAATCTGAAAGTATCAGTCTCCTAAAACGATTGGAATTTTAAATTACTATCGTAGTGAAAGGATTATCCAATCAGCATCAATGGGACTAGCTGATTGGCTACGTACGGTGGACGTTACTCGAATGTTAATACTGTAGGCACCTTTAATTAAATGCAGATGTTTGTCATGCCAACTGTACTTGAAATTGATTCTTTACCGAGACAAGATTTAGAAACGGCACAGTGCGGCGAAGGACAATGGTTAGGTAACATAATATAGAGCCCACTGTAACAATTAGAGCATTGCGGCTTTCTCAGACTATTTGAGAACATTTTGAGACAATGAGGCTTTTGTTTTAGACACGTTTTTCGTAGTTTAAGGTCATATACGAAACTTGTTTTGAGGTTTGAAATTAAGTTGAAATTTTTGGTAGGTACCCTACTTCACTACTTTGACATTCTACAAAATTATATGAGATACTTCAACACCTATTTTTAATATAAATCCAATACGATTGTTAGATTTTTAACCCTATAATTATCAAATAAATATTATCATTTCTATCGAAAATCATAAACATTATATCTAAACACATTTTTACACAGCAACAGCACAATCTAAAACAAATGACCACAGAATCAGACACACTTCACTTGTCTTCAGTACTAAAATATGATGACGAATTTAAAACGGTCGCCCGCCATCGAACTCCCCGCCGCGCATTATTTTTTCTTCCACTAAAGTCTGCCTAGACTTGGGGGGTCTGTCTTACCCCTTTTGGGGGGTACTTGAGACCCTTATCTGTTGTAAGTTTGTACAGCGTAGTGGATCGTAGGGGACCCCCTTTGGTGATGTATCTTGAGTCTCATGTCGCGGTGCATGTTAAGACGTGTAGTTTTTGAAAATTGTGTAGTTGTGAAGTTTTTTGGATGTTTCAATAAGTTTTGGTGGTACATGTGTATAGGAAATATTATTATACATCCATGGATAGTTTTAGAGCGATTTTTGATTAGGATTGTTTTATTAAAGCATCTCCAAATGTAGGTATCTACAAGCTTAATAGATATGTTATTGTAAAAATAAAAAAATCCCTAATCGAAAACCTTAAATAGAGCGAAAACACACATGAATGGGAAAACTTTTGCCTAGACTTCTTAAGAGTGACCGTTTTAATCTCCAGTATTTTTCCAAAACGTCGAGCCCAATTTTTCGCACAGTGCTTGCGACGTCCGCCTACTTATGCGTGCGTTGAGTATTTTTTTTATTTCCTTCTCCCCTTGGCTTGTCTGGTCTTCCATTAAGCTGAGACTTCAAACAGCCTCACAATACCACTGATTAGTGCCCAGACGACTTGCTATTATAGCCTTTTTGGATGCTCACAAATGACCGATCATTGTATGTCTATGAAGGTTGAAAAAATTGTTTAGGTTAGATTTTTGAATAAGAATATTTTAAGTTACTCGAGGAAATTGAAATCACAGACAGACAATAAAATTATATTTAGTTGAATTCATAATATTATTTACCCTGTTGGGCCGATTTCCATGAAATATGTAGGTTGTTTATTCTAGTTAATGCTATTTTTGTCTTAAGAAGATAAAAAGTAAAATCTAGATTTCGACATAACACCACACCTAACATACCTACCCTTCTAGGCGTTCACTGAAAGTTTTTCATTTTACTAGTTGCAAAACAAAAGAAAAAAAACCTTTCTAATTTCCGCAGAACGAACAAAATTCAAACTTAAAACTACCCCGAGCCCATCCAACACATACCTACATAAATTCTGCTTGCGAATCATCGATTCTCAGAAGTTTCAAGTCGAGTCCTATTAAAACTCGATAGTGAAATAAAAAAATGTAAGCCCAGTACTGAACCCTGTAATACGGAGGCTTCCCGCCTTGTAGTTAAGATTGACAGACGGAAGGGTTGAGAAGGGGATGGGAGGCGATAGGGGGAGTGAATTGAAAGAGAGTGGAAAAAATTATACGTGGCAACCGACGCATCTTAACTTCCGAGCCTGCCTTCCGTGGTCCGTTTGCACTGGCCAGTGGACTTGAAAGGAGCACTGTCTTAGAGTAGGCACTTCAAGACCATGTACAAGTAGTTGAACGTAATGCCAAGCGGGTTTTTATACGTAGCTGTAGAGCGATGCATATTTCTAGGGTTTAACGATTGACACTGTTAACAGCTGACGTTAACATTTTCATACAACTAACTGTGTTATAAATGAATAAGACCGATATTTTATTGATTCAACAACAGTTTCATTAAACTTGTGTCTAGGTAAATCGCTATCAAAAATTTTCGCACTTTGACAAAATATCCACTCATACACATTACAGTAAACGATTGAAACTATCTACCAAACTCTCTAACCCAAGCATACCATATCATTAATAAGTATCGCAACTTTATTTCTTCAAAGTAAGTGCAAGTCAACGAGCATTAACGCCCAGTAAGTAATCAATTGTGTACAACTACTTGAATACTTTCTGCTGGCTTGTTTTACTGATTTAAATGATGCATAAGATATTTTAATCCGTTATATCTTTAGAGAGGTTGTATTTTTTTGGTATTCCTTTACCTTGATGACTATTTTAATTAATATCCTAGTCAGCAATATAGAAACATAATTATAAATCAACCGAGTATAGGTGCAGTTTCCAACGATACGTGCAAGTTCGGGAATTAAAAACGGCAAAAAAAACTTTTGGAATTCCCGCCCAGCCTCACGCATAAGAGAGGAAAAGAGAAGAAAATCAAATAAAAGTATACCGCTGAAAGCAAAACCCGGTGCAGTAGGTAGTCTAGTGGTTGGAGGCGCGGCTGCCTAGGTGGCTAGCTGGTAGGTAGGTAGTATATTTGTGTAATATTACTAGGTCGGACAGTCTTACACAGGGTAGGCTAGTTCAATTTACTACAGTATACTTGAAAATAGTTGCCGTTTACGGTTTCGGGTGCAATATGCGATATTGCTTGGGACTTAACCCTACAACAGCAAGTGTATGCACTGCATCCGGTGGTCCTTCAATGTCTAAGTACAATCATGAAATATTATTGTGTTAAGGTTTATAAAAAAACTCATTGGCGACGCTATCGTAATTAAAACGAAAAAAAAAAGTCCATGTCAACTCCTTGCACTTTCCTAAGTATGAATTATGCCGCTCGGTGTATTCGTTAAGGGGCGGATCCATTCATTCTTTTTGTCCGCTGCTAGCAGTTAAGGAGGTCCGTAGGAAGGGTAACCACCCCCCACCCTGAACTTGCGACTCGAGAATATTTTTTTTCTACACTACTCGAGTCGATGTCGTTGGAAATCGACACACTTGGCGGTAGTTTGTTCCGCTCGCTGCGACGATGATAGTTCGAGTGACTTTCGGCTTTCGAGAATGCTGGAGTAATTTCGTTGATTATTTTTGCTAGCTCAACGTCACTTGAAAAGTTTGTTTGTTGTTAATAAATTATAAGTTTTATCTAAGTCCGTCGTTCGCAATTTATGCAGTCGGTATGTTTAGTTCATATCAGTGAGCAATTACATCATTACCAAACGTATTTAAATGGACCCTAACTGAAGCGGTAATTTTGTAGGTATGGATAAAAATATCTCGCTACAAATGTTCATGTCAAACTATTTAATTTCTGTATTAGCCCCTATCAACAGAATAACACGAGTATCATCATTTTGCAACCATCATAAAATCGTATCAATCCACCAAATAAATTTAACTACATTGGCATAATATGCTCTATCGATAAGCATAGCACAAGATCACACAAGATAACATACCTGTCCAAATCACTCCAAAAAGTTTAACGTTTATCGATAAACTAGTGAAAAGGTGTCCCCTCACTACATAAGGTAAGGAGCTTGTAAGACGGTAATGAACTGAATTTCTTCGCTCTTTGAGTCTGCCTCGCGCCTCTGCCTCGTTCCTCGCATTGCCTTGCCTATTGACCTCGGCTTGAGGTGTGCATCTGTTTAAGGGTCTTCAAGCTTTGATGTTCTAGTTTATATGTCAGTTTGAGTGTCATTACATGCAGTGAGAAGTGTCCAAGCGAGATTTAAGATGCGTTTGATTCTGTTCGTTTAGTTTACGTTCTCAAGCATGGATGTGAAGTAATAGGAGTGTCCATCTTGAATGACAGCTGATTGAGTAACAATTTTTAAGTCGATGAGATTACCTACAGCTTTAGATCCTTCAATAAAACCTAAACAAAAACTTGGTAACTAACCTTTCTCTGTCTCATCACATCAAAATATAAATGATCGAGACAAGCATGTGTCTCAACATATTTACAATGCGTACAAATTCGACTCATATTCTTCCGTAGAGTAAGAACCTACCTAGTCTAGGCTGGTATTCGCGTGGTATCCTTATCTTTCGCACGTAGTAAGTGCTAGTTTTGATCACAGATAGCCACAAACTTTTAGTTTTACGTTTAAATGCGTCGGTGTACAGAATGAATGCGAGTTTCAAGTAGTCCAAGTTAAGCTGTTAAGACTCCGTAATACTCAGGTTCGTTCTTGATCGTTTAATTATACTGAAGCGTGTTTGGGCTTTCACAATTTGTATACTAAATGTCTTCTAATGTAGTTTTAAGCGTATTTTTGGCTAAATCGGCAACTGCACTGTGAAAAATCAACTACAAAAAATACTGTGAATTTATTAATTTAGAAACCTTATTCGCGATTTTATGCAGTTAGTAAATATCTTTCAACAGTGTGAGAATCTTGGGTTTTTTCTTTTGGTTTTTAAACCGTACGTATTTCTGAACACCAAAAAACGTTAATACTTCAAATGAAACTAAGTTTATCATCAAATGGAGTACCTACAATACAGAAAAGTATTTGGCCACTGGCACATGTTTCCCAAGTTACCACATAGTCACATACCACAGCCTACCCCACTAAGCCATTACCTCACTACCACAGCTTATCTTAAACTTGAACTTCACTTTAACTTGATGCAGTTAAACTTGCCCTCGAGACAGTTCACAATAAGGCAAGGATTAAGGGAGATCAGTATCTCTAAGTAAGTTTAAGTTTCGTAACTTAAAGTTATCTTAAGGGGTTTCCTGACCTTATACTTATTGAGTATACAGTTCATTTGTTTGTAATTCGAACTGCTGTGGATTTAAATAGGTTACGGTAATGCGGTTAAAATATTTTTCGGTCGATGAAACCAAAAATTATTTATTGGTACCCAAAGAAATTAAAGATTGTTTTCTTAGTCCCTACATCCTAGACGACCTAATTAGCGAAGTGGTTGGACTGCTAAGCTAAGGGTTGCGGGTTCGATTCCCGAACGGGAACAATAAATAATTTATGTGATCCGCAGATCTTTGTCCCGGTACTGGGTGACTGAGTGTTTGTGAAACGCACCCACGATACAGGAGGCATTCCTAGTGTGGGGTGACGTTTCAAGAAAACATCTATGATACTTTTCACTCCTAAATTAACTTAAATGATAGGACTTAAATATACGGACTACTGTAATTAACTATCTGCCGTAGAGCTAAGATTGTGTACCTACTCTACCCGAACGCAAGAAACAAAACACCAAAGTGACACAAATGGCATTAATGACACCAAATGTCAACTGGCAAAAGTGTAGATGAGCCGTCCGTATAATCTTGTGGCTTAATCACTCATTAAGGATATATCCTTTTTACAAATTAATACGCGCACTCAATTCACGCGAGTTAGTTTTGCGGATGCGCTTACAGATATAGACTCCTCTACAACGATAGTACGCCACAGTGTATAAAAGTGGCAATGGTTTGATAACTGGTTCATTTGGGTATATTATTTTTAAATACAGAGTTCGGCAAATGAGTTAAAAGACTTATTTTGATTGCTCTATTTATCAAAATCTATTCTGAAAACAGTTTATTTTCTTGTATTTTCGGTAAAGGGATTAACTGATGCACTTCAGTTCATTAATATAACTTAATTTTTATATACATTATTTCGAAGCATTAAAAAATTCGAATATGATTAAACTTGGAAAAAACATCTTACTCATTTCACATTCTTGATCACCTATTTTACAGCTCAACTGTCCTACCGTCTTCGCTACACTGTGTCCCACGAATGCCAAACAACACCACATACGCACGCGCACTGGCAATTAACACGCAGTATTTAAACAGGAAGCTCGCGAGGATGTGACGATATAGATTTAACCTTTGCCACATCCTATATCGTCTTGGTTTCGACGCAACGCCATCATTTGGGGCAAGGATTAAGTGCTGACTCACTGAGTGTGCTATGCTGTGGCGCCGACACTTCTTTAACAGGATTGCGTGACCCCTTCTGAAGAGCTTGATGGTGCGAACTGTGAATAATGTTGTGTTATTTACGACTGTTTCGTTAGTCTAGTGGTTGTCTAGTAGTCGGGCAAAGTGTTACCGAGTTTCTTATTCGGTAATTCTCAGTGGCAGCACGGAGTCTTACATTGGGACCTATAACATAACTGGCGAAATGTGGGTGCTTTATATGAGCACCTCTGCCTACCCCTTCGGGGAATGCAGGTGTGATATTATTTATGACTGGTGGTCGTTAAAAGTTTCGGTATTAATTTTGTAGTATTCGACTATTTACTAATCATTATACGGGCTCTGTGGCGTACATTGGGAGAGGCCTATGTCCAGCAGTGGACTGCAACGGGCTGATGATGATGATGATGATGATGATGATACCTACCAAAAAGCCGATTCGCCCAGTATTTTCATTTTCACACTTCATCAGAACGTGTCATTTGAAGACACTCTAAGTAAGTTTTAACAAAGTTTCAATGCAAAATAGAACTGTACATAATGCCAAGTTTAAAATAAAATACCGTTTAGTTATAGGTAGGACCTCGAGATATAATAATTTCCGCTTAAACCAGATAAACCGCGGTGATAACTAAATAAATTGACGCTCTCGCTATTTACAAATCTCTGACTAATCTCATTATTCTCTTGTCTCTTTATGAATGTTCTATGTCGAATGTCTGTTATCTTAATATAGAGTTTAAAATACATTATGGACAAACTTATGGGTACCAACCCCAAAACGTAAAACACTATATTAATCATCATATAAATCAGATTAATCATCATATTAATGAATAGATTAATAATAATAATAACAGCCTATAACTGTCCCACTGCAGGGCAAAGGCCTCTTCTCGTATAGAGAAGGATTGAGCACTGATCACCACGCTAGCTCACTGCGGGTTGGCGATTTCAGATAATTAAATCCAGGTTTCCTTACGATGTTTTCCGTCACCGTCAGTCAGTGGTGTCTTAGAATATCTAAGAAAGTATTTATGACATTGAAAAAGTCACATTGATACTTGCCTGGGTTTGAACCTGCAACCTCGTGCATAGAAATCCGGTATGTCAACCACTAGGCCACCACGACTGAATAGATTAGAATAATTTAAAGTTTTGGCAAAAATATTTTGTAATTCAAATGAAAACATGTTACTTTATGACTGATGCTTGCAATCAATAAGGGAAATCTGACCTTTCTGATCTAAATATTGGCATTTTCCTCAAATTCCAGTCAGATATTACACAAAACTTTGAAAGTGACGATACGGTGTCTGTATTAAAAGCAAGAAAGATACGTACTTAAACGTATATTATATTATTCTAAGGGCCATTGACAGTTTATGCATAGAAATAAAAAAGTCAAATTTTTACAGATAAAAATTTCTGGAATAAAAATTGGTCCTAAATGAATCTAATTATTATCTACATGTTCTATTTAACCGACTGCTCAAAAAGAGTGGCCTCAAAACTCCATTGAATCGTCACAGGTTGGTAGATGGCCTAATTAACTGTTAGCCAACATCCGTCGCACACAAATAGGTGCGCTCCGCATGTTTTACAAGATGCGTTTAATTCGACATAACACGTATAATTGTCCTCGTTTGAACGCATTACGTCAATTAGTTTCTTTGAATAATGTTTACTTTTTCGCCATTCTACTAATTAACTGCGCGGTGTTAACGAAGGTCGTTTATAAAAAGACGATTATATGACTCTATCATATTATTAACTAAAAATACTTGTATGGAGTTGACGTAATTAATTAGTTGAGTTCCTGAAAAGTATAAAATGAATTTTGACGCCATTTTAAATTAATTTTTGGGATGTATTTAAGTTCTTTGTTTTTCAATTTTGGAGAGGTATATATCCTATACCTCTTTTTTCTTTCCATAATCGATCATAACACTAAATACGGCGAAGTCAAATCAAAGGTGGCCAAACAAGTTAGCAACCACTTAAAACTGCAATACAAACAAAGACAGTCTTACAACAAGGATATAACAACTAGAGAAAATCCTCAAATAATTCCAGCTCACAGCAACCATCCAGGACATTTGCGCACAGCGGTTATTACACATATTACACTTAGCAACAATCGCCATTAATACAAGGAACTTGTACTTGTAGGTACAGTCGGGTACACAAGTTGCTGGGTCATTCATAACCGAGGTCTAAGTTAGTTACACACGGCTGTCACGGACGGCAGACATGTTGAAACTTCGGTATTAGTTCCGAAGTTATGAGATTAAAGTTCTCCTGGCTCTGTCTTTCAGGATACGTTTGATAGTCTACAACTCTATGTACGACTATTCAACTGGAATTTGTAGTATAAGTACAACTGGCACACTGGTATCTTATAAATGCATTTATAAGTCACTGCTCTAAAATTCTTACCTTTCTTATGGCTTTCTAACAATACTAAAATTAAATATGAATTACTGTGTAGGTACGCTCTTACCTGTCGACATAAACTGGATGTTTAATTTACTATAAGTACTTTATCATCATCAGCGTACCTCAGAACACTGCTGGACTCTACTTACTTAATTTTAAATTCAAAATTGTACAGTTTCTGAATCAAACTGCGATTAATTTATTATAGAGGTTGCAACAAAAAATTTCATAAAATCAATGACAAAAAATATGAGTCATATTAATAGACTTAAAAATAAAGCAAGCTTTACATTATTAAAAAAAAGTTAGATTCTTCAGTTCGCTGCTTTTCCCAGCTGTGTGTGACATGTCTGTTAGATATCTCTGTTCAGAACACCCCAGTATACTTTGGATGGTAGCCAGAAGTCTTTTTGGCCTCAAGATGTCGTTTCAACCAACTTCGGTAATACCAAAGAGAATGTGTGTTTAGTGAGCCGTAGCGCATAGCCCGCAGTGCACACCGCCTTTATTCTCTGAATATAATGCACTTGTGTACGCCGCTTTAGTTCTGAAGTTCTTGCATTTACATTTGGGAAGATTCTGTAAACTAGCAATGGTCACTTGTTGTTTAGGTTTCATTTAATTTAAGTTAGCTTCCAAATATTGAATAGCTACATCCATAATGCATACAAACAATAGACTATTTGATTAGATACAATCTATAAAAGCCATGTACGCCTGGCTGAAATCAAACCCAGAAGATATTGTTTTTTTTGCTGTAATTGTACTCAAACAAATAAATCAGATAATATTCAATCAGCTTGAGAATGAAGCTGACGTTACTATACTTGCAAAGCCAAGCAATCTACATGCACAAAATCAATTAAAATCCTTACCAATATACTTACTTATAAATATATGTGGTTGCATACACAGTTACCTATACTTTTATCTTCAGCCAACCGACAAGAATAGGGAATACCCTGGAAATACCATATACCACCACATAAATACATATATATTTATCATCAAGCCTGAATTCTCCGAAGTGATAGGCAGAGGTGGGCTATGCGACTACATGGCGCCAGATAATAAAAGCCATGCCTACGCAATCCTACAAATAACAATATATATTAATATTAAATTATTACAATCAATTTATTATTCAATAAGTTAAATAATTCATTAAGGAGGGAAAAATGGCAATTTTCTTTTTACCGTATACCTCTTTTTATCTTTCCAAGATAAAAAGCTTGAAGAAGCGCATCATCATCATCAGCTTTTAGGTGACCCACAGCTGCGCATAAGCCTCCTCCCTTAAACGCCGCTCTGTCCTGTTTTGGGCCTATTGCATCCAGGTCTTTCCCTGTACAGCAGCAATATCGTCAGTCCACCTGGCTGGAGGTCTGCCAGGGGCTCTACTAAATCCTCTGGGCCACCACTCTGTTAAGGCCTTACTCCACCTGCCATCACCAAATCTTGCCAGATGGCCTGCCCAACTCCAGAAGATGCGCATGCGTGGTGATAAATGGTCATTCCTTCTCGATTTAAGAAGAGGTCCCGGTGTAGTGGAAACTTTTCAGGTTATTATTAACCTTCTTATCATTAAATGTTATAATTATTTCCTAGGGGAAATACTATAAGTATCATAATATTATATTTAATGCAGTATTAACTTTTACAGCTAAAGGAAAACAGTTTAATATAATAGTTATTAACTTTAAAATAACTTTTACTGAGTTGTTTTATCATTTGGCATGCCATACAATTTCTAGAAGTGCACGTAATATTAGATATAATTAAAAAAATAAATTATAAAAATTCTTTTACATGAAGTGTTAATATTCAGAACCTACAGCTTTGTTGCCGTAGGGAAAATCATAAATATGGAACAGCACTATCTATATTACCTTAAAACTCGTATTTTCATATGTAATTGATTTCATTTATTTAAATAGTTACTCGTTATAACATAATCGGTATCAACTCAACCCAAATCGTAAGTTCATACTGGCCACGAAGCTACATACCTAGTGGGTACGTACTTATACCAATTGAACTATTGTGATTGGGGTTCCGCGGGCAAGGAACGGAACCTGTGTCCAATTGGTGTGCTAACGAGGATACAATCTTGCACGCGCACCGCTTGCGACGGAACTCTAGTCAATCTCAGCGGTCGGCTCGTGAGTGATGCACAACGGATGAGCGGGTAGGGTTCTCCCTGAAAAGTTTTATTTTAACAAAATACCCTAGCAATAGAGATACAGAGTTAGAAAGACGCAACGTTGACAGGCCTACCACCAGGTGGAGCGATGATATCGTCAGAGTTGCGGGCAACCGGTGGATGCAAATGCGGGCTTATTCTAGAATTTTCAAAACATGAAATGTAAACACATTGGTAGCTACATGAAGTCCCATACTCGTGACAAAATATCTGCGGATCAAACAAATATTTGTCTCACCCCCAACCCTCAGGATCCAGTCAAGGTCAGGTCCTCAAGGTCCTGCGGAAATCAGGTCGATATTTTTTTTTATTCACCCTAAAAATAATTGTATTTGTATTTGTACCATTCGGTAAATAGTTACGATATATAATATTCTTGCACACATACCTATTAACACCTCGTTTGGTCTCGTGTCAAACGTAAAAAATATTGGTTGACTCCTATGTAATGCACTGTTACTGGAATTTGCTTTTAGATTATTCTCAGAAACAGCCAGGGTTTGGAACAGTGTTTAATAATGTTAATGTAATGTGGAATACACCAAACAGACTCCTGTAAACCACATTTCATAAACCTGAAAATATTAACCCTACCTGCTCTCTACATATATGAGGCCTCCGTTCTAGTCAAAACTAACATCAGTACCTATGACACATTAATGAGCAGTAGACTACAAAATACGTTACGCAATAAAACATCCCACACTGCCGTATATAGCAATAGTATATTTTGTATGAGTATAAAAATATATAATAAGTTACCCACAGACTTTAAGAAAATTAATTCAATTAGTATTTTTAAAAGGAAGCTAAAAGACTTACTAATACAAAAAGCATATTATTCAATAAAAGAATTCCTTGAAGAAAAAAATATATAATTATATATAATTAAAATTTAGTATAGTGATAATTTAATGTAATATAGATTATGTATGATTATAATATAACATAAGATAATTTTATTTATGAATGATAATATAATTATTGTAAGTTAGTTTATTTCATTAATGTAATATAAATTTATGGTTATAACAATTTGATACAAATTGCAATGCCTTAACAGGCAACTAAGTTCTAAGAACATACCTAGTTGTAAGATCCTGAACATTTTATATATACACTTGGTTTGCAATAAAAATTTTGAATTTGAATTTGAATTTGAATAAAGTTCGTCTACTAAATGGGGCTTAAATGCTCCATACGGGGAATACTTACTTAACAACAGGAGTGCTACAGTGAACCTTTCACCCCTAAGAGATAGGCGATGCTCAAACACACATGCAGGGTGGACCTAATAGTTAATATTTATAATCTTTTAGGAAATAAAAATCCTAACCTAGGTACGTACGTAGTAACGTACAGGCTGAAAACAAAACTTAGAAATGTAATAAGGTTTCCTAATAACTCGCTTAACAAAAGAGATCCGAAATCTTTAAAACTGGCCATAAAAAAAAACAAAACACTGGCCATCAACGGCACAGCCCTATATTTATACGAGAGGAAGAGACAATTGCGATCGCGTTTAAATGTGGAAGTAGTGTTCTAAGTACAAGTGGCTATACAAGGTAATGGGTTATGTTTTGACGGGCCGTCCGCGACGTTAGGATGTGTCTATTAAAGCAATTGATAGAGCTTGAGCTACAGATGGTTGTTTGTCTATGTCATAATATTTACTCATAAAATGAAACTGGCTGTTTAGAACATAGATTTGCTTTCGAACTTATTGGTGTCTATAGATTTTAGGTATTGAAGCTGTTTACTGTATTCTGTCAAATTTAAGAAAACTTGGTTTTAAGCTAGCTGTAAGTAGAGATATTAGTCTTACTCAAATGTCATTAGTAGCATTTTTGGTTTACTACGAGACCTTGACAATGCACGTGCGTGTAGAAAAAACTTTGACCACCCTTTGTCGAACCGTTTTGGAAACTAATTGCTGTACAAACAAACTAATGAAAAACTTGACATTAAAATAAACATATTTTGACTTATTACACCCCAAGGGAGAGAAGTAAATACCAACAAACCAAAAAATAATGACTTCTAACTCTTTATCTGCAGGAAGTGTTACAAAAAAACCACTGGCCACAGCTTCTCCAAGTAACATAAAATTAAACATTTTAATTCCCAAATGACAGCGTAAAAACTTAAGGACGGATGTATGAGTAATGGTGCTCGCGATAAAATCCAATGTTTTCCTTCAAAACACAATAGCTGGTGTTTCTGTGTGATAAGAAACCACGACCAGATGTCGTATTCAGTTATTGTGCACTGACGGACATGATATGGTACAAGGCATGGGAGGTAGCTTAAAATATGATGGCAGTATTACACTCTTCTATGATTATGATCTTGTCAGGACAAATAAAGACCATGGGAACTAGACGAGTGGCAAACTGCATGTCGAACAAAAATTGAATAGAATAAACTTCTTCGTCTTCGTATCGGCATGAGCCAATAGCCACATGGAATAGGTCATGCCATGGTTTAGAGATTGGTCAGTCAACAAGGATGGTAGCGAGGTTCACCGTCCAGGGTGCGCCGGACGTACTTAAGTATCGTCACTCGTGAAGGCTATCTATTTGCACTCCAATAAAATGATAAATGCATGGGGATGTCATTCTGTTTCGACTATGTAATCTATGATATATTATGTCAATCCAATTTTCCTTATAGTATCGATTTCTTCGCCTAGCGTTTTGCCCGTTGTGTAAGGCAGCAGGTAACATGCTTGTGTAACCCATTCACTGTGTAGTGCACTTCATATGGTACACATCGATTGTTTAACTATTGTGTCTACTTAGCGGCCAGTCAACGTGTCAAGGTTAGACACATATGCATAATTATTGAGTAGAATAAAATTACTACATTTTTTTAAGGAGCTTGCTGTATTCCCTAATGCTTGATAATTTGGTGATGTAGGTTTCTTTAATTATGTCTAGATGGAGTCTCAGCATACCCTGCAAAGTAGACTCTATATTGTGTCCAACAAAAAAATATACATAAAACGTTTTAAAACTGAAAGTGTAACTGAAAGTGTAACGTGGTACTCCCTGCTCCTTCCAAGTCGCTCGCTCTCTTCTATGCTTTACGTCACACATTATTAAATTGTAACCAGATATGTTTTATCATTTTTCTGTGCAGGACAGACGGACAGAACGATAAGAAGTGTAGTGTGAAGCATAGCCTGTCGTGTTTCGCAATCTACATTATTATTATATGGAAGTGACTGTACAGAACTGGTGTCACACATTCACACATGTTGTAATGTATTTGATTACTAATGCTCTTGATTTGAAATCTTCATGACATTATTAGTTTGATATACATATATATATTAAAAACATTTACGATACGGAACCGTTGACATACATTTAAGCTTTAGTTGTTTGTTTGTAGTGCTCTCGGATTTTCAAACGTCTGGGCTAAAAAAGATTTTGAAATGGAATTTTACTGAGCCTGACAGTATAGTTACATTGGCATTAAAAACGTCTTAAGATTGAAAAGCTTATTTGCTATTCTTTTTATTTCAACAATATACGGAGCCCTAGTCAAGTAGCAAAGCGCTTCACCAATAGAAATGAAAAATATCTTCATCATCATTATCAGCCTATCTCATTTTCTTGCTGGACATAGGGCCTCTCGTATGGAATGGGACAAATATATGGGGATGAAAAGATGTTTGGACTAGGCAGGTATGTAAAGCGATTATTTTTTTAATTTTATTCGATATCTATTCTTTTTTCTGCTTATCTAGGGGTTACGTACAATATAATGTATTTTTTCTTCTTCGTATTATGCTCTTCTGACAAGGAATAGCAACTCTACAAACTTATTCTGACCGAGTTTAAAATATCTCAAATACGAACATAAGTTCTTATCTACATTTTCAGATAAAATGTTTGTTTCGTTTCAACAGCTGTATTTTCTAATGATCTGTTTCAAATTCGTCATTATTACGGTCTCATATAACACTGATTAGTAAATTGCTTTGGGCGTTCATTTATAAATATAATCACGATATGGATTGTGTATAGTATATATATATATATATATATCTCTGTTTTATTATCTCTTGAATAAAAAGGAAAATTGTATGTTGTATATAAGTTGGAATTGTTGTATTACAAAATAGTACCTATCTATGCAATACAGCGCATTGCTTTGTGTAGGTAGAAGTAAAAAGGTATGGGTTAAGCATCGGTAAATTATTTTACTATCCTTATTGTAACTCCTTTCTTTTACCAATTTTGTCAAATGGTATTTCCAATCTTGTTTTAAATGACGTCAAGATTTTTTTTGTTATATTTGTCCTTCTAGCAACAAAAGCTTGGGTAAGACACATACGACACGGACATTTACGAGTACCGTCATCATTCATGTGTTGGATAATTAAACTTAAATGTTTGATTTCAAAAGATCAAAAGACCTCTACCATTGATTCGGTTGGTAATTACCAGGTACCTACATGTTTCTTTTTTAATATTTTTACTAAAGCTTTGTTCAGTGTACCTACGTTTTACCGTACAAATAGGTAATTAAAGCATATTTTCATACACAAAGGAGTAGCGTGGCTCTCTCGCATGACCCGTCGCTCGTGTCCAATATTAGCCATATGTCACAGGCGATACCGGTATAGATAATGACGGCTAATAAGTGCCTGTCTTCCAACACACCATGCTAGTGAGGGGCCCATATCGATAGCTTGCTATCTGGACTTGTTTCTGAAAGGTATTACAACTGAGAACCAACATGTCAATGACTTTTTACAGCACATAAAATGGGGAAGAATAAGAAATAAAGTTTAAGATGTAGCAATTTGTTACAGGATTATCAAGAAAGATTACACACGTTATAACTCTGATTACATAAGACTACGTTTCGGTAATTCCAATTGTTTGGTTTTTTCCCGAAAGCTGTGTAAACAATTGACACAATAGGTACCCACGACTGCGCAGACGAGCGTATATTGTTTGTAATTTTATCGGTAAAATATTCTACCTACTTGTATACAACGACCTTACTTATCGATATCGATGTCCCCGCTTCACCGCCCTCGGCGCGATCTTATCGCTCGGTTTTTATTCTCGTGATATCCACCGATAAGGCTGAAATGTCCTTTTTCATAGAAGCACAGTAATGGGCTAGAAGGCACGCCATCCGAGCTTATAACTTATGCATGCTGATTGCTTCACTTCCACCCTTTACTGGACGCGTTTCATCGCGTATTTGTTTTTTGTCTTCGATTATCAATATCTATCTTGGCATCTCTAAAATTGAAATGGTTGGTTTTTGTCTAGAGAGTTAAGGCATTATAAGAAAGTGTTCTTGATCTTTCTTGAGGTGAAAGAAACGCATTTTATGTTGTCGCAAAGTTTTTAAAGATTACCTAAAAGGATCTTTTTCATTTCTTAGACAAAAACTAATAATTTATTTAAAAAATCTTCAACGAATTGTCTTACATCTCGTTAATCATCATATCCACATAACATTTTTCCACACAAGCACACACCAATAACGTAAAAGTCGACTTTTAGCGTACCCAAGTTTAAGTTAGATCCTATGTAAATCATTTAAAGAAAATTCAGGAGACAGTTCCTTGTCTAACCACCACTAACAATGAACACTAAACAGACAGACGGGCATTATATATATAATGATTAGTAAATACGGATATAAATCACACACAGCACGCGACGACACCGACCTATTCCAAACAACGTGCATGTCTTGTCATTGGCAGCCTTCAAACGATTTTCCGTAGCGTAACATAATTCTAAATTGTCGCAATTATGATTAAAACTAAACTTTAAAAAATTGTATCGTGACCGTATTTTAATTGTTTCGATGAATAAATGGTGTACCAATAAGACTGCTTTTAAATGATAACGGTGCTGTGAGTACACGTTTCGCAAACACTGCGGCGCACGTCCTTTTACTAATGACTAAAATAATATAATACAACCGTGCGACGAACAACACGGTGAGACAAGAATGGCTAACTAACTTCGATTAAATTAAGTGATAAACATGACTCTTTTCGCATTGATTCTTTCTCGTGGGGCTCACTGAACCAAACCACTTTCAAAGTGTACAAAACCAGGTAGACTTTCGTAATATTATTATTATCTTGAGCAATGGTAACAAACAGAGCATGTGTTGTTGTATGCAAAACACATAAGCATATGTATTAGACATTATTATTAAACTATCTTCAACAATTTCCTTGTTACACTTACCTACATTGCGTGACCACCGCCATATGGTCAAATGACCATAAGTCACCGTTGGAATAAGGTGAACAAAGATAATATGTAATTGTGAAGGGTGGAGTTCTTTCCCACACATTCCCATACACCCCTGCACTGTGCCATATGGAATACGGATCTTATCGGAAATGTATTATTTTAATACTTTATAGTTCGTTAATTAGTTCACATGGAATAAGGAAAATATGTTTCTTAGTGCTTGATAACGACTTCTAAGTTAGCCAACAAATAAATGATATTTTGTAGTTATAGAGTTTTTGAACTAGTATCATCTGTAGAGGTATAACTGTCAAACAAGCAAGCAAGTTGGTACACCCAAAGATATATAGGTATCTACCTATCTTCTTTTGTTTCCTGGATTTTGGATTTGGCCTAAATGCTTTATCCTTATTTAGGGTGGATAAGGTTTCGAGTTTTTGTCGAACACTAGGTAAAGCTAGCAGAAGCTTACTTACTATGCTACTTGAGAGTATTACGGCCATGCGTAGATGGTAGAAATAGAAGTTTTTTAGTAGTATCTTGTGATATACCTACGCAATTCTCTTTAGATCTAACTAGATACTAATATAATAATAACTGTATTTAGAAACAAATATATGGAATGACTTTTATCTTGAAACTTGACATTTAAGGAAAAAATGTATTCCTGTAGGTAGATACCTAAGCTAAATACAGTAAATACTTTGCATGCTTAGTGCCTTTTCTGACTAACAATGCGCAACGCAAATAATATGTCAGTAAAAATAACATTATCTGCGTGTGTTCGTTATGCGTCACCTCCTAAACGGCTTGACCGACTTCGATGAAATAAGGGGTAATCTTGAATCCCAAGAAAGGTCATGTACTATTTTTTATATCGGAATAGACGTGTTGAACGAAGCCGAAGCGAATCCTAGCTATCATATGAGCTACCTATCCATTATAAAATATACTTCCGTATGTCAGAGCCCGCTCCGGGTCCCGGCTCAGCTCAGCACGGGTGGGAAAGAAACGTTTCCGTAAAAATTAGACGACGTCGGGTCACGCCAAATTAAGCACGCCCGGGTTGTGACACTAGTGCTGGGAAACTATCGATGAACTTATGATTTTACTTCCGACAGGTAAGTTATTATGAATTTGAAGTTAGTATTAGTTGAGTGCGTAATGTCGATTGAATGACAATGCGACATAAAGATACAATGGGTTATTTTCGTAAGAAAAATGAAGTAGGTAATTAAATTTTCTTACCAAATCCACTATACCTACGTAATGAAAGAATCGATTTCTTTTCTACCTAGTATAGTGACATCAAGCCGGCTTACATTAAATCAAACAGTTCTTCAGTTGTCATACTTACGAAGCTTGAACCATTTTCAAATCAACAATCAACATTTATAGCAACTGGTTATGTCTATTAAACCAAACCAGAATACCTCGAATGAACACCATTTTTTTGAACTCTTCTTAAATAAAATTGAATTGAAACTTTTTTGTACAATATAATAATGTAAGTAATAGTAATATGGAAATCTATCGACAGTCGATACCTTACCTGTTCTCCCCATGCCGCGCCCCGTGCGTTATGGCTGAAAATCAACAGGTCGCCGACGCAACGCAGACGAGCCCGTCCTTTACACACGGCGACCAAGAAAGACGCTTCACCTGAAAGCTGAGAATTGTACAATGAATGTTCCTTGTATGTTTAACCACTTTCCTAGTATATCGTCTGATAAGTGTGCTGTAAGAGCTCGTAGTCTTAAGGTGAAACAAATAGTTATATAGTTATTATGAACAATTTATTTGATCAATATAATTGGTTATGAAAATAAGGCGTGATATTTATTATTGAATTTTTTAAGTAGGTACATACCTATAAAATATTTTTTAAATTATTTACTTTTTCATCGCCAATTTTCTCGATTTGCATCTTAAAATGATTTAATCTAACCAATATAACCTGACAACTTAAAACCCCGATTAACCCCCAATATTTAACGTGACCTATTCTGTAACATACTGTCATCGTTGAATGTAAACGATCAGTCGTTGTAACGCACAACCGATCGCAATTTGACAGCGCATTGCTTATTCATGAGGTTAATTACTGAAATTGTTTTATACGAGCATGGAATCGGTGCGTCGAAATGTAGGGGGACTGTGTCAGAATGTTTGGCTACAGGTCCCGTACATGACCTGGTTGGGGAGCATACTTGTGGATACACATAACATCACGCCTGTATTCCCCGCAGGGGTAAGCAGGGGTGTGTAGTACCTACACTCACATTTCGACACTTATGTTATAGGTCACAATGTAATAGGGAGCGAGCCTATTGCCATCAACCGGGCGCAAATCCAGACTCCGTGCTGGTATTGAGAATTACCTAATAGAAAAATCCAGTATCACTTTGCCCGCGATTCGAACCTAGGACCTAATGCATGCAGTCCAACGAGGCAGTCTGTATGCCTGTGGATATGCATGGTTAATGGACAGTGTATTGACCCCTCTAATAACCTTAAAATAGTATTGTTTTTCTGCAACAATAAACGTTGCCAGGCACTAATGCGCTTTAGAAATTCGTTAACACAAATTTTATAGTTCCACCTGAGTAAGAGATATAGACTGCCACTAATCACTGATATATAAATCGCTTATAATAGAAAATACCTAAGCATAATCACGCAAGTCGCCGAGTAAAGGGTAAGTCTAACTCTCTGATTGCCCCTGCAATAACAACAGTAACAGTAGATCCACGCTATTACAACGCACTAGTCCGTAGCAATGAAAAAATAACAAAAGAAAATGTTTTCACATTTTTTCGCTAAACAAAAACCGGTCATTTTATCTTCCCACAAAGTATATCGACCTCCTATAACCCTATACAATGTAAAACAATTATAAAGAGCAGGATGTACCGGAACAATTTCGAGATGGTCCAGCAACTCACATGTTACCTTACCACACGCAACCAATAACCACCTTTGAGACTTGATGCATAAAGTTCAAAATACCATTGGAGGTGGTGCAGGACTTGGATGGCTGACTGTACACATCTCGCAATCTCTTGTATGGAAATCGTACTAAAATGGCCCCAAATTACAGCCGCACAATGACCAAAAGAGTATGTAATGATAAGCGTAAGCGACACGTTTCTAATGTAGGCACGTCAGTTGTATATAGGATGTTTCCGTTTTACGAGAAGTTAAAAAAAATCTGTTTAATTATTTAAAAAGAAACACTCATTAAAATCCTCGCTCAACTCACTGTGATGTATCGATGAGACCTTAAGGATATAAATAACATAACCCTTTGAGCGTTACAGTCTTGTATAGAAGACAAACGCTTTCGCGCCCTCCACACCATAACTCTACCAGGAGACAATATCAAATCGTAACATTTTTGTAATGTAATATCAAATAATAATCGTAATAAATGTTACTATTAGATATATTCTTTTAATTAAATCGTGGCGTAGAAGGCACTAAAACGCTTGTCTTCCATACAAGGCTTGCGCTCAAAAGGATAACAAATTTTCAGTACCTAAGAAAAATAATCTTACTAGATTTGTCACTCTTGTGCATAAGAAGCCTGTATTCTTTTCGTCCTATTCATAAACGATGGTAATACCTGTATTAACTTATATATGTCTTAAGCCTATTGTCATCTCTATCTTCTGACATGCAAACGAAAGCGGCAGGTATTTAATCCATGGTCTAAAATTGACATTCTTTATGAATAAGCTGGTTTGAGCCTAGTCCATGAAAACATCGGTACATTCCATTTCTGTACTTATAAAGAGTCTAAAACCCAAATTTTGTCACTCGTCATGAATCCAGTGGCAAGTCTCTTGCTTTTTAATCCATCAGTAGCTGGCCAATAAAATTTAATGTGACGTGTCTGCCATTTATAGGCCCCACCGCAGGTTTACGACTTACTTTCCTGTAAACAGAATTTTATTCTTAATCTTCCTCCCATGGTCCTGCAATTATTCACGTACCCATTATCTAAGTATTTAACGTATAGTTTAGCGGTTAGCGAAGCATGATCAGCGTCACAAGGACTTAGCTCTCAGGTACTTTGTTTCATTATGTGCGAATACAATGCATGCTCTACATAGTCTAATTGGAAATGTCGTGTAACCGAATAGACAACACATGAAAAATACGCTTGTGTGCTTATGTTAATGTCTGGGAACTGAAATAAAAGTCATAAATCTGACGTTCTGCCGTCATTTCATATAAGTAGGTATATTTTTAGATAAACCTTTAAATATTTTTTGTTATGTTGTGTTTTTAGAAAAATATCCAGTACTAATTACATAAATGTAGAGTTTTAATGCTGATGATTGATTCTTACAAGACAATTCAGTTTTAATGATAAAAAATGTACTTTGAGATATATATCATTTTAAATATAAGACAGACTCTAAAACCTACATCATTTCCTATGGCTAAAGATGTGAAGCAGAAACAAATCAACAAACTTCTCAACAGCACAATTTTTACCATAAGATATACCAACCAATATTTATTCAAAGTAAATCCTCAAACACTCATATAAAATAATTTCTAATTCACACTCAATATCGTTAAATCCGACCAGCGTATCTTCCTCGTCATATCCCACATATCCTTACGGTAAACTTGGCCAGTGGCACAAGCAGGCCGCGAGCCGTGACGCCGGTCGCAAGTGGACGGTCACGCCACCATCGGAAGTCATCCGCTATTGATACCATCTCTTTGTGCTCAGCAAATTACCACCGGATGTTTAGGAAGACTAGTCTCCATACTATAGGTACTCTTTGGTATAAAAGAAAATTAAATGTTTGGTTTTTCAAATAATTCTTCGTATTAAAACAGAAATAAGAATGACTCTACCTATTTTACTTAGGATGTGAGAAGGAATTTAAATGACTCTTCATATTTCGCTCGCTGTACTATACTTTAGTAAATAAATGTCTAGAGTATTTATTTGGATATTTTAAACAGAATCTTGAACAATCTCATAAGTCTTACAAAAAGGAATGTAAGTCTGACCAGAAAACAACTGAAATGTCGATTAAAACGAATTTCCAGTGTAGTAGAGCCATAAGATAATAATTCTTAAAAATATTTTACGTAAAATTTTCTTATAAACTAAAGATGGTGAAAATTATTGTTTCGTATTTCATATACACATAAAACGTAATACTTAATTTGATTTGCAGAGGCGAATCTTATAGGAAACTTAAGAAAAAGATTAAAAAATGTAAATCATATAAGACTGCTATCTTCTTAGCTATCGTGTAAATTAAAAAAACCTCTCAAATACAATTAATAAATCGCAATAAAAACCATCATCATCCCACAGTCTTATACCTATTAAGTCGTATCGTATCAACAATGGATTCGCGCCAAAACATGTGTCTCACAGAATTATTCCTGTCATTTTTACCCTTATTATACTCTAAACAAGTCACGCTCCAAAAGAAATTAATGCCGTGATGTACACGCAGTATTGTATATCACAAAAGTAGGTACAATTAATGTACATACTTCACTACATCATCGCGTTTCTTGATGCTAAACCGCGATAGAGTTTGTAACTTTGTACTATAAATAAATTGATAAAAGATGGCTGTGTAGATTCTGTAAATCTACGTAAACAATTGTACTGCAATTAGTCATTATTAAAAAATCATATCAATTCGAGAAGGAAAATTATCGTAATGACGAATGTTTGGCACCAGTGTGGAGTTGTGGTTGTTTATCCGTTACCCCATCAGACTTTCCTTATACTTTCCAACTGTATGGCAGTTTGGTTTTATGACTGGTAATTACGAGAAATTATACTGATATTCATATATGATAGGTCGAAGCTTTTTTATCGATGTCTAACGGCGCCTGCTAATAGACGATCGATTTCTTGATAACAATCTACGTAGGTATCGAATACAAAACGAAAATTAAGTCTAGTTTGTTTCTATGGTGTGCTGAAATAATGTTGTATTGTGTAGAATAACTAAAAAAAAATAAGTATATAGTTAAAAATTATTTCTACTTGTACAATAATTCAGAAAGTTGCTAGGAAGTTTATTTCATTGTGTTTGTGTTATAAAAATGCATCGCCTTGTAAGTGATGCGCGCACGCGCCGGCCGGCGGCGTGCGGCATCGGCGCGCACGGGCAGGTGTGCTCTGATCGCTCCCCTCCTGTTGCAGAGCGGGCGATGCGGCTCGAGTAGCGCGGTGGGGCCTTACCCGCCGCCCGCCCGGCCAATCGCGGCGCGTCTCGCCTATAATGTCATCGGAGGAGGAGGCCGACTCACACGCGCCCTACTCGGATAAACTGCTTAGGAAACAGAAACGTGCCAGACAGCGCGTGGACGCCGGCGAGCCACGCAATTCTTACTCAACTCTCACGACGAACGGACCCGCGCCCGCGCGCGCCGCACACATGAGCGGCGGACTTTACGGCGCCATCTTCGAGGGCCGCCAACACTTCGGCCTCTTCGGACCGGGATACCCTCCGGCCGAAATGATCAACGAACTACTTGGGCGAACGCCCAAGCAGGAAGACGCCGGTGATGAGGCAACCGGCGGCGACATCGCGCACCGAGTGCTGCGCGATATCCTGCAAAGTCGCAAGAAGGAGCTCCTTCGCCTCTCCCCGGACAATAACAATGTGCTCGCCAACAACAACAACGACGAGCCCAAGGACAAGATGTCTCCGGAGCGGCCTCAGTCTCGAGACTCGCGGCAGGATTTGGACGACGCGTTGCTGGCGCTTGACAGTGCTGGCGACTCTCGCACCTCTCCGCCGCCTGCACCGCCGCCACATGGAGGTGAGCATTTGCTCGCACCCAAGTCTGAACCTGAAGACCGTGACAGTGATGCTCAACGTTCGTCCCCGCGACCGCTTGATGTGAAACGTGCTCGTGTCGAAAATATAGTGTCGACGATGCGTTCCAGTCCCGCGCCACAAATGCCACAAGTGAACGGCTGTAAGAAACGGAAATTGTACCATCCGCAGCAACACGACGGTGCAGTGGAACGCTACGGCACCAGCCACGGCAGCAGCGCACAGACAGTGTCGGACGACAGCGAGGACGACGGCGACCGACCTCCGCCTATCGAACGCAAGTTAGTAGAAAAAAATGCTCTTAAGTCACAACTTAGGACTATGCAAGAGCAACTAGCAGAAATGCAAGAAAAATACATGCAGTTATGCAATCGTATGGGACAAGAGTCCGAGACGATCGACAACGATGGTGCTTCTAGTGACGTAGAACAGAATGATGACCCTGTGCCTAAGTCAGAACCCGCGTCGCCGGTCAAGGAAGTGCCCCCACCAATCCCTAACAGTGTCGCACCTAACATGCTCTCACAAGTGATGAGTAAGATGATGTCGGCAAAGATGCACGCTCACGCAGTAGCACACCCACACCTACCGCCTGGCTTTAACGGCGCATTGCCTATGATGCCGCATTTGCCACCCGAACACATGCATCCGCCACATCCGCACCAGCACCTCAACAATGCAGCTGCTATGTACCTCAACGTCAGCCAGAAGCTTTTTATGGAGCAAGAGGCACGCATGAAGGAGGCCGCCGAGCAGCAACAACAACAACATCAACATCAACAACAACAAAACAAACAGCAACAGAGGCCGCAGTCTAACCAGCACTCACCGCAGCAGCGACACATGGGACAGACACCTAAACCGCCACTATCCTCCGAGCTGGCCGAGCGACTCGACGCGCTACGAAGCAACGCTGGCTCTGTGGGCCCCGTCACGGGAGCAGACCTCGAAGGACTGGCTGAAGTGCTCAAGAGTGAAATCACGGCATCGTTGGCTAGCCTCATCGACTCTATAGTGACACGCTTCATGCATCAGCGGCGAATTATGGGGAAGCAGTCGGAAGCGGCCGCGGCAGCAGCTGAACAACTCAATAAAGATATCATGATAGCAACGCAGATGCTCGAGAGGAAATCGCCACCGCCAAAGCCACCGCAGAGGCCATCGGGGCAAATGTCAGGTAACCAACCCGTCCATCACCCGGGCGCGCCTAATGGCGTCCCGGCTTTTCTGACACACAACTCGATGATGATGAGCCAGATGAACGGCCCTCGCGCGCCAGGTGGCGGAGCATTCTCAATGCACGCCGAGGCGAGCGGGCCGGGACACGGAGCTCACGTGCGGCCTCCCACAGGCATGTTCCAGGCGCCGCCGAAACCGCTCGGGCCACTCTACGGGCACATGAATGGACACTTCGAACGAGAACCCAACCCCGAACAGAACGAGGCCCTAAGTCTAGTCGTCACGCCCAAGAAGAAGCGGCATAAGGTGACCGACACAAGAATCACGCCGAGGACTGTGAGCCGCATCCTAGGGGAGGGAGTCGGGCAGTCGCCTGAGAACAAGTTCCCGGAGTCGCCGTCGCCGCGACCTTACCTGGGGGGCATGGCGGGGCTGCCGACACCGGTGGCCATCCCGAACCCCGCCCTACACGAGAGCCAGGTGTTCTCCCCATACTCGCCATTCTTCGGCGCGGGGGGCGGACCGGCGCGGTCGCCGCCAGCAGCGCCGGAGCGCGAGTCGCCGCCGCTGCCGCACGCGCCCGCGCTGCTGCACCCCGCGCTGCTGGCGCACCACGCCTCGCCCGACTACCTGCGGCACCACCACGCCAACGTGGCGCACCACGCTGGCCCGCCGCACCACCCGCTCATGGACGCGCAGGACCCGCACTCCGACTGCAACTCCACAGACCTGCCTTACGACGGAGTCCAGCCTACTATATCCTTTTCAATAGAATTACATAATTAACATTTATTTTCAGCGTTCACTTAACGAGGTCAACTTGTCGATGAAACCCGAGCTGATACGAGCCCGCGCACGCCCACTCATATCTTATTTCTGTAGTGTTTAACCTTACGACTGCCGCCTGCTTCCTACTTACTGGTTAGGTATTACGACTGAGGAAACCTCACAAATGTTGCGGTTTCTACGTTTTCCACGATCCCGGGCCTATCGTGTACTTATAAAATGTAGAATAGAATAATATGTAACGTTAAGTTTTCCTTACTTGTTAAACAAAGTAAAATAGTAAAATAACTAATTGCAACCTCATTAATATTCATTGAATACTCAAACTTTAAACTCATGTACGAGTATTAATCTCATTAATTTTTTCCACTTATTGCCAAAAACTTAATCTTAAACTCTAATCCCAATTTAAGGATATCTTAAAATATTGTCACAACTCACAAACAACATTCAAAGAAACAAATCCGTATCACAACATTGACATAAGCACGCATAACTGCAGACACGGCTAAGGCACATTATAAGATTAGAAAATGCAAACGGATTAAGTATTTGTGGTGCTTCGTAGCGCGCCCACGACAAGCCGAGGTCTAATCAGATTTTATATATCTTTGAAGCGACAATCCAATGAGATTCATTCCTCGTTGACTTGTTAGGAAATAATATATTAAATAGGTACATACTCCACAAATGATTTTACTTTAGTTCTTGTGATTAAACAGTCGGGATTCTTTGAGAAAAGTCTTTTAACTTAGAACATAACATTTATTATAAGTAGATCGTGCTTATATTTAAATTTAAAATCTCATATCCATAATTTCAAATATATTCCATATTCAAACATACCAGTTCTATTTCAGTGTACCTATTTTTTTGTTTTTAATGAACGGGTCGATTTTTTGTCTATATTCAATTTTTAAACCAATAAGCCTTTAACTCCTGTGTACTCCTCAACGCTGACGCCGATGCACCTGCGCAAAGCGAAGCTGATGTTCTTCTGGGTGCGGTACCCCAGTTCCGCAGTCCTCAAGATGTATTTCCCCGACATCAAGTTTAACAAGAACAACACGGCGCAGCTCGTCAAGTGGTTCTCCAACTTCCGGTGAGTCATAGATTCAGTATTTTTTTTTTCATTTTCAGGGTGACAGAGTGCAAAATAATAATTTTATAGATCTTCCAAATTGACAGATACGTCTCTTTTAAAACGTCTTAACAATTCTGAATTTAAAAAATATTTTTTCTATAATTATAACCAAAATTATTTACCAATATTTCATCCTTATTATTTATTATTCCATACCATTATTTCATCCTTGGTTATGGAATACCTATTAAAATTCCAGCTCTAAATCATAATACTTTAATTAGGCATAAACGTTACACTGATAACCATATGATTGTTAACGTACCGTTTAATTAAATATCATATCAATATACTAAAATAATTCTGTGTCGAAGGTACCTATTTCCCGTACCAAACTGTGTAAACTACGGTTACTGTTTCGCTTAACGATTACGATGACATAATCTTTGCGGTCAATTCGTTTTAGATTATAAGTTTCGCGTAATGAAAATTCCTGCAAAATAATTTCAAATGATAAACGCTACTAATTTTAGAATATACTTGTTCACACATTTATCCCTGTTTATCGGCCTCCGAGTTAGTTACCTGTTATCATGTTTTCAGAAACCAACTATTTATACAAGCATACTATTCGCATATCAAACCTATACATACTTTTATAGGTATACTATTTCCTTTATCACCAATTTTCTTTAAAAAACAAATACGGCGAGATTGCTGACTTCGTCCAACCTTTAAAATTGGGTTAACCAATTGATTAATACCAATTCCGTCATCTTCCTTTACTGTAACGGGTTTTGAATTCACTATTTCCTAATTATCAAATTCACGAATGGGGTGACTCCCCCTACTATAGCTTAAATTTAAACGGGTTAACGTAAACAAATAGGGAATTTAGTGGCATTTACTTTGACGGCTTAATTTATAATAAAAAAAAAGTAAATAAAAATATAGTCTTTTAATATACAAACATGAAGCAACTTTGAAATAATAATTAAACTTCAAAGCTTGGAAAGTAACAATGTAATAACATATTGTTTTTTCCTTAAAATTAGACTCAAAATAAAAAGAACTAACGGAATAAAAAATGATGGAAATTACAATAAATGACGTAAGAAAAGCTAGGCTAGTGCAAATACAGGGTAAATAAGTGCCTTCTAATTTAAACAGCTGAAGATATCCGATTATACACATTTTTCTAGGAAATTATGGCAACATTCACACATAGGGGTGCCAATGTTACACAATGATAGCCGATAGGGGGATTCAATTATAATGTGTCTAACAAAACACCCTAGATTTCACGTTAACTTATTCGAATTGAGTTTAGTAAAGGCTAGTTTTTTAATATAGGTACTACAGTTTTTAGTACCAACATTTTTATAAAATAAAATGTCAATTATGTTTTTTAGACCATTTTTTTAGGTCTTAATCAATTAAAATCTTACAACCTTATTCTTATTCTCTTCGTTAAAACTGCTGCAAGTAACGGAAAACTCCGCACGGTATTGATTTCTACTTGACTAATTTTCGCGTTATCTAAGTCCTATGATAAGAGACACCTGCCATAAACTGCGTGCTCCTATGATAAACCTTCCCCCTTCTTCCACATTATCTGATTATTCCGATTCACTCGACTCCATATCGATTTAACGCTTTCTCGCTTCCCTGCAACTCATTACTGTACAATTGTTACTGATATTGCGATACAGTTAAGCATTTTCTTGACTTTTGCCCCTAAGTAATTTAATACCCGCCTATTCTGTAGAAATTGAAATCGTTTATACAAAAAATTACCACATTTTTTGACCCGTAACCGTTTTCATGTTAGTAAAACTCCATAGAAAATCTCTCAGGCCGTCATAAATAGCAAACATTAAAAAAAAATGGTTCGAATATCTAATTTAAACGACCGTATCACGTCTGCGTCGATAGGCGATATCAAAGACTACAATATTAAATACAGAATCGACTATCGTAACAATATCGCGACGACGAATACTACCTACCTACGTATCGAGCGCAGAATATGCGCGTTGTCGCGATGTGTGCAAAACACTTGAACGTTGTTGATATATCGACTTTCATATTAAAGCTTTCTGCTGCTATCTCAAGCTTGTATTATCATTATCTAAGTTAGATAAACGTTACTGAGTGAAAGCTTTGATAACGATGTTTGTACAACGTTGTTTTGTTGCGCTGGTATAATTACGTCGGTTTTATCGGTTACTTAGTTATTTCGTCACTTTTTGGTTTTAAATATCTTGCTTGAGATCTCAAAAGATTTGTCACAACTTCACAAGTGTCCAGGCAATTATAAAAGAAATAATATCTATCTACCTTAGATCTCTCTACAACCTGCTAAAGCCCCTAATTCATACTTACTATACAAACGGTAGAAATTCCCAATTGCATAAAAAAAGGGTAGTCAAGAATGACTCAACCGAAAACTTACAACTCACAAAAGAACGAAGCATTCAAAAATATCTGTAAAATAAAATCAAAATGCCGCGGACATCTTCCTTACACGACTTACCACAATTAAGTCCATTAGCATTGTCCCCTTAATGGTTGCATTGTGGACAACGGAAAATGGCCATTTCCTTCGCGATAAACATCTCTGAAAGGACTGAAAGGGTGAGGGTAGGTCTATAATCGCACGAAAGGCAATTACTAAGGTGTCCATCGAATAGTTTTTCAACATCGATTACGCTAAGTTTAAACTACTTTGAGTCGATGAAGGTTTTATATAACATTTTCTCGCTACTATACATAGTTATAAATGCGGTAACGGTAATTCAAGGAATGTTATGTCAAAATGTACGTCATTTTGACATAATATTCCTTGAATTACCGTACTGACGTCACTCATAGGTTAGGAATGTTTCTTTTTAATTATTTTTATCCGCGTATTAATTTGCTGATTCATACCAGTATTGCTTTTGAATTTAGAACTATATTATTCCAAAAACAAACTTTGTTGTTTATAAATCTGGTATCATGTAGGTAAATCTGATACTGAAAAATATACCTCTGATAGATCGGTATTGAAGGAAATGATACCATGATTACCACACCTTATTAGATTCAGTCTACTTATTCATTTATCTTATTGGCTAAGAAGGAAGTAACCTATCGAAAATCCTTTCGTTTACTCCCACGAAAAGAGAAGGGGTTGTATAATGTATGACCCATACCGGAAAGGGGTTTATCTTCGATCTACTACAGGAAAACTCATTTAGACTTTCTTCCTTGTATTAATTTCAAACTTTCATTTGTCGATCATTAATGCTTTGTTATTATTTTTAACACAATTAAACTTATCTAAGGCTATCGTTAACTTTGACTTTACACTGATTAGAGTACCTACATTTTTTAATTAAACCTAATCAGTGTTACAAAGCAATTTGTATTGTATTATAATAGCATATTACTAAACGGGGATAAAAGTTATCGATAAACTCTAGATAACATTAATAGGTAATCGAGTAAAAAAGATTTGGCAAAAATATTTAAAAACAACTTACAAAAAAGAATACTTCCAAAAATATTTACTAACTACACTACATACATTCCAGATTTACTAAATTCTATATTTGAATTTAATCTAACAGCTGTCAATTTCGAGAAGCGTTTGAAATTCGAAGACGTAAGCCTCCCTTCACACGACCGGCCACTTGTTGACGTGTAGGACACCTCGAGGGCTCTAGCTGCCGAGAGCTCTCCTTGTGTCTTTTAGACGCCTCGGCTCGTGTGTTCTGCCTTTATATTTGTTTTCTTTAATATAGCACGACAACAACGCTGTTGTGCCAAGTTCCTGTCCCAAATTATTTTGTGCCTGATATTAAACCCTGTGCTGTGCTGAGAATGGACCATATTTACCCGGTTTACCTTCAGGTGTCTTCAATTTACGCTCTAAAATGTGTATACCTTAAATGGTTAATGCAACTAAATTTAATCTGATGTAAATTACGATAGAAGTATTTCCCTTGTGAAAATTATAAAACATTTTCTAGGGTAAGTAGCAACAGCATTACAATGCAACTTTTCTAAACAAGTCCACTGGCAATGTTTATGTCTTCAGCTCATTTAAAAATCAACGCCGCAAAAGTTCAAACAAACACAAAAGTCTTCACAGAAACTCTCCCAGGGGGCAAAACAAACATCCTTTACTCAAAGTCGATGCAAAGACAAATTCTTTTGGCGCGCGAACTCAAAGAAGTGCGCGGGCTTGCAAACAAAGAGTCACTCGTAGAATTAGCCGGCGCGACGATAGCACTAATTAGCAACGGTGACTCGTTTAAGTTATTTCGCTTAATTAAGTTGCGCAGAAGTGGTCTGCGGCCGGCCCGCTCGGAGAAGGCGTCGTAAATTGTTAGAAACACGGGCAACACTCCAATTAATCTTTTTACACATCCAACTAGTCGCATGAGGGTGTGCACTTAGACCAGCCGAGGTAAAAACCTTTTAAGCGTTTACACACGAACTGGTGCGGTCGCGTCGTATGAAATGTATACACATCAAGTGTGTGCCCAGGTGCCCACTCTGCAACTTAATCATACACATATTTTATTTTCAATACAAACTTTATTCACTTGTAAAAAGTGTTTTAAAGTTGTCGAAACAAATTGATTTACATTTTTAAGTTTAAAAAAAAGAACGAAGCGTTTAAATTTGGAACATAAAAATATAAACAGAACCATCGACCGAAACATTTTATAACGGTTATCGGCAGCGAATATTTTAACTGAGATTTAAATCTCTCATCTGTAAGGACTCTTACACTCGGATACGGAAATGTTGCCAACCTTACGTCGCAATTTCCACATGCCTTTTTAACTTACCGTGTTAACAGCCGGAGGCTGTACATATTTAGTTCAATATTTAATGTTGCAATTAAAAAACTTAAGGGTACAATTTTATCGGATCACTATTTACATTAAACAAGCTTTGATATACTTGTGACGTTACCAAAGTGTAAAGGAAAAAGAATTAAAGTAAACTAACGCACAAATAGTCTGGCGAAGTAGTCACACTAGGGAGGGTATAGACGGGTGTAGGTAGTGTCAGTGTTTCATCCCTCGCCTTGCAGTCTCCTCGCGGCGCATTGTATACTGAAACTGTAAAATTTAATTGGTTGGCTAATACACTGCGCCCGTGTGGAGTCTAATTTACGTGTTAACATTTTTAATAAGGCCGGCGAGGCTAGGGCGCCAAGTGGCCGGCCATTTATATCGTGCCACGCTCATACGAGCACCTCCAGTAATTAATACGACCCTTTCGAGGAAGCTTATGAGTAGTTTTCCTTCAAAAAACCTGCTAATTACACGTCAGAAGTTTTCACTTCTGTGGAAAATGTCGCTAGGAGCGCCGGCCACTCAACGCCAATCCTATTAGTAGGCGAGTTTATTTAGCATAAGAATTCGTCTAAAGCCCCACACGCGGGTCAAAAAGAACGTCACGCCTTTGTACTAAATTCTCGGTAACGTATCTTTACTTCCGAATTAAAGTTCACACGCACGCAACGGCGTACGTAATAGGTGAATAGGGCGCGGCTTTATATTTACATATCATTGCGATACGCTAGCCATTATAAAATATTAGCCTTTCGCCGGCCATCGTCGTTAATAATATAATTAAAACACGCGAAGGCGCGGTCTTACTTATCGCTGCGATCAAGGAGTGAGTCGTGTAGAAGGGGATTTACTTTACCTTCGAAACGATGCTCTACATACTAGACTTCGAATTTCAAATTACGAAACGCTCTTTTTCTTGTTTTTTTTCTAACGCCATTAATTACAGCCCATGTAATTTATTTCTTTGAAACTAATTGCAATCAATCAAAGTAATTCACGTATTGTCTATAGAAAAAATCGGACTTGCAATTGGCCCACAAGGCACGCCGCATAGTAACCGTCACCGCAAACACAAGCAAACGGCCGATGTAACACACGCGATGTACCATCCATCAGCTAATGAGAGAGTAATTAGAAAAGTGGCGGTTTCTTCCGACGACCGACCTTATCTTGTCTTCGATGGGGCATTAAGTTTTTTAATTACTCCACCCTTCGCCGAGCCTACGCGTAATGGTGTTTTGAATGAAGGGTATTTAACAGAACTCACTTTAAGCGTTTACAACGATTAAAATATAGTTCGAGATCCAAATAAACAAAAACTGAAATACAACCTAATAGTCACGTAGACTATTCGACACCGCAATGGCGTCAAGGAAATATAGTATTCAGCCAAGTAATAAATAATGTTGGGAATGTACGGTACATACATAGATACGAGTTTTTCACGTCACACAAGTTTTAAACTAGTGTTCTGTCATGCGAGGCCGAGGACACACCTTGTGGTCGGTCTCGAAGGAGCGGGTGCGTTCTTTTCATTAGCCTCCTTACACCTTGGCTAATGAGTTATGAATTTGGGCGGGAACGTCACGCGACTTTTTACGAGGACATGATATGGCGCGGTCTTAAAAAATGATGTTTATACTTTTTAATATTTTTATTATGACATTTTGTAACGTAACTGGCTGGTTATAAACAGTTGAAAAATAGGTACTAGGTATGTCTTTTGTTTTTAAATCATTCTAAATTTAAAACTATGTTCTTAATTTTGGAATTAAAGTTAGTATTTTACCATAACAACAGCATGAAGTCTTAATTAAAATGAAATGTTAACTTTGAAATGAACTGAATTTCTAAGAATTGTAATATCTGTAATATTGTTTTGTTCTTACTCTATCCTTACTGTAGTGGCTACTATCGGAGGCAGCGGAAGTCGGCCAGTGTTCGCTCTTATCGAGCGCAGCACTTGGCCACTGCGAGCTGATTGTAATAAACTTATGTTTTGAAATCGAATAATAAATAATATACTACGTTACTGTCTGAAAAGAAAATAAAAACGAGTAAAATGGAATCGATTTTCGTTTTTCGAAGTATCGATAACAACCGTTTTTATTTATGTAGAGCTGGTACTTAATGAAAAATTTATCGATACAAACATCGACTTTTAACATAGAATTGCATAGAATTTTCTTTTAACCATTCTTTGTAGACACGTAATACTTCGTAATTCAGAAGAGATTTACTTGTTTCATCAGGTATCTTTTAATATTAGGTAGTTGTTTTTTGATTAGATATTTTTATAATGAAACTACGAATCTTAGAATATTTTTAGTAGACTTTACCTAAATGTATACAACATTCTAATAAAAACACCTTTATTATTCTTTATTAGGGAAAATATATTACACCAAAAGTCCCAATTTAAGTACCTACCTACTTGGGATTTTTTCTGAGTTTGCCAAATAAGCATAACATTACCAGGAAACCGTATCGTCATGGCAATACTCTGCAATTATTATTTTCATAGACATCTTTCATTTATCAGACAAGACAGGAAAATAACTGTATTATTGTATAAAAAGCAAAGTACATGAATACTGCGCAGTTAGTTAATTAAGAACTGTGAACCTTGAGTAAATAACATTTTCTGAAGGATAACAAAAATTACTACGACAGTTAATATAAAACTAATATAATTGCGACCTCCATTTTTCTGATAAGAACATTGGTAGCATATGTCTGATTATTGATAACCTGATTAGCGCAATGGCTAAGCGAATGGACTGCTGTGCTAATGGTCGGGGTTCAATTCCCGTACGGGACAATACTGCGTGACCCGCAGATGTTTGTCCCAAATCTAGGTGTTTGTGCTTGTATTTGTAAAACGCACTCACGATACAGGAGAAAGTCCTAGTGAAGGGCGAGGTTCTTTTTAATTTAGGGCATTATTACGGTTTTTATTAAGCACCTACTATCTACCCTACCTATCCTAGGGAAAGAGATCCCTACTTGATGCTCATAAGGAGTGCATAGCAAAAGCAAAAAGGTGTGGTAGGCCGTCACATGGGAAATTAGGAAAGTGCGACAAGTCGCAGGCCCCCGCCCTAAGACGTAATTAATTAATATGTATAACCTACCCTTACGGTAATGTTAGTGTAGTTTTTATGAGTGTTGTTCGCTTGCTTACCTATTAATTAGAATATAAATGGACGTGTCAAGGTTTACTAAGCAGATGGTAAATCTAGTGATGTTAGGTACTAACTGAATTAGATTCTAGTGTCAGCCCTATGAAAGCACCAATTCAAGATTGGCAGCCCATTTTTGTATATTAATGTAATTTATTAATTTTCTTTCCAAATTATATCTAGGTTAGGAAAAATTATTTGTAGAGTTAGAATCTAATTATTTCATAAATCGCGGCCGCCATTTGGATTCCTAATTCAAAATTGGTTTTAGGATTTATGGGTATAGATATTGACAAGCTTTTTAAATGTAGACATAATATTTTGTATTTCGAACTACTAATCAACCCGCCATCTTGCATTCAGCCAGGTGTAAACAAACTGCATTGAAAGCCAAGATGTCTATTGACAACCACGAACATAAATGTAGTAAAATCTTGGCGAGTAGCAATGATCACATCCCTGGGGAAATAACCTTAAGTAGTAACATATCAAGCAAACTTATATGTAGTCGCATTAAAGTAATTATCGTTAGACACACCCCGCATATTAAAATATCGTGTGCTGCTCAACTTATGAAAAATCTTTTTTTATTTTGAGTTCCGTATGGCGGGGTTATACTTATCCCTTGTGATTGATCTTTTGAATGATATAGTGGGCGAAGAACAGTCCAAGCCAGTTTGTGGAGTGGTTAGTTCAAAGATAAAATGTGTAACTCAACTTTCGTCTTTTTTAACCAACTTTATTCGTATTTTATATATAGTCATTTCAAATCGAACAAACGCTTTTCAAGTATCAATGAAAGCTAATTTTCCAATCCAACTCAAAAACTCATCTCATACCTATATACCTACTTACGTAACAATATCAGGGACTAGACAGTTCCGTCACAAAGTAAAACATTCACAAACAGTAACATAATAAAGTGACACTCGAAAAAACTGTTTTGTAACTGTCTCCCGACTGTAATTAACGAACTAATTCAACGATCAAGTAACCGTGAATGGTCAGCTTTATGTGGCCCTTAAAAGGCTACGCGTACGTTTAACCCTTTTTTCGAAAAAAAATTAATACCGAAGCGAGTAGTTGGGGTAATAAAATCTCGGCAACCACTCAAATGAGCTGAACTTTTGAAGCCTAGGGTACAAGACAGACGGGTCAGCGTGGAGGGAGACGGAGTACAGGGCCGCATTCAGACCGTGTATTATGTAACGTTTAATACACAGTGTATAGCTGATAATACCTACACTATGTATTCCCACTCATTCTTCATCGAAGTGGGTGTGTAGGTATTGTGATACCCGAAAAATAAACCAATTAAGACGTACATACATATATGTAAGATTAAGGATTGGTACAACGTTAACATACAAATAAAGTAAACTTCTTTTACACGAAAATGAATTATTAATAATTATTTTAAACTACGAAACGTTAAACGGGTAATATTTATCACTGCAAAATTCATTTATAACAAATTCATATCGCATTTTAAGGATAGGGTCCTAATTAACTAAAACCTACGATTAGGTATGTATTGTTATACAAAATGACAATAGAATTCAATTTATTTACAACAAATAAGATAATTATAATCGCTAAGCGGTCAGTTTAACGCTAATTAAATGAACACTAATGAAAATTCTGTTTATCAAATCGACGTTAACAGAAATTTATCCTCTCTTAAACGGTTTCAATCGTCATCCACTTATTTGGTAACAACAATGGTGTGGTGTAACGTGTAGGTACGTTAAGTTATCCTATCGATATTTGCGAGAAAGTAGCGCATTGGTACCTAAGCCGTAAACTAATAATGCACCCGCATGCACAAACCAGGTGATAAAAAATAGTAACACATTATTGTATTTTGCAAGAGTGCTATCGAATATAAGATTGAGAACTCAGATTTTTTAATCTGACGTACAAGATTTGTATAAAACAAAAAATACATATCAGACAAAACCCATCTTTCTTACGGTGTATTGTGCTAACATGATCTATGACTAATTAAAACGTCATCAATTTAAAAACAAAACTGTGAAAACAGTTTTATCAAACATTAAAAGGCATCTAAAGTCCCTACCATCCTCATTGTGATTATGCAGTAATATCCACATTTTTCAGTGTCTGATTACGGCCCTGTGCCGGACGGCGCAGTCTGAAAAAAAGTTTTTTCACTAACTGAAGCATTAATCCGGCCTGGTATTAGTTTACTCGCTTTTACTTGCCTGTGTGTGCGTTGTGTGCATGTGTGCGCACCGCCGGCCAACTTTTTTGCATAGACCACGCAAAATGCAGATGCGTCTTTTTTATGTAAGGTGCAATTTGATTTAAGATGATGTGATAAAAAAAGTCATCGGTTTTGTCTTCTGAATAGCATGTATGTAAGTTGAATCGTTTCTTAAAAGTATTATTGAAAATATTTATCCTGAATTGGATCAACATAAATACACAACACTTTTCTTTATCTAATAATTTCAGCCATGTATCATTTCTGTAACTCAATATTTGAAAAGATTTGCTACTTTATTGCAGTACTTTACACTTAAGTTTTTACATATCATCGATAACCAAAATAAAAGCTAAAACATAAACTACAAAAAGTATCCCAATAATCAAAGGGAAAAGAAATGCCGTCTCTGAATAATCACAGTACTCTGTAAAATGCAGTCTGTCGGCTCATTCTCCCGTGCTCCTCGAAACCTGGACGCGGTCCACTCGCACACACACCGGCAACACGCCCACACACACACACACATACACACATGCATTCTATGCATGCACAGTAATACCTGGCCTTTAGGTACGAGTATCACGTTTAATAACTATTGTATTTGGGGGCGATCGAAATGAGTGTGTTTGGCAAAGTCCGCGGTGAAAACGTCTGGAAACTATTTTTTTGGCGTATTTTGTGCGTACGTTAAATTTTTATGAGCTTTTTGGCAGCTATTGAAGTTTGTTATCCGGCGCGGGCAGTGAAGTAGTAATACAAGTGTTTACTGAATAGAGAAAGGTTATTCGTTAATTAACGAGTCATTATCATTAATATTATCAAATCTTTAATATTAGAATTGATTCGTCAAAGTGATTCCAGTGCATCTGGTTAAATTGCATTGCCAATTTGTCGAACCAATCTCAATTCCGTTGTTAAATTGTCGATGACACCTAAAATGATAGGGACTTAAAATATAGTTTCGTATTACAATTAACCTGTTTTAGGATTATAATGTCTTCGCTGGCGAAACTCATCGCTTGCCTATCTGATTTTGGGTTTTGTATTGTAGGTACAATTGCCATAGCTTACCACCTAAGGGCTAACTAACGTCTAAACTTATTTAAATTTAGGTATCTACCCATACAATACCAAAGAAATTAAGTTAATATTACCGGTTGGTAACAAGTATGACTAAACTTCCTTTACTCTTAACGACTACCTAGGTAACTTACACTTGCATTATTAAAACTATAGTCATTAAATACGCTACCCCGACCGCGACCGTATTTCCCCAATACCTAAGCAGTTTACATACAAGGAGGTACGTCCACTCCTAATTAAAACACTCAATAATCTTGCGCAGTATCATATTAAGGAAAACTGAGCATTATTTTAATAATAAGCGCGTATAAATACACTGTTATCGCGTTCCTTACAAGTTATAAGTCAAGTAACGGAGGAAGAATGGCCTGAGTTACAAGTTTTATAATTAATTGTAAATATTATGCCTTACTTACTTAAGTTAGTATTCAAATCGTTTAAGAGTTTACTCGTAACTCTATCTTTTTTGATACTAGAATTCTGAAGTTGAGATTGAGAAAGCAAGAGTGTAACATAAAGGTTACTACGCTAGACTTATGGATTTTTAGACGTAGTTTAGGTAGGTACCTACGACTTTAAAGGAGTAAGGCTTAAGTTTTCTTAAATTTTGAGATACAATCTTAATAAGAAGACTCTTCTCGTGTATCTTATCTTAATTTCTATCTATTGTAATTAATAACTATTCTCAAAACGAAACGTCAATGATAACAAATCGTCTACAAATCATGTAGGTAACATTAAGATTAACATAGAGCAACTTTTACTAAAATATACCGAAAAGTATTCCTAATTTCTTTAAAATTGTGTCGTCAGAATAAAGGCTAGTAAACAAAAATACTTGCAACTCTGAACAATTCATAATTATATTCCTCATATTGACTGAGATACTTCAAGTACAAAGGTTCTTACCCCGCGCTATCGCCTAGCGGTATGCGCGTGCGCCCGCATCGCAAAGCACCGTAAGCTATGGAAATTAAGATCACCGATCGACTCTCTGCCCTACATACTTCGTTGTTTTGCTAATCAACAACATAATATGTTGAGTCTCTGTTTTCTTTAATTACACTGTGGTATTAATGCTGGTCATGTGTTTAGATGATTGGCTAAAACTACCCTTATGACGCGCTACGACAGCTACGAACTTTAGGTATAAATGGGTACTATTAAAATATGTTCAGCTTTAACATAAAAATGTCATATTATATTCCAATATCTAGAATAAGAAAATGTAACATTGTTTATCATTTAGTTATTAAAATTATAGTCTACAATTTTTAAATAAACCCTTAATAAAAGTAACGGCTCTTAACCTTAATAAAACCCACATTACCATCGATACACGCCAACGGACATTTCCACGATCGCAAATAGGTTCTTTAAAAACGGTATATCGACGTCCCAAAGTCGGGACTATGACAAAAAATCCACACTTTCGTTCAAATCAACAATAAGAAGGGATGAAAAGAAACCAGAAAAAATACAACATGTGACCCCCGACGTAACGTCTTGGCTCCACGGACACAGAGTAGGAAAATATAAAGACGGGACAGCACAAAGAAATCTTTTGTAATCGCCGTTAAACTGGACACGAGAAACATAAGTTACCAACGTCACTGTACCTACCAAATTCATAATTTAGATAATAAATCGAAATACGAACAAACTCTTGTTAATTAAAATTGAAGTTAAGGAAAATAACATTGTAGTTAAAGAAATCCATATTGGCCTTATTTGGTTATTAGTAGGTAAGGAAAAAAAATTGGTGACGTCTGTATGTGTGGCTGAAAGGTGTTATTTGCTGTTGATAACTAAGTATATAATTTTGAATGACGTGCCTGTGAGAGTACAATTCTTATTACACCGGCACAATTCAAGACTAAGTTGCTATTGAAAATTGGCTTATAGTTCAATCCTTTTCATATTACCTCACTCCACTAAATCAAAGGATAGGTTCTTTATAAATATGCTTAGTAAAAGACCTTCACATCCAGAATTAGGTACCTACTTCATATCATGTAGTTTTGGTCCATTTAAGTTTTGAATTATGAATACCAGAATTGACACAACTTCCTACATATAAGCCATAGGTACAGGTGTTTTAAATAAATCTTATTTACAATCAAAAGTTATTAACCTACAAAACACTGATTCGTAATCCTTTTTGAAACGTCTTGTCCCTTCTTCAACTTATTGTTAATCTATGTTCATGTTGTTTCACACGGGAATCGAGTTGCTTTCTTGAGGGGTCCCGGGCGCTATGGCCCAAGGAGTACTCGGCAAATCTCTGACAATATAAAGTCACCCTAATGGTGGTTTTTATGGTGTCAACCAGAAATAAAATCAATGTTTAATGTGTCACTTTGTTTAAGTTAAATAAAGAAAGAAGTTATTTATTGGTTGAATTGGTACTGGTGTAACTGGCTAAAAGCTAGGAGGATATTTTTAGTTTCATTTTAGGGTCTCCAAAATCACTACACACAGTAGAAGTCATAATATTTAGCTTTAGCTATTTCTCTTATATTATGTACTATGGCTTATATAAAAATAAGTTATTCGTTACCTAAATTATTATTCGTATCAAGAACTATTTGATTAGACTATAATTCCTAGCCAGTAAGACGTTTAGATTGTACATCTTACCAGCCAGGAACATCTTAAAAGTTTGAATTTCGAATAAATTGATATAAAGAAACTTTTAAAAAAATCCTGCAAACAATACCGCAAGACGTTTGCTCCCAGGTAAGGGCAAGATGCGAATTCTTAAGATAAAATAACAATACCAATACCGAACGTAGGAGTATAAACTTTAACTCTTACAACTTAAAGTTCAAAATCATTTACCGAATATTAGTGTTTTTGACTATTGTAATTGTAAACCGGCCAAAGGATATTGTACTTTAGAAAGTAAGACGTAGATTTGAGTTTTCTTTGCAACGTATTTTGCCAATATATTCTTACAAGGGTAAACTGTGTGAACAATACAACAGCTGATTCCCACACGTAACGGTTTTATTTTAAATACTAGTTTTGTTACCAGCTTCTGCTACTTCTATTGTGATAATTCGCTAAGAAACTGCCCCGAAAATGTAAAGTCACAGTCATTACTATTTATTTCAAATTTAATGTATTAAAACCTATATTATCTCATTAGTCATAACTGTACATAAACGTTTTTGTAGATTAACTAAGGTTTTTCGTTGCCATTTCGGAGCAAGAAATTACAATTTCATAAGATCAATAAAAAGTTTAACTGAGTATTAGAAACATAGATTGCTTCTCCCTAAATATACCTATAGAATCTAAATGTTGTATCAGTAATTATTAATATATAAATTACTTTTAAAAACCGAACGTAGGTCTTTCGTAACCCCTCTACGCCAAATATCAAGTCCGAATCCGCAACTCAGCATTATAGTGTTAAAACAGTATTCTTAAAGTAGGTTTATTACTATCTTGTTTACCTAAAGGCACACTTTTTCTTTTTGCAATCGCTAGCCCGCATCGTATTAGCATAACCTAAGCGCTCGTACGTTCACCGATTACAAATACGTCACGTTTACGTCGATCCCTATCGAAATACGTCGATAAATGATGACCTACAATACCCGAGTTTACTGAGAAGTTTCTAATTTTACATTGTCTATATTTGCGAAATATTCTATGAAAATACAAAGTTTACGAAACTTTCAAATCAGTGTACAATTTCTATATTTTAATAGCAAATACCTACCTGTTTAGCAAGTTTAAGTTCTTCATTTTACTCGATATAAATCTTAACCCTAAAATGTCCACACATAAATGAAAACTTTCTCTCTGATAGTAAATACATTTTTAAACCATGAGTGTGAGCCTAAATAAAGATATTAATTACATAATGAATAGCCACTCGAAACACGATGACAGACCACATGTCTTTAATGGTTAACATCGTTTATCGAAGTGTCCCATTGAGTATCAATACTTTTAACAACTACGAGGAACTAATGAGTAAACGATATGACTAAGCTTGTTACTCATTAACAGTCGCTATCGCTTTCATACTGAAATGTGTGAAAATACTTATAATTATTATTAAAAGGTCACTAACATTTGACGGTTACGACACATATATTATATTTATCAGCTGTGTTCCTAATTGTTCATATTTTGTACATAGCCAGTCAAACGAATTTAGTAAAAAAACTATTAACCCTCCAAAAATGTAACCGAAACACAAATGTCAAAGAAATATAAACAGACTAATTTAACAAGCAAAAGTATTTCATTCTGCCTACTGCCTATTTAAAAACTGCACAGTGGTTACTCTCCTACCGCGCCAGCCAAAAAGACATCTAATTATTTAGACACTTCATTTACTTATTCAATTAGTAAGGCTGCGATATCGCGTAGAGTGCCAATTAAAAAATAATAGAAGCCCCCAGTGTGCGAGCGAGAGGAGTGTCACAAGAGGTTTAGAGATGATCCGTGCTCATTGAAACATGAGTGTCGCGTTATTCGCTAATTATGCTTGACGTGTAGTTTTAACGCGACTTAAAATTTGCCCAAATTGTTAGTTTGTTACACGAAAATCTTTAGATAAGGTATTTTATCTTTAATAGAAAACTTAAAAAAAATCGAGAAATTAGTTTCTCATATACAGGTACAGTGCCTTTTTGTAATTAAGCCTATTTTAGTTCTCATTTCACTTTCGTAAAACGTAACCCTAAAAAGCTCATAAAATTACTCACTGCAACTAGCTCGTCACTTGCAGGAACGTGAAAAACCGAATTAGCTTGTCTGAATGCAAACTCGTAAGTAATTAGCCTCGCGAGACTCTCGATTCGCTCAACTCGCTCTCGTAAGCGAACCGGAGCGAAGATAGCGAAGCGATGCGACGCCGAGAGAGCGAAAATGGCTAATCAAATCCTTTCCCGCTCTCAACGGTATTCGAGGGCTTTTTATTTTCATTCTGCCGTGAAGTGTCATGGTGTAGATACGTATTAAGTTCGTTATACATATAACTCGTTAGACAGGCTCCATCAACATTTTATTTTTAGACATGTGATATGCTCTAGCAGGATCATCTGCTCTTATTGAAACCGGTACGGTCTTGTTCATCAGACTAACGTGTACTCTTTCTTTGATTACAGAGAATTCTACTATATCCAAATGGAGAAGTACGCGCGGCAAGCCATCAGTGAAGGTTTGAAGACAGCAGAGGACCTGCATGTGGCAGGAGACTCAGAGCTGTATAGGGTGCTCAATTTGCATTATAACAGAAACAACCACATTGAGGTAAGCATACACTACTCTCACATAACGTTATTGGCATATCCTTTGATTGATATTTAAGTCTTTCAAATGTCTAGTCCAAAATATTTTTGGACTAGATTCAGAAAAAATCATATCAGAGCTGGACCAAAGAAAAGTGAGTGCTAAGTATCTATTGCCTTCCTTTCCAGGTGCCACCAAACTTCAGATATGTGGTTGAACAGACACTACGAGAGTTCTTCCGCGCCATCCAAGGCGGTAAGGACGCGGAACAGAGCTGGAAAAAGTCAATCTACAAGGTGATTTCGCGGCTGGATGACCCCGTGCCCGAGTATTTTAAATCGCCGAACTTTCTCGAGCAGTTGGAGTGAGCGCCAAATCGACGCGACGCACATTGTTTCGGCAAAAACTAAATTATAAAAAAAGTTTAAACAAAATCATTGGACGATTGTTTCGCACACCAAAATTTTACGACACTCGCATTTAGGCCTTCAGATTCAAAATTATTGATAAAAAAAGTTAAATTAAATTATTAAAAGAAATTTTGAATTTGTACGTTGGACGTCGAGTGGCGTGGCCCCTGCCACGTCACAGCTGCGCTCTACTAGGAAATTCATTAGGTTATACGAGTAAGAGAAAATTTAAGTCACCTAGAATTTTATTTCTGCACATAATATATTTCGCTATATATAATTATTATTATATTATTATTAAGTATTATCTTAAATGGTTTTATAGTTGTGTATATCTTAAATCATTTATTGATTTATTCTTTAAGGAAAAAAACGATTAATATATTAACTGCTTAAGTTTTGAATTTTTTGTTGTTTTTATTTTGTTTTTCCTTTGTTTCCTTATCCTTTGGAGCATGCTTAAGTTGGTTTATCCCCGGTAGTATTTACTTTGAAGGCACGCCACACGCGGCCGGAAATTGTCAACCTTTACCTCGTCATACTTATTTTAGGAGTAATTAATTAAAGTTAACCATAGTCATTAGTACAATAGAGCAGGGTTATTTTTCGATCCACAAACAAAGAATTTAAAGATTATTTTTATACTGATAGCCGGTTTTAAGTTCGTGCAGAGGATTTATCAATAGAGTAACAATAATGAAGACACAAAATTCCAAAAAGGTTACACATCTTATGTAAAGATTAAGGTAAACATCCTTGTTTGTATTTACAATATTTCGGCAGTGTTCGGGTCGCGAGTTCAGTTCGTCCGGAGTGGCTCCGTACCACCCCGGATTAGGGTTAAGTTTATTTGTTAGATAAAATACTATTTTCCGAAATTATGCGCGGGCAATAACATTATTCGAGTACTGGGTGTCACTACCGTATACCGTTATCAAATTATTATTTCATCCAATATTAACCAATAATATTCATACACAATACACACCATATATCCGATAATAATAAGGCAAACTACTGTAACACTGTTCTTATGTTTTAACATGACACGTTTATGTAATTTTGACTACGATTAAGTTGGTTTTCCCCACAGTGACGCCCGTACTCGGCAAGCGAGCGCTTAGCGGCGGCTATCAAGCACATAGACATTTGACCCACACCCAAACAGCAGCAATAGATGAAGGCAACGCAATACAATAGATCTAATACCCACAACTCCACCCAATGAATCAAAATTACAGCTACAACTATTTGGCATCCGACAGTTTCCCCTTTCGCACTGGGCCACCTCGTCCGAACAGAAGTGCCTTCAAAAAATGATAAATTTTACAAAAATAAAGAAATTAATAATTACAAAGGGCCCTCAATAGAACAAGCCGCCCAACCGGGGCCGCCGCATAGCGCTCGCGCACCGCCGCCCGCGCATACAACAGTTCGCCCGTATCGAACAATCAGTATACATACACACACTTACTATTATACTATAGAAGAATAATTAGTTTGATTCGTAGATATATGTAGCGCGGAATGCTGGTGCTTGTTCCCTGACTAATGGCTGGTGAACATGACGTAACCCAGGAAGCGACAGACGGACAGTGGTAATGGAGACCGAAGCGTTGCACGTCAGGGAACAAGCTCTAGCAAAATCGCAAATCTCGATGTATTTGTTATATCATGTAGTAGCCGGCCGCCAACCCGCCACGCGGTCACATTATTATTTCACATCCTTAGTTTACAGGACAAACAGATATACAATAATTTCGCTTCTCAAATAGATTTAAAGCGATAAGATAGATAGTTGTACAGAAATGTATAGCCATTTGTACATATAACGATAGTTTTAATACAGATGAGATAATATCGAATAACTATCTTAGCGTAATGGTATTTAATTAAGAGACAATAGAAAAACGGGAAATATCTATTGTTTTGCAGAATTGTACAAAATGTTTAAACCATCCTATTTTCCACGGTTCGCAACCGCGCGGGCTGACGGCCGGCCCTAGCTAAGCAAGTAAGCATATTTCATTTGATATTACACGTTTGTTATCGTTTCATTTGTAACCATTTTGAACTATTACGATAATATAAGAGTACCTCAGTTTAGGATGGACCAGGCGTCGACTGGTGTGCTTAGTAGCTCAGGTTAGGTGTGAGTTAGAGATACTAAAGTTTTTGAGACATCGACACATAGATTAACACGCAGCCTCCCCCTTGTTCGGACAACTGGTTTTTATTTCGGAATCCCTCCCGGACGTCGTCGTCGACGGCGTCTCCACACCCACCCTCCAGACAATAGCCCGGGTTAAGTTTCCACGATTCGCGGTACGCAGTCGTCGCTGGGCTTATTCGAGATCGAGCAACGTTCCATGTTACGTTTACGATTGTATTTTGTTACAAGTTGTTTGTTTCTCCGTAACATAGGCTTTGGCGTTTTAGAGCTGAGAAGTGTTCAAGTATCAGAATTGAACTATGGAATTGATGACGGAGTATGCCTAGGCACTTTAGATTTGTTAAGGATCACGAGCGGCGTGATAACATTGTTTATTTATCACCGCCGACTTTTTAGCTCTAAACTGACATTTACCGATAATTCCTTGTATAGTAAGTAATGAATTCGTTATTCCGATCTCTTCATAGATTTCTTCATATCTAATAGAAGTGTTACGCAGGCTACACATCACATATTACAATAGAAATGTATTGGTTTCCCATCAACAGTTATCAACCGACATGCCGTAATTTGCAGATACTTGGAGCCGTTATAAAATGTTTTACTACAATAATATAGTTTCATGGTCAAAACTCAGAATGTGTATTTATAACTTTTTGTAATTAAAATACAATGTTTTGTCCGGATTTTATACTTGAGTGACTCACTGTGAAGTAAAAAAAGACCACAATGGATATAACATGCGATCGAGCCGATATTTAAATTTATTCGATGTTCAATTATTTGTAAGTTATCGGTTGACAATTTTTCTAAATTTAATAAAAAAATATTAAGACTCAAGTTTGAAACATCGAAATATTTAGTCCACAGTGATCATGGGGCTAACCCACAGAAAAAGTACAAAATTCGGTGTTGACTTTAAATCTCATGTTTGTATCGTACCTATATATTATAATATGTATGTAGATTTATTGAAATTGCCCTTTTTCGGCGTCATTTGTCATTGTTTTCATATTCTTTATCTAGATGATAGTACATATATTTATGTTCCACTAAAATGTGCGTATCTAAAGTTTTTGCTTTACACTTTTAGTATTTTGGAATCCGTCTACGAAAATGTTTGGATAATCATGTGAAATGAAATAAATATTGTAATTATTTTCAAAATTAATTATAAATAAAAAAAAACAATATATGTAGAAAGTATTTGGTTTCACGTTTGGGTATTATGGTTCCTAAATTTTCGAAATTGTAATAGACTCTATTGTATGTAGCGTTTCATTTTTTTTGAGGTTAGGACATTTAGATGTACCAAATAGCTGTATCAACTTTTCTATACGTGAAAAATTCAATAAGGAAAAATGCAGAAAATTAGGTAGTTATGGAAATAAGTATCATTCTTAATATATATTATTATTATATATTAACTCATAAAAATGACAAAAATTGAGCACGGATATACTATTAGGATGTCTTGAAACAAAATACTGCCGACGCTTATCAATAAAATTTAGTGAGATAAGCTCGAACGCCCAATTATACATGTAAAACTATGTCAACGTAACACATGTCCCAGGACTCGGGAACAATGCGTTCATAATTTTATATTCGAGGTTAACAAGTAGTGAGTTCAAACATATTTTAAATATCCTTGTGGTCTTGATTGGTAACAGCGATACACGTTCAGTTCTGTATTGTGTGTTCGTATGTAATGTGTTGATTTGGTTACTTTGGTGAGCCACAGTCCATAATGTGGCGACATTTTTTATAATATATTTGTAAACTATAGCGAGCGGACGCGGACGCCAGTGATAAAATTAGAAACAAAATTTAAAAAAATACAAAATTATTTTTGATAGTGGCGCAATGTTTTTTGTTCACACCACGACCTATTTCGGCACACTGTGATCGTGCGCTGGACAAAAGGTGATGTGTCATTAATAAAATTGAAATTTTGACTAGTGTTTAGGCGTCTTTTCGGTATCCTCGCATTTCGGCTAAGTGTTAAGTGCCCGCGTCCGCTTGTTTTGATATATTTAGTACAAATTTCATGATGTTAAGGTTACGAGGCTCAAAGCTTTTCTTTTGAGGCGCCCGCACAACCGCCCCCGGTACGCGCCTACGATATAAATGAGTCGTGTATAAAATTTTATTCAAAAAGAGTATTTTTGTATTGAATATTTCTAAAGTTGGTGTAAAGGTCAAAATTCATAAATTATAGCGATGACAAAATGGGATATTAGGTAAATTTAGAATGTCATGCGTTTTTTGTATTTAATTTTAAGAATAGTGTCGGATATAAAACGTTTAGGAGCATTAACCATTTGTAAATAAAAAGTTGAACGGCGCGGCTGAGGGGCGGCGGCGCGGCCGGCCGGTTATATAGGTAAAAAAATATATAAATAACTCAAAGATGTTTATATGGTTCTGGATGTAAAAAAGATAAATTTAAAAGCAATTTTAAGGTGAAAAAAAATGTGGAAAAAAATTGTAAACGATTCTTCGGTATTTGTGTTAGAATGGCTGCTAGCGGGTCACTATTGTAATCTGTGGGCCTCCGACAAGTCATACCTAATGTCACGAAAACTAACCTAACCTAACTACGCATTAATTATTACGGTTCTTAATACTACAACAATACTTATACATTAAATATAATATCACATTGTCATAATGCTTATAATTTACGAGCGTGTGTCTTTGTCCGTGAATGTTTTAGGATCTAACCACTGTTTGGTGTATTAGACATAAAGTGGAATAATTGTGAATGAAAATAAAATTGTATCAAAATTGAACTGGTCGGTCGGAAGGTCGACCGTTCGTGCAAATTGCGTTCGTTTATTGGCATAAAAATTGGCGGTTCTAAAGTCTGTTGATCAAAATTATCAAAATTAATCGATTGAATATTGGAAATACGGTGAAACATAAGTTGTATCTCTACTAGCAATGTCAGCATGGAGACTTGTTGATACCAGTGAGGGATGTTTCTTCGTGAATATAACGAGTAATAAAGCTAAGCTTTTATTTGAAATAAGGTCTTTTATTTACCCTACCCACCTTTCCTAATATAACTATTAAATATTTTTGACCTAAAAAAATATCATATTGAAACACTGTGTTCAAGTCAGTTAATAATAATTATATATTTCATATAAAAAAACAATTGTCTAGCTAAAATTGTTAGTTCTCACATTAAAATCATGATCCCAGTATTCCACTATAACATTATTACCTAATTGTAATTAATTAAATCAATAAGGTACTGCATAATTTTAATGAAACATAATCCCTGTAATAAGACGTGTAGATGCCAAATTATTGAATTTAAATTAAATAATCCCAATTTCAAAATGAGGTGATCATCAGCCTAATTATTAATGCAAGATCAATTTTTTTTCAAGATTTGATCTTAAAAAAATGGTCTTAAGCTAAGCTGTCCTTTTTTGCGTAGAGGGTTTTTAATTTTTTAATTTAATTATTACTTTAAATTTTTTTAACTTAAAATTTAGTCTTGTTTTTGTAGTATACACATCATGCCCTTTTATTTGATATCACCCACTTGGGTATATTTGAAAATATCCGATTGTTAATTCTTACTTTTACCCCCTTTAAATGGCTGAACCGATTTTGATATACTTAATATAATTTTTGTATCATACCCTTTCATTTGATACCCCATTTTGGTATATATGGAAATATTAAGTAATCATTAACGTCTCTGAGTGCGGCGGTAAAACCATTGGTGTTGAGGACCTCTAAAGCTTAGAATTCTAATAGAATACCGTTTAAGAAAGAGGAATCTATACTCAGAAATGTGAACCACAAGTGGCACTGTGCGATCCACAGTGTCCTAACATTGAGTCCACGAGTGTACCAAAGAGTCAGAATATGTTAATAGATGGCGCTACGTAATCGCTTGCGTTTAGTTTTCGCTTTTGCCTCTAGGTGTCACTGTGCATTGAGGACTTATTTCTAAATGGCGGTGTTAAGATTTTCCGCGCCTGATATACCGCCCTGGCTGAGCTTCTTTCAGTTATCGCTTCTCGGCCTTTTGGCTAAGATCAAAGTGTAGTATCTGTTCTTTTCAGCTTAATATCTGAGAGTTCCCTCAATGAGGGACCAGTATATTAAACTGATTTTTGTAAACTGACGGGATGTTCGGGGCTCGCTCCACTCCCGTCACGGGTCGGCCATGCTGTGCCGCCGGGATCGGCCCACATAAATCCATATTGATATTAAAGATAAGGTCCGGGTGCATCCGAGAGAGGAGTTGGGAGATCTTATACTTATTAATAGGATCAGGATTTCTGAGGGAAGTGAATAGACATTGGTATATAATTATATAAACATAGCTAAGCAGAGCCAGAGGGCATCGAAGAATAACCGCCGAACTCAGAGGCATTTAATGGTAACTTAAACTGTCACTAAGTGAAGGTTTCCTTTGTAAAATCTTTACTTAGTGACTACGTTAGTTAAAGTAATCATTAACAACTCTGAGTGCGGCAGTAAGTTATGGTAAAGTAATTGGATACTTAAAAAAAAGATATATAAAATATATAGTAGTAAAATATATATAGAATAGAGAAGCTCCTCCTTTTTTTGAAATATGTTAATAAAAAGCCTCCCTGAGCCACAGTAGTACCCTAGAGTATGCCCGGCGCACCCTGGGCAATCATCCCAACCAAGGATCTTGCTGACAGGCTAATCTCGACACTATGCGTTATATTTCTATGAAACTGTAGCGGTGTCGATTTGCAAATACCAAAAGGGAGACATAAAAGGATCAGTATTTTCCACTACTACTATTTTTATTTAAATACTTCAGTGGATTTTTCATAAAAAATGTAACTATGTCCAGACTCAAGACTATTTGCGAGATTTATTATTAGGTACTATGTCCCGTACAAATATAAAATCTGCAACCTGCAGCAGTCAAATTACTTAGCTATTGCACTAATCATGTCATCAAAAACAAATATAATATTAAGATGTATTTATTTATTTATTTTAAGAATTATAACACCATTACAGGTCCTCCAATGCGATGTTATAAATAATCTATTTACCTTAAATAATAAATAATACTAAAACACAAATAAAACAAAAACAAAGGTATTATTAAACCTAAAACGTGTTACATTCTAACTTTTGCTAGATGATGAATGGACGAAAATGTTGTCAGCATGTCTGCAGTATTGTAGAAGTTATAAATACTTGTTATAATTATTGTGTTGGTAATATTATTAAATTATCTCTTTGTGCCCTTTTGTACTCTGTATAATTAAAGTGCCTAAATAAATGAATTATCTAATTAACCTGCTAAGCTTAGATTACCAAATAATCAAAGCTGTCAAGCATAATTAACATATCAATCAAAGAATTCCAATTTCAATCCTAAAATGATAATGCTAATTTTATTCAAGTAGTTTCCAACCAAATGGATAATAATCAACCCTCGCATCTTGAGACTATCAAATATTTAAATTAACCCTAATTTGTCGCTAACCGCTTAGGGCAGCGACTTTCGAGCTGATTACGGGTATTTAAGACCTTAATAATAAGTCTCGAGTGGACTCTTGATTTTTTTATTAGACGAGCACTAAGTGGGTGCAGAATAGCAATTTAATTGAAACTCTTCTTTTCTACAAGGGATCTTATTAGTGTTAAGTACTACAAGCATTTCTCTAGTATCCTAGCGGACTGATTACCTTGGTACATGAAGAATTTATAAGTAGGTTAAGTAGGTAGAATTGATTAAATAATAATATCTTCGCTCTTCCGTCATACCGGTATTTCCCGAAGGAGTAGGCAGAGGTGTAGGTAGAGTAACACCCACATTTGGCCACTCGTATTAAAGGTCCTAATGTAATAGGCGGCGAGCTATTGCCATCAACCGGGCACAAATCCGGACTCCGTGCTGCTACTGATATTTTACGTTATAATAATAAAAACCCATAAGCTTATAATATATAAATAAAAAATAAATCTCAAAGACTGCTACTCAAAGCACACAAACCGCAGGGCAGCTTGTGGCGAGCTGTTTGCGGGTGGCGACACAACGTGTCTGAATACCCCAGAGAGTCGGTCAGGGACTCATCCTCGGTTTGCCTGGTATGGGTAGCTGGAGTGGAAACCGAAGAGCGCCCGCAGGACTCTCAGCTCTTTCTTGCCTTAGTTGGCTGGTAAGAGAGGGATCGCCAGAGCTATATGCACGGGGGTGGAAGTGTCTAATGGCGTAATAGCGGGAAAACCCGCTCCGAGTCTTTGAAACGCGCGATGGTAAAACTGGGGCCGTACGCTCTACACCCCTAGCCACTCACACCGGTGTCGCTCTCTAGTTGCTTATAGTGGTGACTGTTTAAGGGGCCCATTTAGTGAGTGGCGAATCACCGCCTGCCAATACACGTCATAATATTTTTGTTAAAAGGCGGACGCCGTCTTTTATTCAGTAAAAAAAACAATTAATGAATCCACGAAACCACTTAATGCAATAGACTAAATTAATAACTGTAGTATCCATATTTCAAAATAGTCTGCGCCTACTAGGGACTTTTCATGACTGGTCTTTTATAGAGCAGTTGTGTGGTGTGATGGTGTCTCATTCCTTTTAAGATTAATGTTCTCAACGGGCCTCTGCGTGTTGGACCTGTGTCCCCTCGTAAGCCTTTTAAAAGACCGGGTATCTTCCGCATGGTTGATAGCCCGAGTAAAAAGAAAGAAAATCCCACTAACACTGCCCGGGATTCGAACCCGAGCACAGTAGTCACGCTTAGTGACCACTAGACCAACGGACAGTCAAATAATATTGTAATATAATAATATTATATTGAAGTAAAATTCAATTTCGCATTATTTGTAGATGCGCCAATATTTTACTCACGGAGTAAAATATTGGCGCATCGTAATATCTTATTATTTTAAGAATATATAAATAAATCACACTAGTATTATAAAAAAATTAAAAAGTCGTGGTGGCCTAGTGGTTGACATACCAGATTTCTATGCACGAGGTTGCAGGTTCAAACCCAGGCAAGTATCAATGTGACTTTTCAATTTCATAAATACTTCCTTAGATATTCTAAGACACCACTGACTAACGGTGACGGAAAACATCGTAAGGAAACCTGGATTTAATTATCTGAAATCGTTAACCCGCAGTGAGCTAGCGTGGTGATCAATGCTCTATACGAGAAGAGGCCTTTGCCCTGCAGTGGGACAGATATAGGCTGTTATTATTTTATATTATTATAATATATAGTATTATAAAGGCGAAAGTATGTAATTGTTTCTATGATTGTTACCTCTTCGCGCTCTGGCTGGACCGATTTCGCTAAAATTTGGTATGGTTGTAGCCTGGATTGTTAAATAGGCTTTTCATCCCGTAAAAATGTAGCGGATAACACCGTGGGGCGCAACTAATGTAACATATTTGTGAGCAATTATTACACACTGCAATCCTAATTATTGTAGAAGGTATTAAATGTAGCTACTGTGCCGTGTGGTATGCGGCCTAGAATTGACCACCCCCTTTCTTCACGTGGGTGTCGTAAAAGGCGACTATGGGAAAATCCAGAAGATGGGCAGCAGCGTCTTCTGTAACTTGACCACCAACACTGCCATCCCCAAGCCGCTTGCCAAGCGTGGGGATTATGGCAGGGATTATGGCAATCCCCCCCTCCCTTCTAAGAGGAGGAGGCCATTGTTCAACAGTGGATGTCTTTCGGCTGATGATGATGAAGACTGCAGTTTTATTTACATGATATTTAAAATATAATTTGTATGCTTTAGAAGACAAACCATAGTGATACCATACTATGGCTAACGTTTTTGTACTCTTACTTGACCTGATTGGCCCAGTGGCTAAGTGATTGGACTGCTGCACTAAGGGTTGCGGGTTCGATTCCCACACGGGGCAAAAATGTTTGTGTGTGTGATATTTCATATTTGTAAAACACACCCAAGATACAGGAGATATTCCAAGTGTGGAGCAACATTCCTTTTTTTTAAACTTACATTACAACAATAAAAACCATTTTATGTATAAATAACAATTTATTATCTTTAAAAAAAGCATTTTCTCTTATCCTATCTCATTTAAACAATGCAATGGCACCTACACAATGAGAATACAATTTCATGAGAAATAAATTTAGCTGTAAGATTATAACAATAGAGTTTAAAATAGCATGGTTTTTAAATGCATTGGCTTCAATGTTGTAAAGCAGTAAATTTTACGGAGGCTGCATTTATATTAATTTATACATATATTTACTGCACAACACAGATATTATGGAATAGCTCTGTGAGACAAATTACATGGAAGAAAATGTCATATATTATGAGAAGTTGACACCAATAACCTAAACAATGCATTTTTAACTCTAAAAATCCTATACATTTTTAATCAACTATAACATTACATTTTATTTGCTTTGAAATATATAATAAGTCAATTGATTTGGCAAATCAGTGACATCACAGGTTTCAATTCCGTACAACATTTTGGAGGAATACCATTTTGACAGCTCGTAAAAGTATGTCAATTGGTGCTGGTGTCAAATAACCAATATATCACCCACATACACTTATGTTTTAGTATCACCATGAAGTATTTGCTCAACTAAATTATCAACATTCTGCATTCATAGTTTTATCATGTAGCTCTCCAATGCCAAACAACATAAGCTTGATATGAGCCTTAGTCTCAGCCGCCTTAGTTTGAAGCTCTGAAGCCTTTTCCTCAAACGCCTTAATTCTAACATCAATGTATTTATAAGCTTCTTCAATTGTAAACTCTAGGTGGTGGTTTAGGCCGACATTCATTAGCAGTTTAGATGTATCTGGGACAGAAGCCTCCATAAAGAAGTTACAACCAATGTTTACTTGTGTTTTAAACCCATTGGGATGTTTACTTTTGTCTGTTATAACTTGTAACGTATGTTTTTGTTGGTACAAGTCTGTTATTTCAGCGTTGACCGCTTGTAGTCGGAGTTCCAGCTGACGTAAGTCCTCCTTGAGCACATCGTTTATAAAAGTCTCGTATTTTAGGATTGTCTCGTCGATATTAGGACTCGCCATTGCAAGGTTTGTTGTTTCTTGATATAATAATACGGCGCAGAACTCACATACTTAACCTCAAAAGCCGATATTTTAATATCCACAAATTACTTATTGGAATGGGTAATTCAAATGACTAAATTAATTGAACTTAGAACTAAAATATACTTGTAATATTATAACCAGGTTATATTATCAAAATTAAGCCGGTTAAATTTGATTACTTGTTGATTGACTTTGACACTAAAATTAAGAGACGTGAACTTGAATGACACTTGACTTGAAGAATGACAGATAATTATGTTGCTTAAAAGAGGTGTTTGTGAATGTGGTATTACTAATAGCATAGAGAAAACTAATAGCTAACATTTTAAAAGAAGTTTTTTAGATTGATGTTTTACTTAAAGCATAGCTTAAAGTACAAGTTGTAGACTATACCTATGACTATACCAACTATACTCAATTTTTTGTAACTTTCAATTTGTATTCTCTGTATTCAGTATTTGTAAATTTTATACTCAAAAATAATTTGAATTTTAGGCTGTAATTAAACCATTATTAGGAAAAAAAATATTATTCTTATTTTTCAGTACATAATAATTGTACATAACGAACTTTGTAAATGCTTATTTCTCTGAAAAGCGCTATCTAGTTCACATAACAGAAACTAGTTTGTAAAGACGCCATCTAGTAATAATATTATGAACTTCGTAGTGCTGAAGCTGACTAGTTGTTACGTACCGCAGTAGTTCCACTCGTAGTCTAAGAGAGGGCAGTGTGCAATCTAACTACAAAAAAAAGTATTCTTGTAATTTATAACTTATTTTATATAATAAATTATTGGTATTATTCGTGTTGTCAGGCGCACTAAGGCTGGGTTCGATTGCCGCGCGGTACTTTATTATGAAATACATTATTTCGCCGGGAACACGGCAAAGACTAACAACAGGCTAGGTATTTAATTATATATCTAAATAGTAAATACCTACTGACGACAATAGAACAAACATTCGAAGATTCGAATAAATGCGAATGGATCGATGTATAGATACAATATGACATAGGCTCAGAATTCAGATCAAACGACATAGGTATTAATAAAATCAAAAGATAAAAGGACAGAGGAAAAAAGGGTTCAAAATAAAAAATCAAACAATTCGTCAAACGATCACCAAAATCGTTTATTTGACAAGAAATAGTTTAAATATCACTTTTCACATTAGAAAACCAGCAAACTTGCAGAAATATTTTATATTTCAATATGTATTTGACATTTATTAAAACATGAGATGACATTATACGTACAATTTTCGGAGTCCGAAAACGCTTGATTCGTGATTTCACAAAAGTTTTAGGTACTGAAAATCTACAGCATTTTCAATCATTATAATCAGAAAGCAGTTTAGGTTCCTCTTGGACCCAAATATTAACAAGAACAGCCCCCTTACTATTAACTCTTAAAGCAGGACAGTTTACGTTGCGGAAGCGAGACGCCGCATTACACTGCACATAGCGGCGTCTCGCTTTCACAACGTAAACTGACCTGCTTTAAGAGTTCATGGTAAGGGGGCTGGTCCTAATTGAATTACCTAGCCTCTTCATAGCATAAGCGTTTTCGGACTCGGAAACGATCAAACAGTTTTTGCCAGCAGATATTTCATCAACTTAAATAAATATAAACTATTGTACACATTGTAAATTTCCACCGGGATCACAATTGCAATAATTATTGACGAAACAAATACATAGTTTATACTTTTCGGTTATTTTATTAAATACAACTAGTACTCATATTCTGTACTGTGATGCCTATAATGACGTGTACCGTACTATGTACGCATAAATGGTAGGTTTTAAAACTAATAAAAGTTCATCTAAGTATGTCTACAAATTTCGATCTAGTGTTTCACTTTTGACGTTGCTCTTGCTGCTACGTCTCGATTTGAACTGACTCTGGCATTACCTACCTAATTACAAATACCCCGTTAGGTTTCGGACTCCGCCGTTTCAGTTGAGTTTGAAACTAATCGGGTATATTTGAAATAAGCACTCGTAATGTCCCGATACACTAGAATAAGGGTGACCAACATTATCCATAGATTGAAAACTTCTATTAGTTTCAAAACGTTACTAAATTGTTAATGTTTATGAACTGTAGGTATGTATGTGAAGGAGGTTTCCAAGCCAACCTTTTATAAATACTAAGATTCAAATCAATTTCACTTTACACTATAAAAGGTCGACTTAACAATAATGAAAATTATACAATACTAACGAATATTTCCGCAATAGATGTCGCCCCTACCGATACGACCCAAAACCTTCTCTTACTTCGATGACCTTAAAATTATCTTAAATATATAATCATTAATTAAATTTTGTTAACTACGCTACTGTGATGGACTCTCGCTTATTATAAGTGCTGTTAATGACTTCTTACTCTATACAAAAGAGAAAAATTTAGGTAAGTATATCGTTTAGGAAGATTATGGTAAGCACCAGGCATACCGGACGAGTGGGGAGGTACTTACGCTCTTATTACAAATACCATGTAAACAAAAGCAGCTAGACATTAAAGAACTTTGGCTTTTTTAAATACGTTTGCGTAAAGTTAAAAAGTCTACTTTAAATTTGTCACTACTTAAAATCTTAGTGGACTCACGAATTGGACAAAAATTACAAGTACCTTTTTCTATGACATAAATTGTATATTTTGATTATCACAAAAATTGTGATGCCTCGACTCGATGGGCGGAAGTTAACCATTAAAACATTAAATCTAAACGTTAGAGCGATTATCATAAATAAGTAATGTCAATTTTACATCTAACTTACTAATTACAAGATCTTAAAAATTACTAGGATCCATTCACAATTTACAACTACAATTATAATAAGGTAAAATTAAATTTCAGTTCTTACTGCGCTACTAACAAAAGTTTTATCATCATAATTTAAAACGAATATTCAGTGGATTTATAACAGTTTAGGTAACACTCCAAAGCCGGAGATTATCGTACCACATAAAACTAAATAATATTCCGACAATATAATATATTTACAAAATATTTACATAATGTAATTGTAATGACGTAGGTGCGATGTAGTATATACTTGAATACTTCAAGTCAAAATAGAAGACGTAAATAGGTACTAGGTACTAAAATATGGTACTACGGACAATTTTAAGACGGTCGTTTTGATAGGACGAAATTCGGTACGGCTGAATTTACACGGACGTACAATTTTTTTATGAAAAACAAAACAATTCTCATTATATTCAACAGTTAGCTCATAAATAATTTAATATTTAAAGGTTAAAAATGCGATTGTTATTTGAAAGCATGCATTTTGAATAGCTGAATAAAGTACAATTCCTTTCAAAATATTGTTTGTTAATTATGTATGTAGGTATCTATTTTTAGGTTAATTTTAAATCATATTTTTTTACAATATTATAATAATATTTTAATATGGAAGGTTTTAAAATTCATAAATTGATTTCAATATTTTCTCCTCGTGACTAGCAACCATCTACTATCAAAATATAAAATACAACATCATGTAAAACACTTTTGTTTAATAAAACTAACGACGAGAACTCTACGTACTTAAATAATTGTATGTTTTGATATGATTTAACAAAAAACCTTTGATTAAAAATATTACAAAAATAATCAGTTGATGAATTTTTGAGATCATGACCAATTCATAATAATAATGTAGTAAATATCTGACGTCTTAAGGTGATGAGATGGATGTTGTTTTAAGGGTTAACCTACTTTTAAACTAAATAAGTAGCCTTGACTTTCTTTGGGGTTTTCCGGGTTTCAGACCATTTATGTACAAAGTTGTATCTAAATCGGTTCAGTGGTTTAGTCGTGATGAAATAACGTTCGTATTTATAATAAAGATTATGACTATGTGTGTATAGTGACCTTTTTTGTCGTAACAGCTTCTAAACGAACGTCAAATTAAGAAAATCGGCAAAGATATAGAAAAAAAGTCTTATTTCTTTTTTTATGTCCAGTACATAGATGTCAGTGTAAATATCACATTGTGCCAAACTTACAAAAATACAGTTAGGATGGAATGAATAATTAAATGTAGACATAGAATTTACCGACAATATTATGAAACTGAAAGTGTTCAATAACACTCACTTGCACATCTCAGGGATAAATACGAAACCGGACGAGTCCGAAATAAGTCACACCCGAAATACGCAGGTAAGAGAAAATACTAGATATAATATTATATTAACCTTATTTATACATGGAAGTTGCCGAATGACGGAGTTGATAAATTATCGTAGCTTCTCACAGTGCGATAAAACACCGGCCGCTACAGCGCTAAGCCGAGTCACGCGCCGTGAGAAGGGATAGCTCGGCCTCTACTCGATGGCCCGTAATCGGATCCGGGCAGCGAGGCCCGTGTTATAACGCGCCGTGAGAAGCCACCATTACAGTGTTCTTTGATACATAATTACAGAATACGATGCATTTATAAGAGCAAAGCTAGCTTATCGACCACTAAAATTGCTACAAAACAGTTTCGAGCTTAGAAAATAATGGAAATATTAGAGCAGCTTGGACATCGACTGACTAAATAGCGTACTATAATACAATAATCAGGCTATATCACCACACTATAGACAGAGAGACTATTTAGTGAGTAGTTGTGCAAGTCGCCTGAAAACAGTGTTTGAAGTGGAAATGAAACTATTTTTATGGATCGCGGTTGTCCGAAAAATAATTTCATTCCAATCTCTATTCGCGTACGTGTCAGATATCAAGTGTTTAAAACATTCGCTATTGTAGTCATTTGTTTTATTGAAGCATTGCAATTTGTAGACAAAAGTTACCATAGTCCAAACCTAACTGTTACCATATTTTAAGAACGTGTTTGATTCTTTTTCTCTGCTTAATAGCCTCAAACGTAAGTCTTGTTATCATACAAACCCTACCATAGGTATCATAAAATAGTCACTAGAGAAATGAAGAAAATTTCTATACATTTTTCAAGGTTTCAAACTTAAATCTTTGGCAAACTGAATTTGTTTACACTGCGTACCTTACATCCAAGCGAAGTATTGCTAGTCTTCGTATCTTAATATATTACGATAAGCCATAAATATGGAATGGTATAAGACACGGACAATGTAACCTCTTTATATCGTTATCCTAACTCGTTTGTGCTAGGGGCGGCGCTCGACACGCCACGCCCGACGCTTGCGTATATCTATTCACACAGCATAGCACATAATGTTACAGCTTCACATTTAAAAGGTTTAACTAGGCACCGTGACTGCCCAGTGAAGGATTCGAAACGTTAATTAATAAATACCAAATGAAACCGCGATAAAAGCTGTAAATTTGTTTTTTTCAATGTCTTGTGGTTCGCGTTGGGAAGATCGTTACGCTTATGCTTTTTTTACGCTTATACCCTTGTGCTTTTAGATGTGGAAGACCATTATAACCACAACACAAGTGTGCGATAACTATGGCTAGAAACGTTAGCCATAATAGGGAAGAAGTTTTAGGCAGAAAACAGCAGAACAACTATGGGGATTTCAAAATATTCATGATTCAAATCCAATCTCGTTTCAGTAACTCAAATGTCTAAACGACATTCATTTGCATGCCGTAGATTATTGTTTGGTTGTCAAAACTAAGGTGAAACCTTGACCCAAGTGACCTTAAAGTCGTCATGATAAATTAAAATTAACCAAAAACGAAAGTCTCTCTCGTATAATAATAGTCATTCTCATCTCACGACGCTTAAAAACAGATATTTAAATGATTAAGTTTAATCAAAAAGCCCGAAATTAATGACCGGTATTTACTTCAAGGATTTTTTCCGTAAAACAAATTGATGTCTTTTAAAATTCACGAATAATCCAGTATGCTAACGATCCGGTTACCCAAAGAGTGGCCGACTACACCCAATTAAAATATTTACAAGTACTAAAACCAGAGATAAGATTGATGATTTATGTTTCTTTATAGCAAGCAACTACATTATGGTGAAAAGAAGTAGGCCAGTTCAAAGGGAAAACCCTCAGCTCATTTAGGACCTGCCCAAATAAGACGTGATTAAGATTACAAAAGCTAGGTTTGTGTACTGCCTGTAGGTAAGGGACCAGTGCCTGGTAAAATGTTATTGAGATATTGCATTAGAAAATCCTCAGTAGCAGCACGGAATTTGGATTTGTGCCCGTTCGTGGCAATAGGGTCGACTAAAAGGAACCTATACTAATAGTGATTGAAGCAATGTGACCGTACTATACCGACGCTTCTCATAATAGGGCTTCAATCACGGGATTGCGGGATCCCGGTATTCCGAGATCCCGCGCTATTTTTTCAATCCCGCTATTTCGTTGGATACCTAATCCCGTTTGATTGTAAATGTTTCCTCACGCAGATACTGAGATTGAAAGGCTGCGGGATTGCAAGCCTCTCATATCTTCGGAGGTTACGGGTGTTTTTTCAGGTTAAATGAGTAAAGTGTGTTGATTACGTAGTCATCCGTGGATTTTCGATTTTGGCCTTACAGCTAGAAGTCAATCAGACTTTCAGTGATACATAACGAAGGACACTAAGAGCCAATTAAATTGAAGTAGGTACCCTGAGTATGTACTAGGTGTCCATAATTATCCTGTAAGTCTACAAATTGCAGCTTCATACCTACAACTTTCAATTGATATCTGATTGCAAAGAATTAAATAACAGGTGATGACAGTTAATATGGATATACAAAGTAAAGCTAACCGCAAATAGCTTGATGACAGACAAACAATTTGATTGATAACATCGCAGGGCTTAATTATAAGGCGTGTTTAAAAAAAATAAACATATACATGGATTATGACCGTCATTGCTCACTGATATGTGAAAATATACAATGCAACAAACTTATGTATGTGTGCGATACCATCAATAAACATTGATATACCTAAACTTACAAAAATTCCCTTTTAGAGGAAAGGTACTACGGATCTCAATAGTTAACCATTGTTTATTCCGAAAGTCTTCGCCAAATCACCATCGGCTCTTTACCAAAACATGTACCTACCATCTTGAAAAGTACCTTCTCTTTCAAAGAAATAATAATTAAAATCGATTGATTCTAAATACTGTTCGGGAACATCTTTCTTTTTGAAATCCGTCAAAAATGACAGTTCTCAATGCGATGACAGTACCCACCTACCGACAGACAGATTTAGCTGTCATTACATTGAGAACTGTCATTCTGACATTTACTGTTAGACGTTAAATTCAAATAATACCATCGACATAAATAAGTTTGTTGCGTTGATTTCAAGTGAAACTGTTGAAGTATGGATAGTATAATTTATGTTTCTTTCTTAAATGTGCGTTCAATTAGGTGACGTCATACGTCTTGAACCAATCCGAGGTTCCAGATAGCCCATGTTGCAGTAATTATGTGACATTGATGTGTGCAGATGGCGCATGCGTAGGCCGGAACATACAAAATATATGGCTCTCCGCCAGTTACTTAAATATGTTGGCATTATCTGATAACAATTAATCATTTTTAACATGTAATTGAAGATTATTTTGGCCGTAAGATAGATATTATCCTATCTTTCCCCTTGGTCTTTTTCCCCGAGCAACGTATTTCTGTTTATTAACGCTACCACTGAGTACGTGTTTTATTTCAAGTATAAAACTCACACCTAGTAGCAGCGCTAACTATATAAAACATTGGCAAATTCCCATCCATATAACCACAAAATCCCCACCAGATCTTAATCCCCACATATCAGTGCGCAAAATAAGTCTTATAACAACATAACATAAGGTACATTTTCGTGTGGGCGTGTTTACACGTGACTTAACAGATCTAGCACTAGTTGTCCTGTATATTACACAAAGTCCCACTGATGCTGCTAGCTCCCTATGAAGTGCTGGCGCTGTCGCCCGCCACTGACGTCGACGTCGACGCCGAAGTAGACGCGGGCGCAGTGGGCTCGTGCGCCGACTGAAAGTAAAATAACATACCATAAATATAGCAATACATAAATGTAACATAACATCACGCCTGTATTCCGAAGCGGAAGACAGAGGTGGCTGTACAGTACACCCTCATTTCGCCAGTTATGTTATAGGTCCCAATGTAATAGGGACCGAGCCTATAGCCATCAACCGGGCACAAAAGCCGACTCTGTGCTGCTACTGCGAATTACCTAATAGAAAAACACAGTAACACTGCTCGACCCGGGATTTGAATCCGGGACTTTATGATTAACAACCAACTAGGCAGTCCAAAGTTGAATGTAAAAAGGTTTATATTAATGACTTTTTTTACCACCTTTATAGCGTGAGAACTTAATAGTTAATAACTTCATAGTATATGAAATTGAAAGTAAATCGGTCCGGTCACCGGTGTGTGAATAATCTAATGGTGCATGGAGTCATCATGAATATTTATTTACATTACATAAATTGAAGCATTCAAGATGTATTAATATTATTAATCGTACGATACTTGTTTACAAATGGTTTTGCTTAAAAATTTGCCCATTTATTTCCTGACCTTATAGACTTTAAAAAATAAATACTTTTTCAGGTAGGTAGACGACTTTACGGTAAATAAGACTTACTTATTACCATACTAAGACCAATCACGAAATCTTACACAACACACTGGCTTACACAACAGCATTCGCTGTCAGATAAAAAGACTTAAGTACAAGAAATAATCAAATGATCGATCTGACAATATGTCAGATGGTCAGATCCCAATAAGGAGAAACAAGACGTTGATAATAACGGGTTTTGACACCTCGTGGTGTTCAGAATAAATGGCTTTATCCAGAGCAATTTGGTAATTCGATATTTAACTCACTTGAGCCGGTAAAACTGGTGTTATGCGAATAAGTAAAAGCTAATCAACTGTATTCGCGTGTTACATAAATTCTTGAATTCCCTGGCGCCATAGACAAGTGTATAAACGCTTGAGGAATAGGATGATAAATGTATGCGGATGACATAGGTAATGTTTCGATTCGAATCTATGACGTTTGTAAATTCCATATATTTTTCTATTCGTCAAGCGCTTTGCCCGTGTCTGGGTCCTAGGTCAGACTATCTAATTGTCACGGCTTTTCTCTCACGTTGTAGGCGTCTTAGTAAATTGTTAGGAGCTAAGAAAGAAAGACAGAAAGAAAATATTAATGAATATTATTTTAGGTACTCGATTATAGACAATAGACTCGCCTATCTATTATATTTCCTACTTGCTTATCTTTCTCTTAGACTTAGAAGATTTCCTTCATGCGTGATCGTTTTCGTGTCGGCATGAACTAATTACCCCATATAAACAGATTATTTCGTGTTGTAGTTTGTAGACTTTGACCAAAGAACATTAACCATGTTAACATCAACTACAAAAACGCATTGGGCGAAGGTAGTAGGTACTACTGCTTGGGTATCATCACTTCCCTGATGATCCCTCCTTAATGTATGAATTCAAAAGTAAATACTACATAGAAATTCTAAAAAGAAAGTCTATGCGCACCGACTGCAAAAACGCTCCTATGGTCATATACCCATACACGCTATCCTATGTATAAATCATAAGACATACTACCCGATGGATTTATAATGTGAATTGCCAGATGCTTTTAATAAATATATGTTAAAGGTCAATTGAGTTCAATACCAGTTACCTTCGCGTGTATGAAAGATTCTTGAATGAGAGATACAATCAATTGATAATTTTGTTGTTATCTTACGTAATTGGCAAGATATGGGACACTTATCAAACCAAATACCAGTCTAATGTCTCCCTGTAAAGACACATGTTCTTATATAAGGAAGACACGACCACCGATCACCATGCTTGCGGACCGTGTGATGCAAGGTCGCACAATTACCTATGGTCCAATTAACTACATTCATTTGTTTATTGGTTAGCCTATAGTGTCCCAAGCCGCTTGCCAAGCGTGGGGATTATGGCAAACCCCGCCGCTTAAACGGGGAGGCCTATGTTCAACAGCGGACGTCTTTTGGCTGATGATAATGATAATAATAGTGTCAGAGAGTCACATAGGTAGTCCCTACATAACTGTTTTCGACTTAATTAGCTTGTAGATGTGACTCTCTACAAATCTGATAGTATGTACCTACCTGACAGCACATTATCCTTAGATGGAAATACCGATCAATTTAAACTTTTTATACTATCGAAATATTTGATATGCCATCATCCAGTATAAAATTGTTGCCAAATTCAGGGCTTGTTTACCAGTTCCCCGAAACTATATTTTTAAACCTTTACCAATATTTTTTTTTAATTTTCTTTACCAATAACCTTTAACACCCAAACCCACGTATGGGTAAGTTGTACAGGCATAAAACATCATATTCAAAAGAATAACTCTAAAAGATTTGTCTTAAAGAAATTTATCTCTCTTTACTTTTCGTACAGTCGGTACAACAAAATGATCCACTATTTCCATGAGCGATTATTCATAATTCAGTGATAGCTAATTACCAGACATAAAACACATAAAACCAGCAGTAATACAGTTTCAATTAGTTTACAAACACGCAATGTCAGCCATTACCTTGTAGCATAATTTATAGTTTTACTAATAATCACTTCATAGCTATTAATTTCATTTTTATCGTTATATTGTAGAACAGTCGTTACAATCGATTTCTCTTGGTTCACTGGTCTTATGCTAATTAATTATTATAGACGACCTGATTGGCGCGGTGGCTGAGCGATTAGACTGCTGCGCTAACGGTTGCGGGTGATTCCTGTACGGGACAAGAAATTGTGTGATCCGCAGGTGTTAGTCCCGAGTCTAGGTGTTAGTGTGTCTGATATTTTATGTTGGTTAAACGTACCCACGATACAGGAGAAATTCCTAGTGTGGGGCGAATATTTTATTTATTTTTTAAATTCGAAAATGAAATTAGTTATGATTCCATGAGCTATGATTAGTTTTTATGAGTATGACGTAAATTGCAAACATTTTAAATACATGATCATTAAATTTTCGCTAATTACAGTGCAATAACGTGAGAAGATTACTAATAACTACATATTTTACTACAGTCAAGGACTAAGGTTGTTAACGTTGAGCAAATTTGAAAAAAAATCCAAAAACGTTCAATCGCTTGAACTCGTGACATTGACTGTACCAAAATTATAATTTTTTATTCTCATCTCTATGGGAATTACGTTACAGTAGCTACTTTTCTTTAGGGAGCACACATCCACGCTCATATTTACATACACACACACATACATACACTCACGCCTTTTAAACATGTTTCCTTAGTTGCATCAAACCAAACATACTCTTCTCCCTGAGAATTGGCGTAAGTTTAAATAATATTGAAAAAAAAAATGTAATCGGCGCGAGGGATACAGTGTGTTTACGTACGACCAAGAAATAAGATTTTTAAAAATATTAACTTATTTTTTTAAATTGATATTAACAGGTTCAATAAACGTTTTATAGGAAAAGCCAATTAGACTATTTATTACCTCGATTACCTTGTGGTTTAATAGGCAATAACCCCTTTCAAAATTGCTAAAAGGCATCAGTACGTTAAGGATTTTTCTTGCGAAAAAATGTATGTTAAATTAGCCCGCTGCAAATTTTTTTTGCTTTGCATTTGTATTTGCAATGTGTCATGTTAAATACTGGCACGTGCTTTCTTTGTAGGTACCTACTATTTTTGGATGAATAATTAATATTACTGCACATTAAAATATAAATAAATCTACTAAACATCCTTATACATATATACATTCGTAATCAAAGCAACTCATATCTCCATCTCTGAACCTATGTCGGTCAATATGCCAATGTCCTGCGTCCGTATTATCCAAGACCGGATCGCGCAGTTGTTCGGATAAAAAACCAATAAAACAATTACGTGCGCCGGCGCAACATTGTTGCAAACCTGTCACTGACCTGGGCCGCACTTGGCGCCAAGAAATAATCTACTTAATTGCTCACCGCAACGTTGAAGTATCATAAAAGCAAGCCTTGTAATTTGACGCCTTTTAGAAAAACATGATGACAATATATATTCCCATTAATTTAACTACCGTAAATTTTTATAGACGTAATTATTTTTAGAAATAGGATAGCTACTGCTTTTTATATTAACCACTTTTAATTTCATATTTTGATAAGCCCACAGTAAATTTATACAAATTATATAAATATTTATATAAATAAGTAAATTTATATAAATTATATTTATATAAATAAGTAAATTTATATAAATTGTTGTAATATCACACTAATATTATAAAGGCGTAAGTTTGTGAGTGTGTTTGTATGTTTGTTACCTTTTCAAGCCAAAACGGTTGGACCGATTTTGCTAAAATTTGGTATGGATGTAGCTGACACCCTGGATTAAGACATAAGCTACTTTTTATCCCGAAAAAATGTAGCGGGTAACACCGCGCGGCGCAGCTAGGATTAAAATATATAAAACAACGAAAGAGAAAATATACTAAGAAATTATACTTATGTACAATACATATCGAAGTTTCATAATAAAACAATAATATAAGCAAATTAGTACGCTACTTAAAACAGTTATTAATATTATGCACCCCAACACGTGTATGAAAGTCAAACCAAACTGTATCTAATGTAAACTAAAATAATTAAATTTAGCGTTTCTTAACCCATCCAATCATTTTCTATTAACGTAAGATAGTGCTTATTTTATGGACGCTTCTAATATAGATGTCATCATTACACGGAGGTGAACTAAATTGTGGCTCGTTTGCCAGAATCAACGCGAACTCAGAGTTTATTATGTTGTTTGGCAGAAACGTCGCGTAAAGTCGCTCGGTACCTGCATAGCTTCATGTAGTTTTAGTCCAATCTTGATTCTATAAATGCACACTCTGCTATATCATTTTATTTTAACCCCTTAGTGTCCAGTGTACCACATACGGTACATATCGATTGTTGAACTATTGTGTCTACTTAGCGGACAGTCAACGTGTTAAAATCTATCGTTCTTCACGTTTTATTTACAAAATTATTTACCGAAGTTACAATCAAATACATGACACAATTGGTACTTAAATATTTTACTTTATTAATCGATTGTTTACCCGACTACGTCAGAAGGAGGATTATGTTTTTTTTTATACTTACATATTTTAGGAAAAGTTACCCCAAAAGATTTTTAAAACATTTTTATGGAAATAAATCAAAACAATTGAAGGAAAAGAAGGCCATTGTCATGCAGTGGGGCGATCATGGCTAAAATAATAATAAATCAAAACAGACAACTTATAGTACCTACCTATATAATTTATGCTCAGTTCAATTGCTTGTACGGTTGTCACATATCGTCAATTTAATGCGACGATATTTTTTTTAAATTATTGAATTCAGGGAGTCATCAGGTTGGTTGATTGGTTTTAGGGGGACGTTCTATCTCCAGGCGCCAACATAATGTATTGCAATTATTTGTTAATCTAATAAAATTAATATTTTAATGTATTCTTGCCACCTATTATGATATCGAACATATTAGTTGACTAGAGATATAAATTGGCACCAAACTACCCTCATATATCCCGTCGGTGAATAATATACATTACTGTAACAGTACCACTGCCTACGCACACAGTGTTATAGAGACCGAGCAATATTCTACGAATAGAGGACTTGTAGTGGGAGAACACGTGTTCGCTTATTGAATCCGCGGAAGGGCACTGAAAATAAATTTGTATTTACATTTTATTACTTACGAAGAAATTGACAAAGTCCACGAATCAGCCATCGTATGAATGTACTGTAAACTTTATTTCATTCAAATTGAAATAATCTTTTGTTTAAAAAAATTAACTTATAAGTTTTTTTTTTTTTAAAAACGTCGCCCCACACTAAGAATTTCTCCTGTGTCGTGGGTGCGTTTTACAAACATGAAATATCACATACACAAACACCCAGACTCGGGACAATCAAATGTGGATCGCACAAATTTTTGCCCCGTGCGGGAATCGAACCCGCAACCCTTAGCGCAGCAGTCTAATCGCTTAGCCACTACGCCAGTCAGGTCGTCGAAATGAATAATTTATTCGCATTTTAAAATAATAAAAACATAAAATGACCTTAGTAGTCTTTCATATGTTTTTTGCCGACATATTTAAATAACGTTTTCTGAATTCGTCCCTGAATTAAACTTTACTGTTAAGCCTAGGGTATTTTTCTCGCAATTCATAATTACTAATAAGCAACAAAACGTGTATTATAGATTAGTATGTTATTAACCTTCAGAAACAACTGGTAGAGTCAATAAACTTGTCAAGTAATTGTTTCTTATTTTATTTAAATAAAACCTTTTTTGCATTGGCATGTATAGCTGTACATCAAGCTATGAAAGCTTTGTATCCAGCCTTATCTTAATTCGATCAAGTAATAAAGGTACTTTTCATTTAAAATTCTTACAGCGTCGGTTCCGAGATCAAAGTACCTACCTTCTACCTATTCTTCCTCGAAGTTAAAGCTATGCCCATATCAAATTTCAATGCGATCAGTTCAGTGGTTTAGTTGTTAGAGGTAAATAGACAGATGTAATTTTGCATTCAAATAGTATGAATTACAGGGTCTATGAATATGGTTTCGAAAAGAAGAAAAACCGGCAAAATTCTGCAACCTTAATGATTTGGATGTCAGTGTCATTAATTAAGTGACAAACAACCAAACATTTACACTTGCATTTATAATGAGGCATTGAGAAGTATATAGGAATATAATAAACTATTGCTACTAGTTGTCATAGCTGACTTGTTGGTCTAGTGATCGCTAAGCGCGCCTGCTGATCAAGAGGTCCAGCAGCACGGAGTCTGGATTTGTACCTGGTTGATGGCATCATGGCAATAGGCTCGCCTCCTATTATATTGGGCGGACTTACAACATAACTGGCGAAATGTGGGTGAACTATATGTACACCTCTGCCTACTCCTTCGGGGAATACAGGCGTGATGTTATGTTATGATATGGCATAGCTGCACATGAGAATATATAATGTAATCTTAGTGAAAGCTTGTAAAAATCAACCACAGTCTAGAAATATAATGGCGTGCCCAAATCAGGCCCTGTATTCTCCATATTCGGGCACGTCAAATACTCCCAAAATCACAAACACTCACTCACTCTTGCACGGGCGGGCGGCATCATTCGAGCGACTCAGGCGCCGATTCGCGGTAAAAACAGAAAACATGCCGCGCATGACGTTTACTCTTAATCCAGAAATTAAAAACGCCATTTAATTAACGTCTTGTGCCTTTTTACTTTTTTACATTTGACGTGTAAGAATTTTGATAAAGATTTTGGCCTTTTACGGGTGCTATGGTTTTAATACTTATACAATTCAAGTTTTTTGGTGACCTTATAAATACCCTATGTATACTTTGTAGCTATACCTATTGTCTTCAATAATCATTTCCGAACATATCGTATAGTTTGTCTCACAGAAATAGAGTATCACTGTCACAATTACTCTAGGTGTTTGTGACGTCTCGAGACCCAAATATAAGTCCCCTAGACAAGTAGAAAAACGCTTGACAAATAGAAATCGAAACATATAGAATGATAAATGTATGGGGATGTTAGAATGTTTCGACCATCTAATCTATGACATACCTAAATACGACAATCCCAAATATATTTCATTCCATTCGAAGTCTATTCCTCAAGCGTTGTGCCACAAGTCTAGGACCCATGTATTCCCGAGCGGGGATCGGACGAACCCGGCTCTTCATTGAGACGCAACCCGAAACAACGTTTTAAATACAAGAGAATCGGCCAGCTGCTATCACACAATTTGTGTGATACTGTCGGAAATGTAGCAATTCATGGGTGTTATCATACATCTACACGCAACAAATAATAGGTAATAATTAATGTTAATATGCTCTTTCGATACGCGGAAATTAGTAATAGCGTTTCCGCCAAATTAACAATAAGCACGCGTTATTTTCAAATCAATAATTTGAATATTGCGAGCACTAATTATGTGATGCGTTCCAATCGTAATGAAATAATTGGCCTGTCAACTAAGTAGGGGTTGGTCTAACTATTCTTTAGGGTGACTGTGGATAGATGTATAGGATCCCTAACTTTGTTGCATCGTGAGAAGCTATATTTATCTAAAAAAACTTCTATTTAAAATTTTAAATCAATAATAATATCCTACAAAAGAGATTTCGACCACGGCGTCTAATCTTGACGGGGACTGGCCAACAACAGGAGTTGTATTTTTTTATCAAACGGCAGGCCACAACTGTACAGAGATCGCGCAAAAGACCAACGGGTTAACGTCCTTTTGATGCATGAAAGGTAATTGTCAATCAACCCAAATTAGATTAGACATTGAAACAAATATCCAGCATCATATCTTACAAACCAACATTTATCATGCGGTCTTCAAAGCTACAAAACGGAAGCGCAGTTTAAACATAAATTAAAATAGCTTCAAAATCAATCGCCTCTTTTCATCAACCTTAATATTACGTAAGGACAAATGTATCTATAGGTGTAACTAGGTATATATAAAGCGTTTGCAAAGTACCAAGTTTTTTATGAATACGGTAGGACGGTGTATTACAAAAATGCATCATAAACCGACATTAGTCATTATTTACGACTGTTTCGAACGACGCAGACGCGAAGTGCACAAGTTTTAACGCTACAACTCTTTACGACCCACAGAACGTCATTATTGGTTATTCAATGGAATATATTAGGAAGATATTGGGTGCTTCACCATTGGTTTTCATGAGTTTCTTTATGGTTTTACTGAAGTGTCGCGCAGTCAAAGAGCGCTGCTATGTTATGACTGTAACAGTTTTTTTAAGTACCACTAGGACTTTAGTATTTTCACTAGGTTTAGACTCAACCAGTAGCGGTGGTCTATGTATCGTGGCACACCCTAGGCAAGCAGTCTATCTACTAACTTGCTGACTGGCTAATATTTTTTTGGCTTGAGGTTAATAGCGCATGTCAGCACGATGATATAGCTGAGACAAGGGACAGGAGACATAGATCTCCTATCCATCCAATATTGATTTCATCGATCACAATCGATACACAACATGAGTATCCATAGATACATTGAGAATCCGCAATAGATTTTATTTTAGGTACAATATATTGATGTCCAGCCATCTAAGTACTCCGACGCATAGAGTGGTCTCAATGTGTGAAGAAGTGCCTATACCAAGTGACGTATCACCTATTTAACATATCCTTTCCCCGATCGCCACGGTAATTAATAAGCGAAACACATATTATACACGGCACACGTAATTCTGAACCCGAGCCCAGTTCACAAGATTCCATTGTTTTACAATGTTCATAATAACTTTACAATAACATGCAATATCGTGTGGATGTGTTTCCACAGTTTTCTCCGATTGTCCTACAAATATTAGACGTTGTTTCGAATAACCACCATCATAATGTTTAATAATATTAGTGGATGTAGATCATCCATTTACATTAAACGGGGCAAATGTTTGAGTGATACTGTAAACATTCTTGAGAATCATAACCGAATGTTTATAACTTGTGTGATCTCGTTTATCTACAAAATGACGGGTTTTAGCGTAATTGTATCTTAACTGTTGCTCGCTATTAACTTTTACGTGTAGATATAAATCTATTGAGAAACAGTCACTTGTACATCTCAGATGTCCCGATCGGAGATTAGTATAGCATCACGCCTTTGTTATATCAAAGGACAGGCAGAGGTAAAATACTACACCTATATATCGCTTCAAATCAAATCAAATTTATTTGTTAAACATAGGTAGTAGTTTTGGATCATAAATATAAATTTTTGAATTGAATTGGTCTTTATATCGTGTCTAGGTACTATTATAGAAATATTCCTAGAGTAAGGATAATTTAGAATAAGATATTTCATATAATATTTTAGTTTATGATTTTTGTCAACATCACAAACTCTCTCTTACAAGAGGCAATTTAAAGTGTTTGGTTATGGACAACATCTTACAAAAATATATAACCCGGTCTATATTTACCAATAACTACCACGAAGTTTATAGCAAACAAATAACCGAATTATCCCATAATTAAATTTAAAAAAAACTCATTTTCGAGGCCGAAAACCGAACGCTAAAAGCCGAAAGCCAACCGATCTGACATTCTGAGAACATTGAACGTCATTAGTTTTACGATTTGAAATGACTTAAATTATAATTCGGCGGGCATTTAACGACTTGCCGGTGTGTATTATTTACGTTAAAACTGATCTTTTATTTAGTTTTTAAGGTTATTGTAGAAAATTAATACTTTGACTCAAAAATTTTGAGTTATACGGTCCAATTGAAATTCATTTTGTCAATAACGAATTTTGACGATTGGCGCAGCAGTCCAATCGTTTAGCCACTGCGCCAATCAGGTCGTCTATTACATGATTATGCCTATTATATGCTGGAATCATCTCGTTGGTCGCTAAGCGCGACTGCTGAGCATGAGTTCCTGGGTTCGAATCCCGGGTCAGGCAAAACGTTACTGGGTTTTTTCAATAAGTAGCACGGAGTCTGGATTTGTGCCCGGTTGATGGCAATAGGCTCGCTTCCTATTAGGTTGTACTAATATAAGTATAATGAACGCAAAAGGCGCAAAACAGGACAGAGTGGCGTTTAAGGGAGCGGGCAATGAGGTGCAATGATCACCGACAAAATCCGTAAATAGTTTCTTATGTCAATGTCTAGTACGAAGTGTGAGAAATCGATCGTTTTTTTTAACTTATTCAGGGTCCTCTGTTCAAAGGTCTCTTTGTGACGCCTTGAGATTGACACAAGTTCCACGTCATGACAGGATCTTAAGAAATTGGTGGCGAGATTCACAGCCGTTTTTTGGACGCAATCGTCACTTGTCGATTTAAGATCAAGCTGTATTATTAGCACTAAACAAATAGATATGTATTGTGTGTGATCCGCTGATATTTGCTTCGAACCTATGCGTAGGCTGCTAATGTGCATCTATCTTAAACAATTCTAAGGCAACGATGTATAAAAATTAATTGCCAGTCACAACCACAGCCCCCCTAGACAAGTGGCAAAACGCTTGACGAATAGAAATCGAAAAGACGATAAATGTATGGGTTAGACATAATTGTGACATCGATAACTGATCGAACCATTATGCCATTCCCATTCATTCGATTGTCATCATCATTCTATTCGATGTCTTTTCATCAGGACCAAGAAAATTGTCTGAACAAAGCTTTACTATCTAATGCATTTGACTCCCTATTCCACACCCATCAACAATTTACTAAATGAAATTAAAATCAACTTTTTCATTACCATACTTCCCAATCACACGAGGTTATTAAACTAAACCATGAGAGTGCCAATAACAACACCAGGGCTCGTAAAACTGATATAAACCACTTAAATTAATACTAACGTATAAATACCTAGCGCTAAAGAGGATCACATGATTCAGTTGAAATTTAATTTAGTAAGATTATAAACAGCATAGTTTAATCATGGTAACGCTGGGTATCGAGCAAGTTATACGAACACTCATAAAACTGGGCCATAAACACTGCATCCACTTACTTTTATTACCCCCTACCAGTGTTGCCAGAAATAGGTTTTGCAGAACTACTAGCGATTTTTCGGAACGTCAGGTATTGGGAAAAACTTTGTCCTGCGCCCCTACGTGCAGTGTAATGCAGCGTCTCGCTTTCACAACGTGAACTGTCCTGCTTTAAGAGTTCATGGTAAGGGGGCTGTTGTTTTTTGAGTTCTGTAAGTATTTCTTCGGTAAATCTGTTTTTACTCGAGTTCAAAGAAGCCTTGCTGGAAATAACTCAAAATCAAGACTAAAATCCAGTCGTACTAAATTAGGTAAGAGTTTTATGTCCCGTAAAACGTCCATACCCTCTATGCGCCTTTTTAGCTTATCCACGTTATGATGTTACAACTTTGCTTAAAACTACATTAAAATAAACCGAAAACAGCAGCTATCTATCTACTGTCAAATTCACCATCAAACTTGAAAATACTTACTTAAATCTTTTTCGGTATTTCAGAATTAATTGTTTTCTGGCAACACCAATGCGGCCAATACGACGTTTCGCCGAAAAGCCCGGCTATTATAACTCAATATGCAGATTTTCAGAAACATAAACGTTGCAGCTTATAGCCGGAAGGATTCTAAATATTATTTCAATGTTAACAATAATATGTTTTGTAGAAATTAGCTTATAATACACAATTAAGTTACTCTCGGAACAGAATTGCTACAGACAATATCAATAACAATTAGATTAAATTTTTTATCAAATGTCTACTATTAATAGTTACTGGTAGGTGTGTAATAACTAATCCAATTGTTAGGTTAGTGTGTTTGTCATTTAGATAGGCATATTTTACTGTATACTGTGTACATTGGATCTCAATGGAATAAAAAGTAAACCATATTGGGTATTGAAAACAGTGTTTTTGTCGTATTGCATTTAAATGTCTTGATATTGGACACATTGACACCTAATTTAATTAAAGGAGGAAATGTTCTTTTAATTTTTATTCCATTTGATTTTCTCCTATTCGTTCTAAACAACCTAAGGTGAACATTAAGTTTAACCTTCGTCCTATAAGTACCAAGATTTATTGTAAAACGTAATATTATCAATGGAAGTCAGTTCTGCGCAACTAACTCCATGATTTACGATCGTCTGTGGACAGTCTTATTAATATCAAACAGTTTTAACGAGCGGCGACTAGTTTGAGTATAAATTGTTATGTGCAGGTGATTACGGTGGCATTATAAGATTTTTTAAAGATTTAACACAACCCTTCTTCGGCACTTTTTTCCAGTCAAGCAAAAAACTAAAATGAGATGTTTTAGGGTTTAGAAACACGTGTTTATTGCGGTTTTGAAGCATTTTAGAAAAAAAGATAATACTGAGGTATTTTAGTGTTAAAAATCATTCATTATATTGTTCATTACATACAATATTTGTTTCGCAGAACGTTATAAAGATGATCTTTGTTTTACTACTTTTTAGTTCCGCTCGATAATTGCACTCGTTTACACGTTGCTCACACCCAACACAGTGATTGTTTTTCAACCAGTTGGAAACAATTGGTCTAGTTTATACATAAGAAAATGGAATTACATACATATACCATATATATAAAATAACTATGTATATATACATAGTTATTTTACAAACATAAATACACTCGTGTCGTAGTTTAACAATATTTTTTAACCAACTTCAAAAAGTAGGAGGGTTCATGTTCGCCTGTATGTTTTATTTTACTATATTAGTAACCATCTATCATTTTTACAGTTATCTTACCTTACTGGGGGGTCAACTCAATGTGCGTTCGTTAGTATTTTTCAAGGTCTCTGTCACACCTGCCAAGGGCTGACATATGTTATACAATTACCGTAATTTTGATGAGTTCTGAGCGCACGATCACTATATGAAAAGTGACTGACAACTCGTAAGTTTATATAATCATTAATTAATGAAAACTCTATGTGTCGTTGTGCCCTAGCGGTTGATACCAGATTTGTAAGCACGAGGTTGCAAGTTCAAACCCAGGCAAGTTTCAATGTGACTGTGTGAAATATCTAAAGCTATTTTAAGTACTGTATAAAAATGCATGGATTAAATGGTATACTCCACGGTTTAAACTAACCTAAGCCTAAGCCTGTGCGGATTAAAAATTACCAAAGTGGCGATGATTTTTTCAGTCATACCTAGGATTTTTTCTGTATCGTGCGTTTACAAACTGTAATATCACATTCACATACATGTACACTCAGACTTGAGGACATCTGCGGTATTACACTAATAGTCCTGTGCAAGACCAGCAATCCTTAGCATACTAATCACTCCGTTACTGCGCTAATTAAGTCCATGTCATAACATACATATCTAGTTTATAATCACACGTCCTGTAATCCCCAAAGTGGTAAGATAATAACCACATATCGTCGAATTCCAAGTAATAAGTAGCAAGTTTACTCCGCGATTAAATAGATTACGAATTATTTAAGTCATTGATAACGACTTATTAGACATTGCTTTAGAATATGTTAATTTTTTAAATAGTCTATTCCGGTAATCACTGCTGGGCTAAGATTTAGTATTAGGGTATTTAATATTACATGTAGTTTAGTCTCAAAATGTTGGCAAATATGGTCGCCCTACAAATCGTTAACCTAATTTTATTTTATGCATTTCTGTCACTGCAGTGCCAACCGGTGTTACCGGCGTTTATAAATAAAGACATTGTAATCCCGATGCGTGATGCAGTGGACATCACTACACCAGTAACACAGTTTGTACCATAAAATACACGGTGTAATAGCTTCTATTATCTAAGCGTTAGAGACTAAGATAGCGTAATGTAACATATCCTACAAATAGAGCATAAAATCGGAAGAAAATGAAGTGGTGACAAAGAAGTTATTGTTGTGTAGGATTTTATTGAAACCAGCTGAAACCAGCCGAAGACATTGTTCTTTGGATGGAGTTCAATAAAATTATTTTTATCAAAAACTTACGTTTTTTTTTTACCTAACACAAAGAACATTTAGATAGTTAATTAATCTTTATTATTCAATACGCGACGCGAACATCCCTCGGACCCTTGTTTAAATGACTAGGTATTGCGGAATATTTGGAGAAGAATCGCAGAAACCAGAAAGTTAATATTTTTAGATAAATGATTTTGAATTATAGACAAATATCGACTCCGATCGCTGGTATAATTTGAATATTTTTAATTATGTTTGTATTCAATAATAATCATTCATTAAAATTATTATAACTACTTAATCGATTCCGATATCGATTTAATCATTACAAATATAATCGAAACCCGTTCCTTCAAAATTAAGCTCTGTCTCTAATACATAGAGTTCAAATTCAAATGTCAAGGTTTACAGGAGTAAGTTCGTTTATTTGTGATCGATAACGCACATGTCTGTCTTCACAGGTTTCAATGAGTATTGAATTTTATTTAGCGACAAGAGTCTCTCCTGATTGATTTATAATCATTCAGTTTATTCTCAGGGAAAATATCTGGATATATCAAGTTATATTTGTATTAAACTGAACTTATTACCTATACTACTATTAATAACAATTCCATTTGTGTAGGTGAGAATTTTATAAAGAAATATCTTATAAAGTAATAACATTTTATGTTATACAGGAATAAAATCTACGTCAGTCAGTCACTTATCAATGACATGATAATTCCTAGTAGATTTCCTTGTTTATAACAAGCTAACTAATTACCTATATCTGATAAATTACTTACTGGACCGTGTATTGGAATCACTTAGGTATCTATATATCTTACCAATAAAACATTTTCACTTATCACATCTTTTTTACATAGAAATTTAAACGCACGAGAATTTAAGTATCTGTTTTTCGTGATTGATTTCTTGGATATTCCCCAAGGACCAGAATTATGATTTGACAGTATTTCAATACCATTTGGACCTAAGGATGTACCTAGTTCTTATCTGTGAATTATACTCCGTGCTTGAGCTTGACTAAGCTAATTATATTTACATATAACATGAACCGGCAACTTGATTGACGCAGTGGCTTAGCGTTTAGAGTGCTGCGCTAAGGGTTGCCGGTCTTTCTTCTTCTTCTTCGTGTCATGAGCCAATAGCCACATGAAATAGGTCACGCCGTGGTGTGGAGATTGTTCAGTCAACAAGGATGGTAGCGAGGCCGACCGTCCAGGGTGCGCCGGACGTACTTAAGTATCGTCACTCATGGAGGCTCTCTACTTGCACCCCGGTGCCGATTTGATTCCCACGCGAAACAAAAATTTGTGTGACCCGCAGATGTTTGTCTGGGTATTCGTGTATGTGCTATTTTAAGTTGGTGAAACCCACGATACAAAAGAACTCGTAGTGTGGGGCGACTATAGAAAAAAACCTTGCCCTTGTCTGTCTAATCTAATATTTTATAAGTCCTAACACCTGATTAATACAAACATATATAAAGCCCAAAGCGGCCAACAGTTCTGTATATGGGTACTAAAACTAGAAATCGCCACTAAAATTGTTAGCACATAGTTCGCTGGCCATCTGACTTGGACACTTTACTCCTTACTATAAAGTATAGGGGTCCAGCTACCGTACTACAAATTATTGGCTTTAAAACAAAATGGCCGCCCCTGAGGTCGTTTAGTACTAGATAATAGTTAACCTGATAATGGGGGAAGCATATTTGTTCTAGCCGCTTTTTATGAGAAAATAAATAAAAACTCACCTATAAAAATTGACAGTGTTTAACCATTGATTAAATTCCTGTCACTGTCGTTATCGCATGTTAAATAAGTAAAAATGGGCACACATATTTAGACAGTAAAAGAGTTGAGTCAATTGTCATCTCTATTAGATGACAATTGACTCAACTCTTTCACTGTAAAATTCATTTCAATTATAAAAATCGACAGTGTTTAACCATTGATTAAATTCCTGTCACTGTCGTTATCGTTTGTTAAATAAGTAAAAATGGGCACACATATTTAGACAGTAAAAGAGTTGAGTCAATTGTCATCTCTATTAGATGACAATTGACTCAACTCTTTCACTGTAAAATTCATTTCAATTATAAAAATTGACAGTGTTTAACCATTGATTAAATTCCTGTCACTGTCGTTATCGTTTGTTAAATAAGTAAAAATGGGCACACATATTTAGACAGTAAAAGAGTTGAGTCAATTGTCATCTCTATTAGATGACAATTGACTCAACTCTTTCACTGTAAAATTCATTTCAATTATAAAAATTGACAGTGTTTAACCATTGATTAAATTCCTGTCACTGTCGTTATCGTTTGTTAAATAAGTAAAAATGGGCACACATATTTAGACAGTAAAAGAGTTGAGTCAATTGTCATCTCTATTAGATGACAATTGAATCCAACTCTTTCACTGTCTAAATATGTCTGCCCATTTTTATACTAGGCAAAACTGAATTGACGGCGAATTACTGTCATGGCGCACTTCTACAAAATTTAAGCGTTAATAGTTTAATAACTGCCTCGTTGGTCTAGTCGTCGCTAAGCGCGACTGCCGAGCAAGAGGTCCTGGGTTTAAATCCCGGGTCGACCAAAGTGTTACTGAGTTTTCGATTAGGTAATTCCCAGTAGCAGCACGGAGTCTAGATTTGTGCCCGGTTGATGGCAATAGGCTCGCCCCCTATTACATTGGGACTTACAACATAACTGGCGAAATGTGGGTGTACTATAAGTTCACCTCTGCCTACCCCATCGGGGAATACAGGCGTGATGTTATGTTATGTTTATGTGATGTTTAGTTTTAAAAAAAAATGTCATATTATTTTAAGTTCACAGTTCGTCAATGATTTAATGTCAAACATGGAGATGAAATAGTATGGAAAGATGTGTGAATATGACTAAAGTGAAATGTAGACTGGACGTAGGTACGAGCATTACTGATACAATCAATTTGGTAGATTCCACCATTAACCAATCATTCCAGGACACTGGACACTACTTCTCTAATAAAATGCATGATTTAAGCAATCAAAACCCTATTCATTTTCAGTAACTGCAAAATTCGATTAGTAGTTGCTTTGAAATCAATAAATAGTTAGTGTATTGAGTTGGCAAAATCATAAATACATACTCGTACATAAACATTAGGCACTTCTTAGACATAAACCGTACTCATTTTATAAGAAAGTACTTATAGGCAAATTCTTATACACGGTAGCCATATGCAAAAAGATTAGCATAAAATTAAACTCATAGGTTACTTAAAACTAAAAGTTATGGTTATTTAAAAGTTTTGTCATTTATGATTCGAGACCATAAAACCTCAAATCCCACCTAACCCACCTATGCAGTGCAATAAAAAATCTATATAAATAAGTTACCAGTTTTCGAATAATGCGCAGTAAAGCTTATAATCTGCGCGAGTGTATGACAAATAATTCGTTTAGTTGCTAAGGCCGGCGCACACAGACGCGCAGGCGCTCACCGGTGTTTACGTTAGGATCACGCGCGCGTGACCGGACCATAGCGTTTATTTCCAAAACAATCTCCGTGAGCACCGGGACTCAACTTTCGTTGTTGTGCATGGGCCACATTATTCGCGCCGAAAACGTATTGGTAAATGGTTTTCACCTTGCAACGTTTGTGTACATTTTTGTGTCTACCATGAGTTGTTGCGATTTTGACGTACTGTCGAAAACATTCGTTATTTCTATGGCAACGAGCACGAAGCCCCCTGGAGTTAACGAAATAGTACCTAAAATCGGTTGTATGCAGAAAACGCGACGTTCTATGATGATAATTGTTAATAATACTGTCAAATGACCCGCGTTCTTGTAAACTTCACGCCATATTTTACTTATGTAACTCCTGGATCCTGGTAGATAGATACTTTCTATTACATTTGGATTCTTGTGTACTTTTGAGTTTGACGTTTTAGGTGTTTTTAGAGGGAACGCGTGTATGATATAATTTGAATATGTTTCTTTTTTATTATACATTTCATTTTATTATAACATTGAAAAGCATATTAATGAAACGGTTGTACTGATTGGCTAGGATATGTATATCAACATTGTCAATGACTTCGGATCAATCTATATAAAACTAGCTTCCAACCGCGACTTCGCCTGCGTGGATTTGGAATGTTTTATAGCCTTTTTCGATAAATGGGCTATCTAACACTGCAAGGATTTATCAAATCGGACCATTAGTTCCTGTTCCATTAGCGCGTTCAAGTAAACAAACAAACTGTACAGCTTTATAATATTAATAAGTATAGATATAGATTTCTTAAGAAGCGGGAAAGTATAGTTATCACATTCTTCAAGACATGTGTTTCCATCAGCAGATAATTTTGCTTTATAAATTTTTAAGTTACACATGTATTTTTACATATATTTAATTAAAACCTATATAATACGTCATAAAGTCTACCAAATCATGTAAACATACCCTAACGTGCCTCCTAAGTCGTTTTCCGTTGATTTAAAGTGGTGTTTGCCGGCACACATCCGGAGCGAGCGCTTGCGATCTACAGCGTATTTAAGACGCTTTCAATGTAGCACTAGCTTTATAAATACCTTTGAAGGGGTCAAAATGGGCGGCTATATCGTAATAGTTACAGCGCACTTGTGTTGTCTATGTTTGAGTGAAGCGTGAATGTATGAACATGCATGTTACACTCGGTTTATGAATGTATGGACATACACTACTTACATTCATACAAGTTGGTTGGAGGAATTAAGTTGTACAAAGATTTAAAGATCGTTGATGATAATTGAACTTTAGAAATACACTGTAGATGTCCCGTGTATGTTTGTGTTTGCTTGTATAACCTGGGGTAGGCAGATATGTAAAGATACTCCCACTTACATTGGTCATTTAAGAATCGTGCTTTTAAGTACTGACAATCTAAAAGACATTTTAGCTGACTTGAAAATCAACCGAAAATCAATACTTTTGATAGTGACACTGGCGGCAATACACAAACAAGTGAATAAGTATACTAAACGGTGTATCATAATCCTCGCGCCTACTGGCATTCTGACAATGAAATAAAGAGAAGGAACGAGTATTCATCACCACACGTACGTCAGTTCCAAGTAGATTTAAGATTTAATAGGGCCAAATAAGCGATTAATTAAATTCACATAAATTCTATTCCATTTTTTTATCTATTCGTTAGTGTGTAGACTTCACCATTGTGAAATAAATCTTAAGACTTGAAGGTTGAAAATTAATTAACAATTAAATTATGGGGACATGAATATCTATGATGTTAATTGTTTTATCAGTGAAGTTGTACGCAGTAAATAAATTGGAATGTTTGGCATCGCTCCTAAACTGTTTCGGATTAAGTGGGGGACATATTAATGTGTGCTATTAGTAGTGTATTGTTAAATATGATTCATAGAAATACATGATGTAGGTTAAAATTAGATAATTTATAAAATGTCCAGGGGTCTGGTTCGAGTAATTTACTGGTAGAGTAATATTTGGCTGACAATAAGGGTTAGGCGTTTGATTTCCGCACAGGACAAAAATTTGTGGAATCCACAGATGTTTGTCCCGCTTCTGGCATTTTATGCGTGAATGAGACCAAAAAGCAAGGACAGCTTAAGTACAATTTATTATGGTTTTCACAAATTGTTTGTGCAATTAAGTACTAGGTAAATTTATCTGAATTTTTTGTTATACTTTTACTTTACACAAACATTTCAATATTTATTTACAGCCACTGGATTACACACCGACTAAGCTAGTTCGAATTATTCGATCGACACAGTTGCGCAACGCATTCAAAGTAAACCATCCGTTAAGTAGCCATTAGTTCGATTGTCAGCGACCTCTAAGAATATTAACCCGATAATTGTTAAACATTCATCGTTTGTCAAGGATTAATTAATTATTTTTATTCTTTATTTCTAATTAATTGAGTACCTTATAATGTATGTTAAAATAATTATTGTAAATAAAAAAACAATAACATTAATTAATAGTTAGTTACCTAGACCAAGCAATTAACTTTTTTTAACAAGTCTTTGACATGACGTATTATAGAGAGTAAGTAGAGGTAGAGGCAGAGGTTTATGGTTCATATGCCTACTGCCCCCCTAGACAAGTGTTAAAACGCTTGACAAACAGAAATCGAATAGAATGATAAATGTATGGGGATGACATAATGTTTCGACTATGTTATCGATGACATATGTCAAACCCATTTATTATTCATTCTATTAGATTTCTATTCATCAAGCGTTTTGCCACCTGTCTAAGAGGCTGTTATGACATTTGAACAAATAAAATTCGCAACTCTATGACAATAAAAGACAAATTATTTGCAATTTTGCTATCGATTGCCTTGAATCATGATTGCTGGCGAGCCTATAACAGACAACCCATATAACATCATAATTAATACGTATGCCATCATTTATATTCCTTACAACTACAGCCCCCGTACCATGAACTCTTAAAACAGGACAGTTTACGATGGTGAAGCGAGACGCCGCTACGAGCAGTGTAGTACGGCGTCTCGCTTCCACGTCTTAAACTGTCCTGCTTTAAGAGTTCATGGTTAGGGGGCAGTATCTACAAATTCAGACTACTATGGATACTATTTTTGCAGTTTAACATACTCTTCACCTGGTATAAATATTGCCTGTAGTGCCGCTTTTTTGCTCGACTTGGCGGGGGCACTGCCGTGCCCCCAGATACAAAGGTATGTATGAAGGTAAATAGGTTCATCATTTATCGGGATTGTGATCTATATAAATCAAAAAGAAAAACCGTCAAATTTCTATCTCTGCATAATAGTTGGTGTCTTACAATAAAATTAAGCTATTGTTATGGCCTGAAATGACATATGTCACAACTTGATACAGCCTGGAGACGGTGCCCATACTAATTTGCCTATTCTCCTTTGTTAAGATCTCAGCAATACTGCGGTTAGGACAATTTCGCTAAACGTAGCTTTACATACAACCTATAATCTACCCTAAAATGTAGTAATTAGGGATCATTATTGAGAAACTAAATCCCTGAATAACTCCGACCGCAAAGATAGATCATAAAGTCACGATCGAAATTATTAATTTGTCTCGTCGTTGCTAGGTTACTTGCTACAGACATCTTGGTTTTAACCGTTCAGGGGTAAGCACGTTTGCGGCATTCTATGTCCGTAAAACACATGAAATAATGAGCTGGAGTTGCGAATAGTATGAAGAACCCATCATAAAGAAACAAAAGTATTGTTTGAAGAAAATATTATAATTTTTTTATGAGTAATTTTGATGCGGCTACAAAATCATTTTTCATGGACGCCTCGAGCTTAATTGCCTCGATGGTTCTTAATGGTTATCATTGTAGATACTGGCTCACAGGAGTCACAATGCTAGAAACGAGTGGTGGGCTTGTCCCGAAAAAAAAAAAACAACTTGATTGACGTAAACCTAAGGATCGGAAAAACGTAGAAGGTAACTATTATAAATAATAATTTAACTTAGATGATCCTAAGCAATATCATACATTTTCGTTTTCATAATAAAACGTGTTCAATTTCGTGCGTAGGTACTTTTTTAATTTTTATTAGTATACGTATGTGGTCTTACTACAAAGAATCAAAGGTGACTCGACCATAAACATTACGGTCGTTGCCTTTTACGAGTTGACTACCAAAAGGGTTACTTTCATGCTGAGTTTAATAGAATAATTTACAAATATTGCAAAAGAGCACTTTATATTTTAATTTTACTCATATTCGTATTACTTCAAGGGGTAAAACATGTAGTTCGTGTTTGTTTGTTTGGTGGTTAATTTCTCGGAAACGGTCGGACCTGTTTTGATGGAAATGGCGCGGCGATTAAATTGTATTTTACAGCACGTATAACTTTTATTATGATTATTAAAACTTTAGTGTAGACTACAAGCTTACTAAAATTTTACATACGTTGTCAATTAAACAATTTTTTTTTATAAAACGTCGCCCCACACTAGGAATTTCTCCTGTATCGTAGGTGCGTTTCATAAACATGAAATATCACATACACAAATACCCAGACTCGGGACAATCAAATGTGGATCGCACAATTTTTTGCCCCGTAAGGAATCGAACCCGCAACCCTTAGCGCAGCAGTCTAATCGCTTAGCCACTACGTCAATCAGTCGCCAAAATTCTCGAAACATAATGGTAAAATCCAATAACACTTTTTCTCAAACTGGAATTCGAACCCAGGACATCATGCCCAGCAGTAACACTTGGCGACCATTAGATCAACGTAGCAGTCCTTTAAAAGAAATTAATCCATATGAAAACTGAATGTTTCATCGTGGAAAGTGGGTACTAAACGAGACACTACCAACTATAACTGTAATAAAAGCCAGCACGAACGTCTGAGAAGAAATTTAGCTTCATTTCTCATTCCCACACCCGTCTAATTTCAACAATTAAAACCACATAAATTGTGACATAATATCTGTATTATTGAACTGGATCTATACTTTATCCTTAATATATAATATACAATATGTATTGCTATCTTTTGTCTGTAAAATTAGGACCAGAGTTAAGTGTTAAGATAAGAATTAAGTGTGTGAGAGAGTTATAAATGCTATACGAATAAAATCAAATATAATGATAAATCTATGGGGATTTTGTTCTGTATTCTGATGTCATCCCACATATTTTTCATCCAGCCTAGAATAATGCCACTTGTCAAGTACCTACTCCAGCCGAATCAATTTTGGACGAAAAATTAAATTAACTCCTTTAATTCCAACTATGTATTACTGTTTAAAAATGTATTGTACTTCTACTTTGATTAGGTAGCTATTCTCGTGTCTGTATTTACATGGTAATTTACAGTGTAAAAGCGAGACGCCGCTATGTGCAGTGTAATGCGGCGTCCCGCTTCCACAACGGAAACTGCCCTGTTTTAAGAGGTCATGGTAAGGAGGCAGTAGTCTCAAAAGTTATATTTTACTATAGCAGCAGATAATGTTAGCGCCTTGTATGTCATATATAATAAGGACCCTTGAAGATCAGATACAATATTTTCTATTTCCTCGATCTCTTTAATGTTTTAACTTACTTGTCTCCACTCATTTTATCTTACAGCTTGTTTGAATTCTTTTATAAGAATCAACAAATAATTCCACACACTTAAAGAATTCGTTCCCTCTGCTCCTGTCACACGGTTCAGTAACATAATTACAAGTGGTTCGTGAATGGGGGCAAGTATATTAAATAAGATGTTAACGTTACAGACTTCCTTCCACACCCTTCAATCCTTCTCCCTTGTTCAAAATACTTGACATTTATTTGTACATGACAAGTTGTTTTTATTACAATTTTATTAACAGGGAACGCAATGAACGTTTTAAAGAGTTTTTCTCCAATAGTGTAAACATCGAGACCTGTTTTCTATTATCATCTGTATGTTATTTCTCGGATTTATGACACAGTTATCTTAAGATTGCGATACTAGGCTTTCTAATAGTGTAGATGGTGGCTTCTAACTATGAATGCTTCATACTCAGGTCGAATTTATTTCTGTAGCCAATTTTTCTAAGCAAAAATATATAATTATTTGATTAATTATTCTACACATAATATTTTATGTTTAGGAGTAAGTAAGTAGGAATATTCAGTATTGTATAAATAAAATACAAGTACAAGTCACCCATCGCTTCAAATTACGAGTAAAACAATAGAGTATCAGTATTAGTAATATTTGATATTAATATACTAACCGCGATATGATTATTATTAAACAAACTTGAAACTAAATTACACAATGATTATTTCACAGTGAAACATTTCACAAATTGTGTTATTTGATTAAACTTTACGTCTAAAGTATGGTAAAATCATTTCGGAGTATTGAACAAAAATCGTGGGGCCATGCGCTTGTAATAAATTAAGATGAAAGATCCAATATTTGTGATTAGTAAATAAAATAAAAATCTATTCCAAAACACAATTATAATGAGCTTTTGAAAATTGAGAGAGAACAATAGATCCCTAATTATAACATTTTACACTAGGCTGATATGCATAGAGGATAGAAAATTACACGTGCATCATTCCATTGAGCCAAAGTAACATAAATGTTTTTCTGGACAAAATAAAGCCCTGTAATATACCATTGAGTCTCTACTCCCTTCGGGGCACGTACGTAGCTGTGGTAATAACATCTTGGCTTCAAAATCGCACGTGTAATGATGTGTTGCTGATTCTTGAACCATTACTTCTTACATACAATTGTCCTGCAAATTAGTGGCTTGTAATCGTTCTAGATATGTCCCTGTTTTAGGGTAAAATTAACGAACCTAAGATGGCCTTAGACATGCGAAAGAGTCTTGAAATCTGTGTTACTTTAGAAATGCTGGGTGGTAAATAGGAAGCTGTAATGATGACGATAAGACAGTTTGTGTAGCTATCACCCGGCCCTTGTGGGGTAGGGACCGGGGAATTTTGGATTTCTACCTCACTAAAACCACCCCGGTGGTCAGCATCTGCACGAGCAAAAGAAGTCCCGGGACCTCTAAAAAGACAACTCCGGATTGTGTAACTATCTGATATAATTTGAAAGAAAGAAGAAGTCAGTAAGCAGTGCGAACACGTAACAGATGAGGGGTTAGTGACCGAAAAAGATTTATTATTATTATTATAAACCACTTACAGCTATCATCAGAGGTGTATTTTAACCTAATACAATAGCGTAATGGAAGATATGAAAGATGAATGGATTATATCAGAAATGATAAGAGTAAATGACTGACGCCTGAGATAATGGAAAAGAGATAAAATGAGGCCAATTGCGAACAGCACTGACCCAAGCAGAAAAACACAAATAGAAGAGGAAAATATATTAAATTGTACATTTGATATTCAAAATTTAGATTTCATCAACGCTGTAAAAACCGGACGAGTTCAAATCAACCATAACGATATCACAAACTTAGAGCGGGTGTGTTGAACACTATAGTAGACAAATAAAGTCAGAAACACGTGGTGTTTATTAGTTAACACGTATTGTGCGAGAAGAGCGAACGTAACGGATTATCGGTGCTCATAAAACATCCACATCTCAAATGACGGCTATGGCTGACATTGAAAAGGAAACATTGTACCATTTTATTGCAATTTTAATACACTTATAACAAGCGTGACGATTTTAAACCGCGTCCGCGTTAAGAATATATAAAAATGGATGTTTAACTGCTTGAGGATAAGCCGAGACGTAATAAACGGTTACAGTTTGTCCCCCTGAGTACTAGTCGTGAATGACAACTGTTACTGAGCAGGAAATAGTAACAACCTATCGTAAACACAAGAGAATAGTCCTCTAGCTTAAAGGTGGTCTTTGTATTGATGTCTCTATTAAACGTTTGTGGATCCATATTATGCTCATGCTTTAGTTCGCCTTTTGATTTCTATTGATGGTCTCTTAAAACGTATTGACAACACGTGAGTGTTTGTGTATGATATTTATTTTTTTGGCTCCGAATGGTTTACGTGAAATATGGATTCGATTAGATGGATTTTAAACGATAGATGGATTTAAGATCTAAAATATGCGTATTTAAGAAGTTACATATATGTTTATTGGGTAAACTGTGCATAAGTATAATTTGTAAATAATTAACACTGAAAGAAAAGTCAAACTTACTTAGGCACTCTATTTCTTTAAATGGGTAACCATTTATTTACTACGGTAATTTCATGTCTTTTGGCGTAGAACCATGAATCACATCACAAATTAAAAAATAATCAACGTCCCACACGATGATCGGTAGAAATTAGTTGAAATGACAAAGTGCTAGCTCCCGACACAGATTCTGAGAAGCACACAGTCCACACATTAATCATAACGCCAGCTTACTAAATCGTTGTATAAACCACACTAAAATACTTCACGGCTGGGAATGATTTATAGCGGGTGACTTAGACGACTTATGGTGGTCTTTAGGACTACCATCTTCATCTTACCAATGTACTTTTGATGTTACTTATCTATATTAAAATAATAAAGATGTACAATTTGTTTGTTTTTGTGTAATTAGGGCTTAATATATGGAACTATCCATCCGATTTCCAAAATTTAGAATGGACGTTCATGGTGGACTCGCTAGCTATTAAGAAACTATAGGGCTTATTGTTTTTTTTACAAAATTATCAAAATTATTTTACGTGTTTTTTTTACGAGATTAAAGTAGCCTATCACTTTAATCTCGTAAAAAAAACACGTAAAAAAAATTCACACAGACGAAGTCCCGGGCTGAAGTTTGTGCTAGATAATTTTGTAAAAAAAAACAATAAGCCCTATAGTTTCTTAATAGCTCACTTAATAACCGCGATTGCGTTATTTTGTTAAATGATAGAGGATAAAAAGCATAAATGTAGTAATTAGTTGCGTGAACTAAACAGACTAATTGGCTTCTTGTACCAAGCTCTAGCTTCTAAGGAAGCACATATCCAAACGCAAACAACGATAGACAGATGCACTCAAATATATGTGTCCTTTGAAGGGTTACCCACAGCTGCCCTGCAAGTTGGGTAACCTAAGAACTTAATCACTACTGTAGCCTAGTCATCACGATACTGCCATGTTATCTTACACGGATCAGACGCGGGGAAACCACGTGGTCACGACTCGGCGCGCTTGCCTTGCCGGCGCCTACGCATTGTACGCAAGTATTTAGATTTTTCAAATCAATACTTACAAGAAATTAACGAATAGTGATTTTTTTTACTGGACAAACATCAAACATGTGACGTTATCTTAAATATCGGAAAACGTCAATCGAAGAAAACGCCTCGGGCCAATTTAGTTATGGAAATTAGGAATCGGTGAATGAGAAAGAGACTGATGTATATTATGAATAATTTATATTAAATTAAACTTGAACTCGTTTAATCGTAAGTCAGTACGTTTGTACGCCTAGGGGCGGTTCTTTTTAATACTGTTAACGTGAGTCTTTTAAGGCAGTTGGTCACGCAAAGAGGCAGGGTTGCCAATTCGCAGGCAACTGCGAATTGGCAATGCATCGCACATATCTGCGAGCTGTAGCGAGCAAATTCCTGTGATACGGCGTCGTATCGCATCGCATCGCGGTTTTGTGTGGGCGCCCTAAGTTCAGATGGTAACACATAATTTTATATCAATGTGAAGTAACTTTTACTGAGTGTAAAAATAAAGAAATACAATGATTAATGTACACGACGTAGGTAGATACTTTGTTTTCGTACGGCGTGTTCCGTAGTCGTATACGTCACACGACACGATAGAGTCAGTCTTTAATAGTCCCAGATAGGTCAGTGCAGTTGGGATTCCTGTATGCCTGCTGCGCAGAATAACTGGCTTATTGCCTTTTAGATACCTCTAATTTACTTTACTACCTCCAAACGGGACTTTATTATATATTGACGTAACATAGAAAAGAAAAAAAAACTGGAATTTTTACAAAATTCACATCACGCCTGTATTCCCACGCCCGCGTATAGAAGCACACATACATTACCACATTTCACCAGTTATGTTAACATCATCATCAGCCGGAAGACGTCCACTGTTGGACAAAGTTGGCAAGCGACTTGGGGATCGCGGTGTTGGTGGTCAAGTTACAGAAGACGCTGCTGCCCATCTTCTGGATTTTCCCTTAGTCGCCTCTTACGACAGCCACGAGAGAAAAGAGGTGGTCAATTCTAGGCTGGATACCTCACGGCACAGTTATAGGTAGGTAGTATTATTACAATAAAAAGAAATATTAAATTGACTTTTAAAACGATTCAGAGCTAAAGAGCGTTAACTTATAACGGTGTGGTGTCATTAATCGTATGCTAATCACGTATTGCGATAAATTTGGAAATTGTCATCTGTTGGGTGCGCGGGCGTTGATCTGCTGATGAATGAAGCGAATGAGCAGACACTGCGCACCTGTTGATAATGATGCGACATTCAGACTTCGATGCTTATATGCTTGGCTGGGCTCAAGTCATACGCTTATTGGCGCTACCGTGGGGCTAATTTAGATTATTTTCGTTTCAAGTTATTATTACATCCCAAAACAAACATGTTCTTAACATGTCGATAACAAAAATAAATAAGGAAGTATAATAAGTATTTCGCTATCAAATTAATTTGTGTATTTTATCTCATTACAACGACATTGCTGTTCGCATACCTATAAAATTCTTCAAAAGCATTGCTAAAAGTAGTATTCGTTATTGAATTAGGTCAAGTTATTTAACGGTTATTTTAACCCACTTCTCTTAAAAAGTTCTTAACTTACTTAACTTTGACTTATACTTTTCCCTGTCACGGATTCATAAATACAGAAACGACTGACAAACTAATTATAATAATACCTTTATTACCCAAAAATACAGATAGTTGAACAAATTTTCGAATATATGTTACATTAAACATTTGGATGCTGCAAAAATCTTTACACAATAGTTTAAACTCTATCTCTTAAAATAGACTGTATCTTAACTTAAGACACAGTATTTTTTGATAGGCAATTATATGCATGATGTTAGCGAATTAGTCATTTTAACAGATCGCAATCAGTATTGAAAACCATATAAAAACCTACCAGCGCAATTTGTCAGTTTCAGCAACTTTCCGCTTCAGCTACTAACTCGGCCACGTTCACTTGCAACACTGTTGCAGCGGGCACCCATGGGCCGAATATGGCGCGGAATGCCACCCGACACGATTATTTTAATCGGTATTATTCGATATATCGGACGAAGCATCGAATTAACTCGATACGATTCTGTTTTTAATAGGAACTTGTGTACCAAGAAATGATTGTGAAGATACTAAATTATATTGTTTAAATCGTTTGGAGGCTTAAGAAATAGTCTTTATTTGTAAAACTGAGGAGTTTCGTACCTCTGTGGCAAATTGCACTTGCTTTTTTTTACTACGTGTTTGGCGCATGTGTACAGCGCTCCTGTGTTGTAGGACTACTGTGCGCATCTGTTTTATGGTAATGAAGCTGTGTAGTGATGTGGTGGGAGAATGGTATTAAAGATTTGTGTGAGAAGGTTCGGAACCAGGATTATTTTAATCCTACCAAATCATTGTATGATTTGTAAAATACGCAATGGCTAGCAATGGTTGGAAGCGGAAGGCCGAAGATCGAGCTCAGTGGCGTGCCATAGGAGAAGCTTTTCATTTCTATTACTTTTACTCAAACGTTTAGATATAGCACGGTATATTTTAGACTTGTTTCTTATCTATTTTCAATTGATGAATTATGACACTGTATTCAATTATCTCTAGACAGATGGCTTTTGTAAACAGGAATACAATTGGAAGTAATTAAAACTTAAAATTCATTACTTATACAGGTTCTGGTACCGTAAACACCTTATCAATCAAGGAGCCGCCTATAAATAAGGGAAGAGCTCACCGATCAATTTAAAATGCATTACACCACCCCCTTAACAAGTTAAGGTTGCGTTTAATGTTTTATTTTTAAGGTAAACTCCGCGAGTTGCCGACGGCAAGGCGGCAACCCGGTTTTCACGGTACGCAAACTAAAATCCAGTAGGGTGATTCTAGTAATTTTATAAATAACCGTGAGTTTTGCCGACTAGTCAGTCGCAAAAATGGCGACTAATCGCCGACTGCAAATTTTGTTGTATAGCCGGATTTACTGACAGCACATCTCTAATTAGGATAGAATATAGATATTTTTTATATAATATTGCTATGTTATAAAGTTTAAATGTAAAAAAAATTACCTGCGGATCCGATAACTTATGGATCCTTTGTTGTTATCAAAATAATGTAAGGGCTTCAGGCATTCCAATATTCAGAATTTATTGGTTTACGTTACAGACGTGTATCACTATTTTAATAAATATACGTAACATTGAAATTCCTGTCTATCTGAGCCGTATATCGCACCTAATAAGGGTCACCCGTAATTACCGTTTTGAAAATTACAGGCTCGATTTTATAATGGAAACCTTTCTAAATAAATCATGGCATTAATTTCCTCCATATCTTTGACATTTAATATCATAGTGATAAGATTTTTTATTTCATATATATTACAAAAACTCTAAAAACGTAAATCTAGTTGCTCAGCTTAAAAGTTTAGTTTCAGTGGTGAAGAACTGGCAAAAATATCCACAGGTAACATTATTGTAAAAAAAAAATAGTAGCATTTTTAACAATTTCAAGATAATTTGAGAGAATAATGATCCATCCATATCAGATGCAATACTCAAATAGAATTTCCTGGAGCTATTAAGACATAAATGCCTTTCAGAAGGTTTATAGACGTCCCTAATCGCTAGAAAATACATAACATAAACAAAATATTTATTATACATTGAAACCACTTAAAAACTAAATTAGCTTCGCCATTTCCCTCTTTATAGTTTCTAGAAAAGTTAATAGCTAGATTTTGCATCAATGTCCCCTCGATAAGGCTGGGTACACACTCGCAGATAAACGTTTGGGTCATATACTTTTGTCTTTTGGAGTGAAAAAAGTTTTATACATTTATACGAAGTACCAGAATATATGGTAGTTGTTCTAAATTTGAATGTTGTTTTTTCTTTATGCTTTCTTTGTTTTTGGGTTTTTATTTAACAGATGTCAACCCCATCAAATCTGTAATAATTACGTAGGTATATCAGTATGTTAAAGGTTATCTATTTTCGTAATAGACGACGTATAATTTTTAGATAGGTACTTAATAGATCTTTTAGATATTAACTAATTTAAGTAATTGAAAAACGAATATCTTATTTTTTTTTTCTAAATAAACCATTTTTATACGACCAATATGTCCATAGCATGCCAAAAATATTTTGGACAATTTTCCCAAATTCACAAATGCAATTTTATATGCAGAATCGCAAGTCAGTACCTAGCCTAGGTCTAGTGACGTCCGACATGTAGCATTTAGTAGTTATAAACCAGAATGACCGGGACTTTCGAGAAATGAACTTCCTGAATTCGATTCCCGATAATAGACACTCCATGTTATGCATTCTGTAGGTAATTGTAAAAGGTATTATTTCAAAGTTATAGCTTGTGTGATACATGGGAACTATTCAGATGGCAATAATGCAGAACGGTACGTTTTTAGGTAAGTATGAAAGTAAAGAGTAAGCAAATGTTATGTCAAATTAATAATGTTTAAATATGGACTATCCAACACAAAAATATTTTTTCAATTCGGACCAGTAGTTCTTGAGATTAGTACGTTCAACCAAACAAACAAACTCTTTAGCTTTATAATATTAGTATACCTACTTACTTAGATAACTTACGATCTCTTTTGTTTTCGTATAATATTGTATTAGTATTTTCTTTTTTGACGGCCCGTTTTCTAACGCTTTGTATAAACTCGTAATGAACAGTTATTTGATTAATAAATATTTGATTATATTTGAGTATTTGATGTAAAGTATATTAACAGCTGCTGCAGGAGTAAACAAACCAACAAAAACACTTGATTATTGCAAAAACGGATTAACGGATAACTTCTATTACATAAATATAATACGCGCTAGAGTTTTACACTCAGTTTCGCGTATTTTGCAAAAACATAAGAACTCCATAACGAACATTGTCGCAAACCGTAAAAAAGTAAATAAATCATAAAATTCTTGAATATATATTATCTTAACCGCCAACAATAAGTTTTTACTGTTTACATTTCAGCGCGACAATAAACAGCAACTTGTTAAAATAATTAAGTGAACATCACTCGTATAATGCTATGGCGACTAGAGTCTGGCTAGAGGCCTTTCGATCATCATCATCAGCCGGAAGACACCCACTATTGAACAAAGGCCTCTCCCTTAGAACGCCCCAATCAACGGCAACTGGCAACTTGCATCCACCGGTTGCCTGCAACACTGACGATATCGTCGGACAACCTAGTGAGAGGGCTGCCAACGCTGCGTCTTTCGGTTCGTAGTCGCCAATCGAGAACGTTTCGATAGGTCCTGAAAAACTCCAGCGATAGAATCTCTAATAGCTAGGTGTGATATATCAAGATTGTTGGCAGAAGTTGTCAAGACTATAAAACTATGATATAGGAGCGAACCTTAGAGCCATTTTTTGCCATTGTTTCAAAACCCCAAACTGCTGAGAAGAAGTTACAGAACTCGATAACACTAAGTTTCTCAACCACTTAAAGGATCAAATTTCAAAATTCCTAACTTTTATAAATGGGCGGCCTATTTTAGCCGACTTCAAAAAAGGAGGATATTATGTATTCGGCGCGTTAATTTGTGGTTTGGGTAATAAAAGCTCCCTACATATAAAGTGTTATTTCAGAACCTTAACCTCCTTTTAGTTATTAAGCAGTTTCGTACATTTTTAAGGTCAAAATACTAGAACGAACCCTATTTTTAAATCCCTAGAGCAATGTATTGGACCGACATTACAATATTATTATCCCTACAATATTATCTCTCTAATTTGTAGCGCTCACCAACACTTTATATCGGCGATCCACGATAGATACTGATTTTAATGAGTCGGCACTGATAACTGCACGCTTTGCCGTGCATGCGTAGTGTGGAAGTATTGGATACCGGGTATATTATGCCATCTTAATGAGACGACGTTATTTGGAATGTATTGTATATACAAACGTATACCTATATGTTACCGGCAATCCGTATAATCCGATATTTTTTACACTACCTAGGCATTGTATATGTTACCGGCAATCTGTATAATCCAATAATTTATATACTACCTAGCCAATGTATAAAATGTCTTAATAATGTGCGAAATATTATTTATTTTATACTTTGCCTAGGTATCTACCGAATACGCAGCCGGTGTTTTGTGTAAAAGACGAGAGCAGAGAAGGGGGATTGCCATTGAAACAATATTATTAATTAACCGACTTCAAAAAAAGAAGGAGATTCTCTATTCGTCGGAATCTTTTTTTTTTTCTACTAGCTTAAGCCAAAAGCTCTTTTGGTCTAAACAGTATACCCGGTAGAGCAGTAAAAATTCCCTTTTGGGCCTAAAAACTAAAAACACTCACTCCAATCAGAAGTCTAGTAGTTTTGGTCTGGCCAGTACACCCGGTAAAACAGGAAAAGTCTCTCACGGGGCTAAAAACAAAAAAAAACTCCACTCCAATCAAGAGTAGGTCACAAAAAGATGGCCGTTTCATCCACAGATGGTTATGGAAAGCATCCAAACTCATCCGCCGCGTTTAATAGGCTATTAAACTTGCCGATTCTGTAGCAACGCAGGCCCGTCGTCGTAAAATGATGACAAATGTGCTACAGATAAGCTAGGTTTATATGGCGAGCCTTTTATACGGCAAATGAGGTTTTAAGCTAATTAGTAAAGTTATTTTTTAATAATTCATGACTATGTACACATCACTCTGTTTTCATTCCCCTAACTAAGGGATAGGAAGGTGTATAGAACAACCATATTTCTCTAGTAATGTTTTGGTCCCATAATGGGGTGCAGCCTATTGCCATTAACAGGACATTAATCTAGACTCCGTTCCGCTACTAACGTTTTATAAGTGCCATTTTGTAGCCTTGAAATAAAAACCCTACGACTATGACTTTCTCTGTATATGGCAAAACTCTCGCAGCCTATACCATGACATTGAGTCCTATACTGTGTGACAAATTGTGTGTTTACAAGTTTTTCAGCAACGCACCTCCTTTCAGAGAAGGTCTATATTCTCCAAATAAAGAACAAACTGCTACAAAACGTTATTATTTACCCAATTCCATATCTCATTACAGTAAATACCAATATCCAAACAATTCCTAGACATTCCAATTTAACCCTCCCGCACTATAGATAAATTTAAATACTCAGACAATATTTTATGGCTTATTTTAGGTACGGTTTACGACGGAAGACGGGACCCGGTGGATGAATGTCTGGCTAGATTTTATGTTACCTACATACAGGAATGTTCTAGACTTGTCTAGAATTCTAGATAGTGCTATTCAGAGTACTTGTTCTAGTGTTTGATGACTGTTTTATTGTGGTCTATTGTGCCGTGGTGCGAGCCAACTGGTAATAGAAACATCTGTCAAAGCTTAGCGAATGTTTGCGGTGTGGATATCTTAGCTATTGTTATTAGTATTTAGGATAACGTGCCGATCTGAAATAGTCGTTGGCATACATGACGCATTCACTACTCTCGCGCAGTTGGGTAAAAGGAAACGCTTACAAACAATATTTATGTAATACTGAGGGTCTTGTTTTCACAAAAACTCAAGCTCAGTAAGTAGGGTTTATATTACTTTTAAGAAGCTTGGGTATTTATGTCAGGAACAACATAAAATGCAATCGGGTCACAACAATTGACACTACTTATTATTAAATACCCAATTTAAAACCATATAATGTTGTATCCTAATATCCTAACAAACTACTCATATTGTTACATTTATTGCCATTTTATAGCTATTTATAAAAACAATACAAAACCGCAAACAACTTTTTTCCGACCACGGTATCAGGTCGACAACCTTTGCCAACACGCATATTAAAGTTTTCGGAACAATACACCGGTAAGCAGTAAATCAATATTCTTTGCTAGACGGTCGCGGCACAAAGGGGCGCTGCGAAGCGCTGCATCTGCTAACCAATGTCAACGGTGACGTTTACGCGCGAAAAGTTTTACGATCCGCAGACGACGACGCGTCAAACGAATAGTGTTGTTATTAGCCAATGTGTCAATATGTCGGCACTTTTGGACATAACTTATTACTTAATCAGTTTTTGCTAAAGTGTGTTTATCTTGCTTTTTGTATTAACAAAAGCATTTTTGCTACGTAAATGTAGACTACATTTACGTTAACTCAAGTTAACGTCAGGTTGCGTTTAACTCAAGTATAAATTTAGATGAATGTCAGCTTTAAAAACTTAATACATTTAAGCTCAATGTTTTAGTTAAATCTAGTTATAAATAAATAGTATTTAGTTTGGACGCATAAGGCACCATAGTGCACAAGTGTGTGCACAAACCCAGGTGCAGTATCCCTCACATTAGTCCGATAGGACGGTAAGCCAACACGATCGGAGAAAGTTTTAGCGTTGGACGATATCAACACAGCTACATCAATTCAATGCTACTTTGTATTCAAACTCAATTACTAAATTACACCGGTAATAAACACGAAATACCAGTGCCAATACATAATAACTGTTGCGATTGATTCAAGCCACTTACTTTAATGATGGATAACCAAATATAATTATATCATTTGCGTTCTTTTTACCCAAATTACAGAACGACGGAACAACGAGAATGGCACAATGTTCCTTAATTAAAAAACAGTAATTCGTTGTTTAATATCATCGATATGGTGAATGGATCGCGGGACGTCACTCTAGACTGTTCATTTTACGACCGTCTCGTTCGTCGTTCCAGTGTTCCATTTTTAAATGGGTACCTATGCTTGTGGTAGGTCATCGAATAAATAAAAATTATTATTATAATGAACAGATTGTCAACTTTTGTTTTTAAAAGTAAATCGACAATTATTTTAGGGTTTCTGCAGCATTTTACTTAAAAAAGTATTTTAAAACGATGCATTTTTTTAAATTTTTCCGACCCGACGTTAAGACTGCGTAATTTACGAGTGGCCGGTAATAAAAGTTTTTGTTGCGAAAAGCGACGGGGTGCTATAAAAGTTTGCTGTCCCTTTCCACAGTGAGTTTACGAGCGTGAAAACGCGAGATAGGTATACCGTACCGGTAGTTTTATTACCGGGTATGCGAGCGATGTGAACTTATGTACGGTAGCTAGGAAGCTTGGCGGCAAAACACAATATGTCAAAACGGGTTTCATTTAAAATTGGAACACGGTCTTAAAGCACAAACAATTGATTCGCTTTTGACATAGCAATAACTTAGCACATATTAGTAAATTCCTACTGAAACCTGCAACGAGCTGCATTAGGTACTAACGAATAATAAACAGGATTAAAAACATCGATTCGTTTATTTAATAAAAATCTCATGTAGCTTTCAACTGAGGTTTCAAAGTGTAATCAACAATTTTCTCCCTCATATCCCTAATACTTGATCCAAATGCTTCGTTCGGGAATAAAATAGATTTCTCATACAAGAAATCCAAGCACTCAAGCAAGCGTCAATATAATTGAGGAAATAGGTCATATAAGGTTTACGAGAGGGTTGCAGTCTAGGTCTTAGTATTCAAGCTATGTTTGCTAAACGTGACCTCAGGAGGGTTAGAGCTGGATCGCTGTTATTTTATAGTGGGGTTAAACGCTTTTATTACTGGCTGGTAATGGTAACGGTGGAGCAATAACTTGACGATTTGATTGGCATAGACGTAGAGTGACTTCAGAATTGAGCATTTTGTATTTCGAACTAAACAAAACCATTATTTTTAATTAATTAATATGAATATTTCATGGCACATGAATATTCAAATATGACACTTTTTCAATTTTCCCAAAAGTTAGGCCAGACGTCGACGACGACAAAAGTAGCATTGACTTTTGAGTATTTAACATGAGCAGAAAAATAAACAACTGGTTATTACCCGACTGCCAAGGAAGGGTTATGTTTTTGTCATTATCACACGGACATAGACAAAGATGTTTAATTAATAAATGTTAGGAAGATGTCAATGATATTATTATGTAAAAAAGAGGAGGATCGTGTATATTGATACTACCTAGAAACTTGTGTGAGAAGTTGGTTTTAAAACAGGAAAGTAATTACTATGAGTCATAGAACAATGAGGGAATGTCTATGGTGGGGTCATGCTAATGTCCGCCATACGTGTCGTGGTTGGCTCGACCATGGTGATGGTGGGCATGGGGTGCGGTGTTTAATGGCGTCTAACGTTAAACGATGGTTGTCTATTTAATACATAAGCTGTACTGTAAATAGTTACAGTTAACTGATGAATGGATAATGCACAATGGACTAATCGACATAGATAATTACGAACGCAGTTGAACTGCCGCGCAGATCAGGCGAATTGTTTGTTACGGTCTGTGTAGTAGTGACCGACTTTCTGACATTGAGACGAGACCCGGAGTCTAAGAGTGGAAGAGTCAAGTCGTTGATCCTACACCTGGTCGTGTCGGTTTACCGTCCCATCGGACTATAGGTTGTGTGAGGCGAGTTCACGCGCTGGCTTATGCAATATAGGCGCGCGAACACAGTTGCACTCCCTATTCCCCCACTCTCATGGTCCGATGGAACGATAGACCGACTCGACCGGAGATATTAGGCGCAGAACCAACGGCTTAACGTGCCTTACGAAACACAGAAGGATCTCGACATGTGAAAACAGTCACCAATAAAAAGACTGTCCGCGGCGAGCACGGGTTAAACTCGTAAATCGACTGATCTGTAGCTACAAGTCCTCAGAACGAGATACTATTGAACATCATACAGATTAACGAGAAATTTCGTCTAACCATCTCATATATGATTTATCCGTGTCAAATGACGTCATACAGGTTATTTTTAGTGAGCCATACGACGGGCATTGTTTGCAAAGTTTATAGCTAATAACACTGTTCTGCCGGACACCTATGTTTTATTTTACAGTTGACACACCATTTTTATGGCCTATTCACTGGGTTTAAACAAGTGATGGGCACTTAGCGCGTCTAGAACCTCGTGTGGTCTTGCCAGCACTAAAATATTGTAAGAAGTTCATTAAACATGTGTTTAATGTGTTGGTTTAGAATGAGTAAGTAATTAGTTTTTGAAATGTACACTATTTATGCAGGCGACAGCTGAAGATGTAACATATTTATTAACCTAAAGTAACTCAGTCAGTATGTTTGTTTGTTCCATTTTTTCTGCTGAACCGCTGAACAAATTGCCACGCATTTCTGTTTGGAGATTGTTTCCGTTCTTTGCTTTTTATCGTGGAAAAGCCACTGGAACGAACATAAACAGTTCTATTTTTCCCATTCAATATAATTTGTTAACACATTAAAGTGAGATGCACGTAGCTGGATAGCTACCGCGCTAGCGGGTCAATCCGCGAGGTTAAGCAGTACTTGTTGTGGTTAGTCACTGAATGGGTGACCATTTTGTACACTAGTGCGTGGCAAGAAAATCTCTTTGCTAATGATTTATGGTCAACAATTTAATAAACTGTTTCATCTTAGCGTTCATTCTCATGCAACAATTATTGCTTGCAGTTTTCATCAACGAGAATCATTGCATCCTACATTATATCCAGTGATCTCACAATTAATAGTGACGGACGAACAGACGACTTAAGGTGATGTAGTACGCACAATCACCATAAATAACTGTTAATTGGAACCCAGTAATAAAACCTTAACTTGTTTTTACATTCAGTCAATTATATATACGGTACTGGTTAATGCCAGTAAAAGTTTCACAGTACTTTGTGTCCATGTGTGTTTGGATATATTTTATAGAGACACAAGAACACTTTCAACCCTTGGTATGTTGAGCTTATCATTGTAGATCAATTCTTCTATATAAGGCATTATAGAGCAGTCCAATAGCGATGTCCTTTCGATATAAACCAACGAATTTCAATACGAAAAACGTTGGGATTTTTCGAAAGCACAACGGTATCGGACTGCTCAATGAAGTCTTAAGTTACAAGAATATACCTACTGAGCTAGTATTTGTGCCGTGTGGTATCCGGCCTAGAATTGACCACCCCCTTTCCTCCCGTGGGTGTCGTAAGACGGCGACTAAGGGAAAATTCAGGAGATGGGCAGCAGCGTCTTCTGTAACTTCACCACCAATACTGCGATCCCCAAGCCGCTTGCCAAGCGTGGGGATTATGGCAAACCCCCCCGCTTAAACGGGGAGGCCTATGTTCAACAGTGGACGTCTTTGGCTGATGATGATGACCTACTGAGCTGAGCTTGAAAATACTTAGGATAGGACTCACTTAATTTTCGCCCTTAGTTTTACAACTACCATCAAATTCAGGACTCAAGGACTGTACGTACACATGTTTATCTGAGAGCATCTATTGACATTTCGAATACTAGTTTCTGATTCAGGGATTCTTCTAATTGGCCTGCGGTAGTTGTGCCGCACTTCTTTTATTTTAGAGCCCAGCTCTTATCAGTGGACCTATCGACACTGTTTTCTATCATCTGCCTCCATTTTAACGTCTTGATATGTAAACGTGAATATGAATCGTACGACGGCGACGACGGTACGACTTTCATTCAGGTTTTGTTAAGATTTCCTATGATTTTGGAATAGCATATTTCTGTCACGACTATCTGTAGTAGTAGTAGTAATGTATGTGAGGACCCCTTATTTTAAGGGCCCTAGACAAGTGGTAGTACGCTTGACGAATAGAAATACTTATGTTGAACAGCCGCACTCAAAGCCGTAAATGATTACTTAAACTGACACTAAGTAGAGATATCACAATGAAAAGCCTAACTTAGTAATATTTTAAGTAATCATTAAATGTCTCTGAGTTCGGCAGTTAGGTACCTATAGAGCTGATTCTTCAAGATCGATCGACGTCGTAGACTACCGTATACGGCAGGGGTGTAGACAGAGTTTATAGCTTAAACAGCGCGGCATAAATGGGATTTTTACGACGTATTACAGGAGATTGACAGATCTTGTTATAATTTATCGGAAAATATTCTACTTATTATATTTTTGTACAAACGTGAAGGGGTAAAGGTATAGTCGAATAAATATTTATGTACCTATGTATGCACCTAATATTCTGATATTATTAACATTTATGTTATAAGAACGTAGTAATTATATACTTCTACTAGTCACTAGAGTAAATGTTGAGTATTGACTCAAAATTTACTGCCCATTGGGGCTAGACAGGGATGTCGCAGTAACCTACGCGAGAAGTGCTACGAAGAACGATCGCTACTATTTCGTAGCGCCGATATCTAGCCTACGCGAGTGCATCCTATTTAGTTTCTATGATCAAGTATCGTATCTCACAACAACCCGATGGCGCAGTGAATCAAAATGCCTGACGCAGACGGTTGCGGGTGCAATCCACACACGACTAATATAGGGTACCTATTTAATTGGCAGATTTAGGCCCACTGCAATATAACTAAAAGTGGGTGCAATCTATAACTTTCCTACTCCTTCCAAGAACTCCAGTGATGATAGACTAGAACCTTATAAAGTCCAGTGCAGTAATTAATACGCCATTTTAATTGCTAACCGTACAATTTGTGTACGAGTTGATCATATACAGGGCTCGTAATTGTTGGGTTATACATGCTGTTTGTTAATTATGTCGTTGTTGCAGCCTTGATAACAAGGTTTTTATTAAACTGGATGCTTAGGATATTATTGTTTGCTGTTGTGTTTCTTGTCACTATATTTAAAATGTAGGCTGAACGTTTTTTTTTTTTTCGAAAAACCACGCAGTCTATGAAGTTGTCAGTCCTAGACTAACGTATCGAGTTGATAGATGATTCATTATCTAATTGGGTTCAGGTTAATGCCTTAAGAGGCGCTTAAAAATAATCACCATAGTTAAGTACTTATATTAGATATAATAAGTAAATCATTTATCATTTACATAAATAATTAAATAGTAAAACACATAAAGCTTAAAAATCTAACCTTTCTCCAACTATGCAGCTGGAAATCTACGACAGAAAAAATTAATACCTAATATAACGGTACGCTAAACGTCACTTTACTCAGTCAGTGCAAATGTATTGTTACAGTGCATTCTGACTCTCCTGTCTGTCTGAAAGTAGGTACATTTTTTTACAAAAAAAAAAAACACATTCCACTTAAGTTTACTTTCCATTTCTCTTTATCAAGCATTTTACCTACAATATCCGCTAATGTAATGTAGTATTCAAATATTCACGTAGCCTAATAAATACTTAGCTGCGTAAAACGAGAAATTCAGGTCAACAAAGAACGCGGACTTCGAAACTCACCTGTCGCGGCGCATGTTCGCATCGCTACAAGTGCGCAGGCGGCGGCGAGGGCCGCTGCGTGGTGAGCGGCAGCGGCAGCAGGTGCGGCGCGTACTCCGGCGCAAGCACGTACCGCGGCGAGCAGCACATGGAGTACGAGCCCTTGCGAGCCTGCAGCTCCAGCAGCGAGCACAGCGACCGCTCGTACAGTCGCCATTGGTGCACCACCCAGTGCGCTGCAACCACAACCAATCAGTGAGATTTTGTCACTACGCTTCTTTGATATCCGCCAATCAATGAGCTTTAATTGCTACGCTTCTTTGATATCCGCCAATGAATGAGCTTTAATTGCTACGCTTCTTTGATAACTACCAATCTAAGAGCTTTAATTGCTACGCTTCTTTGATATCCACCAATCAAAGAGCTTTAATTGCTACGCTTCTTTGATAACTACCAATCTAAGAGCTTTAATTGCTACGCTTCTTTGATATCCACCAATCAATGAGCTTTCATCACTACACTTTTTGATCCAAAAATCAATGATCTTCAGATTCCTTACTTATGAAAAATGACATAAGTAACCGTTGATTACCTTTCACTTAGGTACTTAATACCTGTCACTGTCGTTTATATGTCAAAGAATATGTCATGGACTTAGAGGTGATTAAGTTATGATTTTTTTCTGTTTATAAGGCTGGGGGATTTCAGTACGCTGTGGTGCTAACCATTAATCATGGAGCTTCAGTAGGTTGCTAGTAGTAGCTTCTATAGGTTTGGTTGCAAATAACCAATTAAACCTTGTGAAGCCTGGTAACTGAAGGTAACCATTATCTTACAACGTGTATGGTTCTAATCACTTATCCTACTATATACAATAATAGTATAATTCCTACTATTGTACTATCATCATTCATCATCATCCACAGCCTTCAATATCTTACTGCTGGGCTTAAGCCTCCCTTACATAAAGCCATCCGCCGCGGCCCTGTGCCAATCTTATCCAGGTGCGCCCTATATTCTACTATATTTTGCCATAATTTTAAATGAAAAATATTTAGTTTGGATGTTTGTTACTCAATTACGCAGAAACAGCTGGACGGACTATAATGAAATTTGACACACCTGGATTAACAGGATTTATATTCGGAAAAGACGTTTTAAAATTTTAAACAAAGCCGCGGGCGAAAGCTTATCCTCATTATCTGATGAATCGAATTGGGATGCTTTAAGAAGCGTCTACAAATGAAGATAATAAATTGATCGTCCGGAATTCGAAATGTATGCGAGCTTTTACGGTGCGTCGACGCATCGCTAGAAACTTATCGCTCAGGCGACGCTTGGTTGCACCGCAATGAAGAGTGATGGTCCATAAATAATTATTAGTTTGGAGTAAGAAATGTTTAAGCTATATACAATAGTAGAATAATTGAATAAAACCGTACACACGCGAAAATTAAACTGCTTACGTAATTATTATGACCTAATAAGAAACAACCAGCTCACTAAAATAAGTTGCAGATATCATTGTAAGGCAGATAATTATTAAACACACAAAATGCCCAGTGCTTTGTCTTCTTCTATAGAATATGAAATGGCTGATGATAGAAAGAGAAAAGCTTGTAACCCGCTATACAACCTTAAAACCGCAAGTAATTAGCAGCACAGCTCTAATTATAAACAAGGATTAACAAAATTATTTTCAAAAGAGCAACTATGGAGTCTCTAGTCGGTTCTTCCTCTTGGAATGAGACTTTGAAACTGTGGATATAGATGTGACGTTTAATTTGTGCTCTTTTGTAAACAATTTAAAAAAAAAAGCTTATGTCTAGGGGGTCTAACAAGTGGCAGGACAGTAATCGAATCGAAATCGAATGGAATTGTGAATTGAAGGGTTGGTAAACATAATAATCATTGTGGCGTTCTAAGGCCTAAGCCTTTGTCCAGCAGCGGACGTCTTCCGGCTGGTGATGATGATGATGATGAAGCATAATAATTATGTTATAGATTTCATAGTCGCAGCATTATCCAAAGCCCCTAATATAATATTCTATTCTCTCTGACTACCGTTTTGCCACTTGTCTAAGTTGAAAGATTCTTAATCGCTACAGCACGCTTTAGCAATATTCACGATACCGGAGGATGTACCGATAATATAATAAAAATAACATGAATTATAAAACCTTGCAGCTTTAGAAGTAGGCACGGCCACCGCCCGTACTCCCGGCAATAGAGCTGTAAAATAGTAATATTATTAGCACCCTAAAAAAGTAGGATCTGTGACGGCATAATCGGAATAATATAGGTATTAATAGATTGTACATGTGCTTATCTATTCTGCAGATATTTCTATGACACTTTCATCTGAAAACAATAGAAGTAAGCTGAGTATAAAATCCTTATGCTTCAAACAAAGATTTTACTTTTTTTATTTTTGCTCTTTTTCTAATCAATTTGTAGTAGATAGGTCAAAATGTTATCTGTCCTCAATAGATTAAAGAGATTATTTATATAAAAGCACAGATGACGCGTTCAAAAGCAACAGTATAAAGTTATCCTTTCTTCCCAAAACCGCAAACGAGACGAAAAAAAATACGTAGCTACAACAATCTCGAAAAATGTACAGCCCGCAAACTAAAACGCCGTTAAACGTCAAAAAACTTGCCATCATAAATTGTGACGGAATCCAGCTGACATAGAGACCTGTCACCATTTTCTCGTGACGAAAATAAAGACGTTTTGACACGTCAATAAAAATGCGCATACGATGTGATGAATAACGTCGTCTCATGATTCGGAATGCGCGATCGTCGGATTTTTTGGTTTGAAATCGGAATTTCGCGCATGTTTTTCTTAGACTGGCGACACAAAGGAACGGTGCGCGTGCACATACAAACTGAATAGAATTGCGATGATTTCGCGGTCTAATTAAGCTTCATTCATTTAAAATACACTTGTCAGTCTGTACGATCTAGATATACGTTACACTTTGTATTGCTGCATGTTCTTCCTTGATTTGTAATGTGTTTTAGATGTGAGTCTTGTATCTGTATCAGTGTGGTTATGTGGTATAATATGATAAAGGTGTTCTCTTGAATTCTGCGTTCATAGTCTACAAGCAAGTTTAAGAGTGCATTGTGTGCTCATTATTCGCTTGAGCAGATGACAGTCGTTTATAGACAATGTTCTTTTGATATTATGGGCATAATAAAAATAATTTGGTAGCTTTATTGGAAGAATTCCTACGTTTACTGACGTCATCGCTTTTAATTTAAAACTACAAGTAAACCATTTAGTTACAACTTAACACCTTGCTGAAGTGAGTTCAATTTAATGGGTCTCTGTAGTGCCACCTGTCATGTTTCGCGCAAACTACTGGCCTAACCTGGCTTATCGGGGATCGGTCAATTACCTTCGTAAGATCACGAACATCAAGATAAATGCCGACCGAATAAATTAACTTCAACAGCGCAGGTTTATGTGATTGAAATATGTTTTCATTTTCGTGGTACAGTCGACAGCGAAATTCCCTGGATATAGAATTTATTAAACATACCATTAATTGGCAGCTCGTGACAGGGAGATGTGAAAAGGGAGTGGGAAGGCCTTTGCCCACTTTGCAGTGGGACACTTTAGGCTATTACCTAATAGGCTAATACTAATCACACTATCACACTAATATTATAAAGGTGAAAGTTTGTGAGTGTGTTTGTTACCTCTTCACGCTCAAACGGCTGGACCAATTTAGCTCAAATTAGGTATAGAGGTAGCTGACACCCTGGATTAACATATAGGCCTTTTATCCCGTTAAAATGTAGCGGGTAACACCGCTGGGCGCAGCTAGTAATAAACAATTGAAGAACAATTTGTCACAATTTAAAGTACAAAATATTCTCAGACCATCTTTTGGAACCTCTTTTGAGACTATTACTTGAATTGAATTATATTCCTTCCTATTATTTGACAGCAAGTTTTTTAACTTGTTACGCTACTTCTGCGGCTGACGGCCTGACTGACCTACCTATTATAGGGTTGGTTATTGGGTAAAAATGAATTTATTTGTCAAGTTTATGCAGGAATTTCAATCGCGATCTGCCTAGTGGTTGTAGATCAATGACCTATCAATGAGGCTCATGAAAGGACACTTACTTTTTTTGACTTGACATGACTTTGATAGATAAGGCTACTGACTACCGGTAGAATAAAATATCACGATGAAATCAGTTTTAATAGGCTGAAATCACTAGCTCACATCGCCTTTTCCTGCACTGTATGAGAAGTGGCCCTGCACTGCTACAATTAAATTTACAGTGAAAGGTTAGAATATTAAAAAGGGGGAAATTTTCGCAATATAAAATAATATTCAAAGAAAACTATTGACAAAACTCTCAAATAAAACTGGAACCATACAAGGTACTTTTTATATTTTATAATCCCCACTTTATAACTGACACGACATATATTTTTTAAATTCCATATATCACTGCCTCAGGCCATTTAGCATGCGCAAAGGCAGGCCTGGTTACGCCTCCGCGCATCTTAAATGCACTTGCGTGTCTTCCTCACAGCTAATTAGCCAGGAATCGTTGTATTTTGTGTGATTTACTTTTTACACAACCGTTTAGGCATCTTTTGTAAAAAAAAATAATAAACGTCGCCCCCTAGGAATTTCTCCTGTATTGTGGGTGCGTTTCACAAACATGAAATATCACATACACAAACACCCAGATTCGGGACAATCAATTGTGGATCGCACAAATTTTTGCCCCGTGCGGCGACGGAAACCCGCAACCCTTAGCGCAGCAGTCTAATCGCTTAGCCACTACGCGAATCAGGTCGTCAAATTTTAAAGGCAACTAAAAATCTCTCAATAGCCTAATATAGGTATTGACGTCGAGACTCGCAGCGAGTGGTTTATGAGCTGACAGGTTCTCCAAAACGCTCTAAAATCTACTTTCGAAGGTCGCGGCCGTTCGCAGCTTCGTAGTCGCACGCGATTAACCGCACGCAAATGATTGCGGCCGATGACTGACAACGTGTCAGCCGTGGGCCGTCGGTCGTGTAGGGTTTCCACTTTCCAAATATTTGTGCGAGAAACAAAATACAATAATTTAAATAGCACACAGTATTTTAACCGACTTTAATAGGAGGAGGTTCTATGTTCGTTTCGTTACACACTAAGTTTTCTGTTTCCTCTCTTCTACTTGAACTTCTCATACAAATCGATTTTTTTAAGAAGTAATTTTTTGATAAAGTCTTTCCTTTAATTTTATCATTATTAAATATGAGTCTAAACTCGCGGCCACTTTAAAGGTGCACATTAAAAACCTATATATGTTAACTCCTAAAAGCAAGTAGGTACAATCACGGACAAAATGTCAAGGCCTTTCATAAATGTATCAATAACCTGCCTCTCTTTTCAATAATACCGTTGTCTGTCACTGTACTCGTTTAATTATGGGTTGGTAAGTACTATGTGCGGAGGTAAACTTTGTGTGGAATCTAAAGAAAAGGGCAATTCTACATAAATATTACGAGATTTGATCTAAAGCTGATTGATGAACAATAAATTCATATTAATGGGACCGAAAATTATATAAGATAAACGAAAATAAAAGAATTATAAATCGTATTTATTTTCATTAGAAAATAATTAATTAAGGTAAGAAACATTATTATAATAACTGTTTTACAATCAAATAAGCGTGGGTTCCAAATCTAATTTATTAACCATAAACAAATACCAATCGATGCTAACACAACAATCAACATTACTCCGTCTAGATAGTAAAACGCAAATACAAGAAGATATTAAAACAGATCGAATCGATCTACTAAACTTATTAGCAACCAGATGCTAAACCGACTGAAAATAACTTAGAATAGTTATTATCAAAATAAGGAAGCGAAACATATAACAAGCGAGCGACCAGCAACAAGTCCGCAACATTGTCGCACGATGCATATTTAAATCTCCCGACGTAATGCCACTATCAAACTATATCTATTTTTATTACCTCACCCACACCTTCAAACTATTACACAGACAACATTAAACCCTATATCCATCTACATAAAATCGACTCTAACTTGCAGCAAAACCCCGTTCACACCGATCCATTTCATGAAATAACACTAGTGTGCTATGGTCGTGTCAATGATACAACTGCCAACTCATAAGCAGTTTGTACGTACCAACCACGTGCCGAAGTATTTATACATGTAGACATAATGCAAAAGTACTTTCCAGTGTAATCTGAACTGTTTGATTAGGATCTAATGCGTCCAACAGTCACGATAATGTACTAGGCAAGCAGGGTGAGGGAGGTCAACGGTACTGGACAATTTTATACACGAAGATAGAAAATGTTGCATGTGTCCGATAGCGGTTTATTGTTCGAAGATTAATTGCATAGTGATATTTAACATCCGTCTGTATATAATAAGGTCATAAAATTGTAATTATTGTCACTGCTTCCTGCTAAATATTACGTGCAATTATATAATATCAATGTTTCTATACTTAGAAGTTGACGCAAGGAGGAAACCAAAAAGTGAAGCGTTGACGCTTGAAGTTATAAATCACCCTATTCTATTGCATTGTTTGTATACATTGAGACAGTTGAGTTACTATTTAATTAACACGATATACGACATTATTGGAGGTACAAATAATGATAACGGTATATACGGGCTGCGATTTATCATGTGTAAGTGTAGTGGTCTATTTCCATCACTACTGCTATCTAAGGATCAATTACAGGCAGAAAAGTGGCTAGCTGTCAAAAATATCCAATGACCAGTAAGTTTGTACATGAGTGACACTCATGGGTTGTTCTTTTTAGTTTTATGTAGATACTTTTTACGTAAATGCATAATTAAATCGTAGACAGAGGTCCAAAAGTTTTTAAATGAAGTTAATGTAAGTACAAAGCTTTATATCTAAAAGCTCAATTATTAAATGCTAGTTAGATTGCAGCACGATCTAGATAATAAGGTATCGTGAAAAAAAATTACTAACATACAAACATAAATAATAATACAACATGTCAACAGTCAACCTATTAAGATCAGGTACCTACATAAACCTACACTTTACAAAAAATCTGTTTTATGTTATCTCGCCTTTCTTTCCTATTTAAAATACACCCATGTATTGGTGCTTTCGAGATTGAAGACTTAAAAGACAGACGCAGAAAAATGCAAAGAAAAATATCGTATTGCAAAATAACGGTGCAAATTTTTGGTAGATTCTGTAAACCCATTTTAGGTGGTGTTTGATTTATAATCTTCACTATTTGAAACGGTGTCAATGTTTTACAATTCATAAATAACATAGGTAATGTTATCCAAAATACTCGTACTTTCCTTCAATGTACACGAAAATAGTGTTGAAAGTACTTGCCCGACCTAATCCAAGTGCGCCACGTTTTCATAATTTAATGCTGATCATATTTTATTTGTTCCGTTCTGTGTTCAGCTATTTTAGTATTCTAGCTATGCTTCATATTAAATATGAATGCTGGATACGTGTTGACGTGATTTAGTTCGCGATTCAGTGTATCGTAATCAATTTACGGTGATAAATTGTAGAATAGTGATTGAACGAAGTATTTCGGGGAAATTGATTGACTTATCGAAAATATTGATCGAATTCGAAATATTAATGAGAAATTAAGTTTATTTGTTTGTTACCTTTTGACGCCTAAATCTTTTATCCAGAAAAAAAGTACTGTTCCCGAGGGAAAGAACATAAACATTTTACAGTCACAATTGCTTTTGGCCGCTAGATGGCAAGACGTGTCAAATTCGACGCGGGTGAAACTGCGAGGAGCTTCAAGTATAAAATAGATCTTTTCTTGAGATTTGTTTACGTAGACCTACATGTTATCGTATTGACATCGGTGTAATAAAATAGCTGAAGCCGTGGAAAATAGATTAGCCAAACAAGGCTGCCCGGATGTTTCCTTTTGAGTATTACTTAAGTGTAGAGTTAAGCTATTTAACTCGACTTTCTTTAAAATTAATGACAACTGATTGAGAGCCTGTGATCTTTAGACATTTAAAAATTATAAAGAACGATAAAATTAATAAAAATAGCAACACACATGCATACATAACATCACGCCTGAATTCCCCGAAGGGGTAGGCTGAGGTGTGTAGCACACCCACGTTTCGCCAGTTATGTTATTGCCATCAACCGGGTACAAATCTAGACTCCGTGCTGCTACCGAGTCCAAATGGAAAAACCCAGTAACACTTTGCCCGATCAGTCTACAAACTAGTAAACGACTATAAAATCCATGAAAAGAGGTAGAATGGTTAATTATATTAATAACACCAAACAGTCAGATGTCGTGGAGATACGGGTATAATCACCTGGTTCGTTATGCGGTTGATCTTGTACAGCGTTAATAGATAACAGAACTAAGTGCTTCGATACAAATTAACTACACGTGTAACCTGAAGTTCAAGGTCCTAACATAGTAACATAGTTATTAGTTAATTATACAACTCACTACGGTTACTACACCAAAATATACCTTCGTTTCTGTAATTGAAGCTATTTATAGTAATAGGTATACTGGTATATCGTCACGAGTTGTCCTGAAGGAAGCAGATAGGTCGTTAGCCCACATTTCGTTCCATCATCATCATCATCAGCCAGAAGACGTCTACTGTTGAACAAAGGCCTCCCCCTTAGCACGCCACAATGAACGACAACTTGCCATTTGCATCCACCGGTTGCCCGCAACTCTGACGATATCGTCGGTCCAGCTGGTGAGAGGCCTGCCAACACTCAGTCTTCCGGTTCTAGGTCGCCACTCGAGAACCTTTCTTGCCCAGCGGTTTTCGGTTCTTCGAGCGATATGGCCTGCCCATTGCCACTTCAACTTTATATTCATTGAGCTATGTCGGTGACTCTAGTTTTTTGGCGAATTTCCGTATTCCGGATCCTGTCGCGCAAAGAAACTCCGAGCAGCTGTCTCCATAGCTCGTTGAGTGACTCTGAGCCTCTCCAAAAAGCTACGTCTCGGAGCCATACGGCATAATTTTGTTACAGAACTCTTGTTACAGAGACGAGGTTGAGGCCCATTTGGCAACCATTTTCAAACCAAAGTGCAATCAGAATGACAATTTTCCAAGAGTTCAACCCAATAACACTTTACTCGATCTCAGTGGGTATCAAATCGAAATATTACAATACTATAGCAATATGAAAAAACTGTAAACCTGGGTTTAAATATCTATAATCGCCAACCCTAGCTAGCGTGGTATTCAATGCTCAATTTTTCTCTATCCGAGAAGAGGCCTTTGCCCTGCAGGGAGCAGTTATTGACTGTAATAATTTTTATTTTATTATGAGCCAGTACTTGACGACCTGCACAAGATTGCGTTTGTCACCAAGGCGATTCACAATGCGACTTTTACAATGTCGTTCTTTCCCAGTTCTGTGACTAACGTTGAATAAATAAATCGAGATAAAATTTAAATATACTGCTATCATGTGATCCATGATCGTAACAGGCTGGTATTTTATTTAAGTTTGAATACAATCTAACGTTTTAAACTAGGATGAAAAAGTACCAAATTGTTACAAATTAAACAAAAGTAGGGATGGAAAGTAGTCGGGAACTTTCTAGAAAAAACGTCAGCCATCTATTCTGGTGGACATTGATCGACAGGCCACAGAGAGATATCCCACAGGGACTAATTGATATCCTATTATTTATTAACTGGCTAGACGGACGGCTCACGATTAGGTTTTAGTCTAAACGGCTAACATTTTTAATTAGGTCTACCTGAATTGTACGTGTATTTTGGGAAGCAAGAAGGCTGGGATTTCTGTTGATTTAATTAATAGGTGATTAGGAATGAAAGATGTAAGTGTGTAACAGTGTGTGTTACTGGACAAGCAGAAAATGGCACTTTTAACGAGGTCCAAAAATATTATCTGTATTCGATTGAAATTGGGAGCTATTTAAAACAACCTAATTCCTTGTGCTTAAAGGGACATTTAAAGTAAAACCTAATAAAAAATATGCATTTGATAACATTTTAATTATCATTGTTATAGATAGATATTAAGAAAAAATATATTTATGTTCCAATAGACATACATTTATCTGTCAAGAAGCGATGTCTTGTTTAGGTCGTCAAGGGACCAAATTGCAAGCAACGCAAGCAAGCTACTGTAATATGTAGATCAAAAGATTCACTCACGGCCTAACCTAGTCTAGGCACTGTGATGATGAATATTGGGTCTTCATAATAGCTAGAAATGCACTTTAATTGACAGCCACAGTTGTTGATTGAATACCATATTCAATTGATTCTTGATAGGAATTGAAACAGTGCTGTACTACGTCGTGGTCGTAAGCACACATCTATTTAGTTACTGTCTAAGATATCACATGAGTAAGACCCTATATTTTTCTCCTAGCACCAGTCTTCACCCAAGCCTTTTTCCAAATAAATTGAGGTCGGTTTCTAGTTTTACCAGCAGGATAGGTCTAGTATTAGCATTGTTAAAGACTCAAGTCTTGGAGTCTTATTTAATAAAGCTAGAGTTATTTTTGAAGACTCGAGTCTTATATATAATACTTAGAGCTCAAGTCCTTCAGAATTTGGAGTCTTTTGTAAAAAGACTTGCGTCCTGCCAAAAAGAACTCAAAGACTGAGTCTTTTAAAAAAACTAATGACTGAGTCCTCTAAATCCATAGCTATAGTTTGGTTGGAGTAAATAAAATAGCAATTAACTAATTATGGATTTATTAGGTACGTAACTAATAATACACTAAAATATATATTATGTTAGTATATTAAGCCATGAAGACAGGCACATTGAAGCCCTTATGGTTTTATTCCCCAATCGGTTTCGTCGTTTGGTTATTAAATTTCCTGATTTAGAAATCAAATCGTCAGTCTTCAGGTGGATACAATTGATTAGGTTAGGTTAGGTGTATTAAATACAACAACTCAAGTTCATGACTCAGTCTAACTCAAATAACTTAAAAGACTCGAAAGGACTCAAAAGACTCAAAGAACTCAAAGGACTCGGACTCATGTGACTAACGAGTCCTAGTCTTGAAAATCGACTCAAGTCTCGAAATGAAGACTAAAAGACTTGAGTTTTATACAACACTATCTAGTATTTTACATGGACCGACTGCATATCTGTCCAGCAAGGAGCAGTTGTAAATTAAAGAATGATGTGACACAATAATTTTGATATATTTTTAGCTAAAAGCACACAGTACAAAGGCAGACTTAATGCCAGTACAGTTTCGGTAATTAGGAATGCCTCAATGTTTTGGTGAAAATATCTGTTTGAAAGCTACGAAAAGTTTAAATAAATAAGTTATACCAGTGTTTCATGATAAAATGGCAACCCGTCAGTCCATCCTCTGAAAAAATATAGGTAAATAACCTTGTAATGTTGTGACTTTGAAGTCATGTAGATGGGCTATTCAGATGACTTACGATGACATAAATATTTATCATCAACAAGGCATCTCATTATACCGCGACCTTTCAAAACCTAACACATTATTTTACATTGTATGAATTAATCGGCTGATTTACTTACAACGATGTTTTAAGAACATTACATTTTTATCTTACAGTTTCTTTACGTACTTAGTAAGCACAGAGGATCGTTGTCCCTTATCATATCGTGTCAACGGTAAACATAGAAACAAATGAATCCTTGTACTATAAGTTATGATGTACCTTAATAAATAATTTTAAAATGTGATACAATGTTTGACAAGCCGAATGTCGGTGTCGTTTTAGATTTGTGTTTGTACAAAAGAACTTTGTATTTTACATAACGGTTGGTATAGTTACGTTAATGGGCCTTTCATCGGGCTATGGGAATATATTTGTTTATGATTGTTCGTCAAAAGGTAATTAACTGTAGGTACTCTTTCTATTGCCTATCTGTAAACGTCTAACCTTTATATTTGGAACTTGATGAAAGCTTTTGATACGGTATTGTGAGTAGGTACTATCGATTAAGGTTTGACGTCAGATCCCATACTCTCACGGGACACGAGAACTAATAGTAGACCCCCCATGATATTTTAATTAACTAGACGTGCAGATTCCAAATGTGCAATAATTAGTACCTGTCGTAAAATCACTTAATTATCTACATTCCCCAGAGCTTTGACCACGGTTAGGGTGTTATACCTATACTATCTATATGATGTGAGTTATAAATTACTTATCAGTTGCTAAAAACGGTGAAGAAAAACATCGTGAAGAAACCGGCACACCTGAGAGATTTTTCAACGGTGTGTAAAGCCATGTCAGAGGCCTACGGGCGGTTTAAGTTCTGACACCAGGTTGTTCATCAACCATACGATAAGAAGATGTGGGTAGGTATCTATAGACACTTCACATTCCGTGCCAGTAAGTGTACTTAGTTAACAAGTGCCAATAATGATCTGCTACTTATTTTGCTTAAGCGCATTTTTTTATCCATAGACATAATTATATTATAAGTAATGAACTACTGTTTAGGAAAGAATATCGTTGCGGCTACCGGCTACTAGTCAATGACGTGCCGCCTCGTTTTAGCCGGCTAATCGGCTGGTCGGCTAATGGCCGTTTAGCCGATATTTTTTTTTATTTTCCAGACAGGCTTTGCAACAGCGTTAAGGTCGTTTAAACTCGCTAAGTGTCTGTAATGTGATCAGTTAAGTATCAAATAGCCGTTTCTTGTTTGACGAGAGTTCGAGCCAAATTTTGCTTTTTTACTTTTATTAATTAACAGGTTGGAGTGAGATTCTGGTGTGTCTGCAGCAAAATTGTTCAACGAAAATATGTTTATTCATGATAAAAATCTGTCATGTATTTTATTAAAATGAAATGAAACTAGTTTACATGGGATCTTATGATTATTTACCTAAATGGAATTTTTATCATGGGATGTTATATTCATTAAGTGACAATAATTCTTTTTGAATTTCGGTTCAGTAACAAAAAAAATTAACATGATTTTTTAATTCAGGACCACGCGAGTACGTTTCCTGTTAAAATGTCAAGGCATGATATTTCACCTGCACATACTAAGACCTAGGTAATTAGGAACCCTAGACAAGTGATAAAACGGTGGACGAATAGAATTTAAATATACCTATTTAGGTTCATTTATATTTATGAATTGTATGCATAAAATTTAGACCGAGAAGGCGATGGAGGGACTATTTTGATACCTTTGCCGCAAAGACATGGCACTGAATAAAGATTTGTGGAGTAATAAAGGGGAGGCCCAGCAGTGGGACATAGAACAGGCAAATTAAAAAAAAAATACCTGTGTATTAGGTTAATCTGTAGGAAGAGCGGTGTTGAGAATCAATAAATTAAATAATCGTATCCTGTACAGTATACCCCACAAGTGCGTAACGACTAGGTTACTGTGGTTATGGGGTTATGAGCGGTGTTAGGGTCACCGTACCGACTAACCATAGATGCGTTGTTGATACGGTGAAGCTACCGGTGAACTTCGTCGAGTTCTATTCATAATTAGTAACTGTCTTTATTAGGAAGAAGCATTAGCGAGCCCTTTTAAGGTAATGTGTAGGAAGCGCGATGTATTTTAATGTGTTTTTATTTATAGGGAACTTCATCCTCATCATCTGCCCAGCTCTCTCCTAACTACGTTGGGGACGGCTAGAGGTAGGGTTGACAACCGTAAAATATTAAGTGTTGTTCTATATTTCGCGTCTGCGTACTATATACAGTTGGAGAAATATATAGTACGCATAAATACTATATTTTCAACACCGAAATCTAACAAACATTTCATTTAAAAGTCACTTTTGACTGATGCGATAGCGTGTTTAGTCGAACAAAAGAAAGATTCGACGTCCCACCACATAAGATTTACCATAACAACCTATGATCTCCACCACTCGATAAGATAGAGAACCTTTTTTCCATAAAATACTAATTTTTTTATGGCTTACTTTGTTAAAATACTATAATTTGCCGAAAAAATGGTGGCAACCCTAACTAGAGGCTAGATGTCAGAATAATACATGGAGCAAAGAAGCTTGGATAAGTATGACCTAAGGTCATAGCACATATATCAACTCGGAAAGAAATCGTCACCATATCCACTCGAGCTGTGCAACAATCTTCGTATGCAACTTCTTACTACAACGCACACTAATCGGAATCGTAACGTAATCGCCTCGTCAAGCACACGAACCGAATATTTGACGACGAGGCGAAAAGCGATACGGTGACGATCGCTTTCCGAGTTGATATGTGTGCTATGAACTTAAATAAGGAAATAAACATGACGTCTTGTTTGATCCCAGGTCGGTCGGTAATTAAATATCAATCAGCAAACTCAGGTTTTAAACATAGATGTGAGAAACGCCCTTCGCTAATTGGAGGTGGCAACTATCATTTACCAACTTCTATACAAAATACAAAACACGTAAATAAAAACACGTTATCAAAAAACACATTACTGGTAACAGAAAACTCAAGATCAAAATTAAAAACGTCGTAACTGTAATTAAGAAACTACGTCACTACACAGCTGAATCATAACAGGTATTCAGTACAGTTGTCCTTAAGCAATACAAAATTATATGTTGCTACAAATCATTGTATCGGAGCAACAGCCTGCAACTTTGTATCAGCTCCTTGACACGGTAAACTTGAGACCATTAGCTGTAATCGTTGTGTAATTGCAACATCTGTTGCGTTGGCATTTGTAGTACAAAATAAACAAATAGGAACGCGTGGTTTTGTTCTATTGTTACTTGTAGCATTGGGTGGGTTTTTCTAGAATTAGTGCCTACAATTAAATAGGTTTGAACTTCAAATTCCTCAACAGCCTCGTTGGTCTGGTAGTCATGAGGTCCTAGGTTCGAATCCCGGGTCGGGAAAAGTGTTACTGGGTTTTTTCCGTAAGGTAATTCTCACTAGCAGTACAGAGTCTGGATTTGTGCCCTCAATTACATTGAAACCTCAACTTAACTGGCGAAAATACATGTTTTAGCTTTGAATTATATACACACTATCACGTCTGTTAACAACCAAGGGTATGCAGAGATGTTTCCCTTTATCGAAAATCACACACACAGAATTCGGGAATGCCATGCTGTTTCGGCTCGCGACTCTGCCGCGTAACAGGCTCATGAATAAGGGCTCCGTTCGAGTTCGAAACTCTTCGGGCATTCCCGAGTACACACGTGATGTAAAACCGGCGTATAAAGTAAATAGTATAGATAACACTCACGAAGGTGATTATAGTAGAACTAATTAGTTGGCGAGTCTAATTGCCCTTCAATCTCGTTTCTCGATTCGATCGGTTGCGTCTTACGACTCGCTTCTCGGCAACCAAAAGGAATTGAGTTCATATAGTTCGACGACCTGATTGGCGTAGTGACTAAGCGATTAGACTGCTGCGCTAAGGGTTGCGGGTTCGATTCCCGCACGGGGCAAAAATTTGTGTGATCCACATTTGATTGTCCCGAGTCTGGGTGTTTGTGTATGTGATATTTCATGTTTGTGAAACGCACCCACGACACAGGAGAAATTCCTAGTGTGGGGCGACGTTTTTTTTAAAACAAAAAAAAAAAAAAAAAAAAACCCCCCTTTTCCAACAGTCGAAAGTAAGTTGAATCAATTACGTACATATCTATAGTTATATCAATAATAACTTTAGTTTAGTTAGGTACTAATTATTGTGATATCAGCTAACGAAATCCAGAATATACTGCGTTACTTATCCCGATACAAATCGTCTTATTACGGTGTTTGTAGTGCGCCTGCGCAGTGTACCGGTAGCAACGCAGCTCCGATTGTATTCAAAGTAAACATCTTATCAGCATGACGGGTCAGCGTTTAGAATATATTACACAGTCGACGTGTCCTTTAAAATAAATCTATTCATATCAAGGGAAACCTGTTGTTTGTGTGCTTATTAAAACGTGGGTGGAAACTGTTATGACTTTTTTTAGAAAGCTAGATCCTTAGATCGACCATGTAGGGTTACTCCGTCCCCCTTATTAATAAAAAAATACAATTTTAAACCAAGGATTAAATTATACCTGTCACTGTCGTTTGCATGTCAAAGAATAGAGCTGTCAATAGACTTAATACGGGGTTTAGTTAATGCTGGTGGTATGATCCTCGGTTATGAATAAGAGGGCGTAGATTTAGCATAACATGATGCTGTTTTATAGATAATACAAATACTAGTGTTCCCATTCCAATTTCCCACAACTCAAGTCCACAATTTATCTAAGAACTTCCACCTCACAGCCTATGTATACCTAACTACCTATATCTAGGTACATCTTTACCAACTTTCTTTTCAGTTAATTCGGCAAAGTTGAGTTCTGATCAAGGATAACGCTGAATGGCAACAGAAATCCAGAAATACTTATGCCTTTTTGGATATCTAAAATCGGTTAAAGAGCGTCGTCCCCTGGTCTTTACCATGAACTATTAAAGCGGGACATTTTCCGCAGCTACGTGCAGTGTGCTTCCACAAGGGAAAATGTTCTGCTTTAAGAGTTCATGGTAAGGGGGCTGAACGCACATGTCAGTTACATCAAATATCCCGTCAAAACCAAACTTTTATCACATGCCAAAGGTAGGATAACTTGATTCAATAGAAACAATACTATTATCCCAAGTTCAGGACCTATGTCAGGACACACATTCGATGTCTAAAAAAAAAACAATTGAATAAACTGTGACGTAGGGTGGAATATTTTTTACGTTGTTTGTACGTTGTCCAACACTGGTAATTTCTTCGGTGTACACACGCAAATGACACATAGAAAAACGCCTACACTCCTCCTCGGAACACCTATGGCTCTTACCAACAATACAAACCTGCATTTGACTCACTTAGCACTCACTAAACGGGTCAAAACAAGTATAACTAACTGTATAATTCATCGTGTCGTTACGCGGAACGGAGTCGGCAATTCTCAGGAATGACTTAATCGAAAGTCGCCGAGCAACAAGCAACATCGTAAGAATCTCATTGAGTATTACATCAACAGCAACATTGTCGTTAGCGACCTTGACACTGAATCTGTGTTGTGGCTCAACATTGTAAGCCGAACACGCGACTTAATTTGAAGAATTCCGTAGTCATGAAAACAAACTGGTTGAGGTTGCCGTTTAGGGAACACGATACGAGCACGCGACGGGGTCTGGTGGCGATAGCGTGACGACGATACTTCCAATGAATGAATGAAATGTGACGTTATTTACTGTGTTTTTATATTGTAATTTCAGTGTCCTTTTTAAATAAACTAAAAGATATTTTGTCCATTATGGAAAACTTAAGAGGGTTACTTATATGTATGTGTATGTATGTACTTAACAATAAGCAGGATAAGGCAATTAATGTCGTTAAAATTAATTCACGTGTTTAAATTATGTAAAGCTGGATTTCAATGATACGATAAATAATTATTTGTCTGCACTACAAGTGTCATAAATCTCAATGAAGACTACAAACAGTTGTACTGATCAACAATTTATTAAGAATCGAATAATGACTTAGTGACGTCATATCGACAAATAAGTACCTTTTAAAAATGCACAAATCGCATCGTGTAAATGGACGTATCAAGATGATCTTAGGTCGATGCACTGCAACAATGTAGCGACACCTTGAAACCGATACCCGACTGCGAATGCTACCGCTTTTTACCTCACCGAGTACAATACTTCACTACTCATGTTACTAGACATCATTTTTACGTCAATCGTTTTAATAAAATAATACTGGCCTATGAAGTCCCATTGCAGGTCAATAGCTTTTTGTCAGAGGAGGAACGAGCAGTCGAGCACCGATCACCATGTTTGCTCGCTAGTATCGCAATGTTTTCCTTCTCATTTAGACAGTAGTGTATTAGAATGTACCTATAGTAGTAATTTATGATAGCTGAGTGGTACGACCATTGGACTACCAAATCAAAGGCCGCAAGTTCAAACCCCGGCACGCACCAATGTCTTTTCGAATTCATATGTGTGTTATAAATTAATTATCAGCTGCTAAAAACGGGGAAGGAAAACATCGTAAGGAAACCGGCACACCTGGGAGGCTTTTCAACGGTGTGTAAAGCCATGTCAGTGGCCTACAGGCGGTTTAAACTCTGACACTAGGTTGTTCATCAACCATACGATAAGAAGAAGAAGTAATTTATAGAAGAAAGTATGTTGAAAAAGTAACATAAATGGATTTGAAACTTTGAACCTGCACCTTTGTGCGCATGAATCCGGTCCGTCAGCCACTAGGCCACTAATTTTGTCTACACTATATAACCTATGAATAAGGTTAAAAAATTTCAGTATCAAAGTATTACTCCTCGTCGTTGTCAACTGGTAAGGTGCCCCAAAGACCTACACAATTATCTCAATCGTTTCAACTTTACATAAAATGATAATAACAGTTTACATAGTAAAATTACAAAGTAATTTACGAGAAGCATTTTTTTTATTTTGTCTTAATTATTAATCACCATAAGAACTACGTCGTAAACGTGGTCGTCAAGCTTGAGGTCGCGAGTTTGATTCCCAGGGCGCACATACAATGTAATTGGATTTATCTAATAACTTAATAAGTAGTATCTCTTAGTATGAGAAATTTGCTTGATTTATGACTATTATCAGGCAATTTTGCACGGGATTTATTACCGTATATAGATTGAAGTAAGTGAGTATATTCAGTCTCAATTAAAATCTCAAAAGTCAAGCCTCCTAGATTTGAAGTCGGTTAAAAATTAGGTTAAATGTCTGACGTTCTAATAAAGTACATAATAAAGAGATTGCACAGATTTACAAATCTTTTAATGAACAAAACAATAATAATATCGAATTAATGAGCAGGTGTGTGGTGTCCCTAGCTGGTGTCCCATTCCCTTCAAGATTAAAGTTCTCAACAGACCTCTGCGTGCTGGACCTGAGTGGCCACGTATACCTTTTAAAAACCGGGTATCTGCCACATAGTTGATAGCCCGAGTAAACAAAAAGGAAATCGGGGTATAGTATAAGGGTAATGACGGCACTAAATAATATAATACCTCCCTTTTAAAAGTCGGTTGAAAGCAAACACGTTTAATGAAGATAGCGCAAGTCTATTTCCCAATAACCTTGAATGCAGTATACAATTGCATGCCCCACATTAACGTATACTCATTTACATTATATTCTGTCAAGGCAGTAGGGTCGAAGATCACATCATTGCACTGTAGCGCTTGCATAATTCATAATTGGCTTTGTAAAGAATCGTGTGATACTAAAAACCGGTAATAGAAGTGCACTGAAATATATTATTATACTCTTTTCCTCTATTGTAGACATGCCCCCTTACCATGAACTCTTAAAGCAGGACAGTTTAAGATGCGGAAGCGAGACGCTGCTACGTGCAGTGTAATGCGGCGTCTTGCTTTCACAACGTAAACTGTCCTGCTTTAAGAGTTTATGGTAAGGGTGCAGCCCCCTTACCATGAACTCTTAAAGCAGGACAGTTTACGATGAGGAAGCGAGACGCCGCTACGAGCAGTCTAATGTGGCGTCTCGCTTTCTCATCGTAAACTGTCCTGCTTTAAGAGTTCATGGTAAGGGGGCTGAACAACGAACACACTCTAAAAATATTGGATATGTTCTGGAGAATGGTCACGGTATCACGTTATCCTCAACTGATAAGCATGTATAAAGAATTTGATAAGCGAAAGGAGTATGGCAAGATCTTAACAATGGAATAAAATAAAAGTTTTTGTAACACTACTAGGCAAAGATCCCTTTACAAATTCTTCAGACTTGCTTAAAACTTGTGTTGAATGACGTCGCCTGTTCGCCGTCAAAGCGACCTTCAAAGAATACCAAGATTATTCCTTCTTCTCCTATCACTACAACAATCAGTTTAGTCAACAGGATAGTTTTCGACCATAGCAAACTGACATGACGTTTGTCTTTTCTTTATACGTCACACTAGCTGCGCCCTGCGGTGTTACCCGCTACATTTTTTAGGATAAAAAGTAGCCTATGTGTAAATCTAGGGTGTCAGCTACCTCCATAACAAATTTTAGCAAAATCGGTCCAGCCGTTTGAGCGTGAAGAGGTAACAAACATACAAATACACTCACAAACTTTCGCCTTAATATTATTATTGTGATAACAATGTCAAGACCACACGCAGAATGTAGCAGTGAGTAAATTCATTGCACCAATGTTGGACACCGCAGTCGTGACAATAAGCTTAGGTATCCTCGTTAAATTTACATCCAAAGCACAAATCTCAGTAAATAATCTCAGTGTTAAAATATTCAAACGAAACGACTATTTAGTTTTACTTCTTTATATCATTATCTATAATAGCCGAGAAACCTATAAATGTCAAACTTTATGTTGCAAATCTCATTCGTCGGCAAACGCGAGACAAAGAGCGAAATATAAAGTTTTATACGAAAAAAGAACGACTACAATTTCTCGTATAAATAGGATGAATCCAATTTTAACAGCATTCGCAGTAAAACCGTAAAAACTGACCGTAGGTGGTTTAAAAAACTCATATAATGATATTTATAACTGCAACTATGTCGCTCATAGGCTGTGTAAGTAAATTGCGAGTTTATGGTATAATTTAAATATGGTTGGTTTCTCGTCTATACGTGGTTGTTTTGAGTTAAACGAGTATTTTAATGAGGTCAATTAGGCATAAGTACAATTTGCAGTGGATTGTGTATGAATTCAATAATTGCGTTGATCCTTAATTTGCCAATAACTTCACTATGGCGCAGCGTCTACGTCTTAATAACGCATGATGTGTTCTGGACTTATTACTTGCTTACAAACGCTAATTTGTTACAAATACGTTATTTTGTAATTAGCTGCCGGTTTTGGTTTAGCTGTTTTCTGATTCTTGCAGGTAAAAGTAAACTGCAGTTGTTATTGTAACTGTCTATTAGCAAAACAATTTCTATTCATTGTTAATCAGTTAGGTTAATCAGTAGTTCATCACGAAGGTTTTATATCAAAGTATACATTTATTATTATTATTGACACTGCTAATTGTTGCTTGTGTAATTGAGAATTTTTAATTGGAGACCACGGTTGTAGTAGACCGTTGGTCGATAGAGCGGCTTCTTAAGAAATATTGTAAAGGGATCAACTGTTCTCTATTTATAGAGAAGACTATAATTTTGTCGATGGTACTGGCGAAATACAGGTTTAACAAAATAATCATATCTAAGTATGAATACCTAAGATAATTAATTCATTACCGTTGTCCATTTATTTTAATCCACATAAAAATTGCTGTCATATATTTGGTAAGTAATTACAAAATTGTTATAAAAGTAGTGAAAGCAAGGTTGCAATTTACTTAACAAAAACCTTAAACAATAAGATGTTCCCTTGCCTTACTTATAAGCCAGTTAAATTCTGCTGTAATAATTAAGATTTTTTTTTGTAATTGCCATATAATTGAAAAGGAATAAGCGATTAAAGTAACCGAAGCCTTTTATTAAGTAGCCGGCGGATTATTTAATTGATCAATAATATAGTTAATTGCCTACATGATAAAATACACCACCCAAGTAGCGTGTCTCAGATAATTGTATGTATCATATTATGACTAATCTTCGTAAGTTAATTATAAAGTTAATCTATTTTAGATTTAATATTTTAAAAATATATGAAATATTTCCACATCGAAGCAGCCTTTTCATTTAAAAAACCGGCTAAATGCGAGTCGGATTCGCGCACCGACGGTTCCGTAGAAACTTTAAATTATGTTTATGTGATGTATGAGTAATAACATGCTCTAATGAAGAGAAAAACTGGATTGACGGACAAACTTAACTTTGCCGTTAGAAAAGTGTTACCCCATACATTTAAATAGGTCCCTTACAGTTTACTAACTTCAAATTTAAGTTGTGATGTAATGAAACTAAAAAATCAGCTTACAGTTTGTTTCCTTCACTTGCTTTATAAGATCTTGTTTGTTGCCAAAATTTCTAAGTCAATGGAAAGTACCCTAAAGATTCTTGCTCTCTTGGTGTACCTAAAAAATTTAAAAATTTGCAGCATAATCGCTCGCATCTTTTGATTGCTTTGACTCGGTAGTTTCATCTACACAAATTTTCCCACTTCCAAGGGACAGCAGACCCGAGTATTTGTTAACAATTTCAACTTGATACCTCCACGCATTCCCAAGAAAAAAGCAGTTGACAGGCAGATGGAATAACTGATCTTATTCTAAGGGTTCCGTTTTACCTTTGAGGTACGGAACCCTAAAAAGATTTATATTACATTATATGAATATTGTCGTAATTTAAATAGACACATAATATTGTATGAAAGTATCATTAGTAGCTAGTCAATTAATTCATTTGAGTAATGTAATTTACATGTAAATAGGCGTTTGTTTCAAGCACGTGCATCATAAACAAGGAAAACAAGTCGATTGAAAGACTTCCTACTTTATAAAATGAAAATATTTACATTCAGAAAGAGCTTTTAATATTTCTAAACCTCTTGAGTTCCTAGACCAGTCAAAACGCTTTCCGAATAGAAATCAAATAGAATGAAAAATTCACTCACCGGCACGGAATGTAGCCCATATTTCATATCAATATTGTTTTTGGCAATCGAGATACCGCATTACAATATTAATTTAAGATTCAAATTGTCTACTAAATTAGTCACTGAAATGTGGGGAACTAGCAAGCACTAGCTTAAAAAAAATGGGCTCTATATGTATAATTTTAATAATTGTAATTTTGATTATAAACTATTATATAAACTATTATATTATAGCCAGTTAACTTTGGACCACATTCCGTTCCGGTGAGTGTTTATGGGATTGTCATATTCCGAAATTATCTTAGTCGAAACATTGTCATTACCATATATTTATCATACTATTTGATTTCTACTCGTCTAGTGTTTGACCACTTGTCTAGGGCCATCGTCACCACTTAGGCAGGATGACGTTTGATAGGTCGCGCTTATAGTCCGATTGAGCAATCACAACTCGTCTAGACGAAGTTATATAAACTTGTGGTTGTCACTGGGAATGTTCTAACCAAAAACGATTGATTTTCAATTAATATTAGACATGTTGTAATGATTAAATCACAGTGAATATCTGAGCCAAAGCTGTGAGCGTTAGAAAATACGGTAAGCCGCTAGGAGAAGAAGTAACCTGCATTTTTTCTTTAGCAAAAATTACTTAAGAAGAATTCACGATAGTTTCCTCAATTCGACCATATTAAGTAACATGACAGAGACATCTGCAGTAAAGAATACGTCCCAACAGTTTCCGACTACGTCCGCCATCTATTTCTGACTCATCCGCTGATCTGTCGGTCAAGGTTCGACATTGTATGCGCGTGCGCCGACTATCATGTCACTTCTAGAGTGCAAACATGCACTACACAACATAATTCAACGCTATAAGTATATATGCTTGGCATTATACTGTATAGCAATTAATTTCCTTACACGTGGAACTTTGTATGTACTCATGTTTTATATAAATTGCAGTCATACCAGTTCTGTATAGTGATAGTTTGTAGGTATACTTATACAATATATACATATATTACGTCAATGTAGTCGTACGTGTAATTACGTAATTTTTTGGATTAGAGTTATGATGGGGTCGGCCGTCGGGGTAAACGTCAAAGGGTCATCCACCTTACTATTGTTTTAATTTAGTAAGTAGTGACTTATGGGGAATATTAAGCGTGACGAATTATTTATGATAAGTACTTATGTAAATACATGGTAATGACTAATAAAGACTCAAGTATAGGAAAGGCAAAGGATTTCGCGAGGTTTTCTAAGAGTTATGAGTTCAATTCTGACCCAGAACAGATATTTGCGTGATCCGCAACTCGGGCGTTTGGTAACACATTTTCGATCTCTGTTCAGGAAATTCTTAATAATGTGCAGTGTTTTAAAAGGGAGAAAAATTTTCGTGACAGTATAAAATAATTATTTATCTGTAAATAACTATGAAAATTAAATAAGTAATAGATATGATTTATCAAGAGTGTAATGAGACTGAATGACCGAAGCGATTAATCCAGGACAATTGGAATATTATATGTAGGCGGGAACGGGTACGTGTACCTATAGGTACGGGCGGGATGACTAAAAATAATTAAAAAGTAAAAAAATAAAATTAAAAGTAAAATGTTAAATAATTGGGAGTAGTAGAAGCGAAAAAATTTAAATATAATTAAAAGTGGCTACAACTTAGAACCCTACAAATATTTACTAAATAAAATACTACAACATAATCTTCACTTAAACATAGACAATGATAATATTGATAATAGATAGTTACGTAATATTATGATTACACCATCATAATATTACGTAACCTACGATGCATGTAGCTGTAGGTTAGTACTATTAGATATTATAATCATCTTAAGTCAATCAATCATCAATAGGTTAATCTTCGGGAACATGACTTTCTATAGTGCACTACTCAAAGGACGTGCAATTAAGTCAGTAATCCCTGAAGGCTGCTGCGCTTAGGTTGAGGGTTTGATTCCCGTACGGGACAAAAATTGTTTGGTTCGCAGAAACTTGTCCCGGTCTGGGTGTTTCTGTATTTGATTTACTGGTTTGTGACTGACTGACTGACTAACCACCGAACTCAGAGACATTTAATGGTAACTTAAACCATTACTAAGTAAAGGTTTCCTTTGTGAATACATACATACATAACATCACGCCTGTATTCCCCGAAGGGGTAGGCAGAGGTGAACATATAGTACACCCACATTTCGCCAGTTATGTTGTAAGTCCCAATGTAATAGGGGGCGAGCCTATTGCCATCAATCGGGCACAAATCCAGACTCCGTCCTGCTACTGAGAATTACCTAATGGAAAACTCAGTAACACTTTGCCCGACCCGGGATTTGAACCCAGGACCTCTTGCTCAGAAGTCGCGCTTAGCGACCACTAGACTAACGAGGCAGTCCTTTGTGAAATCTTCACTTAGTGTCAGTTTAGGTAATCATTAACGTCTCTGAGTGCGGCGGTAAGATTGATGTTACTGAAACTGTTACACGAGAAATACTTAAACCGGGGCGACGTTTTTAATAGAAAAAAAAAATGCTCTTGGCCAGGAATCTATACACCCATATTTCCCTTCTCAGTCCCACGCAACAATTACTAGGTACCATTCACCAATAGGAACTGTTTACATAACACACAACAATCTTTCATTACAAGAAGGGCCGTTAACCCTAATGCTAAGTTTACACGATGCGAGCTAGCGTACGAACTGAAAAAGCGAAAATACGAAACGAAGCGCAAAACGCTTGACGAATAGAATGATAGATGTATATGTATGACATAATGTTTTGACTAAGTAATCGATGACATGTCAATTAAACTACAACCCTCCTATTCGATTTCTATTCGTCAAGCGTTTTGTCACTTGTCGCAGCCCCCCGGCTGGTCACTGGTCAGTAACTGAGTGACCGTATCATACGAGTTGCTGTCATGTGCGAGTCAGCCAGTAGCTCGCATTCGAGTTACTACAATATTTTTTGATTTTACTCGCTACTTGTCTTCCCCTACCACGTCACAAGTAAGGTTGCCAACCGTACTATAATAATGTACTATTGTACTACATTTCAGGAAGTTTACATTTGAGAGAAGATTTTCCATAAAATACAACATATTTTTAAACTGTACAATAATTTTTTATAGTCTTGTTTAAAAATTACTATATATTTGGTCAAAAATGTTTTGGCAACCCTAGTTGCAAGCAACAACTCTCACGGGACTCGGACTTCAACTCGCTCATTTGGAGTCAGCAACTCGCATTTGTGTGACCGGGTGAGGCAAGTCGAGCCTGCCATGCAACTGCATAAGCCATAGCAGTCTACTGTCGAGAAAGCAGCTCGCACTGTGTAACCTCGCCTTAAATCGCGACGTATTTCTCGCGACAAATCTTGGCTCGAAACGATAAACACAGTTTAGCAAATGCACAACATGTTTGGGCCGGCCACCGAGCAACTATGTTTTAAAACAACCACTGAAATGGCTGGCCTACTTGTGAGCTTCCGTTCAACACGTGTTGTGTTTGCTATCGCGGATCTGAGGGGCCTGTAGCTACAGAGTAACCGCACAGATCAATCGTTGAGGTTAATCAGGGCCCACCTCGTTTATCTTTTTTTTCTTTAATCTTTTTTTTTATAAAAACGTCGCCCCACACTAGGAATTTATCCTGTATCGTAGGTGCGTTTCACAAACTTGAAATATCACATACATATATACGATAAAAATATCACATACACAAACACCCAGACTTGGGACAATCAGATGTGGATCGCACAAATTATTGCCCCGTGCGGGAATCGAACCCGCAACCCTTAGCGCAGCAGTCTAATCGCTTAGCCACTGCGCCAATAAGGTCGTCATTAATTTTGTGATGAGTGACCTTTTTTTACACGTAAAGACCTCTTCGCGCGTCAGAATGCAGGCTAAGCCGTTGGTCTTGGTGGCGGAGAGGGAATGAGGGAGTGTACCGTTGTTTGCGCGCATGCGATACATGTCCATGTGCATTGCTAATTTGGTAATCTTTTTTGGCCTCATTCACCAGTATTTTATTTTTGATTTGTTTTCTTTGAATGTGTCGAGACTAAATTAAATAACTTAGGTTTTTTATTTCTTTGTTTCTACATTACATCATCTCCTGAGTACTTGGCTAATCTCAGCTGAGATGGTCGCCGTGACCGAATTTAATCGGGAGGGCATTATTTTTGAAACAGTTCTTTAAAATAATAAATTACAGTAAATTCTTAAATAATTATCTTTATTATATTCATTAGATAAAATATTTATACTCAATTCTGTCAGTCTGTGTGTTATTTCATCACGACTAAACCCCTGAACATGGAGTTAAAAAGTTTAACATGGAGATAGCATGAATCCTAAGGAAGGACCGGCGACGTGAAAAATCTACGTCTAGTAAACGAGAAACGCATTACAAATGTCACAGCCTAAGCTGACCATTTAAATGGTTTTATATAAGCAATATTGAACATGGATGAGACACACAAAACCGCGGCAAATTGCAAAGCTTAGGGCAAACCTAGACACAGCAATGAGATATAGAAGGCTGTAGATGATTAGTAGACTGAATGATGGAGAAAAACGATACTGAAACTAAGAGAGAGTTTATCATTGCCAAAACTCTGTAACGGAGGGTCATCAGTGCTTGATTTTACTCAGTAAAGAGATCTAAGCCCTACTGGCCTGATTATAATACTGGTCTATGTATGAACGTCCCAACATTCATACATAGACCAGTATTAACATCAGCTCGATACAATAATATCTAATAGCATTCAATCATTTGGAAAAAAAAGGAATAAAATAAAAAGATCTTAAGTACCTATAAGAAAAAGTTGAACAAATAATGTTAAAAATGTATTTTATGGACTATTGTTTATTTAACTAGTTAGTAAACTTGTAATAAGTAAAAGATATTGATCGTAAACGAAAAACATTACTTTAATAAACTAATAAAACTAGCTATTTAACAAAGATGGCAACTACAGATCTTTACGAGTTAAGTAAAGCAACTTTGTACGATAAAAAACACAAGTGATCCAGTACGCAAATACTCTTCAGAAGGATCACATCACGAACTAAATATGTATAATTATACAGGAAAATATGTTATATGCAACGCGATACAGGAAGTAAAAAGTGAGTTTTAAGCGAAAAGCAAGTTTCAATTTTTTACCCTTTGGAAACTGGGGAATCCGTAAAATATTGTTTCCATTTTATTTGTAAATCGTCGCCCCACACTAGGAATACCTCCTGTATCGCGTTGCACAAACATGAAACACACAAACACCCGGAATCGGGACAAACATCTGCGGATCACATTGTCCATTGCGGGAATTGAACCCTTAGCGCAGCATTCCAATCGGTTAGCCACTGTGCCAATCGGTCAATCCCAACTCTTTGATCACAAACGTACCTTCACTGTGAACAAAATGTTGATCAACAAACATTTTTATTTAGCGCTTATTTTGAAGACTCGAAAAGGGGACAATTGTAGTCTTGGGTAGTATAATTATTGTTGTCCGATTTGACATAAGTTCGGAAAACTTTTCAGGTTAATTACGTTAGCATAATAAGACGTATCTATACTTTAGACTAATAACGGTTTATGAATGTATATTGTGTGAAGTAAAACCTCTGTATTGTCTGCTGTGCGTTGAGGCTGGATATATCGATCGGTATCAAAGCAGGCCAGACGTCAATTCCATCGGTTTATCGCCTCCACAGTCTGCCGAGGCCCCTAACGATATCCTTGTAAACATATACCACCTTGTTTTTATTGAGTCGGTATTTTATATTTTACGGCTTCATATAGAAATATTGTTTTGATGCTGCGTCTACGCTTCTACACTTTTATACTTAGGTTTCGTACAGTCCTGATACCTATTTCATTACATCGTAGACATGTCTGTCTGTCTGATGATGGTAACGGACTTTTTGCGATCGCATTGTCCAGCCCCCTTACCATGAACTCTAAAGCAGGACAGTTTACCTAGTGGAATCGGGACGCTGCTATGTGCAGTGTAATGTGGTGTCTCGTTTCCACAAGATAAACTGTCCTGCTTTAAGAGTTCATGGTAAGGGGACAGTATTGCGAAGATATTGAAGTTAGGTGAGACTGTGGACTTGGAAGTTGAGCTACCTATAAAAGTACTTTAAACCGTTCGACGTGATTATATTGTTATGAGCCTATCTACGATTTTGCATTTCTCTAAGCTTCATATGATTAGGGCTAAGTTTGAATTTATTTGTCCAACAGTCTCGCGGCCCATCTGAGAATAAATTAAAATCATATTAATGGTTTGTAACGTTTGGAACTGCGTTTACCTACGAACGCAACCCCACTTAATAAACTACGCCTTAACCGAGTGCTAACAAACCATAAATAAAGCTGTCATAAACACAATATTGCGCTGTTACATTTTTATAAGTTCTCGGGTTGTGTCTTGTGTGTTAACATTTAAAGCCATTTACATGAAAAGCCCTTAATAGTCTACGTCAGTTTTAGATCTTATTTTCTACTTTTATTTATAGTTCCAGCTACCTAAAAAAATACTGGTTTACTGGCTATCACACGCGTTTCTTCGTCACAGGTAACTTTGTCCTTCTTATTGAAATATTAAAGGATAATTAGTCCCGATTTGCATAAAGCAACAAAATTAGCCAAGTGGTACGAACAATAGCATGAAGATGAACAGTAGAATAGAATAGAATGGTGAATGTAGGTATGGCTTTAACATACCTATTGTTATGACTTTCGACACATTTGTCTAGCAGTTGTGTCACTTGGCTAGGGAGGCTGCAATACGACCAAGTAGGGGGTGACTGTATGGCTGTTACGACAAATTTGCCTACACATTCTTCTACGGTTGGTGCCACTTGTCTAGCTGGATGCAATGGGTCCAAGTAGAAGGCGAGCCTATTGGCATTAACCGGGCATAAATCCGATCTTCACGCCCAAGGCTTCATGCTTAGCAGTTGCGTATCCCATCAACGAGGCAATCGACTGTTTTAAATTTACAAATTGCTCTCAGATGTAACTATCTCATCCGGCGACGCGGCTGCGTATTTTTTATAAACTTGACTTATTGCGCTTGCGTGACACGAGCCACTTAATTCACCTAAGTAAGTAGTACTTGCGACGATTGACAGCTACTTATTTCAACACTCGCTTTTTTATATAATATAATAATAGAGTTTATGTAGCGTGATTTTAAGCGTTGCTAATTTGAACTTCTCAGCAATATACTACCAGCCAGTAGTTTACGTAGCTGCAGGCAAAGCTTCTTCTTATCGTATGGTTGATGAACCACCTGATATCAGAGTTTAAACCGCCTGTAGGCCTCTGACATGGCTTTAGGCACCGTTGAAAAATCTCTGTGTGCCGGTTTCCTCAAAATGTTGTCCTTTACCGTTTTAGCAACTGATAAATACATTTTTAGTAAACTTGTGACCTTTGACTTAGCAGTCCATCGGTCATAACACTCGGCTATCACTGCTGCTACTTACTAAAACTATCACTTTCTTAAACAAGCATTTATTAATTTTCATTGATCGTTGCAGGTGGGAGCCTCTTATTTGTCCACCGCCTATTGGCTATGCACGGTAGCGATATTTTTTGTTCGAAAAATATCGGTGTCGTGTGCGGTGAACAAACGGCCAGAGATAATGTCCTACAGGGACTGCAGCTAGTTTGGCGTTATCCTTTCATCGGTATCGTACTGGTGCCGAAGGCGGTTGACCGGTCTATCGATATTAATTGATTATTTAGCGCATCCTGAGCTGTCCACTGTGCCTGGTAGATGCTTTTAAAATATAGTGACGTAATACTGATGTCGACTAAGAGAAGATGTACCTACACCTCGAATATATAACCTCAACTATATTATCTTTATCCTTTCTGGAGGTACAAGCTTGTTTTCCTACTCCGTAAAAAAAATCATCAAAATCGGTTCAGTAGTTTAGCCGTGAAAGCGTGATAGAAAGACAAATACTCTCGCATTAATATGGAAGTATAAATCTTCCTTCATAGGTTCTTAGCTAAACTAATTATGACAATGAATAAGATTTATCATCCCCTAAGTGACAGCAAATCAGCATAAAATCACATAATGTGTTTGATGTTGCTGCATCATTAATCATTATAAGATTGCATGCGCACGCGCATGAACAGCAAATAAAACGAGTTTTTCTCAAGTGTGGACAGTAATTGAGACGTGGATTCAATTTATAAGGTTTGAAGTTATCGTGAGATTTATCTGGGAGGTGCAAGACAAGACAATACTTTTGGTGCAATAATTGTCTCGTAAAATAAGCTTTTAAAGGTCAACGTGATAACTAGACAGCTGGGTATCGAACCTGCTTTGGAGGTGCTCTTTTAATAAAATAAAATATATATAGGTATATAGTTTACTTTATCACAACTTACATGTTTCCGTTTATTATCATTTATTATTTTTTGGTTGTAGGTCACGTGTTAATTAGGCAATGGCCGACTAGTTTCGGACTCGTATCAAATGTACCTCTTATTCATGAGCTGGTGATGAAGTTCGTGGCTGTTTAAAACAAAACAAAATATAAATGACAATGAATTTAAGTTGTGTTCCATGATTGCATATTTAAATAAGATACCCGAGAAGTTGTAGTAGGTACCTACTCACGATTTATAAACAAATGAAGGCTTAGTTAATTATCTGAAAATTTCACGACCTGATTGGCGCAGTTGTTAAGCGATTAGACTGCTGCGCTAAGGTTTGTGGGCACGATTCCCATACGGGACAGAAAATTATGTAATCCGCAGGTGTTTGTCCCGAGTCTGGGTGATTGTGTATATGTATTTCATGTTTGTAAAACGCACTCACGATACAGGAGAATTCCTCGTATGTGGCAACGTACACACGTCGGTTTTAAAAGAAAAAATATATAAATGATTTCATATAAGGTAACTTGAATATGAGCGCCCTACGAACATAATCCCGCCCTAATGGCCAGTGAGACTTATAATCAGCCGATCAATAAAAAATAATTATAGCCACACTCGATTACACGTGTCTACAACACATAATACACTCAAAAGGGCGTACTCGAAATTGTCCCGTATATGGGCACGTGTAAAAAGGGCACACGTTTCACATACCTAGGTACATACCTGCATGGGTACATACGTATAGGTATGATAGGTAATATTCTACTAAATAATAAATGTGAAGGTTTGTGAATATACCTCGATGTGTGTTGTGTCTGTGTTTCAACACAAACATGTAGAATGAAATTTGCCTCATAAGTAGATTATTATGAAAAAAAAAAAGAAATTTGACGACCTGATTGGCGCAGTTGTTAAGCGATAAGACTACTGCGCTAGTGTCGCGGGTTCAATTCCCGCACGCGACTAAAATTTGTGTAAGTCGCAGATGTTTGTCCCAAATCTCAATATTTGTGAAACACACCCACTATACAGGCGAATTTCCTAGTATGGGGCGACGTTGTTGAAAGTAATAATAATAATATGACATAAAGAATAGACAATCCAGGTATCATTTAGTAGATAATTGAAATAAATACACAGACGTAGGTAGTAACATTTATAGAAGATTTTATCTTCGTATAAACTTAGCAGAACACAACGCGCCTTCTAAAATCTTTACACAGACAGTTTATATACTTTTTAATTAAAGCCAGTTAATTAACTAATTGAAATGAATTTTCAAGGTTTATGTACGATTCAACTCGCCGTTTTGCAGCATTCATGGTCGTGAAGACTAATAACTAATTTCATTTACAATAAAGCCTACGTACTTTATTACTGAACGTTCATATTATGGTGGCTTCTCATGACGCCTTATAACTTGGGCCGCTTCAGCGCCGAACCGAGGAACGCGCCGTGAGAAGGAGTGGCATAGGCTCCTTCATCGTACGTCCTGATCCGTAAAAACCGGCTCCGAGCGAAACGACCCGTGTTATTCCGCGCCGTGAGAAGTCACCAGTAGGTGTGTACACCTAGCGCAGTACAATCCACACAATCCAGCCGCTACCCAGAAACGCAGTTCGTTCAATTTCGCGAACTAATCAAAGTATGTTATTAGGCAAAGAGTCACGTGCGTGGAGCAAGTCGGTCGTAAACCAACTCTTTACTACCATCGAATTCCGAAACAACGAGGCTGCGTTTTTAAAGGTTTTAAAAGGAAAACTTCTTTTATTACCCAGTGCAGTTGTGCAGTAAAGGCGCGCATTTTACGATCACGGGTGGCGGGGTAATTAATAAGTTTTAATTGGTTATCCAGTCACTGAGATGGCGTTAGTTTGTTATTCTGTTCGATTTACTGCCGTCTTTTCTAGCTCGCTTTCTTTTTGATAGGTTTTCTTTAAGGAATGTCTCGCGATGTGTCACTATAGAAGCTTTATCCTTATTAGGCGAAGCATTGCATCGTGTCATTCTCTTCAGTTACATAGCTATTAAAGTAGCATTGTTTTGTAAAAGCTTTTAAAGTTATATTTTAGGTAGCGGTAAATTGAAGTAACGGTATTTATTATGATTTTTTTACTGGTACTGCCAGTTGGACGAAGGATGGAACAGCTTATACAACGGGACAAAGACAAGGGAACTATCCGATCTCCAGCAACAAGACGAGGGTATCATATAAAGCTGGCTAGAGTTAAGTTAGTATAACATAAGGGCGCAACTGACCCAGGATTAGTGGACAAAAGATAAAGCCCAGAAGGTAAGTCAAAAACCCCGTAAGTAGGGTTGCAAAAGTACCGAAAATCCCGGAATATTCGTGATTTTTACCCGATATTCCGGTATTCGGGATCCCGGTTTGCGACCCCTACCCGTAAGCAAACGTAGGTTACCGCCACACGTTATAAACAAAAACAAAGTGCACAATACTAGACATAAAAGCCTTTAATTAGACTTCACAGCACTGAAATTCACAAATAAGTTGTCCAGCTCGCATGAATGACGTCATACGGTACCTTAATACTCGAGCGCTTTACGAGCAACTCGAGCACTGCCTGACATGGCCTGTGTTGCTCGGGCATAAGTTATGAGCCGTAAAACTGAGACCATGGTTGTGAAAACTGTCGTAGCCGCTGAAGGGTTGCGAAATATGAGTGAAGCCATTTCGTGTAGGTGTCGCTTTGGCAGAGTTACACGTGATGTAGAACGAAAGATTACTCAATAAATATAAATAATATCTATTCCTCATCTAAGAGTAATGATACCGTTCGGCGCACCCTGAACGGTCAACCTTGCTACCATCCTTGCTAGCCAAGTTTGAACCACGTGACCTTTTTGCTTATGACGATTAGCTCTTGCCAATACAAAGATAAGGAAACTATAGTGATGGTATGCCCGTAGCTATGAAAGGCTCTGTAAGTATACTTCGTAGTAACATATTTTGTTACAGTTAGGACTCCATATTTTTAGTAGAAATTAAATCGTCACATGCTGTTATCACCAATTGACGACCCGATTGGTGCAGTGGCTAAGCGATTGGACTGCTGCGCTAAGGGTAGCGGGTTCGATTCCCGCACGAGACAAAAATTTGTGCGATCCGCAGATATTTGTCCCTGGGTGTTAGTTGTATATGATATTACATGTTTGTGAAACGCACCCACGATACAGGAGAAATTCCTAGTGGGGCGACTATTTTTTATAAAAGATAAATTCTCACGACGTGCTTTAAATTGCATAGCTTTCACTTGATGCAATGATGTTCGTCAAATAAAGGAAGTATTTGCATACAGATCAATGTGCATGAAAGTAATGGAGTCAAGGTATATCAAGATAGTTGGAATTTTCTTTGTATTAATGAAGAGTTTAGATAACCGTTTAATTTGATCAACTGTTATAAAAAATCATATAAGAATTATAACTGTGCCACTGTATAGAAAAACCTCTTCCAATACAGACAGGAAACGAGCTTTGATCACAGCATTAGGTCACTTCGGTTGTCGATTCCAGATTATTAACTCCAAGCAACAGTAGAATTTGTCAAAACTACTTATGCCAAAAGACAATTCATGACGAATTCCGCTAACCTATATAATAAATTAAACAAAATAATTAATATCTATCCCATGACAAACGCAAGACTGCAAAAAGGCAATAGTTCAATGGCTAAAACCGAAGACCTATGATGACATTGAATTATTGATGCAAGCATCGTTAATATGAACCGTAAAGACACACCACTTTTTCCAATTTATAAAAGCGGGGTCTCCTAACACAGGTATTACTTATACTTAAAAGGAGGTCCCAGTGTAAGAATACTGTAAAAGTCGCATTAAGTTTCTGAAATAAACCTTTTTTTTTTTTTTTATTATTTGTATAGTTTTCATCCTTCACTGTAAGTCAGCGGTAACACGTACTGTATTTAGGTACTTCCAAAATTACATATTAATTTAAATGTTCAACATATTCACAGTTCGAGCCCTAAAATCTATTTCTAATTAAATGAACGATTAGAACGCGCCGTATAATTGCTTTGCGGTAAATTTTCTACTGTCGGCGTATAACCCAATAACTTCACTTACACTACTGTTCGGCGCTAAGTCGGGTTTAACGTGGCAAGTCACCACTAAACGTGAAGTTTATTAGACACTATCTGAGACACTCGTAAAGCTCGTATTTATGACGTATCCGACTCCATGTATACTTTGGCAATACTAATTGGTAACGACACAATACGCGGGTACTAGAAAAAACTGGCCAGAAGGTGTTGCTATCGTAAATTTTTATAGCTCTCCTTGATGTTTTACAGGTAAAGACTTTGATGTTTTATATTGAATATCCTTTTCCATTTGTGGTGTTTCCAGTTGGCAATATCTTTAATTTATTTTATATTATTTAATTGTCTCCAACATGGGCTGTTAATTGCGAATAGTGACTACAGCAAATTTTAAAACAAATAACACGTAATGCTAATTGGACAACTAGACATGAACATTGAACATAAAAGCGCAAGCTTTCATGTTCATGGTAGATTATGTAAAATACTCAAGAAAGTCTTCACTCTTACTGGAACTGATCCAATAAGAATAAAGGTAGGTATTTGTGCATGCCTTATTCAATTATTTATTTTAGATTAACAAAGCAATGTTGTTTGTTAAAAACCAAGAAAAAAATATTAGCTTTACAAAATTTTCACTTTAGATGCTAGTCCGTAATTTTTTTGCCAACCACAAATAAAATCATAAACCACCAAGAAATTACATTCCGAGCTAAACCATAATAACTTCGCCATTCTCACACGTAGAGAAGACGTAAAATTCACATGTACGAGGTTATTCGGACTACCGGAGAAACAAACGCTCAGGTTTTCAATAGGCGCATCTGTCAGGCGACAAGATAAATGGCACATTTCATACATAAGAGTTAACGCTGCCGCAGACATAACTACACATTTACCATAAACTAGTGCCTCGTAAAATTGCACATATGTTTACCGGAGCGAGGTGCAGTACCTTAAAAGCATTGGTAATATAACAAAACGTCTGAACCGAAATTGCCCATAAAAGTCCGACGGCGTTTTCTAACTAAAGCTATGAAACTGAAACGTTGGTGGAATTTACAATGGCCGACTTCGTCTACATTTAACGTTCATGACGTACACCTTAGTTTAATTAAAGTGCCTCAACTCGAAACGCAGACCATTTGCGAGATACGATATTTTGACTAAAAGCAAGTATTCAGTTATGTGCATCGCGATGGGATATTCAATCCTTGTTTTATTACGTTGGTATTTCATGTTTCACTTTGTTTTGTTGTCAACATGAGCAACGAGCTCAATTTCATTCAATAATTCATATGAATATTATTTGCATATTTATACAAAAAAAACGGTTGGCGGATTAATGGTATGATGAATACAAAACGGAAGGGTCAACATTGTATCGTCAAATGATGTTTAAAAAAAATTACATTACATTCATGTACCTAACTATATCTAAGAACAGGAAATTGCTTCGTAAATTAGCATTTGTGCTACTTTCAGCAATCAAAAGTTAAATCAAATGGGCTCAGTTACTGAATATCATACGTAAATAAAGCTAACTTGAATACCCTATTGCAGTATCAAATGCATAAAACAAAATGAACATGATTAAACAGACTTCCATTGCCATTCCATTTAACTTAATTCAGCAAGTCTGGAAAAACATACGGAACGAATGTAATGGGTTTGCGTAAAGTTACGATGTTCGGTGTAAAAACCTTATAACCGAATACTCCCATTTTTATAGCCCGGAATATATTTACGAGAATTCGCTTCCAGGAATTGCACGTAAATTCAGAAAGTGCAGCATTTTTCATTACCCTGTACGTTAGCGATCCAAGATATTGTTCAATTTTAACTTTATCACAAACATGGATCGCGTTGGTTTTCACTTCAAATAACTGCATCTATCGTTACTTATATTTTAACGCTGTTTTTGTGACTATAATATAATCGGATCAGACGATAAATAAGCTTAAGTATTGTTAAGCTTAACATAATCTAATAAAACAACTTTGACTAAAGAATATGATTGTATTTTATGAAAACTTTATATCACATACCTGTACTACAAAATCATCTGTCACCATCACGTTTCTTCAAAGGCTTACAAATAATTTGCTGCACTACAGTTCCACCCAAATAACCAACTACCTATAAAGCGAAACTGGTTAAATGTTTAGCAATGTCATATATTCTACATGGCCAACAAAACCCGTACAATCCAGTCTGAAGTGGATACAATTCCAAGTTATATCCAAGAAACGGATGAACTAATCTATATATCGAAAGACCTAGATATCTTAAGGCAGGAGCTTTTCAATCCACGAGACGCAATAAAAATATGCGATGCTTCACAAGAAGCATAAAACTTGCAACGACAATGAATTCCTGAAAAAGATAATACTGTGCTAGCGTCATCTCCTTTTAACTGCGTTAGCGCGAGCGGGACAAAGGATGGCGACAATAAAAGTTTTGATAGGATCCGTCGGAATCCGGCGTATCGGACTTACGTCAGTTTACTGCGGACCTAGCCGTGTATCGTCTTAGTTTTATGGGTGCGTTTTAAAATTTTTAGAGATTTTTATTACATTACCCTTTTATAGCGTAGGTCAGTAACGTTGGCGATATTGCTACTTAATGCAAATATCGGAGCTTGTTAATTTTTTACGGTTGAATGTTAACGAGGGGGGAGGGGTATTTTCGTTAACGGGTTCCGTAAGTCACTATTTAATAAGTTGCGTGGCTTTATGAATAATATTTTATGCTTGAAGTTTCTTTTGTGTTGGTTTGATTAATAGTCGTCGCTGCTGTCAAAACGACCTTGAGGGCTGGAAAAAATGTAGCCACCAACAAAAGTAGCGGTACATTTTTTTTCTTTCATAATTTTCAACTATAACTGACGTGTATTTTTTACAAACTAAGTTTCTCAAACTCTCTTTTAGATATCTATACTAATTCATCGCAAATATGTACAAGTTCCAATACCACAAAATTAACGCTTAACAAGTGAACTAACAAGAGACAACTAACTTCGCCGACCGGCCGCGCGTAACTGACCGCACACAAAACAAATTTCGACAACTACACCAACATTGATTGTTTTCCAAAACTGGTCTATTTGTGGTCCTACTTCCCAAAATTGTAACCACAGACTGCCCGAGCCGCACAAAATTTTCCTCGACTACCTGCCAAACAACTTTAAAACTTCCCTCCTTGTTGTAAGATTGGATTCAGGTTAATTATGTTTTGGTTCCTGTCACTGAAAATTGGCGACGACAAACGAGTGAATACGAGTGTAGCCGCATGCCGAACTTGTTCATAAACGACTGCGAACAACTGTTGCTCAAACTTGTTTTTAGTTCACAGTCGAACAGTTTTCCAGATGGCTAGATTATTTCAATATGATGAAGATTGCTAATTTGCCACCAGCTTTGAAGAATAAGAGGAAAGGGATAATTAAGACTTCTTAGAGATTTAAGAGGACTTTATTTTCCTCTTTAGAGATAAGATAACCCCGAGAGGAAAATGTTTTAAACACATCCAGATGATAGAATTTAACGTGTGTTTTAATTTTATTTTATTCAAACTCTATGAACGAATGTTATTATTTGGACAAGGAGAGCATGTACGGGGAGATTGCCAAGAAGTTAAAAGCATTGTCAATTCTAAGTGAGAAAACTTTTTCAGGAACCTAAGAGGCTTATGTAACTGGCTGTATAGAACTCACTGTAAGCTTGTAAATGACCTAACTAACCAATTACAACGCTTTCACAGACCAACGGTTCCGCGACCATAAAGTCTACATTGTGTAGCTGTTTCGCACGATAAGAGATTAGAGCAGACTTAAGGCTAGATACATCTGAAGGAGCATTTCTAAAGATTACCAGCTAATTAAAAGTTTTAGTTTATTAGTACTTAAAATTAACTGGTAATCTGTATTAAGACCTTACTAAAAACCTGCATCACTGATAGCCAAGTGGTATGGCCGTTGGAGTGCCAAGTCAAAGGTCGCCATCGTCAAATTCATGTGCGTATTATAAATTAGTTAATCAGATGCTAACGGTGAAGGAAAATATCGTGAGGAAACCGGCACACCTGAGAAATTTTTCATCGGTGTGTAAAGCCATGTCAGGGCCCTACAGGCGGTTTAAACTCTGAAAAATCAGGTTATTTATCAACCATACTATAAGAAATAGAAGCCAAATTTTTTTTAAAGAAGAAAAGAAATATTCATAGCAATCAAGGCCAAAACTAAACAAATCATTTCTGTTAATTAAGATACTAATACAAGGTATAAAGTTTATTTCTTGTCTCTTAAAAATAAAACGTTATTTTGAAAACATTATAAAAGCCCCGAACTACAATTACAGCATTAATGACACTTAATAGCTTTCCGAATAGTAACGACATCAATTAAAATCGTATAATCAATTTGTTATTGTCACACCTCCGCCGTTTTGTAAACGAAACATCGAGTGACGTTGAATGGACACGGCAACTTACGCGAATTCAGGTTTTCAATTTGAGTCCATTTGCGAGAATAAAATTAATAGTGTTTACCAGTGTTGTGAACTTTATATTCGATGGTTGAGAGCAGCGAGACGGTAGCTTAATTGGTCAGAGCTTAATCATAATTTTTAAAATTTCCTTCATCAATTTGAAATCAATGATAACTGCCAGTCCATACCACCCCACGGCTGAAGCAACGACTCTCTTCATTTTCTCTAGCTCATCATTATCTAACTTATGTCTCCAGCCTCTCTAGACGAGTAGCAAAACGCTTGCCGAATAGAAATCGAATAGAATGAAAAATATATGGGATTGGCATATATCATTGATAACATAGTCGAAACATTATGTCATCCGTCAAGGGCCGCTGGATAAGTTTAGACTACTCAGACATGGCTTCAATAACATTTGTAAGAAGTTATTAGGTACTGTTGTTACGACAAATAAAAAAATAATGCGGTCCAATTTTTCCCATCATTTTCGAAGTCCGCGAAAAAGTAATATTAATGTTAAACTGCAATGCACAATGCATATCCAATACATAAGGATCGGTGTACAATGCATGTGACACAAATGAACGAGTGGGACACGACGGGAGGGATTTATAAATGAGATGGTCGCCGGTAATTGAACACCTTTTAATTATTCTCTGTTCTGTGTTCAGTTCTGCTCGGACACTTCTTTGTTTTGTAAAGTTGGGATCTATGGATTTCGCGCAGATCGTACTATCTACAGTCTTTTTTGAGGGGACGTGTCCCAGGGGACATTGAAAGTTGTCTTTGAAGCCTTTTTTAAGGAAAATAATTTAAGTCATAATTTAAAAAAAAAAGGGAATTAGTATTCTTTTTAATTTTGAACTACACCAACAAATTTGAGTTCTTTTTAAATTAGTATTATTATGTATTTGAAGATTTTTTTTTATCCTCGTAGACAACCAATCGTAGTACTTAACATTGCGTCATTTCTATCCATTGTAGGTACAATATCTATGACATAAACGACTAGATATTCAATCTAAGACAGTTTACACTTTATCTGCACATATTACGTCATTTTCACACTACTGGAAACCATAATAAAGAATAATATTCTATATTCAGTTTACGAATGAAAATCTCGCTTTAACATAACAATCTATGGAAACGTGTTTGCTTCCAGAAGTTTCTATGTTATTGAGATTAAAAGGCGTGCGTCAGTATTCGAGAAAATAGATTTGATGGTTTACTAGTAGTCGTAAAAGGACTGATATAAAATTGTTTGCTTGTATGCTCGTCTGTTATCAATATTGGAAATCATTGCCAGAACTTTAACCTCGGTTGGAAGGCAGCGTTGTAATTCCGTTGTTACAGTTAATATAGTCTTTGTTATGCCGACCGCAGTAAACCTAATAGGCTGGGCAATTCATGTAATAGGTCTGCTTCCTACACCCACACCAGGTAATCCATACGTGTATTTCTGTATTGCTGTCATGAAGAGTCTCTTTTACCGCCACTTTATCTTTATACGTTTTAAATTGCGTGTTTGACTCATGTCCTAGCATTGGAGGTCTGGGCACGGCCATGCTGAGGACTTAAAGTGCATCAGATGCCTAATTTTCACTATACAATTTAGCCAATATCAAAGTTATACCAAACACTTGAATGTCCAAGGAAATTACCTGGGCCATTAAAATATTTTTCAAAATTCGATGCAGCATTACTGCCTAACTAGGTGGTATACCTTAGTTTCAACAGTTAGCGGCAAACCCTTCAAAAATGTATTAAAAATTAGTTTATGCAGTTGAAAGTACAGAGTGTAAATATGTAATTGGCTAAGAGCCGATATTTCAATTGTCAATTGACATTCGAACGATACATTTTAAGATTTTGACTAGATAATATGTCAAAACGTCATTCGACTTTGATAAACATTTTACTAACGATGGAAAAATCAGCGTTAAGTTAGACAATCTTGTGGTGTAAAAAAAGCCTTCTTTGTAAATTGCGTTTGTGTGCGTGTGTGTGTGAAAGACGGTGTGTATGTTCTTTGATTAGTAAGTAAGTCAATGCTATTCATAATTTGGTTACACTTTCCTCATTGATTTACGATCTTAATAGAATAAAACACCTTCTTGCCTAAGGAAGTGTAGAAAAACATTTACTAAACATATTATTAATATTTACAGTACGCAAAATGGCGTCACTCTTCAGAATTAGCTCAGAATCCTTGTGAGGGCCTTGTCAACCGGATGAAATAAAGTAAACTAACCGTGTTATTTGTGAAACGGTGCCAATGCTCCCTTGTTTCTTATGCGATACTATATAATACACCATGTAGTGAAAGCTTTTGTATAGCAACAAGCAAACAATATACACTTATAATTATAATAAGTACAGTCAGAACAATGTTAAATAATTAAAAGAAACAAACATCAATTCAAGTTATCGTTCCAAATTATAGAAACGTCCAAATAATGATCCGCCCTTAGACAAGTGGCAAAACGCTTGACGAATAGAAATCGAATAGAATGATAAATGTATGGGAATGACATAATGTTTCGACTATGTTATCGCCTATCGGTGACATGTGTCATCCCCATACATTTTTCTTTCTATTCCATTTCTATTCGTTGTCTCTTGTCTAAGGGGGTTGAAAATATTTATGACTTTTTACTGGAGGCATAAGAAGATGTCGTTAAATTATAGGTATGTTTAAAAAATTAAATCTTCAGTTACTTATGATGCTGACTGTACATATGAATTTTCTTTAATGAATAGACTAGGAATATCTGACGAGCTAATTGGCGCATTGGCTAAGCGCATTGGGTCCAATTCTCCATCAGGAGAAACACTTGTGTAATCCGCAGATGTTTGTCCCAAGTCCGGGTGTTTGCGTATGTGTAATTTCATGTTTGTGAATTCTAATGTGTGCAAAGTTTTTATAACCTCTTTAACCATTAGGACTTATTAAGATTTACTTTTTTAGATATTCTAAGACAAAGGCAATATGTTTGCCTTGTATTACTTAAAACAATACTGACTCTCTATACTCATTCAATGATTACAAGCGTTATTATAAACGTAATCTTTGCCCAAGAAGAGCTAACTCAGCTAACCTTATATCGGCCAGGTCATCGGAAGGCGTTATTAAATCCTATTAGCATAATATAGCAACAAAAAAGCTGTAAAACATGAGTAAAACAGTTTCTCAGAAAACCTACATTCTTCCTGGCTGTTGGCATAAAATTAGTCACAACAAAATAAGCAATGAAAATTGTTTAAGCCCTCAGATGTACGCGATCTAGTCGTAAACTTTTATCTCCGTCACTCTCGCGCAGATGGAGTAATTGTTAAGTAGGAGCGGGATGGAGATTGTTGCAACATAGTTGCTCGTGCCGATATCGGAATGAGATGGCTACGTGCACTTTAATATTTGTGCTAAGGTGAGGGTTGTTGGGCAAATTATTACAAGTTCATTTCATTACAGTAGAGTTATAGATTTTTAAATTGCTAACTGACCATTTTTGGGGCGACATTTATTTGCAATTTTAAACTTACCTACATTAGGTAGGATATGTTTTTTTGTATCTTTCTTTCTTTTAATTTTTATTTAAAGGACAACGGTTCACAAGTAGTATAAAGCGACCATGTAATCCTAGTTTTTTCTTTCTTTCTGTATTTTATTTTTAAAACGTCGCCTACACTGGGACTTTCTTTAACAAACACCCAGACTCGAGACAAACTTCTGCGGGTCTTACAAAAGTTGTCTCGAATCGAACTCGTAACCCTTAGCGCAGCAGTAAAATCGGAGAGCCTCTGCGCCAATCAGGTCATCAAATTTATGATATGATTCTATTATCTTCTGTGGTAATCACACACATGATTTACTCGCCCGGGGATGGAACTCTGAACTCTTAGCGCAGCAGTCACATATGTATACTTACCCTTCCTTTTGTGTAATCGTTTAAATGTAGTCAAACTAAAAGAGCTGCTTCTAGACGCAACGATTTCTACATGCTACAGTTTATTAGTTAGCGGCGACTAATAAAGGACCAGCGCATGCGCAATTCACACCCGCTTGCAAGTTTAAGCTCCTTTGGAAAATCATAAACTAGTCCAGCTGGTATGGGAGCTTATAATGAAGATATTACAACGAGAATATGGATTCAACGTACCTGCTAATGAATGTAGAGGTATGAAATATTTTAAGGTGCACGCACAATTGTATTACTCTATTACAATAAAATAGCGCAAATCCTATTCTTCCTATGTATTAAAAACCCGAAAGATCTAAATTTGGGCTCGTTACTACGTGGCTACCAAGCAAATCAGTCGATCTGTGAGGTTAAGCCGTGCTCGCCGCGGTCACTTTTGTGATGGGTGACCGTTTTCACAATTCTTCCTATCCTACTAATATTTTAAACGTAAGGGGCTAAAGAGGGGCTCGTAGCTACGAGACTACCACGCAAATCTGTCGATCTGTGAGGTTAAGCCGTGCTCGCCGCGGTCATGGATGACCGTTTTTACATGTTGAGACCTCTCAGTGCTTCAGAAGGCACGTTAAGACGTTGGTCTTGCGCCTGATCTCTCTCCGGTTGTGTCGGTTTACCGTCCCATCGGACGAAAGAGTGAGGAAAAAGGGAGTGCACCTGTGTTTGCGCGCATACTTCTGCACTATAATATCTCCTACATGATTGGCTATTCTTAGTTGAGACAGGCCGTCGTGACCGAAATTCGGACAGGAGAAGATTACCCTTGCGGCCCTAGGCATGTGTCTAATTTGCCTCTACGTTATTCCGTCTCTGGTTGTACCGTTGTACCTAATTGTTGCTAGATTATACCCCAGCACTCTTACATCTCAAGCATTTTGTATTATCGTATCAACTTAATTGTATTGCAAGTAACTACGCTACACAACTATGTATCAGGGTGTATCTTGGGTCACTCATTAAAAACGTCAGATTAATATAATGTTATAAAGTGCATTGATAACTTAGTATACACGTGTCGTGAGGTCAGGCTTTAATGTCAGAAGTCGCAGACGAAATAATATCAAAATACGTATTTATTGGTTATATGTTGTCTGATAACACAACTTATATGGACTGAATTATCGAAATATATTCGATCAGAGAATATTAATGTCATTGAAATTCCTATTGATAGTAATTCAAAGTGTTTTTAACGTGATTCAAGTGCCTGAAGTTAGAAAATTGAGGTTAGTCTACAGGTGTTTTTACCAGAAATTCACGCAGACGAAGTCGCGGCCAACAGCTAATTTAATAATATAAAAGTAATTGCAAGCTATTTGTACCTAATTAAAGAGTGTAAAATTGATACTTTTAAATAAAATGGTTCAACTTAAGATGAAGAATTTAAAAATAGTTGTAGCCCCAGATTTTACACTACTGTCAGTCTTTACTGTGTTGATAAATAAGAAACTTGATTCATCTTTTTTAATTATCAAATTGAATTCAATAGATGCTTACTTACAAGTACCTATATATTATATAGTAGGTATATCGTTGATGATTAGTAATGACTAGCTTGCAAACTGTATGGGAAGAGGCAGAATGCCACAATTGTAGCATTCACACTACATCATGAGTTTAAATAATTTTTACTTGTTGTCCTAATCTAGTAATGTTACCGACTCCGGGAACCACTACTAGCGCCGCCAGACGCACAATAACTATTTTATATGTATGTTTACAGTTGATAAGTTTTTTCGTATGTACATTATTGCATAATAAATATACACTTAATTATTTAATGTTAACTTAAAATTCACCAATTAAATTATACCTGTTGGGAGCTGTTATGACTCTGTAGTTACAGTAAGGGGGGGGGGGGGGTATAGCTATAAATTGGGGGGGGGGGGGGGAAGTAGACCTATAAATTCGATGCAAATGTTGATTTTTTTTTGTTCTGACATTTTTATTGTTTTCCGACTCTGTGATTGGTTGTTACTCTGCCCGAATAAACCCAGATATATCCACGTCTTTTCTTTACTTTACATTAACGCATAAATAAAACGCGCAACATTTTTAACGCAATTTTGTAACCTTCCCACACACGACCTACCGCAGTCCACAAAACTGTCAGCTAACATTACGATGTTTACTAAAAAAGCAATATTCCTATTCATTTCTAATGTATAGGGGATACGGGTAATCTGTTTTGTGGTCGGAGAACCAGTCTGCCTGAATTATAAGCCAGCAATGTTGCCTAAAGGTTAGGCAGTTATGTTTTACGACTAGCAAACGTAATTGAAAATAAGGTGGAATACTTTTATGTGCTTCAGCTCGACTTTAGCTCACCGACTGTGTGTTTAGATGTTTTATGGTAAGGAGGGCGGGCTAAAATATATGTAGGCTGGCATAACCAATAATAATATGCGATATATCTTAGGATAGGATTTTTTTATACATTAATTTTCACTATGGCGGAAAGTACCAAATCGTTGTATGGAGTATATAACCTACATGAAATTATTTGCTTTTTCGCCACAGAAAAACTAACCAATATTAGAGCAATTGTTTTGTTGCAATTCTGTATAGGAACCTAAACTGAATTATATCAGAAAAAAATTGATAATTAACGATGATGGTAGGCCTACTTTACTCCGCGGATAATTACCTAAATAGGTAATTTATAAATGTAATAAAGAAATACCTAATTAAAGCTCTCAAATAAAATAAAGCACAATCAATCTAATTAAAACCAGACTTTACTTTGTTCCAATACCAGCTACCGCAGAATAAAACAATTATAACAGTTTACAACCCCCTTACAATGAACTCTTGAAGCAGGACATTATCCGTTGTGAAAGCGAGACGCCGCTACGCACAGTGTAGTGTGGCATCTCGCTTCCACAACAGAAACATTCCTGCTTTAGTTCATGGTACGGGGGCAGACTACTATGCATTTTATAGACAGCAACAAACCAATCCGCTAACGAGTACACAACAGTTATAACATAATTGCAAAATGTTTATTGTTGTTTCTCAGTATAGTGAAATAAATGCAAAATTTTGCCTACATGCCACTCATTGCGGTCAGACGTGGCCCCTTTTACAACAGACGCCATTAAGGAATTCCATTTTACATTTTTACAATCTCTAATTACAGATTATAAAAATGCAAGGTAGGGTACGAAGGGGTTAGCTGGCAAGCTTACTCCCAATGGGTGTTCTACCACGTTTTAGACCAATTTGTTCGTCGGTTTGCAAAGAAAAAGTATTAACGACTTGTGTTTTTCAATTGTTTTTCAGTTAATTTAGCTTATTATGTTTGTTGATAAGTAAAGTTGTTGTTTTGATTACGTATGCATGCGGTTCTAATTAATTTCGTCCCTAAAATTTCAGATTACTCTACTCGGGTATATAGGTAGGTAGGTACCTATTGTTATATATCTGCTGAACTTGGTATATTAAATGATAAACTTAATTAAGTTTTTTTTATATCTAGGCACTATGAATCCTGTCCCATTGTTTTTAAGATCACTTTTCTTTGTCACTTTTAGTTTAATGTAGAGCCTATTGAAAAACATCGAGGCACGTTCCTTTCCGCCGCCGTTTTCCCGGTAAACAGTACCATAAGTAAGAACTAAAAAGTAAGAAATATAGGCCTTCCATGTAGCCGTGCAGACATTTTCTTAATTAGAGTTTTATATAAGAACTAGCGAATGAAGATCAACATATAGGTAGGTAATTATGTTCTGTAAACTGTGTTATGTTTTGCCTCTTATAAAACCTGAGACAACAGCCAGAGTTTATAGGGTAGCAGTTAAGCTCCGTAGTTACAATTTAACCATTTTGCTCATAACGTATAAAGTACCTTAAAAACTTGGAAATGAGGACGGTAATCGCATACAATCCTCCGGTTCGTAAAAGCATTAAAATATTACCATCGCCGAGCAAATTGTCTTATTTCATAAATAGCATTTTATTTTATGTGTAACATAAAATCCTACTTATGAATGTGAGCTGTAAACATATTGGGACACACGAACGCTTTTAAGTTGCTTTGTTTCACTTAAAGTTAACAGCGACTTACTGAAATGGCAAAACGCTAGGCGAATAGAAAAAGGCTATAAAATAGAAATACAATTGAATAGAAAATGTACTTGATTGTCATAATTATGTCACTGATTACACAGTCGTTACATGATGAACCCCACACACTCTATTCTATTTCTATTCGTGTAGCGTTTTGCCATTTGTGTGGGGCCCTAGAGTCAGACATAAAAGCGTTCGTACGAATAGCAACAAACAATTAAACACTTGAATATTTTGAAGTGTATCTATATATAGGTAATACTTCAGCTTCTTCAGCAATGTATGTACATTTAACCTATTATAACAATTTAAAACAACTCACCAATATACCGCAGGGTAGCACAATAAATCCGTCGGCTTTCGCAACAGCATCGCACAGCAAGCGTCCACACAAAACACGGCACTTGTAAAACAAAGTATCATTCTCAAAATAAGTCCATGGACGACGAGATAACACCACTTATATTATTACTTTCCAGCATTTTCCTACAAAAAAGAAAATAATTCTAAATAAAATTATCGACACTAACACAGCACTACGATGGTAAATTCGAATGTCACTGTTTTATTTCGAATTTCGCCACCTTCGTCCGGACACTGTAAAGTTGAAATCACGACTGGTTAGACCAAGTTGATAAAGCTGATTCTGACTAAACCACTTATCGATGCAACAATTTTGTCATGTCACTAGTGTGTTGCACGAAACTGAAGTTGCAATGTAACACAATGTATGGCGGTGGAAATCATTAGCTTATGTTATTTAAATTGGATGTTTATGAATTAATTAGAGGCTTTTAGATGGTCGTAGTGTTTCTAAATTGTAATACTTGAGTAATTTAATAACTTTAATCTCTGTTTCAATTCAAATTGATGAATAGCTGCGATCTGATTGGCGCAGTGGCTAAGCGATTGGACTGCTGCGCTAAGGATTGCGGGTTCGATTCCCGCATGGGACAAAAATTTGTGTAATCCGCAGATGGTTGTCCCGAGTCTGGTGTTTGTGTATGATATTTCATGTTTGTGAAACGCACCTACGATACAGATGAAGTTCCTAGTGGGGTGCGACGTTTAAAAAAAAACTTCATACCTTGTGAGTGAATTCTTTTTGAATCCTATTTGTAACTATTTCCTTAACAAACGAGGACAAATACCTAAGCCTTCGGTCAACAATTACTAAAGGACTAAAACCCCCGATTGAACACCACATTTAGGGTGGAAACAACATAAAACCAACACAATAAATTATCACGATCCCAGCAATTTATTGCTTACCACAAATATTGCCGTGTCTGTTACCGCTATCGGCAATTACCGGTAAAATTACCGACGTACGAACATCTCAATTGAGCTGTGCTTACCGGTAATATAGACAGAGATGGGGCTACAAAAACGGCGGAACGGAAAGCTACCTATATTGCGATTGCAATTTATCCTTTCTACAAATGTACAACTTGCTAAGGTTCGTGTGAGGTAATTTCAAACTGATAAATATGGAAAAAATTCTGGCGTATACTAAATAACATTGCAATTTAATATAGGGAACTAGAGAGCGCCTAGAAAAACTAAGGTCCCAGAAAAGTGGCAAAAAGCTGTACGAATAGATATCGAATAAAATGAATATAAGGGATTGGCATAGATTACCTACATGTATACCTAATCTTAATATTACCTATGTCATCTCGATACATTTATCATTATTTTCGCTTTCCATTCGTTTAGCGTTATGCGCCTACTAATACGATTTTTGCAATAAGATAATCGTAAGCTAAATATTTATAGCAAGAAATTTAATTGCAGCCTTGTATACATATATTAACAAGTTATATAAGTATTAGTCATGCTCGAAACTTGGCTAGCTAATTTATCTATGTTGACTAGATGGATAAGCAACCAGGCACTGAACGTGCGAGAATGCGAAAATACATTTGAAATATGACGTTATTAAGGATATCCGGGAGATACCAAAGTCTTTTAATAAAGACATAAACTGACTTTTACTGTGGCCAGTATAATTTACTGAACATATCCTGTCCCTTGAAGTCCAAACTCGGGGTATGCCAACGAGCCATGGAGCGCAGCATTCTGAGGATCAGGCTAACTGACCGCATATGGAATACAACATTGCGCTCCAAAACACAAATCGTTAATGTTGGACATAAAGCCGCTAGTTTGAAGTGGAACTGGGCTGATCATATCTGCCGCATGTCAGATGATATGTGGGCAAAAACCACTACGATGTTGATGCCACACAATGTCAAAAGGCGTCGCGGCAGGCCCAGAAGAAGATGGCGGGATGAGCTTGACTCTTATAAGGCCACAAGGACTACTGCAGCTCACAACCGAGAGGAATGGAGGAAGGAAAGGGAGGCCTTTGCCATGCAGTGGGACGATCATGGCTAAAATAAATAAATAAAAATCCTGTCCTTTTGGTACCTACCTACCTATAGAAATTAAACATGCGCGGAGTATGTGCAAGCAGAACTATTTTATTTAACCTATATATATATATATACATTTTTATTTTGTTTTTAAATAACATCGCCCCCAGTAGGAATATTTTCTGTACCGTGGGTATCATTTTACAAACATGAAATATCACATTTACAAACACCTAGACTCGGGACAAACATCTGCGGATCACACAATTTTTTGTCCCTTGCGAGAATCGAAGCCGCAACCCCCCCCCTAGCGCAGCAGTCTAATCGCTTAGCCACTGCGCCAATCAGGTCGTCAATTCATTTTGTCATTAATCTTGTTGAACCGCTCGTTATGTGGCCCCAAATTTATTCAAACGTATTTATAATTTTACCATAATTAGATTAGGTACGACAACAATTGCAGAATTGTATGAATGTCACTTAATTTGCAGTCTTCAATATTAGTCTATTATGAACGTACTAAAACAAACTGGATAATTAATTACTATTGTCATTTCGGTATCAATAAATAAGCCGTGCATTGAAAAAAGTATGATTGTTCGACTTTTCCTAAAGTTGTATTGTCGTTAACCACACAATATGAGAATTATGTATTTATTATTAGAATTTTAACGTTAACAAAACCTATTGTAGCTACTTTCGAAAATACTTAACTCATAAAAATATATAGAAAATTTTAATTTATTTTTACACGACTGCCCAAAAAAAGGCGTGTAATGTTTTCAGGGTTCATGTGTGTTTGTATGTGAGTTTCTTTATTCCACCATAACTTCTGAATACCTGAACCGATTTTGACGTATGGAATGTCGTTAGAATCCTTACACTATCGCGAGTAACATAGGAGTAGTTGGAACTTGTTTTTCACTTTTTAGTTCGATTTTGTCATGGCAATCGTGTTTTTTAATTATTAAGAGTTGAGTCAAAAGCACTGATATTCGAGTACTTAGTATGACCGTTGGACTGCCAAGTCAAAGATCGCAAGTTTAAACCCCGGCACGCATCGTCTTTTCGAATTAATGTGCGTATTTTAAATTAGTTACCAGTTGCTAAACGGTGAAGGAAAACATCGTTAGGAAACCGGCACACCTGAGATATTTTTCAACGGTGTGTAACGGTTTAAACTCTTACGCCAGGTTATTCATCAACCCTATAAGAAGAAGAGTTGAGTATTTTCGAAAATAGGTACAATAGGTTTTGTTAACGTTTAAAATACATGATTACGTCGTTAATATATTTTTAGACGTGAAGACTTTTAATTGGCTCTCAGATTTAATTACTCTCACTATTCTGTTAATTTTAGCTGTAAGTCTTCCTTGTAAATTAAATAAATTAATAAATACGAAATACTAACTAACAAAGCGAGTTAAACGGGGTACTTATCTAACTAATTAATCCTTACAGCCTGACTTAAACCAAGATTAGGGCTTTCTAGTCCATTATTACGTATATTATGCAACAGATACCTATATGCTTAGCTGAAAGTATATTTTTTAAAACCCATAAAAACAAAGACCTAAATACAGTAATTTGTTCACCTTGGCCACAGTCCAATCGCGATAAAGTCGTCAAAATGTTACAATAATTGTGCTCGAGCGCTGCATTACCTTTCTGAGAACCGTCATAAAACTCTTGCGCATGTCGTCCGTATTAGTCTAACAACTACGTAGGAACATAACATTATTACGAACTTGTGTTATGTTAATCTTTAGCGATATATTTTTTTAGACTGCCATTAGGCTGATTGGATTTATTAATTCAATACCAAGTGGATTAGTCTCAAGTTTAAATAAACTTGAGTAGGGAACTAACTAAATATGTAAATATGTAGATTTATAACTTTCATGATTGATATTCACGGGTGGAAATCTTGAGCCCCCGAAAAAGGCGGTTTATTTAAAGCCCACACAGGAGTCGGGACCCAATCGTAATAACGCACCTGTGTGGGGGAGCCTTATATCGTCTGTAATAGACGCAAAAGCCAAAGATGATGATAAATTATTTACTATATATACCCTCAGAACACAGAGCAAACCAGAATCTATGAACGCGCACAACAAAAGTGAAGCAATACCAATTACTCTAAATTTAATTATGCCGTCTTGCGTAATGCCAATGTGCAAAACTGCAGTCGGAATTACATAAAAATATGTTAGGATTACAATTAATTTGTACACATGGACACAGTGCACAGAAAGGAAAAATGGCTGACCGCGGGGCCTGTGACTATACCTACCCTTTCATTAATCTATACGAGGTATACCTACCATATTATTTAAATTAGTGGGAAACATTATCAGTTTGTCAACCCCAATGTCAAACAGCCCCCTTACCATGAACACTTAAAGCAGGACAGTTAACGTTGTGGAAGTAAGACGCCGCAATACATTGCACGTAGCGGCGTCTCGCTTCCACATCGTAAACTGTCCTGCTTTGAGAGTTCATGGTAAGGGGGCAGGTCACAAAATACTTTAACAAATCAATAATTCTCGACACCCAGACCCTAACATCATTTAGAAAAGGTTAGGTTACTGTTAGGAAGATACTATTAAACGTTTGCAAGGGAAATCAAGAGTATAAATAAATTGCGAAATAGGTAAACGGTTGGCCTCAAGGCACTTGTCAATAGAGATTGCATAAGACAGCATTATTGAATAAGTACCGCGTTCAACTGGGGCCAATTTATTTGTAATTGAGTTAAATAGATACTTGTTAGCCGATCGATTGTTTTTTCTTCAAAACTAACACCTTAGTCGGCACATCAACCCACACAAGTAAAAAGACGTAACTCATTTTAACCGACTTCAAAAAGGTTTTATGTTCGTCTGTATAAGCATGTATTTTATTAAATTTTTATGTATCGGCCATTAAAACTATTAACAAAGCGAACGCGTAGGTTTTGGCGCCGACTTCAACTTCGCTAATGTCAAGTATATTGAATAAAATATTATTTTCATGTTTTTTTAGTTTTAGAAGCAGTCCGTGCTCTTGCGTTATAATTTAAACAATAATTCCGAATATATTTTTTAACCGACTTCAAAAAAAAGGAGCAGGTTCTCAATTCGTCGGGATCTTTTTTTATTTTTTATGTATGTGCCCTCATAACTCAGTGATTTATGAACCGATTTGATTTTTTTTTATATCTTAATTGTTTCGCATCATTGTATTAAAATTATTATAGTTTTAAAAATAAGCTGTTATATTAAAATGCAAATTCAGTTTCGTGACTAAATAGTGTTAAGTGTTGGGTGGTACTGTCAGTGATTGAGAACGTTATTATGTTTGCAGGTTAATATAAATTAGGTATTTGACACCATTAACCCATTTAAAAAAAAACAAGACCCTTTTTCAGGACAGACAGTACATTTGAGTCCTGAAATAAAAACCCGATTTTTTAACTAACTATAACATAAGATTTTAAGATGCTTTGAAATCAATAAATAGCACCTACATAAGTCAACTGAGTTTGCAAATTAGTGACGTCACAGGTTGCTTTGCCATCTTCAATCAACAATTTGCTATGTAAAATTAATAGAGGAATAGCGTTTTTACAGCTCATAAAAAGTATATTAATTGACCGGTGTCAATACCTTATTAAATAATCATCAGGTTCCTCAATAAAACTAGCAATAGTACCTAAGTATTCGAAATTGTGTTCTGTCAATATAATTATTAATTGTGTGTGTGTGTCATATTCGATTTTATAACTGGCATTTAGTTAATGACTTTATATACTTATTGATTTATAATAAATGTGTAAAACGAATACACTACTAGATACAGTTGGGTATTATTGTTATTTTCAGACCATTTTATTGTTACAAATGTAAGGTAGGGATTTCTATATTCTGTATTATGATTACATTAATACTTATTATAATTAAAATTGATAAAAGTAGGTGCAGCTCTACCAACTGAGTTTAGTGACACGATAGCTCACTTGGCAAAGCTGCGCCACAAATCGGCGAAGGTCGCGGTATTGAATCCTGCTGGTGTCCATCATTTATCAAATTTCCTTTATCAATTTAAATTTAAGCTTAACTTGGCAAAATGCTAGAATAATTTCAAATATTACAGTTATTTCAATTTAATATCGGTTTTAAACTAAGAGCTTTGTAATATTGAGGAATTTAGCCAGTAGTTATAACTATATTTATATTTACAATTAATACAATCATTGGCTTATGGTAAAAACTTTTAAATAAACGATAAACATGTAGCCGCCGACTCCTGCGCATCTCCCCCAAACGTTTTACAAATTACGTAACTGGCACTTACATTTTTGCTCAATAAAGTTGATTCTAAATAATGTAAGACATATCATTGATTTGATTCTTCTTGATATCTATTGATTGATATTAAATGATGATTTTATTGTGTATGTGTTGCGTGTGGTCATTTAGTGACATGAACAATGTTAGCGTCGATGATGTGCTACAATTTAAAAAGTATTATCAATGACAAACTATGTTTTGTGACACACTCACTCACGTTTCCAAAAAAAAAATATATTAAATTAACAAAAAAGGCTATAGTCTGTTATCAGTCGTAACTATTATGTACAATTTTATGTTAATAGATACAACATTATACTTCGAAATGCAAATGTTAACTTTTTTACAACAATATTTTATATTTTTTGCTTATTTTTTTTTTCTCCGTTTACATTCCACGTATGCAAAAACAATGTTATGCTCTAACGCCCTGGCTCAAAAAAATGTAAAATTTGAATAAGCATTTGTTTCGAGAGGGAATCTAATTACTTTTTCATAACTTGTAGAGCCATTAAGCCGATTGAGTGATGAACAGAAAAAACGATTGGATGAGGACCAAAGATATTAAAGTTGTGTGCATTTGTTATTAGTCCATGATGGATATGATACGCTATATAGGGTTGCCACCTGTACTTTAGTATAAAGTATCTTTCGTACTATATTTTAGCCAATTATATATTATAAAAAAATAATAAAGTATCTATGAAATGTATCTACTATATTTTCACCGCTAATTCAATGGTCCCATTTTTTTAGAATGAGATTATTTTAACATTCAAAAAAAATAATAGGAAAGTAACCTTCTGACCATAAAAATAAATAATGAAACATAAAAGTGTGTCCTATTTTTTTAAACAAAAAAATACTAAGTATTGATTCTTAAAAAATGGTGGCAACCCTACGTATACGTATGTAGTTATTTAAATAAAATAACAAATACTAAAAACGTCATCAAATTTTAAGTTTGTCATCGAGAGTACCACCTAACAGTGTGTAGGATCACTGTATGCGAGTGTTGGGTAAAAACTAGTTATTACTATTAAAGTCCGTACTGGCGTGTCGAGTTCCTCAGCTCTAGCCCGTCGAACACGTTCAGATTGTGTTTCCTCGCGTATTCGTCGATCATCATCTTCCCTGTGGACAAGCAAGACGCATAGTTTGGACAGTCGCTTAGCGGAGATGGAAAAGGCCTGCATATGATATTGTAAAGTAAAAATGTATCACTGTCTTACTCTGTGTGTCTACCATAAGTTACAAAAGTAAATAACGGTAAGTTTGCAATAACGCGGATCAGCCCCCTTACCATGAACTCATAAAGCAGGACAGTTTACGTGGTTAAAGCGAGACGCCGCATTGCACTAGACATAGCGGCGTCTCTCTTCCACGTCTTAAACTGTCCTGCTTTAAGAGATCATGGTAAGGGGGCAGCTGACAGTATTTTTGATGATGTTAAAGTCGAGAAATAACTGTCATAGAACGTTGCGTTTCCTGCATCCCACAAATTATTCATCGTGATAATTTCGAAGGACTTAGTGCTCTTTGCCATAGAAATAACATACGTTCTCGACGGTAAGTTAAAAACCATTAAAATGCCAGAACTCATGGTAGACACACTGATTATAGTAACAAAGTTAATAGGAATATGCAGTTCTTTTAAGTATCGTATAGAAGTGAAAATATTTTGCCTTGATTATCTAAATAAGATGTATCTCAGTAAGAATGGGCAAAATGTTAGTCCGTTAATTAATTTATCGTAAAAACTTGGAAGTTATTTGGAAGATATTCTTAGAACGTAGTATAGTTACTACGTTAATACACATCTACATAATTAGCTTCATACTAATTAGTAATAGTAACTAAGACAACTGAGACGGCTAAATTATATTATTTATGATATCTAGATTCTATTAACTTGGACTGCAATGATTTATTTAAAGTAGGTACTAAACTTAGATTAATTAATCCAAGATTAATTGACACCGTAACCACTTAAATGGTTTATCTTTCAAGTCAAAGGTAATTAAACTCTTTATATAATTTACACCTCATAATATTAAAAAACACATAAATTGCGTTTTACAACAGCAAAATATTTTCACCCTATTGTAAACTTGCAATGCAAAAAATAAACAATGGCTATCAAAACACGTAATCGTAACTAATAAGATACGACAATTCCGTTGACCGATTGAATAAATAAACCTTTTTATTATCTATCACGTCATGAAATACAATACTAGTTTTTAGTTACATCTGTTTACATTTACGTCTATCCGTTCTTATAGCTCTTGAATACACGAGAGTATCAAGTACAATACAAAAGTATAGAAAATCAACTGGCAGACAATCGTATCTATTTATTTGTCAATACTACTACTAGTACTGTAACCGTATGCTTCTTTTATTTAATGTCTTATGAAGTCATTGGTTTTTTTTTTCTTCACGGGGAACAAAATCTAACGAACTATCACACCGTCCAGTGGGCTTACAATCCAATTTAATTCTGATCAAATAGCAAAGGAATTAAATAAATTCGTACTCTTAAACTTAACACTGGCGCCAAATTAGTTAAATATTATGTTTATTGAGAGGAACAAACTGATATCATAAGATTGACAGCATTTTTTTTTTTAATTAAGCTGAATCATGTTTCCTTTAAATCAATATTAATTTTGACTTGGCCTTGTATTAGAATTTAAATTAAACTCGGGAGTAGGCTACCAGATTGGAAAGCGGCGGGAGATCTTACTACATATCAAAGTTAACAATAAAACAGTTGCTTCAAAGCAAAATAACATTATTAACCCTTTCCGTTATACACAGACCTAAATATCAGTACTGCTAGGTACTAGTATCGTGTCTAATACTACTCTAACTAGGAATAAAATTACAATAAATAGGTATCTCATATTTTTGTTGTTTCAACCCTAGTGTCATGGATTACTGACATTCTTCACAATACTGGTTATACTAATAAAAAAAAAAATTGTATTATTAAGACGTTATAGGTAATAAATATTTTCATATTCAATTTGTGAATAGTTTTAATTATACTAAATTAAAATTATTAGAATTTGATTCTAAGCAATCATCGATAGGTACGAAAAAAAAGTTAACTTGATATAGTTACCCAATGTTTTATTTTGATACTTTTTGCCATTTAGCTACGTAAAATATTCCTTAAATGCAGAAATATAGGTTTTATTTTATTATTTTTCATAATTTATAAAATTTTCAGGAATATACAAGAATCAATTTTACAAAAATTGATACGTGTAATTTGTTACATTTCTAAAAGTATTATTTACATTGGAAAATATATTCAAGTATCATAAAATATAGGGTACACTAATATCGACGTGAAAATATATATTTACATGTAGATTCTGGCATTCTACATTTGCAGAAACCTCATTGTTAATTAGTACAAACATTGTACTAACAAATATTAACTTAATCCGTATATTTTCGGTAATCATGACTAATTTACTTGAGTAAATTCTAACTATTTTGATTACTATGAGGTTTACGCGAATAAAGTCGTATCTTGACGAATAACCTTATGAAAAATCGCTCGGCAATAAAATGCTGTACATTTGCAATAGCGGTAACTTGTAACTATTGGCTTACCTTCGTCTATTTTTCGCGACGCCTCATCGAGGTCACTGCCCGCGTAATTTAAGATCACCAGGACTAAGGGCATCATCTCCCATGAGTAGTGGAACTTCTCTAGCAGCTTATGACAGTTCTCCACCAACGTGTCCAAGGAAACAGCTGTGGACAAAGAAAGAAGTTAATGTGATGGTCATAGTTTATTTTTCTGCACTTCTGTATCTTATCACACTAATATTATAAGGGCGAAAGTTTGTGAGTGTGTTTGTTACCTCTTCACGCACAAACGGCTGGACCGATTTTGCTAAAATTTGGTATGGAGGTAGCTGACACCCTGGACCTATAGTGTCCTTTTTATCCCGGGTAACACCACGGAGCGCAGCTAGTAAATAATATACTAAAGAGGTAGGTGCAGTTTGTATCTAAGGATAAATCATCAATCTATTTAATATTCAAAATTCTTAAACTAATATTTAGAATGAACGTTCAGGGTGGACATTCAGGTGGACGTTCAGGCTACTTAAGTCCCGTGAAAGACATGAAAAAAACTTTTTCGGATTATTTCAAATCAGATTTTAGTATTAAATTAATTAATTTAATTGGTTACAGAATAAATAACAATTTATTAGTAAAACTTCGTATAAGTAGTTACGACTATTTAATCCTGAATATCCAGGAAATATAAATATTTTATAGACGTCGCGCGTCGTAAGAAGACTGATGAGTACAGTAATTCAAATTTGATGCATAAGACTTGCAAAATCTGTAACCTTACTGGGAAGTCACTGACGCCTGAAACACAGGTATTCTAACCTACGTCTGGGGTCAGGGTTTCACTATACTTGTGTAATCAAGCTGATGCCAATAAAGAATTTAATGTTATTATTATAGTATTTAAATGTTAACTCAAAAACTGAAAAGGTTACAGAAAACAGGATACCACTTTAATTAACCTATTTAATACGTATATGACGAACACAAGTCAATAATTACGACTAAAACAGTCGCAAATAGTGAAACAAATATATCTGTTATAACGCAAGACACCTCGTGACACACAGTAATTATGCAATTAATTAAACCAACGAATTACCTTAAAGAACCCAAACATGTCGAAGTAATAGGCAGAGTGAACGATGATTTGTGGTTACCGGTATTTGATAAGCTGTTATTATGAAGATCGTAATAATAGCTTATCAAATCATCAGCGTATCACATACCTATTTAGTGGTTAGCAATAAACAAACATACAGACATATTTTTACTTATTTCGCAGTCGCTCATTGGCGCAGTGGCTAAACGATTAGACTGCTGCGCTAAGGGTTCGATTCCCGCACGGGGCAAAAACTTGTGTGATCAAATGTTTGTCCCGAGTTTGGTGTTTGTGTATATAGATATGTGATATTTCATGTTTGTAAAACGCACCCACGACACAGGAGAAATTCCTAACGTTTTTATTAAATAAAAAATAAATACTAAAGGTACTATTTTTACGTCTTATTTTTGTCATAATGTGTGACAATCATCATTTAGGCATCAGTCGACCTTAGTCAAGTCAACAATTATATTTTCAGTATTGGTAGGATATCGTTACTCCCTGTAAATGAAGAAAGATTTGAAAAGTAGGCCTATAAAAATTCATTTTATTATTTAACTAATACTACTAAATTAACCTATTTTCTACTGTGAATAATTAGAAATCGTCACTCCCGGTTCCCTTTTAAGTAAAAGCCTAGTCTTCTACTGTAAATAATTAGGTGACGCAACCAACACTTATACAGACCTGTGGATCGGTTGATACACCAAGTATTAAGTGTTTAAACTCTTTGGCACTTTAAGTGCCTTTATATTAAACACTCTCAAGTACCGTGCGACCAAGCTACCGATTTCTAAGTATACAAGAAGTAAACAAAAGCGGCATTTCAGTGTAGAGTGACACTATGTTTATGCGATAGTGACTTGTGTTATTGTGACACAATATAACATAAATAAACAGTGTTGACGAAAGGTATTTGAAGTGCCGAGCATTTCAGAGAATTAGGTCTATAGGTCGTAGAGCCGTGTGGTATCCGGCCTAGAATTGACCACCCCCTTTCCTCCCGTGGGTGTCGTAAGAGGCGACTAAGGGAAAACCCAGAAGATGGGCAGCAGCGTCTTCTGTAACTTGACCACCAACACTGCGATGCCCAAGCCGCTTGCCAAGCGTGGGGATTATGGCAACACCCCCTTCTAAAAGCGAGGCCTTTGTTCAACAGTGGACGCGTTACGGCTGATGATGATGATGAGGTCTATTAGGTAGGAGATACAACCCACCCTAGATTTTAATGCTTTAAAAACTAATTAATCCGATGAGACGCTACAGGCAATAGATTGCTTATCCTAATCATTTGCATAGGTTTTTATTTATATATTTATTTATAAAAAAAGTCGCCAGGAATTTCTTCTGTGTCGTGGGTGCGTTTCATAAACATGAAATGTCACAAGCACAAACACCCGTTGTTTTGGAGTTTAGCATACAAGATTTACATGCATTACAACTTTAATTTTTTCAAATTTTAGGTAGTACTGAAAGATTTTTACAAAGACAAAATTACCTTTCTCATTGATAAGGTATAGGCAGGTAATACTAATTTTTACCTACTGCACAAGGTGTAAAAACCAGGCAAATGTAAGGTCAAATAAAAGTTATTTGTTTTGATATATCTTATACATATAGGTACCTATGATAATATCCTGCCAAACTATTTGAACCGTTAGTGCCTTAACTGAGAATAAATGTTCCCGTTTAGTATTTTATGTTAGATCATATCCGAATAATAAATCAATACCAAATAATAATGTCAGTCTATAAATTTGGATTTAAGTCATAGTCATAGTCATAATGTTTTTATTTCATAAAGGCTACAAAAGAGCACTTACAAAACGTCAAACTAGTTGCACGGTTCCAAAAAGTCGTTTCTATGGAGAAGAACCGGCAAGAAACTCCATAGTTACTCTTTTAAAAATATGGTTTAACAATCATTTCAAGTATGAGAGAATAATGAGCTACACAATATACCTAAAATAAGAATACGAGTAGCATCAAAGTCAAATAAAAAATATTAATATAGATCGGTTATTCTCTCATTTACAATTTGGGTAAAATACATGACAGTGAAAAGTAAAATGGGACCCCGAGCGACAGTAACTGAATTGACCAGTTGGTACTTGGCACAGCCTGGACACTTAGTTCAAAGATATTGCTGATATGCTTCCTCCTTTTAATCCACTTGAGTCTAAATTCTATATTTACTGTTTCGTTAGATACGTTACACAACATACCGCCATTGCCATCAACCGGGCACAAAACCCGACTCCGAGCTGAAAATTACCTAATAGACGAACCCAACACGAGCTTACTGACCACTAGACAAACGAGGCAGATACGTTACAGTAATACTCACATAATTTTCGTTACATATCCTTTATTATCATGATAACAGCCATGACCGCCGACTGCAGGGTAAAGGCCTATAAAATATTAATATTTCACATTCCCAAATTAATACAGATAACTAGAAAGGCTTTCTAGTTAGGTCTTTTCTAGTTATCTATATTTGAGAATGGGAAATCATAAACATTTCTAGGCACGTAAGTATACTGTAAATATATCTACCATGTTGGTACACATGTCTGTTAAGTATAAAAACGCAAATGTACGCATTGTACAATTTTGACGTTAAATATTAATGATAAATAATTTTAATTAAACCGGACCAGCATTCAACTACAAATCCATAAAACATTTACCTAAAATGTAATAGAATAGACGCGTCTAAAATGTAACACCGTTCAGTTAACGGAACTACGATACAAAAAAGCTGAATAATACCATAAAAACCTCGCGTCTTTATCACCGAAACAAACCCAACAAAATAGTCAATCGACATGAATGAGACAATCGACTAACCATAAACGAGGATTAAGAATAATCGCCGCGGCACGTCACTAGTCCATAAACTATATGTCAGAAGGTTGTGCATCATACAGACACTTCGGTTTTACGACTTCCCTTTGTGCCGACTGCTCCGTCGACTATAAAAAACCTATTCAGAGGTGGTATAGACACTTGGACACACATCGTCATGCTTTTAACCTCGTGCGGGATAGTGTTGTAATGTTCGTTGACGTGTAAAATGGTCGCAATGCTACTTACGACTGTATGCGCCGCATTGTTCGGGTGGCTACTACGTTCCGCTATGGGTTTTAAATTAGCTTTAAGGCTGCGCGATGTATTTGGCATTGGGTGCTGCGTTACGGTGTTCTTAGGGTTTGGAGTGAGGCTAGTAAGTGTCAACCTTATAATTATAAAAGATTTTGAAGGAAGTAAAGAGCTGTTTTATTTTTTTAATGACTGATCATGAAGCTGTAACAGCGTACCTGTATTCATATAGGTCCGAAAGCAAGCATAGCAGCTTTCAGTTTACATTACCTACTTACATAATAGTACCTACATACACGACGATTTTTTAAATCTTGTGCCTATGCTTTACGGACTATCTGTTCTATGGAAAATAGCGTTTGACTGGTAACTTAAAAATCAATTTGCACCATCACTGACAAAATGCGTACCTAGGCGATCACTACGGGATATAGAAGCGTGATGATGACACAGGCTACTTTTCAGTCCATTCCCATCTACCCCTTCGGGGATAATAATCGTGATGTCTGACGTCAGGTTTGGATGCAGCGCCGCACTGCGGGCCACCAGTTTATGTCCAGTTTACGACCCTGCCATTACGGGCCCAACGCCGAGCCACAGCGCCGGAGCTGATAAGTGGCCGGGTTCGATTCCGGTCGAGTAAGCAGCTATCTTTATGGTTAAGAGAACGACCGCGTTCTTTGAGAAAAGTTTATTCGTAGGTTAAGACTTAGGGTTTGATTTACCTTTTGTGGTGATGAGAGTATTGTTATTTTAACTGCGAGAATTATTGTCATTCTTGTGTATTAAGGGTATTTTAATAGGTAGTAATAAATCTATAGGTTTCGGAATTCTTAAAATACAAGCTAGTCTTCTTGACTTCCGAGAATTGGTGCGATGAACCACTTCATCACTTGGTGTCATTGTCGTTATTTCGGGTTATCAAAACTCTTCTTGGAGTAAGCTGCAAGAGACAATAACAAAACAAGGCTCAAATAACGAGACAAAAGCAGAAAAAAATGACATATGATAAGTAAGTTACGTACATACTTACGTTTGGGAAATAAATAGTTGCTAAGCAGTGTGGAGCTACCTCTTAACTTAAGCGTCTAACCATCTGATGTTTAGAGGGATACAGTAATATAGCTTTAAGGTCTCGATAAACATCAATAGCTTGTCAAATAAAAGTTAAAATGAGGCCATCCGAGGTCAGCCATGACAGTTTTATGTCCGGTGTCAAAGATACAACGCTGTCATAACTTTATATTTTTCATTTTACGAGCTGATTTTTTAAACGTCTTTCAAAGCAATTTGCTACACCTACCGAGCTCTATTTTTCTGATATTTGTTCAATTACAATTATGTTTATAATTTAATTATTTAATAATTGATTGATATTTGTATACCTATGTACTATACTGGTAAATGTGTTTGACCTTTTTAACACTTTACGTTACGACGTAACACTCGTAAGTCTTTCTCTGAGAAGAAGACACTTAAATAAAGCTGTATCTAAATATTTAAGTACCTTGTGTCACTATTATGGCCATCATAAATAGCCATTACCGTCCCACGCCTGGACACTAACAAAAAATACAGTTACAAGTAACAGTTAATGTTAAATTATAAGTTATTTCATAAGCAAACTCTTCTAATCAAACATCGTCCTAATCAATCGATGCCCGATATACGACGATATGCCTACATAAAGGCAGTAAAAAGATGTACCTAGATACAATATTATACCTACTCGATACGGAAACAAGCGACAACCTTTTGCTACTGCTGTTCTTAATTTTTTCTTTCTCTGTAGGTACCGGGGACTAGCATCTCTTTTAATTTATTTTTATGTATCCACATAAACTGTTCGGCATTTAAAATAATTGAACACTTCTAACAAAAACAGAGTTTTCTGCTTTGTCGTAACGCTTGATGGAGCTATGGTTCCTATCGCTTCATGTTTTGGCAGTGTTTTCAGTTTCCATATTTTATAGCGTTTGGCGTTAGCGTTTGTAATTTGTGTAAGTAGACGTAGAGTTAAAAACGATATTGCTATAATTTTTGATTGCCTCGTTGATCGAGTAGGCACTAAGCACGATTCCTAAACAGGTTCTGGGCTAAAACCCAGGCTTTACCCTCTTAGGTACTGGGTCTTTCCCCCCTATCAAAAGGTACTATCATTTGAACCTATACCACAACATGGCAAATATGGGTGTTCTACTCACCCCTGCCTAAGTGCCTACCCCTTTGGGAACACAGGCGTGAAGTTATGTTTTTTTATGCTTACCCAAGTACTAATAATTACCAAATTATTTGGTTTTTTATCCTTGTTTTAGGTAAGATTAAGTAGTTACTGAGCAATATTTATTTCAAAAAGTCGTAACTATGAATGGTACTTCCTATGTTAACGCGCTCCCGCACCGTCCACGCGTCCGCTCCGCTAGGAAACCATCGACTAACATCGCTCGCTAACGTTATAATCGTGCGATCCATCAGTGCTAGTGCGCCCGCCTCGCCTTCGACCAATCGCAACCCGCCGCCACGCCTACCGGCCACGCGATTGGTTGAACAACCAACTTTGAATATAGAACCGCTTTTTTTCTCTAACGCCTACGTGAGCTCGGACAACTTGTAGATTTCGTTCACGTTGTATTTATTGAACACAATAGTCGATTTCCAATTCGATTTACTTTAATTTTCAACTATCGATTCTGATGGCACTGAATATATTTGATTTGCCTCCGTTATGTGCTAAACACTTATGTGCTTCTAATATTCAACGCAATAATAGATACCGAACTGTTCAAATTAAAAATTGTTCTCGGGCAAATTTCTAACATTTTCAAAATTCAATAGACACAATAGACATGAAGGAATAGTAGTTCTCACTAAATGCCTTAATAGCTAATGTTTTTATTTATTTATCACCACTGGCACACCAATCCTAGGTTCAAATTAGGAATAAGTAGATAAGTATTAACGTTTTAGTTTCAATTGAAATCTACAATTTTTCTGCTTGGGTGGGCAACGTTAAAAATAACGCATAAACTTGAACCATTTAAACGTAAAGTCGACTATCTCAACGGATAGTACGTATAACTCTAACTATAAAGTAATTATTTTCAACCCCAGCTAAATTACTATATGGCTGCCTGCGGCCACGTTGAATGCAGTCACAGCGGTGAGTTTCACAACCTTATTGTAGATACCTCATTAAACATTTGAATAAGTTCTTTTTTTGAAGTTGCATGTTTTTAGTTTGAATTATCATGGCTTGAAAGTACGTTGCAAAAATTACGAGAACGAAGATTTTCTGGAGAGGGTTACGTGCGTACAACTGTGAACATTTTCTGGGAAATCAAAGATATTCTGGTGAAATCTTTAATGGGAGCAGAGTTTTCCTAAACATTATGAAGAACGTGATGAGAGTGAACGTGGAGAAAGAGTATTCTAGAATCGAAGCATTTGTATTGGTCAACTGATTCGGAAACGGGCGTGATATTAGTGTGGACAGTGGTTTGTGTTTTTAACATCATAAATGCGAAAACGTTTGTTGATTTGTGCTTTTACGAAGCAAGGAAGTAAAGAATAGAAAGACAGAACGACAGGCTTTTATTAGAATACTAGCGGCCCGCTCCGGCTTCGCACGGGTATATAATATTATATTATAAGTATTTCTCCACTATTTAATGGATGTAATTATACATATAAACCTTCCTCTTCAATCACTCTATCTATTAAAAAAACCGCATCGAAATCCGTTGCGTAGTTTTAAAGATTTAAGCATACATAGGGATATAGCGACTTTGTTTTATACTATATAGTGATGCAAGTATCCAAGAATAATCCACAAACATAGTCCACGTAAAAATAATGAATGAGGCGGCAGATTTTCATATTAAAACTCGTCAAATATGCCCATGCAAAACTGCCCTCTTATCATGAACTCTCAAAGCCAGACATTTTAAGACGTGGAAGCGAGACACCGCTCTCTGCAGTGTATAGCGGCGTCTCGCTTCCACAACGTAAAGTGTCCTGCTTTAAGAGTTCATGGTAAGGAGGCTGATCCGTCAATGAGACTTCCGAAGAAATCGCTTTTATTCTATGTGTTGAAATCGCATTAAGGGAAACTCAATCCTTCATTGCCTAAGTGGAGACCTTTGCCTTATATCAGGACAGTTCTGTCACAGGCTGAAATTGCGTACTATGAATTAAGTTTCTTGCCAATATTACACCTATCCTCTCATTCAAAAAAATACAATTTTAAACCAAGGATTAAATTATTTATACCTGTCACTGTCGTTTGCATATCAAAGAATAGAGACGACAATAGACTTAATACGGGGTTTAGTTAATTCCGATATGATCCGCGTTTATGAATAAAAAGGCTAGAGTTTATAATATTGAAATAACATTTGGTCTGGGCATTAGTCTTGAGTATTCGTATGCACCTGTAAATATGGTTCGGCAAAGTACCTCCTTTCACTTTTTAGATTTGGATGGTCAAAACTTAGGCTAAAGTTTAATAAAATTGTTTTAATAAACAATGCACAGAATGGCTCGTTTAACACTGTGGTTAAATAAGATTTTATAAACGTCACATTATCATGACACGGCAAATAAATTACTAATAGGTATAAATTACTATGAATCGATGTTACGTTAGACAGATACTAAAGATATTGTGGCTGAAAACCTTTGGACATAAACAACATTAAGTTTATGGGTAACAGCTTCTTAGACAAGTGGCAAAACGCTTGACGAATACAATGATAAATGTATGGGGATGACATAAAGATTCGACTATGTTATCGATGACATATGTCATCCCCATACATTTTTCATTCTATTCCATTTCTATTCGTCAAGCGTTTTGACACTTGTCTAAGGAGGCAGGACTGTCAGAATTATGAACAGATGATTAGTGAAAATGGAGGTGATTTAACAAAACACATGTTACCTTATTTACAATAGACGTAGATATCCTAAATAATTAAAATGAACGCCATTCTCGTCAAAGGACAAATAAAATTCCCGTCCCTCACAAGAAAAGAGGATTGTTAAGGCTATCGGCGCAATGTGGGTTTGATAAATGACAAAAGACTGGTTAGCTTTTGCTTGGGACGTTATCGTATGTAGCATAATTTGCCTAGTATTGTCATATTTAATTTAAGATACACTTTTTCTCCTTCTTTCACTTGTATAACATTCTGTCCAAGCCACTGTTGTGCACAAATCTATATGTCTTTTGCTGTCATTTTAGCATGTTACCCATAAAGCTTGAATCTAAATTGAGAAGGGAAATTTGGAAAATGATGGACACGAGCGGGACTTGAACCCGCGACCTTTGCCGTACCGTGGCGTAGGTCTACCAACTGAGCTACCGTGTCGCTGCTCGCACCCATCGAATTTCCGTCACCCTTAAGACGTAAATAAAAAAAGGGAACTTGAAAATCGATCGAAATCTATATCCTCTCATAATATAACTTTATACTATCAGTCTACCTTTCACATCATCACATCACATCTCATCAGCCTATAGCATTTCACTGCTGGACGTAGGCCTTACCCAGGGCACGCCACAAGGCCCGCTCTCCCGTTTTCGCTATCCAATCACCTACCATTATCTCACACGCGAGCCAAATTAGGGCTTATCAAAGAAGGTAATTTCAGGGGTCGCCGTTGTCGAAATCGATAAGGAGGACTACATATTATCTCCTATGAACATTCAGAATCCTATCGAGTGCAAACTATCTAAGTTTTTCTGGAACAATATACATGTACCTACATTTTATAGGTTGTTGTTAGGTAGGTTACATAATATATTGCTAAGGTTTATCTAATCTAGTCATAAAGAGATAGCCTTGTGTCCACGATCCACGTCCACCATTTAATATTCTTCAGTTTTCATGGTGCACATAATTCTAAAGCGTAATTGTTGAATACAATGTAATGTTACTGCCTCACGTTACTAACTGTACACGATGTTAGAAAGTTCCATCCGACCAATCAGGACGCGGCTAGCAGTAATCGCCGATTTCTAATTGGTCAATAAATATTTACTAGTAACATCAGTAACATATATTTCGTTTTATGACCAGTTTTAGTGCTCGGTGTTAAGTATAGAATAAATAAGAAATAGGTAATATTCTTCAATGGTTACTTTGAGAGGTAAAATTTTTAGTGTCATAATTATGGTGTTTTCGTGGATAATAGCAATACATAGTTACAAAATTGAAAGGTTTAAAGTGTCTCAGGTACTTGTTTTTCAAATAGATTTATATTGCTAGGTAAACCATTTCTTTGAACCTCAACATAACAGGAGATCACCTAGTGTTCCTTTAACATTCATAGAATGCGTGCTTTTTATGTATAACTATTATTGCGTAATAATGTCGTTCATTGTGACGTTCTAAGGGGGAGGTCTTTATCCAACAGTTTACGTCTTCCGGCTGATGATGATGATGAATGTCAGCGATATGATTTACACGGGAGAAGACACTGACTTCGATACTACAGGTTTTTACCTAGCTCAGAAGTAAGGGTTACTATTAATGTACTGCAAAGCATTACGTCAATGACAATATTTATTATAATTACATTCTAGCATGAAAAGGATGCAATCACCCTAGCAATAAAGCAATAAATCCCTGCTTTTCGTCATCTTTGACCTTGCGTCTATTAGAGACTTTTTAAGCAGTGTCATTTGAGGGTTAAACGAGCGTTTACATATGAGAATAACCATACAGACGCTTACAGTGCTTGCGTATTTGTGTAGCACAAAAATATTTATCCCGTGTTAACCCAACCGTGATCGTGGTGGCCTAGTGGTTAACATACTGGGTTTGTATGCACAAGGATGCAGGTTCAAAACCATGCAAGTATCAATGTGACGTTTTCAATGTCACAAACACTTTCTTAGATATGTTTAGACACCGGTGACTAACAGTGACGGAAAACATCGTGAGGAAACCTGGATTTAATTATCTGAAATCGCATAACCCGCTGTGAGCTAGCGTGGTGATCAATGCTCAATCTTTTTCTATAGGAGAAGTGACCTGTGCCGTGCAGTGGGACAGTTATAGGCTGTTGTTTAAGCCCCAACCGCTAACATGGAAGCTCTATTAAAGCAACTGTACCAATCAATCGCGTCATTTATTCTGCATCAACATTAGTCAGTAATCTGCTGTACATTGAACTGGTGATAGGAACACCATTTAAAGACCGTACTAAACATAACGATAATTACTAGTCAGTTCTATATAGCTATGCAATATACAAGTTTGCATTGGGTTAACCAACTAAATCGCCAATGTACAGCTGAATGAAACTCTCCAGCATTCAAACTCGCGCCAGATGTTACAGCCAGCACTACAAACCCACCCATTCCAACAGTAACGCAGCCAACACATTACCATCAACCAAAGCGGCATAATTTTAGAATCCTGGAACAAAGCCGAAGCGTTCCAGCACCAGGCTTTGTTTACACCGACACAGAGTGCCCACTAAGTGTGATATCGTTATCGGCCACCGTCCACTTCCTGCGTAGTTCTGCCTTTGGTCACGTAGCCCGGCCATAAGGGACAATGTAAACGCATTTAGTGTGTGCGTCGATTGTTTCGCCTGAATGGCCCGTTGTTAGACCGAGCGATATCGCACCGGACGCGCGAAACGTTACGCGATTAATTTTATTGTTTCTTGGTTTGTTGGAATGTTTTAGGCGCTAGATTTAGTTGGGATAGATCATACCTATCTATTCCAAGTAAGGGCGGGTTGTTTCAAAGTCTGTTAACGTTACATACGTACGTTAAAAAGTACTCATTTCATGGCATAAATAACCCGGTTATCAATGTTATTAGGGCTGCAAGAAGAAAACAAATTGGGTTTGCCATTTTTATCATTTACGTGTGCGTCAAGTGAAGCTGAAGCAAAGTGCCCTAAATCTATGTACAAATGTTTTGGTTAGTATGTAAACAAAACGTTACTATTACTATTGTGTAATGATGGATAACAATGGAGCTTGTAATGAGGTGATAGGTTGTTTATATTTAGTTGCGTGTTAAATTGAATGGAGTGTAGTTTCTGAGATGTATTGTATTGACAATAGTATTCATGGTGGTTCTACACCAGTCTACGCACTCTATAATAATGTGGCAGTAGCCCAGTGGTTGCGGGTTCAAACCCAGGCAAGCACTAATGATGATTAATGCATAACTTTCGTAAATTATAACCCACCAGAAACATTGAATTGAAAATTGAAAGCCAGTTGCCAAGACTTACTAGCTCTTAATGCTTTCACTGTTAAAAAGATATTAGACCTCATGAAGAGCCAATCAACTTTACGAACCTTACATCTTGGTCAAAAAGTATGGTTAGGCCATTTTATTAACATGAACTTGCGCCGAATAAACTGCAACATATTCACCCTCTATCGTAGAAGGAACTGTTACTGTCTAGTAAATTTATGGGGTACAAAAGTACCTAACCCTGTGTCCCTTCTGTAACCCCCGTCAGGAAAAACAAGCGTGCCAACATACTGACCAAAATGGATCGTGTATCAACCCCAAATTATTTACCTGTTGACTCATTTTCTTGTTGATTTATTTCGCAGAACTTCGTACCTTCACAGCTTACCTATATGATTAAATATGATTTATTATTATTGCCTCCATAAAACTTTGAAGGGCAATGTAATAAAAAAGATCGTTTATAGCAGTCCTAACCTAAAACTGACATTAACATCGGAAATCCTGTTTAAGTGCCAACGCAAATAACAAACAAAATAATCATGTAATGAATTTATAAACATTTACATAAATTACCTAATTAAAATCGTAAATGCTACCTTATTCACAAAATACTTGAAACTGGAATGTTCATTTCTATATAATGTACCTACTAATTTCACTTCATTTTTTCGTATGGCAATGTCAGAGCGTTGCAATATTTCAAACTTTAACGTTCTTTTTAAAGGAGGTTTGAATTTAAACTTTAACAGTATAAACAGCTAACAAGGCCATAAATTAATAAAAAAAGTTCAAAACATCTTTTGGACTTCACACAACACCTTTCTTCATGATTATACATTGTTTTCTTTTTTCTTATTGATTAATGTTCTTCCGACGAAATCAGTGGCTTGCGTCGAGTAGCGAAGACAAGACACGCCTTTGGCTTGATATACTGCACTTCGAGTACATACATATTATACTTATACTAAATTGATACTTTATTGCTGAATACATATGGAGTTTCCTATTCCTCGTATTGAAATAAACTTTAAATACGTCGTATAGGTCAAGCCGAGAAAATAGATCAGCCAGTCAGCAAGTGGGTACCTTACGATCAATTGAGTAACCTTACTCGTAAAGGCTTTATTTAAGCACCAAATAAGTCTGAGTACCTACTTACCCACTGATAGGTACCTAACCTCGATATTTTCTGAGCACTAACGCAATTTTCCGATGTCATTTTCAGTGGGGAACGAATCACATTCAAAACACTAAAAAGTTTTCTTTGCTGTGCTATTTAATTCTGCTAAATATTATAAATTGGTTAGTTCTTTTTTCTCCGCGAGGAAGCCTCGAATAGACCTGATTTGTGCAAAATAGTTTCTAGGACCGAAAATAAAATAGTCATACTTACTTGCTAAAAAAAAAAGGATTCATGGTTTTTCTGCCAGCGGATTTTGGTTCACACTTGGTGAAGGTACTATTTAATAAAATAGTAACACAGTACATGACTAGTACCTATCTAGGTACTACTACTTATCATTTTAGAAACAATCTCCATTTCCTCTAAGCACGCTTCGTGCTAGGAATTCGCTAAGCATCTATAAAAGAGGCGTGACAGCCGCTCCAATATGGCGGTGGTAATTAAAAAATAAAAACGCTTTATTAATTTTCCGTCATGTTTATACGGCAATAAAAATCATAATGAGATTCTGTGAAACAATTAGTGCTCTTTCTTCATGCATACCTAACGAAAATTGTTTTTTTGTTTTGTATTCAATTTTAAATTTCAGCATGATTCAGGAATAGCTTTTTACAGCACACGTATAAGTTAGTCAAAGTATTTATTAGTGTGCGTTTTGGTGATACAATAGGTCTTAAAGCTAATTTATGGAACTCAAAAAGCTGCCCATTAGGCTTACACTATTTAACATAAAGAAATTAGAATTAATTTTACATACAAAAACAATGTCAAGATATAGTTACAATACAAATTAGAATACAATTTATTATTACTACAAACCTTAGCTACAAACATTAAAATCAGTCAATCAAATCAATTACTCAAGTTTTCAAACATAAATAATTATATAATTATATTATATGTAGGTCGGTATCTATTTCAACTAGCTTTGCACAGTGTTAACATCTTAGCAGGATCATTTACAAAAACATTACATTTAAAGTACCTAATATTCTGTAAGTTGAATGAAATAATTAAATCGAATATAGGCCGTGCGATTCGCAATTTTTAAATATTTTGATATGATTAAATTAATCAATGGGTGCCTACCTATTTAGGTAGAAGATTATTTAAGGAGCAGTACTAGATAAACCGTTATTTGAAAGAGACAATTTTTCTCATAATTAATATCAAATGTCTGTAATAAATGATGTTTTGTATCGCCAAAAGTTTTTGAAGTCTTGGAGAAAAAAATTTATAAGCTTCATTCAATTTTTTAATATTCTTCATAAAGAAATACTAATCACCGGCTTACGTCTAAGAAACTTCCTTTTTTTTGATTATAAGTTGGTACGTAGGCAAGTACCTACCTACCTTGTATCTAGATAGTAGTTAGCCAATTACTAACACCAATCCGTTAAAAAAAAATTAAGGTACCTACATTACAAGAAATAAATACTGGTTTGCCAGTAACTGATCAGAGTAAAACTTTTAGGTTATCCAGAAGTAAAACAACTTTAAAAAAGATTATTATGTACTTGGTCCAGAATGTAAATACAGCACGCATCATATTTACTGTAAACAACAGTATGAAGGCTGAATAATATAATACCTTTGCCCGGCTAGGAGTCATTAATACCTGTCAAGTCGCCATGCTCCACCCGTTTGCGCAGTAACATTACCACGACCAACTTAGCTTTGCCGTAGAGACTTACAAATATAGACCTTAATGCGACGTGCTAGAGATTATTTAACGTACATAAATAGACTCATTTTATATTTGTTTTTCGATTCCCTCCATAATCGCCCATGATGGCGACACGCCTTCGTGCGAAGTACTGATATGTGGATGTTCACTAACGTTTTTTATCTATATTTACGTAGTCCTTATGTGTTGTTATCAGTACGTAGCCTAATACATAGGTACAGTTATTAAAAGATCGTAGCATTGATCGTAGCCATCGTAGACTTTGTAAAAAATCAATAACCAACACACCTGACCACAGGAATAAAATTAAAAACTTGTGAAAAATTAAAGTACCAATTTAAATAAATATCACACAATAAAACAAATAAATTCCGTTCCTTGTTGGTCATATTTTAAATAATCATAAATAACTTCGTAATAAGTAACGCGCATTTTGTATTTTATCGACGGCACCGGATTGGTGCAGGCACGGCCCTTGATATTTGTAAACGGAATATTCAAACGGCTGTAAGATGGCTGTTTAAAATAATACTTGTGCCTTTCAGATTTATGTCTGTCGCTGCAGGCGATTCGGGTACGAGGATATGTTTTTATTCCATTTTTAAATAATCAGAAATTGATTTGATTGGTCGTTCGATTGAACCGTGTTCCAGGCCAGTAACAAGTGTAAATATAACACTTTTTAAAGAGGTTGTATGTGAATAAGTTTTTTAGTATTGGAAATAATGAAAACGTGTGGTTTGTACTTGCAGTCTTGCCTCAATGTCGTATTTTAGACGGCAGCCATAAAAGCTGTAAGCCAGATAATAATAAAAGAAACACATTTGCAAAATCGTTGAAAATACTAATTGATAGAGCTAGGCCCTTTACTTAGTATATAATTGAATTAAAAGCTGTCACAATACAGGATTAAACATAGATACAAGACGACCCATAAGAATAAAACCAGTCTATAACCGTCCCATTGCAAGTAAAGGCCTCTCAGAGCAGGCAACGAACAATAATTGATTACCACACTAGCTTACATTGGCCGTTTACTCATATTTTCCCTCACCGCTAGTCATACCCATAAAAATAATTATGAATACCTATTTCATATCATGTTATTGGGTCATTATTAATAAATATTATATGCAGTTAATAGCCTAACACATAGCTAACACCTACGGTACAGAGTTGGAGATATTTTACGATAAAGTTAAATAGATACTTAAGTGGCAACATTATTTAAGTTACATGAGTGGGCTGGGTGCGCCTGCGCAGCGTGCCGCCGCGCGTCGTAACGAGTTACTTATTTAATAAAGCTTTTAGTTATCAAACAAACTTAAATCAAGTTAGTAACTGTGCGATCACTATCTTAATTCCTGGTATTTGTAAGTAGTTTGTGGCAAGACTGTATTGATATATAGACAGTAAAAAAAATATTAATAATAACAGCCTATATCTGTCCCACTGCAGGGCAAAGGCCTCTTCTCGTTAGAGAAGGATTGAGCATTGATCACCACGCTAGCTCACTGCGGGTTCATATAGACAGTGAATCAGTCAAACTAACATAGTAAAGTTAAAAATTATATGTCACAAACGAAACTTCCAACTCGCTTCAACGCATCACCCACCAAACTCGCCTGATGCCCAATAATATTATTCTATATGAAGTTCAAGACTATAACTGTGTTCTAATTCTGGACTAATGTCTAAACCCTAACACGTAACGGTTAAGCATAGCAACCTTTATTTTGTTATTTTTGTTTTAGGTAGGTACATATAAATTATTATTATGCAGGTTGATATTAAAACAAATAAGCGGGCATCAAAAATACGGTCCTATATCTCTCGAAAATGTTTATTTAAGTTTTTGTTTTCCATAGAAATATCTAGATTTTGCAACACACCTGCATGTTTATACCGTTTGGCCGTAAAACCGAGATAAACTTAAGTTTAAGTTAAACCTCCGTCGGAGTTGACTGGGGCCAATGAAAACTTTTTATTACTGCTATGAAAGTGGCTTTTCTAGAAGCCCCTACTATTTATCGTAATTACGTATTATTTATGCGGATTAGTGTCTCGGCTTATTTTGTAAAGGAATATATTCACATTTAATCTTGCTAAAATTACAAATTTAATTTAAAAGTGCTAACTATAAAAGTAAAATAAATTACTAAAACAACCTAATAAAAATAATATATTTTTTATGACTTGGTATGGTAATATTTTGTCATTCTCGTTATACTTATATTTATTTAAAAATAAAAATAAAAATCATATTGGATTTGCAGTGCAAATAAAAACTAACATAAACTGGCATGAGATAAATGATGTGTGTCGTCATTGTCACTTGTCACAATAGACCATAAAAATTGGCCTCTATAAAAAACAAAATATGAAAGTATTAAAGCGTAGGTCAAAAGATACTGTCTTTTACCAGTTTTTTTTTTTAACTTCAGCTCCTATTCATTCGTAATCTGTACTTCATGGCCGTAGGCCCGTATTCAAAACCGCGCAGGTCCGTCGAATAAATTCTCGTACTTTATACTTTTAAAAATCTAAAAACTGTTACTGCGCAACCCCTCGCGGCTAACACCGAGAGCTCATTAAGTACTGCGCGAACACATATTCCTACAAAATCCTTGACAAAAATCCGTTTCTCACTAGGTCCGTGAATTAGGAACGAGTACCTATAGTAAGAGCGGCGGCACGTACGTTATTGTGGTTAACCGTATGCATGGAGGCCACAGATTGTGTCAGCATCTAGCAGACAGCCACCGACTCAGAAGCGCGCGAACTACTTGTGTAGAGAACCCTGTTGTTATTGCTGTTTCTGATAGCCGGGTACTCAAGATTGAGGTTTGTAATAATACTTATAGAAAAACCAAGTCGTCTTATTTGTACGCTTTGACTAAGCTTAAATAAAGCGTTATACCATGGAACTATCTACTTGTATAGAGGATCCTGTTGTAATTTCTGATAGCCTGGTACTTACTGAACATAGAACTTAAGAATACGTACAGAAAAATCAAGTAATCCTTCGTAAAAGCATTATTTTCTACTTAAAAATGTTGGTCTTTGATTACGTAACGTAAAAAATTTATAATATTGTATTCTAATAAATTAGTTAATGAGACTGAATGCACAAGTTATGCTCACGTGAAAATACGTCGAAAAGAAAGTCTAAATTAACCCTCTTCAACCCGAAATACCCTCTCCCAAAAACCTTGCATCAAAAATAGAAAGATAATAAAGACGAAGAGTAAAATATATATTTCAATTTAAAGGCTTTGAGATCCTAACAGCTCCAAGAATGTTCTAGAAAGAAGCACCAAGTCCTCTCATTACAGGATATTTAACAGCAAGTGGTTACAAGTGCACGTACCACCGTAGATCACTGTTACTATTACAATAGAACGTTGATCGGTATAGTAAATATTTACAAACAAGTCGTCTAGCGATGTGTCAATGCGTATTGTGATTATGTTTTATATTTAAACAATCAATGATGCAAACGATTACCTAACCCGACACATTCTCAACAAAGGTAGTTATCATTAGAATTTTGTTCAATTGCCTTATTCATGAATCCTAACTAATGTTATATGTGGGAAAGTTACGATGTTTTGGTTTTTCGATGTTTTGAACAGATTTGGATGAAACTATAGAAAAATATGTAAACGTATCCTTCATTTTCAATTTACAAAAATCTTTAAATTTTATCAAGAAGAACCGTGTGATAAGTTTGTCTAAGTGTTAAGCCAATCAGTCGATATGGTGCGAACAATAACAAATTGCTCTAGATAATCATACAATTATAAATTATTTCTGTATTCAAAATGTAGGTCTAAGGTTTTTATGCAACTTCTAATGGAAATCTTGCATCTGCATACGTTAGCAAGTACATAGTTTTAAAATTTTCCATAAAACTTTTTTTTTAATACACCTACTCGGCACTAATTCCTGCCGAAGCAACCCACATACCATACTCCTACTTTCAAAATGTATATTTTATATGAGAATATAGTTACATTTGTATGACATTTTAATTGAATTGTGTGAATATGTAAGCGTATATTAATACCAATATTTATAAACATACAATCATTATTTATTTGTATTAGTACCTGAAGGGACAGACTATTAGATATACTATTTTCCCAACAATGATGATAATTCCCACGTCATAGGGGAGTTATTGGGAACTGGCATGGAATACTTGGGAAATTATTTTTCATTAGATTCCGTCCGTTTAGCTGCGTCTTTTCTAGAATAAGATGTAATGTCTTTTGCCAGAATATAAGCTATATTCTTTCTAAGCTTAATTACCTTCGGCTAAGCAGTTTAGACGTAAAAAGCGAACATACAGACAGTTACTTGTACGTTAACTAGTATGGATACCGGACACAATACTTTACTGCTATTCTCAGGAAATTGGCCCGACAGCTGCGCTTGCGACGACTAGGTTAACGAAACAGTTAATTTCACTAACACAATTGGTTATTTGCCCCTGTCATTTTATTGTACTATCGCTGTTTTTATTTGCGTTCTATTTGTTTAACGTCCCCTCATTCTTATTGTACATGACGTTGAATTTATAACTGTTTCTATAAATGACATAATTATACCGAAGGAGAATATAATTACAGGTACTCAGATCGTTATAACGTAGAATAGGGCCCTGTTTCACTATCTACAAGTAAAGTGTTGAATAGTTACTTCTAGATTAACGCTAATCGGCAAGTAAAAGAGACGAGGATCTTCTATCGTATCTTAGTTACAGGCCAGTTTTTCTCCTGAATAATGCTACTCAGATATTGTGAAATTCGTATGAGTAGTTACGGGTGATTATAAGTGGCGGTTAGTCTACTTGACACTTTACTTGTCGATGGTGAAACAGGCCCTTAATGTGGGTTTTTGGTCATAACTACCTAAGTTCCCAACATCTATTACCCATTTAAATATTTAGTAAGTTTTAATACCTCTTGTTCTAAAAGTTCTTTCAATGCAATTGTTGTAATAATAATATTTATTACGGCAAGGATTTAGGGGTTTTATTAATTCTGTGTAGTTATAGAGTTGCACTTGTGCCGCCGGCTGATTTGTCCTACTTTATCTATCCTATTACTTACTACTATATCTCTTTAGTCTTTACATACAGCATTTACAATACCGGGTTTTATGCGATTGCGGTTATATGTTCTTCTGTATTTCAAAATTCATGCTTTTTCTTTGCAATACTGACTTCATGATGGTTCTTTCGACAACACGACTAACGAAAGCCATTGCGCTTTCGTTGGGTCAATGAGCACTGCATTACACAAGCTGCATGCAATTAATTTTACTGTTTGGAAACTCTTCGAGAATAATTAGATTCATTAAAACGACATTGTAAAGGAGAATTGCTACTTTCCAACGGTTACACACAGTACACGACTATGTAAAGACATTAAAGTTTTTACGATAGGTAACACTATTCCATTTGAAAAAATATTACTCATTTAGGAAGCCCTCATTTACACGATTTTGATTCCTATTGCGCTAGAAACATGACAAATGACAACTGCAGTTAATAGTATAGTTGGTTTTTTAAACAAGTTTTTACTTGCATGCTATCTTTATGTCTACAGAAAATAATACTTGAATTAAGGTGAATGCGCCGACCAGAGCCGCGAAATTTTTTTTTTTTGCTCATCACAGATCAACAACACTTTTTGGGAAAGCAATGACTGAATCTACAGCAATTAAAATAAGTCTTCTGCCCACAGACAAGGTAAAAGGCACTATAATGACATCTTAGAAGCTTACGAAGTTACAGCTTTACCAAAACTTACTAAGCAATATTTCTGCCAGCTTTAGTTGCATTCTTCTTGTAAGCACCGACATCATCTTAAAAATAACGGTGGTTTTCGTAATTGAGGTTTGTGTTAAAATTAAAAATTAATGTACTACACAAATAAAAGATTAATTAATTATAACAGGTCCTATCTTATTTATACGAGGCGTTGGTACCGGAAGTCGGTTCTTGTTACACTAGCAAATATAAAAGTAAAAAATATTTGAAAAAGGTGAGCATATTTTTTTAGACTCCTAACACGCTTGCTTAAATTGATAGCAACTACCTATGTCAAAATTATCTTTTTAGCTAGGTATATTACTAGAGCGAACCCAAAACTTCATAAAAAAAATTGGAGTTAGGTATGTTGCGAAATTAAAGATCTATGAGATACTGTCAAATGTGATTATTTTTATGTTACCTATGTGAGCCACAGTTATTGCCTGTTATTGCCTGAAACACAGGACTACCTAGTTCAGGCATGATACCCCTGTTAAGATACGTGTATTTATTTTAAGTAAGGCGCTAATTATATGTTACTTTGTGAATAAGTTTTGGAAATAAATTATTAAATTATATATTATATATAAATAAAACACGTGTGTTAGGCGTTTTGGTTACCGCAGATTCAGTCATCGCTTTCCCAAAAAGTGTTATTCAGCTGTGATGAGCAAATAAAACAAAAAATATTTACACCTATCAACGGCGCATCCCCCTTAAGTGTAAATAGGGTTATTTCATTGTCTATTAGGCATAAAAAATCGAATGAAGAAACATTAAAACGTTACGTGAACATTACTACGCCACCCGAGCATCAGAAAATACATTACAAATCATTTTATACTGCATTGACCTCACAATCACTGTTTCTAACGTCCGACTGGTTGGTAGGCTATCAAAATTTACGATCGACCAATCCAAACACGTTAACTATTTTGATTGCATCTATTACACGAATAAGCAATTGTAGTTTCTATTACTATCAAATAAAGATCGATTTGTGTTTGGAAATAATAATAATTAATCGGAAATGAAGAGTACAAACTATAATTGAGGTATCCATGATATGCAATGGCCAACCTATATGTATATAGGATACGCCTTGTGGATTTCGACAACGGCGACCCCTGAAATTACCTTTTTAATGAGCCCTAATGTGCAGGACACGTCCTTCGCATGGAAGATCACCGTTTACCCAAAACCGTCTTCTTTTCCGAGATGGCTAGCCTATCAGTATATCAGTGCGCGAATCAATTCAGCACGTTGCTGAATTGATTCGCGCACTGAAGATAAACTTGCCTAATTAATTAATATTTTTAATACTTAAGTATATTTGCAAGAACAATAATTGCAAGTAACATTTAGATTGTTGACGTAGTAATGCCTATTGTATGTTATGGTTGTTTTAATTCTCAATTATACTATTGTATTTGGTTAAAATCCGCCTGTGATGATACCTGTAAGTGGTAATTAAATAAATAATTTGTATAGTGTTCTCCCATTCCATTTGGACTACATTACAGATTGATATATTTTTTGACAATATACTTATTTAGCAAACTCTCCTTCAAAGTTCAAGTCTTTGTATTTTTCGTTTTTACACGCCAAAATCTTGAATTGAAACCTTCCCATATGTTGGTAAATACAATGATACTAAATTAGAATATCAATACATTGCAAAACGTTTTAGATGATACACAACGCATGAAACGTCACGACCATCTTCGAAGGAATAGATAGAAATATTAGAAGTAAATAGTGACTGCATATGTTCTCATTGTAGTTTATTCAGCCTATGGGACGAATTAATGCAGATAGTTACAAGACTTTAGCGGTAGACCGTAGTGCTACAGCGATCCCACCTCAGCGCAGAGCAGGTATCTGTACCTAAGGTTTTTAGTGGGTAGACCTGGATCTTATGGGTTCATGGGGGACTCCCACTTACCCCCGTCGTCTTCTAAGGGCGTACGCATTTCGGGATTTATCACACGGAGGCACTTCGTTACCTGTTTTGGTATGAGATACTTATGTACAATGATGAAATGACGTGCATAATTTACAGGCTGAAATCATGCACACGATCCCACGTTCTATCCCAGAGCTCACTACTGAAATGAGTATATTATAAAAAAAAAATTAGCTCATACTCTGGGTTAGACATTAGTCAGTGGGTAAACAAAAGCGAAGCGCGATCTAGCTAGACGTAGAATTATAGCTAATTGTACGTCTGGCACACTATACTGCTAGCTTACTTGAGGGGCTTTCGTCTTGCACGTAGACAAGTAACGAGATTTTTACAATGACATGTGTGCTTTTTTAATTACGAGGATAGCACTAATTAACAATTGATAAACGATTCTCATATTTCCTACTTATATTCAAAAAAGAAAGCTGTACAACAAAAAGGCTTTCAAAATTTTATAATATTTAGAAAATGTTTAAAAAGAATATAAAAAATTCAGTAACTTCTTCAAATCAAATAATAAGTGACGCGCGGTCACCCGCTAATAAATGATGACTGCAAATCCTTAAAATAGGAAGCCAATGAACTAAATAAACCTATTCCTTTCAGAAGCAGATCGCGCTTACACTAAAACTTTCCCTGTAGTTGATACCTACAAGACGGTAACACGAAGCGTAAAAAGGCGATACAATCACCGCATAATATCTATGTTTCAATTGCCATGAACCAAGACGACTCTGAACGAATATCCACGGCAATTTAATGCAGAATTCAACTACACATCTGCGTTGTCATCAACAGATTTATAAAGGAGATAGGAACATAAATGTTTAATAACTATCAGTTGACCGCGACCATTGGTCTCCAGGCCGTACGACGCTGCGATTATTCCAATATGCCGATTATGAACGTTTGGAACAAAGGGCTAAACCAATTCAATATGACACTGAACAGGTGTCGGTCTGCGAAAAATTTCTCTGAATCGTTTAGCATGGTAATAGAGGCGCATGCGTGCATATACATACGCCTTGATCAGACACACGGCCAGAATAAGAATAATTGTGTGACTGGAATTCATACGGCGATGCGGTAGGTAATGTATTGTCTACTTTATGATATCTTAAACGTGCTATTTTCGGTGATAATCACTCCATATATCAATGCGCTTGAATGATGCGTCTTTCATTAGTGTCCCTGCGATATTAGTTGTCTAATTAGCGAGTTATGGTGGTCGTGCGTACAGCGATGGTTGAAAGTTTCTTGATTACATTTTCTATTGATGTGAATGCGTATTTTATATTGTATTCATCTAACTAATTGAGTAATTATTTAATGGTTGCATTTAATGATCAATTCTGTGGAACGACTTGATATAACTACGTGAAGTGTTGTTTTTTTTTTGTTTTTTTTTTTTTAAACAGTAACGACGAAAATTTTGTCATTGAATCGATCGATTTATTGTTACGCGAAAAAGTCGATCACCGATCGATTCCCTGAATGTGTCATTGCAACACCGCACCAATATTTTACGAACGTTTGACAACTTCGATACTGAAAATGAAAATGCACCACGAACAAAAAAGGATCATTATCGACGTATTTCGAATTTTCTAATAACATAATTCATATACATACATCATCATCAGCCTATCTCAGTCCACTGCTGGACATAGGCGTCTTCTATGGCACGCCACATACTTGTAACTTGTTAAAAAAACAAACCGTCTATCTATACTTTGGTAATACATCAAATAGTCTGAACTTTTTCCTTTCCTCAATGCAATAGACACTCTGGTTATTCCGATTGAAGCCTAAACAGAAACCTTTAAAGAAACAAGGATCAATTCTACCTCTAAATTGAACATTGATCCCTTAGTACAAATCACCATGAAACCCCAATTTATATTCAAAGTGTTTCCAGTACAAAGTCCACATCTCGTAAATTATTTATAATTAATTCATCTAGTGTTGCGACGATAAATTCATCGAATCGATCGACTTATGCGTCCACGTATCTGTATGCGGCTCTTCACTAACAATTGTAGTCCATATTTAAACAGAGTCCAATCTTCTTAGAATCTATTACATGAATTTGACACCGGATGCTTAAGAGACGGGAACGGACAAACGGACGAACCGGCTGTGTATATTACGGTACTATTAGAGTCAAAACAATGCGCCAATAACGACTCTAATGGGTAATGAATGATTTTCATATCCTTGCGCAAGATTGCATCCGTCGGACTTGTAATTTGCACGTGGATTGAATAAAGCAACGGTTTAAGGTATTAAACTTATTATTACACAGAAATCAGTTGCAATGTTCGTCTGTCACGTTTTTGTATTAAATAAAATCGAAACAAAAATATATTTGGTGCCTCAGCAAATAAGAAGATTATAAACCTTTTCTTGTAATAGAACAGTTGAATTAGACTGATTTAATTATAATTATCGGTCAGCAGTTCCCAAGGTATAATTCATACATAAGTAGGTACAAATGTAACACATACTTTTATACAGCAGTCAAAAATCGATAAAAAGGCTAACCGATAGTAAAACAATGATACCCATCCCTACCACATCAATCAAATCGCAGTGGACATGTGAACTTACAATATATTTCATGTACAGTCAGGCCAATAAATATGCGGCAAAATGGACAATTTCATTAAGTTTAGTTAGGAGGGCACGGTGAGGCATTCTTGGCCTTGTTTAGTGCGTTTGTTTCACCAATTTATGGAGCGGATGGACTCAAAGGATTCTCAAGAAAGCTTCAGTGACATACGGACGACACGGGCAAGACTAACTAGTTTGATCTAAAAGTATGTTCTTGTGTTCATGTAGCGTCGATTAAGAAATGTTATGATAAAATATTTTTTTGTGTAAAATGTTAGCATTAATGTGTTAAAGATTGAGCACAAGATTTTATCAGTAAAAAACTGATAAGCATGTTTAAGACATTTAAAACTAATGGTCGCATTATTAAATTAAATTAACAATCATATCACATGATTATGAAAAGGAAACAGATGGTGAAGGCATCAGAAATTCCAGCAGCTACCTATTAGCAGACAAACTCATAATAATAAAAAGTATTGTTTAAATATTTTTAAGCAAATTAATGTTAAATTATTGCCATTATCGGAAGACAGTCAAGTAATTTTATCCGTCAAGTGCAACCAGTCCAGTCTAGCCGTATGTCGCCGGTCACCTCAGTTTAAGGCATTCAAACTAATTACTAAGTTTACGAGTTCATCTGCGGGCGTACATTGAGTTGTCTTACATTGTGAGTGATACGGCCTCTGAGGGCTGACTACCTGACATTTTTATCACATGACGCCATCTTGAAATTGTACGGACTTAGGCCGAGATCTATAAAGCGCACTCTGAATTTTCTTAGTCCCAATTTTTGCTGAGTTATAGTCTTTGGTTTTGTATTTATAGTCATTTACCGTTGGGATTTACCATTGACCAAAGACCATTATTCCATTTTATGCTTTTTCTCAGTAAAGTTTCTTTACATAATTGTCATTTTATGGTTATACGTGTATTGTATTTGCTCCTACGTAATTATTATTAAATTTATGAGTTACTCAGATTAAAATATATTTTTATTAACATTGAAATTAATTTAGTTAGGAAAAACGCAACGGCTTTGGCATATTAACACGCAAAAATTTAAAATTCATGTAAATTTTATTTTAGTTTATGCTCCACGATGTCTAATATACTGTCGCTGTCACTCCTTGACATAAAACAATATTTATCAGTTTCACTTTTATTATGGGTACCTAATAAGTCAGGTATTGCAGACACCTAACTATTGTGTAGTGTTATTATATTATCTCTTTATGGTGATTTGATCTTGCATTTGATAATTGGTAATCACATAATTTTGTCAGTTTGTCTGATCAACACAAAAATGTTTAAAAAATTTAATTAGAAATCATGGCTCCCCTTACAATTTCTTTTCGTGCCAATTGAAAATACCCAAACAAAAATAAAAAACAAATTCACTTGCAATAACCCCACAATAAAGTTCAGTGGTTTATATTTAAGACGGAAACCATTTTATTGCTCACCAGAAATTATTTCTAAATTTATTCATGCCTAACGACGCAACTCACTGTCTATCTCCCTCGCTGTTACAGAAAGTCAATCAAAGCGTCATAAAAGTTATTCAGTTGTTTTTGACGCGTTTCTACGTCCCATTAGGCAGCGCCCTTTAATCACATCCAAATCCTTGCTAGTTCAAGAACCAATAATGTTAAATGTCTCGGCAACTTTTTTGCTCAAACAGTTTTTATTTGACGCGAATTTTACGATCAACAACAATATTTTACGACTTATGACTGTATCGCAATGAGTTGCATCGGTTTATAATACTTTAATTTCACCGCCAGAAAACCATAAAAATATGCAAATGCGACATAAAAGTCGTTCGTGGGGCGACAATAAAATGCATTAATCCGAACGCAAGCAGATAAGTCGAACCGTCTACTTATCAGGCGGAAACTATTAAAATGTCGTTATTTTAATGGTCTATGTTTTTTTATTGTTAGATGGTACAATAATTAGTAATATGACACCTAGGCAAAGATTAAATAAATTACCTAATATATTTTTTGCTAATTACTTTTACACCAGGTTTTATGCCTACAAGTAATTTTTACGTCTTTACATTTATAAAAAAGCAATGCAGACGTCTTTATTACCTTAAATTATTGATTTCAGTAGGTAAGGAGTCCATGTTTTCAAATTTAACGAGTTTATTTAGTATTTATCGATAGCCTACATGCTGATCCTTACACCACGAAAGGGTACAGTCAAAATATGCATGTGGTTTAAATAATTGCCTAATCCGAGATAAAATGCTAGGCCAAGTCTTTATAAAGAAAAATTAACGACATATTTTTTTGGCTGACTGTACCTATTACACGCTAGGATTTGAACCCGATGCAAACCGCTTTTCTAGCGGGCCCTTAAACCTTTGACCACTAGAAATAAAAGTTAAAATTAAATAAAACAGTATTAATAGGTTTTTAATTACAAATTAGTTTTAGCTACGCGTGACGCATATTAGCCAAAATTTACTGCCCATAAAATTCTAATGAAACCTTTACATTTTAGCCGATACGGTTTTTATTTAAGTTTGAGACCTACCGCAGATACGCAGGTCCACCTTTAACATCAGATTAAGTGACGATCAATTAAAATTATCATCTGGGTGATCGTAAATTAACAGTCTTTTTATGAGTTAATTAAATAAGAATCGTGACAAGTGCATATTATATCGAGATTACTAATATGTTGCGACATTTTGTAAAGAAAGTCGGCCACAAGGACAAACCTTAGTAACCTATATTCTTTTATTAAACTTTAACGTTGCCCTATATTTCAAATTCCTTGCGAAAATCACTTTACATTTAAAAACATATCACTTTACAGAAGTAGTATTTGCACAAATAGACAACCCTATATCAGATACTTCTACAGATTCAATCTGTCAATTACACAACCGTAGTCCTCACCCCTTGTTGCTAAGGGTAACGAGTTGGTCACCCCATCATCGACAAAACAAATTAACTGCATATCAAAATTTCTGCAACGGGACCGAAAGTTTGAGAGAAAAGGATTAAATACTAAGTTTGCACAACTCATATATTCCTAATATTATTTTTGAGGCTTTTGTAGTGTGTACAATTAGGTAGACACGATAGAGATATCTAGGAACGGAAAAAATTTACCACAAGATTTAGAAGATAGATAATATTTTTTATTGCACACCAAGAAACACAGAATACAGAAAAACTTATGTAGGTATTATGATTGCAAAATGAATTGATTACTCCATAATTTTCTAAAAGTTTACTTCGACAAATGTTATGAAATGTTCAGGCACCTTTCATAACATTTGTCGGTGTATACTTTTCCTTGCAACATGAAATATTTATAAAGAACTGAGCAGAGCTTGAATGTTCAACCTTGCTGAAATATTACGTGTGGACCACAGAAATAACAAAAATTTCATACATATGTAATAACCAACTAATTTAAGATAGATTATACGGTCTCCGAAAGAACTCAAGCGGGATTATTGAAACTAAATAACAATTACTGGCAATCTAGTAAAATAAAACCGAACAGCGTAATAAGAAAATGCCGCTTTATACGCAAACATTTCCTGACCAAGATGAAAATGAAAACCGACCGGTCAATAATTCACAATAACTTACTCGAGATAGCACTCGTCCTTGACCGATAAACACAAACATAAAACTGAGCCCTACATTCTTAATGATAAAGTCCATTGTTGCTTGAGAGGTATGGTGTGTGCAATGGGATTTGCATGGGCAGTCCCACCACAATTATATCTCGTGACCCAATGTCGCCAGTAACCTATTTGTTGGGGAAATTGAGTTTGTCGAATTCCATCAAAATTCGATGTGTACTCTTGCATTGTAAAACACCTCAGTGCCACTTGTTCTGATAGCAGATCTACAGTATTGAAGAACGGTGTCCGATTATTCGTGTTGTTTACAAAAGATAAAGGAATATCTTTTACATTAAGATAAGCCGACATAAAAATCGTGGAGAAAAAGTTTGTGCCATCTTGGTCTTGTGACTTACGACACAAAATACGATTTAATGAAATGAAATTTTACGGTGCAATTCATTGTTATATCATTTCAAGATAATATCGAATTTTATAAAAATTGCTAGAAAACCTAAAGGTACATACTTGGATATGCCTCGTACATTTTCTATTAGTATAAGTAAGAGCCTTGCTTGACTGAATGTTAAAGGTTTGGTCGTCACACTCTGTACCCTCGCTGCAACGTTTAGCATACGTGTACATTCAGGAATGCCCGACTAGTTTAGGAATAAACGGAGCCCCTTATCATGAGCAAGTGACGCGGCTGTATCGCGAACCGAATATGGATAACACTCCCAAAAGTTTTAGTAGTAAAACGCAAAAAAGTTCCAAAACTATATCAAGATTTAAGACGTTAAATTTAAGACCGCAGTTGTAGCTTGAGCTAGAAGGCTGAAACTTTTTCCAAGTAGAATTTTGCAGTTGTCTTTACCAAAGTATGAATACTTACCCAGACTTTTGAAGTGACATTACTTAAGGCTGTCTATGCACAAGGAGCTGCTCAAAATATAGCGCAGCCATCATGTAAGACTTGGAACCACGGACTTGAACCGTTACTATACGTTACAGGGGTAATTACCCTTAATCATGCGGCCTCCCACACCACGAAGATGGTGTAAGGTATGGTTACGAACAAAAGGCATTGAGTGAAGCCTTTTGTCTGCAATAAGTTGCACTTAACGATTTCTTACTGAAGGCCTTGTTAGCTCTGGCCACTAGTATGATAGCTTAGCAACTGTCGATAAAAGAAAATGGAACTTCGTCAACGATTCATTAACTGCAGACAATGTTTCGTGTAGACAAATGGATATGAAATTAGATCCTATCTACGATTCTCTCTAACTTTGAATGCTTGAACCATACATACCTATGTTTTACTGTTATGTTTCAAGCATTCACAAGGCGAAACATGGCGACATTCTTAAAAAAAACAAGGAATTTGGCAAACAAATATTTTGTCAGTCGTGTATGAGCGAGAATTGAACCCGGGGGGGTCTCACGAGTGGTGTTTCAGACACCCACAATTGCCTGCTCCAGATTATAATTGAGGGTAATGATATGTCATTAAATTTATGCCAATATGTTCTAAACGCTTATGTCATTATAGTTACCTGAAAATCTTCTCATTAAAATTATTGAATTGGTAGGTAAAAAATATTAACGTTTAATCGTTCAGGTTCAGACTTCAGTAAAAATCGGTACTTTCACCGTGTGCCATTGCAGTAATGTAAATACCTATGCAAATAAAAACTGTATGTAAGGGATCTGGTGAAATTCACCGTCAAATATAGCCTAAGGGAATACCGGGTGGCACAGGCTTGCAGTATATTTGCTTTTAATTAAAGTATTGTTAAGAAAACCTCGCAAATACCGCCTTTGGTGGTGAATAAAGCACATTCACTAATTGACAATTTAAAATTTTTAATGCTCTTACCCCTTATTTCCATTGATTTAAGTAATTTTGTACACTCCAGACAACATATGGCACAAAACAGAATTTTGTACTTTTCACATGAACAAAAGGACCACGAAATACATTTTGAAAGATGAATGCGCATGCGCAACAATATCGGTTTTGAGTAAGTTTCGCCATCTGTAGCAATGGTGGGGCCATTGTGTGTAAAAGTCACGCATTCCCATTGTGGTACACACTGGGGCTTATTTGAATGTCAATCAAAGTGCCGTTCTAGATGAAATTTGGGATATTCGCAAGTAGCACTTATATATGTATGTAAAAACTTCGGAACTTACTTGCAAATGTAAAGTATGCCGGACTAAATCTTTTGCGGCCTTTATTCATGACGCCTGTAGCGATAGCGAGCGCTCCGCACGAACAGCTCATGAATAACGGCCCCGATGGTATATCAAACGTTGCGTTGAGAAAATATTTAAAGTCACGCTGCTAGTCTACTAGTCACACAAATAAGTTAGCCAAGCATCGATAGATACAGACAGTGACCTTATAATGACGTCCCTAAGTACTTAAATTCAGACCCAGCTTACTTTTTATTAGGCAGCAACTATCCTATCGCCACAGGAACCTTGGCGTTAGCAATCGTTGTTTAACGAAGTTTAAAATGAAACTAGTGTTTATTATGGTTTCACCCGTCTACTTGGTAAAGCTATACAAAAATTGACAGCTCAAATTGTCTGACCGATAACTAGAGAGCCTATATACCTACCTACGTTTAGCGCATTTTAGGCGGTCAACCTCGCTAAGTCGCTACTATCTTCTTAAATGGCCAATTTCGACACCATGACATGACCTACTACTACAGTTAACTGATACGAAGAATTAGAATAGTGAGATAATTGTGATATTTGAATATTCCTGGAAATATACAGAAATAGAGGTGCCCTGTGGTTTCACCTGCGTTAAATTTTGCAACCGCGAAGCATAGCTATTATCGTCATAAATTATAGCCTTCTATTTGTGTTATTCTGGTCTAATAGCTAATCTAAAGTTTCATCAAAATCCGTCAAGTAGTTTTTACGTGAAGGAGTAACAAACATCTATCCATCCTCACAATTATTTGCATTAAAAAATTACTAGCTGCGCCCCGCGGTGTTACTTGATACATTATATAGCCTATGTGTTAATCCGGGGAGACAGCTACTGCCATACCAAATTTTAGCAAAATCGGTCCAGCGTTTGCGCGTGAAGAGGTAACAAACATACAAACACACTCACAACTAATAATATTAGTGTGATAATCTGGTTTCTAATAAAAATATCAAGATAGACGTAAATGGTGTCATAGTACCAATAAGATCCGCTTATTAAATAAGTAACATAGAAACAAGATAGCATCAAACAAATCATGTAATATCTGCAACTGACCCTAAATTAAAAGTTCAAACCAATAAAGTATTGAGTCCTTGCAGAGATCATTTGCTAATTATTTGTTTACAGTTACATTGTAAATTAGGTTATCTTGGCATTATAGAGTAAATATATAACAATAATATTTGCACTAACACAAGGGCTAGTTATTACGAACTGATGCTAAACGCGGATTTATTATGTAGGTGTAGCTATGCAATATTCCCGCGTCCTCACTGTGTGGAAAATTATTCGTGGCTTTTCCGAAATTAAATGAGCATATGTCCACCTTAAATAATCACTCTAAATATTGGTAAAAGAATTATGAAAATCGGTTTAACCGCCGAACTCAGAGACATTAAATGATTACTTAAACTATAACTAAGTAAAGATTTTCTTTGTGAAATCTTTACTTAGTGACAGTTAAAGTAATTAACGTCTCTGAGTGCGGCAGTTAGAGGTTTTAAAGTTTACCAACCTTCAAACAAACTAACTCTTAATAATATTTATTATAGGAAAACAAGCAAGACGTTTACAGGCAACGAACTCCGGGGTAACTTGAAATCAGATTTTCAAATGCCTGTATTCGTTATACCTAGTAGTTTAGCACATTTCAGGCATTACCGAACACAAGATTGAGTGTTTTCGCCGTAACTGTGTTGTGAACTTCACGATCCTATCCCGGAGAACAAATATGTTATTAAAAAATCATTCATTGCCAATGTCATTGCCATAAAAAGTCAATGTCATTGCCAATATCACGATAAATATTATAGTATTATATCGGCTTGCTAAATATTTATAAGAATATTTTGAGTAAAGCTTTTCTCTTATTTTTCTTACAGTTTTCTGATTAACTTATTCTCACGCATTGTTGAGGTTTCAAATTGTATAAATTAAAAGAGCTTCGACAACAAACACATAAAAATACTCACTAAGCTACTCAGTAACAAAAAGTTTATTTGTAAACTAACTACAACGTAAACTACATCAGAGCAGCAAAGTCAAAAACCACTTAGATTTACAACAGAAGTGAGTCTGCACTCAATTCATAATATACTTTCATTTAGTTACATCCAGATAAAACCTCATCTAAATCTGCAGTCTTTACCTAAGACTTTTTTAGCTGCAGCCCTATATCCTTAAAAGTTATAGCCCTATCGAACTTTACAACAAACTTTAAATAGAGCAACCAGAGCAGAATATGATAAAAGACCGAAACTGAAAATCCTCTAGGCCTCTACATAACAAAACATAGGCAGTAGACCCACATTTCGTCAGGAACCCAGGACCTTAGCAATCGTTTTTAGCGACCACTAGAACCAAGCCTCGCCTCTCCTGCCCCCATGAACTGTCTCGCAACATGTCTCGCTTCCACATCGTACACTGTCCTGTTTTAAGAGTTCATGGTAAGGGGGCTGCTTATTTATGAGAAACGCATAACCCTGCGTATAAATGCATACTACGTGTGTTTTTAAGTACTATCTACACCAAAAAACCGTCTTGATATCTCCTTACGCCTCTCGGAGACGATAAGATAATATTTTCATCGGGTCGCCTTACTCAATGCGTCACACTATCTGTAGGTCAAGAAAAAATGTTAAAAATAATGTTTGATCCACATATGATAATGCTGTTATCGTTGGTCTTCTTACATTTGGGCACGCGTAAATTGGCATATATATTGCCAGATTGTAACTATCTTCGCGTCTGGACTACCTAAAATCTTTTTAGAGAGAGAATACTTCAGTAATCTGTCCAGGTTTTCTTTACATGTTTTAGTACAAACATCTATCTGCAGATCACAATTTTTTTTGTCCCGTGCGGGAATCAAACCCGCGACCCTTACCGCAGCAGTCCAATCGCTTAGCCACTGCGCCAAACAGATTGTTAAAACTGTACAACACATGGATTAGCTCAAAGGGGAACACCTCGCCGAACCTATGCGTACTATAAATTAGTTATCAGTTGCTTAAAACGGTGAAAAAACCATCGTGAGGAAACAGGCACACCTGAAAGATTTTTCAACGGTGTGTGAAGCCATGTCAGGCCTTCAGGTGGTTTAAACTCTGACACCAGGTTGTTCATCAACCATACGATAAGAAGAAGTATGAAGACACGCTTAGCTCAAAAACGATACTTAAGACATTTAGGAATACTCATGCGCATCTCGTGTTAGGAAACCTTTAAACTTAAAGCCAGTCCAAGGACAACTAAACAAACTGACCTATCATCGCTCTAAGTCGCTTAAAGGGGCCCGTTGAATTATTGTTTGTGTACAAACTACATTCTCCATTCACACTTGAGCATACCTCTTCGTTCTTATGTATACAACTTATACTCCTATTACATGACAACATCGCGATAATAATAATGTACCTACTGCTGACCTAATTTCGGTCACAGCGGCCAATTAGACTTGCCAACGGCGCAAGAGATATAGTAGTGCACATTAACCCCCTTACTTCTTATCGTATGGTTGATGAACAACCCCCTGTGATCAGTTTAAATCGCCTGCATGCCTCTAACACGGCTTTACACACCGTTGAAAAATCTCTCACGTGTACTGGTTTCCTCACGATGTTTTCCTTCTCCGTTTTTAGCAACTGATAAATTTTATAGTACGCACATGAATTCGAAAAGACATTGGTGCGTGCCGGAGTTTGAACATGCGACCTTTGACTTAGCAGTCCAACGGTCATACCACTCGGCTATCACTTATAAACGATGATAATTTTTTTCTTAACTTAATCATCTTTTGTTTCTTTTGACATCTTTTTTTACACAAATACTGAGATAGTTATATTTTACCAATGATTAAACATTATCTAACATTGTTTATAAGTATAGGGGGGTTATTTTCTAAAACTCTACCACTCCTGAGAGATTAGCAGTGTTTAACTATTGTGTCTACTTAGCGGACAGACAAAGTGTTAACGTGAATAATGGCAGCCGTCTAAGAACTGTCCTCGGTAAGCGCTGTTAACCCTAAAATCGACTGATCTGCGCGAGTTTTATAGCTACGAGCCTATTTTAATAGCCTAGTTGATTAATCTAAGCTTATAAAGTAAACAAAGCATCGCAATCCATATTTTAATCAATGTTGTTCGTTTTGTGGTCACACATAATTTGCTGCGCCCATTAATCGGCCGACGGCATCAATCACCGTGTCCCATGCTAATTGCATACACGATCATAAAAAATTAATTAGTACGTCCTTATCGTAACTTAGGCTTAATGTTGCAAATGTAGACTGGCGTTAGTTGATTAATTAAATCTTGTTTAGATGTTTACATTTGTTGTTCTAGTTGTTACGATGACTCTGACCTCGTTGGTCTAGTGGTCAGGGCGACTGCTAAGCATCGTCCTGGGTTATAATCCCGGGACGAGGAAAGTGTTATAGGATTTTTCCAATAGTAAATTCTCAGTAGCAGCACGGAGTCTAGATTTGTGGCCGGCTGGTTATAGGCTAGCCTAACGTTATATAGGTACCTACAACCTAATATTACATTGGGATCAACATAACTGGCGAAATGGTTACTCTGCCTACCCCTTCGGGGCATACAGCAGAAGGATTGATACAATAAATGTTATTTACTTTGCCTGAGAGACTCTTCAAACTCTGTATTTTAGCAAACGGCAAGTTGTCGTTCATTATGGCGTTCTAAGGGGGAGGCCTTTGTCCAGCAGTGGACGTCTTCTGGCTGATGATGATGATGATGACACTGTTTCTACATTTTTCCTAGGTGTCGAAACTACAATTCTAAATGGCTGCAAAAATAAATAAATTTTTGTTTCTCCAGCATCAACGAAGCATATACAGATAAAATACAACATCGAGCATTTATTCCCGAAGGGGTAAACAGTGGTGTATACTACACCAACACTTCGCCATTATTCCATGTAATTGGGGGCGAGACTATTGCCTTGCGCAGGACTGGTAGCCGCATGTTGAACCTAAAATTCCTTTAACATAGGCATTGAAAGATTACCTATGTCCACCAACCATCTTCCAAAAGGAATGATAACAATTTGTGATGTGTTTCTGTCATATAAGTCCAATAAAAAAGGCGAAGTGTATACTTCGATGTCCTTAACCAGTCATCATAAGTAACGTATCTGCAAGAATTATATCACTTCAAGCAACAATTCAAGCAAATAACGCTCCTCAACTCCAGTTAAGAATCAAATAAGACTATTATTTACCTTAGTCAATTTGACAGTTAATAAACATAATTCATAATAAAATACGAGTTTCAAGTTATATTAGTGCACAAAACTAATGTCATACAATACAGGCATTTTAAAAAGCAAACAAAAATATATTGAGTGCATGAAACACAATATCGATGGCTCTCAAAAGGCTTTGTGCGTTAGCTTAGGGAGCGCGCGCGCAGTGTGTGAGCAAGACGGCGCGGGCGCGGATTCCGCGAACACTCGAGTTATGGCCCTACAAAACGTCAGGCGAATCATCAATGTTTAAATCGTAATATATTGAAGAATTTCGCAATTATCATATTTCATACTTATTTACGACGTCTAGGCTCCCAACCGACGTCTATCCAATGCGATCCTGGGAGGTCATAAAACGAATAAACCACACAGTAATAAACGTGCGTTTTATTTCTTGTATAATTATATATGAAGCTATTTGTTTTTGGATTTTTTGGCTTCGCGTGTAGAGGGAGGCGTTTATGATCTCTCGGATGCTGCAAGTGAGGTTTTCGCGAGAAACGCATCGAGTTTATTAGGGTGAGTTAACTTAAACTTGCGATGCAAGTTCACTGAGGACTCGCGAGACTGCGAGTGACTTTTACTGTTCTAGTGAGTGGCGGCGATGAATTTAATGGATGGAAGCAAACACGTACGAAAGGAGAGCGTCGGCGTTAAAATGAGAACATTTTATAGTAAGATAAGTCACATTTATGCTTCACGTAACTCATAAACGGCATGCAGACGTATAATTACGTACATACACCATGCGCCATTGTTGTGGCGGACAAAAACAAATCGCACCGCAATATGTTTGCTGTTTTAAAACACCATTACAGTTTAATTTCCAACGTGCAGTGATTTATTGGTAATTAGAAAATATATAGATTTTGATCATAACAGATAACTTTGTCATTAAAGTTACGAGCATAACGGTGTAGGATATTATACGCTTTGTCATAATATAAGTTATATTATACCTGTAGTAGATAAAAACGAGGTGAGGAAAAAATGTCAAATGAACATTGTGATTTATATGCAAACAGCGTAAAATTATCATTAATTGACATGATAAGTTTTGTCCATAAAAGACGAATTTAAATCAAGAAAGCTCACGTCCATATCGTAATATTATTGGGTAAACTTCTGGTAACGTCAGTTACAAAAAATCTAGTCCTCTATATATTATCATCACAAAACAAAACTAATAAATTAAAGAACGGTCAAATGTAAACATGGTTCGTCCAGGCCTTTACGCGACAATGATTAAACGTACATTTGTTGGCAGACATTTTTAATTACCAGGGTACTATAGATCTATAAGTTTGCGGAGTGGTCGAAACCCTTTTAGCCGGATGGGTATTATCCTGACTGTCGTAAAGCCTGTTTATGGCCTATAAAACCAAGTGGGGATACATACAGGCTGTGTGCATTTCGAATACTTGTTGCATTTTTATAACCAATATATTCTGTTTGATTTGTAACTGCAGGACGATGCCAAATGGTGATTATTTTTTGGTCTGTTTGCTGTTTCTATGAGCGTGGGCTTATCATAGGAAATCTTGTGTTAGTGATGTTAGTTGATACTATGGATACGGAATTTGGACAGATACTCAAATACTAACCCGTTTTTCTATTACTTTTAAGCCACCCACTGAGTAGATTTTTTTTTTAATTTTTGGTGTGGATTTTGTGGTGCATTGTCTGTTCCCGTAGAACCCATATTTGACGTGACATATTAGATAACACATATCAGTCGCTACTGCCATTACCACTATACCTAACTACGAAAACTTTTAATTATAATTAATACGTATTTTTTATTTCTTGTTACCAAAACACCAGTTTCATGAAAGGAAAACTTACGGAGGAAAATAGGATTAGCCCATTAGGTGTATATAGAAAGTTTATGTACCTACCTATACTACATAAGGGACTATTCGCAAATAAAACGGTGGCGTTTAAAATGCAGCGATAGCGTCTTTTTCTCACTGCAAACGAAGTTTCGCTCTTTCTGGAAAACGCAATAAAATAAAAGACTGATGACAGACTTCATGTCTACCTACACGTTATATTAAATCAATAACGAGCTGTAGGCCGATCTGTATCCACCAATTAAATGGCTTGAAACAATTTTAGCTGATGAGGCGCTGTGGCCGTTGTAATTTAGCACGATTTCATTACTAAACCGATTATCCCTTTGGAACACACGCGTGATAATAAAACCATTTATTAAAAGCGTTCGTTGTCCTAAAGAACCTCGTTGTTATGTTTATGATCCATATTTATGGTTATACTTTTACACTGAAAACGTGATTATAATACCTATATTAGTGAATCTGCCATGTAGGTGTACCTATGTATATGTTAATATGTACCTAATGGACAATACGGTAATAAGAATAAATAATAAATAGGCTAAGCAATTGGACTGCTGCACTAAGGGTTGCGGGTTCGATCCCCGCACGGGACAAAAAATAGAGTGATCCCCGGATGTTTATCCCGAGTCTGGTTGCTTGTGTCTGTGGTATTTCATGTTTGTGAAACGCACCCACGATACAGGAGAAATGTCTAGTGTGGAGCGACGATTTATGAAGATGAAGAGCTTGTATGAAAAATGCAATGAGATCGAAATAGACGAAAGAATTGCCCAAATCGTAGCAAATGGAAATCCGTGGTCCCTGCCTACCCCTCTCGAAAATAGGCGTTATAGGTAGGACATTATTATAGGTAGGTATGTCATATACCAGTGTATTTGATGTACCTATAGGTTTGATTCCTTAGATTACCCCTTCCAGTCAGAAGTATATTTGATTAACTTGCAAAATTCTTACGACATTGAAAAAGTCACATTAGCTTGGTTCCAAACCTTCAACCTAGTGCATAGGAAATTGGCGTCAAAACCTTTAACCACCATAACAATACGTATCAAAATTGCTTGTAGAAATCTGTAAACTGGCCACCCGCCAAAGTTTTTACTGCGAATCTGTTTGCTAAAGTAAAATTCAGTAACAAGCAAGTTTTATTCCCCCCTTGAGTGAATCTACTCACTTCACTCTTTATTGACGCGATGAGGACGAAAATTGAATTGTTCTGCCCATTCCTTTAAAATGGAATAAGTTGGTACTACGATACGGTTTTAAAAAGTCTCTTTAAACTAAATTAGAGAAGAAACAAAAGAAAAACCAAGTCCGAAATTAAAAAGAAGTCTAGAAGATAGGTGTTACCTTTATGGGTAAAATGACTCAATTGTTTTTTTTTATATACAGATAAATATCGTCCCCCACAATAGGAATGTGTTCTGTGTCGTGGATGCGTTTTACACACATGAAATATCACAAAGACAAACACCCAGAGTCATGACAAACATCGGCGGATTGATTGGCGAGAAAAGGAAAACACGTTAGTCGAAGCTCTTTAAATAAACATATTAATTAAGTAATGAAAATCAATTTTAATATAAAAAAAAAAATTAAATATCCCAGTTTAATTTGAAATAAGAACATTTGTCGGAAACTTAGTGCTAAGGCATCCTGCCTAGCACTAAGTTTGAAGCTACGAAGTGAGAATGTTTCTAATTAACAAATAATGGAATAACACAGACAGACAGAATGCTAGACAGTACAACCCCATCGACTTTACATCAGAGCTTTTTAACCACATTGTATGAACATGAAGAATAAAGTATGTATTAATTTTATGAATTTGTTTCTAGCTTTAAAAGTTAATGGAAAACATTTTACGAGGCTTTTTGTTGGTGTTTACATGTTAAAGTGTGCAGTTTAAAATATTAAACGCCAGACAGAAAAACTAACATTTAAGCTGACTTGGGAATCGGAACTGAGGCCTCAAGCTACCGCGTATTAAAAGCCGAACTTCAAGATAACGTACTTTAGCAATATCTATACATTTTCCTAATATCACAAACGTACTTATAGATACGTAAATCTTTTAAAGAATGAATCTTTACACTAGTGACGTGACAGCATCAATTACACAGACGTGTAATTTCAGAACAGACCACAATCAATAATTCACTCGAACTACGTAATCTAGAGGCGGCACGAGAATCGTTATCTTGGCACTATCTCAATTATGTAATATGTACTTAATTAATAGACAATAGTTCTAGCGTGTTACACGTGTTACATTAATACTCGTTGTAGTAGTAAGAGAGAAACTTAACTGTCCTTTCGTCACTAGGTACAGACCTACTGGAAAATTGAAATTCAAAAATTCATTACCTAAAATATGGTGTACTATGGAGTTCAATGGTGTTATTACAATCAGTTTTAGATAGGTACCTATACTATCATTATAGATAAGTATAATCATCATCATCAGCCGTAAGGCGTCCACTGTTGAACGAAGGCCTCCTCCTTTTAGAAGGGGGATGTTGCCATAATCCTCACGCTTGGCAAGCGGCTTGGGGATCGCAGTGTTGGTGGTCAAGTTACAGAAGACGCTGCTGCCCATCTTCTGGGTTTTCCCTTAGTCGCCTCTTACGACACCCACGGGAGGAAAGCGGGTGGTCGATTCTAGGCCGGATACCACACGGCATTATATAGATAAGTACCTATAATGACATGCAAATATTCATATAAGTGATAACTGTCTCTTTATTTTTTTATTGGTATACCAACAGCAGTACTTATTGAATTATATTGTGCAATCGTGTGAACGTCTGGTTTGCAGTTCTATTGCAGTCGTGTCAACTGCATTCAAACTGCATCCGAACTGCAATTTGCGGTTGGATTGCAGTTGAAATGCAGTCCGTCTGTCTAGAGCCTTAATTATAAACTACAATAGCCTAGGACCATATGAAGCGTCTATATCCGAGTGCACACAGTCGCTCTGCTTAAAAAAATTGTAAAATGTTTTCACTGTATTATGACATTAAACTGGCCTTGAACCTACAGACTTGTGCAAGCTCCGATCAGTTAACCACGAAGCCACCTCAAAAGTGTCTACTTTCAGGAAAAAAAATGTCGCTAAGTTGGTTGATAGATAGCCTGTTAATACTTTAGCCACATTCAAAGTTATAAAAGCACAATAACAGATCGCGTTTCTCAACAAAACAATGTTATCAAAGTCAGAATTGAGAAAATTACGTGGAAAGTTATTTAGCCGGTACTAGAAGTGTACAGTGCACAAAGAAGACGTTTGGTGTCGCTACGTACACACATACTACGTATATACGTAGATATATGTATGTATGGGGCTCCGACCTTGCCCGCCCGCGCTACTGCCCGAAATACGGGGGCACGTAAAATTTTAACCCTTACATATAGGGTTGGCGAGCTCTTCTTATTTATTGTATCTATTTTTAATTTATTTAAATGTACCTCTCGCATTTATTTAAAACTTGTTTGGCGAATAATAAAATAAAGACCTACGTATCTAAATAACCATTAAATAAAAGTCCAAAGTTAATTTTATAGAACAGTTTTGTTCTTTGCATTGATACCTAGTCCTAATGAAACGCAAACCCTTATTGTAAAGTCTCCATAAAGTGACGGAACCCAAATACATCTACAGACCCTTTTAAGATATGCGTAAAAGACCCGCCGCCATTTTACTTAATGTTTTGACAATGGTTCTTACCCCCCCTTGTGCATCAAACCAAACAAGGGTCCGAGGACTTATATTTACCAAGTAAAGGCATGAAAATCACGATAAAAGGCGGTCCTTTTTTATAAACGTACAAGAGTTTCAGCCCCTTCAGAAATATCCACCCCAGTCGCGCGCCAGCCCTACGCGATCCGTCCGAAATAGGGAAGTTTAATGACGAGCGGTGCGATCGTAAAACATCAAACGTTTGCCTCAGGGGTGTCGACTACCTAATACTCTTTTTGCTAACTTTATTGCAAGTGAAAATAAATTAAATGTTAAGTAGTTACAGTGAAATGGTTGACGAATATAGCTCTGCTGGTTTTGTCGCGTTTGTAGCGAAATGCTTATGATTTTATGTTATGAAGATGAAAGTACCTAGAATATTGTAAGTGTAGTCACACTCCTACTTGGTAAACACATCTATTTCCTTTAGATCTTGTAACTCGTGGACGGTGACAGTCTGCCTTGTTTAATATTCTCTTTCTCAAAGAAGGAGTATATGATACTAATAGGCAACATACAATTTTATAGTAAGTAGGTACTTAAAGTTAGTTGTAATACTCGTTAACTTGTTATGTGATTGGGTCTCGCAAATCGAATACTTATTTAATTATGCGGAAGCGCTATTAGCCGCTTTCGAAGTTCGGTATTATAAGATTTTAAAGCTTACAGAATACTTGCTGTATCTAAAAAAAAATTCTTGCAATCAACTGAGAGAACTGAAGTAAAATGTCGGTGACAATAATTAGGAAAGAAGCAGCAATACAGAAGCTTGCAATTGCAAACCAATCAAAAATACAAACTAAGATAATTTAAGTACTTAAATAAGAATTCTTGCAACAATATTTATACAAATTTGTTATTTTAGCAACCCTAAACAGTGACCTACACCCCGCGAGCCAAACAAAACAAACTGGGTAAGTAGGTATCATCCCTAGACACGTATTGACGGAAACGCAACCTTGTTTTCCACCGAGTTTCCCTTTAAATCCCCAAACTAAGCTCGTTCCTTCAGACTCATTCAAAACTTCACAATATAACATCGGATTCGAGAGAAAAAGAAGCTTCTAGGAGTTTGCCAAATAAAACTTCAACATTTATTGATTGGTTGGACACAAGTTGATTTCATTCTTTTAGATGAATTTCTTTTAGCTTGGGTAAACCGAGGGTTATATGTCAATTGAAATAAGTGAGTCTTCATAAAAATAGTAGGTGTCATGGCCGTTAGGCTTTCGTCGATTTCTAGCAGATAATAAAAAAATTGACATACGATTCGCTTACCGGCTAGAAATCGCAAAGAAATAAACAAAATCATAACGCTGATCTTGTGAACTTGATTGAACTCAAGCACTACAAAAAAGTTTCGAAATTCTTACACGAAGAAGAAAAAGAGTATTGACCAAACCAGTATCGCAGTGTACCGATTTCGAAAGACTGGCAGGGGAAGGGTTAGAAAAGAAATTACGCAGGTATTTATCAGTTTGACATCCACAACTCTTCAGTAGCTAACCACTGCATGCCTTCAAATGACGTCATGCGTGGCACAAACGCAAGGCAAACTTTTCGACAAATAACGCATAATAGCATGTTTTGTCAGAATTTCTCTATACTCTTCATAGCAACTGCATAGCTACCTAGTTAATGTTAATTAAATTATCTACACTAAACACATATTACAACACAAATAAGCTTGAAGCAAGGGTAAAAATTAGTATCGACTTCAATTAACTGAAGTTAATCATATATTTTTACATTCGCCGCAATAACGGCACACTGCTACGTTACGTTTTATTCACACTAACTAGACCGCGTTCATAATTATTTAACGCAACGCCAGCGTCCAGTAAACACATAAAAGTGTTTACATAAGCATAGGCTCGCCCCGCCCATAGGCTTAAGTTTTTATTGCCACCCCACCCCAACCTCCCCTGCTTGCACGACCTATCGGAATCCTTCACCCCTTACAATGGGGCACGAAGTTTACAAACCTGAGGAGAGAACGGGAGAGCCGCATAAACGTAATATAATAAGAAAGAACAACCAATCGGCGTTAAGATTTTATCCACATATTTCTAATGAGAACCATATTGAATTTTATATTTATGTAAATAATAGTTTTATTATTAATAGCCTCGTTTTATTGTTGTGCTGAACAATTGGACACATTTCTTTATAATGAGAGACGTCTAATGTAGGCTCGGTTGCTAGAATTAAAATATTTTATGTTTTCTAACTAGTTTACAATAGAGCACTTTATAAAAAGGAATACATATTGTCATAAATAATGGAGATTTAAATATAAAATGATGGTAATCTAACATGCAGTTGTCTGCACAATGTTTTTTCTTTAATAAATGTCAAGGTGCATAATGCATTCTTCGTTTCAAGAACATTAATCATATTAGATACAACAATGAGAGGTTTTTACACAGTTTAAGCACCGTTTTAGAAGGATAGCTCATTACTAGTCCTACAGTGCATTGCTAGGGCGGTAAGTTGGTGCTATCTACCCTCATATTTAGCAATAAACCGGCTTTACACAAACAGTAACATTAAAGATTGTAGGTACAGCAATTAAAATATCCACACCTATGCTCTTTCTAACTAACAAATAATAGGAGGGACCAAAATATTTTTTAACATGGCTATGCAGGCTATTTTAAGTAGTTTCGCTATAGGTGATTGTAAGTGAGTGATATACATTGTTACATACAAAGGTAGTACCTATTAATCAAGACGAAAGCCGTAACGTTACTCTGGGTCGGAAATGTGAAAAGTTTGTATGTGCGTTCCAAGTTTATTTTTACGTGGTTCCCACACTAGGAATCTCTTCTGTTTCAGGATAATGGATTTGGATATTGTGCTGTGTGAAATTCGAAGTCTACAAAAAGATGGCGTGTAAACCGATCCACGGACAAATACCCGCCTTTAAAAAATAATTCTGATCTTCTATATCTATACATATCTATATCTATCTATCTATCTATATCTATATACATACAGATATAGATAGATAGATACATGTGTCTGTACATTCAATATTAAAAAAGAAAGACAATTTATACACTCTGTATTTACCGAAGCCAAAAATATAGTTTTTAAAATTTTTGTCTGTTTGTCGGTTTGTCTGTTTGTCTGTGCGTTTGAACGCGCTAATCTCAGAAACGACTGAACCGATTTGAATGCGGTTTTCACTGATGTATTGTGGCAAGCTTCCCATAAAGTTAGTTTTTATTTGATTTAAATCGGTTCACAAACAAAAAAGTAACGTCCATCTTTACATACATACATGTAATAAAACACTAGGGCTTGGCGTAAAAACTACTAAATAGAATCCAATGTTGCTGTTTCCCAATGTCCACGCGGACGGAGTCGCGGGCAGTGCTAGTACTAAATAAATAATTAGTTCCTAATTCCGATCTAGTGTCTATGTTTTAGTGTGAAAAAGGTGTCAATTCGCACAACCAAGTTGAGTACGGGTGCAAGTAGAGACTCGACGAGTGATGATACCTAAGTAAGATTGGCATACTTTGTCCAACCTCGCTAATAATCTTCTTGACTGACCAATCTTTAACCACAGAATGTCTTGTTTCATTGGACAATCACCTCATGCCGATATGAATAACAGATTAGGTATAAAGCTCAGGCCTCATTCTGAGCTGAATACCTTTAGCTCCTCGCATCTTCAGTTAACTATATGTAAGTTACATATATGTATGAATTGGTTGTATGGAAAGACGCGGCAGCGTCATCAGTAAAGCTAAAGAAACTTAGCTTCGATCAATATGGCCTGTGCTTAAAGGGCCTCAAATACGGACGACGATCAGTCGCTGCCATCTGTCATAAAATTATTGTTTAGAGCTGAACCAGAGTCGTGTTCAAGATTGGGTGGGATTTCTTGCGATCAGCGATATTGTCTACGATGAAGTAAATCGTTTGCGATGTTAATAAGTGCGATGCGTCGTTACGATCAGTCGGATCCGACTCAACGTTACGACGCGCAACAAATCGTACTGTATGAGGCTCTTTATACCCTTCTCGATCTATCTCCTTCAGCCAAGTACGCGTGACCTTGTAAACAGGGGACATAAAACAATTATCTTTTCAATTACGTATCAATGATTAAATATAAATAAATGCTACAATTAGTTATCTTACAATAGGTCACCTACCTATACTATCTCACCGAGCTGTAGGTACGATACATTCATTTAATACTACACTTAATAATGCATGTCTCTTTATAAAAACATTAACCCACACTACGAAATTACGAATGGATCCATTATTGTGGATATTTAACAGTATTTTATGTATGTATTTTTTTTCACGGCAATCCAGTGCGTTTGTGCCTTTCCATCAGATGTTATAGGAAGAATAAAAATTGCTTGGTATACTATGATTTCTTGTACCATTTTATATTTTTCGGTACACTCACGTGTTTCTTCAGGCAATCCCGATTAGTTTCGGACTCAAACGGAACTTTATTTCATGAGCTAGCGAGTAGCGACGCGGCGGAGTCGCGAGCCGAACCGTTCAGCTTATATCTCAATTAGGTAGGTAACCTACATTATCAGAGGAATTGTTCCCGCCGTTTCTATAATCGTCTGTAATCAGTCAATATAAATGACGTGCTTCACATCTACGACCCTGTTTCAGACAATTATGGACCTATTTAAAATAAAACGAAATACAGTATTGAAAATAGATTAAGACAGAACATTACACCACATCTTAGATCGAATATCTAATAGGTCGCGAGCATAATTGTCAATTGTCATCCACTATTTAATTAGGTGACGAGCATAATATTGTCATCCAATTTTTAATAGTTGGCGAGCATAATATTGTCATCCCATTTTAAATAGGTGACGAGCCTAATATTGTCATCCTATTTTTAACAGGTGGGGAGCATATTGCCTTGCCTTTCATCTGGCGCACCCGCATAGAAGTAAATTGACAACAACCTGACCTAGAAATGCAGTCTAAACTAAATGCACCTAGGTATAAATTATAATACTGCAATACGATTAATGTAAACACTAATGTTATCATTATCAATGCTCTCGCACAGCGACCGTTATCTCAAGCAACATTGATTACTGACATGCAATGGCCATATCTTGATAATATTATTTGAATGGAGACATTTTAGCAAACATATTCGAACATTTTGATTGAAGAGCTCTTATTTAAATGAGGTTTCAAATTTATATGACGTGGTGTCATTTGAGCATGTTGCCCATGCTAAGCTTGAAACTAAATTGATAAAAGAAATTCGAAAAATGATGGATACGAGCGGTTTAGTGAAGGATACATCTGCTGTATTGTTGTAAAGAAATAGTACTTTGATTTCAGGAAAATGTTTGTTATTTCAAACAATTTAAAAACAATAAATACTAACCCGAAAAGTAAAGGAAGGTAGGTTTCGTTTTATGAAATGAAATAAATCTAGGATCCAACTTTTCGTATCCGCTTCACTATAGTTGTTTGATAGAACAAAAACCCCGCGACTCTAGGAATCCGATTTAAAAAAAAAAATTTAGACGAGTACCTATAGGTAAAATATGTTATTTAACTCAGACAATTCTACTAAATACTGGTTATAAATTGGTCTTACTGTCGTACTAATTCAGGTAGCCTTCAATGTCACGATTTGACATATGCCATGTCAGTTAAAATGATTATTAAAAAATCAATAACATAAGCTCATTGAAAACAATATTCAATGACCATAACTTGGCTTCAAGTACGTAAAGTATTAATATCAACACTTTCTAATGAGGCAACTGCAACCGGTATTATTCAATACCAATGTATTGAATAATACCGGTTTAATAAATGAATTATTCAAAACCAATTCATCAATGTGATCGCTTAATCGCTATGTTATTAAAATGGAACAACTATGTAATTGGCGAATGATTTACGTAATCGTGCCCATGCCTAGCTGTTCTTCTCAGTATCAATATTGTATGACCAGTATGACTGAGTTTAATCCCAAACCTAACCTTAGGTACTTGTGGTACAATTTAATAGAAACGAAAATTTGAAAAGTGATAGACACGGTCGGTACTGGTTGGAAGCGGAAGGCCGAGGTCGAGCTTAGTAGCGTGCCATAGGAGAGGCCTATTTCCAGCAGTGGACGAAGATAGACTGATGATGATGATAATGATGAGCGGCACTCGTAGGTACTCGGACCTTCGCTGATCTGTGGCGCAGCTCTTACCAACTGAGCTACCGTGTATAGTGTAATCTTAAGGGAGACGTTGAATTTTTAAAGCTCAAATTACCTATGATTAAAAAATAATGTGCGGTTTAATATTTGTGAATCCGCATAATTTATATAAATTCATGTTTCAGAAAGTGATTGCAATGTATTTTGCCCAAATATTGCTTGCTATTGACCGTCTGCTAAAAAATATTTATAGGCATTATTATTCTGATTACAATTAGATAGTATAGCTTAATTATATAATTATGCTGATCAAGGAATCTAGAGCTTTAATTACAAACTATGTAGGTAGTAGTAGTACTATTAGTTAGTAGTAGGTACTATTTCACTTAACTTTTTAATTCCATAACCCCAAATGGCAATGGCATAATTAGCAAAATATTGGTTTGATTATAAGACTAGATACCATCATAATGGGTAGGTATTTTAATATATCATTCCTTAAATATAAAGACAAATAGAAAAGGTTGAAAACTAATTAATAGTAGGTAATGTCGATCAACATTTAAAACTGACAAAACCCTTTGCCCTTTCTTGTAGCGGCGGGATCCATGAATGAATTATAATATGCATACATAGGTAAAAAAAGGTATGTATATTAAAACTAGGGATGTAACGGAGGCCTTCTTAACGGAGGCGGAGGCGGATGCGAAGGCGATGAGTTTCACTTCCGCGGATGCGGAGGTTAACGGAGGCGAAGGCGAAGGTGAAAGTGGATGTAAATAAAATACTAATTTAAGGTTCAAAAGTTTTTATATTAAATACTTAACACTTAAGTAAAAAATTGAAACAAAAAGTAAAAATTTTAAGTTAACTTTTTTGTAATCAAAATCAAGGAGAGGTAAATTAAATTTGACAAACAATAGTTTTGCGGCTTTATCACCTTCCAAACGATTTCTAAGGGATTCATAAAGTAATCTGTAACTCCGTTACAACTACGCAAAAATTGTGCGGAGGCGGAAGCGGAGGCGAAGGTACGATTTCTTGCGGAACTTCCGCAGTAACGGAGGCGGAGGCGAAGTTCCGTTACAACCCTAATTAAAACATATAAGTAGGATAATTATAAAGAAATTTATATTAAAGGAGAACTATATTTTTATTATTTTAAATATATTCCAAATTCTTTTAAATGGCGACACCACCATTTCAAGGGAGCTCTAATAAATTTTCGTTAATTATTTTGGTTGCAAGAGAGCCCAGCTCAAGGATCATTTCATTATGTATCCCTACAATTACACACATACCGAACAGATTGCTAACGTTTAAAAATAAAATACTCTGCAATATGTAACGCAGGCATTCTAAAACTGTGGCAATCCCATTTTTTTAATTTCCTGCTTCACTCGTTTTCAAAACCGGCCAGGTGCAAACCATTGTAGTAAACTAATTACATTATTACCTTAAGTTTTCCTAAACGACGTTCTAAATGAGTATGAATTCGTATTAGTAAAGTCTAGGATGTTATACTAATTGAATCCTCTTTTGTATTTTTAGATTATTCCTATACAGGTACAGTTAATAGTTCGTGTGTAAACGTGATGAATTCCTTTCATCTGAATTTCGGTCACGACTGCAGCCAATCTCAAACCAGATTATCCATCTACGCAAGATATATTATAATGTACAAGTGTGCACACACACATGCACATACACGCACTGTCTATCCCATTATAGTCCGATAAAACGGCACACCGATACGACCAGGATCGGAAAAAGATCACAGCCTGTAGGTTCTAGGTTTAGATCTCCGAAAAGTAGCCTCGATCAGTGAAGGTAATATTCTAGTTAACGTAACTACTGCGTTTGCGTTATTTTGTATGTGCACATCTGCCATTAAACAAAAGATAAACGCAAACGTAGTAGTTGTCAGCTAGCATCTAACTTACACCCAGGGGCTCATGCCCAGGACTGACGGCTTAGCGCGTGTTTAGTTTCCTACATGCTATTCTCAAGGCATTTAAAATATTACATTGATACTCGTCAGAAGTATTTGGAATTTTGACCTTTGTTATCAATGCAGTAGATTAAGTTGGATTCTCAAATAATCAAATGTATCTTTAAAGAGTATTAAATTAATATCGTTTCAAGCGATGTGTCTAGGAACAAAAAGTTAGCATGCTTTATTTTTTATGATATAAACATAACACCACGCCTGTATTCCCCGAAGGGCCGAGCAGAAGTATAGTACCTGCACACTATATTTTTTTAAATTTGCCTATTTTTTACCCAAATGTAAGACTCCATGCTCCTGGAAAAATCAAGTAACACTTCTTAGCCAGGAGTTCTTGTTCAGCAGTCGCGAACCACTATACCAATGAGCAAAATAAGAGTGAAGGGACACAAAATTAAAAAAGTGCCCAATAATAAAACGTCATACCCAGTGTGAAAGGTCAACCAACGTCTAGCTAACACATCATTGTTCAATGTCAATGTCTCCTATTTGATAACAAGTTTGTTTCTAAGGAAATAATGAGTTTCGTAACAACCAACCTAATCATCTTGGAATAAGAAATCAGCTAACGGTAAGTCATATTTCCGATTCGCATATCTTATTTTGGAATCGGCATGAGCTAACATGTATGTCACTTGGAAAATAAACCGTAATAGAGATTAGGACGTGTGAGGCGGGATCTACTTAATATTTTTATTGTTATGAATGACATCTCTAGTCCTGGTTTCAACTAATAAGTTATGTAACCTTTTTAAAGGTGTGCATCCATAGGAGAATATTTGGTAGAAGTAATTACTATCTAGGCGCAATTTTATAACGAAAACTAACTACGGGCGCCCAAAGTGGGGCTCAAACTATAATTGTGTTACTTAATTGTGAATAAAAATCATGCTTTAGTTTTCTAAAACATTACAAATAATAAAACACCTATGTTTAATTTACGGTAGGTATATTATTTAAGGCTTACTGTGCGCCGTTCAATTTACGGCTTATTAGAAGTTACTGTGAAGTGGTTATTCTATCATGTGAATAAGATCAGTGATCGCGATAATTTACACGACAACACCACCGCAAGATATTTTAAAAACTGTTATGATTAGCAGTTTGAATTCAAGGAGACTACTACGTTAACGATAAATACAAACCATGGGATGTCATTCAAAGTATCTAGGTATCGTTCTTATTTTACGATTAGCGGAAATTATTTATTTGTTATTAATAACCATTGTTATTAAGACTTAATTAATCAGTTCGAGGTTAAATACCTAAATTTTAGGTGCTTACAACATTTTTACAAATAAATGTTTTTTTCTTTCTAAGGTTTAAATTAAATTAAAATAAATTAAATAACCATTATTGCTTAGTTCACATCATATATAATTCTTTTGTACATGTGTTTGTCACCTAACTCCTCCTAAACAGCTAAACCGATTAGGATGAAATTGTGTAATATTTCAATGTGTTCCTAGATGGTTTGAAAACACAATTGGACCCGGTAGGTGGCGCTGCTTTTCCGAGCAGTACGACGACTGCCGGGTCCGCTACTTATCCTAAAAATAAATATCTTTGACCTCGGCATTATTATTTTAAAAGTCTTAGGTCTAAAATATTTACTTTCTTTTAAATGAATGTACTGTGTTATTGTACTTACCACCATGTTACAATTATCATATGTTCTTACACTTATTTAAAAATTTCTCCGTATTTGAGTCCAGATGATTTATTAACATAATGCTACAATTACAAAGCTTAGATAGACCCATTTTCATGTTGTCTTAATATAACTTTCTTAATTAAAACGTACAATTATACTTTCTAAGTAGGTATGTAAGAACACAATACATAAATGCAAAAAATATGTAGATAAAAGTTAAAACATATTTCATACGGTAAGACTTGCTTGCACTCGATAAAAAAAAATATTTTTCGCGTTTCTTAAGTGAAAAACTTAGAAATTAAAGCACCTAGTGGCTAGTAACCGTATGTTTTGACTGGCTTAACAACTTAAGATCAGTAATTTATTTATCACTAGCGGCCCGCTCCGGCTTCGCACGGGTATATAATATTATATTATAAGTATTTCTCCACTATTTAATGGATGTTATTATACATATAAACCTTCCTCTTCAATCACTCTATCTATTAAAAAAACCGCATCAAAATCCGTTGCGTAGTTTTAAAGGTTTAAGCATACAAAGGGATATAGGAACAGAGAAAGCGACTTTGTTTTATACTATACTACTACTACTATACATAATAATATATAGTGATGATAGTGATAGTGATGATGATGATAGTGATGTAGTGATAAGCTTATTCATTTGGAATATGATGCCGGCATTTCTTAACTGCCTGAAATGTTACGGCCACAGTTGCTCATCCACTTGGTATAATTAATTAATAAATAGGCCTAACAGGTAGATATCCATGTTAAAATCCACGCTTGTTTAGATTTTTAGGAACGTTTTATAAATAAAATTTGAATTATGTAATTCGCGTGTAATGTATAATATGTTAAACAGTTAATTAATCATACACTACCTTAGTAGTTATATACTAGTAGTTAGTTAGTTAGTAGTAGTAGTATAGTTGTACACTTTACTGGTTAATTACGTGGTTTTACTAAGTAAGATGTAGGCCTAGCGGCTGGCGTTCGGCGTTCGTTGAGAAACCATAGTTATTTAAATTTTCGCCATAACAACAACCCTTTCAAAGGTTAATTTTAAAGCGTCTACTAGTTACTACATTTTAATGTCACGTTTACATTTCAATCACAGTAAGAGTTATATTCAATTTGTACATTCATAATGTACGAGAAGACGTGAATGTTCCAACTTTAAAGATTACGTTAATCTACTGATCACTATCCAAACATGTCGCAAATATAATAAACAGAACTGAAATGGCTCATACATAATGTTTGGAATTGTTGTCCTAAATCATGATGAGTTATTACTTGAATATAGGGTGCTCCTTTAATATTTGCAGGTGTAATAAATGTGCGTGTAGCATGTGTGCACCGGCACTAGTGAGAAATTACAAACCGTAAATAAATGACACCGACAGTTATGCGCACACGCATCCTCCAATGATGACAGAAACTGTCCTTCAAACTTCACCAACTTATTAAATCCACTAACCGGGTTGTTGCTGCTGCAGCAGCGGCGGCATCACGGGCGGCGGGGGCGCGGACGGCGGTAGCGGAGCGTACGGCGACACCCCCGGAGAGCCCGGCACCGAGTCGCAGCTGGCCGAGCCCAGCGAGCGCGTCGGCGGCGGCGGCACCGTCGGGCTGCGAGGAGCCTTCACTATGGGCGGCTCCGGCCGGTCCAGCTCCACACCGGGAGGCTGCAGCCCCGACTCCAGTGCGCGCGCGCGAGCTTCATCCTGCGCCTGAGCGCGCCGTAACGCTGTTTGCAGCGCCATCACCCGCTGCCGGTCTGCTGTCAAGCGACACTTCTCGCATGTGCAGTGGCGGTATCTGCAGTACCGCTTGTGGCCCTTCAGCTCCACCTTGAGCCTATGGTTGCGGCAGCGCGCACAGTTTGGCGGCGCACGCGGCACCGCCGAGCTGGAGGCGCCAGGTTCGGAACGCTCCTCACAGTCGTCGGGCGTGTGGCGCCTCCACGAGCTCACGGACACCATGGCTAAGCCCTCGTTTTCGGCCGTATTCGCGGCGAATTCGATGGGCGCGAAACGAACGCACACGCGGTGCGGCGCGCGGTCACGATGCGACTGCTTGCCCCCGCCGCCGGCATGCTCTGCCCCGCCCCGCGCCCCACCCCGCTGCGCTACTGCATTTATTACTGTGCCACAATGCAATTCCATGCAATAATTTGCACAATAAATTATAACTGAAACATCATGTCAAAGAGTCGTAATTCATATCATGTCAAGAAATTGTAGTCTTCATGTCTTAGAATAAAAAACTAGACCCTAATTATAGTGATAATAAATCACTATCTACCTACACAAATAGAGGATTAAATAGGTACAAGATAAAACCAGCTAGTTGCATTGCAAATTAAATAACTGATCAGTTGAATTCTTCATCATCATCATCAGTTGAATAAATAAAATAATTAATTAATAAAATTCTCATGAACTGAAAAGTCTTCGGCACTTCAAAGCTAAATTTTAAATGTGTAACTTTACGTTTAAACTCCTTAATTTTTTAATTTTACACGGGTTGTACAATCGCAAAAATTAACAGTGACTCACTTATACATTCAAAAGTTAAAACTTTCATTTTTACCAAGTTTATGAAAATAAATCCCTTATGATTAATCGTTAACAAAAATACCTAAGATCTGAGATATTACATCTTTTTATGCAAAAATGCACACGAATAAATGCCCCGAACTGCGTGTGGCTGCACTTCTACGATCGCGTGCAACAACGTCTCGTCACACACGTGCACGTGTGTACCTACACAGCCGACGTTTGCATGTGTGCTATAAAGTTGCGCTCGTGTGCGCGCCGTGCGATTTTTACACGTGAAATTTCCTAAGTGTGCGTGACGCGTCTTGTTACGTCACAAAAGTTTCAGATGCGTGTCATTTATAACAAAATATACGATAATAAACCTTATATAGCATACTTTAGTGAAACTGCCACTTAACATGTAGAAGTTTGTACAATAATGTTGTTACCAAGGTACATCAATCACGCCAGTAATCGCAGAAGGGGTAAGCAGATACGTTCTCCTTTACATGTCATAGGTGTCCGGGAGTTGGTAATTTTGTTTTAAGTTGTCAAGACATTGTGTTAAATTATAGCTTTAATCGAATTTAAATACACTAGCTACTTTTTAAATGGCCAAGCCAACTATCCGTATTTATCACTGTATTTGACGTCACGGTAGCCTCTTCTCAATAATATCCATATTTTAACAAAATCAAGTTTGTTTCAAAAATTAAAAACATAACAGGCAACATAATTATTGCATTTGCTCTATATCACAGGATAAAGAACTAATTATTTCTTACTCATGTACGATTTCTCCAAAAGCTAGTCAAGTGGAAATAAATAAAAAAAATCTTTCTACAAGGTACGTGATGATACCTACATAAATGATTTAATATGTAAAAAATGTCTCGTGCAATACAAAAAAGAGGCTATTCAAATTTTACGAGCGGCCATGTTTTAATATTGTCAGTGCTTGCGCATCACACATCCCTTTTAATGTGCTAACGATGGGTGACGTTCCCCATTGATGGCCGAGGAACAAAGTATTATTTGTAAGGATTGTCCTTTACCTAAGTTTTACCTATGTAAGTATGTATGTAGTTTATAGACGTTTCATAGTCCGATGGGACGGTAGACCGACACGACCGGAGAGAGATCAGGCGCAGGACCAACGGCTTAACGTGCCTTCCGAAGCACGGAGGGGTCTTGACATGTGAAAACGGTCACCCATCACAAGATATCGCAGCGAGCACGGCGTAGCCACGTAACTACGAGCCCAACATCTTGCTTAATTAGTTAATTCGGAACATAATCTGATCCCAGCCATCAAATATGTAATACACATCATTTGTTGTTTTGTTGGCTGTCCTTAAACAAAATTACCAGAAATTCTTAGTTTGAATCAGAATTTATCTTCCAATTATGACAGCGGGGACTGCGGAATTCAAGACTTAGGTATTTTAGTAACACTGCGTCAAATATACCTAAATATTGCCACAAACGTTCATGATATTCTTTACAAAAATTAGGTATATTAGAAATTTAAAAAAAAATTGTCGCTTCGCATCAGGCACAGGTTTCCAGCTGCCCGTGGTTTTATAAGGCTCCAAAAACAGGTACCACCTCACTGTACGCCGTATTAATTATTATTTTACATACTTACTTAACTAATAGATAACAATCCGATCAATCATACGTCATCGCTAAACAAAAAAAAGATGTTTTTTTAAATTATAAATAACGGTAACTGGCACTTACACCCCACAATAAATGTTCGATATTCAAATCTGCCATGACATTAAGCTTTTGACTTTGCATAGGTGATCGACTTTGTCGGACCAACATCTGTGGTCAGACGTATCATATGCCTTGCAGTACCTTTGTATATTCAATAGTGGGTGCTTTATTAACTTCAAAAAAAGGAGGAGGTCCTCAATTCGTCGGGATCTTTTTTATTTTTTTATTTGCTTTAACATAGGTAATTATAACATGGAGTCTGGATTGCCCGGTTGGCTAATGGCAATAGAGTCGGGTTTGTTTCGGAAACATGAAATATCACAAACACTTCGATTTAGGGCAATCTGCGGATTACAGAATTTTTGTCCTGGACGGGAAAATGACTGGAATGACGACCTGATTGGCTAAGTGGCTAAGCGATTAGACTGCTGCGCTATGGGTTGCGGGTTCGATTCCCGCACGGGGCAAAAATTTGTGTGGTCCACATTTGTTTGTCCCGAGTCTGAGTGTTTGTGTATGTGATATTTCATGTTTGTGAAACGCACCCACGATACAGGAGAAATTCCTAGTGTGGGGCTGGGGCGACGTTTTTTTTTTTTTAAAAATGGACGGATGAAGCCATTGCGCCAATCAGCCCCCTTACCATGAACTCTTAAAGCAGGACAGTTTACGTTGTGGAAGCCAGACGCTGCTTTATACTTCGCTTAGCGGCTCGCTCGCGGTCTCGCTTCCACATAATAAAGGGGCAGGGCGTCAAATCCTTCCATACAACATATACTATGGGACATGGGTCACCTATATTAGTTCACATTTATTGTGAAGATCTATAATTATCCAATATACGCCCAGTCTGCATCAGTATCAGAATCTATTATCTCTCGCATAACTAATGGATAGTGAATGCTATGCCACATTGAGGACACTTACAAATTGGGTGATTACAATACAAATGTTACTTTTGCAAATAGACCGCTAAGACGAGGAGCGTCAGCGTGACCGTGCTAGTACAGTGTACGATACATCATACAAATAATGTAGATTTAATTGTTATGTCAATCAAAAATTCTGCAGTGTCTGAAGACGAAGGTTTTTAACCAGTGTGTGTTGCCAGTGATGACGTATGGCTCTGAGACGTGGTCGCTAACGGTTGGCCTTTTGGAGAGGCTCAGAGTCACTCATAGTCGTCATAGCTAGTTAAGCTATGGAGAGAGCTATGCTCGGAGTTTCTTTACGCGGCAGGATCCTAAATACGTAAATACGCCAAACAACTAGAGCCACCAACATAGCTCAAAGAATATGCAAGTTGAAGTGGCAATGGGTAAGCCATATCGCTCGAAGAACCGGTAACCGCTGGGGAAGAAAAGTTCTCGAGTGGCGACCACGAACCGTAAGATGCAGCGTTGGCAGGCCTCCCACCAGGTGGACCGACGATATCGATAGAGTTGCGGGCAACCGGTGGTTATAAATGGCAAGTTTCATTCATTGTGGCGATCTAAGGCCTCTAAGGGGGAGGTTTTTGTCCAACAGTGGACGTCTTCCGGCTGATGATGATAATGATGATTCCATGTCACCGACTAGTTTTTTATGATCATAATTAAACATGATAATAATAATAAAAAGAATTTCCAAAAGATCAATTTTTGGATCAATTCTTTATCGTATAATTGATTGGGTTGGTAATAAACGTTGACTCTGAAATTCTGGATAGTCTGTAATTCCGGTCTGTAAGGGGACTGACCGAATGTCTGCAAGGGAACAGCTGTCACTTTTCTTGTATTAAATTTAAAGATTTAAGTTAATATTATTATTAGATACATTTATAAGGGAGTGGGAACTAAATCCAAATGACTAGCATCTCCAAATTATAAAAAACGACAACACTTGTCTTGTGCAACATAACTTCGAACCGAACTTCGTATATTTATGCGAATTTTGAATCGATAAATCGTATTCCACAATTGTTATTCGATTAACATCGAAAACAATCGATGTAGACATCGGTAAAAAGTGATCGACAATTTTGCACCGGACAAGTTTACGTCAAAGACTGCCGATATTTCTTATGCAGTACAGTTTATAAGACTATTTCTGTTAATACGAAAATGGTGACAAGCGACAGGGTTGAGAAGACCTCGAGTCACAAAAAATGTTGTAAGACCTATTCGTCTTGTAGGCTGACTATGTTAACCGTAGTTAAATAGGACACAGAAATCCATTTTTCACGCGGTGGGGACTACGAAAAAAGATCTAGAGATTATTAGGTCTTTAAGTATATTATCTCTGTAGATATATAGTCTCTATAAGTTTCTTTCGAAGCCAAAGCATTACTGGAGTATCCCAGATTAATAAAAAAAACGTAATTTAAATATGATAATGTCCTTGTAAATGAGAATATAAAAAGCAATACCTAGATAACAGTAGGCACTGTCTTCTAGGTTTTGCTTCTCTCTGATCTGATCTTGCAAACAAGACTTTAAATAGACAGAGAAGAAGTTGTAATTTGGAACCATAAAGTTCCAGAAATAATAGGAAACATATTTTATTATGGTACATATATTAGGATTCATAGGTTAAGAATTTACAGCGTCCACGACTGGTATAGTGCAAACGAGACTTATCCTTCCACGGGCTCAAAATTATGGTCAACGAAGCGTGCATTATTTTATATCTTCAAAACGAAATATTATGTGTTTGTGTAAAAAACACAATTCACATGTTGACAAATTAACTGGTGACACACGAATAAATATCAACAAAGTTTTTTGACGAGTCTGAATTTTGATTTAGCTGGCGTAGGTAGGTACGTATTTTAAGGTAGAAACAAACTGGTCCCACGTACGCTACATACGCAACTTATGGTATCTGGATGGACATTTTGTATGAAAATTTATACTTGTCGAATGCAACGTTGCATAGGACAAGTGTGTGTGTTCATTATTGCCCCGACTGCGCCAGAAGGAGGGTTAGATATGATTATTACATCGTTTTGCGTTGCGTACGTTGCTTATGTGGGACCAGTTTGTCTCTAATATTATTATTAGGTACCACTCTTTATGTGGTTACCCATGAGAATATATGAAGATTGAAGATTTTTACTGTCCCAAGGGGCGTACGTTTTGCCAAAAACCAGGCACAAATCAAGGCTCCATGCTGCTAATCGAAATCAAACCCAGAACCTAACGAACAGCACTTAGCAGGCTCGCTTTGCGACCACTTGACGAACAAGGTAGTTTTAAATAGAATGATAAATGTATGGGGCTGACATAATGTTTCGATTCCAATATATTTTTCATTCTATTCTATTTCTATTCGTCAAGCGTTTTGCCACTTGTCTAACGGGGCTGCTATATGCCTATTTTAAAACACCTCATCTCAAATGTCTTCTCACACGTCACCTTGCTATACGCTGTTTCTTCTGTATTCTGAGTATACGCTAGTGATTTAGAAGTGAGTTCGTAAGTGAGTCCTTAGAATAGCACGGCTGTTTTCTTCGCAAACTTAATCAACACACTGCTATGAGTGCTAGATTGAATATAAATAAAATAACAAATTACCATGTTCTAAGTAATAAGATAATTTTAATTCTAATTTCGATTATTGTAGTCGATAGTCACAGATAATGCGTGTTTTCCACCTCAATTAACAACACGGTGCTAAAATATTAATTTGCATTTTCAACACAATTGCCCGGTGACATGCGACAGTAGTGATGTGATGTTTTATTTGATTTACATATAAGTTTTATAATTAATACAGCATATTATTTTATGCTCTATACATTAATATATTTTGCTCCAAGTACTGTATTGAGTTAATATTATATTTACTCAATACATACCTACTTGTATGATGTATTATACTTATTGTACACAGTGTCTGCCGGTTTTACCGGAAGTTAAGTTCGTCTGGATGAACTTGTGAAAAGCTTTATTTAGGTATATTATCCAAGATACAGAAGACATACGAAAATAATACTGAAGTAAGCAAAAGAAAAACAGCTGAAAATTAGTGCTGTGCCCTTCGCACAGCGTATGCGAGTTGGATCCCTTTCCAAATATTATGCAATATTATGTTTTCTCCTGTATCGTGGGTGCGTTTTACAAACATGTAATATCACATACACAAACACCCAGACTCGGGACAAATATCTGCGGATCGCACAAATTTTTGTCCCGTGCGGGAATCGAACCGGTGGAAATTGAACCTCGCAACCCTTAGCGCAGTAGTCTAATCGCTTAGTCACTGCGCCAATCGGGTCGATCGTTTTATATCTATATCTCTGACCCGGCGAACTTCGCACAGCCTTCTCACCGTTTAAAGTAAACCTTCCCTGGACTACCACGAAAATTTCAAGGCCAAAAAAGCCAAATCGGTCCAGCCGTTCTCCAGTTTTAGCATAACTAACGAACGTCAATTCATTTTTATGTTTATAGATAGATAATCTATGTGTGGCAAAATATACGGTTTTTAATGGTTTATAGAAGCGACTCATCAAAAAGCATGACAAAAGCCCTGCACTATGGTTGACATTGACGACAAAAATTAATTAATAATTCACCACAATTATAATCACACTCGTACCACAACTAATTCAGGCACTGCCCTAGTCACCTGAAACGATGGACTTCAAAACCCCTTGGTGGATGAAGTACAGAAAACGGAGGTACAAGCCACGGAACTACATGACTATGGAGATGATTGTAAGGAGAAGTTTCATAGAGACCTTTAAGGAGTATCTGGCTTCGTCTTCCATTGCTGGAGTCAAGCAGATTACCAATCCATCTCTCTCCTTATTTCAGCGGTGAGTATAGCAATGAATTGTACTATCCTGCTCCCAGTTAAATAGTATTAACTATATGCTTATATATAATATAATTAGGTACATATTTAGTAAAAACGCGAAATTTTCCGAGGATGGATGTTTAGTACTCCTTCACGGAAAGCTTCAAGAGGGATGTTGACGTAACTTTAGAATAATAATATAGCTATTGTGTATCAGAATGTTACATAGACTACAATAACGATACAATGCTATGCTATGCTTCACCAATTTGACGCGAGTGAAACCACGAGGCACCTCTAATAAGTGATAATAGACCCCTAGATTCGCAAATTTAAGTCTAGCACTGAAACGTTACATAATTGGTTCTGAGTTATGGTGTGAGTGCATGAAAGACTTGTTTGGTGCCTAAGGGTACAGCGAAGTGAATGGTGATCAAAGAGAAAGTTCTGTCAACTTAAGGCTGTGACGCAGTCGCACACAGTGCTCGTAAACACGATTCTATAGGGTGTTCGTAGCCTGTAGGATCGCATTCATCACCGATGAAAAATAAGACGTAACTGGTAATTATAATTTTATTTCTTCTTCATCTAGTCTTTATCTGAACGCGAAATTTTGCGGCCCCTGTAACGTAGGAATACCGCAGTGCTTTTGTTCATAAAGTGAATTTAGATATCTATGATGTTAAAGTGACTCTGCCTATATACCAAGCAGTGGGATAAAGAAGACTGTTGATTAATAAGTCGTATAAGTACTTTGTATACTTTACCGAGGTTTAATCTACACTAAATTTAATTTGTATTTTTCAGAACTATCCATCCGATTTCCAAAATTCTTTTACCAATATTTAGAATGATCCTTCAGGGCGAACATAGGCCTATTTTCGGTAGATATATTTAGATTTCGTACCTTCTTTTGTTTCAGCTTGTTCCGCACCGCGTTTGTCCTTGCATCACTGAGCCTCGTAATCTACTTCCTCCAGTACACGTGGGTTTCCACCCTGTCCACGCCATTGGTGGTCACAGGAGAGTCCTCCATCTACCCCATCAAGGATATAGACTTCCCAGCAGTGGCCCTCTGTAATATCAACAGGATCAGTAGAAAAGCACTTAGGAAATGTACATTGGAATCGTAGGTTTTGATTTTTTATTTAGAGGGTTTTATGTAATTTCATATACCTGAGTTCCTTCAAAGTTTTGCCTTTGCGCTATAGCCGCAAAGGCAAAACTTTGAAGGAACAGGACAACTCGACCTTTTATAAATATTGTTATAACAAACTTTTTTAGAGTATAGAGTTGTACGCAAACATTGTTCTATGCGTTTAGAACCAACAATATAATAAAAGTCTATATATACCTAATTCTGATTAGGTATAAGCAAATGAGCACAGTATTTCTTTTCGATCTTCTTCTTATCGTATGGTTGATGAACAACCTGGTGTCAGAGTTTAAACCGCCTGTAGGCCTCTGACATGGCTTTACACACCGTTGAAAAATCTCTCAGGTATGCCGGTTTCCTCACGATGTTTTCCTTCACCGTTTTTAGCAACTGATAACTAATTTTTAGAACGCCCATGAATCCGAAAAGACATTGGTGCGTGCCAGGATTTGAACTTGCGACCTTTGACTTGGCAGTCCAACGGTCATACCACTCGTCTATCAGTGCTTGCAGTCTGAGATGCATGCAGTCTTTTCGATCAGTCAGTCAGTCAGACATGCATGCAGTCTTTTCGATGTCTTTCCCAGATAAGTCTATGGAGAGTAACGACCGGACATTTAGCAAAACCTGAAAAGCGCCTTCAGTCAGGCAATCGGACAATTATTATTATTGTTTTTATTATTTCCATTTTCAGATACCCTAAACTGGCCAAGTATAACATAACGCTGACCAATTTAGAGTATTTCTATCAGGATATGGGTCGTCTGATAGATTTCGACTACGATGCTACGAGTCCGCACGTCAAATTGATAGAGGCTTTCGCCTTGAGCGAGTTCAGTAAACATACAGCTGACCTCATGAAATCGGTATGTATTCCTCTAGGTCTGGTAGGTACTAACTGCTTGTGGTGCTTCTGGTGTATCCTGGTTCCTCATACTTCGTTGATTAATTTAATAAAATCATGAATAATTAATTGATAAAATAATGCGTTTTCTCGATTGCCAAAAAATTTTTTTTACCAATTTTGGGGCATATTCCGAAACGGTGGGTATACATACGTTTACAACGTGGCTAGGCTTGCAATTTCATGAATAATTAGCTCATCATCAGCTGGAAGACATCCACTGTTGAACAAAGCCCCCCCCCCCCCTTAGAACGCCACAATGAACGACAACTTGCCATTGGCATCCACCGGTTTTAAGGTTTTTAATGGAGTCAGAAAGGTACCTATTCTTCTTGACAGTTGGCACCAAGCTGCGAGGAAATGCTGATCAAGTGCCAGTGGGCCGGCAAAGTGGTGGACTGTAATAGTATCTTCAAAACGCGTCGGACTGTGATTGGGCACTGCTGCGCTTTTAACTACGTATTAGATTACAATGATGCCGTCAGGTATAAAAGAAAAAAATATTAATCGCTTACCCCGGTTACAATCATGTGTTTTCTTCGGGATTGCCCCATTAGCTTCGGATTCAAACGAAGATTATATTCCTTATCGTAAGACCCTTGTAGTAGAATAAGAAAGACATATAATGTAAATAAGGATCGACACTTTGCTCTACTTCGTATATTATAAAATATTCTACAGACATTTGCATAATCGTGATAGAGTAATCGTGTATGTTATTCTCCTACAGCAGTCAAACTCCCTTTGCTTGAAGCAGATACTTTTTAGTAAATTCGCAGTATTAGAAGTACCTGGAATATTACAAAGTCCTCTTATTCAACCTCTAATTCAGCCCCCTTCAACAGCCTTCGCGGGACCCTGGAGCCAATCAGAAATCAAATAGTTCCTGGGCTAGAAAATGGACTACGTGTGATCATCGATACTTTGTTAGACGACTATGCGTACCCGTTGACATACAGGACTGGGTTTGAAGTAAGGTTTTTTTATAACGCGACTAACAACGGTGCTTTATACAATATATCTGTATCGTAGGTAGGTACTACTTAACATGAAATTTATAATTTGACGATGAAAACCTAGGCTGCAAGTGGAAGGTATCACCTAACCAAGGTTGTCTTTGATTTACACAAATAAAATTCTGATATGAATTGCTGTTGTTTTGTTAGCTTTTAAAAAAAATCCACTGCTAAGTAAAGGCTTGTCAGTTCAATTCCCAAATCTCATATTACAGACATTGCTTACACAGTTTTTCTGGAAGGTGTCGTGATGTACCGAACAATTTACTCTATAGGCAAGACAAGTATGCATGATATATTTTCCAGGTTCTGATATTCGATCCGACCCATTTCGCTGACACGACCGGTGGCAGGGTCATTCAACGCATGGTCGAGCCAAACCAGGAGGAGTTCTATCGCATCGAGTCTATTAAACAAGTGGCTTCTCCAGAGGTTCGAAAGTATCCGGTAAAAACGGTAAGTACCCTACCTATATAACCCCTTAGTCAATAAACTGGATAACAGCGGGCAGCGGAACGGTGGCGGCAGCGGCGCCGCAGACACCGCTCGTGGCCGCTCCCCGCGACGCTGCCATCGAGAACACTTCAATACAAATTAATGCATTTGAACGCGCCGCTTCCCGCGCTGCTGCCGCCACCGCTCCGCTGCCCGCTTTCATCCAGTGTATAGCCTTAAATTCTTCTTCTTTTCGACCGTACTGTCAATGTTTTGTGTCCAGACTAAACACTCTGACAGAGTTTAACGCACAATAACCCTGATTGTTTATCGCACGAGAACACTGACTTTAATTCCCAGCGTTTAGCATACGTAGCGATGAGACAAATTTTCTCTTACCTACATACATGAAAGGCCTTTGGCATGTAGAAAGACAAGAAATTTCTTATTTCCTGAAAATTATTTTTCAGAGACAGTGCCTTTTTCGTGACGAAATTGCCAGCGAGTACCAAAATAAGTACTCTTACAGCTCATGCTTGATCAAATGCAGGATTTTGTCAGTACAATCTCTATGCAAATGCACTCCTTACTTTTTACCGGCCAGCGAGTCTTCTGTGCCTACATGCACCTTAAAACATTTGAGATGCCTCAACAAATACAAAGGTGAGTAACCTAAAACTAACCAATTCCTCGCTTCGAATTCTTAATTTATTTACGACACAAAAATAAACTCCCTTAACAATTATGTACACATACAATTAAGTAGAAGAATATTTTCACAGTAAATCCCAATCCCAATCAAAGTCACGCCTGTTTCCTAGTGGGATATGCAAAGACCACGTTTTCCATTTTCTAAGGTCCTTTATCATCATCATCAGCCGAAAGACGTCCACAGTTGAACAAAAGCCTCCCCCCTTTTTAAAATGGGGGGGGGGCTGCCATAGTCCCCACGCAAGCAAGCAGCTTGGGGATCGCAGTATTGGTGGTCAAGTTACAGAAGACGCTGCTGCACATCTTCTGGATTTTCCCTTAGTCGCCTCTTACGACACCCACGGGAGGAAAGGAGGTGGTCAATTCTAGGCCGGATACCACACGGCACTACCAATTCCTTTATAAAATACTAAAAATCTTTGTGGTTTCATTTTTCAGAAAAGCTGCAATATTTATTTCCAATAGACACAGAAGACACAACAGGGTTAGAACAAGAATTAGCTGAGTCGCTGTACTGTCCCGATTGCTTTCCGGACTGCGAGCTTACCCAACACTTCACGAAATCCTTCAAAATACCCTTAACCAAAGGACCAAAAGTTGCCAAAGGATTTGAAAGCGAATTTCTGTTAGTATACGTACGATTAATAGGAAACAAATTCCTTAAGGTAGTTACATAGAAAAAGTGGAAGTAGTAAGCCTCCACGAGAAACAATACTTGAGTAGGTATACATCCGGCGCACCCTCGACGGTCAATCTCGCTACCATCCTTGCTGACCGACCAATCTCTACACCACGAGATGATCTATTTCAAGTGGCTATTGGCTCATGCCAATACGAAGAAGAAGAATAGAATCTTCTTAGGTAAATAGTCGAAGATGAAGCATCCTTACATATTAAACAGTAGTTTACCAAACCTTCAGTTTTATGCTTGTAACTGCGGTTGATCAGCGATTAAAGTTCCGTTATACAGGACCTACAGTTTTAGAATCAATTTATGTGAACTGACTTTTTGATCGCACTGTAAGTCAATACAAAATAAATTGGCAAACACAATATAATTTGACTTGCCTATTGTTTTTACAGAGATGGCCTGAATCTTACCAATAAATGCGTTATAAGCATTTACCACCCCACATCTGGAGGAGTTCTGCATCGCCTGGATGTAGTCGCTTACTGGTTCGAGATACTGAGTAAGACTTTACATAACGTCGCTTGCGTTCTAACACAACGCAAGTCATTTTTTTTACGAAATACGTTTCGTATGTCATTCGATAAGTAATCGCAAGACATGCGTCTTGCATTTGGTAAAACAAACACGAAAGTTTGAAATAATGGTGAATGTTATTTAAAAAAGAAATCACCGCGTGCATCAGTGTTGTAAAGATAGACACAGTTTGAAATGGAGAGCAAAACAACTGCTGTGTGCAGCACACACAGTTGTTTTTCTCTCTTGAAAAGTTGCGTATTTTAACTTACGTGGTGTTAGTACATAAGGGACGATAAGTAACTAGCCACATAACAAATCGAAGTATGTATCTTATAGTAGATGTTAATACCACATCAAATTTCACCGCTCATTATCACCATGTCTACTACAAGCCAGTTCAATTAAGCCACATTACATTTCAGTCTCATATATTAAGTAGGGAACATATTGCTACCTACTTATTAAGGCCCACATAAGTAGGTAGACATTAGCTTGCCACTATGAACTTAATCTATCTAAACTGACGGCATTATACTCCAGGGTGCTCCCGAAGTAGGTACAATTTGGTTCTTTTCCTTCTGTCATTTGAGGGGGGGCTCTTCTCTAGCATCCTATAAAGTAGGTAAGTAAGGGCTAATTATGTAGGAATAAACTACATAATTATATACAGATAAGTTAGTTCTAGTCAATATTAAGTAACTAAGGACTCATATTAGACATTTATTTTCAGGTAATATCGGTGGATTTTCCGGCATGGTCATGGGAATTGGCATCTACACCATCGTCGAAATCATATATTTTTTGTTTATACGATTTGTACAAACAATTTATGCTAACTACGTTAAATATGGATAAAACTGTTGTTCTTTTATCTAATGCTTGCAAATAAAGTCAATTGAATTACCGACGTATAGTTTTTAATAGTTCTAAACATAGAAGTAAGGCTAGAGGTCTATTCTATTCCAATATGTAGGTCCTACATAAATAATGCTTTTATTAACTTTGCCTGTTCCTTCCTTCCTCTTTGTTTTATTTCGTTCATGATACAAATTATCTATCTACTTAAACTTGTAGTGTTGTTTTTGTTTGTTTTAATTTAAAATGAGAAACCCTACATACTAAGTCGAAGTATAAGTTGTTTTGAATTCATCGTGGCTTTACAAAGATTTTACTACACATCCCTAAAAATACTTGTTTACGAAGATGGCTTTAGAATTTCATTTAAACGCTGAGAAGACTTTTATAAATTAGATGCAATGAGAAATCGTTTAATATTAATAATAAAATATATACATGTTAAGATTACGTTTAATTAAATTAAATTTTTTGTATAATGGAATGCACATCGGGCAAAGTACACTTTAAACGTAACAACTATTATATAAAATATGATAAAATACTCCAAAGATTACATTGGTTTCGTAAATTATCTATAGGTCAAAATTTTACCTAAGCTATATTCGAGAATGCACCTTTACTATCCGTCAAATAAACCGTGGCAAAAGTGGACAAAGGTTTCAAGTCGCAATTTCATTTATTTACGAAAAATGTCAGCCAATTCGCCGCCGGGAAAGAGTGATGGTGAGCGGTTATTTCTTGTTGAACTAAGTGGGGTAATTATTTCGCGTTAATATAAAAATTTATACGTATGATTGTAGGTGATGACCCTGTAGATAGGCCTGTGCCGAGCGTCCCGCCAAATCCTATCGAGGACTTGGGTTCTCGTATCCGACGGGACTTGGATGTGGATTCAATTCGTCGGTATTTGGCTCAGAAACTAGGATTTTATGAAGCCACCGAGTCTCCAATACCGGCGCCGACCGACAAGGTTCTAGATGCGGTTAATTTGGACGGCATAGTGAAGTGGATAAAAAATGAACGGTGTAAAAATATTATCACTCTGGCGGGAGCCGGTATTTCTACATGTAAGTACAATTACAACCGTGTAATCTCTATAATTTTATTTGATTATGTCAACAATTGAGCTGTTGTTTATCATCATAATTTATTAAGTAAACAAAATAATTTTATTTAAAACATTTAACTTAATGGTCTTATTTAATGGATAAGCTAGTAAATGAGCCTAATTCTTTAAACTGCATTAAGAACATTCGTTTTGTTGAACATTCGTTACCATCCTCATAGATGAGCTTATTTAAGTAATCCTTTTTTTGTAAAAGTTTTGTATTTCTCCATCCATATTATCTTTACAGGCTAACTCAAATCATAGTTGCAATAGTGTTTTAGTTTATCTCTTAAAAACTTGTATTGTATTGTTGTTGTTGTTGTGTTGTATGTTTAGATATTATTTTTTAAATTGATATTGCATATTTTATAACTGTTGTGATAAATAATTTGCTTCATTTTGGCAATGCCGTTACTTTAAGCATAAGTTCAAAGCCTTGCAATTCACTCTCTAGCAAAATATCATGTTAAAATTTTAATAATAATATTTCAATTCATTGAATAACAACAATATATTAAACAAATCCTCCCTAACTTATTAACTTCTTGGTGATCATAATTTTTCTCCATGATATTTAATATGTAGTCTATTATCACAGTTGACTACACTGTATTCTCTGTGGCCGCTGAATCTATAATTGTCAGTGGATAATAAATTTGTCATTGTTTACTTCATCAAGGTCAAACAAGTTTAATGTTTTGATGGAAACTTTACAGTTTAGTCGTTACCTTTTATTGTTGCTATGAGATAATATTATTACAAAAAAGTAAACCCATTAAACTGATGGCTCCTAAGTATACTGAGTCAACTGACAATTATTGTACTATTTAGTTAAAAAAAAAATGTAGTATTTATTATGTTACATTTGAAATAATATAGGTAAAAATAAAAAATAAATGTTAGTTGACTCAGTATACTTAGGAACAATTGAAATGGGCACTACCAAATATATCAAACACATGGAACTTACATTCTACATTATTGAGATGGCAACATTTAGGTGTGAATAAAAGAGGATACATCTGCTGCTTACTTTAACATAATTATATTATATTATAATATATAATATGTTCTGTCTGATCAGTTACTATATACATACAATACAGTTGCACCTTTGTTCAATGTTTCCAGTTAACTATGATTTAAAACTACACACAATTATCGGAATGTACATCCTGTATTCTGGCAATGAACTATCATCAATACTAGTGGTAGAAAAGTAATTGTTATTCATGTAAAAAATTACATAACTTTAATAAACCTATACTATGTGATGTCAAATCTCACACTCCTCCAGTTTTTTAGGAAGGAACACATTTTGTAATTGTATTAATTGTATGTCACTTTCAAATAATGTTTTATCTAATTCTAAATTATAAAGATATATAAAAACATTGGTTTCAGAAATTATTATGTTCTCCCTTTTTACAGCTGCTGGAATTCCAGATTTCCGTAGTCCAGAAACTGGTCTATATCACAACCTACAGAAGTATGACCTTCCGGAACCGCAAGCAATATTTGAGATCAACTTCTTCAGACAGAATCCAAAGCCATTCTTTATGTTAGCAAAGGAACTTTATCCAGGCAGATTTAAACCTACTATTTCACATTATTTCATCAAACTTTTACATGAGAAAGGTAAATTGTTTATTTTTAATTTTGTATTGATTATGTCACTTAAGCCCATAAAACGAATACTATCATGCTAAATAGGCCATTGGTTTTGATTATTTCAATGATTATACACTTTTTTGCTTTAAGTTACAGTCAAGTATTTATCATGTATTTTATTCTTGACACAAACATGGATTTCATGTGTTATTAAAAGTTTTGAACTAATCTTATTAGTACACAACAATTTATGTACGTATCACGTATACGTTTTACAAAAGTAGTGAATTTTAAAGTGTCAAAAGTGTATATTTACATTCACTATCTACACCAGTAAATACAGAACAGAACCCTGATTCGTTTGAAGCCTTTTTTCTTCTGTATCCACATCATCCATGTTCCAGCACTGTTTATTGCCTACTAAAGTCACTAAGGTCTTATGGAATCCTTGTATACCCAGGTCTTTTGCTCCGCCACTACACACAAAACATAGACACGCTGGAGCGCTGCGCCGGTATACCAGAGGAGAAGCTTGTGGAAGCTCATGGAACATTCTACACCTCGCACTGTCTCGACTGCCGCAAGGAGTACACGCTAGAATTTGTTAAAGGTAAAATGAGTACAATGATATTCCCTCTTACTTATAAACGATGCTAACATGTGTTTTAAGATAACCGCTTGTTAAGTCTATTGGCATCTCTATTTTTTGACACGCAAACGACAGTGACAGGTATAGTTTAACCGATTGTTCAACACTGACAATTTTTATAAGTAAGGGGGATTATGTTAAAAGAGGTTGGTATGCTACTTATGCAACATTTTATCTTCAACAACGACACAAAATATTTTTCATTCACATTACATAAGATGATATGAAGAAGCTGGATGAGATATCGTCGTCAACTGAAAGATTGTTTTATTTCATCCTGAGTATTTCAGACATCAGCCTATTGCAATCCACTACTGGACGTAGGCTTCCCCCAGGGTACGCCACTACCAGACTTGAAATCGTAGGCGGCCGGGAACTGGAGGCCGTTTTCCTTGGTTACTTTTAATTGGGGGTTTTGCCCATGGTCTCCACGCTGGGCAGGCGGGTTGGCAACCGCAGTATGGTAAACGATACGTACGCTGAACACAAGCCCGATGCCATTCGGCATTTCTTATAAATAAATTTTAGTTTATTATCACAGAGCGCATATTTGCGGACCAAATCCCGTTATGTACGGAATGCCCGGGCGTGGTGAAGCCTGACATAGTCTTCTTTGGCGAGAGCCTGCCCGACCGCTTCCAACGATGCCTTCAAGAAGACTTCCAGCGCTGTGATATGCTCATCATCATGGGGTCTTCCCTAGAAGTCCAGCCTTTTGCCTCCCTCATTGATATGTAAGTTCAATTTATTTATTGAATAAATTCACCACAATATATAGATACAACATTTAAAGGTACATAGGGATTGGGTAGAGACTCCATCTGCATATTAAAATGCTTAAAACCACTTTACAATCCAAGAAGCAATGTTGCCAATTCCCAATCGAAAACGGGGTCCTAAAAAAATCCTTTTAGTCTTACTATCAGAAGTAAGTTAGACTTGATGTTCCTCCAAAACTTCTGTGCTTATTATTTAAAAGACTAAAATATAATCCAAGATCTGGACAGAACTGTTCTTCTGTCCGTTTCATTTCTATGCTAGGTATGAGTCAGATATACCTACCTACAATTCTTACTAGCAATTCATTCTATATACCAATGTCAAAAAGTATTATATCAAAAAGTTTAGATATGTCAGCTAACAAAGCACTAGTATTATGTCAGATTGGAAAACAATTATTATACTACCCAAGTCTGCAATTGTCCCCTTTTCGAGTCTTCAATATGGGCGCGCTAGTAACATATCTCTGATTTTTTGTAATGTCATTGTTGTTGACTGTGATATTGCTAAGACTTAGCTATATCTTAACCTATGGCTGCAGGGTTCCCGAATGGTGTCCGCGGCTCCTGATCAACCGCGAGAAGGCGGGCATGCGCTCGCCGCTGCTGCGCCTGTGGGGCGTCATGAGCGGCGGCCTGCAGCTGGACGAGGACGCCGTGCGGGACGTGGCGCGCCTCGGGGACTGCGACGACGGCTGCCAGGACCTCGCCGACAGGCTCGGCTGGGGGGTGAGGCCTTCACAGTTTTGTTTAATAGTCTTTTATTTATTTAACCCTATGAGCACTAACCCGGGCAACAGGTGATCCCCAACCGTTTTCCAACCGTATGGCGGTAAATTAATTTTTACAGAGTTACTGTTTCATACTATAAACTCAATGTACTTAATATTGATTTATGGTATACTGCCTTCACTAATACGGGGATGGTGTACAGTACACTATTAATTCAATGACCCTCAGAACAAGAATCTCAGGTTTTACTCACTTATTTAACATTTACCGGTTAGACTCACGTGTTTATTCGGGAATGCCCGACTAGTTTCGGACTCGAACTGGTGAAATTATGTGGAAAAGACTCCGAAAATTATAATAGTTAACTAAAAGAATTACTATGCCGCCCACTTCCTATTCCATCAGACAGGTCATTCGTTGGTACATTCAAATTACTCGGATCCATTCATAGTGACTAAATTATTTTATATTATCCAGGATGAACTTCGCGCGATTGTGGCCCGTGAGCACGAGCGCTTGGAGCTAGAAGGCAGCTTGGCCCCAACGCAAGCGACCGCACCATCTGCTGCGCCGGTGCATCTCCCCACTACTGACCCCAAGCTATGAGCAAAGGAAACCACTTTTAACCTTTAGAAAGTCGGCCTGCTTCACCATAACGTAATAATCCATACCAATTATAAATGCTAAAATTGTTTTGTAAACCTTTTAATAGATCTATAGCTAAACTGTCAGAGCGACTTGAAAGTAGAGGTATTTTGCCTAGAAAGTCTTTGGTAAATCATATCAATGGTACCAGAAACCGAAAATAAAAAAAAATGGAAATGTGGTATGCTATAAATACAAAAAACGAAAACAAGTAGATAACGGTAAAAAAATGTATTGACATTTGTGTTGGTAACCATGTAATGAAATCAAGTTCTATTATTATCTTGTTTTCAGATTTTTATGAATCTGTAACTAGTGGGGCAGGCTCTGAAAGGTATCAGGATTCTATTCCAATCCGTTCAGATCGACCTAGAATTTAAAAAACTTAAATGCTAAATAATATGTATGAACTAGCAATTTCTAATTGATTGCAGGCTGATTTTAAAATATACGGCATTTTTTATAAAGCTTAACAATTATTGCCGTAAGAAATAATTGACCTAATTCATCCAAAAAATGTTGGTACTTACTACACCATAAAGGTTGTGATCGGATTCGCCTAAGCATTGTCATTTTAATTTATTGATATTATAATTTCTGTATTCCAAATCATTACAAATTAGAAAAGTAGACGCAAGAACGTATTGGTGTTACTTGTGCCTAAAAATATAATTTATGATTTTTTAGTAATTTATTTTTATTTATTGTGGTAACATTCGGTTAAACATTAAACATGAGTTCAGGTAGGTAGTTCTCGTAATTTTAAACACAATTTCGATAAGGCCAATGTTTTAAGGTCAACACAAACGGGACGGTAGACGATTAAAAATGTATCATTATAGTTTGCCACTTATAACTTATAATATTGAAATAAGGTTTATATTCTAATACGTTGAAACCGTACTCGGAGCAGCGGTAAAATTCGCTGCCCTGCTTAAAGTTGCTCTTATACATTTTATTTCGATGGGATAATGATGCATTTTCTCAGCCGTTTACGTCAACCAGATTGCTGACCCATTTATCAAAAATGAAATGTCATTTATGCCAAAATGTCACTTGATACTGAGCCGAAATTGTGGTAAACATACGAGAATGACTATACTCTTTTATTTATTAACATTGCATGTTGTCTAATATGGGCAAGTAAGTTACCAGTTGGGCTGAGGCTACTTAAGTCAACTGCACCACCCAAAAGATTATAACATAGGTATAAAATAGTAGCTTCATGAGTATTCTAGTAGTACTAAATTTAATAGAGTGGGTAGGAAATTTATACAAAATTATAGCTATTTTAGCGATAAATATTCGTAACCGTACCGCCATTTTTTATTGCATTAAAATTGCAGTGTTTTGCCAGTTCGTATTGCAATATAGTATACACTTAACGGGGTTGTTCAAATTCTGTATAAGCCGAAAAAAAACCTCTATAGAAGTTAATGTCCACGTACCGAGATAAATTGAGAATGGAGTGCACATTATGGAACACACAAAAACAATAACTGTATACTTAAAAAAAACAATTTAACTTAGTATTTTTCCCAATATAATAAATAGGACATATATGGCAATCAATATTTACCAAAATCGAAACAACTGAAATTAAAAGTTGTGTCAGCCTTTTTGCCGTACAGTACGAATAAGGGGTACGAATTGTTAGTCAGGGTGGTGGAGCTAAGGGTGATCGTTGGTTTGGTTGGGAACCCTAAGAGTTTTCTAATGCCATTGTGATTGGAAAACTTTTGGAGTTCCTTAAACGGAGTGCTTTGTTTAGTGCCGTCATTGTACACGACCGGCTAGTAACATTTACCATTACCATTTATTTGGAAACTCAGCTTTAGTTTCACATCACTGTACGGTATACGGTCGTTGTAGACTAGTCAATATCTGTGACTTACCGATTAGGAACGATACACATCCAGCAATTCTTATTGTAGACTAGAATTAATTGCATGACCAATGTACCATTATTTAATTTCAGTAAATACCGTGTAAGCCTTTATATTTTTATAATTTGATGTGATTATTTATTTATTATCAGACATTTGCATTTCTTATTTACGTGTCCTGACTTATATCTTCCATGTTTGTTTAGTAAACAAATAATAAATTCCTATAGTTGTAGTGTAAACATGTCTTATGAATTATGATACAGATACATATGTAGCTATAATTGCGTGCTAATAAAATCAGTACATAAATATAAATTTTCTTAGCGATATATGATTATTTTTATAAGGGGTGCGTAGAATTAGTTTTCAGTGGTATTTGCGCATATACGGCGATAATTTAGGGTTCAAATAAACATGTAGTTCCTGACACCGATGTTGTGGTTCACTATGCCCTCGTTTGGGCACAAATAATACAGATATTATGTTAGTCTTTACACTTGTTTACTTTCTATCAGACGTTCTTATGTACCACACTGATACTTAATAAATAAGTATAAAGCGAATGACTTTTATCCAGATACGTAGGTGTACCCCTCATACTTGAAAATATAATTAAGCAAAGCTTTACATAAAGTTAGCTTTATTATTCTCATAACTATTAAAAAGTAACAGAACGCACCTACTTAAATATATTTCTAAGTAAAAGGGATACTATTTAATTGTTAGTGGGTCGTGTATTAAGCAACCGCATTATTCTCGTAATTTTAAATTGTAATTCGACTGTAATGTATAATTAAATGCTGCACTTAGTTAAATATACAATACCTGAATAAAAGGCCTTACTCAATGTCCACACGATGTACATATTAACATATTGTAACGATTTTACTGTTTGCATTAAAGGGACTACGCGAAGCAAAGCATATGAATTATATTATACTCGAGCAATAAAATAGAAAGCCTTATATCCGCTATTTTGAATATAATAAACCATTTATTAATGATGTTAAAAATATTGTTTTAAGCAGGATGCAAATTTTATATAAATTGTAATTTTATAAATCAACTATGTATAGTTTACGATATGATTAATTTAGTTTCGGATTGACGAGTGTTTGTATACGTACGGTTTGACAACAGAGTGCATATTTGAAAGTTGTTTTTGCTGTTGGTACTTGCAATTTATATAAATTGTTGTAAGCCGTATTGAAAAAATAAACGCATAATATTTATTATACAAATGTGGTTTTATTGAATTCATATAGTTAATGATTGTGTATTTATAATAAGTTATGTGGAATATAAACTTACAGATAAATATCAAGGCACAAATGTTATTATCAAAATACTTTACAAGTTTTTTAACGCAATCAATTTGGAATTGAGGTACTTGATACATCTTTAGTGAACTGTCAACTGAATAATAATTATAAATAAATACAAGGTTCATCTACAAGTTAAACGAAAGAAAGACGAAAATGTATGTAACCTTTTGTAAATTAATCTTTCTGCTTTCTCTGATATTGCAAGCCCTCAAATACCAGTTAACGTTCATCCATTACGAAATGTCATAAGCAATCTTATAAAAAGTTTCTTACCACTGGGAACTTGTGTGTAAAATTGTATTTCTTTACCAACACCCAAAACTTACAAAATATTTTTTCAGAGGTAGAATCAATGTATTCTGTATTCCTTAGAAATGGCAAATAACAAAAAATGAATGACTAATTTGCAGCTAGTATGTAATGAATGAAGTCATTGATATAATTACATTGCGTTAAATCTCTATCTCTATTCTTTAGCGTCAGTTATTCCTTCAGTACTTATTGCAAACATAGCTTCCGTTTCCGGCAGACACGGACTGTCATAGATCTTGCACACGCGGTTGTCGCCCCGCCCCTTTCGCAAATATAGGCGTGTAGTCGACGCGTGCGCAATGATGTGTCCGCCAATCGGCTTTTTAGTGTCAGCGTTGAACACGCCCACAGAGTCCACTTGCGCAACCACTTGGTTTGTGATCACTACTGCTACTCCAAACTTGTAAATAAAAGAAAAATACGATAGTGAAAAATGCCTCGTTGATCTAGGAGGAACTTCTGAGTTCGAATGCTAGTTTGTTAAGAGTGTTATTGGGATGGCCCAATAACACTCTTAACAAACTAGAAACTCTGCAAAGTAAGAATTCCCAGAATGGTCTGGGAATTCTTACTTTGCAGAGTTTCTATTGTATTTAAAACTGGTCATTGGGCTCTATTATTTAGAAGTAAAAATCTTTGTTGCAATGACACTGAGATTAAAACTTTATAAACACGCCTAAAAGTAGTAGGAATAATTACATGCTTAGCTACCTTCAGTTAAAAAACATAATTATTGTAAATACATACCTCATCAGCCAGTCTTAACAGCATCCTCATGAATCGACCAAGATGCAGCTGCCTAGAGTTAAGCTCTCCGCGCCCAGAGTAATCGGTTCTGTATAGGGCTGTCGCACTATCTACTATTATTAAGGAGTATCTGAAAATTAAAAGCTTCATAACAAACCTTTGTACGACTTTTCATGCTTATATAAATATATAAGAACAAGCTACGATTTTCATTTAGAAAAGATTAATGACAAAGTTACAGAAGTAGAAGTATGAATGACGAGTGGAGACTTTTGAAAAAGTGTTGTATTGTTTCTAAGCTAGCTTCATTTGACGAAAAATGCATTGCAAGTGCAAATATGGAAGCGTTTAAACCTATTATGAAGTTAAATTTGCAGTTCCAGGCTATAATTTTTCTCAAATAAAGTAATACGACGACGATGATTGGCGTAGTGGCTAAGCGATTAGACTGCTGCGCTAAGGGTTGCGGGTTCGATTCCCGCACGGGGCGAAAATTTGTGCGATCCACATTTGTTTGTCTCAAGTCTGGGACGGACGTAGGACGTCCTCCAGCTAGGTGGGGCGACGATATACGCAAAATGGCTGGCAGTGGTTGGAAGCGGAAGGCCGAAGATCGAGCTCAGTGGCTTGCCATAGGAGAGGCTTATGTCCAGCAGTGGACTGAGATAGACTGATGATGATGATAGTAATATTCTACAGCAAGGCATTTTGGAAATATACCTGGATTCCGCCATCATAGCGCAGGCTTGCACGAGCAGCTGTGTCTGATGGTCGGTGTTGTACGCACGCGCGTAGGCCACGTTGTCGAGCACTGCGGCGCCGTCCATCCCGTAGCGCTGCGCTACCGCCAGCAGGCGCTCCGGCCGGAACGTGCCCTCCGTGTCGATGTACATGCATTTACCTTCGCCCCCCGACTGCTCGATGGGCAACTGAAGAAAAACATTAAATCTTAGGAGTTTATTCTGTTCTCTGCATGGAGAAGACCTCCCTTCCGTCCTTCCACTTGTCTCTGTCTACAGCTACGTGATGCTAGTCTTTGAAATAGGAGTCAAGTTTATCAAACCATCTCTCTAGCTAAGTTAACAAAATATAATATCCATACCTGGCATGTAACAGCCAGAGTGTGGCATATTTGTGTCTTGCCAGTTCTGAACTCTCCAAATATTTCTGTGATGGAACCTGTCTCCACTCCTCCACCTAATAGTCTGTCCAGTTCCTTTGCGCCTGTTGTTAATTGAATTATCTCAGATCTAGAAAAAATAATGGATTGTTAACACATTGACTGCTATGCAAAAGACACAATAGTAAAACTATTGGTTTGGGGACACATGGTGACCATGCAGGTGCTCAAAGGGTTAAAATAATTATAACTACACTCGAAACTTAATTACTATTTGAAACAAGAACAAAACTAGTACATTTACGTTTGAAAAGTTTAGTCCAGGCTAAACACAAATTTTTGTTGCATTATTACTACAACTAATAAAATATGCACAGCAATAAATTACTTTATATAAAACTGTTTTACATTCCTAGGTAGTGTGTTTGTTTCTAACCTTGAAAATTAGGCTTACCTTTTTTGGTGAAACTCTGTAGCAGTAGTGAAACCCATAGGCACTAACTTAGATGCTTCAGCCAGTATCTTGTCTGCTTTAGCTTCGGATATACCTTTTATTGTAATCAGCCATTTTTTAGGAGCATATGCTACTGACTCTACTGTGTGATATCCGGCTTCTTCTAACTTTTTAATATCACCTGAAGTAATGCCATTTCCCTGAAAGATGAATAATGTCAGAAAATTCAACTTTTTCCATATTATATTATTGATATTGCATACACTGATTAGTATACCACTGTCTATTTCAAGTTGTTGACTACCTTACCGAAGCCACAGATATAACTGGTGAGTTATTCATAATTCGTCATGTTTTAGATAAACCAACATCAAAATCATTATAATAATTGTTCAGTTTTGAATAATTTGACTCTTTGCAGCAACCAAATTAGTTACTTATAAACTTAACACAGGTCCAGGATACTATACCTCTAATTTGTTAATAAGTTGTGGCCCACACTCGTCAACATCTTCATCAACAGAAGCTGTAACTGCTGAAGCTGTGGCTGTCATATTGACCTTTTAACAAACTATCACCGAAACATCTAAATTATTATTTGTGTGGTGTTCTTTTGTTTACGACTTTGTCTCGATATAAATGACAGCTGTGTGTATTTTCGTTATTAACAATATTATATTGTTATTGTAACAGCTTATAGGCCAGAGGCTACTTATACAAGATAAAATTTAAGATTCTGTTTCAAGTTACAACTTGATATCCCAATCTCAAAGACAGAATTATAAACAATTTCCCTTGCTCTTGTTTTTTAATTGTGTCTCGATGTCAATTTGACAAAGTTTATTTCTGTCAAACTTTCCCTCCAAAACATAATGTACCAGACTTGGCCTCATTAGTTTTTAGTTGTAGCATGGAGGAAAAGTTTTGCTTTTTTTTTTATTAAATCACTATTTTATGAGTAAGGTATTATAAAAGAAATATATGTATTATTTAATCTACTTAAGTTAAATAAGTCTTTTTCAGATACATATATAATAAAATATAAATCACGCTAATAAAATGTTTCTACAAAGGCTTTTAATTAAATTAAGAAAAAAGCTATTCTACTCTATTCATAGACGTGGTGTCATAGCCAATAAAATCAATACTCAAAACTTACAAAATACAAATAGATTTATTGTTGTTGTCGTTGTCAATTTAGGATTACATTTCCACTTACATTCAAAAAAATAAGGCTACAAGTAGTATTTTCGTTACTCGTAAACAATGGAAAATAAACAGGACGTATCGTTAAAAATTGATGGTCATGTTTTTAATGTTAAAAAGAATATTCTAAGTGAATACAGTGACTATTTTCGTGCCATGTTTAGTGGAAATTATGTCGAAAAGAAGAAGCAAGTAATTACTATAGACGTAAGTATGTTATTTAAATCTAAATAATTTATTTACTTAGGTTTCAAATCAACCTTAAATAAATGATTTCTTATAAGAGTCACGCTAAACATTACTAATATTTAAATTATAAGGTTTAGCAGACCTTATGTTTCTGATAACAAGTAACTTAACTATAAAGTATAACTATAAAAACAAATTATTAGGCTCTTTTACATACAGATGATTAAAGACCTAGAGGAATTATTCATGACACCGCGCCTGTATTTACCACAGGGGTAGGCAGAGGTGCACATATAGTACACCTACATTTCACCAAGTATGTAATAGGGCACAAATTCAGACTCTATGTGCTACTAAAAATTGACCAATGGAAAAACTCAGTAACACTGCCCGATCCAGGATTTGAATCCAGGACCTCATGTTCGGTAGTCGTGCTTAGCAGTCACTAGACCAACCGACAAGGCACTCATCAATACACATAAATAAAATTTGAGTGTCTGCTTCTAACATCAAAGCAGCTTTTTACTCAATTCAATGCATATGATAGTATACATAATATATTTCATAACAAAAATGCATTATTTTTGTATGTTCCGGCCAATCTCCAAAATGGCTTGACAATTTTTAACGGAATTTTCACTGAAAGATAGCTGATGTTATAATTATATTATGATATGTTTTTCGAAAATATTTAAGGTTCTGCGGGTTATAAGAAAACTGTGGGAATCTCGCGGGTTAATGATTTAAAGGCTTTCACTGGCAATCGCTGATGTTATAACTACTACTTTTAATTTTAAAATATTTAGAATTAAATTCCTATAAAATTGTTAACAAAATTCAATTGGGTAAATCTGCTTACTGCTGCTACATACAGGCAATTTTAATGAAATCCATGGGGACGAAGTCCGAGGCATAAGCAAAAGAAAAAAAAAAACTAATCAAATAACAAAGTAGGTGTGTTAAAAATGTGGTCTTGTTTGACAGTCTTGTAAATAAATAATAATAATATCTTGGGACAAATCACACACAGTCATCTGATCCCAAACTAGGCAGAGCCTGTATTACAGTAACTAGACAACTGTTTCACATATATATTTATAAATACATACATAATATAGATAATTTACACCTAGACAGAAAAAATGATTATGCTCATAACACAAAGGTTTGTCTCAACCTCAAGTTACCAGTCAGGGTCACTAATCACAAGACCAACAGGCCAGGCCAAATATAAATGTATTAAGTACTTCATACTCTGAAATACTGACATGTAAAGTTTAGATTACATTCTGATATTTTCTGTTTCCCAGGTGGTAAATGCTGATTCAATGGTTATTATTTTAAAATATATGGACTTAGGGTTGATACATTTGTCAGATTATTCCTTATCAACTATTGGTGATCTTGCTACAGCAGCAAATTTTCTACAAATTACGGAGCTTATAAAACAAATTGAATTTTACTTAGAACAAGAATTAACATTGTCTAATTTGATGGAAACTATAGATATAGCACAAAATGCATCCTTTGCGAAATTGGAACAAGCTGCTGTGATTTTTGGACTTTATTCATTTAAGTCCATGAAGCCAGAATTTATATCTTCATTACATAAATTATTCTGGTACTTATCTCATCCACATTTAAACACAGAATCTGAATTAGATGTCTTCAAATTTGGCCTTGAATGGATCAAACATATGGAGATGGGTGCAGATGCATTACTTATTGTTATTTTTTGCTTGGATATAAAAATGCTAACAGAAGACGAATTAGAGGAAATGAAAGAACTGATAGGAGATCATGTGAATAGTCTTGTTCAAAAAGTAGTAGACTGCCTTCACAAATTAGCAGCTGACTTCGAGTTGTCAGTAAAAGCTATGACAAAAAATAAGTCTATATTGTGTGAATGGTATACAGAACAAGTTTATACCGAAGTGTTGAATTTATTCAAAAAGAGTATTCAACGTAAACTCAAGTTAACAACAGTGGTTTCATTAGTGACAGTGCCTGAGGAGAATCAAGACAGCCCACACTATCTATCTACATTTACAGAACAGAATGGTTTTCAGAAGTGGATAGAAGTGTCTGAACGAGGTATATGGGGTTGGAAGTTCGCCTCTTGGGGTCCCACGAAGATCGTGGTGGTTGGTGGTGAACGTGGAAGAGGCACAAGTCTGTTTATGAGGGATGTGCATGTATATTGTATCTTAAAAGAAGAATGGATTAAACATGGAGTTCTGTTGCCGCTTCGGAGACATGGAAGCATTGTGATTGTTGACAATTCATTGTTTATCGTCGGAGGTGTGGGTGGATTCAGGTGAGTTTTTAAAATTTATTTTGAACCCAGTGGTTTGTGTTTCTTTAGCTCTGTTATTACTTCGCAAAATTATTAACTACACGTGACAACTCGTTAGCTCGGACTACGCAGCTTATTTTACTGCACAAGCAACTCACCGTTTAAATAAAGTTTCAACCTCTTTAGTAAGTGCTGCGGATATAAATATTAAGGCAATTCAGTGAATGACATATTCAATGATCTGAAAATTAAAATAAAATAAACATTGGCAATTTTGCCACTCCTATAATGAAAAGAAATCGGAGTACTACAGCTCACAACCGGAAAACGGATGAAGGAAAGGGAGGCCTTTGCCCTGCAGTGGGACGATCATGGCTGAAATAAATAAATAATAAGTAATGCTGTCACCTTACGTCAAATAGACGTCTCGCGGAAACTGCCAAAACTTTAAAATAAGACTAAAACTCAAAACGTTGCAAAAATTCGCTCAAATATTTATACGATGAAAATTAGTTTAAAATTATATTAGAAAACAATACTATGTATTGACGAACACACATTTCGGATCTAAAATGATAATTAGAAACTGAAAATTGCACAAAAACTATACTTAATATAGTTTTTGTGATAAAATATAATTTAACATGGTCAGCACTTCTATATGAAAATGTCCTGTACTATATGCATGAACGTGTTCCGTCTAGGACGATATTCATTGGGACAAACGACTGAATCTATACTAAAATGTATTTATAATGTAATACACCCATCGCCGGTAAGTACATATTAATAATCGTAGTTTTGATTTGTACTTGTCGTTTGAGTTAAAGACCCGAATCCCAAACTAGCAAGCGGTCGCTTTTCTTGTAAATATTGTAAAGAGTGAATATGTGAACAAGAAAAGGCTGGTATTAGTGGTATATGTAAAAATTATCATTATACAATCCCGAAACTTCGCAGAACTATAATATTGTGGTTTTATGCTTTTTCTTTACTATATTAGGTACTTACCTACAGTTGGGTCTGGTTCATAATATCGAGAGTCACTACATCGACGGTCGCTGTATCGAAAACGTTCCATCGACGGGTTAATGAATCGACATTACTCCAAATCGATGGTACGCTACATCGACAGTTCACCAAATCGATAGTACGTTATATCGACTGTACATTAAATCGACGGTACGCTACATCGACACTCGACAGTCCACCAAATCGATAGTATGCTGTATCGACAGTATATCATATGGATAATAGATACGTTGTATCGACAGTACACCATATCGATGGTGCGCTGCATCGACAGCCCGACCCGAGCCAGATTGATTCTCGATATTATGAACCAGAGCCCCTACAGCTCGATCTATATATCAGATAGGATTAAATTAGTAAAATTTTGTATTTTTGGGAAAAATTGTTTTTATTGAATGCTGCTGTCATTAACTTTACGCCTGACTTTAATACTATTTGTTTGTCGCAGTTGATTCCCATAGATCTATGTACTGGATCTAAAGCTAAAAGAATTTCTAAGCCTGTCACTAATGTAGTGCCAGCTCTAGATTGTTCACGTACTCATGCGTTTCACGGATATCACGCTTCGATTGCAAGACCAAGAACAATTGCAGCACCAACTGAATGTCCTGAAGGAAACATCGATATGTCCTGGGCTCCCAATCTGGTACATTTTATAATTGCTCTTTACATCATTAGAATAACCATGTAGGTATCATATAAGCCACAGGCCGATTCTCATAAGTAGAAGCAACGATCAAGATTTTTTACACAGGCTTTTTCCTCTTATTATTTACTTTTCCGTTGGTTAGTGGTGTATTATAAACCCGTAACTATGCCCGTCACCTTATTTCGATAGCTGTCAAACCTCACTCCAGATATTCATCTGAGAATTATCATCTACTCATGCAAACAGTCTAATTTCATCCATAGTAACATAGACTCCAACCCTACAATGCTGATTATTTAAGATGATATCTGGTATAGTTCATCATCTCCATCCAATGTAGTAAGCGCAGACGAAATTGAGTAATAGCTTTATCTTAGTCTATTATACTTTGCAGATGAAAGGCCTGAAAAGAGTTTTCTTTGCCTGTTGGACAGCAGCAAAGAGAAAACTTGTTGATTCCACTAATAATATACGTATAGAATCCATACAAGATGATCAGGAAGATATTAATTCTGAGCATGCGAATAACATGTCTCCAACACCTTTGCCCAAAGTAAAACCAGAACCACTAGATATACCAGTCCCGGGTATTCCAGAAGAACCCTTGCCTGGGTTTCCAGTGCCTGCCTTTCCAGATGTCGCTATTCCGATTGTGCCCGAACTTCCCGCTCCAGGACAACCCGAGCTCCCTCCGCCGAAAGCTAAACCTATAACTCCAGTTTCACCAAAGAGTCCTTTACCGGGCTTGCCCAAACCAATATCTCCAGACCCTCCTTTGCCTGGGGTACCTGTGCCAGTACCATCAATTGACATTAGAACCTCTATTTGCTACCTCTCAGCAGGGTAGCATATAATGAATTGAAAGAACATAATAAATGTTTGAAAGTTTAATCGTCGGAAAAAACTAAAAAAAATTTTTTGCGTCAACTTGTGTGTTCGAAAATTGTAATGTTTGAAGAAAGAATATAGGAAGGCGTAAATGAAAATTGGGTGAATAAAAGATACATAAATATAATCTACTTTTATAGTAAACTTTCTCCTTTAATTAGGAATAATCATATCGTAGTAAGCGGACTTTAGAAAAACAAAAACTTACCTACATACATTGTAATAGGGCACAATACGCTAAAGTAAATAATTTTCAAATTTATATATTCCTTTGAATAAGTATCTATACCTGCAAGTTCAAGTGAATAAAACAGAGAATAGTAAAAGTACGTTTGTTGATCCAAATCCGTAATTTTATTATGTTTTATTTGTTATTAAATTTATTATTCTGTAATATAGGTTTACCAAACTTTTGTAAGAGATACCCCAGATTTTATCTCTGATTTCCAATTGAAGTCAAGACGTTGTAAGTGGCAAAAATAAAAAATATATATGAATACACACCTGCAACTGTTTTATTCTGCTTTTATACGACCTATTCCTCTCGCAAAATCTATCTATCTAACTATCGCGATGCATTAAGATAATTAAACTACAACACGGGAATTAACGCGAACATATGTTTTTAATTTTACCACGGCCGATGCAACTCAGTCGAAACGTCAAGCTAAAATTAAAAACTTGTGTTCGCGTTAATTCCCGTGTTGTAGTATTATGACTTCCTGATTATGACGTAGATTTGTCTAACTTTTGCGATTAATTTGATGAAATAATGTTTTAGAAATATTGCTAACCTAATTGATGCCAAAAGTAATAGATGTTCTGATAATTAGGTACCTTTAGTATGACCACCAGCCACAGCTGTATGTAAAGTGCAATATTTTAACGATGCAGTGAAATCTTTTAACAAAACTTCAAAGTATTTTAAAAAATCCGCACGTGTTTAAAAGTGTAAGACATAACTTCGAAATATTGCTCACTTGGCAAAACTCTGATTTAGGGGATAAATTTAACGAGATAACAAAAGGATATCTTGGAGTAACAAGCGTTACATTTTTGAACATACTATTAATTGCAGAACATCTTCTTACAGTAAAAGGTCTTAAATATTCTCAAATTGTTTCAAATTATCGGAGCGTCAAATGAGGACATTGGACGCTCATATAATTTGAAACGATAACTGGCATTGATGTTTATTTCTGTCAATAAAATTATTTGATAAGGTTCTTAACATGTTCAGCTACTTATGTTGCTGACTGTGCCTTCAGCAATTTTGGCATGCACTAAGTATTCGAAAGCGTTGAAAAGAAGTTGCACGGAAGGATTGCAAAAAAGGTATCTACCCAAGTTAAAATGGTTAAGGAAAGTCCGTTATGCATTTGCAAGAAGGTACGAATAAAGATCTATCAAACATAGGAAACATGTTTTCCGACGAGATAAAGACACAGTGTGCTTTAATGGCAAACGATATGTATGTCGACCTTCGAATAAAATAAAAATGCTTTTAATTTTAAGCTTTTCCTTCAGAATTTGTCTTGTTTGTTTTAGGGTCTTGTTGGACACGGCGATTGTTTACGATTTAAAACAGAGGGCGTTTAGGAATATAGCCAAAATACCCGACGCTATACAGTCCCCGGCGATATGCTCTCACGACAACGCGGTGTTTACCGCAGGATACAGGAACATATACAAATATGAGGATTATGGAGACCACGACACCTGGTCGACGGCCGTGGAGACTTACATGAGACCGAACAGCTTGGTCTCCTTCAAGGGATATATTTATGTGTCACAGAGTTACTATAATGATATGTATAGGTTCCGGCCGGGTGTTGACATGCAGTTGGAGCGCGTTACGAGCTTTTGTAATGCAACCGCTGCGCTATGTCACATGCGTGAGTAGTATGTTTTTTGACAGAATGTTAATGTAGTAGGTAAACTGCGTAATATTTCAGTTGCTGGTACTGAGCTTATCTTAAAACAAAAAAATATAAACTACTATTACAATTTATATGAAAAAAATATTGAGAAAAAGAAACGATCTCTTTCTATTTTCAGGCGATCGGCTGATTGTGTTTACAAGTACACATTTCGGATCATTGGATGATGTCATGACAGTGGAAGAGTATTCGGGAACCAAACAAGATCCCCACAAGAAACCAAAGATCATCTGGTCGAAAGCCAGTGCCGGCTTCAAAGTAAACGAACTCGCAGGCAAGTGTTCTGTGATGCTGACTGTTCCGCCGCTGTACCCCACCGTCTCACCGTACCACAAACGCTACCTTACGGCCTATAACCTACAGTATTAAACCAATGAAACCATACAATGTTATTAATTTACATTTATTAAGTCATTCATTTACAAACATACTGAAAATTATTATTAAAGTACATACAATTTGTACAAGAACTACACAATAAAATAAGGCAGATAATGTTAATACTCATATTATTCCTAATTATCATACTTAAATAAAAGTGACGGCATTATATGCGATCTCAATGCGACTAGTAGTCAACAATAATAAAATAATCTTTGCAATTAATAGGTATACAATATGAAGCCAAAAAATTTAATCTAAAATTATTTTGTCACTGGTATAAAATAACTTATATTAAGGCGTCTAATTAATGTTATTTACAATGAATATAGAAAAAAATACAATAAATATCTAGTGTGTTAAGGCCACTCAATATTATGTATGAATACCATACACCTCATGAATGATAAAGCACCACATGGATCGAAGTCATAGGTATTATTATGTCAAATAATGGCACTTCGCTGAGGATCCATAAATTACATTATAACTTACTTATCATATTTAAAAGCTCATATCCATCGCATATTCCTTATAAACTAGATCCATCGCATATTCCTTATAAACTAGTTATATATTTAAATAAAGTGATGTAAAATTTACGGAAGCATTTTATTTAATAGAATTCTGCATCAAATATGTATTTGGCATTCAATAGATACGTACATACGATGTTATTGGAAGCACTACATAGTAAGATCTAAGTAACTGTGTAGAATAGATTATTACGAATGCATTCTCTTGGTACAAAAATATCAACTATAATACACTCTATTTCAAGTATCAAACATCACATCTTGTTCAAGGCACATTTTCCAAAACCACATTCACGCAGACGGTGAGAATTAACGACACTATATGTTAGAAAACTTGCACTAAAAATATTTGTTACGAGCCTAAAAACTAAGTATTCAAACTCCCCTCGAAGGTCGTCATTTAATAATAATTATTACTTATTTCACTAACTGAAGGTTGTAGTGTTTACGTCCAGCCTCCTGTCAGTTTGTGGAAGAGTTCCTCGTTGAGTGTCTGGTTCGCGTCTTTGGAGCGCATAGACAGGAATATGTAGCCTCCAATGAACTCGTGCACCACTTTGCAGTCGGCCGACTGGACAGAGAATATGATGTTGCCTTCCTCGAACTGTACCATCATGTGTTTAATCTCCCAGTTCACGTTCCATGCCTGGAAATGACAAGAAACAATTGAATATGCAATATTTATTAATAATCTTTTTTTCACATCCCTAAATAACATTTAGTTATGAATCTGGCAGGTTATCAGACACCTCACTCATTTCATCTGCCCAAATTACAATATTTGAAAATGGAAAGTGGCACTAAAGTAGGATTACTTATTTACTGTGACAAATGGGTTATCATGTTTATACAACCTCAAATCAGGATCAAATTATGTTCATCAAAACTTTATTAGATAATTAAATTAAAAATAATTGTCGAGCATTGACCCAAAGTCATGTAATCTCAGGCAATGTCCAGTTTTGGGATACCCAATTAGGCTAATTAACAATGGAACCGCTATAACTTCTTTGAAACCCACCTTCATAGTACTAAAGCGCCAGGTCTTGATATGGTCGCCAGTGTTGGGGTCGAGCCGCATGATCCTGTTGTTCGCGATGCTGATGATTTCATCCCGCTTGTGGCCCATGAAGCGTACAACGAACATGGTCTGCCCGTAGTCCCGCAGGTTCTGCCAGGTCTTGATGTACTGCAGCTTGGCTTCCAGCAGTGGCAGCTCCTTCACGTTAGCGTGACTTTCTAGCACGCGCTGTGTGAACTGTACATAGACAAAAAAATTCATGTAATAAGGGTAAATTTAATGCTATTATAAGTTGCTAAAGAAAATTTTCTAGTAACGTTTTCGAATAACATTCTGTGACTATGCGAGACTATATCAAACTAAACTAAGTTTTCATTGGTTAAGTATGACATTATATTTTTCTGTAAATAATGTAAGCATCCTAAAGTTATGGGTAAGTGTAAATAAAAATGATAAAGAAAAGAAGAACAAACGATAGTTGTAGTATACTAATAACTTCTGTGAATGTTTTTTTTATATTATTCTCTGGTTGCATATATTTAATAAAAAAAAAAATTAGGGTTCTACGGGAAAACAAGAAAAATGCGGGCAGAGCCGCGGGTACAGATAATAAAATGGTAAATAAGCCAGTAGTAGTGTTTATCGGTCGTACCTTCCCCTTGAGCTTCTTGAGGAAGCGCGGCGCGAGGTAGTTGTCGGGCTGCAGATGGTCGAGGTGCGGCAGCTCGTGCTGCGGCAGCGCGGCGGCGGGGCGCGGGCGCTGCAGGGCCAGCAGCGCGCGCACGGCGCCCGCCTCCGCCGCGAAGGCCGCGTCCGCCAGCGAGCGCCCGCGCGCGCCCAGCCGGCACGCCGCCACCCACGCCGCGTACTGCTCCTCCTGCACACACACACACACACACACACACGTGTTGGCTACAGCTACAGAACTTGTCGCGTACAGTAACGTGGGACACGAACCTGTTGACGAGTCTAATATTCAAAAAATACGCGACAAAATCCTTGAAAGAGCTTTTAATATTAAAGATAATATATGCACTCGAATGCCAATCAAAAAAGTCTTGTGCGAGGGAAAACTGCTCAAATCACATACGGCGTGCTTCCTTTCCGACGGCGTGCTGCGCGTGTTGACTTAACTTTTACCATTTGTGTACTAAGTAATTTTATGTAAATTTCTCATAGTGAGAATGGTATAAATGAGCAACTTAGATATAAGTGTAGGTCTTTAAGAACTTACGTCGTCACACCTGAGCCACATCTCGTGCATGGCGTCTTCTGTGGGCACCTCCAGCTTGATGTTGTACCGGCCCGTCGCCGGGTGAGCGTCCGGGGTCACCTGTCACGATAATCTCGAGTTAGAAGTGAACTTAAAAGGATGTGATATTGTTTGAAAACAAAAATAAACCATTTTCTGCTTTATTATTTTTTCTATATTTATTTACGTTATAGTTTTTTTCACCAGCCTCAATAACTATCAGGTTAGCAAAATTATGGCGGTCGTTAAAAAAGGGTTGGCGTATTTTATTTATCATTATTCATGGACTCTAAAAAGTCTATAATTTTCACGCATAAATAATATTTGACTAAAGAAAACTACGTATATTGGAATTATATTACCCAGTGTTTTTTAGTGTGCCCAGTTATATGTTGACTTATGGTATAAATAACTAGACTCTTAGAAAAAGTGTATTTTCATGTGACTAAATAGTTGTGTACCCTAATCTCCAAGTAAACACTTCGGGGATTACCGTTGTGTTGTATGTTAGTATAGTATCAAGTTACCTCAGCTCCACGCAACTCTACGGCGTAGGACGGGGCTTCCCCGCGGCCGGCGGCCTCCTTGGACGAGTGTATGCGCAGCACGCCGTCGCGGCACGACACCCAGCCGCGCTTGTACGCCTTCAAGGTGAAACGCTTCGGCCTGTAACACCGATGTCACATTAATATACAATTGTACAGTTGTCTAAAGATACTTGAGGTAAATGGTGAGTTAGGTACAATAAAAACAAGGCTGTTTTACTGTGAAAATTGATCGCTATTTTATAATTACATATTTTAATTTGAGGTAAAAAACTGGAGAATCTGATTCCATGCGACTTTGATACTTATTTGTAATAAGGGGTCAAATGACCTAGTAACGAGTTCATTAATACGGGTCTTTCCAAATATACACGTGATTTCCAACCGAAGTTATTAGTACATAATATACTAATACTCATTGTTAACTACTGTTTATAAAATAACAATACATATCTACATAATTTTAAGTATAAATAGGAATAACATGTTATACATACATACTTTGAATACAATTTTACGTAATTAGTATGGAGTTGTTTCCACTTACATGAGGAATATAATATGTTATCTATGGACGTAGAATTAAAGACACGAGCACAGCAGAAAGCTTTATTACATATCTCGTGGAGTAGTGAAGTGGAGTAGGTAATTAAATACGAGACGATACATCATCATGCCTAAATAACTTGAAGTAGGCAATAAAAAACTTTAGGGTGGCATTCCGGCAATAAACCACGGGCCCCCAGCCAGAAGGGGTCCCCGACTATGAACATTTTAGTTCACTAAGCAAAACAAGGGCCCCATTCGATAAATTTGCCACCGACCGCAAACTGTATAGTTACACCACTGCATATATAAATGTGTTACATAATACATTACATGTGTTTCGTTTATGCTCCTGCTATGCAATTATAGTGTCTATGTTAAGTGCATAAGGTATAATAAGACTAAAATACAAGTAAGTAAATTGTGGGGTATGACAAAATATCTTACGCAAAAGCACAGTAATCGTAGTTACACTTGCTGGCTCGGTAGACGATGCCGATGGAAGAAACAGAATATTTGTGTTATACATACTTATAATAATTAATACGAGAAGATATAATTATACATACAAATACAAGATTGACGAAAAAGGATGGTGAGTGTGGTACCTACATGAGTAAGTACGATACAAATTAAAAATTATAAAATACACAATATTTATTATATGGCCACATAGCTGTTATCATCGTGGTTTTTTGGAGTCATACAACAAAACCGTGTAAAACCACTTGTCGTTAAATTTATGTCCATAATAAATGACCAAAATGCTATATTTAAATAAAACAGCACATTCTTTGATTTCAGTATTGGTCCCACATCAAAAGCTGTTTGTTATAATGAGTTTTACGATTATAAGATAGGCAAGAGCGGAGTCTTCAACTACAGGCCTTTCCATGCTTAAATGGAAACTCATTGATAAGCAATATCAGCCAACTACGATACGAAATAAAAATATATTAATTATGAGTTTCACGACCCCTTTTTTTGGTTTTGATAGACCTCCATGTTACATGTCACCTTGTAGCAGGTAGTGCGGGACCCACCTGAGGTACTTGAGGTACCCGGTGAGCTCGGGCACCTGCGTGATGTCGTGTCGCGGCGCGGGCGCGCCCTCCAGCTGCGCCTGCAGCTCGCTGAGCGCGGCGTCGATGTCGTCGTCGGGCCCCGCGCCGCCCGCCGCGAGCTCCGCGCTCTCCGCGCCGCCGCCCGCCAGCGTCTGCAGCTCCACTTGTAACTGGGGACATGACATTTATTATTATACCTACAAAGACTATCTCTGGATAAAAGATTCTCATTCACCAGAAGTACATAGCGAAATCTTCTTAAAATTAAAATAAATGAATTTTTTGAGAAAAATTCTATGTTACCCTTTCATTACTTGTTCAAGTATGGAAGCTGTCATAAGTAACTTAAACCTCCGCACAAGGGTTATAACAAATTTGGGCTTGACAGATTCATTGATGATCTGCGCGCTTAAGAGCGATAAGAGGAAATCTCGTGACATAACTAATAACAAAATGCTTCAGCCTTGTTCATCAAAATAGCTCATTATATAAAACCATTTTACTAAAGTACATATTTATACTTATATATAATACGTATGTACCTGTAACGCAGCAAACAGCAGCATCTCCTCCTCAGTGCACTGCACCTCCTGGTTGAGGATCTGCCAGCGCGCCTGCTGGTACAGCTGGTTGAGACGAGTCGCGTCCTGCGCGCGCGCAGTCAGGTCGAAGAACGAATAAAACTTGAATCGCAACTGCAGGGTATCTGACTCGCGCACGTACTGCTCCATTATGGACAACGATGAGTCCAGCCAACTGCGAAATTGATGATTGTGATCAGACTAGAATTGGTATATATTATAGGTCTTCCATTTGTGGTAGAGCCGTCAGTTAATCCACCGGCGCTTAACTTAACTTTTTGGAAAATCTAACATAACAGAGAATTTTCTATAAAAGTTGATTGTGCATGTCTCATTATCGCTTGTTTTTATGATACTGTCATTAGTGTTATGACAAAAACCCTCTGGAATATGATGTAATTACAAACAAAACCGCTCATAATAACAAAGACAAAAAACTATAGGTACTGTAAAGACCCACCCAACGTTCATTCTAGCACGTTCCATGAGTGACTTGGGCGTCAGGAGAGACTCCCGCGACTGGCTGTCGGGCTCCAGCGGCGAGTCTGCTAGAGACAGGTCGGCTAGCGAGTCCAAAGCGTCCAGAGACGCGGCCCGGGGCGGAGTCCCGCCGTACCCGCCGTCGCTTGACCCATCACTCGGCGCACTGTACAAGTTGTCGTACCGACGGAGTGTGCCGTTCTAGAAATAAGAAAATGATTGTAACATTGATGCAGATGACTGCTGGTAGTTAAGATCATACCAGTATACCTAATTAGCTATTGCTTTTAATTAAATAAAGCTATTGATTGATATGATTTGATCTCGTTTTAAGAATATTGAGCGCACGGAGGAATGTGAGATTTGACGTAGTTTAAGTTTATATAAAGAAAAAGTTCAGTAAACTAAATCTTATAATTAAAGTCGATGTTAGACCTCTAAGCAACATTGTTAGTTCCAACACTAAACATTCATACATTAGTGGATAACCATTTTAGTCATCTGGACGTTTATAAATTTTGCGTAATTTCTTATCCGCCATGAAAGAGAACCATTATGTTAGTAGGTATATACTGCCAAAAGTAACGGTGCAAGCGATCAAATTCTGTATAATTTATGATACTAACAAATCTTACATTAATCAGGTAATGTAAACAATATAAAACAGATGCACTCACGTGCATTCTCGTGTGGCTGACGAAGTAAACTATCATAATATGTATATGATTCTGGAACGCTTGTTTTTTCAGCTGATTCTATCTAGTGTTTATCTTGTATCTATCGAAGGCTTCAACCATAGATATTTGTCTACGTGCTTGCGTATGAAGTTTTGGACTTAAACATGAGCCCTTTTTAAGGAGATGACACGGTGTTGACCAAACAATTAAGTGAATCATGCGAAATTATAATATGATAATATGTCTTGTCTGAAAAACACCCACGACCTTGTAGACAAGCCAAGCGCAACATTTGAAAAGAAAAGAAACAACAAAACAAATCTTTAAACGAACTTACTTGTTGTGAAGCAACAGGTGTCGCGGAGAGGGATCTCGGTGGCGGTGGGGTAGCGGGACACATTCCATTAGACCTGTCCAGACTGTTGGAGGAGCCTCTAGTAGCCGCTATAAACGTGTTTGTGTCTGGAGGCTGCGAGGACTTTATTCTCTTAGCCTCCTTCAGATTCTGGTAGTTCTGCTTCAGGTGTGACGGCTCCAACGGATAGCAGAGGGAGAGCTCTTCTGGATGCCGTATACCTGTAGGACAAAGGTATTACATTATTAAAAATTATGTTTCTAGTTCAGTCTGTCTTCATTAAGTACCGACAGGATTCTGTTCGGTCAAGAGTTATTTTGATGTTTATGATTAATTTATTTGGTTGGTAACAGAACATTTCAGTGAAAGTCAATGATTGGTCTGATGATTTGATATGTAAATAATATTTCTGAGGTTGATACGACTGATAAGAAATTTCTTAAGACTTCTAGGAAAAAAGGGGCAGAAATCAACGGGAATCTGTACTCAGGGGCAAAAATAGGGCTGGAGATAATTATGTAACTGATAACAGAATACTGAGCTGTAATTTAATTTGTGCTCACGTAGTCACTAGTGCAGATAGCTTTAACATACGGAACCTAATACCGTCACGGGCGAACTGCATAACTCAGCCTCATTATTTAGAATTATAATGCGTGACAGTTTTGTTGCAATAGTTGGTGTAACAAAACGTAGGCCATCACACCTGAATTCTCCGAATGGGTAGCCAGGGATGGCACACTGAACTTTTTTACCGTTTTAATTAATGACCCATGTACGTTGCATTTGTCAGTATTTTATGAGCATACTGTGTAAAGCCATGTCAGAGGCCTACAGGCGGTTTAAACACTGACGGGTGGACCATGTTGTTCATCAAGCATACGATAAGAAGAAATTAGCATAATTTCAAAGCCATAGTACTAGGTATTTCCTACCAGAAAAATCAAATATCATTATTGATCCTAACATCGAAGCCAAACAAAACATAACGTTATAAGTTGAATGCACTTTATTGGAACAACAAATTCAGAAGCTTCTATTTCATGACTCATTAGGGGCATTATGGGACCAATGAAACTCATAAAAGAACTCCAAGATCAAGTAGTATTACTATGACGTCATAAGCCATCAGAACAAACATTTGAACTTTACGAGTTGATCAACTTTACGAGTGTTCACATTTGGATGCGACGAAATACATCGATGTTGAGTTAGAACTAGTAATGCCATGTAAGGCTTTAAAGACAGCTCGTAAATACGACGAAACCGTTACAAAGTGTTAAAACGTCGAAGTTTCGCCATAAAATAAATATAACCTTTACGATCTTAGACGTAGGTATGCATTGTATTGTTTGGCTTCAATATATTTTGCTTTAAACCTAGATATTCAATTTAAAAGCATTTAATGTACGCGGTCAATTGATAAAATTGTTTTCTTCAAACCTCGAATCATTACACATACACCACTACATGACTACATGATACAATACAATACTTTAGGAGCCACAAAAGTAAAACGACATCGATTTCGAAGAGTATACGTATCTAAACTACTTTCAGTTAAATTCTGATTTAAAAACAATAAGCCAACACTAATAATAATCGTAGCCAATAAATGACAATAATTTGTTCGACTATGGAAATGCAAAAGCAAATTTCAGCCAGCCACTTCAATAAAAAGAAATAATTTCTAGAGCTTTCCTTAAAAATGAAAAAAATCAACTTACCAAGACTTTTACAAAGCTGTACAACGGCGCTGAATGTGTCTATAGAGAAGTCTATCTTGCAATGGATGTATCTGAGGTCTGGTAATTGAATCCTGAGTGCCTTGTGCATGGGGGTGAAGTGTAGGGCAGCGTCCGCGTGGACCCCGTACTGGTCCAGGGTGTGCTTCGGCCGCGAGAGCCATTTGTTGCGGGTAGGCCACCACAGTGCGTGATCCGACCAGTCCTTTTTGTATTCTGAAAGGAAATTAGGGATATAAGTTAAAGAAGATTCTAGAATAAGCATTACAATATTATGTTGATAATAATTTGATGTTTTAGCAATAGGACCAATAGTAGTCTTTATTCTATTATAAATACCTACCTAGCTTTGTATAGGTGAGAGCAATTAAGCATATTTTATTCAAAGTTTCTGTAAATACTTAAGATGTGATCAATATAGTTTTTGAGCTACAACATAATATCATCATAAATTCAGTGTCAAATAGAAACGCGTGAGAAAATAATAATGAACGGCCGTGAGAGTTAACAAGTACTTAAATAAATTTACAAGTTTCTTCATTAAACAGAATAACCAAGTACGGACGCAATAAAATAATGTTAAACATAGAGAAAATGTTGTAAAAGTACCAGTTAAAATAACTGGCTGATACTAAACCAGAATAATAAGCCTTTTCCAAGCGTACGCAAGAAAACTTAATGAATGAACGAACCAGGCAAGGGTACTAAACCTGCACTCGAATGCACATGGCTGTCATTAGAGCTAAAATAAAAAAAAATATCTCATCATCTGGCAAACGAACTTATCGACAAAAAGGCGATCAGTAAAATGACGTCATGACACCGCAGTATGAACTGTGCGACATTGTAGAGCTTCACTTTGAATCCCTTGCAGCTAGACTAGGGTTGCCAGATTACCATACCATTACCATAGAAAATTCCTGTGATTTTGTCTCGAACGTAATTCAATCGTACGTAACTTGGCATGCCTAAAAGAATTGTTGGCTAACTGCACTGCGATAACCTTATGAAACCCGAAGTTTTTATGCAAGATGTTAAAAATGTATTAAATTGCATTGAATATTTGGTCAAGCACATAAAGCCTTTTACCTCGTACCTATACCGCGCGAACCATTTTATACCAGTTATTAATGATACAAATATTAAGCCTCCTTTATAAAAATTTGGAGAATCCGGCTACAATTCTGTCAAGCTAAAAATCCTGAAATCTTATAAGTCAGGCCATATCCAATGATATTATGGTGACCCTACTCACAAAACTTGTTGATAGTGTAGGGGTGGTTCAGAAACTCTGGTTTTCTTTAGTCGTGTAGATTTTATTTGGTTACTTGAACTGTGACTCACGAAAGTACGAGGATAGACGAACAAAATCATACCATCTAATTGCAATGAGTCATTGCTAGAAAATCTTTTTTGATTTTTACAGTTTTGAGGTGTGCCCTCTTTGGAAACTCATTGGACCGATGTGTTTTTGTTTTGTGTGATACTGACAATGTTTTGAACAATGGCAAATTAATTGGGTCGTAATTGTTGACATGTTGTTAAATTTAAGTGCATTTGTTTTCGAGGAAAAAGCATTAATTTTCCTTTTCATTGCAGATAAATTTAAACATTAGCAATATGTAAAATATAGTGGATTTTATGTCCTTAAGGCGTAAATGTTTAATCTAATTCGTCGTCAAACGACGAATTCAAGAAGACGTATCAGACATGTTTAAAAGACATAAACCTATGCATCGTCAGTATTAAAAAATACGGCCAGTAATGAACTAACAACTTTTTTTTTTTCAACTAGACGATTAGAATGCGTTCATGGTTTTATAATGACCAATCTTACTGTTACTCGTAAAATAAGGGACATTCATGACCGCATCTGTATCTATTGTGCTTGCTCACTTGTTTTTATTCCGAAGAAAGCGTTATTATTGTTTCAGTATGAACAACTTTATTTATAAACATGATGTATCGGTTGCACTAGATTTGAAAACTTGAGCGTGACATAAGGACAAATTGTAATTATTATATTGGACAGCTTGGTTCAAGGCTAAAACACAGACGTGATGTCAGTGAGAACGAACGTAATTTAGAACCGAGTTTAAAATAAAATGAAACGTCTGTGTCACTCATAAACAATGAGGTCAATGATTTCTAAACGTTCAACGTGATTAACAGCTGATGATAAAAAATAGACAAATCTATATCGGTATACGGAAGAAATAGAAAATAATGCTACAGGGTCTGATTCATAATGTTATATTTTATTTCTAGGAAAAACGTGACAGACGGCTAGCACGTTTTTCTATAATGAGCCAATGTCAATGACGTCACCCCATCGAACACTAATAAATTGTATGAGTATTTCTTGTATCACTTATAAATTGTATGTACCCGCATGTAAACTGTATTATTTGTATGAGTCATGATGTCAAAATGCATGAACGCCGTGCATCTGCGAAGTGAAACGTTGCAGCCATAACTCACGAGCCGTTTGTTTGGTTTACTTAACGTTTTTGTTTCGTTGCTTCTTAAACAAACCAAGGTTTTTGTTTACTCAGAAAAATTCCAACATGATTATCATCTCATGTTTCTAGGATATCGATATAGCAAGTCCGCTTCCAATTAGAATTTTAATTTATGTATTTTATTCAACGCATGGCCAACATATAAACATCCTCCATCATTATCGAAGCGTAAACACACTAAACACATTACTAGTAACAATGCACATAGATAGCAGGTTCGACTCCTGCGGCTTCTATGACCATATTTGTTCACAGATAAGTTGGAAAGACGCGTTTGGCATCCACAGCTTTCGCAATTTTACCACCCCGATCACGTAGTGTGATTTCTTGCCTAAGAAATACTTTGGGATTCTAAAATACCTTTGTTGGAAACATGTTTCCTAACGTAAAGAAGATTGGCTAAAATGTTGTTGTTCCGAATACAGAAAGCGTTAAGAGTTAAGCCATACAAATAAGGAGGATGTGCGCAAGCAATAAAATAAATCTACAATCAGATATTTGCAATTCCCTGCAGTGTTTATTTCGTTGAGATAATTTGCACGGCGATAAGCGTAACTGATAAATATAATGTACAAGGTGAAACGGTTAAATGCACTAGTACGTAAGTTATGTTATGATTATTTCAAAATATTTTAACGATCACTTATTTTATCGTATTCATGCTCAAGGTTCTTAAAGATCAATTAATTATTCTTGCGGTTACTGCGACGCACCTTTTATAGACGATTATAGCCTATGTTAAGAAGCCGATGCCATAACTTTATAGTATAGCACCTTACTTGATACAGATCTTAATGCGTATGACGACGGTGAAACGATTTTTTCGATACGTTAATACAAAAATAAGACCTAAGAACATGTAGATAACAGGATTAAGGATACTGCTAGAGAGTTTATTCGTATGAGGATTCCATTCCTTTTTACTCAAAGAATCAAGTTAATATTTTGCTGAATAAAAACCTTAGCTCAACGTGTAGAATGACAACTGTTTACACATAATTATAAATTAGTAGTTTTAATTAGAACACCGACGTGTTTTGTAATATTTTAACACAGTTCTATTGTTTCTCAAGCTGGGGTTACTAATTGGATAGTATTCTGGGCCTTATCGACAGTTATGTGGGACAAGACAGTTTATTTCTGGTAGCAGACGGTTTCTGCGCCGTCTCGAAGTTATAATGTGTTGACAGCTCAGCGTAATAAAATATTAACGTGTGCACCACGCGTACGGAGAAAGGAGATAAGATAGTATTGAATAACAGAGACATGGCAAAACCAGTTCAAGTAGCAGTAACTACAATAAATAATAATAAACTAGACGTAAAAGAATCTATAATGAATCGTATAGAAATGGAGTGTATTAAAAAGTCATACATGATCAAAGCGGATACAACGGGATTTAGCTGTCATAAAGAAAAGAAAAACTACCGCCACATTACTGACAGAAAAAATATTAATACCATAGTGTGTAAGTGTAAACATTCATAAGCAGGCGTTAAAACGGTAGCTAAGCCAAATAATATATAATGATTGAATTTCAACATAAACCCACAGACATAGGTTCTGTAAATATTTCCATAAATTTTTATACTACCTACTAAAATTCCCAATTTTATAGTTTTAAAATAGGCAACTGTGGTAGTATTTAACTCAATTACAATCGTTGTGATGAATTTCACGTTCACAAGTATTGCATTGTACACAAAATCAAATAGTAATAAAACAAGTATTAAGTAAATAAGTTTATTCGATCTAGAAACTGGGACGATCGCTTCTGCTAAATTATAAATTATGAATGTGGGACGAATCGCCTATTTTATTGCTCTTAAGCCACGCTTGACTGTGTTGCGAAATTCATTGAAGTCTTTGTGTACTGCAATCATTAATAATGGATTCATTGTTGCGCTTACAATTGTAAACAATATTGAATGTTTTATAGTTAAGCATTCATAAATACGAGTAGCGTCTTAAACGCTATCAGTTAGTCTAGATACTAGACAAATGATATTATTGCAATCCCTAATAATGTACATTCTGTTATCGATATCTTCGTTATAAATCCCACAAAACTGAATATCAAAAGCTTTGCAGTCTAGATTGAATATCTGTTATATCAACAGAAGATACAATCACTAAGTGCCATAGTAAATATAGCCGGGCAAGATGAAATCGCAAAGGTTGAAATATTCTACAATTGAGTTAAACCTACGCTAACAGGAAGTGTATGCACCAAATGTAACTAGGTCACTGGATGAACACTAGAGAATGATAAAACCGCAAATGTAACGTATTACAGTAGAATTAGCTATGCCTAGTAATAAAACTTAGACCTAGACTTACCGACTAACCAAGTTTACACAAAACAGTAAATAGGATAAACAGAAAACAGGCAAAGTAATTAACTAATCGTTATCTTTACTAATAGTAAATAAATCTTCGAGTCTCGTAAAACAAACAAGGAGCAAACACAAGAGCACGCGCAGTTGAACGTTTTGTTTATATTGACTGATTTACTTTGGAACCAATTTCAATGCGACAGCGCGTACCTTAAATTAATGTTAGTTTAGAAAATGTTAAATTTTACAAGCACTACTAACATGAATTTATGTGACATTTCTTTAATGTTTCATGTTATACTTGTATTGTTGTCTGTAATAATTTGCTTTGCGAGATTGTTATACTAATTAACCTCTTAATATATGTATATTTCTTTTACCTCAGACTACAAAGGATGCAAGATGCACGATACTCATAAATCAGTTGACATTATAAGTTATATCCTTTCCTAGACAAGACAGTTTACTAGTAAAGGTCCAAGGTATACTCCTTGCGGTACACCTTATGATCTACAGCCCAGGTTTACACAAGACATACAGAGATCCGCTTTGAGATTATGGCAGCAGCCGTAAACAACTTACAAATAGAACAACCTAACTTGGGTAGCGTAATTTTAATTTTAAACCTTATTCCTTCACCGAGAGAGTTTCAATTGACAAAGTCAAAAGCTTCCTATAGGTCCGAAAATGTTTATTTTATTTGTTTACTATACACAGCTACTGTTGCTTAATGGATGAAGCGCATAACTATTGGCTTGATGAATATAAATATACATTCGTACTATTTCCTTTGGTAAACACGTGCCACCTATACTGTCATAGTGGTATAGATATACCAGATTTTGTTTAACGATTATTACGTAATAAATTATTGAAAACGAGAACCAAGATTAAATTAACGCATATTAACATTATTTTTGGATACTCTCGGAACTCATAATTAGAACTATCCATAGCTATAAACATAAATAACATTTTATGAAGGTTTAATGTCTTCTTAGAATGAGGAATTTAAATGATGAGGAACTGTTGGGTGATAAAACTATAATTATCTGTGTGTTACTATAATGAGTTGTGAGATTCCGCACAGCTGTCCTTATATGATGAGAAGGTATAGGTGACATAATCGGAGCCATAGCGGCGTAGGCGCACGCCCCGGTGGCCGCCCACAGCTTCCGCCGTGAAGGCGGTGTTACAGCACCTGATCATTGTGTAGCAATAGCACAGTAACATTTATCCAGGCATTATCAGTAATAGTATAAATTACTTCAGTTTGTTGTTGTTTAAAAGATGATAATATAAAATTATTATGGAAATAATCTGTATGAATAAGCCATCAGTTATTCGTTACAAAAGCGCATCATAAATATACCGTCCTTAACCAGATGAACTGTGGTGAACTCGCGTAATTAATCAAAGGATGCAATGACAGTCACAAGACCGATGCTATAATTAAAATTCAAAGATAATTGTGAAAAGGGATACCGATGAGCATTCGATATAAAGATCAGCGAGCACAATTGATACGGACATTGATTGCTAGTTTCTGATTGATTGATGAATCGGACAAGCATGTGGGTGTTTACAATGAACATAGACACCGCTAATGCGTTCTATATCCACGTTTGTTATAAAATATCTTACCACATCTCTAACAGAAAGGCTTATTAGATGGAAACCGGCCTGTGTTTATGACAGCAATTGTAAATGTAATGATACTTAATGTTATAATCCTAATACAGTATATTGACGTCGGTTGTTATTACAATAGATGTAATGAGCTGTAAGCAACGATGTTTGCGTCAGCGGATACCATAGTTAATGGATGCACGGTTCGAATAGTTTCCATATAATCAGTCGTATTAGTCATTGTTGATTTTAGATAAACCAGACCGACCTATTCTTGTTATAATATTACTGTTTATTACAAATGGTTTAAACTAAAATCATTTTTTTTATTTTTAACGTTGTTTGTCGTTTTTCCTCGTTTTCTAATCTATGTAAACGTATGAGAAAGTGCTTGTTGCAACACTAATTTGCCAATCTAACGGACAATTCCATTTACATTCCTACGTCGGTCTCATTGGTCGTATTCATTACCTGAAGTTGTATAAACCGTTTAGATCAGCAGTTAAACTTAATAGTCTTTATATACGCTACATTATGCGACCTAGAAGTCTCTTCATTGAACGTTGTAATAAGTGAAAATTAAACCGATCTCGGTTAATATATTAAAGTCCTTAATGTTGCAATAAGAGACGACAGAAAAACTGCTTAATTAGCTATGTTATAGCTACAAAATACATGTAGGTGAGCCTACGCTTTGGTTATCGTTTGAGAAAACTACACTCCTAAAAGATATAAACAGCAAATTGAAAACTGTACATCTATGAACCACAACACAATTGAACAGTTCTTACAGTATAAATCAATTTAATTTATCGATAAATACATCTCATGTATGGGCACGTGAGAAAAGATCTTATCTCTAGGAGCTTGAATTCATATTTGTTAATACTGAAGTACAATCGTACTACTTACTCCAAATGGTAGTAATAAATTAGGGATTTTATTGCTTTTGCTTCAAGACCGAATGTCCGGTACCACACTTAACGTTTCCAGCGAAGGTTGGCCAGCAGTTACCGGTCTGCACAACCGCTGTAGCATTGTATACGTAGGCATCTACGTTCAGATCGTAATCGATTCAGTTTAATGGGTTAAATTGACCTGTTTTCAATGCGACGTGAACAATTTCGTCCCACGTTAACTTCAATTAGCCGCACACTCAAAATTGTAAGATAATGTAAGAAATGATTGTCTGCAGTAATAAAATGTTTATTTTGGTGCGCTTTTGCTTCTCAGTATCACGCGAGTAAAATATAATGCGTTTTGGGCGAAATGTCAACAAACATCATGTGTTAACAATCACGATTGTTTAATGACTGAGAAGGAAGAAAGCGTAAACGCAACAGCAAATTACGAAATCACGAGAAGAGCCAGAACAATGGAACACGTGGGGACGCACCGTTAGCGAAACGACACCGGCATAACAAATCTAGTCGCTCATCTTATACAGGAAGCACATGCTTCTGAAATAACAGCTTGAATAACTTCAAAGCGTTGCGTGACGACAAACATTTACATGGACGAAAACTGTGCGACATTTTACATAACGCATCGTAATGCAAGAATGACATGACATAGGGAAATCAAAATGATAATGTTCAAACAGCTTTTAAAGCATCATCAACGTAAAAGTACTACAATTTGATTAATGACGTTGTGATGATTAAATAATTAACGAAGAAATAGGTGGATTTAGTTCAACGCCCACACGGAATTAGAAATCAAAGGGCCGTGGCCAGTATACGCATTGATAACATTATTTTATTGACACGTTACCGTTGCTTGAAGTAAGAGAACTTCACACTCGTTTTTATTGGACACCAGAGGAGATTAGATAACTATTACTGCTTTATTTGTGAATGGAAGCCATATTTTATACACAACAATGGATGAGATACCATTTTGTACGAAGAAAAAAATAATATCTCTCTCAAATAATGTCTACTCAGATCATATAGGTAACTTTCAAGAATTTCTATGCTATTATTTTTACGCCTAAATGATATGTTATTAAAGAGTGCAGTGACTTCATATAAGTACCTACATAAGAATCCTTATAATGGTAATTTAAAACCCGAAATGGGAATCTGTAGATACTATCGAAAAATCAGACATGATTTTGGATGCAAGGAGACGGGTGTTAATTACGGCGGACGAACATTATTTAATTGTATAGGTACTCATGGTAGTGTTGGAAAGAATCTTGATTGAGAGTTTGATACTTTTATTCATATGACCTTAATTGAATGCCGCAAAGTGGATGGTGTTCTACGTTCACCATTATCTAAAAACTGTCATCATTAACTTGCTTAACCAGCCTACACTATTTGATTATGCGTGGCAGATTATATTAAGCGCAATTTAAATGGCGTGGGATGCGGAAGCTGTCAATGTAAGAGCTTTCTTTTGTGTTAAATTAGCCCAAGAGGGCAACAGATATTATTATAATACGAATGTAAACGATTGCAACGGAGCGTGTCGAACATTGTACTGATTTTGTATCAGAAAGTTTTAAAAAGATAATATAACTTAATAAGATAATACACGCTTGTTCGGTTCAGCGTGTCGGATTCAATATTTCACGCATGAGAGAAAATTACCTTATAACATTCACCCTTGTTGCTTACTAGTAAAGTTTCATGATTAAATCTTAATACCAGCGATAAAATCTCCAGTAGTAACTTTTATGTCAGTTTAATCTGCAACATTTGGCTCACAAATAATTAGTTTGGTATTGTTTACGGCGCCAATTAGTGCATGGAAATTAGTCGAGCGCGTTATCACGTCAATGGCTTTAACGATCAATGCTCTATATACCAAATTGTGACTCCACTTACCTTACGACAAACTTACGTATTTTATTATTTCTGCCGATTGCTCACCTTTACCTGTAAAGATAAATAAACAAGTGTTAACAATTTTATCGAATGACTTATTCTAACTATTTACACTATAGAACGAGCTATTTGATTCAAGTGTCATCCGGATGAGTTTGATTAACATATCGCTTTCCCTGTCGCCCACACCAGATAAACCAGAGGGCGAACAGTGAAAGTGGTCCTTCAGACGAATAGCTGTCATTACGCATTAGTTACTTGTGCAACGTTATCGTAATTGTAAAGCACCAAACTGTTGGCCAATCATTTATTCGTTCAACAACAAAATAACGAACTCACGACTAACGTTTAACCTGTAATATGCTGAGTATCGCAAACGACAGACAAATTACACAACAATTAGGTTCTTACAGCGAAATGAACATGCAAAGTATGATGATAAAATTCAAATGCCATGAATTTTAATAAGTTAAATGCACTTATCCGACGTTATAAATTGCAAAAACGAGTTTGGTAACTCTGATACCCAAGTCGCTGATAAATTCGAGCGAGAAAAACTGATACGCAAACGTGAAGCAGAATACCTGCTTCGTTGCGAAGTATTAAGAACAATCCGTCACTGTGATAACCTATCATTATTTGCAGTACTCGGCGCTGGCTACCGGTAACCGTGTCAGTCAATAAATATCCCCATTAACGTGTCTGGGCAGGTCGGTCCATGGCACGAATTAGATACCGACAGTGGAGAACAGCAATTAACATTACTGGAACAATTACTGAGCTTCTAGATTCCATCGGCGCTATTAGCGAACGCTGGCTAAATAATTAAATTAAAGTATCGATCATATATGAAGCATCCAAATTGGCTTAAAAGCATTCTACATTTCGATCGTCCATAATATACTGTTACACAGAATAAGTTCAATGATCCAGACTTTGATTAATACCTTTGTTTGTTTAGAATATTAAGTCAATGCGATATTAGAAGAAATCTCGGCTACGTAAATGTTTGGCAGTAGATAAAATGCTTAGGACAGCGTAGGCTGAAAGTGGCACATCGAATAACTTGTTGGTGCTGATAAAATGTAGATACTTTATCTGCGCATTGCACCAGGAGTTTTTCTCACACAAGTACTGTTTGTTTCTACATATGTCAATGAACTTAGTTACATAAAATTACTTACAAAATATTCAATAAGAAGCAGTATTTTTTTCTTGTTCTATTTCTTGGAAGCACCTACATTTTATTGGACCCGTTACTAAAATAGGTTTAGCAAGCCGTCATCATCCACTTAGCACGTTCGCGAAACGCCATCTTGGCCAATCAAGTCGTTAACCCCTGACTGCACACTTGTTTAGTGAAATACTCATCTAAGTACATACTTCCGAGACGCGTGAGATGCAACAAGAATGTATTGAAATATTATGGGAGATTACTTAAACTAAACGAAACTTAATTATTCGGCCTGTAAGCAACGTTTTATTTTAATTTAATTAAAGTACATATGTCAAGTATGTCACATGACTTATAAACATGCACTTTCAAAGTACTCTGACGTATATATAAAATCCAATATGGCTACCAGCTGTTCAAACATCTGCTATTGTGATTCCTTGCGCTTGCGCAAATTAATTATGCGTGCAATGCAGGCGCCGGTCAAATCAAATGTGACTTTTAAACTTAAGTAATGTATTGAATGTTCTCTGTAACTGTCAATGGTAGTTATTTACGACAATTGACCGATATAGCTAGACAGTGATTTGCAAATACGTGTATAGCTTTTAATGCATTACTTACATACTTTGGAAAATCTTAAGCCGAGGCTACATATCATAGCAATTAAATAAATAACGGTAATTACGAAGTGAATGACATGATTGCCATCGATGTTCACTCTCTTTCGCTTAGTCCATATAAGCTCTTAAATGGTTCCACCCGTTTATTTAACCATAATAGGAAAGATAATTTTCAGTATGTTGTCTTATTAAACAGGTTTCTAGTCAGACCTTTATGAAATGTTCGGTTTGCTCTTCAAAACATTGTTAGGAAATTGACACGCTGCATTGACTCGGCACGCTACACAGTAATTGTACATTTACCGCGGGATCTAAACTTTATGACCCCCAGTCACGAACACATTAAGAGCTCCGACCCCTATACATGTCGATGATCATACAACATCATGTATTACCGAAGACAATTTCATTAAAAGCAAAGCATCAATTGAACCGTTGCAAGCGCATTATCTTTTGAAGACAACGAATGTATAATAAATCGATTGTTATTGTTTGGTACACTATGGGCGGTATACGATTGTCAATTATTGGGATAGATGTGATGAGTGTAACAAGCATCATCATAATATATTATCATAACATAATCGCTGTGCTTACGAAACAATATTTAGAGCTGTGTGATATTTCCTCTCTACGTAATTACCTCTCATTAACAAGGATTTCAATGAGAAATCGCTAGGATTGTCGCTAGCTCCTAATCACATAGATAAATGGTACCTATCTTAAATAGTGTAATAAAATAAAACTACGATAATGTAAGTATTTCTAGTAGTCATAAAATGATTGAGTACAACGATTTGTTTTTTAGTACCCATTTTGTAGTCTTTTTAATCCTGGAAAAAAAAGGGCAGTCAGACGCAGACGTGGGTTAAATTTAGTCTTCAGTATCTTACAGTGTATACTAATTTGCTACTATTGTGCCACTTAACCCTAACTCAGCTAGTCATATTAGTCTTTATAACCGTTCACCGTGTATGCCAATGCGAACATTTAACTAAATGGATTTATAATGTCTTGTTGTAAAATGGGATATGACAGGGGTTGTCGAGGTCAGACTGCAGTCGCCTTTTAATACTTTAAGTGGCTGCCTCCTTATTCAAGATTGCAATTAAAGATTGTTTGGAATCAATTCATAATGAAAAATGATGACCCGTTAAACGCAGTAGCTTATTAAGCTTATTGATATGCAAGTTTCCGTACCCGCATGGACCACAGACATATAGGTCTGTGGCATGGACCGACATTGGTGTGATTTACAAATGATTTTTCCAGGAAATCTTGTGTATAACGGTGTGTATGCATAATTAATTACACATTTTTCATTTTCATTTTATGTAAACCAAATAATAAGCCAGTTGCTAGCGTATCGAATACTTATTGTACCCATGTTTGGACCTTATCTGTACAAGACGAATGATATCATTCGCAAATCAAAACCTAAGGTCAATAGTTATGTAGGGTACAATAATAAACAAGGTTTGCGGGAAACCGTGACCCACATGCGTTTTATTTGTAGCCACGAATCATGTCGAGATGACTAAACGTTACGAAAATTAATAAGTACACATTTGATCATCTCTCATCTTGGATTGGCAACCATACTCTGATATTTGTATGTGTTGTAGGTGACTTGTATAGGTAGGTATATAGAGGTTGTATGCAATCTTATTCACCTTATTCGATCATGAAGGTTGGACTCCGGACAGTTAACTAGTTGGTCCGATGTTTGATACAAGTTACATAATAACCCGTTCTTGCGATTGGTGTAATCGACAGTTTTGTTTGTTTTAGATAGAAGCAGAATTTTTAGAGCTCAACAAATATACGTATAGACGATACATAGAAGAAGCGTTGTTATAATGTTATATACCATATTCGTAACAGTGTCAACACTGCGTTAACTACCCTCAATGTCACCATTAATTACCTCCGAAATTGAAGCGAAATATAAATAGCAACAACAGATAGCGTCACTAGTTAGATCACTATCTGGGTGCGACCTGTTTGTGTATGTTGCCATAACAGTTGGAAACATAAACATATCACCTTGAGGTACAACATTTAACATTGACAGCGGAACTGCGGCCTTAAAAGGCTCCTGCGTGTCGCCACATACTAGCTCCACGTACTTACACATCTAGATGCATTAACCGTGAATCGGCATCCTTTATAATGGCAGACAACGTCCCACCCCTTTTTATCGCCATTTTCCTACATGATTGATGAGCTATTACCGGTTTTGTTGAAAGCTGCCTGATTTATTGCCGTCGTTTACCTATTCTCGAAGATACCTGAGAGTGGTTGCGTTCGATAGCTAGTGATGGCGGAATATTCAAGCGGCGTGGTGAACGCGCGGACATTGCGGCTGTGCGCGTGCGCCGGGCGGATACGCGGCACGTATAAATAGCTGCCATCTATTTTGGTCGGGACACAGCACCCAGGCGCCCGCCATGTGCCTGACGCCGATGTCTGGGACTCCATTGCCGTTGAAATTAATTAAATTCTTAACATATTGAATCACATTCTAAAAGGGCTAGCTGTATGTACTTGCATTCACTCTGCAAATTTTACGAGGCTTCACAGTAGGAGAAGCATCGATGTTATTGATGACAAGCCTATCATTCAGACCTAAATCAATTAATAAACTCCGAAGTATTTATATTGGTAATATGGTATTATGCATTCTATCGATGATCTCAGAGAAGTCGGAAAAACATGAGTAAAATTCATGTAAATCCAACAGTCATGTTTATAAACAGAATTAAAAACATTAATTTACAAAGTTTACACAGTTTCTGTTCTTTGCCAAGGTCGAGCATCCGAGTGCTAAGTGTAGTATACAAATATTTATCTCCCCACTCGCCACCAGTGAACACTTTTCGCGTGGGAATATTCTCCCTCAAACATGCATGCTAATGAAGAAATAAAAATGTTAACTTAGCTTCTTTATCGCAAAGACATAGAGTCTTAAATGGAATGGACTTTGGTAAATATAAGACATGGCACCCATTTCCCAAAGTTGTCTCGAATTTTAGCATGTCGGACAAAAGCTTTCCTTTTCGAAGAATCTCGGTAAGTGTTAGAAGTACAACGTCTAGTTACTTCGTCCTAGAATATGAATAGGAAATAGAGGGACCACCCACACTGAGTAAACTACGACATGCATCATTCGCTAGAAACTCATTCAATATTTGTCTGGGATGAAAAGCAACTCGTAGGTAATTAATTTATTGAATGGAGGTAAATTGTGAGTGACTGAAGATACTTTAGAAATGCATTAGATCATTATAACAATGAGTATTCCGACGTATGCGGGTGGTCTCATAATAGGGTTAATCTTGATTCAATTTCGACAATAAAGCTTAGCGGAGTGACTTGTGCTTTCTATCTGCTCCATTAGAAAAATTAACTCTTCTCATGTCTAGTCTCAACCACGAGTCCATTTACGAAGTCATGACTCGTAAATAACAATTTTTGTTGTTCAGGTATACTCACAGATAAAAACCTTCGTATAGTAAAAAAAACTATAATAATAAAAAATGTTGGCAGTTAAACATCTACACTATGTACCTATATTTATAATTGCGATTCTACTAAGGTCCATTCACAATATTAGTAAGTTATAGAACCATGAAGCATATGGAGTGTAAGTGTAAACTGAGTGGGATAGCATGTAATGGCATCCGTTGGTGATAGTCTGTCACCACTTGCACTATTACGGTCTATAAGCTATTGTGTTACCGTATAAGTAACATAATACTATTCGGTGGAAAACTTATTAACGACATTTACAAGGCCCCAAGTGAAATAAGTCCATATAGGTGACGAGAAATTACGTTCCCAGAAATAAATATATTTTCTTTACTTTCCCCGCCTCGAGATAAGGGAACTTAGCTGCAGCCGTCTTCTGAACTTTGAATTCTCTTGCAAAGAGGTAATATAAATTAAATCAATTAGTTCTTCATAATAGCTTCTTCTACAGTATTTGGATGTTATTAAACACGTCCATCAAATGGAATACCTACGCTTTTTAATAACAGCTTTTTAAAGTAACGATGTTGGACAAAAGTTTGATGCTTACGTAAATAAAAATCGGCTTAACAAGAGAACCGATTTAACTCTCGGTATGCCAACGACCTCTTAGAGGGGCCCAGAGGTCATCATCGCGGATTAAAAGAACAAAAGGGAATAAGTAGGGTCTTAAGTCGCATAAGATGTCCAATAATTCGTGTTTGACTAAATATACTTGAAGTAACACATTGTCTGAGACTGTTTTGCAGTACGCACATAAAAAAGCACTTAAAAAAAAATCTAACGAGGATTCATTAATTTCGATTTCATTTGCTGTACCTGAGCCCATTAATAGATATTTTTCAGCAGAAACACCTAGACTAAGGAAACGTCTGTCTGTCTGATCAGTTTTTAAGCCACTACATGATAAGCCATTTAGGATATCTTCCATCGTTGTATTTTGGCTTATAGTATTATTAACTTTTTCGAAATTGCAGTACGGTTTTCTAGTACCTATACTTTTGCTGGTCTATTTACTTGTTGAATTTGATAGTAAGAGATTAAAACCCATAGGTATTTTTATTAAATCTCTCAATCTTATTTCTTGCACAAACTAACCGTCCATATTGTGTTCCGAAACAGAGCTACTTATTAATCATACATTAATGCTGCTTATTCTTATAGCTGTTGATTTATAGATCTTACATTTGGAATGTTAAGAAATATAAAATACCTCATAACAGTTGCTAAGTCAGATTTGATCAATGAGTAATGTTCGTTGGAATTCAGACTATTAAAGAGGTAAACATTTTAGTCTGGTTGCTACGCAAACATAAATTTATAGCCCTAATGATTGTTATGAACGCAAGATATGGTGTCTGGTCAGGGCGGGCGGCGCCTTTGAAGTCGCCCTTTTAAATGTCGATGCCCTTTTTAAATCGTTTGCAGTAAAGGGTACGGCATAAACAGTGTAATTTAGTTGCAAATGTTAATATTGGTAACGGAACAACATTCATGTACATAGTTTATCAATGAAAGTTATCAGATATTTGTGCAAGAGAATAAGTTATTTTACAGCTGGATTTAGATATACATATATCATTTTATCTGGCCAAACATACTATCAATTACAGCATAATAACTTACATTGGATTGTAGTCGAAAACAAAAGAAGTCTAACATTACATAAGTATAAGTACGGAGTCATACAGAAGCGAATATGTTACAACACTTAAGACTGGCTACGACGCAAGATATGTTAGTATGAAGTAGTTACAACCACTCATGTATAATAAAGCGAGATAACAAAGTCAGTGTTTCTAGTCTAGCTGAAAATAACTTTACAACAATAACATAAACCGTCTTGGCTCCCAATTTAATTATACTTGCAAGCATAACGTTATCCTAGATAGATGTTTGCATTAAATATGTGCCTACATCGTGGTCTACAGGTAAACAATCGACAGGATACGAAAAGGAAAACACGAATTGACTAAAATAACACTAATGTTATTCCAGGAAAGGTTGTGATACCTGAATTATAATATAGCACTTCGATTAGGTAGGTACTATACAAAATTTTAGAATAACAGGATACAAGAACTCATGATTGATTGTGTCTGTATGGATCCTTTTTATGAATATCACCTAGTAACTTTTTTGACTTTGTCGATTTAGATTTCCAAATTTCTGTGTTATTTCTTAAGTCTGAAACCCAATGTCAATGCTTATATTTATTCGATCCTACGCAATTGCCTAGTTGCATAATAGAGGTTACATTGTCACCTGTGCTCTCAGTGTCTTTAAACACGTCTGCTATAAACTGTGAAAGCGTCGTTTCGTGAACTGTAACAGTATAGGTGAGACCATTAGCATCTGTAAATATTTCTGTGACTGCCGTCCACACGAAATGAGTAACATCTGGAAACTGGGCACCATTGCACAACGTTCCAGTTTCGTTTTGAGACTATAATTCGTTCGGCTATAAGTTCTGGCTGTTATGCTGAAATTCCTTAATAATATTTGTGTTCCAGTACTATATATATAGTTTAATAACCGCTTGCTGGAAGAATTATGTGTTTTACCAGACTTCAGAACAGCGTAAGTATATTTGTTCGCAGTTTTAAATAATTGATAGAGTACAAAATGTCAACTAACCAGTTCCTTTACAAGTATGAAGACATATGTGAAGTCATGAGATAAAGTTTGTAGGTGGGATGTTTAATAATATTTGTGGTAGTGATAGTGAGTAATGTATTGTCATTGAAAAAACTGGGTACAGGTTTAAAGAATAATCACAGTGAATAATAATTGTGGGAAGAATAATCACAGTGAATAATAAATGAAAAATAATCACAGTGAATAATATGTAAAACTTGAGCGGTTTTCCCTTAAACTGACGATTGTGTAGACAAACAGGATAAATCCCAATGTCAATATGGTAATGACAGACTATAATTATTAGGTAATGTGCTAGATAATGTATTATATATATTATATTGAATATTTCGATGATATCCTTATTATTTCGACTACTTCCATAAAGTTTAGAATAGACATTCATGAAAAGCAAAATCGCCATTTATACATTTTAAAAGAGGTTTACTATTAAATTTGATACCTTCATCAGAACGTTTTAATTTACTTCCAAAAATATTAACTAAACTATCCTCAGTTATTACAAATAGAGGAAAAACAAAGCTAAAGTAAGGGTTGTCAAGAACATTCAACCGACACAAAGAGTCCATCAGTCATTTCTGCAAATGAATAGTGTATTTCTTCCTACAAAGGAAATGTCAGCTTAACGTTTGTAAAGGCCAAGCGCCCGTCGCTTCTATAAATATCGATTCAATATAAAATAAAGAGACTGTCATGAACAAATAAAGTTTTAAAGGTTGTTCATTTTGATTGTTAAAATAGTATTTGCTATCTGTCTCTACCATTCTTACAACGAAACCACTATCATAATAAGTTCAAAGGTTTACAGACGTCTTATTAGAAGCAGCATATGACAGTACGACAAAATCGTGACAATTTGCAGTGCTGTTGTAACCTTGGCACAGAACTGTTAATGTTAACACGACATGATGCCACGTTTATTATAATGGATTACGTAGAAAATTGTTATAAACGACACGGCATGTGTAGCTGACGTCACTTACCGCAGTAATCGCAGTTAATTAAGGAAATTCCACCTAAAACGACTTCTACGTAAATGGGTATTTAAGTATTTTTAATATTAATTTTGTCGGTAGGTAAATAAAATTATTCAACGATAAAATACCACAAGTAGGTGTGAACGAAGGTTTAGGCGTCATTAGAAGTGCCTAGTGGAGGCCCTGACGTTTATAGTGTGTCGAGACTACGCAACAGTTTGTAATCTGCATTTCACATAAATGTACATACCTGATAACTTCATAGGCTGCTAACAAGTCAAACATAATATATGGGGACAGAAAATACTAAATAAAAACATTGTCAACAAGCAAGTAGAGTTCTGCACTTAATGGATGTGTAAATAGAGGCGCGGTGTCACTCCCGGTATTAGACCTTGACCTAAAAAGAAAACAATTAGATCACGGCACAAAGGATTTTAATTTACTTTATTTTGCAATTAACATAATAACGCTCATATCAAGCTCATCCAAAATATTACGACCCATTTAAAGGAGGTCTGCGACATTTTAGAAGATTAAAAAATGAGAAGACAAAACATTGTAATTGTTTTTTAATTGTGTGTAATAACGATACCTTTTTCTGATAGGTTGACCTGAATAGGGCTTGAGATCTTTGCTACTATCGCGATAAGGTTAATTTATATGGCTTCATAACGAGATAAACGATGAATTGCTAAACAAAAATTAACAAGACTGCGCTTTATCAGAAGGTAAAGAATAAATTACCAAAGCATACGAATTTTATAGATTTATGCTATTTGTTCTTAATTTAGAGGTAAAAGACGATATTGCAATGCGTGACTGTATCTGCCATCAGCAAGGTACGTCCAATTTATCACAAAGGCATTAAACTCGAAACACGTAAATTATGTATAACGTAACGCGTTCACAATCATTACCTGTGGAGATTATTTATGATCATTGGCAAGATCTCAATAGTACGTGGTGCGTAGACGCGCCGAAACAGTACCGCGTATTATATTTCTTAAACGGACCTCATTCGTACTAAAGTCAGGCATTTATAAATAGTTTTGAAACGAACCGAGTATTGGAGTTTAATTTTTACGGCGCGATTCACGATTTATTGCCGACGCAAGACCCAAATAAAACGCAAGAGAAATCGGTCCGTTGTAAAATGAAAAGAACAATAAAGTTACCACAAATTGAAATCTGTTCGGGATGTTTATTATTTTACATGGGAATAAAAAGTAGATTGATGTTACACAAATACTAATACTATAAGGTTGCATACCGGTTATTCAAGAATTTAGGTATTTGGCTAATAACACACAAATGCAAACTTGATGTCATTACATGTGCGAAAAATCATAGGCGCCCAAGTAAATCAATATAAAGATCTTTTAGAAGTCTTTATCGTCTTTCACAATGCGATCCTTTAACGATTCGGTAACTGATATTTTATAAATTTCCAAGAACACATTAAGAAATTAAGCAGCTCTTTCATTTGGCTTTTTTGCCTTATAAGTATCGGTTGTTCACTCAGTTTCTTGAGGTGACGTCACTAGCGAACGCTGCAGAAAAACCGGTCGGAATCATGCATGACCGCTGCCGAGTCATCCGCTATCTTGAATCACGTTGGCTATGCTGCGGTTTAACTTGTATGTCATATTCCAATTGCTTTGCGCAACACATTTTCTTTAACAAGTTCATAAATATATTTTGACATATTTCAAAAGTTCAGCAGCTTCCCTACCGGTTTAAGAAAGCTTTCTTTGTCCAGCTTGCTTTTAATTCAGAACGCGTATCCAATGGTTTATATTATGTGTCATATTGAATTGACGATTAAACTACCGAGCGCGTGTCAGTTTTGCATAACAATCGTGAACAATGCGTTGCTGTTCTGTTTTGCTAGTGCGTATGACGGAAAACCTCTAATGCGAAATCGGAAAACAAAATAGAACCTTACAGAAAACCGTCATGCTACTACTTGGAATGGAAGACTACTTGAAATTAGAAATAGGATGCTTTTTCAGTTTTTATACTGATTATGCAATCGTACGTTACTTGATAATTGATCCCAATCTTCTGTAGAAAATATGAGACTATATCGTACTGCGTTTATGAATTAAATTCTAAGTGAAGCCCGTCTTTAATAGTTATAGAGACCAATGTTTATTGCTAATGGTCTGTAGCGACATACATTACGTGACCGCAACTCGATGACTGTTCATTAATTCCTGGGCAATGGCACGTCCGAAATCGACGATACCAGTTGCCTGGAATGAATGAAATTATTATTTGTAATACAACGACTGCGTAGAGTTGCTCGCAAGAATTTATTATACCTATTTAGTTACGCTCGTTGAATATAATTTATGCAAGATATTCTAAATTGCAAATAAGCAAACGAGCCGTGTGAAGCAATGCGTAGTAGATGTTACATGACAATTACTTTACACTGTGAGATGTGAATACCCATATTATTAAAACATCTTACGCTCCACAAAGTTGATTAGTGAGGACAGCTGGTAGTGTAACAGTGATTTGTTTTGTCGTGTTGATCAACAGCTCGCGTCTAATCCATCTCGTCGCAAAACAGTTCTACTACCCACAATAAATGTCATATCTGAACTTTGTAACCTTTGAATCAAGTGTTTTGTGCAATGCTGCTCAGTTAATCACCTCATATATTCCACAATTTTACCGCCTTCCATATCTTGGAAAAGTATACATTCAGACAACTACACAGCAGAGTTATAGTGGATGTGTTTCTAACCTCAGTTTTTGAGCGTCTTGACAAATAGTTTATTAATTATAGGTAAATACTATACATTATGTGGTCGTGCTAAGATCACGGCAATTAGCTGACGGACTGTGGGATACAAGAATGCGCGCGACCGTTAGCGTCCGCTTGTGTCTGCCTTAGTTGGCACTCCCTGGAACCACCAGCGTCCTATGGACTGACAACTGTCTCTATAATCCTCGGCGAACATGTACAATGTTGTACATATACTATATATAACGTGGGCGAGGCTTTTTCATAGAATAGTATAGAGACGTAACGTCATGGTACTGTTTGTTGTTCATCTATTATATTTATTTTTTGTTATGATTAATTCCTAAACCTTTTTAACGAATAAATCCATAGTGCGTGCACTTATGCAGAAATAATGTTATTTCAATGCCTGTTCTATGAGTCTCTACAGGACAAACGCGGGGATACTAATTTGGTTTGAGTGTGTCATATTTTTATGAAGTCATTTGTTTTTCAAGCTGTTACAAAACGCCAACATCGACGTGGCCGAAAATTTTACAAAGTAAAAGAAATTAATTAAGTGAAAGTATGAAAGTTGAAACATTCGATATGAATGGCCTAAATTAGTACAACCTCACTTAGCAGCCTATCAATGTCAGGACAGTCGTGTTGACAAAGCTTTCATTGTTAGCGGTTAGGATGTCGCACTTATCACCTCACGGTAGATAGCTCACGTCCCCTTGTCCTGCTCCACACATCGACACTTCCCGATAACAATAAACCGCTCTACGGCACGAATACCGCGTGGAATTTACCCAGGATGTACATTACAAACAGTATTCCCAGATAAGAATTAATACAATGCAATTAGTTTCCTGATACGTCCTCACACAATGGCTTTAGGTTTTCCAAATTAGTAAACGTTCTATTTAAGAGTCGCTAAAGCTCTCTATTTCCTGCATATGCTTACTTGGCAAAGATAAACTTAGAAGGAATATGATACAAGATTTAAGCAGATTTCAATTACTAGCAAAGGCCCTGACAAAACAAAGTAAATAATTTGTATATCTAAGATTGTACATGTACATTTCCTCTTAAGAACTCGATGTTGGTGCCACTAAATCATGCGGCCCTTCAAAATATTTACTTGGCACGCTAAAAATATCAAGCAAGTCAACGCCCCGCGCTACTGTGTGATTGGTCAAGTACCTCATCATGCATGGAAGAACAATGAGCGGATGATAACACGTTATCTACGCCAGCCAGAGAGGGGCAGGGGAGGCGCCGGAAATACAACGACTCAACATGGCGGCTTCTCGGAACGTGCGTACGCGCATCCGACTCGAAAGTGAAGAAAATTACGCGCTGTAGTTCGATGACATAACACCAATTTGCAATTATTATAGATTCACTTTTAATTGTTCTTAAGAACTTTAAGGTTGATTACAAATTACGATAGGATTGAGCGTTATGTAAACGATATAACAATCTTATCAAGTATGAAAAGACAAGTCAGATTATGCAGACTACGTAAGCCGTTATCCGTAATGAAATAATTTGCATGACAAAAATTTTATCGATTGCTGATCACGCACAGCGGTTTTGCCATAGTTAATAGTTTAATAATACATCGGTGTGGGATTAAGAAACATGTCGATAATGTGTCAGACGCCAGTGATTATTTTTCGATTACATAATACAGTAGAATTGTGTAATGATACAGTTACATAGAGCCTTAAGTAACTACCTTCGAAATTGTTTGACGAAATAACTTACTTGCTTTGACGTAACAAATTCCATGTTTGTTTTTTTTTGTCATAAAACTGTTATTTACAGAAGATAACATTATCTGGTAACAGCAGATTTGATACACTACAATGTGTCTCAAAATAATCTAAATATTTTATTGAAATCTTTCTTATTATCTCAATACATGACAGGTGACTTTCTTTTCAAAGGGTTATTATACTTATTATTAGTATATATCTGAGCTTGTCTGTTCCATTCATGTCTGTCTGTTGGTGACTGACTAATGAGGCTCTATTATTGGTGTCAGGAGACGGACGTGTTGTTTTCTTTGGCGTATATTAATTATATTCTTTATTTACGAATGCAGTGTCTCTGTGGCTTTCTGAGTCGCTTAGGGCTGAGAACGTTATGACGCCATACTGATTGAATAAGGTTTGGAGGACAATATAAAAAAATGGGACTTTAAGTGAAATCGCATTAAAAGGTAAATAAATGCCTTGACCGATTTCTACGTTTTAGGTGATGATAGATAGACCCCAATTTAATTAAAACAGTCCTGAAGTCATAAATAAAATATTTAAACTGCATTGTTGTAGTATTTATACCTACTACACAATATAATGATATAGGGGCCAGATAGGCTTTGAATAATTCGAGTTTTGGAGTCTGGTGGGCGAATAGCGGCCATTTTGAAAGTTAGCTATTTGGCGTAGGTGAGACTTTAAAATTCACGCTACTAGTTACCAGCCACTCTGTTTGCTTATTTTGTTGTATGTTGCAGCTAGTTAGTAACTTAGACGGGAGAAATCTTCACGAGACAGGTCTGCAAACATGTAGGAAACGTTTATCACTTTGCAATGTTTTTTTGCAATAGGTAGACTTTTAAATAACAGGGAATTGGGTAGGTACCTATTATTTTGGTTAATAAAGTATTTTCTGAAATGGAGTTTTTAACTACCTACCATTTAAAAATACAACCCAGCTTCTAGGGTTGACGCTTATTTTTATAAACTGAACTAAATGTCAAGTTTTATTTAAAAAAATATGTTCTGTGTATTATCTAAGCCCCAGCATCTAAATGTCTTCATTTTAAAATTTCTTAAACACATTATTGATAGGTAGTTCACCTGCACAAGTGTGGGCAAAAAACCGAAGTCCACACGGCATAATCGGCCGCGAAGGACGCGAGCTCGCGTACGCGCATCTACCGTCCTGCTCTAACACATAGCGCCGTCTCTCTCGCTATGCTCGTTAATCAGACAGGTATTGCTTTTATTACTATCTGGACCAGTCAGCAAACCAAAGTTGCTCTGAAGAATGATGAATATTATTAATACTAAGTGTATGATAATTTTGCTAGTTTACTGAACATTGCTCTATAATAAGTTAAAGTTTTATGTAAAAATGTATGTTACATTCATTACAATGTAGACCATGATAAGGCTGTATAAATAGAACACCAGGATAACATAATGAAACATTTACATTGGTGTCTCAACAGACTGTCATAGACAATATTGTATATGAAAATACAGATATAATATCAATACAGGTGAAAAATCAATACTATTTGCATTAATAATAGAATATTACATGAAAATAATATAACTAAGTTGTTCTATCAATGGAGCTAAGAATGGTTTGTGGCTTCATTGCAAACTATAATTTATGCAAATAATTAAGCACTGAATATTTGATGCCAGCTCTTTGTTGAATATTTAAAATGAATGAGTGAATAGTTTAATGTTATAGCATTCCTAGGACGCCAGTCAGAATATGTGCCTAAAAAATAATAAACATTATAAATCAAAATTGTTTACAAGATAAAAACAAGCTCAAGCTGAGTAAGAATGTACATGTAATTAAACCTGCTTATAACAATTTAAAAAATACAATGAAGAACCATAGATTTCGATAGTGGTTAATGTTTTTTTATTAATCAGAAACAATAAATATAAGATACTGTAACTAATTTTGAGAAATAACAAAAAAAATGTGCCACAGCAGTATGGAATGTAAAAAGACAAGTTAACCTTAGGTTACCTACTGGTGCAAAAAGTAAAGATATGAGTGAATAATGATATGAAAAAAGTTTTGCAATAGTAGGTACCTAATTACTTACCCACACAACGCAATCATTTACAAAAATAAAGTAAAAACAAACAAAAGTAAAATAATTCATGAAAAATAATTGGCATTGATGAAGAAAACAAGTTTATTTCTCAGTTTCAAAGATAAACAATCATACTTGTGTACCACTAATTTTCAAGGCCAACTTAAAATACAGATGAGTCAACATTCAATCAAAACTATTTAAGAGCAATGTAGTTTAACGTTTGAACTAGTACAGAGAACGTTAGGTTAGGTAAAAAGTATAGTCGAATAGGTAATTGTTTGACTAAATAATCTTAATGTGTACTAACCGAAGCTTTCTGTCAGTTTTAGCATAACCCCTCCAATGTGCATGTCTCCTTTCACGACCATAGTCCGTTTCTGGTTCAAGTCTGTCACGAAGATCGTGAGGTTCCACGACCCATCGCCGACGACTTCACCGTCCGCCAACATTTTCACAAGTTCTATTTCACTTCACAATAATAATGTCACTTCCGAAGGAGCATCGCGAGTCGCGACCAGTGTTTTGTAATAATTTGCGCACGTCCAACGAGCGCGCCAGACTTACTTTAACTAACTATGCTAGTGTTGTAACTTGTAGCTATGTAAATTGACTAAAAAAGTGGCATGATTGACATATTATGTTAAGGAAGTGATGGATGCTACACTAGTTTAGTCGAATTCATCACAACTAGTATTCAAAGTCCGATATTACCTACCCTTTTAAATAACCCCCTTTATTACATTGAGTTAGATGTTCAAACTAATGAATAAATTTAAAAAATGTGGTTTAAGATGCGTTGAGTTAAATACTACACTTCACTGATTTAAGAGACATCGTAAATAAGAAATCTCGACTAATTTTATTAAAATGAGAAACTGAGTTCGAATAAAACTAAATGAGTAAATGTAATAAATACATTTTGTCTAATGACAAATAAAGTTAAGATTTCTATAGACTATTGTTTTTCAAAAAAAAACTTACATTTTTTCCTTAAGCTTAATGGTTGTTGACAATTAAACTCTGTCAATTCTATTTTTAGTTTACTGGATCTTTTTTATGTCAGTAGACATGCCATAAAAATATGACTGTTCGTATCTTTCAAAAAATAAATACTGAAAAACAATAACTGCAATTTCAATGAAACATAAACCAAAATATAATAAATACGTACTGGAACTGGAATTTGGAAATTATTACTCATCAGTGTTGCAATACTAAAATGTTATTAGGGAACTAAAAATAAGACTACTTTTAAGTGACTCTAGAGCATATTACCCTCTCTAAATACATATAACTGTAAATATAAATTAATTGTGTTTTTTTTGAAAATATCTAATCAGGGTACTGTGGGGTAAATAAATAAATATCGTTGTTTACACTATTTTCACTTATTTTGTAATTTGTACATTGGCAATGGTAGACAATTGAAGTCTGATGTCTATGTGACATTTGATTACTGGACAACGTTTGTGTGTGATAAAGTTTGGATAAAATCAAATTGTTATGCAGAATAGGATTTCATTTTTTATCTTTGTTAGCTGAATATTGCATGCACTTCCGTATGTCAGAGAATATTCCGAAGTTTTATATCCATCCCTATGAACAAAAGTAAAAGAACGTCGAAAGAAATGGTTGCGACAAGGAATAAAAATAAAGGTATGTTATTTAACGAATCAATTATATACAACTCTTAATCAATATTATTTGTGATACGTGGCAGTAAATCATCCTAACAATTATGAATACAACCTGAATCACATAACTGAAGTACTGGAATGTATATATATAATTGTTAAAATTTAACTTTTTATTATATTTTCAGTAATTGCACCTTGTTCGACACCAGAACATCGGCCGGAGTCACCGTCACGGGACAGTGATTCCGAGGCTGCCAGCCCCGTACCCTTTTTATGCACACAGGATGGGGCTGAAGGAGAAACAGATGTTGTTTGGAACTTCTACACACCAAAATCCGAGAATGGAACAAAATCACGTTTTAAAAATTCAACACCCGTCAGTCGTAGATCAAAAAGAGTGATAAAACCTAAAATTAATGAAAAACAGCCTCCAAAACGAAGACCACTGAAAGCGCCTCATAAAAAGACTGAATTATTTCAGGAACTGATAGAACTAAATCAAAATTTACATGAATTGCTATCCAAGAAATCTCAAAACTCATGTACAGAAAAAATCAATTCGGGAAGTGAAGAAGACATCTTTAATGAATCACCAGAATACTCCCCTAAAAGTCGAGTCAGGAGCAATTCACGATGTTTAAGAAGAAATGTGTTAAGCTCTAATTTTGTAAAACCAGATCCGGATACAGCATTGGAATCAGATGACTCTATGAATGAGTGTTTAATTAAAGCTAGTCAGGTGGTTGAGGAAAATATTCTTAATGAAGCACCAGCTGTGAAGAAACCATGTTACGAAAGAAATATGAAAAATAAATTATTAACATCAGATATAAATTTCAAAATGGACCAAGATTCAATGGATGCTATACTAAATAGTATAAAGCTAGAGTCACCAGTAGTTAATAAAGTCAAACAATTGGCTTCCCCGCAGATGAATAATGATTCATTTGACATCTTTGTTGGGAATCTAAATGATAGTGCTCTTGATCGGTTAACACAAATGCCAGCAAAAATAGACACTTCTAAAAGAAAAAGTAAATTTAATGAATCAAAAGATAGCAATTGGACGATAAAAGAATTGATTGTTCATGAAAGTAGTCCAACCTCCAAATCTATATTTAGTCGGCACAATTCAATGCCTATATCACCAACAGTTACAAATCCTAGTAAACCATCAACAAGTGGAATGGTTTTTGGAAGGTATAATTCAATGCCTTTTGGAAAGGATGCAGACACCACTATAGGTAACTTACTTAGCTTGCTTGTAAAAAGGTTTTTGGATTTAAATGTTTGGTAGCAATCAAGTAGTATTTGGGTTGCCTTGTTGCCTTTGTATATTATCAAGGATTTTATATTTAATCTACAAATAATTTTCTGGTGTAACTTTTTATTTTATTAACAAAATAATTTCTTGCAGTTTCAGGTGATTCTCCTATAAGGTGCACTCCAGATGAAATAAAAAAGAAACATCAACTTGCCAGAGAAAAGTTGTTGGCCAAAAGGCTTTTACCATTTACATCATCCCAAAAAACAACACAAAATATTCTATCTTCGCAAATGACCCAACTACCAAAACCAAAGTTAATTGAAGAACCTGCAGTTCCAATGTCAGAGTCAATTGTTCCTAAAAAACCTCAATTCCAACCAAAGGTTGCCAGTAGTACTGCAAGTGTGCAAAATAAAATATGTAATAACAATTTTCAACCAAAATCAAGCAACAGTTCCGTAGACCTCAAGACCATAATTGAAAAGAAAAGACAAGAAGCATTAACGAAATTAAGACGAAGACAACTTCAAGGAAAAATCATTTAATTTCATTGTTCAATATTTACATTTTAATTAAAATTATGTTTTGTCTGATTTATTTATAAGTGCTTACTTTGTGATTTAATATTGCCAAGTATATAATATAAACCAATACCTGATATTAATCAATTTGTGTTGTTTTATTAGTATAGAATAATAATAAGTCGATTGCCGCGAGCAGGCTTGGATTAACCATGTCGGGGCTCCTAGGCAATGCACGTCTCAGAGCCACATTGCCCTATTGAGGCCTTCTCGAAGGCGAAAGCAAGTTGTAGTACCTATAAAACAATAAGTAGTCATTGTCATTAATGGTCTGTTATACCAATCTTATTATTAGGTTAACTACATAAAGAAAAAAATAAAAAAATGTGAATATCGTGGTGCGGGGCCCCTGCCGATGCGGAGTCTCTAGGCAGTTGCCTATTCTGCTTAAGGGCTAGGCCACACGGTGCGGTGCGGCTCCGGCGCGGCGCTTGAGCGGTGCCGCAACGGTTTCCTACATATAAAAATGTATGGTATGCCATACGGTACGTCTGGCACCGCTCCGGCGCCGCACCGCAGGCGCACCGGACAACGGCGCAAGGCAGACGAAGCGAGGAGGGGTGCAAGCAATGTGGTGCCGCTCTGCCGCAGCGGCGCCGCTCAGTTGTTTATACGGTATAGGCAAAAGTGCACGCAGTGCGACGCCGCACTGCTCATGTGGCCGCCAGTGCGGTGCGGAGTAATGCGGTGCGGTGCGGTGCCGCACCGCGTGGCCTGGTCCTAACGGGTGCCCTGGCCGCAAGGCATCGCATCGTAGCTAACAATTTGTGAAGTCTTCTGTGTAGAGTCGCAACATTTACTTGTTCGATTCTGCATTGAGTTTATGTAAGTAATTTTTTGTATGTACCGATTATTACAAAAATACCATTGTATTGTTTCCATCGTTTCAAGATTGCTAGTGAAAATTAAATTTTGGGCCAAGTGTATTTGTCTTTGCCTTCACAACGAAAAGAGGAGTAAAATGGAATGTCATTATTATTTTACTGTCACGTCATGACATCAATTGTCAATGTCAAATAAAGTTTTGTAGGTTGTGTGAATTGGAATAATAAATAAAAAATAATATTCATCATTTATAATATTAAAGTTTGTTAGTTGTAAAACAATATTTAAAGAAAAAAACGATCATAAATTTATTTTAGAATCGACTACATTTACGTGTAGTTCAGTTTGATTTTTGATAATAAAACGAATTGCCAAAACTATGGCTTTGAATTACGTTCGACAAATAGCACGGGTTGTGTGTACCATAGGCCCTAAACGATCTAATAACATCCAGAGATGGATTAGCACCAGTAACCCTCTGAGTCTGGGTATGATTCCAATTGTTGTGGAACAAACTGGGCGAGGAGAGCGCGCCTACGACATTTACTCAAGGCTTCTTCGTGAACGTATTATCTGTCTTATGGGGCCTATTAACGACGAGATAAGTTCACTGATTGTTGCGCAGCTGCTTTTCCTTCAGTCAGAATCGAGCAAAAAGCCTGTCCATCTCTACATCAATTCTCCTGGAGGAAATGTCACTGCTGGACTGGGTATATATGATACTATGCAATATATAACACCGCCGGTAGCTACTTGGTGTGTTGGGCAAGCTTGCAGTATGGCATCCCTGCTTCTTGCTGCTGGAGCCAATGGTATGCGACATGCACTCCCAAACTCCCGTATTATGATCCATCAGCCTTCTGGAGGTGTTAGAGGACAAGCTACAGACATACAGATCCAAGCAGAGGAGATATTGAAACTCAAAGCACAGATAAATACACTTTATGTCAGACATACAGGGTTGCCGATTGAGAAGGTACAGTCCTCCATGGAGCGAGACTACTTTATGTCTCCAACTGAAGCAAAAGGTTTTGGATTGATTGACAATGTTCTGGAGCATCCACCCTCACATGCTATGGAGCAACAGTGTGCTGCAGGAGCCACTCCACCGAGCCCTACACCTGTGTGAACCCTATAAGACTCTTGACATCTGTTTCTACCTTGGCTGATGTACTGCAGGATTGAATAAGGCAATACAGTGCTAAATATTTGTGATAATACATACAGATTACTTATTGTTATGTTAGTAAATTGTATATTTATTAGATAGCAATATTTTTTTCATTACTGTGACTTTAATTTCAATCATGTTATTATTTATGTCCCATTTTCCCCAAATTTGTAAAACTGTGCCACATTTCAACAGATAGTGCTTATCCCACGTAGGTAATATGGGGTAGGTTTGTTGTCATTTTAAGTTTGTTGTTGTATTAGCTAGGCATGTTCAAAAGACATTCTAAAATCCAGATATTGAATAATTCAAAAATCTTTGGTTGTTCCCTGTTTATGTTTAAAAAAAATATTAGTCTCATTATCTTGAATCTTTGCAAAACATGCAATTAAATAAGATTTAGTTCTAATTGTGGGTTCCGGCAGAACACAAAAATTACATGTTAGCATACACTTGGCCACCTAAATAATAATTTATTGTTGCTTTGTTTACTTAAGCTTTTCAACCCTGTTGCATCCTTATTACCATCATCATCATCAGCCGGAAGACGTGCACTGTTGAACAAAGGCCTCCATCTTAAGAGGGGGGGGGAGGGTTGCCATAATCCCAACGCTTGGCAAGCGGCTTGGGGATCGCAGTATTGGTGGTCAAGTTACAGAAGACCATTACATTTATTACCATAATTCTGATGATTTATTACAAACAATAACGGGTCTATAGAGTTAGTTGTCATGGTTTTCACAAACTTGGCAATACAACAATTTCGCATTCTTTCTTATCCAATTGTAATAGTAACTGATATTTGTGTACACCATCAATGCTGGCAGCCGTCTTGATCGAAAGGAGACGAGTCCTAGCTGGACGTAGTCTTTGGAGATGAGAGCGCTCCCAGAGTCGCCACTGTAATGAGATACAACGTAAGTAATATAATGATAAGCCACGAGATGGCGTGCTTCACTGCTCCGATGGATAGCAAGTTAGCAACATGACTGCGACGCTTTGCTCTTCTACAATTATAATGTCATGACCGAATTTCGGTCACGGCCATCTCAGCTGACTAGCGAACTATGTACGAGATAATTATTAAAGTGCACAAGTTTGCGCGCAAACACAAGTGCACCCTCCATTCCTTACTCCGATGAGAGATCAGACCGGAAAAAATCAGGCGCAGGACCAACGGCTTAACACGTTCACTGCCACCACAATTTTTTTGAAGTTCATAGCGATGCCGCCCTGTAAACCGACGCGGACACGCCAGGCGTGTTGGCGGCACTGCATCTTGTTAAACATGGACACGCTAGGCGTGTCCAGTGGCACCTCGATTGAGTTAAATTATAAATCTGTCTTATTTTCGGTTTAGCTATGAGTATTAGTTAGTTTGCCATTCAATGAGCAAGAATAAAGGTGATTAAAATACGGTAGTGACATTTAACCTGGAATTATGGTTGAAAATTGATTTTTAGGTAAGTAATTATCGTAATTTTGTAAGAGATCATAAACATTTTGTGGTTATTTTGAAATATTTCATAATATTAACTTAGATAAGTCAATTATATCAAGTTTACGGAACGATACCTATTTCAGTTGAAGATAGCGTAATTATTTACTACAAAAACAAAATGTTTCATAAAAGTACTTATGTTTGCAATAATTTTTTCACTTAGGATATATTTTTATCACCTAGGTTATACTTTTATTTCATTAAATATTAATTGCCAAAAACTACAAAAAATAATGGGGGTAAGGGAGGCATAAATACGCAACTATGCAGCCGGCTACATGGCTGCGAGTAACAGTATTTTGTTTTTTTTTTCATATAGAAGAACAGTTAAAATTATTAACGAGCGAATAACAGTAAAATACCTACTGTTTTAGCACGGTCGTCAATCCAACTAGTTGTTTGTTTACCGATCGTACCTACCGTAAATTATTTTGTACATTATTGGTCTGACCGAGGCAACGCGAGTTCACATAGTAGTTATCTTTCAGTCCTACGCCTTCTTATTTCTTGTGCTTCTACCTTCTTGACATTCAATAAATTATCTTCATATTTTATTGATTTTTGTATATATGTACATTATTTTAGCTATTGTCAACCTTACAAAGGTTGACAATCTATGATTAACTTGTTTAGGTGGACACGCCTGGCGGGTTTTCGGCATTACATAATCACTTTAAAAAAAAAGATACAAATTAAGAGATTTTTCCGGGGGCCACCTCAAAAATCCTTAGGTTATTGCTAGAGGATTATGTACTGAGAATTCCAAAAGGCAATTTTGGCTAATTTTCGAAATATCACTGAAACATTTAGGACACGGCTGGCGTGTTCGAGGCGTAGTTATAGAAATTCGTAAGAACACGCTAGGCGTGTCGGCGGCATTGAACGTGTTAACTTAGGTACCTTCTTCAGCTTGGCAAATCTTGACATGTGCGTAACGGTCAACCATCACAAGACTGACTGCGGCAAGCACTGCTGACCCTTGCAGTTCGACTGATCGTCACGGTAGTTATGTAGGTACATAGCTACGACTCGAAGCTACATATTGTAGTTATGCCTATACATACAGCCTACGAGCCCCTCTTCTTTATACTAGCATCGACAAGAGAATGTGCTTAATGAAGTATCGTCACTCGTGGAGAGTCTTGAGTCTTGTTGCCCCATGACCACTAATAATAGAGGTCAGTGCCCTTGACTGATTGCCAGATTGATATAGGTGCCTGGGTACATAGTTATGATTATGAACGCAAAGAAACATAAACCCTACCACTTAAAATTTACATTTATTAAGTCGCCTCTTCCGTTTACGTTACCTAAACAAAACTAGAAGCAGGTAGATTCCTAATTTACCTAATATAGTAACGCATACTTTTTTTTACTATGAAAGCACTAACTTACTCTGCCGGATGTTGACTTTCATCCTTCGTGCTGCCAGCACAAAACATTCCAGGTTCCAATAGCCCTATCTGCGAGCAAACCCTTTTTGATCTAATTTTTTGTTGAACAGATTTAAGAACTACTCCTGTATCTTCAGTTTCATCCTGAAAATGAGATAGGTATCATAATTAGACTGTTCTTCATATTGGCGTAAGGTAATAATAAGTAGTAAATAAGTTTTTTCTTTTGTAAAGAGATTGGGCTGACTTCAAGGACGGTAGTAAGGTACCGTTTAGGTCTCTAGGTCATCATTCGTGGAGGCTCTCTATTTGCACCTCTTAGTTAGGCTGTTAAGCAATCTTGCTTGGGGATGGCAGGTGTAATTACGGATAGGTGGGTAATTTAGTTATATGGCCTTGTCATCATATATCTAAGTAGGTACTTACGTCAATAATTCCCCAACCAGCCACATCTCCTCGCTGCACGTCTGGGAAACGTGGTTTTATCGTGATTCTCTTAATATTATCTCCTAAGTATAAGCTTTTCTTGAGTGCTGCTAGCGCAATGTCGTTCGCAGTCGTGTGTTCATCATAGTCTTCGTGGATTTTGATCACTCCAATCTCTCTTTTTGATCTTACCTAAAAATGTTCGTAAGGTTTTACTGCTGAAAACGGCTTTTACTATCTGTAAAGAATATTAATGTAGGTAGGCACTTAGGTGCTCTTAGTAAGCGACTTAAAAATGCGAATTATAGTAGTTAACATGCAATGATTCAATCAGTACCTGCTTAATTCTTACGAAATATATAATCATTATAGTCATGGAAAACATTAGTAACTAGCACAAATCGTTTCTAAACTATTTGCATAAATACATATTTTACAGCTCTACCAAAATATAATGAGCAGGAATCAGCTGTATTCGAATTTATTCTTTAACCTATAAAAATAAGTGTCATTTAGGTATAATGTTCTTATGTAAGTCGAGTCAATGTATTTCTCTTACATACAAACGTACCTACCCGAAAACCTAAATAATAAAAATAATATCAAGTCATAATTGCAAACCTTTTGTAGATTTTCGTGTCCCGCGTAGGCTTCTATCAAATGATCCTTGTTATCCGTTTTACAGACGGAGAGGCAGTGGGCCGCTGTAATGAGTACATTCTGGTTGAGGATAGAACCACCGCAGATCCACTGCTTCGAACAGTCTATGGCCAAATACACGCAATGCGGATAATCATAGATCGTAGTGTAAACACCACCGACCACAAACGGTTCCATTTTAGACAGGCATCTTCTGAAACACGTTAGGAAAAACACTAAAACGAACTTATGTAAAAAAGTCATTATGTTTGGATAGAGTTATGTAGATTAGGTTATTAAACTTTATGGCTTTTAATTTTACATTTACGATCGTCGTCATTTTGACGTCCCCATATTAGTGGCACATCAAAGTACTGCGTACGATCTGATTGGATTTTTATTACCCACCGGCTCACTGTTTAGGTTTGTTGAGCGGAAAATTTCATGTTATAAAGTTATGTGCATTAGTAAATAGCATTATTAATCGTGTAGAAAAAATATTACGATGTTTATACGACTAAGGGTACAATTTTTGCTTGATTGTATAGGTATATCAGTGGAAGGTCAAAGTGGTGATACGAACTCTTTCATGGGAACTAAAACAGAACTGGTACAATGTGGGTGTACCTAATGATTTTACATCTGTGAACCTATCACTTATCGAGAATTACAGGTGTGATGTTATGATTTATGACCGAAAAACAACTCTTAAAGCTTGGTAGAGTCGCCAGGAAAAAGTTTCATAATACGTTTGGCAGTAAGAATATCTAGAGGTACTAAAATTATAAGAAATTCCTCTTGGCCGAATTGCACTCAGCGGGACCAATCACAATTACAAACAACACAAAAGAGCTATCTATGCAGGTATTCACAAAAAGAAATCGCAAACGTGGTAATGGTAAAACCTATAAGATAGCTATCTGTCAAACTAACACTAAGGTAAGGTATTGCCAAGCCAATTGCCACATGGAAACAGGTTGCGTCGTGGTGTAGAGATTGGCCAATCAACAAGGATGGTAGCAAGGTTAACCGCCCAGGGTGCGCCAGACGTATTAAGGCGCCTGAGTACAAGTCCAATTTTGCAATTAGTGTTCCATCAAGAAAAGTCAGCAATTTTTCACGAAGATCCATAATATTTACTTTTCAAAGCAGTGTTATAATCACGGCAACTTTGAAGGTTACCTATAAATTAATACTTATTATGTCTACTTACTTATTTACATTCGATGAAGTATGAAGATCGTGATCATTTTTTAATTTAACGCTCTTCTGACTTCATCAATGTAGTGAACTTTTAAACTTCATGTCGGTGTTGTTGTACTAAGTTACTACAACAAATATGACACTATAAATATTTAAGTCTTCGAGAAATAAGTAACGTTATAGATACAAGAGTCACTTGTCTAGGGCGGAGGTTCCATATGTGTTTCTGTTATAGATACTTAGTTACGATTCAAGTATGTAATCACGAAAAATGTCGTAAACAGTTCACAGAATTCTCCCAAGATTTTAACGCAGTGCTGTCTATCAAGTTAATTAACTGACGAATCTTCGCCAAGATTAGAAAAGTTTAATTCAACTTTGCAGAGGCGAGCTTTCCCATGAGTAAACATTTTGAAATATCATCGTTATCTCTGGAATATTAATGACAAAATATATTAAGTTAGTACGTAATTTATAAGATTAAACTTTTTTATCTAGAAATCTCTTTTACTTTTATTTTGTTTATAAAGCTTTTAGGTACCACTTATCGCAAGACGAGACGGCTCTTAATGTGAGTAACAGTTTGAAGCCTTATTACCGCGAACAAGGTCGCCTGTAAGATGGGGTCGCTCTAAACGGAACACCACGAATCTAGGTTGTTTCATCCAAAACAATGGCTTGGTGTAGCGGCGTGAGGCGTCCTTTCATAATCTGTGAAAAGGTTCGGACTTTGCCGAGTAGAGGCGAGCGTGTGCTTGAATGGTTGGGGTGGCGCATGCGTCAGGCGTGGGTCGATATGTGGTGACGTCAGCGGCAGTTAGGCCTCAGCCTCAGTCAGCCGCCGTCGGCCACAGCGCGAACATGTGGTTGCAATGCTTGGCTGCAACGTTGCTCATCGCCGCTGCCGCGTCCCGCGAGGTCTTCACCAACACCTTCCTGGTCCGCTTCAAGCGTGCCGTGCAGCACGACGAGGCGCACCAGCTGGCGCTGCGCCAGGGCTTCGACAGTCTCGGACCGGTGAGTGGCGACCACGTGATTATACGTAAACATAGCCATAGACGCGCCGCTCATTTTTGCGCCCGTATAACTTGATTTACGTCCAGCGGAATATCTGAAATTTGCCAAATCGCCCAATTTTGTTGCGACTCGGCGTTTCGTATATTAATAGCTCGGATAATAACTATTATGTTGGGGGTTGTAGCGTGTTGTGTTGACTATTATGGCTTCGGGCGACTTAGAATCGGTAATTGAAAAAGTTTCGAGTATTTATTTATGGTGTAGTTTAGTATTTAGTTAATTTTAATAGCAACATAAACATAATTTTTTAGCCATTCGTAGTCCTAATTTTTTCGGAAATTGGCGCGATATTCTCTTTGTGTTGTAGGCGGCACTTGCTTGTCTCCGAGGACATCTACGCTAGTATCAGTAGCAGGTTGCTAAGGCCACTGTTGGTCAAAAAAAATCATGATGGATACTTACTCGGTTGATTTGTTTGTTTCTGCCGGCGGCGGCGCGCGTCACGCGCTTGAACGTAAACATTTCGGCTTTATTTCAAATTTGAGTATTGGAGTTGCAGTTTCATTATTTAGGAAAAGGGGTATTTATTAAGTATTGCTCTCTGCAGACACGACATTTCGGTAATGAATCTTACCAATTAACAATTCAAGAAAAAATTGTAAGTGTACCTGATTAAGTCTTTTTTTAGGTTTTTACTTCCAACAATCAAAAGATATCTGAGGCAACATTTACAGAACAGAAACTATTGATAGTGGTTCTACACGAAAAGTTGCCCTTTTAAGAGTTACAAGATACAGTCAGCAACACAAGTAGTTTTAAAGTAATTAAATGTCAAATATATTGTAATTGAAAGAAATGGATTAGAAATATAAGTAGCTGCTAACTCAAAGAGTCCTCTATATGGAGATTTATATTTAAGTTGAAAGCATAAATTTTTCTTCATTTAGTGATAGATATTTAATTATTTATCATATAAAAAACTTTAAAAGCTAAAATTAAAATATTTAATCATGCAAGACGCCTTAACTTAACTTTATGCTCTAGTTACAAATTAATTTTCGGTTCATCAATATAAAGGTATAATTTTCAGTTTTACTGTTATAAAATTCAGATTAGAAGAATGAACATTGTTAATTAAAATTTATACATTCTTCGCAAATGGTAGAATAGGTATAATTTAAAATTATGAATACAGATATAATATTTTCCTTTTTTAAGAACCTCACCCCACACTTTTAATTTCTCCTGTATTGTGGTTGCGTTTCACAAACACCCAGACTCGCGACAAATATCTGCGGACTGCACAATTTTTTTCCCGTGCAGGAATCGAACCCGCAACCCTTAGCGCCGCAGTCCAAGCGCTTAGCGAATGCGCTAAAAAGGTCGGCAATAGATCGTCAAATATGGTAGTAATTGGCGCAGCCATTTTTTTCGAGATATAATATGTATCCATAATTCCATATCGCTTATTTTCGTATTGCCAGTTTCACCTTTTACCACAGATTACCTAATATTCACTTTATGAAATAACCGGGTCACGAGAACAGTTTCAGATAAAACGCTGTGTCATACCAGCTAGGCTTTTATCCCTACACTGAGAAGAGTATGTTTAGATAAACGAGGTCGTTTCCCTTACTGTGTTCCACATTATGCATTCAGTATAAATTGCCTAGCAACACGGATGTAGTTACAGTAGCATTAAGGTGCCGTCGCAATAGCTTGGCTGTTTACAAACGTTTAGATTTTATTATAAAAAGAAGCTTTTCTTAGCACTCAAGTCTAGACTGGAGAGGAGAATCTTTCTGGTTTTGTAGGCCTCAAACTGCAGAAGTAAATATACTTTTCAGGTAGAAGAACTCGCGGTTAAAACTAGTATACACAATGGACTTGGAATGGTTTACTGGTTTTCTTGTTGATGTAGCCATCAAACAACAATTAATAAAAACTTTCAAATCCTTTACACTGCAAACATGTAACTACACAAAGCACATATAGAAATACACGTAGGTATATACCTGCAATGTAGATAAACAATAAACTTATTAGCTCACCCAAAGCTTAACAGCTACCACTCACGACATAATAACAATGTTCATAATCCCTCAATCACCGATACTCCCACGAAATTAATAGGAGTGGTCTAATCTTTGTTGCGAGTCACACGCCGCCTACACGACGCACGTATCACACAAACAAAACAAATAAATGATACCGTCATTTATCGTTCTACAAGTGAGAAAGAAAAACTTGCATGGATAACAGTGGGTAGGTTAAACATAGTCTTCACTGTAAGAAGAATAAAAAGGACCCACCTTTATTCGTAAGACTAGCTTTAATTAAGTAGGATTGAAGGCACTATCAAAATGTCATATTTTCGCTCTCATACATAAGACACTGCTGATTAATCAGGAATTGTGGCCGTTAAATGGCAATACATTCGTCCCCTATTACATCAAATTATTGGTACTATCCCGCGCAACGTAGGTTAGCAAATAACACATCTGCTAACCACTTTAGGGTATTCAGGTATGCAATTTATAGTTGTTAACTAAACATATTATAATAAAGTATACATCTCATCACAAAAACTCTTATCATGTTAAATGCTTATCAAAGCTCCATATTCTATTTAATTTAGGCAAATACTACACGAGATTAAAATGTTTGAATTGAATTCAGCAAGTAATTAAGTTTGAGACAGTGCTACGTCACATTAGAAGCAGATGTTTTGTACACGCATTATGTAAATCACGTTACAGGAGCATTTTGTATTCTACGTCCCTCTAAAACGTGCCTGAATCTGACACAAAAAGACATCCACAATCACAACCTTGTGTTCCTTTCTTTATGATTTTCGTATTTATTTTTGTCTTTTGTATTTATTCCTTAGATTTTAGGATTTGTACGTTGTACCTTCTGCTTGATGTATTCCCATTCCCAAAAAAAAAAAGTTCCCATATATTGCTTAAATGGGATATGCAATATATGGGCACTTAAAAAAAAAATGCTGTTTTATTATAATGTAGCGTCATCATCATCATCATCATCATCAGCCGGAAGACGTCCACTGCTGGACAAAGGCCTCCCCCTTAGAACGCCATAATGAACGACAACTTGCCGTTTGCATCCACCGGTTGCCCGCAACTCTGACGATATCGTCGGTCCACCTGGTGGGAGGCCTGCCAACGCTGCGTCTTCCGGTTCGTGGTCGCCACTCGAGAACCTTTCTTCCCCAGCGGTTATCAGTTCTTCGAGCGATATGGCCTGCCCATTGCCACTTCAACTTGCATATGCTTTGAGCTATGTCGGTGACCCTAGTTCTTTGGCGAATTTCCGTATTCCGGATCCTGTCGCGCAAAGAAACTCCGAGCATAGCTCTCTCCATAGCTCGTTGAGTGACTCTGAGCCTCTCTAAAAGGCCAACCGTTAGCGACCACGTCTCAGAGCCATACGTCATCACTGGCAACACACACTGGTTGAAAACCTTCGTCTTCAGACACTGCGGAATTTTGGACGAGAAGATGTCGCGTAGTTTCCCGAACGCTGCCCATCCGAGTTGGATTCTTCGGGCGACCTCTTTGTCGAAGTTGGACCTGCCTAACTGAACAGTTTGTCCAAGGTAGACATAGTGGTCAACAACCTCGAGAGTATCGTTCCCAACGATAACCGGTACGGGTGCGACATGGACATTTGACATGATCTTCGTCTTGTCCATGTTCATTTTAAGACCCACCTGTTGGGAAACGAGACTGAGGTCGCTGAGCATAGTATTGAGCTCCTCCAGCGATTCCGCCATGATAACTATATCATCGGCAAAACGAAGGTGAGTGATGTATTCGCCATTGATGTTGATGCCGGACCCGTTCCAGTCCAAGAGCTTGAAAACGTCCTCCAACGCATTTGTGAACAGTTTCGGAGAAATCACGTCTCCCTGTCTCACACCACGCTGCAGTTGGATTGGTTTCGTGCTCTCGTCCTGTAACCGGATCGACATGGTGGCGTTACTATACAAACACTTCAACACCTCGATATACCTATAGTCAATATGACATCGCTGAAGGGACTGCAACACAGCCCAGGTTTCGATTGAATCGAAGGCTTTTTCATAGTCCACAAACGCTAGACACAGTGGCCGATTATACTCCTCGGTCTTCTGTATAATCTGGCGGAGCGTGTGGATGTGGTCTATGGTGCTAAAGCCTTTTCGGAAGCCGGCTTGTTCGGGAGGCTGGAAGTCATCAAGCCTGCGTTCGAGACGGTTCGTAATGACTCTCGAAAACAGCTTATACACATGGCTCAGAAGCGAGATGGGTCTGTAATTCTTCAACAAGGTGTTGTCACCTTTTTTGAAGAAGAGCACCACCACACTCCTGTGCCATGCTTCTGGCGTAGTACCCTCGAGTATGACGGAATCGAATAGCTTCTGGAGGACTAAAAGTACCGGTTTTCCACCCGCTCTCAGAAGCTCCGTTGTAATTCCGTCATCACCCGGCGCCTTGTTGTTCTTAAGCTGTTTCAGAGCCACTCTAATCTCGTACAGGCTGATGTCTGGGATGTCCTCAGTGTAGTGTCGGGTCAGTTTAGCTCTAGAGTCCTGAGCTATCCTGACAACGGGTTCCCGTGTCGAGGTGTACAGCTGTCCGTAAAACCTCTCGAGCTCTCTCAATATTTCCGGTTTCGTTGAGATGATACTGCCATCGTCGATCTTCAGCTTCGTCATTTGGCTTTTCCCAACAGACGAATTCCTCGCGAACACTTTGGAGCCCTGGTTCCGCTCAATTGCGTCCTTAATACGGGCAGTATTAAAGGAGCGCAAATCGTGACGCGTGGAGATAGAAATTCGCCTATTGAGTTGACCGTATTCCGACATGTCAGCTGAAGATTGCAGTCTCATCGCATTCCGGGCTTCCATTAACTTAATGGTTTTATTGGAGAGCTTCTGAGGTTTTCTGCGGCGTGGGGTTCTAAAGAACTGGGACCCCACTGCTTGGACAGCTTCCACAAACCCGTTGTTTATCTCGTCCGCTGTTTCGCATTCGGCTAGGCACTGGAAACGATTACGCAGCTCGAGTTGAAAGCTTTCGGGGTTCTGGATCTGGGCAGGACCAGGACGGAGCGTGGACTTCATCAGACGAGACCGTTCAAGCTTAACATGGATATTCAGTGTGCCTCTGACAATACGATGATCGCTACCGGTTTTCACCTTCCCGATCACAGAGACATCACTGAATATACGCTTCTTGGTCGTCATGATGAAGTCGATCTCATTTTTGGTTGAACCATCGGGGCTAATCCACGTCCACTTCCTGGATGGTCGCTTCTGGAAGAAGGAGTTCATCAAATAGAGTTCTTCCTTCTCCATGAAGTCGACCAGCCGCTGGCCCCTCTGGTTCCGCTGCCCATATCCAAACGACCCTACTCTCAACTCATCGCCATTCTGAGTGCCCACCTTAGCGTTGAAGTCCCCCATAACAACGGTGAAGTATGTTTTGGAGGTATGCATGGCTTGTGAGATCTCCTCATACATAGCCTCTACTTCATCGTCAGGGTGTGTCGAGGTCGGCGCATATACCTGGATGACCTTCAACGAATACCGATCGGTGATTCTGAGTATCAGGTAAGCTACCCTGCTCGACACACTATCGACTTTTACCACGCTATTAATGAGGGACTTACGGACGAGAAACCCAACACCACCCTGGGACTTTCGGTCTCCTTCCCGGAAGAAGAGCATGTTGCCGGAGTCAAGGATTATCGTATCCTGTCCCTCTCTTCGGATTTCAGATAATCCCATGATGTCCCAACGCAACCTGCTCAATTCTTCCTCCAGCTCGACAATCTTCTCATCGGTCCGAAGCGTGCGGACGTTGTGCGTTGCCAGGGCCAAAGTCCGGTGGGGGTGGTAGCGAGGAATCAACCGGTGATTCTTAGCACCCCCTGCTCCTCCGTTACCTGGCCCGCTACCATAGCCAGGGATAGAGGAGCTGCCGGGTACTGGGGGCCGTGGCAAAATTGTGTGTTTCATTTGGGGGGGGGGGGGGTTGCCATAATCCCCACGCTTGGCAAGCGGCTTGGGGATCGCAGTATTGGTGGTCAAGTTACAGAAGACGCTGCTGCCCATCTTCTGGTTTTTTCCCTTAGTCGCCTCTTACGACACCCACGGGAGGAAAGGGGGTGGTCAATTCTAGGCCGGATACCACACGGCGTAATGTAGCGTAGCACTAAATAATACGTTTCTGCGAGAAATTATAATTAATTTAAATACGCTAATTGAGCCCAGGATTTATTTAAGATTAGAGTGGTTGCTAAGGGAAACCAGAATATGAGAAAGATGACAACAATGAAAAAAAATCATTAATCTTATTGCTTCAGAAAACACAATTTTAATTTGTTATAACTATTTTAGATGAATATTCAACAAGTATTGAAAAAATAAATGTAGGTTAATAATAATTTGTGTAGGTTTTAAATAGGTAATGAAAATACCAGCCCAATTAAAGACAAAAGGAGAGCGGCGATCTTCAGAACAAAATAAATACTGGCAAAGAAATTTTACTCTTAGTGTACTTGAATTGTTGATTCGATTGAGTCATGGGTTCAAGAACAATACAATCAACAGTTGGGGTTCAGACAATTCGACTCCAACGCGTTAACCTTTGGTTTTGACACGGAAGGTGACGTGAATGAAGATACCGAAGCCAGATAGGTATAATCAGAGATCGCCCATTCAAAGCTAGACCGAGTCTATGTCACAATAGGCTAGGCACATAATAGATCTCCAAAGGTGACTAAGTAAGCGGTAAGGAATATCTTGTGGCATATTTCATTAAAAAATAAACGGTTTCTTTATCTCTGTTTTATTAATAAGTGTGTCGTATCGTTATTATCTAAATGAGCTAAAGAAAAGAGCTTAGAGAGACAAAATATCTCTTAAGCCACAAAATATATAACGTTAGGAGTACCTAATATATTGACAAAAGAAAGTATTACTTATTTCGTCAATATATTTTAGAGTTAAATGTTGTACTTAATATTAAAACCAGCGCTGTAGTTTTAACAGCTACAGCATATTATTGTGTTGAGACGGACTTTTTCTGGTCTTGTTCCATATTATTTTTAAGTATATGCCAAAAAAAATATTGTTTCTTCTCCATTCTTATAGTCTTTGGTTATGGTGACGTTTCAAGCTTGTTGAATAGTAATGTCGAAAAACCGGCGAGTAGAGGATTTTCGTGGCACATCGATATTGTCTGATTAATCTATCAATGATAGCGTCACAGAACGTGATGCGGGTTAGTTCAATGTGCTGGAAAAGAACTTTCTAACTGTATGCACTATAGTAGCGATAGGTATAGTTGATGTTGGCTTACGATAAGCCGCTTAGCAATCTGAATTCAATATAACGATTACAATGTCAAAAAATATTTGTATAGATATGGACATTTATGTCAATAAGCATCTATATAGATCAAATAACGACATTTATTTAAATATTAGTTTACAACAATTACGTAATTAATGGACATGAATATTATAACGTAAAATAAAGATGCCTGCTCTATTAATGATAATCCTAGTCATGTTATGGAACATAAATGGAAAGTTACGACCGTAAAAAGAATAATTATCATCGTGTTTTCGTCGAAATTAACACTAAAATGAAGCTTGGTGTCAACATAAATAACAAGCACGTATGAAATACTATGTAATATATGCGTTGAAACATTTTATTGTTACAAACATGCAAAGTATAGCCACATAAAAATGGGACAAATAAAAACTGAACAGTATTATTTTATTTTGAAATCTTCAACATAATGTTTTTTATTTTGTATTGTCGGCGAAATTCATGTGCAGTTTAAACTTGTATGCGTTATACAAGTCATCCATATAAAAAAAAGATATAATCATCCCTTTGGCGCCGGCTGATAGCTATGTCTGTAAGATAAATTAGGGTTTTCTACATAATGCAAATTAGGACGGTTTGCGTAGACCGTTGCTACAGGCTACGCACTACGCCGTAGCAGAAATGGATCTATTATAAAACTATTGTTTGCGTGAATTTTATAGGTTTGATCATAATAAGATCATGTTAGCATGTAATAGGGCTTTTTTAGACTAGCTGTTAAAAATATCGAGATTTACTTTGTGGTTTTGCTTGAATCGGTCAAAGCACAGCAGCTATTCTTTGCAAAAAAATACTTACATTGTATTACGTTTACTTACAATAATAAACCGAGTACATACCATCAAACAAGCATTGTTATTTAAAGAGGCGCATACATCAACAACCGTGCCGCTCGAGCGCTTCACAAGTGGAGCAAATACGAAAATTGCGGCGCTACCATTTTGAAAAGCTCGCGATTTCCATACAACATACAGAGTGTTTTTAGATGTGTACTCAGCCTAAAAGACGTTGTTAAGCCACCGGCGCCGCAGGGTTACTCCTATTATAATTTACAGCCAGTATGAGCCATGTATTAAGTACCTAGCTGCCGCCGGCATGGTCGATACGAGAGCCTCAAACTGACTCGTTAATATGCCGCCGGCTTCGAACTTATAACGTCCTTAAGCTTAAATATTAAATGGTATCGAAAACTTTCGCAGGTCATTATACAAATAGCTTTAATACTTGATAATATTATGTGTGCCGTCTGAAGTCGCCTAGATGTAATAACATTTATATATTAGCTACAGTAGTCAGTAGGTCAATTCTCATAACTGAAGACGTTATCAAGCAGTGCATTCGTATTAAAAATCATTGGTTTTATACAAGAATTGACCAACAAAAGTAGTCACCGCTCTCTAGTGATATGACCGCCATTGTACCCTCTAAATTAACAATGATGTCAATATGCTGAGTTACTATGGTGTACAATACCCAAAGCAAATTCTATCTATTCGACGTAGACACTATTGTTTCATATTATAACATCGTAACTGTCTACACGATCGGTAATTATGAACAATCAATACCCATATAAATGTTCGGGTGGGTGATTGCAATCATTTGTATATGTTATTTACTGTCTAGTCTATGCACACCATGTGTGATTTGAGGTGGGTTGTTGGTGGTGAATGGACGGCGAAAACGGGGGAGCGGGCTTGTGAAGTACCCTGGGGGAGGCCTACGATAAGCAGTGGATTGCAATAAGCTGATGTGATAAATTTTAACGTCACATTTGAGGAGGCCTATCAAGGTTTATGTTCAATAAAACATGATAATTTCAGCATCCTCTAATAATCAATTGTGATCTTCTCGTAGCAAGCTGTTATTATCGTGCTTTTGTATTACCAAAAGGTAATTCTTTGTGATTTTCCTCAATCATTGTAATTAGACGAATCAGCTTGATTGAATGACCGATTAACTTCTTTAATAAATTTTTTTCCCAAAAAACTTGAACCACAAGAGAAAATGTAAAGCAGGAAATTACCAAGTTTAATAACATACTACAAACATATTATATTAATATGCAAATGACGACAGTATGAATAAGTTATAATTGCGCTCTTTCACTCGGTTTATGAAAATGTAAATAGGTTTACAGAGTCGCATAGTAGAAGGCTCTCTTTTATAATTCATTCAGATCGTGAAAGGCAGAAAAGTATATTTTTTAACATATTTTTTCTAGGAGTTGACAAGCAGGGTTAGAAAAAACAAGTATTAATAAACAAACAATTTCTCTTAGCAGTATATAATTAACTTATAACATAAGTCTATATAAAGTCTACATTATGAATTCTAAGTATGATAATAATAATTCACATTCTACGAAATTTGGAGGTCGTATGATGTTTATGAAAATAAAGCAAACAATCGACTTGCGATCACCGACGGCTATACACAGACGTATGTCAGAGACTAAATGACGAATTAATTCCTATCTCATTGACTTCAAAGAAAAGTAACTAACTTTTTATATCATCTATGGTAAAGATGGGGTGACGTATAATGTGTCATCCAAATAATTTTTTCAAATATAATGTGCCTAGCTTTGCTGTCGTCGTATATAGAGAATGGCAAATAGGTAATAATTTTCGGTTCTTTAATACAATTACGCTGGGAAGCAGTATTATAAATTTTAGATGATCAAATAAATTACCGTAGTTTATAATTTAATTATACATCATTAGAATATATTATTAAAGCTTATGAATAAGACAAATTAGCAACAGTGACAGAAATTCATCAGCTCTGTTATTTTATTGAAACTTCCCGTCCTATTAAAGGGGAATGCCCACGGATGGTATCGCTAAAATTTGAATTGTGTCATTAGCTAAATATATTGAAAATTCCTGTTTTTATTTATAATAATTTTTTAACTTGTTATTACCCTTCTACTTCTCCGGATAAATTCTGATAAAGTAAAAAGCATATTATATGACTAAATCCTAGAAAAGAGGAAAGCAGTGTTGCCATTTCTTAAGTAATTAATTTGAATAAGAGATAATTCCTTGATAATCGATACAACATAACGATTCCAGGAAAATACCTTTTGTTTTTAAGGAAAACACACTCATGTGGTATTTTAATAATTAAAATAGGTCTAATGTGTAATATGAAGGTAATGCGGAAAAACTCGACGTAACCAAGCAATAACTGTGTGTATGCTAGCTCATTCTTTCATATTAAGCATAAATAATGTTGGTATGTTTAGTAAAAAAATTGAATTATAAGCGAAATACGTGAACTGCGTTGTACTGCGGTTCCATACCGGGGCCCGGTATGCGCACAGTCAGCGGTTTGACAGGTCATACCGGGAGCCGGTATAGCCCACAGACTAGGTGATAAAAAACAGATTGACCATAGGTTAAGAACGTTTCACAGTGTATTTCATAATAGTAATCATGCGACTAGTAGGGGATTTACCACACAGACCAGGTATTTACTGCCTTACTCGATTATTTTGTCTTTAGCTATTGTTATAGCTCACAATGAGCTATTGAATCAGGTCGTTTTCCATTAAGGGAGCAAGACTGCGTGTTTAAATTATTTATTTCAATAATAAAATACTAAAACTAAGAAAACTAGGTTTCTTTTCGTATGCTCGAAAGTATCGATTACATTTGGATTAATCAATCGAAACGCCTGGCAACACTGATGACTGCTGCAGCTGTCATTATTTACTTTGATTATTTATTCACGTTGCACTTTTGTTGTTTTGAATGTTTATTTGTGTGGTTGTGATTAGTTACAATCAACAAAAATAGGGAAAAGTGATAGTGAGACAGAGACTGTATTAGTTAACATGGAAAACCCATGGTCTGTTAATTGTTCACTTCGACAACGTCATATTATACGTTGGCAGTCGTCGGGCGAAGTTAATGATTTTGTCTACAATACTTTAGCATCTTGGATTGCACCCACACCAGTAAGTCGTGATGATTGTTACCTTATTCGTAGGACAGTTAACGTGGCATACCATCATTCAATAAAAATCAAGTATCGAATGGATTGCTTCTAAAAATGAAACATGCAAACTATTTTATCGCCAATATTAAAAAGATGTAATTATTTGTCGTTACAGGTTTAACGTAAGGGCGTGATTTGCATTGAATGTTCAGTAGCTTTGCCAGAGGCTATAAACTGGACCTGCAACAATTCCTGAGTTTGGACATACTAGTGTATGTTTTGCATGTGGAGTATCTATAATGCGTACACATACATCAAGAGTGCCTATATATTGTGACGAAAGGAATATTATAATTCAATGGATATCTCCTCATTTGGTAGGTACCTATGTAAAATAATGTCTATCAAAGGATTTTTGCGTCCTGGCCAAATCAAATGCAGCCTGCACTTTGTGTGAACATCATTCGCACTATTCCACTAATACCTACATTCTATACACCTACTAATTTATTGATGCTACATAAAGCTTCATTCCTTTAATGCAAATGTGTTGTGGAGTGGTGTTCTCACCAGATACTAGGGAACGCACCGTGGAGGAAAAGTCATAGATGGACTGGAGGCTAGCGGCATAGTTGACTTATATTCTCACATAGTGCTGGCTGCATTCTATTTGACTGAACTGCAGAACATAGCTAGTCTGTCTGTGATAAATCTTTTCTTTCCCAGTTAATAGTTAGTACATTTAGTTATGTAACAAAACCCACATGACCCTAAGATACAGAAATGTCTTATTTTTAGGTTCCACATCTAGAAAGAGTGTGTCAAGCCTGTTGGATGGCAGCTAGAAGAAATGTTCAACAACATTTGCAACAGGATGCAAATAGAGATACTTCTGGTGCTGAAATAGAGAATGTACAGGCTCCTGAGCTACCACCGCTTCCACAGGAATCATTGTTTCAACCACAAAGAAGGCAACAAGAACCAACTATTACCTACACTTAGTAGATACAAGCGTGCTACTGCTAAAACAAGACATTTTATATTTCCAGGTTGTGAAAATGTAATATGCTTAATAGTTCCTATGATTTTAAAATAAATTATACTCTTTCATGTCATTTATTATTTTATTTAAATAAATTATATGCTACACTCAGTTTTTATTTCAGTTTCCTGTATTATATATTTTAGGTTAGTAGAAAGGTATATTTCTATTCATTCTATTAAATAGTGGTTTTCTAAAGAATAGAATTTCTGGCGAAGTGATAGACGTTACGTTACGTCGATTCCAGTTTTTTCCTAGAAATGAATAACGCAGCGATATTCCTTAGATACTTTACGCGTTAGTTTTAAAGAAGTGAGTTTAGAGAGGAAACTTGCGAATTGATTTGGCGTGATTGCGCGACGTAGCGTTACGTACCTACTTACAACTGCGCGCGCAGCGTTAGGTACAATTGCGCGCGCAGCATTATTTAGTCATTTCTTGTTATTCATCACAAAATTGCCGTTGATTCCGGAGAGTTATCAAAATAATAATAACTGTATTTGAAAGTGCTGGAATCAAGCTATAAATTAAGCTACATTAGATTAAGACACAAAAGATTTTATAGCGATACTAAGTGTCATAGTCACTTGGGCATTCTCCTTTTCGTTAGTTTGTGAAAATATATTATGTCTGTAAACGTAGATGACACAGGAAATATTCCTAGCTAGTAGCACGTTGGTAAAAATTTCTTTATACAAATAATAATTTATTAATAAATTAGTTAATATAAAAAATATGCATTTGTTGACTGTAAAATCTTGTATAGGTAATATGTACTTGAACCGTTGGTAAAAATATCTAGTAACAGCATTAGAATGATGCTTTATTGTATCACACCTTAACTGCTGGTAAAAATTAATTCCTTATTTTAATACGTAAATACATTTTAAACCCCAAACGTGCCTAAAGAGCCGTGAATTCTAGGCCGCACCGAAAATATTTAATTATAAAATTCTCTCCAGGAAACCGTGGAGCAGATAGTCCAGTTTTAGCATTTAACATTTGCGAGGTCTATCCGTTATTTAAAGCGAAAGTCCCGAATTAGTCGCCACTTCAGTAGCTCTCGTGGTCCGTCGCTTTGATTCGCGTTACATTTTAGCGAGACCTTTTCTGTGGTTAAGCCCTTGTCTGTAATGTTTGTAGATCATGTGGTGGTCCATCACCCAAATTTCTAGGCACAAGAATTTTAAATTTTTGATTCATACAACATTTTTCCCGAACGTATTTTCATTCTGATTTCATGTTAGACAAATAAATATCTTACTGAGTTCACCGACATAATATATATTTTCTACGCTAAATATGTATCCTCATGATGGTAAATTAATCTAAGCCCTTGACACTATTCTTCTTATTCTAGTATTTTTAGAATGGATCGTTCCGTTCTGATAGCCATATTTCATGCCTACGTAATAATAATTATGTTTACATAACATTTATGCGCGCACTTGAAAATATTTCACAGATTTCTCAAACAAATGTAGAAATTCTTATTCATCCTTGCCTCTTGGTTGTTTCAACCTTTTTAATAACAAAGGGAATACTTAGGAATACTTTCAGTAGAGGTATCCGACGTTAAAATTAGTTTCGTGAGCGTCAGAATAGAGGCTCTCAAATGTTGTAGATATTTCAACAGACCCTTAATTTCTTGTTCCGTCGCCGACGACGTCGAATTACACTCAGGCGTATTTAATATTAAAGTAATCTTAATGGTTTTGTTTTCTTTTCGGGCAAAAGTAAATCTGTGTTAGTCTTTTAAAATATTTTTTTAAAGGTTTCTGGCTGTAAAGCTTTGGGGAGAACTGTCAACAGTTTTCCCTTAGGTAGTTGTTTCTTTTCGTTAGGATTTCTTTATGTCAGACTAAAAATGTTATCTAATAAAATATTATTTAGTTTTAGTTACAATAATGGGCACAAAAAAAGACTCGAACTTTTAATATTTTTGTGTACAAAGATACGTTGACGCAGTTTGCTAAAATAAATGGCAAACATAATTTTTGCGTACGTACTAATTCATTTTCAGGTGTTACCAAAATTAACCTATTAGCCATCGCCTACACAAAATCCATTTATGGTGATTTGAATTGAATATGTGGGCGGTTCATACCATTGATAAGTAAACAAGTTGTCACATTATAACCTTCGTCTACCACCGTGACGTCACTATAGTTGTCGTTGAATGACTACCCACGAGACGCACTGTTAATAGTAGATATGTTTTGTATAAATTATGTTAATATATTGATGAGGTTGATTGTTATTCAATCGAGAATAAAGGTTAAGATAATGTAGATATTTATAGGTCTTTCATAGCGTCATGTGTGTGTGCCTAAACATGGAACCTCGTTTTGAATTGAGATTTTTTTATTCCGAAGCTGTTTTGTTATGTAAAGTTAATAAAGTTTAGTTTGATTCTTACTGAATTTTATAATAATCTTCCACATGTAGCACTCTTATAATATAGTTTAAATTCTATTAAATTTTCTTTCTATTTTACAGATTTATAGTATCTATATTAGTCATTAGAATATTAGATTTTTTTGTAACTAATTAAATTTATGTAATCCTTGTGACAATATGTATAAATCTTCTGATATGGGATACCTGAAATTAATGCATTTTATGTTTTTAAATTTTAATTAGAATGATTGTCTCTACTAGAAAACAAAAGCTCAAATAGGTACTTTTTAAACACAACCCGCGTTGCACTTGCATTGATCTTTAAATGCGTATACTTTGAAAACCGTTTCAGTCTTATTCTGACCTCCATACTAGTCAATATACAAGACATTATTTTAAATTCACTTGACTTGCAATAAATAGGTCGTAGCTTCTTTAATTGATGGTCTCCTAGTAATTGTTATTGATTAGGTCTATTTCAATCGACACTTACTAACGCTTTTTCTATTATCTATTTAATTCGTTCCATTTTATTTGACACAGAAGGATTTCATGTTTATAATTACTCCATATAAAATGGGATTAACAAGATAACACACAAGTCTCCAATCCGATTATGCTGAAGCGGGACTAATGAGGTTTTTTCGAGTATAATATTATGTTAGGATATAATAATATTATAATTAAGTTATAATCTCGAATAAGCGGCAATTCAATTTGTAATTTTTGGTAACGAACCTTTTGTTTTTAGTTTTATTATGGATAAAACCAAAAAAAGTAATTAGTTTCCAAATAAGAATATTAAGAGTTATTGCAGTTCAATTTAGTCTTGAAATAAGACTTCACGGACTTATCGTGGGTTTGTTTGTCGTGTTATTTATGCTGAAGTAAAGGATCTGTATTTTTATCAATCAGTCAAGTGCGTAGCCACAGGTTTAAATAAATGAGCATACTAGTTACTGTAGAAACATTGTGAATATAATACATCATTTGTGTATAATAATAATGTCCTCCTGACCGAATTTCGGTCACGGCGGCCTGTCTCAGCTGAGACTAGCCATCTGCGCAGGAGATATGATAGTGCACAAGTATGCGCGCAGACACAGGTGCACTCCCTATTCCCTCACTCTCATAATCCGATGGGACGGTAGACCGACACGACCGGAGAGAGATCAGGCGCAGGACCAACAGCTTTACGTGCCTTCCGAAGCACGGTGGGGTCTCGACATGTGAAAACGGTCACCCATCACAAGACTGACCGCGGCGAGCACGGCTTAACCTCGCAGATCGACTGATCTGCCGGGTAGCCGGATAGCTACGAGCCCCACTCTTGTGTATAATATATCGTATCCCTTATGCCTAGTTTCCAATGATTTATTTATTTATTTATTGCACTATGTAGTTTCACAGAAAACAATTACATGTTATCACAACAGACATAGACCCTGTCAGTCTCATTACAAAAAACTAAATAAACATCGGTTTAAACCTGGCCTTTCAAGTCCAGGCTTATCTGAAGAACCATGGTCTAAATTTGTCCTTATTACAAAAGTTATAAAAACCGTGGTTTTCTTAGCACTGTCATTTGAACCATTGTTTGTATAGCAACCACAGATTAATACAAACATCGTTCGTTCATAATGTTATCATTCTACAAAAACGTTCCATTTGCCCAGAAAAGAAAAAAGTTTAATAATAGACTAATGATTAAATATTCTATAGAAGTGTTAAAAATATTGAGACTATTATTATTTTGCTTAGATTTTAATATCAATTATATCGTCAACTGTAGTTTTGTTTAGAATGAAGCTTGTTGTATTAGCTAGTAATACAACTAAGTACATCCGTGTAACGAAACGTGACGTAATTCGAACTTATTTGTTTATGAGATGTTTGTTGACGTAATTTAGTATGTTAAAACCAAAAGTATGTAATTTATGCTAGTTTATGTATTGATAAACATAAATAATGCGTTAGAACGGCATTTGTAGTGAAATATATGCGAATATATTTTCATACCGGGAGCCGGTATGGCTCACAGACGAGAGGATCTAATAATTCCTCTTGTGAATCGTATTCTATTATATTTTGTATGATGAACCAACAAAAGCAAATAATATCTGTATTATCGGCTTCAATATCCTCAATATCAAATAAATTGACCATTATAATATCCATGTTCAGGTAAAAACAACAACAATATATGATAACCTAAAAGATGAAATTTGACAGATATAATATTTTAAACCATAGTTCTTTACTTTAAACTAGGGGCCGCCCAGGTTTGGCGTTAGACCATAGAATGGACAATGGTTTTTCGCAGAACCACTTTTTGTAATAACACTTTCCTATAAACCGTGGTTTTTAGAGGTTTTAAACCTTGGTTTTTAGATAAACCGCTTTTTGTAATAAGGCCGTGTAAGGATGTAGATATATTTAGACAGTAATGTACACACAATAATTTTTCAATTATGTTTTTAATCAGTAGGAGAGAAGAAGCAAGAATATTGCCATTTATCTAAAAATGTAAACAATTCGGAAACCAAATAGAAAAAAAAAAAACAACAAAACTGTATGAAGCACGTATTTAAGTGTGGTAATAATGAACGCCGAGTTGTATACTTGTATGTAGTTTGTACGGGACGTGAACGGATCACACTTTGTAACTACACGAACGTGTTCTCCCGTGATAATGAACCGCGGCCTTGCTACTTCGCAATCTGATTATTACTCTGTGCCGCTGAATAATTAGGGTTGAACGGAATACTAGGATTAAATAATTTTAGTCTTTAATGCTAAGCTGGGAGATACGTTTTGGTAAATGACATTAGGATTTAAAACAATAATGATTTTAAATTTTGTTGAAGAGATAAGAATGTATTCTGTATCTATGTGCTTTTTACAGACACACAATTTTAGGTGATATCGTTATATAGAGCACAGACTGTCGTATTAATAAATTTGTCATGTACAGGAATCAAACTCCCGGTTCGAGCATAGAAGGCTAAGAACTCACCTACTTTGAATATTACTACCTCTAGAATCATTACAGTTTCACTTTTTCATCAGTATTTATTATCTATTTAACTATATATATATATTATGTTTTTTATTCAGTCAACCCTACCAATATTCAATGTCACACATAATATATAATGTATTTATATTTTAACACGTACGTATATTTGATTAAATAGTTTCTGCGTGTTGTTAATTACATTAGAGCAGTGGTCGGGTTAAAATGTATGCTTCGCCTTTGAATTCAATTTGCAACTTCAGCTATGTCAAAGTTTCGTCGTATATTCAGGGCAAATAAAGCTGTACATGATGGAAATAATTAATTAGTTTTATAAGTATGGTCTTATATGCAGCAAGTTCAGAATGATGTGATTAAACCTTAGATCTTTTCACGGGTATTACAGAAGAGAATTAAAATATGAATTAACTATTAAACCGACGATTCTTAGTAGTAAAATCGTTGGTTTTTATTGAAACCACATCGCTATTGCACTGCTTGATAACTTATTAAGATACTAGAATTGATTTCCTTGCCTCTTGTCTTTGCGTCTCCGTGTGTTTTAAATAATACAGATGAATTGGTCCCAATCGGTTTGAAAGCCTTAATAAGAAAGAAAAACGTACACCAAATAGCACTGAACAAAATGATAAAACAGTCAGACATAAGATCCGTGGCAGAGGGTGTAATCCGTGGCAAAGAGGGGTGAATTTAAATACAAATTGTTTAGTCCAATCATCATCCACTTCATTTATTAATTGGAATAGGCCTTTCTTGTTTATACCAATTACCATGCATTTGTGCCAGTCTGTAGGTTTTTAGATGACATCATTTCAAGTAGGCATAATCTTAGTATTCCCCGCAATGGCATACTTTCAAGTAAGTATAATCTTAGTCGTACCAAGATGAGACGTACTTGAAATTATGCCATTGCGTGTAATCGAGTGACTTGATAATAAGCTGCCGCTATTCAGAGTGTTCGTGTGTGTATAATATATAATTTATTCGCGAGTTTCTTCAGGGTCGGGCATAATTTAATAATAAGCGTCGCCTCCATGACGCGCCATTACTGCCACCTGCTGTTCGTACCACTCTATCAAAACATATTGAGGACTTCTACTTAGCTATATTTATAGAACTAGCTGCGCCCCGCGGTGTTACCCCCTAAATTTTTTCGGGATAAAAAGTAGCCTATATGTTAATCCAGGGTGTCAGCTACCTCCATACCAAATTTTAGCATAATCAGTCCAGCCGTTTGTGCGTGAAGAGGTAACAAACATACAAACACACACACACTTTCGCCTTTATAATATTAGTGTGATTGACAATACTCTTCAACCTTACTTGGTCTTCTTCTTCTTATCGTATGGTTGATGAACAACCTGGTGTCAGAGTTTAAACCGCCTGTAGGCCTCTAACATGGCTTTACACACCGTTGAAATCGCTCAGGTGTGCCGGTTTCCTCACGATGTTTTCCTTCACCGTTATTAGCAACTGATAACTAATTTATAGTACGCACATGAATTCGAAAAGACATTGGTGCGTGCCGGGATTTGAACTTGCGACCTTTGACTTGGCAGTCCAACGGTCATACCACTCGGCTATCAGTGCTGTTACCTTTGTGTTGGTACCTAACTTGGTGTTGGTACCTAACCTTATTTGGCATTCGCAATTAAGTACCTGTCAATATTTATATGATTATTTCAATAAACTTGAATTAGACGTGTAACATCGGTGACAATTAGCCCTAATGACCTTTGATGAGAATGGAATTAGGTATTGACACCGATCACATATTTTATACATACATAAAGTCACGCCTGTTTCCCAGAGGGGTAGGCAGAGACCACAGATTTCCATTTGCTATGATCCACACTTACTTCTTTTGCCTCGTTCACTAAATTGTAATAAATAAATAGTATACACAAAAAACATTCGTTCATACATGCATTAAATGCAATCTTTGGGAAATGTGTAGGAGTGTACCATATGAGATGGATATAGTTAAGAAGAGAGAGAGATATCGTTTGACAGTTGTTTGACAGTTATTAAAACCTATCTCAAGTGATAAACAAAAAAATGTTTAATTGTCATGTGCCATGGATGTGAAAGAGAGTTTCGTGCCTAAAATAATATTCCTACACAGTTATTTCTTATACTCGCAGATATGTCCAAAGGCACTTGGAAACGTCCCTGTGTCCTCGTCTTTGTCAACTGACAACCCTACTCTAAATCCTTAAAGGTCAAACGGTAAAATTAAAACTAGTTACTTTGAGGGCCCGAGGCTTGGGCCGCTCCCTACTTTGTAAGCATACTATAACCACTCAGTAGGCTCTAACAAAGTTGACCCTAAGTTTAACAAAGTTCGCGTAGTTATCCTGAAACAACATGGATATGGTCAAATTGTCCATTAAACTTGCATCTAGATATTAGCAAAACATTCGAGGTGTACAGGTACACCTAAGTTATAATAACAGAATATGATTTTACGTACGTATGTAATTGAAATTCAAATCGTTAGGAGCAATCTTTTTGAGACCAAAAACCTTATGTAGGACAAATAAAATAAGAGTAAAGAGGATAAATAAATGGCAATAGAAAAAAAAAATTACTTGTATTGTATATTGTATTCCCATTCTCTATTTGTCTTCCTGTTTCAAATGTAAAATTACTGATGACAGAAAGAGAGCAATCGTAGCATGGCTATTCAACCACTGCACAACGTTGATAAATAAATCCGTAATATATATAAACAACAAATACATAATACAAGTTATGTAACAAATGTGTGCTGCTAAAACGCCCAAGTAACACGTTTCTTTTCACGGGGATAGAAAGAATGTACGAATCGTAGTGCGTAGCAAACTGTGAGCGCGTAGCGGACTACGAGCTACGATCCATTGCAAGCCAGTTCGGAGGTTACGGTCTACACACCACATTATATAAAATCTTATATTTTATAAGACTAAAAATAAATCTGTAAGATAGTTATTTTGTTTATGTGTGAGTACCTTATCTAGGTAAAAGAATATAAATAAATAGCCTAATTACAATCAACTTTAATGTCTCAAGGTTAGTATAACGGCCCGGCCAGACTTATCTAGATTTATCTACGAAATGTCTACTGAATTCTAAAGGTTTTGTTAAAATTAAGTATTAAAATTATCCAAGTTCAGATTTTACATAATCTTACTTCTATGATTATAATATCAAACCTGACGGCCATGACGATCTGATTGACGCAGTGGCTAAGCGATAGAACTGCTGCGCTAAGGGTTGCGGGGTCGATTCCCGCACAGGAAAAAATTGTGCAATCTACAGAGGTCCCGAGTCTGAGTGTTTGTGACATTTCATGTTTGTAAAACGCACCCACGATACTGGAGAAATTCCTAGTGTGGGGCGATGTTTTTTAAAAACAAAGAAACAAACAAAAAAGGAGTACTTATCTTTAACTCGGCATCATGCACACATAGTTAACAACACTTGTGTACATGGTATTTTATATACTGCTATGACTGCCTCGTTGGTCTAGTGGTCGCTAAGCGCGACTGCTGAGCATGAGGTCCTGGGTTCAAATCCCGGGTCGGGCAAAGTGTTACTGAGTTTTCCATTAAGTAATTCTCAGTAGCAGCACGGAGTCTGGATTTGTGCCCGGTTGATGGCAATAGGCTCGCCCCCTATTACATTGGGACTTACAACATAACAGGAGAAATGTGGGTGTACTATATGTACACCTCTGCCTACCCCTTCGGGGAATACAGGCGTGATGTTATGTTTATGTATTTTATATAAGAATTAAGAATAAGGTGTTGGATGTGACCATTTTATAGGCATGTATTTCTACCTAGAATCCAATACATAAAAACACACACTCTATCATCATACGTAATACCTCATACCCCAGCTGCATAATGTATAATGTATCCAAACTCTCAAGAGGTAACAAGAAGCATAACTTACATCTTATATATTGAATAATCAAACCGATATTTTTCCATTATTCCGTCGTAGTCGACCGCTAGTTGCCGCCAAAGTTTGAAATTAACAAAGTTTGTGCGACACGAGTTCCGCATGTAAAGTGGCCGACATTAACGTCAGATAAGAGCTGTCAATGCCGACGGAACCCTAAATTGTTCCATTGTTTACTCTGGCATATAAATCAAAGGCAATAAGATTTGGGTTAAACTTTTAGGATTATTATACTGGTTTTAAGAGATTTTAGTGTCTGTCGAAAATAAAAAAAGAATAGTCTTTGTGTACTTTACTACGTTTATCTAATAGCGTAGAATCATTTAAATTATAATTTGTTTTAAGTATTATTGCGTTGCCAACGTAGCAATGCCTCAAGGATATTTATCTCATTATAATTTAGATTTTTTTCTCATCGAGTCGATGGCAACTATCTAAATGTTGTCGGCCCAGAAATTTGAAACCAGAATTGCATTGTCAGTAGCGTTCATGAGGTCTGCCATTGTACAGGTGTAGGGACATATGGGATATGTCAGTAAGTGTGACATCGTCTGTGGGGTGATGCCACACTGACGCCTTATAATTTAGATACATTTTTTTATTGGACTTATATTTGAATAATTCTAGGAGTCTGTCTTAGATTTTCTTAATAAACCACTGAAAAAGTTTTAGAAAGATGTTAGGTTAGATTATTTTTAAACCCAGAAGTTAAAGAATAGATGATGGATATTTAGCACCATCATGAACATATTGCCTGCGTTGTTGGTCTAGTGGTCGCTAACACTGCTGAGCATGAGGTCCTGGGTCCGAATCCCGGGTCAGGCAAAGTGATATTGGGTTTTTCCATGGGTAATTCTCAGAAGCAGCTCGGAGTCTGGATTTGTGCCCGGTGGAATTCAATAGACTTGTGGGACGAGCCTTATTTTATTGGGACTCATAACTGGCGCGATGTGGGTGTACTATAGATACACCTCTGCCTACCTTCGGTGAATTCAGGCATGACGTTATGTTATGATCTTATAAAATAGGGGTCTTATGCGATATGTAACTCGTACCATTATAACCATAACTTTTGTGATCCCAAGGGTTGCGTAATCGGACACTTGAAATTCGCCAATTAGGGTTCATGTAGCGTGGTCCCATGTGGTGCGAGATCGATGCCCTTTTATTGACCTCACAAGATGGTTATGTAAGTGAAGTAGGATAGAAAAATACAGTCTACTAGCAGCGCCCCACGGTGTAACCCGCTACATTTTTTCGGGATAAAAATTGGTCCAGCCGTTTGAGTGTGCAAAGGTAACAAACATACAAACACACTCAAAAACATTCGCTTTTATAATATTAGTGTGATGTAGTGTGATGAAACAGGTATTAGACTTTAGGCGAAAGTTATAAGTGCTTAGAAGTTCTCAGGAGAGTACCTTCGTCTATATCTTTTACTTAGTATTTTTAGTTAATTAGTACCAAGGATATTGTTTGGAAATTCTTACCAAACTTATGACTTGACGTGACCCCACCCGCGTTAAGCCCTAGCTTATGACCTTTCCCTGGTCTTAAACTTACTACATACCAAATTACATCAAAATCCGTCCAGCGGTTTAGTTGTGAAGGTGCAACAGACAGACATAGTTACTTTCACATTTTTAATATTATATTAGTATGAAGTATGGATTAGACATGACGTGAGATATATTTTTGAGTATATCAGTGGGTGTAACAGGTTTAGGTATTCTGACGACCTGATTGGCGCAGTGGCTAAGCGATTGGACTGCTGCGCTAGGGGTTGTGGGTTCGATTCCCGCACGGGACAAAAATTTGTGTGATCCACAGATGTTTGTCCCGAGTCTGGGTGTTTGTGTATGTGATATTTCATGTTTGTGAAACGCACCCACGATACAGGAGAAATTCCTAGTGTGGGGCGACGTTTTTATAAAAAAAAAAAAAAAAAGTTATGCTTTATTAAAGATGGGTATTGGAGGGTGCGACCAGAATTCATACAAATCCTGTCTTCGTCCTTTCATTATTTAAGTGTACAGGACCTAGTTATGCAAACAGGAACCAATCCATACAATGACAGTTTTGAGAAAAAGCTATTTTTGACAAAATGTTGTATACAGTAAAATTGTGTTTTGTAATGTTTTATTTTGTCAAAATTGTTAGATCATTTTGATATTTACAGGGTCGATAGAAGGTTCATTTTAGAATATTTCGATTTTGGCAGAGTGTGGATTGTTTCCTGTTTGCATAACTAGGTCCGTATGTCATATGTATAGTCATATATACATATTATGTCGTATTTTGTTCGGATCGGGATCGACACGTGCATGATTTTGATAAGCCCCTAAGATACTATTATCTTGGGAGCTTATCAAAATCATGTTGATGCCGATCTCATTACGCGGTTCATCTCCTGGGAAAGTCGAATAATTCCCATTTACACATCCAATTTAAATATCATCTGATTTGTTAGAAATCACAATCATACCAACGTGTTGGAGAGAATATTTTTGCGGTAGAAGAGGTGGAGGTAATCTTATTATTTGATAATATTACAGAAGTTAGAAATTTTTTAATAAGAGGTGGAAATATAATTATTTTGTTTGAGGTAAATGTTAGAGGTGAAATTCACAATTAAGATTAGGTCTACTGTTTATTTTGGGAGAGCATTTAAACTTATGAGATATTAGATTGATGATGACTTAATCTATAATAACTTGTTAAGTATATAAAGCTTGAAATAGAAAAAAGTGATAAATTACTGATGAAACAGGTTTTAATATGGTTTAGGTATTTGTACAATTTCATAGTAAGGTCTATTTTCCGTTACTTAGTCATTTTACTCTACTCTTATACTTAATCTAATGCCCTCCTGGCGGAATTTCAGTCAATTGCGTCCGCTATCCAGGCACACTGACACTCAAAGTCCAAAGGGACGACAGTCCGACACGAGCGGAGAAATTAACAAATTCATACCAAAACTAAACTGTATATTGCGTACGTTGAACAAACACGTGATCAATAATATAAACTCGAACTACACTTCACGGAGCGGTACACAATGCAAGCGACATAATATAAAGCTTTGAATACACCGCCCAACCGCGATCGTATCAGGCACGCTTCCTGCAATAAACGTACAGTTTCCAACCAATATATGGACAGGCATCGGTGAAAACCGCACGGCGACGTGCAACATCGGTTTACCATTATCTACCGTTAAACATTTGAAATTGTCCGTCGAATATTCGCGTTTAGTTGTTGTAACGGAACGTTACATGACGTTTCATAACTAAACTTAGTTCTAGTTTGTTTGATTACAAAAACATAAAATATTTAATTTACATTTTCTTACATATATAATTAAATAATAACAATATATTTACAAACCCTAATTAAATACAGAACTATACAAAATCTAAATTAAAACTACGATTCAATATTAAATATTTACATTAAACTAATGTTACGTTATTTGATGGCATTTATCTCGGAACGCGCCCGGAACTTGCGCTCTAGCGGTGTGGGGGTGTTCGGAAATAATAAGGAAGCGATTGCGCCGGCGCAGCTGACACAGTCGCTTCTAGGCTGATGTGAGAGTGCACGTATCGCTTTGCGTCCTAGCGAGCGCCATATTAGAAAACGATCGTACATAAATCAATTTACTTTTTGTCTCGTCAAATTATTTTGTAAGGACAAATCAGTGCCGTCACAGCAATTTAAATATTCTTAAGTATACTTTTCAAGTTGGTGTTGATCCCGTATTAGGGTTCTACGACCACGTTCTACGACCACGTTCAACGACCACATTCTACGACCACATTCAACGACCACATTCAACCAGCACGTTCGGCGACCACATTCGACGACCACGATCTGCGACCACGATCTGCGACCACAGTCGACGACCAAATTATTGGACGGGTGCCGCGGACCACCCTACTAGACAGTCGGACAATTCGTCGTTCTCCTCTGACCTTCGCCGTACTACCGAGGACTTTGGCCGGCTTCCATCTCCGACCGGGAGGGGCTTCCACTGCATTAAAGGGAGGTACCTGTCGCTGCGGAGGTGACAACAGACGGCACTAACCCACGACCCACAAATTTGTGTGCCTCCGACTAATAGTTAGGTTATTTTTTGTTTCTAATTAAATATTTTAAAAGGTACACGCTCGTTTTATTCTGCTACCATTTTATAGGTGTAGATAAAACGGGTGGAGGTTACACTGGCGCCCAATTACGTGGTTATGTCTGTTTTCACTTCTGTAGTTAGTAGTTAGTTATTGTACGGTGAGTGGATATTATTTGTAAAACGCTTTGCTGTTTGTTTTTTTTTGTTTGCAGTAACTGGGGTGAAGATTAGTGATTAACATAATATTATGTTGCATTGTAATAATTATATAGGGTTATAAAAAAAAAAAAAAAACAAAAAAAAAAAAATATACAGGGTTATAAAAAAAAAAATTTTTTTTTTTTTGGTGTTTTATAATTTCTATTCCACGTAGATAAAATTACTTTAATTTTTTTTTGTAAACTACCTTCACACCAGTTGCAATTTTTAATAACGCTTTTTTATTTAGTTTTCATTTTTTTTTGTTCTTTTATTTATTTTCATTATCCATAACACAGCGTTCTGTTAGAGCTGATTGTAACAGAACGGAGTATCTTCATCATTGATCAATCATTTGTGTGCTATTTACTACTTATTTCCTGTTGGTGATATTTTTTTTATCGTTATGGCATATCCTATTAAATATTTGTCTTTACAAAAATCGGAGTTGGAGTATGAGGTAGCCGTAAGAGGTGAAACACCTGCTAGTACTGTTGCTGACCTCAGAAGACAAATTTGTAAACTGAGTCAGATTATTCCGTCCGAGGATATTCTTTGTTCTCATCTTGATCCTCTTGAAGATTTGAACAATTCTTTAGAAATTTTAAATAAAATTAAATCTAGTCTTGATGCGGATTCTAAAGATAAAAATGTTTTGGGGCGTATTGAGAATCTTTTTCATCATCTTTATCATAGACTCAATAGGATTAGTGTGGATAAGGAAAATTAAGGATAAGCATTTTAGTAAAAAATTAGCTCCTAAATACATAAAGTGCCGGGTTATTCAAAAGCTTTCCCCACTTGTGTATGTATTGGAGGATACGACTGGTAAAAATTTAGGTTCTTGGCATATTAAGGACTTAAAAATATCGTCGCACAAATAAATTCTGTCTTCGTTACATTTTCCCAATACTATGTATATATAACTTCAATACCTGTTACAAAAGTCATTGACAAATATTGGTCACTTGACTTTCAGTTTTGCTAGGAAACGTTGCATATTTTTCTTATTATGTAATGTTCTATTTGTATGGTTTTATGAGCGATGAGGATTGAATGAAGTGAATGAGGGAGTGAAAGGTTATTGTAACAATACAAGGTTTTGCGGATTTTATTATTAAAATAAAATCCTTATGAGGGACCGGGGGGTAATGTAACGGAACGTTACATGACGTTTCATAACTAAACTTAGTTCTAGTTTGTTTGATTACAAAAACATAAAATATTTAATTTACATTTTCTTACATATATAATTAAATAATAACAATATATTTACAAACCCTAATTAAATACAGAACTATACAAAATCTAAATTAAAACTACGATTCAATATTAAATATTTACATTAAACTAATGTTACGTTATTTGATGGCATTTATCTCGGAACGCGCCCGGAACTTGCGCTCTAGCGGTGTGGGGGTGTTCGGAAATAATAAGGAAGCGATTGCGCCGGCGCAGCTGACACAGTCGCTTCTAGGCTGATGTGAGAGTGCACGTATCGCTTTGCGTCCTAGCGAGCGCCATATTAGAAAACGATCGTACATAAATCAATTTACTTTTTGTCTCGTCAAATTATTTTGTAAGGACAAATCAGTGCCGTCACAGCAATTTAAATATTCTTAAGTATACTTTTCAAGTTGGTGTTGATCCCGTATTAGGGTTCTACGACCACGTTCTACGACCACGTTCAACGACCACATTCTACGACCACATTCAACGACCACATTCAACCAGCACGTTCGGCGACCACATTCGACGACCACGATCTGCGACCACGATCTGCGACCACAGTCGACGACCAAATTATTGGACGGGTGCCGCGGACCACCCTACTAGACAGTCGGACAATTCGTCGTTCTCCTCTGACCTTCGCCGTACTACCGAGGACTTTGGCCGGCTTCCATCTCCGACCGGGAGGGGCTTCCACTGCATTAAAGGGAGGTACCTGTCGCTGCGGAGGTGACAACAGACGGCACTAACCCACGACCCACAAATTTGTGTGCCTCCGACTAATAGTTAGGTTATTTTTTGTTTCTAATTAAATATTTTAAAAGGTACACGCTCGTTTTATTCTGCTACCATTTTATAGGTGTAGATAAAACGGGTGGAGGTTACATTGTTTGATATTAAAGTAATGTGGTTCGAATTTTCAATCGTGTATTTACGCTTTGGGGTTAGATTAATGGAAAACTGTTCAATAGTAAATTCATGTACATTACAAAACATAAATTAAGTATGGTGTCTACTGGGCACGCCGTAATTATGGCAGTAAGTCCCCTCTTTGAGGAGTGGCTGGAAAGGCAACACGGCGTCCTTACCTTCCGCATGACGCAGGTCCTCACCGGACATGGTAAGTTCGGGAGGTTCCTGCACCGGATCCGTGCGGAAGAAATGCCCGAGTGTCACCATTGCGTGGACAGCCCGGAGGACACGGTGGAGCACACGTTGGATGTGTGCCCCGCTTGGGAAGAGCATCGCCGTGTCCTCGTGGGGGCGATCGGTGGCGGTGATCTCTCGCGCCGGGCCTTGGTACAGGCCATGGTCCGGAGCGAGGAGGAATGGCAGGTGGTCGCCTCCTTCTGCGAAGCAGTAATGCTAGCAAAGGAGGCGGCCGATCGCGTGAGGCAACGATCCTCACGCCCCAACCGCCACCGGGATTCTGATCCCGATTTCCGGCCACCGTAGGCGCGGGCTTGCGGTCGGTGAGCAATGGGTGGCTCGCCGTCCGACCGTCCGGTAACCATCCGGACCGACCCCAAGTCGTCGACAGCGCGTACATAGATGATATTCCCACAGAAAAAAAAAAAAAAAAGTATGGTGTCTATTTTGTTTTGCCAATATATTTTTAAATAATCCTAGAAAGCGGCGTAGCCATTTTGGGGCATTTAGGATGGTCAATTACGCAGGAATTTGATATCCGATAGAAGTTTTAACTAAGTTATAAACTTCAAAGTGTTATTATAGAGTCAATTTAAAGTTATAATTTGCCTGTCGACTAGATGTTTATGTAAGACTAGCGGCCCGCTCCGGCTTGGCACGGGTATAAAATATATATTATAAGTATTTCTCCACTATTTAATGGATGTTATTATACATATAAACCGTCCTCTTCAATCACTCTATCTATTAAAAAAAACCGCATCAAAATCCGTTGCGTAGTTTTAAGATTTAAGCATACATAGGGATATAGGGACAGAGAAAACGACTTTGTTTTATACTATGTAGTGATCATGTTCATTTTCAACATGATCACTACATGTTTATGTATCATACAAAAATTTAGTTCTATACAAAATATTTCTTACGATTTCAATACGAGTAAGATGAAAAGCGATTCTAATGGAATTGCCTTTTGATTACACGTGTACGCCTATACATACTTACTTGACTTTGATGTAGTCAGGAAAAAAGTATTTCCTCATTCGAGAACTTTATTGACATGTTTAATGTTAGGCTGAAATGGCTTCACCTTTCAAAAATAATATTGGTTACATAATATCTTCAGCTTCAGCTGCCTACCCCCTTGGTCTAGAGGTCGATAAGTGCTGACTAAAAGTGAGACTGCTGAGCATAAAGTCCTGGGTTCACATCCCGGGTCGGGCAAAGGGATATTGGGTTTTTCCATTAGGTAATTCTCAGTAGCAGCACGGAGTCTGGAATTGGGCCCGGTTAATGGCAATAGGCTAGCCGCCTGTTACATTGGAACCTAAAACATAACTGGCGAAATGTGAGTGTACTATACACCTCTACGTACCCCTTCGGGGAATACTAGCGTGATGTTATGAGTTGTATCTTCGGGAAACATGAACAATATTTTGCAAAGATAGCAAGAAAAAGTTATTTTACCTTGTATGTATGTATTTTCTTGTGGACTGTTCTATTTAGTGTGAATATTGTACGTGCTTAATCCAACTAGGGTTCGTATTACTAAAGCGAGCAAGCAGATTCCCTATAGTGCAAACAAATGAAGGTACATGCAAGCCTGTTTACTCGCGTTTGATGTCGCAAACATACTCCCACTATGATTTAATATTTCATATAATATCAGACAGTATTCCTGTTGGGTTGCGTAGTCTTGTGTAGGCGGTATGTGTGTTTCTCCCACATTTCAACTATCACTGTTTCGAGCTCCAAGTATAATATACTCGAATTCTGAAACAGAAAGCTCATTAACATACTTTAAATACCTATCATTTGTTTTTAACATTAGTGACAACGGTCGGTTTATTTTAGACAGTTTTATTAATTTCACAATATTGGCGAATACGGCAAATAAAATATTGGCGATGAATATTCTGAGAATCTACATATTTCGCTCAATAAATATTGTTTTCAAGTTTACATATTATATAAAATATATAATAAAGTAAATATAAAAAGCACTGATGGCCGAGTGGTATGACCGTTGGACTGCCAAGTAAAAGGTCGCAAGTTGCTAATAACGGTGAAGGAAAACATCATTAGGCAACTGGCACTCCTGAGTGATTTTTCAAAGGTGTGTAAAGCCATGTCAGAGGCCTACAGCCGGTTTAAACTCTGACACCAGGTTGTTCATCAACCATACGATAAGAAGATTATATTATAAATCTGTTTTAAAAATGCAGATACATTACTTCTACTTCGTGTATAAATCTCCATATCGAGTGGGCCGTCCATATCGTGCGTATGGATCGAGAAGGTAATGGCGGAACAATATGGATACATTTGCGGGAAATATATGATCCGAAATGGCGATGGACAGGGTTTTATGAAGGAAGAATGCCTTTGTCTAGCTGAGGGACACTGAAAAGGCTATTTAAAAAAATATCTCTATCAAGCTACTGCTTAAAAGCATCGTTCATCATCTGATAAAGTAATATAAATACGTACGTATGATAACAATGATATTATTGTACTCATACAGTGATACTTCAGTTTGATAAACTAGCGTATCGTGCGACGTTACTTTTAATCAGAATGTGACTGGAGTATGACGCACGGGACGGTATAATGAAAGCTCCACTATTTGTCAAAGAAATATCTTTTTGTAATAATGTGTGGATTTTAATCAACCTTGACGTACGTGAATATTGCGTTGTAGAAGTTATATTCCTAAGTGTATTTATAGATTTAGGAATAAAAAGTGTCTAGCATTTGTTTAAATCTGAAGCCTTAAGTTTGTTTTTTAGCTTTATTTATGTAAAACTAGGTCTTCTATTAATAAATTCATGAATAATTCTAATTCGCGAGCACAATAATGTTTACGACCTCCCAATATTATTTACCGAGGCAACGTCGCGAAATTAGAAATTTAAAGCATTTTAGTACCAAAATTAGATTTTCCTTTAGATAGTAGCCAGTTTAAAATGCTCGTTAAAATACTAAGCTGTGCGTAGGCGTCTTGTCACATCTAATGAGGATCCAATGGTTTATTTTAAACGTTACGTGTAACCTAATGTATAGTGGTGGGGATCCCGTTCAAATAGATTTTACGACCCAAATGTTGTACCCTTGAGTTGCTGTTTTATTCTAATACAGGGCACACACCTATTCACACAATTAAATTTGTTTTAATAGGCATACTATTCTATAAGTCTTTTAGAAAAACTGTTTTAAATAAAATACACTAGCCCAAAGGTTTTAACAGACATCGCAAATTGCAAACTAAAAAAATAGTGTCAAAAAAGGCAGCCATATTTCTTAATGAATGTGCTCGCAGTCTGCAATTCATTCGGTGGCTGTTTGACGATAAGCCCTCTAGTGGTCTGGACAAAGACCCGGCTAGCCAAACACACCGCTAACACCCTTTGTTCTGAACAAAGAACCAAGTAAGCCCTTTGAAAGCGGCTTCTTATATATTTGTAGAGATTTTGGACATTAGAAAACGTATATTTAGTAAGTACACTTTAACTTGAGAGAGGGTGACAAGTTCTGTACTTTAAGCAGCAGAATTTTAAGTATCACTTAGAAATGTTACACCAATTTTGTGTTTGAGTACTTAATGTGGGATTTATTTTTGTATTTGCGAGTGCCATCTGCTTAGAGCTTATAGCTTTAAGAATATACCGATTATAGGGGTTTTAAATTTGAATATTTCTGAAGCTAGTAATATAAAACGAAATTTTTTGTTGAAAAATTCGATGAACGGAAATTGAATGATTTAAAAGATAAGATATAAAGATTTTCTATATTTAATATGATATATCGTCTTACTTTAAGGCAAATCCCACATCTCAATATAAGATTGATTGGCGTGCTTGCTAACTGTATTAATTTAAGACGTTACATCACTATGTTGTACACACGATGTTGTCTTACTCCTTTCTAAGATTAGCTAACTTAATCCACCTTATTCAAGTTGATATAAGCACGGGATTTGAGGTAAGCAGTTTGGTAAATGCACTGAGTAACCGAAGTGCGCTGGACGATCAGTTAACTCGTCACCCATGGAAACAGACAGAGAAAAAAAAATCTTTAAATTATATATGAATACTAACAAATTAATGTATATGCCAATTTGAGGTGTAGGTACACAACACTTAAAAGAACATAGCAACTTAAATCATATTTGTAACAGCACTCACGTTAGAAGAGCAAGAGAAAATGTATGTTACCTATAGCTTATCACGCATTTTTAACATGGTATTACCATAAAATCTCTTCTAACGTGATAGAATTGCTCGTTGCTCAACTGGAAATACGGGGGACTGGTGAGTGTGAGGTCCTCGGCTTGATTCCCGGATGTACTGGCGGTGTACACTTCTACAATTTTACAAAGAGATACATAATTTTATGTGATGTTGCTCTATCCATGTAGTAACGGATCCCATTTTTAATTTATTCAAGATCCTTATAAATATTACATCTTGTTAATGTAGTTAGTTCGGGGCCTTGACGCAGTTTGTTTAGCCGGCGGCCTTAACCTTGTGACTGGCAAACATATTACACGTGCCGTCATGTTAAATATGCTGAAGAAAGACAAAGATTCAGGTATTCCGTTTGGCATGTAAAGGGGTTATTATTTGTATGTGGTCTATTAAGATTCATTTTGATCTCTGGTTAACCAGACCTTTGTGAATACCTAGTTAATTAAAGTTCTTAATTATTTATTTAAATTATATTACAATGTATTTTTTTTTAATTTATATATCGCCCCATTTTTGTAATTTATCCTGTATTGTGGGTATGTTTTACAAACATGTATTCACATACACAAAAACAAAGACTCGGGACAAAAATCTGCGGATCACACAAATTTTTGTCTCGTGTGGGAATTGAACCGACTGACACAATGATAAACGCATTATGTTTGTTTAAATAATAATAATCCATAATTTGTTAGTAGTACTTTAAAGGAAACAAACTATCTTTTAACATTAACTGTAATGGTTTCTAGAGAAACATAATAAAATATATGCCCATTGTACTTTCCTGGAAGACTGGAACTCCAATAGCACTCAATATCTGGCTTCATATTGAGTTAATTTGCACACTACTGGGCTTCCCATTAGCCTAAATGAAAGCAAACGGAATTGAATGCCGAAATCAATCTCCAAACCAATTTATTTTGAATCAGAGGAAGTATTGCGAAAACGTTTATTATAGGTACCTATAGTAAATATTCACCCAGTTCATGAAGGAGTGAGCATGAAACAACCATTTGTCTATTATCCATTGCTCACAATGTACGTAGAAATTCTTTAAAAGAGATAGTTTGTCCTCCCTCTTATTAAAAACGAGAAAAATACCTGTATTAACTTAAACCCTTCTTAAGTTTATTGACATCTCTATTCTTTGACATGCAAACGACAGCGACAGGTATAATTTAATCTATGGTTTAAAATAGTCATTTTTTATGAAGGGATATAGTTTAATCCTTTGTGAAGTGTTAATTAATCTTTAGTAATTTTCTTTCACACACCTATTTTTAACTGGAAGCATAATATGTAGAGTCGATAATTGTTAAGGGCTTTGTAATTCTTTGTAATAAGCAAGCGTGGCAATCGTAGCTCGTTTTAAATCATTCTGTCATTATGTATTTCTGCCTGACTGTTAAAAATAAAATTACATATACAGTTCATACATCGACGAAAGACCCTGTATCCTGTGATACAGTTTTTAATTAGTACGGGATACAGGTGGTCTTTTCCACTAGCTTTAGATTATCTATTACTTATACCTATTATGTTAACGGTGGAAAACTAAATGTATCACTTTTTACTGCCAATAAACTTATTATTATTAATCTAAGCTCGTGTAAGCCTCGCCGGCTGCAGAGGTCTAAAATAGGCATGTAATATTTACAATGAACACAGTCATCATATACAGAAGAAAAAAAATTATATAAATAAATGAAAGCATATCACAGTAAAAAGTTATGTTGCTGAAATGAAGTAGCAAATAATAAATGGGAGAAGTTAGGCCTGTTTATTTGAATAAATAATTCGGGCTCCACGGACCCTACGCCTTTGTTTCAGGACCGGCCACATTGTTACGAACAATACGTTTGTATTCAGAATATTAGATGAAGTTGTTTTATCTGTCGATTTCAAACAGCCCGCACGAAACATGAGACTCGAATATTTGGCGATAGTTTTCTTTTTTATATCAAAGGGTCTTAAAAATATATTCGAGTATGATATTTTTGTAAACTCTTTTGCGCTTATTCTTGTAGAAAATGAGTATGTTTTATTCTAATATAACGTAGCTGCTACGTAGATGTGAATATTATTAAAAAAAATACTTGTATACTTGTACTTGTTATCTTTTTACACATTTAAATTCTTAAGAATATATTAATTGTTTTTTGAACAAAAAACCAAAAAAATAACAATGCAAGGATGTGAATGTCTGAAGACCGACCTTGGTGAACTAAGTGCTGATATCAATTCTTGTACAAATGTTATGCTACTCATATAAAATGATACCGATATCGCATCAATTTTGTCAGCTGTGGGCAATTATTTTCTGTATTTCTTCAGACGGTTATAATCAATATTCAAGTGGATCATGCTGCTATGATACTTCAGTCGTATTGTAAACACCCACACGGCCCTTAGAAACAAATTGGCTTAATCTTTACCAATCAAACTATTTAGCTATTATTGATAAGATTGTTATCATTCTAAGGCTCACTGAAACTGACTTCGAAGGACTCTTTGAGCTTTCGGGCTTAGGTTTGATGCTCAGGAAAAGCTACTTGGAGTTTGTCATTTGGGATGGTAAGTGGTATATGATATAGTAGTAAACCAACGTGATAGGATTGGCTCCTCGCACAAAGTATTTGTCGCAGAAGCGACAACCGTGGGGGAAAACGTGTTCTGGAGTGGAGACCACGACTCGGCAAACGTAGTGTAGGACGCTCTCCAGCCAGGTGGGCGTCGATATATGCAAAATGGCAGCGCAGCGGTTGGAAGTGGAAGGCCGAAGATCGAGCCCAGTGGCGAGCCATAGGAGAGGCCTATGTCCAGCAGTGGACGGAGACAGGTTGATGATGATGACATAGGACGTTTTACTATGTTTAATATCATATTGGTGTGCATCGGTCTACCTATACCTGTCGTTTCAACATGGAATACGGCAACTTTACCTATATCTTACATTTTCATACATTCCTAATTATTATTGATTAACAAGTAGATAAACATAACATCGAAAGATAATACTTATGATATACATAAGTATCTAGTCTCCAGAGAGCTAAGCCGAAACAAAAGAAATGTATGTCGGTACACTCTTGGAAGTTGAAGGTTTCTCCCCAATGCCTCGCGGCGAAAATGAGGTCTGTATTAAATCAACAGAGATTATTTTGTATAGTAAGTAAGTCCTCTGGTGATACTGTTATAGGTTATTTATTAACAATTTGATCATTACAGAGGACGTTGATTTAGTGAAGAATGGCCAGGTTAAGAGTTACATGTATGCAGAATATGGTAGGAGTGAATGAAGTGGAAGGCAATGCCAGTATCGTACGCAATGAAATTCAGTTGTTACCTTCCGGAAAATAGGTGTACTTAACGTATGTTGTAAGGACTTCTGGAGGTTTTGTTCCTTACGAAACTCATACTGATCCGCAAAAATGTGTGTTGCAAACACAAGACCAGGGCCCCTAGTCTGCTATTTTTATAAATTCGTCATTCCAAGACGATCCAATTCCCATCCCATTGTCATTTTGCTAAAAGTTCGTAATCTGCTAAATTCATAATGGTCGATCATTGGTCTGTCAATGGTCTCGTAATATAATTTATATAATGGTGGTAGAATGACATTATCGTATTGCCATTATTATAAAACCCGTTAGTAAAAATGATTTTCGAAAAACTACTACTCAATTTGAACATTTAATTATGCCTGATTTCTTTTTTTAATATTTCTACATATTATCTATGATATTAATTAATAATGTTCTATGCAATCTTGTTCGTAAATAGCAAAAACATGATGAAATTCAATAATATTTTATGTTTTGCTGTCAAATTTGACATTACTGCTCACTGACGTCTGACGTTAGTCTGTTTTTATTTGTTGTGGTCCGTGTTTTGCAAACAGTTTAATAATATTAAACAGTTTAGTAATTGTGTTTTATACCTTACCATATTAAATTGTAGTCTGTGAGTTAACTGTCAAAATTTTAGCAGATTACCGTCTACGTCTGTTATTGATTTGTCATTATGTACGAGATTACCATTCTATGCCATTTCTTTCAATGGAGTGTCAGTGGTTGACCATTGGAAAGTCATAGTGACGCTTTTGTATTAGTAGATTACCAAACTTGTCAAAATCAACAATTATGAAATCAATGATAGACCATTCTGACACTATTGTAATAGCAGACTTGAGGCCCAGCCCCTTTACCATGAACTCTTTAAGCAGGGCAGTTTACGTTGTGGAAGCGAGACGCCGCTGCGTGCAGTGTAATGCTTGTCTTAAGAGTTCATGGTGAGGGGGCAGATTACCTTATTGTACCTGATAAATGGCGTTAGAAATACCCTCTGCTGGCCAATACCTGCTGTCTAACGAGACGTGAGTTCGAGATAACGAGTTCTGATTTCCCCATCGGGAATTCCCTATCTAACTTCAGAAAGGCACGCAATACATTAGAATGCTTATCATTTTTAACATTTGCAGTGAGAAGTAGGTAACTTTCTAATAATATCACCGAAAAGCTAAAGTGGGTAATATTATGTGTATAAGTCGTTCTAAAGAGACCTTTTATGAAATTTCCTCTTTCACACACGCTAAAAATACCTTCACGTTTGACCAAACTAACACAATACTAACCTACTCTATTATTGTCGATACATTTACTTTTCCCAGATTTCCTTATCTCGCTCAGAAAGAAAATCACGTGGCGAACTAGGTTTTAAGAAACGTGTTACGCGTTGTTGCGCAGACAAAGTTTCGTATTTTGTGTAATTTCTCAAGTGCCTACAAACGCTACCAATAACTACGAATCGTTGAATGTCAAATTCTATGGTTATCAAGGTTATATGAGACGTGAGCGACTGATTAGTTCAATCACCCACCGTCTACGAATTTATTGCAAACATCAAACGATTTGTATCCATATAGTACGCCATGCTCGCAGCTTTATGTTGTAATTATACTTTGTCGGAGATTGGCTATTACAAATTGCGATTGACAAATATTTGGTTGGTAGATAATAATATTTGTAATACTCCTTTGAGCTTTATATTAAAATTTCTAGTCCATTTATACTAAATTTATTTTAGGCAAAGGTTAGGTTTTGATAATAAACCAATCATCATGATGTGTTTTCATTTATTTACATCACATAGGAGTTACGACGTATTACCATGGCGATAGTTACAAGATACGGCTGGTTGCGAAAACAGTCCAGTTGGCAAAAAATAGGTCCAGTCGCTGTGGCAGCAGAAATCCTGTCCAGTAGTAGACCTCTTTTGCACGCGAATGATTCAATTGAATTGAAAATGAACAAAAGTATTCAATAATCAAATAGACATCTCCAATCGTAGACATTATTCGGCTGAAATGATTTTGATTAATTACGATTTGAATTCAATAATCTTCTTCTCATCGTATGGTTGATGAACAACCTGGTGTCAGAGTTTAAACCACCTGTAGGCCTCTGATATGGTTTTACAGACCGTTGAAAAATCTCTCAGGTGTGCCGGTTTCCTCACTTACAAAAAATGTTTGTTCCTAAATAAAATAGACATGGATTTTGGCATACCGCGTGAAACTAAATCGGCAATCCGAAAACAACAGAAACTCGACGCTTACAATACAAAATAATAAAAAAGAGCAAACGACTGTCCCCTTACAGTTATCCTCGATATAGCTCTTGATATCAAAGTTCTGTCGATGGCACAAAGGCAATCGTTATGCCACATATCCTTGAAACTTGTTACACGCCTATTGGTTGAGTTAGCCACTGTGAATCACATTCGATCTCAGTTCTATTCTAATTTTAAATTACATATTGAAAGGAAATTTTATTTTACTGTTCATTCAACTCAATGTTTCAAATTAATTCAAACCAACAAAACAATAGATTAAAGTGGAGAGTGGCAATTAAAACCTTTCGAAAGACTGCTATGACTGCATTAATTACTAAAAACAATCGCATGTATTCTCTTCGATCGTCGTATTTATTGAAGAGACTCTTGTCTAACTTCATTAAAAACTGTTTTTATTATTTGCGTTCACTGTTACTTGTAGGTATTATTTAAAAGTGGCATCGTTAACCCTTTAAGCGCCATCGCGGTCACTGGTAACTGCGAACAGTAGTTTTTCTATCGTGCCTTCTGCGTGGCAGTCAACGTCTTAAAATATTCGTAGAGAAGCATCATTCTACCTAACAGTGTGTAAACTCGATGTTGTTGACACAAATCACAACTAATCACTTTATAACATTTCTTAGATAAAATGTATCTCATAACAGAACAGGTTCGAATAGAAAATATATACCTATTTAAACATCTTCAGGTAGTCACGTCAATCATATTAAGTTGTCTGTTATCTACGACGCAGTTCTATTTCCAGCTGCTGTTTTCAAAATTCGCAGGTCTTCGAACAAATTGACATAATTACTTTGTGACAGTTAACTGGCAGTTTCGAGCACAATGTTTCGTATGAACTGCGCGTTCAGCATATTAATGTTGAGTGCAATATCGAATTGGTCGAGTCTGACGTTAAACGCTGTTCGCGAATTGCACGATTGTTAAATTACATTTTTCCATTTGTACAGTAAAGGCAGGAATTTATACTCGAGTTAGATTTAATTTGTGTTCGGCAGTGTGAATGGACAGCTGGTATTTACGATGGAATGGTTGACGTTAACGATAACGAATGGGAGCTTTATCTTTTATAAAAAAATGCGAAAACATTGTTTTGAGTTCTAAAAATGTCGGACTTTTCGTGTTTACGGTTTGTCGGATATATAATTTTTGTAAAACATTTAAGGTAAAGGTCCTTCATAATTCTGCGTATACCTCGTTCGTTTTATGTAAACAAATGGACTGTTTTAGACATAAATAATAAAAAAAACCTTGCTGTTATGATGTGTATGTACTTATTGGTACCTATCGCAGTAGAGATTGTAATACCAAAACTTTTCGACGTGTCAGATTTGGTTATTAGGGTACACAGGTAACGTAGAGAACCTACATAGAATAGGTATACATATTTATGTAGAAAACCTAACCTGCTTCAAAACCCCTTTATGTTATTCAGTAGTATTGATGTTAACGCGGTAGGCAATATAGGTAAGCAGGTTAACTAGAATCAATCAATTGATTATCACATAACACACGCAAACGCTTATCGAGATTATGCAATCGAGTATAGACTGCACCTATGGTACGGACAATACATCAATATTATTGTCACCCAATTGAAATTAGTACCTACCTACATAGGTAGAGATATGAGAGGACAGGTACACACAACATGCAAGTGTATAACGAATTGAGATAGCTTATGTTAGTAAGCTTCACTAATGAAACTAGATAGTAACTATTCCTGGGAACCGTTTTCTTAAAATTACTATTATCTTTAAAGTAGCCAATGATACTATTTCAGACCGTCTAGGATTCATTACGATTTATCTACTCTATAATCGTAAGCCAGTAATATCTTAGTGTAATTTAGTATTTAGGTATTTTTATAGAGTAATTTTAGTTCGGAATAACCACGCTGTTAGTCCTTATTAACTTGCAAGAAGTTGGTCTGTTTCCTGCAAACCATCACGAATTATAAAAGCTATGCCAAAAATATCATTAGTTACAGGCCAGTAAGGGATTACTTGAGATTTTATATTATCTATGACCTTGTCCGTTAGCAAATTTATTATCTGTGCGATGATTTATTATCTGTTTTTGGTAGCAATCAAAAATGGCCGATTGGTTGCTTAGCAACGTAAATTCGCAGGATTTAATCATACTTACTCGCACCAGTGCAGTGTTTATATTTACTTACTTATGATATTGTAAGATGCCAATATTATTGTTAAGTGATTGTTTTCTGTTCTGTTTGTATGAAATATTTGAATAGATCTGCAGATATTTGATCTTAGTCTCAGTGGTTTTGCAAGGGAGATACGTCAATTATGTAAACGCATCAAATTCACAAAGTAGACATATCTTTATATACTTTCTTGCAATTTAGGTACTATTACTAATTGTATGTAAAGTAAATATAAAAATAAAAACTGCCAAACACGAATTCTTCATGTGAAAAACAAAGTCTTTGGGCATAATACGTAAGAATATTTAAGGCTGTAACCAAAATAATTCTCGATAACATAACATAACATCACGCCTGTATTGCCCGAAGGGGTAGGCAGAGGTGTACATATAGTACACCCACATTTCGCCAGTTATGTTGTAAGTCCCAGTGTAATAGGGGGCGAGCCTATTGCCATCAACCGGGCACAAATCCAGACTCCGTGCTGCTACTGAGAATTACCTAATGGAAAACTCAGTAACACTTTGCCCGACCCGGGATTTGAACCCAGGACTTCTTGCTCAGCAGTCGCGCTTAGCGTCCACTACACCAACGAGGCAGTCTCTCTAATTCTCGATACACGTGACTTATTAGCTACTGAAATATCCAATCGAGTATGTGCATTTGCTGAGTCGTGTATTTGCTATTCACTCGATATCTTGTTTATTTAGTGGAAACCAATATGCTAAAATTTCTGTTCAGCGCGGCGTGGCGCAGCATTGAAATAACGGTAATTCATTGTTAGTATTGTATACTTGAATAAATTATATTATGAGCTTTTGGCCGCTTGTTTTTATTATTATATAAGCATATTTGTAGTGTTTGATCCGCTCGTGTGATTCTGGTTGATAGCGAAGTACCTAACTAAAGTCCTACGTTTGTTTTTATTTCGTTGATATTTCATTAAACGAAAGGAAAATGTTGTAGTAGGTGGTAGTTTAGTTAGCTAACAACAAGACCCACATAAAAGCCTCTGTTATAATCTTTAATAAGCATATTGGGAATGTGATTTTGGTTATAAGCGATATGTAGGGAAGCCATCTTTCTGCAAATAGCTTTGAACACGTGGGAGCGTATAATCTGAGAATGTAATCCTTTGAAATGTCGTTATAGATTGTAACTATACATTTAATATTAAATATAAAAAAAAGATCCTGACGAATTGAGAACCTCCTCCTTTTTTTTGAAGTCAGTTAATACTAAAAGAATGTATATAGAACTGTTTAAGATTATGTAGAATTCTCAGATGAAAAAAAACTTTTTTATTTCATCTGAGGTAGAATTATATGTACAACGTATTGTACTTATTGGTACTAATATAAGGATTTACCAGAGGAAATTAGGTTAAGGTGTTACGTTTACTTTATTTTTGGTATCAGTTGTTTTGTTATAAGTAATTGCAACATAACTATGGATGTAAACTTATAGAAGAGTGCTTACCTTTATCTCTTAAACTTGCGCTGCCTCAAATAATGTTTGAGTGACCTTAATGAAAAGGTATGTGTACCTCTCAATAATGCAGAAAACCAATCACTTAAAATTTCAATAGGACCATTAGTCAAGAATCTTTTGAATAATTAGGTCCATCAGTAGGCGTCATTACGCATTGCCGCAGTATTTTACCAGACTCCATTTATTATGTCGGCATAATGAAACGGCTTACCGCAATAAATAGCTTTCTTGTACACCGTTAAATAATAGGAGCTTATGCACCCACCACACTTATATAAACAAATGAAACAGTATTAGAAGTTTATAAAGCTGATATTATAAAAAGCATAGAAAACTATGTAAACATTTATGGAGGCACAAGTTTAAATTCTACTAATTTACTTGCAAATTCTGAAATTCACTTTCCGAAGTATTTTATTCTTTTTCTTCTAAGTAGGTAAGCACACTAGATAGGTACCTACCTAATGTTCCTAGTTACTTATTACTAAAATGTGACCAAAAAGTTTTAAGCGTAAAATAATTGTATAACCGTTACCCGTGCCTTTAAACATATCTTTTTTACAAGCTTTTATTTCGATTTTTTTAGGTGTTATTTGTTAGAGTTTCGTCAAAGCTTTCGCACATATCAAAATGGCCGCCTATTCATGTGACTTGTGAGATTTCACCCTGAACTTGACATCTAGGGAAAGGGATTGAACGTGACATGTGAGGGGATTGAAATTGTTCAGCGAAGTTCGGTTTTAATATCATTTGCATAATATATTGAAGCCGCAAGAAATTCTTACTTTTGGGATTGGCAGTTTCATGAATAGCATTTTAATATAGAGTCGAAATAAATCCACATATTCGTTTATACATATTAATTAAGGCAGGGCTTCTATGCCGTGCATTTAAAATCAATTTGACTGTCTTTAATCCTGCAAGCGTACAGAAAATACTAGAACATAAACCATTAATACGTCTAAAGTAATTAACATTAATTCTAATTTCAATTGATTCTAAGGTTAGGTATAAGCTTTGGAAAGTAAGTCGTCGTAAGTAAAGACGAAACTTTAATTAAAGGGATTTTACTGCTTCTCAATGTGCTCAAATTAAATTCTATTTCTCAACCGAAGTAACACTAAAATAGTGTAAAATAAAAGAGCCAAATACGGACGATAAATTATAGGTTTCAGATGCCTATAATTTGTTCTTCGAGTTCACTGGAGAGGGTTCTTAATGTGTTAATGAATCAAAGGTTTCAGGCCCTAACATTAACGAGTAATTGACGGCTTTGAATGTGACAAAGGTTGGGTAACTGTGGTTGCTAGAAAAGAAGTATATTTAAGATACTATTTTATTTATCTAATAAAATGTACGTAGTTTTAGCACAATGTCGGTGGTGTATGCCTTTTTTCACAGCTGCAACTGGCAGCTATGTCACTTGTGGCAATTTATAGCTTGCTACTCGGGTTTAAAGACGTAACAAAGAGAATGTTGGTCTTTTATTTACTTCTGAGTTTTATTATTACTTTGATGCTTTTATCATTTATTTTTATTAGAAATATTATTTTCCGATATTGTCTGTTACTACTACTACTATGGTAGTTAAGAATTACATCTACATATATTTTAATAATAAATTCTTTGCTAGTCTTCTTTGCCTTGGCAAAGATTGTTGTTATAAATTCACTGTCCACACAGCAGTCAATAGTTAAACAAACACAAAATTGTGCATTAATAACTAAAAAATATATAGGTAGGTACCTAACCTACCTCAACATAGAAGAATATTTGTGGAAATAATTCAAATAATCATTATCATCATCAGCCGGAAGACGTACACCGTTGAACAAAGGCCTCCCTCATAGAACGCTACAATGAACGGCAACTTGCTATTTGCATCTAGCGGTTGTCCGCAACTCTGACGTCGTCGGTCCACCTGGTGGGAGACCTGCCAACGGAATGGCTGCTAATGGAAATAATAATGGATGTTTATGACATGTTACATGATGCATTTTTTTCACATTTCATAACATACACAAACAACCAGACTCGGGACAAAATCTGCAGATCGGACAAATTTTTGTCCCGTGTGTGAATCGAACCCGCAACCCTTATCACGGCAGTCTAATCGCTTAGCCTCTGCATTAATCGGGTCGTTAAAAATATAATGTAAAAATACCTTAGTGCCTAAAACAGCTACAGAAATATGCGTTAGTAAAGCTCTTATACCACTTGTTATTTATACCTGCATAATCACCTTCATGGCACTTAAACAAGAGCCTCTAAGTTAATTATGCGATGCATGTAAGTTCTATCGCCCCCTCCAGGGTAGTTCAGGCTTTGACCTGTCGGTGGGAGGGAGGTCACCCATGCATTACCTAATGGCACGGAACAGAGCACAATTTAATTGCAGACGAGTTATAAACTAATGTGTATTACAGCATTATAATTACCTTGGTTAAATGCACATTTTCGGAGAAGAAACTGGTAAATTTGAATTCAATTAGGAGGCCTGAAAACCTGACATGAGTTTAATACAATAGCTGCTAAATACATTTAGGTAGTATTGGAAAAGATAGAGCTAAGAGAATATCATCCCAAATTAAAGCTCGAATATTCATTTAAACGAAGATGGATAATTATCAGCTTACACTTGCTAGTAATTTAGTCTAGCGAAACCCCTAAAAACTTACTCGGAGTAGAGTTACTAACTAGCGTGGTTTCCGATATGAGTGTATACAAAGTTGTTGAGGTAATAGGTAGATTGAGTTCTGCGGTAACTAATAGTAGAGCAATCGAACTATTGCAACACTGACAGCTTTGCATAACGGTGACTTTCCACGGCGCGTTATATCGTGTCTTTGTGGTGGCTAAATTTCGCTCGTAGTACTTGCGGCGCGGCTCGTGGTTTTTTGCACCGTGAGAGGCCACCGTAATAACTCTCAATGAAAATTGTCTATTCAAACCAAAACGTCAGTCCTCAGACCAGTTATGGTCTGATAGCAGTGCAATAGACAGTGTTATTAACTGAATGTATTGTCATTTGATCGCTCGCCAATTTTGCACGGATCACGATTAGCCAATTAGAGGCAGGTCAAGTTCTGCAGTTCTTGAGCTAATAAAATAAATAGCTGTATCAAAACAAAACACCAATTACACATTAAGCTTATGGTAACTTGCATAAATAATTTCAGTAACAGAAATACGAAAATACATTCAGGGATTTCCACACCATGAGAGATTTCATTTCTCTGTCGAGTGTGTCTTAATCTCAACCTACATGAAGATTATGGGCAGCCCACGGATACATTAAGAAGATTTACGTTTTTAGAGGCTTGGCCGGATTGGGGGCCTTCAAAAGACCTTAGTAGGGGTTAAATAGGAGAAACATTACTTTAGGTACATCCCGGATGTCGGCAGTTAGCATTAGATATAGCAACGTTCGTAAGTATAGCTATAGTTAGCTTAATTTGGAAAATTCGGTTCACATCTGTTCAGACGTAATGTGAGATATAAAAAAGTTACAAACAATCCGTCACGATTCTGGGTGAATAATAATTTGAAAAAGTTTTGTCTTGTCAATTTTTTGTCGATTACGGCAAAAAGCGGGAGAAATAACGTTAAACATAAATATGTGGTCCAACGTTATGTAACTCTATAAATAAAGCAAAAGCAGACGGGAAGTTAAAGGTCACGTTTGATATTTGTATTCAGGCTGGGGCGGAGACACCAAGTATTTACATAATCTAGCGGTTCCGTACAAAACGACCCAGAGTTAGCACAACATCTGTTGATGAATTGAGACGTTGACTAAATAATGTAAAGTTTCGTACGATAATATAAACAAGATTTAACTTGCTCAAAAAGTCACGTTTTAAAATTCGAAAGTTATCTAGGAAAAGTTCTTCTTTTTCATTTCTTATAGTCAGCCAGTTTAATAGTTATAATTAGTGATGCGAATTCGTCTTTTATTTAACAAATAAATATAATAATACTTATGAATTATAGATAATAATAAGATAATAATTTTATAAGGGACATTGATATTTATATTTTATAAAGGAGAATAGATATTTAAACCGACATTTTTATTCTGGTTTTAGTAGCAGCTAAACAACATCAAACTTTAAATATCTTGGTACTCGTAGACATATCACTGATAAAAAAAATCACAAACAAAATATAACATGATTCGCTCGGCCAATTCATAATCGAAGCTTCAGCTTTTTCGAATCTGTCATATTATATTATATTCGTTAGGACTATAATTTGTATTTGACGTGCTCCGCTCTATCATTTAGTTGGCTATTCTCTAAGATAAAGTGTTCATTCAAAGATATCTCGATCTCTTTGTCAGATACCACTGTATATCAGATACGCTTATTTACGCCAGAGTATAGAAACTTTATTTGAAGAAGATACAAGTATTAATCTATTAATAATAGCTTGTTTTCTGCGTATCTCATGCATGAGTAGTGTTTTTATATGATTTAAATATTTTTATCATACTTAACGTATATTACATTTCGGTAATGCTGAAAATACACCAAGAAAAATATTATGAACGTTAATATGTTTTACCTGCTTAATTGCATTACTTAAGAATGTAATAAATGATGTTAGAAAAGAAAATTAAAAAAAAACGTAGAGCAAATTATTTTCAAAAATTTATCTCAGTATGAAATAACTTTTGACATGAAAATCGGTATTTTCGTTTTCAATATAAATCAAGAAAGAAAATTTTAACGATACTCGTGTCGAACAAAAATCAGAATAAAAAAAATAAATGTAAACATAGGTAAATAGGTTGCTATAAATAGGTTATGTAGGGCGCTATGTTTTGCCAATATTTGGCACACAAAATTCTCACATTGTGAGATCATAATCTTTCAGGTAATAAAGAACTTAAAAAAGCTTTATACCAGGGACTTGAAACGTTACTTAAAAATTCGTTATTTTTGTTTGGATAACGTTATTTAGTACCTGGAACGTTCCTAAAGAACGTTATCCTAACAAAGTTTAAAGTCCCTGCTTTCTACCACTAGTCAGGAATAGTATCTGATAATAAAGTTTTCAACTTAATTCATTAAATAGATTGGCTGAGCGCGTAGCTCATGAATATTGATAGATTCATGGCAAGCCTATCGACTATTTGCTAGGATTAAGAGCCTAATGTCATGAATAAAAACATGGTTTCATTTTCAGAATAACGAATAATATGTGACCTACATATTTTGTATAATAAAATGATTTAAATGTATATTATGTCACTATTGTAGACTAAGGTATCTTACCTACAACAAAACCCAGCTACGCCCATGATCAAAATGAATCATTTCTTTATTTACATTCTTTATTAAAAAAAAACAGTCGCCTTACTCTAGGAATTTCTCCTGTATCGTGGGTGCGTTCCAAAAACATGAAACACAAACTCCGAGACTCGAGACAAACATTTACGGATCACACAATTTTTTGTCCCGTGCGGGAATCGAACCCGCGACCCTTAGCGCCGCAGTCCTGTTTTCAAGTTACTTAAATTGCAGTTATTTCTGCATCAAACTCCAATCAACTAAAATAAGCACTCCATGAGTAGCCAAGTAAACTAACGTAACTACATTACTCGATGCATTCGAAGTATCCGAGTAATAGAGTGGAACTACTTATGTATTCTACTCGATGTCTGCACGGCGTACCTCGCCACAGTGGGTAACTTAACAACGTATTTGATATACGATTATATAGCAGATATACCTAAAGTAAAGGAAGAACCTTTGTACCTGTCAATATTTAAACTAAAACTAATGTACGACGACGTGACGTGACGACCTGATTGGCGCAGTGGCTAAGCGATTGGACTGCTGCGCTAGGGGTTGTGGGTTCGATTCCCGCACGGGACAAAAATTTGTGTGATCCACAGATGTTTGTCCCGAGTCTGGGTGTTTGTGTATGTGATATTTCATGTTTGTGAAACGCACCCACGATACAGGAGAAATTCCTAGTGTGGGGCGACGTTTTAAAAAAAAAATGTAATTTTGATAAAAAGGTGGTAACACAAGATATCTACGTCATACGTATCCTGTGTTACAAATTTGTATCATACAAATCGGTAAAACTATTGAACTTTGCTTTATATTTGTCATGTTTAAACATTAATCTTTTGAATAGATGATTGATTAGCTTAACTAAAGAAAGAATAAAAGTTAATGTTTGACGGTTAGTATACATACGTATGGTATCGTATTATTTAAAAAGGCTTCGGTGTCCATTAGGTACAGACGATTTAAGTATTTAAGTTTACCTAAATGATAAATGATTTTATTTCTGCAAATAGGTTTTAAAAAAACACTTTTACAAGTCATTTTTTATATACTAGTTTGAATGATGGTGTCGGCATTTCCTAACTGACTACCTCTGAGAAGAAATGCCGAAACAAACTCAACCTAAATATATTAAATACATAAATACCTAAAAAAATCAAATATATTAATTTTGATTGTATAAGCATACACAGGAACAAGAACCCACACGAATAAACCTTTAGAAACGACAATAGCTTGAAAATAGCAAAAGTAATATCATAAATACCATTGAAGTACCCACTGTCTGTGTTTACAAATAGAACCTTCTTACAGATGAAAACTGGTACAACTCTAACTAACGGCAATGGTTCCGTACCTTATACGCAATACTTATTCTACAATACGCCTGCAAACAACGGGTACGATAAAACAAACTGGTTTTTTATTTATTTATTCTTTATACAAGAGGTGTACAAGGCGGACTTAATGCCTTAGACATTTTCTATTTTCTCATTGTTGTTCTGCTAGCTCTTATTAAAAATAACGTAAGTTTCGTCATAAAGGGTCTCGCTTCAGCATTTTAGTGCGGAACCATAAAAATGGTCTTATATTTAGTTAGAGAATAGCGACCGTGTATGACGTCACGACATAAGGGACATAACATGTGGGCTTCCTCACGTTTCTTTTGTATATTGGGAATCTTGAAGTATGTGCGCAGTTTCTTCGGTTGACATCTCATTTTTCTAGATATCTGTAACTAACCTTTATTCAACAATTCGATAATAATCCAAGGAGGAGGCCTTTGTTCAGCAACGGACGTCTACCGGCCGTTGATGATGGTGATGATAATGACAAAGATGGGGTGCAAGGGGCCCTATAAACATCTTTAGACCCAAGTCCGCCTAACCTGCACGCAGTGCACCCTGCTAAAAAACGAATGAGACTCTGCCGAGCCATCTGCCAACCCGCATTGGACAAGCGTGGTGCACTAATGTCCAAACTCCAAACCCTCATTATTTTAACAAAAAATACACGCATTGTCGAAAATCCTACAGGTTAACTCCAATATTCATCAAAAGAAAACCAATCCTACTAACACTACAACAATTAGACAAAATTAAAAAATATTTTTGTAACAAAACAATAAGTAAAAATAATGTAACCTTAATCCCAAGTGTCTTGTTGTCTGACATTGACTCAATTATCACTAAACATGCCAATTAAGCCTGACTAAGCTAAAAAGTCGCAAAAAAAAACTATTTTAGATAGGGCGTGTATATCGTTAAATGTTTTAGCATTGTTTCTATTATACCAATTAACCTTTCCATTGTAATATTATTTCGCTGACACCTAAAATAACATCAATTGGCGGCGTATTGGCTATTAAAGGTAATAGCCACTTGGACTTTATTTTCTATGCAATAAAGTTTGTTTTCATTTACACTCCAGCCGTGGGGTTAAGATATTGTGCGTGGCTAATAAATCCGGGCAAATTGCGTCAAGTACATTATAAGAAAGCGTAACAGTAAATTTTATGAAGGGGATATAAAATGAAATTGTTTTTCGTCGAACATGTTTTGTCAGAAACCAACTTATAATAGACAATATGGATGCTTAATAAATAAAACCTCATTTTATAAATTATTCGAAATACGATTTTTATAAAATTTTGTTTTTCGACCTCCTTTAGTTGTCATTGTTTTGCTTACATATACACAATTGTTAATTGTGTAAAATGGCGGCAAAATATTTTAATTTAGTTTCCAATAAAATACAAGAAAAAGACAAGTCAGTGTACTAACTAAGATACTGATACTACTGACTAAGATAAGTACAAAGTGATGAAAGTAAGTCTCAACAAATAAACTACGTTTCTTAGAGCGTATCTCTGCGCAGTTGGTAGAAGTTAGTCCAAGTTTAATTAAGGTATGCTACACAAATGTTTGGCGGGCAAACAGTGGGAGTTTGTAAAAACACTCGAGTTTAACTGCAGTTGTGCGATGTTAATCTTTGTAATTAAAGCTGTGCTTACTGGAATTAAAATGCAGTTGTAAAAAATGCCGTTCTATCCGTAGAGGGCTGTGGAGTATTGTTAGAGTTTACATGAGTAAAGGATTAGATTAAATTTTTTGTGATTTGTGATGATGAATATAGACACAAAATTTAAAAGTTGTATTTAAAACACTATCCCTCTTATTCATAAACGAGGATCATACCGAAATTAATTAAATCCTGTATTAAGTCTATTGACGTCTCTATTCTTTGATATGCCAACGACAATAACTGGTATAATTTAATCTGGGGTTTAAAATTGTATTTTTCATCGTGTGTATAGGTGTAAACTGATACTTATGTGAAGAAAGAACCCAACCGATATTTATTTTTTTATCAAAAATGCTGTGCTAGACACATTTCTTTTTTTAACAAATATTTGTACCGCAAATGTTATTCAAATTTAAATTGCCGTTTTTGCCAAATAAAATCCCATATGGTACTCGTTTACCTATATGCAAACATTTTCAGCACAACGCAAAAGTTTCAACATTTAAATCCGCGCAAATACAATATAATTTTCTCTAGAATCCTCCTCCAAGAATGTGTGAACGTTGGAATCGGTATTTACTCTCGACTTCGTTCACAATTTTGTTTTATTGCGGAGTCTATAAAGTCTATAAACTCAGCAAAGAACGCTTGGATTTGCTCTTTACTGCCTCCATTCCAATTTGTTTACTCACACGTTTCTCTTAGAGGAATGCAAATACATTACTCCTAAAACTGTTCCGAGAAACAGTTCGTACAAAATGGGACGAAATGAGTTTGTCGTGCGATCGTTTTTAGTTTTTTTTTAGACTAGCGTTTGAGAATGATGAGATCTTACGAAGGGTAGAAAACACTTTGAGTGCTATAGTAATTGCATAAAGCAGTTCTCAATCTGTGCCTCGGTAAGGTAATCAAATGTTGAATGTTACTGTAGGTATTAACCACATAAAGTTTGGATTTATTTGATATTCTAGGCTAACGATCCTTTGTTATTGTGCGATTAAATAATAATGATGATGTCCCGGTACAAGGTGAAGGACGTTTCGACATTTTATTATTTTCCGAATAGTAAATAAAGGCATTTAAATTTCAATCTTAAGGTTCTATAAAACATGAACTTCATAATAACGTGTAATATTTCTCTTCAGGTACTGGGCTCTGACAGAGAATGGCACTTCTCACACCGAGGGTTACCGCACGCACGCCCGCGTCGTTCCATTGCCCACACGCGCCTGCTCAAGCAACACCCACTTGTAAGTATACATCTTCGTTTTAAGTGCTTCGAAGTTTGTTTGATGCTTCAACAACTCAAGTCTAAGTTTAGGTTGTAAGTACATTTTAACTATCTTTATCTTATCGACTGTTTGTGAATTGGGTTTTAAATTTTACTTCTGGGAATAGTAAATTATTATTAATAATACTCTGCCCCGTCGCCTGGTAATGACGTTTTGAGAACACCTAGCTTCTGAATTTTAGAAGATTTCAACTGGGGCCACGCCAGCACACGCTATATTTGATCTCAGAGATTTTTTTTTAAACGTCGCCCCAAACACTAGGAATTTCTCCTGTATCGTGGGTGCGTTTCACAAACATGTAATATCACATACACAAACACCCAGACTCAGGACAAATATCTGCGGATCGCACAAATTTTTGTCCCGTGCAGGAATCGAACCCGCAACCCTTAGCGCAGCAGTCTAATCGCTTGGCCACTGCACCAATCGGGTCGTCACAAATTACAGTGAACCATTCATCGAATCGTAAACCCATAATTTATCTACAATGTAAATTAAAAGTGCTGACTACCGACTGTCCTAATTCACAAAACGCAGACCAACCTACAAACCTATATTACCGAGTGATTAATGTTTCCAGTTCAAGCCGAACTAATCCATACAGCGTTGGACAGTTTGGTTCACCGAGTACTACGTTAGTACTAGAACAGCTGGTAAACAACAGTTTGTACTACTATTAAACTACAAACTACTGTTACTAAGGAATTTATTCAGGTCACCGAACTGATGTATACAAACATTATGAACTTCCTATCGGAATTTCGTTCGTATGAATTGTTCACGTGAACATTTGTTGTATATATCAATACATTTTTGTTCTCATAAAACTGTATCGTTCAATTTCTTACTCCATTACCTTGATGAAATGTTGCGAGTAAATACTTTTAAGCACTAAATGACAGGATATACGTATTAGGTATCCTTTAAATCATTGCAAGTGAAGTGAACACAATGAAAAGAAAAACGCTTAGATAAATAAAACATTTCATATACTGCCCCCGTACCATGAACTCTTAAAGCAGGAGAGTTTAAGATGTGGAAGCGGGACACCGCTACGTGCAGTGTAATGCGGCGTCTCGCTTTCACAACGTAAACTGTCCTGCTTTAAGGGTTCATGGTAAGGGGGCTGTATCTAGAACAGGACTGCAAATGAGGTTAACCGGCCAGTCATATTATGTCCACTTCATTACCCCAGATAAAACGGAATTAAAAAACCTTTATGAAACTGATTCAACTCTATTATATACCCTGATCAAGCTTGCGTCATATCAGACTTACTGTTTTATGGTGGTTATGTCCGTAAATATTCAATTATCACAATAGCTCGAAGAATGATAGTTTTGAAGTAGTAAAAATACTTTTTGAAACTAGACAATGTTACTGCTAAACTCTGTTATCTTAGTTGATGGTTGTAGTTACCTGTTATTATTGTTGACCATGGACCCATGATAACCAGTTCAAAGAAATTTCACAGTTCAATTCAAAGAAATCGCCAATATAGAATCGCTTCTGAAATTCATATTAGAAATTAGATCAGTGTTGCAACCTATCCTCAACGTAACTCCGTGCTAGCCTTTTAAAGAAAACCAAACGAAAAAGGTTCACTTTAATTTTCCTTTATTCCAGTACCTCAATGGTATCTGTTTACTTTATAAAATATATAAATAACACATGATGATTGCTATTTTGGAACAAACAGTAAGTAACAATAGCTCCCTCGGCTACAATTTTTTATTTTCATGTGCCATTTGTGTGGGCAACCACTTACATTTTACGTAGACATATATTTTTAGCTCCGCAAACGTAGGTATGGAAATGGAGATTTTCTCTTGAAGAATGGATACTGTCCGCTCTGGTATTACAATGGATAAAGATATTTTTAGCGAAAAATATGCGGCAAGCTCCATTGAATCTAAGTCCTCTATTGTAAAGTATGGACGGTACTGCGAATGAAGTATTTCTTATAACTTATTGTTGTATTAGATAAGACTAACGGGTGCATATTACGTCACAGTCCATAGTACTTCAATAACTTAGTGATTAGTTTGTGTTATTTTTATTTTTTGGTAATACTTGAATGATTATTTGAAAACCCGATTGGCGCAGTGACTAAGCTACTAGACTGCTGCTCTAAGGGTTGATTCCCGCACGTAGTGGGGTATGATTCCCGCACGGAACAAAAATGTGTGTGATATACAGATGTTTGTCCCGAGTCTGGGTGTTCGTGTATGTGATATATCATGTTCTTGAAACGCACCCACGATATAGGAGAAATAAAGTGGGGCATTTAAAAAAATATTTACTAAAAATCAAGCGTTGTGAAACTTTCACTACTTTTTAATCATTTTTATCCAAATTCAATGAGATTTTAAATAATTTATTACAGCTAGAACTATTGGAGTATATTTTACTCGTGTATAGGTATGATTTATCCTTTCCTGCTCATATTCTTGTTAGTTTCTTCTGTTACAGACTCAGTGAAAGCTCTATAATATCTTTCATAAAAACTTTTAATAGACTGTCTATTGAGACGTAGCATATTGCGATCATTTTAACAAGGTAAAACTACTTCAAAAAGCCTTCGTGCATACGGAATCAACGTCAACACGGATAACACAATATAATTCAGAAACAACTGTAACAAATAATAACACAGCGACTGTCCCACTGAAGGGCAAAGGCTTCTCTTACAGATAAGGATCAGTATAAAGTACCTAAATACCAAATGATTGATAGTAATAAATTCTGAAGGCACAGAAAATGCTGGTAGTCTAGTCTAGTTCTCAGTAGATTTGTGCCAAGACAGTCATCCATCACTCGATAATCCCTTCACAGATTGTCCTGGCATCTGCTGACAGTCAGCCCTAGATTTATCGTTCTACGGATTATATCAGTTTCAAGGCTTTCAACTGTATGGCTTTAATAGACACGTTTCTCTAGTTTCAAAGAATATGCATTTGCAGATTGACGGTATGGCATCAGGTGAAGCAAGAACGTATCGTAAAATTTTAGTTTTTGGTGTTTTTTTATTGTGACTGGATTTGGATTGTGGATACATTTATGGTCTATTTGGCAGTATTTAAGTTGAGGATTGTACCTCTAATTATGTTCGTATAGTGCTTCCCAGTCTGTCGGTCTTTGGCTAAAAGAGTTAGGTATTGTATATTTATGTATGAATAGTATATGAACTTCATACTTATCAAATGTGTAAAATAATGCAGGGATAGTCAAACCACAGTAGCGCAAATTTAAATTGTGCGTTTGTAATCTTAAACTTTTGCATTCCACAACTTTTCAGCATACTACAGCATGCTACAGGCAAAGGTATTTTTTTTCTTTTGTTCGTTTGGTTTGAGGTCACACAATTCCGAAAAAAGAATTTGATTAATTTCGAAGCTCCAAAGTTATTGAATAAAGGGAACATTTTTTCTGACAGCGTTCACGTTGTGACCTTATAATATTCGAAATTGGAAGGAAATAAAAATAATCTCCTGATTTAGGAAAATAAGGAAATGGTTTTATGAAGAGGAAAATAAATCAACTTTGGAACAGGTTTTCATTACTTAGCAAGCAGTAATATACCTCTATTGCAGGCTATACTACACTGGAACGTAATTACATCGCCTAGATTTGTGGCCAGATTGATTAGAAAAGGAATTTAGTCGGAACTAGTTAATGTTGTTTAAAGCTTCAAGGCTTACGCCGCGGTGGGCGAGACGAGAAACAGTAAATAATAAACGTGTTATTTTGCTCGCCTGGGTAAGAAAATGAAATTACCTCCAATCTAGCTCAATTACGAAAAGTGGAGTGCTTTCATGTTTTATTTCAGTGCTGCAAGAGTTTTTATGTACACGAAAAATTTGTAAAAGCTCCACTACTCAGGATTTTTCTTACTGAAATAGCGAGAAAATCTTTTTATTATAATCCGCTGATGAAAGTAAGAACGCTTGGTTAAAAAATATTTTTTTTACTTAATACTTGCGGCGTACTTGACACTGTCCGAAACACAGATAGCGAGAAAAAAATAGTAGCAAATATGTATGATTTATTTCGCCATGATATTTTAAAGTGCGTATTAATAAATTTGACTATAATATTCATAGAATTTCGATAACAGAGCGAAATATAGATATATATATATGTGTGTAAGTCATAAAATGTAAACAAAATGAATAAGAAAAATAAACATGTTGATGTTATAGCTTTCGGCTATCTAAAAATACATGTTGCGTATCATAATTCTTGGAACTTTGTTTTGTTATGCCGTCGTTATCTTCGACAAATATATCGTATAATGTTTCGTGTTTATTCTAAGTAATGTAATGATCATAATATATATTAGTGTTTTATAGAGACTAGTTGGCTTATTACACTTTTGCAACATTTTCGAAACAAAATTGTCGAAATTATTTTAATATGCAAGCCCGTGCTTGCTTAAAGTCGTGTACCTTTAAACATTTTTGTTTTCTTGAATTTGTTTTCTGCCCCAGTGCACAGCGGTGTTCTGTTTAAAGCGCAAAATAGCAGTCGGTGAAAAAGCGATCGTAAGTTTTTCTGCTGGATTTTTGAAGCTCTCCAAAGTTGAACAAGAAACAAGCTTAAGAGAGAAATGGGTAGGGTTTTACACTCTGCAAAGTGTTGTTGCAAGGTTAGTAAGTTACTTTGAAATTTCGACTTACAAAGCATGACACTTTCAATAGTCTGTCAAATTACATTACGCCCGATAAGGATCCGCCCTTACTTCGTCACGTCGTAGGTACCTACTTGAAACAAGGACCTTCCTTTTCCGAACATTCCAACAAATACAAAGGGCCCTTTACAAGTTTGGAAACACCATTTATGTTTAACGGTACTGTTTATTCGGAGGATTACATTCGTCATTATGTTTACGTCACGTTTCGATCTATACTGGTAGCAAATATATAACTTAGCTAGTATATTAAATAGTACTAATATTGTCCATTAAAGGAATTTCTTTATTTTCTTTGGTGGCTTCCGAGAACTTGTGTCTACGACGCACGGTTTGCTTATTTTTTCTTTCTTTCTCATTCAACTAAACATGCAATCATATCAGTTTTCATTGCCGACAATAACAAAAGAAAATCAGTTGTGATACTATACCGTTACTGAAAAACAACAAAACTAAATGCGTAAAGCTTAAGAGATATCTCCATTCCACATAAATTCTTTCTATCATAAAAGAGCTGTTACCAAGCTATAACACGTGTTTTATAGTGAAGACGCCTTGGAATATCAACGAGATGATTTTAAAGGCCAAAGTGATGAATGTTGTCAATTTTCTGACGTCGTTTATGTGGCACGGTGAGACTCGACTTTTCTCGCTCGGTTAGCCAAAGGAAATCTAACGCTTTTATACAAAATATTGATTGTTATTGCGTGTAACATTTTGTAAAAGTAAATGATGAGTGATAAATGATTTTATTTCTGCAAATAGGTTTTAAAAAAACACTTTTAAAAGTCATTTTTTTAAACTAGTTAGCATGATGGTGTCGCCATTTCCTAACTGACTACCTCTGAGAAGATTATATAGATATATTGAAGGAGAACGTTGCCTTGCAAAAAAGTAGTCTTTCAAAAAACGTAATATTCTTTATCTACTTGTTTGCAACTACATACTCTAAACCTATAACATGAAAAATAGAAGTTTGTCTTCTGTTTAATCGTAACCAGCTATAAAAACTTATTTAACCTACTTCAAAAATAGGAGGTGGTTCTCAATTCATCGAAACCTTTATTTTTTTGTATCGTTATGACAGTCTTACTTAACCACATGAAGAATACTATATATAAGTAACAACTTCCTTGAGTGAACGAAACTTATGACCTTTTGCGTATAGGCTCTTAATGATATATTATTAGTATCGAGTTTAATTATGAACCTTTTCGCTTTATACATGAGAATAGGTGTTTTGACTACATACATGTCTTTACAGTCTAATGTTAATTAACATATGAACACCTGAGCCACGGCTCAGTTTTGTAAACTTCCTGAATTGCTTTAACATTGTAAATGCTTATTAAATATTTAATTTCAAAACAGAAGTTTAGTAACAGTAGGTATCGTATTTTGTGTCGCTTGTTATATTAATATGTTTTTGTAACAAAAAAGTTTGTTGTATCGTAAGCTTGTGATGCTACGTTATCATATTTGTTTTAAGGCTCTTTTACAATTTTGGATGTATTTAGTTTATTTAATAAATAATATTTGTTGTCTTGTGAGTGGATTTATTATTCGTGTTATTTAACAGGGAAATTCATTATTTTATTCCCTCCTGAACAAAAAACATACACCTACAATATCACATCATACAATTTAATGTACTAAACCGAACTTAAGTTAAAATTGTGTTCTTTTACCGCAAACCGAATACATAAAAATCATGGTAAAGAACTGTAGGTAGGCTCATTTTTAACCACGGTACAACCGCATTGATCTGATTTGCAAGAAAAACGGGGCAATTGTGTCCGTATTTTCAGTTACGCCACAAACGTAATACTAAAGTGACACTAATAACGAGCAAATCAAACAATCCAATGTCAAACACATAATAATAAATGCAATATATTCAGAGCAGCCCGTGCATTAATATTCAGGTCAAGTTGAGGGCAACATTAATCAGTTTTTCGGAAACCCATTTATCCAGCACCCGGCCGCCGGTGGAATACTAATCTTCACGGTACTTTGGGGGATTGTGATCTTTCATGCGTGCAACTGGTTATGACAACTAGCTACATAGTTACTCGTCGAATGCGAGGTTAAGCAACGTTGTTGAGGTTAATTTTTGGATGGGTGAACGTTCTTCACATATTCCGTTTCCAAAGCCTTCCCTTTTTTGGAGTACTGTAAAGAAATATAAATTTATATGTTTTATGTGTAGCGCGGTTATGAACTTAAATATTATTTCCGCAATACTGGGTAGACATTTTGGTCTGCTATGTCCAAGATAGGTCGAAAAACGTGAACGTAAAAGCCGTATGAAAATAGCCGAATCCTAAACGTTTTTGTTCACCCGTGACCTTTACAGGCTACTCACGTCACTGTAACTGACGCTTAACGATGCATAAACCAGCACAATTTGCATAACTTTAAAAGTTTAAATGAAAGATACAAAGAAGTGCAATAGAAACATATTGCAGCACGTTTTATACTCATGTAATCTAAGTTTAAGAATCACTTAAAGTATTTTAATCAACGAAGAAACGGAGCAGTTATATGCGTTTAGGTGAGACGTTGTTTAGTTGTAGTTTAACAATGATAAAATCAGTTTAGATACAACTTCAGATTCGGACTGATTTTGGAATTAAATTCTCAACCCGCTTTCGTTGTTACAATTTCTTGTTTATCAATCAAATACCTGATAAATATTCATGTAGTAGTTACTTACCTAAAAGTATATTCGCAGTTACTTATTTGACATAATGACATTAGTTTCTAATGTAAAAATCTCAAAGTTTTTGTTATAAGCCACGTAAACAGCATACAAAATAGTTTGTAGACATTCGTAGCACCGTAGCCAGTTTGTACTACGTGCGTAGCATAAAATAAAGGAGTTGCAGCTGCAGTGGGTTTTAACATTAACTTTAATCTTGCTTGGAGATATCTTGCCGTCTCTATATGGCTTGTAATGAGCGGCTATATATGACTATATAGACACCTAATTAAGGAGAACATCTTTGCATATCCCATCAGGGATAACAGGCGTATTTAAATGTAAATAGTGCTTTTAAAACCTTAGACCAACCATAGATTTATCGCTAATCAATAAGATAAATAACTTTCCTACCTTTGAGGAAACCGGTTTTCTTTATCTTTTTTTACTTTAATAACTTTCGTGAGTGTTATTCATATTATTTACTGCCCGATTTTACTCACGTGTGTAATCAGAAATGCCCAGCTAGTTTGGAACTCTTTTTTTTTAAATGTTTTATAGAATGTCAGATTTCCTTATTCTATTTGAATATAAAACTATCTTGAACTAAAGCTTATCTCATACAAACCGTAAAACGTTGCTGTTTAATGTTCTGACGAGTAAACATAAAAATAAACGGTAAAGCACTTATCTCCATAGTTACGGTATTTATAAAGTAACTGCTAGTTTCTGTCACAGTACCTCAACGATGTGCGAAGATCTTCCAAACGGAGAAACATTAGGGATGTTACAAGGATGTCACTTTAAAGATGGGAGCTAACATCATGCTTGTACAATACCGTTATGTAGAATAGATCAGAGGGTACCTCCACTTCGATTGCCAGATGTCACAGGAGTCACATCCATACAAATTTGGTCCAAGTCAACGTTTTTATATTTCTTTATGTCTATTGATAGTGTTCTTACAGATGCGACATAAGAAATACTAAGTTTACCAACATTCGCTAAATGCCGTCTTATTTCTAACAAAACAGGACTCAATTTATCCAAGTATCTACGTACTCAAACTAAAGCGGTTGTTTCAACTTGCTATAATCGTCCACTTGGGTATAAAGTTCATTCAGGATGACTTGAGATTAGCGCAAGCACTTTTTATCTTTTTGTCTTACCCGCCGCTTAAGGAAGATATTCTGCTAAGCTGCTAGCCTTCGAAATACTAGGTGCATTGGACCACTATGTAAAAAGATTGTTGTATGCAATATTTTGTAGCAGCTTTAAGCTTACACATATGTGTTGAAGAAAAAAAAAATAGATTTCTGCACATACTTAAACTGTTACGGATTTCTATGTGTCGTCGTTACGAGATTGTTAGACATAGAAAAATAATTCCAAGTAGACGTATGAGGGTTACTTTAGGGGAGGGAATCGACGAAACTCAAGTACGCTCCACTATATAACATCTTCCGAACCCACTTAAACCCTTCTTAGTAGTTGTGTAAACTTTAAGCAGAGGCCTGGAATAGCAATGGGCCACTAGGGCAGGCCAAAAAACCGAAAGTTGCGTACTAAAAGATCTAAAACTTTTATCTAGAAAAACAAAAGCCCTTGCGAATTGTGAAACTTATTACAAAATGTTTCTAATACCTACAAGTTCCTATTTTTTCTGTTAGTGTCTAAATTATTTATTTTTTGTCACCAGGTACACACAGCAATCCAACAGACTGGCTTTAAAAGAGTAAAGCGCGGGTTCCGTCCTCTTCGGCTACCGGAGCCTGCGCCGGCGCCAGTTGCAGAGCCACGTGATCCCTACTTTCCCTTACAATGGTACCTGAAGAACACTGGCCAAAATGGCGGGAAGCCCAAGCTCGATCTCAATGTAGAAGCTGCGTGGGCGCAAGGTTACACTGGGATCAATGTCACCACAGCCATCATGGATGACGGTAAGATATTAAAGAAAAAAATATTCAAGTATATCCCTTAAATTAACTGAAACACTAAAGACAAATGTGGTGAAAAACTCATCAAATTTTAAATAACCCTCTTTTGTGTATAATGTAAGTTCATCATCGTCTGTGTCCGAATTGATACAGCTACTGAAGTTACTAAAATTGTTTTCTGATCTCATGACACAGTAAAATCGGAACTATACTTTATTTTAATTAAAACAGTAATATTTAAAATCTTCAACACTGTCCTGTAAAATGAGAAGAGTAATTTCTTAACGTCATTTAAGGCCGCTACCGGGACCTAACGCCCAGGGAATATTAATCAGTTCGTCTTATCAGAAAATAAATTAATGTTAAACCAAGAATCTATAATAATATTTTAGTGAAGGATCTTCTTTATTAGTTGTAAACAACGCGCACGTACTCTAAAACCAAGTCTTGCCAATGAAATATTTCCATCAATTTATTGAGTCCGTAATTAATGAAAATTATGGGCATTGTTTAGTTATATTTTTTATTGTCTCTCCATGCTCATACAGAGTAAACTTGAATGATTTGTAAATTAAAAAAAAATAGGTCTATATTTTAATAGTGCAATATATGCTTGTGAACATAATACAATTTTCATTTATCGATATAATTATGTATGTAAACCTCATATAATTTTGTTTTGTTTCAGGTGTCGACTATATGCACCCAGATCTGAAGTATAACTATGTAAGTAAACATCATTGTGTTAATAATAACTACAAATTGAAACAAACGAAAGGCTACCTTATAATTTAAAAGAACACGTTAAATTAAACAGGTATTTGTTTAATCGTAATAAAAAATGAGTATTATGCTTCATCGCCATTTTCACGAAACAACAATAAAGGTTTGTTAAGATTCTTGGTTGAATTTTAAATGAATACCTTTAACATCTTCAAATATTTAAGCTTGAGGCGAAATAATAAGTTTTTGTGAATATACGGCCCTTTGACCTTTGTTATTGTGAAGGCAAGGTAATTAGGGCGGGATTTGTAAACAAATATTCCGGTATCGTAAAATGATGGAGTTTTTATCTTTTGTTTTGTATTATGATCTTCCTGTATTGGTTACACGTGTCATGAGATTAAATATTATTTGATAACGCTAGGTAATTGGGTTATATTTTATGAAAAAATATATAATACAATGTGATTAACGATAAAACTTGTACGTTTCCTTCATAACATTTACAGTATTTTATATCCTATCAGGTAGTTAAGTAAAGGTTAATAGTTTCAGAATCCATTCCATTGGCAAATATTGTGGTACTACCGGAATTTAAGCTGGAAAGGTTTTTGAAAATGGACCTTATTTCTGTACCCAGAGGTTTTAAACTTTAACGATTCTGTATGAACCATTTTCACTTGATATAAAAAGTAATGCTTATCCCGTTATGTCCGCATATATTCGCATTGCCGAATGAATGCTATTTATGGTTTAAAATATCCTAGAAATGTGGCGTATAAAAGTATGAAGTGTCAAAATGTTAATACCATCAAAGATAAATTGGTACTGGCGACACTATCTAACTTACGCAGAACCCATTTAAAAAGTTTGTCCAATTTTTATGGATTACCGTTCTTCGGGATCTCTAAATCTGATAATTGTGTATCTCTCGGCGGTATACAAACTAAAATAATTTTAAATCATATCAAAATTTTAAACCGATGTTAAACCTAAATAATGACGTTTAGATCAAATTTTGAATGTGTAAGTTTTGTGTGTGTGTAGTTATGTGTAAAAAATAGTAGTCTAGTTTCTATACACCAGTAGCAGTAGCATCTGTTTTCAGTCATTAGCTATTAAGTTAATCAATCTAAATTATGTTTCAAGGCTGAATTTGATTGCGCGTCCAATTCATTGAGATTTAGGAGGGATTTAGTATAATTACCATTAGTCGCTCAATTTGCTTGAAGTCTGAGATTAGTTTCAAGTGGAATTAATAGATATAAATAGTATTGTATTATACCAAGGTGACCAAGATTTCATATCTCAATCTGAGTACATTTAAATGACTAAGCCAATAATATAACATTACACATAACGTCACATCTAAATACAGAGGTGTGTCACACAAACGCTAGTTTCGTTATAGGTCCTAATGAAATAGGTGCTGAACTTGTTAAACTTAGGACCTCACGCACAGCAGTCGCATTATGCGACCACTAGACCAACGAGGCAGTCTATAGTGAATAGGTACTATTATATATATATGTACATTGTACGTATATCTATATGACGTCATTAAATTACTTTCCATGGTTTATTCGAAGCCTACCATGGGGTGTTATTGTGTCTAGCTCGGCGTGTGCCACTCGTCTTTTATTGGAATCCGGTAAATGAGTACTTTATTAAAAGGTTAAATGGGATTATTTATGTTCTTATACAATTAGTTAGTCGCTATCGTTATTATACTGTTCTATGAAGGCTAAATAAAATAACGATACCACTACCGATAGTTAAATTGGAATTATCATTAGATATTCTGAGAATAACAATGAATCTTCATTTACTATGGAGAAGGAAAGTAATGGAAATATTATGGTAGTATTAAGCTCGAGAACTATTGTGGTTCTTATTGGCAATGCGGTAAAAAAGCACGATATTTATTCAGTTAAATTGTATGTACTGCTTTGGATGTAATATAAATGATGTTTTTGGTATTCTACCACCATTAATCTGTTTTACTTCTAAGTACGTTTGTTTCTGACTATAATGTTGTGCAATTATTATTATACCCTCGCGTTAGGAGTTACAAGTTGCCTTCATACAAAAGTAACCATGATTATATAACACGTAATATATAATAAACACTGGTTGAAACTTGAAAGTTAAATTAATAAAATTATGTAATTTCATGGTACTTCGGTGAACCCTCCAAAAACAACTTCTGTAATCAAAACAGAAAAGGATGATGGACTTTTTGTTATTTTTCCTAAACTCTGACGAATGACAACGATAACCCAATACAGGAAATATTAAGTTGAGGCATCGATATTTTAAGCCACTTGAAATTATTGTAGGTGCTTAAACTGGACGTACCTACTAGTATATTATTATTAAAAATAAAGTATGCTGTCGAATAACGATACTTCTTTTTATACAATAATCTATAAATTAAACGACGTCGGTTAATAAATACACTAAATCCCAGTGCCAATCAGGCGTGGCTATAGCATATGTGTAATTATAATCCCTTAACATATAACCGTAGACCCAAAAGTTTATGAATTTTCATACTCAGATATTTTCAATATTTGTCTTGGGTTAGGGGAAATTGTTTCGTAACTTTTCGGGAATGATCAAGGGAAATGGAGGGAACCATGTGTTTAAAAGGGAATAATAATTTATGTATGTTAGTTATTCAGATGTTGAACAAATATTGTATCAGTTTGCGCGATTTATAATATGATATTTTGGCACATGTAAACTGTTTTGTGTTTATAATATACGAGTAATATAGTACCTAATTCTTTGTTTGATTGCCGAACCGATTAAAAGAGCCTGAAACATGTAACATGGTTTAATTCGTACTGTGCACAATAGAGGTATATTTACTCTGAATTATAACAACAAGTATCGTATTTTTTATATAAGAAATTAGTACACTACACTAAGAAGTGGGCCTACTACACGAAAATATACTGAAAACTGAACAAATTGAAAAACACTAATTGTTATTATTTCGCATGGATGATGAATGTTCTAGAAATAGTGCATTTTGTTGGCGTAGCTATGAAACCAACGAACAACGTATTAAAAGATGTAATCTTGTCACAGAATGCGGAGGCTTCATACGACTTCAGTAGTAACGACCCGTTCCCGTACCCACGGTATACGGATGACTGGTTTAACAGGTACGTACCTACAGCTACACTCCACATAATCTACCTATAATTAGATTGAAGTAGTATTTATCATGCATGAAGTAGCTGTGTACACGAGCCTTTGGAGACGCAACAGGTGTAGGCAGATCAAAGTATTTGGACAATCATGCACATTGCTCCCGTAAAAGGCTTGTTGGTACTTAGTTAGAATTTTATGTAAACAACACTGAATGTGAAGTAAATAGTATACATAGATTTATCAAGTTTTAGAGCAGTGCTTTCTATTAGGGTAATAACAACAAAAGTTTCCACCTGATGAACTATTAAAAGGTTTTTGGACAATTTCCAAATGATTAATATCGAAATTTCAAACTGTTTGCACACGTTTTCGATATTGGAATCGTTTCAGTTATTAAATACTTTCGTTGGATTCGTAATAATTGGAATGTTTTTTTCCTACAGACTAGGAAAATAATAAGGATTAGGTACACATGACAACGCAGGTTACGTTGTTTTAGGTGGTCCCAAAAAAACATCCTTAAGGAAGAAATAGGATTCGTGTTACATAAGAAAATATGCCGGTGGTATTTTTTAAACCAGTGGCAAAAACTTTTTGAAAATATTAGTAAGCGTTGCTGTACGAAATCCTATCATCATCATCATCATCATCATCAGCCGGAAGACGTCCACTGTTGAACAAGGCCTCCCCCTAGAAGGGGGGGGGGTGCCATAATCCCCAAGCTTGGCAAGCGGCTTGGGGATCGCAGTGTTGGTGGTCAAGTTACAGAAGACGCTGCTGCCCATCTTCTGGATTTTCCCTTAGTCGCCTCTTACGACACCCACGGGAGGAAAGGGGGTGGTCAATTCTAGGCCGGATACCACACGGCAACGGCACGAAATACTATACCATATATTTATTATGCACTGATAGCCGAGTGGTATGACCGTTGGACTGCCAAGTCAAAGGTCGCAGTTCAAATCCCGGCACGCACCAATGTCTTTTCGAATTCATGTGCGTACTATAAATAAGTTATCAAGTTATGTTGTTCATCAACCATACGATAAGAAGAAGAATTAGATATTATATAACCTCTTTCAACCTTTAACACTTCAACAAAATGGCAGCAGTGTACCTCTTAGTTACTTAAAAATAACTACAATTCTTGTTGTCTAGATTCTAACGCGTCAAAACTTCTCTGTGCAAGTTTTCCACTTAAACAACTGGCTGATGAGACAAACTTGTTGAAGCCTTAGTAGTTAAGCTACGTTTCAAAGACAGCGGGCAGAGGGCATCGGGTTATAAAGTGACAGAATAAAGCTTTGTGGTTATATCAACAAGTAGATAGTTCCAACTGTATCTAATATTAGCTAATTCAAAACGTGCTAAACGGACAACTAATACATACATATGTATGTACATAAAGTCACGCCTATTTCCAAGAGGGGTAGGCTGAGACCACGGATTTCCAACTGATACCTATGTAAAAATACTGATCGAATGATCAAAATCAAATCTATTTTATTATAATGTTAGAATAACCGAATATTATGTTTTAACTTTTAATTGATGTAGTCTCAGGCCATCTAGGTATTTAATTTGCCATTCATTGTGGCGTTCTAAGGGGGAGGCCTTTGTTCAACAGTGGACGTTTTCCGGCTGATGATGTTGATGAAATGTACATCAATAAAATGAGCACACACTGTCTCGCTTTCCGCTATTACCAACGCCTAAGCTCTAGGACATAATAATGCAAATTTTCTACCTAAGTTCTAGCTTGATTGTTTTCAGACCTCGAGCAACTTCTCTATTTCAGCCAAACTATGTAACGAGTATATGTATTTGCTAGTAGGTACTAGGTAAAAACATTTCTTATAAACGAATGTATTATAGTTTAAGTTTAATAAAGTTTATTATAGTTTAAGTTTATTATATTATAATAGACCCAATTTAATAGGGGGCATATGTGTCACTACTGATCCTGCTTGATTATTGATCCTGCAATACATACAACTTGATGTTAGAAAATATTACATCGAAAATTCACCTGATTTTGATTTGCTAGTCGACTATAGAAGTTTTAGTTTGGTCATCAGTTTTTGTTTTATAGATTGATTTTCGTGAATATAATATTTGCTGTTTACATAAGTAACAAAACTTTGTTGAGATGGTAAACAAATTTACCTTAGCTGTTTAATACTGTTATTTCCCTGATAACCGATTGTTTTTACTGAGAAGGAAACCTGCCTATACTTGTTATGATAATATTAACTTCGTATTATTTACAGTTTCTCTTACAGAATGTATTTTGTAAGACATATAATAACAAGGTTACAAAAACACAAAAGTTCAGGCACTCGCATCGTTCTAAAATAAACATCTTTAAATATTTCGTATTATTTCTAAGACGCGCTTTGATGAATTCGTTTTTACTTAATACAAGAAATCCCGTATAATGTTTATTCGAAAAAAAAAGTATCCACATATACCTATGTTTATATATATGTATATAGAATTTATACTTAGGTAGGTAGAAAGAGTAGTTACTTCTAGTATGTTTTTTTCGGCATAGTTACGGATAAGTATGGAAATAAGTCCTACCGTGGCGTATAGATGAATCAGTCGACAAAGATGGTAGCACGGTAATACTGTATTTAGTTATCATTATAAAGGTTTTCGACTTGTCCCTTATTAAGTAATATCTATGGCTTACTCAAAATTTAACTGATTTTAAATATTTCTTACCCAGCCATGGGACCCGGTGTGCGGGCGAGGTATCTGCAGCGAGGGACAACGGAGTCTGCGGCGTAGGAGTGGCATACCACTCTAAAGTTGCTGGTAAGTTGATAAAATATTCAGAGTAGTATGAGAATAATGTCATTGTAGTTAGGTATACAACTATGAAGTCGCAAGTTAGTAGTGTAAAGTGTGTCTGTAAACCCAAGTTATGTATCCAATTTATTGCAGCTTAAATATGTTATATATCTGGGTCTGCATTATTAGGAGCATAATGTTGTTTACCGAGCGCAATAAAATAGGTCAGTGATATCGTCTCGGGCCGAAATAAATACAATGTCGTCAATATTTTCCGCGTATATCGTAGCAGTGACTTGCCTACGTCGTAGCTACTTTGTAGACTATTCTTGCGGCGTAACTCCCTAAGAGTAGATATATACCCACCTTAACATACAATATAATGAATTAAGCATTGAATTATACATGTTTATCGTATATTTTCACGTCTTAATTCTACTTTTGTTGTTTCAACTGACGAATGATTTTAATTGTTAGTTTGATCGAAAATAGATTCTTGTTCAAAGTTGTTTTACCAGTATTCCATTACGACACTACACAATGTTAGCTGACTACTCAGAGGGGTTTATTAAGGGGTGTCTTGTTATAATTATCTTGATTGTCAGCTGGGATAGCGAACACAGTACGATGTTATTAGTTCCCCCCCAGCGATGAGATCATCTACTTTGCAACCAGAAACCAAACGGCATCGATTACTCTATTACATTCATAATAACTATCCCCCCTCTATGCTATAACCAGCATAGGTTTATGATTGTATAGTTCTGTCTATTGCGCCATGAACGAATTGGTATTGAAGAAGATAGAACAGTCCAAAAGTTTGTAATTTAAGAATTTTTGACTTGTGACGTCGGTCAGCATGTTAGGAGGCTTCTTTCAAGTTGTGTAAGAAGTTATAAAATTCATTCGTATCAATTGATAGCTCTTGTTAAATTTCAATGAAAATATAAAAATGTAATGATTTCTATCACTTACGCGAATATTAGTCATTGAAATAAAACTATTTTTACGGATTTTATCGCGGTTTTAATTTTGTTTTTTGGTCCCGACGTTTCGAATCCTTTACAGCATTCATGGTCACGGGCAGACTGAGGTGTTAAACGTCTAATTTGAACAATTACTATCAACTACCTTACATTTTTAGTTATTATTTACAATCCGATTCACGCAAAATGAGCTCACTGTGTCATTCGGTCTTGCAGTTTTACGCTTGGGATTAACTTTAATAGAATCTATGATGGGATTCCAAGCAGGTGGTATGTCCCAGCCATCTTCTCTGTTGAAATTGGGGTGTTTCTTAATTTCAATAGCCTCGCGAAAAACAAAAAGAAAGAAAAAAGAAAAGAACATATCGCCGATATTAATCACCGCCGTGCCAGGAAGTCTGCAATTTGTGACCATACGCTTGACCAAGCCAACCATTACATCAGATTTGATAAACCACAGATCCTTGCCAAAGAAAATCGATTCCTTCCTAGGATGATACGCGAGGCTATTGAAATTAAGAAACACCCCAATTTCAATAGAGAAGATGGCTGGGACATACCACCTGCTTGGAATCCCATCATAGATTCTATTAAAGTTAATCCCAAGCGTAAAACTGCAAGACCGAATGACACAGTGAGCTCATTTTGCGTGAATCGATTGTAAATAATAACTAAAAATGTAAGGTAGTTGATAGTAATTGTTCAAATTAGACGTTTAACACCTCAGTCTGCCCGTGACCATGAATGCTGTAAAGGATTCGAAACGTCGGGACCAAAAAACAAAATTAAAACCGCGATAAAATCCGTAAAAATAGTTTTATTTCAAATATAAAAATGTGTTATTTAAATAACCTATTTAGATGCCATACGAGTTAATAAGTATATAAATAAATGAGATCATCTTAAAAAGTAACCTATGCCTATTAAGAAAACATGAATAAATTGTATCATTGAATCACAGAAAGTCGCAAAATAGTTAGAAGAAAATATCTATCATGGCACGCTTTAAAAACCAAATCTACTACGAACTCACTCTAAAATTATCTTCAATATTATGATATTGTGATACTATTATCACGAGCTTTATGTAGTGTTATTAAGGTTTCCAATTTGATTCTATTAACTACCCGCTATGGCTCGCGGTCCGTCACCCGAGACCGCAGTGAAGGACGGACTGGGGCGACAGATACTTAATGGATTTTACGGGATGAATATACGTCATAAAATGTTATTACATCTAATTTTCGCTATCTAAATCAATATTTCTAGAAAATTGTATGTTTACTGGTTATAAAATGCATCTATTTTATTTTAGATCTTTTACAGAATTCCTTATTTCCTTGATGCATAGTCAGATACATTTAACAGTTTGTTTGTCCAAACATACTACTTGAATTCATCTTTTAAAGTTAGATTACCCACTCAATTTTCTACTCATGGCAATTTTGAAGTGTATTTAAGGGTAGGTATGCTAGAAATATGAGTGAGTGTGATACCTATTCAGTGGCCAGCGGACAACCTTGGTATTTTGCACGTGCCCCGTCCCAACAGACATTACTCGCGCTCCACCAGACCGTATGATTACCACATTTGGAAAGTCCGCCCTTTGATAGCACCTTCTCGTATAATCACACCTAACGCGACGGTTTCTAAATTTAAAAATGTGTCTCGATAGGTTGTGCTTTCGGAGTGTGTACGGAGGTAAAATGTTAAAATTAAAATTATAAATTTAATACTTTAGTACAGATATGTTCAAGGCGGACTTAATGCCTTAGGCATTTTCTACCACAATAATTGAAAATTTTGGGTCTTTTTTAGCCGAATCAAAACAAGGTTTGCAATATCTTTGATCATTAGATCTTTAATAACGCAATTATAGTTATATCTAATAAATGTATTTTATCAGAGCCTTAACAATATTCCGTTCTTTAATAAATTATATATTTAATACATTGTTAGTGTTTTTAAATGGGGCAGAATTTATATTACAGTAATAGGGGTTGTTATTTATTCTGCATCGTGTCTAATGTTGAATATTACATTAATGTATAAATAAGTCTCCAGTTTCTCACAATATACTTACTGAATACTTAACTGATATCTTTTAATGTGATGGTTTAATTTGTATTGTGGTGAGATATAAACTATTATTATTATTAAGTGCTATAAATAGCGTTAGTGCATCTATCTATTTTGTGATTCCTGTCACATTTAATAAAAATAGAGGATATAGGTACCTATGTCAAAGCTTTTTTATTTTTTTCAAAACTTGGTAGAGTCAGCAAATGTTTTTAGTATGTACATGGTTTGGATCTATATTAATGTTCTCTTGTGTACATTATTATAATTATAGTATCTTTACTAATCAAGAATGTTACTTATTTTTCAAGCTCGCCTCTGTATTTTTGTGCAAATCCAATTTTAGGAAATTCGACTGCTGCGTAACGACTTTATGGCGCTGCCCCCAGCCCCATCCAACTCATATATGGCAAGCAACAGTTCTCATCTATTAAATGTAAACCCTATTCTCATTATAAATATAATGTTTTTATCATACCAACGAGTCTAAACAAGTTGTTACCACTTTCATCATTTATTTATACAGGCTGGAACGAAGCGGTCGTTAAATATAAAGCACCCTGAGCCTGTTTTATTGTCTTATATAAATGTTCGTTTCCGTAGTATATCTCTTTCCTGAATTCCATTACCATATGTTTCTGAAATGAAACTTCTTTTGAGGTTTGCTGTAAGCAATTACGTAACAACAGTAGGTAGACATCTTAAATGTTAACTTACTTAGTGTTTTAGAATCAACATAGACCTACACGTAATATACCTACAATATAACTTGAAGCTAGGTACCTACTATGTAAATAATTTGAGTGTTTTTAGTAACGCAAAACATAAGGTTTTCGTGTATATTATAAGAGTTATGTATACTTCGGTCATCCATATTCATTCCAAGCAAAATATAAGTTACCTTGCATCTCCTATTTCGTGTTTTACATAAAAGCTACCCAGTAACATCAGACGGGCTCTCAATAACACTAGGGAAACATTTGAAAACATCTCCTCTTGCTGAAATAAAAGAAAATCGGCGACGTGGAAAATGACAGACCTTTTCCAATGTTGCTTCGTATTTTTATTATATTGAGAGCCTTCATTGTTACTGTTTGATTGTTTAGGATGACAATACAAATATTGAAATAGCTAGACAAATAGATGACCTATCTATTTATTGCGCTTAGATTTATTTACCTTTAATATATTTATTTTCTAAGATAAAAATCAGATATCAATTTGTAATTAAAATATGAGCGATGCAAACGAAAATAATTAAAATCTCCGATAGTATAATTTTGAAAATAGGAGATACCTTATATTCTTATGTGTTGATTAAGTTTAGACTTATTGCATGACATCTCAATATTAACAAGAGTCTAAAATAAAAATGTTAAAAAATAATTCTACTTAAACCTAACCCATTAAACATTAATTATAATTACATAATAAACTTAATTACTTTTACTTAACCCAATAATTAGTCCCGACTAAGTCAGTGGCCTTCGTACTAAAAGAGTAGCCTTCCTCATGATAAATTAATCTGAGATTACACAAGGCCGGTCGTACGGAGGCCACAAAATTGCTTTGTGCTAAGTCCCTGGAGTACGAGATGAGTCTCTCTGCTCTCAGTGTCCGCATAAAGCCCCTTTTTGAGATTAGGTTCCGTGTTCATCCTTACTGCTTATGATTGTGTAAGTGGGAATAATAATTCTGTAAATAAACTATCAAGGTCAGTTTTAAGAAGATAATAGAGGCCAGGTTATACAACAAATACAAACTGTACCTACGTATCTACCAATATCGATACTTATCTTGTATCACAGAAAGTAGCAAAAAGTGTCACCCACAATAAGAATTGCCCTAATTTGAGGGTAAATATTACTTTGACCCAAGTCTATACCGCTTTAACATAGACGTAGCTACATCTGCCAACGCTTTTAAAAATAACTGCTAGTTTTATTAATATAACCAGGTCTCAATTGAATTTATATAGGCAAAAGGTTAAAGGTTTATAAAACGTAATAAAGTAAGGTCGTTAAAGCTTTATATCCTGTTTCGCTCCAGATGATTCTAACGACTGCTTTTATAGACTGACATTCTCTTTCTCATTTTATGACCCGACTGCGGAGCAAAAAAGGAGGATTTTCTAATTACCAAAGTACTAATAATACTTTCTTTAAACTATGCTAAACAAAATCTGTAAAAAAGATTGAGTAATTTGCTTTTTTTTCTAACAAGCTTGATTTCTTGAACGAATTTTTGTGTTTATGTAAATTAAACGCTGTTTTTCTCTCATCAGGTTTTAATAACAAAGGTTATTTCGAATATAAATTTTGTTTACCAAGTATTGTTTTCAACTTAAGTGTTATTCTGTGCTCTAAATAAACAATGAATAGCTTACTTTACCTTTATTAAATAGAAAATTGGGACCGAATTGTATTGTACAATAAAGTACATTTTAATTAAATATTTTGGAGATAGGGGTATTTATTTATTTACCCACCTAGTACGCTGTTTTTTTTAAATCATCATCACCTTTAGCCGGAAGACGTCCACTGCTGGACAAAGGCGTCCCCCTTAGAACGCCACAATGAACGACAACTTGCCATTTGCATCCATCATCATCCTTTTTTTTTTAATAAAACTACTTGGATTTATTATTATATTTAATTAACCGAAAATGATTAAAACTTTGACGTTATTATTTTTCTATCCAATGACTCAATACTTAACCATACCTTTACTAGTTGTCAAACTAATGCACAATAACAACAAATAGACAAATATAATTAAATAAAAAAACTAAATTTAAGAAACGTCACCACATAACGTTTTTATGACGTCACAACGCAACAACCACATGCATGCGCTGCACGTAAAAGCTAATATAAAATTGATTGCTATGTTAAAAGCCGCCTTTAAGTACTGCAATCAGATAATCAGGTAAATTACCGTTATCTGTTTGGCATCGCGGCATTGCCGGAGCAACGGAGCGTGCCGCGGCATTAGCTACGTCGCGTTTGACGCATAGGACTGGGGATTTGCGGCTTCCCATACTGATTGCGGGCTTTGCTTCCCTTTGTGAGGTAAATTGGGGATTATATCTGTTGAATCATAATATTATGCTTGAAAGTAATTTAAGAACTCAGCGCGGCGAGTATGTACCTTAAATCCATTTAAAGTATTTCGTTCTATTAAAAGTCTAGGGTCCTCTGTAATTTAATGGACTGCTGAAAAATATGTCCAAAATTATACCGTTGGCATCGAAAGAAACAAGTCTCTTATGAATGCCATTGCTGTTGCTATTCACAATAACAATACAGCAATTTCAATAGACTAATTACTAAAAGATCTTTCTACTGAATAGTATTCAGAAAAACTTTTATTTCAAAGGTTAATAAGCAACAGCTGTTCATCTTTTGTTTCATGGGCTTTGTTACGCCAATTGATTCGTTAGCTTGATTTTATAACACAATTCACAATGCAATGAATGAATCTTAATGTTAATGTGGTTTCCATTTGTAATTTTATTTAAAAAGATTGTATATGTACACTTGACAATAATTAACGGGCTTTTCTTTTTTCAAAATTCATTTTATTGTACATTTCTGAAATTATTTGCGTTGAGGTAGAGATTTACGGTTGCTTTGTACCCTTAGCGGTTCCACACGACAGTTTAGGTAAGTAACAATGTAATCCATTCTTTTTTATTCATCTTCAAATGCAAAGTAAGGTTCAGATTTTTTGTTATTGATTTTCCTTGTCGGTAAAATGTATAAGTTGGAATCCATTCAAAGATTTATTTTATCGACGCCATACAACCTTCACAAATGTTATAAAACTAAGGAGTCTATTTTAATATTCTCTGTATAAAACCAACACCCATGGAACTGAATAAAAAGATGGTAAATAATTATTTATTTTACGGGAGAATATTATTTTATTTAAATCCTTAATTTTTTTTCCCCTAGGTATTAGGATGTTGGACCAGCCCTATATGACAGACCTGATCGAGGCCAACTCAATGGGGCATGAGCCCCACAAGATCCACATCTACAGCGCGTCGTGGGGACCCACCGATGACGGCAGGACTGTTGATGGGCCTCGCAACGCCACCATGAGGGCTATCGTCCGAGGAGTCAATGAGGTAAGATAAGATAACTTTATTTGTTCAAACACGAGTTAATGACATGTAATAGAAGTGAGAGCATGCAAGATGGTACAGTAGTGAACAGTACAAAAATGATGATATTATTATGTGTAAGTTTTAGAGTATATTATTTGTTTTATCAAAAAAAAGGGAAAAAAGGTTTCACTCGTATTGTGGTTTCGCTTTTTTCTTTTGTCATGTTTTAATTATTACATGCCCGAACGGTTCGAATACCAATTACTCAGCTCACAGCACTGATATGGGATTGCTAACTGCTTAATTAATACGCTTCTATGTATTTGGTACCACCCTGGATTTACAATCCACATAATACTGAAGAAGAGGGTGTTTTACCATACGATTTTCTCGACGTTGTTCATTTAGATCACTTGAATCTGCGACTAAAAGGGAAAAAGCATATCTTTTTAGTCTGTAAAAGTGTACCAACACACCCAGGCCAATGATTTAGCCTTTTAAGTAAAGGACCACAGCACCTGACACTTGACCTTTTACGGTTTGCATGCGAGAGTCAGTTTATTTAGTGAAGTTTATTCTAGAGAATCGGAAATGGAAATCCGATGGATATTAACGAGCTATCGGTTCGTATAGAAAAGGAAATGAAGTGGCTTGGTCCATAATAATATTTTATGAGTTAATTTAATTCAAGTAAGTGATAGAAACGAGGATTTTTAATGTACTTAAAGCATACTTAGCATTCAAGTTATGGTTCTGATAGCATTTTTGTATGGATGATGGGCGCTGCGTGCACTGCTGTGTGCCATTTATTGTGTCTAGTATTAAATACACGATAATATGATCAAAGAATCGATAGAAGACGTGTCGAACGTAACACATAAAATATGTCATCACCATCATTATCAGCCTATCTCAGTCCACTGCTGGCCAATAGCCTCTCCTAAGGCACACCACTGAGCTTGATCTTCGGCCTTCCGCTTCCAACCGCTGCCAGCCATTTTGCGTAAATCGTTGCGCAACCTAGCTCTTGCACACAGGAAATATGAACAATAGTGAAAATCGAAAAGCAAAACGATAAGTTTGAGCAATATAATAGCATGTATATTGATGTATTTCTGTTATATACCTTCCTAAGACTTCCTTATACTTTTCATTTTTTCTTACCAGGAGAAAGGGAAAATCTCAGAAGAAAACTTTTAACACAAACGTTAGGTTGAGAGCTTCATTATTTATTCACGCTCAAGAGGTTTCATACCGACTATGGCTTTGCGTGAAACTTTTATAATATGCAAATCAGCACTCACTGTCCTAACGTATCTAAGTAGAAAAGATAAGATAAACAGACTTATTTTTTATTTACAAAGAAAAACGCCAGTTGCTACAAAGATTTTGAAAAGGCTACACTTACGCTTTTATTTATCTTTACTGGATTTATAATTTGCTCTTCTTAAATATCACACACACATATTCGTTTTTATGACACAGGAATATCTTCGAATATACGCCTTATTGTGTACTAACAAAACGTGGTAAGTCAGGTTCAATGATATCTGAAGAAGCACCCCAATAGGGGCAGGTTTACGGTATTTGACAACCCTTTTACTACACTGTCCATGATGCCTCACGGACATCGATGTCCGACTACAGCCTTCGCAAACTACAAAACCGCAACAACCTTAAGAGTGATAATCATCTTACCGTCAGATAAACGTTCTGTCTTCAAAACGTTACAAGATGTCAGTTTCTTGGAAATAACGACATATATCTATTTATTTATACTAATCACCACCATCATCAGCCGGAAGAAGTCCACTGTTGAAAACCCTTACACCTTACCTTATCTTACCTTGGGGATTTATACTAAGTCATGTAAAATTGTAAGGTATCATTCCTGCGAAGTTACAATCAAATAAATTTTTCGCGAATTTATGTGAAACCTAGAATTTCTAAGTATATTTTCATCTAAAATGCTGCATGTTCAGAAAAAGTATAAAAATAAAGTAGAATAGAAATGGGTCTTGATATGATTTTAAAACTTACCTCTTATATTCAGACCTAGTTCATAAAAAAGTATTGTTTGCGAAGAACTTAGGAAAAGATCCACAAAGGTTAGTACTTATAACTACTTGTGTACTATTTTCTTAGCTTTTACCGCATCTCATTGCGGCGTACCTACACGTTCCACGCATGTGATTATACGAGTATATATAAATGTCAGAACAATTCTGTTTGTCTATCTGTTTTCTTTACGACTAACCTGCGCTACTTTATGCTAATAAAAATGAACACTGTTTTGACACGAACGGAATCACGCTTGAAAGCTAGTTTTCTTAAAAAACAATATACTTAATCCATAAAGTGTTCTAGTATATTTATTCTAGCGATTGATAATATAATTTATTTTAAGCGGTAGTTATTTCTATTGCTACTAAAAATTGTGCGATACTAGATGCATAAGACCACTTTAGTCTTGAACTAGTCATTAAAAGGAGTCTTTATGTAAGTACTGGGAGGGTTTAACTTCGGGCGGCCGAAAGGGGTGGGAACGGTCACCTGCCTCAAATAAACCCCTCGTCGCCTTTGATGTTTTTCTGTCATTTATCTTAATGGAAGTTCTTTAGGATACGGTTCGAATGACAGTAAATAGTCGATGAAAATATTTTCACTTTACTATCGTTTTATACATCGCTTTTTATTATTTTGATAAAACTGAACAATTCTCGTAAAAGTTAGGCGTTAGACTTAAAAAGAAAGTAAATAATTGGCCAGTGTCTATCTAAAATGAATGTTTATTATTTATAGTTAAGTATTTCTTAAGTTCAAAACGTGATATACTTTTAGTTCAAGAGATTAAAAATTGTCTCTAATACTTTATACAGACAGCCCCACCAAATTTTACTCAGATTTATTCTTGAAAGATTAAACGTCGTTTATTTTTCCTTATTGGCCCGGCCCTTACCTACCCATCCAAATCTTTCAACCCGATAAAATTTGTCACAACAATAGAAAAAAATAGGTTTTGAATCTGATCCTTTGTCATTGAAATCGAAGAAAGCTTTTGTCGTCGGGTCCCTGGCTTCTTGTTATGTAATAGATATGCATTTAAAGTTAAAAAGCGTGTTTACAATTATTTACAAGTCAACTATTTGATTCTACACGTAGGCACACTCTACACGTAGGCACTTACGTCGACATTTTATATATTAATTGTGGGAGAAGATCTATATCATAGTAAAAATTCTTAGAATATGTGCAAATTAATATTAGATACATCTGCCAGTGTGATCACTTAGCTTTAAAAAAAGGTATCTTTTTCACAAAGACTTTAAAACATTACATCGGAACTTGCTTGAAAATAGCCACTTGCACCTATGAATCTGTCCTTAAGATGTTTAGATCTCGTAAAAGCCTTACTTTTATGAACAAAAACTTTATAGTGTAGCTTAAGCACGGTTAAGACCTGAATGTTACATTGTACAAACGCTCAGATTTCAAAAAAATATGCAAATTAATTTCCTGAACATGCAACAGTACCCGTTTTCGGTAATTATTTAAACACTTAAAAAGTTTTGTTTCAGTCCTTATCTTATCCCTAACTTGAGTAAATACGCAATTAACAATAAATGGAGCAATCAAACAGGCAATCACCATTACTTCTCTAAAAGCCCCATCCGTAGGTACCCGAACGTTAGACTTAGCCGTGTGTCTATACCTACCTATTAAAAGCGGCTTCATTTCCTTCAATGTTCGACGTCATTTCCGCCGCACTGAACGCTGAAAGTGGAACGTTTCAGTTGAAAAAGGAAAGTGACTACACTTCCTGTCCTTAACTAGGAGAGACTCAGGACAAGGAGTTATTAACTCTGAGTCTAAACGAGCTCAACTTAGCCCGTGTCGTGCTTCTGTAAAGAGTAACTAAAAGGATTTTAACTGTTTAGTAAGTGCGTTTCATGAACATAAAACAAAATAATTAGACAATCAAAATATGTGTGCCGTTCGAAAATCGTATCCAGTTCTTAGAACAAAAATCCAATTACTTTCGTATAGGTGACTCTTAGTTCAGAGTTAATATTTACGAAAATTATGTATTGAGTTATAATTATAGTAGAGACACATTCATCGTCTCACTGGTCCAATTCCATACCGATATCATAAGGTATAATACGAGTATAATAACGGTGAGCCTATTACGAAATACCGGGAACAATTTCGAATGGTTGGATTGGAGCAGTGGCTCAGAAATTTGTTATTTGCATCACTGGTTCAATTTAATTATATTTCGTGTCTAGATGATTATAATTTATAATCTTACTATAATTTATGAAATAGGTACGTATCCTACGCATCGATAAAATAAATGTTTCCTTATTGTACTGTAGCCAAACGATTTTCTTTATCATACTTTTCATTGTCTTATTTTATTTTAAAACACCAATTTCCACGCTTTCCCGTTTCATTACTCGGAAGGAAAAGGTGTGAAGGGTGCTTACGGGTGTTGATGAGTGTGTCTATCGATGTTACATCGATAAAAGAGCCCTGATATTTGTCAAAATAAAACAGATATATCTTACTACCTTTCCAAGAATGAATACAAAAAGGGACAAAAAGGTAATAATATATTTCTTTGAACATACATAGCTTTTATATTCTCTTACGATAATATTTGTGAGTTCCACATTCTACAAATATGTATTATATATCTATTTTGATCCCTGACCCGCATTTGTCGTCCACCTTTATATGTGATCGCGACATCTATACACCTTCCTTATACTTACTATATTTAAGGTTCCCAACGTAATCGATTCAACCCCTCTTAGCAGACAGGTATTTTCCCAACCCACACAAGTGTTTTCAATAAACAAACTAGAATTCTATTAGCCAGAATAAATGTTGTTTTCTCTTTTCTATGGAATGTTTTAGGTGGATTCTTACCTTATTGTTAATGTTAAGGTTTTAGATGAAAGTGGGTTTGTTGGTATACCGGTTGATTGTTCGTGTTATTTGACAGGTTCTCAGGCGTATTTAATTTGAATATTGAAATAAAGATATATAAGGAAATAACTCACTTCTAATTGTATAAGTTCTAATACAACAATTTGTGAGAAATTAGGCATTTCGGTGTACGAACGTTTCAGTAATTAACCTTGAAATGTTCGCAGGTTGCTTAAAGGCATTAACATATTGTTGCCATTAATTCTAAACATCAAACACTCGGTATCTTACTCGGCACGTTTAGGGAATATGTACGGCTTCTGCGAATTATTTGGTAACATAAGGCAAGCCACAAAGCCAAACTTCAAGGTAGAATTGTTACGATTCGGTACGATACGGTAATTTAACTTTTGTTGTCACTTAAGAGATGTATGTGTTGACACAATATTAGTTAACTGTTTGCTTAATCATAACGTACCCTTTGTATCACATACCTAATGTAAATACGAAACTGTGTGTGTGAAATGATTTTATAATTTAAGTAGTATTTTGTAGAAGGCGATTAAATTATGAATAAACTATGTTCGTACGAATGACACTTCAAAGTGTAGTTAAGAAATAGGATAAAGAATTTTTCACACCACATGCTCGAAAATGTCAAATTATAAGTCAAGCAACCTTAACCTAAAGTGAGTCATTAGTGGCCGAGGCACAGCCGGTCAATAATGTTGTACTGGATTTCATTATGACCCGCTGGTCAATAATGTGATTTGAATTTGGAATCTCACATCTATAAACGTACCAAATAAAAACATAACTTTATCTTTGCACAACTGGACTAATGTCTCAAATGTTACCATTAACTTCAATTAATATGTAAGTGCATATAACTAATTAGTTCTAAGTATGTTATTCTTACTGTTTATTTATTTAATAAATACTTTGTTTTTCGTACTATGGCTATTATTTTCTCACAGTACGTGTAAAGAATTTTATGCATTTAAAATGCACACTTTAATGAATAGTAGTTAGATATGCGGCATTGCTAACTCATCTTCTTGGTGCACTACTTTAATTAAATAAGTATCTACATTGCAATATTACACACAATTTGTGAGATAGTAGCACTTAATTAAGGAAATAGAATTTACCTAAATAACTTCTCTAAATCTTAATCTAAATCTTATTATCTGCCTAAGGAAAAGCGAACGAATAATTAGTAATCAAACGCCTGATTGGACCAATAAGTAGTAGAATATTTTATCTTATAATTATCACAAATAAAACAAATATTTACGATTAATCATGTGATATTCATTCACGATACGAGAGAAAAACATTTCATAATTAAACAAACGTTTTAGTACTTTATAAAAAACTAAGTATTTTAAGTTTACTTTTTATAAGTACTTACAATCTACGATGTTCTCAATTGTTTTTTTTTTAGGTGTTGATGCTAATTATTTTTTCCACGTCATTTTACTTATTTCTTTGTTTTAAAAGTATTTCAATATTTGTAGGGACGTAACGGTTTGGGCAACATCTATGTCTGGGCGAGCGGGGACGGCGGCGAGGACGACGACTGCAATTGCGATGGGTACGCAGCCTCCATGTGGACTGTCTCTATCAACAGGTGGGTGTATTTGATTGGTTAACATCACATTTATATAATCATACCTGTAGTTCTTGAAGGCGTTGGAAAAGGTCTTTTCATTCGTATTTAAGGTGACCTGTAACCCCATTTTGTCTTATGTGGCATTACGTGTATTGCAAGCCTATTGGCATTTATTAGACAACCAGGCAACATTAACAATATTTCATTGCATAACAGTTTGGTATTGATAGATATATGGGAAGTCGTATATTATTTTCATTCATTTTATTATTATTAACACTAGTCAACAAAAAAACAATTTTTGCATGTAACATGAATACTTTTGTCTAGTTATGTTTAGGACAAGGATAAGGATACTAGAAATAAAATTAAAATGCTTTAAATACGAATAGTTTTTTTGTCATACCATTTTATATAATTTGAGAAATTTGGAATTTTTATCAACAAAAAGAAGTTTTTTCGATTAATTGCAACATTAATATGAATTTACTTTAATGATTTTCGTCTGTATTTTGCTTCAGGAACGTCTCGTTTTAATGTCCAACTGTAATCCGCTAACATACGTGGGCTCCACTTGCCCTGATATCGTTTTTTATGGTAGAAATGTCTTGATGGAATCTTTCACCGTGTTTATCGCTGACGGCGCCCAAATTTTCAGGAAAGAAGTCTAAATGTGAATGAAAAAAATGTATTTTCAATGACATATTACAGCCCAAAGTCCTATAAAAGCTCCGCGATAATACATTTATAGTCACTTAATCGGTGATTTCCTAGAAAATTGGAAGTTACTTTCATGAAAGATTCCCAAGCTGATTATTCTAAATTACTAAGCTTCTTTTTTTCAAATTCAAGTCACGTTCCAAATCATTGAGATTTCCTTGTGATAAATGATGTGGCTCATTAAATGAGGAAGCTTCTTGAAAGTCAGGATCCTATGTCTCTTTTTCGATTTCTGGCGTAGAGGCCAGATCGCTAGTTTGAGGTGGTTCTGGTACCGGTAGATCTTCACTATGAGGGATCGGTCTTTTAGCGGATGGTAGGTCAGGATACTTAATTTTACTTTTTATTTTAATTGTAATACCTTTTGTATCAGTAAGACAAAAATAACAATCAGATGAGTGGTTCGTTGGTTCCGTCCAAATCATAGGGATTGCAAAAGGCACAGATCGAGATCTTTTCGCCCATCCAGTGAGAAGACCCACACATGTAACACAACAGATGTGTGGAACTCACGCTTTGTCTTGTTGTCCGATGGCAAAGCCAAAATACTGTTAATATAACTTAGTTACTAATGGTGTCAAATTCCTCCGCTAAGTTTTAAAAGTAATGTCACTACAAATGTAACAAATATTGTCAGAATCATTTTTACACTTTCTTGACATTATTTAAGTATCACTTAACTCTAAAAACAGCACAAACCACTACGCTCTTCAATTAAACAAATTCTCTGAATGCGAAAGTAAAACAAAAACGGTTAATTTTTAATTTTGTGGGTAGTAGCTGTAACACGAAAACTAGACCTGATGGAATCAAAATAAATATGGTAATAAAATGAGGGTAGGTAGGCAATTTAAAATTAGCAAGCACCTTTCTTGTTACAAAATTTTGTTGACCAGTGTAAATTAAGAAGAACTAAATGTTTAAGTAGATTTATTGAACGAATAACAGACAGACGGACGACGAAGTGATCCTGTAAGGGTTCCGTTTTTCCTATTGAGGTACAGAACCCTAAAAATGAGGGATGTAGGTCGCAACAAGTTTTATCCATGTCCAGGTCCACTTTATATACAACACAGTGTCATTTGTCTGGCTTGACCTAGTTTTGTAACTTAGGTATATTAAAACAATGACAGTTTGAAACAAGCTATAAATTATTATTAGTAACTGCTTTAGTTTGAAATGCCAATACAAATAAATCATGAGCGTTTAGAAAATTATATTCAATTTATCATTAAACCTGAAAAAATAACCGAAATTTTCTTATAAAAAGAGGAAATAAGAAAATAGCCTTAAAATATTCGCGGTTAAAATCATTCAATTGAATTACCTAATTCTCGGCCGGCCGGCTAAACGCGGCCGGCATTGAATCTGAAACAAAATTTTAAGCTTCGTTACCTTAAAAGTGGCACCTAACTATATAAACCATTTTCGCCCAATTTCGACAAGATTCAAATCAGACCTTGTTAAATTTTGTCTTAATGATTACGTAACTTCAGATGTACTTGTAATTGGTATTCTAACAAGACTTTTCGTAGCATTTACTCAAGTTAAAGAGCTGTTTATTTCAAATAAACGTAGGTACATATAGCTGCAGAAATCAACACGTCAATTATTTTCAGTATAGCTAAGTTTATTAGCTGAAATCTAGGTTGTAATTGTCAACAAGTTTATAATTTCGGACGCACAGAACAGCGCTCAAAAAATTAATTTCTAACCAACCTAATTTCAAGTAACCAAATGAAATTTCCAGCGCCATAAATGACGGTCAAAATGCCCACTACGACGAGTCTTGCTCCTCTACGTTAGCGAGTACGTTCAGCAACGGAGCCCGGGACCCCAGCACTGGTGTGGCCACCACCGACCTGTATGGCAAGTGCACTGCCACGCATTCAGGGACCTCGGCTGCAGCACCCGAAGCAGCTGGCGTGTTTGCATTGGCTTTACATGCTAAGTAAGTAGTATTTGCCTTTTAGATGGATGGTTATAACTTTTAAGGTATTAAAAAAAGTTTTACTGTGTGTACCTTACTGTGGGATCGATCGGTTTCGAGTCATTTTTTTCATGTGATTGGCTATTTCTGGACACTTGTACTTTAAACTAGTGTTACGTTCACTGACTGCTGTTATTTAGAAATATGATCTGCCGCTTTCTTGTTGTCTTTAAACGCCCATGTTGTGTTGCAATTTAAGGTTGCTCATATAATCAAACTGTTGTATAGTCATAAAATTCTGTTACCTAACAAGCATCCGACGGTACTCAAAGATTAGATTTCAAATCCCAATTGAACCGGTAACTTTGATTTAGGATCAAAGTGTTACAGAAAGCCATCAACAACTTCGTTATCCTCGGCTATTAATGTATTATGGGGAGACTATTGGATGGTTTTGCTTTATGCTAACATAGATGGCCTGGTTAAGTTGCTTATACGGAGGTTGAATTTACTGAATTAAGGAATAACTGCTGCTGCATTAGCCGTATGTAATATGTATATTATGTATTAATCTGGTTACAAGATTAAATCGAAACATGTTTTCGTTGAAAAAAATTGTCAGAAAGTATAAAAAATAATGATTCCTAATATAATTAATTGTTTTCTCCTCAGTCCTAGCCTTACCTGGCGAGACATTCAGCATTTGACTGTGTTGACATCAAAAAGGAATTCGCTATACGATGCTAAGGTATGTATTCAAAACGTGTAACTACTTAAAGTGACGACCTGATTGGCGCAGTGGCTAAGCGATTTGACTGCTGTGCTAAAGGTTGCGGGTTAAATTCTCGCAACGGAGAAAAATTTGTGGGATACGCAGATGTTTGTCCCGAGTCTGGGTGTTTCTGTATGTGACATTTCATGTTTGTGAAAAGTAACCACGATACAGGAGAAATTCCTAGTGTGGGGCGACGATTATTTTTAAGAAAGAAAATAATGAAAAAACTTTCAAATTTTTTATAAATTCCAAATTGTGTGTGTAATGTCCCAAACTACTTTAGTATGGCTTCGTTTGTCTGCGAAGTTATTTTCTATTTGAAGTATGAAGGTTGAATATGACTGTAATTACAAGTCCAACCGGATTATCGAAGTTAACAATTAATTTACATTGTTTCTTTCTTTTCTCGGCTCAAAAACTTTGTATTTCGTAGTCTTTTTAGAAAATTGAGAGCGGATTAAACGTGCGCTCTAAAGTTCCGATAAAAGTTAATATCGATCTTAAATCAAAGTGTCGTAAAGTTTGACGTTTGCTTAATTTATCTTACAATGGAATTTTAGGCATCCATTTTGAATTTGACTTTGGAATAATTCGTTCTACGTCGCTTTTTATGAACTTGTAATTTTAATGACTTTACTAATTTAACTTGAAACGAAAGACACATGAATTATGTTCACATTGCCAGGTATTTTAAATATTTTCTAGACTCATCATCTCACCTCATCGCATCTTTGGCCTTTACGTCTATTACGATTTATGAGTGTCTTGTGGGGGGTAGGCACTTTTGATGAATGAATAACCCAATTCTAGACGGACAGTGCCGTCCAGGTCCCATGCAGGTGTGCGTGGTGGCAGACTAGACTCAACAATCCAGTAAATTGAGTAAAAAAGTAAAAATCTATAGGCACTTAGACACGCGACCTCTTATTTATAAACGAGGATCATACCAGCATTAACTAAATCCCGTATTAAGTATATTGACATCTCTATTCTTTGATATGCAAACGACAGTAACAGGTATAATTTAATCCTCGGTTTAAAATTGTATTTTTTTTTCGAATAAGGGGGGCAGTGTATATAACAGTGCATTTATATTATTTATAATCTATTCAGCTTGTATTCGAATAAATGTTCGTGAATACTCGCTTATTTCCTTACAATAGATTCTTATAATTTAGTAAGCTTATCTTTCTAGGGTCGTTTCCACTGGACAATGAACGGCGTGGGCCTGGAGTTCAACCACCTGTTCGGGTTCGGCGTGCTGGACGCCGGCGCCATGACTGCGCTGGCCGCCAACTGGCGCTCCGTGCCGCCCCGCTACCACTGCGAGGCTGGATCTGTTAACACTCATACGTGAGTTCACTTCAGTTTAGACTTCATCTTTGTTCTAGAATTATCCAAAATATTTTAGGAACATTATACATACAGACTGCAAAAGACAATGGTGTTCCATCATCGTGATCCAATGTACTTTTTATGACTTTTTGGACACAACTGTACTAACAAAATCATTAGAAAAAAATATTCCAAGATTACCATATTATTTAATGTTTTCAGTGCTGCCTTTAGAGATGTCTTTACTTAATGCAAAGTTTTGGAAAAATTATTGCTTAGGCGTTATAAGTTCTTCTCCAAATCTAGAATTGCTATTATTAAAAGTCCTAAGCCTACCTACGCATTTTAGACAAATTGTCTATACGTTACATTTTTCTTAGCACGGCAGTGCAAGCGTAAAGAGCCCGGAAGTATTTATGTTTCAGAACCAATATACCTATATTGGTTCCTGTCTCTTCAGTCGGAAGGAAGCCTTTCTACTATAAGCCGATAGTACGGCGCTCAAGCTAACCGCATTGGCTGCGCTTCAGCCTTACTGCAATTGTGTAACTATAAGTTGTAACCAACAAATCGTGCGTGGCATCTTTACTGTTTTAATTAAATCGAATTCTAAGTTTTGGCTTTCCAGCAGAAAGTTTTGATCCACAGTTTTATTATTGTCAAAACGCATCTACAATACAAACATCCCTCACTATTTTAGTGTTAGGCATTGCACTAATAGAAAACCCTTCCTTCCGCATTTTATTCATTTTTTATTGGTTTTTAGTGAAATACCAGCTGAAGGCATGTTGACCCTGAAAATCGATACGACGGCATGTGCTGGCACTCCAAGTGAGGTGCGGTACCTGGAACACGTGCAGGCGGTTGTCAGCGCCAATGCCAGCAGACGCGGCGACCTTGAACTCTTCCTGACCAGCCCCATGGGAACAAGGTATGATCGGCAATAAATCTATCTGATCCTTCGGTATACAGTCGGATAAAGACAAAGACATATCTTCGTGAAGGATATATGGTACATTACGAAGTTGTTAAAAATAAATTGTCCAACCCCATCGTAGCAATAATGTTAGTCTTTTGAGACGATGACTTTTTGGGTAAACCTGAACAATTTTTAGAATCTACTCCATTATAAAATCCGTTATTTTTGTCTTTCTGTTCATAAAACGTGTTTTTATTTTTTTATTGAGAATGAAATTACTTATTGATTATTTTATTATCGGTATATATAGTATATTAGATATAGCACAATATATTTACTTACATGCACTAATGTTGTGTTTCCAGATCGATGATACTCAGCAGGCGCGCGAACGATGACGACTCTCGCGATGGCTTCACCAAGTGGCCCTTCATGACGACGCACACCTGGGGCGAGTACCCCCAGGGCACTTGGATCTTAGAGGTACTTACATCAGTCTCACATATTTCCTTTAACCTATGTAGCTTGACTGTAAAGGAGGAGTAAATCTGAATTCGGTTCCAGTATACGGTGTACAAATCGAAATGACGATGATAATGAATGAATAAAACATCAAATCGTGTAGATATCATCTAGATATACAAAGTTATATTGCCCGAGATTTCCGTTTTGTTCGTCTGTTTTAGATCCGCCACTTACAACAAGTGGCGGCTCTTAAAATCGAATCTAAAGTGTGCGACGGCGGCGGGTCAACGAAATTTCCGGATCAGATTTCCGTAAACGAAAATGAATTAAGTTTCGACAACTTAATTCATTTTCGCACATTAGCCAGCATTAATCCTTAACTTATGTAGCATCACGTTTACATTAAGGAATTTTATATATTAAGTACCTACACATAATGAAAATTATTTTATCGAAATGGTACGTATTAAAATAAAGTATTTCATAGGTTGAAAACCTGTGATAATAATATAACTTTATTCAGACACTGTTACAGTGCTACTTAAAAACTATGACAAGAAATTTACCATCGTCAACGGTCTGTTTGCTACAATTGGTAATTCTTTCCATATATTTCTGTCACGTGCTAAAAGTTGAAAACCTCTAAAGTTAGGTAATTAAGTAAAAGTTCGGCTCGCGACCCTGCCGCATCGCCTGCTCATGAATAGGGCTTCGTTTGAGTCCGAAAATACTCGGGCATATGCAGTAAAGAATATGGATATTACTCACGAAAGTTATAGTAAAAGTATAAATGAAGTGATAGGTACCTACTTCACTGCGAAAGCCGTTACATCGAATTTTGTTTTTTCGAAAACCTTTCAACGATAACTATACTGCGACGCCTTGTTAAATCGACGTGTTGTTACTGCGATGTTTCGTTACATCGAAAACTGTACTGCGAATGATTTTACAGCTATTATAACATACTGCGAATCCTTGTTCAATCGACGTCATTTTTCTACGATGTTATGTTACTGAGGTAAACTTACTTCGAACGATCTTCGAGGCAATAACCGATACATCGATTTTCTTTTCAACATCGTTACGATTACGTTACGATCTTCAATAAATAACGTTAGTTTTTAGAATTTGAAACATTTATTTCGATGTTCGCTAGGCGCGCTTCAACGGCGGCGGCGCCAGCAGCGCGGCGGAGTGGGCGGGCTGGGTGCGCGGCTGGTCGCTGGTGCTGCACGGCTCGCGCGCCGCGCCCTACGCCGCGCTGCAGCCGCAGGACCCGCACTCCAAGCTGGCCGTCGTCAAGAAGGCGCACGAGGACCGCGCCGCCGCCTAGGGGGGCGGGCTCGGCGGCTCCACGATACTGGTTTAGACAATACTCTTCGTGAGAGAATTCTAAAACTTCTTCGTCGTGCTTGAGTCCAAGTTCATAAGGTCAGCGTCATGATTTTTTTTATATTAATCTTTTAGTGTCCATTATTCTTTTAAGCATTCAAAAACTTCTTCGACCAGCTGAGCCCAATTTTTTTAACAATTAGTCTATTTTTTAATTAATTAATTAATTTAAACTTCATATTACAAAAATGTGTAGGTACATTGGCGGACTTAACGTCTGTGATATTCTCTACCAGTCAACTTTAAGGTGGTGCAGAAATTAATTCTCTCCATGAATTTAGCACTCTTCTTACATACTTGTAAAATCTTTCACAGTATCCACCAATCCCATTGTTTTCAAACAACAGGCTTTTATTGAGTTTTAAAACATTGCTCTCGAGGCAGGATTCGTCGCCAATTGGGTGGTCAAAACTCTTATCCTCGATTTCCAAATCCAAATTGTCTTAAAGTAAGTCAGTCATTCTACAAAAGTAAACGCCTTCAAAGTATGACTTGCACAAGTTGAGATTATTTTACACTACTGACGTACATTCGCGTACAGATTGGTGTAAGAATGAAAAAAAGTGTCAATATTTTTTTAATGTAAAGATTGTCATAATAGCAAGAGCAGTATTGTCTAAACCAATGTCGATTGGCCGTTCTGAAACCTGGCGAAAAGGAATGTAGACGGAACATATACAACCAAGCGACAAAAGGAAGTTGTTATCTTTTTCTTTTATGTACTTATCTATCATCCATTATCAACTTTCTTCTATTTTCTTCCTCTGTGTCTCCGGTTGTACATGTAACGTCATCTAAGGAGCCCGTGCGCCTGTAAAACTATGTATTTTTGTACATAATTTCGACAGAAGCTATATTTTCTTGTTAAATATTTATTTATTTTTTGTTTCTCAATTTATTGAACGGTAACAGCTTATTTATATTCTTTACTTTAAATAATTTTTTAATTTTGTTAATGTTTATAAAGCTCTTTGAAAGTATGTGTTTATCAGATCGCTGTTACCGTTTCTTATACAAATTGAGAAGTGACGTAATAAAAATGGTGGTGTAAATATTTGTAATTATTATTTGCTAGCAACAAAGTGGGAATTGATAGGTTGGATTGATTCCTTACGTTTTGTTTTTATGATTATATTCTTTTTATTTAATACGTCCTCCACCGCCATTTTTATCCAAAAAATATTATCTCTTGTATGTTTTACCGACTTGTCACAACTTTTTTTGTATTTTTTGTAACTTTATTTACTATTAAACTAGTCATTATTTTAAAATGTTATTTTAGTCAGTTTTTTATAGTTTTTGTATTAGATTTTATAGAAACCTTATTTTGGTACGTGTAGCCAAATTAAAAAAATCTTAATAATTATATTCCAATGTCGAACGGTTTAAAATCAAAGTCTACTAAAAGTACAGTAACGATCAAAAGACATGAATGAAAAATATTTAATTTATTTTTCCTACATTGTAAATTGTAATCACATTATTTTTATATCAACTGTAGTATATTTACCTCATATGAATTTTGTTCATCTTCCTTATAGAAGTTACATAGACAGACGAACATATCAGGTGACTTCTTAATGTGCCGAACTTTGATACACAATATAAACTATTTATTTTATAATACACGAAGTTGAACAAGATTCATTTTGAACTTATATAATTTAGGCGACATTTATTTGTTATTATTTACCAGGGAATTGCACAGAGTGGTACTTAACTAAAGCACCATCACCGCATTATTTTAAGTTAAAATATTTAAAATGAGTAGTTCAATTTAAGTTCAAATTACGTTTCATAGTATTTCGTTGCTTAGTTTTTATTTAAATTCAAATGGCCTTCATTTAACCCAGCTAAATGAAGCTTATTTGAACATATTTTGTTTCATAATACTATGTATCGAAAGATACGTATGTTAGAGTATTTACAAAGAATATATTAGAAAATTATCGTTATCGAGTAAGAAAAATATAATAAATAAAGCTATTTATATAAACTATTACATTACAGAACTTCCTTTTGGGGCCCACTAACACTGAATATTATGGTTATTTATCTACAGCCTCTTTGCATCTATTTTCTTAAAGAATAAAATTTATTATTAAAATAAAATATTCAAGCGTTTTCACTTCCATATTAACCGTAACATTATGTATTTTACATTTATAGTTGTATGGGCATAACTGTAGGTTTATTACAAAGTCGTTAGGATAATGGTTGATAAATTAAAAAAACATATAAAGAAAAATATATTATGTACTATTATTATAGAAAATATAATGTGATTTGGTGTTGTATTTGAATTAAATGACGTTTTTGTAATTGCTACTCCTTTCCCTTTGATAGTTTATGTGACAGATTATAGCTGGTTTGTTTCATACTGAAACCTCATACACTCACAGTTACCACATAAAGTAACATTGAGATTGACTATAAAATTAAATAAAGCCTAGGTATGCGATTTTGTACAAGATATCCTCATAGAGGTACATAATTGGATTAGAACCAAAAATAACAAGACAAGCAGGTTTAGTTTAGTTTAGCTGGGCATTATCCGCACTTAGCCGCTTGAATGGGCCATTGTGCGTGATGGGTTTCTTTCTTCTACTCCAGCCATCCCAGCTCGTCGCAGAAAAACAAGACAAGCAAGTATAATGAAATTGAACATATATTTATTTTTATTTGGTTATATGGTTATAAACCTATAAAATCTGGTTAAATCTAATTGAGCTAGCGAGAGCTACAAGCAAACCATATAGTCTAGAACGACAATCTCTTTTCTAGAGTTAGATACTATACATTGAAGAGTAATAATCGCTCGAAGAACTGATAACCGCTGGGGAAGAAAGGTTCTCGAGTAGCGACCACGAACCGGAAGACGCAGCGTTGGCAGGCCTCCCACCAGGTGGACTGATGATATCGTTAGAGTTGCGGGCAACTAGTGGATGCAAATGGCAAGTTGTTGTTCATTGTTGCGTTCTAGGGGGGAGGCCTTTGTTCAACAGTGGACGTTTTCCAGCTGATGATGATGATGAAATCATTTGTTTGCTTGATAATAAATATCATTTAACGAAAGTCTCTTCCAATATACAGGCTAATAGATATTATTAGAATTAGCTGTTTTGCTAATTGGTTAATTTTATCTCATGCTCACTTAGCTTAGTGACGTAGCATACTATTCCTATGTAGATTGTGGGATGTAGGTGTGTAATAAAGTAGGTGTGTGTGAACAATACATCTAACGTGAAGAAATCATCGAAAGTGAAGATCAAGTAAGTATTAATTTTTTGTAGGAAAAAAAACTATAAAAAAACGTGATGATCATTCTTTAAGAGATTTTTTTTATCTAAATAAATAACCAAATAAAATACAAAGAGTGAAAATAAAAACAAAAACCTAAGTATTAACATTTTATTTTCATTAACAAATGTATGGGGCAGCTTGATATTTTACATTATTATTAACTATACACAAGTGTAGTGAAATACAGTAAAAAACTATTTGTTACACTATATACAAATATGAAACAATACATTCTTGTCTATGTAAATGTTATTTTGATTGATAATAAATATTGTTAGGGTAAATGTATTAAAAGTGATATTTTGCTGCGGAGAAATAATTAATAGCTTTGATGTGAAAGGAAGAAATCTTAGTAAAGTATGTATGTATACATGGACGAATGCTGCACGCTGAAAACAACTGAGTATTGATCTTAAAACATATTCATCCATTGGGTTTCAATTTTTTTTTTCTGAGCTTTGATATAGCTATAATTTTTCTTAGAGTTATTTTCACAAAATTGTAGACGTATGGCGATTTTCTAAGGCATAGGTAAGATAAAAAATATTTGTTGACTTGCATCTGAAGAATAGAATTAAAAAACGATGGATATGTCATTACCTATTGTTTACTGATAAAATAAAATAAATATAAATGGAATAACTTATCTTCATACTGGATATCACATCAGGTATTTAATTTGCATAATAATAATATTTTATGGTTTAATGGACAAATAATCTAAATTAATGCATTTTTAAGTTACTTTACTATACATATTTGTCCACATACCTTTTATGAGTAATCGTGAATTGTAAGCAGTATCAGAGCTTATGACAAGGATACCACTTTAATTCCACCAATATTAATATTATGAAGCTTTCATAATATTGGTTGAATTTAATTTCACATACACTGATATCGCAAGAAAAATCGCAGAATAAATCCGTCATTTGAAACCTGCATACGAAAATTTATCTTACAATATCGTGATACCTACAAGATAGGAAGGTTCATAAACAATAACAAATAAAATGAAGCTAAAACTAATTAAGGTACACATACATAACTTACAATATATTTAAAAATACATACACAAAAGTTTGTCATCATTTCACTTTTACTCATAGTTTGTTTTGATACAGTCACACTCAATTTTGTATGGTCTCATACATTTATTTTATCATACAATTTGTATGGCTTCATACACCGTGTTATAATGTTTTCTTTTATATTATATCAACAGTATAGTATTTTAAGACGGATTTTTTCTTTGCAATCCGTTTTGTTTGTTGTATGGTGCTTATACACCCATCTCATTGTATGGCCTGCCATTGTGTGCCATATCCACATCGACGCCGCGCTCTGAAATCCCGTTGAGGCCATTAATGTGCCCACGGGAACTTAACTGTCAGAGATCTGTAAAAAAGTAATGGTTAAGGTAAATAAATCCTTATAATATATGGTCACATTTCATTTAACGAAAGTCTCTTACAATATAACAGATATTATTAGAATTAGCTGTTTAGCTTATCGTTTTATTTTCATGCTCACTGAGCTTAGTGTCTTAATAAAATAGTTGTGTAAAATAAACGGCAGGAAAGTGAAGAAGAAGTATTCATTTTTAGTAGGAAAAAAACTATAAAGTCTGGTGATGGTCTTTCTTCAAGAGATTATTTTTAGGACCCCTTACCCATGGTTTCCTGCTGTAACTCTAGTTTGTACGCTGGGTTGTCATACGGCGGGAGGGAAGACTCCCGAGGGGCGGATGGCACAGCTGCTGAAATAAATAATTGCAACATGAATAATATTTCTTCTTAAATTCGAAACATACTAGTTCCTTTAATTTGGTCACCACAACTGGGTACGCAGTGGATGTGGTTTCTACCTACAACCATAGATTTTCATTAGTCTATGCTACAACATAAGGTCCGAATTGCCAAAAAATAACAATAAAACATAATGTCAAACATAAAACCTCCTGCCTTTTAAAAGTAGGTTGGCTTTCAACCTGACAGACTTCTTAAACTTGTAGGTACTGACAACATAATATCCATCTTTATAGCTGATGTAAGAAACGGTAGTAGGCAGAGACTTACTAGTAATGGGCACGGAGCGTGGGCGATGCCTTCTCAGTACTACTAGCAGAAGCAGAAGTGACGTCAGCGCGCCCAACGCGGCCACAGCGCCCACGCCCACGAGCGCGCCGTAGTAGTCGCCGCGGTGATGGCCTGACACCGATGATGCTTCTACCTCATCTGATGGGAGAAAAATACGGATTAAATTAGATGTGTGCCAAAAATATAAAAAGTCTACAATTCATTATATCTAAGACTGTACTTAAATGGTAAATAACACACAAATCGGAGAAGTTGTTTTTATTTTTTATGGACACAAACGGACAGGCAGTGCCGTAATTAAGATGAAATTATTTCTTATTTATTTTAGGCTTGAAATAAACTATAATCATCTCTCAAATCAAATCTCTCAGGATAGTTTCAGGTTAATTGACATAAATATTATAGATACCTGAAAATGAATGAAATAATACTTACTGTCGACTGGTTCTGGAGAATCCACTGTCTTTGTATTGATTTCCAACACGTTGCTCGTCTTCACTTTTCCGTTGGTTAGGAACAATTCAAGCCATACGCGACACCTGTAAAGATAAAATCATGAAATAGGTGCACACTTATTAAGGTCTAATTATATTTACAGTGGAAAAAAAATATAAGACCATAATGGATACGTACTTAGTGTTTGGCTGTAAGCCAGTGAGAGTGATGGCAGGCGGCAGGTCACGGGCAGCGAGGCGGAAAGCATCGCGCTCACGATGTCCTGCGCATGCGTGTGCGCCGCGAAACACGCGCACCCAGCGCTCGGCCGGCGCAGGTGGCCCGCGCCACCATACTTCCGCTGCCTCCGAGCCCACAGTGCGCGCCTCAATCGTTACAGTCCAGTTGTATGGGTCTACAGAGAAAATAACTTTATTGAATGTATGTATGTAGGACGTAGGTATGTATAATTATCATAACATTTGTTTTACCCAAAAGTGAGGACTTTTTGGGTGACAGTAAAAATTACCATATTATTCAAAATCCAATGTCAGGCTTGCACTGTCTCGGCAAAGACTTAATTGGGCTTAACGCTCTTTTTACTCATTTAAGAAAATACACATCGAGGTTAAGTAGGTAATTTAAAAATAAAAAATAATCTGTAGACTGAAAATAGCCGAAAATGCAATATAAAAATGGATACTGATGAAAATGCGACTACCTAACCGATTTCCTATTTAAGATCTTTAACTTACCAACAGAGGGCGCAGTCATAAACTCGACCCTGCCTGGATCGGTTAGCTCAGTGGAAGCTTTGGGCGGTGGCACCAGAACTAATGAAGCTTCATAGCGACTACCAGGTCGAAGATCATGCAGTTCAGCGGTAGATCGACTGTGGTGAAGTAGCTCCGTCATGCTGTAGATAGGAGTACCCATGGGACGGTATCTGCAATGAGATAACTTATGGTCAAAAAAGGTGAATTCGTAATGGCATTTATAGAAAAATCATTGACTGCTGAAAATGGGCTTGTATTAGTGGTGTCGTACTGAAACTCAGTCATGACTTTTAGTTTCTGATAAAATATCAACATTTTTTTGTTTTCCATCCACCAATTATATTTTTATAAATATTTGGGCCTTAATAGAATCAATCCCGGCTCTTTCAGCGCAATTGCTTACTCTTTAAGACATTGCGTCAATTTGGTTCTCTAATACACTACTTAATAGGTACTGGTAATATTATACAGTCCACAGGAGACTTAACTAACAAAATAATTGTTAGGATAATTATCTATAGTAGTTCTTACCTGACTTGTATAGCGTCTATGAACTGCAGCTCATCTTCACCGAACCGTCTCCAGCTGACGTGGGCAGTAGTGTCGTTGACGTCGATCACCGTTAGACGGCTGTCAATCTCCCGCCGCTTCTCTTCCATTGATGTTTGTTGCTGCAGAAGGATAAACTTAATTAACTCACATAGTTAACGAAGATATTATTTTATACATCATATTATTTTATACATCATATTTTATTTAACCTTAAATTCTTACGGACTAGTTACCTAACAGATATGTTTAAAATGATTTTGCTTTAAATATCTCCAAAAGTTCTAATTTTACATACCATTAACAAACAAAAAATATGTTATTTTTTTATTTGAGTGGCTTAATGATAGCGGTAAGATGCGTACGTAATGTGTTAACTTACCTTTACCGCTTCTAGCGTGCGTATCGTGTATATCTCGCTTTCTGGCTCCACGGGCAGGTTGTGAAGGTACAGTTTCCCGCGGATCTTGTACGTGGTGCTCGGCTTCAGACCAGTCAGTCTGAACTCCAAGCGGGGCGTCGTCAGCACTTCGTCCGCCGGAGCGAACACTTGCGAGTACCAGTGAGATACGTCTTCATCTCTGAAAATGGTAATTTGTTGGATTATGTCAGCATATCAAATTATACTTTAATCGGTATATAAGATAAATTTATCCCATCATATACATAGGTATAGTTTAAACTGGATTATAGAATTCAAATACTTACGCCTTATCAGTATATCTCAAATCGACACTGCCTCGCAATCCAACCAAAACAGTTGGCAAACCAAACAGCATCTTGACACTGGTTGGCGAATCCGCTTGCAGTGAGATTACTGACAGTTTCTTGTTCGTTTCCCCATAGCTTGAAGGCAAGTTCAACCCTGGTGGAAGGCCCTGTAAGGCGGGCTCAGCGGGAGCAGGCCTATGAATGTTGTTCTGGTCGTAATCTGGAATGTCATCCTGAGGGAAGTGGATCTCGGGAGGAATTGTTGGCATGAATGGCTGGTGAGGAGGCCCATCCGATGACTGATGACCTGCAAATTACAGATTCGGTTGTTGCTCATATAAAACTTTGGCAGGTATGTTCAATGTAAAGGCATTTCAACGAGTATTTCTTGGTAATGATGTATCTAATATTCATACGACTCAAGATGAAATGCCTTAGACAAATAACACAATATAGTCACGTGTTTATAAATAGTGTAAGTTAGTACAATGAGATGACATCATGATTAATGAATAGTTGAGTTAATCGTGATAGAAGAATAGTAACTAATCAAGTATACAAGAGACCAAAAAAGTCAGTCAATACGTAGAAAGTCAGTCATGATTACAAAAGGAGACACTAAGCGTAACACCAAGGCGAGGCAACAAACCTGCCACGGCGTCCGGACCCTTGTCTGCTGACCGTCCCAGGTTCTTATTCACTACAGACTCCACTTCCATCTGATTTAACAAATGCTCTAGATCCAATGTTGTATACGTTTTACCAGCTACGTGAGCAGCCTTTTGATTGTATGACGAAACGTCAGGTTTAGAGTTAGATACAGGTCTTAGTAGCACAGTCTCATAAGGATTAGGTTCTTTAGTCAATACGTGAGCTTTCGAGTCCTCGTCCCACAGTATGTCATGGTACATTTCTGTCGGTTTCGCGCTCTTCATGTCTTTAGTTTTGAGAATTGTCACATGTTTTCTAACGGCAGACTGGTCACGGGAATTACTTTGTGGGAGGATAACTCTAGGAATATGAAGATCAAATGACTTATTATACGGGACGGGTTCGAATAGGTTTTGCAACTGTGTTGGTGGCTCTGTTAAAGCACTGGATTTAGGATCAATATGTTTTTTAGAAAATACTGATTCAGATAGCGGTCTTCTTTCAAGTGAAGGCAAAAATAAGTTTAAATTATCAATTTTAGAAATTGGAACTTTTCTGACTGGCTCATATACTGATTTTATTGGTATTTTTTTTGTTTCCGCTGTCTTTGTAGTTGGCCGCTGACTTTCTGACGGTCTTTGAAAAAACTCGTGCATTTTATGTTCGGAATTAATCAGATTAATATGTTTTTCAGGGTGAGAGTGTGAAGCTTGATTAAATGTAGTGTGGGATTTTCTGAACGGGTCGACTAATTTTGGTGGTTCAGGTTTACGATGTTGCACCTCCCAGTTATCATGGGTGCCCACTAGAGGTGGTTCTGGATGAATCGTTTTGAAAGGAGTATCGATATCATCAAGAGTGAAAACGGTAATATTATCTCCCTGAGTTTGAGGAGGATTTGGAGTTGCTTCTGGTGTGTATTGTGGGACAGTAACCGGAGCGGGAAAAACAGTTTTCAGATATTTAGGAAGAGATTTGACTGGACTCAAGTGTCTATAAAAGTCTATTGGATCAGTCGTGATTGGAGGGGGAGAAGGTAGTACGGGTGTTATTGTCGGAACGTCACGTGCCACAGGCGTCACATAATTCACGTTTTCACCAAGGATTGGCATGTTGTAAGTCTGAAAATTCGTTCCATTTGCAGCTGTAAGCAATAATGTGTAAATAAGTGACATGCGCGTGATATAGATATAAAAGCAAAAAATGGTTTGTCGATATGTTGGTGAACGATGATGAATTAGAATTGCATGCAAATAATTATTTGTGTTATGAATTGCTAAAGGTGAATGCGTGATAATGATTTTTTGATAAATAGTTTCTTTATTATAATAGGCTCTGAAAACAAAATAATAAAGTTGCTTTATTTTAATTATCAGACTTCAGTACTTCTCAATTTATTTTGAATAAAATAGTCAATTGGTCACAGTGAAAACTGTTTCACTTACTATTGGGTACACATCCCCACTGCTTGCAGCAGTCTTCATCAGATATATTAACAGCAGCTGGCCGGTGGTTAGGGGGGCATCGTAAGGTCTGAGGAGGTATGGGAGGTAATGGAGAGCACACCTCCTGGCAATCCAGGTCACCATTCTCGCAGAAACAACGCTGTTCGCAACCAGTTAAGGTAATTGGCACTTCGCTCCAGTTTGGCACGCTAGAAAAAAAACGTATTTGTTATTATTATTCTTCTATTCACGCACTTTTACTAGCTTCACATAAGTAATCAAATCTTGAAAGTCAGTTTTACTTATCATATGGAAATGAAACTTTGTATATTTCATGTGTATGCACACATTTGATTATATAAAACGAGTAATATACTGAACTATGTTTCAAGGGTTTGATGATTTTTTAATATTTTTTATGAATGTATGGCTACATTCAGAGAGACGGAATTTAGAAGAGTGGTTTTAGTGTTTGGTGGCTACTCACGCAATCCCCTTGTAGTGACAGGTGCCATCGCTCAGGCATCTAGCTGAGCGTGGGCAGCAGTTGGGTGGCGAGGCTGGTGGGGATGGTGCCCACCGTACACAACCCTTAGACACCAGCTCCAGCCCCACATGGGACGGACACACTAATGCTGCACATTCTCTGGTATCCGGACCAGTGCACTCGCACAGCTCCGTGCAGCCAATGTGAAACTCTTCGCCTGGAATTTAGGACATAATATTTTATGTTACTGTTGACTTAATCATTATCTACAGCCTTTTTATGTATTTATATTTATTTAGGGTGTTTTATTAAAACGCTGTGGATCTGTTCCTCTTAACTGTGCTAATTGACGAGGCCAAAATCATTGAGTTGTAAATAAATAATTGATAATTGATATTCTTGTGATATTCATATTTTGGTTTGCTTTACCTACATAGACAACAATGAAGATTTTCTTAATGCAAAGAAGGATAAATTCTACTACTAAGAGGACAAGAACTGTTAAATTTGTTAAAATTCTCAGGAGCGTTAATCTATTAGGTATAGACTTGTGATAAATTATTCATGCAATGAGCAGGATGTAAGCGTAACTATTTAAAGGTAGACGAATAGCTATTACGATTTAATTTAAATATTAAAACAATCCAATTGGTAAAAAGATTACTGATCTTACAATGTAGTGATGAGATAAAAGAAGAAGTAACAAAAGTACTGCTTTAAAGTTTATTCTAATCTGTGGCCAACATATGCTTAAGACCAAGACTTTATAATTTCAATGAATTTTTACTCATGTGACATAATCTTGAAAATAATTGGATAAGGATTATAGAAGCCTTGCGTTTCATAACCGTATTATTTTTGAATTCACTGACTTAATATAATTTGCAACAAAAAATACTTACCAACAGCATAAAACTGTTCATCTTGATAGCACCCGATCTTCGAAACATTATGCAGGTCCTCGTTTGGCACCTCGTTGGCACCATTATCAGACGTCGTTATTGTAAAATTAAACTTGGTACCAGTTTCCTTTGTCTTCAGAATATAATCCCTACCACCTTCTAGATTCAGAATCAGGTTTGAGTACTTCAGTTCTACGTCACTAAAAGTCTTTCCTCCATCATTACTCAATAGAAGATGAATGGGGTCTTCGCTTTGGTTTAGATGCATTAGGTTTACTTGGACAGAGTTGTTCTGGAGTACCTTTACGGAACCAATGGGCTCAGTCAGTACTAGAGGCCTGATGCTTAAATGCTCTGTTTGATCTTCATAGTCTTCGAATCCTTTGATCAGCTGTTGGTAGTAAGTATTATAGTTTAGTTGCAATTGTTTGTTACGTAAAAACTTTGTTCTGTGGCATTGCAACTAGGACAGTACATGTTAGGCAAAACCAAGACATAAATCTCAATATGACAAATCTCTATTTATTTTGACATGATGGAAACGTATAATATTGCACAATTTGAACAATGAATTTTGGTTTTGGGTTCATACCTCTGTGGTGGTGGAAGTGGAAGTTGTGACATTTTCTGGTTCTTCGTGAACGTCATGGCTGACGTCACACACTTGGACTTCGCAGCAAGCATCGTTTGGGTCCTGCACGTTGATGCATTTATCGGAGACCGGCAGAGGATTGCATCTGCGAAGAAAATGAAATAGTTTTATAAAAAAGTATAATGACTATGAGTTTTGCTCATTAAACGCACTTATAATACTTTTTTTTTTAATATTCTTTTCTCTGTTTCTTTTTATCAAATGACTACGTCAATTATCTTTACTGTATATAGATGTGGAACAGTTTACATAATCTATCACTATTGGATCTTAGGCCACCTTTTTACATTAAGCTTCCCAATATCAGGCCGTAACATTATAAGTGTCAGTTAGTAATATTGCAGTACACTTACCTAGGTTTGCAGGTCACAACAGAGTTAGGCTCACAGCCACAGGTCTGCTCGCAACCGATGTGCCACTTGGAGCCGATGGGGTGCGTCTCGTTCCCATACCGACACATTTCTACCTTGTTCGCCTTCAAGTTATCTGTAAAGAGCCATGGTTTTGTCAATAAAAACATGCTGCCTTGTGGTTCATGTAATAGTAATTTAATTTAATATATATTCTACAATTTTCAGAAGAACATTTTCCTTACAGATTTGCATTCTTTCTTACCTCCATTGCCAGTAGCACAGGCTATAATGGAGCAGCAGTCATCCACCGGAGACTCGAAACACAGAGGATCATTAAGTCTTCTACCACGACGGATGTAAGGGTGTTTGCAGCGAGGGGAACAATCGAACACTCCTCCAGATAAGCATTCACAGGTCTCCTCGCAACCTCGGTCCATTCGCTCACCGATCTGGTGAATAAAGGCAAAGGTCACATAATTAAACATAATTATTTTAATTGTAGACAATAAATTGTCTACTATAATTAACATATTTTATCACAACTTCTTATCTTTTGAGCTAGATATTTGTAGAAAGGAAAGATATTCCATCTAGGATTTGAATCAAAATAATATTGTTTGTTTTACTAACCTTATAAACAATCTCGTTTTCTTTACACGTGTCCATTTCTTCCGAGCCTCTTTCTGCTGTCATCAGTGGATGGAATGGGGCCTGCAAATTAGCGTAGAACTTCTCCGGTATCTCCTTGTGTTTGTGTTCCACTGGTATCATCCTCGGCTCGTCGTCATCATCCACGTCCAGATTAACATCACTCAAGTCTGTTAAATGTTTCTTCTGACTCTTTGCATTTGTCTCATTGTGGAGAGCTATTGCGAAATTCTGCAGTTCGTCAACATTGAGGTTCAGCAGTCTAGGTCTTGGTTTCAACTCTATTTGAGTGGCGCTAACATCTTGTACCTCCGGAGGTGGCTTGATCTCCGGTTCTGTTTTGTTCTCAGGCATCATTTCTATTTTTAGTGTGGATATCATCGGTGGTAACGTCGTTTTACGAGGAATCTCTGTTGTGGCCTCTCGCTGTCGATGTGCCAGTACGTCATCTTCTTCACCTGTAATTTTACCTAAAAGGAAATTATTTCAATAATTACAGGTGCTTGTTTTTACATAATATACATTGTATCGTTTACAATTTAGCGACCGTGTGAGCAACTTTACAGGATGAACGTAGATTTTTAAATATTATTAGGTCACTTAGTGTTATAATTTTATAAAGAGGGAAAGAATAAATATTATAACTATTCATGCTGTTGAACTTTGAAGTAAATAGTTATGGCATTAAGATGCACCTTCACCTGATTAGGGTTTTTTGACAATGAACAATGACAATTATCTTTGTGTTCGTGTGAACGCCTCCACGACAATTATATGCGCGTAAAACATAGTCATTAGCCATTAGTTTGGATTCTAACACATCGCAACAAAACATGTTATAATGATGCAGCCCAGCATGTAGGGTACCAAAACGGATAACCTTAATTATAGGTAAAGGTTAATCTCAATCAGGAAGCGTTTAGCTGCCTCAGCAAAAACACGTGCTATCGTAACTGGTCTGCGAACTGGGGCAGGGTCAGTAGGCGACTTACTGGTCATGTTGCATTAGACTCACTGTACCATATAACACGTTAAACAATTATAGAGCTTATTGTAGAACACTAAGGTCCACAACCAAATGCACAACAGAAATCGAAACCTCTCGTAAACGACCTGTCGATCGAATCAATGTAACTGTCAACGAACATCGGTTACGATAAAGCAATTTATGGAGCTTCCAAATTAAAAAATATATCGTAGACTTTAACGCTACAAACATAAGAGCTAAATTAGCTGCTTGTTTTATCGAGATGTCTAATAGATTTAGTACGGCTTGTAACTAAAACAATGATTGTTGAACGTGAGAAAGTATTCTGTGATTGTTATAAATAAATGATTATTGTTGAGTCCGTTCCTTCGAATTATCGAGTATGAAACGTATGAGCTAATAACGGTGCAACGAGATGAAACTTCGCACGTTCCTCTTAACTTCCTATCAGGTCTTCCAATAACCGTTACAATTAATGATCAATGGGGAAATTGCCATAATTAGCCTGCTTGGTAGACGCTCTGTACATAGTGTTTATGGCACAATGACTTGGTTTTCATTAGTTGTTTTTTTAAGAGGCAGGAGACCTTTATTTTTTCCAAAAAACTTATTGTCATACTGTGTAGTAGCTTGTCTCTGCTTGCTTCTTAGACCCTTATTTGTGTCTTTGTGATACATGACTAAAATATTTATAAAATAAGTATAAATAGTAGGCAAATGGTGGCGATTACAGTCTTCGCTTAACGCATTTCAATATAACTCAAATAAGGAGTTTAGAGAGTTCAGTTTTACAGAACATTCTATAGCCTGTATTTGACGCAAACAACTCTTTATCATTACAGGCTAGACACAGCGATAGGCTGCTCAAATCAAACACAACATAACAAAATGTCAAAGAGTCAATAACGTGTGAGGTGAAGTGTGCTAGGTGTACACCTGCAGGCCACATTAGCATACTACATGGTGCGCCCCAATGATTAGTATTTATACTTAAGTTAGTACGCCTTCACTTTGCTAAGGTCTACGCATATGGCAGTTGTAGAGTGTACACTATGATTTAGTACAAGCATGTGACCAGTCGTGGAATGTTGGCTGGTTTTCAGGTTCTAGGTTTCACTTGTTTATATTCTAGCACACTGATATCCCTCATTATCCGTCATATTAGGTTACCATCGAATTCATGACCTGATTGGCACAGCTGTTAAGCGCTTGACTTTCCGCCTTAAGGATTGTGTTTTCTAAAATGTTGTGAAGAGTTAAATGCCTGCTTGAGGCACTATAATAATTCGGCTAAAAGCACACTTCAAGTCATTGTCCAATAAATATAAACGAAAGAAAGGCGACATCACACTGATCATGCATGAGATTGTTTAGAAAAGATGCGAATCGATATTGATCGATATGATTGCACCTTAACATAGGAAACAAACAGATTGGCAATATTATATAAAACGAATAATTGATTAAGTAGACCATCGATCGATTACGCGCGGATATCCTTATGGCAGGCGGTGAGTGATGGCCGCGGCTGCGCAGTCGACCTCAGCTTTATGTAGGTTAGCTAAAGGACGCGAGCGACGCGACCGGTTGTAATGCGCGTGCGCCTGGTGCGAAGCTGTCTGGCGATTGTTGTTTACGTTGCATCGGTACCTCGGCAGATATGTAAATTTGATGTTGAGAACTGTTTTATTATCGATATCTGATTTAATTAATACACCTGTATAATGTATAGCAAACAGGTGATACCAGTTATTTATAATTTTCTGTTTAATAATAACCTCCAATCAAGTGGGATTATGGAGCTGCTTCGATATTAACTGGTAGGCATCTGTAATTCTTTGTATAATTAATTTTATAGAGGAAGATGTTGCCCATGAATAAAGGAAATAAGACAAATGTGGACGGAAGCGGGATTCGAACCGCGTCCTTTGCCGATCCACAGCGCAGCTCTTCCAACTGTTCTATCGTGTTCTTTGTAAGATATCTAACTAAAGCTACTTTTAAGATTAAAGATGTAAGCAAAAAGATTTGTCCCAATCTTAAGTAGAAACAACAAACAAATGGGTTTTAAGAAAAGTTGCATCAAAACCTTTTCGTAGTCAGAGACAATACAAACGACAGCAACGACTTTAATTGACTATAACCTGGTTATCCAGGTGCAGTACTGTCGGCAAAATCAATGATTGATTTATAAGCTTTTACTGAGTATTGCCAAGTTAGGATCGAGGTACTGTAGTGGTATAGTTACCCACAACACGATTGACCTTAAATGTAAACAAATAACTGTACTACTTTATAGTAAGTACAGTCAACAACAAAAATTTGTAAACATTTTAATTTTTAATCATACCGTAAGTTGACGAACAATTCGTTTGTATTTGTGCCCGGTTGACGGCAATACACTCGCCCCCTATTACATTGAGACCTATAACATAACTGGCAAAATGTGGTTGTATAAAAGTGCAACTTACCTCTTCGGGGAATACAGGCGTGATGAATGTCTTAAATATTTTTAGATCCTCAGGGAATTACTTGGTATACTAAATCTATTCTCAGATCACAATTCGACATTATAACGCGAATTGATATCATATTTCTTTCAATTAATTGACATTAAGTTTCTTAACATGTTAACTTGTTCTGTTGCAGACTGTACCTACTACATAATCTGTCATACATTCATGACATACACTACTGAGATAAATATGACTGTGATTGCAAACAGTTATACACATCAATGTTACGAGAATGATATTGGCCCCGATATTATTATTATAAGTTATGATTATGTTAAAAACTTACATGACATGTAAGCGTGTGTTATTAGCAAGGTTTAAGGATGTGGAATAGTCTGATGACCCATTTTGAGAAATGCAAGGCCATTTCCATCGTATCGTCTCCATTGAATTAAAATATAAATAATTAAACTAACCAATTAATATATAAGGCGAATGTTAGTGGAATATCGGGAAGGGGAAGACCTCGGCGAACATACTTGGACCAGATCGGAGATGTTCTACAAAAGGGTCAAGTGAGGAGTACCCTAACCGACGAGCGTGTATGAGGAATGTGATGCGAGTGAATGAGGCGAAAGAAGTATGTCAGGATCGTAGCAAATGGAAATCCGTGGTCTCTGCCTACCCCTCGTATCCCCTAAAAAAATCGTTTATTCGACCCTTTTATAATACTTAGGAAATAGAATATAACGCATGTATACCCCGAAGGAGTAGATAGAGGTGTACCTTTGGTACTACATACAAATTTTGCCAGTTATGTTATAGGTCCCAATTTAATAGGGGGCGAGCCTATTGCCATCAACCGAGAACTGAAAGTTACCGAATGGAAAAACTCAATAACACTTTGCCAAGGTAATAGTTAGTAATCTATTTGTCACATTATATGCACCGGTAGATCAATCACAGTTCAGTCTAACCGCCAATTGAATTGTAAAAAGGTGTTTGAACGCACCTTACATAGAAATGACTTACAGAGAATTGACGACCTGATTGGCGCAGTGGCTAAGCGATTAGACTGCTGCGCTAAGGGTTGCGGGTTCGATTCCCGCACGGGGCAATAATTTGTGTGATCCACATTTGATTGTCCCGAGTCTGGGTGTTTGTGTATGTGATATTTCATGTTTGTGAAACGCACCTACGATACAGGAGAAAATCCTAGTGTGGGGCGACGTTTTTAATAAAAAAAAAAAAATACTATCTACTTAACGTCGTTTTTACAAATCAAAGAAGTCAAATTATACTAACACAACACTAATTACTGGTTACCAATTAGCGACGTCGATTAATTAGGAATAAATTTTCTCAGTATTTTCTACAGTCTGTTGTTATTAGTTCCCACCAGCGAAGCACTTTCTTGTAACTAATCCAACTTTAATTATAATATTATTGTTAGCTAGCCTATTGTTCAATGTTCAGGTAACGTTGAAATTTTTAAGGTGGGAGAAAAATCTTCTGGGGAATAACTTACGTTTGGCGCACCCTAGGCGGTCAACCTCACTATCATCTATGTTGCCTGGCCAATCACTACACCACGGCATGACCGGTTCCCATTGCACAATTAGGTGATACAAAGAGATTCATAGACAAAGTCACGTCCGGTTTTTCAAAGGTAGCGCCCACACATTTTCTTTCGGCCTGCATTTATTTTCCCCGTTTCATAAAAAGAGGAAAGATGTGTTACGACATCAAAAATGTCACTATACTCATCGAACCATTAGCATTGTGCATATGTGCAACACTAATTTCAAGTCGTTCGTGGTGCGTGTTCCGACTCATCATCTTGAAAAGTTCCTCGAAGAACAGTTCTGGCCGAAGGGTGTTGTGTATCACCGGTTTAGTGGCCGACTACGTGAAACCTGTCATCGAAACACGACGCTGACATTTCGTGTGTAGTATAGTTAATAAATTATTTGTGTTTAGGTAGGTAAAGTATTTTTAAGTTATATTAATATAGTATGTAAAGATTAGGCCTCGATGCCTGAAATAAATTGATATTATTATTATTATAAATCCGGTCTGTATGTATCCAGGCCAGCGCCACCATTATGATATTTATTCGAAATATATTCTAAATTCATTGTGAAGTAGCAAAGAATATATTGCATAATATTAAATAGAAATGTGATTGGAATGTTGTATTTTCGATTTACAATTTGTTAGCATACGACACGCCACTTTTATTATAAATTATTCATGCTAACTGTACTGCTGTTGTATAATACAAGAGGCTGCTACGTATACCACCTATATTGGCTATTAGGATACCTATCTAGCATCACCACCATCACCATATTACAGAATATGCGTGCGTGAAATGACAGGTGTAACAATATTGGATGCAGCCCATTCTCTTAACTTAATTTTTTTTGAGAGAAGGTAGATATTATGCAAGCAAAACAAAACTGAAAATATGTCTTTTAAATAGCTCTAAATCTTGCGAAGTTGACATTAAATTTCATTTTCACGGCGTGCATATTTTTTGTAAACACTAGTACACAGATAACAGTTTATTGATATTAAATCAACTCCCAATAATATCCATCAACAAACAAGACAAACAGGCTACCGTTATCATCTTGAACTTACAAAATTCGCTTACAGTTAACAAGAAAGTGGGCCGCGCTACTCCACGCATACCGAAATGCACCTCACGAAATTCCAGTGACTAAGTACTCGCGCAAGTGTGCCCATACCCGATACATGTTGCGTAAATCACGCGAGTATCCGCCTCAATAAGGGTGACGACACATAGCCGCGGGAGATTACGCGACAACAATGTGAGACAATGTCAGCCACGCCGCGCCCTGCCTGCTAATGAATTGACGCGTCGGAATTAAATCTACGATTCAGGATATGCTTCATCGAATATTTATTAGGCAATGATATATTCGTGGCTTTGGGAGGTTAAGTCTTAGTAACTTAATCCATTGTGCCGTGTGGTATCCGGCCTAGAATTGACCACCTCCTTTTCTCCCGTGGGTGTCGTAAGAGGCGACTAAGGGAAAATTCGGAAGATCGGCAGCAGCGTCTTCTGTAACTTCACCACCAATACTGCGATCCCCAAGCCGCTTAAACGGGGAGGCCTATGTTCAACAGTGGACGTCTTTTGGCTGATGATGATGATGATGAACTTAATCCATCCTATGGATACTCTAAATTTACAAAACTACTTACCGATTGATGGTTGATGGATGGAATTTGAGGACCCCATTGGAGCAATGAAGACCAGACTACTGCGGTAAGAGTTCGGGATTTTGTTTTACCTACACAAATATTTATTCCTGCGTCTGGGTTGCTGCGAAACTCACCCACGATAAAAAAGAAACCGATTGTTTTAAAAAACCCTTAGTTAGTTACTCGTCAAGGCTTAAGTTAATAGATTTTTAATAAAAGATCTCTAATCGATGTTGCACGATTCGCCTTATGGTTTGACAGCTATGATAGATGAACTCACGACTGGACTCGTCACTGTGTGTTGTTCTTGTACGAAGGGCAGCACCTGTCACGACTGCAGTGTGGTGTAAAACCACTTTTAAGTTTGTACTTAGTTAAGTTGTTTTGAGTTCATTTTGCACTTTAGCATATATAATGAGTCGAAGTGAAGTCGTCGTGGCCTAGTGGTTGACATACCGGATTTCTATGCACAAGGTTGCAGCTTTAAACTCAGGCAAGTATAAGATAGTTATAGGCTGTTATTATTATTATTATATATAATGATGGTACATTGATCGACTATCGACCTAGCTGGTAGCAGCAAATAATTCAGTTAGACTATGTAAAAAATAAAATCTAATTATGAATTTGATCACTATATACGCGATATAATTTATACAAATCATACAGTAATATATCTACTAGGTATATTTAATTATGCTTGCCTATTTAGTAAATCGCTTATTTTTTTTATGAGCTAAAAAAAATAAGCGCCTATAAAAAATCAATCTGGCAAAATTTACATTTCGCGTCTATGTGTTACAGCCCTTAGCGCGTGCGTCTGACCGGATATTTGTTAATCCGTTCAATGAATCGATTCACAAGGAAGTCCGACATCTCACGTCTGAATGGGATCACCTGTGTTCTCCGCGAGACCGGTCGAGCATCGGAAATGTTTTAAACCAACGTTCAAGTTGATTAAACATCACATTATTATTAGCTCAAGATATTTTGTCAACTTAAAAAATGGCCATCTTATCATTGAAATTGTTTTACTTTCTATTGATAGACGGGTGGGTTTATCTATTTTTATTCGACAGATGATTAAATTGCTATCGATATTACAAACCCAAATTATACAATCTGCAGTTTTGTATCGTAACATAAAAACCAGATTACAGCCAAAATACTCAAAAGTCTGATACAAATACGCGAGGTGTTCTAAATTATCTTCACTACTATGGTTTAACTACATTGTCTTAAATCATATACATCAAAATATGAGACACCATTAAACAAGAAAGAACTTACAAAGAGCTATTAAAAAAAATGACAAAATGTCAACGACCATTTAAATACCTTCTATGTACTTATTTTGGCAGTAACCTCCGATGAAGGGAAGAGAACGGAACCTACCGTAAACAAATTCAAAGGTGAACTAGATGCGTCCAAAGTATTGCGGAATCACGATAACAGAAGGCCAGAACCAAACCTTACGGCTAAAAGGAGAGTCATAAGGTCAAGACTTATTTGGACAACTATTTGATTATTGACGACATACTGAACTCAAGCAAAGTGACCAGCAGTGTGGAAATGTTATTTTGATTTTGTTTTGACTTGAACTTTCGCAGCTATGGCAAAGTACCGAAATAAAACTTTTTTAAATAAAGGATTGTGTGGCTGTGAAAACCAAAAATAAAGGGATTTGGGAATCAAGAAATACACAATGATCAAATTGGCTCATCACCAAGATAATGCTCATTTCGATTGGTATGATAATTAAGATATAAAGAATATAGTTGTTTCCCTGAAGCTTTTAAACTTAACAACAATTCGAAGTCCGGAACGATACGTAGAGCTACTTCACAAAGGTCCATTAAGTCCCAAATCTGAAGTCCGCTTAAAAGACTACCAAAATTACATATGCTAAACTAACTAGTTTCTATTCATCACTAGATTGGAACCTAGAATACAAACATAACATCCTTTAAAGGAGCCTGAATATTTCATTTTTGCCTACATTGACTTTCACACGACCTTGGCTGTGACGTCATCCTAACGCAACGAAACGAGATTTCATCTGCCTCTTGACGGATATAACAGCTGTTCATCATAGTTTACACATCCTTATTAATAGACACTGTGTCTAAACAGGAAAACGGTAGTAGTGCACAGTGTGTTATCTTGTAAGCAGCCACTTTCACTCTGTCTTCTGGTTGAAGCGAGTATCCGGTACAAGGTCATTTAACATATGACTCTATAGGCTATGACCACATTTGACTATATAGATTAAACTTTTATAGCTGAAGGAGACTATGAAATGGTTTTTTTATTTAGTGTTCTGGTGGCCTATAGGTTTTTGGACCGGATTTGTATTTGCTGGTATTAGTTCAACACCAGAACCATTTTGGAATGTTTGATGCTTCTAAGTGGAAAATCTTTCGCAGTCTTTATTGAATGGGAAGCAAAAATCTTTTGCAGAAAAGGAAAAATAAAAACCCTGTTAAATGATTATGTAGAAACTACCATAGAATTCACAAATGCGTTATTGTTCATTGTAAACCAGGAACACTAAACATTGATACAGCTACAAAAAGCCAATAACCGAACAAGGATGGGAAAAGACTACTGCAAGCCAACCGAGCAAACCTGACGGAACTTCCATTACTCTCCAAACTACTTTTTATTAATCTGACACCAATATTGCATCATGAATAATAATAATTATCTTACAATAACCAGTAAGATTGTTCAATCTATCACCCTCTATCTTACAATTACGGTTCAGTTTTGCGTGTTGATGTGCGCAGACTTTCCCGCGCACAATACGCTGCGCAAGCGCGATGTCGTCGCGCATGACAGCAGCCTGTTATGTCAACGTTACGTGTCTCTTCCTATGCACTACCGACTTCGTTATCGACATTAGTGTTGGTTTCTGTTAATTGCTGGTGTAATTAGTTACATGAGTTTATTATCTTCGGAAGTGTCTCTATACTTATATAGTGTGATTTAAGTTACGCTATCCACTACCTTATTTGAATTTACTAACAGATGAGAAAAACTTTGTAGTATTCGACCATCGTAGGTTCCGTACGAGATTATGTCTGGGATTCTCTCTTGACTATATGCATTATACATGCTTCGTTATACCTAGTTACTAAAGATATTGTTCGCTAAGGAGTTTCGTTGTGTATCTTCAAGGTCCCTCAAATTGGGTGGACTACTTATTTCTAAAGTAGGGCCGTGTGTTATCCGGCCTGGAATTGACCACCTCCTTTCCTCCCGTGGGTGTCGTAAGAAAATCTAGAAGATGAGCTTGACCACCAACACTGCGATCCCCAAGCCACTTGCCATGCGTGGGGATTATGGCTTCCCCCCCTTTCCAAAAAGGGGAGTCCTTTGTTCAATAGTGGACGTCTATCGGCTGATGATGATGATGATGATTTCTATCTTTGACTCAAGTTATTATTGGTTTATCAGTTTCCATAAATATCAAATCATTCAGTAGAACAAATGCGGGAGAAGCATATTCCATTAAAGTTAAACAATCCAAGAAAGTTAATACCAGAACTGAAAGCAGTAGTTTTTGGCATAGGGTGTCGTTTAAAAATATTTCAAATGTGGTACAACAATATGGTACACGATAAAAATTCACAGACAAATGGTTACAGTATTAAAAAAGACAGAGACTACAATGTACTATCATGGAGAGAAATTGTTATGATCATTATATTCCTTTGTCTTGCTCATGCCGCAAATTGCTCACGCTGCGGTGGCTAAATTATCTTGTCAACAGGTTTATAACGGCACTAGTCTAGGGTTCGGCAGGCATGAGCAATATTTTCTTACTTAAAACTTTTGTTAATGTTTTTCATATTAGTCCCGTTTATTTTTTGGCCAAAGAATCAGCATTGCCATTCAACGTGGCAATGCTGCCAGTCTTTTTGGCACTTTACCACAACCAATCGACATCTATAGGGACCAATATTAATTTTATAATTAATATTGGTCCCTATAGGTCGCTTTTTAAACGTTTTTAAGTTGTGTTATATTTTCCAGCTGTACGCAATTCTTTTTGGGAATACCTAACTTGTTTTGAACTCAAATAGAGCCCTTATTCATCAGCTTGTGACGCGACGAAGCGAACTGTTGTCTGACAGAAACTTTTCTAACGAGTCCTCTTTTGAGTCAATTTGAGTCAAACCCACATTTTCCTACTTATTATAATCCCGTATAATAGATGGAGAGCCTGTTGCCATTAAGCGGTATTGATGTCGTCGACTCTAACAACTTCGCCGACGTAGAGAATATAGAATTATATTCTTAATCCATCTACCAGGACCATAAACTTCCTAAGTAAAAAAATCACATAGATACCATATTCGCGATGTTTAATATTTTTATAAACAAACATTGAACAATTAGCGTCTCCTCTTTACGACTTTAGCATCGTAGGTGGAAAAACGTCTTAAACCTTTTATGGGCGACAGAGAACCAGCTGTCCAGTTACTAACACTTGCGGACTGGCGCAGGCGCAGTGTGAATCAGACCTGCAACACCGCGGCTGAACAATAGATTGTTTAGACAGTACGCATAAATACATTTGCCTACTTTCTTTATTCTATATACATAAATTATATTATTATTTTGGCTTTGTTTGTATTTTTTGGAGTTATACCTGTTGTAATATTTAAAAAAGTGCCGTGGAATATTAGATTTTAACTTGATCTTCGTCAGCAGCATCGGCACTACGATAACTGCCCCCTTACCAAGAACTCTTAAAGCAGAACTGTTGAAACGCCGCTACGTGCAATTTTGTGCAGCGTCACGCTTGCACAACGGAAAATATCCTGCTTTACGAGTTCATGGTAAGGGCCCAGGACATGTGCCTGAATAGGTTACAATAGGCTGACTAGCCACCACCTATTATATTGGATGATTGAACTAACATAACTTGCGGTATGCGTAAGTAGGTACCAGGTACCTATACACTTCTGCCTACCCTTTCAAAAAATACAGGCGAGATGTGATACTATGTGTTTCAAAACAATTTATATATATGATAATCAAGCCTAAGTGAATGCATTAAATTTATAAATCAAATTTTTAAAGCCTTGACGGACTTTGGTCCGTCAAGGCTTTAAAAATTTGATTTATAAATTCTTATACATCGCCAAAATACAGATGACATAAATCTTAAACAATTCCGGACGTCCGGTTAGCATCGATTATGTACTACCTAATAATTATTTTTGTATATGATTCGTGTACATAACCTTATTTTGTTATTTAATACCGAAATAAATGACCTCAAAAACATAATATATATTTACAGCTTAATAACTTATACGCAGAGGTAAACACGTCAATCGTCGCCAAGGTTTATTCATGTTTTCTAATTAATTTATTAATAATAATTGCGACTATCGTTGGACAAGTTTTTTAGATTTAAGAATAATGTGCTTACGTTCTTATTGGTTTTGTGACTAAAAACCATTCCAAAATGCTGTTTTTTTTCTTGCACCTAAAATTTTAAGACAATGTCAAACAAAGATTTGATTTATGTCGTGACATTTAGAGCTCTTTATTCCTAATGGCGCATGCGTAGTTTGTCATCGACTTACAACACGTCTTTTTGCAGTTTTTAATCCGAATATTTATTACTGCAGACCCAAATTATATATATACCATACCAACTTGGTATTAAGGCGCTTTGATGACAGAAAGGTCGGAGAACAATGACTCGGGTAGTTTACATAAAGCTCTAAAAGTAATTTTGTGTTTACGGAAATGTTAAGTTAGAAACATTGTATTTGTTTTAAGTGACATCCATGCTACATAAACGCATCAATGTCGTGTGTGTTTTACTTAAACAATGGCTTTAAGGATATCCTAAACGATTAAGATTAGAAGACTCAGTTCTTTCAACGTGTATGCAACGTTGAGGTAAGTCAAAATAATTATAATGCTTATAGTTTGCTAAAGTAGGTGCCTACTAAATGAAGGTAAGTCATAACCATAGTTAGATATTAAAATAATTCTGTACAACCATAAACAAGCTAACTAACAAAACATATCAACAAAAAACTTTTCACGAAAGTACAAAAACCACTAGTAAATCGCAACAAACCTTATACAAAATAAAGTCTTAAACACATGATCCACAATAAACCTGACACAGTGCGTTGACATCAAATCAGTTCAATCATTCCAGCAATACGAGGCACATTAGAAAAAAAGCAAAAGGCGAAGAATGCGTCGGTGTCCGAAAAAGGCGTTCGGAGTCACAGTCACGACTATCCTCGGCCGCCATACTTTTAGATGCAGACCGTTACCAATTGGGAGGACATGCCCCAACCACCTGAGTCACTATGCCTGTTTAAAGTATTCACGGCAGGTATTGTAGGTAGGAATGTGTGGAATCCTTTTAAACTTAGCACGTTTTTTTGTAGCCGAATTGTGTGATATCTGTCCATCGAAATGAGCTTAGAAACTAGCAGCGTTACGCTATATCTGTGACCAATAAATAAAATTGCACCTAAGTATTGCTATCTATCTAAAATAAGTATAAAATCTTATTACCTAAGGCAAAACTAATTATAAAGTCATTGAAATTATTATTATAAAGTTTTATGTTATTAAAACTCCAAGCTTCTCAAAGTAAATAGATTTTATTGCATGTTATCGTAATAAAACCAAATATCTAAATGTCATCTAAGTAGATATCAGTTCTTAGACTAACTTAGCTTACCAATGATTTCCATATCTGTTATAGACTTAGGTGTGGAATAAAATATTATGAGACAAAATAGTAAATAGGTATATTTCGCAATAATTTATAAGACTGTATTATTGCGTTAAATCTTCTCGTAACCAACCAAAACCGGTCATTGTTATTAGTTTTATATCCGTAAAGGCTGTGGGACTTGGAATTAGTTACTTTATAACACTTAACGGTGTTATACGAACCGTGAAACTATATTATAATGCAAATAATTTACTAAAACTAATTAAGTTTAATCAAAACAATGAAACAGAATTATAGGTCGCATGTTTGAATCCAAATATAATTAGATAAGAAAGTGTTTCAAGTCAATAGGTAACCCATTTAACTTTTTTTAAGAACATTAAAGCTATATATGAGTAAATGAGGAGGCACGTCTGTTCAAATCCTATGATGTTCATACTAGCTATACTTTATATGTACCTATATGTGACATGTAAAAAAATGGAGCTAATAATGTCATTAAAATACTTGTTAAGAATGAATAAACTAACTGAACATAAAAAAAATCTATAACTGCACATCCATATAAAACCAACGGAACGATCTTAAACATCGTTCTAAAAACGTGGTTAAGTTAAACGCGCAATCATCGACCGAAAATGTGTGTAGCTGCGAAAATGAACACAGATTATAAAATATGTTGTAAAAGTAAGTATAGAAATATGTACTTTTTATTATACGTTCTATAATGAAAATGAAAAAGATACGTTCTATTTATGAATGTATGTATGTATCTATGAAACGCACTTGTCTTTAGAATATAGCAATGTTGGACTATTCACTACATAGTATAAAACAAAGTCGCTTTCTCTGTCCTTATGTTTGCTTACATCTTTAAAACTACGCAACGGATTTAGATGCGGTTTTTTTTAATAGATTGAAGAGGAAGGTTTATATGTATAATAACAAGCATTAAATAGTGGAGAAATACTTATAATATATATTTTATACCCGTGCGAAGCCGGAGCGGGCCGCTAGTATATTATAACATTTAACACCAATGTAACTCATTTCATGCAAATAAATATTCTTATTCTTATTGAATATAGTTACCGACATAACTGCTTACTGTGTTTTTCCCTAAAACCTTTATTTCCAACGTACGTCTTGTTTTTCTAACTCACCTTTTATACCTAATAAAGGTAATATAATTATAGCGTGGTGTTTTAGCGAAGTTTTTCTGTTACTAGGACCGTATGTCGTTTGTTTGTTTTCTTGTTATAGTAAGTGTGACGTCATGGTCAAAGACTAAACTTGTTTTGGTTAAACCTACGCTTATAACGCTATGATGTTCTTTTTGAATTTGAGATTCACGTCGGACAGGTTAGGTAATGTATTTTTTTCTTAGAAATTATTTCTTTGGGGTGTGACTCAGGTTTAATTCCAATACGCCTCTTGGACATTTATATAGATATTTTTCGAATGACAGCAGTTCGCCCCATAATATAGGCGGAATGTGCAGCCGCTTATAATGCTGATATTATATCAGATAATATGGTGACTTTGTTTGGGACCTGACCGAATTTTTTGACCGAATTTGACCGAAACGCAGGAGATATTATAGACTACAAGTATGCGAGCAGACAGAGGTGCACTTCCTATTCCCTCAATCTCGTAGTCTGATGGGACGATAGACCAACACGACCAGAGAGAGATCAGGCGCCAGACCAAAGGCTTAACGTGCCTTCCGAAGCACAGAGGGGTCTCAAGATGCGAAGACGGTGACGGTCACCTATCGGAAATCTGACCGCGGCGAGCACGGCTTAACCTCGCAGATTGACTCCCTCTCTCGAGCCCTCAATTTACGAAAATATAAGTTAGTATTTCTTGTCGTGTAACTATCTATCTAAGTATAGTCACCGAGTATCTGATTACTCTAACGGACCTCACAAACCGCTATCAATATAAGTTAAATTAATAGGCCATCTGATTAATGGCCACTTCCGAGTTATACACAATAAAATTATTCTGTGTAATTTATTAGCTCGTAACTTCACGCTAGTAAATACTTTTTAAGTACCGCGATCGTACGAGTATCTTTAAATGGTGGTTTTAAATGTGGGTAACTCCACTGGTTACCCATTCGAGGAGTATGTGATGTTTAATTTGATTTCATTTTATTCTGATATTATTTGAATTACAACCTCTTATTTCCCAATGGAGGCCGTGGCTTGGCAACGGTAGTGTTGAACGCTCTCCGGCGAGATGGACCGATGACTTGAGGAGGGTAGCTGGTAGTGACTGGATGGCGAAAACGGGAGAGCGGGCCTTGTGGCGTACCCTAAGAGAGACCTACATCCGGCAGTGGACTGCAATACGCTGATGTGATGCGGCGTCGACATCCCATTGAACAAAGTTCTTGTCCCATAAAAAAGTGACTTAGTCGTTACGCTAAGCGAATGGACAAACACTGGCCAGTAAGCTGTGATTGCACACCAACTATTTCTGTATCTATATCATAGAGGGAATCCTATATTAAAACAGAGAATGTGTATATTAACAGAATAAAGTCAACAGCAGGTCCAAAGCCGCATACATACATAAAGTCACGCCTATTTCTACAGGTGGTAGACTACGGATTTCCATTTGCAACGATCCTGACATACTTCTTTCGCCTCATTCACTCGCATCACATTCCTCATACACGCTCGTCGGTTAAGAGTACTCCTCACTTGACCCTTTTGTAGAACATCTCCGATCTGGTCCAAGTATGTTCCCCGAGGTCGTATACAAAAATATCAGACACTGATTACCATGCCACCGCACTGCATGTTCACAATTCTAATTTGTCTGTGCAGTCGGGGACATTTCATTCCAATATATTTATAGCTTTATACCGTTATAATTAATAACACGACATAGGAATTTAGTTTTTATAGTTTAGCTAATGGATGGTACGTAAAATGATAAATCGACAGCATCCAGTTTCTTGTGCTAAGTTTTTTGTCGCGTGTCTGTTAAGAGCGTAGTTGCTAAATATATTGGATACTGTATTTTATTTAACAGATAGTAGCTTTTATTTACTTTTATTAATTGCCTATTGCTCACACTTGTATATTTCTAATTTATTTATATTGTATTGTGTAGTGTATTGTACAATGTACATTCATTAAAGGAGAGAACCGTTTTTACAAGGAGGGTTTATGATGACATCGTCACTCGCGTCTGCTCACTAGTTTAAATTTAAACCCAACAAGAAGGTGAGTAGCTAATATTATGGCTTTTTATTAGTTTTGCTAGTTAAACTGAGCACTGATTACATTTTACAAACTGCATGTCTAGATAAAAAAATAATTTACCAAGTGTAACTTTATCAAACTTTATATAATCTCTGTTTACCCCAATGGTAAACAGGCGTGATGCTGTATATCATATTAATTTGTTCCAGTATTTAAATACCGTTGTAGATACAATAACCTGATTATACTTCTACAGTAATTAAGCGAGGCTTATTATCAGATGGACGGATTTGGTTCAGTTCAATGACTTGTGTAGATTCCTTTAGGTTTTCTTGAGGATTTTTCACCATTACGATTATTAATAATTATCAGCCTACCCAATACACATGCAACTAGCATTCTTTCAAAATACTGCACACATAAAACTTTAGATCACGCCTATATTCCCCGGATAGGCAGAGGAGTAAGTACATTTCGTCAGTTATGTGTTATATCCCAATGTAATAGCGGGTGAGCGTATTGCCATCAACCGGGCACAGGCTGAGAATTACTCAAAAATCTTATGATACTGCCCAACCCGGAATTCGTACCCAATATCGTACGTTAGCATTCGCGCTGTGCATACTAGACTAACGAGGCAGGTCGTACAACTTAAACTTAAAATAACACATTTTAATACTAACTAAGGGGTCAACATTTTACCATAAATTAAAATATAAATAAATAAATATAAATATATATAAATTGTAGTTTTCTGCACATCTTCTTCATAAAAACTTTAACTGTGCATTTATCATACACCTCCGTCCGCGTAATTATCGTAAAAGGCGGTACAAAGTTTTTGCTTCTTAATAAATAGAAGATATAGGTAAGCCTGTGTGGTCTTTGTTTAGGTAGTTCGTACCTTGTTTAGTAGTCTGGGACCGGTTATGACGTCATAACACACGACCTTAGGTCACGACGATGCGGCGAGGTCTCTCGGATCCCTTTGTGAGTCAGTTTACGAGACACGTTTAGCATATGTTTAATATTAAACCGATGGTTAAGTGTTGGAGAATTATAATAACTGTTGTTGCTTATTGCACATTCGATGTTGTGCTTTACCGATGTTATAAGAGATAATTAAGTTCACCACTACGTTTAAGAGCAGAGCTTTAAATGTGAGTTGTTGATTGCTAACCTAACTATCCTGTTTGCGTACATATGATTTGAAAAACGCCAACGCGGTAGTAAAGTTAGCTATAAACAATACTTACACTAAACGCTCTGACTAATTTGACCACAATACAAACGCTGGTCATAATGGAATACACTACTAACATTCCTTCTGCGACTGCGCGAAATTAATTTCGCCGTCTATTCTATGGCGACATGACTGCTGTGGAAACTTGGCAAGTAGAGTTTATAAAGAACATTATAAATAGAGTGATGTGAGGGGTTACTAGGAGCATGCATTGTTGAGTTGAGCCGCTGTACCAGGCACTTATTTTCTCACTACGTTTTTCCATTAGGAAGAAGGTTTACATACTTAGTTCAGTATCGCAGTCGGTGTACTCGTGGTTGCAGTCTACGGTGTACGCGGCGGCGCGGGCGCTTGCCGCGACCACCAGCGCGCACCACAGCGCCACTGCGCGTGTACACATCTTCGGTCACCGTAGCGCCATCTGAAAATGGAATTATAAATATATAGAATACCCATATTTCGCTAGTTATGTTATACTCCTAACGTAATAGGGGGCGAGCCTATTGCTATCAACCGAGCACAAATCCAGACTCCGTGCTGTTACTGAATTGCCTAATGGAAAAACCTAGTAACACTTTGCCCGCCTCGGGATTCGAACGCAGGACCTTAGGCTCACCTGTCGCATTAAGCGATCACTGGACACTAGACCAAAAAGGCAGGCAGTAATTGTATATTGATATTTTATTTAATGGGTGTCATAAAAAGATTACCTCACAAGAAGTTTCAGAAACTCATAATAATTAAAAATATATTAGCAATTAAGTTAAACAGCTAATCTCAGTCTGTTCATTTCGTAAGTAGCGTCTGCCTACATTCCGTTGTTTTCGTAATACGAATTCACTCGTAGTATGGAGACACAGTAATTATAGTTGGAAACGTTGTTGTAATCTAAACTTAATAACAAAAGGTTTAATTGGTAGCACTCTGATAAATCTCACACTTACAAACACTTAAACACGAAGTAATTTTTATTCGGGAGAAGCCCACCACTCGGCCCATCATTGTAACTCCTATAAGCCAGGATCTACAATGTTAATTAAGAACTATTGAGGCAATCAAGCTCAGAGAAATGACTCGACTGTCTTGGAACCCGCTACAAAATTTATTATAAAATAATATATAGGAGTTGTAAGAATAGGAATAAACAATAAGTTATGAAAGATAATGTTGACTAAGTATACTTTTTTTGGGGTCCTATTTGTTGGCAAAGGCCTTTCGTGGTAAATAAAATAATCAATTTCCCGAGCTTTTACTGGCCACGCAGTCCAAATAAGCCAGCTAAATCGTCACTTAATCTACCTTTTTAAACATACGGACTAAAAACTACCACATACTGCCATAGATACTAATTTAGGCAGAAAAAATACGAGCTCGAAAATTTTGAGGCAACGTGCAGAATCTGTAATATGCACGATCTTGACAAAGATTATAATAACATAAAATGAGACGGTATCAACATTATATGCGTCATCTTTAAATAGATTTACAGATACGACCGTACTTAATACCTTTGTAACATAAGGCCCTGGTTGAGATTAAAAGGAGCTGTATTAATATGGACTAAGACGAGAATGTTCGCTTCGCGAGCAAACAATGAAGCGTTAACAAAATGATTAAGTACCTAATCTAAGTTAATCTTATGTTTACGATACAAATTTAAGCATTTTGAACCTCAACGTGAACTCTAAGGAAATCGTGTTATATTTAGGCAGTTTACAAACGATTTTCCATGTGATAGAGGTGTACCTTTATGCAGGTGAGTATGATGCTGCCAGTGGTACCTCATATTGCTAGTGGAAATTTAACAAAAGCTGAAAGTCAAATTTTCTCTTATTTAAAAAATTGCAAAGAACATTTCACTAGACAGTCGCATTTTGTGACGAGACAACAACATGTGAGGTTAAACATTAGAGAGACATTTACAATAAATCAGTGTGGGCACCACTCAACCAGCGCAAGTGCAAGCCTTAAACTGAACCTGTTACTTCTACGGAGAGGCGATGAAATGTTCCAAGAAATTGTCGACGAAGACAACGTTTATTACAGTATTTCACACTAAAGACTTTTATGTGATGCGGCTATCTTTACCGTAAACTCTATCAATATAATGAGAGGACGCTGCTCTACATACCAAGTACCAGCAACAATCTAAAGTATCTTAACGATTAGATGTTTTGGATTATACCTAATAAAGCCATAGTTTTTATATTTTTTGAGTTGATTTTGGCAGGAAGGTATTTACAGTATACTAAAGTAAAGCTTTTATACAATTCGTAAAATAATTATACGGGCCAAATTACTTTTGAAGTTTGTCAAAAAGTTATAATTACGACGGTTAAGATATTTTTTACTATTTAGGTATAAAAATATTGACGCTACTCTCACTTACATTTTCATAACAATTTGAAAAACATTATTCAAATTTGAAATGATTATATTTCATAAAGATGCTTAAGAAACGTCAAGATGGAGAACAGAGGAGAAGAACGGGCAAGAAGCTGCAAAGGATACTCTTTGGATTGAGTGATATTACGTCGAAGAATACGTTAATATAATCAAATCAACCTTGAAAAAAAGAAGTTTTATGAATTCAGATCATGGTTGTATCAAATTCCCCAAGATAGCTTGAATTAAAACAATAGAAATTCACTGTCAGAATTAACCGTAAAATAAATCACGTTACAATTATACAATTACTTTCAATGGTATTCGTTTGTTTCGAAGGAATTGCAATTAATTAGAAGTTTCAATTGTTTTAAACAAGGTCTCATTCAAAATTCCATTGTTTTCTTGTAATTCGATCTTTAGCGTGTTATTTTAGGTATTTGCGGTGCTTTACCGTTGCTTGAGATAGTCGGCACCTGTATCGACTGTTGACCAAAGTTGTGGTATATTTTGTGGTTGGAATTGGGTGACCAGTATTTGTTTATGCTCTCATTGTTATTTAGTGTAGGAATTTTACAACGAATACTTCAGATGTACATACGCTTTTGAGTTTGCAATGGGTTAGCTAAGCGATATTTTGCATTCGGCAAACTAGTAAATGTATTAGTATTAGAGTTGTAATCAGACTATTTTTGTACACCATAGATATGTTCGTTAAAATATTGTACAACACACTACATTTTTACCGAAGAGTTGCCTTATTTGTTCAATACGAATACTTTTAGGACAGCCGAGAATCGGATTTTTTGACTATGTCCTAAATGGAGAATTTCTTTAGTTACATTTTAAATTATTTAAATTAGATACACACTTCAATTATGTTCACTCCTAATAATTCTGATCACTATTGCTTAATTATCTTAGCATCGAATTTAAAGACCTTAATTCCAAAAGATCAAGAAACAAAACACGGTCACATTGAACTGTTGCATAAAACAATAATTTATAATGTCAATTAATTCAGCTACCAGCTGGAAGTCTCATCTTTGAATAACATTTATTATTATTATGACATCACTTAGTGATTCATTGTCAACTTGGCAGATCATTGTTCACGTCCTATTCAATTATTGTATTAAAATTAGTTTTCACTTTCATATGAGGCTGACGGCTGACACACAAAAAATATTAGGACATCGATGTATCCTTGTGGGTGAAGGCCGAATAGTAGGCGAAATTCTTTATGTAGGTCAGTTGAATTTTAAATTGCCGTATCTAACACAAATGAAATAAGTTTTCTAGCTAAACCTATATATACAACTTTTTGCATCGCAGCAATTGAGAATTATAGCAAAGAAGGGGAATAGTAAGATCATATTATGTATACCGGCTACATAACTTCGTCATACTTAGTACTACTGTTGGCAAGAGAAAAGAGTTCACTGTCATGTCTGTAACCTAGTAAGTGTATTATCAGAAATATGCTACGAATTTAAATTAAGTAAAACTCTCCTATACTAGATATGAAAGGAATTGCTTGAAGAAAAAATCTTACTATGCCTTCCAAATACAGTCTCCGCAGTCATAACTATACTACATTGTACCTACAGTTGTATATGCGTCCTTTTATGCACGCCAGCTCCGATTCCATGCTAAAATGATTCGCTGACCCATACTGGTCCTTCAAAAAAGACAAGTGTATTCTCTGTATTGTACTCGCAAACTGCCCGTATGTATTTATGCAAATGTGCATAAAGTTGGACAAAGTAAAATGTAAAGTTTGTGTGTAAAACTGTATTTAAAGGTATAGTACCTACATACATATTAGGTATCTACTAACTACATATTACATCACAGCTTTAGTTTTCAATTGAGGTATCTAAATCTCACCAAAGACCTCTATTTAGTAAAAGACGAGCTCATTATAACGCTAGCTTCTAGCCAATAGACAAGATTTAGGCCAATTTGATTTCGGCCAAAATCTATCTTAAGTTACTTCAAAATACCAACCAAAAAACGGTATCATCCAAAACAAATTTATCATGTTCATTATTCCTAAATTAACACTGTTTATAATATTTTCGATTGTCGTTGCAGTTGTATTAAGGCCACTTTCTTCCGACTCTACCTTCTTACTTCTACTCGATTTGTTATAGGGACCTGAGATGACACTCAAAATAACGGAGTTTTAAATTTATTGCACTTTCCGAGAATATGACTTAACAGTGTTCTCGACATGCTTTGTTATAAAGAAGAATTCAACTTCTAAGTTGATTTAAGTTGGTGATTTTATGGGCATAATAGCCAGATGGACTGACGATGCTGCTGTACAGGGAAGACTTGGATGCAAAAGGCCCAAAACAGAACGGAGTGGCGTTCAAGGGAAGAGGCTTATGCCGTATTTCACGTAAAAGCTGAAGACGACAATAAATAGCTATATACCTTTTGTGCAAAAGATACAAGCCATAAACAATACAAATATGAGTATGTGTGACTTACATTACAGGCTCTGATTCTGGGTCGCCGTAAATCGTCTGCTAAAGCAATCACGACACGAAACAAACATTATTGTAAAGTTTAGTTATAGCAGACTTAAAGTCTGATGTTTGATGAAAAGGTTGTGTATGTAAATAATTCATTCAAATAATTTATTTGGAGAACAGCTCTAGCCTATTGAGTTATTAACCAAACATTCTAATGTTACTCAAAGAGAATTTTAACAACCTTTAGAAGATAATCAAAATTGAAGATACATCAAAACTATGATTATGTAAAATACAGGCATTTGCATTTCTATTGTTTAAGCATAACAAAAGACGCATTCTTTATTTTTGGCAGACAAAACCGTTGCAGCACGTTTAAAAAGGAGAAAAAAGGTTTTAATCTTTTACCGTAACGCGCACATTAGTTCACTTTCTGTCCCATCGAAACAAGTGTAAAGAATAAATCATAAATATCTTATTAAGGTGAAAGAAAGTTTCGAGTGTTCGAAAGGAAGCGTTGCAAGTTAGTCTGCGTTCCGAAGTTTTTTGTTAAAGTAATCATCATCTGTCCTCGTTGGTCACGTGGTTGTGGGCGATCGCCAAGCGTGAGATTTGAGTTCGACTCTTAGGTTTGTTTAGCAAGATGTCTGAAAAATATTTGAAGTCAGATACTTTAATGTTAATTCGTTTTCTTTATAATATAATAATAAAATTGTTTATTTCAGGTTTTTACAATACCCATAATAATAATACAATACAATTTATTTTACATATTATGTCAATATAGAATTAAAAAACCTTAAGACTAAACAATATCTTTAGTCTAAATGTCAAAATAACTATAAATAATCTTACCGTTAGGTTTTACCAGTAGAACCGAAACACAATTTATACAATTGTTATTGTTTTAAGAAACGTATACTGTTCTACTAGCGTATACCCGTACTACGGGCAGAAACGGCTTCTTTTAACATAGAGAACAGATGAGCATAGATCAGCCACAATTGCTTAATCTTAGCGATTTCAGAACTTTAAATCCAGTCTTCTTTCCACTGCCTTAAAAGATCGCCACTATGGCTAATTTCTATGACCAGATCTATCGTAACTGATAGATCTGGTCATAGAAATTACACATAACTCACAGAACAGAACAGTGACTGCAAATCTTGCGAAAAAGATTACGCGGTGCGACACACACACAACTGTGGGTAGATCTTTTTTAAATCTTAGAATTTAGATACTCTGAGCTAAGAAAACCCACGTTTAAAGTTGTAAAGGTCATTACATAATTAGTGTCTGCAAGAATTTCACAATATATACCCAAGTATATTCTTTTTTAACTTATTTGCTTTGCTTATTGTGATTATTATTAGGAGGTTAACTATGTTATTTTCAGGGAATTGTCCTTATGGACAGTTCAGGGTCGAAGCATAGAAGTCAAATATTTAAATAATTGATAAACAATGTCAAAATCACGAATATGATTTCGTATTCAAATACTTATCTTACCAACAAACCATCCTAAGGTTAACTGGAAGAAAAAGCCGAAATTTTGCCATATTTTTATACGGCTGCCCAAATAAAAGGATTGTAATGTTTTCATTTGACCTAAAAAAAAAAATTCCTACAAAGAAAAATTACTAAAATAGGTTTAATTTTTTTTATAAATACGTCGACCCAAACAAGTCATGTCTCCTGTATTGTGGGGGCGTTTCACAAACATGTAATATCACATACACTAAAACCCAGACTAGGGAAAATATCTGCGGATCCCACAAATTCTTGTCCCGTGCGGGAATCGAACCCGCAACCCTTAGCGCAGCAGTCCAATCGCTTAGCCATTTCGTCAAGCGGGTTATCATCATGATTTAATGAGAGGACCTAGTAACATACATAACGTTACGTTCTATGATTATGTGATTGGAACATTATCGGTTGTTTAGTACAAGTTTACTGTAGGTTACGCGACGAGGTTACACGCAGTTTGGATCACGTTTAGCTTAACACAAAGGCGTTACCTCACCCTTAAATCGGCGAACTAACTAACGTATAGTACAATAGTATTATCAATATCAATAGTATTATCAGTCCCATGAGAATTAAACTATTGTTTGATATACAAAGCTCTAGGTTTGCTAGAAAATCGTGATATCATTCGGAGGGGTTCTCACATCTTTATTAAAACCCTAAGCTGCTGTGTTACTGTTAGCTCTTAGCAGATAGTTTTCTGTTGTGGAAAGATTCTGTACGGTAAGGGCCCTGCACAACTGCACAGTTGCAAAAAGTACTACTCGTATGGAGAAGAACTAGTAACACTATTTATCTCTGTAAGGTACGTGATTTGCTGTACGAACAGTAGGCATAGACATCAGTCTCTGCTTGTAGCCATTTAAATTAATTTATAATTGACATATGTTGACGTTTATAATAATAATTACCTACGTCTTCTAATACACTTTTGACGTTATAAATCCTAGTGGGAGTAATTATCTTAAAAAAATATCTGCAATACTTCTGCTCACCAATTCGGGTCACAGCGTGACTGTTTAAGATGTTTTCTGTGGTCGTTTGGGTATATTGCAATATACGAGTACATAGCATTGGTAAGTATCGCAATCGCATGGCTTAGTACCGTGGGTAGATCGGCAGATGATGGTGTATTGCATCATCCAGGTCGCGACTCACAGGCTGCGCGGGCGCATCGAGTTGTGTTGTGATTGCCTTGCGCACTTTGATTTACTTGGGAACACGTTCACCTGTGTATGTAGTATAGATAGATATGCACATAGATCCGTATTTGTGAGATATTGCGGTCCCAAGCAAAAGGTTTGACAACTTTATTTACTTATTTTTTATTATTTAAAAAACATGTCGCCCCGCACTAGGAATTTCTCCTGTATCGTGGGTGCGTTTCACATACATACATGTAATATCACATACACAAACACCCAGACTTGGGACAAATATCTGCGGATCGCACAAATTTTGTCCCGTGCGGGAATCGAACCCGCAACCCTTAGCGCACCAGTCCAATCGCTTAGCCACTGCGCCATTCGGGTCGTCGCACTTACTTCATATGTTTTAGTTTTTTTCTTTTTTCATGTTTCTTACTATAGGTAACAGTATTATGTCACTTTAGATACGCTTAAGTCCGACAGGGGCCTTAAGGCTTTAGCTATATAGCTTTTAACTCAAAATTATTACTATAAAAAGACAAATATTTGTATTATACTCGTAGTTTAAGAACTAGAAAACCAAAAAATATGATCGTCTGATGTGTTCTAAATGTTTTTACTCTACCTATTTAACTACACAACTACCTAGCAGTTCATCCAACCCCTAAAGAATAGCATACCAGGCCTTACAATACGTAAATACAAACATAATAAAGGTAACAAAAGGGAACGAGTAATTGCGCCAGCATTGTTCTCCAAAAGAAAAACTAAATGTGCTTTATCTCCAATCATTGTTACTACAGATCTACTTTACACGCGTGATCTCGTAAACCGGCGTCGGCGCATCGAACCGAGCCGATTTCTTCACGGCGTCTTCCCATAGACTACATAGACTCTTGACACACGAAACTGCCATTGTCTCTTTCAGACACCTATAAAGTGCTGATAAGTACCACAGATGTTGAATTACAAGATTTATATTTACAATTAATTTAATAAATAGTTAGAATTTCCATATTAATTGTTAAATTAGTTCTATGCGTATGCTGATAACGTAACCGATTTTACAAACCCTTTCACTCTATTTAGTATGTATACTTTTATTAATAAAAAGAGAAATTGCGTTAGGAGATTGTGTGGGACTGTAGTGGACAAGAAAATTTAGGTATTGAATGATTAATAATGTTCTTGAGGCAAAAGAGAATTAGAATACCATGGCATGTAGAGTATTCTCGCTTGCTCCTTGAACCCCCAACACTAGATTTATAAAACACGAACATGTGTGACGTTTGATGTAAAATCAATCGCACTCGCCTTTCACTGTAATTGCAAATAAAAATGCAATTTCTTTAACTACATTCTAGTTTTTCAGATTGTATTAAAACATTTTTTATCAAATCCTGACGTAGTGCCAATTTAATTCGAGATAAAAGATATTCATCTCGAGAGTTTAGAAATAAAAAAACTAAGTTATTGTAGAGTCTTGTGACTTAGCGTTGAAGAATTTTTGTAAAATGTAACACAAATCGTTTTGTAAAGACCTAAACTAACAGTTAAGTTAAACACAAATCACCGCTCACCGCAATGGGTAATTAGTACCTGAGAATTTTGTTAGCTCACAGTAATCATGTAATTCACTAAGATTAGGGTGCAGTTACACACAACTAACTATAACTAGAATTTACATACTATTATTTCAAGCGCAGAAGAAGATGGCGGGACGAGCTTGACTCCTATAAGCCCACATAGACAACAGCAGCTCACAACCGGGAGGAATGGAGGATGGAAAGGGAGGCCTTTGCCCTGCAGTGGGACGACCATGGCTGTAATAATAATAAAATAAATATACCTATATATAATTCCCAGAAAACATAACTTACCGGTTTCGAGGAACTACGATCCCCACATACCATTTTAGGTTCATTCAGTGCGAAAGAAACTCGTGTCTGTTTGTTTAATGTGTTGTTACCACACCGAAACAACTGAACCGATCGTAAGGAAATATGTTATAGATATAGCATGTTTGAGGGCCCTGAGGAAGGGTCTACTACTTTTTAGCATGAAAAAGAGGCAATTAAGATTAAAGCTAGCTCTTTATATTTACTCATTGATTTAGAGTATGCCTGACTTAGTTTTTCGCCAGAACTTCTACTTTATTAGTGTCTATGCGCCGAGATCTTCCTCTCCAGGCAACGATTCCGATTATTGATCGATAATCGTGATAGACTTTCCGCTGATTACCTTTACGACTTGTTAGGCTTATTAACTTGCCTCTCTTATTTTAGTCATTAACAACAGCATATTAGCGTGAAATAAGATCGTCATAGATATCTCTTTCCTATAATCCAGCTGAAGAAATATGGTAGCCTGATTACATCGTAAAATCTAAAATACCTATTGGTCTTAAGATGTGTTAGAAAATGTCTGTCTACAGGATCCTTATACATATACTTGCAAGATCTTACTCTTAAGTGAAAAAATGTATTCAACTAAATCTTGTGATAGTTTGGGCTACCTATTAATATCTACAAATATAGGTATTATAGTGTCAGGTACAGCTCTCTCCGCCTCCAGGAGTGTCGCTAAGTATATGTTGACAAATTGTTATGGTTGCCAACGCATCTAGTTCTGACGGATGTCAACTAGCTCCACAGCAATCACCTTCGAGCAACTATAATGACACCCTGTTATTATCATTATTCTACAGTGATCACTATGATTTATCTTTCTCCAGTTTAGCTCTCATATTTAAGGATAAGGATTTTAAACTAGTATGGTGACGTGCTAGTTATAGTAGAGGTTTCTAGTTCAATGTTCTTAGGAGGGAGTAGACTTGAAAAATGTTTTAAGATTGCCTATGAATATAGAACTAGCTGCTACTAAATCCATACAAACACCACCTGGATATACATACATACATAAAGTCACGCCTATTTCTCCGAGGGGTAGGCAGAGACCCCGGATTTCGATTTGCTACGATCCTGACATACTTCTTTCGCCTCATTCACTCGTATCACATTCCTCATACACGCTCGTCAGTTATGGGTACTCCTCACTTGACCCTTTTGTAGAACATCTCCGATCTGGTCCAAGTATGTTCGTCGAGGTCTTCCTCTTTCCGATATTCCACTAACATTCGCCTCATATATTTGCTTTGTCACTCTTCTTTCATCCATCCTTTCTACATGCCCAAACCATCTAAGCATATTCATATTCATACATATATTATACCTGGATGTATTCCTATATAACCTGCGTAATTTTACTCTCCACAGTCTACACTCTGCAGAAGAGTCAAATATAAGCTCTGGATTTAGCTGAGTCAGGAGCCTCCTTAGACATAAAAAATGACAAGTTTAAACCATGGATTAAACTATACCTGTGACTGGCGTTTGCTTGTCAGAGAATAGAGATGTCAATGGACATAAGATGGGTTAAGGTGAATACGGGTATTATCCTCGTTTATAAATAAGAGGGAAAGTGTTTTAAGGTTCAGTATATATATAATAATGTACCCTATATTTAGCTACAGGCTCTCCACTGCCACGTGAGACTTACATGATTTTAGCGAAGAGCAAGTATGGGTGTCGAAAAAACATTGCGTGAATGTTGAAGAAAACTAGGGTTGTATGCTTCCTATGGATTATTTCTACGTTGTCCTCAGCATGACTACACCTTTATAGGCATTGCCACACGCTTGCGTATTCCCACGTACAGTAAAACAATAGTTTCGCTATACACGCGGTTTTTCTCGCCTAATCGGTCATTCGTTTCGTAACTTATTGTATGTATACGTGGGTATTCGTGTAAGAAAAGTGCATTGTTTGATCGCAAACATACGTGATGTATGGTACAGCAGCTTAGTAATAGTAGCCGAAATGTATTATTCATATAGTGCATTGTTTTCATGATTGTTGTCAGCTGCTGTGCAAACAAGCATTATTCTAATGCTTACGATTAAGTCATATGGTAGGACTGTGAGATAAGTATGTCATGAAGATATAGTTCTACGTTTTATATGAGTTGTAAACGGTGTAGGTTTGGAATTTATGAGCGTACTATAAATTAGTTATCAGTTGCTAAAAACAGTTAAGGAAAACAGCGTGAAGAGATTTCCCAACGGTGTGTAAAGACTTGTCAGAGGCCTACGGGCAGTTTAAACCCTGACACCGGGTTATTCATCAACCATACGATAAGTAGAAGAAGGGTGTAGATATGTCATAGTTTCCCGAACTATAAACTGTTTGCTTGACTTGCCTCTGAGGACCTCCAAGAGAGGTAGCTCAAGACTTTGAAAATAATGTTAGACCTATTTTTATTAAGATCTTCAATTGTTTTAGTATACGATTACAATTGAATTCGATTTAAAAGAATTATGAACAACAATTCCTCTCTCTCTCCCTTTCATCAATCTAGTCTAGCTGCTTCGAAGCCAGAAGTCCAGGGTTTGATTCACGAGTCAGACTATGTATGGGTGATATGTTGGTATGTTACTGGGAATTTATATAATTTCCTGATAGGAATTCTCGGTAGCGGCCGCGGCCTCAGTATGGTGGTCTCTATTACGTGGTCCGTGCTAAATACCGCTATCTATAAATGTATGTACAACTTTAATTGTTTCTTAGAAACATACCAATTTATGTAACCTTTTGGATTTAGAGAAGTGGGTAGAACAAATATAATTATTCACGTTAAATAGTTTAAGTTTTTAATAATATACAATTAAATTTTATCGGTCTTGTTCATCGTGAGATTTTCAATCTCACACTCACAGCTCACAGCATAGAGTTCACACTTGATTAAATCATTTGTGTCGTCTAATTGCAGCCCAAGTTTTGCTATTCCTGCCTTCTGCTGAAGGGTCCTTTATCTCTCTTACTTTGATTTAAACAATAACCTTCTATAGCACCTACGTGTGACTGAGAGCCGTTTGCAAAATGATCAACATCACGCATGACGTCATTCGATGTCAGGGAAAGTATAGAACACCTTCGGCAATCCGTTGCATGAAGCGGCAGACCTCTGCTTGAGGGCCATTCGTAAGTCCGGAGTGACGAAGGTCCACAATGGGTGACAACAAAATTGCTTAACTATAGGAATTGAGGCAGTGTGGTGACCGAATTGACGTCAATTATTTCACAGGAAATCGATTTAAATAACGATAAAAAGAGTAAGTGTATTGTTATCATTACAAAAATTGTATACAGTATATACAATATTTACCGCGATAACCCACATTCACCTATCCATTTGTAGAATACAGGTGTATTGATTTGCAAACGTACATACACGTGAGAACAAACAGGTGTCAAACTGTCAATAGAATACGCAGATGATCAGCTTTCATAAATTTCATTGCATGTCTAGGATTTGTTTCTTACGATTCGCGGCTTCGCGCTAAAAAGCATTACGCCTATTTTTACTAGAACATGCTAGGCAAAGGCATGGCACATAATGCCAGACCTGTCAAAAACGTCAAGATCCCTTATCTTCGAGTAAGAAAGGATAAACGGAGCGCAACCAGTTCTCCGCTATTTGCGAAATCATGTTATCGTGTTTTTTTTTTACTCATTATTATGTTCTCGACACTTGTATTTAAACGCTGAATTATTGTGTAGAACAGAGAAAGAAAAAAAGCGCTTTATACGATAAACGGGTAAACACATACCGGCTTAATATATCTTGCTCTCTCTTGTGCAAAAGTCTCTGAAGTAAGGATAAAGCTCGAACTTAGTGAGGCCTAAGTAAATATTGAGTAGTAAACACGTAAACGCTCTTAAGATTTCGATCAAAAATGTGCATCTATATTTGGATTACTGTCGCTGCTAAATGATACTTGAGCTCTTTAATAGGTAGGTAGTAACATTTAATGAGTTTAAAAAATATTGGCAATAGGCTTGCCCCCTATTACCTACTATGGGACCGGGAAATACATATCTGCCTTTTTGCCTTCGGGAAATACAGGTTTGACGTGTAATATTATATAGAATACAATATAATCTTCTACAATATAAAAATTCTGTTTTACGTCGTGGAATTACATTAAGAATATGACAATACATTGGAATATAGTTCAAAAATATTTATCAAAGCATAATTGTTCTGTGAATTGTAATTGAATGGTCGATTATACAAAGGTTCCCATGTAAGTTGCGCAAGCGACCTTGAGTGTGTTGAATCGCACGCGGGGTCATGATCGCAACTCCGAAGCTTTCGGCGGGTCATTTTGGTAAACAATCCGATATTAATCGTGTTCTATTGTTTAAAGGATATAATAAACCTTACGCCTCTTTACCCAAAGAGGTAGGTTTCTTGCTTTTTTGGTTTGAGGTACCTAAGTTTTCTTGTTTGAACAAATGCACACTCAGATATTGTTGCGGGCAATAATATAGCCTAAATGCTGCATTTTATAGAGCATATCTGATGATATGATGAGGCTCAGTGCAAATTAATGTCGATAGACTTGCTACCATGAAGTTATGTAATGAAATGTGGGTGTATAGGAACTCTACCTGCCTCTTCAGGAATTACCTACCTACATTTGTGATTCTTTGGTCAAATGAAAAAGGCTTAGTGTAAAACTGTCAGCACCATTGATTGATGCAGAGCCTGACAATATTGGATACTAAGTACCTACATAAAAATACTCGAAAATAATAGCTTTAAAGGCATACGGCTTTCCATACAATAGGTACAATATCCGCGCATTTATACTCCATGTTTTGCGTCAATAAAAATCGCAAAAAATAACAGATAAGTTGAAAATGTGTCTGAGTACTGTTAATAGCAACATTAATGTTTAAATAATAGTTCTATTAGATGATTTACGATCCAACATTTCTTTTTTATAACCTGTATCTGTAATTAATCAGCAATTTCGGAATAAATTGGCGATTCTGACTTTTTCCTCATAATAAACTGTCGTTAACGTACAAAGTGAAAGCATCTAATAAGTGTGTCACATTGTTCGGTCCTCGTAGACCTCGAAAATAATGTAAACAAATGTGATTTATTCAAAGACTTGAACTTGACTGCCTGGTTGGCGCAGTGGCATTGTAATTGGGTTCGATTACCGCACGGGACAAATAATTGTGTGATCGCAGATCATAGACGCAGATGTTTATTCTGATTTCGGGTTTTATGCATGCGAAATTTCAATGCCTCCTGACACACCACAGATATCTGCAAATCCTTGTAAGTGTACCATGAAATACAAAAGTAAATAACGTGAAGTTATCAAAAACGCGGGTCTGCTGACAATATTTTGTACCGAGGAAACTGCCATCGCGTCGCGTTTTCTACATACAACACTTTAGTTCATCGCGTTAACTCTAGTTGTTTTGAGTTCATTGCCAAAGAAATAACAAACTTTTTTATAGTAATTTACAAACGTTTTAACGATTAACGTAGCAACAACGTAACGTACGTTTTGACGTAGTAACTTACGTTATAACTCATGGTAGACACAAAACCTCTTAGAAGTTTAATCACTTGTCTTCTGCAATAATCAGGTCGTCGAGAATCAACATAGATTAGGCATAATGATTAGTTCCAAGTGTTTCATTAAGTTTGTTAATTACTGTGCAGTGCGCAGTGCAGCTAGATCTACTAGCAAGATTACCGGTTCGGAGAAAACTTCGAATCTAGAGCGAAGTAAACATCGGTGTGTGATACTTTCTTGTTATTTCAGCTGCCACTGTCTTTCAAGGGACATTTAGAGTTATTTGTTAATAAAGCGTAAAGTACTTAAAAGAATATTAAAATATATAATTGTCAATCATGTGTAGTAATGAAGGCTATTGACAATTTGTAAAGATATATGACCTTGTTAGATACATATTTTTGGATGGGTCAATATTGCGTTTATTTAAAAGTACAACAAAAACAATTTAATGCTTCGATAAGTACACAAATACAAAGGGTCTTTAAATTCTTTACCAACATGTACCTAATAGTAAAGTATATGTAATTGAACGACACTCAGTCTCTAAAGGTGTAGGATCCCAAATTTCATTCATTTAATCAAAGTAATGAGTTCCAAGCTTCCAAGCCGTTAAGAACTATTTAAGGATGGGTTAAGACCTAAATTATTTATAATTTCTACTTAGAATTCCCTACAATGTTCTATCTCATTTTTGAACAATACACAAACTATTCTAGAACCTTCTCGTTATGTATCAAGTTAATCACGTAACTAACAGATGGCTGTGGCACTCGTGGTTGATATTATGTCATACGAAATAATACGAGTAGATAGACAGGCACATAGGCAGAGGCACTCGCATGAGAACTGGGTCGCTACACACAGGAATTCCTGCGACAAGCTCGTAACAACTGTCGGAAAACAGCTGTTGATTGTAAAGAAATCTCTAGGAACCTACTTACTAACTTGTTCAAAATCACACTAATATTACTTAAGAATGACTGTGTTAGTATGTTTGTTACCCCTTTACGCTCAAACGGCTGGACAAATTTTGCTAAAATTTGGTATGGAGGTAGCTGACACCCTGGATTAACACATAGACTTTTTATCCCGAAAAAATATAGCGGGTAACACCGCGAGGCGCAACTTTTTTAATTAATATAAATCACGCCATCAATTTAATAGGGATGTTGACTACTTTAACTTGAATTAGGTACTCAAAATATCAGTCTTTTTAACTAACTAGTCTTATCAGACTTTACCTGACTGGAGACTAAATTTGCACCATCAGTAGGTAGAATGGACACATCGAAACTATTCTGAACAAATGACGATGAAAGGTTTTTAAATTTTTGCACGTCAATTAAGAACATTAAAGACTACCTACTGTATTATATTTCTAAAGATGTGCCAGCCTTGAAGGACCGAAATATCATTTAGCTTCTATCGTCTTATTAATTTTCTTTTTGATAACCAAAAATCGGGTCCCTACAACTCATAGTTAAAAACCTTTTCCTGAGTCTGAGTAATTTACATATATGGTTATGTATAAGGTCCCAACACAACTCTGCTAAGAATTACACATAAAAATTGCAATATAAAGTAAAACGTCGTAGGTTGAAGTGTGTCACCCCATTTGCCTATTAAAGCCAAACCTACGTTCCTTAACCGGTTTTAAAAAACGCGTCAACAAATGCCTACCTCCATCGTACAAAACCATAATTTACAGAAAATACTTGATCTTGGGCGTCGACATAACCAAAAAGTCGGCTTCAAAACGTTTAAACTCATAAACAGCCGTACTGTTCTGATTTTTTCTCGTAAAACAAAGAATTGTGAATAAAAAACTCTGTTACCTGAGCTATAAATGGCCTTTCGACCCCTCGGGCCGCGAACTAACCTCGACAGGGCGTCAGCAGATGTATAGCTGACCTTCGAAAATGGACGCGAATATTTGACTGTACATTTACATGAAAATAACCACAATTTGCCCGTTAAATCGGGTTTATTATCTTCATTATGATAATAATGATTTGCGGAAAACGTGTTCCAATTCATACATGAGTGACTATAAAGACGAACGAATGGAGATCGAGACAGGAAATATGTTTTAGTAGGTAAACTATTTATTACTTACATATGGATACTCAAGATTCAAAGGCGTTTTGTTGTTGTAATATTATTTATGTATATTGAGTGTAGTCTTGACAGTTTAGAACTACCTATAGCGAATTTATCTTAATATATTGTCTATCTACTAGTAAATAGGCATATAATTACCTATGTAACTCAAGACTTTGATAACCTATGCCCCTTTCAATGAGATAAAAATGGGAATAACCTTCGTTAAAACCCAATTATAATATTATACCTAGAATACCTACCAGCATAGAAGTAAACCTAGTATGTTTGTATGTAGGAGTAGGAGTAATCTTCAAAACTATCCATCAGATTTTCGAGTATTTTTACCATGTATTTATAATGGACCTTTAGAGTGGTCAAAGGATACTTTAATCCGGAAAAAACACAAAAAAATGCAGACTAAATCGCGAACTGTAGAAATAAGTAGTAGTTAATAATTTCTATCTACCTATTGTCAAATTTAGCTTTATCTGAAACGGTAGGTACAGGATTGATTAAGCCATCCTGAATTCGCTAAGCGCTGTTGTGAAAATCTTCTCAAGATTTACAAGATAATGTTGCAAATGCTAAATTAAGAAACTAAAAGTGAATGCTTCTAATTTTTATAAGATTTCAATTCCGATTAGGCTGCCCTCAATATTCTAGTTTTTATAAAGAATTCTTTAAAGCCTTAGATTCCTATATGAGTAAGTAAAATAAGGCATTGACTGCTTTTATGATATTGTTAGATTGTGTATATTTTATGATTATTTCAGGTAGAAGTGCGCACTGGGCAGGGAGTGCAGTGACTGCAAATTGTAAATTACACTCGTACTAGATCTTAGCCATTCAGAATTTTCTCCGCAAGAAAGCGACATTCTCAAAAATTCTACGAGAAAGAGCCTGTTCAAGAAATCAACATCTTAATAGGTAACTTCTCTTTTGTTCTAATTTCACATTTCTTCTTAAAGGTATAACTAATATTTATACAACCTAGTAAAATATTCTTTCAGTATAATATTGGGTAAACTGTGGTTATACCTAACAAGCAAGAAAGAAAAATCTTCTAAAAATAGCATAACCACTAACCATAGCATAACCTCTTTCTTGACAAACTCTACGCAAATAGAGATACCATAATTTCGTTCCACTATCCCCGGACCACCTTACCTATAATCTACACAATCGACATTTCTATTGCCTTCTCAATAAACTCGACTAGTAATCACACTCGGTTAACACTGGTCTTTATAACTTCAGCACGTAGGTACAGCGAACAGGACTTGGTCCTTCGAGTCGTACGCATTAGACGCAATTTCGCACCTACCACATTTACATGTAAATTTACTGCGACTCGTAACGCGAGGAACCGTCGTCGCATGCTAGCGGAATATTGATGTAATGGACCGATTTAGGGCTGGGGCTCATAAGAAAATATCAGAAATGAGTCATGCGTATTAAGTAATTATAATAATATTATTTACTATTTTTGACTGCCTCGTTGGCCTAGTGGGTGCCAAGCGCGACTGCTGAGCGAAGTCCTGGGTTCGAATCCCTGGTTGAGCAAAGTGCTATTGTGTTTTTCTATTAGGTAATTCTCAGTGGCAGCACGGACTCTGGATTTGTGCCTGGTTGATGGCAATAGGCTCGCCCCTTAATACATTAGGACTGGCGAAAAGTGGGTGTGTACTATAGGTACACATCTACCTCTTTTATCTATGGTTTTAGGAGCCAAGGCTTTTGAAGACTGCAGTAAACGCTAGTAAGTGTTACGGCTAAAAGTCCTTGAATTAAAACAATAGTAAGTACCTAATAATGTGAAGCTTCTCATCATCTATGTCGCTGTAATTATTGTGGTATGGTTTGAAAGTGACACTCCGACAACCTGAACGAATGATTTAATGTCCCCTAAAGAACTTTTGACAGCATAGACCATAATTGCATTTGTTTTTATGGGTCAAGGCGACAAATTATGACAAGATTTCTTGCGAAATTTCTTGGCTAAAATCATATATAAAAAAGTAATAAATTGTCCTCTTCACATAAATATTAAATGAAGAAGAGATGCTTTATAATAATACTCCTATATGACATAAATAAACTGAAGAAAGAAAGTAAGAATGAAAGCTGTCAAGAGCGTGTATTGACGAGTCATAAGAAAGGCGTACGTTAAAATAGATCGAAATGAGCCGCGTTAATTGATTTGTCGCGGAAGTTTCTAGATAAAGACTTAATATAGTTTATTTTTTCTTCTTACCAGCTAAAATACTAAGAGGTAGGGAAGAGCGAGGTGTTGGCCGCTGTTTTATGTAATTTTGACGAGCAAAACGTATTAAAACATATAGTTTATTTTTGTAAAAAATACTTTTTATCTTTAACGATTAATTATATTAACAATTTAGGAAGCTGGTTGAACGGCACCGTATAGTAAAGAGGCTAGGATGTTAATTAAACGGCTTAATAGGCTAGTTGGCTGCGAAATCGACATAGGTACAATATTACAAGTCAAGACAAAGCGTATATATACCTAAGTGAAAACAAAACATGAGAAATAAGAATAAGTTAAGAATGTAAAGATTAAGTTAACTCTGCACTTGATCCGGTTACTAGCTCGTGGTAACCCTACCGTGTCAATCGACCGGTACATTTAACACGATAGCATTTCTCCCACGTTATGCGCAAGCGCCGGCTATACTATACGTTCTCTTGTAAAACAATCACACTTTAACTTTGTCTATTTTTTCAACTCTGTGTTATGTAAATGTATTGCAATGTTGTTCAAAGTAATATATTCGCTGGGTTAACGTACTTTAATAGGAATAGGAAAAAGAATGCATTGTGCGCGTGAGTTTATCGGTGTTGTTATTCTTTACAATTTGTGTTGCTGCTTTCGCTTTTTTGCTAGTTGTAAGCGGGTTAGTTCAATGTAGGCTAGGATTTTGTAAAAGCTTTAGATTCTTTTTCTGTCTATCACTTTTGATAGGAGAACGAAGTCGTTGAACTCTTTTGTATGAAGCTCTAAAAGGCGTCAATTTCAAGATAAAACTTCGGTAAGTTTTGTTATGATGATCGAAAGACCAAAATAATTTAAAATGTTTACATATTATAAAAAACGACGGCTTATTTTTATAATCATTGCTCGGTTTACGAGACCCCACGAACTGACAAATCATCGTGTTTAAAAGCTCTTAACATCCGCATTATATCTGGCCGGTGCGACTTAAAAAGGCAGTATTTCTTTAGTAGTGGAAAGTTTCTTGTGTTTGTGACCATTTGTAAAAGCTTAGAATCGCGTGGAGATGCGACAATGAAGCTCCGTTTCTAAGACATCCATAGTTAATTTAAAGGCATGCGTCCCTAAATAATACCGCTATTATACGCTTAAATCTTCAAACAACATACCGGTGGACTATAGAAAAACACTCCTGGCAGGTAGGAACACTTTCTATAAAAAAAAATACAGTTCGTTCACATTCACAGTTTACACAGCACTAGGTCAAAAAACCAAAAAGGATCGTCGAAAAAATTGTAATGGGTTCGTTGGGAAATGTTTGTGATGACACGAGAAGTGTTGGTTTATGCGCGTGCGCGGTTCGCGCATGCGTGGTGGACTGTTGACGCGGTGCGCGGGACTGACGCGATGCGCGGGCGCCGCCGACCGGTCGAGATTTCTCCCCGTAAACAACGAAAGCGAGCCTCTAAGCCTTTCTTCGAGTCGTGGCGAAACGTGAAAGAGCGCCTACGATAGGTTCTCGAACGATCGACTCAAGCTGGCGCAGGTGGCTCTACATACAAATTAGTTTCGGAGCTATGTTAACTTTTAAGTCTATGAGATGTTCTACGGTCCACTTCATAATTTGGCGCATACTTGACATGACCCTAAGAGGTAATTACGACTTATGTGTATATTTTACCCTAAGTGTATATTTAGAAAGAAAACTCAAGCTTGCAGCATCTGCGGTTTAATGAGGATGTGCTCTAAAGGCACACTGGGAAGGGTTTGCTTTCCCTAGCTCGTCATTGCGCACTATTATTATAAAAATATTAAATCATCAAAGTAAAACAGAACCAAAATACTTGAGATGAAACGCTGAAAAGTTAGAGTCGATATAGTCATTGAAAAACCATTTATAATTTATCTAAATTGTCTCGTTCCTTGCCTAAGAGTGTGGTAGGTATTTGTACTGCAGTGAGACAGTTATAAGCTAATATTTCTTTATGAAGCTTTACTTCTTACTTCTCCGTACAAGAAGATACCTACTTCACCCTGAACTAAAGTTACTGGATGGTAAAAAATATTACAAGTCAAAGCAACTTTTACATAGTTTGCTGTACCATATTCTGGCAAATAAATCTTATCTTATATTAACACGCATTCGAGAATCTAGTTTTAAAACATAAGTGAGAATGAATCGAGTTTGAGAATGCTAATTGCTAACAAATGGTAGTGGTTGTCCGGCTTTCGTTTGAGTCACAACATTCAATGACGATGCAGTCAGGATCTTAAGATTCGGTCAAGGTGTAGACGATATAACTAAAAATATGCATCTCAGCGAATTCACACCTACGCTTGCACATATTTAAACTTATGTGTTAAGTTTTGGCGATTTAAATATAAAATCAAGTTTTTATTGAATTATCTCGGACTTTAGGATTGTCTTGTTTTGTTCCGTCGTCATATTACATGGTAATAATGTTGTGAATGTATGGTGAGTGTTAGGGTTAAATAATTTTTGGGCGGACATGTAGAGTTGGAGGGTTATAAGGTTAGTTTTTAGGGTCCTCGTGACTCTGTTGGGCTCATGACCAATGTATAATGATGTTCTAGGTATAGATAAATAATTTTATTTTAATATTTTTTAATATTAAATTAATTTATTTATTGATTAATTATTATAATTAATTTATTAATTATTATTATTATTATCTCCAACTAATTACAGTTTATGTAAGGGGCTTCATTACAGGTTCTCAAATATGTAATTGTAAGTACCTATATGTAGGACTGAACGTAATATCACGTTTGTATTTCCCGAAATTAAGCAGACGTGTAAAGTAGGTAAGATTTACTGTTAAAAGTTGTACAAGTTTCTGCAAAACTTTTTATTTTTTTAAGTTAAATAATTATTTTGCCAGTTATGTTGTAGGTGCCAATCTGCCAATGTAAAAGGTCCAGCCCTTGCCTTTAACCAGTTACTTGGTGCACTCAGTTACATTTTGCCCGACCCGGGAATCGAACCTAGGAGCTGAGGCTCAATAGTCGCGCCATTTAGGTCAGGCTAATGTTAGTAAACTTTAATTTTATAACGCGTTACTTTCTAAACTTTCCAGCTAAACATCCAATAGCTAGTTAGAGTAATTTGATGAATGGACGTCAAAAGTTCATTGAACGACTCTACACTAAAAAGATGAAGACTACACAATAAATATAATATTATGAGAGATGTTTAATTTTTTTTTAATGGACTGCTTCTTTAACCTTGTGGTTTTAAAGCGCGACTGCTGAGGTTCTTGGTCCGATTCCCGGGTGGCAAGTCCTGGTCGCCAGGTTCGGACGAGATCTGTCCCCGCCGGCAGTAGTGAGGGCGATTTTAGCAGAGACTGAGAATTCGAGAGGGATGGCCTCTTTTTGCGAGACCGTAATGGTTAAAAAGGAGGCTGCTGAGCGGGATCGTGAGAGGCAACCGACTCGAAGGCTAACTCGCCGAAACCCTATCTAAAGCACGTCAGACGGGCCTTTTGGAGCTGCGGGCGCACAGAGAAGGGGACTCTGTTAGCCTATAAAGCGACGCCAAAGAAAACAGCGGCACGGTGGTCACGTGCCGCCATGTACAGCGATGGTAAGTGGAGTTCCCTTTACAGTCTCCCCAGGGATGTGCCAAATAGGCGTTGCATGGGGAGGTTCCGGAGTTGGTCTCTTTGGAGGTCCGGGACCTCCCTAGTTCGTGCAGATGGTGACCATCGCGGTGGTTTTAGTGAGGTAGAAATCCCACATTCCCCGGCCCCTACCCCACGGCGGCCGTGAGCCTTTTGAAAGTCCCCTCGAAAACAAAAAAAAAGTTTGATTCCCGGGTCGGGCAGTTTTATGGGGTTTTTCCATTAGGTAATTGTCGGTAGCAACACGGAGTTTGGATATGTGTCCAGTAAATGGTAATACACCTCCTATTACATTAAAAAAATGTGGGTCAATCTCCTATACAACTCAGCTTATTCCTTCAGGGATTTCTGGTGTGTTTAGTAGCTAGGTGTGATAGTAGTCATCAGTTGATTAAATAATCGGTCCTAAGGTGTTTTGTATAATTTTTGTTAGTCAACAAACAGCTCCAAAAGTATTCTACATACACACAAATGCATGTGTATGTTATGTCATTCATAACACCACTATTGTCAAATTTGTTTTATACACAACCAAATTCTTTGGTAGTACAATAGTCGGAAATAATCACAATCTCATCATTCCGAGAAAATCAATAAAAATGCTTACTAACAAATTTTGTAAATCATCGTTGATTGATAAAGGATGAATGTTAAGAAATGCATTTAAGCTCGCAAGTAGTGATCTCAAGCGGTCACCCATCTCTGTACCGTCTGCGCCCGTCGTTACTTAACTTCGATGATTAGACGAGAACTGTTGATTTCAACGTGGTATGGACGTCATGAAAAAGTAAAAGATATCTAAATTACGTGCGTGTGAACTGAGGGACCAACTCTAATTTCGCTAAATAAAAATTGTTGAATTTAGTAGTAAACCTAAAACAAAATTATAGAACAAATCTGGGAATTTTCAGTCAACGGTAGGCAGTGAAGTGCGATGAATCTATATACCAATCCCACCACCATGATAAAGTACCTAATAGGAGGCGGGCAAATCTAAGTTTTAATCGTAGGTAAAGATAACAAACCAGTGATGTGAGCTAGCGTATCTATACTCAATCCTTCTCTATATGGGCCTTTGCCCTGCAGTGGGACAGATAAAGGCTGTTATTATTTATGATAATATCGTCGCCGTGTGGTTTCCGGCCTAGAATAGACCACCTCCTTTCCTCAGGTGGGTGACGTAAGAGGCGACTTAGGGACATGTCTGGAGGGATGGGCAGTAGCGTTCCCCTGTGTATGTATCGTTCACCATACTGCGATTGCAAACCCGCTTGCCTAGCGTGTTGACTATGGGCAAAACTAAACATGAAAGAGAAGCCTAAGAAAACGCCCCCAGCTCCCGGTCGCCCTATTATTCCAAGTAGCTGCCCCCTAGACAAGTGGCAAAACGCTTGACGAATGATAAATGTATGAGGATGCAAAATGTTTCGACTATGTTATCGATGACATACATATGTCTATTCGTCAAGCGTTTTGCCACTCGTCTACAGGGGCTGGTAGTAGCGTACCCTGGGGAAGGCCTACGTCGAGCAGTAGACTGAAAAAGGCTGTGATTATGATGATGCTCTTCGTCGTAACCTTATAGTCGTAACAATGGTATTTGCTGGGTTTCAAATATCCACCCTCAATGACTAAAATAGTAGGTGAGAGATCAATTATAAAAACAAAAATAATAATAAATATTTATTCGGAGCTCCACTCCATTAATTTATAAAACAAAATGTCTATCAGACTGGATTTTAAGCACACGATATTCTATGGCAAGTTTAAAAATCCAGTCTACAGTAAAATAATATGTTTAAATTACATGTCAATACATTGTACACTTAATTTAGATTACAATAGGAATTAAGAAAAGAGTTATATGAAATATATTCATTTTAGGCACTTTAATTTCGTTAATGTACGTAGTATAAGTATCTACTAAAATTATGTATGAGTTATTTTTTATGTTAATAGTTCCAGGAAGATTATTCAGTCTGAAAAAGAGAATTATGCATTAGTAATCATACTATACAGTAAGTATTGCTTGGAAGTAATCATATTTATATCCATTTATTGAATGATTTTATAAAAGACTAGCTTATGCCCGGAACTTCGTCCCCGCGGATTTCAATGGCTTTAGCCCACTTGAAAGCTACCCTTCCTTTGGTAAGATTAACCTACTGTTTTAAATATAAATTATCTGTAGATTGAACCAATAGATTATAATTTTATTGCAGCAAGCCGGGAGTAAGCTCCTAACGGTTATGTAACCACAACATGTAACTTAACGAAAGTAAATAATTACAATAAATAAAACAGAATAGTAAGTCTTATACCTTTATTGTATTAGGGTCTCCATTTCCGTGATCATGAGGGAAGAAGTAACTCTTCTTCTTTTTAACATATGTGGCATCAAGGTGATTTCTGTAAGAAAATTATACGTTACATTAAACACTAACCAAATACGGGTAGTTAACTAAATATTATAGTAATAGGTATATAAGTGGTATGTAGCAGAGTTGAACTTAACATATTTTAAAGTAAATGAGCAGTCCTTTATGGCATAATACATATTATTTTGGGGAAACGAAATCGTTAAGTAATAGTGCACATAGTAGATTTTTAAATTAGATTTTAAACCCAACACGTGTTCCTCTGTATTGACGATCTATTCACGTATCTTAATAATTTACTGTTAAAGTACATAGTTCTGCATATAACAAAAAAAAAACTAAGCGTATCATAATTACGAAACCCGAAACAATACTCAAAGCATTAACTTCTACAACTATGTACGTCAATATAGATTTTAATTTCTACTAGAACTGTCTATTTCAAATCTAGAACACAATCTACGCATTGCAGAACTATGCACTTACGTAGAAACAGTCGTAGGTACTAAAGCGTATCCCTCCTCTTAAATATGTGCCAAATTCCAGATATGTTTTTATAAAACGAATACTTCTTAGCGTTCCTTAGGGAATAAGAAAAGAGTATGTTAAAATTACGTGGCTTTTCTATAAGAGCATAGTTCGCAATTTTGTCTTGTACGCGGGCTAACAGTGACCCGACGTATATTAATACAATCTGATCTTTTTTGAAAATAGGGTATGTATAATCTTTTGACGTGCAGCATAAATTTTAAATAATATTCGTAAAGAACGAATGTAAATTGATAGCTTATGTAACAGGAGACGACTTATCAGATGTGATGATAGTGACCTTGATTGGACTCCCGATTAACGCTTAGTCTTTTTAAGGGTTGGTAAACATTGTAATCTATCCCATTAAGATAAACAGAGAAAATATACGTCAGGTCATCCAATTATATGGGCAGTAACCTGTCGCATCAGGTAATCGAAGACGTGTGATATGACGTTGTACTTCGCAACATCCATGCCATACTGCAGTATATTATTCGCACAATAAGACGACATCGGGGCCACGCAAGTGTTATATACGAGTAGCGCGAACATCCACTTAGGTGTGTTTGTGACGATAGGGCGCAACGGACGACGGACTGGGGTTCTCTCCGCGCTACCTGGGAGAGTACTTTCTGTACTGAATGCGTCGTCTAATTCTTCTGAGGTTTCGAATCTGAAGATACGGGATGGTTAGATCAGGGTGGGGCTCGGGTACTGTTGAGTTTTGAGGGAAGCTTACCGTTTGTCAAAATAGGACGGCGGTGTTGTGTCAAGTGATAGCTCGGTGCTAGACGGCTGAAACAAAATACGTTGTATATTATTATTTAGATAGTACGAAACCGTTTAGGATCGACTTTAGCTGCCAATATGGTAAAAGTAAAAGAACGCGGGTTTCCCTGAATACTGACATATTACTTGCCGACCCAAATATCACCATGGCTAAGTAATCGTGCGGCCTTTCTATACCTATATAGGACAATTATATGAGTGATCCATAGGTAACTAATATTTGTCCCGTGTCAGGGCGCTAGTGCATGTGTCATTCCATGTCTAAAACACTTTTGAGACTTAGGACAAACTAAAAAAACGATATTGTATGTATGTTTTAGTATTTTAGATTACTTCAAGTTTAAACCTTTCTTTTTGTTTACAGATGAAGCATAGAACTCACATTGTTCTCCTTATCCTCGCTGTCGGACGACACGCGGCGGTTCTTGCAGAGCTCGGGCTGGCAGCGACACGTGCCGCCGCAGCCCTTGTCGGACTTGACACAGCCGCACATCTTGGTGGAGCAGCTCCCGCGACACATGCAGTGCGCGGCGCCGTCGCTGCCGCGCTTCACGGCGCGCACCGACGAGTCTGCTACCGATATGTCCGCTTGCGTGAAGTTCATTGTGAGTCGAGAGCGTTGCGCCTGTGGATATTAAAGTATTGTGTTATAGATTTCTAACAAGTATGTAATTTAAAAGTATTTTTTGAACTTTAACTCAATTCATTTACTTATAATGTAATTGGCAAGTGATATTGTATTTATGAAAAATCATGTCTAAAGATTCCATTTCTGAAAGCCCAAAATTTTACAATACTTTTTGTTCGTCTTTACAACTAAAGCCAGATAATCAGGATTTGAGAACTAACTAGCTTACGAATAAACATTATACAAATGTATAGCGATGTTTAGAGACACATAATTATCTCCCTTTCTGTCATCAGTCATGTGACCAAGGCGACAAAACATAATGTAACTATACAATTGCTAAACATTGTTCATTAGCAAAAGGACAGGAGACTAGAAATCTAGGTCTAATTGAGTTGAACGACTTTCGTACATTTCGTAAACAAAGCCACGGCTCTATAGCCTACCTGTATACGTTTGAACAGAGGAGTAGCCCTCCAGTCAGGATCCTTATCCCGGTCCTCAAACTCGTCATCTTCCTCATCAGTAGGCTCCACATACTCCACCTTCCTCACGACATCTCCCTCTATCTCCTTCTTTGGCCGCTTCTTACTCTTTTTGCCTGCCGATCGCAACTGTTCTAACTCATCTACTAGCTTTTTCTGTGAAAGGAAAAATATTTATAGATATTTGAAGAGTTTCTGCATAAAAGTAATTAGCAAATCACATACATTTTAACCATTTGAGCATGCATTTATTTGTTAAGAACTTAAAATAGTGTAGTTACTGTCGAAAACATATCAGAATCTGTGATTGAAGTCACTTTTCATAATTGATTTGAAGTCTTATTGATTTTCTACTCTATCTACGACATAAAACGCGCATGTGATCTAAATTGGTCTTTAATGCCAAAGGTATAGGGTTTTCAATCACGTGGGTCATACATTTTCCTCCTCGACCTGCTCTAGCCGCTCCTGTTGGTATTGTATCACGTTCTGCAGATGTTTGCAGGCTTCGCTCTTGTCGCCTTTACCAACTACACCGCGTTGTAGGGCCACTAGCGCTGACAACTGGAAATAAACCACACAGTTAAGGATGATACGATGTCGGACGAGGAGGATATCAGGTAGGTATATAAATTGACTAACATGTGACATCAATTGCCCCAAACGGTTTGGTGTATAAGTAACAGGAAACAGTATGTTAAAATTTACTAAGTAGCTTTATTGCTCATATTAACACCATATACATATAGCTTCACCATATATATATACGAGCGTGTATGAGGAATGTGATGCGAGTGAATGAGGGGAAATAATGATGTCAGGATCGTAGCAAATGAAAATCCGTGGTCTATGCCTACCCCTCGTGAAAATAGGCGTGACTTTATGTATGTACCTATAGCTATCAATGAACTATATGCAATAAAAAAAAGGTGTAGCGAGAGGTAGAGATTCAAATACAAAGAATAGTAATCCATTTCAAAATTTCCTGCAACCTAGCAAAAATAACCCAGTGTGTTACTAGTTTGTTCACTATAATCTCTTTACTTGTAACCAAAAGACGGCACTGCTTACCTTCTGTTCACTCTGCAGCTTGACTAGCGCCAACTGCCTCTCAAACTCAGCCTTACTGTTCTCAAACTCCATGGCCAGTCTGTCGTGAGCCTCTTTGATCTCTTCATATCTCGACTGGAAACCTTTCTCACTCTGATTCTGCATTTCCCTTTTCGCGTCCACAAGCAATTCGAAGAGACATTTGAGAGCTACTTTAGCTTCTAACATCGACTGTATATTGTCCCATTGTGTACGGGATTTGTTTTCTGTAAAATTGAATAACTAATGACTAACGAATGCTCTTTATAATGTGATATTGTATTTAATGCAGTTTAATCGCAGACAACCACATATATCAAAATAGACTTACATCATTTATCTTTTTACATTATTGAGAGCCTGAGTTGTAAGATAAGAATTTTGATTGGGTCTTATTAAAGCACAAATATGTATACCTATCCTTTACAACTATTATAAATGCGATAATAACTGTCCATAAATTGGTTACCTTATCCTTCTTAATATAAAACTTGGTATAATCTGTTGGCAAGTAATGCCCGCACAGTATATACTGTCATACACGGTTCGTGGTCGCACAATTTATATTACAATGTTTACATATTATAAAATTTGATTGATCTTCCCATCGAAAGAGTTTTACCTTGGTCAGCAGTCAATATCTTCTGCTGCAGATCAGATATCTGCGCTTTCCGGAGCGCGAGGTCATCTTCCAACTCCGCTATCTTCTTTCTATTGACGTCCACATCCGGACTGTTGCGGAGGTTCTCTATCTGCTCCGTTATCCAGGCCCTAAAGTGAGACGGCACTTGATTGACATTCGATGTAGAATCATTTCTGTGATTATAAATGTTATGTACGCTATTATTGTCATATACATAAGGACTATTATTTTATATTAAAGACGTAAGGATGATAAATGTATATTGTAGCAGCTGTACATTTGTAAATAAATAAATAAATTAAGATTAAAGGATTTGCCATGATCAATTCATTTTTAAAATATATTATATTTCGCAAGCACCTACAATAGCTTCGATCGATAAACGAAAGCCACACACATTCTCCCGACGCAGTTGCGGCATCCACGGACGGGCGGGAGGTCCTTTAACTACTTAACTTTTGCCATTACACCCTGACCTCTCACCTGTACTCCATGAGTTCCTCTAGGGACTTCTCGGCCTCCACAATACTGAGGTGCACCTCTAGCTCCTGCTCGATGTACTGCTGCACTGCTCCCGCCTTCACGCTGCCTTTAGCGTTGCGCTTCATCTGAGACTGCTTCTGGCGTTCTAGAGCTTCCTATAGTGAATAGATTAAGTTCGTAAACATCTAGTGTTATTATAGATGTCAACAAATTTCTGTCCATTTGCAATTTTATTTGTATTTCGATTGCAACATGATATTCTTACAAAGAATACAATTCCATACTGTCGACGGATAATCCTAATGATATACATTATACTCACCGATGACCGTTGACATTATGGTAAACAGCAAAACGTGCGTGTATGAGCTTCCTGATAAGAATACTCGCTACTCCTTCGGGAATTACTGGCTTAATTAAAAGCATAAATAACAACCAATAATATGTAAATGGCGATTCATAATACATTAATCTCTATCAATCACTTTTCTGTAGACATACCTTGAGTCTCTTGTTAACAGCAACAGCTTCCTCCATCTTCCTCTTGAGGACATTCTGTTGTTTGGCATGCAGCGATTCCATCTTGGCCATGGCTGTGGCCCGCTTTCTGTCTTCGTTGCGTAGGCGCAGCATAGCGCGCTCATTGTCAGCCTTCCATTTACGGAACTTCTCACTTTCTTCGCGCATTTGCTTAATTATTTTCACCTAGAGACATACAATAGTGATATTATCTTTTCTCAATCCAACCACAGAAAAATCATCGAATATGTCATACGGATACATGTTGTACTATTTCTGATGTAGGTAGATGAATAAAAACGAGTACAGAAGTTAACGAAACACAACAAAACGAATAAAGACTAATTTGACGCAATGTTTAGGTATTACTAATGCCAATTCTTCTATTTAGTAAGAAGGCGTCCAATTTTATTTTGGTGACGTAACTGACACCGCCACTAGTACGGTTTCAGTTTTATTTAAGTTTCTTTCTGTATTTTGTGTTTCTTGCTGTGTAATAATGTATATTATCTATCTATCGTACCTTAGTAGCCTTCATCGCCTGTAACTCAGCGTTAAGGGACGCTATCTTGGCTTCATTCTTCTCTTTAGTCTTGATGATATGAGCCTGTTGCTGGCAAGTCTTCTTGAGGTCAGATATCTCGTGTTCGAGGCTTGAGACCTTCGTGCGGCGCTCTTCGTGGGATGGGTCCTTCGACTGGTGATTAAATACAATGGTAAAGTATTTGTAGGTAAAATATATGTACTAATATCAAGCTATCTTTATGAAGAAGTTTTTGTGGTGCGTATACTCAATACTATTTTATTTAAGTACTTCTAAGAGGACTTTTTTACATTTAACATACATAAATACATCTAGGTATGAACTGGTGCTTTGGTCATTGGGTATTTTATAATTGACAATTATTAGTTAGAAGATATTCTGTAAGTATATCAAATATTAATCAAGTTTTTTTTAAATATTGTGTATAAAATTTCTCCCATACGACAAAATGTCTTATGCCTTTGTATGCATACAACTTTTATACATATCATCACTCGAAAGTCTAGGTCCAAAGGCAGTTTCACAATACACTTCAAATCCCCTACCTTAGTCTGTTTGAGCTGCTGTAACAACTCATCTCTCTCCTTCTCCAAGTGGGCAATCTTCTCCTCATTATCCCTGAGGTTCTTATGGCTCTCCAGCATATCCTTATTGTTTGCCAATATCGCCTGCACCACCGACGCCTTTATCGCCATCGCGCGGTTCAGTTCTTGAAGCTCTTGGTTAAGGGCCACCTGGATTATGATGGGTTAAAGTGCATGAATAAAGAAAAAATATTAGCGAAAATATTGGCTGTGGTATGGATAAACTACTCAAGGCTTTTGGTATATAATAAATTATGTATTATTAATTGTCAATAGACTTGCCACCTATTACACGGGGGAGATATAACTCCATGTTACACTTAGAAAAAAAAACAAATATTTATCTAAGAATTGATTAGTTTTAACTTTATATTTTCGAGAATTATCGTGAACAATAAACCATGATGGTTCGGAAAAATCTATAATAGCCCATACCTGTCCCATAGCTCTCTTCTCCTCTTCCAACACCGCTTGGTCCTCATTCATGGGCACCTCATCCTCTCCCTTCTCATGGTCATTTTCGTTCACAAACGACAGCTTAATCTCATGGTCTATTAGTTCCTCATTACTCTTCAGGTTAACAGACTGTAGGTCTTCTAACCTCGTCTTAATTTCCTTCAAGTAGTCCACAACTGTAGTCTTCTGGTGTTCATCAGATTCTGTCGTGTTGAGATTCTCTATGGTTTGGTTGCACTGTTCTGTGAGCTCGTTGAGTTTGCGTTCTATCTTGTCTTTAGCTGCTTCTGCTAGCAATGCCTTCTCACACAAGTTGGTGTTTTCTATTAACATGTTACTGAGATGTTCTGTGACTTGTTTGTGCTTTTTTAACAATTCTGCATATCTGGCTTTCTCTCTTTCTAAATCTTCTTGCAGCTGTTCGTTGTTCTGTTCGCTGATTGTCGGCATCTTGCCCAGCATTTGTAGTCTTAGTTCGTTTACTAAGTTATTTAACCTGTATAAAATTAATGTATTAATCCTATTTATTTCTGAAGATTAAATTAAGTTTGGCCGGTACATAGCGACATAACTAAGTTACATAGATAACTTCAATGAATTCAGCGAATATGCAATCGCCCCTTACCGTCGTAATTTATTGAAATATTAGTGATGCTACTGCAAATGGAGAGCATAGAAGTCTCTAAAGAAGATGACTATGGGCTAGGGCAACACAGACTAAAATTCAATTCAGTACTTTTGCAACTTATCTTGGGTGTAATGAACAGCATATACATTTGAAAGCTTGCTTATCTTACCTAACGATCTCGGCAGCCTTTGCGTCCTGGTTGATGATGGGCTTGTTGCGTATGCGCCGCGCTCGGTCGGCGTACCGCAGAGTGGACACCGTCTCGTCCAAGTTATAGTCGGCCGGGCTCACACACGCAACCATTAAGGTTAGCGAGTTGCCCCCTAAACTGTCTAGAAATAAAATAATGAATGTAAAGTTAGACATTTTCAAGGCTGATGTCCAACTTCCAGTAATTGGGAGAGGAAGAAGTGGGGTAAGAAACTGAACAGAAAAGGTTTGTAGTTGCCTGAGTGGTTGTTCTTGTCATTTTATGTGGCTGTAATCCTAATATGAGACCAAGTTTTCTACACACAGGAGAATATGTAAATAAACACTCTATGGAATAAGGTTTTTTTTTTTATTGAATCTTCAGATCCCAAAAACAATTTATTAAGAACCTATGTACGTATTTAAGAATTCTCCTCTGCATAAGAATCCTTTTTTCTGCAGTGGGAAATGGAAGCCTGTATTATTATTATACACACGGAATATACTTAACAATCCATACTTCTTACCTTGCAACAACCTAGTGAGTTTGCTGTCCCTATAACTGATGAAACTCCGGTTGGTACCATCCCCCAGGGCGGAGATCACGTTGCCGAGCGCCAGCAAACCCTGGTTGATCTTCACTCCTTCCTTCAGCCGCTCGCCACTGGCCTTCGTCTTCTTAATACGTTCAGATCCTGCTAGATCCACGAGGTGGAACTTTGATGTGGTTGCTAAGTTTCTGTGAAATAAAAGCTTAGAATTATCATCATCTTCAGTATTATTATTATTTAAATTTACTTTAGTTTAAAAGTCTCCATTTTCTGGGGTAGTACACCAAGATTGCGGGCTTTTGGCCAAACAATTTTGGTGGTGAAATATTTTTAGTCTATAGACAGAAACTTCCTGACGATTCTGCACGTGTTCAGTATAACCGCCTTTTGAAGAAGTGTGAATGTGAGTGGGTGAATGTTTAGTGTTTTGAGGCTAGAGTGGAGTGTTTTGGGGATGACGCCAGTGCTAGATATTATTATGGGTATGGTCTTAACTGTATTTACTTTCCACTGGGTCTTGACTTCAATTGTCAAGTCTGCATACTTTGAAAGTTTATTTGTGTGTGTGGATAATAAATTGTGTGTGTTGGGTATTGCAATATCTATTAAGTATACGGTTTTATTATGCTTATCGTGTAGTGTAATGTCTGGTCTATTAAAGTGTATGGTTTTGTCAGTCAGTATAGTTCTATCCCAATACATTCTATAGTCAGGTGAGTCCAGTATGATTTGGGGTGTGTATTTATAGTAGGGTATTTTTTCTGTAATCAGTTTGTGTTTGTGTGCGAGTGTCTGGTGTATGATTGCTGCAACCTGATCGTGTCTATGTTTGTAGTCGGTTTGTGTAATGGATGAACAAGCGCCCGTTATGTGCTGGATTGTTTCAGGTTGCTTATGACAGTGTCGGCAGTGGTCACTACCAAGAGTACTGTCGCGGATGATGTATTTCCTATAGTTTTTAGTATCTATAACCTGATCTTGAATTGCCAGCATAAATCCTTCTGTTTCCGGGAAAAGCTCGCCTCGCTTGAGCCATGCGTTTGACGCTATCTTGTCAACAGTAGGGTTGATCAAGTCGAGACGATGACGACCATGAAGGGATTTTTGTGTCCATGCGTCCATTTTTTGCTGCTTGTTAGTTGTTTTTAACTGTTTATTTTGGTCAGCCAGAGAGAGTGGTGTGTATGTGTCTGCTAAAGATATAGCTTTGTGGAGTGTAGATAGGTGAGCGCGTTTGTAGAAGAATGATCTAAGCAATGCGATTTGTTTGCTGTGTAGATTCGCTATGTCAATGAGCCCTCTACCGCCCTCACTCTTCGGTAAGGTCAATCGCTGAATACAAGCACGCGGATGGTGTTTTCGGTGTTTCGTCATCGTCGTATTAATGACCCTTTGGAGACTTTGTAGGTCAGTTTGTGTCCAGCGTATGACTCCAAATGAGTAAGTTAGTATGGGGATAGCAAAGGTATTTATGGCTTTGATGGTGTTCCGCGCGTTGAGATGAGTGTGTAGTATTTTATGTAGTCTAGTTTTAAAATTTTGTTGCAAGGTCTTTTTTGTCTCTTTGTGGCGAATTTGTTGTGTCTGATGGTATCCTAGATATTTATATCCTTCTACTGGATCTACGGCGTCTATTATATTACGGTTTGGTAATTCGTACGAAACAGGCTCTACTATCCCTTTGACCACTGATTGGATTTTACATTTGTCTATCCCGAATTCCATTCGTATATTGTTTGAAAAAGTTTTGGTTATGTCGGCAAGTGCGTGTATTTCATTTAGTGTGCTTCCAAAAAGTTTAATATCATCCATGTACATGAGATGAGAAAGAGTTGTCTCTTGTATGTTGTGTTTTATTTTAATTCCTATATTATTTATATTAAGCATTTTTGAGAGTGGGTTAAGTGCAAGGCAAAACCACAAGGGGCTCAGAGAGTCCCCCTGGAATATGCCTCTTTTTATTTGAATGAAATCAGTTTCAGCTGTTTTATCAGATTGACATATTTTAAGTTTAGTGTTCCAGTTTGACATAGTTTTTTCTAGAAAATAGGTGATTGTTGGATGGATCTTATAGTGTTTAAGAATGTAAATTAACCAAGAGTGAGGTACGGAGTCAAATGCTTTTTTGTAGTCTATGTACATGGTATGGATATCGCGTTTTTGTCTGTGTGCTTGTGTCGAGACTACAGCATCGATAGTGAGCTGTTCTTTACATCCCTGACTATTTTTTCGGCAACCTTTTTGCTCCTCTGCTAAGATGTTATGTTCGTTAGTGTGCCTGTAAATGGTTTCACTTAAACATGATGTAATAATTTTGTATATGTTCTGCAGGCAAGTGATTGGGCGATATTTGGCAGGGTTCACCGAGTCAGATAAGTCTTTAGGAAGCATGTACGTTGTACCTTGTGTGATGTAGAGTGGCATTGTGTCCGGTGCGTGGATGTATGCATTTATGTGTTTGAGTAATAAGGTGTGTATGGATGTGAACTTTTTAAACCAGAAATTATGTATGTTATCGGACCCAGCAGCTTTCCAGTTGTGGGTTCTTGATATAACAGTAGTCAGAAGATCTAAATGTATGTGTTCGAATTGCATTTCTGGAATATCCTTTAATCTGTCTTTATCATCGTCAATCCACTGGTTGTGCTCGTGTTCAATAGGGTTAGACCAGATATCGGACCAGAATGCATGTAAAGATTCAGGTGTAGGTAGTAGTGTGTTTTCTGATGTGCTGTGTGTGTGTGTGAGTTTTCTGTAAAATAATTTTTCGTTATTACAGAATTGTTTGTTTTGTGTTTTCCTAATAGTTGTTTCCTTATATCTTCTTAGCCGGTTCGTAAGAGCGTTTAATTTTTGTTTTAGTGTGTCTAAGTAGTGTGTAATATCTGTGTTTTCGGACTCATGACGGGAATGGATTTTGTATAGATGTTTAATTTTACTCATGTGTTTTTCTAAGGCTTGTGATCTAACTCCCCTTGAATATTCAGTAAGTCTGCCTATATTAGCTCTGAGCTCCTTTATCCTCCCTTCTAGTCGTCTTTGCCACCAGGGGGATACTGGTGGTTTTTTATGGCTGATATTTACTTCTAAGATTCTAGCGCCATTAAATTTGGCTGTTGTAAAGGCAGCACAGTAGATAACTGATTGCATGGTGTCAAAATCAGTATCCAAAGTCAGAAACTTAGGGATTATATTAAGGTTCACATGACTTATAATAGATGCTAGTTTCTTCGAGGGTTTTAATTTAGGGAGGTATGGTCGCGACGTCGGGTGTGTGTTTTTGAATCTGTTAAAGGTTTCAATAAAAATATCGTTTAATTGTTGTTGGAGTTCTGTAGGTAAGTTAGTGTGCTCAGGTGGTGAGTTCTGTTCATGAATTTCAATATTTTGTGTTTGTTCTGTTGCTTCGGATACTAAGTTCTCATCTGCAGCTGTGGTTACGACTTCAGGGCTGTATGTGTCAATTGACCCTAATTCGTTTCGTACTTCATCACGAATTTCATTCAGTTTATCTTCAGATATAAGTCGATTATTGACAATGGACCTGCGTTGGTCTGCGATTCTTTGTGCAGAGAGATGGGCAATTGTAGGACATTTAGTGACGATATCTTGGTGCAGTAGAGTTCTGTATGTGGTTAAGTCAGTTTCTAAATTTGTCAGTCTGTAGTAACTTCTCATTATCGTTTCGTTTAGATAATCTGACCCTCGAATCCTTTTAGGTTGTGTGTTATCTGTGTGTATGTTTGTTTCTGGTGGCTGATTTTGCAGCAGAGTTTTAACTTCGTCTTTGATGTTATCAATTTCCTGTGTTGTCAAAAACTTGCGCTGTACTATAGCACGGCGTTGGTCTCCTACTCTCTGTTTGCCTACTTGCATTTCAGGAAACTCTGCTGTAAACCGTGCGTGTAAAGGTGTGAGGTATGTTCTTGTATTTATTTCTAGTTCGGTGAGGATGAAATAATGGCGCATGATGAATATATTCATATCCTTTGTCCACGTCATTCGTGTCCGTTTTTGGCGGGTGCAGTAACATTAGCTGAAGTAGCCTCCTGCACAACATCCAAAGCGGATTGAAATGATGGTGAGGGTGATGAATTAAGCGAACTTGTCTCATGAACAATATCGAGGTATGAAGGTGGCGATGAAGGAATAGATGAAAATAAAGATGATGTAGGTGAGGAACATGACGGTGGTGGGTCATGTGTGACTGCAACAGTTTGGGACTGGGCAGATTGATACGATACGGTGCCCTCCCCAGAATACGTAGGGCGGCCCGGACTGGAAGGCCCGGGGTGGGATTCTCCATCGTGGTTAGCTCCGGTACCCACCTGGGGTAATGTTCTGTTTCTAAGACGCATCGCATTTATGTTATGTACGAGATTTATGGGAACGGGTTAGCTACTAGTCTCGAGGCTAGGAGTTAGGATGGGATCGGGATGGATGGGTGTAAGGATAGGGCGGGATAAGGATAGGGCGGGATAAGGATATTGGAACAAGGGGTTGGGATAATTATGGAAGGAGGTTTGGGAAGGAAGTTTGGGAGGGGAAAATGCTCCTGACCTGGGAGTGGACCAGGAGCAAATTTGTATCCTATTTAGTCTGACCTCTCACCCTAGACCTGTCCGGCATGAGTAGCTCTACCGGCATAGCCCTAGCGCTCATCAAGGCGCAGAAGCCCCACCACGACGTCAACGTAAGGATACGTCGGGGGGACTATTATTATAAGCCCGTGTTATCCCACTGCTCGTATTATCCCTCCTTCCACTTATCTCTGTCTGCTATAGGGGGATGGAATAATACATATAATGCTTTCTGCCGGCGATATATCTTACGAGGCAACGTGCCCGATGTGGTCGCGATGTATGTCAATAGACTCGCTATTATCACCAATTACAAGGATCTTAGGAGAAGCAGTGAAAGAAGTAAGCAGTGAGGGTAAATAAAACTCTAAGTAAAACAAAACACTATCTCAACGTCTTTAGCAATTATGGCATGATCTAATGTAAGTACCTGTGCGTTTATAGGGGCGTTTTAAGGAAAAAGAAAAAAATAAAAAATAGGTTGTAATTAACTAACTTGTCAGTCCGGCTCTCTTTGCATATGACAATGGTGAAGACAGCGTGACTCCTACTGGAGGCCTGATTCATGGCCGTGGAGCCTGTCACTCGACCTGACGACCCTCGCTCTAGCACCATCATTGTCTCCATTGTGGAAGTCACGGGCAGCTCTGTTATGCCTAGAATGGAATATCAGTTTTACTACAAATTATAAAATGTTGGTGAATGCAGTTTATGCATTAGCTCAAAAGGTCCAGGCGGGCGATTTGGGGGCTGTCAGGATGTAATTTAATTTTTATATGTGCTGTCAGGATGTAATAGTACTTTTTTTAAGTCTGAATAAATGATTTTTTATCTCTATCTTATTAGTAAGTGATGATGACTTTTATAAGGATTTGTAAGTTTTATTATTTTACCTACATAAATGTTCAACAGATTTACTTGACTCCAATGCTGTGGTGCATTAAAAAAGCCACCATGAGGAACATTATTTATGATTTACTAGAATAGACTGTATGGTGTACTCCACCACAAAGCTACTAACTTGCTAATCATGGCATAATTTATTCTGTAGCTCATATATAACTGATCATGTAGGACTGAAAGTTCCTTAACACGTAAATAAATATATAAAACCTCTTTACCTGGTAAAATAACACCCTTATTGATATCCTCTCTAATTTCTATAATACTGTGTCCACGCTCCTTGCCGGAGAGCAGGTCATAGCACTGCTCCTGATATAGCTCCATAAAGGAGACATTCACTTTAAATATGAACTTGTCCTCATGGGTCTCTATAAAGTCAAATATGTCTGCCACTGCTTGAGGGATTACACCTGGAAATTAAATGTTTGGAGTAAGTTAAATGGTAATACAAAAAAAAAGGGTTTTATTTTTAAGTAGGTAATATCAGACATGTTTAGATATAAGTAAAGAAACTCAGAAAACCAAGGAGGTGGTAGATTTCAGATCAGCTGTTTTAGTTGAGATTTATTTTTTAAAGTTTTTGGAGTAAAAATGTTTATAAATAAAACTTTACAATAAAGAATCTGAATATGTTGGACAGGATAAGTTAAAATTAATTGACCAAATATTTAAACTTGTTTTCCTATTACATAGCATAAATATTTATGATTATCACCAACAATATATTTTTAATTTTCAGCATATTATTACACTGTAGACTGGAAGACCTCCAGCCAGGTGGACTGACAATTGTTGCTGTACAAAGCAAGACCTGGATGCAAAAGGCCCAAGACAGAAAACAGTGATATTCAAGAAGCCTTATGTCCAGCAGTGGGTCTCCTGAAAGTTGATGATGAAATAATACACACCTAGTTTAGTGGAGTCACCATCAGATCCTGAGTAGTTGGTTCCCATTGTGTAGGTCTTTCCAGACCCTGTCTGACCATAAGCTAATATTGTTACATTGTAGCCTGAAATAAAATATTAAAACTTCAACAAATGACCTAAATAAGAGACTGTATAATAAATACACAATGCAGTGTTTTTTTTTACAATATACATATGGTGCTCCAGTAGAGAAAATCCTTTACACAACACAATCAGAAAAAGCTTAGCAAAGGTACTAAAAGATAGAATGTCTACTACTATGAAATTTTTGTTTGAATTACAGTTGAATTGTAATTTCAATTCAACTGTAATTCAAACAAAAAGTACAACACTTACCTTGAAAGAGTCTTCCTATAAGACCTTTGACTGCAGTATCATAGAACTCTTGCTGTGTTATGTGTTGAGGGAATACATAGTTATATGTGAATGCCAAATCCTTTATCTGCACTTGAGGCTGCCCAGACACTACATCAATGCATTCGTCGCATCCTCGATCAGTCTCCAGTTGCATCAAAGGCCTGATCCGAAGAGCCACTTGGACTGTGTCTATTGTACTTTTGCTGTCTCCTTCCACCATCTTGGTAGTTATTATAAATTTTAAAGTAAAAAATACACCACTCCCCCTAGTTCATCAGCAAGGCTCTCATGTCCCACGATTTCTGGTTTTCTGGATGGTAAGGGAATGTCAGTTGTCAGGATTTTTTTTAAGTCCGGTATGTGGCTATCGGTTTTGTCAGGCCTGACATTGGTGTCAATTTCTGTAAGGTTTTATGTAGTTAAAAATAATCTCTTGTTAAATAATTGTTTAATTACAAAGCTTTAGTTTCAGAATTTGAATACAAAAGATAGCATTTCTCTGAACAGCATTGTAATAGCCTACTGTTACTATGATTAATACACCGCATTAAGCCAATAGCCATTTCACAACCACTTACCGTATTACTGAATACAAGAATAGTAAATAATTACACTCACTTTTAAAGAAGTTTAAAAGTAATTCAAATTAACTTCAAGCCTTTGATGGCACGATTCACGACAATAAACGTTTAAAAATACAACGGCTCAAGATCAACGACATATTCAAATTTAGGGTTGCTGTATACAAAAAAAATAAAATTCATGCTTATAATACGACCATAAACAATGTTCTTTATATCATAGTTTATAATTATATAGTTTTTAAATTATTTTATTATTAAGATTAAAATGGTTGTTAAAACGTCTTTAACGATTAAATATAAAAGTAAAGCAGTGCAGTCATGTGCATTGTGCAGTGTAGTTCCTGCACAACAGTTAGACAAAATAATTGTTGATTGTAGCGAGTCTTCTTTCTTTTTTTAATTTATACAACTGATACGTTTTCAGTAAAAGCTATGCTAAAAGGAAGTAATGTAATCGTAAAATAGTAACTATAGCTTTTTTTTAAAAAGGACCTACCATTATATTAATAGCGGAAAAGTCCTTAACCTAAGTTAAAAACAAAAATAATTTTGTCTATGGCGTAACCGCTTGTCATATTTAGAACTGTCAAAAATACGAGCGAAAACGAAAAGAAAGTTTCTAAATATTGGGTTAATATATGTTCAATTTGTGTTTATGTGTTATATTCTGACTTGACGCAGTAGTTTAAAGTATCTTAATCACGAATCCAAATTGCTTAAAGTCTGAAGAGTGTTCAAATTCAATACTTAATGTTTGTTTTTGCTAAGCGTCATGCCACCGCGAATCAGATCAAGAGCTTGTAAAGCATTAAAAGAAAACATTAATGTCACTGAAAATAAGTTGAAAACTAAAAATAACACGCGAGCTCCGAGAAAAGCTTTGGCAGATAAGACCAACTCCGCATCAGATGACACGTCTGTAGAAGTAACAAAACCTAAGCAAACAATCACTTACGTTTCAAAGGCTATATCAAAACAGCCTGGTAAAAAGAAAACTGAGAAGAAACAAGTCAAGCAACCAAAACAGAATGTAGAAACTAAACAAATTCCCAAAACTAAAAATGACCTTCAGGTGAAAGAGAATTCTGAACCCATCAATGAAGTGCGACCGCGTCGTGATAGACGTTTGCCCACACGTTTTGTAGAAAATCCTGTTTTAATAAACTTATCGAACAGCAAGGAGAGTACAAATATATCACAAACTAGTTCCATAATAGAGGTTAAAGCTAACACCACTCCTGCTAAGCCAGAAAGTCTACACAAAAGTAGTAGTTTAGATCCATCCTTCTTTAAAACTCCTAAAGGTGATGGTAGCTTGCTGGTAAGTCGTCCGAGAAGGATTTGTCGCTTGCCATCTCGCTTTGATGACCACTCCATAAGTCCTAATAAGTACATACCTATACAGCCAGCTAATGCAAGTACTCCTATCCAGCAGAATAAAACTAAGCCTCTAATACCCTTAATAGAGAAAGAAAAAGTTAATAAGAAGGAAAGTACCACTCTAGTAGGTAAGACATTTGACAAAAGTGTGGTGCCAAGAGTAAGACTAGTAAGATTGGCAAAAACTGATTTATTAAGAAAGGAATCAAATGATAATTCATCGGAAAAAAGTAGCCCTGACAGTAATAACAATGCTAGAGGCAGATCAACTAGAGCAAAGAGAAATATTAAAACTCAAACGAATGTTAAAGAGGCTCCAAAAAAGAAATTTCACTTCCCTACTGAAAAAGTTAAATCACCTGTTAAAGAGACTCTTAAAAAGAAAGTTCTATCCTCAACAAAAAAAGGACAATCACCCATTACTGAAATTCAATTGTCGGCAAATACTAAACAAACCCCAACAAAAAGAATACTATCACTAAAAAGAAAAACACGATCACCAATTTTAAAAACATCACCAGTTAAGAAAAGTCCAAAGTCTACCAATAGTAACATAATAAATAAGAATCTGTCCTTCAAATTGCTAGGAAGCAAGAAAAAGCCTCAAGAAAGTGATAATAATGATCTTGATGTGTATGAATTCACTTTTGATCCAAATGAAGAACCACAACCTCAGAAAAAGAAACGTAAGAAAATAGCACCAAAAACAAAAAAGCCTGACAAACCTAAAAAGGTTGCATACAAGAGTAGCTATGATCAAAATATATCTAAAGCTTTATCAGCACTAAAAAATGCTGTTAAGGAAAAAACTGTAGAAACTGCTAAGTTACCTCAAATAACAGAAAATGTTGACGAAGTAGCAGAAAATATTGAACTTAACAATGTAACAAATAACAAAGAACAATACTTAAGTGTGAACAATCAAAATAATATAGCTTTAAATGACACTGGTAAAAATTCAGTACATGAATGTAACTATCCCTCAATAAGGGTTGAAGATATAGCAGCAGATATTGAACCAAGTGTAGATCATCATGATGATTTCAATTACTCACCTGTAACTACACCTAGACCTCATAATGGTTCTATGACACCCAATGCATCTGTGAATTTCAGAGCAACTCCAGAAAGATCTGTACATAACAGTGACCCCTTAAATTTGCAAGAAGAACTTAGCTTCTTTGATGACCAGCCTGTTGCTAGCAGTAGCATGAACATGTCCGTACGACATCCCCTGGCCAGTCCATGGAGAGTAGAATTTGGTAGTCTTCCAATAAAATGGCCAGTCAACACTTATGTCAAACCTAATATGACACCAGCTGTTGAGAGTTCTTTCATAAGTGCTGAAGATTCAATCAAAAAGAAACATGTCTATACAAATATGTTACCATCAAATGATGTGCCAGAACCTGCTCCCAACTCATACCTTAAGCAGACCAGTATAATATCATTTATAAAAGAAATGGCAGAAAAAAGTGCCAAAAAGAAAAGAGGGAGGTCTGTATCACCAATGAAAGCTGTGTATGAAGAGATCATTGACACTAATTCTGCTAATAATAAAACAAAGAAAAACACTAAAACTAGCAATAGAGAAGCTATACCAACTGAAAATACTTCTGGAGAGTCATCAACTAACAGTGCTGAAACATCAAATGATAAAGAACATTCAAATGAAGACAGAAGAAACAGAAAGCGCAAGAATCATGGTAACATTTGCGATAGACCCGCGAAATCACCGCGTAAGAAAAGTGACAAAGACTGTACATATTTTGGCTTTGATGACAGTGAGAATGTAGATCTGGAAAATGTATCTCCAATTAAAAATAATGATAATCATAAAGAAAGAACTATGAGGACAAGATCAAAAGCAGTGCTCCAAGAAATCAATGGCCCAACAAGAGCTATATTGCCAGTGGCTGCAAAATCCAAAATAGCGACAAGTGCTGATGCAGTGAACAAAGTTTATGAAGATTTGAAATCTGCTGCAGATGCACCTATGTTCCCTGAAAAGAATATTAATGATAATGTAATGACAAATATTGAGGATCCAACATTAAATGATGACTCCCAGTCTGTTCATTTGTTTGAAGACATAGAAGTTTTATATCATGTAAAGGTAAAGATTTGTGATTAATAAAATATGTTCACAATTACTATATAAGCTAGCAGTACCTCTTTTTAGCTGATGTTTCGAACTTTACACCGCACATTCCTATATGAGGCGATTGCAAAATCAGACGCGCCTATACTGTCTCCCTCTTATGTGTTAATTAAGGCCCATATCTTATGACGTGAAACTGTAAGCAATTTTAGCAACGTTTTTTTTTACTTTTTGTACACTATTTAACTACTATTTTTTATTATTCCAGCCAACTCGTAAAAGCTATGGAAAAGCCAAGAAAGTGACGTTCCGCCAACAGTCTTCCTCTGACAGTGAAACCCAGGAAGTTGTGGTGGCTCACCATAATGATTCAAGTGATTATGACGATCTTGGTGATTTGACTTTTGAAGTCCCTAATGTTAAGGAAAAGAAAAAAATGAAAAAGAAAAGGCCTAAAAAGCTAATGTCTAAAAAAGAGGTAAAACCGCAACTTTCTTCTGAATTGGAATTTATCTGAATATTATGAAGTAATGCTACATGTATTTATTATATTGTTCAGGTTACACATTTATATAACGTGAACTATATATAATAAATAAATGTAGCATTATTTAAAAAATTGGGGATGTTCAGAATACACAAATTAATCTTCTTGGATTCTTGTAGGACTATTTGCAAAATTATATTGAATCTACAAAAAAAACTAGTGACGTATTTAAATAAACAAATAAAGTAATATATAATATATTTTAGGAAACAACGTCTAAGATGTATTATATCCTTTTATTTTTACTTGCTCTTTCAGCTATATAATTATTTCATCTATTTCCTTTCCACATGTTACCTATTTTAAGTAACACTTTGTTTATTTTATAGGAAAAAGAAGCTGATGCCTGGGCAGCCGATTTTAATTCGATGTGCGAGGATATTGAAGACTTCCCGCTACTCGTAGAGTAACAATCATCAACCATGACAATTAGAGCGTAAATAGCATTAAATTAATCATAAGTTATATTTAAAGAATACTCAAACTATGATGCAAGTATTTCTAATAGAAACTAATTTATACTCTAGAAATTATCAAAGTACAATGATGTTTCTATAATGACTTACGTTATTTATAATTTGTGGCATTTCAAATGTAAATAATGTGATTTTAATTTATATATATAACATAGGTTAGTTTTTAAATTTTAAGTAATTATGATATATTATGTACCTCAAAACAGTACAATTTTATAATCATGAGTATATTTCGTGGCCATGCGTGTTTGCCATTTTATTTAAGCAAGAATGACAACTTCATGAAGTTTTTTTTATGTAGAATAAGTTTAACTAGAATATAGTTTTAATTTATATTAACAATTTTGATTGGCAATAATTATATTAACCTGGTGGCTGATATTTTAAAGAAAAAATATTTAAAATGTAACTATGAACAGAGTTAAACGATTCTGACAAGAAGGCAATAATCTCGAGTTAAGAGAATCTTGATAATAATTATTGCGGGTAACAATGCCATAAACCAATTCAAATCTCTGAGCTACTAAAATCTAATCAGAATTAGATTTTTCTATCTGATATTTTAATACTTGATCTAAGCTTTAACTAAGAAAGGGACCACAAATAAGTAGAGACGTACATTTTAAGAAAAATTATACCTCAATGTTATATTGAATTAATCTTACATAATTAATCATAACCTATTAAACTCCATTTTAACAATCATTTTTCGCTGCATATCCGATCGATTTTGAGTTCTATTCCATAGGCGGTAGGTAAGGTAAATAACCGTTTACTTATACCGTCATTCATCATGCTTCTAATGCAATATAAATTAGTATCGGTTATATGGACATGTTTAAGGCGCGGGCCCACCGCGGTGCACGGAGAGGCTATGCACGTGTATTAAGCTTCGCTTTGGAAGAAAATGTATGTGGTTGTGTCCACTGCAACCCACGGAGAGGCTACGCATGAATTGACGTCATTGATACATGCGTGGCTTGCTCGAATAGGCGGTTACATAGCTCAACGCTGTCGACGTGGGTCTACGTTTCCACTGGAGTACACGAATATGACCCTCGACTATGTACAGCTCACGCCTCACTTATCGCAGCGCAGTTTTCAGTCATACACCTTGTGGAGCGGACACATTTCATGTTTCTCGTATACATATATCGTATCGAGGTACTGATAGAATGGCATTGGCACTGACTTTGCTAGACAGTTCTTCTGACGATGAACCGCCTCACCTCCCCACACCTCCCGCTGTGAAGCCCGTGTCCGTGGAGTGCAGTGGCACGTACGTAGCCTCTCCGTGCGCCGTGCCACGCTATACATAGTCGTGGGTCATATTCGTGTACTCCAGTGGAAACGTAGACCCACGTTTTCAAACAAATTAATACACGCAGCTAAAATGCGCCGCGTGCCCGTGCACAGCATGCGCCGCGGTGGGCCCGCGCCTTTATTCAAATAGAAAACAAATCTTATAATTAATAATCTGATAATGATTCTCTTTTTAAAAGTTAAGATTTTATTTAGGTTTTAATCTCGTGGGCATTTAATTATGTGTTAATATTATTTGTGTTGTTTTTAATAGCCAATATTTTAATTTTGTCGATTTCCGTTCAGTTTTTATTTTAATTCTGCGACACGAGACGCAATGCTGGCTGTTTCGCATCTCTGATTTTTATTTTAAGGAAACAACTTATGTTTAAATAAATAAGCGTTCTTAACATCAATTGTTTCATTATTTTGTTTGGAAGAATACTCTAATCCTGTATTAAAAAAAATAGTTGTGGAAATTGCCTGCCATTTTATAATGAAGTTCTGGTTAATTGAACTAGATAGCGCTGCGTGTCTTGTCTTGTGGCAAGCGCCTGATACTTATTAGTTCCGTAACTCGCCTATAGGTGGCAGTAGTCTACAGAACTAGTAAAGCTGCTTGCTTTTGTTTTAATTATCCTGCTATCGAAGATTATGTTATGGCGTTCATTGAACGATAAATTGTTTGACTAGATCCTAATTACCCCATTTAGGAATGTATCGGCCATTAATCGTAAATGTTATTTTACGCCTATAGGTATTGATTTAATCATTTTATTTATTATACATCTAAAATTGTGTAGGTAGGTAAAATTGTCTGTGTAGCATTTTTCAAGTAAGTACTTTCTAAGAATTTCTGAGGGAATACGGTTCCCTTCTGTCGGAGCTATCATGTGGGCCTAATAATTAGCTATAGGCTCGTCTTTTACTTCACAGGACTTACGATAGGCAGATAAATGTCAGTGTATAGGCTACTAAGAAGACACCTACATGCACTATTAGGAATATTAGGCGTAAATGCCTCATCAAATTTTAATGTTCAGTCATTAGTCTGTGACTAAGTCCTTAGGTAGTGACATTTAGTGTCGTGGTGGCCAAAGGTTTACGGATTCGAACTTGATTCATATGCACAAGGTAGCGGGCACAATTCTCAGGAAATGCACCTGTTACAAGCTTAAGTTAAGACAAATACTTACCGATGTAACTAATAGGTACTTTAGTTTTGAAGTGATATGTGTTTAGTCGGTTCCTCATGTCTGAGGACCGTGGTCAGCATCAGGGTTACATCCGGAGCGGATGGTTTACCTCCACCGGTTTTTGTCCAGCGCGTCTTCTACGATGGTATAGAATTTGGAGGAGTCTTTCACTTGATCGGCCCATCTTGTCGGTGACCGACCACGCGATCATTTCCTTCGGTGTGATATGTATTATGGTGGCATGTAGCTGTGCAATAAAGCGTACTATGCTGTGCTTCTTGTGCATTCCTTCTGGTGAACCCTGGCGTTATGCACTTATGTACATAAGCCTAATTTGCTCTGTGTAATTTAACACAAGTACTTAGTTATACATTTTGCCATCTTTTCCTCTTGTAGACCATACTAGGGGGCGGATAATTCTTCGGGAGAAAACTTCAATACCTATCCAGGTACATTAAATTTCTTCCGAAATATTCACCGCTATCCAACATTGAGTCTCTCTGCTAAAAATTTGTTGCCAAGTCAATTAATGTAATGAATAATCCTCCATTGAAAGGTATAGCAGTAACAGCAATGAACCATTACAGAGGAAACGTCAGAAACCATTATTAAATATTTTAAATTAATTCATTCAACAAAGTAAGTATCCACTCAACCCTAATGTGATGCCTGACGATATTAAAATGATTGCTCTTTGGCAAATATGGCGGCCGGCTGAATTATACAGCGGAAGCAAATATTACCCTCGCAAACATACGTCCCGAGAGAGCGAGCTAGTTCGCGCACTCAAAATTAAAAGCACACAATGAAAATAGCCCCTACTCGGATACCTATGTCGCGAAAAGTAAGTGCCTACTCCAACCATCGCTCTTATCACTATGCTAGTATGCGTGGAGTGGCCCACGCATTGTTGTCAATGAAAACAGTCGCCGCCAGAGTGTTTTTTTGTTTATAGACTCTTCGATGTTGCCACTCGAAAATAAATAGCCGCGCGGTAACGAGCAATATGGGCCTAACAAGCTGTAACGATGTTTTGTCTTTACAATCGATTCGCGATTGTTTGTTATTGTTTCATCTCGGCGCGATAACAACTGAGTTTCATGTTCTATCGGAAGCTAAGTGAAAAATAATGAGTTTATTGGATCGGTAATGAATGTAGAAAGCTGTGGAACCTTAGGGATGGAAAGTTGTTTATCCTGATTATTCTATTTCTTGTTTGCTTCTTCGCGGTCTTTAGGACTCATCGGACCCAAAAGCACCAGTTGGAAATGCGTAACATTTCCAACTGATGCTTTTGGGTCCGATTAGAATCAAAACTGTCATTCATGTAGGTATATTTGAGTAAGTTGGTTCAGTAGGTACCAGAGAGAAACAATGGATCCCAATCACGCTGTAGTAACCATTAATAATTAAACAACTCATAATAATATCCAACCCAAGAGTAGACATAATAAATTAACAATTGGACTATTTCAGTCACTTAATTAAAGGGTGGCCGCGCACAGCTAGGTTGTTCGGATCGAGAATATTAACCGCAATTCTCGGTCAACATTCACAAAATTGACACGTCAAATATTTGTAACTTCGTCCTGGGACCACGTTAGACTGCAAACAGAATCGTGTCTGGTCCTCCCTTAATTTCCGATGTTTCTACACCATCAGGCTTCTACCCCAATATGATTCTAAGGTGACTGATTTTACGGTTAAGTTTAGTGTGTCCCGCGTTTGTCGAGATAGCCGCTTGTCAAAACAAAATGGCGCTGACTGTGTTTGAATTGGGCCGTATCAGTCGCAAGCGGAGATTCATTTTGTCACGTTGCTTAAGATCGTAGTAGAGTCTCCTACATATTGTCTCAGTACACAAGGTGAGTGTGTGCCCGCGTGTTAGGCTTGCATTTAAAGCTAGCTACAAATTTGTTGTTTCAGTACAAATACTACGATGATATTGTTTGCAGTTTGACTTTGCGTTCGATCGAGGAGTTTGTTTGGCAGCCTAGTGCCGACGTCGTAATAAGTCAATACTTGTATATTGATTATTATGATCATTGTGCTACCTGTCTATTTTTGATGTATACTGTAACTGCGGGCGGAATAATTATTTTCAGGTTCTCTCCTTTCCCTATAAGAAGCAAAAAAATAAGTAGGTAGGTGTGGTTTTTGAAACTTATATTAATAAATAAAATAACTACTTATGCCTTACCTATCAACTTATTTGTTGATTAGCTTATAATAAAAAATGTTCTTACTGAGAAATATTACTTTACAAAAGTAATATTTTCTTTACTTTTTTATAAGTAGGTAGTTAGGTACCAACCTATTTCACGTGTTATTATAAAAAGATTGATTTACTAGAATATCTTAATATCTTTTAATAGAATTGAATAAATATTAAACAAATACTGAGATTGCCACCTGCAAAGAACCCAATGGGTATTAAATCAAACTAACAATTCAATCTCGCCTATTTATGTTTAGTCCTCAAATTTACCTATGATTAAAAACCACATGTATGGAGTAAACACTAACTTTCAAAAGAGGAGCATACTTAACAAATATTATATTGTAAACTTTACATTGGCATGGTAAATATTAAATAATAATATGTGTACAGGTAAATAATATTGTCGCTAGCCCGCGAGCGGAGTCTACCTGCCGCTCTCAGTGTTGCCATTATCATAAACCAAACACGTCAATATTTACCCACACAAACAAGGGCGTAATTTTTAAATAAATTGTGGCATTTCGCGAAATTGCTTCCGCAAATAAAATTGTGGACAAGAGCCGGCGCGAATGTGTGCGCAACTTTTTTCGGGTCGTTATTCGACCATGAGCTTTGTCGCTTTAATGGGACGCTCAACGTGATTTCGAAAGCAGTAAAACATAATTATCCCTTTATGGGTTATTATGTTTTACTGCTTTATTTTATTTTTATATTATTTTTAATGTTATATGATTTAATATTATTCTAATACGTTTGTGTATGATGGTCCACATCTACATTTTGTTGTTGACAGATGGCGCTACTAACCGACTTTTTTGTTTAGTTTAGTTTAAGTAGTAAGTTAATTATACAGCAAAATACGTAGACAGGTAAGTATTTAAGTACCCGTCTATGTATTTTATATTAAATGCAGTATCTGTATAGGTACGCTTGGTTAGCAGCTAAAATGATAAACACATTGAAAAACCAATGCTCTATCACTAGGTCATAATTATGAGGTAATGTCAACACTTCATAACAAGTACCTAACTCTTTTACACAGCTTGTTTGTTACGCTCATATCTACCGCTTGTTGCGCGGCAGTTGTTTTAAGATAATTAAAGACCATTAAACCAGGGCTAAGTGTATTAATGAAAGTAATATCACAAGCGGGGCCCGGAGGCGGCCATCTTGTCTCGGATTTCCCGCCATTACTCTGGGGCTACCCGTGTTGGGTACAAGAAAGATAATCCTTGGATTGGTCAGACTGAAAGCGAAGTAACGTGGGGTGGAAATAGGAGGTATCTCATTTCGTATGGCCACTTAAGTACCGGAATTATAATAAGCGAACATTGCTCGGTAGTGCCAACACATTGTTCTTGTTTTAGGATCGAGATCATAGAATTCCGGAGCTACACTATTTTTGGGCTTTATCTGGCTTTTTTTTATACCTACTTTCATTATACCAGAGTTGAGATTTGGCTCTAATCAAGTGTACCTACTTTTCCTTATGAGTAAGGGCTCCTCAATAAGATAAAAATCCAAAAGTTAGTAATCTAGGTTTCCTGGAAACTTGACCAAGGACCGACGGCAAACGATGAACGTAACTAAACTCGTTTTTGCTCTAGGTACCTTCAGCAAAAATATATACCTAGTTATGAAAATAAATTAATAACGTAGTTAAATAAAATACAAAGCCATTAAGTTCAACGTATTAAGGAACCATCTTCAGTTTACTCGTAGAGCTTAACGAAAATAGTTTGCAACGCTGCTTGCACACTATCAAGAATAACTGTGCCGTAGTAGCAGCAACTTGGCTCGATGGATTACGTGGGGGCCGTATAGAGGCAGATGCGTTCAAGTTTCTATATTTACTTAGGCTGCGTGGCTCGTTTTATCAGAACGATGCATGTCTGGGGGCGCTCGTTTAATCGCACGCATGACAGAATAATTGAAAGCTCGATGCGCACCTAAATATATTGATGGTTCGTCATAAATAACAGAGGTTGAGGATTACATTTTCTTGGGTCCAGCCGATGTGAGCGAAAAATATATGTGATTTGTAGGTAGTGTAGCGGTGTTTAGTGCACAGTAGACAAAGATACGACAAAGACTCCAATAAATACGTCAAAGTTGTGAATTGTTTCAAAAATGTAAAGCAGGCTATACTTTTTACTCAATCATCTGGAACATCTGTAAACCATTTCACATTTCACGCTAAATAAACCTTATTATTGAGTTACGTTGAATCTGATGAAGATTCAGAGGCAGACCCAATACCAAAAGGAACAATTTAGTGTTTAATGATATTTGAAGGTGTGTCATGTCTTCGAAGACGAGTGACGACGTTTATGAAAAAGGGCAGTAAAAAAGAAAAACTAGTAGATAGCTAAAGAACTGACTGGAGGTTATGCCCAACTCCATATTAAGGAAGTTAGAAAAGCAGAAAGCGAGAATCACAAGAAACAAAACTTCCATGAACAATTCTAATTTATTACTTTAATACAAGTTCCATCTGCGTCTCTATGCACGATTTCATTAATTTACGAAACTTAAGTAAGTCGGGAGGCCTTAAGCGCCGAATCTACAATTTATGTAAAACGGGCCCGCCGATGTGCAAACACACTAGTTGGTAATACTCGGTAACTGTACGTTGTACACTAAGTAGATTAAGTATGTAACTACTTACTTTGCCTGCCTTTGTGGTAACACCTATTCATCTCATGTACCTAGTTTTAGTTCGTGGAAATCTATGAAGATAGTCAGTATCATTTGTAAGGGATGTTTTCAGATTGCTGGTTTCTTTATAAACTGTTTCTCATTCCAAACAAATAGGACTTCACCTTTAATTCTCAAATAGTAGTGACGATACAAGCACTGAAGTATCTACATTTGAGTAACAAGTTCAGCAAATAATTCCCATAACTTCTAATGAACATCAAATACGGTATTAAACCCAGAAAAATCGCAGTTAATAGGTACCTCCGCAGCCGTATAACACCAGCGAATTAATTCCCTAGCGTTCCCACCGGCCATAAATAAAGGCCTCGCTTGTGCAAACACACGGAAAGTGCGCAAACAACATAAAACACGGAATGATTGCAATTAAAAACGCATTGCGAGGTCACGTGACCCGGGCGGCCATCTTGCGACCGCGCGCTTACGATGCTTCGACCGTTAATTATGAATTAGGTATGGGTAATAGTGAAAGTGTACACTGAATTTGGTAGTTGATCATGTAAGGGCTGAATTTGAAGGTGGTTTAAGGACGAAGAAAAGGTTTATGTTTGGATTTAGGGAAAGGAATACTTGAATTTTATTTCTACCTTTATAATGACCGTTTGAATCATATCAAGGCAAAATGTTTGTGATTCTAGAAAAACCTTAATGGATATATTTATTAAAGCCGATGGGTTTTTCGTAACAAAACTGACGGTAACTTTGAAAAAAAAAGAGCTAAAAAATATTTGAATCGATACCGGAAATCTGGGCTTTGCCTGCTAGCGCTGTTTGCGAACGAACTAGCGATTAAAGTAAATAAAGATGGAGTGCAGCATGCACCCGTCGGCCTGTCGACGATTGAAGCCGATAGATTTGGTGTAGGCAGTCGATTGGCATGAGTAGGTCAAGCTAAAACCTTTTGACCTACAATTTTGGTTTCAAACATTTTATTGCACTTTAATTTTCCTCTTTGCCTAAACTCATTAGTGAAGCATATACCTAATAGACATTTTAAGAATGGTACCTACTATCTACTTCTAGGTATCAATGGTTACCGAATTACTGTCTAATTATTAATGTTGTTGTTGGAGCCATTGACATTCTTCATTTCTTGCTTTTTCCTAGCGCTAAATACGTGCTTTACATTTCTATATTGCGATTTACGAAGTTGGATAAAGAGCAACCTTTATTATTTTTCGTACTACGTATCTACACCCTATGTACATACAACACACCTACATTCAAAACTTCCCTTCAAATTACAAAAAACGGAATCATATATTATACCGGAACCCACCCTAGAGATTGTAATAAGTATTTTTTATTTATAGGCCCTTATTGCCCGCGGTGCTAATATCGGGTAAGATCGCGGATCATCCGTAAGGGAGCGATGCCGGGGGGCTAAACAAGCGATTTTATGCACCACATCGCTTATACGACTTTTATTGAGTAACGCTATATTTAAGAGCAAATTGTTATCGTTGTTGCGTTTTGTTACATGATTGAATTTGCAAGACTTCTATAAGTGTCTACTGGTTCTTTCGGACGAAGAAATTAGGAATAAGCCTGAATTTCACTAAATTGAGTGCTCAGACGACGAAATGACAAAAGTGTTAAATGAACAGGCATCGCGTCGATTCTAAATACCTGAGAACAGGGGTAAAAGAAGGGGTTTCCTTATATTTCCTCATACAGACGATGTTTTATTTAAAAACTACTCGTCACATTTAGGTTTCGATGACCTGATATGTTTTCTATTTCCATACCACGGCATGACTACTTCCAATAAGACTTTAGCTTATGAAGAAAAATATTTTTGTCTACTTTTCCACAAATAAAAACATGCTCTAAGACTAATTGTCCAAGTAGGTATATTCCGTAGAGCATAAATTTGAAGGTGCCTACAATATCATCATAAATATTGTGTGGGTACGGTGCCTTAACATTTTTTATACTTATCTGAGTTCTAAGAAATTCTTACGATAGTCGAGGTGTATGGAAATATTTTAAGATACAGCGAAGTTTGTTCAGTGAGATAAGCGATGTAGCGGATGCCGGCTTGTTTACATTTATATAATGTATAGTAATACATACGGGCACGGCTGTTGCGTGGAGTAATGCTTTGGTATATAACAGAATTATATATTACCAGTATATTTCATTTCTTTGTTAGGTTTTTAGTGATTTTGTTACTTTTTAATCTACAACACAAAAAAGGTGGAGGTTCACGCTTATATTCTGTTTTAATTTTAGTAATTGCTGTAATACAGCAATCGCCTATTTCGAAAAGCTTTTATCAAAAAAGAATGATTTAGGAATTAGTCCTTGCTTTACAGTAGCATTTTTAAAGTTATCATATGTCAACGAAGAAAATTTAATTTAAATTAAATTTTTATTAAAAAATTTTAAGCAAATTATAAAGATTTTAAATACAACTCCTAAACAAGTGTCAAACGGGATGTGCTTTTTTATGAATCTATCATCCTGGGTTTCCTTCTGAGAGTTTTTTCGAACACCATCTTTCCCAGGCAATCTCAAAGACAAACTATACACCATCGCCCAGAATACCATAGTTTATGATACCCACCTGCCCTCTTACCATGAACTCTTAAAGCAGGACAGTTTACGTTGTGGAAGTAAGACGCATTTATACTGTAAGTAGCGGTGTCACGCTTCCACATCGTAAACTGTCCTGTTTCAGAGTTCATGGTAAGGGGGCTGGAAACTTAAACACAGGCTAAACAATAGACTTCTGAAAGTCCCTGAAAAACTAGGCTAAGTACAAAACTCCTGATAGACTAACATACACCGCGACATGTAACATGAATTATGTATGCCGATGTATTCGTAAGCATACACTAAGTGCTACTGATGGCTTGTTTTCTGTTCTCATATTTGTAGGCGTGGTACAAGCAAGCTATACCTACTTGAATTTAAATTATATTTGCCGGTAATACTTCTTTAGCATACATGCGGTTGATAGGAATAAGATGCAGTTGAAGTCTGTCTCGATAGTCTAGTGATGGGTAAGCGACTGTGCATGTGCATGACTGTTCTAGGTTCAAATGCCGAGTCGAGCAGTGTAACTGGATTCTTCATTTGGTAATTCTTAGTAGCAGCACGGAAACTGGATGTGTACCCGGTTTATAATAGGCTCACCCCTATTACATTGGGACCTAAAACATAACTCGTGAAATGTTGGTAGGTATACTAGAGTGTGCACTTCTGTTTACCCCTGGGGAAAACGGGCGTGATGTTATGTTTTTTTTTTAAATTGAAACCTTTTAACACTTCGGAATGTATTTTAGTATTCTTCGTATCGGTAACTATGAGTAAAATGTCACTTGGAAACAAGACATGCAGTCTTGTAGAGATTGCCTAATCAGAAAGGACAGAGTGAGGTCGAACACCCAAGGTGCCCCGGACGTACTTAGGTATCGGCACTCGTGGAGGCCCTCTACTTACACCTCTGAGTCATGGGCTCTTTGGCATTTACTCTTTATCTAAATTTCATTTAGGTGTAGTCTTACCAGTGCCTAATTGATTGAATGTTAGCTACATTTTTCATTACTTAGTGCGTAATTGGTTTGAGCTAAAGTGAGCCTATATTGGATATCAATTGTTGTATTTGTATCTATTATATAAGTACTAAGTATTAGGTATATATAATACAATAGTTTACTGTATTTATGTGCGTATCAGTGGCAGAGGACAGATAGAAGTTTTGGACGTGTGTTCATTTGTAGCAACGAAGATTATAGGGTGACTAAATGAACTTGATCGTTTTGGCATGGTTTTCACATGGTCTAATTAGAGTTTCGCTAGAGTTATGATTAAGTCTGCTTAGTTTGAGAGAGTCTTTGTAAAGCTAACTTGACGAAGACGACTGAAAGATGTTGGTTTGCTGACTTCAAAAGTAAGTTAGTTATAGGTACCTAAATAGCAAGTCTTGTGTTACCACCACCACCACCACCATTTTCAGATTTCCAAAATAATTTCAAGATTTTTAGAGCTCCGTCCTTCAACTTTCAATCAGACTACTTTTGAAGTTGCTTAAAAGACGTTTTGAGTTGATCGGCCGCAGCTCGAACGACCAGACAAGCCTGTGTCAACATACAGGGAATTAGTCCAAATTATGTGCGCCTAGCCCCCCTCTCCCCTCCCGGAGGCTTCGCCGAGTACACCCGCTCACACCCTCCTCCGAATCAATATTTGTTGTCCGTACTCTTCTGCCTTAATACACGCACAATGCTAACACACATCTCGCACTCAAATATCAACCTTAAAACTTCCCATCAAAGTTTGTTTTCCAGTTTTCAGACCTTGTGTACTTAAGTCGTCTGTAAATTAAAAGCTGTAGACTCATCCCTAGTTGTTGCTTTCTCTTCGAACGCAATGCGGTCTCTTTCCAACGCAGTTTTCCACGAGATGCGTGGAGCTTTGGTATGTGGATTTGGTTATACAAATCATACATAATGTACCATTTTCTTATCGGAAAAATGGATTATGCTAAAGAGTTATGTTTTGTCTGAGATCACTGAAATGCTAGGTGGCTAGGATCAGGCTTTGGCTGGTTTACTTAAGGAGCTTGCATTATGGATTTGACCTCATTGCGTTCAGGTTTAGTACCTGCGCTGGTGAACATTAAATTAACGAGACTTACCGTTCTTCGTTTCAAGAGCAATGAAATGGAAAATACATCTTTGACTTATAGAGCTCAAGATTTTATTACTTACATAAAAATATGATACTTACTCCTACATAGTACATACCTAATGTTTATTTAGTATAAAATTCCAGAGAGGCTCTACAAGTCTCCAGCGAAAGTTTAATTCACAATAAAATGTGGTTTACTTCGCCTGTTAACAGTAAACACACAAAAGTGGCCCACAAAAGCCATTTTCGTGTAAGTTACACATCAATTAATATAAAAACTCGCATTTCGACTCTTGTTGAATATTCATAAAGAGCTGTTAATTGCACGAGTCGGCAAATACGAGGAGAGAGCGACTCCACGGTTCCTAGTAAGGCACGTCTCCCCCCCCCTGCGTCCCTCCCCCGCTGGCTCCCTCCCCCTCGTAGCAAAAGGCCAACCCTACGCACACACACGTATGTGTACGCACACAGAGACGAGCGGCGCGCGCAACCGGGAAAACTACGGCCTTTTACGTACGTATTGTGTACAAGAACGCGATTACAGTATATTGTAAAAAATATGATTAATATTAACAAGATTTTTATCGTAAATAACACAATGATTTACTTAATTGTAAATATTTTATCCAAATCCGTATTTTCACCAATTCCTAAATTATGAAAATGAATGTGTTCATGAAAAGATGTAAATTATTGAGTAAGAATCAAACCTTTAAGATTTTCTTCATCTGTGTTTAAGATTATAAATGAGTCAAAAGGAAACTGAACTTTGGAGCATAAAACCCCAGAGTAAAGAAGCCCGCTTAAATTATTACTAGTAAGAGCTGAGCGTGAAACATGCCTATACCGAACAGACCCCAGCTTAAATCTCCCAACATTTATCTGTCCGCTTCACATATACTGCGCAGAAAACGCGTGTTGGGTGTGTGCGCATCTATTTACGCGACGAGTAAATATGTACCCTCGCCGTTTGTGGAGGCTGCATTAATAATTCAATTGGTTGGCCCGCTCAGGTAGCATTTAAACGATTTTTAACTTGCCGCCAAACGGATTAATCGAACCCGGAAGAACGAACGAAGAATTCGGAAGCGTTCAATGCTTGAATTTTATATTTAATTGACTCTGAATACTTTTTAATTATGGTAATTTGATTGTTTTCTCTTTTCTTTTTCTTTGGGATTATTATGAGCTTTTAGCAGATTAACATTATTTTAGGGTAAAGAGTAATATAAGTGCCTTCTTTTGAAATTTGTAAACGTAAATGCTTTTTATACTACTCGAAATAAAACAGTGATTATTGGAGTGTAAGAGTACTTTATCGAATACTATGCCTTTGGTGGTATATAAGGAAGTTTGCGTCATCTATAGATCGCAAACGTGGTGACACGGACATTTTTGGGTCATCTTAGATTGCGTTGGAATATTCGTAAAGGATTCGTGTCTTGGGTAAAATGTTTAGGATTAAAAACTTATTGAATTTATATTATGGGCTGCTCTGTAGTTTTCTAAGTTAACTTGAGGCGGATGAGTATAAACTATGTCGCTGAAACCAAGTACATTAACAACTGGCTCTACATTTTGAATAGCAGGACATGATCGTATCAGGTAGGTTTAGATTATTAGGATTAGACTTCTTTCCTTTCTCCAACACTTCCCGTACCATAACTCCAGTAAACAAAAGACCGAGTGTCAGGATAATATAGTCTGCGCTAACAGCCAGTGGATTGGGGTCGTGTCAAACAAACGGACGGACAAACGCCGGCCGGCCGCAGCTTGATTTCTTTGCCAAACACTAATATTTGAAAACCAAGCTCGACACGATTACAGTGTGATCTTCGGGCCGGTGTGCGCATGTGCGGGATGAGGGGAGCACGGGGCTTGACGGTACCCGCATTGATGTTGGGTGTTTTTAATCTTTGTATGGTGTACTTGTTGAATAAAGGGGATGGTAATGAGATGTCGAATAATCGTCCAATTTGTCTTGTAGTCCAGAACAAGTGAGACAATGAATAGTTACTTTGCAGAATATCATTTCTATTTCAGTCTGTTGTTGTCAGGACAAAAACCTACAGCCTTAATCGAATTTTCATGGAAAACAACCGTTATGATCACCCCACAGCGATCACGAACCAAGTTTGAAATTACTATGAATTTCTTACCGGCTATGACATGGTAGTGAGCATTGGTCTATCATATCTATCTTTTCTTACTTAGCTTGTTGTTGTATCTGTTTAATTTTTCTTTTCATTGCCTTAGCTCTAGGCCTGAGCTCTGACCTTATGGCTCATGAGTGAAACGTAGACTATCACTATTCTTCCCAATAATCGAGGAACACAATAATTATTTCGTTGTCCTTTGTTCTTCCGAATTGGTCCCTGCGACCAAACATTCATATTTTACCATGAAGCCTCATAACTATTGTAAAAAACATTACTTATCTTCCAAAATATTTATGTCATTTCCTATTTTCAATCATACACTTTAACAAGCAATATGAAGAGATGCTAAAACATTTTTTTTGTTCTAGATATTCCTCAGTAATCATATAATTATCATTGTACATTATAAAGGTACATTAATATACAGTAATTCATCCGTATACTTTAAAACATGTGTGCACACAAAACCGATACGCGTCTACCGTAAATTGAATCTATTGTGGATGGGATGAAATTATATTTTGTTTCATTTATGTTTAATTATTAAGTATTAGGTACGTGTAAAATTGTGTTCAAGCAGTTATGTTAAAAGAACATGTCTTCCTGTGAATTTTACGTCTAATACCTACGAATCATTAAACTCATCTGTGGCAACAACCTTTTTAAGTTTTCGTGGCGCCATTGTAAATGTCATAGTTGAAAATGAACACGAGTAACCAGACTATTCCTTAAATAAATAAAAAATACAATAAACTGAGTAAAAGGGAAAAAAAGAATATTAATGTCTAAAGTAATAATTAGTCTTATCGTCAGAATGTCGCTACTTTTCAGTCTTCAGTGATTAAGTTAGCTGTCTATTTACTAGCTAGAAGCCTTCTGAAACTCCTCTAAATGCAAGAATAGTATGGACCTGACCTTTAAATACTAGGCAATAATATCTCTAACCGCCGCACTCAGAGATGTTAATAATTACTTAAACTGACACTAAGTAAAGATTTCACAACGGAAACGTTTACTTAGAGACAGTATAAGTGAACATAACATGTCTCTGAGTGCGACGGTGGTGTGCCGTGTGGTATCCGGCCTAGAATTGACCACCCCCTTTCCTCCCGTGGGTGTCGTAAGAGGCGACTAAGGGAAAATTCAGAAGATGGGCAGCAGCGTCTTCTGTAACTCCACCACCAATACTGCGATTCTCAAGCCGCTTGCCAAGCGTGGGGATTATGGCAAGCCCCCCCGCTTAAGCGCTTAAGCGGGGAGGCCTATGTTCAACAGTGGACGTCTTTGGCTGATGATGATGAGTGCGACGGTTAAATTCAGAATTCTGTAAAAAAATAATAAAGAAGAACAGATACGGCCAATTTGCTGAAAGTTCTTTTTAATGATGTTGCCAAACCATCTGAGTCATAATCTCAATTAAAATAGTCGCATATTATTATGACGCGAAGTCCTAAGCCGTGTGTGTAGTGGGATAGTTAAAGTTGGAGTTGAGCGCCCCTGCTGTATCTTTGTTGAAATATTTGCTGTGTAAGCGGTGACTGTGTGCTAGGCCGCGTCTACATGAGACGATGGTGTTATAAAGAGAGGGATCTTAACCCGCGATGCGACTTACAAAATTGTAATATGTATGTCATTATTTAATCATTATTATTCCATCGTTCCATTCCGAGGTCGTGCAAAGGTATATTTACGACACAAAGTATAAATTTATACCCGGATAATGGCAACGGGCTCGCCATGTAGCTGCTGTTTCATAAACATGAGAACTAAGACATATCTGACAAAATGTAGAAGAGAATAGAGAAGAAAACCTCTGCAACTTCTTCGGGGAAACAGGCGTGATATTAGGTTATGTTTTATGTATGTCATTGCCTAATAAACTTACTTAAAAGCTCTTTTGAATTACATATAAGGTTTTAGAATACAACGCGTCAGTTTAACACACCCAATTTCTTCCAACTGCAGTTTGAATGTTTCAGCAATTTGTCGCTAGATATGCTTACACCCTTATGCATACGTACCGATGTTAGGTGCCGGTTGATTGTTGGCACAGTAAATTTGTTCTCGCCTCACCCCGCGCCGGGATTAGCCTGTTTTTCTACTAAACACAACAGTTTTATCTCGTCGTAGTTAATTGTGCATGTTTGCGTTGCGAAACTGACGCACGTTGCATTGATGCGTTTGTCTTAAGATTGTGTTTATTTGCCTTGCTAATTATAACTGTTGCTAGACAGCTTACTAAGAATTATACCGTAGGATATAAGCATTTTAATATCTAAGTGAATTCACAAGTGTTATCTTCAAACTCCATAATCTATCCTTTAAAAGAGATGAGTTTTGTAATGAGTGATGTATACTCTAGCTTGTGTTAAGCTTTACGCAATTTAAGAAAAGAGTGTGCTGATTTGTAGCGTTACCTTGCCCTACCGATAATGCCTTTTTGTCTATGGTAGAGCCAGTAATATTGGCCTCACATATCACGTAACATACCAGTCACAAAGCAAATAGGTACCTAAGTGGAGAAGTGCTTCTGAGTTTTTAACAGTATTTATCGAGAAGGTAAGCCATCATCTCCTTGCTAGGGCATTGCATGGATTCAGTGCATTATATTCTGGAGATTGCACATTCAACTTCTTAACAAAGTCTTGTCACAATCATCAACAACTTTCAGTTTGACAAAAAACATTTATGGGAGACGATACGGGATTAAATACGTATCAATTTATTAGGAAGTAGTATTGATGATATACAAAGTGAAAGACATAAGATTTCCTTACTGGTAGAAAGAAAAAGAAACTGCATAGTTTTGTGCGTTTTTAACGTAATAAGTTTACACCAATACATAATAAGGATTGCTAATTATACAGAGAAACTAAAACGGTAGTAATAAAATAATAATTTTAAATTTCCAGTGTGTATAACCTCGATAAAAGTAAGATGGCGTCGTGTTATCGCCGCCATATTGTTTGCAGAGCGGCCGGCGCGCGCTGCGCAAGAGTTTGTTTTCTGGAGACCTGTTTTACAAAGACGTTTATAATTCGAGAATTTTAATGAGAAGTATTACATTGGGAATATTTTCTTGCATATTTTTTGTACACATATTATTAGTTTTATGCTCCATGTTTGTATAGGGTCATTTTAAGGTGACAGATTCGAAGGCGTTACGTTCAAAATCAAATACATCGAATGGGTTGTATATACCTTGAATTTTGATTAGGTACCAACGTCTCTTATTTACTGATTGCAGAATTATATCGATGACAACATTCTTATTTTGATACAAATTTAAATTAAGACAATACCTATGATTTATTACCTAATTATTAAACAGGCACGATTTTTCTGTGTGTCGGTTACAATTGGCAGATTTTTGGTCGAGCTTAAATGCAAATCACTTAAGTATGGTTTTCCTATGTTGAAAATAAGTGATATGATGAACACTGAGATGAACGGGATTGGTGGGAGAATTGACTCCTAATATACAAACACCTCTGCTTACCTCTTCGAGAGGTATAAGCGTGATTGTACATTTGTATGTAAATTTACTTTCCACTTGTACAACAAAGTTACAAAACCTATCCACATAGTAATTTAAAAACCATTTGCTGAAAGTAAGAGCAAACGAACTTTTCTCCGTTGTCGCGTAAGGCCAAGGGGCCTTGTATTGGGCCCAGCTAAATATGTACTCCACACATAACAACACACAAACACACACAATATGTACACAGCACACACAGCGCTTGCACGGAAAATATTTGGAAACACAGCCAATGTAATCCAAGGAGTTTGCCTTGATAAATTAAATATGCCTAGTGATAATGTCGATGGTTGCGTGAACACACTGAATTCAAATTTGTTTTCTATGAGATCCAACGTCAAATATTTGGTAAGTGGCACCAAGAAGTTAAGGATAAAGATCAGCTGTTTTACTGTTATGACTATCGTGAGTGTTATAATTACCTCATAATTATCATCCTCCTCCATTATAGAGTAATTATGTTATAGTGTCCTAGTAGTTTCGGACTCAAACGGAACTCCAGTTGAGGCCAGCTCATAAATTAAGGTTCCATTTGAGTTCTAAACTAGACGGCTTTCCAGGAAACCTACGGGAATAACATGAAGACTCTTGCTCTGTTCCAGGACTTTTCACAATACTTCTTTTAGATGTAAACCTTCTTGATTGTTGTCCTGGCGTTATCCCAGTACATTCGAATGAGAAAACTTATGCGTACCTAATACAATTATGATGTCTATGTTTTACGATGGAGTGCATTAGACAAGCTTCCACAAGTGACGATACTCAATGGACGTTTTAGCGTATCCTGGGCCACGTTACCAAATGGCTGTATAGCAAATCTTTTCAATAAGGCATTATGGTTTATCATCAAGGGGCTTGTAGTTACGTGGCTACCGCGCAGACTAGTCAATCTGCGAGGTAAAACCGTTCTCGCCGCGGTCAGTCTTCTGATGAGTGACCGTTTTCTTATGTCAAGACCCCTCTGTGCTTCGGAAGGCACGTTAAGCTTGCGCCCGATCTCTCTCCAGTCGTGTTTATTTACCGTCCCATCGGACTATGAGTGTGAGGGAATAAGGAGTGCACCTGTGTTTGCGCGCTTGTGCACTATAATATCTCCTACGTAGTTGGCTAGTCTTGGAAGAGACAGGTCGCCGTGACCAACATTCGGTCAGGAGAACATTATTTTTATCATGGTCTATCATGTCGAGTAAGTAGATCAAGATACGATGATAGTTATGCCAGAATTCCTTAGAATGCTAAAAATAAATGAATAAAGTTAAGTGTTTATTTGTTTAACTCATAGATAGAGTAATGACGGTTAAGCATTCTGAGATTGTATGAACGTGACTATCTCAAAATATAAGTTGCTGATATATTTTCCACTAGCTTTTGCTTGCGGCTTTGTCTGTAAGACAAATTTCATAAAAGCTTTCCCGAAATAAATGGCCTTCCCTAGGCTTGTGTGGGTGTGTGTTATGTTCAAGATATCTCCCTTAGAAGGTAACAAACAACCTCAGTTACTTTTACTTCAAAAATTAAGATTGCGCATTTAATTAATTTGATTAATAGTTTACAAAATACAGTGCATATCAGTGTAAAGTAAATATAGTCGTCATTGAGCTTAAGAAAACCAGAAATTCCAAAATCCCGTCTTTACACTCCTCTAGCTGCACACGTCCCAATTCACATACTTAATTTATTTCAAATGTGTCAACTCGTAGAAAACACATCAAAATATTGACAGTGTAAATGTAAACTGTTTGACCTTGACCGTGACCTTGGCAGGCGGGTTCACCCGCGGACGATAACTAGAGTTAATATTGGCACCGTACACTGAACTGTTTGACAAACGCTCAACTCTATCAATATATAAACATAATATTTATATATGAAGCGCTTTCGGTTCGCTTACAACCAGCAGTTGTGTAATTTGCCTCTGAAACTGATAATCTCTGTGTCTATGTACATTTGTGTGACGTAAAAGTGTTTGTTCTTTGGTTTAAGGTTTTATTGAGGGTAACGTAATGAGGACTTGCTCTACATTGAAGTGAGCTCTGTGGAGACACTTTGTTCGTTACGAAAACTCTCCTATCTGAATGGATTGAATTAGGTATCGTATCTGTAAAAACACTTATAGCATTCCTTTCTATTTAGGCGTATCAGTTCAATTAAAATACTAAATTACCTCCTCATTGTACTTGAATTAGATTTTATGATTTCAACTATCTTTCATACAAAGCTTATTGGCTCTAGGCAATATCACAGCGAATTACTTTTCATAATAATAATTATAAAATAAATAATAAGTAGAAGGCGTGGCTATTTTATTGACCGCAAACTTCATACATTAAAAGGTATAACGGAACCTACAACAAGAAGTGAAATAGAGAAATTTTTAATTTTATGGTAAGTTTTATTAAAGTTGTAGGTTTTATTAAAGCTACAGTTTCATTATAGTCATAGTCATAATGTTTTTATTACATCTACGCTACAAAAGAGCACTTAAAAAATTTCAAATCTAGTTGCTCGGGTCCAAAATGCCGTTTCTATGAAAAGAACCAGCAAGAAAACTCCATATAGTATTATAGGTACATTTAAATTAAGGGTGTTAAAAATAAGTGTAAAACCAAACGCTTAATCACGAGTCATGATAGTCAAATGCTTTTACAAAGGAAGAAGACAGTAAAATTATCTGTTTGCTATTTCAGAATTGTTCGTTGACATTCATATTTTCATGACATTGTGGAGTGAGGTTCATTGAATGTTTTCGTGCGTCCTTTTGTCCGGGTTTTTACTCCTAACTAGGTACTTGTAATATTGATTTGAACTCGTTCGTCGACATTGTTGTAACTCTTTTAGATACTACTGTTCATTAACAATAGGATCAACTAGTAGGTTATAATTATTACCTATAGGTTTTGGCTTTAAGTTTAGTATTTTATATTAGCTGGTGTACTATTATGTACAGTCAGTTGTATGTCTGTTTGTAACACTTAATGAATATGTCTTTTGAATGTAAACTGACAACGACCTAATTGGCGCAGTGGCTAATCGATTGGACTGCTGTGCTAAGGGTTGCGGGTTCGATTCCCCTACGGGGCAAACAATTGTGCAATCCACAGATGTTTGTCCCGAGCCTGGGTGTTTGTGTATGTGATATTTCATGTTTGTGAAACGCACCCACGACACAGCCTATTTTATAAGGTCGGCACAAAATAATCAAAGATACAAATGTTTATTATTCCCGAAAGGGGAGGTTGAGTTTCTTCTTTATTTGGACACCTAAAGTTGGCTGTTCATCAAAAGACTAATTTGTATATCATCATACATTAGGCAAACGAATGTTTCTTTAAATAACTTTGCAACACACTAGGAATTTCTCCTGTATCGTGGGTGTGTTTCACAAACATTAAATATCACATACATAAACACCCAGACCATTGCACTCATATATAATTTTTGGACCCTGACACAAACGAGTTTGTATACAAAAAGTCCAGTTATGTTACTAAAACTATTCTCTAACTTCTTCCAGCCTTGTCTATTCAACTGCGTACCATAGTTAGGTAACAGAGTTAGCTGCGCGGGCGTCGTTTCACATACGTTATGGCATTTCGTACACATCTCGAGTGTTAATGAGATGAGCGGCGGGTCCAGACTGCAATTATCGGCTCTACAGTAATGTGAGTAATGTGACCCTCTTGTACCCTTTTACGTTTTGTGCCTCGTTCACTACTTGTTACTTACCTTAGTAATTTAAGCCAGTGGCTTTACGGTTGATGAAATGGTTCAAATGGTAAGTGGTGAAAGCAATAATGTTGTATAAAATTAAACCTTTAGATATTATAATATCTAAAGGTTTAATTTTGTAACTCTAAATTCCATCATTCGTACAGTAGTGCAACGTTTTCAGGCTTCTCCGATACTATGAACCTGCAATGCAAGTTTATAGTAAAGGCATCTGATGTTTGTTTTAGAAAAAATATTATCGTATGTAGGTTTTGTAGGTAAGTAACAACTAAAAATGTACGTGTATGAAAGGATATGAATAGCGTGTATAAAGATAGGTAGAGACATAGGCTATGATGATAAATCAATCTGATGGCAAAATATTAGCGTTATAAATTACTGTAGTAGCAACTTGCACCAGCCACTGGCCTGTGTAAGTGTGAAATACATTCAAACGCAGCACAGTCTTCAAAAGCGCAAGTCTCAGTGTTTGCGCTAACAATTCTGGCGCGCACAGATTCGTATACCGATGGCTAACGCGTATTTGTTTAGCGATATATATGTAATTGATAGCTGCGACCGTATGTTGTACATCCATGTTAATTTACTGCCTTATTGTCGTTGTGACTTCGAAAATATCCTGTTTGGTGAGAGGCACGTGCCAGGCTTGTGTACATAGATCCTTATTTTTTTCAAAAACAAACATTAAGTGCCTTCACTATAAACTTGCATTGTAGGTCACTTTCTGCGAGACGCCACTATGAGAAATGTAGTGCGGCGTCTCGCTTCCACAGCGAAAAATGACCGGTGTATCTGAAAACACTGAAAATCTGCTTAGTCAATCAGATCCAATATTACTTGACGCTATGCTTATTAGGACTTAACAGTGAGCGTAAGTGGTATGCTGATTATTTTAAAGAACAAAAAAAGTTTAAGTTGACAATCTATTTTATTATGGTCGTAAATTAAAATGCATTGCCGTGCGGATGGATAGGTATCACTATGTCCTCTCACATGTCTATCTCGTGCGGCTAGGCTTTCCATATTATTTTATTACTCTTTAAACTAGACACTATGTTAGTTGTAATAGATTTATCAACCTATTGGTGGTAATTTCACAACGAATTCTAAATCGAATTCCAAGCTTCAAAAGTATTTTTTATGTTATTATAAATACAGGCAGGATATAGGTTGAACTATACACCATTGTTAAATCTGGTACCACCTGTGTTTTATGCAAATAAATGTTTCTTTCTTTCTTTCTGTAATATTAAGAGCCACACAGTAACTAAAGCTTCAAGTCACTGGATTTTTGTACTATAAAGTAAGTAGTCGGATAAAATTTGGATATTGGGCCGAACATTCATATTCACATTTAGTCACTTTACTAGCTCCGCTCCGCGGTGTTACCCGCTACATTTTTTCAGCCAGGGTGTCAGCTACCTTCATACCAAATTTTATCAAAATTGGTCCAGTCGTTTGAGCGTGAAGAAGTAACAAATCGTGATAGAAACACATATATAGCACGTATCTTCATATCAAGTATAGCACTTTTAGTGCTGGCAGTTAAGACTAATGTTTCATAGGTATACCTACGTGTCGTGAATTTTCATTTAAGTGAAGCTTTGGTAACACTCAGCGCAAACTATGGCGTCATACAAAAGACATTTAGTTATAACATAAAAGGACAAGTAGTTTCTATGACTACGCCTGTGAGATGATAAATTCATTACATTTAAATTATAAAGGCGAAAGTTTGTGAGTGTGTGTTTGTATGTTTGTTACTTCTTCACGCCGAAACGGCTGGACCAATTTTGATAAAATTTGGTATGGAGGTAGCTGATACCCTGGATTAGCTCATAGGCTTTGTATCCCGAAAAAATGTAGAGGGTATCTTTAAAATGTTTGCCCATATTATAGGTAATTGAGTTTACGTGATTCATGACAATCATCCTGATTGTTTTGTTTGTTTAGATTATAATTATCTTTTAGGTGTAACACGCTCATATGATACTCTATAGCCTCATTAAAAATAATATAAGTATAAATATACGCTTACAAATTTTCAATCGAGTGAACGTTTGTATTTTCAACAATATAGGTCGCATAGTTTGCTACGACGCACGCTACGAGCTACTAAATACATGTAAATACTTTAAAGTACTATAATCATTATCATTCTTATGTATACAGAAATATACTAGGTATATAATTGTAGTAAATATGTCAAGATAATAATAGACAGGTCTTTTATATGACAGTTCAACTGGACACCAATAACATTATTTACCCGCATATATTCGTCAATTGTTACGACTATAAATAAAATATTACGGCAAGTGACTCCTATGCACACAGCTCGAGGTATTTATTAGAAAAATAACAGATAAATACTTGACTAAATACAAACATTCATGTATGTAAGTACTAAGCATCGAAAAACATTGAAAATCAATTCATTTTATACTAAATAGCTGTGACAATATGAAAACTGTAACCTAGTCGTGTATGCCAATAAGCAAAATCAAATAGTACCGTGAACGTGCGACTTCCAATAATTATGTTTGCTGAAATCGTTAGAACTGTCGATGGCGGCCATCTTGAACGATTCACGGACAAAACGCTATGGAAAATCACGGACAAATCAAATATTACGTATACAATAGTAGTTACTGAGCGCTCAAATTAAATCTATTAAAATATTGAAATCTTTGAAGTGGCAGGAGAAGTTTATTTGTTTTTCAGCAATTTGTAGATGGAAAATGGATACATTAGTTTTTCTGTCGGTTAAAAGGGGTTCTTACATATGATGAGTAAGTATATTCTTTTGGGTTGGAGTGGGCCAAAAGAAATTTATAAAGTTATCCTGTCGTATCGCTTTCTGGGTTGTCTGTATGCTTGTCAATGTCAGTTATCTTGCTATTATCGTATAACTTCTAATGCCGACGGCTTCCGATGGCTGTACATGGCATGTATCTCAAATGTCTTTTCCCTCCTTCGAATTTTCAAGATCCAAAAGAAAATCAAGCCTTTGCAGTGCGTACAACTTAAAATGGCAATCATAATAATTTGAACCATGACTCTACGCTATCTCTGCTTACCCTATCAGTCATTACACTATTGCGTAATGTTATGTCAATTTACCTCTTTTGTTCCAAAATATGGTAATCAAATTCTAAGTAGCTACGTGGTCGCGACCATTGCACGTCAAACAGTCAATATAAGTATCAACTAATATTATCACATTCTCTATTGGTTTTCATTATCAATTCTAGTGACATTATAAATTAATTTGTCTTGAGACTTAGGAATTATTTTGCCAGTAAACATTGAGTTGTCGTTTATTGGTGTAAATATTTGATTCGTGTAAATGTATTTTATTGTTGCTACGTATTAAGTTCTTAGTTTTTTTTACAATTTGACCGATAAGTTGGGGCAAATATTTGTGGCGCTTTGTTGAGTGACTTAACGTATTATTTAAAGGGATTTCCGTCCTATGGTCAATACTGCTTTTTTATGACATTATGTTCTAGGGTACAGGGTGAGTTCACGGAGGCTGACTTATGCAATATGTTTCTGACTTGTCGCGATCGCTTAGCTTCCTGTCAGGCTATGAGTGTAAGGAACTGGATCTTAAATATTACTCTTACACTGTAATATAAACACATATTTTGCTACAACACAAACAAACAAAATTAAAAATCTAGTCTGTAGCAAAAGGAGGTGAGCTCAGCTTATGCTGTATCGGGACGAGCATGACTCAGCAAAGCGCTGATTTTTAACTCTCCGTCTCCCTGAGTTGCAGTGCGGGAGTTATTAATGGCTTGTAAATTTAATATCTTGTTCTTTGTTGGGAAGTCTCAGTCGGTATGGGCTCCCATGACCGATACTCAAATTGGACGTTATTAATAACTAAACTATAACTAAATAATAAACGTTATTATTCCTACAAAAACATTAGAACAACAAACCCTTTCAAAATTAAGTCTTACCTGTAGAGTGTAGGTACGATTTCCTTTTTTATTCCTTGCTAATTTAAGTGGGCGACAGAATACATTTACACGTGCACTTTAATTTCTCGTCTCCATTAGTCAGTTAAAAGCTTGGTGTGAACTTCATAATTGCTCATGTGCTTGGGAATTTGTTTTCAAAATGAAAACCATAAAAAGAAATTCAGCAAATTGAAGATATTTTTCGTGGAAATGTGTTTTTGGTTTTAAGGTTAGTTTTTTCTACATGAATGATTATTATTATGTTCTTGATTGATATTGGGAAACGGTGACGTCATACCATGATGAGAAATTAACATAAAAATTTAAGCATGAAGTCTGGCGCTTTGTTTTACAATTGATTTTTTAAATTCTATAATCTATATCCAGTGGTGTAGATTTTTTTACCTACCTCTATTACAGTAAACGCATCTGAAACATTTATAATACGTATAATATTTCGACGTATTTCATCATAATACATATAAAACAGCTGTCATCTTGTGTCAACATCCTCCAAACTATTTGTTACCAGATCCTCGGACTTATCTCGACAGACGAGAGACGTGTGTGCTCACGTTAATGAGTAATTAAAAGAAAATTTTCCACGAACACATCATATAATGATACCTTTGATAACAGTGGCCTGTCATTATTTATCTTGAAGATTGACGGTACATTCTGCAGCAAAAGTAGTCTCGCATATTGATTAACTTTATTTAAAATTATTAAAAGAAATGTTTATAATTATGTCGTGGTGACGTTATAACTATGTTATGTAGGGTAGGTACTAATTTGCATGTTCAAAGTATATAAGCATATCTTCTTAAATATTTTTAGACACCACGAACTAAAACAACAACGTGACGAAACATGGTTTTATGATCTGAAATCGCCTACTCTCATCATGCACGTTAAGTGATCAGTGATTGTTATTTCTCTGTATGATATAAGGATTTTTCCCGGCCTAGGCTTTGGTCTAGTGGTCGCTAAGCGCGACTGCTGAGCAAGAGGTCCTGGGTTCAAATCCCGGGTCGGGCAAAGTGTTACTGAGTTTTCCATTAGGTAATTCTCAGTAGCAGCACGAAGTCTGGATTTGTGCCCGGTTGATGGCAATAGGCTCGCCCCCTATTACATTGGGACTTACAACATAACTGGCGAAATGTGGGTGAACTATATGTTCACCTCTGCCTACTCCTTCGGGGCATACAGGCGTGATGTTATGTTATGTTGGTATAGTATGGGTAGGTATTATTTATACAAAAACTGAAGTAAACGTTTCCCATTACAAGAGTCTATAATGGTATGTATAAAACGAAATGTTAGCTAAATATTTATGTTGCTAACTATACAGTCATTGTTTCGCAAATGGTTTATGCTGTGAACATAAATTAATGCCTGATAACATGTGATTTCCTATGTTTGAGAAGAAAGAGTGGTAGAAGATTAAATAAATGACACCTCACAATGGTTATAATGTTTACACCATATTTAAAAATAGTTTGTTTGGTAATATTTTCAGCGACTAAAGTAGGTATATGATATCGCTTGTGGGTGTGTTATTTAGTTAGTGTCAATCTTATTAAGGTAATGAGAAAAGTGACCTATTGGTGTCGAATTAAGGTCTTATTTAATTGAAAGATTTTTTAAATACTAGTGTAGAACATGAAATGAGACAATTTCAGGTGAAAAACTGTGAATGTCTTTTAAATCTGTCTGTCACATCGTTATAAAACGTCTATTAATATAAGCAACTCCTAAATCTCTAGCCAGCGGCAACGTCAGGTAAAATTTAATCAATGATTAAAAATGCTCAAATGTTGAAGGGATCTACCCTACTATAAGAATCAAATATGTCTATTATTTATGGGTTTGCCTTTATGATTTTTCTCCTATTTCTGCCACCTACAGTGAGTTACAAATTCCACATAAGTAGGTACATACGAAACGCTAGTTTAAAGCCACAGAGGACATTATTTGATTAACACTAATTAGTGTGAACCGGCTTTGCCTCATCCGGCGGCAATGCAAAGAAAGCGCGGCGTTCTTACACAAAATTATTTAATAACCCAACATTTACATGAAACACTCTTATCGTCATTACATTAAAGATCAATATTTATTTTCAAAAACGTAGTTTTATGTATGTTGTGTAAACCCAATTTGTGTGATGGAGAAAGTAACTTTCTACACGTCTATAGTTTGTCATAATTTGAATTTATTGCAGAAATAATGCTGGCTGCTTTCGGTTTGGTTTGGGATGCTTATGTGTTCATATTTCAAATAGGTGTGCTTATTATTCCGAATATGAAATTTGACAGTAGCAATACCTATCGAAATCAATTACGTTAGCAACTACAAGTGTCAAAATTCGGAAAGAAACTGACTTAAAATTTTTGGCCAAACTACTGTTTTAGCATACCAATCCGAAAAGTAGACACAACAGTTAGGTATTGGCATGTACCATAATGGTACATAAATGCCATAAAAGAGTTAATTACAAGAAAGCAGTTGATCTAAGGATAAGGGTTCTTGAACGGTAGGAAGTCTAAAATAATGTGACTTAGGACAACATTTACAAAATAATTCTGTTGTACGATGCAATTAAATAACAACGTTATTGTTACTGCAAAACATACTATACAATCGAATCACAACGCCCATCCCCTGTAATTAGTAAAATCATCAAACATTTCCGCAAGATGGGTCGATTCCCACCGTACAATACAACCATACATCTCGACCGATTTCACGGACAATCCCATACAAAAGGTACAAGTCAAACGGTGTGACAAAGCCCATTCATTTTAAACGAACCCCTAACAACATTATACCGATGTAATACATATTTCATTATTAATTTCCACCTTTTATGGTGCTTAATTTTATTGCTGTAGCAACCCCGGACGTTATTTTTTTTATAAGGCCGCGGAACGCCAGTACGTTAACAATAGGGGGCGTTGTATTGTTATGCAATATGTTTTTTCTTTTGATAGATAGTTTTATAATCATGTACGGTTAGACAACAAATTTTATCGTAGTGTGGTTGTAGAAATGATTAAAATAAACAAATATAGGTTGGTACAATAGGTCTTAATTACTTCATTAATTTGTGAAAAAGTTGTTCGCATTCCACATTCACAAAAATTACATTTCAGTTTGTCCAAAAGAATTTAACATATCAGAAAATACGTTTGTAACTCACGTTACAACTGACGTTCAGAAATATCGTAAACGTGAATCTTATTCAACGTGATATCAAAAGTTCTCAAAGCCCATTCTTTTGCTGGCTGTAAGTGTTCTGATGTATCCACAGTGGGCAACAGTTCCTGAACGCGATCAGGAGCGTCCTATTCATAAGGAGACACAGGCGTACGCTTCCGGTTGCCCTTTCATTGTGCAAGTCGGCGAGGCAGATCGCGCGCCGCCGGCCATGCGCAACAATGGACCGATTCAAAAATCGAATTCGCGATTCAAAAGCGCATCGATGAGGTTTATTGGCTTATCGCTTGATTGATTGTGCGAACGCCGACGCAATTTTTTTCTTTCAATGTTGCCAGTTTTTATTATCGAATAACTCGATAATATATTTTGATTTGGGCGTGTCGAATTCGCGATTCCCTTTGTCGGTTACAGGAAGTTTTAAGCAACATTCTCTATGTCCTGTAACAGGTACATTTGTATGGAATGTATGATGTTTAGTACACTTGTGTTTGCGTTACGCCTATTAGGGCTTCCATTTAAAGTAAAGAGGCACGCATTGTACCCGTTTACTTTGCTGAAATGGTTTATATTTGTAAATAAATTATGTTCATGCCAATTCGTTTTGGTGTAGTTTGTTTCTTTGCATACTCCCTTGTATTATATTTCAATAGTTATAGTTATGAGTATTGTAAAGCAATTAGAGGTACTTGCTTGTACTCAGGAGTGAAGCATTTCTTCATTCGCAACATTTATGTGTGTGTTCACTGGAGACCCTTTAGGTTTTTTCCAGTTTGGTATGCCTTAAGACATAAGCCATGTGGTATCCGGCGTAGAATTGACCACCCCCTTCCCTCCCGTGGGTGTCGTAAGAGGCGACTAAGGGAAAATTCAGAAGATGGGATTCAGCAGCGTTTTCTGTAACTTGACCACCAACACTGCGACCCCCAAGCCGCTTGCCAAGCGCGGGGATTATGGCAACCCATCCCCGTTCTAAAAGGGGGAGGCCTTCGTTCAACAGTGGACGTCTTCCGGCTAATGATGCCTTAAGACTAGAACATTGTGACGATGAACCATGTTGAAAACATTCAAAATAGAAAAGGCTTACAGCCCTCCATACTAGAGGAAATGGGGCCACATGTGAAAATATCGATATAGAATGCTTTAATAAACGTATGGACTGCTTCGTTGGTCACAAAGCCCGACTGCTAAGCATAGGGTCCTGATCGGGAAAATATTACTGGATTTTTCCATTAGATAATTCTCAGTAACAGCACGGCGTCTGAATTTGTGTCCGATTGATGGCAATAGGCTTGCCCTATTACACTCGGATCTATAACATAACTGGTGTGGGTTTAGGTAATATGTATACACCTTTGCCTATCTTTTCAGAGAATACAAGCGTGATGTAAGTTTTTTATAAAGGTAATCTATCTCCAAGCTTCTTTGTATCTTGGCTGGTGTACATTTCCTGACATCTTTCTGGTTCTGAGTTGAGAAAGAGGTGACTAAAAATAGTCCTATTTATTATTTCTATGGACACACAATCATGTAACTAAATAGTAAAATATGTTTATTTTCTACTTAAATTATTGGTGCAAATGAATTTCACACGTCCGATTAGCCATGACATTGTATGGATGACTTCAAGAGGATTCTGCCATCCTTGTTGTATGAAACACCTCCAGTTTCATGAATCTACGACTACGTCACCGGGAATTCCATTAAAATGTAATGTTTTTATAACAAAGTATATTAGCATAAGCGTTCATGACAATACATTTGGTTTCAACTCACGCGCAGAGATCCTATTGGGTAACGAAACCTCCAGATCCGTGTACCGAGGACCACAAATTTGTATTGCGTCTCAAAAAAAATGCCAATGCACTTGTTTTCCTAACAATAAGGTGCATTTTTGTTTGTATTTGTTTTCGTTGAATACTGAACTAGTGTGGTCGGTCAAAGGACCGTGACGTATTTGTGCTACCGTGGATAAACGGACAGACAGACACCACGTTGAATATGCACAACGATAAAATACACAATCAGAGGAAGCCTATTTTTTACTATTTTTCTGTTGCGCTAGTGTTGATTGCATATATTGTTGTCGTGATGAATAATAACTAATTATTCGGGGTTTGTTTTGTGTTAAAAACAGCGTTTGTATCGAGATCAAAATTAGAACTAATTATTAAAATTTAACTGTATTATTAACAAACAATATTATGCTCAAGTTTATGCTCAGTACTCTTCATCATCATCATCAGCCGGAAGACGTCCACTGCTGAACAAAGGCCTTCCCCTTCAGGAGGTGAGAGCTATAATCCCCACGCTTGGCAAGCGGCTTGAGACTCGCAGTATTGGTGGAGAAGTTACAGAAGACGCTGCTGCCTATCTTCTTGATTTTCCCTTAGTCACCTCCTACTACTACTAACCCTTTATAATTATTTTAATGCCTTAATTAATTACTAATATTACGTACTGCTTAATGGTAATATCGATCGAATACCTATATAACTACAAACAAATACGCGATCTACAATATTTGTCCGACAATCTGACTATTCATCAAAAAGGCCATTAGATAACCATTATGAATGTTATTTTACGTATGACAACACTCAACAATAGTAGGTATTTACATTCGATGTCAGTTTGTTTTACATCCGAAATACACATTGAATAAACGCGTAACATATCTTCCAGCATTCTCAGTTCTTTTATGCTTTGAACATAATGTCACGCATTACAAGAGGGCCATAGTTCCGTCGACCGGCCTTTGTCCGCACAAAGAAAGGTGAATGAAGAACAGAATAATAATAACACATGTTGGCCGGTAGGATTCGAAAGAAAAAAGTTTTGAGATATGACAACACCGCCACGTGTTTGGAACACAATAGGATTTCAAATTTTGAAAATAGAATTCATTTAACTTTTTTCTTTAGTCTTCATAACATGCTAGAACGTACTAATACTGGCCGGTTATAGATGACAATTTATACAGCCTATAAATAGTATGCATTTATCTACCTTCGCGCGTAATTCGCGTGTTATCGTAGACGATATATCAAAAGGGCGTTGTGTTTTTAAGCGCGTGTGACATGTGATAATTTACGTATAATATGTACGTATGTGCTCAGTGGGCTCATAAATTTGCAAGCTCGTGATTTATATGAGGATTAGAGCGCGTTATCATTACATAACTGTGCAGTGGCCTAACGATATATAATAATTTAGGTGCATATTAGTATAATATATCTCAATACGATATCCAATCAGAACTATTGGTTTTCTCTACTACATATTTGCCAGTAGCATTGGTTATTTAACATGAATATACCAAAAATATATTACAGTTACATACATAATTCCAACAAACTAAATCCTATAAAAATAAAGATATTATAAAAACACGTATTCTACATTCTCAGGCACAATCACTCGATGTCTTTGCCATGTCATGTGTTGCCAGTATCAAGGGTCCTTGGAAATGGCGCGCAAACTGACGGCTCCTAGCAAAATTAACAAACAAATGGTTGAAGATTATACCTTAACCGCTTTTATTAAATGTTCCCGTCTGAATTTGAAGTATGTGAGCAGAGATTTTTGTTTGCGTTAATCCATTCATGTGACAATATCACATTTTGCAAATAATACGGATTAAGTAAACCTTGTGTTTTGTTATAATATTCGTAGTCCTTCATATTTTTATTTACACAGTATTTATTATAGTTTCATTCTCGAGGCTCTTTGCTTTGTTAAAACAATATCTATTAGGTAACTGATTCGTTGAGTTCTCAGAATTTCTTTCGCAAAAATACAAAATCATTTATCATTGTCTAGCCTAGAAACATGTATGTGAAACACAGTATTCCGAGAATCGCGCTCATATTGACAGTCGTCGAAACGAAATATACCAAAAAAATATACCTAGGCAACAGTTTCTTAAACCGAAATTACGTACTAACACTCCGTACAACTTCGTTCTATGAACTCGCTGAAATTGTTAGGAATATTCTGCGAAGCAATTTAATTAATTAACGAACAAGAAAGTTCCGACGGCCTTCGGAAAACGTTAATCTTGCTGGCAGTGTAAAATTCACAAAAACTTTAAGCCCCCGCACGGAGCCAGTAGTTTGAGTAGCGAACTTGTAATAGGTTTAAACTTTGAATATTTAAATTGTCTACAGAGTAATTTTGAAATCACAATCGGTACCAGTTATTAATGTTTGTGTTCCTTTGTTTTAATTGAACGGCTACAGACGTTTACATTAGCTTAAACGTAGTAACGGGATATTAATTTGATTGAGTATACAGTATACTATTGCTGGTTATATTATACATACTTAAATATAAAGCATACTACATATAAAGCTCCAACCACCAAAGTGTACACTGACATAGCTCGACTATGTCACTTTGGCAATGTGGCAAGGCCACATCGGTTGAAGAACCGATAACCGTAGTTACGAAAGGTTTTCGAGTGGCGACCACAAACCAGAAGGCGCAGCGTTAGCAGGCCTACCACCAGGTGGACCGGGGACATCGTTAGAGTTACGGGCAACCGGTGGATGAAAATGACAAGTTGCCGTTTTGTGTGGCGTTCTAAGGGGGATGCCTTTGATCAACAGTGGATGTCTGCCGGCTGATGACGATGATAATTATAATATCAAGTGCTTAGGAAAAGGCAAATGATAGAAAACAGTAGCTAGATAAATAAGTCTCTCTCAGGAGTAAACTCTCGAGGAGGAGAAGAAAGTGCGCTATTAAGCTTAGGTACGGGACAAACCCACCACGCGTGCCCGTAATTGTACCTCCTATATAAGCCAGGACCTACAATGATAGCCATAAGGAACATCGCAATGAAGCTTGAGGTGCTATAACGCGTCATTTGATTAAACGACACGGTAGGCAGAAGTGTAAAGTTGTATACCCACAGCGATAGAATTAATTCATTTTTTTTTGTTATAACAAACGTCCCCCTACGCTAGGGATTTCTCCTGTGTCGTGGGTGCATTTCACAAACATTCAATATCACATACAAAAATCCAGACTCGGGACAAACATCTGCGGATCAAACAAATGTTTGTCCCATGCGGGAGTCGAACTCCCTTAGCGCAGAAGTCCAATTGCTTAGCCACTGCGCCAATCGGTCGTAAACTCTACTATGAAGAACGTCTACTATGAAGTTAACCAGTGAAGCTAACCTACTCCTGTATTTCAAAGAAAACCTATTTGTTACCTCTTTGTTGCCCTAAACATTCTTCCCGACTAGTAAGACAGCTTGGGGAGGGGAGATAAATATTTACAGTATTTTCCGTGTGGCAACACCGGGGCGGCTGTAAACAATATTTTTAATCGACTCTGCAAACTGTGTCGCTTACACTTAGCGAAACTCGACGCGATATAAAAACCAACCAAATAAATTTCTTTAGACAACGTGTTGCAAAGCCGGATCTTAATAAATGATATAATTAATATCAAAGTAAAAAAGGTAAAGTACCTATATATTATTGACATGTCTTTTAATTTTATGTTAGGTCTTTATTATCATTTCAAAGCACTAAGGTAATAAATAACACGAATATAATATTTCATTTAATAATTCCGAATAGCAACGTCCGTACTTAGACGTTTGCACAGTGTTTTAATTAAAATAATTTAAAATATAATCGCTTTAAAGCCGGAGTTGATAACAAGGGAAGTTGAGAATTTCCGAAACGGAGTAACAAGACAAAATAATAAAATATTAATAAACGCCCGTAGACGGTGGAAAAGTTTCATCGGCGTCCAAATATTTGTGTTTCAAATAAAGCGCGCCTGCGATACGATGGGGTTACCGGCGCGGACGCGAACCCGCTACCCTTGTAGTCGGCACATTCAGTTTTGCTTACAGTACTTTTATGTTGTATTTTATGAGTATGGACCGTTCGTAATTTTGTTTCTTGTGGGCGCGGCGGACCGGAATAATGTGGAGTGGATTAGCTACTGCGGTGTTTCTGTTTCTTATTTTATCTTGTTATTGGGTTCTGGGAATTGAGTGCCATTGTATTCATATAAAATAATTGTTTGCAAATTCATCAGCATGAAAAATACCGCGTCTATTCCCCTATTTCCTTGCCCACGATTTAGGCTAAGTACCTATATCTATTTAATCATAATGGGGCGAAAAACTAGCAATCAAACAAGGTTTGTTTTCCATTTCGAAAGGTTGTGTTACAAACAAAGGAACAATCTAAATAATAACGAATGCGATGAAATATTAAAAAATCGAATCTAACGCCAGATGAATATAGCTAACACCACCATTAACAAACACATATCCATCCAATACAATAGCTGAAACAAAACCATTTACCAAATTGAATGTTCGTTCTCTAAAGTCAAATTGTGAGTGGGCTAACTACAATAAAAACGGTACATTGAAACCTATTAGGACGAGTGCCTAGTTGTAATGTAATATTAAAATAGTTGGGCGGTTTGCCCCGGGCTGGTTCGCTGTGAAAATAAATCAAATAGGAGTACGAGTAACTTGTTAAAATACACTGTCCATATTCGCGTCGATTGTTGGAACTAAATTTGATATGCAATGCTGCGTTTGTTCTGCAATGGAAACTATTTTTAGGTTATTAATGAGAGGGTCGTGTCTAGAATACTTTTTCGAAGCTGATGAAGCTCTTTAAATATTTATAAGATACAGATTGTTTACTGGTTTCAAAAAACCAGTAAACAATCTGTATCTTATAAATATTTGCTAGAAAGCAGTTCCGAGATCAAAATCTCGTAACTGCTTTCTAGCAGTTTTTTCTTATATATCTACTCCTCGCCAATATAATGGAAACTTATTTTATCATCAAACTAAGTATCTTCTACTACACCTTTAGGGTTTTGGACTAGACCTAGATTGGACACTGCCTTATATTGATCCTAACAGTATGCCAGCTTGTAGCTTTCGTGCTGTCAACAATTAGTCCGTTACGCTGGGCGGCATAGCCACGAAGCGTTTGCCAGAGCTTTGGCCTCTTGATTAACACAAAACTTCGTTTCAATATCTCTAGCTTGGTCAACTTGGTAAATATTTTTATTTACCAAATTTGTGGGGCTCGTAGCTATGTGGCTACCCCGCAGATCAGTCGATCTGCGAAGATAAGCCGTGCTCGCCGCGGTCAGTCTTGTAATGGGGGACCGTTTTCACATGTCGAGACCCCACCGTGCTTCGGAAGGCACGTTAAGCCGTTGGTCCTGCGCCTGATCTCTCTCCGGTCGTGTCGGTCTACCGTCCCATCGGACTATGAGAGTGAGGAATGGGGAGTGCATCTGTGTTTGCGCACATACGTGGTCACTATAATATCTCCTGCGTAGTTGGTTAGTCTCAGCTGAGATAAGCCGCTGTGACCGAAATTCGGTCCGGAGGACATTAAATGTGAATAAGTCCATAAACTCTCTTTAGAAAGTCTCAAAATCTCTCCTACAAAAAAAAAAAGAGGACAATTCGTTCCAATTTACCCAAAACAGGAAGTTCCGAAATCCATTACGCAGGTGGATATATTCGTGTGGACATGCAAAGGACTCGTAAGTAGATATCCGACAATCAGTGAACTGAGTGATTGGCGGGATGTAGCGCTGCGGCTTATCACAGATATAACGAGTGTTACAGATATGACACCGATGGGATAAACGTTTGTGAGAGTAATATCCGCAGCGGAAATAAGGACGATTAACCTGGGTTTCGATTAGATAGGTTAAATTGTTGCAATTCATTAGTTAAGTATAAGTTTTCAGGAGTATTTACTAAGAGTGTTCCGAATAAAATTCGATAAACACTAGGCTTATGAAATTTCGCCTTGTGTAGGAACTGTGCGATCTATGTGCTTTGAGTATATAAGATGACAATACCTCCAACTATTTCTTCAAGTTATATGTAAAACTAAGGTATTCAAGTAGGTTTACATTTAAGTTGTATTACAATTTTCCTGTTTAACAAGTCACATGTTATACTTGGCGACTATTTATGTATTATGTCTGCTTCGTGGACAGTAAAGGTATAGAATAGAACTTAGTTTTTTCTGCTCAAAGATTGACAATAGCAAAAAAAATGTAAAAAAAACTTAAAACGTTAAGCAATCTGGAAAATGGCCTACATTGTTTAGGCATCTACATATTGTTTCTTCCATCTATGTTCATCTTGCTTTGCTAGAAACTCTGTGTATTTTATATTGCCTTCTTTCATATCTACAGAATAAGTCTATCTAATTATACTAATGGTCACTATGGTCAGACCAGCCAAGGTAACCACGTTTATAAAAATATGTGTTTTATTTAAAGTCTCTATATCCGTGAGCCCGATGTATTGGATGGCCGAGGCGGGGTGTGTAATTGAAAGCAAACATGCATTGTTGCTGCCCGTATCAATCAGGGATGAACGGCCCAATAGTTTTCCGCGTATCAAACATTAGGGGACCCGAACATGCTACACGAGAGGAAATTATATATTTTTGATTTTATCGTTGTATTGGTTTTGAATTTTTTTTTAAGATATACGTCTCAGTTTTCTGAGACTTTCCCGGCATTAAAAAAGATATAGTGGCGTACTTACTGAGGAACAACCGTTGTTTAGGGATGACATGACCAGCAAGTCAAAAAACACAATTTTCTTACCATTATCGAAGTTTTGTATATTTGCATACATCAGAAAATTACATCTGTTTCTCAAACGGCTAGGCAAAGACCACGGACATAAATGCAACAGTGCAAAATCTCATACAGTACCAATAAAATGAATAACATTTCTAATTCCAAATTACCAATACTTCGCACGACTTAATAAACTCGTCACATCGAAACCGGAGCAAAATGAGCAAACGATTTCTATAACACAATGGTGTGACATCCACCCTCATTACGGGGGTTAGTTGAAATTAGTGTTGGTCCTAGCCCTCCACGCAACGCGTGCGGTGCGCGTGCCGCAAACACCAGCGCGTGCGCACGCAACGCGCACCGATATTAAAAGGAATATGTTAATAAGTGATAGAGTAAAGCGTGTTCCGAAATTGGAAATGCAATTTTTCTCATCGTTTTTCCATATCCATTTTACGGAAAAAAAAATATTTTTATAATAATAAAAATTCCCTTTTTGCCTCACTGCCCCTACTAAAGACCTTGGTTCGGCGGATGGGTAGTTCAGCAGGTGTTCGTCTGTTAGACAATTCTGTTGCAGCCTGAGGGTTGTACCCAACCAATGTACTGTATTAACATCACAAATTTACATAGGTACTACTAGTAAAAAGAAAAAAAAAGCTATGCCTGTTTCCGAAAGAGAATCAGACACTATGTTTTTCTATTTTCTACTATCATTTACCTACACTCATTTAATTCTTCCTACATGCTCGTAGGTACCTCAACAAAGTTTCACATCAGCCTGTAGCTACCGCCCTCGGTCCTCTGTCCCGCGACTGCCTCCTCCAGATACGCTCCACATTGTTACTCGTGTAACATTCGAACACTTAACGTCATCCTACAGGCGGCCAGCTCCCCTGGTGTGAAACTGTCGCCTCCAAATCTAAATCGCCATTCAACTAATAATCTATGGATTCAACACCATTTTTTATTTAGTTTTACATTATTCTTTATTTCTTTTATCCTTTAGTTTTATGTAAGATACTAGCGTAATAATATAAATCTTGTAGTTGTTACAGTGTGTGTAATCTTTTCAGCTTATGGCTTTATTGTAGGTGTTTGCTATAGGTATTTAAAATACTATTTTTCGCTAATTCAATACTAAATTTTGGTTACGTTGAATTTCTGAGCACGGAGTAGATAACATGCTTAATTAGTTATAGGAAACTATCGCAAATTTCCCTATAAAAAAAAATGAAAAGAAATTGCTTCGATCTCAACTACCTACGAATCAAAACTCTAAGTAGGTAGGTATATTCAGCAGCCATTATAAATTAAAGATGTCCCGATATCTTGGGAACGTCACGCTCTTATAAAGTTAGGTTCTTGGCGGGTTGGGGACCGGGGCTCCATCGAATGTAATCCGCCGGCTGGGCGGGCGAGCACGGCTGCGCTATCGCCGCGTCGCAGCCGCATCTTGCTAGATATAAGCCTACATAAACGTGTATTTGGTTATGTTGGGGTGGAAAGTAGTTTCCAAACTGGCGATCTTCTCTTGGGAACTTTTGGTCGCTGAAAACTGATTTTTGTATTAGATTGAATTGAAATGGCTCATTGAAGTCAGGAGCAGTCAAGGGTTCAAAAGACCGAACACAGACACACTTGCACAGAATGTAAGTTTACTGTTTACATACCTACTTCATGACTCCTGCTAGAAAGTGGGGTGCTCTGATAGGTATTACAACAATCTTGAAGTTTGTTAAACGAGTTCATCTTTGGCGCTGAAACCGCAAATATATCTTAAAATAATATCACCTTAGAAGGTTGTTAAACACCTATAGGTTAGCATAGTTAACTATTATTGCATATTCTTTGACAGTTCGTAAACTAGGTAGCTAAATAATAGCGATCAATTATTATATTCAACCATATTTTATCATTCTATATTGATCTTAAAAGACAAATACTTACTTGCCGAAAATTCAGCGTACATCTGAATCAATAGGAAATCGAATGTAGAACAATAAATGCAATTTTATTATATTTGAATTCAACGTTTCCTGGAGTTCGGAAATAAAAATAATTGTCTCAATGTGTGAAGAGGCGGAAGGATATTCCATTTATTAAATTTTAAATCGAAACTCGTGATGAATAATAATACAATAATATTCAAGCGTATGTACATTTTAGTGCAAATAAAAAACATGAGTTTGCAGCGCGTGTATTATGTTTGAGCAGATATTTAAGATATAGGTATATTTGAATGATTCTATAATACATCAGGGTGTCTTCTGTGTTTAAGTTGGTTTCACAAATATAGTGGGAACCAAACGGCCGAACGTAAAATGAAAATGTGCCAATTAGAGTCCTTAGGTATATACTATGAACAACCTAAGAATAATTAGGTCTATTGAATTAAAAAGTACACAATACCTTTATTAAATTAAAACGACTAAGGACATGTCAAGAGGCGTGTATTTGGTGTCACTTACAATTCTGGATAACTTCAGTAACTAGGTTAAATTTCTTCCAATTTGTCGGAGGCTTGGAGCCTAGCCTACAAAGACTGACACAGTTATTAATTACACAAAATTAGTGTTATTTAATTACGGAAGGTACAGTATTCCTTCACAAATTTACAATTCCGTTGATAATTTATTTGTTTCTCCTGCCCCGAAAGAAGAGGGCAATAAAAAAAAATTAATTAGAGTCCAAGTATTTGCCAAGAGCGAGTCGCAATTATGAAGAGGGCACTCAACTAACAGCGACATCTACCGGCAGATATAACGTTTAATTTTAACGTTGTTTTATAAGTAAAATTAACCCGTTTTTAGGGAGGCACATAAATAATGATGGACGCCTGACTTACCCTCGATGTCTGTGTAACTCGGAGATTAGAATGTTAATGAATATGAATATTGAAAACGTAATAAATGTATTGTACTGTTTAGGCGGATAAAGCGTTGTGAAGGGAAGAGAAGTAGTTAGCCAATACAGAAGACCACCGTGAACTATTTAGTATACCTATACCATCACGATATTTTTTTTAAATTAGCCTGTTTAGTTTCCCACTGCTGGGCAAAGGCCTCCCCATCATTTTTCCACGCTAATATTATAAAGGCGAAAGTTGGGAGTGTGTTTGTATGTTTGTTACCCTTTTCACTCTCAATGCTTTATCCCTAAAATATGTAGCAGGTAACACCGCGATGCCCAGCTAGTATAATATAATAAATTGACATCATCTATCATCTTCCAGCCTCTTCTCTTTCGGCCTCCAGCTGGATATCGATTTAATTATTTTCATGAAGTGACTGCTTAGCCTCCACAGTTTAGTCACTAAGGTTGTCAGACTTTTAGACTTCTGACTACTCGTAGGCCCGTAGCAACTGTCAAAGATCTACGACAGCCGGGACCGACGTCGACGGCTGACGGCACGGGAAGTCTGGTTATAAAATGTATGGTCAGAATCTCTGATGGTCAGAATAAAAAAGTTGTGTGTCATACTGATTGTGCAGCTGGAGAGTTGGTTGCGTCATATCTTCTTAGTGCTATAGCTGTGCACTAGAAAGCGGTTTTAAATGGGCGTTTTGAGGGGCTGTCTTATTTTTCAGTATAAAGATTGACAGATTTTACAACGGTGAGCAAAACCACGTCAGAGCCCTACAAGCAGTTTAAACTCTGACACCAGGTAGTTCATCAACCATACGACAAGAAGAACTACAAATGTAGTATTTTAAATAGTCTGTTTAAAATAAATAACTTTTTATTTATTATATAAATGTATCATACAGAATGTATCAAACAGTAATAATTAGAAGGCAATGTGTACTCGTGGTTACTCTCAGCGTCATTAATTGCAGGCGCGTCAGGTGTGTGCAACCGCATGCCCAACCAAGCGTAATGTGTATGTATCGACGTGGCGTAATGAAAACACACTCATTTTGACACAGTCACCGCTTTATGTAAATAGGTACTATAGATACAGGTATCTGTGTTAAAAGTTGATGAATTCAGGATGGGAAACCGGTATAGCGTTTATAGAGTTAGGAGTATCCTAGTAACGATGGTGTACAATCGCTTGATAGTACTCCAATTATATTGAATTAATAGGAGCTTCTGTTTTTCTAGTTTTTACCGCGACTTCGTCCGCGTGGATTTCGAATGTTTTATAGCCTATAGCCTTCCTCGATAAATGGATTATCTAACACAAAAGGAATTTTTCAATTCGAAACAGTAGTTCCTGAGATCGCGCGTTCAAACAAATAAACAAACTCTTCAGCTTTTATTGGTATAGATATGTTGTAAACCAAACGCTTATGAAACTGAAAATTGTCTTCTTTAGAACATTCTTTACTGAAAACGTCATTACTAGTTTCTCGAATACAAAATGTCATTTATCGAGTAGAGTGGGGTAGTATGCATAACATATATGCCTTAACAACTAAAAAATAATAATTAAATGTAATTGTACTGGGATGTAATCACTTATATCATTAAGTAAACACCGATTGAAGTTTGGTCCAAATGACGTCAGAATCGTGAATCACAGCTGATTCACACGTGTCCCAGCAATAAGAATAAAATAATCACCCTGTTATTAACACCCCAACTATTAGCAGTTTTAAATCGTTATTACATTTGTGTCAAACGGCTTGTCAAATGTACGCAACACGTACCTACTTTAGTGAATTATTGCAATTAACATTGTATATTTTAGTTTTACACATATGCGGGTGAAAAAGGGTAGTTTTGTAGGCATTTGTTTGGCATTTACGACGATTTCGAATTGAGCTGATGGTTGTCAAAGGCTATTTAGTAGGGCGACTCTACTTAATTGGTTGCTTTAGGATTCTTTCAAAGCTTGTTTGCATACCTACCTATTTCTTTAATAAAGCTTTCTGTACTCTTTTGTAGTCTCGCACGAGACTTATTTCTGCACTATGGGTAGACAATACAGATATCCATTAGCAACGATACTGACGAACCTGAATAAAAAGATTGAGATTCAAAATCATCATTCCCGCAGACTGTCTATCGATTATGCAACACGAATATTTTTTGACCTTATAGCAGTTGAATATTTTTACTAGGTATATATTCTGACATAGAAATACAAGCTTGACAAAATATTGTCGCAATATTTCTCCCTGACAATTTCAAGCTTGTCTCCTAAAATCCTGAAAGCGTAACTCCACTACTGTCACCCCGGCTGTTAATCTTTATTAGAGGGCATTATATGTGCATTCGTCGATGCTCCACGACTCGGCTCACGGGATTTGTATCAGATTTATGTGCCAGACGGTACCGTTATATGGTACCAATTTATTACCCCGATAAAAGTTTCGGGGAATTCGTCATTGAGGTGATTATTAGCGATTTTAGGAATGGTAAAATTGTAGTTAGTATTTTAGTATACCACCGAAATATCAACTGTATTCCCCAAAGAGGAAAGGAAAGGTATGCCTATAGTATACCCACATTGCGCCAGTAATGTTATAGGTCCCAATGTAATAAGGGCGAACCTATTGCCATGAACCGGGCGCCTACCATTTTTTAAAATGTAAACTAAGCTATGTGTGTACTAAGCTATGAATGCTTTCGTGTTTTGTTTAGGAAAACAATTTTTAATGTAAACTTGTACTTAGCTATGAATGCTTTTGTGTATTATTTAATATTTATATCGCCTGTCCTTAAATACCAGACCACCGTATTAAGTATATTGTTAAGGTTTTATAAAACACCTGTGGACCATTTTTTCATTAACTAGGTTTTTCTTAAAATAACATATTTATCGGCCAAAAAATTTGCGTCGAAAGTGATGAGGAGGAATATTTCGATGCATAATTTTTAGATGTTTTTTGGTTGTATATATTATGTTGTATATATTATTAGTTTTAACGTAGGTAGTATAAAAATCGAGTGTACATACTTATTAAGTTATGTGTAATGTTATTAAATCTAAAATCATTTTTTTCAAACAAAAGGAACACCGCTTATAACGCTGGTGTTATCAAAATCCCAACTTACCAACATTTTCTTATTCTATTGTACACTGATTAAGCTACGTCGCTACCTAGTCTACAGTCTCACACGAAACCAAATCTTAACTCTCAGTCTATAAGTATCAAATTCCGATACACCAAATAATCCATGCGTTGCAATGTGCAAATCGTAACAATCAAACACATAGTTAGGGGCTATAGAGGGTTTATTTATTTTTTATGGTCGAACAAATTCGCGGAGATTTGGTGGAAACGGGGGCGCAGAGAAGGGTGGCATCTTAATGAGATGCGGCGTAAACATTACCTACTATTCCTTGGGGTAAACCGGGGTAAATCCACCCTCGGCCTATCTTTGATTCTGACTGATATTTACACACTATCTTTTAATTGTTATTTATTTATGGCTATCTCAAAAAATGTTTGCTTTATGCACTTGAAAATACATTACTTTGATAGAAGAATTTGTTAGATTAAACTGCTACGTAGTGCGTAGCAAATGTAATTACTAAAAACAATGTATTTTTGACTGATTTTCAGTCGTAGCGACCAATTTAAATTGAGACTAGGCAACTACACACAGATGTATTTGAATATATATGTTGAAGACATAGGAACACTTTTTGTTCTGTCACATTTTGTCACAAATGTATAAAATGGCAAATATTCTCAACCGAAGGGTAATCATGACCAATGGCTCAAAATTTTTTCTTACGCATGGCAAGGTGGTGTGTAAAAACCAGTCACAATTCAGTAGGCTGACCGGCTCTGTGTAACCTCGCTGGACGACTAATCTGCGCGGCGCCTACGTAGCTACAAGCTATGTGAGTAAGTATTATGTATAATTATAAATACTCTGCCAAATTGCTTCCATAGTACCTAATAATAATAATAGTTTTATTTCTCAACACAATACACATGAAAGCATCACATCTAATCAAAATACATTTAAGTATTTAATCGGTATATTACAGGGAGACCTGTGCTAAGTTAGGCTTTAAGGGCCTGTGTTTTAGGTAGTACCTATCGTGTCAACTACTCTGTATTTTTAGCTAATTCCATAGCAAAAATATCAGCTAGTTAACATGCGTTTAACAAGCATCTGAAACTCGTTACTCGTGGAACCTCTGTTAGCACACCCCAGCTACAAAACTAAGTGTGACTTGATATAATATACTTTCAGGTGTTTTCAGCTTTCCATTCCTTCCGTAACCTTGGGATCGCTTGTAGCAAGCCCGCCCACACTTAAGTAAGTGATAGCTATAATTAATGTCTTATTTCGTACTATCGTCGTGTTGGCACGAGCCAAACACTTGCCATAATATCTCTTGTTTTGTCAGAACAAAATTATCCCCAATGCCTTTTCAAATTATGTACAGTAGTAATAACATTGTCAATCACTAGGTAAGTATGTTGTTATATATATATATATTAAGTATATTGTATATGTAGGTGTAGGCGTATTAGACCCATAATATAAATTAAAACTCTATCATTTACGTTTTTCTTTTGTTCACTTGCTGTCATTACATTAAAGAAAAACGCCAATGCTGACCGCATTCTGGTCAAAGTAATTAATATTGCTCAAAGAATCCGAATGTTTTGACACAGTACAAGAGTGATATGCTGTACAAAGGAACATTTTGCCAAAATTTGTCTGAAACTGAAGGAATTAGTCAAGCATTAACATTTCCTATACCAAACTCGATTTTTTTAATATCTCGGTATTTTACACGAAACATGTTTAGGTGTATTTCTTTGCCAAAAAAATGGTTCCTTTCGGTCTTTAGGTATCACGAAAAGTTTATAGCAATACCTCAAATAATAACTCTACCCATCTGTGTATACTAAGTTCATAATTAATACGAATTGTCTTTAATAATTTGGACATAATGGCCAGTGCTCGAGGTTATCAGAAACATGTCGGCGCAAGTCGTGGCCTGGCACGCGACGTCGCAGCATTATATTTAATTATTCATTGAGTGTTTGTGCAGGTGTCATGTCGCCCTAAATACCGGCTATGTCTGAAGCTGAAGATGGAAATTTAATTTAGTTTTTGTAGATCTTGGGTTTGATATTAAAAGTTTTTAATTAAATAATGAAATTGGGCAGATAAAGAGTGGTTACTGGTCACCGAAAAGTTTTAAGACTTGCTTCCTAGCTTATAGAAGCAACTTATCGAAGTTGTATAGCCACCCAAGATAATAATAATACTTTTCAATATTACGGCAACAGAGATTACAAACTAAAACGAAAAGAGCTAGGTGGAAATATTTGCTGCAAATCACAGGGAAATTAAGAGGTTATACCTAGCAGGGGGATTACCCTGGGTAAAATTTGATTGGGAATTTTTCCAGTGTTTTGGAATTCATTAACAAAAATTGATAAAGTTGTTTTGTGTGACTACTCAAATGACAATGTTCTCCTACGCTGACCCTACATATAGGGCTTGTACAACGCTGAAACAAAAAAGTCTAAATCCCTCTCTGTTACTTCTCTGTTATTCTTAGCTTTATTCTCTGTTATTCTTATTCTTAGATATGGACTTCTACTATGGGGAAACTCAGTAGACATAAATAAAGCATTTATTTCACAAAAAAAATGTATCCGGGCAATAAAAGGTATTGGTCCTATGGAGTCTTGCAGGCCTCTGTTTAAAGACCTCAAAATTCTTACGCTCACGTGCCTCTATATATCTGAGATTGGATTATTTGTTAAGAAAAATAGTATGTTATTTAAAAAAGCAAATGCTACTAAAAAGTTCATTTCAAGAGATCCAACTAAGTTGGCAGTTCCCATGATATCAACGACACTGTTTAAAAGAAATTGTTCCTGGATGATAATCCAAATATACAACAAATTACCTAAAGCTATAAGGGAACTGCCACTTACTAAGTTTAAAAGAGCACTAAAGAAGTGGCTTATTGAAAAATGTTTTTATAGTATCTCAGAATTCATGACTCACAAATAAAAAATATTTTCGAAAGGTACAATAATTGTTTGCTTTACATTTTATTTGTTTTGGTTTTTGGTTAGTATGTATAAAAGTATTAGTTTTTGTTTGAGTTATTGATGTAATGTTTAATTTTAGAGTGTTATTTTATATCTTGTAATTTTAAAGAATTTTAAATGTAATATATAATTAGAAACTTAGTGTACTTAGGTCTAAACCTAAGAAAATATTTGCATGCCTATGTTATGGCGGAATGTGCCGAACCATTTATTAATATTACCACCAATATTGTAAACCATGTTTCACGCAAATAAAGATTCTTATTCTTATTCTTAACGTATCAGTGTGAGGCATGCTTATTAAAATTAAATTAATTCTGCTAGAAGTTGCGTGCATACAAAAAGCACGCAACAAAGCCATGGCACCTATCCTACCCACACGTGCACCGTCCAGGCATTGTATTTATTCGCGAGGTCACACGTTACCCGCTAGCTAGCCAACTCGCGCCCGTGTTTGCTTGCGACACTCGCATCTATTCGTTATCGCGCGACTCGGCAAACATCGGCAAACATCGCCCGTTCCATTAGTCCAGTTCTTTATTCAAATTCTGTTTGCTCATTGGTCGGTCCGCAGATAAAATCAACAGATAGGTACGCGGTACAACCGGCGTGTTTGCTTATAAATTTTAATTGTGACCTAATGACATAGTTGTAGGACGGTGAATTGTTTTATGATTCTTGGGTAGTTTTTCATGGAAATCTGCGCAGTGTTACTTGCACAGGCATTTACAGTTTTAATACGCAATTTGTATTGTATTCATCGTTATCTATATTTCGCAATGAAGGCCCTACAAAAGCTCACCTTGAACATTACTTTCTCTTAACAATACCAAATAAAACATCGATATATTACACAACTTAACTTACATTGTGAGTAAAGGCAAAATATCAAGGCTTGATACGTCTTTTTATTTCTAACCAACCCTATACTCGAAAGCTCCTATTTGTAAAAAAACAAACCCTGTAAATGGTACAACCCTAAAGTACCAAGCATAGCTCAGATTCTTCCATAGTAACAGGTATTAAGTATACGTCTGTCTAGGGTTGTGCTAAAACTTTTTATTACACGTCTTTCGCTCGCTTTAAGAAGGAAGTCTCATCTCTCGAAATTAAGTTTCAAATATTAAATTCGCCTTTATGAAAAAGATACACCCACTTCTTGCGAGGCTTACCCAACGCTGGAAAATGAATTGAACATTATTATATAAGCATGTTGTGTTGGTAAACGCGCATCATACATGATTATTATTAAGATATTAGGTACCTTTATACAATAAAGCCTACCTACTTTTAAACAATAAAAAATATATAGATCATATATTTCAAAAGAAGTAAACAAAGAGTTTCTATGAATGCTTTAGATATTGGTATACAAATTTATTGAATAGTTTAGTATACATAATTGAATATATATATATATCCAAAATATATCCGAATTTAAATGTATGATGAATGTAAATGAAATAAAGATGAATAATTTTCACTGCAGGATTGATCGGATATCGGCCGACGCCATCTTTTGCTTATATGAAATTGACGTGTTGAAGTGTTTGTAAAAACTCATTTACAGAAATAAATCATTTATAAAGGTTTTGGTAAGCATAGCAGTAGTAAAATAAATTGAAAAATAGTATCTCAATTTTCTGCTTTTGTCAAATCTAATGTATTTTTAAGCATCTTCAAACTAGTATTTCTATATTTGTGTATCTATAATCAAATAGAGTCTTCACAAAGCTCTAATTAAAAATGAAATCCACCCCCTCAATTCGTTTAATTGTAACACCACGTTTATGCAATAAAAGTACAATGTTCGTATACAACCCCTGTCGCCTGTCGACAGAATCACTGCAATAGAAATCACGCCGCGTCGACCAACGGAGACTCGGGGAGAATGGGACACAGAATGAGAAACACAGAAGGTTTACTCTACTACGGAACCAGAAACCATAGATCAAAAACAATAGGGAAACATTTAACGACTAGTGAAAGCTGCAAACGCGCTTTTCAAGAACCTTTTACTCACAAATCCTGGATGCCAAGCCTATCAGAGAACTCTACCTTATCAACTAACTAACTAACTAACAGATAAACAATCCTTAAAATAGCAACAGATTTCTACGCAAACCTCTACAACCAAAAATACCCTAGAAACTGTGTAAAAAATCCATAACTTCCACTCTCAAAATAAAACTATTATAGACTGGAAAGAAGCAAAAATAGATCGAAGATTTACTCAAATACTCGCGTAGATTCATGATATATTTAGGCTATACCTTTAACTAAAAGCTGACCCTATCACGTAAAGGAAATGATTATGATTATAGCAGCCGACAAAAATATCTGGGAGTTGCATTGTGTGGGTCATTTTTTTTGACTGGTTGTCATAATTTATACACTTAGTGATCCGTACTCTCAACTCCGCGATGCAAAAAGAGACCAACAACACGACGTCATTTTAATTGCTACTTATAAGTTATAACTAACCAATAACACATTGTACAATGTATAAAACTTATTTAATTACGAGCAAAAATAAATGTGATCGTTTTTTGTTTTTGTAGGTAATTTGAAGTTTTCATCTTCTTATGCTGAGTAGAGTGGACATTCTGTACACATTTATTTATTGCACAGAGGGACCGAGTACCGGGATTATCTCTCATTAGCACGAGGAGAGCGCGTTCGTGCGTGACAATCCCGAAGTGACGGCTGTGGGTGGAAGCTTTACCTTACAGTAACGTCACGCGGTACGTTGCGGCAGTGGTGAGTTGGTGCTGTGGTGCTGCCACTATTTTGACTGCAAAACTTGAGGACTGAGAAAGAAACTGGAGCGAAAGGAGCAAGGCACTGATCGACTGGCGTCCAAGGATAGGAAGCAGAAATGTCGGCTCATACTCAATGGAAAGGTTGACCACCGACTTGTGCTCTTACACGTGGGTGATCCTTGGAGTCGACGAGTCCAGATTTGGAGTTTGCAAAAGAGTCTAATAGCTATTTTGTGAAAGCTGTTAAGACACATGAGTAGGTAGGTATGATGGCAAATTGTAACCACAAAGATAGTCAAAGAAAAATAGTTAACACTGAACTAACACGTGTCAACACTGGTTTCAGTCACACAATTAAAACAATAATTCTCATTCATTGCAGTATCTATCATCTCGACACCCACGCTAAAGATCTCGGCAATAACATTTAACCCCAGTATAAGTCCGCTAAGTACCCCCGCACATTTGTGCACCCATTTGTCGCAACAATACGCTTCTAATCGCACGACAAAGGCACGGTTTAGATATAAATACAAATCGTGTTGTTTTCGGTCGGCACCCCTGCGCGACCCCTTGGATGAAACGGGCTCGCGTTTGATGGTGGTGCGATTTTCGCGTACTGCACCCTTACTATGCTCTCTTAAAGCAGCGCAGTTTACGTTGTGGAAGCGAGACGCCGCTCTATGCAGTGTAATGAGGCGACTCGCTTCCACAACGTAAACTGCCCTGTTTCAAGAATTCATGGTCAGGTGGCTGAACATTGCTGTACGTGCCTGTTTTAATTGTAGCTTTTTTTAAAGTATTATGATATTCTGTTTGAAATGCAGTATTACAGTATGTACTTAACTAAAACTCATAAGTTTTGTCATCAAGTTAATAACAGTTTTGTTAATAACATTCACCAGTTTCATCATCTTCAAGTAGGTACATTATCTAAGTTCCAATAATTTCATAGTAGTCAATTTCTTTTAACCTCTGTTCCATCGTTTAATTCAGGAATAAATGCGAAAGTTGTCAGTCTGTTTGTTTGCTGCAGTAATGTCTACACCACTGAAGCGATCGCTGCGTTAGATAGGCAGAAAATTAAACGCGAAGGAAGGACAAATGTAACTTTTCCTCCCAAAAAAGATGCGTCAAATTGCCACGCAGACAGTCACAGTCGATAGCCGGTATGCTAAGACTGAAGAAGAAGTCTGAAGTGTTGCTACTACCAAACATGAACGTTTCACAGCAAAACAAAAGAGTAACTATGGAGTTTCTTGCCGGTTCTTCTCCATAGAAACGACTTTTTGGAACCGTGCAACTAGTTTGACGTTTTGTAAGTGCTCTTTTGTAGCCTATATGAAATAAAAACATTATGACTATGACAAACCGAAGACAAAATCACCCTCCATGTGCCATTATTCACCATAAAATTCCCTTCCAAAGAGTGCCGGCGGGCAGTACCGAGATTTTTATTATTCGCATGTGATACAGGGTGGATTACCACGATACGATTGAATAAATTATCGTCGTTCATCGGAGTTTCATTGAAAACATTTTTGGTGTTTTATTAGGGTAGCTGTAAACGTTTTATTGGGGTGCGTTTCTTCCGAGGGTAGTTTAGGCGCCATATGTGACAGATACTGTTTATTTTTAATTTGATTAAGTTCTTCGTGTTTTATTGGTAATCTTATTACGTGTTAGGCTTTTAGAGCTTAATTAAGTTAGTTTTTTAAGAATATATTTAGCTTGAATAATTTTACTTTTTTAGTATTTGTCTTTACACTGGGCGTTTCTTTCCATCGATGATTTATATTGTGGAGGAACGGTTGATTTATATTGGTACGCATCGCTACAATATATTTGTATGTCTACATGAAGTTCTCAGTATTGCTCATTTATCGTATTGGAGATTCGGGTGTTAAAAGTTAGATGAGAAAAGGGAAATTATAGCAGAATTACCGCCGCACTCAGAGACTTTAATGAATACTTTATCTGATACTGAGTAAAGATTTCACAAAACAAGATTTACTTAGTGATAGTTTAGTTAATCATTTAATGTTCGGCGGTAATCTTGCTAAAAATTCCTATTTACCCACTTAAATATTTATTATTTAAGGAATACAAGCTACCTTTCAAAGTGTAAATATTATACCTACGTCACAATTCATGAATTAATAATACGTTGGCATTATTGACCTATCATAACTATTCATAGCACACAAAATAACTTTATTATAACTAACCGAAGCGAATAAAATCAAAACAAACCGCGTACTTTGGAATTTCACGCGCAACTAAATCAATTATTCGCGGGCACAACATTCGGGGCGCGGATCGACTCCCGCGCATGCATTACAAACGGTTGGGGCAGGACAATGGTTGTCAGCAGCTAAACGCCTGCGGTATTCCGGCTTATTGATGTTAATACAGGGGGCGGTAAAAACGTCAGTAAGTATTATTTCGATTTAGAGTAGGTACGAAACGACCATAGAAAATAAATTATATAATTATACTTGAATAACAAGCAAAAAAATACATGAAATAATTGTAAATTTTTTAATGTACTTTTGAAATCGGTTATTTGTACCATTGTATATCATCTTTTTTTTGCTTTTCTTTTTTAAAAAACGTCGCACCACACTAGGAATTTCTCCTGTGTCGTGGGTGCGTTGCACAAACATGAATTATCACATTCAAATAGGGTGTATGTGATAATCCATTCAGACTTTCGTTCAGACTCGGGACAAATATCTGAGCGGGAATCGAACCCGCAACTCTTAGCGCAGCAGTCCAATCGCTTACCGACTGCGCTAATTAGGTCGTCAAAATCTCTTTCTATCCATCTTTATTTTATTATGATGGGGATTACAAACAGCAGTAAATATATTAAATATCGTAACTCGTATTATAGTTAGCAGCTCATCACTAAAATTAACAAATACACTACTCACAACGTTACCCACAGATTACATTACAGAAGAAGTAGCTGTTAAAGGGCTATCATAAAAATAGCTATAAAAGTAACTATTAAATAGCTTAGTAATTAACGCTGGTTAACTAAAACTATCACACTAAAATTTCGGAACCAACCCAATTCATGATAAAACATGAACTAAAAAGGTATCGTCGAGACTCCATCCTCCTTGGTTGTGGTTGGTGTGCCAAGTGCTTTAATTTTCCTAACGAAGTGTTATCGACCCGCAATTAGCGGTCATACGGGCGCGTTAGTGGGATTAGCAAGAATTAGCAGAATGCCGGTGAACTTCAAAAAAAGGTTGATTTATATTTTATGGATTTACATGCTTTGATGTTGAGCTAAGAATTTTATAATATAATCGTGTGGACTCACAGTGTACGCGTATATTTAAATGATGTTTTAAAATTTAATATTTGTTTTTGCGACATCTCCAAAAAATATTAAATCAACGATGTGTCTTTTTTAGGTTTATACAAGACAGTCTTTTCACAAAAAGAGTCTTTTCATGAAAAATCATTTTATCGTTAATAATGTCATGTAATAAAGTTATTTTGTAAATGTTGGTTTGTCATTATTATTATTAGCCTAAAGTGTCCCACTGCTGGGCAAAGGCCTCCCCACTCTCTTTCCACATCTCCCTGTTCCCTGGTTTGTCATAATTATTTAAATTAATGTCTATCGACAAATCTTTAAAACACGTTTGCACAATTCACAACAGCCTGTATATTATTAAGCCGGCCCGGGGCGCGTCTACACTGCTAATACTCAAAATTGAGTGACAGCCAGAGTTAATAAAAGCTAGCCGTAATGTTGGCCATATGTCCGCACCCTTTACGATACAACTGTTTAGTGCTGATTTCTGATGGACATTAATGATATTAAAAAAAAGATTTTTATTAAAAATATTTTGGTTTGTTAAGTTGTCTTATTGACGGATTTGCATGTTTTCTACGCACCATTATTATTGACCACCCCCTTTCCTCCCGTAGGTGTCGTAAGAGGCGACTAAGGGAAAATCCAGAAGATGGGCAGCAGCGTCTTCTGTAACTTGACTACCAACACTGCGATCCCCAAGCCGCTTGCGAAGCGTGGGGATTATGCCCCCTCCCTTATAAAAGGGGGAGGCCTTTGTTCAACAGTGAACAGTCCGATTTTTTGCGATAAAAAGAAAATATGAGAGTAAAATAAACGTTGAATAAAATTTACTGGTCAAAATAAGTACGATCTTCATTAGCAGCTTTCTCAACTAGGTGCAAGAAAAAAGAGTGGAGTCTTAAGTACATTCCTTTTCTGATTTGCGAGCATTATAATTCACGTATGTTACAATATTTATTATACTGCTGTTTGTTATCCCTATCTAAATAAAATAAAATAAAATTGATTTATTGACGTACCGAATGTAAGTAATAGTTCAAACTGCTTTTTTGCATAATTTTTTAATCTTACAACAGTTGTTTTACTATAATTTCCCACTTCATTGTACTCATTTGACTTTTTATAAACCTCGTACATTTCTCACTCAACCACCGTCTGCAACAATTTCCAACAAATCAACTCCACCAATTTAAAATGAACAGACAAATGTTCAGCAAGTTGAAATTAATAAAATATTCAATTAGTATGTAGGCCCCGGGGTCGCAATAACCCGGGTATCCTCTGGGGCGCCTCAAGCCACGGGGTACACGCGACCCCGCCGGGACCACTTGAGCTACAGTTAACCAGGCGGTGGCGGGTTAACATTGTGGTGATTATCACGATAAAAGTATTTTATGGGCATATTATCACGGATATTTTCGGCTACACGCAAGAGAGAAACATTCGAACAATATGTTTTTTTATGAGAGTGCCTAACACGCATAACGCTACAATTTTATTCGTGTTCGTTATAATTTACCCAGTAGAGTCGTATAATCAAGCCCTGCCTTGAGTTCCATTTATTTGCTTGCTTTATCAGATACGCCTGTCAAACTCCAACCCCGAACTCAGAACATTAAATCAAATCTCACTATCATTTAAGCTAAGCGGGAATCGAAAGAAAACTGCGCTAAGCAACCGCCTCCGTCAATAACTACGTCTATAGAGTACCTACCTACTATCAATAAACAAAGACTAATACAAGGTATGCGCCATACTACAATGCCCTCCTACACAAGTGGTTTGACAGCAATAAAAATTCGCCATGTTTTTGCACCAGTCGCTCCTCGAAGCTGTCAATTACTTCTCCCTCGCAAGACAAGCATTGCACGCACTTGGCACTATAACGCGACGACTTTAATCAAAGCGCTTTGGGGCTCGTAGTGGTGGTTGAATATATGATTTGATAGTTACGCGTGTGGAATGACTTGTAAAATAAATCTTAGGGAAGTTTATTCAAAAAAAGTTTGGCAATCTTTTAATGTAGAGTAAGTGCTGAAAAATAATTATTTTAAACACTTATTTATTTCGTAAAATGGATAAATTACTCCATAAAAAATGAAAAAACTGGGAATTAGAATTACAACAATTAATCCTAATAAAATCTTACAGCAATTTATTGACATAATTTGTCTAATTCCTAAACGAATCCGCGATGCATCTGGTGTAGTCATCTAACACGAGGGCGACAAGACCTCGCAAGTATTGGGCAAAGCCCGCCAGATGGCGTAGTGTTTACCCTGGCTGTTTGAGTACAACTTTGAATTTTGAACTATTAGCTGTACCCACACCTGTCGATGTTTGCGACTACCCTCAATAACTTGCAGATAAACTTCTATGTAGAACAAGTTGACTCTGTTCCAATTTGTTTAGCATATACTTCCTGTTCAGGGCGGACGGTGATAAACTAATTTGTTTCCTTTGAGTAGTCAAATATACTAAGTGTAGCAAAAAAAATAGAGTTATGTGAGAGCTTTTCTAAAATTTCACTCTTAGGATGGGAGTTGAATTGTTATAGATAGATAGAATATATTTCATTGACAAATAACTTAATCACATTATCATTAAAATAGTGGGTACAAAGGCAGCCTTATCGCTTAGGTATGGACTTATTGGTGAAAATTAAAGACGAGGTTGTAGATAGTCCTCTATTTTACAGGAGCCATGACGAATCGAAAAACTATATGCTGACTCAAGAAAAGCATATTTGTATCATTTTTAATCCTTAAAGTCGTTCATATGTAAACAAGTTCAGAGCCATAAACCTTAAAGAAAGAGAAAAAGAAAAACTAAAACGCATTCAAACGCTCTACAAACGTTAATTAAGACGTCACTATATATTTTGATAATAACGATGCATTAAATAAAACAGGGTAACGCCAAACATCAACCAGTTTAACTTTGCACAACCCTTATAATTGACTTTGTTATGTTGCCAGTAGTTGTATGAGCGTGGTGTCCAAGTTGTAAAAGACTGTACTTCATTCTAGGATTAGCTAGCTGAAGTGGCAGTGGGCTGGTCACATCTGTCGCAGAACTGACAACCGTTGGGGAAAACGTGTTCTGGAGTGGAGACCACAACTCGGTAAACGTAGTGTAGGACGTCCTCCAGCTAGGTACTTACTTACTACTTACTTATCGTATGGTTGATGAACAACCTGGTGTCAGAGTTTAAACCGCCTGTTATAGGCCTCTGACATGGCTTTACACACCGTTGAAAAATCTCTCAGGTTTCCTCACGATGTTTTCCTTCACCGTTTTAGCAACTGATAACTAATTTATAGCTAGGTGGGGCGACTATATACGCAAAATGGCTGGCAGCGGTTGGAAGCGGAAGGTCGAATCGACCTCAGTGGTGTGCCATCGAAGAGGCTTATGTCCAGTAGTGGACTAAGATAGGCTGATGATGATGATACTCTATTCAATACATTAGACCTTCTACCTAAAAAAAATTAAATATAAAAGCTTGTACAAATTGTTGATTGTGTGCGCGTGATGAATGGAAGTAGATACATCTTACACGGGACATAAGATGAGTAACTTAATATGGGTTTATATAGGTATATAATACTGACAAAGGCGAACGCCCAAATTAAAATTCCAGCTTGGATAGACAAGGTAATTTTAATAGGTAATTTTCATGACAGCTCTAGCCTTTTTTCAGAACAACTGCATTTTGATAACATACTCATCCCTCGCTCTATGCAATATCGTGCCCTTATTTCGTCCTTCGAATGATTGTCTCGTACATATCGCTTATAGATAAGACTGTCATTGTATACCCTTCAAATTAACGATGATGTTACGGCACATTGTATCTATAACAAATTGTGTAAAACAAAATGCATTTCCAATTCCTTTTTTAAAGTCCGTTTTCTACCATAACTTGAGCCTTGAATGCTACTGACTGGCACGCGATTACCATAGCTCTGGCCGATAAGAATCGGCTGTTCAACCCGGTAATTGTGCACGGCCGACTGTTTGTCTATCGTCTATTTACTTCACTGCAGTCTTTATCCTGAATTTAACAAACAAACTTAAACATCGGCCAAGCAACGATATTTTATTAAAAAATCAGACCATTATGCTATTTAAGGATTATAATTATCCAATGATTTTGCTAATCGATTTGACCAAACTTTTTTATAAACCTTTTAGAATAAACGCTCTATCCAATATATGATTCAATATGTGACCAAACCTTATATTATTATAGTGAAGCTATAGTCTCTTTTAATTGCAGATATAAAGCTTTTTTTAATAGTTCGGGAAATAACAAATACTTTTTTTTTACTATAAGTTTTTCGTGGACACTTCAACGAAATAAACGACAAATAAAACTTTGTGTATTTATCGAGTAGATGTTTTTTTTTAAGAATTCAACGACACTTAATTTTTGACAAAAAAATATATGATAACTGATTTTATTTCTGCAAATGGGTTTTACGAAAACACTTAGACACGTCATTTTTTTAACTAGATGGTGCCGGCTTTTCCTAATTAACTAACTCTGAGAAGAAATGCCGAAAAAAACTCAGGGGTCTCTTTTAAAGTCCAGACAAGTTCAATAATTTATATATAATCAAGTGTAGGTGGTCTGAGGAGTGGTATTTTGAATAATTGAAATGAAATCGTTCATATTAGTATTAAACATAAACTTCGGTATTCCGGTAAACTTCGGTACTTACGCTTAGACTCAAATACATTCCTATGTATGAGAAACTTCCATAAACAGAATATACAACAAAGTTGAGAATTACATAAACAGTTATTGCAAGAGTACATATTTCAGAACGGCAGTGAGGAGTAGATATGATGAAGAGTCCGCCGTCTGAATCTCAATAATAGCTGTGGAGGACCCTCCACCGGCCTCCCTGGAAAGCGATGGGCACAGAGCACGGGGAAGCAGAGGTTACGATTATTATTTGTAGAATATTTTTATTTTGGGCCTAATTATGGTTCGCTATGGAACTTATGGGGAGGCCTATGTTCAACAGTGGACGTCTTTGGCTGATGATGATGATGGAACTTATGATTAGCGGTGAAATGTCAGTATTTCTAATAATGAAAAACACGTTATAAGTTTCCTGACGCGATTGCACCTATTGTGTTTTACTATAGATTTTTATTTTACGGAATTGATATTTCACAATGTTGCAATAATTTTCATTGACGGATAATTAAGAACGGCTTGTTAATATAGTTCATCTTGACATTTTGTGGTAAAACAAGTAGTAGAACGTTAGTGTTTATTTTATTTTCCCGTAAAATTCACAAATATACAGTTTTAGTCAGAAATAAAGTGCTACGAAGCTTCGTAGCAATTACTACGAAACTATTATTAACAGATTCTATTTATTTGTTCGTTATATAATTACAAACAAAAGGGTAATATCGTTATAAGACAAAGAAAATCATAAAAAAAAAAACAAAATTAATAAAATAATTTACATAATTATTCTGTAATTGAACCCTCTGTGGTTTTAGATTACTCTGTACCGCCGAGCAGTAGCCGGGGGGTTTAATATTAAAAATAAAATGGAAAAGAGCGATCTCTGTGTAGTGGCTGGGTATTGTGTGCTTTTTAATAAATGCCCAAATCACCTCGAGAGGGCGTTGTTTGCCGTTATTGCACCCACGCCGTGTATACGCTCCTTTACTTTTCCAAGGGCGTATAGCAGATTATGTTATGCGTAGGTATTCGCAATCTATTTACTGATCCTCTAATTTATTCTCCATTTGTACATAATGAAGGTAAGCTGGATTAAATGTAAGTAGGTACCTATCGCATCTGAATATTAAGATCTTAAATTTCTTTTTAAATAGTAGCTGTATTTGACAGCCAATATGATGACGGGTAGGAAATGTCAAATGAGATGAGAAAAGATCCAACTTTATAACTGAGGATAATTAACAGCACTGATAGCCGAGTGATATGACCGTTGGACTGTCAAGTCAGATGTCGCAAGTTCAAATCCCGGCACGCACCAATGTCTTTTCGAATTCACGTGCTTAATTAAATTAGTTGTCAGTTGCTAAAACGGTGAAGGAAAACATCGTGACGAATCCGGCACACCTGAGAGATTTTAGTGTGTGTAAAGCCATGTCAGAAGCCTCCAGGCGGTTTGAACTCTGACACCAGGTTGTTCATCAACCATACGTAAGAAGACTAAAGATAATAATACATTTTTAAAATCTTGTAAATAGAAAAAAACCGTACTGTGTTTGCCAATTGTACTCATTTATTTACTTATCTTTTCAGTCATTAGATCTAATTCAATAATCTACTTCTTTGTTGCATTAGGTTGAAAACCTGTAAAGACACATAATTGTAAGCAAGTGTGTAAATAAAAAATAATAATAAGCTTTAAGTTACCTACTATCATAAATATCTAGGGGGAGGCCGTTGACTCACAGTGGACGTCTACAGCTGATGATGATGATAATGATAAATATTTTTGTGCAAGTTCAAAGTAGCGTCTTTACGGAGAAGGACCGCAAATAACCAGATATTTAGATCAGAATATAATGAACCATTTAAAATACAATAGAATACATATGCATAAAGAGACTAAAATATTTATAGGTAGGTCCTTGTATATTTTATACGCAAAGGCCCTTACATTACAATCACAAAGCTCGAGCCACCACAAAGATGGCGCGGAGTGGCGTATCAAAAACTGCAGTACTGTAGACAATTCCCATCAAAGCATCACATACGTAGCACTTTGTCTGAGGCCGCGTGAGACAACCGTGATTATATAATTATAAACAGAAGTTTCATTAATTACGCATTTATTTATTTCATGTACCTAAGTTCCTCTCTGACATGAACCTTGCTCTTAGGTTCTAATTGTAAAGCTTACTTCCTCATCATAGTTTCAAATATGCTCCTTAGATTAAGCAAAACTAGGCGATTCATCTTACCAGATGCATATATGTAGAACGAACTGCCATCTGATCTTCTTAATCTAGGAACGATTTAATTGAGACTTTAATATCTTTGCTCTTGCGTGGATACATAACATAACATAACATCACGCCTGTATTCCCCGAAGGGGTAGGCAGAGGTGAACATATAGTGCACCCACATTTCGCCAGTTATGTTGTAAGTCCCAATGTAATAGGGGGCGAGCCTATTGCCATCAACCGGGCACAATTCCAATAATTCACTATTTAATGCACACAGTTACACTCTCTATTTCTTCGCACAGCCCCCTTACCATAAACTCTTGAAGCAGTTTAGTGTGGCGTCTCGCTTCCACAATGGAAAATGTCCTGCTTTAAGAATTTATAGTACAGGGGTTGATAGTCCGATATGATGGCAAACCGATATGACAGAAGAAATCAGGAGCAAGACGGCTAAAAACTTTACGTACTCTCGTAGACCTTTCGTAAACAAGTGCTCAATAAAGATTATAGCTGAATTATAATATACTAACCTTCTGCATCTTGTCTACAGCTGTCCTCGTTACAAGTGGCGCACGGTCGGCGGGTCGTTGTGATCAAAGGGCGAGCCGGTTCCAACAACCGCGTTGTTTGTGCCAGGCGCCCCCTGTCGGCAGTCTCTGGCGGCATGCTGATCAATATAGCTCCTTGTGCATTTCGCTATATAAGAGTATGATACATGGAAATGGAATTAGGTTAATTAAGGAGAGTGTAGAGCGAAACTGTTGATGAGCGCTTTATTATTTGTGAGAATGTCGTTGTGTAGTGCTGTGCTATTTGGACGATCTATGAGGTGAAATTATTAAAGGAGAAAACTCGTTTTTATATTTAGAAAAACTTAGCTATAGTTAGGGAGTCTACTTTCCACGTAATTGTAGTATTTAAGTGTTTTCCGCAGTGAGTTATTTTAAGCCTAATTATATTAAGGTATGAAAGCCAAAAGCATTAGAAGGTTAGGTTGCTATCCTTTTAAAGGTTTTGGCTTTATCTATTTTATTAATGTATGTATTACATGAGTAGAAATAGGAAGTGTGCATGTCACAACAGGTGTAGGCACAACAAGCTCGATGTTGGTGGCATTTGATTGAAATTATATCTACACTTGAAAGTTTCCAGTTATCTGCCTAATGATAATAGGCTGCTACAGTCTGTCTCTCTCATTAACACTTTCAAAGACCAAAGGCTCGCCACATCAAATGCCTACGTACAAACTCTAATAAGCAATATCGGATGCAAAGTGTCTCTGCGCTAGAGTGGGCCACTCACGCGCACTCGCTTTGTGGACGATTAGCGTCGTCTCATTAGTGGCCCGCTTTAGCACCTCGTTGCATTCACTTGTTCACTCGCTCGAGTGAACGATAAAGTCGATAAAATGTTCACCTACCATATTAGATAATATCTAGATTGAAAGCTTATATTTTTTTGTTCTTCTATTTAATCGTAGACATGATTTGTAAAGAATTAAGTAGTTTTTGATGATTCGAGTTATAATTATTGATAGAGACGAGGGGAAGGCAGAGGCCACGGATTTCCATTTGTTATGATCCCGACATACCTTTTTTGCCTCGTTCACTGTTTTCTCATTTTTTGCTTTCTCCAGAACATCGACAAATTGGTAATAATATGGTATAAATGTAGTATGATTGCTTAAATATAATATCGCTCTAAGCGATAAGGACGCCATTGTACCGAGTATTTTAATGATTATGTAAATAAGTTATCTGTTAATATGGTGTACAATAAAGCATATTCTATCTATCTATCTATCTATTTTACCTAGGTTCCTTTTGTCTTTTCTTCATAAGTAAATACGGCGACACAAACAGAAATGTGGTCCAACATGAAAGCTAAATTGCAAGATATTCATGAAAGGTTTGCTTAAGAGACTTTCTACACGACTGACACATAAATATAACACCTGTATTTTCTGAAAGGACGAGTAGGTAAGTCTCTATCAACATTCACATCGCATCAGCCTATAGCAATCCACTGCTGGACGTAGGCCTTCCCCAGGGTACGCCACACGGCCCGCCGTACCGTTTTCACCACCAGTTACCTGGAATGTGGCGGCCGGGTACTGGGGGCCATTTTCTTAAGCTACTGTATATAATGTAGGGTTTTGCCCATAGTCACCACGCTGGGCTATCAACATTATGACTGACAAAATGAAAACAATAACAATATTTTTTTGAAATTAAAATGCCTATTTCCCTAATCTCACCAAAATTGATGGAACAAAAAACTAGAATGTAACATAACGAAAGGCGAGGGGGGCAATACCAATAGTGTTGTATTACACCGGCCAGGTCGCGCATCGTCCGAACAAATAGCGAGATTACACGGGAACGTCCGCCCGGACAAACACACAAACACAACACGGTCGGACCTTCATTGGAAATTCTCAAAAACCACGCCGTTGTCTCGCTTCCATCAATATTTACACTAGCCAGTTATTGGCGGGTACTTCCGAGTGCAGTTTAGTTTGATTGTACGGTAATCATTTCAGCATATATTAGGAATACATTCTGTCATCATCATCATCATCATCAGCCGGAAGACGATCACTGTTAAACAGGCCTCCCTATTTTTGAAGGGAGGGGTGATGCCATAATCCCCACTCTTGGAAAGCGGCTTGGGGATCGCAGTGTTGGTGGTCAAGTTACAGAAGACGCTGCACCCATCTTCTGGATTTCCTTTTAATCGCCTCTTACGACACCCACGGGAGGAAAGGGGGTGGTCAATTCTAGACGGGATACCACACGGCATGCAATACATTCTGTAGTACAAGTTAAAAAGGGCGCTCGGGCACCTCGCTCGCTTGATGTAGATTAGGGATGCATAATAAAAGCTTCTACGGGTGATAATACTGAATTGTAATAAGCCTTAGAGCGTAGACTAGATGAAATTTATTGTTCCACTCTGGGCAACAGTATCTGGGCTATAGTAATCGTTTATAGAGGTAGATACATGGTCTCTCCTTTTCTCTTGTTCTGATGTATCTGACATGACTTTTTACTACTCAATTCTTTTTTATTTTTTTTTAACAGTTTCTCGAACTGGTATGATCTTCGTCCCTTGGCAGAAAGCCTTGACCTTTGAAGTAGTAAAATATTTAGGGCTGATCTTAGTCCAGTCATTAATAATATCGACATATACATATATACCTCCTTGTCGATTTCGACAAAGGCGACCTCTGAAATCACCTTCTTTGATGAGCCCTACATTCAGAATTGTAGAAACGATATCGTTGTCTTTCACTTTTAAGGGAGACTTCAGTAATTCTTCTCAACTAAACATAAACTTTTGAGTTTTCTAATTTACAGAATGTTTTAATCCACTTGTGTGGACGAGTGTACCGGCGGTTCTTTTTCACTACGTGAGGGACTTCGCGGACGGTCAAGTGATATCGACCGTCCTTCCTATAAACTTTACCTGCTTCAAGTTTAGCATCCATTACATACTTGCCTATTTATAACACTTCAATACTATAGCTAGATACCTAGACCTACGTAGAGCCTAGTTTAACTCAATAACGAACCTATAATAATATCTCATTATTATAGGTTCATTATTGAGTTAGACCCTTACAGTATAGATGGTCAATGTATGTAAATTTTTACGACACATTGTGATGACAAACAGCATATTTTTTTGTCGAAAATCTTGATAATTAGCCACTTCCATTCATCTGCAAAATAACTATACCTATAATTGCTGTTCTTTCACAATCATCATCAACATCTACAACCGTGTACAATAAACTCAAGCTTAACGTATTTAAAAAAAACATCTTACTGCTTAAATCCTCAAAAACGTTACAAACAGTTCAGCCCACCAAAATCATAACCATGTGAGAAATACCTTAGTTTCCGAGCCAAAGTAAAACGTTTGCGACCATTCTCAGTATATGGGCTATGTAAATACATAGTGTGTATGTATGTATGTCTTAATACCGAAACACGACGGGCACGTACGCTGGTTCCCCGAAGCGTCGTTAGCGACTGCATGTGAGCACCTCGATGGTTCGTGGACAGTTTTACTTAAAAATTATACAACTTTGCTTAGATGTAGGGTGTTTACGGAATATGTAGCGGCTGTGACTCAAGCAAAATTTAGCTCGTTTTAAACTGATTATTGGTTCTGAATTTTCGATACTGTTTCTGTTTTGCAGACGTAGGCTACAAAAGCGCACTTATAAAACGTAAACTTAAAAACGTTGCTTGGTTCAAAAGAGACGTTTCTATGGAGAATAACCTGCAATAAACTCTATATAGAAATATAATCAATAAAACATTAATAAACATTTTTATCTATGTATAAACGATTCTAGTCTAATCACATTAAAATCATAAATATTAAGATAATTGTACGCTGGGTTGAGCATCGAATACAAATAGAACGATAGCGAAATACACTTAAATTTCTAAGTTCTTACTTTCTATGAACGAAAATAATTTCCTCTAAATAACATTGAAGGTCTCAACATCAACCTTCATTGACACAACAGATTTAAGAAGGTATTTAAACATTCCATCCCCTAGTCCACTTCATCATTAACTATTCTAAAACTAGCTGGCATCAAAGCTCCTCGGAGGGTGTAATCTAGACGTGGCCGCAACTCGCTCTTGGCTCTGAATTGAGCCATCTAATATTCCCTATGTCTCTGCTACTCTGCCGTCTTGGGGGGCTATTCTCAGAAACTGATGACAGCACGACTATTTTGGAGACAAGTGACAAATTGTAGCGTGAAATTTGTATATTGAATCTTCTTATTATTTATACCTAATTGTCTAAAAACTCCACGTAATAGTGTTCTTTGTCTTTTGGTCCGCGACTGAGCCGTTTTAAATACAAAACTGCAAACAACTAATAGCATTAGTTCGCCTTTCTTGATTATTAGTTGCAGCCGCTTTAATACGATTATGCACTAAAATGTTTGCTAATGTAAACTTCGATCAAAGAATAATTTACAGTCAGTCAGTGTCATTAGAACTTTGTGAACAGAAATACCTTTTCTAAATTTTGGAACCTAAAACTGGACCTGGATTTTCACATGTTACATAGGTACCATAAAACATAATTTTATTACCCAATCATTTGATAGTTTTAATGGGAAATGCAAACACCTACTTGAAAATAACATAGGAAAGTACTCCATAGTACCAAACTCTTCTTATGTAGCGCTTCGATAATATGTTCTTGTTGGTCGGTCAGTCGGCTCCTTTGATCCGCCCTCGCTAGGCGCGCGGCACGGGCCCGCCCGCTCCCACTTAACGGAAATTAAAATAACATGAGCAATACACGCCGACTATTAGCAGTTTTTCTTATATGTAAACACTATTACTGTTTTAAAACTTGCCTTTTAAAAGTATGTAAGAGTTAGGGAGAATTGTGTGTTCACGGTTACATTTTGCCTGCATACACCTACCCTACCTAACAACCTACCTACCTACCCTAAAAAGGTAGACAGAGGTGTACTTCTTTATTATGAGTTTATTTACTCACATTTCACAGACTACCTATCATATTTCTCATGTAATATGTGGAAAAGTAGGTGGCAACTCTATTTCTAATCGGAACTATTCCGGGTTTATCGGCCCTATCACCTTTTCAGCCATTAGGCCGTAAAATGGTTGATGGCAAGCAGCGGTGTTCGACTAGAATGCACCGCTCCGCGCTCGTACGCCGCTGCCATCGAGAACACTTCAATACAAATTAATGTATTTAAACGCGCCGTTCCCCGCGCCGCTGCCGCCACCGCCCTGCTGCCCGCTGTCATAACGTTTACAGCCTTAGACGAGAATTGTATTCTAAATCCATGGACATATAGACCAAGTCAGTTAATAAGTCCAAACCATTAATAAGTAGATACTTCTTTTTCGACTATACCACTCTCAAGACCTCCGTTTAACATTCGGTTTTGTGCCAAGAAGACCAATACCAATAAACAAGATAAAAAGAACGTTGTAGTAACCGTTAAATAATCTGATAGTGGATTTAATTAGAACCGTATTCAGTGTCACCGGTATCAATTGTGCAACGCTCGGGTATCGGGCATCGAACCCGATATCGACGAAGTTTACTACCAAGGTGTCTACTGCACTTCAGCATTATCTTATGCTCGGTGTTATCTGTCTGGCTGGTGTTTGTACAGCACTCTGTGGTGCAAATATGGCGAATTGTTCGAGTTACAGCAGTAACGAGCGTTTGATACTTTTATTGAAGGTTTAGACCTTATTCATGTAAGTAAAACTTACTAAAATTCATATTAAGCGAAACAACAAGACGATTGAAATAGGTTCGGAAAGCTACCATTTATCATCATCATCAGCCTATCTCCGTCCTCTGCTGGAGATAGGCCACCATTGATATATAATTACTATGAAATATTATTTTAATCTTACAGTTTAGCTGGCCAGACCATAGAAAATTCCCATGGAAGAGATGCCTTAAAAAAAAATGGTCGAGTCCGTCTGATGATAATGACGATCAGAGAATTCTGTGGCTGAGAAATATGTACCTAGCCCTTATCATTAAGAGTCCTAAACAAGCTTCAGACGAAGATTTATTTTTATTTTAATGGTAATCTAATCGCCTCAATCTAATGTGTGCCAGAACTTTTTGTTAGGGCCAGATTAGAATTCAATGGTAAATTTTAACTTTGACATATCAGTTTCATTCTGAGTAAGATTACTTGGCCGATGAGCTAAATATGAGTCAACTGCCAACAAATGATTTTGCAAGAACTTTTAAATACCATTTAAATTGTACATACGTTTTGCGTTACGAAATTAACTGATGCCGAACCTTGTAATAAGGCTGGCCGCATATAACCTTCAAAAATCCAAGCGAATTTAAACTTTATGTTAAACATGGTAATGATGATTTTAATTTAATGAGTTATATAGGTAAGTTGGTATTGCCGTGTACACAAAAAGGCCATTTTCTGATTCGGTGTGTTGCTTGAAGCGCACACTTGGTCTGTTTGTACAACTGAGATGGCGAACGGAGACGAAAAAACGCTGAAACCGGCTCGTCAGACGATTTCGAAAATATTTCTTATGATATACCGCGTACTGGCTGCAGAAACAATCAACTTGAAGATCTATTAATAATTATAATAAATATAATTTAAAATTACTTGTAAGCTTATTCTGTTAGACCTAGATTAAATTAAAGAATCTAGGTAATAGGTAGGAAGGTATACCTACTTACTTTTTATAAACTGAGTTTTATGCTTTTTGAGGATTGGCCATTTTGAGACTTAGGCTTTTTGAGAATTGCCCATTTTGAGACTTAGGCTTTTTGAGAATTGCCCATTTTGAGAGTTAGACATTTTAAGAACTTGTCCTTTTGCGACTCTGTTGCCATTTTGAGAATTAGGCCTAGTAGTACCTAATTAGTGCCTAAACCTTTCAATTACATTCATTTATTCATAGTTATCATGCAGTTTCTATAAATAACATCAGTAATTCTCGTTTATTTTTATATCTTAATCATATTTTGAACAATGATCTTTTTTAATCGATTTTTTTTTTTATAAAATTCATATAATATAAAAATTTTCTACACCCAATTTTTCTGCTGTCTGTACTCCTTCAAGATGGCGGCGATGCATTGGCGCGGAACCGCTCGCCGCCGACTGGTTACAGACATTCCCATTTGTTATATACCTAACAATAACATATAGTTATGTACCTCTACCATGACTTAGAGAATACTACTTGAAGACATTTATAAGACTAATGCGTAAAACGATAAAATGTACATTTCAAAGTTTCCACTTAAACATGTTACTTAGCAAGACTTTGGCTAAACTTAATTTTAAATACTTAAGCGGCCGCTATTACAGTTTAGAATTAAGAAGCTTTATGCATATACCTCACAGCAATATACCCGAAGGGACGACAGAGATGACTTACTTGCATACTCACTTATGATGATTGTATGAGCATACTTATTGCTTTTTGTCTACGGTGTCTTTATAATCTTACAAAACATTCAATATTTTAAGCAATTAAAGGATGCAACTGCTACTTTCTGTATCAGAGGACCAGTACTTTTTAATTTCCGTGGACTTTAGCAGAAATTACCAAATTTTATTGTGTTAAAGGGCCTTCAAAATAATACAAACGACAAGGGAATTTTAAGGTACCTAAACATTTTGCCTATTAAGTACTTTGTATAATTATGATATAACTTAACACGATAACAATATAAGTTATATATCTAATATTACCTTAGGTATATTCCTCATTTCCTTTAACCGAAAACACTCACTGATCCCCCTATTAGCGACCGCTGCGCGAGCGCCGTCCCTTTCCCCCAGATAACCATGTTTGCGCGACGGTTCCGGGATGTCGCCGGCCTTATCTAATGAGAACTGATAACATGACTCGCAACCTCTAATGCAGTGAGATATAACGCGGGTTTCCTTGTACCTACGGAAGAAGACGGTTGGTATATCGTAGTAATAATACCAGTCTGCAACTGTCTCACTGCAGACTGTATTTAACGGAAGAAAACAATTGAAAAATTCCATCATCCTTTAAATGCCTACAACCTCCATTAAAACAGTTCGTTCACAAAAAATTAATGTAGTTGTTTTTTTTTATATCATCTCTTTCGTTCTCTAAAATGTTGAATGGTAGAAAATGCCTAAAGCATTTGGTCCTCCTCTACACACTTGTCTTGTGTATAAATAATTAATTAATGCTCGTAACACCAACCTTTTTAAAATCACCAAAAATAATCCTTAACAAATTAATGTTTGATAGATCCCCATAAAAAATTAAAATTCTTAAGCGTTTTTATTATAATCCCTAGAAGTTTTTACTGACTCGTAAAGTAATTAAGATAACAAAATTAAAGCTTAATCTAATCATGTAACTTTTAACAATTCAATTGAATTCCGAAGTTAGAATAAACATAAGGCCCATAGTAGTCCATTAAACGGACATCGGGGTTGAAATTTAAAGAAAAAATTTCAACAAATTACCGATCTTCGGCGCTCTCTTAAATAAAGGAGAGTTTTTTAAATTCAACCTTAATTGTTAGGTGAAGAGGTTTAGACGAAGGAGAAGCAAGAATTATTATGTTTTTGGTTCTTTTTACTTTGTTTTCATATACGCTATAGATTTTTTTGCCATACTGCCTCGAGTCGTGCCACCGACACTGTGACATAATCATATTATTGTAAAGAAATATTATACTATTTATCAAAGCAAGATTCACGACGATATCAGTAACTACTTAAAGATATTTTGTGACGAAGGGGCCTAAAACATCTCCTCGTGCCCTGTACAAGTATACATACGAGTACCTACTCCTAAAACATGTAAATGCAGACGTAATTTTTTAATTTCAGTAATCAGAAATTAAAGTAAATCAGTAATTTTACGTATCCAGCGAAAATTGATTGACAAAACCATGACTTAATTTTCATCTGGGACCTGAAATTATCGGGTCCTCTCATAAATTTACGTGTTACAATAAAGACAATATTTTTCATATTTAAATCTTTTTTAACATAAGATTAAATTGTCTAGACTAGAATTACGTCACTAGGTTTAAAATGGAAGCTGACGCATTCAGAATAAGCTCTACAAACAAGAATAACAACATTTTTATTCCGAGAAACGTCCACTCGTTGAGTTTACTCATAAAAATATAGGTAGAGTCAACCGACATACACGTAATAATTATGTATGATTAAAGAAAATGTATTATAAATACCAGGTTCTCACAGTGGAGTTGAAAAAATTGATTTTTACAATTAATTTACTTATTATTATCTATTTTTAAATAAATATTTGGGATTTTTTTCTAAATACAGTAATACATTAATAAAATTATGTATTCAGATATTTAGACGTTTTTCAAAGTGAACAAAAATTATTCAATTTCGCACTTTAATAACACTCCATACTTCTTTGTTCCCTTTTCATTGTTCGGTCCGAGTACCGTTGTGATTAGTCTCCAGCGATTTTTTCCGTTCAATTGAACTTATGAAAAGTGCCCGACATCGGGTGGCGCCGGGCATCGCGCCGCGTCCCGCGTCCGTCTGCCTGCTAATCATTGTTTGATCTCATTACTGCGACAAATTTGTCGCTTGTCTGTGTAGCGTGATAATCAACTGGACTTTGTTATCAAAAAGTTAACATTTGACTTATTTTTCATGATTACCACCCCCTTTCCTCCCGTGGGTGTCGTAAGAGGCGACTAAGGGAAAATCCAGAAGATGGGCAGCAGCGTCTTCTGTTACTTGACCACCAACACTGCGATCCCCAAGCCGCTTGCCAAGCGTGGGGATTATAGCTACCCTCCCCCCCCCCCCTTCTAAAAAAGAGAGGCCATTGTTCAACAGTGGACATCTATCAGCTGATGATGAATGAGTGGTGAAATGTTGGTGTACAGGACTATAACCTCCTGAAGAAGAAAAACCTCTGAACTCTATCTACTACTTCTACTATCTACATCTAATCAATCAAAAAAAAATTATTTTCTTCAAGCCTGCAATTCTCGACTTCTACCCAAATATCTATGACATTCAACATAGGAAACATATCCCAAAATATGAAAACAGTTTACCTGACAATATGGAAATCATACATTATCTATGAATAAATCCAGTAATTTACAAATGAACTCAAAATGCTCGGTAGTATACATGCTACTTCCATTGAAACACCAAACAAACTGAATAAAAATGAATGTGAAAAATGAAAATGAATTTAAAATGGAAAAACACGATACTTTGCAAAAAAAGCTAATATTAAATCCGAGTTAAGCTCGGACGGTCTTAAACAATAATGAGCCAACAAACCCTGTTAGCTTTGCGACGTCTACGCTCAGGGAAGGCTTACATGTCGACGGAATTACGCTAAAACACCTTTATTATTATTATTTTAGCCATGGTACTTGCCACTGCTGGGCAAAGGCCTCCCATTCCTCCCGGTTGTGAGCTGAAATAATTCATAAACTCTTAGACATAGACATTTATTTGTGACCATAGGTAAAAACAAGATGACAACATTATTTTACAGTAGGTAACACTATGTTCTGCCATACAGCTGGCGTACAAATAATACAAAGTATTAATTAAATTTGGAGTATATACACATGGATACATAATTATTATCTCAATACACTGAACACATTATTTCCTTTATTTAAAACATTTACTTATTAATTACATTTTTAAATATATATTATGTTCAAAAACAGCAAAATAAAAATAAAATATATTTAAAAATATAAAAAATAGTCGCCAACCGGCAACGGGATCAGGGTCCTAGCTGCCGGCGGTTAGGGCTCCAGAGAGAGGAACCTCCTAACTATGCGCGCCGTGTCAAGGAGTACCGCGCCTTCTGCATCAAGCCCTTAACCCAGCCGCCTAACGCGAGCCTCTTAAGGTGGTGATCGAGGCTCTTGGCCATTAGGCCATTGACCGTAACTACTATCGGTACAACAATTGCCGAATCCACCTCCCACATGTCGACAATCTCGTGCGCTAAATCCAGATATTTAATCGAACATTACACACATTATTATTATTATCATTTAAACTTAAGTAATTAATTATGAGACATTGTAAATTTTTACACTAATACATAATATATTGTAACCATAAAAACTCAGTTGTATTATTTTATATTATAATCATTTAGAAAACTGACAACAGAATAATTGCTTTTTCAATGAGAAAATATAACAATTTATTTTTAAGACTATTAACTGAGTGTGTAAGTCTTATATGTTTTGGTAGTTTATTATATTTCTTATTCTTAAAAAAAAGAAAGATAAAACAACGACTACTACTACTTCTGACATTAACAAAATGTGCGATAGTAGAAAGAGTTATTCAGAGCGTCTATATAAATATAATAATTATGCCTAGTCTTTTCTGATTAGGCATATACACAAAGTTTGATAAGAAAGTGCTATGGAAAATTAAAGTTTTCATCGTACAAAACAAGTTTTTAACAAAATAAATAAAAATAGAGATCTCAAAAGATTATTTGCTGGGGCGATGGCAAATATTTCCTTTTCTTTACAACACTTGATGACGATACTAGGTAACGTACCAAGCTCCATGTAAGCCTAGCTTTACTTCGTACCTATCCGTGTTGGTAATTAAAGTGACAAATTATATACACCATACGTTTTCATCAGAGTAGAATTGTTACAGGTTTATCCTTATAATTATAATATAACTAATCATTAAGGGTTTATTAGGCCTACTCATCTCTGCATTAGAAGGAAGGAAAGTCTTACGTTCTGGTTTAGAAAAGGTATTAACTTTAGAATACTTATTAATAGTATGGAGTTTAAAACAATTTGGGTCCTACTGGCCAACTTTTGGTCATAACGCTTCAGAAAGAAACAGAGTACTATCTTAAATCATAATACAACAAAAAAGGTTAAAACAAAGAAGTATGCTTATACTTTAACCTCTCATAAAATACCTAATTTAATGTTAAATTTTAATTTAGATTTAAGTTGTAAATAGTTTTAAAGTAGGTAGAATTTAAATGTGTATATGTACATATATAATTATAGAGAAATAAACATATCATTTGTACAATAAAAAAAAATAACTCGTAAATAGTTTTCTTTTAATTAGATAGATAGATAACAAGTCCAACAAAGTTATCCACAAAACGTGTATTTTAAATAATGAAATAGGAGAGCTACAAAGGGGCGCTCATACCGGCCATTGTCCCTGCGGATATCCGGCGAGCAAATAAACAGGACGGTATTGGTTGCGCCGCCAGATGGCGACACCGTCACGTTTCGGCGTGATAAAAATAAATATTGCAACTCTTATACGTGACGCTAATACGCGGAGGGATTCACGGATACGTACCTATGGCTTATGTAGTGCGGAGGGTTTAGTTCGTTAAACAAACTAGGGCTTTGGAAAAATCTGCCTCATCGAAAATCGATCATTTGATAGTGCAGAGGTCTAGTAAAGCAGATTTCGCTTTTTCAGTGACACAGACTTTCAATGTCCCACTGCTGGCTATAGGCCTATTCTACCTATATCATAAATACAAGAGTAGCACTAACGGTTTAACCACTGACCAGACTATGATACAATTTGGCATATATTAAGTATAAGCCTCCAAAAAAGGACATACGCTACTTTTTACCCGAACGTACTAGAAATGATCACGAAGTCGAATAAATTTCTAAGGCCCTGCCAAATTGCTTCAAATACCAACAATTTCGATACTCATTAGGTCACAATGTCATACGTAATTAGTCGAGTGCTGTATATAGACTGTCTAGTTCCAGTCTTGTGTCAATTACTTTGTTATTCGTAGACAAAACATACAGTTTAGCTGAACCCACCAGGCAGGATGCCTACAGTTTAACAATCGGGTACGTTGTGGTTTTAAAATTAGGTCCATACTCCATACATACCAATGTGATTAACAATAATGGCCTTCTGTGTGTAACTTTCTCAGACGAATGTGAAAACTACTGCAGTGAAAAGTGCCATGTTTATAAGAGAGCCCATATTACATTTTCTCCGACTTCCCTGTACTTGCTTAAACAGCTAAATAAACAACTTAAACTTGTTTATTTTCTTCTATTCTGGTTCTGAGTCCGGCAGTGTTATTGGGTTATCAATAGTAGTAATTCTTAGTAGCAGCCCGGAGTCTAGATTTGTGCCCGGTTGATGGCAATAGGCTCGTCCCGTATTACATTGGGACCTATAATATAACTGGCGAAATGAAGGCGTTACTATACACCTCAACCGAAAACCTCTCCTTTGGGGAATACACGCATACACTATTATGCTTGTATTATTCTTCATGTAGTTGTGTCGTCAAATGCAATGCCAAATAAAGGTCCGTACCTATTTCTCTCCTTCCAGATACCTTATTTAATCCTTTAAATAAACTATTGCAGTATTACCTTCCATTAACAACAGTTAACCTCCCAAGGGCCCTACATTATTCCAGATGCAGAATCAAAGAGCAACATGACATAGCGGCAGACTCCGAGGCCGCGAGGTACAGAGTCACCGAGCCAGTAACACGCACTCTCTAGTATTGACTGTGCCGATTGCGCATGCCTACACCCCAACGGGTTTAGAAGGGATCTAAGGAGCTGGATGTGGTATGGACGTAGCTGAGAGAAAAAAGGATTTATAAGCATATCTAAGACTTTGTAAATAAAATAAAACTATTTATTTATACGGAATTTATTGCGCTTTTATTTAGTTTTTGTTTCTGTTATCTAAGCCTTCTTCGTCGATAATGTAAGTATGTACGGGCTAACTGAACAATAATATAATTTAATTAAATATGTATATACATAAATAGACCAGATGCAAAATTTGGTCATTGACTTATTTAAAATAAACATAAAGGATCCCTGCAAAACATTATAGGACCACCATATTAAGTTTAATGAGTGTCTAAAAAATGAAAAAAAAAATACTTGTAACATGTCAATAGTACCTAATTATGCCATGGATATAAGAATCTTACTAGAAAATAGCTACTATTAAGAAGTTTATAGCTATTGTACTAGTAGTCTTGTTGGCGACCATGCGTACTGAATGTGGTTTCAATAGACACTTCTAGAAACTTTATACCTTTGTCTAAATTGTATACTCGACACTGTATTACACGAAACGAGAGTTAACTGGTTTAAAAATGTACAGGTTAACTGAAAATAATTTAATACAATGCTAGCTATCCTATCTGTTGTGCCTTACGAAAATGGTTAATCCAGGAGAGTTTCTATAACCTTAAAGATTTTTTGAATAAAAGCACATGCCGATTTGGTGCCCACTAAGTTACAGGCTCTTCCTTCTATCTCCTGTGAGGTAGTATAAAATTATATTTCAATAATTTAAGTTTTTGTAATCACTGTAATTCGAATAATTTAATTAATTACCATTTAAATCATTTGTAACTCAGATAGATCTAATAATAATTGTAATACAAATAATTGTTATAAATTAACGACTTAGGTATAATTTTGCATGCCCGTAATGAGGGTGAAACATGTCCTGTGCTATAACATAAAATAACATCTTGTGTACCCACCATGTTTCAGGCAAATAAATGATTTATTATTATTATTATAGTGTAACCTATATTACATTTATCCTTAGCTGTGCAGGCAATCGTAACTTCTGTTACAAAGTAACTATCAATATTTTTTTCGTCTTTTAAAACTTATTTAGATTTTTAGATGCTCCTACTATGTGTTCGCATATGAATTAAATTTAAATGGTGCACGATTAGACTTACAAATGCCTAGAGTCTGGAATGAAACCTGCTTCCTCTCTCACTAAATTCCTTAAACCTTTCTACAGTTTACCTATTTTGCGAGTATGTAGCGAGAAGAATATAGGTAATATAGAACACAACAATTACACAAAGTAAAATATTTATACAGCACACAGTTTAAATTAGATCGATTACCTCCGTCGTCCATAGACAAAGAAAACTATGCAGCGTTTATTTATCGCATCGATATAATCTATGTCATTATTTAACAAACACAGAACCGTAACAACAGCAGTTAAAACAACGCGGCACCAAAAAAAGAAACAATACATAAATCAAAATGAAGAACAATCCATTAACTCGATCTACAATAAAAAAGAATACAGCTCGAGTTATGATTGGCTGGCGGGTTGGCGGGAGATTGTGATTGGCTGCGCGCAGACGCGGTGCGTTCCGAAACTCGATACTTTTTAATAATGGCTCCTTTGGATAATGCGATCGGCTTTTATATTACATGGAGGTATTTTATTACCAAAATGCGGTCTTGAGTGGCCGCGTCGTGGGAAAGGGGGCCGGCCGGCAGTTCTTGTTGCGGCGCGATTAGGCTGGATCATGTGAGGAGATTTGGGTCTCGTTTTATTGTTTGATTTGTTTTAGGCTCGGGATAATATGCTGACTGGATTAAGTTTGCCGAACGGGTATCGGAATATACTATTGCTGTACTACCTAGGTATTATCTACTCGACTTTACCGTATTTTGTTACAAATTCACACATATCGGCTACAGCAAATTGAGGTATGTATGTACACATATTGTAAGTGACGTTAAAGCTACAAAGGTAACATGAGGCCGTGCTAAACATTATTATTAATTCATTCATCGATAATACCGTACAAGTAAACATTACAAATCGCCGCAATCAAGCTCTAATAGATAGAACAAAAAAATCATAAACGCAATCTGGAGGGCCGAGACTAATCACAGTGCAAGCACTGTAAAGCGTTATCAAACAAGTTATTGCTCAAATACGCAAGATACACTCGAGCCTCTCTCATTGATGGGCCTGTGCAAACAAATATATCGACTATTCGATAACGGGGAACGACGCGCAAATCGATACTGACCCGATACCGCGACGATCGGCAAATAAAGGACATGATAAAATCAGAACGCACCTTGAACGCCTGTGACGGAGACTGCACAACTGCACATTCTTATTTTGAAACTTCAATGACGTTTGGGGCATTTAGGACGTTGTGTCTTTTTTTATTAATATGTTTGACCTCTTTACTGTTTATGGTGCGATTATTATGGAATTTTTATGTACTCTGTACATTACACAATTGAGTCAAAAAGTTGTTTTTATTCAAAGTAATATTTATTCAGGGTCGTAGCAAATATAAATTCATGGACGTAGCCTAACTCTGGCAGACAGGCATGTCTTTTGTGTGTGTTTGTAACAGTCAGTCAGACTAAAATTACCGACGGAAAAATCAAGAAGCAAAAAGCAAAAATCCCATCTGTAACATTTAGGTACTTAGTTGTAGATGTAGTCAGACTTAATCAAATATGGATGTACGTTGGTACACCTCTGTCTATCCCCTCAAAGAATATAGGCGAAAGGTAACACTCATAACTAAATATTTCATATTATTATTTTTCTCATATCATACAGCTGGTATGAATATTACAAGGTAAGTAATTATCTGTGACAGACGGGTTTGCGCACAATACCTATACGGCCCCTGTGTCAATAGGTACATAATTAAAAAAACCTGCAAAATATATAATTAAAAGAAAACCTGAATTTCATTGAATCGTCAAAGAAAACAGTCGATTGCATCATTACACTTGTACAATGTACAATCAGTTTCAGAAAGATGTGAACGCTTTGTGAATTTCCTACTTAGAAGCAATATCGCCTGAAATTAGAAAATAAATACAAATCACAAATTATTAGAAAATAGTATCTAAGTAATTATCAGAAATAACTACACAAAATATCATTATCATTAGGTGGGTATGGGCCTCCCTGAGGTTTTACCACTTGACTCTCTGTCTCTTGCCAGTTACAACCATCGGTTTAAAGCTATTATTTGTATACTTCTCTAAATGCTTACGATAACTACGTCACACAATGAGAAAATTGCAAGAATAAATCAACAGTTAACGTACTTACTCCAATAGTGTGTAAGTTTTATTTGCACCGACTGTACCACAGCGCAGTTTGCCGCCATTTTACGGATAAGGCGCGAACGGCGATACGATTACTGAATGAGTGACAAATAGATACACATCTACGCACTTACATAACTTTATCACCTATGTGTTTGCGCACGTTATCGATTCAAATTTCTGTTTAACCTTCGTCACTGACATTAGAACGATGATTCTCTACGATTCGTAGGTACCTATAGCTAATTGATACTAATCAGCACTACAAATATTAGTTACAGCATTAACTTGTTCTGTTAAAAGCTACGTTTATGGCATTTTTTACGCACATTCATTTGTTATTTACTTTAATAAGTTAAAAGTTATAGACATAATCTATCATAGCTAAGAGTTAATATTATGATTGTCCATAGACAATCATAATATGAACTCTTAGCTGTGCGCTGGTGCACTTTTTACCATTTGAAAATGAAGTATTGTTCCAATGATAGAAAAAAAAAACCAAAGAAGTTTTTATTACATTTTATTTTTATTGTTTAATTCTGGTTAAAAAACAATCCATAGGTTATAGGTATACAATTACCAACACGTAGGTTTTTTTTTATTAAAAAATATATTTTGGTATCCAACCTACTTTCAGAATCAAAGATACCTACATAAATACAAGCTTTATGAGTATTTAACGAAGTCGTAAAAGTTCGTGTAAAACGAACACCCTTGAAATATCTTCATAATCTAATCTTAAACCAACAAACAGACAACTTTAACTTCAGAATGTTTAGCCTTCAACGGATTTGTACCCACTTATCACACATAGTTGCTTGAAGAATGTCAGTGTGACGTTTAATCCTCGAAGACATTCCTCCAGTTTTGTCGGTACTTACTCGAACACAACAAAGAAAAATATTTTTATTAGGCACAATAAATAGGCCAAATACCATCAATATGCGTAGAACATATTTAGGAATAAGAACTACACAACAATTCGACTATATATATCAAAATACATATGTATATCTTTCCGCTTTGACCATTGAGTTGACCAAATCAGAAACCTAGATGTATCTACGTGGAATCTGCAGAAATTATTGCAACAACTCATTATTTTAGGGTTATCTTTGATCAGCAAACAATGAAAAGCAGTGGTCTTATTGTATCTTGTCTTACCTATACGTACAATTCATTCATTTGTTTTCTCTCCAATATATCATTTAGCTACGCTCTTTTCATTTGTGTTTGTCGCCAATAGAGTATAATCTATCAGTATCGGTACAAGACTACTGAGGTTGTGATTCGATTCCCAGCTTGCGGTAAGTCCTATTAGAATTTCAGACTATAAATATATTCTCAGTATTCCATCTGTCTAACTCCATATACAGCTGTGATAATATAGATTCACACCAATCATAGCCAAACAAGCAAGAATGCAAACACTAAAAGAAGATGCATACATACACTATGTTAATTTCGCCAAAATTAATTTCATAATCAATCGGGACCCGCGAATCTATTTAACCAAATATTTACAGTGTTTAGTAAACCGTAGTAAATGTAGGTATTAATGGTCTTTATTAGTAGGCATCCATTAAAACGCTTAAACTGAGCGCCATGATGCAATAATTAGAGTCTTCAAAATGGCCGCTCAGGTCAGTGCTCCCGCGCCATTTGTAATCAAGCCGAAGCTACTGTAGCTGTGTCTTCATAAAGGTACAAGTTCAAATGTTTTGATTACAATCAAGACAATACTTTCTCGTAAAACATCGTGGTTCATACTCTATTTGATACTTACCACTCTACTCTTTGAAAATGATCTTACCTGGAAATCGAATATAGTCCTTGCTTGACAGCTTCTGGTGCGACCCATTGGCCGTTGCAGTTAATATATTTAGTTACCCGTAGATTTAGTTGACTGGTCACACTTATTCCATTATGTGAGCTGTGACGGATAACTGCAGATAATTTTAACAGGATAGAAGAACAATTATTCATTCATCATTAACAAATCGTTAAGAACTATAAATGAAACTACAATGGTTTCCTCAATATTTTGTTTCACCGAAGCGTCTATCATAATTGCATCGTGGCAATCATTTGAATTTCAATCTTATATCAGAGCATATAGAATCTATTATCTACGTATTATTTTTGTGTACTTACTTTATTATTTAATGTATTAACGAGCTGTGGCCAGTTCATTGTTTGTTTGTACTCGGCTTTGAAACATCAATATTTAACATCTATTTTCTCTTAATCTGTTGAGATATTCTTAATCTCGTCGACAGCCTATCATTGCGAAAACTACGTTAAAAGAAAACCTTTTATGTCCAATAACCTTGGAAGTTCGGAAACAAAAAGGATTTTCGATTCCACCCTATTACAGATCCAAAGTTTCTGGGCAATTCATCTTGCGGGTAGACAGCGATTGTCGGCCAGATCTGGATGTGAACTCATAAATCATGACTGGCCACGTCTCGCCATGATTGGAACATGCTGCTTCAGGGATTCGTCTATAGGGAAATTTGATTTGTTAGATACACTATCGAATTTTATACCAGCGTTAAGTTTTTAGATTTGCTTTACAACGTTTATGAAATATGAATTTGTTTCTTACTAGCTGCGCCCCGCGGTGTTACCTGCTATATTTTTCCGGATAAAAAGCCTATCTGTTAATCGAGGGTGTTAGCTACCTCCATACCAAATTTTATCAAAATTGGTCCAGCCGTTTGGGCATGAAGAGTTAACAAACAAACACACTCACAAATTTTCGCCTTTATAATATTAATGTGATTGTTAGTCAATTTGTTTGATGTAGTCAGTACTTAGTACTATAAGTGTAGTAGTCACTTACTTTCTATCACTTTCATTTGTTAAAAGTATAGGTACATTCAATTATACCTTCATGCAATTACGCCTATAATACTCGAAGAGGTAAGATTAGTTTTACTCTAACAGAAGTCTGCACACTTAAACTTTGGCGTAAGTGCAATAAGTGCCAAGTTTATTGCCATTCATCAAACCCATCCTATTAACATTCATTTTTAAATACTTGTCACCCCTACTATCTTCTTTTACTGTTCATCATAATTGTCATACTTAATCATAAGTTTAGAGCTCTCAAACAACGTCAATCTAGTAATTGAATCTAGGTAGGTACTTTTAATCTGCCTTACCTTCTACCAGCAACAATAATTCAATTCAAAACACAACCCCAACGCAACAATTTAATTCACAATACCGAACCAAATCCATTACCAAAATGGCTTGGAGTTTAGTGAGCGGCACTTTCTTAGCCCCAGTCCGGCAGGGTATTCCGGCAATGCGAGGTGACATCCCATGATGGATGGTGTTTGCTCGGCAAATAGTTTTCAATTTTACGTGGTATGCCGCGCCCGCGCCGCGCCCGGATCTGCTACAGACGGAGTTTCGCTAACTATACCTGTTTCATCTCTTTAGATTATTCAGTTCAACTCGTTTGTTCAGAATACTCACAAGGTGAAGCTTAATTTGGGTTGTCTGTAAAGATTAAATTGCAATTATAAGATGTATTAATAAGCATAACACGGTGTAACATACACGTTCAAATTCAGTAAATAAATGCTGTTTAATTTACAGTTTTTGACATTAAATTAAAGTTATTAAGATTAAGTTCCTTTATCTTCCTATTAGGTATCGAAGTACAATGTTATATTAAAAGTTTTTTTAATATACATTCTCTTATACTTATACCCATGCCTGTTATCACCGACGGGGTAAGCAGAAGTGTTTTCCTCCACCTACAATTTATACACCCACATTTTCAAGATCTTCAAAAGAGACATGCAGTTGCAAGCCTATAACCACACTTCGCGCCCGTGAAAAACGGACCTATGTATGGTAGAATCAGCTGATTGTAACCACGCCTACATGAACTAGATTGTAAGTAACATGACTAAACTTTCTAACGTTTGTAAAGAAACTGTGACGGTGTTTGTACAAATGCGTGTTTTTTGTACTAACGCGTCCAACTGTAACATTGATATACATTATGCTTTTTCTTAAGGGAGAGGCCTATGTCCAGCAGTGGACTGCAACGGGCTGATGATGATGATGATGCTGTTTCTTTATATCATACTATTTACTGGCCCTTCAAGTTTTTACTACCTAAGAAAGGAATTCATCAGATCATGTCCAATTTATTCAAGAATTCTTTTACAAACAAAAAGTATCCTGGGACCCTGACGTCCTGATGGCGTAGTGGCTAAGCGATTGGATTGCTACTCTAAGGGTTGCAAGTTTGATTCCCGCACGAGACAAAACATTTTGTGATCCGCAGATGTTTTTCCCAAGTCTGGGTAATTAAATTTAATGTTGGTGAAACGGACCCACAATACAGGAAAAAATACGAGAGTGGTGATATGTTTTTTGTTTAAAAAAACGAACACGTTCTGTTTAGTACCCCCTACCGATGAACATATTATACCCATAAGCATACAAAAAAATACAGAATAGAACTACAGTCCATTTCTTCTCTTCTCTAAGACTAAAACATTCTCCATTTTGTAGTCGGTTAAAAAGTTGGTATTCATAGTTAGCCGAAGCTTAGACCAGCTGTGTCCTTAGATCGGAGCTAAATGTGATAACAGTCCACTTTATACTTTGTAATCCTTTTTAATTCCTCCACTATCGTACATGCTATTAGCAGGTACTAGATAAGGAGGAGTGTAAAATAATCCTAGGATTAGACCTAGTTTTAACCTAAGTACTAATAAATACGTGGATCAAGGGTGAGAAAAAAATTGAAGTTTTTAAAATTAACCTCTATACGAAACTATAGTATCTATGTTATAAAGAATCTTTTTTCTTAAAAGCTACAAGAAAAAGTATAAACTAATATCAGGTACTTATCTACCTTAATTACCTACTTTTAAATTTCGGGGCAATAGCTTTCCATACAGAACAGTAACAAGCTGAAGATGCTTGCTAACAATGCTCTGTGTTTTTTATGCCATTTATTACATTTTTAATCACCTTAAAAAAGTGTCTTTAAAACCAAAGAACACACGGCATATGATGTTTTACTGTAACCATAGCTTTTTGTTTAAGAAGGTTATACTTACGTTCCTAACTGATTTGGAAACAGCTAAAAATAATGGACAAGTCGAAACTAGGTACTTAATATTCCTATCAAAAAACTAAGCAATACTCGTTTGAATCTAACGAGTTGACGCTGGATCGTGATAGTTCGAAGTCACAGGTGGCATTACGATTACGAAACGTCACGCACACGTCAAATGTGGTAGAGTGGTTATGATGTAACCGTACTAGAGACTAGTCCAAGCATATCGCTTTGAAGATGACTAGTATTGCTATCACTCAGTATTCATCATCATCATCATCAAGACGTCCACTACTGGACAAAGGCGTATTGGTGGTCAAGTTACAGAAGACGCTGCTGCCCATCTACTGGTTTTTTTTCCCTTAGTCGCCTCTTACGACACCCACGAGAGAAAGGGGGTGGTCAATTCTAGGCCGGATACCACAAGGCACTAAGTATTATACAACTTTTATTAATCTCATCGAATCTGGCGATTTGTGTCAATCTTTGGAAAAAATCTATAGATTTATCTAAAGATTATGTGTTGTTAAACGCGAAAAATACTTTAAATTATCTGAAGAATATTAAACTATCAAAAAGGATATGAAATTGCTGTTGGAATATTTGGGGCATTTACCCTTGCACAAGCAGAAATAGAACATCATTAGCTTATTGGTTATCACATCTTACATCTTAAGTTGGTACCTAACTGCCGTTCCCTTAGCACAAGGAGTCATTATATACATTTATACAATATTCACGCCAGTATCACTAAATGGGAATTTAAAAGTGTTCTTCTTTCCCATGTTATTGGTGGAGAATCTATTCCCATTCATAGTCTTACACCGGGTTCGTCACCACTCAGGCGGATTTTTTTAATAGAAGTAAATTAATTGTACTTTTAATGCCTTAAATTATTTATTAAATTAAAACATTTAATATTTTTTTATATTATTATTTTGTGGCCATGCTAAGCACAATTAGAAATTTAAAAAACATATTAAATATGACAAACGCCAGATGACCTTGCTCTTCCAAAACCTGAGACGTTGCTTTTCCAAATGGTTTATTTTCTTAATGATAAAACAACTCACACGCTTTTCTAAGAAGACGATCACCGAGAGTCAGGCTTATTATCTGACAAAAATAATTGTGTGACGTCATTGTCACACACCTCGTGATAAAGCCTGCGCAGAATTATAGAGGTTATACGAAATTTTGTGTCAAAACTAAACTTTACGACATCGAAATTATGGTATAAATTAGCTTAGCATTATATGACCTTAAACGGATAGGTAAGCGATCAAAAATAAAATTACCTACTCATCTATGCGACATACTCGAAATATACGATTTATGTTCTCGGTATTTCAATTAACATTTATTATCTCATTATAAATATTTTTTTTTGTTAGGGTTAATATTATGAGCTTGTAGGTACTTAGTAGGATAAGACATTTCGGTACATAGCTACATTTGTATTAATATGGAATACGTTCACTGGTGATACTGTCTAATGTTATTCGAAAGACTTCACGGTTTACAGTTGCTTTTGTATGTAAATATATATTTGTGTTTACAGATACCTAATGTACGGAGAACACCACACACAATGTGACTACTTCTTCAGAATTCACGTTTTAATTTTGCTTAACTTAATATTTATTATTTTTCGCGTAACTTTGTTTTTCGTATCATCATCATCATGATGTTTTTCGTGTAATTTTATCATTTTTGTACGTTTAAATATGAACCACGATTACCAACGAGAGATGTCATCATCATCATCCATCGGAACACGTCCACTGTTGGACAAAGGCCTCCCCCTTAGAACTAGAGATGTAGATAACTAAAAAACGCCTACAAACCAAAGAAAACTCAAGAAATCAAAACCACTAAAAACAGAAACAAACTCCGTCAGTTGAACAATGAAAGTGTTTGTTATCACCGAGACGAGCCCACTGACATAATACCATACGTATTCAAATAAAAATGTTACAACAAAACCAAAACATCGACGTCCCAGCAAAAAACCTTTGAAACTCAAGTGATTCACTATAAAACTCTTAAAAAACCAACATCGCTTTGCCATCAATTAAAACCAGCTAATATAAAGTAGAGCTTATCCCACCGTAATAAAGTTGTGTTTCCTAATTAACTTAAAAAGAGCTACTTAAATAAGTTTGTATTATGGTGATGACTCGTTGAAACTGTTGAATGGTTATTATCAAAGCATTGGAAGGTGGGTAGCGCAGTAGCCTGTCTGTAACAAGATGAATGGAATGACATGAGGAATCAAAAGATGAATAAATAAAATATAACGCCCACATATTGTGGGACGCGTGTCCATTCTGGAGATTATTGGGTCTGGTGCCACTGTTCGGATTAACAAACCATCAAATATTATATTAGAATTATGAGCTTTAGCCGTGAAACAAGTTTTCAAAATACTTAAAGCTTTTAACGTTAGAACCGTAATATAATCATAGTTTTTTAATCACTGGATTGTTGATTCAGAATAAACTTGCCGTACGCAAATCTATCAATAATGGAACCGAATAAGAATGGTAGTTTTGGAAATATACTTTAGAAAAATTTGGCCAATAAATAAAAAAAGAAACCTTGGTTTATGATATCTACTTATTAAATTAATACACTTAAACAATCTTAGAAACACATTTCACAAAGTAAAAATATTATCTCAGAGGATACCTTAACATCTCGGACTGACTAACTAACCCGACGGCTGCGGCGGCGTTTCTAAGCCTAGCATATAACCCCTAGAGTATGTGACAGTTGTTTCCAAGTTTCTCTGTGAGAAATACCTAATAAAATACGGGCAATATTATATATTATAAGACGATACTGAACATTAATTTAATAAATAAAAGTTTGTCATGATTTTAGCAAATGGAGTGGTCCCTGTCTACGCCTTAAACACAGGGGTGACTTTTAGTTATAAAAATAAATATCTTAATAGTTTCTAACGTATTATATATATTTTGTAGTTAAGTATATTATTTTTTGCATACATGACATAAAACTTTTTTTCGTGTAAAATGATATCATTCAATTAATGAATGAAATATCTACAGTCAAAAAGACTTCTTAAACAGATGAATGTCAAAACAAAAGAACACCGTCGTACCGTGCAACAATGGATACCTGTCACTGATTCTTTGTCCACACAGCACCAGTGGGTCAGCAGTGCTGTGGTTAGTTTTATGGCGGCTGTATACCACCCGCAGCGTCCCGCCTTTGAGTCTCGGGCGCTAAACAGATGTAATGTATGAAACGATTTGCGTTATTAAGTATGAAATTGTGACAGGGTTACAAAATATTTGTATGATAGTGAACATTTTAGTTTTTAATTTAATTTGAGCTGCCACGAGGCTTTCTTAGATTTGTGTTCATTTAAACACAATAATATCATAAAATCACGATACTTATTTTTGATGCAGTGATCATCATATTTTCATAAATAAGCGTTGGTTTTAGTTTTGTTAATCTTTGCACGCCGATTTTGATTGTATCCTGATGCAAATTGTATTAGAAAATTATTGATATTTAAGTCTACATTAGGCAAAGTCCTACTAAAACATAATAAAGGCGAAAATATTACGATGTGTTCATAAGATTTAATCGTAATTACCTATTGCAATAGTAATTAATCTTCAAAACATACCAACTAATCTTAAACTCATTCTTGATCATTGTTTTGCAGACACTGTTACGATACGATATTCTTTCAAAATCAAATAAGCCTGCAAAGTATATTACTACATAGTAAACAGCACACTATGTGCACACATTGTGCAAAAGAAACTTTGTTTCATTGACAATTTCATTCAACTTTAATACTCAGTTCATTTTTGCCGATTTCTTAAACAAATTAACACCAGCGTCCGTGTTAACCCTTTTGTGTACTTTTATGGCTTTATTGTGGTCTTTGTCGTTCGTAAGATAACCCGTTGACTGCCGGCCAAGCCTTGCGCAAGCCGACAAAAGTGAAAATGTTCGGCAGTAAAAGTTGCACGATAAGTACTCGTTTTTTTAACAATTTTACTGCGAGTTAAGGCTTTGTTTGCAAAGAAAGGGTTAAGGTTTTTAGTGGAGTATATCGAAGATAGATAGTGTTGTACCGAGACGAGGTGGTGAGAACTTTTGAGACAGACATGGTGCTTTAATAACGCTGCCTTTTTAAACTGCCTTTACAAATGTAAAGTTTGTGTCAAACGTCTCTTTGAAATAGTTGGCTGAGCTACACACAGTACAATAGGGTTTTAACCAGAAAAATATGCCTAATATTGTGTGTTAAAATCTTGGACACAACAGAAGAAATTATTCAATGTAAAAACCCTACATCTTTAACTCCTCATCATAAGTAAAAATGTTTTACATTCAAAACATTCAAATGACTGTATTAGTAAGCACTAAGCACCCAGTATCATACACACAATCTAAAGTTTGTGTGACATAACATGTAAGATGAAATAAAAAAAACAAATGAGATTTGTAAATACTTAATTTTATTAATTCTGAAACTAACAGATGATATATAAGTATCCTATCTAGATTCGAGTAATACAACATAATATGTATTTATAAACACAAGAATGAATTTAGCAATACTATCAAATATTTACTTAAAACCAAGCTATTGAAAAGCGTGTGAGGCAAATGATTATACATTCTTCTTAAAGTATTAATGAACCTAACTAATGATATAAACTTAAGTTGAGCAATGTATATAATTGTTAAAGTAAATAAGATATCTTTTTTACAAAAAAATATATAAAAATTATAAATAAATATAACCTTCTGTTAATAAATGTATGTGTTATTCTTTGTTAAATTAAGAATAAGTTAAATTAGTCCATTCGATTGAAAAATGTATATAAACCAACTATTATACAAGATATACGTTTATGATTAAAAAATAAATGACATCAAATAATTATAAGTACCTCTGCTTGGCTGCAATAGGTACTTTTTATAATTCTTAATAAAACTAAAAATGTTTCAAATAAATTATTCAATGTATACATTTGTGTATCTATATTTGAAACATATTATACAAGATGTATATTTGTGCATCTTACGTATTGAACACATATGAAAATCTGAACGCTTTAGACGCGACTTTCAAAGCTTGACAATATAATTATATTATAAGTATACAGCGTATTGACCCAATACACTACGCACTTGAAACGCAAGACAGTACGTAAGCAAAGGTTATTCTCAAGGTGTTCGATCTAAATCGGAGCGGCCAAGGCAAACATGATTATGTCAATTTCGGCAGCCTCCGATCACTTCGCGTCATTGCATTATTGACAAAATCCTTGTCACATTAAGTGTCAAACACATTATGAAGATGAATTAAATTTTAGATCAACTTTGAGAACGTTATTTGAATTTTAAAATATTGAATCATACGGTGTCGTTATTGATATATACAGTAAGTTAACAAATGTGGTATATTAACGTATTTATAACATTATTTTAATGTATTTATATAAATATACCATGATTATCAAGTAATCAGAAAATGCCCAAGTTTTATCCCAACGTTTTACTTAAATAATTTGCTAATTTTGTATATATATATAAGTATACAACAGACGTAATAGAATAAGTATTGAATTGAATGATGTATGAGTAGTTGGTGTAATATCAAATATTATATAACATGAGTAAGCAATCATTTCAAAACATAACGTCAAGTGGTCTTCGAACAAAAAACGACAGAAAAATCTACTTAACCCTGTACCCGCGATGGAGATAAAAAAGTTCATATAATTCTTATTTTCAGCAAAAAATAGAAAAAAATCTACAAAAATTAATTCAGAAATTATTTAATGTTAAAATAATAGAACGAAAGCACTCACCCCACACGCTTGCCAATCGTATCCGATGACATAAATGCTAAATTGACGCTTGCATATAAATATATATTCGAATGGAATGTGCAGAAGCCGAGATAGGTACCTATCTTACACCAAACACCGTTATTTAGAGTCATATAGTTAACTTACAAGTTATATATACAAAACTTATCTACACTCCTATCGCAATGGTCGATGACAGAACTCAGATTCCATTTCGCCTAGCTAATTTCATTTTGTTTCATATATATATACTGTATGATAATTTTATACACAATTTGTTACACAGACATTGCACAGTTCAACCGTCCACGATATGACGTCACTTCTCGTTCCGTCGTATACCAACTCCTAAACGATTGTAGTGTTTTTAGGCCCTTTATGTTTGTAGAGTTAAGGTTTTGAAAAAAGAATTTTGTTGTAGAGCATGATTTTTTCTGTACATTTTTTTTCTCTGAGCTTCAGCGCTTGTCCCGTGAAGCGTACAAAGGGTTAAGAACGTATAAAAACATTATTGCAATCATTTTTTAGTAGTTTTTGTCAGACATATTTGATTATTTGATTTGATTTAATGCACGGTGAGTAAAAGACATCAACGCGTGACACAAACAATTTATCTAAACAAGTATAGATAAACAAAGCGATAACACCGTATTGATCGCGTATTTCATATTTTTATCTAACTAGATTGTGCTAAATTAGGCGGGCAAAGCTTTTACTTGTAAAACTTTTAATATCAAACATTATCGTTATGTAAGGAGTTGGTGTACAAGGGGGACACGATTTTAATGACTATAAAGGACACTTTCTCAGAAGTTCCACAAAAACAATTTTAGGCCTAACTTCGCGCAGCCGCCGCCCGCCCCGACACAACCCACATCGTCCACAGTGCACTAAACATCTATAACCTACTAATAAAACGCACACAAAATGGACTCGTTTAAAATAATCGCAAATATTTACACAAATTTACAACCGTAGTCGGGGGCGGGCGCAGCAGGCGCGGTAATATCACCAGAACACGAAACGCTCACTTGGAGTCCAATATCAGGAGATTGAGATTGCCTTGTACACGTACAGGGTCGACGTAGGGCGGCTCGGCTAGGGCGCGGCGGGGTCCTGAGGCACGCACCAGGCGGGCGCGCGCCGGGCCGCCTACGCCAGGGGGTACTGTCACAAGGGCGGCTGCGCGTGCGCGTGGTGGTGGTGGTACAGCGGCGACTGGTAGTAGTTGTCCGCTGGCGAGTGGCCGTACCCATAGTTCACGTCGTACATCTTCAGGTCCGCTTTGGTGTCGGCGCCGGGCAGCAGCCGCGTGATGCTGAACGGGTGTTGCGCGGGCGCGTAGCCTGTGGGCTCCTGTTTGAGCTGCGCGTAATGCTCAAGCGCGAGCGGCGTGTGCTCGGGTAAGCACAGCTCGGGCGCCGCGTGCAGCTGCGCGAGCAGTTCGTCGCGCATCTCCTTGTCCTCGCCGCCCGGCGCCGCGCCTGCGCCCACGCCGCCCTTCTCGTGCGAGTGCTCGCTGCGCTTCTCATGTGAACCTCCATGATGCCCGTGTCCTGTGTGGGCTTTCTGTGCTTGTCGTATCGACTCTTTCTTCTCGTCTTTAAACCGCTTCTGTCGCCGCAGGAAGCAACCGTTCTCGAACATGTTCCCACTGTCCGGGTGTAGCGTCCAGAACGAGCCCTTGCCAGGCTTGTCAGGCGTCCGCGGCACCTTCACGAAGCAGTCGTTGAACGACAGCGAGTGTCGGATGGAGTTCTGCCAGCGCTGCTGATTCTGTCTGTAGAACGGGAACAGGTCCATGATGAACTGGTAGATCTCCGACAGAGTGAGCATGCGCGAGGGGTTGTTCTGGATGGCCATCGTGATGAGCGAGATGTAGGAGTACGGCGGCTTGGCGTGCGTGTAGGAGCGGCGGTAGGTCTTGTCGTTGCGCGCGCGCTGCAGCGCTGACGTGGGCGAGGCGGCCTCCTGCTCGCGCGGCAGCGAGCCGTAGGGCACGGCGCCGCCGCCGCCCATGCAGGACGCCATGGTGCTGGGCGGCGAGTAGCCCACGCCCGGGGAGCCCATGCACGAGCTGCCGGCCACCATGTTGTTGGTGTACAGGTTCGGGTAGGGCTGCGCCGGCATGCAGCCCATGCCGTTCACATAAGGAGGCGCCAGGCCCGGCGACAACGAGGACAGCGACGCAGACGTCGGCACGTCGCCGTACGACAGCTTCTGCGAGATCATGGCTAGCGCATCACCCGCGCGTGCACGCCGGCCAGGGGCAAACACTCGCACTGATTGAAAGAGTAAATAGAGGCCGGGGGCCCGCGCTCCCCTCCACTGTGCCGGCTATTGGCGCGCCGCGGGGCGGGGCCACGCAGCCCCGCCCAGGCCCCGCGCCCCCCGGCACCCCGCTGCTCCCCGCGCGCTCTCCCCGCGCCCCCCGGCAACCCGCGCCCCGCGCCGCGCGCTCCTCTGCACTGCGCCGCCGCCGTGCGCGATCCGCCGCTAATAATACCGCAGCTCCAAACGATAAAACCATGGAATTATCATAAGTGTTTGGGCAGGAATGTGTGCTTGTGACGACCGTTGAAACACACCATATAAGGCTCTACAAGTACTCACACACGGTTTGGTGATATCCGTTTTCTTAGAAAATTATTTCAGAGATAAGTATGTAGCGGTCGTGAATTACTTTATAGATTTTCCTTACCAGTACTGTACGGTGTTGTATAATATATTTGTATATATTACATAGTGCAGACACTGAAGTGTATAAAAGTTCCAATTTACCTAAAATGTGTGCATCTTTGAATCTGGTTAAAGCTCATCGTGAGTCATGCATTAAATTTATCCGTAGAGTCAAACAAAGCCGTTATCCAGATGTTAAAATCAAAATATACAAACACAAACAATAGATATATTTCAAAATCGTATCGTAGATAGTAAAATAAAATAGATAACTATAGATAACCTAGCATGAATAACTATACTTAGTACACCGTAGTGCTACGCGCCGGCTACGAGCCGCTACGACCTGATAAAACAATAGGTAATATTGTGCTATTAAAATAAGTTTCACAAGTTTAATTTTGCAATTATTATTCCGTACTTAATAAAAACAGATGGTCCACGGTAATTTTAATTGTTGGCCGATATTAATTATATTATTTTTTAATATAAGTTATGAAACTTGTGGAAATAAGTAGATATGTATCTACAGTTCCATCCATGAGACATTTACATCTCCAGTTTGAATGAGAATTTAAAGCAAATATGTAGGTATTTCAATTCAAAACATCTATCTATCTTTTGTCTAAGCAATAATACCTACATCATTTAAATCAGATAGGTACTACAATTTTAAAGGAATTCTTACTCTGTAGGGACTCTATTAAGTAAAATCTTCTATTTCTAGGTTTATCGGAGTCTAGATGTTTGTGCATATGAATTTTTCGTTCGAGAAAAATAGTTTTATCATCAACTTAGCCCAGTGTTACCCACTGTTGGGTATAGGCCTCATTTTTACAAGTTTTATTTAACTTGCAATAGTTGTAGGTATTAGTTTGTTGAGGTCACATCTTGTAATCTAAATTAGAACCACTTCCTGACATCCGATTGAAATGAAATCTAGCATACTTGTATAGGTTTAATGACAATACAATATTATGGCAATTTTTAGTTTTTTGATTGAGTCAGAGAGTGGTCATAGGAACTCTGTAACGAAATGACGCAATCCCATCGCGTTTGGGCTTGTTTAATTCGCCTTCATAACTTGAGCCTGGCTGATAAAGGCTTGTGCTTAAAAATATATTTTTAATATAAACTTATTTCTGTCATCCTACTTTGCTTTGGTCGTCTCTCATACAGGTGTTCTTTGTTGTTTTATAAAAGTCGTCAACCAAATTATACTTGCCTATATTCTCCACTTGCAGATGCAATGGCTAAACAACGGTTGGCTATCCGGCGCGCCGGCGGCAACTCCATAAACTGCTCACTTAGGCTAGTATCTAGGTGCACTGCAAATGACATGGACTTATTTTTTTCTTTCTTTATCATCTTTTTTACTTAGTTATCAGTGTTTACATAGCTTAAAAAAATAGTAAAAAGTGTTTACACCAAGCTCGAATGGGAAAGCTGACGATTTTATTATTTGTAGAACTTTCTGGTTGAGACATAAAAAGTCAGTCCAAAATTTGTATTGTAAGAAAATACCAGCCCCCTTACTATGAATTCTTAAAGCTAAACAGTTTCCGTTGTGGAAGCGAGACGCCGCACTACACTGCACGTAACGGTGTCTCGCTTTAAGAGTTCATGGTAAGGGGACAGTTGGTTGGTTGGTGATTTAGTGTATCGAGAATCTATTTTCAATAGACATCGAAGCTTTTGACATTTATCGGGTCCATTTTTTTTTTTTTTTTTTTAAAACGTGCCCCACACTAGGAATTTCTCCTGTATCGTGGGTGCGTTTCACAAACATGAAATATCACATACACAAACACCCAGACTCGGGACAAACATCTGCGGATCGCACAAATTTTTGTCCCGTGCGGGAATCGAACCCGCAACCCCTAGCGCAGCAGTCCAATCGCTTGGCCACTACGCCAATTAGGTCGTCATTGCTTTATACAACTTGCTTTCTTGGCAGAAATAGAGTATTATGCTTCTAATCACACCTTTTCGAAGAAAAGAAGCTCCTAACCTAAACATATGTAGGTATGTGATGGGTACAAAATCCCATCACATACATAAAGTCACGCCTGTTCCCTAGAGGGGTAGGCAGAGTCCACGGATTGCTACGATTCTGGATACCTGTTTCTCCTGATTCACTTCTATCACATTCTTTATACAAGCTCGGTGGTTTAGGGGTACTCCTGCCCTGGCTTAAAAACTGTACTCTAGTACATATAAATTACGTTACTTACCTATTTATCTAGATAAATAAAACCTAATGATAATCACGAATCCCTCGACCAGACAAAAACCTACAAACCAACACAATCATTAATGTATGGCCCCACCACAATGTTTGCGCGCATGCGCCGCACAAACATATTAGCAAACGATACGTTATTAGCTAAGTACGTGATGAGATGTTGTTTATTTCTTAATTAACACGCGACCGACTTTGATGAGTATCTGTTTTAAAGATGGTTAGGTTAGGCTTGAGACCTGAATTTGAGTTTCGCATGAACTAATATTTGAAGATTGCCTCGTTGGCTTATTAGTCGCTTAGCGTGACTGCTGAGCATGAAGTCCTGGGTTCGAATCCCGGGTTAGGTATAATGTTATTGGGTTTTTCCATTAGGAACTTCTCAGTAGCAGAACAGGGTCTAGATTTGTGCTGGTTGATGGCAATAGGCTCGCTCCTTATTACATTGGGAGCTGGGATATTACTGGCGAAATATAGGTGTTTATATACCTACACTTCTGCCTACCCCTTCGGAGACTACAGGCACCATGTTATGTTTTATTTATGTTACGGAACATATCTAGGTATTAGACGGCTGAGTCTGGTCAAGTTAAAACTGCAAAAAAAGCTACCAATAGTACCGACCTAATAGAAAATATGTCTATAAAAATTACAATATAGACACATTAACAATATATATGTATAATAATATAGGCTATATTATTTTTACAAACAAAAGAAGTAATTATCGTTTGTTATCATTGATTTGTTTTGCACTAGTATTGTTTTTAAATATAGATTAAAGAGAATTACATATGAATGTAGTATTTAAAAATCTAGCTTCAGACTTTGATAAGAAACGTGGTTTTTAATAGTTAATATTATAAAATTATATAAAAATGTTAATAGTTCCTATATTTTTCTTCTTTTCGTTTCGTCGAAACTATTACATTATCTTTTTTAACGAATAGGGCGAATATTTTTAAAGATTTTTTATATATTTTTCGGTATTTATCACACATAGTCTTAAAAATTCACCAGGCATGAAAGAACTAAGACAAAATCTTATTTCTTTTTATACTTTTTTCATGATTTAAAATGTATAAAATGTGGTTATAAAGGTTATTAAGTTTTGATTAAAATACATTACATAATATAACAGATTACATAGTGTGGTCACAGTGAACCCATTAATCCAATGGACCTGCGTGATGCGTCTGATAATATCTTCTGCGCAGTTGTTATCATCTGTTGTTATTTTAAATATTATTGTCACCATTCGAGTCTTTTTGTGGGCCCTAATTGCCTGAAATAAAGCAATACGTAAATGATATTTTTGTTAGCTAAGTGATTAAGAATGCGAAGAGGCCTCACGACGTCCATTTGAGGTCTATAGGACTTCAAAACATCATTAACATCGTAATGAAGTCCAAAGTCCAGTCTGCTGATACCTAATGTGTTTGTCTTTGAAGTTTAGTGCGCACTGCGTTTACTTTGTCGTAAAACTGTAGGAAATAGCTATGGGTTATTAAAAGCGAGTTTTTTATAGCGTCTATTATGTTATGGTGGGTGCGTAAATATACCTGTGTTTTATGGAAAATAAATTATATAGGTACCTACCTACTTGTGTTTAAAATGAATGTTTTATTTTAAGACTTATTTTCTGTTTTCACGATCTTATTGGAGGTAACTAAGCAATGTTATAATCCTATAAGATTTTCCAGCTATTGTTAATAGCAAGGAGTATGCAGCTATTTGATTATCAAATAATGATCCTGATCTCATGACCTTTTTGCAGCAGCTAAATAGTATCCTAAGAAACTGAGAGTTTGTGTAAGAACGCCTATAATCATAGACCTACAATATTTTATTTCAATGTAAAAAAGGGTTTGCTTTAAGTACCATTATGCCTCTTACCCCTGTTTTTTAATCTTCTTCTGAGACGGAGCTACCCTTTTACTCTTCTACACTATTCATCTACTCTATACATTTCCCTCTTTCAAAACGCAAATATAAGATTTAACATTCTGTTAGCAATTTAGCATGTAAATATCGGTTTTATCAATTATACCTAAGTAAAAAGAGGACTTATATCTGTAACAAAAAGTAAGTAATGTACCGTATTTTTAATTTTTTTGTCTCTCCACCAGACAGATGCTACTAATGTATTGTACTGGATGTACCGTAAGGGTGAGTCTGTATCCACGTATGTATGGCATGTGAATAATAATGTAAAGTAAATGGAATGGAAAAGAGATAATGTTACGTCGACCGCGCAGGCGGCCCACGAAGGCAATATACGGGTGTGTTCCTCTAAGTACTTGTTGTATACACACGCTTTTATTTTAGGACTGATTGGTTGGTGAAAAGTTAGGTAGATATTCACTTAAGTTTACCTATATTTATTATTATTCTTAAAATGTGAATAAATCTTATAAATCAATATATTTTATTAACCAAGTTTTTTAGCGGTTTTTCTTGATCATTAGCCACGTAGACTGAAAATGTGATGAAACTTCACGTAAAAATTCCTAATGGTTACAGCTTAGGCTCGTAATTGTGAGCAAAAAATCGTACAAAATGAGCAAATTGGTACACCTATAATGTAATTATATTTATTTCTGTAAATCTTATCTTATCTCTCGATCTAAGTAGGCACCTACTAGTTGGTAAATAAACCGAGTTGTTAATTAGCAATGACAATTAAAAAGGAATAACTTATGGAAATAAAAAATAATAGTATCTGTCTTATTTTTTTCGCTTTTTCACACTACGATCATTCTTCAATGCGTTATACACTCTTTATTACCCCAAATTTAATATCACTTAGACCAGACGAGTATAAAATAAAAGGGATGTATGTATCTGGTTACAAAGGGAGCGTACCTAGTGTGTGCAACTCTACACCGGATCCAAGTTAATGGTGGATGCGTGTCGCGCCCTACAGCCTGCTCGCACTGCGCTACGTGTGTGGACCGCGTATACCAGCACGTTTTATTTACTGGATAGTAATAAATAATCGGAAAGTATTGAGTGTTACTTAGGTAATTCTATTCTTCTTATCGGCATAAGCTAGTTGTCTATTGTATATATGGAGGTATCTGTTACAATATATTAAGCGAATTAACGATCATTAAATTCTATCCCAGACTATTGATAATGTTAACTGTGGAATATACATCTAAAATAAAACTTTAATGAGTGAGAAAATTTAATTTTTCTTTTTTTACAATCCCATTCTGGAAAACAGCGTACGGACCTTCTTTGTAACATAGTAATTGTAACTGACCCGAGTGGTTGCATTTTTATAAACTGCTCTATGTAAAAAGTTAGGATTTAAACTATATTAGGTACCCAAAACGGTTAAAACTTAGTCATAGTCATAATGTTTTTCATATAGGCTACAAAAGAGCACTTACAAAACGTCAAAACTAGTTGCTCGGTTCCAAAAAGTCGTTTCTAAGGAGAAGAACCGGCAAGAAACTCCATAGTAGATACCTATTATTTAGCATGAATCATCTAGTTACGTAAAATTATACGCACCTTCAACATTACCATACTTCGTGCTAATTGAATACCACCGTTCACTTAAGCCAAGACACATTGCAGCTTGTCATAAAACTTACAAATTAAGATGACATCTTCATTTCATATGAACATTGTAGTGACAATATAATTTGTTAAATAGTTGTCGCTAAGTGCGACTGACGCAGCGTTGGCAGGCCTCCCACCAGGTGGACCGACGATATCGTCAGAGTTGCGGGCAACCGGTGGATGCAAACGGCAAGTTGTCGTTCATTATGGCGTTCTAAGGGGGAGGCCTTTGTCCAGCAGTGGACGGCTTCCGGCTGATGATGAAGTGCGACTGCTAAGCATGGGGTCCTGGGTTCGAATCTCAGGCAAAGTTTTGCTGAGTTTCTCAGGTAAATCTCAGTTGCAGCACGGAATTTGGATTTGTGTCCGGTTGCTGGCAAAAGGCTCGCCTCCTATTACATTAAGACTTATCATAATTGGCGAAATGTAGGTGTACCACACACACCTGTGCCTACGCCTTCGGGGAATACAAGCGTGATGTTATGTAATAACAATAATAAACATTTATTTCAGATATTCGTCCATAAGTGGCTACCCTCTAACTTATAAACGATGCTAACATGTGTTTTAAGCTAACCACTTGTTAAGTCTATTGGCATCTCTATTTTTTGACATGCAAACGACAGTGACAGGTATAATTTACCCGATTGTTCAACAATGACAATTTTTATAAGTAAGGGGGTTTGTATACAATATCTATGTTAGTACATGGAGACTACATAATTTATTTCTTACTAGCCTTTGCCCGCGGTTTCACCCGCTTAACCTCTATTTAAAACCCATAGAGGCTTGAATTTTTTTTTAAAGTAGCCTTTGTCCTTTTTCGGGTTTTAAACTTTCTACATGCTAAATTTTCATCAAAATCCGTCCAGCGGTTTAGTCGTGAAGGTGTTACTTTACAGACAGAGTTACTTTCACATTTATTATATTAGTATGGGGCAGTCGAATTTTCCCGCAATGACACTGTAATTTTATGCATTTTTGGTGGGCAATTTATCAAAATAACTACATAGTTACGCTTCGTGAGCGAAGATAAAGAAAGGCGCTCAGTATCTAGATATACAAGTGATTAAAGCTTTGCGATGAACTTTGTTGTTTGCGAACGATTATAGCGAGCTAATTAGTGCTGCTTGTTCCTTAACACGCCGACGCCTGTTTGTTCAATTAATGTTTTGTTTATCATTGTTATAATAGACTATCGCGTCTGTAGGCTGAAGAAGTAAACAGGATTTACACTAACAATATGATTGTAAAAAAAGAAAAAAAAATCTTTTTTGAAGTCGGTTAAAAATACATAGAGATGTCCCCTCTACTTATAAATGATGCTAAAATGTGTTTTCAGTTATCGACTTCCTAAGTCTAGTATATAGACATCTACATTCTTTGACATACAAACGACAGTGGCGAGTATAATTAATCAATTGTTCAACATTGACAATGTAAACTCGACACTGGCATAAATATATTAAGCTCTCAGCTGGCTGCCATATTTAAAAAAAAACATTGACAATTTTTTTAAGTAAGGTCGACCGAATTTGGTTACTTCTTCTTTAATAGCACCTAGATCCTTCTGTAGACTTTGAGACTGTTCAAACATAGATAATAGACTAAAAAATTTCTAAGTAAAAGTTATAGGTATAATTTTTTAGCCTGTCCAAACCAACTATCAATAATTTTAAACTAAGGGCCGTATTTCATTAGGATGCTATGGCTGCGACGCCGGCAACGTCGCCAATTAAAACATGTCAAATTTTATGACAACACTACCTAACCGGGTATATATTTGGTCTGAGACCTAACCTTACCGTACATAGCGACGGCTTGGCGTCGACGCAAGTTGACCAGTATTGAGGGCGACGCTGCCGGCGTCACTGCTATGGCATTCTAATAAAATACGACCCTAACATTGTCTCTTCAAGAAATATGTTGCATTTCGTTCCATGCCACAAGCATTCCAGCAATCCAGTCAAACAAACGACTGCAACTGCTAATTCAACGACACACAAAATTATTTACTCAAATAAAAATATACGCAATCTTGTTAAAACAGCTCCACATTGTTAATACAATACACGCCTGACCACAGCAAACCCTTTCATTGTCAAAGAAACCACAGATTATGGAACAAAGGAGAGACAAGCTATGATTGCATTAACACTGACGCAGATAAGAGCAGGTAAGGTAATCTTGCTCCACACAATATTATCACGTATAACTATAAGAATCCTTTTCTCTGGCTAATGTGTCACAAATGACACTAAACTGTGGGTCTTTTGTGGTATGATCGAACAGAAATTGACGTGAGAATTTTGCGTTAGATGAATTGGAGATGTTTCTTGATGCGATTGGCAGACCTCCCGTGGCCTGAGTCTCGCAAAATAAGAATAAGAATAAATTTATTTGTTCCATAGATGTTACAATATAACAAACATTTAATTAGTAATTAAACCTAAATTAATATTATAGATAATGATTGTAACAGGCATTAAAAAATATTGTCAGTGGTCTCCAAACTAAGCATAGCTTGTATCTTGGAAACCAGAGTTGGGTAAACATTAAACATAGTCTCGTTAAATCGGTGAAAGTAACAGTGAAGTCTTAGTTTAGGTTTTTTTTTAATATATTATATTACAGAGATATATAAATAATAATATACTTTATTGTACGCCATTGAATATATAAATTAAAAAAGTAAGCAAATGTACAATGGGCGCCCTTATCGCTAATAGCGATCTCTTCCAGACAACCTATGGATGAATAGGTGACGGGAAGAGAAGGCAACGGGGTAGTCCGTGGTGTACAAATTAATAAATGAAGCTTAATACTAATTATTTCATACATAATTGTACTTAAGAACCATTATAACATTTAGGACTGTGTCGTACATTTTTTTTTTCAAATTAGAATTGGTAGGTCCCCGCGTCCATTTTATGCGTTTTTTATTATTATTAAGAGTCTATAATGTCCCACTGTAGGGCAAAGGCCTCCCTACTCTCTTTACATGTGTCTCTGTCAAGGGCTGTCAATTCCCAGTCCTTCATAAACGAGTCCAGTTCATCTCGCCATCTCCGTTTGGGTCTGCCTCGCTGACGACTACCTTGATGCGTTTACCTTAAAACGTATTTTTTTATCTATAAGCACTAATGGCGCCTTCTAATAGCTAATGCTGAAATATAATAAGAGAATAACGTGATTTAAGTCTAAGGATTTAAGCAGTGTCATGTTGGGGCGACTCGCTCACATATTAAACTATATACAGACTACAAAAATATAGCGTAAATAGTCACTCAATAAATTAGCCATTTACACTAATAAATTCATACAAATAAACTAGTCATGTAAAGTCGTCCAGATAATATCCCATACATTTCGTCGAATGGTCGCGATATAGCGGACTCTAATAGCCTGTGGGTACGATGTTAATGGAGTTCGTTTCCCATGGACCTTTTTGAGAAATTTCATCTTCCATGTAAAGTACCTTTACCTATAACATTGTGTGGTCGGAGGTCGGCTAATCCTGTGAAATAGTTCTGCACACTACAAAATGTATGTGTATTTACAGATATTGATGATTATATGATTAAGATTCTTCGTATCGTATTTTATTCTAAGATTAGTTATTGCGTTTGATATATTTGCCTAGACTGAGTATAAATGAATAAATGATTTATTTCTGTAAATAGGTTTTCACAAACACTTACACGTCAGATTTTAGTCAACAAGAAACTAGATGGCATCGGCCTGTAGTACTGCCTTAGCACACGCCTGAGTACCAGTTTAAGAACGAGAACAAATGTCTTCGTACAGCATTATCAAAATATAGCTGGTTTAGTAAAGCGATCGAACATAGGTGAGGGGCCGTAGGTTTTCACTTCAAGGGATCTTAAAACTTAATAAGATTTCACTCCACAATTGACCAGTACTCTGTACCCTACGCCGACCAAACGCGATTCAACTGCGTATAAGGCCACGAAACACAATAAAAAAACAAATGACAATCACATATGAATCTCTCAACCGTGGCCCAAGCTGATACCCCACCCAGTAGCTGTCTCAGCATACATATTTACACACAGCGTCTACACCAGTGGCCCACTTGTGTCTGTACATACTCAATTCAAGGACCACTCTCATCATGAGAATAATAAAAATCATACAATCTACATACATCGTTGCGATATCAATGAGGTAACGCACAAAAAATATGTTTGACATACACAACTATTATAAACTTGTACATACACTGTATGGTCGGTAAATAGTTACACACTAGGTTTTGCACTGGTTTGACTTGTTAGCTTTAGGATTTTGGGAGCTCGGTTTTGGATAATGAATGTTATGATGCGTTGTTTTATTATCATAATATTTGGGCGATCGGTTTAAATGATACCTTTGTTGTTTGTATTGGGATGTTAGGAAAACATGATTATAACAATGTTAAGAATCTATACCGTTAAAATTTAACTAACTAAATTTTCTTTGTCATGGTTTACACAAGCAACACTAAAACCAGAAATAAAGTTATAACTAGCCAAATTTTTTGTTCAAGAATAGTTGAGATACGACAGTTGATAGAGCTCAAGCTAGTTATCTAGCCAGGGCCCTGATCATGAACTCCTAAAGCACGGATTTTCCTTTGTGAAAGTGAGACGCCGCTATATGCAGTGTAGTGTGGCGTCTCGCTTACTCAAACACAGTAACAGGGTTTGCTCAAAACAGGTGAGCTGCAGTGCTATTTCTGACGATGAAAATCCCCACGATACAGCGGCTGAGACAATTTTCATTTATCCATCACCAATCAATAACTTAAGAAAAAGTAAGTAGGTACTAATCACACTATCACACTAATATTATAAAGGCGAAAGTTCGTGAGCGTGTTTGTGAGTGTGTTTGTATGTTTGTTACCTCTTCACGTTCGAACGGCTGGACCGATATTGCTAAAATTTGGTATGGAGGTAGCTGACACCTTGGATTAACATATAGGCTATTTAGATTTTTTTATTTCTATCCAGAAAAAATGTAGCGGGTAATACCGTGCGCGGTGAATGAGGCGAAAGTAGTATGCCACGATCGTAGCAAATGGATATCCGTGGTCTCGGCCTACCGTATGTATATGCAAAATATTTTATGTTCCCTTCATAAAAATAATAATGTAGATGTTTTCACTAGAAATATTCGTAGCGGATAATACGTTGGTAATATATTACGCCTAAATAAAGGCGACAAAAAGATGGTAGCAAGGTTGAATGCATAGCCTTTATCTATTAAAAACTATTTATCTAAACACAGATAGCCGCGGGCACAGTTAGCTCATCACATCAATTGAGGATATATATGCTGTAAAAACATGGCATGTTTATTTAAGTTAGCAAATTACGAACTTAATCTTAACGATAACAGTTAGGAGACACTTACTGACCACTATACACTTCTGCTCCCTTACCATGAACTCTTAAAGCAGGACATTTTGCGTTGTGGAAGCGAGACGCTGCTACATGCAGTGTAGGGCAGCATCTCTCTTTTCCAATGGAAAATATTCTGCTTCTAGAGTTCATGGTACCTAAGCGGGCTGTTTATATCAGACAGGTTTTTTAACAACTACGCAATAAATAGATACTATATTACACATAAAGTTGATACGATGATTGTTTTTATTAAAATCAAAATGGAGATAAGTACAATCGTGGGTGTAATACCCACGATTGTACTTATCTCCATTTTGATTTGAAAAACAAAATATACCTAACATTTATTTAATAACATAAGAATTTCTTATTTTGATATAACATGCTCCGACTCAGTCTAGAATCTGCTTACTAAGGCTAGTTAGTAGAAAGTACTTAGAAATCAGCTCTTTGCGATTCTAGTGATAGTAAAGTAAGTGTCATTCCAATCAAAAATAATAAGCTAGGAACAGTTTGGAATATTTTAAGTAATAATATTTACGATATGAAAGCAAATAAATTTAATTAACTTTAAAACTAAACATCTAAAACCAATGTTTTTGAAGACCATATAATAATGTTGTCCTGACCGAATTTCAGTCACAGCGGTCTCTCTCAGCTGCGACTAGCCAACCAACTATGCGGGAGGTATTATGGACGGGCAGACACAGGTGCACTCCCTATTAACTCACTCTCATTGTCCGATGGGACAGCAGACCGACATGGATTAGGCGCAGGACCAACGGCCTAACGTACCTTCCGAAGCACGTAGGGGTGACATGTGAAAACGGTCGCCCATCATAAGACTGACCGTGGCGAGCACAGCTTAACCTCGCAGATCGACTGATCTGCGCAGTAGCCACGTAGCTACGAGCCCATCATGGCTACCCTGTATCTTATAGACAATATGCCTCTATTTTCTAAAGCAGTGGGCAAAGATGGCGCTTAACGTCTATAATAGGACTGTTTGACGTGTGTGAAAAATGGTCACCCATCTAAAGACTGGCCGCAGGAAGCGCCGTTTAACCTTCCACATCAACTAATCAATAGCTTGAAAGCAATTCTCTTTGTGGCAGTACCTTCTTCATATCTATCATATATAATCATATCTTCAGCATGTTTTAATGTAAATAAGACAAAAACTCCTAATTACTTTATTATTTTATGATTGAGATGAAGGTTCGTTTCCCTAGTCCTGGTCACTGTGGGTGGTCCGTATCACGCCACTTAGCGCGTCACTCAAAAAATCACATCGAAAAAATATGAAAATATCACACTCATAACAGGTAAGGAATAGAATGAACATGCTGACTATCGAAGCAAGGTAATTTTGTCTTCGATACGAGCAGTACTAAGTCAACAAAACAGATCATACTTACATAAAAATATTTCTTAGTTAATAATGCATATTACCTTAACAAATAAAAAGCAGTTTATTTGGCAAACTGGACACATAAATTTAAAAAATCATAATCTCTCTAGTCATGTCCACACTAATTCCGAACGTCGCCATGTTTGTTTTCCTAGGTCAGGTACGATGCGCGGGCGCACAGGTATGCCCCATCCGTCCCCGGCTCAAGAGCTTGTTTCCTTTGCCTTTTCACACGATAATGAAACAACAACTATTCCAAAAGTTGGCTAAAACGTGCCTGTGGTCGCGTACTGGAAGATGAACAAAATCTTTGACAGACATGTTTTGATTAGATAGGGGATTTGTAGAATAAATACAAATATACTTGAGTATTTTAAATAAATGTCCAGTTTGCAGACTTAACACCGTTCTAACATTATAAGAAATGTTTTTTGCCTCTGATTTGCTGTAGGTAGGCATTTCTTTATGATGCAGACTTGTTGTTCCACGCTAGTTACTCCTGGGACCAGAATAAAACTATCCCATCCCAGGACAAGGGCCTCTTCTCGTACCAAGAAGGAACAAGCATGTCATGCAACGATCACTAGTACCACGCATACTCAGATTTTCAGACTAGAGATTTCAGTTCAGAACGCATTTCCAGGTTATTCAGTGGTCTCTTAATCTACATGATTAATACGTTGACTGCCCGCTCAGAAACAATTGCTGTGTACCATAATATGTGGTACACTGAACAGTGAAAGGGTTTAAGGTATACCTGAGATTGAAAAATGCCATCTTATCACCATGACTAGAATGCGAGCGCCAAGACCAGGATGACTAGGACATTTCCTTAATTACAATTTCCTCGTAGGTGTAATATGCAAAAAATCAATTACTTATCTGAAGTTCCTAAGCACTGGTAGCAAAAACAGCTAACGAAAAAACCTATATTATCGATTAGATTTAAATTCGCAGTAGTATCTAAAAATAGTTCTGAAGCACTGATAGCCGAGTGGTATGACCGCGGGAATGCCAAGTCAAAGGTCGCAAGTTCAAACCGGCACGCACCAATGTCTTTTAGAATTCATCAACGTACTATAATTTAGATATTAGTTGCTACAAACGGTGAAGAAAAATATCGTGAGAAATCCGGCACACCTGAGAGATTTTTCAACGGTGTATAAAGCCATATCTGAGGCCTACAGGCGTTTTAAACTCTGACCAGGTTGTTTATCAAGATCAGATAAGAGGATATATAATTAATGTTTATAGACCTACTTAGCAAGTAGTGCCTACGTAATTTTTTCCATCAAAACATCTGGATACCTACACCTATTTTTTATCACAATGACCAAGCTTCTCATCGTTCAGTACAAAGAGTTTGAAGCTTTTACTTGATATTCACAACATGTGAAGTGCTCTTTGGAGCGCCGTTTATTGGAGTACCATAGAGTCTTAGGTTCTCACGTCTACCCACGCTCCCCCAGCCAAGCGCGCGCTTAAAAAACAATTAAAGTTATGCCACAAACTAGAATACTGTGGGGCTTACATGATGACCGTTTGAGGGGAGATTTTTTATAAACAATTAGGGAGCTTTTAGAAAGTAACATTATTATGATGATAAAAAACTCTTAAGCATTTATCGAGTAGTTGGACGTTGTAAAAACATGAGACTGGTAACTTACTCAACGATTAAAAGACTGTATCGAGAAGAATTGCTGAGCGAGGGCCGTATTACGTGCGTGGGACGCATATACCCCCTTCATGTTAATTTTTTTCTCGGTATGTTTATATTTTTTGTGTTATATGCGTTTTACTCACGTGATTAAAAGTATTTCTTTCTTTCTAATTCATATAGGTACACCAAAATTTTTGCTAGGACACTTAAGAATTATGTAGTTATATTCAGGCTTTTACTTCAGCCCGTAAACGTAGTAATACAAAACACTTGAATGTCTTTAAATACCCGACCATTCCTACCTCGATTCGTGCCTCGATTACTGCGTCATATCAATTAGTTCAACGAAAGTAAGAGCAAAGACACACGCGTCATGTAAACTCACTCGCTACTTCTCGATACGACTCGATATCGCGAATCCCGGGCATCGCTCGCGGCCTGTAATCCCGGCGCGTAATCCCGACCAAGTGGCCGCCTCAGGGGACCGCTGGGAACTTTATTACGGGCCCTGATTACGCATGTACCCGCGGTTTAGCCTCGCAAGGGGACCTCGGATATTTAACAGTCGTAATAAGGAATTAATTTGACCTCCCCCGAAGCGGTCTTACTGCAGCATATTAAACTTCTAGTAGGATAACGGAACGACCCTTTTATTGTTTTGGGAACGTAAAATATGTATGGTTGTGAATGTGAGAATTTATTTCGGACATTATTTGTACCTATTGGTACGTATAATAACTCTTTGGATGATCAGACCACATTGAACTCTGTATGTTCTTAGCACGACTTGCCTAGTTGCCTTTGCCTACTTCTTTGACCATCTTGTGAAAAGTCGGTGTGCTTCGCTTCCTTGCTTGTATAGCGTTGATTGCTTGATTTTGATTTTAGTTACGTCAAAAGTTATCTTGCATACCTAATACTAATTGAAGTGTCTTAGAATGACTAAAAATGTTGTTACATTGGTAACACCTGCAACGTATTAAACCTGCAACCCATAACGTAGCAGTCCAATGACTTAGCCGCTACGCCAATTAATTAGTCAATTCCAAAAAGCAACTTTCATCTGAGCTCTTATTTTGCTATCTTGAACATAATAAACGAATCTCTACGCTACTACAATATACCATTCTATGTGTAAGTGGCTATGTCATGGTTGACCCTTATTACATCGACAGCTGTCCTGCCGACCAGTGTTCTCACCATTACTACGATTTACTTACAATATAATTAACTGCGTGCGGTTAACCACTTCATACCTATTGTATTATACGTACTTACATCGTGATTTCTATTTTTAGGCACCGACAGAACACGATATACCTTAACATACCTATAATGTATCAAAGAAAATGAGATTTTTAATAAATCTTCGCGCAAAATAAGACCGAAACTTTATCTAGCCATCAACATCATTAAAACGGCCCTTGATGTTGACATGCATTTTCTAAAAAAAAAATTTGTTGGTACCACTGAGTCCACAATTCCCCGAAAAAATAGATTGAAATAAGTACCTGTAAGCTATTTTGTATTTTTAGCCAAAAAACGGTTCACATAAGTCCCTTATCAATTAGTAAAAAGCGATACAGCAACAAACCTACACGACTTAGCGCTATCCCACGCATTCTCCTAAACACCTCGTTAGCACGCACTGAAATAAAAACATCGGCGAGGTGGTGCATCTAATTAAAGGGAGGGGGTTGTAGGCTAACGGGAGGGGTAGGGGGGGGTACACGGTAGCTATGGCGGGCGTTAAGTGGCTCTCGCAGTAAAACCATCATAAACTTGTGTCTTCGCCATAACCTGTACAGGGGAAAGACATATTGGATATTCTGACCTGACATTTTAAAAGGATAGACGAGTAGATCTGTACTAAAGTAGGTAGAAATACTAAAGTAGAAGAATTTGAAACAAATTCGAAAAAGGCTTACGGATCATTTTTAAACAACTTCAGATTGTTCCGGATGCGAAATATGGTAATTTATTGTAATGCTATAATTAGTCGATCAATAGCTTGCTCTAGGGTTGGGTCTATTTTAAAGACCTTTGTACCCAGAATAAACATACATACATAAAGTTACGCCTGTTTCCCAGAGGGGTAGGCAGAGACCACGGATTTCCATTTGCTACGATCCTGACATATTTCACAGAATAAACAATAACCTTAAAATCATTTTCCTATATTCAAATCAACAGTTGCCTTAAATCTGCCCATACATCCAGTATGTCGTGCAGGTGTACCAGACCACCCGTGTTCAAGCACTCTCGAGCGACTAGTTGTGTCTCCGGGATTCGCCCGCACATGGGAGGTGCGTCCTCCACACGAAGGACCACTCGCCGTTAGATAGCGACTTCATACCCTGTCTGAGGTTAAAGCATTATAGTGTTAGGGGTATTTTTAAAGCGCAGTGCCTAATATAGGGCTCAGTGGCGTATCATACAGAGGCCTATGTCAGGCTGTGTCCAGCAGTGGACGGAAATACGCTGATGATGAGTACCTATTTTTAAAGATTGATATTACACTAATCATAATAAAGAATTCTTTTTTCTGGGCGTAAAGTAATAGTTCAATTTCTCCGGATTCCTCCCGATGAATGGCTATACACTTCACCGATATAAAAGTTATAAAAAGTGCCGAAATGTGGATAAGACTTGAAATAGAAGAACACCTATATCGCTACTACAGGGCTATGTGTCAATCTTGTGCTTCGCTACATTGGTAATGTAGTTATCAATAGTCTTTCGAAAACTTCTTTTCATATGTAGGTTCGATTCCAAGGACAAAAAACTTTCTGTTCTTGGCTTTTTCTGTAATTTTCCAGGGAGATAAGTGCAAACAAAATGCAACATCACGCCTGTGCTCCCCGAAGGGGTAGGCAAAGGTTTACCTATAGCACACCCACATTTTGCCGGTTATGTAAGGTCCCAATGTAACAGGGAGCGAGCCTATTGCTATTAACCGGGCAACAATTCAGGCTCCGTGCAGCTACTGAGCGGAACCTAATTAAAAAACCTAATAACACTTTGCCTGACCCGGGATTTAAACCCAAGACCTCATGCTCAGCGGTTGCCCTTGGCGATTACTTTCCCAAAGAGGCAGTCTTGCAAAAAAACAAGGAAAAAATACCTGGAGGTACGATTCACTAGGCTTATCCTAGCCTGCAAGTAGACGCAAGACCTGCCCCAACAGAGGATCTTAATAAATGTTTGCCCAGACAATTAAACAGGGGCATAGACAAACATCACGTGGGTGGGCTCGGCCGTTCAAATCAAATGACTCCGCGTTTTCTTATAAGCGTGTTATATATTTTTTTCTACTTGTTGAAAATAGTGAGTGAGTTATATCAACATTGGTATTTTGACGTGTTTTATGTTTTAACTTACAGATTTAAAAAAATCTTATTTTGTATCTGTATAAAGGGTTATACTGATGATACGCGATCTCATTTTTGTAACATGAGACCAGAATTATCCTAAAAATGTACCAATCATCACATTTTTTATCAAAAGTGAAATTGAAAACCACCCTTATAAATCTTATAATACTTAATCTAAATTAACGAGTGCACTCCAGAAAAAATCTATGCTAAAAACAATATTTTCTTATATCAATAGCCGTAGATTCGTCACAAGTATAATCAAATTAATTAAATAAAAATAATAAAAAAATATAACGCGTGTCGGACAGTGTGCACCCACTTTAATCGATGCGGATGACCGATTTCTAAACGAAAGGCGCGCGTAAAGTTCCCGCGCAAAAATATTTTTTTTCAACCCAACTTACTCAATACTGCCACCCGTATTTTGCGCCCTATACTTTCGTAATAAGGTTAATATTCCCCTGTTTCATTATCTATTCACACGCATAAGTAATTGTGGTCAGAATAATGAACGATGCATTAAAAAAATAACCTCAAAAGGGTCACACACTTCATGTAATTGAAGAACGATTTTGTTTATATTGGGGACTGGTATAGATAATGATCTTTTGAACAATGTGTTCACGCGTACAGCGCATGATTCGCGCCCTCCGCGAATTTGAAAAACAAGTGAATTAATTAGTTTAGTAAGCAGTTTCATACGTATCTCTATCCCTCTACGACGACGGGTCAGAGATTTAATAAATAACCCGATAGATGCTAGAAAGAAGTTATCACAAATTGGTAAAATAAATCCGATTCTGGATTAAAAAAAACCATAGTCAAAGTCATAAGCTACAAAAGGTTAAATCGAGTATCTAATTGATGTTTTAACACCAGTATAATTATTACGTCACATACCATTGGTCTCAGCTTTTGGCGTGTGCATCCCTTTACTGCACCTGGTTTTCACGCATCAAACTAACACTAAACTCATTACAAGCTCATCCCTTCACCGACAGCACCCCATCTACCTGCCCTCTTCCCTCTTCCCACGGAGCCCTTCCTATGCAATAAAACTTGTAAAAATATAATTATATTCATATGCGCATGTCAGAGCTTCCGTTTTGTGATTGGGATATCACGGGTTTTAGAGTTCTGCGAGTTATTATTAAAACTCCAACAAATTGTATCTATTATCTTTGAATATTATTAATAAATAATAATTTAGGTATCCTACGTCTAGCAATATCGAATTTACTGATACCAAAACAATTCAAATAAATAAGTACTTAAGGATTTTTTCCTTAATTTTGCTCCGTATCTAAGTCAGTTGTAGTCCATGGCATGTCACGTTCTAACAAATCAAAACTTAGGTTTCTAGACTTCATTGGCTTACTAAATTGCGGTACGGAACTTAAACGCTACTAAAATCAATCGACAATATTTTTAATTTCCATCAAAACATGGAGGGTAGAATAGCAACTGTCAGTTTGACAGCGCGCGCTTTTTTAGTATTGCCAATGCACGTTGCATACTTATTATGTAATTTGTAGGGATGGGACTCCCGATAAGCATTAGGGGTGGTTGATTGATTAAATACGCGTGCGCCGGTCAGATAACTGCCAGTTAAACGTGTTTAAATGATAAGGGAGGAAATTATGCGTGTAGACGTATACGATGATATCAGCGAGAGTACTCAATGCAATGAAACAAATAGAAAACTGATATTTAGTTATCTGTTGTTTAAATTGGAAGCTTATTTGATAATATTATCATCTTATTTAAGCTCGATAAATAAAGAAAATTAAAATGCAGCGATAAAGTCAATTCAAACGCAATTCTGAGTCATATCAAATCAGAATTGAATTTATCTCTCATCTCTCGTTATTCTTTTAAAACACAACTTATCACCGTTTCCCAAATGGTACCGGCAGGTGTGATGCTCATAGGTCACGTGCCATAATGCAGAAAATGCACTCTCACGTCCGGTTCGTGGGTAATATAATAATACATTCGTATTAGACAACTATTGCACATCACTATGAAAGGTACACATTAATTTTTCATCCCTTCATTAATATGACTAATTGGTTTCGTAATATGCGTTATTTTTACTTAAGTAGTTAGTTTATAATTGTTATACTGGATACTTGTATTTAGATTTTACTGATTTTTTTGCTGCAACAGGCTTACCTATTAAATAGATTTCTTGCTGAGAACTAACACAGGACTAATAAGGTTACTAAAGGGTCTGAACAAGTTTCTGATATAAATAACTATGTTTTATCATGTTAAAAATAAATATCTGTCTTTTCTATCTGACTTAATTTTTTTTTAAACTCAATAATCAATTCGTCACTTATTTAGGTATCCAGCTAGTGAGATGACATGACATAATGACTTCTAACAAATCAATGTGCGCGGTTGCACCTACAAGCATCTAACTCTATCAGTCTATAAAACCAATTTATATGATGACAAAATATCAAAATCGCAACTGAAAAAGGAAAATACGAAAACAAATTCATAGTCAAGTTAAATAACGTTGAAAATAGCTGCAAAGTGAAATAGTACAAACTCTCTGAAGCTTGGTCCCCGGCACAGGTGGGGCTTAATCAAATTATACAAATTGCAACATACAATATTCATTGCGATAGGGACGCGAGCTACGTCGCACAATTTGTGGAGTTTCTGATAAACGCTAGGGTTTCATGGAAAATGTTTAACTACTGTAGATAAATGTTTGATTAGGTAATTAATATAGATGCACTGTCTCTAAGAATTGGAATAAATATTTTAAGCTACCTACAAAAATAGTTTTAGCTTCTTGTATGTACATATGAACAAAATAATTTTTCGATCGTTTGTAGTGCTTCTTTAAATGTTGCCATTATTTGGATTTTAAGTTTCATATGGTAATTCTATGCAGCCTCCATCTAATTTAGAAGCATTTGAACATTGAGATTAGAATCGCATTTATTAGATACAAAGCCAAAAGACAACGCAAAAAGAATATTTTTCAAACGTTAATTTTAAGGTTATCGATACTACCATGACATCCCTAGAAACAATCGACAAGTGTGATTAATTCATGTTCAATAATGATGTGGAGGTTTCGAGCGGTGCGGTGCGGTGGCGCGGCAAACGATTGATTTGTGCCCAATTTGTCGACGCAAGGCTATTTGACCGCCATGCCTGCCTATACCGCAACTCAAATATTCATTGTCATAATAGCGGACAATCATGCGTAAATGTATTAAATAATTATTATAATGGTTATATGGAAATCGAGTACAAGTAGGTAATTTTCCTCGTTATTTAATCAGTAATAGACTGCCTCATTGGTCTCGTTGGACCGCTGAGCGCGAGGTCCTGGGTTCGAATCCCGGGTCGGGCAGTGTTATTCAGTGTCAGTAGTAGCCCGGAGTTTGGATTTGTGCCCAGTTCATGGCAATAGGGTCGCCTCCTATTACATTGGGACTAACATAACTGGCGAAATGTGGGTGTTTACTTTCTGCTCTATAAGCTTATTCCCCCTTCAAAGGGGGAGGTCTTGTTCAACAGTGGACGTCTTCCGGCTGATGATGATGATGATGATGATGATGAAGCTTATTGACTCAGATTTTTGCTTTTTCTGAACGTGGTAAATCACTACAATTTACAAATGATGAAGTTCTTAGTTCGTAAGCACTTTCAACGGATTTTGCAATCTTTGATTTTCCGTAGCCCTCCTCTAATTTTTACCAAAACTCATAAGAAATATCGGTCTATCCTATGAACATTATTCCAATGACTCAAAACTTTTCTTTATTTTCCTTCCCACGGCTGACATTTAACAAGGATATGATCAATCCATTAGATCACAATTACAGATACAAATGAGCACTCCAGTATGAGAATACTTTGAACCATATAATTACGTGTAACAAGCATCGCACCTCCGATAAGTTTTCCCACAACAATGCGTTTGATGACGCGTTTCCCGGCGGAAGTTCCCACCCATCGCGCAAGATGGCGCCGGCACGCGGCCGCCACGCGCACTGCGTGTGCGCCGCACCCCGCACGCTTTCACTGTTTTTATTGGAAACGATCAAAAATAATAGAAACAATACTGTGTTGGTTCGCTCTCGAATAAATTAGTTCCGGAAGGGTGAGGTTAAAACGCAATTGAACTCATTATTAACGCATAAAGAAGTGAATGAGATTGATTACTGTCTAGACAAATGTACAACGCGTCAGATAGTCGAGTTGCGTGTTGCCATTTATCAATTTATTATTCTGAATATACACACGAATCTTTAAACTAAATTGGTCCACTGATAAACAATGAAGAAAAATATGCATTGAACGAGCGAGGTGATCTATGCTTGTCAGAAATCATTCGATAAAACGGGTTTGCCTTTGAGACGACAACTAACAGGGGATAACTACTTCATAAATTAAACAAAAACACTTTTATAATATTAAATAATTTATTGAAACCCCATACTAATCAATAACTATTACAAATGTAGGCGATTGTGTATAAGAAAACGAGTTTATAGCACAGAAACGAGTATTTCGGAATATCACAACTGGGCGGTTACGAACACAATAGCAAGCTGATAAAATGACAAAACAAAATCTTACAAATCAATACTTATGATAACTGTTTTAAGAAATAATGTACAAACGTGTAAAATTGTTTATTTTTGGTCATATCAGTTGAGTAAGTACTGGGAGTCGTAAAGATACATGCATTGTCAATTTCTAGATCTACCTATAGAATTAACATCTACGCGAGACAATACAAGTCCCATATTTATTTAATAGCACATCTTACATTACAATATGGTTAACAAGGACCTCAGCAGAACAAACAGTAAAATAGCGCAATAGAAAATACCTCTGAATATTCACAACACTAAAGGAATAGGAGAAGCAGTGTTGCCACTATAATGGCACAGTACAACAGTAATACAACATATGCTTACATGGGCGGATATTGTTACGTATTTAAGGCACCATTTATTTTTTATGGCTCGCTTTGAAGTATTTAATCCTCAATACATTTTACTCGTCTTTTCCCAAGTCAGCTGAATACCCAGTAACAGGGTAAACGATCGATACACCTTGGTAAGGGCCGGCACACAGGCAAAGCGCAGCTCAGACCTTTAGTCAAACGAATATCAACCAATCGCTTATTGACATACAGTTAAAAGTAAATAAACCAACCACTATACTTTTTCACCTTTGGCAGCTGTCAAACTCATTAGTGTTAATTTTTATTTTCGACATAACTTCAACGCACTTTAAGTTGATATTTCTTTGGTTGTGGAAAACTGCTCTACGCTGCGCTTCGCCTGATATGTGCCCTATTACTAGCAGACTTTTATGTTTCTGGTCTACCCTTAGTACCTGTCAAAGATCTACGCGTGACAGATTGAGCTGGCAGGTTCACTGACCACGAAACCGACGGAAAAATCAAACAACCTTGCCAATGTGGTACAGTGGACTGTGAACCTAACTCACGTGCTTTCCGAGGCACGAAAGGTTAGGTACCTTCAGATTAAATTGTAATGCATGCAATGTCAATCTAGATAGCTGCTCGAATACTATGGCCGATGTCAATCTTTGAAAATAACTGATAGGTAAGAAAAACGTACGTTGATGTATTGTATGTAGGTCGTACCTACAAAATTACCAATACCTGCGATACATAATTTAAGTATCAATATTAAATAATTACATTCATGGCAAAATGAATGGCCCAGCTAGTGAATAAATATGGTGTTTTTAATGAAAAGAATAAAATATGATTGACTAGTTTAATTATCGAATCGATTGGCAGTCAAGTAAGTACTGTACGAGTGTACGTATATTGATGATGTGTTTGTTTATCATTTAGTAATAGTTATTAGCGGAAAAAATATTTTGGCTTGCAGGTATAGTCTGTTTTTCAAAGAGATCGGACTCTTTGAAATTCTTTCGGGTATTTTTTTTATTGTGTTGCCGTGTAGTGAGACAATACTCACTGCACGGCAAAAGCATGACCTAGACATTTCACACACACCGAATCTAGACATTTCGAGGTATTTTGTTACACGTTTGTTTCACAAAACCATGAGATTTTTACTTCAAAACGAGCCATTTTTAAGCCTAGTGTTAATAAGTAGTATGAATAGTCTATATTACTACATTTCGTTCAGCTAACATACAATATACAATGCCTATATGAAATTCTGGACTACAATTTGCTACATTTTACATGAATTTTAGATATTTTTGACTAAACATTCTTATATTAATTAGTAAATTCTATGTTTTATTGTTCGCATAATAGTACTTACACATACCTATGTATACGTATAATTTAACAGCCAAAGAAAATACTTATAATCAAGATTTTTTTCAAAAAAAGTTATTTAAAAGACTAACCATTATTTATGGTATATTGTGTGTAATTTGTGCAGCAATAAATATTTTTTTATGTTTGCAATGTTTATATAACGATTTCTTTGTAGTCCTCTTTTAAACTTTTTTCTTATTTTACTATTTTATAGATAAGAAATTATGTTAGACGCATTTACAGCCTTATATCCATTAACTATAAAGCTAAGATTAAAATAATTAATCGCTTATATACCGATCTTACATAATATCCAATTTGGTATGTGACTTACGCGTAGAAAATAAATTAGTAATATCAGTCTAATGGGATGAACTCGGTGGTTAGTGGGCTTGACCAGGTTAAAACAAACGGGACTTGGGAATTTACTAGAAGCTAAAAAAGAATCTATTCAAAAAAATATGCTTAGAAATATTATTTTAATATGCAACATTTAGCTTAAATCCTGTTACTAATTACGTTTTATTCAGCTAATTCTCTCTCAATTCTAAGAATATTTAATTTACATTATTCGTAACATTGTCTACAAACAAACAGAATGGATTAAAAAACATGATGACATGGTTATATAATATTGAATCCTACTATAATAATAAGTACAGTCCTATAGCCAGTTCTATCAACTGCAAGATACAATTCACTATGGTAAATTTAATTGGCGGACTAAATATATATATTAGTTATTAATTTTACATCATAATTATTATCATAATTTCACTCGTAATACACTTTTCTACTCGGGTGTCCCGAACATGATGATGATAGAGAGCAAACAGTACAATCACACACAAAACTCTTAACTAAAGAATTATATTCGGTAAATAAAAATAATAACACAATAATAACAATCACACGACACTTACCTTGTAAGATAGACTACTTTAAACTACATTCCATTTATAAAAACTAAATAAATTAGGAATCCCTTATATACAGTTAGTTCAAGCGATTTTGACTCTTGTTGCGTAGTTGACATGATATATGACAGCCGTAACAAGCAATTGGTGATGTTACTACGATTCTGTTTAAATGCTACCATTATTTCTACGGAATAGATGTCAAAGTCGGTAAACGGACTGTTTTTGAGCGCCAGTCTTGTATGGAAGACACGCGTTTTCGAGACATTCACGCCACTATTTTATTACAAGGCAATATCTAATCGTAACATTTATTACGATTATTGTTGCATTACACAAATGTTGCAATTTGATATTATCTCCTGATAGAGTTATGGCATGGAGAGCACGGAAGTCTTTGTCTTCTATACAAGACCGTGGCGCTCAAAAGGTAAATAAGGCATCCTTATACATATTTTTTAAATGGAGTAGATTTTAAGTACCTAAGTATATAATACACAAATCTTGGTTAGTTTACAGTTTTTGCCTCACTTGAGTATTTTACAGAAATTAGTCTTTTATCGCTTAATAAAAGTGTATGTAATGAGCATAAATATAATACGAAGTTATTCATGATTGAGCAAAGCAGATTTATAATACTGGATTATTTTTTTCTAACTTAATTTATCAAAGAAAATAATCCGAAAATTAAGTAAAACCATAGTCCGTTCATTGTTAAACAAACGAACAAACTTCAGTGATTGATATAGACACAAAATATTCACAAAAGGCTGTAATTAATTATCACATCAAACTCAAATAAAATTAAGTTAAATAATTAAAACACAAAATTTTCAAATAAACATCCATTGCACAAGCGAATTCTCCATAGTATATTTTAATCAAAATAACTGGTTAAGAGATATGCTCGAATAATGCTGTTACAAAAAAAAAACTAGACGATAATGCTTAAATAATTTCGTATGCAATAACGGTTTAAAACAAAAAAAACATTAGCACAAACAATAATGACTTATTGCAAACAAAAAAAAAACACTTTAATGTAAAGGTGTGAAAAGCCAATTGGTTGAAAATTTCAAACACCAACAACCGTGCATCGAGTTAGTCAATACGAGCCGATTGTATGTAAATGATATGTAATAATGTAATTGTGTATATGTAATAACGTAATCAATAATAGCTGGGACAATAATAAGCGCGGTAATCCGTTAAACAAATTGTATCATGTATATCTACCAAATTAGTAGAATTCGTATTGGTGCTGTGTCGCGTGGCCTCAATATTATTACCAATAGGATTAATTTACATCCATTTAAACCACAATTTTGGTTAGTCCCGTTATAAGGGTGACATTTTGACATGTGTCACATTTTAACATATGTCAATTCTGACATTTATGTAATTTTTGACATAGTGTCTACACCGAAACTGTGTTCAACGAACGAGAACCATCATACTGATTTATATTCAAGTAAGGCAGTTGGATATCATTAAATTTATCTAAATCGTATTTTTTTTAAACTAAAACTACGTTTGGCTTCTTCAATTTGTTTAACCGACTATCGTGCGACATCAGGCTTTAATATAAAATGGACGTATTGTATTGCGCTGTTAAAACACCTTAGAATAACATACACTTTGAGTCAAAACAGTCACAATGGTTACAAACATGAGCAAAGACATAATAAGTACAGTTAGTCAAAATCGTAATATTATGTGATGTACATAAGCTTTTATATAATTATGTGTGATAACGTGAGCACCGAGTTACAGAATATTTATTTGTGAGTTACTAATGTTTATGAATCTGACTGTGTTTCGTGGACTAGTTTAGATCTAATCCGAGGATACGAAACGTTTTCGTAAATACACAGAAACCTTAACAGTATTTGTAAAATCTTGTTGATGTGATGCGAGAATAGTATAAATAAAACTGACAACAATTGTTTGAGAATAAAGAATTGAAACTATGTATACGAGTTACAGTTACAGAAACGGCATTAAAAAGATGTGTTATCCAACTTGAGACGGAAAATATAATGCGTGGTTTCACATATTTGGGACTTACGTTTGGGAACAGTTCTAATCTCCACTACGACTTGTGTGTTGTGTGGTGATTAATAGTAATGATTTTTGATACAGAAATGCCGTACAAAGCAAAAGTCTCAGGCATTTTGTTATTGTTAAATAAAATCGACAGATGTTATACCTGAAATTAATGTGCCTGATACCAGTTCAAAAGTAATGTTGTTTTGTAGATACATAGTTTCAATTAGGGCGATGTCTAGGGATAAAGTATAGTGTAACATAATCTATCAATTCCAATGGCTGAGATTCAACAACACGTGCACCAAGGGACACACTGATTCTTAAACTGAAAACACTTTAACCATAGTTTTAATGACTATATCAATTTCTATCGAAGTGAAATCACAAATAACTACAGTAAAAGTCTGTTCAAGAAATCTTATACAATATAGACCAGAATAGATCGGCAGCGACTGCAACTGCCGCATTCGCGATTTCCATTCGCTACAAATCAGTAACAGGGCCGAACACAACAGTGGAGTTGTTCGCCGAGTTGATGCTTGTTCGGCGCGCGCGCACGCTCGTGTCGTGCTCGGCATCGCTCGGCAACGACTCGGGCCCGTTCGTCAGTTGGAGCCCGTTGAATTTGGAACGTAGCTGTGTTACGAGACGTTCGAGTCTGCAACAGGTTTCACTTTACACTATCTGAGGGTGCAGCGCTAATCTACTACTGACACCCGAAGTGCTGTAACTCCTACTAAAATATAATACACACAATAAAGTTAATTTAAGCGTTGAGTAACTGAATCCAAAGCAAAATGTAAACCAGTAACCACATTTATTTTAAGTAATTATTTTAAGCAATAATAGAGAATATGTACAACAAACACAAAATAAATATCCATCACCCAAAAATAGTGTTATATGTAATTATACAAGATGTTCTAAACTAAACTACAAATATAAATATGACATTCTAAATTCCATCTATGACATTCCACACTATCGACTTACTTAAGAGAATGATCCTCAGCGGTTTGCTTGGCTTTGCGCATGTCCGCGAGTTCCTTGCGCAGGCGCATGCGCTCAGCGTCCGCGTCCTCGACGTTACCGTTCGATGTTTTGTTTTCGTTGGACTCCAAACTGTTAATTGTAGAATATTAGCTATTAAACATCTACGCATAAAACACGTATTTTTTTAAGGCGGCTGCAAAACTTTAGTTACTGTACTGTAAATAAGGAAAAGTGATTTTACTTTTTAAACACGCTAGCAAAGATGGTAATGATATTGGAGATAGGCAAAAGAGAGATTGGAAAGTCCCAACTTTTTATCATTTTTTTAAACCTAGTAAATAAATCGCTTTTAAAATATAGAGGTTCACTCGGTTGCAAACTGGTAGCGTCTTTACTAGCCCTTAACCGAGTAAATCCTTAACACCTACAGCAGATAATAACATAAAATATATATACTAACCCATTGGTCAGTCTTAGAACGCGCAATTCGTCTTCCAGTTTAACGATGCGATCCATCATACGACGCTTGTCAGCTTCCGAAGCCCGCAGAGAACTCTGCAACAAGGCAATACAGATGTGTCAGTGATGAATTGATCTTGTGCACAAGTTTACATAAATTTTGGTACAAATCAATGAAAGTATGAGAAAATTGGTAAAAGTTTGGTTATTTCTTCACTGTCCAATAGTCTAATACGGTTAGTGTTGTTTGCTTCAAACACTACACTTCAAGAATATTTGGGTAATCTCCAAATCATGTCCAAGACAAGTGTAAGCCTAGTGTACCTATGAGATATTTCAAGTTTATGAATCGCACACAAAATCCAGAAGATATATAACGTCTTTCTTTTTTAGATTCAGTCTCTCGCTCAACTCTAGGAGAGTTCAGGCTTCTTATACGGACATTTGGGCAGACATAACTAAAAGCCTCTACACAGGCACTAGAAAGTAGAAACGTCAACAAGAGCACAATAACTAAAAAAACTAATAAAGGAACATTTACATAAGGAGCACTTCAGTGAAAAAATAGTACGATTTTAATTTAAAACATTCATATAATAAGTCCTTGGGTCGGTTACAGCCACAGCTCGGGTCTGAGGGCTGTATTTCACGGACGTTCGTACAAGTGCAGTGCCGGGCGTTTGGCTGTGGGTAATGTATTCCTGGACACGACGCGCTGACCACGCGGCTTTACCGACAGCGGTAAAATGCTGCGTTTAGTTCATGTATTCGAGCTTCAACCAAGACTTTTTGAATAGAATTTGAATCGTGTCTAAGGTAATCTTAAAAAGGGGAATTGTAAATGGTCAAACTAAATTGTTTTAAAAGTTTTGCTATAGGGACTATTTATTAAAGTACATGTACTCACAAGATTTCACGCGTTTATCTTATTGGCATTATTTATTTACAGTATTTTTAACTAATATATCCCTAAACCTTCACCATCTTTATACTTCACTCTTATAAGTCACGTGGTTTACAATTCTTTAAATCATATCCATAATACCCATAATCCATACATCAATTAATGGTTCTTTCATTGTTCGTTAATAACACTTCCCGTGTCACACAATCTGTATCTTTCGTGAGAGTAACATTTTAGCGCTTCAACTTCCTCGCCCCCAACGTATTCCGTGGGAGTCGTTAACGCCGAAATTGCCTCTATCTCTTATGCCGGAACCAGCCATCTACTAAGTATATAGTGACGTGTAAGTAGATAAAGTGAAAATAATATTCCCGCTGTTTATTAAACCTGTTTTAAGTATCCCGTTTATTTTCGTCTAAACTTATCATTCGTTTATAACTTTACAGTTCTTGAAGATCAGGTATTTAATTGTCTTTATCTAAACTAGCTGCGCCCTGCGGTGTTACCTGCTACATTTTTTCGGGATAAAAAGTAGCATATATGTTAATCCCGGGTGTCAGCTACCGCCATAGCAAATTTTAGCTAAATCGGTCCAACCGTTTGAGCGTGAAGAGGTAACAAACATACAAACACACACACTCACAAACTTTCGCCTTTGTAATATTAGCGTGGTTAGTGGTAACAAGTTGGTTTGCACAATCAGGCACTTCTTATTGTCTTTCACAGCCCTATTTCAATAAATTAAGTATCGTATTTAGAAAGGTTGTTTTAAATCAAGTATCCCAGTAGCATCTTTGTATCTTCAGTTGGCAAGTTACAAGCAAGGCTGTCTTACAAGAGCCAAATGTGATGAAGCTATTCGTTAATGGCTCAAGTTATCAACTTTGAGAACTTTTTGTGTTGGTTTCTTACAGCTTTTCTTACTATAATTGTCATTACTTTTTGTCGGTTGGTCCACTTATTAAGTAATTTCATATAAGTACCTAGTAAATATATTTCAATTTAGGACTTGTTCCGTTTTGTGATTAGATTACCATCTATAGCGTAGGTTTTTAGTTATGTTTCCTAAGTCCAGCTAAGCAGTCACGATTAAGTTATCGTCAAGAGACACCGGAAAAAAGCTGCAGTTGATGTTTGATGTTCCGATGAAAAGACGCTTGCCTTACATTAATGGTGGTAATTAAGGATACAAGAAAATATAATATAATAAAAGAAGATGGCATCCAGAATTCTGGCAATTGAAAAAAAAATTCAGTCACATATACGTTCTATCCCGTCCCGCGCTCGCTCGCAGCTCGTGCCCCTTCGACGATGTGGCGTTAAGTAAGATTACACTGCTCAGTCTATATGCTTAGACAAACATACAGACAGCCGGCGGACCAACTAATTTTGTTGGTTCCGCACGCTTCCCGTTGCAGGCTTGATACATCGGCATTGACAGGTAAGATGACTGGGTTCTGTAGACCCAAAGATTATTAGAGAAATCCATGAAATGACATGGAATTAAACTGTTGCTCTACTGTACATATTTAACCGACTGCGGAAGCTAAAAAGGGAGGGTTATTGTTACAGCTGGCAAGAACCATCGTCTAATCTTCTTAAAGAAGTAACAATCATCTCTGTTTTGCTTCAGCGAAAACAATCGGCGGCAATTAGATAAAGGTTTTTTTTGTGAAAAGTCAAGAAACCTATCCCCCTCAGGGAGTCTATTTTAATTTTTAGCCAATTCCTTAGGTGCTGTGGTTATTTAGCGGGCATCAGTGACGCATTAACCCATCCATGTTAATCGCAAGTTGCCGTTCGTTTTTGCACTTCAATTAACTTATTACCAGGCGAGTGGCGGCGCTAATGACACGGGCAAACGAGCCGAAACCCGCGCGTACACAACCAACGTACATATTTATATTACCTGTAGATATAGGTGTCAGTAGATGACGTGGCTGTAGCTTATTAGAATATGAAAGAAGAGATTTTAGGGTTGAACTGACAAAAGGCGCTTTTGGAATCGTAGATGGTAGAAAGTTACACTATGACAAACTATACTTTGAATAAAGTTATCTAGCGATTCAATAGCCCTTGAACGATTAACTTAGATTGAGAACTCTTTAACAAAAAAAACTCATATTTTTTAAATACAGGATAACCACAAACAATTACAGTACAAAATAACGATCCAATAACAGCATAATTACAAGCATTACTATTAAAAATTACCGCAGTCGTGTACGATGACGTCACTACGTCAGTCACGTGACGCGGCACGGCGCGGCAAGGGTGGCGGCGCCGCGCTGCACCGCCATCCACTTACATCTGCCAATATTTGCTCACGCCCCCTACCCCGTACATCCCCTCACACGCACCACCCGTTCATATTTCAAATGCTATGATGTGGGGTGACACTAAACACTACAAAATACAAAGTTACAGGGGTTGCTGTTACACCGTCGAGTAACACTTAGTTCAAAACAAATATTACGTTGAGTTTTCCAATGCTTGTAATGAATGCTATTGAGAACCACATCATAGACCTGTGTTCAAAACAGAAGTCTATCTAGACTATATTTATGTTAGTATTACTTTAGGTTCCTTATATAACATATGAGCAAGTATACTGTGTAATGACGAATTAAGTTAATCCAACAAAAAAATTACCTTATTTAAATCAATAAAGCATTAGTATTATGTATAATATAGTTTTCGTCAGTAAAAAAATACTTACTAACTTATCTCATCTTTGGCCTTCGCGTGTATTACAGATGATTTTAAAAATTGTCATGTGGGGTGTATATTATTATTATACTCATATAGATATTAAAATTGTTGTGTTATTGCATTATCGCCTGTTTTTTTTTCCTCCAGTCATAACTGACAAATGTAACATGACGGTGTGACAGGCGGTCGCATTAAACCGTTGAATGTGCGAAGTCGCCGCGTTCAGTTAAATCGATGCGTTCCGTATTATTCGTTCGCGCTGATTTTATAATCCCCACGTGTGCACACGGGTATGAAAATCAAACGGCTGCCGGCTGTGTGGAAACACTCCGTTTTTTACAATTACAAGTTTGTCAAAAATATTCCAGATACGTGTTACAATTTGTAACTGTTAATCACTTATACTGCAGAATAATAATTTAATATAACACTTAAAGATTTATTTTAAAAAACTCATAGTTACGTTTCTTTTAAATCTCTTGGGGCTTAAGTAATTAAACTTTTAGACATTTAAAGTAAAAAATATCTAGTTTAGCACGGCCAACAAATGGTCAAGTATTATCGCCATTTTCAAGGCAGGAAAATGACACCACAAGTTATAAAAAAATCTCATGAAATTGCAGCAAATAAACATTGATTCTGTGGACTGTGTGTGAATATATTTTAAAACACATAGTTTTTAACTATAATACCTACAATACCAAAATAATGAAGTGTTATTATGACTATAAATTAAGTTTAGTGTTTACGGCATTAATTATCCGTGATAATTTAATTACAAGCTCGTGATCAGCGGTGCACGTTTATCCTGAAATAACATGTAAACTGTAAATCTATATAAATGTCGACTGAAATACTATATGTATCTGAAAATGTGGTATCATTTCAATGGAATACAAACATTGATACACGTTTGACTTTGTGATGATGAGCAGGTTATGCATGGGACCAACTGAGTGGTTAGTCGGCTAGCGCCAGAACGATAAATAACAACGTTAAAAAAAAAAAGTACAAGGAACTTATTAATGAAATCGACAGCCCTTGACAGAGACATGTGGAAAGAGATTAGGCAGACCTTTGCAGAGGGACATTACAGTCTCATAACAAACACACGCACACACATACACACACACATATACACACACAACAAACACACGCACACACATACACACACATATACACACACACACCATTTGATCTAATACACGCACTCATTCTTGTACAATTAATTTTAATTATTTTTGTTAGTATTAGGACATAAAAGTGAAGTAACCATACTGGGCGTAGACACTGACTCCTGTAACACAGGTTATAAACCTAGCACAGGGGTCAGGGTTTTACATATTATAATTGTACCTACATGTTTGTGTCAATAATTTTTTTTATTATTATATTATTATTAATAATAATAATTACTTGAAAGTAAGGGTGAGGAGATTGGCAGAAACAAATAAAGGTCTATATCCTGCAGTTGGCTAGCATTAAACCTACCTTCATAAGCTACGCTGAGCCACCAGTACCCTGGGCAGTCGGTCCGGCTACCGTCTTACCAACTGCTTGCCACGGCATAAGTTATTCTGTGAAACATTGCTTTTGCTGCATCGTAGAAAAGAAGAGGGCTATTTGTGGCCAAAATTATGAGTAGTTTTGTCATTCAAAACAAAGCCGACTTAATTCTGTAGAGTAAAAGATAGTTGCTCAGAGACCATTGATCTATTTATTACTATATACAACATTCCATCTACCAATTAGCATTCCCAGTCAGATGGATACTGAAATACTAAATTCTAAATATGTACAGTCGGTACAAAAATAGAAGAGCTAACATGAAGATTATTTGCTAAGTCACGTTGCACCTGCCTTAGCCGTTTCGCATCAACAATAACTATTGAACAGGACAAGTGTTAGACGGTAAGAGTGCTGTCACCATATAGACACATACAGAAGTTCTGCTCCAAACAAGCCTGCATCTATTTAACCAAAGAGTATCGCTACAACGCAAGCAGACGTGGTTGCAGCAGCGTTCTTTTGTTTTAGAATACCGAAATATGTGCAAATATGTGCAGGCGTTGGCCGATTGCTTCATGAAGTTAGCATTCTGCATTTACCTGCTCCCTGGCTCTCCGTAGAGGCGTGAAGAGCACTCCACGGGACCACCCAACTCGCACAGTAAATAACGCTTAATAGCACCGAATTGAGGTAAAAACGAAAAAACACAAACTCAAGGAAAAAATGTTGTGAAATATGAAAAAATGTATGTTGGTTTTACAATTCCTTGAGGTTTTATGCGAAAGGAGTTTTGAATGAGCAAACAGTGTTAGGATAACACTAATATTATAGTAAATGCAAATTTATACCTACTTAGGTGTTCATAGAAAAAAACTATGACATTAATGTTTCAGGTAAATTGTAAATAGAGACAAAATGATCAGTATGTAACGAATAAATAATACAATACAATGCTAATATGTACATATAGATTTTGTAACAGAACAGACCCACCATTTGATGATACAATCAATAGAAAACAATAAGCAGAACAAGCTCAGCGAATAAATAATGGATTAATTAATACTTAAAAATGTATATATGTTTGTATATATTTTTAGTTTTAATAATAGAAGTATATATATAGAAGTTAGTATAAAAACAATCGTGTGTGTATATAATGTAAATTGTTCTATTAAATACTTAAAATACATGTAAACTAATAACTAAACCATTTTATGATTATTAATTATATATCATTGAACGCCATCTGTGTACCCTACACAGAACTATAAAGTTACAAGTTGTCCGTTGGTTTACAGCGCCAACTAGTAATTGAAGCTAGCTACTGGTTAACGTTCGGAAACATAGATGGCGCTGATATCAGATAACAAATACATTCCCGCCAAAATGTTATATTCTGGTATAAAAAATTCTTACCTTGATTTCGTCAAGAGCTTTCTCCGTAAACTTTGATTCCGAAGACGTCAAACCGTTCTGTAAGGAAACAAAAGTAATATTGTAACTGTAGCAATTATGTTTGATTTATAATGGGGCTGAATTCCTTGTACGCACTGAGGCCGCGTACCATCGACCTAGATTCATTGATCGATTAACAATGCTGTTAGATTGATAGTTTGTACTTTAAAGAATGAAGTGCAGCTGCGTTAATCATTCTACATGTTCTAGATATTAATAAAACCGTCACGCTCGTGATAGTCTGAGGTTTACGGTTCCGTTGTCCGTATAAGGTCCTACATTATAAAAATGTGCCTGTGACTCATTAACTGGAAAAATACAGTAGCTAAATAACTTTTGGCATGCCACGCATACGTGTAGGTATGGTTGCAACTTTTACAACGGATATTTTTAACAGAAAACAATTTTTGTAGGTGTATAAAGAAAATAGTCAAATAAGCCTGAACATTCTAATCCATGATTATAAACTCATAATGATGCTTCTAGATAAGATATCGTCAATACAAAAATATAGTTATCACTAACATCATAATTTCAAACGTGCTGTAAATATCTATTACCTTTGCCTTATTTGGTTATCAGCGATAATCATAATAGTCGATGGCCTTTTATGTTTATCTTTCAAATTTCGAATGTGTCACATTTCGAGACTTTTATGACGGTTATATAACTGCAAAGAGGCTGCATTCAATAAAGAACGGCTAGAGAAGAATAATTTAAGGACGTGAGTGATGCAGTGGCCAAGTAATTGGACTGCTGCGCTAGGGGTTGCGGGTTTAGGGAGCATGGAACAAACATTTGTGTGATCCGCAGATCTTCTTCCTGAATCTGGATGTTATTTTGTGGTAGGTAATTTCATGTTTCTGAAACGCACACTCGATACAGGAGAAATCTATGTATTTGTCCAACTTTGGGGCCACTTTAAAACAAATGCGTATTCGTATTAGGTACTTGACAAACTAAGACTGTATGTCTCCGGTAAGCGAGGGCCCATAACCATTAAAAATAAAACAATGAGCTATGAGTCTATGACAATAGACGCCCCAGAAAAGTCTTGTCATGAAACTCATAATTATATTAATTAAGAGACAAAACAGACTCTTTGTTAAACAAATATGTTTTCACAACGTAATTAACTAAGAATTAATTATTCATCCATTCTTTCATGACAAGGAGTTGGTAATGTTTTTAATAAAGCAAATGGAAAAGCTTGAAGACTTTGGGATCACCATAGTGTTGCAAACTTAGACACGCAGTTATATTTGCTCTTAACTGTTGGAAAGAGGTTCGTTTTTCTATTTTCATAGATCAAAAATGTGTCAAAGTCCCTAACCTTGACACATTTAATGTGACACATATGTGTAATGGCTTGTACGCCCGATCAGTGGGAAAAAGGCTGTCTGCCTTATTACGTGGGACTTAGGTATGATTAGTCGTACATATGGTTGAATGATCATGATTCAACATCATCGGCCTATCTTCGTCCACTGCTGGACATAGGACTCTCCTATAGCACGCCACTGAGCCCGATTTACGGCCTTCCGCTGTCGATCATGATTAGCACATATTGGCCTTCTAAATTTGGAAATTACAGTCATAATGCATGTAGAAGAAATATAAAAGAATTTAGGTAGGAACTACATATTTCGTTTTAACCATAGGCCAAAGCTTAGATCGAAATAGCGAAAGCCATGTTATTTTTCGTGACTGCAATATGTCAGTTACCTTTTAAGGAATACGGGCGTGACCACGATAAAGTAAAAAATACACGTGAGAACAATATTATTTTTGCCTCGTTGGTCTTGTGGTCACTAAGCGCGACTACTGACCATTTGGTCTGGTTGGAACCTCAGTAGCAGCCCGGACTCTGGATTTGTGCCCGGTTGATGGCAATAGGCTCGCCCTTATTACATTGGGACCTATAAATGTTAAAATGTGGGTGTACTATAACACCTTTACTTACGCCTTTTGGGAATACAGGCGTGATGTTACGTTTATGCATCACAATATTATTTCTGGGTAAGTACCTAAAACTTACGACAAACTCATCCTTCACTCACCGGTATTAGGAATTTAAAACCAAATCAGTTCAGGGGCATACAAACACTTAAAAGTAATTTGTATAGGAAACAAGAATATTCAATTCACCTTCAATACTTGATTACAATACGATTTAAGGTCTGAGAAAGTGATGTAGTCATTTAGAATTGAAACATTTAATCTAAATTACTTTTTCATAAGCTGGTCTGGATTAGGAATAAAATTCTTATCTATCATCGAAAAAGCAAATCAGAAGAGCCGATTCTGGTGTGAACTCTATGAATGACGATAGGATCGCCACCATTACACGAGTCTCATTAATGTGCGATATACTGGTTTTTTAGACACCTAATAAAAGTGAACACCTCTTCCTATCCCTCGTGGATTGCAAGCGTGATTATATGTTTATTATTTAGCCATTATATATAGTTTATTGTTTACCACAAATGCGAACGGCATTATGCCTCTTAAACCATTATGTAAGGTTATTGAACTGAAAGTCGACACCGCGCCGATTTGAACATATTTGGAGAGCAGCCAAGACGATTTGGAAATGTCGTGTCCAGTCTGGACAAATGTTTGCACCTCTATTGTGGGATGCAATTTATGCTTACTGTGCGTTAAACACCTGGTTTAAGCTTTTCTTTGTCTCAAAGTTGGCCTAAAGAGAATTAGACATGCACCTTCTTACTTAACACCACCAATCCACCAATACTGCGATCCCCAAGCCGCTTGCCAAGCGTGGGGATTATGGCAACCATCCCCCCCTCCTAAGGGGGATAAACAATTCTAAAATGTGTTTTAAGATAACCACTTCTTAAATCTATTGACATCTCTATTTTTTGACATATAAACGGCAGAGTCATGTATAATTTAATCAATATTTCTACATTATGAATTTTTATAAAGGGGGGTTGGGGCAATGTTTCCTTATCTCTGATCGTTAGATTACTTACAAGAACTTTTTATTTATTAGTCTAATTCGCCTGAATAATTTTAGAAAGTTTCTTAAAGATAGGGTATTCAAATTTCACGAAGGTGGAAAAATGGCATATCTTTTTATATGCCAAACTTTATTCAGAGACTTTTCAGATATGTTCTGAGCGATGCGTGATACGAGATGTGTGTCGTAAAAATAAACAAACGACAATTTCACACAAAATAATGAGAAAAAAGAGATTAAGTTAATTCGGATTAGTTTGTTCCAAAGATCGGTATTTGAGAAGTTCCTTTGCGCAAGAGCACAATATTATGTACATGTTTATAGACTGAGTCGTGGGTGATATAATGACCCACTACAGTTTAAATAATGAAAATAGTTCTTTATTTATATTTTAATCATAATACAATTTCCATATTACAATGTCCCACATAACCAGTTTAGTGGATTGATATTGATATGGTAGTTGATATTGTTTTTAAGTGCCCTGTCCTAAAAGCAGTAAGTAGGGTAGAGTACAATACACTCTATATTCTAGGTAAATACCAATTGAAAACTAAATTACTAACCTTAACATATACCAAGCAAGCCCGAAGTAAGAGTTTATATAGTCAAGACTATTCGGATTTGTGGAATTGACTACACAGTAGTAAATAAATTGTTGGCAAACTAAACACTTTTTAAAAAGTTTGCGCAAAAAAATAACATTTTGAACTAGCTTTAGAATATGTGGTAACCTTGAATTATTTTGATCTCTTTCAATCTAAGACTATATCATTATATGTGCGAATACCTAGCAATTGTGCGCATGCGATGCGATGTGCGCAAAGAGAGCGTTTGAGTGTTTAGCGTTAAACTGTCACAAACAAAATCCATTCATCCCTTTTTAAGTATTCTTCTTCTTCTATCACATTGTTGAAGAACAACCTGGTGTCAGGGTTTGAACCGCCTGTAGGTCTCAGACAAACACACGGTTGAAAAATCTCTCAGGTGTGCCGGTTTCCTTACGATGTTTTCCTTCACCGTTTTTAGCAACTGATAATTAATTTATAATACGCACATGAATTCGAAAAGGCTATAGTGCGTGCCGGGGTTTGAACTTGCAACCTTTGACTTGACAGTCCAAGGGTCATCCACTCGGGTATCAGTGCTTCAGTATATTATTTTAGTATACTAATTATAATAATATTTATTAAGTATTATTATTACAGCCATGGTCGTCCCACTGCAGGGCAAAGGCCTCCCATTCCATCCTCCATTCCTCCCGGTTGTGAGCTGCTGTTGTCTATGTGGGCTTATAGGAGTCAAGCTCGTCCCGCCATCTTCTTCAGGGCCTGCCGCGACGCCTTTTGATATTGTGTAGAATCTACCGTAATGCTTTTTGCCAACATGTCGTCTGACATGTGGTAGATGTGACCAGCCCAGTTCCACATCAAAACTAGCGGCTTAATGTCGAAAATCAACGATTTGTGTTTTGGGGATAATTAGACAGTAATAAATGTTTTGATTTATAACTAAATAAGCTGGTATTTACAAGTATTTTAATGGCTTAAATACATCCAGAAACGTACCTAATGAATACTTTGTCAGTTTTTCGGCAACGAGACTTTTTTGTAAACCAGTCAATACATTTTGATGCCTTTTTGTATTACATAGGTTGTAATTAAAGATAAATGACAATTGAATTGTCTTGTCTAACATTACGAGGACGCTTTCATGCCAATAAGCGACCGTCAGATAGTCACGTCATACTAGTCAGGACATATGAATGTGTAGGCAGAGGTGTATAGAACACCCACATTTCGCCAGGTCGTTTCGCATAGGTCCCAATGTAATAGGCCATCAACCGGGCAGAAATCCAGACTCCGTGCTGCTGCTGAGAATTACCTTAATGGAAAAACCTAGTAACTCTTTTCCCGACCCGAATTCGAACCCAGGACGAGCAGTCGCGCTTAGCGACCACTAGACTAACGAGGCAGTCCCTAGTAAGATTATTTTGTAATATCTATGTATTCTTGTTTTTTTTTAAATGTTTGGCCGTTTTAATGTCTCCTATTTATATCTACCTATATTCTAGAAGATCCGTAACTAGGAAGGGAGCCACTGTAATGTAGTGTAACATGGATAATTCCGTTATGCATCAATTATGTCTTCGCAAATTTAGCGGTTCCGAGCCTAATCTAATATTTCATGGTTGACTCATACTGATTTAAAGCAATCTAATTCTATAAGCCGTGAATTTCTAAAAACCAAGACGAAAGAAAACCGTTAGTATACTCAGTTATACTTTCGTAAAATGATCTACTATCTACGCGTAATTGAAATAACGCAAATACAAGAAAAAAAGTTTGTTCAGAATCGAGAAATGAATCGATTATTTATCTCTTTAGTATAGATTTATTTTTACAGAAAAGTGTGTCATGAAATCGTAGTTTTATTTCATATCCGAAATCGTCAATCATAATCCGATAGGCTTGAATTCATGAACATCGCAAACCATGTTAAGTTGCCCCTGACTAGTCAAGAAACAACATGATTAACGACGGATGATCCACATGATTCATAGAAAAGATCGGGCAAGCTGACTACGACTTATAAGTTCGATTTTAGGTAGCAAAAGCTCATTAAAAATTGACAAAATTGACTTAAGTCACAGGTGACATCTGTCAAATTTGAAAATTCTAAGATGTAATATTTATATATAAAAAAATTAGTCGTGGTGGCCTAGTGGTTGACATACCAGATTTCTATGCACGAGGTTGCAGGTTCAAACCCAGGCAAGTATCAATGTGACTTTTTCAATGTCATAAATACTTTCTTAGATATTCTAAGACACCACTGACTAACGGTGACGGAAAACATCGTAAGGAAACCTGGATTTAATTATCTGAAATCGCCAACCCGCAGTGAGCTAGCGTGGTGATCAATGCTCAATCCTTCTCTATACGAGAAGAGGCCTTTGCCCTGCAGTGGGACAGTTATAGGCTGTTATTATAAGATGTAATACAAGGTATTTTCTGAAGAATCCGTGGATTCTATTTCGAACTTTTACGTAGCCATGCCTGATCTCAAGGACAGATGTCAAGCCACCAAGCGTTGACCGTTCCGTGCGGTACCATCCAGTGCCGGGTACTATCGATTATGGTGAATAATTGAAGAAAACTCATTACGTACGCTTAAGGCCGCAATATCAAGGTCACAGGCGCATTTATGGACAGTGATACACTTTTATATATAGCTCTTTTTCTTATAAAGGGTTATGCCTTTAAGTGGAATTGTTGTCAATCATTATGTGGTCATAGAATAGCTTCGTATTAATTTTATTTACAGTTTGTAAAAAAAAAGTCAGTTCAAATGGTCAGGGTGGCGTCAAAAACTAATTACAATAGATAAATATAATTAGCTCTTTAAAACTATGTGATGTGAAATTTAAGCAGTTTCCTCATTTTGAAATAAAATTACTCTACAGTTGGGATTTCGCAGCATTTAGTGCAGCAACCGAATTATTTAGCTACCTTGCCAATCAATTCACCTGATGTAAGAACTGGTAGAAGGTACTATAACACTCAGGCGTTAATAGTCAACACATTTTCCCTATCATATAGGTGGCGAAAGGGGTTATTACGCCAAGATTGCTTCATACAGATATAATCCATCGTCTCTGCTTACCCCTATGGGAACTGGGGTGACTTCTCTTTCTGTAACCTTATCTTATAACCGTCAACACGTATTTTATTTATCATCCTAACTCCACAAGTCTTGTTTGTCAAATGTTTTAAATACTTACATCGTTCCTCTCGACGACCATAGCGCGAACGCGCGAATAGAGCGCGTCCTCACGCATGCGCGCCGCGTCCCGAATCTCGCGCACCAAGTCGGTCAGGAATCCTGGCGCGTATTGGCCTGTCATGTACACTGCAAATAATAAAGGCTTATGTCGTTTCTCAAGAAGTAAAGACAATTGTCATAGGTTATAATGAAAGAAGACGTGGCGAGAACGGTGACAAATGGTTTACCGAGAAGGGCTAAGCTGCGAAATAAAGGAAGAAGAAAGACAACGTAGTAATTCTCCATTACGTCTATGTAATACAGACTTCAAATAATTATGATTAATTACTATATCAGTAACAATACGATTTAAAAACAAAATACAGAAAATGTTAAAGTCGTGGAGAAAAGATTATCTCGAAAATATACAAAGAATAACAGTTAATAGGTGATCCCATCAAAAACATATCATCGACTTGGTATTATATGGATCTCACAACTTTTTACGGTAGAAAAACTGAGTTGCTCGACTTGGTTTTTTTACAGATATGTTTTTGATGGGATCTCATTCCTTTTTGTAGAAATTTCATTATTTTTGCATTAGTTATAGTAATACTTAGGGCCGCACTCGTCAAATGTAAGTTCAAAGTTAATCCTTATGTAAAATTGTTATCTGTCATTCAGTATAAATACTGTCAATGTACCTAACAGAAAACTACAACATCAAGCTTAACAGAGGATTAACTTGAACTAATGTACGGCACTCACTGTCGTACACAAAGTTTTTTTTTAAATTAATGAATTACTTAGCCCATTATTTCTCCATAATTATATAGAGATTATTTAAATTTTTATACTCATACTGACTGATACAATGTGCGTAAGATAAATAGAACATGATATTGCAGTAAGACCCAAAGGTGGCCTGGAAGAAAGAAGCCGCCTTTCCGTGACGGACGGGAAGCGTGGAAGCCGCGGCGCGGGCCAGCGACTTCCGCCGCCCGCGGTTATAATTATTATTGTTCTCACTTTCATTTCATGGTGATTTAGTCTACTTAATACTTTGCGAAATTTTGGTACCTACTACTTCATAAAATATGGCCTACCTTTGAACATAATTATATCTAGATACCTATCGACACCTATTATTCCACTATATTATACATATACAGTTACATTGATTCATTATCTGCAAGACTAACTTTGTAATCCTGTATCTACACCTATTATCCATTAATAATAAAAATGTTCTCCTGACCGAATTTCGGTCACGACAGCCGATCTCATCTGAGAGCAGCCAACTACGCAGGAGATACTATAGTGCACAAGTATGCGCGCAAACACAGGTGCCCTCCCTATTCCCTCTCTCTCAAAGTCCGATGGGACGGTAGACCGACACGACCGGAGAGAGATCAGGCGCAGGACCAACGGCTTAACGTGCCTTCCAAAGCACGGAGGGGTCTCGACATATGAAAACGGTCACCCATCACAAGACTGACCGCAGCGAGCACGGCTTAACCTCGCAAGTCGACTGATCTGCGCGGTAGCCACATTGCTACGAGCCATATTCCATTATATTATACATAAACAGGTAAACTGATTCATTAATTGCACTGCAACTGCAAATGTAACTTTGTAATCCTATACATTTATATGGGATTACAAAGTTATTTATGCAGTTGGCGTATCTAGAAAACTGGACCGAAATTACAAAATATTTTAGTTTTCCCTTGATTTATACACTAAACACTAATTGTATTTCAAATTTGAAGCTTCTATGTCTGCTAGAAGTGCCTTAACATTTTTATGATCGGTCAGTCAGTCAGTCAGTGTGTGACAAAATTACGAACTTTGACTTGTTATAATTCTTAAACTACTGGTTCAAATTGAATGAAATTTGAAATATACCGTGTTTATACAATGCCTAATTGGTTACTGAAAATTCAGGCTTCTAGTTTTATTCACAACGAAGTTATAGGGGGTCGAAAATAGCCTGAAGTGCTTCGAGAAAAGGATGGTACGGCCGCGGCCGTGCCGCTTTATTGCTCGACTTGGCGGGGGCACTACCGTGCCCCCAGATTTATACAAAACTGTAATGTCTGTGATGCAACTATTAAGAGCATTACGATATATGATATATGAACAGAAAGAAAATTTATAGGTTACGTATTATTCTTGTTTCGAAATACTTAAGTTTCGCAATATATTTTTATGGGTCTCAAGTCTCAACTAAACTCAGTATACCTAACAACCGGCAAGTTAATGGAGCACGAACCCATCCATCATTACACAAATAACGGGCTTTTTATTTAAGGGTATGTTTCATTCTAGTTTAGACTAAAATAATCTTTTGCCGAACAAAAAAGAAAAAACGAATAATTATATATAATGTAATTGATGACCTGATTGGCGCATTCCCTAAGCGATTGGACGCAACACTAGGGGTTGCGGCTGTTGCGGTTCGATCCCCTCACGGGACAATGATTTTTGAGATCCACAGATGTTTGTCCTGAGTTTGGATTTGGAAATTGCTAGTGTAGGGCGAAATTAAAAAAAAAGTGTTTTGTGTTGAACTAACGTAAATCTTCGACAAATTCTAATTTACGCGTAGATTGGTCTTGTTTCAGTAGTCTATCAACATTACCAAGCACAACAAACTGCAGTCATGTTTGATACCTATCGAACTTCATGTGCATATGTTTTCCCAGGACTTTTCCGGAGTAATACATAGTCGGGCATAGAAATTGTTTTGCCTTCGGTATCTAGTTATTTCCATACAATATTCCATTGAAATCGTAACGCTTTCCCCTTAAGTATCGACTACACAATTCTTTCAGTTTAATAGCTGTACGAAGTTCAGTACTTTTGCCACAAGGACGTTCTAGGCCGCTCGGAGACCAAATTAGCTGATGTCAATGTCAGTGGAGCACGCGATATGCTATATTACGCTGTTAATGATGCCACAATTACCTATGTCCCAGTACCCAAAATAAACACTAAATAAAAATATGTGCCTACAACCATAAACACGAAACCAGGCTATAGAAAGCCCGAAATTAGAATATAAGTCCTCAAAAGGTGTTATTACCTGCTTAAATTATTTTGGCAGCCTCATTAGCGCAGTAGCATTTAGCAGCAGCGCAATAGTATTTTGACCAAAGAAGGGACTGCGAGTAAAATAAATTATTGATGAAATTTGATTCGAATCCAGCCAAATGTGTTATTTCATTAGCTGTTTTTTAAACGCACCTACATTATAGTCTTACACGCTAGTAAATCCTGGTACGCAAAATTAAGTACTCAGTAGTTACGAGTTAAGTTAATTAACGAGACAACTCCGTTACGAAATTATAAATATCGGTAAGAGCAATCTTTTCACAGGATACATAAAATAAAGTATGCATGTCGATTAGATTAGGCCTCAGGCTTAGGGCCTTACAACACGAGTTATTCCAGCGTTGAGCGGAAGCGCAATGTTGACCTGCATAACACGATTATCGAGATAAGGCCGCGTTATCGCACTCGTGTGAAAGGTTGCGACCGTTTCTGCGTTAAGCCGTTAACGTAGTATCACGATGCAATGGTTCATGTGAAAAGGTCTTAATAGTCCAAAATAAAGATAGAAAGAAAGGAAGAAGTAGTTCAGTCACGACTTTTCAGAATATTTATTGACATAGAGAAGAAAATTAATGTGTCTATATATAAATTTTGAAAAAGTACCCAACTCTCCTATTATAAATTTATAATAAGCTTCAATCCAAATGAATAAGCCGTTAATGTGGCATATACATTAACGGCTTATTCATTTGGATTGAAGATTCATTTGGATGATGGGATTGGCCAAAATAGGTACTACAAAGCTTTTCTTATTAAAATAAGACAGTTGACTTAAAGTCCGATGGTTTTCTGCCAAGTGGAGAAAGGCTTAAATAAGGGCATAATAAAACAGATTTGGTTTTTCTTTACATCTAAATTAAAAGAAATATTGAATCGAATGCGTCTAATGTAGGTATATCCCACAAATATGTAAGAAGTTATTACAAAACCGTTAAGCAGGTCACATAACGCACGCGATTTCGCCTGCTCTACGCTACAATACCCGTTTCGTTTTCACTAATGTCTGTTGTCTGATCTACGGTAAACACGAACAGGTATAGGGTAGACGATATTCAAGGTGTCCGCGAGGTGTAATTAACCAGACCTAAATACATAACTGAATGCAGAAACAAATATAACTTAACATTGTTTTTTCATTATCAGCCGGAAGAGGTCCACTGAAAAACAAAGGCCTCCCCCTTAGAACGCCACAATGAACGACAACTTGCCATTTGCATCCACCGGTTGCCCGCAACTCTGACGATATCGTCGGTCCACATAATTATACTTATAATATATATTCCATTATAATTATTTCAAAAATATTTAATATAGATTATACACGTCCAGGGAATGTAGAGCGTGTCCTAAACTAATCAACATGCCAAAAAAACCTGCAATGATAGAACATACGCACGACATTATATCAGGACCAAATTAGAACTTCAATCTTAGGAGGACACTCGTTCCAGAAAACTAACGCGCGAGGCTAAAATCAGTTACTCAGGTTTTTATAACTGTAGATTCGACAGGCGCCGCCTTATCCGGATGTCTGCTGCTTAATAGGTGCTTAAATATACCCATTCCATTAAAAAAAAAGTTATTTACGTCACTTCCCTGGAACAATCATTAACTGTATTTCTATGGGGCAGCCATACAGTCCTCATGAGTATCCGATTTCATTACAGTTTAAAGCTTTACGAGGCTTCTGCGTTGAACACATGTCATCATGTAAGGCGTAAAAGACCTGATTTCTCCATGATAAGTGAAAAACAACATTACAGACTATAATTTTTAAATCCAGAAATTGGTTCGTCCAGTCTTAATTAATAAAAAGTAATGTCTTTCACTTTCTCAATGAAAGTAAACTGAACACGTTTAGACTGGAAAGAAAATTTAATCAACTGAGTATTAGTATTATGAGTAAATAGTGATTCCACGGTTTGTACATAAAAATGTTCAATAAACGTCTCAACTTAAATAGTTATATACTTTTAAATCTCCTGACATTCATATTCATTGACATGCCTACAACAGTACATAACAGGTATAATTTAATCAAAGAATTAAAAAACTTGTATAATTTTATAAGATTATGATTCGCGAGAAAAATCTGCGAGTTCATTTAAGATGCTATTACGTACGTAATCTATCTTTGTATTTTAAATTTGTTTAAAACCATTGGCTCATACATTCTAAGTATCAAAAAACATTTCAAAGGTAAAAGTTCATACAAACAACGTACGAGCATGACCGCGTTTATTTTGAGCTGCTTTGTACACATGCATGGACCGGCCATAACAAAAATAATATCACGTGCCGCTTTTACAATGTGCCCTGGTTTTCATGCGAATCTCACAGACAAATGCGTTCTGTATGCTATAAAAATAATAATATACCTAGATGCATGCACTGCGAGCAGAAAGAAAGACCAGAGGAGATTTAGACACCCCAAGAAGAGGCTTTTGCCCAGCAGTGGGACACATCATTACATGAACACTTGAACAGGCTAACAAAAAGGAAAGAATTTCTTAAAGAAATACGTCGAGAGATTAAAGTACGTATAACCTTTATAGCTACAAGTTTGTCCTTCTTTGACTGTGGTTTGACGTAAAGCAGTTCTACGTATGGCAGTTCGCATGTTTACTTTTGTCCTAATCGGTGTTTGGTATAAGCAACCGTAAATATAAAGGTCCGCTTTGTATCAAGATAAGTCGCTGTCTGGCCGACATGTTTTGCCTTACCCATTTTGTGAGTACAATGCCAAATAAAATCTAGCTCGTTAAAAAAAATTATCATTTTTGGCTGAGTGACAATGCCAGTCGTATATTTGGCCGAATAAAACGAGCTCTTAGCGCCAAAAAACGTAGATTTTCCACTGATGAATTTAATACAAATAATTTCTAATATAATTAAATTGTCGGTGTTACAAGATGGTCTTTATTGCTATTTTTGTGTTAGGTGAATAAACATGAGACCTTCTTCATTAGATAAATGTTTCAAGTTTTAGTAACGAGGGCAAAGTTTATCATCATCGTCATTCATAGAGATACCGAATGTAGTCACAATAACTTATTTATTTTGTTCAATGACTGAGCCAATCATAAATAAAATAAATGACGTTCGAGTATTAGTTGATATTAATATTCCCTTGCCAAAAAGAAATGAATTCAACATCTTAAACAAAGAGGCATTTATATGATTCTGATTCTTCGAATTCGTAAGGTTCATAAGGGCTTCCCACAGATAGCGGAGCCCTAAGAGCAAATAAAAAGGGCCCCAGAAAGTTACCTTGCGTTACTCTCAATTTGGCAAGTATTATAGTACCGTGAGACCGTGATACTCACTTATGAATTAAGACAAGAACCAAGAAAGTAGATATTTATATACCTATAAGCGGTGATGTATTTGAGCCAAAATATAAATTTTAAGTGGTGTTATAATAAAGGCTCATTTATCAAAACACGAGTTTAACATAGTTATACATACATATTAGTGATTGTAGATAAGATTGCAGAACGGTGAAGCTGACATACTTTTGTAAGATAAAGCGTCTAATAATTAAATTTGTTTGACAGTGTCATACCAAGTTTGTTTACAGAGCTCAAGGTTGTACTACCTTAGTTATAGACGAAGTCAAAAGCTTAAACCAAAACTTTAAAGTTGAAAGACAAAGAAGGAGTAATATAATTAATTTAGCCTTTAAGAAAAGAGTGGACGGATAATAAATTTACCGGAAAAACTTGTTTAGACAAAGTTTTAATAGCTTTCAATAAAATTCTTGCGCATACTTAATATGACAATTACGAATATCTTCCAAGCTATGCATAATTTATTGAATAGTTATCCGTCCCCCGCCTTGTCCCAGCAAGGTCGTCCTCATGACGCACTACATTTTATCTACGCCTAACATGCACCGTATAAAGCTAACATCGAGATTAATGGATAGGAGGATCCGATACGCACGGATAAGTGAAGCGTTCTACACGTTATCATCATCCGAATCTCTTAAATTTCCAAAACGTGTGCATGCATGAATAAAGATGATGTTAAATCGGTAACATTCCATTGCATAATATCTGTCATGCGACTTAAAAGTCACTCTCTATTCGCCTAAAAATAGATTTTTCGAAAAATACTGCTGCAAGAGTTCATCTTAGGATATCGGAGGTACCATGACCGAGTTGCAGACAGATTGCAGATAAATTAATTAATTAGGTACTAAGTTGATAGTTTGTATTGTGTATGTGTTGATTAAATAAGGTTTTTATAAGGTGGTAATAGCAATTTATAATAACTTTTAATTATTAATCTCTGTGAGGTGAAGAGAAGTGTTTGAGTGAATTGAATACAAAGTGTGATGATTACATTCATTTAATTACATGACAACAAGCGCATTATACGTGTAAATATATTTATTAAATTAACTTGCACAGATTATATTTGTATAACTGCTTTGTTATTCAAATGATCTACTATAAAGTACATTGCATTCTTAATTTCAATAAAACATGTAGTACAGTCAACAACGAAAGTAGCCGACTTAAAATATTTAGCGCCATGACTTGAAGAACGATAAGTAACATGGCAAAAAATCTTAAATATTCACAGGTCACCATTCGTACTCCCTTATAATTTGGGACTATAACCAGAGTCGACATATTAATTTATGTGACATTAAATTTCTTACATTATGATCTAGTTCTGTTGTTGGCTGTACCAGTAGATTACTATCTCAGATACTATTTTACGAATAATAATGTTCTGTTCTACGTTATGAGCCCATTGTAGTATTATTTTCGTCTGTTATATGAGTACAATGCCGGTTGGAAGATGATATCAACTACCGGATTTTTGACAGATTTTCGAGCTACGAATTACTCGATAGTAATAAATATTTTTAATGATCTCATTAATAGATGTAATGTGATCTTAAGGCACTTAATACTAATTATCCGTTTTAAAATTTACTTTTCACCCAGGTAGACAAATATCGCAGGAAATTGACACTAGAAATGGAATTTTCGTTTAATTTATTTCGTAATCAGGAGCACTAAGTGCCGTCTACAATTAATTAAGATACTCGATAGATCGTATGGGTGGGCTGTCGCTCCATCCCAATCTATCAATACCAATTATAATTAATCAAAGCTAATATTATAAATAGAGGTAGTTTGTACGTTGTAGAAGAAAATCGATATGGGAATTTTCGAAACAATACTTAGTTTTTTTTTTTTTTAATCGATAAAAAAAAAAAAAACTTTTACCAATATACACTACAATGAAATGCACCCATGATACAGGAGAAACTCCTAGTGAGGTGCGACGATCTAAATAAAAAAATAAAAAATTAGAATGGGCCTTTACTTTAATCCCGGAAGTTACCCGAAATTTCCCACGTAAAGTCGCAGGCTGAAACTAGTCAACGAATATAGTAATTAAAAATAGACTTACCATTGTCATTAAGGGAGTGATTAGGTGTCGGACCAATACTTGAACTGGACCCCTTCAGTATGGCATTGTGGTGTCGTAAGTTCTCCAGTTCCACTGTAAACAATCGTGAATGCAGTGCTAGAGGTAAATAGTCAAATATGAATAATAATGAATGCATCGTAATCACTAATTACAGCAAAACTGGTTAGTTAAACTGTTCTGATAAATGCTTTTGAATGCATTATGGATTCTATTTAACCATGAACTGCTAATTTTAATGACTGTTTTTTACTAGAAGTATTTTCTAGTTTGTGCAAGTGGGAATTTGTTATTGTGACAAAAGTTACAACTGCCTCCTTACCATGAACTCTTAAAGCAGGACAGTTTAAGATGTGAAAGCGAGAGACCGCTATGTGCAGTGTAATGCAGTGTCTCGCTTCCACAACGTAAACTGTCCTGCTTTAAGAGTTCATGGTAAGGAGGCAGTTGTAACTTTTAACTAGGTAAAATCTATTAACTACCAACATACAAAAAACAACGGATTGCATGATCTTAAACAGGACTGCCCTTGTTTGTGTACTTAGTTTTATTCCTAAAAATCAGACAAACAGCGGTAAGTTTACAAGACAATTCAACACTCCAACTTTACACAGTTAACAATTTACATATATCAGTTAATAATTAAATTCACTTTTGTTTTATTCTGTGTAGTAATTACTCATTGAAGAACGTGAATCACTAATTGTGTGCCAGCAAAATTATTGTCGATCATGTTCAACAAGAGACATGAATAAATATGTAATTTTAGAAATTTTTATGAAATAAAAGCAAGTGTTATGCTGTGGAAAGCATAAAAATATGATAGAAAATTGATGAAACTAACTAAGTACCGACTTTGTAATATAGGTACCTAAATTTTTCTATTGCTCTGAACTATAAAAATGAAATATAAGTTCATAAAAACATACATTTTCATCTTGTATGAAAGAGAAGGACCAACCTCTAGAGTTTTATTATAATTAATAAATTACTTAGTGGCATAATAGTTAAAATGATTTGCCTAGGTTCGGTTTCAGAATTTTACTGTACCAGGTCTTATAATTAATTATTATTTTTAAAATATGATGTGTGTTTGTTAACCTTTTAATCTGGAAACAGGTAATAAATCCTATACTCATTAAATGAGATTAAAGAAATCTACTACAGCAGTTAACAGTAATAGCCCCTAATCTTTTAGTGTAGGGTCAGTTATACAAAAGTTATCATTACTACAATTAGGTATAGCGATGCAAAACTTAAAGAAATATATTATTACTTATGAGTCTTTAGATAGATGTCCCAAGACTTATTATGTTAATTACAGACAGCATTCAATATGGTCTGTGATCTCCTTGGCACAATATGCATTGTGTGGGTTATCATGATGTAGGCGTACTTGTTTGAAAGGTTTTACCAAAATGTTTAGAAGGTTGCATATTTCACCTGCAGTATCCAAGGCTAATTATTAATAATACATAGGTATTTACATCATGATAAACCACACAAGGAAACAGTAAAATAAATTAATATTTAATATATTTATAACTGGATTATGTTAGGACTCACCTTTGCTATCCATCAAATCTTTAGTCAGTCTTTCATTTGCCATTTTCAGTGTAGTTATCTGGTCCAGCAAACATGTTAGGAGCCGGCTGCCCACCTGACTCCCAGTCATATCAGAACTGGCTTCAGAACCAGACTCCACATCTCCATTAGCAGGCCTTGCTACATCAGGCAGGCCCCTCACACAAGGGTCACTGAACCTCCTAGCATTACCTTCATCCTTATCATTCATATTCAAGTCACTGTTAGAATTTGTGTCTGCTACTGATGTCACTATAGGAGGAAGACTTGCAAAATCCTGGCTGTCTGATATATTCTTTGGTTGTAGATAATTCGGGTGGGAGCGGGTCGGGGTCCCGTGCCGTGGGGTGCTGTTCAACTCGTCAGCCTTGTTGTCGCTCCGACGACGCACTCTCGGCCTTTGCACTTGAATGCTTTTGTTTACACTCTGCACGTAACGATATTCTGGCCCGTACAGAGGCATCATTGGTGGGTTGCAGTACGTAGGGAGCGTGGGCAGAGACATCGGCTCAGGTGGAATACCATACATATGTCTATAAGGATCGTAGCCGGGCGCAAATTGAGAACTACCCATCGGGTAATGTACATTCGGGTTGACGAAAGTATCATACGTGTCCATGCTGGGCGTCGCCTCCTGGATGTGATGCATTGTCTTGTCTAACCATTTAGACAGGTACGAGCCTCTGCTCCCACGAGATTTCTTCCGCTTTCCCAAGGAGCCGTTACTATTCGACGGTTTGCCGTTCACTTGTTTTGGTGTAGTAGCCATGAATGTCACTTTATTACACTCAAACACAAATATGAAAATCACTTCAGGTTCTTCTTCGCACAGTCAGAACACAATTATTTCCCATTTACGCTGCATAATTTAAAACGCGCACAAAAATAACTTTATTCAATTCGACCGACTTGGGCAATGAATTATGAATGACGTTTACTGTCATTTTGTTTTTGTAATTTCTAATACGCTCCGTTACATACAGAACGTTTACTTATAATTCATAGTACTAAGTATAAAAATTAATTAAAAATAACCATTTCATTCAATAAGAAAATAATATTATATTCTTTAAAATAGACCACACGTAAATATAACTCTATAAGCCACTGTTTTGTAAACTAATTTTGTTAACGCCATCTGTTGTCTTATATTGAAACTACCATAGAAGATTGGTTACAGTTTCGTAGTAATAGCAATAGATGGCGTTACTTGTAAATAAAGTCATAAAGTTAGGCAAAATTTATTATAAACTTTTACTTCGTTAAATTAATCGAGTTTCTTTTAGATAAATATAATAATTAGTTAATAAATATAATAATAAAATCAACGGTAATAAACACATGTTATTCTATTGAAGTTATTAGTCTGCATCGTAAGCAAACCTTTCAAGCCGTACTCTTTGAGAAATGAGGGCAACCTATATCTCATTTCCACTAGGTATACCTATATTTTTCCTGGCCGGTTGCCAAGCAGGCTCCAGATTGCTTAAAGCTTTACGTTACCAGGGCAGTTACAGCAGCTTTTAGGTTCACTTGATTACTTGCCCAGTTTACCGGGTCATATTTTAAGTTAGGTATTAAATACTACCTGACATTATCTTTTGTAGTATCTTACTCGTTTGTTGGCCTCAAATATAATAAAACAGTTACATTTTTATCATGTTATGCCATAAATACAAATGGTAAGTTGTCGTTCATTGTGGCGTTCCAACGGTTTTTTTTTATTACAATAGGTATATCCCATTTATATTCCAACTAGCTGTGCGTGGTGTTACCCGCTACATATTTTCGGGTTAAATAAAAAGTATGTTAATCCAGGGTGTCAGCTACCTCCATACCAACTTTGATCAAAATCGGTCCAGCCGTTTGAGCGTGAAGAGGTAACAAACAAATAAACACACTCACAAACTTTCGCCTTTTTAAATATTAGTGTGATTTGACTGGCCTGTTGGTCTAGTGGTTAGTGACCCTGACTGCTAAACTGGAGGTCGTGGGTTCGATTCTCACCCAGGTCAAATCTTTGTATGATGAGCATAATCATTTGTTGTGTCTGGATGTAATTTATCTATATTATGTATGTGTTTAGAAGTATATAAGTATGTTTATCAGTTGTCTGGGTGCCATAATATAGGCTCTGTCTGGTTTGTGATCAGATGACCGTGTGTGAGCTGTCCAAAGATATTATTCACTTATTTATTATTTATTTGTTCAACCTATACCTACTTACGTTAGTACTAAGTTCTTTGAAAGATAATTATAGACCTGATGCGAGTGTGATTTACGTCTGTAAAACTTTGTTATATTTTTTATTGAAAATAAACCACTGCAAATTGGTTTCAGACACAACTACTAAAAATATCAAGTAATAGCCATTGTACATAGGTACATAAGGTAGATAAATATGCCCTTCAAAACCCACCCTACAGGTTCACAAGTAAAACAATAATGTATTCAATGACAGAAATTTATTCTCTAAATATATAAAACAATTTGATTTATATTTACAAATTAAATTTTCTTAATATAATATGATTGGTGTGTTTACGAGATGAGTCCTAACGTATATTATGTATGAAAGGGACAGCTTAAGAATTTATAAAAGTTTTACAAATTCTATGGCACATTTGAAACAAGAAATTATATTTTTACAGAAACAAACATGAAAGTTGGCAGTAAAATACTTAAACTATACACTTAGTACGACTATAATTAGGTACTAATTACCAAAAGTAACATTTCAAATCATGTAGATAGGTAATTGTTAACAATTTGCATAAAACATCTATTCGTATGAAATCTATAATTTTATTTGTTAAATATATTCTTTTATAGTAATTTATTCATCAAGCATCGATCTTTAACAATCCCACCTTATTTCTATCTAAAACTAAATATGTGTAAATAAACTATCGAGATTTAAATTATAAGAAAATAATTGCATTATTCATATAATGATAAGAGGATTACTGATTGTACTTACGATGTACGGCATGTGATGCAAACGTTACGTTTGCTACAAACGTTCTACACGAGTTAGTCTACCTAACATAAGGTAAATTATCAACTTGAAATTAACTGCCTAGAGGAAAAATAATAATCGACTCGGCTCTGTTTATTGACTGAAAATCTTAATTAGCTTATGTCGAGTATGTGTTAAGAATATACCATCCATAAATGTTAAATCTATAGGATTCAAAACATGCGTGTATATTTTCTAGATTGTATTTAAAGGCATGGCCACTTGGCCATTAGGTATACTGTTACATACAAACAGTAAAAGTAACAATTAACAAAGAAAAGATTAACACCTTTCCTTTGTATTAGGATAATATATTATGAATTAATATTGTAATTTCTTACAATTACTACAATACACACATCTGGCAATAAACAGAGCCTAGCTCACAGAAGTCTCTTACTTTAATTGTCATAAAACAAACATATAAATATAATTATTCGAGAGTGCGTTGACCATTTGGCATCGTTCATAATCATCAGATACCCAACTTGCCTCTATGTGACACAGGCAGTGTTAGCAAATAAATATAAATAGTACATTTGTTAAATGATAAGGAAAAGAAATTCAATTACAAGATTATGATCCCTTATTCACTAAATGAGTATACGATTTGATCATAAAATATTAATTAACTTACATAGCATCTTTACTTATTCGTATAATAACTCCATTGAGAATTGTTTTTCTTGTTATAAATGAATACAATGCCGATTAATACAAAATCTATATGATACCGTATTCCAATTTTTAGATAGAATTTTCATCTATCTAGCATTTAATGTGCAAAATGAAACAGGACAGAATTAAATAATGAAAAAAAAACATGATAATTACCAACTAAATAATCAATTTTACCTTAATTATGTCTTCATTTTTCTCCTTATTGTTTAAATAGACGCAATTGCAGAAATAGCTTCGTCTGCCATCACATAATCACATTTAGTTCTGTCTTGTTTTATCATACAGTTTATAGGTGTAATACCACCACTATCTAACAACACACATCCAACAATCACACCAACAGACATACAAAATACATGGTAAGCATATAAAATGTCGTACACAATATAAAATATCTGTTAATCTAAGTCACATCGTTGCATTACCAAGGATTCCAGCTAATACGCACTTCCTGTGAAATTACAGAAAAAGTATTGCTTGTTTGCCACACTCATTTGTTTTATTGTTTTTCGTTTTGGCAAAAAGGTAACTTGTATTCTACGAATCACAATTTCGATTCGAAAATTACACTTTTAAATGAGTGGAGTTTCGTGCTTATTTACAGATAAGTATTTGCACAGTCTGTGCGTTCATTATGCAAAATAGGTTTTATAACTACATTTGAGAGCAACACCACGGCATATCATATGTCGGGGCACGAGGAAAAATCGCATGGAATCCCTTTGGCGTTTATTGTTTTCTACCCTTTGCGACCCTGCATTCATTCAAGTGATTTCTAAAGAATAAAACGACAACTAAAAACAATTTACATAATTATTTGATTCTTGTTGTGAAAATCTGAATTTTCGAGCATTATTTCTAACGGTGGTACTTAATAAACAGAAATGCTTTAATTTCAGTAGAACTTTACTTTGAACAGTTCAAAATCAAATAAAGAAATCACTCTACAATCACCGTTCCTCACGCGTCTGTTACTATAAAGATTAAACTAACTTAACGTCATCTAAGGCTGTGAGCAGGTCGCTGGTACCCTGCAGCATGTCGGACTCGGTCCAGAAGTCCGTCGTTGTGAGCGGCACGTTGGACTCCAGCATGATTTCTGGAGTCTGCAGCGGGAAGCCTGGACTCGGCTGCATCTTGGTTGTGAGGTAGGGGTCGCAGCCTTTTAGCACGCCGACCGGCGACACCAGCCTGCTGCCAGGGCTGTACTGCTGGAACTTGCCCACCGGCGATAGGGACTGAGGAGTGGAGTATGGACTCATAACGCGCTCGCGTTGAGCTGGACTCATCGATGGACTGTAGCTGTTTGGACTCGACGGCAACGAGTACATGGGGCTCACATTGAGACTTAGAGGGGACATGGGGCTGCTAATGCTCGAGCGCACAACATTGTTTATTGGCGAGTTCGAGTGTATTAATTGCTTCGGCATACCTTGTAATAAGTTTATTACAGGTATGGGGATATTATTCATGTTTGTGTTCTGCATAATTGGTTGTGGGTTCCTAACCAATTGGAAGTTGGGTTGGATTTGCGGGTTTGGTTGTGGTAACTGTTGCTGCAAGTCCTGGAAACACACAAAATAATGTATGAGTACACAGCAAGGAGATTCAATCTATCGCACAGCTAAAAACACAAACAAAAAGGTGCACGTTGTTACAATTAATAAAGAGAAGGATGGAGTATCGGCTTTAGCCTTGACATTGAGAAACTTTTTTACCGAAACAAATGCCGCGACATCAACATAATCTAGGATATTTTTTTAACAAATCCGCCATTGTTATGCAAACATTGTGCTTGTGAGCAACGAGAGCAATTTACTATTCCTGATCACGTGAGCGGTGAACAGTTGGGCACGTCCTCAGCGATACTTAATATAATATAGGCGCATATATAGGTATGTTTATAGAATTGAGCTGGTAATGTAACGTAGAATCTCTAAGATCAGGTTACGTCCTTTAATTAAGGAGAAGCTTAATATTTCGCTGACAACGACATCGCTAATACGGTACGCCTGCAGTGTACGAGTATTGAGCAAAACAACCACGCGATGAAGTTTGCATTGGCACTCTAGCTACGGTAAGAATTCCCAAATGTATAAAAATACTTTTAAGGCAAAAAGTATGAAGTAGCCGGATTATTTTATTTGGTGTTGTAAAGAAAAACTGTAGTTACCACAAGGTAGATGATACCTACGTAGTATTTTAATCACGGTTGACTGAAAGTATAATGACAACCGGCTCTCGAGCAGTGCAGTATGTAGTACCTACCTACGCGCGTATCATTGTGCGCCTACAAATACTTGTTACGATTTTAAGCAATTAAGCTCATAAGTAAATGAATATTGTAAATTGCACTTACGTCACCAAATAAAACCGGTCTTATCAAAGATTTTTTTATTTTACACCTTGCAAGTATTGTTATTCCCTAAACTTCCTCTATATCTAAGCTAACGACCTAAAAATGCTCTAATTAGGTCAAAAGCCATGGAACAAAGTCAAAAATCTGGCGGCCTTTCATGTCGGCCAATAATTTAAGTGTTCCAGTATAATTTGATATTAACCAGCCATGTTGGTGCATTGCAGGCTAAACAAATGGCGTCGAACGATTGATCGATAAATATTAATATGAACCCACAAAGTGCAGGACTGCAGTCTTGTTCACTGTTATGTGATTTTAATAAACGTTACGTGTTGAATGCGGGCTCACTCGTCAATTTGTTTTATTTGTTTGACACCACGGATAAGGCCTGATGTTAATTTATAAGATAATACAAAAGCTCATAAAAGTTTTGAGTACAGCTGATTAAGCACTGATAGCCGAGTGGTATGACCGTCAGACCGCCAAATCAAAGGTCGCAAGTTCAAACCCCGGCAATGTCTTTTCGAATTCATGTGCGTACTATAAATTAGTTATCAGTTGCTAAAACGGTGAAGGACAACATCGTGAGGAAACCGGCACACCTGAGAGATTTTTCAACGGTGTGTAAAGCCATATCAGAGGCCTATAACGGGCGGTTTAAACTCTGACACCAGGTTGTTCATCAACCATACGATAAGGAAGGAAGTACAGTTGGTTGAAAAGTGAATGAAAATGTATGTTTACTTCTCAGTTCTGAGTTAAAACTGTAATTTGATAAGAGATCGAGACAGTGAACTCCCGTTATTTATTAATTAACAACCGAAATGAGAACGTAAAATACTTGACGATTTCAATAAATGCCTAGACGTGTCACGTTAAAAATTTGTTCAAAAATCTTATCGGCTGTCTTTTGTTATAGATATGAAATTAATCGTCTTCAGAAAGGATTGCAATCGTACTAGGATACGAACGGTCTCAACTTCAGTTGTCCGTATAATAAAAACATTTTTCTAATCTAAATAGTAACTGTTAGGAGTTAAGGCGGGTAAGGTATCTATCTAACTATCTATCTTCTTAACAGCTAACTAGGTACACGTAAAGAAGAATAAACTTGGCTATCGTTACGTAACACACAGACATTCAGTCTACTAGATAGTTGGAGCTAGGCTGTCGTAATTAGGTCAACAGTAATGATTTCCAATCGTTCAACAAACAATATGAAACATTGCGTTTTGTTTTATATTAATTAATTACTTGTTTTAATGTGTTGTATAAGTACTGATGTTCTATTATTATGTTATATTAGATCTGAGCCTGACTGATACAGGCACAGCGTTCAAACTACTATTGAAAATCAAATAGTAGGTATTACTTTTTGACTGTACTATTATGCATTTATAAATCAGACTATAGCGATCATACTGAAGAGTTCTTTCAGACAGATAAGGGCGCTTAATCACATGGCTATTGTATACTAAACTATTTTACTTTGTATTAAACAATGTGTGAAAATTAAACTCTACTCTAAAAAACCGTGCATTATCATTTTATATTCTTTAAGAAATATTAGCTAATAGAAACATACTGAAAATATTGATGGTTTTTATTCTGTCGATCTTTGTTAAGTGTTTTAATAAAACAACCGTATTCTATTTGATATTATAGACGTTAAAGGAAATTATTATAAGGTTATATAAAATTGCTTATGTCAGAAATCGTCAACCCACAGAGAGGATGTGGTGATTCTTCTCTGAATAAGAGTCTTTTGCCCTGTAAATTGAAATGGGATACTATAGGCTGATGTTATTTTGTTATGTCAGAAATTTTCGCGGATTAAAGGTCTCATTACATATGTAAAACGGGGTCGCCGCCAGTTATTTAACATACTGTAGGTATGTACCTACTGTATAATTTACGTTACTCAAGTACATACATATTCTGTGGTAAGTAGTTGCTACTTACTAGGCTATACGTAGTAAGTATAACCATATTACATGTGTCAGGGTAATATTCAATTGAAATAATCATTTCCTGTTTGGTTAATGTATATATATCTTTAGATCATTACGCCTACATTTCCCGAAACGTTTTTCTGTAAATAGTTTAAGACTCCAAAAAAAATTATAAAGCTGAAAAATGAATAAAATAACTTTAAGTTCAATCAATGCAAGTGATCCCCGAATTTTCCAAGATTATATTGAAATAATTATGTAGGTACCTAAGTATTATAGTCATCAGACATCGAACTGCGTTTTATTGCTTTTTTCTTAACTTAATGGCAAACAAAAAATATCGACATCATATCATCATCATCATATGGTCAACGGAATGTTTTTAATAAAAACTTTTCCGCGTATTTATTTTATTTATAACCAAATACCTTATAGTTTGTTTATCTACTGACTTATCGACCTATATTACATTGGACTTCTGTGAATTTTAAGAAGTCAGCTGGCAGCAAAATTTTAAATAATTCAGCTGGCTATTGATTATAAATACCTACTAGATAATCTCTTCAGTCGTGGAAAATTTCGCGAATATTTTTTAAAGAATTTGCAGTCTAAGTCTTCTCCAGAGATCAAGCGTTTTTAATCCAAATGTTATTAAAATTGTTTACTTGTGATAAACGAAACTAATAGAGGAACAAAGATACAATGAGTCACATGTAGTCACTGTACCTAACATTTGTAATATCACGTAAAGGAATATAATTCATGATCAATGTTAACACGTTAAAATCGAGTGCACGCCACTATGTAATTAACCATTGCAACCAAGCAATGTTTAAGTTAATCAGTGCTTATCTTTTTTATTTCTATAGGTACACGAAAAGACCTGAATATATGTTTTCAAAATAATAATACCAACCTATAACTATTCCACTACAGGGCGTAGCCTCTTATACAGAGAAGAAACGAACACAAACACAGATAGACTAACTTGCATCATTTGTTTTAATCAGATCGACAATATCTTGCGGATAGAGATTAACCCTCGCTTGTAATAATTGGAGCATCCGTTACTTTGTCGGGCCTCGTCCTATCATTCCTTTGAGACCCTCGAACCCATCCGGGGTCGGTCGAGAGATCATAAAGTTTCTTGCATGGCCTAATCATTTATAGATCATGTTTATCACGCGTTATCTGCAGTTGGCTACATCACTACATTGCATAAGTTATAGGTTAGGTCGAGTTTATAAAACCTCGTTCCTGATTAGTCTCGTGATGTCGAATGCGATTGCTGAACTACTCGCAGGTTGGATTAAGAATAGGGGTTTGGTATTAAAACATTCTCAGAAGCGGCTAATTTGGAATTGTGCCCAATAAATAGCAATAGGCTCGCCTTCATTATGTAGGGCTTAGAGCTGTCTTTGGCAAAATGTAGCGTAAAAGTTCGTACGTAGCCTAACGCGATGAGGGATTCAGGCGAGATGGTAGGTAGGTATACAACACAACTTCTACAAAGTCTAAGTAGAAAGTTACATTGCTATCGTAGCATAACCCCTAGAGTACAGAAGTCCTTGATCTTAGGAAAGTTTCAAATGCGAAGTAGTAAAATGATAAAAAAGTAAGGAGACGCCCAAATCGCCGGCCCAACACCATTTCACCCCTATGCTATCTGCGGACTACAATAACGCTTCAGGGGACGGCTTAGAAGGGATTTTTCCTTTTTCTTATTGCCTCTAAGTCGTCCACAAACAATTTCTTTCGTCGCGACGCGAAAACTTATCCAGTAACAATTTAACTTGAGAGTTACGGAGTATTTTCTAGAATTTAATTTCCGTCGGATCTGCAGAATAATAAGCTTTCTTAATAATTCTGATAGTGATTTTCGTTCTAAAATATTGTTGGTACCGACGTAGTTACGGTGGGAATGTTGTAAGACTTTTAAGTAACTTAAATTCCTGTAAATCTTTAGGCGCTTTACCCCTTCGAGGACTACAAGCGGGATAGTAAGTATTTTATCATCTTAAAAACGTTTAAAAACTAATAAATAATAAACTACAGTTGCAGCCTAGACCCTTGCTGTCAGGCGTGAGCCAACTCTGTGTCAACACTGATTTTTTAATTTTACTAATTGTCTACAACTTAGTATCCAAATAGTTTCTCTACCTAATAGTGCGGAGATTAGCTAGATTTTGTTTAATGAACCGGCTGTATTTAAATTATTACCATTACTGGGTATCTTATAACGATGCTTATTAAAACGTGGCCAGTATGTGGCCTTGAAATTGGTATAAAATAAGGTGGGCAATTTTCTTTTTAAATGTTAAGGTTGTATCTAAAATACACTGGTTTTTTTTTTATTATTCAAAATGTCTGTAATCTTTAGTCATAGTTATGTTTTAATGTGTTCTAAATTAGGTAGCAGATAGGGATGCAAATGTGTTGTTTAACTTTTAAAATTCTTAAAATAGTAAATTAGCGTTCTGCGAATAACTTTATTCGGTCTATACTGTAGTAATCTGGAAAATATATTTATGATAGATAAAAGATTCATCGTAAAAACTTGTAAGAACCTCTGTTTTAGCGTCAGTCAAAACCGATACTCAGATGGGAAGTGAAGGATAGGACACAAGGCAATAAAAGAATCAACGTGCACCTTTTTACCAGAACTATTTTTTTCTCTTTTATTATCAGAAATTTTCTGTTAACTTCACAATATTTATTTCTCTCCAGAAAAATAAATAATTATAAATATTCTCTAGTTACATCATCCATACACACTATAAATATATATTAAAATAACAGCGACGATAGTTTATGATATCTATGTTTACGTCTTTGAAAATTTTGATTATTATTCATACCGCGATAACAGTTTAATCGCGAGGCGCATTAATATCTAGATTTCGAGTATCTCGGGATTCCTTAGAATATAATTAGTTCATCGTTGAATGACTCGTTACCTAACGTTAACATTACATGCTCACTGTAAATGTAAAGGCATCCAAATGTTCCGTATAAGAGACAAACGTAAACCGTAATAAAACACAAGTATACTCTGTTAACTTGTACTTTGTATCATTTGGCAGTGGAATCTGATCAGACGACCATCGTCCAACAACTGCCCGGGACTACAACGCACGCTACGATAAACTCTGAATAACATACATAACGATCTGAACAATACTTCGAAAATATGTTTTGACTAACTCGAACACTAACTCTATGTCGATGTGAAAAATAACATTAGACGTTGTCGACTAAACGTAACTTACAGTAACGAATAAATAGCGATAACCTCTGCGTACAAGGTTGGTATTAAAACTATTAATATTGACTCGGTTCCAGCTACGAACATAAGACGCAGTGCGCGGCGTGCCCGCACACCGGCGGCGCCGGCGGGGCTCTCGGTAACTAAGTAACCTAGGAACGATACCGATACATCACATAACCAACACGATATGCACGTTCAACTTAACCACTAACTTGCGATTGCATCCAAATATACACCATTACAACTAAAGAGTAGGTATATTACAGCTAAACACCTAAACTAATCCTGGTTCGCCTCGCAGCGCAAGCGAGATGCAGATTGTGGAAGATTAACTAAACTATCCAGCCCTAGCACTAAGTCCCCTCGACTGGCCTCTGACGGTTAAATTGCCTTGCCTTAGCAGACTTTAATCTGGCTCATACCGACGCTTATTGTCTCATAGGACTCCGATAACAATGCGACTTTCAGTCAGATACTGGTACAATATGTATACGGTAATATCACAAGTATCGACGGCACTGTATTTAACATTAATTCGTATTAAATCCGACCAGAGTAAAGTTTGAGATAGCACTGGTTTGCAGGCGATATAGTTTAAACACTGGACGCGCATTATCACAGTTTATTTAGAGTGGTGAAGGCGATCGCCTCAAGCTTTTGCTTTGTGTCGCGGCCGGCACTGCACCATGCAGATGTAACCGGCATCGACGTCGCAGCCGCTCACCAGGAGGTTCATGAGGACGCTCGACGACTGCGCTGGCGTCGTCGACTGCACGGGAGAGGGGCTACGCTTTACACGTTTTGCACAAGGCTCTTGCTCTTGCTTCATTACTCTTTTGACGCCGGTGTCCCATGATGCAACACTTCTGCTTGGTATTAGTCCTGTTGGCAAAATATTTGTGGTGTAATAAGAAAATCAGATCAAGCTTTAATTGAATTACTCAATCATAACTATCTGCAGTGTATACCTTGGTCAGAGTATATATTAGTTATGAGATCCTGGGGTGGTGGTCCCGTCGTAGTTGTCGTCAGCAGGCGCTGTAGTGCTGGAGCTGGTGACGCGGTCTGCATCTCCGTGGGTTGCGGCCTCGCCATGCTCACGCTATCTGGCAGAGCCCCCCACATCACCGCCGGCTCCAGCACCGGCAACTCATCACTCGCGGGGATAAAAGGCGAGTTTCCATCATCAATGTCATTATCTGATCTATTGCTGAATGCGTCTAGTGATAGTTCTGTTAATAACGAAGACTGTTCACATGACGACTCGTTTTCCTGAAAACATATTACATTTAGAACTGTGTCGCAGTTAAAAATAACAGAAGTTGGCATTACGTTAAATATAAATATATATACCTGGGGTTCTGGCGAAGATAACAATAATGAATCTGGCGTTAAAGCATCTACTGGTGATCCGTTAGCCAAGTCATCTCCCAGAAGACTGCAGTAGTTATCGCTGAGAATGAATTCGTCGAACATGTCGAAAGGACTATTCTCTAGAGGGATACAAGCATCGCCAGCGGTAGGTGCCAAGTGTGTCAGATCTTCCGGCTCGTCTTTAAGCACTGTAAACAACACCGACATTATTGTGAGGGAATCCTTGCAATGTGATAGAATTTCAATAAAGCAACAACGGATACCTAAGCTGTGGAAGTTCGAGTGCCACTCACTTGTAAGTCCCTCGTCTTGGGAGAACATGAGAAAGCCTTTGTTCATTTCTTTCTTTCGCGGAGCGAATATAAGCTCTGTGACGGGTATAGGGCGTTCCTCCTCGGGAGGAATTATGGCGACGATTGCGCCGTTAGCAGCGGGCTCGGGTGCGACCTTGGCCAGCACGGGCTTCAGATCGGCGTGGTCCACCTGATGCGCAGCAAACACCTCATCTTTGCACTCGATACCACTGTGAACAGAACACACATGATAACACAACGAAGCCCCTACAGGGCAGATCGACTTATGCCATAATGCATTAGGTGTCATGGTCTACCGCCAACACGTACACATAAATCAGATGTACGTCATACAAGTGCCTCTGTATAATGGACTATAATGTAAACTGCACGGTCATTAGTCAAGAGAGAATCAAACATTCCAGTGTTAATCGTTTTTGTATACGTGTGAAGAAGCGGGAAGTGTGAATAGCGTCTACATAAGAACACTAGTTAGAACATATTGGCGTCGCGATGTAAGATATACTCGTACAATAGCGGGTAATCAGTCAACAATCAACAACGTTCAAGGCTGCATTGTATACGAAGTCGATACTACGTCGGTACGTTACGGAACAGATGGTAAACTTTAATTTGTTTCACGTCTTGTCTAGTCGACGGTAATTAACAGTATGATGACGGATTTCTGCATACATTAGACAGAACCGCAAATAAGGAAAGAGTCTGTAGGATAAAATTTGCAATAATATTTTGCACGATGGAAACCGAGCAAGGCGGGGAAAAATATTCTATTAATTTAATTGGAAAATAAGCAAACTCATAAAATAAGTAGAAAGAAAAAGAAGAGTCAATTTAAAAAACCTAATTAAAATATCAGCGTCATAAATGAAGTTGAAAATAACTTGAGCGTACCTTCAAGCAAGGAGGAAACCATTCAAACAAATTAAAGTTCACAGACGGAGATGAAATTACCGTTTAAAAATTAACCAAGTTTTTTTTATCCCAACAGACTACACTGTAGCAAACAGACTGACAGAAGACATCAATCAACGCGTGCGCACTGTATCACAGTTGTCTCCCGTTTGACCAAACTGAAACCATACCTGATAAGGAGATAACTAGCACTTTATTGCAGCACTCATTACTATATTGAACATATTAGGATTAATTAATGAACATCCCATCATCAGATAACCTAAGGATTGGCCCTGTGGGAGACATTTGCGTCAATAATATCAAAATCAACATTGATACTGATAAACAAATACTAGAGATAAAGTGTTGTTGACAAATGTTACGGTTCAAGTTTTCATTGACACTATAAATAACGCTTGCGATGGAAAATTACAAACAATGTAGACTAATTAGTGATACAAACGAAACTAAAAAGTCTGAGTTCTGAACATCTTTCAGCTAGACACAACACGACGCCGACGACTTTTTTTCGATGCCTGTTTGTTTATTTTAGTTACGCTACATTTGGCCGTTTATCTTGACGTTCCCAACTTATCGGTATCGACCAGTTAAGTCTAGTACATTATCACGTCACAGTATCAGAACTCTCGAAGCAGACAATTCAGCGCAGCCCAGACATGGAGCATAGTATCGAGGGAGTGATACGGTCGCCTGCATTTACGCAATGTTTTTGAAAGTGAATTTGTTGGAGCGAGACGCATAGATGGGCAATATAAATAAGAGAAAGAGACATATGATGGTAGTAAGTGCGGCCTTGCTAACGACCTTGCTCGTCGCACCCCTCTGTCAGACCCCTGTTTTCTCCAGACTGGCCATTCACCAGGAGTGCGAGAAGGGATAGATGCGCGCGCACCAAAGCCACGAGGTATCCTTATCGATTGAGGGTTTTAGATTCTGATCCATCGTCTCATGGCATCGACACGCCGCCGAAATACCACCACGTTCATGATGCACTTTGATAATAGATTCAAGCTCTATGTTATTACTCAAAGACACGATCAGAAGGGGCAGAGATTATTTTTCGGTTATTACAGATATTACATAAATGTAGTTGTAATGAAAATCAATTAGGAAAGCAATAGAAGGGGCATCGTAACAATGTCTCATTTTCATTTACGGTGTAGCGATGAAAGTGTATGAAACACATTACGTTTTATGAACTCATAATAAATCCGTCGTGCCTACATTTATATTGGGCATACAACATGGCTTAACCTTTAGGATACAATATTAAGTATTTCTACTAAGTTTAAAACGAATATGTATTGACTCTAAATTGATAAAGGAGATTTGACAAATTATGGACACGAGCAGGACATATTGACTGTTCAAAAAGTATACCCTAATTTTGATTTTTAAACACCTAAATTAAGCGATATACCCAATCTATAGTTAATAAAATAGTCAATATTTTAGCTTTACAAAGTCAACCAGCTGATTGTATGACACACCGTGTCGCGTTATTTTGGAATATCAAAATAAAACCGCCATAGATAAACAAGATAACGATAAATCGTGCGTGGTTGCGCAACTAAAAGAATTGGATACGAAAGAAATAGAGAACAGCTGTGAACCGACCTTGGCCGTGATACCGCTCAATGGGCAACGCAATTCAACAATTACATCTTCCACGGTCGAGGTCGTGACGTCACACATCAGCCTCATTGGACATCAATTGTCTTAAATACGGCGTTACAATACAATATGGTGATAGTGTGACTATGAGACACAATGGAAAATTATAAGTTAAAGAAATCGTAGCAAAGAGTACACAAACAATTTACCGGATTGACACGTAATTATGAGTTTGTCATTTGTGAGACGGAGTCTCATAAATTACAAGGCTAATTACGTGCCTTGAAAAATTTACGACATTCCATAAATATTCAGGTACCTACATTCGAAGGCCGATAAAGATAAGATTAGATAATTTTTCGATTAAGTTAGTTTTACAAACTTTCTTGCGACCTAAACACGATGGATAACGGAAAGTTTAATAAAATAAAACATATTATTGATATGTGCGTAATCTCTAAATCTTACGATATTGTATCGAACGATAGCGTCAAGGAGAGGTCATAAAATTACCATAGCCCATAGCACCATGCGCGCGGCTAACTAAACATGCAAGCTTCGAACAATGAGCACTAAAACTGCAAGTCACCAGGCGGCAGTACACTTCACTGTGTAAACTCCACATTGGAAACCAAATAGAATTCCAACCACTCGTAGGTTCAGTGTAAATATGTATGTATGAATAGCAGAATGCGGTCTATGATACGACACAATGAAGAGATTGCAGCTAGCGGTTAATGATTTAACAATGCAAGTTATCAATTTTGTAATTTATAGATCTCGGTCGTTCAAATTAGTAGGAGAATCAGCAGATCGGCTTGCCAATCGAGTGGCGAGTGTTGCGCGGGAGTCAAGGCCGGCTCGGTGGCGTGGTTATGTAACGGCCGCGGCCTGCGGGGGACGGGGATCGCTAATTTTAGCGGGTCTCACACAAACAACACACTGACACGGCGCATCACCCGCAAACGCACTCAAACAGACGCTCCAAGAATGCATCGTATAAAAATACAGGGCGATATGCAATAACACTTTCTGAAGTACGTTTCACTTATCGTAAAGACCACAAATAAACACTAGGCTATGTCGCCGACACACATGCGTTTCTCTGAACCAATCGATTGTCACAAAATGAAGGTAGGAATCAATATTATGTAAGTAGAATGTTTAGTGAGCATTGAATGCAAGAATATAGACGTCACTGTATTAAATGGAAAAGTTTCGCTTTAAATGCAATCGATTGAAGACTACGATATAACTTATTTATCGTACTGACACAGTTTTATAGCACAATCATTATGAGCGCTTAACATTTCTGCTATGACAGCCGTTTCAAATCGGGTCACAAAACAAGTAAACAGGCACTAGCATGAAGGCACATCCACTGTTTAATGCACTATTCACGGACACTAAATATCGCACTGATCCTTACCATGATGCGATAAGTTGTGTGATGTTGTCAAACAAGTTTGTCTATGTAGGGCTACGCCGGCGGTGTGCGTATTATTCAATGTACAACGAACAGCTGATCGGGAGCGCGAGTTCGTCGGGGGCGGTAGGGTGGCCGCGTGGGGTGTACGTTTGCGTCGAAGTCTGTAGCACGAATGATACGCGCGGCGGCGGCGGCGGCGCACTCGTGACGCGGCCCACCTAAACACATACATTACACAGTCGCGCGATACCGACTGATGATAAATTTTTGAGGATAGCCGGTGCGTTCAGTCGGCAGCCACGCGACTTGTAATCGAGTTCACGAACCACCGGTGGATCAACCGCGGCGCTGATCACGAACAGGTTGACGCGATATCACATAATAACGAGTGATATTCGCATGGCCGTATTAAGGGCTTTGATTACTCATCTCATTCATAAAACGACTGATAAGTACATGGATACATAACTGCATGCCTACGTATAAAATCCTTACCCATGCAGCATTCAAGGTTCGCTACGTTTCAAGAAACGACATGACAATGTCTTCATTTTCCCAGGTAATTGAAATAGAACCTTCTAAATGTGCGATCGGGTTCGTGTAATGGATTGAATAAGTTTAGTGGGACTTATTTTAGTAACAATGGCTCCCGGACAGCCCGACGAACCATGACACATTTGGACGGCCACAATTTCCTGTTTTGTAATTAAATAAAACTAGCATTTTCAATGACTTAATCCTACAACTGATCATTGTATTAGTAACTGGTCTTACATCATCAACGTTATCATAATATATTTACACTGTCTTATCTATATATGCCATATGCACATGAACAATACACAATTGCAGTTACCAGGATCTTCAGTCCATGTTGTTTATTTCTTTTTTCAGAAGTTGCAGAAATCTTTCGTAAAGAACGACAGAAAATATTAATTTGTTTTGCAAGCTACACGCGAAACATATTACTTACATTATTAAAAAGAATCTGACAAGGATGTTTTTATATCTTCATTTTTACGTTCTGAGAAGGACTTTAAAAATATGCTTAACAATGAATTCGTAGCTATCAGTGCTCAAAAAAATATGATTACAAGCGTGCCATTAAAAGTCCTAAAGTTATGCGCATAAAAATTTGCGGCTATTAAAATGTTTTATTCAATTACGTATATAGTGAGAAAATGACTTTCTCTGAATAAGATTGCTGACAATTTTCTCGAACGAAACAATAATACTATGGGACAATATATTGGTAGTTAAACCATAATGTTAACATTGTTTAAGGACATAGATCTAAATAAATAACAAGCTAACAAAACGACCATGATAAAAGGAACATATTCCACAATTCTCAAACAGTGTTTACACAAACACGATGCAGTGTAAAAAGAAAATGGAAACCGGTACTTATTTAATTTCGAACTATCTGAAAAACAAAAGGCGAACAATAGGATTGATATTGAAACACGTGGAACACTTGCCTTAATTAAGGTATTAGTTGATAATGAATAGGTTCAGTTTGCCAATCCATCAACGGCTGCAATACGACACTCGATACGTTTGGGCGACGAAGCCGCGTTGTTCCACAATTTAGACGCGTAACACAACACCGCGCTCTAATGGACTCTGACGGTGCCAGGCTACTGGGCCCCGACGACACTATCAACTAACAAATAATTTATTGCATTATAAAATCTCATTTCGCGAAACGTTTCACACTGTTGTGGTAGTAAACGTGATTGTTTTCATTGCCAAACTCCTTGAAATGCTTTCGTAGATCACTATTATTGAACTTGTTGATTCGCCTGATATAATACTTAGAAACGAATAGGTACTAAGCACTGCACTCAGTGAAGTATTTGTTAGTTATGAGTTCGTTGCCAGAGGGACGTGGATTTGAATGAAAGAGCATGCGCGGACACGATGACTACACCATTTTACAACTTTCGCAAGCAACTGATGTAATTGACGGAAATTAAAATATGGGCAAATCTGACCAGAACCATTATTATTAGTTAGCTTTATAAATTGTTAAAATCGAATCTCCTCATATTTATTTACATTGTCTTTAGGACAAAAAAAATATAGTAGCGTTATTGCGCTATGTAACTCAAAATTTACTCAGCAATGGCTATAAATAACTGATTGCTAAAAGCTGTTTCCTGATACTTAGCACCTTAGTTGTTATCCGTCTGTACTGTTACATGTTTTTGAAATACCAGTGCCTACGTGATACGTGAAACGTTTTCATATCGATTCAGTGCTCCTAAGTACAGACTAGATAACTTCAGCAAGTTTGTGTTACGTGACAGAACCTGCCTCAAAGAGACAGATTATTTTTGTTAAAGTTTGCTCATATTTGTCTTAAACTTATTGAGTATTACGAAAAGACGGGAAAATATATCTTTGATGTCGTCATTTTAAAGATGGGAGTAATGATTCTGAAAGTGTGGTGTTTAGGGCATTGTGTCCAAGATGGCGTCGCTAATTGGTCGGTCAGTAACAACTTAGCTGCATTTCGTGAAATTGCCATGTGTTTCGCGAGCTGCAAGCTATTGTGCAATTAGGGCCAAAGGAGACCGCTCGTTGGCCGTCGACCCGGCCCCTCCCCCTACTACGGCGTGTTCCGACGGGCTACGTGACTTGGATGCCGTTTCACACACCTTGTATTACATCTTTACGAGACTTATCTGTTCTTCCGACTGTTGTACGAGAGCGTAAGTGGAATGTAGTAAGTTAGCTCCACGTAAAATAAAACATTAATTTTATACACTACAGACGACAAGGTTGTGATGTTTTACACATGTTACTAGTTAAACGTAGTAACTATTATAAAAACAGGTATTTTAATCTATAAATAATGAGCCAATGCATGCATGAATAATGACTTCCCTTTAAATAACTACCAACATAAAACTTATCTAATTTATAATCACCAAGCGAATGCAAAACACAATACACATAATGTGTCCAATAAAAGCAGAAGCTTTATTTTACAATGAAGATATCGCGTGCCATATAGATGAACCGTAATTTTCTGGAGGACACAACGGTGCACTCTCATTCCGATTGTCGATCTAGAATTTAAAAACAGCTAAATGTGAACACCCGTAGCTCTACAGACAGAGACGAAACTCATTTCACAATTATTGAAAATCAGAAATGTGATTAAATCCTACTGAGTATTCATTTCTTTAACTATCTCGTTTAAACACGAACCAAACAGGAAGCGATAGATATCGAAGCGTTTCTAGGAACGGACAATGAAGCAAAAAATTATCTCACAGCCCGGGAAACTACAAATATATGTCAAAATGAATCAAAGCTATTCAAACATAACTAGGTAATTTATTCATATGATGAGATTTATGAAGGTTTTATGATAAATCGATAAGGAGAACAGAAAAAATAACCGCTAGATTTTGTTGATAGAGAATGTAGGAGCACATAAAGTGCTTACGAAGTTTCTAGAAGAGAGCCACATATGTGAGTCATTGTCGTATAAATGGCAACTGTATCGACTAGTTGAGGTGTGCTTTACCTGTTATCATGTGATTAGAACATAGTTGCAAATACATGTGTATTTTCTTACGTTTCTGTTAACACAAGTTGTTCACAAAAAAAGTCAATGTTTACTTAAATACAATTTTGACAAATAAGATCGTGATATTTTCAGTTTTCTATTTAAGTCTACTCTTGACTTTAATGTTTGTTGTCAAAGACCACACACCTTGATTTTCGATTTATCTTCTAGTATAGAACCAACTTTTTAATGGATATTAATCTACACACATGACAAAGAAGTCAATGACCTAGACATTAATATTGATACCTTTATTCTGTAGTGGGCACTGGCCAGGTGTGAAGAAGGTTTATTGGAAATCAAAATATAAATAAATATTAGGTTAAATGATACGTGCAGTGCGTACTGAATCGTTTACTCGTGATTAATAAAACATTTTCAGTGTTGCCGGTCTTAATGATAATGAAACACCTGAAGCAGAGTTATTAAAACCAGTGTAAACGACAACTTTCAAGTGTCAAAATTAAAAACAATTAAACAAATTGTACGGAAACAGATCCTCTACTACAAACATGGTAAATGCGACATAACAACGCAAATAATAGCACAGCAAGAAGCAAAAACTGGTTATATAACGTCCGTTCGTATTATTAAGATTGAAGCATCACTTTAAATTACTCTGGCATGTAAGCGCACATGCTTGTTACAAAATCAATATGCAGTATTTTTGAATTAGGCCAAACGATCTGGATACGGGTCTGAAAATTATATGGGACTTTGTGCTGATGCAAATTTGGTTTTATCACAATAAGCAGAAGATTGCAATTGCAACGAAGCATAAGTAAAATTATAGCATACAATTAAGTTATTTTAGCGCATGAACATAAAGCAATACTGCGAATATTTTAACGAAATGTTACGAAACTTCGCACCCTTTTTAATATCCCAAATGAATCTTCAAGGACGGCTGACTTATGTATTTTTTAAAGGGCACCATTTACGTCACGCCCGTTGGGCTTCTTTCGAGTTCTTTCTTATAACAATTTTTATATTAGGTTCACAGAAACAGATCTCAAAGAGTACCTTTAGTGTAGAATTCTATCTGGAAAGTTCTTTGGAAGTAATTTGCGAAGACACAAAAAATGGGAGCGTAATAAAAATTGGTATAATTTGCGATGGAGAAGCTAAAAATACAAGGCAAATAAAGTATTACGAGAATTTTTAGTTATGCCAAAAGCTTGAGAACAAACGGCGGGAGCGGGACACCCACGCGCCTCATTCAAGCTGAAACTAAAATTGAAGTAGATACCTATCTATGTACCAACTCGGTAGTAGGAAGGTGGGGTGAACGACCTAGGGCGGGAGGTGGTGTTGCATTCGTCCAGAGTTGCATAAACCGTCCGACGACCGCAGAGCTCCGCATAGTATCCCGGCAATATTGGAACAACGTGAATTTCACATGAAGAACGAAAACAACCTTCATAATATGTACACTCTTCCGTTGACATCTACGGAAATAACGTTGAAGAATATAAATTGTTTTTCTCCAAACCCGTAAACAATATGTAATTTATTTTCAAACGTGCCACGGATATGAAGACTGTAAAAATCTAAGAATTAAAGATAAGATCCAATCGCAAGTGTGTTTACCATTAGCACCACACATGATGTAACATTTTGATAAGTATTGTGTTGACATAAATGGATTTAAGTGAATACCTATAATCTATATTATATTAAGAAGATAAAAACGTGTACCATGAGCGATTTTGTGGAAATATTTTTTTTCATAAGTGACGGCAATACGTCTGAATACATCTGAGAGTTTAGAATATCATATAAAATAGATGTCATGTATCTAAACGTATTTAAGGTTCTTGGTGTAGTATGAGTAGTAAGACTCATTGTTATGGACAAGGAATCGGCACATTTTTTTTTTTTTTTTTACTATTATGTTAGTTAGTAAGATTCAAATAGCATCGCTTTGGTGATTATATACTGTAATGGTGTTATGTTGTGATAATAATAATAAATAAATAAATAAATATTTGTGGATGGAAAGTTGTAGAATAAACTTTTTGGGATTTGGGTAAAATGAATGACTACATTAGAATATGTACTTTATGTCTACTATTGGAAAAAAATATGATCGAGACGAACGAGAAACCAAGAAGAATGTTAATAAACAATCGCTAATTGTTATTTTCTTTTTCTTTTGTATAAATCATCTTAGACACTTTCGTACACATCGACCAAGACACGATTATATTCTAATTATAGAAAAAATCTAGGCGTGTCCCTTCATATGCAATGGATATAGTTACGTGTTCTCGCATTGACCTACATGTGGTGTGAAAATAAATTGCGGTGCAATGTAACACACGACAAAGATATTAAGTCATGTGAATGTCCAGGTGTTGCCATGTACTCGATCTCAATGATAAGGTCTGTTTAAGGTCCTTTATTATCTTGATTGAATGAACAACATTAAATTGTAAATATAAATTCAACAGTCAATTAGTTTTGGCGTAAAGCAGCTGTGAATACTGTTGTATTGATTGCAGGGCAGACGCTGTTTTGAGTAAAAGTAATTGTCTTGAGTTGTCTTTCCGAGAACGTAATTTGCAGTATCCTTATCCAACAGAGTATATAGATTCAAGCGTAATGATTAATGATTACAGAAATCCCACCATTAAATACGTCTTTTTCATCCGTCATTTTGTTTACAATTTCTTGGCAAACAAATTACGATGAGGATATTAAATACAATGTCAAGATAAAGTAAAAATAACTCGCAACATGACGTCATTGTATCCTTAAACACTAGTTCATATTGGCAATGTAACACTCAAAGGTAAACATATATCCTTAGACAGATCGTGCAATTGGCTTAGCATAACATATTAGATAATGTCTCGCCAACAGGTGGACCCTTCACTTCATTAAGTCTTTGACATAATTTAGGACATAAACTATTCCTTCTAGAATGTCTAACAAAGGTAAATTCGCTTAGAATATCCTGATTAGCATACCCTAAATAAACATATGACGAAAGATTTATTATTATTATTGCTTAGCTTAGCATAGTTGCTTGAAAAGAAAAAAGCTCAAGGGTTAACTAATTAACTTGGAAATGGGATGCCGCAGGGAGTAGTGTTGCTGTTGGAATTACGATAATATAATCAACTTGCTGAGATAATTAAATAGAAAATAGTACATGAAGGATAACGTGGCATAGCAACCATATCACTGAGATAACCCCAACGCATCTCATGCTGATGCCACTGTAGCTTCACTATCATCTGCACTCAACACTGATAAGATAAATTTTCCATCGAAGTTGTTTAACATGCTAATAATAAGTCAGTTTTAATTATTGCTTACCAATACGATTTTATAACTGAATAATTAGAACATATTAATTAACTTTCCTAGTTAGGTGTTATCGCTTTATTATGGATTATAAAACCAACTGTGTTATTTGTTCTTGAAGTTAATAGGTACAGGAAGCAAAAATATTTATGTACATTGCAACTAATCTTTATCGTAGGTCAAGTATGTTTTAGAAACATTGAGTATCATTAAAACGTGAATAATTTAATTAGGTACCTTTGTGTTAATAGGGTAATATGTAACTAGTTTAGTTCAGTTGGTAAAATCTGCAGATATCCGCTTTGTGACTAGGCTTTTAGTTCACGGGATATTCAGACGTTTTTTTTTAATTGAATAATATATAGCTTGTTGTGCGTCTAATAGTTGTACAAATTACTTTTATATCAACACTTAAGAAAAGATCTCATAGAATTAAACTGCGCAGTGATGTTGTTAAAAAGAAACACTGTTTATTACTTCTTTTAATTGCGTTCTTCAGCAGACTTTCTTACTTTATATCGAGTTGAGAAAATTAAAAATGCCTTTCACAATTAGCAACAATTAAGAAATATTCAGTCCTTTAATGTTCTTTTTAGTTTGTTTCTAGTTTCGTGAAATTATATAAAAGCTTGAGTGCTTGTTTCAGTTTAGAATAATGCTAACAATAAGATACAGCGCCGTATATAAACTAACGTGATACGCAAGGTTCAGAATAGATAAGAAATATAAGAACTACTACTATAATTGAATGTTTTCTATAGACTATAATTTATAAATAGATTAAATGCTGTCTGACCTATGTAAAATATGAACAGAGTAGGTACCTATTGGGGAAGAAGGGTAGGTTAATTATAATGATCAAATCGCGAACAGAACACATGTATGGTGTTTTATATTGAAATACAACTTTAAGTATAAAAATAACTAGTCTACGCCCACGACTTCATCTGCGTGGAATATTTCCCGAGTCTGCGAATAAAAACGTGCCTATAATATCTTTCTTGAATTCCATTATGCTCGTTTCAGTGATATACCTATTAGTGTTAGTATTAATGTTAATGGAAAGTATGATTTTACCTACTTGAAGATACGCTGTATATTTTTTATTAGACGCTTTTATTATCTTCAAACTAGACTGACTAGACTGCTTCAAACATAAGATATTAAATATCTTATGTTTGAAGCAGTCTATTTAAAACTATAGAACGGAAAACTTACAGATTTACAAAACAAGACGGAATAGCTATACCTAGTACCTTGACCCCTTCCACTAAGATAAACCCTACCAATGCCAGTTTTATCACTCGGACACAATTAGACAAATGCTTTTTACTCTAATATCGATAATATTTGTTTCTGGAATTTTCTTGGTATGAATTATATTTTCTTAACTAAAAAGGCCACAACGAAAATGTCCGTTGTTAAAGTGAAAAGCGAAAAGAACGGAGAGCCGTAACAATCAGTGTGACCTCAAAATGTTAAAAGCTTTGAAGCGGCCTAGGGATTGTGGTCCTTAAATGCAATGGGTTTTACTGAATAATACGAAAATGCAATGAAAAAGCCCCAAATCCTGCTAATATTAGGTACATTATGTAGGAAATATGTTGGTGGGTTTTTCTTTAACAACATGGAAGCAACGGATTGACTAAGATTGCTAAATTCCAATTCCTTATCCAAAAAGCTAGTAAGGCAGTAAGTTTAAAATTGAAAGACAATTGAAAAAAGGAGACGTTTGCAATAACTTGACGAATACCATTAACAATAGCGGTAACATTTGGCGAAAATATCATCATGTTTGAAATAGGACTGACTCAAGAAATAAAATTTATAGCAGAGAAAGTCTACATCGTAAAACAAAATGAAATGTTGACGTCATTTATAGCAGACGTTCGTAAAAATAATTGGATTTTAGTTGTAATAGTAACCAGTATCACAATTTTTAATTTAGGGTTTGAGTGTCAAGAAAATATTCAGGGAAATGCTGATTAAAAAGTAAAAATTTAATCCCAAAAGTCCAATATCCGTCAATCACTGAAGAAGCTATCGGAAAATTTTTATTTACGGACAATTGCACCTCGCTGAAATTCTTTCTAGATGGTTTTACAAGATTAAAGATTAAAAAATGGCTCCAAAAAGGAACGAGAAAATTAAGCAAATTTGTAACATTACAAAGAATGTTTGAAATCAATGTTTCACTAGAAAATATACTTACTTCATAAATAAATATATGTATGAGTAATACATAATTTATAATAATTATTAAACAATATTATTCGAAGTTAAAACTTCTAAGAGCAATATCAAAATTAATTTTTAACCTGTCTCATAAAATTTAAACTTCAGATGATAAGTTAACAGACGCACGTAGAAGAATTATTATTTACGTGAATTCTAGAGATGAACCAGCAGGAGAACCTCACGCTCAATTTGTTAAGAAATAGATAATAACCCGATTTGAAGATTTGGTACAGCGGAATAAGCAAGAAGCCAATAAACACAAGTAAGTGATTTTTGTATCGGAAATAGAAACAGTCAGACAAAGTATGTCAGATAACAATCTAAATGAAAATAAATAATCTGATGTAAAACCCAACTTTAGTTCAATTGAATAAGCCAATAAATAATAATATATTATGTACTACAAATAACGACTCGATGGCAATAGATATTAAACGTCTATTAGAGAATATTTACGAGTCACAGATCAAGGAGCGTTGGGACAATGTAAAACGTTGATGACAGTTTGATTATCAGTTTGTTTTAGCAATATCAATAGAACAAATGCGTATTATTATCTTTCCGTATTTATTTACAGATACTTATTGTTGTTCAAATTCCAAGTGTAGTACAGATGTAATGATTATGAGGTGTGCCAAGATTTGTGAAGATGCGGAATGAACGCCAAACAGTTGTCCCTGACATGCGGCTAATGAGACAGGTTATTGTTGATTACAACAATACAGATCATAAACAAATGTTTGAATAAAACGTTTATTAGATCATAGGCTAGTAGATATTAGTATTTTCCCGCAACGTTATAAAAGTATTACGCATGTATGAAGGAAGGAAGAAAGAACATTTTTACAACCTGATCCAGCATTATACGCGAATATGGAAAGTCCATAAAGTAATAATAATTATATTTATAAATTGAATGATGACGAATTAACCCAGTTATTAATCAAACAGTCGACGTTTGTACGGCAGAAAAATTTAACGAAACGAAATACATCGACGAATAGATTCATAATTCTCTATTAGTCAGGTAAATGAATCTAATTGACTGTTACGATAATTAAATAGGATAAAATATTTGGCCATGAATATGACTCTTGATAACGTCATCAGGTAAACAAAAGAATACGTTTACCTAATTTTTCAGAATCAATGTATGTTACAATTTTGACACTGAATCTCGTATTTCACCAGTATCAGATTCCAAACGAATGTTTTTACAAAAAATACTGGTTGATGCCTAAATGTATCGCATGCATAATCGCGTTCCAAAAAGGATTTGAAAGTAATCGCATTTGTTGCGAAAGTAACGTAATAAGACCTGGATCTTGGGTAGATAAGCCAATCAAAATGTAAAAGTATCTTCGCATTCAGGGAAATATCTTTCATGTGGGTCAGGGTAATGAAACAGAAAATACTAAGCGTATGATCAAAGGCTTTATTTCGTATGTTATCGGCTTTTTTCCTATCTTCAAGATTCTTTTTATCTGACAACGATATTGTTGTAGACGTAATTACGAAGTAGGTAAAGACAGTTAATACGTTAAACTTTTAAGTTGACGATAAATGATTATGGTTCGATGTTTGGTAACATTATTGTATCTTTAGCTGCAATTTTATAATTGGCACATGACTGATAAAGCCGCTTATGCAATATTGTATAGATAATGTATATTCTTTACATACGTATCTTTGAAAGTTTGAACAAGAAATGAGATCTTTCTTTTTTTAAGTTACCTTTATGTTTTCGAGGAAATAGTAGTCAATCTCATGGTTTCCATTCCTTCTATAGCACAGACTAATTTACTTAGCTAATTCGCAAATTGATAGTTGTTAAATAAATGAAAGTGGTTTAAATGGAGGGAAATGCCATAAGGCTTTTACGCAGAATAAATTATAATTCGCCTACGCAAACACTTCCACTATAGCGTGTTAGGTTGATTTCATGACGGTAGACCATTGTTATACTGGCGCCTTAAAAATGAAATTTAAAAAGATTATTACCAAAAAATTACTTACCTTGTAATAATATTTCGATAATTAATATTTTCGATAAATCTCAATAAACAAAAACGTTTCAAACAATGATCCTGAAATAGCGTTGGAAAAAAAAACACAGACACGAAATTGTTACAGTACTCTTCTTACATCTAGACCTACCTGATGACGTAATTGACGCACACGACGCTGATTGGCTTCTGTTGTTTGTCGGTGATGAGTGTGGCCTGGGTTTGGACCCAGGCGTACCCGCCGGTACTGGCCAGGAAACGGTACCGCCCAGTTTCGCATTGCCCCTTCGAGAACACTGTAAAAACAAAATATATGTAACGAATGTTAATAATGATAACTAGGGTTGGAAGTGGCTTTAGTCTATTTACAATCATGTTCCTCAACTTGTATCAACTACATAAGTGACGTGAGGTAGTCAAACCGCATTGTTACCAAAGTTATTTGCTAAATCTGTGAGTCCTGTGAGGATCTATGCCTCACGGCAAGCCGTCAAGTTTTACAGTATGCAGTACAGACTCGGCATATAGATAACTGTTTCCATTCATTTCATTGTCTGCTTGTAAAATCATGAGATTGAAACCTGTCCGGTACGGCTACAAAAACGAAACGCGACAAACAGTTGACAATCACACAATGTATATTAACATCAATAAAATACGTCGTGAACATAATGTAAGCCTCTGGCGTCTCAAAAATTATTAGAGAATGTCGACAGCTATTGAATAAAAAAGATAATGGATCGTTTATGAAATGTATCTTGTTTAACAAGACAGGGTAGGCACTTAATATGAAGATGTGTAGGTACTAAAAGCGAAAAGACATGTAGAAATTATAGATTGTTAAACTGATCAATTTAAATGTACCCAACACGATATTACAAGATTGATAATATATTAAAAATATTTTGTAACGTAAAGTTCCTAAGACCTGGAAAATGACGGATTTGGAACTTTTTTGCTTAGAATGCAGGAGCATAATAACTACTCTACAATAAAACCTTCTATAGTAATGTGAATGCAAATATATCTTTGCACTTCAGGATGACAGTCGTAATACGCCTCTAGCTGTATTATCTGATCGTATCAATTGCATTTTAAATTGAGTAAAATCGGCCTTCACGTAGCAATTGGACATTAATAATAACCTATCTATTTATCAGACTTGGAACCCAATAACAGGAAACAGAAACATTCTCCAATAAATCAGTTTTATGAGGTCCCAGAAGGGCTACTTGGGTGAAAGAAAAAGTCGACAAATGTCTTATCTATAAGGTTTTGGATACAAAAGGGGATAACATACGGAAGGAGTAATTAAACGTTTTTATACAATATTTCGGTAGTTATGTGCTAAACTGCTAACCTTTCGGAATCAAATTGTAAAAGATGATTTTACCAAATAATGCGCATTATTTTAGTACTATAAATTTGACCTCCTGCCTTCAATAAAGCCACAATGAAAGTGGTTTATAAAATCATCAAAATCGAAGGTTATTTAAAATAGGTATGTAGTTTAACATTTGTCAAGAAAACAAATTACAGCACTTAAAAATACAACTCCCTAAAAATAAATGTTAACATTCAATGACAACAGATATCAAAGTGACAAAATTACGGTATTATGTCAACTGTTACATATCTTACGACCTCGATAGCAAGCCTTCTCAAACGGCACGAACGATTTCCCAGAATAACACGAACCCGACAATATTACCTTTAACTTACATCGGCATATAAGAACGAACTGAATAAAAAGGTACAGAGAAAAGTATTTCGTCTACCGATATTCAATATTCGGCTGTTGGTTCCCATAGTGTTACTAATAAAGATTAATCGTCTCTACATGAGGCGCAAAGATCGTAATAAGATTCTGTCTCTAGGGACCAGTTAATTCTCTCTTTGTGAGATTAAGCCGAACATGTTTTTCAAAATGTAGCTATTATAGCGAGAGTCCAGATTAATAGTTCACTTAATACCCCACCGTGAGTATTAAAATATTAGATTTATTGATCGTAACCGTTCATAAGGCAGGAAATGTTAGGACTGGTTTACGACAACGAAATAATATTTTTTAAATTCCAGTTGTAATACTTATGTAGGTTTACCGTGATACGACTTAATTTTTCAATCATTATTTGGTTACGTTTTTCTGTCGTGATAATGGAAGAAGTTTCATTTGGAAATCAAGCGAGTCCCTGAGGCTCAAACTTGAGTAATTAAGAGTTTATTAACTGCAGCAAAAGGTACCCCGAGCGCCGATTGAAGCCTGAACCTTAGGTTTAAGAAGTTGCTCACGACAGAAAAATAGAGTGGTGAGTAATGTGAGTATGATTATTTAGAGGGGGACTAGTGTGGCACAGGATTTATCCGGCTACGTCCAATAAGACCCCCCTCGGGGTCGTCGACATAAAATATACCGAAAAAAAAAAAAATGTGGCACAGGTCAGTTTAAGCATACCTCATCCCGATAAAATAATCCATAGTCTAAACTAAGAATATGTGTCAATTGACTAATTATTAATGCATAACGAGTTTACATTGAAATAAATTTAGATGATCGACTTTAGATTACCGAATCAAGCTCCAATTTCACAAAGCTTTCGCATTTTATCACAAGACTACGTCATGTATTCAAACTTGTATCTAGACACAACAATTTATTTAAGCAATTGTAAGGCAGACTCTTCGAATACATTGCATACCACAAACAATGAATCGTATCACTTCATATATGAAAAATATGTGAGACCGAAATAGATACGTGAATTTCTGAAGTTCTTTTTCAATGACGTGAACGCGAGAAATCTGTTTATATTCTGAGGAAAAGAGCTACAATTTCAGTAGAAAATTAACGTAAAAATAAATAAACGGATATCTGAGGTAGTTAATGCCTAACAATGTGAAGCGAACGATTTGAAGTTATTTAGTATAAAGTGGTTTGACATAATATGTTAATCTTTAGCTTCGAGAACAAACGTAATTCTATTGTTAGTGATCAATTATACAGATAAGTGGAATCATTATCATTTTGCTGTACTATAATCGAAAGGTGATAAGAATACGTTAGATATTTATGAATAAAATTCGCCATTATGGTGATTGAAATTGTCATTTAGCTAGCTACTAATAGCAGGGCTTACGTAGTGTTTTACTCAAGTGATAGAACAAAACAACAATGACAATAAACTCATCTACTAAGAAATCTCCATTCAAACTTACACAACATTTAAACAAGTACGTAGTTACAATTAAAACGTAGCTTAACATCTGTTCGGGTACTTTCTAGCTTTGAACAGCACAGTATTAATACAATAACCGCGGTAAATACTATGCTACATGGTTTAATACCTATAACCTACAGTACTAATATTGTTTGTTTGTGATTCTAAAGGGTAAAACAAAAATAAATATTTACCTAACGATCAAAATTAACTATGAAATAAACAACAAGTTTCCCGTTCAATTACGCAATATAATTTGTAATGCAAGCATTACTGCATTAGTATAGGTACCCGAACGCCAAAACTAAGCAAAATATGCAAATACTCTATAAACAATTCACCGAAAGAAAAACCATCGCGCAAAGGATTCCCCCATTTTCAATAAAGAGTGAGGTCCATAACAGGGTTTAACGAAAACCATTTGGTCAAGAATGTGTTACTGGAAACGGATATAGCGTGAGCCGCCGACGTAACCCCAAAAGAAAAGTCACGCGATACACAGACAGATAAAAGAGCAACGGCTGATTGCCTTATCGAAGGTGAAATTTTGTAATACTTAATCTACTCCAGTTCCTTACGTATAGTTTTATTACCTGATAAGATTATTATATCAATAATATCAGCGGCAATAAAATGTTTGACGTGCCGATAGTCGCAGCTGCTAAGCAAATATTTATATGGCCTGCAGATATTCTTTTGAGTCTTGGCATTTGAGTGATATAATAATTAAATCAGCTGTGAACGAAAGATATAATACTGAAAACGAATGGAATAAAATAGAGTTTGCGCAAGGAGTCACGTGAGCAAATAGTTTAAAGTAAAAGTTAACATATAAAGCACCGATTTAGACTTCGCTCCGTGATCTAAAGTTTATTCCAACAAGACTTACGCAACAGCTGCTGCCAACGGGAAACCGCCACCTATAAAAGGTAAATGAATTCAGAGTCCTGGCTCTCGAAACGCCAAGACCGAGCTTAATACAAGTAATTAAGAACTTAAGTCGATATTCACATGTATAGAACACGAAATAGTTGGATGGTCGCCAGCACGCCGCTAGCAACAGCACTTGTAAAAACAAAGGAATAAATTGTATTGCAACTGAAATGCGTAAGTGCATTATATTATTAACAATAGCAAATTGTAGAGGGTCCTCTCTCAGATGCCATTGGAAAGTGCCTTGACATTGTCATGGTTTTACTAAATCGAATAAAACTTTACTGTTGATGACGATAATAAAAACGTTTAACAGCTGAAAACAATTCTATTTCATAGAAATGAAACATTTCATTAAAAGGAACATGGTAATTAAGTGGATGTTACGAATCGACAGAAACGTTAAGGTTTTGCAATAAACATGGCAGTGCACTCGAGAGGCGAATAACCCTCACTTAGCCTAATTCGAGTCTAGAGAGGCAACAACTATTGGATAGAACTATAGCAAATACTTGGGTCACGCAACATAGGTCCTAAGCTAACAACCAACAAAGAGAAATGTCGTTAAAACGTGTCTAAATATTACTGGGCCAGCACATTTAAGGTTGTAAAATTTCTGCTAAACAAGTGTGAAACCCTTTGAAACTTGAACATCTGTAAAACGAAAACTCGCGGTAGCTTTATAGTTATTTAGTTTGACGTACTGTCATAAATTATATCGTCTCCAGTTGAATACCTCTTCAAAATATTTTTGAGGGCGATCATAATCAAAAAACTTGCCTTGTGGTCAAAACACAATATACATCAAGAATCAAAATCTACAGCTTACACGAAATTTTGCTGAAAAAGTTACTCTGTGCAATGAGAACGATGCTTAGCAGTGGTTTTATTGTTTCTCACTAAGGATGCGATAAAAGGAAAAGTTGCTACAAAGGGATAGTGCAGGCAAAGTCCAATGGAGTCATAAATTGCGAATACCAGACCAGGGTCGATGAACTTGAGACACTGTAATGCGAGCCCGGCTGATAGTGACGCCCGTTGACTAGAGGTTTTGCGGCCACACTATAGTTAGTATACATGGGTATACAGTAAGGGCATGGGTGTACCTACAGTGTAGATACTTACGTTTTATGTACAAGTAGACTTTACCCGCAGATTCGCTAGAGTGGTATAGTTATTTTACGATCAACATAATTTGGGGATTAAATCTCTTTTTGGTAGCGCAACGTATATTTAACTGCGGAGTCAGCTTACGTTATATAATTATTAATTGTAGTGTGACGGGGTTGTGCGCAATATTATGGTTGGTGTTGTTGAACAGAAAATATGGAAGAAGAAATTAAGAACTGGGAAATCCGATTTGCATTTGCATAAGTTCCATAATAAAAACAACTTTAATGAGTTATTACTGTTATCCCATTCAATAGTGGTACGTATATATTTATAGCAGTAGAATTTGAATTCTCAATACGACTCAGTAATGAAGATACATACAAAAATCTACGTTCATCATTAGCGAGAGGTGATTACATAAGGTCGTAGTTATGTGTACCAAAATTCATTTTTCTGTTTCAAACATTTTTTAGGTTTGTCTACGTATTCATGGCCCATGGGTGCAGTTTTGTGCCACGAACATGCAACACACGACCGTTTTAACTATCATACAAATTTAATATTAACTCGTATGTGGATCTAACCTGCTTAGCCTTTCACCAATGGGATCATCGCAATTAGTTTTATCTTCTTCAAAGCGTCAGCTTGTTTGTTCATACCGTGGTTTGATAATATTCATTGGTTTAATTCCAGCTCTATTTTAGTAATCGCATGGCTATCTGCTGAATCAGTTCCAGCGTAATAGACACGACATAAACGTGGTTACCAAGTTAAGGGTGACACATTAGCATAATGTGACGGGTCCATGAGATTTACAGGGGTTAGTAATACGTGGTTATCTGCAGATACTCTGTCATTCATTAGATAACAGTGTGACGTAAATACACACTCGTAGAGGTACTCTTATTGTAATTTGATCTACTTTTTCTCGTTGAATAATATTTTACCGTACATTTTAGTAAAAATTACAAAAAATGTACGGTAAAATATTATTCAACAGGAAAGCAGTACGTATTTCCCGTTAATATATTTATGAAATCGTGAGTGCTATAAAGGCTCATAAATTATTGAAGAGATTTATCATCGCGCATATTACCCAAGGGTATCGAAAGATTACCGTGTTCTATGATTTTCGTTCTTTAATTGATAAAAGAGATTTGTTTCTTCGCTGATAACTTCAGGGTGATTTATTTAGCAGCAAAATTTAATTAGGTCCAACTTCTAAGAGATGTGCTGAAAAGTATTGCATACATAATATAACATTCGTTTCCTGTTTCTCTCGGGAAAATGTGAGCTTTTCTTTGCGAACCACTGTACTTTGTTAATACAAGCCTAAGTGACTATCAGTAGTCTTAACCGGATTTAATTTACGACTAGGTATTTGTCCGCACACAAGTTGCACGATGGTGCTAAAAGGTCTGCACCTCCAACAGCGTGCTATCATCGTGCCATATACTATAATCTCAACAGTAAACATATCAGTGTGAGAAAACAAAAATATTTATAAATAATTAAAAGATTAGCTATCGATTGTGCATGACCAGCGCGTGGTTAGCGGCGCGAACGCATGCTTCCGTGAAAGATAACTTGTTAACAAGCAGCCGGGTGAGCTTGTTTAGACAACCTCTTCAGATTCTCTAAACAAAATCATTATCTCAATATACCATTCAATTATGGCTTTTATTTTTTTATGATATACTAGGAAGTCTAATGATTAGTCTGAATTATTAAAACTGGTAAAAACTTCGTTGAAATTAGTTCTAATATGTTGGAAGTAATAAGGTTAACAACTCGTGATAAAACATTAGTTATAACGCGCACGAATAAGCTCCATAAAAATAACCTAAGGAACTTAAGCAAACGTTAAGCCATTGATTAAGTTCTTCATTAAAAAGCACTAAAAAGTATAAAGAGAAATGAGGTTCACGCTATAAAAATGTTTTTGCTCCGTGGTGAATTATAACATGAACAAATCGAGCACTCTCTTCATTTCATTAAGTGGGACAGGAAAATAAAGTTGAGACAAGAGTCAATGTACGGTGAATGAGTGAAGTAATGAAAATTTCAGTGGTACCTCAGTATTATATTATTCATGAAACTCAGCTAGTCCATATCTGATTCGTTTTATTTCGTCTTTACAGCGACGTACGTCGACAGTTTAGATGATGGCGTGCGCAATTTGCATGAATCATGGAGTGGAATAATATTACGACATAATAATTGGTGCTATATTTGCCGAGTGGTCTCAAAAGAGTAAAGGCCTACTTATTTCGTAAATGTCGTGTGACAGTAACATTTACATACAGAAATATCCAATTTATGACAAAAAGTTGATTATTATCCCAACTCAAAAAGTTGATGAGAACAAGCATCGTTGCTGAAATAAGGTTACAAAGAGAACGTGACTTAATTAATTCCTAACGTTTATTTCTTAAGTAAATAACATGAGGCGAATTTTATATATTATTATTTATTTGTTTGCGACAAATCTGTACGTTGAAAACAGGAGTATTAATCAGACGGGAGTAAATAAACAATGTTTAGTGAGCGACGTGGTGCCAGGCCATAACTTCACGCAACCTTTACGACCTCGCAGAAGCCTGACGATTATGTAGACACATAAATTTCCCAGCTTAGGCGTTAGGTATTCGTACGTAAATTCTATTAAGATTTTACCATATTTGAGATTGGAAATTTTGGAATATTCCAAGTCTTAAACTAAATTACGAATTTGCATAGCACTAGAATTATAGCAAGTACAGCACAAGCACTCAGGGATAGTAATTTTCACAGCTCCAGCAGTATACATTTTATTTTCTCGACATAGAGAGTAGAGAAAACAGGCAAGTACGACTAGTTTTTTTAATATTTTGTAGTTTTAGTAAGCATAGATAATGTTGGTACGGAGAGACGACAAGAAATTCTACATTTCGAAATATAAGGATTTACACGAAGTAGGTTACGAACATGAAAAGCGAATGTTATGTCACAATTGGACAAATTAATCAAACTGTTTATGAAGCAATTAAATTATTCAACAGCTGGAGAGAGTTACCTACAACGAAAATTCGTGAATTAAGGACAATGTAATAACTTTTAAAAGGTCCAATTAGAGGAAATTGAATAAACAAAGCTTAAATAACGCGAACACACTTGTCTGTGGTACGAGTCAAATACATGATTATACATGATTAAAACAACAAAATTCCAACAAGCTTCTAACAAGTGAAGACTACATAAGTAATTGAAACGCAAAATGAAATCCAAAAGGCCATTACATGGCGACAATTACAGTTCTGGCAAACTGTAATTGTCGCCATGTAATGGCCGACCGCAATACTCGTAACTATAACCGATTTCAGAAACAATACTGGCCGAGATTACGGTTGTTTTAACATGAACCAACGAGGTTGGATATAACAATAACAACAATATTGACTCTGATTATATCTCGGTTAGATTTAAACACGTGAAATCTAGAAGGTTATTGCCCCTTGGCAATAAAACTGCAAAGGACGTTATTGATCACATAAATAGAAATGAAGATTTTATAAATACGATATCATCTAGAGTCTATACATAAACCAACTAGAACTGACTGAAGTTAGTCGTAAAACTCTAGAAAAATCCAGTGAGCACCACTAGAACATAAATATACCCGGGGCGACATACTACAATTCTGGACAGTCGTAAAATTTGTTGCCGCTTGTTATCTCAACTCGAAGTAAAATGAGAAACTGCAAAACAGGCCGTCGACAATAGCTAATACTAGGGATAGCAATAAACTGAAATATATAGTGATGACATAGCCCAGCCATTTGAGTCTATGACATTTCAGAAATACATCAATCATAAAGCAGAGAAATAGAAAACGCGTAAAAGAATATTGCAAAATACGTCGGAAACTTACAGTGCATGTCGCGTAATTGAATACGCCCAATTCCATCTAAACCTTTTCAATGTGCCCAGACAATTTCATGGGTCGATGGTTCAATTGTTATGGCTTGTAGGACCGCAATTTACATTGTCCTTAACATGAGTGCTAAACGGGTTTGGAAACTGATATGACATTTTTCACGATACTTAACGTAAATACTTATTACGTTCAATAAGTTGCTTCATAATATGTCCTTGTGTGAAAAAGTAGTTCTGTCTGAAAAAGCGCCCTGTAAACGATCAAACTTGTGTGACAAATTAATTTGTCAAACTTAACGTTTTTACACGTAGACCGTTTGACAAACCCTTCAAACAAAGCCGCAAACATACTATCAAACTATTTGACAAACGAGTAAAATTTGACAAACATTTTGATCGTATAGGGCACTTTAAAGAAAGAAAGTGTGTAGTTTGATTGTTTGACACATTGAAAGAGTCAATAATCCACTGATGGAGATTCTTTGAATAAGCCTGTTGTAATAATAACAATTTATAATGCGACATACATATGTAAGCCGTGGCACGAAAAATGGTAATATAGAAATCACTGTGTCCAAGTTAAGAGGAAAAAATGGAATTCTAGAAAATCGACATAAGGATTGAATCACGTGAGATTAGAACCTATAAAATGAGTAGCTAATAGAATCGGATTCGAACATACGATAAAATATTCGATGAATTTTCATTCCGTACCACGAATGTAAATTTATTTATTTCTGGGCAGCAAATACGTATGTATCTATGTATCGTATTCGATTTCCCACAAAACCGTAGGTTGCATGTTATTCGACACCTAGAGAATCTTGGAAAAGCTGGACTGATAGAATCTTATCTGAAAGCTAAGAGGAGGCGCTACTTAAATTCTCTGATATTTTCGGAAAATTAAACAAACATTATTACCTAACTTTGGACGTAAATCTATTCCTGTGTTTCTTTGCGAATTCTTTCCTTATCACGCTATTGTGTAGTGCCACGTTTTGGTGACGTATACGTTACGTCCAAACGGTATTTTTATCGCCGCCTCGACCTCTCATAGATGCCCGAAGGTCTGGTGGTTTCATTCTAGAGATGTTTTTGACTGACAAAAGCTGAATGCCAAGTCGTTTAACAAACAACAAAAAAAAACACTTTACAACAAGCGAAATAGACCGATTTCCTGGATCATTTTTTGGCTAGCTGTTGATACAGGTATCCAAAATTAGTTCACGGAATTAACATTTTGCCAGAGCTACCACAGGATACGCTATAGGATCGATAGCTATATTATGAGCAATATCAATTGCTCAGACATCTATTATTTATTTATGTTGCACTTAGAAACAATTACTACAGTTTTTATACTTGTTTAACAAACGATTACGTGTACAATAGTAGGTAATTGAGCCAAGGCGGTATTAATTTTAGTTCGTTACCGATATTAGTCACCTGCACGTTATGATCTTTTGCAGCGAAGAAAAAATATTTAGAACGATAAACTACAAAGGGGAATGCCCACGGATGGTATCGCTAAAATTTGAATTGTGTCATTAGCTAAATATATTGAAAATTTCTGATTTTATTTAAAATAATTTTTTAACTTGTTATTACCCCTCTACTTCTCCGGATAAATTCTGATAAAGTAAAAAGCATATTATATGACTAAATTCTACAAAAGAGGAAAGCAGTGTTGCCATTTCTTAAGTAATTAATTTGAATAAGAGACAATTCCTTGATAATCGATAAAACATAACGATTCCAGGAAAATATCTTTTGTTTTTAAGGAAAACACATTCATGTGGTTTTTTAATAATTAAAATAGGTTTAATGTGTAATATGAAGGTAATGCGGAAAAACTCGACGTAACCAAGCAATAACTGTGCATTCATGCATTGTATGCTAGCTCATTCTATCATATTAAGCATAAATAATGCGTTAGAATGGGATGTGTAGTAAAAAAATTGAATTATAAGCGAAATTCGTGAACTGTGTTGCACTGCGGTTCTATACCGGAACCCGGTATGCGCACATTCACCGGTTTGACAGGTCATACCGGGAGCCGGTATAGCCCACAGACTAGGTGATAAAAAACAGATGGACTATAGGTTAAGAACGTTTCACAGTGTATTTCATGATAGTAATCATGCGACTAGTAGGGGATTTACCTCACAGACTAGGTATTTACTGCTTTACTCGATTATTTTGTCTATAGCTATTGTTATAGCTCACAATGAGCTATTGAATCAGGTCGTTTTCCATTAAGGGTGCAAGACTGAGTGTTTGAATTATTTATTTCAATAATAAAATACTAAAACAAAGAAAACTAGGTTTTTTTTCGATTGCTCAAAAGTATCGATTACATATTTTGGATTAATCACTCTAAACATCTGGCAACACTGATGACTGCTTCTGTCATATTTAATATTTACTTTGATTATTTATTCACGTTGCACTTCGTTGTTTTGAATGTTTATTTGTGTGTTTGTGATTAGTTACAATCAACAAAAATAAGGAAAAGTGATAGTGAGACAGAGACTGTATTAGATAAGTTAAACATGGAAAACCTACGGTGTGTTAATTGTTCACTTCGATTACGGCTTAAACGTTGGCAGTCGTCGGGCGAAGATAATGATTCTGTCTACAATACTTTAGCATCTTGGATTGCACCCACACCAGTAAGTCGTGATGATTGTTACCTCATTCGTAGGACAGTTAACGTGGCATACCCTTTGTGAAACATACCATCATTCAATAAAACTCAAGTATCGAATGGATTGCTTCTAAAAATGAAACATGCAAACTACTTTATCGCCAATATTAATGAAGATGTAATTATTTGACGTTACAGGTTACACGTGCGGGCGTAATTTGCATTGAATGTTCAGTAGCTTTGCCAGAGGCTATAAATTGGACCTGCAACAATTCCTGAGTTTGGACATACTAGTGTGTTTTGCATGTGGAGTATCTATAAGGCGTACACATACATCAAGAGTGCCTATAGATTGTGACGAAAGGAATATTATAATTCAATGGAAATCTCCTCATTTGGTAGGTACCTATGTAAAATAATGTCTATCAAAGTATTTTTGCGTCTTGGCCAAATCAAATGCAGCCTGCACTTTGTGTGAACATCATTCGCACTATTCCTCTAATACCTACATTCTATACACCTACTAATTTATTGATGCTACATAAAGCTTCATTCCTTTAATGCAAATGTGTTGTGGAGTGGTGTTCTCACCTGATACTAGGGAACGCACTGTGGAGGAAAAGTCATAAATGGACTGGACGCTAGCGACATAGCTGACTTATATTCTCACATAGTGCCGGCTGCATTCTATTTGACTGAACTGCAGAACATAGCTAGTCTGTCTGTGACAAATCTTTTCTTTCCCAGGTAATAGTTAGTACATTTAGTTATGTAACAAAACCCACATGACCCTCAGATACAGAAATGTCTTATTTTTAGGTTCCACATCCTAAAAGAGTGTGTCAAGCCTGTTGGATGGCAGCTAGAAGAAATGTGCAACAACATTTGCAACAGGATGTAAATAGAGATACTTCTGGTGCTGAAATAGAGAATGTACAGGCTCCTGAGCTACCACCGCTTCCACAGGAAACATTGTTTCAACCACAAAGAAGGCAACAAGAACCAACTATTACCTACACTTAGTAGATACAAGCGTGCTACTGCTAAAACAAGACATTTTATATTTCCGGGTTGTGAAAATGTAATATGCTTAATAGTTCCTATGATTTTAAAATAAATTATACTCTTTCATGTCATTAATTATTTTATTTAAATAAATTATATGCTACACTCAGTTTTTATTTCAATTTCCTATATTATATATTTTAGGTTAGTAGAAAGGTATATTTCGATTCATTATATTAAATTGTGGTTTTCTAAAGAATAGAATTTCTGGCGAAGTGATAAACGTTACGTCGATTCCAGTTTTTTCCTAGAAATGAATAACGCAGCGATATTCCTTAGATACTTTACGCGTTAGTTTTAAAGAAATGAGTTTAGAGAGTAAGTGCAAATTGATTTGGCGTGATTGCGCGACGTAGCGTTAGGTACTTACAACTGCGCGCGCAGCGTTAGGTACAATTGCGCGCGCAGCATTATTTAGTCATTTCTTGTTATTCATCACAAAATTGCCGTTGATTCCGGAGAGTTATCAAAATAATAATAACTGTATTTGAAAGTGCTAGAATCAAGCTATAAATTAAGCTATATTAGAATAAGACACAAAAGATTTTATAGCGATACTAAGTGTCATAGTCACTTGGGCATTCTCCTTTCACAATTAACGTAATTCACGTAGTTTCTATCATAAGAAATGTTACATAAAAGTTGAAAGGAGAAAGTTGGGGAATGTGCCAGAAATATAAAAATATTTGTTAATTTAATCTCGTACAAGTTCAAGGTTAAATTGAGTGGAGTTGCGAGTCGTGATCAACGCGTGAACAAGCAGCTATTACATTATTATCAGCCCATTGTTGTAAGATTATCACAACATAATATTATTTGATAGTAACAACAGTACACCAGATAAAACTAGAATTTACAATGATTTACGATGTATATTACAAGTAAAACATGCATGATCGAACGTGACGTGATATCGGCTCGGCTTTTTGCATCTTGTAATAAACAAACGTTGGCGAGCGGTCCAGATATTCAGATACACATATCTGGCTCACAAGTCGTCATACCGCGTTTATTTCAACTACATCATGTGACTGGGTTGAACACGAGGGGGAGTTATCTAGGCTCATTTTGTTATTGTCCACTTAAAGGATGAAATAAGATCTATTGGTCTCTGAATGAATAAGTTTTGAAAATGTTTTCTTGTTCGCATTTTTCATGTATTTAAATTTATGACTACGTGTTTACTTGCTTACGTTGTTGTAGGTGGGTTTTTATCTATCACGCGCTGCGCACATGTCGCCTACGTGTTTGCCTAAAGTTTTAATTATTGATATTGATCAGCTGTTACCGTGGTGCTAATACTTGATGAACGGCCGTGACCCGTCTCGTGGCGCTCACGAATAATAGCTGTGTTAATTGTCTTGAGGACCCCTCCTACAAGGATTGATGTCTTTATGAACTCTCTTTGCAAAACTGGCGCTACGTGACTTATATTATGGTAGCCTGGTAGCCTAGCATAGAGAAATTAATCGGAAAATCGATACTTTATTGCAAAACTTTTCTTTGGATTTAAGGATAAGTAATAGTAAGATTTTCGATTATTTTTTTCACTTTTTCAGGTAGATACCTACTTATTTTAGTAGGAATTACATAATTATTATTCTGGTAAAAAAAGTAAATGTAGTATGTAACTAATAGAAACTAGGATGTTTCAGAATAGGGAGCGATAAAATAAAATTGTAAGTAAGTTTAGTGTTCTATTAAACATAATAAGTGATGGTAAGTATCCTAAAAGGACATAGGTACACGTAGGTACAGTATGAGAACATGAATAGAATAGAATAGAATATTTATTTATTCGCTCAGAATAAATAAATATTCTTCTTCATGATATCAAAATCCTTTAAAATAGGTTTAACGAAGGAAGGTGGAATGTGTTCGTTTCATAAAGTGATTACTGGTACGCATTATTACGTTCTGACCGTTCTACGGTAAGGTCAGTAATTCGACCTCCGTCATTGTCAACATAAGAGAGCGTGATGAACCAGCGGCCCAGATAACATTTATTTTTATTTCACCAAACACGTGCTAAAACACCTACGCATATTTACGTAAAAAAATGTGTTACGTTATTTACGTTCGTATTAAAATTCACAAGCGTTGATTTATACAGTATACCTACTACAATTATTGTGGCTTGTTAGCAAGTTATATAGATAGATTGTATGTGTACTTATGTCATTGAAATATATTGTTGGTAATAGAAAGCCATTGTTGGTTGGTTTGTTGTATTAATATTGTTATGTCATCGAAATATTTGCTACAGAATTAACGTTCTTCCATTTATCTGTTGGGTCAACGATGCTTCAGGGCAAAAGAACTTCATTGATACAAAAATATTTTTTCGTGGTAAATGGATGCTTCCAGCATTACACGATAAAATATCTTTGACAATCGACAATATAAGCCAAACAACACAGCGTAATCGGACTGTGCAAAATTATGCCCAGAAACCGTTTTACACAAAACGGTTACCCGCCCCTCGGGTGTGATGACATTTAATTTAATTTTGCAAGCCAAGTCCAGCTTTACAAAACAATATCGACTCCGGCCTGGCAACATGAATGCCTCATAAATATGAATGAATCCGACGTGCGAACGCATTCACATGGTAAATCTGATATTGAGATTTAATAATATCATCTATTCAAGGGCATGTAAAATGAGGTAAACAGAGGACTAACAATGCATCCCAATTTCGTAACTAATATTATTAAATTAAATCTATTAACAAGACTTATGTTCTATTCATTGGCTTGGTTATACCCTACCATTAGGTCTCTTGAACTAAATACAGCAAGCCAAAACATAAGGGCAAGAATAAGTCAGGCATTGTTTTAAGAAGGTGAGCTATAAAACTGTACATAATTATTATATTAAAACCCTAGATCACAAGCTGGACTTAAAATTAGACTAATGCATCTCCTTGCTATTAATTCTACAACTTGGTTTCTTACCTAGGTAAAATCATAAGTAACGCAATATACAAGGAAAACAATACCTACAGAGGAAAAACCTGAGCACCTTCATACGTTTTTAGTCAGCAACACAGGTATGATTTCATACATGAGTAAGTAGGTACCATGAATTTGAATCACAATAACGAAACATAAATAACTAATGTAAGTTGAAATTATTGCAGAGAAACGTTATAAGTAAATACTCATTGCGAAACCTTTCACTGAATACGTAAGCTAAACCGTAATACATTCCAACGTTGCCACCTAGCTGTATTCATTAATTAATTATCGATATTTTTCGGAATTTTAAACTATGTAAAACAATATTTTTAAACAATTTAGTTCTCAGAACGCAAAAGGTTGTCGATGTCGTATTTAATGCAATGAAAATAATGATTACCACTGGCCATCTCAATCTTCATTGAATATCTAAATTGATAAGATATTTGGAACTAATAAAACTTGTTAGAATAATATTTTACAGATGTTTTATTATTAAGAATTAAAACGGCATACAAATGATCAGTACATAATAAACAATTGACAGTCGCATTTGACTTTATCAGGGCGGATGAAATATTACGATATACTTTCGGGTATTGTGGCATTTAATCTGTACTCTGACGTTAAAAAATGGCATTCCGTGACACGGCTGGGCATCTAAGATGGCTGATGCATTAATATTCAGAGCACAGCACGATAAGGTCTCGTTCAATGCATCATTAGACTGCCGGTGTAGACTTTAACAAATAACTATTATTTCATCATGTCAGTTTGATTTGTTAGATGTTCTACTGATAAGTTCAAACTTTAAACAAGTACTTAAGTACTTATTTATAGGTTTTGTATTATAGGTAGGTACACACACCAATTATGTACTTAACATCTAAGGATGTCTTATATTTAAATTGTAAATATCTTATATTAATTAGGTATACAAATATTTGTCCTTGTGTAGTCTGAGGCGTCTTTTTAGTATTCTAAGATTTTATGATTTTATAATATGTGTTTTCTGCACGTTTTATGTCTTCATAGACACATTCTCAAACGTAAGTAAATCTATAACATTGTTGTAAAACACTTCTAAGGACAGTCATTAAGTCCCAACTTAATCGGTTTTTATTAAGTAATTTATTCTTCTACAAATAGATAATTTTTCTTATAAAAAATGTCTTCTAGACAAGTTTTCGTCGACTAAATTAATATATTAGGCTTTCGGTCGGTAAAATCTTAAAAGCGTAGCCTTGAAATAACGTTCGAAGATGTCTACGACAAAACAGAAATATCCGTATAAATACATAGTAATTTTTATAGAAAATTAATAGGCCTTTTTTTACTTGGTTACAGAGCAGTTGATTGACAAGAGCTATGACGCTTACCCTGACTATTATCAAGGCCTCATTAGGCCTCCAGGTGAAACAATTAAGACTACTACTACTACTAATAGTAGGTACCTAATCCTCAGTATATTTTTTGGCAAGGTGTATGAGAGTACTACGAACTCACTTTCCAGTATCTACTTTTACCTGTCTCAGTAACAAAGAACCCCACAATCCCAGATCATACTTCTGACTATACTAGTGTACGTTAAGCAGACGATAGTTAATCCATCGCGTGCAAATGTGGGTCACTGCACTGGGAAAGGGTTGAGACATAGCACATGTCGACTACCTCAGATAGGACCTTCGATTAATGTGTTGATTATAAAAGACTGCTGGTCCTGTCAACAAGGGACGACAATATCCTCATCTTTACAACATAGCAATTACCATATGCAGCATCATTGTATTGACTGCTCAATTCTTCCAATGAATCGAAATAAACAATTTCTTATTCCGAAAAGTCCCACAAGTTACATCATACATAAACCACTTCAAATAAGGCTTCCGATTTCGTAACTGGTTTACCCGTTACAATTAATCAAGAAGCAAATCTTGTCAGACTGGATGGGTGCAAGTTAAAAGTATAATAATGTCACTGTTAGCAGACTATTGTCTTTTTTTTTGTTTTAAGCAGGCAGCTATGGAGCATGAGCGGACTTATTGTCAATCCTTAAATAAACAAGTGAGAAAAAAAAAAGAGTACCTACAAAAAATGACAGACGCGACAATCGGCAAGCAGGCCCAAGACAAATAGATTTGAAGTGCTTGCAGCGAGTTTGAAAACCTGTTCTTTCTTTACGTAGCGCGTAGGTATAACAAGGCATGGGTTACCAACAAAATGTCTGACCGCAAAAATAAAATCTATCGTTTTGTAATGATATCTGATTAAAGAGTTAAGCAACAATTTAATCGGCGGTCTCTTAAACGGTGACTGCAATTTCTATGTACGTGGAATGTTAATTAAAGAAACGTTGCTAGCGCCACGATGAAACAATGCCAGAATGTGCAGCGAATGTTCAAACGAGAGTTAATTGAAACTTGAAGTATTTGTCATTAAGCAACAACCAATTTTATGCAATTTGTATCTCAAAAATATATACAATCAGTCTGAGCAATCAGTGTTTAAAACTGTGTAATAATCAGCATAAAGTACCGTTACTAAAATGTTATTTGATTGACTACTAAAATCTTTAATGACCAAAGAACAAGGTACATTGTTATTTTATTGACTTTTAAGAATAAAAGATAAGTAATAAGTATCTTACATACCTACCATTTTTACTATTTGTACGTCAATAAATTTATTTTAAAGACTTCTCTGTACCCAACTCCGTAACATACCAACTGCAACGTATAGCATTATAAAGAGTTTATAAACCAGTGCTGCTATCTATGTTAAAAGAACGTAAATTGTCAGAGTGTAAACTACAGAAGGTGACGTTCAATGTGTTTATAGCGCCAAGAGATGGCGCTGTCCTAAGGTATTGTTCATAAATTGTATACACAAGCTAGTTAAGTATCACAAAATATTAATTACTTACATGATTTGAATTGATGTACCAGAGAGCCGGAGTCGGCTGCATGATGATAATCGTACACCGAACGACCGACCAACTCGTCTGGTTCGAACTCGAGTGTGTTCATCAACCTGAAAAGAAATAATAGTTTAATGTCGGCGACAGGTGGACTTAATCACTCAATTGTATCGAACATACTTTCTATGTACGGATTAAAATAACTATTTATTTTAATTACCGAAGTGGACCAATTTTAAAAATACAACGTATTTTTATAGACAAAACGTCGTTTAATTTTAAACTGAAAAGAGATAAGCACAGCCATCTATTTAAAAACATATATGTTATTTAATACTTAATTGTATTTGTAAAACGCTAATGTTCTATAAGAATTTGAAAACCAGTACAGGAAACATTACTATTTCAAAGGTCACCTCTAATATGACCTGCAATTCCCATGCTTAGGTCATGCTTGCCGGTACACCTACATAGTTAACCTTGAATGACCTACCGCCACTCCCATTGATATTCCTCGCTAATACTCAAAATATTAGAAAAAAAAGTTGTTTTATACCATAATAACGCAATATAATTAGTTTTGTGGTTCCATGATTTGTTTCAAACTACTTACAGCTGTGCAATTTAAATATCCCGCCATTCCCACAGTTTCCAGAATAAAATACACATAAACTATTAACTATTTCAAAACACAAACACTGCATTCGTTATCACAAATAATCACACTTCACCCCACATAAAACATTAAATACTGAGCAATTTCCACGTAAGTTTATCGCGGACTGTGTACAAAACCGCGAAATCGCATCATGTTTAACCTACAAAATACATTTGAAGGTGATATTTTTGTTGATATTACACGGCTGAATAGAGTGGGGAGTCGTAAACACTACAACACAATAGGCGGCACGCAACCTAAATTCGGTCAAGTAATGCCGACGGAAACCTTGGGAACAGCGCCATCTTTTGAAATTACCTAAAACTAAATCCTAAGTTCTCCTACTTTTTTGTAGTTTTCCTTGACCTTAGTACTAATGTATTATTTGATGGATATATATTTAGAATAACAGTATTATGTACTCACGCTTCGTCAACGTACGTAAACTTCATGTCAAGGCTATGCTTAGACAGGAAGGTTTTGCTGTCAAGGGGTATCTCGATGTTAGAAGGGTGTGGTATAGGTCTGCCCACAGCTACGAGGGAGCCGTTTCTCGGTGACTTTTTGTCGTCAGCATCTTGTTTCTTCTCATCATTGTTGTTATTGCGTTCAACGTTGTCTTCAGATGGCGTTAGCATGTGGCCAGTTATGTGAATCACCTGCACAGAAGTAAAGTTGTTGTTATAAACTTATTTTACGCAAGAAATACAATTCACTACAATAATACGATTGATGCCACATTATATTGGACAAATAGAACAAGGTGTATTAAATTTAGTATACAACGCCATGTCATAGAACATATTTACGAACATATTTTTTAGGGATTTAAAACTTAAGGACATCGTTATTTTGTACCTGGAACGTTACTAAATAACGTTATCCGAACAAAAATAACGTTTCAAGTCCCTGCTTTATATTATGTATTTTTGAACCTGGTAATAGCACCGACGATCGTACTAAAGCTCATGTTTTGAACAATATGTTAACAATAATCCTTGAAAATAAGTTTGAATGTTAGAAAATAAAAACATGACACAATAACTTCACATCATATTAAGTTTTACTCAAGTAAAATATTTTTATTCTTACTGTATTTTTGCCGTTATTATTAACCGACTTCGAAAAAAGGAGGTTCTTTTTCATTAACAACACGTTTGGAATTTAAATAAATTATTTTAGTAACCTTGCAGCAGGGAGATAAATTAATATAGTTTACTTATTTAATATCATATTCATAACTTTGTCTAGACGAGGAAAAAACTAAGGTTATAGAAACTAGCTAAATCAAAATTGTATCTTAGGTAGATATTTCAATACTTTGTATCAGATCAAGCCGATATCGTTGATTTCGTAAACGAATGTAGAGTGTACCTACTTATAAATATATAATATTACAGAATACATTTTTAGAGTGATAGGTACTTCAAACGTTCCGACGATAAGGAACTTATTTATTAAATTGTTTCCCTTTTCTACGACGATAAAGAGGTATACATATTAGGATCGTATCAAGACACTAGTGTTGCTACAATCTTATTATAAAGACATACCTCTTTCCGTAACAATAGTTTTCACTGCCTCCTCTAGGGGAAACAGGCGTTATTTAAATCTTCCACAAACCTTTACTTGGGTATCGAGCTACAAGACCTTTTATTTTATTATTATTATGTTTTGACATTTTACACGTGTTCATGTTTATCGCACGTTTTAACGCAGGTATTGCAAAATTGATAATTGCATGCATTTAGTGTTGCTTCATTGGCAACAGTTGGGCAAATCATAGTCTAAGAGCCATTCAAATGATATAGTTGTATGTAAGTACAATAGTTAAAAATAATATCTTAACAAAACATTCTACTAATCATTATGAACAACACGCAAAAATCTCATAAACAAATCTATTATAACGATAAATATGATGGCTATGAGCAGTGAGATACTGAAGGCTGAAGATATCCACGTGTTAAAGAACAATAATTGAAAAGCATTTGCTTGACAAGCAGCGTAAAACGCAGTGAGATTTGGGTGGTAGGTAATGAAATTAGTTCTGTAAAGCTATTACCAGTAATTAAATCAATTAATATGCTTAATTCTGTCTTACAAAGCATCGAACCACATTGTAATAACAACTCATATTACGCAGAAATGTCTTGTTTTGAATAATGATGTCAATCACTTTACTAATTAATAATAATAATTATTATTGCGTGTTTATAGTTTTGTAATAGATGCAATATAATATTTTACACGTGAATAATTTTTTTATCAAATACAAGCTGTTTTTTTCAGTTACGTGAGTGTACGGTGAATATGTTGACATACTAAAATCATATCACGCTCCGCTCTCGTGATAATAAGATACACATGACCAATAGAATGATAACTATATAATTATATAGTCCTCCGACTCCGACGTCGATCACCTTCTTAAGTTGGAGCGACTTGCCACATTGGTCACTCAGCGCCAATTACGTAAAGAGATACCTGAGGCCCCTTACACGTATGTATACTAAAATTCTTTGGGCCAACTCTACTGCAGTACATGCGACCGCTTAGTTAAAACTAAGTTAGGTCTAGCGAGCCACATTGGGGCTCATCGAATAATGATATATGTATGTACTAACATGTTAAGAGGATGACAATATTCTACTTATGATTATGAACAACTTTTACTAGGGGAGCAACGCCGAAATCCCAATAAAATACAACTGTTCAGTATATTTGAGGTCAATGAATCTGGATGAAATGTAGCTACTAAAAAGCTGTATTTTATTGGTCTGGCATAGTTGCTATTAATTACATTTAGTGTTTATCAAAATAGTATTTCAAATATCAATACATTCTTCCTACTACAATACTATATAGGTGCTACAATATAATATCTTGGGCAGGCAGCCTCGCAATCTTGCAGACCTACTAGTAAACAAAAAATGAGCTTGGAGCATGATTTCTATACAATATATACATATAACATTTTCTTCATATAGCCAAAGAAACAAAGAATATCAACATATCAGATGACAGAGATAGTATTGTCAAATACCAATGTAGGAATATAACGACGCTATCCGTTAACACTTTGAGCTGTCAAAACTTATCACACTCAACAAGGAAGAGCAATCAAAAATAGATATATACCAGCTTATTGCGAAGGAAAGTTTTGATAGCACTCGAAAGTGGCATCTATGCCCTTGTCAATTGATCTTAGTTTTAAAAGGCAACGTTCAAGGTGGGTGGGACAAATTGTGTGACGTCACACTGCTATAGATAGGTACTTCTATTGAGGATTTACGCTGTAAGTGGTGTGGAAGAGTGGCTATACTCTTACTTCGTTGCCACGCGATCACTGATAGGTTCGGCGCCTGTAAACATTATCCCTCTTATTCATAAACGAGGATAACACCTGTATTAACTTAAACCCGTCTTAAGTCCATTGACAACTATTCTCTGACATGACGACAGTAAGGGCCTGTTTCACCATCTACAAGTAATGTGTTGAATAGTTAGTTCTTGATTAACGCTAATCGGCAAGTAAAAGTGACGAGTATCTTCTATCGCATCTTAGTTACAGGCCCTAAGAGAAATAATTTAACCCATGGATTAAAATTGACATTTTTACATGAATAAGGGGGTATGGGGGTGATTTGAGTTTATCATAGCGTGTAGGATAGGATATTTGTAAAGATATTATTGAGCAATTTGAGCATATCACAGATTGTTCTTGACATCAAAATCTGAGACTATGTCGTTCTGTATATTGGTCATAGATATAATGTTTCTCAAGTGTGATCCGTAAATCAGTGAAATTAAGTCAAAATGTCGTACTACACAGGTATATTTCAATATACCTATGGTCACCTCAAGTGTTATTATATGTTGTAAGTACAAGACAAGAAACTTAGTCCATAGTCCAAGGCTTCATAAAATCATGTATGTTCCCATAGTTAAGAGGAATTTATTAATTACTATTACACAACAATGCGTTATAAATTAATATTCACAGTAGTTTAATGGTGTGTCATTGTACCATTACCTATTAATAGGAAATAAACATCGTTTTAATTAAAACATTTACGCAATAAAAATATTAAATGACTGTAATGTACTGTACTGTAATGAATGGTTTTTGATATCTACTTGACCGCCAAATCTTTAAATATTTTAGCGGATGTCCGGATAACGACAATAAAATAAACCTTTCGATTGTCACTGACCGTGCCTTCAAGTTGTCAGCATAAATACGCATACAAGCAATGTTTTTTCTTTTACTGTATTTTTACGTGTAATAAACATTACTTAAAATATTAAAGTCATCATCATGAATACACATCTTCACTCCTTATTCGTAGACTTTTAAGGCAAACTTGAACGAATGTGTCATTCATTACTTTGCGAATTAACTGACGTCGATCGACCAAGGTTCATTACCGTGTAAGGCTATGGGTAATATTGGCTAAGTCTATACTATTCTGTTTAATGTTCAACATATGCCTAGACGTAGACACTACTTTATAATTTGATTTATTAAAGCCATTCATTAACACAAAGCTGCAAGTAGCAACCTATTGCATCCTTTATTTTGAACGTATACATAGGGCATCCAAAAAAGATCCTAACAGAAGGCTTGATCAAAAACCTGACAACGAAACGTTGTAATAAAGTTCTGAAAATTTTATATTCTACTCATTCTGATAATCACATCTGAAACTATTAGGTAGTGCTATAACTCTATAGCAATATAACCCCGTCTAACCTTATAGGAGGCTGACTTGAGGTGCACATTCCTTCCTTTACTGGTGAGAGTGCACTTGAGACGCAGCAGCAGATCGCGTCGCCCAGAGCCACTCGAGCGCAACGCTTCACGGATCTCATCGTGGTCGCAAGGGTGGCTGAACTCGAACACACTCTGGCCCATTATCTCCATCTGAAATTAAAACAAAAGATATTTTAAAAACTGTGCTTACTGAACACCAATAGTAATATATAGATTTTATGTGGACAATGCCATGACCATCATTGATCCCCAAGCCGCTTGCCAAGCGTGGGGATTATGGCAAACCCCCCCTTCTAAAAGGGGGAGGCCTTTGTTCAACAGTGGACGTATTTCGGTTGATGATGATGTGGACCATGCAAAAACACTGGCCAAAAGATTTAATTTTATAAGACTTTTTGGTTTCATTTTAGCATGTTGCCCATGCTAACCTTGAATCTAAATTGATAAAGAAAATTTGAAAAATGATGGACCGGAGTGAACTTGATCCCGAACATAGTAATTTATGTTTGGTTTATTCAATCTAGTTAATTAGTTTATATCAAGTTCCTCATTTATATTGTAGTTATTTCTAATCATAAATTATAATCAAACGTAAAGATTTCATAAGTTGTATTGTTCATATAAGATGTTATTTCTACTCTGCACAAAGGGTTGGTGAACTCAAATATAATAGTCAAATGGACAGCATCCGAAGCAATGCACCTGATAAATTTAACTTTATACAAAGTGCATTTCAATTGTAATTCAGTCAGTCCTGGTCCTAAATTAGGCCTTAAGGGATGAGAAGTTAAGCATGCTTTTGTGCGTTACCACTATAAACACACATACGTTAACCATTTAATATTCTTGTTATTCTATCGATGTTTATCGATATCGAACGCAGTCAGCTCTAATAGGCCGTACCTAATGTGTGATAATTGGTTAAGCAATACTAACGGAGACAATACCACGAAATAATACTTGTTTTTATAAAACGATATGCTGATTTCCTTATAAAACTGTAGGTATGCTATATCAATTGAAAAAATAAGTTCTACGAATTAATGCAGTAAGCAGTCACCATGCGTACAAATCTAGGCGCCTCTGCGTCATCGAAATAGTTATTGTATGCAAATGTATTATTATATAAATGTGTTATAAATACTACATAGAATAAAACACAAACAACAGAACGATATTAATAAATTATACAACGGGTATGGTAGTTTAACTAACACTTTTCAAGTAGTAGTTCCATAGTATCATGTGGGTCGAGGTTACATGCTATATTAAGAAAAATGTTAAGGTTGATGTACCTACACTGTACTTTAAATTCGTTTCATTTATATCGCAAGCAGAAGGTATGGATACAAAGCGTCTGAAAATAAGTGATATCAACTATAAATGTAGCATGTAACCCATATTACCCAAGGTTCGTAAAGTATACAAAATCTTCCATCCGCGCGCAACGTTGTTGTTACGTAGATCGTGGCGACGACCTATATGCGCCCGCGCGTCTCTACTAAACACGCGTGTAATACCATGTGCTATCAAACTAGATCTAATATAGCCCTTATGATACATAAATTAAGGATCACAACGCTGGAAAGTTAATTCTCAATTGCATCATTGCTTTTGATAACACTGATATGCCAATCGCTAAATGGTAAATAATTTTCAATTGATAGCTAGTTAAGATAATCAGTAGATAAATAAAGTAAGTTTTAATGAGTTTAATAAAATACACTTGCAATGATATTATATAATTTTAAATTCGTAAAAAACCTTCAGTAAAATCCCTACCTATGACAAATTAAATGGGTCAGACTTTAAAAAATTACTACTGCGCTACCTAATATGTAAATTGTTTTTGTAGCGAGCGCATTAGGTTATACCCTCAGAATACAGAACAAACCAGAAGCCGTGAACGCACACAAAAATGACACCACACCAATTACGCCGAAGTAGGGTAATTGAACGATTTGACATTTAGTTCACAAAGATCGCGCGCATCGCTGGAACGTTTTACACGCTGCACATTTAATTCAATTATGCCGAGCTGCGTAATGCAAATGTGCAAAACTGCGGACGGAATTATACAAAAATATGTTAGGATTATATTTAATTTGTACATTTCACATAAATATGTCCTTTTATTTAAATATTGAATAATTTTAATTGTAGTGATTGTTAAATAAAACCAAGCGGCCATTTTGTCAGTGTTGCAAGTATTTGGTTGAGAGTTTACCCCACGATTTTTTATTAACTAATTTTTGCACAAATTTCTAAAAGGAGAACGAACTATGTTTTTGTGTGCGTTAGGTGTTGAGTTTGATTACCAGTTTGAGCACTGTCATTGGATAGCAATACGGAGTCTAGAATTGTATCTAGTCCATGCCAATAGGCTCGCCTCCTATTACGCGACTGCACTTCGTGTATGCATTAAGCTATTAATATTATTTAATGTATTGACCTCACCTACATTTATTTGTCCTATTGGTCCCAGGACCTATAACATAAATTACGAAATGCGGGTATACTATATACCTAATGCCTTTTAGAAATACAGTTTATAAGAATACCCATTTGAGAAAAATACAGGCGTAATGTCATATCATGTTTAATGGTAGAATTCCAAACTATTGCATTATAATATATCTTTTTTAAATTAAATATATATAATAACCTCTTATAGAAATCATAAAATAACAATACCCAAAACATCGTCATTTACCCCAGAAGTAGTAACTGCCATTCCTAACCTAGCAACATTAAGCGGGTGTAAAGTGGCGGCAGGGGGGAGCGTACGTATTGTTGATGGACACAGTGCACATAAAGGAAAAATGGCTGAACGCGGGGCCTGTGGTTATACCCATGGAAACGCAACAAAAACGTCATGCGACGTATCAGTTATGGTCATAGTAGACGTCCGGATTAAAACGCTCGTTAGACACGTATAAATGGAGGCTGTATCGACAAACAGGTTCTACAAGTTTAAACAAAAGACGTGAACCATGACATTGGGTCGATGTGCTTTTGTTTGTTACACTTTGCTCTGTGTTCATTACAGGCTGGCAATATAATTTGATCATGTGTTGATATTTGTTGGTTTTTATCAACAGCACATCGCTATTGCATTGCCCGATAGCGTCCTAAGTTATGAGAATTGACCTGCTGTGCGCTTTAGGCCAAGTCTTTTTAAGACAAAGAACTTTAAATTTAAATGTACAAGGTTTCAAGGAGCCTGATATAAGATGTTTTTAAGGGTCCGAATCAGGGATTCAGGGATTTTTTCTAGGACCGCTTAAGGTCTCTACTTATTTTTAGACAGTGATTCAGCTGCAAAACAAATCAATAATTACACGTGTCTCATTGAATTCAAAGATAATATTGCAGATAAATTCGTTTTGGCAGAAAGAATGCTTCAATCAACGAAGAGGGCTTTTAGCCTATTGCCAAATCTATTGATTTGAAGTGCTTCAATCAAATCAAGGAGACGATTCGTTTATTAGTTTAATCCCGTTACTCAATCATGATTGAAAGTAGCGCTTTTAGAGTATTTTTAGATAAATAGGGGAAGCACCATCAGAAGGCTCAAATATTTTAAATGTCGGAAATGTAATTGATTAGTATTAAAAATCTATTAAATGGGAAGTTTAAGAGACCAAACTGCAAATAAGGCTTAACATTGCGAGAATAGCACTGTAGTTTATTTTCTTTTAATGGTCAAACTACTCTTAATTGTTCTATCGTCCGTCAGAAATTTTTATCATGCTTGATGACTATGATTGAAGTACTTTTGGACAGTTCGCTGAAGCGGTTGCTGGGGGTAACTTGAGTAGCAACGTGGAGTACTTACCTATATGTTTGGATAGATAAGTGACGATTAGATAATATGACAGTGTGACCAACTACGGATATATCGTGTTTCATATCTACAGTCTTAGCGGAATCAAATAAAAGGAAAGATTCGAATCGAATTGAAAATTGTATTTATTTTAAACTAACATTAACCGTTTTTTCTATATAATATTACAACAATATGTTAACCTGTTGCTGTTGTCAACAACTATAATAATTATAGAGAGGTATTAAAAACAAAGGATTCACCTATGCGCGAAGTTACTCAGTTTGCCAAAAAATTACGCACGAATATAATAGAATATCCTTGGTTATTATAATTAAGATTATTCTATTTTTTTTGCGTAACGTAAATAAACATTAAACAGCTCAAAAGCGACAAGAAATACTTAATTTTATTCAAACAGCCCCCTTACCATGAACTCATAAAGCAGGACAGTTTACGATGTGGAAGCGAAACCGCGCTACGAGCAGTGAAATTCGGCGTCACGCTTCCACAACGGTCCTGCTTTAAGAGTTCATGGTAAGGGGGCTGATCTTCTTCAAGGAGCCACTTAAGTAAACCTAGTAAGTTAAATGAGGTTGACATAATTTAACAATGGATATGGCAACAAAAGCGATCTGTTTTTATCATTCTCCATCATAATAATATTATCAGCCTGTTATATCCACACAACAACTGGTATAGAGCGCATATATAGAATACAATAAAAGGTCATTGCCCCGATTTAATTAGCTACTACTTATTCCTCGCGGATTCACTTGCATTTATTTACCCGGGTTAACACTATCTTAATCCGGGCTACAATTTACCTAAGAACTATGTCAAGCATGAATGAGTGAAGGAGGTGACGGGGTATGCCAGGTTTGTAAAAAATGTTAGGGAAACAATAGTGCCTTTATAGTACGATGTATGTTGTTTGTCCCACCCTTATGCATCTATATATTTATTATATTATACAAATATACTCCTATTAAATTAATAATGTTTTAGTACGGCAGACATGACATGATGTTGTACATATTATATTTTTAACTTGTTGATTTCCTTATAGTGTTCCATTTAAAGCTGATAGCAGTAATTCGTATTGAGTGTTAATTAAATTATTATTTAATTTATTTGTTAGAAATGTGAAATATGCATGCAATATGGTCGTACGATTAGTTTTTTAGAAATTCGAACCCGTTAAAAAACGACTCTATGTTGTTTGTACACTTCAGTGTCGCACTTTAGTAATCGTAATACGAACTAGATAATTTACTACTTCGGCTTCAACCACTAAAATATTCTATAACTTAATTACTAATATCATTATTTTTTAAGTGAAACGTATATAAAACGAAAGTTATTCGTCTGTATTGATAAATACAGAAGTAATGCAGAGTATGGCCAGGTTTAAATCACTTTTAGTAAATATTGACGTTAAACTTCTGACATCCTACCTGCGAGACACCGAGATGGTCGGCGATGTTTTCGCTGCAGTACACGATGTCGCCTTGCTGAGACAGCACCAGCACGAAGCCGTCGAGGGCCTTCATATACGACAGCTCCGAAGACAACTCATCCATATTCTTTGGGCTCGCCATCTTGGGATGCTCCGTCTCCGCGTCTGGGACTGAAATAGAATCAACCGTTTAATAATTAAAACTTTCTAACAATCTTCCATTTTCAAATGTAAAAATTATTAAAGCAGTAGTGTTAACAAATGGGAGAGTGTAACAATTCATTTAATAATAAAAAAATATTTAATAATATAAAAAGCTTAGGGAATTAAAATACCTATAGTATTTTAATTCCTTAAGCATATTTTTTGAACTACACCCATTTGTTAACACTACTGCTGTAATAATTTTTACATTTTACCTTAAGCATATTTTTTTTATTATAACTTACTTATTCAATTTAGATACTTAATACATTGAAACGAACGTAAGTAGTTGTGACTCCAAGTTGGTACTTACTATACATAAACCTACAGGCCAATTTTAATTTGTGTTAATTTCCAAGTAAATATAGGTAAACCCTCCTTAATTGCTTTAACAAATAGAGGACTTACATACATTCCATTCCACTAAGCATACAAGTTACAGCGACCGCATCAAATTATATTAAGGCCAAATGACACGTCCAGAATATAAAACATATTTACAACGATAATATATTACTTTTGTATGACCAAGCTCCAATTAAGTTAAATCTGCCATTTTTTCCACATGCTGTATGATAAATAAGCGGCATTTGCATACATTTGTTTGTTGCATAAACCAAACTACGTTAATTTTGAGTGGCAGGCGTTAATTCGTTTCAACTCGAACTAAAATAGAAATGGCATTCACACGCTATGTATTTCTGGATATGTTCCTTTGATAGACAATTGAAAACTATGCAAAGAAAGGACTTGTAATCCGAGAGAAGATTCTCTTGTGTAAGATACAAAGTAGGAAAAACGTTGGACTGCCAATAAGTTTTTATCAATTGGGGTTGCATGATTCTTTATTAAATAGTTATCGTTTCCACTAATTCATACAACATGATTCATCAGTTCCCAAAATATGCACAAATTTTGTTAATCTTTGTCTTTTCCTAGTGCTGTTGAAAGAGAATCTTTAGACTGTAAAATTCATGACTGCCTTTGCGGTAAGGGTAGCGACTAGCGACTTTGAGAGATCAATACTTTGAGCCATTTGTTTAGTCTGGTAGTTAAAAGTTAAAACAACATATTAAGGCCGAATCTTAGTGCGTAACGTTTTAAAATAGCACTAAAAATACTTAATTTACATGAGCGCTTGATCGTAGTGACGTCATTGTGGTTTCCAACGCGTGGCATAAGTGTATATCTTAACCTGCGCGTGCCAAATTTACTAATAAGTCGGAAACTTGCGGTTTCGCGCTCTATAAAACTTTTAACATTTTATTGTTCTCCCTTACAGGAAAGACATAATACATGTTTAATATCAATAAACACGTCCTTAATAACCGGATTATAATGCATGGAGAAAAATAGGGAAGACCATTGTCTGGTAGTGGGACATTTGCTAGTTTAACAACATAACGAACTAAAAGAAAATAAGAAGTATTTTTTTCAACCGACTAAAAAAAGGATCTTTTTTAACTCTACCTGTATTATGACCTGATTAAAAGGATGTGATTTATAGAAAAAATCCTTATGTACATCAACAACAACACAATAAAATCTGATAGTTTATCAATCAAATTTCGGTAGATTCATTCATTCATTTATCACTTAGCTATCAATTTTAAATCAATAAATAAACGGAAAGCTTGTAGGTTTTTTCCCAGAGCAAAGAAGCAACTTATATAAAATTTAAAATATATACTTTATATATAGTATAGTATATAAGAATAAGGTGACAAAAACTATACTTAGGTAAATTGTTACAAAAAAGCTTGTAAAAAAACACTGTTCCTCTAAAATTGACCACGGGAGCGACTAGGTGGGAAAACTAGTTAATATTGAAGGTTTTAAGTTTCTAAATTGATAAAGGAAATTTGAGAAATGATAGACACGCGCAAACGGTTTTAAGTTTGTTCAAATGCAAAAATAAATGACGTTTTACGAGTAAATAATACAGTGCAATATCATTTAGATATACAATCAATGCAATCAATTTTTTAATAGCAGACTTTTTTATGGCACAAACAAGTAAGTAAGACAGATTACCAACTTTATAATGTAGGTAGGAACTTGATAACGATAGATTAGGATATCAATACTTGTTTATATTATTGCATTTTAAGAGAAGTAATGAGTAAGCACGAAGTATGAGATTCATAAACATTATGATAAAATCAGGGTAGCCTTAGCTGCCTTGTCGAATATTTTTTCTGGTGAATAATTTTTTTATTTTTCTATTTCAGTTTTTATCTAGAAGAAATAGTTATTGTGTATAAAATGAAGGTTTAAATAATTTTGTTTCTCTTGCAATGCTCGTACCTTCATAGTGCACAGCAGGTTCAGACGTGGACACCTTGGCGGACTTCCTTGTCCGCCTTAACTTAGAGAAACAAAATGTCCTTAAATAATAATCGCCGCTGAAAAGCATGTGGGTAGTTGATACCAAGATTGTCTTATTATCATTCCCCTGTACTGTTCCCTATTATCTAAAGGCGCCTATTACACAGAAAAAAGCGTTGCCTAGGTATTATATACAATACAACCATCGGTCAGCGAGGTCAACAACGCGTGCTGACGGTCTATCGGTAGGCGACCGTACTTTCCACATCGAGAGTCTGTGCCTGTCCTGTACAATTGTACATGATCTCTCTCTCCAATCATATCAGTTAGTTATTCCATCGGACTACTAGAATGAGAGCAATCTCCTACGTAGTTTCTCAGTTTCCGTTGATGACTGATTTTGAAATTGCTTGACCTGACCAAGGGTTTTAGGATATTTAAACAAATAAAATACTCACGCAGGGTAACAACATCCCGCACTTTCAAGTATGAGATAGCGAGACGCATGACAGAGGCCTTGTCGAGCTGCTCCACATCCTCTTTCCTGGCGGGCAGCGCTGCTGTTAACTCGGCGAAGATCTGCATCTCCTTCGTGCGACGACATCGGGCCGCCACCCGGGACTTCTCCTTGCGTTTCTCATTATTCCTGGCAACAAATAATACGCATTTTAGGAAACATGTTGGTCGTATTTTAAAACGATGGCTTCAGGAGGATACTGCATTGCATTACTAATGGTGCACTCCACAAAGGTCCTGTGTAGGCAACAAAGTATATGGCTATATGAACTTAAATGACCCTTCGAACTCGATTTGATGAAACTAAATAAATAGGAAAATTATAGAATAATTATTTAATACGCTGCGTCATTTAGTTAGGGAATATCACACTTGCTTAAAAGTTTCGCCTGAAACAAACACACTTTCATAATTGATCACATATTTTTAATAATTAATAAATCTAATTTGCATGGATTCACGCGAAGAATAAAACATTATTAACGAACAGTTTAATTATATTCTATTTAGGTACAAGAACTTAGTTACTTGATGCGACGTAAAAAATAGTTCGGAAAAGGAAGCATTGTTTTCTTTATAATTGTAGGAAAAATACTGACTTCATAAAGAAATGTAAATGAAATAATCCGTCTTGCAATATAAAAGGAATCCAATGCTGCATTGATTTTCTTACAAACTAATCATAAAAAGAGGTCACATAAGAATTAATAAGAAAAACAATTGTAATTATGAAGTTACCTCTTCTTTATAGAACAAAGTTTTTCTCTATCATCTATGATATCTGGAACACCAGGTATACACATTTCGGTAGTCCGAATGACGTAGGTAATTTCACCAATTAAAATGATTTAACAATAGTAGACACGAAGCACTTCAACACAATACAAACCACTAACTAGTATGTTTGGTAATTTTAACTTTATCCCATTAATTTGTCATTAGGGCCCCGACGGTCGGCTATTTTATCGGTTGTTCTAAATAAATCGTATTTAAGAAGTGCGTCACAAATGCATTTTAAAACATGTTTTGTTACAAGCATTCGTTTGGGTTCCTAATGAGCGACGCGCGTTTACATTTTAACGTATTTTTAATTTCAGAGCACCCCGCCCCATGTTGTTTAAACAACATTTTGTGTTTACCGAGTATAATTTCTGAATATTAAAATGTTAATAAATCCTTCTTCACATAACGAATCTTACACATTGGAAAAACGGTTTAAATTTAAATACATAGGAGTTTCAGAACTAGTATTGGGTTTTGATTATCTTTTTTATTATTGCCTGATTATGTAATGCCCGTCCATAATCCATATGCATCTGTCACACTGCAGGGCTATGCTCATAAAGAAAAGAGACGCGCATCATGTAACTTATTTCCTAACTTTCACTTTCATTCTTTCTAGACGGATTATTATTTACGAATAAGATGATATGATGTTAAGATTGATAAATAAGAAACTGATTCAACCCATGACAAAAACTCAGGTAGTCAAAAAGGGTTCTTATATTGTACTTCGAGCAGTATAGAAACCATATTATTATAATTTTGCAGTATTTTTGGGTCCCCTTGAATTTCCTTATTCTTATCCCGTGACATGAAATATTTTTAACTGCCGCAAAGTTACGCTGTACACAGTTTAAAATCTGCATTAAATCTTTATTCTATACATATCTGTTGGGATTTAATAAAAAAGATTAACTATACATTGTATTGTAAACTGTCCTTAAGTCTGTATGTATAGTTTACACGCTACTTATAAAATAACATTGCAACATATTAGGGTTGTCACACAAGGCATCACAATTTTCAATTTTAATGAGTGTTGTGTTTATTAAAAACGACACTGCGTAATGTAGTAATTTAGTAGTTATACCACCTGATCCTGACCAAAAATGTCAAATATATGACTTGTCTTTTTAATTGCCAAAAATAACTTTATAATTATTTTAGCCTGACTTTTGCCACAGAATTGTTACATTGATTCTAACACAAAAATTTAAAATGCATCTAATGTCCTCAAGGGTAAATAATGGAACAACCCTAGACTATTAAGTTGAATTGACTTCACTAGTGACGCGAGTGGAGTCGCTGAACGTGCTCCGAATTGATATAAGAACATACGACACAAACTAAACACAATTTATTTATTAAAAGAACGTTTGAGTTTCTACGAGAATTCTTTACTAAACAAGATTCAGTAATTTGCTACTAACAATGTTTTCTTAGCTATATTTGTTTCGTCTGTGAATTTTCACCCGTTCAAAATTGGTTAGTAGAAGCATAATTTTTTACTAAAACTGTTGATATTGCAGACCGTTTAGTACATTAGTTAATGCAGTTAAGTCGATACTGAACAGGTAAAATAATAGGAAAACTATTTGAGCATTCAAAACGAAAACAACAAGGCACTGAAGAGACTAAGTCAAAGAAGTCATATGTAAAATGAAGCACTTTGGAACGGAACAAAAAATCTCATGACGCAATACAACGTAAACAATTTACACTGCAATTGCAAATGTGTAGCTGCACAGTGCACAATCAAATTTAAAATCATGTGCCTAACAAATAAACTACAATATTAAAGTAATTACTTGTATCTCTATGTTTTACGATCGGTAACTATTTTATGTGGGCTGACAATTCACAAATGAATACTTTGACACGCGTAAAAATGTGTCGTGACGAGTGACGACAATTTCAACTCAATCGTATAAACAGAGAATAACAATTTATGTTCCTATATTATCGTTTGAAAAATTCAGTCAGTTTCAGTTGGAATAAATATAAATTATTTTTTAGTTATTGTTTACTACCACAACTACAGAAAAGCATTAATTTAATGAACAGCAGTAACAGCGTTTGCAGTGTCATTGTGCATTTAATGATGTCAACTGAAGCCATAGGAAAATTATCACCAGCGAGCTCATTACTACTAATCCTATTCTATTTACGACCTGCATGTTAATATCACAATATAGGATTACTAATAATTTGGGAGCATTAACATAAACCCCTTTATTGTCGACGAATGAAATCCACGTAAGCTTATGATATGTTTTTAATTATATGATCACGAACCAACAGACAATAGGAAAAAAATTGTATAATACCTACATATGTAGATAGGTTAATAATGTTAATTTCAATAGGCAGGTTTGTTAAAAAAAACCGTTCATGATAATAAGCGAATCTAGTAATGTATTTGTGAGCAGGCGTCTGAAGTCTGTTCACTAATGTGCATTCCTGTGATAAGACTGATAACACCTAATGATAATCCAAATGACAGTTAATTATGTCCCATCGGATGCCTTGACATGTTTTTTGACAAGTTACCTATATAATCTATTGTACGTATCTTATTGTAAATCTGCTCTTTAATAATAAAGTAGTATAGATAGTAATTTGAAAAAATTGACAGGACGCACCTCATTTACTAAATGATTGTATCTTTTAATCAAAATTTGAACCAATTAGCTACCGACACCACCGGCAACAAGACGACATTCAGTTTTAATTGTCAGTCACCAGTGCAACTAGACATTTAATATAGGCAGGGAAAACGATAAACCCAGTTTCGGTGGTTATGACCGATAACAGACACGTGGTAGAGTGCAATGGATTGAGGAAAAATTGTTTTAAACACTGGAATTTAGAAGCAGCCAGCCATAAACAACTGCAAACAAGAGTATTAATAAACATATTTCTTGGTAACACGATCGAGGCGTGAATTATACAGTAGCAAAACCTCTTAGGCATAAAAAACTGGTTTGCTCTAATTGTAACATGCTATCGAGGTTGAGTGATGACTTTGTTCTTTAGAATTAGCTAAAACTTTAAAAGGAATTTGAAAATGTCAACATCATAGATAAATGATAATATAAGTGCTCTACCTAAACTATTACTAAGGTGAGATAATAATAGTCAACGACAGTTGAATACGGAAGAACTGTCTGGAAAACCCCAAACTTCAAACTTCTATAGCCCTATTTTAAAAGGATTATTATAAGACTTTTAGGCCTAATTTTACGATCAGGTAAATTTGTGAGACACGTCATTTAGACAATGTTTACATTTCGTCATATTAGACATTATTACAATGATGTTTTTCGTATTATGTATGTTATTACAGATATTAATGTTAGCGCAGTTAGTTTTAGTTCTAGAAATGTAGTAGATACTTCAAAGCATAACGGTGCCTTCTACTTAGATTGTACATAATTAAGGATTTCTTACAAAATAAACGAATAAATAGGTTTGTTTTTGTGAAATTTCCGTAGGTACCACAGGAGTTTCTGTAAAGGAATGCATCTGAATTCTTATGCAATAATTTTGGTATTTGAAGGAGCGTTATTGTGAACCAAGATACGTCAAGAGTAAAATGATGTGCTAGTGCAAAATGATTATTCTAGTAAAAAAATCTACGCGTGGAAAACCAGTCGGAAGGTTTGAGGCCTGAAGTCAGCCATTAAAGCAAACCAGTCCGTTTTCCCGGCTAATAGAGGTGCAACTACGTAAGCGGCAGACAATTGGCGCTGATTGCAAAAATAATAGCGTGTCCGTCTACCAATTGAGGGTCTGTGACGTGGGTTCTGCAATAAGCGGCCTGACAGACGCCACAACCGATATGTCCCTAGTCACGCACGATAGACCGATGTATTATGGACGCAAGACATTAAAAAGACGTGCAGGATATCTTGTTAGTTTGTTACTACTATGATTCAGGATGCCCATGGTACTAAGATATAATAGTAAGCTAAGTAACACGCAGATGCGTTAAAATATTTCGATTCGATCATAAAAAAAAAATTAAGCCACACATAATTTTTACTTGACTAACCGCCGCACTCAGAGACGTTAATGATTACTTAAACTGACACTAAGGAAAGATTTCACGAACAAAACCTTTACTTAGTAATAGTTTAAATATCATTAAATGTCTCTGAGTGCGGGGCTATGCAAGGAAAAAATGATTGAAAAATATTTTAACTGATGGTTAACTTTAAATTTCTGGGATATTCAAGTTAAAAGGCAAAATATTTAGTAGGAATCCCCTGAAATTGTTGCTTAATTAATATATTCTTCGATTGAGCACTCACCAATTTCAAGTTCATTAGCCATTTCCTTGATGTTTATTTCGCTCAACACGCTAATATAATAACAATCACTCGAAAGGGTCTGCTTCCTGTTATTATCTATAAACCAGCTACAGGCCTCGACTCTGTCTCCTTAACAACTATAAATTCTCAAATAAATACTTTTATTCGACAATTAAATGTATCAGTCTAGTAATATATGTATGTTCCTCTTTGACTAAAGTTCAGAGATTTGATAAATGAGGTAATAGACAGATTTACTTTCGTATTTATAATTACTAATTAACTTAATTAGTAATTATGAACTGCTAAAATTTTGTATGGTTTGATAATAAAGCATGATTGTTAAGCGATAACTAACATTAATATTGTATAAAGTAATATGATAAAAGTGCCAATAAAGTGCATAAATAATGCTATACTTTAACACTTTCGACATTGACGAATTTAATTCAAAATTATTATTAATAAAATTGCCTTATAACCTACCCTATATTTTCCTTTCCTTATATTTATAGGTAGCTACTTAGGTAAAAACCAGATTAAGATATGAATGAAATACTCTTCGTCTGTAAAATATTTTTTTCAAAATTTCGTAACAATTCTCGCTTTATCAGACAATATATCTATACCTATATATATTTTAACAATGTACTTAATTATCTACAAAATGTAAGCTGATATAAAATAAACAATGATAACCATTGTAACTGACCAACTCAATACTCGTTATTTTATTGCTAAAAGTCGAAAGTATGTACATATATAGGTAGCAGGTACAGACAGTAACATAAGTAGCTGAACATTTACCTTTTTTCAAATACCATAAATTGAAGAACAACTTCTTACGTAGTAAAAAGTCTTAAATATTCTCAGAACATCATTATGGCTTATGCCCAGCAGTGGGTCACCTAAAAGCTGATGATGATGATGATGAAGGGGCCATAACATATTAAGCCACTTATGTTGCTGACTGTACTATAGGTACTTATTATGTTATAACAACAACAAATAAATAATATTGATAATAAACGGTAGGCACTTATACGTACGTTATATAAGTTCCTTATTAATTCAACAGGTTTTGAAAGGAAATATCGATTTGTACGTAATAAACAACCGAATAGGTAATTCTTCCGCAGATAAAGGCAGTATGTTTACAAATAAATATTGTCCGGCCTTATTCTAATTTAAATGAATAAAAATAATCTTCAATCAAGAGACGCTGCTCGTTGTACAGTACCGGCTGACTACATTTTGATTTATTATTTATCTGATTAGAGATGTGTTGCAAGTGTGCACACTATGCAATTTTTCGTAAGGTCTACGTATATATTATACATTCAACAACGACTTTATATCCACACCGCGACCTCATTCAACCTTGATTCATTAACGAGACCAAACATACAACATAAACAATTCAGTTAATAAATCGAGTAGCAAAACTAACAACACAAATCAAACTAGTTTATAACAACAATATTAAACAAAAAACATCCGATAGACAAAAAATAATATTTTCGAACGTTTTCCTCAATCAGGTATTTTGTGCTAAGAGACAATTATAATGCGATTAAAAAGTAATTACTCTCATTGGAAACTTGCAGAGCGCAACGTGTTGGGCGCCATTTTTATAAGACTGAAGCGCGACGTGACTTCAACAGTCGCGACGATAAACTATAGTTAGATTATAGGTCAGGCGTTTTAATAGAGATTAATTTGTATACGTATTCATCACGACTCATTTTACAGAGAAATGCAGAGGCTATAGGCTCGCACCTAATTACATTAGGACCTATAACATTACTTGTCAAATGTGGGTGTTTAAAATTATACACCTCTGCCTAACACTTCGAGGAATATAGGCGTGTTGTTATTTTTATGGAATGAAAAGACTGCAGATCTTCATAACCGTACACTTTTTGAAATTGTTTCCCGTTATATTTTCGCCAAGATACCAAACATGGTTACTATCTTGCTCGACGCCGCAGTTACTGTTTTTAATTCTGGAATTGCAGTGCAATAAAAAAAGAAAGGGTTTATGACAATTTGGATCGAATCTTAAAAACTGATTGTTACATAACAAAGTTTTAGGACAAACGAATGACTTTGCCAGACTTCAGATTAAAAACTTACGTCATTTATGATAAGGATATTTTAAGTTTATGATAGGGATAGGACACTGGCTGCATAAATGTTATGCATATGTCATAAAACCATCATTACCTATAGACGGTAAAGTACGTGATAGTGTTTATCTTAAGTCGAGTTATCATGTAGACGCTGCTGATACCTTAATGCTTAGGTCACTCGGGGAAAGGTTACGGTTATCTACTGTTCCGAACGGTCGGCTCGTGTCCACAGGCCACGTTCCAGTCGTTTGTGTTCCAAATTACAACTTAATTAAAATTGTTTATTTATTTATCGCTCCACTGCAAATATTATATTCAATAGTTAATGCAATCATCTTATCACTGTCAACCTTATACGTCAAAATATTACCTATTTGTTGGATCCTTTGGATAATAAAAGGATAAAGATTATCTTTGAATTCGTACAAGGTCGTTTTCAGTCTGCATAAAACCTTTTTTACAATATAAAAAAATAAACATTGGCGAGGCACTCGGTACCATTTCCTACATCTAAAATTCTTAATTAGTCAAAGATTATTTAAATTAGTTACTTAAAAATGGTGTGGGTTAAGATGACACATCGTATTACCAGCAGTATTTTTACAAAATCACGTGTATTTTGTATCTGTGAAAGCGATGTACCAGGAAAGTTGTGTGGAAACATCACGAGGTTAAATCAGCTGATACACATCTTTGGCGTGCTTCCATGGATTAGTAAAACAATAAAAATGTAACCTGCAGAAACCACGCGGTGCCAGAATAACGCCAGTATCATGCACTTTCAACCTTATTACGTACGACATAAGTCCAAATATTCAGTTAAAGATTAGATAAGACTTAAAACATTATAGCAGTACATCAGATTTGAGTGGTTTACTCTCTTTGGTGCTAGTTAATACCAAGAATTGTAGTTTTGTGCAAAGAAAAAGTGGATTTACCGGTTAGCTCCAATCGTCATCATAACCTATTGCGTTTCTTAGAATCATTAATTTGTAAGTAGGTTTATATTGGCTGTTTATTTCTATGGTTGTAAATCAACGGAAATCTCTAGCAGTCAAAACATGTTTAGAACTATAAACAGGTTGAATGAACGCCGAGGCAAACTTCACAGTTGTCATCTTACATGTTCAAAATGCTTTATTGATTACGACAGTTTTAACGACTAATTGGGCCCCTTTGTAACACTATGCGCGACGGTTTTAATATAAGTTGAGCAGGAGATCGACAGGAAACTGTGGTAAAATTATTTAATGTGTTAAAAAATGTAATTCAAAGTTTAATTATACTATAAATATATAGTTTATAATGCTACTAAATCTAACAAAATAGTAGCAATAAAACACTCATCAGCCTCTACAGAAAAACATCCGAAAAACTTACATAAAATCTTCCAAGTCGACCACTGTCGTATATTGACATGGCTGTCCGTCCACATTAAAGCACATGCTATTATAATCCCATGCTTGTTGCTGGTGACATGGTAAGTTCTCCACAGGACGCGGTGGAATATAAGGCACTTGTTGTTGATACACTTCCTGAACCGGATAGTATGGAAACACATTGTCATGACCGTACGGATTGAAGGGGGCATTCCTATAACACTGCACTGAAGGGCTTCTGAAGTTCGGATCGTATTCACTGAAACTGCACTGACTGTTGACTATCTGCCGAGACCACTGACCAGCCATGGGACATTGTAGGTCCCAGCCGCCGTCCTCGTAGGCCCTCACCGGGCAATCCTGATAGAACTGGTCGCCCAGACCGTTAACGAGCATTTTGGAATCCGAAACCTCGCATTCGTTTTACAGGGAACAACAAAACAGTCCATCGAGGTACAAAAACAGCGAGCTACTGATAGCACCAAGATGTTCTTATCTACACTGAGGATAAAAGCCATAGTAGCAAAAACTTGATAATAACAAAATTATTAGATAACATTGAATTATACGACCCTGGGAAATCTAGCATGTGGGTGATATCAAACTTCTTATCAAGTTTTTCGTGGATTTCAGATGTTCATGTTTTAAATTGTTTATTATTTAAAAGTAAAACTGAAAGTTCTTACGCTTACTGCCGAATGAAATTATAAAAAAATAAATGTTTATTGTGTAATTAGGTTCTTTTACGCGTTGTACAACAATATTTGAGACGAAGAAAGCTCGTCGGGTGTGCACATGCACATGACATGAGAGTACAGTCTTGTATCTAAATTTCTTTAAAAATCTGATGTCAGTTTACAGCTTGCCTAGAAAATTATGTACCTATCTACATTATAATAACTAACGTAACTTTTCTTATGGATAAATAAATTTAAATAAAATCAGATATGAAAATCGTTATCAATCAAGGCTCTTTTTGCATTTTTTATTGGATAAAACTACGCCACATAATTATGTCATTACATTAATCATCATCCCCCTTATACCCCTCTCCATATAATAAAAAATTGAGGTCAGTTTCTAAATAAACATTAATAATGCGTCATTTATTGATTTCGCTTAAAGCTAACTTTATCTGTAATTACTTGTCCAAAGGTCTCGGATGATTCCGTCGACTAATTACAAAGTTATTTGCTTTCCGTCTAGAATTTATTTACAATGTTCCAAGTAAGACTTACTTAGGAAAATGAATTAAATAAACTTAATGAAAGTGTGACATAAAAAAAATCCATAGTAATAATTCATACAAGCCATGTCCAATAGTCAAAATTTTCGTTTCAATATTCACGACACGACTATAACAGGTACCCTGTACTTCACAGAGAATTTGACATTAGTATTCAGGCTGTGAATACTAATGTCTTCTCTAAAACAGACATTAAACAATTATATTATAAACTGGATTAGTATCCTACGAATGTCTATAGGTAATAGCAGTAGCAGCTTTGAAAACCTAAACCTACAAAATATTTGTGTTGACAGTGTTCTGTCCGTCGATAAACAATAACTTTCGTAAGAGGGATAAAAAGCGAAATACTATTTATATTGCAATGCTTTTAAATATTTTCGTAACTAAGGCGGTTAGTCACGTGACCAATATATTGATCCGTAGATATTTTAGTCTCGTCCCGAGTCTGGGTTGTATGCATGTGATAAATGTCTGTAAAACTCACAAGATGACACATGTGTTTAGGAAGTGTTGGGAAACTGTTTTTCCTTTTTCAGAATGTCATAGGCAGTAGACCTTTTACTGATTTAGCATAGTTACATTCAAAGAAGACGTAGAATGTATGCTAAATTAGTAAAAGGTCTACTGAATAAGTGTTTAGTATAATAATATCAAACACTTATTTCTTTAAAATTCCTGCAAATTGCAAACATTACTACGAGTAAAAAACATTATCTCTTCTACAATATTAATTGGATAAACTACTGTACAATTGAGGTTTCAAGTCTCCAATTAACTATCTATGGTGTATACCTGATGCTCACAGCTGCAGCAGTATTAAAACAAGCCGGTTAAATCGACACCGACAGGATGCGGACGCCTTTCCGTATAATGAGCCGAGACACCGGATTCCCTTCAAACAGCTACATAAAATAGCATTAGCATCAGATAAGACTCTTTTCTGTACAATTTACGTGTATTTTAATTAACCGACATCAAAAAAAGGAGGAGGTTATCAATTCGACTGTATTTTGTTTGTTCACTCATAACTTGCGACTGGGTGAACCGATTTCCATGATTCTTTTTTTATTTGAAAGCTGGTGCTTCCCGTGTGGTCCCATTGTCACCATTTCAATACCTGATGATGGGATCTTGTAGAAATCGGGGGAACTCTTCAATAAATAACAGCAGATTAACCGCGATTGTTGCTATAGCATATCTAAGCATTGTTTACGCCATCACACAACATAATATCACGCCTGTACTCACTACAAAGGTTATAAAAACAATTTCGAAAAAAAAAATGTTCAAGGTCACTTACAACGTTTTACAAAAAAAACGCAATACTGAAAAATAATTAGATGTTTGTTCTGATGAGATATTCGGTTATAAGAACAAAACTCTTCAAATTTCATGCGTCCTAATTACGTAAGCTGATCCGTGATCGCGGTACTGTCCCTGGGTAACCGTGACCCTGGAACGTAAAGGGCTATTGAAGGAACACTGTGGATGAGTATGACAGTAGTATGACTGTCAGTACAAGTCTGACAGTCCCTCCACCCAGGGTGGGAGGACTCATTGGATAATTTTGCCTCGTAAATAAAAGATTTATTATGACTTACTTATGTACTACTGACTTACTTATCTACCTTCATTATCGGAAGACAGATTTCGTAGTCTTTTCATTTCCTGCAACGATCTATCGTCGTGTGGTTTATTATATTTCACTAAATACCCAATTCACAAAACAAAATTTAAATCGCTTAAATGGTCATACAAATAGCAAAACCACATTAGCAGAATCTAAAGCCAAAAAATCGTGAAATAAAAAAAATTAAATAAAAAATTATAACCTCCTTCAAAAAACTCAAAAGTGAAAAATAATATTTTATCACTTCACTTTACATAAGCGAAGTAGAAGTCGGTGCCAAATCCCAACATCCATTAAGCGATTCAGAAAAATAGTACTTATGAGAATGCTGCCATACGTGCGTGGTTCATAGTTTAAAAGCTAACACTATAAACTAAGCGAACGCATAGGATTTGGCGCCGACTTCCACTTCGCTTATGTAAAGTGAAGTGATAAAATATTATTTTTCACTTTTGAGTTTTTTGAAGGAGGTTATAATTTTTTATAAAACTACGTGTACTTTAAAACATCCTGTATACCAAAGTTGTAACGCAAAACTGCAAATGATATTGATTATAATCTGCTTTGCAGAATTCAGAGAAAAAACTAAAAACAGTGAATGTGATAGGAACGCATATCAGTGCGTTAATTACGTTGTAACTGTTTCTTTTAGTAATCTGACTGTGTACACCGTGATTGCGTGTACACTGCACTGTCTTGCCTTACAACAGGGAGCCAGATACGCCTATATTTAGTTGTTTCATCCTGTGACCACTGGCCATGCAGGAGCCGAATGCAATCATTTGAATATGTCGTACGCAAGTCCAACAAAATTGACCTAAATGTGCAAGTCGTTGAGTGTATCGTAATTGTTAAACATGGTCAAACATGTTATGTAACAAGGCTTTGTAAGCATGGTGAGGTTACGAACTAAACATGTAGGACAGATGAGCTTTTTTTAATATTGATAAACAAATAAATTATAAGTTATTTATGGTATATTTAATAAGGTACAGCATTCGCTGAGTCCACTTCCTTTCGCTACTGTTTGTGTAATTGTTTTTTTTTTAATGTTTATTTTCGTGAGTGTCTTTTATGTAGCAATAAATGTCTTTTTATTTTATTTGATTATTATTTAAGGAACAAAACATTATACACATTGATAAAGTTACATATTTTTTATTAGTTAGATAAATAGTTGCAAGTCATGCCACTTGCTTAAAGGCGAGTCCAAACATTATAGCAGCGCGTGAGTACCGATAAGTTAATTTCATTCCATGAGGAGTGCCACAAATGACCTAAATTCATATTCAATGCATTCTAAACCATGAATTTTAATATCCAACTGTAGACCGACAGTAGAAGACAAGTGTAGGTGATAAAAGGACTTCAATTTGGCTTATTGCAAAAGCTTTCGATTGATATTTCGTTTTGCTTTCTTGATTTTACCAAAAGGGCTTCATAAATATTAACATAGCGTGGCTTATCGTGTTGGCAGCGTGGCAACTATAGATAGATATTCAACACAACGCGTTTGTAGGCCGCACCGGGCGCCTCATTTGAAACAAAGGTTTAATTTAAACATGTTTATCTGTGTGTACATCGTTATACGTATTTAATATGTTTATTCTGATAGCGGTCAGTACGCGTTATTATGTAAACAGAATTAAGTGTCTAACAACGTGTGTACTGCAGCTTATTACAAGGTGTACTCAACTAGTGTTAACAGTAAAAAGAATATAAAACAGGCATGGTAACTCAATGTTAACTGAAACAATTAGTTACGCTGAGACTTTAGTAGCCTTTTTTAAAAAAAGGCAGGCAGATATGATAAAGCAAGATCTTCTTGGATGTGAGTACCTATGTGACGTGCAATCTGTGCCTGTCACCAATTCTGAGAGTTAAGATAAACCACACTAGAATAACTATAGAAGTTATGATTGTCCTCTGTATATTACAGCAGACCATAGTTTATAAAAAATATCAACGCAGCAGATAGCGCATGTCAACTTAAATGCCATACGCACCGTTTCTTAGCGATAAACAAATAGGTGTAATTAATTTATAATATCGATTAAGCATCAAAATAATGAATTCGATAGCTGATAAAATTTATTAAAACACGTCAATCACTGATAGTCCTATATTATTTAAATTGGCAACTGTGTGGATGCATTGTGATATGCATGCTTATGCATTTTAAAATCAGTAGGGTGACTCACGTAGGTAAAAAAAAAGGTTCGGTTTAATCACAAACTAGTGTTACGTTAAAGAGTCCGAAACTTTACAATTCCAATCCAATTTGGTCCGAATTAAATTGGAGAGTAGGGCCACTGAACGGAATTTTTTATAAAAACATACAAGAATTGATCTACCTGTGAAACACGTAAACAAAATGTAGAGTCACATTACTTAGAATATAATCTCGTGAAGTTTTATCAATGATCATTCAATTTCGGTAGGTCTTACCTCTTTTTTATACTTATCACATTTATTTTTAAATCATTGAATAACAAAGATAACATTACTTAGCGTTTCCTCGCTATTACACATTTCCCTAAATGTGATCGCTTTATTTTATTAGATAGTTTTTATCGTGGTATCATTGACGTCACTGTCCGTGATAAAGTAACGAATGAGTTTTTAACTAAGCTCAGCAGTATAACGGAGCCTCCGTTTTAAATTCTGATATGAAAAATAAATATTAAGTTATTGTGAAGTCTGCTGATTTAATTATGGCTTCAGATAAAATTAAGCATGGCTATATAAGTTTAAAAATATTGAATATACTATCAGAGGTAGACTAATAGACCAAAAATTTAAAATAACAAAAAAGGTTTGTTTATTCGATTTTTTGCTCGGCTATCGCGTGCGGCTATGTTAACTTATATAGCTTAAAAACCTAATAGAAAAATAAATAGTAAAATCAGTAGATTAAATACAACCCTGCAAGAATGAGTTACTTTATTTGCACAATTTCAGCTGTCTGAACTTACCAGAAAGAAAGTCAAAGCAAGACCAACTGACAACCTTAATAAACAATTGGGATTTGTTTTTGATGTAAAAATAACTTGTTACAAACGGTAATGCGTCAACACGGTTCATTGTGATAGTGATGACGTGATGTGCAAGGTGCAGGTGCACGAAGTAGTTTCGGAGACAATGTGTACAATGTACTAATCAAGTCTAAAATAAAAACAAAAAATACGTAGTACGTAGGACCCATTGAAAGCCCAAATAGGCTTGTCGGTCTAGAACATGGGACTCGTGATCAGCGGCGAAATGTCGCAATAAACAGACTTCTGGTAAATAAGAACTGTGAAACCCTTCAGAGATATCCATCACAATAGGTAAGTAGAGGTAACATATAACTTTATAGTAAAGGCCTAAAGTAAGTACTTACTTAGCTAGTAGTAGGATCATGTAGGCATAATGAAAGGTCAATTAGGCGTTCATAGGGACTTTTATCGAGCAGTGAAATGTGGTTACAGACTCCTAATAAATGAGAATATCTCTACCTACACCTACGAAGTTTATAGCCTTAATTATTATGTTTGGATCATATTATCTGTCATATAAAAGTGCATGATAATAAAAAACGCATTTGATACGAACTGTAATTGCGTTTGCGTGCAAAACTCATTATTAGAGTAAATTAGTGCTATAGACGGTAATAATATAGTATAGTTTGAATGGGTAGATACTTTACTACACTATCGTTTGATATGTAGTTATTAGATATACCTACCTACCTAAATATATATTATAAAAGTAGCTGTAATTGCTTCGCAAATTGTATAATGAGTTAATGACGGATAAGAATCGCTACTCCTTTGAAATACAAGCTAACCGCTAGCGTAACAAAACCAATTGCACTGATGAAAAAAGAAGTTTAATTTTGCAGTCTTCAAAATAAATAATTTTTCAACTGAATTTGTGGTAACGGTAGGTACGTCTTTTTTCGACAATAAACTTTGGCAACAAGGTATTGCAGTCAAAATCAAGATTTCAGAAGGTTACTATAACAAGAAGCATGAGCTTGCATTGCATGTTTGCAAGTAATTTTCCAGGTCCAGGTCAGGAAAATAACCTGCTTTATGAATTCATGGTAAGGGGGCAGTTTGTTAATGTGTTTAACCCTATATTACAAGACTAACCAATACAACCAACTCTTTAAACAGTATTTAATAAGATTTAAAAAAATAACATAGCATTATGAATATATTCCCCGAAAGGGTAGGCAGGCAGAGGTGTATAGTATATTACACCCACATTCCACCATTGATCACAGTGATAGAGCCTATTTCCATCAACCGGACACAAATCCAAACTCCGTGTTGCTGAGAATGACTTATGGAAAAACCTATCTACCCTGTAACACTTTGACCGACCCGGATTTTGATCTCAGAACCTTTTGCACAGCAGTCGCGCTTAGCGACCATTAGACCAACGAGGCAGTCTCTCAGATTTCAATAAATATTAATCGTCGTGCAGTGGTACCAGTACAAGGTGGTGCGATAAATGGCTGAAAAACTAATAATAACTATATTGTTAGTAACAATTGCCGAATAATCGTTACACCCAACATAGTCAGCTCGACGGAGACTGTAAAAACATGTCTGAACAATAAGTTCTGGGTTCAAGGCCGCATGCGCAGCACGAGACTCAACAAAACAGATATACATAAATAGATCCTTATTATAAATTCAACGTTTCCTGCAATATAACTTTAAATAATGTTTATTATTATTATATTATAATACAGCCAAAATGGTTGATTATAGCTGTACTTTCAGATGCGGTAGGCAGAAGTGTCAGAATTCACGATATTGCAGCTCTACTATATGTTATAGGCGTACGTAGAGTCTATTAATATGAAGCTTCTGCTTAATAAAGAAACATAACATAACAAAAATCTTAATTAAATACACGAGCTTTAAAGGTATGAATAATTTATTTTTTGATTAATTTAATTGTAATTTGTAAATCTCAGACTACTAACTTATTCGCGACAAAAATCTTGTACTAGGAAATGCTTTCGAGACAACGTCAGTGGGAAAATGTGAGAAAAACTATTTCTGCATTGACCTATTCCACTAAAGATGACTGGACAGTTATGTAATGGCAAGGGTCGTAAAACTATTGTTTACAGTTTTGTAACCCACATACCGAAGCCGTTTATTTGAATTTAATAAAACTCAGGACATAAGAGATGTAACTGCGTACTTTCATCGAAGTAAACAAAAAATTGCGAATTGATACCATAACCGTTTGATAACAATTTTATTCTGTTTTGTTCGAATGCTCTCGTTTATTTATAGATCACAATACATGTTATTTTAAATGTAAACTAAAAGATTTTTATTAACCGACTTCAAAAAAAAGGAGGAGGTTCTCAATTCGTCGGGATCTTTTTTTTATTTATTTTTTTATTTTTTATGTATGTATATTCATAACTCAGTCATTTATGAACCGATTTGTTTTTTTTGTCATATGATTGGGTTTACTTTCCGATTGGTCCCCTAGTAATTTCGTCATTACCTGATGATGAACTTCGAAGATATGGAACGGAACTCCTCATAGGGTCACAGCAAAAAGCCTGTATCTTGATGATATGATAATGATATTGCTTAAGTAGTAGTCGATAACTGATCACTAACAAGGTCTTCCTTGTTATTTTTAGTGGTTAGTTATCGACTACTTCTCCCACGAGGGAGTGGGGGTGCGTTGACCTCCTGCGAAGCGAAGTGGAAGTCGGCGCCAAATCCTATGCGTTCGCTTAGTTTAGCTTTAGCTTTGAAACTATGAACCACGCACTTATGGCAGCATTCTCATAAGTACTATTTTTCTGAATCGCTTAATGGATGTTGGGATTTGGCGCCGACTTCCACTTCGCTTATGTAAAGTGATGTGATAAAATAATATTTTTCAGTTTTGAGTTTTTTGAAGGAGGTAATAATTTTTTATTTAATTTTTTTTAACATTACCTACTGTTAAGCAATTTTTCAATCGTGTCCTACAGCCGCCTAACTATGTAGGTATCTGGCCAGTACAATTAAGTTGAGCTTTAAGATATTTCTGGCAGTCCAAAGTATGAGCTTAGTAAAAGACAATAAATAGGCAGTCCTTAAACCAAACGTAAATTAGATAAATAGGGAATCGTGGGTGACTTTGAAAATTACAGGCGTAATTGATAGCCGTGAATACTAACATTTGATCGACGGACAGTTTTTGTTATCGTTTTATAGAACAAAGAATGTCCATGTACCGAAAGCCTGAACACACATTGCACACGCATTATGTATTACTCCTTACTAATAGAATATGGGACAAAACCACTGAACATAAATTATCAAAATGTGAATTTAGCTTGAAGACTAGTTAAGGTCAATACTACTTCTAACCCCGAAAATATAGTCTAATTTTCCAAGCGATCGTAGTCGGGGGCGAAAATTAGTATTCTTAGATATAAATGCATCTGAAGTTAGGAGTAAAGCCACAAATAAATCGAAAGCTTTAAAATAAATACATAATATGCCTGGTATTGCCACAGGTACGGGATTTACCTCTTCCAATGCGTTATGACGATCCACATGCTCATAATTTCCGCGAAACCTGTTTTGCCAATAGTTAGGTACCTATTAAAATATTTTACCTTATTATAATTGATAGAAAAACTGCATAAAATGTTGGGTTAGATAACCTATTAATTTGATAACCTTAGTAAAGTATTGAATCGAGAAATCCCCAGAAAAGATAATTATGTCTTATTCGCAAAATTACGTTGAACTCGTTATGCCTTATCTTTGAGAAATAAGGACTACGTTTTTTTAGGGGATATTGGGTAGTTGGCACCATTAACCAATAATACCAAGATACTACTCCTCTAAAAAAAGGGTTTATTTTAACCTTAAAAACCTTACACATTTTTAATTATTAATAATAATAGCTGGTACAACTTACATAAATAACTATAAAATTCGATTTTTATTTGCTTTGAATTGATTGGTGGTGTCAACTACCCAACTGCCACACAATAATGTCATTTAAGAAAAAAAAAAATATAACGAAGGAAAAAAAAAATATTTACGACTTCATCATATAATTTTAAACTGTGACAGTTATGTATGTCATTAAAATACATCTGTAAAACCAATTATTTTTTAAATAACGTAGGTCCTGTACTCGAAAGTACAAGAGCATTTTCTCTTAAAAAATTTCAAGATTATTATTAGGTAGTCGTCGGCCTTAAAACTTTGCTTGAGCACATTTAAGATGACTTTTATTAGGGTAAGTATAAAATATGTTTGAAAATGTCATAAAATACAAAATAATTGTTTAATTAAAAAATGGCAAAGATTCTTCAGCTATATAATATACCGTCTTGTCACGGTTAAACATTCTCGCCTGCCTAGTAGATTACGCTTAATTATCATCTTCCTACGTAACTGATTATTGTTTTTTAAACGTTTTTAATAGTGCCTATGTTGAGAAAACAACAAGTGCACTTTGACGATTTTCGTCATATTTTCACAAGCTTGCATCCGCTGTTTAGTATCTTAATAAAGTTTTATAAATGAGAGCTAGAAAGAAATTTCCACTACAGTGTAGCGCCACTTTATTTGGGTCATCATCATCAGCCGGAAGACGTCCACTGTTAGACAAAGACCTACCCCTTTATTGGGGTAATCACCGCCAATTAATCATCCATTTAAGAGGCAAGTACAGCTGGAATAATTCGCAATTTGAGTTGACTTGACCTGCCTTGATATCAGAAATCAGACCAATACAGTTTCGAAGTCTGTGTGACAATGACAACTGTTGCAACAAGTGCCATCATCGATCCGTGTGCTATGTTATTTTATTACGTAGCAGATTTCCAATACAAAGTTCGAAGCAAATAAGAAAAACTGCCAGTCCCTTCCTAATATCATACCTATCTGAAATCCAAGCCAAAAACGGCCATGGTTACCAGATAAATTAACAATGGTTAACACGTTTTACGTAACTGCTATCTCGTGTGCTTGTCATTAGCATTAAGCTTTGGTATGCAAATTATTTGCTTATCAATAACCTTACTATAACGGAAGCCGGATATAGTAATTGGCAGCACCGTTGTGTGCAGGTAATATACGTAAGCTGCAACACAGCTTACAAGGAACAATACTACATGAAAGTGTATTTATAATTTAAGGTAAATTATTTAAATCGGAAGTTCCTTTTGTGCGTTTTTTAAACTATGTTCCTGTTGCCAGTGTTATGGTATTCATAACTATGCAGTAATATATAATGTGCAAACACAGTATGAGTACTTAAGCATGGAGAAAGTGTGAGTATATCCAACTCAAGTAAGCAGGCCACGGGTGGGGTGGCAAAAAAAGTCCCTCATTGGAAAATATCTATAGTCACGTCATTTTACGCATATCTGATAGGTGGCAATTGCAATTTGCGCCGTCAGCTATTTACGTCACATATACACTCGATTTTTAACGTGTAGAAACAATGTACTTGATTACTTGAGTTATACAAAAATAAGTGCAACTGGTACTTGATGTTTCGACTTATGTATAAGTGTCCGTATTTGACAGAAAATAACTTAGCAGCAGGAGAATTCCATGATAGACCAACCTAATAGCATAGTACTACGCAGTAACTATACCAATCTGCCTGATGTGCATCGGTAATAGAGGAATTATTCCCCCTCTCGTCCATTTATAGTGGCCATGGTAGCTAATATTCAGCAGATAACTTACACTGAGATAAATTTATTTTATAGATGGGTATAAGTATTTTATGTAACAAAAGATATTCAATATTATTTACTTATTTTAAAGATAATAATCACATCGTAAACCTATTAAAAAGATCAATGATCTACATGATGTATTAATAAAAGTAAGAAGCTTGACCATCTTTTAGTTTCGTCTAGTGACACCCATTATGAGTCTTGGGGTTTTGGCATATTATGGTAGTATACTGAAAAAAGCTTTCACTTCTAGTAAGTGTTCTGGCTTATGTATACATAAAATTGCAGCTTCATACTTTCATAATATTTTATGGAATTTCAGCAATCAATTTATCTTTTTTAACCTAGCAAAATACGTTTATGTGAATTTATTTAACAGTAATATACCTACTGCTAAATAAATTCACATAAATGTGTAACAGTTATTTTATAATCCTGGAAATTTATTTTTAATCAAATAGGGAAAGAAAAATATTTTATGACTAGGTATGTTATTTAAAACATTGTTAACTTTTCAAATACTATGTTATATTATAATACAAGGCTTTCACAAGCTATTTGCCCCCATTGGCAAATACCTTGTGAAAGCCTAGGTAGGTATAATGTCATCATATAGCACACATTAGGGACTACTAATATTGGACTATACAAGTAAACAAAATTTTTCAAATTGCCTTTATCAATTTAGAAGTTAAGGACAATAATACAATATCTCCAAAATATGTTAAGAGTGGTCACTACATAAGTAAACTGAACTTTGAACACTCATTTAATATAATTTGGATACCTAGTTACCATTTCTGAAATATTTCTTGAAATTAATGTAAGGATATTTGAACTCGGTTATTTTGGTAAAATAGTTTTTGCAATTTTTCACAAAAGATTTAGAACTATGTACTTTTCAACACTACATTCATCATCAAGTTTTTTTTATAGTTTTACACTAAGGGCCTGTTTCGGTATGGAAAATGTAAAAAGTTTGCTATAATTATTTATTAAATACTGTACAACGTTTAATACCAAAAATGGTTATTGAACATATTTAGTAAAGTTTACATAAAAAAAGTGTTTAGTTAAAAAATTGTATTAGGTACTTTTCCACATAATTTTGACTGGACAAAAGGATGATGCAATATACTTCCGACAGATAATACTTTTACACAGTAACAGTTATTTAACCATTTTTTTCAGATCCAGGATGATTTCAGTGGAATTATATTGAAAAATTATATTGATAGTTAGTAGACACAATTTATTGTATTTTTTTTTTGTTATTTATCTACATGACTGTTGTGTTGCTAGTGTAAAGATTTACTTTACTGTGCTTTTATGTAATTTTATCAAACAACTAATGCAACAGATGACTTAGCATGCTATTAATGTAGGTATATTGTTATCATGTCTCATTAATTTCATAAGGAGAATACTAAAATAAGATTGGTATGGTAAACATCTATGATTATATTATCAACATAAATAACTTGTTTACTACACACTATACAGTCAAATTTTTGTTAGTTATCTTTAACCTTCGAGTAATCACAGGAAATGTAAGACACACTCAAATAAAGTCGAAATAAACAGAAGATTACAATGGTATGTACCATGGGTCCCGTTACGTTACCTGCCTAGTCGCTTTGTACAACCATCCCATTACCAACACAAGGCTTACTTACCTGCTGAGATAATATAATCCGTTCAAATATTTAGTCGAAAATAATAAAGAGAAAGTTCAATGCATGGTGTGACACTTGGCAATCAAGTTAACAGGAAAATTAAAATATCATAAATTAAGAAGAAATAACAATTACTATTGCATGCAGCTCATAGGTTATAATGCTCAAAACATCAAAATAATTATAAACACTTACCTCCTTTTCTGATTAGCTGGTTTTGAAGACATTTCGGTTTTTATCATACGGACACTATTATGAAACTTCGCGATACGAACACAATCTTAGAACACTGCCAAGGAGAGTATCATATCGCTTTCCACGATATCCTTTTTGATTTATTTGATCATACACCACAAATAAGTTTCACTAATCACAATTTAGGTCATTTTACAATGCACTACACATAAAAATGCACTTTGTTATCGTGAACTTGCACAGTAGAAACACGAGATCGAAAACGAAGTTACGGAAGGTTTGTTCTATACACCATTTGTAAATTACAATTCGCCAAATAATCGTGAAGTATTATTGGTTAAAAGAACGCACTGGTATAATAAACGCCAATCGTATTTTGGCTAGCGTGACATACAAACAAACTTACGTGTCATAATACAGCATGCTAACAGCATGCATAGATGGCGATAGTAGCTTGTGACGTTTCGTATTTTACACAATAGATTTGTAAGATGGCGCTGCTAGAGTATTGCACACCTTAAAAAAAAACATGATACGTATACATATTTAATATGTTACACGTAGATTTTATACGCACATTACACCTTGTTTTGATAATTTGTAAAAAAAAAAGAATGCAAGCTATGTACTATATTCCAGATTCCAATGTATTCACGCAGTACCTCCGTAGTTTAATAGATGGCAGCACTATGGGAAGCGTAGAAATCTGTTTTTCTTAACTTTACTGGTTTTGTTCCGACAACTCTTTCTAATTCATCAAGCAATTCCGTAAAACTAATGTAGCAAAATAGAGCAGAGGTAATAAGTAAGATAAGCAACGACGAAGAGCAAACCCTTAAGATTCGAACCTTGATTGAGGGCGTTGCTACCAAATGATGACCGTGATACTACAATTATCATGTACTTAGTTACTACCATCCGTGACCGGAGTATCCATTTGAGCACATCATGTCTTTGGCAGCCGATACTGCCACTGATTTGTCAGTATGACTACTACTTTGTAATAGCCAGTAGCAGTATTTAAATTATATTAATACCTGATTAAGAAGCTTCACTTTTAGGTTTAATTTTATGAAAAAGGGGTTTTTATTTCTGTACAGTTTCTATTAAATAATTAAAACTAACTTAGTACCCTAAATATGTAGGTAAAAAAACTTAATATTACTTATGTAAAGTAAATAAAATTCCGAGTCCTATATCAGATTAGTCTAGATGGTATCTATGGTATTATTGATCCTTGGCCGAGTCTTTGCGTGATCACTGTCTTGGAAATGATTATAATTATCTACCTAGTAAATATATATTCAATTGCCTGCGTTTACCGCGTTAGTCCATTGATGACTCTGAATGTGTATAATTATCTACTGTATGCCTACAGTACATTAATGTCATATTGATACTGCATAAATATATGTTTAACAAAAAGAATAGGTTGAAAAGTATCTCTATTTTGATATACATAAGACCTATTTTTTTTTTGCTCGCTAAATTTGGAGGTGGATGTTTCTACTACAGCTATATACAATTATACATCCCTGCCAACCGACGCATACAGGCGTGATGATTGCATGCTTAGAGTATTGCATATTGTATTTATTGCAATGCATTATAATAATGGCAAAAATGACGTAGTTAGCGTTGAAGCTTTGAAAGAGGATAAATCCAAAATAAATATAAAAGCAAGAAGGGAATTAATACCTAAGAAAAATAAGTATTCTGCAATTAAACAGTTGGGGGCTGTAGTTATAATTGTTCATTTGATGCAATTGTCATATTTCTTGCTATGTTTAATTCATGAGGCGCCCTATCGGATTACCAGAGATAAAATCACAGTAATGTAAATAAATAGGTAATTATTAAGATTTCTGTTGTTAGATTTATCCAACACCAATACATCGTTTTGAGAGCCATTACTTAAAGATTGAGATCTTTATGGTGCATTTGTGGGCCGGGTCTTTCGCCGGGTCATTGATCAAGTTACGTCCAAACTGAGCATTGATAAATAGGTGATTGTAATGAGGTGAAATATCGAGGTAATTTTCTGTAATGATTAACGATGTTTAAAAAAATTAAGAATTCTTTGATCTGATTACGCAAGCGTTGGTAGTTACTGATTACAATTTCAATGGTATTACCCAAATACCCACCAAGTCATCAGTTCGACACTAGGGTAAGTAGATAGTTAGGTATAACTGACTAGAGAAACTTAACTTGAACTATTGACTTTTGGCAGGTTTTGAAAAGTTTTATTCGTATACGGGCCACATATTTGTTCCGAGATTGCATGATTCATTTGTCGATAACGCATAGTGTAATAATCCTATCAGAATGTAAGAAAACGTGTCCAGGTACCTATTTCTATCAACAGTTTAGATTTGTGTTTTGAAATGTAATTTAAAGCTCTTTGTGATTCCTTAGATTAAATAATACATTATAATTATATATTCAGCTATTCATTATTTTTATCAAATTGCACCATTGAGGTAGATAAATCACGAGATAATTGCATTGGTGCTAGAACGCGCGGCTTCTAATGAACGCCATTAATTATTTTATTTGAAGGGCACGTCGGGCCTGTCAAGATGGATTAAATAAAAGATAATATTTAAAATAAGAACTAAACGTAGCCCATAGGTCCCTTCCATTATTTAAGTTTTTGTTTAAATCACTTTAAGATATCACAAATTCACAAAGGTGCTTAAACCTGTTTGTGATAATAATAGTATACAAAATGAGCTTGTTTTTGTACTTTTGGTGGGTTTGATTTAATAATAAAAAAGTTAGATATAGGTAAATAAGAAAAAAACAATAGCACTGGAATTACAAAAAAAGTTACTGATAAATTTATAGCGCCTGCAAATTTAATATTAGCAAATTCTTACTTCAACACAACCGACGATTGCTAAGCTATTTTTGGTTCCAAGTACATCGTAACTTTGTAAGTTCTTATCCATTTAGACTTTACAAGCAACAATTGGCGTCAATACGTAATCACTTGCGTTTATTGCGCAACATACCGGCGCAGCTTTATTTAGGTCTTGTCCGGTGTATTGCTAGTCTAGACGATAGACGGGAATATTTTCATCATACTAACGAACAGGCCGGCTCCTTGGCGCCTTTCAATAATTCTGTTTCTGCTAATTCCGTTTACTGGGGGCATGGCCGTTTGAAATTCTAGTGCAATTTTATTCTTGATTGAGAAATATGATTCTATGCTAATTTGTTGTCTGCTGTCACAGTAACACACTGTCCTTTAGGTAGAGACGGTCAAGGATTTGTTTTATATTCATCACACACACATCAGCCTATTGCAGTCCACTGCTGGACGTAAGCCCCTCCAGGGTACGCCACAAGGCCCACTCTCCCGATTTCGGGCTGAATAGAAGGGCGGCCGGGAACTGGGGGCCGTTTTCTTTGGCTACTCTTTATGGGGGGTTTTGCCCATAGACCACTCTCGCCAGACGGGTTGGTTGTTAAACATCGCTAAAATTATATTTTCTGAATAGCAGTCAATAATGTGCCATGCATTAAGTACACCACAGACCGCCAATTAATGGTTGGAAAAGTTAATCACGATTCTTAATTTCCCCTTACAGCGATATAATGTCAACAGCTGGTAATTAAAACGACAATTAAAAATAATGACTGCGTAATAAGCGATTGCTTTATAAAGTAAACTTGTATAAGTACCTATAAGTAGTTAGGTACTAGGTAGTTGGGATGTGTTATTTAAAAAGACAAGTTCTTCATAATTATTTCCTGCCTGTAATGATATTAGAGAGTAATACACTTATCTAGTACATAGGTAGATGTTCACCTTAATATATTTTAAGGATAAATAATAATTTCTCAATTCTGTAGGTTTAAAAAAATAATACTCACCACCTTTTGAAATCTAGCTACCCTCTTCCGCTTCCTAAAAATAAAGCTGAAAAGAGGAAGCTCCAAAAACGCCAACACCCACATAAAATAAATAGGTATTGTGTAGGATCAAAACACGAAATAAAAAATATTTTCACGTAATAAGCTTCTTTAATAAACCTATAAATGTTTTAAAATACAATCAAATGTATCTCAATATCCAACTATTTGTGGCAAAAGATTTTCTGAGTACCTTTACTAAGCCGCCGCAGTATCAATGTTTATGTTTAAAAAAAAAAAACTTTATTTCCATTAAAAATAATATGAACCATGATTTGCGGCTTAAGTGCTATTGGCGTCATGCCAATGTAAAAGAACGTAAATATGTTAAAATACATCTCTCTTATTCATGAACCTGGATAATATCTAGAAACCTATTATAAGTCCATTGTCATCTCTGTTCTTTGACATGCATACGTTTAAAATTGTATTTTCTTATGAATAAGGGGGTATTTATAGGTACATACATAATATATTATAGCTAGATACTGCAATAAAGAGTATCACTACACTATCAACTGCTTATCTGTATTCACTTACCTGCCCCTAACGGTACATCAGTACAAACTTGCCCTAATTACTTGTTGGACATATTTATGGCTCTTTAACTTAATCAGATGTGTATCTCTTAAGCTTTACTATTTCCGGTGCCACATTACTTTGTAATAATCTTTTGTAAATACTTAAAAAGGATCGTAGACTTTTTATGAATCTGGTTCGCTTACAAATGCATTTGTAATTATAAGGAACTCATGTATATATTTATATTCATGCCTGTTTCTAAGCAGGGTAGGCGTAGACTACTGAATTCCATCTGCTATTCTGTCAAACCAATTTTCTTATTATGACCTCGCCTGCAGCATGAAAATGGGATCTGCTCGTCGATTAGGGATCTCAAAATTTGCCTCTCCTTATAATAGTCTCCCCCCATACCATGAACACTTAAAGCAGGACAGCTTACGTTGTGGAAACGGGCCGCTAGGTGTAGTGTAATGCGGCGTCTTGCTTCCACAACGTAAACTGTACTGCTTTAAGAATTCATGGTAAAGGGGCTGACGCTGGTGACGTAATACGATAAGGCGGGGAGATTATAGGTATTATAAGTGATGTCTCTTCTGTAGGCCTGAGCATACCTTCCTCAATTCTCGTCACTACATCTTCATTTCTCTACCCTTCACAGCTCTCTTATCAGTCTGTATCTTACGTTACGGTTTGTCCTGAACCGGGTTTGAACTTGTAACAGTTGTAGCCCTTTTGTCACGGACGGTCATAACTGTTTGCATTTTAAACATATTCAGATCAGCCTTAGGAGGATCTCAAGATATTGCCTGTTACTTTAATTACATTAATTATGCAAATTGATAACTCCTATCTAAATGGAAGATGAAAATACCTTCTGGAAACTTGTTTTCAGTAAACAAATTCGCAAAAACACTCCAGGAATGATAAGTATTAACTACCTACTTACCTACGTAATGGAAGATGTCTTAGAAACTTGCAGTGCATAGTATTGGCATCTCTTAACATAATGATTCTTGGCAATGCAAACAGCAATCATACGGGGATGCACCCGTATAGATATTGCTGTAATTGAATTGCAAATCTGCTATGCAACCTTGTTTATTAAATACATGTTTCCGTCGGCGACTCCGTCTGCATGAATAAATTTACTGCGATTTTCGCAGGATACAAAGTAGGTGCATTATTTCCTTCCTCAGGGCTTGAACTATTTCTTCGACTAATTTTGTAAAAAATCAGTTGCTGTAAAAACGTTAGAAAAATATAGTAATACAGAAATACTTCCGCATTTATTGAATAATATCTAATAAATAGGGATTTGTCTGATAGAGTTTCTTGTAATGTTGACTCGTTTGACCATTGCATTGGACTTTATGCAATAACAATGTCGTTAGACTTACATTTGCATATACAGCTTGTAATATAAAGGCTTGGTCACACGTAGAATGTCTTCCGTGCATGTAGAAGTATGATAAATATTCACATCGATACTGAATGTGAATGAATATAAATGTTGTTCGTTCTATATTGACACACGGAGCTCGGTGGCTGTTAGAGTTCAAGAAGATAGAGTACTTTGGTCGTTGAAAGATTGTGTTTGGTTTCAATCTTATTTAAATAAACTAATAATATTGACTTAAAGTAACATTATCTGAATACTCTTGTTATTTGTGTTCACTATAATTAATAGAAACACGGTCTGACTAACCACTGCTACTAATTATAATTCCAATGTTTGTGATTTTCTCACCCCGTTTCTGGACGTTTTACTTATTTAATTTGCATGTTCTCGAATTCTTAAATTTTATTGATAGAGAAGAAGAAGAAGAACGTGTATAGATTACAATGACATAGGTACACTAGCTTCTGTATTCACAATACACAAATGAAATTGCCTTTGAAACAATACATTGTTACCATATCCACATCTGATATCAGTTACATAGCCCGCTACTGAACATTCAGAATGCATAAAAAATAGATAAAACATGAAATATAAGCTCGTGGACACAATATCTATAAAATGGATGAGGCACTTTGCAACAAACGCTCAATATTTTGATAAGGTAGCGACGCACGATCATTATTTGAAGTGATTTACTCGATTGCGGGCTGGCAATGATGCTTTTTTGTGATAGTCTATTGGATTTTTTTGAAATTGGTTACTGTTTTAAGTCGTTAGATCCGTATAAACTTTTTTAAACGTGTAATGTTATTTTAATTCACTAAATACCTACTATTCAAAATTGCACATGTTTAATCACGATTCGAATCAAGACACGTTCATTCAAACTTTCAATTTGTCAAAATATCAATATGACGAATAAAAAGCGGCATTGCCAGCCCGCCAACTAGAAAATACTCCTAAAGGAAAATGGAACTGTTACAATGAAATATAATAGAACAATGACAAATAATAAATTCGCGTGTAGCGTGGGTGACACGCGACGACAGAACATTTTGTGAACGTGTTGCTACGTAAGGGGGTTCCCCCTAACGCTTCTTTACTCAATAATTTACTGTCATGCGGACTATTGACGTTTCAAAACAAAGTGCCTCATTTGCCGCCATTGCTACTGATATTTTCGATAATGCCCTAATACGCTACACAGGCTTAGAAAGGTTCATATTAGTGCGAATACCGATGTATTTTTTTCAATAAGATATTTGTGCATACTTTCTTAAATTTAGGAACAAAGAATTGTGGCACGTTTACACAATGATACCTCGCTTTGTACTCTACATTTATTTCATGCGAGGTTAACTTACCGTCTATCAAAATAAACGTGTGCCCTGCGAATCTTTTTCAAATGTAAAGCCATTTATAAAGCGTTTAAATATAGGCACATTTAACAAAGTGCATCCACTACTTACTTTTTTCTCTACTTCTTGCCTGTCTCTAAAGCCAATGAAAGCTTTAATTGCAGACATACAGCCTTCCAACCTACCTACCCTAATTTCGTCGCTTGTTTGTTTACCCGCCAACTTGTTTACCTTTTCCGCTAGAACGTCGCACCGCCATTAAATATTATGCATGTTTGTAAGTGCATGATAAGCCGCTTTAATGATAAACCTGATATGAAATGCACGCATATTACATTGACATGTCCCATTCCACAATCTTACAAGACATAAATAGATTCAAGCAAGCACTACACGGTGGTATACAGAATTACAGATAGGAGTAATAATTGAATTGGTTAATGATAACAGTGCAGTAGTAGTTATCGAGTTTCAGTACTCATATTTTCATTTTAGTCTTCAGTTGTTCTATATTTTATTCGCGTCTACTTTCTGGTTTCTACTTTAGACTCAATTATTAAAATCGTGATTGCTAACATCGCTGTCTTTTCTATCTATGCTTAGAAACAATTCGTTTTTACATAACCAACTTTTTAAGTTGTACAAGCGTAATAATAATATGTAGGTACTAGTTAAGTAAATATGAAAAATTAAAATGTTTTAGGTAAATAGAACTTAAATAAAATAGGTATCAAAATGTAAGCTATTTATCTAGGTAGGTATTCATTGCTTTACCTGTTTATTGAAGGAGGTAAAATAAACACATTACAATAATATAATATTGAATAGCAAAATAGTTCTAATCAACACTCAGAATAGGAATAACAAGAAGGGTGAAATACAAACACTATTTAGGTAACGAGGAACAAAAGGTCCTCCAAATAACTGAATAGGTACTTAAAATAGCCCAGTTTACTTTCCCCCATTAACTATAGCCTAGTTTCCACCCTTCAGCATAGTTTAATATTGCCAGACAGAATTACAAGAACCGACTGTTTTATTAACTAAACGGTAGTATTTTTTAAGCTCTATAAGCACCCTACACTTAGAATTTCACAAGGAATTTCTAAACTAGTTTTGGCCATTTATAGATATGGTATGATATATGGGTACAATAAGGATTTTACTCTATTTGAAGAACATTAGAATACTATTTTATTTTCTTAGGTTACAATTTGAGTTGAGTGAGAAAGAAAATGAAGCAAGTCCATTGCTATTTTTACCAAAAAATAGCAATGGGCTTGCCTCTTATGGAAGTTTTATGATTATGGGAATTCCAAGTAGAGTATGTCTGTCTGAGTGTGACTTCAGCATATACAGGTAAGATATCTAATAATATACACAACGTCTCTTTGTAACACAAATACTTAAAGTTAAAACAAAACATAATAAAATACAATACAACGTTAAGTAAAGAGATCGTTTACTCTTCCTTTTGTAGAAACTTTGTCTAAAATCCAAAGCGTAATGTACCGTATAAATTACAAATCTTTTTATCTGGAGATCTGAATTCTGAACCCAGCGGCAATCCATCTGGGAGGGCCCGAAATATATCTGAGTCGTTTATACAATTAATGGATTACGATGCGGAATGTTAATTCTTACGGTTGATCTTAAGATTGTCATTATTATCCTTTTGAAAAGAGTTAGGACATCGAGGAACATCTAGTTTTCGGCCTATATAGCTAAGTACATTGTTACTTGAATTAAAAACTTAAAATTTATTTCGGTGTCAAATAACTAGCTGTTTGCATCCCACAATTTTTCTCCATGCAGGAATCGGACTCTACGCCTTTACGCAGAACAATTAATTAGCCATTGCGTAATTCGTTCATCAATTACATTATAATATTGTTTGTTTACTGTAGAGTATGCCGACTAGATCTTTATGAAAGAAAGATCCTTTTACAATGTTCCTTGAGTGAAGAAGGCTTTTATAGCTTCCCTTTTCGAGTTGCAGAGGGCAATGACTTTCTTATCGTTTGAAATGTCTCCCCGCCTGCCTACTCTACGGTAGTCTGACTAAAGACAAACATCTATCATACTATTCCTGCGTTCTGTCGACCGCATTTTGTGTGTTACTCTAAGTCTAAACAAAGCATAAAGTTGGTTGAAATGTTAGCACAATAGAGCATTGTTGGTACCAACAAACAAAATTGTATCAACACTCGATAGGTCGTAGTGAAAGTTTATCATCCCACACGGTGGTAACGTGAATTATGGGATTTTCATTAAGTATGAAAAGGGTGTAGAGCGCTTTTAAGTGCATAGAGGTTGCATTTTGGAATATTTCTGAAGGAGTATGTAAAGATGTAATGTTGCACATTGATAGGTTTTACTTTATAGCAATATATTAGAATTAAAACTAATATTGCATACAAATGTTGTAATGGAATTTGCCTGAGCTTGAACTTGCAGTGCAAGGTTGTTCATAGGAATTCACGCCGACATTACCATACTTGTAACATAATCTTGTGTGTTCCACAGACATGTCAGTTTACATAATTGCATTGGTAGGATGGCCGTTCTTTACTAATTAAATCTGATCGTGATGAAAGATTTTGATAAAATCTTATGCACATTCAGATAAATTGAGTAATCACAGGCTGATGTATTGGATGTATTATTGGAGTGCGATTTTTTCTAAGCAAAAGTTAAAATTTCTTCATTAGCATCAGCTGGGTATACCATAATAAGTATTTTTCCTACATGAATCCCATCGGTGTTGTCATTCATATAATGTTAGACAACTTTATAGCAACTCCCAATATTTTGGTGTTCAGTGGTACACCAAGTTAAGCTTTGAACTTAGTCTCATTAATACTCAAAGTGTTTCATTTTGTTTATTTATACAAATGAGAGTTATGTCTTTATTTTAGGAATTTAGGCTATAAATTAAATTGTGAGTTTTATCATAGCACCCCATGATGGAAGATGAATTATGACGAATGTGAAATGTATTTGGGTCATCGCTTTTGAACACCATAATAAATCAAATGCGGTAACAAACAGTAGGTATACCGAATATACCGATGATGAATATATTTTCTTTTTCCGTTTCAGAAAACGTGAATAGGGACAGGGCTATCTTCATTTTTTGGATTATAAGCCGAAAGGGTAGCTATGCTGCTTATTTTTACCGGTTTCATGCTCATTAATTTCTACAATAATACGAAACTTGAATATTGGATTGAAATGAAGTCTTTTTTGTTTGTAGACTATTAAAGGTTCTTGTCAGAAGGAATAATTGTTTAACATTTGCGATTCCAGTATACTACAGATTTCTTTCTTCATCGATCTTGTTAATCTCTCATCATTATAAGTTTTCTTTTTCTTTTAAATACGTTGCCCCCCCCCCCCCACCCTAGAAATATCTCCTGTATCGTGGGTGCGTTTCACAAACATGAAATATCTCATACACAAAAATCCAGACTCGGGACAAACATCTGCGGATCGCACAAATTTTTGTCCCGTGTGGGAATCGAGCCCGCAATCCTAAGCGCAGCAGTCCAATAGCTTGGCCACTGGCCCCAATCAGGTCTTCAAAGTTTAAGCCAACCGCTTCTAAAAAACAAAATAAATGTTTGGTTTCTTAAACGATAAGTTATGTAGTTATGCTATTTAATACATGCTTAGATATCGTTTAAGAAACCAAACATAACAGCCTAAGAGTTAGCAAAAAAAAAATTGCCAGAGGGCAGGGCAGGTGCAATAAAATTAAAAACCATTTCGTTGAACATGATATCGCCATCGTGCCATTATATTACTCATAAAAGTACACAAATGTTTATTTTTTTAAACTTTTGACATGTTTAATTGCCCACATGCTGTTGATTTGTGGATTGAATTACTAATTAATTAATTAATTCGGCCCTGTTCTGTTGCAGTTTCCACTTTATGACTTTACGGTTTGGGTTTGATGTCTTTTGCAATAAAAATATTAACATTAGTTTGACTAGTTTTATTTAACTGGATGGTATGCTGATTTTAACCATTGCGGTATTTTATGTTTCCAATTTACTGTACCAGTTCTCATTTATATATTTTCTGTTCTGACTTTAGACGAAACATAGGTAATACCAGAAGAAATGGGACTAGGGGTCGCAAACCGGGATTGCGAATACCGGAATATCGGGTCAAAATCACCAAAGTACCGGATAAATATCGGGATTTTTGGTATTTTTGCGACTCTATGTAAAAGTGACTGGTAATTTATCAGACAAACTCAATTGCGACTTATAGCAACGCAAATTGCAATCTTCGTTCAAAGTGCATGAACAATTTAAACAAGATCGTAAACCATAATGCAAGTCGAAGTACTATGATTTATAAAGGTAATAATAGTCCCAACAGATCTAGATCAGAAGCGACTCCTTCGCCCGTGCACCAAAATAACACCTTTAGCACCGTAATCTTCATTAAAGAGATGATTCGAAACAATTTTCTCTCCACACCATGTACTTAAGGCCGTGTCAAAATATTAACCTTCGTAACACAATCCATAGACCTTATATTTAGCTGCTCTTTACATCCCGGCCTCGTTACGATAAAATATCGTTATAATGAGCTCCAGCCGGCAGGTTAACAAGCTCTTTCATCTGGCATCGCCCGTGAAATGCTGTCTTTTTAATTATATTGACAGGTGATGATGTTTTGTACACTCCACCACAAAGACTTTATGGAACAACTATCAACTCTTTTCCCTCAGTTTAGGGCTCAAATTAAGGTGGGGTTTAATCTCGGTGCATTACCATACGCTTTTCATTATAGCTCCGCTGTTAACGTGTTTTCTCTTTTTATAGAATACCAAACAATAATAGAGAAGTATTATTACATAATTATGTATAAATATTTAGTTGTCGTGTTGCTAGTGCTGGTTCGTGTAACTATTTGAATTTGGCTTTCTAGTTTCGGCTAGATTTCCGTGCAGACTGGCTAAAACGGCGGACGAGCTTGTCACGTACGCTGATAGGTGATAGGCGGTAAAAAACTGCCGCCGGTCGTGATAGGCCCACGTATCTGGAGACAGGACAGATTGAATGAAACATTTGCGTCGTAAATTTAACTGTTCCCAAAACGGTCCGCATTGATTGTTCGCTCGATTAATTTTGTTCGTTGCCGTGTTTTACTGTTATCCTCCCGACTGTACTTCCTGTCAATACAATACGATGAAAATAAAACAAAACGGCAGTAGTTGGCGCGGCCGAGAATCGCCGAAGTAATTGAAATAATAAGTGATCCCTACTGTACCGTAGGGTTAACGATCTCCAACTAATGGGGGGTCCGGGAGAAATTGACGGGTGTGCGATAAGCGCGCCTTTTTCAAGGCGACCGATCATTACTGAGTAACGAGTAATGTAAAGGTTTAGATTGAAACTGTTGTTATACCATGTTTCCTATCTTATTGTGAAATTTAATTAATTATTGGGTTCCAAGAAGGTCAAATTGCCCTCGGTTTTTGAAGCTAATTATGGGAACATATTTTTTTGGTTCGCATGGATACTACTTCTATAGGTAGGTACACTATGTATTTTAGAAATATATTTCACGAACATAAAATAAACTGATTCTGGCAGTGCCTATAAATACACATTAATTATAATACGAAAACTGTGTTACTTTATGGAGAGAATTACGTCCGCTTCAAAACCGTTCATCAAAGTTTAAAACTTCGTTACAAAGCTCCAACTTTCATATTAGGTTCCACTTAGCAACAAAAGGCAGATACTGATTGTGTTATTACATTATTATATCCTTTAATCAAAAGGAGGCTTCATCATCCTTGAAGAGACAGATTATACTACGAGAGTTCAGGCAACTCCTTAGGCGATACCTGACGTGGGTCGGCCATGTCATCCGCAGGCTGTGAAAGTAACTTGGTAAGAGAAATCTTGTCATTGAAAGCCTGACAAACTTCTTGGATTCCTTAAAAGTCTAACGTCCTTTGGCGAACAGGGCTTACAATAACAAGGTAGCCGCATCATACTCATTTCTGAATCATATTTGGTGAAACTAATGAATTATCTTTTAGGAACGTTCGCATTTCATCACATTTTGATTCATATTTCCCGGTTAATAGACTCGCCTTCTATTACATTGCGACTTAGGTACAACATAACTGGCGAAATGTTGGTGTACTTTATGTGCACCTTTGCTTACCTCTTTGGGGAACACAGGCGTGGTGTTATGTATGTTAAGCATATTATCATAATATGCTTAATCTACAAAAGGCGCTTTCTAAATTAAAAAAAGCCGTTGCGTATCGTAGAGTTAACCTGTTAACAATGCAGCAGAAATCCAAGAAATGGATTAAAAACAAACCAAACGTTCCATTTTAAACGAAACCCAACCAACAGATGCTGTATAATCAATTCCAAATCTATACATAATAGATACTTACTGCTCACCGTAATTGGAGGGTTACTGATTATTGATTTAAATGACCTTTATTGAAACTAACTTTGTTATTACGGATTAATTATAATGTTCGCTCGACGATATATGGCTTGTTGTGCTCGTGTTAATCAAAGTCTACTAAATAATTTCAGTTTTCAGGGTTGTCCTAAAACTTTTGCAGGAAATCTTTGGTTAAGTATACTTTATAGCATCGAAAACTTAAAAAAAAAATTAGGATCCCTTATAAGGTAATTGCTAATTGGCTTTTAAGTTTCACAAAGTCTTTCACCGGAAATTCTTAGTTACCTACCATAGTAGGTAACTAAAACTTCAATTTAGTTAATTACTTAAATAATAATAGAAAGTTTTATTTCACTTACATATTTTGGAGGAGCTTTTTGGCATCAATTGCTTTGACATCCCTCGTTCATATAACCTATGGCCCGGAATTCACTCTAGCAAGCATGCTAGTATTGATTGCATTAAATTATTAGGATCTCGACGTTACAGCGGATTTGGCACTATATCATCTAATGTACTGTACAGGGAAAACCCTGGATGCAAAAGGCCCAAAATAGAAAACAGTGGCGTTTAAAGGAGGAGTCTTATGCCCAGGAGTAGGTTACATAATAGCTGATGATGATGACAGATGATGATCGCGGCTGCTGAGCTTGAGGTCCTGGATTTAATGCCTAGGTCGGGCAAAGTGCACATAACAATATTGTTTCATGCGAGATTTAGTTTGCAGCTGGATCTAAGATAAAAGATAAAGATACATTCCATTAACAGTAGATATATAGCCCTCGTTTCTGTACAACAGCATTTTGTTGGACGAGCAAATTACATTTTGATGACCAGTGTTCTGTTATGATCACGATACCTGTATCGTAATTTATAGTTTTTGCTGCTACGGTTCCAGATACACGCGTCATTATAGAATTACCTACATTAATACTTATATTATGTACTTAAGCCTGCAGTTTTTCATTTTTACCTTATAAAAGCCGTGGGAATTTAGACGTCTGTCTTTTAGCTAGTCTTGGTTCATTCCTCCTCTTATCCATGAAGAGGTCTTGCCGTAATAAAGTTTTGAAAACGGAACTTGGCTTGCAATAAAAAGTGCTTCTATCCGCCACTTCGCGGTGTCCTTTAGCTCATATATATTTAGCGTCAGCATCAGAATATATTTAGCGGTTTAGACAGCGACTAAGAGTTTCTCTCACATTTATTTAATTACTAGCTTTTGCTTGCGGCTTCGCCCGCGTTAATTTAAATTATTGGTTAGTATTATACATAGGTATTTAATATTATAACTTTTTCCCGCCGATTTTTGTCCCCCGCGTTAACCCCTAATTGAACCCTTTAGAGGGTTTAATGAAATAATGTTTAAGACCCGAGAAAGGACATAGCCTAGTCCTTTTCTCGGGTCTTAAACTTTCAGCACGCCCAATTTCATTAAAATCCGTCCAGCGGTTAAGACGTGAAGACGTAACAGACAGACAAAGTTACTTTCACATTTATAATATTAGTATAGATGCAATATAACGTTCGAACGATCTCCTGGTATCAAATGCAACACCGTGAATAATTTGCTTACTTGCTCCTTGACAAATTAGGGATACATTTGGATGAGAATATTGAATGGTCAGTGCTACATTTACGGTGTGGTTGACACTGATCCAAGTGCACAATGGTGCACTCTATCAAGTCGCCACATCCATCGCGCGTATCTCAATTCATCAGCCGAATCTCGGTTGCAATATTAAATCCAACGCATCTATCTAGGATCGTGGTTTAGTACGCTACTCCGTACCTGAATTACGCTATATTTTTTACACCAGCTGTAATTATTTACAAAATAAGACCATTCTAAATGATGTTTTGATGGCACATATAGTATTTGCTCACTGCCAGAGAGTGTGACGGAATGCATAAATATGGTCGTCTAGGGCTTTCATGGATCCGAAACTGACAAAGTTTACAGTTATTACTGAGACGAGAGATAACGTTTTTCGCCTAATAATTCACATCAAGCCTCATATATAAGGGAAATATGTTAACCCAATTTCAATTCCAGATAAATATTTTTATTTTGTACATCGATCATCCCTGAACACACTCGTCCTTCAAAACAAGTAATATATACAAATAATGACGAAGCTGTATTTAATAATCTCGATGGTTTCTCTGTAAAAGATAATTGTAAATATTTGTTTGAAGCATACGTACGTAATCACACGCTACTTGAAAGCGAACACGAGATATCTCATATTTGTACTGAATTGGCAAATAATCTCTTTGTTCAAATTATAGACGATAGTAATGCCTACTACAAAGATTTGTAATAGAATTCGCAAGAGATTTTCAACCTTACATTGGTTTGGTATAAAGTTGTAAATCCCAAAATAATAATTTATGCCTAATCACGTATTGGTATGGTAATCGGTCTCTATTTTATTTGACATTTGATATTGGTCAGTAAACAAAATTACATGCAACTTTTGCTAAACACTTTGCTCTTGGGGGTTGTAGCACCGTTACGATATCCGATGACTTCATATTGTGTTGAGTTTGTCCGTCTTATTTGACATAAGTCTTAGAACTTTCGATATAAAAAATTAAAGTAATTTGAATTCCGTTTGCGTAAAAATTTGCAAAGAAATCTATCATAACTGTAAGAAACGGTAAACGAAATCAATAATCTAATCGCCATCAAGAATGAACAAATAGACATATACGAATAGAATGAGATACAGTATTTGTAGTGTCCTCAAAATTCACAGAGAGCTATTGTCAAATTAAGGATTCGAGTCAAGCAACTAGGTGTTCTACGCCTTAATGTTCTCTATCTACTCACCTATCTATATTTCTATTCAGGGATAGATTACCTTACACAATTTCCTTCTCTATTACTCCTCAGCAATCTTCCATAATTAAGTGGTTAGCGCCCATTCTTCATCATCATCTCCCTACTAGCTCATAAACATGTTAAATTGGCTGCCTTTTACGATGCCTACCTAAATGGTATCAAACGATCTAATTGCTTTATTCTGGCCGCTCTCTATTACTGCATACAATGGCTGTAAAGTTTATTTTTCCCATTTTGTAATAAACTTTGCTTGCAACTTGCTGGGTTTATTAGGTTTTTAACCACCCGGCCTCTTATAATAAGGATTGCGTTTTAGAGCTTCTCCATACTTGCTCTAGGGGGTGTGTGTTTTAATTAGTTTAGAGATAAATGTATTAAAGTTATATTGATTATCAGGTTAATATTATGCCTTTTTAAAGGGACAAATATATTTTTACGTTATCCTAATTAGTTAATTTGTACGTTGGTAAAGGAATGCTTTACTCATATCTAATTCCGAGCTCTACTCTACGCATTTCATTAGTATATTCACAAATGGCATGCTTATCAGAATTAAGTTCCTCATTTAAAATTTCATACAGAATTATAACATTACCTTCTATCTTTATACAGTTTTCTCTTCTTTACATTTGTTTTAATATAACGAGTTTATTTCTGTCGAATATGTCATTTGAAATGAAGTATCATCGACAGTTTACGGTGCTTTAAGTTTACAATACAATTACACAATAGCTAGACACCTCTAGTCCTCAGGTGTCTCTAATGTATCTATGTTTCTACATTTTCTACTTAAAGTCCATTTTCTATTCTTTCAAAGCTCCCAAAAATTCTTGACAAACAAATTAAGAAAATCTGCATTACCATAAACGTATAGTCGTAGTTTCTTCGAAAAAAGCTCGTTTCTCGCGGGTGTCGTAAAAGGAGATTATATCAAGAAGATTTTGTAATATCAACGTCTTGCGATCAACAAGACGTTTAGTGAGCTTCGTGCTTGTGGCGATATTTCCTTACGACCAGTCTATAAAGAATATGTGTTTCATCAATAAATGTTGATAAGTTGATAATGACGATATCACTGAGTAATGTGAAGATTTGTGCCTCATAAATGGCATTGGAAATCGACGATATTATGTAACATTTGTGATTATATCAACTATACTTTTACGTAATAGCAAAGAAGCTGTTTTGATCTAATCCCTCTCTTAATACAAAATAAAAGGAGTTTAATAAACCACAGCTCACGGTATAAAATTTGCCAAAAACGGTTTCTCTACCTTTTATAAGAAAATATTTGTTGCCTGAAATAAATGTAATAAGCTTTTAGAATAGGTCTACATCTTCGGTACAAAAAAACGAGTACTTGGTCTAATACCAACTCGGTTGATCCATATTTTGCGTCTACCGACCTAGCTCATGTTTTACGACGTAAAACGTAGAGACAGTCACCGTAAATATCCCTTTATCTCTATTTTGAATACGATTTTGGCCCTCTTCATAGTTTTTATGCTACAAATATTGCAGCTGACATTTATGTGACCAAGAAATAATTTATGATCACAATATATTTCATAAAAAAATGTTGTATGATCATGATGTTTGGAATTACTATTATATTTTTCATGTGTGTGTATTTTCACGGATATTTTCTTTACAAGAGTACCTAAGGATTATTTTTTCGTAAGTATCCACTTTTTGCTACCGGCATAATGCTATGTTGTTAGTTCTGAGAATTTTCTAGCAGAAAATCTGAATTTTACCCAACACATGTTATCCAAAGTAGGCAGAGGATCTTTCCTTTAGTTTTTCTATCAAAAGTTTTTTTATTACATCCACATTTTACCGCTCATCATAGGTCCAATGTACGACTTCTCTATTGTCACTCATGGAGCCTACATCACGTCTGACAGTCATAATTGTGACCACAGGACCAACAAGGCAACTCGATACAATAATGCCGTTATTTGACCCCTATTCCAAAATTGCTGAACAAAGCATTGGATTCGAATTAAATTCAATCATAAACTCGTTCGTAATCACCGTATGAACTGAAAATGCGAGACGAATCTCAGTTGACTTAGAGCTCTCGGCAATAATAAAAAAATACAATCAACGTTGCATTTGTAAGATCCATTAGTGGTTTGTTATGATACTCAATGGTGATTACTGTTATTACACGTGTGAGATGATTTTCTGATGCTAACGTGATGTGTTGTTGATACTTTGTATGAATGTATAAGCCATGAGGTATCATTTGTATTAAGTACCATCCGAATCCGGACTTTATACTTCGGAATAATTATATGCACGATGATTGTATTCAAACCTGAGGTCAGAACTTTGTTGTTAAACATGATAAGCGGCCGAGTGGACTTTTTTGTTATTCCAGGCAGGTTTTGTTGGGATTAAATAACATATAATAAAATAATAGAGTGCAACAGAATCTTTACTATAATTTAAGTAGGTAGGTTTAGCAGTTTTGATGTGCCTATTTACAATTAAAAACTGTTTCTACAATTTACTTAATAAAAAGTACATATGAAATATTTTTTGAAAGGTTCCGAATTCCCATCTTTCATTCACCGCTCTCTGTCCTCATATAAGTCTAATGTTATCTATGATGGCTCTGTCTAGGTGATGAAAGTTATCCCCGACTATAAGTCGGACAGAGCACCGAGGTGGTTCCTACAGATAACAGTCCGACGGACCCTTTCGTCCGTAACTGGATTACATTGATTACACAACGAAAAAATTTATGTTTGGATTATTCAATTAATTTGTGGTTTTTAAGAATAGTTTTTACGATGTTAGAATAGTAGTTTGCCTAAGTAAATAATATTATTGTAAAAAAGTTATTGTTTGTATGGCTTTAATTGTTACTACGCTATTGCGTTGGACCACCTGTAATGATGGTTGTTTGTAGAAATAAAGGTCAATCGAGTATAAGCATCATAATTGTATTAAACAACGTTTTTATAAATACGTTTACCCATATAAATTAATCTGCTTTATAGGTTATGTCATACATGAATTGAGTCCACAAATAGAGGAAAATATTATAGCTGGTACAAAATTTATGTTCCTGATAGTAAAACATTTGTCCAGTTGGGGTTATTTGTTTTCTCTCATATATTCTGAATTGCATGGATCTGTAGATTGTGATTTGCACCGTGAAAGAGACTTCGACAATCAATGCGAGTTTCTATGCTTTCATTTGTTTTTAGTTTACGAAATTTGAGAGACTTAAGGGCTTTATTACAGGGTGCCTAATACATTAATTGCAATCATGTCAATGATTGCTGCTTGTAACTGGATGTCATGTTAAATGTCACCGTTATAATTCTGTATCTATGTATGTCTAAATTAAATATTCAATTTCTACAAGTAGGTTTATGTAGCCCAAATGTAAAGTCAAGGATAAAAATCATTGATACCATAGTGTTGAAAATGGTAGTAGGTATAAGACAGCTTATTAAAACGCCACCCTTCATTGCTCTCGCTTGTTGTAGCTAAGACGAAACTCCACAGCAACAATAATTAGTTGAATAAAATTATCTTAGACATCGATTTTAAGACGTACTTGGGAGTAAGCCAGACTTGTAGAGTGTTATGGAGTAATTTTCTCAGGAGTTTAAGGAAATCATTACGACAATACCCACTTACATTGATTAAGAAAATGTTCGATAAAATAAATTGTAAACGTTAACACACCTGTTTTTGCTTTCACCTTTTGTTGGGTGTAAAAAGGGCATTTCGAAATGGAGATCTCTCAACGGCCATTACGTTCGGCTTGTTTACCTGTATTTCTTGTTTACGAGAACGCAGTAGAATGTAAACATACACATTGAAAGTGGAACGCATTTTGATCTAAAACAGTACAATACTATTATGGCATAAAATTACAAAATAAAAGCAGGTGTCGTGTCCCAGGAATTTCGTAACTATACTGATAATTATACGTTTTCTCTCTACTAATGGTTGTCTAGAAAAAATTTCCATATTTATATTTTTTCGATATTGTGTTTTTCATGTGCAATAAAGTATAGATAATATCCATCTATCTGATATATCCATTTAGGCACATGTATTTTTGCTTAGTGTAGTATTTTAATCTTATGTATTAGTTACGATAATGGTAAATGGTAGCAAAAATTATGATTCTACTCCATCCATCCAATAAGATAAGACAAAAGTTTTCAAAGATAGCAAAAGATTATGAAATTCTAGAGCTTTGAGAAAAGCTTCAGATTGAAAGTTATTCTACTGAAAGATATTTTTAATAAGATAAAATTAGCCATCCTTAAATTAAGAAATGGCATTTAAAGCTTTGGGAAAGAATACTTAGTAAGGTACTAGCGGATTTTTTAGGTCTTTATTGTTTCAAGCTGTGATCAAAAATAGGTAACTCTAAAACTGTTACACTACCATACATAAAACACTAATAAATAGGTTAGGTTAGGTTAGGTTAGTTATATATCATTAAAAATTATGTTATATGATAAGCTGTAAAAAAATTCACACATATAAATTGTATATCCAATTTAGCATAGTTTACAATAACAGCTTTAAATAGCTGTGTTAGCTATCCATATTCATGAAAGTTTAACTTGATAATCTACAAGCTTATAGCTATATATTTCACCATATATCATATCAATTCATATTTATTCAAATCTAACTAATTTCCCCGTTTTATTAATTGCACTGATTAATATTCCACAATCAAATTTTTTATTTTATTTCCAGAACTAACAGCTGGGCTCGACTGCGTTCGGGAAGGCAATAAATTCAGTCGGACAAAATACCGGAATTTGTACATTACTTATGCATGAGTCTGTTAGCGTTATCCACACACATGGGTGGAAATGATTTGTTATCCCATAAAACGCCTTTACTTCCATTGGTAGATGGGAAGTCGCGGCTGCTGCACGGGAACAATCCTGCCTACAGCGTTTTTATAGCCGCCGTTCTTTGAAACGCAAATGGTGGAGTCAACTTTGTGATTTTCAAAACCGTATAACGCGTTATTCGGTACAATATACTCGGTTAGCGCTGGACAAATGGACGTTTTGATTTACTGCAAACGCCTGCGACTTGCACTCAATAAATAACAGCTTATTTTGTTCACAGTGTGTATTGACTGGCAAATTGTATTCAGGTATTTTAACACGTAATACCCCGTAAGGTATTACTATTGCGGCTCCGGGAGGTAAAGTATAGCGTAATGATTATAGCTTACTTCCATTATCATATAATTTTATGGTTTCGGGCTGAAGGTTTTTCCTTATTAACTAACAGACGGAGATACAAATTATACCTAAATAGGAGCGAACAATAATCTCCAGTACGAATAAAACCTATACTTAACTCTATCATTTCGGTAGCTGCAATAAAAATATCGTTAAAGTTAACACACGGCGTATTATTTTGCTCGTGACTCAAGTTAATAGAACTTGGAAATAATCCAACTAATGTTTGCGAAGTAATGTATTGTGTGGTCGTACTATTTGTAATATAATACTACATTATGTACATACATACAGGTAAATAAATTGTCCTTGGATTCACGATGTGTTAAATTATTTGCTCTATCAAACAAATAATTCTTAGGACAATATACTTTGAAGTATCGGCCGCTGGCTCGTCGCGTACGCTGCGTATGCGCAGGTCAAGTTGTTTGTTCTTGCCGTCTATGTTTGTCGTCACAGCTAACTGGTTGCGGAGAATTTGACGCCCCACACGTGAAATAGCGACTGTTCACGCGTCATTATAACTTGTAAATGACAATAGTTTAAGATAAGAAGTTCTAACATGCTTTATTTTAACCGAAAGGAGGGGTTCTTAATTAGGCTGATTTGTCTATGTTGTTATATATGTCTGTCGATTTTGATCCCATTGTACAAGTAAGTTTTTGTATGGGTATAAGACCTATATTTCTTTGAACAATCATTAATTATATTTTGGTGGGGCGATTTGGAAGCCTTCTAAAACAACTGGCCAAAGCTGGCCTTGAATAGGGGGAATTGGAAATTAGGGCCTTTGCCCAGCAGTGGGAAACAATTTAGTCTAGACAAAGAAAATGATATTTTGTTATAGACTGCTGATAACTTTTTGTTATTAAAATTAAATTCGGTGGTTATTAAAATACATTCCGTTCGTAGTATTGTTTTGTCTGATTTGTTTATTTCAAGTATTTTACTAATTCTATTTGCTTCATTGGTATTATTATTTATATAGGAATGTTAAAATATATTTTACAATTATTTACATTTTAAAACTAACATAAATTAAAAATAATACCTACACACAAAAATATAAAAATTTAAAAAGCATCATAATATTGATGGTTATTTAAAAAGTTTAACTTAATGTACTATGTTATTGGTACATTACACTAAACAATTGAGCGTTACGAAAGTAACTGAGTCTCTGCATGAGTTATTTCTATACTTTATCAGTCTGTTCTATTGTCGTACTCCCTTAATTCCTTCGAGGTGTGATAGTAAACTTAAATATAACTTCATAGCCAAGATTCTCTAGAAGTTTTTACGACACTTCTTACTTGTATTTATCAGTAAGTCCTTAATCTTAAGCATATCTACAATGAACCCTAGCCTAGCTCTTAAACTATACTTAGTTCTCCAAAGTTGGTATTCATTTTAAGCTCGCAGACATTTTAATTACACTAAAAGATCGATAAAACTACATGTTTTACGATAATAGCTTCCACCATTGTTGTTGGCACTTAAATAAGAAATATGAGGAACTTACTTTTTTTAAACATGATGGGGTGTTTCGAATGAACAATGTTCGCCACACAACTGTAAATACATTCCTTTGTTGCTTGAAATAGGGAGGTATGTGCATGCGCAGGAAACAGTATTGCGGCGGCGCGGCGCCCAAAGGAAAGCTTCATTGAGCATGCGCATTTGCAACTGTAAGTCAGAGTAGGTATGTTCTTATTGTTGGTGTGTCTATGTATAGAGTTTAGTGATATTTTGAAATGTGTTCTTTTTGTCCGCTATGGATGGTTATGATTGTTGGGATTGATTATCCAAGTGGTGCAGTGTGTGCTTGGCTTTCTAGTGTAAGTACCACGAGTGGGTTCGAACTTCGACCCACTACGTCATAAGACTATACTTATATCAAACCCTACCCTAGTAAATCTATACATATAATAAAATCGCAAACGACCCGTGTCTGTACATTCAATATTAAAACAGAAAAACAATTTATAGGTACACTCTGTATGTTACCGAAGCCAAAAATATAGATTTTAAAATTTTTGTCTGTTTGTTTGTACGTTTGAACGCGCTAATCTCAGATGTACGATGTATTGTGGCAAGCTTCCCATAACATTTAGTGTTTGTTTAATTTAAATCGGTTCACAAACAAAAAAGTTCCGTTAATCTTTACATACATGTAATAAAATAGTAGGGCTTGGCGTAAAAACTACCTACTAAATAGAATCCAATTTTGGTGTTTTCGAATGTCCATGCGGACGGAGTCGCGGGCACTGCTAGTTATTAATAAAAAAACAATTTGAGTAACGCTACAAAATTTTAGACTTACGTCAGCTAATAGTAAGCATTTACTACGAATAAATGAATTCAGAAGAGTCTTCAGCCACATTAGAAGAGGTGGTCAATTGCCTACGAGTGCCGTTGCAGTGTTTTCACAAATGCTTTTGAGTTTTTACACGTGCCGTGGGAAAATACACAGCTGCTGCAGTTTTTAATGGAAATGTAATACTTAACGTTTTCGTAATACTATTTTGTTTGCGAGGCATTTTAATGCCTCGCAAACAAAATAGTATAATATTATATAAATAATTTATTATATAATATTATATAAATTATAATAGTTTTAAAACGTCAATTCTTACCAAATGATTTTTCATCTGAGGTCTTGTTGATCTTAATTTATGTATCTAGTGCACCCATAATCATATCAAATTGATGCAGTTTGGGCGCGCAAAACAACTCAGACTACCCTTCCCGGAATTAATGTTGGCGTGATAATACATACATACTTGAAAGAGAACATTTTTAGTAGGTTCTGATTGTGATATTGGAGGTTATTCTTCATCGCATAACAGATTTAAATTGATATATTTCTAGCTGTGGTTTATTCTACGATAAATAAAAACAAGAAAGAAGGGCGGAAATATTTAAGACTTGTGGCTTTTGAAAGATGTGACCCCGAGTGACGTCTTTATCCGCAGTCCTTAGGGGGTGGTAAAGAGTGACGTCATAACCTCCTGAGCTCAGATAACAGTGCTATGGTAATTCCACCGCTTTTGCGCACTCAAAGCATCAACTTTTGTTGTATTATTTCTTCAATGTCATGGCAACAGAGTAACTCATTAGGCATTTTTATTTATGTAAATATTGTGTAATTCTATGCACATTCTAGGCACAGGAGCCCCTGTGCAGAGAAGTGATAGAAATGTTTAGAGCTCTAGGGCCTTGGACAAGTGGACGAACATTATACGAATAGAAATCGAAAATAATGAAAAATATATGGGATTGACATAGGTGCCTAATAATAAGTTATAAATTACATAGTTGCAACATGAGTCATGCCCATATGTCTCAATTTTATTCGTAAGTTACTTTTCCAATTGTCTAAGGCACCAGAGATCTAAATTTATCTCTTGGCAGATAACTTTACCTATTAGCTAGAGTAACCAAATCTATAAGGACGGCGTGCGGTCGACGCATTCGTTAACAATAAAAACACTATAACTGAATGCAGTCGGAAATTTCTTTTGATATAAAATATTATCTTCATTGGTATACCCTCTTCAAATGGATTATAGTCATTACCTCCCATGATCCGAGAATAATAAAATAAACTCGAGTCCCTTACTCCCATTAGTTACGCTCCGAACGCATCGCAACACATAAAGTGATAGTGACTGACTTTATCACCTTGTTAACTATACTTATCTATAGCTTTCCAGTAATTAGATTCGATGTTATTGTCAGTTTCTTATTGCGTAAGTAGTAAGGTTGAAATTGGTGTGAATGTTACGATGTGCTTGAAAACTTGTGGCGAATAAGTGTAAACAAGTTGCGTGTAGCGTTGAATGGTGGACAGTTTAGCTTCTTGTGTTTGTGTAGTAATTACCTGTGGGAGTTCTTACAGAAATACATATAAAAATACATTCTAGTTGGACCAACGACCGACTGTATGGAAGTATTTGTTCCAAAAGGTACAGCAATTGTTAGATGCAAATTATTTCTTTTTAAGTCTTCTGTACAGAAGTAGACATCATTATCTTCTATTTAACAAAATTTACTCCAAATGAAGCCAACATGTTAATAGACAAACACTAACTTCTTTAATGATTTAGAAATAAAACTATACAATTTGATTAAATAAATACTAACGAATAAAATAGGCGATATAATAAATAAATACAAGTTGCTAATACAAGTACCAACTCTTACTTGTATTAGCAACATAATATCGTCTATTTTATTTAAGGTAACAGGGAAAAATAATGTATGTACTTACTGCTTACTTACTTATCTACAACTTATTCTAAAGTTTCCACACAAAAATCGGTGTCAAATGTTTACTAGACTACCGTCTACGCGTTCACCGCAGTACTCGTGGCCACAACCTTATAACTTCCATTCCATGGGCCTAATAAAGCCCTTAACCAGTATCTTATCATTGGAACACAAAGTTCAAATTCCGGAAAACCAGTACATAATCTATAATTTCCGTATCTATTCGTCTCTCGGCACTTAGCGAGAGAACCAGAAAACGAATTGGTTGCGGTATCGATTGAAATCGACGCATGTCGTAAAATTTAGCAGTAATTGGATGGTTTGGAGTAGCTGTTTAATAAATTATTTGTGCATTACGTATGAGTATTTTATGTCTGCTGTAAAGATGCTGTTATTGAATCCAAAAGGTTTTTGATTTTACAGAGATGGCTGGATGAGTAACCAACAAAGTAATTTATTTTCGCAGTTTAGGAAAGGTTGAAATATCACATCACACTAATATTATAAACGCGAAAGTTTGTGTGTTTTTATGTTATTCTTCACACTTATACGGCTAGACCAATTGTGTTAAAATTTGCTATGGAGGTAGCTGACACCCTGGAATAACACATAGGCTACTTTTTATCCCGAAAAAATGTAGCGGATGACACCGCGGGGCGCCGCTGGTCTATCTGTTAATTTTACTAATATATTCATTAAAAAGCATTAACTACCTCTTTGGCATTATCACCATTAAAAATTCCTAATCTAAAACCTTAAAATATTGTAGATACCTACGTCATTTTTATAATTTTATTGATCTAAAATTCCCTTTTCCTGCTTTCAAATCTCTATTCAATAATGAATGCTCTAATTCGTAGGTATCTGATACATAAATAACTCACCTGTCTTAGTTAACACGAGTGGTAAGTAACCGAGTACTGAAGGGGTGAACTATTCACGGAGCCATTAACGAAACGAACTTGTAACAATTAGCTAATTAGGGTTGTCACAGAACTAAGAAAGGGTTCTTCTGCTTTAATGCCTACTTCTGTTTTTATTGGACCACTTACTGAACAAATAAAAGTTGTATTCCCCGACTGCGTTTTTGTAAATAGGTTTCAACACACTTTTACGCGTTATATTTTGAAAAAAAGGAACTAAATGGCGTCAGCGTTTCCCAACTGACTATCTCTGAGTAAAAATACTGAAAAATCTCAGGGGTCAATGTCTCCTTTTAAGTCCAGAATGATAAAGCACTGATAGCCGAGTGGTATGACCGTTGGACTGCCAAGTCAAAGGTCGCAAGGTCATACCCCGGCACGCACCAATGTCTTTTCGAATTCATGTGCGTATTAAAAATTAGTTATCAGTTGCTAAAAACGGTGAAGGAAAACATCGTGAGGAAACCGGCACACCTGAGAGATTTTTCAACGGTGTGTAAAGCCATGTCAGATGTTCATCAACCGACAACCATACGATAAGAAGATGATGACATAGCAGATTTTACCTTTTAATAATATTAGTCGGTCGATGACTGTAGTTATTGAATTATCAGAAACTATTAGATAATATTTATAAGAAGAATCTATAATATATAAGAAGATATAATTCCAACTTTCTTCTTTACTTGTTAAAAGAAGTTTTATTTCGTTTTACCCCTTCCATGCCAATGGTGAAATCTCCAAAGGCGGTAATCATTTTTTCTTAATTAAGAACTCAATTGTGTCTTTATTAAGAGTCATTCATTAATTGCTTTACTTAAATTTATTTTATCTAAAAGATTTATTTTGGTAAGTACTTGCTAAATAATAAAGTGTGTTATACCCAAGTTATACCTTAAATATTTAGTTTTAATTGAAGTGTCATGTATGCTGTTTGTAAGATGTTGTTTCATTCATAACAATCCCATTGTTCTAAACACGAACTGTAGTTAAAGTAGTTAAGATTAACAAAGTTATCCTTAATTGAAAATGTTAAATATGTAATGAAATGAAACATTGTTAAAGAAAGAAGGTATGTCAAAACTTTACTGAATCATAAATTACATAAAGATCTACTTCAGTTTTTATTTATACCATAACCAATAAGCCAATAACATTGCGTTCGTGTACAATTCTTGAATTTGTATATATTTGGGGTTTAGTTAAATCCCTTGGTACTTTACTATGAGCTTGCATTGCAGGACGTTTTCCGTCGTAGAAGCGAGACGCTGCACTATGCACGTAGCGGCGTCTCATTTGCACAGCGGAACACGCCCGGCTCATGGTAAGCGGGACGAGGGCTACACTACACTTTCAACAATGTAAGTTTGTCTCTGTTAGTGTGTAGGTACTTATATATGCAATGTAGCAACAAAGTCATAATTATGTTTTTTATACGTTCATCACCTACATTTGAAAACGAATCCCATCCTTGCCGTGTTAACAGGTATAAACGTGACCGATAAAATGAGCTAAATCGTAAAACAAAATAATTGTTTTATTAAAAAACCTATTAATCCATAACAAACAAATGCTCTGAATCAAAAACACAATAGGTACCTATAAAATAAACATCATAACATGCGACCGAATGCTTTCGCTATATTATCTATAGAGTATAGACGAATCCTTTATAACAAGGCAAACAAAACCCAAATGGAATCAATCCTCGATGCGTCAGCGTTATTTGAACTTATTGGGGAGGGATCATGGGGATTTGAACAGCACCCACCAAATTCGTTGAACGAATAAAGTATACTTTATTAAATCATGAGCTCTATGCGCAATTTCGTGAAGTTGTAACAATGAAGTTGGACATTCGACCTTTATAACTATTCCTCTCAACTCATCCTCTACCAGTAGTTTATACACACGTATTTCACCGCTTATTTTAAGTCCAATGTAATAAAATAATATTTATTTTGGCATTGCCATCATCATCATCAACCTATCTCCGTCCTTGTGGGGCTCGTAGCTATGTGGCTACCCCGCAGATCAGTCGATCTGCGAGGTTAAGCCGTGCTCGCCGCGGTCAGTCTTGTGATGGGTGACCGTTTTCACATGTCGAGACCCCACCGTGCTTCGGAAGGTACGTTAAGCCGTTGGTCCTGCGCCTGATCTCTCTCCGGTCGTGTCGGTCTACCGTCCCATCGGATTATGAGAGTGAGGGAATAGGGAGTGCACCTGTGTCTGCGCGCATACTTGTGCACTATAATATCTCCTGCGCAGATGGCTAGTCTCAGTTGACACAGGCCGCCGTGACCGAAATTTGGTCAGGAGGACATTATTTATTATCTCCGTCCACTGCTGGACGTAGCCACTCCTATGGCACGCTACTAAGCTCGATCTTCGGCCTTCCGCTTCCAACCGCTGCTAGCTATATTGTGTATATCGTCGCCGCATCTAGCTGGAGGGCGTCCTACACTATGTTTGCCAAACCGTGATCTCCACTCCAGAACATAAGAATGAACACATTTCCAGAAAACAAGTGGCGTGACCACTGCCAAACCGTATTCGTCGCCTGATTCGTTGTCAAGACGATGCCAAAAGAAATATTATTTTATTATAGACCACGGTTTGATTGAGTTTATGGTAATAACTAGTTTACACATTATACCCCAAGAATTTATTTAGGATATTTTTCTATAATGTCTCCTGCAGGTAGCTCTGAGGGAGCTTTGCCTGCTTAACCGGACTTGACGAGACCTACTCAAAGCCATGTTTATTTATAAAGTATTAATAAACTCTTTAGAATATCCAAAATTATATTGACCTGATTACCGAAACTCTTCGCAAAAAGATTGAATGATCAACAAATTGCGATCAACGTAACTTTAAATTGGTTTACTTTCGTTTTTCCTTCTTGCGAATCTTGACGAACTAAGTTTAACATATATTTACTATTTAAGTACCTAATTTTAGTAAAATAAAGTAACAATATAAAAAAACTTTTAAATAAATAATAAGTCTTCTTCAATGTCGTGTATTTATGATAAGTTTTGTTAATAACGACGATGCTACAAAATGCAAAATAAAGACGTACGACTTGGATTAAGTTTAGATTCGGGATTAAGTTCTACCTACTACGTATTTCTACCCTATTTAACCACCAGGGTATAGAATTTTCTTCAAACAAACTAGGTCTCAGACTTCAGACAAATAAAATCGACTGGTAGAAAATACAGAAGGCAACTTTATGCCTTCTGTATTTTCTACCAGTCGACTTTATTTGCCTTTATACAAAATAAGATATTGGCAATAAGAATTTATATTTTGTGTGTAGTGTGTAGACCCTCAACTCTCTACACGGGGTTTAATGTCTAGGTGTGTAACAATAACAACGTCTGCCAGCCCTACAAGACATATGTACATACGAAACATAATTACTTTTCCAATTATAAAAGATGTAAGAACAAATGTTAAGCTCCTTTTTCTAGACTTGGACAGCCAGTAATACGTCGGCAAGTCACCCTAACGATCCTTAATGACCACACAACGCTTCATAACTACTACACATTAATCAACACTTCAAAAAGAGAAAACAAATATCGCGAGACATTATCCATCTCTCAAGGGCGCCAAGTAAATGAGCCTTTTTATTAACTTTAGAATAGGACCGACGATTTGTAGCCGAGTCCTTGAGTGGTTTCCAGGGTAGTCCGAGCTTTGTAACGTAAATCAAAAACAAGAACACAATAAAAGGGATCTAAGACTCAAAATGTAATAAATGAAATAATATTTATAGTAAGTGATCGAATTTATCTGATTATAAAGCCATATATTATAAATTTATACTGCTAGCACCGGCTCATAGAGAGAAGGAACGAGTATTAATATACAAAGACGCGACATATACATTTTGCCGACTCAAAATGTATTTATAAAATTGCGATGTTATCAAAATCTGTATCGAATTATAATTTATACGGTTAATTGGTTCGCCTGCCTCTACAGTTCGCCCAGTTATTTTAGCTGCATACATACGCTCATAGTTTGATCGTTCATTCATTCGTTACTAAGATAGCATCAGACATCAGGCAGAATTTCCGGTGTCCGCCATCTCAAATCTTGGATGACAGATGTCATGGTGACAGAATGACGCTACCGAAATAGGCGGACGATTTTGACGTATCGTTTCATAGGGATGTCAAATTTTAATTGAAATATAATGTTTTTCATTCTGATTGAATTGACATAACTATATGAGATAGTTTTATTGAAGACGTATATTTGAAAGATATAAAATGAACTAACCTTATTCTCAAGAATGGCGTAATTTTTTAGATCTCGGCTCGCTTCGACAGAGCATTTCCGAATTTTTGGACCTAGGTGTACTTATTCCATTATTCCTAGAAGGTAGTCTAAGGTTTATTTTCGGATTTGTAAGGAAAGGCTTGGTTTATTAAACAAGGCTAGAACAACGAAATACATGGGGACGACAAATTGTCTTCCTATTTGAATTTAACAGCAGCCATTTCTCAGGCTACCTTCTTCTTTCCTACAGGTGACGTCATCCGGACCCAAGCGGCCTTATTACAAAAAGCGGTTTATCTAAAAACCAAGGTTTAAAACCTCTAAAAACCACGGTTTATAGGAGTGTTATTACAAAAAGTGGTTTTGCGAAAAACCATTGTCCATTCTATGGTCTAACGCCAAACCTGGGCGGCCCCTAGTTTAAAGTAAAGAACTATGGTTTAAAATATCAAATCTGTCAAATTTCATCTTTTAGGTTATCATATATTGTTGTTGTTTTTAACTGAACATGGATATTATAATGGTCAATTTAATTGATATTGAGGATATTGAAGCCGATATAACAGATATTATTTGCTTTCGTTGGTTCATCACACAAAATATAATAGAATACGATTCACAAGAGGAATTATTAGATCCTCTCGTCTGTGAGCCATACCGGCTCCCGGTATGACAATATATTCGCATATATTTCACTACAAATGCCGTTCTAACGCAGTATTTATGTTCATCAATAAATAAACTAGCATAAAATACATACTTTTGGTTTTAACATACTACGTCAACAAACAACTCATAAACAAATGAGTTCGAATTACGTCACGTTTCGTTACACGGATGTACATAGTTGTATTACTAGCTAATACAACAAGCCACTGAAAGGCCAGGTTTAAACCAATGTTTATTTAGTTTTTTGTAATAAGACTGTTTGTGTCAATTTGAACCAACATCGAGCAACCCTATATGATAAGACCTCGCCACCTACCTAAGTCCTGGAACAGTCATAACGCGGACGATGCACAATTAAGTACAATAAACGTAATAATTACAGTTGCGCGTACGCAGCCATACCAGCGTATTATTACGCAGATTGTGTTGATTTACAGCAGGATTGGCTAGATGTGTATCGTAATTTGTTGGAGTCAACTGAACAAGCTATTATCCAATGTTACGATCAGTAGTTACTTACATACATGCATAAAGATACGCTTGTTTGCCTGTAGGTAAACGTAGAGACGACATATTATCAAAATCAATAAAAAAATGACATTTTTTTGAAGGGGTGGATTAAAAATACTATAGGTATCCTTTGGTCATCGAAAGTCGGGTTGTAGGTATAGAGGTTACAAACAAATCTGAATGACAATAAACTCACTTCGTATTATATCGCCCTACGTGTATCTTATGATGAGCAGCGGAATAGGGGTATAGACTCCTGCCCCCTTACCATAAACTCTTAAAGCGGGACATTTTCCCTTGGGAGAGCTAGATGCTAACACTTCATTGCACGTAGCGGCGTCTTGCTTCCACAACGGAAAATGTCCTAGGGCCTTGATAAAAGAAGACGCATCTTTGGATAACCCTTGCGGATTACAGACATGATTGTATCTACATACATTTTTAAATTAAACTTATTAATTAATTTTTTTATTAATCGCAAGATTTTATTATGCCTAGTTTATGCCTTGTCTGATTCTCCCGAAGTTGAGTAAATTGGAGAATCAAACAACAAAAGATGCAAAGATTAACATCTGATCTGACGAAGTTGTTGAATAATCAGCGTTACCGTAGGGCTATAGCTTCTAATCAAGTAAATCTGCTTTAATATGAGATTCCGAGAATGAATTGTGAGTCTCTTGGGATCTCAAAAAAGATACAGAGGAATATTTTTGTTCTTGCTCTTTTGAATAATACGTTAACATTAAAATACCGACTGTTTATGATAATTCCGACTAGTTATACTTGGCCTCATAAATATAATAATAAACATACTAAAACAGAATTCCTAAAAAGCATTTCTTCTTTTGTCAAATTCAATCACTCCTCTGATGATGAGTGAATTTGACAATAGCAGAAATACTTTTAATGACCTCAACAATGCAATTTAGTTTAGATTTCTATAATGGTACATGGCATGGTATGATATTGCGAAATTGCTCAATTTAGGTCCAATAAATAGGAAATAGTGTAGAAATCCTCCTGAAATTAAAACCACTTATACTATTTACAAAGAACGAAGAGGAGATATATTTTTAATTAAATTGAATAATAGTACAGCATTACAGTGTTGGCACTTATTATCTGTTCTTTAATAACAGTTAATAAATAAAACTAGTTTATAAATATTTGATCCTTTATTTACATTTGCGGCGTTGTTGGTACGCCTCTTAATATTTAATATCTAGTTTCAGGAGAGAATCTGCGGGTAACGTCTCCTATTAATATACATTTTCAAGACGTAAGAGTATAATATGTACCTATTTAGCGGCGTAGCCTAATGGTGGGGAAGTACAATGTTTAAAATTATCATAACGTCTGGACTTTAGCAGTGTAGTGCGTTTTGCTAAGCAAAAAGTACTGGACTGCAAGAAATTAGGTAGGAATATCAGCAACTGAATTTCAAACAAAATTTTGAAGAACATTTCAAATTGTATTTTTAAATAACAAAGAGTTACCTGTAGTTTTTGTAATTGCTAACATGTAATTATAATTATACAAGACTTATGTATAATTGATAAAATCAGCTGAATGCTAAAGCGAAACTAATTATAACTGTTTGTATTTTCGATCTGACAAGAATCCTGAACAAATTGAGATTAAATTCAATTCGAAGATAAGCTGAACCCCAGGAGATCGGTATGCATTTTACATTAAAAGACGCAACAAAATTGTCCAAGCGAATGAAGTTGCGTGCGGAAGCTACTACTTTACACAAGTAAGAATTTAGTGATTCGACAACTTTGCTAGCCATAACCATCGTCTTATGTGAAACAATATCATAAAGCCGACTTCTTTAATACCGCACAACCCTTATCCGAGATATGAAGTCGTGAGGGCGGTGCATGACGTAAGCTCGATCTAAAAAGGGTTACTTCTGCCCTCAGGGGCCCCAAGTAAGTGCTTACAACACCGTGAGCTTCTAATTCATAACTTTCTTGCAATATTACATCGTAATTTATAGAAGGAATTAAGGGTAATTTAATTTAAGGGAAGTTTTAAGTGAAGAATAAGTTGTTTAATGCAGGAATTCTAGCAAAACGGTTTATTTAATTCGAATGAAAGAAAGAAAAAGGTTAATAAAGCGTGGAACCATTTGATAAAAGATTTATAGTGTAGGCTTTTGGCTTCGGTCCCGTGATCTATTATACAGGAACTGTGATATTTTTTGCTAAAAGTCCATCCCACTCTCTGCGATCTCTGTTATGCAAAAACTCACATTCATCCGTTATTCTTTTGCTGTGTAAAAGAAGGACTAGCGATCATTCTTTCGTAATTGTATTATTAGTTTGATATAGATAAGATGAAAGTAAAATATTTAGTTTAGGAAATAATTCGTTTTAGACCAGAATTCTCACTAAACAGTTAATTTAACAGGGACATTAAATAGACGCTGCTTGATTTAATTCAAGCTTGAAACGCTTCCTTAAATCTTACCGCTGCACTCAGAAACGTTAATGATTACTTAAACTGACCCTAAGTAAAGATTTCACAAAGAAAACTCTTACTTAGTGATAGTTCAAGTAAGTAATTATTAAATGTCTCTGAGTTCGGCGGTTAGTGCTATAATCTATAAACTCAATACTTACCTAATTTAGGATTATGTTTATTACCAAGACAGCATCTAAAAATAGAGTCTATTGATTCGCATTTTTGAGCAAGTAGTCGCAAGGAAACAAGACAACCATTTTCCTTATTAAATCCTAAATATAGGTCAGACACTTATCTTTCTAAAAAATATGGACGTTGTTCTGGAAATGTTAATACTGCTAGGTAGGTCTAATGGTCGCTCAGCACGGCTGCCGACTGTGAGGTCCTGAGTTCGATTCCCGGGTTGCGAAAAGTGTTTTTTTGTCTAAATTGGTAAAGGAAATTTGAAAAATGATGATGACGAGCGGGGCTTGACCCGCGACCTTCGCTGTACCGTGGCGCTGCTCTAAACTGCTTTTTTGTTTTTCCATTAGATAATTCTCAGTAGTTGCTTGCTAGGCGTCCTAATACATTGGGACTTTTAGCATAACTGGCGAAATATGGATGTTCTATACAGTCACCAATGCTTACCCCTTGGGGGAAAAGAGGCGTGATGTTATATTAAGTTATGTAAATACTAACGGCGACTATAATAACGGTATAAAGATTATTAATTGCACAATATAAATGGGCAACTTTGTTTCATGTCAATAAATTTATTAGTGGAGTCATTAGCGGGACTTTGTAGTACATTGTTAATTAGCATTGTGGTAGGTCGTGTATAGTTAACGTTCCTATACCTAGATTGGTATCTCACGCTTATGTAGGCTTGATGAATGGCAATAGACTAGCCACCATAGTCATGGAATGTGTGTTGAACTGGGAAATGGAAACCCCTGACCCTTTACCATAAACTAGTAGACATTTTACGTTGTTAAAGCGAGACGCCGCACTACGCTGCACATAGCGGCGTCTCGCTTTTACGACGTAAAATGCCCTGCTTTAAGAGTTCATGGTAAGGGGGCTGAGAGAAGGAAACCTTTGAACCACATGTATTTACGAGCTGTGTTCCAAGTTAAATTTGCATTGATGCAGGTGAAACTGCGAAGTTTAATTAGTATTATTATAAATTATAGCCTTTACTTTATTCTGATGTATATTCTATATTACTCTAAAGTTTCATCTAAATCCGGCCAATGTTTTTTGCGTGTAGGAGAAGCAAACATCCATGCATCATTCATCACAAACTTTTGCGTTTATAATATTAAGTCGGAAGTAGAATTTATTTATTGATTCATTTAGTTCTCCTCCCTTACCATAAATTCTTAAAGCAGGACTTTACTGATGTGAAAGTGAGCTGGTACCTGCAGTGTAAAGTAGCGTCATATAAATGTTCTGCTAGAGTTCATGGCAAGTGGGCAGTAGTGTGCAGGGACAACTAATTGCAATTTTATTTTTTATTTTTTTACCGATCATTTTATGTCTTAGGAGCTAGGTATGTAAACAAAAAGCAAATAAAACAATTTTAACAATTCCGACCATGCATTCATAACCAATTACACATGTCATAATGCTTTTATGTTTAAATAACGTAAATATTAATTACCAGCGATGATAATAATTACTTTGTAGTGTTGAGGTTAAAATAATCACGTGTTGTGACCGTTATAAATAACAGCGTTATCATCGTAGGCTTTTAATTTCATGTTTAAATATTCGTAAACAGATTATTTATGACCATTGCGAATAAAATGTGAAATGTTGGGTTTAAAATACTGAAACATGTGTTTTTGACTCCTGAAATATCCCTTCAGCCCCAATATCATAAGCTTTTGAAGCAGGACATTTTCCAATGTAGAAGCGAGACGCTGCCTCATGCAGTGTAGTGAAAATCTCCATGGCAAGGAGTTGTTCTATCTAATGTATACAAGGATTGTAGCACTTAAAGTCCGTGATCTCTGCTTACTCATCTGGGAATCAGGCTTGACTTTATGTTTCTATGTATGACTCAATTTCCAACCAAGGCAATAAGAACCTTATTCTTTTAATGTTACAGTTAAAATTCCAATCTTGGTCCAAAATTAAATTTATACAATTACTACCATTCCATCTAACAATTACTTCAAATGATGTTGTGCAATAAAATAAATAAACTTGCCTCAACACCTCTAACAGACAATATATTTGTACTAAAATCTTTTTATTTAGCCATAAAGAAAGTAAAACTCCAAAAACAACGAGACGGCCGCCTAATTATGTTAATATAGTTCACAAACGATTTGTTACTTCCATTTTTGTATATTCTTTGAGTCTATTAAGAGTGAAAACCAATACAAAGTTATTACTTATTTATTAAGATAAATATCTTCTGAAATCTAAACATCATCCAAGTGTAGGTGCTACTGCAAGCGGGAGCTCGTTAGTGTTTCTGGAATCACTCAACTTTTATTTTATTTTATTCTATGAACTTTCTAGTGAAAGAAGGGCAATTACAAGTCTTCACAGATATGTATTAAACTTACTAACATAATTTATTTATAGTTAGTTACACATAAAGTATCACCTGGATTTTAAAAGGGTAGGTAAGAGAGAATGGATTTCCATTTCATAGGATCCGGGCATAACCCTTCTTCTCATCTCATTCTTCTTATATGCAAAGAGAACAAGAGCTGTGCTACTTATCTCTCACTGTCCCATTGTAACGTTATCTTACTGAAGCGTGTTCAATCGATACGACACCAATTTTGTCTAAGAGCTTTGGTACGAAAGGTTAATTAACATAGTTTTAATTACTAAGAACAATTACCATAAAACGGATTTTTTGCCAAAGGAAAGGGTTCATTGATTTTCTCCGAAAGTTTAAATCAACGTCAAAGCGCCCTCACGATTCAGAAAATCATTTAGAGAGGAAGGATTTTTGGAAAATCAAAATTTCACCTAATTAATGCTAGTAAGGTGAGTTTGAAATAACTACAAAGGTGCTTCATTACTAGAAAGTATCTTATTAGCCCAGGGCGGGCCACTCCTCACTCTGATATATGATTGTATGTTAATTTTAATTTCTATAATGTGTCACTCTGTATTTATTATCTGCGCATGCGCTTAGCATTTCTTTTTGATTAATTCGTTCTATTTAGCATGTTGTGTTGTGATTGATTACTGTGTCACAGTCTAGTGATACCTACATGGACGATATGGCTATTGATCGATTTTAACAGCTATGAAAACGAGTAATAGATATAGTTCATTTTTAATGTTCTGTTTAAAAGCGAAAGTGCAGCAGAACTTATGAAATAGTGCTTTAACATCAACGGGCAAGAGAAAGAAAATCTTGAATTGTACATTTTATCTGTGGCTTAGTTTACCCATTTTGTATCAGTGTAGTAGTATAAGAAGTAGGCTAAGATTTAAAAAAAACAGTGAAAAAAAAACATATTTCACAAAATAAATCATTATCAACTAAAAACTTTTTACAGTCAAGTATTCAGTCCAATCACACCTAAATACGATAGCCAGAATAACGAAAACCAACAATTTCCATATTATCTCTCCACCATTCTGACTTCCCAACAAATCAATTCCAATTACAACTAGAAATAAATTACTGTTACTTCCAGTACACTCACGACTGAAACATAAATAAAAACTCTGTGAGTTTCGTTAATTGTACGCGCAGTCATAACATTTATAGCATATAATGAAATGGTCTGACAGAGGTTCTCAAAGTGTTGACATTGGTGGGTCCAACTGATTGGGTGGGCTTTATAAATGAATTATATAATTTTGTTATGGACCTGTGAAATTTAAATAACTATAAAAACATTATCATCGTCATCATAACATTTCGCCTGTAATCCTCGAAGGGGTAAGCAAAGATGAACCTATAGTATATCCACATGTCGCCAGTTACGTTCTAGGTCCCAAAGTAATATTTTTGCTATCAACTAGGCACAAATCTAGACTCCGTGCCGCTATTGAGAAATACTTAAGGGAAAAAAATAAGTAACACTTATAACTTAATGGAAAAGATCATTATTTAATGGTTCAATCCTTAAACTAGCTAGACATGAGGATAAGTAACAGCTGCACAGATCGATTGACGGAAGTAAGCAGCGTTTGATGCGGTATGTTGATTCTTGGGTGTCATTCGTAGATTTTTGACAGTTTTTACGGGTAGTACGAAGCCCGAAAGCCTGACGATCAGTCTTAAGTACGTACGTACTAAGAAGTCACCGTACGTGATAATCTCATAAATCTCATAAAACACGCTCCATTCACAGAATATTTTTTTAACGAAAGACAATGTAGATGGGATCTGCCCCCATTCCACAGGACATTTTTCGGTGAGGAAGCGAGACCCGGCACTACACTGCACAAAGCGGCGCGGCGTCTCATTTCCACAGTGAAAAATGTCCTGTTTTAAGAGTTCATGGTAAGGGGACTGTTTTGTAGTGACTCGCTTGCTTTGGGAACCACTGGCCTAACAAATAACAATATTAATGATTGTATAACGAGCAGTCATTTGAGGATTACATCATAATAATTACAAGTAATTTATTGTTGAACAAATATTATGTTGGTAATATTTTAATAGGAAATGTTGCCATACGAATTTACTTTTGGACCTCTTCTTAATGATAGATAAGTATCGATATGGGTGGGGTAAGTTGGGCGTGGGCACTGGGCATGGTCTATTAAAACAAGGTCTGCTCACTAAAAAATCAATTCGTCGGATGAAAAATCCATTAATTTATTGATATATATTAAGTTATGCCTGTTTTTCAGAGGGCAGAGAACACGTATTTCCGGCGCCTCGCACTAAGAATTTATCGTGGGTACGTTTCACAAAAACATGAAATATCATATACACAAACACTCAGACTCGGGACAAACATCTGCGGAACGCACAATTTTTTTACCCGTGTAGCAAGGAACCCTTAGCGCACCAATCCGATCGTTTAGCCACTGCGCCAATCAGTAGGTACCCCTACACAAGTGGCAAAACGCTTGACAAATAGAAATCGAATAGAATGATATATGTATGGGGATGACGTAATGTTTCGACTATGTTATCGATAACATAATTATGTCAAACCCATAAATTTTTCATTCTATTCGATTTCTATTCGTCAAGCGTTTTGCTACTTGTCTAAGAAGGCAGGTCGTCCAATTTTGGCATACTTATGTTCTGTTATCTAGGTAATATCGTAGTACCAACATCCAGCATAGCTTGTCTAGTTACCTAGCAAGCTTCTAAATCCCGTTGCGAGCCTAACTAATTGAAATCAATCAAACTGAATGTGTGGCGATGACACTTAATATAATCAAACCCACTATCCTAAATTACTATTGGTACGTAGAGATGATTATAACATTAGGCAGAACATCACATCACATCAAATAAGTTTTGCATATTAATCTAATCATATACCTAATTGGAATTTTGTAAGTTGGTGCTAAAAGTTATTGAACTGACTATTCGATCTGTTTAAAAATCTTATGGTACCATCTTGAAGCTTCCTAAATATTTAAGCTTTTATTAGCGTAGCTCTAGCAAATTCTGTTGGAAGGTTTATATCATTGTCATATTCGTCTGGGTCTTCTACGTCATCAGCATCTAACCTTATGGTACTGTTTAAATGATAATAATAATTATTAATATCATCATAACCTTCAGAATAAATTTTTCAACAGAATTTGCAAACATTTTCAAGATACATGAAAATGAATAGATTATAAAACACGTATTTTCGAGCTTCTAAATTCGTTAAATTTTCCCACAATCACTCCTAATACCTGTCGCACCATGTTAGTTTTCAATTAAACTCAATTATGTCAACATACTAATGTATTAGATGAAAAGCTTCCTTTCCCTCGAAACTGAACTTGTAGAAACCAAACTAATTTAATTAACGCATACCTTAATCCCATTAGTAGGTAGTTCTTGAGTGTTTTATTTCTTACACTGTTAATAATGTTTGTCTAATTAACATACAGTTGTGTGATTTAACATATTATTCTTATTTATTTTTCACGTTAATCAACGGAAGGTTTCTGTTGCTGTATTTTATTTAAACGTTTGGTTTTGTTTCCCATGGATACATAAAAATGTAAAGACTAGTGAGAGTTAGTTAAGGTTTGGTTTATTCATTGACAACGGACACATTTTTAAAAATTGTACCATTCAACCAGGATGTTTTGTACTGGCACACGTTTGAATAGTTAAATGCCTACCTACCACATTTTCATTTAGCTTTGTTTCATCATTTAGCAAGAGAAAAACGTAAACATGCTTGTTAAGTAGGCAATCAAGAAACTCATAATAGAGGCTTATCTTATACGTAATTACGTAGGTAGGTATCATATAGTTTTAAGCTTTATGGAGTTCAGTAGAATATATTAGAGCAATCTCTTGTCTTACTATCTCACTGAGTGGCGCAGAGCATAACAGTATAAGCCTTGGGTTGCTGTTAAAAAAATGCATGCCGCTTCGTGGTTACCTATGGAAGTATAAACACAGTGTGCACGTGTGTCTCGATTACTGACCGTGCGTGTCTACCGTTATGGTCTGTTTCATGTGTGTAAGAGGACGAATAAAGAGAGAAGGTTTTAAAGTCAATGTATATAATTTTTATGTATTCATATGCTCTGGTCTCTATTTTCTTTAGGTAATATTCTAAACTCCAGACTCACCGTTATCACGACTAGCTCCATTTATACTCAAAACTGTATACATGCTCGAGACTGAAGTAAACTTTAAACAGTAGACTATAGCGCTCGCTACTAGTCGCTCCACTCCCTCCCCGCTACCCGCTCACACCGAGACCACTGCCTTAACGAATCACCATGCAACGTAATGGAAAGCTTTACATCCAACCCATGCATTGAACTACTCATACCAGGAACAATTGCCGTCAATTGAGATAGCCAGATGCCCTGAATCTCTCGATGATTTCTAAGGATGATCCGATAACATCACCATAAGTACCAATTGACCGATGGGATAATAATTTTTCCGCTCTACGCATTTCTTACGTGGTAAGATTGTTGTTTTATGCAAGAATAATATTCTGTAGTGTTTTATTTTTATCTAGTTCGTATTGGGAGGAATTAAGATTTATTATTTAGAAAATTGAGTTGTTGAGGTGAACCCAGTGTGAGCTTGATAAATGTCAATAGGCTGGCCATGGGATCGCAATTACCTAGGACTTAATATGAGCTTCGAAATGTGGATATATAACCCCTAAAAGAGACGAACAGACGAAGACTTCTCTTTACCCCTTAGATAATTTCAAGCGTGATTTCTAGAGATATAGCAACTAGTCGGTACTACCTACCAATCGATATAAGCAATTAAGTAAGTAACACAGCGTGAGTAATTTAAATACATGTGATTTCAGCTTGATAAACCGATTAATAAAAAAAACGAATACAGTGAACTGATAAATTAAATTTGTACGCAGCAAACCGGCCGAAGTGACTTGGGCGTGTGGTTTTGATGTTAACAAAACATTAGGACTCTTTAAGCGCGTACAGCGTGGGCTTGTATGAAATCCATCAATTAATTGGAAAATCCCTCAACATTATGTTATTTGGTAATGTTTCCTTTTTTTCATAATATGCAATCTGCTAGCTGGTTTTTCCTTATACATTTTATGGCGACAGGAAAACCCGAAAAGCCAGAACACGGAAAAACCTATCTCTTTTAATTGGCAAAAATTATACAGACAATATACCTGTTCCACACGTTAAAAGTTTTATGAATAGGGAAATTGTTACATTAAAACCCATTTTTTACTTTTTTTAGAATATGTATAAGATGTTGACGAAAGGCTAAGTAAGGCTAATAAGTTTGCGTAAGGGTTTTTACCTTTTATACGCTGTCAGATATACAATATATCGAATTCATACAGAAAATTACGTGTAATCTTTGGTTGTTCTAAAGTGTAACAGTAGGTAATATTTTATTATAAAAGTGTGAAGTTTAAATTTAAAGATACTACGGCAGTTATGATTGATTTAATGTATTCTCGTCTCTGCTTACCTCTTAAAACCTATTCTTTCTTGATGATATAGGTAGGTACATAAGGTAACGTATGACGTCAAAAATATCGGTTTTAGTCCCGTGTTCCACAAGACCGATATAAAAAAATCTATTTTAGATATATATTAGAAAGTTAGATAATTTATTAGATAGGCAATTAATTTGAACTACATTAATAATACATTGTCTTATATCTGTGTCTCATACGTCACGAGTCACGACTGTTTGTTGACCCATAGGTCATAGTATAGGTGTCTCCAATCTGGCTTTGATAATTATAATTAAATAATGTTAATGAATTTTATATTTATAATCATTTGTTAAAGAAATTTAATGATTATTATCGTTTACCTTTATTAGACTATTTTTCTTTAGTTATACGTTAAAAAAAATTGTTATATATTATTTATTTAGTAATGTCTTGGAGGCTTTGTGTTTACAAACTGGATTCATAATGTACATTACAAGGTTCTCAGTGTTATACTACTGTGTACTGAACATAATTCCCCGAAGTGGTAGGCAGAGGTGTATATTACACTCACATTTAGCCAGTTATGATATAGGTCCCAATGTAATACACGTACAGGGCACACAACCAGACTCCGTGCTGCTACTAGAATTATTACCTAATGGAAAACAAACATTTAAAAAACATCCACCTATATACTCATCAAATTAAAATCAATTAAAGTACGTATATATTTACATCGTCTTTTGTTTTCTAATTTTCATAATACCTACCTACAATAAAAAGAGCGTCTATGATTGATGCTCTTAATAGATCGTACGGCGCACCTTGGTCATTCGGCCCTAACTTACCTAACTGGCTAATCATATTAGTCATGCATGCTTTTCTTAATGTAAAGCTTATATCAACACCTTAAAATAAAATTACTTAATTGTAGTAGCTATTTCTTAAGTACAACTTACATATTGCTTGGCATATCTATGAAAGTGTCAGCGTAATATTATCATTATATTTACCAACACAACATCATTATTTCATCAGCATTCACTCGTTTTGGCTGTATTACACTCATAAGCTCGTTCCAAACACTTAAAGGGACGCAGAGGCAACATAAACTGCGCAACAATAACATAGAGATTTATTGTACACTTCAAGTGAAAGTAACTCTAAGATATGTGTGTAGACCCAAGGGCTTAAAGGGCCCCATACATGGGACGATGGATCGCACGCAAATCGTGACATACGTCGACACACGTCGATGATAGGTCGTTCTGATCTGTCATATTCTTGTTTGGTACGGAACAAAAGAGACGCGCGATCATGATTGCATAGGATTTCGTTGCGATCTACGATATTGTCTACGACGATCTTCTTCTTCTTATCATATGGTTAATGAACAACTTGGTCTTCGAGTTTAAACCACCTGTAGACCTCTGAACATGGCTTTACACACTGTTGAAAAATCTCTCATGTGTGCCGGTTTCCTCATGTGTGCCGGTTTCCTCATGATGCTTTTTTTCTACGTTTTTAGCAACTGGTAACTAATTTACGAAGATTCGTCTGCGATATTGACATACCCTTGCAATCGGTCTAATGCGACGGATCGCTACAACGGATTGTACTGTACACAGGGCCCTTCATACAGATGCCTTGTAAAGGATCTATGCTTTATCTCTCAAAATAAACAATGATTGTCGTAATAAAAACGGATTTATTTCTGACAACTGTTCGATACAAAAGTGCAAAAAGGAATGAATCTATTTTACCTTGACATCAAACGTCAAAATATAATTCCTTGTGTTGCCGTAGCTAACACTCGATTCAGTACAATTAAATAATCGATTAAATATTTTACTAATATTCACTTAGTTAGTTAAATACAATATTAATAAACTGTATGCATGAATGTATACTAGATAGGATTTTATAACAATTACCTACTATCATAACTAATTAACCTTACAACTCGGCCATCCTGTTCAAGTGAGTCCTCTCACTTGTTACTTACTTAACAATATAATTATTACTACTAATTTTATATAAAATAAATAAATAATAACAATATAAACACAAAATATATAGTTGATAACAACTTGATTACTAGTACATTCTGCTTTGACTTATTTAATAATATTTCGCTTTAACAATATAATTCTTTTTGATATACAAAGTAAATTTAAGTTTCAACATTCTTATTATTTTCACCTATTTCTGTCACAATTCTTATTACAACTCAAATTTCCAAGTGGTTATACATCATTTTATATCTAAGTTCATTTATCACAAATCATTACATTATATAAATCACAAATCATTATCACGTTTCAAATTCATTACAATGGCTCTACATTCTCATTCTTTGTTTCTTGCCTAATCTGTCATGTTCTTCGGTCATTTCTGTGCGGCACTGTTATCATAGTACCATTCATAGTCTGCACTGACCACTTATGTCAGATTGTGCTCACATAAAATCTTATTCACTATCTTGCAATCATATGTGCGACATCGATTTCTCAATGCCATTCATTATCTGCACTGATTGCTCAAATATACATATATTCCATCAACATCCTTAATAATGACACGCAATCTCTAATAATTTTCATCTGAAAACTAATCAACTACAGTAATAAAATAAGGCATCATTATTATCGACCAAATTACATACATGAATAATTATAATTATTGTTCCACCTATTAGTAATACAAATCAGAATCACTATATATCTACCTCCGTTTCGGAACCCTCGTTCTGATCACTGTCAGTGCTTTCACTGGTGTACCCGTTAAAGTTCATCCAAGGATGAATTTTATCTAACGCGACAACATTTTCGTATCTTTTGTTTCCTTTTCTTGTCAAAGGAGTATCTTCGACGAGAAATCTGTCATTAGGTAATATTTTAAGGATTCGATAGGGGCCTTGGAATTTGGGGATGAGTTTATGGGATTTTCCTATATGATCTTTGTCTATTACAGTCCTTTCTAACCTAACCAAATCGCCTACACTATAATTAGTCCGATTTTTCCTATGCTTGTCAAATTGCTTTTTAGAATAGTCCTGCTGTTTTTCAATCCTTTCCCTGGCATCCGACCTTAATTTCATTAAAGCCTCACCGTCAATTCGTTCTGTCGATTCAGCGATTACGTCAGTCAATATGTTTTCAGACGCATTAATCAATTTACAACCAAATAACAGCTCTGAGGGACTTTTACCGGTTGTCTTATTAATAGTGGTATTAATGCCTAACTGAACGTCTCCAATGTAATCGTCCCATATATTGTCTTTTCCGCCATGACATTTTGTACTCAAAGCATCTGTTATGGTACGATTAAACCTCTCAACCTGTCCATTCGCTCTTGGGGTAGCTACTGCATTTAAGATATGTTTTATTTTTAGGTTAATCATAAAGTTCTTAAATTTCTCACTTGTGAAACAAGAACCGCGATCCGTTATAAGACGAGAAGGGACGCCAAAATAACTAAAATGCTCTTTAAATGATCTAATTGCCGTTGTCGATTTAGTATCCCTTACAGCTCGTATATTAATAAATTTCGTAAATGCGTCAATAATAACAAGCAAATACATGTTGCCTCTCTTAGAGCGAATGAACGGGCCTAGATGGTCAGCATGAAGTGTATGGAATGGCTTCTCTAACTTAGGTATGGGATGAAGCATTCCTTCTTTGGGACCACCGGGTGCTTTGTGATGCGCACACTCTAAACAAGCTAAGACATACTTCTTAGTGAACTTTCGCATTTTCGGAAACCAAAATGCGCTTCTTATACGATTTAAAGTTTTCTCGAAGCCAAAATGCCCCACATCGTCATGGTTCATGCGCAACACTTGCCACCTACAACCCCTCGGAACAACCCATCGCAATCCTTCGTCTAAAATTTTGTACACATAGCCACCTTTTAACTGATAATTCTTACGCACGTCAGCTACAAACTTGGTGTTGTCATCCTCCAAAATATCTCTTATACGTTTTATCTCGTTATCATCACCCTGTACAGTAGCTATCCAATCTCGAACATCTACGTGTAAAACATCTAAAACATGCTCAGTGTCTACGCTGGTAGGTTCACTGACGGGTGCACGGCTGAGAGCATCTACATGGGCCATACGTGCACCCGGTCTGTACTCAATTTCGCAGTCGTACTCCTGAAACTGAATCCACCAGCGAGAAATCCGTGGTATGAGATCTCTCTTAGTTAAGGTAGTGCGGAGTGCATTACAGTCGGTGACTATTTTAAATCTCAGCCCAAGTAAATAGACACGAAAACGATTTAAAGACGCGACAACCGCTAGAGTTTCCAACTCAAATGAATGAAACTTCTGCTCATCTGCGGTAGTTTTACGACTATAATATGCCACTGGCCTAAGTAAACCGTCTATACTACGCTGCAAGAGAATACCTGCTATACCTAGCTTCGACGCGTCCGTATGCAATTCGGTTTCTAAGGTAGGGTCATATAAAGCTAATATGGGACGTTCAATTAATTTTGCTTTCAGAATTCTAAACGATTCGGCCTGCTCTGTTGTCCATTTCCATTCGAATTTGGTCTTTAATAGGTCTGTTAATGGACGCGCGATAAGGGCGAAGTCTTTCACGAACCTTCGGAAAAAGCTAGCTAGACCGATAAATCGTCTGACGTCATGAACGTTTCGCGGAACAGGAAAATTATCTATAGCTAATATTTTGCGCGTTCCTGGACGTATTCCCTTACCACTTACATGAAACCCAAGGAACTCTAGCTCGGTACAAAAAAAACTACATTTTTTTACTTTTAGTGTAAGTCCTGCGTCCTTTAAAAGTTGAAGTACTTCCTCTAATCTTCTCATTCCCTGATCAAACGACTGCGACGGGATCAACACGTCATCCATATAAATAATCGTATAGCAAACTTTTGACAGAATTTTATTCATTGCCCGTTGGAAAATAGACGGAGCGTTTGCTAGTCCGAAGGGCATGCGTTTATATTGGTACTGCCCGTCAGGAGTCACGAACGCAGTCTTGTCTTGAGACTTTGCCTCTACAGGTATCTGGTAATAGCCAGATGCAAGGTCCAGACTTACAAACAGAGAATTACCAGCTAATCTGTCAAGTTGATCATCAATTAACGGCAGTGGATAGTGTTCTTTTTTAGTTTTATTGTTTAATGCACGATAATCGACGCATAATCTGTTCTCACCAGTCTTTTTCTTTACCAGCAAGACTGGGCTAGCATAAGGTGAATTTGATTCGCACACTATGTCTGCATCGATCATTTCCTTAACCATTGATTGAACCTGCTTACGCTCTGGGAGGGAGAGCCGATATGGGCGATAAACTACTGGTTGCGAATCGTTTAATTCAATTTCCATTTGAACTACATTAGTTAACCCCAAATCCTGTAAGTTATCCGAAAAGCACGTTTCATATCTTTTGAGCAGTTCCTTAAGTCTGTTAACTTCATTTTCGCTAAGTTGTTTGCCGTAATTGAGAGTTAAATTAGTCTCAGCATCTTCTAGGTCCAACAAATTTATGTCCAAACAGTTTTTGGTACAAAAAGCTCGCGTAACAAGTGTATTTTTCTTCAGACATACCGTACTATCACTAAAGTTTTGCACCAGTAACCTACCCTCTCCGTTTTCCATCTCATATTCACCCGGCATTAAATAATATTCGTTTTGTGACACACCACGTAAGGAGCCGTTAACACGTACGGCGCCCGAATATTTATTTGTAGAAATACACGGTAAAAGAAACATTTCCTTAGGTGGTATCATTATATCGGTTTTCAAACTCAATTGTAATTTAACTAAACAATCGCGGGTAAATATTAACGAATCCGTAGTCTTTGTTATAATTAAACCAGGTTTTTCGGTAAAGCTATGTCCGATTAAAATTGAATATTTAATAACGCTATCATCAACAATGTACGCGTTGACTTCCTCTTCAATGTCTTGAATTTCAACAATTACGTTCGAGACACCTAATGGTAACACTATACTATTTCCTATACCCCTCATAGTTGGTAAGTTGCTATCAGTCCACGTGATTCCCCTCTTAACAGCCTCACTGTGACGAATCAGCGTACATTGGCTGCCTAAATCTACGTAGCCTTGAATAGCTTTACCATCTAGCTTCATATACATTAAATATTTACTGTCGTTAGAATTATTTGTTTCGATACGCATCACGTCCTTGTCTACAGGTTTATCAATTTTATTAGTTGAATCGGAGGGTAGTCTGGGGCAGTTTATAGACAAATGACCTAATCTGGCGCAAACATTACACTTCAGAATCTTTTTCGTGCATTTCGAACTAAAGTGTCCAGGTTCATTACAGTTAAAGCATACAACCGACGTATTATTATGCGATCTCGGAGTCTTAGTTTCGCTACTATTTGCCGTTTGCCTAGAACTATTATTGGATAATGAGGAGGTAGTGTTGTTACGTTTATCATAAATTGCCTTTGACCTATCTGGTTCACGAAGCTGTTGCTTGATTGACTGGAAATACTTAAGAACTTGCTCCGGTTCCTGACATTTTGCTGCTTTTGCGCCTAATCTTAGTGAACGATCCTCAATCCCATATAACAAGCAGTCTACCGCACGTTTACCATGTATTTCACATCGATTTAATAAATTGATTTTATCATAATAATAGTGTTCTAGAGAATCATTAAATTTTACACGTTTCGACAACATTTCGGTGAGTAATTCGGCATAGTCTTCGCTACTTGGAAACGATTCCTCTAGTTTGACCTTCCACTCAGACCATGAATATGACATCGATGGGAGCGCTTGGTACCACGTTTTTGCGATCCCTGACAGTTTAGGCAGAGCATAATGTATTATTTGGTCATCGCCCCAACCGTAAAGCCTCGCACATTCGTCAACTTTATTGATCCACATCAGTATAGTCTGACTCTTAACCATAGGGTCAAAGTCAGGTATCACATTACCTAGCATAGGGAATTTGTTACCCTGTGGTCGACTATTGGTTAAAGCTTCCACTAAAGTAGATAGAAACGCTTGCGTGTTACTATTAAGAACGTTTGGAGTACTTACGCGTTCAGGAGGTGGAGGTGTATAACACTCGACGCTGGATTCTGAACGTTTGCGGTGACCTCGCCTGCTGCGTCTTCCATCCGAGCCCCGGCCAGGGCGATGTAAGCGATGCTGCTCATAGCTGCTGCTGCGACTGCGATCCCGGCCGCGGCTGCGACTCGGGCTCAGCCGGTGACGGCGCCTAGTAGACTGCTCACGGGAACTGCGACCTTTACTACGTAGAGAGTGCAGCGACCCATCACGGTCGTCCGATCGCTGCCTTCGTTGCTTCCGCACATGCGTAGGGCTTGCTCTCGCATGTCTACTCCGGTCACGACGACGTTTATGCTTATTGCTGTTGCGTTTACCGCTAATTGCATCCATTTGCAACTTTAGAAGTGTCGGTGATTTTCGTGTAGGTAGCACAACAACACGTGGTTATAATTATTTTTTTAAAGATTTCTTCAAAATCGTGGGCGTAATTGATCAATCCCACTTCTGAGATAAAGGATCTATGCTTTATCTCTCAAAATAAACAATGATTGTCGTAATAAAAACGGATTTATTTCTGACAACTGTTCGATACAAAAGTGCAAAAAGGAATGAATCTATTTTACCTTGACATCAAACGTCAAAATATAATTCCTTGTGTTGCCGTAGCTAACACTCGATTCAGTACAATTAAATAATCGATTAAATATTTTACTAATATTCACTTAGTTAGTTAAATACAATATTAATAAACTGTATGCATGAATGTATACTAGATAGGATTTTATAACAATTACCTACTATCATAACTAATTAACCTTACACTTGTACATTACGAGAACATATTTATAACGATGCCTTTATTAATAATAAAATTGTTGATATTTACGTCGGTTGATAGCTTAGGTTATGACTTGACGTGTATTTGTGATAAATCTGCTTCAACATTGTAGGTGATAAAGAGGCTATTAATGGTGCAATGGTAATTAGATACAATATGGAAACTATTAAAGTTTTCAACTATCTAACTGTATTTTCTTTTAGCTGTCTTTCGTCCTATCTATCTTTAATATCTTTGGAAGATTTTGACTAATTAGAAACAAAGTATTTTGAGCTGTTCTGATGTTTGTACCTACATAATAATTACGTTATTATAATTCAGGTAAGTACAAACAACATTTTAAGACGATGATTTTGTCGACATTATGGTTTAAATACCGTTAATGGTTCCTTTAATCAATTGAAAACATACCTACGCTTGTTACAGATACTGGTATTTTGTGTTTCAATTAAATGATTACGATGTTTTATTATTTGTTTGAAGAATAATCTTTTCTATTTTCAATATAGCAAGATTCATGAGATTATTTACACGTAAAATTAAACTGTAAGCGGCTATCGGGACATCCAATCAATATAAACGTCGCATCGCTTTCTTATAACGAAACTTTATCACATAATAATGTTATTTTTCACAACTTTAATGTTCCGTAAAATTGATCGTCACACAAATGAATGTATTTACTTATCTCTACGACATCTGTGTATTATATAACATGCTACGATATAGGTGTTGGTTATATTAGAATTGATGGTTACGAGTTGATACGTCAAGTATGAATTTCCCAAAGGGAAAGCAGAAGTAGCACTCATATTTACAAATTTCGCCGAAGACAGTAAAAAATAAGGCCATGGGAAAGCCAGAGCATCTCGTCACCGTAATTTAAAAAATCCTAAGGTCTTGATTGGAATCTTTCCAGAAAAGCGACCCGGTCGGAGAGATATCAGGTGACATCGATTATTATCTATCATCATCACATCAGCCTACTGCAGTCAGGTCTCCTCCAGGGCACGCCGGAAGGCCTGCTCTCCTGTTTTAGCCACCCAGTTACCACGAGTTACCTGGAATAGTAGGACGGCCGGGAACTGGGGGCCGTTTACTTTGGCTACTCTTCATGGAGGGTTTTGCTCATAGTCACCACGAGGGGCAAGTGGGCCCATCTCTCCGAAAATATGGTCGCCTCATACGACACCCACGGGAGACAAGGCGGTGGTCTATTCCAGGCCGGAAACTACAAGGGACAGGCTGGACACCACACGGCACTACAACTCGGCTAGCTATCGTCGGTAATGTATACTATATTAAATATAAGCGTGATGGTACACAATGGTAGTCATGTCCCCTCATATCCAATAGTCAGTTCGATGACCACTTGAGGCACTTAATGAAGGGAACTTTTGTGTGCTGTGTGCTGTCCCCACGTAATTAGATAGGCGTTGTTGAAATTTAATGGATAATGCATTCCAATTCACCGATATTTACGTAGCTCTGTCATTATTGACAATTAACATTATCATGCGGTAATTCATGTTATTGAGATAATTCAATTAATGTTTTGTTTCCGAGCAGGTTTTCAGTATTTGGCCTGTTTTGGCTGTATATGTGTTTAATTTGTTATTATTTTATACCAGAATAATAATATAAAAAGAGTTTATGTTGTGGTAAAATCAATGGCTAATCCTCCTCTATACGAGAAGAGGCCTCTGCCCTGCAGTGGGACAGTTATAGGCTGTTATTAAAATAGTACAACCCTATAGAAGCAAAAATGATTGACTCACTGCGAATAAGGCGTTCGATCTTACTTCACACCTATTAAGAATTATTCAAATAGCTATAATGAGTCTGAGCGTTAGTGCCAGTGACATTACACCTCAGTAAAACCCACTTACTGCAAGAGTAATGTCCACGGTTTAGCGGTTTTTTACGAATTTAAATGCTGTATGTAAAGTCAGCCGCCTAGTCCCTGCCCACCTCTCTCTTAAGTACCTTTTATTCCTATTATCAAGTCCCTACTCAGCACAATATAATTTGATTTCCTTAAATGAAAAGGTACACTTTATGGCTTCAGCGAAAAGTCTCACTACGATAATTTTACCTTTGTAATCTCGAGGCTTGGATTCACATGAACACATGCTTCAAAAGCTACAAAAAGCTTCGCTGAGATCAAAGCCAAGCTAAACTGTAAACGCTGGGTTAACTGCCACGAGATTTGTCGTGCTTAAAACCTCTTTTGGTACCGGCTATCAATTTGTTCAATTGCCAAACAACATCATTACATTTTATTTCTTTCGAGAGAATGTAAGAATTACGACTTTGGCGAAATAAATACTTTGGCGTTGACCGCAGGGCGAGGGTTAAGTGTTTCCATGTAACCAGGCTCACTAATGTAATCTCAGCAGTAGTGGGTTAACGATTCGACCCATCGCTGTTCGATGACAGTAGCAGGTCTATCGCCGTGTTCATGGGATTGAAAGGTTAATAGGCAATTTAATGTAGCAGGATATAATTAATAGTTTCTATTAGTTAATTTAGACTTAGAGCGAACTTTTATAGGCTTCGGAAGTCTTTAGAAGAGCTTAGTTAGAGTAAGTACTCTGTAAATCATCTGATTAATGTGACTGTTAATGGTTGCTTTACAGGCAGTTTAAAGTATTTAAGTATTAAAAGACGAAAGTGCTCATGATTCACACAAGTCAGTACTTAATTATGGTAAATAAACATATAGATAGAACCTATTTTCCAGTTCAGAGAGAGACTTTGTTTTGACAACATTATTTATAGGTTTACAAAAACAGATTAAAAAATTACTTACCAAAATGCAAATGCTCTGTAAATATACTAGTTACTTTTTAATTTGTATTATATTCTATTTCTAAATTGTTTTCTCTTTTTTTAATTCGGAAATCAATATTTTTATCCTTTTTTTAAATATTATTATATTTTTTCCTAAAAACCAAAGCCTGGCGAAATGGCCGTATAACTGTCTCCAGAAATTTGTCATATCAAGGTCTGTCAAATTATTACGGTCGGGTTGCGGAACCTGACAGCACTTTGGACCCTTCCTAACTTTTGTTAACTGTTGAGTCCCCGCTTTGCATAATTTCTGGGTTATGATATAATTGAATAGTTTACTTCTTTATTAGCTGTGTTGGAAAATAAATGTGGTTAAATACTGATAAGTTATAAGCTTAGTTGATATTTTAGCATAAAAAAGTAGGAAAAATTCAAAACGCTAAGACTGATATTTTTAGGTAATTAAGGCTTTTTAGGTGTTGTCTTAAGTAATTTTGACATTCAAAAGTACCTTTATCCATAGTCTATTTTGGATAAATTACTTTACCTTAACGTACCTACTTGTAATTACGAGTAGGCACATATACCTGATCGACCTATCTCAAAAAATTAAATCAAACGTTTCCAATCACTAACCGGCTATAACCCAAACATGAAAGTAATCCAACTAAGTTCTATTTGAACTAAATTAGAAATCAATTACAAATTCCGTTCGAAATAAGTTAATGACGATGCTTGAGCAAGTACTGCTTACCAGCATTGCTGTACAAATGGAAAGTGGTGCCCTCTGGCGTGTTAATACCGATTTAAGTTTGTTTAGTCTCTCTCAGCCGATTGGAATAGCCGACGGCGTTAAAAAACTTGAAACAGCGTCCGACCCATTAAAATGTCATTAGGTACCTACAAAGCTCTGTGTATAAAAATGTAATGCTTGGGACATACAGACGGGAGAGATTGTTAATCTACAGTCTGTATTGTAGATATACTACCTGTAGTATAAAAACACAAGTCTAGAAGGCAGTTAGTGAAAATTCCTCAAATGTTAGTTGAAAATAGTTCGATAAATCCATTTTACTTTTTTTTAGGTAAGTCTTTGTGGAGTGGACCTTTTAACCGTGTTAATGTGACATCATTCTACATAACATACATGCATACAATAACACCTGTACTTTTAACGTTGTAACGTTGTACGTATTTTGCTCCGCACCATAATTTATTAAATAGGCATATTCTATTGCTATGAACCTGCAACAATAACTTCTTTCAATTCGTAATTATACAAATGTAATCATAATAAATTTCTATTAATCCTTGAGAGAAAACCACAAAAAGGTCCGAGTGTGGTCGTCATTGATATTCTGACCACAAAATAAACACTGAGATGTGGAGTAAGGTTAAAGTAAGGATTTGTATTGTTTCTACTATATATCTACTATCTATGAATGTTTATTATTCCAAGGGCAAGCGAAGGTATGTAGTACATCCACATGTGTTATGGGTCCTAATGTACAAGGGGGCGAGCCTATTGCCATCAACCGCGCATAATTCCGGACAGCGAGTTACTATTGAGAATTATAAAATGGGTCCGCTTACTAACCAGTAGACCAACTCTTGTTGTATGTTTATTATATATGTATAATTGTACAATGATGAATTCTGCACACCCTTATTTTGCCAGATATTTTCATCTAATAAACTAACTAAGAAACTACTGTTATAATGATATCGAAAATGCAATATTTGTATTTACCAGGGTTTGAACGAGCGTAACCTATAACCGAAAACCTTAGAGCTATCGCGACACTAAATTTCAACTTCAATTTCCATGGGATTTAGTATGAAGCTCACTCAACCCAAGAAAAGTAAAGCAATTATTTTCCCTGGATCATATTTTATCGCTCGTAATTAAAAGTTTCCCTAACGATACTAAAACTATGTAAGCCAGATACGTTTAGGTATCTAGTATAGGCATAGGTATAGGCATAGTATGAGCTTGAATTGCAGGACTGTGTGGAAGCGAGAGACTATGTGTGTGTGTGCCAAATAAATTAATAAAATAAATTTAATTTATTTGTTTTTTCTTGGGCGCCGCACCGATAGGCGTCTTGTCATCACCGGCTTTCGCTGAAAACCAGTGCTATGTTTATGCTCCTCCGTGCGTGACCACAGAATAATGCTGAGCGATAGCCGTTTAGCGCGGAAGTGACATATTGACCCTTAATAAATGTAATGGTGTATTTTTTTCATTTTGTGTTATTTTTATCTCCGCGCAAATAAATGCATTTTCTTTCTCTCTTTAGCTTTCCATGTGCATTGTGCAGTGTAGTGTGGCGACTCGTTTCCACAACGGTTAAATGACCTGCAATGCAAGCTCAAAGTAACCCTGCTGTATACCGTATTAAGTCTGTAATGTCCTCATCGAAACGTGAGCTAATAAGGTCAAGGGATTAACATAATTTGACAGCACTTAGAAAACACATTAGTGATCGCAATATGTTGTAATTAGCACTCCGTACCTCAAAAGCCTGTCCGATTGATGATAATTACACAAATTTTGCCTTAACATAATTATTATATCATGTATCACATATCTGAAAGTTCACACAGCATAACCGGTTTTCATGTGACCATTAGCTGATCCCGTTAAGGGTTTAGTCACTTTCTTCAATACCTGTTGAAAGTTTGGACTACGATCATCTTTTAATTTTCTTAGGAACTCTTGTTCTTAGATTCGTAGTTTTTGAGGTTTTTAGTACTCTGAGTATCATTTTCCCCATTCTTGTCTCCTGGAGTCCTACCTCTCATTAGAACTTTTTATCTCTAAGGAAACATCCTCAACTCTAACCACCATACTACTCCTATATTTACCAACAATGCGTGCTACGCCAGCATTTAGGTGAATTTCGAAATGCATCCGTAACAACCTAATTCCTCAAAAATTACTAGTAAATATTCCCAAAATGTTGTTAATTTCCAGTTAATTAAAACCGTATAGGTAACCTGAATTCTGTGATATTAAATGCAGATAATTAACCGTTTGAAATGCAGGGCACGTTGTCAGAATGCCATCGTTATCCGAAGCTGCGAGTATAAAAGATATCATGCTTTCACATCGTATTGAAGTGGAAGGTATATCGGTTATGTGTACGATACCCCATAAAAAAGTAAAGATACGGCTTAAAAATTCAGATCCACAAAACTATTTTTGTTTGGTTTGGAAACGGCTCTACTAATGGTATCCACACAATGTTTCTTTATAGAGCGCTGTTTAAATAAATAGCAGTTTATTATTAGTGTTCGAATAGCATATAACTGCCTGAATGACAATAATTAAGGCTGGCACAGATTTAAAAACAGAAATAGTTTGTCTAAATGCACATTTGTGATGACATGTAAAATCTAATTCAGGAGATTGCTGATTTGTCCATTAGTCATTTAGTCAATTCCTAATATAATCTACGCAATTTGGATGTCTGCAGCTACATACCTACAAATGAAGACCATATATTTTTGGTTTAGTCCAGATGGTACCATCATTGATTGTAAAATTTTCTGCGAGGTAGCCATCTTGTTTTGTGAACATCTTTACAAAGTGCATCAGCTTTGCCTGCCATAATTACGCTCAAATTCTTGCTCATTGATATCTTGTTATCGTGGGTTGTTAAAGATATTGCTGGCGGCAAGATTTTACAATGAGTACGTAAGTGATTATTATCTCCAATAAAATCTCCGAAATGTAGTTATAGGCACCAATTATCTAGTTATTCACAGCTTGGTCAGTTTAATAAGGCTGCTTACTGCAATCATTAGCCGGTAAATGTTTTGAAACTTTAATGACATGTACAAGACATGGATACTCTAAGTGGAGCTTAAGAGTTTCTATAATTATGTGATAATACGTAAAATGTCCATGCCTCATAAGACAGGGTCGACCTAGAGTAGAAGTTGTAATTATTATAATAGGTCTATTGATTTGTTAAACTATATATCTCAAAGAAAACCGCAGCGGCTTAATTTGAAACTAAAACTTTTCTTGAAAGGAAACTACCGAACTCGTTTTCTTTTATATTAAGAAAGCAGTATTAAATCCAAATTACATAATATTGAAAACGCACCAAAAATGTTTGTATACTACTAGCTAAGGTTAGGGTTATAATAATATCAGTATAGTTACTATTCTTACGAAGTTTATTTCGAGCCTAAATCTGCATAAAGTAGACAGATATTGTCCGGTTCTATTAATATTTAAATACTGCAAAAGCCCTTATAATACCTACCCACGTTCCTGGGCCTAGTGAAAACCGGGTCCTTTTGAAAAGGATTAAACGTGACGAGTGACTCATAATAAGTACGTGACATTACAATTTCTACCCCTATGAAATAAAGAAAGTTATATTTGTTTGTTACTTCAAATAAAAGGATGAAACCACACCGCTCAAGATGAAATAGTCATGCATTCGCACACACATTTATTCATTCTGACGTCACGAATCCCCTAATAAATCTGACTGGGTTTAAATTCTGGAAGTGTGTGCAGGGATCGTTTAATGTATTTCATTTTTATCTGGTACATATACTTATATGTAAGTTGTATATGCCAGGGGTTAAGGGAACGGAGCTGATCGCGGGATAACCCTAGTTGCTATTAGTTTACATTTAGTGGACGATACCAGAGAAAATTTGGCAATAAAGGAGGAAACCCAGGTCGATGATGTTATTTAATTACCAGTAACAACCATACTATATATTGGGATTCAAGCCGCTTTTACTTCAAGTTTGGGAATGAAGAAATTGCCTTTATTGGTCTAGCTATAAACAAGGTTTCTACCTAGCAGCAGCGCTCCAATTCTCAGTATAGTTCGGTAGTAGAGTTAAATGCAAGTCATAAGAAAAATAAAGGTAAAAATTTGTCCAGAAGAATTCTGCCGTCGATTTCTTGACCATGTAAACCTTGAACTCCCTCAGCCTCCACGACAGTGTGTCACAACCGTTTAAACCTCGTAATGATGTAACAAAACAACTAGGGAATTAAGTGTCAACTATCACAATTGTCCTGAAGGCAGTAAACTGGAGAACTTTAATTAGACCCTGTATTCTGACTAAAAGTGCTGTTTTATTAGCCACCGGTAGCAGTTTATCGCTTTCCGATTACCATTGCCGACAAACGTGAAGTTACGTCGATAATTCTTGTAAAATTTAATGGATGGAACAAGTCCTTTTGAACCTTGCTGCCTTTTGAATACGAATCAAATTTAATTGTTCGTGTGCGGTTGAGAATAAGGTGAAAATTGTCGTTTTGAAGAGCGGCAGATTGCGCTAACTTCATGTGTGGCTGTGGTCGCTATAACTATTTAATAAAGACATTGAGAACTTAAAATGAAGCACGTCCATTACGTACAACGTTAGCAATATAAGTTTCATAAGTGACACGAATTAAGTGATTAGAACTTGATTGTAGCACTTAAAGCGAACATTATAATGTTAAGGATAATTAATACTAGAGAACACCAGCGTGGATTATGTTCACACACTTCACACTAAATTGAATCTTAATGAAAAAGGGAATAAGGTTATACTGGCTTGAACATTAAATACATATATCAAGCACAAACTTATATTATGTAGAGAATGAAATCAATATTTGGTCCTTATTGAATTTCCTATGCTTAGGGTCCAATCAGTACCAGTTGTGAAAAATATTCTGAATTTATTATGTACTTAGGTTATAAATATATTTACAAGCTTTTATTTAACTTGCAATGTTTGTATGTATATGTTATGTTGAGTTTTAGTTAATCTTTCAGAATAAAATATAATTATTTTCTGATGTGCGTTAACCTAAATAATTGAATCAGAACTAATCAGAAGGCAACAAGCAACTGAAAATAAGTGCTGTGGACTTTCACACAGGACACAATACCGAGCGGGATGTGCTGCGTCAATGTAAATGAAGAATGCCACCGATAAGGTTCTAATTCGGGATTCTAATTATGCTACAAACTGAGTTCGAATGGTGACCAAGACTAAGGGACTAAGGAAGTTTAGTATACAAAGGTGTAGGTCAAATTATACGACGGTCATACATCAACGAACGAACCAAGGTATTTGTCTAACAAGCTAGTAAAGTACTCGTCAAAATACAGCCTTATAATCTGCAATTCCCTAGGGTCACCCCTTCACTGACTCTGAAAGTCGTAAAAGGGAACCTAAAAAAGGGATGGCGGTTACAGTGGTAGTACCTACCAACTATTACAAAGTACTGTAGCAATAAAAACAACTCGACAACCCTAATGCAGTTGATAAATTCTGAGCTTCCCGCTAGTCAGTAGTCAGCTCGACAGGTCTTCACTGTATATAATGTAGTGAGCATGATAAGCATTTTTCGCATACCCCATCCATAATATATAGGAATTGTTCGCTTAAGGAAAACAAAAGCTGTCACAAATCTGTGTGGCATTAATACCGATTGACCTGATAAACCTAAATGCATTTGGCGACCCAATTCCAGCAGTGAGGAAATAAAGGGAAATATGTAAACGTGGAAATAATATGTAGATATAGAGATAATCGCAATAACATAAACGACGAAGGGTAGAAACGCACATTACAATCTGGCCAGCGAGGCATAACCATCGGTATCGTATCTTTCACTTAAAAAAACATAAGTAACATAGTCGTATTTGTTTGTCCCCTTATCCATCAAAGCGGTCGGTCTGTTTTACGAGCGAACATGGTAGATACTGGTCGGATACTGCCTATACCGGGTATTCACGAAATAGTTTTGTTTAGAAAGTCGTTCGATACTTCATTGAATAGTTAGGATATCGCCGAAGTAGGGTCAGTATTGTTATTGGTTTGGAGGGACAAAATGATTTATATATAATTATATTATAGGTAAGTTTATGTTTTGGAGGTAGCTTATCGTTTATGTCATATGAAAATGATTATTATTTTAATAAAAAGTGACGTCTTTTAAAAAAAATGCAGAATTTCAACCAAAGAAATTGTATCAAAAATGACTTGATATAGCATCACGCTAAAAGATAGTGAATATTAGAAAGCCAATTTGGATTTTTCTGACGTGTTTCTTATGTCTACTACTACGATTTCAGTCAGATCTAAGAACAAGATACAAAGTTACAGGCACAAGCGACGAGCGACACCATGTTATAAAAGCAATACCTTTTTTTTCTTTTTTAAAAAAGCTTTGTCCCCGCGCTGGGAATTTTCCTGTATCGTGGGTGCGTTTCACAAACATGAAAATTTATCACGTACACAAACACACAGACTCAGGACAAAAGTACATATATGCAATTCACATAAATTTTTGTCCCTTGCGGAAATCTAATCATCAAACTTAGCACAGCAGTCCAATCGCTTAGCCACTGCGCCAATAAGGTCATAATACCGAATAATTAAATCTAAAAATGCAATGTAAGGTCTATTAATACTCCAATAACCTAAAATCATAAACGCCGTCAGTAAAACAGAACACAATAGGTGCACTGCAGTAGGTAAATTTCCAACGGCACCTATAACTCTTCACGTGACTGGAGTGTTTCAAAGTCCTGTTTTATATTCCGTTTGTACCTTCCGAACATCATGCGAAGCTCTAAATCGTCAGAGAATATGCTATATTTCACTGTTTGTAAAAACAGTGACTGTAAAAACGTGTACGTTTCTCTAGGACCTTATTTTTACAGGTCGGCGGACTGTGTCCGAAATTAGAAGTGAGATTTTTAGATGACCTTCTTTTGTGATGGGCAATGGACCTACTCTTAGGATATTACGCTGAACTTTGTGGTTTAATTCTGGAACTAGCATTGTTTTTGCATAAACTAAACAAACTATTACTTCATTTACCTTTGTGGAAGTGATTTCAAACGTGACTTTAGTTATGACTTGTATGTACGTTAACAGAATCGAAATTAAATGAACAAACGCTCAAATTAGGAAACTTGCAAATAATATACTTTTTCAGTACTCTGCATTTCATCTCCATTCTCCACCGACTTTAACTTTGTTAAAATGTTTCTCACACTCAGTGCGCGGTAGAATTTTCTTTACACGAAATAATAATATAGATGTGAGCTTTTGTATGTGCCAAAAAGATAAACCATATACATTTTCCCTAATTAGATATATTATTTACTTTCACCGTCCGAAGAAAAGCCCAAAACGTGGCGTCCGACATTAGAAGTCATCTCAACTTAATGGCTCTATCTGATATAACTGTGAGACCGCAGCGCCGCGATCGTGTTTAACTCTATTAGCATTATAATGTGTAGTGTTATGGCGGCTATGGGAAATTGGGAACACCGTAGGTGATGGTGTTATCGCGTTCGTTATACCGCCCGATATTAGCCATGGGAGCGCTTGACCGGCTTGGCCAACCGAATTCTTGATAACGTTATCTGTAAATTTCTTTTGAATTAAGTCGGAGCGCGCAGCCTCGTTTAGTTTTTGATTGATATTTAATTTGGTTTATCAGTGTTCTTGATAAGAAAAGTAAATGCGCAATGTAGATGGAAGACTGGTTCGTTGTGTTTGTAAATGTTGAGACGATTGCTACGGCGTCTTTTGCTTGGAAAGATGTCTCACTTAGTTTTGCAGATAGTATTTTTACAGAAGAAAGTTAACCCGCAGTACCTGATTACAATTGTTTATATTGTGAGTTTAAATGTTTGTAAATGTGAGGTTTCAAGTCTTTAAAACGCACTCTTATTATAGCAGCAACTCACAGTGTGGGCTACGTTTTTTAAAAGTCGAAATTAATAAGAATCCAGAATTTTCAAGAACTCTGAGTAATCAACCCCGGATCTGACTAGGCAATTATGTAATTGTCAATGAAATGGTTTATATACTATTCTGCTTTATCGACAAAAATTCAAACTCAAAATACGGCAGCGCCGGTCCCTGGTCCCTTAGAAATTACATTAATTTTGCTAGAGACTGCTGCAAAATGCTGTTACAAAAACAATATCCTCTCTTTCTATGCGTCTTGAAATTTTTCGAGGAATAATTACGGGGCTTAGGCCGCATTAGGCATTTTATACTTGACGGCGGGAAAAATATTCTTTTACGATATTACTTTCATTATAGTAAATACCGCTGTAAAAGTGAAGGCTCTTTCGGGTGGTTGTAAGTTAGGCCGTCGAGGTATATAGGTATTGTGTTGTAGAAAATAATACAGCCCTCTCTAGCCTTATTAATTTATTTATAACCGAAATGCGCCAGATGGAGGGTTATATTTTTTTTATCTTTACGTTATCTCTTAGGTGATAAAATGTTCCAAAACTTAATGCCTGAAGAATTGTCTACCAGTCAACCCCAGTATTATTACATTCTTCATTATTGCTTGCCAGTTTAGAGCTCTGAGTTCCTACTTGGTATTCCTAACAAAGCCTTTTCCACCACTTCTCTGATCACATCGGAATGCAGACGATATATCAAAACATACCAATTCAAATTCAGTGAAACGCTTTATGTAATTATAGTTCAATCATTGCCACCCATCATAATTATCAACGTTATGCAAATTTAAGGGCAATTAATTCTAATATGACGTTTTATTAACATAATGTATATACGACGCCATATTTTATTCTAATAGCAATTAACAATCGTAAATTTTTGAATTTCAATCGCAGTTCAGATTTTAACAGCCATATTAAAATTAATAAAACCACATGCATAGAAAACGTTTCTTTAAAAGTTACGCGTGTAATACAGAATATATTTCATGATTAATAATTATATGCGTTAAGCGAAGGATCTGGGCAATGCGGCTGGGTTGCCCGTAAAAATAAATAAGACCACAAATTGAGATGACTCGGAGATTCGATGTGCGTTTAAACAGGGTTGCCAGGGTCATGTAAATAGGAAAATATGGCCGGCCAACTTTTAAATAGACATGTCTACTGGCTAGTGCCTAAACATTGGAAAAAATGTCCGCCAAGACGAAGTTAAGTTGGTTGGTAAATTAAGTTTTTTCTGTCACTTAATACTATTGTAAAATTCTTAATTATATTTAATGCTTACCTACTAGCAGAACAAAATTGATATGTTTTATGAATAATATACACAATAATTATAATTGAATAAAATTGTGAATCTACATTCAGTCATTTGTTAGTATTTTCAAACGGATACCTATCGATATAGTGAAATCATATCGGAAAATTATGAACCGTATATCATTTCATTTAGTAATGGACATTCACCTATTATTTTGATTGGAACTAATTAGGCCCATAGTAAACTGTTTTGAAAATATCAAATACTAAAGCATAATTAATTGAAGACTACTAAACCAAGGACTGCCTCGTTGGTCTAACACACTATCTTACTATACCACTAGCTTCCACCCGCGACTTCGCCCGCGTGGATTTCGAATGTTCTATAGCCTTCCTCGATAAATGGGCTTAGATAGCCCATTTACACTGAAAGATTTTTTCAAATCGGACCAGTAGTCTTGTTTGTAATCTTATTATACCATGTAACACACGGCGCGACTGCTGAGCATTATCATAGGAGGTTCGATCCCGGTTTGGGCAAAGTGTTATTACGTTATTAGTTTTTTTCCATTTGGTAGTTCTTAGAAACAGCACGGAGTCTGGACTCTGGATTTATGTCCGGTTAATGGAAATAGGCTCGCCCCCCATTATATTGGCAATTTATGGGTGTATCTACTATACATCTTTGCCTACCCCTTCGGGGCATATGGGCATGATATTATATTATGTAACTATGGTACTACAAATCTTTTCAAGAACGACAAAAATCTAATTTAATGAACCCATAATGAGAAGTTACGTGGCACTAGGAAGTAAGACAGCCCTATAACACATAATTACAACGTTCGTCTACCGAGCCCTTTATAATTAAATTCCGAAGCATCAGCACTTATCATCACTTATAATAATTAAAAATTAATTATGACCCTCCGGATGCTCGGAGTGCAAGCTTCTTCTTAATTTCACTGTGTGCTTTACCGGCGTCCTGTAATTAACGTTGTGTTGTTTTTTTTTCTACGGTTATTAGTATCCCACAATATGGATTGATCAATATTCAAGACCGATTGAAAAATTTAACCTTCCTACCTAACATAGTTATCGATTCGTTTTTAACGTAAATTAGGTTAGGTTCCTATAGAAGTATAGGTACTTCTTGTATAGATCCTTAGATGGAATGCTTGTGTGTGTGTGTTGTGAATGTCTTTGAGTAGTCCTAGTGTCCTAAGATTAGGTCTTTAAAAAATAGGAAGTTATGGTGGAACCGCTGCTTTATTCTTTACGATATCATGGTTGATTCTCTGTAAAATCTGTGCGATTTGCGTGACTTTTATATGAAAAATAAGTCACATTATTTTATTCCAACATAATCATAATGTAATAATCTCATAATTTGTTTCACCGACAAAGGACAGAACCTCTCAACGGATGACAGCAATTCGCCTGAGATTACTTTAATCAAAATTACTTTTTTCTTTATTTTAACAAGAAACACTAAGAAAAACTAATCTTGTAAGAAAAAATATCATTGCAACAACTTTGTTTCATTCAAATAGCTTGAATAAAACTCCCGTCCAAGCCAATCCAAGTAATACAATTGTTACAATTTACTTGAAACTCAGATCGTACGATAAGTGATCGCCGTGTTGTTCTTCCATCCGGATCGGCGAATCAAATTAAAGTTTAAATAATGGTTATCTGAAGTTCGTGGTGAGTGTAATGCATTTTCGACCGCACGCACGTCGACCGCAATTGTCAGTGAATTTCCGAAACGGCGCGGTCAATCTACACGTGTAATCTCTTGTTGGATCTTGTGGGAATCCGGTGTGAAAGTAGTGTGTTCCGATACGTATATTTTGGATAAAGTTTGATAGGTAAGGGTTTTTATAATCTCAGAGAAGTTAATGATTACTTAAACTGACACTAAGTTAAGATTTCACAAAGAAAACCTTTACTTAGTGCCAGTTTATGTAATCATCAAATGTCTCTGAGTTCGGCGGTTAGATATAGATTGTAAGCATGGTGATTTTCTAACCCAACTTTATTAGGTAGATACTTTAAATTAATGATGTTATAACGGAAGTCAGGAAGTAACTAGCTTAAACTCTAAATAAAGATATAATAGGAAACTTTTTCCTGGAAAAGACATTATTTCTGATGATTAATTGTATCATCACATCTTGAAAGTCCGTATGCCAGTTATCACTAATTGTACTTAAAGATTTCATGATAAGATAATATAGTAACATATCACTCATAGCACCACCTTACCTTTTATGGAAATATACGCGTGTCATTCATCATCATCATTATCAGCCTACCCCAGTCCACAGCTGGACAAACGCCTCTCCTACATATGGCGTGACGTTCATTCTTTCTTATTTATGCGCCGAACAAGATTCCATCTGATATTTTGAAACATACAACGGGATACCTGTACAATAATATCTAAGTAAGTAGGTAATTAATTACCACAAGCACACTACAATCCCCCGGGTGACGTTAACATAATTGACAATTACCAAACTGTCTTCTTTCAATTTTAGATCAGCATTAAAGCTGTTATTATTATTAAAGATGTATCTTTACATGATTTATACGTCACTTCCTGGTGCAAGCTGAGGTTAACGCGGAAGACATAACCATTACCATTAATAACATTTTAAAATATATTACAATATTGAAATCGGTTTGGCTGTCCGCTAATGGACTTTCCCTGCGTCTTGTCTGTCAAGATTTTAAAAACGAATCTTTCATATTTGACCCTACTGGCTGCTTCGCTGTGGTATCGGCAATCACATGAGTATCTAAGTAGCTATGTTGTGGTTAAAATATCAAGGAAGAGTTTTCCAGCATGGCTGACTGCTCCAGATACATGATAAAATACCGTCACTAACATTCAATTTAATTAGGTTATGCTTTTAAGTGGTAACCCACCCTTAAGGGAATTTACTTTTATTTTCCCTTAAAAGCTACCCAAAAAACTGATCACCCCTGTATTCCCCAAAGGGGTAGGCGGAGGTGGTAGTAAAGTACAACTACTTTTCGCCAGTTATGTTATAGGTCCCAATGTAATAGGAGACGAGCCTATTGCAATGAGACGAGCACAAATTCTGACTCCATGCTGCTACTAAGAATTATCTAATGGAAATACCTAATAACACTTTGCCCGAGCCAGGATTCCAACCTAGGACCTAATACTCAACAATCGCGCTAGCCACTAGATGAACTAGGCAGGCATACAGTGTAACAGCTACACTGTATTATCAAAAGCCTAAACCAGTGAAATAACAAAACGCAAGGTTCGCAACGCAATAAAAAGGCAAGTCCATGAATAGGTACATTAATTTCATCATCATCATCCTCAGCCGGAAGAAGTCTACTGTTAAACAAAGGACTCCCCCTTTTAGAAGGAGGGGGGAGGAAAGGGGGAGGTGAATTCTAGGCCGGATACCACATGGCACATTAATTTAGTCACACTAAATTATCAAAAACATAATTCATCTTAATAAAAAAAATCACAAGAAAAATCATAATATTATGGATTGTGTAAAGATCATAATAAAAAACGGAAAGTCTTGATTAATCATACAATTAATAGGTATTATAAATCCCACGCCCCTTTTATATTAAGCTCCTTAGCTATACAAGTAATGTAATTAGCAGCAGAAACAATAAATCAGTAAAATAATGAAAACTGAAACAATAAAATATGTTGTACAGCTTCTACTAACTACTGGATTGTACATACCTATAGTAAGATCTTTCCCCGAACCAACTGAATAATGCAGAATATTCTACAGAGGAAACCTCTGGGGATCTCCGTATTTTATTATACAGTTTAATTAAAATCATGTTACCATTTCTTTAGTGTAGTATGAACTTGAAAACGCTCTCACTGTTATGATATTTAGTATTTTAGGTACTGCAGTTCCTAAATGTGGGGAGAGATTAAAGTCTTTAATTAAAAACCCACATTGCACTATAGATTATTAAAGCCAGTTGGCATTTATCAAACCCTTTACAAATATTAATAATATCCTCGTGACCGAATGCAAACTGCCTCAAAGTCGGTTTGAACGGAAGAGTCTCGATGTGTGAAAAGCGGTCAATCAAGACCACGGTACACAAAAATCTTAACTTAACGCCTGTATTCTCGAAGGCGAGGCAAAGGACTGGTAGTAGCAGTAGTACAACCAAATTTCGCGACGTAAAAGGGGACGAGCCGCGGTAAGCAACGAACCTGGTTAAGCGATTGGACTGCTGCGCTAAGGGTTGCGGTATCGATTCCCGCACGGCACAAAAAATTGTGCGATCCGCAGATGTTTGTCCCGAGTCTGGGTGTTTGTGTACGTGATACTCGTATTTCATGTTTGTGAAACGCACCTACGATACAGGAAAAATTCTAAGTGTGAGGCGACGTTTCTTTAACAAAATAAAAGCACAGTTAAACCTCGCTGTTTGCTTGATTTGCGCTGTAGCTATGTAGCTACGAATATAACACTATTATAATAGGTGGGGCATCCAAATAAGCTGACTTCTACAAGTCTAGTCTACTCTTATAGTACCTACCTATAAGAGCTATGTAGCTACTCACATCGGTGTAAGGACACGGCTTATCCCATCACAAAGTGTTGCGCCATTTCTATTTTCTAGGTATTACACTAGGTAGTGTACAAATAGGTGTAGTACAAATCCCCTTGCTTATAAACGTTTAATTTAACCTTCTTTCAAATGTAAAATTACTGAAGTAAGAAAGAGAGACCAGAGTGCAATAATGTCCAAGCTATTTACTAATGCGTCTACTAGAGCAAGGGCCGATTTTACAAACGTCAGTAAATTTTTATCAGAAGAATAAAGTTGACGTTTTGACATATTTTCCACAAAATGACAATTTTACATTTCGCATAAGCCCTCTCCAAAGTATGCAGAAAACGCGACGTCCTACGACAGTTTTCTGGGACCAAAAACACTGTCAACTGACCTGCCTGGTTGAAAACTTCACGTTATTTACTTTGATAACTCATTGTGTCATAGTAGAGACACAGGATGCGAGTAACGCACAGTCAACAGAAAATATTCCAGTGGGTCATAATTATGTATAATTACAGCATGTGATGATAAGTGTTGATATTTCGGAGCATAATTATGGGCCTCCGCGGGTCGATGAGCATTATAATTATACGGTATTTGACCATAAGCAGTACTTTTAGATACGGCGCCGCGATCCCCCATTGCGTTAATGAAAAAACTTGTCTGCAGGTGTACCCTCTTTTTAAATTGATTCTATGCACCTATAAATATACCGTATAAGTCAATAAATAAATAAATTTTGAATTGCAAGTCGTCAAAAAGAAGTGGTATTACTGTAACTCTGCCTACTCTTTTGCGGATTATTTAAATTAATTTAAATCATAAATCATTTATTTGTTTGCGAATATGGGTACAATAAATAGTTGTTACAAAATTATTATAAAAGATAAAAGTGATTTGACCATATCCTACCATAAGGCATGCAAAACCAAAAAATACAGAAAATTATTAGTGATAGCTAATTATAATAATTACAATAATTTATTTATGAAAACACTAATATTAAATCTATCGAAAGCTATTTCAACAAATAAAATAGTTACGTAGAATTCATAACTTTGCCATTATAACTGAAATATAAAATTATTTTCTGTGATATATTTCTGTCATACGCAATTTATACTAATTAAATTATTGAAACAGAGAATCCAATTCATTAAATTATTCCATTAATATTACTGTACAGTTGAATTAAATAACAGATATCATTTTATAAATGTAATCTGGTTCAATGTACTCATAATGATATTTATCGTGAAAAGTTATTTTATGCAGGTAGAAATATAAATATGGCTCTGATGTCATTGAGTTTGTGTGCATTTTAATTACGAGCAAACTGATATTAATATATTGAATAAGGAGATAAAGGGAATAGAAGATTCTAGAAGCAATTGTCGTTAAGCTATAATCGAAAATATATAATTGGTAGTCAAGTGCTACGAAAATGTAGTGTTGTCTACGAGGACCTCTGAAAGGACTTGAAAGACAGCTGATCTAACACACAACAAATACTGATCAACCTATTAGTTAACGCAACAAGTTATATGTTATCCAGGCACTTCTGTAACATAGAGTGGGTTGCTTCAGCTTCAATTGACGCCCACGTTATGTTAAAAATGGCATTGACAATTTTGTTTTCTACTACCAGCCCGAATAACGAAAAAGTTTAGTTTTCTAGGTTTTTTATGCCACAAACAACGCTTCTTGTCTTCTGCAATGGTTTTTTTCAAACAGTCTGTGAAACAACCCGCCCACAGTATTATATAACCTTTATGAAAGTAATGAATTTTAGAAAGATTAATAAATATTGAAATATAAGTAAAACCTGTGGCAATTTTTACGTGTCTTTTCCGATATTAAAGTAGCCTATGTATATCTATTCATCAACGGCAAGTTGTCGTTCATTATGGCGTTCTAAGGGGGAGGCCTTTGTCCAGCAGTGGACGTCTTCCGGCTGATGATGATGATGATGATGATGATGTATATCTATGCATATTGTCCATGACCATTTTGAAATTCCATTGGTAGGTATAAGAATTTTAAAAATGGGAGTGAGGGTTTCGACAATTACCCCTTCCTTACTAACAAACAAATTTTACCTTTTTATGTAGTATTCTCTTTATTAGTATTAGGGCCTGTTTTACCATCTACAAGTAAAGTGTTGAATAGTTACTTCTTGATTAACGCTAATTGGCAAGTAAGAGTTACGAATATCTTCTATCATATCTTAGTTACAGGCCAGTTTATCCCCTGATTAATGCTACTCAGATATTGTGAAATTCGTATGAGTAGTTGCGGGTGACTTTAAGTGGCGGTTAGTCTACTTGACACTTTACTTGTAGATGGTGAAACAAGCTCTTAGCGGTCTGAGTAAAGTAGAAACAGTATATCGCAGGGCTATTTAAATAATATTTTCTCAAAACACTTAAATTTCTCTTAACCATTGTCAATTATTACGTGCATCTAATTAATGTTTCCACAATAATGAAAGCGATCGTGACTTCAACCCACGACGTAGCCGGCCCGACGTGATCCGTCCAAATATTATTCCAGATTAATTTGTTTAATTCACTTATAGGCCATTATTCAATAAAATCGAACTTGATTGATGTCAATAGAGGGATTAACTTTAAGCCGACTGATGTTAGAATTTTTAATTTATTAGATTTCGACATGTTTATGATACATTATATTTTTGTTATCTAGTATAAGTTACATTAACATATTAATTATACTAGCTCATTCCCGCGGCTTTGCCTTCCGTCTACTGTACATTAATAGTTAATTGTGTACTGCATTCAAATCTATTGACTTCCCCGGACATAAGGTCTTAATACCGAAAAATTTAAACTTCAGCAAATTTATTTTTTTGCGATCATAATTGATTCAAGAGTGGTTTCCGTATATTTGATGCCTGCTTTCCTCAAAATTATATTAATTATCGTATAATCCACTCATTCGGGCCAGATATTTCTAATTGTGCACTCAACCGCTTCGTATAACGTTGGGGAGATAAAGTTTCACATATTCCAATCTGCTCATTAAAACATTCATCAAAATAAAACTAAAATGGCTACCAACTAAAACAGGAATGATTTTAGCTATTTCCACATCACAAAATAGGTACAACGAATTAAAACGTATCTATCTGAACCGCAATGGCACCGCACGTTATGAATTAATTATTATGAACGTAACTTCCATAATGTTTTAATTAGATTTGCTATTACTTGATAATTTAATTTAGTACATGACGCGCAAACGTTCAATCATATTCAACATGAATTTGGTGAATTATTCGGTATCGTTTTGGGGTAGTAGGGAAGATACTATTAGGTGTGTTTGATACTAAAGGTACCTAAGAGGAATGAGAAATGACTTTTAAATGAGGAAAGTAGGATATAAAATAACCTAACAATTAAATATGGCAATTACTGAGCACTACTTCTAAATTGCCATTCTTTTAAAAGGAAGCACTTTCTTCAGTGCAATGGCAAAGGTTCAATGTTAAATTAAATGAAACTTACGGAGTTTTATCATTTTCACGATAGGTAACCAAAGTATGAGTTTTAATCAATCTTTTAACTTGAAATTTTGACTTATTAAGTACCTAGTATTGCCCGTGGACACGAGAAGATTGATGAAATAAGAATTTTAAAATATTGTGGTATTGCCAAAGGCACTTTTCGTCTAACAAAAAGTTTTTAGAAATGGTTCACCGCAGTCAGCTTGTAAGAAGTTATTCTGCTTCGGCGGTCAATTTGGCAAGTTTAAAGTAGCCTCCAGCCAAAGCAATTAATAAAGTTAAGCAGCGGCTGCTGCTCGCACCCCCGGCGGGACTCGAACCTTGGTTCCAGATCTAGCTTTCTTTTGCAATTGTCGATAGGTCGCTTGAGGACCTAAATCTGGATTAGATTGAGGAATGTTAACAGATAATGCCTGCATCGAAGGCAAATTAAAACAAACTCCTATTTATAGATACTCCTAGTGTTGATTGATTGTATAATTGAAAGTCTGGTTAAGTTGTAGGAACTCGCTATAATGTAAGCTACGAATCCTAAGGAAAAATCTAGCTAAAGATCGACGATCGTCAAAAGATTTGTCCTTTTTAATTGCACAATCAGTGGTCAACAACTAGCAACTAACCTACATAATAGGCATCTCAAGGATTTTCTTATATTACCTGGGTAGCATAGCTTAATCGAGCTCTGTGGCTTACCTTAGAAGAGGCTTATGTCTAGCAGTGGGCTGCAACAGGCTGATGATGATAACAATGATAGCTCAATCCTAGATATAATCTGAAGTGAATCCATAATTTCTCGCTGCATTAGATGTATCAATGCCTGGAAGCACATGGGCGAGCTATCACCACCTTACATTAGGTCGGTAGGTATAGGCCGTGTAGGTCGAAGGTATGATGCCATATTTGATATTACCTATAAAGCTGCATACAACAACTATATAGGTATCCTTCTACTATCCCTAATTTCCTCCGAACCGTAATAGTCTTCGTCGCATTATTCGTCATATTATTTACTAGCTTCTAAACAAACCAGATTTCCTTCACCACAAAGAATAACGCCCAATCATTTATCTGTACATGTCTAGTCATTAATCTATTATGTTCTGGATGTTCGCCATTCACTGTATTACGGATTTTACGGAGCTTCTTACAATATCCCTTCTATTGTTCCTTTATATGACTTCCATTTCATTTTGTGAACCGGTACTTGGTAAGTAACATTTAATAAACTATACCTATCAGCGATTGACATGGTTACATTTAAATATCTCATTCTTTAGGTTTTAGTATTAGTGCGTTAATTGTTATTTTTTTAATTTTAAAGTGAACACAATAATTTGACTTCTAAAGAAGACCAAAACAACTGTCAGAATACCAACAAATTGACGGCCTCGACCAGTGATGATATCTTAGTTTGTATAGACCGCGTGACCTTTTCAATATGTCAATTAGCTAATGCCGATACGAAGGAGACGGTAAAAAGACACATTTAACAGGCGACCCCTAAAAATATATCAGAACAAACACACAAGATTCTCCAAATTATCCGAACGGAAATATGTGTGGAGAGTGGTGACTAAGCACACGAACAAAGTAATTGCCATACCTATACCTAATATTTCTTTTAAACAAAGACCAAATTATAAGTAGCGAAAGGCAAGTCGAGTAGTCGGGAGGTCTTTAAAAATATTTACCGTGTTCGGGTTCTGTCAACAAATTAGTCAGTGAGGGCGGCTCTCCCGTCAACGTCATTTTAATGATGGCCGTTCTATAAATACCTTTTGTACTTTGTTTAGCTTCACTTAGCTCATCGACCCGAATTATGTGACCTCGAAAAAGTAATCAATTAGCTCAATATAATTTATTATCCCGTATATCGTAAAAAGAATTGTTAGAAAGTTGGCAGTACTCTTGAGAGTTTATGAGAAAGTTAACAAGAAATACATAATATATAAGAGTAATGGTATGACTTTATAATTGGGTCTACTTTATCACGGATAATTTTGGGGTTGATGTCGCAAAGATCATAATAAATCTTCAATTGAAAATACAACAGTAATAGAATCTTGATTGTTTTTTGAAATATATACCTACAAGCTCACTCGGTCACGCCCCACCCCTTACCATCGATGGACGAAATGGAATATTTTTCATCCGTCCCCCTACATGCTTTTTATCCCTATATAGCACATGCCTGTTCTATTCATGTGTTAGTATTTTCGGGAATGCACATACTACACGTGAGTGGAACCAGCATGTATAGGGGATAATAAGGATAACACTCTGAAAGTTTTTATAGTAGGTAATGCATAATGTTTGGAAAGTATTTCTATATTTAGGTAGTTTGTAATGTATCCGTTGTGTCTGAGGTAACGTATACAGCGATTACTTAAACTTTAGTTATAACCAGGTACTACAGATAGCTGGCAGGTACACCAGCGCAACTTGCATGCCTCTCGGATACAACTCTAATTAATGTATCCAAGGTTTTTACGAAGTTAATTAATTACGCGTAAGTTGTTTCTCGGCTTCATATTAGCATCATTATTTCTTCGTTTTCTGATATGAGTGATCTCTGTCGGTGGTCTCTTGCCATCAAAATCAAATATTTAGGGTCTTTTGTCGGTCTTACTGCGTTGAAGAGAAACATATTAATTAAGACGGTAAAAAACATCCTTAAAAAATACAGTTCGAAGAGATCACTGGAGATCTTAGTTTCGAAGAAATAGGATACTTTACAAAGAGTTGCTGAGATGGCATTTAATTTTCTGCCTACAGTGGATACTAACTATGCAAAATATTCAGCATGGCGATAAAAAATCGAAGAGTAAAAACCCACATGATATTTTTATTACTGTACTTATGTACATCTATTTATTTATTTATTAAAATAGATATTATACTGTAGAAGGAGGATTTTACAAAGAAAACCTTTACCTATTGTCAGTTTAAGTAATCATTAAATGTCTCTGAGTTCGGCGATTAGTCAGAGGGTCTTAATACCTACCCACTATCGGGTTGCACGAAAAGAGCACGAGCGACGATATTAAATTGATCGTCCGGCGCACCCCAGGCTAGCTAGCAACCTGTTGACTGGCCAATCTTGTTACCACGACATGAGCTATTCTTATTTCTTACCGTGTCGACACGATAAGACGAGTGAGTAAAGTTTTACAATCAAACATCAAGCAAATACTGCGGAATGACATTTGGAAAATGACTTATTGCCAGAATTGACTTATAAGACATCATTTCGAGCAGAAATCTCCCCCCTTTCAGGGACTCAAATTCATGACCCTGAGGTTTACGCTCCCAGAGACGTTACCTATTGCCATTATGCAAATACTTAACCTCCAAATACAGGCACAGATGATGAAATAAAATTATGCCTACTTGTTATTTCTGTATGAATAAATATTAATATCCGGATTACTTTGAAAGTACTACACATAAAGGTAAAGCTCTCTTCAAGAAAACATATTAAGCAGTGTGTCTACATAGACATTAAAATTAAAACAAGCTCACAAAGTTTGTATACAAATGAGTTTTGAAGTCAAACAACAAGTCTGCTTCTGACAATGTAACTGACAAGAAAGAAAAATATACTTTATTATGTTTTGGAAATATTAAAGATGAATATTTTATAAAGACAAAATAATTGAATTTAATTTTTGGTGAAGTTTCAAAGTCATAAATTAACCTATAAATGTCCTGCTGCAGGACATAGGCCTTGTCTCCCACAGATGAGGAATGAACAAGTTGAATAAATTGATATTATTTTTCTGTGACGGCTAGGCACTATTTCACATGCGCGCAGACTCGTACATCTAACGTCAAACAGACACACTTATGCAAACTAGGTTACTGAAGTTAATATCAGGACATCTCGTCTCTCGAACATAAAGAAAAGTAATTCGACACCACCTCCAAAGAAATTACCCTGCTGCCAGCACTATTTGTCACTACTCGTGTTCCACGATATTACCACAATTGTGTACAACACTACACCATCCCGATATCGATTATCGATTGAACGTCGCAGCGAGTCGATAATATATCGCAGGTCAGCTTCCCAGCATTAACCTATCAGTTTCGAGCCGCGACTATTGAGAACCGGGACACTAAAAGCTATGCGGCTATAAAACCACGGGTGTCTAGCTATCATTAATTATGACATCGATTCGTTAACTTCATTTACCAATACACTAAAGGAAGCATAAATAAATACAAGACTATCACATGAAAATCGAGTGATTAATTAAATTAAGTAGCACTTATTTTGAGTTTACCGGTTTTTTTAAATTAGGCGTCATTGTTAGTGGACGGGTTTATATACGGCAGTGCGAAGTCAGATTTATTTAATTCTATAAACTGTATAGGGCTTACAGTAGGAAAATATAGCTTCGCTCTAAGTACAGTAGGGTCCTATTAGAGTAGTTTATTACAGCTCATACACGCTTCGTAATTTGAATGGGGTTGTGTGAGAGTTATTTATGTCTTTATTTTATGTTCCATTCAGCTCTATTAGTTTCATTCCATGATCCTATAGTATTTTATGCTTTAGTATCGGCGTTTCTTTACAATGTATCTTCACTTTGTGATCCGTGCTCAATTGTACTTACATTATGTGGAAGTAACAGTATCTGTGATGTAATGTACGGCTTTATGGCTTAAGCGTTTTTGACCACCTGATTGGCGCAGTGGCTAAGCGATTAAACTGCTGCCAAGGGTTGCGGTATCGATTCCCGCACGAGACAAAAACTTGAGCGATCTGCAGATGTTTGTCCAGAGCCTAGGTGTTTGTGAATGTGATATTTCATGTTTGTGAAATGCACCCACGATACAGGATAAATGCTAGTGCGAAGCAACGTTATTTTAAGAAAAAAAAATAATAGAATTTAGATAGCTTGGATCCAAAAACCGTAGTTTTTTTTTTCAAGTACAATAAAAAGTCTTGAGATATTAAGGACAAGTTTATTGCGTCTTACTACTGAGAAGACCTACATTGTGAAAATATTTTGATCTTAGTTCATGGCTTCTTTATTATAACCATATATTCATTGTAAAGCTGTTGATACATCTGTCTACTAAAGTCATATTATGATTTGTTGATAAACAAACGGTCTACGAGAAGCATTTTGAAGAAACTGGTTTAAAACTAAATCTGCTCTATTTCAAGCTCTAAGTGCTCAATCTACAACACTGCAACGTTTTAAACGCTGGCGTATTCTTGTGGTATTAATATGAATTTTCTGCAGCTGGCTACCTACTTGAATAAGTTGGACTTTTACATCCGACTTCAAATACAGGAGGAGGATCATTTCGTTAATACCCGGACTTAAGTTTGGTATTAAAAGTGTATTTAGTTTACAACTGTTTGTGTTATTAATTTTGACTGTATTAAAAAATAGCACTCTAATATTATTAAGGCGAAAGTTTGAGAGTGTTTGTTTGTTTATTACTTCTGTACGCTCAAACGGCTGATCTAATTTTCCTAATATTTCATATGGAGGTAGCTTACACCCTGATTAACACATAGGCTACTTTTTAACAAGAAATTTTTGATTGCCTTAAAATATTCTAGATATGTCTGTATAGAGAGGATTACAGCAGGAGCTACGTAAATACGGAATATTGAGAGTTATGTTAATATTAAATTTTACATTGGTATGTAGGTATATAGGTTCTAAGGGGGAGGCCTTTGTCCAGCAGTGGACGTCTTCCGGCTGATGATGATGATGTAGGTATATTATAAATTCACGAGTACACACTTTCATGTCTGTTACCCCCAAAGGGAGTTGAATATTTTAAACCTAAAAACATTCCGATATACATATTGTTCTATCGCATTGTGTTAAAAAAATTTAATCGGTTATTAATCATAGTCAAATCGTTAATTAATATGAATGACATTCGTACTTGTATTTCCATCGATCAAAAACCTATTAACTGTCAATAACCGTTAGAGAGTTGATAAATGTGTATGTGTGGTGTAAAGTCGTTTATTTGATATAATTTAAATCGATTTGTCTAATGTTCAGGGGGTTTACACCTAAATAAATACCTATGTCTTCTTATCGTATGGTTAATGAGCAATCTGGCGTCAAAGTTTAAACCACCTGTAGTGTAGTAGGCCTATGACATGGCTTGATAAATCTCTCAGGTGTGCCGGTTTGCTCTTGATGTTATCCTTCACCGTTGTGCATCTGACAACTAAATAATACGCACATGAGATCGAAAAGACATTGAAGCGTGTCGGGGTTTTAACTTGCGACCTTTGATTTGGCAGTCCAATGGTCATACCACTCGGTTATCACTGCTATTAATAAATACAGAGTTGAGATGTCAGGTCCTTCGTGATAAACGTCGAAATACAAAGGATTCGAAAATTTGAGTTCTGTTTTTGTGAGTATCCTAGTCTATTATGAGTTCCTGTTAAAGGTAGCCGTAGGACAGCCGTAGGAGGCGTATGACTGATAACCAGAAAACTTAATTTCACTAAGTTACTAACTAAGCGATAAACACAGACAAACACTGCAGTGACAGACAGTACAGACAACTGACGTCACCCAAGCGATCGCAGCGTGGATTGGCCAGACCTCAACAAAGCCCTCGCCTCAAACGCCAGCAACTATCAGAGACAAACACCAGTGAGTCGGATAACTAAAACTTACTGTATGCTTAAGCACTTGCTTTTGTTCGTGACTTTGTCTGAGCGGTATTTGGATAAACTTTACACTGTTGCACGACACAACTAGCGATGCTTGGTGATCTGCGCAAAGATTCGCGGGTTTATTGGTGTACGGAATGATTTATTTTTATTTGTTCATTCTTGATCCATATAGAAGAGGATTAAAGAATTCAATTATCTTCTTAATGGAGGGTAATACGCTCGACCTTATTAGATACGGCTTATCATGAGTGACCAAATGTGAGGAAACCTCTTTTAAATTTTTCTTGCAGACAACAGCAGACGACACATCGATAACTCTATACCTAGGTGTTAATAGCCATAGCGTTCAGCACTATCACCGGTTTGTCATTATACAACTTATAACCTTAATGACTGCACATAAGGAGTGTTTTAGGACTTTTACCTGTGTATAATTAAGTTATATTAGTCCCTAAAATACTGCTCCAAGGCATTCAGAAGCACAATCATCATTAGTAGCACCAGCTAACCTGAACATACAAATCGAAAGTGGAATGAACAGATTGGTATCAGACACTGGCTATCTGACCTCATTTGACCGCTTCAATGAGTCTTGTTTACGCATCCCAGGAATCCCATTAACTTTCATTTGACCGATGTATGTAACATGATCGAGAAAATCGTCAAGATGTCATAGTCATCGTGTTTACACCTTTGGCTTTGTGGTCGTTGCCATAATAATAACAAACATTTTCGATAGTAAGTTAAAAACGCCGCAACTCATGGTAGACAAAAAAAATCGGAACTCCTGCCCCCTTAAAGCTGGACAGTTTCCGCTGAAGAAGAAAGAAGAAGACGAAGAACAAGAAAGTAGAAGCGAGGCGCCACACTACAGTTCAGCGGAAAATGAAGTTCATGTCCAGGTAAGAGAGGTGATCAGAGTGATCAGCAGTCGCAAAAAAACTAGCCAGTGAAATAATAACGCTGTAAATAAAGCTAACTATAAGCGGTAATAGTCAACCTAACGTTATAATATCGTAGGTGTTGTTTCCCAACGTTAGAACAGTAGTTAGCATCAATCCGCGATCGATACGAAAGTTTAAATGTTCCATTAACAATTCACCGAGTTTGGGACGATATACAATGCAATATTACGTCCTATATAGGTTTACGACAAACAACAACTTCCGTTTACTAAACTTTAACATTGTTTAAGTTCACGCTGCGTAAGATTGACTCGGTGAATTATTCAAGCCTTTTTCGACGTTCTTTGATTTTGATTGGGTTGTGTTTTATTTTGAAGGGATTTGAATTAGAATAGACTAGAAAAATAAACGATTTTATGACATATTATTTTTATGTTAAATAACTTACGAGAGTGACGATGACGCATCGATCAACGTTTTGACGAGTATATTAATTGTTTAATGAGCTATCCAAGACCTACTCTACTCCACATGGTATTCATATGCGCGTTTATTTCCTCGGAAAGCCAAGAACTTGGCTTATACACTTCGTCATTACATTGTAAGCTTCTGTCCAAGTGGATTGTAAAGCATTCGGGAGCCACGTCGAGCCAGTAACTCAAGTTCAGCCCGACAGATGGCACTTACTGTCGCCCTTTCCAACTCATTACACGCGTTTTGAATTAATTACTGAACGTGTTTTTTTATTATTTTCCTTTTTTCTTTTTACTTGTGTTTCAGCTCCCTGTGGCATTTTAATTGTCGGTGTTTACCTAAAACTTTTGTCCGTCATGTCATTAATTTGATTTGGTTTATCATAGATTTTATCAACTTTGACTGGCAAAGTCAATGACAAACGGTCGGAAAAACGATTTTTAATTGCGATTAGTCTGGTTTCTATATTTGCCGATGAAACATTTTATAAAGCCATGAGACGGATGAAGTCAGCGCATAAATGAGTTGATAAAGATAATGAATGTAGTAATGTATTTAACCGCCGCACTCATAGACGTTAATGATTACTTAAACTGACACTAAGTAAAGATAATCTTTAAATGACTCTGTGTTCGGCAGTTAGTGATAGTATAAGTAATAATTAAGTGTGAAAAGTAATTATGTAATACAAACAAATTAAAACGCAACACTACTAGAATCAGCTTTCACATCTCAAACGACACTCGACACATAATTGTCATTCATACCACCTCAATGACACTCCTAAGTTACTCCCACGTGAACGGGACAAAAGTGCCTATTTAGCCGAAGAAAAGATGGTTAGTTACACCGTGACCCAAAAAAATTAAGACAGGCATTTAAAAAAAACAATGAGTGCTATAGAAATAGAAAAAAAAACGATACGAGCGCACAATAAAAAAAAAACATAAAGTGAGTAAGCTCACGATAGGTGGTCACGGGTAAAAAATTAATGAATCGTAGTCGCCGGCCGGCGTATGTCCCTGTGTCCCTACAGCTGTCAACCCCGAAACTAATGGGAATAGACTTTATATCCCAGGTTGTTGTTGGATTATGTCATTTTAATAACCTCTGGGGATGATGACATTGGTTTCTAAATTGGATTGCAAGGACAAGGATTTTTCTTGTATCTTGTCCTATGTCTTGTATCTTGTCAGTCTTTGGTCTTTGTTATTTTAACTACACTACATACTACTTAATATATTATTTGTGAGTGCTATCCATATCATTGACTATTCTATTCACGTGTTTGTTCGGGGATCTTGGACTAGTTTCAAACTCAAATGGAGCTCTTATTCATTTAGTTTTTTTTTGTTTGTTTCTTTTTTTAAACCCAATAGCTGTTAGTCGTTCTTATAACTTCGACTCTTTTTCTCGGCGATGTACATGAATTATATTCTCAATACAAATTCTGCTTAACACAAAAGAAAAAGAGAGCTTGCAAACAATCTGGGTCCATTACACCGAAATATTTCGAATCATATTCTTATTTATTGGAAGTAAGTCCATAAGTGCCAATTACGCTTTGTTGAAGGGCTATCAAGTACATTTTCCTTATCACAAACTAACAGATTTATCAGGAGCCCCGAAGACTCTCAATAACATTTTTAATATCGTATCGATATTACTTTATGCACATGCTTCGAACGCCGAATGATTTACTTATATTGAGCTTTTGTTTATGATAATACAAAAAAAAAACGTGCTCTGCCAATATAAGACGCCGCACAGACAAGGGGACAAGACATACCTTAGCTTTCGTAATCATGATGACACTATGGGTAAATAGCGTAAACAAGTAGGTATATTTCGCTAAGGTAGATTTCAAAGTGCTGTTTTTGAATTTTCTGTCGCTCACGTCACCATATAAAATGGAAACAGTATTTTTTAAATGGCGGTGTCAGCGGCATGCCTATGCTGTGACAAAGTAAAATTTAAAACTTTTCAGGTTAACCCTTTTTGAGCACCAAATATCTGGACTTAAAGACTATCAGACTAGTTTGTTTATCAAACACCTTTCAATTTATCCCACACTTTACAGGTAAAGCAACAATAATGCTACAACTTCGAATAAATCCTATCACAGCACTATCGCTTTACTTTTGCAAGCTTTCTAAAAGGTACCGAAGAAGTTACGACTTACTTTAAGTTTGCTGCCGTTAATCGCGTCAACGTCGCCGTCGCTGCCTTCACGAGTGAAATAAATAGCATCGATTACGCCAACGATGTATTAATATAAACTTATACACTAGGTATGGAGTTGGTAAAGATGGAGGTACAAGATTACGGCACTATTATGCAGCAGCATGGGAGTGCAAGTAGAGAACCTCCACGAGTGACGATACCTAAGAACCACCCTGGATGGTCAACTTTGCAACCATCCTAGTTGAATGTTCAATCTCTATTCCATGGCATGACTTAAGTCCATGTGGCAATTAGCTGATGGCGATACGAAGAAGTGGCATAATATAAGATAAAGAAAAAATAATTAAGTTTTTGGATCGGACGTACGACGTAGTTCCCGAAGCATGCTAGAGAAAACGCGGAAAATAGTTCGTGAATTATTAAAGTACGAGTAAGTAATATAAGAATGCAATGCAAAGATCCGTTTAAATAATATTGGAGTGAGACAGTTTGATCAAGAATCATAACTACGCTAGCACCCGCTTACACATAAACGATATCAGTTCCAAGGAAAAACTAGTAGGTATTACGTAACGATGTTTCATAGAATCATTGTTAATAGATACTGAAATCCATTTGCATAACTGATGCCTCAAAACCCAACATCAACTTACTTATCTGAAGCTAAAGACTGTAATAGCTATGACATTTGGCTTCATTAATGTTAATGAAACATTCTCTTTCAAATAAAAGTCCGTCGGATTATTAATACATTGTTCAAATCGGATTTGTTGGACACTTAATGTAGTTTGCATTAGACTTACTGTGGATTCTGTTTCAAAAAGAGACTAAGCTTACCATTATACCATTTCATGTTTTAAGTTAGATTTTATTAAAGTTTGACGAGTGGGTTCCAGAGTGAAGCAGTGGTTCTCAAACTAGCATGAATGGTCAACCTCACTCAAACTGGTAACCTAAAGTAAATTATATTATTTTAATGATAATAATGATTTTTGAAGCTCGTGTGTCTGTCTCAGTTTCTTTAGTGCCCCCACTTCTTTGATTTAGCTTAACAATCGCCTCATTTTGTCTTCACTCATAGAACAAAATATAAATCTATCTATAGGTATATTTCTATATAAAACTTTGTGAGAAAAAAATGACTAATTTTTAAATTATAACTAAGTCAAATTAAGATCAAAAATATTGTTTACAGATGTGTTTGTTGTGTTCATAACTACGTCTGGTTTGGCTTGTTGGGAACAGGACCTTAGTTTTCGCCTTCGTCTAAGTCTTTTAAATTGATCTGTTTCGACAGATGGCACTCAATAATTTAATCTACCATATTATAATCCATCCAGTTCAATAATACAGGATTTATATCAAAAATATCTACGGTTCATTAAATTCATGCTTACCAAAGACCAATTTTTATAAAACATCACCGTCAAGGGCCATTAGTTACACGATTTGTTTATTTTCCTAATTAACAATAACGAATCCGCTTTTTGAGTATTTATTTGACTTTTTTACGGTTACAGTGTAATTACATATTCTCATTAGCGTTTGCTTTCTACCTTATTGGAGTCTAATGTCTATTGGCTTTGAGACACGTCATAATAACGTTGTCTGTAGTATAATGTGTGAATACTGCTGTAAAGTTTATTACTAACAAACTTTAATTATGTAAACACTCAGAGAAATTTACCTTATTACCGAAGACGAGGAATTAGGGTGACCAATCTTTGGAATGACGTCAATTCAGTAGGAATAACTAAATGACTTCAGTTCTGCATCTTGATTACATTGAAACAAACAGTTTTTAATTATCATACCTACACAGAGCAGCCCTTAAACTCTTAAAGCAGGACAGTTTAGGACGTAGAAGCGAGACGCCGCATTACACTGCTCGTAGCGGCGTCTCGTTTCCTCATCGTAAACTGTCCTGTTTTAAGAGTTCATGGTTAGGGGGCAGTCCCAAGTGTTGATAAAGATGGGATGGAATAAGAAGTGCACTTAACAAAATTATAGTGTCACTGGGGATGCATGCTTTATTCTCTTTTAAAACTTGAATTAAAATTATAAATATACATCCTAAGTACAAGGGGCTCGTAGCTATGCGGCTACCCGGCAGATCAGTCGATCCGCGAGGTTAAGCCGTGCTCGCCGCGGTCAGTCTTGTGATGGGTGACCGTTTTCACATGTCGAGACCCCACCGTGCTTCGGAAGGCACGTAAAGCTGTTGGTCCTGCGCCTGATCTCTCTCTGGTCGTGTCGGTCTGCCGTCCCATCGGATTATGAGAGTGAGGGAATAGGGAGTGCACCTGTGTCTGCGCGCATACTTGTGCACTATAATATCTCCTGCGCAGATGGCTAGTCTCAGCTGAGACAGGCCGCCGTGACCGAAATTCGGTCAGGAGGACATTAAGTACAAGAATCAAAGCCATAGATTAGCTTATAGATTAAACTGCAGATACGTGGATAAAGCCTACCTATACCCTGAATAAAAGTAGTTCAGACTACACACAGTGTTACGGGTATTGATAATACACGAAACTTACAAAAATAGTTCGGTCATATTCGCGCAGCGATTATTGTCAAGATAACAAACTAACTTCGACGTTTCCGTCAAGATGATTGATCGTGAGTACAAGACTGAACTATGTGGGTGTCATCCTCGTGAGCGACGGGTAATACACTATAGTTTCCTAATGTAGAACGGCGCATTTTCCTTAACATTTTCTCAGAACAAAATTCCATAAAGAAGACAATGTTACCTATAATGTTATGTTATTTATGTATATTCAAAACAGAAGTCAGCCTGGTTCGGGCATGATGGAAATTTAATAGATTAAGATTCACTAAGCTAAGTACAGATAAGGCTTAATCACTTAGTAGGGTTCGATCAAATCTAAAATACATTCATTTAAATTAAAAATATGACGCAACGTGCGCCCTTCCTACCTCAAAACAAATCCGATTCAAACCACATTCATGGTTTCTAGGGAGAACTAATTTGCTTTTAAATTGTTATTGCTCGAAATTCATTAAAAATATTATGGCGGCTGAGTTCGGTTGAAGTAGGCGTCCGAATTTCGTGTAGCACTTGGAATCTGCTTCGCAATGGAAAGTTAGTCCGATTGTAAAGTAATGTTAGGTAGGTATCTCGCGCAAATTTCTTGCCGGGTAAGCAGAGGTTTAATTGAACGTCAGTTCTAGTCTGCGATATGTCAGTTCAGATTTCAGTCAGGCGTGTTAGACTTTTCCAGTTTAATAACTTGGGAGAAATTCGAAATGCCAATGTAGTTTTTGAATTACATCTTAAAATAAATGCTAAAGTAAAATTCTTCGTTGTCATAACAAAAGAAGAATATTTTTATTACACGTGCTTAACGTTTCGTCAACTTCTATATCTAATGGAATTCCAGTAATTTATTGGGAATTATCTAACCAAATTCTTCTATAACACCAACACCGAGAGACACGATAATCGAATAAAACACCACACTCATTATTTCAACTATTGACGACAAATATGTAATATATATATAAAAGTATCTAACTACCTATTATATCGATTCTTGCTAACTAAAACATTTCTGAAAACAAAAGAATTCCGACTAACAACTATAATAAAACTACAAATAAGCTATCTATAAAACAAGACGAACACACCGAGGGTTCTTGAAACATCGAGGACAATACTATATTTTGTCCCCGTTCCAATACGACTGTCACATATTTGTCAATAATAATTCTGTACATTCTTATCAGCGACCCTTATCTCAGCGAGCCATTGTTTTAGGGACATGTAGTGGTTTGTTTAGGTACTGTACACCTGTACAAAATCTGAAAGAAAACACATAACTTACATTCCCCGAAGCGCTATTCCCAATTATGTTATAGGTCCGATGAAATATAAGACTACCCAGCCTATAGCTATTAACCAGGCACAAATCAGGACTTAACCCTACTACGGACAATTAACCAAATAAAATTTGCTTGTCCCTGGTATCAAACCCTAAACCACATGCGAGGCAGTCGCGTTTGCGACCACCAACAAACTGCCCGTGGATGCATTTCGTCCCATGTGTGTCGTAGGAGGCAACTAATGGCGCAAAATGGAAAATCCATCAAAAAGAATCGTCTGGATTTTCCATTTTTCGCCATTAGTTGTCCATCTGGGCAGCAGCGTCTTCTCTATTTTAACCATCAATACTGCAATCTCCAAGCGGCTTGCAAAGCGTGGGAATTATGGCACCATCCTTTTAAGAGGAAGGCCTTTTTTCAACAGTAGACGTCTTCTGGCTGATGATGATAATGAGACCAAGGCAGCCTTACAATTCCCATCTAAACTAAACGAAACAAAGTAAGTAATGGTTCCGTATTATCTAAAAACATATTTATAGTATGTGTGTTGCCTGAGGCACTTAGCAATTTTATACATCGTTCTTTTATAGAGCAAAATATTTAAAATACTGCAAAACTTCAACTTGTCCCACTGGAATACTCTGCTTGTACAAAATAGCTACTAAACTAAGTACTTCATTCATATTCATAGGCGACTCATAAACGTTTTGTAGCTCAAATCTTTGACAATGTGGTTTTCATCTTGAAAATTAGTGATGTGCTTCTTGATAGTTGTTAGGATAAGAGTACCTACCTACACCAAAGTCAGGCTTATTAGGCTCATATCATAGGCAAAAGCATATTACCTACATTTTAAGCTAAAACTTGTTTCTTTGTTTGTTCAGTTTGCCTGGTGAAGCAGTAAAAGGTTCTTAGGAATCAACTGTGGTGTGCTATGTCATCATCAACAGCCGGAAGACGTCCACTGTTGAACAAAGGCCTCCTCCTTTTAGAAGGGTTGCTATAAATATAACGCTTGGCAAGCGGCTTGGAATAAAAGGGGGGAGGCCTTTGTCCAGCAGTGGATGTCTTCCGGATGATGATGATAAACATAAATACATAGCATCACGCCTTTATTCCTCTATGGGCTAGACACAGGTGTACACAAAGTACACCAACATTTTGCCAATTTATTTTATAGTCTCCGAAGTACTAGAGCGCAAGCTTACTGCCATTAACCGAGCACAAATCAATCTGGTTGGTAATTCTCAATAGCAGCACGGAGTGCTGCTATTGAGAATTACCAACCAGAAACCCAGTAACACTTTGGCCGACCCGGGATTCTAATGATTCTCATGCTCGGCAGTCGCGCTTAAAAACCACTAGACCAACGAAGCAGTCAATTTGTGTACCTACGTCCTACATAAATTGTTAATAAACAATGTGACGGGCGGGAATGAGGTGAAAGTACGAGAAATTGATAAACTTTGCTTTCTGCTTACCCTGCAAAAAGGCGTAACTTCATAACATACGTAGGTTTGATAATAAAATACTCATAAACTCGTAAGTGTATCAAAATGACACATAAGTGGAAGTTGCAAGTGGAACATTAAAGTATGAAATAGCCCATAATAAGTGTAATTACGAACCGACGACTACGTCCATACATTATCGTGATGATAAGAATATATGATGTACTCTGTTTGTTTTATAAGGCAAGTTATTTTTGCAATATAATAGTTCCGTTGTACCTTGAAATACAATCTGATCCTAATAACATATTTATAGTAGTTTATTTCTACAAAACGGCACGGAGTATACTTCAGGAGCTGACATAGCATTGAAGACGTCTAATCCACCGTAGAATCCGCGAACGGGCGCAGCAAATCTTGGTGCAGAAAGTGTAGATTGTGATGCAAGTGTAACAACATCCACCGTATCCACCACGATCGTATTGATTTTTATTAGTATCAATGTTAGGTTTACTAATTAAAAATATGAGTCTATCTCTATAAGAAGATCCTATTTAGCCTAAGATCTCCTTTTGAAAGTCGGCTACTAGATAAAGAATTATGCAAGTGTACTGCTTGTACTGCTGCCTAACCATGAGCTCTTAAAGCAGGACATTCTACTTTGTGGAAGCGAGACGCCGCCGCTACGTGCAGTGTAGTGCAGCGTCTTGCCTCCACAACGGGATACGTCATACTTTAAGAGCTTATGGTTAGAGTCCTGTACTGATATAACACTCCTGTCAAAGTAATTTTTATTTTCTTCATAGATTCAAGTTGCTGGATAGACCATTTCCGACACAGGGAATTGATAAAATATATATTTTTAAACTAAGTATAATATTGACTCACAGATGAAACCGTCCGAATATGGTGAATGTATATAAAAAATACCCTCCCACTGCTACTAACGATAACTAACCGCAAATGCAGCCTGAACTTTATACCTATTGCGCAGTCGATTTTACATTTTCGGAGAACGCCATTGAAATAATTTCTGGTCACGTAGGTCATTTTACTTCTACAATTTATCAATGAATAACTTCTACTAACAGCTACATTTACTACTACTAATTATGTACCCATATTTTGATAATACTTAAAAAAGTTAATAGCTGTGTAATAATACAGGGATATATCTGTGAACGAAGCGCCAACAACGGACGAACAGAATCAAGAATACTAATGAATACCATGCATACACACCTGTAATTCCCGAAGGAATGGGCAGAGGATTACCTTTTTTGCTCTCGCTGATAAGCTTGTTTAATTTTCGCAACCTGTAGCAAAATATTTTTTATGAAACATACCTACAACCTACATCTCTTATTATCAGCCCGTAACTGCAGGGCGAAGGCCTCCCTTCCCTCCTTCTACTTGTCCCTGTATGCCGCCACTCGACGCCAGTCTTTAGGTAGTCTAGTTCGTCAAACAATCTTTTTCACAGCCTGCCGCGAAGTTGTTTGCTGATTTTTGGGACCATTTAGGTAATACAAAAAAATGGTTTTATTAGTGCCAATTTTGTCCGGTGACGCCTAATAAGACCCTTCTCGGAGTCCTCAGCAATGAAATATCCCGAAAAGAGATTTACAAACGTTAAATCAACCAACATTAATAATATCGCCAACGCACAAATTTAATCGGCGATAATTATTATCGGAATGAAAAAATCGAATATCGCCTGCTTGCTACCAAACAAAGGGCCAGACCACAAATTGCCGGCGCACACAAAATGAGATAAAGCCATTACATCAATTGTGCCTTGTTATCGTAACGGCTACGAAATATTGCACCATTAAGGATATTATCTTTCTGTGCAATACGTATGAGTCAGATCTATTGACAACTAGTACTTAATCGCCAGTAAATTGGGGGCAATAACTCCTGAAAATGGCTTGTTATACGCAATTAGGTTCTACGAATTACTTTACTATGCAAGAAAAGCGTACCTATATACCTAGGACGTAGGTATAGTTACATAGGTACCATAGGGTCTCGCAACTTGTATATATGCTGCTTAAAGTGATAAAAAACAATCCTATATCTATACAAAACTACTTATAGATAGGTGTCCGCAGAGCAAATGCATTTTCAACAGAAAAGAAACGAGCATAGATCACCATTCACCACGCTTGCACACTGTGGGTTGTTAATATCAGACCATTTAAATCCAGGTTACATAGATGCTTTCCTTTGTCGTTACTCAGACTCGGTATCCTGAGAATTAGTTAAAATCAAAAAAGAATAATAATTCAATCTAAATAATCATTATGTATGACACTAAAAACTCGCGTTGATAATTCATACTTGTCTAGATATGAAACGGCGAACTTCGTGAATACGAATTCAGCGAGTCAACTGCGGGGCTGAAATGGCTGTCTTCTTAGATTCATATTAGAATAGTAATCTGAATCATCTTGTTAGGCCATAAAATTGCCATAATTCATAATATGACTTGTGTAAGTTCTTACCACGCATTATATTTATTTTACGAAATATATAATACCTACCTGTAACATAACAAATGAATTGAGTATGATTAAGCTTTAAATTGTAACTATTTTATGAAGAGGAATTGCTCAATGTGACCTAGATATGGGCGTTTTCGTTTTTTTCCGATAACGGTTTCGTAACCGATATACAGTTTGCATATCGATATCAAAAACGGTTTTCAGATATCGATATCAGTAGTGAGTGCAGTTTGATGGTTTGCAAACGTTAACATGATAAGTAGATAGCGAACTAACGCAAACTCGCAAATTCGGGTTTAAACTTAGTTATTAGTGTAACTAAGGCGATTTCCCTTCATGCTTCACTAGGCTTAGGACTAGCAGAAAAGTTTTTCCTGAATAAATGTACAAAATGAGTAGTAACTGAGATAACTTTTCTGGCGCATTTAAAAATCGACATATTTACAATGATTGTATATACATATATACATACTATATTATTAAACTCTCTATTTACAAAATCATCTGGAAGGTTAAATTATCAATGTAGATTTGCATTAAGAAACGCAAGCTGCTCTACTTTTTTTGTTTTGAGACGACATCTTCTGTCGTTTATAATAAGCCCGGTCTTCGAAAACAATCTCTCGCAGGGTACAGACGTCGCAACAATATTGCATTTGGTTCTGTATAAATACGATAGGTGAGGGTAAATTATTTTATGTTCTCTCCACCATTGTGAGGGGCTATTCCACTTACCCTCGCTGTTCTTGCGAGGCAGCATCTCATCGTCCAGGTACATGTGGAGTTCCCTGATGGCTCTCGCTTGGGCATTACCTTGGGGTCTATTTTTTCGTAGAAGTTCATCGAATTTGTTCCAAGCGCTAACTTTTTCGACATTAGTTGTTTTTTCTTCTAGTGCTTCATTTGGCTCTGTCGATTGGTTTTTGTTAATGATACCAATTATTAACAAGTGAACATGTTTTTTCAACTCTGCGACAGCGTGCTCGTTTTTAAAACATAGTAATTTAAACCTAGGATCTAACAAAGTACAAAGGCCAAAGGTTTTACTGTGTTCGACGCCAGAAAATCGTTCTCTCAAACCTGTTTGTAGAGACGAGATCATGTCCACAACTACTGGATAAATGAGTCGGTATTCCTCTTTATTCAAAAAATCATCACATACATCTTTTAAACAGTTTGTAACCACTATAACCATACTTCCTGTTAAGTATTCTTCACCACTTATTGAAGAAGTAATCTCTTCAAAAGGTTGTAATACTTTGCATATTTCATTCATTATCCCCCAATCCATTGCGCTGATATCAGGCCAATCTCTCTCAATTAGCGCCATACAATGTTTGATAGCTTCTTTTAACAAAGTAAAGCGACGTATCATATAAAACGTGGAATTCCAACGTGTAGGCACTTGTTGTACTAGCCTCTTGGGTTCACCAGACTCGGACATATTTTTTAATTGATAGCTGAGTAGCATATCTGTGGCACTTGTGCTTCTTTTAAAATGCGTAACAATGTTTTTTATTTTGTCTGTTAATTCTTCTAAAGGTTTTAACGCAGCCGTGACTATTAAATTTAAAGTGTGTGCATAGCAACCATAGTGCTTCCATCCTAATTCTGTTTCTATTGCTTTTACAATGTTGCGAGCATTGTCCGATATTGCGAAATTAACTTTTTGTGTTAAACCCCATTCGTCTGTTACTCGCTTTAATTCTTTTGCTAAGTTAGAGCTAGTGTGACTTTCGTTGAGGCCTTTACACTCCAATAATACTTGTTTTGGCTCAAAATGTGAATCAATATAATGAGCAGTTACACCAATGTAACTTTCTGTTTGGGATGATGTCCAACAATCGGTGGTTATGCATATTGAGATTGCGTCTCGGGATACTATTTCCTTTGTCTTATTTAACGTGTCTGTATATAAAGCGGGAATCATTGTAGTGGATATAGTTTTTCTATTGGGCAGCGTATACCCTGGTATGTTCTTGGCAAAATTTTTAAAGCCTTTATCTTCAACTATTCGGAATGGTTGATAATCACTAATAAATAATTCTAGCAGATCTCGGTCTATGCGTTTCCGTTCATCAGAGGTAATTTTTTTTATAGCATATGCCTGCATTGTCCGTTGTCGTTTGTGTTTGAGTGATGGCTCCGATGACTGGTTTTGGTTCATCGGGACGACCCCGGTGCTTGAAGAAGCAACCGCTACATCTACTGCATTTGATTGTTGAGACGTACTTGGCACAACATTTTCGATAATCTCAGATCCCTCATTAGCAATGTTTTGTTTTGCCAAATAAATAGAAGCATGAGATCGTTTTAAATGAGAATTCAGATTCCCGGTGGTAGATTTATACGAGAATTTTTGGTTACAATATTTACACACAGCCAAACCAACTGCATTGTCTTTTTTATCAAAATGAGTCCATATCTCACTCGTTTTACGCGACATTGTTAAAGAAAAAATCGAATGTTATTTAAATATATACACTAAATTCACTTTTAAACTATATACCTACCTATTAAAACTATATTTTTACAAAAAGAGTATCTAGACACTAAAAAACCTACTGTATTAATGTACACAAACAAAACTAAAAAAAACGCTAGGAATTCGTTTTAAGTATGGCACATGTCACCAAGGTCAAGTGCAATTCAAAACTATCACTAATCACAAAAAATGCAAATAAAAATATTCCAAGTAATTGCAAGAAACAAAAATAATTTTAATATTATTACAAAATTGATGAAAATTGTGACAACTCAAATTAAACCTTATTTTTTCCTCCGGTAGGTCTATTTTGTCGAGTAACTGTCCCGCTAATATCGAGTAGGCCGCATATCGCCAAAACATGAGACTCAAATTGTATTTGATATCGATATGCAAACTGTATATCGGTTACGAAACCGTGTTCGGAAAAAAACGAAAACGCCCGGTCCCGCTAATATCGAGTAGGCCGCATATCGCCAAAACATGCGACTCTAAACTACCTATCGTAACTTCACAATAAAAACTTAACCTTATTGCTAGTGCAATACGATATAATTATATTATTACGCGAGTCAATAACCAAGCAAACATGAAAGTATCTAGTAAAGTTACGTTTTATTCGCTTCATCTCTTTTATACCAGTAAAAAATTAAATGGTAAGACAGAGACAAAGCGAATAAAAACCGTCGATGTCATATCGCTTGTGATTTGAAGTTTGCGTTTCGTTCGTTATTCGTAGTTCGTTCACGTTGTTGCGCTTTGGATAAACTATAACTCGATGAAGTTTAAGTTTTTGTGAAAACGGTTATGTATATTTAGATATCGATACGATATGTTATTAAATACATATCCGTTATATGTTACGTTTTGATATATCGAACCCATGCCTAATGTGACCATTTCAGCCCTGCAGGACCAATACAATATGGCTACATCTAACTATAAATAAAGAACTTCGCTCGACATTTGTGTGCTCTTAATATGCGCATATTAGCACTCGGTCGGACGTGAATAGTTAACAATTTAAACCAGTTTACGTGTATTGAAATTTGCAGCTATTTTTAGTCAATCTGAGCTTTGCTTAGAAGTTTGTTGAAATCTTTGGTGAAACGTAAAACGAGCACTGTGTAAAAGTAGGTACCTACGGATCGATCATTGTAGGTAGGTGTTCGGAATAAAGTTACCATTGAAAATCTAACGTTACCATGCAAGTCGATCTCACTGATCGGAACAGTGAGTCTTTTATTAATCCATAATCCATTATGTAGGACATAAACCACGTTTACACCAAGGCCAAATGCTAGACGAATAAAAATCAAATTGAATGAAAAATATATGGAATAGACAAAGGTCATAGGTTACATAGTCAGAACATTATGATTACCCATACCCTTAAAAACTATACGATTTCTATTCTCAAGCTTTTTCCCAATTCTCTTGGACCCAGTGTCGGCCGAACAAAACCTCTTTCCCCTGCTTATCACAAGCAAAACAAACGACAATAATATATTAACGATCCTTTAGTAGTACCTAAGTGTCGCGTGTCTGACGCCCCGCGCCCCATGAGCCAAACATTTGTTTAACCTAATAAAAAAGTATTTCAAGTCTCGGTGGCCCGAAGATTAATAGACAAGCTAGTTTTAGTACTAGTCTTACATAGATGTATAATCAATCAATGTTTTTCTTATAGATTTGATTGTATGGTAAATCTTCCTCGATTTGTCCAGAAAATCAGGTCTTTTTCCAGATTACTAGCAAAGTTAGATGGCTTAAAGATAACATTGAAACTCTGCACATGAAGTGATATTAAACTTGTTAGTAGTTTTCCAAACCAGTGATATTACGATAATGTTCTTAAACTTATCATGTTACAGCTTAAAAGTTACGGGTTAAAAGTGACCTTTAGGTCAATTCTTGTAATGTAACAAGGACATATTCGAGCAGGGAATAGCGATGTTCTTTCGATAACACCAACGATTTTCGTATTAAGAATTGTTGGTTTTTATCAAAACCTGCGGCTTGAGTTACGAGAATTGACCTACTAGGTCAATACAATAATAAAACTAGCCTAATTTAAACTTTATCCACATAGAAAAGGTTTAGTTACTCGGGACACGATTACAATGCGCAATCACACCATTTTGTCTTTTTATTACCAAATGGTGTTGTTATGCAAAACGGCTAGGCGGTTTTGTAAATGACTGAATTAAAATTCTGTCTGCGACATAGATACATATAAAAAGTTATGTTTTTAGTTGGTGCGCAAATTTTAATAACCGAAATGAAGACTGCATTTGCAGGGTTACGGCGTAAAACAAATATGGCTTGCATTGTTACAGTTTTATTTTGCAACACCGATGCTAGTTATAATTATATATTCCCTGTTCTTTATTCTGCAGCCGTAGCAACTACAAAAGGAAACAAATAAAAGTTTCCTCACACACATACATTAAATTGGGAAAAATAACTGTATACATTACAACATTATTTGAGTTTTTCTCTAATATTTCATGTTTCCTAGCGTCAAATAAGGCAAAGCCTCATCCAAAATACAATATAACGAACTACATACGGGCACGTCTGAAGAAACTCTTGACACAATATTCCCGAACGAAATATTCCTTACGAAGTTCAAAGAAATTAGGTATTCCTCGTAAACATTGTGAGGTATATACCTATGTATATGTAAAGGTATATTTGTACCCGTATACAGTACATTAACATTCAGCAAACGGCGCCGTTTCATGTGTTACTACTTAAGTTTAAGTTGTATTTTAAAAGACGGTACCTATTTATCAGAGACGTACCTTAGAGAACACGTTCGAGTTGTAATACATATAGCTGTATACATAAGTGATATATAGCCGAGAAACAACTGCACCGATAGCCTTGTATCTCTAGAATTAAATAAGAAAGTAATAACAATAATAAGAAACAGATTGCGCCAACCCTAATTATTTTGATCCCAAAGTAATTGACTTCTTGAATACAATATATTTTTCGTCTACGTTGGACCAATAATCATTCCTAATTGATTTAGAAAAACAATCAGGGGTCAACGTTACCTTTGCGATTCGAGAAATAAAGCACTAAATGAAGAAAATGTTTTATTGACACAAATAAGACATTACCCTCTTCAGAACTCAAACTAATACTAGTAAACACTCTTGGGGACCGGAGAACGGAACCTAAACCCGCAATATGTTAAACCACTGTCAATCGAACTGCCGACATCATAAATGAGATCGTTTCGAGCCTCCGCTATCAAATAGCTTACGGTGTCCACACTGCCATACGGAATACGGGATACTCCTGTGAGGACAAACTCGTACGGAGGAGTCCATACACGGTCCACATAATTGTGTGGGCACAATAGAAACTTCAAGTCTAACGAAGCTGGTTTTATTATAAAACTTTTTTCTATTACACAACTTGAAACATTAAAACGAAAAGTTCCATAATATTCGGGCTATAACTATTTCGCTTCTCGTTCTGTAGCAGGTGACGCTGAATCATTTATTCAGATCTTGGAATCTAATAAAACGAGCTGTCTTTCCGACATTAAGTTACCTTTATAAAAGCATAAATTGGTGGAATAGCTTCGTAAAGCTGTCTGGGCCTCATTTCATCAGTTTATCTTTCCCAGCTGTCCCACATTCCCAATAGGAATTCCCAAAGCGAACGTTTCAGAAGCACTTCATTCATTACCAGCCCACCCTCTTTTGTCTTATTGAGTTCGACAACGATGTACAGAGTATGGAAGCGGTTCTCTCACCTCTAAACGAAGTCGAAAGTAACACATAAGATACTTAAACATATAAGTTTAAGTATCTTTTTGTAAAGATTGCGTAGATTTGTCAAGGCAATTAATTTATCCGTCCGTAAATTAAAATGTACACGCAAGTTGAGTGAGAAGTTTATGGATTCACGGAAACGCTGATTCCAATTCCTAGTATTGAAACACATTACGTTATTACATCATTATTAAGTTAGCAAACTTCCAATCAACTGATTTTTTAAAGATTTTGCGGTTGTTTGAAATAAGGCAATTTTTTATTTAATTTGTAGGTTGTTTCAGTCCTTAGATTTCGTGGCAATTAAAACAATTTGAATCATGTTATGGTTTCGAAAATTGCGTGAATAACACTGAAAAGATTTTTAATTTCATTTAAGCCAGTATGAGGCGCTAACGAAAAGTCGACTCCAGTTACTCGGTAAACATGAAACTGTAAGTAGTCAACAGAGCAATTTCATTTATTCAACCGCATTCAATTCTTTTGCAATTAATTCGCTCATCGTCGCTTATATATTTTTCAGTACATATTAAGTCAGTTTCGACACATTACAAAAACCATCATTATAAAACCTGTATAATTTTTTATAAACAATGTATAAATTTGTATAACCTATATGAAAATTTGCTTCGCCTTAAGACTTGTCCAGCAGTGACTGTCTTTCGGCTGATGATGATGATGAAGTTTAAAGAGTTCCGGGATTGTTATAGATGATGTAGGTATTTAGTGATAGTAAACTGTTGTATAATATTTTGAAAATATATTCCTTCTTCTTTCGCTACGTTTAAAATAGCCAGTCAGCAAGTTAGTAATGAGGCTGCCAGCGCAGGGAACGGACGCATCGTTACGGCTATCATAGTTAGTTAAACTCGCGGACAGAACAAAATCAAAAATGCAAAAATCTATTTGCATAACAATTTTCACTTGTTGTTTCTGAAAAAAACGTAACATATCATCATGCCTGATTTCCCCGAAATAGTAGGCAGAGATGTGTATTAGACATTTCGCCAGTTATGTTAAAGGTCCCTATGGAATAGGGGGCGAGCCTATTGCCATCAACCGGGCACAAATGCAAACCTCGTGCTGCTACTGCAAAAATCTAATAATATTTAGGCCGACCTGGGGTTCGGACCCATGACCACATGCTCAGCAGTCGTGCTCAGCAACCAATAGACCAACAAAGCAGTCCTGAAGAACAGTGAAAATAAATACCAGTTGAAGTTAATCGTTGCTTTAATATGGAGCAGAGAATAGATACCTACTCGGTCCATTTACCTGAAGATGGAACTATAATGGATTTTGAATGAGTTACTCACTGTTCTTGCACAGCTTCTTGTATTTAAACTTTTTATATTACTGGCACACAGAGTTGCGAAGTAACTACATTATTTGATACAATATTCTGAGTCACATTAAGCTACGTCTGCTTTAGGTGATTTAGTTGATATTGTTAAAGCGTTTTGGGATAGTAATTTGCATGTAATTAAAGCACGTATTAATATACATGCATAATTGCATACCCATATTACATACACAAACACCCAGGCCCTGGACAAACATCTGCGGATCACACAATTTTTTGTCCGCCATCCGTAGAGCAGCAGACCAATTACTCAGCCACTGCGCCCATGCCATTTTTTTTTTCAAGTGAGGATATCCATTACGCATCCCCCGCCGTTGGGAGACGACGAGGGTATGTGGGACTCTCCCCCGAACCCAATAAGATCCAGGGGCCTACCCACTAAAACCTCACATGCTCTGCGCTTTTGATGGCGGGGAGGCGGGATGGCTGTAGCATTCTACCGCCAACCCCGCCGAGACACTGCGCCCATGTCATGTCCATGCGCGATCAACTATGGTTGATCGAAGACTGCGCTAATTGGTCGACTTTGGAGAGTCGCTACCTTGAATTAATTATTCCAGTAATTACTAAATTTCAACAATTTTTACTAAAACCACCTATTTATTTACCTACCACAAAGCCAAGCAGTTCGCCATGCTGCAACTCAAAATGTGTCAACCCATTAATAAAGTCAAGTGAAATATATTGTTCATAAAATTTAGCGCCTACAAAGTGAGTTCAACAATTCCGATACGTAGGTTTCAGCTGAAAAGTTAGGGCCGAGACACAATGTAAACCACTTCAACGAGCGACTTTGAAGGATCGTAAATCGTATCACAACGTCAAAACATAAAATTATTTATGTTTGTTGTATTTAAAAAGGTCAATGGCACACACGCGTTGCGTACATATGAATTTTATATTTATACCTTATGGGAATCGCGGTGTTTTTATTATTTTTGTTCCGAGTGCCAAAGCTTTTCCTTATGACAACGGTCTTAAATGAAAATTCTCGATGAAAAAACATCCTCGATAGAAGTAATTTTCAAGTGTACAAGATGGCAGTGTTACATAAAAATTGTAAAGAATTAAGTAAGTATGTATAAGAAACATAACCTAATTATAGCAGGAATAACCAGTTCGGTTATTATTGTAAAACAATTTTGACTTTGGCATTGATTCTTTTACTATTAATACTCGTAGTAATATTTATATGAAACTCTTTTTCTCTTTTTTTTTTAAACGTCGCCCCATACTAGGAATTTGTCCTGAATCGTGGGTGTGTTTCACAAACATGAAATCTCACATACACAAACACCCAGACTTGGGACAAACATCTGCGGATCGCACAAATTTTTGGTCCGTGCGGGAATCGAACCCGCAACCCCTAGCGCAGCAGTCCAATTGTTTTGCCACTGCGCCAATCAGGTCGTCAAACTTTTAAATAAGATCCAATCAAGATTTTTTCGTCACAAAATGAAGCTTAAGTTCTCAGTACAAAAGGTGATAATAATTAAGGTATTTGTATAGGTACACTTTTCTTCAATGTAGCTTACGCTCTAGGTTGATTAGTGTGTCAAATATGATTTACAGTCTCAATGTAAGGACTACGAGGTCTACGTAGCACGTAGCTTAAGTCTACGGTCTGCCTACACAAGAATAATATATTATTTGTAATGAAAAATCAATAAACTTATAACTTTTGATGTACACAAAATAAGCCTAATGTTTTCATCAATTAGGTACTGAGCAAAGTCATAAATAAATTATAATCTGTGGCACACGTATTCATAGTATACAGCCTATATTGTAGTCAGTATAATTAGTCTCCTTGCTGTCAGCTATTCATAATTTTAATGAAGCAATTACTAACTTTAAATGTTGTTTAATTATTCACAACCTTAAATTCTATATCTACATATGTATAAGTTATGACACAATTAACTCCTTAATAGTCACGCGTAGCAATACGTATATTAATTGATATTTATCATCACTGATACTGTCAGTGTACTTTATAGATCCAAGCAACGAGGAATAAAGTTTAAATTGGTTTTACTAATTATATTTGAAATATTAATTTCCGGGTCGCACTGACCGACCGAGTTTAAATTTCTGAAATTGGGCCTGATTCGTAGCTCTGGCTAGCCCCATATAACATGGTGTGATGGGACGCTGGCATGGCAAAATGGCTAATAGGAATAGGAGACCAGATTCTTCTTTACTCTCGACATTATGTTGTAAATAGCTCATCATACATCTGCCAACGATATTAACGTAGTATTGCCATGTATACATTTTAATTCGCTTGACATGTAGGTTCGTTATTTATGTATAATTAAAATACATTTCACTGAAAACTCAATACTTCCATTAGTAGCTGAATAAATTAGATGCCTAGCCCTGAGGTTCTGGATGAATTAACCTGCCGCCTACTCAATAACCAATTTTCTCCATCAAACTAACGTGTTATAACTAACGCAGCCAATAATTTTCAAATTCAATTATTCAGTATCGGTCTATTCATGATTTCGTAGTACAATGTAACTGGATGAATTGATCGTGACTTGCCAGTTTGGACTCTACCCACGTTCACGTTTTGAGTCCACGTCCACGTTTGGAGTCGCCCGTAAATTTAATGATCCGTAGCGGCCACGTAAAAGAAGTTGTGCTGTCATCGTTGGAGCCTTACCTCCGCTGGTTTTGGGTTTTTTTTTTTTTTTTTTTTTTTTTTTTTCGGTGGGAAAATCATCTTATGACATCCCCCGCTCTTGGGCGGAGCGGGAGATAGTGTCAGACTTTTACTGACTAAAAACCCACTCCTGTTCCTTCGTTGCCTTTCGTACCAGGGCCGAGTCTTCCTTTCGGAATCAGACCCTTGGCCCCAGTAGGCTTCGACCCTGATGGGCCCCTACAGTTGCTGGTTTAGGGTTAGCATCAGGTTACAAAAAGCTAGGTTGACAGCATCAATGGTCACGTGGTCGCAAAGTCAACTGTCAAGTATTCTCTGTCTGAATTTGACAAGGAGTGACAATCACAATTTAGGTTCATAAGATGTCGGTGTTTAATAAGACAATATTTTGACATTATTCCCATACAAATGCTTTTTATTTTTGACAATAACTCAAAACTGTGTTTAACGCGTTCGAGAACTACTTACAAGGTTATGGAAATATCCTTGTCAACTCACAAATGGTATTCCATTGACACAAGTCCATGAGACAAAGTCCATTCCATTGATGGTTCAGTGTCCAGAATTTCGGGCGCTGTCAAATCGACATTCAACAACAGTGATACCAGGAAAAACGTAGAAACCGACCGGTAAATTCCTAAGTATGACCCATCAATGTTTCACCGCAGTGAACACTGCTTTACACTCTTCATCGTCCTAATTAAATCCTTTCACATGATACTGTTGAGTTTTTATTTTTACGCCCTGTTGCGCATGACCACTAATTGATCAAAGATAGGTAGCTACAGCTGACCGAGACTCGCTCGTGGAAATTGACCGATTTTTAATTGGTTGCGCTTTTCGCTTTTACTTAACACTGCGGGATACTTGTTTTTTTCTGTACCTTTCAAAATCGAAACTACCTGTCTTTAAATTGTTGTGTAAATCACCAGAGTATGCCATGCGGTAAACCTTTATTTTTGTTTATTATTAAGAGTTGTTCTAAATTTAAAATTGGATTCGAATTATATAAGGGGCTTAAAAAATTTATACATATTGTTGAATGAAGTATTAAGAACATTTTTTTTAATGTAAGCGCTCATGCTCTAATTGTTCCTTGACACACACGCACACATATCGAGCCATTCCAAACTCTTGCCAAACCTACATAATAACAAATGACGATCCACCATATTCATTTATCTTCAAATCCCCAAAAATCGTGGCCACATCCAGCCTCTTAGATTCCACAACATCTTATTAGGGTGACAATGAGCCACAGTGACAAAATACAATTCCCGTTTCCGAATGATAAATAACTGCCGGCATAAATACATCGGCGCTCCCTCATTCACGCAGTGGTTAGCGTCGCCCTGTTTGTCATCCAATACTGTTATTGGCTATTTATTTTATTGCCATTAGACCTGATTGTAACGTAATATTGGGTAATAGAGTGTCACATAACTGTCACCTTCGAAACTCCGAAGAGACACGTGCCTACTTGTCCTACATCACAAACTATACGGAGGTCGATACGTTCGAGAGTGTTACATCCAGTCTCATTGTCAGCGAACATCCAATTGTCATTTTGTCGGGCACAATTCCAATCCTAGAAACTATGTTTTTTTACGGAATGACCCAATTCATTAAGCTTCACCTCGACTAGGATATAAAATCTAGGAAAACAGAAAGTAATTGTTACTTGCCGTTAGTATGCAATGAGGCGAGCGTACTAAATGCTAATTGGAACTGTTGTTACTATTTAATACCGTCCTCAATATAGACTGATTGGTTATTATTTGAATAGGACTTACAGGTTGATTACTCGGGAACAAATGAAGCCCCGAGGGCTTTCCAAAAGGCTTCGCATTAAATAATTTACGCGTCTCTCTCTACCAGCCTTTTATTTTTAAAAAGAATTTATTTTTTAAATATAATTTAAATGTTTTTTCAATAGTGAACACAACGAAAGCGTTTTATTTTTAATTGAATTCGAATTTCGAAGCCTGCGAACACTAGCACCGACGGCCACTTGATCACGTTTCCATTGCTCAATAATAACTTTTATTAAATCTGACAGTTGACCATTTATGATTTTGCAATAATTACGTGCCTTAGAGCGAACGTTCCATACAAGCATTTACGTGCGGATCTGCTTGCATATACATAGCTCAGATATACGCCTCTATGAAGAACTCTATAGTTTAAGTAAATAGATTCCTGCATATGCAAATACGTACTTACTTATTGTTAACTTAAATAAAACTTAACTAATTAAATTCAGCACAGTAAAGACTCGCTGAGATCTATAAATGAACTTAAAGATAGACGGGTTAGTAATTATGAATATTGTACTATCACCTTGATAATCTTTTAAACGGTTATTTAAGATGCTTTGCCCTTCGACACGCCCTTCACCTGCTGCTTAAAATAACTTAATTAAGTAATTATGGATTTATGACACGCAGAAATGATTTAATACTTTTTAATGATTTAAGAAACATTTATGTGAAACAACAACACGCCTGTATTCTCCGAAGGGGTAGGCAGAGTGTGTAGTACTCTGACATTCGCCTGTTATGTTAGGTCCCAATGTAATACGAGGCGAGCATATTGCCATCAACTTAGCACAAATCCAGACTCCGTTCTGCTACTAATAACTACATAATCGTAAAACCCACACTTTGACCGACCCGGGAATCGACCCTGGAACCTCATACTCAGCAGTCGCACTTAGAAACTACTAGACTAATTAGCCAGTATAACAGATTTTTTTTAAATTGTGTCATCAGCTGGAAGATGTACACTGTTGAACAAAGGCCTCCCCTTAGAACGCCACAATGAACGACCACTCGCCATTTGCATCCACCGGTAGGTATATAATAGTAAAATGGTCTAGTGGTGGCTAAGCGCGACTGCTGAGCACGAGGTCCTGGGTTCGAATCCCGGGTCGGGCAAAGTGTTACTGGGTTTTTTCATTAGGTAATTCTCAGTAGCAGCACGGAGTCTGGATTTGTGCCCGGTTAATGGCAATAGGCTGGCCCCCTATTACATTGGGACCTAAAAACATAACTGGCGAAATGTGGGAGTACTATATCTGCACCTCTGCCTACCCTTTCGGGGAACACAGGCGTATTGTTATGTTATGTTATGTTTAATGGTAATTATTGAATACTAGACCAATCACACAAAACCCTCGTCTTATTCTAGGCCACATATATGTTAATTGATTAGTGTTAACGTTAATTGGTAACATTTGGAATGCGCACCTTAATATTTTAGAAGTTGTTATTTTCCGTACAATATTCCTACAAATAAAATAAAGATCTAAACTATCTTATTCCTAAAATATTAGTGTTTTTTATTTATTAATTGTAGTAAAACATTGGAATACTAGATGCACAAAATTGATTAAAGATTTTGAATAATATCGCAATTTTAAATCTTAGCGTTATAACGAAGTAAGTACCTATTATATATTGAAATGAGTTTCAAACAAAAAAACCTTTGTAAAGACAGCCATAGAGTAAAGATACGTAGAATAACAATCTCCTGCACAATGTTCTAAGAAATACGGAGACATTCCCAAAAATATGTAGAGTATTGTACTTTGAAGAAAGTTAAGCGAATAAAAACTTCGCTCGCTAAGAAACGGGAAGCTGGATAAAAATTTTACATTAACAGAATATTTCCTGCAGCTTTCCTAATAGCTTGCGGTCTTGCTCTCTGGATTACATTCTCGCATTCATTTTGAGAGCTAACTGTACCTTAGATATATTATGTAAGAAATCTTTTCAGTCTTGAGCTCTAGCGAGGTTAAAAACTAATAAATTGAAATGATGTAGCGCTGGCCATTTTTTTCAACGTTTTCTTCCTCGAAATTTGAAATAAGAATCAATTAAAAATATTAGTGTAAACTTGATTTAGCTGATTTGGGAGCTCAATAAAACCTGCTTAAAAGTTGAAATATCATAGTTACTTCGCAGCATAGCCTTTTGTTTCCTGCCAGTCGCATATTTATCCCACAACCACTTTCCGGTATGCAAATAAGATAAATAATAAATCCGTCACGCTAAGGACAGGTTCTCACCTACCAACCCGTTACTAACTCAGCTGGACCACAAATCTATTAAAATAATAGCCGTCTCATTCAATTCTGTAGCTCTCGTCCTGTAATGAGTCAGTTGAACAGGCCACACTTCAAAGGCCGGACAGTCCAAGCCCGACACCGTCGAGAGCCGCACGCGTGTCGCGCTGCGTGTTTCCGAACGCGTGGTTTACGAAATTCGAACATCGCGTTCTGAATTTAAATTCAAAATATTTTTCAGTGAGCTATTTCTGTGAATCAATCAAGACAATTAAGTTTGGAGTGTATGTGAATTATTAAATTTTAGATTTGTTTATGGTTAAATGATTTCTGTGTTGGTTTTTTATTGAATAAACTTGGTGAATTATTGGTGTGGTTTACCTTGGCCGGTGTCAATTTTGCTGCTACAAATTTTGTAAGTGGTTTTGTAATTTTTTCGACCTTCGAATATTGTTAAGCCGTGTAGCAATTATTTATAATTAGGTACCTGTATCGTTTTGATTTCGGAACATTTTGTTCTTGAATAATGTATGAATAATATTTGCTTTGGCATTAAATGAGGCTTATGTACGCAATTGCCTTTATTAAAACAATTTTGTGAGAAATTTTGTCGGCTTACCTACTTGCTACCGTAACATATTTGTGTGGAGTATTAAAACAAAAATGTGTAATATTCAAACGAGCCTTCAACTTCAAGCTCGTTTAACTTTTGAGCGTAAACAAAAGCTTTATTTTATTAACGCCCAAAATAATTTTGATTCGGAAGGACCGCGGGTTTGACTCCTACGCGTAGCGAATAAAAACAAACCGATGAGTTGTACACCTTATCTAAGTATTATTAAAAATAATCTGGCTTTGGAACTTACTACAACTCGAAAATAGTTTTGAAATATTTCTTCAATAGCAGGTTCATAAAGAAAATATGAGTTGTACCCGTGAGTCGAATTCAGAAATAAATAAAGTAATTTTGTTTCCTTTGATGTATAACTTAGTTCCAAGTAGTTCTTTTTTATTACTTGTCATTGCGCTGTCACTTCGACTGAGTCTATCTCATTGTGTATTCATGTTGTAGTTGCTTCCATATTTAAATTTGTAACAGATAATTTCTTACCATGTTCGATAGATCAAATAACTTAGAACATCACTAACAAAATCTATTAACTTATTTGTAAAAAAGGAACACGGATAATTAAATTATGTTTTGTTTTTAATACTAACTGGCAATCGGAAAGTCGTATTTTTAAATTTTGCATCGATTCGCCGTATCGAATGGACCTTTATTCAATTCGGAACAAAAAAGCATGGATTATAGATCAACCTAGTCAAGTAACTTATAGTATAGCTACGTACTAAACTATATAAGTATTTATAAAACTAGCATTGCATCGTATATCTTGTGTTCTTACCGCTCTAAAAACTTCTTGCAACTTGTAGAGCTCGTAGCGTCGAAGTGTTTGTCTTTAAAATGGAGACACAGACACCCCTAACCTTCTACAGTTAAGTAAAGTGAGCATCATACACAACCGGTTTGTATCCATTAAAAGAAAAAATTACTCCACCATGCTTAAAAGGACCCTCCCGCCTTTATCTGGAGAACTTCCAAACCACAAGCAGCTGAGAATTTCCAACTTAATATTTTGCTCTGGTTATTGAGCTGTTTAGCTCGAAACCCGGAATGTTTAGCTCCTAAACATCACACGAAAACAAAACCTAGTTTTGGCTTTATTTCCAGAAGACTTATAGTAGATATAAATAAAGGGAATGTAAAGCTTGGTAAAAGGAAAGTGTTTTCTTTTGTGATTTCAATACATTACAATATTCCGTGAAGGGACTGATTTAGAATACAATTCATTTCCCAGAGCAGGGAAGTTCTCGTATAAGGCAAGGCAGCCATTGTGGCCCTGATGAATGACAATAGGCTTGCCACATATGACTTCATGATGACGAGCGAAATGTAGGCGTGTATATCTATCTAATAACTCCCGGTGAAGGCATATTTAAGCCTGCGCGGTTACTGTGAACTTGCATTTCAAAACATTTTCCGTTGTTAAAGCAAGACGCCGCTCTACAATGCACGTATTGGCGTCTCAGTTCTACAGCGGAATTTGACCTGCAATGCAAGCTCATAGTAACCATGCAGGCCTGAATATGTACGTGTAATTGTGTATTGCACGTCAGTCTCTACAAGCGTGATGGCATGTATGCTCACATATGTACTTTGAAAAAAAAACAATGTCCCGTGGCACGAGACTGTATAACAGCACCCACGCTTTTGCCATCAGGCTTAAAACCCTGAGTAAACACTGATGTCCACATGAATGTATGACGGACATGACAGCTGACATCAGGTAGCTAACCCTTAAAAATCCACAATGACAGAGCCCGTTCTATTTTCCTTTTATCCCTTAATTAACATAGGAACATTCCGGTCCAATCGACACAAAAATACTTTTTGGAACGACGTAGATACATTTTGATAGTCGGTTCAACAATAGGCTTTGGCTCGTATTCATTGTTTCGCGTACGCTCGAATAGGAATCGGAGTTCGTGTTTACTCGTCAGAATAAACAGTCGAAAATAAAGTAATATACAAGTAGAAATAAATCTATGTGGCTATCATACCTTGTTGCATTATCATGAGTTTGTAATTTCTATGGCAACGAGCACAAAGCCACCTGGAGTTAACGCGACAATTTTCTAGGTTCAAATATTGTCAAAAAAAAATGTTAACTGACGCGCGTTTTTGAAAACGTGACGTCGCGTCGTGTCGTTTACTGTAAACTCATGGTAGATACACTAGTATAAAAAGAAGTTAGGTACACCTTTGCATTATTTGATGCTCTAATTATTAATATGCCTTAAAATGTTCGTATTACCACAACTCAGGGACGTAAATCTAGGTCAATCTACAACACACATCCTTGAAAGGATAGGCATAATAAAGGTGTTTTCCTCTATATCTCTAGGCTCACACTTAGCCAATCATCATTTATCAAAGCTTCCTTAGCCAAATAAAAGTTCTTTACACATTTGAGACTTACACCTTCCTACAATCTTTGAATAATACATACCTACGAGTACATTCAACCTCTCGGCTGGTATAATTATGCTTTCAGTAAAATTATGATACCTATGTAGATACGTATAACAAATGGCGCAGATTTTCACCATTTGAAGATAAAGTTTTATCTTTTATTCAGAGGGGCGTTATCGCGTCCTCTGGCATCGGCCTCCATTCACTCTGAGTATGACCGGTAGCCCGGCGACAACTTTAAATTTTCCACTTTATTATTTTTATCAAACTCAAGGTTTTCATATTATTTTATTTTAAATATTTTGCGCCAGTGCTCGCGATAAATTGGGTCAAATCGTATATTCTATTCGCGGTTTGAATTCTTTTTAATTTTATAAGTGAAGAATAAAGAAAAGTTTGATCTTTTTGATTCTATTTTCGAATACTTGTTTTCTTTTTTAATGCAATAAAGAGATGTTGTATTGTGTCAGTATTCTTAGCACTAAATAGTAGGTAGATACATAAATAATCTGCATACAACCGTATCAATTTATTAAACTGCCTCTTATCACATGACTAAATATAATAATATGTTTAATTCAAAATTCAATAACATGAACACACTTGTATCAAAATCATTTGTACAACCTCTACGCACAGCGGCATTCGTTTCAATTAAACTACGCTACCGCGTTTTAATATCCACGTCCACGGCTTCATACATTTTAATATTGGAAGTTGTTAATAGTGCTGCGCCAACATTCTCATATCCACTCAGTATTCATGCGGATCCGGATTTCAAACAGTATTACTTTCTTGCCCTAGGGATGTAGCAAAAAGTCGGATGTATCAGCTGTCTTCGGCGCCGTAATTTGTAAAGCGCCTGATGAAATTGGGTCAGTGTCCCTGAAGCCGTTGGCCTATCGACACTGCAGTGCTTATGCATAATTGCAATCTTTATGCCTGTTTGATTGTATGGTAGTTTAGTATCGTTGGGTATTTTCCTTCCATTTGTTCGTCTTTTACAATGTTGTAAAGTTGATTACTAGTGCCAAGTAGGCTATGCGCTGTATAGGACGGCTGCCAACTATATCGTTGTAATGTAGCTTAAGTTAACTTGATAGATAGAAAATTAGAATATGGCCTTAACTAGGTACCTATTTATGTTCTTATATAACATCACGCCTAAATTCCCCGAAGGTGAACAAAGATAGTACACCCACATTTCGCTTATCTTATGAGGATCCTAATTTACACGTAATTTTAGTTACAAGTACACAGTATCCTAATAGTCCATGTTTGACACCAATTACTATGTACAGGTACCTACCTTAATTTGTTAACAAGATCAGTGCAAGATTATGTAAACGACGAAGAAACGACTTTTTGGAACCGAGCAATTAGTTTTGACGTTTTGTGGCCTATATGAAATAAAAACATTATGACTATGACTAAATATATGAATAACATGACGACATGATAATCGTAATCATAAAACGCTTGACTTTTCGAGTAATAGGTCACAGAGGTTACCTGTACCGGACAAATAAATACGACTCTAAGGATGAGAGATATAAACTGTGTTTGATAACACATAAATACAGGTACTAATTAAGGCAAGGTAAAACAAGTTTTAATTAATAGCACCAGTAGATACGAACATAACATCCACTTGTTAGGTTATTAACGGGAATATTCCGCTGACAAAAATAAACAAGCTCGATTTAATTTTCGCTGCAAACACCAACCTTTCAATAATTGACTGATATCCTGTGTGTTTTTCATTTACATCGAAACTAGATGTTGCCTGTGGTGTTGCTTGTTTTCTGCATCTAGATGAAAATTTCAAAACCCTGTCCTCATCCTGATCTAGATGGATTTGAAAACCATATTTCAACCAAAATTGTACACTTGTACAGTAATTTACACTTGGAAAATGTATAGATAGAGTTCTCTTTAATGTGTACACCAAATACAAGCATAAGTAGTCTAAGGATAATGTACAATGGGCGATGGGAAGGTACAAAAATATGTAAACATCTTTTTTGTCGACCTAATTGGAGCAGACGCTGAGTGATTGCACTTAGAGTCGAGAATTCGATCCCCGCACGAGCTAAACAGGAGTGTGGTTCGCAGATATTTGTCACGAATCTCTGTTTGTGTATGTAATGTTTATGACTGTCATACGCACTCACGATGTAGAAGGAATTTCAAGAGGAGACCAGAACTCTAACGTCGTTAAAGGATGTAAGAGTAGAAGCAGAGGTTCAGTATCAATACGATAATCCGCACAGATGTAGCCTCCCATTGTTACACCGTCCAGCAATAGAGTTTCACTTTGAAAAATGTCTGAGCTCGAAAGTGACAGTTGAAAATTGTTCTGTTTCGGCGTCGGTGTACCCAATTTTCTTATTTTCTCTATCTACAAGTTGCTTTAAATAAACATGTTCTGTATTCTGCGCGTCCCGTCCTTCTATTCAGCATTTAGGAACTCCGATACATCATCTACGTGACCTAAAATACTTTCCTCGTACAATATACATAATAAGTGAACATTTGAACAATTAATATCACAAAGTAATTTCGGTACAGTCGATAGACCCTTTAATTACGAATAATAGTCGAATTTCCATATATATAACAAAACAATGCGTATTTACGTACCTAGTTTATATGTATACATGTATTAGTAGTTTGATTGGATAACAACTCGCTGCCAGCATTAATTATTCAAAACAAATCGCTTTGTGCACCTAATTAACTAATTAAGGACATTAGCTGGGACACAATTAACTAAAACTATAAAACATTAATGTATGTACGGCCCTTTGACTTTGTTACTGACATACTAGACAACAATTTTCAGCGTAATAGTAATTTAGTGCTAAACTTAGATGATAGTGTAATGGGAAAAAACACTACAAAAGTTTCGTACAGTCAGACTAACAATAAGTATGCGCACAAAATACCTTCTGAATTTGCATCTTTAAAGCTACTTTATTGTTCGAATTTCGAATATTTACATAGAAGCACAAGAATGCGGTTCGTTTAAATTGGCAAGAAATAGAATGTTTTTTATAGCAGCTCGATACATACTTTTAAGTTATTCTTAGATACAAGGAAAACATCGTTGAAACCGGCTGCAATCACGTAGTGAGCAAGCGTATTGATCGATGCTCATTACTTTTCTATATGAGAAGAAGCCTTTGCCCTGCAGTAACTTCTTACTGTCGCCGCTGTCGTTATTTGGTGATATTTGAAATACATAAATAATTTTCGGAACAAGTTGTTTGCAAAATGTTTCAGTTTATTTATTCAAAAAGCGTAGCAAAACGTTTTTAATAACTACAGACTATATTGGAGGTGTACTTACTAGTACTACTTAAGTTTCGTGCATACTTATCTTTTATGTTGACTGTACCTACTTTTAAGACGGTTTTTGTTTTAAAAAGTTGGCGGTGTAGCATGATGCGTAGTTCCTATCTACCCCTAACTAGTCATATACCTACTTACGCCTAAGGGTATATAGGTACGATGCTCTAAATAATTCAGACCTAAAGTTTCCGATCAAGATTCCGCGGTGAGTCTCACTCCGAAGTTATATTTAAAACATCTTAGTAATATCGCCCTATTTGCGGTTGAGGGGTTGGCGCCGCTTTTGAGGTGCTAAGTGTTTCCTTAAGTTCGGAAATGTGTAATTTGAAGCTTTTGAAAAAACATTCTCGGGCGAATCAGAGCTTAGATTGAAACTGTTTTAAGATTATGGAACTTCCGACAGCGGTATGATGTTTTGCGGAATATGGTTAAGGAGAAAGTTATTTTTAAGAATATAATCTGACAGTTGTGAGGACATAATACTAACTAGAGGTCCCCCAGTGCCTACATTTGACCGTAATCATGATACAAATTGAAGCTCTCTGCACTTCTCCATATAAACTTTACATACCAAATCTCAATCTCCTCCGGTCCCCCAATACTCGAATAAAGTTTTTGCTTCATGTATTAATATATAACATTTACTTGTCCTTAGACTAGGTTTACTTTCAAGACGATACCATAGAAACTAAAGCCGGTAAAATAACCTCGTAGTCACGTAAAATCACGTTTTCGTCATATAATTTACGTGAGCAACTCAATTTCAAACTCATTATAGGCATGACTCCACAATATAATATAATACTATTATTGCTGCGTGAAATCATTAACACGTATAGATGACAAGGCGCGACAGTTAAGGTCTGAGTCCATTAGGTTTGCGCGGTATTAATTGGTTGACACGCGACACCGTGGATTCTGGCCGCAGGCATGTACACTGATACAGTTCTTATAGCAGGACATTTTCCATTGCGGAAATGTCCTGCTTTAATAGCTCATAGAAAGGCATTAGGATTGTGAATTTTCATACTACTTAGTATTGATGACATTTTATAAAATGACTAAAATGCAAAGTCTTTTTGCTATCGCGTGGTTGATGAACATTGAACAACCTGGTGTCGGAGTCTAAACCGCCTGTAGGCCTCTGACATAACTTTACACACCGTTGAAAAATCTCTTACGTGTGCCGGTTTCCTCAAGATGATTTCTTTCATCGTTTTTAGCAACTGATAACTACTTTATAATAAACACATGAATTCGAAAATATATTGGTGCGTCTCGGGGTTCGAACTTCCGACCTTTGACTTGGCAGTCCAACGTCATACCACTCGGCTATTACTACATACAAAGGATGTAGGAAATAAGTATAAAGAGTGTACCTAATGAAATGATAATATATTTTTAAAGTCTTGCCAGTTTCCAGTCTAGTAAATTGATGGGTTACTGATTTCGATTTGCAACGATCCTAGCACTAAGTCTCATTTGATCATCGCGTAGACGAAGAGTGAATGAGACTACTTTTCCAGTACAACGATACACAGTCTAATTTATACGGGATAATTCACTCCGTCAAGCAATATATATTAAATATTGCTTGACGGAGTGAATCATAGTGTGGTAATTGTAAGTGTTATAGTAAAATGTAACATTTACAACTACTCCTACAAAACAAATGCCCTACAAAAACAGTAAAGATAGATAGATAGATAGATACTCTTTATTGCACAACAAGAAACACAGTAAAGAGCACTTAAGGATAATTTAAAGATACTTTTCCATTTGTAGAATCTTTCGAACACCTATCCGAAGCTTTAAACGGCGATCAGAAATGTATTAGGGTAATTCACTGGCTTAGAAAATCTAATCTCCAGGTATGTGGTACCGCAGCTGTACCAAACAGCGTTCCAATGGACGATAATACTGTGGGTATTGAGTATTTATACTTGACGGTGACAGTCCCACTCAAGGACGACAAAAAAGACTTAAGAGAAGTGTCAAGCTGTAATTGTATGCTTCAACTATAAAATAAAACAAATACAACCTACACATAATATAAAATCGCCTGTTATTTTATTTTTCGGAAAAACAAACAGCTACATTATATGTATGAAACTATGATATTTATTTTACATAAAAGATATATTATAATAACATTGGAGTAATTAAATTGTTTTCAAGAATGGCCGACTGGTTTCTTTCTCAGACTGAGCCGTTATTCAAGAGCTGGGAACACGGTGTGTTCGCGAATTCGGCTGGCAGAATATGGATAACGCTCAGAAAGGATAAGTTCCCAAATCATAAGTCATTGTGATTAAGTAGGAACTTATCCTTTTTTACCAGTCAGGTTAATAGTACAGTCACGTCTGTGAAAACTTGGCTTACGACTGAATTATTTACTTAAAAAAATCCACGATAATAGTACGGTCAGCATCATAAGTAGATTAACATATTACGAAACCTTATGTCAAATAATGGAAAGAAACAAAAACCAATTCAAGTTTTTGTTTCAAATTATAGGAGCGTCCAATGGATGATCTTAAAATATTTAAGACTTTTTAGTGTGTAATTAGTTGTTCTTCAATTAATGGTATGTTTATAAAATTAAATGTTCAGCTACTTATGATGCTGACTGTACCTACCCATTTAAAACCTCAATAATCAAATTAAAACCTGAAGTTAAAACGATATTCTAGTCAAACCACGATCGAGTGCTACGCGAACGAAAATCGATCGCACACTAACCGATTCAGGCTCTTACCGCATTCTGTAAACTATGAGTTACCTGTCAATACAACCGCAACTGAATGTCGCTTTATAATCACTTAAATAATGCACGTTGTGTAGAATTATTAAACTGACTGCAAACTATTTATAACATTTAGTATTTTAGTTCGTCGCAACATCAAATATTACTAATGACATTTTTTTAATGACAGCTTTTAAGCGGGAATTTTCAGGTGCGCGCAGTTTAGTCATCTAGCTGAGTGATTCTGACGGTATCCGCGCGTACAACAAAATACAAGCAACAAGGATACGCGACTAGGTTTCATATAAACACTCACAAAGTTTGTACGTTGTACATAATGTGACTACGGTCTAATACAATTTACCTCCTCTGACTAGTAGGTCAAAGCGGGTAAACAGTAACGCAGAGGTAAATAGGGCTAAACTTAAGAGTAGCTTGACATCGAATTAATGTAATAGAGAGACAAAGTAGAAGTCATTTATTTGGTTTTTTATAGTTAACTAGAGTGCTGGCAATAAACTAGATGTACCTATTACAATTTCTTTGAAATCCTCATCAAAGGTTCCGTAAGAATCTGCTGTTTGCTCGGGGTAAATAGGAACGCAGGTTCGTATTTACCCTGTGTTTACATCAACCTACATACAATCTTACCTAGAATTACGTACCACTTATAGACACAAGTTGTATGCAGTCGTTACCTCGTCGTATCTATCAAGTAATACCCTATGGAGCAAACAGAGGTGTTCTTTATCAGTAGTCTGTACATCCACGGTTCACCGCTCATCATAATTTGTCTCATGTGGGTCTCAGCTAGCAAGCCTATTGCGATTCACCTGGCCCACACCGGATTTGTCGCCTCTTTCTCGCTATCTCGGTCACGGAAGGAAATCCTCCCACATACACTTGGCTGCAGTATCGTATACAAATATTTGCTACTCTATACAATGAATACACGTCATTTTCAAGCATTGTAAATGAAAACATAGTAGCAAAAATACAGTAACACTTTGCCCGACACAGGTTTTAAATCCAAGACCTCATGCTCTACAGTTGCAATCAGCAACCGCTGTACCAACATGCTAATCCCAGGTGTTTTATAGATAGAAGGTACTAATAACCTTAGGACATCTACTAAATAAAGAGCATTGTCTCCAATCAAAATCAGAGCGAGATGAGAGAGTTTAATCATAATACAAATGAATAACTACCTACCTAACATTACCGAATCCATAATTTAAGCTTCTATATCCATCTGCGCAGATTAAAGTTTCAGTGAAATAATTATGTCACTGTAAACCGCATGGTAGACCTAAACAGGTACATGGCGGCTAGAAACTAGAAATAGAATTACAGTTAGGTATACCAATTCAAATATTCGCAGTATATTTGGGTTCTGTACATGATGATGTTAATTCAATTTTAAATACTTTAATTATCAATATGTTAGAATGAATGATACAATTACTCCGACCCACTTCCTACCGATTTGTGTGAAAAAATAACAAATTGAATGATTGAATTCGAGCAATATTTGAAATCGGAAATACAGTAAGCAATCATGGTGACCAATCTAATTTCTTTACTGTCTTCGTAGCTTTTGTACAGTGAAGACAATTTTGCATATTACTATAAATATTGATTACAGCCATAGGGGCAGTACCACCGAGGAAACCAATAAAAACATTTATTTTGAATGAATAAACATACAATTACGTGTACCGCAGAATTCCTTGAACACTTCAATTAAGTCTTACAGCTCCTTTCTTAATTACTTCACGTATGCGCCGAGAATCTAATAGTGTTGTCGCCCAACCGCGCTGTGGGGCGCTACACGAACTTGCAATCAATCGCACGCCGGTAACAACCGGTTGGTACCTCACAGCAACCGCTAGTATAGGTACTTTAACGACAAAATGAAGCGCCGTGTTACGTGTACACTGTACAAGATGTTCTTCGATTTTTGGTGACAACTTTTCTGACATAAAATACGTATTTTTTGTTTATATACTGAGGTATAGAGAACACAAAGTGAGCTAATACAAAATTGTTATGTTAACAGAATGATAAACACAAAGCCAAAGTGTTTTATTCTGTTTTTTTAATATGCTTTTTTATGAATAATTTGGACGGTAATGAAAATGATCCTGTTTGAAACAATACTATCACACAACGGCTCATTTTAAATAGGATAACTAATTAGATGTATAAAAGCAAGTTTCAATTACAGTTATGCTGCCAATGCGTTAAAATGATACAGTTGTGCACAAAATCGGTTGCTAAATTCACAAACGAAAACATCTCGAATAAATAAATACACAGTTGTTACCAACTACGAACGAGTTTAAACAGTAAACAGAGAGTCGCAAATATTCGCTGATACATCGCATCTTATTAATTAATTATTCTTTGTGAAATATAACAAAGCTTTCTTTTTATTTACTTTGAGATTCGTGAAATTTCATTAGCAGTTCTTTTTCATGAAATTGGAAAATCCATTGGTACACTTTTCTCAATCGATACCGAAGAAAAGTTTATTATTTAATAATCGCTTACGGGAGTAAGTTGGAACTTTTGTTAACGTTATTTTTCAGATTTCCTACGTGTGCCAGGTATTTATTGTCGAACAACTTCGTCGTGCGGCTTTGCCTTTAATATTTATTTAATGTTGGATCTCATTTTATCGTAATAAAGTTCAACATGTTTTTATTCTGAACCGCGTGAAATAGTTTTTTTCATTAATCTCAGTCATGTAAAAGATAAACAGTGTTTTGTCTTTTTCACTCTTTTTTAATAACGTAGTTATTTTGTAAGAACAAAATTTTATTCATATTTATTTTTAACTTATTGTTTAAAGGCTAGGTAATTAAGTATAAGTAAGTATTTAATAAAATGTCGATCGTAATAAAGAATGAAGTGGTTAAAAGATTGCTATTCTTGTAAACCATTAACGTGAATACAAATACTCAGAAACTAGCGGCAATTAAAGAAGTGTTGCCATTTTTTATTGAGTCAATTGTAAAGGTATTAAGCAGTGTTGTGACTGCAGTACTTTAATCTGAGGCGCATTCATTAACTATGAAAAGCGTATTCCAGGGAAACTGTGAATACCACTTTTATCTTGAATCCCGAGAACTGCCCCCTCACCATGCACTCTCAAAGAAGGACATTTTCGTTCAAGGAGCGAGACGCCGCTACGTGCTGTGTAGTGTGGCGTCTCGCTTTCACAGCGGAAAATGTCCTGCTATGCGAGCTCACGGTAAGAGCCCTGTCGAAAGTAATGTCAAATTAACTGCAATTTGTTAGCCATGCAGCACCAGTTTATCGTGAAATTCAGTAGAAGCAAGGAGGATGGACGAGCTATCTCCTCGTTCAGACGTGTCGTTGTTACATTCTAAATATAAAATATAACATACAACATTACTTTTTGTTTGGTTAAAGTTTTGTTTTCCTAAATAATAACTTGTAACGGGTAACTGGATTTACGTAATGTTTGGATTTCTGAAGTTTTTAAAGAATCTTCAAAGCCTAACCAACACTATTATATTCCAACTACATACATGTCTAAGTTTGAGTTTTATAATTATACATGCCGCCTCTATGACTCGTGTTGTAGCCGCATGTGAGACCCGAATAATATGACATGACATGTCAGCCACAGTCATAGTTAAATATATTGCATGCATTGTTTGCTACGTAGCTACTAGAAATTGATATTCTTTTTCTTTTAAAGAGACCTGATCCTGTCGTCATTTTCTTACCGTTTGGTTGATGAACAACCCAGTGTCAGGGTTTAAATTTCCTGTAGGCTTCCGACTTGGCTTTACAAACCGTTGAAAAATTTCTCAGACGTGCCGGTTTCCTCACGATGTTTTCCTATACCGTTTTAAGCAACTGATAATTAATTAATAATACGCACATGAATTCGAAAAGACATTGGTGCGTGGGTTTAAACTTGCGACCTTTGACTTGAGAGTCCAACGTCCATACCACTCGTCTATCACTGCTTCTGTCGTGCAATCATACTATTTACTGAGGGGTAGGTTAAGGTGTTCATCTTTATTAAAAAGACTACACTTACATTAAGCAGCCCCCTTGCCATGAACTCTTAAAGCAGGACAGTTTACCATGTGGAAGCGAGACGCTGCATTACACAGCACGTAGCGGCGTCTCGCTTCCACATGGTAAACTGTCCTGCTTTAAGAGTTCATGGCAAGGGGGCAGTTCATTATAAATATCATGTTATAATATTTGGCGAGCACGTTGCCATTAAATATGCCCACACGCACACGCAGGTACATAAACACTTTTTATTAGAAATCGCTAATGTTAGTCGTAAATGTTTGATATCTCACGTATTATTTATGTTATTAAATTATTTGTATCATCTAAAATGTATCCTGTTAAGGTACTTGCAGACCGAAGTCCGAAAATACGAAATGAAACAAGTTAGTCTTACTTGTCAGTCAAAACTAGTTTTGTACGGTTACGTTTATGCTTTTCGTACTAAAGAATTCCGACATGTGTCTATAGTGAAGAAGAATCATCTTTTAATAATGCCTTTTTTATTATTTATTGCTCACAAAACAGGGACAAGTACAATGTGTATGATATTAGATGTTAAACGGAAAATTAACTTAAGTTTAGTTCTCAACAGAATCCCTATAAGAGTTGATATAATTATTAGGTACTATTTCAGCCATGGTCATCCCACTGCAGGGCAAAGGCCTCCCTTTCCTTCCTCCATTCCTTATTAAATTAAATAATATTTTTATTAGGAACTATTTTTTCATATTAAATATCGTATTTTGAGCAATGTCCACAAACTACGAGCGCCGTGCCTCGAAGTTATTTAATTAGAGGAAATCTATCATCACCTGCTAATAATTAATTACCAGCGTTAGCAATATTAAAACCACTATTATGCTTGTCAAACCACTTTTCTGGTCGACAGAACACTGTTCTGTGGGCACAGACTAATGCCTGAATGAACCATACAGCATAGTAATTTAGTTTCAAAGTTTTAATTACACAGTACACACACTGCGATTGAAAAACACATGGATTTTCATAACGTGGTTTTTATAGTTTCTTTATCAGCATGCCTGCCTATATTTCCCTAAGGGGCTGGTAGGGCTGTGCAAACTAATAGTAGGTATACATTGCACAACATTTTCAAAATTACACTATTTTTCCAATTATTTAAATTACATAGGGGTGATAAAACTTACAAATATCAGACGGTGGTGTCTTTTAATAACTGATTGGCGATTGACGACCTGATTGGCGCAGTGGCTAAGCGATTGGACTGCTGCGCTAAGGGTTGGGGTTCAATTCCCGCACGCCGCAAAAATTTGTGCGAACCGCAGATGTTTGTCCGGGTCTGGGCGTTTGTGTATGTGATATTTCATGTTTGTGAAACGCACCGACAACACAGGAGAAATTCCAAGTGTGGGGCGACGTTTAAAAAAAATAGACTTTCAATGCGGGAAAATGCGGTCGGATTTTCCCAAAGCAATTTATCTAAACCGTGTTTCAATCATCCGTAGTATGTTCTAAACGAATAGGTATACCAGTATTTCACTTACCACGTTGCAGATTATTAAAAAAAATTACATCCTACTAATATTATAAATGTGAAAGTTTGTGAGAATGGATGTGTGGATGTGTGGATGTTTATTACTCTTTCACGCAAAAACGGCTGGACCGATTTGGTTAAAATTTGGTATGTAGGTAGCTGGCACCCTGGATTAACACATAGGCTACTTTTTATCCTGATAACTGTAGCGGGTAACACCGCGAGGCGCAGCTAGTAGTATAATAAGGTACTTTTAAATAAAAAGCGATATCCTCGCTTTATCCGTAGGCACTCATTAATGTTCAAAATAACACGGTCAATGGCCAAAAAAGTAGGAGTTACGCTTCCCATGCCTACCACTAGGGGCAACGAGTGTTGAGGAATAAAAAAAGATCGGTCCAATAATATCTATGTAACAACCCTGGAGACAGTTAGGTACTACTTTAATTATGTATGGAAACAACGCCGTGGGTAATCCGGAAAATTCGAATGCTAGGTACGAGTTATTCTGAAACCATGCCTGCTATTTTCAGGAGTGATGCAGAAATGAACCTATCGTTTTAAAATCTAGATACCTATATTTTCATATTCGAACCTACGTGATAGTCATTAATGCCTGTTTCGATGTGTGTGTAAGTATAATTATAATCTAACTGAATTTTCCAAAGAAAAAGGTAGAGAAGTATGATAATAGAGCTTGAAATCTTTTTATAAACCAGGTACAGGTAAACCATACCAACCATATAATTCATAAAACCATCTATTAATATTGTACAATTTAGATATTCTTGACATCTTATTTCGTAATCAATATACCTATTTCAAGTAAAAATCAGGGCATTACCAAATTGATTTCCCGCTTTCATTTGAAAGCCGCTTCAAAATTCAGGGTTGTCACTCACCCGCGGCCGGGTTAAGGCCGCAGCGCATAAACAAACAGTTTCGTGGCAGGCGAGCACAACACTTTACTTGTCAGCCCTCCGACATAGAGTAGCAACCCTATTTATAGACTACGTTTAAATCGGAGGCACGAAGGCGTTACACTTTCTTTAAACGGAAGCTTATTATTAATAAAATGTAAATCGTTTTGATTGAAAAGAAATAACGTTTTACTAGGAATTTCTTCTGGTTTATTGAACGTAAATGAGGATGGACTTATAGACCTTTGCCCCCCCCCCCCCTTCCGTTTATGTGGGCGTGATATTATGTTACGATGTATTGATCGTCGAACTTTGAAAAACGCACAAACTTTGATTCAGAATTATATTTGCAAATCTCACCAATCTTTGTCTCCTGTAGGGATCGAACACGTTAGCGATTCCGTCTAATTTCTTGAGGGAAATGAACTTGCAACATTAAGCGCAATAGTCTTACCTTAACTACCCCCTTCGGTTAGAAAAAATCATATAACGTTGAAGTTCACAGTCTTCAATGACCCACGTTTGTAAATGATAATAAAAACAGTGTATGGAGATTAGCAAACTATTTTATACAAGGAGGCAAAAAAGAAAATAATTATCATAATTTATAAGTCCTAAATCCGGTTCGGATTTCGTGTGTAATATGATTAACTAACGTAGCCTCAGGCAAATAAATGTTCGGGGTTTGACAAAAAAACATCTTGTTTGACGTATCATCATTTGACAGGTAATATGAGAGGTATTTATCAACAGGATGTGAATCATATATTATTATAATCATACAGTGAATTTCCATGTAAGATCATCGATGGCTGATTGGCACAGTGACCAGGTCACTCGACGTTAGAGGTCGCAAGTGTGGTATCTACTCTCAGAAATATTTGATTTATGGCTGCAGATATTGGTTCTGATTGGGCCTTTGAGCCCAAAATTCACTACCAACATTTTTTGTATAAATCTTTATTTTTGTAGCGGTTTTATCCGACACGGTCAACTCCTAATAATTTTATAACACAACTAGCTGCACCCCGCGTTATTACCCGCTACATTTTTTCGGGATAAACAGTAGCCTATATGTTAATCTAGGGTGTCAGCTATCTCCATACCAAATTTTATCAAAATTGGTCTAGCCGTTTGAGCATGAAGAAGTAACAAACATACAAACACACGAACTTTCGCCTATACATTATTAGTGCTAAGTGTGAGATCGACCTTAGCTGTAGACTCTTTTGAACTGCAGTTATAAGCTAGTATTCTTATAAATTCTTCAGATATAAGCTTGCAAATCGCCTTTTCATTGAAAAATCTTTTCGATGCGGTTAGCATGACTCTCAAAATCACTCACTTTTAAGTAACTACCAAATACCAAGTAGACAAACTCCATAGTTTATTTGTTGCATTTAGAAAATTAGCAAACATAAGTACTTTACACAGATAGTTACCTACTTACAAATAAGTTAGTCTCATATAACAGTTACACGCTTTGTGTTTTTTGGCGAAGTTTTTGTGAACGTCAATCAAAGAGGTCAAACGTGTCCACGGGCAATGAATCTGACTCAGCTGATTTTAATTATGTTTTAAAGTTAATGGCGTTAGATGTTTACTCCTATTTGTTGACGCTCCTTCTTTATTAAATCGTCTTCCTCATCGGGTTTCCTCTTCCTTTGCTTAATTATGTTAGCGTCGTTTTTTTTTTGTAAAGGTTCTCCCTATGTTTGCGTAATTAAATATTCTATAATCATGCCTGTTATCCCCGAAAGGGTAGGCAGAGGTGTCCTTACCACACTCACATTTCTACGCCCATCAAAGTCTTGAATTTAATGCTGAGCCCATTGGTATTCATATATTATACATACATACATAAAGTCACGCCTATTTCCACGAGGGGTAGGCAGAGACCACGGATTTCCATTTGCTACGATCCTGACATACTTCTTTCGCCTCATTCACATATTATAAAAGAAAAAAAAATATTTATACAAGCTAAAAAATAACTCAGATCTATTAAATTATCCACAAAAGAATGGCTTGCGTTGTATGATTTATCATTACATAAAAGTGCAACAAACCTTTTATTTAACCTGTTCAAGACTTCAACTTGTGGCTACTTTCACAAGTTTCTTCTGGAAGCTATATAATGCCTGTCAAGAGGCTATGCATTTGGCAGCGATCGAAATCCAGATATTTCACCGCCATCGCTTCTTATACGACCTACAACACAAAAATCTCACGAGAGGTTTTTTAGTTCTTGTTTATTATTCACACTGGAACAGTCTGTGTATCAATTCATATATTTTATTGTATTATTCTATCTGGTATTTCAGTGCTGCGTTCTTTCAATATCGAATATAACCTCGCATGGCTGAATCCGGACCCGGAATTCGATATGACGCTACGTTACAATATACTCGTAATAATTCTGCATCGCTCTCTGGCATTCAAAATACTTTTCAGCATATGATCGGTCAAGCTACATAAATGCAGCAATGGAATCTAAAGCGCAATCGATTTTCAGAGCTATTTTCTATCTGTAATAAGCGAAAATAACAATGCTTTTAAGCGATGTGTTTTTTGAACAAAAGGGTATTATCGAATGAGAATAAATTCAAGATCACTGTTGAAATTTTCTGTTGCAAAATTACTAATCTAATTCCTAAATTAGCAGAAACTTTAACAGAAACGTATATTTGTATAAAACAAGAGAACTTCAGTTCTCATTACATATTTATTTAATTTTCGTTCATATTATAGCAAGGTATTTACACTTACATAAGTACCTACATGATTATTAAAATGAAAATGTAATAGCCCACATAAGAGCAACTTCTCATAATAAAATGTGGACAATGCACTTTGCGTATTTTAGGGAATACACAACGTTTTTAGGTCGGCGAAAATTCTAAACAAAGCTATTTTCCTAAAGTTGTTAAGTAACTTACCTACTAAAAGTTCAAATAAATCTTCTGTAACAAAAACAGCTTTCTTTTGTTTATGAATTTGTTAATGGTTGGCTCCGTATAATTTTATTCTCCGGCTGTACCTACCGACGAGTTTATTCAGGAATAACCCACTAGTTCGGCTCGCGATTACGCCAGTTTACCAACACATGAATAAGACCTCCGTTTGAGTCCGAATCTAGTTTGTAGTTGGACATTACCGAATAAACACATGGAAAAATATCTAGAAAATAATGGAAAAATGGGAACGCAACTATGGTATGGTATGGTCTTTATTGAATCATTTACAAATATCGGAGTTACAAACAAATGCCCTACAAAACCGTTAAAACGGTTTGACTGTAGGAATTAAAGTCACTAACTTAAATTCAAATAATCTTACTTTGTCTGTCTATTACACTTTCACGGTTAAACCAGCGGCCCGATTTTGATGAAATTCTGTACGAAGCAACCTTGATCTTTCAGGAAGGACATGGGCTACTTTTTACCGGAGAAGACGCGTTAAAGTTTTTCTCGTAGAGAAATTCGCAGATGGAAGCTAGTACTAATATGGAAAACTCTCACGAAAGTTGCAATAGTAGTAAAATGTTAGGCTCCGTCAAAAAACATCTTTCATTTGTTTATGGTCACAATATCTCGCCACCAACGCTACAATTCCGATCGCAACAGTTTCGTAACATCATTAATGTTTATATAATACCTCGGACCTGACGAATTAATTAGAAATTTGGAAGCTCACCGGACAAAAAAGCTTGCTTTGATTCGGGCTCTTTGATCTCCGAGCGAGCGTCTGCATCGAGATTAATAACGTAACACTCCATATAAATCACTTAACGCATTTTTAACTTTAATGTGTGTGTAATGATGTTATCGATTATCGATAGAAACGGCTTTGGGAGCAAAGCTTCGTTTGGGCTCGTTTGACAACTAATTCCTCTACATTATTAGATGAGTTGTCGCGGTGGCTTAGTGATTCTAGGACTGGGTTTGTATGCACAGACTGCGGGGTCAAATCCAGGCATAGTCGGCAGCAGGTGACTAAATTTTCATATTGTCAAATCATAGAAGTTTACCCTTAATCTTCGTCTACTTTTGTTTCCTATTTGAAACTTTACATGGATATGAAATCTGGACAACAATACAATAATCAGTACGAACTGGGGAAATGATGAAGCCAAGAGGTAAATAGTAGGAGTCTTCAGAGGTTAAACCTAAACTCTATTATATTCGTTAGATCCACGAGTTTCAGCTCATTGCTTTGTTGTAACAAGACCGATACATTACCTACATATCAGGGCGTGTTTTATAGTTTTTTTAAACCATAATCAATTTCTCGCTTCACTTGTACGATAAGGTCAATATATCACTGGTTAGGCAATATTTGTAAAGGTATGTATGTGGTTTGATGTACCTCTACGAAGGCCTTGATTAAAAATTATGTAACCAACAACCTCAATACATAAGATTGTGAGGAAAAATTATATTTATATAATGTGCTGTTGTTTTCTCTGTGCAAAGAATTATGATTTACTTCTTGATAAAAATCTACACATTATGTTTGTGTGAACGGTATTATATTTTTACATACACTAGATTTTAGATCATTCACACATACATGAAGCCGCGCGTTTCCCACTAGATATGCTGAGCTGATAGCTTTTCGCTTCTTCCAATCTTATTACATTTCTCAAACAGGGTCGTCCATTTAAGGTACAACTCACCGATTTATTCTCTAAAACTTCTACAATTAGCCAGATATGTAACTAAAATGGTTATATTATATTTGAAATGCCCGCTTTACTTGTAATACCGTATTTATACTGATCTAACAGACCAACAAAAGTATGAATCAATCCTTATTCTAAAAACGTATTTGTAGAATACGAGCTATAATATTTTGTATGACCTCAGACAAATTACTTTCATGTAATGTGTAATAATTGTGTAAATGTGTGTTATACGACTATTACACACATAATTTCATTGTTGTCGTTGTGTTATGTAGGTAAGTATCCGTTTTTGTGCTGTTTCCCACATCATTAAGTTCTATGGACGGAGTGTAGCCGTCTGAATTGTAGACATTAACTCAGGGACCCTCAACGTATAATTTTGATTCATTGTTAGGGAACTGGTCAAGCGCGAACCTTGGAAAACTTGTTTCAATGCTAGAATAATTAAAATCTAGACTAATAACTTCACAGCACCTTATCAACTCTTCAATTTTATCTTGCTTGACAAATGTCTCAGAGCAAAAGGTTTGTTGATGTTTCATTTAATCTTAGATTGATTAAAATTTAATGAATTGAAAACTATGTATTACTTTAACAGCTAAACCTGTTTATTTTAATTAAGCCAATATATTTCCTTCGACAAATTAGTGGTGCCTATGTTCTATGATAAAAAATGGGTAGTAATCAAAATATTTTAATCTAGCAACCCTATTTCTAAATGTCACAATGACATTCATCAGTATGTTCTCTTTTACTTTTTTGTTTATTTTAGACATTTGTTTTAATGTTTAAGTTTGGAAACTGTATGCTGGCTGTTTGTATAGTAATCTTGTAATCAACAGAACATCGCGACAGCTACACAAATAAAGATCAAAAGTTAGTTAAGTAAATATGCAAATTCACATACATATAAACACACACATACAAGCATGCACGCACTCACACGCATCCACAAGCACTCACACACGCATACAATTGATCTTATTTTTTAGTTTTTAAATAATATTTGTACATTGTTTATGATTATAAGATACAGGTCAACTACAGGCATAAGACAAGCAATGTAAGACAAGTATAAGAAATAAACTTATTTTATTTTATTTGTATTTTATAAATGCGAAGCTGTTAGTAAACCACCTGCACGACTAAAAGACAATATCAGATTAATTTTGGTTTATCTAAATCAATAGTTAGGTTTATTATGGTAAAATTTGGCCAAAAATTTTGCCGTAATATAATACGAGATTTTGAATTTTAAGGATTCGTATTCTTAAAATGCAAAATCTCATACACATGGTTTTTGAACATCATAATCGATCTAGATCTTTAGACGTCGGATAAGTTAGTTATATTATTTAAAATAATCAAACTTTATCGCTTATTTATGTTCCATAAACAGAAATTTGAACCTCAGACTGCACTTGAGAGTTATTTTATAGGAAAAAACTCTTTGTCAGATCTGTGCATAGTATCTAAAACCTCTAACCTACTAGGGGCATAATAATGGTGTGACCAGCATTTTTCTTAAACTTAGATTTAATTTAACGCGAGTTTAAATTTTTGGTGAAGATGAACCTTAAACCTTTATGTAACACTGCTCATAAACTGAAGTGTTGCCATCTCGAAAAAGTTGCGTCAACTTGAACTTTTGACGGCAGTTACGTCATTACAGCTTACGGCGAAAAGCATTGACTCAACCACGGAAGGTTAGAGCAAAAAGTTTCTACTACTTACAAAATAGGATGTTTGAAAAATTCACAGGCATTTGAGGAATTTTGGAGTTCCAGTTACACAAATAATTTAAAATATGACTATCTTGGAACTGTATAAGACTATTGGCAGGCTTACCTGACATAAGAAATATTACACTGTCTGGCAAAACGTGCGTGTAGATTAGCGCATCTATGCAGAGGAAACCGTGATGATAGGACCGAAAGTGACAGGGCTAGCTCTGTACACTGTACAGTCATTTTCGTCCCGGAAGATCATTGAATGAGCTCGACTCCGTTTCTGTTCATGGTCTGTTATAATAATTCGTGTCTATATATTACTTACCGACCTAAATATATTAGGAAGATGGTATACATTCTTGAGACATAGTAGAAATGTTTTGCGCCATTTTTCCCATCTCGCGTCACGCATCCAAGGTGTCACCACACCCTACTTATTATTAAAAATGCTAAAGTGCTTGTCCTTTTCTATGCACGTAGCAGCGAGTAACCGTAGACGTGATTTTTTTGGGACAGGTTGTGTAAGGTCCGTAGAGTGACGTAGACTTTTTTTATTCGAAAATATTTTGTGGTTCCTGTAAAATGGCGTGGGATTCCGCGGGCATAAGATAGTTTCTTATTTATGAGCAGAGTTTATATTACGTATTTGTATTTAATGACGTTATTTAACCCTATAGTATCTAGGTTGATATAGGTAGGTATCTGATTTTATTTGGGTTTTGTTAGAACTTTTACATAATTATTACTTACCACCGCCCCAGATATTTTTATCGTTACAGGTTTTATAATAAACTGTCACTATCCCTTTCGATTCTATATGATCGATTTAATGTAAACAATGCTGACTCACAATTTTCTTTCTTTATCCTGTCAAGTAAAAAACTTACAACTATCGTGCAATCTAATTGCTAGTGGTTGTAAAGTATATTGAATCATAACGCTTGTATTTTCCGCAATAAGCAGAGGCTTATTGCGGGATATAGAGGGAAATACAAGCGGATTGGTGAGTTTTTGCAAACATTAGTTGCACTAATAAAATCATGTAATTAAGGGTGCGGGTATTCCCTATTACTGTTTATATGTGGAATAAAAAACTATGAAAAAGCCTTAATAGGACATTGACAACTAGCAACTAGCCTGGATATGAACCCGCAAATTCATTCTCACAGCTGACTCAGCCACTTTACACAACTAACAAAATAACACAACACGTCACAAAAGACTAGGCAAATACTATTTCCCAGCAGTCATCAATCTATTTTAAATATAGAATATTCGAATGACATAAGGCCAAAAATACTATTTCGGCTAAATCAATAATGCCCTTTGCATTATTTCCAGTACACAGAACGTGATGGGTCATAATCTAGGCCACATCGATTGATGGAAACTTACGTTTACCATAACTTGGTAGACTAAGTTACCCGTAACTCCATTTAGTCGAGTATGCAACATCCCAAGATAGTTGAGCCTTACGTCTGGGATTAAGTTGTGTTGGCTGTATGATGTGATAACAGTGACACTAAATTATAATAGAATGGAAATGTCAAAATATTCCTTTTTTGAATCATTTTGAGGGCAAAGGTTTTTAAAACTTGCCTTCAATTTATTTTGCATCCGAGTACGGTTTGTGCACGCACATAAACACCCAGATTCGGAACATAATAAATCGAATCGCACGAATAGGTATAATAAATATACCCCTAGGATATATATCGGGAATTAAACCCGCAGCCCCTAGCGCTTTCTGAACAGTTACTACAGCGCTACCACGGGTCTTCAACCTCCTTGTTATTATTATTTTAAATAATAGATTAACCTGCCACATAACCCTCCTTGTTCAAAGACATCTAACATGCACTTAACCCAAACACGTAATAAATCTAAAATATTTATGCGCACTCACATTCAACCGTTACCCTATATATCCACTCAGGCTGTCAATCAAGATCGTTAAAAACGTAAACAACATTTTCAGTATCATAAAGTGGCTAATAATATGAAGCTTCAGTTTAAAAAAAATGTGTATTCAGAAATTAGGTTCTTCAATTAAACTCTGATATTTGTGCCGCATGTCCAATGACTTATGGGCTAACATTTGTAGCAACTCCTTCAAAATTTACGGCGACGTGCAGCAGACGCAGACGATGACGGTGGCAAGCCGAACTGCTACAGGAGCGACTGGTCCACTCTAGCACACTACCGAAAAAGGCGAAATGACAAAAAGGTCTTAAACACCGCAGTGGAACAACACAGGCTGATAAAAAAATTATAAAGGCTCTGATGCCATTAGTTCCGTATTGTAAAAAAAACAACCTATGGCTAATAATCACTACTCATTACCATCGATCGATAAAGTACTTCCCTACTAATTAAAATGGGACAAGGAACAATTTTCTCCACTTAACTCGTATTTACTTTCCTCGTTCGACGTCCTCGTGGTTATTTCCACGCAATATTTCGACTATAATAAATACCTCCACACTATATTTTGCATAGTAATCGACACGGACAGAATCCTACTTATTTTATGAGAACGACGTGAGCTATTAAAAATATCGTATTATAATCAACGAGAAAAATCGTCTACGTTATTTGTTCAGAATGATTTGTTAACCAGTCATTAGATTGACGAAGTATTTACTTACCAACTCGCTTCATTTCATAGATTTAGAATTACCGAGTAGGTAGTTCTGTTTGTTTCAAGTAATGTGTACATGAGTATCAACAGCTGTTCCTTCAAACGTCAAAGAAAGATAATATCAAGTTGTTATTTATGAATAGTAAATAGAATAATGAATGAATAATAAACGGAATTAATTGTGACAGATTACTTTATTTAGGTTAGTCACCTCGTGCCTCGTTGTTGACATTTAAATGTAAAATTATGGTGATGGGCCAATAATATCTAATCTAATATAACAGTGTTACATGATTGAATGATAAAACAATGAGATAAGATCATTCCGGTTTGATCTCATGAAGTGAAAAGAAAAGTGAGATCTATGCTTCTATAGCTTGTGTTGGTGAAATGAACACACAATGAACAGCAGTGATAGCTGAGTGGTATGACCGTTGGACTGCCAAGTCAAAGGTCGCAAGTTTGAGCCCCGGCACCCACCAATGTCTTTTCGAATTCATGTGCGTACTATAAATTGGTTATAAATTGCTAAAAACGGTGAAGAAAAATATAGTGAGGAAACCGGCACACCTGAGAGATTTTTCAACGGTGTTATACACCGTTGAAAAATCCAAAAAAGCCACGTCTCAGACCTACAGGCGGTGATGTTAGTTGATGAATAATATGTTTATTCCTTCAACATAATACTGCCTACTATATCATAAAATTGATAAAGTTCAGATATTGGCTTTCTGTATTGAGTATTTTTTGTTAGTTTTCCAAATAAAACGTCCAAAATTTTAAAGACACATTTCCTGATTGCCTCCATGGTAATTTTGTTCACCAACGTCCGGTCGCATTGTGTTGAGTAATATCATAACATTAATAAGGACTAATGCGCAGGATGTATTAACGTAACAAACATGTACACTTTATTAAGATAGAATGAGGAGGATGAAAGATAACAGACGCTACGAAATAATCATATTATTCTGAAGGTCGTAGCACACATATCAACCCGGAAAGGGATCGTCACCGTATCAAGTCGAACCGTGCAGTATTTTTTGTATGAAACTCCCTACTGCAAAGCACACTAATCGGAATCGTAACGAAATCGCCTCGCCTCGGGACAAGCTCGAACCGTCGAGCCGTAAGCGCAGTGTCGTCTAGCCGTAGCTGAATCGACGTATCGGAGCAGCTGTTCCGCTTTGGTTACGTGCTTACGTAAAGTTGGCTTGAAGCAGCGAGGCGAAAGGCGATAAGGGAATGTTCCCTTTCCGATTTGATATGTGTGCTATGGCCTTAAAGAAGTAAAAGGTTATTACGTAACACTGCCCCGGAAAAGAAAATAGTGAAACATTGAAAATGGAACTGCTTTTTATTCATACCTATTACTGATACAATTCCCGAAACAAGTGTGCAACAAAACTGGTCCTATTTAAATGAAAATGAAATTGATTCAATGAAAACGAAATTGACTACCGATTGAAGTGACACATTCAAACTTCACACAAGGTAACTTCCAGAAGAGGTTTAAGTGAATTACTTTTGAAAGTCATACGGTTTTGACTAATGGGCACACTTTCTACAGTTCTCTCCACGTAAACAAACAAACTCACAAAACGTAGCTTCATATTCTCCAAGCCGCCGTTTCCCGCCTCTTACTTTAAATTTTTAATTTGTCAGCTCGCTTCTGCACCTAAGTGTTTCATGCCAACGACATTGCAAGCCCGCTCCGTATAATTAGTTGCCGAGTCATAATCTACATCCATGGCGAAACGTTTCTCAACATTAGTTAACTTTAAGAAACCTGTTAAAAGTTTATCATGCGTACTTATTGTTTGGCTGGTATGTTTCCTTGATTCTGGCTTACTTTCAGGTTTTCTCTCTTTTCAGGTTTTCACGAGTATTTACTTAAGAAACTTTTTGCTAATTGTTTTTTTGTACTTTTATTTCCATGGCACAAATCTTAAAGGTTTATTTTTCAACGAACAAGAAAAAAGTAATTTCATATTTTTTGCAGAAAATCTCTGTCGTTCCTATATCAAATAAAGCTATAAACATACTGAAACACCCATTTGAACCTCGGAATTCTAAACTAACTTAGAAACAAAGCGCACTAAGGTACATAACAAAAAGTTTTCTGATTTTCTTACCACTACCCTAGAGAGACCAGCGGTCTTAAATCTATCTTAAGGTCGGATTTGACTTCTAATTTTGACTTATTCATGTTTGAATGGGGGTTCTAAATCCGCTACCCACATCCCTTTTGTGATCAATGAAAAATTCTAAGAATACAGAGCGAAAGAAAATTTGGTAAAACAATTTTCCGTAGCCGTGAAAACAATTCGCTCTTTGTGAAATATTTGTTGGTGAATGAAGTTAAACGTTCAGAAGGTTGCGGGGTTACTGTAGAATTTTAAGTTACTTGTGGGACATCCAGAATACCTTTACAGCGTCCTATGTCGGCTTCGAATTTTATAAGCTTATAAAAGCTCCGTTCAAATATTTTACTTGTTTGTGAATGGGATTAGCTTTTATATTCAATGCGATTTCGTATCTTTCTTTAGTTGAATTTTAAAAACTAATAAGTGCCTAAGTTTGAATAAAATGTGAAAGACCGTACAAAATGATATTAATTAATCATCGATATAAATTAAACAAACGTATTTCTGTTATCAACTACAGAAAAGGATGCTTTTATGTCTGTAAAAGGTTTCGGAAAAGCATTACAATATTATAAAGCTAAGCATCATTTTGTATTTACATTATTTATGTCTGTAGTGCCAAGGTTGATCCAATCAGAAAGTGCGTAGTTCAATGTCAACCCTTTTTATTTTCCCACAAATCCATCATAGGTAGGCAGTGTACTGGCTTGTCAGACCATCATTTTTCAGCGAGGATGACATACGACGCTGGATTTATTTTCATACACGAATGCCCCTCAATGTTTGTACCATTATCTTATATCATGTTTTAAGCAAATAAAGATTTATTTTTTCTGGTTATTCACAATGGCTTTGATGTGATGTTATAAATAAATAATATTCGCGTAAGTAATATATTATTTCTGTTGAGTACGGTTGTTTTGTTATCAAAAATGTGAAGTTCTTGTTGACTGACATGTGATACTTACTTTTATCGGTTTATTTTTGGGAATTTGACTTTCTATTGTCCCATAGAAAATACCCAAGTGATATTACCTAGATAAAAAATAAGAATCAACAGACTACTCGCTGGCCTCATAATCTTGCTCGCTTTCTTTAAGTTTTTATGGAAATTATTAGAAATATGAAAATCTCGAGCAAAATCACAGGCAAGGTGATTGCATGCAAACATTTGTTTCTCCCGGGTCCCACCTATACAATATTTGAGAGATAGTGCTAAGTTTGCGCAACTAGGGCATGAAATCGATCATCGTGACCGAGGAAACTTTAAAATCCATTTAACTTGGGCATGTCCATGCTGTTCTATCGGCTGTCACGTTATTTAATGTAAGTTCAACACATTCACTGTTGACAGACACCATTAATCACCGAAGATTGTATTGAAGGCAATTATGGATTTACTTTATCGAGGACAAGTACAAATTGATGATTCCCCACAGACATTTAAAGCTTATTAAATATAATTTTGTAGAGATTATGCTAATGCTAACGGTTTTTATAAACGTTACATAATTAAATAAAAATTAGCATACCTTTTTCGGTACGATAATGATTTCATTGTTTTATTTTTATGTAATGTTATAATATTATATTATTCAAACTAAAATGCTTTATTAAATTCTTGCGCAATTTGAAAAATTCTATTGAAGTATGGTTACTGTTTTAATAAAAATAGCAAGTATCTACAGTTGCCGTCATAAGCTATCTCGCCCTTTTAAAAAAACATAAAATATTTAACGTTGAAAATACAGCTATAAAATTGTCGGTAGACTACGTCATAATTCAATTTTGCATGAAATTAAAGATGATTTTAATGCGCAATGCGTCAACTTTATATAATGATTGCGAACAGGACAAGAGGATGATTAATTTATAAGGCCTTAATCAACGTTTTAATTATTTATTAAAATGTAGTTATTATCTTTATTATATTTTACACATTGCTATTGTATTTCTGTCTTGCAAGATGAGTTTTACATTAAGAGAAGACAATAAAAATTGCAAGTCCGCAAAAAACCTTACATTTGATATGAGTTTTGTTGTATGCATGACGTTCTGACGTTCTGAGAACAAAGAAAACTTTTACAGGTAACATAAAAGAAAATGGGTAATAAATATAAGTTAGAAGTTCTAAGACACCCGACACTGTTACTAAACAAATGTAATAAATACGCCGCGAACCGAAAATATCCCAACAAAAGATGATTAACCGTTATTAATGACAAGGATATTAACGGACCAATCAGCTGTCAGACAGGGTTTCATTTTATTAAAATGCTGAACAGGGTTTATCAATATAACACAAGTGTAAGGCTAATCAATTAATATTAGGTAGATGGGTACTTACTCTTTGAAGTGTTCGTAGAAACCAGTTAATTGCACTATTGGCAACACTAATGTTACTTTTTAATTAACTTAAATTCAACGTTTATTAGGTATTAATTATGTTGGCAACATTATATTAGAAACTGTCCTAGGAAAATGCGTTTTTAAGTCGAAATGACATGGATATTTTTATTGAAATGTAAGTAGGTACTATGTTTGGTTAAAAGAACTAATACTTTTTTGAGAAGCCAACTTCTCTTTTCTTTTTCTGCATCTCTAAGGCCAATGAATGACAAAAAGTTAAATGGATCCAATCTGAAAAATTAGAGCAGCACTGTTAGGTGGCTTTAAAATAAATGATTGTATTATCCTGACAAATATAATCTGATTGCAACCGATTCCATTTGGTTGCAATCTGATTATGTTTACTTTACTTTGTCTTTATATTATAATTAAATTTTGCCTGGATATTAGATTCAACATACATCTTCAAGTCAGCTTGTGTATTTATTATAGTAAGATTCATAATATCTTGACATGTCATTATTTTACATACCTACATATCTTAATAACAGAACCAATGACCAGATATTGCCTAAAACGTTACAAAAGAGAAGGTCACTGTTTTTCCAACTTTTAAATGGTACACGGTCTCGTTATTTAAGGATTTTATTAGGGTGAAGCCAACCCATACAGAAATCGGTCCATATTCAGTAACTCTCCGACACAATTATTAGTAAAATTGCTTTTGAAAAGAGGAAATTATGTTTGTATTAAAAAATACGTAGACCTTATTACTTAATATATTTATTTAGACAATGAATGCGATTGGTAGGTTCTACCTGCTAATATCGACTCTAGGTCATTTACATGTACTATAATAACATTACCTATTTATTCTCTCTCGAGCGCATACGCCACTAGAGTAGGCTGAGTGGATGTCAGTTGACACAGTCGGAGACAGTTGAATTGACCGTCAGCCTGAAAACACGTGGTGGCCCGCAGGCAAGCCAGGTATTATGTTTACATTATACAGATTGTTGTGTTCAAGACACTATAGGAAAACGTTTTGCTTATAAATATTTGTAACCTCCCCGATATAGATCGCCTCTTGTCCTCCACTCTACTAAATAAAAAATACTAAATCTTCTCACTCCACTTAAATGCTTTCAATGCTTCCAACGGACAAAACATAGAACAGAAGACTCGCCTTATGACATTTGGCATTACACCTACCTCTATCCAACCTCTGAACTCTTAAAAACAAATGAGCATCGGAAATACCGTTCTATAGATAAAAACATAAAGTATTTATTTAAAACAAGGTGACTAAGAAAAGAATGATTGAGTGAGCAAAAAACGTCCGTTAATTCAAGTGGTCTGTGCTCATCACGGATCTAAAGTCACCCACGATGTCCGTTGTTATTTCTAGAGAATTAAGATTATGTCATGACATTTATGAAGGATTTACCGTAGTAGGTAATGACTATACTAATTTGATCTAAGATGCAATGTATTTGGCTGTCATATTTCACTCCTAAACCGCTGAACCGATTTGATTATACTTTGTAGTGCAGATAGTTTTAAATGTAGAGAAAAAGGTAAGCTTTCATATAAGCGACTATATTAACTATACAAATTCGTACATATCGACATAAATAATAAGCCTACCTACTGAACTTATAACAATTTAGAGTATGAAAATTAATACTTCTTTTAAAGAAACATCACATAGATACGTTACATTTTCCTTTACTCGTATGATATTGCAACATTCTTTTCATAATATGTTTTAATAAAATTGAATCTTAATTTTGGAAGACTAGACATGCGCACTAGCTCAGCTGTAAAGAGGTAGGTTCAATTCGATTACATAATCGAATTGAACCTACCTCTTTACATATTACATTATTAAACAACGCAACCAACTAACACTTGTGTGAAATCTGTCTAGGTATAACAAATTATTCTGAATCTTTGATGGCCTTACCTACACAATAATGACGACCTGATTGGCGCAGTGGCTAAGCGATTGAACTGCTGCGCTAAGGGTTGCGGGTTCAATTCCCGCACGGGATAAAAATTTGTGTGATCCGCAGATGTTAGTCTCGAGTCTGGGTGTTTTTGTATGTGATATTTCATGTTTGTGGAACGCATACACGATACAGGTGAATTGCTAGTGTGAGGCGCGGTTTTTTGAAAGTAAAAAGTATGTGTCCCTTTTTCTCACATGCCATAACTCTCGCTTCTAGGCACAAATTTTACGGTCTGATAGAAGTAGGTACTAACACAAATAGATTGCATGCAATATCCCGACTGTAATCGCTCGGCGCACTTACACACCTACCTTTGCGCATTGATACATCTCGTGGAAACTGTTTCGAGCCTGATCACTATAATCCCTTAAATCGTATTGCAATATACAGGGACGCCACAGAGTAGTGAACCGACAGAGAGTACAAAAAGTATCTATGAGACGGTTTATAAAAGCTTATTCCTAGAATATTTTCTTTGCTATGCGTGTATAAATTTTCTGGCAAAAATTAAAACAAAAATATTTGAAGTTTTAATCATCGTATTAAATTAATGTAATTTACTTGTAACTTCTAAATAGGGTCGTCGCAATTTTTAAACTAGATTACATGTTTAATCTCTTTACTTTTAAAAGTACATATTTTCTAAATGTAGTATCTATGTATGTAAGTACCTATCTCTAGCGTAGTCTATCGTGAAACATAAACTTTAAAGTATCGAATCTGTAATACAAGCCTAAGTGAACTTACCTTTGTTTTACAGTAGTTCACAGGAGCTGACGAAATAAAAAAAAACCTTTTAACCTCACACTATAGCCTGCCAGAGTTCGTAACCTTTCACAGACATGTTCATGTTCACTCACCAAGGAGTACCTTGTGGTAAAAACCTGTTTACGCTGTCGCTGACTCTATTGTGGTGGCTCCCGACAAGGCTTTGACAGCGGACATCTTAATTCCAGGAACTGATAATACATTTACAACGCTCTAATATTTCAGAGAGATATTTTTAAAGGTTTTCTTGGTAAAATAATAATATAACCTTTTGATAATGTATCGTGTCTACATTTTCGTTTATTATTATATAGTCTTTTACCAATCGGCCTGTAACTGTTCCATTATATAACATTAATCCTCAGTATTATAAATTGGAATTGGAACACCTATTAATATGAGTCGTAGGTTCAATTTATATAATACTCTGTATGTCTTACACAGAGTTGACTACACTGCCTATATAGTATACCATCAGTTCCTACGTATGACAGGCTTTGAAGCCTCGCGTCTAATGTGTTATCAGCTTTAGTCGCCGTCTAAATCTATTCACCTCAACTGGGGTTCAGCTGCAATATCCATTAGATTGAACTGTTCAACGTTCTCCTATCAAAACGCACAGATGGGTTATTCCCACAACATCGAAACATAATTTCGGTTTAGCCTCTTGGCCTAAGTATCAAATTTTGACGTCTGTCGAACGAACGCGTCATCGCATTAATATAAAGAGGAAAGATTTTTTTGTTTATTTGTACCGAATAGGCTCTGTAACTACTGGACGGATTTTAACGATTTTGTTACCAATAGAAAGCTAAACGGGCAACCGGTTGATGCAAATGGCAAAGTTGTCGTTCTTTGTGGCGTTCTAAGGGGGAGGCCTTTGTTCAACAGTGAATGTTTTCCGGCTGATGAAAATATAACCATAGGCTATCATTTATTTTCAAAGAAATTAGGGATCCTTATGAAAATTGTGATAATATACCCAAAGTCAGAAGTTTAATGGAGATGAAATTTAATGCAAATGAAACGCGGTTAAAAACACGGGGTACAGCTATTTAGTATAGAACTGTATAGTTCTATACTAAATAGCTGTACCCCGTGTTTATAATCGCTTCTGCTTATTATTTTTAGCCCCTGGTGTAGGTAAGTATTATTGATAGCATAATAACCGTTTTAGCGATTTTCATTCAGTGACAGTGACAGGAGACAAAAGTAAATAAGAAAAAGGAAATTAATTCAAATTGCCCCTGTTGGGTGCCAACTAAGAACAAATCTGTCATTGATAACCCCCTGAGAGGGGGATATTGTGAAAGCAATCATTTATTTTTCCATTCTTATGTATTGACTAAATGTAACATCTATCAAACTCAAATGTCTCCTAGCAACAAAACAATTCTTTTGTTCCTCCATTTTCTAACGCCCATAATAGCACACAGATAATGTAACTAATTGATTATTTACAGAAGAACGGCTGTAATGTTACTTAACGATCGAGCTAATAACCAGTCGGTACATTAGTCGCATATTATGTATTCTGTTTTAACCGATACGTATCTATAAATAGGTATACACTTTTCAACCTAGTAATTACTTAGTTAACAGTATTCGGCAATTTTATTAAATTATAAATGAAAGTTCGTGTTTTATTTTTGCTCATAACTGTATCTGCGTGTGTTCAAAACCAACTCATATAGAAAAAGAAAAGCATTGCCAAGCGTCATTGACGCGTCACAATGCTGGCAATATTCCCTTACGCCCAGTTTACCAAGAAATTTAAGGGCGATATAAAAAATGATGGAAGTAAGTAAGAATATATATCATTGTAGACACTTTTAAGCTTGTAGCAAATTTTTAAAGAAAATATCTAAATTCTGAGCCCAATGTGATGAAAATGGAGATTCTTATTTTGTGTGGTTTTTGCTATTTTCATAACCTAATCTAAATCCTTTCTTGATGCCGAATATCGAGCCTTTGCAATCGTCCTAGGATCTCGCAATGATCCGTTTCATCTGATTATTCCCCAATACATAAGGTCCAGTCAAATACCTGATCAATTGTTGTTATTCAAAACGAATTTAGTATTTGCCTAGCAAAATATTGGAAGGTCTTGTTGATAGGTTTTTGTTTCGATTTTGCAATTTCAGTGAGACATATTGACGATATGGGCTAGTATGACTTATGACTATAGATGTCATCGACCGACCATACTTCGCCAGGTGAGCCTATTATCATAGATCTCCCAATTCATAATTAGTCTACAGGGCGGTACCTAACAGAATACCAAGATTAAGGCGATATATTCCTACAAGTATACACTCATACATATTAAAACAAATGAAAAGCACGACAGATTTCGCTGAAATTTGATAATTGAATAAACTTTAGCCCAAAGAAAGGACATTGGCGCCTCCGGAAAAGGCGAATTGAAATTTCAATGCAGACAAAGTCGCTAGCGAAAACTAGTCCACTTTAATACTGAACTACGTTAGTACTACGTACTTAAGTACTGAATTGCGTTAACAGCACTAAAACCGAAGCAACACAAACATTTCTAAACAGACGGAGTGCGCTTCACTCCTGTTTATTTATTTAGGAACGTAAGTAATAGTGTCTTTATACTTTATTCTATTGGGTAAAGACTTTATTGTGATGATCATGATAAAATAATGCTAGTTTAACGAACATTCTATAGTGGCTAAGCGATTAAACTGCTCCGCTAGGGGTTGCGGGTTAGATTCCCGCATGGAAAAAAATGTGTGATCCGCAGATGTTTGTCCCGAGTCTGGGTGTTTGTGTATGCGATATTTTATGTCTGTGAAACGCACCCACGATACAGCAGTTACAAAGGTGAAGAGACGTTAAAAAAAAACACTTTTATTAGCTAAATTGGATACCAATATTAGTGCAAACGAAATTCGTTGATTATATTATCAATATTTTGACCTAGATATAATACCTACAAATAAAATAAGTCAAACCCTCTTTGGGAGATGAACATATTGTGTTGTGAATATTTCTGACAGCTTTTTTGAGTGCAAAGTGTGTCTAAAAGTCTGCCTAGTTTTAGACAGCCTCGCGTTTTCTCTGGAGACCATATTCCCTTATACATATAGAATCATAACACGTAGTATACACTTGTTATTATTGGTTTAGCGATAAGTTGAACAAAGACAATTTATCGCGAATATAGATCACACTTTTACCACTATTTTTGTTCTTAATGTTAATAAGTGATACGATTTCATTTTTTTTATTTGGGCATCATGTATGTGTTTTTAATCTTAGATAGATAGATTTCTCTTAATAGTACAACAAATAGTCATTCAAGAAAGATGCTAATTTTATTAGTCATATTTTTTTGTTTATCTCAATTGTAGGTACATAATGGGTCGTGTCATCTTCTTCAAGATATGTACCTACAACCTTTTTTTAAATATATATACGAAAACCGAGACAGGGGTCAAATATTTGCATTATATAAAAAAATCTGAAAATTTATATACTGTATCATAAAAACTCACAAAGTTAAAGGCTTATTGTGTTGCCTCGTTGTTCGCGAAAAAATACGTTCACGGCGCGTGCGGCACAATTCGATAAAATATAACATAGTGCGAAAATGATTGCAATTGATTCAGTTACTGATTTTGAACAAACTATTTTCAGGTTTCGTATAAAGTAAAAATATGGTTGTATAGAAGGTTTGTTCGAGAGTTTTTTAATAAAGGGTAAGTATACAAGCCCCGGTCAACGAAACGATATTACGTACGTCACCCGCACCCTTGGCAGATAGGCAGATAGCCGCTGTGAATGCTTACCAGACATTTATTAAGACAGCGAGCGACTGCTTCATGGCAACTCGAATAATAAAGTAATTAGCTTTTATAACACAAAAATAGCCATCCATTACAAAACACGTAATCACACAAAACAGACTAACGGTAATTGCTTAATTTATAATATATTTGGACTGTATTTAATCATAGGTAAAGCAAAAGACGAAACAAAAATAAAATGGTAGGAAATATTTGGGAAATCGTTTTATGAAACGTAGAATACTTCGAAACGCGAACCTAAACTAATATTGAAAAAGTTTAAAAAACTCTTGTTATTCTTGTAGCTAGAGGTTAAATCCCTGAAACCTAACCGTGTATTTACGTATAATTTCCTACTCTTTTTATTGGCTAGCCCTAGGATTTTATATGGACTGTTAACAGAATTTTATTTACAAAGAAAACAAAGCCTTATTTTCATACAGACAAGGAATGAACATTAGTTAACACGGTCGATCCCTACAGGTCGCGATTTTAGACCATCCAGAACCAGGTTTTATTATCATGTTGCCCTTGATCGTTAGTCAGTGGTGCCTTAGAGTAACAGAAAAATTAATGCGTTATAAAACGAACATTGATATTTGCCTGCGTTTTTAATCGGTAAAATTATAAAGTTAAATTTTTAACCCACACGAAAATCAACCTCTAGACCCTTGCACAGTAAGCCGAAAACTTCGCCACTGCACCATATAGTCATTTGAAACGTTCCCAGAGCAGGAAATAACTACCGAAATAAACCAGACTCCAATTTTTTTACACGACAATCAAATTCCCAACAATGTTCAAATCAAGCATGATATTGTTTGCGAAAAAAATCTATTGATGTCCGGTCCAATCATTGTGTCATACAAAAAAGGTAGCAAAAAGTATATCAACAATTCGCATGTAATTGGCACACCGAATCATCTGTTTTGATTACTATAAAGTCGGTATTCAGAGAATGTCATTAGTTACAGCCAACTTGGTGAGCTGAATTCTGTCGTCTAATGATAACCAATCGTCTGGCACTAAACCGTCTAAAACAAGCTCTAACTAATATCGTTACAGTTTCAATCAATATGTTAGACGCATGATTAGCGATTTCATTACAGCTGTCTTACCTTTTTTTTACTAGTCATTTGATTGAACCTTCGTTGTTTGTCGTTGTTTGTTGTTTAAACCTTAGAATCAATTGTCTCTACCGGCTCTATCGTTTGAAATGCCTATTTCAAACCATGTGCGGTCCAGACCTCGGTGTAGTATTCAATATTCTGTGCTACTACGGTGTAAAACGCCCAAGTGCCTTTTCAATGGGTCCTTTAGAATCAAGGTGTACATCACCTACTAGTATAGTCGAAGGAGGCTAAATTTATTCTAGTATGTATAAATTGTTTTTCTTTTTTTAATATATAATATTGAATGTACAGACACGGGTCGTTTTCGATTTTTAACCCCCGACGGAAAAAGAGGGGTGTTATAAGTTTGACCGCTATGTGTGTCTGTCTGTCTGTGTGTCTGTCTGTGGCACCGTAGCTCTAAAACGGGTGAACCGATTTGCATGCGGTTTTTTTTATTTGAAAGTAAATTTTCCAGCGAGTGTTTTTAGATATGTTTTATCAAAATCGGTTCAGCCATTTACAAGATATGGGGGATGAAAGTGGGGATGATCAATCTAATATTTTTATATACACCCAAGTGGGGTATCAAATGAAAAGGCACAATGTGCACATTACAAAAACTTAAATAATATCAAAATCGGTTCAGCCATTTACGAGATAATATGGGGGATGAAAGTGGGGATGACCAATCGAATATTTTCATCTATAACAAAGTGAGGTATCAAATGAAAGGGCATGATGTGTACATTATAAAAAATTAAGTTATATCAAAATCGGTATAGCCATTTACAAGATATGGGGGTTGAAAGTGGGGATGACCCATCGAATATTTTTATATATATCCAAGTGGGGTATCAAATGAAAGGACATAATATGCACATTACAAAAAATTAAATTATATCAAAATCGGTTCAGCCATTTAAAAGATATAGTTTTTATAATTTAAGATTATTGCTCTAAACACGTAGCCTAGCGGTACCCCGCCGCGACATTGTCTTAAATACGTGTTACTTGGATCGGATTAAATGGCTCAATGATAGGTGTTATTTTTGACTTTGTAAATTACCGCTTTTCTCTTTTGCGTTGGGGGTTTTTTAATTTTATTTTATATTATATGTATAGATATTATTATATACTAGAATAAATTATGCCTCCATCGACTTCCTTTCGTGAGTATCTAGTAACAAGTTAACGACTATTAAACGTTGTCGGTAACCGCTTCACTTACTGCGGGATCCAAGTGTGTAGTTTTTACGTGACCAGCACTTCTTCGCTCCGAGCCTAGCCTTTACTGCAAGTCTACGTCCGTAAACATACCCACTGCAAGAGGCGTCTGAAAAGAAAAGGCATTCATGTAATATTTTGTAGAGAGCTACGAGTAGAAAGAAATGAAACTAAAACGAAGCCAGTCATCGTAAAAATACATTTTGTTAACACAGATAGAATGACAAAAGCCACAGTTCTAAGAACACCAAGGAAAACAATTTAAGATTACTTTTTAAAGTGCAGCCTTTGTATTTTTAACTCAAGTGTTTGTCAATTATGCGAAAAAAAAGAACATAGCTGGAGAACACTGCGTAATAATGAGATTGTTGAACGCGACGCGCACAATTTGCCTCCACAAACACGCGCATCCGTGTACCAGGGCTTCATACATTAATAGGGGCTAAAGCAAATTGATACAATATTCGGCCGACCTTCTCGCTCAGTTAACTCCTACGACATGTGTGGAATGATAAGCAGCTAATACCTTCATTACATTTTTTCCTTTATGTTCGAATCAGATGTTTCCATCGATAAAAGAATAGGAATATTTAGGCTTCGGGCTGTTCGTGGTTAGTCAAAGGTAGCCAATCCGCCGCAGCTTGTTTACGTTATTTACCCCAGAAACAGGTTGAAAAAGGATCCGACTCTAGGCGCCATATCTCATGTTGTTTTACTGCGTCTTAGTAACCTATTTATCCAGCTTTAGAGTTTTATTACATCATTCTTATTACGTAGCTGCAGTCTTGCAAGAAAACTATTTGGCAACAGTTTGCCTTTAACTGAACTGCATTCAAATGGCTTAAAACATATTTACTTGCCCTATGTTTAGTATATAATTTATCCTACGAACCAGAACCAGATTATTGTTTTGTCTATCATAACTGCAAACGACACTTAAAATAGGATTGGCAGAGAAAAAGGGAGTCCACTGCCGTCCATCCACTGCTGCGTATAGGCCATACGCAGCAGTGGATGATACTGACGATGAACTAAAAACAAATTTTCTTACCATAACTGCGACAAATAACTATCATAAAACGCTTCCATCTGCACTAAACATGCAACATTAGTTATAATTAAATAAATATCTAAAAAGAGCTTTTGTTCGTCTCGTCCTTCTGACAAACGACATATTGGGCCAACAACAGCAAATATTGGCCCAGTATGTGGTCGCCAACATTAGCATAATGCCTATAAAGATTTATTGTTTTTTTCAGACGCTGACCCGGCGCAAGTTTATCCAACGAAAGTTCTAAGGTAATATTTATGTATAATATTTGTGGTGGAAAGATTAAGAACAAAATTCCCTATCTGTCACTATGAAAGCGGATCATAGAAAGCGATAGACCTTCTTTGGGGTCATTAAAGCAGCAGAAAATAGGTGTAAGACTTCTGAAAAAGGACACCGCTGTAAGCCCCTTCGGGGATGTGTCTAATGTTTACTTTAGTATTCATAAAACTATTTTAAATATCAATGTTGACAAACTAAGAACACTGCTAAGTTCTTGCAGATAGTTCATTCATCTGCATTTCTCTGGAGCATAACAGTTAACAAAGTTATACAACAATACGCGACGGTAAGTGCTTGAAGTTTGATTCAATTTTAAAAACATTACTAGTATTAAATGCCTATATTTTGTGGCTCATATAGGTAATACAAGCAAGTTTTACAATACTTGAGTAAATCTTTCTGAGACGATTTCGAAGTAAAGGGTCCTTGTTAAGCTAAAAGGCTGCCAAGTAACAACCTTTGGAGTTTGGACTAGACTGTGATTAAGACGACGAATGATGACCTGATCGGCGCAGCGGCTAAGCGATTGGACTGCTGTGCTAAGGGATGCGGGTTCGATTCCCGCAAAAGACAAAAAATTGTGCGATCCGCAGATGTTTGTCCCGAGTCTGGGTGTTTGTGTATGTGATATTTCATGTTTGTGAAACGCACCTACGATACAGGAGAAATTCCTAAGCCGCGCAACGTTTTCTTTAAAAAAAAGGAACAAGTACCCATCGCTAAAAAAACCTAATTGACCTTTTAACCTATTTTACAAACAAGTAAATATTCACAATGGCATAAAGTACACGTAAAACCAGGATACTCTTATAAACTAATATTTCAAAACAAATAGCATAATTACACTAACTAAAAATATAAATTAGTATTCTATAGTGTTACTTGAGGAAAGTTTAACTTAATAAAATATAACTTCAACTTGGTAGCTCCCGCATAAATATCGTTATAACTTCGTTGAACCGGATAACTTTAATGAAACAAAGTGAACGTAATTGTATGATTATGTGTTTGCTAGAGAAAAAACGTATAATTTAATAACTCATAATATAATTTATTTAGGTAAGTAAAAGAGTTTTCATAGTTTCAGTATTCAGAGAAAATTAATAAGAGGTTAACGAAACCTTCCTATTATTTGGTTACAAGTAAAACAGTTGGACCGTCTTGGGAATTCTAGGAATTCACTTGTTTTGTTAGGTTAGTTGTCGAGGGAACTTGGAGGAAATGCAATAAAACGATTTTTAACAAACTTGTATACAAGAGGTTGAGTTTTTTTATCGTTAACGCGCAATGGCCGTTGTTCCCTCTATGTATCAGAGAGATTTACCTACTTTAAAATGTTATTGGGTCTCTCGTAGGTAACTTCGAGTGATGAAAATACTTGAACTTCATGTCCAGCAGTGGAACAGACGCAGGCTGGAACATAATATATTATATTATAGGCTAAAGTTTTTCAAAAGACCGCTTACCATTCCGGTTCTGGGCAATCCGCCTGGAACATACATACGAGAAAATGCTGCCCTTTTTGACAAAGTAATATTATCTAATATACATAAATTATATACTTTATTGGCTTAAATAATCAACAAAGGAACTTGTTATTACATTTATTTTTTAATAAATACACATATTAAACTGTAAGAATATAAAGAGTGGAACCAGAAAACTCAGCAAAGAATTTACTTTTAGACACAGTATAAAGGATACTCGAGAAAAATGTTGTCATTTGTTTCTTCTTTTTATAATAATAGAAGCACTTATTATTTTCTATACACCTACAGACATATTTGAGACGAAAATACCTACTATAAAAGCTGCTGTACAATGGGTGCTAATAGCGACCTCTTAAAGACTATTGGATTAGGAGATAAAAATATACAAGGCCTATAAATGTACTTACATTGGTTGCGTAAGGTCTATCTGTAGTAGGTATTCAAGTTATAATGTGTTTTCTAAAAGATAGATATATAAACCTGGAGTACAATTACATACGTGAAATATCTAGATACATAGGTTGAGTATTTATGTTGGGTCTGGAAATTACATTTTTACGCTTCTATAGATTTTTCCACGATACATTATTATATAGTAGATTGGTAAAGTTATTGATTTTTTAAGCGCTGACACACTAATATTGCATTGCCTATAAATTTCTGAAGTACAAACTAGACGCGTCCTATTGATAAATGACATTTTTTCCGAATAGATCTGATTTTCACGTCACGTTTAACAGCCGGTTCACACTAGTCGTAAGTTGCATATGACTAAAAGTCGAATGCTCTGGTCACCATACACTTTATATGGAGCTGTTCACATTGGAAGTGTATGGTGACCAGAGCATTCGACTTTTAGTCATATGCGACTTACGACTAGTGTGAACCGGCTGTGAGGTTTTATCAATACGACCCACTTATACACAACGTTCACTCCTCCCTCTCAATAGTTAAATATGCAGAGTACATTGCGATGCATTGCAAAAAGATTTTCATATGGACATTACTCGTTCTATAATTTTTTTTTTACTTATAACATATCCTATACCTACTATCTACATTAAACCTAATAAAATCGTCATCAAAAAACATTAAGGAAATAAAATTGTTTTTTAAAGCATCACAGTTTATATGCCCACTGGCACAGACTGGCAGCATTACCAAGTTGGCTATGATAAATAATTAATATATATCTTCGACCGATGATCAAGGCATCCCTTTTGGCCACTAGTAGAAACGAATGTTGTATTTTTATTCTTCTTTTCGTATGGTTGATGAACAACCTGGTGTCAGAGTTTAAACCACCTATAGGCCTTTGACATGGCTTTACTCACCGTTGAAAAATCTTTTAGGTGCCGGTTTTCTCACGATGTTTTCCTTCACCGTTTTCAGCAACTGATAACTAATTTTTAAATACGCACATGAATTCGAAATTTTCAAATCGATATAATGTTTATTGTAAGAAAGAAACATTTATTCGCATACAACACAGGAGGTACCAGATTTAACAATGGTACCTACATAGTTCAAGCTATACTTTAGAGCTATTTTGTAAACATGTTTATGTTGTAAACCAAAAGATATCCCATTGACTTTTGTTTGATCTGGAATAGAGCACTAAAGGCTCATAAAAAGAACTTCTTCTCAGTAATGCTAGGTCTGTAGTACCTTCATACAGAACCGCGGCAATAACTTAAACACGACATATTCTCACGCTCTCACTGCGAGCTGACAATATTTATTCTTAGGGTATCCGATTTCCACGTGTTCCTTTGCTTGGAGCCAACTAATAGAAGACACATGGTTGTATAACGTTACAATACAAACACTGAACCTGCTTCCTTTACAGAAGCCATTAATGGATAAGTTATTATTCACCTTATTTGCTCATTGTAATGAGTATAAAGAAACCATGAAAGCATTGATCACCAAGCTTGCATGTTTTCCTTAGAAGATATTTTGCAGTCTGATAATTTACGTTCTGACTTCTCTAAATGTGATTATTGTATTATAGAGATTATCTTAGATACATTGCCAGCTAAAGAACGTACAAGCCTAGGTGTTATCAGTCAAGCCGATTTCAGCCTCGGTGGTAATTGACGGCACTTATGTTCTAACTCAACGTTATGGAATTAAGTTTGTGAATCACGAGGTCAGAATAAGAGCAAGGGATCAAATAATAGATAAATTTTAAGAGTAGTAGTAAACACATACAAATGTTGTTCAATAAATATTAAAATAAAATATCCGACAGTTTTATCGTTGAGGTAAATGTTAACATGTTGGACATGCATATAAATATTATGTACACACAATATACACACATATAAAGAGCTGCAATAAAGGTAGTTAACTATGCATAGTAAAATATAGACGTAGGTAACTTCTTATACCGTTAGAATAATAATATATTTATTATTTTATTGGGACTACTACGTACTATTAATTTGCAATAACATTATTAATCAGCACCTTTTAAAAGAATTATAGAGTCCATAAAACAGTATGAATTTTTATTTTTTTATACGTCGCCCCACACTGGCAATTTTTTCTGTATCGTAGTGTAGGTGCGTTGCACAAACATGAAATATCACAAACACCCAGACTCGGGACAATCAAATGTGGATCGCACAAATTTTTGCCCCGTGCGGGAATCGAACCCGCAACCCATAGCGCAGCAGTCTAATCGCTAAGCCACTGCGCCAATCAGGTCGTCAAAAGATAGTTTATCATTTACTTCTTTGTATCGAAACCTATTATTTTAAGGGATTATTAGAAAACATTCTAAGCAGGAAACCTACATTTTACGACGCCAAGTTCCAGTAAAAACAATTTCTTATTGACAAGGTTATTTTCGTGTAAACTCGTAAAAAACCGCTCATTGCACCTTTTAAAGTTATTTCTTTTTTTCATACATTTTATTTCATTCTTTATTGGACCAGTGACAATTATTCTCTGCTGGGAAAATAAGGCTACATATTGTGTAATAGATAATTTACCTAGTTAAAACAAATTATTTCTAAGGCGTTAACTCACTAGCGATCTTCGAATGTCAATCATTGTCGTGTTGTTAACTCTATGACACCTCCCGCGCTGCACGCTCGTGTGAAAATCCCGATAGCTTAAGCTTAACTGTCTAAGCTGTTGAACCATCCCTAGCACTTCACGTGAACCCATTCTGAGCTCTTCCATCATATTAAGCTTAGTTGTAAGCGTTAATAGGCGTTCTAGGATTAGCGAACAAAGTAACCTTGAAAAAGAAAATACGAGTTGTCTAAAAACTGCCCTAGAGTATTAATGAAACAAAGTATAGAGTAGATAACGTTTCTAATATGACGAATACTAATTATTATTCTCGACTGTCTGTTTGTATTGGTGCAAGGTTAAACATGTTCAATGGTAATAGGATTTATGTGTGGATATAGCTTTCACTTTGGCAAAGGAAATAGGCTATTTTGTAATGAAAAGAAACAAACAAACATTGAATCCCGAGAAACGTATAATAAATGTTCTAGTCAGACAAAGTCGAAAGCGTAGTGAATGTTATTAAAGTGAAAATATGCAGTATTTTTTTTGACTTCTATTATTTAGTTGCGTTTAAAACTTGCACAGTAGTTACTTTTTAATTTATGTATTTGTAATATTTTTACGTGGAGAACCAGTTACCTGCTGCAGCTAATGACATTTTAACCACTAGATGCTAGTTAATGTCAAACCTTTATTACACTCATAAAAATGTTAGTATTATATTTTGCTGTCCCCAACTAAAATACACCTAAATTATAGGTATAATAAAATTGTACAATAGTTAACACTGCACTCTGGCATAATATACTGTGAGTATCTTTTAACTCCTGTAGGTAATTAAAGCTGGTACTAACGAGTACTATAAATTGTGTTTTTAATTGCACCGTTTTATCTTGTCTATTGAAATAATTGCTCTCCCTTACAGACATAAAAAGTACACATGGCCGGTCAATCTAAGCGTGAAAAAAATATGCATAGGCAAATATAATTTAAAAAAAATTAAAATCCTCCCAAGAGATCAAAGAAGTTGTCGAAATTAAGTGCAAATTCTGAAAAATCCGACACATGTCGCGTAGTTTGTAATTTAATTGTTAATTCTCTATTTCATCTTATTCTATACTATTCTCATGACTTTATTAGTCTAAGATCCTGCTGAAAAAAACTGTTCTACGCCATCTATTTTTCATCGGTGCTCTATAACTTATTTATACTCATGGAACCGAAGTAAAACATGTAGTCTTAGGGATTGTAACAGTACTGAGAAGTCCGGCGGTGAAATACAAAGCCATTCCGTTTACAGTTTACGAGCAACCATTACCTTTGTTAGACATGACCACTAAACCTAAACTTTAATAATTAATTTTATTTTCTTCGCTCACGTAATTATGGACGGAGTCATAACTTACACTGTATGTTATTTTACTTGTGCTGATGAAGAATGAGTTATTAATGGAGTCGTATCTATTCACCTTTGTATAACATAGGTAGGTACTATATAAAGAAATAGTATTTTCGGAATGTGAAATATATGTATTACCAGCGGGGTTACTATGAGCTTGCATTGCTGGTCATTTTCCGTTGAGGAAGCGGGACACTGCACGTAGCGGCGTCTCACTTCCACAGTAGAAAATACCCTGCTTAAAGAGTTCATGGTAAGAGGGCTGCTCCTTTTTTGAAGTTAGATGACAAGTAGTGAAGCATAAATCCTTGTTTAGAAACAATTGAAAATCGATATCGCTGCAAATAGGTACTAAAACTTCGCAACTATTTTGAGTAATGATAAATATCGACAGCTCTATCACAGTTTCAAAGAAAGGTATACCTAAACCTAACTAACATAAAAAGTTATAATTGGTCACTAATAAAATACTTTGACGCGTCTTACCGTAAATATATCAACTGACGAACAGGTTCTAAGCGCTACCATGTTTAATGTTCTTTAATAAGAAGCCTGTAAAATTAATGCAATATTGAGTGTTACACTCCTTAGGAAATCTTCAATATAATTAGAACTTAAACCAAGTAATTCGCACGGGAGTCGAAATTCTGACCTACGAGCTACACTCAGAGACTCTTTATTAAGCAGGGTCTTATATAAATACAAGTCTGCCACTAGACAAACTAGTGGTGGCACACCGCGACTGCTGGTGTGAAGATTCGAGTTCGATTTCCAAGTCGGGCAAAGATTTATTGGGTTTTTCCATTAGTTTATTGTCAGTAGGCGCACAAATCTAAGCTCCAGTGGCAATAGGCTTGCCCCTTATTAGATTGGAACCTATAACAACGAAATTTGGGTGAACTGATACGATATGTTGTTATACTTTTATAAATATCTGCGACATTACGTTTTCTCTGTTCGATAAATAAATTGTTTCTATTCTTTGAAGACAATGTATATTTAATTTTAAATGGTACTGCACTTTAGTTTCACGTCTCAACAATAGGGAAGTTTTATCAGCCCGTAAATATTGTCCGACTTGCGATTCAACTTGTAATTTGTTACTGAGAGGATGAAGGCATTAATCACCACGCTTAGTAAATGGTGTTTGTATTTTGTGGTAATTAATATTATAGATGTTATAGTGATATCTGACAAGAACTACCATTTACAATATAGTCTATCCATGTGAGATTTTCTCTATGTAGCTACTTTTATTAAAAAAAATCGCCTCACACTAGGAATTTGTCCTGTATCGTGGGTGCGTTTCACAAACATGAAATATCACAGACACAAACACCCAGACTCGGGTCAAACATCTGCAGATCACACAATTTTTTGTCCCGTGCGGAAATCGAACCCGCAAACCTTAGCGCAGCAGTCCAATCGCTTTGCCACTGCGCCAACCAGGTCGTCAAACTTCTTATAAATACCTCTTCATCATCTGGGAATAGTCCACTGTTGAACAAAGCCCCCCCCCCCTTTAAAGGGGGGTGTTAAAGATGCCTTAAAAAGAAAATATTAGTAAAATATTTTTCTGAATAGCCAGTTTTTGTTGTTCCGTCAAAATTCTTATATTGATAATCCTATTAGCATCTCACGTTGAAAAATAACATTTCTGTAGGTACCTGAGCTTGTTTAAAAAAATATATAACAAATCTTAGAAATTCCTTTCATTAATAAATAATCTCTATATTTTATTTGTAAAGACGTTCCTTACCTAGTATTTTCCATAATTGGATAAAACCACATTTTCGAAGCCACGCCTTGACTTTAAGTTTTTGATAGGTATTATAAATCAAAAGAAGCGTTAAACAACAGCAAACTTAGTAGCATATATTTGGCATTAAATGCCAACAACGTCACACATAAGAAGATATAGAAGATAATGAAAACATCCAATTATATATTTTTGTGTCAGCGCTTATGTAATTGTCCCAAATAACATAAACATTGAACGGATGAAAACAAAACATGTGTGGCTTATGATGAAATGCAGTGGCGATATCTGGTTAAATAAAACTCTTCGGCATTTAGAGCCGTGTACCTAAATAGTTTTTATTTAAATATGATAATAATTTATTGCGTAGTAACATGGAGAAAAATAGCATTCTCGTCGGTCTATGGTAGTAGGTACCAATAATAAATTAAGATTACATTAAATGCTACCAAGCAAGATTGAAAATTAATAAATTAATTATGTCTTCTATGACATTTTAAACTTTAATACAATGCCAACAAATTACATATTTTCTAGATGATTTATTTATTAGCAATATATTTGCACATATTTTAGAGCTTATCATTCAAATAGAAGATAAAACAGTAACACACCCTATGCGTTATGAGGCAGCCACAAATTCAAGATAGAGAGCCATCCATCGAGGTAACTTGGCACTCAATGTGCACCCACCGTGAGAGATGGTATTACCTTTCGCCTTCCTTACGATTTATATTCCAAGAGACTAGAACCTTCCCTTCCACGCCTTAATACTCCATTCATATGTTAAAACTGTACGTATATTATAAGGTTATGTGCACCTGTGTCTATTCACTGATAAGACAATCACCCAAAATGTTCAAGTATTGCAGAGTCCATTTATAAAATACATAAATGAAAGCAACTAATTTGATATAGAAGAGTCCTAGAAACTGCTTCCAATTTCAATTACCAAGAAATATAACCGTTAATAACATTTATTACTTATTTCTACAAGTCTATCAGCCCGTTAAGGGATCGAAATCAGACAATTGCTAATACTTAAAGCTTCAGTCGAGACTTTTACTCAGTCAGCGAACCGGAGAAGTAGTACTTCTTCATTTATCATTTATATTATTAATATATATAGATTATTATATATTTTTCGATAGAAAAACCTAGTTGTTGTAATATAATTTCTGTTTCCGTTCATATGTCGGAAAATTTTAGCTATCCTCTTTATACTAACACGACTGCCCTTTTGTGTGGAAACTCACCCAAAGGACCAGGTCATTGTTAACTATAAAGTATTAATTGTTGTTTTTTATCTTTGCTATGTTTTATGTATTTGCTTTGTATGCTTATTGTGATGGATCTCAGTAATCCGAATAAAGAATTTTATTATTATTATTATATTATTTTATTATTAATTCGAGAAGACAAAGATTCTAATAATATAGCCGCATATTGAATTAGGACGCAAAACAATTACCGACCTCTTCACCCACGATTTCACAGAATTCCAAGCTCTAATGTGAGAATAGTGAACATCATAAACTTAATATAAACATCGATCCAGAGTTCCATTTACATTCTTCCTTCAATCGTAATGCGGCGTGAAACATGTCCATTGTCCAAGTCAATATTGACCGTTAATATTTACACAATGGAGTTTACATTTAGATAATATATCGAGTACATCTGTAACTACAAACACATCTGGATCGATGTTTATAAAATCTATATTCGATTGGAAGATATTTTGTGTTAATGCGTACCTACTGACGAATGCGACGCGAGGTCAATAAGAGTATGGTAAGCAGTAAGTTAGTCTAGAAGCGAGAATTCAAGTATAATTTGATTAATATCTACACCAAAACGCACTTGAGTTGAGAGGTGACAAATTATTTGTACTAAACTCAAATGAATAAATAATGAGTTTTGACATTTCATTTGACAGACTGATTGGCACGGTAAGGTACTTTTCTTTTAACTTGATTTCTGCGCTAAACTCCTGTTCATTATAATTTAATGCCTTTAATCTAAAGGAAATTATTCGATCCAAGTGGGCATTTTTACAAATGTCACTCGTTCCTGCTAACGCAATTTGAATCATGTTTTCTTCTAGAATAAAATTAGTGTATATTTTTTCAAGCAGCAAAAACGTTTGATTAAGAGGCCACATAAATTTAGAACATTGCAAATAAATAGTCATGTCTCAAGGACCTTGCGCGACACACTCGACCTAGTGTGAAGGTCAAAGCAAAAGTTTTAACTTCTGTCACCGACTATTTTATTACAGTGTAAGTGTTTATGGAAATGAATTCGATTCAATTTACGAGGCTTATTTTTGCATGCATAAATAAATAGGTGAATAAAACACTTTGCTGCGTGAGACCTTTAATCACAACCTAACTTATGGTTCCGTAGCTAATTCTGAAAGTTGGTCATGTCTGCTAGTCTCGTTAAAATGGAACCAGCACAAACTTAATTTATACTGTAAATGATGAAGTCTGTTATGTTTTTCATGCAAATTCTTATCCTCTTACTCTCTTCTTATAATCTTACTATTTTAAGTTATTGGCAGAATTCTATCAATGGGTGTTCAAGTCAAAGTTACAGCTACAAAGTTATGAAGTAGTTGACGCCTTACAAACTATTAGGAAGCGACTGCTCGAATATATTTGTCTTGTCTTCATTGTTTCCTGCGTGAAGTCTAACTACGGAACCCTAGTTTACGCGTGGTTTAGTTGGATTTATGCACACACAATGCTTTCTGACAGCTCCGGCTTAGCCCCTCCACCCCTAAGTGATTACTTGAGCTGGAATATAAAACGCGGTGTGATTGGACGGTTAGAGAGCGTAGTGCAAATAGTAAGGTGGTCGTAGCAATATGTATATTTTGGCTGAAACTATCTGCGATATGGTGTCTACTCGCGTATTACAAACACCGGAACTAAATTTATTTCTACGTGTGAAGCTACTTAGGGTACTTTTAACAATGAATTAAAATTGTATAAGTAAAATAACCTATCGATTGGTAATAAATAATAAATCTCTCCTAACTTTATAGTAATAAATTACAACTATGGACCCAAAAAGGTTGACAAATACTTAATAATTATGATGTTTATCAATCGTTACCCACGAATACATAATTGATTGTAAAACGTCCAATATTTTAAAAGTTTCCAATTTATGTCCCAAGCTAACGAGCGTAATTGAAAGTTTCGATTCGCACCTGATGTTTATTTAAAATATTTTTCGTCCACTCTTTTATTCAACGGTTATATTTTTCTTACTTGCTGTTTTTGATAAATTTTTACTTACAAGACTTGAAAACTATGACTATTTCATACTTCTTTGTTAACACTGCCATTTTAAGACACCACTAAATAATAATGTGACCACGTGGCAATAGGGTTGCCCATGGAGCTGAATCGAGTTCGCTATCTAAGTCTAGTTAAATGTCGGTAAACAACCCTAGCAGGGTTGTTGCACGGTTGCACCTCCTCATGAAATCCTTATTACATACTTAACATAGCATCACGCCTATATTACGCGAAGAGGTAGGCAGAGGTGTATAGCAAACCCACATTTCGCCAGGTATATTTTAGGGCCAATGTACCCAATAGGGGGCGAGCCTATTGCCACTAACCGAACACAAATACAGATTCCGTGCTTTTACTGAAAAATCCCAGTAAGACTGGGCCCGACCCGGAATTCGAACCCAGGATCTCATGCCCAGCAGTCGCGCTTATCAACGAGACGGTCATGCATATTTCATAGCAAAAAAACAAGTCATTGTTTGCTTGTTATTTCTACAAGAAGAGCTGGCCTTAACCACTGCCTGCCTGCCCGTACTTACCTTACGAAACATAATAAAGACGATCAACAGCACAAACGTCGAGATATTTATCTCAGATCGAATCGCCAGATAACCCGTGAAGTTGGTTTTGCATTACGAAGCTTGACTAATCAAAGTTTTTGTTTGGCTACGAGTAATAAGTACCAAAACAAATCGGAACTGTCCAATCGGATTGATGTCTTGATTCCCTTAAGGAGGTTCTTTGATTGGAAAAGACGTTGCCGTTGGTTTGTTTTCTTATTAAAGTCACAGTAATGAGATTAATAATAAAGTACCTACTGTACTAAAAGGACGCGATAATGCGATAAATGGAAGAGCGAAAGTTTTGCACTTAAGCACTAATGGCGACCTTTATTGTCTATTTTTATAGCACGGCATACGTGGAACACTAACGAAAATAGGTAGGTTGTAGAACAAAAATATATGGACATTATCTACAAGAAGTATACTCCGAGTAGGGAGATCTGACGCACACGTAATGATGGCCAAAGAAAGAATTAAATCGTCATGCAAGCTAGATGTTTTGAGCCTGTGCTTAACCTGAGAATCAAACTCTATACGCTTAAATATTGCCTTTCCATTTAGCAATGAGACTATAAGAGTAGCTAGTAACTCAGTTGCGACCAAACTGTTTCATCGCTCTCACAGCGTTTGTAGAAGCTTTGTGAACTATTTGGACCAAACTAGTTCTCCAAATAAATATCGTTACACCGAGCAGCTCCAGTGAGAGCTTGAAAACCAAACAGGAATAAAAAGGCGGGGCGTCTGAATTTAAGTCTAAGTGCTAACCGGTCTAGACTAACAATTATCCAACTATTAATAGGAAAACTGTCTTTGTAACAAACTGCTGTTATCGACAGAAATTAATTGATGAAAGCCTTCCTTACTCACTTAATTCTAAATAATTGCTTCCTAATATTCCGATCACGATATATATTTTCCAAATAATAACAAACAACAATGGTACAATACCTACATAATTTCAGAAACAGTAGTCTGCCAAATTATTAAGCATACTGAGACAAAAAGGGTATTGTTTGACCAGATTCGGAAGATCACGTACCGTATCGGGCTCTGAGATGAGCGATAATATGAGCGCAGATATATCGACTTTTAGTATTTGTAAAGGTATTGTTCATTCTTAAAGAGCTTTGTAATTATTCTCTTCTAAAATGTAATTAGGAATACCGGCTTGTAAGCTGTGTTAAATTTTACGCAATACTTGGAAATGGTGTTGAGTTTCTTAAATATGTTTTCATACCATCTTAAAAAGCCTATCAAGAACTTTTCTGGACACAACCTTACAAAGATTTCAAACTGCCCGATTGTTTCCCAAATTATCCTTCGAACTTAGTCGGCTAGGACCTACGTACGCGACTTTCACTGTTTGGTGACACTAAAGCCTTAAGCCACAGTCATTGAACTATTATCTAAGTAAATTAGTTTACCCTCCCATTAACAATATCAACGGTTCCAATGGCCTACCGCTGAAATTACACACATTACATTTACATTAATTAAGTTTGTGGGTCGCTCGCAAGAATGCAAATTGTTCCTTTGCGTTAATGGAGTGCGTTAGTCTCGAAACCACCGATATTGTTTTTGAATGTTAATGTTGAAGTGCATATTACTCCTCCAACCCCGTGTCGGAGGCTTAGGGAGTGGTTCTCATAATGGAACTACAACGACGTTGTTTTCATTCGATTTAACCGTTTCGATTACATTCGCAAGGCAGTCTTCTAAAGCACAGTGTGTTTACCAAGAGTTACAAAAGTAAATAACGTGAGGTTTTAAGAACGGGGCACCTGACAATAACATTGTTAATATTTGTTATAAGTAATTTCAGTAAGTTAGAACTGTAACATCACATAATGGACATATAAGGGATATGAATCGTTGCAATAGGTACTCACAATCTTTCTGAAAGGTTGATTTAAATATTTCTTATCAAAACACCATCTGGGAAATTTTATCGTACACTTTGACTAAAATATCATTCTACACTTTGCAGCATTAGGATGAAATTGAAATGAGGTCTCTGAGGAAACAAATGCAACAGAACTGTAACGATCGAAGTACTGCTAAAACATAAACAAACCTGAAGTTAGAAGCCGCAGTCTAACTTTCTTTCCAGAACTTAATAACTATAAACTCGTGAGGCAATAAGTGTATTTACTTCCAATAACTTTTACGTTACTTGTTCTTTGCTGGACAGCTTACAAGTTATTAATAATGATCGATTTATATTACTTTTCTTTTTTATGAATAATTCTTTTAGACTTCCCTAACATTACTGTGTCTGAATATCAATATTAAAACGTTTTTCTATACAAACAACTTTGTGGATGATTAGAGAATATATTTTGTTTCGATAGAAATCATTTATTGCTCTAGTAAGTTATTTTCCTTTTTTTTAACTTTAGTTACAGGTTTAATACCTATAATTTAATTACTGGGACTTATAATTGAAATATTGTTTTAAAATTTTTGTTTTGCTTCGCTGTAAGCGGACATACGACGGACATTTTTGAGAGCTTACAGTTAATATAGGTACATAGGTTCACTTATACTAATAAAACAATTCATAGCTATATGCAATAGGAAAACGGATATCAACAAAACTAATTAAGTACTGCTGTAAATTCAAAATTCAGAAGATGGGCAGCAGCGTCTTCTGTAACTCCACCACCAACACTGCGATCCCCAACCCGCTTGCCAAGCGTGGGGATTATGGCAAACCCCCTGCTTAAACGGGGAGGCCTATGTTCAACAGTGGACGTCTTTTGGCTGATGATGGTGATGATGAATTAAGTACTGAAACGACGTCTAATTACAGGATCATCTGCTGCAATAGTCGGTTTAACCTTTATGTAAGTGAGATTAATATTATGACATTAAATCCAACTATTAAATAGTTCCTTGACTCTTGAGAAATCATTTAGGTATGAATGTGCCGTAAAAAATGTTAATCATCATCAATTCATCATCAAGGATGATTAAATACATTGCAATGGACTAAATTCTAAATCATTGATCTGGTTGGTGCAGTGGCTAAGAGATTGGACTGCTGCGCTAAGGGTTGCGGGTTCGATTCCTGCATGGGACAAAAATTTGTGCGATCCACAGATGTTTAGCCCGAGTCTGAGTGTTTATGTATGTGAAATTTCATGTTGGTGAAACGCACCCACGATACAGGAGAAATTCCTAGTGCTGGGCGAGATCCTTAAAAACAAAAATTATACGGCAAGCTAGCAGACAGTTTAATGTCAAATAGACTATATACTCAAAATAGCTAGGTATTATTCTAACGTTTCTTATTGTATGTAGGTTATCACGTACGCCTGTATTCCTCTATAGAGTAAAGAAAAATGTTAATGTACACATTTTGCAAGAACATTGTATGACGAGCCAATTGCACTGACATTTGGCCATGACCACTTGACCAGTCATGATCATTGACTAGAGACCAAACCAATTCTTAGACCAGAAATGTATTCTTCACAGAGAAATGCCATTGGACTCCAACATTTTGCAAGACTATTTTATGACGAGCCAATAGCCTTGATATTTGTTGACATGACCATGACATACAAATAACAGACAGGAAAATAATACTTAACTATATTAATGAATTCGTATAGATGCCTAATTCCGCTGGTTTGGACGCCCCACCATAAATAATACACCGTGAACCACAAGACGATCCGGAACCGCGATGACCCTTGCCCCTGCCTTGGCATTTCCCTTCAATTACCTGAATCTTGTTCGATGCTAATCCAATGATTAATTCTGTTTATTTGAGGATAGTCCCTCAATCAGTCATGTTATCATTCTTTCTATGATTATTGTTATCATTCTGTTTGTTGTTTGATTATATTTGCATTCAATTGTAACGTGTTTTTGTTAAGAACGTTTTATGATGCTTACATAATGATGATAGATTGAATTATAATGTTTTATTCAAGCCTGATACTGTGATTTATACAGAGAATACATATTTCAAGGTACGAGTAAATACTCGTACCTTGAAATATGTAACCACAACAATAAATATAAATATATTTATTGTTGTGTAAGCCGGCTATGAACTGCCAATACCAACATTAACTACTGCATTTTAAATAATTATCTCCATACGATATTTTGGACATTCTCATACTCATCATGAGTTTGAAATTGAAGTATGCTCCACCGACTTACGAACCAGAACCGAACAACAAATTACCGAGTAATAGACGAGACGAAACACGTTATAACTTCATCAACAACAAATACATAAGAGAAGCTACTAAACAGCCATGATAAGAAACAACTTGGCCACTCTAACTTCACTGCGAACAATATTAATATTCTTTGACCGCTCTCTTTAAGACGTTATTAAAAAAGTATCTGCCGTTTTCGCGCAATGTGCATGATAATAAGTGAAAATAACTACTTATAAAGAACCTCTTTATTGTAAATTATGCCTACCGCAGGTTCTATTAAGTTATTTATGTCTCATAACTTAGCTACTTTGGGATACATAACAAAAAAATATCGTGCTATCGTTCTTAATGAATGAATAAGTTGCCTATTTAAACTCTGAAAGAAACCATATTTAAGTTTAGTCATCATTTTTATCTTTGAAAGCGTTTACTAACTTATTGTTTTTATTATATTTATTGTTCCGAATCTATTACCAATTATTTATAATGTAAACAACGCTTTTCACGCGATGATTTTCGCTTTATCGATTTTCTATAGTCTTCTTTGCATTCGTAAATCTTTTATTACCATCAATGTTTTCATTATCATCACACACAGCATTTTCCCCATACCTAATACAAATGGATGCTCTGAAAATGTTTCCTTCAAATTCATCACGATCATCAATTATTACGGCTTGGCGAAGACACCTCCCCAAAACACGCTACTGAAACATACCAAACAAATTACCGTGCAAACAACTAACTTAACGAAATGTTCTGTAGCAAACTAAAAGTGGATACATATACCATATATAATGTTCTATGTAACTGTACTTGTACCTAGTAAAATGCATTTATGTTTTTCCGATAGTGTTTTGTTTTGAAGATGTTTCAAATTGTTTTCCAGTCCATATTTGAAAATTCTTGGCGCATAATATTATATTTTACTATCACAACTATAAATTTTGTATACAGTTACCAATTTCTTCGTCTTTCTTAGCTTTGGTCGTCTACAATGTCTTACTATGAATCCAAATATTTGCAACTACGTACAAAATCCTATGTGACTAATTAATTAATTAAAATATTACATGAGATTCCAAAACTACTCTTCATTGTAGAATACAGAAAGGAAAGAATCAAATATCCTTCTTCCATTGGCATGCTAAGAAAATTCCTTAAAAGGTGTTCGAAGTACTTTAGCAAGTTCATCAAAGTGGTCACGGCTTACGGGTTAAGAGGATTTCAATCTAGAAGCCGCGACCAAATACTTCCTTTAAGCCTTTGATCTAATAAAAAGTTTGTTACAGGTCTCCATCTACGTCTCGTGTAATTTCATCCTAACATTTCTGAAACAGGTCACATTCTTGCGCCATCCAATTTTACACCAGTCTTTAGAACAAAAGTGCGCCTAAATTCAGTAACAAAACCCATTTTATGCCGTGCTGCTATATCCAGGATTTCTCCCTCTTCGATAAACAAGTATAGTATCCGTTTATCTTTTATTTTATGTTCCACATTGTAGTACCTATGTAACAGAAGAGTGCTATACTATTATTTGAATTTTATTTCTTTCATAAAACAAGGGTGCTTTTGCGAATATTTGGTGTATCACTAGGTATGTGATGGGCGTTTTCCAATTGTTTATCCTTTGTACACAGGGAGCGAACGAACCCTCTCTTACCTATTTGTTTGGTGAGCACATACATATCGCTCTAGTTCGTCGTTAGTAAAAGCAACGTGCATATGAGTATACTATTATCTTGCTTTGATCAGTAATATCATTAAGTTACGACGGACGTGAACATAGCTTGAATAGGGAACTGCAGCGAATTATAAATATTCCTGAAACTGATTTTGTATAAAACGGAAGGAAAATATGAAATCATTCAATTTGGAAAGAATAATGGTAATTTGCTTTTGATCTGAAAATAGGATCATTTAGATTCAATAATCCACACGAAAATCGTCAAAATAGCAATAATTAATGAAAATCGTTTTCTACGTCCCTAAATCAGATAAATTATTATTGTAACGTTAAACTGATTATAAAACACTCAAAATAAATGGTAACTAAAGATCATTATTCTACGACATATTTGTGTTATGGCTCCTTTAATAATTAATCTCTTAACGTATTTCGTATTGTTCGTATTTTATGTTTGAGCTCTCAATCGACATTAATTTGTTCTTCACTAATCATCTTATCGTGTAATACTATGTCGCTAAGAGCATTGCGGATATAATCTTAAGCTGATTTAGGTATTACACGCAAAATTAAGTTAACTAGAACTATGTATCAGATTAATATTGAGTTTATATTCACGATTGTAAATGAAGCTTCCGTTATCAATGAATGAATTAATTACTCTACGATAAATATCTTTTACTTCAGTATTTCTGATTGTTATATTTTGTTCTAGATTTTGAGGCTGTTTTTCTTGTTTGTTTCTAGAAACCATTTTTCGTCTATTTCTATAAAATCTTTTTCTTTTTTATGACATTTTGACTAATATGCAATTTCGTAGGCTAGGGATGATAACTGTTTGACAGTCGTGTCTAGCATTGTCATTAGTGTTCCCAGAAGATTCACTTTTGATAAAACCGTAGTCATTAACTTAGTTTACATTCGTGAGCTACAATTTAATCTGGCCTTCGTACAGGCAAGTGTCAAAACATGCGTGCGTAAAATCATTTGACGAAATGACCATTTCCAAACCAAAAACCTGTTATTGCAATTATCATGCATACCTACTGCTAGCCATATTCTAATTGTCAAAGAACTTCTACAGAACTCTATAATTAGATTTAATGACCCCAATCCATATATAAGCAAAATATAAATTTATCAGAAGTGTGAACTCGAGTTAAGAAATTAAAATGTATGAAGCAAAATGACTCTTAATAGGGTAATAAATAAATGTATCGGCCGGTATACATAAAATATATTTTTAAATTAAAAAAACAACGGTTTACGAAAAACTATATCGTAAGATGTCCCAAAATGTTTGTGATTTTGAAGTAAATGTTGTCTTGTGCAAACGTTTAGCCAAGCACTTGCCAAGATTTATTATTCCATCTAATCCCAACATTAATCCGATTAGATTCTGTATCAAGAACAGCAATATTTCTCTTTTTTTATTATTTGGCAATGCTATAAATCTTGGGTGCCTAGATTAATGTTTTTTCTCGGAAAAGGTGAGTAATTAGCCAATGATTAAAGGAGAATCTTTAGTGAACAGGATGAGCTAGGAAACTAGTTCTCGTGCGTGTTTCAGTGAGGGAAGAAAAAGAAGTGTAGTAAGTTTAGGTACCTATTTAGCAGCTTGGCAGCTGTCGAAATTTTCACACAATTTTCGAACACTCAGCAACAAAATAACTATTTTAAATTTTTGGTAGAATTAGATTAGATTACATATAAGTTTATTTATTTGATCGAGTCCATGTGGGGATCATAAGAGGTGACGAACCCAGAGTGAGTTTTATAAATGGTAATAGGCTTGCCACTATCACATTGGCCTGCTATAACAAGTGGTGAAACCTGGTGCCTTACTATGACCTGCAATACAAGTTCACAATAACCCCGCTGAACGTATAGGTACTAGATATTTCCAGAAGAATGGAGAAAACACCTTTAGTTGCACATTAACGGATCACAGGCGTGATTATAATAATAATACTTATGTAATGTACCTAATACCTATACATAGTATACATATACATATACCTAAATTGAAAAACTCGAACTTAAAGATCACTGGCTATACTTTTTATATATAAAAAAAATTCTGCTATCTTTTTATAGGATAAAAAGGCTGTGTAATAAAAAGTTTTCTTGTGAATTGGCCCGTGGGTGGTAATCTAAACACGTTTAACTTATCTAAATATGCTTCGTGTCAACGACCTTCTCGATCGCAACCTTTTTTATTAGTCACATGACTTTTCTTGCCTCAACAAAATTAAACAGATTAACAAAAAGATCGCTAGTATAAGTCTTGTGATCGCAAACGTAAAATCTTGATTTCAATATCCGTTGAAATGCTACGGTGTCCTGGTTAACGGGATTTTTAGCAGAAGTTTTACAACGTGTATCAGAAATGCGTGGTCAAGTGTAAGGGTGTGGATCAGACCATCAAACCGGACAACTTTTCCTTTCTGACCCACTTGGTAACCACTAAATAATTAGCTGTCATATTTAAATCGAGTAGATCCTGCATTTACGTTTTCTTTAGCAATTTTTTTTCTTGTACATTGTGGGGCTAAAGTAGAGTTTCTCTCAAAGAAGCTTTATATCATAAACTTAACTGGGGTCCGCATGTTGACTATGTATGTTGTAAGCTTAGAGCCATCTTATCAAAATTGTGTATACTTAAACATAAAGTCCCTTATAAAACTCTAAGACTTCTTTACATGTCACTTGCAGATTCAGTAATAAACTACGGTCTATCTAGCTACGGCATAACGTTTAAAACATACTTGAACAACATTTATAATCTACAAATAAGATTGTTGAAATCAATTGTTCCCTTAAAGATTAAGCTCAAAAACAAAGATAACTATCACAACTTGTTTCATTATTGCAAAGTTATGAGTGTTTATGACAAAGTGGATTTATCAATTGTGACTCAGTACAGTAATCATATTAATAGCTTGAATAAGACAAAAAGATCTAACACACTACGAAAATTGGATTATCTACCAATGTTTGAGATACCCAGATGTAAAAACGAATATGGAGAAAGAGTTTGGAAATGTATTGTGCCAAAAATATTAAATAAACTACCAAAACCATTAGTATGTAATCTAGAGAATAAAAAGAGACATCAGGTACGAAATTTACTTAAGCAACACTTCTTAAATTGTTAAATTATTTAGTAAGTAGCAACTCCTTAACTAAAAAAAATCTTTTTTTTTAGATTATTAAGTTAAGTAATTAGGCATTGTATTTGTATTTTTTTGAAATAAACAGATTTTATTATTATTATTTCCTTTATTTAAATTATTTTTCTTATAAATTACATTTTTAAATATCTATATAAAAATACAATATTTAAAAATATAAAAAATAGGGCCCAACCAGCAGCGGGAACAGGGTCCAAGCTACCGGTGGTTAAGGCTCCAGAGAGAGGAACCTCCTCACAATGCGTGCCGTGTCAAGGAGTACCGCTTTCTGCATCAAGCCCTTGACCCAACCGCCTAACGTGAGCCTCTTCAGGTGTTGGTCGAGACTCTTGGCCATGAGACCATTGGCCGAAACGACTATCGGTACAATGATTGCTGAGTCCACCTCCCACATGTCGACAACCTCGTGCGCCAGATCAAGATATTTAATTTGCTTATCTCTTTCGGCTTTCACGAGATTCTCGTCATGGGGGATCGTGATATCAACAATCATTGCGCGGCGTTCTAATCGATCTATCACCACTATATCAGGCTTATTGGCAACAATAGTCCTGTCAGTGATGATAGATCGATCCCAGTACAATGTGATATGATCATTTTCAAGAACTGGGTCGGGGACATACCTGTAGTATGGCATCTCAGAATCCACCAGTTTGTATTTCAAAGCAAGTTGCTGGTGGATAATCCTGGCTACTTGGTTATGTCTGTGTAAGTATTCGCCGTTAGCAAGACGAGAACAACCAGACATAATATGTCTTAAGGATTCACCCGGACGGTGACATGCCCGACATATGTCAACCGTGCCATCCTTTAAGATATATTTCCGGTAATTGTTCGTCATGATAACTTCATCCATAATTGCACAGACAAACCCTTCGGTTTCTCCAAAGAGATCACCGAAGCGTAGCCAGGAGACGGACGATAGGAGGTCTACGTTGGGCCCATGAAGAGCCTTGTAGAATCGTCCGTGTAGCTCCTTGCTTTGCCATACATCCCTGCGGTCGTTAACACTCAATACCACAGGTTTGCACCAGTTCTCTTTAGCCAGGAAGAGCGGAGTGAGTCCCTTGTCTACTGCAACTACCTCTCGGTGCATTCCCACTTCGGCTCGGAGGAAATATTCCCTGAGGCTACACACCTCACGATTGTGGAGTGTCTTGGCGTTTAAAAATCCTCGACCACCACACTTTCGTGGGATGTATAGCCTCATTACCGACGAACGTGGGTGATGCATCCGATTTGAAGTTAGCAGCGTACGGACTCTCCTATCCAAGGCATCTAATTCGGTCTGAGTCCACTTGAGTATACCAAAGGAGTACATCAGGGTTGGCATAACCCAACCATTAAAGGCACGAACTTTGTTGCCACCTGACAAAAGACTTTTCAGTACTTTATTCAGGCGGCCAAAGAAACGTTCCTTCAATGATTGTTTCATGTCAACCACGTTGATGCCCAAAGCCTCTGACATACCCAAGTATTTGTAGGTTTCCGTTGCGGAGAGTGATCTAAGGTTTATAGAATCCGAGAGTTGAATTCCCTGGGATTCTATAATCCCTCCACGTTTCACATGCATGACGGCACATTTGTCAACACCAAATTCCATCCTGATAGAGTTACTAAAAGCTTCTGTAATCTTTAGTAGCTTTATCAGTTGGAATCTGCTGGGAGCAAACAATTTAAGGTCATCCATGTAAAGCAGGTGGGAGATTACCTGACTCCTTCTTCGCAACGAATAGCCTAACCCTGAATTCTCCAGTAATGTACTTAGAGGATTCAAGGCCAAACAGAACCACAAGGGGCTCAGACTATCGCCTTGGAATATTCCCCGCTCAATCCTAATTGGTTCACCGTCCTGTTGGATATCTCGACACCCTGGATAGTGAAGAACCGTTCTCCACTGCCTCATACATGACAATAAGAAAGTGCGTAGAGTTGTATCAATCTTGTACAACTCCAGCACCCTCATGAGCCATGTGTGAGGTACAGAGTCATAGGCCTTCTTATAATCTATCCAACATGTCGACAGATCTTTTTTTGAGCGGCGTACCTGTTGGCAAATGGTCATATCTATGAGGAGAAGCTCCTTCGTACCACGGGACCCGTTCTTACATCCATTTTGAGAAGCAGACATAATGTTGTTATCATCAATGTGTTTTGTGATCTTTGCCCTCAAAATGGATGTAAGGAGTTTATAGATGGTAGGTAAACAAGTTATGGGTCTAAAGTTTTTTGGGTCCGTGGTGCTACCAGTTTTGTGGAGCAGGTGGGTAGATCCTGTTGTTAGAAACTGGGGTAGCGATCCCACTTCTATTGCTGATTGGAATTGAGACGCCAAGCAACCATGTGAACTACGTAGCCATTTAATCCAAAAGTTGTGCAGTCCGTCAGGTCCTGGTGATTTCCAATTGGACATTGGACGGACTGCACTAGCTACATCTTGGGGACTTATTGTAATCGTCCCCATTTCTGGTATGGATTCACATGACTGCTCGACGTCAAGCATCCAACTGCCTTCAGTGTGATTGACAGGCACCGACCAGATGCTGCGCCAAAATGCATTGGTAACATCATCATCGGGCAGGTGCCCATCACTCACACCTTGAGCTGATCGTTCCCAATTTCTATTATTATTTTTATTATTATTATTATTATCTCTTTTAATATGGAACTTAGTGACGTAGTGTCTATCGACTCCTTTTAGGAATACAGACGTAAACATAGAGATACTTTTATTCGGAAAACTTTGTAAAAAATAATATGCTGCGCATAATATGGTAATTTAAGAATACAACCGGATTTATAATAAAACTAAATTGAAGAAAATATGCCTAGGTAATTTGAGAAACCTGCTCCATTCAGCTTCCTAAAAATGCAGCATACTATAAATAAAGTATAGATTTACTCTAAGTTTAGTCCGACCTTTTGAAAACCTCTATACATTTTTCTAAAAAAGTGATGAATCCGTCTTAAACACTTTTCTATTGTTTATCTCCAAAGAGGTTAATCTGATCTATAATCACATGGGATTATATAATATAAACTAATAATTAAAAACTGTTCACTATTAATATATTATTATTGACTGGCCTGTTGGTCTAGTGGTTAGTGACGCTGACTGCTAAACCGGAGGTCGTGGGTTCGATTTCCACCCAAGACAAATCTTTGTGAGATAAGCATAATGATTTGTTCTGTGTCTGGGTGTAAATTATCTATATTATGTATGTATTTAGAAATATTTAAGTATGTTTATCAGTTGTCTGGTTGCCATAATACAGGCTCTGCCTAGTTTGGGATCAGATGACCGTGTGTGGGCTGTCCCAAGATATTATTATTATTATTGGAAAACATTTCGCTGAACAATAGATACGAAAAAACAATATTAAGTCAAATGAAGAACCACCGTCACTTTGAAGTCAATTTAAATCATCGAAATACTTACTTACTTTTATGTTATCTATTATATATTACATATATATTTACTCACTCACTATTTATTATATATATATTTACTCACGTGTTTTCATTAGCTTGTGTCACGGTGGGGTCACGAAATATACACGCCGGTCGCAAGTAAAATTGGTTCAAATTAGATATTATAAATTAATGGTTTTGAAACATTAATGTCAATAATGGCGGGACGTCAATGAAGGTCAACAACAGTGATCAAATCATAGAATACATTCGAATATTGATTAGTAGGCGTTTATGTCCTTGTGTGATAAGTATTTTACGGATTAAATTAATTGTTTTGCTTTCGACCGTGATTTAACCCGTGGCTTCTTACCGTACTTTGTTTGTAATAAGCAAAAACACCTATGTTCCCTTGTGCCTTATAAACCATCAGTGCAATATATCACGACTATGCGTCAAATGACATAACAACACATTTTTGCACAAATAATATTGAGTATCGACTCCCTCGTCGGTCTGGTGTCGCTAAGCGCCACTGCTGCACATGAGGTCCTGGGTTCGAATCCCGGGTCGGGAAAAGTGTTATGGGTTTTTTCCATTAGGTAATTCTCAGTAGCAGCACAGAGTCTGGATTTGGCCGGGTTAATGGCAATAGACTCGCCCCCTATTACATTGGGACCTATACCATAATCTACCCCTTCGGGGAATAGAGGCGTGATGTTATGTGTTACGAATATTGCGTAGTATAAAGGATAGTGGTTGAATTAGAGCCTTTCCTTGCCAGCTGTGGGTCACAGATATAAGGCGAATAAAAATTATAACATACCTAAGTATTTTAAAAGTCAAACCGCACCTCAAAACAATAAGTCACATAACAAAATCCTGTTTGATGAGGCCAAGTAGCTTCACGCGTAGTTTTCCACTCATCATTTACATTTGCCAGCGTATTGGTCATAACCGGCCTTATTCTGCAACTTCTTTGTTACATGAAGAAAGAAAAACATTTGATTTAGAAAAATATACTGACTTGTGAACGGCTAAATTCACATTGAACAGAGATGATTAATAGAAATCAGGAGTACGCTAATCCGGCGTGCATTTATGAAGAACTAGCTGCGCCCCGCGGTGTTACCCGTTACATTATTTCGGGAGAAGAAAATAAATTAATAAATAAAACTAGCCCAGTGTGTTAGGGTGGCAGCTACCTTCATACCAAATTTTATCACGATTGGTCTAGCCTTTTGGGCGTGAACAAGTAACAAACACACACATTCACCAACATTCGCATTTATAATATTAGTGTGATGTAATATGATGAAAGAGTACTTTGGGACCTAAAGCATAACTGGCTAAATGTGGGTGTACTATGTGCACATCTACCTACCTCTTCGGGGGATACAGGCGTGATGTTATGTTATGATGAGAGTGAACAAGGCGACAAAGGTATGACAGGATCATAATCAATGGAAATCAGTAGTCTCTTCACACCTCTTTATTGTATGTACTACAAATTCAAGATAGTGAACTAATTTTGACTAGATTATGTCTATATCTTTAATATTTTCTTTTTTTAGGTATGAAAAAGTACGTAGGTTCGTTACTTTGTAGTTTAGTTTAATTACGCCAGAATATGGGCTACTTAACCTGCGACATAGTTTCACGCCAAATTTACCATGAGTCTCAACCTAAATCGAAATAATCTTATGATAATTCGTCCTCTAGATTGCCTGAAATATATCGTTATTCAGATATTATCGATGTATCTATTCATAATAAGTTGCCGTTCATTGGTGGCGTTCTAAGGGGGAGGCATTTGTTCAACAGTGGACACTTTCCGACTGACGATGATGACCGACCTCTAGATTGCTTGACTTGTATCGGTATTCAGATATTATCGATGTATTTATAATAATTATGTATTCTTCTAATCTTTATTATGTTTTTGTTTAACGATCTCTCGATGCTAAAATAGTCAAAACAAGTTTCTAGGTATTTATAATATCCGAACGTTTATTAAATGTTGTAAAATGGCGAATCCTAATAGATAGGCTTAACGGTTTATATCATAAAAGGAATTTTTATAATCATCTACCTATCTCTTACGAATTTTAATGAAACGAATATCGAACAACAAAATTTGTATCTTTATTTTTGTTAATTTAATATACTTTTCTATAGATGTTGAAAATATCGAATCATTTTTAAAATGTTATCCGGTTTAGGCATTAAATATTTTACCAATAACAATTTTAGTATTCAAACTAGACCAGTTATATAATACACATCAAAATAAATAACCACTTAAAACACTAAAGCCATAAAATAACACAGATAGAACATAAGTTTTTTAGATATGATGTAATAAACTAAAGAATTAGCATCTAAATGGACAAATACAGAGGAATTTTGTCGATTCGCTTTGTCCGTTCCGAATAGGCCGTAATGACCAGTTATCAATCATATTTTATATGAATATGACAGAGACAACACTTGACGCGCTAACAACAACACCTATTTACGATTCAACACTCGCAGACATAGAAGACGTCCTTGTCTCATCATAAAAAATAATATTTAGAATACAGTATCGTCTTAAACTGACGTGAAGCACTTACGACAGAAATGGTTTCGCGGTTTTTAGTTTCGATATAAATCACTATTGGCCGCCCACGCCACAGCCTCGATTTAACATCGATTACAAAGCCTAATGTTATAAAACCACACAAGTACCAGTTCACATACGATAGTGTTATTGGGTAATTTACGCCCAGCGACCGTAATGACTCAGTTTAGTTTGAGTGAAGTGAACATTTATCATGTTGACTAGTAAAATATGCGCTGATGAACACATGTAACAAACGATAATGAAGTGTGGCAACACAAATGTTTGACAATTAACGTCATTTGGGCCCGCCATTCGAAGTCAGTGTTGCTACACGCAAATATTTATGTATGTAATGTCATTTTTGATTGATAATTGTACGGAAAATAATGTTTATTGTAGCTTTTAATAGTTGGTTTAATAACGAGCATTAGTTCCGTATTTATTGCTTAAGTCACGGGACTTTTAATTGCTTGAATTTTAAAAAACGTTATTGATTTATTTAAGTAAGCTTGCTGTTGGGTTTATAACTTAATATAACAATTATAAATATTAATTGCGCCTGAACTACAACCTGCTTGGAGACGTGTGTGCTGGACATTCAACTATTGCTGTTTAGACGAAGTTGTAATGTTTCTCTTATTTCAGAGACATATAGAAATAGTCCAGAGATATATAGTAACTTAAACTTTTAACCAGATCAACCTACCTTACAAAATTAAATACCTATTCAAGTTTCGCGTTAACTGCCTCGTTGGTCTACCGATCTCTAAGCGCGACTGTTGAGCTGATGTCGTGGGCTCAATCCCGGGTCGGGCAAGGTGTTACTGAGTTTTTCTATTCGGCAATTCCCAGTAGCCGCACAGAGTCTGGATTTGTTCTTGGTTAATGGCAATAGGCTCGCCCCTATGACATTGGGAAATAACATAACTGGCGAACTGTGGGTATGCTATATGTGGACCTCTACCTACCCCTTCGGGGAATACAGGCGTTATTATTCATGTTATATAAGGTTCGCAACAAAACTATTCTGAAAAGATAAAGACATAAGTAGTTTATATATATGTATAGTTATATGTATGAATGTTAAGTACCTAAACATAAAATACATTATTATACTTAATAGAGACCTATAAAGTTTATCATAATTATGCTTTTTTATAAAACTAAACTTAAGTCAAGATTACCACAATAAGCAAAATGTCACGCGTATCCGGACAGCCTATATGTGTGCTGTTTTGATTAAAAATACAACGAACAAGTGTTGATCCCTCTGACTAATAAAATATTTACGCAGGTTCTTGTCTCTTTCACTTTATTCAATATAATGGTTGAGGCGACAGAGACAGAACATCGTCCTAATTTAAAGTTATTAAATGGTTTGTAGAAAAGAGTGTGAGTGTTAATTAGTGTTTAATTAATACTGGTTTATGAGAGTGTATTTTTATACTTCATTGCATATTCTTTATGTTGTATAAGTGCCTTGGAAATCATCGAAATTTAAAACTAAACGTCAGACGTCTCCAATAAGAATATCATGATTCATACGATATGAATTCAAAATGAGATGGACCAAGCCCGTTTGGAATAACCTAAACTAAGCTATTCATCTTCGTAAGTACTATGATAACTTACAAATTTCATCTTAACATACATTATAAATAAGCTTAGCATTCGTAAAGAGCACGTTCACAGATTATCATTTAGTTTTCATCTTGATAAACTCTATTGTATGCAGAAATTAAAAATTACTTGCGATAAGCGCTGTAATGTATGGTACTTGTTTACCATGAACTCTTATAGCAGGATATTTTCCTTTGTGAAAGTGACATGCGATACGTGCAGTGTAATGCGGCGTCTCGCTTCCACAGCGGAAAATGACCTGCTTTAAGAGTTCATGGTAAGGGGACTGCTCGTATCTGAATCCATCAGGTTATGTTAATGTAATGTTTTAGAACAATCTTAAATTCGTGACCTTACAATCTCATCTTACGGAAATCAATAATTATACTAACAGGCTATTCCGAAGCTTGTTACATAATTATATAGGTATGTAGATACAGCCGATTTTGTCGAGAGAATCGACTTTGTTCGTGGACAAGACAAATGAATTCAAACCATTGTATCTTTTAATCAAAATTAAATAAATTCAATCTAAAGGATTTAAGATGTAAAAAGAGGAAAAGAGTCTTGACATTTAAAAATTGCTTCAACGGCTTTTAATAAAATACTTCTAATTACAAACTCCTTCAAAGTTTTAGGTTTAACGTTCACAAAAAATCTAATTAAGATTTTCCGCTGCAAAAAATCTCGGTCTAATTCCGAATTGGAACACTTCCAATAAATTACAATAGACTCTTACCCTAAACATTGGTACCAATAACACGCTGAATTCTGGAAATACTGGTCAACATGGTAATTTTGTCACACCCAACAAAGTTCTTTTGGGATAATTAAATGTTAATAGCGAATGGCGGAACACAAAACTTGGTCATTGCGTCAGGTTGAGAATGAATAGAGAAGCAGGGTTTGGCCGGTAACAACCAGCTTGGCAACTTTAGACTCGAATAAATACTTTTTTTTTATTCTGACTTTGACACTAGTCACGCATTGACTTGGTCGAACCCTAGGAGTGTTCTGACTGCTTTCTTTGAGCGAGACTTAACAATAGGCTTAGTCCTTAGTCCAGGTTGTAGCCGAAAGCTACAAAGATGCTTAAGATCCGATAAAAAGATGGAAGGAATACTTGGTGTAATTAGATAGGCGAAAGACAGCGTTTAGTTATTTTATTTAGATTCAATTATAGTGTGCGTTCATAGAGTCTTGACGGCTAACAATAGTCATGTTTTGATCTTTTAGCACATCCTCAACTGGCTAATGGGTAGCCTGCCTAGAGCGCTGCCGGGCTAATATTTTTTCCCAATATGATGCAGTAAATTTCTACGAACCATGATGACACGATGGAAGAACAAGAAGCCATATACGTTATGAGTCTTCCCCCCGTCGACAATTAAACATTGGACTCGGGAATCGGGCACTTTAACTAAATTTTTTGAAAGAAAACCCTTTCAATTCAAATTATTTGTTAAAAGAAACAAAACAGTAATAAAGAAAGCTGATTGGCTTAGGTCAAAGGTAGCGACAATAGCCGAAAATGGACGTCGGTATTGGCTTTAGCCGTCAAACTAAGTTCTGTCTGGACAATTCTCGGGCCCCGAGCTTAATAGTTAGGTCGTACTGGTACAGGACGGCTGGGGACCTAAGCTTCACGCGTGAATGGTACGTTCAATTTAATGTTATGCGACATCGAATAAAGGGACGTTTGAGCAGACCAGACGACCCGAATGGCGCAGCGGTAGTGAGGCTGCCTTACGTTCATAGGGTTCCGGGTTCGAATCCCGGTAGGAGCAAGTGTTTGTGTGATGAGCATGTACATTTGTTTCCGAGTCATGGATGTTTATATGTATAATAAGTATGTATTTACAAACAAAAAAGTATCTATGTAGTATATCAACTATCTGGTGTCCACGACACAAGCCTCGTTGCTTAGTGTGGCACTAGATGGCGCTGTGTGTAATGTCCAGCGATATTTATTATTTATTACTTTGAGCTGAACTGGTCAATTAACACCTATTCGATATTTATTTTTACACATAAATAGAAAATGAGGCTCTGTCTCAAACTGTAATACTGGCTCAATACATTTTTAAGTTTTTACGTGACAATTATGGCGACAGTGGACGTCTTCCGGCTGATGATGATGACGTGACAATTAAAGTTTGTGAAACTTGATTTGGTTGGAATTGGAACCTTCAACCTTTTGGCTGTATATGCAATATAATTGGCGCAGTGGCTATGCGATTAGCTATGCGATTAGCGCTAAGGGTTGCGGGATCGAGTACCTTGTAAAACTGACGGTTTAAAAAAAAGTCTTAACCTAAGTACCAATCTACATTTCTGGTCTAGAACGTTTTTTGTTTATCCACAAGACCACAACGGATCTTCCAAGATAATAATGTACGCCAAAGCCAGTTCGTTGACATTAACACTTATTAACATGTCAAAGTGAACATTAGTCACTGACACTATTTTGGCACTTCATTATGATTTATCTTTTAATACATTACTTTAAAAATCTTGACACCATTTACTTATTATAGGCGTGGCTTGTGTAATTTCATTTTAAAATAATCCTAACAAAAGTTTTGAGTGGTAATATTTACGGTAAACATTTATATTGAAATGTATAAATTTTCGGGGAATTAATTAATTGGATCAAGTAACGTTTGTTCATTGAAGTTAGAATAATAGACATAAAATCATCTTGTAACAGAGTCGTTGAGCTTTTAAGGGTATTGCGGTAATGCTCCATTCTACGAATATCGTCGACATGGCTTTGGACTACTCTAACGGATCGATGTCAATAGGGTAGTTTATATCGTTAACCAATAATTCTAAGACAATATTTATTTTAAAAAAAATCTTTATTTTAGCCCTAAAACCCTATAAATTCTTAATTTAAAATTCGATTTTTATTTGCTTTGAAATCAACAATTAGTAAGTCAATTGTGTTAGAATTTTTTTTACTTTTTTACTTGTTACTTGCTTATACTAGTGATCGCTCAGTCATCGAAACTCAACCATATTTTGTGACATCATCTTATTATTTTAGTCTTCTGCACAATCTGTACTGTGCACGCATTACTTACGTCTTTTTATCACCGTCAAGACAGGTATATAATACAAATAGTATATTGATTCATCAGTTAAATTTTGTTAATTAAATAGCCAATTCTGTTCGCATTTACAACATTACTACACAAGTATGAATGAAACATCAAACAACATTGTTATTTATAAGCTAATCAATAACATTCAATTTCCAATAATTCTACAATGAACTGGCATCAAACGACTCTGTCGTGGTTTAATTATATCAATCAGGTTTAATTATAGCCTATTATAGACATTACGATAGCCTTGTTATTTTTCAAATGTTTACGGCTTCATTTAGCCAATAGAGCCGTTGGACTTCCGATAATGTAATTAAATTATTAATAAAGAAGAATTTCTGCTTACATCTTCGGAGATTGCAGGCGTGATTATATTATGTATGTATGTGATTGTTAATTGCAATAATTAAACATAATACAAAAGCTTTATTTTGGAAATTTTGTAATACCTTTTTAACGAATCACAAACAAGAATCAAGATATATGCAATATTTGCAAATAATTTTAAAGGAATTATGTAAGAACTGTGATTAATGTACTATTTTAGACATAGCTCTGCGTGGCGCCATCCTGAATAACTTGAGTAGTTGATATTATTTACTATATATCCCGGTTATACTCACGTGTGTATTCGGGAATGCCCGACTAGTTTCGAACTCGAACGGAGCCCTTATTCATGAGCTGGTTACGCGGCGGAGTCGCGAGCCGAACGTTCGAGTTCGAAACTAGTCGGGCATTCCCGAATACACACGTGAGTATAACCGGGATATATAGTAAATAATATGGATAACACTCACGGAAGTTATTGAGTAGTTGAGTTAGTAAAAGTGCAGTTCACTTTAAGAAAGCTATTTAACTATCGTATTACCTCTTAATGTAGGCAGAGTGTTATAATTTATAAAAAATAATATATATCTTCCCGTGACCATGAATCCTGTAAAGGAATCACAACAACGTGTAATGAACCGCCATAAAATCCTAAAACTAGCCTTTTAATTGCAATTAAGAGCTATCAATCTAGAACAAAAGGCATGCATGTGTTCAGACTGATTTAACTCGCAGAGTTGCAATTTTATCCTGAATTAATCCATCACGGACTGTAGTTTCACAAAATCGCAACGTGCCGTCAGCTGTTTTCGAGTTTTCAGCAACTTCCATTGTACCTCTACATCGCTACCTATGACCTGTGGTGATGCTTGCATATGACCAACTTTATTGCGAACAAATGCATTACGATTCAAATTTGACTGTCCGCGCTCAGTCACGGCCTCTCTGACCAGTTGGTCAAACTTTGCTGTTTGTCAACCAGAGTCCAGCGCTGTGACCTCGTCATAATAGTTTCTGACAGAATTCGTATTTAGTTCGGAACATAATTCAATAAAGCCGTAACTTCATTGTAGCAGTTATATATGTTCTAATGTTTACTGAAACTAGTGAATCAATGCGTAATAGAGTTTTCGTCTGTCAAGGGTCATTTTGCAGTCTGATTTATAATATGTTTTGCCACGAGTAACAAAACCTGATAGTTCATAGGGGCATCAAATCCATAGCATCGACGTTAAAGCTAAGCAATTAGCCAGTAAGCCGCACTACAATAGAAACATTTTAATTAGGTTTGATTGCAAATTACTTACTGAATATGTTCTCATTAACCTGTGTACTTAGTAATGAAAGCGCTATCAACCAAATCCGTCAACATGTCACAAACGTCCCATGATGCTGCGAACATCGACACCAATCTATTTTGATAGGATATTGAACTCGACGGACAGGCGAATTGATGATCGTAGTAAGCCGTGAGGCGTTCTATAGTCTCTTTACTATAGTACCAGTAATCAAAGGTAATTTATCTTAGTATTGCACACACCTAAACTTACTTATTGAGAGTGACCCCAACGCGCGTAAAATAGATTATATAAAAACCAATTTACTACAAAATCATATAATCTATTTTTTCTTTTGTTTCAGATACCCCTGCCATGTGTCGAACATATAGATGATCGTGCAAGTAGTGATAAATGCGCGAGGATAGCGCTTACCTCGACCAATGAGAGAGCAGCGCAGTAGCATGGATGGGCCGTAGAATGCGCCTCACTCCGGCGCCGCTATACGTATTCCTTCTCATCTGTACCTGTGGCTATGCTTTTATACCTGGCGTCGATGGTAATTATTCCCAAGATGATACCCAAATCAACGTCTGATACAGATGCTCGATTCAAGTAACCCCCTAGAGCAAGCCCGAGCCCATACGATCCCCATTTGTTAGTTTTTAGACGGCCGTAGTTTTTGTTGCTTATTTTGGATTTGGCCGAATTTCTGCACTGGCTAAATCTGCACTAGGGAAAAAAACACAAGGAATTCCAAAATATAAACCAACATTTTGAATTGTACTAGAACAGATTTATTGGTTAATAATTCTTTCTAGTGTCAACCCAATTCAGGATTTTGTAATAGGCGTGTCTGTAGCTTAGATTGATAGGACAGGCGAAAATTTACGAGCAACTATGTCAGCTAAAATAACAGAATCTAAATCTAATATCATTAGAGGTAAACGTTTACGGCTGAATAAGGCGTCTCAATACACCGCTATCTACGATGGAAAGTCGTAAAGATATATGGCCATATTCACAAGGCTTGGCAAGCAGATAACAGAACGGAATGTTGTTATGCTTACAAATGGAAGCACAGTGTTATATCACGAAAAAATTGGGAGCATCCCTATCTTAAAAACACTGTTTTGCACTCTAGAGTATTACCCGGAAGCCTTCGTGGTTTTTCAAACAATATTTGCACGTGCACCAACGGTTATTAATAACCGATCGTGAATGTTTCGAAGTCGTATTTTAATGGTGCTTGCTCACTATTTATTATGTTTCAGACAGGTTTCTGGGTTTCTACCTTGACTTAGGTATTGGTCTGAAATAGATTTTTTCGGTTTTCCGTAAGTGGGAGTAAATTGAAGACCCAGATCCTACTCAATTTTTCGGTTATTTTTTTAAGGAAAACTTAAAATATAAGTATTTTTTACTTAATTTAATTTCCAGGTCCCGTTTCAAACGTGGAAGCCCTGGAAGGAGGAAATGTCACCCTATTCTGCGATTCAACCCCTGACTCCTTCGACGAGTTTATGATCCTAGTGTGGTACAGGAATAATATGCCCATATACAGGTAAGTGATGGATATGACGGGGAATGGGATGTGAGTCTGGGAAGACCAAAAAGGAGATGGATGACTTGTGTGGAGATAGATTGTGTCGAGGAAACTGTTGCGCTTTTTCTTTCTTCTATCCGCTTTCTTGCCCTAGGAAGCGGTGAAGGGTGGGAGTTTGGGAGCTATCACATGTAAGACGATTATTTTTTGTCTTTATCTGTAAAAGAAGATGTAAGAAAGAAGAGAGTAACTTCTGAGATGAAGAATGAAGCAAGCGTACTCATTTCGCTGACCCCAAGTGATTGGAAACAGCTTTTTAGCAATTGGCAAAACGCTAGGCAAATATAATAGACATGTGAATGTATGTCATATTTGTAACATTATGTCAAGTGTCAACCCCATACTGTAGTTAGCCCTGAATTTTTTTGGAAAATATTTTTTGTACCTACGAATTATTATTATTTATTTTTTAATTTTATACATTAACCATCCTATTTAGTTCGTCTAGCATTTCGCAACTGACTAAAAGTGTTGGGCAAAAAAAATCATAATTGGTACGGGTAATTGATGAACTGCTGTTTTTCTATGTGGTGGTTTTTAATCAAGTATCGACTTTACCATTAGTAAAGTCACAAGTTGCTGCGACGATCAGGTCGGGCAAATTGTTAATGGGTTTTTCAATTAGGAAATTCTCATTAGCAGCTTTGAGGTTTGGAATTGTGCCCGGCGAGAGGCAATAAACGCTATTGCATGGTGCTTAACACAGTCGTGAAATGTGTATGAACAATAAACTCGTCTCAGGTAACACTAAAATATATATATTTTTGCCTTGAATGATCACACAACCCTTAGGTATATTTTGATGAATTAATTTAATTAATCTTGATCACCATATTATTGACAACTCTTTTTTAAGGAATTCTAAGAATACACTATTCAATTATCTACATAATTGATTGGCGTATCGGTCGGCGATCGACGACCTGATTGGCGTAGTGGCTAAGTGATTAGACTGCTGCGCTAAGGGTTGCGGGTTCGATTCCTGCACGGGGCAAAAATTTGTGCGATCCACATTTGTTTGTCCCGAGTCTGGGTGTTTGTGTATGTGATATTTCATGTTTGTGAAACGCACCCACGATACAGGAGAAATTCCTAGTGTGGGGCGACGTTTTTTTTTAATAACAAGAACAAGAATTAAATAAACTATCTAAGAGGAAGTTTAGTCATTCGATCAACGAACTCACACCTATCATTACCTCCCACAGCCAATTAAAGGAACACTAAACAGAGACGCTAATAAAAATAGTACTACCTAACTAAAAATACTGTTCATTCCTCATTTTGCAGCGTTGACGTGCTAACAAACTTTAGACGGTAATACTGTCTGAGTTGTTAAAATTAGATTACCGTTTTACAATAACAAAAACAATCAATGCATTTTTTTTTTAATAAAACAAGTTATACATACATATAAAGAGATAAATAACTGGCACATGAACGAATCTTAGCACCAAGAACACACGCTGGTGGAACAAACAGCTGGTGATGTGCAGCTAATGCTGATGAGAACTGACTCCAGATCTTACTCGATAGAGCCGTTACCATTATGAACCATGGAGGCAATGAAGCTCGTGGCGTCCTAGAGAAATGATTCGACTGTCTTAGACCCCGCAACGAAATTAATCATAAACGCATATACATACATATATAGGAAGAATAGGAATAAATAATTTAGTTCCTACTTCCCTCCATAGTAAGCGAGGAGTAACTAACTTGCTTCTTGTCCCATAGTTTCGAGATCCCTGACAAGCAATGGTCGGAACCGTCGTTCAACACGAGCGCGCGTCTCCACGCCGACATCCGAGCGCAGCCGACCGCCGTCACCATATCCTCACTGTCGGAAGACGACCAGGCCTTGTACCACTGTCGCGTGGACTTCAGACTGTCTCCTACTAGGAACGTGGGCATCAATGTTACTGTCGTTGGTAAGTCACTTACTTATTAGCCTTTTATAAACATCGTTCGTTGCCAAACACATATTTTTTGTAATCATAATATAAATCTGGTTGCATTCAATTACTTTGACAACTCCTTTTTAGTTATAAAAAAAAGTGGAATAATATTAACGGTAACATTTTTAAAATAAGCATCTTTAATAAATGTAGGTATACCTGAATGACGTATCTTCAAGTTCCGTAACATACAAAACTTCCGTAAAAACAGTACTTTTGAAAAATCTGTAACTTGATTGGCATACATAGATATTTTGAATTTTATAAACACAATAACGCGCTAACATATTTCCTCCCGTGCCAGACTTTCTCAACGTCCCCAACTTCTGTAGTTTTGTTAAGCCAAAAACAACTATAAGAGGAAGATAACAAACCAACTCGGAGGTCAAGGTTATTAAGTTCACTCAAACAATATAATGTGGAAACTGGTTAGCAGGACGTCACAGCCCTTTGAGAAAACAGGCATAACAGACTTAAGTTTACCTGTCTAAACAGACCCATGTCTACTACATCAGTCATAGCGAATTTAAACCGTATTTGAGAGTTCAACGACCTGACACTCAAAGGAATTTTTAGTGGGTGAGACAATCCTTTTAGGTCGTACATCTTTCATTCCTACAATGAAACATGTAGGCGCTAAAAGGATTGTCCTCGTTTAAGCATTTGTCTGGCTCAAGATATGGCTTTTAACAGTCGACGGAACTCAGTAACCTTGTCAATTGTGGGACCAAGTCTGGGAATCTGGAGATATTCATGTTTGATTAAAAACTAAAAGGATTTATAATAAAGAAAGAAAGGAGAAAGAAAGAAATAATATATTTGCCAGCATACAGGACATTAACTATTTACGGTTTTACTCACGTGAATATTCGGGGATGGCAGACTAGTTTCGGACTCAGACGGAGCCCCTTTTCATGAGCAGCTGACACGGTGGGGACAAGAGCCGAACTGCACTCCCGAATATTCACGTATGTAAAACTGACTTATATAGTAAATTCTATCCTTGTTCTTATCGTATGGTTGATGAATAACCTGGTGTCAGAGTTTAAACCGCCAGTAAATTAAAAGTAAATTCTATTATTAATATTACTTATAAACTACAATAAAATGACGTGTAATTTTAATTGTTAAAACCTGATGGCAGCAATATCCTTTAACGTTTTGTAAACGCAATGGTTGTTAATTAGTAACGGCTAAATGCATTTAAATGAAAGCTACACAGTTTGCAAACTATATAACATACTTTGTACCGAAAACACGAATAAGTTTCCGTGCATCTATGCTACAAGTAAAACCGCAGGCACCAGCTAGCACGTTACTAAAACACCAAAATCCGCCACCTAAATAAAGCCATTTATTTTGCTTTCAACTCGACATAAACAAAAAATCACTGGCAAGCCTATAGCTTGTGAATTTCGGAGGGGAACCACAACGCCTGCGGTCGCCTCATCAACTGCATTACTGTAGAACTGTATTTTCAATAAACTGTGTTCTCTGTGAATAAACTGATGCTACTGGTTGATGACCTTTGAGGTAAATGACAGGTAATTATGGTAAAATACTGATATTAAAAAGAAGATAAGACTGCGAACAAATCGATTAAATTAAGAAACTATATTAAATGTAGCTTCTTCTAGTGACTGTATCTGCAGATCCTGTGAGGAGCGAAGTTTAATTATTTAAAAAGAAGTTTTTAACACGGTTAACAGACGTCTGTAGTGCGTACTTACCTACATTTCGCTTCTAATCGCACCCCGGTTAGGCAGTGAATAAATTGCAAACAAGCACATAGACGGTTACTTTAGTACTCAAAAAAACTTCCTAAGTAACGAATGAAACGACACAAACATAACATGGGTCATAGTTTAGGGACGTAGCACTGTCACTAGGTTTTGTAGCATGATTTATTAGCGTAACACACAAGTTAGACTATGTAGTACCTAAAGTTACATAAACCTTTGTTTGACATGCGATAACAGATCGTGTACGCGGGCCCTCGCCCACTCAAACATTTGAAATACTCAACATGTATAATTAGGACTGTATTCTCCAAAGAGTGTAGGCAAAGGTATCTGGCACCTACATTTTGCCTTTTATAGGGCGTAACCTAAGTGCAATCTAATTAATTATAACAATGGTGTCTAAGAATAACTAAGGAAACCGACCGACCGAGGCCATAAATTCTTCGTAAGGAAAACATATAAACAAACATATAAAGCTTCAAATTTCTATAAGTAAACGTTAGAAAATAATGGACACGAACCGGATTTGAAGACGCAATACAATAAATATAAAATATTAAGACATTTAAAAAACACGCTTTTAGTATTTGCTGGTTTAAAAAACCGTCATTTTTTGCAAACATACGACATAATTGTGAGAAAATATTCCGTTTCTTTACTCAATTCCGCTACTCCTCATAAAGTTTATAAGTAAAGACATAATGCTTTGATCTTGTGCCACATAAAACTAATAGAATTCATGCTTCTACACAGCAGGTTCATATTCATCAAAATCATCAAATATTTTATTGACATCTACTAACCAGTTAGAAATTTATTCATAAAAGTTTTAGCTATAAGAAGGCTTTAAGTTCATCAAATTATTCACATTGCAAATATTACCATCAATAAAAAATAATCCGCGTGTGAATAGCGATCACACATATCGATGTTTTAAATCGTCATCATTTTAATGAACATTTTATAGATATCTAATGGCTTCCGAATAAAATTTAGAATGGTAAATTATTACGTATCCACATAGAGTTGTAAAAATTATAGATTTTCAAAATTTTTATAACTTTAGATATGTTTTTAATTTAAGTTGTATTGTAAATTTAAACTAATCAAAACTAATCCATAAGGGATTACCCAAAACTCCAAAGGCACTCGTACTTATCAGGTGTTTTACTATGAAGCTGTGGAAACGAGACGCCGCGCAGCTACGTGCCGTGCAGTGCGATGCTTACTTGCGAAGCTTCTATTAATCCCGCAAGAGTCTATGCACTTATACTTCGCTGCTCATCATAAGATGGCGACCCTTATCGGGCTCAAACTCATGAATTCATCACTTTGTCTTTTGACTTTGTCTGCGTGGAAAATTGTTTCGTGCCTTTGTCCACCCTGAAGTTCCATTCTAAAAATCGGTGATTGAATTTTCAAAATAAGATATTTTACCTCATTAGGTACTATCTATAGATTGCTGTAAAACAAATTTAAGAACGTAATATAATGACGCTTGTAATATAACTTACCAAAAACTATAGAACACTACTTTGTGAAATAGAATGGAAATAGAACCGAAAATGGTTTCTAAAAGCGGAATGAATAACGACTAATGACCGACAGTTTGACCACCTGTGACATAGTTGTGAATACTAACTTAGAGCGGAAATGGATCGTACTTAAGTTGAACGACAAAACGCGTTAGTGTAAAAAGCAATCCTTATGTACTAATGTATCTGTCAAACTAATCTATATATATAAAAATTTATGTCTGTATGTTTATCTTGTATGCCTTCCTAAACCGTTGATCTGAATGTGATGAGACTTTGTAGGGTCCTCTGAGGATGCCGCAGGCTTTTTGGCTTAAAAATACTACCAACTTACATCATTTTTCATTTTTGTACCATTCCATGCGGACGAAGTCACGGGCATCAGCTAGTTCTGTTGACCTGTTTTCTCATCTCGTTCTTTGTTTTCTCATTAGAACTTAACTACCGAAGCCGTCGTTATGGGATCTCATATGGACGTAACTTAAACCGAAAAGAAGGAATGAGGGTACTAACTGTATAAGTCCTTTAATTTTTCCTAATAAATAGTATATATTTCATTGATAAAATCGAAATTTAATCCGAAAGCCACGACATGCTCATTAAAACGCTATTTTCTAACATAACTATATCATAGAAACGCCCAAGACAATAGGTACAAATATTTGTCCAGAATGCGGCATAGAAAATAGAAATCTAGTTCTTACAAGTAAACTAGTCGCTTGTTCAATGTGCCAAGCAGGGGATTAAGGCACTTAAGGAATAGATTTTCTTAATCCTGTTACTGACATTAACTAGTAGCATTAATAACATGTCAGGTGCGATAACTTGTTTCTTTGACTAGCAATCTTAACTTAACGCCTATCGTTAACTAACATTAGCTTTTTGCCTGCATAATTTGTAGTGTGACAAGTACTAGCTACTAGTACTGCTCATATCGGTGCGGTTTACAAGCACGCTTATACATCATAATGAATCTAAATATACATTTTGTTGTTGGTTGTATCGAAAAGGTTTATTAGACAAACATAAGTTCTTTAAGAATAGACGAATTCGACAATTTTTATTTTTTTAATGATAAAGCAATAATTCAATCTATCAATCAGTAAATCTTTCACTCCATTCACTCAGACACTCATGCATTCAGTTTTATTTTTTTTCTTACGCAGCATAAACAATTTACAAATTAGTAATAAGGGGATAATGTTGATAGTAGTATAATAAGTACTTTGTTTATTAAGATAGTGTGTATAACATTTAATAGTAATCCTGTTTTTTATCCCGAAATAAAATAAAAATTCTCTAAAACTCAAGACAAACACGCAACAGCTTATTAAGCTGCTTGTGTGGTTTATAATATAATAATAATAATAAAAAATCATAGTTCATCAAGTTGTTTAATTAAGATTGGACTGAAAACTACAGGGACCTCAGTATAAACCTCAATTACTTTTCGACAGTCTTGAGAGTTCCAACATAACAGAACAGCAATGTAATGCTTTCCGAATAGCTGTGATTTATAGAATAATGATTGATTTGACTTTTTTTTCTGTCGTGTCGATGTATAGCATGAGGCGGAGTAAAATAATAATCAGCCAGTTAGCAGATTGGTAGAGTGCAGCTAATTGCAGAGTGAACGGGATGACCATTAAATATTTTCACTCGTCGAAGCTCTTGTAACGTAATTGTTATTAGTCATTTACGCTTATTACCGAATTATATCTGCAATACTGGATGAACGACCACTAATCCAAACAAGTTCTGTAATTAAATTAAAACTGGCTTATAATGAATTTAAATTCCCTACCATTACCACTACGAAGTGTGAGCACAACACTGACAATGATAAAGCAGGATAATCTCTTTCTGATTAGTTTGTTATTTACTTAAATATTACTTGAAGTTGTAAAGTGAACATGACAGGAAGTGGTGGGAAGCTCACGTACGAAATTGGACGAAATAATCTGAAAGTACAGACTTCAGTGATAAAGACGTCGGTATCAAAGGCTTTATAGGAAAACAAAATATTGTCAGAAACTTCGTGATTGATAAAAACGAGATTAAAAAGAAAAGTTGTGTCTATGTGATTGTTGAACGAACATTGTTACTTAGACTTGTATTCTTCCTTAAAAGCTATTGTACAGTAGCCCATTCGGTCTATTCACTAGTCCCACAACTAATACATCAAGATCTACTTATACGGATTTCAGTGATTCCTTTGCCACGCTATTTTGCTTTAAAAGTTATTAGATACAAAATTCTATGTCATGCTTTTAGAATATTAATCCCTGATCGTTCCTACCAATTTGTTGCTATCATTCGCATCGATTTTGCCGTCGTCATTAACGTAATTTAAAAAGAGCTTTTGTCAAAATCTCTGGATGTCCAAGCGTCCATCCTACTTTGATCAATCATAATTCTTATTGCTTATTTCGTGTCATGTTGATTGAATTACCATAAAATATCGAATCTACAACGTACTAAAATTCCAGGACCACGAAAATTCGTGGAAAATTTGCGCTTCGTAGAATTAGTTCAATGGATATTTTACCAATTAGAGCAAAAGCGGATTTATGTTTTGCCCTTTATATAGGTACTTAATATAATCAATCATTAGAAGTACTTAAGTTTTCACAAAGGTCATGTTCTAAGAAGTGCCTACTAGAGAAATTATTTCATACAAACAATCCAGATATTCTGGGATGCCTATAATTAGAAGAGGGTCTTTTATCACGTGTCTACCTATATACACCCATATTTCTTTACACATCTTAACCCAAGATTATAGGTGAGTACTAAAAGCCTAATACTATATACATCAATAGCTGCTACTTATAATATAATACACAAACTTATATACAATAGACTATAAACATTTCCAAGTTTTAACGACCGCCAACGTTCTCGACTTCACTCCTCATTGACATGACGTCATTAAATCTGTCCAATTACCGTTCATTAGCGGCTGTATCAACATTCATGGACAAACAAATTAATTTAAAATGTATTCATGGTACTCATATTTTGTTTTTTGTCGCTTGGACAAGATTACTTAAATGAGTCAAGAGACACGTCATTTTATTTCAATGGGATACTATATTTGCACTTTTTGCAGTCACATCATAGTTGACAGTGGAAGTTAGTTGAGGATAGTTCGTTTTCCCAAACAGGCAAGCAGGTGACCTTTTTGCACTTCTACTTTCCACCATATAGTATTGGCACTAAAATGCTAGAAGTGGTAAAATAACCTAGAAAAAGTACTACGCCTAGTGATCTAAGTGATTCTTGCCTGAACTTTAAATTGCTCCTTTGTCCATACGAATCCAATTCGTTAATCACTAGTCACTTAAGCTTATTTGTTTGTTTCCTGTATATTTGGAGCTATTAAAGATACCTAATTTAATGTGACAAAGTCTGAGAACTTCTAACAAGTCGCTAAACTTGTTCTAGTTGAATAATTGCCAAACAGACTTATGTAAACTTTGAGGCCTAGCTTATTACGAAAACAAAATGTACAGCATTAAAGTTTCTCTAAAATTGATCACCTGTTACGGTTTTATAAATCTTTAGTCGTGTAATAAAACTGTGGCTTTATCTTCCTACACATACCTACTGTAAAAAATTACTTGAAAAGTAAAGCAATCATTTATCTAGTGACGGGCGCTCACACTAAGCGGAGCTGAAAATTGAATACATGAAAGCTTTTTGTTTTCGCTGTAGTAACCCTACATTGCTATTTTATTACGTAAAAGATTTATTTTTATTCTTTTTTACGTATATTCCCTTACAGTGTGAAAAATACGCAGTTCGGCACTCAAAGCCACGTATTTCAGTGGTTTGGGGAATGGTTGCCATTGTGTTCTTTAGGGACCTATCTTAGGTCCATCTCACGGTTACACAAAAGCTTCATCGAATGAAAAAGAACGATTTTTTCTATGAACGGAAGAAATGGAGCAACTGTTTCCTTAGAAATATAGACTCTTAGCTAATTACAACACAATTACTGAAACTGTAAGGTTACAGTACATTGTTGTTTCTTGACGTTCGGCGGATTGCTGGCACTTGACTTATTTTGACAAGGGTCACGGGTTTGACTCTGGCATAATAAAAATCACGTAATATTTGTTCTTACCGTTTGTGTATGTAAGATTCATTTATGTAAATGACAGAAATTCCTGTTATAGGAAGAATGGTGGCAAGAAACTTTTCTAAGGGTTATTTACGGTCTTAAGGTACAGTATGTTAATTTTTCTGTGATATTAAGCTTAATTAAATAATATCAACATACACACACAACATACTATATAATAGCAATATTGCCTTATTCCATACCTATAATATACCTAATGACGATTGTAATACCAAGATAGTCTACGTTGCCCGTTTTACTAAAACATTGGTTTATAAACATAGGTAAACAAAAAATACATTTGTTTCCCTCTCAAGTATGAACGACGCTACACCTTGGGGAAATCGGTTATTGCGTTGTGTAATTGATAAAATATCGACACAGGCAAAGGGTTGAATAGTATTTACTGCAAACAGGCAATACTTGTTAATTGAAGAAGTTAGTATCTTTCTACGGGAGGAAAATATTTTCAAGGGTATTAAAATCGATAAAACATTTATGTATATTTGACACCTTAAGGTAGACTAGACTTCTAAGATAAAATGCATAGATTTCGAAAATAAAAGGCTACTTAGACGAATTTGGCGACCTGATTGGCACAGGGACAAAACGACTGGACTGCTGCGCTAAGGGCCGCAGGTTCGATTTCCGCACGGACAATAATTTGTGCGATCCACAAATGTTTGTCCCGAGTCTAGAGTTTTGTGTATATGTTTGTGAACGATACAGGAGAAATTCCTAGAATAGGGCTACGTTAAAAAAAACTCCCATATTTGACATGGTCAACATTGTTGGTCAAACAACAAAAGGTAAAGGAATTCCATCTTATAAATAGATCATAAGCTTTTATTTCATCGTGTGTAAAGATAAAAATAGAAGCGAATCAACGTTAAAAGAATGCTTACAATCTGTACATCGTATTGTTACAACCCGCTGGATTTATGTAGCGACAGCTGGTTATTTTGACCTAACATACCACAGAAGTACGGATACATGATGAATGCACATGTCCGCGCAGCATTAGCGTACAAAAAACCTCGCCGTCTCTTAATCGGCCGCAAACACAAACATACGAAACAAATTCATGTAGGGTAGGGGTGCTATTCGTCTTTATTTCTCCAAATTCATCTTAGTAAACTTCGAAAATACATTCAGCGTGGAATAAGATGTATTAGGAGTATCAATTTATTCGTAAACAACTAATTTTAGATTTAGATACATGAATATTAGGTAAATTATTGTTAAGTAGAACTAATTTCGGGAATTTGCACATTATTTACATAATTATACCTACTCATGTGTCGTGTCGCATACAATATGTAATTAATTATTAATTACTAATTTTACATATCTAAATATTAACAAATCTAAATTATTCTTGAATTAACATGATAATTCAAGAATAATTTAGATAGAATGCAAACTTGAATAATAAAATTCGAGGCAACCCAATATGAGGCAACCCTATACCGACTACAATGGGATACATTAGTTCTATTTATAAAAAAAGCTTTCAAAGCTATTCCCTAAACCTTTGATATGCACAATGGAATAATACCATTCTAGTAACAAGGAGATGAACCTGCTTTCATCCGGAAACGGAGTATACAGGAAATTACAGTTTCATGTAAATGTGTTTACGCTCATCATCATCAGCCGGACTGTTGAACAAAGGCCTCCCCCTTTTAGGGGGGGGGGGGGGTGCCATAATCCTCACGCTTGGCAAGCGGCTTGGGAATCGCAGTGTTGGTGGTCAAGTTACAGAAGACGCTGCTGCCCATCTTCTGGATTTTCCCTAAGTCGCCTCTTACGACACCCACGGGAGGAAAGGGGTGGTCAATTCTAGGCCGGATACCACACGGCACACGCTCATCTGTAAAATAATATTTGGAAGAAAAAAGTCGCTGATAATTTGGTAGTACCTAACTATCGTTAAGTTTTGTAACAATAATGGTTTACAATCAATTAAATGTATTATTCTCTGACACTTAGGCACTGCGTAAACGTTGGACTCTTCTGTGTCTTGTGTCGGATACAAGCTACCAATGAACATTTGGTTTCTATATATATATATATAGAAATAAAATGTTCATTGGTAGCTTAACGATAATTTGATTATATATATTATTTATTATTAATTTGATACAAAACTTAACGATAATTTGATTTCTATATAACCAGTATAAATCAGCACTCTGTGCGCAGATGCAAACATTAGGTTGTCCAGTTGCTTCCACTTGACACATAGTCGTTGCCGATCAAAAAGCTGTTTGCTACGATGGTGTGCCGTGACAGTAACAAAAAGTTTCTACGTTTGCGCAACCCCTTAAACACCACAGATATTCTGTGATACAAGCTGATGAGGCTATCATATCCTTATGGCGCAGAAATAAACGAAACGGATAACTATGCTTGTGGGCTCGAACTCAAGATTGTATCTATGTGACATTCAGTGCTATATAATAATAATTTATTGGCATAAACAAGTGTACTTAACGTCATTGTTGTAAAACCACTTGTGCCTGTGGTAGGTAATTAAAACCTGTATTTCAGGTCACCAAATTTCTACATCTCAGAAATGAATTTAAATGTACTTTTTAAATTGTTCTAAGAATCTACTGATTTATTAGTAAAGGAAAGAAATTAAAATCTAGACTTCATTTATATGTAACCCACGGTGAACAAGAGTAATGGTCAATGCTCGCTTTTCTTTGTGAGAAAGAGCCCTTTGCATTGGAACCATCGCAGGCTCAGACTCCATTATTTATTCAACAGGGTTCAACCGCAGGATTCGAAAGGGATAGCGCTGTGCTCAACACTTCTTACACGAGACACAAAACCTTACATACCACTACCTTCATTTAACTTAAAGAAGTAAGTAAAAATATCGTTGAGGTTCAGTGGTGTAAGTTTACGGGATCGTTAGTTAATTTGTAATCACTTATGTAACCTTTTTATAAGTTCCTTCTTCATTCATTAGTAATCGTAATCGCAACCTTCCCAGTTATCCTAATAGACCACCGTCTAATATTTGAGCCATATACCTGCATTGTACAATTACATGACAATGGGCTCGCCCACTATTATGTAAATCTGGCGAAATGTGAACAAAATCACACTTCTCCCTACTTCTTCCGTAAAAAATAAACGTGAACGTAAACAAAACAAGAATACAAGCCAAAAACTTGCAGAAAAACTCCGAAATGGACGAAACCTGCGAGAATCTAGTCTAAAAAGGGTTATTATATTACAAAGTATGAGTTATGTTCATCCGCATACTAACGAGAGCTGGCTCCAGGAAAATGCCATAAACAAGGTCTTCTATGCTAATCTTGGAGTGATAAATACGTTGAGATATGATAAACATAATTACATTAAGTGGTTTTAAAAAGGTGGCTTCGCTCTAGAATTATCCCCCGTTCACAAGGCTGCGGATAAATATCTTAACGCCACTTAAGTTGAAATATATGTCCAACCATGTTCAAAGTAGAATGTATGATATATAATCTATTGAAACTAAATGATTCTAATTCTGTTTCCCCTCCGAGCTAATCGACAAAACACGAAATTATATAGTTTAAAAATGTTGACAAATAGAGATATGTACTTCTCAATTTCGTTCGTAAAATACAACTGTGGTAACTGAACATAAATTATTTACGCCACACACGACAGACATATTTCGCACTTAATTTATTAAAGAGAGTACACAATCATACATCTTTAAATAACCTAATTTATCCTGACACGAGGGTAAATAGAACATATGTATGTGGTACATTTAATTGTCGCCTCATCACTCTCTCTCTAGTGCAGACGTTATAAGAGCAAGTGCGATACAAGAACTTGACGTGTCAAGTTATTGGTGTACCTAGTTGATGTGTTGACCCCGAAATAGCAAAAAATTAATAAAACAACTCCATTAGTTCCCTGGGACATGAGACGCGCTCGAAGATATTACCAAAACCCTATAAAATGTAAGTTTAATTCTCTTACGTTATTATTTCAGGTATTAAAATTTTAGCCGCCTGTTATTTTTCCAAATATTGTATAAAACTGTATATATAAAAGAAAACAAACCCGTGTTCATTATCATATGTTAAAGTGATACAAAACTAAATTCCAAATCATAATTACTCTCCTCAGACTATCTTGACGCTCGCCTTAGATCCTACCAAACTGTCTTGCTTACAGTTCCGCTGAACGTTAGGCCGTAAAGCTCTCTGAAATATAGCCATAGCAGACTGATATATGCGTACCATATGTCAGGACAAATCGACCTAATCCCGCTTGGCTCCCTCCTCAAAAGGTCAATACAGACGGTCATTATATTGCTCCCAAATAATATCGAATCATAAGAAATGTCGGGACACGTCGAGTCAATCCTATTTGGCTCTTTCCTCAGTAGACCAATGAAGACGGTTCTCTATTACTCTCATATAATATATAAGCTATGTTATGGAAGGTTATGTTATGTTCGCTATTCAGGAAGCCGTGGCCATTGAGTCTGTTTCGTATTTCCTTAAGAGGTTATACCAGCCATGCGTTTCAACAGGACTCAACAAACCCTTTTCCTTAACAATCGTGTTGGTAATAATAAAGTTAAACATAAAGAAATTCCATATTCTAATTTAATTTTTCTATACATATAATATTTGACGAAATACTTCTGATGCATATTCACGCCTTATTCGCAATAGGTAGAAACTACTGATTTTATTCTTTGACGATAACTTAAAGTTCCAATATATTATGTATCTTTTCTAGAACAGACAAAGAGATATGTTTATTATTACCGTTTGTCGTAAAATAGAATTACGTAGTCCTTGTTAAATATTACAATGTATCGACTAAATAAAACATACACACGGAATTCATTTTTATACTGTTCCACTAACAATTATAATAGAGAGTTTACTGATATAGATCTTTTTAACATTTCTCTTAATAGCCTAAAACTAAGCAGTAAATATATCGCCTAATTACAACTTACCTCCTTTATAATACTCTGCAAACTGATGTTCTGATACAGAAAATAATATGTACTTTAACACGTTCTTCCTTATCAGGAGTTTATTGTACTTATTTTTACCATTATATCACATTATTGTTTTTGTTTTGCAGTGCTTCCGAGCCCACCTTTCTTTATGGACGAGATGAGCAACAAGGTGACAGGACGCGTGGGCCCGTATCACGACGGAGACACCTTGGTGCTCCGCTGTCTCGTCATTGGAGGTAAGTCATGACAACAATGGTACCAGCTTGTAACTGACAGAGTCCTAATGTCACGTAATGTATTGTGACATTTATTGAGGTTTAAAGAGTTTCCAAGCGTGCATACTTCTTGACAACGACCGCAGAAGAGATTTTTGGAGATGAACGTTTTTGTGCGCGCCTAATCAGCTGTCTTGTCAAAGCCACGTAGATTTGATAGCCTTAATACATAGGTAGATAGGGATATAATGTACCCAGACGCGTATTATGCCAGAACGGGTCGACAATAGTTTGCTATAGCTGGATAGGTATTTCAGTGTCACAATACATATTTGTGGTAAGAAAGTTGTAAGAATAAAAATGTAGCTTCCCTGAAAAAAAATACATTACAGATGGGCGTCCACGTGTGGTTTTGAATTAACATACTACCTTCGCAAGGTTCACCAATTATGTATATGTGACCCGAGGAAAATGGATTAACTCTTTACAAAGACTGTCTTTGCATAATATACGTACTTTGTTTTGTACGAAGGAACGTAATGTATTGTGACATTTATTGAGGTTTAAAGAGTTTCCAAGCGTGCATGCTTTATTTGTGGTTATCATTCTATGTGGAATAACATTTTGGAATAAAGAGGGTCTCGAGATTTCATAATAACTCACTCGTGTGTTTTCCTAATTAACTTAATAGTAGGTTAATAAAATCTTACTGAAGATTGTGGGGGCCTGGGTTCAAATTCCCGGGCAAAGTTTTATAGGGTTTTACCATAAGATAATTCTCAGTATCAAGTGTCATAGTCTGGATTTGTGCCCAATTGATGGCAATAGGCTCGCCCTCTGAATACTTAAACTACTAAATGGGGCCTTAAACTAGAGAAACCTTTACCTTTTATTCATTTTTGGGAAATGCGTGAAAAGTTTTTATAGAAAACTATTTTAGACTTCAACTTAAGTTAACACTGTTCGATTCCCACCCAGGACAATTCTTTGTGTGATGAGCGTAATCATTTTTTCTGTGTCTGGGTGTAATTTATCTGTATTATGTACTGTATTTAGAAATAAATAAGTATGTTTATTAGTTGTCTGGTTACCATAATACTGGCTCTGCCTAGTTTGGGATCGGTCCCAAGATATTATTATTATTATTACTGATAATTTCCGAGGATAATCTTGATGCGGATAATATCCACATTCCTTGTTTTTGTAAGACCTTGTTTCCGAGCCTCTTACAAAACCTGTGCATCGTTATCTAAAGTCATAATCACCTGTCAATTCGTCGTTAGCTTATAACGGTTCTTGCGAAACTATTGGAAGATTATAAACTTTAATTATGAACATACCTCGTCCTCTATCAGTGTAACAATGTGTATTAAAATATATCAGTCGAACTGCTAAGTTAAGCAGTACATGCTGTGGTTAGACCGTAGATGGGTGACCGGTTCCTTGAAAAGCAAAGTTCCTGCGTCTGATCTCTGTCCAGCCGTCCCGTGTCCATGGTCCCGTGTGAGAATCGAACCCGCAACCCTTAGCGCAGCAGTCGACCCTTAGCTACTGCGCGAAACAGTAAGTGCGTACGCGGATAAGCGTCCCCTGACCTACGGTAGCTAGGTGGACGCCCTGGGTTAGTAGCCGGTGGGAGTTACCCCTTCGAAATAAAAAGGTCACTAACTAACTATGACTGAAAGGGTCAGCGCACCAGTTATAGCGTACAAACTTGTGCTATCTACAACCAAACCACACTAGTTTTAAGTGAAGTAAAACCGCCAGCGCCGCGGCCATCACCAAAATTCGGTCAGGAACTCGTTACTTGTTAACGATACCTACTCCTCAGCCTATACCTTTGGGAGAAACCTTTAAGTCTCTACTTCCGAGTTAGTTACTTTGTATGGTTTCCAAAAGGGTTCTTTGAAGAGGTTGAAAATCAATTCGCTGTATATGTTTACGTTGTTGCAATCTACCGAAACTGTGTTTACTTTCAATCAAATAGTGTACGAAAATTCATTCACATTCGTTGTGCCCTTCCATCAGTTTATATCAGCGACGTGCATTCCAAATAGAAACTGTAAATTAAATATTAGACCTTCTTCATAAAAATATACGAAAATTGCAAAGCAAGTCTTAAAATCCAGCCACACTTTTCTTTCCGTCAACACATTTTGATGTATGAAGGACAGAACATCAGGAAGGTTCAAACAAAAATGTGGCAAAACGCCTTCGGTTTAAAGCCATGTTATGGCCATGTTATGACAAGCTGGCCTACCTAAACAAGCCTGTAAAACACGCTGTAAACTTTATATCCTGTAGATGTTACCATGCCACCGGAAAATAAAACACAACTCGCAACAATATTCCACTAGTTAGACCATGTTAGGCACAAAACTAAGTGTCCCCTCACCATGAACGCTTAAAGCAGGACATTTTCCAGAGTGTTAGCGAGACCTCGCTACGAGCGGTAGTGCCAGTCTCGCTTCCAAAACGGAAAATGTCCTGAAATTCAAGCTCATAGTAACGCCGCAGATATGAATAATGTCTCACCTACTCGTCAAAAGTACTTGTGACGAGGGCTCTAACTATGACGAAATACAATGGTTGGTTGGCTTTATGGCATAGAGCGGTTACCTTTTTACGAATTTGGGCAAAATGTTGATAATATAATTATAACTACCTATAACTGTCTTACTGCAGGACAAAGGGCTTCAGGTAGAGAACGAGAATTGTTTAAGACTAGGTAGAATTGTAGAATTTTGGTCTAGGGTTTCTATAAACCATACCTAAGCTTCTTATGTTACATACACATTTTCTATGGTAAAAAAAACTGACAGTGCTAATCTAATATTCATTAAAATTCATGATGACAGTCCAATTTAGTTTCAGAATATTCGTATCCTTAGAAATCAAAGATAAAAAGATACCATGAACAAAGTTCTTGCTTTTACGGATACTGTGGGTCCTCAAGTGAAAATTAAAATCACTTATCTGTATTTAAATAATTATATTTATTAACAGTAAAGGCTATTGTGAACAACAAAATTTTTTCGGTATATTTTATGTCGACGACCCCGAGGGGGGTCTTATTGGACGTAACCGGATTACAACAAAATATATGGTTCTGTTATATATATGGTTTCGACGGTAACGAAACCATAGCGCGATTCAGAAAGACCGATCAACGCCATCTATCGACATGCGGAGTAAACTTTACTGAATACAATTTGGACATTCCGCCCACTAAGGACATATTCGAACTATGTCCTTATATACCCACTCACCATGAGGTCAAGAGGGGTTAATTAGTGAACAAAACCATAAAACCCGCCCACGATGAGGTTAGGGGGGTGTAAAATAAAAATAAACATAAAACAGAAAACCCGCCCACCATGAGGTCAAGGGGGGTTGAAAAGTAAACTTAACTAAATAATACTACATAGTATCAGTTATTTAATCCGTCACAGGTAAAATGCACAATTTATATGTTGGTCTCTTTATAACGGAATCCTTACATTTTAAAGTTACAACTCGAGTGATGCCATCAGTACCCGGATGCTTCATTAAAATTTTGCCTAGTAACCATTTACCAGGAGGCAAGTTATCCTCCTTCACTAAAGCAATGTCTCCTACCTTAGGCTCAGATTCCCTCTGGGACCACTTGTAACGATGTACCATAGAAGTTAAATATTCTTGCGACCAACGTCGCCAGAAATCTTGTGTCAGTCTCTGTAAAAACAAAGATCTCAAACACGTTACTGGGAATTTACTTGGAAATACATAATAGTTTATTTATTGTTACTACGAAATCGATTTATGTGATAATTTACATATTATTATCTAAAGACACCCAATTACTTACGAAAATTTAACTGTAGGAAGACGGTTAAAGTTCAACGCGTTGAAGTTCAAAGTTTGAATCCTCGTTGGTTGAAGTATAATATATAAAGTATTATTTTATTTTTTCCAAAGCATTACCATCGCATTTAGTTTATTACTTTAAAAATATAAATGCCAAGTCAGAATACCTATTATGATATCTGTAAAATGCTTTCTTCTTTTATTCATCTTAATGTCCTCCCTTTTCGTTCTGGTGTATCGTAACGACATCCACGCAGGATATACTTAGCTCCATCTCACGGTAATTAACCCAATTGTGGACTTAACGATGTCGGCAACAAGCACTCTTATCAAAAGTTTAACTTTTCTTTCCAAGAAATCAATTAAGTTAATAAGATTTAATTTGCATCCTGCTATTTTATCATATAATTAGCCTAGCCAGTTCTTCTAGTCGTTTTCTATGTTTCAACTATGGATACTAAAATCTATTTCTAATCTAATTAATAAAGAAATCTGGGTAAAAAAATCGTTAAGAAACTAATGGTTTGGAATTACTATGACGCAATAAGCGAGCATGGTAGGTAATATTAATTCTTCCTACATTTACCCGTTAACAATATTGGCTACTGACAAAAATTGGTTAACATTAAGTAGATCGGTATAAACCACCAAAATACCACTTTCATAATCCATTGACGGTAAGTAAACTGGAAAAAATAAACGTATTTTTCATTCATTCACTGTATAACAGACTTAGTTTAGCTATCAAACGAATGACCATTATTAACATTCCAGCTAAGTCCATCGCTGAAATAAATACATTTATGTTAGGGTTGGGTTCGTCACAATAACTCAGCGGGGTAGACCCAACCCTTAACTTTCCACTAGTCAACATTCCATCTGCTGGCTTGTTATCGGTTCATTTTTGCCAACTACCCTTTGTTTCTCTGTGTAACCACGACCAAATTGATGTTTTATGAGTTTGGGACTAAAGATACTTTGTTAGTTACTGTACGTATACCAGTGTTTGCTTTAGACATTGTTAGTCGGATCATGGTCATTGGTTGTATTACGTTGTACGTCGAATTTCTAGATAAGTATCTACTATAATATATTATACGTAAGCTTGAATGTACTTTAGAGAACATTATTTAGAGGTGCTTGATAATTAGACAATACACAAAAGGTACATAAAATGGCATTAATTTCATTTAAGATTTATAAAATAAAGCAAGACTTCGTAAACACCGTATCCTATTTAAGTATTATACCATTATAATATGTCCTAATTGTTCTAATTAAGTGGCTTCTTAAGAGCTTAAGTTCTCAACAGGGAGGACATTAGGCGCTATTTAAATTTAAAATAGACTGGCACTAATTGGGCATCTGGCTCAGTTAAATAAAACACTCACTTTTGGAACACTAAACCTAACAGATTTGTAATATTTAGCTAGTATTAGGATAAGTTAATTAAGGTGATACACACGTTACTAGCCCGTTCCAGTTATCAGACGATTGGCAACGTTAAGTAGCGCTCACAGCGGCCAGCCCTCGGATATGTGACTGTTCTTTATATTTCAAGACACCTCCGTGTCAAGGAAATCATGCTAAGTCGTGAGCCCAGTATCTCTGTCGGGTCGATTCAATTTGCCGTTCCATCGGATCCATAAGACTAATAATATAAGTAAAAATAATTAAAAGTACACCAATGTATTTCTACAGTCTTATACACTACCCTCGTGACCAAATTTCTGCCAGGAAGACATATAATGATAATTTTCTCCTAAGAGAACTTCGGTCACGGCGACCTGTCTCAAATGAGCCTATCCAACTACGCAAGAGATATTATAGTGCATGCACGCATATACAGGTGCACTCCCTTACTCTCATAGTCCGATGGGACGGTAGACCGACACGATTGGAGAGGGAACAGCCGCAGGACTGCTTAACGTACCTTCCGAAGACATAATTATACTATCCTGAACAACAAAGACCCCGAAGTAATATTGTTAAATTCTAATTTAATCAACACAATGGGTAAGACGGACGAAACCTTATAAAGCACAGGTTTCCCTCTGTTCCCCAAAGTATTTCATCGCACTTGAGTGAGTACTTACGCAACTACTTTGGAAAGCGCTGCTACCTTACTCATGTACGTACTTCTCATGTGTGTACGCAACATGCTCTACATAACCTCCGCAAATTACTTCGTTTCGATCGTGTTTCATGTAAAATCTATTTATACTAGAACTTTGGATACCTTGTTTGATAAAGAGTATTACGTGCCGTGTGGTATCCGGCCTAGAATTGACCACCCCCTTTCCTCCCAGGGGTGTCGTACGAGGTGACTAAGGTAAAATCCAGAAGATGGACAGCAGCGTCTTCTGTAACTTGACCACCAACACTGCAATCCCCAAGCCGCTTGCCAAGCGTGGGGATTATGGCACCCCCCCTCATAAGAGGGAGGCCTTTGTCCAACAGTGGACGACTTACGGCTGATGATGATGATTACGCGCACGGAGAAGTAAGAGTGTTGGTTAAGTGGGAGTTTAGAAGGAGAGCAAGTGCAGAACCTTTTTTATGTGCAGGTTACTGCTGCGTTCTTCCACCTATAGATTCCGTCGTGTAACATCACAGTTCTTCATCAATCTTCACTGAATTTATATAAGACCATCTCAGAAGCATATTCTTTCAAACCAAATAATAATAATCATACAATTTACTATTAGCGTAAAAATTGCTAAACATGAATAGTACGCCCTGAATACATGACCCCCTTGTAAGAAGGTTAACAAATACCTATAATATTTACGTAGGTGTATACAAAAATATGATTATTTAACTATATTTGTTGTTAGGTCGCCCCCCGCCCCGGATCAGCTGGTACTCCGGCGACACGCTGGTGGACGCGTCGGACGGCGACAGCGAGATCCCGGCGGTGCGGGAGAACGAGCTGTACCTGCCTCTGACCCGGGACAACGCCGCAGCCCTGTCCTGTCGAGCCACCAACACCAAACTCGCGCCGCCGATCGTAGCCAGCTTAGAGATTGAACTCTATTGTAAGTTTGTTTTGTTTTGGAGGAGAGGTTCTTGTCTAGAGCCCTTGGATCGGTGACCGTTGTTGATACATCGAGAGCATCGAGAGGCTTCTATATTATGCGTTGGAGAGCACATTGAGCAGTTGGCATGCGTTCTCTTTCCCACTACACAACTGTGGATATGAGGAAATTAAGAATTACCTGTGTTTGCGCATATCTATTAGGTATAATGTCACAATTTCTATTGAGATGAAAAAAACTGTGGCATTTCTCTGAATATGTTTACTATCAGTACTATTTTATTTATCCAGAACTACTACGACTTAGCAATTCCCTTAGCCCGTTATATCCCATGAGTTAGCCTTTAAATGCACTATATAGAATAAGTCCTTTGATTACGATATAATTTTGAACTTGTTGAACGCCACAATTTATAAACATGCTTGTAAAATTCCTGGAATTTTGACCGTAGCTTCGTTTTATTAGGCTTTGAGAGGTTACACCACGTGCATATTTAAAGTTTACTCGACCAAGTCGTGCTCACTACGTACTACGTTGCCTCGTAAAGCGCTGAATAAAGCTTTCAATTGTATTTCAAAATAGTTAGAGGTCCCCGAAATATACGTGTGGCAAGTCCCATGTTTCGTTGAATTTATAAAATACACCAGTTATTTTTTACCAAAGCGATACAGTCCCTGAGACTCAGATATAGTCCACTCAAAACTTAACTTAGTGTCAGATTTTGCTGAGTGTGTCCTGAGCGGAAACTTTTGATTCGGTATTTATACACTTTTAATAAATAATGGTTTCATAAGTACCGGCGTACAACGTGTCGATCCACTGGGTGCGCGGCACGGTGGGAGACGCACTACGTGCGGGTGGAGCTGCGCTTGCGCACTGCACGGCGCGCGGCTCCTACCCGCAGCCCGAGCTGTCCTGGTGGCTCGACCATAAACACCTCACGCATCACAGCAACCAGGTATAGTGGATTCTTTAATTGCATTTGCATTGAAAAAAGCAGTGACTTCTTCAAAGCCCTCGCTTTGCAGAAGTCACTGCTTTTTAGAAACACCTCCATTTCGAAAAATACTTCATCACACCTATATTCCCAAAAGGCGTAGATAGGTCTACCAAGATGGACCCTGGCTACAGCGAAGGTTAAAGTAGACTAGTCCATAACATTTTCACTTTTCAGCCGACAGTGTATCTACGTTACTATGCCTAACAGTCAGGCCTTCTTTAAAAGTGCGATCTTGAAAATTACATAGTAGGTAGAAAGTAAGAGCACACTTTTTAATCCCATCACTAGACTAGAGCACCCCTTACGTATATCCATTTGTAACTTTTTTCTTGCTGCCAAAGTTTTTTTTTCGCATGGTACGGTTGTTAATGGGCGACCATTTTTTTCTTTGTCAGCCAGACTTAGTCGACCATGTTTAAATTAATAGTACCAAAGGTAAGCGCGTCTTAAGAAGTCACTTGACTGCTTACGCTTTTCCAATTCTATTGTTAGATATTTCACAATATATATTTTGAAATCATAGCATAAAAATATATTCATTGAACGTCCACTTTACTTCTTTGTTATTTTTATTTATTTCTCAACACAATACAACTATCATTTCAACATTAACACCGATTCTACAAGTTTATATAATTTTGTAAACTCGGAGCCCCATAAAAGGGAATAGATGTACGTAATATTAAACTTTGATATGAAAATAATTTTTTTAACGTTATTTACATTATACTCCTAAATGGATAAAGGTACTTATAATCGACAAAACTTATAAGCTTTTTCGGCAATAAATAAAGCATATTATACTTAGTTAATTTTAATAGATAATGAAGGGCCAAACATGTCGCTTTAGTAGAAACATAATAAGAATAATAAATGAATCATATTATAAATTATTTACCAAACAAACTGGTACCAACTTATTTACAACAAAATCGTATTAAAGGAATTGCTGGGAATTCAGACAATGATCAACACTTACAGGTCTTGTAGCTCCTGATTAACAATGTATCGCGTGTCTCACATCCGTCAATCTTTGCAAATTATAACCTAAAAACAAAAGAACGGAGAACAAACTCACGATCCGTTCATTATGACAAAAAAGTCGCAACTGCGGAAGGCGGGTAAGAAAATCAATTACCTAAACATACGTCCTCACTTGCAAAATTTCAATAAATAATTTCCTTTGTGACCAAACTGGCGTGTCTGGTCGATACCAAACTCCCGAAGAAACGGTGTTTCGACAAAACAAAATGTTACGGCAAAATATTATAAGTGTGGACACAGGTTTACTTACAAAGATACAGGTAATTACTGGGCGTCAATCATGGATGCTGTACCGGCGATTACGTAGCAACTTGGAGGTTCATTAAGCAGCATCTGCCAAGTTACCATCACTGACAAAAGGATTGCAGAGAATTGCTTTTTTCCTTAATTCTTAATTAAGTCGGGAAACCAAAAAGTCGCTTCTTGCTTTAGAACAGTCAATATGTGAGTTTGCATTAATTAAATATAAAAAAAAACAACTTTCCCACTGCGGGGTAAAGACCTTTTCTCGTAGAGAGAAGGATTGAGCATTGATCACCACGATAGGTCACTGCGGGTTGGCAATTTCAGAATTAAATCCAGGTTTCCTCACGATGTTTTCCGTCGCCAATAGTCAGTGGTGTCTTTATATATGTATATATAAGTAGGTACTTATTCGTAAGAAATAGTTATTGAAAAAGTCACATTAATACTTGCCTGGTTTTTAGCCTGCAATCTTGAGCATACAAATCTGATATGTCACTAGGCCACCATTTAATTTTATAATTAATCTTTATTAATGAGCTTAATTTGTAGCTTTTACGAGAAAAACAACAGAGCTCGCCGTAAGAGCAAGACCGAACGTTTTTCTATGTATTCTGCTCGATAACTCCTGAAGCCACATAGACATTGATTAAAACCTAGATACATATTGTTGTTTACCAAAGTAAAATAAGTTTCGAAGCATTGTTTGAGTTGCACTATTTTATTCCAAAGACTAATCTTTGGAGCTTTATGCCGACAAACTAGTGATGTTTTATAAGCGCCTGTAAAAATACCTTCCAAAATGTGTATTTGTTCAGCGGAGTGGGCTGTTTCTATTTTGTCTGTCAAAGCCATGATTCTTATCAAACATCCTGTTCGTTCCAGACCTGGTTCAACTCGTCCCTCACAGCGATATCATTCCTGGAACTTAACCCGGCGGTGAGCGACAACGGTGCGACTCTCGCCTGCGTTGCTACCAACCCGGTGATGGCGCCCAACAGGGGCTCCAAAGCTGACGTCATTACACTCAATGTTACATGTAAGTTATATAAAATTTAATAGCATTTGCCCGCGGATCTATCCAGTATATAAGTATATCAATATGTAGCTAAACATCTTCCAGACAAATATTTAGCAGGACAATATTTCACACACGGAAAATATATGTAGTCGCGTCCTTTCTAGTATAATAAGTAGCCTCTGTCACTGGATAGATAAAGGATCTATTAGTTACACGTTAACAATAGTTAACAGTCATTCTTAGTATTAAAAAGATTTAAATGTCCTAATTATTTTTTCAAAGTTTCCGTTTATTATTGCCCCTTGGAAAACTAATTTAGGTAGAGATATAGAGAAATATAATTGTTTTATTAATTTAATACATTTGATGATGTGCCGTGTGGTATCCGGCCTAGAATTGACCACCCCCTTTCCTCCTGTGGGTGTCGTAAGAGGCGACTAAGGGAAAATTCAGAAGATGGGCAGCAGCGTCTTCTGTAACTTCACCACCAATACTGCGATCCCCAAGCCGCTTGCCAAGCGTGGGGATTATGGCAAACCCCCCCCGCTTAAACGGGGAGGCCTATGTTCAACAGTGGACGTCTTTGGCTGATGATGATGATGATGAATACATTTGAACTTTTATCTAAAGTTTTTTATTGAGTGTCTAGACGTATTTGTATAGGCTTAAAAAACAATACGAGATGAAAATCGAAATCTACATTTGGCTTTTGTTCAGCATTTGTTTTTTAAGGGTTGCTTCGATACAAAAGGAAACAAAGAAATTTGATTTTTCTAAAATTTACTTAAACTGTTGTAATATCTATTTAAATTTTATGCACATACATGAATAAATCTAAAATCATCCTTTAGAAATCTGACTGTAGTTAGATAGAATAATGCTTCATTTTACTCCATTTTACGTCAAACAGAGCAGGGGTAACTAAGGACAAAACTTTGAAGTGAACTTTAACCTTGAATGGATGCTGAAAAGACCAGAGAGAGAAATGCGGAAAAGAGACAAACTAGAAGACATGTTTTTGTTTCTAATAGCTAACTACTTCTAGAGTGCTTGTAATAAACTGGATTTGTTTCAATTTCTTTGAAATCTCTAAGTTTTGTCACTATTTACCCCAGGTGGTCCTATTTACCCCGTTTGACCGTACCAAGACTTAATCAATACCGAACTTCTTCTTATCGTATGGTTGATAAACAACCTGGTGTCCGAGTTCAAACCTCCTGTACGTCTCTGACATGGCTTTACACACCGTTGAAAAATCTCGCAGATGTGCTGGTTTCTTCACGATGTTTTCCTTCACCGTTCTTAGCAACTGATAACTAATTTATAATACGCAAACGAATTCGAAAAAAAATTAGTGCGTGCCGGGGTTTGAACGTGCGACTTTTAACTTGGCAGTCACGGTCATACCACTCGGTTATCAGTGCTTTCATTACTGAACTTATGAGTGCTGTATGTATTTCCAGATAGTCCAATGGTGGATGTGGCAAGGTTGGGTGACGGCAACCTGAACGATGTGGTGGAACTGGACCCTCTGCACCTGGAGTGTGACGTCAGAGCTAACCCTCCAGTAGAGAGGTTCATGTGGTATTTTAATGTGAGTGCTTATTTATTTATCTATTGTCAAAACTTAAGGACCTTATTGGTGATTTAAATCGGAATGTTTAGTGTAACACAACAACAATTTTTGATGCTCAACTGCATGTTGTGCCGAAAGAAGCAATAAGCTGCGCGTTATGTGGCGCGCCAGCTGACAACGTCGCGCAATGTTGTGCAATGCTGCCAAACATGTTAAACGTCACGTGTTGCGCGTCAATTGTTGCCTAGTGGATACAAGGCTTAAAGATTTGTATTGTTGAAAAAATACGTCGCTCTACTCTACATATCTCCTCTATTGTGAGCGCGTTTTCAGAAACACGAAATGTCAGTGCCAATGCCAGACTCGGGACAAACATCTGCGGATCACACATTTGGTCCCGTGCAAGAATCAAACTCACAACCACTAGCGCGGCAGTCCAATTGCATAGCCACTGCGCCAATTAGGCCGTCACTTAAAAGGACTTGGTAAATTACAAGTGGGATACGCGGTAATAAACAAGCCTCCCAAATATGATGACTTACCCGTTGGCAAGTAAATTGTAGTTTGCAACTAAAACAATAATTTCGTGTGACGGTTGGGAGCCTTTGTCAAAGTTCATCAAGATTTATCTCCTTATATGTATAAATATAACAATTCAATTATTTTCCAGGATATAGAAATAAGGCCAGGTGGCATCTGGGGCGACGCAACCTCCTCGCACAAAATGCTTATTGAAGAAGCGACACGCGCGCACGCCGGCCGGTACGCATGCGCTGCGGAAAACGCGATAGGAGAAACAAGATCGGAATCCATTAGTATCACTGTGTTCTGTGAGTATTTTATTACATTTTGTAAATAGTCTCTTAACCTGCTGACACAATGAATAAATCTTTGTATATGTATTTAAGTTTGCATCTACCCAAAAATTGTTACATTTGAATACTTTGACAAAAACGTTCACTATTATATCATCATCACTAACCACTAGCAGAGACTGTGCCGGTTTTACATCCATAAGTGTAAAGACGACAGGAAATGTTAGTTTAAAACATTCACTATCTCCATTTCCCATTTCAGACCCACCGGAATGCACAGGCCACGGCATCAGGCTAGTTAAGGAGACTATCCACTGCATCGTCAAGGCTTTACCAGTTCCAGACACGTACTTCTGGCACCTGCAGCCTACGGGTTTTGAGGTCCAGCACTTGACTACAGGCTCCCCAATATTACCTCTGGACCAAATCACGGGGCCGTTGGCAGAGACCTTAAGAGCTAGTTGTGAGGCCAGTAATGGGGTAGCTTCGCAGGAAGAAGCCTGTGATAGAACCTTCAGCTTTGAGCACTTGAGACCACAGCAGCCCCAGCAGTGCGATATGGCTTATGAATTTGGGGAGTTCCAAATGAGGTGTGTTCCAGGTAAGAATAGATTATATATTCTTATACCATCATGCCTGTGATCCCAATCTTGTAATTCTTGTAAATTTTACAGTTTCCATCTAGTCTCAATAATAGTGTGTTGGCCACTTACTATTTTACCTGAATGCTCTAAGGTTGATTGTAGTCTTCATTTCAAATGTTCCATTAAGCCCATGTGACTGAACTAAAAATTAATGGTTTATTATGTGGAATTACTTTTAATTCACAAAGGAAATTGCTCTACAGGAGTAGGGAAGGTCGATCATCTAAGTTCAATGCAATATATTTTAAATTATTTAATTATTCTACCTATTGCCATATCAGGCCCTTGCCGAGTTAATCAGCTCTTGTATTTGCCTGAACTGCTTGTAAATTTTTTGTAGTGGAGAACGCTACCTACTATGAGGTGTCAGTATGGCGCATGTCTGAGAGCAACGCGTCTCTGGTGCTGGAGCGGCGCGCGAGCATGGGGTTCGGCGGGGGGGCGCGCGCTGGCCGCGGGGGTCGGCGGGGCGGGGGGCGCGGGCGGGGGCCCCGGGGCGCGCGGGCCCGCCCCCCGCGCGGCGCTGGGCCGCGTGCGGCGCGGGGACGAGGCGGGCGCGCGCGCCTGCAACCGCTACGGCTGCTCCTCGCCGCTGCTGCTGCGCCCCACCGACACGCTGCTCAGGGCCGCCGACCCGCCCTGGTGGCACTGTGAGTGACATGCTTTTCTTCTATTACATTATTTATATGGGAGCAAATATTTTCTCCTTTAATTTCAGTTCCGTTACACCTACTTTAAACATGAAAAAAACCTTTTGTGTTAAGTTTACTAAAATAAGAATCCCTTAGGTTACTTTATTTGCGGGCGATAATAGAACACCTACATTGGAAAGAAAACTCCTGTGCCGTCTTCATATTATTTTCTATGGGTAGCTCATAGCCAATTTATACCATCACTATTGATAACTTTACTCTGAATCTATAAACTATGTACTACATTTCTTTTTTTTATATTTCCACCCCTTGCACCCTTTTTGTCATAGGTAAAGCCACCTAGTGGAAATTATGAGAATCGCCTCATCGCAATGTTTCCTATCTGTTTTCCACTCTACGCAACAGATGGCGCTAATAATGCAGGTTGTATATGAAGCTTGTAACCAGACCTCTAAATACTCTTAACCCTCTTTCTATTTAGTCAAACACTTACTAATTAAACATTAGGTAGGTACCTACTAAGAAAGCAGTAAAAAGTCCAAACTAAACCACAGACCCCATTTTTCACTGGGATTTCAATGAGCAAATCTAAAACATACTGATCTGTATTCTCCGAAACTTGCAGTTTTCCTGGAGAAAGACGTGGGCATATCGATGGGCGCCGTGATCCTGGTGCTGGTGTTCGCGCTGTCCTCCGTGCTGGCCGTGCGCCTGGCGCGCCGCCCGCGGGGCAAGCCGCCCGTCATACAGGTGCTGCAGCTGGACCACGTCGCGCGCAACTATCTAGATAATATAGGAGGTGGGGCCAGCGTCTTGCTTTGGTGCTATTATTTGTATTAGTCTTGGTTGTAGAGAGAGACTAATAAAGTAGCTGGATCTTAACACCAATATCGACTACACAAATTAGGCAAATATTAGTTTCGTTAATTTTTAAATCTCGCAGTTCCTAACATGCCCACTGTACTTCCAGAGCACAAGGTGCACGCGTCGTGCAGCCTCCGCTCGTGCAGCAGCGGCTACTCGGACGCCTCAGCGGACTCGGGGCGCCGCAAGCCCTGGGAGCGCTGGGAGCCGCCGCCGCCTGACGTCACGCTCACGCTGCACCGGGAGAGTGCTGTCTGAACTGACTGTGCTGACTACCCACCACACGACTGATCATAGCACAACTGCCCGATAAGCCTGGACCGCCATAGATTCTGAAGTAACCCGTTCTGTCTACCCACTACACGACTGATTATATAACAACTGAAGCCTATACTTACAGGTGTCCTTTTATTCTGAAGCTCATCGAGTCAGAGTCATTTGAATCCACGATAGATTAAATAAATATTCAGTTATGCCTCTCCAATCCTGATGCGACTGTGCGTTGGAGTTGTGGAAACTACCCTTCAAATATACTTAAACCTTTTATCTGCATATATGTCGAAACAGAACAACGATAGAAGTAATATTCAATTCCTTGTTATTCGAAATATAGTTTGTTTGTGAAAAATTGGTACTCACTGAAACATGGGTTGAAGACATAAAATTATATTTTTCGGCTGAATGTCTACTGTGATCCCTATCATTATGTCCAATAATCTCTGACGCTGTGTTTCCATGTATTGCCATAAACAAAAAAAACATTTTTAAATGGCTATTCAACATTTTCGTAGCACTAATTACAAAACAAATATTGAAATGTTAATTTGGTGTATAAATAAATTCGGTGATGCCGAAATGTACAGATTTATAAATGTTTCTATCAAACAAGATATAAGAGATTATCTTATAGAAATATTATTTATTATTATGAACTGTTGCAATCTTTGATTGTAAGCTTATCGTACTTTGAGGTTTTTGAAACCGACTTCAGCTTGACTAAAGGATTTAGATCGCATTATATTTGAACAAGCGTGAACTGAATACTCTGAATGAATTGACTTAAATTGTCGTTTAAAAAGATTAAAATAAAATTATAGGTGTGAATGCACAGACATAAATTGTACCTGATAATAATTATAATGCGATCTTGATCAATATTCGATTTTTTACGTCCGTATATTTTTAAACAAATGTGCAAATACGAAAATTGCACGAAAAACTGCCTACTTTGCCAATTTTGAAAACATGTGATGCATAGATAATTTTTTATAATTAATACTATCTTCAGCCTTGTGTAAAGCAAAAGTGTCTTCTTAGGTTCTTAGAGAAATGCATTTATAATTTTATGGATAACACTGAAGTATATTCATGTTTTAACCATCCATAACACTATTTCTGTGCCATGATCCCCTAAAAGGCTCCAACGAATAAAACAGGCTTTAAATTATTAAGTATGATTGTTTATTACTTAAAGCTTATATTTAGACAATTATTATTAAGTAAATCTAATAATAAATATTTAAAACTAATTAATATTGTGTCTATTTATTTACATTAATCATCTGGAATGTCTCCTCTGCTTTTAGCATTACCCGTTTTTACATCAACCGATACTCCAGTTTTACTACCTTTCACACTCATTGAAGATCCGTCTGCATTGTTCTGATGATAAACATATCTATACATATTAGGTACACTAGCTTTTTGGTCTTTAAAAGATGATTCAGTTGGTTTCCATGAATTTTCCCTTAGATTATTCGTGCTCAAACTTATTTCTGAACCCTTATTCAACTTTGTAGGTGGTTCAGTAACTTTGTTTGTGTGCAAACCATTGTCTTTAGCAGGATCTTGCTTTTGTGAATCTCCTCTGTTGATAACTGGTGCAACGTTGTAATACTTATTTGGAACTTTAACGTTGGAACCATTATTTGTTTTTACATTCATATTTAACCTTTCTCCAAATTTGTGGTGAGCTATTAATCCTTTGAATGAGTTATTGAGAATTATTGGGATTGGAACGTTATGTTTTTCATCCACATTACTGCTGTCTTTAGTTTCTTCGATCGCTATCTCCGAGTTCGATCCTTTTGATGGTTCTTCATTGGCTGGCAAGATATTCTCAGTTGAAATTTCGACCAAATTCTCCGATTTTGATTGTGTAGGTTGTGGTGGTGGTGATTCAGATGAAATTTCAACAGGCTTGTCTGATGTTGATGCTTCACTTATTTCTTCTTTAGTTGGTTGAAGGCTGAATTGAGATGGGGTAGTCTTTAAGGATTCAGCTATTCCCATCCTGTCATCCAAATCAAATGTGGGTTCTGGAGTTTGAGTATTTCGGTTTGCTTTTGACGAATTTTGGGTGACTCCGTTTAAATGTGGAGGTTTCTGCATATGCAAAGCATGTAAAGGAGAATTGATGGGATAATTTTGTAATGGCAGCCTTAAAATATGCTTGATGGGCAATTGTTGAGGTAACAGTTCCAATTCAGGAGTACTTCCTATTATCTTTGTTGACGCTGGAGGGTAGAACGGGTACCGTATATATTCGTCAGTGTTTATTCTTGTGTACGAAGTATCAAATGGAGAAATTCGAAATAGATATTCCTTTTGATCGGGTTCTTGATGCAGGTCTTCTATCAATATGACGTCATCATTATTTTTTTCAACACAATTGGGCAGTCCCGATTTCTTTTCAGCTATTTCAAAATCAGGATTATGATGATGAGCGTTATAGGAATATATTTTCTCAGAAGGTCCTTCCAGTCTTATTTTCTCTTCTAAAGGAGTAATTTCCCTATGCTCAGGATCTCTCATTTCAATCACTGGGGCAGTTTTTATATCTTTTGCTGCCTCATAAGGATTTAATGCTGGTACCATGGGGGCAATGTGCTTCTTTAACACATGGTCTTGTTTTTCGCTCAAAATTCCTGATGATACCAATTTGTTCACTTGGTTTAAAGCTGCAAGCGTGTTGTCAGCAGTTTCGGTTCCAACAGTTGATCCAAACGCATCTAAGTTTACCGGTGCGTTTAAAGGAAATGTGATTTCTTCTCCAACAGGCACTTTAATCAAAACGTCATCATATCCAGGTAGTTGGTATAGTTTATATTCAGTATCCGCCTCCACATCTGAAGAGGTTTCGATATTGATTTCATGTCTTCCGAAGAGTGCTGTTGTGATCAAGTTCTTGATAAATTCGAAGTCCCTTTTCTCTCGTCCATTTGGCAGGGCTGCAGCAAAACTTGCTAGTAGCAAGCACTGAAAGATAAATTGACAATTTATTACCGAATTGGAATTGCTTCAAGAAACATATTTCATTTAGATGCTCTGGATGCAAACCAGGAAATAAGATATTCTACATTGCAAAAAAAAACATATATACATAGGTAATTTTAATAAAAAATAAATTTACCTAACTGGTGAACAAGAAATGATAAAATATAAATAATACTCACGTTGACAATAAACAGACGCATATTGAGATACAAAAAAGTTCACTATTCATCAACTTCACTCACCCATAACCAGGTTAATACTGATTCAAAAACACCCTGCCCTGCCTTTATATACCAATGAAACAAGGAGAAAGGTCTCATTAAAGGATTCACGAGTGCAATTATTAGTTAACAACAATTGCGAGCTAATTATTCAGGTAACGAATTACTAATAAAGCACATAAAGATTAAAGCCTAAATAGGGGCAATTAGTTAATTTTAAGCTTTAATTCTAAGTAACCTTTTAAGGTGAAGATTACCACCTTTTTTACCTAGAAATTTTGATTGTCAGTTGCACCTGTGCTTTGAGGAACCTGTGTCATGCCACAAGCAATGTACGCGTCGAAAAAGATTAGAAACGGGTAAGATTATAAACGTATAAATAAAGGTGATCCAGAATACACAAGTACAACAGTAGAGCAATAAATAACACTTACAAATTCTGACTATGATCAAGAATACTAGTTGGAGAAACACTGCCCGAAACATTGATCTACCACATTAACATTATAAAACCCATTTACTAAGAACATAGGATCCGAAACCTTGTAGACCTCATCAAGTTTCTTGTTAATTAAAATCTGACGAGTAAAAGTGTTTGTGAAAACCTATTTACTGAAATCAATAATTTATTCATTTACTTGTTTCTGCTAATTCCAGCATAAGAGGCTTGGTTTATAGCTATCGTTAAAAATAAATCAAGTGCAGTCTGTTGCAGAGGAAGATTCTGTCTAAGATGTAAGTATAATAAAAGCCAGCACATTCATATAATTATAATGTTTATTAAGACTAATGGAAGACAAGAGTTACAATCAGTTAAATATCGCATAATCATGTCCAGTTATTATCTAGTTCCCTACTTTAAATAGTAGTTATGATAGGTATATATTGAAAAGTATGAATGACTAGGTATATTTAGATTAAACATGTTTCCTGTATGTAGTACAAAAACAATCGTAAAACCAATTTTATATATGTTTCAAAAAAATATTTTGTACATATTTAGGTAGGCTACTATAATAATAGTTAAGTACATACATACATAAAGCCACGCCTGCTTTACAAAAAGGTAGGCTAAAACCACGGATTTCCATTTGCTACGATCCTGGAATATATCTTTTGTATAGTTAAGTAAGATATCAAATATAAATTAAGTAAGAATTAGTTTTTCACAGCTATCTCAATGAAGAGTTATGACTGCTTATGCTTAACATCCACACATTGGCCTTTGTGGGTAAGTCCTAACAAAAGGCCTTATAGCGGGAAAGGGAACAAAAATATCACCCTAATATCATGAACTTATTACAATTAAATATAGACTTTTCTTGACGAACAATAGGTACCAAAAACAGTATTGAGATTGAATAAAACAGCAATAGCACTAGCCTACCTCGCTAAAGCAATACTTCGTCAACCCGATTGGCGCAGTGGCTAAGCGATTGGACTGCTGCGCTAAGGGTTGCGGGTTCGATTCCCGCACAGGACAAAAATTTGTGCGATCCGCAGATGTTTGTCTCTAGTCTGGGTGTTTGTGTATGTGATTCCATGTTTGTGAAACGCACCCACGATACAGAAGAAATTCCTAGTGTGGGGCGACGTTTTTTTTATAAAAAAATAAAAAATACTTATGTGGGTAAGTAGATACCTACCCAAACAATTTGGAAAGGCGACAGAGGTCACTGAAAATAATTTACAATGTAAAAGTCATCACGTTCCAAATCTAAGATTATTGGGAATTCTTAACTTAAGCGCACCACGGCACCTCGGCATCGAACACGTGTCTCGAGGAGTGTATGGCGTGCGGCGCGTGGTGCGGCTGCGGCGAGCCGTGCAGCAGCTCGCACATGAAGCTGATGTAGGTAATCGCCAGCCGGAGCGTCTCGATGCGGGACAGACGCTTCTCGTACGCGAAGGTCGGCACCTGGATCACAGTTAATGTGTTATTCCAGCCTTTAACTATCCCAAAGCAGAACCCGATATTTATTTGCATAAGGTGGAAATATTATATGTAGGACGTGTGTACTGCTGGTACACAAGTTTGTAAATAAAATTGTTTGCGAATTTTTCTTTTATTTTCAGTACAGATGAGTTATGTAGATAGATCAGATAGATGTTTCTAGCACCCTTCCGAGTAAATTATCAGCGCCATTTGATAGCCAGAAGCCAATGGAATGGGAGAGATAATTGCACAGTGATTTTGGCCTTTAAGACATTGGCAGATGAACCTAAATCACGATAAAGCACTGTAACTGTTTCTGCACCACACAAGTGCATCACAGAATTTAAAAAATTCACACCAAATACAGCTATTTCTAAGCAGGTACAAACCTTCCTTCGCAACTTATCGAAGGCCTCATTGAGGTTGAACATGCGACGTCTTTCCCGTATGTTGGCGGCGCGGCGCTGAGCCACGGACGCGACGCGGCGCCGCGGCTTCTTGCCGCCGGAGGGCACGCGCGACCCGCCGCGACCACCGCATCCCGCCGCCGACCACACTGATCATCACAACACTAATTATTACCACCATCTTCTTCCTTCTTTATCTCTAGACATCTACATTTACTTGGTGACTAATTAAACTAGTCGCTATTTTCAGAACCCTGTTTCAATAAGCTCAGCGATCAGAGGCAGGGCCGGATTATCCATTAGGCAGAATAAGCAACTGCCTAGGTGTCCCGCATCGGCCGGGGCCCCGCGCCACGAGATGTTTACATTTTTTTAATTTTTTCCTCATGTAGTAAACCTAATTTTAAGATTGGTTTGTAACAGACCATTAATGACAATGCAACAACACTGCCTAGTCTTCATATAGGTACTACAACTTGCTATCGCCTTAGAGAAGGCCTGAAAAGGGTAATGGGGCCCTGAGACGTGCATTGCCTAGGGGCCCCGACATGGTTAATCCGGCAGATACCTATAATTCAGAGGTATCTCTTTTGCGACATAACAGGGTATTAGACCAGGGGCTTGTAGAAATATACAAATGGTACACGAAATTCGAAAGTTGTTGATAGTCTACATAAAACACCCTACCAAATTTTACATTTGGATGGTCTATATTCTAATATCTCTAGGTTTTGAGGTCCCTTTTTTTTGACGATTCTTTCAAAAATTGCGAATCATCGTATTTTGTTGAAACATTTATAAACGTGTGACATTATAGTAAACATTAATTTGTTAAAATATGTTCAATGAAGTTTACACAGCTGCTATGATTTGTAAATATGAAACACGAATTACCCAGGTCGGCCGGCGGGAACGCCAGGATGTCGGGGTACGGCACGGGTGCCGGCGGCGCGTCCCACAGCGGCCCGTACGGAGACACCTCGCTGCCCTGAACCACACACCAATCAATGCACCATGGCTTTGAGACTTCTATTAAGTATTATGAGTTTAATTGAACACACATCATTATCAGAAAAGTTTGGAGTAAGGTTGGATTGGAAAAACCCTTAACCGCCGAGCATTTATAAAGAATAAGATGATAACGAAAGTAATATAGCTCAGAGGAGAATAGGCCCTGATCATAGCAAAATTATTTTTGTAGTCTATTATCTCTCTAGGAATCTAGAGTGACTTTATGTTTGGCTGTAAGTAAGTAATAGATAATCTTTAAACTTACTTTGTATAACAAAACATTTACGAAAGTCATCCTCAAATATCTAGGGAACTGAACAGTGAAGTGCGGGAGTAATAGATGAGCCCATTGATATTACCATAACATTCATATGGGCTATGAGAAGACTAGGTCCATTAAAAAAACTGTAACCTGACATTCAGATAAGTTTGGCTAATTGTACGGAAATAAGGCAGACTGACAAATAGGCCTACGATAGTGCTGGGTAAATAATTGGTGCCCGGCCTTTATGTGGGTGGTAGGTAGATCTAATAACTTTTTTAATGTTAGTAGATACTATAATTTATTAGTATGTACTATCTACTCTACCACCACCTAAGGGAAATCATAATATCGATTTGTTAACGTTATGTTTTCTAACGATGATGAATGATGGTAAAACGACTATAGCTGTAGATTTACATTTGTGCTCTAACAATTCGATTATAATGAAAGAATGATAGTAAGTGAGATTAATAAGTAAATGAGGAAATAAAAATCGTTTTCTGGTACTTATTTCCTCATGCCCTAAAGTTTAGTTGACGTCACTAAGTTAATAACAAGACTGATAAGCACTCTAATAAGATTTTTTAACTTGAATTTAGGAATTATTCTTGTTATGGTTATTACTATTAAAGATTGCTTTAGTTCAACTTAGTACATACTGCTGAGCTGCTCCAAACGTGCGGCGTCTCGCTGCCGTAGGACATCAGCGGGAAATGAATCTTGATACCTTTGCACACACTCCCGGACGAAACAGACGCCACCGTCGACGGACCAAACTAAAGCACCCGACTGCTGGCAGTACCACCGAAGCCCGACCAGGAGCCAGCAAGAATCAAAACGGACTAAATCAAATTATTATATCTTCATGCTATACCCAAATATGAGCATCGCAGTTTTATTAATTTCACTCCCTAATTAAACATAAACCTTAAAGTTCAACCATAAAGTCCAAATTCCATTTTCAGGGTCTCAAAATCGCCCCTAACCATAGCAACGTCAGTTTTCTCGCTCCAGATTGGAGGAACGAGGGGTGAGCTAAGGGTGGCTGGCTGTGATTGGACGCAGCAGGTGCAGTAGGCGGGCAGTATCGACTTCTTGTTTCTGAATTTTACTGCAAAATTGCCCTTTTCATGAAAACTATCTTAATGTTAGGCCAGTAAAACTGCTTTGTTTTTGACTATTTTAATTTCATAAAACTCTCATTATTTTTTTAATATTGTTTTAATCACCAAAAACACATTGATATGAAGAGTCATCATCTCCTCATTACTATTATAATTATAATGGTCTTTGCACAATTTTCTGATACCAACAAAAGTATTGATCCTGATCTCATTTAAATTTACTTTCTTACATCATAATCATATTAAGAATGCCTAGGGTGCATGTAGAGTGCCTCCAGGTTTCCCACGTTTTTGTTAGCATTCTAAATGCGATATATTGTGTTAATTTGTATGTCTGGGTTACTTTGTACTACGTCTAAACCTAGACTAGCATATTTCAAAATGTTTTCTGTATATCTGTGGAAGCTTGTTATTGGCGTTATTCTTATTACCTACTTGCATATTCATTTATAATATAGCTGTAAGCTCCCCAAATAACTAAAATAAAATAGGTGTGATAGTAGGTACCTAAGTACGGCGCACCCTAGGCAGTCAACCTCGCTACCATCTTTATTAACTGGCCAACCCTACACTACGACATAGGACCTTAGACATAGCTCATGCCGATACCAAGTAGTAGATCATATTTTCAATTTATAAACGATCACTTGTTTTTATAATTAATACTCGTTCTTGGAATTATTTGAATCCTTAATGTTTGCTGTAGCTGCCCACAAGTGTACTATTTCAGTTATCTTCTTCAAGGTCCAGCAAACCTAAACAAAAACAAAACAAAAGCTTGGTAGATAAGTGCCATTGAATTATTTTAGTAGTTAGAGTTACCTAAGTATATTACCTACCGCGCGAGTGCGATCTGTGTTGAAAAAGCTAGGATATAAAGCTTTCTCTGTATACCTAAAGCTGGTAAAATGTAAAACTCTACACATTTCTTAGTCTTCCATTACAGTTACAGATGACGGTCTGCACCTTAACAGTTCTAGGTAGCTAAGTGCAATTTAAAACTGCGTTCTACGAGGCTCTGTATCAAAGACTATACGCTTAGCAGCCGCGCCTTTAATGACTAGACACCGCATAGACTACTACCATTTTATTTTTCTAAGTATTATACAACCGCAATGCACCTGCATCAAATAAAACGAATTCGAAACACATTTGCTAATCTGTTATTGATCATATCGTTCTCGTATGATGGGCGTGACGCGTGACGCGGACAGATGGCAGATTTGTCGCGCCGAGCATTGTCCAACGCTGCCGAAATTAAGGGTATTTGTCAAAGTTGACGCGAAATTGGTGCAGATTGGGTAAATCCGCAGATCACAGTCATGGTTTCAACGAGGGGTTACATTGAAATGTTAATTTACACTTGACAAATGTGGTGCCATGGTTAGGTTCGGCTATGGCCTGTTCGTATCGAAACTTTCTTAATAAAAATTGCCAACAAGCATATTGCTTGGCAGTAAAAGTGGAACTTTCTTTTTGTAGATTTCAGCAGCAAGGAGGTAGTCTAGTTATTTGGCCAACAGATTATGTGATACGATACAAATTCCAGGATTGAAAGTAACTTTTCCACCATCTTGATGTTAAAAGGAGGAGGTTCTCAATTCTGCTATAAGTTTTTTTTCCTCAGATCGATATGGATTCTTTTACATTAATTTGTATGTTTCCTACTATTTCAGTGTTTACCTCTATAAAGCCTTACCTCAGCTGGGTCCAGCCTCTCCCAATCAATAATCCTGGATCAATTAGGGTGGAAACCATCTACATAATCAGTTTACTTCTTATAGTATGGTTGATGAACCACCTGGTATTAGAGTATAAGCCGCCTTTAGGCCTCTGACATGGCTTTACACATCGTTGAAAAATCTCTCAGTCGTAGGTAGCGGTTTCCTCACGATGTTTAACTTCACCGTTTTTAGCAATTGTTAACTAATTTATAATACGCACATGAATTTAATATAACGAAAAGACATAAGTGCGTGCCGAGGTTCGAACTTGACTTCGACTTGACAGTCCAACGGTCATACCACTCGGCTATCAGTGCTTATTCAGAGGCGAATACTTGGGAATACTTATTTTACACTTTAACCTTACCGCAGAAACTGACGCTAGACTGCTTAAAACTACAGTAGGAGCAGTGCGAACAAATCGACAGCTTAAATCTTTAAAGTCAATTTCTAACGAGGGGCTCTTTATCCGTGTCAAATTATGAGCTTTAGCAAAACATGTCAACTGATTACACGCTTCAATTACGAGAAAGGGGATATTAAAGCGGGCCTGCACTGGCCGCACGTGGTGACGCGGGGGGCGCAAAATATGTTTTGATATGATAACTAATGCTTTGTATTGTGATCTAATTGTTGTGGGGTGAAGCAAGTGCTGCATATTGTTTTGGTTTGTGTTTTAATCTTTATCTGTTTAAAATTAATTTCTTTGGAAAAGTTGAATACTTTATTCAATCGTTTTTGGTTATTATATTTTGTATCGGTAGGTCCATACCTACCGATACACGGTTTTGTCTTTAGACAGCAATCCTATACTATTGTTGATTTTGTCCGAGTAGAGGTCCCCACCTATAGGTATAGGTAGGTACCTACTATTAATATTTTCAGATAAAATTCTTATTCGATCCGTCAAGCAATAGTAATCAAACTGAATTTCAAATATTTATTAATTGCATCATAAGATCATCATGAACCTTAGAGATTTGCTTGCGTCGCTTTAATAAATAATTTCAATACTCACCCAACTTTTTGTATCAATGAGCACACGAGCGTACAATCGGCTTTAGAGAATACGATAATATGATTTTAATAACTCGGAACCGTAGATAATGCTGTCGTTTGGACACACTTCCACGTGGCGCAGACTTAGTAGGGTGCATATTACTAGGGATGATAATATACTATATCATTTAAAAATTATTATAAGTTTAGTTACGAATTATATTATTGTGTTAGTATGTAGGACCTTAATATATTCCACAATATAAGGCAGTTTGTGCACATCTATCCTATAATAATATCGCCATACCTATATCGGGCACATTTTTTTGTCAATGATGAGTCCGAAAACATTGTGCTTATGAATCCAGTTCGTTAATTAGGTACTAACCTTCTCAAAGATCGTTATCGGGTTTTGCTTAAAGGAAATTCTTGGGAGCAGTTTAGAAATTCGATGTGTGAAATAGTAAGACAGTGATTCGGTAAAATTGTTACATATTCTTTAGCAGAAGGGATTACGGTTACTAAAAAGGGGACCAATTAAAAATCTTGTTTATTATATTGCTAAAAAGTTTATTTTGAATCTTATATATACGTTTTATATTACTATTATTTACAAATTAAATTAGTCATCTAAGGAACGGTTGAATTGGTGGCCTGTGAGTCGTAGGACAGCTGTGAGCCGGGCCGCGTGTCGCCGTTGTCGCGCGCCGGCGCCGAGTGTCAGGAGCCCTCCTTCACCTTCCCGTTCTCCGTGGCCTTGGTAGTGATGCGCTCCATTACTTCGTGGTTGTAGGTTGAGTGCAGCATCAGCCCGAGGACTCCCGCTCTATAAAGAAAAAAAACAAATGTCTATTAGACGTTTTTCTTTTTTACCTACAACAAAGGCCGTATTTCTTGATTTTTTTGCTGGCTTAAGTTCTTATGTAATTTGATGTGTAATCGTCATCTGGCTTCCAATTTCAAATCAACGACGGCGTTGATTTTAGGTAAACAGGTAGAAATGTTGCACACGCAATATTTAGTATCCAAGATAACGTGAAAGAGAAAAGTGATTGGCATGTCATAATTATAGGGGGTGAAAAAGAGAGTAGCTTTTAAGTTTTAACTTGAGCTGATTAGCCTAGTTTCAACGTGCTACTTTTGGAGCGGATATATCTGATATACCAATTTCACTGTCACTTCAATGTCTCCCGCTTGCTATGGAGGGAAGTGGCAACTAAACATTTATTCCTACTCCTCCTATATATTCTTTTATGATTAATTTCGTTGCGGGTTCCAAGACAGTCGAGTCATTTCTCTGGGACGCCTCGAGCTTCATTGCCTCGATGGTTCTCAATGGTTATCATTGTAGATCCTGGCTTACAGGAGTCACAATGATGGGCACGAGTGGTGGGCTAGTCCCATACCAATTTCACTAAATACAATATCACTGCAATTATATTATATATTCTATAATATACCTAGACGCCATAGCCAGTCGTATGCTCCTCTCCTGTTCTACCAGCTCGTCTAGCTTCAGCCACTGGCGCACCCTCTCCATGTCGATCTCTGCGCGGCGCAGCTTCTCCCACTGGTAGTGCTTCAAGCAGGACTTCTTGGGCGCCCGGCAGAACTCTCCCGTCGGCTTGAACACCTTGCGGACTAGAGGACAGCCGCACACGTCCTGGTCACTGACCTTTGGGTCTTTGAAGTGCTCGGGACACATTACCTGGTGATGCAACCTAAGATTAGAATTTTAGAAAATTTCCTATGCCTTCATCCCGGGAACTAAGACTATACAAACTGGTAAAGTGAATAGGGAAGTATTTTTAAATAAAATAATTTCGTAATAGTCATGTCGAAATTTTGTAAACTCTAAATTAAACGACAGCTTATTTCCCGAGTTTTCCGCAATCGCATTTCTATGTTATCATTATATTACATAATGATATTAAAATTGGTCTCTTTAATAAATAAATAAACTGTTCACATCTCCACATCACATCCCACTTACCCTCAATCTCTTACAATAAGTAGCATTAATCGGATTATAGTAGTCACAGAACATGCTCTGCCCGTCGATGCGCGTGCGATGCCTGCTGCCGAACGACGCCTGCGCCTCGTACTTGACGAAGCACTTCTCCATGTGCTTGACTGCCGTGCGCGAGTGTATCTCGTGGCCGCACGTGATGCAGTACATTGATGTCTCGTCGTCTGCGTCCTGGGTGCGATAATAATAATAATGAGGTTGTCGACATGTGGGAAGTGGACTCGGCAATTATTGTGTCGATAGTCATTGCAGAAAGCGGTACTCCTCGACACGGCTCGCATTGTGAGGTGGTTCCTCGAGATTAGCACATTAATTTTCAATAATTTAATGTCATTATTTTTAGTCCATGCTTTATTTTAAGGTAATTAGATATTAATTCTATCTGCCGTAAAAATCTTCAAAAACCAAATAATCTCTTTGATTTACTAACAACACGTAATTTCGTCAAAACATAAGTCAGTACTTTTATTTTTAAACCAAATAAAAATAATCTTGTATTAATTAATATCAAATTGTACAGGAATAAGTTTTACAACCAACCTTATCATCAGTATGCACAATAGTAGCATTCTTTGCTCTGGCAACGATGGCGTCTAGATCCGAGTGTTGTGTGTCGAGCGCCCTGAGTGCGGCCTGCGCACGCGCAAGCCCGCCGCGCACCACCTCCAGGGACTTGCGGTTCTTCTGCTCCGCCACGCACGTCGACAGGGACCACTCCTGGATGCGCTGCGGTAGGACCTGGAGATTCATGTTTTAGTTAACTAAAGAACATCATTGATCGTATCCAAAACAATATTTTTACAAAATATTATTTGACAAATGACTCTAATCACAAAGATAAACCTTAGTTCTTAAATAATTCCAGTATGATAAATGCCCTGTTTCGTAACACTGTAACTTCATAAGTAATAAGTGATAATAATGTTAAACACAAATGAATGATGATCAAGATCATAATATCATTAACAATTTACAATTTACTAGTGTGACCATATTATACAATTTCCACCAAAAGACGATGTTGCCAACTAACAACAAAGTAAACCCTTAAAACAGAGTTACTTGCCTGGTATATCCTGGCGGTGGCGAGCCTCATGCCGCACTGCGCCGAACAGTACTTGGAGGCGAACTGCGCGGCGCGCGTGCACTGCGGCCCGTAACACTGCCGCGCTTCTGACGTCTGCAGGTGCGCGAGAGACTCTTCTGGCTCGTGTTGCTCGCGCTCGTGGTGCTTCTTCTTAACTCTGTTACTGCTGCTGCGATGGTCATACAGATTATATCAAAAATAATATAAGAGTTAGGCTCGAAAACAGTTTGTAATCAATATCATTGCATTTGGTTTAGTTTTGGAATAAATAGGTTCCATTTTATTCATACAATCACTCACGTAATTCCTTAATACTGAATAGGTATTTCCTTTCACCAGGCAGCTATGTTTCCACATTTCGCCGCTCTTGATAAGTATACATTGATGATCACAGATTTTGATCTTTTAGAACTACATAATTATGTAATCTTGGTACACAAAGTTCTGAAGTTATTATCTCCTATAAATGCTAAACTAAAGCCATAAATTACCCTAGCAAGGAATAAAAACATTAATATTATTAGTTAGTATTTCACTGTAGAATATTTGAATTTTAGAGTGGCATTATATAATTTATAGTACGGAATTATGCACGTGACAAACCATAAACATCTGTTTATGTCAATTAGGTGACAGCAAAAAGTATAAATTACATTAGCATACCTGGATTGTCTAGAAGTCTTCTTACTCTTGATACAAATCCTCATTTTACACTTCAGCTTCAACTTATTACTGCTCCCATACTTGTACATGTCCTCACAGGCTTCACAACTGAAAGAAAATACACTCTGATTGTTTTATCCTTAACAAAAGAATTAGTTCATAATATTGTGGGAGGATGGCATAATATTTACATAAAGACAGGTCAAGTGCAGTTCATGTCCATGAGTATTATTATTAGCTCTGGTCAACATACTTATTGCTTCATATGTCATATATTCTGACACTCCAGTAAGTCGTTTTTTAAACCATTTGATGTCCTGTGCGGTTGACTGATGAACTTCAACCCATAAATCTTTATATGCATTTGTGCGGTGATTAGTTTTACTTTGTACTTAGGTTACAGCTTGTATATTTACAACACATTTTATATTATGCCTTGGCAATAGGGAATATGCATGTGATTCAAATATGAGCCAAATATATATTTTAATAATCTTTGCCTATATCAATATTTTTTTATATAATTTCTTTTTGATTAAGAAAATGATTATTAAAAATTGCCACAAATGAGCAGGAATTTCAAAGTAGTTGAAACGCTACTCTAACTTTCTGATGTACTGTGACATAGTCTTAGATGTCGAAAGTGTATTTTACATTTATTTACTTGAATACTTGTAAAATACAAAACATTGATAAATTACAGAGCACAATAATTTTACAGCTATTTACTAGTTGTTGAATACTGGGATTTTACGTCACGCCAAGCGCGCCAAACTAGCGGGCGTTAAAAGTGGTTGTATTAGGATGATATTTATAAAAAAAACTGCCTAAATATTCATTATTTGGCGGTTTTTTTTACAATTATAAATCGATGTAAGGTATCGTACGATTTATATTAAAAAATATGGACTTACTAAATACACAAACCCCTTAATAATAAAAAATACAATTTTAAACCAAGGATTAAATTATACCTGTCACTGTCATTTACATATCAAAGAATAGAGATGTCAAAAGACCTAGTATGGGGTTAGTTAATGCCGGTATGATCCTGTTTAAGAATAAGAGGGAAAAAGTTTTACTAGTGCCAACACAACTTCCACAATAAGAGCTTACAAAATTCAAACAATACTAACTGCCCACAATCATTGAGCTGCAAACATCCCGGGCAGTCTCCACAGCCATCTTTGGTGCTTGGTCTTTTAGATGACTTGTTCTCCGAGTGGTCTTTCTCCTTGCGCTTCTTTTTCCTATCATCTCGAGTAGCTAAGCAAAGAAATAACAATGCTTTAACTCTTAAAAACAGAAGCAGATAAATACTTAACAAACTTAATCGAAATCAACCTTGATAGTATACTCCATAGAAACGATTTATGAACCGCACAACTAAATTTGCTATGTTGTAAGTTCTAATTTGTAGCCTTTATGAAATAAAAACCCTTATGACTATAGACTCAATAATTATTTCAATGTAAAGTTTCATACCAACATCCCCATCGTTTTCTCTCTTCTGTGGTCTAAATCGTGTCTTAAGAGTAGGATCTTCTTCACGACAGCGGTCACAGAAGTAGTTCTTTATGTACTTAGCTTCTCTCTCGGATATGTTTATGCAATCACCATGATACCACTCTTCGCATGAATCGCAGGCTCTAGGAACAAATAAACAACAAGAACTTAACATTATTATGATAAGAGAGATCTGAATCGTTATAATAAATCGTTATTATAGTAGTCAATGTGTATCGGACTGTTTTGATAGTCAACAAATCTCACATCATAAATCGTGAACTATCCGATGATCGGCATATGCAGTAGGCTTGGCCAGCTTGATTTAGAAGAGTGGTGATCTTAGATTGCCGCTCCGGCAGATCAAATTGCTTTGCAATGTCTGCTTTCTGAAAAAAGAAAACATTGTGATATGTGAGCAACAATCTTATAAAACTAAAAGTTCCCATAAAATACATGCGCAAAAACTTACGCTCTGCTTGTATTTTTTATCACCCATGATTTATCATGAAATTGCAAGTACTAACGCTTGCTTTATTGTATAATATAAAATATCACTTTTGTATTGACAGTAATAGAAACATTAGAAACAACTCCAGAAATTCGTGCATCATTGATTTATTCTGGCCATAAACAAAATTCTATTTTTCATCTGACAGATTAATAAAATCCACAGAGTAAATATAGTCTATGGTAATATAGTACTTAAATAGATAAAATTCTAGCCATATAATTACTAATAGTTTTATTGCTTGCCATATAATTACTAATAGCTTGCTAATAGTTGACTTGCCAAGTTTCTAGATAGTATCGACTACGGAACTGGTTGGTTTTAAAACTAAACGCGATCTGTCATGTCAAAACTATCGTTACCATAGCAACTATAATTGTTTATGTAGTTATTTATTGAGGTTAGAAAAAAGTCCGATTGATCTATTATAAAACAATTAAAGTTTGAGATAGCTATGGAAGATTTAGATACTCCTCAAATAATCACACATATTGAGCATAATATTAACCATTCTATATTTGATTGTAAATGGATTCCATGTTCTGCAAAGTTTGTTGTTGTCGGTTCTTTGCCGAGGGGTACTGGTACGATTGAACTATTTGAAATCACTTCTGGTGAAATACGTAAAATAAAAGAGATAGAAAGACCAAACTCATTCAAATGTGGAACCTTTGGTGCCAGTAGTGACGTTGAAAGAAAATTAGCAACTGGTGATTTTAAAGGCACTCTAGAAATATGGTAAGCTCTTTACTGTATAAGTAACAAAAATGACCAGACTGACGCGCTTTCCAAGTCTCCTAATTATGCAATGGAAATTTAATATTTTGATACGTTAAAAGTATATTTCTTATCATTTTTTAAACTTTCTAATGCTTCAGATGGATTCAATTTTTTTTGTTGATTATATTTATTGCATAATGTCCATTTACAGGGATCTAGAGAAAAGCACCCAAGTCTACATAACAAAGGAACATACAGATATAATTAATTCCATGGATGCAATGGGTGGTAATATAGTGAACTGTGGTGCTCCAGAAATTGTCACTGGCAGCCGGGATGGTAACAATACCTTGTTATTCTTTGTTTTATGTGTAAATCTCTAGCTTCATTAGTCTCTTCCTTACTCTGTAATAATAAGATTGGTGAATTCCTTTATCAAGTACATCTAACAGTCTTCAAATAAGGAGTTAATGTAGATAATTTGTGTCATTATCACATACACATCACATCATGTTTATTTTAGGCACTGTCAAAGTATGGGACCCCCGTCAAAGGGGCAAGCCTGTTGCAAACATGCAGCCAATGAAAGGGGAAGCAAAGAGAGACTGCTGGGCTGTTTCATTTGGAAACTCTTTCAATGATGCTGAGAGAATTGTTGTGGCTGGTTATGATAATGGGGACCTCAAGATGTTTGATTTGCGAACTATGTCACTTAGGTGGGAATGTAATTTGAAAAATGGGGTATGTTATCTTCGTCGTATTTTTTTATATTCTCTGACTAAACTTAATTGTCAATTAGTATTATATTAACAGTTAATTATTACAGGTATGCAGCACTGAGTTTGATCGCAGGGATATACCAATGAATAAGTTAGTTGCTACTACTCTAGAAGGAAAGTTCCATGTGTTTGATGTGAGAACTCAAAATCCCACCAAAGGGTTTGCTCAAGTAAGTGACATCGAAAATGTATACTGTTATTAATACATTTTAGTGTTGTTATATAACTTATTTATTTTTAAGGTGCTTGACAATACAAACAAAAGTGGAACTATCTGGGTAGCGCGTCATGTTCCACAGAATAGGGACATATTTTTAACTTGCGCTGGCAATGGTCAAGTCTCCTTATGGAAATAGTAAGTGTATCAATACTAGTTGCTTGTTTTACAAATTTTGTTTTCATGATTTTTTAACGATTAACTAACAGGATCTAAATTAATTCTCAAACTCGGATTTTCTTACGATCAAAATCAGGTATTTAGTAATTCTATTACAGCTAGAAATCCGAATTTGTGATGTTAGACAAGGTATCATATTCATCAGAGTACTCGGTTGTAACTTTAGCATACCTACCTGATTGGCGTAGTGGCTAAGCGATTAGACTGCTGCGCTAAGGGCTGCGGGTTCGATTCTCGCACGGGGCAAAAATTTGTGTGATCCGCAGATGTTTGTCCCGAGTCTGGGTGTTCGTGTATGTGATATTTCATGTTTATGAAACGCACCCGAGATACAGGCGAAATTCCTAGTGTGGGGCGACGTTTTTTTTTTTAAATAAATAAATAAAAAAAATAAAAAAAACATTGCGACTCATTAACGCTACTGGCAATGTTTTTAGCGAATATCCCGAACGACGATACCATGTGGACTCCCAAGGCGTGTCGAGCGGCGTGCCGGGCAAGCTACAGCGACTGCAGCGCATGGTCATCAGCACGCAGCCCATCAACGCTCTCGACTGGAACCGCGACCACCTTGGACTCGCCGTCGCCACCGCTTACGACCAATACGTTCGGATCATAGTCACTACTAAACTTAATCTTCAATAACTGTGCAATATTCAGTTTTATGGTTCTCATGGTTTGCGTTTATTATTTCCTAATAAAGCACCTTTCTTGATAGATCTTCACACAGTTATGTTGAAGAACAGTAGTGACGATTCTGGCATTTTAAGAGCTGATAAATGAAACTATGACGTAATTATCATGTGTTTAAATGTTTGTAGTGTCTTGTCAGACCTTCTGTTACTATAAAAATATATCTATTATTAAGTATATGTATTGTTTTGTGTTCATCATCAAATAAATAGTATGGATCAAACTCAATTATGGAGTTCATAAAAATAAAACAGCATGTCAATTTTCTAACTAAAAAGAGCGATTTATTGTTAGCCCTAGTACTTAGGTACACATTATAAATAAAATAAACACTAGCATTCAGTTCTTATGACCACTAATAAATTTCAAGTTGATTGATCATGCACCACGCTCTAAAGTCGTATCAGGTTCATTGCACCGCGCAGTTAAGAATTTTCTTATCTGTTCATAACTTCATACCTTCGACTTTAGAACGTGGCGACGATTAGTCAACATAGAAGCGTGACTGACTACATTCTTCACATAACATCTTCATTCTAGTTAAAATAATTCTAATTAATTCAAAAATCTTATTAAGGAAACGCAATATTTAACACAGATATTATAACCATTGCTACAAAGATAAACTGTATGGTCCAATATTTCCGTAGCTTTATGGTTCTAAATTATGCAACCATCTAATGAAATTAATTAAAAATCATCCGTCATATCATAGCTGAAAACATTCCTACGCTGATTTAAACAACTACATTATATCGACTCTTTAAATAAGCATTCATTTTTTACCAAAATCTTATGATTAGTCTAAAACATTATGTGCAATCCACTTGCATTATGTAGTTGGTACTCTATTTTATTCGGACAACACATTTGTAGTTCTTTTGTTTTGTAATTCATCACTCAAAGGCAATAAATGTTACGTGTAACCTAACTAGTGAATTCGAATTGTACAAAAACTAAATTTTTATACTCCGTACGTAAGCTAATGTTCACTACTTCTATAAAACTTACATTATTTTTACACTCTCATGTAGATGGACTTATTTAATTTTGATCTGCTTTTTATAAAGTCAGATTTAAGTTTCAGATATCTTGAGATCGCATTCGAGAACACAACAGTAGCATTCATTGTTTTTTCTCGATGCTCATTACAATAGATTGCATATTAGATTTCAACGAAATCCAATATTCAATTTATAGGAACTGACGTCCGGAAGTAAGGCAGATAACACATTAGCGAAGCTAGGCTGTCACAGTAAAGCCAAATCGGCTTCTGTAAACATTTTACGAACTTGTTGACTAACATACTGCGTTACCTGCCAGTGGCCTCAATTTTTGTATCATGCAGTCAACTGCAAATGCCAACCAATATAATACTCTAAAAGCCCGATACATTTAATTAGTCATGGCATGGCGTTAAGTCATTTCGTCAATAGCTTTTGTTGACTTATTTTTTACCATTACTACCCAATTATTCACAGCATGTTACTGTCAACCATTATTGACATTTTTATAATACAGCCAGTTGAACATACAATATTCCCTCAAACACAATTAGTGTCTAAATATAACAATCCACTGTATATTACTAATATAATAGTCGACGCTTATAACGGAACCTCAAATTAAAAAAAGAATAACTGCTTAAGTTCTATTTTTGTTGTATTTTTGTTGCAACTTTAATATAATGATGGATTGTCAAAATAAGGAATGAGACCTTAGTGAAATGATATTGAATCTTATCAAACATATATCAAATTACTGTTTGAAACTAACATTATTAAAATTCTACCGTTAAAAGGCTGGCTCGTACTTAAATATTAAACATTTCACACGCTACGGAAAAACCAACATAAATTACTTAACTACCATGTATAGAAATAAACGTACATTGAATATTTACATTTGATTACCTTATATTAATAGGGCTAGTACTACACTATCAAGGCATGTGTTAAATCATAGCATAATGTTTGTATGTCACGGAACATGGCGGCCGCACTTGTTTGATAGTGTAGTACCTAATAAAAAGCACAGGTGGATCCATAAAAATATTGAGAGGCATGTGCAATAAAAAAATATTCTAATCTAGATAAGTTTCAAACGAAACCTCTATTAATTAAATAATTCAGTTCATTCATAATTACAACAATTATTTTATATTATTAAAATCGGCACAGCAATATACAAAGCATAAAATATTTTTTGCAATTTCTTGAATTTTCTTTTTACCGTATCTTACATGTTGAATTCTACAAATAAATATTAATAGTTTATCGCAAATGTATAATAATTAACCTTAATTTAAACATACAGACACCGTAAATATAGATTTATGAAAGTAACACATTTTGCATACACAGGGATTATAAATATTTCGCAATTCATAAACTATCAATTAATATTCGATGAAATAATATTTTATTGAAAATTGCGAAATTAGTATAATAAATAAGTAAAAGATTTGGAAAATTGAATATAATTGTTATAAATAAATGTATTGTCTAATTGTTTAGTCGATCACATGATGCAAATGTAACGTTTGGTGAAGCCACAGTGTATAGTGAGATTCCGTCCGTATGTGTGTTGCATAGCCAGTAACGCAGTTAGTAAGTCTTTACTAACGTAGTCATGTGAACGCCCTCAACGCGTTGAGGATCGCCATAACTAGTTACTAATGGTAACGACTAACGTAGCGGAAGCTTGATGTTGGTCGTCACGAGCCTGAAGCATTATGGCATTCCGTCATGTAATACGTCCGTTAATGCACTTTGTACGCACACGTCAAATAGCCGCTGGCGACCTGCAACAATATTTACATATAATTATTATAATTTGCGATAACTAGTTGACTTTTTGTGAATTTCCTTCCTACACGGCACTGCATGTGCTTATTGTTAATGAGCAACATACTATATATTTTAAAACCAAATATAAATTACCTATCAAATGGCTTCCAACTACCATATTTTAATACTTTTTACCGATCTCATAATTTCCCTAATGCCATTAGAGGTTGATTTTAATGAGTACAAAGCAAGGGTGAAAACCCCAAGCCATTGAAGCGTAATTTCAAGGAAAAGCTTGCATTGGTATAATAATATAAATAGCATTATGTAAAACCCTCGTGGGTAGGAATTATTTCATGTGGTTGGCTTTATTTTCAATTACCGCGATAACATCTGCTTCCGTTGGAATGTGTTCAACCTTTATGAATTATTTATAAACTAGATGTGCCCGCGACTCCGTCCGCGTGGAAATTCGGAAACAGCAAAAGTATTTTTAAATTGTTTATATATTAGCATTAGCAAAGATTGAGCGAATTCGATTTAGTAGTTTTTACGCCATGCCGTACTATTTTATTACATGTATAGCTGTTGCCCGCGACTTAGTCCGCGTGTATTTCGGATAAAACACCAGTAGTAAATTGAACTTTTAACAGAAAAAATTACCTACCAGGCAGGCTGTTTTAAGTAGGTTAAAAATCTTTAAACCACTTATTTAACTAAGAATACTTTCCGGTATTTAAAAAAAAACCGCAAAAATTGAACGGTAATTACGGAAGTTACAAAAAGTCTATTGAAAATTATATATAACTGAAGAAGAGAACATAAATAAATCCGTTTTGTGCGTTTCTGAGTTTCTGTACATTGAAACTGCTGTAGAAAAAAAAATGCCAAGGATAAAAGACAACCGTGACGACCTGATTGGCGCAGTGGTAGCCACTGCGCCAATCAGGTCGTCACGGTTGTATTTTATCCTTGGCATTTTTTTTGAGCGCGAGCGATTGGTTGTGGGTTCGATTCCCGCAAAAAAAGTGTGATCCGTAGATGTTTGTCAAAAAAAAACTAAACAATCTAATTATTATTATTATTTAATAATACCTACTTTAAACTTATATCTAAAAACTACGTATCTGTATTTTTAAAATCTAAAGTGCGCTTATTCCAAGGAACTTAATGCACTGATAGCCGAGTGGTATGACCGTAAGACTGTTAAGTCAGATGTCGCAAGTTCAAATCCCGGCACACACTAATGTCTTTTCGAAGTCATGTGCTTACTATAATATTACTTAAAGCGGGTGCAACCAATGCTGCTTATAGAAATCTTGTCAAACTACCCTCCATGCACGCTCCGGGTTGTCGTGTGTTGAGACACTTTGAAGAAATGCCTAACGATCAAACACGTTATTGTGGCTAATTTATAAAAGATAGATATATACTATTGAAGACTTTTTTGTAGATCTTTTGGAGACCATCATTTTTGTAATACATACTTTTGGTGTATAATCAACGAATGCGAGGATAAGAGCTTGAAAGCGCATTTTCATCCGACTTGCTTCAAATTTATCATTACTGCTCAGCTCCTATGTGTTTTAGCGTTATGTTATATAGCCTATAACCTGCCCAGGAGTATGGACTACAATCGTACCAAGTTTGGTTAAAATCCCTTCAGTAGTTTTTGACCCATGCGTGCACATACAGACAGACAGACAGACAGACAGACGGACAGACAGACAGACAGACAAAAAATTTACTGATTGCATTTTTGGCATCAGTATCGATCACCAGTCATCCTCCAATATTAATTTTGAATATATATTCAATGTACAGAATTGACCTCTCTACAGTTTTATTATAAGTATAGATATAGATTTTAATTCAATGACTATTTGTTTGTTCGTTAGTATCCTGAGGCTTTGAGTACAATAACGTCCTTCTGTCCGTCTGCTATCTTAGATCTATATTATTTAGAGTACTAACAGTAAATAATATTAAATCCATTATAAGCAGCTTAATTTAAGCAAGTGAATAGCTATCAGGCAGACCTGTTTTGTAAGAATCTATTGATTAATAAATACAAAGCACATTATTAGTTAAGCAGGTGCTAATTGCGAATTAGTGTTTTTTACAACTAAGCCCTTACACCGACAGAAAAGGCAAACGTAGGTAGTTTCCTGAAAGCTCATTGGAGTTTTAAAAATGAATTGTATTGTTAACTAAATACTTTATTGTTTGTAGGGGGATGAATTAATAATACTTCCATTCCGTCACCAGGAAAGAACGTAGTAAGGCCACCAATTTAGTGCCTAGCTGATAAATTGGCTCTTCACAACATCTACACCTATTACTTGGTACTTATGGACCTATTTATTGGTACTATTATAAGAGAACCCTCGAAAACCAATTGATTCGTGGACTACACATAATTGTGTAATTATCACTTACTACAATGAGTACTGACCTGTGCGTGTGTTGCGAGATTCAGTCGAGGTTGTCCTGAAAGATGAGCCGCACGTAGCCGGGCGAGCCCTGCAGCGGCGCCGCGCAGAACGGACAGATGGCGTGGAAGCCGTTCGTGCCGTGCGGGATGTCCACGCTGGCCCAGTACCTGCAAGTCATGTCATGGTTATAACGGAACAAGAAAGTTTGGATGTATATTTTGTACTCCTTTACGCAAAAACAGCTGGATGGATTTTGAAAAAACTTTAGAGTAATATAGCTTATACATCAGAGTAACACATATAATTTATTACGATTCTAGCTTTGCTTTGTTGTATTCTTGCATTACTGCAAACCCAACGTTCATTTTTGCGTAATAAGGGGAAGGCTTGTGTTTAACAGTGGACGTCTTCCGGCTGATGATGATGGTGATAGTGTTGTTATACGAACTTGACGGTCCTCTCGGAGGCCATGTGCCCGCAGGGGTTGAAGGCGTAGGTGGGCGGGCCGGAGTCCACGTAGAAGGCGGGCTCGATGCCCATGCACACGCGCACCACGGTGCCGGCCGTCAGGCACATGGGGCAGCGCCGCGAGCTCGCGTCCGAGCCCTCCGCGCCCCACGAGTGCTCGCCTGACGAAGTTATTTTATTTATTTATTTTATACATCATTATTTTAAATATATTTTCCATTTAATTAAGTTACAAGTATACATTGTTACTTAGACGTAAATAAACACGTCTTGACAAACCTCACAAATAATATTTGTTTTATTTTTAACAAAATTTCTACAGTATCAGAAATACCAAAAAAAATGGTATCAAAGACCCAGATCTCCTAACGTCAGAAAAAAAGGCAGTCGTCAACGACTTACGAATCATAAGGAAAAATAAATTCCCCTGTTTCGAGTAAGATTATTTTACTCCGACAAACAATAGGTAAAAACAAATCACTAATCTACCACATTAACACACTTTCCTTAATCTAGTACCAAAACTGTGTTATGAAACTTAATAAATATCGTTTATAATCTAAACTAGGTAGTAGGCAACAAGTTCTATTCACCTACATTATTGAGAACATTATAAATATTATAGATAAGTATTGTCACTAATGACAAAACAAAAACGAATTACTGCTCTCAGATAAACTAAAGAAAATAGGCTACGCAAAAAATCTTATTCTTCACTACAAGCTTTTGGTTTGTTCTTCCTCGTATCAGATTTCTACCTTCAAATCTCATATCAAGGATTAATCTATAGGTAGGTATTAGAGGTCGCTCTGAGGTCAAAATATGACCGTAATTATGATACAAATTGTAACTTACAGCACTTCTCCATATAAACTTTAGCTATGACATATCTCACACTACTCCGTCCTCAAAATTTTCGTAAGGGGTTAAACGATTTTGCTTCACGTATTAACATATAGATAAAGTGTACATTAATGGTTACCTTGCACGTGTCCACAGTTGAGGTACACGTAGGGCTGGTTGAGGTCCTGGTGTGCCGAGGACAGCTTGCGCGGGATGACGAGCGTGTTGAGCCCCACGGGGCACTGCGGCCGGCCCGCGTTCAGCTCGTCCACTAATGTCTCCAGATCGCGTTTTGTCTGCAACATTCAAGGTACAGATATAATACATATTTTCTAGTATATTAAAATGGTAGAGTAGGTTATAGCCACTTGTTATACTTATTAAAACAATAATTTTTGGTGAAACTTGCGTACTACCTAAGGTAGCACCGGACAGATAACAAATCAGTCAGCTTTTATGCATCAAAAGCCTCACACTTTATTTCATGATTAATTGATTACTCGAACAGCAATATCATTTTAATGGTTATATAGGTAAGTACTGGATGGACTGCAACAAGTAACACACCATTCTAAAATAGGAGCCATACAAGGAATTACCTCGCACAATAGTTTTGCGCGATAACATTGAGACCGCCATATTAATTTGCGTATTGTTTAACGTGAGGTTTATTTTCGTTAGTAAACTTACCGGTGAGTTTTTAAGTCCTTCAGCACTCCTCCAAAGCAGTGTCGCGCCACATAAATCTATCATCGTGCCGTCTCTGAGGACGTTTGTCTCTGCTTGACAGGGTAGGCCCTACAAATGGAAAAGAAACCTTATATAGTGTGTGATTTGATACCTGAAGCGTATACTGAATAAATAAATATTGTCAAGTAAATCGTCTACTTTAAACGTTGAAGGAATCTTAGGGTTCTCACGCGTGCTAAAAATTCTAGATGCAATCCAAGAATGTAGTATTGTTTTCAGTGTTTTTTGTTTTCTTCTATTGTTATAAATTCATAATTCAATCATGATATAATTATAGTAATCACATTACACTCATAAGCGTCAACATAGCTATATCGGACATATGAACTGTACCTGTAGGTCATGCAAAAAATAATAAATGACAACCTCCTTTCATCTTACAATGACAAATACTAAGCTAACAATTGCATTATTACGAGCTGCGCCCCGCGGTGTTACCCGCAGTATTTTTTGGGATAAGAAGTAGCCTTTGTGTTAATCCAGGGTGTCAGCTGCCGCCATATCAAATTTTATTAAAATCAGTTTAGCCGTTTGAGCGTCATGAAGTAACAAACATACAAACACACCCACAACCTTTCGCATTAATAATATTAGTGTGATTTCACTTTAGTTCATAGTGATACCTAAATCTAGACGAGTGATGGTTGTAGCGAACCTGTAAAAAGCCAGGCAGTAAGTTAAATATCAAAGTAAGGCAGATGTCCCTGTTACACGACTGCCATTAAATTAAAAAACTACTGGCTCATTCTTTTTTAAAGGCAGCTGTTATTTTTTGTTCTACCGTTTTTAATACTAGATTGGCACGTGGTTGTAAGTTTTCATTCCATATGGCCAAAGAGAACATAGGCTTCATTTCTGAAGTAACAACACAATAACGGCAAGATCTGTTGTTGTTTGGGCGACAGGAGACAGTATTATCGCATATTTATTTTTGTCTCTTATGTTGTTTTTGTCGGTCGTTTATTGTGGTACTGTACGGGACAGGTGTTCAACGGTACTTACTGCTCCTTTTTTATGATCCAATCTGTTATCAATTGGCATGCTAAAGCCACATATATTTGTCACTTTGTTTATCTTTGTATAGTACAAATTCGCACGTTTCGTCGCTAAACTAAGTTATTAACCCAAGAAATGAAAGCATTACTATAGACATTTCTCTCGTTTACCTTCCAAAGTAGCGCTTTTGATATAGAAATCTTGCTACACCGTGTCCCGTTATTACCCTACACCCTACACGCGGTACTGTTTATATCATTAGTGTTTCTGTTTGTGGTTTGTACACAACAGTGTGGTAGTATTATGCCAGGTGTATTAAAAGATCGTGTGTTACCTTCTGTTGTGCAGAGCGGCTCTCCCTGAGCGAGAACACAGCGCCTCCGACGGATGTCTCGCGCCACGGGCCGCAGGTGGCGCTCCCTCCACAGAAATCCCCGCGCGGGTGCATAATCAGCACACCGTTTGTCGTCAGCCCGTCTATTTCGTGGTTTTCTGTCCATTTCGTCGCTTTTTCCTGGAAATAATGATTCATACAATTTGCGTGATTTCTAGATAGAAATACCCCGTAGTTTCCGATTAGAAATGTGATTAACTTTAAACGATTACAGTGCTAAAATTAGACTTCTAATGGGATATGATTTCTTGTTTGCGAAAGACGTCGACAAGCTGCTAAATATCCTATATTTTATTCAGTAGTAACAACCCCTTAAATACGCTCCAAAGGGATGTTTTAATTTTAATGAGAAATCCCCTGTAAACGTATTTGGAGTAGGTACTATAAAGAAAAACTTGACTAGCCTGATAATATTATTGATTGCAATATTCAACAGTAATGACATGACTAAGCTTTAATTTCCTCGACTAATGATAGAACTCTGTGATAATAATCTTTCATCAGAAAACTGTAGGTGTAGTTGCGCATTACAAATGTATTTTTTGTTTATTTATGTTGTCTATAAATATCTTTAATGTTTCAATATCCTAAGTGATATTTCAAAGAATGTAAGACTCCAATAATACTGGTGGCACAGAAACCCAAATAAATCTGCAATGATGACTTCAATGTAGTTTAAGTCTGAATATGTTTATAATTGCTGCAAAAGTTGTGAATGTCCAACATTAACATTAGGAGAGCGCTCTAGCTAAGCGGAGGCACATTGAGAGCAAATGGCAAGTTAATCGTTGGCATTTGCCTACATACATTTACGTGATGAGGTTGACGTCACAGCCGCCTACATGAGACGTCAGAAGCGTCAAATTTGAGACTGTTTTTAATGAGGATTAAGGGTGCCAAATTCAGCTAATGAGGCCATATGAGGGCTCATCCACCAAGCCCTGGGAAGGTCGTTCAGTCAATTGCTTATCATTTTATTAATCACAACGTGCTGTTAACGTATTATTCACGTCAACAACAAAAGAAAAAGGTCACACATTATTATCATGTTATAGAGGAATCGGTACATAAAACTTGTCGTACTCAGTATATTTTGTAATCTAGATCAACTAGTTTTTATCTCTCATGTTCTACGAAATAGCGTCCTGTTTTTCTAGATTTGTCAGAGGAGTTTAGATAATAATAAGTTGTTTACCTATACTAATTTTCAACTAGCACTTACCCCTAAAAATATATTTCTGGAGGAGTCAAATCCGGCAGCGTATATGCGGCAGTTGTTGACGTCGGTGCGGTCTGCTATGATGCGACATGCAAACCGTGATATTGTGCTCTGCAGCACTTTGGTGTCGCCGCTTTTGTCGCCAGCCACCGTGTCCATTACCACGAAGTCGATCGGCGATTCCGATGACCTACCAATCTGTAGATAAAGTAAATGTTTTCTTTAAAAATTACACTTGACCTTTTTGGTTAGAAGGTATAATTAATTATAATAATTCGATGAAATATGAGGATATTAGTAATAAAGGCTCACTTTCTTGCCAATATTTATTATACATCCAGCGGACAGTAAATGTAAATGTTTAACTGAATGGTTTACTCAAACAATCAATTGTTGAACTTCAATGTAAAGTAAGATCTATCTCAAGTCCAACAGCAGTGCCTGACTTTGCAGTGCATTACCTTTTTACAATATCAATCAGTTTAATATAAATAGTTATATTATTATTTATTTATTTTAAATAAATATCTACGAATAAAGTTATTAAATTATTTACACGAAACTATTATTATTATACTATATACCTTATTATACAACTAATATATACCTACATGATTCAATATACAAATTTAAATAAATCTAAAATTATGCGTCGAATTATTTCCTTCTCATCATTTTTCAATGTTATATATAAAGTTGTATTTCTACGAACTGGTAAATGGAAATTCCCTAATGTAAAACATAACATAGTACTTTAAAAACAACAGTGCTGATAAAATATTTGCTGACGAGAGTGGAAATCCCAAATTACCTAAGATAAATATCATAAAAAATCAAAAGATGATAGGAAGAAATGTTCATTTTTAGAGTTTTGAAATGTTATCTAATGACACCGCCTACTGGCTAGTAAGCTTTTACCGCACTAGAGAATAAACACGATTTCGACACCAAAAGTCAAGGTAATTTCACGGTGACAAGTTTTTTTGCTATTGAAGTGATAAACGAGTAATAAATCATCAGCAACAGTTGCTGTCCAGTCGAGGAGTGTGAAGGCTTCCTTACGTCACTCGTTCCAGAGAGTGACCGTAGCGCTCTGATTGTCAATGGCGAGATTCGCGAGCCTTCTGTCAAGTGCTCTTCCAAATGCATCTTAGAGGCCAAAGGAAATGGTTAACAAAAATAATTCAAACTCAAAGTAACAATATTAATTAAGTATGAAATATTTGCCCGTGCATTGTATATAATTAAAAGAACTCTTATGTCTGTCTGCACAAAAATCTATATTTATAGAAAAAAACACGTCAGTTATTTGACAAACCAACACAATTTCGCATAAATAAAATTAGTAGGATAATTTAAAGCAAGTTTCGAAAACGTGTTCCATTTTTTCCGATACTATAATTACGGAGGGAATTCCGTTTTTATCAACATTCCCAACAGTTTTGTTGATTGCCTTGTTGGCCCATTTGTCGTTTGGCAATCATGCGCCTTATTTCTTAAGCCAACTGGGACGTCAGCATCATTTTATTTTTACATCAACACCGGGGATTGTATTTAAACATTCTCGTTAAAGCGACTTAAGTTACCTTCAATACTAAAAACGTTCAAGTGATTCTTAATTAATGCTTGTTTAGTTAGTTCTCGGAGCAACCTTTTAATACCCAATTACGAGAATTTCGAAACTCAATTTCACCCGATGTTAGGTAAGATTGAGTTCAATTAACTTATAATAACTTGAGGAGTTTATGAGTATAACGATACGACGCGATGGAAATATGTATTTGAACCGTAGCACCCATTTAGATTATGTACATAATACATTACATACATATATGTAAGATAAGCGTTGAAGTGTAATGATTTAAATTACAAAGTTATCGACATGTTCACATGCTCCATCACGCACATCTTGTTCAATAAGTGGCGATATCAAGACAAATGTTAACGGCATTCCTAAGTCTTCATCGGAAATGGTGGCGTTTGAGTTAGTTGGTATGTTTGCAATATTATAATCGTTGTGGGGGGGTACCAGTACTGGGTAACATAAGAATGCAGATTAGCGTGATCGACGCCGCATTGCCGATGTTGGGTAACTTGAAGCAAGCGACGAGGCGTTTGCGTCACGAGGCGGACGCGGCACCACGATCGACTCAACGCCGCCGTCTGCATTACGAACACACGCTGCCCTGCATTATGCACTCGTGTAATTAACTTTATGACAATCGATCGGCCTACCTATTTCCAAGGCTGAATAGAAAATGTGGAAACTTCTTTGACCTTCTACGAAGCATTTCGATTAAGACTTGACTCAGCAAAAACGTAACCGGCTTTATAAAATATTCACGTCATCACGCCTCTATTTGCCGAATTGATAGGCAATGAGTCTTATTAGGCTATTGCTGTCATTCATATAAAAGAATCTTGTGACAGGCAATCAGTCAAAAGAGCACGACGCTGCTTAGACCTGTGTTTAATTTGTCACGTTTAATTCAATCAGTGTCACTAAACTGCGCAACGACAGCTGCGTCTAGGTTTCAATTGAGCAACTCTGAATAGATTTTTTCTCACCAAACCACAGAATTGGATCAGCGGGCGTGACGAGAGAATGAAGATGGTGGAGATTAAATTTTATCCGGATACCGTCCCGTTATAAACCGTCATTAGTATCCAGTGTGTTAGAACCTTAACACCAAGACTAATCTAATCTGGCCACGGTCTAATATAAACCAAAACAATCGATTATTACATCTTGTGCAAAGAGATAAGAACCCTGTCACGCACGGGTATCGGGCGTGTTTCGAATGGGTATTGTTCTCTAACGGCCTTTAATTGCGTAGTTATTTCAAATGTATGTTCAGCAGTAACTATTATTGCTAACCCACAGGTACATTTAATAGAAGTAAAGTGGACTCATATAGGTAAACATATGTATTTTCGTTTACATCGTAGTGGACATTAGATTTATGCGGGTCACAGCTTCCCATAAATAGTCCTAGCCCAGAAGTCAGTCGTTATACGTTGCGTATCTTGAACAAATAATTATATTATAACCATTCTCATCTTTATAAAATGTATGTATTTTTTTTCTTTATAAAGTGTATGTTTGTAAAATGTATACCAGTTTAGCAGTGTGTATTTCATATATCAGTCAACGGCTATGCCATTAATCATATCTACAGCAAGACGAAGGATATATTACGTGCATTGAATTAAATTTTAATCAACTACCGATACCTAGTTAGAACTGGCAAAAGTGCAACAAATGCTAGCGTACGACATGAGAAACAGGCATTATTTATTACAAACAAGTGTAATTTGAGATGTCTGAGCTGTGACATGCTAAGCCTGCTATCGGTAATGTAATGCAGTGGCCGAAGTAACTAATAGCAGCTGACCGCAGCCAGATAAGTAAGAACACCCTACATCACCAAACCACAACCACGTTGAGCGATTTTATAATTACAAACGATATATTTGTTCAACAAAGGCAATATAATTTTTTTTTAATAACTAAGGGTGTTAATAAATTTTCCATCATTCACCTCGCACGCCTAGAAAAGTAGTCAAGACGAATTAAAATTTTACGTGGTTCAATTGGCACGCTGGTAAGAATAAATCCTTTTGAACTGTTCAGTCCTTTAAGGTCCATTGTGTCTGGCGCGTGCTGCATCTCGAAGATTGCCATTTCAAAAGGAAATTCGATTTGCCTCTTCTCTAGCTATTTCCCCTATTATTTTTGGAGGTGCTGTCGCTTACGTCCGGTTCTAGAGACCTTTCTAGTGAATTTCGCTTCAGTTGGGGACTGAATTTCAATTTGCTTTATTGAATAGAAAGACTATTATATATAATTGACATAAATAATTGAATTTATTGTTTTCAATAATGAAGCCGTATAACGGAGACGATAAATATTCCCGCCTTAGAACAAATTCATAGCTACCGCAGGTGTGAGCGGTTGTAGAAAGGGCTGTGATCGGAACCCCGCCTGGCAATTGAAGCCCCCACTCGAAGGTAATTTCCTTTACATTAACTCGATACTGGCGTTATCACCACGCTTCGCTTGCATTACAATCTAATTTAACCACAGGGAAGTGAATATCATGCACAGCATTTGTCTGTCAATGCCATTGGTAGTAGATACGTACTAAATAATTGCTTTATTTTAATATATAACGTAAGTCAATGATACTGTTGAGAAACATAATTTCGTTTCCGAAAGTTTCCCTTCTTTTATACATTACATCTTCTATTAAAAAAACAAAGATTTTCAAAAGTTCTCGATAACCGTATGCAGAAGAAACAGAATCGAATTTCTCAAAAATATCTTACTTTGGAAAGTACCGTCAGCCGCTAACAGAGCGGCACCATTTACCTGACTGTATTTGTACATTAATCTGCAGTCTGCTTCCTGCTATATGGATACAAAAACTCAGGTAGGTACAAATTTAATACTATCAACCGAAAATTCAAGTATACATTACACGAATATTTTTTTTAAATAACAAAGAATTACTGCTTTGTATTATCTCTACACATCTTCTGATCGTTTCTAAGTAATGTTAATAGATGTTTTATAAAGACGATTATATTTTTTTAGATATTGGAGCCTATTTAAACATGGATTACTAAATTAACCATAGTTTGGACGTTTGCATTTTTGTAAATACGAGATCGATCAGTTTGTGTAGTATACGGTTGAGCTCGATTTCATTTCAATTAAACAAAGACGAGAATTCAATATGCATACAAAAGCCGAATGCAATGCACATATTTCAAAGCAATTATTAAAAACGTGACTGTTAAATAGTATTTTTACACATAATTTATAGTATAGGTACGTGAGTAAACTGTTCTTCAGATTAGTAAACATAATAACTTACGGCGAATACAAAATAAAATCGTGACCGAGATCAAGATGTATTAAGTGGATTTAGTGTGACAGCGATCTAAAAAGCAGTCAATTTGCTGACTGTAGGCGGTATGTAGGCGAAAATACGGGGGCTACACATGACTATCTCCAAAATATTCAGTATACATAATTAAACTTCATTATCTGAACAATGAACCTTAAATATAATACGGCCGGCATCTAATTAGGTTCTTGCCAAAAAAACGAAAAGTCATGTTTTCGACGACAGCGATCAGCGAGATGAGATGACAGACCGCTGCTTGAACCAAGGATTTTTGAAAGAAGAAGGTTAGGTTATGGCGCTTATTGTAAAACCGCTAGCAAAGGCTTTGGATAATGTATATCCTCAGACCCATTTTTTTTTTCTATCACCCACGTGCTCCTTGTCCAGAGCCGCGGCGTCAACGTTGTTTGTTTTTATTAGAACCTAAGATTATTGGCTAGTAAGTCTTTTTTCGATATAAAGTGGGCGGGATATGCGCACTTCTTTACGTTCCAAGGCAATAGATGTAAATTCAATCAACTAATAAAAAATGCGTTTTCTCTCATATCGCCAAATATAGGCGAATGATTCTTGGCGCCCTATAACGTCATATGTCATAAGCGTTTTGAGGCACGTGTTCCGACGCATGTTCATGTCAATATGTGAATAACATTTACATTTGGTTACCTGGATTTTCACGGCATTCTTGCTATGCGAATTTGAGATCAATACTTTTTGCAGTATGGTTTACGTTACCAAACTGAGAGTTGATATTAAATAGGTTATGAAAACGTGAATGTGGGGAGCATGTCCGGAGATCCCGTTGTTGGCGAGACGTGCCGCTGGCTTGCTGTCAACTGTCAATAGACCGTTTCCCCTACAAGCGAGCATATCAACGGAAACCAAAAGACTAGAAAAGGTCGAGTGACAGACATGAAATGAACAAGATGAAGCATGAATTGACTATAAATTACATTACTCTCAAAATGGCATAGAATATACTGTTGGTTTTCATTATATTTTAAAGACTAGATGTGTCCGTCCGCGTGGACATTCGGAAATTAATTAAAGTCAGCTCGTCACCACGCGTATGTCATGTAAAGAAAATGAAAATCCCATTAAAAAATATATATAATTTTGTAAGATCATAAGTCAACAGCGGATTAAGGTTGCGATCCATTATATTAGACCCAATGAACGAGTTAAATAATTATTGTTTATTTGTGCGCAAGACATGATTAATTTCCGTAACGCTCACAAACGGTTGAGTCAAATAAACAAGCAATTTAATAAAAATCAAATTTGGCAAATATAATACGAGTAGGGATAACCCAAGAAGGCGGAAGCAGCCTTAGGTTTTTTCGTTAAATAGATGACTGGCAAAGAATGTGTCACAGAAATAATTACGGATTTTTAATACCTAAGAACTTTGTATAGAACCATATATCCTAGTAACTTCTTTCGATCCTATACATGCAGAGTTTCAGACATTTCTATTAAGTTCCGTTCAATCTAGAACCTGTAAGGCTAATGCCAATTGTATGCTACCTACACACACATTACGCCGCACTGGCTTGGAACATTCGCCATCCAAACCACTAATCACACAATACATAACTGCAATTGCCAAGTATAGACGGCTTGATAAGTGGCTGTATTCTACGCTATTGGTTGGAACTAGTTGCTAGTTTGATACCTGCTTAGGAAGTCAGGACATCCCGTGAACTAGTATACACCCCAGAGTCGAGCAACTGTTAAAAAGATTGCTAGTATGTCTAATGATTAATGTGAATGCGAAAAGTAGCAAAAAGTGAGGGATCACCAAATCATATAAAACGCAATCATCGAAGTAGTTAAACACATTGGAAATGCAGTCTATAAAGAAGTGCAAATCTTAGATAATCTTATATCATGGTTAAAAGAAGTAGCGTACCAATTTACTATACCAATACGTGTGAGCATTGGGCAAGAATGATTGTATTATAACAGCATAACACAGTAGCCACAGGTATAGATAGATATTGGACGAATTCCGGCGCACAATGAGGTCGTCCCACGCAGAATGGCGCGAAATGGGACATCCTTCGTTCTAGTTGCATGCGTTGCATTGATCTTTCGCAAGCTAGCGCAGTGTAGAGCATTAATTAATCTAATTTGTTTACACAATGATCGTTATAACTCTAGCATCGCCTTGAATTATTTTCTAATTGAATCAAGATTATCGTAGCGTTCAAGAATTTAAATTGAATCAAAATTATGTAGACCGTCTGCAGAAATATGCTGCGGTATACATGCGAAATTTAATATAAAATTATAATTAAATCATTGATAATAGATACGAGCAAAATTGTTTGTCATAACATTTTAGTGGTTTCGCACACAGAGCGGTTTGTAGATTTACTTTAAGTAGTTGACCATAATTTAATGTAATTATATACTTTTATATATGTAACACACAATATAAATAATAACATACATTTAAGCATTATGCTATAAGTATAAAATAATGCATTAATAATAATGCATTTTCGGTCTGCATTTTCCCTAAAAGTTAAAATAGGATAATCGGTCAGATAATCGTATAGTTATCACTAAACGATTATCCGAACTCGGCAAATATTATAATGAAATCGTAAAATACTGCGAGAGGGAAATTTTTTATAAATTAGGTATCCTAATATTAAATCTCTGCTGCATACCTAAATTTTAAATCGGATAAATAATAATACATAACTAAATTGCGGAATCTTCTTATATTAAACTTTATCAAGTTCTAACTAAACACTTTCCATATATTTATGAACGTACATCGATCAAACTAATATCGACAGAGTGGAATTTATTCGCATATTGCCTGCGGGATAACGTCGGGGGAATTCCGACGTGCCTGGCGACTCTTAATACTGATTCGAGTAACTTTCTAGCAAAACATCTGACCTCAAACAGGGTATAATCTTTTGTTAAGAACATTGCACACACAACGAGGAAAGTTCAAAATTGCCTAACAATCAAATTAAAAAAAACTAACCCGCGTCATTAAATTTCATCAAATAGTCGTTATAGTAAAACTATGTAAACTGTAGAAGCTGATTTCATGACATTACACGTTTATCCTAAAATCATATGTAATTTATGTTTGTTTGCGAGACGCTAAATTCTGTCCCGTTCACAGCATTGTTTCCCAGCTTGACCTTAAAGAGCCAACGCGACGGCCAATGCGTAAATTGCCGAACACCGTCTATTCAGTAGAAAAACGAACTGTGTATATACAATGCAACAAAACAAATGCCCTATACAAACTAAAATTATCTCCACAATGATTCGTAATGAGTAGCTGATTGTTTACCATTGTCCACATATTCGCACATGTTCGAGACAGGCCATCCCAATTCTCGGCGCCATTGTCCTCCCACGAACAAAGGCCATATTCCAAGATGGCTGGCAAGTACAATCTTATCCACGTCCTTAACTAGTGGTCTTTAAAAAAATGGAATGGCCTGTCGTATGCCAATGGTTCAAAAGATGACCCAATTTGGAGACACCCCAAGGCACCAAATTGCGTCTTTTTCGATCGTGGCGTCGCGTTTCAAGCCGTGAAAGTGTTCGATGATTACGTTTAAGTTCCGGTATAGGTAGATAGATACACTAAAATGTTTATAAGCGTGTCTTGTAATTAAAACGTTATTCTTAATATTGTATATGGTTTCGCATGATGCGCTGACTATCACAATAAGATAGATATAAATGACTAAAATCACTGCAACCTGTTCAAAATTATGCTATTTAGACAAAAGTATTAGAGAATTAAAATAGTGTGTTATTTTTATGAAAGCTAACTTTAAACCCCTTTAACTTTTTGCTTTTGCTATGTTATCGTAAAGACTACAAAAGGTACCCATAAAGATTAGAATAAGTAAATATTTATGGGAATGTTGATATATTATTCGATATAAGTACTAAAGTATTAAAATGTTCTATTGGGGAAGTTGATTCAAGTGTCAAGCGGTTAAACTGGCGACCCACAAGGAGGTCAAATGCACAAGCCTAACGGTGCTCTTATAATAGTCTTCGTGTGGTGAATGAATTATGGGCCGTTTGGTTTTTCACGCTATATCGTCCTTAAAATTACGGTGTTCGAATCCGAACTAAATAGTAAAACGTCTTACACATTTTACCTGGTTTAAGCTTCACTTTTAATAAAAACCGATACTTTGCCTAAATAAAATACATGCAAATTATGGACTAAGTAATGATAAAAACGATCAACTGTACATTTACAGCTGGAACTGGTTTTAATAATGAATAGGTAAACATATTAGGAATCGTTAGTATAATTGACCTTATCAATACTGCTTATATTACAAACTTTAAAATAACAATCAAACACGTTATTTCGACATTTAATAACGGTATGCAAAATAGAAATAAAATGGCTACCTAATAATATGTTGATTTGAAAGGATGTTTTTTATTTCTTTTTCAAATCGCTGGCCGAGTCTCCAGTATCATGGCCGCGTTAACAACTAGAAAAATTACACAATTACATGATCGTAATAAATCTGTCGTGTGCGGGAGTTCGAACTGCAGCTCATCATTGCAGAAATCTAAGCACTTAGCCTCAGTTCTAATGCTAATCGAATCTACGTATAGCTCAGTATCACTAAGCAATTTTGGAATGGTCTTTGATTAAATAAATGATTGAAAGCTCAGTGACGCAAAAATCACGTTTTTAATCAATAATAGCATTCCTATTCAGTTAATAAACATCGACTTGTCTTAAGTTCTGCAGTTCTTAAAGAATATATAATTTAAATTACGAGACCGACACAGGCCACAACTGGACGTCTTAACAGTGTAAGTTTGCGCCAAGTCTAAAACGTTTTTGCGGTTCTTGTACTACGTATTTGATTTAAAAATTTGAAAAGCTATATATATATAATATTTCCTCTTCGTAACGGCTTGAGCTATTGTTAAATGGAGACAGGGTTTGACATACTGTAGCTATCGTTATAAACGCATAAAAGATGAAAATATTGATTTCGAACTCATGTGAAAACTGCCGCTAGAATTTTTAACAAAGGAGAAAAAGGGCTAGAGGCAACCCTGCGTGTGTCATTAATAACATTCCCAATTACGAATATGATCTGGGCGACCCTGTTAAGCCAGATCAACAGCATCTTTCGTCTAGACGTACAAGAGATAATAATGAGCTTTCAGCGTCGCGTCTCCTACCTATCTCCTAGAGTCCGATGAACCGTCTCGCCGCTACCCCCTACCTAATGTAAGCCACCCCAACCCGGTGCTAGTATACGGGACTAACCTCAAAAATATTGAGTTGCAATGAAATTAACGAGGATTCAATTAAGATTTGTAAACAACTGCTGTAAACAAACATTTCTGTACGTATGTTTATTTATCACAAAGTATAGACTAATAACGAACTTACATAAAACTCATTATAGGTGCTGTTTAAACATCAAGACAATCACAGAGCGCATCATTGTATTGCTGACTAAAAACACTACGCAAACAAAGTATGATATTGGATACAGTACTACGTTTAACAATGAACGCCAGAAATTAACATATTACTAAAGCATACTTGATACATAGACTTATGAATTATTCTTACTGCACCAGTTGTTTACACAATGTGGAGACTGATCGTAATTTAAAAAGTTTCCATTTAAAAGCCGTATAGTCTTTTGTAAGCGGTTCGAAGTGAAACACTTCATTAAAAGATAAAAGGGAAACTTAAGACTTGGAAGTACTTTGTGTTATATAGAAAGTTTTGGTCCAAGAACAATATCAAAACAACCTTCTAACTTCCCGTGAGTGAAGTATTCCTTTAATTTTAGTCCATGGGTAAGTTGTGGAATTTTTCTGCTTAGAGTGGGACAGTAAAATTCTTAAGGCATAATGGGAAAAGTTTCACACATAAATGCGCCACCAGCGATGATAAGCATAAACTAGACGATACCAAAGTATACTGGCAAGTTATTTGATTTGCTTTGTAATTATAATGCACCTTTGATTACGTTGCACACGAAACATGAAACCTTTGTAACAACAGTTACGTATTATACATAAAATGGTCTGTATTTTTAACGCTGCACTAACACTGATATTATTGTAACTATAAAAGCTATCCAAAAGGAATACTTTCTCTAGTAAAAAGGGATGTTCCTGGACACCGGCCAAGGCTGCACTATTAACGATAAAGCCAGAGATTTCCGCAGAGAGCTATTTCGAACAGTAATTAAGTTTCATTGAATTATAATTTATTCATTGAAAGCGTGTTAAGAATACTTTAATAAGTAATACCAACGCATGAACACGTAATTTATTTGTCAGGCTGTAGTCACGTGGCTAATGCTAGAGCCACAGAACACATAAAGGAGGTTAGAGACCAAGGTAATTGATTTAACACTTCTTAGCGGTACAGAACGATAATAATAAACCGTACAATTTAACGTGACATAATATAGAGTAAATTCATGAGAACAAAAACCAGTTTCTCCGTTCGTGATCTTGAAGGCTGCACGAAGATAAAACACTAGTGAAAGTAAGGTAACCAGGGCGGGGTGAACACGTAGAAAATACTCCATGCAATATACATGAGATGGTGCACGACCGTTAGACAAGTAACCCAAACTCAGCATGATTTTGCAAGGAACCGTAATAAAACCTTACATCAACTGACATAATTCAACCCAAATGTACGATCAACCAAAAGAAAAACGTTTCATCTAATATACATAGTATACCAATATAACTTGGATTTACTACTAATATGCAAATGAATACATTTACACCGACCGGTTTAATCCCTCTTAAATTAAAAACATCTTGTGCAGAAGTAAGTTCGTTCGTAGTTCCGCCTTCGTGTCACTTGTGTTAATGTTAATGGGTGAAAAGTGGCAAAAAATTCATTAAGTTCATTATCATAGATGCTACAAGGTTACTTTTATGCCCTTTATTTGAACAACGGTCCATAAGACCTTAATAATCTCACTTTAGGGTGCCAAGATATAAAATTATACCTATAAACTCCATCATCGAGAATCCAATTGTGCCGTTCTCGTATATGTAATAATTATACTGAGGTTCTAGGTACATGTTTATCTAGATATGAGGATAGGCAGTTCATTGCAGATCGCGGTTGTCAAGTCGCGGTATCGATTGCGGCGGGTGTTGCGCGCCGGTCGGCCCGGCGACGTCCTTGGCCCGACCACGCCGTCTCACACTCCCACCCCTAGGCTGACGTCACGCCCCACCCTCGTTGACATGCAGATCAGGTCATCTGTGACGTCACGTGTCACCCCGTTAACGCTATAAACGTAATGCATCATTGAATTTTTACGATTACTGGCGATGAGAGCGTTTAGTGATTGAATATTTATCAGCGTTTCTTCAATTTGGATGTAGAATGTAGATCCAAGTTATTTGGAATTAGAATATATCTGTAGACATGACAAAACCTTTACGCAAGACTGATTATGATAAGCTTTACGAAATACAAATTACGTTTTCTGACGTGAAGAGGGTGAAAATTATAAGCATCCTAAATTTATGAAGACTGATTTATTTGGCAGCATTCACTTTAATTATGTACCAGTAGAGCCCAGACGTTTTTACATTTAATTAATATCTTTATGGAATTGTGTATGAGAAAGAATTCAGTATGGTTTTTTATCTGTGATAAAAAGTTAACACATCATCCATTACCGTTAAAATATAAATATAATAATTAAGTGTCTAAGAAATTTATTTATATATGTAATCTAATAACATCTAGTTTTGTGATATGATATTGGTTGTTTTGAAACTGGTAGAAGCTAGGGAAATACTTAATCACAAACCGAGTGATACTCTTTCCAAAAGCCTTATAATATAATAAGAATAAAGTTGTGGGGCATTAGGTCATTAAACCTGTATAGTAGTAGAGGCTTAGCACAGCGCTAGATGATGCCGCGTCGTGCACCGCTCACCTCGAACACATTATAAAGAAAACATTAGCATATTTATAATAACTAGCTAGACCTATATCTGAGGCCGATGAACTCTAGAAAACTGTAGTAAATACAACGTTCGTTGAAACCCGGCCAATGACTGATTAATCATGGCAGCCTACCCCGGTAGAGATGCAAAGAGACGATTACTTTGTATGATGTGAACACCCTTCGCATTGTGCGATGATAAATTTTATGGTAAGATTTGATGATTATACAAGCAAAACAATATAAAAGATTATTATCTCGATGATTTACGGAGCAAGCATGGCCTTGTCCAAATCGGTCAATGTTCACAGCTCTGAAGAACGTGGACAATAACAGACAAGTAACTATACAGGAAACCGTTACTGTGTGGCAGCCGCAAATGCCTTGTGTGATATTATCTTCTGTTGTAAACATGTTTTTATAGACGTTTCCGAAAAAAATTGTAATGCAGAAGAAGTACGAACTCAGACGACTGAAAATGTAAATCAAGTGTTCTGTGGCCCAGTGAATGAATGAGATATCACTCATGACTTTGAATCTATGCGTAAACAATGACGCGATGTATGTTAATGTTTTGGCGCTTCCGGTGCACACTGTGCCACTCCAAGTGGTACAATATTTTTTGGGTGTTCGTGCAGGATTTGACGGCAAGTTTGCGATGTGTTAGCAACAATGGAAATGGCATTCAATCAATTGAACAGGATGTGGTGCTACAGTGCGTCGACCGCGGCGGCAACGAACTTGACGCTCTATAGAAATTAGCAAGAGAGCGGGCTACTTTAACTTTGAAGAGTTCCCTTATCAAGGTAATACAAAAACTATTAAGAACAAATAAAACCGGTAATATTCCTGCTTTGGTATAAGTGAATGCAATAAGTAGTAATTTTGCCTTGTTGAGTTGCAACATTACAATTACAAGAAGATCTGCAAACAAAGGACAATACGGTAGTTAGTTTAACTACTAGTTAATAAGTTGTTTATCAGCTTAACTAGCTATTTGATTAGTAATTTTCAACAGTCAAAATTATAATAAAATGCATTAGCCTATTCATGGTATTGGTAATTGACGATATAATGAGGATCAATAACCTTATCATTGGCAAACTATTGAGTATTTTCTCTGGACGTTATCATAGATGCCTACAAGTGTTTTACACGATCTGATAAAATGATTGTGTGCCTCCCTCCGCATGCGGTCAAAGCATCAATGACGCTTGTAGGGACCAACGCATTGTTCTCCCGGGGGGCACTAACCCATATGCGCCGATTAGATATGAGAGACGCCACGACACGCCGCCGTCGGGTAAACACTTCTCACTTACAACGGAAAACGTAAACAAAACGATTTATAAAAACTTTTTGACGGTTTGGTGATTTTTTTATTAATAAGGCACGGAATATTCTTAAGAAACCCAAATATTACGGACAAATTTTAATAATGCAAAAATGTTACAACTTTAAATAAACTGTCAACATGAACGTAGCTGGTTTTTTTGGCACCATACCAACGATTTTCTTTTCCTATATTAACGTTTTAATCGTTACATTCCTCGTGGCATTGTCGTGCTACTATTTGCGCATTGCGAATTTTAAAGCGTTTCTGAACTGAGGGTAGCTTCATACTGGTGTAGATGATATACGCGTCCCCATTTAGCAATCGTGTATCAAGGCCCATTGTTTGTACTGGTGTAGCACATTGTTCTGATGTTTTGTAGTGCAAACAGACAACGCGTGGTGCCCGATAAGAGGACCCGATGCGAGGGGATCTTGTTATAATTTCGTAACCATAAAGCTGTTTTTGTTCTCCCATGATGTGGCAATGTCTATTCAAACATTAAACTGTACGTAGGTGCGTAGTGCGTACCCATTAACCGAGGCTGTAGAAAGTATTTACGACAAATAACACGTTAGGTATTTATGTATTATAAAACACTGTCAATTATAATATTTTCTGCGCAGTAGTAACTGTCAGCCTACTAAGTTAAGTAAGCTTGGACTGTTTACCTCAAGATTAACTTGGAAAAACCATACTTTGAAACCGGACAAACGTAAATCCTGTTGATATTTCTTTACTCACGTGTCTCAAGTATGTGACAACATTTAATATAAAACATTTTACATTGATATATAAATAATTTGGGCCTCCTACCATTATTTTAAGGGACAAAGGTCAAACGGCAGGAGACGTGCCCTATAAACTTTTAAAAATTAATGACTGGTATATCCGGTGGAAACATTTAAATTTTAAAGTTGTGGCGGCATCGGACATCATTATTGAGAGGTAATCGGTGCTTACCTGGAACATATCTGTGTCGGGGTCTTCTGTGTATTCGACAATGACCGCTTGACTGCGGCTGAGTGTGTAGGAAATGGAGTGCTGGCTGGCATCGAGGATGGCCTTGCTGCTGTGCGGCGTTTTGACCACATAGTGCTTGGAGCGCCTCACGCCGTTCGCCTGTGGCCGCCGGTACAGCACGAACTTGCTGCGACGCCGACCCCGCTCTCCTGCTGGCAGGTATCCATTGTATCTGGAATAACAAAAACCCTTGAATGTCTGGACGATGACAATACATTACAATTAAACTTCAAAAATATTTCAGATATCAGGATTTTAAAAATGTATCGAGAAAATTAAGGAAAATTAAAAGTGTAGTTGAATCAAGTCTGATCAGTATTGTTAGATTAAAGTATTAAACACAGCAGTTCTTAAGAATAAGTATGGTAGGCGTAGCTTTAACAATTAAATAGCTGTGTCAAGATTGTGACAAACCTGATCTATGTCATTGAAATAGCCTCAGAGAAAAAATGTAATGTGAGAGTTACTAATGAATGGCGCACGTCACAAATTTTCTCATCCTTAGTCCTCCAAACTACAAAGATGTTATCAGGTTAGTATTAGCTCTCGACGGTCACAATTACAACAATAAGTGCTTAGTACTTAGTTATAGCCTTTATGCATTAATCGTCGATGGGAAAGGTTAAACTTCCGTGAGAATTGGAATCGAACAATCGACTCGTACCGACTAGTATCTTTCGGCTCTATTCCCACAGCTAAGCATCTAAATATAAACATCGATATAATCGTTGTCATTTTAATTATTTCTTTGTATTTCGTAATGAGTTATTTCAGTTTTGTGCATACATAAGTAATTTATTTATGAATTCAGGTTCACAACTCGACGCAAAAATTCAAGTTCACGTCGTTAGAACACTAAAATGACGTCAAAGGCCGCGTTATATCATAGCAATTCATAATTTACACACGTCAGTAATTTAATTCGAGTAGTTCACACTGGTGAAGTATTTTTATTAAAAAGCAAGAAATCAGACAATGTTGACGGCTCCGCGCTTGGGAAGCTGCACAAGTGCAAACCTTTTGTGTGATGTTATATAAGTTGGCGTAACACACTGTCTGACATAAGATGTTTTTGTTAAAGTTTATTCTAGCGAATTCCCATCACCGCGTTTCCGTACGCAAGCCAAGTGGTTTTCACCTTTGCGGTATATAAAGGTCTGAAATTCTTTTATATAAGCAAATAATTAAAAAACATCTATATTAGTTCAAACCCACACCATACACGACACTGCAAACATTCAAGCACCAATTCTCGTATAAATATATTATTATTTACGCAAATTATTTAGAAATGTTTTGAATTCATCATCACAATTATTCTTCATTAAGTATCAATAGTAAAGCATTGGATAAAATATCCAAGAAAGATCAATCGAAATATACTTTCTCAGCAGTCAATTAACCTTGACGTTCAAAATAGAGGCAATCAAAACTTCTCCGTCCTACGTTTCACCCCGGGGCAGCTATTGTAAAGGAAAATCGTTACAACTCATATTCAATATAATTAACCGCATTAAGTCCAATAAAGGCCGGGACCCTACAATTTGTGGTTGCTTGGTCACCGAATACAGAATAGGTAGATGGGCATAGTGGCATGGCACAGATATAGCCACAGCTATTATATTAATGCGTAAGGAAAACAACTTGGAAATAACCGAAGAGAAAGCAATGAATTACGTCCAAGCAATAAAATGGTTAAATTGAGTAAAAGCACTATTGTTTCCGTTTACAGCATAGACCAACCATAAATCTTTATGTCAACATTATTCAATCAATAAATGCGTACTATCTTTATCTAATGTCTATGTGAATAAATAAAACAAATAATAATGAAGACAATTTATGTGTTTAAAATGGAATTGTTTACACATCTGTAGGGCCTCGCACGACGATGGAAAATCCTATTAGAAATAAATCGATCATTGCCGACTCATGAGTCCCGGTCTCCCCAGCCTTGTAGGCATACTATTACATTACTTTAAGCGGTAAGAAATAGGGATAGCGTTTCAGTATAATGGAATTAGTAACCGCACGTCAGTTGTGCAACTAACTTGGGGCGACCGTACCAAGAGAATTGAATAATACATCTTGATATACACAGTTTGTTGTAGCTCAAAATAGACTTATATAAACATAATATTTGCACTGCAGTTCGACTATGCTAGCATGAACAGTTTTGTTATTATGCGAACGTACCGCGTTTTAGTTGCTATGCTAGGTGTTTGTTTTAACACGCTGTAGAAAAAGCTTGACATAATACAATTACGTATTTAGTTTTTAATGAGGGACTAAACTAGCATTGCATGAAAATACCTTTATTTCACGCATTTGCTACACGACACGGCTTTTATAAAATAAAAACCCGGTATATAGGTAAGTGTTGTAAGCACTACTTAAAAGGAAAATAATCCCAGATTTTAGATCAACAAAGGATACAATCTGTATTGATTGGAGAGTTACGGTTTCCTTGACGGATTACGTATTATGATGTATCGGTTTGAAGTCCTCTTACGGCTCTTACCCTATCGTGCGTGGATATCAACCAAAGTTATGAAAATTTTATTACAAGAATCTGTGGGGTATTACGAGCCCACAAGGGGAATGATATATAGAAGTGTTTGCTACATCATTTTATTCGCTCGAGAACCATTATTTTGTAAAGATTTTTATTGATGCACCTACTTTAATGATATATTTTATAGTCAAAATAGTATATTTAAAGTGACATGAAATTGGGCTCTTCAATGAAAGTGTCTAATAAGTAATCAGGTACCAGTGGAGCCGGAATCGCTACTAGTCGTGCTTAGCATCCCCTGATAGTACTGTAAATCTGTAATCATAATATCACTTAATCGATTCTTAAGCATTCATTTTTTATGTTAAATGTACACAAGATAATAACAAAGCTCATAATAGATCTGTAAAACATGGTTTTAAAAATAAGATTTATATAAAGGAGTAGGAGATTACTACAAAAGGAACATTACTTCTTAAACAGAGGCTTAATATATAATAAATATCACTGAAATAAATACTTAACTTCATAAATAAAACTGTAACAGGTCAGATTTTACCATTAAAATGCTCAGTTCTCGGGTAACTGGTAATAATGTACCGTATTGATTTCATAAATAAGTATTTCGTTTTCCAAATTCGTTGCAGAACACAAAAGTATTTCATTGCCGTTGCGGAAAAGTAATTTCACGCTTCGTGTTATTACATTTAAGGCTAAGTAGGCACTTTCGAATTTCCTTTCAATTTGTGCATAACACTAATACACCCTATGTTGATCAGTGGACATAAAAAGCTGCAGAAAAAGTTTCGATGTCATGTCATTAATTATCAAATACTATGTTGGATGCAAAAGGCCCAAAACAGGACAGAGTGGCGTTTAAGGGAGGAGGCTTATGCCCAGCAGTGGGTCACCTAAAAGCTGATGATGATGATGATGATGATGTTGGATTATAAAACAGCACTATTAATTAAATTATTGATTATGCTAGAATAAAACATAATTAATTAATGATATTGATAGCGGATTTTCATAGTTAACTAAAAGTTTATCTCAGCATTGAGGTACCTCACTAATGCACAGCGACTACAACTATACTGAGATGAGATTCTCCTCATGAATATGATGAAGATTGTAATTGCGGGTTCTAAAACTTAAAAATGTATTGTCATCGAATAAATGTTTTACTATTATACGCTTAAAACTACTACCTAAATTGTATTGTTGGATTTTAATCTTATTTCTACCCTAACAGTATGTACAACAACTAAAACAATTTTATTTAATAATAATAAAGAGTTCGTAAATAGCCTACATTCTACAGTATAAATATTTTCATTACTTCACAAGTAGCAGGCCAAATACTTTGCACGTTTAATGTATCGTGAAAAAACTCGCGCTGAACGCACGTGACCGAATGTTAACTGTGTCCAAATAACTGAAAACAAAGGCCACATTAGCACAAAACATGTGAATTTGTTCGACCTTAGTTCTCAATCAAAACAAACTGAACCAATACACTTTCTAGAAAGTGACGTCAAGTCTGTTAGTACTTCAAAACTTTAGTCGATACTTCTCGAATTACCTTTAATAGTCTGGCAGTCTTTGTAAATTGCAATCAAAGTTTTCGTCAAAGTGAAGTAATTAAGCATCCGTTACCCGAAAATTGGATTAGAAAACGTATTTTTTTGCGCTAATACTGTAAGTACGTGCCAGCCGTTAGCGGAATATTAATACATACAAACCAGTAAACGGGTATCCATTAACACAAGCACACAAAGAACTGAACAAAGTTATTCTGTATGCATGACGGCCTGATATCTAATTGAAGACCATTTTTGTACGTTTCAATGTAGTTTTGTAGTCCGTTCAATAGTTGAAATTAAAAAGGCAGTTCCTAAAGTACTATTTGTAATAATTTTGTTGACTCCTTCTATAGAGATCTATATTTCTTTTTAGATACTGTCTGGGGACAAATCCCAATATTTAACAGTAGCATTACCTGCAAAACAGTGGACTAAGCAGACGCAGCCCCATTCAATATGAAGTCGTTAAATTGTGTCTGATGTAATAAATAACCCGAGAAACGCATATAGAGACGTAGTAGCGAAGTTATTTTGGCAGCAACGAGCGCTCGCGCAGACTTACTTCCGAGGCGCATCGCATCATCTTTGTCTGCGTGTCCGACACCAAGAAATTTTCGAACGCTTTTCAATTACGTCACATTAGTTGAAAAACACGAACATACTATAAAATATCTCGTTATCCCGTTTTACTACTGACAATAAAGAAACTTCTACTTGTACTGTTTTTACAGATACATTAACGAAACATTAAAACCCGACATACTAACCTATTAATCTGATAGTTTTGTTGCATTTTATAGGTGATATTCTGGGGACGTTGGCTGATGATGTAAGGATTTCATTCAAATTTTGTATAAGCGAGTAGAATTTTACCAGTCGGTGTATGAATAAAATTGACTAGTTCAATGTTATGCCAAAAACATATTACAAGTATTAAATGCTTATGCATTTTAAACGTGCTCCACTAACACTAGTACCTAGGTACTGACCTCTGTAAAACTATTATGATAGATAATATTCAAACTATAATTTAATAAATTTCCTCAACTGGAAAACTTATGTAAATCTTATTACAAAATCAGGAAGTTAATTTAAAACGTGTAAGCATGCATCAATATTTTGTAACCTTGTATTTTTGTTGATGTTTGATGGAAATTCGTTTTACACTTAAACAAATATTAAAGTAAATGTTCTTTATTAGAAGTGGAAGTCACCGTCGCAGTTTACTAAAGGTTCATGAATCTTATTCAAGTGTTCCAATAGGTCTACTTCAACGTTTAGTGAACGAATGTGGCTGGTCTAGGTTTGCGGAATAGTGATCGCCCGCTACCGCGGCCCAAGCGCACAGTGATGAGAGAACCACTGGTGGTTTTAGCCGGTTAGAGTCCGGCTACAACCCAATTGCAGAAAGTTCTGTTCTACCCACCAACACATTTAATGGACCACTAAAATTTCTCTAAATCGTCGAATTCTTAGTCCCAACGATATTTGAATATTCTATACTTGAATGAGATAATTAACAAGTTGTGTTTGGCCATATCTTATTGGTTGCAAAACAATTGTAGGTTACGTCTTCTATATACCATTTAAAGAGATAGAGCAAATTCGTGGCCTCCACGCAACAGGAGAAACCCAGTTCTGCGGTCAGCTGGTCTTGAACTCGATTTACTTATAACAATTATTATGAATTCATGTCATGACCGTGATTATGAGAATCCACATGCGTGCTGTATGTAGATTACAGAAAATAAGTACACCGTTTGTTTTGATCACGACGCGACGCAACTATTTATATGCATGTTTGATACTTATGTATTGTGTTAATTATTCGGATGTAGGGCTCATAGGTCAAATTACATTATCGCTGATACCTAAGTACTATATTGTGAGGATTTAAGGATTCAAAAGAACATAATTTGACTAATGTGAATACAATACACGGAGTCAATCAAGGTGTTTGAAATAATCGTTTATTTGTATGGCATTGCTGATTATTGAGATAGGTGCGATTTGTTTTATGCACAGATGTTAAATAATCCATCATACGTAAGTTTAACATCTTCGATCACTGCTGAGATCATCATCAGAAATGGATCAAAATAAATGAAAATCTATGACAGACAGTGATACATTAGCATAGTGCACAAAAGAGTAAACACAGCTCAAAAGGCTTGGTATGTATGTCAAGCTAAGTCCGTAAAGATTAAATAAGACAACACTGTGCCAGTGATGTCATCTAGCTATCTTGCACATTTACTGAGAGGCACGTCTGATTGGTTCCAAAAACTAGATCTAACTTATACTAATTATAGCCTAATTATACTACAGCTATTATGGTGAGAAATTACCTTTTCTTTTCGGCTTTCTGACGTTTCGGACTCAGCTTTTTTATTGGTGTCAGTGAAAAAAATATTAAAATTAAAATTTGACAATTCGGAATTCGGATTCGAATATATTGAGTCCGAAGCGTCAGCAAGCCCCCTTTTCTTTAAAACATGCGTACGTGGCAGTCGGGGATGGGGCTCAGTAAAGTGAGTCAGTTTTTCCTAAATTAACAATGTCACGGGACAATGTTTTATAAACCCATTATTACATTTTAAGTCTTGATAACCTATTCCACGTGGCTCTTGGCTCATGCCGATACGAAGAAGAACTCTTGATGATTAAATCCCCCTAATTAGGTAATGCAGAACTGACTTTGTAATAACAGAGGTACCAACAAATACAATAAAGAAGTAAACTTTATTAATGGTTAGATTGAGAAATACGAGTTTATCGTTCAATAACCTCGTAGCTAACATCATTCACCAAACTCAAGTGAAAGATAAAGAAATAAACAAAAACACGCGTCGTCTACAACAAAAAGAAACATAGTAAATATACGCAGCAGTGTAATGATAATATATTATCATTAGGTACAAAACAACACGGAAGAAAAAGATAAAATGTCTACCTTAATCCTGTTGTCTCGGTAAGTTTAATGTCCTAGACTTAAATAAAAAAAAACTATAAACTATTAAACAAAGACTTAGGTATTTGTTTTTATCTAAAACTACGCAGCTTTGTCATGTCTGTAAGTTAAACAAGATAGATTTTAATTAATTACTTATTGAAATTAGTCGTAATTATTCTCAGAGGTTCATTATAATATATAAACAAAGGATTATCTGTACTAGGTACAGTATATTTATCTTCTCCCTTTATCTTAGAATGTCAACATATGTAAATGAAATCTATAAACAAATATTTACTTTTTCTTGACGTCTAAATCCAATTCTAATTACGGGATCAGATTTTTACGGCAAACTTCAATTTCCTTCTAAATTGGCATCCATTTTGTAAGACAATCTGCGCACTGCCATAAAATTGATGTTTATTTGCTTTGTTTCAGTTTTATAGGGAGTTTTACTTTCTTCGGTACGTCTTAAAAGAAAGCATAAAATATTTTACGCATCAAGCATACTATACCTGTAATAAATTTAATATTCGGTATGAATATTTATTGCATAATTTTATGTCACTTTACAGCGACGCCAGCACACACTTCTTGCCTTTTGCTAAATTTCATGTTGCATTGTTTTTGCGAACTGGCCCGATATATAATATAACCACTTTCACTACCTACACATTCTTTATAATAATATTTTTCATACACACAATTAATAGCAGTCGTAGCATACAATATAACAATGACGCCTGTCGAACAAGCTACACACCAGGGCTTTCAAACCTGGATCTCCTGACAAAACATGCATTTTAACAACTATGAATATTACAAAACGGAAATCACAACATATTGAGACCGAATGCGTCTGCTGGCCAGCCATAAAATTCGTTCGACTGATGTAATCTTCCTGTATCACAACCATGGACCGTTACTGCTATCAATCACGATATATTTGTGATTGATACTGTCTGTCGTCTCGTGTATAAGGCTTTTAGAGGGTGACAATCATAAACGACATTAGCCCAAAGGAAAATCACGATATATCTACTCTTGTTGTCTTACTAATGGATAATACCGGTTCGATATTAGTATTAGTATATACGCGTATAATGTGCTTTGAAATAACCAGGGATTTATTAAAGCAAAAAATTATAACAGCGACATATTTATGTTCATCACAAAGGTCACAGACATGCGAAACGTTTCACATATCTTTTAGTTTTGTGTTCCGGATTGATGGTTTACAATCAGCATCACATAATGGGGTAGAGCGGGGATTGATGTATACTGCGGGAGGAACGATTGATTGGCGGGGTTAAGATCTGGGTGATTGATCATTTTTTACATCTAGACCTCTCAAACCAATAATAATGATTTCAGCTTAAACTTTTCTATTGTAGGGAAAGCGTTTCTTTTCTTCCAAAATGCTCCGTCTTTCATGACTAAAACTTGCACCTCCTTATATCTTATATTCAGAATGAAGAAATATGAGAGATCAATCAATGAAAGAAGGTAGCATCAGACACCTAGAAATGTTCGTTACAAAGATAAGATATAATATACAAGATCCATCTACTCTGATTGGCAGCTGAATACTTTTAAAGCCTAACAATAATATAGTTCGAAAACATATGAGGTATATGAATGCTAAATATCATATCAATGTAAAAAACAAGCACAAGCTATAAAACGATGTGATCACTGTGTGCATGTTTCGACGCAGTTATTACGAAGTATCTAGATCAAATATGCGAGCTTTTAAGCGAGCGTCGAGCGTTACAAAGTGAAAAACTATTGTACGGAAAAATATCTCGTTAAAAGTTGCATTGTGTTCTCCGATTGTTTGCTAGCAAAGTCACAGAAAGTACTAGCATTGACTGTCAGTGTCTGATACATGACTATGAAAATAAAAGCTTTCTATGATGTTAGGAGAAAATAGTTGTATTGCGCAACGTTTATAAAAAACAAATGCGTATCTAGGTAGAGGAATTGCTATCACAAGCGCATCTTTTTGCGTTGTACTCGCACGCTAACCTTGCTTTTCTATACGTAGATAACCGGACAAAGGATAATACGATGAATGTACTGATATGACGCAAATAACTGGCTACCTTAGTTATTTGATCGTGCTTTTGTGTTCTATGCTGTAGAAAGCCAAAGGCAATGGTAATATAAAATGTCTTCTTACTTTCCTGTAAGTATAAAACTATGTAATAGTAAGAATAACGAAGATGGTGATATGAGTTAATTACCAAAGTCAACAGAATAACCTAGAGCCTATTTGCAAATACCAAAATACTGAATCAATCTCCATTTTTTCCACTCAAGGACCAAGAGCCATACGTTCAACAGATCGCACCATATTTAACCAAATTTAATTGGAAGACAATTAAAATAGGTTTCTTCCTGACATTGTATTCCGATTGTGATGTGATTAGTTCTCCTTATTGGGTATCTTGCTGAATATTACAACACAATATTTATCTTTTCCTTATCAAGTGGTTTTTTTTTTCGAGACAGATCTCTCAAAGAGGCTACTATACGTTACAGTAATATAAAGAGTTCGTTGCCATTACGATCTGATTGGCATGTTTCAATATATTCTGATATAGGACAACGAGGCTATTTCATATAAGATTTGAAGTAATTTGCAACGTCAAATGCAAATACCTTAGTATTTAAAATAAGAAATTTGTCATTTTCAGAATATCACACGAAAGTATAACGAAGAAAATGTGCTCAGCACAGACTAACAAGTAACAGGTTGTTTGACAACATAAGACAATGCTCACCCGAGTATAACGAGTTCTCCATATTTGACGAGAGGCTTTGGCTTCTGTTCCGAGCCGCTCTCGCCAGCTTCCTCCAGTATTGGTGAGTCCGCACTGTCCGCAGCACTGCAACAAAAAAATATTGTTCAAATTATCTAAAGTAGGTAATAGTTTTAATATGTTAATAAATTATAATTGATGAACAGCTGATTAAAAATAATTAATCAATGATTCAATCGGATTGCAAGATACAAAATTACAAATCATGTTTTATCAGAATAAGCACCGTCTGAATCATTACTAACATGATTACCACCCATAATATTTTATATAGTACCCATGTACTTCCACCCAAGTGAGATTTTATTGATATGACGGATCAAACCTTTGGATCAGGCCGAGAAACTGGTCCGAGACAGCTGTGGGTCAAGATTAGTAGTAAATTATGACCACGCCCGCCAGAACCGGTTGCGGCCGATGCACCGACGCTTACGCAAGCTACATAAACCTAACATTTGTTAAGTACCTCAGTTATTAAACAATAAAACGTTCGTAACCCTCTATTTATGTCTATGAAGTAATTAAGCGAGGACTCACATTTTGCAACTGTTAAATTTACTTTGTTCCCCAGCCTAAAGGCAACTTAGTGTTTTGAGTGCTTTATCGATCGCATCGACGATAAGTTATCGGTGCCTGCCTGCGAACTAGGCCACTCTATCTCTAAACACACTTTCAGCATCGAAGTACCTGCGGATGGCACAGTTTGACTATCGCTTGTGTTGTGACCGATTAGATACTAATTGTTATTATTATTTTGTAATACGAGGGAGACAAAGGATTTTTTTAAATGGCTTCGGTCGTAAAAAGTACACTAATTAAACGAGATGAAGGATAGCAAGGACAGCGCCGGCCTCAGTGGCCCTGATTACGGGCACGGGGTCAAAGCCCTCCGCCTCCAGCCGCCACCCCCTTCTCTCCCGGCTCCACGATAGGACACTGCTAATGCCGACCTACAATTACCGACGACTAACATTTAAATAATGTTCTCTGGACGGTCCATTGTCGACGTGGAATATTAAATTATTTGATACAAAGGCGGCGAGGTTTAGATTGATATATAAAAAAAATGCCACTGATTGCATTAAATTACACAGCTGGATAGTCTAGGTAGATCGTATAACGATAGTAAGTGTTCCTTGTTTGAGGTATTACATAAAAACGTGGCATTAGATTCCGTGACAACAACAATTAACTTCATTTGCATGTCGGACTATAATATTTTCTGCATAATTCTTCCGCTTGTCTCACCTTTGTCTAGTGATACCATTTTTGATCTTATAGTTTATGTTTATGATTTAGTAATATGAGGAAATCATTAAGACGTAGACACGTATAATGCAATAGGTGCAATCGTGTAAATGTGTAATCGTAGAGTAAATTCTGCGAAATACTACAGAAATAAATCAGCTCGTCATAAGGGTGACGCCAGCCTGGCGAACCGACTGTTCGGCACACCAAGCACGTGGCGATAAAAGGCTACGCTGCATCCGGTTTTGTCGCAACACACCAAATGCGGCGAATGTGGGAACGCCGGAAGTTTACGAAGAATCACTCCTACACGACGAGAATTCCTTCGACTCATTTCTTCAAAGACATACGAATAATATAGCAGGCAATATGATACATACACCTACGCGACTACACGCTTCACTATCCCGGACTTCAAACCAGTTCCCTACACTCACAGATTCATTGAAGTTGCACTTGAAACAACGAGAATAACATGTTGTAACAATATTTTAAAATGTGCAGTTGAATCCCTTGCGTCTGCACTTTCACCGTTCGCGCAGTCACGATCTCAAAGACTAAGCTCTCATGAAGTCATGCTTAGATCACTTTCTACCTCGACCACCCGGTTGGGCTTTGATGCTGATCTGCTAAATTATTATTCATTTGTGTTTAGTTAAAGAATTCCGTCGTTTCCACATCGTGGAATGTATAGGTAATTGTACCATATATTATGATGTTTTTGTGCAAAATTCCTCTGAGGTATTTATATTTCTAGGATACAGAAAGAGCAGTCATAAAAGTACAATATAAACCTTTGTGCATCGCTCTGTAGACCAGATTGTGTTATAAAGGACATTAAATTGACAAATGTCCTCTATATGAATGGAGATCGTATCACAATGGGCATGCTATAACGGATAAAATATACGTAGGCAAAGGTATTAAAAGTGTAGGTAGTGTAATCAACTGTTAATCGGCAACGGACGATGATCCAACGGTCATTTTTTACAAGAGGCGGAAATTCTATCTGCTGCTGATTTATGCCTGCTTCGGATTTGATTAGTGATTTTATAAATGGTAGGTTACAGAAATGATAGATAGGCATTACAATGTGGTTTTACATACGATGCACGTAATTGACGTAAACGAATGTTGATACAATTGTTAGCGTAACCTAATGAAAAATAATATAATTATAGCCTTTGATAAATCCTGCAACCTACCTGCCTCCATAGGCTTGTCTGTCACGATGTATTAACAAGTACCAAATAGTTGCATGTTATGGTTTACAAACAAAACTTACTAACCGGAACCATTACAGCATATGAGACGTCGAAATTGGTTGCTCAAAGTGGTATTCAAAGCTGTTAGTCTTAGTACATAGAATCCAAATGAGTTCAATCACACATCGATATCATGAAGGCGGAACTTTTGGACGTAATCCAAAAGATCGTGTTATAACGTGTGAAATACCATAGATTTCTGCGGTAAAGCTTCCGTCAGACGAAAGTAGGATTTCCATCCTTAATTACAGAATTTGCTTAGATTATGTTCTGAAGGAGATCCAACTACAATATACAACGACAAACAGTATATAATGATTTATGACATACGAATATGATCAATTTTATGACGATGATGTATGAATGATAATTTTATTTATCCTCCAAATCATTTCTAAAAAAAGCTCTTTTCAAATATATTCGGTAGTTTTCTGAACATAATAAACGGTGACTTCATAGCTTGGTTTCTTTGTAGTGGCCTGGGCCACCCATATTCTCAAGTGGGTGTCGAAAGACAGCGACTAAGGGAATACATGGTTGTGGTGCATTTTGTAATGTGCGTAACATTATTCCATACATTTATTTCTTTGTCCTACATGACCGTGTTAGGATACCTTAATTATTGGTTTTTGTATTTGAGCCACCTCCAGAAGAACATTGCTTCTATCCTATTGAAAATTCGGTTGGCATCGTCACTTCAAGGGGCGAAGAGCCATTTGAAACCTTGCACAACAATTAAACAATTGCAATATAGCAAAGTGATAGTTAAAGTTAAAAGTTCGAAATAACTTGAGAAAGCTTTTATTTAGGTTTCACCAATAGTCAGAAAGTCAGAGCTCTCCTAAACTTATGTGCTAGAGACAAAAAAAATACACGTCATAGTTCTAAGTCATAATATTGCAATACTTAAGTGTTAACTTGTTAAGTCTTGCAACATACGGGCATCGATAAACCTAATTAACGTTGCGAACGTAGGTACTTGGCTTCAGTTAGTACTAAGAACTGTATTGGTTTTTAGTAGACGTTGAGTGCAGTATCATCTAACAATAAATGGACTATCCAAGAAAATGTAAGTATAACTAGTTTTCCATGTTGATGGATGATGGAGAGTTTTTTTTTATTATTTAGGTTGGCCCACAGCGCATATATACACATAGATACAATACATTTATGGTAGGTAATATTCTAATATATGTGCTGTAAGGCCCCAAACTGGATGTCAGCGGATAGCGGAGCGGAGGCGATCGCTAGCCGCTGCCATCCAGTTTCAGACCTCAAGTACACCCACACCCCGCCAGTTATATTATTCGTCCTAATGTAATACGGAGAAGGCTTTAGCTATCATCTGTACACAAATCCAGACTCCGTGCCGCTACTGAGAATTACCTAATGGAAAAACCAAACACTTTTCCCGACCCGGGATTCGAACGCGGGACCTCATGTTTAGCAGTCGCGCTTACCAACCACTAGTGACTAGACCAACGAGGCAGTCTAGCTCTAGACAAATCGAGAGAACGAGAATTTGTTTCTAGTGGTCTAATCAAACTTTACGAAAAGACACCGGTTCACAATAAACTAACACTTATCCACTAACTCTCACAAGCTCCATTCCTGCACGGTAAGACCACGTTATCGTACAATTTTTATGTAGGTGGTAGATAGGTGTACAATTACGTTAACATTGAATTCAATTCCACCGTGCAAGGATGTAATAAAATACTTCAACAGACTTTCAATAATTTGATAAATCTTATACTACTGAAGTCTCGAGACTTAGTAAAAAATGGCAAGTCCAAGCACAAAACTGCCGAAGGAGGCCAAGTGATGCCATGCGGTCACCGAACCGTAACATGTCGGCACTCGCATGCGTCCATGCGCACTCGCCGCATTCGGAGGGGTGACCTTACGAACAACCAACCAATTTGAATTGACTGGGTGTCCACATGAAATCGCTAAATTGACTCCTTAAATCAATAGGATTAAGCAACGCGAACAACACGTGCTCGTCATCAACATCAGACAGAATAGAGGGATGCATTAAATTAATCGTCTTATTTAATCATTTAATGGCAACCTGTGCGCATAGCATTGTCTAAATTAATACTCGAGTTGTTTGAAAGCTCGGAAATAGCAATTTGCCGATAGGAAATGGTAAACGAAGGGTCTCTTTCTATGTCAAGATAAACACATCTGTCGCGCAGGTGTGAGCCAGCACCGGGGTATTAAGGGCAGGTGGCGAACTGCCGGCGGCCTATAATTGTTTAGGTGAACCATTAGAAAATAGTTCTTTTTTTATTAATGAAATACAAAGGGCATATTATCAATGCCCTCTAACATAACAGTTAGTTTTGTTTAAAAAAGTTAAGGTAGGTACTGTCCCCATGTAATAGGGCATGAGCCTATTGCCATCAACCGAGCACTAGTGTAGACTCCGTGCTGCTAGTGAGAATTTCCTAATAGGAAAACCCAGAAACACTTTGCCCGACCCGGTAATCGAACCCAGGAACTGCATGCTCAGCGACCACTAGACCATCGAGGCAGTTATAATTTAATTTATGATTAACTAGCGGCCCGCTCCGGCTTCGCACGGGTATAAAATATATATTATAAGTATTTCTCCACTATTTAATGGATGTTATTATACATATAAACCTTCCTCTTCAATCCCTGTATCTATTAAAAAAAACCGCATTAAAATCCGTTGCGTAGTTTTAAAGATTTAAACATACATAGGGATATAGGGACAGAGAAAGCGACTTTGTTTTATACTATGTAGTGATAATATACCTAGGTACACGAATGTTAACGTTTTGCTGTTATAACTTTTCCAACTTTCCTTAAAAGGTGACCTTATTTTTGTGGGATTTACAGTTTTCCTTTTCTTACTGAATGGTTTCACCGTTACAGCTGAGCGACAGACGAACCGAGGGATTTTACGCGTAACGAACATTTATGACTAAGCTTGTATCCATTTTCAAGTATTTCATTGTATAATTATTTTCGTGTAAATTGGGACGTTATCATAGTAAACTATAGATTACTCCATTTCTAATACAATCGTCCAGATAAAAAACAGCGACTATTCATATTTTGCGGATTTGATTTTAATACCTTTCATTATGTAGGCTGTCTGGGGTTTTGTATAGTTTCAGAAATTGTTATCGTTTTGTATTAGAGGTGGGAAGTTTTCGAACTTATTGTAACGAAAAAGGGCGTGTCGGAAAACACGCACGCGTCTGCTGTCTATCTGTGGGGTCTCTAGCGTGAAACAGGTATCGTCTGCCTTCTCGGAAGTGCCCTCAATTTACCGCCACAAGCATCGTCACGCTAATAAATAACTTCCAGCGAATTAAGATTACTCACATATTATTATCGGATTGCAAAATTTGTGTAATGCTTATTGGAGCTGAAAAAAATGAGTCACTACTCTCTCTTTGTTTTTATTTCTGTCTATTATGGCGACTAGACGAAAGAACGCTATAAAGCTCTTGCAAATTACGTATTCGATTTAAATTTTAAATGATATACTAATAATTAAATGGAAGATTGTAATGTTTCATCGAGTTTTAAATGTACTGGACTCTGCGGCTCATTTGGAGCACTCAACTTGGCTAAAGGGACCGTCCACGGACGCAGCTCTGCCAAGTTGAAATGAAACTTTAATGAGCGAGGGTTAAAAGAGGGCTTCACGCAAACTTCACAGCGTTGTATATTGTGCACAGGATCCGTAAAAATAAAACTCGAGTGGTTTGTAACTTACTATATAGTTACTTCAAGTACCTGAACCTCGAATGCGTAAATAGTCAAAAGAAGTAAACAAACAAATTGGCTGATTGTTGAACGCAGTATCTTTTTCCGAGACTGGATGTGCAATTGTGCATTCCTTTGTTTGAATATGGACCATAAAAGTGGACGTGAGCACTCGCTGAGGTCGTCGACAGGCTGAGATAACAACGTAAGAATAACATTAATGGCGGTCTGTACTCTGTACTTGAATGCTCGCGCGAAGTGCGATGCAGTAAAGGCATGCAAGGTCGCAAGTTAGATTACAAGGATCGACGCATAATTTTATAAGTTCCTAAATACGTATTGTTATTGAGGAAGCGTACAATAACAAATATAATCACGTACTTTGTTGTGTTTATGTTTACAAATAATAATAATTGTAATCTTTAGTTAAAGAACAATGATAAATGTATACAAAGCAAGCTATTAGCAATACACTACGTAGTTTACGAGTAGTTGGAGCAGATTAGAATGTAACTTTTTTAGAGGTTCAACGCGAAACTCTCAAATCGTATAAAAATTGAATTAAACATCTTGAAAATTTCGAGAATTCGACAAATTAGATTAAGGCTCACTTACTTGCATGCTATTTGGAAATAATTAAGCGTGGTAGGTACTTAAATAACACAAACCGAACCACGCGTAGCGTTAAAAAAACATCATCACAAATCAGATTTTTAAGACGTAGTTCTGATTAATCAATCAAATTTGATTATTAAACTGTCCGACCTTGACCCCGTCACAACGTCAAAAAATAAGCATCTAATAAACGGTAAATGCATGTTCGACAGTTTTTTTTCATTAAGTAGATTTTAGAATATTAGCTATGATGTTGAAAATATCTTGTACAGTGGGTGTGTGATTTTAAACTCACATTATTCCTTATTTAGGTATGTGATTTACTTGACATTAATCTGAATTAGGTATATAGAATAGAAGAATATAGATAAAATCATTAAAATAAATGTTGTTAGTTCAACAGGAAAAATGTATGAACCAAATCACAACTTGCTATATTAAGTAAGTATATGCTTTTAATTAATGTTACCTTGATCTAATTAGTTTTATTTTGTTAAATAAAAATTGTATCTTGTTTTGAGGTCATTCTACAAGGATTTCCTTTAGCTCTATCTAATAATGCTACATGCCAAATCTTAAGGCCCTTCACTTACTCATTTGAATTCCAAAGCCATATTTTTTCTCATCAGTTTAAATTTTTGGGATATTCTTTTATTGTTGATGCTATGATTTTATGTACCTAGTTTAATTGTTGATAAAATATTTTTCTTCACTAATGTATGTAATGCAAATATTAGTTCTTTTTAATAATAGGCAATGGCATTTAAACAGGTTTAAATCAGTATATATTTTACAGGTTTTATTCACTGATAAAACTGGAGGAGATCAAACATTTAATTAAATTAAGAGTACAGTATATAATATGTATCCTTAACCATAGTGATACATTTTTTTTATAGTCATGGCACAATAATATTCTATACATATATGTACTTAAATTCTTGGAAAAAAATTACAAACATCACTAGAGAAGTTGTGTAGCAAAAGTCACATAGACTTGTTTTTATTTTTAATGAATTAATGAATGCATAATTTAATTTTACTTCTTAATAATTCATTAATTACTATCTGCTGTTTTGTTGACACCAAACTCTTAGAATAGGCTATGGCAGCCAGACTTTTTGTGTAATAATAATAAAAAAAAAACAAAATTAGAAACCTCAAAAGGTATTTTTTTTAAGGAAGTGTTACATATTTTAACATTTAAGATAGCACTGTATTGTCTGATCAGCATGTTAATTGTAACACTAACCTGAATACTTACTGCCCATTGACCAGTGACTAGTCTTGTCCATTACAGTTATTCATGTTAATTTCCTGTTGTGTACTCTTTCCATCATTGAAAACTATAGCATGTCTTGTTAAATGCTTTTATTGTTGATTGGACAGGATAGAAGCAAAAAAGTATTTGAAGATTTTTATTACTAAATTATAAGGTAGGTAGGTTATGTTACTGTATACCATGTAACTGTAGGAACTTATGTTAAAATAATTGTTATGTAAAATTGACATTATATAGATAACATATTTTCGAAATTAGAACGCTAAACTTAATCTATCAATGTTTCAGACACCGTGTTCTAACTTCTAAGTATTTTGTGATCGATAATTCAGACAAAAACGCATCGTAAGCGTGTTAAATATGTGAATACGTGCAATAAAGCGCATGGTTCATCAGTACATTACGCATTACACAGAAATTAGTAAACTTTTTGATATACTGCGAATTGCTATCAAACATAAACAAACAAAAATATATATCTATGTTGCTAGTATTGCCTATACCACACATACAGTTTTCTATGTAGATGTAGAACATTACATCCACCCATGAAACAAAGCATTACTACAGAAGCCTTCATATCTCTTATTTCTACCTTCTTATTTAAGAATATGTTTAGAATACTAGTGTACAGTAAAGCTTACCGTTTTACGACCATGATAGAATCCGTCTCCTCGTTTGTGGACCCTATGATTCGAACTATACTTTACAAACTGCACTAACAATATCGGCAACACCATGAATTTTATTATATCACTATCAATTCAATTTACGAAAATCACACATCGCTAAAAAGCGATCAACACACTTTTCTTCATAATTTCACTAACTTCGAATAATTCGCACTCCACTTTGGTGAACATTGAATCTCATAAACACAAACTAAAATGTGTTTTTAGATTACATACATACAACAGCGCGAACTTCACGACAGTATGCGTCGTTACGTCGTACCGTACCCAACGAAACGAAGTGCGAAGAAAACATAACATGGTGGCCAACATAACAAAATCAAACAAAGTTAAGTTCAACAAAGAGTTAACGTAATCATTACAATACTAACAATTTGTTTGTTAATATTTTTAATCAAGCGTAAATTAATTAACAATTTTTATATTTAATACAATAATATGTTTTATAAATTATATAAATTTGGCTAATAAAATTCAAAGTTTGTGGTTTCAATGCAGCCAACTTGCTTATAATTCTGCTGGGTGAAATTCACGACACTACGATTGATGTAGGAACTCAAATTTTGCTCATTAATTAAACTTCAAAGTTATATCGCGATACACATTTTTTGATAGGGATTATTAAATATTAAGATATACTTTAATGTAATAAAAATTGCATGACTCAAACTTTTTTGTGATGACTTTAGTGAAATAACGAGAATGTCACTACGCAATACGTAATATATAAAAAAAGATACCGACGAATTGAGAACCTCCTCCTATTTTTTGAAGTCGGTTAAAAATCCCCGTTTAAAGAACTTAATACAAGAAAAAAAAACATTTTAAGAACGCGGGAAGTTCAAAGTTATAATTTGTGTGTCAAAGTCATGATGTTTTGTCGTGTTTTTATTTTTGTTAAAAACACTAAACAGTATGATGTAATGTGGGTAAGTTTGTTCTGTATTCTGAGGTAGGTAAAATGCTCTTTGAGAATTATTGATAATGGTAAGGCTAAAGTAGTTACTCGTTTAGATAATGTCATTAGCCAGATTAAACATTAATTAAAATACTTTTGAATTGTGTTTTAGCCTTAGATTATCGTTTTAGCGTTTTATTGACAGGTCTTAAAGGAACCAAAACCGTAATAAAGATGTCCTTCATGATCAAGGTCCTGCGATGTTGTGATTGCCTTGCAATGCGTTTGTCTGGTTTGGCTGTCAGTACTTACTATCAGCTAATCACAGGAGATATATGCGTTTAAATTGTTTGTTGGGAGCTAATAATTATTAAAATTGGAGTTCCATCCCATCTTATAGGTAGGTACATAATATACATTAGTAAGTAGCTAGAATTGCTACATATTTTAAAAACTCACCGTTTAAGGCGCGTCCTCACACTCTGATCCATTAAATAACGCAGATAAATTGAATTAATAATAATACTGCCGTGTCTTGTATTTAAACAAACATATTTAACATTCATAAATCTCTCAATGAGCTTGTTTTTCGAATATTTTTTCAACCTTTGCTCTTGAGCTTGGCAATAGAAACCCATAATATAATAATTTAATTATATTAATTTATTTATATAAATTATGACTAGAATTTATAGTAAAGTCTAATGCACACTTCGCGCCGGATCGGTGCCGAATAAAATTGTCAGAAAACAAGTTGCTTCGACTTTGCTTCCAACAACTAGGACGTACGGTCGTGTAGCGACTTGTCCAGTCTGTAGTGCTGTTCAACCCATATCCACTTTAAGTCCTTTTGTTAGAAATCAGCGGAATAAATCAAAATCACCCGCGGCTAGATAGTTATGTAGAGAGAAGGGTCTACTTATTATTTATTTTTATTAAAAAGGCTTGAAAAGGGGGCGTGGGTCAGTGTTAGAAGCCTTACCGTGTGTGTTTTCATCTTATCTCCTAAGTTTTTGCTTTTTGTGATATTATAATACAAGTGTAGGTCCCTATGTGAAGGTTATTAGTAATCACCTATATATCATTAAGAAATAATTAGAATGGTTTTACGAAGACAATGAACATATACCTACATGCATGGATGTTTCATAGTTACCTTCAAGGTTGCATTAATCTGTCTAATGTCAAGGTTAAACACTGATTGAATGCGTATTATGACTATTACCATAGCTTTGACAGATCCAGAACTATGGTACTATTCATCATACGTATATTTAATAACTGCACGGTATACATAAGTACAGCAAATAAGTATAAATATCTACGTGTAAAATTTGTTAAAGTATGATAAAACTATTTCGTAGAAATAAATCAGGTATCCTAATTTTTTATCACCCTGTGTTGTCACTGCAGGAAAAATGCCTCCATTTCTATATTTACAAAACATTGACATTAAGAATCATCTTATTCCTATCTAATCTACGCGCATACGTATTCCTTAAAATAGAGTGAGTAAAAAGTCCCAAAACATTGAGAACAACACTAATGTTTCCGTTGCATGTAATATTTATGCACTTCACCTCTACGTTTCAAAGCTAGACACAGAGTCGCACTGTGTACATAGCGTCGACTACTATGACGCATGACACTAAGTCAACAGAAGCAAAGTCTCCTTAAAAGAGACTCGACGCCGCAGTAGGAAAACAGCATTCTATGCAGGTTTCGACAAGTCCGCGAGTGCGTTGTATTTATCATTGCGGTGGCGATGTTGTGATGTAATCAAAGATATAAAATGTTTATGACCGCACCGCATTCCGTTAATTCGCCGCATCGCGAATGTCGATACCAATGTGATTGGCATGTTCTTGTGAAAATCATTCAAAATGTTCACGTCTGTGAGTAGTCTGCGATAAATGCCTAGGTACCAACGTTAAAAATATGTTTGATCATGGTAAATAAGTCTGATAATTAAATTGTTTCTTTCAATGTAGGTGATGATTTTATCAATTCAAATTCGACGAGAATTAAAACATACGCGTAACCCACTTGATCTTGTCATAAATACGTAGGCCTGTATATAGGTAGGTACTGCGTCATTATGTAGGTAGTCCATAATCTTATAATAATAAAATTAGAATAAAGTATTTAAAACAAGTCCTTTATTGCTTCAAGTATACACAGTTTAATCTCACAAACTTATCAACAATAATATTATCTATATGTTTTCAGGATTACCGAACCGGTGTCTAAGGCCTTATGTCATAAGACTATTGGTGTACATCTTCACTACATTATAACAGAAATGTAAAACAATCTAAATTATAGGTATGTGTGTGCATTCCATTTCTAATCAATGATGTGAAAAGCTAGTTCACACCCCTGCTCAACACAAAATATGAACTCATTTTATAGTTCCCATATATTTTACTAGCGGCCCGCTCCGGCTTCGCACGGGTATAAAATATATATTAGAAGTATTTCTAACCTATTTAATGGATGTTATTATACATATAAACCTTCCTCTTCAATCACACTATCTATAAAAAAAAAACCGCATCAAAATCCGTTGCGTAGTTTTAAAGATTTAAGCATACATAGGGGATATAGGGACAGAGAAAGCGACTTTGTTTTATACTATGTAGTGATAACAGCATAATTAAAGTGTAATATTTACGAACGTATTGAGCAGGTACGAGAACCACCTTCTTAAGGCTCGGAACACACATCCGAATTTTTCATCAGTTAGTCGGATCCGATAGTCTGATTCGGCTATCGGAAGGCGTTAGAGCCATTATTTTGTTTGAACATTCAACACAAGTCCGATTCTAGTATCGGATCGGACGTCCGAGTCGGAAACTGGCGCGAGGCAACGCTTCGCCCAGTTCCCGTGAGCGATTATATGATTTCAGACTAGTAAATGTGCAATACGTAACAGTAATTCGTCGTCCATCTTTTATTTTTGCTCCGTACGCAAGCATTCGGGATGATACACGGGAACGACTAAGTTCGGAAAAAGCCTGACGCAAAAATTAGATGTGTGTTGAGTTAATACGATCAGATAAAAATTGGGAACAAAATCGGACGTGTATTCCCAGCCTAAGTCATGAGGTAAGTATCTCATTACCGTCAACGACGTAACATCGTTTTTACAAATCTACCACCCAACAAACACGACAACATCTACACGACATCTAAGCATGCTACTTCAAATTTTTCTACAAAGCTTAATACAATTCATAATAATTATATTTATTTTGCCTTAACCTACAGATCAGGCTACAGAAAACATATTTATACTTTAAAACTTAATCACGAAGAATACATACAATGTATATAACTTAATAATAATACAAACTAGCGAGCTATAATCGCGTTAATTTTAATAAATTAGTAAATTCAGTCAAACAGTGTACAGAAACGATTCTATTTATTATCTATGCGTTTTACACTCTTCGCTACTTCAACTCCTTGAAATTAGCACTATGGAAAATTAAAGCGATAGATAGTAGTTTTTATATTCCATGAGTACGAGTATATCTTTGAATATTATAATCAGATTTAAAACATTAAATCAAAAGCTTGTACAAGAAAAAACTAACATTTGAAGAGGGCGGGTAACCTAATTTATTCTTAACATTCAATTTGTATTCATTCGTTTTGATTACGTACGTCGATCCATCATGAAATACACCAACTGTACATTATCACAATATACATACATATTTATTACTAAACCTAACATAGAACATAATATTTATATAATTAACACAGCAGCTAAAATATTACTAAAATTAATGAAGGAGTAATGAGATCTAAAATTTAAAATTATTGTTTGAATCAGACCTAAACGATAAAATTATCTTTTTATAACGATTTATTTAAAAATATGTATTTTCGATTAATTTGTTTGTTACTTACTTAATTTGCAAATACATAAAAAAAACCTTACGCGAACTGTCAAATAAAATTACTAACAATAGACATTAACTAAATATCTGTGTTGACCAGCCCCCTTACCATGAACTCTTAAAGCAGGACAGTTTAGGTTGTGAAAGCGAGACGCCGCATTACACTGCACGTAGCGGCTTCTCGCTTCCACATCTTAAACTGTTCTACTTTAAGAGTTCATGGTAAGGGGACAGGAAGTAAAAATTTCCATTTCCACGGAGTAATAATAACTAATGGTGACATGATTAATCCAAAAAAGTTTGGCTTTCCGATTTCCAATGAACCAATAATTTAATAGTAGATAATTTGCGTTCTGCATTCATTAAGCCCGACACAGCAAGCATAACGCTCAGTTTGTCAAATCATTTCGTCAATATATTATGGTGGCAGTGCTATCATTTCTTTTTTCCCTCCGTCATCTCCGGTACTCATTATAATGTATCGTTATTCAGGTTCGCTCGTTTAATATCATTTTACAATTTTATAAGGTAGACCTACAAAGTTTTAAGACATGACATCGACTTGACTTTGTACTCTTTTGCAAACCGACTGTTAGTGTTTCATATGTGCTTAACGCGATAAGGACTTAGAGCTATGTGTCAATCCAATTAAATAAAATGTAAATAATATTAACGGTCATTTGTCCGATGTCAAAAATTATTCAAAATTACTTTAAACACTGAAATATTGCTTACATATTTTTGAAATTAGATTAACACATCATTTTTCAATGGTCGTTGGTCAATTAAATATTACCTTTCCAGGTGCTTGTACTGGAAGTCAAATCCATTATATTTCGAGTATGTATTTTGCGGTGGAATATCTGCTATTCTACAGCTACAAGCCTGAAATTGAAGCCTGATATGAGACAGCGTTTTACTGTCTGACTTCCTAATTTCCTAAGGCTGCGACGGGGGGTAGTGTAATACCTAAGCATGACTAGCGGCGGCAAGTCCCACGTGAGAAGGACCATTCCCATCGCTACCGTCATCTACGTCTAAACATGGTATATCAATATTCCTCATAGTCGTAATAGTCGTCGTCTTGTCCGTTTTGCAGCATTGCGGCAAGAGATAGCTCTCCACCTACGTCTGTTGGCTCCGTCTCGATTTCATCCTCGTAGTCATCTGCAGCATCTGTTGGACGTGAAATATGGGTTATTCAAAACTACGCCTTAGTAACACTATACAACTGCTATTCGTTAAACTATTCTCGTTCCCAAGAGTTCATATTCCCATTAAAATAGTGTGTAAGTCGTCCCAATCTCCTCACTCGTACACCTGATACACGTAAAAGGAACTAACGAATGGGGAACCTCCTTTTAAAAGACTGTTAAGTAGTTTTATGAACTGACCAGCGAGTGCAACGGGTGTGGCCTGCGCATGCGGGGTGCGCGGCGCGGCGGGCGCGGGGGAGGCGGGGGGCGCGGGCGAGGCGGGCGGCGCGTTGTTCTTCTTCTTACGCTTGCGCGGCACGGGCGACGCCGGCACCGCCACTGACGGCGTTGGTGGCTTCGTGCTGCAACAGATCATACAATTTACGTAATTGGAGATTTAATACAAAAATACCTATAGAACTTAGTCCGGCAGTGACATAAGATTAGCCTGGTATATGATATCCTAGTCGATTTTTACGTGCCTAAATACACTGATACATAATCATGTCTGTTAATAACCGTAGCGGATAACAGGTAGCATAATTTACCAGAAGGCTATAGAGCTACAGCAAATGATAGTCATCCTATATAGGTGCCCCAAATATTGAGGTAGACGAAAGAACATTTTTCAAAATAGTATAAACACTTAAAGCTATTACTTACTCAACTACGACAGTTTCCTTGGGGGCCGGCGGTAAAGGCGTGCCAGGATGGTCCAAGCTCTTCAGAATATCGTAATTAATCTTAGAGCTGATCTTCTTCTCTGCTATCATTTTCTCGATGGCTTCCCCAGCAGTAGCAGCATTACACGGAGTCCTCTTCTTGTAGGAACCACGTAGTTTCTTCTTCTTATCTTTATTTTCTTCGCGTTCCTTAGCCCGAAGCTCTTCTTTTACTTAAACATTATACTATAAATTAAGATATTTTTATATAACTTACTACATAATCAGGTACTTGTTTTTTGGAGGTTGTTTAAATGTGGAGTAGGAAACTAAAAAGTCATATTGGAACCTTGTAGGAAAATTCTTTGGTTATTGGTTAAAAGAAAAGATAACAAGAGAGACATGACAGCAAACCACCTTTCTAGAACGCTAAAGATGCCTGCCTTACCAAGAATCCTATGAACAGTACTAGACAGCTGTATACAGAATTTAATTTGTTAGTTTACAAAGTAAAGTCCAACACAGAAGTAATGTGTGATGATTAAAAATATTGATTCACTATGTAGTCTTGGCATTAATTAAATGCTCCTCTATGAACTATCACTACTACGTAACTACGCAGGTCAAACAAATTATGCCATTATCATGTCTGAAAAGGCGTCAAATTCACCTACAAATTCATCTCGAGTTTGTGCAATGCATTTGAAATAATATATAGGTTTATTTTTCAGCTCACAGCATACTTATGGAACTTAACTACTGTTTAGTATATTGTGTCTTTATTTAACTCTTTGTCATAGACTTTAAATATTTCGATACAAAGATATACCATTTAAAATAATACCTACTTTTTTGCTCTCTCAAGTATCCAGCATTGATTTTGTTCCACAGCAGGGCCTTGTGTCGGACCTCTTCTTCTGTCATGATAAGAGAGTTGATGTAAGCTTCGTCTTTCTCTTCAAGGATTAATTCCTCTTCAGTGTGCAAGTCTTTTGTAAACTGTTTCGGTTCTGGTCTCACAAATTTATCTGTTTTATCGTCTTGTTGACTTCCTCCAAGTCCTATCACTGCTAAGTCAGGACCTGCAAATAAATAGTAAATTATCGTCCCACTTCAGTACATACTTGTACTCTCTTCCATCTTTTTTCTTGTCTCTCCTCATTTCCAGTGGACTCCAGTCGTTGAAATATGAGCCTAATTAATTCGTTATTATTTTTAGACGAATTTAAATATGCACAGAAATCGTTAATATAGGCTACATGTTTGTATAAATAATACACACCAAGACCCTTTTCCTGCTTCATTTTGTCGCCTTTAATTCCACCCTCTTCTTTGGAAGGCACAGTTTGTACATCCTTAGCTATTTCACCAATGCGGTCCAACGAGTCTTCTACCGCAAACCTTGAGGCTTCAGCATCTTCTGAACAGGTTTCGTCTGAAAAATAATGGATATAATTACGTTTACGCCTTCAGAAGTAGTCAGGAAACTTTTTTGTGCTTATAATTAAAAATCTAGAATAATTTGGAAGTTCACAAAAACAAAATATGTTTACGATACGAGCAAGTGACGCTTAATATTAACATAATTACTAATTTATTCTAATTAACATAAACAAAAAAACATGAATTTGTATAGATGCATTTCAAAATAAACGAGTTTGGAACATAACTAGAATTAACGTATAATTTCAGCACAGTTTTTATGGTAGCCTACTTACGTCGAATGTGGTCAATGCTAACCTAATAATTAATTTTACTCATAAAATACCCAAAGTTCTCGTTTGGGACTCAATAGTGACATCATTTATATGGAACAGTTTAGTATGGAATAAAACATTCAGAAACCTAAATTACTGCTGATGTATTGATTAATCAATTATTAGAAGCAAATTAATGAATTAGACTGAACGATAAACAATGATGATGTAATTTATATCTATCATCTACATATATACAAAGATAAAAATGTGCATAATTTATGCGACAGATCCGTAGTCATTAATATTAATGCCGACACTTCCTGTTCATGTCACCCGTCAATTAATATTTGATGTAAATCATTTTTGAATAGTTAGATCCATTGGGGCGTTTAATCGTTCCATTTGGTAACATTTATAATATTATTAATAATATTAAAATAAAAAAACAATTTAACGAACAGAAAATTGCTTCTCAACCGGCTAGAAAAATAACTACGGGATCAAAAAGTAATTGTTTATGCCTACGCAATATAAATATAGGTATTCACCAGACTGACTCGAGACATTAAAAGACTCGACTGAACGAGTTATCAGGTTATATTCATTAATTACATTGTACGGGATGTATGTGGAGAATAGGAGATACCGAAGTACTTCCGACGCTGGCACAGGTGGCGCCAGAGGTACTTAGACATCCCCTTTGCTACCAGATGGTTAGTTATTTGATTGACAGATTGGTCAGTCAACAGAAATCTGTTGACTGACCAATCTACACCAAGGCATGATGTGTTCCTATCTTACCATAAGCTGATGCCAAAACAAACTAGAAGAATAGGCCATAATAAGAGACATACCAATTCCCAATACTGCTGTGGACGTGCCAATAACAGCGGCAACTTTCCGTCTCTTGTTGCCATCTCTTTCGAGCTGAATTTCTATTTCCTTCTGCAGGTCTGTCAGCTCTCTTTCTCCATCTTCTTCTTCCATTAACTGGAAAGAAGCAATAGTTATTTTTTTATTAACTTTAACGAGAATTGATGACTCACTTTACTGGAGCAATTATAATATTACCGTGGCAATGTCCTACGAGAAGGGTTAACTAACATATTGTTACGTAAATATTAAGGCCTGTATTTCCTGTAAGGCGTGGCCAAAGGCGCATATAAGTGTCAAAGAAAAAATGAGTATCATAGGGCGGCAAGCTTATTACAACAAATATTATTCAGTGGCAACTTAAAATAACTAAGTAGGTACACATAAGGTACAAAACGTTTTTAAACATTGTTACTACATCTAGCTACGAACAAATAAATCAAGCTTATACCTATATTTTGTTACGTGTTAAAGCAGATTATACCTAATCCAAGATAACGATTTCCGTGTTACGGTAGCAAATTTTGCATGGATAACTTTATCACTATACCACTGGCGTATCATAACAGTACCGACCTTGACCTCTAATAAGAAAATATATTCATATACCCATAGAATATATTGTAAAAAAACTGAAAATGAACAGTTTATAATTTACTTATTCCTGACTTGTATGAATGTAAATCTTTACACATATATTTCTTAAAAGCTTGGTAACTGGTTAGGCAGAAAAAAACCCCTTATAACACAAAATACCGAATCCTCCTCCAGTGGTGTCCTAGAAAAGCTAAGAAAGAACAAAATACGTATGACATGACGATTTTTACTTGCTAGTTTTGAACCTATAATAAAAATGTGTATACAAAACCAGTTCCGTGAATATACTGACAGAAAAAGTAATAATAAAATTAGTAGATACAACTTTTACTTGTAACTAATTTTAGCATTTTTAGCAATTCGCATTCATTTTGACGCACCAGACAACTATTGTAAACACGTTTTGATATTTCCTACTGTGAGAGGTTCTACGTATGGTAAATATTTTTTGCCAACTCTGATTAATAACACGGAAACAATAATGAACTGGTTTCTTTGAAACTGATTGCGAATTTGTTATAACAAGAAGCTATGTTTTGATGATCGAAGCTGCATTGCAAATTTCCAAGACACAGGTTTCCGTGAAGATACCTCAGTATCCACTCTGCACCTAAATTTTAATGTTCAATAATTATATTCAATATTTTTTCCGGACTAGGATATTTGAATATCTTTTTTATTTTATCACACAACTCAAGTTTTTGAGTGGCTGCATGGGATAGAAAGCTCTGTGCTTTGATACAGGACTTCATCTAGCATTGTACTTTTCGCTTGAGTACAATACAGAGTGCCCCGGGTGCTTCAGACGTAGTTTTCGTCACTCTTGAAGGCTTTTTTGGTGCAACCTGATACCAATTTACATGCAAATTGATACGTAGCCGTTATGGCGAAATTGACTAAACATCTGAATCTAAATATAGTGACTTTCATTGGCACATAGCATTAATATTAAAATGCAGGTAGGTAGATATTGTTTTTGGTATAGTATGATAGTATTTGTACGTGGAATTTCTTCTATCAGTAGGTATCTCTTGCAAGATATGTAGAAAACTACTATAGATTACATTTGATCTTTCTAAAAGTAATCTTTTTCCAAGGTAGTCAAGATCATGCTTAAACATTATTAGGAAATTTTAATCATAATAAAAATCGACTAGACAGATCTTGCCAATGATGGATTAGGAAACTTCGAGGAGAAATCTTTTCTTAATAGATCACAACAGCAGCCTTTAAAAAAGGAAATGATATCTAAGAATACGGAAATAGGAATAATTAAGCCCCTTTCCCAGGTAATGACCGACATACGATGCATGTGATTGTTTAGTCAAAGTGTTAATATTAAATTAATTACTCCAAAATGTTTTAATACCTTCTGTAATCGTTCTTTATCTCTCTTCCTAGCTGCTCTGAACGCTGGAGGGTCCTGTTCTTCTTCCAAGTCTACTGTCATGAACTCTTCAAGAGTGAGGGCACTAGAAGGCGTGTCCCCAAACTCCAGAAGTCGCTTGCGCAGCGTCGATTCATGAACCTTGACTATTCGTACCACATCGGCTGGGGTTCGGTTAAATTCGTGGAGACGAGCTGCTATTAGCAGAGCTGTAAAGAAAAAAAACAAAAAAAAGTCAATTAGACTTTTTCTTTAGGACCAAAGAGTTTTAATGTTCAGTATAAACGTAAAAGGTATAAACTTGTTCTCCATCCTATCTCCATTGCAAGAATTTGACACACTCACAAGTGCACTTTTATCAATATTTACGACTGCAGGTATATAAAAGTGAATGCGTGTGAATTTCACTAGGAGTCTAGATTATCTCGAAGATGTATTTACATCGCAGATACAGTATTATCATAGTATCTATACGGAAACGTAAAATGACAATAAAATATTAGGCAAAGGACATCAAAGTTTGCGGAGACCACGGCTAATTTATTATCCGGTCACTTCCGTGCAATTTAATACTCTTTGGAATTTGGTGAACAAAGAGAAGCTTAGAACTTTAGACTATGACAATATTTTGTAACGATCCGTTCTACTGCTGACGTCGATACCTACGTGCAATCAATTAAAATAACTTGCAGATATATTTTAATGTAGTCACTATAAAACGAGTTCAAAGATTGACAGTAAATGTCTGTGCATTTAATTCATATAATCACCACTGTTTCAAATATTAATCTTTATCATTAGTCTACACAGCCATATCGAGCCACTTATCTGAAATCCAGGTGGCAGGCCTATTGTCATTCTAACTTCATTGACCCCATGACGGACTTTTCTTGGCGCTTGGTGTTATGCTTCTGCATGAGAAGAGGCATTTGATCAACATTGTGACATTCAGATCAAAGCTAGTAGTTTAAAGTAATTGTATAAAAATAATAATTAAATTATAAAATAACGAATTGTTGTTGATAAACATAATAGGTACATTCCTTAAATGCGATTGTTAATATTATTTTAGATTATAAAATCCGGTATATAAGCTAAGAATAATATAAAAATATCGGTTATGAAGGTCAAACAAATTTGTTGGTAAAAGGAGTAACTTTGTTGTTTGCTGTTGACGGAAGAGCAAAATAAGAATAACACCGGGTTTTCCATTTTTTTTTTGTGGCATTTGCGAACTAATTTGATCGTATGTATATTAAAATGTTTTGCATATGTAAAAAATAATTTATTATACGGCTTAATTGCCAATTTGTAACATTACAAGCTCACCTCAGAAAAAGATTTCTTAATTTTCACATTTGGAGTTTTTCATGATCGCAGCTCTTTGATGATCGCAGAAGGTGTCACATAATACAATTTATTAGTGCTAATAAACTCAATAACGAGAGTACGTTTTCAATTCCTGCACGCGTTAATATTTGAGAGATCTGCAGATTTCTATTGGTTCAGAGCGTTGGCATTTATGCAAGTGATTTCGATACCGGAGAAATACATAATGAGAAATAACCTTAAGCAAAGTAAAAATAGAATAACATTTTTGCATAGGTAATATTCGTGTTTGGGCTTTTGGCTTTTTCCATACTACTGGCGTATGAAATTGCTTAATACACTGATAACTCACTCACCGGTGAACCGTGAATAAGACGTTTTCTATTGCGTCTACTGTTAACAGTCAATTAATAATTGTTGACATATTTTAATAAGTGGACACTGACCAGCTCCACAAATACCAGAAGGTCTTCGTCCCGAATGTATGGAGTCCCTCTTCATTCTCTGAACAAGACGTAGTGCAGTCATGCTGACCTCATGCGACTTCTCACCGAACTGCAGCTGGGATGAGAACCGGAGAATGTACAGACATGGATCTGGAAAAAAAAAATAAGACTTTTATAAGAGTAATCTATCTAATGCTCATGTCTGTGCATGTTTTCGCGCCTGTAGAGGTAAAGAAGAATTGAGATTGAGAAAGAAGATTGCACCATTTATTTATACATGAAAACGATTTACGCGACGGTCAAAATAAAATTTCAATGTGTAACAATAGTCCAGCTTTGCTTGCTCTTAGGAAATAAAGACAAGATTAACATATTATTCTTAAATCGTATGTCACTTGGCCTTTCCTTCCTCTTCAGAAATAAGTTCAAAAAAGCCATAACAAGGTAGTTATGCTGTAGTTTGTGGATCTGTGTTTGTGGTCTTAGGTCCCATAATATCAAATGCTATTTTTTTTTATTAGCCTATATTTTGTCCCACTGCTGGGCAAAGCCTCCCCATTCTTCTTCCAAACTACATTAAATACGCTATTTTTATAATAATTTATAGTTAATGTTTAATCATTTTATGATTCTACATGTATTCATAATTATTATATGCACATAATAATACTTATTAAACTATTCAATCTCGCATCTTTGTTCCAACTGTTCTAAAACAACATGCATAGCTAAATATTTATGTTACTGCGTGTATTTTTGACATATAAAACAGTTGATACCTGTAGGCGGTACAATAACTCACTGTACAATCTTTGGTAGGTGTTAACTTACCGTAAAGCCTAACAAGGATATCCGGATCCGAATATGAATGGCTTCCTTAAAGATTAAGGCGTTAACTTGTAACCATAGTTGTAACACACGCTAATATGCTCCATTTGAAATATTCATTTGTCCTTATTTACAGCGAGCTTAAAGGATTTTGACTTCTATTGCATTGGTAACATGAGAAATGACAGCTGTAGTAAGCACTTGGTAACTGTTGTAAATTCGTGTTTTCTTTTAATGGCACACTTGCGCCTACAAAATAGAATACAAAATCGGTAAAATAAACAGTAAAAGGTTTGTTTGTTTGTTAATCTAACGGAATAATATTTGGTTAAATTTCCTTGATAACATAATTCGTTAAAAAATCACAAGTACCTAAGCGACGAATATCTTACATTTTTTTCAATTTTTTTCAAACTTAGGCATTAACTAAATCAATAAAACGTAAGATGTTTTGAAAATTTACAAAATGCTGTGTCAATATTAGGGGCTAATCTATTGACGATTTAAAACGTGTACATAGGCATTAGAAGAATGCATTGAGGATTAAAAACTAAAATGTTGGCGCCTCTTTTGGTTATACATTAACGGTCCTTGACTAATTATCGAAAAAGTGTTGTAAACGGATCAAGCAATTCTCGTTGCACTGCATGATATGTGCCAATAACTAATATGTGCATCTAAATATTATGTAGACACGACGGTACTTCTGAGGTAGAACTAGACGACAGGTAAATATAGATTAATGATCTTTATAAACTAGGATCCTACGAAACTTTATTGTATCACAGGTATGTTTTAGTGAAGATTATGAGCACCTGCCCACCTAATTATGTAGTTTAAAAAACAACTATACGCTAGACTTGAATAGTTCGCTCGAAGCCTGAAACTCAATGATGTAGGCCCAGATTGAGCACTCAGCTCTTCAATTGCTAAAGTCTAATATAAATTCTGAATTCATGTATCTAGCCGTTTCTGGACCTATTTCAGAGCTAGTTGAGAAGAGACAGAACCAACCGCGTATTGGAATTATACCGAAAACCGAAGTTATTTGAGAAACTTGTACAGTGTAAAGAATCATGTGCCGCTCTTGGAACCACGTAGATTTAAATTCCATGACAGTAAATACCTTTAATTACCACACTTTATCTAATACCTTTTTAAGCTACTTCACGAAACCGGTGGACAATCGACGAAAACAGTCCGTACAATCATTTAGTAATGGCAATACAACTCTTACAAATACCCAAAATAAAGTTTTAAGGGATAATCGGCTCTCCATAAGAATAACTTTATACGGTCTATTAAAGGATAGCAATTTAGACAGCGACCTTACAGAAGACTTGAGTCATTTCAATATAATATGTTATGAGGTCTTGGATCTTGGTTTTTAGGGGAAAATACAAATGACAAAAAATGGTATCACAAAAAACAAGGTAAATAGATATCAACATAGAAGTCGGTTTTAAGTCACATGACACGATTATGAGCTGCACACAAAAGAATGAATAGGTACGACGTTTTATTGCCATCATTGCCGTCGTCTCATCCACAAGATATCTCATCCCGTAGCCTACCTTTATGAGAGCCAAACACTTGGCGCCTGAGGCCTGTGTCGTATTTTAATGATAAAACTACCTTACTCCATTTTCCGTTATTTAGCTGGCCTTATGTCCAGAATTGTAATACTTACATACCTTCATCGAAACAATTTTTTAAATCTAAAATACCATTACAGGCTGATTTTATAAGTTACAGTACAGTGCACTAGGTACTACTTAAGCTTTTTCCGAGACAATATTTTGAATATTTGTTGAATAAGTACTTCTTGAGACATATTTAGTCAAACTGCAAATTTTATTTATCCATCTGTCTCTTAAAATATCATTATTTTATTGACAAATTACCCAAACAACTTTTTACTTCTGTTATTAACAAAACAATGCAATAAACTTTAATAAAACACACTTGACGATTAAAAGTGATCATTTATAACGCCATTTCAAATTTGAATTGCAACAAAAAATGTAGATGTGAATCAGAGGGCATAAAATATAATTTATATTATAAACAAAAACAATTGTTAACGACCGGTTTAGAGACGGAAAGAATCTGGAAAAGTAGTAATTAATTTACCTCATGGAGACCTCTTAACGTGAAGTTCACATAAAGTTAAATCAATGACTAAGTACCAAATGGTTATATTTACTGGCTTAAAATAAAAGAACTGTTAATGATTTTTGTTCAACTTATTTTAAACATATTTTATTTAGTGAATCTCCCTAATCTACTAACCTACAAGGAAACACATAAATAGAACGCTACTAAAGCAGATAGGTACTGAGTTAGTATATGACTTAGGAGGTGTCCAATATAATGAACTGAGGTTTTTTTTTTTTTTGTGTTAGCTTTTAGATATTTATGTCTTCTACACAGGTTAGCTACATTAACATGTCTAAACTATCCTTGAAAATAATTAAAAATATAAACTCGTGGGAACAAAATAACTAGCTTTCTTAAAACTGATGGACAGTCTGTCTAACTTACAGAATTATACGGCCAAATAGCTACTGCGACAAGCAAATTTCTGATTCTAATTGATGCATATATACACTAAACACGTAGCTAACACGACATTTATGTTAATTTGCAATTGTTTTATACAAATTGCGTAACTAGCAATTGGCGCCAAATAAGGCTAATTTTAATGTCTTTAATTACAATTGCTTGCATAGGCTGCATAATTATTTGTTTGGTAAAGGCCGGGTTGAACAGGGCACGTGAAATGCAAACTAATACCTACATTAATCTATGAAATCAATTTCATTAAATTTAAACCAGTTTGAGGATTTGGAAGAATAAGATTAGAATCGTTGTCTTTCACGAAATGTCGAGGTCATAAAAACCAGTATGCCAATAAAAAGTAGATAACACGTGCGCTTATTTATGTTGCATTGCATTTTTATACTGTTATAGTATTATTTCTTTCATACAAAATAAACAGCTCCAAAAATAATTAATTTTAGTAAAATCGTGAATTTTCGCAAAAATCTGTGAACTTTTCAAACTAAAACTTTTAACTATATTCCAAAAGCCTTGACACAGAAGACTTACATTTCGCGAAACACTGATGTCTACTACGTAAGAGGAAATAAAGTTGTATATGCAACCCAAACTCACTAGCCTAGAAAGTAGAGTGTTAGTTACCCAACCTTCACCTTACATACAAAGACGAAGTTTCCGACACGAGCCAAGGACCACCGCCTGATGCATAGCTGATTACCTACACGATACGGAACTGTGCACATTCTACTGAGGCGTAGTAAACTGTATACTGTTTGTGTCGGTATAGTTTTGAATTGCACAACCGTTATAGACGGGATCTTGATTTAAAGGCAAATAGAAATGAAACCTTGACCATATTATAATGAAAACTATCAATATTTATTGATCAATTACAATAAGATACAACAGAATAAGTTGGTTCGACGGTATAGACATAATTGCAGAGACCGAATAGATGGACAAGCGGCAGAGGATATGTGGCAGAATCAAATTACTATTGCTCAGCAGTAGGCTAGTCGAGACTGATGATAATGTTTTAAGGCAACAGACAGAATAACGTGAGGCATTAACTGATATCAGTCCTTAGACATCGAACTAAATGGAAGAAAAACTGGCCTCAGACATAATCAATGGGTGGTGTTTGTATTGCATCCGCAACAATTTACCAGAATCAAAAATACTGCATACTTACTACAATAAGCTCATTATTAATTTATTACATCATCTGATGACCTTATCATTACAAATCAGTTAAGCAAATTAATATTTTCACGTCTCCATTTCACCATTATTTTATACATACGTAGTCAATCTAAAGGTCACTGTCGATTTCTATAATTCTACGATACAAATATTATCAATTTCTGATAGTACATGGTTGTCAACTAAATGTTACCAGCTCCACCTTATTGTGTCGAAAATTAGGAAAATAAAGTATAAATTAAATACTGCTAACACATAAACCTGACATCAATTCTTTAACATCACGTTAAGACCTAAACTAATAATTTTTAAAGTCTTCATGCTGGATACGAACACCAACATAAATATTGATTTCTTTTACGTAACGACTGTAAACAATTTCAAGGTGGATTGTTAAAATACGTGGCAAATTAATTAGCAGCGGGACGTGTCGTGGTTGCGTCACAGCCTTTCACAAGATCCACCACCGAGTACAGACTCCCCGTACACAGTCACAAGGAAAAGCATCACCAAGGACGATCAACACGCTCGCCAGACGAATAGGAGATCACATGACGTTATCAATACACTGGTCGACAATATATTTAGTCTATTTCCTGATACGATTTTCTTAGTCTTTTGCAACGTTAAGTGGTGAGGTGTGTCATATTTGAACCAGAGATCACAGGCAAAGGAACTGGAAAATCAAATTCAAGATAAAAAGTATCAAAGGTGTTGATTAGGAAGGAAGGATAAAGATTCATATGTTTTCGAAGAAATTAAAGCTTTTTAACGAAACATCTAATGGCATAATGAAATCACTGTATAGGAATTAGGGAAATTATTCGCAAGTAAATCGAAGAGAATTGAAATCAATATCAATGATTTAAAGGAAATTCTTTTGTATTTCCAATGTCTTCAGTCAGTCAATTTAAGGAAAATTACGCAAAACTATTCTTGTGGTGCCATACCGACCTTAAGGCGACAATGATTCATAGATCGAGTACTTTTCAGTTTCCCTATAGCCGTTTTATGGCCTTTGCTGTTTATCATGACAATTATGTTACCAGGGAAACGCATACAACAGTAAATTAAAAAGAAAAACAATGCCAGGCTTGGCAGATTGTTAGAGTACTATTTTATCTAAATGGCAGATCATCGTTCTACATGTAATAAATAATATAACTTAGCAACGAAAGCTCGTGTCACGCTACAAATTCTGGGCATCATTGTATGTAGTGGTTCGGAAGTTCTTGTTCACAAAACCTTCGATTCGGAACGAATGTAATAAAAAATTACTTACATAGGTAAAGTAACTGGTTTTCGATGCCAGCAGTTAATGAGTAATTAATAAACTTCGCGAGTTACCACGACCTTTCCATAATTATTTGTACGAAATAAATTAACGTTTCTGACTGACTTGCCATTGATTCCATTTGTCTATGACCGGAGAATTCATCTAGGAATACATCAAACATGCAACACAAATGATAAGGACATTAACAACAAAAAAAAATATTTTGAAGGATCGAAATAATAAATCACAGAGGCAATTTAACTCGGTGTATCCTAGGGAATTGATATGACAGTCATAAAAACTGAAACTTTTCAGTCGTGTTATTAAAATGCCTTATATATCTTAAGATCTGATATTGCGTTTGTGTCGACTCTACTGAGGCGGAAAAACTATAGGTAGGTATTTATTTCATTAAGCGTACCAAAGGTAAAGCATAAATAAGATACCTACTTCAAATGACTAAATATAATTACAGGAGAACTTAAACGATTCGATTACGGCGCGTTGGTAGATGAACCCCATTCGGTTATTGTAGTAGACAAAATGTCGTTGTATTTCTGATCTTTAAGAAGCTAACATAACGGCGTTCACGTCTCTACCACCAAACGTGTTTCATTCGAAAACAAAGGCGATCTTGCTCAGCAATAGCATGTATATAGACTGCTTACAGGCAGCGCATACGCGTCTTGAATGCTTATGGCTCAGTATGCCACCCGCGCTAACCTCATTCGTCGCATGAATATGAAGTCAATTAAATAAACATAAAAAATCACATAGGTACTTAAGCGACGAAGCGACCTCGACTAGTTATGAAAATCAAGCTATGAATCCCCGAACCAAATGTCTTTTTGGAAACTGGATGATCAAGATTAAGAGCATGAAGTAGCACCGCCTAATAACTTTAAATGAAACTCATACAAAATCATCATCATCAGCCGAAAGACGTCCACTTCTGGACAAAGGCCTCCACTTAGAACGTTACAAGGACGACAACTCGCCATTTGCATTCAAAATATTTCTATTCATACAAAATAGTTCCACATAATAATTCTGTAAGCATACTTTGGAACTGTAATTTTAATTCATCTTTGTAACCTAACCATTATTAAATATGACGATGTCCATAGCATTATCCGTACCTAGTAGGTTTGAAAGAAGAAGAAACAAGCGAACATGGCCCATAAGAATAGACATCACGTCTCATGAAAAAAAACACTAATATATCATTTAATAGGTCCTTATTTATTTGCCTTTGTGTAATAATTGCCCACGTATTATTTTATTATATTACGCCCTATAGTCTACACCAAAATTTGCAGACCGACTTGAGTCAGGATGTTGTGAGTTCCCAATTTAAAATACTTGTTAAAGTTGACACGAAACATCAATATCGAAGTCGAACTAAATCAAACTTCACTCAGTTTGATTAACAAGTAATTTGTATCAAACAATGCCAAGTTTTGCAATCAAGAATATTAATTTTACGGGAAAATGACTTCAAGGAGAGTAATAGCGCGCTTTATGACTCAAATATGTAGACTGAGCAATAAATTGATATTAAAAATGAGGTCAAAACTATAGCAGTACGCAACAATGCCTTTGTCAATAAGAAGGTTTCATTAAACCTGTGAAAATGGGGACGAAAACTTAAAGACATGCTGAGAATGCAATGAACATGAGGGACGTAATGTTAAGAAATTGTTGTTTTGCTGGCGACGATTTAGTGAACTACCCCTTTAACATGAACTCTTAAAGCAGGACAGTTTAAGATGTGGAATCGAGACACCGCTACGTGCAGTGTAATGCGGCGTCTCGCTTCCACAACATAAACTGTCCTGCTTTAAGAGTTCATGGTAAGGGGGCTGTTATTGTGAATGTCGCAACATATTCACACGATACGTAAAGTCAATCGTGTGAGACATGTGATCGACTTTTATACATTTTTTTTGTGCTGCTGGGAAGTAAGTTGCTCTTCTTTTCTTCACAGAAAAACCGATAGGAAGCGACGTAGGGTGGGCCTTTGTCGCTTCCTATCATCAGCCTATCTCAGTCCACAGCTGGACATAGGCCTCTTCTATGGCACGACACTGAGCTCGATCTTCGATCAATGTATGGCGTTGATTTTCTTAATAGTTTCACTACAGTTTATCTAATCAAAGGTCTATAGAAAATTCTCTGCATGATCAGACAATTTGGAGAAGTTAATTACTAAATTACAATAAATAAAAGAAGGGGCTTAATGGTGGTATCGTTTATATGGAAATAAAAACCCTCTAAATGATTAATATTTCTGTTGTAACTTGTATTATTATTAGTCATTTCGCCCCGAAACTGATTCTGAGGCATGTACGTGATGATTTTAACATCTGAATCGAATTATTAAGGAAACAATCTGTCAATTTGTTGGAACCCGAATACCTGGATATAAATGTCAAATCATCATTTCGCGATCTGATAAAAACGAGTACAAATCATAGCTGCATAAACTATGACATCATCTACTTTCTCGGTCCAACTTGGCTGTACTGGAAGCAGGTGTCCCTAGTGGCCTTGCGCAAGAGTGGGCCGCCGGCCGCCGCGCGCCGCCGCGCCGGTGATCGTGAGCCGCTCCGTGAGATCAGGCGCAGTCTGTCGAGCGCATTGGCGCGGGCGCATTGATTCACGTGAAACATACGAAAACAACAGTTCATTGAAGATCGTAATTTTATTGGTTCGATAACCTGTGTTTTTTAAAGTGTACTTTTAATAGTATTATAGTGCAGTGGTTTCTGAGAGATTAAATAGTCAAAACCAGTGGTCATGTTGCAAGGGCCTGTTCGTTATCCCGAAAGAATGAAATGAAGGGGAGGAGCTACAGGGCGCCCAGTAAGCTTCCAGTGGTGGTGGGGAAAGTACTCCTGCGGTGGCTCTTCACCAAAGCCGACCTCGTGTTCTTTGTTTACCGGTTCGTTATCAATTGTACCTATACCAACTTTATTGTATTCACGTCTTCTTGTATACACGCTGGAATTTTATAAATATTAATGTTTTATTCAAATTACCATATGTGATTTCCTAGACTATTACATAGTTGTATTTTAATGGTTTTATCGATGTTCTAAAGAGACTACTATTTCATCTCTTGGATACATAAATTAATTATTCTTCTTAGTATCTAGAATAACGCCTCTGTTATCAAGTCAGTAACTACGAGCAGTGGCTAATAGACTGACAAGTCGTTGCAAAGGTTCGATAAAGATAGAAGGCAAATATAGCATATTTATTTATTTATTATTACTTTATGTACGGCTACAAATAGCCAAATATTTTTCCTATCCCTAATCTGACTAAAGAGATCTGTATCGAAATCCCTAACACAGTTTAAACTAGCAATTTTGTTTTTCTTGTATATTTATATCTACATAACAAAAAATACTTGGTACCATAATTTGTTGGTAGGTTGGATTATTTAACAAAAACATCACGAACAATCTGGAACCGCTTTTGGTAAATAACCATAATATGAGAACCACAATCTTGTTTCACCATCTGATCATAAAAATAAACATAGCAAGCGTGATTACATGTGTGGGAAGTATTTTATGTCAGAACCATTACACAGACAAAATCGTATTCCTAAAAAAAAACATAACTCACTTTTTTATAACGATCCATGAATATTTAATAGTTTTACGAAAAACAAATTATTGCATACGTAGTAAAAAAAATATATTTTTGCAACTGGATTAGCTTGGTTTATTAACCGACTTCAAAAAGAGGTTCATAAGTTTGACTTTTTTTTAAAGATAAGGTCGCTTCCTAATGTTGACTGTTTGCACGTTTCATTTACATACGGAACAAAATAACAATTAAGATGTATGTATAAGACAGTAATCTAAACTTGATATTACCACAGTTTGACGTAAAACTGAGATTACCGACACATTCGTTACTATGAGTGTAAATGCATGTCTAATTACAGTCAGATCTTATCTGTAAGAAAAGTATAGCTCCATTTGAATGTTTTATGTGTTTTATAACGGCCCAGTGACCCGAGTTTTGCTTCGTGTCACGGTTCGATACCTCGAGACAGTGCAATTAAAACTATTTTAATGTTGGGTAAGATCATTATTAGTAGATGATGATCGTCTTGAGATGATAGTAAAACGATTGCTCCCAATTAAATGGGGCTTTAAAGCGAATTATGATTATTACAGCAATTACATACAGTCACGTTTGAAATCCCCGAAGTGGTAGGCGAAGATGTTCTTTATATGAAGTAAGAGGAACGCTAAGATACTAATGCCAAAAGGTAGATTATCGCCAAGAGGTAGTCAGAGCCGTGTATTACCAGAAGTACAATAACGACATTACGCCATTTATCATGTCTATGTAGTTACAGTACCTGTTCTGATAATGCTCTTAACTTTGTGATCAAGAATAGAAGAAACCGGTTATAGAATTTTGGGCCAACACGAAAATGTTCATAATATTTTTTATATCTAGCATGCTCCGTTGGGGGCTCTATTAATTATGAGAGCGAATACTTTGTGTAGGCTTGATCAAGTGTACGAGAGACCCACCCATTACAGGGAAAATTTGACGTAAAATGCGGCGAAACCAGAATGGGGCTGATAAATAGCAAAAGACTCTATTATAAGTATTACAAGGGATTAATGCCAAGGAGCGAAATCTGTATGTATGTATGCTGTGGTCATTAAGGTCATTTTCCGTTGTGGAACCGAGACGCCGAACCGCTACATAAAGTTGAGTTCAGAGAGTTCATGTAACGGGGGCTGCAGGATTCCTGATGAAGAAAAGGAATCGTATGTTTGATAGATGCAAAAAAATGCTTTAGATAGTACACAATGCACCCACATCAAGTTCGTTGACTGATAAATAATGTCAAATCCAATTAAAGCTAATCTTGGAGAGTGATTGCCCCAATCATCATTACCTTATCCTTTTCATATGTTGCGGTCTGGGTTTGTATCAAATGCAAAGCAAACGTACACGAAATTATCGTCACAAACTTGATAAATAAGACCAGTCTTAAGAATCAAACTACTAGATGATGCCTATTAAGAAGTTAACCAAGGTGGAAAACTTTGGAAACCTTGGAACTTTGGAACCAAAACTTTACCTATTTAGTAGGGGCATCCTGCATACGTGCGTTTTCTAGGTAACCTACTCCAAAACAAACTTTTTGCCACCAAACACAGATAACTAACAGTAAACAAAAACTTCTTGCAAATGTTTCTAAAATAGAATAACATAAATTAACTTTGTAGGTTTAACTAAGTTCAAACCACAAAACCATGTGACACAGCTGGTAAGCTTGTATTTTTAGCTCACTTGCATAACAAAACATTTACAATGAATACTTGAGAAAAATAATTATGTTGTTGGGACAAGTATCGCATATAAAGTACGGTTAATAACAATATGTTATACACCTGTCTTCACTTATTCACCGAATGAGTAGGCAATGGTATGCCCACTACTGCCTAGTCTGCCTCGACATGGAAATAATCTTTGCGAAAATTTCATGACGTAGAGATAAATTTGCAGGGAAAATGTTCAAACAACGATTAAATTACGCTTGTGTTGCTAATAAATACTTAATTTCTTTTTAAAGTTACTGTCATCTATCACCTACGAAAATGTAAGCCCTTAGTAGGCTGAATGCTATCTTCATAAACTTAGATGAAGTAAAAAGGAATGCCAAGCTATGTGTATGGGTATATTACTCTCCTCATCATCTACACCTTTTCGCAATGTTGGGTCAGCTTCCAGACTTACCGGATGCAGCTGGATACCAGTGTTCTACATTCCATTTTCTGTGCCTGCTATGTTCCTATATGTATACTCAACCAAACCATAAACCAATCAATAAAATCGTGTCTACGTGTTAATCGTTAAATTGCAACACCGCTAACAATATTTCAGGCAATTTATATGCAATGGATGCCCGATGTCTTCTTTACGATGTGGCTGGTTACAAGTTGGAAGGGATACGTTAGCAAGCAAATAAACTTAATGGAGTGCCACAAAACATGGCATCTATTGTCATCAAACTCATTCTGATCATAGTTTAGATAAAGTTAAACTCGCTCGCGGTCGCGGCTATCAGTTGTTGGATGGGTGCGCGTTTAGAGACCCCTTCGTCCTCGAAGAGCATTAAGACGTCACACGGCGGTTACATCCTATCGCTAAATAGTCAGCCTGTAACTCAGTTATCTGAATCGTACACAAGATACCTTGTGCGGTGTGCCAATTTCCTTCTTCCTACTAATATTATAAACGCGAAAGTGTTTAAAGGATAGATGTATGAATGGGTGTTTGTTACTGCTTATCGCAAAAACTACTGGATAGATTTTAATTAAACTCTAGAATATATTGCGTGTACATCAGAATAACACTTACGCTATTATGTACCTATAACAATACCAGCTATATCTTTCTGTTTCACCTACATTCATGTAAATTGAACGCGGGTAAAAACGCGGGGCACAGTTGCATCATGCATTGTAGTTACTTTTTGACTTTCCCCGAGTTATTTAAGCTACCGATGTTAATTAATTTCGTCGGATTTTCCCATAGCGGTACTGTAGGCACAGGGTCAAACTCGTAAATGCAAATTATACTTATATTGAATACAAAATACGTAGAATACAGCAATCGTTCTTGGAAAAGTAAAAACTCGTGTTCATCGCTGTCGAATGCAGAAATGTTCTTTAGAAACTCAGGAAGAAGCCCCATATTAGTTTGAAGGAATTTTGTAATTTGTTGGTCTGTCGTTACAGTTCGAGACAACAGATTCTTGAATACGTTTTCGGCTTGTTACATTAAGAAAGGGCAAAAACAACAACAATCATGGCAAGATATTAAATATTTTTTATTGCAATGATGTTTCCTGTAAGTATGATAAATTACTTGGGGCAGTAGCTTGTCGCTTTTTTAGGTAAAGCTTTGCGGTGTCTGAATAAGCGTGTGCCTGTAGGTACGATTTATATTGACTTGAATAATGATGTTTGTTTTGATGATGACAAAATGAGCTAGAACGTTTTAGGCGTTAATATTTCAGAGTTAAGGCCCACAGTCTTAGACTTAAATACTACAGACACAAGAAACTTCATACTTCAACACGACTGTGTACAAGTTACAACTTAACCATCTATCGGCAATGTTTTAATCGAAATCATTTAATCGCATCTGTCTACTGCTGTCGAAGCTTACAATCACTGGAATGAAAGCCATAAGCTCTCACCATCATAATCCCTGGAACTTTCAAGACTGCATCGTTAAATTGACATATATGACATACCTACCGTATAATACCATGGTTATAAGTATACTATTTGATTGAATAATTCGGTACCGAACGTTCGTTTTTACTGATACAAATGTATCAGTAAAAACGAACGTTCTAAACGATGTAGGAAGTTAGGAACAGAGTTTAAGAAACCAAAATCAAAGAGCTAAAAAAAGCTCTCCCCTCATTTTAGACATATGAATACGATTATAACATAAGATTTAGATATAGATAAGAGCATTTGCCTTTTGAATAAACAGTGTGACCTTGCTTAAAAGACTGTATAATTGCAGTAATTACTAAAACATAGATAGGCACAACGGAGTAATACAAAGAAATCTTCCCATGTTCTCGATGTTCATTTTCCCATTAAGTCGTTACGTAATGCAAAAAAATGTTCGTAAATACCTATGTGTTATCCTTCAGCTACAGTATTTAATCGAATAACTGTTTTTTTTAAATTATTATTATAATGAGTGGCTCTATCTGACCTTTCATTTACGGAGAATCTGTCTATTATTAATGTTCGTTATGGGTAGGCACAAAATCTTTATTTACAATATCATCAACACTGATCTTTCGGTTACGATTTTCTAATAAGCTTAATACATTATTTTTATTTTAGTTTTATTTGGTATGCGTGCCATTTACACGTGCGATCCTCGATGAATAGCAGCGTGGACTTTTTTGAAAGCTTGATTGACGAAGATGGGCGTTTCGCTGAGTTAAATTGTCAAGAGCCACAGCGAGGCTATCGACCTCGCCAACGACAACTAGCTCAAGGTACCTACATCAAAATTTTAAATAAGTAGCTTTTTCTAACAGCCTATTTTGTTTCCCACAGCTGGGCAAAGGCCTCCCCTTTCTTTTCTTTAGGTTTTCAATAGGGCGCATAGGGCTAGCGTAGTAGAATCTGCAGTCTACCAGTTTGGGCTACTGCTTATAAACTGCCAAACCAAGTATTATAACATTAAAAATTGTAAGATAATTATAAAACAATTTCTGATAGCCTTATAAGCAATTAAGCATGTCAGTGCAGCGTAACAATAATTCCATTTCATTTTGGATAAAATGTATCCGAACACACAATGTGTCACCGTCAGCCTCGCCCGGTCCCGCATAAATTTGCGGCATTCTCGATTTCTCGCATGCGCCATGACCTCGTCTTTAAATCAGTGTTGCCTCATGAAAATAGACCTTAGTAATTATACGATTTATCATTACAGCATTTCGACGTCGAAATTATAAAAAAAAAACTCTAACGCCTATCCCTAATGAGATTACGGTCTATAAACATAGTTTTAGTGATCATGATACAGAATGCAAATGGATGCCGAAATGATTGTTGATCTGTCATTGCAGAAAAGTAAATATTCTATTTTTCGTATCATAACATGTTCCTTATTTACTAGTTAACTTTATTATAACATAACTATTTATAAATATATAACAAAAACTTTGAAATAAAAACACAATTCGAGACTCGGTAGTTGTTAAAAAATATATACTTTTTTATTCCACAATGTGACAACATTGTCTTTTCCGCTAGCCAGCAAACAAAATGGCTGACGTTTATGCATAGAAGCTCGCGGCCTAAATGTTTGCGATATAATTTTAAAAATATTTTGAGATCACATAGTCAGTATGTCGAATTTGTGTTCTAGAATAGTTTCAAAACCTCCGAAAAGGTTACAGGATAGTATGTCTGTTGCGCAAACAAACGCTTGGATGAATGGTGAGCTAGTGAAGCATAGTAAATATTGATTTATTTATGTGTCAATTGAAATAAGTGATAAAAGACTTTGAAGAGGTCAACAAATAGGTTGATTACCATTGTTTGGCTTAATGAATGCAATTCTGTGTCATGGATCGCAAGATTTAATTTAGCTCGCGACCTGAATTCTGTAACATTGGTCGTATTTTTAACTTATCGATATTGACATTTACCAATTGGTGTATGAATGTTTACAGCTGAAAACATCAACAATGGTGGTGGATTATCGTTGTCTCCGCCGCACACGGTGTCGCAACGTGAGACTGGGACGCAGGTATCTCAGTGCTATAGTGGGCCGCCGTCCCCGTGTGGGTCCGCGAGTGCGACACCTTCCCCCACGACCTCCCCGGCCCCTCCGCCTGGCACCGCCACATTAGACCCCAATTGGCAAGCAACTAAACCCACAGTACGGGAGAGGAATGCAGCTATGTTCAATAACCAACTCATGTCCGATATCACCTTCATAGTTGGAAGCCCTGGTATGTATTACTTTGCACCTGTTCTATTTATAATGTTTTATTTTATTGTAATCCCTATTCTTTCTCATACTATAATATAATATTCATAATTTCAGGACACACACAAATAATACCAGCTCATAAATATGTATTAGCCACTGCCAGCTCTGTGTTCTATGCTATGTTCTATGGAGGGTTAGCGGAATGCAAACAAGAGATTGAAGTTCCTGATGTAGAACCATCTGCTTTTTTGACACTTTTAAAGTGAGTTTATTTTTATTTAATACATACATATTAAATGTTAGTAATGATTTATCAAAAAATGTTATAATGTTCTTTACTTTGTTATAGGTACATTTACTGTGATGAAATACAACTGGAAGCAGATACAGTACTATCAACACTGTATGTTGCCAAAAAATACATAGTTCCACATCTGGCCAAAGCATGTGTCAATTATTTGGAAACTAGTCTTACAGCTAAGAATGCATGTCTACTTCTCAGCCAGTCCCGATTATTTGAGGAACCTGAACTGATGCAAAGATGCTGGGAAGTGATAGATGCCCAGGTATGTGAATCTACTGAGAATCTCGCAACTATGTGTATTGAACCATCATCATCTTACAGCAGTTTATATATGGAACTGTCAGAATCGTCCAGTCAAATATTTTCTAGTCCAGAAAGCATGGAAAATGTCCATGGTATTTATAATTAACACAAGTACATTATTAAAAGGTTGTATTACTCTATTCTATCCATTTTCATTAGTGACTGATTTTCATGTGACCAATAAGTTATTATTACTATACAAAATTATAAAATTGGATATTTCATGAGATACCTCAGATTTCAAAGGTCTCTCTATAAGACTTTTAAATTAAGATTAATTCTAATTAGTTATTCCAATGTGTCATGCCATACAAAGTTAACTACAAAAAAATATGTTTTGTGCCACAAAAGTAAAGCATTTGTATACTCAATTTTAGGTTGTGATTTAGGCTTAAGATAATATATGCTACATATAAAACTTATTATATAGATATTATTAATTTACATTCCGACAAGCTCTCATTGTGTATCTCTAGTCATAATCATAATAAATGATTTAGATTAACTGCAATACAGTTTGCTTGAATAAGTATGCAATGGTATGTTGTGTAATGCATGTAATTGTTTAAATGGCAATTTTGTAATATTTGTAATGTAATGGATTATAGATCTTAATAAACTATTGAACAAATTGTATTGCAGTTTCAATATTCCTTCACCTACAATAACACAAATTATTTTATTTTAGGCAGAGATGGCCTTGACATCCGATGGGTTTGTTGATATTGATGTATCAACTTTAGAATCAGTATTAGCGAGAGAAACACTCAATTGCAAGGAAATCAACTTGTTTGAGGCAGCTTTAGCATGGGCACATGCTGAGTGTTTGAGAAGAGAAATTGATCCTACACCTACAAACAAAAGGGCCATGCTTGGAGGTGCCATATATCTGATAAGGTTTCCTACTATGTCTTTAGAAGAATTTGCAAACAGTGCAGCTCAGATTGGCATCTTAACTCCACAAGAGACAATTGATATATTTTTACATTTTACTGCATCAAGCAAACCACAACTATCTTATCCAATAAAATCAAGAGCAGGACTCAAAGCTCAGGTAATGATTACACTATAACTAAATACTTCATAACACTATTTTGAATTTTCAGAAGAAATTGCCTAAGGCAATAAGTGATTGTATACTATACTGAGTGAAGAAAACATATATATGTATTAAAGTATTATTCTTATTTTCCAGATTTGTCACAGGTTCCAGTCTTGTGCCTACAGAAGCAATCAATGGCGGTATCGCGGTAGATGTGATTCTATACAATTTTGTGTAGACAAAAGAATATTTGTCGTCGGATTTGGTCTTTATGGATCTTCGAATGGGGCAGCTGATTATAATGTTAAGATTGAATTAAAACGCGTAGGCAGAGTGCTGGCAGAGAACAACACGAAGTTTTTCTCAGATGGATCAAGTAACACATTTCATGTGTACTTTGAAAATCCAATACAAATTGAACCAGAGTGTTTCTATACTGCTTCAGCAATACTAGATGGAAGTGAACTAAGTTATTTTGGACAAGAAGGTTTAAGCGAAGTGTATATGGGAACAGTGACTTTTCAGTTCCATTGTTCCTCTGAGAGTACTAACGGTACAGGAGTGCAAGGAGGTCAGATACCGGAACTGATTTACTATGGACCTACAGTCAACACTTCTATGGCCAACACAACAACCAATGAGGACTGACAATTGACAAGATCTCGCCCCTTCAATTATTATTCTGTATAGTAATCGGAACACTTAGTACTCTCAATATTTGGACAAAATATCTCAATTAATATTGTATTATAGGTACTTAACCATTCCCAAATGTTAAATTGTTAAGTTGGAAAACTTTAAAGTTCTTGTGTATAGTGTTGAACTTAAATAGAAAATAAGATACGTACCATAAGAATGTGATATGGGTGTCGTCAAAGCTCTCTATAAATCTGTAGGTTCTAGACCTATTATGATACAAATTCATTGCAATATATATAATTATGATTATTTATGAAGTTTTTTAAATTTCCTTCTACCTTTGAATTTCTAAGTTATTAGAGGAAATATACTTTCACTAGCTATGGTAAGATAATGAGTGTGGAGTGCATATCATCACTCCCATATTCAGCAAAGGAATACTATTAAGAGTCCCTTTCAACTTATTCAGTCTATAGCTATGTAGGGTAGATTGATTTTCATTTTTATACAAACATATATTATAATTATTACAATTTCATCAATTCAAATGCTAGATCATGAACTTAAATGTAACTGGTGTCACATAATTTAAGAAAAAATTAAGTAGCTTAGAGCACACCTTCAGATTGCTGAAAGTTAATAATAAAGATTGTACTTACCAGTAGGTGGTATGTTGATACACAATGCTCTTGATAACTTAAAATATGTGCGGCCAACTTGATAACAGCAAATTGGTACTGCATCACTCACATCAATCAACAAATCTGAGATTTCGTTTAGGAAATAAAAGGTGCATATAGTCATAAAATGTTTAAAAAAAGTAAAACTGACACTATGTTTTGGTACTTTACAGAGTCATGACTTTATGTATGTATATGTATAACCTTTGCCCACTTGTGTAGCTGCTAAAATCATTAAAAGAATATGAGTTTTTAGTACTACAATTTAGTAACAGTAATGTACAATATTGTAACAAATTAGTATAGTGGACACTGATAGAGTTAGATAAATAAGACTTATTTAAAAGGATACGAGCTGTGCCTTCTGTTCTGCAAGTCATATAAACACAAGCTGCTTGTGTATGGCTTGATGGCCGTCCAATAGTGAGATGACGAGACAATGCCATCTTGTAGAAGTTACAGGCAATGTCTATGCACTGTTGGTTAAGACGTAGCTGCTGACAGAGAGCTGTGATGCCTTCTCTAGCCTTTCTTAGTGTCACCTCTCTTGACTCCTGGCCAATACCAGCATTAAAGGCTGTAGAGGAGAATAAGTATGAACTGTAAATAATGTAAGTACATATATGGATAGATCACATAATAATAATTAATGAATTTACATCAGCTGTGCCTTATCACATATGAACAAATTTTGTTGGTTTTACTGCCTGATGTTTTTTCTATTAACATGCATATAATTTTACAGTACATGTACTGTATATCTAGACTTAAATTTTGACCAAATATAATTAGTTATTTCTATTTAATGAAATAATGTAATTCATGGTCATGGAAAGTTAATAAAAAAATAATTACCTCGCCCAAAACCTGTGGCACCTCCTTTAGATTCTGCAGACACGAATTGCCCTATGGTAGAAGCGCCACCGTGCGCATTCTCTTGAAATTCAATTTCTGCTACAATAATATTGTCTTCTAGCACTGATCCACAGTTTGTGCACACTGCATCACCGCGGGCTGGGTCCACCTCGATATCCGAGGACCCACAGTGCTTGCATTTCTTGCCAGACATTTTCTATAAGCAAATTATAAAACATAAACAATGAAGGTGTTCTAGGTTAAGTACAAGAAAAAAAGTTTACTAAACTTTTCAGTAAACTAAAGTTTTCACTTTACTTCTAAAACCGAGTTTTATTCAAGATTTCAAATAGTATCTTTCTCTGTTTTCCTTAGTAAACTAAAAAGAACATGAAATGGAAACTTAATTATATTCGCTATGCAGATGGCTGACTAATATTGACAAAAAGTGGGAAGGATTTAAGAAAGAATTACAAAACAGATATTAAATTACCTTAACTGGAAAATAGCGTTTCCTAGTTTATAAAATAATGTAGAAGTATATCGCCATGTAAATTTAAAGGGAGCAAAAAAGCCAAGTTGAAGGTGCTTACAAAATATACAAATAGCAATGCAAAATTTGACAGATCTATCAATTTTGACAGTTGAAGTGATGGAGTAGTACTGTAAACACTAATAATGACAGTATTGTAATAGTATTACCTTGCCGGGTAAAGTTAAGTTTACTCTCGAATTGCCTCAAAAAAACTACTCTACTACACTTTTTAGTATGAATATATTAATATTCAAGAAAATGGTTTGAAAATAGTCATTAAAAAATCGACTCAAGACCAAAATCTCGAACTATGAAGCGAAGCGAGGTAGGTCGCTGTAAATTAGCATCGGGGGCTCTAAAATCGACAACTCGTTAGCAAGTTGGAATAATTATACTTTAAGTATGTAATTTCATACAAGTTTCGGATCAGTCACGTGGTTAATTTTAAATACCTACTTTACTATTTACTTTTATCTATACTTATTTTCTCTATGCTTTTATGGAGTCACTGAGGTCTGGAAATCATTGAGTATATGCCGAAAATAGGTTTAAAATCCGTTAACTACTTCATTTTTTTTATGTCAATTTAGGAAATTAAATCCATGAAAAGTTAAAAAAGAAATTCATTTCATCAAATCAATATTCTAACGTTGATCTATAAAAATATTAATTTACAGGTGTACTTTTTTATATAAATTTATTAGAGCAATTGTAAAATTTCAAAGTGATTATTAAATGAGTTTCTCTAGTAACTCAAGCATTTCGTTCGTTTCGTTTCTTCTGACGTCATTGAGAAGAAGCGTTTCTATTGGTTGAATATCACGCTACTTCGTATTTTTAGACGGTGAGATCACCCTTCAATTTCGTTCGAACTGAAGTATGACAGTACTTCCAAAAAGTAATGATGTTTATGATAAAAGTTGGCGCTTATGTCGTTTTGTTGCGAGACGCTTCTAATTCTTAGGAGAGAAGGGCATCCCCAAAGCGACGGACTACGTCATCGTTTATTCGTTTGTGTGTGCAAACTGCAACGATGAGTCATCATTGTTGTGTTCTCGTTGGATAATCTTTTTCAATAATCAAGGCGCCTTATTTTGATTCCGCTGCTGTCATTAGTGAACTGTCACAAGAAACTTCGCAGTATTTGATACTTCGCGGAACTAAAAACTTTGTTTGAAGTTCTAGATCGCATTGATAAGCTTTGTTTGTTGGACAAATTACGTAAATCGTACCTAGTGTTAAAGCTTGGATTAGTGAATTTGAACTGATGACGATGAAGCTAGAAATCAGTGATAGTCAATCAAACCAATCTGACATTTCCTGCGACGACAGTCAATCTTCGCAGGACTCCTCCACAAATGACTTCGTTTCTTCAGTACCAACCTCTCGATCCTTGCTTACGGTAAGTTACCAAATGGCAGCCCACATTCCTAGATACTTTTTATGAAAACAATACACATACACTATTGTTTTTAACACTTTTAAAAGAATTTGCAAGTTTTAACCATCTTGGAAAACTGAAACTCTGTTATAATTATGTGATCTTGTAGCAGATTTTGATTATATTGCCTACATTGGTACTCCCAAGTGGTTAATTAAACCATTTATATCTAATTCTTGGCATCCTGGTGTATATCTCATGAATAAATATGATTGTGTTCTCAAATACGTTATGAATTCTAAGAATAATTAATTTGCATACTTACAGTTGTAACTGTGGGTTTTCATGTGTAGATTGGGTATAAAACTAAAGATACATATTCCAAGAAAAACTCCATTGAGTAAGGATTATGCGAACATAATAATACTTTAAATTGAAGAACAAATATAAGGAAAACAAATGAATTATGTTCTCAATTCAAAAACATTGCTCCTGCCTGTTGTGTAACAATGTACTTATTGTTAATATTGAAATGATATAACTACTAGGTATATTACTAACAATAAGTTACCTAGACACAGTTTATCTTCTAGATTGCCTAGATAAACATGTTATGTTAACAATTGAAAAATCATTGAAGTAATAAAGTTTATCATTTATTATTAATAATGCTATGAACTTGAATTATGTTCCTAATAATCTGTTAACTGACTGATGGGTGATAATTACAATACAATATTCTTTATTGCACACCATTAAACAGATTTTATACAAGATAACTTAAATTAGAACACAAAGCACAATGGGTGGTTATTGCTAAAAGTAAACAAACCTCCAAATAACCTTAAGATGGACTTATATTGTTACTACTTTTATACACCAATAGTTCCTAAAAAGCAGTGATAGCTGTAGATCATTGTTAAATATAGTTGTTTTGTCAATTCACCGTGTGGGTTGATAACAATACCTATCTTTTATCTTCTGATAAACATGTATTACTCACCTTCCTTTAAATTTAGCTACTATGTCATAGTATGCCTTGATTATGATAAGATTCTTTGAATTTATTTTATGGGCTTTTACACTTCTACAATGAATTACTCCCACATTTTTAAAATTATAAATGATTATGATATAATTATGTCATGTACTTAATTAATTTGCAGTCACTCAAAATATTTTGATATTAAAAATGGTTATAATTAAGTAGACATTTCGATGTAAAGTACGGGCTATTTACCTATTTCATCTTAAAGTAGAATAGAGCAATTTTCTTTATTTACCATATCCCTTTATAAATATGTGGTTCGGGCTGCTTAGTGGTTGACAGACCAGATTTGTATGCATAAGGTTCAAGCCCAGGCAAGAATTAATGCGACTTTCAATATCTTATTCTATACAAATTATGGACACGAGCGGGACTTGAACATGTGACATTCACCATACCGTGCCGTAGCTCTGCCAACTGAGCTATCGTGCTGTGCTCACACCCATCAAATATTCTATATGGGAAAGATGAAAATTGTGACTTGGGGATAGCAATCAGATTTACCATTATCTATGCAGTGCCATGGCTACAGGGTGCTATTTATTAGTTATTAAAAATGTAATCTCTTGAACCTATTTATTTAAAATATATTGGTGGCATACCCCAGGGTCGTCTTAGGATCGTTTTGTTAAAAATAGGTATTATAGTTTAGTAGCTCAATAATTGTTCAATTAGGTTTGACCTCTTGAATCATTTTACTGATCCGACATCATCAGACTTAAACTACTGTAGGTATGCATTTATTGTTATAAAGGTATGTATAAATACATGTCCAATAATAGGAATAAGTACTAAATATGGTGTTAACAAAGTATTTTCCTTGGCAATATGTTAGGAAAATTATTTAGTGATTTGTGTTACTGGTTGATAATTGCATTCCAGGAAATAGATGTCCCGCCGCGGTAACGGGACTGTTGGGAAAAATTGTTTCATCGACCTGGCTAGTCCGACCCTATCGTTTTACGGGGTAGATGCCACAAATTAAGTATTATGTACGCCCCGGTAGTTTTAAAGCGGGGCGAATAGGGTATTATTATATATACGTTAAAAAAAAATCAGAAATAAAAAAGAGTTTGTGTGTAATAATCTGTTTTTATTATTGGTATAAAAATAAATACCTATTCACTGGAAAAAGGATTTTTTTTTTAAATTCTAAAAAACTTTTTGTTATGTTAATACCTACTCATGTTCGAGATGATAGGTTGATAAAGGTGTATGTCAATCACGCCATAAACACGAAAAATTGTGAACATTCCCTAAACGCACATCCATTATTTATTATTCCGGAATGTAATTAGAATAAAACAAATATTATAAAACATACATTATAAACCAGCCAAGTCGACTTCGGAGCTGCGATAAAATTAGCGCGTAATTATAATTACATATTGTGATTGTTAGTTCTTTTGCAGTGTTTTTGTAATGGTCACACGTGTAGGTAAGTGTACCATGTACCAACTTAAACAAAAGAGTTATGATAACAATTTTGTTTTGAACAATGGTGTTTCCTTAATTGCGTAACGACTGATTTAATTTTCCAATATGTAAATCTCTGTGTATCCTTAATTATGATTTATAATATAAGTATGGGGAAGGTGTGGTTATAAAATGCAACAATTTTTGATTACCAGTTAGTATGTTGTACCTAATAAATTGTATTTGTAGGAATTCATGTTTACTATCAATTAGTTAGCAGTTGCTAAAAACGGTAAAGGAAAAATCTTGATGAAACCGGCACACCTGATAGATTTTCCAACGGTGTGTAAAACCATGTCAGAGTCCTACAGGCGGTTTAAACTCGACACCAGCCCCCTTAACATGAACTCTTAAAGCAGGACAGTTTAAAACGTGGAAGCGAGACGCCGTATAACATTGCACGTAGCGGCGTCTCGCTTCCTCATCGTAAACTGTCCTGTTTTAAGAGTTCATGGTAAGGGGGCTGGTTGTTTATCAACCATACGATAAGAAGAAGACAGTTGTAATACCTAACTAGGTATTTAATTTCTCTAGAGCTACCTACTAGAATAGAAAACTATGTTTTCCTATAAAGTATACAGTTTTCTAGATATGATTGTATGTAAGTACATACATAGTATTTGTATGTACTTTAAAATACAGAATAGGTATAGGTATTGACCAACTACCCCTCCGGCTTTATCTGCTGTTTTAATTTAATTGTTTTGTTACTCTTATTGTGGTTTTGTCTTAAACCAATGTGGTATGATAAGTACCAGTATACATAACAATAATTTATTAATATTCAAAACCAAGGCAATAGGCTTATTACAACGTTTAAGAACTGATTAACCATCAACTGGGTTATATAATTTACTGCACATAGACGAAAAGGATTTGATTTTTACTTGTTTCACAATCCACTTTTTATATCGGCAAATAAATGTTTCTATTCTACTATTTACTTTTTGTTTTTGAATACCCATGTAACCTCTTAATAGGCTAGACTCCGTTTTCCGAAATTATCTCTTATCTCTAAAGAAAGTTATGGCTACTAAACTGTATTTAAGACGAGACCTAACTACTTCTAGCCAGGAAACTAAACCTTGAACGAAATTATCATACAAATACATTTCCCGTGGTTCTAGTCGTCTATCCCAGCTAAGGACATACTTAAACAGCTGCAATAAGTAAAAAAATCATATGAGTCACCAATAAAACTATGAATGACCTATTTTTGCTATCTCGTCAATGTACCAAAGGTTATTCTTCCAGACTCATATGACACACACTACCTCAGAGTCCTACCGAGCTCATAAATTGGTACCTATCACTGAGATTGAGTACCTAACTATTATTTATTTATTCACGGTCTACGAAACACGTTTTTGCCAATGACGATTGAATTCCAACCACAAAAACGAATGCCATGTTTAACTTCTAGAATATCTTGTAGCTACGGCTACGTTTGAATCGAAACTTAAAAAATGGCAACATAGACTAACTTGGTACTCGTTGTATACGATGGTAAAATTAACATGAACTTATTCTGATACTGTTTTTCTGTGGGGGATTCCACTAAAAGTAGATATCGTCCTTACATATAGGTGCCTTAGTTATGTTGTCTGTGCCCTATTTTATAAATAATGTTGTTTATAAACATGAATAACTTATTTTACCACACACAAGATCTTATCTAATACAGAGAAGGCCCGAGCGTTATCCACCACGCTTACTCACGGCGATTACTAGGTGTTAATCAGATCAATAGTAACTTAGATTAGATTTGACACTGTCGAAATAACTATTTTTATTACAATTTTATCAGGTTTTAACCCGGATAAAAAACCCCCTATCTTTAGTTTAAACCAGATTATTACCAAGATGGTAAAATTAGGGTGAATTGTACGTCAGTAGGTACCTAAACGTTACACCTAAATCATTTAAGTACTATTTAATAAACCCTTTAATGCCACTGTGCTGAAAACAAGGTTATAGCAGGAAAAGATTGAAGAGTGGCGATGACCGCGCTCAGCGCTGACGTCACTGTTTCGAGGAAAACTCGAGGCACAGGCCCACGCGCCTCAGGCGCATGTCTGCCGACCAATAATATGTGTAACAAGGGGACGAATATTTAATACACATCACGACACCATTGAGTGTACGTTACACTTTATTATAATATCATTCACTAACACAGGTCAGCAAAATTTGTTTCAACGGTTTTGCTCGGAGACCTTGGATAGTGACATGTGGAACGACTCAAGGCAATGTGGTATATAACCAGCAGCCAAACGACACAAATACTGTCTAAGTAACTTAGATGGTTTGATCTGGAAAACTACATAATATGTAGATGTTTGCTAATTAGAATAAGAAAGCTGATAATAACCAATGGAGACAGAATATCATTTCAGATAACCTGCATATATGTATCTATCGGCATATAATCGGAATATCGGAATTTTAACATAGGTCGTCTGATTTATAATACATTATTCATATATACATGTGTTTATATTTGAATGTCTTTCGTCTAGTCTAGAATAACAATAACTTACATGACCTATATTGTATTAATAATATTAGAATATCAAATACATACTCGGTACCAACTTACGTCCGAACGCAGCTAAGTGACCCACTTGCCTATTCGTCTCGTAACTTTATTGCTTGTTATGATATAGATAATGACGTGGTTTCAATTATAATAATTATGATTTATCTACCTATTACTCAGCTTGTGTATATTTACAATCAACTTTTGCGTCTTTGATAGTTCTTAATATTTTAATGTGACCTTCATTTTGATTGTAACTTGTTTGAGTTTCTGTAGTTTGGTCGAATATAGTCTACCGATTGTTTTCCTGCTTAATAGGAATTCAGCATCGAATTGTATCGCATTAGTGGTCAGTGCGCAAACATTAATTAGCAAGTCAATTAACGCGGGTTCAGGTTGGGCAAGAACCTCACACCTCCACTGTCTCAGATTTATTGTTACTGTAAAGTGATTCCAAGATAGTCTAAATAGATAGTGAAATTTACTTTTGGTCTTGTTAATAGTGAAGTAAGTTACGTTTAACTTTTGCTGGATAAAGTTTTTGTCTCTGATTGTATCGTATTGGAAAACTTCAGGCTTTTTATGCTAAGTTTTTTAAGTGCAAATGAAAGCAAATAGTCGTCAGTCAACTTCTTGTTAAACTTGTGTAACTTAATTTATTTTGATAATTGCCTATTGTTGTACACTCATATTTGTGGAGGAAACAGGGGAGAACCTGTTACAAATTATGGGGTACAATGTCGGAACTCTGATGCTATGAATTTCCGACCAAAAACTAAAAACCTAATGATCCTTGAACCGTTAAATCTCTATAATTGATCCTAAGACCTTGCCTGACCCATGTAAGGAATTAAAGATTATGCCCCCTTCGATTATATTATTACCTCTTGTACTTTGTTCTACAGTCTACACAATAAATTGTGGCATCAGAATATAAAATCAGTACATATAGAATCCGTAACAGTAATATAACGAATATAATTATTAATTAAAAGCGCGAAAGCGACAGAACATGAAATAAAATAAGTTATGAAAAGGTTTTAAAGCACTGTTTTTCAATATTTACTATAATATTTTTAAACTCTAATCCAGACGGTGTCATTAATTGCTTTTAGATAGATAATATATTAGTCGCAAACACATCCAATCATTCACACCTTCAATATGTCGTACCATGTTTGAAACTGCTCCTTAAAAATATTGTAGTGTTGCTATACTATGTTCCTAAGTTAATCTTGGAAGCCGAGAGATTTTGAAATACAATAGCGGACGTAAATAATTTCACTCGTAAACAATTTTCATATTAAATTGACAGCAAGACTAGAGGAATTAAATCATAAGCATCGCTGTCCTGTGTACTATTCAAATTGTATGCAATAAAATAAATCACTCTGTGTAACAATCTTATCTATTTCTTACAGGTCAGAATTATCATGGAGAGTTGTTTTCCTCGTGCCGCAAGATACTCTTATCTTACTTTAATCCGATATATTGCGTTTTTTTTGATGATTTGCTAGTTACAAAAACCATATAACTGTACTTCAATAAAATAGTCGGTATCGATATGAGCCCACATATGTATATTTCGAACTATGACAACATCGACAGTTTTCGTGGAAAACTGTGTTGAACTCGTGGAAGCATTCGTTCGCGTGACTGGTATTCAAGGGCCCGTCCTTGAACTGTCACGTGAGGTTGAACGCCTCGCGTTCTTTGTCCAGCCGTTTGAGTATATACTATACTAATCATACGGTCTACCTAAATGTCCTGGTGAACATAGCATTATGTATTGAGTCGTTAGGTTTCCTAAACTATGGAATACCCGATACGTAATACTTACTAGGGTAGGTTTGCTCTCCTTCTTCAACTTCGAGGATGTGAATGTTTGCTTTTATCGCGTGTCCCATAGGAACTCTTTTTAGGATTAAAATAGCAGAATATGTCTTGTTAAAGGGAAAAACTCTTTCGGCCTTATTACAAAAAGCGGTTTATCTAAAAAACAAGGTTTAAAACCTCTAAAAACCACGGTTTATAGGAAAGTGTTATTACAAAAAGTGGTTTTGCGAAAAACCATTGTCCATTCTATGGTCTAATGCCAAACCTGGGCGGCCCCTAGTTTAAAGAACTATGGTTTAAAATATCATATCTGTCAAATTTCATCTTTTAGGTTATCATATATTGTTGCTGTTTTTACCTGAACATGGATTATAATGGTCAATTTAATTGATATTGAGGATATTGAAGCCGATATAACAGATATTATTTGCTTTTGTTGGTTCATCATACAAAATATAATAGAATACGATTCACAAGAGGAATTATTAGATCCTCTCGTCTGTGAGCCATACCGGCTCCCGGTATGACAATATATTCGCATATATTTCACTACAAATGCCGTTCTAACGCATTATTTATGTTTATCAATAAATAAACTAGCATAAAATACATACTTTTGGTTTTAACATACTAAATTACGTCAACAAACATCTCATAAACAAATAAGTTCGAATTACGTCACGTTTCGTTACACGGATGTACTTAGTTGTATTACTAGCTAATACAACAAGCTTCATTCTAAACAAAACTACAGTTGACGATATAATTGATATTAAAATCTAAGCAAAATAATAATAGTCTCAATATTTTTAACGCTTCTATAGAATATTTAATCATTCGTCTATTATTAAACTTTTTTCTTTTCTGGGCAAATGGAACGTTTTTGTAGAATGATAACATTATGAACGAACGATGTTTGTATTAATCTGTGGTTGATATACAAACAATGGTTCAAATGACAGTGCTAAGAAAACCACGGTTTTTATAACTTTTGTAATGATTCGGTTTTTGACAGCAACCGCGTACGTTTGTTTTTTTGTGGTGTCTACGAAGATTTTTCGTTATTAGTGATTTGTGTTGATTTTAATCCCCTTTTTTCGACTATTCATTCCCGATTATAGTCTATTGTAAGTTTTTTTAATGGGTAATACCAGGCCTCCCGATCCTCCTGAGCCTCCAGACCCCCCAAGTGATGCATCTCTCTTCACTCACTCCCCGGCGCTAACGGTAACACTTCCATTTGAAGGTAACTTAGATGATGGTAAAAATTCAACTTCCAGAAAGCGTTCAGCTCCCCCTGGCTTGGACAGTAACGCACCCAAGCAGGCGAAAAATACGATGGGTAGACAGTTGTATACTGCTAGAGATTGTCGGCCTTTTTTGGTTCATGTCTCACTTCGCAACGAGCAGTCCGTGGGCACAGTTTTACACCCTCTGAAATTTGGCATGTTTTTATTAAAAAACAAAATTACCAATGTGTGTCGTGATGGTGTAAAGCGACTCGGCAGGAACCGAGTTTCAGTAGAGTTCAAAAATTACCAAGATGCTAATGGTTTTCTTTTAAACACAGTGTTGGTTCAATGCAAGTATGTAGCTGTTATCCCTCAATTTAACATTACCAGGATGGGTGTTGTACGTGACATCCCAACGGATTGGACAGATGAAGAAGTAATGCAGAATATCACGGTTCCGGAAGGATGTGGCCCGGTTATTAAAGCCAGGAGAATTAACCGCAAGGTTACCTCTTCTGAAGTGACACCGGAATGGAAACCGACGCAAACAGTAATTTTAACCTTCGATGGGCAAATTCTTCCATCAAGGGTATTCTGTTTTCATACAGCTCTCGAGGTAGAAAAATATTTGTACCCTACAGTACAATGTTATAATTGTTGTCGTTTTGGCCACACGCGAACTCAATGTCGGTCCAAGCCGCGTTGTTTTAGATGCGGTCAGGACCATTCTGGTGATGGTTGTAGTATCCTGCCAGGTGAAGCCTTTTGTGTTTCATGTGCTGGAAACCACTCAGCGAAGGACAAAAGCTGTCCTGAATTAGTCCGCCAGAAGAGCATTAAAGCTCTTATGGCGGATAAAATAATCTCATATGCGGAAGCCAGTGGTATGATTCCTGCGGTTCGTCGATCGTATGCTGAGGTCGCCAAATCCCAACTAGATTCTTCACCAATCCCTTGTTCCCAAAGCTCAAGGACATCCTATCGGAAAACCGTATATCTGAAACCAAAGGCTAGGAGTCCGCTATCTCCTAGCTATAACAAAAAAGAGCACAGTGATTTAGTTAGTGAGTACTCCTTTTCCCCATCTAGAAATGGGTGTGCGTTATCACCGGAAGGGACAATACCTGAAGGAAATAAGCACAATAATAGTAATACGTCTAATATATTAAACCTCGTATCAACAATATTGTTATCTCTGTTATCTAATCCGGTTCAACTCCAAAATATTCCTGACCACGTTGCCTTAAAACTTACATCTATCTTAAAATATTTTAATACAATTCCATCCACTAATATTCCTGCAATGGAACGTGAGGAGTATTTCTCCCAGGAAATCTGATCTTTTATATTTAATAAACAAGTATAAACCATCGGTCTGCAGTATTGCTGAGACATGGCTGATTCCTGGTTACAACTTCAGGATTCCGTGTTTCTCTAGTGCTCGCCATGACAGATGTGACGGGTACGGAGGATCTGCCCTGTTCATGTCAGACATGGTAAGGTTTTCACCCATTCCCCTTCCCTCCGTTAGTGACAATATCAATGTTGTTGCTGTTAAGGTTGAGGACATAACTATTTTCTCTTTTTATGTTTCTCACCCAACCCATAATGACTTAGCAGCTATTAGGAATCTTATAAGTACTCAAAGTGGGCCAGTTCTCGTAACAGGTGATTTTAACTGTCATCACTATAGATGGGGTTCAAATGTTTGCGATAGCGTTGGCATAGGCTTGGTGGACATATTAGATGACCTTAATCTATGTATAATTAATGACGGTTCTGTCACTCGCAGGCCGTCGCTTGGGCAAAATAATAGTTGCGTCGATTTGACATTCTGTTCATCGAATTTATCCAGCCTGCTAGTCTGGAACCGATTGAACTTGTCGTATGGTAGTGACCACTATCCTATTTTAATAAAATTCCCTACTAAAGGTATCCCTGATAAGATTTCTACTCCACTTTTAAAACATCAACTTAATTCTGCTGATTGGAGATTATTTTCCAAAATATTAGATCAAAGAATTTCCTTACTTCCATCTGTCAACATAAATAATGCTAAAGAATGCTTTTCTTCCTTTTCCCTTACTGTTTCCTCCACGGCAGACGACTGCTTGCCGTCTAAAAAACCTTGTGCTGGAAGAATTCCCTCTCCTCCGTGGTGGGATAGGGAGTGCACTAGCATGATTGCGGCTAGAAACCAAGCTGAAAAAGTTTTTAACAGTAATATGAACCAGGAAAATCTAATATCCTTCAAGCAAATTTTGGCCAGATCCAGAAAACTATTTCGTAAAAAGAAGCGAGAGAGTTGGCTAGGTTTTTGTAATTCGCTGAAACCAGCTACTCCAGCTTCAGTAGTGTGGAAAAGAGTAAAGTCATTTAGGAGTAGTCTTTCTCCAGTCTCTTCAAGTATTCTTCCTGCAGAATTGGGTCACCAATTTTTGTCAAATATTGCTCCGACTTATGTTCCATCTTTAGAAGATTCGGAAAGTGCCATCGCGGATGACTTTATTTCCAATGACCCGTTAGACAATCCTTTCTCTTTTGAAGAGTTTCAATCTGTTTTAAATCATGTCAAAGATTCCGCGCCAGGAGTAGATGGTTTTCCCTACTCTTTCATATCCAAATCAGGCTCAAAATGCCTTCAATATTTTCTGGACTTGGCCAATTTTTGTTTCATCAACGGTTACGTTCCTCCTTTTTGGAAGGTTCAAGTAATTATCCCTATTTTGAAACCGGGCAAGGATCCTAGTGATCATTGCTCGTATAGACCAATCGCTTTATCTTCCGTACTGTTAAAACTTTTGGAGCACCTCATTAAAAATAGGTTAGAATGGTTCGTTGAGAGTAGGAGGCTGCTGGCACCGTCTCAGTTCGGCTTCCGAAAAGGTCTGGGTACTTCTGACAGTGTAGGTACTCTTGTGTCAGAAATCCGTCTGGCTCTTAGCCGGAATGAGTCTGTGGTAGCTGTGTTCCTAGATGTTTCATCTGCATATGATTCAGTGCTTCTCCCTATCCTCAGGCAGAAATTGCAGAAGCTAAAAATCCCGTATAGGATGTGTCACACTATATGCAATATTTTATCTAACCGTTCCATTCAATTGAGAATCCCTGGTAAGCAACCAGAACAAAGAACAGTCTGGAGGGGATTACCCCAGGGTTCTGTGCTTAGTCCTCTTCTTTACAATATATATACCGCTGACCTCCCATCTTGTCTTAATTATAACTGTAAAGTTCTTCAATATGCTGACGATATTGCGCTCACGATCTCTAATGCATCGATCCAGGACGCCGCGACATCCATGAATGTTTCTTTGTCTGCTCTTAATCAGTGGCTTTTGGAGCAGGGCCTTACCTTGAGTGCTCCAAAAAGTGTTGCGGTCATATTTACGCGAAGACGAAGGATCCCCTCTTTGGACATTAGTATAGATGGACAAAGTATTCCAATAAAATATAAAACGAGGTTCTTGGGTGTTACGCTAGATAGTAAACTTACAGGGGTGGACCATATCAACGAAGTTGTTAAAAAATGTGAGCGGTCAATTTCTGTCCTCAAGGCTCTATCTGGAGTTTGGTGGGGCGCCCATCCATTCACCTTAAAACTAATTTATAATGCGTTGGTCAGGAGTGTTTTGGATTATTGCAGCTTCGCTATTCAACCTTGCAACAAATTGGCCATTCGCAGATTGGATAGTGTTCAGGCTAAATGTTTGAGAATCATAATGGGTGCCATGAAGTCTTCTCCCATAAACGCTCTTCAGGTTGAATGTGCAGAACCGCCGCTCAACCTAAGACGACAATATTTAGCAGATCGATTTTTGTCCAAGGTTTTCGCTCTGTCTTCCCATCCACTTCTTCCTATTTTAGAGCAAACGGACTTATCTTTCAATAATTCATCCTACTGGAATAACAAATCTATTCCTCCGTTGATAGTCAGATATAGGGAGCTTAAAAACCTCCCTTCGCCTGTTTATCAATACTCTGTCCTACCATCTTTTTCTTCCGCATATGAGGTGGTTAACTTTAGGCCCAAGATTGTCCTGAACCTCAATATATCTAAATTTTCACAGGACGTAAGGGGCGACTTTGCTTCGGCCATTGATAGGTTCTGGAAGGGTTGGAATCTATTTTTTACAGACGCTTCAAAATTGACTCCAACAGGCTGTGTTGGAGTGGCAGTCTACTTCCAAAATTCAAAAATTTCCCTCTTACTTCAGTGTCCACCAGAGTCATCGGTGTTCACTGGAGAATGTTTAGGTATCCTAGAATCTTTAAAATTTATAAAAGCTCACAATATTAAAAATTCAGTAATTTTTTCAGACTCGCGTAGTAGTCTTCAGGCATTGATGCAATGTCCACTGCATAGTCAAAATTTTAGTAATATTCTAATGGATACTAAAATTATGTTAAATGATTGTTATAAAAACAACTTTAATATAGAAATTGTTTGGATCCCTGGTCATTCGGGTATTGCAGGCAATGAATGTGCGGATTCGTTGGCTCGATTTGCCTCCTCGAACCAGGTTGAGCAAAAATACTATTTTATTCAGAATAATGACCTTAAAAATGACTCGAAGCCAAAGTTGTTTCTTTCCTGGTCAAAAATGTGGTTAGAAAGTTCGAAACACAAGGGGTTTTATTACGCAGGTGTGCAACCAGACATCCGGACTAAACCGTGGTTCAGCAAGTTTCCATCTGTTCCAAAAAAAATTGTCACAATCCTATGTAGACTGAGATTGGGGCACTGTTGCAGCCCGGTCTTTTTGAACAAAATCAATGTCAGAGACAACTCTCTCTGTGATTGTGGTCTTGACTATGGATCCCTTGATCATATATTTTTCGCCTGTCCATTAAATTGCAAGTCGTTTGACTTGTATTTAAAACTTACGCAAATTAAAATTCCTTTACCTATTAACTTTCGTTCCCTTTTATGTAACTTCTGTCCTTCTATTATTAAAACACTCTCTAAATTTATCAGACAAAATAATATTAAATTGTAGCTCTTTAGGTTTTAATAACGATTAAATAAAAATAGACCCACAAAAATGTCTAACTGCAAACGTTGCAGTCTTAACTCGAATCTGGCAGAATAGTTGGAAGTCCGACTCAATTGCCACAAGAAGAAAAAAAAAAAAAAAAAAAAAACTTTTGTAATAAGGACAAATTTAGACCATGGTTCTTCAGATAAGCTTGGACTTGAAAGGCCAGGTTTAAACCGATGTTTATTTAGTTTTTTGTAATAAGACTGTTTATGCGCAAAATTTCATAGGATGAGTTGGTTTAGTCATGATGAGGTAACAATTGCCGCATTTAAAATTTGTAAGAATGTATTTAAAATTTTGTAAAACCACATGAAACGATGCGTATAATCTTTAGGGAGTGTAGTACAGTTCGACTCCTGCCTGCCAATGACATATTTCTCTGAAGACAAAATGAATTCTATGTAAAGTTAGGTAACTTACTGTAGTGCTCTTACACAATATTGTATCATAAGAATAGTCTAGATTGTGAAACGAGTCCTTGACCGTAGCATTTGTTTCTGAGTTTATTCTCAGAGTTGAACAGTCAGGAAATGCCTTTGTCAACTACATTTTTTAAATAACGTGCGAAAATGTTTAATAGATTTACTTACTGAAAGTTAATCATTTAACAAAACGTACCCACTTAAATTCTGGTGTTTCTTTGAATCTATTGTAACCTTTCGTTTTTGGATAGATTTTGGCAACTTTATCACCTTTAAAGCGATTAATGGTGTCAAAACTACGATTAAGATTTTCTTTATTAAGGGAGCTTAATAACAGTTGTTTCCTTGTCTAGTGAGAGTTGGAGAGCTAGTGAGCAAGACGACCTTGATCATGAGCGAGATGTATTATATAATAATTTACATTACCTCATTAGCCAATGATGATAGATGCAACCATGACGTTCGATATTTAGTGTTTGACCTTACAGTATCCTGTAGTCCTGAACGTTATACCCCTGATTATCAGAGGTCTTGCCTAAAATCACTTTCTATTTTGTTTAATACAGATTGCGCAGTTATTTTCAGTAATCGAAGTTTAAATCATAACATCCGTCCGAGATTTTTGGGAATACCGAAAACTCTTCGGCAAATTAGGTTTTGCTGTATATTTTTTGAGGAAAACGATAAATGCTATCAATTGTTTCATATTTTCTGAGTGGTGACCGCCACGATTCATAGTGAAAATGATAAGCGGCACGCATATTTCTGCTAAAGGCATGACGTAATGTTTATATCAAACCATCTTATGCAATGACCAATCGTGTGGTTATCAGACGGCGCGGTTCCTTCCGAACGGACTACGGTACTTCATAGACTAACGATGCTTGTTTCATAATTAATTGCTTTTATTTGTTTTGAGTATATATTAAAACTTGTATTTGCGTGATTCCGACGTAATGTATTATTATACTTTGACCATGATGGCAAATCTTTTCGTAAATTCGTTGATCCATATCTCTAGCTCTACTTCTTCAGTCCAAAGTCTTAAGTACAAGCCACTGAATGTATGTATTTTATAATTGCATACGGAATACGTGACAAAGTTCTCGTCAACACACATTTCAAATCAAGCACTCGTACTTTGAAAGAAAGCTAGCCCGATCCCTCAGAATATTATAATTTAGTTAATGTAATTTAGTTTCAAATAAAGATAGTTATGCTTATTATTTAGTAAATAGACGTTAAAATTTCGATTATTTATTAAGTACACGGTAGTAGTCATTTGAAATACAGGTTTTTCACGATAGTCAGTCTTTCTATTAACAAATCCCGTTCTAAATATCTAGCAGCGAATCGATTTGAACCTCGGATAAGTTATTTATTGCTTCAGACAGCTGCAGTTTGCCGCATACAGCAACCTCATTAATTCTGATGGACATTATTACATTAAGGGGATTTAGTAACTGATCATCACACCCTATTCCAGACTAGTTACTCAATTTGTTTTCAAGAATTATACACTGGTGATATTATTATATAATAATTGTAATAGTTAACTTATTAAGTTATTATTCTAATGCAATTTAAATCAATTTTGTTTCATATGATGATTCATTAGTATAATTATTGTCAATAGTAGCAGTAAACCATTGGCGCCTATACTTTGTTTGCTGTTCATATTACCTACGCACTATCTAAGGATAGAAAATGAATGACCCACTTTAGTTTACCATGTTTATTCTGCGAAAACTTTTGTTTATGTTTGAGTTACTTACGGCGCGAAAAGTTCGATTGACTTTGTTCGGTATTTAATTTATTTCTGTTTCTTACAAACGATACAAAAAATTGGAAATTCCTGATTATTTGTCACCTTATCCAATGTTTTGTATCGCGTGCCAACTTATACAATTTAATTGCATAAAAATATTTACTTCCACTGTCATGGAAAAACTATTCATTGAATCATTGGAACCAACTGAACTTCATTCAAAGAACCGTAAAAAATGTATTTGGCTCGGTTAGCGAATTGTTGAAATGCTTGGACATAAGACGTTTTAGCTTCGCTGTGTTGTTTGCGCGTGCGCCGTACGCTCGCTTGGTATCATACAAAACCGGCCACAAGCGCGCCAACTGACTCAGTCTGATATAAAACACACTAGCTACGCGTACGTCTACAGTTTGTTAAAGCCTTCACATGACTCATGCTCTTATCATATTGTGAATTGACACGCTGTGAATTTCGCGAACTCTTTACATAGTGAACTTAAATATTTGAAGCCCTCAGTGGATAGTTAGTTCGGACTATTTTTGTGGAAAGTTGTCTTCATGTCTCAGCAGGTGCCTTATCACCTCTACAGCAGCGAGCAAGACGACAGTCTGATGTTCGCTACGATGTTTGATTACCAGGCAGACGGATATAAGAAGCCAATGGTGAGTTTTGAAGACATTCATATTTTCGGTTCTGGCGTAATACTGAAGTCAAAAGTTTTGTGCGTCACTTCGTGAACTGACTTTGTAAACAACTTTCTCAAGTTGGGGGACAGTTAGTATTATGCGTGTGTGGTGCAATCTTTTATTTTTTATCGTCAGTGATACTTCTATGATAAAGATTTATTATTACAACCATATTATATTTGATAGACCTTGGATTAATATCATACTTTACTAAACTTATTGTTTGACCCATGCTCATTGACATTTTATTTTATACTATGATTTGAATTAATTTAATTGACCTATACGCATTAATTTCTAAAACAACACTGGTACTGTTGTGACACCAATAATAAAATAAGGTATCCTGTCACTTGAACTCGCATAGACGCGATTGGTTTGTTGATTGTGCGAAAAGGACAAACTGACAAAGACTAGAACTAACGAGACATGGATTTGGTTTCATTATATTCTTAACGTGTTTTCTTTAAAATGTCTTGCAACGTTTCTATTTCAGTAAACTATTCTTAAAATAAATTTAGTTTAGTTCTTATTGGTTGAGAGATGCTTTAATAATTAGGTAAGAATTTTCTAGAAATTGTGTCCGCAACCTTAACACCTGCGATACAATTGTTATGTACATTTAACAATAATCAGCTTAACGTCATTAGCACTTCCAGGAGTTGTTTGTCTGTTATTCGTATGTTACAATAATTTATTCCTATTATTAGATAATGACGTAACCTACCGCACTGTACTATACTCGTCCACAATTACAGTATATTATAATACGATTTTTTTTATTACCGCCTTCCAAGGTTCGCTTTGTTCGTAATAGATGGCGCTACTAACAACACCCGCGCAAACTTTATCTCTGAGAACACACGTTGCGATAACCGAAGAGATAAAATGTACATTATTAAGTATTCATAATACTTATTGTTTGTAATAATAATCGCTCTTATAATCATATGTAAGTAAATAAACCAAGTATAAAATAAATGGGTAAATCGTGCTATTTTCACTGTCACGACTAAGATTTTCTTCTTATCTATGCGTACCTGACGTCACATATGGTCCGACGGAGTGACGTCATCGGGTGACGTCATGATTGCCCCACTGCGCAGTGCGCGCCGTCTTGAGAAGTTCCACGAATTGGTATCGCTACCTGAACCATTATTATTATAATGTAACGACCGTACATACAGTTTTTATATTATTTTATTGATCACTTACTGTAATTATTAAGACGATAAAAGATATTGTGTTTTTGAAATATGTAAGGAAGATATTGAAGGAAAGTATCGTTTTGGTATTTACGCTGCATGATGTCTTCCTTGATGAGACTACAGTCACGTATACCTGCGGCCACGATAGGCTTGTTTTTTGACCTCAATTAAATGTCTTTTCCAATAGTGACTCATCTAATTTAATGGCACGTACTCAAGTAGGTATTTCTTAAAATTCTTTCATCTTGCATAAGAAATTCTCCACGACTTTTTAGTTATTTTTATGTTTTGTAATTGTAATTATGAAATCATTTTATGAATTAAATTTCCCACACTACAAAAACAGGACAAAACAAATAAAAACATGCCACATTAGTGACGTCATACGTAGACTTGTTTGCTTTCAATTTGCATGAATGAAATCCTTGGATTTCCCCAATAACTTATTTCAACTTAGTCGTACCTATACATTTCCTACCAGCACATAAAACCTGCGTACTATTAGTACTTAGTACGGTTTACTATTTATTATGCAACTTGAATTCATAATACTATGCGTATACTGTAATCTATTCCTTGTCTTGCGTGAGATTATCAACATAGGCGTGGCGCAAGCGCAACGACACTTAAGTGGGGATAACAACCCCTCCTCTTTCTACGACAACCTCCATTTGAGGTTGCAGTCCTCTCCTCCCCTGACATCCTTTTAAATATCTTCGTCTGCGCCTTCAATAAACAACAGATCTTTTAGGATTCGATAAACGAGACTATCAGTTGCGCAACCACAACCGGATTTGCCAGGCGGCGGCGCAGGCGCAGTGGTGATGGTAACCTTTGCGAAGCGAAAACGTCAAGTCCGGCTGACTTGACCCACTTTGCGCGCTTGTGAAATTTCTCCTGCGCCTGACTGCTTCCAAGAACACGTCCGTTGGGGAATCCCCACACGCTAGAACGCAATACGCTACGATTTACCTGCCTTACACAAGTTTATTTGTAATTACAGCATTTACCGTTACTCTATGATTAAAAAGGATATTTGAACTTCAATTGTTGACCTATTTGTTTGACGTAAGCCGTAAGCGTATCGTTCTAACAATGATATCGTAACAGATGCATTGTCTATTGAAATATAAACCGATTTTAACTAACTGTTGACCTTGTTAGCTCAGCAGATGTATTATATTGACGGACACCTATTAACCGTTGTGGTCAATACGGGCCGGATGTGGACAATTTATTTTAATTGTAATGAACTCGAAATCAACCTTAGTTGAATTGTCAAGGAAATCTACTGTCTGGGCTTTCTTGTGAGTGTAGCCACGCTACACAAGTTATACATATTATTTTAGTATCATTGGTTTTAAATATCACTGTTTATTGGTGAATTTAATAATGAAGAAAAATTATGTTACTTACTATACTACTATATACTTGTGAGATTTAGAACTTTGACACCACGTTTATAAGACAAGTTTTCCATGATCCGGGTGACCAAAGACTAAAACCAGTTTGATTGTTTAATTTTTTTCTCTTCAGCCCCCTTACCATGAACTCTTAAAGCAGGACAGTTTACGATGTGGAAGCGAGACGCCGCATTACACTGCACGTAGTGGCGTCCCGCTTCCACGTGTTAAACTGTCCTGCTTTAAGAGTTCATGGTAAGGGGGCAGGAATGCGTAAAACCGCCTATTATCTAGTTCATCGTAGTATAGCGGATTACTATAGATATCGTCGTGTTACAACGGATTAGATAATCTTCATTATACATGTTGAGTGTTCGTAGAATTGTGTGAATCATCGGAAGTAGGTAAAGCCATATTTTTTTATACGGACATGACAAATACTTTACTATTACTACTTGTCAATAACTACTAAAATTTATAAGAATATTTTAGATAAGATAGATTGGAGGCTATGGTTTTAATGAGAAAACACTTGCTCTACTTAATTACTTATTTCATATTTGTAAATGTAGCGTATTAGATTTTATCTCTCTTGTATATTTTATTAATTTTGCATACTTAATATGAAGCGCCTATTTCAGTGATATGTCTTACCTAACGATGTATTTTTAAAGATATATTAAAGTTTAATTGACCTACAGGCTGTCAGGCATATCCAATGGTTACATTCTTAGTCTTTTGTCCCTTTTTTGCAATATGCAATAGTTCTTATGTTCTTAACTGCAGTGAGCTCTTATGCAATTATTCTACATGTAAAAAAATCGCGGGCCGCACACCTGCGGCTTATGACGTCACCTATAAAGCACGCGGCGGTACCGTCTCGCGTCTGTGAAACTTATTGTCTATGTGCAACAATTTTAATAGAAAATTACCGTATAAAGAGGCGTTTCTTTTCCTTTTTCTTGGTTTAGACTTTGTAATTGTTCTGCAGTTTACATATTTATCATACACTGCAGACTTGTTATACAACATTAAAAACCTTTGTAATTTCTTGTAATGCAGTTCTTGTCATTGGCTTGTTAATGCACGGCGCAGAAACTTATAATAAGATATAACCAAGTGATAGCTGTACTATACAAAACGAGCTTTTATGCAGTTGCACAAGTAGCCACAATAAACTCCGAAGCTGACTTCTTTACTACCTTTAAAAGATAACACAGCCAGCGTTATCCATTTTGACCCATTACATAAAGTGTTTTCCATTGTCTCCTGGCGTTCATTGCTTTCGAACTATGCTGCTTACAAATCTTACAAAGGGAACAATATGTACAGATAGTAAAAACGATCCGCTGGATAGCGCTCTCTACAAATTGGTTTTGTGTACACATAAATTTATCTTAGAATCCAAAGGTAAATTTATGTGTTTTCACCAACATTTGTTTTCGTTACATTCTTTTGGTATTTAACAATGTTTATTTTATCTCGTTAGTCTTACGATTTACAGGTACTTATCGTTAAGTCTAGACTGCAGCCAATATAACAATGACTTGCAAATAAAGCCGTAAAGTACAACCATGAATTTTTAAGTCAAGGCGACTTCACAAACGAATGTAGATTTTATCGTTATAGCTTTGATTTATATTGTTTCCACTTAATACAAAGTTGAATAGCGTCATTATTAAGTCTTGCTTTAGAATTAAATTAATTTACTTTTACCTGTCACGTACTTCTACGTTATATTTAAACAGAATTGACCTCCTTAAAATCTTTGTCAGTGTTAATACTAAAAAAATTGCCGTAATTTTCTGTCGTGTCAACACAAATTACTTAAAGCTATGAAAAATGGCTCTTCAGACCTTTTTTATGTCACTCGAGGTCTTTAATATCACTTCAGAAATCTTCTGGTAATGTTATTTTTAACCATTTATCTTCATCCAGTGTTTCCCCACAAAATGCTTGTCTTCCAATCGATTAGCTATCTCGGTCACATTAAGTTGTTCGAGCATGGTTGCTGTCACCGCAGTGCTAAGTCATGCGGCCGGTCCCGCCGCGCCATAACCAACCTCCCACGTTGTACAATGTCATGTTGACGTTTATCCATATCAAAAGCGTCATAAACTCCAATATTTGTCTGCAATAGAAATGTGTATTTGTCGCGTGAAATAGCAGCAGCGACGAATTTGAGAGTAGAGCAAGAAATACTTGACATTTTATGAATTGTGCATACTAGGATTAATATAAAAGTTCTATTTTACCCGTTGAAAAATAACATATTAGTGTATATTGACCATAAAATTCCTATAAGTACAAACGTATACCTAGTACTTACCGATCGGTTATAACTGCGAATATACCTAACTCCAAGTGCACTTAATCAGCTCAAATGATTTTCTCTGAACTTTTATTGCTACAAGTACTGTGAAAGTTCCAAGAATGTGCCATAAATATTTATTTTATTCCTAGAATCGACAGAAAACGGTATCTACAAAACTGCATGTCGTATGAGAAAGTATGAGCAAGGTCGCCAATATTATTTATTTATTTAAACTCTCGGAATTTAGCTTTATGTCTTTTCCTACTAATTAACATTAGATTAAGATTGCATTGTTAATAGTTGTGATAATCAGAAATACTGTTATTCGAAATGGTGCTTGTTCATCCAAAGAGATTACTGTTAACGATAAGACAACATAATACTATTGTTTTCAAAACACTTTATAGCTTGAATCAGTAAGTAACTAAGTAGGTGTATTTGAATAAAAACTTTTGAAAACAATTGTTGCGACAATTAATATCTTCTAATGAATACAAGGGTGGTCAGGGGACAATAATTATAAAAACAATGGTAATAAAGCACAAAAAAGACAACATTTTCATTTTTCATTCAAAATATGTGTAGGGTAGGGTAACAACTTATTAATTTAAATAACTATTTCGGTTCAACCTCCTGTGCTAAATGTCACACTGATATAATTTCCATAAAAAAATGTCATTTTTGTGTCAATTCAATCGGGCTATATACTGAAACGAATGAGAATTAAACTTCTGTTATTTACTAAAATCTATTAAATAAACATTTACAAGAGCCAAACGTCCAAAGCTCAACAGGAAAACGTTTTTGTCTTTAATAGTAATTTACTGCAAATAAGTAGATACAAATAAAGTTATTTTTGTTACAGACATAATTGTTATTATCCGTTTGATATTGAAATTTCCTGTTTGTTTGCTCATCGTTTTATTATAGAAAATGTGATACGAACAAGGACCTTCTTGTATACAGTACTAGCGGCCCGCTCCGGCTTCGCACGGTTATAAAATATATATTATAAGTATTTCTCCACTATTTAATGGATTTTGTTATTATACATATAAACCTTCCTCTTCAATCACTCTATCTATTAAAAAAAACCGCATCAAAATCCGTTGCGCAGTTTTAAAGATTTAAGCATACATAGGGATATAGGGACAGAGAAAGCGACTTTGTTTTATACTACGTAGTGATGTGTCATTTACGGTCGAATAAAACTCGCCAGTGATTGTCAAATTCTTTTCCGTGAAGATTTATAGCTTGTGAGTTACAGGTCATATTTTAATATCTTAAAATGTTGATGAGAATGTATTGTAGAAGTAAATAATGTTCCAAATAAATGACGTGTATTAATGTCTAACACATTCCTAATGTAAATGAATTCAAAAACTCGCGGTTGATTGATGCGCCCCATCGTGCCTTTAGTTACGGCTACTTATGGTTAAAACCCTCAACACGCAATCTGAACTGAACTTTATAAAAGAAAAAATGCTTAGGCTCCTGCAGTTTTGTCCTACTCTCGACTTCTAAGCTATTGTTTACGGTAACTGACAGGTTTGTCCGACAATACAGCTTTCATAAAAACACAATTGGATGACAATGAGCTGTCATAAAAGGTTGAGATTGTTACATATTTACAAATAATGCCGCAAAAGCTTACCACTTACACCGTTCCCTGGAACTTTTCGAAAAGAAATGTAACGGAGAAACAATATAATTGCATCGAATTCTGTACCGGGATCCGTTAGAGGTAGTTAAGGATCCCGGCTGTTGACCACGGGGTCCAATGAGTCACCCGTTCGGCTCGCACGGCATTCCGCCGGACATTCTGTCCATACCGTTTATTTATCTTGATCACGGGATTATGGAGCTAGCTTGCCTCTACAATTAAACATTTACATAAGTGCAGTAAGGTTAGTTTTATAAATTCTAAACAAAGGATTCCCTGTATAAATTAGCGAGCTTAATTTTCTTTGTTTCACGAAGCAATAATAATTACGTCACAATAATAAGCATGGAGCTGATATTTACAACAGCTGTAGAGTCCTTGTTCCGATTATGGGCAAGAATCGTGCTTACCGCCTCGTAGATTACTGACATTTTCCACGTTTCCGCCTCGAGTGCCTTATTAAAAGATGTCATAGTTATCGCAGGTATGAACTAATTGCATTAGATCATTGTTATACATATTTACGCAGGATTTGACCATTTACAGATCAGAAATTATTTATGATTGATGGAATTTGAACCTATGTGGAACACCGTGAGACAAATAACTTCGGCGGAAAGATATAAGACCTGCATACATGCATAATTTCCGATGAATGTCGACAGTTTGTAATAACAAAGAGGCATTAATTTAATATAATTATATAGTCAGGTTAATGTTTTTAGTTTAAACTAAAAACAATAGACTGCTAGCTAGAAGCTATTTTGCTAAACACAATATCAAAATGAGCATGAAGCATACTGCAATTGGTAGTAGCAAGCCATATATGATTATGAGTTGTATCTATAATTTGCGATTGTGGATATCTTCATCGACTTGAGAATAACTATTTCAACCCTCGAAGGCTGGTCGAATAATAGGACTATGAATTGTATAGTGTGCTCACGCCCACAACGAAATTCGTGATAGACGGCACAATAGGTGCACAACCAATACGGACGCCATTATTTAATGAACCCTCGTCAGATGAAAAGGTCAAATTATTTGAAAAGATTAATCTCGTAATTTATGTTGGCCTAACGCGTCCCGACAGATTCCTCCAGACGAACTGAGTTATATGACATTGATTTTGTATTTCACGTATCGCACAAAGAAAAATGGGACTCGACTTTTAGGGTTCCATTGACTAATGCCAAAAACTGAAATCACATAACAGGAACTATATCTGGCTGTAAGTTTATATAAAATTGCATCAATATTTATGGTCAAAATTAAGGGGATCGGTGCATCACATATTGCTGTTGTTAATTATGTGTTTCATTGCCTTATTCAATGGTAGAAGTTGTCGTATTGTAATTGCGGTAAATATCGCTTTGCTTTCTAATATGATCCACTGTTTTAAAAATTTGTTGGAAATCTTCTATTCCAGAAATGGTGAAACTTAAGCCATTTTTATAAACAATTTATTATTTTTGATTGAAAAGTGGGCGATATAATTATGAAGGCTCGGGTGTTCTCGACGCCTAGAGTACACTAGAATTCAAGATGTATGATTTGTTGATCCTAGCTACGGAACTCGGTAATTCAATGCGCATAAAAAACACTTGACATGCATTTTTTCTGAACGTGTCCTACAACCTCGTTTGTTACGGAATAGCTTTTTTGTGCCCTCAATATTTTGATCGGTATTGTTTTGCTTTCTCGACGTACCGTACCCAACTGGCCGGGTTAATATTAATCAAAGAACGTAATTCTTCAATGTGGTATGAATTGTCGGTCGGATAATTTGCACGGGCATGCCAGTTTACCGAGAGTAATGTACTCGTAAATGTTTACGATTGGGTCTGCGTTTTCAATGTTATTTAAATCATTTTTTTGAGATTCCTCCGGCGCTGTTGTATAGGTTTTACCATTACGGATTATCGATGATAAATATTTTACTTTTATGGCATTCCATTGAATTTGTGCGAAAATTTTATCGTCGCGACCTTGGAAGCGTGTTGATGTTGCTTGCAGTATGAGTGTGTCCGACTCTTAAAATGTATATTTTATGATTAGTTAAAAAGTTGAAGATGTGTTTTCTTTTTCGAGATTGTCGTATTTGATTGTTATTTCTTATCCACTCATTTCGTGGAACACTTCGAGTGTTTTTCCAATAAACAAATTGTTTTCATAATATGTGGTGTCGGTAAATAACCAAATTAATGGGTTTCGAATGGCTGCTTGCTTGCCGCAATTCTTCGAATCCAATTTTGTATTTTACTACACCTACGCAGTTCTTAATTCTGCATTTGCAGAAGGTCACATGTCATGTCGTTACTGGATTCTACTTTTTTGTTTTTTTCTTCATTTACGAGTTGTGTATGTGCTTTGTTTAATGAATTCGTTTATATATTACGTGTAGGACGTTTTTAATTACTTAATTTATACTAAACACGTAATAAATACACGAAATTAGCTGGTATGGAAATCTATTCTTCTATCATGTTGGTAAGATACTGTACAACTTTGCAGATCGTTGACCTACCGCAAATGGGTAATCAAACTTAATACGTTAAATGCTCGTGACCTCGTGATCACCTTGAACAAAATCAAAGGATCTATTGTCTTTTTTCCCAATTGTTATCTACAATTTAAAATAAAAATCAATTTTTTCCTCAATCTTTCTCTTTCGTATCTTTTCAATGTATGGTTGATAACAGTAGGTACGCACTGTTCGCTTCTTGTGCGCTGTTATGAAAACGATTCCTTACATGCATTTATGGTTTTATTACTTTGCATACTTCAGCATTACCAAGATACTGATCATCATTATGAACAGTTTCGCTTGCAGTAAGTATTATCTTCTCGTCATCATAATTGCTGGGCTTCAATAGCCCGTTGGAAAGCTGTAATCCTTTCTTTAGAAATTGGATTTTTCTTCTGCACTCCAAGGTATAGCCTATATCAGACAAAACATAAGCATGTCACAGTTATTAGTTACTGCCTATCTACAATCAAAAACATAAGGAGCAGCAGTTCCTACAGCAGTGCAGTACCTATTCCGTTTATGTAGCGCGCCGATCGCGTTGCATATTGAATTTCTGGCCGCCGCACCTCCAGCCCAATTAGGAGGACACTAAAAAGGTTCTGCGTTTGTTTGTGCCTCATTGTTCTCATCGGTATCTGGGCTGCCGCCATAGTTTCGCAACTGACAAGTCTCTGTTTCCTCGTCTTTTTAAGGAAACGAAAGTTGTTGATTTTCTGCAACGCGCCGGGGTACCTTGCAGTTGTGAAATTGTGCGTAGGTGCGGTGCATAATGCGCGGGGGCCCGTCTGGTCGGTGGCGGCGGTGGCTGCGTCGCCGGTACCGGGTGCCGAGGGGCGGCCGGTGGTGTTTACGATGCACCGGTGCGGCGGCGCCGAGTGGGGCGTAGGCGTCGCCGGGGGGCGTCGCGCCAGGCTTATCAGACGGTGGCGGGGCCGGCGTGCGAGCCTCACTCCACGTTCTGCCGCTGACCGCGCGTGTCGTGCACGCTCGCTGACACCGGTTTTAGATAACAAAAACCTTTGTCCAGTCGAGGCAATAATATTTACACACTGCGTGCTTTGCGCCGCGTAGTTTCTGAGGGGTTTTCCGACGCCGGCCGACAACTGTCAGCCGATTGTTTTCGTTGCGCGCACGCGGGAATCGCGCTAGCTTGTATCAAGTTACGACAAGTTTTTTGAAGTTTTTAATGAAGTTTCCTGTTGCATTGTGAAGTGTTTTATTTGGATTGCAGTTAGAGGAAATCGGTAAGTGTTAATCTGTCTTTCTTGTGACATGATATCGTAGTGCAACAGGGAAATTCCCTTGACGTTTGACAATTACTTCCTATACCACAAACATAGATTATTTTATTTCGACGTATCTGTTCTTATCACCGTTTTCATTATTGGTTGGGCATTCACCACTAATCGACGAATGGACATTAACAAAGCATATTATAAAACGTTATTGGTCAATAGTTAGAGTCGTTATGATCGTTTGTAGTTTTGCGTAAACTGTTATCGTGAGGTAGAATCGTTGTCGAGATGGTTGTCGCAGCATGTTGAAGGCGGACCAGCACGACCACGGCGCGAACGCGCATGTGACGCCGCGACGCTGCGCGCGCGCACCGTGTCATCGTTCGCGGTCAGTTGAACGAACCCTCCGCCGACCGACGTCAACCTTGCCATAATCGCGATTATTTGCATCGCCATTGTACCCACTGTGGGTTGTAAGTGAGCCTCTAATTGTCTCACCGTGTGCGCGGATGAACCCTGAAGCATCAGATCAATACAGAATACATTACGTCGTAGCCGTACGGTTGTTGACATTGCAATATTTTTACTTTGACGTTTGGGTAAAGTTAATAAGGTCGTATTACGATCATGATAAGAAAACTGTGGAACATTGTTTGATTTCTATTTTATCAGCATGTCTGCTGATATTTTTATTGAATGTCTGAAGTATCGTATCTAATGTTGCTATCATGAAAAATACATTTCAGCTTCTTCTTAATTGTTTTGCCTTATTATTTTATACTCGGGTAATTACAACAAGCAGTACTGATTTAATATAATTTATTTATAATAATAGACAATAAAACTATACTCGATAAACATATTTTATTACTATTCAAAGGACTGTACTTTGTGATATTTTAAATGATAAGATAAAAACTAGGAAATAAGGTCAAATCTATTGACGATAAAGATAGTGGTTAGGTGGTTACCTTCCACTCTCCTTACATATAATAATATTATAAATAACAATAAACTATAACGATGTTACACAGAAATGTAAGGGGGCAAATAATTAATAATTTAAAACATATTTTCTACCCTCATATCCTAAACCGCATTCTACGTTTTCTCCACAAAAGTGATACGACAATTTGACAGTTCATAATTGAAAGTAGATAGTGAATAATTAAAAAAAAAAGGGAATAAGCCTTCGAAAATAAAAAATACAGTAGGTATCGTAAAAGGTATTTTATGTGTTAACAAAACCTTGATTGAGTAGAACCTATTAACATAAAATAAATATTTATCAAAGTAATTTAAGACAAATGTACGTATATACGCACAACAGAGCATCCTGTTGCGCTATTCAAATTAGTCTTATACAGGAGGCATTATTCTCCTCGCTGCCATAAAAATGTATAAAAATCTATTTTATGCGGGCTTATTATTCGTCGTGTGTCGTTTAAATGCGCCTTGCCTTGATGAGAACTATAAAGAATATCAACAGTACCACGTAGGAAAACTTTTATTACTTTGTCTTGTAACAACGTAACTATTTCTGTGCTGAAACTTTTCAGACGAAGACTTTAAAATTGAAATCATGAAAAGTAATCGTACAGTAACGTAGTTTCTTTCAGGAAAGAAATACTTTTCCAGGACAAAGAACTGAACATTCTTCCGAAGTTTGTTATTTACTAGTCACACGAAAAAAAAAATCCTTACTCATGGAGAGTGTTGAACACAAGTTATGACATACTAATCGGTTAACTGTCTGCATTGTGATACACGGATATGAAGTACGTTTGACTAAACCTTGGGCTTATGCCAAGCTGATGTCAGTTACACGATTGTACACTTTGCCTGAATATGTATTGTAACGAGTAGTGACGCTGAATCTACACATCACATCTGAAATTACGTCTCATGTTTATGAACAGAAATCGAGGAAGTTAATTAAGTAATATGTCAAGAATATTTTGTTTTAAATCAATTTCGGAAGAAACTTGCTGAGAAAATTTATATATAAATACTTATTACGTGTATAAAAAATTTCTCAGCAAGTTCCTCACCAAGCATGTAGTTTATATAAATTCGATCGAAAAGATCAAAAGTCCATCCATCCATCAAATCCAATCATTCATCCATGCAAGACTACAGTACCCGAAGTTTGAGAGGAATCGCTGTTGCGTATAAAAAATGACGTTTTAGTAAATGTATAACATAACATAACATAACATCACGCCTGTATTCCCCGAAGGGGTAGGCAGAAGTGTACATATAGTACACCCACATTTCGCCAGTTATGTTGTAAGTCCCAATGTAATAGGGGGCGAGCCTATTGTCATCAACCGGGCACAAATCCAGACTCCGTGCTGCTACTGAGAATTACCTAATGGGAAACTCAGTAACACTTTGCCCGACCCGGGATTTGAACCCAGGACCTCTTGCTCAGCAGTTGCGCTTAGCGACCACTAGACCAACGAGGCAGTCAAGTAGTAAATGTATGACGATATTTAATAAGTTGTATATGTTGTAAATTCAAAATTTTGCTATGTAAGTACACATTTAGCTGTATCAGTCAACCGCAAGTCGGTTAAAACACAAAATGCCTATCAAACGGCTGACAGATGGTAACCCTATTTGTGTAGAACAGCAATTGTGAAATATTTTGCGATAAGTGCAAGTGTTTGTGCAGCTAAGTGTTCGTGGAAGGGCGATAAGCATAGTGGACGGTGTAGGCAGGCGATTGGGATGCCGCTATCTGCACTGATAAACGAAGGCCCAGTCGAGCCGGGAATTGAGACACAAGCCAAACACTGTCCACTGCTTAGACATTGTAACTTGTAAATGAAGGAATGCTACTTAGTTAATGAAATAAAATGCTTTCGTTTACAATGTTTGTTTTTGATGAGACAACAGCCATGATTACATACCACATTTACTACTATTCCTGGTACTGTAAAAAGCCAGTCAGTTAGATCGTTTCGGAGCTTTTGTTGTAAAATTTTGTAACTTACACACCTTTGTATGTCGAAGTATAAAAACGCATTTTTCCTTGAACGCAACAAAATACGTACTGACGTCATATGATGGGCGTACAATTATCTCGTCGAGTCTCGGGGTGGTGCTAGGCGGTGCCAGGGCCACACCGAAGTGGCGGCCTTTCCGCACCCAACTGATAAACCGAAATGCTTTCAACTGCGCACGCGCAGCTGAGGCCATTTTGTAACAGATTAACGGGATCCCCCGATGCCTGTTTTAATGCCGAGATTTTAGTTAAATTGTTGTTTTATTAGTTTGATTTTATTAAGTACGTACTGAAACTAACCATAAGATCTTAATTTAGGTTGAAAAGCCTTTATTATCTTACTAAGAAAATAGAGAAAACTAAATGGAGCTCTTAATGCTACTGGCTGTATTTAATCTTTATTGCCATCAGTTGTTTGGCAGTGCAACGTCTTTTGTTTAATATTGCAGGTAATAAAGCATTTTGTTAGTCCGCAATGGAAGGCCAGAGTGTGCCTCAAAAGAAATTAGCATAAGTGCCGCCAAACACAGCAAGCTTCAAGACAATGGCTTTGTCTGTCTATCCGTCCGCACGTCGCCTTCTATAACTGTTTCGTTATGTTTTACAATGTTATTTTAAATGTTCACCGACAAAGTGAATTAGTGGTTTTAAGCTTGCAATTCCAAAAACGCTGACTATGTCGTTAAACGTTAAGAGTAGCGTAAACTTTGTTCTTAACGTTTGCTGTACCTCCAGCTCGTTTATTACTGACCGTCTGTTACCGGTTGAAAGTTAATGCCTACATTGACTTCATACTCTTTATCTGCTTCACCTAACCTTTTAGTATGCATTTTATTTTAAATGCCGTATCCACATAAGGAGTTACTTTATTATCGCGTTCCGAATCTTTAATTCTACGTTTGTATCATGTTGTTTCGACAATTCGAGTTGAAACGTTTTAATAATGAGAATTTGTGCCACATTGACACTTCGATGTGCCGAATATGCCAAAATTTATTGTATTTTGGACGGAGCATACTTATTTTTAACGAGAGCAAAGAAGCATTGAACTTTTAAATTACCTACCTAAGTAATTCAGCGACGATTTCTTTGATGGCAATGTAGGCGACGCAATTAAAAAATGAATAAAACAAGGATTCCACTCGCGTAGGCGTCGCCGTCGACGGTCCCAAGTCGACAGTCGCGACGCGCTGACGGGTACCGAGGATCCTGCACTAATAATACGACGCAATAATTTAATTTACCTCTACATTAACATTCCCTCGCTTCATAAACATGCAGTATTTTATAAAATATAAATTGTACGTTAACATGTTATCTTACAAATGATAGCATATAAATATTTAGTTATCTATATAAAACACAAATGACATGCAAGAACAATTTACCTATCAAGATGTTTATCACACGAGCCAAAATAATAATAAGCCCATTTTATTATATTGATTTAGTCGGCCATTTGCATTTATTTAGCAATTGCGTCACTACTTCCAGCTAATTAAATCGAGATAATGCACATAAGTGTAGGTAATGGTACCGCGTGAAGAATCACAGTAAACATCAGCGCGGCGATGTAATTTGCATTGCCATTTAACGCGTTAGGATTATACCTCTTTGTTCTACCGCGTTCGTGCAGCTGCCTGTTCCTTATCGGTGTAGAACAATAAATACCAATTTAAAACAGTTCTCACTCTAGATAACCCGTTATGCCCTTCTGCAATATTCAATCATTATTACTACCTAGACTTTGTCCAAAATACTGTGAAACAAAGGATGACCCAAAATTCTGAGAAGTTACCAAATATAATTTAGTAGTGGGAACATACAGTATTTTGTAGCGATTATATTTATAAAAAAAAAAGAGTTGAGTTTTTTCGACAAGTGTGCGGTTAGCCGCCGGGCGGCGCGCCGCGCGGAATGCTTGCCATTTCCGGACGATATCCGGTCCTTGGTTCGGCGCCATACGTAGTGCTTTAGATAAACCTTATCTTCTTGTTTAATGTCACCTATGTCAATTTCATTATTACAAGATTTTACATAGTGTGTATGTATATTTTCATGATTATTTTCCTGGAAAAGACTCGTAGAGAGGTCTCCTTAGACATTTTACCTGAAAATAAGAGTTCCATGTAATGCATTAACCATGCCATTATTATTGTTATATAAACATCAATGATTTTGTCGTATCGAATGGTATATTTTTTGCCTTTTCAGTCTTTCTATATCTATTTAGTTTTGTCTTGATGAATGTCCTTTCCCTTTCCTGCAGTTTTTGTAACCCAAACCAATTTCCACGTGACTTACATAAATCGATTCTTAGAATCCATATTTTGTAACATCAAATTTTTTAATTTATTTTCTCCAATGTCGCGCGATGATTCATAGTTTAGAATGAATCATTCAACGTAATCGAGATTTTGAATTGAGCCGACGACGTCGACGAATGTAAATACGCGTTCGTAGTGACCCGCGATAGAGAGCGAGTGACGGTGAGTCACGCGGGTTTTCCGAGAAACACAGAATGGAACAGTTTTCGTGAAAACGAAGGTCGACTCCGGTCGAGCAGTCGCTTTAATGACCACCTCTTTTGTGCCAACAGACTAATTTTCTTTGTAGACTAACATATTACTTGGTAAAGTATTGAATTGGGTAGTTTTCATTAACATTATTTGTAACCCTTTGTCCTTTAAAGTCCGTAGGGCATGTATGAAGGGTGCACATGAAAAGCGACAGTGCATCGATCGCGTCGTACCGAACGCTAATTTCTTGCCGCTAACTCGTGTTTTATTCATTGCTGCCTAAGTTCGACTTCACTTTCCGAGGCCGAAGTGTCCGCGGCAATGGTTTTGGCTTAAGCGTTAGTTTCGCACAATAAAGGTAAAGTGAAGGGACGCTGGCGCGGTGCCAGGGCGTCGATTTATTTTATTATTCGCTTGGTGGCGGTCAATGTCGCGACAGCCCGTCGTCGGCGGCGCCATACATCGGTTGCATGTGTTGCTCTTATTATTTTTACAGTTTAAACTTTGTTACTGGTGTGTTACATGTCTATAGCTTTTGCTTCAATCTAATGTGGTCAGATAATGTTATTGTTAATGTTCACCGATTTAGCTGCATTTGGTTTTACGATGCGACTACATTAACGTGACATATCTAAACCACATGTACAACAGTTAGTTTTGTGGTTTAGATTTATCAGTGGAGCGTTATTTATTAACTCCAATAATGATCTAACGGAACCTTGACGCTTACCTTTCCTTTCCGAACAAACAATTTATCCAAGGATATTTGATTTTAATTTTTCAGTGGTTTCTTTAGAGGTTCCATATCCGATACAGTTATGATTGTACAATTAAATAAAATTAATGATACCTTACTTTATTTAAGTATACATGCAACCATATTCATGTAATAAATTGCTGGAGGTCCATCCATTCAATTTAATTATGTGCTCCAAATTATGATGATCACCAGCAGTAACGCAACACAAGCAGTTCTTTATTTTATTTAGAATCAGTTCAAGGAATTTTCTAACTCGCCGGAGCGTCGCTATTAGTATGAGCAATTAGCGTTCCGTTAATGAGCTCCCAGACAACCGACCAGATACGAGTAGACGGCTGTAGCAACACATCCTGACGGCTGGCCGAACACTTAAGTTGATGGGGTAATAGGCTGGGAGGGCTTTATGGCGTCCGTGGATGATGTCTATGAGTTCTGTATCTCTTTGGAATTGGGGTCAGTTTTCGAACATCTCCAAAGTTTATGATGAGCTAGTAAATTGTAATTTCATATAACGTACTCAGGGTAGTATTTCCCTGGCTACGATTACCTTCGAGAGCACAGACATGTCAGGTATTACGTGGCTAATAACTCCTTATATCTTGCTGTGGCATCTTTAGGTCAATGCTCAAGTTTTACTCTGTGCAACTAAGTAATCTTAGATGTATTCCGATTAGCTTGCTCAGTCTTTAAAATGAAGTTAAAGTTTAATGTATTTGTTTGTTTGTTTATCTTGGAACTTATACTTCAAGACTGGATGCCGGAAGAAATAAAAAAATGCGATTATTTGCATCTTTCAAAGAACTTCATTCTGTAATCGGTTTATTTTCTCGAGGGAAACCAGTAATAGTATTCGAATTTCTCTAACAATTTTAATGTACTCTGACATATTTACTTTTCGAAAAGACAATCTAGGAACAGCTGTAGCCTCGATAACATTGATGACCAAATATTGTGTGCGGTGGGCGTGCCTCACCTGTCGTATCACGCGGCCGCCACGTGCGCGCGCGCATGTTCTATGTACGCGACTCGCATACAGATCTCTAGCTTCGTAGTGGCGGATTTACGATATATAGGCCATGATTTGGAGCCCCCTCTCGGCTTTTACTGAAGTACAATTAAGACAAAAATCAGTTAGTTATTTCTTGTTTTCTTTTGACAATATACTCTAAACTCCAAAGCAATAAGATAAAAGAATATATCCAGTTTTAAAACATTATAAATCATTTTAACCTAATCATGCCATCGCAAATGTCTAGAACACACTGTATCAGTAAGCTTATCACAATATCACACAATATGATCTATGGGGCCATCTAACTCATAAGGACACCATCATACTAAAGAAACAACAATACTCGCCCATTGGACGGCGGTGCCGTTTAAGTTGGACACAAGTGGTTTCCGAATACTAATTCCGTACTCCATCGGGTCATAAACCTCCGCTTTATTTTGTCGACACAAAATTGACAAGATGTGCGACTTATTTTTTAAGTTATACTTATGTTGCCTATGCTTGTTTTGCTAAGATGTCTATTTTTAGTTTGTTTACTTTGTACCTTTGTGTTTGTGAGACTGTTTAGTGAAGTATTTTCTGACCTCTCTGTTTAATTTCTCTCACACTCGTTTCTGGATTGCTGTGAGTCTTCTGCAAGTGCTTATTTACCTGCTTCTTTCGAATTTCTCCCGTAACTAACCATTTGCCGACATCAAAAACTAGGAATTTCTGTTTTATTTTTTAACTTAATTACCAAATTCACTTCCATTTCAATCACTTTTGCTGTTTCAACAGAAGTGAACTTCTGTTTTCAATCGATTACTTTGCACGATTACCAATTTATGTTTTTATTTGTTGTGTACAATAAAACGTGAAACAGTGTGCAGATGTAGTATCGGGCAACGTTCCCGGAAAGCTCCGCGAGCCTCGCCTCTGATACGGAGCTAAATAAAACCGTGACGACGTGTTCGGGAAACATCGCGACACTACGCTTTCAATCAGGAAAATATAAACAAATGAAAATATACTTTTCTTTGAAATGTTTACGCCTGATAGCACCGATAACTGTTCTTGCTAATTATCTATAAGGAAAGTTATAGGTTTAGCTGAATAATTATGACTTACCATTTTCGGAATATTTGTACTTAGGCTTAGCTAGCCAGCTAGCCTAGCCATAGATATTTCATGGAAAATTAATTATTAGTAATTTAAAACAGTCATTAAATCGTTTTTAGTCCAAAAGCATCATTTTCTAAAGCTAATTCATTTGAGAATATGTTGAAATAACTTAGTTTATTAGATATGAATAATATACCAGTCGTCTGAACTAAGCAGGACGAGTAGGATATTCGTGATTTTATATTGAGGTCATTGCGCTGGACAGTTTTCCGTAAAACACTAATCGGCTTGAGAACATTACACAAACGATTAGATATATATTGCATTACGTGGGCGGGCACACGTGCGGATAACGGTTTGTCTTATCAGCCATGCTTACGAACCTCACCCAGTTGTGTGGAACAAAAGAAAATCAGTGTCGCAACCAACACGAGTGTCGACATACTATGCGAATATATTGCGCATGTAATTGATAAACATTTACTTCATGCAGTTATAGAGACTAGTTTTTGCAGTGCTTGAATAAAGTTTAGTTAAAAAGTGCAGAATGCACTCCTGCTTATAAACTTAAACCATGTCAAATCTTACACTCCTCAGCGCGGGCCAAATGCTTAATGCTTAAATACAACATTTTCTTTCCAAGTAATACTATAGAAGACTTGAGGAAAATTGGTCAAAACATCGCATCAGTCAAGTAACAAGAACAAATTTCGTGTCATTAGAATAATGGTTAAGTGTAACAAAACATTAGAGAAGCGCTGTACGTCGATACGTCACAACTAGATATAGTGGTGATCTCATAGCGTGGTAGCACGGCTGATACGGTGTGCTACGCGAGCGCTCTGCGCACCCTTAAGGGCTACGCGGCCGCAACGCGTACGACACTTCCAAGAAAATTTGACTAAGCCCCAGTTTACTATACACGCAGCTATGACGCACTCCACTCTTTAGGTCAAGGCAACCAATTTCTTTATGTGACACCAATATGAAATCAAAGGTCAAAAAACATAGACCTCATTGGAGAAACTCAAGTTCTTAGTACATAATTATACATCCCTGATCTAATATTTATAACATAGTATACGATATGCATCGTGTGAGTTTCAATAATGTTAACGCTAAATATTTGCGAAATCCTTTGTAGTTACCATGAAGACAAACATTGAAATCCAGTAGAAAGAGAAATGCTAACAAGGATCATACACCCGAAAAGCAACATTACTGAGACTAACAAGCAAGAATGTGATAATAAAGCGTTGGTTAATTGTTAGGTAAAGCACCGTGACCAATTAACGGACATGTTACTAGCAGCTATATACAATGCGCGCGCGCATTTGAGACGAATTTCATTTAAGCAATTGTAGTAATTGACCGGGCACAGCGCCTTCCGGAGCAGTTTGCCGCCTGCTTTGTCTCCTCACTACTTGCACTGATGCACGAGGTCGGGGCATTGTGTTATACGTTGGTTGTATCTTTAGGTAATTTATTAATCGAGTTTTGCCAATCTTGCGCTCAGGAATCTTAACAAACTAATGAATGACCATATTTGGTCACCAATAAGCATATAAAATGATTTCTGCACTTTTACAAGGGCTCCTTATAAGGTAGTTTTGACGCGCGTCTATGGCTGTAATGAGCGCCGCCCACGGGTCCACCGCGTCCTTGCGACAAGGTCCGACAAGCCTCCCGCCCACCAGCGACGTCATCGAGCTCGCATTATAAATTACTAGTTAATCGATACTATATTAAGCTCTGAATACCGTAGTCGTAACTGTCGGTCAAGATGAGATTAAAACATTTAAAATTAGCCTTCTTGCCTGGTCCTTTAAACGACTTCCATGTTTCTTCTAGAGCTGTTCCAATGCGTGGAAGTGCTTTGTTTTGAGCATAAAACGTTACCTCAGATAAGTAACCATCGCCGCGTGCTACGCGAAATGATGCGAAATATTTCCGGAGTTAGAGGAGTATTCTATTAATAAATGATTCGACGTCGCTCGTGGGCGAAGATTTCGGGCGAGCGTGCGCGGGCGCGGCGTTCAGTAGCGCGCGATCCGCCGCGGCCGGCCGCCGTACGCGCGCGCAACGAACGAACGACCCGCGCTTCCCGCGCACACGATACTCCACGCGATACATCGCAACATACGACCTACGATCCGCCCCTAAATATACGTGAACGCCAACCCCTACGCGAAACTCCTGTAATATCTCTTTTGACTGGTGCATCGACGGATCGACCTCACGTAGTTGAGACCTACTGCACTTTTGCGAGGGCGGATTATAACGAACAAATCGACTAACAAACTCGAACCGCACGAAGGTGTCGCGTCGCAAAAAGCGCAACACAATAGAGTAAGCGTCTAATTATAAACGTGGTTGAGTGAACACCGCAAGATGCAGAACATTGATCCTCTGGAGATAGCCAACATCCTCGCCACGGAGCTGTGGTGCCAGCAGGTATACCGCCCACTGTGACCTTATTGTATACCAGGTGGAACCCACCGACGTGTCCCATATTCCAAAATCTTGCAGTTTAAAAAGTAATTTAGTTCACGTTCCATTTAAAGGTGTCACAAACATTGAATAAAGGAGTCTTTCTGCATACAAACTCCCAAGATTTCACGGTACAATTAAGTACAACTAGAACGACAGTAATTTATGTAAATAAATCCTTATCACAATAATTTGCAAAGCGAGTAACGAGACTAGTACGTTTCTCACTAGAGCATCAGTTTTAAGGTGACAGATTTATTGGTTTGCTTTCAACGCACATGCCATTAGCGTACAAATTTTACAAACGTACACTAACTCATGAGATAAACAAAATCAAGGAATAAAAAGGAGCATTAATTATTTTTAATTGCGGAAGAATGTTAAAAAAAATATATGTAAACAATATTGTTATTTTGTTATGTTGTTTGATACATGTGTTGTGAAAATATTTTGCTGATAAATTGCGATTGGAATGTGGAAGCAACTACCGATCGATCATAACAATAAATATTGCATAACGAATATAATAATTTCACAATGAAATATTACAAACTTGTAAATAATATCAGTTGATAATAATATATCGAATATTTGAACTTTTAGCTTTTGGGTTTGGGGTTTAGGATTATATTTTGATGATGACAACAGTTAGGTGCTCAAATAAGTTCCAAATTCTTTGTGACAGGTTGATGTTTAAGTTTCTTTGTCCTACGTGTTATGGACTTAACGTGTTGTAGACCTGTAGTACTTATGCTAAGTGGCAGTCTGAGTTCACCAATGTTTATTATCCAACATTACTCTATGTAGGTGACGTGATGAACCTACTTTATGTATTGTATTCGAAGCTATCCTTTCTTCCGAAAGTCTCTCAGTAACACTTTCCAATTCTGGGCATTTGCAGTGCCTGAATGCTTAATTAGGATCCTATTTAGAATATTTGCAAATACGATACGATTAGGGAGTACGGTGGTATTTCCTTAATGATTTTTTTTTCTTATGGTTTTATTGTATTGTTTCAGTTGGCAAACCTCGAGGGCCTCCAGTCGGGGGTCCCGACCCGCACCACGGCGACCATCACGCCCACGCAGCTGCGGAACTTCGAGCAGACTTACATCGAGCTGACGAACTGCCGCAGCGAGCCCACCACACACGCCGGCTTTGTACCACCCTCAGTCACGCACGCCAACAACTACGGTAAATAATCATTTTATAATTGATTTATAGTATTCAAAATAGCATTTTCACTATGAGATTTATGCAGTTGAAATTCAAATCAATATTTTAGGTATCTAAAACATTTCTCCTGTATTCCTGTTATTCAAAATCACTCATGTTAGTTTTCGATTCAATGCACTTTTTTTTGGCAGCAACGAAATTATGATTGACACATTTTAAGGGATCCATTAAAGGGTACCTAATGGACAAAGAGTTCACAGTAACAACTTATTAATTTGTTATTTCAGGCATCCTGAATCAGGTGGGGTACTGCGACTCGGGCCCGACGACGGCGCTGCATGTGTCGCCGGGCCCGCTCTCCGCCAGCGGCGACAGCAGCAGTAGTCCCGGCCTGCCCACTCCCAAGCGACGCAACATGGGCGGCCGGAGACCTACCAAGACACCTACCGACCTTTCCCCAGAAGAAGAAGAACGCAGGAAGGTGCGAAGAGAAAGGAACAAAATGGCCGCCGCTCGCTGCCGTAAACGCAGACTCGACCACACCAACGAGCTGCAGGAGGAGACCGATAAGCTCGAGGAGAAGAAGCAGTCGCTTCAGGAGGAGATCCGCAAGTTGAACCACGACCGGGAGCAGCTGGAGTCGATCCTGCAGAGCCACATGCTGTCGTGTCCGCTGGGCAAGCGCTCGGCCAGCCCGGCCGACGTCAAGCCCTTCCAGGAGTACGCCTACCCCGAGCTGCCCGAGGACGGCGTGCGCGTCAAGGTGGAGGTGGTGGAGCCCGCGCCCGTCGACCCCGTGCTGGGGCTGGATAATATATTCACTTCGCCGGCGAACGACAAAAAGTGAGTACTATATGTAAAGTACAAAACTTTTTTTAATAAAATAATAATATAACTATACAATTCTACATACATAGTTAACTTTAATTTTATTTTACGATTTGTGTAGTTTTTAACAAAGTCCTATGTATTTTCTAGAATTATGCTGTCGGCGGCCAACCCAGCCGTGGTGACGAGTGCTGCGCATGCGTCGCTGGCCACACCACCCGTGCTCTCGCGCCCCAACAGACCTAACTCCCTCCAGGTGCCGCTCAGCCTAACCCCAGCACAGGTATATATCTAACCCAGTATTCAGTGATGATGATGCTAACATTAGATATTTCTTATCACTTTCGTCGTGAGGCTGGTTTTCCCTGTCTTTATAATTGTCAGCTTATTGTCAAGGCTAAGATCGGCAAGGATGATGTGTCTGACCAGTCTGTAAATATACTCAGACAATTCTACCCTTTTTAATATCAACCCAGACCTGGTATTAATAAATGTCCGCCTATTCCAGTTACACAACAACAAAGCGATGGGCAACAACAACAAAATAGCGGGCATAGAGATAAGCACGCCGAGCAACGGGATCCCGTTCAACTTCGACAGCCTCATGGAGGGCGGCACGGGGCTGACGCCGGTGCACCCGCACCCGCACCCGTGCGCGCAGCAGCAGCGCGCCGCGCCCGACGTGGCCTCGCCCGACGCGCACACCAGCCTCGTCAGCCTCTGAGCCTCGCCCGTCGAGCTGCCCGCGCGGCCCGAGCGGCTCGAGCTGCCTGACCGGCTCGACTGGCCTGACCGGCTCGAGCTGCTCGAGCTGGTCGCGCGCGCGCTCGGCGACGCCCAGTAAGTGTGACGTCACGCTAGACGGCCGTCAGACGCGCCGCGGCGCCGCCACCTGAACCTAGTTCTGAAGACTACGCAACACTTATTTATTCGATGCATGTACTCTGGCGGCGGTGCCGAACCTACTCTCCTTCGTCTGTCTCTCCTCTCCCGTTCGGTCTACTGTGAGGCGATCGGATCTTTCTGATTCTCTTTATTTATTGAGAGCTATATTTTAAGTAACATACTTGCTCATCTGTGCTTTGTATTTATATCGTAGTCTTGTTAATGTTAGTGACGGCTTAGCGTCGCCGGCCTACTGAAGTCAATTTACGAGCTGTTTTTTAACATTCTAAAGATAAAAATATTTTTATAAATAGATGTGTATTTCTCCAGAAATAATAATTGTGATCGAAAAAAATAAAACAGAGTTTTATTTGAAGCATTTCAGGGATTTATTTCGTGTTGTGCTTAATGTCTAGCGAGGCTAGAATACTCGGTGCGTTTGTATTGTAAGGTAATACGATTGTAAAAGATCACTTTTACACTGATCACTTGAAAATATTTCGGCACAAAATGTATTTATTGAACGATCCTCAAAGTATCTTGTCATAATAAACCTCGTGCCATTAACTACGTCTACTCTCAGGAATACAATAATTACGAGTACGAAATATTTAGTTAACCATAAACTAACAGCAATATTACTTAAAGAATAATTAATATATTGAATGTAAGTTAGCTCAATGTTGATGTAACGTCTTACCGTTCCATTGGATTAGGTACTGGTAGTGTAAAATTATTGTTAAGCCTTTTGTGATACGTCCAGTGATTAGCAGTCGCGGGCCAGCGCTGCGCCGGCGCAACTTGTGTTGTGTGTATTGTAGACTCATGCCATTACAAGATTGTCGTTGAACGTACATACTGCACTGACTGCATTTTATACTCACATTGTCTAATGTTAACTACATTTAAAACATATGTCCTAATTACTGTAATTGTTACAGCGAATATTGAAGTCAATTGAATTTATATTATATTTATGCTATGATAATAATGTTGGATCCGTGGCATGAGTTTTCTAGGATGTCTTTATTGGTATTGTTATACCACTGGAATAAAAAATAAATTAGTTTAAGGCAATAATTAGTGTAAGGGCACTTAACGATTTAATTATATATTATATGCATAACTTAGACCAAATTATTACTTCATGTGCTTTATCGTAGTTGTAATTAAAATCTAAGCCAAATATTGAGTTTATTTCGTTACTTTAGGTTTAGTTATTCCCGTTAAAGTATTATTGTCTACGCGCAGAGAGCGAAGAGTATTTATTTAGTACCTACGACTTAATGTATGAACCATCACTGATTATATTTAGTGCAATAGTGCGATACATTGCCTAAGGTTTTATAAGCGACATTTTTGCTATGAACTTATTACTCATTCGAAATATTATTACGCATAATATGAACATCTAGGATTATAAGAGATGTAATTTTTTCTAGACGATTTTTCTTAACGCAAGTGTAGAATACTTTTGTATTTTTTCATGGAATTAGCAAAGCAATATATTTGATAAAATTATTGGAATTTATAAGCAGATGTAGTAAAATATATATGTAAATCTGAAAATATAAATTTGTTTACATACACCTGAACTTGGCTTTTTATTGTTTTGTTTACAAACCTTTACAGATTCCTTGTGTCAATATTTAGCTTTACAGAGTGTTATAAGAAGCAGAAATTACTAGAAGGATTAAAATATAAACAGTCCATTTTGAAATTTTCCTCTCAAATTCCGATCTTCTAGCCATATAAAGGAACAGCTGATATTAATTTTGTCATAATTTATCTCATGGCAACACTAATATGTAGGTGATTACATCAATTTTATTGACTCATCGCCACACAGACACACTCACGTCGACTGTCTACTTGCAGTAAACTCATTACGCGGTTTTATTACGCGGTTTTCTTCAATCTTTAGTTGTACGGTCAATTATGGTTAGTTATTCGCTGCCTTTATTTTTTCATTTATATTACATTACTTAAGTCCCAACATCTACCTCTAAAAAGCTATAGTATAGCCTTCCATCGATTTTCACGCTACGTCTCCCGCCGGCGACGAAAATGGTTTCTGATGGCCATGTAAATGTAAAACAGTATCTCCAGCACACTCATGCAGCTGCAACCCATGAATAAGCCGAACACTCCTCCCAGGTTGGCTGGAACCGTACAATGTTATTATAATTTACTATAATAACTTTCGTGAGTGTTATCTATATTATTTACCATATAATTATACCGGTTTTACTCACGTCAATATTTGGGAATGCACGATTAGTTTCGGACTCTAACGGAGCCCTTATTCTTGAGCAGGTGACTCGGCGGTGTCGCGAGCCGAACTGCCCCCTTAGACAAGTAGCAAAACGCTTGTCGAATAGAAATGGAATAGAATGAAAAATGTATGGGATTGACACATGTCATCGAATCATTATGTCATTCCCATAGATTTATCATTCTATTCTATTTCTATTCGTCAAGCGTTTGCCACTTGTCTAAGGGGGCTGGTTATTATAATTGTCTTAAATCCTAAAAGCCGATCTAATAATAAAATATGTCCTCTTGGAACTTAGATTGTATGTACACGTTTGTACTCTGCTCAGTGGCGGATCAAACGTTGACGGCGCCCTAGGAAAGCAGTTGATGGAAGTAGGCTCGCCCCTATTACATTGGTACCTATAACATAACTGGTGAAATGTGAGTGTACTATATGTGTAACTCTGTTTACCCCTTCGGGGAATACAGGCGTGATGTTATAATTATATGTAGGTAAATAAGCAGCTACTTAGTTACATTTTTTTTTCGACGTAAGCCTACCGCGCTAGCCCCTTTGTATCCTCGTGCGTGCCTATAATCCACCACTGACTGCTACAACTAAAGTGTGATATGGACTTTGGAGCTGCAAGTAGCCATAAGAATAAACTTGCATATTTGTCAGTGATACCAATACTTATACTTACATACTAAACTGATAATAGACATGACAGTCTCCTGCTTTTGTTTCGTGTACACTGGAGTGGTGAAGAAGAAATGCATCACACTGGTGCTTGAGTTGAACACCAAACCGGCGCTATAGAATAAATAATTACCATTACCCTTTCATACCAGCCTGTTAAATTAAATGTAGGTACATTAACCCATAACGGTCATATTAACCAAGTGAATGTGTGATTTTTTAAGAGTACTAGTAGAGCCCCACTATTATTGATAGTTGTGATACGCATATCTGAGTACCTACGTTCAGCTCTAGTTGGTATCTTATTCCTGACTGGTATGCTGTGTGTCGTGTGCCGTGTGGTATCAGGCCTAGAATTGACCACCCCCTTTCCTCCCGTGTGTGTCGTAAGAGGCGACTAAGGGAAAATCTAGACGGTGGGCGGCAGTGTCTTTTGTAACTTCACCACCAACATTGCGATCCCCAAGCCGTTTGCCAAGAGTGGGGATTATGGCCTTTGTTCAACAGTGGACGTCTTCCGGCTGAAGATGTGATGCTGTGTGAGATGTAGATACTAACTATGGGTTCCTGAGCAAGTACGGCATAGCTTTAAAGTTCCCCACGATGACTTCGGCCCGGTATCGGCGGGAGACGCAGTCACGTGGACAGTCGCACTGCTGCGCGGAAAGCCAGTTGAACATGTCCTCTGGAAGGCATTGTTTATCCTTATAACTTGGTGTGGGAAGCACTACATAAGTATGTCGAGACGTTAGTGGTGGGGGGCAACGAAAGTGCAAATATAGCTTATATTATGAGTAAATATCCACCGGTGAAGATACTTATGTACACCTAGCTTTTATTGCGCGGTCAACCTCGCTACCATCCAGTTGATTAGCTAATCTCTACACCACAGCAGGATCTGTTTCAACCAACTGATTCATGCTAGAGGATTGGGTTATTTAGCTACTAGAAAATTGCCAACCCCACACATGACGGCTGATGGTAAATCTTCTGTAAGGTCGAAATGTCACATGAGAATTAGCTCCCGCCGATAAGAAGACGGTATAACGGACTAACTTTTGACAGTAATAATGCAGGGTATGCTGGTGACTCTGCAGGCCGCGTCACTCCTGATGTCGGGCAGGTAGGAGAGGTAGCAGCCGCAAGCCTTGCGCACCGCCTGCACGTAGCATACGTGGTCGCAGTCCGAGTTGTGGTACATCCTGAAGAACGGCAGCGTGTGCTCGTCCTCGAAGAAGCAATTGCGACTGAAATATTAGGTATTTATCTAATAAAATATTAGGTACCTATTTAATAAAATATTACCTAGGTATTCAATGAATGATTATGTCTTTAGGCCGGGTCCTGGAACACACTTCCCGTCTGAACGCGAAAGCAATTCGCAAGAGATCACGGTCCCAGGGTCCAATGAATGACCAGATATAGGATATTACAGACTTTTACAAAAATCTTTGGTCTAGCGCCCACTTAACAGAAAAGCTAGGATAAATAAAATTATGGAACACTGGGTTAGGATCTAAGACCACGACATAATTATTAAAAAAAAAAAGTTACCCCACACTAGGAATTTCTCTTATATCGTGGGTGTGTTACACAAACATGAAATATCACATACACCAACACCCAGACTCGGGGCAAAGAACCTCGAACCTTTAGCGCGACAGTCCAATTGCTTAGCCACTGCGCCAATCAGGTCATCAAATTATGATTTCTAAATAATGATAGTCTTACCTCATGACATACCGCTGGCTGGCATGGTGTGAATGTAGTTACGTACACATTTGAGAATGAAGAGTTTGGTCGTGTTACCCCATCCTATGTTACCATAATATATTAAAAATAAAAAATGACTGCCATGACAAAAAATGAACCAAAAAGTTTAAAGAAAAAACAAGTTTCTTTGCAGTCGGGGGACCATTTTGTGGAACACTGTCTTATCTAACATTTTTCTATAGCCTATGTTACTCGCGAAGGTGTAAGGATTCTAAAGACATTACATCGTACACCGTACCGTACGTACGACAGACCGTACATCGAAATCGGTTCAAGCACTCAAAAGTTATGGGGCAGTATAGAAACTCACATACATACATGAACCCTGAAAATATTACACTCCTTTTTTTGGGCTGTCATGTAAAAATAGCAGTGTGGTGGACGGTACCTCCAGACAGGCAGCGACTGAACTTCCTCAGAACAATACGTGTATGTAGTGTGAAGGATGTGGTACGACTCCCCGTTGGGATCCACTATACTGGTCTCATCGTCTGCCGGGAACTCCGTCCAGTCGTTATACATTACCTAAACAATACATGTAGTATAATGGCACTCACGTTTTTTAAACATCTAGACCAAATATCCGCCGGGATCACCGATAGCTGAGTGGTATGACCGGTGGACTGCAAAGTCAAATGTCGCAAGTTTAAACCTCAGCACGCACTAACGTCTTTTCGAATTCAAGTGCGTACTATAAATTAGTTGTTAAAAACGGTGAAGGAAAACACCTGAGGAAACCGGCACGGCACACCTGAGAGATTGTTCAACGGTGTGTAAAGCCATGTCAGAGGCTTACAGGCGGTTTAAACTCGACACCAGGTTGTTCATCAACCATACGATAAGAAGAAGAATATCCATCAGAAGTAAGTAATAGGTTTTATGGAAAGCACATAAGTATCCTCCAGGATCAAAAAGACTGTCGCGTTGGTCTAGTGGTCGCTAAGCGCGACTGCTGATCATGAGTTCCTGGGTTCAAATCCTGGGTCGGGCATGGTGTACTACTGGATACTGGATTTTTCCATTAGGTAGTTCTCAGTAGCAGCACCGAATCTGGACTTGCGCCCAGTTGATGGCAATAGGCTCGTCCTCTATTACATTGGGACGTATAACTGGTGGGTATGGTAACCGTATATGGTAAATGGTAACCGTATAATGTGGGTATACTATATATACACCTGTGGTCCTCTGCCTACTCCTTCGGGTATACAGGCATGATGTTCCATTGTTGTATCAAAAAGAGTCCATTATTGGATTAAAAACCGTTATTAAAAACATAAAATGTATCCCTAATCGGAAATACAACTACCATTTCAGCTGCGGTAGTAGAAATAGAATATGAGCTATAGGTACACTAGTTATAAAATATGCATTTTTAAACTCTTTTTTTTAAACTCTTAAGTTTAGGACGGTTCTATAAAAATACATATTTTTAGCCCTAAATACCTACACATTTTAATTAACATTATAATTCGGTTTCTATTTGCTTTGAAAACAATAAATAGTAAGTCGATGGAGTTGGAAGATTAGAGACGACACAGGTTCCTATTGCATTACAAAATCTATGGAACAATAGCGTTTGCCCGGTCATAAAAAGTAAGTCAATTGATTAGTGATGCCAACTACCCAATTCAAGGACCGCGTTGACTCGTAGGCCAAAATTACTGTACTTTGAAAACTCCTTAGTCCTTACCCGAATCGCTCCTGCATTGAGGAGAGTGCCCGTAACCGCATCGTCCTGATTATAGTCAGTGACCACGGTCAGTGCGTTAAACACACCCACGGCATTCACAGTGCGATTGACAAAATTATGATTCATTGTATTCCTGAAAAGAGTTTAATAGTGCTGAATTCCGAATCTTGGTTATCCATTAAGTTTATCTATCTACTGTCTTTCCAGTATCACACTAATTTTGAGTAAATTCAGAGGTGCATCAGTGGTTTTCGCAAACATTTGTGCATATATCTGTTCGCAGTTGAGAGTGGCTACCGTAATTATATATAACTTAGTCGGGCAGATAAACCACCCTTATATTTAAAGGCGAAAGTCGTAAGTGTGTTTGTACGTTTCCCTCTTCTTCACACTGAAAAGGCTGACCCAATTTTGATGAAATTTGGTATGGAGGTAGCTGACACCCTGGATTAAGATAAGAAGATTAATATAAGCTACTTTTTATCTTCAAAAAATGTAGCGGGTGACACCGCGGGGCGCAGAAATGACTTAACAGATACCTTTTCCCGTTAAAATAGTACACATTATTGAATGCGCAACAGTAGCCGTGGGTGGTGAGAATAGGTTTGAATAGGGCTGCACAGTTAGGGTACAGCTTAGTTTCCAAGTAACAGCGCTGAAGGAATCTGTCGCAGCTTTGTGGCAAGGTACTTAGCACTTCAGGAATCTGTGGGACAAGAGAAATACATTACGCCATTAAATATGTTCATAACATAACAAAACATCCTGTATTCCCGAAGGGGTAGACAGCGGTGTTCATACAGTAGAAACACCCACATTTCGCCAGTTATGTTATGGTCTTAATGAAATAGGGGGCGAGCCTATTGCCATCAACCGTACATAAATCCAGACTCTGTGCTCCTACTGAGAATTACCTAATAGAAAGACCCGGTAACACTTTGCCCAACCCTGGATTTGAACCCAGGACCTCATGCTCAGCAGGCTCGCTTAGCGACCACTAGACAAGGCAGTCAGTAAAGATGTTCACTTGGATAAGAATAATCTTCTAGTAATGTTCTAGATGTCAAGGCAACTTTGCCTTTGGGTGTAGCTCATACAATCCGATGCCTAAGTATAGCATCAAGCATTTTACAGTAGTTGTCACAGTTTTGATGACCTGATTGGCAGCGGCTAGGCGATTGGACTGCTGCGCGAAGGGTTGCGGGTTCGATTCCCGCACAGGACAAAAATTTGTGCGATCCGCAGATGTTTGTCCCGAGTCTGGGTGTTTGTGTATGTGATATTTCATGTTTTGGAAACGCACCCACGATACGGGGGCAAATCCTTGTGTTTTTTAAAAGACAAAAAAAAAGTTAGATTCCTACTAGCCCATATTATATGGCCGAATATCCTGTCTTTACTTGATATGCGGTAATAAACTGTCCACTTTTGCAGTATAACAACTAGGTCATTTTATTAACCGACTTCAAAAAAAGGAGGAGGTTATCAATTCGACTGTATTTTTTTTTTTTATGTTTGTTACCTCATAACTTGCGACTGGGTGAACCGATTTTCATGATTCTTTTTTTATTTGAAAGCTGGTGCTTCCCGTGTGGTCCCATTGTCACCATTTCAATACCTGATGATGGGATCTTGTAGAAATCGGGGGAACTCTTCAATAAATAACAGCAGATTAACCGCGATTGTTGCTATAGCATATCTAAGCATTGTTTACGCCATCACACAACATAATATAAATCCCAACATCCATTAAGCGATTCAGAAAAATAGTACTTATGAGAATGCTGCCATACGTGCGTGGTTCATAGTTTAAAAGCTAACACTATAAACTAAACGAACGCATAGGATTTGGCGCCGACTTCCACTTCGCTTATGTAAAGTGAAGTGATAAAATATTATTTTTCACTTTTGAGTTTTTTGAAGGAGGTTATAATTTTTTATTTAAAATTTTTTTTACGAAACAATAGGTCGCTATTGATTTTTATTACAATAAAATAATGGGGTTTTTACACTGATTGTTAATACCTACTTACAGTGTATCGATTTATTTCCAGCAGATCCTGCAAGTGTTTGAGATTTTTGGCATCCAAATCATTCATAATCTCGTAGAATCCTAATAACATCGGCAGCGTAGCTTCCAAGTTGATTGTTAAGTTACCATGTCTGTAATGAACAAGTAAAGGATCAATGGTTTTCTCTTTATTTTCGTATGGTTGGTCAAAAACCTGGTGTTAGAGTTTAAACTGCCTAAAGGCCTCTGTCATGGCTTTACACACCATTGAAAGATATAAAATATGGCATATTAATCAAATAAATAGAGGCCAAAAAATCAGTCAGATTGTTGTTGGATCTTCGTGAATACACTACAGCATATTGCTTCATAATGAACATACGTCATAAAGGTTACGCGTTCAGGCGTTATAGCATACATACAAACCAACTAATATCAGAAGTAGGTACTTTTACTACTTTCGTATTCTTAAGACTCATTGAAATGCTTCCTCCCGATTCTTTTGGACCTCTCGAACAAAAAACAAGCCTATTACTGCAATAAATACAATTTGGAACACCCGACATCCAAAATTAAATCGCCATCTTTCAATAATAGAAGACTCACACTAAACTCCTGTTAAAATACTTCAAGGAAGAGATGGTCATCTGGTTGGGTGAGCACAGCGTGATGGACGGGTAGGGCAGGTGCTGCACCGGCTCGAACTGGCTCTCGATGGTTACTCTGGTCGGCATCTCGGCGAAGCGGTTGTACAGCAGAAGGGTCAGCATGGACGACATGGCCAACACTGCTATCATATTTATGGCCCAAAAACATCTGTTGGAGCGGTGATTATCCGAATGAAGTAATAGTTAATATGTCCCGTGGAGTGCCGGTTCAGAATAGCACCTCCCCATTTCGTCTCATAGGTGCCGTAGGTGAGGACTAACGGAAAATCCAAAAGATGGGCAGCAGCGTCCTCTCTACCCAGTAATACTGCGATCCCTAAGTAGCTTGCCAAGCGTAGGGGTTATGGCCCCTTAAGGGGGAGGTAAATGAAATAGTTAGTATGTGATCATGATTTAAGTTTGAATGTTATTCTGAGGCACTGAATGCCAGTGAAGAAAAATATACCTACTTGCAAAACCTGTTTATTTAATCTACCGCAACACTTGAGTAATCATGAGAATGAGTAAAAGTAAAATAAAGTAAATAAATAAAAAAAGTAATAAAAGTAAATGTGGTGATCGAAGCCCCTTCTTTCTCTGTATGAGAGTTCCAAGACCACTTCCCTCTGTAGTGGGAAGGATCCCAAAAGATTTTGATAATTTTTAGACGATCGAAAAAAAGGTTGTTTTGTAGTTTTAAGCGTTTTTAATAAATATATAGTCGAAAGAGCTAAGTTTAAAATTTTGACACTCCCTGTGTGAAAACCCTCGGCAAAACTATAATAATGGTTCCAAAAAACAGGTTCTCAGTGAGACAGTAACGATTGGCTACCTTGCACAAGCAGAGAATACGTTTGGTACTTACCTTGATATGATGTCTGGGTATAAATAAAAATATTTGAGTCCTACTATTGTGCTTTGTAGGCAATATGTGCGTAGAAGACGCTTGCAGTTTTCCATAGTATTAACTAAAAACTGGGTACTTCAATAAGTATGCCTTCTAAAAATTTAACTTTACGACTGTAAATAAGTACTAATAGGAATACTTATTACTGCTGTAGTTGCTTGCTACTCCAATAGCTTTTATAAAGCGTATAAATGTTTTGTTATCAATAATTAAACTTATAAATGCTTATTAATCAGTAAAATTATGTCGGTAATTCTACAACCCTGTAAATATAGTCACGATACGCTTATTAATATGAATAATTAAATATTCTAATCTCTAAATCTGTCGTGAACAAACAGCTGCATTCAATGTTACATTCGATTGTACGCCATTGATTACTACAAACCTAGCTATTTAGAAAGTAAAAATGGTAACTAATGGTTATGATTAGCAGGGTGCTATCTTAATTTCGGGTAGATTTTTTTTTATTGAACCCCCAGAATGTATTAAATATTACATACGCACCCATAAATATCGACGGCTCACTCAAATATCTCTCCCGTGCAGTAATCTTACTCACGATTCTTAGCGCAGCATTGCAATCTCTTAAGACTGCGTCAATAAGTAGCATAACAATGAGCTTATTGCTGGACATTTTCCATCGAGAAACGGAAAATGACCTGCAATGCAAACTCATAGTAACCCCGCAGGTCGTCGAAAACGCTCACCACCAAATGATGGATATAGGCCTCTTTTTGTACTAGTCCTTTTGTGCAATCCTCATAGGTAAATAAAAGAATAATTTGGAAAAATGTATAAAGTGATTTTATTGAGAAACTCTCATTACATATCTTCGTAATAGGTAACAATGATCTAAGGTTTTGGTGACATTTTCAAACAATATATATTAATTATATTTATATCATATACATAGAATCTTTGTTATATATTTATTTATATAGTGCATAAAGTCAGTCATTAAACACAACATAGACATTTCATTATAACTCGTGAGTGACATCAATGTTAGCCATGTTCTAACAGACAATACAATATATATTAGAAAAGCACTTTTTTTATACGATAACTTTGATTTTATATGAGCAATCCTGCGTCTAAAACTCTAAAACAACGAGATAATATTTTGAGTATTACTGTTCCTGATTCCTTTGTTCTCGCAAATATTATGTGTATCGTACACAGCAGTGGCGACAGATACAGTTGTTAGTTTATCATGTTAAATATAGCAAAATTGCCTTGCTCTAAAGTGAAGCCCGTAAAATCGTCGTTATATGGACTTTTCGCCACTAATACATACATACACACATTTAAATTTAATTATAATATTATAAAAAAAAAACAGATACACGTACACTTGTTCATTTAAAACAATGGTAACATAGATATTGTTCTTATTTAAGGTATACGTACTTTATATCAGAGAAGACTGGCATTACAATATATAATATATAAACTCGTATGGCGACATAATAAACTGTCAAAATCTAAATATCTAAACATTTCAAGAAGTAAATTAGGTAAAGTTTAATACTTAATACAATAAATTCCACTAGTGTGGTGTGCGACATTTATAATACACAGAAAACACACACGATATCAAATATATTCTCCACGCATGATTATAAGACAATTGAATGCATTAAATGGCTTTTTCACAAACTGGTACGGTCCGCATTTTATATAAGTATATGTATATATTTAAATATATAACCTATATCTACTCTCAACATTTTTCTATTGTATGAGTGCTATATTAGTATCAACGAATATTTTTGGAAATTAAATATACTTTTACAAATATTGAAATATCAACAAACAATGACATTTATCTCTAAGGACTAACTGAAACAAATCGTTAATTCGTAGAGCGCCATGCTCGTAAGTCGAGTGGCCATTACAATAAGCTATATGGCATTTGCACACTCAAACCTAACTAATATTTTCGCCATTTTGTCCAGAATCTCAATATATACATAATATTCACTTATACACATACTATAAATATCCATAATAATTATCTCGCGTTTGGCACGCGACACCGCCGCGTCACCTGCTCATGAATAAGAGCTCCGTTAAAGTCCGATACTAGTCGGGCATTCCCGAATATTGCCGTGAGTAAAACGGTATATAGTAAATAATAATTATCTCGCCTATTATATAAAAGTTATAATTTTAATTAAATTTGCGTAGTAGTGAGTGCATATTTGGTATGTTTAGACTCATAAGGTAATTTTTATATAAGAGGACAGGTACTATGTTTGGCCTTCATGTTATAGGTAGTATAGATAGAGTAACAAGAATGGCGCTGGAGTGGGTATTATGATACAGTAAGTCGATAAATATATCGAAAAATTAAGTACAGTTGCTTACCTGAAACTTAATTGTAGCGACAGAAAAATGTATCTACCTTAGAAAAGCCATATTTAATATACATATATGTATTTCTTTCTTTTAATAGCAAAATATAATTGAAATGGACTTAGTAGTTTTAATAAATTTTTGACTTATTTAAACAGTAAAAAAATAGTTTTATGCAAACTTTTATTTAAACAGCAGTTTTAAATAGACTTGAAAAGATTGAATATTTCTATGGTTGCAATTTTATAATAGATACTTAATGAAGACTGATTATTTTTATGATTTTTAAAATGTTTACTATTCTATTATTTATTTATAAAATGTAAGAATTAATGTATTATTCAGTTGAAATATATCTGGAAAGATGTCTATAATTGGTCATCTTAAAGCCTATATTGATGGAGCCTAGTGGCATAACATATAAAATAGAATTTGAGCCACATAACTGAGCAACTCTATTGTTCATACAAATTCATATATTGTGTGTTTAGATAATATAGTAAATTATTCATTCAGAATACAATATTATTTTCATATAACTTTTTATGTCTATTTTTAAGATATACATATATATCATTATTCATTAAGGTACTATAATTAACATCAAAACACTGACTGCTGAATAAAAATACAATCACAACATCAGCTTTAAATAGAAAATAAACAGACATACTCCCCTTTACTTATTTAAAAACGTATTAAACGCAATTTTAAACCAACAGCTTTACAGTATATAAATTATATTAGAACTTTATGTAGTACATATTTGTAAGATATATGCACAGATACAGTGTGTATATAATTATTTCACAAGATAACTAACCGTTTATTATTTATTTAACTATATAAATTACCCACGAAGGAAGTAACTAAATAAAATTATGGCGAAATTTTCATTGTTAATAATCAACCAAATTAAAAAAATGCATATTATACCAAGCACGAATTAATTCTCTTCTATCTTCTACTTTTGCCTCTCAAATATTATATATATCAATTTAAATAGCTTTTATACGATATAATTTTCCATAACAAATCCTGCCATATGCTAATAATAGTAAACGTTATTAAACAAGAAAATATTTTCGTTAAGACATGGTATATAATAATTCGTATATTAGAAATAATTTGTGCATAGACAAATGAGGAGAAATAATAACTTTTTACTTATTTGTAGACAATTATGACTTAGCTTATACGTGGGGCATGCCGTTCAAACCCAAACATGGGTATATTATATAATATATATAATAATATTGTGTTTATATAAATATTTCTCACTAAATTTCAGCTTTATCACCCGTACAAGCAAACTACTATTATTCTTCACATACAAGAAGATACCTACTAAAAGTCCCGTTTGGGCAAAACCTTTTTGGAATTCTTCATATAAAAGTCATTTAGATACAATTTCAGACACAGTATTTTTTTACTTGATTTTTTGTTTTGTGTGACTAATTGTATATTTTACTTGCTTGAGTCAGTAAAATTGTCAGTATATATACTGTAAATATATTTTTATAATGGCTTGTTATCTTTTCTTACTCTACAGGCAAAAGAAAACTTCTTAATCACAATACACTCGATTAAAGAGCTTATATTTTCCAGCTACGTCCAAGTCTATCTCAATTTGAATATCATAATTATACTTTTATTTTCGTATAAAAAGACTTCTCCAGAACATACCAATTTGGTGGTATTTGTCCGAATTTATTTCATAAATATTTTCATATCTATAATTGTTCCGCATATAAGCAAATATTTAATCTATTTGCCTACTACTAAACTTATATATTAGGTACTTGATCATGTCATGCATACAAGGACTTGTTATGTTCCTTTCAAAACGTTGTAATGATATATAATATTTATATGATTTTTATATTTTATATAAACTTTACTTCGCTTAACAACATAAACATATTCTATTAATTATTTTAAAAACATCGAAATATGTTAGTGCGTGTTAGCGTTGAATTGACTAAGTTCGTTTTAAACAAACATTTGAAAAAATAATTAAATTAAGTAGATTTATAAGATTTTATAATATACCTGAGAAATTTGAATTTATTAGTTAGGAAAGTACCTAGATTGTAAGAAATATCAACTGTAATTATGTATTCCTGAATGATTACTGAAATATAAACAATGAATTCCATAAAAACTTGCCGAAGCTATTTATTAAATGTTTCAAAATGTTTCAAGATTCTGAGTAACTATGTAATGACTATGGTTAAACTTTACAACGATCAAATATATGAGCAAACAGTGGCTTCATATCAATTACATTACAAAATTGTTAGTTTCTTAAAAAATTATATATAAAGAGTATATTCAAGACATACTAGAATAAATGTCTATATATATATATTATTAGGGTATAATATAATATATGAATATTCAATAAATATCCTTTCTACTATCATTATTCTATCTCACATGTATTGTGCGCTCCAAGTCTTCATCATCGTTATAAATACTACAAAACGTCAACGTTCAATCTTTTGAAAACGATAAATTAACACCTAAAGTACTCTCAAAGACAAGCAATAGTAGATAGAGTTGCCATTAAAAAAACACCGTATCCAAACGTTACAATTCCCGTTCAACACACATAATATGGGTAATAAAAGCTTCGTAATATAATGGAGAATTACATTTGCATTTGAGATTCAATCCCCACGACAATTTAATTAACACTGTCCTGTGTTACATCAGTTAGAATCGTGTGCACCCTTGTGCTGATGTCGATCTGTTGGGACAGTCGAGGTCACCTGGACACAGGAGTAAATGTTCCCGTCGAGGGCAAGGCAAACCACGTGCTAACAAGAAAAGCGACACGCACCGGACGTCACGCGGGCTGCGGGGGCGGGGCGGGCGGGCACTGCCCGGGGCTGGCTCAGGGCGCGACCACCGCGCACTACGTCAGCGAGCGTCAGGAGTCCAGCAGCACGTGCCAGCGCTGCACCTGGGGGTGGAGCGCTAGCTTATACACATGTATTATTGAGATGGGGGGCGCCAAATTTTATCATAATCCGTCCAGCGGTTTAGTCGTGAAAGCGTAACAGAAAGACTGATAGACAGACAGAGATAGTTACTTTCATATTTATAACAGGTATAACAGATTACGGATACATTTTATATGTTATAAGTAATTTGAAAAATAAATTTGGTGCGTATCCAGCTATCCGTTGCTTTACTGGTACTTACTTTTGCATAGTATTAATCGGTGTAATAGGTTACCTGTTCGCCCTGCCGCTCGCACAGCTCCTGCCAGTGCCGCTCCTCCTCGCGCCCGGAGGGGCTGTGTCCGAGCGAGAACCAGCCGACCATCTCGTTCCTCTTCACGCTGCGCCGCCACCACACCGATACCATCAGCGTCACCTCCGTCAGTTGGAACAGAGCTACCTGTATGCAAATGAGTATTAGCTATGATGCGCAATTTGAAAAGGATTAAAAAGTTTTTTTTTCAGAAGTAAATATTCCTCGTAAACTAGATCCATATTGGAGGTTTTTTTAAGGGAGTAAAGTATGCTGTATGAGATGAGTATTTCCCATGATTAGATTCTGTCAGACAACTTAATACAAAATCTTCATCGGTCAGAACTGTTAACACTAGTTTTATGGCTATTAATAATGGCATTTAATGTTTCACTGGTGGCTCTTCGCATATCAATATATTCGTCTTGAAGACGTCAACCGGCCGATTTCGGCCACGGAGACGTAATTATATTCGTCTTATACCATAACTAAATGGTAATGTCGATAGATGTTTCATTATAAATAAAATACGCAGACAGATAGGTACAGGTAAACAGAAAGGTAAAGCTTTACGAGTATTATTGTGCTATTTAATTAAGAAATGCCTTGGAATGGAGTATGTCTAACAGAAGACTTATAACAAAACTAATGGTGCTAAGAGTCAACCTGAAATATGAAGAGCTCCTTATAGAGCGGGTTGGACTGCGCGCGCCGCGTGGTGGACTTGCAGCGACCCATCTCCATGCCCAGCGAGCTGATGAGGCACAACTTCACGTACGTGTCCGGCGCCTTGTTGGGCGACAACTTGCGGAAGTGGGTGCCTTTGATCACCTAGGGGGACAGAAGAAACTGGTTAAAGAAGGTGGTTTTTTTGTAGTGCTGAAATGGTAGTTGAAGAGGAGGACTACTTTAAAGTCGTAGGCTGCCACGCAACAGACATAATTAAAAACCTATTGATCTTGGCACCGGTGACCGCGGTGGCGCTCAAAGGGTTAAGGAAACAATTTATAGTTTATGTGCTTCTCCAACTTAAATTAAATGAAAAAATTATGTATACACAATACATAGGTCTATTGCAGATATTTTATTTTTCATCTTATTATTTTGTCTATCCGAAGGTTATTTGGAAGACATTGCCTTGTGCGATAAGACCGCCAACATTAATATGCAATAAAGTGTATATAAATAAATACATAATCCTCAGATACTAAAGTATTTTCTTATCTGTAGTTACTTTGTCTATACTAATATTATAAAGAGGTAAAATTTGTTTGTATGTAGGAGGTAATCTTCGAAACTCTTCATCCGATTTACCAAATTCTTACACCAATATTTAGAATGGAGCTTTAAGGTGAACATAGGTTATTTTAATCCCGGAAAAGACTAGATTTTTTTTTATGCGGAGGAAGCCGCGGTCCTATGCTATGTACTACAATAAAGAGACACGTACTTCGACAGACAGATGTCCGGTAGTAGAGTTGTACTGCAGACCGAGCAGCAGTTCGGGCGCAGAGCGGGCGCTGCAGCACGAGGAGGCGGAGTCCGAGCGCGCCAGGCTGCAGGCCTCCGCCCCCGGCCCGCACGCGCCCGGCGTCGTCACCGTTGCTATGGACGACGGGCTCGCCAGCACGCCCGTCATGGAGTTCAGATCTAACTTCGGGAGCTAGGACAGGGAAGTACAAGTATTTAAAGATAATATTCGGACGACACGAGACTCCTAGAGTCTATCTATGTAGTATATGAGACGCAGCGTTGGCAGACCTTCCACCAGGGGGACCGACAATATCGTCAGAGTTGCGGGCAACCGGTGGATGCAAATGGCAAGTTGTCGTTCAGTGTGGTGCCTTTGGTCAACAGTGGACGTCTTCCGACCCATGATGATAATGAAAGAGAATATTCTGTCAGTCTCTAGTTTCTTGGTGACAACCTGTATGGATTACAGTACAGCGTTTTTAAATTCTTATATGTGCTTACTGCACTTTATGTAAGAAACCTTTAGAACTTAACCACGCCAGTCATAGAGTCCTCTAACTTCGATGTAGTGAAGGGAAATAAGTATTCCGCACGTATGGTGCTAGCCTAAGATCCTAAATGAAATTTGGGCTGTGGAGGGATGTATAAACTACATAAAATCTTAAAACGCCTGTTTAACGGTTTCATAAAGCCTACAGCTTTACGTAAGAAATTAATATAAACCTGATGAAGTCCTGGTAGAGGAAAATGAAGCAGCATGCGATCTTAAGTTTAATTGTAACTGAAGATGCTGAAGCAATTAGGATTTTTATGGTAACTAGTTTTTAATACTTAACCTTTTAGCCGGAATCAGAAATGTCTACTTTACTAATATAAACATGTATATTAGACTTCTGATAAACGAGACCATCAGAGATTACTATTGATCATTATGGAGGTTGGAGGTAAATAGTATTTCTTAACTGTACCTTATTTAGTTGCAAGCCAGGTTGATGGTGCTGCCTAGGCATCAGCTGCAGCCACAAGCTGTTCTCCAGCTCCAGATTGAGCGTGGCAAAGCTGACAGCTGCCTCCCCCAGCAACCGTTGACGGCGCATGCGCTCGCAACCGTATATGCGTATACGCAGACCGAGACCGTATACATCTTCTGTTGGTTTTAATGAGTTATTTTATATTTGCTTTTGCACAATAATTAGTAGATATCATATTATAAAAAAACGATGTATGCGAATGTTCATTTAACAGAATATAATACAGTTTATTAATATACTTATAGATATTATAGTTTTGGGATGTTAGGTGTATTTGCTAGTTGTCATTTCATTTATAAACTGTTTTCAATGGCTACCTTTGATTGTCTATTATGTTATGTAGTATACTCGACTTCAGAGTAGTTACAGTTCATATAAATATTCTGGTAATGTAATTTATACCGTTTGTGTACATAGTTACTAAAATAGCTATTGCCTACTGATGGAGTTTATGTAATAATATAATACACAGACAGTTTCATGGAAATGTACTTAATTCTCGAATTTGCACAATATGATCATCGATAGATATACATACCTACCTATTACTATAGTATATAACAATGTTGCGTCAGTCTGTGACGTCAAAGTTTACCTGGATTAATCTTGTGAAACACGAAGCTCTCCATGTATTGAGGATTTTCGCCATTTCGTATCTTCGATTTGTATTTTTGTTTCTTCAGCGGCAATAAAACAACTCGAACCTGTAAATACGACTCTCTATTGTATTTGGGCATACTATTTATACCACGAACCGGAAGACGCAGCGTTAGCAAGCCTCCCACCAGGTGGACCGAAGCTATCGTCAGAGTTGTGGGCAACCGGTGTATGCAAATGACAAGTTGTCGTTCATTGTGGCGTTCTAAGGGGGAGGCCTTTGTTCAACAATGGACGTCTTCCGGCTGATCATGATGATGGTACTCTGATGTATTTGCTTAGTTAACATTTTAACATTTATAGCCGAGTGGGGTACATTATCGTTGGAATGCCAAGTCAAAGGTGGCAAGTTCAAACCAATGTTTTACAAATTCATGTGCGAACTATAAATTAGTTATCAGTTGCTAAAAACTATGAAGAAAGGCACACTTGAGAGGTTATTCAATGGTGTGTAAGTCATGCTAGAGGTTTATAGGCGGTTTAAACTTTGACACCAGGTTGTTCATAAACGGAGGTTATTATTATTACCTGGCTTTGCAGTATCTGTCCCTGGCTCCTCAGCGGCAGGGTCCGCGCCTGCAGGATGTGCACGGTCATGCTGCGCACCGGCGCGTCGTACAGCAGCGTCAGCTCCAGGGAGCCTCGCTCCTGGGAACTGCTGCTCTCGCCACAGAGGAGCGACGTGTCCTGATAGTAGATGTATGGAAATTTGTAGGTATGGTTAAAGTAATTGTGAAAATTTTCTATTACTTTTGTTGTAAAATCTAGTTGGGCACACCACATATCTATTTCAATGTAAGGTTTTTTTGGAGAAAGAACAACAAAGAACATTGAAGGTTAATATTATTTATTTCGTGCTAAAACATTATTTACTGTTCTCAATATTATGATTGGTCTAGACTCTAGAGGAGTCATTGGACTGCCGATTTGAAGGTTCCAGCCCAAAATTTCATCACACACTTGTTATTTGTTCAATATATCTGTCCACCTGACTGTGTGTCCAGTGCGAAAGATTTATTTATTTATTAGGTTCACCAAAAATTGTTACACACGATTCACACAGAAGTACAAAAATTACAGAAGTACCTACATTGAACCTACTTTTTCGAAATCGATTAAAGAAAATATAAGGTCTAGAATACTCACGTTGTGGGCAATAACATCGCTGTCGACGCTGCTCTGCGCCTCCAGCGTGTGTATGTACTCGGCCCTCTGCACCACCTCATCAATCCTGGTCTCCCTGAGGGTCGTCTCCCGCAGCTTCGACTCTACCAGTTCCACGTCCAGCTTCGGTACCGACACGTTCTCGTTCTTCTCCTCGTAGTGGCATTCCACTTCTTCCTTATCCTGGTTCCGGGTTGTTGTAAGATTTTTATTTAGTAAAGTTTGGAGTTCGGATGAGAGAAAAGCTTTGATAGTTTTGATAGATGGTTATTTATTTAGAAGTCAGGTTTTTTTACTAATTATCCTTAGCTTAGTTAGACCATGCGTGTGTAAGGAATATGGTCCCCGCATTAAGACACCGCGGCAATACAATTCTCGATTGCTAAATTGCTGTCCAAATACCTGATAAGTTAGAACCGACTTATAATGTTAGAAAACACACGATCACTTAGGTATGCATAATTGAAAAAGAAAAAATTTAAGACACTACCACAAAAAAGAGAAACAATTGCCCATGCTTAAATGAAGTAAAACTAAATTGCTAACTAGTAAATATAAAGACTACGCTCCTCTAGAATACGGCGCATATCAAGATGGTAATCAGTTAATGAATATCTTATTTGCAATTCATGAATACCGCGCAAGTGGCTAGGGAATTTTCCTCTTCTCTAGCTATTTCATCTGGGAGCACTGTTTAGATACGAGCTTTACTCTGTACTGAAAAGATGGTAATGCGATCTTGTTCAAGTAAACGTCGCCGTTGAATTATCGTTCAGAATGCTGCTGTTGCTCCAATACCAAATCTGTGCTATATTTATAGTCCAGACGCTGAAGTTTCGCACATTTAGTGCCGATGCACTCAGGATAACAGGATAATGCGCAGTTGGATGTTAAATTATGTAATTTATTGTAATCCGTTAATATATCCGGTATGACGTTCGGTTCAAATATCCGAGTTGGCCTACATACGATGTTGATATAGTTTTATTAGCAGTGAAATGTATCATCGTAATGAGTCACTTTCATGAGTAATGTTTTGAATGGATCCGAAATTGTGTAGGTAAATATGAAATACAAAAAGTAACAAAATTAAAGCATGATACTAGCCATAGCAGCGGGTAATATTATAAATCAAATGTCGAACGGTCTACTGTCTCACCTGTTGTATGCGCAAACGCAGCTCTTCATCCGAGTCGGACGCCTCGAATGTGAATATTCGTTCAGGGTAATGGTTCGGTTTCGACAAAGCATCTATAACAACACAGACGTACGGACAACGTCAATCGATATATAATACTGCCCTAACCGGAACTAAACTACCAAACTAACTGTCGTAGCTAAGTACCTACCGTCCTCTACATTTCTATAAGTGTATAACAAGAAACAAATAAAGTTAATACGAGACCTTCATGACGCACTCGGCGCCCTTGACGGTACATTTAACACTAAATGAACGTAAGTTCTTCTATTCTACACAATAATGGTTCCACAAATGACTTCGCTGTATAACGAAATCGATATGTTAATAATTAATCACAAAATCAATAGGCATAGGTTTATTTATAATGTTGAAGGACTTCATGTCTAGATATACATACAACATATTATATTGTGATTGTTTTAACATCTATTATGTTAGCAACAAAGAAAACTGTCGTACCGTACTAATGAAATATGATTAGACATACAGTAGCTTATCAACACAAAAGCAAAACAAAGGGGTCGTCCTTACCAAACTGAGCATTGTCGAGCGGCAGGCAGGGCACAGCGATGCGCGGGTTCACAGCGTGGATGTCATCGCAACACTTGCGGCTGAACACCGCCGAGTAGCACCAACGCCTGCCCAGGAACAGCAACACCACCAGCACCACCACAGCGAACGCCGCTACCGCGCTTATGTATGCAGTCGCCTCCACTGTGGCACACGACAACACTTAGCCTGCACTCCACAACATGCAACACGACCTAGTAACAAAGATGTTTACCATTAGAAGAGTTGGTGACGCCGATGTTGGCCACCATCCTGGCTCACTGGGAGCCCGACGGGTGCATCGCTGCGCGCTTGTATATCCAACTTGCACCTATTTAACTCTCACTAGTCTCCCGCAATACACCGTTTAATATCTTCGTTGAATATGCGATAATAAAGAGAACTGAAGAAAATAATTGGGACGTGTTGGCACGGTCGGGCTGTCAAAGCGGTGCACATGCGCGGTGCGCGAGGGGCACGTCGGGGCGTGTGGAAAATTCTGCGCGGCTATAGGACGAACTACAAAGGACCCCACGTACAGGTGTAGCTATGGAGCTACATAAGTACCTTCGTATAGCCGGAGGAGGCTGTCGTCAAGGCCGAGGGCGGCACGTGCCCTCGCACCGACCCTTCCTTCACACTTAACGAATTATACATTCACGTTGTTACCGACTAAACAAATTCAATGTTTGTGGGCAGTTAACATTGCGTGAGTAATATCTACATAATAAATTACTGGGACTAGCTACTAAGGAGTAATAAATTACAGCAAACAGTACCATTACTGACTGAAATGCTATCTCCTTAGAATAAATGTATTACCTAGTAGCCTTCGGTACTTAACTACGAATTAAAGATATTGTAGCGACATCTACCCGTCGAAGGACGAATCATGATGACATTCCTGCATCGCGCTAGCGAAGTAATCACACGCGCTAGCTATATATACAGCCGCCCCGAGTTGAGAAGTGGGGCGCCGCGGCACACCAGGCATACCACCGCCTGGTTGGAAGATCTTCCTTTTCGTTGGAGGAACTCCACATCCCTTCCTCCACAATATCTTACTTCTACACGTACTTTTCATATATCCATACACGTGTAGTTAGTGAGTACATTACTCCAATGTTGCAATTAGGACATTGGAGATGTGCCAAAACCGCGGAAACTGCAGAGAAATACGTGGCGTCGTCGCCACTTAAACCGGAGGATTCGTAAATAATACATAAACAAGGCATTTATTGTATTCAAAGCTTTCAGTAAATTAAACATCATCTACGTAGGTTGGTATTATTCGTTGAGCAAATGTTATTTAAACTGTATTTTAAATAGGTTCCTTTATCTATTTGATGGTTCAAAAAATGGTGTTATTTATAGGCACTTTTACCGGACGATGGGTAGGTATTGAGTGATGTCACTTAGCTAAAGTTGTTAAACATACATTGTAGGTTTCATAAAAATGACTGCTCCAGTACCTGTAGCATAAAAAGTAGTGAACTAATTAGAAATACCAAACTACTTAGTTGTACATTGGAATTGGCGATGTGTAGAACATTTTTAAGTTCATGCATCGTATGAGGAAACGTATGCACAGTTTTATAATGCCACATAGCCCATGTTACTGTATTTTTCAGGCTTTATCTAAGGTAAATCGAGCCTATAGTAGGTTGATGGGTTCTCAATAAGCAACCATTTGCGAGTACCCAGTTGAAGAAATATTAAACCTACACCTATCTAAAGTAGTGATATTTATCGTGATGTCGCAACGTAGAAAAGGCTAAATATCGGTACCTAACTGATCAAAAATAGGGAGAACTAGAAGCTCAAAAAACAGGCCTTTGGTCAACAGAGAACACGGATATAGTATGTTTTACATAGGTATAGATCCTTACTAGTACATATTTCTCTTCATTCCTTTATAATGTGTTGGGTATCTAATTCTTGTAGAAGAAATCCTAGATTTTATCTGATATATTATCTTTTCTTTGTAAATGGATACGTTGGTATCCAATCATCATCATCATCTTCAGCCGAAATACGTCTACGATTGAACAAAGGCCTACCCCCTTTTAGAAGGGGGGGGGGGTATATCCAATATCGATTAATAATTTTCTACTAGTATTTGACACCATTTTACGCTCTTTGGTTTCCCAATCCAGCTTCTCTTTTACATTATCTTAGATCATGTTATTTATCTTTATTATAAGATACATTTGGCTGTGTGTTACTCTGGCTCTATTTATCCATATCCAAAATATAAACGTCCGGGTATTTTAAACAATTACTTTTCTGCAAAATGCGCAGTCGTGTAAAGATAAATTCACTTTCCCATATACTAATTTACATTTAGTATGTACCCAGTACCTTTAATTATTCTATTATTTCGTACAATACGGGTGTGGTCATCTTATAGCATTTGCAAGTATATATTGATTTGTGTATGAGTTGACAACCATGTCGCCACCATATCAAATATAGTAGGGCAAATTTAAAATAATAAATGAAACAACACATTAATATTTTGAAAATGTTTTTTTTATTAACACTTACATTTTTACAGCGCTCCTAGCCAACAGAGTAATACTATAAAATGAATCGGTGTAAAGAACTGTCGAACGCAAAACAATGTTAGTTCTACAGTGTACGATAAACAAACCGCTTACAAAGATCAGATCATTACAATAATATCATCAACGACTATTGTCAGTGAGATGTACATCGTTCTCATCAAACAAGCACAGAAGGTCACCCTAAAGAAACGAACTTCATTTAAATCTATAAACATTTCATATAATTTAGATTTTATTAGTCGCTATAATGTTATATTTTACTTTTGTAACCATTATAATAATGTTATATGTATTCGTTACGAAAAATTGAAATGATCGCTCCACTTGGTCCTCGGCGGATGCGGGTCCCCCGTGTCCCCCCCTCTCTCGTGCCCCCCACCCCCGCGCCGCTCGCCGCCGGCGCGGCTCCGCCTGCTAGCCTAGCCGAGGCCGCACAAGGGCCAAGTGGCGACTAAAACAAGATGACTCTATCATAACTGTATAATTTTAAAAATTTCTAATTACGCATCCCTACGTTTGTTATTATCTTTTAATTAAGAAATAAAATCTTACGTAATTACCATGAGCAGCCTATTTTAATAAATTTGACGAAATTCGCTAATAATCAGATTATTTTAGAAAAGAAAAGCGTCGGTTCCGGGCCGGGCGGCCGGCCGACTGACGAGAGACGAACGAACAATAGTCGACGGCAGTGCTGTATGAACGTGTCGGCGGTGCGGCGCGCGCGCACCGCCCCCCGCGCCTCTAAGCGTTCGCGACTGTGTATGCTTTATTTATCTACTTTTACAATTGAAAATACGGCATCAAAATTTCAACTACCTACCTAACAGTAAGCAGTAGTACACTAAAACTCAGGCACTCCACATCGACCTCTCATACACCATGCACCCGATCGAATCGTCAACTAAACTTTTTTCACTCGAAAAATTCAACTTAAATCTAATTCACTTAAATTATAATAATAATAATGGCTTCTTAACTGTTAATTTTACAACAAATGCGTTTCGTTGGCCGCCGAGCACGGAGCGCGGCGGGCGTCATACTTCTGCCCACTCGATTCACGAACGATGAACTACCGCTAAACGATAATTTATTACTTATTACATAAGTATGTGAAAAACAATTTATTAGTATTACTTTTAATCTATCTTATAATGTCATCAGTGTCACTGAGGGGCGTACTACTGTAACATGAAATCCGAGTCGGCGGCCGCTTGCGCGTGACGTCGAGATGTGCGCCGGCCGAGCGGGCCAAACGCACGTCCGACCGGAGCGGCGCGGCCGGCGGCGAGCGGCCGGCCGCGGGTCGCTCGGGCCGGGGGGCCGGCCGGGTGGGCCGGCGGGCCAGCCGGGCGGGCCCGCCGGCCCGGGCAACCTCTGACCCGCGCCCGCCGCCGACGGGGCGCGCGCCACTAACTAATAAAATGTCAGACAGAGATTCAACAAATATTCGAAATGATTCTTCAAATTGTCGCATGACAATCGAGATACTTGAACGTTTTAAACGATCTCGATACAAAAATAACATGATTCACGATTTAAAATAATATGTGGTTAATCTTTTTTATATCATCACAAATATCAATCCATTCTCCACAGTGCATATATACATACATAGTTCATTAGAAACAATAATAGTGAATGTGCGGTGGCGAGGGGCGGGCGCGGGCCCGACCGGCGCCAGCGCAGCCGCATCCTCTCGGTCACGTTACGCAATGAAACGAACATCATAATTATATATAACACTCGACAGGTACATACACAGGTGCCCCTGTGCGGAGCGATGCGGTAACAAGCGGTGAGAAGCGTACACGACAGCGATTACACATATACCGGAACGGCACCGCAAACCTCTGTCAGTCTGATATAAGAACACAAATGAACTTTATGTACGCAGTAACTAACTGATGCACGACGGTGTGGACAGTGGTCGGTGCTGTTTAGTAGTAAGTCTCTTGTTCGAGCCAGCCGCCGGGGTTGCGGCGCAGGTAGAAGCGTCGAATCTCGTCGTAGATGAAGATCGACAGCATGAATGGAATGGCAGGCAGCCACCACACGAACCTGCACACATAAGTGCATCGTGTCAACACATGGCGAACGATTTCTTTCAAAGTATCCAAATACTCCATATTAGGTATAATTATTCAACCAGTCGTTCTACTCACTTGAGTGGGTACATCCTCAATCCCTTGTCCATTCCAGGTGTGTAGGAAAGGAACGCAGCGAGCGCAGTTTCGAAGATGAGGCCGAAGTTAAGAGCCCAGTTGCGCATGCCCTGGTGGATAATGGAGTTACGGCGCGTCTTGCAAATGATCAAGTCGGCCCATTGCACCACCACGATAGAGACGAAGAAAGCGGTGTGGCATGTGAACTCGAGGGCCTTGCGGTCGCGGTACGTCTGTAACATGATCAAGGGGGATTAGGAACCGATTGATGAATAGTCAATCAGGCAAGAGACGCAGCGTTGGCAGGCCTCCCACCAGGTGGATCGGCAATATCGTAAGAGTTGCGGGCAACCGGTGGATGCAAATGGCAAATTGTCAGTCATTGTGGCGTTCTAAGGGGGAGGCTTTTGTTTAACAGTGGACATCTTCCGGCTGATGATGAGTCAAGATAGCAGAATACTAAGTTACTTCGTGCTATTGGCGTGTAAGGGATTCGATAAAGCTTCGATTATTGAGTCAAAATTAAGAAAGTGTCGCACTATCTGCCATATTTTTTTTTATTTGGTCCTTTTGGGAGACCTAATATGAAGCCTTCCGCCTGGGTCTGCAATCTACCATCAATTAAACTTAAGAATGTGAAATAACGCACCCATTCCTGTCCATAGGAGTCAGTCAGATCGTTGATGGCCTTGGAATCCCATTGCTTTCTGATACCGAAGAGATACATCGGCAAGAAGCCGTTCTCAGCCATGATGACGAAGTACACGAAGAAGCCGGCAGCAGCTTGGATCATGCCGATTTGGCCGTACGCCATCGAAATAAGCCTGTATACATGCGGACACATGTCACACAGTGAACTCACAGAATGTTGCATTGAAGTTACTCTCATAGTTGTATTAAAAATCAAATAAATTTTTTTGGCCAATATAAAGAGGAGTATTTTGAAGTTAGTAATTATATTCTTTTTTTTAATCTTCAAAAGGGTTCCAATTATTCTTATTTTTATTAGAAGGCAATCTATTAAACTGTTTCTTTAAGCATGACAAATGAGACTTTAGTTACATATTTCGAATAGAAACCATATAGCTATTGCATATATTAAAATATAAAGTTAACATTTTACCTAATTGGTAGTGCTAAATATAAGTCTTATTTATCAAAGTTGTTTGTCGATTAATTAATGCCTCAGAAATCAGAATATCAAACATAGCATTATATTCCAATCAAACCATATTTCGATAATATAGAAATATTCTATTTTTCGAGTCATTAATTCTAATTCTAAGGGGTTAGGGGTTGCACAACAATCCATTGAAGAATAACACGAGCATGCGAATTTGTTAAAACTATTTGGCGAAGAAAGCTTAGCAAATCCTATTGAATGTGTTAATAACAATGGAATAAAACAATCCCAATAAATAAGCGAGAATATAAAAAGAAAATAAATAAAGGTATCGATAGCGAAATAAACGGCCTAACCATGGTGTACTTTGTAAGTGGAGCTCGGAAGCGTTATTAGCGGTGTGATCTTCGCAGAGCAACGTGCTTCAACTATTTCAAATATAAGTATTACGTAATATGAACTATAAACATAATATACAAGAAGAAAATATAATAAAAACATATGTTACAATATAAAGATGGCTCCATGTCGCCTAAGGCATTCCTTCAAAAAAATAATACGTTCGTTTAAATTAGTCATGAATCATTCGACCACCACTATTTTCTACAATGGCTACACGTAAACTCACACACAATTAATAACCACTAGTGCGCTTTCTATGATAGGGCTAAACATTTTCTAATTTGTTTACTAAACGTGCATCTTTTCGACACAGCATTGCATCACTAACTTCAATAATTGAATTTCTAATATTGAAATATGGAAGAGTGAAGATTATAGAGTTATAATAAAGAAAGTACTAATTCTAGAGACTTCTAAGCGTAATTTTTATAGATCTAGAAAAATTTATATAGGTCTCTAAATATTTATTTATGAAGAATTCGGTATATTTATTTTGTATTATGTACTTTCAAGCGTGGTAACTATGTTTCCTATTGGTATCAGGAATCTAATTTAGATTACGTCAGGTCGACAGCCAATTACTTTACGATGGACAAGGGAACGATTAGGGGTGGGGGGGTCGGGTAGTCATAATCACTCTTCCACATCCAGTTACAAATGGTACTGTTGAACCACAAGTAGCCGCACCACTCAAATATTTTAATCTCACCAATCGTGTAGATGGTTTGCACAAGTTATAAAGGTGGGCTAGTCGTTGAGTTAACACCCAAATGAGAATCTAGTAAGCGTCGGCGCACGCGTGGTGACGCGGCGGCCGGTGGCGGAGTGGGGTGCGGGGCCAACCTTCTGTTGACGAGGTTGTCGCGGTAAGGGTCCCGTGGCTGCCGCTTCATGATATCGGACTCGGGCGCCTCGTACGCCAATGATATAGCAGGCACCTTTGGTAACACAAGCAATCAGGACAAACCAACACTTGCGCGACGAGCACGCATCGACTTATACATAATAAATATACGTACACACACCCCTCGGCTACACCGCAACCTATATCTACAGCTAGCATTATTAGAAATATATTTATCAAAAAATTACATAAAACTATTTATCGTATACTTAAAATATTACGCATAAATTAGCTAGCAAATATAAAAGTGGAAAAATTGGCGTGATTAGAATTCAAAAATTACGGTAGTCAGTACTATCCTTGAGGAGACATAAAATACAATCTGAAATACTACACTAGTGATAGAAGTTACAAATATAAGCCCTAGCAGCATGTTGAGATATTCATATCATGTAAGTATAATACAAAGTGTTGCACTACCTGAGGGTTTATAGATACGTAGACGTTTGTGTAATATCATATGAGTTATGCGGTGTGATGAAGCCTGTTACGTACGTGTGAGAAGAATACCGAATGAATCGATGTCACTTGTGATATAGATACCGTGTCATGGGGTCATGAAAGGTAACAAATGAGAAAGTCAAAATACAATAAATATAGAATAAATAGATAGTCAGTAATTATTGTAAAGGCGTCAAGGTGTGTTCAACATGCACGATAGACAAATGACAGAGACAGGGAGACACCAAACTTACCTTAGCACGAGACCACATTAATATAGCAGAAAACATTAATAAAACGAGAACTCAACAATGGAACAATGCGTTTGGCTCGTAAGCACGACGCGATGTGTCGAACACGTTGTTCCATCACCACATCAAGCTACATAGTTAAAGAAAGTAGGAGATACGTTAGTATAGAAAAATATATAAAAAGACATCGCAAGGCATACATTAGGAGCGGTGCGACTGTCGCCTTCAATATCCACACACAGAGAGATCTAGAATCGTGTACCTACAGGACAGCGTCCACACACTGCAGGCAACAACCAAACCTCAATATTGAAGACTATCGTACACGTGGTAGCAAGCAAGTAGCGGATAGAATAATATCTTTGAACGAGTCACGTCACTCGTGATGTTTTACCTCTCGTTAACGAGTTTATCAGTGAAAGGGTTACGCGGCTGTCGCTTCATAATGTCAGATTCGGCCTCCTCGTAAGCCAGGGAAATGGCGGGCACCTACACAAACACTAGCGATGTGAGCGACCGGCGAGCCGAACGCGAGCCGAGCGCGACACGCACCCGAGCCGCGCCGGCCGGCTGCGCTCACGCACTCGCACGAAAGCGTGGTGCATCATTGTCACATGTGTACAACATCGAACATTTAGCAACAACATTACAATCAGACGCCACTACTGAACCTTTCTCGTCACATAGGTGTCGACACGAAGCAAGTAGCGTATGCTTGCAACTACATGTCACGCTTATAACTAACACAAACATAAATTAACACAAAAAATGTAGATCATGAGATGACTTCAGTTGTGGCAGACGGGTCTTTTGAAAATTAAAATGTCATAAATAAACCGAATGTATGGATGAGAATGTCATGTTTTTTTTTAAATATTACAATGTCGGATGATTGTTACCGAATTGAATTGATGGAGATGTGGTGAGATGACGATGACTGTGGTAACATCAGTGTGTTGTGTTTGTTTTAGCTGTAGAACATTACTGTATACCTTTACACGGACCTGGAATACTTTACGTCAGGCTATTCACGACTACTCGTATTTTGCCAATGTCATTAGTCAATCGTTCAGGGATCAAGTCCGGGATTAGTACACAAAACAAGACACATCTACATAATCATCCCCTCATAGCTATTGACACTCCCGGCACTCCTAACAGGAATATAATATACAACACGTATTAGTAGGTACATAGCCTATTAGTTCGTCTGCTTTATATTAGTAGAATCATGCATGACTCTACATTTTTATAACACTGTAACACAATATTGCTATCTACGTAATCATAACGAAAGAATCTTATATTTTCAGAAAAAATAATTACAAAATCTAATATTAATTGAATAAATTGGTATATATAATGTTAGTGTCGTTATGATTATGTAAATAAGCTACACATTATAAAAACACCCACTCGTCACGATATCGAGACAACAGCGACGTTATTAGCTGAAAACCAGTTAGGAGTTATATGGCAACACATGTATGTAACTTAATAAAGACCTCTCATTGACTAGTTTGTCGCAAAATGGGTTCCTAGGTGGACGTTTCATAATGTCCGCTTCAGCCGCCTCGTAAGCCAGCGCGATCGCTGGCACCTATGTCAATCACTTAATTAAAATAACATAATACCAGCTCCAAATATCTTCTGCTGTAATATCTAAGTAAAATACACGTCTATTTCATTCAACAATTCTCGTTCATCTTTGCCAATATTACTTCAAAAATATTTTAATTTGTTTTTACTATGAACAAGAGCTGTTAATGAAACAAGTAATAGTTATTTAATTATAAGTTTACAAATATAGTTATATTCTATGCTACATTGTAGGAGTGAATTTAGTTTTAGTAATTCCCTATTAGTCTCATAGCTACAAACTAATATTGTATCAGAAGTATTTCTTAGTATAAACATGAACAGACTTAATTGAATTCTCATACAATGTAACACCATTTATTACAAATTAAGTCATAATACTTTAGAAATAAAGTCGAACTTACCATGTCAGTTCCAAGATCGATGCAAAGGATGGTGACAGTGCCAAGAGGCAGTGGGATATCGCACAGGATAAAGGCAAGGAAGGGCGAGATTTCAGGGATGTTGGAGGTCAGGGTGTACGCAATAGATTTCTTCAAGTTGTCGAAAATCAGACGGCCTTCCTCCACGCCAGTGACGATCGAAGCGAAGTTGTCGTCGAGCAGGATCATGTCGGCAGCCTATATAATGATGATACAAATAATATTGGCACCATATTTTTGTAATTTTCTTTTTTTATTCATCAAGCCAGTTTCAAAGCAATGAACATCTCGACTTACTTGCTTAGACACGTCAGAACCAGCGATACCCATGGCAACACCGATGTCAGCCTTCTTCAGAGCGGGCGAGTCGTTCACACCGTCCCCAGTCACGGCCACGATGGCTCCAAGACGCTGGCAACCTTCCACGATGATCAGCTTCTGCTGCGGTGAAGTACGGGCGAACACGATCTCCGTGTGGAATCTAGTTGAAACAATTAATACTGATGAGTTTTAAATGAAACTTTGATACGTAATACATTTTTGATCTTAGATGCAAGAAAAATACCTAAAATGTACTTAGTTATTACTTACTTGAGAATTTCATCAAGTTGATCAGAGTTTAGTTCCCTAAGCTCAGTTCCGTGGACGACGGCGGCCTTGGCCTCACGTGGGTTCACTTCAGATACAGGAATGTTAAGACGAGCAGCAATGTCCTCGACAGTCTCGTTGCCTTCAGAGATGATTCCTACAGACTTAGCGATAGCCTTGGCAGTGATAGGGTGGTCACCAGTTACCATGATAACCTGGAATGTGTGTATAAGAATTAATTTTATATACCTGATCTGATTTGATTAAAACGAATTCTAGAATTTTGCTTTACCTTGATACCAGCAGATCGGCACTTAGCAACAGCGTCAGGTACGGCGGCACGTGGAGGGTCAATCATACTCATAAGACCAACGAAGCGGAGATTGTCCAATGGGAAGTTGGGGTCATCAGTGTTGAACTTATAGCCGATGGGGTACTTGTCAGATGGCAGTTGGAGATCGCAGAAACCAAGCACACGTTCGCCAAGACCTCCGAGTTCCAAGTAAGCGTTGTTGAATGCCTCTTTCATTTCTTCGTCCAGAACCTGATAGATGATACGATAGCAATACATATAATGATATGTGGAAACAGTAACTTTACGTTATCGAATTATTATAATATATTTACCTTTTCCTTGCCGCCGATAAAGATAGTGCTGCAACGTTCCAGAATCCTTTCGGGCGCGCCCTTCATGACAAGCAGATGGCGAGGGTCACTGGGGTCATCGCTCTCATGAATCGAAACCTGATACTTGTTGGTTGAGTTGAAGGGAATCTCACAGGCCTTCTTGTTACGCTTCCTGATTGACAATACATCGCCAAGAGCCAGTTCCATACACTTCAGCAAAGCAGCTTCCGAAGCATCGCCAGCAACTTCTTTCTTCAAAATTGGGACACCATCTTGACCACCCTTGAATTCGGCACGGTTGCAAAGAGTGGCAATTTTAGCGAGAGCCTTGAATCCGGGACTAGTGCGGTCTGGGAAAAAATTACGAATTATTTGGATATTTGCTCAAGAATGCTCATGTCACAGATCACGTTGTCTAAGAACATACCATATTGGACTCCAGACTGATCCTCGGTGGTGTCAGCTTCAATGATCTGGTTGTCGAACCACATGTGGGCGACAGTCATCCTGTTCTGTGTCAGGGTACCAGTCTTATCCGAGCAGATGGTTGAAGTAGAACCGAGGGTCTCGACGGCCTCCAGATTCTTAACCAGACAGTTCTTGGAAGCCATTCGCTTGGCAGTCAAAGTCAGACACACGGTTACGGTAGCTAGTAGACCTTCGGGCACGTTGGCTACGATGATACCTGAAGAAATAACATGGTTGTGATTCTAGCACCTATTATGACGTAAGTAAACAAGGAATTAGAATGATTATTACAAATATTTACCAATAAGGAAGATCACAGCATCCAGCCAATGATAGCCTAGGATGAAGGCAATGACGAAGAAGGTGACACCAAGGAAGACAGCCACGCCGGTAATCAAGTGGATGAAATGATGGATTTCCTTTGCAATGGGGGTCTCACCAGTGTCCAAACCCGAAGCCAGGCCAGCGATACGACCCATCACCTATAATGAAATACGCAATGAATTATTTAATTTTTTTTTAACTAATTCGTCCTCATATCTAGATCGTTTTACTTACGGTATTATCTCCACAACAGATGACAACGCCCTTCGCCGTTCCCTCGACCGCGTTGGTAGAGAAGAATGCCAAGTTCTTAGTTTCCAGTGGGTTTTCATGAGTAAAGTCGGCTCCACGCGACTGTGGCTCAGATTCGCCAGTTAAACTCGAGTTGTCAACTTTAAAGCCTCGCGCCTCAATTATACGAATATCAGCAGGGATACGATCACCGAATTTCACCTGCGGATAACATTGTCATAACATAAATGACTTAACAGTTGATCTTTGTATGGCGAAATTATGCGTTTCTATATTAAATAATACGTACCTCAACAATATCGCCGAGTACCAAGTCTTCAGCACGAAGCGTCAACTTCTCACCCTCACGAATGACAGTAGCGAACTGAGGTACCATATTCTTAAACGATTCCATGATTTTAGATGACTTGCTTTCCTGATAGTATGAGAAAATACCCGTGACAATCACGACAGCCGCCAATACGATTCCGAGGTACAAGTTGTCATCAGCAGGTTCTTCAACGGTACTAGCCTGGAGATTAAATAAGTCAGTGTCAAAAATGATATCTCCACTTAAATTTTTAAGTGTCTCTTCGTAGCTATTGCCATTAACTGACCTGGATTCCGTAGGCAATAAAGCAAAGGATAGCACCAATCCACAATAATAACGCGAAACCACCGAACAGATTTTTACAAAACTTCACCCATTCAGGCGTCTGTTTTGGCGGCGTGAGTGCGTTTGGACCGTCTCTTTCAAGGTTCTCTTTCGCTTTTGCGTGACTAAGGCCCTGTAAAAAAAGAAAATTGTAATATATGCATCTTAAATTAAAAGGTAATATTCGTAATGATAGCCTTACATTTTCTGGGTGTGTCTGAAATCTTTGGTAGAGTTCCTCCGGTGTTACTTTGTGAAAGTCGATGTCCAACTCCTGTTTGAGATCATCTAAGTCTCCTGCTTTCCGTTTTTTCGCGGGGGGTTTTCGGCGTGTCTGAAATATTCCGCAGCAAGGTATGTTAATACATGACATTAGCTGGTTACAAAACTATAACAAACACTTTAGTTTTTATTTAAGAAATATAGTTTCGTTTTAATATAAGAAGTGAAACAGGAAATTCAAAATGCAATGCGAAATAAAAATGCATTGAAAACCATGCAATACTTTGATTATGTTGACTGCTGCTTGTCTTGCGACTGTTGGCGTCAATGGTCACTTAGCAAGATTAAATGAAAGATGGTAATGTAAATATAAACCTTGTACTGTCCGTCAGCGGTTCTATTATCGTCCTTAATGGGTCCAATGGTGGCGACGCGGTACGAGTCGGTACGGCCATGCTGCAAACACAACTAGGGGCTAGACACATTCTACAAGGCGGCCCTATGGGCCATGCACTTATGGATGAAAGGTGGCAGTGACAAGCATCGATATTACATGTAATAAAACGTAATAATATGAACAATGTTATGATGTAATCTTAAGGAAACGGTTACATGGAATATCGACACTCGAGAACAAAACATGTACAAAATGGATAAAAAGAGACTGGATTCCATAACTTTCAATAGTAAATCAATCAAGTCACTTTTAATTCAAATCAAATCAAAATGGAAATATGTAAGTTGATTTTAAAACAGACAAAAGGTAGGTAGCTCTAATACCAATTGCATCTAATAATGATTGTGCTAACTATGATGTCATAAACTACAATTTGTAAGGGTGTGTAGATAATAATTCAATAAGAGTACTATTTGAAAAGCGTTCAATAGCTAAGCATTCAACGACAACGTATGGAGCATAACCTTGCCAAACGTGTACTCTATAGAGCTAGGGACCAACGGCTCAATGGCACTCAATTGGTCTGAACTAGTTGCGCGTGCGAACCTGAGCGCAAATGTAAGGACACCGCACAGGCGTACACTTCTATGCATGGATGACTCCACACACATAGAATCTCAACTTCCAGGGATATAAAAGGCAATTTTGATACTGCAACTGTAGATACTCACATTATCCATACTGTCCTGAGTTTATTAATCACTTCAGGAAATAATCAATTTGTTAACTGTCACTTGATAATAGACGAGATAAAATATTACAAGTGCCTGGATATGGGCTCTTACGTAATGGACAAGTGTTCTATATGCGCTAAAGGGGAGTAATGTCACAGAGTCTAAATGCGTCCGCGGTGCCGTAAACAAGCCAGCCGTCGCCGTCGATAATTGATGAACGTTTTCATAGCAAGCCTCATTAAACCGCGCCCTGAATTCCCGTGAAGGTTATCGCGAGAATAACTAGCACAACAGGCTGTGAAATGCACTCATGCTGTGAAATTCTGGGATTAATAGCTTGTTTAATTAGAAGAACCAGAGTAAACTGAGAAATTCAACTTTTGTTAAGGGCGGGGATATGGATAATGTCGTCAAGTTCGATTAAAGTTGTCAGAAAGTGATGTCGATGTAACCATGGGTCGACTGATAATTTGATGATAATCGAATACATATTCATAAGTGTTTTCGAGTTGACTCTTGCCTTTCACCGCATGGTGCAAGGTAGGAGCCACACTGGACTGACATGCGGCAAAGGCGACGGCGGCGGTGCGGCGGCGTGTCCCGAGTTACATAAGCGGCGCGCACATCGGGCATGCGCACTGCGGACCAACCCCCTCTCGCTACCCTCGACATAAATAGCTAAAAGACAAGGTTGCCACCCCGGGGCCCCATCGACCGCATTTATAATCTCTATAAAGGTTAAACCGGAATATCTGATGGAAAATCGAAACTGGTCCAACAAGAATAAAACAGCAACTGTTTGCGAGGGGAAGATTAACCCACTTTAAAAATCTTATATTAAAAATGGCAGGTTAAACGTTAATCTAAATATATATGAACTTACTAGTCTTTGAACATATTTTATGTTTACCAGAATTTAACGTACTTTGATATCTCGCAAGCAATTTTTTTTATCTTGTTCCGACTAATTAAGCTCTTAAAGTTTAGTAAGGTCGAGAATACATTTTGATTTTAAGTTTATTAACACTTGCACTTTAACTCCGAGATAGTAAATGTAAAAATAAATTAAAACATTCACGAAATTATAGCGATACATTATCTTAACAAATGCTACACAAATGTCATGTCACAGTGACAGCCGGCGTGTGATTCATTGCCACGACCACAAAACTGCTTTGCACCGAAAATTCGTGGTTACTATTGTAGTAGATGCGTGACTAGTGAATGAGACAATTATATTTAACATTAATGAAACGATGTGACGCGCCTCCGGATCCCCGTGACGCCGTGTATTCGCCTAACGTTGCCAAAACACTATTATTATCTGAATCCCACTTTCACGCGGCCTATCTAGACATCTAATGATCTAGCAAAAGGAACAATAACTCGAAGCGGGGCGTGGGCGCATTGGACTGATCTTTTAAATTCCGAAGAACTAAAAAAAAACGGTAAATTCATTTTATCGTCGACCGTGCACTAGTATTTGATTGATAGTCGTGCTAATATCAATATTTTAAAAATAAACCGTTTGTGAAAATCCAAATGGGTTCTCAATATTTTCTTTAGCATATAAGTATGTTATTTATAATAACGAAATTAATCCAAGCATTTTAATGCTTTAAGCCGGGTCACTGTGATTTCTTATGTACGCGTAAAAATGGCATGTCTTTAAATAACCTGTATGGTTATGTGGCCTGATACTTGATTTGCTCTAGTATAAAAATCTATAGTGATATACCTACTGTTACTAGTATTTGTTAATACAAGTAATTGATAAATTGCAAACCACGTTGCTGTTTTAAAATTGTTCCAGTGATAACGTTACAAAAAATAAACTTAATGATCGATGTAGTTTGTAACTACTGACGAAATAATTTAAATAAAGGAACACTAAATATTAGAAACCGAATAAGAAGTAACTTCACTGTTATAAAATATTTTGTTATGCAATATCTAGGTCCTAATAGGACGAAGGAACTAGACTGCCTGCTATGAGTTGAAGTGCAACTTAATTATTTGGATACCACCAACGATGATGATGGGTCCGGTGCAGTGTATCGAATGGGACTACGACGTGGCTGTGGCATCGATATAGTTATCGGGCAACAATTAATTACAGATGAGTCCATTTGGCACGTAATGTTAAACAATACAATTATTAAGATGTACGAGATATAAGAGTGATTAGCTTCATTCCCACAATACGCTTCCTTATATTTATTTCTCAGGCGTAGTCATTTATGGGTATCGATTTTTTATAACTGGAAGAGACACTTAATTCAAAACTCTTTTGTGCGCGTTTATTACTTAATATTTCTAATTGGTTTTGAATTTAATTTACCCGAGTTACCTTCCGACGGCATTAATTATAACATTGAGCAATGAGAACATTCATACTTTAAGTCATAACTTTAAAGCAATGAAAACACCTTCAAGGACTACGTCTAGCATCCTAATTGATGCATGCTGTCGTCATAAAGGATAAAGGAAATACTCCAATAGAGCGACGGTACTCTATGCGATTTAAATGACATAATGACAAGGCAATTTTCTAATAAACCTTCGGTACTCTTATAGTTGTCGTGTCCGAAGCACGATTCGCTCCCGCGACAACCTGTTAGCAACTTCCTTCAGAACACCTAGAGAAGAATGGTCTTTTTTGCCTTGGTCTTATTAGATCACGCGATCAAGACATGACGTTTCGTTTAGAATTTGGGGCGGATTACGTAGGCAGACTCTCAATTTGGGCGAATTCGAAGTAAAAATATATATTTCTAGAACAGTATTTGAAGTACTAATTCGACTATAATAAAATTGTAGTTATAGTTTTTTTTGTCACACAGAATATTGACGGAAAGTAAATGCCGCATTTTTCTATAAATGTGCCTAATGTAATCAACAGAAAAATATCCGACGTAGAGAAGTAACACGAAACAAAGAAAAACTGATGGTTTCGAAAAAATATTTTTGAAAAATGTAATATTTCAATTTTAATGATTGTCAAAAGATTTTTAATCGCCTTTAAAAAAGGAGGAGGTTCTCAATTCGTCGGAACCTTTTTGTTTTTTACTATTGGATAATAAGTTACCATGTATGAATTTTGCAAAATTTATAAGTATTTTGGATTAATACTAAAATAAAAAGAAATGTATTAGGAAAATGTATGTAGGACTAAGTCAACGCCTCAACTGTGCAATCGAAGAAGAATAAAATAAAAGTTGAAAATAATCCAGGATGTATCAAGGAAATGGTTCGGTACTGGCACATGAGGGACTGAGCGGAGTGTCCCGCTCTTCGCACAGATCGATACGGCCAGTTACGCAACCCGACCGGCGCCGTCTCCGATACATAGCTCTCCTTTGATAGCCCGAATTTTGCAATTATTTATATTCTTAAATAAAAGATTCATAAACATATTATATCTACGGATGAATCAATCCAGTGCATACGGGTATCTAAGATGAACAAAGGAACTTAAGCGATTAAAAGGAAAAAGTCAAAGATTTTGACGGCTACGTGCACAGGATATGGGGCCGGTTGACATTTTCTAGCGGAACAAAGGCGATGTAACGTGCAAATGCATTCTTGAAGTGAGACTGTACAGGTGCATGAGACAGGGATTGCAAGCACTGTCCTCTAACAGCCGAACACCGCGCCACGGCAGCCGGGGACTCCTTCGTTACCTTTCCGCACTCACTGTTTGCGACATGCACTTACACCTTCACGAAAGCACTTCTCGCCGACTCGGCACGCTACTGTAAAGGCTAAGGCAAGCACTACTGCAAGCACCGCACTCACCTCGCCCATTTTCGCTAGTCTTTATGAAAAGGCGGATAAAAAGGAACAAGCCGCCTCTTGGTCTCGCCTCTTGCCCTCAACGGAATGGGGTGGGTCGTCGCTAGTTCTGCAACAACGGGGACCGTTACGGTTTCCTCGTTCCAACGAAAAAACTTAAAAAGTGTGCGATTTCACGTAGTCTCGTTGCACGACACTGGCTATGTCATCTTTGTACAAAACTAAAACCCGGTATGAAAGAGGTGCGCGGATGGCGGAGGCGCGTAGGGCGCGACGTTCGGCGGCCTGCTTCGGGCGGCGACTGATGGTGGGGCCGGCGCGTATCGAGCCGACGGCGCACTGACGTCACACTGCGTCACGACGCCAGCGCCGCCGCTTCCCAGCGTCGCGCGCAACCCGCTTGCGCGCAGCGCCCTCTACCACCGTTACCGCCCCTCTCGTAACCTTCCACAACCGGTACGTTGACAGCCCCTACAGATCGACAAGCTTTCCGTGGAAGTACGATTCTATCTACCAAATATTTGTACAAATTCTGAGCTGCTAAAATCACTTTTTAGTCCAAATTCCACATTACAATGTACCGTTTACGTAAGCTGACCCTTATAATGCCACTACATGAAAGTTCTTATACACGGCGTTAATAAATTTTTATGAGCATTTGTTGGTAGGGTGGTGAGCGGAGGCGGATAGAAGGCCGTCTCGACGGGCGGCGCGCCCAGCCCTAATACTATATTGAGTAGGTACTTATTGACAAACGGTCTTATCTCGAGGACGAATTCTTAACGGAAAGTAATTTTCTAAAAAAATATAATGCATTTGGAATGTTTAACATATGGTTAATGTATGGACGAGATTTTTTAAAGATTTTATACACATAGGTACACCACTGGAATATATTTCGGTAACCAATAAATTTTATGGCGAGTGAATACATTTGCGTCCGGTTTATTGCATTCATATTATGATAATGTCATAACCTCCATAGGTATATAAATAGGTTCTAGACGTAGATAAATGTTTTATAGTCTGAGGCAGAAGTCCTCATTTTCGGAAATCATTTCTTCTGGAACAGACGCAGTATATCTACTGTATTTCGCACGTAAGCTAGAAAAAGAACCATTAGTATAAAATCTGTCTTTAGAGTATTTCTAAAATAATATACGTATGCTTTCTTAGTCTCTTTTGGTCTATATGATATTAAATAATATCAAAAAACATAAACCAAGTCGGTATTCCATTCATGATAAAGCAGGTCGAGGAACAAAACTTGAAAACTTTATTGATGGCGTCGAACACAGTGCATTTACGAAGCTAACTTTAGATAATCGATAAAGTAAATTGCCCTCTTTGCCGCATATTCGTTATACCGTATGCAAGTAATGATCGATTCCATGCGACTTGGAAACCAGGACGAGCAATGAATAACGCAGTTTCATCGAACTAGCTGCTGAATAAATGATTGACGTGCTATAAATAAATATGGATAGGTATTGTTTATAAATCATCATTTAGAAATATGTGTTGAAGATCAGAAATCCATATCGCAGTACATCAAAGGTAGATACCAAAAATAACTTACGAGCTTTTATATATAATCCAAAGTGTATTAAACAAGTATATTTTTAACAGCATAAATTGTAAAATATGGGTATAAAGCAAACATGATTTTCTTTGTAGTAATGTTTTACTCACGGTTTTTATGACTAAACGGACTCGAACTATGTACAAACGGCAGGATTTTTTTTATTCTATTTTTATATTGTTTTAATATTCCTATTAGTCAGATTAGTTGTGTACTATTATGGGCAAAAAGGTATTATAATGTAGTAAAGTCACATAAATCTAATTCACTATTTAAGCCTTACGTCACTAGCCTAGTGCGAGTTACACACGCTACGAGAAATAGCTAATTCAAACTAAATCGAGAAATCGAAACGTGTAGTGCGAAAACTACGCTCATTTTTACAGAAACGTTACGATATATCGTAGCACTTTAATCTGTAAACTGAGATCGTAGTATTTTCTCGTAGCATGTGTAGCCCCTTTCCATATTCAATATTAAACAATCTATTCTGCAAAAGCTAAATATTCTTACGTCATAAATCTACCATAACACGATTACCGTAATTAACAATTCATTCATTTGTTATGCTACGAGTCTACGACTCAGTTTTTAGAGTTTTCGACTCAGACACGCTACTATAATAACGTTTGTAAGTGCGTTACTACTCGTGTTCCAACATTTAATGTAGGCCTGGCCTCGCTTTTCAGACTGAAAAAGTAGTAAATGTTTAATGCGTACAGAACTAGACGTTTTTATGAGTCGTACGCATCTACTATCTAGAGGAAAAAAGGCTAACTTTTCATAGGTGGAAGTCAAGTGGTTACTGCGGAATACGTTTCCGCTACTCGGAGTGCGCCACCTGTCAGATATTAATTTCCGGTACTTGACGCTGCTTGCCCTGGCGTAATTTCACGTCAGCAAATATAGGCACATCGCTGTTGCTGTATAGCCGGCGACCAGCGACTCCACCCCCACTTGAGCACGCTAAAGCCCTCCGACGCGATTAGCTTTTTTATTATAATGAAGCAGCATAGCTTGACCTACGACACTTTGAAAATTACGTACAATTTTCCTTAGAGATCAGGAATAGATGGAAAAGTTATTTGATGTTGCATTACGCTGGTGGAAAACTTCGATTGCAAATTATTTATGTTTGCAATCGTCGTAATGTCGTTGAAGCAATTGTGGGTAGGTAAAATTTATTTGCAATCTCCTGCAGTCTATGCGTTTTATTGTAACAAGGAGGCCTGTTACAATAAAACAAGAAAGTTGCACACTTTTCAATTTCACCATCCGTCGTGCCCCGCCTGTGCACGTATTTTTCATTTTACTAGCTCTGGACTGGATGTGAAACAAAAGGACTTTTCTACTCATTGTTTCAGTTGATCTAGAATTGTTAGCATTTCAACAGTTTTTATGCGTAATTGCCGAGGATTAATTAAATTCAGAAGAGCTCTACCATAATATAGAAACTTTATTACCAACGTAACCAACTTTTTAAATAACGAAACCATGAATTTCTGTAGGCTTTATATAATATATTTTGTGCTACTATAACCGTGAGGCCGTTAGCAACATGTCCAGGTAAAATGTAACACCGATCAATATAATTGCAATGTGTCAGCTGAATAATACAGTACGCATGCACCGCTCGGTCGGGGGTGCCCAGGCATAGGTCAGTTACCTACTCCGTGCCTTTCTGTCACGCCACGGCACCGGCAAGGGGTTGTATTTATATAAAATGCACTTTCAACAATTTTCTTCCATATTAAATGGCCTTTAAAATTTAAGTATTATTGATTTCGTACCTTGATTATACCTATAATAACGTTTTAGTGATATTTTGTCTTAGTCTCTAGGTAACATAAGGCGTAAGTATACCTACTTACGCCATATGTGAAAATGAAGTGATAAAGTGACAACATTTTATACCAAGTAATTTTCCTGTCAAATCGAGGGCAGAGAGGAAATCCTCTGGCTAATAATAAAACTTATTTCTTCTAGATCTATATAACAATATAGATCTAGAAGAAATAAGTTTTTAGAGGTATCGTTAATATACAGATGAGATAAGCAGTATTATGTTATTGGAACAGTTATTTTCATTTCCAAATATCCTAAACATATTGTTAAAAGTATACATAAATTAAAAGCGTCTAATGTCAAATGTATAACGGTAGAGCATTAGTATTTAAGTTGGTCTTGCAGGCCATTCCTTCGTTGCGAAGGATCGGCTGATATGAGAATTCGTCGTAGAGCGGTCGGCGGGCGGGGTGTCAGTAAGGGGTGCTCGCTCGCGGGGGCGGAGGGTGCACGGAGGCTCTATTTGGGTCACCCCGGGCGTCATTCTCCACGATCAATAGTAGAGTCGGCGCGCGCCGACTGCTGTCTCGCTCGCGCGCCGCCGGTTACCTAACGCGTCTCGCACACTGCCCCACCAACATTAATTATTTTCCAAATCGCCTATATATGGATACTATTTAGATAATACTGAAGACTACCGATATCAACACAAAAGAGACTGACCGTAGCGATCACAAATAGGTATTTATTACGTTCTTACTCAAAACAGGAATTCTAAGTGAACGTACTTACATCTCATGCCTAGTACTTTCCACCAGTTTCAGCTCGAGTGGTTACGTAACTCAGGACAAAATGTATGAAATGTTATATACAGGACTACTGTGACGATTTTTATCAGACGATGGTGGTTTTTAAATGGGCAGTCTCAAGATATTCAGAGGCCATCTTCAAGTAGAAAGATGATGCAATAAATTGCGAGTCAGCGCTATCACAAACGGCTCATAATTTTATAACTACGCTGAAAGCTTATAATGAGTCGTTCCGAGTCGAGGAGCGGGCTGAAGTGGGAACATAAATAATACTGACGAGTTCAACCGATGAAGCGGTGAATGCTAACTAGTAGCAAGATGTTCATCTCCGGTGAGAAAATTGAACCCCTCTAAGAGGGTATCGAGTTTTGTATGCCGACTTACGTAAGTAATTCTATAAGGGAACGTTATGTTATTGTACATAGAAACATGTCTATATTGAAATTGTATCTATCTAATGTTTCAATCATAATGGACAAACATACATCCATATACACAATATACATTGGTGGCTTCAGATCATCAGTATTTGCATGTCATCTGGATTATTGGAAAAACTTTTTACATTAAGCTCGGATGGTAAACTTCTTTGTGAGATAGGTACAAAATATTTGATTCGTGTCCATTCTAAGGGTTTAGAAATCAATCAAAAAGCTAAAATGACTTGTAAGATATTTTCATAACCAAAAGCAACATATCCTTCACGAACATAGTAAATCATCTATTGTTAGGCAAAATACCTAGACCGCAATCCGCGTGTTTCAGAAATAGCTCGGCTGAGAGTGGGTACGGCGTCGGGATATAAGGTAAACTTTCGTATATAGGTAACTAGGTGACGTGTACCGTAAAATATATTCGTTGGCCAAATGTGCCCATAAAACCCCTTAAGTTATTGTAAACCACTTCACAAGCTGAATATGAGATCACAAGAGATTGTGGTTAACGGGACTTCAAGGAGAAACTTTGAACTACAAATACATCTAAAATGTACTGTATTTTGCGCATTTTGTTAATATTTTGAACCGTTTTATGTAACAGGTCTAACTAAAAACATGTAGTCCTACCGAAGGAATAACCCATGTAGTGTGTGAAGAATTAATACGGACATAAATTCTGTAACGTACATATAGTAACACTAACACCTAGTCACAAATAATTAAACTTCTGGGACATAAAAGTAAATACTAAATACCTACCAAGTAGGATTTGTCTAAAGAAAGAGTTCAAGATGTTACACAATAATATCAATGTAAACTAATTTAGCCAAACATTGAAATAAAGAAGTCCATTGAATTCCCTCTTCATCTCATAAAAGCTACTTACTACATACCTAAGTAGAAACAAACATCTCACTGAAAAATCTGCTTCTTACTAATACATGAAATGTTTATTTTCCCACTCAACTGAAGCTATGATTGTTGGAACAAATGAGATATTGTAAAAAAGTATTTACTTCCCAAATTACTCGACATTAAACAGTTGGCAGGATTTCTTATCTTATTGATTCGTTTACTTAAATTTTGTTAGGAAATATTACAGTTTAGATCTAAATTGTTTAAATAAGGAGTTCGTTTAAATTAATTCTGAAAATATTAAACAGGGTTATTATCAATATCTTTCAAACATTTTGGAAGTATAATTTTTAGTTCTTATACAAGAAATGCAAAGGAATCAATAATATCGATTAATTACACATTTAACTCTTCAATAATACAGCCGATTACGCAGTTGGCAGGATTTTAATGTAACCTACATTACAGCAGTTCTATCGTACAGACTTCTTTATTGCCTTAAAGAAAACCAGATTTACGAATATTATTTCCATCGATATACCTACTGTTGGTCATCGTTATGTTTTTACAGCTATGAAGAGCTGGACCTTGAATTTAACTAAATTTGCGTGAGTAAAATCGTACATGCTCGCGACCGCCGCGCCGTCCCACCTAACAACACAATTAGAATTAAATACCAATATCCTTAGATAAGGCGACTTCAAGCGACCTGACGATTACAGGCGATGTCCGTAATCATTGGGTTCCTGACTGCTTATATCTATTTTTGGAACAGAAATAGTTTTAAGAATAACCTATTGTCTTCCTATAACGACAACTATCACTATGAACATCACATTATAAGCTTTACTGCACTGATTATACCTATGACAAAGCAACTGAAAGATAAAATTATCATAAAGAATAAAAACCTTTAAGGTCTTGAGTAATTTTCATATTAGATAACCAGGTAAGGTATCGTACATTATGAAAGATATACAAAAACGACATCAAATATCCACGCATGTGATGTTACCGTTTCTAATGAGTGACATAGTGGGACAAGGTAGGTATTTTCTAAAACCTAACAAAATCTCTAAAGCTGACCCGGGCAATAGACTAATAGCTAGGATTGAAATGAGAAATCATAGCTGCGAGTCGGAGGAAAGAAAAAAGGTGGCACCATAGTGTATGAGGCTAATGCTGGACCCGAATTTTAATGGTACAAGTAAAGTATGGGTGGGTGAGATGGGAGCAAATACCATGACAGAAAACGAGCTAAGAAAAAATTCAACGCTCCAATAAAGCCTGATAACCTGGCAAATTTAAATGCATCAATAAGTCCAGAATCCCTCAGGGTAACAATGAAAGACCATTCATATGTATAGAGGTATAGTGTATAAATACAACAACGAAGGTGCCTAGGGAAGAACAAGATGTCGTAATAATAATACTATTTTATTTAACATTACAAATAACCTTCAAATATCCAACTGCTTTTTTAAATGATCGCTTCGTCGCGTGTAAGTTCGCCATGTGGGAGAAGCATAAACCTTGAAATGGCAAGAACTTGTATTGAATAACTACAAATTGTCTCAAAGAAGAAATGAAATTGTTATTTAACCGTAGCTAAGGGCAAGCTATGGCTAAGCTGCTTTCGATTACTAAGCAGCGTCAATATTTCAATATCATATACAATTTTCATACGTGTGTGCAGAATAAAGTAACGCGTTATTACGACAACGTGACTCTATACAATTCGCACATAATAAAGTCATTAGCGAGATCACGAGATGCAAACTTTTTAGAACAACAAAAACTCACAGTATGGATTAGCCGCATTAATCTTGAGAAACGGTAAATGTTGCGAGAGATAAAAGGGTTTTTCATCCCGGTTTTATATCTATAAAGTATTTAAGAAGCCTTAAAAATATCGTCGTGGTTCTGCGGTGAGAAGATCTTAATTTGTTAACTGGAAGAACATGGGGGGAGGGGGTAAATAGTTGTACCTTACCTCTAGCCGAGTCAGGACGAGGTCAAAGTGAATAAACCGTCGAGTCAATTTCCGATATTAGATTTGCCTACAGGCAGAAGTGAGGCGACGGTATTCCAAGTCTGCTTTATCTTACCAAGAGCATTAGTTGAATAGCGTTTTCAATCAAGTTGGCATTCTGATCGATACGACTAAGACTGATTGAATAAAGTCGAGGATGTCGATATTATTTATTTTACTGTTCGACTTCCAAAATGTTTGTGTAGCTTTTTTCAAATATAATGCCAAACGTCTTGGCCAAAACAAGGGTCCACTAAGTTTAAATGTACTACTTTAGTGACATAACGAGCACATATTAGGTGCATGTTACTTATAAAAAAATTACCAGAAGGAAATATTTTCAACGAACGTTCAATCTCTTAACTCATAAGACATAACTGTATAGATACAAAATATACAACTGTCGGGGAAGCGACATAAAACTCGATAAATAAATTCCTGGATCACGTTATATTCCGAATGGAGTTTCTACAAATTTCGAAGCCAATGACATTTGCTCACAGCGAAAATGTAGAAATTTATGATAAAATTTCACCAGGTTAGGTTGGTGTTGGGAAAATTTTGAATACATCCGGAACATGCAGGGCCTCGTCAAAGAATGTGTCTCTGATTAGTAAGATATGTATTCCATGAAATTCAGTCAGTGAATTTATTGTAAATATAATATGAGCTAGTTTAAACATATAACGTCTCAGTCGTTGCTACGGCCGGCGGCCGTGCTGTTGATTCACTCGGATCAGCGTACAGGCTGAAGGTGAAGACGAAGGAAGTTTATTGCAACATGTACTAGATAATATTTATAGTTCTCTGTAACTATTCTAAAAATTGCACACGTCTCGACTCACCATTGGTTTGCTTTGAAGAGCAACATTTTAACAAGGTTCATCGGTGGTATTTTGGTAACATGATAAACGCAATATTTACAGAAACAGCAGATTTATTTCGATCATAAATTAAAAACCACCACTGATATTTATAATATTGGTTACACGGATAAGTTTTAGGTCTTAGCAACTCTGTCAGTGCTTTTAAAAGTACTATTTATTTATATGCACAATGAGTAATGGATTAGCTAACCACGAAGCCGGTTAACTGTAGGTGTTGGATTGTTTTATGTTACAATACATTAGGTGACATTTGAGAAGTGCGGTAGGAGGGCCGGGCTGCATTAACATTCAGTGGATTAGGAAGCAGGGTACGACGCGCAGACAAAACCTTTTAGATCTAAAACAAAAAGGTACGCTTCATTGCGTAATGTCATACTGTGGACTGTAATCTGAAACTTTTATGCTGAAGGGACATTTGGAAACGTAAACGTCTGCCGAACACTAATCTGTCGAGATAATATCGGCGACGTTTTCTTGTTTTACTCCATTGGGATTTCTTCAGTTATCTTTGTTGGCAAGATAATATATTTATTTTTTATTTAGAGGCTAGGTTATAACAGAAACCATAGACCTTTTTCGTAATTTCAATTATTCATGTTACTAATATTATTAAAATTCACTTAGTTGTTTCTACGGGATTAAATAATCAAAATACAAACATAGGCATGTGTAACATGTAGTATCCCACCAAAATTACAAATGCAAAAGTTGGCATGTTATGTACAAGTAACAAACAGGTCGACCTCAGTTCCCTAACCAGATATTAAACGTGGAAAACTACCCGCTTCTGGGCCATTAAGTTTAATGAACGATGCATACTAACAGTTTTAGTGGAATCGTTTTAACTGTATGGTTTCTCCAAAGAATATTCCACGCCTTCTTCCCGTAAGTGTCGTTAATTGCTAAGTATTTCCTAAGCTATTATTGCAGCTGATTCTGACGCACAAGTTCAGCAATGTCGAACGTCCATTGGTTGACATAATAGTTTCACATCCCAGTGTTGCGTAACACTCGTTGACATCGCACTAATTAGCTAATCCTGGCATTGACGACAGGGTCGGGAGTGTGCTAAACTGCCTCCATCGTATTTCGCGAATCAGTTGGGTGTTAAGTGCACGTGAGAATTGCCGCGCTCCATATAACTCAATTATGAACATGAAGGCACCTTATAGGCACATTACCTTTATATTGTAGGTAGCACCATAATTTTATACGGCCTAATATAATCATTTAGAGCAGAAATGTATGATTATAAAATCAAGGTAAAAGCAAGAAGATTTATTACACGGTAATATACCTGTAATACCCTTATTTTGGAATAGTATGTGCAAATAGTAACAAATAAGGATTTCACTATTCAATCTATTGCTCTGAACTGTAAATGGGTCTGAAGAGGATTCTAAGGGATCGTCGTGTGCATATAAGAGTATTAGCCGAATCTAAACGATTATCCGTTGACCGTTACTGGCTAACGCCGGTGAGATCCACTCGAGGCGGTCTGCACCGGTGGGCCTGGTCAGACCCCGCGCGACTTCCGTTCCGTCCACTTAAATCAGTTCAATGCACCACGTTTTAGAAACATAAATATAACGATATTGTTATGCACATACGAATATTATATAATAATGTTACTATAAACAATCGCAAAGAAAAATGCCATTTATTGTTTGTACAATTTTTATAATCCAAAACGTAAGTAAATTATCCGAAAATTATGAAATGGATTAATGTAATGTGCGGTTACGTAAAGCCACTCATCCGTAGAGTGCAAGTATAGCATACTAATATCAGAGGGATTTGTACACTAATAGGAAGAGTAAGTAGCGCGAAACAAATGATATCTATGCTTTTTTTTTTCTATTGTAATTAGGGACTTTTATATACCTCTCCAGTACATCTACTGTTCTTAATGCATCCTATCATGATATAATCATCGAAAAAGAATGTAAAATTTACCTATAGTACTACGGAAACATTCGTAATCATAGTTTCCGTAGAAAAAGTTTCGTAATAATAAAGCTTTTATCGAAATAAAGATAGATAGATAAAGAATAAACATTTGAAGGAGAACCACTTTATTCAAATGCTAACAAGAAATAATAAATCAATAATCCTAACATTTAGAGCTGCAAAATTGTGTCATCAGAAAACACAGAGTTATACGTGAACCATAATAAATTGAAAATTTAGGCATAAAGCAAAAGTTTCAGGTAAGTTCATTCCACATTACTGTGTAATCTGCTAGAGCCGGCCCAATTGGGCGTGGGCGTGGCATATGAATGAATTTCACGCGGCACTCAGACTTAACGTGATCACTGGTGCCTTGTGCACTGGATTTTATTAGTAATTCAGTTAAAAAGCAGAACTTGCTGGACCGAATTATTTGGAACGGCTACCGGATAATTCTCTTAGTGCATTAAGCAAAGTGGATCCGCTCTTGTTATAAACGTGTTTAATTATTTTTGGAGGTGTAGGGTACTGTAGAGTAGGTACGGCATTTAGTTTCTTTTTAAGTAGTCCTTCTTGTGTGTGGGAAGTGATCATTATATCTAACTCATAATACCTAATGATAACTGTTTCAACGCAGGTATTACAAGGATTTTACTAGAAGTACGTTTAGTCTGTAAAACTACTGCTGGATTACGTAATTGCTTCCATTCGATATGAGTCCAAAGCCTAATGGACTTTTCTTGCCACTTCGAAGTTTTAATTTTGCAAGATTATAAAATATATTCGGTATTTAATTAGCATAATTTTCATCAACGCAAAGACCAGTACGATCAAATGAGATTTATATTAAGCTGCTCTGCTGCCTTGTAGAATTGCACATTTAATTTTTCGTAGAGCATTACTGCAGTCCCAGCGGATTTTAAATGAGTGAAATAGTTGCGAATCGCCGTTAAATGAATGGAAAACATATTTGATATTACTAAAGGTAATTGTATAAATTGGAACTTAGCTAGAAACATTTAGCATTTAATTATTTCTATACATACAATCAATTCGTATTGGACACGTGAAAAGATACATTACATCCTTCTTTATTTGTTTGCTTAGAATTATTCTAAATATGTTATGCAGAAAACATTTGCAGGCACTATAAGCTGTCAAACGATGGAACGAATAGATAAAAGTGGCAGGTGTTTATTTTCCAGTCATTTGTGAAATAGCAGTTGGTTTTTTAACACCCTAGTCACGCAAACGAGTAATCAGTTAATTCATTGTAGTTTTTAATACTACGTAGTACACTTTTTGTTTAGCTTTGTACAGACTAATCTTTCGGCAGGAAACTAGTGTTCGTAAGACGATCATGATTATTATAGAAATTGTATTTATTGTAATAAATAAATTATTGATCGCTATTGTCAAGGTTAAGTTATTAGGACAAGACAGCATTATCACTATTACGGAGGTAAGTTTTGGGCTTTAGAACGCACTTCATGTTACTGCAGAGTATCACAAGATTTCTTATTCGGCTTTGGATTCATTTCAGTACTTAGAAAGTGTCTAAGTAAGAATGTAATCATACTTTTGCAACCGGATATCCAGCCGAGCATTCGCATTTTACCACCGGACATTTAGGTGCACGTCCGGACATATCACAATGTAAGGTTGGAGTAGTGACTACAACCTTACATTGTGATATGTACGGAGTGTCTTACAAAGTAGATATACTATTACTATTCTTTGTGAGGACGCTACAATGCAATTTTTTTATTACTCTTTTAAGGCGAGAGCGGTAGTATTTTAAACACGTTTGCGCTTTCCGTCAGGTACAGGCTGCGGTCAAGTCTTTTTGAAATAAAAATAAATAGAACTCTTACAACCACTATATACCTACACTGTTTTATTTATTACGGATAAAAACAACCTGCCCCCTTACCATGAACTCTTAAAGCAGGGCAGTTTACGGTGTGAAAGCGGGACGCCGCATTACACTGCACATAGCGGCGTCTCGCTTTCACATAGTAAACTGTCCTGTTTTAAGAGTTCATGGTAAGGGGGCAGGTTGTTTTACTAAAACATTTTTCTCATCCGTTCAGTTTTGCACGTTCCTACTGAGATACTCGTGTACCTACTCATTTTTTTATGCAAAAACTCGGTTACTTCGTGCTTTCCGTTGGTTTTACGTTAACGCGAAACTACGAATATACTTGTACGAGTAAATGTTTCTCACTTTTATGTAGGTAGTCTCGAAAAAGAAGAAATAAGCCCTGAGCTGTGGTATAAAACTTACTGTCACGCTAAATGATTTAGGTATCATTATGAGCCGCGCCGGCGGGATAGCAACGTTTGCGAGAAATTGGATGTGGGCGTCGTAAAGCGCTAGTTGTATGTCGCGTTATCTCTCTGCTTTTAAATTAATTAAATCGTGTAACAATGAACTTCCACATATAAAAATAAAGAAAGATTTTTTTACATTCCTTATGTTATGAATAGGTTGCTTGCTATGCCTACGTGCAGCAGTCATGAATCACAACACACAAGTCCCAGTTTTAAAAATGTATATTTTGCTAATGCTCCTTAATATGCGAAACGTCGCTGAAGGTAAAAATTACTTAACAACAATAAATCTTGTAACACAATATGTGAGTTTGCATTGAAGCATCACAATAAAGCGGCTTTACATACATACGTTGTCAGGCACACGCATTAGTCATACAATCACAAGACTGGATGGCGAGCACACTGCAGTTAGAGCTGGATTTAATTTTGGCCTTTGAACCTATTCAACGGGGTAATCTGCGTACCTAGACTGAGTCAGAGGAAAAGAACTGTTTAGGTTTGTTAATTTAAATTAGCCGAATTATCTAGTGAGGATGGGAGGCAGACGACCTTTGAAGCATTAACTTGTCACAAACAGTGAATTAACCTGAATTAACCAGAAAATAAAATCGATGGTTGCGTGGATATAAGATGACATAATGAAAATCTACCTTTGATCAAAGTAAGGGATAGATATGCATGTTAAAAATTTACCAATTGGATTTATGCGTACAAAATCGGACTATCACTATTTTTCTTACTTTTATAAAAAAACAAATATAAGTTTTTTTTTAATCCTGTATATTATTCCCGCAGATTCTATGAAATTGGACGGGGGTTAAAAAGAGACCGTGAGAAGCCACGAATGTGTTGGCTAGACAACGCGACAAAGCCTCTGGGAAAAGCCTGAAAAGGGGTAATAAATTATTGGTAGAAATCGGAAGCACAAAAGGAAAAAAAGAGGAGTTGTTGGATTAAAGCAATATTTATAAAAAAAAGAAACCCTTATGCGAGTATACATACAAACAATATGAAATGTAGATCATCTCTCGTAGGATTAATTACTCCATGATGTAAAGGATGCCTAGCACAAATAGGTTTCTATATTTAACTAATGTTTTCCAGCACTAGTTTGACGTTTGAACAAACATAAATCTGACGACTTTCAATACACACCATCTAATAATGCTAGGTATAACGAATCTTGCAAGGACAACTTAGTAAAAATTCAAGCATCACAGTACTTGCAATTAATTAAATCAAACTTTAATTTTAAGCAGCAGAACTTATTAAAATTATTTTAGCCCCTTACTATATTACAAGTAATGAAGTAAAGCATTAATGCTTCAATGTTGTAAAATGAAAAATAATTTTATGTGTTGTACATAAAATTAACGACAAAGTTGGCACCACCTCCGCTTTTTCATACAGAGTAGACGACTTTAACTCACATAAAAATTTATTAGTGCATTATCCTCCATATGAATCAAAGTTTATGACACAAAGACAATTAAATGACAAACAGATGCATATTGTATGAGTCTGAATGCAGGCAGCAATAACCGGAGTGAATAAATGAGATGGTTATTCAAAAGAGATTGAATTCATTTTCTTGCGCGGTGCAGTTGAATCTAGACAGAGCTGCTGCGAACCAAGTAAGGGCTCCTTTTCTGAGTCACGAAACTGAATGACAATTCTCTACACCAAATTGATATATTATTATCTACCTACCTAGGCAGTGTGAACGTATCAAAACAGTAGGTACCACAGAATTGTGAAAAATAATAACTTAACAGAATATTAGCAATAAAGCTAATTGTATCTACAAGCTTACTAAAACAAACCATAGTATCCCATTTATATAAACTTCCACTACTAAATTTATGTGCCTTGTTCTTAGAATTTCTTTGAACAGCGTAGTTCGTTTACTCGCTTGTCAATCAATATTATATGTACATATATGAAACCTAAAATAGAATAACTGCTATTAATTTTAGCCTAAAATCAATGAAGTGACATTGATCACGTTCCTTTGTAGTTGAATCGAGAACTAGAACATCAGTCTAAATTCTAAATAGCTTCATAATGCCTTCTTTGCAAATGGGCGTTTACACGCATGTCGTGTGTGATGAGACAAGGGAATTGTGCCTTGCTGAACTTGCACACATAATGTTGTCTTCAACACGACCCTGGCAGCACATAATTACGTTCAGTGTTGACTTTTAACGTTAGTTTGTACTACATACTTAAACCACGTAAAGTCATACTTAGGTTAGACTACGTCAAAAAGGTCCACAAAAAAAACTGGCATGGTAATGTGCTTGGGAAGTTTAAATTCTAGCAAGGCTACTACTACTTTAATATAAATTTATTTTGACCAGGGCACGCCCCCCTTGGATTTGATGGAGATGACATCAGGTGGTCCAAGGCAGCAGAAGACATTAGTCATTAGGGTACGAGGAAGAATATCTTACGGAGGAGAAAATGGAATAAACGCGAGAAAAGCTTTTACTAGTTTCATAATACACACGTAGTTACAGTTGGAATAAATAGAAATAAACCGTTGAGAACGTTCATAGTTCCAATATCTGCCTGTATAAAAATGGTTATACTGCGGTCTCTCAATTGTCTTCTTAGCCTGCACAGTGCAATAAAACGAGACCATGATTTGCGTTTAAGGTGTTGTGTTATAGTTTAATGTATTAACATTTAACATTTTGGTACAAGACTTTCTGCTTACAAAGAAAATATAATACAAAAATCTGTGATATTTTTTTGTAATATTCAGTGACGTTAAAATAATGGTTTGTCTTGTTACACAGTATCTTTTCCAATCCCTGCGGTTTCACCATTTGCAACTTTGTCTTGAAGAAATTGAATTTCTATTGCTATCTTCTACATATTCCATTTCACAAGTACGTTTTCAGCGTATATTCCATTTACTGTTATTGCAATTGTGCGGAACGCGAAGCGTGGGCGTCATGTCAGGGTATCACGTCACTCAATTCCGTAATGGATGTACTGAGTGGCTCTTTATATTCAATTTTCCATTTAAAATGAAAGCATGAAACCCTACAAGGCCTCAAATGTTGACAACGTTCTAGTTGTTTAGAAAGACATTAATTAACGTCATGTTTCGATATCTGTAGTGCCTACCTACACATAAAATAATTTAAAAGGTTTATATAATTGATTCAAGTATCAGGTATCTATATAAACCAATCCACAAATATATTTATCCACAAATTTCACCATTTTAATTAAATCATTAGACAACCATTTTTACACGACAGCAGCCATTGAAAGACATAAAAGCTATCAAATAAAAACCTTGTTACCGCTTGGGTCTTCATCAATATTGTTCGGAAACCCAAACTTAAGATTCGGATTCATAATAGTCATAGGTTGACATAACTAATTTAACTTAATAAGTACGTTTCAATACAAGGAATAGATACGACGTAAAAATGTTTCAAGCTTCATAAATAATACATACATTCAGCGGAATCGTAAGAACGTTCTACAGAAATAAATACTAACCCTCATTCCCCCTGCAGTAATAATAGGGGGTAACTACCTCATGGCCTAAGGCAGACATGCTGGCGCGTCACTATTATCGGACAGGATATAATAACATCGTAGCTAATGTACAGTATGCGTAATGATATTAAACTTTATGTATAATGCTTCTACTAATAGAAATGTTTATATATTTGTACATTTATTACTCAAACACACCAGACATTAATAGAGAGTAAAACATATCCTCGGTTGGCTCGTACAATATATTCTAGTAGGATACGAAATTAATAAGTCGAATCTCGGGTATAGGTATTGACGTTAATAAAGTATTTCGTTTTATTCAACTATAACAATCCAGTACCCAAATTCTTGTTTTGCCTTTAAATAAATAACTTTTAATAAAGAAAGGTGTGGCTCCTATTTCCATACTGGGTAAAGCTTATCAGTTACCAATGATGATGGTATTGGTAATTACGAGTAGTTAGGCCAATGGCCTAGCTCACAGTAGGTATCATTAAACAAAACTATTATCTTCGAAGATTTAACAAACTTAATGGCTGGCCTGAAATATTCCTCATATTTTAAAACACATGAAAGACACCATAATTTATCAATATCCACGTTATTCATATCAAGTGGTGTTTTTGTATGTAGAGTACCCTGGGCATAATACATAAATGGCACAGTTATAAGATGTCGTTAAAGTTGTAAGAGAATAGACACTACATAACTGAATTACAAACAATTAGGTCATAATACTGTTATGAAAACTCAAATGTTCTAACACTTTATTTTTTTAACAGACTACGAAAAAAGGATGTTCTCTTTCTTGAACGGTATTAAAACATATACAAATCCTCCCTCAACTAAACCTCTAACTCAAGGATGTTTCTTTATATCCAACGGCGAAGTCCATGAGGAAATCAAAGTTAGATAACACTCCCATTAGTTCTATTGAACGACACAATACGCAGCAGATTTTTTGTACCCTATTTGTAGAGTAGGTCGATAGTTTTCGAAACCAATATAGAAGTATAATCAATGTAGTCTTGCAGTCTACGAGTCTGCGGGCGCGTCGCGTAGTTATATAACATTCAGCAGTCCTGTCTAATCAATACGGCGGCGAGCACTTGATGCTAGGGCCAATGTACGGGGAAACTCGAAGCGCTCTACTCTACGTTATCTTGGCTACCATCTTGGCACAGACTCTGCCTGGCGTTAGCGTTCTCCATTTGACGTTTAAACTTCATATGACACGTGTAAATGTGATCGTTTAGATTCGTGCCTTCGATATCGAAAATTGATTTCGGTGGTGCCAAAATTTATGTTTTTCCTAAAGTTGTATTGTTCACTTACACTTATATTATTAATGAAAACAGACAATGGTGACTGTTTTTATTAAACGTGATACCAACTTATTCAACTGTATTATTACGGCAAAATATTAAGGAATTTTGCCAGTTTTTATACTTATATACAAGAATTAAGGTTCCACAGCTCCCCAAGGATATAAAATGTTGTCATTAGGTTATATCTCGGGGAAAGAGAAAAATGCCGACTACACTAAATACCTATCTCCGGGAGGTCACGGAGAGGAAGTAGGGCCGCGCCCACAAGTTTTACAATGCGAATAAAATACCTACTATTGCCTATTAAATCCTACGGTGGGTACGGTATGGTACTAAAGGAAGATAGGATTGTTCACGAACTGCCGGTCCAGCGCGTTACGATTTGAATAAAAACCTATTTTCCAACCGAATAAATACTTCGCCTAAATACGTCTCAGTAACCATGAAATAGATCTTTTAAGGTTAATATAATCATCGCTAAGCCAATTTAAGTACATGAGCACGATAAAAATGGAGGAATACTAGTAATAATACAGGGGCAATGTTCGGATGAAAAATTTCATAGTACATTTTATTACTTGGCAGTACTTCTTTGGCACAAATAGGCCGCAAATCAAATATATTATATCCGCTGTGACAATATAAATCGTAAACTACTAAAACTGCAAAAATTAGGATGCACTGAACTTAAAGACATAAGAACATAGTTAGTTTTTTTAAAGAGACATGGTTGTGTGATTGAAAGCACAACTTTTGCAGTCAATTTAAAGCGAGATGCAGCTATAGCTACGTGATAAAACTTTTTTTTTTTAATTTTATTGCTGCAGCTTAGGGTTTGGCTAGGAAAACTTCACACAAATATAGGTTGCAAATTCGTTGATCATGAATAAACGGCCTAACCTCTATTCCTCTACGATAGGAACTGAGCATTATGCAGCGGCAGCAGATCCTATATATAAGCAGCCAGTTTACCCAGGGCAGTCGCAGACATTGTTGCCAACCTGCTGACTATTTAATTTTTTATCTCAGTATCATAACGAAATAATAATTAATGTTTACTAATTGCCTCTGCCACAATATTCTGCACTAAAACATAACTTACATTTACGTCTAATAAGCATTTTCGCAGGAAGTACTGCCCCCTTACCATGAACACGTAAACCAGGACAATTTAAGATGTGGAAGCGAGACACCGCTACGTGCAGTGTAATGCAGCGTCTCGCTTCCTCAACGAGATTGGCAAGGTGGCTGAACACATAATGTACTTACATTACCTAAGAACAGCAAAACATATTCAGTCTGCTAAGTATATAACACGCATGAAAAAAAAGTGAATAATAAGGTAACAGAGAGCACTTTTCCTATGGAAATTGGGTGCCATAAACTCATATTACACGCGCACTTCCTCTTATAGTAGGTATAGAGCTAAGATCGCTTACGTTACGTTGTTCTTATCTTCCAGTAAGTCTTGTTTTATTTAATAAGATATTTCTTGTAAAACAATTACATTAGGAACTAGATATGTAGTTGGTTTACGATTTTTACCCGTATTTGTCATCTTATGCAGTAAAATGACAAAAGAACAGCTTTTTTGTCATTAAATAGGAAATACGATTATAAACCACAACAAAAACAAGGTAATCAGTAACTTATTCAGTTCTCATCTCTTTCTTCTTAGTAACTCAAGAGACAAGGTACAATAACGTAAAAAGCCAGAATCTCGTACAAACATACATAACTTGCTGATAAGCACACGTAGTTTCTTCAAGTAAAGCGGACTTTGGCATTCGGCCAACAAAAAGGTAGGACGAAAAATAAAACTACCTACATACCTAAACTTATATTGCTCTTCTACCTATGTTAACATGATGAAACCAAGTGACGTTGGAAAATTGAATTAGAAATATGTATGTCAATGACTGGTACGCACGTGAACCGAGCAGTCCATTGCGAAAGGATACCCTAAATTTCGTTTCAAGGACTTTTCTTCAGCTACGCCAGTCATAAACACGGCTTCATTGAAATACCGTCACGCGATTACCCACATGACCTTTCTTAGTACTAATAAAAGTTTGAAATAAGAAAATCAAGGTGTCAACGATTGAAATTCTTCAGAGGAATCAAATATTAGTAATATTTCTTCGTGGGCGTCTTAGTGACAGCTTATGAATACTTACTGAAGAGCCATTACGGACTCCTGAAAATCGATATCTAAAGTAAACAGATATTGAAAACGGCCGATTACTAAAGCTCCTAATGGCAGTGTTCATTTACATATAAATTGTCAATTTTGCTAAGTAAAAAAAAACTGATGGACTCGATTCTGTCTTAGTCAGTTTTGTTAAATAAACGGATGAGTGATTAGCGAACTCTTTATTGCATTCCTCAGAAGATATACTAGTGGGGTAATTAGTTAAGTCTTATATTCCATCGTTTCCATACTTTTAATGCATGTACAAGGAGATACTTATTGCATGAATTTGAGAAATCTGTGCGTTACTATCTATCAATAAATTAATTAGCATTAAAATACAGAAATATATTTTTTGTACTAAGAACATTGTAGTAAATATCAAACTAAATGCGCATGACATTATTCTGTACCATTGCTTCGCCTGTCAACTTGTCTACGTGATACAGTCTCTAAAATATAAGGGTTTTGTGACTGAGGAACAAATAGACAGAGCCGAGGTCATTGTGTAAGAGTTCCGTTCTGCCAACTTTGGTACGGAATACAAAAAAAATACTGTCCATTTCACACTACGAGTATCCTCGAACCCGTATAATCTGATAATAAAAATGTTTGCCGAAATAGAAAGACGGAATGGTCCCAGTGGTATGTCGGATACGTAATCCCATCTGATTTATACATACATCCCGTACTATATTTTGCACTTATATTCAATCGGAAAGAAAACATAAAAGCTTTGAACAAATACCGTTTGATTACAATCAGTTTCTAGGGCTGTATGCCAAGGCCGCAAGAAATAACCCTTAAATTTGGAAATGTGGCCTAGACGGTCTATAAATATAGCAATATGATTCATGCGACATGAATTTGTTAAGTCTGAATAAGTGTAAGTAGGTATACCGTAAAACCTCAGCGATAGGCACACAGTAACCTTTCCAGATTTATGGATAATATCTATCAGGTACGAACCAACGCAATGCGACTACTGTGTTCTACATAGGATATGACGAATACAGACATCATTTACCTAAAAATATGTTTATTTTGATGCGTACCATGTACCTAAGTATGTATGCGTACAACAATAAGATATAAGTAAAAACACAACAAATCCTATTACGCAGCTTAAACAAACAAATTTCAATTCAGTCCCCATTGACGAAAAGAATAATATTCATGAAAGTAAAAAACACACGACAAAATAACCTCATTGTCATTGACGGAGAAAACTACTGAATGTTTCATGTGGAACTTGTACAGTTTATCCATAGGGGATATTTCTACGTGCTAGTATGACAACGTACGCGGGAGTTGCTACTTGCATAATGAAATAGTAACATTTGAATAACATCGTTGAGTCTCGCGGCCCTATGTGGGGAATAGGGGAACTTCACACAGACGAACGTTCTAGAACAAACTTAATTTGAAACAGCTTAGGTTGCTCACAAATAAGATTATTGAACCACATGGCTGCTCAAAATGATATAACTTTAATAGTGTCTTTGTTTAATTTCCTCCTATTTAACTGAAAATATAAGCCAGTTCTAGGAAAATGTATGAAAGTAAGCGTCATTCACCTTCAACAGGATACCGCTCGACAAGTTTCCAATTAAATGTTTTCTCGATGAGAATGTTGTGCAACACTTGACTTCAACAGGGTCGTTGGTAACAATAGATACGAATGGCGTAGTTCTAAAGCCCCACTAACACTATTGTACTCTAAGCAATATTACGGGGATAAAATACTTGCAATGTTACCTTGCTATCCAAGCTTTTACATTGTACAATAATTTACTTTAATTGGTTTTTGCCTACACCTGAAAATCGTTACTTTTTATCACATTACCTAATGTATAATTTAAGATATTTATACCTGAGATAAAATGAAGATGAAACCGATACTGATTATCTAGTAAGCTTTAGAAGATCGGCATAATATACTTTTGCGATGATATTAATAGCCCACTTTTGTCGGCACTCCCCTAAGAAAAATTAATCGTGAAAGTAAACTGACCTTCAAGCGCTTAATTGGTTCCGCTTTTCCACACCATGATGAGCTATTTAATCTTCGTAAACAAAACCTTAATTGAAGTCAGTTTTACGATATAGGATTCCACGTAATATTGTCAAATGGTACATACAATTTACTTTGCAGACAAACTATAGATCTAGCACATACGCTCAACCTTATATAACTTAGCTTTACCAGATATTACCTTCCTACCTGAAACCTAGGTCAACCTAGGATTACACTAGAAACTACTTTGTTTGTTCTGATACTATTTACATGTTACTGTTACTTTTATGTTAACGGATTTCTGTATAATGCTGTTTTGTAATTTATGCCACTACTATTTTTCCGATTACGTCAAGATTTTCATATTAATATCCTATCCTTATCCTTCATACTATACGCATCTGTTCTATGAAGATGCTACAAATTCCAGATTAAATTTAACAATAAATCATTATTCCTCCGTATAGAGTAAGCAAGTATACGAGTAAATAGAAATTATAAATAAAACTTGACAATTGTCCCTTGAAAACTCATTATTTTGATATAATTACCGAGCTAAAGATGACATGTCAACGGATAATCATGTCGCATAGTCGTACCCATCCCGTATCCATCTCATTCGACTTATTGATCCGGAGACAGGGTGACTAGATTTGCTTGAGAAAAGGGTGACCTATTTTAACGGGTTTTAACGGAACTAGACAGATGTTTTAAAGTGGCTAGGAAATTAGATTGTGGTTTTAGGTTACATACACGTAAGGGAATTGAGCCACACATAGAAACGATACGCAAGAGGGGCACAAGATTAGTTTCTAGTCGGTACGTGAAAAGTATACAAGTAACTTTTGAGAGACGTGACATTCATATTCAAGCTCATATAGTTATGCCTGTAGTTATGCCCTGAAACTCTAAGTCTGTAGTCTATACCATTACATCGCGATAATTTTATGAATGACTAAAACTAATGTTTTTATCCTTTTTTTACCTGTTACCAAAACATTTTGACGTGGAGACAAACGATAATTTTATAAAACTTCGCCACTATTCTTTAAGTGAATAATGTCGCGTGCTAGACACTGAGCAGTCAATTTGCAGTAAATTACCCATGAGTTCAGGAATGACGTGAATCGCGCTACGTGAACTACGCTCTAGAATCTACTAAGGTCTAGTATTAAGCCTATTTTATATCTAAGGCTAGCGACGAAAATCGGTCAGCAAAATGCCATACGACCTTTAAATTTCAGACTTACATAACTAACTGACACAAATTAAAATCACGAGCGGCTAACGAACAATCGATCCCTGCGCAACCAGTTCCATAACTGCCTAATTGATTTAGCTTTTACGCTTCTAATATTGAGCGGTATCGCACAGCCCAGCCATATACGCCATTACGTAAACTCGTAATTACAGAGTGTAATCTCTTGTTAAAAAGTATATCTGGCTAATGAATCGCTGCCGTAATTCTAGATTAACTTACACTAATAGGTACTTTATTTACACCGACATTTCTCTGGCTTATTGCCAGGATGCGCGTCACGTAACGGTACTGGTCGTGCACTTATTGAATAACGGATGTAGAATACCAGGTACTCAGAAAAAATCACTAATTTGTAACATAACATAACATCACGCCTGTATTCCCCGAAGGGGTAGGCAGAGGTGTACATATAGTACACCCACATTTCGCCTGTTATGTTGTAAGTCCCAATGTAATAGGGGGCGAGCCTATTGCCATCAACCGGGCACAAATCCAGACTCCGTGCTGCTACTGAGAATTACCTAATGGAAAACTCAGTAACACTTTGCCCGACCCGGGATTTGAACCCAGGACCTCTTGCTCAGCAGTCGCGCTTAGCGACCACTAGACCAACGACGCAGTCTAATTAATAATAATTTAAACTAATTTAAATTATAAAAATTAAAAAAAAAAAATTAAACTAATTTGTAACAATTATTAAACGTTACATTTCGATTTATTCTATCATGTGTGTTTAAAATTAATTCAAATGATTGTTTTATAACTGTTACCATTCCTAACACACTACAAAACGACAAAAAAATTATTAAAACGCACGACTGTCTTTTTTTTATTAAGTATATGTTTTTATTTGTATTTTGTGTAATTTTTACAGCCTATGTTACTCGCGATTAATAAAATAAAATTGCTAACCTAAAATTGCCAAGTGTCTTGTTCATAATTATATTAAGTAGTTAAGGCGCCGATGTCTTAACTCCGTCAAAATAATTAATGACTGTCCTAAAAGTTGGAAGCAGTAGAAGCTTATTTGTACGGCTCAGTTTATGAATCGCGTTAACAGAAATCGGTAACAATTTGGCGCCAGTGCATCTAAGTTATGAAACTTGCAGCGCGACCTGACCCGATCGATGGCGACCTCTTTAGCGACCAATGCACCAAGTTAACTGCCCGGGAAAACCGTAGCGTGTGCTTTGTTACATTACAGAAATAAGTTGTCTCGGTTTAAATCGTGCCGTATATGCATCGCTGATCTAGTTTAAAACTGACTACCTATAATTGCCTGCCTATAGAATTGCATGAGATTACAATTGTTTCTGCACTGGAAAAATATGGCCGAATTAGGACCCGCCCATGTCCAAGTTGAAAGCAGTAGGATTTATAAGCCAGGCGTTATAATATTATTGGCAATGACAAAAATCTGCTACAACATATTTTCATACACAGGTTTTCACAGTGGTATTCCCTCGTTATGGATATATGAATGTAAAATTGCTTAATGTAGACTTTCAATACCTATCATATATGGTGCTACTTAAAAAATAATGATCGTGTGTCATATCGGTTACTTATTTTGGTGTTTTGTGTAGGTATACGAAGTCTCGAATCTCTTTACATCTTTGCTTATATTTTTGAGTACGGGTTCCAATTACACGAGACGTCAAAAGAATCTATATAATTGCTCTGAAATGTTAAACGACCGTCGTCTATATAAATACGAACATTTTTCCTTTAGCTCTGTCGTATGAAATAAAAAACCCTTGAGAATTTTACGGACAAGACTTATCGTTGTAATCCTATACAAAGTCAAGCTAGATGGATGAAGACTTCGTCATTCCGCAAAGTAAAGGAAGTTTTCACGAGCGAGCGAATATAAAAACGATGCAAAAATATGTTCCATTCTTTTAGTAACAACATTCGTTCTATTTAGAGATGAGATAGCATTACTTGCAGATATTATCGGAATCAATAACTGGTATGTTGGCCATGAGTTGAGAATATTTATGGCTTTGTCAGAAATACCGTATTTTCCAAGACGATTACAAAAAGAACATTGGCGCAATAAGAACATTAGGTCAAGCTGGAGAACGGCAACGATAGGCCTAAAAAAGGACGCAGGCTCCAAATTCTAATGGATAAGTAAAACACTGGTAAAGAAATACAACTCTAATTATCCCTTTGAGGATTACATGTGTGATAGTATGTTAATTTAATAGACTTTTATTTGATGACAGTGTTCTCCTCTCCTTGTAAAATACTCTACCAAAATAAGTATTTTAAGCTGCGAAAATGACCTAACGTTCGGGTCTAGATAATGTTTTCTGATCAGCGTATACAACACATGGAAAATATCCGTGCGTATTAGGACCTTCTAGAACCATTACTGAGGAAAAGACGGTTACTTCCGCAGTCCATATCTTAGCTTTAACAAAGAGTGTCATTCCAGACTTTATGAGGTACTCCCACAAAACATTTTATCTCGAGGTGTTTACGCACAATGAGTAAGTTTAAGTGCGAAATCTGATATCAACCATCGACAATTTTATGGAAAATATTAGCACATTTATGAATCCTTGACTTCTTTTTGTATGAGCAAACCTAACCGACTTGTAAAAGCCGTAAAACTTGTATATATTTAACCTCAAAGAGTATTGTACGTTCAGGGCTGAAAAAGTTCAGCAAGTCGTTTCTTGTCATTAGCTTTAAATATTCTTTGAAAGTACTACGTCTATAGAAAGCACTAATAGGTGCACATCACGAACGTTAGCACCTCCGATATAGTCAACCTTACGTACAGTCCTTGAAGATATCGAACAAGCAATAAACTTTCGATATTGATACCTTAACGCAGTGGAAAAGAAGAAAATATTAGATCAACTGACAACACGAGTTCTAAGTAATAAAAGTACTTTTTACGACACAAGTTAGGGTGTATTTCTTCCGTTGACATGCTAACTGTATATTATATGGCTTAGTAGACAATACATATATAGGTACAGAGATCTGTTAATTGTATAGTAAGTATATTGTTGACCTAACAACGAAATAATTGGAACAGTAACTTAATTAAAAATGGGCAAGTGGGAGGTTTACGTACAATATTACTTTGTTCGTGTTCACTATAGCTTCCGGAAGATACATTTATTTCTAAGAGTACTTTGAATTAGAAAACTAATAGAAATAGGAAAAATATCCTAACAAAACAGAATTTATTATAATGTACCTACTACCTGCACTACTTGCTGAGTACCCGTTCTCATTAAGAGCCAATTTCACAAATAGTTACCTTATGCAGAATATTTTTGTCGTCGAGGACCCTATCTTGGCAAGGTTGACGCACGCAATGTATTCTACCCCTTTCTAATTCACATAACTGCAAAGCTTCGATACATACGTCGCTACCTTACGTAATAAATCCAAGCTGTTACCACGCCCGTACTTGCTCCTGAGCTTTTTCAGCTCCCTTGAAAAAGTAATAATCGTATAAGCTACGCTAAAACGTCTGTTGCTAACCGACCCTCCAGACGTTTCTCTAAATAGGATTCATATTAACTTCAAATTACGAAAATCTCTTATGAAATATTTAACAACCTCAGGAGGGTGACCTTCGGTACTAAAAAGTTCCTCGGTCGTGGAAATTTCGCCCAAAGAGATTTCACCCTAAAGTGGCTATCATTATGTTTCCAGTAACAATGTTCGACGGGTCTCGAGCCGAGATAAATATTCACGCCTCGCTTGCGATATTCTGAAGTCGACAACGCCCGGGGTAGTCCTCAGGCAATGTACGAATGAAAAATATTAAGCAGCGAATATTTTGGTGAATAACGCAATTTACTGAACAAAAGGCGAAGCCTTCAATCTCTTTTTCATAGTGACTGTATTAAGCGTGGTTATACATAATACTTAGAAGTCAGTTGGCAAACGGATTTTCATCGTTAGTCAATAGGTATAGGTACTTATATTTTGACAGACCTCTTAATATGTATATTGCTAAAATAGAAAATTAAACAACCATATTTTCGATATAGAACAGAATATATTTACGTTAATGCCACTATTTAATTTCAAACATAAAAGTATTACAAATCAAAAGCTCATATTACATTTTAATTTTAAAATAATTACTGGTTTCCTCTAGATCATATAACTTCAAATTTGTATATAGCTATTCAATGACAGCGTATTTAACACCAACAGATGATTTAATTAATGGCACAATCTGTCTGTTGTTTCGTCGGGCACTAACGAGGTAGCCGCCGACAGCGGTGTAATTAAAACGCTTCAAAAGGCGCGCGACGTTACTCAGCTAACATTTAGATACTCCTGAATAATATCCTCATTAGAACAAGGAGTTACACAACGTCTGCGACAATCGCCACCCACGACAGCGCAAGAGTTATGAGGACACGCTCTCATTCCCGACATCCTGTGGGAAGTGCGGCTACTTGCGTCAGCATCGTGCAGGACCTTAGCCTAACTCTTGTAGTTAGCCTGTTGTAGACGATAGCTCAGACGCTTGCAAGTAAGATATATGACAATCATCGTAAAGGCTAACTAATTCGCCATCAAACACTTAAGAGCCCATAGTATACCGTTATGCTATTATATCGTTTATGTAAATTTCTGAAAGAACATGCAACTCACACTGTCTAAAAACGAGTTTGCATCTAATGAATTTACTCTAGAGATCTCTGTGAATTGAATCGAGTTATCTCTAAAAGGGTTTCCGTTTTGACGTGCCCCATATTCGCAAGGCTGTTTTCTAATTTCACAGCCGACTGCTTATTACGGGCGCTAAAAGATACGAGTTCTGTGTTATATGGGAGGCAAGAAAAGTTTCCGGAATTAGCAGAAACTTATTCGCTAACAGGAATGAAGTACGTACAATAGATTACTTATACTAAGCTCGCTGATAGAGCTGCTGCCATGAAAATGTGTTTTCAGTGCCACTGGGGATAACATTATGTGTGGAAAAATCTTTGAATAGGCGAGTACGTCCACTAATGATGCTGAAAAATGAGACGCACGGACTATTGAGGCGTACTCATTCAGGCTATAATGCGAATGGCACAATGATAGAATGGGTGTGGAAGGTCAACTATTCATGTGTTAGCCGGCAATCCCAACCGGTTGGTATCCATCAATTCATTCACATGAGGAAGATGTTACCGTACAATTAGCTAATTTTGTAGTAATTAATGATTATTCTGAGTAATGAAATTATAATGTTAGATTGCTGTCTCGGACTAGCTAATGCAAATCGATTATTGGATCATAAATTCGTTACTTATGCAATGCTACGAGAGGTTTTTTTTTAATCTTCTTCTTTTATGAACTTATGTTGACTGAAAAATCGATATTAATTTTCTGTTTCCATTTCTCTATTATCTACTTAGGGTAATGTAACTAAATGAAGGAAGTTACAAATTCAACAAAAATAATATTATATTGATTGTATCCGACATTTAGGGCAGTACCCAAATTCATCAGTATTTTTCCGCTATAATAGCTAGCGTACGTGGGTACCCAGTGGAGTATTTTGCCTACGGATGTGTTGGTAACCTTGGTCGAAGATGAGCTCGTCTTGGAGCGCGTGCTGTGTCCTTTGACACAAATGCGGATGCGCTCAATTGGCGAGGCGGCCGTTATCGAACCGCGTTAAACACCACGCAAGGCTGCACTCCCTCACTTTTGCAATGTTTTACTAAATCAATGGTGGGAATAGCAGGCCAGACGAAGAGATATTATCTTCAAAGTCATGAACTTAATGATAGTCGTTTTATGATTTTTTGTAAGTTAATATATTAAATTATTATTTAAGATCAAAATAGCATTATGCCTATTTTCTGAAGAAAATGTTTAGTAAGTATCTACTTCTTCAACTTCTATTTTTCCTATGAAATAAAAGTAGGTAATAAACATAATTTCTGTATAATAGAAGCGACGCTACTGCTATCTGTTGGACACTCATTGAATTTTATACTTTACAATCTGGAGTCAAGTCTCCCACAGAAAGAACTACCAAGGAAGACCAGAACTTATACCTACCTTATCTGCAATACAAAATTGGATAGCAGTAATACTGTTTTTTTCTATCTCATGTATGATTTTTGTAAAGAATTTAAGTATTTAACACAACTGTTACAATTAACCAATAAGATTTATCAGGTGTATGTAGAATTAAGAAGGCTAACTTAAAAACAAATCTTATTGCAATCCAATTGGTGCCTCAGCTAAGTGCTTGGCTGAAAGCCCAATTCACTGCCCAGTAACAAAATTTTGTATAGGCCAACAATTTGTGCTGAGTTTGGGTGTTAGTGCACAGTAATTTTGATCTGTTCCAGAAATTAAAAAAGTAAAAAGAGGACTTGGTAAAATATTTATGGAAGTGGCACTGGCCACACCCATTTAAAATGGTAATAAGATAAGTAACACCAAATTCATGCCACAGCATGGGTACACTAACCTGGGTAGATCTCATGTACATTTTATGCTGTACAATATGGTAAATTGAGAAACTGAATTCAGTTACTAAACTGAATTAAAAAAAATGAGGGCCTCAATTTACTTTTCATTTGTATTTCTGCTGTATATATATTATTATTTCTTATAGGTAATTAGGGATAGATAATTGTTACTAAAAAGGTTTTTAAAATGTTGAAATGGTTATGTTGTAAGTTAATATAGGTATGCATATATCAACAATAATTTTATGATATCAGGTTGCCTCTTTTATTTCGTCATGCCACATCATCATTATTAGATCAATAGCATCCGAGGTTAGAATACACCCACCATATATGAAAAGTACTCATATTAAGTTACTGAACTATGTCTAGCTAGGAAGATGCCTATGTCCAGAAGTGGACCGTGATAGGCTGAGATAGAGAGACTACCTGTGCACTACTTACAATAATATGTAAGTACTAAGTACTAAATTATAAAAAGTCACTATGAACAGTCTTGTACATCAAGCATGTTATAATATCGTATTGTGGTTGCTTTGTTAAATACCTATTTTTGTGTTTCATGAGGAGTTATGGCGATACTAGAGTATAATTAAATTATGCTACAGAAATATATGTACAAAGTACCAATATATTTTATAGATTAGTTTATACCTTTAAAGTTTCAAATTATTGAATTAGTATTTATAGGGCACCTAATAATAAAATTAAACAAATATGTTATACGTTTTTTGTCTAATTAGATTGTTGCATCCTTCTAAAAAAAAATATTTTAGGTTCAAGAAGTATATATCTTTTAATTTATTTCGACGTATTTCGTTCATTAAATAAGCCGGTTTACTTTTCTGTGCATAATTATCTATGAAATATTTCATGAATTAAAAATGATTTATCATGGCATCAAACAACGATATGTGTACTAAAGAACAACCTATCATTACAATAAGAAGTAAAACGTTCGTTTACATCGAAAACTTATTGGAGAAACGTTGAAATTTAGATTGAAAAGTAACCAACGGCAGGGGCGTGGTCTTCTTCAGTTATTTGTATGGTGTTTATCAAAAGTTTCACCTAAACTTTACGTTTATTACATATTCCATTGTCTGAACTGTTTGTACTGTAAAAAGACCGGCCAAAGAGGTCCTAAACTAGAAAAATAACAAAATACTTACGTCCAGGGACTCCTTAGACGCCATCTTTCACACACAAACAAATTAATCTGACGTTTCTCCCAAAATCGATAACAAGGTTTCTAGTTGTGTTCGGATACACGATACGGATTTAAAGATAAACGTCTCATAACAAATTAAAAGCCTTAATAATAGCATAGACTAATGAAATAATAGAGATAAGAAATGATATTTTATTCCAATTTTTATTGAAGCACATTATGTGATTCATCATCATCAGCAGCAGGAAAACGTCCACAGCTGGACAAAGGCCTCCCCCTTAGAACGCCACAATGACTGACAACTTGCCATTTGCATCTGTCCGTTTGCCCGCAAATCTGACGATATCGTCGGTCCACCAGGTGGGAGGCCCGCCAACGCTGCGTCTTCCGGTTCGTGGTCGCCACTCGAGAATCTTTCTTCCCTTGCGGCTATCGGTTCTTGCCTGCCCATTGCCACTTCAACTTTTATATGCTTTGAGCTATGTATGTCGGTGACATTCAAGGCCAACCCGCCTACCCAGCTTGGTAACTATGGGCATTGGTAATCCATGCTATAGGCAAAACCTCCATGAAGATTAGCCAAATAAAACGTCCCTCAGTTCATGGGCGCCCTATTAGTAATGACTGGGTGGCGAAAGCGGGAGAGCGGGTCTTGTAGCGTACCCTTGGGGAAGCCTATGTCCAACGGCGGGCTGTAATAGGCTGAAGAGAAAAAACAATAGTCTTACATGCATTATTGATCTTCTCTTTTTGATGATTGAAAAGTTATAAAAAAGTATATTAATGATTAACATGTTATCACAGATTACTAAATAGTTACTACGTACGTAACAGATACTTCACTCAGTAGAGAATTTCCAATACCTACTGCTATAAGAGCCTACTCCGTTGCGTTAGCAACCGCTGCATACTAAAATGTGCCTAAATGCCCAAACGTACAGTTGTGATTGCTTTGCACCGCGCGATCCCACAGCAATCGCAGGGCTGCCGCTTCGATAAAATTAAATTTACATAACTTTTTGTGTCATGTTTTTGAGAACTGTAAATATGTTCTGACTTATATGTGGCAGCTTAAAATTGTATCGTTTCTAAAATATATTTTTTTATATATTGGTTCTGACCGTGCATCAGTGTGTAGGTAAAATAAAAAAATCTTTAAAAGTTACATGTGTTTTATTTTTATATATTTTTGTATAAATTTCTTACCCTTTCTAAATTCTCGGTTATTAAATTTTAGTGTAGAAAAAATTGAGAATCTTATAAAAAGTTTTATGAGATATTGTTTTGGAAAACAAGGGCAGAGAGAATCAAAATGTATGTCATTTAAAATGTCATAAAGAGTACTACCCGGCCTTTGTTTCATTTTTTTTTTCAAAATAATGAATAAACATAGTCTCCCGTTTTCTTACATAATTATGAAACGCATCTGTTGGCACTTTTAACTTTCCGTAAAAAGACGATGTTTTGTTGAATGCTTTAAAATGGATAAACAATCTATTTGTAGATTCATTTAAATCGGGAATGTTCTGTATTTGCACCCATCTACAGCACATAAGGCACCAGACGGCATCGTAGGTAAGCGTACGAACAAATGGAACTATTACAATTAACAACGTGCGTGCGCTTCGCTTGCGAAAACCTCACTGAATTTGGTCCGCAAACGGCCCGAGACCGCTCTCGGCCGAGCGGTAGGTAATTATAGTAAAGATTTCAGTAAAGGGCCCATGACTAGATTGTTCTGTAATGGTTCTCTAATATTGATATTTTTCGTGCATAAATGTTCGTTAAGAGATTGAACCAACCGGTGAGATCGCTATTCTTTTTGTAGTAAATTTGTAGAATAGTAGAATGGTAGTTTAAGTAAAAGCGGCCATCAGATGTTGTTGAAAATTACCAAAAACTAACCTTACGCATATTTTTAGATTTTCACTAAATATAAGCTTATTCAACATACATAGCCAGTCCGAAAAAAGATATATCATAGAACTTGTAATGGATGCTTGGATGATAAAAAAACCTTATCGATGTAGAATAATTAAAAAAGGCGCAGAATGGAGAAGAAAAAATTCAAACAGCACGAATCTAAGTTTTTGCTTGGTTAATGGCGATAAGCTTGCCCCCTAGTACATTACGCACAATGGTGAAATGTGTATTTACTACACATACACACCTCTGCCTAACCCTTCCGGGAATACAGGTAATGTATAAATAATGTTATTATTTCTGACCCATCACTGGTTATGATTATGATTTTAAATAGAAACAACAGATATCACTGAGAAACAAGTTATGTTTTGTCAATTATTCATTTAGGCATTTCCGTTAAATTATTTTCGCAGTAAGATCGATGCGTCTTATTTTGGTTATTAAATAGGAATACACAGAATGGTTAATTTTTCTTTATCTTTTTGAGGGTAATTAGTTGTGTCAAAGTAATGGACAACACTAACTGTCAACTTACGAAATGAACAAACGTCAGTCAGTCATCAATTTGTAAATGTCAGACAACATAACAAATAGGTAAAAGGTAAACCTATACTAATTGAAAGCGGTAAATAAATTATGTATTCGTGTTATAAAAAAATCTAAATTAAAGCTGTGATAACGTGGTAAATATGAGTTTTTACTTTATATGTCAGTATAATATTTTAAACATTCTTTTACCGGTACTTATCTGTTTATAAATCATCGACGCCTTATCGTTTCTTCTCCTGCAAGTGATTACTGTACTCGTCGATATTGTTTATATTCATTTTTTTATGTAAGTGTTGTTGCTTAAAAAGGAAGGGACGTTTTGCGTAAACAATTAAAGTCTGCATCTGGTTACAGTCAATTGTGTACGCTTTTGCTTATGTTTATTAAGTAAAAACGCTGAATGTAATTTACGCTAAAACTGTATGCATAAAAAAACTGTATTTATGGCAGGTTTCAATATGAGGATCAGAAGATTGTCAGCTGTATTTTGGACAACGTGCATAATAGCATTTGTTTTTATACTATATGTGGTAACTGATTTAAGTTTTAAGCTGCCTAGTATAAAACCGGCTGTACAAGATCTTGACGATGTAAGTACTTAATAAATCTGTTTAAAAACTGTAGACTAGCTTTGTTAACATTTTTTAATATTTGATTTCTCTGTCTACACTAATGTTTGTTACTTTTAAATTACGTTAATGTTGATAGGTTACCGGAGATACAACAGTGAGTTTATAATTTTATTATTCCTACTTGGAAGTAGTAGATTGTTAGAGAGATATGATATATATTGCATACGCACATGAAAATATCAATTAAATTCATAAAATACATTTTCATGATATCTTTACTTCTTTACTGTACTGGTTCATGCATACTAACTTTCCCCCTTATCCGCCTTCACAGTTTATTTTAATTGATTATTTTAAATGGGATACTGGTCTTTATATTTCACATTGTGTTATATATGTAATGTAACAACTGGGCTTAACACAAAAACAATTACATATCATAACTTAACAATTTTCTTTTTCAATGAACTTATTTGAAAATATATGATTGTTCATTCATTCTTATTATTTATTGTTTTTATTAAGTTTTTATGCACTATGATTTTCCTTAACATTAAACTTTGCAATGAAAACTAATCACATGTAAGTGTTAATTTATAATATAAGCAATAATATATTGTTTTGTTAAATTGAATGGATATTATAAAGCTTTCCAACATTTTCAGACTAAATGGTCATCATTTGAAACAAAGTTGCGGCACATTGAAAATGAGTTGAACCAGCATCATGCAGTGGTCGGAGAAATTAAGTCTGCTGTGGACCAGATTGTGGAGCAGTCACAGGAGTACCATCCTCCACAGAAGAGGCCCAAGGATGTGTACAGGGAGGATAAGGAGCCAAAAGACTTCAAGGCAGTAGGGGATGAGCCACCAAAGATGCTTGTTCCATTTAATCAGTCAGCCTGCCCAATACAGACACAAGACGTTCCTAAGACAAATATACAGGTATGATCTCATTCTTAACAAACATAATAATATACATAAGATACAAAGGTAATTCTTATCAGACATTTTATTTTAAGTAACCTGTTCAGTTTTTCGCTGCTGGGCAAAGGCCCCCATTATTTTTCCACAAAACCTGTCCAATGCCTTTACAGGCCATGTCTTTCCTGCAAAGATAATAAATTGAAACACCTTGATAATTTTTTTGTTGTATGCATACTGTATATAGTAATCATATAATCTTATAGCAGTTTCTCCTATATTGTATTAGGATTAACTGAACGCTAGTGTATATTATTTTCAGTCATGTTTCATACTCATAATTCATCTAAAGATAAAAATAATCAAATGTTTAGTTAGGGTGTACTAATTCACTGTCAACTGACTATAAAGACTGTTAAATATCGAAAAGCTAGCTGAGACTGCAACAATAGATTACCTAATAATCAAAAAAGTGCATTGAGGTATGCTTTTTATTAGTCTCTGATATTGAACCCACGTCTTCACACTCGTAGCTCGCGCGGCCTCGAGATTGTGACGGTTCGGTAAACCGATAATGGACCAATGTTAAATTACGCATACTATTCATTATTTTAATCATACTATTATACCTGATAAAAATCAGTACTGACAATCGATTATATTATTATTGACATATATAGAAGTTTACGTAGGTAATTAATTTCTTTTGAACTCCAATTTGACGATGTCTATATCTTTAGTATGTATGTATATCATCACACCTCTAGCCTTGCGAGTAGACAGTGTGTCAACTTGAATATTTTTCACTAACTATACTCATGTCGCCTTAAAGTATTAGGTAGCGAGCCAACATAAGTACATCCAGACCCCTTAGACAAGTGGCAAAACGCTTGACAAATAGAAATAGAATAGAATGATAAATGTATGGGAATGACATAACGATTCGACTATGTTATCGATGACATGTGTCATTCCCATACATTTTTCATTCTATTCCATTTCTATTCGTCAAGCGTTTTGCCACTTGTCTAAGGGGGCAGTGGAGATTATTATTTACTCAGTAGTGCCCTAAAATATCTAAGTACCTTCCCAAAATTGGTATTTGCTTAAGTTAAACCCGCAACCTTGCGAATGCGCATCCGAGCTGTGCGCTACTAAGCCACCACAACAGTTCTAAAGTATCTGTAATAATTGTTATAAGGATTTACTTACAACTTTTGGGATGCTTATTAGTTTCGTAAATCTATCTGTGAGTTGTAAATTAGTCTAGAAATGTTGCGATCTCTGTTCAAGTTTAAAAACTTTAAGACTGCCTCGTCGGTCTAATGATCGCTAAGCGCGACTGCTGAGCACGAGGTCGTGGGCTCGAATCCCGCCTCGGGTAAGGTGTTATTGGGTTTTTCAATAAGATCATTCTTAGTACCAGTACGGTGTCTGGGTTTGTGCCCGGTTAATGGCAATAGGCTTACCCCCTATTACATTGGGACCTATAACATAACTGGCGAAATGTACCCACATTTACTAGTTACTACATAGTACTATAGGTACACCTCTACCTTCCCCTTCAGGTAATACGGGCGTTATGTTATGACGTTATAGACCAGTATAGACCATAACATTATTTGCAAGAGGGATCTCTAATAATATGTCTCTTCTCTCTACCACGACAACGACAATGACACGGAGTACTATTAGATATCCTATGACGAAAGTAACACCACCTTATATTGCAGATGTTATCAATGTATGACCGGATCATGTTTGAAGACGTTGACGGCGGAGTATGGAAGCAGGGCTGGGAAATTGAATACAGTGAGGATCAATGGAGCAAGAAAAATAAACTGAAAGTTTTTATAGTGCCACACTCCCATAATGATCCAGGTAATGTATAATCATCATATTTACATCACAGTTTGTATGTTATCTGATAAGTTTCGTGATGACCAATGGCCTCGATAATTTCATACACAGGTATAGAAATGAAATAGAAACAGTATCAAAGAACACCAGCCCCCTTAGACAAGTGGCAAAACGCTTGACATATAGAAATAGAATAGAATGATAAATGTATGGGAATGACAAAATGATTCGACTATGTTATCGATGACATGTGTCATTCCCATACATTTTTCATTCTATTCCATTTCTATTCGTCAAGCGTTTTGCCACTTATCTAAGGGATCAGTAGTAGTCATTTTAAGTATCAAGAACGTAATTTACGAGTATGAGGTAACATTTTACAGATTAATCTATAATGGAAATATCTCTCCTGATAGATTATTGTGGAAACGACATTGGTTGAGATAAGGCTGCCAATCTAGAATCATAAATAAATAAATGCTCTATTCTTTGTTACTTGTTAGAATAAAAACTTTAATTCAAGGAGTCCACACGGCGATATGAAATTAAAAAATCCAATATAGGAAAAAAATACAATTCGGTTTTCATTTCACACATTTTACTCCAGTGACCGGCGAAATTAAAATTAATTTAAAAGATGGTTTATCTGCGAGATCTTTACGCTGATAATGGTCTATTTACGCTTTGCCATGCCCTTTGTACTTGGACCGAGATTTTTATGCGCCCTTTTAGAACCGGTAGTTACTCCAATCTAAGTCGCGCAACTAATCGAAGGACACTGCTTATCACGCAGCCTGTTACCCAATAAAGATTAGAGTTTACGATCATTTTGTACATATATGTTGTGTGGGTTTTACATTACCATTATTGACGCCTCCATTATTGAGTTGCTAACAACGGTATACTGTACCTACAGCTTTACCGATCGTCGACTATATAAAACATGACATCACGCCTGTGTTCCCCGAAGGGGTAGGCAGAGGTATATAGTTCACCCACATTTCGCTTGTAATGTTATAGGTATATAATATATTAACAAGCTGATTGTCCGCGAAGTTCCACATTTTAAATGCATGTCATGAGGCAAAAAACGTTGACTATCTGACACGTGATCTACTTAATAAGTAAACATATCTATATTACCATTATTTTAATTATTCGAAATACGATTTACATAGATCGTGCAATAGACTGCGTAGTGAAAACTGATTAGGCAGGTACAATAGTTTACACGAGGAAACATATTTTACTACATTTTTTAAAGTTCATTAAATAATAATAACCACACGATTTAAAAAGAGTGTTATATTTATAAATATAATGTGGGTATTCTACAAAACGTGATAAGGCATAAGGTTATCTGAGCGCATTCTGCATTAATACCTCGTAATACCTCATAACAATTTCATCTCAAGAATTGTTGATATAACATTGCAGGATGGATAAAGACATTCGAGAATTACTACAAATCGCAAACACGTGCGATATTTAACAATATGGTGGAGAAGTTGTCTGAGGGTATAGGTAGGAAGTTTATATGGGCGGAGATCAGCTACCTCTCGCTGTGGTGGAACACCGACGCGACTGATAAAGATAAGACTGCATTCCAGAAGTAAGTATGCGGGTCAACCTGCGAGTTATTGATTATATAAGTCTTAGTAACAATGCGGTAATGATTAAGGAATCTAAGAATGCTATAAAGAGATATGCATTTCACTGATCCCTAATACCTTACAGGGAACAGACTTAAAACTCAAAATTGGTAAAAAAAAAAGGAATATATAAGGGTTTCGAGTTTATTATTTAGAGGCCAAGTAAAAGTTGATCACTTTAAAAATCTCGCGACCTTGACGATGTTTTAAAGATTAAACATTACACCAAATACCCAGTTCTGAATGTAATTATACACATTATTTTTACAGCTTGCTTAAATCTGGAAAAATAGAAATAGTCACGGGTGGTTGGGTAATGAATGACGAAGCGAATTCCCATTGGTTATCTATAATTCAGCAGCTCAAGACTGGCCATCAATGGTTGATTGACAACCTAGGTTACATACCAAAGAATGCCTGGTCTATCGACCCCTTCGGCTACTCCAGCTCCCAACCCTACCTGCTCAAATTGTCTGGGATGGAAAACTCAGTTATACAGAGAGTGCATTATAGGGTTAAAAAAGAATTGGCTTCGAATAAACAGCTGGAGTTTAAGTGGCGACAACTATGGGGTAATATAGCTTTAAAATAATTGTTACAAAATTAATGTTCTTTTCATGAACATCAAGAGTGCTGTCAATCGTTTTATTTCCGAAGTAATCTTCAAACATGACAAGAAGATCAGTTTTAATGAACAGAAACAAAACTGTATCCTTTTCATTTTAATCATTAACATTCTACAGCTGTATTTAACATATTATTAAGTACATAGTACATAGTTTCTTGTAATTAGTACGCAGTACCTATATTATATATTAAAACCTGTGTTTATATACCTAATATTAATGGTAATTTAATTTTGCAGATGGTATTGGTAAAACAGATATGTTTACTCATATGATGCCGTTTTATTCTTATGATGTTCCACACTCCTGTGGGCCGGATCCAAAGGTGAATTTCAATTAACATATAATTCATCTTTACTGTTATCATAAAAGGTAGTTGTAATAGTGAATAAGTAATATCAGTTCAGTAGGTATATAAATGTTATTGTTTGGTTTATAATAAAATATACATACATATATGATATAAACAGTGTATGGTGTTAATACAATGGGTAGCGTAGTACAGAATGCCTTGTACTTTACAATTTTTAAGTGCATCGATTATATTTTCACCATAGGGTACACACATAGGCCCAATTATACTTCTTCTTTTTTCGTCGTATCTGCTAGCTCTAATTGTCACGTGGTAATAGATCATGCCACATCACAAAGGAAGTCAGTTTAATAAAATCTTATGGGTTTCAATAACAAAGGTGTCTTGTGCTTTCCTATGCTACAACAAACTGACTGGCCGGTAGTTCAACCAGTCTTCTTCTTATCCTGGTGTCAGAGTTTATATGGCCTGTAGGCATCTCACATTAAGTCTTACACTCTCTCTCCTTTAAACACTGAGTAAAACTCTCTCAGGTGTGCCGGTTTCCTCAAGGTGTTTTCATTCGCCGTTTTTGCAACTGATAAATAATTTATAATACGCACATAAATTCGAAAAGACTTGCCGGGGTTTGAATTTGCGACCTTTGACTTGGGAGTACAACGTTCATACCGCTCCGCTATCAGTGTTGTTAGTATAACCGGTAACCAACGACATTATTTTCAGATTTGCTGTCAATTTGATTTTAAGAGGCTCCCAGGCAATGGAGTTACTTGCCCTTGGGGAATCGCGCCGCGGAAAATCATTGAGAAAAATGTTCAAGAAAGGTTAAATTTTATTTTTATTATTTATGTTACTTAGACCGTTTGAATGACTCCCGTAATAGGAATATGTTTGTTCTGTTTATATAATGATGATTTGTATACATATGTAACCTATTTTATATTATTTTTACGTTATTTCATTTAGGGCATCATTGATCCTGGATCAATGGCGCAAAAAAGCCCAGCTGTATAGGAGCAACGTGGTAATGTTCCCGCTCGGAGACGACTTCAGATACGACCGCGCCAACGAGTGGGACAACCAGTACCAGAACTACGAGATACTCATCGATTACATCAACAACAACGACGCCTGGAATGCCGAGGTAATACATGACAAAAATACCTACCGTTCCATCGGACTATGAGAGTGAGGGAATAAGGAGTACACCTTGTTTACGCGCATACTTGTGCACTATAAAATCTCCTGCGCAGTTGGCTAGTCTCAGATGAAACAGGCCGCCGTGATGGAAAATCGCTTAGGAGGAAATTATAATTACATGGCAATAAACATAGGCAAAGGTACAGTCAACAACAAAACAAGATACAGAACATTTTGATATACTTATAATTTTAATAGATTGATATTGAATTATTGATGTATATTTCTCTCAATTATTACACATTAACTTTCCTAACTTGTAATGCTACTTCTGTTGCTGACCGTACAAATGTTACTACACATATATTTCGTCACATATGTTATCATCATACACCGCACCATGTTAGGCGTAGCCCTCTCTTTTTGTGCCAGTGACCACGCCCTGTGCCAGCTTCATCCAGGCTCAACCTAAGATGACTAAGACGTTTTCAGCTCATCTCGCAGCCATCTAAAATATTTTATGGTTAGGTACATGAAAACGGGAGCGAGCCTCTATTAACCGGGCACAATTTTTAACCCGGCTCGTGAATTTAACCCAGCACCTCAACTTCCACACTCGACTGTCTTTACAAACACTTGACAATGTTTACTAATACTTGTGATCTCATAGTTACGTGGACTTTAATTATTACAGGTCCACTTCGGATGATTATATCGATAGATATAATATTCGAGTATAATCAGAATGATGTTAATTATCAACGTCTTTGACCATAATATTTATTATCAGTCCTAATGATTAAAAGTAGGTTAATAGTTTGATTATCTATTCTTTTTCCGGCTGATGTTGAACACAAGGAAATTTTATCTTAAAAGAGTTTAAAAGTCTGATCTTAACGTCCATTTATCTACATAATTTAATTTTCTTAATAAGTAGAGTTGTCTCGGTTAATATAGTTCGCCCAAAACTTTGTCACCTCTCGGATTTCCGCAGTACCCAATTTTTAGATTTTGTAGGACGGTGAACATGAGACAGGGATATAATTTTTCAACGGACTTGCGCAGTTTTTAATTAGGGCCTAACTTCAGATGACTCATAAAGCAATGCGCGAAATATATCTAAAGTGAAAAAATTGTAAAAGCCGTTTCTTCAACGGAGGGAAGCGAATAGGCAATGTCTATACATTAATTATACTATCCTAATTTTGACGCGGATTGAAAACAGTAACATCAAATTAATGTGGCGCACATACCCCGGTGGCAAGTCTCCGAACAATGTATAGAAAGTAGCAACGGGTCTGAATACAATATGTATTGTAAAGGCTAGCGCACATTATGACGGCACGCACCGCACCGCATCGCATAACAATTTCATCTTCCATCTTCTTTCATCACTTTCGTACATTTTATGTAAACTATCGCACACTACAGGCGGGCCGCACCACGCCAATTGCTTTGGCGTAATTTTGCATTGCGGTGCGCTGCGGCTGCGCGAGCCTTAACATTAGTCTAACATTTTTCACATGAATCCAATCAGACCCCTTAGGCAAGAGGCAAAACGCTTCACGAATTGAAATGGAATAGAATGAAAAATGTATGGGGCTGACACATGTCATCGATAACATAGTCGAAACATTATGTCATCTCCATACATTTATCATTCTATTCGTCAAGCGTTTTGCCACTTGTATAAGGGGTCTGATATAAATGTGAGTATTATCTGCGGCCTTTGCGTCTATTACAGACGCATTGAATGTGGGTTGATACCCCTGAATAAGGAGAACTCCCTGTCCTTAAACAATTACTGGCGAGATTGTATGTAAGAACGCACCGTTCATCTGCAAACCTCATTTCAGGTACAATTCGGAACTCTCCAAGATTACTTCAAAGCCCTCCATACGGAAGTAAAGATGACCGACTTCCCGGTGCTGTCGGGCGACTTCTTCACGTACGCCGACAGGAACCATCACTACTGGAGCGGGTACTACACGTCCAGACCGTTCTATAAGAACATGGACAGGGTTCTGCTGGCCTACGTGAGGTTAGTTCAAAGATTTGCAGACTTGTTTACTTTAAGGAATTAAAGAGTAATTGTTTAGTGCACCTTATATGAGACTCAATGTGTAAAAAGATGACTCAATTTTTTTTTAGTCTATAACAGTTTATTCATAGTTTTTTTAATCAAAATTCCCCCGTTTTGCAATATACCCTGACATTAACTGTCATATACACACTTAAGCTAGGGAAAATGGGCTGCAAATTGTACAATATTTGCATAATATATCCCATGCATAAAAGCTCTCTAATAAAATAAATCACACATATCTCTCATTATTTATTTTTACTATAACCTTTAACCTATTACCTTCTCCTAAATAGGGCAGCAGAAATAATATCAGCGCAGGCGATGTCGTCCCGCTCCGTGACGAACATAATGTCGCTGCAGCTGCGCGACCGCGTGGAGCAGGCGCGCCGCATGCTGGCCCTGTTCCAGCACCACGACGGCATCACCGGCACCTCCAGGGACGAGGTCCGCGAGGACTACGCCAAGAAGTAAGTATGGGGGCGCTGGTGACGTCATCGGGCTCCGTGACGAACATAATGTCCACCTGTATTGACGAGTTCGTCAATACAGGTGGACATGGATTTTATTATTTATGGGTACTAACTGTATAAGTAAAATCTCGTTGTTGTCGGCTGTGGCCAAACGACCTTACGGTGACGTTACTACGGTCATTCTTAACACAATTCCCAACGAAGACTTACTTCTTGACTTAATCCTCGCGGAGTTCCGCGAGGATTAAGTCAAGAAGTAAGTCTATCGAGATTTTACTTATACAGTTAGTACCCATAAATAATAAAATCTTTTTGTAGAGAGCCAGTTTAATTACAGTCTGGATGTGTGCCCGGTTAATAGCATTACACTCGTCCTCTATTACATTGAAACTTAAAAATGTGGGTATAATATAAACTTTCGACCTCTTCGAGGGATGTAGGCAAGTTGGGGTTATAACCGATAACAAGACCACCAGCACTGCGATTCCCAAGCCGCGTGCCAAACATGGGGATTATGGCACCCCCCCCCATATTTAAGGGTAAGGCGTATGTTCAACAGTGGACGTCTTCAAACTTATGCTGATCTTATAATCGTCTATTTGTTCCAGAATGCTGACAGCTATAAAATACAGTCAGTCTGCGATCCAGCAAGCCGCGTATTATCTCCTCAAACAGCCGCCGATTTTGGAACAGACGCAGGATGACATATACTTCGACGTGGACGACATCTGGCGGACGCACGACGAGATACCGAGCAGGATCACGATAGCCTTGGATGTGGTGTCGCCTTCCAGAAAGATCGTCCTGTACAACGCCCTCGCGTTCAGAAGATATGATGTACTGACCCTGTTGGTCTCCTCGCCTCATGTTGAAGTGAGTCTGCTTTTAATTTATCAGCCTATTTTTCTCCCTTTCTTTTATCCAGTCTTATCGGTCATGTGCGAGAGTAGACAAGTCATTCCTAGCAAGCATTTCGTCACGTTACAATCGCGATGCAAATTTTATCCCATAATGCGTTGGATGTGAGGCAGACATGTCCAGCCCAGTTCTATTTTAGCTTGACAAATTTTTAATAAAGATGACTTTATTTTGAGGATTATTTTATAATACATTTTGTATGTTGGCACGAATAAGTCTCATGTAACTTTGAACACTATGTGAATAAAATTACGGCTTAATTTCGTATGTAGACCGCCTGTTGCCTCGCGACTGTTATATTACGTAACCTTTCAGGTGTTCGACTCGGAAGGCAACCCGCTGATGTCGCAGATCTCGCCGGTGGTGGCGGGCGACAAGCGGCTGGCCTTCGCGGCCAACAAGTACCAGCTGTCGTTCCCCGTGATTGTCGACCCGCTCGCACTCACCGTCTACACCGTGTCGCTCAGGGACCAAATGAGCATCAACAAGTTAGTTTCTCACTTTGTACCGATATTATATGGTAAGACGAGCTCGTAGCTACGTGGCTACCTCGCAGATCAGTTGATCTACGAGGTTAAGCTGTGATCGCCGCGGTCGCCGCGGTCAGTCTTGTGATGGGTGACCGTTTTCAGATGTCGAGACTTCTCTGTGCTTCGGAAGGCACGTTAAGCCGTCGCCCGTGGTCGTGTTGGTGTACCGTCCCATCGAACTATGGGAGTAAGAAAATAGAGAGTGCATGCATACTTGTGCACTATAATATCTCCTGCATAGTTGGTTAGTCTCGGATGAGACAGGCCGCCGTGTCTGAAACTCGGTCGGGGAACATTATTTTATATGTATTATACCTAGCGGACCCGGCAGACGTCGTCCTGCCCGGAAAAGCAGCGCCATCTACCGGGTTCAATTGTGGTTCAACCATTGAAGACCTATTGAAATATACACACAAAATTTCATCCAAATCGGTCCAGCCGTTTAGCAACAGTTAAATGAAACACACATGAACAGAAAATTTATATACAGTAAGATACTCACTTTCTATTGCTATCTATCATCTCAGATACACATCGTACGCCCACATCCGAGTGTACAACGCAGACTACTGGACGCTGGACCTGCCGAAGATGTTCCCGGTGGAGCAGCCGTCCGCGCGGCTCAACGAGGACATCAGCCTGCAGGCCGGGAACAGCACGCGCGTCGTCACCAACCTTAACGGACTCATCAAGGCTGTGGTGTCGCCTGACGGCACCACTGTACCTGTACATATGGATTATGCGAAGTAAGTGCTCATTATATGCTTAAATACGATACATACATACCGGTCGTGTATGCATATATCATGTATGCGTGTATGCATTTATATGTAATAAACGTGTCTATCTTTTTAAAATTTACTTTATTCATTTAATCATAGCATTGACGAAATTCTAAACAAAATTAATTAATTAATTTAATCATGTAAACACTTTCAAAGCGTCTTTTCCGGGTAAAAAGCAGCCAAATGTTGTTTCTGGGCGTTTCCGCACCAAATTTGAACTGGTTACTGTAATCAAGTAGCAAAGTGGCTCTGCAGTCATGTAGAAAGCACGGACCAAGTGACCATGTGGCTGTGTAGACTTGTAGCACTGTAACCAGGTAGCCTTGTAGCACTATATCTATGTGTAACCTTGTAGCACTAACCACGTTACTGTGTAGCCTTGTAGCACTGTAACCAGGTAGCCTTGTAGCACTATATCTATGTGTAACCTTGTAGCACTAACCATGTTACTGTGCAGCCTTGTGCCACTAACATGTCGCTGTGCAACCTTATAGCACTGTAGCCATGTAGCCGTGTAGTCACCTCTCTGACGTAAGTACACGCCGCCAGGTACGACAGCGAGCGCGGCAAGGACAGCAACAGCGGCGCGTACCTGTTCATCCCGTCGGGCCCGGCCGCCGACTTCCGCGCCGAGCCCTACCCGGAGCTGGTGGTGGTGGAGGGGCGCTACAAGGCCACGCTCTACACCGCGCACACCTCGCCCAAGGCCGCAGACCTCGTCATCGCGGTGAGTGGCAGTTCACACAAGTTATTATTAAAATAAATAGCAAAAAACAAACCATAATGTTATCCTGTCCGAATTTTGGTCACGGCCTATCTTAGTTAAGTCTAGCCTAGTGCCGTGTACGCGCAGACACGGATGCACTCCATATTCACACACTCTCATAGTCTGATGGGACGGTAGACCGACACGACTGAGAAGATTTTGGCCCAAGACCAACATACCTTGCGAAGCATGGATAGATCTTGACATGTGAAAACGGTTACTGAACAGCGCAACAGCAGTGTATTGAAGAGCCGTTAAAAAATGATTGTAATTACTTATTTATCGAGAAAGCCAATTGGCTAAATGTGACGTATTAACATAAAGGACAGCATTTCTTTGAGTTATAAAATAGGGTAATAATAATGATTTCGCCTTACATACAGATTACGGTGCACAACAACCCGTCGCTGCCGCACAGCGAGGTGGAGATCAGCAACACGCTGCTCATAGACCCGCAGGTGGACGACCTGGAGCTGGCCCTACGGTTCCGCACTGCTGTCAAGAACGGGGACACCTTCTACACCGACATCAATGGCATGCAGGTGACACACGGTTATTTAATATTGATATACACAGTAAATACTACCAAAAAAATAATTAAAATAATATAAATGGAATAAAAATAACAGAAAAAGTTGCGGTGTTATTTTTATCATATCTCGCATTGGTATGCTTTGAATATCTGAAGCCAATTCTTTCATTTAAAATCAACTCTGTTTAGAAGTTAATTCAGAAAATTCTCTCTCTCTCAGCCTATAGCGGTCCAATGCTGGACATAGGTCTGTCCCAAGTCATTAGATAATTCTAAAATGTTTAAATCCAATTTTTTACGTTTAACAGTCATTCTAGCTAACAAAACTTCTCTATCTTGTAAGTGGGTAGCTCTAACCATTGCCCGTGGTCCACAGATGATAAAACGTCGCTACTTCGACAAGCTCCCTCTCCAAGCGAACTTCTACCCGCTGCCCGCGGCCGCGTACATTGAAGACGAGAACATTCGCTTCACGCTGCTCACGTCCACCCCGCTCGGCATGGCCGCGCTGCAGCCAGGACAGATCGAGGTATGCCATTGTCAGCCTTAATACTATGTAAAAAGGTTGAGTTTTAAATTGCAATAGTCGTAACTACAAATTTGACCATAACGAATCCTTACGAACAATGAAATTTTAATTTTATTTTAATAACATTAAGGTCTGTTATTATTCGTTTTTGTACCGAAATGTATGTGTACAGACTCCTATTGCCTACGAAATTGGTTTTTAAATAAGACTACAAATACATTATATACTTATTATGTTATGTATTATATTATATTATGTATTGTAGGTGATGCAAGATAGAAGACTGAGTCGGGATGACAACAGAGGGCTCGTGCAGGGCGTCCTCGACAACATACGGACACGACACACGTTCAAGATCATCATAGAGAATGCTAAGAAACCTTGTGCGGTAAGTTCTTGTCTTTTCTAATTAACAAAACCATAGAAATTTAGTAAGGGTGGATAGATGTATGTTACCCCTTCACGCAAAAACCACTGGACGGATTTTTATCAAACTTTATGGAAATATAGCATAACATTAGAATAACACTCAAGGTATTTGCAAAATAAAAATGATTTACCATAGACAAGCTGCCGTGACCAAAATGCGGTCAGGAAAACATAAACAAATGAACCAGTAAGTAATTCCCCTCAGCACAAGCCGGCGGCACAGCGCCCGGCGGGGCAGCTGACGCTGGGCGCGCACGTGTCGCAGCAGCTGCAGCTGCAGCCGCTCGTGGCGCTGCACTACACGGCGCGCGAGGACTCCTCGCAGGCCGGCTACTCGCGCGCGCGCCTCAACCACGCCGACCTCGTGCTGGCCTCCTACCACTCGCATGTGTCCGCTAAGGTACCTACGACGATCTATATACTAATACGTGAAGCGAAAACATTGGACCCCATTTTAAGAAAAAATCACGGACGATGGAGTGTGAAACTTGAACAGTTATAGTTTATATGAAGGAGTGCAGGAAGCTAATATTTGAACTGGAATGGGAGGCGATGGAAGTTTGACTTTACCTAATAATAATAATAATATCTCGAGACAGCCCACACTCGGTCATCTGATCGCAAAAAAACCCTAATGATAGCCTTGCAAAACACGTTTTACCGCCGAACTCAGAGACATTTAATGATTACTTAAACCGTCACCAAGTAAAGGTTTTCTTTATGAAATCTTTGCTTAGTGTCAGTTTAAGTAATCATTAACGTCTCTGAGTGCGGTAATTAGAGATTCCAATGTGAAATGTTTACAACCGTTGGGGGTACTTGATAGTCAATAATATATTGACATATTAATAAAAATACAGAAGGCAAAAATACAATTTATTTGTAATGTTTTGAAGAATTAGAGCGCAAATATTATGTGTTAGTAACGAAGTTAGTTTTAAACCGTGACGATTAAATACAATGTATGTTTACACAGAACAAAGAGGGTAAAGTACTGCACGGTATGGGGATCACGTTGCAGCGAGTGCACCTCGACACGTGCTACGGCAGCAGCGGGGTGAACATGTGGTACCACGCGGGAGCCGGGCAGGTGAGTTGACACGTGTAATGGAGAGAATGGACATGTGTATTGTGTATGTGTTGTCTGACAGGAAGGGGTGGGAAGTTTGTGGTTCACAAATCTATTAAAATATGGTGAAAGAAGCAATAGGTGCGTTTGGCATTTACACGCAATAAAACATTTTTAGTCTTCTTCTTTGTTGTGTCGTGGTGGCCTAGTGGTTGGCATACCGTATTTCTATGCACGAGGTTGCAGGTTCAAACCCAGGCAAGTATCAATGTGCCTTTTTCAATGTCATAAATACTTTCTTAGATATTCTAAGACACCACTGACTGACGGTGACGGAAAACATCGTAAGGAAACCTGGATTTACTTATCTGAAATCGCCAACCCGCAGTGAGCTAGCGTGGTGATCAGTGCTCAATCCTTCTCTATACGAGAAGAGGCCTTTGCCCTGCAGTGGGACAGTTATAGGCTGTTATTATTATTATATTATTATTTATAGTCTTCTTCTTTGACACGTATTAAAGTATTCAACCATACGATATGGTTGACGTGTCAGAGTTTAAACCGCATGTAACCTCTGACATGGCTTTACACACCGTTGAAACATTTTTAGTAAAGTAAGGGCATAAAAATATAGCAAGTCCGTAGCTACTGACTGTTACATCACACTAATATTATAAAGGCGAATGTTTATGAGTGTGATTGTTTGTATGTTACTTCTTCACGCTCAAACGGTTAGACCAATTTGATGAAATTTAATATGGAGGTAGCTGACAACTACAAACAAACAAAGTCGCACCTGTTTCCCAGACTGGCAACCACCATTGATTTCCTTTTCCTACGATCCTGGGATATTCTTTGGCCCTCCTTTACTATCGACCCTTACCAGAATAACTCCAATCTCAGAATATATTCGCAGCGAAATGTGTCGATGATATCGCAAAAATTGCAGGGCGACCTTTATGTGACCTGAGACTTACCTGTATGAGATTGGGTACAGGCCAGCGGCTGGTGGCTTAGTTAAGGAAAACCTTGTTTTAATTCCTCGTTGGTTTGGTCGCTGAGACTGCTGAGCACGAGGTCCTAAGTTTGAATCCCGGTTCCGGCAGAGTGTTACTGGGTTTTTCCATTAGATAATTCTCAGTAGCAGCTCTGAGACTAGATTTGTGCCCGCTTGATGGCAATAGGCTCGCTCCCTAATACATTGGGACCTTTAACGTAACTGGCGAAATGTGGGTGTACTATAGGTACACCTCTGCCTACCTCTTCGGGGAATACAGGCGTGTTGTTATGTTGGTTTTTATTTTTTTTTGTTCCAAATAAATATATTTAAATATACCCAGCATTGGTATACTCGCCGATGTCTTCCTCGGCTACTACATTCACACATTATTGTTACAGATTCAATTATCAGAGCTCTTGGACGTGTCACCTGACAAAGTGTACGACAGCTCTCTGACGTATGTGACTGTCCGCAACCAGGTACCTGACGGTGTGGTCACCTTGTGCCCGATGGAAGTGAGATCACTGTTCATTAACGACACACTTAAGAAATACAACTATTAATAGTATTCTCAATTGATGTAAATTTTCTAAGGCCGGAGACTTTTTGTTCAGATTGACAAAGTTAACTAAAGTATTTTCTAATTTAATTTGATTTATAATAGGCGCTCTTTATTGGCTCTTACGGCTAACTTCCAATGAAGAAGCCGTAAGTCGCTTAGTACCCGTCCTATCGGAAGTTAGCCGCAAGTGAACGCGTAGTACCCGTTTTGTAGGTTTTATACTCCGCTATTATATTCTTAGTTCAACGGTTATGTACGACGGTGAAAAAATCCAGAGAAAATTTGTTTGACGTTCGCGCGGTTTTGTTTTCGGCCCTTACTTAAGAATTATTAAATGGTCGTTTAATATAAAATTAAATAAATATGTCTGCTTTAATGTTAAATTAAATTGGAAACGGTTAAGTAGTATTGTTTGCTTACTTTTAATTTTGTCCATAAAAGTCTCGGTCTATGGTATCGGCCTATATGTCACGGTATATAATTATTATTAACATTCAACATTGAGTTATTGAAATAGTTTTATCTTGTTATTTGGCTGGAAAAAGCTAAATCAACATGATTTAGCTTTTTTCAGTTTACCAGTTTATTGTGATTTTGGGACTTGTAATGTTATGGCTTACGCCCATAATAATAAGGTTCAAATTTATATAAAACCTTAGCATTCGCCAATCATTAGATAATTACGTTTTAAATAAAAAACGTTACACATAGGGCCTGTTTTACCATCGACAAGTAAAGTGTTAAGTAGAATAATCGCCCCTTAAAGTTACCCGTAAATACTCCTACGAATTTCACTATATCTAAACATTAATCAGGGGATAAACTGGCCTGTAACTAAGATACGATAGACGATACTCGGTAACTTTAACTTGCCGATTAGAGTGAATCCAGAAGTAACTATTCAACACTTTACTTATAGATGAATATATTATAGGTGAAACAAGCCATAGACTTACGCCCCAGTAAATAAATAATAATTATATTGTTTGGCATCTTTGCCGTATATTTTCAATGCACAAACGTTTTATTTTCATTTTAGGTCAATTATTTTTAATTATCTAAATTATTAAATTATGTAACAAGTGGCCAGTGGTAGTGTTTTTCGCCACAACTGACTGAGTGAGTACTGGTTCGCTTTTATTTGGGAATTAAACGTCATTTATTTTTATATCTTGATAAATTAATTGATGATTTTTATGTTTTGAAATGAATTTGTTTTTCTTTATTCATAGATTATGATGTGAGTGAAAAAAATTATTTATTATATACCTACACATAATGTAATAGTTGCAATTGTTATACTGCCATGTTGAAAGTGTTCCAACGTTCAACATTTTACTATGAAATGGTTGCTATTAGAGGTGTCTAGTGATAAGTCTTGTATATATTTGCACGTCAATACTTAACAGTCACCAGTAATGTAGTGCGCTATGATATGGATCATGTGTATTTAAAATAATGCATTAACTTTAATAAGGGTAGCGAGTAAATCAATATCGTTCCGTCGGCGTTTTAATATATAAATATAATATTATATAGAATTGTATCTGTTTGTAAAACATTATTTGCAATCAGTGCCGTTAATAGGGCCAGCGGTGCCCAGGCACAGGGCGCAGAAATTACCAGACCAGGACCAGAGGCAATAGAAAAAAGCCGCTATTAAAGACGCTCGCATCGGGCGCTTATAAATCTAGTTACGGCACTGTTTGCAACATGTTTGTTTTCATGAGATGCTCATCTTACAGGCTACACCACACTACTGTAAGCTCATAAAGTAATGACTGCGAGCGTTTGAAGCAAATTACCATTGGGTCCTTGGTGTACTTATTTATTCCTTATTATACGGCCAAACGGCCTTAATAAATAATACGATTTGAGTGATATATAAGATTTTTAAAGTTATTAAGTCACTATAAAACCAGGCGTAAAATGAGTATTTCTGAAACTAATGTTGTCTGTTCTAATATAGGAATGTGCCGGCACTAATACAAGAGATCTCAATATGTGAATTCAGCGGTAAATAAGTATTTAAGGCGATATCACTGTTCTATAATAATACGTACCACATGTATTTATAAATTTCCTTCCAATCATTTACCTATGTAAAATATTAGTGAGATTTGTATTATAATGTTTTGTTATACATGTAAATTTATTTCATAATGATGTTGTAAATATAGATTGTGTTAACATTAACTTTTTGTTTCTTTTTCGTTTAAATAAAACGTCTCCTCTCACTAGGAATCTCTCCTGTATCGTGGGTACGCTTCACAAACATGAAATATCACATACACAAACACCCAGCCTCAGGACAAACATCTGCGGATCGCACTAATATTTATCCCGTGCGGTGTCGAAGCCGCAACTCTTACACAGCAGTCCAATCGCTTAGCCACTGCGCTAAACAGGTCGTAAACTTACTACTAATATAATTCTGCGGATTGAGATTACATTGTTCTAACGACTATAGTTATGACAGCAGGCACAATGTGGTCAGTTTGATTTTTCTAGCTATTAGCGGCACGAGTTGACAGTTTATTAAAGGTTACGCTTGCCGCAGTTGTTCGGTAGATGGATGACGGTCTATTTCACACAGACACTTCGGAACTTCAAATAGCACGTTCGACTCCGGCTGCTGAGTGGATCTTTGAAAGTCGTTACAGTAGTCAGAAACTCGAGACAATCACATAATGTCTGTCTGTCGCTCATATCGAAAAGTGGTATTCACCTGCAACAAGTCAGACACTAATCCGAATCTAACATAATACGTGTAAAAATAAAACGAATGCAATTTAATTAAGAGTTCATTTATTCAAAACTTAACATGGTAACAATATTATGTCATTACTATCACAAACCTAAGATAACAAGTAAAGCTTAAAACTGTTTCGATATAAATATACTGTGTATAAAGTTTAATTGCGAATAAAAGCAAACGTAAACGAATACCTAGGTACCTTTATTTGGCAGTTACTAGAAATAAGTAAAGCTGTAAACGTGCACCAGTTCCATGCGGCCTTTTTTAAATTGCTATGAGTTTCGGACTGCCGAATGCAAGTTTATAATACTGACAAGTGTTTTAGGTGTTTGTAAGTAAACAAATAACCTATGCTCTTGTAAAATAAATACATAAGCATATACTTTAGCAACGAAAATAATCGTGCAGCTTAAAGTTAACCTGGTTCCGTAAGTATAAATGATATTAGTATCTAAGTCCACAGGGTAATTGACTAAAAAAATACATAATTAATACAAGATACCACGGATGGGTTATATAAAGACGGTTAGACTATAGACTATTCTATGGTAACAATTGACATATTATGCAGTAATATTTCGGATACAACATGATTGAAGACGGCATTAAAACTAAGCCTGCTTACTGTCAAAATTACGGTATATTTGAGTACAGACTCTTTCTGCTTTAAAGGGCCGGTACACATCAGGCGAAGCGCAGCGCAGAGTTTCCTCTGCCAAACGAATATCAACCTAACGCTCATTGACATACAGTTAAAAGTAAATAAACCAAACTCATTAGAGTTCATTATAATTTTTGACTTAATTTCAATGCTCGTTAGGTTGATATTCTTGCTTGTGGGAAACTGGTCTGCGCTGCGCTTCGCCTGATGTGAGCCGACCCTAAATCTACTTCCGTAAACATGACGTCATCAGTGACACAACCAGATGACTACATCACCATCTGATTTTACTTGGAGATGGTACATTAAGTTGGCAATATCATTATCACAATTTACACGTAAAATACTCAGCACAATACCTAAATAGTACCGCCTACTGAATGAAGAACAAAACATCACACCAAAAGTAAGTAGTCTTACAATTTCATTTCGCTGATAATTTTCGGCCCATATTGTATATTTTTTGTACCGATATATTCAAATCCACACCACGGGATGGACTATCATTTCTTCTATCACATCTTTGTATCACACTAATATTATAAAGGCGAAAGTTTGTAAGAGTGTTTGTATGTTTGTTACCTCTTCACGCTCAAACGGCTGGACCGATTTTACTAAAATTTGTTATGGAGGTAGCTGACACCCTGGATTAACACATAGGCTATATAATATATAATAGCGGGTAACACCGCGTGGCGTAGAACTCAATTGAACCTTATTTGAACATTAGTAGATTACGAATAATGCCTTTTATGATGCTATCTGCTGTCCAAATAAAAATCTAGAATATCGTAAGATAGAAATATTAATTTCTACTATGTATGTACAAGTACATAGTTTTCATTGTTATTATGACACTATTTAAATTGTTGTCTTATGCGTAGTAATATAACTGTTATTTAACTAATCTATCGGTAATTTATCTAATTCTAAAGTAAATGACAGTGTGTTTACAATGGTACCTTCTTAACTAATAAATACAGTTATCTCGTTCTTAAGTGAGAATCTTCAATATGTTGAGGAATCAAGCTTTTTGAAATACATTGTTATAATTTTAGTTAACAGTTGCCCTATGTAACATGTGACTATTTACTGGCACTTCTAATAGTAATAAACTCTGTTAAGGTACACTTTTATATTATTAACGAGTTCCCTTAATCTAATCTGTGCACAGTTTATTCTTTCCTACATACAATTTTACGTCCCTTTATTCCAATAAGAACTTACAATACTTCGTTGCGCATGCTAAAACATTTGGTAACTTAATTGACATATCCTAATTTAATTCTTAAGTACCATTTACCAGCCCTCCCGCAAATCTGTGAGAACGTAGAAGTTTTATCGGTAAGTATTCGACCACCTGCATTTCTGCAAATTGCTGGAAGACGCGTCGGCCAATTTCCACTAAGTAATCATACTAAATATCTAAATCCTCAAGAATTATTATGAATAAAATCACATCCATTGTTTTGGAGACATTGGAAATGATGAAAATTAACTATCAATTTTCGGTTACCGTAAAACCTTCTTACATAATACATGCTTAAGTAAATATTCGTGATTTGTCTACAACCTAGATATCGCTTTCTCGTCGACTACGACGGAGTTGCAAGCGAAGTCGACGCTAAACGACGGTAGTATTGAGTTGACTAGAGTGCGGCATTCGTCCATGACGGCCGGTACCAATTCATACGTAAGGTCTTTCTCTCTGAAACAAGTACAAAGAAAATTGTTAAGAAAAATACTAAATAAATCGATGTATTTTGTAGACTTGTAACTGATTTGTATTTCTGGAAGGCTGCCTTATGGGCGCTCTGCCCCCTTAGACAAGTGGGAAAACGGTAGACGAATAAAAATGGAATAGAATGATAAATGTATGGGGATGACAATGTTTCGACTATGGAATCATTGACATATGTCAATTCCATACATTTTTCATTCTATCGATTTCAAATCGTCAAGCGTTTTGCCACTTAACTAAGGAGGCTGTAAGGTTAGAATGATAATTTTACTTATCACCTGCTAGAAAATGTCAAAAAAATGTACATTGTTCTCACGTGTGATCACGTGAATGATTAATGAACAGGTGACGCAGTGGTGTCGTGAGCCGAACCGTGCAAATTGTGCGCTACAAATTGATGATCGTTAATTCTTACCCTTTCCGCTTGACGAGTGCGTCGGCGGCGACGAGTCCGTTCAAGCAGTTGGCGATGGCTTCCAGACTGAGGCAGTAAGGATGCGCGCGCGCAGACTCCACGCGCTGCTGCACTAGCTTTAGAGCTAGCTTGTGCTCGCAGCTCGGGTGCTACGTACACAGAAAGAGTGGTCAAGACAAATCTAGTGAATAATACATACATAAAGTCACGCCTATTCCCCTGAGGGTTAGGCAGAGACGGATTTCCATTGCTACGACCCTGCCATACTTCTTTCGCCTCATTCACTCGCGTCACATTCTAAGATATAAATACCTTAGTGCGGAGTCTTGTGCGTTAATAAGTTTTACGTAAGTACCTCAGTGAGTAGTTCCGCGCACGCGCGCAGCGTGGTGAGCGCGGGCCACGCGGCCCAGCGCAGCAAGCCCTGCAGCTTGCGCCCGCCGCCCGCACAGTACGCTCGGCCCGCGGGACACACCACGCTGTTCTGTACGCAGTACTCCAGCGCTCGGTCCAATGTCTGCAACGTACATTAGGTACTTAAGACTGGGTGATGTATCATACTTTATGTTTAACTTTTGATTTTAATGTAATTTAAGCATGGGCAATGACATCAAAAAGTCATGTAAAATTCGGTTAGTTTTATCGTTTCAGTCATTTTTGGAATACCTGACGTCACCCTTAATACATAGATGCAAAAAGGGTTTAATATGGGTCCACACCCCACCACCAAATCTCATGTGTGTGGCGAGCCTATCGCCATTCATCGCGTGCACACTGGGGAGGCGGATAGCCTCTTAAGACCCGTTCTCATTTACTAATTAGCCACTAGACTTGTTTCTTACAAAAGGAAAGCGTAGCCCGGTACCCACACTATATATTTTACTCTTTTTTGGCTAATATACTAGACTTTATTGACTCCTACATAGTTGTTCAAGGTTACTCACATCAACCTCATCCTTTTCTATGTGGAAGAATTCGTGGCTGAGCAGTTTTCGTACGCGGTGGTAATCTGCTTGCAGTTCATCTGGAAATAAATAATTTACATATATTAAATCTATCTCATTTAATGTCGTGATCGAATGTTAATTACGGCGGCCAAACTTAACTTAGACTAGCCTAGGAGATATTGTATATAATGCACTTTTCCCTCAAACTCGTAGTCCGATGGGATTTATATGTACGTCTGGACTCTGGAGAGATCAGGTTCACAACTACAGATCTTGCAGATCGACCGTTATGCGCGGTAAGTATAGAAAATAAAAACTTAAACAGTAGGGGTACCTCTTAGATAAGACACTGTTCAACAGAACGGCCCTCCGACTGCGATGAAACTTGTTTTTTACGTTTTAGTTAGTTCAGTATTTTTAATTCATGTTTTTTAAATTTTATTATTTCATTACTATAGCCTATGTTACTCACAATGTTGCAAGAATTCTAACGACACTCCATACATCAAAATCAGTTCAGGCATTCAGAAGTTATATTGAAATAAAGAAACTCACACGCATACACGAACACTGAAAACATTACTCTCTAAAAAACAAAAAAAATAATGAAATAAAAATTTAAGAAGTTATGAAGTCCCTTACCTCGAGTCACCGGTTCTCGCTGTACGATGAGGTACACGATGGCCGGGGGCACGATGTAGTGCAGTACAGGGTTCACGTACAGCTGCAGCTGCACTATAGGCACTGCCACCACCATAGTCGCCGCCTGCAGGATGTGGCCTGACGACCGCAGACAACAAATATCCATTAAAAAAAGATTGATGGACACATACAACTTTTCATGCCCTATTTTTTCACCTTAGAGGTAGTATTTTCTTCCCTTCTAAATAAATAGAAAATCTAAATCTGTTAAGTTAGCTATGTTCATAGTAGGTACGTGAAACTACATCATCTTGAACCTATTTCAGTCCACTGCTAGACATAGGCCTCTACTAAGGCACGTCACTGAGCTCGATCTTCGGCCTTCCGCTACCAACCGCTGCTAGCCATTCTGCGTACATCCTACTTAAAACTACTAAATTGAGTACAACTTAATAATAAAACTACGAGCGTCTCGGTTGATAAGTGGAATGTTGCATTTCTGTATTAATTTGTTGATTTTTCAATAACATTCATACAATAGTAATGTATACTGATTCAACTAGAGACAAGGGCACAAAAACAGTAACTGACGTCTTGTATTAATTGCCTTGATCTTTAAACCCTTAACAAAAACGTCTATAATACCTAAGCTAAAGCTGCTGCTACTTTAGTAGCTGTTCCGACGAGTACTTCATATATCTTAGACCAAAAACAAAATAGCTAACATCATGAATACCTTACCTTTCATTTTCTTTTTATCATCATTAGACAGATCCGTCAGCACCCCCGATATTAGCCTTAATCTTCTGTCCTTATCTAACCTCATCATTTTCCTGTGCACGACTAGGATCCTCTCCACACTGCTTCGTACATCGTTCTCAAACACCGACGCGCCCAAGTTCCTGAGTTCCTGAACCATCCAGTCCACTTCTTGTATAACTTCCTCAAACTCTAACAGTTCGTTCATCATCACACTCTGCATTAACACTAATGATAGAAGATTCGAGATAGTTGCCACTGTGTTCTTCTGTTGGAGGGTGATGACGTAGTCTGCGATGTTTTGGACTTTCTTAAACTGGTTGGGTGTGAGCTGTTGTAGGTCGATTGGTTTGAGCGTTTCTCTGGAGTGTGAGGTGTCTTTCTGTAGGTACTCTCTTACTGATAACGGCGAGCCGAGATTAATGTATATGTTGCCGAAGTGGTCGTTCAAACTGTGTAGCGCTTTCAGGAATCCCTGAAATTAAAATTATGTTAATTTAAAATACAGATACCTTATATGCGTGACGACCTGATTGGCGCAGTAGCTAAGCGATTGGACTTCTGCGCTAGGGCATGCGGGTTCGATTCCCACACGGGACTGAAAATTGTGCGATCCACAGATGTTTGTCCCGAGTCTGGGTGTTTGTGTATGTGATATTTCATATTTGTGAAACGCATCCACGATACAGGAGAAATTTCTAGTGTGGAGACTGGAAACTAGAAAAGAATGCATCAGCATTTTATACTGCACGTTAAGAGTTTTTATTATTTCAACCGAGATGGTCCCAATGCAGGGCAAAGGCCTCCCTATAGGTCTTTAATTCCACCATCCATCCATCCATGTCCTAGTTTAAAGATAATACAAAATAGACACACGATTTTCTTATTTTTGTCTTTAAAAACGTTGCTCGAAAAAGGATTAAAATAATAATAGTCTAAAATATTAGTGGGAAAGACGAAAAAATATCGAAATGTTTATTATCTATCAGAATTACTCTATGAAAATTAATTGTGACTAAAATCTCATGTTTTAATTTAACTTTTAGAATTTTATTGCGTGAAACAATCCAATCCTAATATAGTCAGTTATTTCAACTATAATCTTGGACCTGGATTTTCAAATAACACGCTTTCCAATCATTTAGAGTTTGCAGTAATTAAATTCCAACACGATAGCATGCCCTTAACAACAAGAGCCTATTGCCAAATGTACATAGGCACACACGACGTTACTATGCCAAAGTAAATTAATTATACTATGACAATGAAATATTAATAGCGGCCGTGGAAATATATTCAAGTCTAATTGCCTCGTTGGTCTAGTGGTCGCTAAGCTGTGCATGAGATCCTGGGTTCGCATCCCGAGTCGGGCAAAGTGTTACTGGGTTTTTCCATTATATAATTCTCAATAGTAGCACGGAGTCTGGTTTTGTGCCGGTTGATGGCAATATGCTCGCTCCCTATTACATTGGGAGCTGTAGCATAACTGGCGAAATGTGGGTGTACTAACACACTTCTGCCTACCTCTTCGGGGAATACAGGCGTGATGTTATGTGTTCATGTGTGTGTTTGTGGCTAGTTTGCCTTTGGACCAACGTCAATATTTGCCAAACTCAGATCCGTGAATACGTCACTCCACGTCGGTACACAACGTTTGGAAATGTGATCATAGCCAATTATCACTCCACTAAAACGAACAAAATCTTATGTTTCACAAGTCTGAGGAAATACCATTTGTTGCACGGTGACAATACATTATCAAGTTTATGCCTGTACTTAGCTGATAATTGTTTTATCGTGTAATCTATACTATCTGGTTGGTAGGCTCATTTTAAATTTAAATGTGATAATTATCTTAATAACAATAACTAGGTAGATAGGAGAGAGGTGACTAGGTATACAAGGGCCATATTTACTATAAGTAGCTACTGCGCAGATCAAATAAGGTAACATTCAGGATTTCCATCTTCTTAAGTAGGTAAATGGCTACACGATAAACCATTGGCCAGTATTGTCTGTAAAGTCGTATACAGGAAATTAAATTATGCAAGGAGGTCGGCAATTAGAAAAGTATGTCATAGAAGCGTCAATGTAGAGTTCTGTGTCTATTGCATAAGCGAACAGGTTATATGATGTAACATTAACACTCGGACGTACGTTTAGTGTCGATCGTCATTCACATTATTTTATCGTATGATATAATAGTGACGGCTGACGACCTCGTGGATAAGAGTTTGGTATTCTGTGCTAACAATTTCGGTGTTTAATCTATCCATCTATTTGTCCTTAATGCTTGTATGTTCAAATGGAAGTGGTTTCTGATTGATTTCTATCTTCTTATCGTAGTGCTACCGCCCGTAGGCCTCTGACATGGCTTTTACACACCGTGGAAAATTCTCTCAGGCGTGCCAGTTTCCTCATGATGTTTTTCTTCACCGTTTTTAGCAACTGATACCTAATTTATAGTACGCACATAAATTCAAAAAGACATTGGTGCGTGCCGGGGTTTGAACTTGCGACCTACGACTTGGCAGTCCAACGGTCTTACCACTCGGCTATCACTGCTCATTAGCTTGATTGCTATGCCAAATATAAAATGTTTTTGATGTTTAAAAGATATAAGATATTACAAGCTCTTTTAATAAAAACATTTCTATAATTTTAATTTACAGATTAAGTAGTGGTCATATACTTCCTTCTACTTCGACTGTCAGAAGCACAGAAGACAGTTAGGTATCTACTAATTCCGTATAGTTCCTAACCAACATATTTATTTTATTTTTTATCTTAATAACTAGGTTATACAAATTCCCAAACAATAGACGATTTATATTCATATGTTAATTTAGTTCCTCAACTTTGTCATTAATATTTTATTTCGAACCGCTGTATAACGACGGCAATGAAATTGGGCCCCAGCACTCTTACCATGAACTGTTAAAGCAGGACATGTTCCGTTTTGAAACGGAAAATGTTGTGTTTTCATAATACTTAGGTATACAGAAATGAGTGAAAAAGCAGCGTTTGTGCCACAACATAACCGTATACACTTGTGTGTTCTGATAAGACTAATAGCAACCGGATTTAATTGATGTAATGTTTGTCAAAAGTTGTTTTAGAATATCATACACCGAAATTGTTATACAACAAGTGGGTATAGAAGTAGCCAATTAGGCAAACATATAGGCTCATTGTCGTTCATTATGGCGTTCTAAGGGGGAGGCCTTTGTCCAGCAGTGGACGTCTTCCGGCTGATGATGATGATGATGATGATGATAGGCTCACTTCATTCAGTTTCGGAACAGCTAAATTAGTAATCGATATTACATGCAACCCCCAGTTTTACGCCTCTTCAAAATATGAAAATATTTTATATAAACGGTTATCTTACAACTGACAAATAAAACTATGTACACATACACACAATGACACACATATGTACGTAAGTTCTTTGAATTATACGGCACAGGTTGTCGATATCAATTTAAAGATAATTTTATTTTTCGCACGCGTAAACTAACACCTAGTTGATATACGTTATCGTTTACACAACTTGGGTCAAGGTGTTTCGATGTATTGGTTAATGTTGCCGAAATAACTTTGATTACTTCCTGCTTGCAATCTTAGGCAACCTAAAGAGGCTACTGATAAAGGGATATATTTATCCGACTGCATTTATGTTGATGCGGTACAGCGAGACTCCGTTCAACGACCCGGTAGGCGTAGTGGATAAGTGATTGGTTGTGGGTCATGGGTCAAAATGATATTATTTTTGCAAATAGGTTTCACGACGTATAAACGCAATTTTTTAAACTAGATAGAGTCGATATTTTTAAGATGAATTTAATAATAATTACGTCTTGATTGGCGTAGTGGCTAAGCGATTAGACTGCTGCGCTAAGGGTTGTGGGTTCGATTTCCACACGGAACAAAAATTTGTGTGATCCGCTGATTTGTCCCGAGTGTGGATGTTCTTGAATTTGACATTTCATGTTTGTAAAACGGACCCACGATATAGGAGAAATTCCTAGTGTGGAAAGACGATTAAACAAAGAAATTAATAAATAAAACTCACCCCAGTAGACTCCTTGGGTTTGGGCACGCCGAGATGTTCGTAGGCGAAGAGCGAGTGTTCCATGAGCCGGTCGTAGCTGATGTTCACGGGGACTATGGTGACGTCACTCACCTCGTGCGCGAAGAACGGGACCAATGTCATAGATAACATACCTGTTGATCATACGGATTATATTTGAGAAATAGGTATTTGTGATAGAACTGAAACGGAAAACTGTTTGAATTTAAGTATTACTAGAATATAATGTAATGAACTTATAAAGAAAAGAGAATCGATATGTTACCTGTGCAAAAAAGTGATGGGATGAGTTTAGGAGAGCTAATTAGTCTAGTTTGTACGTGCCGTTTTCGGAGCCCGAATAACCTATCTCCTTTTAACCGACTTCAAAAAAAAAAGGTTCTCAATTCGTCGGGATCTTTTTTTTTTCTTTTTTCTTTATAATATCACTAGCGGCCCGCACCGGCTTCGCACGGGTATAAAATATATATTATAAGTATTTCTCCACTATTTAATGGATTTTATTATACATATAAACCTTCCTCTTCAATCACTCTATCTATTAAAAAAAAAAGCATCAAAATCTGTTGCGTAATTTTAAAGATTTAAGCATACATAGGGATATAGGGACAGGGAAAGCGACTTTATTTTATACTATGTAGTGATTGGTACAACATGGATAAATACAATGACACCTGAAGTCTCAGAGGGCAGACAGAGCTTATTGCTCCAAGCCTGTTTAGTCATATAACACGATCCCTAATTTTATTGAAGTACCAGCTGCATACAAAACTACATTACGAAGACAAACATACTTTACGAGGACAAACATAACACGCACTTGTCATACCTCCATCTGTTATTATAGTGCAAATACTACATTATGTTAATAACTAAGTACCAGTTAAATAGTTTTAACTATTGTATGCGCATAAACAAGCAGGCTGCAAGAGTAAAGAAGGTTGAATACTTTTCATTACAACGATATAAAGAAGTGTAAATAGTACAAGAACGGCGCAAACAGCGAAGTATTTAATCCCATGGACATGCTAGTATATCCCAAAAAGGTTAGTAATATTGATGTTACAAAACATCACGCCTGTTCTCCCCAGAGTGGTAGGTAGAGGCGTGTAGGACACCTACATTTCGCCAGTTATGTTATAGGTCTTAATGTGATAAGAGTCGAGCCTATTGCCATTAACCGGTCATCAACCAGACTCCGTACTGTTACTGAGAATTACCTAACGTAAAAACCCATTAACACTTTGCCCAACCGAGGACTTCATGGTCAACAGTCCCGCTGAGCGACCACTAGACCAAAGAGGTCTATTGCTGATAATACTAAATTAATAGTCCTTCCTGCTTTCAAATATTCATTTCTCCAAACGTTTACAATGTAGGTATAATACGGTAGGTAATCACTAAAAACGGATTAGCGGATTAGAATTTATTTGATGCCGATCATAATTTATGATGTGTTTGGTATTCAGTTACGTCACCGACGTAGGTACATATTAAGGACGTAATGCGTTGATAAAACAGTTTCATAAAAACTTATTTAGGCTTGTCGATTGACTGATATTAAGATAGTCAAATTACTAATTACCATACCTGCCTTATAGGCGGATAATTAATTAGGTATCTACGTCCATGTATTGTTGAATTTGGGCCGCTAATTTGTATTTTTAGGTATTGTGAAACTGTTGATTACTCTTTCTGCTGCTCTGAGACATTAATAATTACTTAAACTGACACTAAGTTAAGATTTCACGAAAAAAACCTCTACTTAGTGACAGTTTAAGTAATCATTAAATGTCTCTGAGTTTAGTGGTTTGTTAATAATAGGCAGATTGAAGGCATTACTTTTACCAATTTCCTTATTTCTGAACTATTGTCTATACTATTTACCCGACTGCATTTAAAGAGGAGTACATAACTTTTATTCAAGGCTGTATAATATTATGTAAGTGTGTGGGTCTATTTATTTTGTGTAACCTTCACTGTTAAAGAGACTTATCCACAAAGTGTAAGATTTGTCTTATTTATAGAAGTAGTGGTGATACTGGATTCTGTTCTCTTACCATATTTAGGAGGCATACTCTTATTGCTCCTACTCCGTGTGCCTTCAAGGAAGAACTCGATAGGGGCGCAGTGCTTGGCAACGACAGTACGCACGTACTGTTTGAGTGTGGCCGCGTATAGAGGGTCGCCGGCCAGGGTGCGGCGTATGTAGAACGCACACGTTTCCCTCATGCGGCGCCCTATCACCGCCATTGAGTAGAAATCTGAAACCACAGTCCTATTGAACTGCTATTGTGACCAACTATTTTAATGTTCAGGTAAAAGCTCCCATTAGGAAATGGTTTTAATAAAACAACAATTTTTCATTGCTTTGTACTATGTATGGATTTGATAGTGTTTAAGTTTATAATTAATTTAGACACGACAGTTAAGTGCAGAAATATCAAATTTATTTAACACAGAAGATATAAGTATACCTTATTAATATTATACTAATGCACTTATAATAATGCACCCACATACATACACAAAAAAAATATTTTCATAGATAAAAACTTTTTACTTTGTTCATGGTTCTTTGAGGCAATGGCAACAGATAAGTAACTATTTGCTTGCTTCCTAGTTTTATCTACATCAGATTAATTTCTAATCTAAGTATTACACAGACAGATTGTACTGCTGAGTATGCAGCACCGTTTTTTCTTTCCAGCCATAGCTATAGCTACACTGAGAAGCAATGACGAGTGGCCGTTCTGTAGTCTTTATGTAATTGACGTTTAAAAAATCATAACCCTTCTTTTAGGCTGTGCTGAACTCGGGTAAAAAGTACTATTCATTAGTCAATTTTGAATAAATGTTATTTATCTTTATCTTCATTGTATAAGCTTAAAATACAATAAAATAAAAAATTGTTAAGTAACCCCCGACACAAAAAGTCCTTTAATTATATCATATGCCTGAACAGACCTTTAAAAGTACCTAAGAACCACCTCGATCCTGTTAGTTTTCAAAAAATGAATACCCCATTATCCAATCCACAATCGGTCCATTTGTCTAGAAGCTACAATGCCATAGACAGATACATCAAACTTAAAACACCCCTCTTTTTGCATCAGGAGTAAAAAGGGGATAAACATACCCATGCCGGCGGCCACCGCTGGGAAGTCTATGTCATAATGGTAGCACAGGTACGTCATGAGGCAGAAGTCTGCATAACTCCTATGTGTGGGCAGGAAGAGTACTGGATTCTTGCCCATTGTTGATTTTAGCTAAAATAATAGTTGTATGTTACCTTAACTACTAGCTTTTCTTAGTGATAATAAAAGAAGAAGAATGTAGAATAATACATTTTTATAAATTTAGATAACTGAGTATTTTACAAGATTTTTTATATTTAAGCATTTAATGTTTATGCTTAAATCCAAAAAACCATACAATAATTGAATTGTATACTCTTATAATTTGAGTATAATATTTATAATACTATTTTATCAACAGAATTATAAATAGTTCTTACATTTAATACTGCAGCCTCATTGACAAACATTTTTATCTTCATCATAAATGAGATCTTCAAAAACACCACTCCCATCCAGCGGATGACATGCACCTTCTTATCTAAACCCATCTCTTCAAGATAACTCCGTACATCTTGATGTAACTTCTCTTTCTTTGCACCAGTTCTTGAACACTCCTAAAGATTTTAAAACAAATAAGTTAAGCCGTTTGCTGTTTTGAGTGCATTTCATTGACTGTAAACAAATCCTACAGCAGGTCACTTGAACATTTCTTATTGTAGTGAGAATCAAGCCCTCTATAAAACTTAGACTGCTTTTATCACACTAGGTAGCTGACAACAAGCAGACAATGCATAGACTGTATAACAAATCATTGCCAGAAAATTGCAGGAGGGACATAAAAATGGAAAGAGGACCAGGCATCAGTCCATTATAGATTTGTTAGACAGGCAGTACGAAAATTGTAATATTTTAACAAGAAACATAATCAAGATACATAGATGGGATAGAGTACAGTAGTCTTAAGGATTAATATAGCCAAATTTTTTGTGAATGCACATTGTGAGTTGTATAACAGAACCATAGTAATTCTTATTATAAAATATACTTACAGATTCTATAATGGAGTCCAAATAAACAGAGCTTGCAACGATATCTTTAAGGTCTTGTGGAGAGCAGTACCTGTCCATTACCAACGTTCGTTGTGGATGCCAATTTCGAGACATAAAACTAAATATTCCCGACTGAGTTCTCCTCGGCTCTAATATGTCAACAAAGTCTACTTGTTCACACATTTTCACTGTTGTTTTAGCGAATTTTATCACAGAAATTCAACACATTATTCAACTACGATTGAAATGAGTGGTTAAGCCATGAATAATGGCATACCATTCGTCAAATATTGTATTAATAATTAATTAAATGCGGTATTAAACGTTTTATATTTTACGAGAAATAAATAGTTTTATAAATAATATCGCTCGATCTACAAACCGTCCGCTCACTACCCCGATAAAACAATTACTGACATTGACATTTGACAACTAAAATGACAGTTGAAAACAGTTTTGACAGCAAACAGTCAGCATTCAAAATCTATAGAGATGCTACTAAAATCTGTTCTTCTAGGTCTTGTTAAGACGACTCAAAACTTATTTTAAAGTTCTATTCCATTTCTATTCGTCAAGCGTTTTGCCACTTGTCTAAGGGGTCTGGTTGCAGGTTCAAACCCAGGCAACTATCAAGTAGTTTTTTCAATTGTTATTATTTTATACTTTCATATAAAGGTCGGGTAAAAAATCGCCAAGTATCAAAACCGTTGATTCGTAGTATTCTGGGTTGCCGCAGGTGCGATACTGGTGACCTCATTTATTCCACACTCTTTTTTGCCAAGCTGTATCCCTACTGACTAATAGCATAGAGAAAATAAGTATATCGTTAGTCTATGCTAATAGTAAAGGAAATCATCATGAGAGGACTTGGAATTCATGATTTGAAGTCCGCAATCCACAACCCACAGTGCGCAGACGCGCAACGTGAATGGTACGAATGTTAGTTCCATCGCGGTCGAAAAAGACCTTTTTCCAGTTGTAAGTACGTAGAAAGGTATTATTTATGACACATAACTGGTATTATGCTATAGTTTTTAGTATCTATGTTGTTTAATTATTACGTTTTAGAAATTTTAAAAGGCGCGTCAGTGTACTATAGGTACACCTCTGCCTGCTCCTTAGGGGAATACTGCCCTCTATGTAAAAGTACTCTCTAGGGAATAACAAAAAAAGAAACTGTAGGGAATAGTGGCGTGATGTTGTTTTTTTTTTTTGTAATAGGAACGTTCTTCTTCTTCTTCGTATATTGCTATTGTGAGACATTGAGTTATAATGTACCTAGAGAAGACGCCTCAACTCGATTGTTTGTAACACGAGTTAGAGCGCGCGCACTCCAACTCACTTAGTATGTGCCGAGCGCTTGCTGCAACGTGACACGTTTGAGTGAAGTTTTGTTTTTTTAATTATGCCTTCGTGTGCATTGAGATACTGTTCAAACAACTCCAGAAACATAAGTAAAAGTCAAGGAGTGACTTTTCACCAGTAAGTTCATTTATTATCTTTAAAACACGCTTAATTTAATTATAATTTTTCAATTGCAACGCGTCCCCGCGGCGGCGGCCATGTTTACGTGAATGTCAAAGAGTAAATAACTATGCGCAGACTTGACACTATCGACGTAGGTATAAGTTTACATAATTAAGGGCAGTAAAATATTAATTTTAAATCACGATAATAATGTTAATGCAATAACATTAATATTTTTATATTAATGTTACTACATTAAGATTATACGTAATTTAATACGGCAAAGCGGTGGAAGTCTTGCCTCGAAATATGATTTTAATTATAGAACCGTAAACACCCTAAAGCATTTCACTGGAAAAGATGTATTTGCAAATTTGAATAAACATTCACTGAATCAGCCATCAACATTCAATCCCAGAATCCATTTAATTCGAGCCATAATAAATCAGTACACAAAAATTAGATTGCATCACAAAGCAAAAACTGATCAAACTGTGGATTACTATACCAAACGGCAGAAACTAACTAAACTTATATTACTTAGAGAAAATTAAAATATTATTACAGCATAAATACTTTTTTATTTATTCTTTGAGTAAGTACACACATACAATATCAAGTAGGCAGAATAATAAAATTATGTCGCATCTGCACGCATTGATTGTTATCTATGAGAACATAACACCCCCCGCTTGTCCCGCGCATACCCCGCCGTCATCAAGTGCGCGCCCTATTTTCTGTTTGAGATAGCTTCTCTAGTACGTAGTACATTATACCTCAATGTTGTGAGAGCGGTCCTACGCCCCTTCTAAAATCAGGTCATAAAATTAATTAATAAAACAAGTTTTTCATACTACTGGTTTTTATTTCGTGTAGAAATTTATTCAAAATCTTACATCTACACATTTAGCACCAAGATATTTTCAATAATAGAGTCTCCGATATTTGTCAAAAAAAATATTGTGCTTACAAAAATATAACCAATTTTTTCAAACAATATATTCCCAAACATGATTATGGCACAAAAATGAATAAAATTTGTAAAAAAATATCAAAAGGTATTTTAGTAAACTTAAACTTTTGCCAATATATAAAATACACATTTAAACCTTTTTCAGGAGAATATATGGAAAATTCTTGGCCAAGTGTTTAATCCCTGTAAACACACCAGGCAAAACAAATATGTATGTATTCATATTTTATTTGTCACCTGCCTGTAACCATGTTACATTCTATAAAACTTTATTTTTTCTTAACCTAGTGCAAAAAATATTTTTATTTATAATAATAATTATAATACTACATCATAATCAGCAAATTAATATCACAATTGTTAGCAACTTAAAACATTACGAGAATTGGCACAACATTTGTTGCCCGTGTTATCTGCCTACACCATCTATATTGCGACACAGATGTTTCTGAGCGTGGTCAAAAGAGGAACTAATTTAATCCTATGGAAAAGCTGACAAAATTGACCGTTTTTATAGTTCCAAGAAGAAAGTCTCACCTCCATTAACTTTCATAAACACCCGTGTCAGACGGTATAGAAACTAAGCAAACACTTATTATTATTTAAATCCTACCCCATACAACATCATGTCTCTAAAGCTTATACAGAATCTTTGGTTGCAAAGATCCGTTATTCTTAATAGCTAGGGCTATAATATTATTTGGACTTGGCCAAAACATTTAGGCTTGCTTCCTACGGAGTTTGCTTACACACTAAACGGAATCATTTTCACATAAAAAAAATAAGGTTTAGAGCATATAAACTGGAGTTAGCGATATGTTAGTGTTTTGTTTGTTTTTGTAAGAGAACAAACAAAATAACGCACACTATAAGTACATATACGAATTCGTATAACGCTTAGGAGTAAATTAGCGAGACTAAGTACAAAACGTAAATATGTAATACTATTTTAATAGTAATTTCTTTAATAATTATATAAAATAACTTTGGTATGTATGTCATCAATTTAAATATTATTTAATTTATTACTATTATTTGATTGGTTAGTAATATACGCAGGACTTGATTAGATAGTTTATTTAATGTTTTAATTGACTCCAAAAATATGCTGACCTATACGATCGGCAGAATATACTCTTACTTGTAAACTCCTGTTTAATTGCTCTATGGTACAAGAGTAAAACAACACGATCTACAAAAATATCACATTTATCAGACGTCACATGAAGATAGATACAGGACTAGCACGTTCGCTGCCGGGCACGAATACTCGGTCTATACGCTACTACTCATTGCTGAAATATAGACAATATTTAATTATAACAATTTATAGTCGTAACTACTTTGTGACAGGAAACACTAAATACACGTGGGTACATACATAATATGTGATTATAACAAGAGCGGCGCGGATAGTTGCACAATTTACGGCCGGATACAAAAACGCTTGATCTCCGTTTGCCGAAAACGACATAATACTATTTTCATGTAGGCGGAAACGAACGCGTTAGCAGGATTAAAAGACAACACAGAAGTTGGTAATTGGGACACCCTTAATTAAAAAGTGGAAGAAGATTTCCACTGTATCGATTTTATCGAGACAACGATAGTATAAAATACAAAAATACCTTTAAAGCACATGGCCAACTGCTTAATATGGCCTTACCCCGACGACTTCTATATAATAGTGTCAGGGAAATTATACCATAAACACCATGCTAGGTAGGCGGGTTGGTGATAGCAGTTGATACGACACTCTAGGTATAAACACTTTTAGGATACACAATGTATAAAAATTATTGTATTTCATTATTGAATATATACATATATATGCATGTCCATCCACATAAAAAGGTCCCTTCGATTTCCGAAACCCTTGAGAAAAGATGGGAGATCTGTAGTATACAGGGACCTTGCTGGGACTGCAGGCCGGGCAGACATCTTACTTCTTTTTCGGTTTTTTAACGTCTTCATCAGTTACAAGATTGAGGCCCTCCAGCATAGGTGTAATGTTATCGACTATTTCTCTGCACCTTTCATCGTCGATGTTTTGCGAGTCGAAGCCGTGGTATGTGCCTAGATCACGGCATTTTTGTATATACATGCGCCATTTTTCGTCTTTTTCAAGGCATAGCGGGTTGCCTACGATTATAACTTTTGCCTTGGCTCTTGTTACGGCTACGTTGAAACGCTAGAAGAAAAAAATTTATTAACGTCTATAGATAAAATAGAATACAAAATCTGGACTTATGCAAGGCTGAATGCGTTTTGTTACGAAATTTGTATGATGTTATAAAAATACAACTCGCAACAACGTTGAATATAGCTAATTTACTATAGTTGGGTATCGAAGGGTGTTGAGAATCACTTTAGCCCTATTTACAAGCTTACGCCTTCATCCCCTACATTCATCTTTGAATTCAATCTTAAAAGGTCATAAAGAAAACTTACTTTGTCGTCTACCAGGAAGCCAAGCTGGAACTTAGCATCATGATCAAGCAGGTTGCAGTTAGCGCGGACTGTTGATATAATGATGATTCTCTTCTCCTTCCCTTGGTATGCTTCGACTGTACCTACTTCGATTCTATCATAGCCTATATCGTTAAGTGACTTCTTTATTTGGTACACCTAAAACAAAATTAATTCAAAACTATAGAAATGCCGCAAAAATTACATAAGGAATTAGTCATTTAATCGCCGTCCACTGTTGAATGTAGGTAACCTCTTCCCCCAAAGAGTAAAACTAGTATCAGTATTATTTTTTCTGAATATGGTCATCTTCTAATGATAATTGTATTAAAATTGGAGTGTCTGTTTGTGTATAGTATACATGAATGCAAGTTTCGCGGAAAAAAAGAAAACCCCATAAAATTGTGACAAAATCAATTTCAAATAGGTAAATCTGTTTACTGCTACGTACAGGTAATTTTAATCGAAATCAACGGGAACGAAATTCCTGGCATAAGCTAACAAGAACGACTACAGTAACGTAACTTTTTACTACGAGCCACTCACCTGTCTGATGTACGGAGTAACAACACCGATGTCCTGCATCAGCACATTGTGTACCATCACCAATCGCTTAACATATAGTTGCACTATTTCACACTCCATCATGTTAAAGTAACTGAAATAAAATCATTTTTTAATAAATTAATACTGGATTCGCGAGGTTTAAGTGCGTCTTCAGAAGTATAACATTTTATTTAATTATATGATTAAATAAAAACTTTTGAATTTCAAACATTGAGTTATATGTAGGAACTCTATCGGAAATTTATGAAACTATAGCGCTAACTATTGGTAAAATGTGCGGTTTTAGGGTCAGTTTTATGTGGTATCAGAGTTCAAAAACTATATTCCATGTAACTAATTTAAATAAAATAAGCAAACGCTTCGTTTTCTCACCTAGGAGACTTGCCAATTTTCTGCTCTTTGGATAGAACACCATGGAACACTACAGCACGGCTGTGCGCATGCTCCCCTAAAATATCGACGTTACTAATGGTGTCCTCTTTGGCCAACGCCTGTAAATCACACATTCCAAAATACACATTATAAAATAGAAGGTAAATTGTTGAGTAGGGTCGCCGTGTGGTACCCGGCTTCGAATTGACCACCCCCTTTCCTCCCGTGGGTGTCGTAGAGGCGACTAAGGGAACATCCAGGAGATGGGCAGCATCTTCTGTAACTTGACCACCAACTCTGCGATCCCCAAACCGCTTACCAAGCGTGGGGATTGTGGCACCCCCCCTTCCTAAAAGGGGAAGGCCTTTGTTTAGGGCTTTTGGGTAGGTAGATACTGGATTGGTAGTACAGTAAATACACTGTTTGAAGTAGGTAGGGTAGGTTAGATACAAGGTCAAATATATGTATATGTATGTATGGGGATTGGGAAGTCATATTGGTATTGAGTACTAACCCGGAGCTGTCCCTTGTAGAACAGTTTATCAGGAATCTCCAGTATGTCGGGGTTGGAGCGGAAGTTGTTCTTCAGCATGACGACGTAGTTGGGATCGTTGCGAATGTCGCTGTACAGCGGGGACGAGGACTTCTTCAAGCGCTCCATCAATGACGTACCTGTGACAATATCAGGCTTTTAACATCTTCTTTTGTTTAGATACTAATTCAGAGTAGTTACTTTGAACACGACGAATTTGGTTAGTTTTCTTTAGATGTTATATTTTGTTTTTTGAAGATCGCAACATTCCAAAGTAAATCTAGTAAGCTTGAATAAAAACATCCCTTTGCAGGATTTTGGAGACTAAAAAAAATGCATGTAATACAATACATGGTAATGCTATATACGAAAGACCATAAAATCCTGGTGGTTACCAACAGCATACAATCTTGACATATTCCTTTTCATCTGTACTATAAATATGCTACGTCGTATATTTACGTTTTTCGTTATTAATGTTTTTACATGAGAAAAGGTAAATAAATAAATACAGAAATAAATTGTTTACTGATATTTGCACATTATTATTATCAGTCCGTAATGTGCCGCTACAAGGCCTCCCTTCCCCCCTTTCACTTGTCCCTGTCCGCCTCCACTCGACGCCATTATATTTGCATAATTCTCGTTTCACTTATGTTATGAATTATAATAGATAGCAGAAATTCTATCAGTGAAACCTTAGATAGAAGTGGCCTATACGGCAGGTCGTACCTAGTCCAATCTTAGCAGCCTTATTCGACAAGACGACGGGCCCCAGCTGGTGCGGGTCCCCGGCCAGCACGAGCGTGCCGCTGGTGGTGAGCATGCCGCAGACGGGGATGAGGCAGGCCGGCTCGCTGGCCTGCGCCGCCTCGTCGATGAACAGGTGCGTGATGTGGTGCGGCAACTTCTTCAACACCATGCTTCTGCGGGGGAGAATAGAGACATAGAATACTAGCTGTGCCCCTTTGTTATACCGACGTTAAATAACGTAAATCCGCGAAGTTAGTATCGTTATAAATTATAGCCTGTGTTATTTTGTTATGACAGCTATTTACTTTAAGTTCACATTTCGTCGTTCGTCCGTCCAGTAGTTATTGCGTGAAGCTGTAACAAACATCCATCCATTCCCACAAACTTTTGCTTTTATAATATTAGTAGGAAGTAGGATGCTTATTTGTACACTAAAATAGTAATACATCCCATACACATTATCGGTTATTTAAAAGATACAATGGCGGTTTTATCATCATTTTAGTACGTAAGATTTACCTGGCAAACTTTGCAGCGTGCGACAGTGTGGTGACAACAATATTGTAAGACATAAAGTCATCAATGTCAACATTCTCGAAATTTTGCCGACACGTGCCATTGGAGAATCTGGCAAGGCATTCTGGCAATGATTCCCTGAAATACCACATGACAACAATAAGGCATTCTGTTCTAAAGCTGATTTCTTTTACCGCAAAAAATGTTGGTATCGTATGTTCGTAACTAACTCGTAACGGTTTCAATTATGTGAAGTGTACGTACCAATTCCTGAACTTGGAGCTGGCGCGGAGAATCAGTCGCTCTTCAGAAAACATATGAGTGTACCTAATGATCATTGTGGCCACGTGATCTGCCGCCATATTGGAATCTGTGCACACCATGATGCGGTTCCTTGGGTTAATCATCACCAGCTGAAAACAATTACTGTGTCTCTTTGGGAAGTACAAAGCTTAATTTTTTGAAGAGAAGTTAAGAAAATTGTAGTCTTTATAAGACAACACACGGGATATTGCATGTACAGAACAAACTGCTGATTCTATTGTTTCATAAAAAAGTTTAATACGTTTTACTGTAGCTAACCTTTAAAGTTAGTAAGGTAATGTTATAGTATACCAAGATATAAGAAAAACCTTGTTATCACCTGCAGTACAGCCTCAACGATAGTGACGGTCTTGCCGGTCCCGGGCGGCCCGTGTAGGAGGTAGGGCGCGGTCCCCGAAGTGCCTGACACTATACGCTCTACAGCACAACGCTGTTCCAAGTTCCCTTCCACTTGTGGGTTAAAGAAGCTGTCATAACGAATTAATTGTTGCAATTATTCTAAAACGATTTTGATGTAACATTAGTTTTTAAAGAATGATTAACTGGTCCAGGGTTTCGAGCGTTATTAAAACCAACATGGAATCTCATCTACGTTATATGGGGACTAAAATTAACTCTTATGGATGAAGGTCCCGATAATAGGTCAGTTGTAGGATAACTAAATGTATGGTGACAAACATTTCAGTTTCAATCTTTAACTTATTTTAAAAAGGGAAGTAAAATTAGCTTGACGGTAGCACTGTTCTTTTTTACACACACAAATAAAAAATAGCAAAGAAAGTTATTTGCTAATTAGTTATTAAAGAGGATGCCAAAGAGAGCCAGGGGAAAAGATACATTATTGGAGTGCAGAGTAAGTTAGACCGATTTACAAAATATTAATTCATAAATATTATTAATATTTCCGAATTAATATAATTATACTATATTTTTTCCATATATTATATTTTAAACAATTATTACAAAAATTATAAAAGGTTATATCCAGTGTTAAGACATATTTGATGGGAGGAGTAGCCACACTGGACACAATGTAAGTAAGTAAGCAATTTACAGCACATAAATGGTTCCTTAACTGACCTAACGCTGCCTGTGCACCAATGCGAATCTCGTACCGAATCTCAACCTGATCGAAAGTTCACGTTCATTATTTAATATTTATATACTATGCTGTTACTATAATTATATTATTATTACTATTGTATTAGTGATATGGTATGAAGGTACCTAGTATTTTACTATAACAATATTTCAAGTCATATTACTGATACGTAATATAACATTTATCTATTTATTATACAAAGATACAGTGTATTCAAATATCGCTTTCTAGTAACATTACTTCTAGTAATTTTAATTTATCTGTAAAGTATTGGTATGTTTAGTACTATAACCAAAAACAAGTTCATTTTGACCTATATTTAAATGAATATGTAGTATGTATAGTATGCTTTTTACAGTTAACTGTACATTAAGAAACAATTTTTAAAGAATTAGATAAAAAATATTATCAAAAGTACATACACCTCTGATAACGGCTTTTTTGCTTGGTCACTCACGATTTGCAAGTGTTTTTTTTTTTTCATTTAAATGATGTGCTGTTTTCGGTGGATTGATAAGAACTCTTGTCTATCATATCGTTTCACCCTCCAATACCTAGGTTTTCTGACATTAATAGATACTTACTCGATGATCGGTTGCACTGCGTTCATTTTTTTGTTCTCCTGAGGGAAGATCCTTGGCTCGTGGCCCCTAGCCTTGACGGAGTGCACAGCTTGGTGCATGCGCTCGAGCGGGATGCGCGACATGAAGAACCGCACGTCGAACAACCCTTCAGGAGTGTAATGATCTGCGAACCTACAATTACATAACGAACGAACATACATTTAGTAGATTGTAATCGGTTCTGTTTACCTACATTATATTTTTTTTGTTCGGATATCTTTTAAAAAAATCTCGAGAATATTGCGTGAGGGAATGTGAGATTAGGCATAATTTTAATAAAAATTAAAAAACATTATTTCCTCGAGTTTAATTCGACTTTTGACCTTAAGACGACCACAATATTATACTTTAAGAGATCTTTAACGATACAAAGTACTGATGGTATGTACTTACACCTGGTGTAAGCCGCCGACTAGTGCCACATTCTCATTTATTTCTTTGACAACAGCTTCAAACATAACTTCTTCATTGTTATGTGGCTTTATGTATAATATATCTCCTGCATATGCAAACAACAAAATTAGAATTTCCTGAAAGTAATACTCGGTGGCGTTGCAGAACTCACTATCTCACTGGCAACAATACAACGATAGAAATAATTTGGTTATATAGGTATTTACTGAGATTATAATGAGATCATAAGTTTCAAATGCAATACAAGATATACATATTGTTATATTATTAAATTACCTCTCCAATTAACATGATGGAAAACATCGTGAGGAAATCTAGATTTAATTATCTGAAATCGCCAACCATTTCTATCACTTACGCGAATATTAGACATATATATAAAACTATTTTTACGGATTTCATATCGGTTTTAATTTTGTTTTTTGGTCCCGACGTTTCGAATCCTTTACAGCATCCATGGTCACGGACAGACTGAGGTGTTAAGCGTCTAATTTGAACAATTACTATCAACTACCTTACATTTTTAGTTATTATTTACAATCCGATTCACGCAAAATGAGCTCACCGTGTCATTCGGTCTTGCAGTTTTACGCTTGGAATTAACTTGAATACTAATTTCTATTAAAGTTAATTCCAAGCGTAAAACTGCAAGATAATACTTGTTTTGTAACCACTTTTGCCGGCAACTTTGCCTATCACTATGACTTTATCATCGTGTATAAACAAGGGCCCTAAATATGAAACTCTTATTGTTTAATAAATTAATAATGGTTGATACTAGACTTAAAAATAATGAATAAATAATAATACGTAATACTGACCTATAATCAAAGAAGGTCTCTTTTCGCCGAGGCCGGGCACTACTAGCACATAGCAGGTGCCATAAGTCATATGATGCTGCTTTTTGACGGTAATACCAGACATGTTGTAATTCTGTAACATTTAATTGTTGTAAGCAAACCCAGAGCGACATACATACATATTTTTGTATTGACGGTACATCAATCTATACAAATCATACACTGCCTTTGCTTTGCTTTTTAATGAAGTTAAATCAATGGTACCTAAACGTGATTTTTTCATATCATGTTAACAAAGCATAACAACGATATTTAATACAAAAGCTCAATTATATTGGAAAATAGGGCCAATTACAGACAATAAAAAAAAACAAACTGATTGTACTATACATGAATACTTACTAACCTTGATATTCGTACGGATGACGGTTTCTTCGTACCACAGAAGATTGTGGAAAAATTTAATATAGTTTTCTTTGGTAACGCCCGTAAAAAATATTTGTCTGGAAACGAATAAGTTTATAATTACATTGATAAAGGAAATTTGAAAAATGTTGTCCACGAGCGGGATTCGAACCCGAGATCTTCGCCGATCCGTGGCACAGCTCTCCTAACTGCGCTACCTTAGCTGGCCACGAGCGGTACTCGAACCCGCGATTTTCGCCGACCTGTGGCGCAGCTCTCCCAACTGAGCTACCTAGTTATGTCTATATATTATTATTCTGTTATGAGCTAGGCATATTGTGTAGCCTACGTCGACACGATAATCTTGAAGCTTATTTATGTATTTAAGTATTTTTGCAATATAACTTATATACTAACACAGTGCTCCACAAAACTGTTTACATAGTTTGTCTGCGGGTATGAGGAGGTGAGGTAAACTTACATAATATCAGCACAGAGATCTTTTTCAGACTCGTCGGCGAATTCCGGTGCCTTCAAGGAGTTAGCAAATATCTTTTTGGAGTGCTTTGGTATAAGGAACAAGTCCGAGCATCGCCTGTTAAAAATATTATTGGTTACAATTGTGCAACAAACTATTAAGTACTTTCTTTGTTTAAACCTAAAAACTAAAGGGTTAACTTATTTTATAACGTTTAAGATTTAGTTAAACTCATAATATTATGTAGAATTATAATCTATCAAATTGTTAAACAGTCGTATTTGAAAGCTGATCTAGAATAAAAAACTGAAGGTCGTTCTTAGCTAGACATAATACAAGTATTGTTTTAGTAATGATATTTACTTACTCAACCATGTTGGATTTGTAAATGGTTTTTGCCCACACTGTTTTTCCTGCATATGGACTTATTACTGGGTCGTGCTGTGTTTGGCTGCCCTCGACGAAAACCACCTAAAATGTTTAATTGAGATTAATTCTTTATAAGTAATTAATTCTAATTCTTAGATATTGAGGATGTTTTTTTAATCATCCAATATACCTACCGAAGCTCATAATTCAAACATAATGCAAAGTTAAAAAAAAATGTCTTTAATCTTTTACGATGAAAAACCAACATTTATTATAATCTCACTGTAAATATTAAAGTGTTTACAGTAGGATATTCTTTAGTAGTGTAGTATAAATTTATAAGTTTCTCGGTTACCACATACCTTATATTTAATTATTTATTAATGGGCTGTTGACTATACCCATGGCCTATAATGCACGCAAAGAGTGGTCTAAACTAAAAGGCAGTTGGAACGAAATATGTAATACGAAAGTGCAAATTTAAATCACGCCTACAAACACCTAGACTAGACTACCGTTACCGTCATCATCACGCTTAACGTGATGAAGTAAATTTTAAACTTTCAACAAATATAAATAGATAGCAATAGGCTCTCTCCCTATTACATTGGGATATAATAACTTATGTGGATGTACTATACACCTCTGCCTACCCTTCGGGGAATACAGGCGTGATGTTATGTTTATGAGTGAAGCGTGCTATCCTCACCATGGAGTCAGTCGCGCTTGCCTTGTATAACTCCTGTACTTAGCACGAGCCAGCCAGATGCCGTGCCAATAATCCAAAGAAAGACCCATAAATGTAAATAATAAAAAAGAGCCAGCTGCCCTTTTATATTCCCGACTTAGCAACACACAAAGCAGAGTTACCCTACAGGGGGTTTCCCAGCTTCCCCTAGTTGTATTACAGTTACTGCTCCATGTGATTTAAATGTAATAGTACCTACCTTTAATAGGTAATATGCATCTATAGCTAGTATGAAGTCTTAACTTCTGAGCTATCGATCGATTGAAGGACTGTTATAGTCGTGGCTAAATCAATACCTATTATTTATTTACGTCTCCATGCATTTGCTCTTTATCGACCAAGTACCTAGGCTTTATTTAATACTTACAATTACAAAAGGTTATGGAAGTAGTAATCACAGATTATTTAAAATTAAAGTTAATAATAAACACTATTGGCTTATTTTAATCCAGACCTCATTGTTTGATTAACATAATGTTACACTCGAGTAAAGTAATTAGTGTATGAACTTCATGAAGATATTCATAATAGGAAATTTCATAAATAGCGGCCGCAAACATATGTACATTGATGCATTGAAATGCAGTAAACTTACCTATACAGACTTAAAGAGATAGCTAACTTTCGTAATATTGATCGACGACCACTTATATGAGCCCTAGACTTGGGTTGTTAAGGTGCCTATAATCAATACTTATTACTTATTTAACTCCTAGTGCATGCATATGGCATTGAACGAAACTACTTTATGATGTTACCTCGCTGCGTATGTTTCGTATTTTTGGTTGAAGTAGGTATCTACTGGTTGATATGTACCAATTGAGGTACCAATAATCATTTTAGAAACACCTAGGCTCGCCAAGTCGGTAAGTAAAATAATTTGTATGCCTATAAGTCCCGTAAAATATACAGGTACCTATTTTATAATAATTTAATCCAACCCCTATAATTTGCATACACGAAATAATCATGATCATGTCACGGTTCTGAAATGGTAGACCTACTGAATGTGGCTACGTGCAACACTTTCGAAGTTTGAACTTCGAAGTGGTTGAAGGTACCTAATAATAGCCATTACTATATACAGCGATAACATGTTGGCACAAAACTCTTTTGTATCGTTTAACCCCAATCTAACCCATTGAATGAATTTATACTTTTTTTATAAAACTAACAAAAGGGTCACCTTTTTAGACTAGGACTTAAAACAGGCATTTGCTTGCATTTCATATTGAAACACAATTCGGAAATAAAAGGTGCTCGAAAACTGGTCAAACCAGTTTATCCACAAGATTATCTACTGCTAAATTTACAGGAACACAATATGCCCATTATTTGCACATTGAATGGCCTCACAAAAGATTTCAAGCGGTCATTGGTCAGTTACATCGAGCCGGACCCCACAGCCAGACCAAATCAAAACTGCAATTATTAGTCGCGTCGCGGTAGTCTCGCTCTCTCTCTGAACTATATTGAAATATGTGTCTCGTTAAGGGACATCGAGACGACTGAGAGATAATTTGCTAGCAGATGATATCATCACGAACTAAATTGCCGGTAACTATTTTTGTTATTTCGGTGCACTTGACAGTAATTTACTTTAAGATTAGCCTAGTATCATCGAATATACTTTCAAAACAAAAGAAATGCAAAATTATTAAATTACTGAGCTGTTGTTTACTTTTACGAAAAAGCAAAAATTTAAACGATATCATACATGTGGCTGTCGAATCTGGCAACAATGGCAAAGGAAAGAGGAAAGAAATAGAAATGACTTCAACGATGAGAGCGATATTTTATGTGACCTTTCACTTTTCCACGACTTATGAGAAATACGTTAACTTCCAGTTTACATTCTTACTAAATTACTAAAAATACTGTGGATCGTTGTTGCAGAGCTGCCGCAAAGTAAGTCTGTTTAGGAAATTAGATGTAAAACGTTCATCACACATCTAGCAATTTCCGTGCCAACAAATTAAATGGTTGAGCCAGCACCTTCTCTTCCCCTTTTTGCTCCCTCTCGTCCCATAGGACTGTGAGTTTGAGGGTATAGAAAGTGCACCATTGCTTGCGGCTTTGTGCACTCACTTGTGTACCTACGTGTACAACATACAACTTACATATATAGATCTACATGTCTTATGAATAATATCTCTTGTGAAGTCAGCTAGTCTCAGTGTAGAACTTAAGATGACAGCTACACGTAACTGAAATACGTTGTATTTATCGCTAAAAAGTGACAAACCTGTATGTTATGCTAATCCTTTCGTAAGATCACTGGTGAAGTTTATCTGAATAAACACTAGGGCAATAATAATACCGAGAAATGGACTGCCACTTCACTGGTTGACATAGTACATTACATTCATACTCTGCCTACCTCTTCGGGGAATACAGGCGTGATTTTATGTTATGTTTTCCTCACATCACAAATACGAGTCGCACGAATGCACAGATAAGTGATAAGAGAGATGAATAGAAAAAAAAACTTATATTTAAATATTGGAAGGACAGATTTTTACGCGCGACGAGTTCATAGATTTTATGCTAGAATATGGCATGACAATAGAATACAGGGAACGTAAAAGAGCAATAAATACATGCGACTCTTACCGAAATTTAAAACAAACTAAGATGACAATAAGTTCGGCCTAACTCGTAGACAATAAGCGGAAAGGATACACGTACCCTTAGTTTACCTGCCTTGCAATCCCCAACAGTTTTTTGTGCCAAAGGGATAAAGTAGCGTTCGAAAACAATGTCCACGTGGTTTAAATGATATTTTACTAAGAGAGCATAATACTAAAACTATATTTGGCCCGGATCTAATTACATGATACTTTTGAATAAATGGTACTTTAGTTACCTATTAAAAATATTTTTGCGTAGCCGATATTTTTGTACGACATTAGCACGACATTAGATTCAACTTTCGAGTGCTCTTTGGTAACTAGAATAATAATAATTATTATGTAGTTAAAATAAGGATACAAATAGGTACCTTATCATTTATTTACACATTAATTTGTCCACACTATAGCTATATGTATTATAGTAAAATTATCTTTTGGTTTGGATATACCGGTAACTAAAGCTATGTAAGTAGCTTATATCGCGTCTTTTCACACATAATAATGGTGTTTGCGGTGTGAACCGAAGACCGAAAAGATACGGTAGTTATATGAGCAACACTTTACGAACTTAGCTTCCAAGTGTGGCCTGAGCTTATCTTATGACATATGGCATGGAGGACCCTTGAAGGAAGTGGCCTTATTACACAAACACCTGTTCATAATTTCATACACCCATCTGTTCTTACCGTTACCGTTAATACAAACAACATATGAGCTATTGTAATTATAACCATAGCTAAGTGTTATGTGAGAAGGTATTCAACTCAATAATGAGCTCTACTGTAAGTTGTTATGTTTATTTAGGTAATTCTAAACGTCCGCGTACTCCACGACCCTGTTGTTTGATTGAGGCGTCAAAGGCACCAGTCTTACTTTATAGAATTAGACGGGTCGTTGGACATTATATTTTTCCCTTATTGTCTAGTAATTAGACAAGCTAATAGCTAGGGAGCTAATGAACCTAAGGCTGACACCCACGTGAATTCTTGACTATATCTAAGTGCGATACCGGAGACGTACATAATTCACGCAGTGATAAGCCTGGGCCTGGTACATTTTGTCGCTTCCCGCGTGATAAAGATTATATTAATGACCCTGTCCTTACATAATACATCTATTGTCTGATGTGATTATTGTCCGCGTATTATGCCGTTACAGCCAGCTCCGGATGCAGGCATAGTGCATTGCCAGTTTTTTCTTTTTATCAGAAATACAATCTAAGATGTAAGTATATATGACATACTTATGAATTTCATCCCTAGTGTATGTTAACTAGAAACAGTTTTTTATTAAAAAAGAATGAATTGCTTATTATTTACGGTAGTAGATAGTTTCATAGATACTTGTGATCAATAGGGAATATGCATGTATTTTTTTTTTCTTACGATACCTTACATCATTATATACTTATTTGTAAAAAAAATCAGCGCCGAATAACGAAAATTTAGGGAGAAAAAAAATGTTATAGGTATCATCTAATACGGCCCACTTTAAACGCCCGCCATTTCGGCGCGCTTGGCGTGACGTAAAAGTCCCAGTATCAAAGAACTAGTAAATAGCTGTAAAATTGTGCTCTGTAATTTATCAAGGTTTTTATTTTACAACTATTATAACACGAAATATAACATAAAACCTACATAAAGTACTGTATCAAGGTACATAAATGTAAAATACACTTTCGACATCTAAGACTATGACGTCACAGTACATCTGTCAGCGTTGCGTTTCAACTACCTACTTTGAAATTCCCGCTCATTCGTGGCACTTTTCAACAATTATTTTTTTAATCAAAAAGGAATTATATTAAAAAATATATTTGGCTTATATTTGAATCACATGCATATTCCCTATACGCGTTGTATTTTTGGTTAATTTCGTAGGCGCATTGAAAATGTAAGTAAATAAGTAGGTACATAAATAACCTGATTAAAATAAAAATCTAAGTAAATAGTTACCTATCGTAGGCCGCATTGATATAACGATGTGATTGGTACAGTGTGCAGTGATAACTGTTTGGTTTTTCGGTTTTAAAGGTTTAGGGTTTGATCCACGCAAGTAAGTAAACGTATTTATGATAAAAAAGAATTAATCATGTGGGAAGAAGAAAAACAAATGGAAATATTTCAAAAACATTAATTTTAACGCACAGTTGACCAGAATTCATAATAACAAAAAAGTTCTTCAGCTAATAATAAGAATAAAAATTCTATAACTTACCATTTCCCTCATAATAATAATAGTTTCATTGGTATCTTTCTTTTGGAAGTAGAATATTATTGGTGTCTCATATTGTCCAATTTGAGAGGAACTGAATTTCACAACTATTTCTTCTAGGAGTTTGTTTCCTGTAAGACATAATATGAAGTTAAAGTATTTCAGCCCATACTAGTCTATAACCTCTTCTCCCCAACCCCCCCCCCCCCCCTCTCATTTAAAGGTCTTATAAAATAAGAGCCCCATTAAATAAGTTACTTGCAGGTTTAAATATAAAAATATTGATAACTTTTTAGTTCTGTTTTCTCTGAACGCACAAATTTTGATCCCGTGCGGGAATCGAACCCGCAACCCTTAGCGCAGCAGTCCAATCGCTTAGCCGCTGCGCCAATCTGGTCGTCAAGTCATAAATCTACACACACAAATATAAATTATTAAAATGTTTTTAACAATTCAGTTTGGTTCACCATTATCACTATGCTACATAATTAAATTCTGTTTGTTATTGATTTATAATAATTGTATCTAATTAAATTTAAGCAAAGGCCTCCCCCTTAGAATGCCACAATAAATGTAAAACAAATTCCTTTGCTCAATAGTGGACATCTTCCGGCTGAAGATGATGATTTAATTAGGAAAATGTCTGTATTGGTTAAGATGTAAGGTGTTTAATAACTTTGTCAACTTACTTGGTGGCAGAACTTTTGGTGTACACCCAATTTTAAAACTGTGATCATTCATAGTGAAGTTAAAGTGTGAATGCACTAGTTGGATGAAGGCAATGTATATGTGTGACAGATGACTGTCATTACATATACGGAACTTGAATGTTACCTCTTCATCGGGTTTTGCCTGTCAAAGTAATAGTAATTTAAAACCAGTTTGTAATATTCTCTCTATTGGAAAAAAGCTTTTTTATGAATATTCATAATATAGGTTTAACAACCAATGTCAACATTGCACTAGTCTGGTTTTAAACCACCTAATTTGTGGTCAAGTATTTGGTCTATGAACTACAGGACCAGAATTATTTATATGCAGATAAAGTTATTTTACTTTTAAGAAAATCTTATAAGACTCCAAATAGATTAATAGTCAATTTGCCCAGTGAGCTAAGATGTTAATGCTAAATTATTTAATTTCAAGTTTTTAAGGTGGGAAACAAGAAACTCAATAATAATTTTAACTAACATATCAAATAAAGTTAAGTGTCAGTTAGTATTACGCATAAAAAAAACAGCTTTTTATTAAATAATTACGAAAGTTTAAAAAAAACATGAATGTAACCAAAACTATTATTTTTCTGTCTTGTTGTTCGGACTAATTTGCGAAATGGCTAGACCACTTTGGATGGAACTTGCACTGACTGATAGATGATGTTATATTATGTAACTTAGGCTACTTATAATGAAAAAAAAATGTATTCCACAAGAAAAAATTAAAATCGCGACCGAAATCACAGGTAACAAATATAACAAAAAAAATGTGTAACTTACTGAAATATTGATTTTGCCTTTTTTGTGGTCCATGACGAATGAAAAACTTGATAGTACATCGCACGATACTGTTGCTAATCCTTTTTTATAAGAGACAAATTGCGCTCTGTTAAATAAAAAAAACATATAAAAGAAACAATATTATAAATTATTTTAAAGGATATAATTGATTATGCTTATAACAAGAATTTAATGTCTGATTTGTAAATCGCCATACTAAACAAAACATAAAACACCCGAAACAAAACAATATTATCTAAACAAAACAAAGACTTACTTGTTTTGTGCAAATTGTTTTAAACATTTGTTTTTCACATGTGATTCTGAGATAAAGTGATCTGGCTTTATTTCCTTCTCACGACACACCTCGCATTCCATTTTGAAATTCTTTTTTTTTACTATCTGTATCAATTATTTTCGGCACTACTATAATGTTTGAAAAAGAAGCAAATTATCTTGAATTCGAACTACAAAATTGATTAAATGTCACATAATTTGAAAAGGTAAGCTTTTTTATTGAAGCCAAGCTTATCTAATGCACTCATAATGAAATCAAAAGTGTAAAAACAAAATAATGGAGAAACGAATGAAAGCTAAGTAACTGGCTAGCTTGCCGGTAAACTGATAGTCTGATACTGACTGACTGAATGTGTTGCCAGATTATGTGTAAATAAACAGATCGCTGTGCCCAGTTCGGATCGCAGGAAACAGTTGCTCTCTACCAGCAGCTAGCAGCCCAGTGGAGAAAGTATTATATTCATGTATTTTCAACTGTTATTTTCATTTAATCTGGGAAATTATTAAATGAATCAAGTTATGACTATTCATAAAAAAGTACGTTTATCTACAAGCTTTGCTTACGGTTTGCCTTTGAATAGTTTTTTGTGCGTGATCGTAAAAAACGTAAAATACACGTTAGCTATTCAATGACTATTAGCTATTTATTCGTTAATAATTATTTTGAAAGTACGATTGAATTGCAAACAAAGCATAGTTCTCTGCTTAGCTTATTAATCTTCAAAATGGCATGCTTGTTTGTTACCTGTCCATAGTTGGTTTCATAAATATTCTGGCAATTTACATCAAAATCGCAAAAAAAAATTCTGCACATAAAAGTGTTTATTAGATTATTTTGAACGTGGTGTGAGTTATGAAGATAAATTGTGGCTCTCCAAAGTGTATATAAATCAAAAATTTGGTACAATAGATGAATAAAAAAATTCCATATATAACGCCAATGGTGTGGACTAAACCTACTAATCATGCCATAGATTGCTAATTTTGTCTAATACAATTAAAGGGGTTTTCTGAAATATCTAAACAAGGTTTAAGTACGTCGATGGGTCATCATTAATAAACCATACCCATATTCCTACAATAATTGTAACATAGGGAACGCTTTCATCAAAATGTAGCTTTAATTGAAGAACGTTTCAAGGAAGCCTGCTATGCTCGCAAATGACTGTTGAAGCCTAGTCAGAGATACTCTTGGATCTTATTACGAGAGGAGAGCCAGCTGCACCAAAAAAAATCCGCCTTTTCAATCCAAACATCAATAAGAATTAAAGTGATTGCTGGATTGCGAAAAAAAATTGAGATTGAGAAAAACTTTATATTAATTTATACATAACTTTATAAACTTTATTTAGTTTTTTATTTTTTTTCCTAATAGGTCTATAGGAAGGTTTAAGTATCACATAGTTAGAACTCAGATAAAATAAAAAGATTGAAATTAGTTGAGTAGTGTAATTTGTCTATTATAATATATGTTTAAATAACTGCACTTTAAGTTTGAATAAATTAATGGTAATTTAGAAACGGCAAATTAAATAATGATAGACATAAACTTTCTTTGTATGGAAATCTTTCAAATAACGAAATATAACTTAACGTTTGTAATGTCAGCGTTATAACGTTATTTTCACAACGTTATGGGATTTAATAATGTAGTTGAAAAATGATTAGTTGATTAAATTACATCTAAAGTATTCTTCGCTCAAGTAAGTACTATATCTTAACTATTTCAATTTTAATTTAGATGTAGACACAGAGATAACAATTTGTACTCTATGGTTGATAAACGGAACCTTACAACACAACTAGGTAATAGGTATTGATTTTTCTACGACGTTATTTTTAGTCTGGTAAACCTAATTGTTATGGCGTTTTTGCTTAGACGCCGGGGATTTTCGCTCGTTATTTTTTATAGAGCTCCTATGACCTATCGCACCTAGGTGATGATAGACTATTGAAATATACTTATGGGTACGTATGGGTACCTACCTACGTAACTAGTCACTTTCTTTTGTCGAAGATTGCCAATGAAACTTTTTACTTTGTTATAATGTTAGAATCTCAATTAAATTGTGATAATCTCATTACAGATTTAGTAAAAGTTTTTATTTTTGTTTAATAATCGTTTAGTCTATAGATATACTAAATCTATATTTTGTTGATTGACTTGATTTTGCACTTCGTACAATAGGTATCTGGCATGTAGTAAAAGGGGTAAATTTAAGTTATCTTAAATATACTTAGAGGATCCCATATAGGATCACTCCGTTGTCTGTCTGTCTGTCGACCCTTTTTTCTCAAAAACGCGTGAAGGTATAAAGTTGAAATTAATATCAAATACTCGGGTCTGCTGTCCCTTGAAGCCGTGAAAATATGAACGTTCTAAGTCAACGCAATAAAAAAATACGAGCAATATGCTGATTATTTTTCAATTTCCGTTGTCCTAGAATTATGAAATTTGGCGAGAAGTCTAATAGCACAAGTAAAGGGAAAAATCTGAAAACTGTAAATTTGTAGTTTAATTGATAAACTAACCGCTACCTACTTCAATGTATTGGGGTTACAGTTTTCCAACGGCAAAGTTAAGTTAAGTTTGTCTGTGAATTTAGTATATTATCTCTTCGTTAGAAAAATGTTATTGATGTGAACATAATTTAAAGTTTGCACGGAACCCTCGATGCGCGAGTTCCACTCGCACTTGACCCGGTTTTTTATTACATTAGTCCATCTGTTTCCTGTAACTAGAACCCACACGTTCGACAATAAGAATAATTTAATTTTGATATTATTTACTACACTTAAAAATGCGTAGATCACACACATTATTTATTCCACGTTTGGATAAAACCCACAAAATCTAGCGCCACAGCCCCACTATTTAGCCACTGCGTGGGATCTTCAAGGATATACAGTTTAAATTAATTAAGTAAGTAAATACCTTCATGTAACAGGCTATTAGGAGATGTAGAAAAGGTATATACAGGCCAGAATTGTTTACTGTGTACTACTGCATTCCCTCTGAAGATCTGCTCCAAGTAACTGCTGAACAAGCACGGGTCGGGTGTTCGAACGAAACTGACCGATTGCGAAACTTAACTGCGCTTAAGCTAAACTGAACTTATTAACAGCGCTGTGCCTACTAAACAAAACCACGAAATTGTCTAATAACATCACGCCTCATATTTCCCGAAGGGGTTAGCAGAGGAGTACCGTACACTACATTTCACCAGTTATTTTATAGGTCCCAAAGTAATAGGTGGCGAGCCTATTGCCATTATCCGTGCACTAATCTAGACGCCGTGCTGCTAAGAATTTCCTAATGGAAAACTCCAACAACACCTGAATACGAGGACCCGGACGTCAAACCTCATGCTTAGCAGTCGAGCTATGCGACCACTAGACAAACGGCGTTATCAGAGTTCTTTGTCTTAACAGATTGCAAATAATGCTTACCCAAGTGTTGTCCGAATGCGTTGCTACTCGACTGCTCTTATAGCATATATCTCGCACAATGACTGAGGATCATTAGAAATAGTCGACCTATATAATGTAGATAGATATACAAAGTAGGAATACTAGTTTGTTAGTTTTTTTTTACTTGGCCTCTTGCTAATTTGCGCTTTGAACCTAAAACTGATTGACTGGACTTATAGAAAATATATATGTAGAATTATATTATTATGTTCTTTTTATATTGTATGTATACAAATTTTTTGCCGGTTTGGTTTAATGTTTCGGATTATTTGGACACCAAAAATGTTTTTTTGCCAGACAGATTTGGTTTGGTTATAAAAGTACTTTTTTAAGCAAACCCAATACAAAGTCTCATGTTGCTGAGAATGGCCAAATGAAAAATCTAATAAAACTTTGCCCGACCTGTGATTCAAACCCAGGACCTCGAGCTTAGCTACCGCGCTTAACCACAGCGTTGCAATTAATTTTTATATGGGATAGTGTAATAAAACTTCATCTATGCTCTAATAAATAAAGTATATATTCATCGGTATTTTTTTTATAAACTGAGATCACAATTAGGAATGTTAATCATAATGTATAAAAGCGTAACAGTGACTAGAAATGAGATAAAAGTCAAACTATAATTAATAAATGGGTCCATAATAAAGGCTATTTTCTAATTTAGTTGCGGGCTCCTTCGAAGATGAATTTGGTGTCGTCGAGTTGTGCTTTGGAGTCGCTTCGTCGCCCAGTGAAGGGGATCTGCCACGGCCACGGGTTCTCCAGCCGGTACTCGGGCCCGGTGCACACGCCGGCCCACTTGTGGCAGTAGTAGCCGGGGGCGCACTTCTTTCCGTACATGTCGAATTCGCGTTTCTCGGTGCACTGCTCACGGGGGCCCTGTGGAAGTTTTAATAAAGCTTAGCTTAGTAGCAGGGCAATAATATTAACATATCAACTACAACTAATGATGAATGATCGGAGTCTACAAACGAAAAGAAAACATTTTTCTGGGGGTACCTAATAGCATCCCATTCCAAGCCAGTCTAAATACTAGCTCTTATAAGTTTATTAAAATGTGTACGCACCCTGTAGCAGTCAGGTCGTTTGCCGCAGACTTCGTTGGTGTAAGTACCAAACTTGCATATCTTGTAGGTCTTGTTTCCTTTTCGTATCGGACATTCTTCATTGCTCGCCATCCAGTGATCTGATTCCTCGCAGACCGGACATTCGATTAGTACACTATAAAGAAAATAAATTACATTCACTTAACGCCAATTTAAATACAAAGTGAGCTGAGAAGTGATGCAACGAAAAGGTTTTAGAATTCAAGGCAATAAATTATATTAGTTCTCAAAATATACCTAGCTGCTAAAGAATACTTGAAACACTGATTATGGGGAGGGTTATAAGATTCATCATCATCATCAGCCGGAAGACGTCCACAGCTGGACAAAGGCCTCCCCCTTAGAACGCCACAATGAACGACAACTTGCCGTTTTATGATTATCCATTGAATATTAAGGTTAACATAACTAAAAGGATGAAATTGTATGTTATGTGCAATACAATTAATTTGAAATATTGTTATTTTTTATCGGTTAACAATTCTTTTGGTGTAGGGGGTTTTTATTCCTCGTTAGAGACTAATTAATAGTACCTAATGAGTAATTTCTTATCTATGAATTAGTAAGTAATAGCGATAATAATTAGACGAGTCAATTGAGTTTTATACTCGAGTTGATATTATTCTAGCCAGGCCGCTGGCTTAGAATTAAATACAATATTTAGAGCTCACAATAGTTCTGTATCTTTTGTTCTACTACTATTCAGTGTTCATAAAATCGTTAGACATTGGAATTAGTTTTTGTTTGAATGTTTGAAATAAGCTCATACAGAATATTTATTGTTTAATGGGAGGAGCCTACAGTGTTATATCCAGAATCTTATCGTACCCTTCAACAGCTGGAGGTTCCTCTCTAACGACGAAGTTCCTGTTGTCGGAGGGTCCCCGGTAGTGCGCCAGGCACGAGGCTAGGGCAATGACCATGAACAGCACCAGCGAATGCATTTTGTTGGAGAGTTCTGAAATCAAACATTGGAGTAGATATTTACTTTATTTATTTATCAAATCTTTATTTGTTAAAAATAGGTGGTAATTTTAGGTCTTAAATATCAGTCAACTTACACATAAATAAACGCATAAGTTATAGGCTTCTACTGTTAGAACATTTACCTAGTAGGAAGTTAAATCCTGCATTGAGCCGACATTTAAACCGAAACCACAACAGTAGGTACACAGAATTCCAAGTCAGATGTCATAGGTTGAAATTCAGTGTTTTATACCTATTCTTAATTACCTACTTGAAATACTTCCAAAACTATGTACCTATTGTAAGTACATTATTTTGTGGTGTTTTAATTAAATAATTAAGTAGTTACTAATGACGAATTTGACTTAAACCTTACTGTTCACAACCGTTTACATAATATAAGTAAATATTACTTGATTTGTCAGCTTTTAATAGTCAAATCGTCAATCACTAAAACATAATACTATCACAAAACACCTTGCCCTTCAAAATTAATCGCGGTAATCCTAATATTGAGGCTCAACAAATACTTTAGTCTTTTAGCTCTCTAATGAGAAACATTCCAAAAATACAATATGAACTGTAACTCCATGACCGCGGCATGATTTGTAAACATTTATATTAACTTACAAACAAATTAATCATTTTCTAATAATGTAAAGCCATTATAGTTATTTTTATAAATCTCGTGCTCTCAGCATGAATGGGTTATGACGCAGTCTACTCGTAGAAATAGAGTATTGATACACGTGGACACGGTGGGCGAATGTGTCTATAAGTCTTGTGTAGTTCGCGAACGAACTAGTTCGTAAGACCGCTCCCACAGACGAACTACGCGAACTAGTTCTTAGATCTTTCGCTCTTAAGCTCTTTAATCGTTTGATGCGCGTCAAAAGTAAAGGTAAAAATATAACATGTACCTAACAAAAGATCGAACGAATGAGCGAGCGATCTGCCTTCCTCTGAGCTGATCTGGGAGCTGACGAACTAAAAGAGCGAACTAGACTGGCCTAAGATTCAGATACATTAAGATTAATAATTATTAATGTAAGGAAAAAAAGTGCCTGCTGCCAGCCTTTTTGGCACCCTCCCAGTCGACAGCTATGAGGAGGAATACTCCGATGCATAATTTAAATAATTTTAGTTTTATTTTTTATATTTAATTATCTATTTATTATAAGTTTTATAGTATAAAAGAATAAGTTTTTTGTAAATAAATGAATAAAGAATTTTAGTATCAAGTGCAGGCTAACTTCGATCACTAGTATAATCAATTATTTTACTGTATGATGCATTTTAACATCTAAATGTCGTCGGTGAACAAGCCTAGCTAAGAGTTAAGACAGAATTGCAATGTTAATTTTAAGTCCCATTTCATTTCACCTCTTCTACACGTCTCTTGCTTAGCGCTCTATCTTTATGTGTCTTGATGACATCAAAATACAAGTGTACTACACATTCTACCCAACCCACTATTAACACCAAATTAAAAGTCTTTTGCACTAAATCTAAACCTATAACTGAACCACGCGTGAAAAGAGACTGAAATTTATAAAGAATTACATACTTGGTTCAGGTAAATTGTATAGTTTTCTTTCAATACTTGAAATGTGCATCGTCTTACCTACGTGCGGACATGACTTAGACAACTTTAAAGTTCACGTGATTGCAAAACATTCAGAACACGTCATGTGCTTCACCTTTCCGCATATCCTCCCCATTCATGTATCCCCGGGCTCCCGAATCCCAACAAGGCAGTACCCTCATCACGAAGCTATTTGTGAAATATTCTAAGAAGAATTATAAGAATGCTCCAGTGCTCCGGCCTACACGCCTCCCACATATTTGAGTTCAAGATGATTAAGTCACGTGTTTCTGTTAAATATAAGTAAATACATACAAATCGTGGGAATCCTCACGTATGCAAGTGTATTTTCGACAGTTTCACTCTTATTACTAAGGTTTCTATTCCTATTTTAAGGTAGGTTTCGGAATGCATTCATAATACATTGTCTTTGGTAGAGATTCGCTTGCATAGCAGGTGCCTATAGTGTAACCTGCGTAGCTAGTTATATGCTTCTCATGTCTTGCATAATATTTCACAGCTGATTGGCTACTGACTGACCTACTTAGTTTTTATAGCTATCCTATTGTTCTACTTCTTCTTCGAATCGGCATGAGCTGTCCAAAGAAACAAATCAAGCCATTGTGTAGGGATTGGCCAGTCAACAACGATGGCAGCGAGGTTGACCGCCCAGGGTGCACCGGACGTGCTTAGGTAAGTACTCGACTCGTTGAGTCACTCTACTTGCATCCCTATTATCCTGTTATAATCTTCTTCTGTATAAAATATCGCTACGGAGCAAGTCTATCAAGAAATGTTTAATTACTTCTTTGTTTGAACTTGTTCCCTATAAAATATGGCAAATATCAAAACGTAAACGATTTACGAGTCAGTGACATAGAATTAAATTTAAAAATAAACGTCATTGCAGAGTGACGTGGGTGCAGCTAAAATCGAGAAATCGATGCGAATGTACGTGAACGTATAATATTGCTGGCTATGTATATGGTTGCGGTACGGCGAGTGGGTGAAGAAAGCAATGTTTCAGTTAGCTGTATTTTGGTATTATAAAATCGGTTTGTCGCGGAGTAGATGTACGTCTGCGCGTGCGCCGCCCGCCCAAACGTCCGGCGTCCGATTGCTAAATGCGCATTCATGTGACACACTTCGAAGAATACAGAAGCTACTCGCCAATACAAACTATATTTACGTTAAAAATAATTGTAAAGAGACTTTGATTTCTAAAGTACCAGTGGTGTTGAAATAAAATAGTGTTTTTCTAAATATTTGGTTACTTAATATTTAAGTTTAAAATGGGAATGATATCGCGTGTGCGAGGTCGCATTAGGAGTGATTCTTTCTCGAAGATTCACACGATCAAATCCAAGGATAAACTTGCCAATATCGGTAAGTGTACAAATCTTACTTTTTCTGAGTCATTCAAGCAAAACAAAAGATTCTGGAATGGCGAAAAAATTAATACTCATCTTACAAAATAAACTATAAACATAAGACTTAATAGAATGGTATAATACAGTACTTGAATGTGCTTAATAAACACTAGACAAAAAGCAATTAGTTTTAAAAGACCTACGAGGCTACGAGAGAATGTGCAGATTGTGTAGTCTACAATCATGAAATACTCGTCGATAGGTAGTGATTTAAGGTCCTTCTTGTATGTACATGTCACTAAGTCAGCTCTTATTTTCGCTCCTCACATTCATATTCATTTATTTCTGTTTATTTGGTGACTCATTTGTTTATTGTTAAGTCCACGAGTATTTAACATGCCGAATAAATGTGCGAAGGCTGACCTGTCGCATCTAGAACTGTCTCATTTCGTAAATCTAGAACTTTATTTTTCTCACCCGACACTGGTATGAGGGCCAATGGATAAGGTTAAGTAATTTACTATAGGTATTGTATACAAACTTAATATTACCTTTTCCTCTCCTTACTATTACCTTCGGGCTACGCAAAAAAAAACTCTAAATTAGGTAGTAATTATTTTTTTTAAACATTTAAAAATAAGTAATAGGTTAATGTAATTATGAGGAAGACTTTTAACTAATTTACTCTCTGTAAGTACTTGTGAACTTACCACACTTACATAGCAGCTCTATAAAATCATTGGCCTATTGATGGTAGACAGCTTTGTATTTCTTGTAAAACACATACAAGCGTTTGATTGTAATTATTATAGTTCTGCCTGTTGTGTCGTAGTAAACATAGTAGTTACGTTCTAATTGATTGTTTTCCAAGTTTTGTTTTGACAAGTTTATTTACAAAACTGCGTGTTTGATTGGAATAGGTTTTTACTTTCTACATTAATAATGTTTTAGTAGCATATCTTAGATTTCTTTTTAAATTAATATTTGATGAGGTTTAACATTAATTTTATTCCAGTCTTGCGTGATTAATTCGGGGGTCAGATCCGTAATTAAAATATTTACAATTCTGAACATCAATTCTAAATTCTATTCTATTCTGTCTATGAAAAACATTATTATTATTACCTAACCGAAGTAAATGCAAATGAGAGGTAGGTTTACTCCTGTATCAAGTAGGTGCTGAAAATTCCTCTAAAGACTGTATTTCACTCGTCGTAAAATTTTATAAGTAGGTAGAAGTATTTTTACTTTTAGGAATTCACGATTTGGCGAAATTTGGAACAAGGTAACGCTGATCACGCGTGGTTAAAATGATTGAATTGGATTTTAATATTTCTTTCGCTGAAGGAGAAGTCTCGACACTTTGCACTCCAGCATCTCACTGGATCGTAATTGTGTCTTAATAATGAGCGTAAATATAATATGGCAGTGCGGTGACCGCCCGTCTTGTGGTTTACGACCGCTAAACGTTCGCTGACCGCACTACGTGTGTATGCACCCACAAGCAAATCGTTACCTTATTTTTGCATCAATAGATGTGGCTTTCATGTGTGCTTGTTTAGGAAGTTTTTATTATTGAAATAAATACTATCGACATCCGTTCAACGCTTTTCAAGAAACGGACATCCTCACGTAAAGTCTCTATCAAAGTAGGTAATGTTCGCCTGACCGAATTTCGGTTACGGCGGCCGATCTTATCTGAGACTAGGCAACTACGCCGGAGATATTACAGTGCACTAGTATGCGCGCAAACACAGGTGCACTCCCTATTCCCTCACTCTCATAGTCCAATAGGACGGAAGACAGATACGACCGGAGAGAGATCAGGCGCAGGACCAACAGCTTAACGTGCCTTCCGAAGCACGGAGGGGTCTGGACATGTCAAAACAGTCAACCAACACAAGACTAACCTCGGCAAGCACGGCTTAACCTCACAAATCGACGGATCTACGTGGTAGCCACGTAGCTACGAGCCCCTCGTACCAAAGTAGACAGAGTAGACGAAACATACTAGCTGAAACTGGACAAATGAACGAAATTAAATTATTTCTTTTGCAACAAAATGTAGGTAATTCTTTCCTAAGTAATCAAAAATTTTAAATGTAAAACATTAATTTACTTTGTATTTCTTTTGCGAAATCAGAAGTTTTTCCCTTTGATCCAGAATTGATTGTTACGGGAACAATACATGTTTCGAAAACTTTTAAAAAACCATATAAAGTATGGTGACGCAAAACGTAGCAACGTGACTGATTCAGGGGGAAACTTAAGAAAAATATTTTGCAACGCCTTATTTTTCAGTGGCGTCAATGATTTTATATTTTTGGAACGTTAATAATATTGTTTACTGCGTACCGACTGTTCTCGTTACATTTCTTTCTTATTCTTCGCGTTTTTACGAGGTTCCATCTGGGGTTAGGTTTGTAGATGTACTAAAACAATGATCACTTATTGTGAATTTAGAAATTATATTAAGTATTTGCATGCGTTCTTGTAATTATGGGTAAAATCGTACCTTATTGAGTCAATATATAGATAGCCAATAAACAGTCAATAAACCCTAGTCGATTCGTGTGGTGATTCAAATATTATTGTTTGCCCTACTCGCGTTATGAGTATGATTTTTGCAATAACGTTTTTTCCTAATTATACCATATTTCAAAAGTAAACAATTTAAGTGGAAATTGTCATGTTAAATAGACGCTCCTATCCCTATCAGATCATCCCTATCATCCTGATAGGAAACATTATTATCATCGTAACAACCTTCACATATGTCGCATCCATAAAATGAAAGTGACGTAACTCAAAACGGCTGTAACTTCTGATTCTGCTTTAAATTGATTTTAAAAAACCTACTAACCTCTAAGCCCCTGTGGAGAATAAATATAAATAAATAGGCATTTTACTAATAGTCCGTTCTCTGTTTTTCCTTAAAATGGGCTTTTTGGAGTTCTATATAGGTTTTATGCAGCAAAATAAGAAGTTACAGGAATTTTAGTTTGCAATTTTTTTTAACATAGCACTGATTTCTTTTCAGTATGGCTATTATCATTGGTGTTGCTCCTGCCGTACTGGGCGCCGCGGGGGCTCCTGGTCGCGCTCGGGGGAGCATGGCTGATGGCCGCGTACACCTGCCTGGTGGTACCCGTGCTCATCTCCGCCAACTACAAGTACCCAGCGAGGTGGTACCCTGCCGTGGTCAAACTCGCTCAAGGTAAGAATTGTACCATCAAAGAAATGAATATACTACATACTCCTTTTTTATTCTGATCAATCAAAATAGGTATTTGTAAGACTTCAGAAAATAGTAAATCGTTCTTAAAAAAATTAACAAAGAGAAAAGGAGCAGCTTTCTTAGCAATATCACCAGCAGTGAAATGGTTTTCGTAAAGAAAGCATATAAAAATAGGTGGGTGCCCTGTTCATAAATAAACAAGACGCAAATAAAAAGATGCGCATTGTAATAACACACGCGGTGTCACATAACATAAACACTTGTTTGTATACCAACGACAAAGATGCTCTAAATAATAGCTGTCTAGGCCTAGATCGAGGTAAAAGTAAACAGAAATCTGTAACGCAAATAATTTGGCATAAACATCGGGGTGTGCCAATCTCCCGACCTATGCTCCGCCTACTCTCTACTTCCAAGTTTTATCAACCGTCATTGACAGATTCACATTCCAAAATTCTGTGACGTGTGAAATGCATAATGTAGTGCAAGAAAACATGATTGAATCACTTGTGGTTCCAAGTGACTGAAAATGTTATCAGCGATAGTTCTGGCCATTGAACATCGAGCAAAAAGAAAATCACTTAAAACATCGATGAAAGTATAAAGGGTGTTATTTATTTTAATGATAATTATTATTCAAATTAGGTTCAGAATCAACACCTTCCTTAAAATTCATAGAAATAAACACTAAAGATCAAATCTTTTCCTAATTTTGAAACGTTATTATAAAGATATAAACAAACAGAAGCACAAACATCTAGTGCAGTGATTCCCAAAGTGGTCCAGGTGGACCCCCAGGGGTCCACGGGAGCCTTGCTGGGGGTCTACGTAGGCGTCAATAAAAAATGGGGGTCCATAAGATGTTAATAGGGGTCCACGAAAATTTATCTGCATATAGTTTTTATAAGGGCCTACCTATATTGTTTTAAGTACCTAACTAAGCAGATAACATTTTAATCTGGCAAGCGACTCTTACTTGTCCAAACTTGCGTATTCGATATTACAATTTCGTGTACAGACTTGCAAAGCGCAATCCGTCCGACAATGCTTAGTGCTTGTTTAGACATGATCTTGATCAAGACTATAAATACTCGATGCCAAAGGCATGCTCATTTATTTGTTTCCGGAATTTCGAAAAAGAAGGTGTGAGAAAATTTATATTAGTGTTCCTAGTGCCGGAGAAAAGTAAGTACGTACCTTTTTTTTGTTGTACCTAGTTCTTAAGTATTTTGTTTCGTGTACTGGTCGGTTGATAACAAATGCTTGTATACAATGTGTCCTAGGGATAAGTGACCGCCCGGCGTATTTAGAATATTTGTACAAAATTAAATTAAGTAAAGACGCGTGACGTGCTGCAGTTTTTTTACGATATTTCCTAAGTTTGTTCATCTTTTTCCATTATTTTTGTTTACTGACTAGCCGACATCATAATTTATCAATTAAAATCATTAGACAAAACTAAAATGTAGTAAAAAAATTACTTATATAAAATCACTAAGGCCGCTAAGTCACAAATGTAAATATAATTATTAATGATTTCGTACAAATATTCAAAAAACGCCGGGCGGTCTTATCGCTCGGACACATTGTATATAGCTAACTTAGTAACTTACAGATATTTTAATTGTCCTCTTTCGATTTGAAGACAAACACAGCACGTTTTATTCAATTGTTTTTTCACGAGAGGACTGCCTCTCTAAAAAGGCCGAAAAATCAATATTGCAGAGCAATTACTGTTTTATAAAACTACTAGCGCGTGAACTCATTGATTTAATGAAATTTTAGTTATTGTTTTTATGGTCACTTTTTTGGTCAATTTGGGATTTCGACTTTTATTTTTTCCTACACAAATATGATCAATATTCGATACTGAGTAAACTAATTTTTATTTCTACTATTAAAAAATTGTGGTAAATTAGGTATTTAACATTGATATCGCTTCGTGAAAAAGTCTGTACTTGTCTTAGCGGTTTATTAGTTGGTCCCTTTACAAGCCGTAATACTTTTTCAATATAATGATAATCATAATAATATAAAGCTGACAAAGGCTGCGTTGTGCTACCTATATTCAAATAAAAACTTGGTTACTATAACATTTTTTTTTACAGGGAAGGTAACTGATACAAAACATGGCTACAGCAAAGAAAAAATGTCGACAATACAGTGTCGATTATTTGAAATATGGTTTTGTTCCATCAAAGGCAGATAAACACTTGCCCATGTGCCTAATATGCAATAAAGTTTTAAGCAATGACTCTATGAAACCATCAAAGCTCGAAGATCATCTAAAAAGGTGTCATACTGATAAAATGGGTAAAGATTTAAAATATTTTCAAACATTGAAGGAAAAATATGAAAAGAGACCCACCATGCACAGCATGTTCGCTTCAACATCTCAAAGTAACGATGATGGCTTGCGGGCATCTTACAATATCTCATTACTAATAGCAAAATCTGGAAAACCGCACACTATCGGAGAACAATTAATTTTACCCGCTGTTGAAGAGGTTTTAAAAACTGTTTTGCACAAATCTCCATTTGACGTACTAAAAAGAATTCCATTAAGTAACAATACTGTACAAAGACGCATTGATGAAATGAGCTCTGACATCGAAAGTTTTTTGTGCAATCATCTGCAAAAAAGTCATTTTTCTATACAACTGGACGAGTCAACGTTACCCGGTAATGAAGCATTATTATTAGCATATGTCCGATTTATCATGGAGGAAGAAATTCACGAAGAATTGCTATTTGCCAGAACTTTGGAGACTGACACTAAAGGCGAATCAATATTTAATGTCCTGAGTAATTTTTTTACGGAAAAATCGATTCCATTTACAAACATTATTTCAGTGGCAACAGACGGAGCTCCTGCAATGGTAGGGCGATATCGTGGGTTTATAAGTCATCTCAAAAGAATTATACCAGGACTTACAGCTATTCATTGCGTAATCCACCGACAACATCTTGTGGCGAAACATTTAAGTGACAGGTTGAACCAATCTCTTCATTTTATAATAAACGCTGTCAACAAAATTAGAAGCAATGCATTGAATACGCGTTTATTTGCTCAATTGTGCGACGAAAATGACGAAGACTTCCAACGACTGCTCTTACATACTGAAGTACGCTGGTTGTCGAAAGGTGCATGCTTAACGAGATTTTACTCTGTTTTCGATTCCGTATTAGAGTTCTTAGAAAGTAGAGATCCAGATTTAAAAGAAAACTTGATCAAATTCAAAGGAGACATTGCGTATTTGACAGATTTGTTTAAAAAATTTAATGATATTAACTTGCAGTTACAAGGGGACAGCCTGAATTTAATAAAAACAAAGGGGATAATTTCGGCTTTTCTTGGGAAATTGAAATTTATGAAGCAAAACATTAGTCGGCGCGAATTATCTCAATTTCCAAACTTGTCGCAGGTAGAAACTATTGATGAGGATATCCATACCTACAGTCAACATTTAAGTGCCCTGCATGATGACTTCAAAACCAGGTTTGAAGATATGCTGACGATGGATATACCACCATGGATCGTAAATCCATTTGATGAAACTGAAGTGGCCAATGTATTATTACAAGAGGAGCTGCTTGAGCTAAGCACCAATGAGGAGCTGAAGGTGAAATTTAGAAAAGGCTACCAAACATTTTGGCTGCAAGCAGAAATACACGAAAAATATCCTGGACTGTGGGAAATCGCAAGGAAATTTTTGATAGCTTTTCCCTCATCATACCTTGTCGAAAGAAGTTTTAGTGCCGTTACAAACCTCTTAACAAAAAAAAGGAGCAAACTAAACATCACAGAGCGGGGGGATTTGCGGTTATTGCTCACAAAAATAAAGCCAAACATTGATCGTTTGCTGACACTCCATCAAATACATCCTTCCCATTAATTAAAATTATGTCCACAACCTATAAGTATTACCTTATTATTATTTTTTTGTAATTCTTTTCTTTTAATTAATAAAATGTTATAAAATGTACCATTTTTCGTTTTTATTTAAAATTTAAAATTTTAACCTATCAGAATATAGGGACGGAACTCAGAAGCGACACAATTTTTATTTTTTGTCGACTTTAACAATGTGGTAGGAATGTAGCAGCAGGGGGTCCACCGACACCAGTTTAATTTTGAAAGTGGTGCACGAGAAAAATAAGTTTGGGAACTACTGATCTAGTGCGTTGGTTAAAAGTGGTAAAGGCGATAAGCTTTTGAATTTGTTTGTCAGATTTTAAGATTTACCTATGTTTGCCTGGACCAGTAAAATGTATCCGGCTTCGAGTTATTTCTATGATTATTGTTGAATCCGATTTTGTAGTGTTATTGTTGTAATCATGAGTTTATATTTATGTACGAAAGTCAGGTCATTGTCGAGAAGAAACTGAATGGGTCGACGGAAGCTGGCTGCCGGCCAGGGTGCGTGCGTCATTCTCGTTTACTTGTACTTTTCTGCGTCTAAACAACACATGTCTTGTATCCGCAGATCAGACGCTCCCCAATGATTTAATAATTCGTACCAAAGAAAGTCAGGTTCGAGTTGCCCTTCTGCGTTTTGTGTTCCGAGATTATTGCTATACATTTATCTAAATAAATCTTACGTCTCAGAACGCTTTGTGTGCTCTTAAACTTTCAGCGATTACTGCTACTTCAAGCAAGATCTTATACCTGTTATAAGAATTCAACGTTATTTATACTTCTCCAAAGCAAGGTGAACAAATTCCGACATGTGGGAGCTAACAAAAATATTTCTGTTCGAGCCCTGCGTCGTGTCTTAAACAAATGTCAACATATCGTGTTTATTATTTACAAATTTAAAACGCGAAATTTGTTTTGCAAGAAGCAGATGGTGCGCACATTTGAGAAAAATATAATTACACTATACACATATTGTTTTTGTCTTAGTAAATCTAAACGTAAAACGCATTAACCGATAAAATCAACAGAGATGACTTGCCAAATGTTATTCTGATTTTCTTATGGCATCCGCAACACAGAGTTCCTCATTGACTAAATCGTAGAACTTATGGCGACCAAGATACTTGATTAACTGATTATAGACACACCAATAACTCAGAAAATTAGAAACACAGAAATAATAGCACAGCTCAGTCTGATCCTGTAGAAGACGAACTACTGAATACCTGGCAAACAAATTGAACACTGGTCCTCAGTGTCTTGCAGCTATAAGTTAAAAGCCTGCCCCTTAAATCATAAGCTGGGAATATTACTTCTAAGTAATTTGGAAAGCATTAAAGAAGATTAGCAATAATACCGAACCTACGACCCAAAGATTACAAAGGACCATTCTTTAAAATTGGATTCGGATTATAGGAATTACCCTGCTAATGACTTTTCAAAGAAATCTAATATCACAAACAAAAGATCGTATCGTAGGTAAGAAGTCCGAAATCATATTCGGGTTCCAAAGCATGATATTTCTAACATTAAATTTAGATTTTCTAAGAAACTTCATTTCTTTTACTTTAACTTTTTGTAGAAATATATTGACTTACCAGAAGACTTGTGTTAGAAGGTGGTTGTTGTTGGTGAAGCGTTGTTCTGAACTGACCACCCTTACTTTATGGGGGTTCTTTTATACTAAACTCTCACTATCTGAGGACAGTTTCATACAATAACACCACGAATTAAATAGCTAGTATTAAATCTGTGCTAATTGCTAAATCAATTCAGTTAACTCTTTTTGTCATTTTGGAAACTCATCTTCTAAACACACACACAAACTCCTAGATATAATACTGGGTTGTGACTTGTCACATTTGTTAATTAGGCTTATCTGTGCTTCGGTTTCATTTCTAATTAACAGTAAAAGTCAAAGTTTCTTCAGAAAATAGTATGTTTATGTATATCATATATGTATGTATTGTAATTTGTATGTACGAGATATTAATTAAGGAGCAACTATAATAATTGTATACAGGGTTAATATTTTGATACCTTCTATGTATACGAATATGAAAAAGCTTTAATTTTTTAAACACTATATTAAATCCTTTAAATTTATATTTCATGGCGACATCTCGGATCTTCGGTCCATTTTTTACCTCTTTCTCATGAAATAAGTAAAATGTAGTAAATAAAGTAGATATCATTTAAGAAAAAATATGATAATGAGGAAAATGTTCTTAAAACACAGTCAAGCGCTAACTTGACGAGGCCAACAAGATGTGACAGCCACTGGACACCCTCCCACGCAGATTTTACAAAGTACAATCTAAGACTAGTTGCTATACTGAAATTATTTTATACTTAATATTCGAAATGTAATTTCTTGATTTACCAATAATTGAGACGTTTCATTAAGTTTGAAGACTTAAGTTGACTCTATTAGTCTACATGTACATTGTACATATCTATATATTTAAAGGCTATTTAGGGGCTGTCCGTAAACCCTGATTTTACCTGTGTCAGCGAAGTAATTTTCATAAATTAACTGACATTTTAAGTACCTATCTAACTACATAAGTTTCTTTATTTTCTAGAATTGGCGAAGAAGCTGCGGGCTCCTGTGTCCCGTGTCCTCGGCGTAGTAAAGGCTGTGTATGCGCCCGTAGAACGCGCTGAGAAGGTTTTCCTGCAGATGAATAACCTATCAACTATGATTGGACAGGTAGGGCAGCTAATTCTTGTTAACCCATGCTGAATTAGAAGCAGGTTGTTTCCCAGTGTTTCTAATTAAATGTGTGTTATCCAGATTGTGAAGTACTATTTTGTTTTCAGTTGCTGATGTTCACAGCCTGTGATCGGTTACTCGTATCTCAAGGCAGGTTGACCTGTCTCTACTCTTTAATGTTCTACAACGTGGTAACCTACTCTGTCAGTTACGTCCGTGAGATCTGTACCAAAGAAGACTGGTCACCCTACGTCAATGTCACTCGCCACTCCCGCGTGAAGCACCTCGCCATGTCAGCGACCAAAATAGTCTTGGAATGGACGAAAGCAGTCACCTTTATTGTCACCATAACTTTTGTTCTTCTTGCTCTAGGACTGGAACAGGGTTTGGAGCATTACAAGCCCACAGCTCTATACACCGCTATAACTGGAACGTATTACCTGTTAACGGAAAGGACTTTCTTAGAACTTTGGCCTATTGGGCTAGCCGCTTTAAAGCTAGAGGGCCTAGAAGGCATGGAGGCACTGTATTTCGGTGCCTGTGCTAGAGCTATAGTGACAGGGCTAGCCCTGCCCTTAGTGCCGGCTCTAGTGTGGTATGAGCGTTGGAGACTAGCCGCTTTACTGATGTACGTGTGTGTCTTCATTCACGGAAAACATAGGCTTGGTGAAGCTCTTAACAAATTGCAGGAAGCTCAAGGTTCACTGGCCAAGTTCAGGCGGGCGACGCCAGAAGAACTAGCGACCCTCGAGGATGTGTGTGCTGTGTGCTTGGGGACCATGAAGTCAGCGCGGGTCACGCCGTGCGCACACTTCTTCCACGCAGACTGTTTGCGGAAATGCCTCGACGCCTCCGACAGATGTCCCATATGTGTCAGAACATACGTCTTCTGTTGATCATGGGCTGTTGACTTTTGGATAAGACTGCTAGAAACGAAATTTGATATATCGCCATTCCTAATTCGTGGAAATGGGAGTGTATTTGATGGTGATAACTAAGGATTAAGATGGTTATTTTAGTAAGTACTTAGACGGTCTACAATTAGACCGCTGTTGTGATCAATTTTATAATATGTTTTAATATTTTATAGACGAATTAAAAAAATCCCATATTGTTATTGCATTGTATATTAAAAGGGAAAAATATATTATCTCACTATTCCGTATTTTTAAGGGATTACCAAACAAAATTTTAAGTATGATGTTTGAAAAACCTTGACTGGAACAGTTACATAGAATTTTAGAACGTCATTCGTCTATTTTATGTTTAGTTATATCGTATTATCGTTGTCGCTTCCTGCACTACGGGTTCCAAGAGTTAGCACTGCTAGCAAGGAGACTAATTAAGTATAAAGAAGAATTGAATGTTAATAAATGTAGCACCCTCATGGAACGCGCCTCATGTAGCTAGTAGGTGTTTAGATAGCTACCCACGCATTCTTTGGGTCCAAGTTTGTATTAATGTTCTGTAAAATAAATTGAAGTTCGATGTGACATCTTTTGTTTTTATTCTACATAATTATGTACTTAATTTTCAGTAATTTAAGATTTTCGAAGTGCCGTAGTTGGCTAAAATTTTGGCCGACGTCACAAATAACAAATGTTTTACCTACGAGCTTTTTGAGTAAGTTTACAGAAGTTGCTTTCGGAGCTATGGAAACTGTAATACATTAAGCATGTGGGGAAAAATCGGCTAGGTACATTACTTAAAACGTGAAAATTTTAGTGTGTTACCATCCAACAGAACAAAGAACCAGCATCTGTTTGGCGCCATGTGACTATCCTTTTGCGCACGTGTGAGAGAGACAAGATACGAGATGCAGTCAGAAAATAGCTTTTTAATCGGTCGCGAATTTGCGGAAAGGGAGAGCACATCGCCGATCTGGCAGCGCAACAGTAAGCAGTAAAGTATTGCACTCGATGATCGATCAGTGTAGCTGTCGTCTCGTAGTGTAGGGGTGAAAATCTAGAACTAAATACATACTTCTAGTAGCACAGCAACGTGAAAAGTATGAAAAACGTTAATGCTTACCATATCTTAGTTAGGTAATATTATACATATTGAGAACTAAATTACAATTTTTGGGCAGGGTTACTAAACCCTGCCAACAAATTGTAGTTTACTACAGTTGCTGTTCTACTAGAAGTAGTTACTACGGCTCATCTAGATTTTTTACTATACTGTACCCTTTGTTGAAATTTGAATGCAATGAATTTGGGATTCATTGGTAGGACTTTTTCTGTGATCTAAAGTTATGAGTGTAAATGTGCAAACCATATCTAAGGCATTTTATTCCGACCTCGTAGGGCTTATTATCTAAGTAACTACGTATTGTATTAGGAAAATCATTATGATTCAATAAATTAAGGGGTAGAGTAGCCCACAGCAGCTTATAATCTGCTAAAATTAGCATCATACTGCGATCTTCATGAACAAATTTACTAATTATGCCATAATAATACTATATTTTTGGAGCCATTGATATGGTTATCCATATAAACCATAAAACCCACGTTTAGACCAAGGTATTAACGGGCTGATACTTAACGACCATTAACGTGAACATTAAAATTTGATCTGTAAACTGCGAGCTATTTTAGTAGCAATGTGTATAAAACAAAACACCCGCTAAAGCCGAGATCAAGTAGCAAATGGATGGTGGCGTTGCCATGACATCATGTGCTTACGTCACGTAAACAAAAGTGTCAAATGTTCGGAGTTTACGTAGTCGGAGTTCATCACATACAGCTGTCTCCCTTACATAGAAGCTTTGTTTTGTATGTTTTCCTGTTGTCTCTTTCCTGACCGCGCACGTATGCCTCGAGTTCCGAATCTAAAATGGCTTTAGGTGTCAGTCAGCGCGGCATGCGTGGTGGAACTACTGTGTGATAGTGTTCGCTCGTATACGAATATCCCTACAAGTATTTTGTAAAGTAAAAAAAAAAAATATGAATGAAAATGTGAATGCTTTTTTGAAATCATACCAATAACGTCTTCGAACGGATATTATTGTGGACAAGGTAGGCATTTTATTGAATAATTTTAAAATATAACAGGAAACTCGAAAAGCTATGAGAGTAGGGAAACAATGAGATTTTATTCCTTTAGAACAGCAGTAGTACATTTGCTATCGTATAATCGTACGTAAATTCGAATTTTGATAGGAAATTTAAGTACATACTAAATCTGATGGAGATACCTATACGGTAACTACAAACTAGGTTGTTTTAATTTATTGATGTCTAAAACATAAATCATTAAAAACTACATAGTTACCTTTAAAAATAATCTTAAAAAGAAAAACTTTTACTTAATCTCAAAAATGACAAAAGAGTTTTAATATAAAAATTAATTGGCAATCGGTCCTGAATCCTTGGATAAACTTAGGCTAAGGAAAAGGAACCGTAGCATATTAGCAATGTCCATTGTGTGGTCATTTCTGTTACCTCTTTGGCCTTATAAATGTGTCTGTTATCTTACGAAGATAGAAGGCCGGGGCTATTCATCCTTATTCCGAGGTGCTCTCATCCTTGACCTCGGGGCTCCGGCGACGGCGAGACGCTGCCGCAGAGCCTGACGTAATAAATTAAGGCTCACGATGTAGCACTATTGATTGCCTAAAGGAGGTTTCATTATTTTCCTCCTAAAGACTAAATAATCCATTTTCAATTTCTCCTTCAAGTTTCCTGAAAACTTTAAATACAGTGCCTCACTTCAGATTTCGAATAGCAAACTAACTTTAAACTAGCAATCGCTGAAAACTGAATGAGATCCGGTTGACAATTAAATATTATCAAATAGACAGGAATTTAAAAGCAAGTCTTACATAACTGATTAATTAAATACCACTAAAATAGTGCTTCTTTCGCTTCGCTTTCGCTTCCTAGAAAAAGTATAACGAATTTCAAAAGCGTCTGTTTCTCCCACTTTTGTATTTCGAGATCGATATAAAACTGAGGCGTACCAGCCCAAAAACAGGACAGTTTACGATGCGGAAGCGAGACGCCGCATTACACTGCACGTAGCGGCGTCCCGCTTTCACATGTAAACTGTCGTGCTTTAAGAGTTCATGGTAAGGGGGCAGGAAAATTAATATTTTTTTCTTTGTAACTTTGCACCAGGTTCATGCTGTTTTCAATATTGGTTTTTTGGTTTGAAGTTGTTGTCCGAATTTCGTCCTCTGTCGTTGTTACTTATGTAAAACCTCAGTCACGGTTATTGGTCATTACACTTGTACTTAGAATAGAAACGTTTTATTTTTATTTGTGTCTTGGGATGAGTCGTACTTACGGGTAAAAGCGATTATAAAAATTATAGTACAGAACTTAGCTGCTTCGATAAAAGTGACGCTTATTTCCGATAGGGGTAAGCGGAGACTACGGTCATTGTAACGACCCTTTGTCCAGAACATTTTCGGTCTTAGTAACAAAATGTTAGCTGACTTCCCTTTTCACCAAAAACGCACGCGCCTCATATAGGTACTGTTTGGTCACTCTTCTTCTTCATGGACGTATAATCTAGTATACCTATACCTAGTTTTTATTTTGACCTTAATATAAAACAGATGTTAATGGCACTGTAACTTGGTTCAGGTTTTATATGTTTACAAATAATGTTATCACACAGTGAACGGCACATAATTTTTTATCTTATCATGCACATTAAAATAATGGAGGCGAATGCAGCGGTTGATTGTAATTTAACCACATAACAGTCGTTTAAAATATATATAGTATAGTTAATAGGAGATTTATTAGACTAGTAAACAACAAAGACAGCATAGTACCAACGTGCTCCTGCGCCGAAGCATAATGTAGCTATAAAAAACAGAATATTAAATGAGAGCATTGCGTCATGCCCGTAACAAGATTACGAGATGATGTATTTTTTAAATGATGGAATTATGTCACCGTTATTATTATGTTACTTTTCAAATTTACAATATGGCGAAAAGTTCAGACTGAGTCTCTGTTAGCTTTTAGGGAATAGGTACCTCATAGAACTCAAAAAACTGCTTGCGTTTATCCTTGTTCGTAAGTCACTTGATTTTTTTAAGCCTCGGCCAACCCTTACATTATGTGCTTACTAAAATATTATATCTAAATACGGTTTATAAAAAAAGGATTTTTGGTCCTGGAAAAATGAGGCTAGTCTACGATAAACATGGTAGCTAATTTGCTTTACTAAATTCAACTCAAACAAAAATTCATAGCCACATTGTGCAACGTGCTCAAAGCCTTGAACACACCATTTGTATTCTGGCATCAAGGATTCATTCTACGACGGTATGCGCGAAACCTGCCAGGAGAAGCATTGACAGTGAATTGCAATTTATGTACTCTGCTGACAGTTAGTGCATGTTGTTTGCGAAATGCTAATGGACTGTATTTTTAAACCAACTCACTCTCAAGCTTGGAATAATATCGTTTCGGTTTTATGACGCTATCAATCCATCAGATCCTGAGTGTAAGTTTACCTCAGGATTGCTCTCGTCTATTCATATGTTTAAAATTCGTTTATTTAAAAAATCTTTTTATTCGTATTTTTTTTTAAATATTAGTTGTTACTTGATAGTGTGAATAACTGGGTTTGGATATTGAAGTAGGTATGTTTATTTTGAGGCATTAGATCTTTGAAGCCCACGTTTCTTATACTCTTTTAAAATAAGACGAGAGGAAACAAGGAGTAAAGAAAAAGTAAGAGCTATCTAATAAATCTTTACCCGTGAGCATGTAGGTCCTTCAAAAGTCCTTCCTTTTAATTTTCTCCTCTTTAAAACCCAGGTTCCCGACTCTAGCCCCAGTGGATATTGTGTACTTAGTAAATGAAGATGTTTCGGACGAATAAATACTTAAGATCAATTGTTCAAATTTCAAAATTCTAAAAACCAAATACAAGAGTCATCATAATAAAAAGTTCGATTTTTAAATTCATGTCAGGAATAGTAAAACATGTCGTAAAGTTAGTTTAATTATCCGGTGAGCCAATAATGTCATAATTCATAGGTACTGTTTAGATAATTAAAATTAACCATTGGATGATGTAATCATTCATATTAGGTAGAGTTGTACGAAAATATAACTGTCTATGAATAAGATCGTGAATATTTATTAGGTTTATATATCCTAGCGTGTTATTACGTTTTGATAAATCAATAGTATCTAAGTATGACGATTGAAAAATTGCCAGAGACATAAGAGCAATTAATTGATGGTAATTGTTAATCGGTCAATCACGATTTCTGTTGAGATTTGTTTTATTTAGGTACTCTCGTCACATTCTTAGGACTAACTAGGTATATTATAATATTATGGTTACCTACATCCTATCAATATAGAACATCACGCCTGTATTCCGAAGATATAGGCAGAGGTGCCGCGTGATTTCCAGTCTAGAATAGACCACCTCCTTTTTTTCCGTGGATGTCGTATCTAAGAGGTGAATAACAGATATTTCCGAGGGGTCGAAGCGTTCCCATGTGTAGGTATCGATCACCATACTGCGGTTGCCAACCCACCTACCCAGCGTGATGACAATGAGCAAAATCCCTCATGAAGAAACCCCCCACTGAAGAGGAGCCAAAGAAAACGGCCCCAGTTCCGTGCCGCCCGTAGTGACTGGGTGGCGAAAACGGGATAATTGGCCTGCAGTGCCAGAGGACTGCAATAGGCTGATGTGATGAGATAAGGCTCTAGGCAGTGGTGCAAAATTCCACACATACTACTCCCACATTTCGCCAGTTATGTTATAAATGCCATTCTCTCGTTCGAATAAAACTAATAATAACAAATGTGATTCGGCCTTGTGTTACAGAATGCGCATTATTTTCACCTAGAATTCAGTTGAGGTTCCTCGAGGGAAATTATTCAATATTAATGTTATTGCGTTCGAGTTATAGTAATGTGTTGATCATGACCACTCTGCCCAGGCTGTCACGCATTTGGTCCCTGAAGGGCTGGGCAGAGTTATTTTGTCAAGTCTTTATAAGGACTCAATGTCGACGAAATTATTCCAAAACTGGCTAGCCGATTGCTGTTTTATAACGTGTCCATGGTATCTCCATACTGAGAAGTCTTGCTGTTGCAAAATATGTTTAGAAGACTACTTTGAAGACTTAAAAAAATCTTCAGGTTCCCTTAAGTAAATACTGTTTTATACATCGTCAATCAAGTGTTTCGATGGTTTCCTATAAAGCTCTGTTAATGTTTTTGTGGCTTAGAATTTGGAGCAGCGACCACGGCTAAAATTTTCAAAGCGAAGTTCATACCGATAAGTTAGGAGGTTTGTTCTGTATTCTGAGGTTAGGAGTATCCAAGTTGCTGTACCAAGCCAATACAAATAATTGCTTCTCACGATAATAAACCCACACAATAAGCCGCTACGCAAATAAAGAGGATAAAGAGACACACTTGATTAAAGATCGTTATTATGTACACTTTTGGTTCAACAAGAGATAATTGGAACGCATGTAAATATTAAATCTCATACGCGTATTAAAGTTGTATTTGGTACTTGACGCCCAGTAAGTGTACGTAATTCTTAAATATAGATTTTAAGCTGTGTGAACTGCGTGTACAGTGTACAGTGCCATAGTAACGAAATACACTACATCCGACGGAGGTGACCTCGCGCGAGTATTGAACCAAGACGGCGATACAATACAAAAAACTTTGAACATTCGGTACCTACCTAGCTGTACTAACATTATAAGGGCTTAACGAATTGATTGTAGCTTTCATAAAGATAACATTTGTATTGCCAAGAACTTTTGAAGGTCCGATTGACGCAGTGGCTGAGTGGTTTGCTCTAATAAATTGTTGTCGGCTCCTTAGTAATTTTTAATTAATTAGTCCATTGGTCCCAAAATCGTGCCCGCGATATATATTACTAGGGTTCCTATAAAACATACCCATAAACGTACTTAAATAGGAAAACATTTTTAGGCGACGTTTATGGCATTGAGCATTGGGAATATATATTATTTTTCTTATAACGAAAGAATCGTTCGCCAGCTGTAGTAGGACTATTCGCTCCAGTTTTTCTTATCTTTGTACACACACTGAAACGGAATTGCAGCTACATGACAAACGATATCTTAGTAACATGTTTTTTTTATAAATCGTACTAGCGTTCCTAGGAGTAGTGTATTTAAAAACAAATAAATACGAGGTTAAACTCAATTCTAAAACTAACTTAAATGTGAAGGTGAACATTATAACATTACATCACTAATAAAGGCGAAAGTTTGTGAGTGTGTTTGTGTGTGTGATTGTATGTTTGTTACCTCTTCACGCACAAACGACTGGACCGATTCTGCTAAAATTTGGTATGGAGGTAGCTGACACCCCTGATTAACATACTAAAATGTAGGCTAAAATGTAGCGGGTAACACCACTGGGCGCAGCTAGTAAACTTATATACTGGTAGTACAGGATTCAGGACAGTCACCAATGAAAGGATTACGAAGTACCTGCGTATTAGAAAGGTAGCGTATTGGACGAAGTAACGGGCGAAATGAGCTTGTAACTCTATCTGATTCTTACCTCCGTTTTGTTAGCTAAGCTGTGGACTCTCTTTATACCTATATATGTATGTTGAGGAAAGATTAGGCCTACTTAATACATACCTGACACATTTTCCAATTGGTCATAACCCTTGCACGCTTGTAGAGTGACGCTAAACGTACTTGCAAGTATGTATCGTGGTTCATTGAATATGTTGCGCCTGTTTCGTTTCGGTATGAGAAATTAAACAACATACTGAGTTATGACTTTATTTAATTGGCATCTCTTAGAAGTATTTCCTGTTACTATTCTAGTATATCTATATTTGCTCCGTGACTGCATAGATCAGTACTTCAGCGCCCTTGGATCTTACACTATAAAATTATTTCTGACATGTGACTAATGTCCCTACAAATAACATAATAAACTCGTATTTAAGCGTTGAGTAGGAAAATAATTGTGTGGATTATGACTATGAAACACATAACAGGAAAAGGAGAGTTTATTATATACTCAACGTAACTAACAACTTTATTATTTAGTTTGAAATTAAGACCTTATTTTAATTGCGGTAGCTTGGGCTTGGATTGTTACTTGTTAGCAAATTAACAATCAAAACGAACTTAATCCAAACATGGCGTAACTGCATAATATTCAGATTTCTTTGCAAGACATATCTGCCTATTAATATTTTTCGATATCTGTGAGTTCAGTATATATAATTGGTGAAAAATCAGTGATGTGTCGGAAAAATCCCGTCCGGTTGCTCAAAAAGTAGGTTTCAGTTATTGTATTCAAACTCATCAATTTGTAATTGGCCTTTTATTTATATTGTGCTGATTAAGTATTGTATTTAAGCTGTAAGCTAAAGATATTAAATAAAATATCCACGGATATGACTTAAAATCTCATTAATTTTATGGCAAACCTTATTCTGCCTTCAGAATTATTACTGACCGCGTCGACTATAAAGCATTTGTGTCTCCTTGGGCAGTTTCCACGATGTAAATTCAGTTACTTTGTCGGATAATAATTTTCCGTTACACATTACACTACTACAAAGTTATAAAATGTACAGAACAGGTCTTTTACTAATTATTGCAAAATACATATTGCTAATTGGTTATATAGTTTCATTCCAAGACTACCTGTATCACTAGGGTTTCTTAGCTTAGATGGATCCATACCATGATTAGCCAGTCAGCAAAATTGTAGCGGGAATATGGAATCTGACCTCTATTGAAGTTTTGCAACAATGCCGATTGCTCAACAATATAATGTGAACAACATTAGAATTGCAATAAAGTAAGTAGACAAGTAAAACCAAATGCAATTCAGATATGAATGCAGACTAACCTACGGTCGGTCTGTAGGTATTACCTGCCCCCTTACCATGAACTCTTAAAACAGGACAGTTTACGATGCGAAAACGAGACGCCGCATTACACTGCATGCAGCGGCGTCCCGCTTCCACATGTTAAACTGTCTTGCTTTAAGAGTTCATGGTAAGGGGGCTGGTGAACATAAATAACCTACAACTATGCGAGCTTTCAGTCGATACTCATTACTCCGGCTTATTGCTTCGCGAGCTTTAATAGCTGTACTTGTGTAATTAATTACCTGCGTACAGACATGAAGGATGAGTGGTTTTAAACCTACGTCACGACTATGCAAATTGGAGGAGGATCGACCACGTAATTTTGGATTGGTTTTGGAAACATTTTTGCATTTTCGATTGATCTAAGAATCGAAGGGAAGAATTCACATTCGGTAATTAGAAACATAATATACAAATAATAGTCGACCCCTGGTAAAGATCTCCACAGACAGACAAACTAATTCTAATTTGATCAAAATACAAGTTAGTCAATGATACTAATGGGCGCTCTACGAAACAAATTATATTTCTGTCCTCGTTCCAGACAATTTATTTGATGTTATACCAGGGATACATTAAATAGTTTTGATCATAAATTATTCCGTCCAGGGACGACCGATCCAATATACTAATTGACCTGTATCAGTCGTGACAAATGACCGATCTACGTAGGCATAATTAACAAAATTAGCGCGTCAGCGCCTGATGTATCATACATTTATGCCAAGTCGGCAATTATACCGACTAGGTACGACTTTAAAGGTGACCATTTAGGAAAGTACTATTGAAAAAAAAATCCAGAACGAAAAATCAAATGGAAGCAAACAAATTTCGGTACATACAAAAGTATTATAACTACGATGTACCTAAGTACCATCGCCTGTAGTTAGCTAAGGAGGAGGTTTTTCTTATCAATCCCTATCTAAGGAGGACATTCACTTGAGCTGAATTGTCATGATGCGTGGATTGAAGACACTCCTATAAGCTATTGAACAAAAAAATATATTTTGGGAAGAGCTTATGTACTTTTCTAGGATGTATTTTATTTTAATTCCTAATATTAAAACCACCGGTTCAACGGTGTCATCGTTACATAAGAAATAGAAAGAAGTTTCGCATTTCGAATAAAATTGTCAACTATATACGATTCACTTGATGAATTGTGACTTGTTACAGATCTACCATAGCCATGGAATGAAGCAAACATGACGATCCTACTCTACGACTACTTTGATTTGGAGGAGAGGCCTTCCAAACACCTCAGTGCGTGGAAAGGTAAGGTATACCTAACTGATATATAATTATGTATCTATAGATAGACCACACCGATATCAACAAACAAAACAAAAAAAACATGTACAGAACGCACGGTATATCAGATTCACCAAATTCATCATGAAATTATAGTCTAATCGTAAAACCAATCAGCCGGATAACAAGTGCGTCAAGTATGTACTCATCGTTTATCGTTCGGTCTGTCACTATGACCTCACGCCACATAGCCACACCTTTTAAGGCCGATTGAATTTTAAACACTTCACAAAACTCTTTGTCAACTTTGCATTGCACAACAATAAAAAATAAATAGCTTTTTAAATAACTGAGAGTCATGGGATATCCTTCTCCCAGACAAAGTCCAGCTGTCTCTATCTATTTCTTCACTCGAATACTCTTTTAAATCCCAAGATTATTATCGGCCATTCAACTTTCAATCCCAACAATAAATATTGTAAGGGAAGACCGGCATAATGTTTTAAAACCTGTATAAAAGGCGCGCGCGCACCCTCTACCCTCTCATTTGTCGGGTGTCACTCGGAGCGGCAACATCGTTCAAGGGCTGTGAGACTTATATTTTCCTATTCTTTATTGTCATTCCTTAATGTTTTATAAGTGTTCTACTTACTTGAGTGCTGGTTGTTTTGTTTCTCGATTAATTATTACCCGATCGTAGTTTTAATTGTGTTTATGTAAATGAATAAAAGACGTGTACCTGTGATTGTGTTTTTTTTTAATAATTGCTACTTCTGATTGCTAAAATCAGAAGTGGGATAAAGAACTTAAAAGGCTCACATTTTTAATAAACAGTCGAGAAACAAAATAACCTAACCTACAGGTATTCTTGTGTTTATTGCTGGCGTGTTGTTATTGTTTAGTGTTTTACTGTGTGTGTGTCGGTGTTAAATATGCCTAAGCAATCTGGCTACTGTAGATCACGAAGTAGGTCACGAAATCGTTCACGAAGCCCCCGAGGTAGGTCTACAAGTAAAGAACCTGTGCATAACTCGCGTCATGCTCGTAGGGCACGCCAAAGATCTCGCCGCGAACGCAGTGATTCGAAGAATAGCTCGTTCTATCGTCATCATAACGCTCGTAACCGTCGCCGCTCTAAATCTAGATCAGGATCGACACATTCACGTAGAACACCCCCGCACCCTAGGCGTCTATCTGGGCCCTCTGGCAATAACAACGCGTTACAAAACACTTTAAGTGACATCATGACGAGACTTAGTGCTATTGAACGCACAAATACTATCGATAATTCATTGCAAAGTGGTAACTTAACCACAGAAAATACCGAAAACTCGATTCATGAGGTCACGCCGCGTCCCAACTGCCCGGTGGACTTGAGCGGTGTTCCGCAACGGGTTCGCGTGAACAACTCTGAGGGTCTTTCAATAACCACTCGTACTCCCGATCCAATCACTCGCGGTTCAGAGGCCCCGTCTACCGTAACTATACTCGCGGATGCCATCAGATCTTTACAACCTATCAGGTCGCGTAATTACTACGTTTCTAACTTTGATCCAAGCATACATGATATTGATGTATGGTGTGAGGAAGTGGATCGGGCAGTATCCGCGAATGGTTGGAGCGATTACGAGTGTCTTTCGAGAGTAGCTTCTTGTCTCAAAGGCGACGCTAAGGTGTGGCTAAACGAGTGGGTCACTAATGACCGTACTTGGTCTAACTTTAAGCTCGAATTTAAGCCTCTTTGCCCTCGGAAGTTGGACTACGCCAATATCCTTTTCGAAATAATGAATATGACATCCGACAAATACACAACGTATGCCGAATATGCTCGGCGTACCCTTTTACGTTTACGTATAGTCAAAGGTTTGACTGATGAACTGCGCACCCTTATAGTCATACGCGGCATAGACAACCCACAAGTTAGAGCCGCCGCGGCAAATGCAAACCTGACAGTGGAAGACCTGGTTTCGTTTCTTTCAATATACGTTAAACCCAAACGCGCCAAACCTGAGTCCAGCGATGGCTCGTCTAAGAAACGTACTCCTGCAAGCGCTTCCTCCGACCAGGGGCCTAAGTGTTACATTTGTGGAAAGCGTGGCCATCTTGGCCGTAGATGTAACAAGAAGCCTGGCTTGGAATCTACAACCGGGGCCCCTGCTAGATCCGAGACACGGACTTCCACTGCCAAGTCCGATGCGCAGACTCCTAATACCAAGGGACCCGGGACTCAGTGTACATTTTGTAAAAAGAAAGGCCACACCGAAGAGATTTGTTTTGCCAAAAATCGATCGGAGCCCAGAAATCAGCGAAACGTTAACCTTTGTACAGATAATAAGACTGATAATAAAGACGTTGTTACAGCTGTGGTCCAAGGCATCCCTATGGATGCACTCATAGACAGTGGGGCTCAAAACGTATCGCTGATTTCTTCCGACGTGTTAAAGCATCTCTCTTGTAAGGCGAAACCCACTCACTGTGTCTTAAAGGGTATAAGCGAAAGGGAAATTATAGCCACCTCTTTCATAACAGTAACTATTGAGTTATGCGACATTTCCGTAGAGGCTGATTTAGTCGTAGTACCCAATTCGTGCATGAATACCTCAATTATAATCGGAACCGACATCCTCAACCGCGATGGTGTTATGTACGTACGTACAAGGGACAAACAGTACATAACTCGAACTAATGGCACTCGCGCTTGTATCAACGTAGTCCAGTCTCTTGATCAAACTTTAATTAACACTCCATTACAAGGTGCTTTACGCGATTCTCTGATGAACGTCATTCAAGCTTTTTCGAGTTTCTTCATTTATGGTACCGCTACAAGTACAGTCACCACGGGCGAGATGGTAATCAAACTTACTAGTACCACCCCCATAGTATATCGCCCGTACAAACTCTCTTTTGACGAAAAACTGAAAGTACGTGAAATAGTTAAGGATCTATTAGATAAGGGCATCATCAGAGAATCACGATCAGAGTATGCCAGCCCCATAATTCTTGTTAAAAAGAAAGATGGAACTGACCGCATGTGCGTCGACTACCGAGCACTCAACCGTGTCACCGAAAAAGAGAGATATCCTCTTCCTCTGATCGACGACCACATCGACCGACTGGGAGATTTCACTTATTTCACTAGTTTGGATATGGCTACCGGCTTCCACCAGATTAGGATAAGCGAGGGCTCGGTGCGTGTGACGGGATTCGTCACTCCGGAAGGCCACTACGAATATCTCAAGATGCCATATGGTTTGACGAACTCCCCGATCGTGTACCAGCGCATAATTAACCAAACCCTCCGAAAGTTCATTGAAGCAGGAAACGTGCTAGTGTACATAGATGACGTACTCCTTTTAAGTGATTCGATTGAAGAAGGTCTTTCTTTACTCAAGAGTGTATTACAAACACTTACAGAGGCGGGCTTCTCGGTAAACTTGAAGAAGTGCTCATTCTTGACAACCGAAGTAGAATATTTGGGTAGGGTGATTAGTTTTGGTCAGGTGAGACCGAGTCCGCGTAAGGTTGAAGCATTAAAAAATTCACCAGTACCCGGAAATGTCAGACAAGTCCGACAGCTGTTAGAACTGGCCGGATATTTCCGCAGGTACATTAAAGACTATGCCACGAGGACGGCATGCATCGCCCATTTGACTAGAAAAGGTATTGAATTTCGGTGGGGCCCGGAACAGGAGCAGGTTCGACAAGACTTGATACGACGCTTAACTAGTGAACCCGTCCTTACAATATTTAAGCCTGAACTTCCCACCGAGGTTCATACTGATGCAAGCTCCGCTGGGTACGGCGCGGTACTCTTGCAAATTCATGCTGATGGTGGAAAGCATGTGGTAGCATACTTCAGTAAGGTTACGCAGGGAGCGGAAAGTAAATATCACAGTTACGAGTTGGAGACATTGGCAGTCGTTAAGGCTCTGCAGCACTTCCGTCACTATTTAATAGGCCTTCATTTCAAGATTGTTACGGACTGCAATGCTCTCAAGTCAACCGAACGTAAAAAAGATCTGCTCCCTCGCGTCGCCCGTTGGTGGATTTATCTACAAGATTTTCACTTTTCAATTGAGTATAGAAAAGGTGTTATGCTGCCGCATGCTGACTACCTCAGTCGGAATCCAGTCGTCCTGGTTAATCAAATTTCAAGACCCCGAAACTGGGCACAAATAGCACAAGCTGCAGATAATGAAACGAGAGATTTGATTCAGAAACTCTCCGAGGGACAACTAGATTCTAACCGCTACGTTGTAAAAAATGATCTACTATTTTATAAATACACTCCTGTCGGTGAAGAACCGCGACTACTTTGCTTCATACCAAAGGGTCACCGCCTGAGCTTGCTTAGAATCTTCCATGACGAACACGAGCATATTGGCTCCGATAAAACTGTAGATCTTATCTTAAAACATTTTTGGTTTCCTAGCCTCCGCCAGTTTGTTTCTAAATACATTTCTCATTGCCTAGTGTGCATTTCCAAGAAACGAGTCCCTCGAGCTCCATTACAAAATATTTCGTCTTGGCCCAAACCTAATATCCCATTCGACACCGTACATGTAGATGCTTTGGGACCATTGCCCGAATCAGAGGGTTATAAGTTCGTTCTTGTATTGGTCGATGCCTTCACCAAATTTTGTCTCCTCTATTCAATTTACCGCCAGGACACTAGCGAGTTAAAGCGAGTAATGACCACCGCTATTTCCTTATTTGGTGTCCCTAAGACGCTAGTCACTGATAGAGGTAGAATGTTCGAGTCCGCCGACTTTGTTCAATGGACAACCGAACTTGGTACTGAATTACATTATATCACCCCTGAAATGCACAGCTCGAATGGTCAAGTAGAGCGTTACATAAGAACCGTGCTCAACATGCTCCGCATTGAAGTAGGACATAAAAATGCTTCTTGGTCGAACACACTCTGGAAACTACAGTTGGTACTGAACATTACCAAACAGAAGACCATACAAACTTCAGCCATTAACCTGATGATTGGTACTGACGCCACAACCCCAATCATCCGCTCACTGGTCTCACTCGAGACCTAGCCGTGAGTGCACCAGAAAGCAACAGAGAAGCACTACGAGAGATCAGCAGAAGTCGCGCTAGTGAGCTACTAAAGAAGAACCAAGGTCAGCAGGATGAGTCAGTCAACCGATCAAGGCGCCCACCACGCGAATACAATGTCGGCGACCTAGCATTTGTCATAAAGTACTCGCAATCAACGGGTAAACTAGACCCAGGAATGCGAGGACCATACAGGGTTACCAAAGTTCTGCCTAACGGCCGATACGAACTGAAACTGCTCAGTGGAAGCTGTGGAAAGACCACCCAAGCAGCCTCCCAGCACATGGTGCCATGGAAGGGAGAATGGTGCCCTGAAACTTGCGCCGTCTTTTTTGAGAGTAAGTGACTCCGCAGTTTTATTAACATGATCTGTTTCAGATATGCGCCTACACAGGTGTGTATCGCCCAATAATGAGGTGTGTCCTCCAGCAATGGCGTTAGTCGCCCAACAATGAGGTGTGTCCTCCACCAATGGCGTTAGTCGCCCAACAATGAGGTGTGTCCTCCACCAATGGCGTTAGTCGCCCAACAATGAGGTGTGTCCTCCACCAATGGCGTGTACCGCCCAAAAATGAGGTGTATCCTCTATCAAAGGCACATTATTCAGCGTCAGTTACTGTGGTGAAGTATGTGGCAATGGTATAGGATTGATGGGACGCCAACGATCCTATATTTTTGCTATTCGTCTTATTAAGCCTATGATTCTTCACGTACGTAATTTTGAATAAAAATAGTCGTAACTTTTCAGGTGACGAGACCGATACAATTAACGACAATGCAGGCCAGTCCGGCAGTAACGAACGCGCAGCTATTGGACTATCCATGCCTGACCTTGGTGAAGTAGCGGCCGTGGTCCGCCAGGATAAACCAATCGAAGACGAACCCCAAAACATCCCGGTCGAGGACGACTCGGCGTCAGGAGAAGCCGTGTAAGGGAAGACCGGCATAATGTTTTAAAACCTGTATAAAAGGCGCGCGCGCACCCTCTACCCTCTCATTTGTCGGGTGTCACTCGGAGCGGCAACATCGTTCAAGGGCTGTGAGACTTATATTTTCCTATTCTTTATTGTCATTCCTTAATGTTTTATAAGTGTTCTACTTACTTGAGTGCTGGTTGTTTTGTTTCTCGATTAATTATTACCCGATCGTAGTTTTAATTGTGTTTATGTAAATGAATAAAAGACGTGTACCTGTGATTGTGTTTTTTTTTAATAATTGCTACTTCTGATTGCTAAAAATATTATATTTTCTCCCCCTTAGCCGTGGGATAGTACCTACATGAGAATTTTTTCTTCGTTAAAAACAAAAGTCTGCGATCACTACCGTGTCTGCTTACAACATTTGATACACACTTTCTTGTTTCAGCATGGCATCTAATACTGTACGTATTCGCTGCTGTTTTCGGGATAGCGAATTATGTGTTTCTACAACAGACAATGGAATTGGTTGGCGACAACTGTGTGTTGTTCCCTCGACAACTCGAATTTCACTTAGTAGAAATAACTGAAGGACCTGTAATGCAAAATGAAACACATGAATTTACTAAGAATATTACTGAAGATGCTCACTCTAATGTGACCGTCCTTGCTGCTAATGCTACTGATGAAGATAATGTTAAAGAGAAAAGAGAAACTAAAGATAATGAAACACTCGATTTTACTGAGGCATCGACTACGGATGGGAACGTGAACATATTGACCGGTAAGCTGAATATGAAGTGCGTTAGTTAAGTTAGAGATAAAACTTAGCGGTCAGTAAAATGAAATCAACAACTATAAAATCATTCAGCCTAAATTTCTAAATAATGTTAAATCAAGGAATTAATTTTAATTTTTTTAATTTCTTCTACTGGATCTTTAGAGTTTAACTACTGACTTTTTCAACGGTGTGTAAAGCCATGTCAGAGACCTATAACAGACGGCTTAAACTCTGACACCAGGTTGTTCATCAACCATACGATAAGAAGAAGAAGCTACTGACTTCTAAAAGCGTGAAAATATTTAACTTACTGTGCCAAAAGTTCATTTGTGTAGTAGTACTTACATAAATATTCAAATTTGTATCATTCTAAATCACTGATGTTTGGGCGCGCACCGTATATCTTATGGGTTTGTAATTGAACCGAAGTTTTATAGCTCCATATCTTTGCAGTAAACTTGAGGTGAATACATACAATTATAGAAACAATAGAATTAGATCTGTGTTTGTACGGTAAATGCATTTGTTGTTGAACAAGATACATTTTACAAAGCCACATACGTTTTTATTATTTTTGGACTGGTCCAAATTCAGCAAAAAAAATTATTTATGTAGGTGCTTGAATTTACGATCAAGTTAAAAAATCTTGTTTTAGTTCAAAAACGATTATGGTCCTAAGGTGCTACGTTCTTTTATTTTTTCTTAAAACAAATGAGTATCTATTATTAAGATTTGCCGACGGAAAATTTGGATAAAAGATCACATGGTTCTTATGAATAAAAATTCGTATTTTTCTTTGATAAACATATTTATTTACTTAAACTCATTTTTCCTAGATTGTACCTATAGTGCAACAGGAATACGCGGATCGGACAGGGTTTTGCATACATACGAATGAAATGTTTGTATCGCTTTTTATTATTATAATTGCCACAGTTTACTTAATTTGTTTCATCATTAAAATTTTCAGTTTTTGGTATCGTCGTTTGATTAGTTATAATTATAATATTATCATCAGAGTGTAAGATGACAAACATTTTTCTTTAGGATCTACAAAACGTCTCGCCGGCAAACCTTGGATTATTTACCTCTCCATAACTATTCCAGCAAGAATGAAACCGAAAAGTACAGTTGGTCTAATTGACTTCGTTTTTGTTTGTCCTAAAATAGTGTTGTCATACTAACGGTGAGGCAAAATTCACTAACGCTTATTTATTTTGCATTCGAAAAAAATCTAGCTCTGTAGCTCTAGGTAAATTAAATGAAGATTGTTTTGTTTCTTTTAGGTTTAGTTTTACAAATATTTCGGGTGTCTGATTTCTCCTTTAAATACTTGCACGGTTTTGTTTTGTACCTAATTGATTCTCTTCTTATGCCAGGATTTTTAAAAGTAAAGGTTGTGAATCTAATTCTTCTTACATAAACATTTTTTACCTGATTCTTATATTGCACTGTTTCAGATCATTTAGCCCTAGACACGTCACGGACCCTGTTTGAAGCGGACAGTGACTGTGAGTTTGCCGAATATATGCCTCTGATGTCCACCGTGTTCGCAGCCGTGTGGATTACGATGTTCACCATGTGCCCGCGAGGAGGGCGGGCTAGGACCGGGTAAGATATTACACTCACCATTCCTGTCACTTCAGTCACTGGCACTGCCGCACAGCCACTAAGTGAAGTCTTTTGCAGCTTAGGCGCCGCCCTAGTATCTGTCTACTCGTAAAAATAAGGAAATCATTATAAATGAATGAACACATACATATATATACGCCAAGCCTGAAGTCCGAATTATAAAAATCCAATAGGTATCAACGCCCGACCCAGAAATAGACCCCAGGACATCAAACTCAAGAGTCGCGCTAGCGACAACATCCTATACATGAGGCAGTCGTCATTACTGATAAACAATTCGTCATAATAATTTGCCAAATCCTTGAGACGAATTTAAATTAATTAACAAGACACTGATGTTGTGTTTGGGTGCACTAGTTGGCAAATCTCCAATGAGGTTACAATGCGGATAATTTAAAAAATCTTGTAAACGATGGCATATATTAATTACGGTTCCGATTTTATGGTTACGTCTAACACCTTGGATAATAAAAAAGAAGTAGTCATCATCAGCCTAGCTTCTCAAAGGTGATTTGAATGAAAGATGATTTGCCGTACGAAATCAATTAATCTGAAGAGTCCCGACATCTTGTACACAAAACGGTTGCCAGACTTTGGCTTGAATTCACGGTCGTAGCAGACAATGTTTTATTTAGTAACATGCAATAGGATCAACCTAGGACCTATGGCAGTAAGACATTAAATTGGAGGGGTGTTTCACTTTGAACTAAGTATCTTCAAATTACAAATAGTTTTGTTTTTTTTTTCCTATACTTGCAATATACAATCACGCAGCTGCTGCACCAGTTACTTTGTCAAAAGACTAACACCCGTATTCTAAGTCAAAACGTCCTGTTTCTCTAGACTCGACACTCTCACTTAGGTTAATAATTTATTCATACCTATTATCGTGTTAATAATTTATTTTTTCCCTCAGTCTGCAACAACCATGGCGTATCCTTGCTCCGGCGCTGGTGTTCGCGCTGGTAATGGTGGGTCTCACTGGTTACAGCTTCACACTCACCAACGGCGGCCTGCATGCGTTTTGTGGAGCCTTCAATAATTTTACAAATTCGACCACGTATGTAATATTATTATAAAAAAATATCCCTTACTCTAGAATAGTTCCAATAGTCATCATCTCAACAAACACACGGATCATCTCATCGACCCAGTAGGACTGTATCTTAGTAGTTCTGTAGTTAGTAGGTTTACCACCCTTTTCCTGGGCAAATACGTACCTATCTTGAATTGATACCTAATTAGTTACTAAAATATCAGCCGATAGTCATACCTAGATTTCCCGACAATACTTACAGCAAATAAATCATTAGATAAATCTAACTAAGTAAATAAAAACATAAAGAACAAACATAGAGTATGTATAACGTGGTAAAACGCACCGTGTAACTATTAAAACTATTTGTACAGTTGTTCTTCAGTGGACCCCTTCCTTGAGCGCGGATGGAACACAACGTGGAGCTTCGGCGAGCGTGTCGCAGCCACCCGCGCCACGTGCGCCGGCGTGCTGGCCAGCTGGGCCTGCGCAGCCGCGCTGCTGCTGGCGCGCTGCCTCGCCGCACCTGACTTTGTCGTCAGGCGCACTGATGTCTACCTCACTAAGGATCCCCAACAGGTAAATATTATGAGCCTAGCACAACGTAGAAACGGACCATATTAAAATCTTTCGGAACAATATACGCAACATATAAAGTAGGTACTTGTAACATAATACTCGCAAAATATACCTAAACTCTTATTCATAAAAAAAATTAAACCATGGATTAAATTATACATGACACTGTCGTTTGAATGACAAAGAATAGAGATACCCATAGACTTAAACGGGTTTAAGTTAATACAGGTATTATCCTCGTTTATGAACAAGATTCAGGGAAGAGGGTTCAAGTATATGATCGAATTCGAAATCGGTATCTGGGGAAATTATTAAGAATTTTTAGGGTCCATTGTTTTCTTAGTTTCTGTTAATATTTTTTGTAGGTTCGTTGAGGTTCTGTAATGCTCCTGTAATGTATCTAGTGGCTAATCACTACATAGTATAAAACAAAGTCGCTTTCTCTGTCCCTATATCCCTATGTATGCTTAAATCTTTAAAACTACGCAACGGATTTTGATGCGGTTTTTTTTATAGATAGAGTGATTGAAGAGGAAGGTTTATATGCATAATAACATCCATTATATAGTGGAGAAATACTTATAATATATATATTTTATACCCGTGCGAAGCCGGAGCGGGTCGCTAGTTACTTATAATTTATTTTTTGTTACAGAAAGTCATCCCCCACCTCTTGAAATCACAGAAATATCATCAAAGATCAAACCAGAGTTCTCCAAGTAAACGCGACAACGGCTCGATTCGGTCGGAGCCAACGATAACTACAGAACTGGTGACAGCATCAGTAGAGCAAGGACATGACTCTGTTCCTTCCTCACTTATGGTTACTCCAGTGAAGACGCCACGCAACAGCGAACACATTGAAATGACGTATACGTCGCAAGAACGCATTAACAACCAGTGATATGGTTTAGTTATTATCAGACTTATATTGTAATATGTATTGACTGTTCTGAACAAAATATTGTGAATGAATAAAATGCTAATCTTAAAAAGTCTTTCTTTTAATTCTGTATTTATTTAAAAACGAATCCTTGCAGTTTGAGTTCTTCAGCGTCGCCTGGAACTGCTATAAATGTAAGTCCATAAAATCTTTGAAATGCAATTGCCGGCAATCTAGTTAAGTGTGGTTGTCCACAAATCACATTAAGCAGTCCAAAAGTAAGTAATCGTAATTAATACAGTGTTCAGTGGCAAAATTCCCGATGCGCATGTAGGCACTATTAACGACGAGCGTCGACAATCACACTGATTGCGCACTAAGCTGCCAGCAGCTATAATAGCTGCTGGCAGCTCGTTCAGCTCGTTAGATCCCAATTATTGGTCTGTGTAAGGCACTTGTCTCACCGGCAACGATTAACGAGTAACGAGTAGAGCTAGAACTAGAAACAAGTTAGCGAGACGCGGGGAGCGAGTGCGTAGTTCCGATATTTGTGTAGCTCGGCTATAAGCGAGTGTGCGAGTTTTTCCTTACGTTTATTCAGAATTGCCGCAGCCACTACACAAATCCTATCATAGAATTCATCATCATCGTCGTCTGAACTAGATAACAAGGATAATTCAAATGATTTCTCGATATTCATATTAAATAATATAAAACGTGTACTTTCAGATACGCACTGTAGAGAAATAACCACCCTCGGCGTGTAGTTCTAATCGCTTGGCGAGTATCGCCGAGCGAGTGTTATCTTTCATAGCTCTTGTCGCTCAGCGACAAACTAGTGAAGCGAGTGCTCGCCGGCAGTGTCAACAGTCAGCGATCAACTGTTTGTATATGCATCTCTTTTGTTCACACGGAAAGTATATCTATTGTACGTTTCTTGAGCGAGAAAATAGCCAATAGTTAGTCGTTTTCTCGTCGTTGGTGGGACAACCGCCTAACAGTGGTAGCAACCACTGTTACACAGACCCGTTAGATATATATAGGCATAATAATACGACTAAAATACTAAAGTTATGTGGTTATTACCCCCGACGGAAAAAGAGGGGTGTTATGTTTGACGTAGCTCTGAAATAGGTGAACCGATTTGGATGCGGTTTTTTTACTTGATAGCAGGTTTTATCAAAATCGGTTCAGCCATTTACAAGATATAGGAGGTGAAAGTGGGGTGACCAATCGAATATTTTCATATATACCAAAATGAGGTATCAAGTAAAAGGGCATGACGTGTACTTTATAAAAATAAAATTTTATCGAAATCAGTTCAGCCATTTACAAGATAAAGGGGTTCAAAGTGAGATCTAACAATCGGATATTTTCAAATATGTATATCGAAGTGGGATATCAAATGAAAGGGCATGATGTGTATATTACAAAAACAAGACTAAATAAGATTAAAAAAACCAAGAAATCCAATCGAGTAACACCTATTTAAGACAATGTCGCGGCGGGGTACCGCTAAGCGTTTAGGGCAATAACTAAAATAAAAAAGTAACATAATAGATAGTACCATGATGTACTATCATGGTACTATCTATTATGTTACTTTTTTCTACAATAGTACTCAAACTCCATCAAATGAAGGGTAAGGAATTTTTTTAAATTTAATTTTACAATTTCCTATTTTTTTGTAGATAATATGTTAGATATTGATATAAATACCTTAATAAATTATATTAAAATAATATTAAACATTTTCGTAATTCGTTTAAACCTAGATGATTTTTTTAATAAAATTGTAAGGAATTAATTATTCCACATTGTATTATTCCATAGATTATTCAAACTTAAACTTTAACTATCTTAAAAAAGAAAAAAATGTACTACGAAAAAAAATACAAACATCCGAATTGAGAACCTCCTCCTTTTTTTAGAAGTCGGTTAATAACTAAAGTCATAAATAAAGGCCGATTATTTAGAAATTAAATGTAATTTTAATGCAAAAGCTAGGAAAACTGTTAAAACCTCTTTGCTAGTCAAAACACCATGTTATCATGGCTGGAAAATAAAATGAAATGTCAAAGTCAATCAAAATAAAAATTAATGACATTTTACCATCTGATTCAAACAAAAAATTGTGAAGTGGAAAAACTATCTAATGTAAAATATTTTGTGATCGTTAAGGGTATTTAAAATAAAATATTTCAAAAATGATATTGTGCAAGGTAAACCGGCTTTTATACAAACCAAATTTTATTAGACCTTTAATAAGATTTACGCATGATGATTACGCGAAGGTATTATATCCTTTAGAAAGTAGGAAACTACTAAAAGTTAGTGGCGCAGACTCATCAGCCTTTCTTCAGGGTCTTATTACCAATGATATGAATCATTTTTCTGATGGAGCCCAATCCATGTATGCCATGTTTCTGAACGGCAAGGGTAGAATTTTATATGACACTCTAATTCATAAATGGATAGACGATAGTGTTTTCTTAGTAGAATGTGACAAATGTGTCATTCAGTTACTAAAAAAACATCTAAAGATGTATAAGCTAAAGAGGCAAGTACATGTTGGAGATATAAGTGCACTATTTAAAGTATGGGCATTGATACTACCTTTTAATACAGATGTAGAAGTCATAAATGACATTCATTGTAATATTAACATATACAAAGATCCACGTCTCTCAGAACTCGGTTATAGAATCATAACTACTAATAATGTTGATCAATTCGATTTACAAGAAGTGGTTGGAAAGGATACTGTCATGGAAAGTAATGAAAATGGGTATAAATATTTGAGGTACAGGTTAGGAATAAGCGAGGGAGCTGATGACCTGTTCCCCGGGACTTGTTTACCCCAAGAAGCTAACTGTGACTATCTCCATGGTGTAAGTTTCCATAAGGGCTGCTATATTGGACAAGAGTTGTTGGCTCGTGTCCACCATACGGGTGTCGTAAGGAAAAGAATGATGCCCCTTAAATTCAATAACACAACTAAGGCTGAAGGTCTTGAGAAAGATGCTGAAATACTTGCTGTTGATGATGGAACAACTGCTGTTGGCAAACTGAAAAGTTATGCATATGATTATGGGTTGGGTTTAATAAGAATTAAAGAGGCTCTAGACGCTAAGTCGCTTAGTGTTGGACCATACACTATTAACATAGCCAAGCCATCCTGGTGGCCTGTGGAAGCATCTAGAGAGAAAATAAATGTAATTAAACCTCAACGCGAACAAAATGAAAATATTTAAAGTCTCTACAATAACATTACTTAGGTAATAAATATTGCATTGATTACTTGCTAATAATAACAAACCAGATAGTAGAGGTTGATAGAACGATATGTAACTGACCCAGATCTTTTGAAATCATAATTTAGCCTTTTTTACCCAAAAATTTTAACATTTGATACATAAATTTTACAAAAGTTGTTTAAATATTTATTTAAATGTAATCTGATGTGTTTTACTAATAATTCTGAATATTTCCTACTGAAAAATGTTTAGCATAATTAATATAATCTGATCAATTTGACATTTATTCATTTTGTTTTAGTAACATCATGGAAGGTACAACATCAAAAGAAGTGGAACAATTGGAGTACGATTTTGTATGCTCCGTATGTGGAATGAATGAAAAGGTTCATTATAAAGGAACAAAGCCCCCATTTTCTCGCAATATTATATTAAAACACCCTAGTTATGTTATGAAAGATCCCTTTAGCCCACCAGGAAAAGGTGAAATATTGATCCTTGGATCTGATTGTGCAGTCTGTGGATTAACAGTATGTATCAACAAAAAGTGCAGTTTATTTTATTTAAAAATGTTTTGTATTACTTGTGCTAATAAATTAAATGAAACATTTCCTGTTGAAATAAAAAACAAATTAGCAGAGATTAATATAAAGTAATATTTATCTAGACTTTTGTTTTATTTATCTTATCAAGTCACCTGGACCCTGGCTGCAGACCTGCAGGCTTCATTTGATCATCAATTTCAAATTATTGAATTGAAAACCCATCATAACAATAATAATATATTTATTTCGAACATAAACAGTTAAACAGAAACAAAAGCGAAACGATGGTAACTGCAAAACTAACAAAACTGTGGCGCAGCTACCAACGCCCCTCCTGAATATTTTTACTGTTAGTCAATTTTGTGGTTTTGTACCTACCTTTAGTAGGAAAATCTAGTTTTTCAGCGACTGAGCCACTATGAATCGTGTTGCTACTATAGTACTATAATAGGTAGGTATTGAAAAGAGCGGTATGAAATAAAAGGCTTACTTATAAAATACTGTTTACTTTGGCTTTCCAGTCCGATTTACAGTATTTTTATTAATTTTCACAAATTGTATTCAATAACACAGTTATATTCAACTGAAACTCTGGTTCCAGTAACACATTTCATTATAATACACAAATTCAAAGCCATAAAACGAAATGGGGTACAATGTGACCAAAGTAAGTACCACAAAACGCTTGCGATCATCTTACGCCACACCACGTTAGAAACAAATTATAATCTTAAAATTAATAAAGATAATTACAGCATAGTTATATTAAGTTGTATATATTAATAAGCTCTAAAAACAGGACAAACTTAAATACACGTTTTGTCTTATGTTCCAGTCACTTCAATCAGATAGATAGCACCACTTTACTTTCATACCCCCATAAAAACTGTCCAGTGACTGTCCATCTCATGCTATACCAATTCGGTGTCATAAACACAATACGTGAAATATCAAATCTATAACAATTATAGGTACACCAATAAAATACAAATTATTATGAAAAAAATTAGACATAGTCTATTGAATAATTCGTATTTAGTCGAATATTATTGCTTTCTTTCGATAAAGAAACCCACATGCACATGGTACGCGTGGAGACTGTGATATTCGAGAGATTATCATTACATACAATACAGTGGTGAGTTACATACAACATTTATTTTCACTTTAATCATCTAGACAACTAAATTTGTGATGGACTATATAGCGTAAATATGTCATGCTAGTGTGTACTATAAAGATATAAAATGGACAGGTTCCTTCTTAACTTCTGCAAGTAAATTGTTGTTATATACATTAATATGAACCATACTTTCTACGTATTGTGAGATTATTAGATTTACATTTATTAATTATTTAAAATCTTATTGAACTGGGCAGTGTGTGTGAATCTGTGTTGCCTACAAGAATATATTGTAAGAATATTTAAGACTACTTATGATAGCAGTTAAAATTTAATATTTTTTTGACGTTCAAATTCTTCAGAAGTATATATTTGAGATAAAACGTTTTTATAGACATAGATGAAGTAATTCGTAGATCTGTTTATCAAATTATACTGGCCTAATTTTCAAAGATCTGCCAAACAAAACTAAAGTACGCGCCTTGGACGGGTAAATTTTGGGATCATTATGTCGTTCAGCATTTTCATACTTAAGACACTATACGCGGGGTGGAGTATTCCTTTTGACTTATTAGATTATAATATTTAAGATAAATTAACGCAATGTTCACAGCCTAAATGTACATACTTATAATTTTGATATACAAATCAATTTTGCAACAGTCATACACACATAAATACCATATAATTACAGACACTAAGTAAGAAATGCATATCAGTTGAAAGCTACTATTAGTCTACGAGTTCGAAGACAAGACATAACATACCAAAGTGCAAGTACATACACTTCACATAATATGAGCGGAGACATTTACACATTAAATATTGATATCAAAACTGGAGGATGTAAATTATATTCATTTTGCTTAATTAAAGAAAATCCTTGATAAGTAATAGGCCAAGGAATTTCTTCGATAAACCACCAACCAGAAATAATACACATAACAATATAGAATCGACAAAACTATTTTAACATAATAATCTGTCGAATAAGAGACGACGCCGCAATACTTAATACATTTTCTTCTGACCGTAATATTCCTGATTTTATTACTAATTTCATATAATTAGAAACATTTTGTATCTATTTTAGAATAAGTATAAAAATAGGAATGCCACAGTCACGTTCGTAATAGCCGCCAACTAGAACGGGTACCGTCTTACAAATTAAATAAATAAAAGCACAAGGCATCACAATTTGTAATTCTTCAAAACAGCTTTTGTTTAGAAAAAATACTAAGAGATAGTTTAAAGAGACGATGCAGTCATTTTAATTATAAAACAAAACATTACTAATAAGTTCATACACATTTGACTACTTCATACTTGACAGACTTTAAACCGAGCTATTTATCAATGTTTTGTTATCCTCTATAAGCATTGTGTATGTCTATGGTCGCACCTTCTTAGACTATTTGTCTGATGAAAGTGTACAAAAAAGATCATTAAAAAGTATCCAATAACAAGTGACCAATTTTATGGCCCGAGGCAGTTTATGAGAACTATCTGAAGTTGACTAGCTTTATCGCTTCTTTCACCGTCGTCTCATAATTATGGCCATAAATATGAACACTGTGGACAGTAATTAATGACTTATTTTGCGAGTGCAGGTATTGCAGTCTAGTCTGTATTAGCCTGTGCGTGACGCTTATCAAAAAAAAATCTAGAGACTGACACAGACTAGACAGGGTCATGTAATCCTTCAAATACCGAGAGTGCGAGTTCCAAAGGCTTGTGATGATACGTTTGGAATGTATTCTAAACATCGATGCTTGATATCAACTTCAACTCTATTTTCTACATGAAGCGCAAGTTGAAGACAATCATGTCACTGTATTATTTCAAATTCCTAACTAAATAAAATTATATAATATACTTACTGAAACGCAACGATCACAATCTATGTATATACATTTAACTTACACATAATATTAGAAACAACCGAAATAGTAATTTTTCTCACATCATTTGCACACTCAAATGAGATGTCAATTAAAAATTAATCAATATAATTATATAGTATACGACAGTCTATGCAACGCATTCAAGTAGATACATATTATATACACGTTACAAATATGTGTAAAATAACTGTGTATGTATAATATATCTTTATTATCCGCAGGGGTCAACAGAAATCAAAGGTTTTACCAATAATAAAAGGGCTAACGAAGTTGTCCCGCGACAGATTCAAGAGTCATAGATAGAGTATAGAACGTTGCTTACTACAGTTTAAAATATTAACAAATAGTAAAATAAAGTTTTCCATAGTTGTAAGTTGACTTCCTTGCAGGGAGTTAACAACTATCTCATTTTTTTCAACCATAGAAAGTAACGTTGTCTAAAATCAAACTACTACGTTCGTCGCGCAATTTGACGCATGTTTATAGGCCTCATTCGTCGAACAGTTCTGTATTATAGACCGTCGCCACCATCGGTATACAATAAACTATAAAGTCACAAGCTCACGTAATTCCTTAAAATAAAAAGATTGATGTGACGAATGCGGTCGCCTGATCCTTTGCGCGAATACTACGACAGTTCATAACATAAATTCAAATACCACTATCGACCCGAGAGACCAGATTCGCTAAACTTCAGAGACCAGCAGAATTGATGACACGAAACACGATGGTGAGCAGGGCTCGGGCCGCCGAGCTGCGCGGCTAGGGCTCGGCCGGAGGGTGCGGCGGGTGCGGCGGCGGGGGCGGGGGCGGCGCGTGCGGCGAGTGCGCCTGCGCGGCCGCGGCCGTGGCCAGCGCGTCCAGCGCGTCCAGCGCATGCGCCAGGTGCGTCAGCGCGGGCGCGCGCGGCGGCGCGGCCTCGTCCGGCTCCGAGTCGGGCTCGGCGGGCTCGGAGGCCGCGTCGTCCCCGGAGCTGCCCGAGCCAGACGCGCCGCGCGTCGCCGTGCTCGCCCCGCCTGCACACCCGCTCTCGGGCTCCGAGCTTTCTTCTTCTGTACATGTCATATCGTGTCGTTAAAAGCTTCACCGAGAAATATCACCGAGAGAAACGCTAATTTTGATATTAATAGTTTTGATTCGTTTATCGAGTGACATAATTATGTTAGATATGCAATAAAACCTACGAAAAGGAAAATATATTGTATAATAAATATATTTGAAGGTAGATATATATTAGAACTGTGGGTTTTACCCAATTTGTTTATTGTATTTTATTTTTATTTTTTCTCACATTAGTTTGCTTTGTTGTCACATAATGTAAATCCTTGTAAATTCACTATACCAAATATTATTTAAAAGAGTGACCTTTGGAGTTTCTTGCCGGTTCTTTTCTCCATAGGAATGACATTTTTGGAACCGTGCAACTAGCGTCTTAACGTTTCATAAGTGCCTGTAATTGGTTTACATGAAATAAAAACAATTAGAATTGAATTGATATTGAACAAGCGTGGTTCACCTGTGGCGTGCTGCAGGCGCAGGCGCAGCGCGCGCGTGGCCCGCAGCAGGTCGCGGGCCAGCGCGGGCGCGAGCGGCGCGCGCGCGGCCAGCAGCGCCAGCGCGCGCGCGGGGGCCAGCAGCGCGCGCAGCGGGGCCCGCGCGCCGCACAGCGCGCCCGCCAGCGCCTCGGCCGCGCCCGCCGGCCCGCCGCCGCCCAGCTGGGAGGACACATGGGACTCATTTTCATACAGGTATACACTATATGGGGCTCGTAGCTACTTAGCCCACAGTCGCCACAGTATTTAAATGCTCAGCTATGCACGAAGAGTGCGGTATAAAAGAGCTACGACCTTAATTGTGAGAAAATATACCATCTGTTTTTGTACACACACTTGGGCTTATATGAATGAGAATTAATATACCTTGGGATAGTAATGCTGCATGAACTGGTATATGACGGGGTCCTCCAGCGACTCGCGTTCGTCGAGCAGCACGGCGTCTACATACTCGGTCGCGACGCTGCACTCCAGCAGCATTTCCTCCAACTTTGAATCAGCCTGGAAACAGTTAATTATATGATAATCTATGCGAAGATATGTATCTTCACAATGAAACGTCAATTCATGCTTGTAATCTCCATAGGGGTAACCGAAGGTTTCAGTTGCTTCCGATCAGCCTAGTTTGACTTCTATTAAATTTCCTACACACTATGCCGGCGGCCCGACCGACGGGCATGCCGCCAACAAACCCGGCGGTATTCCCGGCGGGTATTTGAACCGCCGGGCTTGCCGCACAAGCGAGCTGCTGGCATGGCCGCCGGGGGGTGCAGGCCAGCAGCATACTCGCGCGGCAAAAACCCGCCTGCTATGCCGCCGGCATAGAGTGTAGAAGTAATGCTATTACTATGCCTTCGGAATAGAATACAACATTGGTCGATTGAGGTGTAAATACGTTGTTGTACTCACCGGCGAAGCGGCCACGTCCCTCCAGAAGGCGGCGAAGTAGTTGAAGCGCAGCGGCACCGCCTCCAGCGCGCACAGCGCAGACAGCAGCACCAGCTGCTCCGACATGCAGCGCTGGCTGCGGGCCACGCGGCAGCACGTGTCTGGGGCACGTTAGGATCGTTCCATATTTATACGAAATATCATGTTTAGTCAATGTCAATTATGTTTACCGCCAAGTTAAATAACTGTTGCCTGGAATTCAGTATTCCGACGTTAACTTATGACAGATTTAAAAGCAGGTGCTTGATACTGAGGTTTGATCTTGATGGTAGCTTACCTATAAACTTGTGGTAGGGCCTGTAGGCGGCGGCCAGGCGCAGAGCAGCGGCGCGCGCCCCGCACGCATGCGCCGGGCGGGCGCGGGCGCCGCACTGCGCGCCGGCGGCCAGCGGGACCAGCGCGCCCAGCGCCGCGCCGCCGCCGATGGTCAGCACCTCGCGCAGCACGCCTGCGGGCACACTCGGTCAGCGGGGTCCGGCGGGAGCGGGGTCGGGCCGCCCCCGGCTACTCACCCAGCGCGGCGTCCCGCAGGTGGTTGTGCCGGTGGTGCAGGTTGAGCATGGTGAGCAGGCGGCGCGCGCACTCGGGCCAGTCCTTGCAGGCCAGCAGCAGCGCGCGCGCCTCCTTAGCGTCGCGGCGCGTGCGCAGCGTGCGGCACAGCGCGCGCGCCCAGCGCAGCGCGGCCGTGAGCTCCGCGCGCACGGCGCCGCCGCCGCCCGCGCCGCCCGTGCTGCCGCCCTCCACGTACACCGCGTGCAGGCTGTGCAGCGCCTGACACGTGCAACAGAACGTATTGCATTACAAACACCAAAAACAAAAGAATTACTTTCAATTAGAAAATATGTCTATGTAAATATAATTCTTACTTCAAAGGTCATCTGCAGTCCTCCATTATACACGACATACAGCCGGTCGTCTTCGTTCTCGACGAGAGTGCAGAACGCGGATATTAGCGTCGTCCAACACGTCCTGCCGTTCAAACCTGCGGATTATTAGATAATCAACGGCTGTAATTTACAAAGAAATAAACTTTGTAGAAATAAAACAGATAGATAAATAATAGGAAGAGACTATAACATATATATATAAATTATTATATATTATTATAACAGATATTTTTATTTGTAAAAGTTAAGGCAGGCTTTACATTTTTTTTTCCCCTACAGTAGAAATTTCTCCTGTATCGTGGGTGCGTTTCACATACACAAACACCCAGACTTGAGACAAACATCTGCGGATCACACACATTTTTTTCTCGTGTGGGAATCGAACCCGCAACCCCTAGCGCAGTAGTCCAATCTCTCAGCCACTGCGCCAATCAGGTCAAAAAATATCAAAGTGACATACCTATGCTTCCGATAAAAGTTATCTGGCGATAAAAAAACTAGTAATTAGTAGTATGAGACTAAACTAAAATACATAACCAAAACTTAAATAAATAAGAAGAACTTACAACTATTCGTATCACCTCTTATATATAAACAATCTCTGACCAAAGCTTGTTTATATGTAGAAGGCAATAACCCTCTCATTCATAAACTATGATAATGCTTGTTAATTTAAACCCTTCTGAGTCTATTGACATCTCTGTTCTTTGACATGTAAACGACAGCATAGTTATATAGATAGTACAAGTACAATTTAATCCATGGTTTAAAATTGTTTATGAATAAGGTAGTATGTGTTAAAATTGTTAAGTCGAATTGTCAAGATACCTATGTGCTCACCCTGTAAATAAGCGGAGAGCGTACTCCGCCTAAAGGCCGCGGCCTCGCGCCCGTCGGCGGACTCGCTGCCGCTGCTTGCTCCGTTGCCGCTGCCGTTGCCGCTGCTCGTGCTGCCGTTGTTACCGTTGCCGCCGCGAGCCGCCAAGATGCGAGCGAGCCTGAATAAGACATATGTTCAAAGTTATAATAAAATATATAGGGTATGTATGCAGATTAACCTGCCGTCGCAGGTAAGTGTCGTAAAAGGCGATAAACTAGTAAGGTTACAATATTATCAGTATCCATTCCATGATACAAATTGAAACAACGTCTGAAACTTTAATTTAAAAAACTGGACCTGCGCCTTACACGCCGGTAATTGCAGGCGTGATTGTATAATAATCAGACACTTTTCCCAAAAATTCCGAATTTACAATTAAAAATATCATGACCATAATTTTAAAATGTAATTTACCTATCTAAAAAGAAAGTTAACAGAAACACAGACCTAAGCAGCTCATCAGCAGCGCCGGGGTAGAGGTGCGCGTGCGGCGCGATGTTCCTGAAGGCCCAGTGTATGTTCTGGTGCTGCGCCAGCGAGCGCGCGAAGGCGCTGGAGCGGCGGCAGCACAGCCGCAGCAGCGCGTAGTACGGCGGCAGCATCGCGCGGTTGTAGGCCACCACCTCGCCGTCCTCGTGGTCCGCACTGACACAAGCAGCACATTTATAACACACGCATAGGTACATAAATCATACAAGAAGTAGCTCAGTACACATTTCTAAAAAAGACATCTTTTATTTTATAAATGTGTACTGAGCTACCTACAAACTTTAATGCGTAATTTCACTGAATTGCTAATTGCGCGGTAATTCTTTACCTATAACTTATAATCAAATGATAGGAATATATTATGTATTTTAGAATATTGTTCTATATTTCCTTAATAAACATATTAAATTAATGCTTAATCAATAAAAAATACTAATAATAAAAATAAAATACAAAAAGAGATACAACAGGGGACACCCGGGTTTGAACCGGGGACCTCTCGATCTGCAGTCGAATGCTCTACCACTGAGCTATATCCCCGATGTTACTTGCTTCGAAATAACTTATCTGTTCATTTTATAAGATAATAAACCAAATACAGTGATTGGTATCTTTGATATATGGAAAGTATTGATTAATTTCTGATTATCTTTTGATGATTTTAATTTATATTTGTGACCTAATATATTAGTCCAGAGCCCTCAAGTAACTTTTATTTTTCAATCAAATAGATTTATGACTTGATTAGCGCAGTGCAGACGCAATCTGCATTGGACCGCTGCGCTCACAGTTGCAGTACGATTACCGCAAGGAATTATAATGTCAAATACATAAGTGATGGGTAATGTATGTGAAGCGCAGCTATACAGCAGACTGTGTAATGAATAGTATAGACTCACAGCTTAGATTATCTAGATGGACTCTCGCGCTATTATGAAACAAAAATCAACGTGCCAACCGTTTTGACATGTGTGCGTGACAGCTACGTCTTACACAAGCTTTTTTTATTTTTCAATATTTTCAATAATTCATTCTGCAGGAAATATTGATAATTTATTTAACAAACCGGTTATAGGAAACTCTACAACTACACACTTTAATAGCTAATTTCGGCATTTTTATTACGTTATTTTATGATAGAAAAACAAGCGTCTCCATTGGCGCTAAAAAATTCCGACGCTGTCAGGGCCTTAACACTCCAGCTAGACACATATGTAATCAAAGACTTACAGTATATAATTGAAGGCGATATGTTTGATGAGCCGCTGGTTGGCCACGGCCAGCTGCACATTCTCGGGGCAGTCCACGGACACGGCGTGCCAGAAGGTCAGCAGCGCCTGCTTGTTGGGGTGCACCGCCACCGACGGCTCGGAGATGGCCGGGTGGTACAGCTCCCACAGGTCCGTGAAGTACTGCCCGAACTGGACGCAACACTCACATTTGTTTACACCAATATAAACTTGGGTAGTTGACACTATTTACCAGTCGAAATCGCATGCGAAATCATTTCAAGGCACTACGCATTCGATTTCGCAAAATGTTTGATTTTAATACTAAAAACTCGATTAATTATCAGTTAACTGTACAATTACATTTGGAATTGCTTTGAGATCACCAACTACTGAATTGAGTTGCAGAATAGTGCCGACTTAATTTGCTATAAACGTCAAAAAGATTTCAAAGACAGGAGAAACTATTATTTTAAAATTCTAAATATCAAGGTATACACACCATAAGTTTCTCAACTCTGCTGACGACGCAGTAGGACATGACACCGAAGTAAGCGGTCAGCTTCATGGTGCCGTGCACCGCGATGTCCGTGTACTTGCGCGCCGCCTTCAGCTTGCCCAGCAGCATCGTGTACACCTGCCCGAGGGGAATGAGGAGTGTTATCGACAAATATAAGAGATATTACATATAGGAATATATTATATTGTTATGTTTAATGGCGTTTGAGTTTAAGTAGAATTAATGGAGTAACGTATTTGAATGTTCAATGAATTCCTCGCTAACAGTGACTGAATGTCAAAGTCCCCGTGTACCTGATGTAGGGTGTGGTGCGCGGTGTCGGGCAGCTTGGCGTGCGTGGCGTGCGGCGCGTGCGGCGCGTGCGGCGGTGGCGCAGGTGCGGCGGGGCGTGCGCGCGCGTAGCCGGCGCGGAAGTGCTGCGAGGGCACCAGCGCCACCAGCAGCAGCGCGGCCGCCGCCCGCACGCGCGCCGCGCCCGCGCCCAGCAGCTGCGCCTCCACCCAGCGCTCCGCCGTGCGCAGCGCCCACGCGTGCGCCGCCTTGTTGCGTGGCACCTGACGACGGGACGCACATTTACTTATTCACATTTCATTTAATCATTTTAAGCATTTGAGCCAAATCTATCTAACCTTTTTCAAACTATATAAATTATAAGTCCGCCTCTAGGCCATTAATATGCAATAAAAAACAATAGGTGTTTTACATAGAACCAAAATATTACCTGCAACGCGAGCCACTCGAGCGCAGCATGCGGGCACACATCAGCCACATCCCACAACCGCGCCAGCACGAGCTGCGTAAAGCACGGCAGGCCACCCGCTGCGCCCGCGCCGCCGCCACTGCCCTCCACCAACAGCGTCAGTAGTTTAAAAAACGGGCCACAACTCTGAAAAGATTATTAATTCAATAAATTTCCTAATTAAATTGAAGAATTCATACATACCAAAATACCTGGTTAACACAAAAGAAAATTAAAAAAATGTGATTTGTCTTGCCTCAGAATGTTTCGCGATGGCCTGAAAGATCATGCTGACGATCTTCTGCGCGAGCGGCTCGTTCCACCGACACAGTGCGAATATTAGCGAGCGCGTCTGTTGCAGGTTCAGACAGTCGCGCGTCTGCTGGTAGAGAAACGGGAACCCCTGTTCGAATAAAAAAAAACAGTAGTAAATCTTGATAAGAAAAGATTACGTAAAAAGAATTGTCCACGTGATCTACCGTTCTATAGCACCTTTTCTCAAACTTGAATCCACCTTGCTCAGTTTCTCTGTGTGTCTAAAGAAATAGTTGAGCTAGAAGCATCGGATATCTTACTTACTTTTCTTTTTCAAAATACGTTGCTCCACACTAGGAATTTCTCCTCTATCGTAGTTGCGTTACATAAACATGAAACATCCCATACACAAACACACAAACGCGGGACATACATCTGCGAATCAGATCAGGTCGTCATATAGCCTCGACATCTCATTCATGTTGTTTCCATGCCCCAGCATATGTGTACCCTACCTTGGCATGCAGCAGCGCGCGCGCGTCGGGCTCCAGCAGCGCGAGGTGGCCGGCGGCGTCCCGCGAGCGCTCCACCAGGCCGGCGACGAGCGCCACCATCTTGTCGAGCGCGCCGGGCCTCAGCTTGTCCCCGCCGCTCTCGGCCGCCCCGCTGCCGCTGCCGCTCCCCCCTGCCTCTTCAGCTGGGGACTCCGTCTGTCACGAAATCTACCATGAGTTTGCTATATACCCACCACCCCGTATATATCACCGAGGAGCGAACACAGTTGGTTATAGGCTTTCTTGATACCTTATACGATCTGATTAGAACATAGTTCAATTTTAATTTACTACGATTACACCATACAGGGATACTGGTCGCCACCTGGCAGCTTCTTCAGGACTTAACCAAATCAGGCCATTTAAATCCAACAACTTTATATGTAAGAAACAATACCAACGTCGACTTAAATGAGACACATATGGTCCTCCGTTAGGGTCTGAAACCGAAGCCATCGAATATCCGAAATAAAAATCTTATCGAAAAATGATTTGGATAGATGCGGAGTCTAAATAAGACACGTTATAACAGAGTTTCGCCGGTCCAAAACAACACACATTTCGTATTTTCCAAATTTTCTATGACACTTTCTCAAAAGTCTAATAAATATAAGTAAAAATCATTGGAAACCGAAAATCATTTTACTTCCGTATTCAAATATATACAATACAGATCCTAAATTTCATATCGTTAATTACCGTCCCTTATCAAGGCAAAAACTTAACTTAATCAAGGCAAGGTACTTACCGTGGTGGCGTTCTGTCCGAGGTAGAAGTTGACCATGCTAGATATGGCGTTGATCCGCAGCATGAACTTGCCCTCCTCCTCGCCCATTTTGCTGAACTCGTACAGCAAGCTGAAGTACTCCGTCAGGTGGCGCAGGTGGGAGCGAGCGCCGTTCTCCATCTTACAATATACAACATTAACCTTCAAATACTTGCTTCATTAATATGAAATGAAGTTACACCTAACAAACTTATTAAATATCTTATTAACCTTATTAACCCTCTGTTATGCTTTGTCTTGTTGCCACGCAATCGAGAAAAAATTGTGATACGGATATTGAACTCGATACGTCTGTATTAGATCCGTTAAATCTGACAATGTTACAGGGTTGCCAGCGATGTGATTTCTCCCTAACCATTCTAAAAACCCTTAAGCTGTCAATTTTGTTTATAAGTTGTTACTTTAATCTTGTCTGACGAGCTAAGAACCTTTTTTATTGTGAAGCTTAAAGAATACCGAACGAATCAAAATTAAATCTTGACAAAGTTATATAGTTGTAATCTTATCAAAAAATTTAGGCAATGTATAGTAACGTGTGTAATAGATACTCGTTTACTAAAATAAACAGTCATTTAAATAGTATTCAAAATGTATGTACTTACTAATGATAACAACATTCTTATAAACCTAGTAACACAACTCGCTTCACCCAACTTGCTATTATCCTCGCCTTCTTCCATACCCTGCAGGTATAAGGCACAGTGACTAGATCTGAAACAAAAGAACATCGTTAATACTTCAATTTTAATATCAGAAGAAAATGGTAAATAAATAAGTTTAATTATAAATGTTTTACGTACCTGAGCCTTTGTATAACATGCATACAAAGTCTTTGAAACATTTGCCGGACCATCTGATTCGGACATTTTATTAAAACCTGAAACAACAAAATGTTATTGAGCATTTTACAACTCGAATAATTATCATACCCTGTGTAATAAAAATGAATTTATTTATCTGTATGTATATATGATAATATTTAAAAAAAAAAAAATTATCGTTAGTCCACAGAAAATTTATATCTATCTACTACTATTTCTTTAATTATATGTTTTAACTTACTTGCATCGGCCACCAAGTGTCGTCGGCCATGTGACCAAGAAACCACTCTGAAGCTGCCGCAGACGCGTTGAACTGCTTCGTGACCAATTCAACCCATGACACCATCGTAGGCTTTGTATAAAAAACAACAATATAAACGTCTTTTTTCTATCGTGATGGCACAAGCTTTACTAACTCTTTTAGCGCCACGGTCTTGTATAGAAGACAAACGCTTCCGTACCCTCCATGCCATAACTCTACCAGGAGACAATATAAAATCGTGGCGTGGAGGGCACGTAAATGGATTCCTACAAGACTGGCGCTCAAAAAGCTAATTAATAGCTGTTTCTGTACTGCAAACAGATCAGGCACTCAGAAGGTTAATAGTTGTGTGTGATGTACGATTAATGTATTCGCATTATAATTGCGCGTCAACATGGCAGAAAGCCCGAAGAGTCTTTTAACTTACCATATTATGTGTGAAATTATTACTATCGTTTTACGTGCGTGTGGGCCGTCTTTTCAACGCCTGTAAATACTAAAAACTATTTGATACAATTTTAATACTTTTCTACAGTAGATGAAACATTTTGTTATTTTTCATACCTTTTCCTTGGCATGAATGAAGGTTTCAATAAAGAATGACGTGGACAGTCGCGCAGCCACCTCGGTGACCTCCGGCCTTAAAGTCATCAGTGACTGAGGCACAGAGCTGCACATCTGACCCATGAATCTATATAAACCAAGACAATGTCTTATAATAATCCGTAACAGAGTGTATGGGATGGTATGGGAAAATGTGATTACATAGAAGGAAGTGCCGTGTGGTATCCGGCCTAGAATTGACCACCCCCTTTCCTCCCGTGGGTGTCGTAAGAGGCGACTAAGGGAAATCCAGAAGATGGGCAGCAGCGTCTTCTGTAACTTTACCACCAACACTGCGATCCCCAAGCCGCTTGCCAAGCGTGGGGATTATGGCAACCCCCCTTCTAAAAGAATGAAAATCTAAGAGGGAGGCCTTTGTTCAACAGTGGTCGTCTTACGGCTGATAATGAAAAGGAAGTACGAGGAAACAGTAATTATTTTGAAATACTCTATTTACAACATAGATACATCAAGAAATATTCGGATACTTACACATTACATATACATTAGTATTTTAAATTAGATAGAGAATAAATTAAATAAACCATTTAGAACCTGAACTTAATTTGGTTTCCGTAGAACAGAATGAACGACGCATAAAGGTGACGCCGCACCTCTGGTAAAAGAACGTCGTTGGTATTTAAGCTAGTTCAAATCTGAGCGATCAATGTCAAATTTCTCCACGAAATAAACGAGATAAAACATAATTATACCGCAGAACTATATTCCAGCGTTTTGAACGTGTAATAATGATAGGATAGCTTCAATACATACGTGAAATACGCGTGCTGGAAGATGTTTTTGTCGTGTAGGAACTGCATGTTGTCGTCCCAGATCCACTTGAGCAGGTCGGGCGGCAGGCGCACGGCCGGCGACGCGTCACTGCTGCGCCGCTCCACCGACGAGCATGGACTGGCCTCTTCCGCTGTTGATGACTGTACACAACAGTGTTAGTTACACTTACAACAGTAATGTCCACCTGACCGAATTTCGGTCACGGCGGCCTGTCTCAGCTGAGACTAGCCATCTGCGCAGGAGATATTATAGTGCACAAGTATGCGCGCAGACACAGGTGCACTCCCTATTCCCTTACTTACAATAGTATTAAAGTTAGGGCTGGTTTCACCATCTACAAGTAAAGTGTTAAATAGTTACTTCTTGATTGACGCTAATCGGCAAGTAAAAGTTAAGAGTATCTTTTATCGTATCTTTGTTACAGGCCAGTTTATCCCCTGATTAATGCTACTCAGATATTGTGTAACACGTATAAGTAGTTACGGGTGACTTTAAGTGGCGGTTGGTCTACTTGATACTTTACTTGTAGATAGTGAAAAAGGCCCTTAAAGATTTAAGTTGATAGGTGAAGCAGTGTGAAGTGCGCATATTGTCTACTTTTAAACCACACTGAAATATAACATTACATAAGTTGTTTATTTTGTCGATCTGTGGATCGTACTGTTTACGGCCAAACAAAAAAAAACTTAATGCTCATCGAAATACAGTCGAAGGGAAACACCACCACTATTTTTTCACGACGGTTTACTCTCATACGCATTACTGGTTGTATTTTTTTTCGACTTTATTTCAATACTCATTAAGTTGATATTGGTATGGCAGACAAAGAATAACCCACTTTACCGCTACTGCTCATATAAACTAATAAGGTGGGATTATCGGAGATATTCTACAAAAGGGTTTTTAAGGAGTATCCGTAACCGAAGAGCGTGTATTAGGAATGTGATGCGAGTGAATGAGGCTAAAGAAGTATGTCAGGATCGTAGCAAATGCAAATCCGTGGGATCTGCCTATCCCTCTGGGAAATAGCCGTGACTTTAGGTATGTATGTAAGGAGGGATATCTATAAGATAACTATGTTATCTGATGAGTACATACCTGTGCCTCTTCCTGTTGCCCGCAGTCAGAGCCCCGCTGGCTGCGAGGCGGACTCCACTCATAGAACAACATATACGCGCTGTTTGTCTTCTCGAACGAGAAATCCATGAACTTGTCCGTCACCGAGTCGTACGTTTTACTCTATAATTAATATAATAGGATTAGTACGAAAGATTTTTTTACCAAATATTATACAGGTAACGAATCTCTCAAGCTTTAAATATTATGTTCAAAAACACGGTAATGCTAAACGACGTTTGACTCACGTCGTAATTAATAAACAGTAAGTAACATTTGTAGTGCAAGTACGAAGTTGAGATTCTCGCATGACATAATCTAATTGTCGGCTTGCTAATCCATACATCTTGACATACGCTTCCTTTATGCATATAATCAAAACAATTGTTTTATAATTTTTTTCTTATTGTAAGGTTGATGAACAATCTGGTGTCAGAGTTTAAACCGCTTGTAGGCCTCTGACATGGCCTCACACACCGTTAAGAAATGTATTTACCTTTTCTTTACCGTTTTAGCAACTAATAACTAACTAATGTATAATACGCTCATGAATTCGAAAAGACATTGATGCGTGTCGGGATTTTTTTTATTTTTTTATTCTTTTTAACGTATGGATAAGTAACAACCTGGTGTCAGATTTCAACCGCCTGTAGGCCTCTGACATGGTTTTACACACCGTTGAAAAATCTATCTGGTGTGCCGGTTACCACACGATGTTTTCCTTCACCGTTAATAGTAACTGATAACTAATTTATAGTACGCACATGAATTCGGAAAGACATTGATGCGTTTGACCGTGTGCCGGGGTTTGACCTTGCGACCTTTGACTTGGCAGTTCAACGGTCTTACCACTCAGCTATCAGTGCGACAATTTTTTATAATAATAATTGTTTATTGCAGGCAAAATGCCCATTTACAAGAAATTACACTAAAGACAATAAATAGATAAAATATAATTAATGAGTATGTACTAACCGTCATCTCCCCGCCGAAGCACTCGGAGGCGAGGTGCGCGGGGTCGAAGGGCTTGACCTCGGCGTCGTTGAACAGCAGCCAGCGGTCGTGGTGCTCGTGCTCGCGGTCGCGGATGAACGAGTAGTAGTGGCCGCCGTCCGCCGTGCCCGTGTGTACCGTCACGCCTATCAGCTCGTACCTACGAAAGATACGTGGGTTCGATTTACACCCAGGACAAATCTTGGTGTGATGAGCATAATAATTTATTCTGAGTCTGGGTGTAATTTATCTATATTGCGTATGTATTTAGAAATATTTATGTATGGTTATCAGTTGTCTGGTTATCATAATACAGACTCCGCCTAGTTTGGGATCTGATGACCGTGTGTGAGCTGTCCCAAGATATTATTATTGTCACATCAGTGTAACGCAACTTATTTACATCGTCGTTTATGGGACTGCTTTGTTGGTCTAGTGGTCGCTAAGCGAGACTGCTCAGCATGAAGTCTCGGGTTCGAATCCCGAGTCGGGCAAAGTGTTACTATGTTTTACCATTGGGTATTCTCAGTATTAGCACAGTGCCTGGATTTGTGCCCGGTTGGTGGCTATAGCTCACCCCTTATTACATTGGAAACTACAACAAAATTGGCGAAATGTGGGCGTACTGCACACTTCTGCCTACCCCTTCGGAGAATACAGGCGTAATGTTATGTTTATCATTTATGGGTACAATAACGTTTATCTCATGGGGAATACAATGCAGGTTAGTTGAAACTTTAAAGGTAAATTATCTTTAGACGGTTGTTTAACCGTTTATTATAATAGACTGCATAAATCTATACTGTGATAAGTTTTAAAATGTAAAACAAATGAATGACATAATCTTACTCATAATGCTCCTCAAATTCCGAGTTGTCTTCAATTTCTGCTGTGGGACTAGCATCACCGTCCTTTTTCTCAGCAACTTTTTTCTTCTCCTCTGTAAGAAAACATAATTTTAATTCTTATTCAACATGATAAATTATTTATGTTTCATTCAAATAGGTACAACAAATGATGAAGGGACGAGACGAGCTATAGGAATAAAACTCGATGCATTGTCAGCTGCTGGTGCCTTTGTATAATGTTACACTATTCTGTTTAAAATCTTTTTGTTTTCATAAATCCTGTGTCGTTGTGTTTGACAGACATAATATAATTATCACGTGTACGAATACTCGGACTCCAAACAAGAAGATATTCTATGGTGTGGCTCTGAGCCCTTAGAACAGCAGTTCAATCATCACTTCACTAATTAGGAGTTCTACCAGCTTACAAGCTGACTTATAAATAGTTACCAAAGTGTGGCTGGTGGCTGGGGTTTGTTGTGGTGACAATACCTTGGTACTGCGCCGGCATGAGGTGCTTCTCGACGTAGCCGGACATGTCCAGCCTCATGGGGAACGAGAAGTGCGTGTTGACTTTTTCTTTGAGCATGGTCAACATGTTGAATGTATACCGCATGGTGTTGAAGCACAGGATGCGCGGGAGCTTCTTGAAACACGCCCTATAACAATCATAAGTTTATATTATTTTCATTCTAACACTTTAACATGTATTAGGTAATTATGACTTGAAGTTCAACATGATAAATATATGTCATATAAGCAGTAAACCAAATTATAGTTAATTGTAGTATTTAAGGTATGGTTCTCGTTATATAGATTAGACTGTTACACTAGACGCTAAAAGTTGCTGCTAATTTAGAATATTAATGTATTATAGTGCATTTGCTTGATGTTAAACAATATCAAGACAGTCCGCAAGTAGTGTGTGACGTCATACCGTTTCTCAGCGCGCACTTTGGCCGCGCACTGCGAGCACGTGTAGCAGTTGTCTCCCTCCAGCGTGTCCTTGACGGTGACCTCGTCCAGGCTCTGGTGCAGGTTCCTCATGTCGGCCACCTGGCAGCGCACCGTGTAGAACTCTTCCAGCGTTCTGGACACGTGCGGGCAGTCCTGTCATGTAAATATACGCGGGTTAATATTATACTTGTAATAAAGACACAGCCATATAGCTCTATCCTCGATCTGCGAGGTTAAGCAGCGCTTGCCGCGGTCAGCCTTTAGATGGGTGGTTGTTCTGTACACATAGACACCCTTTCGTGTTTTAGGTACGTTACTTTGGATCATGAACGTAAGGGTATAGAGAGAGCACCTGTTTGCGCAAACCTTATGCACTATAATATATCCTGCTTAGTTTTAATCTGAATAATCAAAATTAGTTCAGGACATTAAAGAACACTTACCAGCGACACAACATTGTTGCTGAGCACTCCACAGAACAGCGTCTTGACAAGTTTCTTGAGCTCGGGGGTCATCTCCTCGAGCTTGGAGACCAGGTCTATGAAGAACTCGGCCATGTCCTTCTGTTCGCCCGTGTTCAGCGGCTGGTGGTCCATCTGGTACACCTTGCAGAAGCTTCGAGGGTTGTAGGCTTTACGTTCACTCTCCTGTTAGTTAAACAATTTTTGTTGTGTTTTATTTTATTTATATAGGCAACATTAACAAATTGGGCAACATAAACAAGTACTACTGAGGACTCGAGTTTTGGTATATTTTAAGTCTTGTTCAATACCCTGGCAAGCACAATTTTCTTATTGTGTAAAAATCTCTAGTTTATTAAGACTAATTTGACCCTTCTCCTTGCCAGTACATCATATAAATATTATACAGGGTGATCGTTCGGGAACAGTCAACTTGAAAATTATTACAATATGTATAAAGGTTAGGTATAAGCATATATAAGGCAGTGAGACCATGAGGTAGGCGAACATCCTCTGCATCTCGTGCAGCGTGGGCGCGTGGCGGCTGGCGGCGGGGTCGGCGGCCAGCAGCGCGGCGCGCGCCTGCGGCATCATGTACAGGTGCTGCATGCACGACGCCATGTAGCACGTGGCGCCCAGGTTGGTCAGCCCCACGTAGCCGCACTCCGAGCGGGACTCCTCGGCCGGCCAGTAGTCCCACGGGTACGACGACTGCGGGCCTGCCGCACACAAACACGAACATGTACGGCTAGACCCCAGGCCCCAGCAATGACCAATGTGCCACACAATGAGACCATTGTCACACGAGATATCTACTCAACAAGTTATTTATATACATATTTTACCGTATCGCTTCAAATATAACGGACGGGATTGACACAATATCACACATAATCACGTCATGAGCAAATTATATACGAAAACAATCCGTAACACCGACTCACCCGGCTTATGGTGGTCCATGAGTTTGTTGTGCAGCACCATGTAGTTGTCGGGCGCGGCCCGCACCAGCTCCACCAGCAGGTCGTAGGCGGCCGCGCGCGACTTCTGCGACTTGCACTTGGGCAGGTTGCGGTGCTCGGGGTTGGGCACGTCGAACAAGAACCCGAAAACCTAGGGATTAAAACAAAGGTTTTAAGCACATGAATATATAATTAAACAAAGTATTATATATATAGTATAATACACCTTTAACCGATATTAATTTATTTATCACCTACTGTATACTAACACAACTATATAAACTTAAATTGTAAACTAAAATAACCACTCAGTGGGTCACAAATAGCAGCAAACGTAGCAGACCAAGCAAATGGATGATGAATTAGACACATACATAATTATAGTAGAAAGAAGGAAGGCCTTTGCCCTACAGTTCCAGTTAAATAATAATAATTATATAACCTGCATCCAATGTCAATAAATACAATAGAAAATGAATAACAATAACAAGCTTCTTGCATCATTACTTCTATCTCTAAACTCACCATTTCTAAAGTCCTAGTGCCCTGGTCCGACATCTTGAACTGCAGCGGGTGTTTCAGTAGATGTGTGAGTAAACTCAGCTGACCATAGAGTCCATCGTCAGGTGTACACGGCTCTGTCCTCCGTTCTATAATCTCACGCTTTTCTAACGACGAGTGTATTTGTTCACAGAGCTCGTTTAGATCGGGGGCGCCACTGTCTTCTGATGTTGCACCCTCTAGGAGTTCAAAAGTATATGAAACTGACGTAAGTTAAGAACCTATTTTGTAAAATAAGTAAAATAAAAATAACTATCACATTATACAGTTGTCATTTGTAACTTGCCGAGAGCGTGTTCAGTTTAGCACCTTACTTAAAAAGCACGGAACGATTTCCTTACATAATCTACGGTCGTTTGACTTCAGTACTGATAGTCTTGATAGGACTAAATATATAGGCTAAAATTCAAGAAGTGTCACTGCGTTAACGAATAACAGGTTACCTTTGAAGAAGTCTTCTGGCAGGCCATCTATTAGCCTACAAACGAGCCAGAAGTAGTCCCGACACGCGGGCCCGTACGGTTCCTTGCCTTCTTCAGCGTGATGGTGTACAACCTGCAACATTGTTACTGTTTAAGTATATTCTTAAGAGCTTAAATGGGTATGTAAAAACTTAAACAGATTCCAAAATATTCAGCTAAATCTAATAATATATATATATAATTAATGTAATGTGTGCCATCATCATCATCATCAGCCGGAAAAGTCCACTGTTGGACAAAGGCCTCCCCCTTAGTAGGGAGGGGTTGCCATAATCCCCACGCTTGGCAAGCGGCTTGGGGATCGCAGTACTGGTGGTCAAGTTACAAAAGACGCTGCTGCCCATCTTCTGGATTTATTTTTCCCTTAGTCGCCTCTTACGACACCCACGGGAGGAAAGGGGGTGGTCAATTCTAGGCCGGATATCATTAAATGCAGACCGAAGGCATATTATCATACGAGAATTGTCATACTAGGTTTTGGTATCCAGCGTATTTGAAGTTGCACAATGATATGTCAAAAAAGTACAGATATGTTACTAGTGCGCTCATTTTGAAGACTCGAAAAGGGGACAATTGTAGTCTTGTGTGGTACTTGTGCTGTCCGATTTGACATAAGACTAGTGCTAAGATAGATAGATAGACTAGTTTTGTTAGCATATGACGAAGGTATCTATACTTTTTGGACATATGATTGAAGCTCCACATATGAATGGACAGCAGTAACGCGGAACATACGTCGTGGTGGGTGTGGTGGTGCGCGTGGTGGTGCGGGCGCATGTCGGCGGCGCGCGGCAGGTGCTCCAGCAGCAGCTGCAGCAGCGGGGCCAGCACCGCCACCTCCCCGCCCGCGCACAGCCGGTACAGCGCGCTGCCCGCCTCGCGCCGCACCTGCCGGACATGCTCGCCATTATACTCATGGAGCTGGTTACATGGAGATCCATATTTCTCCCCTTCATATAAAAATAAATCATTGTAATAGAATCGTGATCGGATAAAAGGAGTTCCTGACTGTCAACTTCCTTGCAATAGTGTATCATCTGTGAAAGATCCAAGAAAATTAAACAAAATAAAATGATAAACAAATGCACATTTTTATCTCATAATTGTCATTTTTTATTGTTTGTAATCGATAACTGCTATTTTATCAGACTATTATTTCAATAGCACTCACTGCGTGGTTACAACGTACGCTTAACTCTTGCACTGTCCAGTCCAGACAGTCAACGTGTTAATGCGTTTCACGAACCCCTGTTTTACTCTGCCAATGTAACGAGCTTCTTCTCTTCCCCTCGTGACATCTAATACCAGACTTTGTCCAGATACAAGTATTAGTAAATAATTCCCTGTGTACAATGTGTACTAACCGCGGGGTCGGCGTCGTCGAGCAGCAGGCGCGGCGCGGCCCGGCGCAGCGACCAGGCCAGCGCCACCGCGTCCCCGCCGCCGCGCGCCCACCACACGCACATGCGCATCGCGTGCTGCACCACCTGCACACCACACACCACACACCACACACGGTCACGGGACACGGACATTGTTAACTATTTGTCTAAATACAGTTATAATAAAACTCCATACAGGACGAAGGTGAACCAAGGTAATAAATGATGAGATGAGAATGTTAACATAGCTAGTGAACTTATAGGAAGTCTGATGTCCAAAATCCACCCTTAAGGCGATCCTCAGAAGTGGACCTTTTATGAAACAGTGTTTTAAATACAAAGAGATAAAAAATATATACTTATTTAAACTCTGATGAATATACTGAAGTTAACTTTAAGCTCAAAATATACTGTAATTATAAATCAATAAGAAAAACAAAACGAAACAATATAAAAAGACTGAATGAATCAACAGCATACCTGTGCTCTTCCCCAGAATCCAGTTTTGTAAGTGGTGGGTTCCTTAAGCGTGGCAGCCTCACACAGTATCGATATCAACCGCTCTGTGGTCTCCTCCACGCTCATCAATGATAATAATGACTGCAAACAAATTGTTATATCATATTTTTTGTTAAATTAGTGGTAAATAAAAACAATATAATTATATCAACATACAATTAAATACATTTCTAAAGCAACCCACCAATGATGCCTTCCCCATAAATATAAACTAAACACCAAGAAATGTTTAAAGACAGTAGACATTTTTTGACCAAAAACCTGGAAACCTTAACCTCCACATAGCAGAAACAATTGAAAAACATTTTTGTCGTCTTCTGTGTTTGTTGTAGCATTAAAAGGGTTAAATATCAAAGAATGGAAGGGCTAGCATAGTCTATCTTACCGGGTGTAATTTCGGTGTCAGCGCCGGATCGGACGACGGCAGCGTACCGATCCTGCACAACAACTGCAGCAACAACGCGAGACAGTCTTGTCGCCACTCACTATCGTCATTCCTTTGTAATACACCTGCAAAGTAACGTAAACAAACCTTCGAATAAAGAACGTTGAAACTAATTTCTGTTACAGTGTACCTACATGAATTATAATAACTTCTTTAGTATTTCTTAGTAACATAGTAAACTAAAGGTTAAGTCAAAGAAACCAAGGACGGCTAAAAGCACGTTGGGTTGACGACATAAATAAATTCGCTACGAACACCTGGACAAGAGACGCTCAAGATAGAGAGGATTGGCATAGAAAAAGGGAGGCCAGCCTATACCCAGCCGTGGGTGATATCGGGCCGAAATGATGATGATGATGAAACTAAAGTGTCGAAGTAAACTCACCTGACATCATTATATCATACAGCAGTCTTAAACCTCCCTTCTTAATAAACAATTCATTCCAATTCTCCACCGCAGCCTTCTCTTCCTCACTCTTCTCATTAGTCACCAGAGGGCTCAGCGTGCTAACAGTATTCTCTTTCACATTCGGTGGACCAGAGTTACTTGAGCTTAGTTTATCAATAATATGTAAGGAATACATGAGTTTTTGTGGACTGGTCGGGTCCAACAATTCTGGGAGCTTGCTTTCTATTGGGTTTTGGAAAGCTTCTAGAAGCGTAGGATTCAATGGCACGGCTTGTAGTATGTCCCACACGCGACGGGATAAAAGTTGAGCTTTCGTGTGGGCTACGGGTTCCTGTAAAGTAGGTAAAGGCTTTATGTTTCCATTAGATCGTATCGTAGGTAAATATTTATGTTTATAATAGGTGGGAAATTTACAAGTGAGCTTACCCTATTCGCTCCGGGCTCCTTCATTTGTCCGAGCGCCTGCATCAACGTGAAGAGGTGGTGGAAGTAGGTGGGGTCTAACAGCAGCAGCGTGGGCAGCCGAGTGCGCGCGGGGGCGGGCTGAGCCGAGGGCCACTCCGCCCAAGCGCCCCGCCCACCTACGCCCACCGACACGAACACCAACTACAACAACACACTTTGGTATAGAATACTGAAGATACATTAACTTTATACATATATATATATAAAACATATTAATTAATGCGTCAACATTTACCTGGTTATCCTTAAATCCCATGTCATACAACGTCCTCTCGTCGTAGTCTATGGTCAACTCTTGTCCCTGCGTTATCATACGCAACGGGCCATCTGTTGATAACGCCGTCACTCCTTCTTCACCTTGAATCTGTTAAATAATTCGAACTTAAGCAACAAAACATCTTAATATATTCAGTTTCCATCAGCTTGACAACCCTGTTATAAAATCTACTAGTAAGGTAACATTGATGAAATGATCTATGTAATAATTTAACAATTTTTTTTACTTCACTATATATAAAGCATATGTCCAACTGTAGACTGAAATAGGCTGATAATGATGATACATAAAGAGAGAATATCAGGCATGCACGAAAATAACTACGATAGTGTGGTCAACATTTAAAGATTATCGGCAGTCAACCATATGTAGTACCTGCTTCTCCCACCAGACGTGCACGTGCGCGCGCAGGTGCGCGACGAGGTCGGAGTGGTGCAGCGCGAGCGAGGCGCGCGGGCCGGCGCCGGCGGGCTGCAGCGTGACGCGCACGGAGCCGCCCCCGCCGCCGCAGCCCTCCCACGCGCCCGACTCCGCCAGCGCCCAGCGCCGCAAGTGGTACGCGTACCTGCGCCACGACCACCAATAACATACACTAGCCGCCCTCGCCGCAATACCAGGGTTCTATTGCGAGGCAGATGACAGTCTTTACGAAGCCCAATTTTATAAGATTGTATATAATTATGTATGAACACGACAATTCAACATATAGGTTTCCCTTTCTCCGGCAATGACGATGATTCGTATATTTGAAAACCACCTTCAGCTAATCTTTCCTCTGTAATTGTACAGAGGGAAGATTAGGTGACTACTATTAATCTATATTAAACTGATTTTAGTCATTGTATTGACAATGACTAAGATCAATAGATAATTTTGAAAGATTCAGATTTACTTTTTGAAAATTGCAAATTAAAATTTTAAGCAAAATAATAATAACAGCACAAACCTCCTCTTAAAAGTATCAAGATGTGTTTTCAGCAGCAGCAGCGCCCTCTGTATGCATTGCAGCGCGGCCTCTTCAGTCATATGCTCATATATATTCTGTTTGTCAATCGTCTTCTCTTCCTTGACGTCTTGTTCGCACGCCATCTGTGACGATGACGTACCCTCACCGTCCTGCTTCTTGGTAATTAGCCTTTCGGCAGCGGAAGACAGGTGGAACATGCATTTAGCCACGAAGTCGTCTTCCTGTTGAAGTTGCTGCCCCATGTAGTAGCTATTTAAATATTGTATTGCGCCCATTGATACATCTGTAAGAGAGATTTCATATTAGCACTGGTGGTTAAAAAGATACCCGATTGCAGCGCCTCCTACCGGGTTTAATTGTGAATCCAAACCATCCAAGCTTCTCAACACACACAAAAATCCGGTTCATCACTCAAAAAGAGTTGAGTGACATATTAATGAACATTTTGATATTATTATTCTTAATCTGTAAAATAATATACCAGTGCTGTTAGCCCGAAGTGCGATCTTCCACAAATGATCCATGGCGAGCGTGTGCGGGTGCGCAGCGTCCCGGGAGTCCCCTGTACCTAACGCCATGCGGGCTAGGTTGCACAGCTGCTGGTACAGGCTCAGACCCATTATACTGATAGTCTGCAAACAAAACAAAAGATGTAGAGGTCTCTTATTTTCCAGTGATAATCCTTATCAAATGACGTACAATACTTCTTGAGCATATGATTTAAAACCCTATTTAAATTATATAAGGACGATATTTAATTACCATTAGCAAAATGTGTTAACACTTCTCTGCACTATCTGCTTTAACCTTCATAACAAGAACGTGAAAATGTACCTAAATACTTTAGAATTAAGAACTACTTTTCAGCATCAATATCTGTCAGTCAGTTCCACAATGTCCTTACCTCAGGATCGAGCGTGGGCATCTTCTCAACATACAGGAATCTCAATGCATCGAGTCCTAGTGCATGCTGATCAGGTGACTTGGTATGAGACAGCAGCCATGAGTACAGACAATCTGCGCACTCGCTGCTGCCGCGAACAACGAGACATTGCCACAGCTCTTCCACTTGCTCCACTGTTAATCTGGGGTAAAAAAGTAGGTGAAAATACAAGTTAGAAACGATCTTAAACTAACTGACAAAATAATAAAGTTTCTAAATGGCTGGAATCTGTTATCGCGGCCTATATCACGTCTTTTGGCTATACTGATATCACTATAGCTTGTCACTATAGTCATGCTATGCCACAGAGGCTACGGCCTATAAAAGACATTTCAATAAGCATAGGAATGTCATAAGGACCTGAAGTGTTGCGGCGAGCCGACGGGCGAGAAGATGGCGGTGAGGAAGTGCAGGCGCACGGTGAGCTCCGTGATGTGCGCGTAGTGCGGCGCGTCGCACACCGGCCGCGGCTGCGCCATGTAGTGCCGCAGGTCCTCCAGGAACAGCCGCATCATGCCGCGCTCGCGCTCCGCCCACATCACCACCTGGTACACACGCGATTATGACGCACTCGTACATATTTTGAATATTGAACAAAAAGTCAACCACACCAACAGTGTCAGTGACCTCGGGCTATAGACGGCACGACCACGAGCAGTGGCTGCAACGACCAGATCAACTAAACGGACAAGTTAGTTAATCTGTTCACAGTTTTTCTCTAAGAAGGTAGGAAGAGACACACTTTAATAAATTTGAAAGGTAAGTCTTAATTAAACAGTGAGGTATGTTTGTGTAAGTTTTGGAGAAATATATACGACTACGACGTCGCTTGTAACTAACTTCATTCCGATCAACAAAGATGCAATAAGAATTAAATAAGAAAAAAAAAACTTTAATTACCTGATGCATATCCATACCGCGAAGTTGTTGAAATGATGAGAATAACTTCGGTAATAATCGAAGTGAGACTGCCACAGATCTGAAAACAAGCCACTTTAATTAGCATAAATTTATAAGTTAATGTTTGCAACTAGCCCGACGACTCAACAATTTTACTGATAATTTCTAAAATATTTAAAATAATTTCTAACCTGTGATTGGCAAGATTGTCGAGGCATCCCTCGATGAACTTTATCCTTATAAACTTGTCCGTACTGAAACACAGCAAGGCGCAAAGTGCCTTCTCTGCTTCAAGCGCTAAGCCCTCGCCCAGTTGTTCCTATGTAACATATAATTAATGTTGTCACAAGTTTTTAATAGGGATTTTTTGGCGTGTTTATTTTTTGCATAAGCTTAAATAATTAATGGTTATTTGGCAGGTTTCACAGCAGCGTGTTGCCCGGCCGGACACGTTTCACGTATGTTGCGGTGCACTATGTCATACAACTCACAATGGCGCCGTCCTGCAGCAGGTCCCACAGCAGCGTGTTGCCCGACCGGACATGTGTCACGTATGTTGCGGTGCACTATGTCATACAACTCACAATGGCGCCGTCCTGCAGCAGGTCCCACAGCAGCGTGTTGCCCGGCCGGACACGTGTCACGTATGTTGCGGTGCACTATGTCATACAACTCACAATGGCGCCGTCCTGCAGCAGGTCCCACAGCAGCGTGTTGCCCGGCCGGACACGTGTCACGTATGTTGCGGTGCACTATGTCATACAACTCACAATGGCGCCGTCCTGCAGCAGGTCCCACAGCAGCGTGTTGCCCGGCCGGACACGTGTCACGTATGTTGCGGTGCACTATGTCATACAACTCACAATGGCGCCGTCCTGCAGCAGGTCCCACAGCAGCGTGTTGCCCGGCCGGACACGTGTCACGTATGTTGCGGTGCACTATGTCATACAACTCACAATGGCGCCGTCCTGCAGCAGGTCCTACAGCAGCGTGTTGCCCGGCTGGACACGTGTCACGTATGTTGCGGTGCACTATGTCCTACAACTCACAATGGCGCCGTCCTGCAGCAGGTCCCACAGCAGCGTGTTGCCCGGCCGGACACGTGTCACGTATGTTGCGGTGCACTATGTCATACAACTCACAATGGCGCCGTCCTGCAGCAGGTCCCACAGCAGCGTGTTGCCCGGCCGGACACGTGTCACGTATGTTGCGGTGCACTATGTCATACAACTCACAATGGCGCCGTCCTGCAGCAGGTCCTACAGCAGCGTGTTGCCCGGCTGGACACGTGTCACGTATGTTGCGGTGCACTATGTCCTACAACTCACAATGGCGCCGTCCTGCAGCAGGTCCCACAGCAGCGTGTTGCCCGGCCGGACACGTGTCACGTATGTTGCGGTGCACTATGTCATACAACTCACAATGGCGCCGTCCTGCAGCAGGTCCCACAGCAGCGTGTTGCCCGGCCGGACACGTGTCACGTATGTTGCGGTGCACTATGTCATACAACTCACAATGGCGCCGTCCTGCAGCAGGTCCTACAGCAGCGTGTTGCCCGGCTGGACACGTGTCACGTATGTTGCGGTGCACTATGTCATACAACTCACAATGGCGCCGTCCTGCAGCAGGTCCCACAGCAGCGTGTTGCCCGGCCGGACACGTGTCACGTATGTTGCGGTGCACTATGTCATACAACTCACAATGGCGCCGTCCTGCAGCAGGTCCCACAGCAGCGTGTTGCCCGGCCGGACACGTGTCACGTATGTTGCGGTGCACTATGTCATACAACTCACAATGGCGCCGTCCTGCAGCAGGTCCCACAGCAGCGTGTTGCCCGGCCGGACACGTGTCACGTATGTTGCGGTGCACTATGTCATACAACTCACAATGGCGCCGTCCTGCAGCAGGTCCCACAGCAGCGTGTTGCCCGGCCGGACACGTGTCAAGTATGTTGCGGTGCACTATGTCATACAACTCACAATGGCGCCGTCCTGCAGCAGGTCCCACAGCAGCGTGTTGCCCGGCCGGACTCGTGTCACGTATGTTGCGGTGCACTATGTCATACAACTCACAATGGCGCCGTCCTGCAGCAGGTCCCACAGCAGCGTGTTGCCCGGCCGGACACGTGTCACGTATGTTGCGGTGCTCTATGTCATACAACTCACAATGGCGCCGTCCTGCAGCAGGTCCCACAGCAGCGTGTTGCCCGGCCGGCATACGTCATCTACGTCGCAGGCTAGTGCAGGAGACGCTCCACGTGCTCGCTTGCCGCTGGCAGCAGCTGCGGCGGCAGCACCTTGGTACTCCGTTAAGCACTGGGCCTAAACATATATTTATACCCATTACTGTGTGAAGAAATCCTTAGTCATTAATGCAATTTCTTCAAGGATGAGTGTGTGATCTCTGAATGTGTGAATCTGTGTGATGTGAACTGTGATGATCAATGTGTAGTCATATAGTAGTCTGTTACCTGCGCAGCAAGCCTGGCCAGCTCCTCCTCGCAGGCGGAGTCGTCCTCGTCCAGGTCGGCGAGATGCGGGTGGGAGTGTGGCGACAGCGCGGACGAGGCGCTGCCCTCTTCCTCCTCACCGGCGCCACCGCGACGCTTATAGCTCTCCATGAGGCGCAGTTCCATTAGACGCCTAATGAATAATAATAATATACTAGCCTATAATAGCCCCTTCCCTCCGGACCTCGAACACGAGCAGACGTTCCATAGACCCCACGCAGTTTTATTTTAATAACTTAAACCAATTTGTCAAAATTTAATTCACTAAAAATATTAGGAGTGCATAAATTAGAGGAGTACACCTAGATGACACGCAGCAAAGCACGCACACAAACGCCAACCTCGTGTGGTGCGACATCCTGCGCGTGAACATCTTTGAGATATATTGCCATCTCCCTCGCGGGCCACCGCTAAGCGCCGCCCCCCCCGCGCCTAGCGACGCACCCACTACACCGAGCCCGCTGTGCTCCTAGTACAAGCTGCTACCATCCTGTGTCATGCGGGCTCGCCGTGTGTAATCTGTCAACACGAAGACGCTACTACTCCGTTAACACTCTGCGCGCCTAGTACCTACCGTAAATGGACGCAACTTCTCATGTGAGTCAAACTTATCTCTAATTACGAACAACTTCGGGAAGCGGAAACTGAGTGTTATATGTGTTTACTTTATCACAGCTGTACTATACTGTCGCCCTACTAGACGGACTGCAAAGATACTGAAGCTTGCATGCTCCTTGTGGATTGATACTGGGTGTTTTTTCGAGTTTTGTCCAACCTACTTCCGGCAAATAATAATAATGAATATGCCAAAAACTGCTCGCTCCCCCCCGCCATCCCCTTCACCCCTACAAGCGTCCACAGCAAAATATGCTGCAGCCCAAGACGAAAAGGGAGAGGATAGGCAAGAGTCGGGATCACATATTACGAGCAGACTCAAAAGAAAGAGAGAATATGATACTGCAGACTTAAACACCTCTATCGAAAATCTCAGGGAACTAATGTCATCGACGATGCAAAAACAGGAAGCAAAATTTGCTTCCCTGTTGTCCACAGTGAAGGAAATTAGGGAACAAAACGACGAAATTCGGAAGTCTATGGACTATCTGCGATGTGACTACGATGATATGATAAAGAAATTAGCTGTAATTAATACTGAAAGACAGGAGCAACTTATCTATATTAAATCACTGGAGGACAAGGTAGAGACTATGGAAAGAAACACCCGTGCAACAAGTCTGGAAATCAGAAACCTGCCACAAAAAGAGGGTGAAACAAAATCTGATTTATCCAACATACTTATAAATATAGCGAACACATTAAACGTACCTGTACAGCCGACCGAAATTAAAGATATCTTCAGGACAAAGTCAAAAGCTGGGAATAAACCCATAATAGCCGAACTGACAACAACCATAAAGCGAGACATCCTCCTTGATTCTCTTAAGAAGTACCGACGTGAAAAGAGCCCTGAAATTACTACCGCTACTTTTAAAATAGACAACACCAACACGAAAATATTTATCTCGGAGAACTTAACATCCAAAACTAAACGGCTCTTCATGCTGGCTCGAGATTTTGCTAGTACACACTCCTACAAATACTGTTGGGCTTCTCATGGATATATCTACATTCGCAGTAAGGACGGAATGCCAGCGACTCGTCTTGCCTGTGAAACGGATCTGGAAAGGATGAAGCATCAAATGTGACTATGTAGTGAGTCTCACGTAAAAGTGCCCACCTTACCTATTTTACGTCCCTATTCTGAACAATTGAATTGGTTTTCTATGAATACTATTTTTAAGATTGTTTTAGCTATTATATTACTTTACGCATGTACCTTATCCACTACACACTCAATCAATTACAACTACAATTATGACATTACTTACACATCCACTCACAAACGAACATGTATACTCTTAAAATGGGGTTGTTTAATCTACGTAAAAACGATGAATACGGTTTTTCTTGGCAATGCTCTGATCAATGAACACGATCACTCTCACAAATATAGATAACACGCACAATAACATCTCATATGACCTAGACAACCACTCAACCGGTTTATCTCGGTTGTGCGAACCTGGAGACTGTTCATCATTTATTAAGAAACAACCTAAAAACTTTACTATTATGACATTAAACATACGTAGCATTCATAAAAATTTTGACCACTTACAAGTACTACTACAAACCTGTAACCTCCTACCGCATGTCATTATTTTAACCGAATGTTGGTTGGCAACCCATAAGCCGCCGCCCCCCGGTCTAAATCTATATGATACGTACCATACACTTAAGTACAGAAATCAAAATGATGGCATTGTAGCATACGTCAACGAGAACCTGGTTTGTAGGGTTGAAGAACCGACCCTAAATAATGCAAGTTGTCTTGTCATTACGTTAAAAGAAACAGCAATAATTGCCATCTATCGATCCCCATCAATTCGTTTACTCGATAATTTCTTTGAATCTTTGGAGGCACTTGCCAATAGTTTAAATCGCTATAAACATATTTATATTGTCGGTGATATAAATATTGACATAAAACCAAGTAACAAAGACATAAATACATCAACATATCTAAACCTCATGCATGGCTTGGGCTTCTTGCCAGCGCATACGCTACCTACAAGGGAAGGGAATTGTCTCGACCACATAATGATCAAGTCAGACATAACTAGTACCTGTCTAGTACTAAACGCTTGTATCACAGATCATAAGCCAATTCTCCTCATTGTAAACAAAAAACCTAACTTAAAGCCACCTACCACAGTGAAAAAGGTTGATTATGATGCTGCTCTAACCCACTTTCAAAATAAGAATATTTCAGATATTATCTTAAATACTTCAGACCCAGATATTGCCGCTGAAAGACTGACTCTGGCAATAATGGAGTGCCTAAAGAAAAGCACAATAATCTTAACTATACCTCGCAAAAAACGAATCATAAAACCATGGATTACTGCCGGTCTCCTTAGATGCATCCAAAATAGGGACAACCTACATTTAAAACTGAAAAATGATCCAAAAAATGAAGTGTTGAGAATCACATACCTAAGATACAGAAATTTTTGCAATGGAATCCTACGAAAAACAAAAATGACATACGAGCGAATTGAATTGGAAAAAGCAAGCAAAAACACAAAACAAACATGGGAAAAGATAAAGGAACTTACTCATACTAAAAAGACAAAAAAACCTCCTATAGAACTTTTACCAGCTGACGATCTCCCTCTGACCTCTCTAAATAAAATAAATGCCTACTTCGCGTCAATAGGACAAGACTTGGCTCGTGACATCTTAAACACCACCAAATCGCCAAAGCCAGATTTGACTTCCAAACAATTGACCAGCATACCCAATTCTATGGTGTTACTAGGAACAAATGAGATAGAGGTAGAGTCTCTTCTGATGAGCCTAAAAAATAAAAGTGCTAGCGGCTGGGACGATATACCTACACGATTCCTACAGCAAGCAAAAAGTAAAGTTGTCCCGCTCCTAACTTATATATGCAACCTATGCATTGAAAGCGGCATCTTTCCTACCGTATACAAAAAGTCTATTATACACCCAATTTATAAGGATGGGACAAGAGAGAGTGTCAACAATTATCGGCCGATCTCAGTGCTACCTGTTCTTTCTAAAATCCTGGAAAAGGTCCTAAATACACAGCTTATAACGTATTTAGAGAATAACAAACTAATCTCTCCATCTCAGTTTGGCTTTAGAAAGGGCAGGAGCACTGAGGATGCGGTCAGGGAATTAGTGGAGCACGTTGCTACCCACGTAGATAATTCACGCACAGTCATTGGTGTGTTCCTCGACCTAAAAAAGGCATTTGACACTGTCTCCGTGGAAACTCTCTTATTGAAGATTGAGAGACTAGGGATCCGTGACATACCTTTAAAAATATATAAAAGCTATCTGCAAGGCAGAAAACAAACAGTCAAAATAGGCAACTTTGCAAGCAACGAAATTGAGATGGGTTCATTTGGCCTTCCACAAGGCAGTGTGCTTGCTCCGAGTCTCTTCTTGATATACATTAATGACCTAAGTAACATCAATCTTAGTAAAGGTACCGTATACAGTTTCGCCGATGATACTGCTCTAGTATTTCATGGCGAGACTTGGGACGAAGTGTATAAGACTGCAGAGGAGGGTGTAAAATATGTTACAAACTGGCTCAGCTCCAACCTCTTGTCGTTGAACCTTGCTAAAACCAAATACCTGCCCTTCTCAATTACTAATAAGACCAAACCGCCTGCCTCGTTCAAACTAAAAGTCCACTCATGCAATCACCCGCTAACCAACTCATGTACGTGTCTGGAGATTGGGAGAGCCAATGTAATAAAATACCTAGGAGTAATAATTGATGACCACCTCCGATGGCGGCCTCACATTGAAATGATCACAAATAGAGTACGCAAGCTGTCATGGGTTTTTAAAAAGCTCCGACACATAGCAAATAATAAAATTATAACTATGGTATATAAGGTCACTTGTCTTTCCATAATACAATACTGTATCTCCGTTTGGGGAGGTGCGCATAAAACTCATCTAATTGCCTTGGAAAGAGCTCAGAGATTCCTCATAAAAACCATGTTTAAAAAACCATATAGATTTAATACAGAGCAGCTCTATAAGGACACTGAGCTTTTGACAGTTCGACAGATATATATACTACATACTATATTGCGACACCGTAAAAACGTACCTATTACATACCCCCAAGTACCCAAACGCAGAAGGCTTAAAGTTTGTCCCAAAATAACCTGCCACTCATCCTTTCTTCAGCATCAAAATATATTTATATCTAACTATATTTATAACAAACTAAACAGCAAATTAAATTTTCATAAACTGACACACATAAATTGCAAAAAGACCTTACAAAAATGGTTAATTACCTTAACCTATGAGGATACTGAGGAAATCCTAACAGTGAAGAAGTAATACCCTAGTGAGCATATGACCTCACACGAACGCACACACACACGCGCACGCACATACACACACACACGCACACTCACTCGCACACACACACGCGCACGCACATACACACACACTCACGCACAAACTCTTTGCATGTTTCTTTGTTTTCTTTTCTTTAATATCTACTCAAAATGTTAATTTAAATTAATTTAATTTACTTTATTGATATACATAATAATATTTAAATTTAACTGATTGTATAATGAGCTATGTAGAAATAATCACTAAACAGGGAAGGTGGTCCCCAAGATACAGGTTAACCTAGTTTGGGGACCAACGTTCACATGTTTTGTATGTTAAGATTAATACCAATAAATATTATTATTATTATTATTATTAATAGTAAATATAAGAATTCCGAGCTCATATAGAGAATAATACTATACTTGATTGCTTGCTGCTATGCTTTGTTTACTTATTGTACCCTTCTACTGATGCCTACGGCAACATCCTAAGACAAACTACGACTCTAAGCATTTCTTGCTGTATATAATTAATATGTTATTTACACTTCGACTCTGTCTCATAACTCTCACCTGGCGTCAACATTGTCACAGATCAGCTGACAATGAGGTGTGTCACTGCCCGACGACTCTTCCTCTACCTCGGACACTGACTCCGCCAAGTCAGCTGTCTTCAATTGTGTTGCTGCTAAACAATGCACACCGTTATGTTTCCAAACAAATATTAGTTTTAGAGTAAGTTTTAGAAAGTCAACAATTATACAGATTTAAATTGAAAGTAAATAATAGAAAATTGTGCCATGGACCATGCACTCACGGAAATGCTTGGGTTTGCCTGGCTTGTGTCGTTTCTTATAGAACTTTTTCTTGCGCGGCCGCAACAGTTCCTCCGCGCCGCTACTAGCGCTGCCACTGCTGCCTGCGCGCTTGTTGCGTCTGTTATAACAAAAAGGCAAAAAAATAAATGGAACGAGACTAAAATACGACCTATCATATACTACTCGATACGAAAAACACTTACTTTTGGCAAGATTTGAGTGTAGGACAGTCCTTCTTGGTGAGCTCTTCTCCTTCGCGAAGCCACTCTTGTTCTGCTGAAAGCGAACAGAAATATTGTATACAGCATTTTGTTAAACAATCTCATAATATTAGAGGTATATGTTTACCAGTCAGATCACGCTGATGTTTACTTTGTTTGCGCGGCGTCGGTCCAGCCTCCTCGCCCGACGTGCTCAGCTCCTCGCACTGATGACAAAAACATGTGATTATTATCTTTAGGAAGAATACAATCTTGCTTAGAAAATGTGATCATTGTTGTCATGTAACCTATATCCATAAACCGAGTCCCCTTTACTTATAAAAATTGTCACCGTCTTCGCTTATCGAAGAATAGTGATGTCAATACACTTAAGTGGTGTTGACGTTAAGAATGCTTCATCATCATTAATAATCGAGAGGGATAATCTAAACTATAACTCACAGGATCGTCATCGGAGTTGGTCTGATCCATGCTGACGCTGGCCTCGGAGGAGGAGTTGTGGTGCGGCTTGCAGGAGGGCTGCGGCGGGCGCAGCGGGGGCTCGTCGGCCGGCGCCGGCGTGCCCGCGCCCGCGCCGCGCGACCACATCGCGCGCATCAGCGCCGACGCCAGGTACAGGCTCTGCGCGCGGGGAGATGGCTTTAGACTTTGTTTACCATATTCTGTTTATCTCTTTCCGATCTCTATCAACTTTGCCCCACACTTACGTTTATTACATCTTCGGCATGTTTACAAACATTACAACGAAACAAAGAGAGTTAAGGTAAATAAAAGAGAACATTGTAGAACACTGAAATTTTAAACAGCTGACAAATTAAATTAGTATTTATATTTAATCAATCAATAGTTTCTGTAACATAATTTTGAGATACTGTTATCACCTGTTCAGTGTGTTCTTTAGGTGGGAGTGAGCACAGCAAGCTGTATAGATGCGCGCAGGGTTTAGGAGCCAGTGCTCTGATGAAGCCGGGCAGCAGGTCGTACACCTGGCGCCCGCAGTGCTTCAGCTGCGCGGCCGCCCACACCAGCTCCACGTGCTCGGGGTTGACCCGGCCCTCCACCGCCAGGAACTTCAGGATCATATGAGATTGCTTGATCACCTGTAGGGAAATTAATAACAATATGCTAAGCAAATTTGTATGTTATTATTGGCAAAACATAGTACCCTTCATAGTATTTATTTAACATCTTTGTTTAACAAATAATTTATTCTGTGATTTACATATGATTAAAAAAATACATGTTGTCAATTCACTTTATTGTTGCTTATTTCAAATACGTAGATTAGACGTTTAAAGAAATTTTAACATATCCATTGAACCATTGTAACAGCATATTGTAATACACAATTCAAATTGTAAATAATTTGTACACTTCAGACAATACAACAACAAAAATATTTAAACACTTGCACACAGCATTTTAGTCTATACATACCTCCACATGCAAATTAGGTCCAAACAGATGCTCTATGATGTTGTTGTTAGTCAGCCAGGTGGCGAGCTGCTGGCCAGCCACCTCGGCGTCCGCGGCCGGCTCGCCCGCGCACAGCTCGTTGTGCGCCGCGATGTGCGCGTTGATCTGCGCCACGCCCGCCAGGCGCATCGTCAGGGTACTGCTGTTGAAGTACTTGAAAGCTAGAGCTAGCCCATCCGCGTCGAACGCAAGGGGTGCGTCTAATGGCTCTTTAGCTGCTCCCCACATAAAATCTGTTGAAAGAACATAAGTTATTTTTGTTATTACTTTACGCAATATGTAATCTGGTATGTTTATTATACTAAAAATTAAAGCATTATCCTATATTGTATTATGTAGCATTTCAATTCTCTTTAGAAAAATATTAGACTCATAAACAGAATGTATTAACTAACCTGCCATAGACTTCACTGCAGGAACTCTTAGATCCTTATCCTCTAAGCTGCACATATACTTCAATATCTTGCTTCTTAATGGCATGAAGAGTTGTGCCACTGCCCTAAAGTTCAGCCACAATTTGAGGTTGCCCACTGCTGCCACAATAGCATGAGCCATGGAGAGTGGTAGTGACCCCGGTGTTGCATTTTCAAACACAGATGTCATGGCACAAACTCCCCCCAATTTGCAGAACAGACTGACATTGCGAAGCAAGTATGCTGGTATTTCAGTATCATGCAAGTCACAATATGAACTTAGATTTGATATTTCTTGAGCAGACAGGTCATCTAAACGACTCAGTGCAGAGTGTTTACATGCTAAGTACAGAGGGAAGTTAAGAAGGAATACTTTAGACACAATGTGCATGAGCTTTTCTTTTTGCTGCATGGACCATACTTCAGTGTCTTCAGTTGGAGCAGAAGGTGTCTCAGCATTTTTGGACTCCTCTGCCGTATCAGGTGTGGGAGAAAGATCATCTGGTTCAGCTGGAGATTCCTTTTCTTCATTGTTCTTCTCTTCAGTAGTGGGAGAGCTTTCAACCTCAGGCTTTTGTTTGTCTTGTGCATTTTCAGGTGCTGGTGCGGTTTTAGCTGCCTCTATCAGTTCATCTTTAAGCTGCTTCAGTTGACACACAGATAGGCACAGTATACTTTGCACTACAAGATAGAACCTTTCAAAATTCTTCACATCCCGATAGCAACACATACATTGCCTAAAACAAAGTATAAAATAACAATATATGCTACTACTTTGCCAAAACAATATCTATTGAATTTATACTCAACCTATTTCTATAACTTTTTTACAATGTAAAAAAAATACTTAAGAGATCTATACTAGTTAAATTATAATAAAACCAGGCCTTTTTACACAAATAACAATCAATGGACATGTATTTTTAGGGCTCTAACAAAGCAAAGTAGTTACCCACTTGGATTGTTGGATTCCTATCAGCTGTAAAATATAAAATCTTGAAGTAAATATAAATATAATGATTGCGTTACCTTTGTGGCCATGAAAGAATGTAGTTCAGCACTGTCTCCAGCTCAGATTGAGTTATTGTTGGATATTGGGATACATCGTCGGTAAGTCTGGATTCACCTAAAACCACAGTGGAACAATATCACAGCCGCTTACCATAACTAAGATTAAATTAATATACACGATATGTTATCGTAAGTACTATATTTTTTAATAAAAAGGATATATGGAACACACAAATGGACTGCTAAATTTCGAAACAATGTAACTTACAATTTACTAAAAGCTGTGAAAACTCCGAACAAACATCACACATTCTTAATGTTTTATGTCAAGATTAAGCGAAATATTATTGCAATATAATCGCAAAGGTTATTTCAAGTGAATTATTGATCATTATTGATATTTTTCGTATCAGAAAACGAATACTGCCATAAAATGTCACGGTATCCGTTCCACCATTGTTGACGATTGTTGTCAAAACTACGTTTTGTTGTCATTTCTATTACAACTATTAATTTTAATTTATAGTTAATTTATTCAGTGATAGAAGTTATTACAATAAAAATTCTCAGTCAATAACTCGCCTCAAGGTAGAAATATGCTTTTAAAAGTATTTATTCTGTACATAATGCGTTTTTTTTATATTAAAAAATAAATCAGTCAATTTAAGTTTAAAATCGACTAAATAAAATACATGAATGAATCTTTCAGAACCTTGGCAGACGTCGAGTACGATTTTAGCTCAGACAAAGGAATATATTTAAATATACCTCAATGGATTTTAGTACAAAAACTATATTGTCACTATTGACATTAGCTGTCATCAGATGTCATGTCATTCTGATTGTTTGTCGCTAAAGTTCAGCAATCAGCAGTCGAAGAATAAGCTATGGGTTGATGGGGTGCTGTTGTTGATTTAATTAAAAGAAATGGTTCAGTTACTGTATATTGTAGCTAGCTTACATGTGTTACTATGCCCATTTACAAAAGTAGAAGAGAGTTTCAATATTCAAGCCACACACGACATTTTATATCATCGCCATAACCTCTCACAGGTGTCTAGTAGTTCTAATTTTGGATTCATAAGTCGCTTCCTATAGACATACATAAACTACATTTTTTTTCCAGTACGATCATAATGAGTTCCCGGGAGTTGTACCGCGCACATTTGTTGGGCCGCTAATAATTTCAGCTATTTCTGCACCTCTAGTGTCAATATTTCATCTTTCTGGAATCAACAAATTTTGGATGCAATATGTAGGTTAGTGGGTAATTGTACATTTAGATCCTATACTAGTTTGTTTTGTTTAAGCAGCATTGAATAAAACCTTATACACAATTACTTCTCCATCTCATTATAATGAATAAACATCTTAAGTAAAAATTATTGATCTGTATTCTATTTACCACCTACTCAGTGCTAGACTTTCAACAGATTATAAACACAAGGAAGTTTTACGATAAAGCACTTAGAATTGTGTTGAGAGCTCCAGTCCTATTTTATAATCCTATCTAGTACACACATTTGAAATTAAAATAGTTCTTATTTTGTTTGCAGTGCGTCTAGCTCTGGCTATATCAGTGATAGGAGCATGGAGTCGAGTAAGAAATGCTCTACAAAAGCAATTTGGCAGCACATATGCCTGGTGGTACACACTCATCACTGTCACGCAGTACCACTTCATGTTCTACATGAGCCGGCCATTACCTAACATCATGGTGTTACCTTTTGGTAAGGTACAAAATAATATAAGAAAACTTAAAAAAAAAAATTGACACAAGTGGTCCTTGAATTAATAACTCAGCCAATCCATGATAACTGCTCCATTTAGTCTAATGGTTGTTAAACATTACTAAAGTTAAGAAAATTTTAAAATCTATTACCAAACCTGTAAATGCTAAATATGGCTTACAACATGGTTAGAAGTCTGGTAGATTACTAAAGGTATGTGAATTGTAATAGTTAGCTAAGTTTTTACATACATACAATAGCCAAATGGGTATGCAGGCCTCTAAGTCCTTTTTTATAAAAAGTTAATACACCCAGATTTAGCTACCCCAGGTTTTAATTTCCCCTTTTTATTAATGTTTCAGTACTCCTGGCGTTTGAGGGCTGGATTTTAGGCAAGCACAAACAGTTCCTGGTATCTGCTGGGGCATCCATAGTCATATTCAGAGCAGAGCTGGCCATGCTGTTTGGATTGTTTCTTATAATAGACTTGTATTTTAAGAAGATTGACTTCAAAACGTAAGTTGTTTTTTAATGCCTTATTATCTCATTAATATTATAAAGGCGAAAGTTAGTGAGTGTGTTTGTATGTTCGTTACCTCTTCACGTTCAAATGGCTGGACCGATTTTATATATACAGTGTAAAGAAGGTACATAATGTGATGTTAATTGTGAAATATGCATTAAAAAGATAAAATAAAATTGCAATAGTTATTGCCATTTGTTTAAATACTTAAATTTCTTTACAGTTTATTCAAGATAGTGGTACCTACTGGTGTGGGGCTGGTGGCCCTGACAGTGGTAGTGGACTCGATATTCTGGCGCCGGCTGGTATGGCCCGAGGCTGAAGTATTCTGGTTCAATACCATCATGAACAAGAGCTCTAACTGGGGTGTATCCTTTTTTACTGCAAAACACATTAATACTTGTACTTTTTACTCAATAATTCTAATAGTCGTAACTTTATATTTTAAAAACATTACATTAAATGCTGGTATAAAGTTTGGTTAAACTATACTTTATATCATTTTAATTTGCACAACATACTTAAAATGGTTGTATAAAACAAAATTAAAAAATATAACCTAACTCCAATCAATAATTATGTATATAATTACTGAGACATATCTATAAAAGATCCTCAACTCTAATACAGACCTCTCCATTTCTCTGGTATTTTTATTCAGCCCTACCCCGAGGGTTGGGCCCCAGCCTAGTGCTCATCCCGGTGGGGCTGTATTTAGACAGGCGGTTGATACAGTACGCCGCGCCGGCTATTGTGTATATATTGTTGTATTCCTTCCTACCACATAAGGAACTTAGGTTCATAATATATGTCTTCCCATTGCTCAATATGGCGTCTGCCGCCGCTTGTTCCTATATGTAAGTATGAGTTTCTGGGATATACTTTCATAGTAAAAGTAGTAATTACCTGCCTAAATAAATTAAACATTCTTTTTAAATGTTTCGTTAATTAATGTCGATAATAGAACATTTGGTTTGTTTATGTCTTTTCTTACAAAGATGATAATAGTCTTGTGTAATAAAAAAAAACAGCTTTTAGTTCACCTTCCGCCAATTATTATTTATGCCTTACGAATAAATAATGAATAATCTTTTTCAGATATGTCAGACGAACGAAAGCACCTATTTACGAGTTGCTCTTTTGGGGATCAATTATTGTGATCCTTGGTAACATCGTCATATCATTAGCGTTTGTTCTGGTGGCCATGACAAACTACCCGGGCGGGGTGGCGATCACTAGGTATAAATATATATCATGATAGGTTGAATAAACTTTTAAATTATTTTCACTAATATTTTATGTTCTAGGTTCCACAAACTTTTGAAGAACGAACCATTCGTCCATGTTCATATCTGTAATTTAGCCGCTCAAACTGGAGTGACAAGGTACACACAAATCAACGAACGATGGCAGTATAGCAAAAATGAATCGTTGCCACCAGATCAACTGCAAGACTACACCCATCTTCTTATTGAGGCTAAAAGTAAATATTCATCTAATCTAAAAACTTTTGCACAGACCCATGTCATCTTAGACAGTATAGAATCGTTTTCTCAAGTTGCCATGAATTATAGACTAATGCCTCCAGTGAGAATAAAAACAAAACCAGCACTGTTTATACTTGAAAGAAAAGATTTCCGTGAATTTCCACGCGGCCATAATGTTGATTCTTCTGTAATAGGGATGGAAGAAACTGTTTCGAGTGATGAAACTCTTATAAACATTGTTAATTATGAGAACTTTGAAGAAAACGGATCTAAAGAGTCTTTGTTTGATACAACTGAGAATATAGAAGAAGAAACTGTTGTACTAAATGTACCAGAAGTTCAAAATACTGTTGAAGACAATATTGAAGCACCAGTTAAGGAAGAACTTAAAACAAGTGTAGATGAGATTGTGTTAGAACAAGAATCAATCATGCAAGAAGATATCAAAAGTGTAGATGATACTGGCCCAAAATTAGCGAAAGCTAAAAAATCGTTGGATGAATTAAAGACACTGAGACAAGAACGAAAAAAGAAAGCTATTGAGAAAATTAAAACAGAAACTCGAAAGGAAGTTGTGGAATCGGCTAAAGAAAAACTTAAGGAAATAATGAAACGTCATAAACATATCGCTGATGAGCTATCTGAGAGTATCATATCAGATATTACAGTTGAACTGGAACAAAAAGACGGTAGAGGAGATATACCCGAGACTGAGATTATTAACGAAGTGAATCAAGTAGAAGTTGAACAAGTTGTTCATGAACCTAAATCTAAAGAGGAAGAAAGTGTAGATAAAGTAGGAGATACATTAGATGTCGCCGAAGTAACAAATCGTAGTAATGAGAAAATAGATTCTATCGTAGAAGAAGTGATCGTAAGACTTATAGATAGAAAAATTTATGACGACATGACGAAGCCGGAAGACATCAAACCTGAAGATAGGCTCATGATACAAAAAATAGTTGAAGAAGTTGTGTCAGAAAAATTGAATTACACCAATACTGTAAATAAGTGAGTGTGTGGTTTTAAAACCCATTCGTCCTGCTTTGTATGAACTTGATCTCGCTGTGTTTGGAAAGGATAACTTACAGTACCTACCTCGTAGGGCCTCTGTACTACAGGATATTGTGCCTTCGATATTACTGTTCTATTATTTATTTTATTCTTGTTGATAGTGAGGGAAGACTTGCATTTTGTTGTTTTGAAGTAAGTGATTATATGCTGCATTTCTTAATGATATTGATCAATATTGTTGCCCCAATTTTATCTAGTCAGGTTACTAAGTACGAATTATTGAAAAGCAATCGATAGGTAAGTAATTATTTTTCATGGCACATCAAAATTAGAAACATGGAAGAAGTTATTTGTATGTATTTGATCACATCGCGTATCCAAAGACTTGCCTACGTTTATTTTCTGTTTGAAAATCAGAGTTTTAATGGTAAATAAATAAAAAATATAATCATTGTAACAAATTGTTTTTTTGCAAGTATTTATGTATGCCCTCAGATACTGGTGTAGTGTTACTGACTCTAAAAAGCTATGTTGGCAACCCCCATGGCATATCCTACTTTAATGTTATCAATGATCTTCCCTAGATGATGGCCGAATATTAACGTATATAATACTATATTAGCAGACGATGCTTCCGGGACAGAAGCATTTGTCATTCCAAAGGGTAGACCTCCAGATAGGTATTTATCTGTTCTGTAGATTAATTATTCATGAATCGTAACTAAGGGGAAGTGTAAAATAAAAAAAAGAATGACCATAATAATTTATCAAGATATTTTATTTACCCAGTTTTACGTAGGTACAAATATAATCAACATTAATACGAGTGTATTGAACATATATCTAGTCAGTCTAATAAGGCATTCAAAGTAAACACAGTTCACTGAAATACAGGTACCGACGAAGTACATAAGTACACAGCATATAAAACATATGTACAATAGCTAGCAAAGGTCGCGGCATAAACTTTAGTATATCCGTTACACAAATTACACTAGATATGCATTTTGTTCACATTAAATTAGATACATGATTGAGATCTGTTACGGAAATAAGCGTTGTTTATGCCAATGGTTAGCGTAAATTAATGAGAGTCAAAAACTCTATTATGTCGGTTCACACGAACATTGAATATAGTTACTACGACGCTTTGGTAGACGCCAATTATTTAAAACACAATTGTACTAGTATTACGGCGTATCATTGAATGGGTAGAACCGTTATATCCATGAAAGCGACATTAAAAATACAATATAATTTGAAGAATCATACATGACTTGTATACCCTTTTGGTAAATTTAACTATAGCACAACATAGCCTTAATTAAAATCTTTATAACATTTCACTGCAGTAATAGGGAATATGCATGTGATTAAAAATGGGTCAAATATCTTTTTCGTTAACTTTAATACTTCAATTAAACGTACATCAATTTTTTTTTCTGATGACGAAAATAATATGAAGTTCTACAAATGAGCGGGAATTTTAAGGACCCCTTATTGTTAGTTGAACAACGATATAGTGCTCACTGAATGAGGTCCCAAAGATTTTTGGAAAACCGGTATTTATTTTAGCATGCTTTACATTTATACTGATCGGTACTATTTTTCTTATATTGTTAAAATGCGATGCCGTTTGTAATAGTGAATGTGATGTAAAAGTCTATGACAACAAACAACTGTCAAATTGTTTGACTAGGAGTGTTTGCGACTCATCTTGATTTCATTGCACATTTAGTAATGCCTTGTAAAAGTAACACTCTTTGGAAAAAGACGGAAAGCGGTTTTGTGAAGGCGCAATTAGATAATTTACCGAAAATTGATCATGATGACCAAATTTTGTATTTCAAATCCTGATTTCACTATGTTTATTTTGTATTGGATACCTTTTCTGCTATTATTATTTTAAAACTACATAGACTTTGACGTCACGACATGCGCGCAAAATGGCGGTCGTTTAAAGTGCCCATATGGGTTAGTTATTAAAAAAAAAACACTAAATTCCTTTGTTTGCGTTGAATATTTTTTACCATTATAGAACGATATAAACTAACGAATAAAAGTATTTAAAAAAACATGCATATTCTCCATTATCATAGAATATAATGTATTTATCTTGAGAAACTAAAGTAGAGGAAACATGTTCACTTACGTTATAACCTTAAAAATAGACGATTATTTCGTAATAGGTGTATATTCGGATATCACTTCACAGGAATGTTTAATAGTTACCTGTAGGATCGTATTTTAATTATATTTTTCAAAAGAAACCTTTAAAAAAAATTTAAACAGTTAAAATTACTTACTAAACATACAAAGCTTTCTTAATCCAATAGCTCATTTGTAAAAAAAAATAAACAATATTTTAGTAAAGAATAATATTGTCAAAAAATAGTTTGTTTTAGGATGTCTACATAATGGTCATTTTGTTATTAATTATGGGAGCTAGATAACTAAAATGGTATTATACAGGGTGATTATATTATGATTTACAGGGCTGTGTCAGGCGATAAAGATGTGAAGAAACATGTTTTAAATCTTAATTTCTTGTGTTAACCACCCTGTACAATTAAGTCCTATATTGGATTTAACATGTTAGCTACAGAAAGCACTAAATACAATCATTATACAGTAGACAAACCGTGTATTTATAGAGGTGTTAAAAAAGTTACCAAGTTGTACCGTGCCGCAATGAGCAACGATGCGAACGATTACAATTAGGATCGGTTTTGATCTTTTAATTAGTGTCAGATGCTCTAGCCGTGTAAAATGCAGCGTTTGTTTAAAGCCGTTTCATTTTTTTTGGGTAATCCTGTCTCCGCCTATTGAAACATAAATAGTTCATTTGTTACTTTTACCTCTAATTTTGACTGTAGCAAACGTGTCAAATACCATAATAATGGCCAAATGCGACTCCTAAACACATTGATTGATAGTATATCACAAATATATTTAATCAAGATACGATTCTTATGCATCTAGGAGCATTCTCCAGTCGAACCTGCCTGAACTAGAGTTGATGGATGGAGGGCAGGGAGGGCAAACCACCTCCCAGGGGTTGTCCTTCATGGCCGCAAAGGCACAGTACGGCACTCTGAGGAGGTTGCTGTGTATCTTGTATGGAGGATAGTCGGTTTTGTTCTCGTTGAGCCGCTTCAAGGAAATCGCCATCACGTCTAGAGTTGCGGCGTGTCCGACAAATATTACGTTGCCACCTGTAAATATGAACATACAGCTGTGTTTATTTAATTATGAACTTGACAAACCCCTTGATCGTCCGAATTATATTATCTAAACCATAATAATTGACTAGTCTACTACGCACCTTCTTTCTCAGTGTCCTTGATAGCGGACTGGATGACCGTCTCCCCTCGCTTGTAATACTCTTCCAATGTTTCAGGGGTATTAATCTCGAGTTCCACATAAGGCTTGTACCTGTAAATTAAATGTCATGTCAATCACACTAATATTATAAATTCGAAAGTTTGTGTTTGTGCGTGTGCACAAACACAAACTTTCGAATTTATCAAACTCGGTCCAGCCGTTTGAGCGTGAAGAGGAAACAAACATACAAACACACACGTATGGAGGTAGCTGACGCCCTGGATTAACACATAGGCTATTTTATCCCGAGAAAATGTAGCGGGTAACACCGCGAGGCGCAGCTAGTAGTTGTTAAAAGTAGTACTATTGGTCCCGATTTTTGGTAGAACGGTATTATATATGACATAAAAATGCCATAATGGCTGTAAGTCCGAAAGGCAAAGGTGATTTCCTTCATCAAGGATGTATTCACCTACATAGACATTACGGCGCTTATAATTAATGACGACGATGACGAATAAGGTTTTATACGTATAAAATTTTAATTAAAAATTTAATAAACCCCCAACGAGGTACCGCTACGGCACCCCGCCGCGACTTTGTCTTAAATAGGTGTTACTCGGATCGGATATGATGGCTCAATGATAGGTGTTATTTTTTACTTTTTAAATGACCGCTTTTCTTTCTTGCGTTGGGGGTTTTTTAAATTTTTAAACTCAAAATTTAGTCTTTTTTTTGTAATAAACATCATGCCCTTTTATTTGATATCCCACTTGGGTATATTTGAAAATATTCGATTGTTAATGCTTCCCTTACCCCCTTTATCTTATAAATGGCTGAACAGATTTTGATATAAAATATTTTTTTGTACTGCACACACAAGTCGCGGTGGCCTAGTGGTTGACATACCGGATTTCTATGCACGAGGTTGCAGGTTCAAACCCAGGCAAGTATCAATGTGACTTTTTCAATGTCATAAATACTTTCTTAGATATTCTAAGACACCACTGACTGACAGTGACGGAAAACATCGTAAGGAAACCTGGATTTAATTATCTGAAATCGCCAACTCGCAGTGAGCTAGCGTGGTGATCAGTGCTCAATTCTTCTCTATACGAGAAGAGGCCTTTACCCTGCAGTGGGACAGTTATAGGCTGTTATTATTATTATTTACTGTACACAGCATGCCCTTTCATTTGATACTCCAATTTGGTATATATAAAAATATTCAATTTGTCATCCCCACTTTCACCCCCCATATCTTGTAAATGGTTGAACCGATTTTAATAAAACATATCTAAGAACCATCGCTGGAAAATTTACTTGAAAAATAAAAAAAAACACATCCAAATCGTTTCACCCGTTTTAGAGCTACGGTGCTACAGACAGACAGACAGACACACATAGCGGTCAAACTTATAACACCCCTCTTTTTCCGTCGGGGTTTAAAAGACAGCTGATCTTAAACTTATGTCCGTAACAACACTCACTGTAGATCAACATTAAGTCCGGCCTTGTAAAGCTCGATGGGTGTCATGAACGGCGCCATGCCCTTCGACAAATGCCACACCTTATATTCGAACAGTCCGGGGTCCACCTTGATCTTGATCGACGGGTCCGCTTGTAACCCTGCAAGCAAATAACAGGTTAACAGACATTGAAAATTTACATAAATAAGGCTTCAGACCATAATGTGGTGTAATATTTTGTATTAATTAAGTTTTCATAAGTAGGTATTCCCTTGAAAAAGTTCGAAAAAGTGGGAGGATGTTTTAACGATTTTATAAAACTATCGACATGGAAAAAAAAGCTCGTGTGCTGATTTGAGTATTTAATTATCATCATCATCAGCCGGAAGATGTCCAGTGCTGGACAAAGGTCATTTGAGTATTTAAGTGCCATAAATTTTTAAGTAGCTAACTATGGCAGTGTGCTTTTAAAAGACCATGTAGAAAACGTTAAATCAAGTGTACAAGGTATCTGAGCGCATACCTTCAAGCATCGCGTGCGCAGTCTCGACGCAGCGCAGCGAGGCGGAGGCGTACACGTGCTCCACGGACACGCCGGCCAGGCGCAGCCCCTCCCCCACCAGCTGCGCCTGCAGGCGGCCCACGCGCGTCAGCGGCGTGTCCTTTGCGTATGAGTCCTTGCCGCCCACCCTGGATGGATAAAAGGATAAAAACTATTTCATCAAAATATACTATTTTTGTAGAAGAAGGTCCTACTAGACAGCCTCAAAAACCCTTCACTACTCTCTATAGCTGGAAAAAAGAAATGGTGCAACGAACTACCCACAAGTACCATTCCTGTATAAACCATACATTTAATTTCTTTTCACAACCCTACTTTGTTCTGATTCAATGTATGTGTATAGTACCGAAGCGATTCAAACAAACAATGAATATTTTAGTTTTCTAATAGATTATATTATGTATTATATAGGTTTTATACAAGTAATTAACTAGCCTAGTATCGTAGGTTTTGATATTGTATCCTATTGTATGCAATGCATTAAAAAGAGACACTAAAGCTTAAATACATTGTTGTCCAAAAAGTAAAAAAAAATATCATATAAAACTTTATGCAGCACATTATTGTACAATACAATACCTAAACATACATATTGCATCTATCAAGTTTTAGGAAATCGATGTCGAATCGACTGGTTTGTTTGTTCCTTATAAATAAATCCAATCAAAGTTTAAATAATTGTGTATGACACGTGTAATCAGAAATGCATGTAGATATTGTTAATAGGAATAGCATATATAAAATATGTAATCAACTGTACTGATTGTGAGAAAGACTTTGTTAAACAATTGAACAACAGTTTCTCTTATTACCGTTATAAAATCTTCTTTATACTTTTTAACTTAATCACCACTTTGCGATTATAACAGCATTTTGAAATTTAAGACTCCTTTCATCTTAAATGATTTAATTTAATACAAAATATAGTTTATAGTTTGTTGAGTTCTTTTGTAACGTTTCAAACATCAAGCAATTATTGCCACGTGATTACGAGCCGAGACGAATCATAACAACACGTGAAGCTAAGCAATATATATATAACTAGCGGCCCGCTCCGGCTTCGCACGGGTATAAAATATATATTATAAGTATTTCTACACTATTTAATGGATGTTATTATACATATAAACCTTCCTCTTCAATCACTCTATCTATTAAAAAAAACCGCATCAAAATCCGTTGCGTAGTTTTAAAGATTTAAGCATACATAGGGATATAGGGACAGAGAAAGCGACTTTGTTTTATACTATGTAGTGATACTAAGTAGTATACCATGGCCTTTTATTCCCAGTAAATCAGAAGTGTGACATATATAAATATATATGTTTTATTTTATTTATTCTACAAATATCTATCAGTTAGGTATAACCTAATACAATAGTGTAGTAAACAATATTATTATGTATTACGTTTCATGTTGAAACCTAGGAGATATGCCAACGTTCACTCCTCTATTCCTTGAGAATCAAGCGGCCTGTTGAATTAAACATAGATACGCAAAGACAAATCTGTGCTTCATTCGCCATGGATTATGTGCCTAATAATATACATACAAAATATTCATTAAATCTTTGTTTCCTGAAGCGATAAAAGTACGTACCTTTCCCCCAACTTCAGTGGTAAGTTCAAGTCCTTGCGGACGTAAGTGCCGTTGTCATCGAAACAGAACGGCACCCAGTGTCCGTATGTGAGGTCCACCCTCTCGCCGTGACGCATAGCGAACGCCCAGCGACGACCCTTGTCTTTCGCCGTCTTGGGCTGAAATATATTTATATAATTATAACATTTGAGCTAGCGGCTTGAGCGAATACCTCTCGTGACAACACTGTATTGATCTTCCATACTAATATTATAAATGTGAAAGTAACTCTGTCAGTCTGTTACACCTTCACGACTAAATCGCTGTACGGTTGGTCGGACTGGATTTTGATGAAATTTGGCATGAAGAAAGTTTAAGAACTGAGAAAGAACATAGGCTACATTTTGATTTAATTCAATCTAAGGCGTTTAAATAGGGGTTAACGCGAGCGAAGCCGCGTACAAAAGCTAGTACTTTATATTTCACAACTAATGTCGGCTCTTTTGGATAGCCGTCCTTATTATTTTTGTAAGCAAAAAATTACATCTGTATTTTACCGGAACCGCAACAATTATTTTACTTTGAGGTGCAATTTTTATGTGACTCATAGTGGCCAACTTTATCTAAGCCCCTTATCTATTCTTAAGTATTTAAATCATACATATCTACTCCTACGACTTAGCTTTCGCAGGACAGTAGGTTTTGCAGTGCTGTATTTATTTGGAGTATTCAATGTAACTATACATACCTATTTATATGACGGTGACACCATTTAAAGTAGTACATATAGTCAAGATGGTTAACGTTAAACAAAAGAGCTGTATGGTTAGCCCATCGACCCAGACGCACTTTTGAATAAAATGTTGCGTGCGTGACTCATCTGAGTCAACAGTAAGCACGGAGACAACCAATCCGTTATCGCTTGCTTTTTCCAAATGAACGGACCTACGTCCGATCCCTATCAGCAAAACAACAATATTCTGCCAAATGCTAGACAGACCTTATCTAAACAGGAAGAAAGGCGGGCGCTAGAAGAGTATTTAAGTACGCTTTGTGCTGTACAAAAGTAAAATAAAACAGTTCGTTATGTTTGATTCGTGAGTGCCGGAGTGGATTAAATAAATCTTCGTCTAGTGTGATGGCGATCAATAATAATGATCATCATGATCAGCCGGAAGACGTCCACTGTTTAACAAAGGCCTCTCCTTTTTAGAAAGGGGGGGTATAATCCCCGCGCTTGGCAAGCGGCTTGGGGATCGCAGTGTTGGTGGTCAAGTTACAGAAGACGCTGGTGCTCATCTTCTGGATTTTCCCTTGGTCGCCTCTTATGACACCCACGTGAGGAAAGGGGGTGGTCAATTCTAGGCCGGATACCACACGGCATCAATAATGATAATGGTACGTAACCCTTTTAAATGATGTTGGTAATAATAGGTTTGTCCTTGACCAATATTTGAATTGAGGCGACAGCCACTTATTCATCGCTCCCCCTCGAGGGAGGCATTAACGAAGAGTAACATAACAGCACAAGTTACGATTTATAATTTAATAAAGTAGACCATTGAAATTCTAAATTAATGTTGTCAGATCTTCAATGTTGATAATGCACATAATAAACAACTGTTACTAACCTCAGGAACATTATCTGTATGATTGACGTCGGCTCTCCAGTCAATTGGGATGCCTGAAGGAAAAAATACATGTTAATTGCAAAATATTAATCATACTAATATTATAAAGGCGAAAGTTTGTGTTTTTGTATGTTTATGTCCTCTTCACGCTCATACGGCTGGACCAATTTTAATATAATTTGGTATGAAGGCAGCTGACCTTCTGGATTAACACATAGACTTTTTATCCCGAAAAAATGTAGCGGGTAACACCGTGGGTCGCAGCTAGTTCAGTATTAAGCAAATTGGTATATAGATTCCTATATGCGTATAATTATTCGGTTAAAAGTATTTTTTATTTGTTTAGTTTGAAACAATAGTACTTAACAAGTAAAATCTTATTAGTTAGACAAACTTATTAATTAATAAACCAAAACCTAGGAGGTCGGGTTCGATTCCCACCCAGGACAAATCTTCGTATGATGAGCATAATCATCGGTTCTGTGTAGGGCATGCATTCCGGAATTTCGTAATTCCGGAATTCCGTAACAAAATATCTGTTATTTCAATTCCGGAATTGAGGAGAGTAATATCGGAATTCCGATATTCACAAATTTTTGGTATTCTCTTTATTTTTTTTCTGAACGCAACCCAATTTACTATGTGGAACTTTCTACAAGCATTTTTTTATGCTATGTTGAAAATTTTAAGACTGGAAGGAGACTAATTAGTATGTAATGTACGAGACATGTGATACTACGATTAAAATATCGTATGTTTTTAACTCATAATAGATATTATTAATATGTCATAAATAAGCCTTGTTGATTTAACGGTTGATTTTTATTATTTATGTTTAATTAGAGTAAATTGAGAGAAAGATGACCATGTTTAATTTGTAACTAAAAATGATTAAAGACTGATATAATTATAAATCTTGTTTGATTTGTAATAAACTTTAAAAGTTACCAGTTCCGGAACCAGTTCTGGAATTCCGGAATCAGACCTCCAGTATTGGAACTCAGTTCCGGAATTGAGAACCTTCCGATATTTCATGCCCTAGTTCTGTGTCTGGGTATAATTTACCTATTTTATGTATGTATTTAGAAATATATAAGTATGTTTATCAGTTGTCTGGTTATATAGGCTCTGCCTAGTTTCGGATCAGATGACCGTTTGAGTCGTCCCAAGATATTATTATTATTAATTGAGTAGGTACAAGGGCAGGAAAATGTGTCGGCAGATTCGAAGGTTACAGACTTGGCGGTCACCTATCATAGGCCTGGTCATGAGGTCATAGTCTGTATTACGTTAGTCTACACATACAGTTTGCTGATTACCTTCACTTTATAGCAAAAAAGCAATTTAAATAAATAAAATGACAATTTCAATTGTCATGTACGATAATTATTTAATGTCCGTTGTTATTGCAATCTACTGATATATTTGGATTATGTATTTTTCAATAGTATAAACAAGTATAGTATTACGCAAACACTTCATTATTTTTAAGTAGTAAATGAGACCCGGCTGCTTGGTATTATTCCAGTCTGCAATATTTGAAGAGCTAACAAAAATCGACTCTCTACCTAACAGTTTTGTTGAAGATTCGTGAAATGATTTCGCCATCCCTAACTCACCCTGCGTTATATTTATGATGCCGCCGGTCCTATCAGTCTGCACGGTGTTCCAGTATTTGCTCCACTCCTTGTAGGTCTCTTCAGACTTCTCATGGCCGAGCTCAGTAGCGTCTTCGTGAGGATAATTAGTAGCCATCTCTCCGTCTGTGTTCGAATCTGATTCAGATTTACTGTCCGAACCTGCGACATAGAGACACAATAAAATAAGATAGGAATATTTGAAAGAGTTCACACTCATTGTCTTGCGGGGCCACATCCGTACTGTCCGTTTGTATAATCAAAACAAACGCCGCTCTCTATTCATTTTATAAATACACTCTTGTGTTTATAAAAGCCTCTATGATATTATCTGAAATTGGACCAAATAGAAACAATATTTGATGATGATTTGATGTAACATGTACAGTCGTTGCCCCAAAGTGTTAGGACTTAAATTACAAGTTGTTAATGCAAACATCGAATGTGCAACTAGTCGTTTAGATATTCAAACCTAATTACGTTTAGTAAAGTATTGCTTTTGACCAATTGTTATTCAAGATGTATTATAATTTATTATTTTCCTGTTTTATTCTAACCAATAAATAATATAGCAAGCACTCACGAAAGTTATAAATAAGATGTATGAAATATTTACCAAAACAGATTTTTCTACAAATTTATAAATGGTTCTAACACTTTTTATTTAGCTATTATATTTCTTTTATATAGGTATCTAAATCCAACATGCGTCAACGGCAATATCTCGTTGCATTATATTTTAAGACTCTGTACCACAATTTATTTATACTTTCTGCTATGCAAACGACGTATAAGGTCATACAGTTAGCAATAATTATAATATGGTGGTGAATCCACCAGATTAATAATAACAAGAATATTCTGACATAATCATCATACTTAAATGAATTCATATCAGTATACTTAAATGAACTTTTCGCTCACTATGTTGTTGTATATTCTTTGTTAACGTGAAAAGTAAGGGTACAAAAGAATTGTATGGGTACCGACCCACCCAACTTTATTCACCCCTGCAAACTACGTTAATGACAAACTGGACAACACTTTTGTGAACGACGATACATAGATAAAGATACTAGCAAAAGCAATTACTATACTAACAACATTAATTCAGACGCATTGACAATGTTTATAATATTGTACTAACAAACTTTCCTAACCGTTTGGAGGCTGCGACCGGCACCAATTTGGTATCGGTTTTTCTAGGAGCACAAAAAATACTAGGTGCAAAAAAGTCCCTAGCGTCGACGCTCTATGCTACATAAGGTAATTTCAACTCTATTTTGAACATAGTACAGTATTATTTCAAAATGTACTTTTGTTAAGATGCAGTTTAATTACATAAATCGTTATCACATTTTAGTCAATAATATTGCGTTCTCGATGCATATACATAACATCACGTGCATCTATATCTATTATGTTAAAGGATACAACAACTATCACACTGTATATCAACAACCAAAATAAATACAACACGTGTTAGGGTTAGACACACAGCAAATATTCTTCCTTTTTTCGGTAAACTATGTATATTCATAATAATACTACGCAATAGTAATAATTACGTAACTGTATTAAGTTAGGAATTAGGAACTCACTGTTGTTGCTAAGTGAAATGACGCGGTGTAGAGTCCACGCGTCGGACTCAGCAGTACGTCGCGTGAACACGGCCGGCAAGCAACCACTGACTCCTAAAACAAATTTACAAACGCGTATGTCGTCACAGTTTAGCAGATCGAGTATACTAAACACGAGCCGTTGGGATACGAATTTGTAAACCGTCATACAGCGTTGACGTAATGTATAGTAGTAGTACAAATATCTGTAACATCTTCTTTTATGGAATGATGTAGGTACCTGCTCTAGAGAATGGTGTTTTACAAGCCGTAATAAAGGTTTATTCTTGTGAAAGTAATATTTAAATACAGATACAAAGGGATCCTCGGCTTTTTGTTATGTTATTATAACATGAAGACCAGTTGTTTTCTATAAACAATAGAAAGACATAGGCTATTTCATATTTTACTATGTAGATATTATTTTCCAATTTTCCATAATATGAGCTTGATTTGATAACGTTTTAAAAATTGATAAGAATAAAATATCTTCAAAAGAATGGGTGGAATGGTTTCTTTTCTATGTTTCTACAAGAAGATTATAATGTTACTAAGTTGATTTCTTGCAGTACTGTATAACTATTTATAGTTCAAATATTTTTTGTATGAGACTACTTCACTTAATACAATGTGGGACAACCCTATAAAGATTGTAATTAAAACAATATTTTATGAAATTATGCGTTGTAATAATAAATAATAGTTTAATACGGCTTACCTACCAAAATAGGGGCTAAGTATATCAGCACAGACCTACTTATAGATAAGTTACATCAACTAAAACAATAATTCCGACTGGTTACACTTTGGTACTTATAAAATATTATAAGTTATTGAAAAATTATAAAATTGTTGGAGATGTTTACCTATGAACTAGCAAACACGCAACGATCAGTAGACGAACAATGACTCAACTATAATAAATCACACTATAATTATTGCATAAATTTACTATATCTACTTACAATATAGGTAGGTATAGGTAATTAACACTTTATAGTATTACACAATATACGACACTAACCTCCAATTTTCAAGTTCAATAATTGCATACTCCTGATAATGTTATTCATCGTTAACGTCACGTTTTAAATGATAACGCAAATCACTCGGATTGTGCTAAGCAAACATCAGCTAAGCACGGAAGGCAATAACAACGTAACTATCACTCAAATTCAAATACTATTTGTGTCACAAAAGAACACAAAATAATCGCACACTGTTATATCCAAACAGCTGACAATACTTAGCTCCGATTGGCTAACCGTTATCAAGGATACTCTATTTCAGCACATTTTAAGGGCGAGTATACAAAGAACTAATTGTTACCACGCGATGTATTGTTTAAAAATAAAGCTTACTTTTAATTCGATTTAATGTTTCCAATAAGAGTACCTATTTAGATGATGTAATGCGTCCGCTATTGATAAACAAATGTCTACTTCCTATATGTATCTATTTACATCCTATCCTCAGACACAATTCCATACAAATATGTGCTAGAATTTGCAGAGGAAACAGATAAGTGTGTACCATAATATCAAGACTTGGAATCTATTTAAATATTCAACAATACTGTTACTGCCTGAATACAAATGAGGTCAATACGAATGAATAGTTAAATATATTGTGATTTAAAATAGGATGGTTAAATTTGCACACCGACCTGTGAGCCAGGAGGTGCCATGCACCCATCCGTCGGTGGAGTTGTCAAATTCTTTCTCCTCGATATAAATATAATCGCCGAGCACCAGTTCCAGCTCATCGTTCGCTTTTGGCGCGTAACCTTGTGTCACTTTGTGTACCTAACGAGAGGATTTCACGAGTAAGTTACCATAATAAAATATAATACGGGCTTTATAATTGTAATCTCAGTGCTTATCATTTAGTAAACAGACAACACTATCGCTTATAAAACCCCTTAGAAATTAGATAATTAACTCAATCGAATTATGAGTACTAAACACTTGAAATATATACTCAACCATCACAAAAACATTTCTCAAAACAATGATAGCTAACATTTGACCTTTTAAAACCAAATCTCAAAATAAAGAAACTTGTTAATATATAACGTGTCATAACTCATAACCCTGATCTGCCCCCTTAATGCGGCGTTTCATTTCTACTACGTTAACTGTCCTGCTTTAAGAGTTCATGGTAAGGGGGCTCAATGGCTGTTATATATAATATGCTGAAAGCATGTTGTAATGGGTCCACCGCCATACCGCAAGCAAGCAATGGGTTAATATTCACCTGATGGTTAGCAAATCTCGGGTCCCTAGAGTAAAGTCGTAGCTCCCAGCTGGGATGGTCGGAGGGTTGCATGTCGTCCACCAAGCACTTCAACTCGTCGTAAGCAGCCACGTCGAAGTGGTACGCGAGGGTTATGTGCAGCGACTTCACGTGAGCCTCCAAATTTATCGCTGGTAGAGTGGAAAAGTTATTAGTTATGGGCCCAACAATAAGGAAAGCACTTGTCTTTGATATTACAATTCAAGGAGTTCACACTCATATTATATTTAGTCAAAAATAACAGTCGGTGTAATTAATAAAGAGTTTAATCTAATGTCACAAAAGTATAACATAAGATAATTACGAAGAAAATAAGCCAATACCAGAATTTTAACTAAATAAGAAAATGAAAAGCATTGTAAAACAATAGGATACTCATAACATAATATTATTACAGAAAACGTCTACGCATTTTCACAGATTCGCATTAAACTTCTTTATCATTGATTTCTATTCCGTACATAGGTAGGTACCCGCTTAAGTTAAACCTGTTTCCCAGAGGGGTCAGCAGGGACCACAGATTTCCATTTACTACGATACTTAAGTTTAATTTTTTTAAATAAGATTATCTTGCGATTTCACTTCCGAAAATGTGCGTGCTTGCACAAACCAATCTTGCTTGATCAAGATGATACTTTATGATAATTTATATAAACGTAATTGATTGTAAGGACTTCGACTGAAACATGCATTCTAACTTTGACTTAAAACCTACACTAGTATTACCTACACGCATGACGAGCTAAGCATGTTATTGCATGCCTTGCAATATCAAAGAGGCTTAGCTCAACTTGAGCAGTAGACTTATATTGACACTACTTTGGCCTTGGCTCTTTAAATAATAGTACGTATCTATAGATAATCTCAATAATCCGATGCCTGTTCTAAGGTTAACATGCGGAACATATCGGCGTATAGTCGGACTAGTCATCAACGAATCATCGGTAAAATATATAACTAGAGTTGGGTATCTTATTAGCAGCTACAAATATTTCTAATTCACGCAGCCGTTATACGCGTATTTTTAATCAGATGAGGCAGTACCTACCCTTACTTTCCTCACTTAAAATTTTATCTAGAGAGCTTAAAACTCAGAAAATTTATCATTGCCCCTGTTTATCTATGGTATGTTAAATAGATTTGTCGTAAATTCAATTAGGTACACTACAAGGGGTGCGTAAAAGAAGCCCCTCTAAGTAGTCAATTACAGTAGTCTGTATTTATATCTCTGTGTATATGTATTGTCCCTGAGCAATTGGCACGCCTGATTCAAGCTGATTAGCTAATCCATTGCGAAGTAAGCTATGGTAAGTCAATGTTCCAATCAGTTTACAAGGCTGCTATAATTCAATTTAGGCTATTTATTTAATATTTATGCACAAGGTAGATGCACAGTAGAGTAGTTATGTAAGACTGTTTACAAAACTACTTACATATATAATTATTAATAATCACCTACGTCAATCATTTCTATATTAATTTGCTATGTAAATATTATATGAACTAAAAGCCCAGAGAGTAAAGTAGCGTAACATTAAATAATAATTACCTTAAAAGCGCGTTGGGCATGCTTAAGGTGTCTTCTACTTCTCTAGCCTACAAATAGGTGATAAATAAAATATTAAATTAAAATAAGGTTAAATAAAGAAGAAGCATGAGGAGACTTAAAACTAAAAAAGCATATGACTCAAAAGCATTAAAAGAAAAATTTACTTAACCAAATAAATCAAATCACCTTAAAAAGTAATAAAAAACTGTCTGCCTAAAACTATTTTAAATAATAACTTTATTTTCCTTTTTATAACAAAGGGTTGTTATAATATGAATGTATCTATATTGCAATAAGCATAGCATTATTTAGCAACATAGAACAACAAGCAAAATATGTCACTTAATATTTCTATTGTATTAAAAAAAGGCTCGAAAAAAGCAAGCTCAATATCTAATAAGATATTGAGCTTGCTTTTTTCGAGCCTTTTTTTAACACAATAGAAATATGCCCCACAAAAAAACATGTAATGCAATAGCATTACATGTTTTTTTGTGTAAGTGTTGTAGATACACTAAGAAATCCATTGAATGTTTAAATTAAAATATACTACAACACCAATAAACATGCTACATTTTGTTGCAATACTATCTAGGATGATCTTACATTTGATAGGTTTCTCTTGAGGCATGGTACACCATGGAAAGCATGTTCCCAATGCATCCAGATGTTCATAAGTATCCACCATTACACCCACTATAAAATAATGTTAGATGGAATGTTATACTACATAATATATGGATCTAAAATACATAAAGAATACTTAAGTGCTACTGGTGTAGTGGGAAATATAACATACTGGTTAGCAGGACACATGAGTCTGCTCTTAAAATATTGTGTTGAGGTACAGTAAATCAAAATACTTACATACAGAGGACACCTGTTTAACATACTGCACAGCAATTCTTTTTAAATAGTCTGCATGTTCGTCTGACACAAAGAGTGCCATAAAGTTGTGTGACACATAGGGCTCTAACTTTAGGGGGCAGTTTGGAGGGTCTCCCACTTTCTCAACTACATGCTTCACTACTTTAGCCAGTTGCAGTGATGTCTCATCTGGAGCCTACAAACAAACTTTTTTTAATATTTTTATATAGATAATAGAATAATAGAGCTATAACAATTAGATATTTGATTCCAGAGCAATAGCAAGTAGATATTATTAAGATCTAGGAATAGATAAATGAGTCTTGCTTTAATTTATATTGTTCAGAAGATCTACATTGTACAAAAACTATTTGGGCCAATTTATTACAAATTATACAAGACTGCAAATCTTCAATGAAAATTACCTTAAAAAATGAAACCAAAGTTATATGAGGAGGGAAGTTATGAGCTCCATTCCAACCAGAGATTGCCTTAGATTTATCCCAGAACTCAAGCAGCTGACTAAGTAAGGGACCTGTGGGACTTGCATAGAAGATGTACTCCCTGGGCTCATCAGCATCAATGTGAGCATCATTTACATGAGTCAGAAGCCAATCAGATGCTAATTGGACACTGCGGTTACCAGTAGCAGCTAGCGCCTTTAGTCTGAAAATAACCGAGTAATATAGGCACAAAAAATATACAAAACAGCTGTTAAATATAGATGAAATTGTATTTTGCAGGAGCTTCAAGGCCTTGTTTAAAAGAACTTACCCGAATAAGATAAATATAAAGACAACAACACACACATGTTACAATTAAATAACAACCGTCCGTAAAAAAGAAAATCAAACTTACGCCCGGTGTCTCGGAAAACCCATTTGCAAGAGAATTTGAAGTGGAGTGGCATCTTGCTTCACTTTACTTGAAGAAGACACCTTCCGCGGAGGAATATTGGCCATTTTTACAAAATGACTTCGTACACTACACCAAACGCGCTGCATAAAAAATAATCCATGTAAACTGAAATTGACAAAGTTCCATTAGACAAACATTCACTTTGCAAGATTCACAAAATTTTCTACCGATCAAAATTGACTTAACAGACAGGGAGACCAATTAAAAAATTAATATGAACCTCGGGCTCTCGGCTGCGACGCGCGACGTACTTATCGCAAAAAGTATTACTTTAATCACACATCAATGGAATATTTTTTTATCTATTATACAGTAAAATATTTGCTAAAATCGTTAAACACGATTTTAGCAAATATTTCATATAGAAACATCATAGAGAAAATTAGGTTTCATCCACACGCTCACGTTTTGTCCTCCTCATGTTATGTCGATTTTTATCCTGGCAATGCTGAATAATCTCCCAGCGCCTGTCAAATGTCAGTGTCAGGACTGTCAGGACTCAGGTTTGTTTAGACGTTTGACCGTTGACGCGCTCGTGCCTGCCTCTTGTCGCTTCGCAAGTTCGCATTAAACCACGCTGGATTTACCTTCTATATTGTCAGTTAAAAGTCCTCGGATTGTTATACTCTACCTCAGAATTGACTGTTAAGTGTTGCATAATTTAGGAGTTATAAAATGTATCTCAGATATTACTTAAACGAAAATGGGGACAGGCAGTACACGTTATCGGTAAATAATATTATTAACTATCTCATAACCTATAACTTATAATATTTATGTTTACATATACATTTTGTAGGCTAAATTAATAAATAGTATTTATAAATGTGTATGTAACTAGTAGTTTCACAATCCATGAAAAATCCAAGGTTTCTAATGGCATGGTGTCAACTTAATATTTCTAAACACTGCCAAAGCCCCGTGTGTTATGCCCATGGTCATCATTAACTATAGCGATTTATACATATACTATTTAACACTTTTCTCTACAACTAAATGTTTATCTTTACAATATTATTGTTGACAAGGACAACCTATAAAAGAATCATTTTTAAAGATTTTAATTTTTGTTTTCAGGCTATTGATCCCTATGGAAAACCTACGATATCAGCACATCCAGGTAATAACATTTTTTTTTAAATATTATTTTGTAGTTGCACAGTGATTTGTGGCTTATATTATGGCCAGATTTTTCCAAACTGTTTGCTGCACCCAAATTAATGATGAACAGTGGATCATCATTATGTTCAGTATAGTATAGTGAACAATGCTCAGCAAATCTAGTGAATAATTTACTTTGAACTCCGTATTTATCCTAAAAATTGTATTTTTTCCAGCCCGGTTCTCCCCTGAAGACAAATACTCCAGACACCGAATAATTATCAAGAAAAGATTTGGTCTACTTCTTACACAGCAACCTGAGCCTATACTATAAGATGTTATAACTTTAAGTTAAAATATAAGATTACATTCTACATAATAATTTTTTATTTATTTAAGTAGTTGTATGAACCTATGAACTACAAGATTCGCCATTCTCAGTGGTGCATAGATACATTACATAGAATAAGATAACAAGTATTATCCCTCCCAAGGGTGACATTGCTAATTGCATTCTCAATGCTATATTGCCATTACATGTATAACCTATGGGTGCAATAATCAGATACCTAGAATCTTAGACTTATTTTATAGTCTAAGCCTAGAATTTATACAATTTTAGACGATACATGTTTGTATTAAAAAGATGGATTAAATACAGAAGAATATTATAAGCCTATTTATGCTACGTTTATTTTTTTATGGGATAAATATTTTCTACACTTAAAACTTTCTAAATGTTGTGTTAAATACCTAGCGGCCACGGCCCTTCCAATTTGCAGAACAGTTGAAAACGATACATTGGGCCATAGACTAATGAGAATATTGGGCTTAATCTCCAGAAGTAGCTCAAAGTAAGTCAATGACGTAGTTATTTTAAGGCTTATTTACTATTACCATATACCATATAGAGAAACTATTACCTATGCTATTACTTGGCACAATCATAGACTAATGAGAATATACTTATTTTCTCTATGGCACAATGTACGAAAATTAAAAACGCTTCAATTTGTAAAAGTACTAGTGGCCCGCTTCGGCTTTGCACGGGTATATATATATTATAAGTATTTCTCCATTATTTAATGGATGTTATTATACATATAAACCTTCCTATTCAATCACTCTATCTATTAAAAAAAACCGCATTAAAATCCGATGCGTAGTTTTAAAGATTTAAGCATACATAGGGATAAAGGGACAGAGAAAGCGACTTTGTTTTATACTATCACTAGCGGCCCGCTCCGGCTACGCACGGGTATATAATATATTATAAGTATTTCTCCACTATTTAATGGATGTTATTATACACATAAACCTTCCTCTTCAATCACTCTATCTATTAAAAAAACCGCATCAAAATCCGTTGCGTGGTTTTAAAGATTTAAGCATACATAGGGATATAGGGACAGAGAAAGCGACTTTGTTTTATACTATGTAGTGATTTATTATTACTATCTATGTTACTATTGATACTACCATATACTACTATGATCTATGCTATGATACTATCTATGTAGTGATTCTCATTAGTCTATGGTAGTGATGATGATTACGGGCTAAGTAATTCATGATTATCTGTGCCTATGCGGCTAACTGTTAACCACAGAGTACATTATAATAAACCTTTTTACTCTGCATATTACATTACTTACATCCATTGTTAAATGTCAATCACAGATTATGTCAATAGTGTCAAATATGGCATGGAATTTGTGAATCAATATTGTATCCGTATTGTTATTGTGGATTTAATTTAACGAAACAATTAGTATTTGTATTAAGTGCTAACTTCAAAATGTCCTATAAAAAAGAGGACTTAAAAGTCTACTGGAGCAAGATAAATTATGCATTCCCGATCCTCAATGATACATTATTCAGCGATTGCAGCATCACAGAGTACGATGAAATACAACAAATCATTGTCGGTCTCGGTATTGAGATCAAAATACGGGATCTTGTACTTTTACGTGTTGAGAAATATCTCAGGCAACACGTTGCTCCTTCGTTTTGGGCCAAATTTGTAAAAGTAGAGGAGGATGTAAAAGGATTTCAATTGTTTAAATCTGCTGTGAACGACCTGTACGACTCAGTAACAAACTTCTCGGGAATGTTGCAAAGACTAACTATCTTGAACAACAGCTGTAGTGATAACAAACCTATTTATGGCGAAAAAGATATTGTTTCCGGTTTCAAACAACTCGTACGAGCAACACTTTTATCTCAGTTACCGTTAGATTTCCAAGTGATCATTCATAGCTTCTACAAAGTATCTTTTAATGTTTTTGATAATGAATATGAAAGCTCTGATATGGGGGAAGATGTAATGTGTTCAGGATGCTTAAATGAATGCTCAGACTGCAATTGTATGTATATTGTTAAGGTATTTCATGATACTAACAGAAAACTCATGGAATTACAATTACTTGAAAGACTGACTGGACAAGTTTTAACCAACTTTATTCAAATGAGAATAGAATCTCATATACAAAAGCTTTGTACTGGAACATTTGATGTATCACATATAGGGTTCTTAGAAACTTGGCTTGAAACTACTGTCATGTCATGGTTAACCAGGATATACTGTGGAGGTTCATCAAAACCATCTCCTGATGATAAAAATACTTTACAAGCCATATCTAAGTTCAAGCAAAAACTAAGCTACTTTCTATACCATAGCTATACCAAATTGAGAATAGATCAGTTATTCAATATTATTATAGAATATCCTGACTCACAGCCTGCTGTAGATGATATAAAACTTTGCTTAGAAAAGACTGATCTCAGATCCACTCTGTGTAAGAACTTACAAAATGCACTTGAAACAAGATTGTTGCATCCTGGTGTCAACACACCTGATATATTAACTGCCTATGTAACCACTATAAGGGCTCTGAGACATCTTGATCCATCTGGTGTAATACTAGAAACAGTTACCAAGCCAGTAAGAAATTATTTGAGGAATAGAGATGACACAGTGCGCAGTGTAGTCAGTAGCTTGACCGAGGAGGGGGCAGGTAGCGAGTTAGCTGAAGAACTGGTCAAGTTTGCAGCAGAGGCTGATGGAGACAGTGACAAAGATGAAGCATGGGATGAATGGAATCCTGACCCTGTTGATGCAGATCCCACCGTAGATTCCAGTGATAGAAGAGCTAATGATATTATATCAATGCTTGTTAATGTATATGGCAGTAAGGAATTATTTGTTAATGAATACAGGACCCTTCTGGCTGATAGATTGCTGGCACAGAATGCTATAAATACAGAAAAAGAAATAAGGTACCTAGAATTATTGAAACTGAGATTTGGAGAGTCACAACTGCATTTCTGTGAAGTAATGCTCAAAGACATATCAGATTCAAAAAGAATAAATGCTCTCATTCAACAAGACAAAGACATTGAAGTGTTAAACAAAAAGTTTACTTCAAATGCTATGATACTATCTGCACAGTTTTGGCCTCCATTTAAGGATGAGAGTTTGGAATTACCTGATGAAATAAAACACCACTTAGAGGCTTACACAAAATCATTTGAGGCATTGAAAGGAAACAGAACTTTAAGTTGGAAACCGCATCTTGGGAATGTGAACATTGAAATAGAAATTGGAGATAAGAAATTGGATTTAACAGTATCACCATTCAATGCTACACTTATAATGCACTTCCAGGATAAACCAGAATGGACAATAGAAGAACTGCATCAGGTCATGAAGGTACCTGTTACTATATTGAGGAGGAAAATAACATATTGGCACTCTATGGGCCTCATAACCGAAAAAAGTCCTGACCTCTTTGTTCTAGTGGATGGTTCTGATGGAAACAAGGCAAATGTAGCAACAAATCAAGTCCAGGAGATGATATGTGAAGATGATGAAACAGAGAGTGTAATGGCGTCTGCTCATGACCAGAGGGAAGGGGAACTGCAGGTGTTCTGGTCTTATATTGTTGGAATGCTTACCAATTTGGATTGCCTTCCTTTGGACCGTATCCACCAGATGTTAAAAATGTTTGCATCACAAGCTCCAGGCACAGAGTGCAGTCTCCAAGAGCTCAGACAGTTTTTGGATACTAAAGTACGAACACACCAGCTTGTCTTACATGGTGGAATGTATAAATTACCTAAGACATAATTATATGATATGAAAATAAACTATGTTTACCAATCCAATTGGTTTAAATTTTTCCTTGATTCATGAGTTTGTCATTTTATATACTACATACTATGACAAAGGCATAACATTCTGCATGTTTTGTTGGGAGCGATTAAGTTCTTATTTTCATGCTAGACGTTTCAGTTTTACATCGGCATGATCGAACTGACTCACTTGTGCGCTTGAAAAGACTTTTATTGTATATTATAGTCGTAAGTTCTCTAATTCATTAAAGTAATATGCGCGAGTCATCAATAAATAATTATATCCTGAGGCTCGATCGACACTTATTTGGCTATTTATTACACAAAATATAAACAACTTAAAAAGTTTAACAAAACTTTATTTTTACATAAATTTAAATATAAAAATTTGGTTACATTATATAATGTCTGTGGGTTAATATCTGGATTACTTATTATAAGTGACAATTCTTGAAGCTATTTCAATCAACAAATACTAGCAATAATAAATTAGTTGAAATAAGTTATAAGTAATACCACCACATTGTAAATATAACATTTTAATACTTAGTGTTTGCAATATAATAATCTTGTGTCAGTCTTAACAACTACAAAAATACTGTTTAAAATTAAAAAGTGGAAATAATCATTCAGATGAATAAATAATAACTATTTTAATGCAATAAAACTAAGAGATACTGAGAAACAATACAGATTCTTCAAAAAATATTTTGAATGGAATGCATCAGATTTGATGTGTGAGTACCACAGGTAAACTATAAATGCAAGTCGATTGTTACACAATATTATCACCACATTATCTCGATTAACTTGTGTTCAAAATTATTATTATAAAAGTTATAATGTCAATGTCATTTTTAATGATAAGTGAATGGAATGTAGGTTCGTAATTACATTTTATTATTATTAACAATCTCCGTAGACGTAAATAGAAAATATTTAAAAACATAACAACCAAGACCAATATATACAAGGGTAAAAATACGTTTTACTGTTGATTTAATTCAATTCAATTGCTGCTCCAACAGTACGCTGGAGTATCGCAGAGCGCTAAGTAGGATATATTGTGGAATAATGACGTTAGACTGTCGTATTTTTCTTAGTTCAATGTACCTGGTACTAATTTTGTGTACTTTTTGGTCTGATATACGTCCCCTCTAAACAGAAAATAAATAATAACAACGAATGGGACTGGATTTAAATCTCAATTATGCAAATAAATAGAATTGTATAAACAAACCTACAACAGTTAAAGCTCTACGTCTAGTTTACATATGTACAGAAACACCAATGTAATGTCGAATGGTTGCTGATTAACGGCTGTTATTTTACAATATATTTGAAAACATTTACATAAAGATACGCGTCAAAATGTTTATAACATTCCAACTCTACAGTCTGCACATTACTTTCAAGCTAACAGCAAGCATGTACATTACATTTTAAATGCAAGACTACAGATATTAAAAGCTTATAAAATATTAAGTACATGAAAATTCCTTTAAGTCCGTTAAGTAGTAATAATCTCTCGATGGACGAATTAACTTAAGATACAGAGCGGAGACGTTCACAGAACATTTCACGGCGGTCGGATAGCAGGTTCAGTGATAGCAGAATATCGACCGACCGACATCACGATTATTGGAAAAAATAATACTATTAACAAATAATTTTCGATTTATTCCATTTTGGAGAATAAGTCAGGTAAAATAACAGATCAAGTCGAACATCTTTTTGTATGCGTAATACTAAATTTAACAGCTAACGCACCGTATTAGCTTTTAGCGACCGGCTACAAAATGTTGACTGCAACCGCCCGCGACGCTCAAGCACGGCGTTCGCGTACATAACTCGCGAAAGGGTACTTACTATAATACATATATTATATAAGGCGTCGTAAGCAGCTTAAACTGTTATGTATAATGCAACGGTCACACTTAGCGGGGCTCCTCGAGGGTAGGCGATGATCATTGACCGTCATCACCCAGATGTTTGCCAGTTAGTTGGTGTAACTGAATGAATATTTGGAGAAGCCCGGTCGGTGTCAGCCTCGCTGCACTAGTGACGGGTGACGACTGAGGTCCGAGGCAGCTAACGAATTAGTGAGCGGTGTCCGCAGCGGTCAGGCTCAGCTCACCGGTGGCGGCGCGGCGCGGGCGCGGGGCCCGGCGGCCCGGTGGAGCCCGGCGGCCCGGCGGGGCCCGAGCCCGGTGCGCCGGGCCCCGCGCCGCGCCGGGCCACCGCCAGGCGCTTGCCGGGCCGCGGGGAGGCGGCGTGCGGGCCATGCGAGCCGTGCGGGCCGGGCGCGCCGGGCCAGCCACCGGGCGCGCCGGGCCAGCCGCCGTGCGCCGCGCCGGCTCCGGCCCACGAGTTAGCCCCGTGGTCCAGAAGGGCCGCAGCCAAGCGCCCCGTGCTTTGATCTGCGAGCACAGTCTCAATAAGTATCGTGTATATATAATTAACTCGGCACCTATTTTCAGTTCAGAAGTTTAATGCAAAAATATATACGTATAAATACATAAAACATAAAGTTGCTCGTAGGCTCCGTAATAAAAAAACAAAATTAACCACCTAGGCTATGCTTCCAGGCCGGTATGTCTAGTACGAGCGCGGCGGGAGGGGCGCGCGGGCCTGGTGGGGCCGCTATCGTTACCGTTGGCGGGGGGGTGGTGGGCGGGCACGGGCTCGCGCATGCGCTCCACGAAGGCCTCGAAGGTGGTGGGCAGCGTGTGATGGTGCACGAGCGCGTCCAGGCTGCGCGCGCGCTCGGAGTAGGCGTGCTGGTACAGCGGCATGGTGGCCCGCACCGCGCGCCCGCCGCTGAAGGCCGCGCTGCGCACCAGCGCCGCGCAGCAGCTCACGCCGATGATGCACTCCTCCCACAGGGGGCCAAACACGCATACCTGCAATACGGCGACATTCATCAATCACTAAAACATTTTACTCATTCATAACAATAATAACTTCGACCTACCTTACTCTATTTTTGACCGAAAGACTTATTAGTAAGGTCTAAAACTTATTGACCTATGGGGTAAATTTGCCCCTGCACTAACAAATATATTAGTACAATTTATAGGTATGTAACAAGTACTCACATCGGGCTTCCTGGAGACAGTGCAGCGCAGCAGGCCGCCGGGCAGCGGGTACAGCACGATGAGCACGTCACAGAACTGTGTGGGCAGCGTGTCTCGCTTGTACGGCCGCCAGTGCTCGCTCCACACCACGTGCACCTCGTCGTTGCCGAGGTGCCGCGTCTGGATATAATACAACTCATATAACATTTACATAACATCACGCCTGTATTCCCCGAAGGGGTAGGCAGAGGTGTATATATAGTACACCCACATTTCACCAGTTATGTTGTAAGTCCCAAAGTAATAGGGCGAGCCTAGTGCCATTAACCGGGTACAAATCCAGACTCCGTGCTGCTGCTGAGAATCACCTAATGGAAAACTCAGTAACACTTTGCCTGACCCGGGATTTGAATCCAGGATCTCCTGCTCAGCAGTCGCGCTTAGCGACCACTAGACCAACAAGGTAGTCAATAATACAATTCAATCAATCTATTAAGTTTAATTGGCGGTTAATCGAAAACATTACGAGTATCATATTTTTTTTGTCTAGCCTTGATTGTTTCCCACTTCTGGGTAAAGGCCTCTCCTGTGATTTTATAATTTCCCCTATTCTCGGCCAGCTCTGGGCTGTTTGGAAGGCGTCCAAAAGGTCCCGCCATCTCTGTCTAGGTCTTCCGCGTCTCCGGCATCCGTCTTGTGGCAACCAATCATGTGTCATATCATGTGGTAACGAAGTAAGATCTCGAATACTTTACAAGTGTTAGAGCCAATACAGGCCCATTTCCTCGCATTCATAGTCCGATGGGACGGAAAGATTAAGAAGTAAGTAACAAAAACAGGCCGAAAAAATTTAATTTACCTGTCACTAGCATTTTTGTTTTACCATATCGAATTAAAAATACATCAAATGAAATTCCTCCTTTTTTGAAGTCGGTATAAATGATATATTTGATAAAGTTTCTGTACTCTATAGGATACAGTGTGATGTAGTCAGTATCCGCGTACGCCGCCTGTACCTTGTTGAGGATGGCGTCGGGCGAGTCAGCGGGCATGCGCGTGGCCACGTGGAACAGCGCCTCCAGCGTGAGCGCGGCCAGGTAGGGCGCGCTCGTGCCGCCGCCGCCCCCCCCGCGCAGCCCGCCCGTGAAGCCCACGTGGCTCTCCAGCTCCACCTGGCGCACGACCATACCTCATACTCGCTGATAATCATTTTACATTTGATGCTCCAAAAACAGCAAAAGAGGTGTTACAAAAAAAATGCGCCACATCATATTATAATTGTTGAAGACAGATGTCACAACCATGCGCTCGATACTAGGAATAATAAATTTGATGCTTGACAGCTTGGTTTTACATACGACACACAAATAAACCTATTTACAGTTCATTTGTCCAATTATTAATTCACTCTTAAAATGCTTATTATACATCAGTAAGTCAGTAACTAATTTAAAGTGTAACAATCTAACCTCCCAGGCCAGAGCAGCGAGGAAGGCCTCGTACGCAGGGCTTCCGCAGCGGTTGGACAGGATTTCATTGCGGGTTTCCTGACCCTTGCCCACGTATATCACTGCTACTTTGTGAGTTTCACGACACCTGGAATACATAGTGATATAACAAGAACTGTTTAAGATCTTGATGTTAGCATGGGCGTTTACAGATTACAGTACGCATACGGTGACATAGTCGTTTTGAGACCAGGTTTGCTCAATGCGCAGTTACTTCGACACGCAATAAGTAAGCCACACTAAAATAAGCAACAAATACTTACAAACGATGGTGACAAAGAACGCGTATTAAACACAAATAGTCATAGTCATAATGTTTTTCATATAGGCTACAAAAGAGCACTTACAAAACGTCAAAACTAGTTGCTCGGTTCCAAACAGTCGTTTCTATGGAGAAGAACCGGCAAGTTACTCCATAGTTACTCTTTTAAAAATATGTTGTAGGTATGTTTAACAACTATTTTAAGTATGAGAGAATAATGAGCAACATAATATACCTAAAATGAGAATACGAGTAGCATCAAAGATATAATGTTTAATTCAGAGAGGTGAAGTGATATAATAGTCGTGTCCGCATTACCTCTGCGCGTCCAGGTTGCGCAGCTCGCGCAGCAGGCGGTCGGAGCGGCGCAGCAGGTGCGCATGCGTGCGGCGCGCGGGCGCCAGCGTGCCCAGCTGCGCGGCCAGCGCGCGGCACACGCCGAACGGCGGCGTCGGCGGCTTCGTGCTGCACTGAGGAATCTCCTCCTCTTCGGTGCTGCACAAAATATTTTATCTCAATATTACTGGGGTGCAAGACCATTCATTTAATAGGTATAATTATATATGTATAATAATTTTTAGTTTCAAAAGGGTCAAGTAAGGAGTACCCTTTGATTATATATATGTCTAGATGGAGTGTCAAGGCCCTGACAGCGTCGGAATTTTTTAGCGCCAATTGTGAGGCCCTACACTTTTTTGGCGCCAATGGAGACGCTTGTTTTTCTATCATAAAATAACGTAATATAAAAGGCGAAATTAGCTATTAAAGTGTGTAGAAATTACAGAGGCCAATTGAATATTTATAAATAAGTATCCTATAACCGGTATGTTAAATAAATTATCAATAGTTCCGACAGAATGAATTATTGAAAATATTGGAAAATAAATAAATAAAAAAAGAAGAAGCTTGTGTAAGACGTAGCTGTCACGCACACATGTCAAAACGGTTGGCACGTTGATATTTGTTTCATAATAGCGCGAGAGTCCATCTAGATAATCTAAGGGAGTACCCTTAACCGACGAGCGTGTATGAGAAATGTGATGCGAGTGAATGGCGATAAAAGTATGTCAGGATCGTAGCGAATAGAAATCAGTGGTCTCTTCCAACCCCTCTGAGAAATAGGCGTCACTTATGTAAATATGTTTGTTTATCTTCAGAGAAGATTCCATACATTTTTTCTTAGAAATACACATCCTTACATCACTGTGCTAGTATCATGATCATAATAATTAATTCATGTATTTCCTTGCAGCGTCTGAGCCATCGATGTCGTACGTATACTTGGCATAAATAAAGGTTTGTTTATAGAGGTTGCTAATGAATGTCCGTGCAGGCCTCACCTGTCCCTGGCGGCGAGGTAGTGCCGCTCGTGGTTGCGGTGCGCGACCAGCGAGGCCACCAGCTCGTCCTCGGCGCCGGCGGCCAGCGGCGACCCGCCCGCGCCGTCCAGCCGCCGCCCGCACACCACCTCCGGCGACGTGTGCCCGATGTACGCCAGCACCTGACGACGGTTCGTATCATACAACTATACAAGACAACCTTCGTGACCTAGTGGAAGTTAAGGTAAAAAGAACGCTGATCGTTAACTTAATTTTTTGAATTCCAGTCTTTTCCAAAGTGTTACGTAACTAGTAAAGTACCTATAATGATTCTGCAATGAAACAATTACACATTACCATAGGAAGGGACTGAATCCAAGTGCAAGCACAGTCGCTGACAGTTGCTCAGTGTTTTTTTTGTGACGGGTACTATACGAGGCAGATTTAGGTTTCTATTATTTATAGGTCTAACTTTAGTAGGGTCATTTAGTTTCCCTGCTACTAAGGTGCAAAAATATTCTTCTGATTTGTCTTACGTGATCCAGTTGATGTTTGTCCGGTGGGCAGTTCTTAAAGTCTGGTAACAGGTCAGGGGGCAGCGGGGGCGGGAGCGAAGATAAAGTATTGTCTCTTGGAGATTCAGCACTAAAAAAATAATCATACATTAGGCCAAAGTATCGTAATCTGGCTTTACACAAAAAATACTAGGAGTTAATATATTTCATGATGAAGTCAGACATATTGGTTTACACACCTGTCTGGCAATTGAAGAGGTTCAACGGTTTTTGAAGATGCGACGGATGGATCGTAGTAGAGGGCAGATGCGTCCCAGCAAGCCTTACCAGCTATGTCTCGGAGTAAGACTCGCACTTGACGGTCTGACGTTATCAAACCTGGAGACCAAATGGAAAAGGCCTGTTATTGATTGTATTGCTGACTCTTTGATTGTAAATGTATCGGCCAAGTTTATACCGCTCCAAAAGTGCATTTATTACATGGTTAAGAAAACCAATTTTTTTTATAAAATACGCCGCCCCACACTAGGAATTTCTCCTGTATCGTGGGTGCGTTTCACAAACATGAAAAATCACATACACAATCTTTTTGTCCCGTGCGGGAACCGAGCCCGCAACCCTAAGCGCAGCAGTCCAATTGCTTAGCTACTGCGCCAATGAGGTCGTCTTACAATTACTTAAATATCACGCTTTGGGGGCTTATCATTTCAGCATAGATAGCCGAAAAGAGCAGATCTTTTACTAGTAAGATATTATGATTGCGTCGTGTCTTACCTGGCGTGGTAGCGGCAGGCATGTCGAGCGCAGGCAGCTCGATAAGCGATGCGAGCGTAGAATCGCTTAGTCGAAGCATCTGCACGTGGGGCGCGGATAAAACAGCCGGGCCAAGCTCGCCGCCCAACGTGGGGCTGTCGTGCTGCTCGCACACTGACGACGATACTTGCCAACCATTCCATAACGGCCAGTGGCCCAGGAACAATACCAGTTGAGTGCATATCTATGGTAAATTAAATTAATTACACATTATTTTTATTGAAGAAATATCGAATCTCAAAAGCTCGGTCGACTAATAAAATTGTCACGATTCTATCAATGTATCGATAGTTGGTATGACGAATCATATGTTAACGAAATACATTGGATCCTAATTGGTTATGAAATTTACATATGTACGCAACCAGTTAAGAGCCATTTCACAAAATTTTGACGTTCGAATTCTGTCAAATTTGTCATGTGTGCGTAGCACACCCACACAAAAACAATGCAAACAGTGTAGCGCGAGTTTTGAGACGGACATAAAAATCTTGATCGTTACGACAATGTTTCTTAATCAAGATTTATGAAAATATTTTTGTTTCATTGCTAATTTATTTAGACAAATTATAATTCCTACAATAATAATATAATCACCAAATATAAATATATCATGTTTTGTAAAATTTATTTTAATAATAAATGTATTAGATTGTATTTTTGGAGGATTATTACTCAATTACGTAAAAACGGTTAAAAGGATATAGAAAAAAAATTGCACATGGATAGTTTATAACTCGGATTAACATAATAAAGGCTACAAGCTACTTTTCATGCGTAATGCGAATGCGTTTCATGCGAAAAAATCCAAGTGGACCAAGTCGCGGACAAAAATAGTACAGTCAAGATTAAAGTAGCTGAATATTAATCTAATAAAATATCTTAAACTAATAAAATAATATACTTTACTTGATAAGAAACAAAACCGAATGAAAATAATATATAGAAAATGAAAACGTTGTGTTCGTAGTATATACATGCGTTTGCAATACGAATTTTCGTAATTTAAAATGAGAAAAAAGTGACACAGATCCCACCTCTTTGGGCGCTCGGGCCCGTCTGATCTTTCAACGTTTGTGCATCGTAATTTATTGTGATTTGGAGTGATATTGAACAACATATAATTTTTAATTAAATAAAAGAATTTTAAAAATCTCTTTATTATTAGATTTCTTAAAGAGCATAGTTTATTATGACATGATTTTAAAATTAATATATACCTTTATTCAAAACAAAAAGTCGCGTTAAAATTACAGTCTAAACCGTGAAAATAGGTTTCAGTTTTATTTTTTTTATCAATTAAAAGTGTAATTAATCGAAAATGTGGCACCGTAAGTTTCAATAAAAAAATATGCCTAATGCTTACCGTATTTTTATCATTTAAATTTGTGAATGTAAATGATAGAATTTGGAGCCCGAAATTGACTCAGCGATGATTTTTCAGAAAACGTGTTGCGGGAGATTGAATACCATATACTAATTAAGTTATTTTTTGTAAATCTATTAGCTTATGTGTCAATGCGAAAGATTGGTCTACATTTTACATTTATATATAAATTCCTAAGTACTACCTAAGATGGTAAATTAGGCGTCCGAAATCTTAGAAAACTGCGTAAAAGTGTAAAATGGCTCTTAAGAGTCTGTCACATAAAGAGATAACCATGAGACAGTATGAGATATTTATTTTAGCAAGAAATTTACTGTTACGTAATTATTTGTTAAACAGGATTAATCGATTAATTAATTTGATATTTTGTTAAACAGCACCGTACCGCCACGCGCCATCATTTTTCAATTGTTGGGTGCAGTAAATAGGATAATATTTTTCATATATTTATCTTGTTGATTGAGTGAATCAAATTACCGTTTGAGCCCATAGTTTCACGTCTATAGTGGAGGCCGGTGATGTCTTTGGTCCCAAATTGTCCAGTTGAATGTTGGGGTCGAAGTCTTCGTCCACGGGTAATGATAGGCCTTCGATGTCGGAACCATTAGTGCCTTTCATTACTGCATATAGCACCTGTAAATAGGTTATTTTTAGACAATGACAAATTAAACAAATATTGTTGTCATTGTTTACTTTGAGATCACCATCACTCAGTCAAGAAAGTTATGGAAAGAAAGAAATCATTTATTTGTCAAACACAGGTAGAATTAAAAATTTGGTCTTGTGTGGTTAACAAATGAGTGCGCTGTGTTTTGCCTTATAGGCATACAAATATACACAAACAAAATTTTACATATTGAATAAATAAAAAATCGCAATAATTAATCGACAGAGAAATTCAATTGTTTTATTAAAGAAATAATTTGCAATGTCATAAAAAAAAAGTTAAATTGTCAAGCATTGTTAGAATTGCATTTTAAAGATAATTATCTTCTTCTTCTTTCTTTCTTCTTTTAAAAAATAAAAAAAACCGACGCCCCACAATAGGAATTTCTCCTGTATCGTAGGTGCGTTTCACAAACATGAAATATCACACACACAAACACCCAGACTCGGGATAATCAAATGTGGATCGCACAAATTATTGCCCCGTGCGGGAATCGAACCCGCAACCCTTAGCGCAGCAGTCTAATCGCTTAGCCACTGCGCCAATCAGGTCGTCAAAAATTATAAATTGTCATCAAAAAAATCGTCAATACTGTAATAACATTTTTCTATAAGTAATTCATTAAACTTTCTTTTAAATTGTGACAGCGGCATGTTTTTTATTGGTTCTGGTACTTTATTATAGATTCGCGGAGCGATACCAAAAAATCTTTTTTGCATTAATGTGGTTTTGCACTTTATGTTACATAATTTGTCTACATATTGAGCACGTATTGGAGCCTTTCTAACATAAGACAATTTTATAAAAAGATGTGGATTCAATTTTACAAATAGTGCTGTTTCCAATATATACAGACATGGTAATGTCAAGATTCTTAAAGATTTGAAATATGGACAACAGCTGTCAGTTACTTTAAGATCACACATCGATCTCACACATCGTTTTTGGATCTTAAATATCATCTCCCGATCAGTGGATTGCCCCCAGAAAATAATGCCGTACCTTAAAACTGATTGTACTAAGCCATGGTATGCTGTTAGAAGAGCCTGACTATTCGCGAAAGTTGAAACAGGGCGTACGCGGTTTTACTGAGACGTTTGCACAATGCCTCAACCTGAGGCTTCCAATTTAGTTGATCATCTATTATTATTCCTAGAAATTTGGACGTAGTTGTAGCCTCAATATTAACGTCTTTGTACGAAATGTTGGTTTTTGGAATTTCGCAGCGCTGATGAAAATGCATAACTTTAGTTTTGCTCAAGTTTATCAATAAATTATTATTTTTTAGCCACTCTATAATAGTATGCAAACACGTATTTATTTCTTTTTCATAATTTGCTTTACTGGTGCATTTTATAATAGCCGTACTGTCGTCCGCAAAAAGAACCATTTTGTGAGAAGTTATTTTTGGGAAATCATTGATGTAAATTAAAAATAGTAGCGGACCCAGCACGCTGCCTTGAGGCACACCGTATTTTATATATCTTGGATTTGATAAGTATGTTGTTTCCAATTTGCTCTTAGGACATATTCTAGTTATTTCTGTTTGTTGTATTCTTTTACTGAGATATGATTCTAGCAGCTGAAGTATATTCCCTCTTACACCATAGCCTTGCAATTTGTGTAATAAGATTTTATGGTCCACGTAATCAAAGGCTTTAGTCATGTCAGTATAAATTGCGCAAACTGGGTTCCTTTTATCAACGACTGTCATTACATTAGCTAGCAGGTCATGAAATGCCATATTAATATTAGTATTCTTCCTAAACCCCTGTTGTTCTTTGGAGAATAATTCAAACCTCTCGAAAAAGGCATATAAACAGTTATATATAACTTTCTCAAATATTTTCGAAAATATAGGAATTTTTGGTATAGATCTATAATTTTTAATGTCTGTCTTATCATCTTTTTTATGTAAGGGCTTAATAATAACTTTCTTTAGGTTTATAGGGAAAACACCGTCAGTAATGCATCGATTAATTATGTGCACAAGTGGGGATGCAATTACTTCCTTTGTATGTTTAATAACTTTTGTAGATACATTGTCATGTCCGACAGTGTTGGTACATTTTAAATTATTAATAATTCTTATTAAACCATTGATAGTTAGGGGTTGCATAAATAAGGAATGTAATGTCAAATTATTAAAATTAGTGTTATGGGCTGAAATGTCAGGATTCTTATTATTTTCAATTTTATGGTTAATGTACAAGTATATCATGAGGGTATATTGATCTGCAAGTTGAAGTTATTATTGTGTTCGGGTTGGCGTTAAATGTTAACAAGGCGATCGAGTATGCATTTAGTCTGGATCATGACCTCCGCAAAATAGGTCAGACAATTCAATAATTCGTGCAAATTCCTTCACAAGATCAGGGTGAATTTTGTAAGATCAATAGGTTGTGTAACCATCGCTAGACTTCAGTTTTGTCGGGCGCCGGTGTTTTATTCATTAACACCTTATTACGTGTAAGCGTGTGAGATAGTGTTGTCATAGGTAAGAGTTTTCATTTATAACGGCATCACGCGCGGTCTTCTGTACAGTCAGTAGCTGATTTTAGTTGTATTCACTTATTTCTAAAAAAAAATAACATAATTCAAAATGCATAAGATTGTGAGTACCTATTTATACCTACTTTATATTTGAACACATCGTCATTTTATTGCCTTATAGCAGTAAAGTTATACATTGAATTGGTTATCTTATGCGACCCTCTTGAGGCTATCAAAAACAATAAGAGAACTTGATATTTGATAGACGTGAGCAATGGTAGATCGGTTAAAAGACCATCTATCATTTTAATCAAGTACATAGATTGTTATACATGTGTTTTTGCAGATGCTGGTCGCCCTCGCCATGTTCGCCATGGCCGCAGCTGCTCCTCAACAGGACGCTGTCTACATCCTGAAGCACGACTCTGAGATCACCCCTGAAGGTTACAGCTTCGAGTAAGTCTATTACTAGTATTTTTTTTAAATAAAATCGACGCCCTACACTAGGAATTTCTCCTGTATCGTGGGTGCGTTTTCACAAACATGAAATATTACATACACTAACACCCAGACCCGGGACAAACATCTCGGTCACAAATATCAGCGGTTCACACGAATTTTTGTCCCGTGCGGGAATCGAATCCCTTAGCGCAGCAGTCCAATCGCTTAGCCACTGCGCCAATCAGGTCGTCAATTATATTATTAATTTAATTATTATATATTGTAGTACTTGTAGCTTGCTACATGAAATTGTATGAAGTAGATTGAATGCGAAGGACCTAAAAATATGGTGCTACTTGGTAACATATTGTCTTATATATCTAAGAGTTTAAGACTGCAAAGAGTTTACTAATTAAATTGTGAATTTTGGAGCAAACTGCCATAATCTCATTAACCTAATACAAAGCACAAACTACGATGTATCAAAGTTTATTAATGCGATAATTATTATAATTTTCCTACTTCTTTATTACTATAGAAGTAAACTACTAAAATAAGTACTGCTAGACCAAAATAAATTTAGAACATAATGAAATTGAGATAATATTCCGAAATAATTTGTCGGTAAAATGTATTGTTTCAAAGACATAATATACCTATCACTGGAACTTTCAATGGCAAAACATTTCCTACCAAGTTCATGTTATACTTCCCAGCTTCGAGACGAGCGACGGCACGTCTCGCCAGGAGACGGGCACGTTAAAGCAGCTGAGCCCCGAGCAACAGGCGCTCGAGGTGACCGGCAGCTACAAGTACTTGGGCACCGACGGTCTGACGTACGTCGTTACCTTCGTCGCTAACGAGCATGGCTTCCAGCCCCAAGAGCATGTCGAACACCAGCAGTAATGATCATCACCAACTTTTTTAACGTCTTAACTAAAGTATTGTCATGGACAAATGTTCTATGTTTACAGTCATGTGTAAGATATTTTTATAGAAATCTTTGATCAAATATTTGCTGCATTATAATATAAAATGTACAGTGTGTGTAGGTTTTACTACGCATACTGCTTACATGTTATTATAATTTTTTACGTTTTTGTATAATTTTTTTGTATAAATATGTTGTAATAAATAAATTTTCATTGTAATAATAATTATGTTTTTAATGTTATAAAAAAAACAAAGCCTAACGAACACTGCAGGAAATTCTTATCTAGACGACTAGGTGTTCTAGCACACGGAAATATACCCTGAAAAAAATGCGGTAAAATTTTCCACGTAATCGAAATAAGGAGAAAAATAGCTTCTTTATTCTTCGGTTATACTCGTATGTGTGTGTATAATAGTGGTGACATCACCACTCACGAATAAGGGCCACGGGGCCATTCGAATGAAACATGTCAGTACAATAGGAGAAATCTTAATGAGATAGTCTAGTATATCCACATTCCACTCACCTTAAATATCATAAGAAGTAGCGTCTGCTCCCCGTCCTTCTCTTCCATGAGGTAGTTGGGGCCGCACCGTACTGCGAACTCCGCGAGACACAACAGGAGCGACCCAGCCAGCGGCTTGACGGCGTCGCGCGCGCTGCTGGCTGAGATCTGAGCCAGGCACGCGCATATCCACTTGATGATTTTACCTATTGGGATATTGTACACATATTATTTACTAGCTGGGCCCCGCGGTGCTACCCGCTACATATTTTCGGGATAAAAAGTCGCCTATGTATTTATTCACAGTGTCAGCTACCTCCATACTAAATTTTATCAAAATTGGCCAAGCCGTTTGAGTGTGAAGAGGTAACAAACATACAAATATACACACTCACAACTTTCGCCTTAATAATATTAGTGTGATTATATGAGGCAGGTGTGGCGTAGTGGTTAACAGATTCATATGAAAACAATGATGCAAGTTTAAATCTTCAAAACTATTAATGTGACATTTTCAATGTTATATACCTATTTATAATATAAATTACACAGACTTACACAAAAGGCAATTACAGGATAACCAACATTTCCCGAAAATCATGTTTATATAGTGTAGTGTTCTTACCAGCTAGTCCTGGATATTGCTCCACGATGCGATCCGTGTAGTCCGCTAGCACCAACACGCAGTCACTCACAACCTTCGCTATGTTCTTGTTTTTCATCTGCAATTAATATACTATATGAACATGGCTTTGGGCTACGTTTATTAGTTAAAAAGTTGTACGTATAGATGATAATATTGTTGTTGTACAGTACAGAGTAAGACCTGGATGCAATAGGCCCAGATCAGGAAAGAGGGGCGTTTACGAGAGCAGGCTGTTGGCCAGCAGTTAGTTAATTTTATTAAAAGCTGGTGATGACCTACATATGAAAATAAAACAAATATAAGGAGAATATTTGGTATTTTTTTAAAGATATATTAATATATGAACATAAGCACTGAACATAAGGTACCTACGTATTCTATGGTTTAGTTAAAGATATATAATTATGTCACATACCATAAGCATCTGCAACAGGCACGTGACGTAAGCAGGCAGGCGCTCGCAGTGCGTACGCGTGGCCAGCAAGTGACACACGTGCGCCGTTAGTGCGCATGCGCCTGCGCACCGAGCCGCGCCGCCGCCCTCCCGCCGACACACACGCACCACTATGTTTAGCACGTGCTCCTGTACCGTAGTACCATAGTGTAGTCAAATGTTAAGTTGGGTATACCCAACTAGGGTAGTTAATTCGCATGTCTAAAGAACGATAATTGATAAAAAATAGACATCTTATTTTTCTATTTGAAGTTGATGAACGATTATATTTGGTAATTAAACATCAATATAGTTAATAACAATAGGTAAATGTCTTGATAAAAGCCGGCACAGTTTACTTTACGTCGTAATCAAGCCAGCTAAGATACAGGCTGACTCTTCTTGTATTACGTACCTTGAGGTCGGGACAGGACACGGTGTTATACTGGTGCGGGTAGGGTTGTAACATAGGCGCGTTCATTAAGCCGTCGGGCAGCGAGAGCAATGACCCCAGGAACGTCACAGCAGCTGTGCGCGGACACTGAAACAATTAGGATATTGAAGACACTGCTTCTACACTACCAGCATTTTAAATGATCTTTTGTAAAATTAGAACAAGGTTTATTTTAAATATTATTCGTTGTAGTTCCTACGCCTTTACATTATTAGGTAGGCATACTATAAAATATTTAATACATACTAATTGAATTATTATAACCTATACAAATTACACGTAATAATTGATAGAAAAAGGGGAGATATACAAAAATAATTCACAAGCAACTCACCGAGGGTCCCATATCCGAGGAGTTCAGCACCACAGTGGAGGCGTGCACGAAGTCGAGCAGCAGCAGCGAGTACCCATCGAGTGCCAGCGACAGGTACCGCGGCGCCGCGTGCTCCACTAGCACGTCCACCACCGAGCGGTCCTCGCCCGTCAGACCTGGTACCACAAACATACACTAGTCGTATAGTTCCCTAGTTCCCGTCACGTAAAAACAACGCTGACCGTTAACTATTTTTTTTGAATTGCAGTTTATTTTAAAGTGTTACGTAACTAGTAAAGTACCTATAACTATTCTACGATAAAACAATTACACTTAATTGTAAACCACAATAGCCTAGTACCATAGGAAGCGACTATATCCGAGTGCAAACACAGTCGCTGACAGTCGCCTAGCGTTCTTCTTACGTGACGGGAACTATACCACGAAGATATACATAGACATTACACATACATAGAAGGAATACGGTAACTGTGGTACACGTAGAGCTGCTTTTCAAAGCGTGATAAATGCTTTACGCATACCCCGCCGCTGGGAGACAACTGCGTTATGTAGGACTTCCCCGTGAACCGAAAGCACTGGTCCACGAGAGTATGCCCACTAAAAACCCATGCCTGCTGACGCCTATCTTGGCGGGGAGGGATCATTTCAGCACTCTAATCCCAACGAAGAGAGCCTACGAGCGGTAATACCTAAGTATGTCCGGCGCACCTTAGGTGGTCAATATCGGTAGCATCTTGTATTGACGGCTTTACCTACACAGGTGAAGCGGCATTGGTATTTACTAATTGTATGGGCTAATTGTCTCACGGAACTGTTTCCGTGAGACAATTAGCCATTACAATGAAACAATATTACTAGCTACGTTTTTATTTAACTGATGATGTTTTTTTTTTTTTTAAAAAAACGTCGCCCCACACTAGGAATTTCTCCTGTATCGTGGGTGCGTTTCACAAACATGAAATATCACATACACAAACACCCAGACTCGGGACAAACAAATGTGGATCGCACAAATTTTTGCCCCGTGCGGGAATCGAACCCGCTACCCTTAGCGCAGCAGTCTAATCGCTTAGCCACTACGCCAATCAGGTTGTCAAAATGATTGAGAACAATGACTATAACATTTTATTATGAATATTTTAATGCAAATTTGAAATCAATATTCATCAAAAGTGTTAAAAACATTATAAGTAGGTCTAGTAGTACTATCAAAGAAATACGAAAAATGTTGCAAAAAATAAAACATTTTTTATTTGCTTAAAAATTGTTCGGCAATGCGTGAATAACTGGAGGACATATACGGCGTACATATCTGATGGTGGGTATGTCAATAAGATTATATTATGAGACTTAATAGACACCATGGAATAAAGATAGACCAGGAACTTACCATGATGTAGCGCTCGCTGGTACAGGTGGAGATGTGCCAGGTGCAGGCGATTGTTGCAGGAGGACGGAGCACCCGGACCCTGCGCCTGCGTCGACTCGCATAGCAGACGCAGCGCCAGCAGCTTGCCCGCCCTGGGTAATCACATACTCAAGTAAATATTACGACGCGTAGACCGAACAAAAATAGGATTAACAACGTTATACGTTAGTTGGCCCCACATCAAAGTCATATACCAACACGCTATATACCCTGGATAATACCAACGGAGTTAAGCGATCCTCCCGTTTTTGTCCCCATTCCATTCTTCTGTCTTCACACAGATCACATCATTATCAACGTCAACTATGTTACTGAACGCAAATATTTTGTTGTTTCATTAATTTCGTAACTTAAGAAAGGCTACTGTAATCGCGATTGTCACCGGTCCATTGAACGCTTGCTTCATTTAGATTTCACATTGTTATTTAGGCTAATCGAATGTTTGAAATGATGTTGACTCATCGTAGTTAAACAAATGACACAGAACAATAATCACGTTAGATACAAAACAATAACAAACCTATGCGAGGGCGGCAGAGCCTCCGCCTCGAGGCACCAGCCCGCCACCAAGTTGAACGGCACATGTATCTCCGTGTTTCCATTTAGCGTCTGATTCGCACTTATCTGTAATAGAAACAACATGTCACCACCGATATACACAAATTCTTTAGTTTTTAAATACATAGCTATCAACTTTGAAACAAACGAATAACTGCCTCTAAACTGTCATCTGCGAAAGACTTCTGGTGTGGATCGTTGTTGTTATTAAAGACGTTATCTGCATTTTTAAATTCCATATTAAAATATTATTTGTTTAACGTCTTGAGGTGTCACACACGCTATCACATTCACATTCCTTTACAAACAATCGTTGAATTTGAACACTTGATATGAAAATACCCTCAAAGTAAATTATAAATAGTCTATAATATTTGTAAACAACGACCTCTTTTTTTCTGAGCCGTCTCAGGAGTCTTCTTTTTCCTGCTCTTCTTTCGCATTGGCAGTCCTTAAAAACTTTGGATTTGGACAACAGTTCGCACAAACTAAAGAAAACCATTCACAGAACACGGGACCAAGCGACCGCTTAGAAATCATGCAGATGGATAATAAAAGAACAATAAAATGCTGTATATAAAAACAATAACAAATCATACAATAGCGGAGATGAATGCGAATGATTTTTGTATTGCACCATCTGCCAAACATTGACAGATATCGACTGATAAGTTACTCCAGCGTGCCCGTATTTGTGATAAACATTAACAGATGGCTGGCTGGCTTTGGAATAACATGATTTCATTATATAAGTATTTATTTACGGTACCGGTTCAATTTAAGCATATTTAATGTGTTCAATTCCAGGTAAATATTGTTTAACTACGTCGTGGGTGGGTGTTGGGTAAACGAACTCGATTTAGCAGAATTTTGTACATTTCATATCTGAAAATATACGATAGCTTGATCGTCCAGTTAATGAATTGGTTACACGGATTAAAACAGGTCAATATGAGCATAAAATACGAGAAAAAACCTTTAAATGACTAACTGACCTTGTTTAAATTCGTTAGAATAGATAGAGGATATCACTATTATTTCAATAGCAAGCGAGTGCCATGTAGATAAGTTGCTAACTACTACGCATATATTTGGGGGAAAATAGCTTTGTTTTATGAACGAAACGCCACTGTAAAGAGCAGCATTCACATTATGTGAAGAAGGTACTAATATAAAATACCTAAAACTGCTGCATCTATATTCGTCCGTCATTAATTATAAGATAGGTCCGTGCCTTACGAATGTACTTTTAATCAGTAGTCGTAAGTTTTGCCGGTCGATCCAACTATACCTACGTGTGAAAGAACTGGGTGCACATATTATGTTTGCAAATACATTTGTGCACTTTAATAACTCCGGCATAGTTGGCAATAGGATGAGATAGGCTGACATGACTAATTCAGTTAGAACGACATTATCCATAATCATATTATCTCAAAACTGGAAGGAAAAAGTAAAAAATAATTTAAATTATTTGTATGTTGCATTGGTTTCTAACGGGAAAACGCTTTGTCAAATATTATTAATATGTTATTAAAATAGTTTTAGTTCGAATTTAGAACGATGAAACCATATTATTTGAAAATCGAAAGGATTCATATCTTTACAATGTTTTAAACTACGAGTTAGTGTTACTGATACAACGAAACGATTTAAACTGAGCTAGCTAGTTAAAGGAAACACAATCACGACTTAATTCTACCCACTAACGTTGCTAATTTATATTTCGCGTTCCTCTACCTGAAGAAATTCGTCAAGGTTGTTCGTAAAGAAAGTGACTCGGAAAATAACAAAGAAAATCAGTGACAAAAAATGTGACGTAATTAGTAGACTGTCAATTGTTATTTCTAACATAATGTCAGGAGACGAAACTAATGGTTTTTGTTACTGGGGTAATAGCTAGCGAGGAGTGAGTGATGACCACAATATATTTAAATACGCCTTTTAATATAAATTAGCCAACAAACGGTTTGTATGTATTTGACGACATGATTAGCGCAGTAGCTAAGCGATTGGATTGCTGCGCTGAGAGTTGCGGGTTCGATTCCCGCACGGGGCAAAAATTTGTGTGAACTGCAGATGTTTGTCCCGAGTCTGGGTGTTTATGTATGTGATATTTCATGGTTGTGAAACACACCCACGATACAGGAGAAATTTCGTTGTGGGGCGACGTTTTTTTAAAGAAAAAAATAACGTAATTATTAAACAAAAAATTAAAACTAAATAACTTAAAAAAAAACAACTCGTGGTGTATTATTTTGATTCTCAATCAGGAATGAATGAACCACAAGCATACGCGATACTAGTACAACCCTATTTGCTTCAAGAAAACTATGCAGAAAACGCGACGTAGATTGAGGAAAAGATTATGTATGACAAAATACGCTACGCATACGACATGACTCAATTGATTTAGAAATCAGACGTAAGATAATGTACCTAGATGTGGCACAAACAGCGATAAACATGTCCGAAACATAATATATTACTCAGCGCATATTATTGTTTCCACAACGTATTAGTACTTTTGAATGCGTCGCATTAGCTAGTGTTTATTGTTTTAGACTGATTAAGTCGTGAATAACGAACATTCTATCTGGACTTAGTTTTCCAATGAAATCAGATTTTATTTACAGAGTTACTTTTTTATATTAGCCATGTTCGTCTTACTGCAGGATAGAAACTCAAAGATTTTCTGAAATACTCCTATGGAAATACTATGTACATGATTATGGCTGGATAAAAATATTTCTCAATGAACTTTATTTAATTATATAAAATACAGATTTAGTCGATCGATAATAAACATTAATTTGCTGTGCAAAAGCAGTCAGTTTGGCGTATGTACTAAAAAAAAAGTGTGAGAGCGAGCTTACCTTGAGCAGCGTGCAGTTGAGGTGTATAAGATAGTTGTAGAGGTTGGCGTGCGCCTGCGGGTCGCGCAGCAGGTTGGGGTCCCCGAGCGCGGCCAGCATGCGGCGCCACAGCACGGCGGCCACGTCGGGCAGCCAGCCGCGCGCGCGCCCGCCCATCACCACGCCCACGCCCTCCCCGCCCCCGCCCCCGCCGCCCAGCGACTCGCTGGACTCGTTCTCCGTCCATTCTGGTATACCGATATCCAATGAACCTACTATCTCTTCATTCATTAATCTAGACATATATGCAGTGTATTATAATGTTCAAAATTCCGCCACTGCGTCGATAAGGTTGCTTTAATAAGAAGCCATCTAATACGAATATATCCCAGCTACTTAGCTCGTGTTACCGACGCAAGCAAACTCTAAACGACTTTGTTCTGGATAAATACACGTTACTTAAATGACCTCGTGTTAAAACAACCTTATTTGTTTTTAGCTCTTAACTCCTGTTTAGAGACACTACACACCTTCCAAGAGTGAAGAGCTACCAGGACACAAACACATAATAATAAAGGTGTACATACCAACGTTACCACTGTCTGAAGCCAGGTCGATCTGTAAAGGGGAGTCTTTGATGGAGCTGCTCTCTACGCCGCTAGAGGGCGCCGGCGACGGTGAGCGGGAACCTGAAAAGGTTACTACATTAAATATTACATTAGGCTGAGGTCGCACTAGCTAGCTAGGTGGGGCGACGATATACGCAAAATGGCTGGCAGCGGTTAGAAGCGGAAGGCCCAAGATCGGACTCAGTGGAGTGCCATAGGAGAGGCCTATGTCCAGCACTGGACTAAGATAGGCTGATGATGATGAGGCCGCACTACGGTTAAACTGACGCAGTATTTTTAACCGCGTGTCATGGAAACTAATACAGACAGCCGTGCGGGAAAAAACCGCAAGTGCGGCCGTTTTTATTAGTTTCCTTGAGTCACAAAATCATGCGGTTAAAAATCGCGGCTGGTTAACCGTAGTGCGGCCTCGGTCTTAGAAATTTGTTAATATCCGATAGGTTCAGGAACTAAATAATGCAACATGTAGTATGTGAAAACTTAATTCATGAATGATCATTCTTCCTTTGTATGAAGAGAAAAAAAGTTTTTTTTTAATGTTTTAACATTTGATAGCCACATGGAATAGGTCACGGTGTGGTGTACAGATTGGTCAGTTGATAAGGATGTTGCCGAGTTGGCCGTCCAGAGTGCGCCGGACGTACTTAGGTATCGTCTTAGACAAATAAGTATTTCCTCCATGGTATCGTCACTCGTAGAGGCTCTCTACTTGCACCTAATATCATACATGTAATATCTCCATAGAATGAAACAAACATACCACTGGCTGAATCTCTCTCCTCGTGTTGTAATGAACTTCGTAACGAATCCAATGAATACCATCTCCTAGACTTATCGTTTACTGGGTCTTTGGTATCTGTTAACAATAAAAAAAGCAATGTTAATAAAAGTTGATAATCATAAAATTTTCGTACATGCATATTTTATTATTATAGTCTGATAAAAAGTGTTTAAAATAAAGTTACTTACCCATATGCGCTTGCGCATGTTTCGTCAAATAAGGGTCGCTGCGACATCTGGTCAGCTGCCGTCGTGTACTACCGGTGTCTTTACGTTGTATTGGCTCGTGGCCCGATTTTGGTGATTTACCTGTAAAGGAACATGGTACAGTAAGGTCGCACATGTTGATATGTTATCGTTACAAGTGGTTAAGCCAAGTCCAGGCACGTACCCGGCGTCCTGGCGGCGTGCGCGGCGCGGCCGGCGGCGGCGTGGTGCGGCAGCGCGGGGCGCGGCAGCGGCGCGGGCGCAGCCGGCACGCGCCGCCCGCCCCGCCCGCGCTCGCCACTCATGCTATCTGACAGGTCCAACGAGTACACGTGCCGAGCTAGCACCCGAGTCAACGTTTCCATTGTTTTCTGGAACAAAATTACAGTCGTATAATTTGATCCGCCTTCAGATTGTAGAAATTATAGAATTAGAATAGATAGATAGAATATAGAACCACTATGCATTGTATTGTCATAAAATCCGTACTCAACATACTGAGAATGACAAATAATAATTATCAAACTAGTAAAGACTTCGATTGTCATTATTTTGAAAATATCTTTCTTATTGAACTCACCGCCCATTCCTTGATAAGGTCCTCCCAGTGCGTCAGCCGAGAGAGAAGTTCCATGAAGTTCTGCCAAAGTTCAGGCTTCACCGCCACGTTAAGGTTTGCCTTGATCCATGTTACTATCAGGGTTTGGAACAGCGCAGGCGCAAGAAAACCTCCTATAACAAATACGGAGTTTATGTAGTAAATCGTTAAGAGTACGTTATTTTTTAAATATTAACAAATAAGATTCTTTTCGGCCACGTAGTCCGATATGAAACGTATATAATTATATAAAAAAGTTTTGTTACCTAATGATTCTTGTTTCCGCTTAGGCGGCACTTTGGTAAGCACCAGTGACGTTATTTGTAGTAGCACCAGTAACAGTTGTTCCCTGTCAAATTAAATACTGATCAAATAAGTTTCTGTTTAGAATAATATCTAATGTCAATATAGGTCTCATGCCTTCTTTAAAATTTTTACATGCACATTTTTAAGACAAAACGGAGCTGATTTAAAAAATTACAATAAGATAAGACACTAACCGCCGCACTCAGAGACGTTAATGATTACTAAAACTGACACTAAGGAACGATTACACGAACAAAACCTTTACTTAGTAATAGTTTAATTATCATTAAATGTCTCTGAGTGCGGGGGTAAGGTCTAAAGCTAAGAGCCATTGAGAAGTACTGGTTATTTTTATTCCAAAAAGTTGATTCAAGGAGTAAGTGTGAAGTTCTCTTCTCGCTTACTAATTGACGCTGCTTTTACCCCATAAATCCTTGAAAGAAGACTCTTATTAAGAATACTAAAAAGTATTTATTTGTTTACCAAGTGTTGGCATCCATGGCGACGTGCATGACCATGTATCTGTAGATGTTGAGCACGCGCTTGCACGTGTCGGTCTGCTCCTCCAGCAGCTGCTGCTGGCTGAGCGCGCCGGGCGGCGCCACCGGCGACGACGACGCTAGGAACACGGTCGCCGCTTGTGTCATGAAGATTTGTAGCACGTTCTACAACAATTATGGGTTTATTACATTTCACATTAGGAAGATTTAAGGCTGGATAACTCCAATACAGACTAGTATATTATTAGTAGAGTGTAGACCCAACAGAAGTTGTTATTGTATTGGAGAGCTCATAAATTTAAAGCTCATAAAATAAAAGTTTACTTTAACGGTATGTTGAGAATATTTCGAGGAGTTAGAATAGCATTTTGGGGCATGAGCATCATGTTGATAATCCTATCACGGAATTTGGTAAAAAAAAAATTTGAGTTATATCAGTCTTACGTACATACTTAGTGCACAAAATACCTAGATCTTTACTTTAAATCAATTAGAAGTAGTACACAAGGTAATCATTAGTAGAGTGTGTGTACCTGCAGGCCAGCGCGCACCATGACGTTGTCCCGGCCGACGGCCCCCAGGTAGGAGTCGTTGCGCAGGCGCCGCGGGGGCGCCGCCGGCTCGCCGCCGCCCTGCTGCTCGAACGAGCTCTCCACGAGGAACGGGGGGATCTCTGCTACCTAATACAAACATCGATTGCCTAATTTATTCTATTTCTATAGCTAAGTAAATACCTAAGTCAGACTTTATCTTGAATATGAATATGCTTGATTGTACACCTAACAAGTAAAGAGCAAGTAATGAGAGATGAAGTCTTTTGGGAAACTTTTGATACTTTTTTACTGTAATTACTTTCGTAAGTGTTATCTATATTATTTACTATATATTCCGGTTATACTCACATGTGTATTCGGGAATGCCCGACTAGTTTCTCTAGTTTAGTCGGGCATTCCTGCATCCATTAATAACTTTTGATACTGCTTCTGCTTTATATAAAGCTCATATAGTAGGACAAAGGTTGGCATGACATCAAGATTGTAAGGGCAGACTGTAGAAAGGTACCCAGACGTACTACTAGGTAATCAATGAGTATCTAATCCCATCATATAAATTAACAAAATAATAATTTGATTTGTAATTATTTATATGTTGTCATACTTCTCAAATTACACACTAACCGCCGAACTCAGAAACATTTAATGATTACGACGACCTCAAGGACGATGTAGATATTGAGAGAGAACGCAGGGCGCTAGCGGTCCGGAGTAACATGTTGGTTCGTAGATTTGCTCGCTGTACAGAACAGAGAGAAATAAACGTAATAATATTATTACTTAAACTATCACCAAGTAAAGATTCCCTTTGTCAAATCTTTACTTAGTGTCAGTTTAAGTAATCATTAACGTCTCTGAGTGCGGCGGTTAGACTGATTCGAAGTTCGGTAATATGTATTCGTAAATCACAATAATGTCAAACGGAAACTATAACGCGAGGTGGGTGCCATTAGCGGGCGACTCGGTTTGCGAGAAATCGAGGCAACCATGCATGTGACTACGTTAATGTGCCATAAGACCGCCCTCGCCAGCTACAAGTATACATTACTATTTTACTGTTTATGTTACTGTTAACTGCTACTAGAATATCGACATTTTAATCGCAGTTATATAAAGAAAAATGTAAGCTTTTTATTGCTGAGTTAACTATATATAGCACTGATACTTTCCATGTGTGGGGACATTCAAATGATTGTAAGGCGCAACCTAGATAGTCAGCTACACCAAATTGCTAAGTAGCTTATTTTACTGTTCCAGCTATTATTATATAACCCATTTTGAAGCCCACGAAGAAGTAAATTTTAAGAATAGACATTTTAACCATAGCAAGTTATATCCTATCCTTCTAATATTATAAACGCGAAACTTTGTGAGGATGGATGCATGGATGTTTGTTACTCCTTCACACAAAAACTACTGGACGAGTTTAGTTGAAACTTAAGAGCTTTTTAGCTTAAACTTTAGAAAAATACACACACAAGGCTATAATTTATAACAATACGGACTACAAGACACAAAGATCACCTCATCAGGTTACCACTATATCGGTCTGCCCCCCTGGGTGGTGGGATAGTTCAGGAGATTATTTTCCTCGCGAAAAAAAAGGTCACCTCTATAAATAATAAAGAAGTAAGTACTGACGTTCATCTGTATCCAGTCCTTGTAGAGCGCGATGACGCGGCGCGCGGCGGCGGCGTGCGCGAAGGGCAGCAGAAAGGCCTGCCGCAGCACCTCGATGGTGAAGTCCACGTGCTCGCGCGACGAGCAGCACAGCACGTCGCGCACCACCAGCTCCGAGCTCAGCTCCTCGAACACGCCCGAGCCTGCCCGACAACATTATGATGGTTAGACATTTTTGTACATAACTATGTCATAGTTACATGAGATATTCTACCATAACTGTAAACTCGAGCATTTCACCCAGCTGACTCTGAAACTACAAACCTGATTCTAAGCTAGGATGCGGAGTGTTAGAAGCGGAGTCATGGGACGACGCTCTACTCGAATCTGAAGGATGGCCCACAGTGAACGAGGTCTCCTCTTCATGGTGCAGTGACGTCGCCGGCGTGGGCGTGTTGGAGTGCGGCAGGTGCGAGCCCGTGCTCGTCATCGACGACGGCTGTCCACCGTCACTGCCCTGCTTCTTCATGAAATGGGCGTAGCTGGCCACCCACTTGATTAGTGTCACTCGACATAAGACGTAGTCGTCTTCCAGAATGTTGTGCTGTACTGGTAATTCTGTTAACGAAAGGATAAAGATAAAACAGTGAACACAATTTTGTGTTCTTTATGTAAGACCTATTATAATTATTGTATAGATATATCTATACAATAATAATACTGAAAAAATATTTGGAAGTATACTTCCAAATATTTTTTCAGTAGGTGTTTGATCTTACGTCTATAAAGAGTTCATTCATCATATTTCGAGGGATTTCTGTATCTATTTGAAGTTTGCAAAACAGTAGCCTAGATTTTTTTTTAAACCCATATCCCAACATTTATGTACCTACAGATCAGTGGCATGTAATGGATTTTTTCAGCAAAATTTGAACCTCGATCTTTGAGATTAAACGCCTTCAACCATAATCCATTCGGCCGTCGGATTAGATAGCACACTTGGCTATCTAAAGATAAATCTGTTCAAATAAGTATAAATACTCACCTAGATTAGGTTTATACAATGAATTCTTAACATTATACTGAGGACATATAACAGGCAAATAATAAATCTTTAATTTCTCCAGTAGAAATGCAAAACATCTCATTGCCTTCGTGTGAGACCTGTCTCTCCATTGTATCTTTGTAACTGAAGTGGCCATTCCGTCGAGAAGTATTTCAAAGAAATATTTAGTCTCATTGTCAACGGCCTTCTCGTTAGCAGTCGGCGGCAACAGTGGTTGTATCTCCACACTCTGTACGGGGTTCAAGGCATTCGTGTCGTGGAAGATGGAGGCCGACACATTGGCTATCTTTCCCATGATACCTGTTGGAGTCTGTTCTACAACAACTTTTTTTGCATTATCTGCAGCCGAGTTGAAATTCGGATGGTGCAAAATATCCTCTATAGTAAAATCGCCGGAGCCTTGCGTGTCGTTGGCTGTTATATCAAAAGGTTTTGGCTTGAGAGGAGAGCCTCTGGGCAGGATGGTCGGCTCCGGCATGCCTGGCACCAGGGTCGCGAACATCTTGTGAACTTCATTTGGAGCATTATCACCAAGTGCTTGATACCACAGCAGGAAATATCTATAAGCAAACATTAAATTGAAATCATATAATTTGATTGGCTAAACATCAACTTTATTGAGTAATTATTATTCTAATTAATACTATTGATACCTTATAGCCTCTGCTCTTAATTTTTGTGAGTTCCCACTATGGAGGAGTTTTGAAAATATTCTCGTCAATGAGTGCAACTGCCATCTTTTTCCAATCAGTTCTGGCAGTAGGCATAATACCTTATCTAGAAGGGACAAAGCCCCTTCTAGCTCTTCTCTGCCTGCTTTATGAACTATAACACACAATACATTGTTAATAGGTATTTCAATGAGATAGTGTAAGGTTAACATGAGTGTTACATGAAACTGGAAAATATGTTGTTTAATATGGTCATTAAGATACTATTATGTTTTCCATTGTTCAGCCCATTAGCGACATATCTGGCTATGTGACTCAGACCTTTGTTAGAGATTCAAATGTTATCCTTGTATAAATTTAGTTTGGGTTAAAATATACTTCCTGTTAGTAAATATATTTTGGTATTCCAAGGGTGGCAGCATTGTTTACTAGTAAAATGTTAAAAATAAAAGATGGTTAAGCATCCCATGACTGTACTATTCTTATCGTCCCAATGTCAAGACTTTCCAACATGTAATGATAAGCTGATGGTAATCTAGTGATAAGATAATGACATCTACCAGGATCAATGTGATGCATTAACTTCAAGGCACATGTAAAATGATTACCTAAACATAATTTAGTTAAATAATGTTTTAATAAATATAATACTGGTGTATTAATTATAATAAAATAATCTTAGTAATACCTGTGGCAATGTAAATTAATGGCATCGACAAAACAAGCATTAAAAATATCTATGAAGATTTCAGCATTGTGTAGTGTAATTTTTATTAACTCCTTTTATTCTGGTAACTTGTTTTATACATTTATACATTATTTAACTAGTTTATATAAATAGCAAAAAGATTGATATGTGGTACATGACTGATTGTCTGATGAAACAAAACACCCAAAACTCACCGAGATGAAATGGAAGTTCTGTACCGCAAAAACAGAAAAATAATATTTAAATATGTGTATCTATTGGAAGTATCTACAAATTAAAATAGCAATACATATTTTTAATGTTATTACATATTTGACCACACGAAAATAAATAATTTCATGTAGTTCACACATTTTAGTCAAATTATTATAAATTTCACAAATTAGAATATTTTTTTATGTACCAATATAGTTCAAAATCATAATTATTTTATACAAATTATGCTTATCAATAGCTTCACAACACAAAAGCAGCTCGTTCAGATTATTCTTTGTTTTATTTACAATATTCAGTAAAAAGTATGTATATTGTGACAGTTACCTCTTTGTCGCAAATTGTTTTCGGCTTGAATGAAGTTATCATACAATATAAAGTAGACATGGCTAAAGTTACTATCAAAGTAATTCTTAGCTTCATCTGCGTCATAGTGTTCTGAAACAAAACAAAAATATTTATTTAACTTAACACACTTTTATTTTAAATAAGTACAGTAAATAAATAATTACATTATCAGTCTCAATTCATATGTTGACCTACATAATTTCATATTTTTGATATAGATATAATTTTATTATCAATTATCCAATGGGGATAACTATTTCAAAGGTATCTGCATGTATGTTTACATTTCATTTTATGCCACAGGAATGAGGATTTAGGTGAAATTTACAGTTAGTATTAGATTTGTAGTTCAGATAGTGTACCTATTACAAATCCAAAGTTGTTTTAGACACACTTCATAGAAAAAATTATATTTAAATTAATTTCTTGAAGTGTATATTTAATTATAAACAATATTACAATTTAATAAGCAATGTAATAAGCAATAAAATAAGAAAAATAAAAATAAAAATAATTATGACACTAACCTAAAATTTATATGAAAATAAACTAAATCATAACTGTACAAATCAGTATTTTTTAACATAATGGACTCAAAGTACAGCATTTGAAGACTATTGTTACATTGTTCATCTATTTAAAATCACAATAAAATTGAAGTGAAACTATAATACTACTTTCTCGATACAATAAACAGTTGTAAGTTGAGGAGTATCAACTACAGTTATTCTGAACTAATTAGCATGTATGGAATGCGATAGGTGTCGATATTATAGGACTCTTAAAATACACCACACATTATTCTGAAACATAATAGCTGATCTTGGAAGCCGAATAAACCTATTACTTGCTTACCCAAAACGATTTTTAGATGTTTTAGTCGGGTTGCTGAATCCTTTTTGGAGTCTTGTATTTTGACTGTCGATTTCTTAACATCCTGATGAGATTTCTTGGTAAACATTTCGGACGTGATTTTAAAGGGTCATTACGTAGATTCTTTTCATTCTTAGAATAAAAAATACAGTAATTTCACATTGTTTTCTTTACGTTTTCACTCCCATTTTGACATTTCACTTACATAAAAATCTCGGTTGACGTAAACACTATGAGTGTGTTCGTTTCACGGTAACGTTTAAAAGTACCGTTGTTTTATAGTTTTATATACATGACTACATAAGCCATATTTTTTATTAATTTAATAAAATTTGGCCAAATAAAGTATACAAGAGGTAAATCAAGTTGAGAATCTCCTTTTCGGACTAAATTTATGGGCTACCGTAAACTGTGACATATTGTACAATAAAGAGAATAGGCTTTATGTTTCTCTGAAAACATGTGTCAATGGAATTCAAATAAACTGCTTGATTTAAAAAAATATCATGTGTGTGGTTTAACTGTCCTTACTTCTTCATAAATCCTTAATATAGACTCTACTAGAGCATCCTAAAATTGGTTAGAATATTCCCTTCACTGAGGTTAACGAAGCCTCTCATGTCACCTGGCTATTCACGACCAAGCACCTTGGTGCTTGCCATTTTTGCAAATGCAATATAAGAAAGATCAGAAATTATTTAAATTTGATAGACGCACTCTTTAGGTATTCCTGACACACAGTCCAATGGGATAAAACGGACTTACAAGCTATGTGCTTTCTGAGCGGACTGACGAAACGACTGCCACACATCAAAATCACAGCACTGACCACGGAGCTTTGCTTAACCTTGCAGATTGACAGATCTGCAGGGTAGCTATTTTGCGTAATATGCGTTATAATAAAAAACCCTCAAGATACTCAATTAATAAGCAGAAGTAAATTAACTACCTAGGTTCCTGTTTGGGTGCTCCCAATTTAATCTGGTTTGGCTTTGGACCGACGATATCTTCAGAGTTGCGGGCAACCGGTGGATGCAAACGGCAAGTTGTCGTTCATTGTGGCGTTCTAAGGGGGAGGCCTTTGTCCAGCAGTGGACGTCTTCCGGCTGATGATGATGGCTTTGGAAAAAACCCGAAACCTTCGTGCGATGTTTTCAGATTAGCACCTAAACCAGTTTTACTTTTGGGTATACCCAACGTATTGACAGGTAGAAGTGTGCTAAGGCTTGAAGATAATTTAATTGGACGCTTCAGACGGGCATAATATCATCTGTAGATAAGTAGACCGTAGGTAGACAATAGGTAGGTACGTATAGAATGTAAAAATAAATCGGTCATTGTATTCGTTCGGTTTCATTATCTCTGGGTTGGGAACTCCATTCTGCGGTGGGCAAATGATAAGGAGCTGACGGTGAAGCACAACTGTGACATAGTCAGACGACAATTATGTTATAATCTAAAACAAGTCCTGTAATAATAAGAACAATGAGCATAACGAAATATTTAACTAGCGTAAAATGTTGGTATAACATGCATTTGTTTTGCATCGCACCCGATCAAACAATTACGATCCTAGTTTGGTTTGTCTTTTATCATTTGATTTGAAACCTAAAAATGTATGATTTTTTTAGACAAGGTATTATCATGATGTTAATAAGGAAAAGATAAATTCTAAAAACTCCTTACTTTGACCGTTGCGTTGTTGCTGTTGTCTACATAATAATTCTAATACCTACCGAACAACATTGAATACATTAATAAAAATATTATTGTTATTAATCCTATTCAGGCTTATTGGAGAGAACCTGTGTAGCGAGTTTACGGATTCTCTTTTTTCTCAAATAAATCAACAGGGCACTAATCGAGGCTCCGTGCTGCTACTAAGAATTACTTAATGGAAAACCTCGTAACAATTCGACCGACCCAAGATTCGAAACCCGTACTGGGTTTCAAATTCTGTCCTAATGCTCAGCAGTTGCGCTTAGCGACCACTAGACCAACGAGGTAGTCTACGTATGTATATAATATTATTAAACTAAAAACGTATTTATTGAAGGATAGTTACACGATAGTTACGACACAGGGAATCCTAGTTTTTATGGATATTTTATGGGTATAGGGTTCTTACTATGAAAACTTACCTAGGTAATAGGACCATTTTAAAATAAAATAAATAACTAAGTAGCCGAAGAATTTACTTTATGTATGTATGAGCGATATGAATGGTGCCTTTTTATAAAACTATAAATTGCAAATGTAAGATATTAAACAATTAAACATGTCCCAATGCTTATCTTATAAAAATTTCATCGGATACAATTATTATTTTGAACATTTAAATAAAGAAATCTTTTGGTGGTTCTGCTAACCTCATATAACTTGACTTCGTACTGAGTTCATTCGGTAAGTAAGACCTACTATTCAGCCGCGTAGGCTTTTTTCACGTCACACCCCTAACAAGTGAAATAAATTAGACCACCATTTATTTTTACAAGACAAGATTAAGCTTATCCCCATATGTATTTCTTCCAATCTATGGTATTTGATTGAGGACCTCAGGGAACCCCCTAGGAGTAAAAGTTTTTTTATATTTCAATCACCGATAAGTATATTGACGACCCGTATATAATGTATGTGTTAGGGGATTCCCTTATTATTATGTTTGTCAATATTAAATATTATAAACTAAAAAACTCAGTTATTTGCATAGCTGTTAAACTTCGACGTTAGGGAAATATAAGGTGTGTCGACACTGGCAACGTTCATAAGTTTACTTATAGATGGCTTTCAGTATTTTAACTCAAACATATTCATACTTTGCGTGCTCCAAGGCAGTTCAATTTATAGTACACACACACTAAGTACACGTTGTTAGTGACTTACACTATACAAAATACGTTATACTTTACCTTTTCTATGTTTGCATACACCTTTGCATTGTGGAAGGACTTTCTTATACAAATCACTTGGGACAATTCGACAACTGAGTGTTATTTTGCAAATGACGTCAGTCTCCAACAAGTTATATTATGTCATATAACCAGCTTCTGCTGAGAACACATCAGCGTAAGATTGGGTTGGTTTTAATGGTTGCAATAAACTGCTCTTTTCTAAGTCACATGAAAAAGGGCTTTTTAACAGTATTATTTTCACAATCTTTTGTTGATGCTATTGATATTATTAATAGGCGAGGATTGAACAAAATTATAATTGCCAAACTGTTAATATTTATGTAAGAACCAGAAGATCGAGGAAATATCTTCTCTAAAATTATCGAAAGTCCAGCCCCCTTACCATGAACTCTTAAAGCAGGGCAGTTTACGTTGTAAAAGCGAGACGCCGCATTACACTGCACGTAGCGGCGTCTCGCTTTCACATCGTAAACTGCCCTGCTCTAAGAGATCATGGTAAGGGGGCAGTATCCTGTCTATTTTGCCCTGTCATATCCACGGATCTATCCTGAGTAGTTTACGTTGATAAGTTACATTTTTTTTATCGTAGGAAACCCGTTTTGATTTGTACGCATGACGTTTGATTATTTGTATATAGCTCCGAACACTATCTCAGTGCGGCCTAGTCGCTCTCTGGCTGTGTATTTAAGAGCTCGCATTTAATATACTTTAATTTTGTTTTGATAGTGATTCAGTCTAGTCAATAGCATTCGTGTAACTCGGTTGTTGAGGTGACAGAGTGGTTAATTAACGGAATACAAAAAATATTAAACATGTTTTCATTAAATATTTTAATTATCACATGTTTATTGTATAGTGTAACAATAGCAAAAAATATTTCAAAAGAATCCATCGGTTTTCCTGAGCCAGAAGACGATCCAAATTTAGTTAATAAGGATGTGAGTACTAAACTTATATAAGTAGATGCATACCATACTTAAATGAGCCCGTAATAATATTGATTTTCTGGTTTTAGGTGTAAGGTATCTAAGCAGCATAACAAGTTTTAGAATTTAATGTAATCGGTAAACTGTGGGTAAATTTTAGATTTTCCTTGTTTTAAACATGTTCTTGTAATTTATATCCGACATTAGTTTTTTTAGCTTGTTGTCTGTTTTTCTAATAGATGTAAACTGAATAGCAGATACGTTTTTATCTCTGTATGTGTGTTGGGGCTAGGTAGGTAAATTACGCGAGTGACCTTCTAACCGTGACCACTGCTAGGTCATGGGTCTTTAGCTGATTTTAATAATAATGTCGGTAATAAACATTACGTTGTGATTGTCATAGAACACAAACGTTTATGTATTATATCAGTGGCATGGTTGCATGTTACATTAAAATAAATAGAGGTACTAGACGAGTTGTGGGTGTTGGTGACCTTTTATATTCTTAGGTAAGCTTAGCTTTTTAGAGTTTATTAAAAGTTATACTCTCATTCTTATTTTGTGTATATCGAGCTGATTATATCTGTGGTCCAAAGATCTGAGTCATGTTTTATAAACAAAAATGGGGTTTTTCCGAATTTTTATCGCTATAACGAAAATATTCGGCAGACTTAAATAGTAGGTAGTCTTCGTTTTAACCTAAATGACAGCAGTTATCTAAGCAGAGATGCTCATGGTACCAATGTATTACATCGGTATGTTTTTAAAATACTTCAAAGATCTTATTTTTCTAATCTAGTGCGTAGTACCTAATGATATTTTCCCCTATTTATGATCCACTTAGCATTTATATAATTATATTCTGTCTTTATTATTTGGCCTGTGACCGCTTAAGGACATTAAGAGGCTTGAGGTCTTCACCTTAATTAGGTAGGTATAATAAGGCACTATTTATATTTATGAGGTACTATTTTGGTGGTTTAGGGTTTAAGCACTGGATTAATTTCGAGATTCGGGAGTTAAAATCCATCCAAATACCAATGTGTGATTATTATTGCCATTATTCGGAACTTTCGTAGTTATTCAAGACGCCACTGTCCAATAATCGCCTTCTGATCGTAAGTAAGGGATTTATTACAGTTACAGTTCTAGTAATATTTATTTTATTAAGACTAAGATCTAGAATTTTAGAAGAACATACCGCACCCTTAGAACGAAAGTAATTTAACTCAAAATTACTGACTTCATATGAAGCCCTTTAAAGGTTTTCCTATATAGTAAGCTCCTTAAAAAGGTTAGAAGAGTAGTACTATGGATAATACATGACTCGACGATAGAACTTGAGCATTTCAAAGCTGCTGTAAAGATGCTCGGTGATACAATACATTATGAACATCCCTAGCATTTAACCTTGTTTTTGCATAATTAATTTGATAAAATATTTTGCTTTAGTTGTTTTTTATGAGGACATTGAACGAGGATAAAAGGCGTGCACGGGTAATTGCTTACTTTTAGTTTGAATACTGTAGATATATATTATCCAGTTCCGTTAAGCCCCAAATTATGATGATGTCGTTAGCTGAACAAGTTTGTTGAATAAGGCCTCTAGCCTACAAACGACGTTGATGCAGTGCACACATTGCATTGATGATTCTTCATGTACCAGAAAGTCTACTACTACTCAGTGCAGAGGACCAAATTTAAGTATAGGTAATCCTTATACAAAATTGTTAATTTAGGTTTAAGAAGAAGACTGTAATTAGTGTATAGTTTAATTACGGGGGTGGTATGTTCAACTGTGAACAAACCCTCAAAAATTATCAATAAAGATTAAAAAAAAAGTAAAGTATAGGTAATCCTAAGAATTGTTCTTGCGTACCATCAAAAATTAGGTACTTACCCTCTTATAGTATTATTATTATTATTTGCTGCAACAACATCAGACATTATTTAGGTATTCCACTTGTACTCATGTCTTAGATACCTAGTCATGAGCTGATGACACGATGAAGTCAATATAATGTTACTTACTTAACTCTAAGCTCACAAGGTTGTCTTGTCTAATAGCGATGGGTTATACGTACCATCCAGGGGTTGAAAAGGCTAATCGGATTAGTGAATTATGCGGCAAATTTTAAGGATAAATCCCATTTATATATATATACCTATATTCATAGTTTGCATTCTAGTTAAACAATATGAATATTAGGTATGGATATTCCGAATAGATTATGGGATTTTTATTGGGATTTTAATGAATAATATTTCCGTGTTTCAGAACCGACAGCCGGTGTTCATCCCTGCCATGTGCCCAGCGAACGAGCTCTACTACCCAGGCGACCAGAAAGATGACTGGATATGCGACTGCAGGCCAGGTAACACCTTGTTCAAGTTCTCTATAAATTTAAACTTAGTGAATAGCCAGGAATACTTTGACTTTTGATCAAATATCCAGTTGACTGTTTGCATAGCATTAAGGTATACAATAATTAATCAATTAGCACTTACCATTAAGAGGTCGCCTGTCGTTAAAAGGTAGAATTTATGATACTTCAATGACAAATATATCTAATACAAAACTTTCTCGAGCATACACAATCTCACACAAAATCAAACTTTATTCATATCTAAATTGATAAAGGAAATTTGAAAAATGATGGACACGAGCGGGATTTGAACCCGCGACCTTCGCCGATCCGTGGCGCTGCTCTAACCAACTGAGCCACCGTGTCGCTGCTCGCATCCATCGAATTTCAAGTTCCCTTTTAGTATTTACGTCTTAAGGGTGACGTCAGGTATTATCTGTTGGAATCTATGATTACCAACTCAGTGTTATACCTTTACAGCTATAAATCACTGAAACGATAATACCAACCCAAATTTAAATGACTTTTGGTGCCATTTTAGCATGTTGCCCATGCTAAGCTTGAATCTAAATTGATAAAGGAAATTTGAAAAATGTAATCATATCGTTTATTATTTTCAGCATATCTGTACCACCCGAAAACGGATGCGTGTTGGCCAGCTTACAGAAAAGGTCCCTGCGACGATGGAAACTATCTGGTTTTGAAACCAGATTCAGCTATACCCGTCTGTGAAAAGAACCCTTGTTCTATCGACTCTTATGTGATGTACAACGGACGGTGTGCGCAACTGGCGGCACCTGAGCCATGCAGGCACATGTGGCCCATCCCCGCCACCTTGGTGGTGAACTCCACCAGCCTGAGCGTGACCTGCCAGTCTCATATGAACTTCCACTCTAGGTTCAGCGAGAAAGCTGCAAAAGTCACACAGCCGCCATGCCTACCAGGCTGCAAAAGAAGTATCAATGGCCAATGTGTCCCTGTAGCATAAACTGTATTAATTTTATAAATTGAATGTTTTATGACCATAAACAACTTTACTTAATTATGTGTGTTTCTTTTAGAATAAAAATTAGCAATCATGTTTTACCCACAATTTTCTAAGGCGCTTGACACGCTAAATCTACCGACCTACCTATAAAATTGCTGGTTTCATAAGCATGTTAGTGTTTAACATTCGACTTGGTTTGGTAAAGCATTAAAAATCAGAATTTATATTTCTTAAATTAAGTAACAAACTCCCTAAAACTTGTAGAGTATGGTATTAATAGCGGGTTAGCCTTGCACAGTGTGGCACGACGCAGCTGGCGGCTATGGCAACGCTCGCGTCCCCGGGGTAGTCATGGCGACTCCGCCGTCACCGTGCCACACCATGCCCCCGTCATCAGCGTTTATTTACCAATTACCACAATGGACATCGACGTGGCTGTCTGCACGCACGATCATCGACGACCTTCATTATAAAATCAGTACCGAAATACTGTTCAAGTTCATAGCGGCGTAGTGCTTTGTTCCCGCAGCGTGGTGTTCACTAGCATGGTGTCTTGAAGTTTAAGGTTGATTGACAGCTCGGTGGAAAGTTTTAAACATTTTCCAAGTGAAAAGTGCACGTTTCTAGAATAGCGCACCTCGTAGAGAAATGCTGTTGAAATGTGGTAAGTGATACGAACTAGTTACCAACATAATTGTATTATAAGCAGTAAAAATGAAAAATATTGTGTTTGTTCAGAATTTTAATGTATATTTGTTTAAAGTGCGCATAAATTACCTTCTAATAGTAAAACCTAGACGTTAGTGGCGTAGCTTCTGGGCCGCTGGCCGCGACGCCTGATCGTTTAATTTCCATATAATCGCAAATGAAGTCGAGCTTGCTCCTATCTCGATTGATCGCTGACCCATATTCCACCTGCTGACCACTGACCACCCCAACATACCACTAACTTCGACGTAACTACGACCTTCGCCGATTTTTGTTATGGCAGCTGACCGGAATGAAATTTCCTTTAATTCACATTTTTGTTGGGTACCTAGTTTATTGGTAAGGGAGGGAGTGATAGGGAAACTAGTTAAATATTTAAAGTTAACGACATAATTAATCACGGAGACGATTTTATTTCATCGTGTTATGCCTATGAATGCTTCAGTTAATGGTTTATGCCCGCAGTTACTGCAGTAAGCCAGTAGCTGTGTTGTTTTATCGTGTGTGGTAAATGCTTAAATTTAATGAGATATTAGTATTGTACGTAGTAGCCTGTCTAGGTTAACGTTTCGTGTTAGTTTCGTGACCGGCTGCGTGATGGCTGGCTTACCACCACAATTGCCAAGCATTCACACTAAGAGTCTATGTTTTTAATTTACATAATTAATCGATTAGGACTCAGCTTTTAAATGTTTAATTATGCATTTTCATGAATTACGTGTACCGTGAGCTACTCGGTTTAGCAATTTAATGTGAGTTCTAAAGGTTTTACGAGTGTTGCTTACATGGGTGTAATACTTTCATGAAGATGCACGTCATTTAATTGCAGTAACATATACATACATCCAATTTGATATTATAATATAACTTGAATTTCATTTCATACTATTCGATTATGACTTCGATTATCGATTATGACATCCTATAAGGCTATATGTGCTATATGGTCTAACCTGTAAAAGCTCTATTTCTTACTGTAAGAGTTGTAGTTACCTTTTGTTGTGGCTCGGTGTTATTCAACTATTCAAGAATACCTATATAATTATTCAAGATTTATGTAACATAGCGACATCTAATTGCGCGATAGCATGTTACAGTGAAGCGTAGGCGTACTTTGTTCATGATAAATTACTGGTTCGCTGCAGCTGTAAGTACCCGCACTTTCTACTGGACGCGTCAAACACTTGACAGTTCGCACACTGAGGGAAAGGTAAATATCGTGAGGATAAAACCAGGTCGACACACGGCCTAGTTTGCATTATTTCCCCCTATATATAAAAACAAACAACATTAAAAATATTGGATGTAGGATATGTTTTATATCTACTTAGTCTTCGTAACCGCATGAACTCACATGTCAACTGATCGAACCGCGTAGCGACGATCTATACTACGGCATGAGTCATGATGCAGTATATATGGTCTGTCAACAAGGATGATGGTGGACGTAGGTACTTGCCCAGAGTGCGCTGGACGTACTGAGGGGTCATCACTCGTCGAGGCTTTATAGTTGCGCCTCAAGTAAACTCACTGAACCTTTTTATGCACGATACATTTATTTCTGGAGCTTCCTATTTTGTATTAGATGTTACACGTGCAGCTATAATAGGCCTCACATCTGCCTTTCTCGAAAGGAGCAAACTGAGCTGCACTGTAGCTCTCCCACTGTAGCCAAAAACCCACGTAAATACTGGTGGAGTCAGTTACTTAACGGACTGCTAAAATTATTTCCTTAAAAAACCCTTAAAATACTTACTTACCTAATGCGTAGCATCGCACACGGCACACCTGCTGCCTTTATCCGTAGAACTTGGTACCTAATGTTTATTTTTATAGGCTGCATCACTCTATTGGGTAAATTTTCCTGTAACTAAATGAAGAATATCAAAAATTTCCTTTAAATACATACAAAGGTCACTAGTTACTTTATTTTATTTTTGTTTAACTCTCGGTGGTATACAATAACTTGTGTTTTCTTTAATCTTTTTGCAATAAAATATATACTTCGTTTATTGCTAGAACGCACGTAGCCGTAGCACGTAAATAAGTTTACAGTGTAGTCTAGGTCGTGCTTATAATAAAATTGTAGGCATTGCCTAATTATGAGCCACAAGCTCAGAGCTGAAAATTTTACAACACCGTTGGCCCTTTTCGTTGTTATCGGGGGCAGTGGGTCAACTCTACTTCTGATCTACATGAAACTACGGAAAAGCATGAGAATGATTTTATTTTCTAATAAGTCCTTGAGGCTTGCGTGAGCCTGTGTGCTACTGGCATAACTTACATTTTGCGTGTGATTTGGGCGTCAGGAATGTTTTTATTCGATCAAGTACTTAATTTACACATGTCGCCATCGTTAATAACTCCACTAAGTACCGAAGCTATTAGTGACCATTGAATTTATAAATGTTGATAACGAGTACAGTGGGACGTTTGTGGTCAGATATTATTTCCTGTTTGTACCTCACTAATGAGGCGAGTCGTAAATATCTATTTAATATGCACAATCTAATTAATTGAATATACAATAATTTATTAACTTCATTGAGTCATCTTTATCATTGTATTTTTGGACAAATAGGTACTGTTAGGTTCTTGCTCTTTTTGAGTAGGTGACGTTATTATGTTTACTGAGAATATTAATTATGGTATAAGATGACAACACATTTATGTACTCTAGTCAATCAATACGTACCTTCAGCGATATGGTAATCCCTCTATTTACTACCTATCTGAGTGTGTTTTTTTCCTTACCCCATGATTTATCACTAACATAATATCCTGTACATATGTACATACTTAATGGTGGAATGTGATCGACCGTTTGCCTAATATGATTTATCAAACAAACAATTATTATTTATACAATTTTGATTTTCTTAGAGCAGCTGTGGCTCATACTTAGATATATTTTTTTTAATTCATTTAAACTTTTTGTTACATAATGTATACATAGGCGGACTTAATGCCTGAGGCATTCTCTGCCAGCCAACCAACGGGTGGTACACAGTCGCGGTAGGTGCATATACATGTAGACAGTGGGAAAGTAGCATATCCAAAACTAACTGCTGGGTAGTTTGTTGCGCCATTTTTTCTACCCAGCCATAGCACTAGAAAGCGGTGATGGGCGGGCGTTTTGGGGGCTGTCTTTATGTTATTTGACGTTCAAACAGTAGACACTAATCATTAATCTTTGAATAAATGATTTTCACTTATATTTTTTTAACAATGTTTTCTTTTCAATTCTTCTCCGGATAAAGACTGTGCACTTCACTAACTTTACTCCTTTTGCTGCTTTTTATTTATTTTAATTTAGTATGGTCACTCAGGAAAGGCTTTTCCTATTGTATCCCGGGGGACGACTTGAGTTTCTTTCAGTTTCATTCGGCGTGCCTACTGATATACCTATCATTCTACTAAAGTTTAATAACTAAAGTCAATAGTAATATAAGTAGGTACTTACTTAATTGAGTTATGGCCATGGCCCATAATAGATACCTGTAAAAAAATAACGAAGGATAAAAAGAAAAAACAATTGGCATAACCTTAACTAGCGAAAATGCTATTTGATTCTTTCGGGCTTTACTAGTCGAAGCAATGACATTTAAGAACAAGAGTTTCAACTTGGTGCTGGTCATTTAGGTTCTCCAAGCTAAAATGATAAATTGTCCTATATTATTGATTAAGTGAGTTCCTTTGAAAGTTTTATCAGAAGTGAATCACGCGCAAAATCATCTCTAACTCGCAAAGTAAATTATGTTAGTATGATTAGAATCAGCGTGGCGGGCGGGCGCGGGCGGCGCGCGGGCGGGCGGTGGCGTGCCGGCCTTACGTCACGCATCACTCCGTTTGAGCTTCGAGCTACTTACTGCCTTACACCCCCTCCTCTGTATACCCTGAGCTCCACTATAAACTACATACCTTACGTACTATTAAAACTATCATATCATATCATAGAAGAACTTCCACAAACACCCGTATTCTACGTATAAAAGTCATATGTCTTGGTAATAATGATTCTTGCAGCAAAGATTTCAGAACGCCATGTTATGTTGTCGGTCAACATCGCCATTATCCTAGCTTTGACCACAATCATTATGTTATGGGCTTGCTAATGACTCATTAGCGACACGCAATATTTGTATATTGCGCCTAATTCAAGGTTAAATTCAAATCTTGCAGAGTACCTATAGAAGCATTATAATATTTACATGGTGTAGAAACTTCAAAGGAAGGTTACCTGAAACAGTTTGATCAGTAAATAAGTAAATGTTGACCCAAAAGCACAATAAGTAGATGTTAATAAACTTAGTTTTCATGAGTCGTCGTATTTTAGCCTTAACCACTGTCCACTCGTTAATCCATTGGTAAATAATATAAACTGGTACATTAGAAACTATGTCAATAAAATACATCTGTCGAGCGTTATACATCTACTAAAGCTTCGTTAGTGTACCGATATAAAATCTTCTAAGACTATACAGTTGGAAAGTGGTGACCTGCTTTAAGCATGTTAATAGATTAGGTGTTGGGCGGGCGGCTGGCGTTGCGTGGCGCCCACCGCCCAGCCACCTCTGTCCGAGCGGGCAGCGGCGCGCTAGGGCCAGTCTGAGGCACGCGCCCTCCGCGCCCGCCCGCTCCGCAAGCCGCGACCCACACCTAGCCGCGACACACTACACAACACATGGCGTGATTGCCGCTCTAACTCTTTTGCTATGGACAAGCGTGCCACCAGCAGTCAGGGCGAGCCCATTCCAAGCATTCTCAAGAAACCTAAGAGCCGACACAAGGGCGATCTTGTCGACAAGAGCACGAAGATAAAGCGCGAGAAGGTGGAGGGTTCGAGGAAAGCAGGAGATGTGAGCACGCCGCTGCAGCAGGGTTGTTCCCCGCTCATGTACGCCTGCCAGCAGGCAGACTATAAGGCAGTCGTTGATATACTCAATAAAGATGTGAGTCTACCGGCAGTGGGTCCTTAGGACGACAGCATTACATCTTGAACAGGATCACAACATTACCATTAAGAGTTGAATCACAACACATGGCGCTTTGTAAACTGTAGTCACATACTACACTTTTTCTTCTGGTATCGATCGTAATTTTACTCATAAATTTTTGGTCAGTAGATTAGGAGTTGATCGACATGAAATGAGAAAGCGTTATAAGTTGGGCACGCGATGTTACTCGTTCGTCGATCGCTTCACTCCTGTCTGTAAACATCCCTTACCGCTCGACGCTGGCTTACTCGTCACTACGTTAGTCCCATGCATGATTTAATACTAATTAGTTGTCAAGACATCGCATTACAAGACCATTATGAGGGCATTATGAATTTATTTATGGGAGCACATAAAGTGGATATACCAGTAAAAGTGACTAAAAAACCTTTATGAATTTACAAAATCTTTTATCGTCGAGTTTTGTTGATTTCACGTAGCGTCAATAAGTACTAAGATATCAATTTGTATTACATGTTATCAGTGCTATAAAAGTGAAATGCTTTGAAGGAAATGCACTAGCACGCGTGAGACGGGGGCGCGAGGCAGCAGTCAATCAATAGGTTTAGAATTGGCTGGCACAATAGAAGGGAACGTTCATGCACGACACCGCCGGCGTGACGATTACAAACACGGTTGTCAAGTGGCAAGACACGTGGTGTAACCTGTTCACCAGTGTCTGTCGGCTCGGCATCGTTAATAAATAGAGCACAATAAATTCAATTCTATACAGACAGTCCCTCGAGTTACTATAATAACATCAATAGACTCGATTTCCATTTACATTTCACATTAATAGGTTTTCCATTACTTAAAATACTACATTGTCACAAAACAAGTTAAAATTGTATGTAACAGTTGTAACTAATAACGAACTATAGTTTTTAATTTGTTTTAGTGAGAGTTCAGCTAAAACACGGTTTCATAGATATGCACTATTATGATGTAGTAATTACATAATTACGACGCTTGGAAGGAATACAAGTGTTTACTTTGTGATTTTGTTTGCAACCTGCAACGCACTTTTCAGCATATGAGTAATGGAACGATAGCTCACGTGCTCTTGAGTACCGTGATTTAGCAACCGTTAAAAGCACAAGGTTTAAACAGGATTTAAGACATTTATGATAATATTTTTTGTCAATCAAATGTTTTCTCGCTCATCTATTCTTTAGAACGTGATGAAACCCATTTCTTATACAGCCAGCATCAGTCCGCGTCCGTGACCGAGGCCTGCGCTGTGCGCTGCACTACTGCGCGTCAAGCGGCGCTGGCGCGAGCCAGGCAGCGCGCGCGGCCTGTGCCGACCGCGTGCTAATGGCTGCGCCGGCGCTGGCCAATGCTAGAGATGGCGATGGACTGACGCCGCTTCACTTGGCCGTCGTACACGGCAATGTGCCCCTGGTGCAGACTCTCCTCGCCGCTGGAGCCGACGTCAATGCTAGAGACGATGAGCACCATACTGTTGTGCATTGGGCTACAGGTAAGTCTTAATAAGCATTTTGTATATTGTGACCGTTCGTCATATCTATTATTAAAAATCATAGCTACATCATGCATGTAATCCCCGAAGGGATCAACAGCGGTGTTCTCTCTTATCAAGAGTCTTTACGCCCAGATTACGTCGTTCTTCAAAGGCCATCTGAAATGTTTTTTTTTTTAATTATGTGATACAAATTGATAAAATAATACCTAAGTATAATATATTCGTCTTGATATCAGTTTTTTGTAAAAACAATCTGAAAACCCCTGTATCAAAAGTCATACATAATATGCGAAGTTTGAAGTAGTCAAAGCTCTACAACAATCAAAGCGCGCAACGTAATTTACACAGTTACAGCCCCTACTCGTTGGTTGGTAACTATCAAACAAAGAATCATTTAGTTCGTCGGGGTGTTGCCCAGGCTAGGCGTTAGTGTGACGGTAACAGATGGATCGGAGTGAGTCGTTATCTAACCGGTGTCACTCGCGGTGCGCGGCGCAGCGTTGCCTTCGCAATAATCAGGGCGATATGACAGCGCGCGCCGCGCTGCACGCGAACTAATTAGTTATTTACCGCACACGTGTCAATCATATGCCTTTTATTAAGGTATTTGCTGGTCTCCTGTAAATGTGACAGTCTCAAGACTTTCACATTTCTTGGGAATCTTGGGATTATCCACTCTTAGCTAATACGAATTATATATCGCCTAACGCCTTTTATGTATCGTCACCTAATGCGTATAAAAATTTAGTTCAAAAACCCACTTGAATCATCTTTAAAAGCCATACCAAACTAATTTTATTGTTCTTTACGTCACTTGTTATGACATGAGTGATTCCGTTATTAGAATCGTTTTATTTTGACAGTCCTCATACTTATTGACTGTAATAGTGGGTACTACAAATAGATACATACTTATGTATGTATCTATGTATGTATCACGCCGCGAGACCACGGATTTCCATTTGCTACGATCCTGACATACTTCTTTTGCCTCATTCACTCGCATCACATTCCTCATACACGCTCGTCGGTTAAGGGTACTCCTCACTTGACCCTTCTGTAGAACATCTCCGATCTGGTCCAAGTATATTCGCCGAGGTTTTACCCTTCACGATATACCACTAACATTCGCTTCAAATATTTGCTTGTTTTCATCCATCCTTTCTACATGCCCAAACCATCTAAGCATATTCTTCTCAATTTTAGTAATTACATCCACATTCACTCCGCATCTCTCTCTTATCACCTTATTTTCCACTCTATCTATCAAAGTCACACCACACATACTTCTCAAAGCCCGCATCTCTACTGCATTAATGAGACTTTGATGTTTTATCTGCCATACCCAACTTTCACTACCAAACATAAGAGCCGGCACTAATACTCCTCTAGTGGGTAGTGGGTACGATTCTGTTGTAATAGGTAGTTAGGTCGGATTATGAGAGTGAGGGAATAGGGAGTGCACTTGTGTTTGCGCGCATACTTGTGCACTATAATATCTCCTGCGCAGATGGCTAGTCTCAGCTGAGACAAGCCGCCGTGACCGAAATTCGGTCTGGAGGACATTACATTAATAGGTAGTTCTACTGGACTATTTTTTTTTATCTTTTAATTAGAGCGCTGATATGTTGTCTACGTAAACCTGTCCTAAGAATTTACTGCAGATAAAATAACGGACCCAGAATAGGATTCAAACAATTTTTTGCATCCGTGAGATTTTTAAAATATCACTATTGTAATTGAAATAGAACTATAAACAAGTAGATAACTTTATTTATAGATGTCACTGACAATTCGGAAGGAAATCGTAACAAACCACGATATGCTAATGTTGTAGTAGAATGGAATTTAATATTCCCTCAGCAAGGTGAAACGATGAGCGACTACAGGCCTGATATAAATAGCGTTACAGCACAAGGCTACAGAAGATGGTTTAATGCCATACGATAGACGGTATAGTGGTACGAGGACACGCTGTGTTCCGCTCGGCGTGACTTGTGGGACGAGCACAGGCGGACTTCCGACCGAAGACCTGCATTCGCTCATTTATCTTTTCAAGAACTAAAAAAATATGAATAGTACACCATCTATGGTTCACACTGCTTCCTTATCCACGCAAAATCGATTTACAGATATAATACTAATATATATAATTATTATACACGATTAAACACGTTTAATGATAGGTATTCATTGGATATATTCGTGTGATCTTTCGTAATACTATATAGTGTATAAATAGTATGGTCTTTATTGAATCATTTACAAATATCGGGGTTACCAACAAATGCCCTACAATACAAAACCGTTTGAACGGTTTGACTGTTTAACACCATATCGTCTACTTTAATCAAATTCCGCCGCATTGTTATAAGTCATCGTTATAAATGTGTTGCGGTGATGGTGGTGGCTAGTCTGTGTTTTAGGGGTATGCGGGGGTTTGTCCGGTCTGATGTTATTGAGCGGCTGGCAAGGTCGGGCCCTTGAACTCTTACGGACCGCAGTCAGAATGAATCTAGGACTGGGTTTTTCAGAGGGTTGAAGACTGAAAGGTCGAGTCTGAAATACGTTACATTTGTAATGCAGGTCAAGTGGACGTGTAAGGCCAACGGTGGATAGGTGTCCATTTGTCAGCCTTGTCCATCCACTTTGGCATGTATTCAGTAACTTCTGATTTACTTTATTATGTATTACTGCCGAATATAACTGTATACATACCTATAATAGGGAATATGCATGTATTTTTTTTATTTATTCATACTATACCTTACATCATTATCATCAGCCGAAAGACGTCCACTGTTAAACAAAGGCCTCCTCCTTTTAGAATGGAGGGAGGGGCTTGCCATAATCCCTACGCTTAGCAAGTGGCTTGGGGATCGCAGTGTTGGTGGTCAAGTTAAAAAAGACGCTGCTGCCCATCTTCTGGATTTTCCCTTAGTCGCCTCTTACGACACCCACGGGAGGAAAGAGGTGGTCAATTCTAGGCCGGATACCTTACATCGTTATATAATTGTAAAAAATCAGCGCCAAATGACGAAACTTTACTGATAAAAAAAAAGATTTAAATATCATCCTAACACTAACAATTTAAACACCCGCCATTTTGGCGCGCTTGTCGTAACGTAGAAGTCCCAGTATCAAACAACTAGTAAATAGTTGTAAAATTATTGTGTTCTGTAATTTATCAATGTTTTGTATTTTACGGCTATTATAACACGAAAAATAACAAAAAGTCTACATAATATTATAAGTACTGTATTAAAGTACATAAATGTAAAATACACTTTCGATAGCGAGTACTTTCACGTCACAGTACCTACATGTGATGGTTAGCGTTGCGTTTCAACTAATTTGAAAATCCTTCTCATTTGTGGAACTTTTTAATAATTATTTTCTTATTCAAAAAGTAATTAAATGAAAAAACATAGATATAGGCATAATTCTAAAGCAAAAGAGATTATAAAGAAAAATATTTGGCTCATATTTGAATCACATGCATATTCCCTCTCGGTTGTTTGTATGTTGAGTATAACGGAGGAATACAGTGTGTGGCGAAGTAGGAGCACTCCGTGCAGTGCTAGCAGCAGGCGCAGATGCAGCCACCTCAGACCAGCACGGCGGGTATCCTCTGCACTACGCGGCACAGATGTGCGGCGCGCCAGCTACCACCGATCACCAAGTAAACAGCAAAAATATTTATATTTTTCATGTTTAAATGGAAAAATCCTAATAAAAATACTTTTGATATTGGATTAAGTTAACTTACTAAATAAGATTAATTTGTAAACTCTATGCTGCAGAGTAGAGGGGCAGCGTTAGAAGTTTTGCGTGCGCTAGTAAAAGAGGGCGGGGACAGCGTAGATGTGAGAGATGCTGATGGTCGCACACCGCTTCTTTGGGCGGCTTCAGCTGGTTCAGCAGCGGCAGTGCTCGCTCTCCACCAAGCCGGATCAAAGGTTGATGACACTGACAGGTACGACATGTCAATTCAATCTAGTGTTAGTATCGTACTATACCGTTATGTGTAATACATTTATTTTTCCAGAGACGGGTTAACAGCCCTACATTGTGCTGCTGCTAGGGGACACACCGAAGCTCTTGAAACTTTAGTTGGTTTATGTGGCGCTCGAGTGGATGTAGCTGACTCTCATGGCTGTACTCCATTACATTACGCCGCCGCATTAGGCCACGCAGACGCCACATCCGCTTTATTACAACATGGCGCAGATTCCCATCGTCAAGACCGAAGAGGACGCAGCCCAGCCCATACAGCAGCAGCCAAAGGACAAATTGAAACTGTACGAATACTTGGTTAGTATCTGTATTGTAAGAAGTAATTTATTATATTCTTACAGATAAATAAGATACATTTGTTATCTGGATTCTTTCAGGTGCCAGGGGAGCTAACCTTTGGTTACGAAATTCGAAAGGTGATTTACCTTTACATGAAGCCGTCGCATCTGGAAGACGAGAATTAGTTAAGTGGCTTTTAGACGGTCGACCTTCTCAAGTAAATGCTACCAACCACGAAGGTCGTACACCTTTGCATATAGCAGCAGCTACGGATAACGCTGATTTATGTCGTTTGTTATTCGACCGCGGTGCCGAAGTGAATCCAGTAGCGAGATCATCAAAAAATGAACCAGTTACTCCTTTAGATTGCGCTACAAGTCGTGGTCATCGGTCTACAGCTAAATATCTGCAAATGCATGGTGGTTTGCCCGCCACTAAGTTGGCTAACACAGAAATTGTAATAGATGGTGCTCTAATAACTTCGTTACCAACTCGAAAAGTTACAAGTACGAAAATTGATGTTCACGATAGAATAAGAATAGAAAAAAGAGAAGTTGTAGAAGTTTCAAGTCCCGTCCCGGAAAGGCGACGGTTTAGAAATAGAAACGATAGCGATTCGTCGAATGAATCGGTAGCTAATAATCGAAATCGTAAAAAATCTGATCCACACAGATATAGAGACAATAATCATAAAGAGAGAAGAAAGAGACTAATGCACACACAAAAAAGCTTTAGTGATGGTTACGATAGTGAATTTGAGGGCTATGAAAGAGAAGATTCCCGTGACCGAAAACACAAAAATTCTAAAAAAAATAGGTCGAAGAGTGAACCTTCTAGACATCATAAACGTGCAAAACCCCGTCAACGTTATAGGTCCCGATCAGATAGTTCTTCAGGTTCAGAGAGTTATTCCGAAAAAAGGAAAAGTAGGAGATATCATAGACGTAGCAAAAGAAAATCGAGTTCTCCTTCAGAAAGTAGTAGTTCAGGGTCAAGCGAAAGGCGCAGTACAAAACGCAAAGGAAAAAAAACTTCAATTCACATTGAAAATGACGACAGAAAACAGAGTGTTAATATTGTAAAGTACACTACAACAGATAATTTTCAGGATAATGAAAAAAAAGAAAGTCCTAATACCGAAACCAAAACTGATAGTAATAAGTGTGAACCTGAAATAGAAGAAAATAAAGTAATCAAAAATGTAGGTCAAAGTGAAACCGAAACAGACACTCTGTCAGTCAAAACGAATATGATTACAACGGAAGCTCAAATTCATATGGAAAGACAGTCAAGTCAACATGGAAACTCTGAAATAAATGTCACAGTGGATTCTTCGAACAATGTGTCTATTGAGACATCAAATTTAGCAGTGTCTCACAAAGACTTGACTGAAGAAACTAAACAAGACGCTGAAAATCTTGATATTCACGACAGTGAAAATAAATCATATCATGAGCCTATTGATATGAGTCCAAGTAACGATACGCTTAAAGAATCATCAAATACATTAAACGACAAACAAGAAACGTTGTCTGAAGGGAAAGAAGCTCAAAACACAACTTTAAGTGAAAATGATACTAACCGAAACCAAATTTCAGATAAAGAGACAAAAACTTATAGCGAAGGTGAACAAGGTGTGATCACTAACACTAACCAAACAGATAGCAAAGAAGATGTTAAACTAAATGAACAAACAAGTCAAGATCTCAATCAAGTGTCCAACATTGATATAAAAACTACTCCTAGTCCTGACCTAGAACCAACGCGCAGAAAGTCCTTTCAAGTATTATCGGGACCAGATGAAAAATCGACAATGAGTAAAGATATATCAGGAGAATTAAAAACCAGTTGTGATGTGCCTAGTATTGAACAAACAGAAACGCAGGAGAAGAGTATTTCCCCAATGGTATCATTTTCAAATAAAGATGAAATCATAGAAAGTAAAGAATCTAATAACAACGCCGAACATCTAATGGGGGAATCGGTCGATCACAGTCTAGACCCTGAAACTGATAAACAAGTTCAAGATAGCATTTTACAAAAAGATAGCAGCGAAAGCAACATAATGAGTTCAGAAGAAAGACGAAAAGAGTTTACTTCCACTACAGGTAGTAGTACCGAAAATCAAAATTATGATAAAGGTCTTGTATCTATCCTTGATGATAATATCTCCAATAGTAATCGCGCAGTCCAACAAGTTATATTAGAAAATTTGTCTGAAGAGTTCGATGTGAATTTAACTTTACCGCAGACATCACCAAAGAGAATAAGAAAAACTTCCAAAGAAAGTTTGGGCAGCAGTCGTAAAAGTAGCATTTACGAAACGGAGAGTTATAAAGTACTTTCCGATATTGCTAGTGCGCCTGATGTTAGTACTGGGATTCTTAAAAAAACATCTATTAAACTGGATGAAGGATCACTAGATGATAATAGGGAATTAATTGATGGAGAAAAACTCACAAAAGATGGTTATGTCGGTCGAGTGCCTAGTGTCAGTGATAATGAATTGTACAGTCATAGTGAAGCAAATGGCCGAAGAAAACGTTTCCGTAAGAAGGGCAGGACGAAAAGTCGAACAACTATACGGTCTAAAAGTGAAAATTCTGAACGGGGCTATGAATCAAGTGGCCTTATGGACTCTGGATTTGAACCTAGTCCTAGAGCTATCCAGCGTCAAATAACAAGCCCTCGCCTTGCAGCATATTACAAGCAAAGAAACGCCACTGGTAGGTACTCTGGCAAATCTGATAGTAGGATTCCTGTGCGAAAACCAGGAGATAAAAATGCTGTTGACATGAAGTCTGTTACTCAGAAAATACAGACTAACATGAGGCGGTACGTAGAAGTCTAGAGTTGTTTATTATATCAGTGTGCTGTCACGCGATTAAATATTTATTATGTTTACAGATACTACTGCGAACGGAAGATTTTTCAACATTTATTAGAGTTAAAACGATTGCAAATAAGAACAAGTAAAGCAAATGAAGCTGTTTTGGTTAAAAGAGCTATCGAGGAGTACAATAAGTCAAGTTTAGCCAACGTGGGACTAGGCCCATATAATACTCCTGATTATTCCTTTAGCAGTTTTGAAAAGTTTCTCTATGAAAGCTTAAGAAAATTACAAAAAAGTGGGAAGAAGCATTTGGACAATTTGCCAGAGCGGCCAATCGACTTTGATTACGGAGAAAGTGAGTTGTACAAAATGAGCGCAATTCCTGACAACCCTTGCCTCTGCACCAGCAAGACTCACCGGTGTTTCCATGCCGTGCATGCTTACACTGGTATCCCGTGCTCTGCGTACAGTAAGTATTTACATTATTGTAAAAATATTTTTCTCCAAATAATAAAAAGAATAACAAAATCGGTCTAAAAGGATAAGTATTCTCAGTGGCACGTAGTTAGGTTCCGAATAATTTTCTATTTCGCCCAGATATTAGGCCAAGCACATATTTTATCGTCTTCACTGACCCGCTAGTTAATAAAAGCACAAACATGCAACACATTACTTTGATATGAGAGTATTCAAAACAATAATATACTTTTCCACTATTTATTAAAAAAATTACCATTACAGTACCATACCGTTGGAATCATCACACAATGCCAAAGCCTGCGACAGCGGGCTCTGGAACAAAGTCGAAAGGGTTTCTGCCGAAGATTAATTCTAAACCGCCGTCCGGTACAGGTAAAGCGCATGTAACACTAGAAGTGTCCCACGGCACTGAGAAGCAGCTTATAGCGTTACCAGCAGAAAAACTGGACAAGAATAAAAGATATTACGTCACATTCACAGTGAAGGGCTCCGAACCAACATCAGACAATGACAATTCTTCTCCGAGCGCTACTTTGAACACTAAGAGCGTACGAACCGGATAATTGTGATAATAGTTATGAATAAAACCCGTGCTATAATCACTGCCAGTATCGATAAAAAAATATAAACGAACTGGTCAAATTGTAGATCTCTTTGCACTATACCAATTTATTAATTTTATTAGACTGAATAAAGCCGTCCATTGAGAAAGATGAAAGGATATTTATTTTTATAAATTTAAAGAGACAATGGTATTTAGTAAGTATGTATAACAGAACCGGAATATTAAAGATATTATGTGCGTAAATGTTGTGTAGTCTTCCCATTGACATGTTGTGATGCACAGATAAACTATTAAAAAAAACGATGTATTCGGTTTGCCGATTGTTGTCTGCACTAAATATTTTTGTCAAGATACTCAACAGTATTAAATTATAATAGTAAGAGATACAAATGACTTTTAATTTATTCATTCCATTCCTATAACCTATACAAATCATCAAAAGGTAAATAATTTCATCAAAATTAAAATCAGCGGCTGCTTTGGACAAACTAACATTTAATAACCTATTAAAATTATTAAAAAGGACATAATATGTCATTTACAACTACATAATAATAGATATTTAACAAAAAAAGGTGCAAAAGACTAAAAATGTGTGCGTTTCCGCTTCCAAACTGTAGGCGTGAAACTAGACTCCCAGCAGCAAGGCAACCCCGGCAAGAGTCCAGCGAGTTGGCTTGTCCTTGGTCTTCAAGTTGAAAGTCCATACGAAAGTAGGACCACGCATACTGTAGAACAATTATTCAGGATATAAGTAGGCCAGTAGGATCACAAAAACCTTAATATACTATAATAATAATAATAACTGCCTATAACTGTCCCACTGCAGGGCAAAGGCCTCTTCTCGTATAGAGAAGAATTGAGCACTGATCACCACGCTAGCTCACTGCGGGTTGGCGATTACAGATAATTAAATCCAGGTTTCCTTACGATGTTTTCCGTCACCGTTAGTTAGTGGTGTCTTAGAATATCTAAGAAAGTATTTATGACATTGAAAAAGTCACATTGATACTTGCCTGGGTTTGAACCTGCAACCTCGTGCATCGAAATCTGGTATGTCAACCACTATTTTTTTTGTCGTATATACTTATACGACAAAAAAGGTAAGTTCAAGCTCGGTAAAAATACGACGCGAGACGTTAACTGCGATGTTTGTAAACTTAGATATATTCTTTAGTACCATGTAGTAAAATCGTCGTCCACCAGGTAATAAATCAATTCATTCTTTTTTTTATTCATTCAATTAATCTTATTTTCTTCTAAATCACACAAAATCCACACTCACCGGATCTTATACACGGGACACTCGTATACGTTGCGTGTTTCTTGCTTGTCCTGTGTCACTGCTTTGATAAAGATAACAGGCATCATAGGGAACAGATCCATCATGCGTGACTCCACGATGCCGCCCGTCATAGTGTCCCACCGCGCGCCCTCCATGTAAAGCCCGTGGATATTGGCACCTTCACGGGGCGGCGCGCTGGCAATTTGGGAAAACAACTTATAGACTAGAATCTAAATAATCTTAGGGCTAATCACGAAATAATGATAAAGCTGCGGACGCCAATGGAATTCATCATACAAATTTAATTTAAAAATAAAGGAAAAGTAAAAAAAACTCGTTTTTAAAGATAAGTAAAAACGTTTGAAGATAATAATATTACATAGCACCTGGATTTGCACTAAGATTTAAAATAATAATGAAACCAGCCTATAATTGTCAAACAAATTGCTCATCTCTGTTAGAAGGATCCTAACATACAGAATTTTGAATAATGATACATACTTGAAGTCCTGTCTGGACTTCTTGGTGACGTCGCAGTTAAGACACATCTTGTCAAGAGGCCACTCGTTCTTACGGGCCGTTTGCTGCATGATAGCCGTTAGGAACGACTGGGGGTTGAAGAACCCTGCCAGCCACACAGCTGGTGGCAACTAGAACAAATATATTCTCATATAAAATGAAATAACTATTGAAATGTTGACAGAAAGTTACATCAGGAATTTACCTACTATATTTATTATTCGTGAATTTATGCTACCGACACGATATAACGAGCGACGGTCTTTAGAATAACTTTTACGAAATCGGAGACTAAAAAGTTATGCAAAGTTAGTTGATGTCGGCTTCCAGCGTGTAGTAGAATAATATTAATATTCATAAATAAGGGTAGACAACAGGTTAACAAAACGGTCTACAAAGTATATTGTTGTGAAATAGAAACGTACGCTAAAATCACCAGTCCAGTTTTCAAGTTCTGTTAATCGCAGACAGAGGTCTGAGAACCACGCGGCTAGGCCCAACAGGCTAGGGTACGCGAGATTGCTCCACGAATCGGGCACCTTGTCCATAAATAGTGACTCCATCAGATTCTCCATGTCACTGCTGATTGTCAACTCACCCTGTAAAATGAAATTACATTGAAATAAAAGACGTGTATTCTTTTTTCTTTCCTAACGGGATAGGTTGAGTCGTTTGACTTTGGTTAATAAATTTACCCAGCTCAAGTACGAGTTTTGGGTTCAATTCCCGATTCGAAGTTAAGTTGCAAAAAAGTTAAGATAAACGTACCTTAAGACCCAACTCCAGTTCTTTCAAAGACCTTCTAATTTCTCCCATGAGCCTGTTCATTCGCTCGCACTCCTGTATCGCTACAATAGTGAAGGGAGTCAACTCCTCGATTTTGCTCATGAGTTCTGCCAGGTTAAATGGTTCTGGCACTCGATCCATGATATCATCTAGCATAATTCGTACCTGTATAAAAATACTTATATAATTTCAGGTTCCGCAGCTTTGATCGTGAAGTCTTATGTTTTCTTTGTATCTAAGTGTAGCGTGATGAGTATTTTTCGTGGTTTTCCTTTATGTTATTAAGAGCCATTTCACAAAATTGTGACGTTCGAATTCTGTCAAAATTGTCATGTGTGCGTAGCGCACCCACACAAAAACAATGCAAACAGTGTAGCGAGAGTTTTGAGACGGACATAAAAATTTTGATCGTTATGACAATGTTTCTTATTCGAGATTTATGAAAATATTTTTATTTCTTTAGTAATTTATTTAGACAAATTATAATTTCTTCAATAATAATTTATTCACCAATTATAAATAGATCATGTTTTGTAAAATTTATATTAATAATAAATGTAAGCGATTGTATTTTTGAAGGATTATTACTCAATTACGCAAAAACGGTTAAAAGGACATAGAAAAAAATTGCACATAGATAGTTTATAACCTGGATTAACATATTAAAGGCTACAAGCTACTTTTCATGCGTAAAAAAAATCCAAGTGGACCAAGTCGCGGTCAAAAATAGTACAGTCAAGGTTAAAGTAGCTGAATATTAATTTTAATAAAATATCATAAACTTATAAAATAATATATTTTACTTGATAATAAACAAAACCGAATGAAAATAATACATAGAAAATGAAAACGTTGTGGTCGTAGTATAAACATGCGTTTGCAATACGAATTTTCGTAATTTGAAATTAGAAAAAGTGACACAGATCCTACCTCTTTGGGCGCTCGGGCCCGACTGATCATTCTAGGTTTGTGCATCGTAATTTATTGTGATTTGGAGTGATATTGAAAATGATGTGATTTCTAATTAAATGAAGGAATTTTGAAAATCACTGTATTATTAGATTTCTTAAAGAGCATAGTTTATTATGACATGATTTTAAATATACCTTTATTCAAACCAAAAAGTCGCGATAAAATTACAGTATAAACCGTGAAAATAGGTTTCAGTTTTATTTTTTTTATCCATTAAAAGTGTTATTAATCGAAAATGTGGCACCGTAAGTTTCAATAAAAATATATGCCTAATGCTTACTGTATTTTTATCGTTTAAATTTGTGAATGCAGTGACGTTACGGCATTCGTACGTATCGGGCGCGTTTTTAGTTGGTCTCTGTACTAATTACCTTATTGTTATCGCTGCGCTCGGTGACCTTGGAATACGGTCCGGTCGCCGCCGGCGCATCGAGCGAACTCTTAAATAATGAATCACCTATTGTGTTATATTAGTATATACGATGGACGATAATTATCACCAAGTTGCTCAAGATTTACCCTATACCGATTTAATGAGTGGAGATTCAATTAATAAACAGGATATGACGGAAGAAGTTGAATTATATCAGGAGAATGATTATTTACAAACTGAGATGAGTTTCAATACAAAACCGGTTAAGAGAGGCAGAGATGAGAACGATACAGAATGGACAGAAATTAGAAAGGAGAAAAAGTTAAAAGAAAAATGTAAAATTGAAATTTATATATCGAGTAAGGAACCTTTACCTAAGCAATTCGCATTAGCAAAGTTATTCAAGCAAGAAGGAATTAGGGACGTCATAAAAGTTAAATACTTAAATCTATACAGAGTACGTATTGAGTTTAAAAATGAAGTAAATGCGTCAAAACTTGAGTTATGTAAGTCATTTATCGACAAAGGGTGGAGATTCCACGGAGCTATGGAGAATAATTACTCTTATGGGGTTATAAAAAATATAGATATAGAAATCTCTGATATGGAGATATTAAAAAACATTGGCTGTCCAAATGACATAGAATTGGTTTCGGCTCGACGCCTAAACAGACGTAATAAGTGTGAGGATCCTAACGAAGAAACATGGATACCAAGCGAAGCGGTTCGGCTATGTTTTAAAGGACCGAGTGTACCCGCATATATTTATGTTGACGAATTAAGAATAAAGGTAGATCCTTACATATTCCCAGTGACTCAATGTACAAGATGCTGGAAATACGGTCACTCGGTTAAAACATGTTCGTCAAAAACAATAATATGCCCAAAATGTGGAGGTAGTCATGCCAATTGTGAAATTCAATCGTTCAGATGTAATAATTGCAGTGGTGACCATATGGCTTTGGCCAAAGTGTGTCCAATATTCATAAAAGAAAAAAGGATTAGAGAGCTCATGGCGGAGTTTAGCTGCACATACCGAAAAGCGTTATCGTTGTACGTGCCTCCTAGTCCCATGATGAAGGACGACGGTAAAGATATTAATTTGCCCCCCGAAAACTGTAGTGATACAAAATCCGTTACCCCATTAATACAGGATCTTACTCAGTCGAATAGTTTTGCGGCTCTAAAAAGTTCGTTTGCGGATGTGGTAAAGGTTCAAACAACCGCAACCATCCACAGAGAAGAAGTAGCAAAAAATTATGTCAAATTCTCGAAACCAGATACTAAACCAAAGACTTCATCAAGTTCAGACTACGACTTTCAGGTGGACTGCCACTCGGACGAACCCCCGCAATTTAATAGCTCCTGTAATGAACCCCCAGGAAAAGAACGTGATGTTCATTTTTACGAACTATTATCTAGGCTTAAAGAAATACTGTTTATGAGAGGTATTACGTTTGTATCTAAGTTTAAAATGTTAATTAAGTGTTGTGTTGAATGGGTCATTTTAGTTGTAGTCGATAACATTGCTGACTGGCCGATGTTAAAGTTGGTACTTGACTATTTTAATGGCTAGGAATCAACAAAAAATAAAGCTTAATATTACTCAATGGAATTCCCAAAGTTTACGCCCCAAATTAATTTCGTTTGAAAATCTATTATTATTAGGTAAGATCCACATTGCTGTTTTAAGTGAAACATGGTTGGAACCAGATAGTATGATTAAAATATCAGGCTATAATGTTTACCGTAAGGACAGAGACGACGGATACGGCGGCGTAGCCATTCTAACTCATTTTTCTATTAAATCTCAGTTAATTAAATTTCATTTAAATAATCCCCAAATAGAAGTTGTTGGCGTTAAAATTTTTAATTGTCAGGATATTGAATACGTAGTTTCAGTGTATTGCCCCCCCGCAGCCAATACCTGTCAAAAAGACTGGGATAACTTATTCTCTAGTTTTTCAAAAAATACAATAATATTAGGGGACTTTAATGGGCACCATAAAAACTGGTCGTTTAAAACAGACCGCAGAGGCACTTTTATTTTTGACGCATTATTAGACCATCAATTCATTATCCTTAATGATAGAACACCTACCCGTGCGAGATTAGTCAACAACTTATTGCAACAATCGTCCCCTGATATTTCTTTAGCGTCTTCTGATATTGCACTGAAGTTGGATTGGACAACACTAAACGAAACATTAGGCAGTGATCATTACGTGATTAAAATCTCGTGTAACATTGAACCATATAACATTAATACTGTACGTAGAAATTTTAAAAAAGCAAATTGGGATATGTATAAATGTCATGCCGAATTATTTTTTAACGAATATAAACATTCAGATAATTTACAATTGAGTTACGACCTATTTATTGAGTACATTAACAAAGCAGCCGACCTAAGTATTCCATTAACCAAAATTAATTACAACCCTAACTCTAACTTCTCCCCAAAACCCTACTGGAACGTCACACTTTCAAAATATGTTGCAGAACGACGCCTAGCTTTGGCGACATTTAGGCGTAATCCAACCCCGCGAAATTATGACTTGTTACAGAATAAAATACGTATTGCGCAAAAATCTATACGTATAGCTAAGAGCACAGCATGGCATACGTTTTGCTCTTCATTGGGTGAAATGTCATCGGCAGGTGAAGTATGGCAAAAAATGAAGTGGCTAAAAGGTTACAAGTATCGAGGAGATTTCGTAGATTCCATTAAAGCCAATCAGCTGTTGCATAAATTAGCGCCAGACTTTGTTAATCCATCGAATCTAACCTTTTCCTCCATAAACCCTACATTAGATACCTATATCACAAACCAGGAACTAGACAAAGCCATTCGATCTAAAGATACTTCACCTGGCTATGATAACATTTCATATTCCATGCTCAAGAACCTTCCCGAAAATGGTCGTAAAATATTAACTGCAATATTTAATAAATTTTATTTTAATGGTTTTGTTCCGAAACAGTGGCGCGATGTCACTATAGTGCCAATCCCGAAAACAGGACGTGATCCAAACAGTGTTTCATCCCTCAGACCAATCTCTATGATCTCATGTCCATGCAAAGTTTTTCATACCATTCTAATGAATAGGTTAGAGTGGTTTATTGAAAAACACAATTTTTTATCTAACGGAACAACGGGCTTCAGAAAATGTCATTCAACTGCGGATAACTTAAGTAGATTAATACTGAATATTCAGATAGGATTATCAAAGAAACTTGCGACAGTAGGATGTTTTATAGATATAGACGACGCGTACAATAACATAAATATAATTTCTCTGTTACAAATTATGGATAATATAGGTGTGGGGGTTAAAATATGTAATTATATTTGGAACTATCTTAAGGAAAGAAATCTAAAAATTAAAGTAAATAACACAATTCTAAATCGTAATACTGGACAAGGATTGGCACAGGGGGACCCGTTGTCCCCGTTACTATTTAATATTGCTACCATAGCCTTAAGTAAAGTTATACACCAAGTACATTTGTCACAATATGCAGACGACTTCGTATTGTACACGACGGGCAATGATATTCTGGAATTAGCACGAAGATTACAAGGAGCGGTAGATATATTTACAAATGTTCTCTTTAATCTGGGTCTGGAAATATCGATATCAAAAAGTAAAATATGTATTTTTAAAAGCGGATTTAAAAGAGAATATGTGAATATTGAAATTAAGGGAAAGTCATTGCCTGTCGTGGACAATGTAAAATATTTAGGTCTATGGCTGGACAGATCATTAAGATGGACCAAGCATATAAATGAGATGAAAGAAAAACTATTGAATCATATTAATATTTTTAAATTGTTAATCGGTACAAATTGGGGAGTACATCCTGTACACTTAAGGCGGTTATATATATCATTAATTAGAAGTAGGTTGGACTACGCTTGCTTTCTATATGACAACTCTAGTCAAACTCAGTTAAATAAATTGGATAAGATACAAAACATAATAATGAGAATTATCGGTGGATTTGTGAAGAGTACTGCCATACATGTTATGGAGAACGAGTTACATATCCAGCCTCTGTACATCCGAAGACATTATTTAGCAGGGAAATATTGGCTTAAAGCAAGATCTTACGCAAAAAATCAAGTACTTCCTTTATTGGAAGAGCTACTTACTACTTCCAGTAGCAATAATAATTTATATTGGCGACATAAAAAGAAGCCCTTATTAGTTATCGTACATGAATATCTAAAGACAACACCGGCTTTTGTAAGTTCTCAATTGGAAATGTTTTCGTTACATACTTGGGTCAGCAATGTGGATCTCTCTAGGATAATTAAATTAAATATAAGTGTTGTACAAAAAGCTAAAAGATTATATAATACCTACGATCTTAATCAGTTGTGTAATAAATTTATCAATCAAAACTACAACAATTTTTACCAAGTTTTTACTGACGGGTCTAAAGATAATTGTCGTGTTGGCGCAGCAATTTTCGATCCTTATACTAATACATGTATTAAATTACATATAAAAGCTAATATAAATATAATGAATGCTGAACTTATCGCAATAGCCGAAGCATTGTCATATGTAGAATCTTTCGAAAGCGGTAATTTTGTTATTTTTACGGACTCAAAAAGCGCCCTCCAACACCTGGCTCGGTGTACCTCGAAATCTCGAGGAACACCGATAGCCTATACAATTATTCAAAGTTTATGTAAACTCGCCAGCAAAAATGTGAAGATAACTCTTCAATGGATACCTGCTCATATTGGTCTGACCGCAAATGAAAAGGTGGATAGACTAGCAAAAGAAGCTATGGTTGATGGAATTGACTTCGATTGTATCCCGTACTATACGGATCTTTTATATATAGTGAAAGACAAATGTCAAATATTATGGGCCGAATATTTTAACCAAAGATCGCTAGTCAAAAGTATCTGGTATAAAACGATACAACCTAATATTTCACGGCTACCATGGATAGATCAGGCCAATATGAGCAGATCTGAAATAGTAATGGCATTACGGCTTCGTTCGGGACACATACCACTGAACAGCTTTGCGTATCTTATGGGAAAAGTTGAATCCCCAAACTGTTCTATATGCAACATAGTCGAAGATGTGTATCACATTTTAGTGGAGTGTGTCCGGAATGAGGCCGAAAGAAAAATGTTATTTCCCACAGATCACAATGTTGGCAAATGTAATAGTGTTCTTGCACTTCCACTATCTGGAAAGGCAAGGGCACTGTATAGGTTGGCAAAAGTAGCTATTAATCTTAGGTCCTAGTTATGTTATAAGTTAAATTGTGTTCCGATGAGGGTGACGTAATCACTATGTGATTAAACCCTCTAACAAAAAATAAAGAGAAAAAAAAAAAAAAAAAATTTGTGAATGTAATTGATAGAATTTGGAGCCCGAAATTGACTCTGCGATGATTTTTCAGAAATCGTGTTGCGGGAGATTGATCACCATATAGCAATTAAGTTATTTTTTGTAAATCTATTAGCTTATGTGTCAATGCGAAAGATTGGTCTACATTTTACATTTATATATCAATTCCTAAATACTACCTAAGGTGGTAAATTAAGCGTCCGAAATCTTAGAAAACTGCGTAAAAATGTAAAATGGCTCTTAACAGTAGATTTATAAAAAGTTTTATAATATTCTATTTGTTGGATAAATAACTAACCATCATACACTTATTCGTAGGGAAAACATATTAGATCGATTTATTTATTATGACGATGGTTACTAATAGGTAAAAAAAAGAAAGCATAATACCAATTCATCTTTGCTAACACCACCTCCTGCTTGTGCACCTGTGTCTCTTGGTTGCATTTCAAACACCACCTTTGAAAGGAATATTTATTAGTGACACATCCTAAACCTTGGGATGATTAATTTAGATATATTTGATTACCTACCCTGAACAGTCTTTCAGAGACTGTAGTCAAGTATCCGATCTCAGCATTAGGATGCAGTCCATACAGGTAAGGAGTTTCATCGGGCAAGAAGTCGTCTATGTAATTGTGATAACCAACGTAATCTGAATTAGGCGGTGATATGAATCCCGGAGCTAATTGAAGTTCACCATCAACCTGAAGTACAGCTTAATTACTTTCGAGAAAGCAAGAAGAACATGGAGATCATTTCATAAAAGATTATTGTAATGATATGTCTGTTAACTGTAGAATTAAATAGGTACTCACCTAAATTATTAAAAAAAAAACAATCTATGTTTTCTACTATTGAGTTAAATCTTTCTAATATGAATGAATAATATAGTTCAATTTATGATGTTGTGCATAAGTATTAACTTTACTAGGAAATGACTTACCAATTCCGCTTGCATATATTCCAGCAAGAAAGTACGGCACAGTCGCCTATCCCAGTCGTCGGTGATGTGTCCGCCATACATGATCTCTCCAAATAGGTATCGCAGATCCTCCCATGGCACTCGCGGGTTTGCCTCTAAGTAGTTGTACAGTACGTACACACAGATCGTTAAGTCACCGAAATTGAATGGATATACTCTGCAAGTAAATGGTTGATGTTGTACCAAAAACGTAGGTAGTTTTACCTAATACATTTTTCATATTAAGTAACGAAGTAAAGATTCGTACCGGTTCCAACCTTGTGGGCCGAATTTGCGCCTCTCAGCTACGACGGCATGAAAGTAACATAGCGCAAACAAAACAGCTTTAAATTCTGCCTCCTTGCTGCACATCTCCAGAGTCTCCTGACTGAAGTTATCCAGAGACTGCAGACAATATTTATGAGTCACAGCTGTTGTTAAATTATTATTGACAAAAGTGCACAATGCACATATATATATTTATTTAGTGCCTAGTTTGTGAAACGGAAGAAACTATATACAAATGTGACGCAAGTCATGCCAGGTAACATCATACATACCTTATGCAAGTTAGCCCACATTCCAATTGGTGGTTCATTAGTGATTTTAATTGATGACTCCAAAATTCCTTGAGGTATAATGTGGTAAGCAGGATCAGAAGCAGGTTCAGCGCTCAGGTACAGCCTTTGGAATATAAAATTACTTTTTTAGAAGGAGGTACCTTGTATATGGCCGTGTGGGATCCGGCCTAGAATTGACTACCCCCTTTCCTCCCGTGGGTGTCGTGAGAGGCGACTAATGTTTGACATAGCTAAATTTACATTAAATTAATAGGTATTGTTTTAATAATTAATAACTTTATTTACAACCTAGTTATACCTAAAGTAGGTTGTAAATAAAGTTATTATTTGAAATATTTACTAGGTATATTAGTTAAGTAATTTATTAGTTACATCGACCGCAGGCCAATAACACTAACTAAACAAAATATGTAGTGATAAACAATCATAAATCACTCTCACAAAACTTCAGATATGCCAACAATGTGGATGGATGGATGATGATTTTAAATATCTTTACCTATAATCAGGTTTTGGGTTTTCGAAGCTCTCTTCCATTTTCTTTTCGAGTGCGGGAAGCCACTTCGCTACCAAGTGTACGTTTTGTAAAATGACCCATTGTCCGTTCGCAGACGCAATTGTCATGGCCTCTTCTGCTACAACTTCCTGGCCTTGTCCTAACGATACGATATGGAAATTCTTTTTATCAGGCGAAAATCCTATTTTACGCCCCAACTTTTCTAAATCCTGTCAACAAGACATTCAATATTAATAATATAAAATTTTTACCTTAAAATAAAATTTGTATTATGTTTCCTAAGACGAAGTCCGAAGTCCTTTATGAGAGTGCGTCGTCCTTTTCCCTCGCTTTCTCGTTAGATGTAGCTCTACTTCTGTCACGCGACCTCAGCGCCACCCGTGGCCAAACCTGGAACTTACTCAACAGCACAGAGCAAGCCGCCATACTATGTCATTGTTCGGCTCATAATGGTAATGATGATGACGGCACACCAGGAAGAAATTATTTGGACTTCGGACGTCTTAGGAAACTTAATACAAATTTTATTTTAAGGAATTTTTTTTATATTATGTGTTCCGTTTGACGTCCGAAGTCCTTTATGAGAGATCTGTTTGTTATCTCCTGGTGGCTTGCTGAGTAAAACGCAACAATGTGATGAAATCTTATAATTAGGTATATTGGTTATATTATTAAGTAGGTATCGTTATACCTACCATACATACCAACCATAATGAAGGAAACAGTTTTAACAAATACTAAAATGAGTAATTTAAATACTATTAGTGTTATTGTTATTATATAATGTGTCAGTATTACTACATGTAAATGACAACTTCCTATTATTTATTTACTGTAAAGAATTTAGATAAAGACTTCTCAGAGTCAGTACACTTGTTGTGCTTTATGTTTTTTATATCTCTAAAATAATATTTTCTAAAAGTCTCCTCGTGGCGTCAGTTAGCTTTAGCTAGGATATCATTAACTGGGTACTTTTCTAGATAATTAAGAGAGGAAACTGCTGACCTAACACTACCTAGTGCAGCATCTATTCCAGCTTCAGACAAAATGCGTCTTATCCATCCATCTATAACTACAGTACTAGCTGGTTTGAGAGGTCCCTGTGTGGTTATAAACAAATTTGTGAGGGGACCTCTAATATTTTTGTTAAGTCTATCAAATTTCTTAGCCAGAATAAAGGATTCGTATTTCTATTTGGTGAAGATAACAGAGTCCAACTTCATTGTTGATATGACACTGAATCAGTTTTCGAGCCGAATACAGGATGCAAAGTTATTGAGCTCCCAAGGTCTTCAAAGTGTTTTGAATCACAATGTAAGAGAGTCAAATCATGAACTCTGCGCCCCGAAGCCAATAACAGTATAGTGGCAGTGCGTCTAGAAACATCATATAAGCTTTGTAAATCAACATCTGTGTTATTTAAGTATTGAATTACTATTCGTGCATCCCATATTGGTAATTTTGGAGGTACTGACCTAGCTATAGATATAGCTTTTAAAATATGTTTACAAAACTGTGTTCACAAACTGACTAGCCTATTTTCAAGAAACAGTTTTGCTAAATACCGAGCAGGAAGGTTCGGGACGTCTACTATTGAGATTACTTTGATTACACCACAATACCCATTTGCTCCATATGGGAGCATAGGTCTTGAGTGTAGAAGCTCTCCAGCATGTTGATAAAAGATGCTTCTCTTCAGCAGACCAATTTTGTGTTAACGAGTCCCAGCCGAAATGAGCCAGGCTTCCAGCTGTAGATCGTGTACTTGAGCTGGGGGCGCCCGGTCATTGTATCCACCAGTGATGTTTCTAGGTTCCTGACTTTCATAGGGCGTGCTAGGGCACGGCTCTTCAAGTCTGGACGCCAAAAGGGTTTCTTCCACTTGGGTGCTACTATTATGAAATTTCCACTCGCCGAGTTGAGGTGGCGCAACACACGTGGGAGCAATGCTGGAGGAGGAAATATCCACGCGAGGTCGTAACTCCAGTACCTGCTGAAAGCGTCGTGAAAGCAAGCGTTCGAGTCTGATAAGTCTAGCGAAACATACTTGTTCACGACGTGAGCGTCTTGGGAGGCGAACAGATCGATGCTCGGAGATCCCCACTGGCTGAATATTTTGTTGGTCGCCTTGCTCAGCAGATGCCATTCGGAGCCGTCTCGGTTTCGAGAGAGGTGATCGGCGTCCGTGTTGTACAGTCCCGGAAGGTGGTGAGCGACTAGTACAACGTTTAGGCTGTCCGTCAGTGCCAGCAGCTGTTTGGTTAGCTTCAGTAGATTCTGCGACTTTGTTCCTCCCTCGTTCTTTATGTACGACACTACCGTCTTGTTGTCGCTTTGTAAAATCACGGTTGAATTTTTTAGAACCTTTGCCTCTAAAGATATCGCGGCTATCACTGCGTACATTTCTTTCAGGTTGCAATGCCACTTCAAATACCTTTTAGTGCTTTGTTGTTTACTAAGGCCCCCCATTGAATATCTAAGGCGTCTGTGACGAGGTAATTTACTGATGATCTCCTGGGATGAATGCGAGATTTGTGGTTGATGTTCCCTAACCACCATTCTAGCTCTTTTTGTACCTCGACTGAGAACGGGCTTAAGGCTTTTGAACTTTTCTGGAGACAATTACTGTGGTGCTACAAAGTGCGGCAATGCAACCTTCCCCGGAGGGTGATGAAGGTCGCAAAGTTGAGATACCCTAAGAGGCGTTGCGCCTGCTTGAGGGACCAACTGCCGGCAGCTAAGCGAGTCAAGAGGCACTGTCGGATCTTGAGAATTTTGTCTACAGGCAGACACTTGGTGTTGGATTGTGTGTCCCAGACAATTCCCAGGAATCGCATTCGCATTCTATACGCCTTGTGGCTTTTATAGACTTTTCCATATTGATATTCCAACCTAAAGAGGTGAGGAAATTTAATGCTACCTGGACATGAGACTTTAATGTCTCCCTGTTTTGATGAACTATCAAATAATCATCTAGGTAGAAGGCCAGACGAAGGCCCTTCCTTCGTAACATTTCGGCAGTCCAAATCGTGACTGATGCAAACATCTTCGGCGCCGCGGCGAGTCCAAAGGGCAGACAAATCATCTGTAGTAATTGACCTTCGTAGGTCATGCGTAGGAAACAACGGTGTTGTTGAGAAATCCTCAAATGATAATAGGCCTGGCTTAAGTCCAGCTTGACCATCCAATCGCCGGCTTGTAAAAAGTTTGGCATTCGGTAATGATGAAAAAGATGGAAATGTCGTGGTAGCAAAAATCGATTTAACGCCTTCAGATTGAATATAACCCGATTCTTTCCACTGTTTTTTGTTATGATGAAAAGTGGGGATATAAAAGAAGGGGTTGAAGGCGCAGGCTCTAGAATTCGACTTTGAATCATGGCCTTGAATTTCTAACGACATCGCTGAAGAGCTCGGTGTTTGAAATTTTTTTTATGACGTTGGGAAAATAAGAGGTGGTGTCTGAGTAAATGGAATGCGAGCAGCCGAAATTACCTTGAGATTAATTTTGGGTGCTTTGAATTGTGCCCATACTTCTCGATAAAACATCAGGCAGCCGCCCGTGATCCTTGAGTCACTTATGTCTACCTCTGTTAGGCTCGACTTTTTGCCCCGCCCCGCTCCTTTTTATCTGATCTTCAATATTTCGTTTATCGTTATTTCCGCGTTTCGATTTATTTTGTTGAAAACGAAAGGGCTTTTCACGAGAAGTAGAAGCGACCGGGGCCTTTGGAGGTACTGGAGATTTGGAATGTCCAGAAAATTTTGATCTAGGCACTGTATCCTTGTGTAATTTATCAATACCGCCTTTTTTTGTATATATGCAGATAAACATTGAGGGTTGAACATATATTCCGCCGACGGGGGTATTTTATCAATATCTTCGCGAAGGTACTTTCCTTCTACACCTTTAAGAAGTATTTTACGCTTTAGCTCTAAAACCTCGGCACGCTTCCCGCAAATAAATTACGAGTAGAATGTCATGAGAAATCGTTCTATAACTGGATTTACTTCCAAATAACTCTCTTAACTTATCGTAAATTGTAGTCGAAGTAAGCTGTGTATCTTGTTTTGCAGACCAATCAATAACATTTCGTAAAGCTACATTAACTCGTTTTGAGCTAAAAAAGCATTAGATAAAGCAGCAAAACTTCGTTCCATTTGATGCCACCTGAGTTGTGAAAAAGGATCTTCTAAACGTCTTAATTCTTCATTAACTTTTAATTCCGTAAACGCCGGAAATGCCACATATTTCTTTTGTACGTCCGTATACCGCACAGAATTCCAATCTACAGAGTTAAAACGTTGCATTGAAGTTAACTTTGCAACCCGTTCGAGGTTCGCATTAGGTACAGACGGTTCTTTAACACATACTTCTAGCGGCTTATTCACTGAACTTGACATAGGCACCGCAGAAGTACAAGATGCGCTCGGATGCATAGCCGCATAACTTGCACAAAACATATTATTAATGTGACTCACCAGTTGTTGAGACAAAATCTCAAACCTGCGATCTATTTCTCGTAGTGACTCGTGGGACCGACCTCGACGCCGTCTTTTCAGACGAGGTTCATCCTCTTCACTCGAGCTTGAACACGACCCCGATGACCTTGACGAACCCGACGATACACGTTTATTTAACCTAGAATCGTGATCACTAAAACCGGCCTCGGGATTGCTTGCCGCTTGCACGGCTATTTTATCACTAATGTCCATTTTATAACGTACACAAATTCACGTAACGGAAAAATAAATATACTAGTAACTTTCTACTTTAATCTCGAAAATTAAAACAATATATATGAAAAACTTAAACATTCGGCCTTATTACAAAAAGCGGTTTATCTAAAAACCAAGGTTTAAAACCTCTAAAAACCACGGTTTATAGGAAAGTGTTATTACAAAAAGTGGTTCTGCGAAAAACCATTGTCCATTCTATGGTCTAACGCCAAACCTGGGCGGCCCCTAGTTTAAAGTAAAGAACTATGGTTTAAAATATCATATCTGTCAAATTTCATCTTTTAGGTTATCATATATTGTTGTTGTTTTTACCTGAACATGGATATTATAATGGTCAATTTATTTGATATTGAGGATATTGAAACCGATAATACAGATATTATTTGCTTTTGTTGATTCATCATACAAAATATAATAGAATACGATTCACAAGAGGAATTATTAGATCCTCTCGTCTGTGAGCCATACCGGCTCCCAGTATGACAATATATTCGCATATATTTCACTACAAATGCCGTTCTAACGCATTATTTATGTTTATCAATACATAAACTAGCATAAATTACATACTTTTGGTTTTAACATACTAAATTACGTCAACAAACATCTCATAAACAAATAAGTTCGAATTACGTCACGTTTCGTTACACGGATGTACTTAGTTGTATTACTAGCTAATACAACAAGCTTCATTCTAAACAAAACTACAGTTGACGATATAATTGATATTAAAATCTAAGCAAAATAACAATAGTCTCAATATTTTTAACGCTTCTATAGAATATTTAATCATTAGTCTATTATTAAACTTTTTTCTTTTCTAGGCAAATGGAACGTTTTTGTAGAATGATAACATTATGAACGAACGATGTTTGTATTAATCTGTGGTTGCTATACAAACAATGGTTCAAATGACAGTGCTAAGAAAACCACGGTTTTTATAACTTTTGTAATAAGGACAAATTTAGACCATGGTTCTTCAGATAAGCCTGGACTTGAAAGGCCAGGTTTAAACCGATGTTTATTTAGTTTTTTGTAATGAGACTGAATGGGGGTATCTCAGTTTTCCAAATTTACACGAAACACAATTTACGGAACACATAATAATAATATACCATCCCCTTGCCATTTACGTTTTCTAAAAATGTATAAAATTAATCATAAAATAACATTTCTAACGTCGTTAGTTAGGGTCATTTTAATAGGTCGCAAACTGTTCAAGAGTCTCATATAGCTCTGCTAGATATCTGCTGCAAAATACTACGATTTTGGTGTAAAATATAGATAATTCTGTCTATCTATCTACTACTAGTTACCTTTAACGGATCGACACCAGCCGAGAGGATAAAGAACATAGCTGTTGTTGAGTTGCTCTCTTTATAAGATACATCTAATGAAGGAGTACGCGCTTCAACATACTTCGTGCCGAGATTTTCTTCGCAAAATGCACTAAAATAATAATATAAAACAAAACTTAGGTATTAAGACAAATGTTACCCGCCAAGTTAACTTAATAACTTTAGAATTTGGTACGTTAATTGAAAACAGTCCTTAAGCCATTTTATTTACCGAGATAAAAACATGTATCTATTTATTATGTAGTAGTTAGTAGAATTAAATGAATAAAAGCCTTCAATTAATGAATGGAAGCGTACCTTGATGCATAAGACATTCTGTCAGGTCGAAGTGCTCTCATAATACAGAGTCGCTGTAGGGCTGTCTTATTCTTCCATTCACCCGGTAACTTGTCCCGTTCCGGGGCTTCGCCTTCAGTGTATTTCTGCCATCTGTCAGAACAAGAGTTTGCGTATTATAGAACCAGCTGCGCCTAGTACTGTTGTTCTATATAAATATAACAAAAAAAACATTTTATCAAAAAAGACTATTTAAAATAGTCCTTTCTGATCGACTTAAATGTATGATGCTGGTAAAAAGAAACTAGAGAAATAAATGACGATGATGATGATTTTCCTAGTCCCACCTATTCTAAGAAGACACAGTACATGTACCAATATATTAACCATATAGGTGAGTTGCTATTAAATCTTAATTATATTCACCTTTTGGTTGCGCCTTCAATGTCTTTATCGAGGTTCTCGAAAGCATCCATTTTGGAGAGCGTGATAATGCCACCCCAGCAGTTGTTTGACAGCCAGCCGTACGGTGAGCTTTCTGGTGCGACCGCGTATTTTAGCAAGAAGTCTAACTCTCTAGAGTCTACTTTACCTTCTGCTTGCAGGACCTGACAAAGAAAAACTTATAACTTATTTATTGCTTATTCCAACAGTCCCCTGATATAAGTACAAAGATTTTGTGACACTACTAATTAACATAAACATAACATAACATCACGCCTGTATTCCCCGAAGGGGTAGGCAGAGGTGAACATGTAGTACACCCACATTCCGCCAGTTATGTTGTAAGTCCCAATGTAATAGGGGGCGAGCTTATTGCCATCAACCGGGCACAAATCCAGACTCCGTGCTGCTACTGAGAATTACCTAATGGAAAACTCAGTAACACTTTGCCCGACCCGGGATTTGAACCCAGGACCTCTTGCTCAGCAGTCGCGCTTAGCGACCACTAGACCAACGAGGCAGTCTACTACTAATTATCATAATGATATACAATATACTATAAATTGGATAATTAATTCAACATCTCAGTGTGCATTATAAGAAACAAATAATATTAATTATAATGATTTCTGTCTGTCACTTACGCGAATACTAGACATTGAGATAAAACAATTTTTACAGATTTTATCACAGTTTCTTTTTTATATTAACTACATAATTATGTATTAAACACCCATGTCTAATTGACGTTAATACAGTGTGGAACAAACCCTTCTAATCTGTAGAAATTATGTTAATCTGTGGACAATTGGACATACCTGTAGCGTAATAAGAAACAGGAACACTAGCTTATCCCTCTCAAACAACCCTCGGCTAGTGTACACGAACACTGCAAAGGTGATGCTGTCCAGCAGATTGGCGACGCGTCCTTCCAGATCTTCAGCCTGCTCTGACTTGGCTAGTGCATCCTTGAATACTACGCTGTACGCCTTAAGCGAGAACTGATACATTGGATTGATCTTATATAGATCGTTGAGGATGAAGTAGAGTAGTGAGGCTCGCGCCGCAGCACGTCTGGTCACAAACAATTATATTACTATACTTACCATGTATCTAAGGTGAAGGGAATATGGTACAAGACCATTCAAGACGAACTTCCTGGCATACCCTGGTATGACGGTAGTGGTTTAAGGTAGAAGCTATGTTAAACTGGTTTTAAAACTGCGTTCCGGACACTATCCATCGGCAAAGTTTTCATTCTTAATTAGACTTGCGCATAGTAGTTTGGTTTTTGCGCAGAGATCGCTCCGTTTAGTTCGCCGCTCCTAAACGAAGTAGTTCGCTCTTCTAGTTCGTCAGAATCCGGATAGGATCAGACGAAGGCAAATTTTTATCTTATCTTTATCTTTTAAGATCGCTCACTCGTTCGATCATTTGTTACATTTTATATTTTTACCTTTACTTTTGACGCATATCAAACGAACTAAAGAGCTGAAGAGCGAGAGATCTGCGAACTAGTTCGCATAGTTCGTTCGCGAACTACACAAGACTATTCTTAATGAACAAGTTAACTCACCCAACTGCCCTACCTGTAATGTAGTCGAGAATGTACATTATTTGTTGATGGATTGTGCTCGAAATCAGAATGACAGAGAAATCCTAATAAGGGACTCTCAATTGAATACACTAGAAGTTGGACTAGTTCAAACCATTTTAACACAACTAAAATCAGATGTTGCAAAAAGATTATGTCAGTTGATAAAGTCCATTGATTAGGGTTTCTTTTACATATTACATTAAGTATTTGTTTATGTTTGTAGAATGTATAAGGCATTCTTCTGAATAAAAACCCCATATTAAATAAAGATTTAAAAAAATACATATATTATATGTCTATGTCTGTGTAACAATTGCAATAAATTGCAACAAACAATATATCGTTGGACATTAAAATAAATCACTAAATATTTATTTGGGGATATCCTTTTCACAACACTATTTATGTTTTCTCTTTTGTATTTTAACGTTTTAACACTAGTAATAAGTTATACTTATTATTGTTTCCTAACACGCAGGATCATTGTTGTCCGAAAATAAATAATAATTATTATTATTATTTCGTCGTGTTCGTGGTGGCCTAGTGGTTGACATACCGGATTTCTATGCACGAGGTTGCAGGTTCAAACCCAGGCAAGTATCAATGTGACTTTTTCAATGTCATAAATACTTTCTTAGATATTCTAAGACACCACTAACTAACGGTGACGGAAAACATCGTAAGGAAACCTGGATTTAATTATCTGAAATCGCCAACCCGCAGTGAGCTAGCGTGGTGATCAGTGCTCAATCCATCTCTATACGAGAATAGGCCTTTGCCCTGCAGTAGGACAGTTATAGGCTGTTTTTAATATTATTATAACGTCACGCTAATACTTTCCGAAAGGTAATTTTTGAAGTCCTAAAGTCTGACATTTTCTTTGCCTAAATGTAAATAGGTACACCAACGACCGGGTAGAGAAAATATAAGGCCTTTGGACTGAGGTTGAGTTTACAAAATTCCGTTTATTTATTTTATTTTTTACTTTGCAACTGTGTATTCGTTGTTAGTCGTAATAAATTGTGACATTCAGCCACATTGGTTTGTGGAGTATTTATTTTTTTAATTGATATCGTTGCCAAAAGCCAACTAACCTGTATCTCTCTCGAGCTTCATCAATCTTGACCGCAGTTATTTTACCTTCCTCGACCTTTATTTCAATATCAGCAGCTGTTTTCTTCGTGGTTTCCAAATTAATGACAAGTGCGGAATCACTTAAAATATCTGGTCCAGCAGATGACAAACGTTTCAGCAAATCGTCTTCTAAAGTCTTTAGAGTGATCTTAAAGTCATTCTGTTGTTTGGTTAGTCCAGAACGCAAAGCCTCTAAATCTGGACGTTCGGACTTCACTACTTCTCCTAGCAGTTGTTCCTCTAATCTGTAAATAAAATTACAGAAATGAAAACCTATTCGGATTGATAATAATTTTTAAACAGAGAGCTTCTTACCCGTCTTTTGTGACAGTGAAGTTAATAAGAGTACATTGCGCTTGCATTTCAGGCTGGTAATGTGGGTTGGCTAGCTTAGTTTGAAGCATGAAACGGAAGTTGGGATGGTAATCTATCTCTCTGTCTCCAATCTGGAATGAAATACATTGTTTGATCCAGAAAAACTTTCTAACATCATAGTCCAGTAAATTGTATTACGTATAGTCCCATGCAGGAGTTGCGAGTTTGTACGCGTTTATGAATTACTAGTATTACTAGTACTATTAACTGAAATAAAAAAGACTTAAAAGTTATAATGTAAGTAATGAAAAGTGTAGATACCTTGAGAACTTTTCCCTTGCGTATAAGTACTCTGCCGAGCAGCGGCTCGAGTACGGCGTCTACAGTCTCACCGATGTTCTCGAGAATGACCACTTCTCCATTGCTCACACTGCGTTCGATGCGATCCAAATAGTTACGTTGCGTTAATCGTACCACCACCAAACAATCACTGTACTTTGATTTTATCCATTTTAAGCCTTGCCTGTTCAAAATTGATATCAAATAGTATAAAACCACTACGATATCACACTTTATATTATAAAGGCGAAAGTTTGTGAGAGTGTTTGTATGTTTGTTACCTCTTCACGCTCAAACGACTGTACTGATTTTGATACAATTTGGTATTGAGGTAGCTGAGCATCCCATAACAGTTCAATAGGTCGGTTGTTGTGTATCAAGATGTTTTGCCATGGACGGCGTACAAATATTAATGGACTAGCTTCCGCCCGTGACTTCGCCCGCGTGGATTTCTAATGTTTGATAGCCTATAGCCTTCCTCGATAAATAGGCTATCTAACACTTAAATAATTTTTCAAATCGGACCAGTAGTTCCTGAGATTAGCGCGTTCAAGCAAACAAACAAACTCTTCAGCTTTATAATATTATAGTATAGATTAAAATTACATGATTACAATAGTAATACAACGAAATTCATGAATAAAATATTAATAATACAACAAAATTATTGAGGTGCACACTGCACATATAGTACACCCACATTTCACCAGTTATGTCATAGGTCAATGCATTAATATTCCCAATCAACCGGGCACAAATCTGTGCTGCTGCTGAGAATTACCTACCGAAGAAACCTAGTAATACTATTGCCTGACCCGTCATGCTCATCAGTCGCGCTTAGCAACCACTAGATGTACCATTTTTTTTTTAAATTAATTAAGGAACACTGGCCAGCCTTCAGAAATGAATGTGTGTGATACTCACAGTTGCGGGTCGATCATGAGTGGCCATCGCGCCGAGTTGGTGAGTATGGTGGCGTTCTCTGTGCTCATGGTATCGGTGGGCAGCCCCTCGTTGTTCCATGACGCCACCTGGGCGTCGTCCGTCAGCATGGACAGCGGGTCTAGGCCCTCCGTCGTCTCAATTTTAGGCTGTATTGCATTATAAAAGCATATTATAATTAGATCTCACTTATCTACTTATCCATTAAACGTTTAAAACTATGTCAGAATACAACTTAAAATCTTATATGTTAAGCCAGGGTGTCACCTACCTCCATACCAAATTTTTGCAAAATTCGTCCAGACGTTTGAACGTGAAGAGGCAACAAACATTTAAACACACAAACACAAATTTTCGCCTTTATAATATTAGTGTGAAGTGTAATTTCCAACGAGCCAAAGTCTGACAGTTGTATATCATATCAATATAAAAAAAATCACAATTAAGGTCCTTTAGGTACATGTTTACAATGTGCTTACTAACTTACTTATCCACATTTGTATTAAAGTACCTATGGTTTTAAAGAAGTTATTGTTGAAACTTAATCATTATAATGAATCCCAATGTATAATTGCAATAGTTACATTGCTCTTGGCGAGCGTTGGCACCCAGTCTTCGTTGATGAGCTGCTGGCGATACCGGCGCATGAAGCAACCCACGTAGGATATAAAGGCGGTGATCAGAAGCACGTCGCCCGGTAACATCACCCCGGACTCCTTGAGGTTCAGCACCGTTGCTGACCATCTGAATGTAATCACGTGTGTAAGTAGTATTATAAGCTGCTGTTAAATATGTTTTAAGCTTTTTAATATTTACATGACTTAAGTAACGAGTTATCTTAGCTTACCTGATTTTCTCTGAAGCAAGTCCGTTTACCAATCTGTTCGCTAGATCTATAGTGGCGTTAGTGGCATCGGCCTCGGCCTGACATTTCATCTTTTCATTAACCGCTTCCTGGAAGGCTTTGAGCAACTCTTCTAGTTTTTCCTCTAGTTCCTGTCATAGGAAGAAAACATGAGCGCTTTTTTATATTATGCAAATTGAAATGTTTTTAAATAACAAAAGTATATTACAGAAATCTGGTCAGTAAGGAAGGCGAGCTTATCCCTGGCGGCCTGTAGCTCGGCGTTGGCAGCATTAAGCGCGCGCCTCTTGGGCTCTACCACCACATACACGTCGTAGAACTTCACGATGTTGATGACCCACGCGCACAGGCCTGCTGCGGCCGCAGACTTCGACATTATGAAGCCAGGGTTGAACTCCGGGTTTTTAATGTATGGTTGCACCGCCTGAGAAAATTACAATTAAATATAGATATAATTAAAATAGAACAAACAACGACGGATTGGTTTAAAATGTCCTTAATTAACTAGCCCTCAAATTACCTTAAACACGTCAGGATGAATATTCTCTTTGTCGTAGTATACTAGGTCGTTCAAAAATTGATCCACTTTAGCCATCATTAGCTGAAAAAATGATTAACATAATAAAGAAATGTGTACGACTAGCACTTGTTCTAAGAAGTACTCGTAATTGTCTTATGTCCATTTGATATAATTATTTTTATAAGTAGCAAAAACATACTTTACAACCCTTCCACGACCTATCTTTCGGCAGCTTTCCCTTTTTCGAGAAGAGCACAAGTACGGCTGCACAGACGTTGACGACGAGATCAGGTGGCGACCCGAAGGACTTGAGCTCGGTCAGATTGTTTTTGTTAAGGGTGTTAAGTGCCTCTTGAGCCGCTATCAATGCTGGCTCAGCCTTGGCTAAGTCGTCTGCGCAAATCTTAGCCTTTATCGTTACATCTTCTTCTATAACTTTCACTTTCTTCTCCTCCTCGGCAGCTATATGTAATTTGGAAAACTAATGAGTATCGATTAATTGAATACTTTTAAACAAAATAATTCGTCACCGTATTGTACTGAAGGTAATTAAGTAAAATTTTGTTTAGAAGATTGGATAAATTACCAAATGCCTTTTCTTTTGATACTTTCTCACTCTCGGCGCCAACTACTTCAATAAGTGCTTCCGCAGCTTTATTTTTCTCTTTTAATATTATTTCTTGTTCAGCTAGGGTTACCTGTGTAATTAAAACTAAAGCTTAGTATAAAGAATCGTGTGATCATATATATTGGGTTTATAGTGAAAATGTACCTTTAAGACAGCCACATCACCGGCACATGAAGCCAACTTCTCTAAACCGTTCTCCAACCTTATTATCATCATCTTGAGATTCTTCGTCTTCTCATTGAGTAGTTTACTGTAGAGTGCGATTTGTTCAAGGAACGTCTTTGGCGTCGTGTAGTTATATCGTTTTTCGTTATGGTAGTACACTTCCGACATTTGGTTGACACTTTGATGAACATGAGACATAAACATTGACACCGGTTCTACTAGCTCTAGCTGCAATCAAAGCCCAATAAATGTGCGTTACTAGGTTTTCATTTCGGTTACCTATAAATAAAACTCATTTATTTTTATTATTAAACAACATAGATCAACATCATCACGTGTTGCTATTATAGTAGTCATAATTATTTTAGAAGCAGGCAACAGTAAATATGCAACAATAATAAGATTAAAATCTGTAAAATGTTTACCGGTAAGGACTCGACTTCTGCGATGAAACGCTTTGAGACGGAGCGCAATGCTTCATGCGGCCACGCGTGGAACCAGTCGATAGACGTGCAGTTTACGATGGAGGGGAACTTGCGCGCGCGCACACGCAGCGTCGCACCCACCGGAGAGAAGCATAATACAACCTGACCACGATTTTTTTAAGTTTACAGTAGTGTCTCCTTATTACTCATCTGAATAAGGTAAGAAGAATTAACTGACCTTTAGCATGGTTCTAACACGGTTGATAAAGAATCTCCAGCAATTTTCTCGGGTATCAGGTACTCCAGTTGCTTTAGTCTAAGAGAGTTTGTATAATTAGTCTAATGACAAGTCGTACAAATCGGCTAGGTTCATACCGCGCGGAACTACCAACCGCGCGGTACAAGATTAAACTACATACATACAATCGCGCGGTACGGCTACCGCGCGGTAATGTAGACGATAAATACTATTTGGTTAGATCTCGTACCGACGGTTGGTAAATAATATGAACCTAGCCTACAAGTAGTATATATTTTAGATTTATGTAATTATATTATGGTAACCTACCTCTCCTCTGACACCGTTAATTATGTTTTCGAGCTCGTCGTCTGCAAATAAGTCTGGTATTTCCCCAGAGGCGAGTAAATCATTGATGAGCACCAGGAATCTCTCTTCGGCAACCTGAGCATCAGTCATTAGGAACATGCAGCCTATGTTCTTTAATCCGGCCTTCATGTTTAGACCAGCTAGAAATGGCATGTTAAAAAAAGTTATTTTACCTTGAAGATAAAACCACCATTATTTAATTCAAGGTCGACGTTACATCATCATTGCCATCTGTCTAGCCTTTTACTACAACTTAAACCTTTCAAATATAAACAAAGGCATTATATCAGCCTTTATACCCATGTATTAACATACCGTTGCACACAGCTTGTATTGGTAAGGCAAATATTACAAGGCTATGACTGATCTGTGCCGTGTGGTATCCGGCCTAGAATTGACCACCCCCCTTTCCTCCCGTGGGTGTCGTAAGAGGCGACTAAGGGAAAATTTAGAAGATGGGCAGCAGCGTCTTCTGTAACTCCACCACCAATACTGCGATCCCCAAGCCGCTTGCCAAGTGTGGGGATTATGGCTTAACCCCCCCGCTTAAACGGGGAGGCCTATGTTCAACAGTGGACGTGTTTGGCTGATGATGATGACTGATCGTCTTTTATTACTTGACGTGCTTACCCAAATCGACTTTAAGATCGTTAATGCTATATCCTTTTCTGAGCTGTATTTGGAAGACCTCAAGCGAGGAGATGAATGAAGAGAGACGAGATAGGGACTGCTTGCCCGACCCTCCTACGCCAACTAGCAAAGCATTGCCACGAGGAGCTTCCAGGATCCTGTTAATCCTTTACCAAAAGCAAACTTTGTTAAAATTACAAGATACTCGTGACAACATTTGACTTTAAGAAGACATGAAACGTGTAATGTAATTATTTTAATAATATCCACGCCATTTTTACATTACAGAAATACGGACGCAATATTAGTAATAGGTGTATTTACCTGCAAATATGGTACATAGCATCCTCAAAAAGCACCAGATTCATGGAGGCCACGAGGTCATTGTACGCTGAAAGCGACTCGTCCAGAAGCTTTTTAATTTGGTTCCAGTCTTTAATTGCAAAATACTTGGGATCCCCTACACCCTCCGCGAAGTGACAATAGATTAGTGGCTTCTCCAGTACCACGTTCTCATCGTATTCCTGAACAAACAAGAATCACTCATTACATCATATCTTTACATTATGGAATCTTTGGTTTAGGTTGCATAGACTTCATAGAGCTTATTAATACTTTAAAAGGCTATTTAATACTTTTAACGGGGTTTATCAACAAGCCGCAAAAACTTACTTCACAGTGCTTTTTAATCATTTCTACAATTAGCTTCATAAACACATCATTGTCGGAAGAGTCTACTAATTTGTCCGAGTACACTCGTGTAGCCTCGTGCATCCATAGTCTAATAAGTTCAGACTGTGACTTGATTGCATCACCCGTTGTAAATAACATACCCTGTGCAAAAATATTGCAATTATTTTTTGTATCTACAATTAGGAGCAAGAGGTGGAGACAATCTTTTGAAGTAATTATGACCTATGGATCCACATTAAACCGCATTGCATGACAATTTAATAAGATCAGTGCTTAGTTAAAAAATAAAAATACCTGGAATATATTAGATAAGTCCCTCAAATTGAATATGTAGTGGAACTTGATGGCGGTAGGCAGGAAAGTGCTGGCTAACTTGTTATGCAGTGCCAGTGCTACGCCAACAAGGCTTTCGGCGTACCGCTGGACTTGAATAACGAATTTGTTTGATTTGTTACCCAAGTGCTGTGACAGGATCTGCTTGTAAATATGATGACATGCGTCTAACCCTGGGAAACTGTTAACAATGCTTTGGTGAAAACATGCGCTTCTACATCATACGTAATAATATAGTTAACCCGACCCTAGACTTAAAAGTATTATAGTTTAAGTCAAGGGTCGTTGTAAAGTCGTCGACTAGGCAATACGAAGTAGGGTTTCAAAACCAGGCAAAATTAAAAATTAAAAAAACCGCATCCAAATCGGTTCACCCGTTTCAGAGCTACGGTGCCACAGACAGACACACAGCGATCAAACTTATAACACCCCTCTTTTTCCGTCGGGGGTTAAAAATGGGCTTTTGCTATGCTTATTTGATTTATTCCTGTTACTTGCCTCACTGCAAATGTACTGAAATGTCTTTGTAACCGAGAATCGATGGTAAATGAACCAGCTGTCGGGTTCATGCATGCCACGAACATGCAGTTTGAGATGTCTTTTAGCGACAATTTTTGCCTGTCGTACCTGAAATGAAAATAATATAGTTTATACCTAATATTATGTTCAGTCCGTAAAGAGTTGAGCTAAAATTTTTTCAAGTTTCCTTAGTTTTATGATCAAAAAGTATGCACTAAACTAACTCATACGTGAAGAAATAAATAAATTATGTTGTGTCACGTTTTTAATAGAATTTCTAATGTACGCATTAAATAGATCTTATTTACCTATTACCAATTTTACAGCGATACATGTAAATCCAATTACCAGTGTTTATAGTCCATAAATTGCCTAATAAGCGTGTGCGGTTGCACAGTGCCGTATTTGTCCACTTCTGGCATGTTCATGTCATCTACAAAATATATCATGAATTTGCTGCCTGGAGGCCCAAAGTTGCGCCCCGACTTTTTCTCCAAGGGTTTCTCCAATACTTTTTGTATCATCTCTGCGAAAAATAAATTAAGTAAATATTTTTTTGTATAATACTTTTTCTCTATTTCGAATAAACCTTTAAATTCGGAACTAAGATCTATTTATAACAGTTTCTAAGAACATTTTAGGATTTATTTCTGTCATCTTTCGTTCTCCTAAATATTTTGGGAATTAGATAAGATTCATGTAATTTCTTCGATCCAAAGAGTCTAGTTTATGAACTAGCTGGAGTGTGGCTTTTAATGTACAAGTTACTACTGAGCATACCATACAGTGATCGCCACACAACAATTTAGCACATGATTGATAAATGATTTTTTATTTTTGCTATAGGTTTACAGGAAACAGATTGTACTGATAGCTCATAGTGGCACAAATAAATGGTTTTTTTTATTATACGGAGTTGATGCGGAGTTACATACCCGATGTGGTGTAGAAGTTGAGTGGCACATTGGTAATCGCGTAAGAGTCCGGCAATGAGTTAAGTTTGGCCGACACACTCACTGTTTTGCCACTACCTGCACTCCCCACTAACATGACAGGTTTCGACTTTGTTATTAACAGGTCCATAAAGAACCTCGTGCGAGTTGTTTCTGATGTAGATACTAAGCATGACTAGAAAAAAATAGACTATATAATAAATAGGAACACGATAATATTTCTTCTACGCGAAAAGGATAAGATATGAGATAATTATGTTAGTTTATGCAGATAGTATAGGTAGATGTTTTTCCAAGAAAAACGTTAAAGGATTGACGTTAACATATTTCCAACCAATTAATTCAAATTATTTTACATATGATTATAACAAATATAATTGCCTAATCTCGTCATTTACCTGGAGAGGCAACTCAGGATCTAATTCAAAAACCTCTACTTTTTCAGACCATGGCAAAAATTTCTTCGTCTCTGGGTCTATAAAAAAGCTGAATACATTGCCCGTGGATGGGAACTTAATCTGCTTAAATTCATTGCAGAACCATTTGCTAAACTCGTTACGCCAGTCAACCAATTGATCTTGGAATAAAGCAGAACCAAAGCCCCACACCACCGCGAAAACGAAGTAAGTTTCATACCTACAAACAATAAATTAAATATTAAATAGATAATGCTATAAAATAAAATATTAAATAGATAATGCTATAAAAACCAAATACGGTTTTATACTGACATTAACCAATTGTAGCAGATACATGGTTGCCAAACTTACCATTCCTTGGGGCAGTCACTAGGCAATAAGCTCTTATTCAAGAAACATTCGAGCAGATAGCAAGAAAGTTGTATTTGCTGCAGTTCTGTGAGAGGCGTAATACGCTTGTACTTCTTACAAGACTCCAGTAATGAAGGAATATACTTATCAAACATTACTGTTAACATTGCTTTCTCAGATTCATCGTCCCGCGTTGTGTCTATCCATGATGCTACAAAACTGTAGAAAAATATTTTTTTATGCATTTGAGAACTTAAACGCTATTTAATCACCTGATAAAATTATTAAAATTAATATTTTTTATTTCGTATTGATATTGCCCTTGCCTCAAACTTAGGAATAAAATGAGAATACTAACGGATTCCAACCCAAATCCTGCGGGTTTATGTACAAAATTCCAGCGCGAGATACTGTAGCTGGCGTGGCTGTCCTCAAGTTGGATATCTCCATCAAAAGCCGCATTGATTTAGTCAAGGCGATACGTTCATTACTTGCTAACGTCAGCACCTACGAAATGGTTGTTAATATAGCTGTAGGTAAAAACGTGTAATATTTAATTATTTTATTTGGATATTGTAATTTACTTTATTGTCATCCATCAAAGTGTTTAAGCTCTCAATCCACATAGGATCAATATCACCATCAAGTACGATCCACTTCGGCCCATCTCCAGGCATATTGGCCATGTCACGCATGATAGTGGAGAACAGGCCATCCTTCCACTCTCGCGTTGAGGGATTAATGATACCAAACAATTCGTCATTCGTCACAGCTTTAGGATCGAGGTCATTGTAAAATGGCTTCTGTTTTAACATGTGGTATGTACGGTTAAGACACTGCCAAACCATTGATTTGCCAGTGCCTGAGAATCCAACGATAAAGACAGAATGGCGCACGGCGAATAATTCCACCAGTTGCACCATCTAAGAAGAAATAGAAAAAAGTTATAAAAAGAGTTAAGTATAATATACTCTTTATTTAAATTACAGATGTAATAATAATAGTCTAGAATTCTAGCTGATCTAGGCTGCTGGAAGAGCATGCTATGCGTCACAAGCACCTTTAAAATAAACCCGGGTTCTGGCTGAAGTTTCATCGACAATGCTCCGTCTACCAAGTGCTTTTCAAATTCCATGTCACGTTTTCTGGGTACGTCAAGTGCAGGGAACAAGTCACCTATCAACCCCATAAACACAGGGGTATCATCAGTTACAATTTTAGGAATGTTAAAATCTCGTAGCGCTCTCATTAACACTTGATCCTCCGGTCTTAAACGGTCACCTCGCTGTAACAACAACAAAATGAAAATTATAAAAATACGATGTGATGACCCAACAATTAAATTATGTGATTATCTCATTCTTAAGTCTTGTGCAGTGTTTTGAGCAAGTAGTCAGGTTCACAATTCCCTGTTATTAAAACTTTTGAATATTTTAATTCTTTACCTTGAGGGAGCCAGCAACGACCAATACAGATTTGATAGCCCGAAGTCCCCAATCGTAGTGGTCTTGTTTAGAGAGCAGCTCACGACACAACATGTACAGGGTGATAAACTTGCGCGCGAGCAGTCGAGCGTCTTGGAATCCTTCCGCCACTAACATGATCTCGCAGATCAACTCGAAATCAGGCACCACCATAGCACATGGCCTGTATTTAGGTAAAGTATGATACTATAAGATTTCGATGCATAGACCAAATTAAAAAACTGATTATAACCTGATAAACATCACCAAATTAAATTGATAAAGGAAATTTGAAAAATGATGGACACGAGCGGGATTCGAACCCGCGACCTTCGCCGATCCGTGGCGCTGCTCTAACCAACTGAGCCACCGTGTCGCTGCTAACATGGCACCAAAAGTCATATCACCAAATTAAATTAAAAATTTAAATAGCCCCAACGCAAAATATAATCATTTTAAACGATTGAGTTACACCAATTTAAGACAATGTCGCGGCGGGGTACCGCTAACTTTAGAGCAATAACTAAATACTTAGTAAACAAAAATTTGATCTTATCGAAGCAAATAGATAAATAATACAAACTCCATCAAATAAAGGGTCTGACTTACTTAAGCGGTACCACGCCGCGACATTGTCTTATATAGGTGTTACTCGATCGGATTTGATGGCTTAATGATAGATATTATTTTTGACTTTATAAATGAACCCTTTTCTTTTTTGCGTTGGGGGTTTTTTAAATTTTAAATGGTATGTACAAAAATATTTGGTTGGTCATCCCCACTTTTATCCCCTATATCTTTTAAATGGCTGAACCTATTTCGATAAAACATATCTAAGAACCGCCGCTAATTTGCTTTCAAATAAAAAAAACCGCATCCAAATTGGTTGACCCGTTTCAAACCTACGGTGCCACAGACAGACACACATGGCGGTCAAACTTATAACACCCCTCTTTTTCCGTCGGGTGTTAAAAACGTAACGGTACTGGCATATCTTAATATATAATTATAATTCTACTGTACGTGTGTTTGTCACCTAACTCCTCATAAATGGTTGGACCGACTTTGATGACATTTTGTGTATATATTTCAACGGGTTTCTGAATGGTTTGAAAACGCAATTGGACCACCGGGTCCCTGGACACCGGGTCCACACGTCGTCACCTACTGAGGTGGAGCTGCTTTTCCGGGCGGGATGACGTCTGCCGGGACCGCTAGTAGGTACATATATAAATTGTTCTATTGTGAAAAATATACATAAATAAACTTGCCTGAACAGAGCTTTCAAGTTCTCAGGCAACTCGGTCCTACCGGCGTAACCGGGATTCATTGTAATAAACATGCCAATGGTCGGAATGAGAATTATGTACTCTCCCATGAAATCGAACTTTTTTTTCTTAGCTTTGATTGCGTCCAGAACGCTTTTCACTTGCACCGACACGACGGATAACACTTCCACTGAGATTCTGTTAAACTCATCGAAGCAGCCCCAAGCACCGGTCTGGCAAAGGCCTAATAAAAATGTAAAATGATACATTTATTCATCACTATTCTCTACCATTCAACTCACTCAAGATACAATGCGAAGCAGGGCATTAACTACAACTATTTTTTCTAAGAGTCATATATACGAAAAACCCTAAAGACCTTGAAGAACCTTCACTATTTTGGTTTTGGACTTGTCAATGTAAATACTTGTACACTTTTGAACGAAAATTTGGTTGATTTGACGCTTTGCAAATCTCATGATAAGTACCTGAACATTATTCCTATTCCTATTACGTTCTTAAAAACTAGACCTTTGTAAATGTTGCCGCAAGACTTGTAATCCATTTGTTCAGAACAGTTGAACACGTAGACCATGATGCCCAGTGCTCTGCCCAAGTCCTTTGTCGTCTCCGTCTTTCCAGTACCCGCTGGGCCGGCTGGAGCACCACCCATGATTAAATGCAGACTCTAGAAACAAGTGGTTATAGTATACATTCTTATTTGCATAAGGCGTTGCGATAATAATGAAGTAAGATAAGAAAATATCTGATATTAGATTTTTAAATACAACAAAAAAATATCAGTCATCTAACTATAAGTATTATGTTACCTGTGTTAATGTGATATAACATCGATCAGTTAAAGGGGTAATTACAAGCCGAGGCGTATTTCCTAAGTACTCATAATCATACAGAAACTGCGCATCACAAATATTGGCGTAGCAATTGCCTACAGTAGTATCCCAGCGATGCCTGAAACAGTTGCAAGTTCCCCAATTTCAATAACAGTTTTCTTTATGTGATATTTTTATTTACCGTCAAAATCTAAATATAAATGATGTAAAGCGTAGCGTAGTCTGTCGTTTTATGTAATTTTAATACTTATTTAAAATGTTGTCAATATATAAATTGTAATTTCATACTAAATTACTAATAGTAGTGACAAAAATTTACCTCAACTGACTCTGCCATTGGAAAGCATTGGAGGACTCGACTTTTGCAACTATAAGTTTGGCGACCACGTCTCGCGAGTGGACGTCGATGGTACAGATGGTCATAATCTTCTGGCGGTCCCCAAACGTCAAGTCCCCCAGTAGCAGTATAATCAGGGCATTCAACTGAGCGATTTGCTTCTTTTGGTAATCCTTCAACGCATTTTCGTAACCTATAAGTATGTAAGTACTCTATGTAAAGTTCTGTTGTTTTGAAGTAGAGCAACATTAAACTAGTTTTGTTAGATTAAAATTTGAATTGTAATAGAAAAAGTGTCTTGATAATATGGTTGGTGAATTTCTTTGAATTAAGTAGATTCATTTCCTACTTTCTGTCTACATTGTTGTTATTAACCACAGGCGACAGGAAGTAAGCGCATAACTAATTAAAGGTATAGAGCCAAAATATGAATTCGGCGGAATCAAAATTGTACTAAATGTGTTCTTTTTACTACAATATTTATTATAGTTAATACATTAACTTTATCAATTTAAAAAAATACTTTCTACTTCCCATAATTTACAATCACAGCTTAGTCCTTTCGAGTGCCAAATGCGGGCTGCTACTGCTACACACGCTACGATTGCTACAAGAAATCGCTACAGTCGCTCGTTTTACCCACAATGCAACGAGAAATGGTGAACATAAATTGCACATTTAAATTTTTCACATACTCTCTCATGCATATAAAACAAAGCTATTGCAATTTTAAGAGTATTACAACTAATAAGAATACTACAGCGCCATCTATACAATATAAGAGAGGCAACATTTTACCTGAGATTTACCGGTTTTTTATTTTATTTATGACTTTAAGTATAAGATTTAAAAATGTAATTAAAATGTTAATAATTTTATTAGAAAGAAAAAATAGATTAGATGCTCGCAACTTGTCACATTAGGTAAGAACGACGAAATTATATTATAAAACAAGATATAAAAAACAAACAAAAATTAATAGCGTGATTAAAATTAATTTTAAGTCATGACTTAAAATGAAACGTTACTTTAATTAAAAATATTTTATATCTCTGCGCAGCTCAATAAAACCACGAGAGACACCCAAAAATAGATTTCAAGATTAATTGCTTACATCACAGAACGGATTTCTCATAGCTGAAGTACGTAAAATTACAGAGGGCATATCATGTAAGCCGTGTAACGAAACCATAGCGCGATTTAGCGGCGGGGCAAAACGCCATCTATCGAATACAAATGTAAAAAACAGGGGTTGTATTTTGAAAGCTGGGGTGCCGGATGAATGGCTTTACACAATAGAATAAAATACTAGTAACTATTATTTCCCGCCTGACCGACATATTTAACGAGATTTATTTATTTAACAATAAGCATACCAACTGCATAATCACACAGAGCCTTAGATACTATTATAATAATTAAGAATGCATATCTTAAAAGTAATTACACAAATCACAGGTATGCATGACATCAAAATAATTTACCTTTTATGGAGACTGTATACTGTGTGAGTAGAATATTAACAGTATTTTTTTTTTTTTAAATGGCAAATTAATACCTAATTGTAACAAATATTTTATTTTTAATTTTTACTTTCAACTGAGTGGCATTAAGTATACATTAATTGTTAAAATTGATTGCAAAATTGATTAAAATTCCTTTGTAACTGAACTATTCAAGTTATCTATCAAGAAGTGCCTGTATGATACAAATTTCATAGAAAAAAGGTCAATGAAATTGTTTGACTTGGTGGACATCTCATTATATAGCCTTACCATACGTGTTAGGGGACTATTGAATGTGGTATTAAGAGTAGAAGTGGGTACATCAAATAAACGATGATGCCTCATAACTCTACATGATTAATTAGGCGTCATCACTAACATGATTATTTAGGCGTGTACTTGTACTTATTAGTATAGGTACTTTCTGCAGCATTATCAAAATAGAGTTTGACGTAATTTTCAGTTATGTATAAGGTTTTATTTTGGAATGGTTTAGAGTACCCGTGTACTCGTGTCTGTTTATGCCTCCGGATAAATAATCAAAGTTTAGCAAACACTAAAGCTCGTTTTAGATCTATGTATATTCCTAAATTAAATATTAACTAGACGTAGGTGCTTAATGAACCTTATCATGTTTTGTTTACCTACTATCAAGTTCACACAAACAAGATCGTTTCGTTATAGTACCTTCTTCAAGTTTCTCAAAGGCCTGATTAGTTTCAGACGTCCACCAGATTTGAGTGCCAACAAGTGCTGGCTGCGCAGGCCAGTCGAATACCCACTCGTCACGTGGCTTATCCTCATACGACTTAACGGAGTGCTCGAATATGTCACGTAGTGTATACCGCATACAATCCGTTACTCTGTTCAACCACGTTTCTACCTAGAATTATTGATGTAACAATATACTTACTTAGAAAAAAGGCAACTGAATTATATTTACTAGGTATGATTAATGCATGCGAATTATATTAGGGTATCATAAAAAATAAACAGAAACCTTTCCAGAACAATCGCAGCACGGCGCTTTGAAAGGCACGTGTTCGTCATTCTCCTTAGATATCATCTCAAAGGCTTGCTTGCTGGTTTCATTAGGGAACACAAGCTTCGCGAGATTGTCGTATAGTTTTGTAAGGTGGCGACACACCGCTGGAGGGTTGTTGCCATTTGACAAAATATCTGATGAATATGATAATATTAACAAAGTACATTTTGATTTCAGTTTTTTGTCAAGTCAATGGATGAAGCTGAAGATAGCTGCATTTATACAGCAAAACTCATCAATTTAACTTACACAGAGATTTTATTTAAACCAAGTAAAGTTTTAGTTACTAAATAAAACAGGGAAGACCTAAAGTATTTACGATACTGCAATTTACCAAGCAAATCTGCGGAAGATACGAAGTAAAAGCGAGGGTACGCCAATCTCTTTGTCTCCAGATAATCGTTAAGCGCTTTTTCACAGAGATTCAATGCATCCATTAACTCTTCGAGATCCTCCAACAAACCTGGTTTGTTGGTAGCTTGAATCACGTTTGGAGTTTGTCCGATATCTTTAAGCAGTTCCTGCAGCAAGATTAAGATTGAAGAATTATTTACTTGTCTGTAGTCAAAGAAAGGTAGGCAAATAAATATTCACATTACTTTAAAGTTTTTATCAATAGTGTCGAATCTCTTGGAGTCTTCAGGCAGCTGCGAGCGAATATCATCTGATCCTACAAAAATGCTTTCTAAATACTGCCATTTCCGCTGTACTTCAAACCAAAGCGAGATTACTGCATCCGCAGTGCCAAGTTTTTTCTGCCAATCTGTTACTTCCATTTCGAAGAACCCGACGAACTTAGAGGACATCATGTTTTGTACTTGGTTCTGAAATTTAAACAACCGGTTTAAAAAAACTGAATAAGACCGCATTTGCTGCGCATCGTAGAATTATAAGACAAAGCATTATTAAGAGGACGCATTCGCGGCATGAGATCTAGAATATATTATTACACTTATTTTCTATATATATACTTTGGAGAATAGAGGTTCTATAGGATGCATAATGAAAAAAAGAATCCAATCACAGAACACTACTGCACTTATTAAGTTACAAGTTAGCCTGAAAAATACCTTATTATACAAATGAACCAAATATATTTAACCGACCTAGGAGATCAGTTTTAAAGAAACTAATTATATATTTATAATGAAAAACACATGCTCTTCCACACTATATTTTCACACATATGCGTCTTTTTAATCGACTCTAGGTTTTTTGTACATACATTTTTGAGCATGCTCCTTTGTTTAATTAATTATATTCTGCTTCATCCATATGGGAAGTAATATTACCTGGTTATCTTCAAGTGTCTCTACAAGTTCTTCACTGGCTTTGGGAAGTTTAATTCCAGTTCTAGCATGCGGACTATAATTGAACTCCATAACAGCCCATGTGGCCTCCAATTCCCTAAAAAGTTGAAGATTGCAAATGCAGTACTTTGTTTATTGAAAATAAGGTCACTTTATTAAGTAAGTAAGACTCACCTGAGGGTTTTCTCCATCGCGGCTTCTTTCACAGACTTGTCAACAATCGTCTTCACCTCTTCTTCGTACTTATGGAGGTTCAGAGCAAGTAAGTCTGCTAATGTAGTATCGTCATCGATATGGAATCTAACCTGAGAGTTTTTTTCAACTTTTTATCTTGTTCTATTTTTTAGATTAAAGGATAATATGAGCAATATGGCCTATAATATATATATTATAGGCCAGGAATTATGAAAATTGAACGTACGTTGTACGTGGAATGTATACTTACAGTGCTATTACTCCGCAAAGTAAAAATATATTTTATCTAAATAAAATTTACAATAAATACTATATACATAATTTATTACCAATTAAATCTACAAAATGTACTCTGATAGTATTAATGGAAAATGTAGTTTAGATTGATGTGAATAATTCCTGTTAGAAGTTAAGTCAAACCCATTTTCCTTAATCTCTTGCAATGTGTATGATCTGTTCATTCTAAATGTACTAATTTTGTTTCCTTCTTGTAACTTTGGTCTTCTGAAGTCTTGAATATGGAGGTTCCCAGTTTCCAGTTTTATACCAATATGTACTCTATGATGTTCTATGTCTACACCAACAGCTAAATCGTCTAGTGATTTGAATTCGTTTAAAATCTCATCTAAAGATGCACTGGATACATTACTCTCTAAGGATGACGTAACATGTGTATGTTTTGTGTTGATAGTCATGAAGTGCGAGTGAACTGTTTTCTAAATTAAACAAAAAGTTAATATTAATATTTACAAACATTAAGTACTTAGTATTATGTCTATTTTTAACTTGGTTTTTTTACCTTGGTTGCCATCATAAGCTCTAGCCAATGTCTATCTTTGATGGCTGGATTCTGTAGATCGGTTACAGCACGCAATGATGTCATCAGGTTCTTTATTGTTGATTCTATTACGCCATATGGCTCCCTTGATAATAAAAAAGTTTACAGTAGTTCTAATGAGGTATTGGAATATACGCAATATTTAATTAATGAATTTTCCAGCCTCTCATGGCATAAATACATTTAATTACAAAATTTTAACGTACCATGCCCTCATATCTTTGTCGAGTTGTCGCAAATCTTTGGTGAACCGCTTACACTCCTGGTCCATACCGTCGGCATCGATCTTTTTCCACGGAGACTTCTTCCAGAACTCGATAGTTCCCATCACCAAGTAATAGTAGTCCCACAATTGCTATTTAAGAAACATTTACATACAGATAGACGCAGTAGAATTTAGCAATCTTTAATCGATCTCGTATAAAAATATGATTTATAATTATTATAATAATATGAATGATAGAAAATATGGTGCTTGCGTGTCTTAACGGAACCATACTTTTTTCTCGCTTATGTTACGAATTATTTTACGAACAATCTAGAAGCAAGTCTCAAAACAACTTAAATTTATATTAACATACAAGACTTGTACCATCCGCAAACATGAAATAGGAGGCGAGCCTATTGCCATCAACCGGACACTAATCCAGACTCCGTGCTACTACTGAAAACAACTAATGAAATGATAAATGATTTTTTTTCTGCAAATATAGGTTTTAAAAACATTTTACACGCTTAGCGACCACTAGACCTACGAGGCAGGTAGCAAACTTCTAAAACGTACAGAAATCAACTGGCTTACACCGCGAAAATGACTTGTCCATTGTCCAAGGCTATACTTCTGCAAGTTTCATTTCTAGTGGATTCTTAGCTCTAAGCACATACCTTAGCCAGTTTTAATTCACGGCGACATTGTTTTAGGTTCTTTTCATCTGGGGGCTGTATGTCAAACAGTCCACATGATTTCTTAAGTCCATCCAATAATTCTTCAAAACCCACCAGCTCTTGATTCACCTTGTCGATACTCCTGTAGGGCTCTTTGCACGACTCCAAAAATATCTGCAAAAAAAATAAAGATGATTTAACACAATTGAAATAGTACCTTACCTGCGAAATGAAAAACTTATAGTCCAGCTGTGCCTTAGTTGTAAAGATTAATTCTCAAGGTTAGACAGAATTTTTTGAACACTACCTCTTTATTCTTGAACTGTTCCCTGTACATGCTAAGTCGCAGATTAATGAGTGCAACTCGTTTGGCGATGAGCGCTGCTTGTGCCGCTTGCAACGGAGCAACTGTGTTCTTCATCACTGTTGCTTGCTTCACCAAGTTACGCCATTTCTCCGGTAACACGTCGAGCTAAAATGTAAATTATGATGATGATATAAAAATAAACTACAGGCAACTGTCGCGGAAATTAAGATTTCGGAAGCTGTTAATAAGGTGACTGCGAATAAGGTGGGAATGTGGCACAAATACAGGACGGTAGAGCACTTAGCTGATGAGGTGCAAAGTGCTAAAGTCACTAATAATCGTTGTTTCGAAAATATAAACTTATTTCTTACCAATGTGTGTACAGAATATTTGTGTTCCGTCTCGTTCTGGCAAGCGTATAAATAACAAAAAATAATATTTTTATGATTTTAGTAATGTAGTGTAACATTAAAATCAATTATACAGAAACATTTTTGAAAATAAATCTTCTATCCATCTTTATTTAAAAATATAATAAAATTGGAGTGTATAGCCTAAGTTAATTAAGTCCGCCTTTGAGTGCATAAAAAATAAATAAATACTTCAGTATACATGTATATAATCCCGGAGATGCCTTAATAATAAGCATTGCGATCGTCAAGTCACTTCTTACCATTTATTGAACTTACTTGCTCATACGTCTCTTCAGGGAAGTCGACGCCATACTCTTTGAGCACATCCATGATATCCCTAAGCGGCTCAAACATTTGGTCGGTGCCTGCGTCCATTTTGGCTCGCACCTCGTTCAGTACACCCATCACCTTCAGCAAACCATCGTAGTCATCATCGCCTAGTTCAACTGACAACTCTTTAGTCGCATACGCAATAAACTGCTCAAGATCGTCCAAGCTAGAATATAATTCGAATTTTCATGTTACAAGCTATCAAAGTTATCTCAAATTATGTTTACATTTCTGAAATCACGAACTAACCTTTTATGCACTTGGTCTTTTAAATTTTCTTTGTAAAGATTGCTCCATTTACAAATGATATTCATGATGGCTTGATTCAGCCGCTTCAGATCTAACCGCAACCAACCGTTGCAAAGATACTCGGAAGGTAATGCCGCAACTTCATCATACAATGCGTTATATTTGTCGATCTACAATTTGTTTTACTTAATTTAATAAATAACCTATGTTGTGAGTAAGATGATCGTAAGGTATATAGTCTTAGAAATATTTTTTGTTTTGCTAAGTCTTCTAAAGGTAAACCCACCTCAGCCTGATACTGTTCCAGTGTAGGTTTTGTTTCAGGAGGATCAGACCCATTCTCATATTTGTATTTGTCGAATTCCTCTGGCGGAATAAAACGTCCATACTTCAGGAATGCAGCTAAAACTTCCTGTCGGTCTTCAATCCATAAGGGAGTATACTTTTCGTATTTCTAAGAATTTAAAACACAGATACGATTGAATACCTTAGAAGTACAATTGATTTAAATACATTCATTAATTAACTCACCGCTGAATATTGTACTATATCGTTAATACTGTTTTCAATCCGCTTTAAAATTTCATGATATAAATCAATCATAGCGTCTTCGTTTACCAAGTCATCTATAAATAATAATATGCATAGCCGTAAACTGTTGTCAAAAACATAAGTAATGTTAAGTTTTATGTGTTTGGAGTGACATATAATTTACGCCCACATTAAAATTGCGCCCTGTCGAGTCTAGAACTGAGAGGGACTTTTAAACTGTATGTACATTCTCATAAACACACACAACTGCCAAATAATACATAATTATATCTTATTTAATTGTAAAAGTCGAACCTTCGTAAGAAGCAATAGGGACTATTGGGTCTATTCTACTGAACAACGTTGACTGAAGGAACATATCTTTCATCATTTCCTTTAGAGTACCGTATAATCCGTCTGGTTCTTCTATATCCAGTGATGGCGTGAAAAATATATCTAGAACACCGCAAGTAAAATGTAAAGTAAAATAGCATATAACGTTATTACTATCACATCCAAGATGTATTTTGAAACGAGACCAATAACGTTTTAATACGGACCTGGATCTTTAAGCTCAGCAATCACTTCCATGAATGCCACTCTTGGGCCTTTTTCTAAGTCAGTCTGTCGTTCAAACAAATCTAGACTTGACTGCACAGCTTTCATTATTTGGCGTGAAACCTAAAAAAACAAGATTTTTAAAATTTGTTGTTACCTCATAAACCTAAGTCATTAATTAACGTATGTACTAGGTATGTAAAACATTACGAAATATATGAATAAAATATAGATAAAATTGTAATTACAAGGGAGTCTACGTATTTCACGTAAGCCGGCCATCGCTCCGCCCTAAAAGCTTCCTCTTCTAATTCAATTCGCTCAGCCTCGATATCAGCCAATTCTTCAGGATCCGTTATTTCCTCCTCTTCTTCTGCCGGAGATTCCACGTCTTCCCCTATAATGTTTAATATATATGTATATCTAATTACACTTGTTGTTGTTGTGTTGGTGTGTGTTGTTACTTGTTCAGACTAGTTAACTTGTTCGGAATATATGTTTTACCATGATCATAAAAAAAGCATTTACTATTTTTCTGTTTGATGGCGTTGTAAAATAAACCATATTAATCTACCTGCATCGCGTCGTGCTTGCCGCTCTGACCGTTCGAACTCTTTGAGCTCTCGCTTTAATCTCCTGACCTCTCTTCGTTCAAATTTAATCTGATCTTGTTCAGCTTTCACTCGTTCTCTCTCTTCCCGAGCCACACGTCGTTCTTCACGACGTTCTTCTATTTCACGTAACTTTTGAGCTCGTTGGGCCTTTTCTTCTTCATCTAGAGTGGCTTCATCTACTTCTTCTAATCCCTCATCGTCTGATTGGTCCTTAAATATAAAAATAAAGATGCTTATGCATAAAATTATTCATACATACATTACTATAGATTTTTTTAGGTTTCTATCATTACCTCTTCCTCGTCGTGTATGTTGAAAAATAGTCTATAATTGTCTTCCAATATTTCTTTAAATTCTTCGTGGCTTTTAACGATTTTATTTCGCCTGGTAAAAGTAATAATGAATTAATAATAAACTTTACAACTTACGCACAAGCAATTTATAGAAAACACGACAAATGTACCAAACCTTGCAACAAATCTAGGGTGTCGTTCGTGAACCGCGAGCAGCTCAAGTTTGTCTGGGTTCTCCTTGCGGTTGTGCAACGGGATGTCACCCCAAGCCGCGATGTTAGCCAGCCCGCGCTTTACATTGTTCTGAGCCGTCAACACGCGCTCTTGCAATGTGTTAATTGCCGTGTAAACCTCCGCCATCCAGTCCGTGACTGATCATATATAAAAAAATAAATTAAAATTTATTAATTATTTGACCTACCGGTTTTTTAAGTGCGATTTAATACTATAAACATTATTGGAAGTATAGGCATCGGGTTATGTTGCCCATGTCATTGATAAATAATCTTTTTCTAATTTAGTAAGCAATGCGTAATGTCATTGACATGAAACAATACGCAATAATTGTTCAGCTAGGATATACAGTCTTACAGTCGTCGTTCCATGTCAGTTCTTCAACGCCACGTCCGAGCAACTGGTCGATGGCGGAGATCTCCTTCTCGATGAGTGCCACTTCAGTCTCGTGGCTACCCTCGCGGATCGCGTTGTACCACGCAATTGCGCGGTTAAGCCGGTTCATATCGTACTGTACAATAACACAAATAACATTACAACTTATAAAGGTCATCGTATGCCTAGCCTATTCTCAATTACGTCAAAGTCGGCTTCCAATTTTTTCAAATGTTAGGTTAGGCATCAATTATTCTGGCCTGTGGGCGACGAACTTAAGGAATTTCTTCGCCCGACCAGATAGGACCCAGTAGTCGGCTTGCTCTGGTATTCCGCGCGCGCCTCTCGAGAAGGGACGTGCGGCACATGGGCCGTACGTAGTGAGCGAGACCTTTCAAGGGATGCAGTGCCGCTGGTGCCGCGTACACAAATCCCGCGTCCCTATGGTAGCTAGGAGGTCACCCTGGGGTTTTAGCCGGTAGGAGTCTAGAAGGAGAACTAGTTTGACGTTTTGTAAGTGCTCTTTTGTAGCCTATATGAAATAAAAACATTATGACTATGACTATGAAGACAGTAAAAAAAAGCGCCTATTTATTATTGCTTACATGAGGCTGGCACCACGTGCAAAGATTGGGTAAACATATACAATCAATATAATGGAAATAAATACATTAAATTTTTTAAATTAAGATATTCGCCTCTTTCGAGTAATTAAAAAAAACCTTACCTGTAATTTCTCGTTCCTGGCGTACAAATCTAGCCCATCTTGGGGAATGCCTTGTTTATCCAAATATTTCATGTAGCGAATTTCACGCAACAACATCACAAGCTATAACAATAAAAGTTATACATTTATTTAAAATAATCTAGGTTAGAACTCTTTAATAATTAATTGGAAGCTTCCGGCCTGATTCTGTTTTACAAAATCCTTTCATCTAATTAAAAATATCGTAAGATAACTTACTTCTGGACTGAAATTATTCCTTACAAAAGGCGGGTCCCTATATATAAGGTTCTTGGCGAGGTGCGTCTTGCAGATCCCGGGCACGGTGGCACACCACGCCTTAAACTGTTTGTCCTCCACCACGTTAAGGTAGCCCAACATTTCATTTGTCTTTTGTTTCATGTACATGGCGTACTCCGATTCTATTATGCTGTAAGCAAAATAATTTGTAGTTCCACTTGGATAATTTAATTTTTACCATAGCTCACATAAAATAAAATATTGCTATACTTAGTTTAGCTCTTTTTCACCAATCTTTAACATTTCTGAAGATACATAATATTAAAAATGAAAATCTACACATATCTTATAATCTCGTCTGATCTCAGGATAGTTACATTATCGACGACCTGATTGGCGCAGTGGCTAAGCGATTGGACTGCTGCGCTAGGGGTTGTGGGTTCGATTCCCGCACGGGACAAAAATTTGTGTGATCCACAGATGTTTGTCCCGAGTCTGGGTGTTTGTGTATGTGATATTTCATGTTTGTGAAACGCACCCACGATACAGGAGAAATTCCTAGTGTGGGGCGACGTTTTTATAAATAAAAAAAAAAAAAAAAAAAAAAAATATTTCCGACAATCTGACCTGAAGCTATGTAAGCGTATTTAGTCACATTTAGGTATTATGTATTTTGCGACTTACGGATCCTCAAACATGATGAAATCTTCCATGGGCGCTTGAATCCTTCTACGTAGCTTGTAGATCCACCACATCATGCCGGCAACAGGCGGAAGATAAGGATCAACCATTGGTCGCTCAGGCCCTTTTGTGATTTTCTACAAGAAAAAACTTACAAAATTATTTTTGTTGTTTGTAGTTTGTTATGTCCTAATCGACAGATATAAAATATAACGTCTTACCGCCATCTCTTCATCAAATATTTCTTTCACAGAGTCCAAATTAGTGTGCATAAAGTCAAGTAATCTGCCCAGCTTTGGTTTTAATTCTGCTTTGATTATTGGTCGATGAAAAAGATCGCCTATTATTTGGAAAAACTGCAAAAATAAAATTTGTTCGATTTTGAAGATACTGTTTTAAAACTCTATGCCTAAATGAATATTCCCATATTATACTCTTAAATTAGTCGTATTTATTTAATATTATTAACATAGGTACTACTTCTTACCTTAAAGAAGTTTTCCAAGTTATGGCACTCATCAAGTCCCTGCGAGAAGAGTGAAGCAAGTCGTCTGTCCGTGTCCTCAAGAACACCCATATGTTGGTCATAGTCTGCTAAAAACGAATTATCTTCTGGGTCTGCCGGATCATATGAAATGTTGCCTAGGTTGTTGTATTGTAACGAGTAGTCGTTGAGAACCTAAAAAACAAAATACTACTTACAAAGATACCATGCCACGCGGTCAGTTTTTTTTTTGCTTTGTTAAGTTCATTTATGTCGATAGCTAAATAAAAATATAATGCAATTATATAATGAATTAAATTTTTTTTTAAGTAAGTCGTTATTTAATAGGACTCTAGTCTAGTAGCCTTAATACACACCTTCATACATTCAGTGCTCAATATTTTTCCTCTTAGACCACAAAACTCTACTTTCTCCAGCTTCATTATTTCGACTGTAGATTCCAATATCGATTCGAGCATCTTTAGCCGTTTCAAGTACACGTTAAAACGCATAAAAACGCGGTCGAAGTCGAACGACCAGCGCACAGGCATCACGCCACCCGGAAAGAAAGATTGCACCTTGTCACGGTTCAACTCGTATGTTTCACTAGAAAGTACATATTGTTACATAACGTAACGAAGAAATATAAAACACATTATATAGTTGGAATTATAAAACTCACACAAAGTGATTCAAAATGTTTAATGATTTTCTTATCTTAATGAGCTGCTCGTCAGGCTCCCCTTGAAATATTGAGGCAGGATCAATACAGTTTGTGCTCTGTTGTATTACTAAATTGCACACTTCTCGCAGCAAAGCTATCAACAAAAACAGATAATTTAATACTAAGTGAACACACACTGCACTTTATAGTTTATAAATGATTTAAAAGATTCTCATACTTACGAATAAGTTTTTCCACGCTACAAAAGTACCTTGAGTTTCCCCAAAGCAGACCGATGCAGTGAAACATCGGTCTGATCAAATTTTTGGCGTCGACAAATTCAGTGCCCTCAAACGATTCAAAGTGGGGTATCAAAGGTCTCTGGTACACATAAATATCTCGACACTCGACGATAGCTAAAAAAAGAATGTACCTTGAAAAACTAAATTATTTTCATATAGCTGTGCCCGCGACTCCGTCCGCGTGGACATTCGGAAACAGTAAAAGTATTTAAAAAAATGTTGAATATTTTAAAATTGTTTTTAATATATTAGCTAAGTTTTAGTGAATTCTATTTAGTAGTTTTTACGTCAAGCCGTACTATTTTATTATATGTATAGCTGTTGCCCGTGACTTCGTCCGCGTGTATTTTGTATAACCTTTTTATAACCTACCAGGCTTTTTAATACCCCTATCTTTATTACATACATTACATGTAATGTAATAAAACGGTATGTCTTGGCGTAAAAACTACTAAATAGAATCCGCTCAAACTTAGCTAATAAATTAATAAAATCATCAATACATTTTAAAATAATTTTGCTGTTTCCGAATGTCCACGCGGACGAAGTCGCAGGCACAGCTATAGATGGATATATATTCGCTGCCTTTTAAAAATCTATTTAAGACCGTAATTTTTGTACTGCATCGTTTCTAACATTAATTTATGAAATTTAATATTAAAAATACATAATTTCAGCGTAAACAGATTCTTATAAAGTTTAAACGATGCGCTCTTTCCTCTGACGATTACTGAAAACGTTAAACAAAAATCAACCGTATAGCCGTACCCATACTGGCGCGGCGAGATTTGGAAGTTTTATTTCATCTACATCTTATAAACCGATTTCTTTATTTTTTTTTATAAAATAGATATCAAAGTGTACTTTTTGAATATTGGAGTTTGATAACGATATATCTATATTTATATATTTAATACACTTTGAAGAAATGCCAAACGATTAATCACGTTATTGTGGCTAATTTATAAAAGATAGATATATACTATTAAGGACTTTTTTGTAGATCTTTTAGACACTATCATCTTTGTAATACATACTTTTGGTGTATGATCATCGTATGCGAGGATAAGAGCTCGAAAGCGCATTTTCATCCGACTTACTTCAAATTTATCGTCACTGCCCAGCTCCTATGTGTTTTAGCGTTATGTTATATAGCCTATAACCTGCCCAGAAGTATGGACTACAATCGTACCAAGTTTGGTTAAAATCCCTTCAGTAGTTTTTGACCCATGCGTGCACATACAGACAGACAAAAAAATTACTGATTGCATTTTTGGCATCCGTATCGATCACCAGTCCAATCTCCAATATTAATTTTGAATATATATTCAATGTACAGAATTGACCTCTCTACAGTTTTATTATAAGTATATAGATATAGATTGTTTTTAATATATTAGCTAAGTTTGAGCGAATTCTACATACATACATAAAGTCACGCCTATTTCCACGAGGGGTAGGCAGAGACCACGGATTTCCATTTGCTACGATCCTGACATACTTCTTTCGCCTCATTCACTCGCATCACATTCCTCATACACGCTCGTCGGTTAAGGGTACTCCTCACTTGACCCTTTTGTAGAACATCTCCGATCTGGTCCAAGTATGTTCGCCGAGGTCTTCCCCTTCCCGATATTCCACTAACATTCGCCTCATATATTTGCTTTGTCACTCTTCTTTCATCCATCCTTCTTTTGTAGTCGTTTTTACGTCAAGCCGTACTATTTTATTATATGTATAGCTGTTGCCCGCGACTTCGTCCGCGTGTATTTTGTATAAAACACCAGTAGTAAATTGAACTTTTAACAGAAAAAAATAGCTACCAGGCAGGCTTTTTAAAGTAGGTTAAAAATCTTTAAAACACTTATTTATCTAAGAATACTTTCTGGTATTTTTAAACAAAACCGCAAAAATTGAACGGTAATTACGAAAGTTACAAAAAGTCTATTGAAAATAATATTTAACTGAAGAAGAGAACATAAATAAATCCGTTTTGTGCGTTTCTGAGTATCTGCACATTGAAACTACTGTAGAAAAAAAATGCCAGGGATAAAAGACAATCGTGACGACCTGATTGGCGCAGTGGCTAAGCGATTGGACTGCTGCGCTAGGGGTTGTGGGTTCGATTCTCGCAAAAAAATTGTGTGATCCATAGATGTTTGTCCCGAGTCTGGGTGTTCGTGTATGTGATATTTTAAGTTTGTGAAATGCACCGATACTGCCGAAATTCCTAGTGTGGGGCGACGTTTTATTTATGCAAAAAGAAACCTATACTATACAACCTATTTCTATTATTTTGGATATTTTGTCTGTTTGTCGGTTTATTCGAATAGGGAACCATTGCAGTTGACTCTTATAAAAAAATATTGTTATAAAACATACCATTACGACACGCCTGTATTCCGCGAAGGCGTAGGCAGAGGTGCACATATTGTACCTACTCCCACAATTTCGCTAGGTTTAGTGTAGATCTCAATGTAATAGGGAGCGAGCCTATTGCCATCAATCGGGCACAGTATCTCAACAGACAAAATGTATATAGAGAACTGACGTGACCTAAGAGTAAGCGTCGTACGATTGTGTGCGCGTGTAAAAAGCAGCTAAGTTTTCGTAAGATTAAAGGCTGCTTTACGGCTGCGTGAGTCAATGGTAGGTTGATGTTGATGGTCATGGCGAAGCATAAGGCTGTACACTCAGCTGAATTCGTTATATACACAGGATTGAAAAACTATCTTGCTGCTAGAATGTCCGCCTCAATGATGTTACAGCTGAAGGATGCCTTTGAGCTAGAAGTCGTTAAATTGCTTTGCCAGAAATAAGTTCCGTAGAACCTTATGTGTCACTTGCTGCGAGAATTACAATTGTCTATGAGGTAATGAGAAAAAATCTATATCTTCTATACATGTAATAAAATCGTAAACGACCCGTGTCTGTACATTCAATTTTAAAAAAGAAAAACAATTTAAACACTCTGTATTTATGTTACCGAAGCCAAAAATATAGTTTTTATTTTTTTGTCTGTTTGTCGGTTTGTCTGTGCGTTTGAACGCGCTAATCTCAGAAACGACTGAACCGATTTGAATTCGGTTTTCATTGATGTATTGTGGCAGCTTCCCATAACATTTAGTGTTTGTTTCATTTTAATCGGTTCATAAAAAAAAAGTTACGTCCATCTTTACATACATTACATACATGTAATAAAACAGTATGTCTTGGCGTAAATCAATACATTTTAAAATAATTTTGCTGATTCCGAATGTCCACGCGGACGGAGTCACAGCAATAGATATATATTCGCTGCCTTTTAAAAATCTATTTAAGATCGTAATTTTTGTTCTGCATCGTTTCTAACAAAAAATGTAATTTAATATAAAAAATACATAATTTCAGCGTAAACAGATTCTTATAAAGTTTAAACGATGCGCTCTTTCCTCTGACGATTCCTGAGAACGTTAAACAAAAATCAACCGTATAGCCGTACCCATACTGGCGCGGCGAGATTTGGAAGTTTTATTTCATCTATATCTTATAAACCGATTTCTTTATTTTTTTTATAAACCAGATATCAAAGTGTACTTTTTGAATATTGGAGTTTGATACCGATATATCTATGTGAAATACAATATATTTATATATTTAATACACTTTGAAGAAATGCCAACCGATTTATCACGTTATTGTGGCTAATTTATAAAAGATAGATATATACTATTAAGGACTTTTTTGTATATCTTTTAGACACTATCATCTTTGTAATACATAATTATGGTGTATGATCAACGTATGCGAGGATAAGAGCTCGAAAGCGCATTTTCATCCGACTTACTTCAAATTTATCGTCACTGCTCAGCTCCTGTGTTTTAGCGTTATGTCATATAGCGTATAACCTGCCCAGAAGTATGGACTACAATCGTACCAAGTTTGGTTAAAATCCCTTCAGTAGTGTTTGACCCATGCGTGCACATACAGACAGACAGACAAAAAATTTACTGATTGCATTTTTGGCATCCGTATCGATCACCAGTCATCCTCCAATATTAATTTTGAATATATATTCAATGTACAGAATTGACCTCTCTACAGTTTTATTATAAGTATAGATAGATTAAAAAAGCCGGGTCAAGTGCGAGTGGGACTCGCGCATTGAGGATTCCGTGCAAATTTTTAATAATATTTGTATACAACAATAACATTGTTCTAACGAAAAGATAATATACTAAATTAACATATAATATAAATATACTAAATTAATAACAGACAAACTTAACATTGCCGATGGGAAACTTATCCCAATACATTGAAGTAGGTAGCGGTTATTTTATCAACTGCAAACAAGTTACACTTATTTATTTTTTTGTGATGTAACTACAAATTTACAGTTTTCAGATTTATTCTTTTATTTGTGCTGTAAGCTAATGCTTCTTGCCAAATTTTACGTTTCTAGGTCAACGGGGAGTACCCTATAGGTTTTGAAAGTGGAAATTGTAAAAACAATCAACATAATTATTCGTATCTTTTGATTGCGTTAAGAGCCATTTACGCGGTTTTCTAAGATAACGGACGCCTAATTTACCTACCTACTTACCCTAGGTAGGTAGTATTTATCTTAGGTAGTACTTAGGAATTTATGACACATTGACACATAAGCTAATAGATTTACAAAAAATAACTTAAAAATACAGTAAGCATTAGGCATATATTTTTATTGAAACTTACGGTGCCAAATTTTCGATTAATAACACTTTTAATTAATAAAAAAAAAACTGAAACCTTTTTTCCCGGCTTATACTATAATTTTATCGAGACTTTTTGGTTTGAATAAAGGCATATTTTAATTTTAAAATCATGTCATAATAAACTATGCTCTTTGCACTATGCTGCTTTATTTAATTAGAAATTATATAATTTTCAATACATAAAGTCACGCCTATTTCCACGAGAGGGTAGGCAGAAACCATGGATTTCGATTTGCTACGATCCTGACATACAATATACATACTTCTTTCGCCTCATTCACTCGCATCACAATCCTCATACACGCTCGTCGGTTAAGGGTACTCCTCACTTGACCCTTTTGTAGAACATCTCCGATCTGGTTCAAGTATGTTCGTCGAGGTCTTCCCCTTCCCGATATTCCACTAACATTCGCCACATATATTTGCTTTGTCACTCTTCTTTCATCCATCCTTTCTACATGCCCAAACCATCTAAGCATATTCTTCTCAATATCATCATCATTTTCAATATCACTCCAAATCGCAATATATTACGATGCACAAACGTAGAATGATCAGTTGGGCCCGAGCGCCCAAAGAGGAAGGATCTGAGTCACTTTTTTCCTAATTTCAAATTACGAAAATTCGTTTTGCAAACGCATGTTTATACTACGACCACAACGTTTTCATTTTCTATGTATTATTTTCATTTGGTCTTGTTTATTATCAAGTAAATTATATTATTTTAATCGTTCACGATATTTTATTAGATTAATATTTAGCTACTTTAATCTTGACTGTACTATTTTTGTCCGCGACTTGGTGCACTTGGATTTTTTCTACGCATCTATTCCGGGATGAAAAGTAGCCTGTAGCTTGTAGCCTTTATTATGTTTTCTATATCCGTTTAACTGTTTTTGCGTAATTGAGTAATAGTTCTCTAAAATACAATCGCTTACATTTATTATTAAAAAAAAATAACATAACGTAAATATATATTTGGTGATTATATTATTATTGTAGAAATTATAATTTGTCTAAATAAATTAATAATGAATTAAAAATATTTGAAAAAATCTCGATTATGAAACATTGTCATATCGATCAACATTTTTATGTCAGTCTCAAAACTCGCGCTACACTGTTTGCATTGTTTTTGTGTGGGTGTGCTTCGCACACATGCAATTCTGACGGAATTCGAACGTCAAAATTTTGTAAAATGGCTCTTAACTTAGAAGTTTCATTTTTTGATGGCTCTAAGGGACCGCAGACGCGAGTTGTTGATATTAATTTCAACTTTATACCTTTACGCGTTCTTGAGCAAAAAGGGTTGACAGACTGATAGATTATTCTTATTTTTTATGTGATGTTACTGAATTTATATATATATTTTCAGTTTTTAGATATTTTCCTTTACTTGTGCTATTAGACAATGCTTCTAGCCTCTAATTTCTCTAATTTTATGATTCTAGGACAATGGGAAGTACCCTATAGGTTTTGAGTGTGGAAATTATTAAAATAAACAGCATTATTGCTTATATCTTTGCGTTCACTTAGAAGTTTCAGGACAGCAGACCCGAGTATTTGATATTAATTTCAACTTTATACCTTCACGAGTTCTTCAGACGGACAGACAGACAGACAGACAGACGGACGGACAGACAAACGGACGGAGAGACAGGGTTCCGTTTTTCCTATTTGAGGTATATACGGGAACCTAAGAAAGGTAGGTACGGAACCCTAAAAATAACATTGATACGTGCTAGAGGCTTGGGTTCAATCTATCTTGCGCCTAAGAATCAGATTCCTTGTAATATTTATTAGCCTGTTCAATAATAAAATATAATCTATAAATATTGTATCATACCAGCCACAACATTGGTAAGCATAGTCTTAAAGCAGCTGAGGTAGACGCTGTGTGTGTCCTCCAAATAGTGTGCCATCCTCTTGACACGAGGGTCGCGAAGCTGAGAGTAAATACCCTCAAGATTCTTCAGCCGTTGTGAATAGAATTCAATGTCCGCACTCGGCAACGGGAACTTAGTTCTTTTAAATGCTATCAACAATACGAATGAACTAAAATATTTAAAATATGACATCACGCCTATATTTCCTGAAGGGTTAGGCATTAGTAGGTGTATAAAAATGTGTGATGATATGGTTCAAATAAAAGCTCGTTATAATTTATTTTAATAAAATCTGATGACGATGTTAATTTTATTTCTTTACCTAGATATGAATCTTCTGCCAATAAATCATGCACTTGCTGTGCCCACTTTATGACCGCTCCTTCTATGTTTGTCTTTAGATACAAGTCTACGTCTTCCCCGTCACTGAAAATATGAAGGTGATGTTGGTGCGTTCAATAATGTTATAAGCGTATCAAAAAAACATCGTCATTGGTAAAATTATTGAAGCCTTAACAACAGTTTGTAGAAAAATGTACTCATCGAGTGATTATTAAGATGATACTCACGAAGATTAAATGAAATGAATATAATCACAAAAAAATAAGTAGGTATACCAGGCCAGACGCAAGGTGTATTTCTAAAAAAACATTTTACATACCTTTCTTTAAGTCTGTTTTCTGCATGAAATATACTTTCTACACCAGCTGGCATTGGCAGCATGACCTGACTAGCCATTTCGCCTTTTAACTGTAAAATTAGGTACCTATTAAGTATCTTCTAAGCATATAAATAGCTTTATTATGAGGCAAGCACCGAGATCCTCGTCTAATACAAAAATTAATTCGCGATACTACGTTTATTGGAAGGTAAAGCTATTTTATTACGGTGTTAAGGCGGTAGGCGAGAAACTTTAAAAAGCTACCTATCTGCATACATTATTTTTCCAAGAACAACAAACCTGATGCATCAAGTTCCTTAGTTCAATGACGTGTCTTTTCATATCATTCTGTACTATTTTAGGCCAACCTTTTTGGTTTTCTGGATTGCACAAAAGAGGTCCGATCACTTCATCGGCCAACACGGCCAAATCCATTAATATGTTTCCAGAAATTTCGCCAATAGTTAAAGCCTGAAGCAGTTATCAAGTCAATTATATAAAAAATAATTAAATTTTTTTTTTTCACAGCAGTGAATATCCAATTTATGAGTATTACACACTACACATTGCTGAACACGGGTGTGTGAAGTTACTCTTTCTTCCCTCAAACTAATAGTCCTAAATGACGGCCTACCGACACGATCGGGAGAGTGATCAGGCGCAGGAACAAATGTTTCACTATCGCTATTTTATTACTTTGCATATAGGACAAATAAAATTAAGTATTTATTTATGAATTCAAAATAAGGCTAAGAACTAAAAATAAGAATATGAAGGAATTGGTTTCAATTAACTAGATACGGTACACAGAAGATTAAGTGTTGTGAAACTTCATCGTCCATAATAAATCCTAGTTTCACTTGTAACAAAAACGTATTACTTACCTTGCGAAAATTAGCCTGAGTAATTTTCTCATCAACATTTCTGAGAAAGTACACCACCTTTCCCCTGCTTATAGATGGAAACGACATAGAACATGTGAGCATCCCAGCCGTGTTCATACGAAACACTAACACTTCATACTTCGGTGTGTCGAAAAATCTGAATAATATATGCTGTAGAAAAAGATGTATTGTAAGAATTGTGTCATAGCAAGTGTGTGGGCTGATGATGATGAAGTGTGTTAAAAGTACCATGTGGATCTGATAGTCCACCCTGCTAAAAACTTGCTTACTACTCATAAATAAGGTACAGGAACTGTTGATATTCAGATATAAATAATTTATGAAATTAATTAATAAGTACCTATTAGTAAGGCACCTATAAAGGAAAAAACCTAGATTTTAAATAACACTGGGCATAAGTTACGCTGTCGCAAACGTGCTGTAGAGACCAGAGATCCCAGGTCCGATTCGGTCGTTCCAGGTCGGACTCAAATCCGGGAATTAACTAAGAAATATATATGATCCAAAAATATGGCTATTAGTTAACTTCAGCATGTTAAAGTCCAAATTGTCTTCCTTCCTATTATGAGTTAAAGTAACAACTTATTATCCGTTTTTAACTTACTCTCTCATCGCCAGTTATGAACTTAGCCCATTTATCAATCTTTTGTTTTAACGTTTTCAATAAATATTCGCTCATAAACTCCAGTCGAAGGTCAACATCTTCTTTTTGCTGAAAAAATACATTTTAAGTGTGATGACATGACGGAAAATAAAATAAAATATAGTTCGAGGTATGTAGGTACTATTTCTATCATAGAAAATGCAGCTGCCGCCCATTTCTAGTGCAAACATGATGATTTGCAACAATGTTATATTAAAAACTAGCGGCCCGCTCCGGCTTCGCACGGGGATAAAATATATATTATAAGTATTTCTCCACTATTTAATGGATGTTATTATACATATAAACCTTCCTCTTCAATCACTCTATCTATTAAAAAAAACCGCATCAAAATCCGTTGCGTAGTTTTAAAGATTTAAGCATACATAGGGATATAGGGACAGAGAAAGCGACTTTGTTTTATACTATGTAGTGATGATACATTAGCTCGATTAATCTGCGCAAATCGATTTGCACAGATACACAGTATAACATAGGTCGCTGGCACGCTAGAAAAAAAAACAAGTTAGTAGAAATTTAGATATCTAAGTTCCTACTACCTAACTACTTGAGACAGTGATGTGCAATGTGTTTTATTCAATCAATACACATAAATATTGGAGTGTATGTTTGTAACATCAAAATAAAAAAAATTAACATTGTATACTAACATAGCATAACATAACATAACATCACGCCTGTATTCCCCGAAGGGGTAGGCAGAGGTGTACATATAGTACACCCACATTTCGCCAGTTATGTTGTAAGTCCCAATGTAATAGGGGCGAGCCTATTGCCATCAACCGGGCACGAATCTAGACTCCGTGCTGCTACTGAGAATTACCTAATGGAAAACTCAGTAACACTTTTGCCCGACCCGGGATTTGAACCCAGGACCTCTTGGTCAGCAGTCGCGCTTAGCGACCACTAGACCAACGAGGCAGTGCATACTATAGTACACTATACTATATACACGATACAAATAACAAAAATACGATTTTAAAAAAAAAATTGTCCGTCTTTCTGTTTGTTCCGGGTAATCTCCAAAACAGCTGGACCGATTTTGACGGGACTTTCACTGGCAGATAGGTGATTTCTATTTTGAACTTGGAAAAGGTTTAGGGTTCCGCAGAAAAACGATAAAAACACGGGAAATTCTTTGGTTACAGCTACTCCGCCACGGCTTGATGGATTTTGACGGGACGTTCACTTGCAGATAGCTGATGTTATAAGGTCAAATAGAGGCTACATGGAATTCCAAAAATAGTTAGGGTTTAGCGGGAAAATTAGGAAAACGTGGGAAATTCGGGGGATACAGCTTCTCCACGATGGCTGGACGAATTTTGACGGGACTTTCACAAGCAAATAGCTGATGTCATAGGGAGTATCAAAGGCTACTTTTAATTCTGAAAATATTTAGGGTTCTGCGGGAAAAAAAACATAAAATTGTTAACGAAATCAGATTCAATTAACAAAAACTGCTTACTGCTGCTACGTACAGGTTTTATAATCGAAATACGCGGGTAGAAGTCCGGGCAAAAGCTTGTTTATATTAAAATCAAATATAAATTCAGAGTACGTCATAATATTCGTCGCCCGCGATGGCAGTGTTTGCGGTGCCGCATTCCGGCAGAAATGCCGCTGCTGCCTGCGTTCATATTAATTTTATCAGTGTCGGCGACGTAAAAACACGGGGGGCGGCTAGGTCAAGAAAACTCAATAATTACGTCTTGACAGGCTACGACTAATAATACAACTTGTGCAATATCCGTGCGACTTAAACCAGAATCGTAGCTAATGGATTACTTTGAGTTCTTTCTTCCGGAAGGGAAGTAGCCGTGTATTTTTTGTAGGTTAAAAGACTTTACAACATAAGACAATAACTACGACCCTGCAAGTCAAAATCTCTTTTTATTTTCTTTTTAATTAATCAATATCTAATTAGAAGAATACATAAGAAGACATGGACAACTGCAGCTCTCTACCGGCAGGAAGGAAATGGAGGCCTTTGCCCTGCAGTGGGACGATTTGACTAAAATAATGATGATAAAAATACCTAATAAAATTATTTACTTACGTCACCCATGTTTGTTATTTCAGCTTATAGTTTCTTGAATTGTAAGCCAATGAATCAAACCATCGTATTTAAATAAAAAAGACTAATATTTATTTGAAATTCTTTACTGTCTAGTAAAATTGTTTACTATACAAAATACTATCGTTATGGCAACCGGAGATTTAACAACTTTGAATTCGGAATATCATGAGGGTTACCTCATGATATACATATAGTGTGATTATGATAAGTAAACTGTCAGATGCAAATTAATTTATGTGTTGGTTTAAGATCGATAAAGAGGAAAGCGAGTAGTACTATTATAATGTATTTTAAAAACCTTTTCAATAATTATTATATAGAAACGTAAATAGCATAATTGAAAAAATATGAACTTTGGATAAACGAAACACAATTGTTATCTTTGACAAGTAACATTGTTTTCGCGCCAAAAGTGCCTTGAAACTGGTTGTTGACAAAGACTACAATAGTATACTGGACAGTTGTTGATGCCGTCGCGCGTCGTAGAGCTTATTTGAGGAAGATTTTGCTGGGTTAAAAATTTATTTAAACATTATCCGTAATTGAATAATTGTAAAAATATGGAAGGATTTGACGATCCAGGCGTATTCTTTTCTGACAACTTTGGCGTTGAGGAAAATGAATCTCAAGATCAAATTAACCTACAAGCTGTAAAAAAGAAGTTTAAGGAATTCATCCGCCAGTTCCATTCAGGAAACTTTAATTACAAATACAGGTATCTATACCGTTGACAATTATTAGTAACGTGTGTATGTAATGTCGTTTCTCAATTAATGCACACATTTCATAACCTTGTTTTTGTTTTCAGAGACGCTCTCAAACGTAATTATAACTTGACTAACTTTTGGGTAGAAATTAACATCGAAGATTTATCTAGCTTTGATGAAGTTTTGGCTGAAAAGTTATACAAGAAACCCACTGAACATTTGCCGATACTAGAAGAAGCTGCTAAAGAGGTACCTATATAAAAGATGTTGAATAAGATAATGTTATTTACTTTTGCTACTTATTTAACTTTCCAGAGTGTGAGATAAAAAGTGGACTATAATATACCCAAAGTTATTTCTTTTATGCAACCTTTGAATAGAGGGTTTCACCTAAAATAGATCTAACTAAATTACATTGAATACTGTTCATTATTTTCTTATTTAACCCCTGGGTTTCAGTTAATGTATAAATTGCAATTTGTGAATTTCTCTTTGTCTACAGCTTGTTGATGAACTGACAGCACCAAGGCCCGAGGGAGAGGAGAAAGTTGAAGATATACAAGTCTTGTTATCTTCAGATGCTCATGCCTCCAATCTGAGGGAACTGAAAGTAAGTATAATATAATTATATACCTATGTATTATTACCAACATTGTCAGCCTGTTGCAGTTCACTGCTGGACCTAGGCCTTTCCCAGTTATTATTAACATTATGCCGATTTGATTTGTAAATTTATCATGTTAATGTATTTAATTTAAATATCCAGTTTGAAGGACCAATTTTTAGGGTCTCTTTATTTAAAAGAAATGGAAGGTGGGCTGTATGACAAAACATATTAGTTTTGTAAAACAGTATAATGTTGGGGACTTTTATGCGCGCGCTTCGAGAGCCGATCGGTCGTGGAGTCATGATGTGTCTGCTGGCGGCCGGCGCACAGTGGATGCTGGCCCCATCGCGCCCTCCGCGCGCCAAAATGCGAAAGGCACGAATCATGCACTGTATGCGTGAACAGTGATGTTATTTTAATATGTATATTTAGTAGTTATATGAGAATTTCTTGTTGTATCAGAGTTCCCCACTTGTAACTCACCTTTTTCTTATTTCAGTCTGAAACCGTATCCCGCCTTGTTAAAATTCCTGGTATAGTAATATCTGCATCTGGCATCAAAGCAAAAGCCACCAAAATATCTATTCAATGCAGATCGTGCCGCAATATTATACCAAATTTGCCAGTCAAGCCTGGACTGGAAGGTTATGTCATGCCCAGAAAATGCAACACGTAAGTCTTAGTATACAGTATTTATAAACAGCAGTATTATCTTTTGATTCTCAGTGCTATCACTAACCATGCATGCTTTGCCTTAATACTTATCTTTTTCTATTACAGGGAACAAGCTGGTCGACCAAAGTGTCCTTTAGATCCATATTTCATTATTCCAGACAAGTGCAAGTGCATTGACTATCAGGTACAGTCAGCAAAATAGCCATCAATTATACAGTAATTATCAATCTTTATATTTATAATTGAATAGTAATAAAAATCTATTTTTGTACCAGGTATTGAAACTCCAAGAAGCACCTGAGAGTATACCTCAGGGAGAGATGCCACGCCATTTGACAGTGTATTGTGAACGCGTTCTTTGCGAGCGTGTAGCTCCAGGTGCTAGGGTCACCGTGCTTGGTATATATTCTATCAAGAAAATTGCTAAAATTGGTGTAAGTATACCTTACATCAAAAAATTTTAGAGAATATTAAAATAATAGTCTATAGCTAGTTCTGACTTAAGATAAATAAATTGCACTGCACGAATCTATCTCTTACACTTTAACAATGCAAGATTATATTATGCGCGCACATGTCTGTCTCATGCATAATAAATGTAGTGCATCTGATTGTATGTAATTGTAATTTAAAGTGTCAATTACCATTTGCAGAGAGAAGGTCGTGATAAGGGCTCAGTTGGTGTACGCTCATCATACCTACGTGCTGTGGGCCTGACCGCCGAGGAGGGCGTGACCGGAGGGCTGCGGCCCTTTACTGCTGAGGAAGAGGAACAGTTCCGAAGGCTAGCGGCCTCACCCGACATATACGAACGAATTTCTATGTCCATAGCACCTAGCGTGTTCGGTGCCGTCGACATGAAAAAGGCCATTGCATGCCTTTTATTTGGTGGTATGTTTTGATATTATAGTCTATTAATGACAGTTGGTGTCCTTACACTTATTGCAAGGATGCCATTCTCACTAAAATTCAAAAGTATCTCCAAATAATAACGTGTATTTATTATACACAATAGGATCACGTAAAAGATTACCAGACGGTCTGACTCGCCGAGGAGACATCAACATTTTGCTATTGGGTGACCCTGGTACAGCTAAATCGCAACTGCTAAAGTTTGTGGAGAAGGTTGCCCCAATCGGTGTGTACACCTCGGGAAAAGGTTCCAGTGCCGCTGGACTCACAGCTTCGGTCATCAGAGATCCTGGCAGTGTGAGTCTAACAGATATTGATCGATCCGAAATACTAAACGCATATAAAGTACCTATATGAAACATCAATCAACTTAATTTCCACAGCGTAACTTCGTGATGGAGGGTGGTGCTATGGTCCTTGCAGATGGCGGTGTCGTATGCATCGATGAGTTCGACAAAATGCGTGAAGATGACCGCGTAGCTATCCATGAAGCTATGGAACAACAAACAATCTCAATCGCAAAGGTACATTTTAGATTTTTTTTCTTATAATTATTATTTTGTTCCTAACAGTTTAGTACGCCAGATTTCGCAGCGTTTATAATTATTATGATTAACTTTGCCATACATTGAATTTTCAGGCTGGCATAACAACAACATTGAATTCTCGTTGCTCAGTACTTGCAGCCGCTAATTCTGTATTTGGACGATGGGATGACACTAAAGCCGACGACAATATTGACTTTATGCCAACTATTTTATCAAGATTCGACATGATTTTTATAGTTAAAGATGAACACGATCAAAACAGGGATATTGTAAGTATTTTTAGCGTGTAGCCATATTTTCATGTTTATGCACATTTTTTTTTGTATGCTAAAAATCGGTTTTTATTTTTAGACTTTAGCTAAGCATATAATATCAGTGCACATGGGTGGTGACAGCGCGGAACGCGAGACTGCTGCCGGCGAGCTGCCTCTGGCGTTACTCCGGCGGTACTCTGCTTACTGTCGCACGCGCTGCGGTCCGCGGCTATCGGCCTCCGCGGCGGAGCGGCTCAGGGCTCGCTACGTACTCATGAGAACGGGCGCCTCGCAGCACGAGAGACAAGTAGACAAACGTCTTTCCATTCCTATCACAGTGAGGTACTCAATCAACAATTACTTCACACCCTTTTTTTGTTTTACTTATAATCCTTTCTACATTTAGTCAGCCTTAATTTACACTTTGTTCAATCGATTTTCACTTCTATTGCATTTATTATATGACAAATGATAGCTGTAGTTAAGTAAAAAATAAGTTAATCTTAACGTTATATCATTGCAGGCAACTAGAAGCTGTCGTTCGAATATCAGAATCTCTAGCTAAGATGCAACTCCACCCATTCGCAACAGAAGCGCATGTTACTGAATCACTGCGCTTATTCCAAGTATCTACATTAGATGCAGCTATGACGGGCAGCTTGGCTGGTAAGTTGGCAATATCCTAATGCTACTTAAAAAAAAACAATATCATAAATTGCGCTAAATAGGTGCAAGCTAGTTGTACTTGTTCTAAAAGTACATTATATAACTACATTTAAAAAATAACATTTTAGGAGCGGAAGGATTCACATCGGAGGAAGACCACGAAATGCTATCACGCATTGAGAAGCAGCTGAAGCGTAGGTTCGCAGTAGGGTCTCAAGTGTCAGAACAAACTATTATTCATGACTTCCTCAAACAGAAGTACCCTGAGAGAGCTATCATTAAAGTTATACATACCATGATCAGGCGTGGTGAACTACAACATAGACTACAAAGGAAAATGCTTTACAGGCTATCCTAACACTTATCTGCCATTATGTTTTTTACTATACCAAGTTAATATTTTCAGTAATTAAAAAATACCAACTTTAAATTTTATTTATTTTTATCATTATCATAATGCCATAGATTACATAAATAGCTGTTTGCTTTAAGCAGTAAAGGTAAATATTTCAATCAGTTTCACTGATTACTCCACAGTTCAGTGTTAAAGCTAAAGTGTTCACTATAGCACTTCAGTGTCAAGGTTTAATATCATTAAAAACACAAGAGGTATAGCTTGACTAGAATGATTGATTAACTAAAATTAGAAACTATTTCTGTTTTAAACACTCTATGAAGCAAATTCTGGTTTCAATATCTTGAATGGATATTGAGGATGATTCTCCACACCCTTCCAGAATAAAAAGTTAAAAATTCTTCCTTTTTCTCCTTTATCCAACTTGATCAGAGTTTCCATATCCACTTTATCTATCTCAAAATCATATAGATTCCTATTTTCCTACAATAAAACAATACACCTTAGTAGATTGTATTAGTCAACTCAATATACTTTAATGAAAATAATTTACCTTGATCCTTTCTGCATTAGTACTCTTTGGGATAACAACAATGTTTTGTTGAACCAAAAAGTGGAGCAAAATCTGTGCAGGAGATTTTCCATATTTTAATGACATATTTTTCACTTGTGGCAAAGTTAGTAAGTCAGGAAATACTTCAGGGCTGAAATACAAAATTACCTTATAGGTATATCTAACATGGTTAATAAATTAATATAGTTACATATCATAAAATCGGAATGTCTGTTTGAAAAATCAAAATATCGGATTTTTACTCAATGCGTAATTTATAGTATACACGAAACATAATAAAAATGCAATTTATTTGTTTTTTGTGTGTTTGTTCCGGCTAATCTCCAAAACGGCTGAACTGATTTTGATGGGACTTACACTGGCAGATTGCTGATGGTCCAGGGTCTAAAATAAGCTACATTTTAATTCCAAAAATTTCGGGGTTCCGCGGGAAAATTTAAAAAACGCGGCGAATCCGCGGGTTACTGCTACTCCGCGACGGCTTAACGGATTTTGACGGGACTTTCACTGGCAGATGCTGCTGTTAAAAGGTTTAATACTTTAAATTCAAAAAATAAAAACCCATCAAATTGTTTATAAAATCCGATTCAAATAGGTAAATCTGCTTACCTACTGCTGCTACAGGTAATTTTAATCGAAATCCACGGAGACGAAGACCCGGGCATATGCTAGTTAGTTAATAAAAAAGGATCTTGACTAACAGCTACATGGGCCGATCGATCTAAGTTTAGCTACGCCTGCCGCGGTCTGCCCGTGAATAGGTAGCCATCGATATTAGTACTTATCCTTCTCCTCTGAAAGCTTACTAAGCTAATGGTCCTAGCTGGCATTCTTAATACTTTGTCAGTAGTAATGTTAACATTAGACTGCAAGCTGGCTCAAAAATAATCTGCCAGTAGCGACATTTAGCTAATCTACATACCTCCTGCATGAATAGTTCGTAAGTCAATACCTGTATTTATATTTAGTTACAAAATGCTCCTTTGCACCTGGACTACCCAGGGGAGCATATGCTGTTAAAATAATGTCATGTCCAGCACAAAACTTGCGTAGTTCATACTGTTGGAAATATGCATGAAGTTCCACTTGCAACACCTGTGGCTTCACTGTTGCTGAGTTTATAATATTTTCTATTTGATACTCATTAAAATTAGACAACCCAAGGTTACGAATAAGCCCTTCTTGTTGGCATGCTTCCATTTTCTAAAAAAAACATTTGATTAATTTTATTAAACCTATTTTTCTTACTATTAACTTTGAAATACTTTTAATTTATTTAGGAAATGGTTCTACATTTTTAGGATCTAATAAGGAAATTTATATTTTATTTTAATTAAGCATTTTTAAATTAGTATGTGTGATTAAAAAGTTCAAGGGAGGCTTATGCCCAGCAGTGGGTCACCTAAAACCTAATGATGATTTTAAAGTAAGCATACCTTCCATGTCGCAACATGATCTGTCTCCATGTCTAATTCATAACTTCCATCTTTTTTCACAATAGGAGTAAGTTTTTTAGGATCACATTTGAAGCCAAATGGCACATGTATTAAGTATAAATCAACATAAGTTAACTGCAGACGACTAAGTTGCATTTCTAGAAATTTCTCAACATCCGATTCCCTGTTGCCTACATGGGGAAGCTGTTAACAACGTTTGGCATTTATGTATTAATATTCTATAAACAATAGTGTTTTTTCAATTGTAATTAACATGCTCACCTTAGTTGTGATAAATAAATCAGATCTTTCACCTTTCCCATCATCAATCCATTTTGTTATGGCTTTGCCAATAGCTTCTTCATTGTTATAATTAAATGCAGTATCAATGTGTCTGTAACCTAATTCTAGGGCTCTATAAACAGCAAATTCGACTTCTTGTGGTTCAGCCTGAAATATAGGCATAGTTACCTAATTAATCATTTCGGTGATATTCGTTGGCCACATGTTATTACATAGAAAATGTATTTTACCTGCCATGTTCCTAATCCAATTGTGGGCATTAAATCCTGCGTTTGTGATAGTTTAACAAACTTCATATTTCTGATTGTATTATGATAGTAGTGGTAGCTTACTCTTACTGTAGCTCTAAAAATCGAGCGCGCTCGGAGTATACCGATCATATACCTATTGAAACTGAAGCTACTATGACAAGAGGTAAAATTGGCTTTGAGCCAGAATATTCAATCGTTAAACTTTTTAGGACTATACATCTGACATTATCAATGAACCGAATTAAATAATTATCCACGTTTTTAAGAACTATTATCAAGCAGATCGGTACTTCAGCACCTAGTAACTAATACGAATAAATAAAATATTGATTTTTCGCTGACGTAATGGTTTCTTTTCAAATTTGGCGGCCAGGATCATATGTGAAGTCTATGGGTTGCCATCTTAATTAAAAATCTATTTCATTAGCCTATCTATCATCATCAGCCGGAAGACGCGTCCACTATTAAACAAAACCCTCCCCCTTAAAAATCCACAATGAACGGAAACTTGCCATTTGTATCCATCAGTAATCCATTTAGAAAACAGATGGGTATACTCAGTGATGTGTCAATATTTCTGTCACATCACTGGGTATACTTCACAAATATTTGTTAATATAATTGTGCATTGAGGTATATCTATGGAGGCGCCCTAATCTTCTATATAAACTTTTACTTATACAAATATTGAGGTAATCGACATGGTAACAACTAATTACTATTTGTCTCTTTTTTTTGTAATCATTATGGCAACCAGCTGAGAGCTATTTGTCTCTTTCTAACTAGTGAAGTTGTACCATTGAGGTATATCTATGGAGGCGCCCTAATCTTCTATATAAACTTTTACTTATACAGATATTGAGGGAATCGACATGGTAAAAACAAATTACTGTTTGTCTCTTTCTAACTAGTGAAGTTGTACATAAGGAAAGCGAAATGACATGTAGATTGTTTTTGCTAATTCTGGCAACATTTGAGCGGTGACGTCACGATAATGTGTTAGGGTGCCGATTTCGCCGTGTTTTTTGATCGATTTATGGTATATTGGCTGTCAAGTGATTGCGTTATCGTATCTTTTTTGTGATTTTTATTAAATTTGAAAACTAAGAGCTGAATCTAAGCTCCTTTTTGAAGTTTGGTCTTGAATTCCAAAATCCCTCAGTGTAGTATAATACAGTGAAGCTTTCGTAAGAACGAAAATCAGCCTCTAATATTATTTTACAGGTTAGTGTTCGTTTTCATGAATTATTTGGTAAAATAATTACAAATGACCACTTATATTTATCACTATATACTCATATACACTAGTCATTAAGTAATATTAGTTACGTTTAGCTTAAAATTCGGTTTGTTCGGTTCTGCTAGTACTGTTTGTTGACATGTTAATATGTAAACAAACAATAGTGACGCGAGTGCCACTTTGCTTTTATCGATATGGTCGATTAATATAATTTACATACATACATGCATGAAGTCACCCCTATTTCCCGGTTCAAATCCCGCTCGGTCCATAATTTTTCAAATTTCCTTTATCAATTTATACACACTAATCTAGTTTAAATTCATGTTGGTTTTAATCTAGTTTGAAATAGTCTAGCCTAATTAATTCTACGATTATGCCTAAATCTTGATTAATTTATTAAACAATTTTTATTTTAGGCGCAGAGTAAGGAAACATCGCTTTATTAAAAACGAGCAATCTCTCTTGCTTGAGGAGGCAAACCGCTAAGACCAGAGGATTACCTTTGCAACAAAAATATTCAGAAAAAAATCCGGAAATTCGCCTTGACACTGCACTTTCTGTTGCCGAAAGCTTACGACTTTATAAGACAATGATATAACGCTAATTCTTTTTTTGAAATCAACAGGTTTATATAAGGAAGTTTACGCATCTCATGGTGTCCGAAATATAATTTAATAAATTCAGAAGAAAATATCAGGCCTCTTTAATCTCAACAAATGTACAGTTGCCGGCACGTAACTTGGCAAGGTTTTGGCGTGGTGGGGGTAAGTTTGCGCATCGTTTTGCACTAAGTGTATTAGTGCAAAAAAATGGGTTATTGCCATAATTTATTTTTAAACATTTCGGTTTTGAAAGAAAGTTTGAGAAATTACGCGAAGTATATTATTTGTGATAAATAAAACATATAATACCGTCAAAAGTTAAGAATCTTATTTATTTAAAACTATTATTTAAAATGTGTTATATGGCATTAAAATAACTTTAAAAAACTAAACAAGAACAGTAACAAGACCTCGTAAAAACAAATAACAAAAACTTATAAATTTTAGTGCACGTGAGTGTAATCGGGAGCGAACGGAAAGTAGACACGAATCGAGAGATAGCTGTCAACTGACCGACCAATGGCGCGCTCAGATCCCGTTACCTCGTTCCCCGAGCCCCGCGTGGATACCTAAAAAACGACTTCTGCGCATCTAATGACTCTTGCCAAGTTACGTGCCGGCTACTGTACCAGAGCATTATTATTTATACATAATTACAATTTCTCGTTGAATTTGATAACACTGATATCTATTTTATACTGAACATAATGTCGAACATTATATAAATCACCAATTATTGCTCATTAAAAGTGATAAAAACTTATATAGATTTAAGGTTCAGGTACCATGGAAAGAAAATAAACGATAAAGTGTCGCACCGAAGTTTTCTTTCCCTAACATTATTTATTTCTATGAATAATGATTAAAGTATGTAGTTTTTTTTATTAAATGATAACATAACATATTTTGCCTTTTTTTCTACTACCTCTACAACTGAGGTACGTGTTTATATGTAAGGGTAATGATTAAACCTAGTAGGTACAATACCTAACTATACAAAGTCTTTGTATTTGGCGCTCTCCAGTTTAACCAAATTTGGCTAAACATGAGTATTTTAGGTAGGGAGACTGCCATCAGACGCGTTTCACGTGCGCGCCTATTTGCAGACCAGCCGTGATAAGCTATAACAATAAAACCTGATAGAAGGAAATGAATAGCGGTCGATCTGTGTGGCTTTAACTTCGTAACGAGCTCCGCACAAAAAACTGGTTTAATTATAATAAATAACTATTTCAACTTGTTTGATTTTGCCGAAATTTTCTTATGTAGAAGTATCTTTTGATTTAGTTGACTAGAAGTTAAATCTTTTACAGTTACGGGTCCCTTAAAGCATAGAGAAAATAACTATATAAGAGGGGCGGTCTCTTAACAAAACAGCAACCCAAGATCGATTAGTTCCCCATGCTATCAGAGATGTCACTAGGAGTTCCAAAAATCACTTGTTTTTTATATGTACTTGTATATTTAAAAATAGTATTGGAGCGAATGAATTTCAATGTCATATTTTTAACTCTGACATAAGACTAATACACGCATGCGCTTCAATAACGTACTTTATATTTAAAAATAGTATTGGAGCGAATGAATGTCAATGTCGTACTTTTAACTTTGACATAAGACACGCGCATGCGCTTCAATAACGTTTCGTTATACAAAATCCATGAATGCGAAACTAATTGTTATGCAACATTCTTCTAATACATAATTATTTGCATAATCTTTAACGATTTTTACGTACAACGTAGCGTTTACGTTCGCTTTCATAAAATCTATAATTAATTATTTTATGTGATATAATTTTTGTTACCTAGATATGTTCATGCGTAACAAGTAACGCAGATAGTTATAGAATATGGGAAATGGCAAAAGGGAATTTCCGGGGTTGAATTCCTTTTAACATTGATTTGAAATCCGCAAGTTCTAAAGAAAAACAAATTGTTATGAAAAGGTCCAGTATTCGTTACAATTATTTTCGTGGATTTATATATTCTGTAAATGGCTAGGGCAGGATCTGGCATTGCCCTTTATGATCTAGTTTTGTAACATTTACGACAGCGCCATCTATTCCAATTACGCACAAGTCAATTTGTATACTAAGTTTTGCAACATTTATGACATCGCCATCTATTATCCACTCTTATAAGCCAAGTCCTAGGAGACAGTAGGTAGGCACCCGTTTTTTGTAGGTATAACCGGTCCATATATTCCTTTGTCTGAGTAATTGTGGGTCAAGTTTAAAATGGCAATAATTTAATTATTTTATTGACAATAAATTGACATTGACAACTGTTTGAATGATGTCAGAAATTTATAACACAAACGTTTTTGACAAACGTTGTTGAATTCCCGCCGAAAATTTCTAATAACCTCTAAATAGTGTAAATTTTAAGTGGTTTCGTTAAACAAATTGATTTAAGGAAAAAATGGGTGTGAGTATTATCAATAAGTTCTTATAATTATTATTTCCGTGTCCTCTTACAATTTAGCGTCTCTTATCAATATTTGTTGCGTGTAGCCGTTTATGTTTTTGTTTGTAATTTCAGAAAAAAACTCAAGATAATGCTAACAAAAACAAAGAAAAACGTCAGGCAAGAAAGCTAGAACAACGTAGAATTGCCGATGGTATGTCATACGTGACTAGCGCTAATAAACTGAAAGATATAGCTTCATACTGTAAGGAACTTCTGGTATACCGGAATAATGATTTAGAAGTAGAAATGTGCATCCAACGCGTTGCTGATCTTGACAAGGATGTGCTTCAGTGGGCGATAGACTTGACTGAACAAAACATGAAGAAACTGTAAGTGTTGATAACAACAGGTTTTTATTAACAACATTGCACCCCCACAACATTAGAGTATATTGTGATTGTGTCAACTTCTTGATTGATAAATCCTGCTTTAACCGATGAAGAAATAAACTGGTTTGTTACATGTGTAATTAGTTATTACTGTAGTAAGAGATGCATACTAACCATGCTGTTTTTATATAGACCACAATAATTATAATAAGCTATGCAAAACTTGTAATATGAAAACATTCTTCTGACTCCTGTAACACAGGTCTCACCTAGCTCAGGAGTCAGGGTTTCAAATAGAAATGTACTGATCCAAATGATTTCAAATAGAAATTATATATAATAAAATTAAGTTGTAATTATATTAATCAATATTTGTACGCCTGTAACATGGCAAACATGACGAAATCTCAAAAAGGCACTTGTATAAATTGTATGTACACTCATGTTCTCTTACAAATAAAAATATCTTATCTTATCCTTTTATGTCAATATTTTTTTTTTATTATTATTCAGTTTATATGCATGGCACTAAAAAAGTGTGTTGTATAAATGCTTTAATATTTATGTCCCATACCAATATGGTATTGATAAATAGCAATAGCCTGGGTGTATGGTTTATTATAGTCCCTTCAGTGATTACTGAAATGTGTAACAGTATTTTTATTTATTATAGATATGAAACCTGTGCTTGGGGCTGGAACCGGGATCGGAAGGTGGAGGAGATGACAGATGATGGTGCTTGGTACCTCATTGCCAGAGAAAAAAATGGAACTCTTCTAGCATTCTCACACTTCAGATTTGACATGGACTTTGGAGATCCAGTTCTGTATTGGTGAGTAATGTTTTTAAATCGTTTTTTTATCTCATCTATATGTCAAGCTGATAATTTCTTTACATGTACCCTGTGACTTATCATTTCACTTTAGTACCATATAAACTCAAAGTATTGATAATATTTTAGGAAATTACTTAAAATCCAACAGAATTGTATGAGCTATGATGTACTAAACATAAAAGCTTTAAAAAAATAATCATTATTATTTACAGAAGTGTCATTCATACATTGACCAGATTAATGATAAATAATCAATATACTGCCACATTCATTAATAGCAAATTCACAGCACTGATGTTTCTTACACTTAATTATTTTATTTAGCATTATTTTGATATCATGTGGATATAACACAGCTACTCAGTTCATTATTTAAGATATCAATAATTGATAATAATAATAATCCCTAATATAGTATCCATCATCCACAACAGAAATAAAATAATGTAAAAGAAAGTCAATAGTAGAAATTCATTTATAAATATCTTACAAAATAGTATTTACACCTACATAATACAATGAGTTATTTTCAATCTATTCTCATAGCACTCATCAATTGGTTTTCACTTTATACATCCACAATAAACAAAGAAAAAAGCTAATGTTCCTTTTCAAGAGTCTCTTTTCAAAGACTAGTCTTTCTTTTGGCCACCATTTTAAACACCTTGTGCAGAGGTATCTAAATAGTTTGTGTAGTATGAATATGGTGAGCAGTGACATAGCTGTGCTCAATGCTACTACATCAAGGAGTAGGTACTCCGGGAGTGTGAGGTCGAGTGCCGGCGACCGCATGTGCGAGGCTCCTTTGTGTCTCAGCACATATTCTATCCAGTAGACACCCATGTCTAATGGCTTCATAGGTCGATCAAGGAATATGTCTCTTAACTCTATTGCATTAGCTTTGTACCTGAAAAATAATCACAAAATAATTGTTGTTTGCACATTTTGTATTTTACTATTACATTATTTAATAAAAAAACATGAGGGGTTTGTAGCTAAATAACCTCCTCGCAGATAATAATATAACGCGAGGTTAGTCCCTAAGAATTCCATAAAAACACAAGCTTTCCATTATAACTGTTAATTAACGAAGTCTCGTAACTAACTACGTATCATATTATGTCAGTAGAGGTTATCTAGACGGTAATGTATAGCCATTGTCTCGAGCGTCAAAGCCTTGCAACATCTGTATTGACGATAATTCTACCTGCAGGAAGTCCCGTCTTGTCTAATAAAGGAATTGTAATTCCTAAAATTACACTCTTTGCACGAGAATAATGAAGCGAAGAATCGTATATGATGTTAGGACACTGTAGCCATCGAATAAAACCTTAGGTACGTACTGTTGATTTGTGAGCAAAGCCCGGAGATGTTTTCTCCACGTATCTTTATCAGTTTCTTTGAGCTTGACTATTTCTGCGACGCCTCGGTCGGCCATCGCTCGTGCATTCAGAGCTTGATCGGCGTAAAGCGGCACCATGAGCATTGGTACTCCGCAAGCCACCGCCTCTTGGGTACCCAGCAGACCACCGTGGGATATAAACAGCTTCACGTTCGGATGACCTATGATATAACTCATTTTATTGCTTGACTTTGATTGACTTGCATTGTGTTTGATAAAATAACTCGCTATTAAAGCTTTTCTCATAAAAAGTCGTTACCATTAAATATCACTCGGTTCTTACATGGGAGAAAAGATAACTGTGGTGTTTCTAATACTTTTTTCTAAGGATTGAGGGCCTTAAAACTCTATAATGGAGGTACGGATTGCTGTCACTTACATAAAGTTGCGTGCTGTGGAATCCAATCCATTGTATAAGCATTCTCTGGCACTGTCAGGTTCTGGGCAAGCATCCTGCGATCCATCTTTATAAACACAGTTTGTGGCAGCTCTGATAATACATCAAATATTTTAGATAGTGTTTCAGGTGGTATAGTCTCGATCCTTGACATTGATCCGAAGCTCCAGTAGATGACGCCTTCTGTAGATGCGTCTAGAAGTTTTTGCATGTCCTGTAAAATAAACATAATCTATATTAGTTGTTGTTTGCTCTCTATAGTTTGTGTAGAAAGCCAAAAATTAAAAATACTATTGGGCATTTTTTGCCACTAATACGAATTAACTCTTATCTTACGTAATAAATGAAAACCCCTAGTGATTAAGAGTGAGTGTATATCCACTTTATTATTTAAATAAACCATGGTCAGTTGTTTACTTGGTGTATCAATAAATACAAGCTATATCGCATAATTTGGCAATAACAATAATATTATAACCGCAGTGCGAAATGAATCACGTTTATGACACTATCTGTTGTCTGGCTGGAGGGTCTTAGGTCCTGGGTCGGGCAGATAGTCGGTTTCCCTATTGCATTGCGAAATGTAGGTTATTTGTCGTCTTGAATTGACAGACCTGTACTTTGAAATTTAATAGATGAATATTCTTTAGTAACTACATACTTTTAAAAAATGTTCGCGAAATAATTACTGTACGTACTTTGCAAAAGCTTAATCTTAACAGGCCATCTATCACGATACACTCGATTTCATTATCTAAATTTTTCTGTTTACTTATTTATGCTGTTTTTCTGACATCGTTTAATTATTCCTGTTTTAATTGCATTGATATTGGTCCATTATTCTTGATTTACTCTTCATTATGTGTTTAATTAAACCAGAACGCTTGCTATGCTAGCATGTTTCACGACGTGGTTTACATAGCGAACAACTTACCTATTAGCAGAACCTATAGTATATTTACTATACTAACATTAAAATTAAATTGATTCATTAGACTTATCTGAGGAAGAGGCCTTTGTTCAACAGTGGACGTCTTCCGGCTGATGATGATGATGATGATTAAATAATGTAATCGATGAGGATTCTCTAAGAACGTAGTTTAAATCTTTCCTAGTGACCTATGCACTATTAGAAATCGCGAAATTGCAAACTTAAATCTGAACCTTTGCAATGTAACTCCATGAACAATAACAATTGCGATAATTTCAGTGTGGACACGCGGTCTGAGTGACCCAGTGACTTGAGAAATGATACGTTCGTACCGCACGCCGCTTACTGATATGAACAATGATTAAAGAGCATTAGAGGTGATTTAATGGCTTGATCAATAAATAATATGTCATGATTTATTAATTATTAGAACATAATTTGCCAAATACAGATTATGTACTCACTCGGGGAAGCACGGGAGATTCATCTAAATGCAACCCACCAACTTCGACTAGAGCAGGAACTATTGGACGAACTTCGTTTATGCTAAAATGACTATTGGACAGTACCAAACTGTAGTTCTGAGCTAAAGCTTCCAACTTTGGGCCCGGCCCAAATAGTCGATCTGCTATTACCTGAAAAGATGCTAATATGTTAAAATTGCATACTTTTACGACTGAAATGTTTTTGAGGGATCTTTACTGACCTGTGATGGAACTTGAGATTTGTATCTGTATAGAAACTTGGCCATGATCACTGCCATCGTGTTTGCGAATCTTTCCCACAGAGACATTCGTTGTCCATATCCGACCATATAAGATGGAACGTAAGCAGTGGCTTCAGGATTACCGAGTTGTTCATTAACCCACGGCAGTGGTACACTCGATAGGAAACCCACCACGGGAGCTCCATACTTTTTGCCGAGAGGAAGGAAACAGTCGCTACCGAAAACTTCAACGATTATAAGGTCGAAAGCCTGTGTTGAATTAAATAACGCTTTGACAACAGGCACTTGAGATACAGTTTCACATGCGTCTACGCATTCCTTCATGATCTGTTCCAAGTTCGTTATAAAATCTGGTTTAATAGAATGGTGTTGTTTAGTCAGATTGTTTCTGATTTCGGGCATGGTTCCTGCGAGGCTTAGTTGATGCACGTTTGGAAGAGGATTTTTCTGAAAAAAAAAAAAAACAAAAATGTAATGTAACATCTCTTACCATAGATGTGAAATGAAATGATTCTTTATTAGATTCTAATTCGTGATGCGTTATAGGGGTTTAATTCCAACTTATGCTTTCTCCAGACTTATTACAATGTAAAGAAATTATAAATTGTGCATTTCCGACACGCGACATGCGAATGATATCATTTAATTATTAATAAGCAGACAATAGCGTAGAAATAATTGTCTAACTGGGAGCCTTTTAGTAGGTTTCGCCAAATGTCCGGCAGTCAAAACTTCCCTTATGCTCCGGCTCCACCTGCGTCTTAACGCGCTAGTTAAGGCGTTACGTAGATGTGGCCAACATTTTAACGTGTTCATTTACTAACGGCATTAAAAGCTAGGCGATAGCTCGGGTGTCGGTTTTTTTTACACATTAAAGGATTTTAGCGCGTAGACTAGCGCGCAGTTTAACGCGCTAAGGGCTCCCACACATAAACACGTATGACGTCACTTCGTAACAACGATGCGGCGTCGTTTCACGATACGACGTCGCGTCGTGGAAAACGACACGACGTCGTTATCCGATGAAGTAACTCTTCGAAACTTGATGCACTCATTCTAAACTATTCAAAAAACTAAATTTTTAAGGCATTGTACTTCTTTATAAAGTGACTCCCGTTATTCATGTTTGAAAGAAATGGGTGGATCCAATATCTTCTGAGTATCTGTCTTTTCTTTCTTCGTCTTCTTATTAAAAGCAGAATGCTTCCAGAGCGGTCCATTTTTCGGAATGAACTAAAACACCACCCCACTGTATCGACGGCATCGTGCCGTGTATCGTGCGTGGCACATTACGTTACGATGACGACGTAGATTTCCACGACGCAACGTCGTATCGTGAAACGACGCCGCATCGTTGTACGACGCGACGTCGTATCGTGTTTATGTGTGGGAGCCCTAAGCTATGTTGACTACATTAACGTCGCCCCAATCCATATAAAAATTGTTCACACTCATTGCTGCAACCAATGCAGCCGCTTCAACCTCCATTATTGTGCGGTTAATTAACTTCCACGTAACGTGTAGTGTAGCCAACATGCATTTTTAGTGCTTTAATTAACGCGTAATTGGACACTAACATTATCGTTAACGCAGATGGAGCAGGAGCATTAGAGTTAGCTGCAGGTGACGAAGACGACAAAAAAAAACAAGTGAAACAATTAATACAAAAATTAAATAAAGAATTGTATTTTCGTAAATTAATTAAAAAAGGATATTGTACATTTTTAAGTTTTACTGATGGCTGTGAATTCTGCATTGTGTGATAGCGTAGAACGTTAAACGTGTTTGTTATAAAAATGATTTGAAAACATTCAGATAAACATTACTATGAATTAATGACCGCCTGTGCCGCATTGACCTTGATTAATAGAATTCTGTGTAGTTACTTACTCAATTTTGATCTCTTCGTTTCAGATTAGGGAGATGCAGTTATGTGGATTAGGCCAATAATGTTTTTCCTGGTTTAAGCACAGTGGAGAATGAGAATGAAGCATCAGAGTTAAATTATCAATCTTGTGATTAAAAAATCAATCAAAATGCAATTTAATCAGTCTACAATTTTCATAGTATTATATTCGTCAGCTTTGGGGAAAAGCGGATTAGTTACGATGCTTCTTTAAAAAACGGATTAATTATAACAGTAAGAAAGTAAACTTGAGTGAAAATTGTTGAATGATTATTCTCAGGGCTTCAAAGCACGTGTAATATGACTGAACTTAATATGTAGTTAGTACATTTGTATTCGTTTTAGTGATTTCTGAGCGGCGAATAGGGCAAAAGTCATTTCTTTTATAAACATGTTTTTATCTTTGTCCCCGAACTAACCTACCTTGAATCTGAATCCGTATTCTTATTAATGACCGTGCGTAGAGTTCATCAAAATTATTTTGAATGCACTCAGTATCTATTTGACCGATAATAACTGTTTCATATCGGGAATAGTCGTTATCAGTCTTTGGACATATCGCCTACTGAACATTGACCTGGGTACCATTAACAACCCTTTGCAAAATAATGCCATTATCACCCTGCTTGTGGTAGTACCATAAAATACGTATCACCTTTATCTATTTAGTAAGAACGGCCGCAGGCCAATAACACCAACTAAACAGACACTAGGATAACGACGTCACTGCTTTCCGCAACGTTATTGACAAACAAAACACTCCAGAGGGCTTAGACGAGTGTCAAACGCTCGGTATCGTTTCTATTTCGTGAAACGTATACGCTTAGTCGAAAGCGATAGATAATTGGTAGCCAAGTGTCAAATCAGTTGGCGGTCGCTCAGTCGATTCGATCGATTAAAAAAAATATGGATATTGTCTTTGGATCGCTCAGTAAGCGTTAACAAACGTCAGTTTGATATGAATGCTAGAGTATACATATGTGTTCTATGGACACAGTCACACACACAAGCGCCGGCCACTGTTGCAAAAGTGTAAAATTAAAAATCGTTAAATTTGCCAACTACAAATCGGGAGAAAAAGTAAGATTTTTATTTGAAATAAAACAATAATATTTTATGTTAATAATAGGATCATATATTCAATCACGATTTCGAATCGAAAATTTCGAACGCTCGTTGGCGTATTAGATCGTCTAAGCTGCCGCTTGACTACGATTTTGTATAGAGGATGTCAATTGACGCTGACGTTTCGGTTCATCGAATAGAATTTGTTACCATTTGGCTACTAGTTGAACGTTCGTTACGAGAGATCAAATTTCTTAGCGAAAGCTTATGACAATCCCATACATTTGACAATCTATTCTACTAGCGTTCATGCCACTTGTCTTAGCCCTCAGAGGCCCCAGACAAGTAGAAAATCGCTTGACGAATATAAATCGAATAGAATAATAAATATATGGGTTTGACATAATATATATCATACATTACATAATCGAAACATATTATGTCATCCCTATACATTTATACTTACTATTATTTTTAAAACGTTATCACACTTTAGTCACTTAGGTAGTTATTCACAAACATGAAATAAATACCACATACACAAACACCCACACTCGGGACAATCATCTGCGGATCAATCAAGTTTTTGTCCCGTGCGGGAATTAAACCCGCAACCCCAAAAGCGGCAGTCCAATCGCTTAACCACTTGTCTAAGAGGGCAAGTCAAAGGATCGGCTGAAACTTATTTTGTTCTGTATCTAATCGGAGTATATTATTTATAACATGTAACTAGTTAAGTTTTAATTTGTAATTATTTACAAATTGTACGCATGACATGTAGGTATAATATGCAAAGGATCGTACAACATGAATTGAACGTTATCGTAGTGCGATACAAGATTGTCTTAAGGAAAATGAGTTACTATAGCAATAACTTATGGACTGCATATTACTTTAAGAGTTACACATTTAAAAAACTCAATAGTCCAAATAAGAAATCGTCTTGCGTAATAATTCGATTCCATAGAAAAACCATTAATATTCAATCAAAGCAATCTTGTAAGTTAACAATATATCTGGCGATTAAAGTTTTGCCTGCACGCCCTGATAACGTGTTGACGATGTAGGTATAATATTTTCCATATTTCACTCGACCTTTGTGTTAATTCTAGCTACTTTTCGTTTATTAGTGCAAAGCTTACCTAATTAAGGAATAGGTTACAAATATCCAAATATTATTGTATCCAAATTTATTGCCTAACGGCCAGACTCGATAGCTTTTTTCTGTTTGTAAGCATTTTTTAATAGCCATGTATTGTATACCACTGCTGGTCAAAGGCCTCTCTTAAAAATAATTTCAACAGACTTAATAAAAAAAAAATCGTCGTCCATTTCCGTTTTGCGTTAGTAACTAGGACCCCAAATTACCTTTATTATAGTTATTTTTTATTCTCTTTTTTGCATTATTTTGTCCTGAAGCTTATTATATTATCATTGTGCATTGCTCGCTTATTTCTACTGAGTCTCTCGCAACTCAAAAGTTGTTATTGTACACAAAGCAACAGTACAGCTAAGGGCAAATAATGATCTTAAGAAGCCGAAGGGCGTTGCTGCTAGAGGAGTTACTAGATAACTTAATCTGGTTCTGATTAGGTACTGTAATACCTCGAACTTACGCGATAGGTGGAACTGAGCGATAACCGCGTAAGTCACAAAAATGTTATAGAGAGCGTCGAAGTTCGAATCTTGGTTACCATAATACGGTCCTCTCATAACGAAACGGAACTCTGGATTAAGAATTAACTAAATATTTAGCTAATCATTTGTAACTAATCAGTTATCTTAAATATTGCTAAATAATATCTTTTAAATTTATGCAGATGAATCTTTTTTTTAATCTTATCAATATATTTTAAATAATAATGCCTATAGTTTTAACAATACTATCAACAACATATTCGGCACGGTTGTGCTTTCAAAGATTTTAATAAAGGCTTTATTCTCAATAATGTATACCACCTGTAGGGTAGCTCATATTAGATATCACAAGGAGATTGATTGTTTGAACACAAAGAGGTAGAAAAAATTGTTCATAGGTCCAAATCAAAATAAATCAAATACGTGTAACTATGCAACAAAAATTAACTGGTCAATAAATATAAAATGGTAGTGCATACATACCATTGGGAAATGTGTGATGACTGTTAGTTGGTGATCTCTCTTTGCCAGTGCTTCTAGCAGCCGTCCGTACATGGCGTGGTGGCTCTTAGTGTTGGTGGGCAAGACGGCAAGGAGGCGAGCGGCGCGCGCCGTCGCTGCCCACAGGAAAACCAAGCATAACAGCCGCGCCCTCATCTCTGTACTGCTCGACTCGGTTTGCGGGCCGTCTAGCCTGAAACCGCCGAACTCCCTACTATACTGATAGAGGCTTACGTCACTTACTGATAACAGTAGCCACGGGTGTCTCCTATCCGTCACCCGCGCTCCTTGTCGCTGCCCTCTCTTCAAGGAAACTTTCTTCGTTGACTTTTCAAAGTTATCTCATTATGGATTCGATTTCCGGCGCACTAGTCATCTACGCCTGGTTGTTAGAAAATAGCTTAAATGGTTTTTAATTGATATAATGTGCAAGTGTCACACGCGCAGTAGTGCATTAATAGTTCAAAAGTGGTTAGTGCTAGACGTGTAATTGAATAGGGATCAATATTATGTAGAACTCTACATTGTTGTTGTATATGAATTGCATATGAATTGGCTTAAATATACCTAATTGGATATTAATACGAACTCAGTGCATATAATATTAGACAAGTAGTTCAGAGTGTCAAATTTATGTACCTAACAACTCGAGAAGTGTGTCAAAGCAAATTATTCAAGATATTTACAAACCCACAGAACTTTTACAGGCTTCCAATCCTCTAACCCCTGTTAACTAGTTTAAGTGACGGTGAGGATTTCATGAGTGAAGGTAAGGTTCCCAGTGTTTATATAAATATCCGTAAAATAATTATATTTCCAAAGTATTTCTACTTGTATTGTTAATAAGATTTTTCTCTGTACATGTTTTGTTCCTTTATTTAACAGTTCAGTCTTCTTCAGTTAACAAACCAAAGCTTAGGTTAAAAAAAACACTTAGTCTGAAAAATGCATTATGAACCCGAGATGATTAAAACATTGTATGAAATTTTGAATACATCTGTCGAAATAGAATTTCGAACTTACTGAAGTTTCATGTAGTTTAGTTACTAAGTCAGCCCCCATAACATGAATTCTTAAAGCAGAACAGTTTATGATAAGGAAGCGAAACTCCGCCGCTACGTGCAGTGTAATGTGGCATGTCGCTTCCACAACGTAAACTGTCGTGTTTTAAGAGTTCATGGTAAGGGGGCAGTGAGCTCGTAGCTGTTTCGTAGAAAATTTCAAGAACAGCTACGAATATGACCACTTTTCTATGTAAGAACATGACGCTGTAGAATGTTGACTGTTCGTGACGCCTATAACTTTGTTTACGCTAAATATTGTGTTAGATAATATATATTTTCTTCAAGATTCAATTAAGGTCGAAAAATGTGGGAGAATTGGAGAGGTTAAGTTTTTTCTCTTCAAAAAACATCACACATATTTTTTTATAATAGGTACGTCGCCCCTAACTAGGAATTTCTCCCGTATTGTGGGTGCGTGTCACAAACATGGGCCCAGACTTGGGCCAAACATCTGCAGAGCACACAAATTTATGTCCTGTGCGAAAATCGAACCCGCAATGCCGCAGCAGTCCAATCGCTTAGCCACTGCGCCAATCAGGTCGTCAAACAATTCAACGTTTAGTTATTTTAGAATCTTTTTTTTAGTACGATGCAATACGTCTGCACTATAGGTAGTACTTCCCCCAAAATACGATGCAATTGAATATTATGTGATTTATGGATGCTCCTGATGATATCTGAAAGTTGAATATACTGTAAACATATTCTTTGTGTGTGTAATTCTTTTTCAATAACGTACGTAATTATAACGTACAGTGTAATTAAAAAGAAAGCTGTCATGAAAGAAAGGCGTCGCAGGAAATATTGAGACCAATTGATCATGATGCAGCTAATATTTACGCGCGTTGTTTTGCAATATTGCACTAATTAAGGAAGTTTAATAACACGTGATATTAATATGCCAGCCTAAATGTTATCTCATACAAATTTTAATCGGTGAATACCGTCAATTTATAGTTATATAACTTAATTAAACAATGCAGTAAGATGGTTTATAAATGTGACCATTATTTATAACCGACTTCAAAAAAAGGATTTCTTCATGTTTGTTAGGTACCTCATAACTCCGTTAATTATGAAACGATTTGCATAATTCTTTTCTTGTGTAATAGGATATACTTTCCAATTGGTCCAAATGGTTGAAATGTTATGATGATGAACTTCCGAGATATGGAACGAAACTCTTCTATAAAATCATAGCAGAACGTCTTAGTGAGAAGTAATATTGCTTTGTTTATACGTGCAGTCGATGACTGACCACTACCAAGGAAGAGGGGGAGGGGGTGCGTCGACGCCCCTCCTACCACTTTCCAAGATTAAATATATCGTGTGAGGTACAGGCAAGGGCTTTTAGTAAGGATATCAAATATTAATCTTAAAAAAGTCTAAGGAAAATGAAAAAAAAATACATAACAAATAAAAAACCGCCTTCAAAAAACACGAAGTCATAAGAGAAAAATAATATCTATTTTCACTTTAGTTTTACATAAGCGTAGTTGAAGCCGGTGCAGTTAAACCTTAAAGCGAAGTAAGATGTTTTATCAAGATGACCATTATTTTATTACGTGCTCTCAATTTTAATCGTATTTGTTAAAGAACGCGAAGCCTTATCTGTTAATTAAGTTTATATTGTTGGTATCACTGAGGTGTTGCATTCTTGTACCTAACTCTAGTAAGGTCAAACATCAATCGAGTCAATGATGTGCGCCTTTAGACATAATTAATCCGATCACTCATAGTTGCAGTGATTTACTTATCGCCAGTCTGGATGTTTACGTACCTATACATTTATAATGTATGCTGTTTCGATGCTCATTGCGTAATAATATATTCAATCGTCTTAAGTAACACAGTGCAGTATTCTCGTGCACTCATGTGTTGTTACTATTTATGACCTAAACCCTACATTGTCTATATGGACATAGTTAATTTCGCCTCTCAATCTTGCTAGATATTGAACGTTTTTATGCTTCCTTTCGCTGGTAACTCAGAAGAGAGTTCCGATTGTTTAACCATTTAGCGAAACCAAATAAAAGGTCGCCCGTCAGGAGATTTTTCAGTGTGAATAATAATGACTGGAGAACGTCAATAATTTTTTTTATTACCATAGTTTAATCATTATTACAGTTACGAGGTGCAAGTGGAATCGGAAGGCCGCCGCGGCGGACTAGGGCAGCGCGTGCTTAAAGTTCTGGAAAAGCTCGCGCTTGCCACGCGCATGCGCTGTGTACGCCTCACTGCGCTCACGCACAACCCCGCCGCCTCCGCGTTCTTCCGAGCTTGCGGGTATGAAACATTTTATATCATGTATAAAATATGTGCAGCATCATCTTCGTGCCTATATTTTTGTATGTTATTATATGTACATATATTACCCACCTACCCTACCTGCATTCGCCATTTTTGTTGTATGTTCTAACTTCATAGCCATAACACTTTTCGCGCCCCGGGAATCGAAACACACTCATCCCTTATCATGGTCGAATCGGACCAACGATGCCGTTAAATTATTTTTGATTATCGCCATCATCAACAGGTACAGTCTAGATGAAACCAGCCCGTCTAAAGAAGAAGCTGCGCACTACGAGATCCTGAGTAAAGCGACGAGCACCGAGAAGGAGGGTGAACCGACCTCCGGCGACCAGTGCCCTTTGAGTGACGGGATGCGCGCCGTGCAAGTTGTCAACACGCAATGACACCTACTCTCCTGAGTGTACACTCTGGGACGAGTGTACAACTGAGTATATAATATTATAGAGTCTATGTCATAGACAAATCAAACCTTACTTATTGCAAAGAGTTGCATACCTATTAGCTAGAGTTATTATAAGAAACAGAAACCGTGTACTTATTATTCATTACAAATCGTCTTTCATAAGGAATTTATGAAATACCCTACAGACGCACAATAACTTTTACATAATGATGGGCTTAATAGCTCAACAGAAATCAAATCAATATTTTTATAGAGAATATTGTATACGCGGTCATCACATACATACCTCATATTAGAAATTAGAAGCAAGCAATAACCGTTGCCTTTGAATTATATTCAATATTTATATGAAAATATAGTATCTACTCAAAATTATAACTATTTATAATAACATTACACATTGTGTAGGGGCTCGCAGGCCGCAGGGGTTGAAGAAACAAGACCGAAGATGATGAAAGAATTATATATTTTAAACTTTTCCACTTTACATCGAAGTACACAACTTGTCTTATACAGCGAGATTTCGAGACTGCCACGAGCCACCGAAATGCGCCTCTTTTATTCGCGCACACGTAGGCACAAGTAGTGGCCGGACCAACATGCAAGATTTATTTACATTTATTTTTCACATATTATCTATACCTACATATTTACCATTATTATAACAACGTACTAAAATGACGAAACTAACACGTTTTTATTTATTTAGGCAGCTGTGCTTCCCAACACATTGACATTTAGAAAAACCTTATTAAAGGTATAGACCGTTCATCGAATTTTTAATCCCCGACGCAAAAAGAGGAGTGTTATAATTTGATGCGTCTCTCTGTGGTATCGTAGCTCTTAAACGAATGGACTGATTATGATGCGGTTGTTTTTTGTTTGAAAGCTTAAATGATAAATTAGTTATCAGTTGATAAAAACGGTGAAGGCAAACATCGTGAGGAAACCGGCACACCTGAGAGATTTTAAAACGGTGTGTAAAGCTATGTCAGAGACCTACAAGTCGTTTAAAGTCTGACACCAGGTTGTTGATCAACCATACGATAAGAAGGAGACTAATACTTAATTGATCATGACAATAATAAACTCGCTATAAAGATATATCTAGCTGTACTACTGTATCGCTAATATCTATGCTGAAAATGTATTAACAGAAGGTTATTTTAGATTTAACGTTAATTTAATGCGTTAGATCCAACGTGTTTTAACACAAGTAGTTTTCTGTCATTGAAAAAAACCTGGTAACTAGTGCCAGTAATTAAGTGACTAACGTAGGCAAGAGGTATATTCACGTACGTGAATATTATTAAAATATTATTTCTATTTTAAATGACTGTTTTAAGCTTAAAGTGCTGTTAACGAAATGTTTTATCTCTCAACGAAAAACGTAGCAAAAAGAACTTACGACAATGAAAGGAACGACCTTTAGGTAGAGCATAATTATAATATAAAACTAGACTTTCCCCAATCAAACGTGTTACCTTCGCACTTTCAGGGCTAAGCGTACACAGTCGACGTCCGAATGTGCGGGTTGTTGCTTGTGACGTGGGGGGCGAATCCGAGTGGCAAGGAAAATAAAAAAATACTGTAACTCGAATGCGAGCATCTGCTCCTCAACCATAAACTCTTAAAGCAGGATATCTTTTTGTGGAAGCGAGACGCCGCCGCTCCGGGCAGCATAGTGTGGCGTATCGCTTCCATAACGGAAAATGTTCTGCTTAAAGAGCTCATGGTAAGGGAGCTGAGTGACTCGCACATGACTTATGATACGGTCACACAATTCGAGTAAAGACTGCAATAACTGACTAAGACAGCTCGCACCGTGTAATCCTGGCATTAGACCATTGCTATAAACGATTGCGTTACGGTCTTACGGATTACTAGAGATAATAAATAGTAAGTAAAACATGCGAACGTGTCACCTAAGGTCATAGTTGTACGTACGTCTGTTACACTATCACGGCGATTACTACGACAACAGCTCATTAAGAAATAATCAATAAACAAAAGGTCAAAAGTTTTTTAAACTTGCATCCGTGTGATGCATGGAATGTGGCATCTACTGTAGTTAACTTCGAAATAAACATCACCCGCGAACTAGAGGGCTATTATTACGTTTTTGCCCTTACACTTAGACCATACCATGGCCTGCTTTCTAAAAAAACAGTGCGCCTGATGATATCATTTTTCAGAGCAGCTACTTCTATATTCCGCTTCCCCACAAATGACGTTATCTATGGCACAATCTTTCAATTTGTACCAGAGAGTGCAGGCCCGTATTATTAGACCAAATTTTAATTTACGTATTATCGGCCCTTAATGGCTTTAACCAAGTTCACAGCACAAATTCAAATGCCTTGAATTGTTACGTTTAGGAATCATTGTCAAGCCGGCCTTAAATAGCAATAGAAATAATCAAGATTATAAATGTTAAACATATATTTTACGTATTAAAAACTGTTCAGAAAAGATTTTATTGTATTTTTATTTCGTATTCTCTTTATATTATATCAATATCATACAGTCTCATTTTACAGTGCATCAGAGACATGCAAATATTTAAATATTTTATTACTTATTACCTACCTAATATGTCTAAGTACCTACCTACATGCAGTTTTAATGAACCTATAACATGATTTGTTTAAAGATTGTGAATACAGAAGTACCAGCAGTCACATTGTTTTGATTTTCCCACGCATCTTAATTTTTATGACACTACCACCGTAACGGATTACTTGCAAGAAAGGTTAAACGAATAAAATAAAACTGGTACATAAGTAATATAATATTGATATATTTTACATTTCCTTCATTACATAAAATATCTCGGGATTAGTCGATCTATATCACAGTCGATTGTGGTTCAAATATTCATAGACATCTAGCGTGCAGGTTATTACCGATCTTCTTCAGTCTTCGACAGTTTCAATGTCTAACGGCGAGGCTGGCCTATCTTCATCAGTCGATTCACTAAAGGGCACCTCAGACGCCATACTGCCCCGTGCATAAATCGGTCTTTCTAAATTAGTTTCGTCATCATTTTGGTCTCTCACCATATTGTAGTGATGTCCATGCATGTTACTTCTTGGGATGGACGACCAAGAACAGTCTGATGTCATCAATGAAACTTGTGTAGTAGTTGGTGGCAGCGTGACAGCTATAGGCGGAGTTATGTTGACGCATTTCTCTCTTCTTTCTCGCGCGCGACGATTTTGAAACCAGATTTTTATCTGAGAACAAGTTTTTTTTCAAACATAAACTTAACATTTCGCCTATATTCCTCAAAGGTACCGTATAGGTAAAAACCGTAGGGTTAGCTTAATGACTTTAACCGGGCACAAATCCAAACTCAATGCTGCTTCTGATACCTAAGAGTAAAATTCAATAACTTTACCCGACTCGGGAATATACCTTGTTTTGTGTGCTACAAAACAAGTTAAGATGGTAAATTCTTTGGGGTTAAAATTGTTCTTTCACCCAAAAAGCATTAGAATACAATAGCTACTTACCATGATAAAATAACTGTAGATTAAGAGCCTAAATTCAAGCATATCCAAATAAGTAGGTATTCTTACACTTGCGCTGACATAGTTCTCATGAGTATAATGAGTCTTTAATCAAGTCTTGAGAAAACCTGATATAATTTAATATTATGAAGTTAATAGACAAATCTGCAAAATACACAGGTAGGTACATAGTACATTCCAACTGGAATTTCTTCAGCACAGCCAGGGCAATGGCATGCCATGTTTCTACTTTGTCGACTATCACATAGGATGCAATTGAATTATGCTAGTACTTACTCTATCGTCACGTAGCTGTAAGGCAGCAGCCAATGCTCGCAAAGCTGGTGGCGCGAGGTACGGCGCCCGCGCATACGCGGCCTCTAACGCTGCCGCCTGCGCAGCCGTGAACGGCACACGAGCGTGCCGGCCTGACCGCCGAGCACGGCCTCCACTGGTCACTGCACCTGTCACAAAAAAATACTAATCAATTATGTATTGTATTGGTTAGAGAAGTTTATAATTTTAAATATTTATTCGCAGTTCACGCAACTAAGAGGCCTACGTACGGTTCTAACTCCATTCCTTCATCCCTACAATTTTGTCTATACTCTACAATCAAACTATGTAAGTAAAAGTGTATAGGCATGAGGCAGATATGCCAATGTTTTTATATCAAACAGTTGGCACTTGGCAACAGCAATTAACACTAATGCAGAGTAGCTCGTGAAATATAGGTAAGTAGGTAATATACAGAACAACACAAAAACCTTAAAAGTACGTATCTAAGAACTACACTAAATACGTCATAATTCATAATAAAAGATTAAAATTACATAGAATTAGAAAATTAATTAACACATAAGATTGTCATACACGGAAATCGTCTTTTTCCAATTACAGGTAATTTACAATCACCGCGCGGAAATTATTATACCTACTACAATAACAGGAAATCACTTTTTCTTATGTTTCGGTACCTAGGTATATGAGGTGCTTAGTTAATCACTTTATTACAACACATCGTTAATCCGCTGCGGTTTTATATAGAAATAACGGACAATGGCGTGCAAAAGTACCTAATTGACATGTTCAAGAAATTCTTACGAGGCAGTCGGGGTGGTCTGTAGCGAGTGCAGCATAACCAGTCCGGAACATCTACGTTGTCACTTCTTCTGCTTTCACTACTTAATATCCGCTCAATACTGAAATCAGATCCACACTTTGAACTAGACTGTACCGGCGAAGTATCCATGACGAGCGATCACAGTATCAGAATACAACTAAATTATTTCTTATCTTCTACCCCTAAATATTACTTACACAATAGGTGGAGCCTGGATGAACCACGCCCAGGATTTTGGGGTTGGATCTTGGTTGGATGGACACCATCGATGTTATCGGTGAGTACGGTGACCGCGGTCTATGGGGAGCACGCACCACTGAACATACGAGTGTTGTGACGTTAGTTCATTCATACGGCTCGCAAATAGAATGGTAAAGAGATACTGTTTGCACACAAAAGGATGATATTACTTTAAGGGTTTGTGAGAAAATTAATTTGTATTTACATTATATTGCCATTGTTGAAGATAAATCGACATGTAATATGATATTATAACATAATAGCTTATTAATTTTTTTATATGTTATGAATGGATCGTGTTTCTTTACATTCCTGATTAGTTGTGGTAATGAGTTTTCTGAATCTCTGAACGACAAAACAAAGTATTCCTATTCACACCTACATTTCGACATACCTACTATAGGTCGGTGCTTATAGGCCAATCTATGACAAAAATAGTAAGCCTGCAGGATATTGATTTGGATAAGTTCCTTAGGTATGTTTGCCTTACACCGTGCATAGAAACTACTAGTATTATTAGTCCGCAAGACCTTCACATCCTGACTTCATAACCAAGGAGAATTCGCAAATAGAGGCTATTATAACAATTCAGCGAGCTATTCACCAACATTGTGATTAAGTGCGTTGACATCCTCAAGGCAAACACGCAACCGCTCAAGTACCACATTATATTATTGTTAAACACTGAATTGATACAGAAACATAATTGCATAATGCCAGCAATTATTATCTAACCACTTGTAAACATTACAGAGGGATTTGTCAAAGATTCACCGCACTGATAAAGGACATTGGGCGCAGATGTTTAAACCTATTGTGTATTGAATGTCTAGAGAAAAAACTAACAACTGTTTTGTCCTAAAGCAGGCAAAATAACAAGAATATTATTTTAAATAAGTTATTTAAAGAAATTTTAATACACAAGTACGAGTCGACTGCTTAATCCACAGAAAATAATCGAGACATTTCGGCTTAGAATTTGGCAAGAGTCACGTCGTCAGTAGTAGGTTGTATATCTATGTAAAAAGATAAGGTATCTATGTAAAAATTTCTGAATTTGGACACCGTCTATGTATCAAATATGATGATCAACCATCATTATGATTCAAATTTAGGTACGATCCGAATTGTGTGACCCTACTGGCTTGAATAAAATATGTATATGCATTGATACAGTTGTCTAACTACAATAAATAACAAAAAAATCTTGTACTGACTGGATACTTAACATTTTAATTTAAATCTGTGTTAGATCCATCGTTAAGAAATTTAATGTAACGGGAAGATTTAACATCGTTTTCACGTAGGTATAAATGGTACCGTACGGTGACACACATGCTTCAACTTGTTGTAAACATTTGGGCCGGCATAATTAATTGGAAGTATTAACTTATTAGCGCAAAAACAGAGCAATTTTATAATAATCGACCTTGTAAGAATGTTGTACTTTAAAAGACATTGTTATGTGCATTACAGAGGAATTAATCCTGTATGTATTTATTATGTTATGCTATCGAGAGAGCTGTAACTGTTCATTGGACGAATGCATACTCCATAGTCAACCGGTACCGGCGTCAAACTATGAGGCAATCAAGGCTGCCCGCGGCACAAACCGCAGCGCTCGCGCCTCTCTCTCGCATTGTGTTTGGCTTCTCTGTAGCATAAACACATAGTTGCTTAAGGAAATACATCAACAAAATAATAACATCATAAGATTCGTGATATAATATTAGTTTTAAAATGTCTATTCCTGAGTATTTTGAGCTTGACGGGGGCGACCGAATGCCACGAATTGGATTTGGCACTTGGCAAGTAAGTTGTGATAAGTTTATAAAATTATATTTCTCATAATTGTTTTGTTTATGTGTATATTATTTGAACTGGTTCATAGTTTTATGTCAGATCCATAGTGTATCTACCTTTATACTAGACAGCATTACCTGCCTGCAGGCTGACTAGATTGCAGGACCGGAATGTTGAATTATTATTGCTGTGAAGTTAATTTTCTTATAAATTTTTACTAAAGCCATCAAAATTGAAAAGATTTTGATTATAGCAGACAAGCGCCTACTAAATAAGACCTAGTCTTAAGCACATATACTACATAGGTAAACTACTAGGCTTAATCTAGAAAATAATCGACGGCATGTTGGTACGTTATTTTATTTCAGATAAACAAACAGAACGACAAACTATGTATAGTAACTGAAAGAAGTTAATTTGAATGCTAAATACCATTTCCTCTATCACTACTATTATTTGCGTGATGGTCAGTCCTAATTTTGACTTTCTTGGCTTTTTTACGTTTCAGTTTCTTTCGATAGTTTAAATATTTTTTGAAAAGGTTCCACTTAGTCTTATGTAGTCGTGTAGACGAGTCGGCTATCAGGCAAGGTATCTCACAGTACTCCTGGAAGTACATGTTGTGGGATGCGCAGGAGCACTTGCCGCTGCAGAACGATATGGTCTCGCTGCCATCGAAGTCCCCGCTGGAGTGCGACAGGCCCCGCGACGTGGAAGCTCTGCAGGTGTTGGTGTCCTGGGACCACTTCTCTTGGACCACGTGCTCACTGTCGCGACATACGTCCGGAAGCTTTGAAGTCATCACTAAACAGCATTAGTTCGGGAGACACCGTCGTTGTAGCTTGAAAATTGTGATTACCCATTTGGTGCTATAATTGGTTTACGCATCGTTTTATTAATTAAAACCTACAATTTTGATCACAAATTATTTGTAAACATTGGTATCTGCAATATTAACCTGTTTGTCAAAACTAGAAAGTCAGTTATGTCAAACCGCGAAACTCAGAAAACCTTGGTTAATGTTGATACCGGAAAAGGTTGAACAACAAACAAAGAACGAAACGAACACTCGTTACCTACTGATTTATTATTTATGTTAGTAATTAATTTAGTAATCTAAATTGATAAAGGAAATTTGAAAAATGATGGACACGAGCGGGATTCGAACCCGCGACCTTCGCCGATCCGTGGCGCTGCTCTAACCAACTGAGCCACCGTGTCGCTGCTCGCATCCATCGAATTTCAAGTTCCCTTTTAGTATTTACGTCTTAAGGGTGACGTCAGGTATTATCTGTTGGAATCTATGATTACCAACTCAGTGTTATATATGTGTTCAAATTTCCTTTATCAATTTAGATTCAAGCTTAACATGAGCAACATGCTAAAATAGCACCAAAAGTCATATAATTTAGTAATGTTATAAATTACTAATAATAAAAAATACTGGTAACAGTAATGCCACCTGCAAATATAATATAAAACCAGTTCTCATTAGGGACATTCGCTACACGACGACGACTTTCTCAATGTTATTAAGTTCCTACATAAGTATGTCTTAAATCGACTTAAACTCATTTATTTGTTGTTTATAATTGATTATTTAATGATCAAATAGATCCTTATTGAGTATTCGCAAATTGTGCATACTTTTTATGTCTATATGTACCTTTTTATGTAGAGTTCAGTTCTTTGATGACCTCTAACGTCGCGTCGTAAAAAAGTTGTACAAAAAATACTTTGGAGGTTTTTATTGTTAGTCCCTTGTTCAAACGTGTAAAAATAAATAAGCGCACGATGTTGCATAAAGCTACTATGCTTAGCTAAATTACACTTCGTGTTTAATTTTATAAGGGTTCTTTTTGTTTAGGCTTCTGATGAGGTCCTGGAGAAGGCCGTGGAGGCAGCTCTCGAGGCTGGTTACCGGCACTTCGACACGGCGCGCGCCTACGAGAACGAGCCGGCGCTGGGCCGCGCACTGAACCGCTGGATAGCCGGCGATCCTGACAGGAGGAAGCAGCTGTTTGTCGTCACTAAACTGCCACCTGGAGGTCAGCAAAAGCTTCTTTCATATTTTGTAATCGAAGCTACAGAAAAAGATTTTTTCGGGAACACAATGTTTGTTTGGTTTACCGACGGAATCGCTTCTGCTTAATTTTGAACTTCACTTCCCAATTTGAACAATCGTTTTCGTTAGAAGGTTCATTTAGGAGCTGTCTGAGAAAATAGTATAAGTTACGTTGCCACTTGCCCTCTGTGGCCAAATGAGATTAGTTACAGTAATTTTTCTTCTAAATATGGGTGTAGGTACAACTCGTCATCCCAACGGTGGATAGGCAGGTCTATCCCCTTGGAATAGAATAAAACAAACATTTTTTTTAGTTCTTTTTTACAAAAGTAAAGTATGTAAGTATCTATCTATAGATAAACAGTAAGTACAAACATCAGACCATTAAATCTAGTAGGTACCATTACGTAACCTTAATACCTAAATAAATATCCTAATAATGATCTAAAATAGTCTATAACTTACGATCTCTCTCTTTTTCACACCCTGGGCAGTCAGCGCGTTACCAATTCTTATATTTTTACCACGGCACGACTATTGTTGTGAACACATATACCTAGAGTTATGGTGTTATTTTACATTAAGTACCTAATTCTCAGTAGCAGAATGGAGTATGGATTTGTACCCGGTTGGCAGCAAAAGGCTCGCCCTTTACATAAAACATAAATGTAGTTATACGTTATGTGCCCCTCTGCCTACCCTTCGGGGACCACAAGCATGATGTTATGTTATATACTTATTTTCTCTATGTTTATATGTATTTATTTCGTTTTACAGGCAACAGGCCGGAGTCAGTCCAAGAGTTCTTTGATGCATCACTCAGAGACCTCAACTTGGACTACGTGGACTTGTATCTCATTCACACTCCCTTCGCGTTCGAAAACGTCCCCGGGGACCTACATCCTAAGAACCCTGACGGCAGCATGAAGGTCGACCACTCAACAAACCTACTTGAACTATGGAAGGTAATATACTTACAGAGCAACCTTAGACAACTATAAAAATTGCCAGGTTAATGACAATGACAACACATCATGGCCTACTTGAAACTAACAGTCGATATAAATTTTATGCGTTTATTTAAGTCTAAATTAATCCTATAGTTATACTTAATAACTTGTGAATTTATCAAATTAACAACTTTTAGCATGGGTGTATCATACACTGAAAATTGTATTAGTTGTCCTAACAAAGAAATTAAAGAGCGAAATATAAGTGAAGTAAACATAAATGCAATCTACCGCAGTGATGAAATATACAAAGAGTGCAGCTATCAGATACCTGCGATCAACTTTTTTAAGACAAGAAAACAGAAATTATTGACCCAATCTATGGTAGAGTCATTTGATTTGAACAGAGACCTTCCAAAGAATAAACAAAATTTGTATACGCAATATTACTGGTCCAAGGTTTATCACTCACCGGTTATAGAAAGGCAATGCAAAGAGAGACCATTCAAACAGACTACATGTCGACACACATTCGATTCAAACTTTGAATGTAATCAATTCGAAAAGATTGAAATAATTTCTAATAAAGCAATACCTAAATCAACTGAGAACGTGGGCACTTCTGTGGCATCCTTCCTTAAATCGAGACAGTCTCTTTCTAAGAAAGTTAAGACTTGGTACAAACTAACTTTCCCAAAGTTGATGTGCCCTTGCTGTACAGGCGGAAGTGACGGGATGGCACCTTACAATAACCAAAGCATGGAAGGGTCATACGAAAGTATTGATTTGAAGGCACGTTCTAATAATGCTCTTCACTCCTTAAACCTCGACGCATCTCTAATGAGCATTATACATTTGCATAGGAGCATGAAAATGAAAAGAACACCTAAGCTATATGGAAAAATAGTACGCAATTTACTTTGCAATACTTACAAGAACGCAATGTGCCTCATTAACTCAATTAAATAATTTATTGTAGTAGCTAACGAAAAAAGGATTTCAGCCGTCCAAAAATAGAAAAAAAGTAAAATGACACTCAAAGATTTCATAAGTCAAAATGACATTCCGCATGTACAAAATAATAAACGAATGGACCAAAATCGGCCTTCCATATGCAGTACTGTGATGATGTTTTATTCAAGCCATAGCCAGCAGTACCAGTTTAGTAAGAAGTGATAATGTGGTTTTAATTAATTCTTCAAAATGACTATAATATTTAGTAACTGTCCTCTCAACGGACAAAATATTCAATATATGTTAATATGAATGCCTAAGACCACAAAAAATGACGGTAAATCCGTCCAACCCCAACTCCGTTACTGACAAAGTCGTGGAACAGACTAACAACAACGCAGTTCCTACCAGATTATCAAACGCCACCAACAATAACCCAGTACCCAATAGAATAGCTAACTCGGCTAATCGTAACGCTGTCTCCAGCAGAATAGCTAACTCGGCTAATCGTAACGCCGTCTCCAGCAGAATAGCGAACTCGGCTAATCGTAACGCCGTCTCCAGCAGAATACCTAACTCGGCGAATCGTAACAGGGTAGCCAACTCGGCGAATAGAAACGCTGTGACTAAGAGGGCAATTAACTCTGCCAATCAAAATCCAGCTACAAGCCGAGCCGTTAGCTCGTACACTAAAGCAAAGAAATCTACTCTCATTAAAGAAAAGCTTAAACACTACTGTCAAAATATTTTTTGCTGTAAATGGTGTATTAACAAATGTAAGCGCCGTAATAAAGGTGGACGGCACCATAATACTAGACGGCGCTCGTCAGGAGGAAGACGTTCCATGGATCGCGGAAGACGCAGATCAAGACAAAAGAAGTTGTTTAGGAACTCAAGCCACCGGATAGATATAAATACATCCGACACAGATGGCACCGATTATGAAACGAAGATATACTACTGCAATGTAACGTCAAATTTCGAACCAAAATATCAAAAATATGTTCCTGTGATGAATTCGGAAGACCTTGCCGGTCTTATCAAAGTAGGAAAACCTCAGCCGTCATTGCAATGTATTTATTTACATGAAGACCGTCAACAACAATCCATGGACAGCGATTACTATAAAGTGTTCGGGACAACTAATAATAATTATACTAACAATACCCGCACATTTGGTCAGTGCTATGCTGCTCCTATAAATAATATAACGGCGAGCACATCAGAAAATAATGGAAACAAATTTTTATCTTTATTTTTCTGCTGTTTAAGGAAAAAGGATAAAAAAGTCGCTGAAAATGCTAAACAAAAATCACGAATCGCTCCAGTTCGGTTTGGCGAAGCTACAGCAGTTGTGCAGGCAGACGTACATATTATAAATCCATTTAACCGTAATACGTTCGACTTTGGTTGTCAATACAGCCTGAAATCTAATCATAGCCTTGAAATAATCTCACAAGTACTAACAACGTCCGACTCGCAGCCCTCATCAACAGAAAGCACTTGCAGCACAAAGTGGCGTAATGATATAACTGCTTTAAATCAAAATACGAAACAAGTTAGTATTCTACAAGTGATGATGTACACTATCGCTAGAAAATTTAAGGATAAAGTTTCTAAACCACCTCCAAGAAACAGAAAGAATAATGTGATAGTACTCCGCTTGCCTAAAAAATTCAGCAATACTTCAACAATAAAGACCACTCACACTACCCCGAGGTTTGAAAAGCCTGTAATAATAAGAGATGAGGCTTCGCATCACCGAACCAGTATGACACGAGTCGCCGATGTTACGCGAAGTAAAATATGGGGGCCGGGAGAAGTTCTTCTAAAAAATCCGTAACAAAAGACGTAAGCCTGTCCGTAAAGTGTTTCAGATTATTTCATTCTAACCGAGTTGTGACATTATACTAATATTGTTTGCAGACAGTACTAAAATTGAAGGAGTCTGGGCGTGTTCGTCACGTCGGAGTATCGAACCTGAACGCGGAGCAGTTGTCCCGCGTGTGCAGCGTGGCGAAGCCTGCGTGTCTGCAGGTGGAGGTGCATGGACTGTGCCAGCAGCCGGGGCTGGCCGCGGCTGCTAAAAAACTAGGCGTGCCCATCGTCGCATACTCGCCGCTTGGGTCAAAAGCACTAGCTGACTCTTTATCAGCTAAAACTGGGTAAATTAACAACATTATAGATTCTGTACTTTGCTTCAAACAAACTTGTAAACCTAGTTAATTTTATTTTTGAACAAATTAGGAGATTTCGGTTACAATTTTATAACTGTATATCTAGTCCTTTACGTTACTATAACTATATTAATACATATTTTCTTTTACTAAAGGCGCGAGTACCCCGACTTGCTGCAGTTGCCGGTGGTGGCGCGTATTGCACAGGCGCATGGTCGCACTCCCGCGCAGATCCTACTACGTCACACGCTCCAGCGGGGCTTGGCCGCCATTCCTAAAAGCACGAACCCTGCCCGCATCAAACAGGTATGAATTTCATTTAGAATCAGATTGTCATTAACTTCCTCGGACCGAGAAAGAACGGCTGATTATGTCAGAATTCTTACTAGGTAAAAAAATAGGAAGTTCACAAGGACTTAAGAAACTTATTATGTCAGGGGGAGTATGCTCAATTTAGATAAAAACATATCATAACATCACGCCTGTATTCCCCAAAGGGTTATGCAGAGGTGTACATATTATAATATATAGTACATCCACATTTTACCATTTATGTCGTAGGTCCCAATATAATAGGGGGCGAGCCTATTGCCATCAACTGGGCACAAATCCAGACTCCGTGCTGCTATTGATAATTACCTAATGGAAAAACTAAGTAATAATAATAATAATCTTTATTGTGTCAACAGTGGTAGTATACAATGATGTTACATAAAAATTGATCAACACTGTTTACCAGGCAGGCATACAATAAGTCAGTAACATGACAGTCTGAAGATTAGTATTTGTTTAAGTTGATTCAATACAATGCAATACAATTCTTTATTCGTTATCTTAATGTTATTAAAATCCGCTATTCATTAATAAACAAAATACCAATAAAATACATCACTATAAATTCATCTCCCAAAATATAATATCAATAACAGTTTTTTGTAACACTTTACCCGACCCGGGATTTGAATCCAGGACAGTTGCAGTCTCGCTTAGCGACCACTAGATCAACCAGTCAGGCAGTCATCTCAGATAACCATAAGTTTTTCAATTCCATACTGCCATTGCGCATATCGACAAGTGCACTGCCAGTACTGCATCGTACGTAAATATATTCTTTTCTTAAATTCGCAACCATTCACAAATTCACGTAACCACCCCTGAACGAGGAAGATAATCAGGCATTAATCTGTTAACAGAATATCTCACTGTGGGACTTCGTGCTGAGTGAAACAGACATGAGCGAGCTGGCCGCGCTGGACCGAGGCGAGAACGGACGCATCTGCGACTTTTCCTTCTTTTCTGGCGTAGAAGAACATCCCGAATTCCCTTTTAAGAAATAAACTTATATTTTTAATTGTATTTAAATCATATTAATAATATTAAAAAAATGGACAAATATACATATTAAAGATTGTTTTAATTGGTTTACAAAAATTAAATCTCTTTTCCATGTGGATATTTGGATAAGCCTCTACATACTCTACCGGTGTCCTCCTTGGTAAAGAGACGTAACTCACCAAAACAATGTTTTATTCAGAAATCATAAGAATATTTGAAAGCAAGTGCAGAAAATTTACTAACGTATTTTCTGCAGCCCTATCGCACATACGAGTATTAACAAATACAGACATAGTCCCTATGTTCTAACAAATACAGACATAGTCCCTATGTTCTAACAAATAAGACTGGCAATAAGTAGTAATAGTGACTGCACTTTATACACAGACTCGTATTCACTTATTAAAAATTATGTTATGTTCAAAGTATCAGTAAATAAAGTTACGAAAAATATTAAATTCAAACGGTATTGTTGACTACTTAACTCATGTAAATCAATTGTAACATTTAGCAGTGGTGAACTTTGGAAGCCATTAACATTCACTTCCTGCATGTGTATTGTGTAGGTATAGGTACCTACCGATTTGACCCTTTTTACTTTGCATTCTATAATTGATTATTCGTTTACATAAGCATTTCCTCATACCTAAGTAGGTACCTAATGCAGACATTATGTTTCCGTGCCAAATAATATTTTGTTTTCTTAAAAAAAAAATACAATGTTCCTCGTCTTCTTCTATCTATACTTATAATAAAACTGTACAACAATATAATTATAATAATTCTGTACATTGAATAATTTTGAATATATATTCAATGTACAGAATTCACCTCTCTACAGTTTTATCTTCTTCTTCTTTTCGTATGGTTGATGAATAACCTGGTGTCAGAGTTTAAACCGCCTGTAGGACTTTACATGGCTTTACACACCGTTGAAACATCTCTCAGGTGTGCCGGTTTCCTCACGATGTTTTCCTTCACCGTTTTTAGCAACTGATAACTAATTTATACTACGCACATGAATTCGAAAAGACATTGGTGCGTGCCGGGAGTTGAACTTGCGACATCTGACTTGACAGTCGTACTACTATGTAAAGATTGACATGTATGTAAAGACAATTTACATGTATGTAAAGATTGACGTAACTTTTTTTTATGAACCGATTAAAACGAAACAAATACTAAATATTATGGGAAGCTGCCACAATACATCAATGAAAACTGCATTCAAATCGGTTCAGTCGTTTCTGAGAACGCACTAGCGTTCAAACGCACAGACAAACCGACAAACAGACAAAAATTTTAAAAACTATATTCTTGGCGTCGGTGACATAAATACAGAGCGTATAAATTGTTTCTTTTTTTAAATTGAATGTACAGACACGGGTCGTTTACGATTTTATTATATGTATAATTATAGATTTTTTCTCATTACCTCATAGACAATTGTAATTCTCGCAGCAAGTAACACATACGGTTCTCCGGAACTTATTTCTGTCAAAGTAATTTAACGACTTCTAGCTCAAAGGCATCCTTCAGCTATAACATCATTGAGGCGCACATTCTAGCAGCAAGATAGATTTTCTATCCTGTGTATAACGATTTCGGCTTAGTGTACAGCCTTATGCTTCGCCATGACCATCAACATCAACCATTACCATTGTCTCACGCAGTCTTAAAGTAGCCTTTAATCTTACGAATACTTAGCTGCTTCTTACACGCACACACAATCGTACAACGCTTACTCTTAGGTCACGAGTTCTTTATAAATTTTATCTGATACATTGGGATCTACACCAAACCTAGCGAAATTGTGGGAGTAGGTACAATATGTACACCTCTGCCTACGCCTTCGCGGAATACAAGCGTGTCGTTGTCGTATGTTTTATAACAATATTTTTTATAAGAGTCAACTGCAATGATTCCCTATTTTAACTTAATTACGAATAAACCGACAAAGAGACAAAATATCCAAAATAATAGAAATGGGTTGTATTGTATAGGTTTCTAAAACGTCGCCTCACACTAGGAATTTCTCCTGTATCGTGGGTGCGTTTCACAAACTTGAAATTTCACTTACACAAACACCCAGACTCGGGACAAACATCTACGGATCACACTTTTTTTGCGGGAATCGAACCCACAACCAATCGCATAGCCACTGCGCCAATCAGGTCGTCACGGTTGTCTTTTATCCTTGGCATTTTTTTTTCTACAGTAGTTTCAATATACAGGAACTCAGAAACGCACAAAACGGATTTATTTATGTTCTCTTCTTCAGCTATATATTATTTTCAATAGACTTTCTGTAACTTCCGTAATTACCGTTCAATTTTTGCGGTTTTTTTAATACCGGAAAGTATTCTTAGTTAAATAAGTGGTTTAAAGATTTTTAACCTACTTAAAACAGCCTGCCTGGTAGGTATTTTTTTCTGTTAAAAGTTCAATTTACTACTGGTGTTTTATCCGAAATACACGCGGACGAAGTCGCGGGCAACAGCTATACATGTAATAAAATAGTACGGCATGGCGTAAAAACTACTAAATCGAATTCGCTCAAACTTAGCTAATATATTAAAAACAATTTAAAAATACTTTTGCTGTTTCCGAATTTCCACGCGGACGGAGTCGCGGGCACATCTAGTCTCCTAATAAAGTATAAATTGTTCCACTGGCTGCAAGAACACACTGTTTAGATAAAAAATAACTATCGCATAAACAAATTGAATTTCATTATATTTTTACTACTAAGTACTTTACTAAAAGGAACTTCATTATATTTTTACTATTGAGCATACAATTGTCATATTATCACATCTACGCTCTTGTCTTTTGCTAAGCAAGTGAGCTATTATGTATACCTACTACTATCCGGAAACACGTAAGTATTTATCTCAGAGATGAACGGATATAAAAGCGTTGCCATGGCGAGTGGATTGTGGAACCAGGATAAGGCAGGCACATGAGCAGGAAGAATGGCAGGAAAAACAAGTGGCCGGCAGTGAGTGAAGTTAGCATGTGACTGATAGACACTACCAATTATAAGGTTGAAACGACTGTCACGGTTATAACACAGAACAATTTGGAAACCAGAGTGGAGCAGTCTCCAATACTGTAAAAATAATATAATCTCATCACCAAACCTTTTCAAAAATGCAGCAGAAACCAAGTGTTCAAAGTAGTTTACAATATTAGCTGCAAATAACAGACAACTAAATAGTTGAGTATTATATACAGGCTGTTACAAAAATCTCGTAGGGCTGTTGGATCATAAAATACCCAATATCACTAAGGTAAGAGTGAAGTGCACATTACAATCCATGCAGATATATAACAATAATAATTTACATTGTAGGTACCTGACCTACCTACGCACCACTTCCACCATCAAGTGCTATCAGAATGATTGACGAGGCAGGAGACTGACGTAAGCCGATTGACGAGGCAGGAGGCAGTCGCAAGCCGATTGAGGTGTTATATCACCCCCACTCAGCCTACACTTTTGATATATTATGCACCCGACACAGTTAAAGAAAAAAAATCATATACCCATATAAATTACACTATAATATATATCTTCTTCTTCTATCTATACTTATAATAAAACTGTAGAGAGGTCAATTCTGTACATTGAATATATTTTCAAAATTATCATTGGAGGATAACTGGTGATCGATACAGATGTCAAAAATGCAATTAGTAAAATTTTTGTCGGTCTGTCTGTCTGTCTGTCTGTCTGTCTGTCTGTCTGTCTGTCTGTATGTGCACGCATGGGTCAAAAACTACTGAAGGGATTTTAACCAAACTTGGTACGATTGTAGTCCATACGCCTGGGCAGGTTATAGGCTATATAACATAACGCTAAAACACATAGGAGCTGAGCAGTAACGATAAATTTGAAGCAAGTCGGATGAAAATGCGCTTTCGAGCTCTTATCCTCGCATACGTCGATCATACACCAAAAGTATGTATTATAAAAATGATGGTCTCTAAAAGATCTACAAAAAAGTCCTTAATAGTATATATCTATCTTTTATAAATTAGCCACAATAACGTGTTTAATCGTTAGGCACTTCTTTAAGTGTATTAATAAAATATATAAAAATATTGTATTTCACATAGATATATCGTTATCAAACTCCAATATTCAAAAAGTACATTTTAATACCTATTTTATATAAAAAAAATTAAGAAGTCGGTTTATAAGATATAGATGAAATAAAACTTCCAAATCACGCCGCGCCAGTATGGGTACGGCTATACGCATGTACGCTGCATTTTTAAAAAGGGTGGGGGCGTTCTCGCGCCACCTTTACTCACATTGTCACTGCTAATGCGAACGGACGTGGTTCTTATTGACTCTTTGGATCTTCTTCGTATCGTATGGTTGATGAATAACCTGGTGTCAGAGTTTAAACCGCCTGTAGGCCTCTGACATGGCTTTACACACCGTTGAAAAATATCTCAGGTGTGCCGGTTTCCTCACGATGCAGAACAAAAATTACGGTCTTAAATAGATTTTTAAAAGGCAGCGTCATATATTGACATTCTAGCAGCAAGATAGTTTTTTATCCTGTGTAATTCGGCTGAGTGTACACTGTACAGACTTATTCGCCTTCGCCATGACATTCAAAATCAACCATTACCATTGACTCACGCAGCCTTAAAGCAGCCTTTAATATTATGAATACTTAGCTGCTTCTTACACGCACACATAATCGTACGACGCTTACTCTTAGGTCACGAGTTCTCTATACATTTTGTCTGTTGAGATACTGTGCCGGATTCATGGCAATAGGCTCGCCCCCTATTACATTGGGATCTACACCAAACCTAGCGAAATATATAGCGATAAAGTGGGAGTAGGTACAATATGTGCACCTCTGCCTACGCCTTCGCGGAATACAGGCGTGTCGTTATGATATGTTTTATAACAATATTTTTTTTATAAGAGTTAACTGCAATGGTTTACTATTCGAATAAACCGACAAACAGACAAAACATCCAAAATAATAAAAATGGGTTGTATTGTATTGTATAGGTTTCTTTTTTCTTAAATAAAACGTCGCCCCACACTAGGAATTTTGGCATCGGTGCATTTCACAAACTTAATATATCACATACACGAACACCCAGAGAATTTTTTTGCGGGAATCGAACCCACAACCCCTAGCACAGCAGTCCAATCGCTTAGCCACTGCGCCAAGCAGGCCGTCACGGTTGTCTTTTATCCTTGGCATTTTTTTTTTCTACAGTAGTTTCAATGTACAGGAACTCAGAAACGCACAAAACGGATTTATTTATGTTCTCTTCTTCAGTTATATATTATTTTCAATAGACTTTTTGTAACTTCCGTAATTACCGTTCAATTTTGCGGTTTTTTTAAATACCGAAAGTATTCTTAGTTAAATAAGTGGTTTAAAGATTTTTAACCTTAAAAAAGCCTGCCTGGTAGGTATTTTTTTCTGTTAAAAGTTAAATTTACTACTGGTGTTTTATCCGAAATACACGCGGACGAAGTCGCTGGCAACAGCTATACATGTAATAAAATAGTACGGCATGGCGTAAAAACTACTAAATCGAATTCGCTCAAACTTAGCTAATATATTAAAAACAATTTAAAAATACTTTTGCTGTTTCCCAATTTCCACGCGGACGGAGTCGCGGGCACATCTAGTACTTATAATAAAACTGTAGAGAGGTCAATTCTGTACATTGAATATATATTCAAAATTATTATTGGAGGATAACTGGTGATCGATACTGATGCCAAAAATGCAATTAGTAAATTTTTTGTCGGTCTGTCTGTCTGTCTGTATGTGCACGCATGGGTCAAAAACTACTGAAGGGATTTTAACCAAACTTGGTACGATTGTAGTCCATACGCCTGGGCAGGTTATAGGCTATATAACATAACGCTAAAACACATAGGAGCTGAGCAGTAACGATAAATTTGAAGCAAGTCGGATGAAAATGCGCTTTCGAGCTCTTATCCTCGCATACGTCGATCATACACCAAAAGTATGTATTACAAAAATGATGGTCTCTAAAAGATCTACAAAAAAGTCCTCAATAGTATATATCTATCTTTTATAAATTAGCCTCAATAACGTGTTTAATCGTTAGGCACTTCTTCAAGTGTATTAATAAAATATATAAATATATTGTATTTCACATAGATATATCGTTATCAAACTCCAATATTCAAAAATAACACTTTAATATCTATTTTATATAAAAAAAGAAATCGATATATAAGATATAGATGAAATAAAACTTCCAAATCTCGCCGCGCCAGTATGGGTACGGCGGTATAAACGGTTTTTCTTTTTTAAAATTGAATGTACAGACACGGGTCGTTTACGATTTTATTATATGTATAGATATAGATTTTTTCTCATTACCTCATAGACAATTGTAATTCTCGCAGCAAGTAACACATACGGTTCTCCGGAACTTATTTCTGTCAAAGTCATTTAACGACTTCTAGCTCAAAGGCATCCTTCAGCTGTAACATCATTGAGGCGGACATACTAGCAGCAAGATAGATTTTCTATCCTGTGTATCTAACGATTTCGGCTGAGTGTACAGCCTTATGCTTCGCCCATCGACTGACCATCAACATCAACCATTACCATTGACTCACGCAGTCTTAAAGTAGCCTTTAATCTTACGAATACTTAGCTGCTTCTTACACGCACACACAATCGTACGACGCTTACTCTTAGGTCACGAGTTCTCTATAAATTTTGTCTGTTGAGATACTGATACATTGGGATCTACACCAAACCTAGCGAAATTGTGGGAGTAGGTACAATATGTGCACCTCTGCCTCTGCCTTCGCGGAATACAAGCGTGTCGTTGTCGTATGTTTTATAACAATATTTTTTATAAGAGTCAACTGCAATGATTCCCTATTTTAACTTAATTACGAATAAACCGACACAGACAAAATATCCAAAATAATAGAAATGGGTTGTATTGTATAGGTTTCTAAAACGTCGCTCCACACTAGGAACTTCTCCTGCCCCCTTACCATGAAGTCTTAAAGCAGGACAGTTTACGTTGAGGAAGCGAGACGCCGCATTACACTTCACATAGCGGCGTCTCGCTTTCACATCGTAAACTGTCCTGCTTTAAGACTTCATGGTAAGGGGGCTGTATCGTGGGTGCGTTTCAAAAACTTGAAATTTCACTTACACAAACACCCAGACTCGGGACAAACATCTACGGATCACACTTTTTTTGCGGGAATCGAACCCACAACCAATCTCTTAGCCACTGCGCCAATCAGGTCGTCACGGTTGTCTTTTATCAATATTTTCAATGTACAGGAACTCAGAAACGCACAAAACGGATTTATTTATGTTCTCTTCTTCAGTTATATATTATTTTCAATAGACTTTCTGTAACTTCCGTAATTACCGTTCAATTTTTGCGGTTTTTTTTAAATACCAGAAAGTATTCTTAGTTAAATAAGTGGTTTAAGGATTTTTAACCTACTTAAAAAAGCCTGCCTGGTAGGTATTTTTTTCTGTTAAAAGTTCAATTTACTACTGGTGTTTTATCCGAAATACACGCGGACGAAGTCGCGGGCAACAGCTATACATGTAATAAAATAGTACGGCATGGCGTAAAAACTACTAAATCGAATTCACTCAATCTTAGCTAATGCTAATATATTAAAAACAATTTAAAAATACTTTTGCTGTTTCCGAATTTCCACGCGGACGGAGTCGCGGGCACATCTATTACAAAATAAATTAAGGAAATCAGAGAAAAAATATGTCAATCAAGTAAATTATCTCTGACTCACAACTCAAAATTGCCGGCAGAATAGAGGCAGAATATGGATTAATTAGAATATATATCAATGGTATTTGTAAAACGCATTTAAAAATGATATTTGATTATTGATTTCTGATTGACATAATCAACTTATTTACAAACTAACTTTTGGCGCACACTGTATATACGTCAATGACAACAGTTCAAAAGGGTCTACATTGTACTCATTGTATGTACCTAAGATTGTAGGCACTAAGTGAAAAACATTGTAAGAAGGGACCTGCATAGTAACATAACAAGCAGAAATGTAATGTGCCGGGTCAAGCGCGTGTGGCTGGAGGGCTGTGTTGACCGTATTATGGAATAAGTGACGATACATCGACATTATGGCAGTAATTCTCAGGGGCGCAGTGAAATTATATTACTATTTAAATGAAGAAATTGCAGGTACAGATTTAGATAATTTGTTATGCCGATGTTCTTAGACTTCTTAGGTAACGATAACGCTTTATCCTCCAAGATCCTAGATCTCAAGAATGGTTTCTGATCGGCTCGCCGTGGCCTGGCTTGGCCATCATGTGCCTGTACTTAGTGACCGTGTTCCGGTGGCTACCCGCCTACATGAGCCAGCGGCCTGCCTACGACCTGCGGGGTGTTATAGCGGCTTTCGATGTCATACAAATAGTTGGCTGTACATTCATCGCCTACAAAGTAAGTACCTACACAAATACATACCGTCTTAGAATATAACTTATAGCCGTGGTCGTTAACACGACTGCTGAAGTCCAGTTTTGATTCCCGTGTAGAGCATTATTTTTAGGATTTTTGATTGTCATTCTTAGAAGCAGCAGTCGCGGCCCAGTATACTATTGTAGTCTTTGGTCGCGGCTTGTGGCCATTAGATCAACTTACAGTTATAGTTTTCCAAGTACCTACCTAACCAACATACCCCAAATCTAACATTTTTACAGAGTCTTACCCTAGGATGGCTGAATCATTACTCTCTGATATGCCAGGCGGCCGATGACGGACCTCATAGCGAGGAATACGCGTGGAAAGTATGCTACGGGTATTTCATCATGAAACTAGTTGATCTTCTAGACACGGTATTTATAAACATCTTTTTTCTCATTTGATAGAAACTGTTTTTATAAATGCGTAGGTGAGTATACTATTTTAAAAGAAAGTAATACAAATCTCAGATCTTGAACACACCATTAATTGAGGAACGATTATTTAAAGAATAATACAATCTCTAAGCTGCACTATGTTGCTGACTGTACCTACCTAAAAATTATTTAATTACGAAAGCTCCAATAACAATTTTCTCGTTTCAAAGGTGTTCTTCGTCTTAAGAAAAAAGCAGAACCAAGTAACATTTTTACATGTTTACCACCACTTCGGAATGGTAGCTGTGGCCTGGGGAATGGTCAAATGGGTACCAGGTAATGAATATACATGGTGTTATTTCCATAAACGTTGCCCTATATTAAGATTTCTCTTGTACCGTGGATGCCTTAGCTCTGTTCTTACAGGTGGTCACGTGACGATGCTAGTGACGTTGAACTCAATGGTCCACGTCGTAATGTACGCGTATTACTTGCTGACGGCGTGGGACGAGTCCTACAAGAAATCACTTTGGTGGAAGAAGCATGTGACACAAGTGCAGATCGTGAGTGCTCCTTACACTACCCAAGTGCAAAATGCGTATTCTTTGGCGGCTTTGGTTGAAGGATTTAATACACATTTTACTCTTCTACCTAGTAGGTACTGGTAAACAGCTGTTTTCCACCCAGATTCGGGACAGACATCTGCGGAACACACAATGTTCGAAACCCTTGTCTTACCCGTAACGCAGCAGTTCAATCCTTGGAAACAGGTCAAATTAGGCAACAGTTAAACTTATTCCTAAGTGTCCTTCCAGGTCCAGTTCTCTCTGTTACTGGTGCACTTCGTGGCGCTGGCGACGGCCCGGGAGTGCGCCTTCCCGCGCGAGCCCGCCTACATTCTCATACCACAGAACCTGTTCATGGTCATACTCTTCTCGGACTTCTACTACCGAGCCTATATCAAGACTAAGAAACTGTAGTTCTTTTTATGTACAAAAATATTTATATCATCATACCTGCATAAAGCGCCTTCAAACTGTATACTAATTTTCTATTCTATACCTAAATGTCTCACAATATATTAGATATGCATAGACATGTGCCCACAATATATTAGACCACAGAAAGCCGTTGACGTCGTTGTTAAGTAAACGCTACACACTATAAAAATAAAACAAAAGAACTTAGAAGTAGGCAGATACCAATAAAACACAATCATATATTATATTTTTAAAATAAAAATGTGTATTTCCATGAAATATTTCACTCAATTGTAGAATCTTATCCAATACAATCACTATCACAATACAATACAGTCCTTAAAATGTGTTATACTTACCTAGAAGTTCTCCTAATACGCACCTGATGGCGATGATATAGATGTTATTGTAATTTAATAATAATTACAACAGTATCTAAATGATCGCCATCTGTGTATCATACAATCAAGTGTGATGAAACCTAATACTACACATAAATATGTATTATTATCAATTCTTTTATATCTTAAAAGTAATACTTGGCCATTATTTAAACAAGATATAATTTTTCAAAATTTAGTTATTTTGCATACTCACAATAAACTACAAATGTCCTTGCATTTTATTGGCTTTACGCATCCTGGACATGTCATAATTATATAATTTATAGGAAGGTGTTACAAGACCTAATTGTCATAGACATAAAACTCAAAACCGAATGAAACAGTTAGTTATGAAAACGAAATTTCTTTACCTGGCTAGCATTTAAAATTAATAAAAATGTGCATTAGAATTTCATTAAAATATTTTAAATTACGCAAGCCTGATAATTTTGTTTAAGTAACAGTTAATAATCATCACATTCTTCATGCACCGATGAAGTGTTATCGGTATGACTCCATATCAAACACAATTTTATAGTTTAGTTATGGTCATCAGCCCATTTTATGTGAGGTTTCGTTGACCGCTTCTCAAGTTTTTACGTCAATACATAATTATATTATGGTATAAGATAAACCTATGGATGACAATAAGCTCGCCACCTCGGTGAAATGTAGGTGTACAGACCTAACAAAAGAGTACAGTCCTGCCTGCCCCTTTATGTATTACAGGCGGGATTATAAATATTATATACTATGCGTCTACATAAGTCGTCCTACATACATCTTTATTAAAAGTTATGTTACAGAGAGCTACATTTTAAAAATCTGCCATAAATATGTGCAACCTTGTGCATATTAATACAGGTCGAAAACCTTAACCACTATAATATTAATCGTAAATATTGCTTATATTTATTATGTTTTGGAAGAACACGTGCCTAATTAAATTAGATAGTATTTGTAACTTCTGCCTACATTTTACAGCGGACAGCTTACAAATTTAAGTTTTGAAAACATATCATTCATTCATTCATCATCAGCCCGTTGCAGTCCACTGCTGGACATAGGCATACTAACACATAGTAGGTATAAATCTTTAAAACGATAGAAACTATGTATAAGCTCCAGAACATAAAAAAAAACTATTAGATTGGTACTTCAAAAATCATAAATGATCTCTATTATTGATCTATCTCTACAAATTAACGATACTATTCAAGGCCGGTTTTGAAGCACTGTGTTGGCAATGAGAGTATCTAAAAGTTAGCTAAAGACTAGAATAATTACTAGACAGTATTTAATAAGTGCGGTTTTCTGAATAGTATTTAAAACTCAAGCTAACTCAGGCGAGCAAATAAATTCTGCTTTACGAGATCAATAACGTTGGCTTCGCTGTAAGCATCGATCACCGCTTTAGTCAAACATAGCGCGGTTGTGGAGCCGTCTATCTCGTCGTCACACAGCGGCCGGTCCTTATTCACGTAATCTACGAGATTCTGTTTTACTAACTTAACTAATTCCTCACTGGTTGCACTGGGCGGTACTTCCAGATTGTTTGCCTTATTTTCAATCAAAGTTTTAAAGTCGTATTCTCCTACAGCAGTGGATGCTGGCTCGTCCTCGCACGTTCGCTGTCGCTTGGCGCGCCGTAACTTACGTCTGTTGTCTAAATACGCGTTTGCAACTGTCTCTAATTGCAAAAATAGTACTGACAAAGGCGTATCAGCTATGTCATCCTGAAAATGTATATCTGTTTAAGATGTGTTTACGATATGCGACGCGCAGTCGCGATATGTCGTTGAAAGTCGACAAAAACTTTTTCGTATGCAACTTATCGTACTATTAGCGAAACTAGAAAGAAACGTCTTCTTAATAAACAAGTAAGATAATATTATTTGAGATTGATGCTTTAAGAACGTACGTGGCATGTTATAATAATCCTACGAATAATAGAATGTCATCACATAACTCGGCAACATCACAACGATATCCTTCAACCTTTATATGACGTCATTAAATAAATTCCTCTTGGTTTATGTGACGGCATGATGTCACTATTACCTGATTCAGCGAGGATGAGGCTAATATTAATCATTAACACACAACAAAGAGGTCAAGAGTATAATATAATCATACCTAAATCATATATACAGTATAGTATACCTATAAACAACATTATGAGCCACTTAAATTTGGCCGCCTTTCATAATATATGTTGTCCATACCCGTATTATAAATGCATCAGTATTTTTTTTACTGTGTATTTCCAGCGAATCCCCTTGAACCCGATTTTAAAACTGACAATACCAAACATACGGTAGGAAGCTCCTGATAATGCTTTCTGTAATCAGTCTTACGAAGGTATTGTGTGAAAACACTTATAAGCTTTATACAACAATAACATTGATATCTGAAAACAGTTTGCTTTAATTTGGTACAAAATAAAGACTATGGAAAATTAAGATTTGCTTGACTACCCACCATATGCTGGTTGTCGGTGGTGATTCGTCAAACATCTAGATAAATCTATAATAGTCTGCAATGACCATGTTATTAGGTGCTTATTATACGCAATGCAGAATGATTTTGTTACTGTATGTTTAAGATAAATGTAAGTAACTCACTTCATTTGGATTTACAATCAATTTAGCAGTTTCCTGTGGGAGATCCTTACATATTTGTGCTACACATATTTTGACAAGTGCCTCAGACACTCTTGTAGAACCATCTTTTTCCTGTAAACAATATTTAAACTTGTTATTAGAGTATGTTCATATTCTTTAGTTACATCTAACAAGAAGTTGGCATAATTATTACCATTCATTCTATAAAAAAAACAGTGATGACAGTGGTAAAATATATAAAATAAATCAATCAAAATGTTCAACAGTTCACATCAGATCACACTCGAAAAACAACAACTCACACTAAATTTATGAAGGCGAAAATTTGTGAGTGTGTTTGTATGTTTGTTACCTCATCACGCTCAAACGGCTGGACCAATTTTGATAAAATTTGGTATGGAGGTAGCTGGCAGCCTGGATTAACATATAGGTTATTTTTTATTTCGAAACAATGTAGCGGGTAACTCCGCGGCGCGCAGCTATTGGGTTATAAATATTATTTGGAATAAGAAACTCTTAAGTCCACATACATGAGGCAACCACACATTAAGAGCAATATTCAATGGGTCCACATTCTGCACATAATGCCACCATCCCCGAGGCACAAGAAGAGCATCTCCAGCTGATAGCTCCACCACCCGACCTCCCGTCAAACCTAGAACAATGCAATAAACTACCATACACCCTCAGAAGTTAGTTTTACCAGTTCTGCTACAAAACTTTTTTTTTCTTATCATAATTATGTTAAAAAAAATTAAAGTGAAACCCTATATTATACTGTTCATCTGTTGTGATTACAAGATAATTAATATTTTTTATTTAAGTAGTAGAAGTATAGAATAGTTATTCATTATCTAGTAAGTAATAATATCAAACAAAAATCTCTTACAGAAATTCTTAAAATTTAATTCAAAACTAGTTCTATCTAAAGTTAAAATGTATGTTTAGATATATTTTTAGTAGACTTATAATCTGGTTATTACTCACCATTAAAAACATCAAGGTTATTAGGACAGTAGAAATTAAGTTCACTGTACACACTAGATTCTTCATAAGGCACTCTTGTAGGCTTCAGCCCTCCCGTTTCAGGGGGAAATAATATCCAGCGTTTCCTGCAAACAAAACATACTTTTAGTGTGAAAAGCATGCAAAAGCCCATCGATCAGTGCTCTTAGGAGGCTTGTCCGTATTTGCGAGGATTATGCGGTGGCCCACGGTCTCAGGTACAATGCAACTAAGAGTGAACTAATGGTTTTTAAAGCAGGTAACAAATGCTATGACACAGTCCCAACAGTCACGTTAGGGAACACTCCTCTAAAAAGAGTCACTTGTTTCAAGTACCTGGGACACTGGGATACCGATGAGCTTTCAGACGATACGGACTTGGAAAGGGAACGCAGAGCATTGTCAGTGAGGTGTAACATGCTGGCTCGTAGGTTCGCTCGTTGTGCGGACGACGTAAAAGTCACTTTATTTGGCCATACTGCCAGTCTCTGTACACGTGCGCCCTATGGGTCAGCTACACTAAACGCTGTTACAATGCTCTGCGTGTCCAATATAACAACGCTTTCCGGGTCATGTTGGGGCTGCCGCGGTTTTGCAGCGCATCAGGAATGTTCGCAGATAGAGATGTGATTTTTATGCGGTTATGAGATCCCGAATCCCTGATGCGGCGAGCGCGCGACAGCTCTAACAGTTTGGTTGCTATCGTAGCCGGTAGAATGGACAGCCCAATCATGAACCACTGGATGACGACGCACAAATCGTCATTTCAGTATATTAATTAATAGCTTTTGCCCGCGGCTTCGCTCGCGTTAAGAAGCCATCTATTGTCAACATTTAGAACTAAAAAATATTTTGTTCGTCTTAATTTATTCGTTTCATTAGGTACTTGATAGATTCAAACTAATACATTTACATCCTCCATCATCCCTTATTTTATCCCCATGGGAGTTGAATTTATCAAAATCCTATTTAAGAGGACGTCTTCATCATAGTAGCTCCAATCAAAATCCTTTCTTAGGGGATGCCTACGTCATAGTAGCTTTATGCATGCAAAGTCTCAGCCCGTTCGATTTAAAAATAACAAAGTTTCATACAAACTTTCATCTCCTATTTTATCCCCTTGGGGGAAGAATTGATCAAAATCCTTTCTTAGCGGATGCCTACGTCATAACATCTACCTGCATCCCAAATTTCAGCCCGATCCGTCCAGTGGTTTGGGCTGTGCGTTGATAGATCACTATGTCAGTCATTCAGTCAGTCAGTCAGTCACCTTTGAGTTATATATATTTAGATATATATATATACGTTTATTATACACCTATAGAATATCTTATTTTGTCACAATTAATATGGATTTTTATGGTCTGAAAATAATGTTTTTATTATAATTATAAAAAATTTTGGCTTCTATATAAGACTCCAATACAATGCACATTCAGAATGTATTATTTATTAGTATTATCCTGTGTTGCACGCATCACTGACCTCTTAAAGCAGGACAGTTTACGAAGTGGAAGCGAGACGCCGCATCTCTGCAAGTGTTTACCACAAGGATAGCTACGAAGTGACCAACTCCTTTATTTTATTCCCCACAATCTCTAAACTATAAACTTCCTTGCAGGACAAAATCCTCTTCTCATACATAAACTTATATAAACCACACTATTGAGCAAAGATAATGTAAAGTTTAATTATTACAGTTTTAGAGATATGTATTCTACACTTAATCATTATATTTTATAGACAACATGTATGCATTATTTATATGAAATTATAAAAGAAACTTTATGGATGCAAAAACAAATTTGTTAGCATAATTTTTCCAAAGTCAGGTGCCTAGTTCACAAAGCTGCATTAAACCCAATGAAAAATAAATAGAAACTCACTTGCCATACAATTGAGTCACAATATTGACCCCATATGTATCCATATGTGTGGGTGTGTGGGCACCACTGCTGCCTACCCACAGTGTTGCATCTGTAGCACCCTTGTCTGAGTAGCCAAACTGTTGCCATGTTACACCCTAAAATGTATAACCAGCCTGAATAGATATAGTTGTTAGTAGCAAAATAATAATTATACAAAACAAATAAGTATAAAAGTAATACCTTATACAACTCATCATCTCCATTAAACCACTGATAAAGATATTTATAATCAAAGTACATCCACTCATCGCTTGTTGCTAACCTGTCCACAAATTGTTTAAAGGTCATGGACTTTACCATACACCTTCTTTCCCAGCAAGGTTCGTCAGATAAGAAATCTCTTTTCAAACATCGAAATGGAATTTCTTTTTCTCCAAATACTGCGCACCATTTCTCTACACTCCATTGGCATATTGGCCAATTTTGCACAAAACCACGAAACACCAGAGGTACACTAGAATTAGCTACTAGATTGCGGACTACGTCTTCGTTTAATGAAGACATTTATATGCGGTAATAACTTATAACCTTATAACCTGCATCAAAAATATATCCCAGAATTCGGAGTTTAATTTTCTATTTATAAATTGCAACACGAAATAAGCGTTGTTTCAAGCAACAATATTTCCAGGTCTAGGGGTTTGTTTGGTACGAATATAATATATATGGACCTATCAATTACTGTAACAAGGTACTGTTTTCAAGTTGGTAGTTTTAGTAATTTTATATTTAATAATAAATTAATTATTTTCGATAAAAAGTACCAAGTGAGTACGATACAAATGAATGAGCTCGAATCAAATCACACTTTAAATTAGTAAATGATTATTGATTAGTAAAGTATTTTTTTTTTTTTTTTTTCTTCTTGTGGCAATTGAGTCGGACTTCCAACTATTCTGCCAGATTCGAGTTAAGACTGCAACGTTTGCAGTTAAAGTAAAGTAAAGTAAACAAACATCAACATTAGTTCAAATCTGAAAGTATTTGACATTGACAGTTTACTTCTTCTATCTTGAGCTCAGACAAAGGAATATATGGACCGGTCTAAATAACCACTACGAAGTGGATGCCACACAATGTCAAAAGACGTCGCGGGAGGACCACAAAAAGGAGTATTCCTTGGATTTCTTCTCTTCTTCCTCTATTATGTACCTACAAAAAACGGGTGCCTACCTAAGTACCTACTACCTACTGTTTCCTAGGACACAAAACATGGCGGAAATCATAAGGGATGCTCCAGATAGAATAGTCAAAGATCATCGATATCGATAATTTTTTAAATCGATTTTATGTTATGAACTGACTTTTACAAAGGAGGTTCCATGTTAATAACATATTTTTAGGGATCCATACGTGTAAAAAATGTAACTTCTAAGTCAACGAAATCAAAAGATTGCCGAAAACTTCTACATAAGAAAATTGCGGCAAAATTAAACAAGTTGAAATAGTTATTTATCATAATTAAACCAGTTTTTTTTGCGGAGCTCGTTACGAAAACGTTAAAGCCACACAGATCGACCGCTATTCATTTCCTTCTATCAGGTTTTAATGTTATAGCTTATCACGGCTGGTCTGCGAATAGGCGCGCACGTGAAACGCGTCTGATGGCAGTCACCCTACCTAAAATACTCATGTTTAGCCAAGTTTGGTTAGACTGGAGAGCGACAAAAGTAAGTTGTGACAAGGGCTCTGTATCAAAAAGACAAAGGCTTTGTATAGTCAGGTATTATACGTACTAGGTTTAATCATTGCCCTTACATATAAACAAGTACCTAAGTTGTAGAGGTAGTAGAAAAGTAAGTGTAAAGTAGTGTTGTTTATTATCACTTTTACGAACGAGTCTTTGGAAATGTTGGTTTAGTAGGCGGTATTTTTAAGCACTATCATAGGCACTATTGATTTTTTTTAAATTTACATTTTACACTTCACTACACTAAAAATGTCGTCGAATGTGTGTGACTGTGTGTCGAATGTATTAATTTATTATGATATCAACTTGACGGCCACGGAGATGCTGTTCGATATGACCACCTTCTGCCTCTCCACATTTGTGACAACGTCTAATATTGTTTTCGCGCACGCTTCGCAGAACGGAGGTATCGGACTTGATGTGGTCAAATGCTGCTACTATGCGTGCACGCATTTCGACCTCCGTATCGCACACCGTTTTGAATACCTGTTGTTTTGCATTACCCCAGAGGAAAAAGTCTAATGGCGTCAGATCAGGTGATCTTGCAGGCCAATTGATGGGTCCGGCGCGACCAATCCATCTGTCTCCGAACTCGGTATCCAAATTATTTATAATAATTTATAAAAAATCGAATTCGAGTTTTTTTTGATTTTTTGCATTTTCTGAGAAGATTTACTATAGTAACATTTTTTTTTTTTCACCATCAGAAAGTAGAGATTTCAACGAACAGAAAACATACCAACTTTTTGAAAAAAGCTGATATTTTGACGGGTGAGTTTTCGATTGAAAATTAGCGTGTTTTTTCGATATTAATTCAATATAAGGTGAAAAAATAAATATTTTTAATCAAATAAATTACAGCGTATTTGGGACATAAAAAGGTAAGTTTTCACCAAATTTCGTTAAAAAAAAATTGTAAAAGATAAAAATAAAAAACCAAAAACTTGGTTTTTTGAATATTTCACATAAATTTTGAGGTTATGTGAAAAAAGTGTAAATACAAAAGTTTTAGATCTTTTTATTACCTACAACTTTGCCATTTGACTTTTTTCGATAGGACTTTTAGTTTTGCCGGAAATCGAGAAAAACCGTTTTTTACCCTTAAAAACTCACCCCCATCCCCTTCCCGACCTCAGATCGCGCGTAAATTATTTTTCCTTTCATTTTTATAATATTCCCCTCCTTTGTAATGGGTTTCATCCTACTATTATTTTTTTTGGTTTTAAAAATTATCGACCCTGGTCTATAATTATTTCTCTTATAATAAATTTTAAAACAATTCTTGATCGATGCTTTTTAATTTTATATTTAAGTTGTAAATAGTTTTAAAGCAGGTAGAATTAGAAGATTATGGCGCCTCCATAGATATACCTCAATGCCTATGAACTATTATGACATTGACAGTTTCACAATGGCAACTTGGGTTATGTTATAACGTAGTGATTATATTCTCTTTGGGTTATGTTATGAAAGGTATGTTATATATCCATAAGTTAATCTAAGTGTATATATATCACATGCTACTTATAATGTAGAAGAGTAAGTTATAAACTTCATTGTAGCATTTTTAAAACATAGTAAGATAATTTTCTCGTTATAATGACTGAACAAGAAGTCGTATCATCGTTTTTCGCTAAAAACAATCTAAAAGACTTTAGTTCTGATGATTTGTGTGAAGACTTTTTTCATTTAGTTGACGAATTAAATCTTTCCCTCGGACAGTTTAAAATTCCTCAGAAAGTAGATTGTGTTTATAATCCTACTATCTACGCTAGGCATACATTTGAAATGTATATTCGTAAATATTGCTGCACAAAGAAACCTATAATGTACTTTGGCATGAACCCTGGACCCTGGGGAATGTCTCAGACCGGAGTAAGAACCAAAAATTATCTTATTTTAAGGCTAAGCTCAAATAATTGTCATAAAAGTTAAAAGTACTCAATGTAGTTAGGCAATACTGAAATAATTAAGGAAATATTTATATATAATAGTATGCACTATTTTATTGTGTACTTAATAGTATTCTAACTCATCAGGTTCCTTTTGGTGAAATAAGCTCAATAAGAGATTGGTTGGGCATAAGTGGGCCGGTAGAGAAACCACCTTATGAAATTCCTGGCCGTCCTGTTATGGGCTTTGAATGCACCAGAACTGAAGTAAGTAATGCAATTTAAAAAATTAAAATCATATCAATCGAGTTTTAAGTACATAGCGTAATCAATATAATATATTGATTACAATCACAATTTTTAGCTTATTCACAGACAATCAGACATATTATGTCTGATTGTCTGTGAATAAGCTATGTCACTGAAAAGTATCATCAAAAGTAATTTTTGTTCCCCTAACAACACTCCTCTAAAGCAGTCATCCTGTGATAAAAAAGAAAGTGGCTGTATAACATTTTACCCATGGGCGAAGTATATTGATTTTACCTAATACTTATCATTGTTTAACTTCTATTATAATTATTTATTAATCAATTTAATTCTAGGTCAGCGGTAAAAGATTTTGGGGTTTGTTCAAAAGTCTATGTGGAATGCCGGAAAAATTCTTTGAATCAAGTTTTGTTTACAATTACTTGCCCCAACAATGGATGACTAAATCAGGGAGCAATCTGACACCACAAGAATTCAAAGTATGAACAAAACCTTAAAAATATTCACTTATTATATATGTGAGATTATGTCAAAAAAGGAAAAAAATAGAATATAAAATTTGTATTATTCATTGCATTTGAAAGAATTTGTAATATTTTAGGTATTATTTTAGTTAATATTAATGCTAGCAAAATTTTATACCAACTGCTAGGTGACTAGCAGTTAGCCAATTTTGCTTAGCACTTAAGAGCCATTTCACAAAATTGTGACGTTCGAATTCTGTCAAAATTGTCATGTGTGCGTAGCGCACCCACACAAAAACAATGCAAACAGTGTAGCGAGAGTTTTGAGACGGACATAAAAATTTTGATCGTTATGACAATGTTTCTTATTCGTGATTTATGAAAATATTTTTATTTCTTTAGTAATTTATTTAGACAAATTATAATTTCTACCATAATAATTTATTCACCAATTATAAATAGATCATGTTTTGTAAAATTTATTTTAATAATAAATGTAAGCGATTGTATTTTTGGAGGATTATTACTCAATTACGCAAAAACGGTTAAAAGGACATAGAAAAAAAATTGCACATAGATAGTTTATAACCTGGATTAACATATTAAAGGCTACAAGCTACTTTTCATGCGTAAAAAAAATCCAAGTGGAACAAGTCGGACAAAAATAGTACAGTCAAGATTAAAGTAGCTGAATATTAATTTAATAAAATATCATAAACTAATAAAATAATATATTTTACTTGATAATAAACAAAACCGAATGAAAATAATACATAGAAAATGAAAACGTTGTGATCGTACATAGTAAACATGCGTTTGCAATACGAATTTTCGTAATTTGAAATTAGAAAAAAGTGACACACAGATCCTACCTCTTTGGGCGCTCGGGCCCGACTGATTATTCTAGGTTTGTGCATCGTAATTTATTGTGATTTGGAGTGGTATTGAAAATGATGTGATTTCTAATTAAATAAAGGAATTTTGAAAATCATTGTATTATTAGATTTCTTAAAGAGCATAGTTTATTATGACATGATTTTAAAATTAAAATATACCTTTATTCAAACCAAAAAGTCGCGATAAAATTACAGTATAAACCGTGAAAATAGGTTTCAGTTTTATTTTTTTTATCAATTAAAAGTGTAATTAATCGAAAATGTTGCACCGTAAGTTTCAATAAAAATATATGCCTAATCCTTACTGTATTTTTATCGTTTAAATTTGTGAATGTAATTGATAGAATTTGGAGCCCGAAATTGACTCTGCGATGATTTTTCAGAAAACGTGTTGCGGGAGATTGATCACCATATAGCAATTAAGTTATTTTTTGTAAATCTATTAGCTTATGTGTCAATGCGAAAGATTGGTCTACATTTTACATTTATACATCAATTCCTAAATACTACCTAAGATGGTAAATTAGGCGTCCGAAATCTTAGAAAACTGCGTAAAAATGTAAAATGGCTCTTAAGTGTTCGAAAAGCATTCTCTACAGACAACAACACAGTTATTTAAATTATATGTTCAATAATTTCCAGGTAAGTGAAGTTCGAGACTTGTACAGTATTTGTGACCCAATATTCAGCAAAGTTTTAGAACTGTATGAAGTGGAAAAAATTGTTGCAATAGGAAAATTCTGTGAAACCAGAGCTAAAGAAACATTAAAACGACATCCTCCCTCAAGATCCATCCAGGTATGTGTAATAAAAGGATAAGTGTTCTGAACATGCAGAAACAAAAAAACAAGAATTAAAAAAATATTTTAACAATATTGTTATTTGCAGGTATTATATTTACCACATCCAAGTCCTAGGGCAGTGAATAATAATAATTGGAATGAAACAGCAACTGAGTGTCTAAAGAAATTTAACTTACTGCAATACTATCAATAACCATCCTCATTGAATTATTTGTAACTTTAAGCGTACTGTAACATTCCAACCAAAATGGCGGATTTTATGAAAAGAGCTCTTGAGTTGGCATCGGAAGCTCTATCAGCTCAGGAAGTACCAGTTGGCTGTGTTTTTACCATAAACTCAAATATCATTGCTGAATCTAGAAATAGTGTAAATGCTACACATAATCCAACAAGGCATGCAGAAATTAACTGTATTGATTATGTCTTACAATACTGCAAAGCTAATCATATTGATTACAAATTGTATTTTAAAAATGTAACAGTTTATGTCACAGTGGAACCTTGTATAATGTGTGCAGCTGCACTCAGTAATTTATGTGTAAAAGAAGTCAAATATGGTTGTGCCAATGACAGATTTGGTGGCAAGACTGTGTTAGATATAAGTGAATTTTATGAGTTTAATTATCATTTGACTGGCAATTTAATGGCTAGTGAAGCTATGACTTTACTAAAACAATTTTATAAAGGGGCCAATCCCAATGCTCCTGAATCTAAGGCAAAAAAAGAGAAAATATAAGTTTTACAGATAAACTACTTTCAGTATGTGTAAATGTACATTTCTGCATCTGCAAACACACACCCTAAATGTGGCAAAAGAAAAAATAATCACGCCTGTTTAATAATGTTCTCCTGACCGAATTTCGGTCACGGCGGCCGATCTCTTCTGAGACTAGCCAACTACGCAGGAGATATTATAGTGCACAAGTATGCGCGCAAACACAAGTGCACTCCCTATTCCCTCACTCTCATAGGGCTTTTACACAAAACTGCGATGGACCGCGATGTGAATTCGCAACGCAGAAAGCAGCGACACAAATTGCTGCGATGCGAATTCGTGCGGTAAGTAGCTCCCTAGGGTGACCATTCCTTCGACGACCGTTAACCGTACTGGACGTATTTTGAAAACTAGGTCGTGTACAGGTAGGTACTAGATTTGGGAGGTGACATGGATCGTAAAAAGTGTGCACTTTTGTTATTGCTTAGGAGATACAGGCAAAAGAAACAAAGAAGATTTTAGGTTCATCCATTTATTATTATTATGAACGCCGAAAGGAACTATTTTCATGGAAAATATGAAGCTTTGAGAACCGACGAAAAAAAGTTTTTTGATTTTTTTAGAATGAGCACATCTTCATTCGAAGAGCTTTTAAATTTATTATTATATTTGCCCACACGCTGTCTCAGAGCTAACTAATAATAGCGTCAACAAGTGTGACGTAAACATCGCAGAAATGCGCGATGCGAATCAATTCGTAAGTTCTTGCGATGCGTAGTGCGGGCTCGCAGATTTTTGCGTTGCGACGTCGCACCGCAGTTTTGTGTACAAGCCCATAGGTACTCCGATGGGACGGAAGACCGACACGACCGGAGAGAGATCAGGCCAGACGCCTGTATACACCGTGAATGAAGGGCAGGCAGCATGCAGCATTGCATACCTAGATTTTGCCAGAAAGTATTAGTTGCATAAATAAGGATGATATTTATTCATCCAGTAGTGTTACATTAAAAGATACATTGTCTTTTTCAATATGTAATCACATACATAGTAACTATGATATCGTATTACGAATTATAACATTAAAAAGTTTTAACAAAACCTTTATAGTAACTAACCTGTACCTACAGTATATAAAGTTTATTTTAGAAATGTAGGACTTCACCTTAATCTGATCAGCATAGTCATAGTGGATAATATTTAAACCAATGTGCTAAGCGTGCGGATTTAATCCCCACTCGTAATAATGATTCATAACTATCATCTATCTATGATGTCCGGAAATTTATAAATGTGGTATTTCAGTTGTAAAATGTGTCTGTGTGGTAAAGCTCCCGAGTGTGGGGCATTGTTTCTTTTTATGTTATGGTAAAACAGTAAATGCGTTAATTTGCAATAAAACCTCAATTTTAATACAAACTTTACTTTTGTTGTTTTTAATATTTTACCAGATAGAATTATTTAACATCTACTATATGTATTGGTGATGGAGATGCCTGTTTTAATATTTATTGTATTCATACATAGGTATAGTTAAACTATTCAAAAGTAAATAATCATGTCCTTCATATATATACATTTCCTTAATTAGGTACATACCTACACTTATTCTACTAAACATCTTTACTTTAACTTGAAATAGATGTAGCATGAAGAAATCTATGATCTCTATCAACTCTTCTTTAAAAAAGAGAAACTATTTGTTACACACTTCTAGAAAATATGTTTGCCAAATAATACATTTCTAATTCCATACAGTGGAAAATGTAATATGAAAATAATGTAGCTTATTATAATCATTTCATAGTTAGCAATAGGAATGTAGAAGGTAAATAACATACATAACTTTATAAAATGTCTGACTTATTACTGTATTTAATGATGCTGAACATAATTACATTCCTGTTTAAATATAATTCTAACAATATCTCTACAAGTACTTGACACAATTGGGTTCATACGTAATAAAAAAGAACAAGATCATAAGCAACTATAAGATATGAGTAATAAGAATTCAAAATAAATTACAATACACAATACACTTTAACATTTTTACTTAGATCTAGCTTACATCATGTCCCACTGTATAAACATAAAAGTGAGATCTATTTGGAAAAACATTTTATTACATTGACAAATCACTAACAATAAAATATCCACAAGGACATCACAGAAAAAAATCACTAAATCTAAAATATTATGATCTCACATTTACATTTCCACAATGATGAGGAAAATAATTTTTAGAGCATTGTCACAGAGAGTGCTAGACTATTATGCAAATAATTAAATGCATGCTATTTAAAATCCACACCACCATAAAAATTAAATGTCTACTCCACTGTAACATAGGCAAAAGCAGGATTAAGATACTTAAATACTGTTTCACAATTTTTACAGAACATAACTAGTTACCACCTAAGAATACTAATATAAATTATAATGTAAAATCTTAGTCATTAGAATCATGACAGCCATTAACCATTGGGTATGTAGCTTCGGAACCCTCAGTCTCTTCATTTTGGCCATTAACATGAACATGATTTTCATTAGATAAGTTACTACAGTCTTCAGCAACTGGATCATCTGCAGGACTAGCACTGCGGCTACAGGAGCTGTCACTATCAGATGTTGACGAACTATCACTTTCCGAATCTGCACTTGATGAGTCCTGGGAACGTTGACGTAAATGTTCATTTTCAAGTCGTAACTTCTCATTGTCTAGCTGCAGGGAAAGTATCTGCTCCTCTTGTTCCTTCATTCGCTGCGTTAACTCACTAAAAGACTGTTCGTCCACAGCACTGGATCCTATGGAAGTTCCTGAAGTGTCTCTATCAGTTACCATACTGTCTCTATCAGTAATCGAAGCATCTCTATCTGTTTGTGTAATGTCTTTATCGTCTTCAACACACTTGGCTTTAGAACGTTCTGTCCTTTTTACAAGATTCTCATATTTAGCTTCCAATAGTAAATACTCCTGGATAAGGTCATCTTTCGTCATATTCGACAATCGTTCACTTTGGGCGTCTTCATAAACACTTGAGAACTCCTTTGTTAAATATTCCTCTTCATCTTCGGGTAAAGAAAAAAAATAATTTTCCTCTGAATCTACGCTAAAACTTGAATCACGAGTGCGAGCTGATGGTGTTCGTAAGATATGAAATGAATTTTCCGGTTCTGGTTTATGAATTTCCATTAGAAACTGGTTGTTATTAAACGGCGCATGTGTCTTAGCCAATACAATCTTCCGAAATCTGTTATTTCTTTTAGTTTTGTCATTTTTCCTCCTATCCTGCCATGGAATTTTTGAAAACGGTTTCATTATTTTTCGTTTAGATTTGCCGCGCCTCCTTTTTTTTCTCACTATTCCTTCAAAATTTTGTTTTTGTACATCTACGGTAGATGGCGCTTCTAATTGAGCAGGTCGCGTCGGATCGCCATCTTTAGTAGCGATAATTTTATTCCCGTCCATTTGCGTTAAAAAAAACACTAACTTCAAGGAAAAAAGGAAATCTTAATTCAAATAATTAGCAATGACACGTCAGATACGATTATAACACCACTAAAGTTACATCAATTCTTCATTTATGTACAATGTACCACGAAGCACTGCATGGAAGACGCAGTCCGCCATCTTTATTTATTTATTTATTGTTATATTTTTTTACCACAACGTCGTTGGGGTTGCCTATTTCACATCAATATAATTGCGACCGATACTGATTACATAATGTGCTGAGTAATGTTGCAAGATTAGTTAGGTACGTTCTACTTGATTATAGTAAGTGCAAATCATTGTAGAATATTATAGAAACCTAAATTACGATTTCATTCGATACAATGAATGAATGTTTTATTTTACTTTTGAAGTTATGAATTACATTGGTAACAAAAGAAAATATTTAACATACATAATTCTATGCTAATATCTATGCTAATATTAAGGCAAGTCTCTTTAGTTATCGTTATCGATTCGGTAAAGCTGTGCGTAAATTAATTAACTTATAAGTCACCTCGTTTCTTTGAAAGGGTAAGCAGAGGGTGTGGGACAAAGGGGGAGAACACTCAGCATGTATCTAGAATCATAGCTAGAATTAACAAGGTACTAAATAAAAAGAAGTTGGTAACCACGTTAGTACCGTATCAGGTTTGAACTTGATACGATACTAACGTGTTGGTGTCCTTCAACGCCATAATAATAATAAAGGTGATGGAAGGTGAAGAAACAACGTCCCACGTACGCAACGCATTATGATATTTTGTATGAAAATCTATACTATAGAGACACACTTATCCTATGTAACGTTTCAAAATGTGGGACCACTTTATTTTTACCTTAAGACTTGTTTTGTTGTAGAGTATTATGAGCAATGATATTTCAAAAAAGTACAGATATGTTACAAGGGCGCTCATTTTGGCTGAGTAGTATTTGACATAAGACTAGTACAGTTCGGAATCAAAGTTTAAAACACTTTTCTCGTTCATTGTGTTAGCTAAGCAAAGAATAATAGATAACGCGAAAAATAATAATTTTAATACTCGGTTGTGCGAGAAAATCTACAGAAAAATGGGTAACGTTGGATGTGTATCAAAATGACAATCAGTCAATGAGTCAACGGTATTATACTCTTTGGTCAACAGTGAACGATCAACCTCAACTGTCAAAGTTAAGTCAAACAAGAAGTAAACTCGCCTCTTCTTAGTTTTAAGCGAAAAAACTAACTACAACTACTATATAATATTTTAGAACCTACTTAGATCGATCGAAGAATCGCCTACCTAGTTAATTATTGGCGTGCAACAATGGCTGACGATATGGTGTTTGAATTACTTCATTCGGAAATAATTAACTATTCTTTAGAGCAATCAAAAGATAATAATAATGACAAAAAGGTATTAAGATTGAATTTGCAAGTTGTACAATTATTTATTCTGGTCTACTTAGTAATCATTTGTATTTTATACTTAGGAGGTGGATCTGTCTGTTGTTGAGTACATAGGATTTGCTGCTGGATATAAAATAATGGAAAGATTGACAAGAGAGTGGCCTAGGTTTAAAGATGAACTAGACACTATGAAGTTTATATGCACTGATTTCTGGACTTGTATTTACAAGAAACAAATTGATAATTTAAGAACAAATCATCAAGGTGTTTATGTCTTACAAGACAATGCATTTCGATTTCTAACAAACTTTTCTAATGGCCATCAATATTTAGAGTTTGCACCCAGAGTAAGTATTTTTTAAATAATAAGTATGAAACAATCTCCTATTTGAAGTTATGGGATGAGATGTACCCAAGTCATTTTCTTGAATCCTATTCATTTAATAATAAAATTAAGTTAATATAAAGTGTTTTGAAATCATGTTTGATACTTTCCTGTGCCTATTCATTGAAATTAAAATGTATATCAAGCTTCAATATATTCTTTGTACCTTCATTATGTACAATCTGTAAATTATTTTTATCATTTTGTGTTATTTTTTTCAGTATGTTGCATACACATGTGGCCTAATCAGAGGAGGATTAGCTAACTTATGCATTAACAGTGTGGTTACAGCTGAAGTTCAAGCCATGCCATCTTGTAAATTTCATATACATGTCCAAAGGACATGATAAATTATGTTAATAATCTGTTGTAAAAAGAAATTTGAAATGTGTAATGTTACCCGCAACATCTTTAATTCAAGTATTCTATACAGTACCTAGGTATTGTATAAAATACCTGGTATGTCCAGGTCCAGGCAATGTATAAAATATTATGAATATAAATTATAGAGAATGCCCGCTGGTTCATCAGCAATATATAAAGTAAATTGATGAAATGAATTCATATAACAACTCCGACCTCTAAAGCAGCTAAACCGCATTTTGCTGGATTGTCTTTGATAGAACCAAAGGAATATAAAAATCGGTTACGTTAGAACTGACCACCGCAAAGCAGAAGCTGAGCGGGCGTAGCGAGCGGGTTGCGGCAGCGGCCGTCTAGTGGCATACGACTGCCTTGTCAAAAATCGAACTAGAAAGTAAAAAACAAGTTCCATCGCAGTCGGGGACCGTTCTGTGGAATGCTGCCTTAAATGTAAGAGATACCCTGACTATGATGGTACTTGTTTTTCACACGACTGCCCAAAAAAAGGGTTTTTGACATGGAAGATGTGTTTTAATTTTTTAAATTACATTTATTTGTTTCTTTTTTTACATCCTTTGTTACTCGCAATGTTGCAAGGAGTCTATTAGACACTCCATACATTAAAATCGGTTCAGGCGTTCTGAAGATATGGTCTTTTAAACACCTTGCCGTCTGAGAATAAGGTAGCGTATACAATACCTTGGCGAAGTCTTAAAAATATAGTATTTAATTTACATTATCTAAATGTTTTGGGTATTCTATACATTGCCCAGGGATTAGGTAGGCACCAGATTATACAGATTGCCGGTAACATAAACATATTATAAACAAATATAATATTATGTTATGGTTCATTTAGTCAATATAATTATTTAAATACTTAAGAATATAGAATTTTTATTTACCTATATCATTTTTTAGATATCAACTTCAAACAATAATAATTGCCAAAAGATAGGTACTCGGAACGATATGGTAAATTACCTACTTAGACTATTATTTAATAGTCTAAGGTAAATTATAATAACTATTTTCAGTATCTAATATCCTACTATCTCTTACAGTATAAATTAGTTATCATTTGCTGAAAACGGTGAAGGATAACATCGTGAGGAAACCGGCACAATAGAGATTTTTCAATGTAAAGCCATGTCAGAGGCCTACAGGCGGTTTTAACTTTGACACCAGGTTGTTTATCAACTAAGGCACTTGTCTCATCGGCAACGAGTAACGAGTAGAGCTAGAACTAGAAACGAGTTAGCGAGATGCGGGGAGCGAGTGCGTAGTTCCGATATTTGTGTAGCTCGGCTATAAGCGAGTGTGCGAGTTTTACCTTACGTTTATTCAGAATTGCCGCAGCCACTACACAAATCCTATCATAGAATTCATCATCATCGTCGTCTGAATTAGATAACAAGGATAATTCAAATGATTTTTCGATATTCATATTAAATAAAATAAAACGTGTACTTTCAGATACGCACTGTAGAGAAATAACCACCCTCGGCGTGAGTTCTAATCGCTTGGCGACTTGGCGAGTATCGCCGAGCGAGTGTTATCTTTCATAGCTCTTGTCGCTCAGCGACAAACTAGTGAAGCGAGTGCTCGCCGGCAGTGTGAACAGTCAGCGATCAACTGTTTGTATATGCATCTCTTTTGTTGACACGGAAAGTATATCTATTGTACGTTTCTTGAGCGAGAAAATAGCCAATAGTTAGTCGTTTTCTCGTCGTTGGTGGGACAACCGCCGAAGAAGTAAATACTAATTGTTACTGGCTGTGCCCCGCGGTTTCACCCGCGTGAATTTTTTCGATATTTTAATAGTTATATTGCTATTCGGGGCCGAGACGAATCCAAATCGAGATCCATAAAATCGGTGCAGTTTATAGTAGCCCGACTGTTGGGACTAGGGTTGCGGTTTCGATAACAGCACATAGTTAACAAATATTTTAAATTCACAGTAATGTTTTCCTTGTCTATATACATACACGTCTGCAACATGCAACAATAGAGAAATTAGAAATGTACGGTTTGGTTAAACCCTCACAGTAACACTTCGCCCGGGATTCGAACCCAGGACCTCATGCTTAGAAATCACGCTTAGCGGCCACTAGACCATCGAGGCAGTCTACTATGCTACTAGATAGGAATCAAAAAAAGATTATTTACTTAGCCGATTATGTTCGACTGGCCTGGCTCTGTGATGAGGACTGAGCACATATTAAGAGTAGGGCTTCGATGTAGACGATGTTTTTTGGGTCCACGGTTGGATGGCTTTACTGTGTTGCCATATAAGGTTAAACTAAAATAAGAAACCATTAGATATTAATATTTCTTATCTGTGGTAAAAACTTTGACGAAACATACGCAAACTTTTTGATTGGCGTTGGCGCTCTTTTGCTTCCTTTCATTTCATTCGCTCTTTCATTTCAATTTACAGAAAATGGCTTCCGAAGAATTGGTGACTGAGCAATTTCAATTTTTCGGTATTGATGTGCCTAAAGAAGTAATTAGTAAATGTGAGTACTCATATCATTCGCGATTAGTAATAAACATCTGGATCTATCTCTTCAACAACTTTACTAAAAGTTTAGGGTATAACTTAGACCGCTTCAAAATGAATGTTCAAGGTTGTTCCATTAATCACTTCTTTTTCTAAGGCGTAAGTTTATGCGATGAATACGACATTGACGCTGAATCTTTCATCGAACAATGGATGGCCTTCAGTTTAAACCACTTAAACGGTTCATCGCCGAATTTGGATAACTTGGATGTATTTGTGAGAAAGGAATTTTCCAAGCGATCGGCGAATCGGTCCAATGCAACGGCTACAGAAAATGGACAAACAATTACCGGCAGCAGTTTGACGGTTTACGGGGCAGGGGCTCCCATTTCGGTTCAGTATCCTTTTAATGCGCATGCTCCACGTGTTTAATAATTACCAAAGTATTCGTAAAAAGTTGTTTGAAACTTTGCTACCGCCCGTATAATAACGGTTTATTGGTGATTTTATTTTTAAAGTAAGTTAATCTCCAATTTCAATCCATTCCTTAGCATTGATTCAGGTCTGATAATGAAGTTCTTTCAAACTATATGGCTACAACTCCAAAGGTATATTGAGTTAGTTATTACTTACCAATTGATTTCCTGGATTTAGTATTACTAACTAATATTAATTGTTTACCAGTATAAATGTTTTAATAATATTACTGTTCAGCAATACGATATTTTGATAATTTGTACATACCTAATCATGAAGTTTTTAATGAAGAGAGAATTTGAAGCATCTACTTGCTCCTAATGGGTATATGTCTAGTAACACAGTGCATTATTTCTGTGACTAGATCTACACTCATTGAGTGCTTGTAGGAAGATCATCATGTTGAAGTTCAAGACCTTGTTGGCACTTTACTTGAAGGTTGTTTTATGATTGACAGAATATTTATTGTTATAATATTTATTGTGTGTATTACCAGTTTGTTGGAAAGTTAAAAGTATGAAGTAAAAAAAATAACTTGATGATATTTGTGGGCGAGTTTGCTTCTGGTTCATGTTCTCTACAAATCATGACTAGATCCATACTCGTCTGCAGCCATCAACTTAATCTACAGATGCTGCTTTTAACCAAAACTGTACTGTAACACATTGAAAGTTTTATGAATTATGTGATGCCAGTGTTTACTTAATAATATGTTTTCATTCTATCATTTTCAGAGAGTTAAAGTAGAAATTGAATCCATAACAAATCACCCAAATGATTTGTGTCCGGCTACTTACTCACCTACAATGTAAGTTTAAGGAAATGTAATATCAAAGTTGCTTTGCATTAATATCTATGGACTTATAATGAGAACCTTGCCTGAATGCGTACTGTCTTAAGTTTTGTGTTGCTTGGTACTTCTGATAGCCATGTCAGTTTACTTAACATTAATGGCACCCACTGTTGACCGATACGATATTGTTACACAATCATAGGAATAACTACTCATTATCATTTAAAGAATCTTTATGAAAGGACTTTTTGCTATTAGTTTATATATGATGATCGCAATTCCTGTCAGTTTAGTATAGGTTTTCAGATATTTAACTAATTGACAACCCGATTTGTGCAGCGGCTAAGCGAATGGACTTTTGCGCTGAGGGTTGCGGGTTTGTTTCCCGCACGGGACAAAAATTTGTGCGATCCGCAGATATAAGTCCCAAGTCTGGGTGTTTGAGTTTGTGATATTACAAGTTTGTAAAACGCACCCACGATACAGGAGAAATTCCTAGTGAGGGGAGATGTTTAAAAAAAAAAAAAAAAAGGAAATACAAGTTATCGTCAAGTTTGCCAAAAAAGGCTATGTGTTATTCTTAATTTCAGTGGGTCCGCTAAGTATGCATCAAGAACAAACACTGGTGCTGTAGTACACTCATTTGGTGATGAGAAATTATTACAGACTATTGCAGAGCCATGTGGTCCTAATGACATTTTACATCTGAAAATAGCACAGGTGCCTAATGATGATGGTGACACATACACCAAGGCAATGTAAGTTTTTTTGATGTGTGTATTATCACTACATAGTATAAAACAAAGTTGCTGTCTCTGTCCCTATATCCCTATGTATGCTTAAATCTTTAAAACTACTCAACGGATTTTGATGCGGTTTTTTTTAATAGATAGAGTGATTGAAGAGGAAGGTTTATATGTATAATAACATCCATTAATTAGTGGAGAAATATTTATAATATATATTTTATACCCGTGCGAAGCCGGAGCGGGCCGCTAGTATATATTATAGAAGGTTTTTAGATATAAGCTTATCACTATTGATATCTAAGTGTAGGGACCCTGAATAGGCCATATCTATCCTGCCTTGGGCAGTCTGTATCAGTCAATATTCTTTTTATAAAAATGTGAAGATAGTGGCAGATTCCCTTTATTAAATTTGGCACTGTTAATTTTTTTATGATGATAAATTTTACATTTTTATATGAAATTAATTTTTCAATTTGGAATCCAGGTGTGTATCTAAAACATCTCTTAAATAAATCAAATATTATATTGTTAAATGCTCTGTTAATGAGTTTCTTATGTGTGAAAACTCTTTTTAGTGCAAGACCCTTTGCCAATAACCTAATACAGAGAGATAGATAAGTAATTTAAGACAGGCCAAGAAAAAATACACAACTGACAAAAGCTAGATAGAGCAACTATTAAAATTATAATTTTCTGATATACGGTTCTGTTGTGTAGATATTTATTGAACAATTTCATTCTAGGTTTGGCTTTGAACTGCTTCATGAAAAAGCTAGTATGTTTGACAATAACATTCGTTACTTATCTCAAAGTATCATGAAAAAAAATGGTATATCAGATGTTACTTCTGTTAGATGCAAAACACAGGTAGCTGATATTGCAAACTTATTATTTTGATTACCAACTAGATGTATTATGCATTAGTCAAATAATACTATAATTACAGGCGGAAGTGTCAGTGGCGGGACGCATCGAGTGTGATGCAGATGCTAGGCTCAACCCTAAGAGTGTTGTGCTGCAAGGGACTTGGGATCAGTCACTCAGTCAGACTGTGCCGGTGGATTTAGATAAGTCTGTACATTTAATTATTAAAGTGGTGTATATTCCATCCAAACAAGTTGTAGAAACATAATATGGGACTCAGTAACCGCAGTAGTTTGGTTTAAAAATAATATTAATTTCATGATTACACCAACTTGGTTATTTTGAAATATACATCTTACATTTACATTTGAAAAGTTGATTTATTTATTACATTTAAAGGTCTTTTGTTTTCGTAATAGTGTGAAGCAGTATTCGTTATTTCCCGGTCAGACTGTTGTGTTACGCGGTGTCAATCCTCGCGGCGACAAGTTCGTAGCGCATGAAGTATTTAGCGATGCCTCACTGCCGGTCGCTGATCACAAAGTCGATATGTTGAATACTTTGAATGGTATGCTATGATTGTAATTAAAAATGACTACTTAATTATTAGGTACTTAAGGGAAATGCATCCATACTAATATGAAAGTGTCCGTCCATGTGTCAGTTAATGGTTAAGTAATGGTTTGCCTTTCACAGGCAAAACATTGTCGACAAAGTTGTGTGCACAAACTAGTATAAAATCAGTATAGGTAAAATGCAGCTTTGTGATTAGGTTTTATTAGGACTTACATCTGATTGCTATAATTGTAGATATCATTAGGACTTGTATACTGCAGAGGTATCCTGAATTATATCGAAAGAATTTTGTTAATGAATATCATATTGTCAACAATTTATTGTGTTCTGTTAATGTTATAGGTAAAGCATCTGTCGTGATAGCAGCTGGACCATACACAACATCAGACAACATGGCATATGAACCTTTAAAAGACTTTGTCTCCTACATTACAAGTCACAAACCACACATAGTTATAATGACAGGACCTTTTCTAGACAGTGAACATACCAAAGTGAAAGACAATACTATGGCAGAGACATTCAAATCATTTTTTGATAAATTAATAGATAATTTAGGTGATTTAAGTAATTCTAGGTAAGGTCAATCAAGAAAAGATCCTTGTAAAATTATAATATAATAAGTTAAATATCTATATTTCTTGTTACAGCCCAAACACAAAAATATATATAGTATCTAGCAATAAGGATGCATTTCATGTTAACATCTATCCAACTCCAGCATACTCTAGCAAGCGAAAACATTCAAACATCCACTTTGTGCCAGATCCTTGCACACTTAACATTGGTGGAATCGTCATTGGCGTAACCAGCACCGACATCCTCATGCACATCAGTCAAGAAGAGATATCCTCGTAAATACTATTTTAAATTATCTTGGCTTTAAACATCTGGTAGAGCAGTTTTCGCTGTTATCGCATTTGGGGTCTTAAGCAGAATTTAGCCTACAATTGATGGTTGGCCTTTTAGAGAGGCTCAGAGTCACTCAACGAGCTATGGAGAGAGCTATGCTCGGAGTTTCTTTGCGCGACAGGATCCGGAATACGGAAATGCGCCAAAGAACTAGGGTCACCGACATAGCTCAAAGCATATGCAAGTTGAAGTGGCAATGGGCAGGCCATATCGCTCGAAGAACTGACAACCGCTGGGGAAGAAAGGTTCTCGAGTGGCGACCACGAACCGGAAGACGCAGCGTTGTCAGGCCTCCCACCAGGTGGACCGACGATATCGTCAGAGTTGCGGGCAACCGGTGGATGCAAACGGCAAGTTGTCGTTCATTATGGCGTTCTAAGGGGGAGGCCTTTGTCCAGCAGTGGACGTCTTCCGGCTGATGATGATGATGATGATACATGCGGAAATTGTTTAAACGATTAATTTATTTATGATCACATTTTATTAATAATGGCTGTGCGTCGAAATGTAGCGGGAACGATTACCCACTTTCTATTTTGATTATAGTATAGGTGAACAAATTAAGATGTTTCATTTTTTATCCAATGTATTGTTATGAATACTGTTAAAACTTGCAGGGGCATGGGTGGCGACAAGCTGTCGCGCCTAGCGGGCCACGTGCTGCAGCAGCAGACGTATTACCCGCTGTGGCCCGCGCCGCAGGGGCTGGCCACGGATGCGGCGCTGTGGGCCGCGCACGCGCAACTTGCTACTACACCGCACGTTCTAGTGCTACCTTCCAATTTCAGATACTTCGTCAAGGTCAGCATAAAATTATAATTCTAAATTGCAATCAGTTTATATCATACTAATAAGGGGTATGCCAGGATCGTTTCATATATAAGTTCGTGGTTTATACCTTCAGGAATATGTCTTAGGAAGTAAAAAGATTTTTCTAACACGAAGAAGACAAATGAACATTAGATACTAATTCATGAAGTTTATTCGTAAAATATCCCAATTGACTTTAACAATATTAATAAAGACTAACAAACGAAAGTCAAAAAAATATAAGTAATAAATAAAATTGTTGTTTAAAATATCCTTCTGTACATGTATTTAATTGAAAATCAGTTTACTATACATAACAAAATCTGTTTCCAGGACGTAAATGGCTGCGTCGTGGTTAACCCTGAACACTTGACTAAAGGCAGTGGTGGAGGAACATTCGCCCGGTTACAGATAGCCCATGATAACCACGACTTAAAAATCAGTGCACAAATTGTACGCATTTAAGTAGCAACTAAAGTATTTTACATATTCAATTCTTTTATTTCTGGACGATTAAAATAGTATTCTATGCGGCGTAGATACGATCGTTGAGTGAGACAGTGCCGCCTGGTCCACTGCGTAGTGCCATTTGTATTCCCATACGTGGAGAGTTGCCTGCAGATTTGCGTATCTCAGGATCTTCAATTTGTCTGTAACTGGAAAATATATGCAGTCGTTTAGTACCTAGTAGCCTTTTCGGTTTATCATCACAAAGTCAAGTTAAAATAATAAAATATAGTACTTTGTTCAAAATATATATATTTATTATGTATAACCTTTTCAGTGTTTCCAATGGCTCTGTATTCGCGTTACGCACACCAGTCTCTGGATCGATAGTCGTTAATATGCACCTGAACGAAAAGTTAATAATGGTAAATTTGTTGTATATAATTCTAATTAGTGAAAATAATTTTCTATTCGTTTGGAACACTAACCTCGTACACGGTTTAATTATTTCAAAAATGTTTTCGCCGATCTTAACATACTTCCAATTGTCTTCGGCGTAAGGTTTGCCTCCAGACATCACGAAATTTGGTCTAAAGTTTCGTTCTGTCACATGACAGTCCGCCAGACGAGTGTTCAAATCCTCGACCGACGCCTCGTTGATGAGATTGAAGGGCACTTCATCAGGCATTGCCCCCTAATGACATTAATTTGTATCATTATAGTAGTTAGGTCACTTAATATGGTAACCGTAGATGAAGCATAATTCTTCTTAACGTATGGTTGATGAACAACCTGGTGTCAGAGCCTAAATCGCCTGTGTAGGCCTCTGAAATGGCTTTAAAAAAATCTAAGGTGTGCCGGTTTCGTTACGATGTATTTCTTCACCGTTTTTAGCAACTGATAACTAATTTATAGAACGCACATGAATTCGAAAAGCCATTGGTCCGTGCCGGAGTTTGAACATGCAACCTTTAACTTGGCAGTCCAATGATCATACCACTCTACTATCACTGCTACTAAAGCATAGGTACCCAACTAAGATCAGTGGCGTGCATCCCTTAAAGGCAATTAGGCAGTGCCTACCTCATATAAATTCAACAATTCAATACATTATATTTACTAAATAAATAAAATAATTCATCATACCAATTAATATAAAACAATAATTATACTTCAAAATATACTACACAAATAAAATACTTCTAATAACCATCACAAAAATATACTACGATCGTCCATTCATAGCATGACGCAATAGTAGGCACTCGTCGAGCTGCCTACTAAATCCACGCACACTAGAAAAGAATTTGCGTATTCGTATACACACACACACCTCTTTAGAATAATACGACCGAAATAGAAATCCACTTTTTCCATACGTATTACACTGACATTTGACATTCGCAAATTAGCCGACCAAGGTAGGCAAGCCTACTTTGATCAATATTGGCTGCATTCATGCTGCAATCTAATGCATTACACTTCCGAGTCTCTTATTGGCTGTTATAGTTCTTAAGCAAATCAGAAAGAGAGCAAGCATTCCTTATACTTTCTTCTCCGTCGAATGTCGGGCAATGTTGCCAAATTCATAAAAATCTCCCTGTTTATATGTTTCTTAGACAATATTAGACTAATTTTTATTAAAAAAAATATTTCTTCATTAGATTTCGTACCATATTTTAGCCTATTCCTATTAAGTAAAATTAACTTTTATAAATGTTAAATTAAATAGTTCTTATGGCAAAACGATTTTTATACAAATTAAAATACGGATTTAAACCGTTTCAGTACGGGTAAAAGGTTTTATAAATCTGGTAACCCTGCAGTCTGCTATATGTCATTTACGCGCGCGATTTTTACTTTAGTGCAAACAATGTAAACAAAAACAATTTCTATAATTATGAGTGATTTTTTAGAAACTCTTACATAAATATTGGCTTTTTCATGAATTTAGATAAATTACAGTGTTTTGTTTGTGGTGAAAATGCAACATGTATTGACAAATTACATGCAAACTTTAGTAAGTTTTCGTTTGTTGACAAAACAATTAGATGTTTGTGGAGGTAAATAAAAGTCCAAGTGCCGAAAAAAATTTGCCTAAAAATGTCAAGAGGAGATTCGTGGAGTTAAAATTATGTGAGTAAATAATTGATTTAAACGTTTTAAACGTTGACGAATAGGTAAGTACCTTAGTTTTGTTTACGTAAATAACGTCTTCACGAGACTACGAATGTACCTATTTCAATATTATCAATTACGTTAAGCCTATTTCCTTTTAAAACAACTGTCTTTATTTTATTGTGTCGTAATCTAAATCTCAAAATCACTTTTTGAATAGGTACTGAATGTGTAAGTAGGCATAAGCTTTAAGCCCATTGAGGTATTCACGATCGCGGTACAGTAATTACTTAGTATAAAATCAAATCTAGTGTGTTACATAAATACAATAAAATTACTATCATGTGTGCAGGTATTTCAAGATAGTGTTTGCGGAATTGCGAGTTATATTAACCGTCCCATAGGCCAATTGCCACTAGCCGGACACTCATACATTCTCTATTTACACGATACCTTCATAGTGATAAATCAACTTATTTGTAAAGTTTTTTAACTAACGCGGAGGTCAGAACTTTCCGAACGTAGGTATTAAAAAACAACAATATATTTAGGTAGGTACCTACTTATAAAATCGATATTTTGGTGATTGAAGAGGGTATACCTATACATCTTTTTATGGATTCGGGAATATAATCATGTGCCAATTCCGCAGTGTATGTAAATAATCGCGTATTACTTAAAAAAAAAACTCCATTTGGCTAATGCCTACCTAGTCTAAAAACCAATGCACGCCACTGACTAAGATGTACTTACTGTATCGTTGTTAGTGAATTTGTAAAAATTATTAGTAGCTTTCCTCAACGGACGACTCTTTTGAGATGCATAATAAACTAAGTGGAACTTTGTAGTTGTCCGATCTATCAATCTGTAATAAAGAATGATTGCACATTAATATATATATATTTTATAATCAAATACTTAATATTATTTACCACTCGTCTTATATTTCTTAACGTTGTGATCAAGTTTCATATAGCGGCGTTTTAAATTTAAAGACCCATAGAATTATTCGATAAATCAGATACATTAATTGTTAAATTTTAATATGTCCACGAAAAATGGCAAAGACCTATTATTATTATACATGACTTAAAACCATATGAAATTGATGTGTGCATGCCTCTGCCGTCCCGTGATAAATAAATTACATAAGAATGTCATGAATATCTAAGAGTGCAATAATATTTATGTTATAAATAAATATGGTTGATAAACTTTATCATTGGTTAAGTATACGTATACTTAGGTAAATGGTAGAGATAACACGAAAATAAACAACTCTATGTACCTACTCATACTCGTTGTGTTTCGTTATCATATAACTTTTTCTTAGAATTACCTGGAGAACCATTCACTTGCCTCCCAGCCGCAATCATATACAGGCACTGGCACACTCCACACATGGCACGTCTTAGGTTTTTGCAGACAAGCTACCTAAAATAATCGGAAGAATCTCGTAGAACAGCTATACTCAAGGTGTGTTCCGCGGAACCCTAGGGTTCCGCGATACCACTGTAGGGGTTCCGCAAGAATTTAGAACACGTTTAGACTCCGCGGCCGCGCGTAGGGTTCCATCAAGTATTTTGCTTCCCAAAAGGGTTCCGTCACCAAAAAAGTTTGAGAACCACTGTCGTAGAAGATAAAAATAGGTAACGACATGATCTTTATAATTGCATTTTATAAGTATACAAAATAATTCATGTGTATTAATCTTTAAATACGTAATAGGTAGTAAAATTACTTATTAGGTACCATACATAAAAAAATACTCACGTCTGCTAAATTGACATGAAGAGTTTCCATGTTGGCATGTGTTAATGTAAGAACTGAGTTTTTGATGGTAGGAATCACGCTCAAAAGTTCAGGGTAAGCTCGAGCTGTTATAAAATTGTCCTTTTCGTCAACAACCATAAGTACCCTGTGGAAGCAAAATAATCGTACACGTATAAATAAATCCTTTAGTATGATTATAGAATATTTTTTAATAAAAAGTCCATTTACAGCCCATGAAACTTTATTTTTAGCCCCCTTTCAGAAATATGAGTCTAATGTCTACATGTTCCGTTCTACCGTACAACCATATTTAATGAAATATCTGTAAGATGTATAAAATATATTATATAAAGTGGCCTACTGGTTGACATACCGGATTTCTATTCACGAGGTTGCAGGTTCAAACCCAGGCAAGTATCAATGTGACTTTTTCAATGTCTTAAATACTTTCTTAGATATTCTAAGACACCACTGACTGACGGTGACGGAAAACATCGTAAGGAAACCTGGAATTAATTATCTGAAATCGCCAACCCGCAGTGAGCTAGCGTGGTGATCAGTGCTCAATTCTTCTCTATACGAGAAGAGGCCTTTGGCCTGCAGTGGGACAGTTATAGGCTGTTATTATTATTGTATAAAGTGTAGCGTAGAAGCTAGTTTTAAAATGCTTATACGCACCTGTCTCGAAGCCAGCCATCTCTAAGTCCTAAAATGGAAACTTCAGCCGTGTTCAACATTACACGTGCACATGACTTTATTGGGTACACATTTATTGTTTTTAGAACACCGACTTCTTCCCATGTTTCTGGCAGTTTCGGATGTTGCTCTTGGTAAAGACGATATGCATAGTAAGCTCCACCAAGAACACCAACAGTAGTTATCGACGCAGTCACATAAATTGGAACTAAAACAAATAACGTAATAGCAGTATCTGCCCCCTTACCATGAACTCCTAAATCAGGACAGTTTACGCAATGCGGCGTCTCGCTTTTACAACGTAAACTTACCATGCACTCTTAACAGGACAGTGTAACATGTGGAAGTGGGACGCCGCTACGTGCATTGTTATGCGGCGTCTCGCTTCCGCATCGTAAACTGTCCTGTTTTAAGAGTTCATGGTAAGGGGGCTGTCCTACTTAATTGAGTTTATGGTAAGGGGGCTGTAATGTATTTTTTTTTTTTTTTTTTTTTTTTCGGTGGGAAAATCATTTTATGACATCCCCCGCTCTTGGGCGGAGCGGGAGATAGTGTCAGACTTTTACCGACTAAAAACCCACTCCTGTTCCTTCGTTGCCTTTCGTACCAGGGCCGAGTCTTCCTTTCGGAATCAGACCCTTGGCCCCAGTAGGCTTCGACCCTGATGGGCCCCTACAGTTGCTGACATCTCCTTGAGGCGCGCGTGAAACAGTACGCGCCGTCGACGACTTGGGCTCGGTCCGGATGGTTACCGGACGGTCGGACGGCGAGCCACCCATTGCTCACCGACCGCAAGCCCGCGCCTACGGTGGCCGGAAATCGGGATCAGAATCCCGGCGGCGGTTGGGGCGTGAGGATCGTTGCCTCACGCGATCGGCCGCCTCCTTTGCTAGCATTACTGCTTCGCAGAAGGAGGCGACCGCCTGCCACTCCTCCTCGCTCCGGACCATGGCCTGTAGCAAGGCCCGGCGCGAGAGATCACCGCCACCGATCGCCCCCACGAGGACACGGCGATGCTCTTCCCAAGCGGGGCACACCTCCAACGTGTGCTCCACCGTGTCCTCAGGGCTGTCCACGCAATGGTGACACCCGGGCGTTTCTTCCGCACGGATCCGGTGCAGGAACCTCCCGAACTTACCATGTCCGGTGAGGACCTGCGTCATGCGGAAGGTAAGGACGCCGTGTTGCCTTTCCAGCCACTCCTCAAAGAGGGGACTTACCGCCATGATTACGGCGTGCCCAGCACTGGGTTGCGATAGTCGCTGTCGCCATTCCACCATGAGATCCCGCCGGAACGTAATGTATTTTTTCATGTATGAACAATAATTATGAACCGAATAAATAACCGCTCTGAATCGCTGTAAAAAACAAACTAAGAAAATATTTTTACATTAAGAATGGATTGCCTCGTTAGTATAGTGGTAAAGCGCCACTGCTAAGAGTGCGGTGCTGGGTTCGATTCTTGGATTAGACAATATGTTTTTGAATTTTCCACTATGTAATTTCTGTGTCAAAAAATGTGCCCGGTTGATGGCAATAGGCTTGCCCCCAAGGCCCTAATACATCGACACTGGCAAAATTTGGGTGTACGATACACCTCCAGTGTCAGTATTTCCCGCATGGGTAGGTCCATACGGTAAATATTGACTCGATGTAATGTTAGGACTGGCTACGATTGTAAAAAGCTTGTTGTATCCTACCTACCTACTTACATATTCTAACAAAAGTAAGTAAATAAAGTCTAATTAATATTCGACGGACTTAAAAACTAATAAATAACCTTTATTTATTGTTTATGTTATCACTTACATATTAGTAAAATACAGTGATGTGTCAGAAATAAATATAATTTTCATGTAAGTAGGTAAGTACTTATAAACAGTTCCATTATCTAAGTCTAATACCAGTAATGTTATAAGTTACGTACTTATGCCCATATCAAGATATAAACATGTCAACAACAACATCAGTCTAATTAGTTTTCATGAGCGCGCTTGGGCAAAGGCGACAATTGAGGTCGAAAGTAAAAAAGGTAATTTACACGCTAGGTTATGTCGTTCGGAAGCATCGTTCAGTCTTTTTAAGTTTATTTAGGTAACAATCGTCTGGAATACAGTTGACGACGATAACCGTAAGTAGGTAGGAAATAATGCCGTAAAAAAAGGAAGGTAGTAGTGGTCCAGTGTTTTACAGACGGCATTCCTAATACCGTTACGTTATTTATGCTCAAGGTTGCGGGTTGAAATCCTGCCATACTGTTGGTATCTACTTTTAAGTCATTCGCACCTAATTTTGCTATTTAGACGCCAATAGATTTGCTTCGTTTTTTAAGAAACCAAAATGCCGACCTTTGTATATTTGGTTGTGTAATTTCAAGAAATAAGTACAGACATCGCATCGTGATAAAAAAATATTAAGTTCCTCGGAAATACTTTTTGGACTGGTTAACATTTGTATCCTTGCGTACCTATCGGTTAGGTATTAAATTAAAACATGTTTGTAAACATAGGCTATTCTATATGTAATCTGAAGATAAGACATGCCTAGGACTGTATGCTTTTGAAGAAAATTAGCTTAGAAACTTACTTATTCAAAAATAATTGTAAATAGTAGGTACCTTTAGGTAATTATTTTGCATAAATATGCAATTCCTGGTATCAACATATCACGACAACAACAATGTAATGTAATTAATATAATCTTAATTAAATCATTGCTAACAAACAAAAGGATCAAAATTAAATACAAATTAATATACAAATAAGAAACTCTTACCCTGAGAGTTGAACATGGTTTATCACAAACGAATTAAAGATTTCGAATTTGTGTTTTGTGTTAAAGTCCACTATCAGAGCGCTTGCTTCAATAATACTGAATTGTAACATTTTTGTAGTGCCGTTACAAGCTGCGTGTTGCGACACGATAGTAAAGAGAGTTTATCGTACTTATTAAAAATTGTAGGTATTTCGTTAGAATAATTATGTTCTTAGCATGAATAAAAGACAGGTAGATGTTAGGTAGGTACATATAAATATATATGTAATTACAAACTATATGTGACTGAAAAGTACATTTTACACGATTAAATTGAGTTTAGATATTTGTTTTTAAATCCCTTATGGAGGATCCTTAATTTATTATTTACTTATGCTTCTCGTCTCTTGCAGATTTTTAACTCGTGACTCTTTGGCACAAAGCCAAGCATTTGATAATCTGCAAAATGGTCGTGGGTCGTACTATGGTATTTTTTTGGCAAAATGCATTTATACCGTTGTGTATTGGAGTAGGTATAGTGTTTAGTTCTTTAAAATATTTTGTTAGACATGAGTGAGTTTTAATAAAGCGACTTTATCCTTAAGATGATAGGTATCTAAAATTGGAGGGTTGCTTTTGGATGGCGACAAGGGGAGAGCGGGCATTGTGGCATACTCTGGGGGAGGCCTACGTCCAACAGAGGACTGCAATAGGCTGAGGTAATGATTATAATATAAATAGATGTTCTCTTTTAAGAAACTAAAACAATGTACAGAACATAATAAAATAATAAATTAGCAACAGACTTTTCTACAGAGATAGGTACACATCTGATTACGTGACTTCCCAACCTAATCATAACCTGGCATAACATGTTATACAAATGTGTACATGGCAATAATATTATATATAAAATGAGGCAGATTTGTTAATAGCGCGCTCGTTTTGAAAACAAAAAAATGTCCTAAATGGGACAATGTGACTAGCAGTGATTGGCTACCCTGAGTTACATTTGACATGCGCGCACAAGTGTCAAACACTTGTTTATTCTTTTACTCTTATTGTTCTAATTACTCTATCTTTTTCATGTCTTTGTTAAGTTGTTTATTAAGCATGTTTATGTGTATGTTTTTCTCGTTTATTTTGTTAGTATATGACGTATCTATACTTTTTGATATATCATTGATACATGGTGGCATAATGGTTATCGTGGATGGTTATGATCTACTCTTTATTAATACAAATTTAACTGTCTTTTGTCTACTTGTTTCGGTGGAACATGTACATGTTTATTGCTCAAATAACTGCTGAAAAGAGATGATTACTAAGAATAAAAAATATGATTGGTTATATTTTAGTCGAGTATTTCATAGCGATACCAAGCAAATGTTTCCGATTTTTTCCTTGGTCACATTTATCCAGAATGTCAATATCAAAACTGTCTTGTCTTGTCAACGTGTCCCGTCTCCCGTGTGAAATATTGTGCGATGAGTGGAATGGTTAAAAAATAAATTATTCGGAATGTTCAATTGGTACCGAAGTTAATAGTTTACATTTATTATATGAGTTTATGTAAAAAAGTAATTAATATACATACCTAAACTAAAAACATGGTTTTGTTGGGTAACGACGAGGTAAACAATTTTATTCTGATGATTCCATCCTTTACGCATATTTTAGTCAGTTCTAATCAGATTTCTTATTTCAGTTCCTTTTAGAGCTAACAAAATTGTTCCAAAAAGCGCGTACTTCGGGGTCAGTTACTATGACTATGAAAAGATGTAAGTTTTTAATTTCATTTTACATTTAACTTCGAAAAACTTTTATGTGACATTATCATTGTAATAAAAATATATATTTACTTATTTTAGATGATGGTCGGACTAAACCAGAACCACGGGATGGAAAGCCGGTAGTAAAAAATCCAGAATACAAATGTTTGATACGAGCTCAATCAAGAAGTAAAAAAATATCAACAGTTATAGAACAACGAGATGTAGAGAAGTTCAGTACAGCATATTCTAATTTATTGAAAACAAGTGTGAATGGTTTAAAACGTTTGAAAAAACCGAAGAAAAAGGCGATGGTCACTCAGTAATCAGGCCATGAAGCTGAGACAATGTGTCAAGACTGAAAATTAAGTGCGCAATATAGTGTTATGAACAAAATGTGAACTTTGCTATTTAATATACCACCGTGATATCCTAGCCTGTAGGATGAGGTCCATTGAAGTGCTCTTCTCTCTCTGTGAGATCTGAAGAGTTGGAGTCTTGCCTGCCATTGCTAGTGATGCAGGCGCAGCTAAGTCATTGACCATCTGTCCAATGCACCTTATTTTTATATCATGAATATTTTATGTTACATTCTCCCAATAAAGATTTATCAGCAGTGTTAGTTTGTATCATTTATAATTTTCAATCACTCCTAAAAAGAGCTGTCAGGTATATTATACAGAGTTAAAGAAAAATATAATATTATAACATAACTTTATTTTTTAGACTAATAAGAATGAAGATTATGTGTTTAAATTACACTGATATCACATTATGAGACCAATACATGTTGCTTTAATACAATTTAAATATTATCTGAATTAATTTTAGTATTGATAGTTAATGTCATTTCACTTTATATCAAAATATATTTTCTTACTATTCCATAATTTATATCATTTAATGAACACCCCTACTGAAATAATACTGATTACAAATTATATTCAGGGAATCAGTTGTGAAAAAACCGATCTTAATTTTGAATTTAGATACATATAAATTTACTTACTATCACATTTGAAAATGCTCGCGTTATTATTGCACCAAGTTTCGCCCGATTATATAAATCACTAAATTTGATTTTTATGATACACACATTTATGCCTCCAAATAATAGTAATAGGAGTATAATATAGGTAACTCTTCATCTGCTAAAGAAATATAGCAGAGAATTTTATACTTGTTCTTACTAATCCAAGGTTTGTAAGTATTTATTTCAATAAGGCTTATTTAGGCTATTTATTATTGTATTTTAACACTGTCAGAGAATGGTTACCAAAAAAATATACTAATATTAATGAGAATTTCATATTTGCGACAAGTAATAAAAAAGAAATCTCTAATTAGACAAAACATAAACCTCTAGTTTCTAAAGATGAGAGTAGTTCTTTCCTAAGAGTTCTTTCTGATTAGCCTGCGGTAGACGTGCGGCTGTCGTCCCTTTACACAATTTCATACAAATACCGGACGTCTAATATTTGTATGAACCGTACGACATCAGCACGACAACGGCTGAAATACGTACGCATATTCCTTAATTACATTTCGATGTAAATGACTACGACGACATAATTTCACAGGTCAGACTGAAGTTAGCGCGGTTTAGTAGAGGTATTCAGAGTATTTAATCACTTCATTAAAATTTTGCAATATCACCAGTTTTACCAATATCAATACACGTTTTGGTTAAATTTATTTTTAAGTCTTTGTTATCCAATAACCACAGCACATGCAAAGTTTTCAAAAAGCCAACTTCAGTCCAGCCTCCTATTGATGGGGTTGCCAGTAGTGTGAATGTCATACAGGTCACAGTACATTTTTGGAGGTAAGTCGTTTGAGGCAGGCATTCCGGACTTGGTCGTTACCAAGCCGCTCGGCCTCCTGCAGCACTCTGCGCAGGTCGTTGGTGCGGTCGTTGCGCGCAGCCAGGATGTAGGCGCTGCTCACGTTGCGACACACCAGGTAACACGATATCTAAAAGGACATTTAGTACACACCATCAAAATTGACTTAATGTATAAGGTGGTTCATTGGTTATTTTTGTACTAGGTGGCTTTTAAGTGTGGTGATAAAACTTGAGAAAGGTGAATAGATGATTTGGGCATGTGCGGGAAGGATAAAAGGTAAAAATAGGTGTTAATAAATTAGCTGAAAAGGCGAACTTATCTGACTAAAGGTTCACAGCAGAATAATGAGCATTCAAATATGGACTTAAGCTCGTACTCTTTAGATACATTTTACAGTGACACTTTACAGGTACAGCGCACTGTTTGCTATTTTATGTGGTCACTGTAAAATAAATCTACAGGTTACGTTTTAAAGTCCGTATTTGAATGCTCATTATTATGCTGTGCGGGAGCGGTGCGATATTAATGAGCTACGACCTTAAATCGAAGTGATTCTGGCGAAAGGTCCCAACCACAAATTAATCAGGTAGGTACCCTTATCTAACGAGTATTTACAAGGACTGATGAGAGTATATTGCTAATGGAAATCTGCAGTCTCTGCCTACCGCTGTTGGTAACAGGCTGAGCTTTATGTTCGTATCAAATGAAATAGAAGTTACTACTATCATCCTTGCATTTGATTCAGTAAACACTGACCCTTATAGTAACACTGTGTATGTCGCTGATGAGGATCTCCGCTTGCTCGTCATACAGCAGGCCTCGCGTCTCGCAGCGCGTCACCACGGCGCTCACGCCCGACTCCAACACTTGATCACTCATCAAACTATTATGAAAATATAATAAAACATTGTAAGTATTACAATTTAACCTCTGATTACTTCTAGTCAGAAGCTGGCAAATGTGCCCTTATTGCAATTTTACCAGTTAAAAACCGAATATTAGAAGGAAAGTAGACCTATACCCAGCAGTGTGTGATACAGAGCTGTTGTTGATACAGTGTGTGATGAAGAGATCTCTTATAGGTTGTGAATATTTTTTTGTCGATCCGTTTAATAAGATTTAGCCTTTTTTATATAGTTACATACATTATACATACACTCTTCTTATCTAGAATTAATAATATAAAAAAGATTCACGTTCGAAGCCCAGCAAAATTCCTTTTACTATATAGAATATGCTATCAATTTTTACTTAAGTAAATAAAAGCATATTATAGTCTCACCTGGCTGCCGTTTCTTTGGATGCTCGTATGCATTTGGCCAAAGTCTTAACTTCCATGAACCTGTCCGACTGCACCAAAAACCTGGCGACGTGGATGTAGACATTCATAGAGTCCAGCTTATGTTCAGTTATGATCCTAGAAAAAAGATAGTTCATTACAAATAAATCTTATTTCAAACACCAATTAAAATGAATAGATCAACATATTATCTTGATTGTATTTATTGAATACCATTCTTTGTTTATTACCATATAATATTGTTGATCTGTTATACAAGGTTCATTAATCATTATGTCAGTAGTTCGGCATGATTGTGTTTGCATAGAAAATTATAAAATAGATAGGCCTTGATAATTATATACTAACTTGATAGCTAATTCAAATCCGCCTTCTATAGTAGGTCCACTCGCTAGAACGACAGCAACGAGTCTGATTTTGTCAGTGTTGGATCCAAACAGCGTTAAAGGTCTGAAGTCTGCGCCGTCAGACTCTTTGCGGGTGTTCTGGATCGGTATCGCCTCATTCAACACCTTCTCGGTGAGTCTACCGCTCGCTTCACAAGCCGCCAAAAACTTCGCTAATTCGATCTGCCGCGTGATCGACGTCATAAGATTGTCAATGGTCACTTTGTCCAAGTTAAAGTGAAACGACCTTGCGTCACTCGTTTCTGAAATTACATATTTTTTTAAAGATATTACCTAGGTTTTATGACCCAATTGGCGCTGTAGCTAAGTAAAACAGTATCTAAGTGATACAAAAAAACATAAACATTTATTCAAGGACTCGTGAAAGTAGGTTACATTTACAGATTCTGAGGTTAATCAAGTGATCCTAAGAACACAGATGCCAAGGAAAGTATAGAGAGTATGTTTTAAGATACTCACTGACGGGCTGCGGCACGCAGTGCGCTAGATGGTGCAGCGCGGCGTCGAGGTGGTGGTGGCGGGCGTGCAGCGCGGTGAAGGCGCGCGGCGCGGGCGTGGGGCGCGCGTACAGCAGCGCGCACGTGGCCGCCGCGCGCGCGTGCTGCCCGCTGCCGCACTGCACCGCGTACAGCGCCTCCAGCCGCTTCGACATTTCCAGCGTCCGGCAGATGTGCATTATATACTCCTGGAATACACAAATATAATTTCAACATAACTTTATGTGTTACACAAACGTCAAGCCGAAGTAACATCGAAAGATAATTGAAATAACAATCGAACGTTCGGAAACGCGCACGCGTTATGTTAACTGCTCCTGCACTGCTCGGGAGTGTCTTAATTAAGCGATGAGAACCGACGTTCAGATCGAGATCGATTAAATAGTAATGTTATCTTCAAATGAAACTTACCGCCCACATGTCTAGAGTAGAATCAATATCACTCATAGCTTTCAGCAGATCGTTTACTTTATCCTTCTTCAAACACTCCATGTAAACTGACTCCGTGAATGTCTCCTTGTCAACCAGATTGTCATAACAGTATCTGATCACTTCGCTTAAGTTACTGTGTTTCATATAGAACGCTATATTCGCAGTATGAGAGCCATAGTTTGTGAGGTAATATACACACTCCTTGTAGAAGAAGGGATCCAGTCTTTTGTGCTGATGGTCTACTTTGGGTTCGTTGTGGTTATTATTCCTTCTCAGGAGACCTTGAGTTAGGCTCTTCTTAGGCTGTACTGTCGCTGTTTGGAAGTCGCTATAGTCTCCTTGTTTGATCTTCTTGACACTGGCCAGCGTGTGCATTATATTGAGAGCAGGTTCACTGAGCTGAATCTTCTTTTTGTTTGTGTTCATTGTTGTTAGTTTCTCGTTTGTTGACTGAAAATGAGTAACAATTGAATTGGATGCGCTAAAGATGTTAATATTTGCCCTCTTTCTTATCGTCGAGTCACTTACCTTGATAGTTTCAGCTTTGTTCAGCAGTTGTTGATTGACAGGGTAGTTCATGTCCTCGAGCATGCTAATGATTTCGTTAAGCAACGGCGGGTTCGACCTCGGCCGCCCGTCCGACTGCACGCTAGACATCGAGCTCGTCCTCTCGGAGTACCTCATACTGTGCAGTCTTCTGTTAATGAACTGAGATTCTGAAGCTTCTTTACCAAATTCACACTCCTCTGTTACTTCGGCACACACGTTTAAAGCATTTTTGAAGCAGTGTGCGAACTTGTCGCGTGCCTGCTTGAAACAGCCCGCTTTAAGACATGCCTTACCCCACGCTGCCAACACGCTGTTTCTTGGAAGACCTGACTTTGTTGCTATCTCTAGAGCTAATTCCCACTTCTCTGCTTCTAGAAGTGATCTTACTATTTGACCTGGGAAAAAAAAAACTCTGTCAAATATATATACTATATTTTTTTAATATGCGTAATATAATTTTTAGTCCTTATTTTAGTCCAATATATCTCTTGAGTGTAACATATATATTATGTTGTTCATAAATTAATTAGTTGTAGTAGGCTAGCGCCGTGTCGGCGGCGGCGGAGGGCCGATAATGCCCTCTACCAGCCGCCATAAGACTCGGCCTCAGGGCGGCAGGCACGGCTGAACTGCCGCCCGCTCAACTGAGGCCCGAGTCGCGTGTGCGCATTACCGTTGCGCACACTGAAGGTGAGCAAGGGGCACGCAACCGCGCCTTGCCATAGGAGGCCTGCGGAGAACTGGGTTGGGAGACCCACCTCCGTACTGAATAGGCCTCCACTGAAGTCCTGCAGCCCCCTCATCAGCAAGGGGGCACCGACGTAGTTTCCGCCCTTCTTTACAGGGCGGATAGCGCCGACGGGGTTGGCGGTAGAATGCTGCAGCGATCCCGCCTCCCCGTCATCAAAAGCGCAGAGCAGGCATGTGAAGTTTTAGTGGGTAGGCCCCTGGATCTTATTGGGTTCGGGGGAGAGTCCCACATACCCCCGTCGACTCCCAACGGCGTAATGATGCGTAATGCATTTCCTCACTCGAAAAAAAAAAAAAAAGGCTAGTGCCGTGTGGTTTGGGGCCTAGAATAGACCACCCACTTTTCTCCCGTAGGTGTCGTAAGAGGCGACTAAGGGATATTTCAGGAGGGATCGGCAGCAGTTCCCCTGTGTAGGTATCGTTCACCATACTGCGGTTGCCAACCCGCCTGCCCCCCATGAAAAGTAGCTAAACATAACGGGTGCGCTGTTAGTGTCTGTGTACTAACTAGGATGCGCGCCGTGGTGCGGCACGAGGTGCTGCGCCTGGTGCGTCACGAGCGTGGCCATGGCGTCCGCGTGCGCGAGGCAGCGAGCCGCGTGCAGCGCGCCCGTCTCCGCCACCACTATACGCCCACCCGCGCCTCTGTCAAAAATATATTTCATTTTACATAAAGTCAAAAGATATCTACAAAATACATTTTACCAAATTTTTACCACATTATGCCCTGGTCGTTGCGTTTTCCGAATCCAAAAATTAACACCTGATTATACTTATTTAGTCACAAAACTCACACAGATTCATGTGGAGTCCTAGAATAGAGCTCTGCGGCGGCGAGCAGGAGGGAACGGCGCGCGCGCACCAGTAGCCGCGCGTCGCCACCGTGAGACAACTCCCGCGCCACCTCGTCGCTGCGATCTAATAGGAATCTGCACAAAAATAAATTTGAGCTTGATACACCAGTCTCTATATTATTTAAATGTTAAAATATCTATATTTTCGACTTAGCTAACAATAACAGGGTAAAACGATGTAGGTACTTAATTCACATAATCATATCTCACCTTGGATAATCTAAATTTATGGAGTGCATCTTCATTATCGACAAGCAGAGTGTAACATTTGGCGTGAATTCATAACTGAACTCCGTTCTGACGGCGTCATTCCTATTAGCGTTCGTGGACAGACACCAGTCCATGCAGGTGACCCCGCTACCCGCCGAGTCTGAATTGCTACTCAACATCATATCATGTTCAGAGTTGGCTTTCTTGTTCATCGTTTGGGTGTAGCAGTCATCACAAACCCGGAACTTGACTCCGCCGGGGTAGGTCGGCACGTGCATCCTGCGCCGCGAGCAGGCGTGGCACACCAGGCGGCCGCAGCGGCGGCAGTGGTGGCGGCGGATGATCATGGAGAACATGGAGGCGGGGCACAACATGCAGCGGTCCGCGGAGTAGTCCTCCACCCACTGCTCCTTGCTCGGCACCTGCTCCGGCATCACGAACGGCTTGTTCGCCGCCTCGATGTTTATCGAATCTATAGATTGCAGCAATGAATCGTCCGAAGGTTTTGGAGGCGCTGGACAAACGTTCCTAGGATTCTTCATATCCAGTGCCTTTTCAGCATAAAATCTCAACAGTGCGTCGACAGCATTTCGCGATATTACTAAACTTTCAATCGATTTTATGTTGTAGTAGAGATTGTCGCCGCTTGGATCTTTCTTTAAACTTGGAGAGATCTTGTTAATGATATTAGCGAGCAGATCCAGCTTAGCGTTCATTAAGAACTGCTCGATCATTAGTAAAGGGCTTTCGATAAGATCCCAGAAAAGATGTCGCCAGTTCGGATCAATCTCTAGCATGATTTGTAGTCCTATTTTGATATTTTCAAACGACTTCCAGTCGAATGAGTTTGCTGATACGAAGTCTACACAAACTTGGAGTATTTCTACGTTCCGCACTTTCGACATCTCGTCTTGTATGAGGTCCATGGCCTGGGATGATGGAAGGCGAAGGAGAAGCTCACGAACCAGCTCTGGCGTTGCTTGGTTTGTGTATTCGAACAATTGTCTCAACAGGTTCATTACAATCAGATTCTTCATGTTTTCCGACACTTCGTGTGCGTCAGCCCACTCCAAGCATAGTTTGAACTAAAATTATATAAACCATTTAGTATTATATAATGACAGATCTTTTTCCCACAAAAAAATTGTATACTTACCTGTTGGCTATCCATAAGGACCTCAATAACACTTTCGGGATTTTCAATTGACTTTTCGTATATGTTATACCAATGATTGGACCCCATAATTGCAGCTATCTGGAATTTAAGTAAATTTAAGCATTAAAAAGCCTAGGAAAATGATTTTTTTTTGTTAAATAATCTGTAATTATGCAGTACCTGGTCATACAAAGGAATTTTTACAATCCAATCGGAACATTTATCGTATAATCCTTCGTCTAAAAGATCTTGGTTCAAAAGGAAACGGAGGTAATCCAAAACTTCCAGAGCGCCGTCTGCGGGCCATATGCTCAAATTATTTAAAATCAGATCCACTTTTAACTCAGGGCATTTGAGATACTGGCAATACTTCCAATTGTTGGTGAGTTTTGGATTTGTAGCCAATTTGAACAGAATCAAGTCTCTTAAATTCGATAAGTTTGCACTACACATCAACTGACGCTCCGATAGTGAGTCTATAATATTTAAGCATTTGAGGATTTTTCCAGATTCAATCAATTGAGGCATGAACAAAAACAGCTTATCGAGATCAATAGTCGTGTGAAGTGACGCTAAGTATTTGTTGTTGCCGAATACATTTTTCGTGCTGTTGAATCTATCCAACTCCATGTAATTGTTTAAACATTTAGTACGAGCATCCATACTCTGTTGTAAGCTGTTTTCATTAGGAGAGGTGTGAATTTTCTTGATAATGTGCGCTAACACCCAGTTATGTAGAACGACGTATGTAAGACATTGTGGATCGGGTGAGCGCGGCAGTGGAGCGAAGTTCGTAACTGGGTCCAGAAACAAGTTTTCCTCAGGGTTTTTAAAGTCGTATACGACATGAAGTAGTTTGTTAAAGTTCACTTTTCTCGCCTCTTTCTGTGGCCCAGCTAATGTTATCGATGGACAAAAGTTTAAAATCAATTTAGGTATAAGATTAACGTTTAGCTTCTTACAAATCGGCTCCAAATTCGTCACCGGAATTTCTTTGTTATTTATCATATTACCGAATATATCGTGCAGTTGACGCTCCAACACCGAAAAGTAAGGCGATTCTGAACCGCTATCTATAGAACGGTTATCTTCTTGCTCTAGTTGTGATACAGTTTTACAGTACATGTAACACATTCTCAGGTACGGTATTCTTGTTTTTCTGCTCCCTTGGCGAGACACCTCACTTATGTTACATAAGTCCTTGTCTGATGCAGCCACCACATTCATGTAGATCTGATGGTACTTCTGTAATAAGTTAGGATCTAGCTCAAGGGACTCATTTGGAGTCACAACGTCAACCAAGTCTTGACACGATTGTCTCAATTCCTTAGAAAGCTGATTTAATTTACAAAATTCCTTATGTTTAATAGGAATACGACAGTCAGTGATTAATCCACAGATATTGTCGATGAAACTAAAAGATTTTTCCGTGTTTCCGAATATTTCGAAAGTAACACTCGCAATGTCTTCAACGAAACGTATGTAATTAGTTTTCTTTACGGCTGCTATATCAGTGCAGCTCCTCACTTCAGCAAGTTTTCTCTCCACGACATTTATTAAGCCATATGTAATCTCTCGGTTGAGTCCGCTACTTAGCAATATGTCAACAGCGTTTATGAATGGGGCGTTTTGGTGATTATATAATTGTAAGTGCGGATGTCGCGCGCCCAGCTCTATTATGTCGAAGGAATTGGGAGCTCTGTTTGACGCCAGGAATCCCTCCACGAGGCCCATGACTTCCGTCGATACGACAGACAAAGCTGATAGTTCTTTGGTCGGATAGCGAGTGTCGTCTCTGTAGTAAATTATATTTTTAATCTTTGCTATCAAATTGCGCAAATGCTCCGTGAATGTTACTTCTGTAGCAATTTCGGAATCCGCCAGGTCAAACATCTGAAATAATAACAGTGAGAATGAAGTTTGAACCACTTGATTAGATCAACGTTGAAAAGTAACAAAACTTTTTGGTGGACATGTATTATAAATTATTTACATTTTCTCCACAACTGACCTCATTTCTCTGTAAATAACTATGTATTTATTTTAAATTTAACTGTCAAGTGTCATTATTTTTACCACATTTATCTGGCAGTTGAGTCGTTTACGCTCAGAATACCGAACAAACCGTGTATTAATAATTACAATCTAGATTACAAAGGAATAAAATAGATGATGAATTTATTTGTGTTCATGTGTTTATGCAATGCAATAAGTATGGACTGCCTAGTCCTAGAAGACACGTTCAATGTTCTAATGAAGGACCGTGATGATTACAAGGTCGATCTCATCATTAATGCGGATGATTTGGAGATGATTGACAAAAACAAGTCGCAGGATTTTCTTATAGATAAGAAATATACGTTCATAGATCTCAAAGAGTAATTATTTTGTTTAGTATTTTTTCTGGTTTCTATCAGCTGTACCCATGTAAATACTTAGGTTTTAGAATCACAAGTTTTAGGGTTCATAATTTGATCAGGTTTGAGTCTGGTATTCCAAGGCTTATATTCATCCAAGTCACGGAAGTAGGGCACTAAAATATAATACAAGAAATAAGGATGGATATTGGATAACGTTTTGGAGCATTAGAAGTATTTACATCAACTTTCAACAATATAATTGTGTTAAATATTTCTTGTAATTTTTGTGTTCAGTAGTTGACATGGAAACTAAAACATTTGCACACCAGTCATCTCTGAACTAATTACTAATTTGTCAGCTTATTGTACATTCTTGAAAATAAATAATTCTTATTTGTATTCTTACTGTTGATAATTTCAGATTAGCTTTTGCAGATATTGATAGTACATTGAAATATAACATTAAAAACCTGTACGTCTCTAACGCCCCTTTCATACCAATGATAGTGGTGACAGGTGGTCAGAATAAGGTTATGACCACGTACATGGGATCGGTAAGTTCGTTAAAACATTTAATACTAGCTTTTGCCAGCGGCTTCGCCCGCGTTAACCCCTATTTAAACCCCTTATAGGGTTGAATCTAAAAACAAAGTAGTCTCTATGTCTTTCTCGGGTCTTTAACTTTCTACATGCCAAATTTCATCAAAATCCGCCCAGCGGTTTAGTCGTGAAGGTGTAATAGACAGACAGACAAAGTTAAGAATATTAAGAATGTATTGTTAAAGTTACTTTCACATTTATAATATTAGTATGGATAATAATCTTTACTAATCATTGTCGGTAGTCTAATTATATGGTATATCTATTTGGTTCGGTGGTCGGCTCCTCGGCTAATGACGGTTGCTCTAAAATCTAGGCAACGCAACCTATACTGTTTTATTTTATTTGTTAGACTTTCAGAACTTCCTGTTCCACTTGGTTCCTACCAAGAAGTACCAGTAGTACCCAAAGAACAATCGACTGCTTTGCTTTGTAAGAACTTGTTGTTATAAATACCTACTACACGCGCCAGCGTTATCTTCAAATATAGACAGACTAAAGCCAAAAGGCCAAGGTACGGAGATTGGTTACAGTTTTAGGGTGGAAGTAATTGGAATCCTTTGTTTGACTAAGTTCATCGTAGGTTACCAATCTCTTCCTTTTCGATGGCCATATTTGTTCCTTGTTCATAGCAATATATAGGAGTGTTAAATTCAACCTATCTATGAAATGCAAGACACGGCTGCAAAATATGCATTATAAACTTATTTGTAAATCGCAATTAACCACTTGTATAAACAAATTTTGAATATTCACCTTTGTTACATATTATTATTTGATTATAGCCAAATTATATTTGACCAATATAAATAAACGTTATTTAGGTATTGTTCTTTCAGCGTCACGTGAATCGTGATACTTGATAGCATAGCATAGATACCATTAATGACGGCATGTACGAAGTATGCACAGTTGCGCACAACACAACTGTTTCTGTACAAACATATCTAATAATAAAGGGCGTGAATAATGTGTCACCCGCCGTACTTTGATTATACTTGAAAGCATAAAGCTTTAAATTAATTACAAAATCATACACCTATTTTTTGAATTAATTTTTATTCTCGCCCCGCGAGTACACTAAGGTTTATTAAATATCTACGCCCATATGTCTCACCGATAAACTCATACATAAATGTAAATAAAGGGATCAGCATTAATTATGCTATAGGCGAGTACAGAACAGTTAAACAGTTAGGTACTGGACATAACTTCTTATATCAATAAAAATACTCTTTGACATATAAAATACACAAGCGAAGACTGAGCTTGCACATACCTATTTGATTGTATGTAAAATAGCATGCGGGTTTGTAGTTTTGTTCAATTGTACACTGATGACTGGTGTACTGTATACATTTTTAGCGAATGATAATGTTTCTCCATAAGCCAACTACGATACCTACTTGCAAAATTGAATCCTATTAATTATGTACCTATCTTGATACATAGGTATAATTAATCTACAGCAGAGTATACTTTCAACTTCCTAATTTTATCTACATTTCCAGCAATTTCCAGTCACCGCCAATGATTTGATGGTATGATGCTTAACTCGAAACCTACCTAGATGTCTTACTGGTCAAATTCAGCCGCACCAGAAAACATCAGAAATAGATCCAATTGCGATTTATGTAAATAAATTCCAGGCAACTGAACACGAGAAAAGAGGTACAAAAAAAGAAAACGAAACTGATTACGATTATGATCATTTTGTTGACGAATATTATGAAGAAGCAAACAATGAATCACGGGCTAACAACACGTATCACGTGAGCAAAGCAGGTAATATAAGGCAAACATTGATGAAATTTTCTAAAACTTTCGAAAATTCCACAATCTTGAATTTAAATTGTTGATAGTATTTGCTTATTATTAGATAAAAATAAATATTAACAGTCAACTGTCCGCGTCAGTATCGGATGTTTCCAAACGGATTACGTCAAAGAAGCTCAAAAAGTCTCTTTGGCTCGTTGCGGCTTAGAGAAGTTAGTGACTTCTCTACACACTTAAGTTCATTACACTTTAGTTGAGGGGGAAAGTACCTGAAGAGGCGGGGGTTCTGTTAGACAAAACTAGAGAGGAAATTCTGGTAGAATTGACCCGGTTGATAGAAAATAAAAAGGGAGATTTTAAAACAACACAACTTCACGCCTGTATTCCCCGAAGGGGTACGCAGAGGTGGACCTATATAGTACCCCACACTTCGCCAATTATGTTCCGGGTAACATATAGGGGGCGAACCAATAGCCTCGCCCCCTATTACACAGAGTCTGGTTTAGTGCCCGGTTGATGGCTATTACTATGAACCGGGCACAAGTGCGGACTTCGTGCTACTACTGAGAATCACCTAATATCCCAATTACACTGCCGACCCGGGATTCAAACCCATGCTCCGCAGTTTCGCTTAGCGACCACTAGACTAACGAGGCAGCCTTTTTTATTTGGGTTTTAATTACAGGCATATCCGATTACGGTGCAATAAAGTTACTGACAAGAATATTTATGCAACGAAATGAAAACGACAACTGCACACAAAACATGAAGGGCATCGGGTTGCAAGCGATTAAATGCTTGGTGAGCGATTACAACAATGGACGGCAGTCAACAAAAGATTTGATAAATCGAGTTCGGAGGATCGCACGAATATGGCTTCTTGTGTATTTAGTTGTTGCCGTACCTTTGTGGTGTACTAGAGGTGGGGCACATCACAGTATTTAATACTAAGTATATTTATATTTGTCAAAATCTGGGATGACCGTGTTGAAACTTATGAAAGACTACCCCCACTGCGAAAACGACTTAGGTACCAGTCGGCACAAATATTAGACATAGACAAAGCATATCCCAGAACTGTATAATAAAATGAAGATAATTTAGTTAAATTAAATTCGTATAAGATTTTTTTAAATGCCAGCTGCGCTGCGCTCCTAAGCTCGGTCGGTCATGGTTATCTCCGAACATATGTGTCGGAAACTAGAACCAGACGGAAACTCCGGGGTCACAACAATGTAGCGATGAAACGAAAACAACCGATAACCTGCGCGCGGAGAGAGCGTACATAACCGTTTTACCGCATTATATGTACCTACGTCCTACATACATAATTATATAAACTAGGTACTTCAATACCTACACTGCCCACACTTATTGCAAAGTCGGCAGACATATCAATGACAGAATCAGATAAACTCAACCTAAGGTCAGCGACCTCGGGACGACTATCGGAAAAATTTCTTGTGACCGAAAACCGTCTAAAATAAAATATAGTAGGTATTTAACTATAGGTATTTGGGGCATTTGCTGATTAGATTATTAATAACTATACCTACTACCATTGAAGTTTAGCTATTTAGGTAGGGCCATAGTTACTTAAGTAATTAATAATGTAGTTTTTATTGATAGTTACAACTAACAAGGTCACAATCGCAACAGTACCTAAATCAACCTTCATTGTTATTTATTTTATTTGAAATAATATGTTGCTCGAGGTTTCCTAACCTGGATGGTTAGGAAATGGGAAAGTAAATCAGTTAAAAACTCACAAATCTCTCATTTAAAACAAAAGCAGAAACGAAACGTTTCGGAATATGATACGGTCGTTTCTCAGGCTCTTATTTGCATACCTGCTCACCGGCCCAAAACTTAGATAGTAGGTAGTGGTTGTCGGTAGGTAGATATGTAAATTCCTTCGTCCTTTGGAAGGATGTTAGTAAAAGTGAAAGTTCTAAGGGCATTTTTAATTTCAGGTTGGTGTTGCTGTTGTTTGTGTTGTAAGTTTTTTAAGCCTCGACAGACCATCGAAGAAGCTAAGAAATATGTAGTATTGTATCCGCCGGGAGTGTTTAAAACTAAACACGGTGAACTGCGCTACGAACCCAGTGCACGCGAGAAAGAGTGCTATGAAGAGTTCGAACACTTCATAAAAATATTATAGATTATGCATTGTTAAAATTTAACTGAATAAAGTGTTTTTAAGTCTTCTTCTTCTTATCGTATGGTTGATGAACAACCTGGTGTCAGAGTTTAAACCGCCTGTAGGCCTCTGACATGGCTTTACACACCGTTGAAATCTCTCAGGTGTGCCGGTTTCCTCACGATGTTTTCCTTCATTTTTTAGCAACTGATAACTAATTTATAGTACGCACGTGAATCCGAACTTGCGACCTTTGACTTGGCAGTCCAACGGTCATACAACTCGGCTATCACCGTTCACAAATATATCACACCCTTAGAATGAAAGTGACCTAACTCAAAATTCCTGTAACGTCTAACTTTAAAATATGCACTTTTAGAAAAGAAAGTCAACGAACTATTAGTAAAATCCATATTACTAATATATAAAACCAGAGTAGAGTTAGGTTTAGATTAGGCTTTTTAAAGTCACTTTATACAAAATCTGAAGTTAGACGAATTTCGAGTAAGGTCACTTTCATTCTAAGCGAGCGATTTTATGGGCTTAGGGGGCAGTAGTTTGGAAAAATGCAAGAAGATTGAAAGCACGCTGAATTGGAATCACTTACCTCTAAAATCTGATTAGCTTTGGAGAAGTCGTTATGATAAAGCGCAAGTGCGACGAGACTAGTAGGTTTTGCCAGCATAATCGATATGAAGTCTATGCCATTACCCTTTTTAGATGGATACACTGCAAATAAAAAAAATATATTAAAGATGAATGCGGTATGTATGTGGTTTACTAAAACATTAGAATATGTACTTACGTTCATCAGAGACTGTAGACGCTAACATAACTTGGTCGACATCATGCTTGGCAGCTGCATGTCTCCTCCTAGTTTTAGGCTTTTTTTTAAAAGCTTTTAAGTCTAACTCTCTAGCTTCGTCCTCACTGCTCTCGTCCACTTCAACATAGTCTAAACAAAGCTTTAATGGTAGTGGGCTAGTGTCAGGGGAAAGTGTCGACACCAGCTGCAACTTCCAAATAGAATGGTTCACAACTTTTACCAACTTCTTTAACCTCAATGATATCTCTTGTTCATTGTCTATGTCTTTCAACTTTTCTTCTAATGTTTCCAAGCATAATTTCAAAGTATTTAGCACAAGCTGTGTGGTATATGAGTTGCACATAAACCCAGAACTATTGTTGCCACCATTCTTAGAATTTGTGGTTTGCTTTTTTGCGTAGAAGTATGAGCAATCTGAATGCGCGCCGCAGGGGAAGTCTTGGCTGTGCTCGTGGCATGAAAAGTATTCATATCTCAAAAATAAACACGAGAAAATATTTTCGATCACTTCAATACAACTCTGCAATGGCTGTATAGATAAAACAAGACGTTTTATTTCATCCAAGGATGACACAGTGTCTTGAGCAGCTTCTACTCCTTCAGACGAGTTTACTATGGTATCAATTATTTTTGTTATTGCACAGTAACTATTATAGGTCATTATATCCCAGTAAGAGCTATTTTTATCTTGAACTCTAAAATTAGATTTGTTTTTCAAAGTTTTTAACTCAGCAATAGAATCATTGTTTGTATTTAAAAGTCTTGAGACTTTGTATCTATCCACTTTAGAAAGTCTACATACTTGAGATATCACAGCTAGAGCACTCTGTGCCAAGAGCTGACTAAATATTGAAGTCGTCATAATTTTACAATTGTTTTCCAAACAAAATTTGATAATAGTCAATTCTCTCTTTACTTCAGTTATATAAAATTGGAGTTGATTATCAGCAGTAGTGTATGTATCCAAAATCGAAAATATATTGGTAAGCTGATGAACTAGAGATGTTAAATCAAAGGTTTCAGGACTATTAGTAAGATCTATGAGCACCATAATAAGAATCTGTTTGGTGAAATTATTGATTTTGAATGTAACATTCTTCATATCATGGACCTGCTGTTTGTACACCTGAGCAGCTTTTAGCAACCAATGTGTTCTGTCTTGATAACATAGTTCCAGCATATATTCTGGAGTTAGTTTGAACTCTTTTTGTGGCTCGTTCTTCTGCATGAATTCTGAAGTGATATGCAAGAGTTCTGGTTTTTCTTGAGGTATAAGGCTCAGCAGGATCTGCTTTCTATATTGTCTATAATTTTCTTCAGAAATATGCTGCAGTATTTGGTTGACAAACTGTGGTAAGAGGGTCTCTTTCCATCTCACTAATGATATTAATGTTATTAACCTATCTATAGAGTTAGTTTCACTCAGCTCATATTTCAAGATGTCAAGATATAGAGCTTGGATTTTGTTTACATTTGGATCATCATTGAGGGCATTTTGTTGTATGTATGATAGGATAGTTGATGTGGTCACAGGATTGTTTTTTAAATTTACTTTGATAAACTCTATGGTTTCACTGCTAAATTCTTTGCATGGTTTAGACTCTTCTATATCATAATGTAATTGTATGATTTCCTGTTAATTAAACACAAATATTAAAACTCAATATTATTATATTAAGTACCTAAATTCAGCAAACATGGGGATAATCAGAAGTCTTTACTCATATTTGAATGCTCATCTTACAGGCATACACTGAGCTTCTCACATAGTAAAGTTAAGTCAATTTAAACAAATTCCTAACCATCTTTTTAAACACTTGAGGGTGTGTTTATAAACATTTTGGCTTCTAAACAAATGGTAAACAAGTAAGTCCAGCATATTTCTTTATAACAAATAAAAAGTAACACACACAAACTAAGTTTGTTTTTGAATGAGTATAAAATAGTTAAGACTTACATCATATATTTGTCCAGTGAGTTGATCAAGTAAATTTAATATGTATGTTAATTCTTCCTCCTTCATTTTCAATAATAATAATTGCCTGCAACATATAACGGCAAATTAAACTTAAATGGCTCACTAATAAAATATTCTATGGTAGATTAAAGTCACCAATGAATTCTACTCCGGAAGATAATTTTTGTGAGAAGCGAAGCTTTGATAATGGCTAATGACTTCAAAACAAATAAATTTAATGTAAACAGAATTTCTGCTTATATAATTACTGTTAAACAGTATAACTACCTTGTTAAGTAAATAAATAATTATGTCGTGTTATCAGTGTCTCACAACCCTGGGTCACAAGTCATTGACATGCTCAATTTAACTGTTACTATGAAGTCTAACTATACATATCATAGATTAGCTTTTTACTTCTAGAATTAATTAAATTATTAAGCAATTTATGATACCGATTTAAGAAAAAAACAAATGGGAAGAAATAATATGTACTAATAAGAATATTTATTTTAAAAATAATACAAATATAGAGGCATAAAAGCAATAGAAAAATAAAAAAAAATATTCACATAAATTTTAAATAGATACTACATTAAAGGAAAGCCATTATAGTATATTTTGTATCACACATATCTCTGATAACAAACACTTTTATTGGAAAAAATATATACAAGCAGATTTTATGCTAAATTTTGTTATGTAAATAAACATTGTAGGAGTAGATAACAATAACAGATTTACATACCTTTTACACCAGCTTAGACGGTTATTTAGATACAACACATTATTAACAAATCATTAAATTTATAAACGGAGTATTATTATTATAATATCGTTGTGCTATTTAGAATCTAAACTTGTATCTTTAACATTGTAAAAATAAATAGCACAAAGTATGTACACCACTCGTCAACACTTTGACAGTTCATGCTTTTTTTATTGTAGAGATGGGGTTAGAGTGCCTTGCCTAATGCCTACCTATGTTACTTGTATTATAATATTAATTAACCAAGGATATTTTAAAATATAGAAAAATATATATTTTTCATGTTACCTATGATGTTACGTACCTCTAAGATTAAGAATGAATTTAATACTGTAACTAATATTACTATCAGTTTTTCATACCGTGGCAGTAACCGATAATTTAATATTAATCTGCCATATTCGATTTATTTTCTGTTATTTGTTATTGTCACACTGATGGTGAGCTCATTGTCACTAGCGATGGGTCGTTGAAGGTTTTTCCGTCAACGAAACGTTAACGTTGATTTGCGTTTGTCAACTAGTTGATCAACTAGTTAATTTCGTCAACGAGTTAACGTGTTACGAACGTCAACTTGCATGAACGATAAACGCCTAAACGCTTTTATTAACTTATGCTGTTGTAATGTTAGTTTACGAACAATTTGATGCAGTTTACCTAATGAAATTGGATAACATTTTATGATGACTTTACCTACTACCTACCTAGGGTTCTAGATGATTTTCCCTTCATACTTTTTTCAGGCTTAGGACTGACTGATTAATTTGCTATAAAACACAAATTTCGTACGTTGAAAATAACAAAACGTTGTGTTCAGTTTCTCATTTCGTCAAACCAGTTGAATTCGTAAACGTCATTGTCTCGCCACTCGTGTTGAGTTGTTGACAGTCGTTGACGAATTCAACGAGTTGATTTGTACACGGTCAACGTTAATCCCGTTGAAGAGACATCAACGTTGATTCAACTAGTTCGTTGATTCAACGCCCACTACTAATTGTCACTGACACTTGGTAATAATTGTGACAGATCACAGATTACGATTTCACAGATTTGTTTTTTTTGCTGAATATTTGTTTCTGTTCTAATACCCAAACTATAAGATAATTTCTGCTCGCAGTGAAATACTGCTTAGTGTTATCTACGGTGCCTCGTCAACAGTTGGTAGATTGCTACTTAACTATTATGAAACTACTGTCAAGATGTAATTTTATTAAACATGTCTCACTATTATACCGGCCAAATAATATACGTAATTACGATGTCTCCATTCGAGAATATATCACCATTCTCTCCTATAGACGACGAAGGATAAGATATACTTTACCTCTTTCATCTTTCTCATGTCCATATTCGTCCGACGATAAGAAACAATTTCTAACCTTAGACAAGAAAGCTCACGCTCTTAAGGATGCATTTGAGCATAAGAAAGAACAACTGAAAGACACGGAACACCGGATTAGACAGAAAAGTGAAGAGATAGTCAGAGACATAAAACATCAGAAGGAATTAACAGGACAAAAGCTAAGAGTGAAGAAAGAATATATCATAAAAGATATACTAGAAACTAAGGCGAAAGTTAAAGAGAGGATCGAAGAAGTGGTAGAGGTAACTATCAACCCATTCACCAAGTGTAGTAAAACAATATCACCTTTTCTGCCACTGAGTACTACTTGAAGATAGTCACCTATTGACACTGCTAAATGGGTTTATAGACTCTTAATAGACAGGTTTCATACATCAAATGTGTAAAACATTTATACAATTTAACTATACATAATTTTTTGAATACAAATCTCTAAAATTATGCTTTTTGTTTTCAGAAAGAAAATATTTTCACTATACCAAATATTTTATGTTTTACAAGAATAACAATGTCTCCATATTTGGGATACACAATATTTCAAGAAAACTATAACATGGCACTTGGCTTACTGGTATTTGCTGGTGTGACGGACCTGGTAAGACTGTTTTTATTGAATACTAGCTTTCATCCATGAGGATAGTTTGAATGATTCTTTACAGAGATAAATAGTGGCAGCCATGTTTTGATTCAAGCATAAAAAAGTATCTTTTGATAAATGTCATCTAATTCCATTTCAGTCAGCAATTCAGTAACAAACTTCCAAAAATCCATACTTACTTATTTGTAATAGTAGTAGGACAAAAGTAAAAATAAAAGATTTTTTTGTAATCATTATAATTATTTACTCACTTTACTTAAACATAGGACAAATTCTGCAGCTGCACCTTTCATCATACATAGTAAAATTCGTATTGTAAAATATGATCTTCTAAATTTCTTTCCAGCTAGATGGATGGATTGCAAGAAACTGGAAAGGTCAGTCAACAAAAATGGGGTCTTTCTTGGATCCCATGGCAGATAAAGTGCTGATAGCAACGCTCTTTATATCCCTCACCTGGCAGAACTTCATACCTCTGTCACTGACACTGCTCATAGTGGGACGAGATATTGCATTGGTAGTAGCTGCCTTTGTCATCAGGTACATGAGCCTACCACCACCAGTAAGTCATTTAACTTTTTTTTTTATTATGTGTTACTACTGAATACTGATTTGTATGTAGTCAATGGCTATACATCAAATAGATTGCTATTTAGAAGACATTAACAATTTATAAATTATATTCTTATTATATTTTTATCCCAAACGGGTATAACCATAACTTGCAAAACTTAGCTTCTTTACCAATTTAGTATATAAGCAGTCTATAATGTTTACCTCACTTTCAGCGTACACTAAGCAGGTACTTTGATGTGACCCATGCCACTGCTCAACTTGCCCCTACTTTCATAAGTAAAGTCAACACTGCTGTACAACTTGTACTGGTAAGTCTTTTAGATAAATTGAATAACAAATATTGACGAATTACTGAAAAGTACTTGTAACTATGATAAGTGTCTATAAAATTAATTAGTTGTGGTGGGTTTGTGCTAATGATAGCATGTGAATAAAACTTACTTGTTTAAAAACAAAACTACAACAAATGATGTTTTTAATGGAGAACTTAGTAAGACTAGTCATGCAATTCTGTTTGAGGTAAATAATAGTATTGTCTATTAATGACTATTTTCAGGTTGTACTCTTGACTAGTTTTGGATACACCCTTGAGTACAACTGGAGAGCAGTAAATAACTTAAATATATTAGTATTCCTTGGTAAATTTTCAGGTGGGTACAACACTAGCATCACCAGTTTTCGGTTATGTTGACCATCCAGCCCTACACATTCTCTGTGGAGTAACAGCTGCATCCACTGTAATCTCAGCTGTCAGTTATTTAGTCAGTAAGGACACATATAAATTTTTAAAGAAAAGGTCCTGAATAATTATTTTGAACACTAATTTGTAAAATCATTTTTTTATTTGTATAGCCTTCCGTAAATTTGAGTTTTGTAGATAAGTGTTAACTAATGATTATATTTTGAAAACTGTAAATAAATTTATAATATAAACACAATTTGTTTTGTATTTATCACCTGCTTTTGAAAATCTATCATAAATCGAATTAAGGACATAATTAAAATAAAAATCAACAGGTACAAAAGAAAATTTATTTTTTCCATTCTATTCATATGAATAAATTGCAGTTAAATTTTATGCGAAAAATCATAGTTATAAAAAAATATGCTTAGTAAATATTAACTAAATTATGCTTATTCTAGATGAAACAAAATTTTAATGTAGATTTCAGGCTAAATGGGATTCTAATGAGATGCATAGTAGTGAAAATGTTCATGATAAAATTAATAATAGTGACTTAATTTCACACTTGACTGCACTGTTTTCAAGTGCCTTATTTTGATAGGATTAAAGAACTACAAAAATAATATTGTGGAATGTTTACTGTAACAAGTTTTAGTAGGGTTAATTAATTTACCTCATCTGCTAAATAATACTTTTAGAACAATACATACCTACAGTTTAATACGATGATGGTTCTGCAGGGCTGTGGTAGGCTTAGGCCACGATAGTAAGAAAAATAAATACTTTAGTTTTCTAGTAGTTTATGAATATCGAATCATGGACTGAATGGATATGGATGGTGAAGATTTAATTTCAAAAGGCACATACTAATGTCTAAATTTCAATTACTCATGTACATCAAATAAATAAACCTAATTGTAAGTCCAATTGTTGCAATAATATTATATTAAATGTGTTTTTTTGGTATTTGCTTTTATGGACCTAACTTATAAGAAGCTGAAAAGTTATATTAATTTTCTTTTCATATATTGTTTTAGCAGAAAAGCGTTTGAAATTAGGGTATTTTTTATAAATTATTGCAGATATAGTAACTTTTAAAACTGATCTACTTGTATATTCATACAAAGTTAAATATAAACAAAAAAGTAACTGTAACAAATTTCGAACAATCATAGACTAGAGGAACAAAAACTGTTAGTCCTGCAAATTCTGATAGTTTTATCAGCTAATACTAATTATAAACAATAATATTGAGTTAATGTTTTAACTAATCATCAAGCACGCTTATAGCTTTAAATACCTACATTTTTATACATAAAGAAAATTTCAAAATTATGGCAGCTAGGGATTAGTTGGAAGAAACTAACAAAGTAATAACCATGAAATAATAATATCCTGACCTCAGTCCTCTGTGACAGTAGTCAGGGATACACCGGACTGTAACCATATCTTTGGATAAGTTTACAAGAATAATAATGTATACATTTAATGAAAATATGTTATAATCAGAAATTCATTACAAATGGTATAAAAGCATGGTCCAATTCTAATAGCCTGTAATAATGGGGTTGTTCACTGTTATGAATATTCTATACAAGCACATGACATAAAACACAGTCAGGCACCAAATAAAAACAAACTTAAAAAAAGAAAAACAATTTCACTGTTCATATGTCACAAGGTAGTAAAATCTTAAGGCTTATAATATAAAAATTGTACAAAATAAAAACAGACAAAGTGATTGCACAGATTACATTTAAAATTATATACTACATCATACTGTTATATAAAAAATAATAATTAATTTCTGATATTGGTAACAGTAGCTTCAATAAGTAAGTTCACAATGTTTTGCATAATAATGGTATTACACTATATAATAATATAGTCAACCGCATAAATACAAATGCATGTTAGTTATGTAAATTAAAGTTGAATGAGTATAAGTATCAAGTGATTAGAATAGTTTTAACCGACCTTATTGATCAACTCATCACAGATGGCTGTGAGTTCTTCATTGTCTTTAATCTTCTGTGCCAATGATTCTTGCAGTGAAGAAGCATGCACCTCACTCTTCTTAAGCATAGCATTTAGTTTAAGCATCTCTGCTTGATGAGCCTTCTTTACAGAGTCAAGTTCTGCATTAGCCTTGTTAAGCTGCTGCATGGCATGCTGCCGCAAGGTTTCATACCTTGCTTCTAATTTTTGAATTGCATCAGTATTCTCCTCCACTGTTCTTTTAAGAGTTTCTTCATTACTTTTGTATCCTTGAATAATGACCTTACACCTCTCATATTTAGTGTGAACATCATTAAATGCATGTTCCATAGAAGCTAAATGTGCTGCAGCTTCATCGCGTTCTCTGACCAGAGTGGACTTCTCCTCAGTCCACCTTTTGCCCTCAGCTTCACGTTCTCCAATAAGAGAAGATATAGTGCGTTCATATTCTTCCATAACTACACTCATTTGTTTATTATTTCTCACTTTTTCAGCAACTCTCTGTGAAAGGGATTTTTCTTTCTCTGCATATTCTTCATTTTGGTCGGTTAACTTTTTAATTTTTGTTTCACAATCTTCTAATCGTTCTCGTAATTCATGATTAATGTCTCTAAGGTTCTGGGCTTCATCTTCTTGAGCTGTGAGCAGTTCTTTGACTGCACGCAACTGTTCCATGGTATGTGGGTCCATGTCTGAAGGTCGTGTGATAACTGGAGGTGGAGGAGGAATATTAGCTCCAAGACTTAACAGTCGGTCTATAGTAGCTATAGCTGGTGAGACTGTATTTGCTTTTATAGGGGTAACCTTTGCTGCTGATGCCTGCTGACTCCTGTTAACAGCAGGTGTCACAACTTGTGTTGGTTTTTCAGTAGGACCACTAATGTTTGGTTGCACAGATAATTGCTGCATTGAGTTCACTATATTTTGCTCTGTACCTGACATGGTACTACACACTAATTTCACTATTCCCGAACTAGTTTATCTTTGTAGAATATTCTTCACATGGTCTCACCTGAAAGTGCGTAAATAATAAATTGACAGACTGCAATATCATATCGTCATAATCATAGATTATCAAGTCATAAACTGGTTTGCGCAACAGTATTCATATAATTAGATTAAATTAACAGAATCTTGATATATTCTCTTCTTTTCCGCAATGTTTATACCACTATGGACGAAAATATAATCAAGAATGTTAAAATATGTGAAATGGTCAACATCCCACGCAAGGTGCAACGAGTAGGAACAATAAAGAAAGAATTTGTGTTGGTTGCATACTGTAACTTACCGCATTATCCTTGAGCCTGTGCGCACTATAATAATTACAAGATACAGAAAACTTTGTGTACAATTACATTAGAACTCAGTACTAAGGAAACTTACTTTAATTAAATAAACATCACTGTAAAGTACGTAGGAAAATAACGATGATCACGGCGATGACATCAGTCATTATCGCCACAGATGCATTATCCCTTTTTGTCTATGAAGTTACTAGGTACCATTTTGCGATGACAGAATAGCACTATTATATAAACTGTAAGTGTGAAAGAGACCACGTAATTTATGAGCAATGCCAAATATGGCAACAAAATGACTATGTATTTCCTTTTTAACTTATATGGCTAGGGATGTAGCAGAAAGCTTCGTTATTATTTTAGACAATAAACTTCTATTATTAAAACTCTCTCTAAATTTATCAGACAAAAATAATATTAAATTGTAGCTCTTTAGGTTTTAATAACGATTAAATAAAAATAGACCCACAAAAATGTCTAACTACAAACGTTGTAGTCTAAACTCGAATCTGGCAGAATAGTTGGAAGCCCGACTCAAGAAGAAAAAAAAGAAAAGAAAAGATGTTTATTCGATTTACCCAAAAGAATTGCAATTCCACATTATACGCTTCATTGGTAGGAAGTGAGGAGAAAGACTTGCTCAGTTTCACTGTGTAAAAACATAACATTTGTTGTGATTACGCCTGTGTTTCCCGAAGGGGTAGGCAGAGGTGTATAGTACAGAGAGTAAAAAATAATAATTGAATGTAGTAACGTAGTGTAGGTAGGAATAACGAGATATTTAAATCATATATTCAAAGCGGGGGTAGAATTCGATAACCAACTAAAGTACCTACCACACCGTATCTTGCAGTTTGTTAGTAGGTCTATCATAATGAGTAGCACCATTTCAAGTTTAGCAAATAAGACTTAATTATCCCAAATGGCATGCACACTGCATATGTACATGACTACATAGGTACTAAATTACAACATACATCCCATTGCGAAAATTCGAAGTCGTCCACTGTTGAACATAGGCCTCACCCTTTTAGAAGGGAGGGGGGGAGTGCCATAATCCCCACGCTTGGCAAGTGGCTGGGGTGGGGATCGCAGTGTTGGTGGTCAAGTAACAGAAGACGCTGCTGCCCATCTTCTGGATTTTCCCTTAGTCGCCTCTTACGATACCCACGGGAGGAAAGGAGGTGGTGAATTCTAGGCCGGATACCACACGGCACATCATTGCATTAATATCAACCATTAAAAGTTTTAATCTTTAGGTAAAAGGTCGGAACGGCTTAACTAAATTATGACTGCCTCGGTGGTCTAGTAAAATGATTTATAGCGTAAATTATATGCTACATAAAAAATAGTTATGTTTGTATGGATGTAGCCTTGAGACAACGAGTCCCAGAGGATTTGTATTTTCTACAATCTAGACTACCAGTTTCGTACCATTCACTCTCATCACATTCTTCCTACATGCTTTTCGTATTTGGGATGTCTAATCTCACTTATTAATATCTAGTTTAAAAGTCAGAGTCCACATTTTGTTTTATTAATAAATACACAGAAAATAATATCAACTAGGTATTTATTTACATTCTAATCTTAAATAAAAGCATTTATACTCCAACAATGAACTTGTCTGTTTTATACATTTCATAGGCAAATTCTTCTTCATGAGTTGGATCAAATTCCAGACCTGAAATAATATATAAAAATTTAAAATCTTATAAAAAAATGTATTTGCTCTTAGAACTTTAAAACCAATGGTATAGGTACAATATGCAACTTAAGGCCAAAGCCATCGTAATTACGTAGGTAATATTCTAATATGGAATTGTGCCCCGTAATGACAATAAGATCGACAGATTTACATGGGACAAATTCTGACGCTCTTATTTTTCTTAACAAAATATCGCCCTACACTAGGAATCTCTCTTGTATCGTGGGTGCGTTTCACAAACATAAAATATATAACAAACACCCAGACTCAGGACAAACTTAAGCTGCTCAAAAAAATAATTGTCGAACCCTTCCCATAAATAGCACAGCAGTCATGTCGCTTAGCCGAGGCGCCAATCAAGCCTACTATAAATACTGCTAAATAACAAAAACGTAGAAATTACTCATGAATAGGTACATATTAGTTATATAAAAAAAAATGTTGCCAGTCTATTTAAATTTGGCCACAATTTTACGATGGTTTGTTCCAGTCAAACTGCTGTAATTTTAATTATACTTATAACATAACTTATATGAATGACATCCTCACATAACTCATTTTCTTTGAGTATTAATATAAACAGTGTTTTAAAGTAAAATATTTTCTCACCAACATATTCAATTTCTAAGTCAAAGTTGCCGACTATTTTATCTCCGCATGATATACCGAAGTGTGTCACCCTATCAAACCGCATCCTTGTTTGTTTGTCCTGTATACGTCCTTTTGATCCTAATACAAATTTAGAGAACGGTATCTGTAAATTAAAAAAAAACAAATTGTAATCAAATATCGTTCAAAGACTTTATCCAAACACTATGTACCTTTATGTTTAAATAAAGATACAGTATTATTGTATTGTAAATGAAAACAGACGTAGGTTTATTACAAAATATTTTTGATCTCGTGAAAGTAATACTACGAGAACGAGATGTTCGAAAAAAGTACGTCACCTTAAACTAGGAATTCATTTCGTTATGTATTTACTCTCATCGTCATGAATAGGGCAGTTAAAATATTTAGTCTAGCGTCACGAATCCCCGGTAATCTCCCGAGAATAGGTCAGAAGATCTTTTAGTGGTCTATCTACTCACTTTACGCCACTCATCATAAGCCTCATCCCCGGAAATAGGCGACCTTATTACCATTAATCAGACCAGCACCAGGTTCCTACTTCTTACATTCAATTCGCTTTTCGAGCGGAACTTCTCTCCACACAAGTCAGAGTAAAGCTCCATAAATACTAATTCAATAACCTAGGTACCCACTGCGCCAATTATACAAACCTTAGCAATTTGCCAGTACGGTCCTCCTCTCGTATACAGTACGTAGTGGTATATATCGTTCCATGTTATGTCATAGAACCCTTCACAGGAGATGTTCAGCAAGTAGGACCGACCATCGCCTCTCACTTTCAAGACAAGAGTATTGTACAGGTGCCAATCGTATGTTGTGGGGCGTTTGAACGATTTCTGGAAAATAATAATACATCATAATAATTACGTACATCATAACAAAAAATTCTCACGAAATATTTAAAATGATAGCATTTAAATGCTGATGATTATATCTATTTACTCGTTATAGGGTTATTACACTACTTTGCAATCCGCATTCTCATTTGTTATGTTATACTTACTTACTCGTTGCTGGGAATTGTGATCACCCCTATATATAAATATGCGCATGAAAGTTACTACTACTAAGTTCGTACAGTACTACAATATTATGGTACTTACTCTTATTCTCTTAGACCTCATAGCGCAATAACCAGCCTTTTTAATGCGTCCATCTTTCGGTACCCTGACGTCGAGGTAACCATGGAACCGCGCCCTCCCCGCGTTGCTCATCTCAAGGCTGCACTTGCTGAATCCCTCATTGTGGTCACTGTCGCTTGTTGTCACAAACTTGTCAAAGACACTGGGCTCGTTAAAACACCAAATAAGATCAGTTTCACCTGAAAACATTAAAATTCGGAACAAAACATATTCTCTGTTAAAAATATTATTATGATTGAGATGGGAATTGTTTTCAGGAACACATGTGTTGGAAAGTATTAAAACTAAACTGTGATATACAAATGTTTTATTCAATATCTAAGTACAAAATACATGTGAACAGACAGAGAACATGAAAATAAAGAGAAACATTACAACTTATTCTTGACTGTTACTACACAAGTATTTATTATAATGAATAGTACCAAGTTCTACCAACCTTATTTGAGTTGGACATATTTACTTCTAATTACCATAAAAAACATAAAACTGAATTAGGTCAGGTAAAATGTGAGTTATTACACATCATCGGCTATCCTGCCACCATGTAGCTACAATAAATGTCAATACCTTGCCTTGTTTTTTTGACTCCTAAGTCACCCTGTGCTAACCACAACAAATATTAACAAAATTTGATAAACACGTAGGAAAAGATGTCTACACTAAGCCAGAACTTAAAAGCCATTTTCTGTTCGTTTTCATTAAAATGTTGATATTATAATATTACATAAATCATACTGGCAAGTGTGAGCAGATAAATATTGTATTTTAATATCTTTACAATCCAATTTATTATTTTAGAGAAAAGGCCTATTGAAACTATTTAAAAGTAAACATTTTTTCATACATGAGCACCAATTTAACAATCTTTCTGTTTTCACCCAAGACACAAGACACTTGGTACCTAATTAGTTTTAAGCATTAAGTATATAACATGATATCTTTTAAATTATTTTATGGAGGTTTTAGTCTAGTCGCAGAATATTACAAATTGTATTTTACCTGCTTTTAATTTACTTTGTTATAAATAGCTGCTGTTATAATACTTAATAACTTGCTCATATCTAAAAAGATTTTTATAAATAATATATACTTTTTATTAAATAATAACACAACTATTACAAGATACACATTCAAAATATTTGCAGTTAGGCAAATGTACCTACTTGTTGATTAGACAATCTAAATTAGTGTTGCATGAAGCTATTAAAGTATGGAATAGAGCAAGTTTTTTATAGTTTAGGTCAATGTTTTCATCAAAATGAAGCACATACATAGTTTATCTACAATAATAACATTGTGTCAAAACAATAAATAACAGTATTATTAGGTAATATGTTAGTTAAATCGAAATTCTGATGTCATAAACATTATCTATGTAATAATAGAAACATAATTACAAATTTTAAAACAAATGTCATAAAATGTTAATACTAATAAATACTCATTCTAAAACTAACAATTTAACATAAAAATGAGATTCATCACAGAGAAGTCAGCTAGAAAACAGTCCTTGCAGCCCTTAAAAGCATGGAAAAAAATAAAAGCACCAAATAACACTAAGATTAATACATCCAACAACAATGTCAGTGCACTTCACTAATAAGTTGATCATATAACCTCATCAGTTCTTCATTGTCTCTAACTTTTTGACTCAAAGACTCCTGTAAGGAAGCAATTGTTATTTCATGCTTCTTAACTGTTGCATTCAGCTTAGTTACTTCAATATTGTAGTTCTTCTTGAGGTTATCTAAAGTTTCATTAGCTTTGGTCAGTGCTTCTGACGTAACTTGTTTCAGGTTACCATACAACTCTTCATACTTTTTGACAGCAGCCTGATACTCTGACATGTTCTGTTCATATATTTTCTCCCTATCTTTTGTTTCTAGTATCACACTCTTGCATTTTTCATACTTGCTAAGGAGGTCATTAAAAGAGCTTTCCATATTACTCAGATGGTTTAAGGCTTGATCTCTTTCAGAAGTTACTTTCTCCATATTATCCTGGTACATTATCTTATCCCGTTGCTGCTCTTCTATTAGTGAAGAAATAGTTTTTTCATATTCTTCCATGACAATACTCATTTGTTTGTTGCTTATAGTTTTGTCATTTATTTGCTGAAGTAGTTTGTTTTCTTTTTGACGAGAGTTGTCTCTTTCATCAGTCAACTTTTTCACTTTAGATTCCAAATCTTCTGTTACTCTTATATATTTATGCTCCACATCCTGTAGGGTACTCTTTAGCTCACGGTTTTGTTGTCTAAGCTGAAAAACCTCTTGTTCTTGTTTTTGAAGAATACTTCTTAGTGTGTGCAGGTGGTCCACATCTTGTATGGAAAAATTGTGATAACGAGGACTTCTTGGTGCTGCTGTAGGTGGAGTACTGCCGGATATGCTTATCAGTCTTTCTGTCGCCACCCGAGTTGGAGTCAGAATAGCAGAGACACTCCTCATTAAGCCCGGAGTTGATCTAACATGAGATGTGCTTGATTTTGGTATGCCACTATTCACAACTGGTGGCACAACTTGCATAGGTTTATCTTTTACACTCATTGAAGGCATGGAACCTGTTGACATTGAATGTTTTGGTGCGATCACATTACTGTCTGTAAAAATTGACGCTGCACTGCCAGTTTCATAGCCCACATCACACTCAGAGGAATCGATAGCTGAATCCGTATTAACAGAGTTGGCATCATCTAGCTTTTGCCGCGCATACAGTGGATCGAATTTAACAAATAAACTTTCCTTGCCTCGATCTATGTGGCTGTGATTGCGATTTGATTCCGCGCACTTGACGAGGTAATCTAAACTTGTGGCGTCTATAAACATATCATCAGACGTTGGTACCTCTTTCATAGTTACATCACAAATGCTATCAAAGTCCGACCCAGTAAGAAGATCACTCGTCTCGTTCCTCTGCTCCAATATTTCATTTGAACGTTTGGGTGACATCGCCATAAGATCGCCGACTGATGAAACGGGTGTTATGAAACTATCATCAGATGTTGCAGCTGTAACACTTCCCCTAGCAGACAACATATCGTCATTGACTCTAGCCCCGCTTATTTCCGAACCACGTCCTAAGAAATTTTGGAATTTCTTATAAATGGTTTTTATGCCTTTATCATGGGATGTAAAAGAGTCGCTCAATATAATATTAGAAAACATTCGCCTTCCTTTATCTTGTGAGTACAGTATACTAATAAAACACACCGCCTGATAGATACAGGTTCGTTTGGACTATTATTAAATCTTGTAGGTCAACAAAAACAAAATAGAAAGAAGCAAATTTATTCTTAGCGCAACGGCTCAACGGTTATTTGAGTTTTGAATATACCTGCCACAGACTATATTATGACATCAAGAAAAATCGACTAAAGTCAGTTTACTGATTTACTATATCAAAAAAGGTTATTATGACACAGTGGCTAAATATGATAATGTATTTTAATACCGATAAGAATTAAAAAAATAGTATTTATTCGACGCTAATATAGTAAATTTATGCTAGACCCTGTGTCGCACCTGCACTTGGCACACACAGTTTCAAAATTGTATAGTTAATTTTATTTATAAGAAGAAAAGTAAGCCATTTATTGCAAATAATAATATATATCAATAAATTAACAAGAAAATTAATAAATTATCAACCATTACCATAGTAACATCCGAACTAACTTAAACTTCTGACAGCTTTTAACATTTCTACTATTTTGTGTGTTGAATAGAATGAGTTTTAGTTTTTAATAAAGAAAAACTTTCCTTTCTGAACCTGTTTCCAACACAGCCGCAAGTTTCAAATTGAGACTACGTCTTCTAGCAGCAGCAAAACAATTGGCAATTCAAAAAGTATTAATACTCCGATGCCCTCTTTCTCATAGTTCAAATGGACAGCAAATTTACAAAGCCTGAGAGAAATCACCAATTTAGGATTACAACCTAAACATTATATGCTGCTCAATATGTAAGACCAACAAATGACAGCAAGCATGATACCTATGATGATACATAAAATATCTCAGTAGACTAACTCTAAGAGAAATCTACCGAGAAGTTAATGACACAAGCAAAATATGTCCCACAATAATACAAATTATATGCAGTATGTCATTATGTAAGGTTCATTGGAAATTGGAAATATTAGTTTAGTGTAAATATGTACTTGTTGAAAAAGTGTATTAGTTTATAATATATGTAATATTAGCAAATTGAATAATTGTGGTAAAAAATTAATAATAATTTTAGAAATGATTGACAAAACCAAATACCTTAACAAACACTGCAGGATTCAAACATAGCACCTTAGTTAGAAACATCCTTCACTTATTTAATTAAGAGTCACTTCATCTATTTTGTTTACATGTATAATGGCTGATACTGATAATAATTGAATATCGTACCTGGTCTAGCGATAAGCAGAGGATCAGTTTCAATCAAATCTTTCACCTCCTGCTTAAACAAGTTTAACTCATGCTTCAGCTCCTTGAAACCATTTTTTATGTGTTCGAAATTTGATATTTTATTTTCTGTATCGTATCCACCTTTTCTGTGAGTTTCATGAAACAGCCAGCGTTGTGGACATATAAATGGGATAGAATATTTGTAATTGTTTGTTTTATTCAAGGTATAACACAAAGTTGCATACTGTCGATTATTTCTTATTATATTCATATATGTATTAATTTTATATAAAGCCATTATGTACTTTTTACGACCTCTATTTAAATTAATTTTCCATCACATATCTAGTTTACCATAAAAAATATATTTAAAATATTGGATTGTATAACCTCACTGAATTTGACATTAGTAAACATATGTGAGAAGTTCAGAACATATGTCACTGACATTACACACTATCAACAATCGGGTTGTAATATTATTTAATTAGCAGTTCATGACATAAAAAAAACCTCAATACAAATCGACTAACGAGATTTTTTTTAAATCTGTTAATCTGTTGATGAAAATTACTAATCATTAAATATTAATAAAATATCTTCAATAACATGAAAAAAGATAAAGTAAAGCCATTTAGTAAATTATTTATATTACATGGCTAACTTTGTTCATAATGGATACGATAATTTTTACCTATTGACATAGCTATTGAGCTAGTATGAGCTCTATGGTATGAGTCACATAAAGCCCCTTCCAGACGACACAATTTTTCACCCAATTTGACTAGATTGACAATCGAATCGGGTCGTTTGGACGGAAATATGAAATTCAAGGTCATTGGGTAGTCGGTATCGCCCGATTTGAGATTGCCCAATCAAATTGGGTGATGTGGACGCTAATTGGCCAATTCTTTGACGTAGTCACCGAGAAAGCGGCGTGCCAAGCGGATGTATACGATGCTAAATACTTGAGTTGAGTGTAACTATTAAACGCTCCTCAGAAGTAAACGCTTCTCGCATTATAGTGTTTTGCTTAGCTTGCTGAAACGTGTCATGATCCATCCTCATAAAATTTCTAAAATCGTCACTGTCCAGCTCTCTTACTATATTTATGTGACTCAGTTGGTTTCTTTTTAGCAACCATTCTTTGCTCCATATCCTTCCTTTTCATGTATCTATAGAATACCAAATTCAAACACAACAGTATTTTTTGAAAAATTAGACCTTTTACTGCATAAATTACTCAAACGGAAAAAACGAATTATAATAACCGGGGATCTAAATATTGATACACTTAAAGATAATAATAACACAATCAAACTTAAAGATATTATGTATTTCTAATTATGGCTACACATTGATAAACCAACCCGCCAGCATTCATGTTTGGACCAGATGATAAGTAATATTGATAACTCGATAGGGAACACTCATGAACTATTTTTATCAGATCATAATACATGTCAAACATTAACATTCCCCGTTGAAGAGAGAAAACCTGATCTAAAATACTGGTATACTATAAATAGAGATTTTTCTGACGATAACATAAAAAAGTTTTTAGAAGCTATAGGGAACCTATCATGGAGTGATGTTTTCGAAAACACTGATGCAAACAGGAGTTTTAACCTATTTCATGAAACGTTTCTTCTTTTTTACAATCTTTGTTTTCCCTTAAAAAAAAAGAAAGTCTATGTGAATAATACTTCTCCTAAATGGATAAGTAAAGGTATAAAAAAATCTTGCATTCATAAAAGACAACTTAAAAAGATGTGTTACATAAAAAATTGCGATAATATACGATCCAAATATTTAAAATACAATAAAATACTAAAATCTTGTGTTAATCGGTCCAAAAAATTTACAAATTATAACTACATATTAAATTCTAAAAATAAAAATAAAGCCACATGGGACGTTATTAAAAATAGAACAGATTTCCATAAAACACACAATCACATAAGTGAAATAAATCATGATGGTTCAATCTTGTATAACTCTGATCAAATCGCTAACTCTCTCAATAACTATTTTATAGATAATTCAAATATTGAAATATCAACAAAAAACATATTATGCCCTCTTCCACCAACTAATAACTTCAGTATATATCTAAACCCATGCTCGAACTTTGAAGTGTTTCGCGTAATAAAAACCTTAAATAATAAAAAGTCTGTAGGATATGATGAAATCACCACAAATATACTGAAAATATGTGCTGGAATTATAGCACCAATACTATGCCATACAATTAATTTATCCCTAACAGATGGTGTCTTTCCCGATAAGTTAAAACTTTCTATAGTCAAACCGCTCCATAAGAGTAAGAGTCCACTAGATAAAAATAACTACAGACCTATAACGCTCATACCAATATTCTCCAAAATTTATGACAAGATAATGCATAGTCGACTAGTTCAATTTATGGTAAAATATAATATAATAAACGAGGAACAAAATGGCTTTCAAAAAGGTAAATCGACTACTCTAGCTGCATTCTCTTTAGTTAGGTCTATAACAGATTATTTAGACAAGAAGCATACCGTAACAGTAGTATTTCTAGATATGAGTATAGCATTCGATTTAGTTAACCACAAAACGCTACTCAATAAATGCGAGCGCTATGGCATAAGAGGTCCTGCTTTGGAATGGCTCCAAAGCTACCTCAACAATAGAGAGCAGTGTGTAGAAGTATCCCGCATAAACGAAAAACTTGTTGCAACGTTATCTAGATCTTCATTTAGACATAATAAATCTGGTGTGCCCCAGGGAAGTATTCTTGGGCCCCTTCTCTTCCTTTTGTATATTAACGACTTGCCAAGTGTTACAAAACACAAATGCGTACTTTTTGCTGATGATGTGTCAGTCGCAATACCACAAAATAATAATACTATACACCAACAAGATGTAAATAAAACTATTCACGATATAGTTAATTGGTTAACACTAAATAATTTAAAAGTTAATTTATCCAAAACCAAATTTATTCAATTTTCAAACTATACAAAAATTCCTCCCCAAATTACCCTTAACTATAATAACGAGATAATTAACAAAGAACAAAAAATTAAATTTTTAGGATTAACTATTGATGAAAATTGCAATTGGGGTATTCACATAGACGTTCTATGCAATAAATTGAATAGATTCGTATACGCCCTTAAAAAGCTGCGCAATACAGCAAATGAAGAAGCAGCACTAATAGCATATCATGGATATGTAGGCTCTGTTCTGAGGTACGGTATACTTCTTTGGGGAAACTCTACCCACATCCAAAGGGCTTTTATAGTACAAAAAAAATGTTTAAGAGCAATAACTGACACCCATCCATTAGAAAGTTGCAGACCAATTTTAAAAAAGTTAAAAGTTTTAACATTGGTATCACTTTACATTTTAGAAGTTGGCATGTTTGTCAGGAAAAATGCTCACCTATATACTAAAGTTAGCGAACATAGCAAGTTCCCAAAAAGAGACCCTACCAAATTAAAAAACCAATTTTGTAGAAGTGCACTCCACTACAAAAACAGTTACTTAATGTCCATAAAAATTTACAACCATATCCCACAAGTAATAAGAGAATTACCACTACAATTATTTAAAAAAAAACTTAAGCAATGGTTAATTGAAAAAACGTTTTACACTATTAAAGAATTTATTGATACTAAATTATATAACAGATTAAAGTAGAGATTTTTTAAACTTAATGTTAAAGAATTAATAATATTAAACTTGTTCACTATTAATAACTACAGACATAGTACTACTTTGATCTATTTATCTGATTCCTAGTAGGTATATTATCTAATAAAAATTCTGGAGTTAGATATATTGTGCTCCTCATAAGATGTTTAGATGAATACCTGTTGTAAATGTTAACCCTAAATAAGTTATGTTATTTACATTACATACATTGTCAATGTTAATAATTGTATATTCTAGTTCCTATTTAAAATTAAATATATTTACTTATGTTAAAATGTTAAGTATTTTTTAATATAGGTATTTTACTAATAGTGTGAGAATAAGAGATGTACAAATATTTCAATTATTTGTGTGTTTATATACAAAATTTAGGGTTACTTATAATGTTGACTATAATAATTGTTAATGTTATTTACTTTTTTAGTACACAGATCTTTGTGATAACAGATGTTTACCTAAGGAACCCAAGTATTCGTATGCCTCTTACAGAGGCGGATGTGTTGAACTATATTTTATTTATACCAACTTTGTAATGTACCATATCCTTCACGAATATATATATTTTTTTTTTTTTAAAAAAAACGTCGCCCCACACTAGGAATTTCTCCTGTATCGTGGGTGCGTTTCACAAACATGTAATATCACATACACAAACACCCAGACTCGGGACAAATATTTGTGGATCGCACAAATTTTTGTCCCGTGCGGGAATCGAACCCGCAACCCTTAGCGCAGCAGTCCAATCGCTTAGCCACTGCGCCAATCTTTATCTTCATTTTTTTTCATCTACATTTGTAGTTAGAGCCAAATTCAATCCAAGTTTTTGCTTCTTGGTAAGAGGCATCTTGATAACAAAGAAGTCCGGTCAGTAGAGGCAGCGGCACAGAACTAAAATTGGCGATTTAATTGTGTACGTGTGGATGGACGATCAGATTGTGCCCAATTCGGTCGGCAATCAAATCGGCTAATTAAATTGTGTCGTCTGGAAGGGGCTTAAAAATGGGTAAAAACTTTGTACAAAATCGTCATAGGACGTCAAGTATCCCAAACCTGAGTCAGCTGGTCCAGCCCAAAATTAATGAAACAACTTTGCAGCTGTTTGACACTATTGACAATTTTTATAGTCATTGTCAGTGTCAGACCTGACACCTGACATAATTCAGAATTGAGTGCAGGCAGCAAGTGGCGATTACTTTCACTTTAAAATCATATATTACGAATTATCAGGGTCGTGGTGCTCCAGGCGTTGAGTGGCTGTCGTGGCATGGTGATGTTTATTTAATTTCTGACGACATATAAAGAAGCGTTTCGTATTCTAAAAGCCACGTACTCAAATAGTGTTTAGTACATAAACAGCGGGCTATTCTAGCCTCAGCATGTTAAGATAATCTAATATATAATTTGAATATAACATTGTGAAAATGGGCATGGACAAATATAATAACATGGTAAGTTTCTGTTCTTCGTTCTACAGTGTTAGCTAAATATTGGTATTCAATGTATAAAAAATATTGAGTTAAATAATTATTTGTCGTATTATATATATTCCACGCAACATTTAACAATGCTCTCTATAATTTAATGTAATTTAAAATCTACAATCTACTTTATAGATGCAATATCATAATATGATATCAGTTTATTTATAAAAAAAAAAAAATAAGCACTGGCTCTTTGAGAGCTGAATCGTTTGCTCACTGTTAAATTGTAATATTAAAATATGTGTATTCACTATTATTAGATTATGATAATACATTTTTGTGAGTTATTTAAATAAATTATTATAGATTGGCTATCACAGATAGTGATCTAAGTAATTGATTTTAATAGGATGTGATAAGATTATTTTATAATTGAATGTCTATATTATACAGATATATTATCATTAGATGTGTCACTCATATGCAAATAATCACCATGATGTTTTATACATACATACATAAAGTCACGCCTATTTCCACGAGGGGTAGGCAATATATGTTATATATGTTTTATGCTTTCAATTTATTGTATTATTCCAACTATAGTTAAATGAATGTCATGCAGTATCCAACATTGTTATTGAAGCATGCTCCTGTGCTCAATTGACGTCACATCTTAGTTATAAAAGACAAGTGTTGTTATTGCTATATAGTAGAATAATATGGAACATCTTATCCAGTCCTAACTAAGTAAGCTGTAGGAAAAAAAAGCATGCTGTGTACAATAAATTATAAAAGCAGACAATACCTACCTGACTCCTAAACAATAAGGATTCTAAATTGATAAAGGAAATTTGAAAAATGATGAACTCAATTTGAAAATTGGAAAAATTATCAATTTATATTCAAGCTTAGCATGGCAAGCTTACCACAAGCAACATGCTAAAATGGCACCAAAGGTCATGTAGTAAGGATTCTAGTTTACCATACTATTAAATATATTTTTTCCTAATTTACACCTACTACTATTATGATTAAAAATTAAAACTACTACTAGTAAAAACATGGCTTTTTCAATTATTTCCTGAGGCATTCAATGATACAGGCTAGGTACTCTCCAGGTCCCTCATAATTTTCGTTGTCAGAGCATTTTTACAGGGCTCAATTTTGTTTTTCTAGGATGGCAAACCATCTGAGTATCTCTTTCCGCCTGAGATACTGAAACGGCTGAACTTTGACAAGAGTCCTGCCACGTTCAAGCCTAAGATCAGCGCCGCCAGTCCCGGCGAGGACTGGATGGTGGTGAGGCCGCTGCAGCGCTCCGACTATGATAAGGGCTTCCTTCAGCTGCTTGGACAACTAACGAGCGTTGGCAATGTCTCGCGGAAGCAGTTTGATGGTACGTACTTGTTTAGTCTTGAGGGAACGACATTATTTAAAAAACTTTGAGACACGATTTATAACGTTCTTACAGCTTTTGAGTTACGTGTTTACATCTTTGATCTGAAAAGCATTATCGCACGTAAATACTTTTGAACTAGTTCGTAAGACCGCTCCCATAGACGAACTACGCGAACTAGTTCTCTGATCTCTCGCTCTTAAGTTCTATAGTTCGTTTGATGCGCATCAAAAGAAAAGGCAAACATATCAAATGTAACAAAAGATCGAACGCATGAGCGTGCGATCTGCTTTCCTCTGATCCGATCTGGGAGTTGACGAACTAGAACAGCGAACTAGTTCGTTTAGGAGCGGCGAACCAGACTGAGCGATCCCAGTCGCGAACTAAAATGTTCTTTACAAGCTGCGCCGCGCGGTGTTATCAGCTACATTTTTAGCCTATGTGTTAATCCTGGGTGTCGGCTCTTCCATTCAAGTGGGAAGAAGTAACGAACATATTATATACACTCACAAATTTTCGCCTTTATAATATTATTGTGATGTGATAATTTGAAGTAAACGCGTACGACGGCGGCAGCGTGGCATAAACGAAATCTCGTAAAGTTGCAACACAATGCGGCATTCACTGATCTACGATATCCTTAAAATGATGTTGGACGATGATTTTATATTCCTGCCAATTTTACTACACTTTATCCCTTATTAATATTTATCTAAATCCTTTGTAATTAATTACTATTGTAACTATTCATATTATATATTTCACAAATGTTTTAGATAAGATAAAGAAAAGTAGTACAGTATTAAAATACTGTACTACTCATATACTTTTCATCGTAATTGTACTAATATTTAAGATTTCTATTTTTGAATTTTTTTCTAATAGCATTGCTCCAAATCAAAAGTATTGCATTTAATCACCGAGCATGACCAACGCAACAAATTAACTTCGCAATAATTATAATAACGTTAAAGCATATATACACGAGTTTGTATCGTTACACTTGAGGCCATGAAGTTAAGGCTAACAACACACTGTACACACATTGCGACATAATATAACTGGTTACTTTCTAACACCACTGTGCTGAGTAGGTAAAATGTAGATTCACCGAACAGATATTAAGTGTGCTCTCCGAGTTGTTCATTATAGATGTTACTATATAACATAAGTCAGGACCTAACCTAGGAATAAAGGTTTTCTTTGTGAAATCTTAACTGACCACCGCTCTGAGAGACGTTAATGATTACTTAAACTAACACTAACCGCCGAACTTACCGCCGAACTCAGGGACATTTAATGATTACTTGACAGAGTCGTGTGGAGGGAGAGTGGGGAGGCCTTTGCCCTGCAGTGGGACACCACAGGCTTGTAATAATAATAATAAACTGTCACTAAGTATAGGTTTCCTTTCTGAAACCTTTCCTTAGTGTCAGTTTAAGTAATCATTAACGTCTCTGAGTGCGGTGGGAAGTTAAGATTTTACAAAGTAAACCTTTATTTAGTGACAGATTAAGTTATCGTTAAATGTATCTGTGTTTGGCGGTAACTCTGCCCATTAGTGTCCCTGCCCACCCTTAACTGTTACCCAATGTGACGACTGGGAAGAAAAATCAACCACGCAACAAATATTTAACTAACTCACTTACTTACCTATAGCCGGCAAATACCTAATTGCCACCTTTATGCCCGGCTATAAGATTGTTCTTATTCTTATAGTATGGTTGATGTACAACCTAGTGTCAGAGCTTAAGGTAGACCTCTGACATGACTTTACACAACGTTGAAAAATCTATCAGGCGTTTTTCTTCACCGTTTTGAGCAACTGATAATTAATGTTTAGTACCAGTGCACATAAATTCGAAAAAACTGGTGTTTGAACTAGCGACCTTTGACTTGGCAGTCCAACGGTCATACCACTCGGCTATCACTGCAGCTACGGCTATAAGATAATATGACGGTCTGTTTATGCCATGTTCGCAATCACAGTGGAGAGAAATGCTCTATAATACCTATATCTCGTAGTTAGTTACACAACTAATTCGATATAAATATCTAGGAGCTCAACAACATAATGATGTCTTGTTCACAATAGATAATCAAAGATGTAACGTAAAACTGGTTTGTATGGAATGCGAAACTTGACATTTTATATGTGTGACCTTGGCGAACCGGCGCGCGCTATGATAAATAGTAGCCTTTCTATAAGCCTCGTTCAGTTCCTGATTTTTGTTTAAAATACAAATTGCTTGATTTATTGTATTACCGTATTATATACCTACTCACAGTGATTAGCTACCATTGATTAGTATGCGGGTTTAATAGAAATATGAGATACATCAGGGCATGATTATATGTTTTTTTATTAGACTGTTTAATGTCCTGCTGTTGGGCAAAGGCCTCTCCATTATTCCTCCACAAAAATGTCCAGCGCCATGTATTCCCCGCAAAGGTGTCGAAACTGTCCCGCCATCGCCTTCTCCGTCTACCTGGTCGTGGGCGATTAATTTTATGTTATATGACGTATTGTTTCTATAATTGGTTTACTTACGAAATCAAACAGAGTCCAATGCCTCCGGTGGACTGCATCAACGAATTGACTTTAATCAATACTCGAACATTTCAGAGAGGTTCACGAGTATGAAGCAGTCTGGCGGCTACTATGTGACGGTGATCGAAGACACACGCATCTCCAAGCTGATCGGCGCCGCCACGCTCACTATCGAACAGAAGTTCATACACAACTGCTCCGTGGTACGTATCTATTATAATATAAAACAATGCCAAGCCAACCCTGATTGTGATCTGTTTGCCAACGAATAGACTAATGTATGAAAATAGTATGCTTGAAGTCCTGTAAGATGAGATGAGCATATCAATGCGTTTCTATTGTATTTATGAACTAAAGTATGAACGGCCTATAGCCGTTTTAATTGAGTTAAATAAATAACCCAAACCGGAGCCTGATAATAACAGCTATTCCTCTTTTAACGCCCTAACTCCTTAGAATCCCACTGTAGGCTATCCTTAGTTTGTATGTTGCGTAAATTGTAGTAGTTTTGTAGGGCGTTGGCGGTAAGGTGCAATATGCTCGCCCGCAGGTTTGCTCGCTGCACGACAGACGTAAAAGTGACCTTATTTAAAGCGTTCTGTCAGTCCTTTTATTCGAGCGGCCTGTGGGTGCCATATACACGCCGAGCCTACAACGTCCTGCGCGTACAATATAACAACGCCTTCAGGATGCTGTTTCGGCTGTCGCGACGTTGTAGTGCATCGGGCATGTTTGCCGAAGCTCGCACAGATGGCTTTCATGCTATCATGCGTAAAAAAGCGGCTTCATTGCTACAGCGTTTGCGTAACACTCGGAACGGCATCCTGAAAATGATTGTTAACAGGCCAGACTGTCCTATACAGAGGCACTGGGTGGAAATAGCTATAGGTACTCATAGATAGATCGTCATCACGTAACATCACGCCTGTGATTCCCGAAGAGTTGATGTACCTATGGTGCTACCACACTGAGTCTCGAGGGCGGGGTTAGGCAATTTAATTGTGTTAATGTCCAATCATTAAGTGACCTTACTAACAATACTAATATAGACTATAAGTACTGTCTGTTACAAACACATCACTAAACAACCTATGGACTGTTCATGTCTGAAATAAAGATATTTTATTTTATTTTATTTATAAGTCTTGCCAGAAGCCTTTTAATTTCCTAGAGTTAGCAAAAAACAAGGCAGAAAAAATACTACTAACCGATATTTTACTACTTTACACTATTATAATTATTATGTATACAAAATCTATGTAACATTATACAACTCAAATACAAGTTTTAAAAATGACATTTCTATTCTAGCACAAACAAGTTTTAATTTATTCTGAGCATAAGGTTTAGTTTGTTCGTAGTTTTAAAAAGATATACAATTTAATCAATAACTTTGCTTTTGGGCCTGTAAAATATTTTGGTTGGTTCAGTTATGACAAAAAAAAATGGACCCTACTACTAACGAAGTTAGCTTCACTGCTATCCACTACCTACCTACATCTATGAAAGGAACCAAAAACCAAAGCAATTTTTGCAAAGTCGGGTGCCAAGTTCCCCTGACTCCCCTGTGTTTTGATTTTTGTCTTGTTATGACTAAACCTACCTTTTTTTTTACCATACTAGGCCTTGCTAAACAAAGCCTAGTATGGTAAAAGTCCCTCAGCCAGGGCTTCCCTATCTAGAACTTCCTGTGGGGTTCAGGTTATAAATAGCGCGTAAGTCTGATGTTTGCATGTATTCTTTCAGCGAGGACGTCTAGAAGACGTGGTCGTTAACGATACATACAGAGGAAAGCAGCTCGGCAAATTGTGAGTACCTATATAACTGGATTACAATTTACTTTCACTATACATTACACTACATTATTTTATTTCTATTAAAATATTATTGACGGATCAACCCTAAATACTTATGATTTAAACAGTGATAAGGCTGCTACAAAGGATTTATCGACCCTAAAAAATTGCATGGTTACTACAACTTTTTCTGAAACCATTGTTAGTGTTTCGTTATAGAGGACTCTAGTTATAATTACTATTTCTTCTAGAATCGTGGTGACAGTATCACTGCTAGCGCAAGAGCTGGGATGTTACAAAATGTCTCTGGACTGCAAGGACAAACTAATCAAGTTTTACGAGACCTTGGGCTACAAACTCGAACCAGGAAATTCTAACGCTATGAATATGAGGTACGTTACTTAGCATATGTTAAGTATTTCTATACAATATACATGTACCTGTGTATGAGATTAACACGTCCTAAATTTTGAGCGCTGTCTCATAACTGAGTTTAGTATACGAATGGCTATGATTTTAATGTCCATCAAAGTTAGAATCTTTATATCAGTAATGTAATTAAATTCAATTTTAATTAAATGAGCAGCGGTTTCTCCTCATAGTTCTACATACATACAATTCCCGAAAGGATAGGTTAAGGCATGTAACAGGTAACTAATAGGTCGCAAGTATATTACCATCCATCGGGTTTGGGGTCCACACCAGGTTTTTAACCTCCGACGTCTTTTATGTCCCCGACTTTACTATTTAATTTATTGCAGATTCGAGGATCCATCTTGACAATTAGCCGCTGGGACGTCCGACCTGCGCTCTAAACTGTAAGTACGCACCCTGGCCGAGCAGACTTCACGGCACATCCACCCGGGACAAACATCTTCTTTCATATTGTACAAACCAACCGCCGAATATTATGGATGCGGTATTACGTCTTTTAAATTCATGCATCAAGGTTGTGCATTTAAATTGACTCTGATATTGTCTACTAATCCTTGTTCAATGTGTTCGTAAATTAACCTGGAACCTTTGGTCAACAAATCAAGTTGGTTTACAACTGGTATCTGCACCAGATAACTAACCTAGTTAACAGATCACAAAGGTCTATAATCCTGTGGCAAAATATATTTCTAACAAAAGGAAATATTTCATAATACTGTAGTTTAACTTATTGGTTACTCTGTGTAGTTCTTAAAGCACGTTTTATATTTCACGTTTAGCTGCAACACGCTTTTTGTTCACTTATTGGATTATGTTGTGTTTTCTGTTTGGTCGTTCGTGTGATTACGGTCGCAGGGTCAATTGTTGTATCCATCGAGGGTAGAGATTACCAGCGGTGACTTCCCCACTCGATGGGGTCATCAATTGATTGTGGATATCCTAGCTCATAATATAAGCGCGTAACGAAGAGTTACATGCAATACATTTTTTGCTCACATTAGGATATTGTTATGCTTTTGATTTGTTAATTACGCTAAACTAACGAGCGTTAGAATTATGTTGCCAATTAGTTGTAGTGCTTTATTTGTATCATAAGTTGTTAGAACTTAGTCAGTTGTGCTACCTATGTGATAACTATATTCTCTCAACCCAAAGCTTGTAACTGGCTATGTTTTATTAAGTATAACATTTATTTTGAAGCTTCATGTACTTAAATGTAGAGATATAAAATAACTATTTTTGTAACTAACATTGTGTTAATTTGCGTTATTAAACCATTGCTGCTTTATGTTTTCGTTTTATTTCTTGCACCATGAAGGTTGATAAGGTTGCTACACTATCAATGAAACAAGGATACAATTTTACATGTTTATTTACAGAAGTGTAAACGTTAGTGGATCGATTTGAAATTCGTTTACCATACATGAGTTACAATATGAATTGTTACTGATGGAAGTTCATCCACACGTTAGGTCAAGTCGTCTCAGCCTTAGTAACACTTTACTGAACAATCAATTACAATCTACAATTAAATACATCCATTAAAATTAAACTGGCCTAAGCATACGGTAATATTTATAACTTATACGAGTTCGTTCTTATAAGAAAAAGCCATAGTAAATAACTGAATTTTAAGTTTTTGATGCTTCAAGGCTAATGGAATTACATCGATTCCGTTCGGCACTGTTCGTGTACCATAGGCTATCGTTGTCCCATAATGGATTATATAGATTATTTAATACTTGACCTTTTTTTAAATAATTGCGACCCTTTACATCCATCGTCTCGAAAGATCATCTGTTCAGTTTGTATTTCATGTTTTTGGCCATAGGCACTGTTGTTGGTAGACGTTAAAAGACCAATTCCTTAATACTTAAATACAGATATTAATTGTAAGTGTCATGTATTGCTTTTTAGTGATATTTACCCATTCGCATATTGAATTGTATGTTATTAAACAATCGCGCACACCATCATTCCAGATTACATAATATAATTATGACAAATAATAATAAAATTATTAAGGAATAAATGGAATGATTTAAGAAAATTGTTAAAGACTTGAGTGTATTCGTCTTGACAAAATACATAAGAGATATATATAAAGGTACAGCTAATGTAATGTACGATACAGTCTACAGGTCAGCAACTTTTATAAAGGCCTTTTTAAAGACCGTACATTGTATAATTCGCCTGTTCAGTTTTGGCAGATACTGTACATGATTAGTAAAAATTATAGACCCATTCAGTCTGGTATTTATTATATACATGAATATTAGACTAGTAACAATAGATATAAAATACCTTACCAATCCATATTAAGTGTTAGGAGTACCATATACTTGAAATTGTATACTTTGACAGTAATGAGCATGAGCATTCAGTGTTTTGTGCAGTGTTTATTGTTGTGTCAGGTGAAAGATCGTCGATTGTTCGACCCCTAATTCAGTCGTATACATTCTTGATACTTGACATTATCTTTATATAAGTTATGACAAAACAATAAAGCCAAGTTTCAAGATTTTTTCCTAGTTATAACAATTTCAAGTACCGAACCTATTCCACTGATACCACGGACATTCAAACAAACACTTACATCAAGTTACACCCTCATATGCCGATTGCACAAATCCCATTTATCCACAGGAAAAAGCAGCTCATATTTGTACAATTATATTTATTTTTAATATAGCAAAGTTACAAGCTAGAGAAAACATGGCAAGCGATTATGTACCAAGTATTTTATAGTGATGCGTGTACAACGAGTGACATAGAATGCTTAAAATGCCAGTTGCCGATGCATTACAAGACCATATAAAGTTGTATAATTTAATGTCACCTCCTCAGGTAAAAAGTCCTAATTCGGTTCAACGAAGGTCACGATAAAAAATTTGAAAATATCAATACAATGCCTTAATGGCGTCTAGTCTCACTTGAGCGCTTATATTTGGTTCATATCAATTTATAATACTTGTTCCCTAATATTGACTTTGCTGGCTATGACGTCACTAGCCAGTATAAATGGAGTGAAATCATTTTGTTTTTAAAGGCTGTGCCCACACCTAGCGACCTACGGGCATTAACGAATGAGTTTATTTAAACTAGAATTTTATGTTTCATGCTTTTAATATACGAAATAACATTTCATAGGCGTGCAATTACATACAAATATCGTCATAGTATGAAAGCTAATAATATCGTGGGGAACATGGTATCAAAATGAAATGTAATTCAGTTGCACTCATCCGCATTTATTAAAGTTCGCGATACAGAGATTCCATCTCAATTTCCTCTTTAAGTCAATATAAAAAGTAGCGCAGAGCACTGTTCATTACATTTTTCCAAATGTACTGTAAATCCAAAACGGTACTTTATTTGAAATCTGTTGCCTATTACTATAATAATAAAATACAGTAATCCTTAGAATATGAATAATACAATTTTAAATATGAATCTCAGTAAATTGTAAGCAATATTTCGAAATAAATACACAAACTTAATCTACTCAAATTCATTCAAATACATATTTATAGTCTCTGTACCCCAAAATAAAGGTATTGTAAGATCTGCAAACGATTTTGTAAGTTTGTTTATTTGTAATATCAAGTCACCTTGTTTCACTTAGTGTGTTTCTTTAAAATATTGAATAATCTTACTTATCAGTTGGACTTTTACCAAATACATATTAAATTAACATATATCGATAGTTTCTCGTATTGAGACAACTATGGAACTACACTAGCGTATCGAGAGATTAATTGCACAGATACCGCCATTCGCTTAGTTTCGAGTTGTCTTTAGCCTTTACTGCACAAGTGCATGCATAATTATGCATAACAAACATACATATAACATGCCAGGTAGTCTCGCCAATCAGTTCGTGGCTCCTACTTCTCCCCAGCGTACACCTAGCACACTCAATAAAGGCTTCTCATAAATAAATTAAATTTAAATAGAACCTTTTGTAGTGTTGGTTTGCGTTCTACCATAATGTCAGACGGCGCGGCGGATGGCACCGGGCCGGATGATGCCCTGGTGGATGGCGTCGGCCCGGGTGGTGCCGAGGTGGATGGTGTCGGTCCGGGTGGTACCGGGCCGGATGATGTCGAGGTGGATGGTATCGGGATGGGTGATGCCGAGGCGGCAGGTGTCAGGCTGAGTAAAGCCGGGTTGAATAGAGCTGGGTTGGGTGGTACCGGGCCGTGTGATGTCGAGGTGGATGGTATCGGGCCGGGTGATGCCGAGCCGGGAGGCGGCGCGGCGTGCGAGCACTAGAAGGGCGGCGGCGCGGTGCTGATCTTGGTGCCGAGCTTCATGGGCCCCTGCCCCCGCGCCGAGCGCCGCGCCTCCATCTCTCGTTGCCTCTGTAGCTTTCGCTCCTCCCTCTTCCTACGCATCTCATCCATTTTTGATGCGTTGTTTTCTGTGGAAAAGTAGATAGTGAGCTAGGCCAAATCTAAACTAATCTGGAACGTGTGTGATTTCTGATTTAATTGCATTTAACAACACAGTACAGTATGCAACTGGGCATAGGCCTCAAAGCGGGTTTATTACCGCTAAGCTAGTCGTGTTGCACCGGAAACGGTGACGCGCTGTCCGTCACAGGCCTGTAAAAGATAATTCTATTTTGATTGAGGTTATGTCTGTGTGAAAATTTGTAAAACTACCTACTATTGAGGATATTGCTGTATTTTCTACATTTTTACTAACCCTGATGTGGTCCTCTCCTAACAATCTATAAGTTTAAAAAAATCAGTATTTGAATATTCTGTGCTCCGATTGCTTATAGGTACTTGTCTTGTGTGGGCGAGATACATAATTTAGGTTGCTAGATCTTTATAATACGTCAAAATCATTCGAAACGTGGTCCTTGGAGGCAGTCCGGCCTTCTAAATCTCTGACCGCCCTCTAAACTCCTCCCTTGAAGAGTAAAACCTTCGAAAACCTTGTCCTCCGAGGGAAATGTGTTCCAGAGCGTCCGCGGAGCCTTACCGTCCACGTTCTCCTCGATGGGCTCGAAGTCCCCGTCGTCCCAGCCGGCCAGCGAGTCGCCGCTGTTCTGGTGCGCGGCGGGGCGGTGCTCGAGGCGCGCGCCGCGCACGTACGTCGCGTTCGCGTTGTTGAGCGCGGGGTCCGTCCACTGGGAGTTGTTCCACGTCTCCGACGGACTCGCTAGCTCCGCTTCTGCGCACTGTTCACATTTAATTATTTATTTAAATATCATTTTATAAGCACATACGGTTAAAACATTTAAACTTTTAACATAAAAAAACAATTATTATATAACTTAACATATTAAAATGAAATTTTGGAACTGAAATTTTATTAGAAATCTTAGATTAGTATCGTTTCAGTAACTTGATATGTCTTATCATAAAATTTACCATTTAAATTCACTTGATTACATCAAAGTGCTTGAAGATTTTTTATCTGTTTATTTATAATCATGCTTGAAATCTGTAATGTTTTTTATGGATTAAATCACGTTTTAAAATACCGTTTTACTATAGAGATTTGCAATTTCCAAAGTTACATATTTGACTAATATGTAGCTAACATATTTTTTCGATTAACAAGTAGAAGTCAAAGATTAAATGAGTGAAGAAGTAGTGCTCACGGGCTGTTCCTGCAGCGTGCCCCACTCCTCGTTGTCCCAGTCGTCCTCGCACAGGGCGGCCAACGCCGGCGTCGCCTGCGCACTGCCACTGCTGGGCGGGGACTTTGCGCTTGCGCCGGTACCTGTAGTTATTTTTTAGGTTACAATATGTTTCGGTATCTAATACTTAAATATTAGAAGTCTCTAATACTTCTGTTAAAAGTAAGGGATTGCATTATAAATAGAGTTGAATATATTTTTGTTGGTTTCAGGTTGCCATCGCAAAGCTGTGATAATCAAGATGAAAGTTCTTCAATTTAAATGTTTAGGTATAATTTGCAAGATATTATTTTTTTGCCTAGTGAATTAAATGTGTGTAAGAACCTCTTGGTTGTTTTTATCACAAAGATAGCAAATAAGTGTTTTTTTCTTATTTATAACGTAATAAGGCGTTTTATTTCGGCATGTGCACTTAAACATTCGATTGCATGGTTTCAAAGTTTTATTAAAGTTAGTTTACAATACCTGCGCTGGAGTCGATCTCGCCCCAAGCGGCCATGTCCCAGTGATCTGGGTCGTAGTCGGAGGCGGACTCGCTGTGTTCCAGTGACGTCATCGAAGTCACTGATGACGTCGTCGTGGACATACTACTCGATGACGGTTGCTCTGCAATTAACATTGATTGATGGGTATATTCGATTTTAACTTACCTTTTTTTACAGAATTCAGTTTTAATTAGGCATATAACTTACTGTAAGCTTAGAAAGAAAATCGTAATCGAAAAGTTTTTATTGAGTAATCTCTTAATGTGCTTAAGTTTATCAAGATTTAGTTTCTAGAGCCAAATATTATTTCAATTCAATGCAATGGGTTAGAAAATAATTTCATCTCATCTCATCCCTTGGTAGTAAGCTTGATTGTCTAGGCTGCGCGGGACATCACTTGTTGCGACTCTATACTTCCAACCCTGAATCCTTCGTAAAAGAGAGAATGTCACACCGGAGCTTACCGAGCGAGCCAGGTTTAGAGAGCACGGATTTGGAGGAGTGTGCGACGCGCGCCGTGTCGGAGTGTGAGCGGTAGAACTTGGCCGTCACCGCCGTCACGGCCCAGCCCGCCCACGTGGCCGCCGCGTTGCTAAGCGACGGGGTCGCCGTGTGCACGTCAGCCTCTGGGGTAGGCAAAATTCATCATTGTATTGGTGATCAAAGGGTGTAGTGGACGGATTTAGGGTATCGTCACTCGTGGAGGCGGAGATTTGCTACCTACTTTTTACTGTATTTGGGCCCCTAAACGGGATGGCCGTGTGGTCCGCCCCTTTCCTCCCGTGGTTGTCGTAAGAGGCGACTAAGGGAAAATTCAGAAGATAGGCAGCAGCGTCTTCTGTAACTTCACCACCAATAATACTGCGATCCCCACCGCTACCGCTTGCCAAACGGAATGGCAGTAAGTATTAATATGCAATAAAAGTAGTACATTAGTAGTGTCAACCCGTTTACTCAAGTGCAGCTTAATAACATCTTCCCAGGCAAGTCCATTCTCAGTACAGTCTATATAACAATCATGATAACAATAATAATAGCCAGGTATCTTACCCATTCCTTCCTTCAAACTTGGATCTTCGGAGACCTTCTCTAATTTGCCGAGGAAGCCTTTTATAGTTCTAAAAGTAGCATCACGAACCTGGTGGCAAGTAAATTATACGTACCTTATATTATATTCTAGTTTAGTTACAACAATCTAATGTGGAATTTTTAATAACATCCTAAACAACAATTTTATAAAATAAAATTTCTATACAAAAATCGTTTAAAACAAAATTGAATGGACGCGTTAATGAAAAGCGTAATTAATCCGATAGTTAAGTACATGTGTACATAACTATTTAGAGTTTTAATTGAGTTAAATGATTACTGTTCGGTATTATCAAATCAATATATGAATGAGTCACCAGTGTTGCCACGATCCGAAACCTACCAAATAGTAATTTAAATATACCACATTATCAAACATACTTGTTTTTCTGGATCCGCGGTCAGGGGGCAGAGAGCCGGTAATATCCTGTTGGCGACTTCAGCCAGTAAGAAGTACTGCTGCGTGGCCGCTAGAGCCAGCACGCCGGCTTGCCGCGCCGGCGGGAACGCGTCGCGGGTGGCTCGCACGAAAGCCGACACTAACACCTTCTGTCTTATCTGAGGGTGTAAATGCTGCGCGATCTTGCCCAGACATACCGTTGTGTTCGTCCTGAGGACAAGACGCTGATATGATTCACGAGAACTAATAAATAAAAATACCATGTGCTACACGGTAATGGAAGGTTGGTTGGTAACTGCCGTGGTTTACTCGAATATGATGTAACCATGGTTGCTAACAAGGTCATAAAACTTGGTCGCAAATGACCATCTACACGCTTGGCAACCAGCAAGGTCATCTTGCTGGAAGACTCAGTAGGTGTACCAAGGCTTCAAAGCACATTTTAGCGTAATTATTAGTAATGAACGGATTTAGCTATCAAATTATCTAGGCGAATTATTTTACGACTCACGTTCTATTTGTCACGAAGTGCTATAATAATACTGGAGATACAAAATTGCGAAATAAAAACCTTACCCAATTTATAAACAGTATTGGTAAAAAGTTCACAGTCAGAGTTACAAATCGGCATTAAAAGATGGAAGACTTCTTTTTAAGACTGTTTAGGAACTCACCGTATCCCGCCCTGGTCATCTTTGGCCTGTAGTCTGGCGAAGTGCCGCAGCACTTCTACGTTGATATTGTTGTAGTTAAGCTTGGACGAGAGGTGGACTATCGATTTGACTGTCTGTTCCCTGATCGTGGGGTTCGTGTCCATAAACCCGTGCACCACTTGAGGGAATATTTGGTCATTAACCTGTGACATTCAAAAATATATTAAGTGGATATATATCCTGTATAAAAAAATCAATAAAAAGTCGAGGACCCCACGACCCACTTTGGGAAAGATGCCTTAAAATTATATATTTTAAATATAATTTATTTTAAGAAGCCTTTTATATCAATAGTTAAAATGTTTACAACGATTATGTTTTACAGTTTGCGAAATGCGAATTATTTAATTTAATACATAAATACGTCGTGGTGGCCTAGTGGTTGACATACCGGATTTCTATGCGCGAGGTTGCAGGTTCAAACCCAGGCAAGTATCAATGTGACTTTTTCAATGTCATAAATACTTTCTTAGATATTTTCCGTCACCGTCAGTCAGTGGTGTTTTAACTGACTGACGGTGACGGAAAACATCGTAAGGAAACCTGGATTTAATTATCTGAAATCGCCAACCCGCAGTGAGCTAGCGTGGTGATCAGTGCTCAATCCTTGTCTATACGAGAAGAGGCCTTTGCCCTGCAGTGGGACAGTTATAGGCTGTTATTATTATATATTATAATACATAAATACGAGCCGTAAACGTGACATATCATCATCTCTAAGCACAATTCTCATTAATCTTCCATTGGTCGGTTTCTATGACATTGGACCTTGGAAGGGTTTATTCTTAAGTGCTATTTTTATTATTTATTAGACGAGAAGGCTATTAAATAATGTTATTGAATGTTAAACAGTTGCGTAAAAAAGCTACTTTGTTGAACAACGGAATTCCGTATACATCCGTGTTAGATAATGCCGGTCTAACAATCGTTATTTACCAAACTATGACTGATATCACAACAGAAAGTACTCATAACTCGAGGACGATAAACTTGTTTTTATTCTTTGAGTTTTTTTTCCTTTCATCATCCATTTCAAATTCTCGTTATAAATTTCAGATCAAAAAGAAAATAAGGAACGATACTACGTAAACAAAATTAATTTAATCTTATCTAGCAATTACTATTATTAATTAGATTCTACAGAAATTATACAGAGCCGTAAAATTATAGCTAGTAGCAGAGTAAAATATTAAAATTAAGTTTATCTTGGCCGTTTATTTTTGCATCGAGTTTGATATGAATTTCTTTTCTATAGATGCGATTTACAGACATGAAAAATGACGTACAACCAGATTCAAATCACTTGGCCAAAGTTCCGATCTGGCTTTCGACCGGCAGCAGTTCGGTAGGGAAAAAGCTATTAAACTGGTCACCTTTTAAGGCACAAAGAGAGAGAGAATGCTTTAGAGATGAAGGGCATTAAAAAATAAAGTAATACTTACAGTGGAGTTCTGTAGATGCATAATAAACTGGTCTAGCTGCTGCAACAGTCGCGACCGTGTAGTCCGGTCGTTAGATGCGAACAGTTTCACTACACATGGTACTATTTGTTTCTGGTAGTCCGAATCTTCTAAAAGTTTTCCCAACTGAAACAATAAAGAAATGTTGTTGGATACTTTTGGAGTAGATTGTATTACTATCAGGTTATGGGTACTAACTAAGTAACCACTAAAGTAATGTGTATTGATGTGTAATGATTATATTTCAAAATAATAATAAGTATATTCTGGCATTCAATGATCATAATGTAAAAGTGAAGGATATAACCAACCAGTGCGGGTCCTTTTTTTTAGAAAAGCTATCATAAAACATAGCTTTAGCAGCTATCATAACAGACCTCAAACTTAGGTGCCAGCAGTTACATGTGAGCGTTTTTATGATAGTTTAGTCTTTAATTGTAAATTATAATAAAAAAACATGGTATATTCACCTTGAACATAGGCGCCAGCACAGCAGACCCAGCATCTCCATAATGGAAAGCTGTCAACAGCTGTGGTAAAATCTTGTGAACACAGACGGCATCCGGAAAGTTGTCTAGGTAAGAACTCAGTGTGGAGAAGAACTTCCCCTTCTCAACTTTGTCCTTGATTTGTATCTCTTCAAGAAATAGCATGGTGTCTATAAGATCATTTTTGAAATATCCACCTATTTTTCGACACCTAAAACAATTGAATAAATAGCAATCAACAAAGGAAAATTTTAAAGTTACTAATATAAATCCTGTGAGAAAATATTAATGCAGTGGCCTAACTGATATAATAGCCTAACTTAATCTATGAATGCTGCCTTGTTCAGGCATTCTTAGATTAGGTTTTTGCTCCTTAAATGATTGCATACTCTTACCTTGTAATAATATCTGCTGGGTTTGGCCTGGAAGCTGGATTAGCACTAACTAGCTCACAGTACAATGTACAAAGCTGCTTCGGTATGTTATCTGTTGTTTTCAGTGCTGGCTGGTTTTTGAGGGGCCCATTGTATGCTTCCCATATAAGGCAGCCTAGACTCCACATGTCTGAAGAACTGTATAAAATATTATGAATCTGTTATTGTGAAATCTATTTAGAATGAAAAGACATGGTATACTGATGAATTTATTCTCTGAATGCAAAATGTTTGTTAAGTCACATGATTTTGGGTTTTATGACAAGCAAAGGGATGGTTATTTGCACTCAATGACTGTATACGTCAGATGCCTTAGCTTTTTAGATGATAAAACTATAGGAAAAAACGTCATGAGTGGTACCTATGATAGAGGATAAAGCATACCACCTTGAGTATGATACCAAATAATTTGTTGGAAAATAATTAACAATGAATAATAAGTTCCAAAGTTACATTTTGTACCAAAACAATTATTGAACATTGTTGCTTAATATTTACTTAAGTGTTTTAAAATATACAACATTAAAAACATTGCATACTAACCACTTGGTGACAGTTTTTAGTTTAATAGGATCATTCTTCTCTGGAGGGTCATATATTTCAAGAGCTGGTAATATTTTCATAGGTATAGGGTTAGCTGCGTCTTGTCCCTGTGCTGAAAGGAACTCAAAGCCCCCAAGTTTCCATTCTCCGGCTAAAGTCACAAATACCGAGTACAGGCAGACATTATTGTGCCTCATATTGCCATCATTATTTAAAAATGATAATGCTCTCTGTAACACGTCAATTACATTAGTAAGTTATAGCTTTTAAAGTGAGATTGTGAGCAATCTTAAGCAAGGATCATATCATTTGACCTTTTTCTTTCAGTATTTTAGTGATGATGCAATCCAACAAATAATCTTTAACAATCCTGAAAAAATATGCAAAAGGAACTTACAGTAATTTGAAATATGCCCCACGCAAGGAATAACTCTTTCTGAGGGCCTTCAAGTTTTGTATCATCTAAGTGTGTGGCTAAAGGTTCTACATATTCAGTAGCTACATATAAAAATTTCTCAGTTTCACAGCTATCTAAATAATGTAAAAGGCTAGGATGTCTCATAGTCTTTAGTTTCTTTAAGGAGGCCTTAGCTATGTCGAAAAGTGTTTCAGAATTCTTCTGAACGTCGAATATAAATATAGATACTTCATCCTGCGTGCCTCTTTTCTTTCCTTTGTGTAATGTCCAAACACTTCTGTCTTCTAATCCAGGGACAGGATCTCCTATTTCGTAAGGAAAATCCTTCGTAGGATCCCGGGAGAAAAACGACCACATAATGTTCTCTTTTATTTATTATTTACGACATTAATACATACTTTTCCAAAAAATCCACTTGGGAATGTGGACTGATTAGCATAGTCTATGAGAGTAAATATATACTAATGTAAATTCTATAATTACGCGTTAATTTACAAAAGAAAAATAAGAATTATTTTCTATTCACTAATTCACCATCCACAAAGAGTGGTGACAAATCTCAATCTGACAAGTGACACACGACACGATAAATGAAAAAATATACAGATAAAAAAAAAATGTAAGTAAAAAGTTAAATTAATTTAAATGAATGGAATCACACCAAATATGCAAAAATATTTTTTGTTTTTAAGACATTACTTTATTTTAATTGATTTAGTATCTAACGAAAGACTTATTTGAGTGAATACCTTAGGAAAAGATACCTTTTGTATTTCTTTTGTCGGTACATCACTATGGTGTATGTTTAACTATCACTGTCACTATCAGCTGAGTTACGTTTCAGTTAGGAAAACGTGTGATCTTAAACAAGATAAAGTATTTTAAGTAATTTTTGACAACTGTCTGCTGCTGTCAGTTGAACCTGTCCAATTCTCCGAGTTGGTGAACAGGAACAGGAATTAATTGTTTCTTGAATAACATAACATGATCCTAACATTATAACCTCTACTCCAATAAAATAACCAAGAAAACGAACACCAAATTTAGTGCAAGTTAAGTGATTTCCATACAAAAACATGTCGAAGTCAGTTGCTCGGTTGAAATCCATGAAGAAAGTTGCAGACAAACTTGACCATTCGTCGAAATTACGTACTAATGTTCCTGCTGGAATGGCAGCGGCAGGCCCTCCGCTGGGACCTATGCTTGGCCAAGTCAGTATTTTATTGTATTTCTTTATATTTGTATAACAAACTTATGTTGTAATAATCATAACCTATATTTTCATTTACTTCAGCGTAATATAAATATAGCAGCATTCTGCAAAGACTTCAATGAGCGCACTGCTAACATAAAGCCCGGTATTCCACTGCCGACCAGAGTGAAGGTGAATGCTGACCGTTCCTATCAACTGACTATCCACCAACCCCCAGCATCGTATTTCCTAAAGCAAGCAGCTGGAATCAGTAGGGGTGCTATGGAACCTGGTAATACTATTTTTTTGAAACAGGTGACAAATTTTGTCTGTCTATTTTTTTTGTCACCACAAAATGGCTATATCAATTATATGGAATTATGTTGTACAGTTAGCTTGAATTGTAGAGAATAGCATAAAATATAGCCTACTTACATCATATATAATGTGGTTAATGTTTATGAAAACAAATTATTTATATCATTTTTAACCGACTTAAAAAAAAAGGAGGAGGTTCTCAATTCGTCTGGATCTTTTATTTTTATGTATGTGCACTCATAATAATATATATGTTAACAAGGATTTTCAAATTAAGTATGTATACTTATATATTTAAGTACATTGCTAAAATTGTTCATAATTTATCTTTATAGTGAAAGAAACTAGTGGAAAAATTACATTTAAACATCTGTACGAAATAGCTAAAATAAAGTCACAAGACCCACCACTGGAATGGAGGCCATTGAAGGATATCTGTGTTATGTTGATAGCAACAGCAAGAACATGTGGGATAGAAATTGTTAAAGATTTGAATCCTAAGGTAATTTTGTCAATAGTTTTTACTAAACATTAACATTCCATTGAAGGTCTTACTGAGACTTTTGTTTAACTTAGTTATTAATCAATTATATACTATAATTGATTTATTACTAAATAAGATGTCCTGCAGCTTGAGACTTTATAATACTCTTCTGATGCTTTGCTTAATGAGCTAGTAGGAATTGCCATTCTTAATGTACTTGATTATCCAATTATTTATTGATACGTCGTTTTAAATGCTTTCAGGAATATGGTGAGTTTCTCCAGGAAAGAAAAAATATTGTAGAAGAGCAAAAGAAATTGTTGAAAGAGAAACGAGAAGCCAAAATGTTAAGAACAGCATAATTATACTAATATTTATAGGTAGTGAATGTTATTAGGGACTAGTTTGATTAATAAGGAATCCATTTACAGTATGAAGTTTTATTTTAATAAATAAAACAATTGAATACCCAAAATTACTTTATTCCATATATATTGAGTATGCCTTTGTGTAGTTCTACTAATATTTAGATCATACAGCTGTTATTTGTACAGGCGGTTGTCAAAGAATATTGTCATAATCAAGGGATTCTACCTACATTATGTAATCATAACATGGCACAGTTAGGCATTATAATTATGAAGTAATTAAGCATAGCTGAGTGATTACCAGAGGCAGATTGTTTTTACATCTAACGTTTAAACTACAGTTAGAGATTTACACAAGGAACAACTAGGTTTTCATATGTACACCATATACATATCAGTCTACAGACATTTACAACCTATTTCTAAACGACGATGTATAGTATTGATATTTATTCACTATACCTATAACCATATCACTTTGTGAGCACCCATGTGACATAATTCCAGTATAATAATTTAATTTTCGATAATTGTAATTAGTAACCTCAAACCGAGCAAGAAATCTTACGAGAACATTAACAACTATCAGTATCACATATAAGACAGTCTCTTAAGAAGTTTCCTTAGAGTACAACCAAAACTTAAAATAAAATTTGAAATCTTTATAAAAATATGCATTAAATATGCCTCTTTAAATCCTTAAAAGTAATCAGGCGTTTATATTCTTACCTACAAGAAGACAGAAAAATAAATATTTTAAATATTTGTAACACAATACTTGTATAAGTATACACAGATTATGCAAGCGTTGTATGGTAACTTGTGCATAAAATAAATTCGAAATACCTAACATCCCCAAGCTATATAAAGTGGTGTCAAAACTAAGATCTACACATTTGTACTGTAAATAAAATTTTGTACTTTGGTAGAATACTGTTCAGAGATTAAAAAATTGCCAAGTGTGTGTACCAAAAAGATCATTGCCAAAGGTGGAATATTACAGCCATCGGAAAGTTAAGTTATCAGCAGGTTAGGGTAGATGTGTGCTCGGAGCGCTTCAGTTTGGGCGAGTTTGGCAACACTTCTGGCAATTCTGTGACTTTGTCTATTGTAAAATCTGGCAAATCAGAAGACTCCATGTCCTTTTGCAACGGAATCCACACAGTACCGCCCAATTCCGCTTCTTTTCCTCCCTGAAATGAAAACATGAGATTTAATTGGCTACATAAAATAAATAATGACAAATCTTTGGCTTAGATTCAGATCCATAAATCTTGTTGATCGACAGGGCAGGCCAAGATTAACAAGTAGGTTCTTAAATTGTTACACTTAGTCATGGTACAGCTGTGTCCAGCAATGGACTAAGATAGGATGATAATGATGATGTAGATAATATTTACCTTTATATCAGTTTCCAGTTTGTCTCCAACCATAATGCATACGCGAGGCTCGACCTTGAGCATCTTGCAGGCTTCCAGGAAGATGTGCTGGTCGGGCTTCTCCCACGGCAGGTCGCCGGAGACCAGCACGCAGTCGAAGTACTTGCGGAGCCCCAGAAGATCAATCTTCTGCCACTGGGCGCGAGACGGCCCGTTCGTGATCAGACCGAGAAGGTAATCCTCCCTGTCCACATTTATTCACCAGCCTTTTGTTATTTCAAGCTGCCTTTAATGCTGCAACTCAGCACATGATACAACAAAGCCAAATCGTCTTGCACGTTACTGCAATTGTTCCAGCAAATTAACTGCTCTAAAATAGTGTTATGTTGTCTAAGCTGGTTTACGACGGTGATTTAAATGAATTCGTTACTCCTGATTTATGCAAGGAAGCCAACTATTGCAGTTAGTGCAAGAGAATTTAAGATAACACATGAAAATGGCCAAAGTATTTCACGTGCAATTCATAAGATGTATATAATTTGCACACAAAATAGAACTTAGGAACTAGAGATATGCTATGTTGAGATCAGACAAAACAAATAAAATAATTTATTAAAACATCTCAAAACAGCATACTTTATCAAGGTGTAAAAGACAATGGAGATATTTTAAATGACTCTGAAACAAATTTGGTATGGGCTATACTTAATCACAACTTGGCATTCACCTAGTTTATTCAACTTCCAAAACTATCTCCATTGTGTAACAGAATTTTCTGAGGTAATGTATTACCTTCGCCGTGATGTACTCCCTCATATACTTTACAAATACAATTCAAACCTAAGTGTTGCGCACGCGGCGCCCCGAGTTTACTCACTCGTTGAGCAACAACTGAACTGTTGAAAAACAAGTCATTTATTAGCAACATGCGCTCAAAGCCAACCCAATACAATTGCAAAGGCATGTGTGTACTTTCAATCACTGTGCATGTGCACAGCTGTATTTTTCTAGATTTTGTGATTTCTAATATAGGATTTGAAACCAATGCTTACGATTCCATTAAGGGGAAAAGTGTTCAAGTGTAATATGCCTCCACAATGTTTTGGTCCCGACTTTTCTATGATATTGATAAACCAGTATTGCGCTGATTATTCATAGTCTTATGTGGCATGCACGATCCAATGATAAACGTAAACAATCTAAAAATACTCGTATTACTAGTGAAATGCGTTGTGGGCAGGACGTGAGCGATGGAAACATGAATTACAGTTCTGAAAAATGACGAAAACAATTTAGTACCACATAACACCATGCACAATTTAAGTGGTAGCAGGTGATATTGTTCTAAGATCAGTCACTTACTTATTATAAATCAATAATATACTCACAGAGATTGAATACATAACCATAATGATTAATTCAACTGAATCAGGCAAACGTAAAAATATTTTGATATCTAACCTAATCTTAGAACAATGTTAATTTCTGCCATAATAGTAGTAATTTCTTCGTTCTATAATGACATTTATTATATACGCCATAGAAGTCAGTATAAAACAGTAAAGAAATTTCCAATTAAAATTATTTACAAATTATAAATAACATAAAATTACATCATGGAGAAATATTTTGGGATGGCGATCTCAATACACCTACAACTAAATATTTCTTCATAACATGAACGAGTGTAAACAAAATGTAACCAACGTACCTGAGCGACTCTAAGAGGTGTATTACTTCGTGCGTTAGAGCCAAACACTGAAACCTTAATTTTACCCATTGGGCTGATATATTTTCTGTAAAGAAAAGTTTTGTATTAACAAGGGGCAGCTGTTTTTATTTCAAAAGGGATTTTGATGCCGCCCGAGGTTTCAAAAATCTAAGAGTATCCTTGATAAGCTTACAGCCTCGACATAATTCGTTTTCATCCAGAATAGCCATGGCTTTGAGGTCGAGTTATATTGGGACATTATATTTAGGTTATTATTATATTCAATAGCTTCGCCATTGCACCAGGAATTTTTTTTTTTATTTCAGTTAAGTATAGGGGCCATTATAAAGTTATATAAATTCTACGTTTGTAAGTACTAAATTTGAAGAAAGTATTCGCAGTAAAGTTTAATGCGCTATCGTTTAGTAATCCAACAGTCGTTTTCACGATTAGAACAAAAACTCAACATCGTGCCAAGTCTTGTCGAATGAGATTTTAGGCAAAAGGTTAAGTCAAATTCGACAAGTACTATTGCGACTTTTTAATAATGTCATGCGTATTTTGTTTAAAATAATTCTTAACATCACTGACTAATTTGGAATTGTGCCCGATAATTAGCAATAGGCTCGCCCCTGCACGAGACTTCACCGTCTGGCGAAATGTGGGTGTGCAAAGTGCGCTTCCACCTACGGACCTACCAATTCATTACTGAGTGTACTGGCATTATGATATACCTAGATACATAAACAGGTTAAAATGAACAGCTATTGGTGGAGTGCAAAAAATGATATCATCGAGGGAAGTGCGGCATTATTTAAACGTTTTACACAATCAATAAGAACGAGAACGAGCGGGTTACTACGAAATCTTAAGAGATTGTATACAAAGTTGGAAAATGCCTTGGCACACAGTTTGGATCAAATTCGAGACATTGTAATATCGCGTTGCTGACCGATACTCAACACTTCTGTCGCACAAAACCTGTTGACTACCTTTCAGAACTTTGTAAGTAGGAACCTAGAAATAAAACAAGACGTTTTTTAGATTTGATTTGCGTGTTCCCAATCGACGCGTCATTTTCATTCACTACTTGGTGTCTTTTTACAATTATTTATAGCTGTGTCTGCTGGCCGTTTATAAATCTCTTGTGTACGCCCACGTCCAAGAATGAAATTGTTACATTTACGTAGATGATACAAATATTATCGCCCAACACGTATTTGGCGTGTTTACATTATTAGGACGATGACAAGTTCGTTTTGCTTACTCATTTCAAGTACTTGTGTATTTGTAAGGTAGGTACTTTCGTACAGCAGACGTAGAAGTGCATTCACATTCTAGGCCGGCTGCCAAGTCTAATCGTAAAAACATTTTCACCGAAATGTATCTACAGACATAGGTACCAGTACATGTCTTTAATAGACGACATACTCTCTTTGTCACTCGTTTGGCACATAATACGTGATGTAGACGTCCATCGGTGTAAAAGCAGGTGTCTATTACTATTAGAATGCTTTCTAGTTGATAACTGACATAAATTCAGAATGGATAGATTTATCATTAGTGATAGCTACACGTTGTGGGAGTCGGTAATCGTCTTGATTTTCCATATGACCTCAAAATTAAATTTATAATGTAATAATTATGAGTAAATTGTAACCTTGAGTTACACTGACACTAAAAGGGAATAGAGCATGACGATGCACATAATCGTGCATTATTTTGAGTAGGTAGGTAATATTTATACAACATAATGCAAACTGCGTTGTTTTGACATACCTCTGAATTGTACAAATGACTTTACCCAAACGACATCTGCAAGACTGCAATCCTAAAGTATGTGGGTTTGGAGTAAAATATATAAGCAATAATTTTGAGAATCAAGGCAAGGTTAGGACCACGTTTATCGTGTTCTGTTTAAGAAATTAGGAAATATACTAACTGGCTATATGTCTATAGTTTTTCGGCAAGCAGTTTCGCCATAGGTGAGCCGGCCATTCGTCAAGAGCGTAAGTATCATCATCAGGGCGGGCTCTGAAGGCGCGGAGGAAGTTTGATCCACTATCCACGGCAGCATCTTTGGGAAGACCATATTCCTGCTGCAGTATCTCTATAATCTGGACAATTTTTGACAAACGTTAGAATACAGTTTATAATTAGAACATTAATAGCAATGGTAAGGTACATAGGTATCTAAGTGAATAGTAGGTACTTCAAACGGTACTGAGTGCTTGGTTGTTGCTTCCGCATAAATATATGAAACCGACCATTCGGTGTCAAGACGTCCTAACAACGCACTCTGCGTTTAAGAACCATTCCGCGGATGTGGACTATTCAGTCTCGTTTTCATGCGAACGCAGCCAAATATGGTTAGTCGCACAAGTTGGTTTTCAAAAACCATTTCTTCCTATGTAGGTAGGTACATTTCTTTTGGCCAATGGATTGTAGTGAACATTGGGAACATACCATTGCGTGGACTATATGACATTTAAATCGAGTGAAAGTGTCTTGTCCTAGACGACTAAAAAACTGTTGTTAGTAGGGGTCTCGCTATTTCCGAGCCCACAGCCTGTATTAATATGGGTAGGCTGTGGGCAGTACATAAATTGCCAACCTAAGAAGATGTGATGAAGTGAAATGATCGGACCCGACACAAATTAAAATATGAAACGAACTAAAAAGTATAAAACAAGATCCATCGCAGTCGGGAAACCTCTTGGATAAGACATTGTTCTACGAAACGGTCCCCCAACTGCGATAGAACTTGTGGTATACTTTTTAGTTCGTTTTTTGACATGGCAGTTGTGTTTATTAATATTTTAAATTAAATTTTTTTATGACTTTTGGTGCCATTTTAGCATGTTGCCCATGCTAAGCTTGAATCTAAATTGATAAAGGAAATTTGAAAAATGATGGACACGAGCGGGATTCGAACCTGCGACCTTCGCCGATCCGTATATTTTTTTGTTTCTTTTTTTGATAGCCTATGTTACTCGCGATAGTGTAATGATTCTAACGACACTTCATACATCCAAATCGGTTCAGACATTCAGAAGCTATGGTGGAATAAAGAAACTCACATACATATGTACATGAACCCTGGAAACATTACACTCCTTTTTTTGGGCAGTCGTGTAAGAAGAGTCAACAAAAATATAATTAAAAATCATGGTAGGGTCAAAATTGACAATATATGGGTGAAATCTCTATTCCTGCAGTAGAACCAAAACGAATGGAGATAATGTTACAAACATACAATTTAAAGTGCAAAAACCTTTTCAAGTCTCACCCAAAAATACCTAAAAACAAGTTGGAAGAGTTTCGTCTGAGAAATATAGCCTTATTTTGATATTTTTGCTAGCAAGTGTCGAGATTTACTTGAATATACTTGATATAAAAACTACTTGCAAGAGAACACACTTTCATAATAAACCAACGACCAAAAATATTTTTCTATAATAAATCACCCTAGCTGTAAAGTGATGGACCGCGACATTTGTTAAAAATCATCGAGTTAATCAGATATTTACCAACAAATTTTAAAGCTGTTATCGACCCAATAATTCAAAGAAACAGCTACTTCACACATCCAGCACACCCAGAAGGCTTATTGCTTGCAATGTTGACAGGTCCCGACCCACATATTCGTGAATTAAAAGTGGCGTCGGATTTTAAAAGCTAGATCTAGAGCTAGCACAAAAAAATTGTGCCTGGTTCAGCTACCGGAGGTAAACTTGAATGTTTTCAAAGTATTATGGTGTTTTAAATTGACAAGAAAATATTACTAGACCACTGATTTTACAATCCATATCCAAAAAAAACTACAATTATTTGTTGAAGAAAAAGGATAATTTGATTTGTTACGCCTTCCTTGTCATACTCAAGCTGTTGAGAAGGCATGGCATGAAATCTGTGACTGAAGCTTCTATTACTTTGGGTAATAAAACAAGAAGAGAAGGATTTATCAAAGCCCAGATAGACGCAAGAAAAGCAATGCCGAAATTCGACGGTAAAAAGGATTTTGCCACAAACCAAGCACATTCTAATGATTATTCTTAATTGTTTTTGTATCGTAATTATTACTTTAATTATTCGTTTTACTTTAATAAACATATTTACTATTTTATACTTTTATTAATATATAACATTGATAAATGTATTTTTGTACGCTATGGTGTTAAGGCCTTTTTTACCCAATTTTTGTCAATTTCCACATGAATGAGGAGGCAGAAGATAAAGACCAATTTCTACCAAACTTAATAAATTATAGTTATACTCTTAGTTTGGCACCGTTTCATCACTGAGTCCGTAAGAAAATTGTCATTTTTTTTTCTCCATACATACGTGACCCACCCCGGGCATACGCCTATCCATATAGGCGATGCATTAGTAAAATATGGTTTCAAATTAAAACTTATAGAGATACCTACTCAGATTCTTACACGACTGCCCAAAAAAGGAGTGTAATGTTTTCAGGGTTCATGTATGTATGTATGTGAGTTTCTTTATTCCACCATAACGCCATAAATATATATATATAATAGTGTAAAGAATCCTTACACTGTTATACATGCCTATGTTACTCGCGAAAGTGTAAAGATTTTAACGACACTCCATACATCAAAATCGGTTCAGGCATTCAGAAGTTATGGTGGAATAAAGAAACCCACATATATACATACATGAACCCTGAAAACATTACACTCCTTTTTTTGGGCAGTCGTGTAATAATAGGATCGCGTGACGCAAGTTTTTATCTTTATTTTGTAACACTTGCTATCAATTTAAAAACGTGTTATTTTTTATCAGTTATGAACTCTTACATAAAAATACATTAAACAGATTATGACTAAGTACCTAGCGTTTTATTGACATTACATGCGAAGTTCCTACAATAAGTCACGTTTGTTTCCTAGAGGGCATGGCAGATCTTAAGTTTTATAATTCTATACAAAATGGTATCATCCATTACCTACTATCAGGATTTTGAGTCTTTTACAGACGATTTATGCAATGCCATGTCATGGTAGGGCACTTGCACTTTTATGTTGCCTGAATAAACTAATTCTCCTCAATATCTAGATTGAGAACACTATATTATTGCGGGAAGGTTTGTTCTGTATTCTGAGGCGGGAAGTATTAAAGTTCGGACTCAACATGATGTTCTTGCACGACATTTGTATCTAATCTGAGGAAGTGTCCGCTACAGGAATAGCGTGGGGTCAACGTTCCTAGTGAAGCGTCGTTCACTCACCTGATGTTTGGCACACACTGCGCATGAAAACTGACACCACACTACTGATGAGTTTAAATCATTGTCATCTCATGCCTACATTTGCAACTATATTATATTATGAAACATAAACAAGCTTTATTATGTGCACTACTTAAATATCTGTTCAAGTAAACGATTGTTAGACTAAGATATGACATTAGAAGTTCTAACAAGAACTATCAAGAATAAAGGTGTAACAATTCAGTTATTATTTGAAGATATGTGTAAAAAATGGTGTTTTAAATTACCTCAATATCAGGAATACAAAAGGGAAATAATCATTTTTGTCTGTATTGTTTACCTACTTTTGCTTACAGTTTACTTACTTTGAAACTACTGAAACAATGCATCTAATACATAAAAAAATATAGAAAGTAACAATTAATCACGTGTACCTAATAAATAAAAAACAAGCATCTGTATACTTTAGAAAACTTTATTGAGTACCAAACAATATTACTGTTATAAAATGTAAGTAGCCAGTCAAATTATATTACAGGAGTCTAAACCCGTTATGTTCAGTAAGTCCTTAAAGAAACTAAATTGTTAGACATTGAATCATACAGTAAATTATAAAAGCAAAATTTAAGTACATTGTTGTAAAAATGTATTTTTTAATTAAAAATGTGTAACTAAACAAGTAGGTTAATACCTACCTATTAATTAATATTATCATTTAATCTCCAAACAATTTTTTGCCTAATTCCATTAACCTGTGATTCCTGCACATCTTTAGTGCGCCAGCTTTCTTAAGGACTGGTATGACACTCTCATTAGAATCTACTAATCTGCACAGGAAGTCCTCAAATGCTGACTTAACATTTGGTGGGAGAGTTCCAACTTTGACTTTGGTAAGCATCTCAGCAATGCCCTGAGCCCATCCACTCTCAATGGCAAACTCTGATATCCATGGCACTATTGTGAGGACTCCGCTCATAGTCTGCATACCCAAGAACCACAAGTCGGCTATTTCATTCCAGTGTTCTTTGTAGCTCATTGATACAACTAGGGCACTGGGGTCATTTGATTCATCAATGTTGTATGCATCCCACAGAAATCTTATTGTTGACTGAATGTATCTGCATATGGAGAAGTCATTTTTCTTTACTTTGCTAGCTTGTTGTTTCAGTAACAGTAATCCCAACACTGCCATATGTCCATGGAGTACTAAGTTTTCAGGTATATCCTTCAATTCTGGTAGGTCATTGAAGATGAATTTAAGTAGTGTGTTGAATAGCAAGCTGTTCTCTACAACTTTGGGAGCAAGTACAGTGAGATTCATGAAAATGTTGCACAGGCTGACCATAGCTGCCCTAGAGTCCTTCATATCTTCTAATACCTGAGGGTCTAGTTCAGGAGCTGGTTGATTTTTGACTTTTCCTCTTTCTGATTTTGGAACTGGTGGTCTCTTGTAATGTACAATAGACCAGTGGAAGCTCATGGCTTCATAAAGGATGTCCTCTTGTTTTAGATTTAATACTATGGTTCTGGCTTTATCTTCAACTACTAAGTGGCAGAGAGCAGGCAACATTAAGCGCAGGAGATCTATTTGTCCCATCAGGTTAGTGTCTACATCCATGGCTTCTCCATCAGACTTGTTCTTTTCAGCCAACTTCCTTGCTCTGTAGGCATGGAAGGAATCATTGGCAAGGGAGAAGATGAATGGCAGTAAGGTGTAAATCTGTTCCCTCATGGCTGTTGTTTCTTGAGCAATCCAAGCAACCAAGACTCGAACCATGGCACAAACATAAACTTTTTCAACATCAGGTAGCTTGTCCCTGTTCTTATCATTGTATACCTTTGTCAACATAGATACAATAGCATTAAAGGCACCTTTAAGACCCGTGTAGACTGATTGCTTTTCTTTCTGTTCTAAATCCAGTTGATCTGTAGCCATGTAATTAATAGATAACTCTAATACAATAAAGCAAGAAGTAACTAAGTCAGCATTAGCATATGCTTGTTTGAAGCTCCGGTCATCTAGCTGCATTCTTACTTCTATGGCACAAAGTTGTTGTAGCAACAGGAAGAACTTCTTTGGATTTTCCTCATCATTTAAGGTCCATTCAATACCAAGTAAATCTACAATGTTAGCTGCGAGTTTGAGGGCAGGATCTCTTTGATTTTTACCAATTTTACTGGTAAGTATGTCATGAAGTGCTTTGTATATACTTTGAGGCCAGGTCTCTTCTGATGATCCAGGTATAACTGTACTTTTATTGCAGCTGTATAATAGTGCACTTAAGATTGTAGCTAATTCAAACTTCCGTTCCGATTGGTCTGTTGCAAAATCTAATGATATTTTATTTACAAGAGCATGGAAAGGTTTGGGGTCGTCACCCCAAGCAGTAGGGCCATACCTGCTCACTAGTTTCACAAGAATATTAAGGGCTTCATCAGTTTGGAAACTTTGAAGTGAGTAAATCTCTGACATTTTAGTGATGGCACCAACTTCAATGAGTGCCTTTTGACCCGCTTCATGTTCAGCAATACATTGGAGGCATGTGTACGCTTCACTGACAATAATGAGGTCATCATCATAGTCTTCGTTTTCTGAAGTTTGCACTATTTCAAGAAACACAGGAATATTAGCTAGCATTTCAGGATGTGTGGCCAGTTCAGGATCATTGCAGAAGTTTGTAAGTATTGAGAGGGCCACTGACTTGTACACAGTCGGCGGGCAGTCATCCTGCACAGTGCTGCAGGTCAGCAGTTTCTTCAGGAACTTAAATCCGATGGCTTCGAAGAGTGCTTTCTTCGCTAGTGTATTGCAGTCCTTGCTCTTCACCAGTTTAGTCACCATGAACAGAGCCGCGAATTTCTCCGTATCCGTTTTCGCGGCTTTTAGTATTAGTATACATTTCTTGATTGGTTCTGATATATCACCCATTATTACAAAACACACGACGCGATCACAAAGCGCAGTAGTGAGCGCTCCACTGAGCGCTGGGTCCGGCGTTGAATCGCTCCGACAGCCGCTCGATCTACATCACGTTTATAATTAGCGTGAGTTCTCTTCCAAAATTTCTAAATCTGGACGTCGAGCTCACGTTCTCCAACTATGAAATACTATTTTTAAACACACGCTGGAACGTGAACGCTAAACACGCGGGGTGCAACAAGCAGACCAGCGAGTCCAACCAAAATCAACGACGTAAAAACTTGCGATTACGATATACCACGATGACAGCGCGCGCACTTCGTTCCGAACTACAATCCATGACCGTGGCAATGTCACAACAATATTTTTAGAAAAATATAACTTACCTTGTTACAGGCTCTCGTGTCCCCCTTTCTTGTCTGTATTAGAGTATTATCTAAATCGAAAAATATAGCTGCAACATCACTATTTTCACCATAATACGAATTATTTGCCATATTCTTGGATTAGTGTCACGCAAGGAAAAAAACAGCTGCTTTGTGATGACGTCACATTGACAATTTTCAACAACGTCAGAAACGAAACTGCGTCTTGACTTGAGTTCAATATTAATATTTTTATTCACTTACTCTTATGACATTGAACAAAGATTTATTATGTTCCATCTCTTTCTGCAAAACCTTGTAGGTTACTGTGTAAGCGCCACCTAGTATGATAAAATGTTACTAACTCAGTCAGTAGAAACTTAACGATATCTAGGTTTACACGAGAAATGATTAGATGGAGTGAATTGTATAAATCCTATGGTGATTTTTATTATTTCTATGACGATTACGGAAATTGACCCGTATCGTAGGTTATTTTTACAAAATAAAATGACGACCTGATTGGCGCAGTAACTAAGCGATTGGACTGCTGTGCTAAGGGTTGGGGTTCGATTTCCGCTCGGAATAAAAATTTGTTTGATTCGCAAACGTGTCTCGAATCTGGGTGTTTGTGACTTTGTGTATGCAGTGTGTGTGATATTTCATGTTTGTGAAACCTACGATACAAGAGAAATTAAGTGTGGGACACGTTTAAAAAAATGGTCATAAATCTTATATATAATTAATTACAGCCTAGAGTTTGAAATTACTTTATGAGACAGCGTGCCATGCAAAAAAATAAATATATATATTCAACAATTTCATAAGGAATAGTTCCTACACTATTACATACAATACGCAATGTACGCAAGTAGGTAGGGTTCGGGTATGGCAGAGAAAGAGGGAGGCTTATTATACCCAGCAGTGGGTGATACCGGGAAGAAATGATGATGATAATTGTGATCAATTTAACTAATTACCTAGATAATTTTTGTTTGTCTGTGGTTTGTACTATTTTTATCAGACCAAGGGAGGGTTATGATTTAAGGTAGCAGAAAGTTTATTTATTTAAGAAATACACCAACAGTTTATATATAAAATATAGAGACATTTCGGTTAAAAAATTTAGTACAAGTTCTTATATACATACAATTTAAAGGTGTACATGACATTCGATTGAGAATAGTATTATATGTTAATAATATTTCACATTAGTATACACATTTGAATTTTTAAGTGTAGGAATAGGGTACAGTGATTAGATACAAACTAGAGTAAGAAAAAGAAAAAAGACTAACATGTTACTGTTAGAAATATAAGACTTAAAAATATAAAGTTAGTTTTAGTTATCCATATAAGCCTATGTAGGTATGTTTAGCATCCTAATTTAGAAATATAAAACACTTTTTAGCTTTTGTCGTAGGTATTCCATAGGTTTTCTAATAACGTAAATTTACAAATTACCTAGGTAACTAGGTTCATCATTTCTAACGACAAGTACGAGTATCAAAGTAAGACTTTTAATAAACGATCTCCAAGCTTTCTAAGAGCAGAATGGATGAAGCCACATATTGCACCGAAATGCTGCTATTAAAGCTTTATTGCATAATAGTCGGCAGCAAGCACTAATGAAATTAATTTTGCTCAGATGTTACTTGTTCAACTTACACAGGAAGATATATTTAGCAAAAACTCGGGTAACATCTTACACTCTGGTTCAAATTTCTTACTTCTGCCCAGCATTTCTGTTAAAATTAGGTTCACTTATTTTGTTTACTTTTTTGAATACAATAGCTAGCTTAGGCGGTGAACAGTTTTTATTGTCGGAGAAGCATGCAAGACCGCTAAAGGCAGCCTGATCTGGGTTAAATCTTCTCATACCCACAGTCAGACTTCACTATCGGCTATGAGCTGGGTGCAGGCCTCTTTTTGTTTGTCTCTTCTCTAACCTTATGGAATCTATAGAATAACCTTACTTATCATGGATAACAAATGACCATCGCTATCTGCATCTTTATAATAGATTTAAGTTAGTAGTAGTACGTATAGTGAGTATAGTCCATAGTGCTGTAATTTTCCTTTAACAGAACCACTACAAAACTGTTTTCCTGCTGACACATCGTTTATGGTTTTTGTCATGAGAACCATACTGACATACAGTAAGTTGCGAATAAACCTTAGAGCCATATATGAAAGTAATATGAGGAGGCTGGGATGAGTTACGATCAAGGGACACGTCATTCCGTGAACAGAGAAATTCTTTTATCAACATTGTTTCGCTGGGATAATATGCTCAGAATACGTGGGTTCATGTTATTTTATAACTGTGCAGGTTATTTTATTCTTATATATTTTTACAAGATACGTAAATGTTGTATCAGGACTATCTTTATGGATATTTCCGTTACTAAGCTAGAGCTTGAAAAGACATAATATATTATGCATGTTGTTAGATTTTCAATGTTCATCTAACCCACATAAGTTCGAGCTACATACAAACAAAATAGAGGTATTCAGTGGGTCGTGAGCATCGTGACGTGGACGTATTGACACAAGGTGAGGCATATATCGGGAACAGGCCCGGTGGTCGCCACCCGCCTCCGCTCTCATTTGTCTACATACTCACCGCACGTATTCCGCACACTATACAACCTGCATTTGTTAGTTCCAGATGTCTCGAATCTATTGCTTGGATTTGTACTCGTGTAAACATTTGGGTATAGCAACTGAAGGTACAGCTTTTTCAGCAGATTGTCTATGTGGCTTTCAGGAGATATAAAGCTTTGTCAGCTCCGTAAACCCTAGGAATGCTGGCTCTGAACAACACTTTTATATGTCAAATACATGTTTCGTTACGTGCATACAGGATCAGATTGTAACATCAAGGTTGACCTAATAAAAAGACAAAAAGTCTTGTTCCAACAAATGTGGAAAGTGATCCATGCGTTTACCGTAAACCCCTGATGTCTAGGGTCCTCCCGGCAATATACATGAGTACGAGCCTCCGAAAAGGGACAAGCAAATAGCGATTGTGTAAGAAATTTATACGTGGAACTCGTTCAAGGGTTATTAGATTTCCTGTCACACGCAGGGCCCGCCGGCCGCAGGGCTTATTTGCCAAACATTGCCAAGTCAATGCCAATTTCTTGAGTAAACATTTTGTTCGGTCATTATCGTTTCTTGTTGGGTGTTTTGCACTGGTTTAAACAAATTATAGGCCAGTTTCAAAGTTGGTGCCAATTTCGTTCAATTTGAGATTGTAATTTGCTTGAAGGGTGGCTGCCAGATCTCATTGACGTCGTTTTAAGCTTATTTTCCAGGATCGTAGTTCCCACAAAAGGGGTTTTGTCGTTGCGTTCGTAGTGGGTGGGTAGACGTAATTTAAGTGCTTTTGTGCGTAGGCGTGCTGCCTCTTTAGCCGAACCAGTGATATTAAGATTTTATTCAAATAGGGACAAGAAGCTAGTAAATACCTACCTATATGTTTAATAATAGCTAGGTTTGATCATAATAATGAAAAATAAGAGCTGTTAATTCGATATTTATATCCAAATCATATAGCTGTAGGTCCATGTAGTTTATAAGCCGTACCAAAAACACGAGACATCCGAATACGATCAACTTTCCTGTATTTAGATTCGACCATCAACACTACCATTACCATTCCTACATTTGTAATTTAGTTGGCGTCCGCTATTGTGCTGTTATCAGCATTCAAGATGCTTAACTGAATAGTGCGGCCCCTCGCGGCAATTAACTTGTGATGCTCATTAGCAGCCCGTTTTCATTCGGCGGCCGTAATCTGAGCTCCGGCGAACTTTCTTTGAAACACCTCGATTTACTGTTACTATGTCACGTGGTCGCTAATGTGCTGACGGCGCTGGAACTGCTGCGGCGCTGTGATTCTTACCATTAATAGCTATACTGCCCCTTTGCTGGACGTAGTGGATGTTTTTATTGACATTTAGGGTATACATGCGCTGATTCTGAAGCTTAGCTATTTATTTAGTTAATAGTAATCTTGACTAGATATATTCTAAAACAGTCGGTGGGCAGCTTTTCTGGTTGCAGGGTTATTGCTGTAATAAGGTTTTAAAGAGGTAGGTATACCTTATTTAAAGGCCAATGACTATAATGTTTACTAAGCAAATAAATTGTTTACTATAGCTTCAACTTTAACTAAGAATCAAATCACAAACTCTCTCGTAACCCACCCACTTCTTAGGCAAGTTAAACACAAACATAAGCTTCAATCTGCGCTGAGCTGTCACAGGAGGCGGAGCTACTGACGGCAAACAGGTCCGCGAAGTCGATCCTGTAACCGGGTACCCGGGTAACCGGTTATTTATACCGGGCAAACATCGCATGCGTTATCACCGCCTTGCACCTGACTTATCCGGCCGGCTGCATCATGCGCCACCGTACCGTTTCGAGTAAGCCGATTTGCGATTTCGATGCATATGGAATTACAGATTTTGGTAAGTTACTTGCTGGTTCCTTGGCGCCGGCCGGTAATCTGTGATTTCAGTCAACTGTTGGTAGGGAAATCTTCATAAATACTAATCATTTGCATATAGTTAGTTACGATCATGCTGGAAAACATGTTTTCTTTTTAAACTAAATTGGAATGACTTACTGCGTTTTTTACTACTACTAAGTAAACGAACAATAGTAAAGCTACCAAAAAAACGCGTTGTTATGACTTAACTATAACGTTTTTGTAAAGTGATGTTTTATGGACTCTTGCGGTTAATCCATCTAAAAGAAGTTCAGTGCTTATAACAGACGCAAAAAATACAAAAGATTTTCTTCGCTATATTCCAACGTTAAATAAGGTTATCTTTTCTAGTGATTATAACTTGATAATACTAAGACAATAAAACTACATCGTTGTTTTAATTAAAAGTTTTAAAGTTTGTGTAAAGTTGTTAATTCAATAAACAGACTACTACTTTACGTCTGCATATTTATAACGGCCTCATTATACTTCTAGCGGCTTTTCGGTGATGGTGGAGTAGGTACTCGATTCGGAAGTGCGGCCTGTAGGTCCTCCGCTACTCATATTTATTACTTCCCGATCGGGCCGAGTTGGCCACGGCTCTTTCCTAAACTCACACGCGCCGGCGATCACATGTGATTTAAATGCTTTTAATCATTGGAACCTTTGAATCAACTAGATACGTATAGAGAGTAATTACGATGGAAGGTAATGCACCGTATTTTAGTGGCGAGACCTCCCTTTAACGCCGTGCGGAGCGGTGTTTCCAAACAGATTTCAACGCTCTCCAGTAATAATTTATCCAACCTGTACGTATTATTGGTAGTACAATTATTTGTGGGACGATTTGTCGACGCGGCGTGACGTCGACTGACGTTACGCGTGTTCGTGGCGTTTCATTAACTAACGGATTGTTGCCACAAGCCGCCGATGTGCGGCCCTGTCCAATTTGTTCCCAAAGCCAACGCTATTGGCCATCTGACCCCAATGCCTGATGATAATCATAAACGGCCCCTGCCAAATTGGTAATACCCGTTAGTGAATATCTAAGCAAGGGATAGCAACTAATAGCTATTAAGTTTAAGTTATTATACTGATAATAGTTACATTCTCGTGGTTAATATAGATGGTGGTTGGAAATAAAGAACAAATCCTGCAGTGTTGTTAAGAAAAATTAAAATTAAAGACCGAGAAATACCGCGGATGTTTAAAAATCTCTCCCGCTCAAGATTGCCTCTAAGACAACGTCGGTCGTTAGCGATTCAGAAAGCCAATAAAAATAATCCTCTGTCAAGCTCTGGTGCATATTACTTAATTATAATTCAATAAAAAATTAAGTTACAAAGTAACTGAATACATTCCATTTATACTAGGCATACATTTATGTAGGTAGGTATACCAAATATCAGGAATTCTGAATATTTTTGTGAGAGCTCTTTGAGTTCCACGCCTAGTTTCGACCGGCTAGCCAATTAATCATTCTGCAGGTTTATTCTAGATGTTTGTATAAATCTCGGATGTTTTTGTTTGTAGGCACCTCTTTGTTTCCTATCTTCAGTTCAAAATTATACTAGAATTATACTATATAGACCAATAGAATTTTTTAATCGACAGTTCATAGATATATGTATAAAAAGAGAGAAACAAAAGACAATGAAGTTTTCAAAATTCAAACAATCACAATAGATTCTACTAGAAAAATAAAACCTATCAATCATGCAAATGAAACTTTTAATAAAGCGCGTGATGTCCAAAAACTGAACGTCTCATTAAAGTGGGCAATGAATTAGCTATCACTGCGGCAGTTACAGAGTAGAATGTAGGGAAAGTGCGAGGTGCAAATAATGGTAAAAATACGGGAACATTTGGCGATCTCCCCACACCGTCAGCAGTTCTTGCATTCTTAATGTTATACGTTCTATACGTAGATAGGCTGTGGATGTGAGAACTTGCGTACAGTTTTCAACACTCTATAATATAAAGGGTATTCTAGATTTAAACTATTACTTTTTTAAATATCCGCATCGCTTATGTATACCCTAAAGCGGTAGGCAGACGTGTATATCTAGTACACATTTCGCCAGTTATGCTAATTATACTCATTTACATTTACTTTGTTTTTTGGGGTGCAAGTAGAGAACCTCCACCAGTGACGATACTTAAGTACGTCCGGCGCAGCCCGGATGGTCGACCATGCTACCATCCTTGTTGGTTGACCAATCTCTACACCACGGCATGACCTATTCCAAGTGGTTATTGGCTCATGCCGATACGAAGAAGAAGAAGAATTTACTTGCGACAGGTAATAGAAAACAGGACCTCAAACTCACACTTTGGGACCAATAGACCAACGGAACAGTTAAATATGAAAGTAAGATATGTAACTAAAATATATTAGTGTATAGGCTAAGCTTCAATCAAAAGCTAGTCAAGTAGGTCACCGGCTAGTCATTCGATATAAATTGATACTGGAGGCAGTGTAATGAAAGCTTACGGCTCGATATGGATGTGCCAGAATATTGAGCTAGCGTTATATAGATTACATATTACTAGCTACAGCGTGTTTAATGAGTAAATTGCGGGTAGAAAATGCCGCCTCTATAATATTAACTCTACGGATTGTTTGGCCTAGCGCCTTCAATAGAGCTGCTGCGCCTCGCTACGAATTCAATTCCCACACAAGGGAAACGTTTGTAGGATTTACAGATATTTTTGTTTCGATTTTGGGTGTGCACATGAAATTTATGTCTATTAGATACCCAGTATAAATTAGGAAGTTTTGGTTCTAACTTAGCAACAGTCTACGCAGAGTAAAGGTTCATAATGATTAAATCGAAGCTTCTTTTAATCTTCACTAGTACGCCATGTTTTATAAAATATCGTATTCATTTTCAGGAAAATTGGTTAGGGCATTATTGGCCGTAAACCAATTACTCAATGTCACTGGCACTGCTTTTGTACATGATATTCATAAAGTATGTACAATCACTAATTGTACCTACGTTTTTCTCTGCTGTCTTTGTTTTTGGTTAAAATTATATAGGATGCAAAGCCGTGCACATTAGTGAATTGGTTCGGGATTTGCGGTTGCTTCGTCTTGGGGATGGTAGCGGATGACAGTATTAACCTGAATTATTTAAGGTCTCTTCTTCTATGGCTGTTCATAGTAGAAGACAACCGTCAATGAAATTGTTTCGGGTATAATATTTTTATATGGATCGGATAATATTAGGCATGGGTAGTAAGTCAATTTGACAACTCTTGATAAGTTCCCAAAACCTTGCAGAGTATAAGAATTAAGCGTTTATATCTATGTATAGTATATACCGTTGAAATAAAGGACAGATGAAAAATGTTTTTTTCATCCATGATTACACCGTAAAGGTAGGCTACCTCTAAAATCGTTTTGTTGGTCTTTGGAAAAACGTAGATGTATTATTTAGTCTGATGTATTTCTTCAGTAGTGTAAGCTAAATATGTCGGACAGAAGGCCTTACCTTAAGATATCTGTATCCCCTAGTAATTGAGTTGCGGACGTCGGATCAGCCGTTCCGCATATAATATTGATATTCTACCGAATCTGGAGTTGCCAAAAATTATAAATAAAGAAATACTGGGTTAATCAACATTCATGATCTATTGTTATAGAAATACGTATAAAAAAAGTTTATGAAATCATGAATTAAGTTAAAAGAAAATTAATACAATAACTGGCGAAATGTGGGTGTACTATATGTACACCTCTGCCTACCCCTTCGGGGAATACAGGCGTGATGTTATGTATGTAATACATTCCAAGTTTGTAAGAATAATAAAACAATAAATACCTGTGTTAAGTATTTCATTTTGTAAGTACCTATATATGTGTATTGTGTATCCTGAAGTTATGTTACAGAATTATCTAATAAAAATCAATCAATTACTAAAAACGCAAATCATAAGAACTATAACAATTACGAATGACCTTAGACGCACGCGAGAAAACAAAGTTATGTAGTTAATAAATTTTACGAAATTGTCAATGAGTAACACTGTATCGTGAATAATTTTACGATCAATATAATTAGAGTGAAATCAGTATTACCTTGGTTGTATTATTTTAAACCGCATATAAGACTTGCAGTTGTCGTACTATGTATCAGTTCAGTTGTAGACACGATTGAAAACAAAGAACCTAGACCACTAACCAAAATGTACTTCAAGGTATTTAAGCTATTTCTCCTTTTTAGTGCTTTACGATTTTTAATGTGTTGAGTGTGGTCAATCATAACCAAAAACATTTGGGTATTATTTAAGGATACTAGGCACTAGCAATTGTATTCCTTAAAAATGAAATATGCCGTAAGCCCGATTTGTACTCCTAAAAACTCCAAGGAGATTACCGGCATAAGCGTCGACTAAAAACTACAATATAAAATGATGAATGAAGCCAATACTTGCTGTTATAATTAAATTTATTTTCTTTACTCCAGGTAGTATGTGTTTTGTCTCTGGCCGTCGCTGTAGCCTCCGGGTACGGTCACTCCTCGCAGTACATCCAACGTCACGACGGACACCATGAGCCCGTCTACCATGGCTACGACCATCACGACTACTATGTAAGTATAAAACGAATATACTGGCTATACAACAGGCTTCAATAGCATAAATATGAGCAATAAGTGCTAAAGCTTTGATAGACAAAGCACTGGTACAGTCAAAGGCTGGAAAAAGGTTGAACGGTTAGGTTGAATAGTGAGGGTTGTCAAAAATCTACAAGCGTCTGCTGAAATTTAAAAAAGATTTTTTGTAAATATAGCTTCAAAGGTACATCTATAATATTAAGTTTTATCTTAACGCTAAGATTTCATTCTTTCACAAATAAAAATGTTATTTTTTCTCGGAGATACACATATCAGCCTACAAGGGTGTAAGTTCCCCCATCGATATGACAAGACAAGATCGACTTGGCGGAGAAGAATCACAATTATAATCTCTTCCATGTTCTTATCTAGACTTATCCAAAGTACGAGTTCGGGTACGAGGTGGAGGACTCCCACACCGGCGACTACAAGTCCCAGCACGAGCACCGCGACGGTGACGTGGTGAAGGGCCACTACTCGCTGCACCAGCCCGATGGCTCCGTCAGACATGTTGACTACCACGGCGATGACCACACTGGGTAAGTTTACACGTTTTCACACCAATTAGGGGAAAATAGGATGTCCTTTACAAAAGGCATTACTACTTCATACAGTCTAAAGGGTTTGACACCAGCCCTTATCTTTAGAAAAAGTGAAGGGAATAGCAATCGGCAGGCTCCTTACAACATGATATATACTTACGTATATTGTTTGACAAAATTGAGGTCTGCAATAGCATACATCTGCCTATTCGTAGACATCTCTTAGCCAAGACTTTAATGCCATGCAATGAAGAATGAGCAACACTTAATATCTTTTTAAATTCCTATTTCTTTCTCAGTTTCCACGCGACAGTGAAGCACAGCACTCACCATATCGTGCCCCACCATTACTACTGAAGCCTCTTCCGGATAGCCTATTAAGAGATCCTGAAATTAATATTTATTACTTGTACAAATAAAATATTTTCATTAAACGGAGTTTTCTTTTACCGTCGTCATTGGGTTGATTAACATAGGCACACGTATTTATCGTAATTACGCATCTCTTTATTTAACGAGACATCACCCGTTTGGTAAAGCACTAAGATTAAAATTAAATTCCAACTGAATAAATATTAAGGATTATATATTGTGTCAACAGTATTCCCAGACCTTCCAAGCTGCAGTAAAAGCTACACAATTTAAATCTTTCCTACGATTCGCATCACTTGGAAACCTTACTAGAATGTTTAAAACCAGGAACTGATGTATAAATTTAAATTATTTGAAGACGAAGTAACTTAATAAACCGCGTCTCTAGCAGCTGGCTAAGACTTATTTAATAGTATAAAATGATAAAACTTTTTTAAGAAGAATTAGTCGTCTATTCTGTTCTTCGATTATATTTCGAAGTTTTATTTAAATAAATGAGTTTGAGCTGTACTTACTTTGTGATCTCTGACTAAGAATTGGCTACCAAAACTCTCGGGACGTAGGTTTCGCAAAGTTAATTAAAGTTGGGTAGCCTTTTGCGTGTACTGACACCGTTCTGGTTACATCTACTATCTACATCCAATCTGGTAGGGATTGTTAGTAGTCGGTGCATCATAAATACCATCATAAAAACTTATGGATACACTTACAGTGTCACTTTAATAAAAAATACAGTAACCGCCGCACTCAGAGACGTTAATGATTACTTAAACTGACACTAATTAAAGATTTCACAAAAAAAACCTGTACTGTAGTGTTACTATCACTTGTCGCGTCTGCTGAGAGTGAAGTTCTTTGCTCAAAACTCAGAGATCTTCTTATCGTATCGTTGATTAACAACCTGGTGTCAGAGTTTAAACCGCCTGTAGGCCTCTGACATAGCTTTACACACCGTTGAAAAATATCTCAGGTGTGCCGGTTTCCTCACGATGTTTTCCTTCACCGTTTTTAGCAACTGATAACTAATTCAAATATAATAAACTCAGAGATTAAATGATTACTTAAACTATCACTAAGTAAGGGTTTTCTTAATAATCCTTAATTGCCCAATTTTTGTGGTATCCGATACATACGACATATTTATGATATATATGGACACTGCTTCTGAAGCAGTACAAAGGCGTGAGTGCATTAAATTACTGCACCTTACTACAAAATTGCAGAGACGCCTGGATATTGTTTCTAGCTACACTATTTACTGAGGTCTCTTGGGTGTCAAACATCAGGCCAAATAAAAGCAATTTTCTGTTACAGTCTTGGAACTGTGCCCGATTGATGTCGGCAAACTCAGTTCCAACGACATTAGGACCTAATAATATCATTCCCGAAATGTGGATTGTTCGTAAGAACGTTTTTGTTTATGGTATAGACATGATTATGCTGGCCTAGATTATAATGCTTATGCACTGCTTTGTCTTTGATAGTTCCTTCTTAAATATCATGTTCAGCTGCTTTGATATTATAATTAATTATTAAGCCACCAATCAAACACTATTTGCCGTTAATTTCATAAATGGTCACTAATTACATGATTGATCAGGCTAATTATATAAAACTGTTCGTTATTCATATAGGTAGCATAAGTGATACGTGATTTTATAGTATTTGGAGGCTTAACTTGAAACCCTTCGCTACTTTGTTACACCTTCCGTCAACTGTAGAGGGATACAATTTTGTGCTGAGACATGAAACGCATGATTTTTATACGGTGACTCAAAGCAAAAAGTTCCCGAAATGCATTGCATTGCAGCCAATCGCTAGTGGTAGGTTTAAGAGAAAATTGATCTAAGGGTAGAGTGCATGTTAGTGTTTCAGGAACTGAAATCCAAAAATCTGAAATCCTTTTTGGAATCACGGGAAGACTCTTAATACACTACATGAATTTTGTACATTTGTTCCCACGAAGCCTATTAGTAGGCGTCCCATATTAATATATGTATTAGGATAAAATGTCGTAGTGATACTGTGGGCTTACTTAACGTAATCCAGAGCTTGTGCTTGTGTAAATTGAAATTAATATTAATATTATGGATCGCGCTGTATGTGTGCGTTCGATCATTGTGTTTACATTGGCTGTGTGTGTTTTAACGTAAGTACACGGCCCATCTCAATATTCAAACAGCAATTAAATAAATCTGTACATGAATATATATATATTGTTTAAATGATTTAAAATAATGTAGTTACGGGTTACCTGTCTGCAGGACTCTCTCTACATATATGCGAGCATTGATCACCTCGGTGTCTCAATGCGGAATTGTTATTTCAGACATTTCCATCCTGATTCTACTATGAGTTTTTCAGTCAGCGTAACAAAGAAATAAATAGTGATATTGAAATATACTTGATTGTTAACTGAAGTAAACGTGCATATGCAGCTTAAAGTGTTGCATTACGTGTCATCATTTGTTTGAGCACTACGGAGCGCTGCCTTCTGTTGCAAGTGTAATTTTATGCCTTTCAGTACTGATGTAGGCAGTGACTATCTTAGATAATTTGGTCAGTTCTAGATATTATAATATATAAGTTACGTATTACAGCTTTCTCATGCAGAGAATATTTCTATTACTAATATACATACGGTTAAGTATCTTATTATTTTTTTTACTACTTAGTTGTAGATTAATTATTAGCAATTTATAGATCAGTTATCTCATGATATAATCTCCGTGGTTTTAATTAAGTTGTTATGTCATAAAACAAAGTGTGTGCGTATTTTTTTGAGGAGCACAAAATAGGTCGTAAAAACATTTAGTATCCTGAAATAATATGAATATATATGACGTAGGAAGGTAATGAATAACATGCAAATGGGGTCTCTAATGAAAACCGCTCGTGGGCCCGGCCCCTCCCCTTACCACCACCCCTGCGGCTGAGGAATCATGAGTCGACTTTGCTTCGTATTAATTTGTTAACAAAAAACATGTAGCAACGGCACCACATATCACTATACCGTTGAACACTATATATAAAACGATTCGATCGTACCACTCCGTTGGTGTAACAAACTCCAGAACACACGACTACTCTCCGAGGCATACAATTTAAACTGCCATTAGGTATTATTTTTTGTAGCCGAATACAAATTCATTATAATTTTTACGAAGTTTTATAAAAGCGAGGGCGAATGTATATTTATATGCCTATGTTATGTCGTAAACTTTTTAGTGTCTGGGGACCAAGTGAGCTTTTCATTACGAGCGCCGTGTTAGGTATTTTTCATACCTACAAGTAAATAGGTAACGCTTTAGCGAGTTTTTAACTTCCTTATCAGTTAAATAAACGTCGAGAATATTTTCTTTATTATTTCAGATAAAAGAAGTAGCGTACAGTATTGTTCGTGGGAACCACTGGAGATTTGACAAAAAAACCTAACTATGTCATCTTTTAGCGACGAATTAGAGACGTAACTTGGCAGTCTGTTTGTGAATGCGGTCGCTCTGGCTGAAAATGGTGGAGCACTGACAGTAGCGGCTCGTAAACAAAAGGCTCTCGTCGCACTTTTATAATTTACTTAGGTACCTACTTCCTCTTTCCCTTTTGAATTTTGTTTTTAACATTTCCCTTTTTTGAAGAGCCGTTATCTCGGACGCGCCGCTGCTGCCTTCATTTTGCGTTCTATTCAAATCTGTTTTGATGTGGGCCTTGGCTTCATATTTTCGACAGACAAAAATTCACCACGTTCAAGATTTTAAGGAGTTACTTTTTAAGAAGTGTCACGCTGTGTTACGTCGCTACGATATTGTTGATAAAAGAAATATATTGGTGGGCCTTAGAGTTTCGACTGACTTTCTCTTTGAAGTGGTGGACATAGTGGTGATGAAAATTTCTTAACACTCCATTTCATCATGACTGCAGCCTGTCAGTGTCAACACTGTTTATTTTCATGTCTGAGTTGCATGAGGTTCATGATACAATTAGAAAAACCGATTTTATCGAATGAACAAAAAAAAGCTGGTGCCTTGGTTTTCGCAACTTTGAGAACCCTTCTTTTATGTATTTTAATTGTTTAACATCAATTAAAAATGTGTTACATGTTGTTACAAATGTATACGTGCATTTAACAAAATCGCAGAATCAGAAAGTGGTAGTTAGCTGTAAATATACAGGCGCATATTGTTGATAATAAACAGTAAACAGTTGATAATAATCATATACTTAGTACCAAATAGCAAGGGAGTGGGTTTTAATGGGTGCTTAGACAGAACAGCTGTCGATGTCGAGAAAACTTAGAATGTACGAATTCAGCACAAAATATCTGCCTGTACTGCAAATTCACAAAAATGAACTGTATGTCCATTGAAACTGAATTCATACTAACAATTTACCAAAGGTATTATAATTTACCTGGTTTAGTAGATTTTCATTAAGACATGGTATTAGAAAATGATTTTAATATTGTATTTCAGAAGGGGTTTACCGTATTTTTTAAAACTTGAAACGCATAGATACGGAGCAGATTGACAAATTTAAATTTTGAGGAATGCTAACGCAGTCGTTATTCAATTTACTTAATGGTGTTAATGTTCGAGTTATGTTGTGTTATATAAGAATGGGTTCAGACAGCTCTTTAAGAATTTATTTCGCGTTATAATCAATGTTCAGCAGAGCGAAGTCGAGCCAAGTACCGAGATATTTGGTAACGACCTTACCAGCAAGGACCAGATTCCGAGAAAAAGATTCTATCTTTAAGACACTTGACAAGTTGAAATTACCTTTATTTGTCGGATACCTGATCTACAAGTAATTTTAATATTGGTAACCCTGTTGCTAGGAAAACATTATTTTGGTAAAACAATATTCACGTTTAGTAACGAACTGTGGAAATCACGGAATGGAAATGGAATTAAATGGTATAAAATTGCCATCACGAAGCAAGCAAGCGTTGTGATAAATGCTTTGCTTCATTGCTGATATTCATTGCAATGAGTCCGATAACATAGTAGAAACACATGTTTCTACCGGTTCCGAATAACCAAATGTTCAAACTTGTCCTTCAATTGGTTGAGGTTTTTGGCATAGATGGCAAAAATTATCGGCATGACAATGATACGCAGTCAGGGTAATTAGCCAATAGTATGATCACATGGCATTCTCGTTCTCCATCAGAAGTTGGTGGGCCTTATAGTTTCCACTAACGTTCTCTTTGAAGTGGCGGACATATTGGGTATGAAAATTTCGTGACAGCACCTGTCACCACTGTTTATTTTCATGACTGAGTTGAATGAGATTCATGTAAAAAACTATATGATCAAATCAACAAAACAAAGGTAGGTCCACTAGTCTTCGCAACTTTGAGAATCCTTCGTTTATGTTTTTTAATTGATGTCTGTTGTAAAGTTCACTTAAAAAGCAGTATTGTGGAGGTTTATCAAACGGTCAGTATACTCGTAACCGTTTACGGGGCCGGCGCGGCGACTGGACGGGCACGTCATTGTTGGGAATAGATGAAACCGGCCTTTTGTTTCCTGCTCTAGTGATGCGACTGGAGTTACAATATAAATCACAACCTATCGGAAACAAAATTGAAGAATATTATTTACTTTTATAATAATATGTATTGTTTTGTTTCCCTAGCTCGCAGTTTAAACTTATAGTACAAAACGAAACAAAATTGTACATGGAAAATACAAGCTATAATAACGGTATTATTTTCATGCCGTTACAGAGCCTGTCATATTATTGTCATTCAAGCATCACTAACGTAACATGCTACGATGCTACATTTAGTGAAGAATGCAGTTTGTATATTAGTATGCTTTGTTACAAATATAACTCGAGTAACATCACTATTTGCTGCTATAACAGAAACAATTCGTTTTTTTCTATTATTTTTTAAACTCACAGCTTTTCTCTGTTGTGTAATTTTTCTCCTCACCAGTAACTTTGTTTCTGCACCAGTGAGGTATTGCTCCCGACCTTTCCTACCACGCACTTTACTGCTAGAAGTTTTCAATAAGTATTCGGATTTTTAACGTATCTACCAAGTTAGATATAGAATGATTCTATCGCAGGGTATTTAAATTTTTGTTTTGAACCCTTTAGAGGATATATGAAATACGATTCTGAAATACGACCATAAGTTACTGCATGATTAATACCTTGGACATGGTAATGTAAATACAAGAAGATCCTTGGTTCAATACGTAACTCACAAAATACCATAAAATGCAATTAATCCCTTATAATAATGCGCAACTCATGTTATGGGCTAACCTCCTACGCGCGATATAAGTCCAGCAACACAGGAAGGGTCTGCAGTATGTGGTGTGAGGTAGTTAATCAGTCAATCTTGCGGAGAACGTTATAGGAGAAGTGAATCTGCAAAATGACGGCCGCCCGGTATAATTAATTACCCAAACTTCAATAGCTACGGACAACAAAAGACGATTGTTTGCGTTCTGCGCCGTTGAATCGATGCCGGCCCTAAAATCCGGATAATCTCGTCCTTTGTATCTGTTTTATGAAAGAAATAAAGTTTTTATTTCCTTCAGAATTAGCTGCTCAGCTAAAAGAATCTTATCTGATTCTATTGGATGCCGTTTATATTTTTTTGTAATTATTGTGTAATTTTCATCTGTGGTTTGTTAGCTAGTCTCTTAGGTGAGACTGAGCTGAGAATTATTTATTAGAATTTATTCATCATTTAAAAATATCCAATTCTTTTCACGTTATACAGACCAGACCAGAATTTTAGTGACGCCATAACCAGCTCTTGTACCACGTTATTGTTTACTTGTGTCGTAGACTATTATACCTCACGGTACAGGTGTCTTCGCTCGATGTAACCAATTGTGTAATCGGCAGACATTCTTATTAAACAAACAGTTACTGAGCAGCGGCGGCAGGCAGCCACTTTGTTGTGCAAAGCCAAAAAGACTGGTCTGCAGATAACGAGCCGAGCACAATGGTCGCCCCATCCCCGCCCACCGCCAAATATGAACTCTCATTGTCTACTTAATTACAACGGGTGTCTTTGAGATATGGCTGGTACACATTCTACTACAAAGCCTGTCACACACAAATAATATTTTATCGCTATAGCAATGTTTTCACGTCTCAAAAGGCAATTATTGCGTCTAGAGGTAGGTACGCAAGGAGTGTCAATCAAAGGAGCTATTGAGGCGCGCATGAGCTCGTCGCATCGCGTTGTCTCCGCGCCCCCAACTACCCCAGTCTCGGCGATTGTGCGCTCCGCTGGCGACACGTGATAAAAGACTAACACGAATGCGTCTGAATGCCTTTTCAGTTGCTATTCTTTAATATTTTATATTGTACAAAGTGCTCTCGTATTAAATTATCTTTTAAATACTTATACTATTCACCATTTTTGATAAATTACGGAAGATATTTACAGTACTTTCAAATGCTTTGCATAATTTAAGGTCTATCGGAATTTCCATAAACATAAATTATGATATACCTACTACCTAACCAGGTAGCTTAGGTAAGGAATTAAAAAAAAAAACAGACACTCATTAAGTGAGCAACGGTCACCATACTTCAGTAGTGATAAGGTCAGAACAAAAAGTGACCTTAAATTCTTACTCACTCCAAGATATCACTAAAGTGTAGTTTCTAAGTAATGCACTTAATAATTCCAATCAATATTATTTATGGTCAAGCTTGAAGAAGCGATTTTGATCAGCCTGAGTTGCTGTTAGCCGAAATGGGGATAGCAAACAATAGAAAACTTTATTTATTACAAATTAAAACTTCATGTTTCTAAACCTTGAAGTTTTCAAAATAACGTTAGTTTAACTGTTACTTACTAGATTAGAATTTTAGTTTATGATAGAGGTTTCAGTAAATGCCGTACTGCCGATATTAAATACATGACCATTGCATTAAAGCAATTGTAATGTATCGGGGATTCAGATTACACATACAAGATTTTTTGAGTGCCCACTGATAAAATATTATGATCCTACCTAATAAAAATAAAAGGTTCACGATAACAATAATTTTAAATTAGATCAATTTAGGACGATAACGGCTCCAGTTATTATTTCCATGGCGACGATAAAGCTTGTAAATGGTTTTCCAAACGTCCCGGGTGCGCGGCGAGCCTTTTTATTAGGGTATTTGTCAAGATATTCCTCGGCTAAAAGGGACTATAATCGAAAATTTTACGTTTGGTTACCATACGCCTTGTGTTCTGGCCGGACGGATAATTTATGGAAGAATATAACCGCATTTGGTACACAGCTAAGCACTGTCCGCGCTTGCTCCCACTGTTTATTTTCTGCTGCTTTTATCTGGAAACATATTGCACTGGAGTAAAAACAACCCACGAAAAATTACAAAACCTAGATGCGATATAAGTAGTAGCAGTGATGCTTATGAAGAGATCCAACTGGTCTACTGAACAAAGTCAGCCCAAGCATTGATACTATAAATCTATAGGTACTTATGTGATAATTATTATATTTATAAATATTTATCTATAGTTAAAAAATATCGAGAAGTATTTCGAATGTCAATGTCACACTAAAAGTCAGGCGAAAGTTTGTGTGTATATATGTCGGCTGGACCGATTTTGCTAAAATTTGGTATGGAGGTAGCTGGCACCTTATATTAATATATAGGCTTTTTATCCCGAAAAAATGTAGCGGGGCGCAGCTAGTATAAGATAATTCGCAAATCCGGAGAAACTTCTCCTAAGTCTGAAAATTTAAATTCGACTTAACATCGTATAAATGCAAAATCTTTAAGCGTTAAGTGATCGAAGATGCAGCCTCTGTAAACCGATAATAGTGTGAAATACAAAGGAAACGGGAGTGCGGCAAGTGGAGGCTATAATGGAAATAAACCCTTGTTTATTAACCAATTTCACAACCAACGCTGGCCCGATTACGATGCTATACGTGACTATGGACGCAAATTTGCATGTTTAATGAAATCATTGTATGTACATGATCGACGCTAATTGGACTACTAAATCTATGTACTTGTTTATGCATTTGAAACTAATTACGGGCATCGAATCGGCAGCAAAGATTTGACGATCACAAAATCAAATTGGCTACATAATTAGCCAGAACGATGCCATTCATAGGATTGTTGTGAATAATTAATCAACTCTGTAATTTAAAACAATAAACTTTATGATAATTTGGTTTGCAAATATTTTTTATTACTACCTACCTATGTCTTACAATTTATTGTCAGCTATTTGTGTTTTAGTTACGTCTAACGTTATGTCAGCTTCTGCCGCGTATATTGCTCAGCGCATGTCGCCGACGGTTTGGCAACTTGCGAATACTTATGCGATATTATAAACTTTAAACTTAATACACCATTCGCTTCAAGCAGCACTGGTAAGCTCGTAAAATTGTTGCCTGAACGACTGGAGGGAGAAGTAAGATGGCACATGCTACGAGAATAAACGTGATACTAACATAACATATTAACAAAGTCGTATTCAAATACCGCTTGAACGTTAGACTATAAATCATACAATCAATTTACTCTAGTTCGCAGTTTACAGCTAGACATGTGCCTCGTAAAAAGTCTTTAGGTAGATATTTGTCGACCAAGTTAGTAATTAATATAGATTAATTTTCTAGGCCCGTCGATGTTGCTGCCTTTATTTTTTAGTAGCTATTGAGCAAGTATATCTTAGCTAGGATCCAATGGCTGAGTCAGGTGTGAAGCATGTAACATTAATCTCTAAGATGACAGACAATAATCAGTAAAATAGCTTGACTACTGAAAACATTATTCGAATACATTTCCAGGAAGGTAGGTAGTACTACGTATCTACTAAGATACACTAAAATGTGCGTAAAATGCGCGTTCGCGGAAATGGATATCCATATCTCTGAAACAGTTTCAAATTAATTCGTATGATGCAAAATATGAGCAAGAAACAAGGCTAGTTGGGTCGTATGTCGTCTGCCGGCGGATGAGTCGGGGCAGCCAATTTCCGGGCCGCATCGTTAGGAAGTGGACCCGCGATTAGCCCCGATACGGCCGCGCCGGGAAATGCACTGGTGTCGCTACCTCGCTACCAACTCGCTGATAAACTGTTGAATATGTGCTGTTTTGAATACTAGAAAATATGTTTAAGATTTATACGTTTGTTTCGTATGCGTTTTCTATTTGGTTTCAGCAGTGCATATTATATGCTTTAGTTGAGTTTGTTCTAATGCATCGACTACGTTTCAAAGGTAATCAGTTGCAAGCCGAAGGGACGTACGTGGCTACAAAGTAATCATTAATTGTATATTGGAAGATCATTATAATCAATCTTTTTGTTGAAATATTATATTGAAGGAATAAGTTTTGTTGCTCCTAAATTTAGTACCAGTCAGATTTATTTCTGTTTTAGTAAAAAGGTTGCAAAGTATCAATATACTTATTACTTACATGCTGATTATTATAAAATACGTGCAAATAATTACATAAATTAAATTACACGACAAAGTCAGTACTGAAAAGACACCAAATAAAACAACAAATGTGCGTCACACTTTTAAAAACTGGAATTCTAAGTTGATAAAAGTGCAAACTTCATGAACAACTTCCCTCGTTGCCCCGGTTTAATAACGATTGCTTGTAGAATATAGACCAAAGTAAGAGGCAAAATAATTAAACGTATTCAAAAAGCGGGCGTTGGAAGTAATAAGCTTAAACTTTTAATTGGCCAATCTAGATCCTTTCGATGTTAAAAAAAATATTTAGTCTCAAAATTAATAGAAGGAACCAAGAGGGACTTTAAAATAACTGAGTTAGCTCGATGTTCATATTATAAAAGTAGAAGAATTAAAATTCGCTGATGTTAATGTCTGCAGTGTAGATGCAAATGGCATTAAAATAAAAATTTGATTCCTGGTAGACTATAAGATGTACACGTAGACGTATTACTAGCTAACGTTCGTGAGTGTTTTCTACATTACTTACTATTTGCCGGTTGTACACACGTAACCACTCAGTAATTTTCTTACCAATTAATATTAATATACTAAAGCCAATAGCAATAATTAAAAAAGGTTTTCTTTCTTTGAAATCAATAGAGAAATTTAACAAAGGGAATACGAAAAATTATTGGACTAAGTATTCCGAATACATAAAGATGCTGTTTAAAAATCAACCATGATATCCGAAATTGTACAATAAAATGTATCAATGGAGAGAGTTTTTCTCAGACTTGAATACGCGAAGACGTCGAGCGATTCTTTGAATTAATAAGCAGACGCTAAATTTAAATTTAATGAAACAAGTTTCTAGCAGATTGCCGAGTTATACCTATTCAGTTCATAACTGTGTCCTCCTCGTCTTCCTTCGTTACCTCGAACATTGTGTTATGTAAATTATTTATAATTTATAACAAGAACCCTGTTGTACTGAGTCGACAACGTGAGTAACGTGGTTATAGTTTGAGCCGCAAAGAATGCAATTGTAAAAAATACGCGCGATTGCGATCTCTCGGGGAATAAGCGAAGATGAAAATATAATTAAATATTGAGTATTGTGGTAAGGGTTAACTAGACCAGCTTATAGCATATTTTCAGATAACTGTTGTATGTAATAACTTAGACGATTTAATAGTTGAATGGGTAGCGTCCATTTGGGCACTAATGACCTCAAACTGTTAACCCTCCGCCTGCTAAGTGAGGCAGTATCTAATGCTAAGCTGTTGTTGACGTACGGCTCGCTTTGGGTTTGTAACTTATAATCACTGTGAAGTAAGGTAGCTAGCATTACTTTACTTTTCCTGTTGTGTATTGTAGCTTGATGTTTTTTAATCGCGTTTAGAAAGTACAAGTGTACGATTTCCCATCAATTATAGTACGTTATCGTGGTGAGATACTTAGGAGAGAGATAACCTTTTTTCACTTACCTGTTCTCGATAAAAAGCTTTGTTCTTCAATTACATTCACGCACCCTCAACTTGTGCTTGGAAATTCGATTTCCTTTTGTTTCACCAAACCTTGAACTTATTTACGAGGAGGAAATTTATTTGCGGGTAATTATTTACAATAACTTCCTGGTGGAGCAGATAAGTGGTTGTGAAATGAGAAATTAATTCAATAACTCCGCCCTTACAGCAATATCTGTCAAATATTGGTGAGCGTCTCCATCACACACTAGATTATAGCTACACGCTGTGATCATGGCGGTTGCTTTGTTGATAACAATTGATGCATTGCGTGTTTTCGCGCGGCTGCCTTTAATTAATGCCGAATTAATATTATGATGAGAGTGAATGAGCCGAAAAGGGTATGTTAGGATTGTAGCTAATGGAAATTCGTGGAATTTGCCTACATCTGTGGGAAACAGAGGTGACTATGTATTATTACGGGGAAAATCTACTGTCAGAGATTTGTTAGTTTGATGATTTTAATGTTTTTGTAACAATCTATGTCCTTTAAAAGCAGAAGCAGTACGTAGATGTCTGCATAACTTATAAAGCAACATAAAGGTTTGTGCACCAATAATAACTAATTAAGACGGTAAATGCACATCTGAACAGCATGAAATTGGCGTTATTCTAGGTGTACGCAAACATTTCCAATCTGGGTCAGCGAATCGCGGCTGGCTCGGCGCAGAATGCTCAACGGCACAAAATGATTCATGGAAATTGCACCGTAATTGAAAAAAATACGTTATTGCCGTTTGACGCATTGCCGCCGCGTTCCGCCGCCCGACAGGAATATTCACATCCGATGAAATCATAATCTATTCGGGTTTGCCTACACCTGTATATGTTTAGATTCGATCGATTTATGACTGTGAAATTAGAATGTTCGCGTTTTATTGTAACATTAGTTACGTAATAAAAACATAACATCACATATATATTTCCCGAAGGGGTGGGCAGATGTGAATTGTACACCCAGATTTCGCCACATTTATAAGGTCCATGTAATAGGGACCGAGCCGAACCGAGAGCACTTTGGCCGACCCGAGAATTCAACTCAGGTTCTTCTAGCTCAGGCTGAACCCTACTTAACTGTTCAGCAGTCACATTTTGTGACCTCTATAACAATGTGTTATTTAATTTTGTTTATGTATCGGTAACTTGTAATAGACGATATTGAATAAAGAGTCTACAGGTTCTGTGTGAGAGAGCTCAGCTTTATTTCAGTCGCTGTACTGGTTCAATCATGTTTTAAAGAAATATTGGTAGGTACGGCTTGCAGGGCCTTCATATGGGATAGGATTCTGGATGTCGATGCATGTGGTCTGTGTTTGAGGCTGTTACAGGAATAATACCAAATAAACCCTATACTCCTATTATTATCGTGTTGCTTTCTGAGTAACTAAGGACACAATTTTTAATATGGTCACGTTTAGCTTTTTGTCAAGCTTAATTGCCGTTATTAGTTTTGATTTTAAGGTTCAGCAAAGAGTTTTTAGGGTTTACAATTTTAGTAACAGTCCAGTGACAAGTATGTTCTGCATACATACTTTTAAAATTAAATAACATTTAAGACAATCAACCTGACCTAATTTCATTCATGACAAACATTAGATGTATGAAAGAAACCTATTGAAATTTGGTAAAAACCGAAAATTGAACTAAACTATTTTAAAGTCAAACTTTACTCAAAACTGACTGTTAAAAAATAAAATAAGCTAAACTGAGTAAAACCAATGTAAAATAAAATTATTGAAAATATTGGTTCGGCCCTTAGTCCCTTTATAATATTTTTCCGAGCATGTTTGTGGATATGTGATTTATGTCTGTAAACTTACCCCCGAATCAAGGAAGCCCTTGCATGGGACTGCGATTTTAGAAACTCGAACACAAGAAAAGATTTATAGTAATACTAGCGGACGGAGACGTCGTCCTGCCTCATTACCATTTATTTATTTATTTATTTATTTATCAAATTACATGCACAACATAACAGTTTACACTAAATCGTTGCACAGTAGAGGTACAAGTATAAACAATATTTAAAAAGACAGTAACAAAGTTATACAAAAAATAAAAAACACAACTACTAGGAAATAAACAATTCACCTGTCGTTCATCAATTCGCAAAATCTTAGACATTCACAATATAAATCCTTCCATTTCATCGCAAACACATCACACTCAGGTACGGACGTCATGAGAGCATTGATCAGTGTGAGCGCGCGAACGAGCGGAGAGTTAGAGTGTGAGACGGTGCGGGTTCCAGGCACAGCCAATAACGAATGTTGGCGTGGTCTAAGCTGTATTTTCGGCACCGTAGGAACATACAGACGCACCACTTGAGACACTAGGCCAGGACAGTCCGTATCACCGCGTAAGATCCTACACACAGATGTCATTAAACAATTATTACGCCTTACTTCTAGAGAGTTGAAATTTAACATACCTAATAGAAATTTTGTTGGATAAAGATATGGATAGTATTTGTACAATTTTTTGTACAAAAATCTGAGAAACGCTTTTTGTATTTTCTCTAAAAGTAAGGTGTATGTACCTTCATAAGGATTCCAGATAACTGAAGCAGACTCAAGCTTACATCTGACCAAAGCCATATAGACCAGTTTGATGGCCATGGGATTGTGGAACTCACTCATATTTCTTAAAACAAAACCTAACCTACGGTAAGAGTCAGAAGCTAGTGCTTTGATATGGTCATGGAAGTTCAATTTAGGGTCAAAAAGAACTCCCAGGTCCCTAACTGAAGTAACTCGCGTTATTGGCTCTGATCCCAAGAAGTACGATGCAATAAGTGGGTTATGAGCACGACTAAAAGTCATAACATGACATTTATCCGTGTTAAAAAAGAGTTTATGGTCTATACTCCAACGGTACACTGAATTTAAGTCCTCCTGTAACGTGACAGAATCAAAACTGTTTTCAATACCATAAACTAATTTGAGGTCATCCGCATACAAAAGACATTTAACATGTTTGAGTACTGACTCCAGATCATTAACCATAATCCCAAATAAAAGTGGCCCTAAAATCGAACCCTGGCTAACGCCAGACCGGGTGTGATACGGTTGCGACACAAAACAACCATGACGGACATATTGCTGGCGATCACGCAGATAACCAGCAAAAAATTTGAGGAGTTTTGGTGAAAATCCTATGTCACTTAATTTGAGAAGTAACACGTCGTTATCAACACGATCAAACGCTTTTTTAAAATCGAAGTAAATAACATCTACTTGTATGTTCTTATCTAAGTGTTCAGAAATAAGGTCAACAAGCGTTAAGAGGTTAGTATTAACTGAACGGTTTAATCGAAAGCCATGTTGGGAATCACATAAATAGGGTTGTATTTGTTTACTAATGAGCGTATGTAATATTGATTCAAACAATTTAGGAAGAGAAGAAAGTATTGCTATTGGTCTATAATTTTCTATTTGGGAATGATCACTAGATTTAGGAATCGGTTGAACACGCGAGACCTTCCAACGTTCAGGGTAAAGCCCAGTCTCCAGAGACATGTTAAATATATGTAATATAGGCAGTTTGAGGGTGTCTTTACAACCCTTGATAATATATGCGGGAATGTTGTCCGGACCTACAGAAGAGGATGGCTTAAGATTATTGATGCCATTCTCCAAATCTTGCATTGATATTTTATTAATATTAATAAGATTGGAGGAGGTACTTTGGTATGTGTGATTAAGGTAGTCAAGAGAAGGGGCATCTGGTAAGAAAACGCTAGCAAAGAAACTAGAAAATACTTGAGCCGCTTCACTACCGTCATACTCTTTACCTTCATACGTAACACGGGTCTCAAATCCACCCTTAGATCGCAGAGTTTGTATATGTTGCCAGAAAGCTTTAGGACTATGATGTAATTTTTCTTGTATATTATTTAAATAGTTATTATATGCAGAAGATGTTCGTCGTTTAATGTCTGATCTAAGCGCGGAGAAGAGTTCGTACACTTCCTGACTACGTGTAACTTTCCATTTTCGATGTAGTAGAGCTTTACTTTTTATGTCATTAATGAGGTCAGATGTGAACCATACCGGGAAGCGCCTAGATGGTTTGTTAGATCTATATTTTTTTGGTACACATTTGTCAAAGATGCTATACATGTTGTTATAAAACAATTCTACAGCCCCATTGACGTCGGGAGCGAGCTGTACCTCTTGCCATGTTGATTCAGAAATTAAGGCATACATCAGTTCAAAATTCCCTTTCGAAAAATTCCAATCCTTTTGAACATCTAAGTTACTAGGGTTCATTTTTGTAGAGTTAGGCCTATTTTTATTAAGACATAAGCCTACATCCAGCGGTGGATGATATGCATCACGCCGTGGCACAAGACCTCCTCCCTCGATCTCAGCCACGCTAACGTTAAAAATGCAATCAGACGCCAGTACAACATCCAATTTACCTCCAAACGCATTCATCACCTCATTCCTCTCAGTCAATCCACAAAAACTTAGAAAATAACAATAGTAACTTAAAATAGCGTTATTTGTATACTTAGGGTTTAAGTTTAGATCACCTAATATAATCACTTCGTGCTTTAATGAGCCTATCATTGACTCCACTTTGCAAAACCATGATATGTATGTCTGATCAGAAGATCTAGGGTGGATATACACAACACATATATAACAAGTAGCAGTTTCTGTCGTTAGCCGCACCCAAAGGTCTTCACCATCCTCAGTCTCAAGTTCAGGACAATGTAACATAGTAACGCCAGGCCGAGCGGCTAATAGTACGCCACCACCTATTCCGGTCGTACGGTCACGTCGTAGTACACTCCATCCATTGTAAGCAAGTTCTGAATCCTGTACCGAGTTGTTAAGAAATGATTCCGTTACAGCTACAGCATCACAAGTCAGAGTCAATAAACTTTGTCTAAAGTAGTTAAGCTTGGTGTTTAGGCCTCTAACATTCTGGTATATTACGCCAATGGTCGGTAGTCCAGTGTTTGACGAAATTCGTCTATTGTCTTTATTGGTTTTTGTTTGGTTGTCTTCGAAAAAACCACTGTCTTACCCTAGCGTTAGTGGGCCACATATCGGGTGAAATACTTTTATCAAAGAACTCAACAGGAATACCAATTTTGAACGACTTGTAATCGCCTTTAGGCTTAAGCTCTTCAATGGTACAGGCACCCCCAGGAATTTGTTTCTGTAAATAAGATAGAACTTCATCTGCTCCTGATAACATATTCCAAAGATGGATGTATCTGCGCGATTCAACAGCTTTAAGAGTAGTGATCTCAGGGCCAGCGGTGCCACGAATTGAGCTGTATCGTTTGGGTTTATGTTTGTACACCTCTTCCCAGCCTTCATTGGCGTGCACTAGTTCAGAATTACTATAAGCAGACGAAACGGTTTGTTTATTTTCTGGACAAATAAACGATTCCAACTTAGTTTGTTTCGGCATTTCTTCTCAGAGGTAGTCAGTTAGGAAATGCCGGCACCATCGTCCAAACTAGTTTATAAAAAATGACGTGTAAAAGTGTTTTTTTAAAACCTATTTGCAGAAATAAAATCATTTATCATTTATCATTATCATTTATCACCCTGCGGAGCCACTATGATTGGTGTTACCGGGGAAACATCTTCTACGCCGACCACTAAAGTATTAGACTCAGGGCAGGAAATTGCTATTGACCTCTGCTTAGATTTTTCTTTCAAGGGGCGGGGCTTATTTTTTTGCTTACGCTTAGATTTGTTTGTTTGGTTCTTGCTCTTGACATCAGCATTTACAAGTTCAGTATGGGATTGAGAATGAGATTCACCTGAGATATTTGATGAGATGATATGACAACGGCTGCAAATCGATGATTGTTCAAGCCTGTTAAGTTTTTCGCCACAGGTTTCAATTTTTCTTGTACAAACTATGAGCGCCGTGTTGTATTGGCTCATAGTTGATACAGCATCAGTTAGTTGTTCAGTTAATACGTTAATTTGTTCTCGTAGAAGGTGTATCTCTAAGCCCATAGATTGTGGTGAAGTGACAGGAGATGGCAGTAGAGGGACGCAATTTTTTTTCCTAAATGAAACATTTATGGTTGGTGTATGCATCAGGCTAGCTGTATCGATGTTAAGGGCACCCTCCGTTGTGGAGGAATTACTACACTCAGGGCATACCCATGTACTCCGTTCTTCAAGCGTTAGCTGTCGATTATTGCAAGCATAGTGGTACATCTTGTTACAAGCATCCATAGCGCATTCAAGAAAAGCATCACCAGAAAATAGCTCGTTTTTGCATGCAGCGCAATTCATTATCCTCAATTTATTCAATAAAGCAAGTTATAAAAATATGTTGAGTAGAAAATAATATTATTTGTGTGGCGACAAATTCCGAGAAACCAACACAATAGTGCACCTGCGTCCAACGCATGCGTATGTGTGCGTAGCAGCGGGCGAGCGGCGAGTTGTCGTAGGTCAGTATTAAAAGTCGTTATGCAAAAGTTTTAAACAGTAAAATTGTGTTCACTCACGAACCCTTTGGAGAACTGAGATGTTGTAAACTGTGATCGATAGTCCTTTGTATTAGCTTTAAGCTCGTACAACTCACTTGCACATTGGTTAACTTTTGACAGCTGTTATGAAATAAAAACTGCGGAGCAAAACAAAACGGTGCTACTCTGGCGAGAGAGACGGCGCGAAAAATAACTCTTAAATAACCATGAACTCTTAAGCTAAGGAGTTGATGGTAAGGGGACTGCCCGGAAAAGCAGCGACACCTACCGGGTCCAAAAATGTTTTCAAACCATCCAGGAACCCTTTGAAACATACACACAAAATGTCATCCTAATCGCTCCAGCCGTTTAGGACGAGTAAGGTTACAAAAACACATATAGAAAATGTATATATAGAAAGAGTGAATCGAATGAATTTTTGTCTGATGGTAACAGACAAACAATTATGGACGACCCAATTGGCGCAGTGGCTAAGCGATTGGACTGCTGCGCTAAGGGTTGCGGGTTCGATTCCCGCACGGGACAAAAATTTGTGCGATCCGCAGATGTATTTCCCGAGTCTGGGTGTTTGTGTATGTGATATTCCATGTTTGTGAAACGCACCCACGATACAGGAGAAATTCCTAGTGTGGGGCGACGTTTTTTTAAAAAAAAAAAAAAAAATTATGCTGTAGGGTTGATTTTCAGTACTTCTCAGGTCAATACTTTTTTCCAATTTTTTCAGAAGTTACTGTCACACAATAGTCACAATAAAATACTGTGAGTTTGAATTTGAGATCGAGACAAAAGCCTTTTTGCAAGGCTGCGATATTTATAATGATGGTAGTAGTCTATTTGATCTAGTTTTTCTCTAGTTTTAAATAGTAGCGTGAAGTTAGAGTAAAGGTGCTAATTTCATTGTTTACCCCTTAAGTATCCACATTGTAAGAAGACGCCTAAGAAAATGTCAAAGGAAGTAACTGAATATGACACCAACTGGCATTAAAATTATGGCGAGTCGTAGCTATGAGTGCGGTAATTTTAATTGTGGTTAGGTCGTTGTGTTTACTGATGACGACTTCGAATTTGAGGCAAATTTTGACATTTTGATAATATAGGTTATTTAATTATGGACTTGAGCGGGTCTGCAACCCGCGACCCTCACCTTTTTCAAATTTCCTTTAACAATTTATATTCAAGCATGGGCAAGATGCTAAAATAACACCAAAAGTAATTTTGATTATAATCTCGAATTTCTGACACGGATCTTGACTGACACTAGCCAACTGTGTAGGACATACCTACATATTAAAATGCAAAATTATGTGAACTCTTTATTTCTCTTACACTGACAGTCGTATGGGACAAAAAACCGAGTAAAGTAAATGAACACGATCCTTTTTTGTTGGAATGCATAATAAATAACTGCAACAGGGATTTCGTGGTAATCAATAATCGTAATCTGAAAAAGCTAAGGGTAATTTTATATGCATTCGTAGGTATAAATAAAATCTGTCCACTCTATTTTAAAATTTCTGTTGTTCTTTGGACTGTAAAGACTGACTACTTTACCATTTACCATAACAAGGAGAGAAGATATGTAAACTAATAAATTTCACTGTTCTATTAACAGACAGTGTTGGGGTTCACTGGTACAGGTACTTACTTATTAGTTATTACACTCGTGAGACTTGATGGAGGATAATGTGCGGATGAATTATGTGTGTAACGAAACAGGCAATAAATTCAAAACAACAATTTACGCTGTTTAGTTACAGAGGTTTGAGTTCTGCTCACCTAACAACGTACTTGTATTCTTCTCAGTAAAATGTAGAAAAATACAATCCACCATCACGTTTATCGTGGAAATGTTGTTTACCGAATCCTTTTACCTTCACACATGAATAGTCCCCACTCGACTGATTCACTGAGTTCCCTGCGATAAAGTCCGAAAGTTTCGTTCAAAATAGTCAAAGCAGAACAATCTTTTGTGTTTCAGACCTACCTACTTGTATGTACCGAGCGGCTCGTGGATATGAATTTGAAACAGGGACTCGATACAAACGATATCACGTTATTCCATTGTTGAATGACTTTTTATTTTTTTTCGTAATTAATTGGTTTGACTTGCCTTGGACTTTTATGTCTCAAAGTCAAAAATTGTTTTGGTACATGTAAAATGCGGCAGGTGCTTGTTGCCTACTCTTGACGAATATGTATAGAATAATATTCTAAACATACAATTACAATAGTTAACAGATATTTGTATTGTTGAAATGGCCTATGGATAAAATACATCTATCTCCAAATAGATAGAAGATAGACATAGAAGAAAAGGTGCATACACCGTCACAAGATTGGCTCGATGTGATTTGGTTAAAAAATACAGTAGAAGAATTGGAGCAGTCTTTGACAAGCACTTGGACGGGGCGGCCCGCGCCAGTGTATTTGCTTAGCGCGAGTTCGCAAATGCTACTGATTGCTTGTTTGTCGTACAAAATTTTTATTTCCACGGTAAAGTTTACCGTAAAGCCTCGCAATTTAGATCTTGAACTATATTCTATTAAACACACAGGATTAGCATCGATTAAGTTTTATCTCACTCTAGGTAACTCAACACTAGTCGAAAAGCTATAAAATATGAATACTTCGACATAACGGCTAGGTGTAATATAAATGGAACAACAGTCGCTACACTCATCTATTATTCACCACTGTTTTATTTACAAATACTCCGTAGGTATTGTTATCTGGTAGTTTTTTCTGACATTATTTTTGTTACCGTGGAATCCAGTCGGAATCGGAAGATATTCCGGAGCGAGTTCGTATCGACAAGCGGCTTAGTTTAAATTGAAACATATTGGCGGGGAAGGGAATCCTTACCTTACGTGTACAGTTCCATCTGTTCAAATAAAGTACTCGTAGAGACTCTGTGCCGCTGAACGATCAGACCTACTCTGCAACGTGTACACGGCCTATGTTATTTGATTTTATTATTTACACGACGAGCTTCTGTGTTCCGTTTATTGAATTGGGCATATTCATATTATGTAACGTGCGGGAATGTAGAGCGAAATCATCAGAACCCTATTTATTCGATCACGTTTCGGAACTAGATACACGTAGACATATAAAATACGTTCCATTAATATGAAGAGCAGTTATAAAAATATCACAGCATTGTGAGGATTCCACGGTGTTGTGAATTTTACGACGCATGCACTCTATTTCAGTTATAGCATTTCAGTCTGAAATATTTTATTACACTTCCTATTTTGCTGAACGGCGCTCACGATTGCACGTGTTATGAATTTCAAATTATGTAGTACCATGAAGTTTCATGTCGCACAATATTTTATATTGCTTTATAGTTAGATGCAGAACGCCATGAATGACAATTCCGAACAATGTAACATTTTATTGGTACCATATGAATTGTAAACGGTGAGGCGAACATCCGATTGCCTGTAATTTCTTATGCACCAGAGCGGCTGCGATGGAGCGGCAAACACGTGTATAATTCAAGGGCACGTGTTACATGTCGGCTCTCGTAAGGTGTTCAATTTTTTCGCCCCGTTACATCTGTAATTTCACACGTTTCCAGACACGCGATTGGTAAAAGTACCTACATACATTTGCCATCATTTACGTACGTAAAGGGGGCGTGTATTAGTTATGTAGATTCGCTCGAGTCAGATTCTGAAAGCGGACAATAGTCGCGATATTGTCGTTTGTATTGCACGGGACGTGCGACCGGAGGATTCTCATGAAAATACACGCACTTGGTAGATTTAGCACGAAATACCAGCAATAAATAACTGACCCGGAAGGGACAAAGGTACAAGAGTATCGTCCAAATGAATTGAAAAGGCCTCATACATAAAACAACGGCTCCTTCCCGTGCTACTTACATATCACCTCGGTTGGTGTGAATCACGACGAGAAATTTACATAGGCACACAATAAACTGGGTTGTTTGTCACAATACCCCTGCAAAAAACCTATTACAATTGTATGACTCCATATTAAATTAAAGGGGAATTCTCTATATTATGTCAACCTGTGCAAATATTCCTCGCCAAGTGTTTTCGTACCCGAAGCTCGTTTGAATCAGGGCGCTTCCCGTCGCTGTGTGACCGAGCCCGTATCTGTTGTACTTATTGTGCAGTGAATCCCAGCCCGAGATTGGAACAATGTAAGTATTTGCTGAGATAGTTAGTACACGGTCTGCGTATCACGTTGCGTTAGCGATAGCTTTATTGTTTTCAGTTGCTACTTTGTGATCAATTGATTCCGGCCGTCCAGTCACGTCGCGACATCTTGATATGTTTACTTTGTTCCTCGAGGTAACTTACAGCATGGTATTGGTTGTGAACGTGACAGCGTTTATATATTTCCGTATTCAGGTACGGGGTCATAAACTTTTGTTATTGATTTCGCATATAATACTAAAGACTTTTGATATATTATTATTATCTATCTGTTTCTCTTTTACGATGGAGCAAAATACAGTTTAATAAAGTTAAGTTTTTCTTCACCTTACGCTTTAGATGAGATAGCAGCATGGTAACTAAATAACGTGTATAAATAAGTTAAGTTTTCTACCTTAAAACGCTTCAAATCGTTGGAATATTAAGGAAAGTTCCATTCGATATTTTCAAACTTAAAGTAAACTCCAACAAAGCTTCCTTTATGATTGGCATGAAACTGCTTATGTTTAAAAACAATTATAGAAATGGGTTGTAGCTAAATTATGATGATATAAGTAAGTAAACCAATTGTATACGACCAGGTCACAATACCCTTATCAAAAAGCGCAAAAAACCTAGGAGTTCACTTAGACTCAAATCTTTCCTGGGATGTTCACATTGCGGATGTAAGCAGGAGGTTGTTCTACTCGTTCCAATCTCTTAAACGTCTTCAGAAATTCCTGCCATTTCAAACTAAGGTTATTCTTGCGCAATCTCTTCTTCTTCCTATCTTAGACTACGCTGATGTCTGTTACCTTGATGCTAAAGAGGAACATCTAAACAAGTTGGAACGACTGCAGAATCTGTGTATACGCTTTATTTTTGTCCTCCGAAAGTATGACCATGTGTCAGACTTTCGAGCCCGATTGAGGTGGCTACCGATTCGGCAGCGACGCGACACTCACATTCTTTCTCTTCTTTTCTCTGTTCTTCATAATCCTAATTCTCCTCTTTATTTGCGTGAACGCTTTGATTATCTTATTCCTAGAGGTAAGCCTTGTCGCTCATCATCGTCTCTTCTTCTACGTACTCCTCGTCACACTTCAAGTTGTTATGATGGTTCCTTTAGTATACGTGCAGTGCGACTTTGGAATTCACTTCCTCACAATGTACGGGACAGCCGGTCGCTGGACGTCTTTAAGAAAAAGGTGAAGATGCATTTCTTATCAAAATAAATGTTTAGTGTACTCTGAATTATGTAACCTATAGTGAGTATTATGTATATGTAAAGTATATGTATATATATAGCTATATTGTATATACGTATGGTATTAGTAATAAGGTAGTAAGTAAGTAGTTATAATACGTGTTAGTTTTCTCTTTTCGCACTCGTTTATATTTTGCCCTCTGTTTCCTGTCCTCTATCACTCAAAGGTTTGCTGGTAGAAAACTCAATACTGAGTTAAGCTCGCCTTTGTGCATACAACGTTTTTTTTTCAAATATTGTATTTGTGTACTTCATAATGTGCAATAAAGAATAAGAATAAGAATAAAGTTGCGGGGTGAGCAGCAATGCTTTTAGCCTGTGTTGTTATGCAGCGCGGTGCGACGTCGGCGGGCGAGGGCGGCGGGGCGCGGGGCGCGGGCTCAGCGCGGCGCCCACATAAATTCCGATTTATCGCCAACCTGCCGAACTTTCTGGACGTCTCACTCACCTCCCCACGGTAACCTTATTTTATTTAACTTCTTTATACTCCGCTCCGTAGTTTCAGTTAGTCCGATAAAAGATAATTAAATGGCCATTTTGGTTTGTTTTGGTTTTGAAATGTTTATAGTAACTTTGGTAATTGTTGTTCAAACTGGTTGAATAATCCTTTTCTTTTGTTTTTATTTCAACACACAGAATCCAAATGTTACTTAACGCTTTTTTAAATTAACGCTTTTCTAACAGCATTCACAAAAGCGAATAGAAAGTAGAATCAGCATGGCTTTTTCCTGAGCGCTCATGTATGTAAGATACTACAAGATGCCATAATAATTGTACAGTGAAACCAGTGATGGTAAGGTATAAAATTATATAGTTACAAAAGTAGTTTAATTTTTATAACGATATAAGCAGATGCTTTAAAATAGCAAAGTATAAGGTACATACATAACTCACAATAAAACAGTAGCAAATTATTTTACGCCTGAACAAGAAAACACAAAGGTGTAGTTTATTTGCATCACATCGACGTTGAGTCATTTCTCCTGAGGAAGCGAAAAAATTAATAGCCGAGGGAGAAATGAAAAAGGCGGGTTTAATAATGCCAGTCGATAATGTAGCAGTCGCTTAACTATAACGGCAGGTAGACGGCGCCAACTTTACTCACAAACAAACCAATAAACGTCGCTGAGACAATTTTGGGGAAGAAGCCAATTATTTATCTTCATATTGATATATGCGTCGCCGATGTGTGCGTAACGGTAATCCGCTCACCTGCGTGTTAGTGCCCAAGTTACAATATTGCTGGCGGTGGAATGAATCTCATTTCATTGATGTAGCATGATCGGTTTATTATCAATATGCCGGGGGCGTTGCATGTTTGGGTGTCGTCGATTCAGCTTTTTATTTTCCTTAGAGAGCACATGTTGATTTACGATGTTATTTTTGTGTTTTGTGTAGGTGTGTGCATTTATAGATGGTGCTTTTTTAGTGAATATATATTTTTATGTAAGCTTTTCAGCTAAATAAATATATACCTAAGCCAGATCAATTGTTACTTCTCTAGTGTAATAATAATACCTATGTATATTATTTATAGCTTATCATCAAATGAAGTAAATATCTGTAGGTATATATTATATTTTACCCACAGCGTGAGCATAACAATGGTTTTTATTCAAACTTCAAAAAGAAACTGTTCGCCAACAAAATTTCGCCTGCGATGTAATCATACGGCTTCCTTTTATTCGAAGCAAGAAGCCAGTTTATATTTTAAAATGATTTAAATAGGTATTGAAGGGCAATAAAGCGTTCTTTGTAGAAAATTTAAAAGCTTTGCCATTGTCTGGCATACTACGAAACATAAAATGAGTAAAATAAGGGTACAGCGATAGTGAAGACATTACTTATCATTTCGCCGCCCGAAGAATATAAAAATAAAAACTGGGAGTTGCATACAGAAATATAAGGCAGAAGTATTCATTGCAAACACTACCTACGTTTCAAAGTTAACATGAATTCCATCGGTATTACCTACATCATGGACTATCAGTTTCTAGTCTCTACTCTTCAGCATAATAAAACTATACCTACCCGTATTTTGAATGTTCGTAGAGATCGATGCCGTCAGGTGTTTTCCCGTAGCAGCCCAGGTTTTTAAATGATTATGTCCTATTAATGCCACTAGGCTCGTCTCAACGGAAATGCTGTTAGGGCACATCGAGTGTTATCGATCGATTTAATTCTTCAGCGTAAGCCTATGTCAAAATAAAGACTTTTTTTCATTACTATAATATTGTGTTAAGATGTTGTTCTATTAGTGCTGTAAGGTCTACGTTCATTTGACTACTTAACAATAAATCAATTTATTTTTTGCAGTATAATTAAAAAGTCTGCCTTAAGATTTTATTGATGGAATCGCACGTGGGTGGTAAATGCTCTCCACAGTAGAAAAATATTTTCCAGTGTATGCGTGGGACTACATTAGAGACGCCTTAAATCAGAAGTGCCCTTATATTATGGAATTGATATTAAATGTCAATTTCTGACATTCAAATATTCAGGAAAGATGTATTTCCCTTTTACAGCGTAAATTTTTTATTGTTAATATATAAAAAGTAAATGATTTTATGCTTTTGAAAAGTGTCGTTTTTGATTTACCTAGTGAGCGGCGAAGACTTTGAAGTGAGGAAATGAATGATAAAACATGCACAATGACTTAAAAGCCGGATATTCACGGAGCTTAAACGGAAACAGTTTTCTATATCGTAACATTTTCGAGGAAAAGTGAACTATTGGTACCTACCACAATGTATCTGGTAGTCTAGGCACACACAAGCAGGTTGCATAACTGACATAAGGTTTTTAAGTCACGTTTTGTAAAAGAACAATTCTAAAAAGCAAAAGTAACAAATGTAGTGACTTTATTTTTATGTGTAAACATTAGGTTGGTAGCGCCGTAATGCGTCCGTGGAGAGACAGAACAGGACACAACACCCGCTGTATGTGAGGTAAACTTCCTAATCTTTTAAAGTTATTCCAGGAGAGGCGGAACACATCCGTCTTGCGCACGTTGTAAATTTAGTTTTTTTACGAACTAGCGTATACTTAGTATCACTTAAGAACTAGTGCAGTAATCACGCTGCTACAAATATATTACACTTGGGCAACGGTTATAGGATTAATTGTCGTCCACTTTGTCTGAATCTTATAACTAAATTAAGATCCTGCAATTATAGCATCTGTTATATTTTAATGTAAGACACAGAGATTAAATGAAAAAATGAGAATGGATCAAAACTTTTCGTATTTTCTCGGCAAAACTTAGATAAACAATATACACTTTATATTCACTGTCTTTAGGGAAATGTGGGCATGCAACTCAGACAGTTTGACGACCTCCTCGGGAATTAAGGCGTTCTGCAGATATTACTATAAAAAGTAGATATTTAGCGGTTGTTTCGCTTTGTTAGATATTGGAAGTTAGATTTTGTTAGATGTAGGTAAATTTTTATTTACAACTTAAATATTAAAAATGCATAAAAAGGATTCTTCCCTATCGTTGTCAAAAGGTAACGTGTCCAGAACACTGGCAGGTCTGTTAGATCTTATATTTTCTACATTTTGTTATCACTAATTGGCTTCCACCACCACCCACGCATTTATCATAACAGCATTTGTTATGATAAATGCGTGGGTTTGCTTAAGTTTCAATTAATATAAGTATCTCAGTACTTGAATATCCTACGTTTTACTGTGAAGGTATGGTTGCTAACGATTGGTTTTACTATTTATTCATCTACTAATATTGCATTTATTAAATGTATATTTTTACTAGTTTATCTGAGAATTTATGTGAATTAGAAAGTAGTATAATACATTCTAGAAATCCTCTTTTTAAACCTCGCCTAGGTGTGCTCAGCAAATTAAGTAGGCACTTTTTGAGTTATATTGGTAGATTTTTGTAGAAGTTACGTACATTTAATACACATTATAAGGTAATTTTTACTCATTTTTACTACATTCAACTTATATGTATGTAGGCAGAAAGTAACTAGGTTCCGCCCGCTTGGATTTCGAATGTGTTATAGCATATAGCTTTCCTCCATAAATGAGCTATCTAACAATGAAAAAAATTTTCAAATCGGACCAGTAGTTCCTGAGTTTAGTGCGTTCAAGCAAACAAACTCTTTAGCTTTATAATATTATTATAGATGAACGATATATACTAAGATACATTTTATATGAGTCTATTGCTAAAAGTGCTGCGATGTCACCGCATCGCATTGTAAATAAATAATATTTGAAATTCGAATTCTAGTGGCAAATCTCTTTTGTGACAGTAATCTTCGCTCTGTAGTCTCACAATTGACAGGTTTTATCTTTGATTCTTCCCCATTTTGCCGCAAAATGTCGCGATAGAGATGAATCTCAAGAACGACCTCTTTTATTTAAAATAATCTTCGTGATTTTGAAGCAGAAATCTTTTAAAATAAAAATAAATGTGTTCATGTGTTTTAAGAAATCTCGATAGGCAGAAAAAACAATACCAATTTTAGAAGCATTTTAAAAGATCTGCTTCCTAACTTCCACATTACCCAATGTTGACGTAAAAGCAACGTTACGAGACTTACATCTAATAAGTCTGAAAATCTAAATAAGCGACCCTTCCGTTCAATTATGTACAAAAACAAACTGCGGAACCTTTAAATTTACTGTCAAAGGAAAAATGGAATGTGGACTGGCCTCGAAATCGCGCTAATCTTCCTTCATTTGTATGCGGGGCGACTTTAAAATAGTCACCTAATTAAAAAGAGTCGCCTTTGTCATGCAGATGCGTTGGCAGACGCAATCAAAGCTCTGCTCATTTCACCAGAACCCTTGAAATAAATATCTGATCCTCTAAGCCTATCAAGGGTCTCTTTCACAGTTTCTTTTTTGCAGTGATTTTAAATGAACCGCTCCTGATACTAAGACTTACAAGTCAGAAGGGGAATGCTTACGGTTTGAAAAAGTTTTAATCAGCAAATATTCGCAAATGCTACTGAATACCAGTGGAACTATCCCAGAAACAGAATTACAGACGTTGCGACTTTCCTTTTGTCAGTAACTGTAACGTGTGTAGATTTTACAGAACTGAATTGAATTAAACATTTTTTTAATTTTTCAGTTAAACAATGCTCCACTAAAAAGTTTAAGCGTTAGACTACGTACTGCCTGTACTGTATTTCTATTAATTGTTAAAAGTTGATAGAGAACATGTTTTTAATGGTTATAGTTAGCTAGCTAGCTAAAAGCTTGTTGAAAGACCCAAAGGAATTTAACCTATGTAGTAGTTTTTACAAAAATGCATACGTTTACTGAGAAATATATTACCTACATGTTCTCAATTAACTTTAAACAATTAATAGGAATACAATGGCAGTACGTAGTGTAACTTTTTTATGATAAATGATGGTGATGGTTTAACTGGTACAGGTTAAGGCAAAACCCAGAAAGGGATCGTCACCGTATTACATCCAGCCGCCGTTCTTTGTATGAAACTCCCTACCGCAACACACACTAATCGGAATCGTAAAGTAATCGCCTCATCTCGGGTTGACGCCTGTTTGCGAGACGAAAGGCGATACGGTGACGATCCCTTTCCAAGTTGTTAAGTGTGCAGTGACCTTAAATGATTATTTTCGTGAATTTAAATTCCGCTAGATAACCTGCAGATAATATATAAAAAGTTTTTTCTTATGATTATATATATTAGTTATTATGACTTCAAAATTCTAATTGCTTGCAATAATTCAGTGTTTCCACACTATTATGATAGAGCTAGTGCTGTATTGAGTTTTATTTCTTTTTCAATTAAATCCCGTGATCGAGGTATTTCTTATTATAATTTATTACTGTAATAGTACAGTTGAGGGAACGTAAATAAATCACTAAAACGGCAGCTAACTGTACCAATGTACCTTGGAAATGTAAGAAATTATAAGAAAAACTCATTTATAATAGTCATACCCATAATCATATAAAATTTATGTTTACAGTTCATTAAAGGCGAATTCGTATAAATAATTTAAGTGTATTTCCTTCCAATCCCGAAATTGCTTTTTTTTTTTGTTGAATAGAGTAGATGTGAATATGAACAGCAAACGCTTTTATGTATTCTGTCTTCGATACATGTTGCTTGCAAATGTAAAAATTTCGAATTGTTGAATGAGATTACCTAATGATCGCACATATAGTATATCAAAAAAAAAAAAAAGAGAATTGGATTGTTTGTGGTGTAAGCGAGGTAAACGTTCCAAAAATGTATTTTGTGAGTTGGGGTCTACAGAGGGAGCAAGTTGTCCGATGACAGTTTCATGCGATGCTCCACAGAGAGTCATTTGCAAGCGCGGGCGCTCTCGAACTTCGCTATGCTACCACATATACGCTGTTATTGCATTCTGCGATGCCTAAACGTCACTTACCCACTAAGAATGGAGTTTGAGCAACTTGTATCCTTGTCTATGTCCGTTTTACTGAGCTTCGCTTGCTCATTGACTTTTTGTGCCGTTTCAGTGCTACGGAAATAACTTTTACAGCTTTGAATTCAGCTCGCTCTAATCGCAGTGCATTTTAATAATAAATTTTAAATTATATTCTTAAAATATTATGAATAATATAATTGGAACAGTCGCATAGTTTTACAATCGAAATACCTAATACAGCCTGATAATACAGGCAGAAATTAAAAGTGTATACTACAGATTGGTGGGAAGGTTCTGGCTTGAATACGACCTCACCCGCTACTTCTGCTCTTCTCGGCAGCGGTCATTATTTTATTATGCTTTCGTAATTAAAGCATTACTAAGACCCTACGATCACATTACAGTCTGTACAGTCAGTGCCACTCGTCAAACAGAGCTAGTGTACTTTTCCAAAGTGTAGAGGGCGTGCATTCGGCCAGCGCGCCCACGCCCTCCGCCGGCTAATGAATAACATGCAAATGATGGTGTCTAACGAAAACCACACTTGCCTCTTTGCTGTCTAAACTTTTAATAAACTTCTGGGTCACTCGCAACAAAATTTAAATGATAGAGCAAAAGATGCATCTCTTGTTTAATGTTGTCATGAATTCGTAAGTTTTGACTTACTATGTAAAGTTAATATACTTACAACAGGAAAAAATACAAAGGTTGAAAACATGGCTTTAGTCTAGTTTTGATGATTTGACGTTCCAAATAACCTTTATTTGTTTTCAGAAAAAAAAAGATTGAATCGAAAGTAAGTTTTAAGTTATGCGAACCGCTCTACAGTAAAGTAGTAAGTAACTTTGAAGAAATAAATAATTTATGCCTATCACCAGGACAAGATGAGTATAAATATAAAGTTTGCTAATTATACGTATCAATTCTCTATGAAACGAAATTATTTTTTATTTTCCGAGAAAAACATCGCTAAAGTTTAAAAAGTGGAAAAGCAATTTCGAACTGAAATTGAAGTATATCTTTTTAATTATTTTTGAATATGTTTCTGTTTTCTTATTGGCGTATATAAACGAGGATTTTTTCTCATATATAGTTTGAAAACGTCCACGAAATGAAACATCTTTAAGGTGTCGTATATATTTGGCTTCCTATTTACGTACCGTAGACTATTACAATAGTAATATCTTGTTTAGATTTTTAGAGAATGACACTCTATTGTGAATATGATAGGCTAATGACGCTGGCATGTCACCACTACGATGAACCGACCATGGGACCTGACGTTATTTGGACCGAGACCCATCGGGGCCGCAGTGAATGCAAGAGTGAATCACGTGCTTTGTTTATTACTACTACACTATTGCTATGCTATTACTACAGTAAAGTACAGATATTTCAAGTTACTGCCCCGATAACTCAACGGTTTGCCATGGTAATATATTTGTATATTTGCAATACTTCGTACATGACCTTAAGTTGCCTTTCGCTTCTAAGTACGACATGGTTATGCTAAATGTACATTTAAATCCATATAGTCGAGTGTCCGATAGCACAGGATGCTTGCTAACAATCAAGACGAGCAGTAGCAAGCGGGTTTGCGTGTAATCGGCTCTCTACATACACGATTTGCATATCCATTGGCGATATGTAAGCGAGCGTCCACCAACACGGACCTAGATCCCGGTCAATTGGATACAATATTCATTATTGATTCCAGTAACACTCACACCTGTTTAGAATAAGTACCGGATATCGACGTAGTGTATCTTCACATCTGTATCTCGAGATGCCCAGTTGCACATCCACGATTTGCCGAAGACGATAAAAATTCGTCTTTGTAATAGAGAGCGTCTTGCCGTTCAAACAAATATTCGCGTCGACATAAAGGAGGAATGCAAAACAATAATAAAACGATAAGTTAATAAAAGTTTTTTCGATACCTGAGCTAGAGGTAGGTAAGTATCGAGGGATACAAAAGATAAAAAGTAATGTAGATAGGTAAGTTTAATCTCTTGGCAATCTGTACCTAAATATTTGAATTACGATTCATTTTTAAATAAATACACTACATGTCCTAAATGCTATTTTTGTAGGAATTACTTGACCTTTATTGTATACCGTGCCAGTTTAATTTACAATAGAAAATATAACTATAACAATATTTTAAAATTTTGCTGATCTGACTTACGAAAACTTATTGTAGTAATTTATACTCTATTATGGTTAAAAATGTCAACATTATTACATTTACTATGTTTAGGTATCATATTTAAAGGCTAGGTTAGGTTAGGATATTTGGTTAGGTTCTACCCAATTCGCATAAATGTGACTTGATGAAATGTTCGAGTGTGAATCAACACAAACTGCAAGCATTCACCCTCTTGAACTTATAAAAGGTTAAAGGACACAGTAGTAAAGGTTAAAGAATACAGTGGCTAAATTGCATATATACATATATAAAGACTATATACATAAAACATATTGGTTTCGCGCTACTCCTACCCTACATAGATATAACAATAGTAGATTGACGTGACAAAACTAGGTACCTCTGTTTTATGTCGGAGATAAAGTCCTTTAGATCCGATTGAAGGCGAGACGTCGAGACCCCGATTCAATTGTTGTTTGGAACTTCACAATATGGGAAATTGACAATATGCTCTATTCGAGGGACCTGTTGCGAATCAACTTTGTCAAACGCTTTTATTCATCTTAGAATAGCTATGTTCGGAAAGTAACTTTATTACTCTTAAAGCCAAAAGTTTGCTCAGCTTACCACTGCTTGAAACTTAAGCCAATGCTTATTTACACGAAAAAGTCAGAAATACCTAAATGAATTTTGGCAGCATTGAACATGTATCGAGTTGTTTTTGCGTAAAATAAGTGAGACAGAAGAATTAATCTTATTAGTCAAATACCTGATTTATTACATATGTATATATAAAGCACAAAGAATATAGAATAGTATGGTTATAATAAAGCTGAAAGAGAAGTAGGGTCCAAAATATAAAACAAAAACCAGTGTCAACGTTCACTTGTTGTAATGTGTAGCTACAGTTTTAAATCTTTCATAATATGATGCATCGGTAGTCATCCATCTTCCGTGCCGTATACTGCATTAGTCAAATTCTTTACTTTGTTAATAGTGAAACATTTAGTTTATTTATTATGCCATGATTTATAAGCTAAAAGCTGCTCTAAGATTACGGTATACCAATAATGAGCAATATCCATTGAATGAAATATGAGAACAATGAATTTAAAAGTTAATACATCTTGATTCTACCAAGCCTCTACCATTTTATTATCCGAATCTTTCCGAATGAAGTGTTTGTGAGTACGTCTTGAAAAATTTAGAAACATATTAAAAACTCACAAGCTGTGCTTTATTCACGCAGATGTCACTGCGTTGCTTTAGCAGCTCTTCTTCATCGGCCCTATTTAGGTACAATATCTTACTGCATAAAAAGGTAGTTTGTATAATAATAATATGCTCACAATAAAGCTTTATCAAAGAAACAATCTCTTTATCAGATTCAAAACTAAAACGACCGGTATAAGAGTACAACGATGCTATTGGTCGACAAGCTCCCTGCACAATTCAGGTGTTCCGAGGTTCGAGTTATTACAACAATCCCGGATTGTCGAATTGGTTAAGTATAGTGGATACTTAACCGAATCGACAAACGTTACTTTACTAGTTTCCATTCTATGTCCACTTTAAGTTAATAGTTTTATTATATAGATTTGTGAAGCGCGTGTATTGCAGTGTAGGAACTATAACTGGTTTAGAGCCCAAATCAAACGAGGGATGAAAACTTGGTTTTAACACTTAATATGGAATAATTAATCTACATAATAAACAATCTTGCTTTATCAGTAGTTCTCTTGTCAGCATTAGAATTTAATTCTACGATTTTTATAATCCAATGCGCTTAACAGTTTCTACAAAGACTGATAAATTTCAATGGAGAAAGTTTTTCAGATTTCGTAATTTCATTGTTTAGCAAATAAGTTTTAATAGTACAGTCAATTAGATAAACATGTTGTATGTACTATCTTGCACATAACTACCACGTATTTTTTAAAAGTTATTGAAAGAGAGTGACTGTACAGAGGTCTTGGAGTAAACTCAGGTCTGTGCAGATGGCTACTCTCGGAACTATCTAGCTGAAATTAACCAGTCACGATTGCGACGAGTACCAGACCAATGTGTTTGTAGCAGTAAGTATAGAGTATGTTGTAAGGGAAGATTATGTGGCAGACACTGGGTAAACAAAGTTCTGCGGCGCGACGGCAAACCATAACGATATATTTGTGTAGGGCCTCATAATGTGGGTACATTTGTAGAGCTTGCCACATTTGATTACATTACCATGTCCAGTGCTGAATATTAATAATCGGTAAATGAATCTTCTAGAAGCAGTATTCGAAATATGAGTATTTTTATTACCTTTTATGAATGGATTTGAACATGGAACAAAAGTTAACAGTTTAAACAAATTCAAACGAACCCTTAGAGCTTGCTGGCACCGTTTTTCAGGTAATAATAGAACCTTAATATAGAATACATAAACAATTGAACTGAACATGTCACAGACTACGATGATTGGGTTTCTTCAATGTGAAATTCTCAGAAGTGGTTTTGGAATGAATGAGCATGATCAACGACCAGCCTGGCTAACGGAATGTTTGAACAAGTAAACATACATTCATTAGCTTCACAAAATAGTTAGTCACAGTTTAGTTAGTAACTTTGTGTACCTTTTACTCGACTATCTAGGAAGGTCCTCGAATCTATCGATGTTATCTGCCGTTTGATAAATTCTTGCGGTATGTCGGACCACTCTACTTCAACCGGAGCGCTCCAGTCTACGAGAGTCGTAACTGTGGTAATCCGGGCTAGAATGCAGCCTTTCAACTCGTCCTACAGATTGTTGATGAGTTTTATGTTAGAGCTGTCTGCTGGCATTCTATAGTGCTAATACTGACCACTCAAAGGCGTTTGATTATTTACTTCAGAAATTTATACTTTTTAATGTTTGGACCATTGTCTTAAAAAATAGGCCTCTTAGACCTATACCTACATATTATGTGTCTTATACAAGACATGGTTTAATGGTTTGAAAGCTGTTTTCATGTTACTTGACTTATGTAAATACTGGCAATCAGGAGTAAATTGGGAGAGGCCTATGTCCAGCAGTGGATTGCAACGGGCTGATGATGATGAGGAGTAAATTATTTAACATAGGTATCTTATTGTTCATAATGGGTATAATTAACTAATAAAATAGTAGTTGATGCTAAATACCTATAGCTTCCATTGACAGTCTAATTTTAAACCTACTTTATGAAAATATAAGTGCTGATCAAAAGATTATGAATGTGCTATCGAATATTTGTAGTTTGGAAAGAGCGACTACCTCATTACATCTGCTAGTTAGTTATTGGGAAATTATGGTTTCCTGGTTTTTGGATTTCAAGCCACCTTTTGACCTTACATCTTATAAATATGTTGTAATCTTTTTACTAACCAATTTTTTCAGAAGCAGAAGTCAAAACATGCAATTCATTATTCACGACTTGTATTGTTCTTTATGAGAAAATATCGTATTCATATTAATTCAAGAAATACCACAATCCATCTACGTGAATTCTGTTTGCGTAACCCGTGGTGAGAACTAATTAATTCATAATTAAATTCAACACTCACCGGTGTGGAAATGTCACTCTAAACTACTGCCACGTAATAATGGGATCACGTGGAGTGAATAAGAAATAACCACAGCTAAACACTGACTACACTGTATATTATTAACCTAAAGATGAAATTGCGGCCCTAAACAAAAATGAAATATATTACGAGCGAATACAGTCCGTTTATCATACAGTGAAAAATTGTCTAGTAAATAAGAAGTAGACTTTATACAGTTAAATATATGGCTTCTTTTACATTGTCAACTTATGTTAAGGTGAGTGACACCATCGCGTATGGTAATAGAGGGTTGTGTGATTTGCGCTCATGAGATTCAATTTCACGCACCTGTATGATTGACGGGGACATTATGCAGGTGTTCAGCCCTCCACATCATTTACTATTTTATCATTTCTCGGGATGTCGTTTGTTTCAAGAGAAATGTATAATGTTCAATATTACTGTAAAGAATATATTAAAGTTTTTTATTACCTTCTAGCCATACCCTTCAATTTGGCGCATTATTGTTTTGTTCTGAAGCGAAGACTGTGATTTGGGTTTATAAGATTGGACATTTTAGCCCTTACCTAGGATAAAGTTAAAAAAAGTGTAAAGTTAAAAAGAAATACTAGCTTGACTAAAATTACCCGATGATTCAAAATTCTATGAACAGAGTTTCCTATTACCATTAGGATAATTATTTAATAAAATATTGTTAAAATATAAGTTTAGTATTTCAAGTTAAAATGAAAGAAAGAGGCAAAGATTGTTCAGCTTATCAGGTCACGCAAATTGCAGGAGACAACTGAAGGAAGTGGGATGTCATTGTGACTTTATCACGTCCAACATTATTTAGCTAAATCGAGGAGTTTTTGGCGGTGGAACCATTTTCGAGTTTTCTCCGAGTTTTCCTGGTAAGGGGCGCTAGAGACAACTTTATTACGCCTATTAATTTATTTGTGTAGTTTACAAAATTAAATTATAGTGCCTATGGAGGCTGTAGCCGTGTGATTTGGAATGTCGGACCACAATTATATCCCTATCCACGCACTGGAATCAATTAAATAAAAAAATAATTTTAATAAAGCAATGGCGTAAATAAACGTAATATAAATAGCAAATCCTTATATTTACATTATATTCAAATTACGTCTTTAATAGTGTAGCTAGTTGTAGCTACACTATTAATGGGCGTTGTTGGCGTTGGCCAACAACGCCCTTTCTAATATCATACAGTAAACTTACACTATTCGCACTAATTAATTATAACATCATGAAATAAACTCGTATTGTGATGCAAACCATAATTTTTCACACGATAAGGATAATTTATTGTCTGGTATTTAAATAGAGTACACAATGATCTTCGTATTCGACATCGCTGCCTATTTATCACGCACGCTAGTTTGCGTAGCTTACTGCGAATTAAAATTTAATTATCTGTACATTTTATGGACAGTATGAATTATAATAATTAATTAAACCGTCTCGGGCCTGATTGTATGACGTCCATTAATAAGTGAAATAAATTGTAGAGTACAATTCTATAACATAATATATGTTAAAACCTTAAAACTTATTTCGTTGCAATCTATCATTCAATTAACAGTTCCTAGGTACCCTATTTTAATAGTTCCTCGTTTTTTAAAAACCATCCAAAGTTTGCAACTATGTGCTGCCTAAGATCTAGCTTTGCGTGAAAATCTAAGTGCTTAGCCACGCTGTCAATCGGATTCAGTGTTTAAGGTTCGAGGCACAGGTCAACTGTCCTAATTCAGCAGAAATAGTTCAAAGAATCCACAATTTTTTCCACAGGAGGCACCATCTTCAAAGCTATTATCAACATCTTTTATAAAATTTCCATTACCTATGGTATTCAAGATATAATTCGCTTAATCCATGCCTGAGCGTAGCAAATAGAAATAAGTCTTATTATAAACGAGAAGATAATATAGCAAACATTTTATAATTCGTACAACGCTTCGCAGACATCATGGCAATTAACACTGAAGTCTCGTATTTCATTAAGGTTTAACTTAATCGTCTGCAGGAGTATTTATAACAGTTTTACTTAATAATGTCATCATTCATCAATCATTAGTTGTTTAGTAAGACATAACATGAATATAAATAAGTAATGTAATTTATTTTACTTTAAATACATTAATACTCACGCTTCGGTCATTTTAAGAGTCCTGCATATTTTCTTCTGCGTGATTCTTGTCAATTCTTTAACCGTATTGATTTGTGTCAATTATGTGATAATAAATTGAAATGAATAAAACAAATTTGAAACGCAATAAAGAATACTAAAATAAAGCAGTGAAGTAAAACGTAGGTATTAGTATTTACTCTACCCTTATATGGTAACACGTTTATTATATGATACACGAAAACAAAACACAACTAAATAATTATATTTATGTGTAAGCTAAAGTCAGTTATAGTCTAGGTTTAATGACACATGTACCTACTGCGTGTATAAATTAGGCTCAAGATAGAATTATCGTTATTGCTACGTCATAGCCTGCTTGTACAATGTACAGCCGGTGAACTTGTAAGCGTGTTTCAGTAACGAATTGTGAATAGCAAGCAATTGTTGGCCCGACCATCTCGTCGCAACAAAAGTGTATGAGAAAATAATGTTTGAATGAAGTGCTATTGTTATGGCGGATGCTCACAAAGAAATTCCCCGACAAAGTGCTCGGAGCGAACGTTTGTTATACTAGAAATTACTTTTTGTTTGAAGTTGATTCATCAGCTCGCCGCGGTGTCTATACTAACATTATAAACGCGGAAGTCGATTTGTCTGTCTATTTATTTGATGCTAAACTGGTGAACTTCGAGTTTGATAGTTTGTTGAATTTGGAAGATTACTTACAGTGCCGGACCTGGATATTTAATACCTTTTATAGACGGACATGGAATTAGTTACTGCAGAACAGTTTTTGCGCGGGTTATGTGTAACTAATCTCCTAATTGATTAAACTAACTTAAGCCAAGATATCTATATTAGATTGAACTACTAAAGTTTTTGATAACCTGTTAAAACACGATCAATTTAATAATTTTAATTGTATGTATAATTTCTTCTCATGTTTTTTCTAACTATTGTCCTCTTCCACTTGCATATATACGGACGGTATGCTATAGATAGGTTGTATGTAAAGTCAAGCATCACAGAATATTAAGCGTCTCTTAAGCTAAACTTCATTTTATCGCACACAAGTTTTGGGAGTTGCTTTAATTGTACGCATGTGGGTGTCAGTCGTCGAGGTAACGCGCATTAATGTGAGTGGGAAAGTTATCTTAATTAAACAAAGCTCTGCCGGGGACATTTGTTTGTGGCAATAGGTCGTAAACTGACTGCTGCTTGGTGGGATATTGACGACAAGATAATGAGAACATCACAAGACATGTGTCGCCAGGGAATGAACACGTGCCGCCCTACCAAAAGTATTCTAAAATCATAATCTCTGTAACCATTTGTTCGAGCCCATACCATTTTTAACATTTAACATAAAACGTGCGATTCGTGACTGTTTTTCGCCAAGAATCCGCTACGGGTCCCTATTGAATTTCCGCATTTTTTTCTAAACAATGGGCTTGTCCTCGGAGAACTGCCTTGGATTATGTGAAAATTTCACGAGGAATTTCCGTGAGATTCCCTTGAATGGTTCAATGTGAGTGAAATTCTCTCGAGTTCAATACATTCGAATATCCTTTTGAGATTGGAGTGACACAAAGCGTATTGTTACAGACGATAGGTTTCTATCTCGTGCCGTTTTGTCACGACGACTCCGGTTATTGTCTTCATCTGCGCTCGCTGCACTAAGTGATAAGCTTTATCTGTCTGCTTCGGCAATCCTATCGTATTGATATTTAATGAAACATGCAAAGGTTTTGTCTCTTCGTTAGGTTGAAAGTTAAAATCCATAGAAATAGATTTGGGTATTTTTTATTATGTTCTTATTAAACGAAATGTAAAGCTTAGTTTTGGATTTTTCTGTATTATTCCTAACGGAAATTGTGAAGGAGCTCCAGAAGTCCACATATCTTCTTACACCTTAATGAACGACTTCCTTCTTATATTATATTCAATTCAAGATAGTTCTAAATATACATTCCAGTTTACTAACTAAGCTGTAGTGAGTAAGTAACGCAACTTGTTAATGTAGAGAACACTTTATATGATAATTGTTTGTTATAGATGTAATTGTTCATTATGGAGGCACGTGATGCTTCGCTAAATGAGCTGACTGTACTTGGCTCAGCTTACAGTATCTTGGCTATCTGTTTCATTTGGTTGCGTGGAGGATAATAGATTATACTAACCATAGTTTATTCGACTTATTCAGGGTTGGTGATACAGAGAGTGCTACAGAGAGTAAGATTTAAAGTAAGCTACAGTTATTATTGATCACCATTTTTAGACAACGGACTATCGTTAATCTCAATCATTTGTTTTCTTACTTAACCTATTTTTAGTTTGCATAAGAAACGCCTGACGCTCATGGCTAAACACTTAGAGGAACAAGCAACCCTAAGGTAATTAATCCTCAGGTAATAGATCAAACCTACATTGGAATGACAAATCCACATCAATTAGTGCCTATAATTTACTCGAACTCATAAAAGTACCTATGTAAGTACTTATTAGCAATCGTGATAGTATTTAAGAGTAGATGCCAAATAATTGCCCATAAGATCGCATGAAAATCTGAACTGCATATAGAACTCATTATGGCAACACAAAGCGTGGATCGTAAAGCATAAACATTGTAGCCGGGCGCCGGTGAAAATTGTTTAATGGTTCACTAGCGATTGTCGTAAAACTATATTTCGTCGGGGAGGGTTGGACGAGGACGGAGGACAGGCCCTCGTTAAAACTCTGACCGTTCACTAAATCTTACGGGTTTACGATTCTACAAAAATTGGGGCACCTCTACTGAAGCGGCGCCGACGATGCTTCCAGTAACCTGTCACTTTCAAACTGTTGTATGCGACTCTGAGCTGACTTTCAAGGCTTCGATTTTCAATGAAACCTGTTTTGTGAACTTCAATTATTTACTGGTTGTGGTATGTGATCGTTATTGAATCATACTGTCGGGTGTAAGCCGGGTTGTTGTTATAGCTTCGATTGAGGTATCTCAAATTTATTGAGATTTACAATACAATAAACTAAAAAAAAAACTCATAGTTTATAATATTCACATTAGCGATATGCTCTGTAATATACGCAAAGGCCAATGTTGTTTGTGAACTGAACGGATTTGCGTTAAACTTATTAACAAGAAGAGCTTTATTACCAGACGTCAATATACCATGATGTCTTATTATTTCAAATGTCAATAGAATACAGATCTTATACTGCATAAATACTAATCAGTACGTGGTACGAACATTGATCAATTTCTGTTCTATAGGTAGCATTAATATTGCTTCAATGCTGAATACATTATGCGGGAACAAAACGTCGTTTACCACGGGAAAGCTGTTCGAATGAAATGAAACGCTAACTAATGAATGTTGAACTGAATGTCGTATATATTAATATGTAGAACGTATTTAGTATTCAGCCGAGGCGTGCACCTGTCGGCAATCAGCCTCCACTCACATTATTTTGCCATTACTTTAGACAATACCGCATGATTTAAGGTAAATACGTGGAGCTCTCTGATTACGTCTTTTGTGTCATAAACTTCCTCGTACTTCTGCGAAATCAGCATGTCTGGCGTTACTTCAATGATGACATCATGCCGCGTAGCTTCTGACAATTGAATAAACTATATCTTTGTAACCGATATCATAGTGATGTGAAACCATTAATAAACGTTTACCCAACGTAATAATATAATTACACGTATGAATTATACAGTAATAGAGAGTGTGGGTAACAGCGTGGTACTCCTACATCACTCGAGATAAGCTAGAGCGACGGCGCGGCGTCGCGCGTCGTAGCGAGTGATTCTGAGATACGTCGCTCGGCCCGTGCCGCGGCGCGTCTTGCTTTCTCCACCCTGCGTATGTGTATGCCATAGAGTACGTATGTGACATAGCGTATGTGATTTAACGATATAAAGATATAATATTTTTATTACTATATTGTTTATAGATTTTAATATATTCATTATCCAATCAATATTTATATTATTGTGCGTACCTTACAATAATAACTATTATGTGCAGCGTAGCTTGTGCAGTATTAGGATAAGATCGCCGAAAATTTAGCCAGAAATTATGTATGTAAGTAATATAATAATGTAATATTTTATGTGCATGAATAATAAATAATTAATTAAATTATTCCCTCTTTCTAAGGGGGATGCCTTTGTCCAGCAGTGGACGTCTTCCGGCTGATGATGATGAATTAAATTATATTTCAGGATCAATATGATAAGCTACATAAACCCGTTAAATTCCATTTAAACTTAGCCTACGATCAGACTGACGGCACCAAACGGTCGTTCTGTACCAATAGACAAATCTCTATGCATACTACTAAATTCGTTGACAAATCGTTCACAGTTCAAGCAACTCGCCGGCAGAATGCATCAGACCTTAATGTGAGACGTGAGCAATCTCTTCCATTTACACATAGCTCAAACGGAACATAGCTTGTCGCTTTCATTTAAAAGTTTTTATTTTATTTTAATACTTACACTTCGTCGCATCCTTTAAACATGTTTTTCCCATTTATTTATATGACATACTTTAAACTTATTTTGTTACGCCGAGACAAGTACGATGCGACCGTTAAAATATTGATATAACTGACCTGTGAGAGGTCGACAGTTTGAATTTCAATTGTTACACTATGCATGAAATTAACTTAGGGCGTAAGGTAATTACATAACTAGTACGTTTTATTACTTACTGTCTGAGAAGGTATTACCTAGTTGCCCGCCGCGGTCAGTCTTGTGATGGGTGACCGTTCGGTTCACATGTCGAGACCCCTCCGTGTTTCGGAAGGCACGTTAAGCCGTTAGTCCAGCGCATGATCTCTCTCTGATCGTGTCGGTCTACCGAGTGCACCTGTGTTTTCGCGCAAACTTGTGCACTATAATATCTCTTGCGCAGTTGGCTAGTGTCAGCCGCCGTGACCGAAAATCAGTCAGGAGAACATTATTAGGTACCTAGTATTTTGTAGGATTAGACAACGTGAGATACTATCAATAGCGCAATAAAAGCGCTCTATATCAGCGTGTCTTGTATACAACACATTATTATTATTGTTGAGGTCGTAGTCTCAGCTAGTTCACGTACTGGCCTATCGTCCCACTGATCTTTGTTAAGTAATTATAAACTTTTAGGACGGACATTCCTTTAAGACTTACTCACGCTTCGAGAGAGTTGACAGTACGCACAGATGGTCACCCTACATTGTTTAAAAACAATAGCAGATATTTTAATTATTTCATTTATTCTGGAATATCTTTCTACGTCGTTCTCAACTTTGACTAAAACTATAACTGAAATATACAAATCATTTAACTATAGGACTACTAACAATTATTTATAACACAAAAATAATGTTTCATACAAGAATTAATGATAAAACATTTTAATTTATTTATTTATTTGTAGTGACATTATTAAAGCGTATACCTTCGCAAGGATCGTTCATAACTCTACTAGGTAGGTACTTGTAGATTATTGCGAAAAGCTACCTACAATAATTAGTGGGCAAAGCTCGGTACGTAAACCTGTCATCCTCCTTTGTCAGGTAAGTTATTAGGTACCTAACAAAATAATGGCTTGTTTGGATTAATGCTTAATCTATGTTTATGACGCACATAAGCTGCGACATAGTTGCGGAGTAACGATATTACGATGATTGGAACCAAAGTAATTTAATGCTGTGACACTGTCATGTCGTAGCCTCGTAGGTGCTTTGTAAGCTTTATTTAATGCTGACTATTTAGTCGTGAAGTGCTTTATTCGGTGTTATTTACTTTAGGTGTAGAATTTGGTATCGGAATTAATATAGGTTTTTTTTTATGAAACTGGCTAAGTATATTGAAATCGTACCAATGATAGTAAACGATGTAAAGTCACTATTACTATTCCGGTACGTAAGTATGTTTCATTGCGACGTATTACAAAACTTATAAAATATACTTGAACACCAACAACATTGAATTAAAGAATTTCTTCTTTTTACGAACTGTCGTTAGTTCCCGCTCAAGTTTTAAAGTTTTACGCTGGTTCGTGAATTCAGACTTCCGAGTCAGACAATGTCTTCAACATATTTCAGGGGATATTTATCTTACAAGTTTTATTATTCTCCATACTCATAGGGTGTTAGGAAATGTTTGAGTCATGGCTTTATATGCTTGTTAATCAGACACCCCTGATACATATTTTATCTCCGGTCGACGACTCTAGTCTCGGAGTGAGTCAGCGTGAATTTTAATGCATTTCGGTTCGTATATCGCATTTCGTCAAATGTAATCGAAGTCTCGATGACGGGACCATCCATCACAAGAATGTTTTCCTATCGTTTCTTTTAAATGGAGATTCCATTCATCTATGCAAATTTGCATTTGAGTCTCGTCGTTATTAGAGACGAATCGGTTCGAGTAATCGATTAGGTATACTCGGTGACATCCGATTTGGCAACTCCATGCTATAAGTGAGCCAGTAAACCTTCTCTAGAATTATTCATGTCAAAAACATTCGGTTTAACTTTAAATGGAACTGATTTATCGAGGGGCAGTCGGCGGCGCGTCGCGCAGATTGTGCGTCCCTTGGGCACCTTCTTTTAGTCATCCTAGACATAGTTTTTCTTTACCAAATTTAAACCAGAGTGAATTTTCTTTGTTGTTTTCTTTCTTTAACTGAAATGTGCAAGAATTTGGGAAAGTCTTAAAATTATACAAGCTCGAATAACTAACTTTAAATTCCCTGAAAGCTACACACAGGTAAAGATTCTAACAAATTATGTACCTATTTATAATGCTCGGTAGTTCAGCCGTTTACATAGTTAATGTGGTTGTAAATTTTACCTTCGTCTTGAAGATTTGTCACGTATTATAAATGTATTCAGAGAAGGGACAATATCAGTGTGTCGATAACCGTTGCTATTGCTGTATACTTCATAAAATATTAATTTTGAAGTTGGTCATTTTGTTTTTACAAAGTAGTTAAGTATTATAAAGGAAAGCTTCATTTTATACGACCGTGCATGTCGGCAATAATCCGGCTCGGTTTGATGAGCCCTGTTTACGATCTACGAGAGCGTATCGTTTAAGCGACAAATAAATCGCTGACGATGCTAAATTTGTAGGAGTTAATATATTTTTATGAGCGATGGAACGCCCGCGTTGTGCAAAATGCTTGAATTTCATTATTTGTTTATATTGATTTTAAGTTTTGTGTTTCCGCGATAGGCTGCGTTATTTTATGACCCAACAGTACCCGTAATTAGATATATTTATTTGATATAACCTAATTTATTATTATCTATTTGCTATAAGCGTAAACAACGTATGTGTTATCTTACAGTTTGTAAAAGAAGTTCAGTACAACCGAACAAATGGAATCATAAAACAACGTTACACCAAACAACATTTAAAGCCGTACCAAAATAACAGAAATCCAAAATACATTTCTAACTAATAGTTTCACATTGTCATTGTGTCTAAACCGGCAAGGTAAAATGAGTCACAGTGTAAACAATTTAGCGTCTGATATGAGATGGGGAGACGGCGAGGAGCGCTATATTTATGTCCCAAGACAAGGACATGTGGCGAAAGAGGAGCTCGCCTGGGGACCTCATTATGAAGCACTAATCCGGATCATTGCATGCGCCCACTTAACACCACGAGGTATAACAGTGCACGGCAGTCTTAGCTTATGTCCCTTGATGCATCAAGAGCAGAAATGTGAGTGTTACGCCGCATTGTTGGGAGCTAGTTTACTTAGTGTAGAAGCTGTGTATATGTTGCAATATTATATTGTGTTTGGAGTAATTTTTCAGGCTGTATAAAGTCGTAGGTTAGTGTTGAGACATGTGGTGTTTGATAGTTTAAGTGAAGTTGTAGTGTGTACTCTAGATTGTATATTCAACCACATTTTAACATCACGGAAAGCAAGAATAGATTATGTCATACCCTTAAGGCGATTTAAGTACAAAATGGGTGAAAAGCAGCTAGATCCCCCACCAAAGACGGAAAACACGTAGTTAATGTTCAGGGAACGAAGTCATAACCCCGAAACAATTATGCCCAACACTTGGTGATGTCGACCCGTACGACGGGCTAGGGTGCGGGTGACAAAACGCGCGTGACGCGGGTGACGCGTTGACACATGCAAAATTACATTACCCCGCTGCAAACTGTCATGGCGTAAGTTAAAATTGTTCTATGCTCCACATTTATACGAATAACTCGATTACACTTGTGTAAACGGCGGGTTTAATTTAATAGGGATGTTTTTAACGTGTTGTAATCGGATGTAGGGATTAGCTGAGCTAGCAGCAGATCGCAGTAGCTGTGTAGGGCTTTCAGGGTATTTGTAATTTTTATAACAGAAAATGTGTCTTCTGTCCACTTCTGTTTCAGTATTTGTAAGGCTAGCTATATGCAGACGTATAGTATGTTGTACTAGCTGCGCCTCGCGGTGTTACCTGCTACATTTTATCTGTATAAAAAGTTGTCTATGTGTTAATCCAGGTGTTAATCACAAACACACAAACTTTCGCCCTTATAATATTAGTGACAGACACGTGGTGGTGAAACCATCGAGTCACGGCAGATTTGGTGCACCGGGTCAATACGACGGGGATTTATTAAGTTATACATTATACGCACTGTACCGCGAGTAGACTCGACTTGTATGTGACCTGCTACTGCAAACTTACCACTTGAGTGCTAACCTCGTGGCAGGGACTCGCATACAAAACAGTGCGTCTAGGGAAGGGCTTAAAATAATAATACTAACATATTTATAAAAAATATTACTAACACATGATGGATCTCTCCTTAAGAAGGAGTACACAATACACATTCATCACTAGTCCTATGTAGGTTATAGTTGAAACTCCTTTGATAAAATTAGCTTAGGTATATGAAGCCTTTCATGACCCCTTAAAGACCGTATTTAATCTAATTCACAAACATTTCACTTACACAATTTTGTTTGCTCTTTCCCATATTTTGTCATCTGCATTTGAGTTTTACCGAGTATTTGGCGAGTAATTTCAATACCGTTTACGAGTCTATAAGGTATGTGACGTCAAGCCATCGAGCCCAGATTGTACGATACAGAATGTTATGAGCGTTATTCACTATATTATTATTACATTCCCGAATGAGAAAGCTACGTAATACGAACGTGACTATGAGTCGTAAGTCACGAGGTTTAACGCAGGCCTATGATTTTATACAGTAATATTAATTTAGCAAATTAAAAAAGGCATTTATGTACAAGAATTAAAGATTGTTACAAGGTTTTTGTTTTATGTTATACCTTTTTTGTAAACTGCCAACTGTACAAAATTGTTGCTGAACTCTAAAACGGGTATGCAACGGTTTTATTCATACGCTAGCCGCGCCCCGCGGTACCCGCTACATTTTCAGGATAAAAAGGGTGCCAGCTACCTCCGTACCAAATTTTACCAAAATTGGTCTAGCCGTTTGAGCGTGAAGAAGTAACAAACATACAGACACACAATCTTTTGCCTTTATAATATTAGTGTGATGATAAGTGTGAAGTGTGATTTGATTCACATGAAGATTTAAACATGTTTTATACAAGAGTAAGTAAATGTTAGTCATAAAGGCAGCAACGGACACAGAAGATGTTACTAAGATATAAGCTGGTCGTCGTGCAATAAAGAAGTGATCTCAGAGACCAGATGGCGGGATATCAGGCGATGACCCCAACTAACTGACTTCATACTTTTATTAGATTGCTGCGTTTGTGTAAAGTGATATTACTTTGTGTAGCTTTAAGTAACTAGCTACTTTTTATTACGATGGTTTTTTGTCTATAGAATTGTAGATTATATAAATAACGACGCTATTGAAGTTTATAGGAACGATGTTGTAGGCCCAATGTATGGCACTGGACACATTTTTAAGGGACTCATGATAAGCATACAATTTGGGTGTATAGACACTCACCTACATGGTGTAAAGGTGGACACAGAGCCTTTAACTTACTCAAAGAACAAGAAAATGTTTGATGTTACATAATTACATTCCAATATTATAATTATATGCCTATGAAATTGACAGCGAGTAACGGTAGCGGACTGGAGTGGCTATTACTTAGCCACAAATTCTTAATAGGTACTTATAATCACTTGCCTATCACCTTCATCATCACTTTAGCCCGGTATCACCCACTGCTGGGCATAGGCCTCCCTTTTCCTCTGCTTTGAGCGTCTCTCCTCCAGGTGTTTTTCACTCGCCTATGACGTCGACGACGTTGCATACAGAAAATAGAATAAAAGAAAGTTGAAAAAAGAAAAGTTGATTACGATTCCCGCTATCTAATTTCGCTATAGGTGACCGGTTACGTATTAATTTAAGGTTTAATAAACTTTTCCATGTTTTCATTTATTTTCTTTGATAGCATTACTTTATGTCAAAAACTAAAAAGAAAATTCATTTTGCTTAAAATATTAGTGCGCTATATTGCAGAAGTTGAATCCTTGCTTCTATTTAGAGGTCCTAACAAAGCACTTGAGATATTTTTTGGGATCTTTATGTAAAAGTTTTCAGAATCACTCAACAAGCGTATTGGCTTTGTTCGTGATTCCACTTTGCCTTAGAGCTCTTGAACGAAAGAATTATTATATCTATTTACAAAGCATAAATACCAAGACACTCATTTAAAGTTTAATACTAAGTAACATTAAGGTTTTGTGGGTAGATTAGGATTTATAGATATATTGTTTTATTTTTAGACAAGTACCAATGTAATACATGAGGATCTTGTATATTGCATTTGTACATCTTCATTGTCTTAAAGAGCTTAAAAACTAATATATGTAGAACTTCCTCAACAACCTACTGAACGTTTTGTCTAAAAGTTTTTCATACATACTTTCAAGCAGCATCACTAGGCTACGGGGTACTCTACTACACAAGTATATATATATATATATATAGTGACAGTACATAATGTTTGTTTGCTACCATAAGTGGATCTATCCTTCCTCTCAACAACCGTTGAGGATTGAAGTAGTTTAGAACCCTTCCATATTTAGATCAAGTGGCTCCCTCTATGACGTCGAACTGGGATCTAACGTTATTTGTATACGTGGCACAAATTTCGCCTAGCTCGTACTTTGTGGGTATACGGAAATATTTGGAAATCTGTGGGTTATATGCACACATTGTTTGTACTTTATTTTCCTTTTGAGGTCGCGAATGATCCCCTACTTGTGAATATGAAAATGTTCCTTATATTAAAGCTGTGATCTGCGTAGAGCTCAGTTTCTCGAGGACATTTTTGTTTATCTGTTTCCTTATTGTGGCTCGGTTTTACCTTTTGGCATTGTACCTGTGAGTAATTAATTAAATTATCTATCACAACATTGGTTTTACGTTACTATTACGTATGCCCGACAAGACATATACTTACCTACTAACCTAGGTATTCCATTTTAACCTTTTTTACCTTCATATTAACCTCATACTTTTGTTTATGAGCTTTTTACACACCAGTATCGAAATACACAAACGAGCATGTAGCAAAGTGAAATACCTAACTGTTAAAATTAAAAACAGCTTCTATAACAATATTTTAAAATAAAATGTAGGTATTTAAACTCCGTAGAGTTTCGCTCATAGCACCAGATATAAGGAGTTCCTTGTTATCACGCAGCAAGAGCTATGATTACCAACGTCTGAGAGTTAACCAGTCATCAATAACAATCATGATACGACTGTTGGAGCTCCGTTGGCACAGACACCACGCGTAACATTTGCATTGGCGATCGACACACAATCGCTCATAAATAATCGAATATCAATTTAATTATGACACGTATTTGCGACGTGTCAATAAATATATAGTAAGTACAAAGCTACCGTGACACAGATCTCTACATGAATTAATGCGCTGCACAAACAGCGGTCCCACAATTGTCATTTTACATTGTTGTTACATACATTCATTTACTCGCAGAGAATGCAAAGCTACAGTCAAATAATACGATTGATTACTAGCTATTTGTTTGTCTGAAACATCCGCAGTACGGATTGCGCTGACATATTCAATCATCGATTTCACGTGCAATTTACCAAAACTTCGGTAATGGAATATTATTATTTGAATGTAAGCGCACCTGTGTATTGCTTGTTTTGCGGCCCATTGTAGGGTCTGCGCATAACGGCTTAACATTTGGACAAGGGTAATTAATTGAAGTCGCGTTGTACGCCAATAACAAGAACATAAGCTGTGCACAATGTTCAATTATATATAAGCACATGCAAATTATGTAATGCTCAGGTACGGCTTATGTAATTTAGTTAACAACGAAATTATAGCGTTCGATAGATATTAATAGAAATTAGTAGCGTGTACTCCCTAAGAGGTTGTTTGGTGGGTAATGATATGTGCTGGGACTACACGCCAGTTATGATGTAATTACGAACGATATGCTTGAGCTAGCTACTGTACTAATTGAATATGTCATATACCAAGATAATGATTGTGTATTAGTCTATGTTAAATTAATACGGTAACTTCGAAAAACATTGTTCATAAAGCTAATGACTAAATTAGCCTGATGGCTTAACGTAAAGATTCACGGGTTTACTTTTCACTAGAGACAAAAGCACTTGCGAAATCTGAAGATATATGTGAAATACCATAAACCACACGGCTATTTATATCGTAGCGTAATCTAAAAACTACGCTTCCGTATAAAATGTTATGTAAAATTATATTATGCGTTGTTATAGTTTGTTTTAACGTACGGGCTTGAGCCCTCAGCGTAGTCCGTACATACATCTTTTATCTATTGGTAGCTAGCCTTGTCAGGACTAAGATATTAAGCTAAAAGAATAGCAAGCAGCATTGCGACCATCAGTCCATTAGACAAGCCTTGTTATCAGTAGTATTACCCAAATATCTATGGCGGTTTGTTCCGTATACAATCACTAACCGATATCATTCAAGCCTCTGTCATGTTGATTATGACGTCATGAGATTAACTTAATGACGACCCACTTAACTTTATACTCTGAAGTTCACACCTTTGATTCTTTTCTTGGGTATGTAAGATTTATGTCTGCATATCCTACAAGTGATATTCTATGTTTGGTTTATCTTTACTACTACTATTTGAAGAGATTTGTTAGGTAAAAGACCTAACAAATTAAAAAATATCTATTGCATACGGTTTACAGTGGTTGCCTATTCTAGGTGTATACTTAAAAATATATTGGTTGCGTAACTCAGTCTACAAGTGAAGAATGTAGCATCTCTTTCTAGCTTTAAAGAACATACACATTACCATCCGACTAGTGCGACATTCCCATGTATAAACACCCTCTATCTATTACTATTATCTTAAAGTTAAGATCATTTGACGCTAACTCGGCTACACCATTAACAAAACGTTGGGAATGTAACATAACCCTCAAGTGTCCTAAAATAGATGGCACTTAAAGGCTTAGTGCTAGATATAATAGACGCTATGATTTTATTTTACGATGACCGTTTAAGAAATATGAACGACCTGTTTATTGCAATGTCCGTGAATGTTTTCAGTTTCAATGATACAGATAATATTATTTGTCTTATAGACTAGTGCAGTAGCTAAGTGATTGGATTGTTGGGCTGATGGTTACGGGCTAAATTTTTTCACGGAATAATAATTTCACAATTCGAGAAACGCAATACAGAAAAAGAGTCCTTGTGTGTCACAGATTTTTACATAAAAAAACGATTTGATAAATTGTCTACGTACATATTTATGTTCTTATTTTCGACTCCAACAGTACCTATCTATACCCTACTGACCAGAGATAATCAGATTAAATGACTTAAAAATGTCTCTTAACGTGACAATGCTGTAATACACTTGTCAAACATTCGATTAGATTCCTGTTAACACAGGAATCTAATGTGAAACTGTGCGGTTTCTTCCGCTCACAAAGCCTCGTATCGATTGTAGACTGCCATTGATACCCGGCATGACTATTTTATAAGCTTACATCTAGGCATCTATGTTTAATAAATATGTAACTACCTACTGTGATGATAAACGTGTGTATGTGAACTACCTATTGAATGATTAATGCTTCGTTAAAACCCAATCTTTGTAAACACGTTAATCTTTATATTTGTATTGAAAATGTTTTATTAATAAGTGGCTATTTAAGAAGAAATTAATAGGGTTACAGTTTAATTAAATAATAAGTTGACTATATTAGAAATATATGTAGTTAAATGTTTCATGACACGTGTAATGTGACAATATACTATTTTTGACACGTCATAATTGTAGCAAATAAATAACTGTCAGTTTCACGTGTATTATTTTATTTCACCTTTGTGGTTACTGCCTTAAACCGCACCAGTATTATTAACATTACAAATTTTAAATTATGTATCAATGGACTAAACATTTACCATAAATCGTATTGAACTGACGTCACTGTCAACAGGAGTCACTGTTTGATACACTAAAGAACAACACAAGGCTGAAGAAACAACATCTTTGGAGATATACGAACACGGCTCACTTCGTAATATAATGACGCGTCGCCAAGCGTTTTCCAATAACAGTTAAAGTCGTGTTTTTACGCGTCATATAGTACTCGTCGCCGTAGATGGCATGCGATGTAACGTTAAGTTGCGTACAATTCAATCAGCCTCTATTCCCACTCAAACTTCGCTCTTACTGCCAACTTTCTTTGACTGCTTCCTTAATCGAGTTGCCGTTAACTTTATAAAATGCGCCCGTGTGCCTGGTTTATGTTTTCCACGCTGGTTAAGAGCTTTTCAAGAGTTTTCGTATTCGTTAGCAAACTTCCTTAGTTGATGACGTGATTGAAAGTTCTTTTTTTAGGTCTAATGTAATAATGTCTTTGCATTGCTTCTACTAATGTGGTTAAGATATCTTTACACAAGGTATTTTTTTAACAAGTTGGGTATACCAGTCTTTCGAATTAATCCACATCCATGCATGATATTTTCTTGCTTGTTGGTTGATTATCAAAAAAGATTTCTCCTTTAAAGTCGGGATAAGTCCTAAAAGTGTGGACCTCCTCTCCTGGCTTTCCCACTTACATCCGCGATGTGAAACCATTTTGATAATCGCCCCTCATCCCCCACATGGCAAGCCATCGAAAATGTTCGACTTGAACTCAATGGATGTTTCAAATTGAGGCTTACGACACCGACGCAGGCTATGCATACATTTGCATAAAGGTTCTGTGAACTTTCAAATTTCAAGCAGCCCTTTTTAATTATTGTTTGTTTTGACCCTCTCTCGATCGGCCTGAACTACCTTCAACTTAAATATGAGTGTATATTGTCTCTTCACTTTTATTTAACTTTTCTAATTTAAAATTAGGCATTTATTAAATTGCACTGGAGTGACTTACTATGTCACTAACTAATTAGCTAGAATGATGTTGTTGTTAGAACTATCATTGGAAAGCCGAAAGCCTTGACTATTGGCTTTCAATTTAATAAGTCTTTCCTACGCAATGGCACATAAATATACTGGTTTATAAATTAAATACTTACTACAAAATAATATTTAATGCACTTTAATTAAAATGTATTCGCTTCGGACGTTTACGGAAAGGTAGCGCAATCTTCACTGAGAAATGCGCAACAATTAATTGCACAAAGTATTTTCAGTAATAAACAATTTCATTTTAAATTAACCTACATTGTAAATTACAAACAATGAAAAATACGAACTAAATTGCGGTACTATTTAAATGTAGGTAAATTAACTGGCCAACGATAATATTAAACTCTATTATAGTCACGAAGCACATTGAAATAACAGTTCGCTCTCATTACAAGAACGAAACGAACTGCAATTTGGTTGCAAATGGATTGAATGCGGCTACACTGCCTATAATGTTCAGCAGTTTCTTCATTTTTACATTTCAATAAATACAAACATTTGTTGCGGTCGAAAAACATTCTTATTCCAACATTCATTCATAAACACCAGTAGGTATTTACATAGTAAAAGAATTTAATTAATTAAATTACTAGCATTAACAGTTCACACACATTTCGATCCACTGATTCTCAAAATTGTAGCGTTTACATTTATTTTGATCTCCATCGACGAATGCTATTTAAAGTTTTATCTAGCATTGTTTATTTTACAAAATGGAAACAAAATATCGTAAAATAGAAAGCTGCAATTTGGCTTAGGTCTGGCTGTTCGTCCGTCGCGAGATAAATACTCTTGATATCTTAGTACCTTCACATAAATAAATGGAATCGAATTGGAAACAGTGGTCGAATGCAATGGAAACATTATTTTAAATCATCCTAGATTGATATTTATTTTTGTCGGCTTCATTGTGAGTTATAAGGTGTGTGGTTAAGTTAAAAGAAACAAACTGTCTATACTAATAAGACTTTAGAGTTTGTAAAGAATTGTAAATAATTTGTTTACTGAAATTAATGGAAAAATAATTTCTTTTGTTTTCAATTTAAGAGTTAATTGAAAAGAAAAGTCATTCTTTTTACAGTATTCCCAATCGTACGGACAGTTACACAAATTATTATATGATTAACGATCTCTAGCTGTTGATTTTAAGTTTAATTAGTCATTAGTAAGACTTCCTTAGTAAGACACATAATAACACTATTGTTACAGTGTGTAAATGTTTGTTACTGATTGAGGTAATCTTACCACTAGAGATTTTTTTTTCTCAGCCTGTGTTGTCCCACTGTAGGGCAAAGGCCTCCCTTTCACTCTTCCACTTTACTCGTTCGTATTCGAAAGTGGATCAGTCTCTCCTGTAGGCAAGCAGATCGTCATCGTCGTCTGGGTCTGCGAATCGCGACTAAAATATTGACGCTAAAATATGAAAACTCATACAAGGGTATAAAGGGAGGTATTTTTTAGATTGCGATTCGTTTACATCATTTAATGACTTATAAAAACAATTGAAGTTAAAGTATAAGTACATATCTGAGGTTGTCCACTTTGTTAGTGTTCTGATAGTCAGTAATTAATGTTTTTTTTTTTTTTTTTTTAAAATAAAACGTCGCCCCACACTAGGAATTTCTCCTGTATCGTGGGTGCGTTTCACAAACATGAAATATCACATACACAAACACCCAGACTCGGGACAAACATCTGTGGATCACACAAATTTTTGTCCCGTGCGGGAATCGAACCCACAACCCCTAGCGCAGCAGTCCAATCGCTTAGCCACTGCGCCAATCAGGTCGTCAAGTCAGGTCGTCATTTTTGTTACTTCTGTTTCTATTTCTCTTCAAGAAATTGGTATTTAACCATGCTGCATTGATTGGTACTTAGCAAGCCCCACTATAGTGACTGTGTAATTACACTTGTAGGATTCAATATCGTTAACGTGCCTATGTCAAGGCTGTTTTTCTATCAGTCCCTTTTGTCTTCGGGTAATGAACCTTCCTTACAACTGTGTGCCTAAAAGCCTTTTAAAAAGCCATTGGGAACATAATGGTCTATTCACACACGCATTACAGAACATACCCAGTATACGATACGTGCGTATGTACAGTCAACAACAAAAGTAGCTAAACAATAAAAAAAAACATACCAATAAATTGAAGAGCATTTGTTACATAGTAAAGGTCTTAAATATTCTCAGACCTCTTTTAATTTGAGACTTTGAATTGATGTATATTGCTTTCAATTATTTAACATTCGTTTTTCATCTTGTTAAGCTACTTCTGTTGTTGACTGTACATATATGTGAAACGAATTGATTGTTAACTTTAATGTAGGTAATAGTTTTTACGACATACCTTCGATTCCCTATTTCAGTTTTTATGTGTAAGAACTTTTTTATTGTCCTGTAACGTTTAGCGAGGTAATACGAAACTGTTCGCGTAAAATCTTTGACTAATAATTCAGTGCTTACTAAGGATACGAATAAATGCTAATCAGGTACTAATTTTACTTATATTTTTATACATTATGTTATACATTCCTAAAAAACTGCTGCATTAGACTACGATGATTTTAAATTCTGACGTCTATATTTACTTTTTTGATGTTGTGTATTTTAAACAATAAGCATTTAATTAGATTATATTATCGCCATTTACTGATTTAATTCTTAAATAATCAATATAAAGGAAGATACGCAGTGAACATTTTAAATAAAATAAACAAAATTTACAGTTCCGGAAAATTATATTCTATAAAACTTTATTTTATTTTAACCTTTTATAAACATGAAATCTCATCTGCAGACTGAGAGTAAACAATTAAATAACTGTAAAAGATTTTGCTGGAATTTGATACTTTAGGCTGGCAGTAAAGTAAAAATAAAACAGTTTATATCAGTTTTTATTTATTATCCAACATAAAGCCTTTGGGCCGCAATGAGGCATACTCTACGTATGCACGAAGTGAAGCTGTACACATTTACACAATCGCGGAAGTATATAAAAGCGAGACCGCCGCAGATTCTTCTTTATGCCTATATCGGGAAGTAAGCGAATGAAGCGAGGAATCTATTTAAGTGTGGCGCTACTCGTACGAAACCACGAAACTGTTTCGCGCACAATCGTATCTCAGAGGTGGCTTCCGAGACAAAAACAAATGGAAGTATTACCGGGGACAATCTACATTTAAATGGATCTTTTTCCTCAATTCGTGCGGAGTTTGGTGATAGGTATCGCAGTCGGCGATTTATTTCGGCGAATTTACATTTGAGCGGTCGTCACCGCTGTCGCCGCTGACATAAAACCCTGAGTTGTAACTGCGTTAGTGGTGACTTGCATCACCGCTGGTAATTTATGGCTTGATCTGTAGCGAAGGTGAGCTACGCGCATTCTGACATGTAATTGTTCTGCTGAAAGTATTTTGTAATTTAATTTGTTTGTTGTTGAAGGGTAGTGATGCGACTTTGTACAAACCTTAAAAAATGAATATTTACTTTGTTTTCCGTGATGTCTACCTGCCTCTCTGGAGAACAAAAGTGACTTCATGTATATTCAAGTATATTTCTATACCCGCTTTACCTACCTTAACTCATCTACCAAAGACAATAACATTATGCCAAGCCTAGACTAAATAGAACCAAAGACCTTACTCGGTTGTCGCAGTGTGCAGTGTGGTAGTAAATTTGATTATTTTAAAATCAATTACTAGTTAGTTTACATAAAATTATAAATAATGCTGAATTGACAACAAAACATGAAGAAAAAAGTTAAACGCTTAGCAGGCGGCGTCAATTGAGTTGGTATAATTATAATGTCCTCCTGACCGAATTTCGATCACGGCGGCCTATCTCAGTTGAGACTAGCCATCTGCGCAGGAGATATTATAGTGCACAAGTATGCGCGCAGACACAGGTGCACTCCCTATTCCCTCACTCTCATATTCCGATGGGACGGCAGACCGACACGACCGGAGAGAGATCAGGCGCAGGACCAACGGCTTAACGTGCCTTCCGAAGCACGGTGGGGTCTCGACATATGAAAACGGTCACCCATCACAAGACTGACCGCGGCGAGCACGGCTTAACCTCGCAGATCGACTGATCAACACAATGACACAATCGTATTATATAAAAAACATAACATCACGCCTGTATTCCCCGAAGGGGTAGGCAGAGGTGAATATATAGTACACCCACATTTCGCCAGTTATGTTAAGTCCCAATGTAATAGGGCGCGAGCCTAATGCCATCAACCGGGCACAAATCCAGACTCCGTGCTGCTCCGCGCGCTTAGCAGGCGGCGTCAATTGAGTTGGTATAATTTGAGGAGTAAGTTAATTGAATTTAAATGTTATAATAGCATTAATTTCTCATTCCAAACAGCAAAACCACAAAATTAATCGCGTCAGTAAATACAGGAATATTTTCTCCAATAACCGCGACGTTACAATGAAGACGCAAACAATAGAATTAAAGAAACGTTTAAGAAATCAACATTAAGGTAATCCAGAGCTTGGGCCGCGGGGTGTTGGGCACAATCGCACGGCGTTATTAATTATTCCGATGTGAATGGAGCTCCGACAAAAGGCATTAACTGTGCAGATAATGGCATAGCGTCGCTTCTCGAAGCGGCTTCCGTTTCCTTGTGGTGCGGCGATCAGTCATTGCGCTCGCCACCAGACATCGCAAATGAACCGCACATTACACAACACGCCCGACTCCCGGCTCCGACGTGTTGCCGTAGAATTATGACGCATACACGTACATTCTTTCAGTTATTGCGCTATTTACTTGTGAGAGGCTTTTCGTGTGCTTATTCTGTATGTATGGCCGTCATTTTTCCACTTGATGGTCTCGTTTATGTGATGTCAGTAATAATTTTCATATCGATACTGAGTATTGTTCTGTATTTGTCGGGAAAGTTTTTTGAGTCATTCTACTCGCGTAGGTATGTACCACGATTTCGGAGCGTAAACTTACAGATAACGTCTTTGATTGTGTTCACGGTGGTTTTATCTCACTGTAATAGCTTTTATTTTTCCTCTGTCCCAATTCTAGATAAATCGGGGACCAAGAAAACAGTTCTCAAAGTTTTAGAAATAGTTAATAGAAACCATGTATTAAACGGGATTCGTTAGCTGTTCGGTCACTTTATCGTCCTGGTAAACTAGATCACGGAGACGAATCGCAGCGGATTGCCGTTTATTTTGTCAACATATTGCCCTCTTAGTTAAGTGGCAAAGGAGGTTAATCTGGTTCGATGTTAACTTAAGTAATTAGTATAATTATGTTTAACTTAAGTGACAAATTTACAAAATTTGATTATATCAGTCGATACCTTTAACTCTGGCAGCGTTACTTTTAATGCACACCGTAAAACATGACCTATTTATAAATAGAAGTCGTAGACAGTTGTTTTATTGCACGAGTATGTTAGAAATAGCGTGAAATGCCGGCGTGGTAAGTAAGCCATGAATATTGCAACATAATTGCCATAGTTAGCGGCCTCGAGCATTCTAAGTGAATATTCTACGCCGTGCCATTATCATACAACCGTCATTCTGCAACAGTGAGAGCTTTATTGATTTACACGCGGTTGAGATGTCTCCAGTAAAGTGCATTTAAACGCGAGGACATTCATTGTCTTTAGTGTGCTGGTGCATAACCATTATGTGTGACTTACTTTATAGTCGGGCGCACTTGACTGTGATTTGTGAATCGTTTGTCGGCGTCGCACTCTGTCTGCGCGGCATCTTACAATGTGCTACTCTGTAATTACAATATTCACTAAATAAACGCCCACTTTGTACATCTGCAGATAAACTTTTAACAGCGGAACGAACGCGTTTATCTTTACAAATGGGATGTTTTCACGTCTAACGAGACGGGGCTCAAGCAAATGAAGACCCGTGATAGTAAACAACTTTAGGTGAATTTGTTGAATAAAAAGAAATTCGCACGAATAAGATTATGAGAGATCTAATTTTATTCGCGAAACGTCCAAATAAAATTACGACTCTCAAATAGAATAAAGTAGATTTAACAAATCTTTACACCGGGTAATATAAATACGAAATACAAAATTGTGTGTCGACGGAATGTTTTCGAATCTGTACTGTAAATACTGTCCCCCATAATGATTATTTGAACGAACAATTAACATTCGAACCCCGTCAGTCCGTTCGTAGTGATAATTCGATTTGCACGCGCGTCAGGGGCGGTAAACACGCGGCCGCTTACATACGCCTCTAGCCGTATCTACCCCTCATTAGCTCTATAGAAATGGAGGAATCGATACAAAAATGTTTTATGTAAACGTGTCGGATTGAATACAGTTAATGGAACTCTACCTGACAAACTACAGATTGAAATGTGTTGCCTCGATGTCTCGCAAACGCAGCACTTTAGGCCAATACACCAATAGGACTATAGATTGTTATGACGCTATGATTTTTCTTATGTGCGTTCAGTAAAAGACTAGAAGCTTCCCGCAATGTCTAGGCCTGAACAAATATCTATGAGTCACATAAATATCACAACCGCGTCAGCCTGCCTTAATTGTAGGGTTGCTGGCCAGAACTTTTTACTCTACTTCTTTGAACTGACCTTTTGTCTGGTTTTATGGCAACAGTTATTTAGAGCATTAAGTTATCTATAAATAAAGGCTTTCAACAAAAAAAAAAATAAGGTTCTTGACGGTGAGAGAGTGACGTCACGTGGTTTGCCCTCGCTTATGGGAAAAGAATTCACATTCAAGAGCTCAATTATGTTTGTTGCCAGTCTTATTAAATTCCATGTATTGGAGACACATTACTGTTCGTTTCTCCATTTGCTTTTCAAGCTGCTAAATATATGAAGTGTAATGATGTACTACGGCCTAACATGTTGAAGGAAGTAGTGAAAAAAGTAAAAGTATGGTTAAGCTTGATTTTTAAAGCTTCAGTTATAAAAATATTTAAATAACGGACTTTAAACTGAACATGTATTGTCTATCTGCCTATAGTAAACATTTGTAAAGAACTTGTTTCTTTCGCTGCGTTTTGATCGGAGGCAGCGTTGCGCGCGCCGCGTCGCCATCAAAGCATTCCTTTGTTCGCACTTTCTTTACGCCCTCGTGCTCACACGTTTAATGACTTAATTGATCCTCGAAATAACGAGTGAAAAATAGGCTTCTTGTTGAGCGTCTCGACGTTTTGACTGACGAGGAAAGTCAGATCTTTTTTGTGTTCGAAGCTTTTGAAATTGTATTGAGACTGAAACTAAAGGATCTTTAGTAAGTGTGCTCATTGTGATGTTAATAAAACTCAATTAAAGTGACAGCCCGTAACATTGTCCGCGATACATACATCATTTTTGAGTTGAGTTAATTTAACTTTTGGTTTTGGTGTTTCGAGCAGGGAATAAAACGCAATTTGCACCTAACGGTTAAAAGTTATCCTCTACTAGATTTTCTTTACTATATTTGTGTTTTGTTTTAACCAGGCCAGGAACCAAAATAATGTGATTTAATTTTCAAAATAAATAATTTCGGTGGTCGGTTTTAATGCCATATCTAAGTATACATCAAGAATGTGTATTTTAAATGATTTACGAGTAATATCAGTTTATCGGGGATTACGTACGGATAAACTCATCAAACTGTATGTTCGCTGTCAAATATTATTAGCTATAATATAGGAGACGCGCTCGTTTACTTAACCAATAGATGCAGTATAGAGTCATACTTGGGGACTACCGACCAATATATTTTCGATGTACGCGTACTATTTTACGCGTACGTATATCCAGTTCATATGCTTGCGTATGAGCGATTTATAAACCTATGTTTATAAAAGTACCCACAGCAAAGAAGAAAGAGTGAGACGATTTTTAAAATAAATTGGATGAATACAAATCGATTTTCTAGAATAAATGACTGTCTTTACAAAAAGTTCAGTCGCTCTATTCATTGTCCATTGTATCGTTTAATCTAGTGCAAATGATTGAGCAGCTGAAGTTTTCACGGACTGGTGATTTACGATGAGTCCATCTTGACTCGCTTCGTATATAAAAGGTTTGATAAGACGATTACAAAATGGGGTTACAATGAAATTCAGGTCAGAATAAGAAAAATGGAGAGAGGAAGATTTTAAGTTATCAAAATGTGCTTACAACGGGCATTACCGTTATAACGAATGTTTTAAACACACATTTAACTTCACGTGCGTCGAGTTATCGTCGCATCTCCCCCTCGCATTACTTTTCGTACCTACCTGAGTATCTTTATAATTTTTTGTGTATCATACGTGCTCGCAATGAACCGTAAGTGTTTACTACATAGCTATACTTTTATGACATAGTCCACAACATAATAAACTGTCAGGGCGTGGTATATTTTCCTCTTGTTTTCGTTTCTAACTCGCTAAGAGAATTTGTTGGTTCATAACGACATTTTATTTTCGTTTCAGAATAAGAATAGTGTAACATCGCCATTGTTTTCGCATCAAAGAAATGAGCGCAGTTCGGTCCGGTTTGTTTGGAAGTTATTGCGAATATTTTACAATACAACGAAGTTGCTATATTCCTTGTTTAAAGGGACAATGTTATGTTAGCGCCAACGCAACAAATATAAGGTAGGGTACACACAAACGATTATCTGTGGAAATACAGATGCTACGAAAAAATATAAGTGCCAATAATGTAAGCGGATAAATCGGCAGAAATTCAATCGTTGCATAGTAATTTACGAGTATGTTAAGCGGTAAGAAATAATGCCGCTATTGTACCTACTTGTTCCGTAGACCTTGCGGTTTTAATAATGTATTATTGAATCCAGATTTAATGTCAGCCGTACGACATGTAAAACATAAACAAAGAATACCTTATTTACAAAACACTAGCTGTAGTACTAAAATTAACACTTCGTGTCGACACAACTCAATGTTCCTTTATTATAAACTGTATGAAGTTATGTAATTACTTTATACGCAGCAATTTAAGAAGCAAATAAAACCGAGAAACGTGTTTTGCACTTATTAGTCACAAGTCACGAATGATTGCTATTTCCAACTAAATTAATACAACCATTATGTTTATTTATGACTTGTTTTATATGCATGCTTCTAAAATTTAATGTATTAACTGTATTTTGCCTTGCGATGTTCCGTGGGGAGCCGGATTGTGAATACAATTACTTGGTGACGCACCCAGTATTTGGTAAATGTCAATAGTTCTTATGATGAGCGCCCAAATGTATATATATATACTTCTAATAAAAGAGAAGATTTCTTCCAAAATTGCAGCCGTACAATTATGTAGGTACGTAGAATACAAACTGTCACTGAGTGAGTAACCAGTGAGCTCCGTATAAGTAATTCATAAAAAATATTTAAAGCAGTTGTTTCAAGTAAATTTTAGTGTTAACATAATTCATATATCATAAACTTATAGTGAAAGTGTTATCTAAAAGAAACGATTACAGTGGACAAAGTTATAAAGGTTTTATTGTGTGAACTGTTATAAATTATACAACTAACTGTCTGTGAAGTACTTTGTGTAATAAACTACTAAATAATAAACTGTGAAGTAAATAAAAGTGCAAATAAGTTAGAAAATAACAATATTACAATACAAAAATAACCACAAGAACAAAATACCAGTAGTTAAAATAGTGTGTCTATCAGTTGAATTATAAAACAATAACCGTCTACCTACAAACCAACGATCTTTTCTCAGAAAAAATTTTGAACAACAGAACATTAATTTCAACTCTCAGTCAAGCGCACAAGTGGCTCTAATATTAAGGTGACGCTTGCAGTGCAAGGTGAAGCGAGTTCGTATCTCGCTGTTGACAATCACTTTTTGTGATTTCTAAAAATCTTCTGTTAAAATGTCAACCTCTAAACTGCAAGCAAACTCGTCAAATAACGTCCACAAGAGGGCAACACTGGTAGTTTGCTATAAATGTAAAAATACTGTTGATGTTAGAAATACAGCATTGTGCTGCATTTGCAATAACAGATTTGAGCCCGATTGCGATGGCTATCCGGAACAAACATACCGATTAATGGGTCAGGAGTCTAAGAAGAAATGGCGATGCAAGATGTGCATTAAGAAAACAGTCTCAAAAAATACAGAAGCGTCTAATGTAACTATGAGAAAAAAACCGATGTCAGCCAAGCAGTCTCCACCTGAGCGATATATTGAAAATAAAGGAAAATCATCCATCACGAACGACTCTCATATCCTAACAGATTGCGAAACATCATATGAAGCTGACACCTCGCCGAATAAATTATCAAAAAGCTTAGATGGTACAACAATTAATACCTCAATAACAGAAATGCAAGATACGATAGAGCAACTAACCGTCAGTTTGAAAACTACAGAGAATGAGCTAGAAAATGTAATACTAGATAATAATAATTTACAAGAACAAGTCAAGAAATTAACTGCTGAAATTAAATTATTAAAGTCTCTATGCACCTCGTCTGCATTCATAGAAAACAGTCCGACGCGTTCAACTACAAAGAAAAGGAGCTCACTCTTACTCCAAGACTTATCCTGTTCACCAACCTCGCCAGGACATGCATCAAACATGAATTCCAACAGCTATAAAACATGTCTCAACCTGCAAAAAAAAATAGAAGCGTTACAAAAGGACTTGAAAGGTGCTGAACAGGAAATAACAGCTCTCAATAGACAAATACATGTCCTAACTGCAACAAGCAATGAAAATCATGCAGCTTCAATCCGTACAATTAACTCCAGCACTACAAAACAACAAAAACAACAACTGCTTGAATATGGAAAAAGAATTGTGATATTCGGCGCCCAACAATGCAAAGGTCTGGCTGCAGCTCTAATACAATCGAGAGCAACTACACAATATGAAAAGTTGAAAGTCTTCGCCCAAACAATGCCAAATGCAGGCAGTGACGTAATAATGAAGAGTTTTAAAAACTTTAACCTACTACCGGACGATAAAATTGTTATATGCTTGGGTGAAAATGATCATAACATACACTATGTATTAGATCAACTAAAATCTATCCTGCCATTACCTTACAAAAATACTGTTATTTTACTAAATGTGCAACAAAATTACCGCCTTAATATCTCCAAGTTAAATTCTCGCATACAAAATATATGCCATTATTATGAAAACTGTCATTTCACGAACTGCCAATATTTCAATTTAACTGATATTTGTAAGTCAATAAATTATGTTCTAGATTGTGAATATTATAATGCAAATTTTTTGAATCCTTCTAAAATTAAAAAACATCTAGTGAGTGGTAAAACAAGTTTTTTAACGGTATCTAAGGAGCCTAAGAAAGGGACCATACCCTATTACTTTAAAAAATCCATAAATAAGCAACCGGAAACTAAAGATACATGTGTTTCTGCTGAAAAAATTGAATATATAAAAAAGGGTACAATACCTTACTACTTTCCTTCCATAAAAAAATCTAACAATTTATTTCGATCCTAAAATAATGTTACCTAATTCACCTTCGCCGACACACCGCTTTAGAATATTACATCAAAACATTGCAAGCATTCTATCTAAAAAAGAATTATTAGAGATAACATTGTTAGAGATGCAAGATACACATAGTGACCCTCATGTCATCTGCCTCTCTGAAACATTTATTAAAAAAGGCCAAGAGTGTTATCTAAAAATGTCAAAATACGTGATGGCAGCCAGTTTTTGTAGAGAAAAACACCGCGGTGGAACCTGCATCCTAGTAAGAAGAGACATAATTTTTAACGAACTATCAATAATTAAAAAATTCGCATCAGTAAACACATTCGAAATTTGTGGTATAGAGTTAAAAGATGAAAAATTACTGATAATATGTATATACAGAACACCTCAGTCCGACCCTAATCTATTTTTAAATAGTCTAGATAATCTCTTACACGTCATTTTCAAAAAATACAAACCATCAATACGCATTGTTCTAACAGGTGATTTCAATATAAACACTCTAAAAAAAAGTAAAATCACCAACGAATTTCAAGATCTAGCAAAAACCTATAACATAAAAATTCATATTAATGAAGCCACTCGTAAATCTGCGTGTATTGACCACATATTAAGCAACATCCCAGATGTGACTACCTCAGTACTCTCACTCTATCTCTCTGACCATGAAACAGCACAAATAATAGACTTGCCCTTAAAACGCCAATCGATACAAGATGCAATTTACTATATTTACAAAAGAGATTACAATCTCCATAACACACAGAAATTCAAAAATTGCCTTCATAGTTTGTCTTGGTCAGAAGTCTATATAGAAAAAGACGCGAACATAGCATTTAAGTGTTTTCATGAATTATTATGCCTTTTTTATACTCTGTGTTTCCCCACAGTAAAAATAAAGATAAATCTAAATAAAAAAGTAAAACAAACATGGATAAGTAAAGGTCTTAAGCAGAGTTGTAAAACTAAGAGATTTTTACGTAATCAATATTATAAAAATAAATCTCAACCAACCAAATCAATATATACGAAATACTCAAATTTGTTACAAAAATGCATCTATAATGCCAAAAAGAATTGTAATATAAAATATTTGAATAAATATCAGAATTCATGTAAGGCTACATGGAACGTAATAAAGAATGAAATACATAATCCTAGTCCTAAAAACAACATAGAATTTATTAAAATTAATGATACAAAACTAACAGAACCAACAAAAATAGCTACAGCCTTCAACGACTTCTACCTTAGTCAAAACCCTAAGCAACAAAGTGCCACAAATCATTGTAGTAATAATAACGTCATACATAGATCAATGTTCCTCGTTCCAATGTCAGAAAGCGAAGTAGAACAACAAATAATGTTATTAAACAATACAACCTCAGAAGGCTACGATGAACTTAGCACAAAAAATATTAAGATATGCGCCAAGGAATTGCGCAGTGTTCTAACGCATCTTATAAACTTATCTTTTGCTCAAGGAGTGTTTCCGGACAAGTTAAAAATATCAATTGTAAAACCGCTTTTCAAAAAAGGAGAAAAATCTGAATTAAATAACTATCGCCCAATTACTTTAATACCAATTCTGGCAAAAATCTATGAAAAGTGCATGTACAAAAGACTTATTAATTACTGCGAGAAATTTAATATTATAAGGGAAGAGCAATTCGGCTTCCAAAAAGAAAAATCTACAACTTTAGCAATATTCTCGCTCCTGAAAGCAGTTCTAACTAATATTAACGATCATCATTTCACAACGGGTTTATTTTTTGATCTGTCTAAGGCGTTCGATCTGGTTTCCCATGACATACTTCTTCAGAAATTAGAGTCTATGGGAATTAGAGGACCGCCACTACATTGGATAACATCATACATATCCGACAGACAGCAATGCGTTACCCTCACTAACATAAATGTTAATAAAGAAATGGTTTCACACCGCTCTGAATTTAATACTATCAAACGCGGCGTCCCTCAGGGTAGCATACTGGGTCCGATTTTGTTTCTCCTTTATGTGAATGATATCGTTGACGTAACTAATCATAAAAGCTTTCTTTTCGCTGATGACATTTCGATAGTTGTATCTTCTGATAAAAAATGTAAATCAATAGTTGATCATGAAATAGATATTAATAATACAATTGAAAATCTTATAAACTGGCTCAATAATAACAACTTAACCATTAACCTTAATAAATCAGTATATGTACAATTTAACAAATCTTATAATAACAAATTTAACTTTACAATGAATATACCAAAACTTCAACAAGTAGCACAAACTAAGTTTCTGGGAACGATCATAGACGAACACCTAGATTGGAAAGCTCAAATCGATAGTGTATGTAATAAAATTAATAAATTTGTATATGCTCTCAGACAGATTAAAAACGTAACGAACATTAAAATAGCTGTAATGTCCTATCGGGCCTATGTTGAGTCCTCTTTGCGATATGGACTTATTGCATGGGGTAACAGCACTGACTTTAGTAGAGCATTTGTAGCTCAAAAGAAATGTGTTCGAGCTATTCAGGGTATTCCGCCGGATGAAACTTGTCGACCGATATTTAAAAAACTTGGTTTGCTACCACTACCCTCACTATATTTATATGAAACTTGTATGTTTGTACGAAAGCACAAAAATCTATTTAAAACAGCGGCAGATGTAAGCTCTAGAAACCGGCGAGACCAACTTAGACTTGTTTTAGAAGAAATCCCTCGATCAGCAAAATATAATAAAAGCTGTTTAGCTATGGCTGTACGAATATATAATAAACTACCATGTAAACTTAAATTACTTAATAGCAGATTGTTTAGAATTCACTTGTATAAATGGCTAAATGATAATAATTTTTATAGTATTAAGGAATACCTAGAAAGTAAACCATGTTAACCATTTCGCACGCTTTAGTCATAAGCAAAACATGTATGATCTTTACCAAATGTAACACCTTTGTATACCATGTTTTATGCGAATAAATAAATCTAAATCTAAATCTAAATCTAGTACGTAGGTACTTAGGGCCTTGCCGTTAATTCTCATACCTTTTATTGAACTTTTTGAGATCTGGATTAAACTCTTGTCTTTTACGTTGTATAGTGCTGTTGTTATTGTCAAAATATATTTTTAATTGACTTGGGAATAGAAAGTGGCATTGTACAACCGTTTTAATCACTATCTCTATGGGCCAACATTCCAGAAACTAACGCTTCATAACTCCATTGACTGAGCCATGTGATTAATGTCCTCACGCTACCTTTTATTTCAATTTACCTGTGACTTAAAACAAATAGCGCTCATTAAAGTACCTACACGTGGGAGCAGAGATATTAAGCGCATTGCGTGAGCGTCTACCGTCTGACCCCTGACCTTTGAAACGATTACCCTATTTTCCCTTGTGATCTTGACCCTTACATTCGTAAATATTGTAACATTAGAGTTCTACTGCAAGGAGCACTTGGTTAAATATCAGCCACACCAGTCGATCAATCAAGGTTAAGCTGCACTTGCCGAGGTTAGACTGTAGATGGGTCCTTCCATTATCGTATCGAGACTTTATCGAGACTTTTTCGTGCGTCGTACTGCGCGTTAAACAATCAGCATGTTAAATACCTATTTATTATTTATGTTTACATGTTCAAAATGTTTCATATTATTAAAGGAAGAGCAACATACGATAAACTAACAAAATGTTTTAATAAAATCTAGATTTGGTAATATAAACGTGAAAAACAGTTTCATGAAGATACCCACTTGTAAAGTGATTTGAATTTCCAAGTTACAACCACTGCATTTAAATTAAGTTTAATAAACTTGTTGCTTCTACATCTCCCTCTGAGTGATGAAGTATCAACAGTACCGATTGTTTATGTATTAATGTAATTTAGAAATGCGTGCGCGGGCTGTGGTTTAGTAGATCGACGCGTGTGTTGTGTAAACGCTTAGCTACACAAGGAGGCCACCTCTGAATAGGTATGATCCCATTTCATCCAGGATTTATTTCCAATAAGCAGAATTCCGATAGAATATTCCGCGTTTCGGGGATAGAATTTGGGCCAATGGTATAAAGCGATGTCAACTACACGTAATAGCGAAAGTTTGTAGCCATTTTGTTACAAATAATAAATTGGTTATGATGTCGTGGACGAAATATTATTACGTCGTAAAATAAAGTGTTACGAGCCCTCACACTTAGGGAGCGCTAAAGCTTATGAATATTAACGTTTTGTTGTTCAACAGCTTTTGAAATAAGTAGGTAAGTATTCGGCCGGTATAAACTCGTATGAACTTGAAAAAAAGCACCAAGTTTGTTGATGGAAAGTAGAGAAGTGCACGTTTATTTTTTTGCCTAGCACAAACAAGGCTGGAGGGCATGTGGCCTGGCGATATGACCTACATGCGAAGGGCGTAGAACCGCGAAAGTGCTATCAGAGAGAGCTTGTTTTTATTTTGAGTAGATTTAGGCTCGTAAACATTCTGAAATTGAGACAGTTTTTTCACGAAATGGAAGATAGACGTTTTTGACGATATTGTTACACATTTGTAAGATTATGTCGAGTTATGTTAGTAAACACAATATTTTATTTCACCAGGAGGTCTGCAGAGACTATAATGTTTGGATATCTTAGTTTAATGAACTGATAACTACGACCTAAGTACCATGGAAGTTTATGGTAATAAATAGACTGGCAATCGACTAAAATTAAATTATGTATTCCTAATTTCAATTTAAAAGGCCTGATGTCTAAATTGTTTCTTAGAAAAAGGATGAAGATCTCATAACATTAATTTATTATTATGCGTAGTCGTACTTTATATGATTGGTACCTAAAAAGTTCCCTCAGAGACATAATTTATTATTGCTTTGTCTTCACATAACTGAAGCCTTACTTACAACTTAATTTAACTTACTTCGGATGAGAATCAGAGACAGACATTTTTCCGGCTGCGAAAAGAAAATTAATAGTTTCAGTCGCTAGGCAAAGTATTATGAAGTTAGAGAACTCTATTAAAGATTACACCCAGGTGAAGTTGCGGAAAGAAACTAACTTGGCCCGGACTACCAATCGGACGCGCCGGTTAAGTTTTTACGGCTCTGCTTGAACACTGCACAGTTCCTATTTATGTTAATTGTGTCGGTTGTTGTATTGAGGACAGCGGACAGTTTTATAGCGTGTTCTTTTTGTCTCGTAAAATGTAGAACTTCGAACGTTACGAATGCAAGTAAAGGTAAAAAACAAATGACATTCTGGGTGTGCTAAGTTTTGTATTTTTTTTCAGTATTGTAATCATTGTTTGATCGATAGTTACAAAACACTGTCTCTCTTAGACCTGCCAAATATTATGTGGGTAAATCATTTTCCTCTGTTTGATCTAGCGTGACCAGTTATAAAGCCGGTCTAAGTGCCTTGTAAGTCACCAAAATAGAGATATTTTATACAATAATATTTTGGTATTTCTTGTATTTTTTTTACTGTTATAAATTGTTTCGATTTAGATCCTAAGTTCCAAATGTAACATTTTGGTATTGCGCAGTATAAATGTAATTTTTACAACATTACATTGATACTATCGAATTTTACTATATAATTATAATCATAACGAATGTTGTTTTAAAAAGACATAATTTACTCTCACATCCTCATTTCACTCCATATTGAATCGTTTTCAGGTTTGCTCATTGCCTATTGTGACTGATTCAAATGTCACATTAACCGTGTCCGTCTGTTTTGATAATTGGCCTATTTATCATTAACAATTGTTTTGTCATGTTCCAGAAATTTTAGCGTTTGAGAGTTTGATTTATAGCACGTGGAGATAGCGTATGCTATACCCATGTGCAATATGCCTATATACGAGTATCTGTATTTTTTTAATATATTAATTAAAAAATAAAATAGTATCAGTCCCACTACATACGATATAGTTTGATACTTATCGACGAAATTGATTCAGAACAATTATAACCAAATTCATGATAGTTAGTAGTAGATACTAACCAATGTTGATTGTATTTTAGCCGACCACAGCTAAATCTAACAGTTGATCACTTTAATCGGCAGTTTAGCGTAAACAACAAAGTTAACATAAAACGGTTGTTTTGATTATAAACACCTGTTTATTCGCTGGTAATCGTTTCTAAATGTTCTTTGATTTGACCAAATAAAACTTTCCCACTACAGCAGAGTACCTCAAATTCAGGCTCCGTACACTTTACAAAGGTAATAAACATCCGACCTTCAATTTATTCCAATGGTTGCCTCTAACTCTAGTACAGCGCCTGGTAATCTCAGTTTATCGTAGTCTACTGCAGGATAATTAGTTCTAAAATTTTACTCGCAAATTATTTAGTCCCCGATTAATAAACATCGCAAAGGGAAACCGGCGACTGTCGAAAATTTACCTGTTATAAAGTAAACGTTATACTGTCAGGCAATAAAATCTCCCGTGGCTTTTAAATTGAAAATTGGCATATAACATTCAGTTTAATTTAGATGATTTTGCTTTCGTTCTTGTTTAAACAAAATTATTGTATGTGAGATTAGGTAGCCGAAATTAATTTATAAATATCTCCGTCATAATGCGAGGTTAGTTTGCGATGTATTAATTATTTTTCCGACAATGTTTGGTCTCTTAAAACCTTTTAGACCTGAGTAATTTGCTTAGTGTAGTAGAGCGACCGTATCCAACGTTTTTCAACGCGACTCATCGCTGTACTGATCGCGGTTTATCTATAACGCAGCACGTCAGCTTTAAAATCCAAAATAAATTATGGTAAATAAACTATATTTACTATCCTAAACAGAGGTTTACACGGAATAAGTTACAATGTTTCGCTCAAGTATTAATCCCTTGATGATAAGATCCTTTTAAATCCACAAGCGCTCTTGCCACCTCTAAGTCAAGATAAGTAAATTGTCTTATAAAAATAAAACGTATTAACCACGTAATACCTTCATTAAAATGTATATCTAGAAACGCAAACGTAATCCTTTCAAAGAATTTCGGAATTCTGAGGGGATTTATACGGTCGCTTACAATGTAATGAGAGTCTGCGGAAAATCGATCCCTTGGCCCGACATTTTATTTTTCTTTCGCTACCTTAGCTCACGTGTTAAAATAGGTGATCTATTTAAGATAAAACCATTCATTATACTGAGCACGAAATACGTTCTCGCGTCCGACGAGATACCTATTTCAGTAAAACGAATGATAAAACTGGGGTTTAACGTAGAAGGGAAGCTCGGAGCTGTAACGTGTATGGCAGGGGTTTTATATCCATCTGTATGGGCGTTCTGTGCCGGCAATGAGCAGGCGATTTGTGGCTGCACTAAACTTAACAGCACTCTTACGTTGCCCCCGACTATGAAAAGCCAATCAAAGTTTAATGTACCCTCTTTAGTTCATGTTTCTGTATACATATAAATCGTGTTTGTTACTTTCCGTAGTGATTAAGTATTGTTTCAAATGGAAAATGTTACAATTTTATTTTTGGACTTTTAAATTAGATGAAGTTGCAAGTATAGATTTGTCCTTCCAAGCTATGTATTTAAACACGGCCTTGATGATATCCATGGTAGGTGAAGTAAAAAGAATAACATCGAAATTTCTGATTAAGTGTAGCAAACGGTTTCCATTATCAAAATAGTGTTAATTTTGTTACGTAGAGAATGAACGTAAAGAAGACAGAAGCTATAGTAAAATTTCGAATAACTGATTTATTTGTTGCAGTTTTGTCGATTTGTCTATCAATCGTGTGTCGCACTACAGTCACAGCGACCATTTATTGAACCAGCGTGCATTTAAACTTAAACGATCCTCGCTACCGAATTGCCGCCCAATCGATATTCGAACCGATGTCGTATTTTCGTAAGAGATTCAAACTATTGCTATAAAAAAAGATTGGTAAAACTATTTTATTTGCAGATTCTACGAATTGCGGAGTTCTTTAAAAGGCTGTATTGCTTTACCTAACAGTCGATAAACCATAGTAACTTGAACACAGGCTTAAGCTTAGCTTAAAATAAAGCGATGCTAAAATTATGCTATGAAAATTAAAGTTTTCTTGTAGATAAGCACAAGAAAACTCAATCATTCAGTCATAAGCAAGTGCAAGACTTGACAGATCCTTCCACCTTTACTACCTGCTCTGTAAAAACAGCTGCAATGTTCTATTAATGGTTGACTGGAAGATATGGCTTTTAGCCACTTGCACTATTTCTAGTTTTATGCTTATTCTGTGTTCTTTGTTTCTTCGTGTGCCTGATTCTATTTTATTCTTAAATCACATATGACTATGCTAAAATCACATATTAATAATAATAATAATAATAAATTTATTTGGCACAATAAACAATACAAATTGAACAAACACAATGCATTATTAAATCAGTTTATGGAGTAATAGATTAATGTCCCCCATGCTAGGAAATTCCTGTGTTATGGGGGCATCCATCCGTCCATCCTTATAAAATGTTACAATGTGGTGTTTTATACGATACGTAGACATATAGAAGGTGCTACAGTATTACTAATAATAAGGTAATTATAAAAAAAAATATTCTACCCGAAAACCTCCGATTAAGTTGCAATCACGATAAAATACAACTTGAACTAGCAACAACTAATTGAATCCAAGCTATCGGAATTTATACGGCGCTTCGATAGTGAGTAATGAAATCTTAGACGACACTTATAAAGTGGTGAGGGTGGTACGGCCGCTATAAAGTGTCTTGATTGATTAATTTAACTTAATGGTACTACTTCGTAATTAGTTCGTTAGGAAATGGTACAGATGTAAGCGTTTGCAGGTGCGCAAAGATATTAAGGGTAAAACAAGGATTGGATTGGAATTCGTTTTTCGGACAGTAGAGTTAATTTGTGTGTGAGATTGTATTTATGTTAGGTACTTATTGTAACGGAATCGGTAGCTTTTAATCAACCTTTTCAAAAGCTATTTCTATAGCAAATTAAAAGAAATATGACCGATAAAGGCACGGATAATTAATTATTATGTCCAGTGCCTTTAGTTGTGGGCAAGATAGTAGGCTCGCCACCTATTAGATGGGACATGGAATGATAATATTCCTAGTAAAAAATAAACACTCCTGACTATCTTTTCGGGGGTTTGGCGCGATCATATTGTAGAATTTGTGGCAACAATGAACGTAGAACATGGCTGCAAATTTTTTATAATTCCAACCAGAACCTTTTCGCATAACCGTAATAATTTTTATTCACACCGGTCCGCGCGATTCTCCTTTCCGCATGGCTGTCGGACGTCCGGACGACCCACGGAAGGTCCTCGTGACATTTGCATGGTTTTGATCCAGTGTAGGTTAGTGTCTATTTAGTTGCGAAATTCCTAATTAATCTTATAATATATGATTGTATTAATTAGTTCTCATATATTACTTATATGTATTTTACATATTTGGATTTTACCGATTTTATTATATTCATAATATTACACCGTCTAGTTTCCGCCGATTGTCAAAGATCTAAAAATGACAGCCGGGACTGACGGCTTTACTTGCTGTCCGAGGCACAGAGGGATCTCGGTGTGAGAACGGATGGTCGCCTATCTACGGGCCAACCGCGGCAATAGCAGCTTAACCTTGATCGATGGACTCTTACGGATGGTACGACGAGCTACTGTTGCCTTACTATGGGCTCTTAGAGCAGGATGTTTTCCGTTGTGAAAGCGAGATGCCGCACTACACTGCACGTAGTGGCCCGAACGTGTTAAGGCTAGCAAAAGTATCTATTCTTCTAACACAAACTGTCCCTTGGCCTATTGCGGTGCTGTACAGTTAAAGCCAACCATGTATCCAACGATATCGAGAGATGTACGACGTGGCGTGTCGTACAATCTTAATTGCATGCAAATAGTGTAAAGTATTGTCACATTGTACTATCACAAGCATAGTACGCATATATTACGCCTGCATTTCCTAGAGAAGTAGGCCATAGTTGTACTACGTAGATGTACATTTTGCTAGGCAATAGGCATAGGCAAGGTCTCAAATGATATGGGACTAGGCAATTGCCTACCAAGGTCAATTCTAACCATAGTAGAATTACGTAGATGTACATTTGGCCAGGCGATAGGTCTCAAATGATAGCGACGAGGCAATTGCCTACCAAGGTAAATTCTAAATTAGTCACCGATGTTTTACTATAACTGAGAAATATCAATGCATTCCACTACACACATACAAATCAAAATCACAGGATCGTAGCAATTGGAAATCCGTAGCCTCTGCCTACCCCTCTAGGAAACAGGCGTGACTTAGGATGTATGTAAACACACACAATTAATACCAAATCCATATTTACCTTCATAAGTTTATGATTGTTAAACTGTTTTATAAACCTCTGCCTCCACGGATCGTGAGTGATTGAACGTGTGATGATTGGGATCGACTCATGGAGTGGTTAAGTATTACACTGTTGCATTATGAGTTGTGGCTTCTAAACGGTATGTGCAGATATTTGTCTCAAGATTAGGTGTTTGTGCAAATCACCGCTAAACTTCAGACCGTAGGAACTACTTGGTATTTAAAATCTATGGTAAAAAATACCCACGGACATTAAAATACAGTTGTAAGTGTAGGAAAAATAAGCAAAAGCTGTTTACAATATTGTTTACATCGGTCCTATTGTCAAACTATATTCTTGTGACTTTTAAGGCGGAAGTAGGCAACAGTTTTAGTTAGCATTCATAAAACAGGTACAAATAGAATGTCGCAGCGCTACGCAGAGGTTGTTCCGGTCAACCGGATACGGGCTGCGTAGCGTTCAGGTAGCTACGTTTTTTTTTTACCAAAAAATGATACTGACATGAAACGTATTGTTCTTCCATGTATATTTTGGTATGCTAACAAGCATTCTTCTAGTAATATACGGAGACAGCAATATACACAATCTATAATCCTACTTTCAGTAGCCTGTTTCGTGAAATTAAATATTAAACCGGACCTACCAACTTTAACTTATATTATATTAATGAGAAGTCCTGATGTGAGCAGGCTAATACGATTAGAACATACTTATACATTTGTTTCCTTTTAATTCGATGCCCTCTATCAAAACTCCTAATGTTATTATTATTAGGAATCTCATTCGGCAAGATGGTAACTAGAGTTTATTTGAGTAACGAAAGTCTGCTACGCAATTGCTACGCCGTAGCATTCGTGCTACGTAAGTCCCTCAGTTTCAGAGTAGTGTGTGTAACGTAACGAAACTAACTTTAAAACAGTGTCTTGTAACTACTCTACTAGCACTATAATAATCTGAGTAGGTATTTAGTTAGCTCATCAACGTACATAATCATCTAACTTCCACTATCAAACTTAGTTATAAATACTAGGTATCTATAAATATACCCATAAGTACAGGAATACATGTGCAAAGTTATCTACTCGGGCCGTAATGGCGGGCATTACGCGTGATATTGTTCATAACCCATAACATAATATTCACTAGGTCGTTTGTGTGATCGCGAAGATGATCGTTCCGAGTCGGCGCGTTCTCACGCCTCGGCTTTTGTCGGCAAATAATTAATAGCTGCACCCATTGTGGGCAGATGAGCGCAGGCTCCTTTGTCCCGGGATTATGTCAAGAGCGCATTTAAACTTAAAGCAGAACAAACAAACCAGTGCACGCAGAGTTATTGCGACACTTTGGCTTTATTTAACGCGCATTGCGTCGTCACCTAAATATTTTAAATAGTTTTACACTAACATGCCTTTTGGTCGCGCAATGTACGCTAATTTGGTTTTATAAGGTGTATTTTAAGAGTTAAGGTTGCTCTATTTTAAGGAGTTAGCTACATATGCACTAACATACTTGATTATGCATCTTTTCTTATGGTATTGTACATACTTAGTTGCGAAAGTACGTTTAAGTAGTAACATTAATGTTGCATCAACTAGCTTTGCGAGTACACTTGTTGCTTGATTCTTTAGCTTTAATAAAAGGTTATTAAATGAATAGTATAGAATACTGTTGAGCTTCCAATTTATGTAAACGTTTTGACAGCGACTGTCAAAACCAAAAGGAAAGGGAACGGCACCTAAAGGCTCAAAATTTTATTAAACAATTCCCGGTAGACTAAACTTTGTGTTCCTATGTACCTATTTATCTTTAAAGAATCGAGAACTTACTGGGCCAACAGAAATTACAGAAAGAAAATACTTTTGTTTTCTCAAACAGACAGGTTACATATTTTCACATAAAAGTCTTCAACCTTCTTGGTCTAATCCACTTGTTAACAGTACCAACTTTCTATTCAAACGTTAACCCTTGACTTTCCTGCAGTGTTGTTTGACCATGTTTTCATATTGTATTCATTTACAAATTAATGTATAGTTTTAAAGTGGAAAGCTTTTAGAATAATCGCAGATGAGGAGCCAGGGTAGTTTCACCCTCATTTTACACGTTGAATAAGTTTAATGCATGCAATATTCAGAAGGGTAGTGTTGGCAACACTATCGACGTCGTGTGAAGCGGCGGTGAGTGCGGCGTCAGGTAGAAACAAAGTGTTGCAACACACTTTTAATTCTTACCATATTTATCTTTATTTTTATTTAACAATAGTTTAGTAGATAAAGGAAATTTGAAAAATGATGGACACGAGCGGGACTTGAGCCCGCGACCTTCGCCGAACCATGGCGCTGCTCTAACTAACTGAGCAGCGACACGATGTCGCTGCTCGCACCCATCGAATTCCAAGTTCCCTTTTAGTATTTACGTCTTAAGGGTGACGTTAGTTTTCAAATTTCCTTTATCAATTTAGATTCAAGCTTAGCATGGGCAACATGCTAAAATGGCACCAAAAGTCAATAGTTTAGTAGTTATATTTAGTTTAGCAATCAAGTATAGCAAAGTACACTACATAAAGCATTTCATGTTTAACAAATTATGACAAACGAAGGAATGACTCTATTGAAGAAGCTTTTGTGAACTTATTTACTTGTGTGGGACTCACAGTAACCATAATGAAAAAAAAACGTACCTAAAAGGTTAAGAGTTCGTCCTTACATGAATCTTGCGTCGTCTCGCGTTGTAGGTGTTTTACAATTGAATTCTTAAAATTTTCATGAAAATGGCAGCAGTAAAACTTTTTTCAGTAATAAACTGTGGCTATAAAATCAATTTATGTTGAATGCTATCAAAATGTGGGCACATGCAAGTCGGCCTTGGGCTTAGGGTTTCGTACCTTACGCTATTTACCTGGTAAAATGTGCAAATGTAACCAAAGTCTGTGCGAAATAGAGACAAAAGTAGTTTATCTTTGTTAAAAAAAATGCTATGCCTACTCGAAAATGTAGGCTATATCACTGAGGCTGAAGAAGCTTTGTTTATTGTTTCGAACCCTAAAACCAAAGAGTTTCAATCTAACAATGAAAACCCTCTCAAATTTTTTGTAATTTTATTTAAAGTTAACTGAAAAACTGAGAGCTCAGTCACAGTCTTAAAATAAACTATTATTCGTATGTCATTGCAATTTTAAAATTGGTAATAAAAAGATCTTTATTACAAGCCCGATGCACACGAGATGAAAGCTGAAGATATCAGTCCGCATGATTTTCTTTCCAATAAGTCGCGTGGAGGTGGTGGGGCGGACTAACGACCTTCACAGTGACAAACGCGCACTCGCTGGCTCGAGTGGCATGTGTAAACGCGGCTCGGCGCGGCGCGGCGCGGCAAATGACGCGGAACTGATGTGAGCACCTAACGATTGCTGCGCCCTTTTACCGTGACACCGAAAGGAATTATTTATGCCCCGCTCTGCACTATGCGATGAAATTATTTTCAGCATGAGTTGAGTTGCGCGGATTAGATTCCGCGGGCGAATGTGTTTACATTTATTTTGATGTGCCACTTTGGTTGAGTTGGAAACGGCGGTGAATTATTTATTTTGATGATGTTGGTTAGTATGAGAATCTTGTGTTATACTCAAGTTTTGTGAAACTACATCTTCAATTTCACTTTTATTATGTGAAAATAAAGTCAATTGCTTGAATGAGTTAGATTTCAAGAGTAGAACAATATTGTTTTCTATTAAATATTAGTAGCGATCGAGCCATTGGATTAATTTTACGTTTAGGTGAAAGATTCGCTCGAACATGCGTAATTAACCCAGTTCAGTTTATGTTGGGTCGCTGATAAAAATATGAAAGGTTAACTTAATACACTGTGAAAATGCTGAATTAGGTAATAACATGTCGATAAGAAAAAGCGTCGCCGGCATAAATTGGTGCTGAGTCTCCAGTGAGGCGAGAACGCATTAACGGTCCGCCACTGACATATATTAGGAGCGTTTTCTTATCCACGAGTGTGAGGCGCTCGGCGCGGCACGGCGCGGGGCGGCGGCGGGGCGCGTGCGGCGCGGGCGTGCGACCTGCGCAAATGACGCGGAAAAGATGCGGGGAATGACGCCCTCTTGATCACAGAATAGCACGCCTGTCATATACTGCCATGTACTGTGACGCGCAGAATATCTTTTTAATTTTTAAGAAAATTACGCTGCGTTTATTAAATTCTTTGTATTTTTATTTAGGTAAAGGTATAATCGCTAGGAATTAAAGAAAGACTGCTTGATATTTTTGTAGATGCTAAACTAATTATTACTAGTTAAGTGAAAAAAAGGTATTTCAATAATTATTATTCATTGAACATTTGTTAATAATTTGAATTACCAATTAGCTTCATAAACATGTTGTTTCAATATGAAACCAAAACAATTTATTCAAGTGATTAAATCTCACCTTCATTTCTAAATCAGCAGGCACCAACAGACAACACAGCCGCATTTGTGTAACTAGCTAACAAGTCACAATGCATGCGATTATCTAATAGGAATGAGTACAAGATTCATCGCGAAGCATATTTTCTCCCCTTACATAAACGATATCGTATTAAATTAATAAGTCGTTGGCCGACCCCGAATGTGGCGATATCTGTGAGAGAACAGACTTCCCCTAGCCGCGCCACAGTCGTCCCCGTCGCCAACATTACGCGGCACTAATGTTCTATTATAGCACTCGTTGTGTAGATGGGGGCAAAACGATTCTAAGGATTGCTGATCCTAGATTGTTTATATTAAAATAAGTGTTGTTGTTTACTTTATGGAAGACTTATAGCTTAACACTTCAGTATATAATAAGTAAGGTAACTTGTGCGTGCGTGTAAATTTTACACTTGAACATTAAATAAAATTTATTCACGCATGGAACTAAATAAAAGTGTTCGTACTGTTTACTATATAAAACTTATTTTTAAATATTGTTTAAGGATTGAAATAGTAATTAAAACTTTGGAATTTTGAGTAATTTTCAAAGGAAAAGAATTTATTTGTGCTTCAGAATTATATTAATAGATTTGTAATAATTTTGTGTTGGTTTTCATATAGCTCCTACTTTTATCATATTACAATACAATTTTGTATCACGTCTTATTTATTTAAAGTTTAGTTATAAAAATTTTCAAATTGATACTTTTATTACATGAAATTTGATTTTATACAATAGTTGATAAATAGTGTTGCTATCTCACCTAGGATCTCTTTTATATCTACCATCTATCATTAATTTATAACATGGATGAAAAGAATACTTAAAGTGTATCTCAATTTAAAAGTCTATACGAGCCCTGAATGACTTGCCATTTTACTATAACTGTCAGTATTGAAATATAAAATTGAATTTCATATTTATTTACCCATTAATAAATATCAGACCCCCTGCCTATTGTCTCGCCGCTCTCCCCTCCGGCGTGGTCCAAACACGCTGACGCATCATTTTTTCTCTCATGTCACGTAAAAGAATAATGAAGCAAGTTCAGCAAGCTGTATTTAGAGGCGATGATAGGTGATGCCAGTGTCGAGGTGAATGTCATAGACACTTACACTGAATATTTTCTAGAAAATAAGTTTATTGCTGTACTTAAAACTTTTTGATTAGTGTAATGAGAGGCACTTATCAAAGCGATCAAAATTACTAAAAGAACGTAAATCATTCTTCTTAGTACCCTACTTAGTAAAATTAACAGTTCTACTAGGATAATGACAACATCATATCGTAGAACTAAACAGGCAACTCCCAGGTCTTATTATTCAGAAAATAGGTTTAATGGATTCGTTATCATTTGTTAATCACAACAAAGTTATCGCGTTAAGCTTGTCGTAACGACATCGCGTCCCCGACGCAAACAAATAGCTCTCACGCAAATTGAATACAAGATATAAATCTAGCGTTCTCCTAATAACATGCGGTGGATTTCTCCGCGGGCCGTTTTATTTCAGCCCCACAAAGCCTTCGACCCAGTAAATCCGGCGATATCTTGCGGAATGCGACAGAGTGCCACTGGCGTACGTTTCGCGGGACGCACTTTAAATTTTCCGACTGCGAAAGGACGATCGTCGTAGAATTTAAAACGCCGACGCGGGCTCCCTGTGGAAACAAAAGTGCGCCAACGCCCGCCGGAGTAGCGTGGCCGCCGCTGCGCCGTGACGCCGTCCCGCGCGCGCACCGCACTCGTGCCGGCGCCGTCGCGTCGTGGTCGCGTCCTCGCGGGCGGGACTCCGCGCGCAGCTTTGCATAATGTAGCCACTTAGCGTATTCTCCTCTCGGCTGCGGCAATAAAGCTATATGTGGCATTCATTATCAGCAGATTTTCAAAATTAAACTGTACGAAACTTTTTGTTACAAACCTGCTTGTCTTTTCTATGTTCATTTTACATGTTACCGTTGAAATTTTACCTAAAAGTGCTCGTTAAAAGCTTCATTTATTATTAAACCTACAAGAAATATGCTGAAAGCGTTTAGTCGTCATAGCAGGTCTTTTTTGCAATAAGGCATTTTAATTAAATTTTCTTACCATCGTCGGTGTGTACGAGCTCACCTAGGCACTATTATTAATTACGACACTTCACACCTTTCTGCCCGGCACCGTCCTCATACAGTTCTACTGACTCATCTACTTCCATGTAAAGCTTTCAAATACCTTTTCAATTGCTTGATAGTAAGTAGTCTTAAGAGAAGACGAGCTTTTAGAGTCTTCACTGTATCTTATATATATAGATACTATAGATAGATAACTAACAGGTCTTGAAAAAATATCGGTATTCACAAGTGGCCCATAAATATTATCTAAGTTAAAGAATTACTAATAATAGATTTTCGTGGAATTCGAAAAGATGATGTATATTGTTTTGGATTGATTTAGTTATTTTAGTTGTCTCGTTATTTAGGAACGAAATATGACATCGTAATTTATTTACAGTAAAAATAAAAATAGATTTTTATAAAAATAACAACACCTTTATGCCTACCTACTCCAATTAGGTAGCTCCTATGTACCTACGTAATAAATTTTGTGAAGTATCTATTTATACATAGGTTGGTACAATATATACCGATGTGATATGCAGTATTAAAAGTAAATTGTGAAAACATTTAACAATGTAACTGCGGTACACTTGCAATTGAATTTAAATTTGGTTTAAACACAGTAATTAGCTTATCGTCGACCATGTCAACTGTGTGTTGTTCACCGTAATGGCGGCGTAATACAAGCTCCGTGTACCTACGCACGACATGTACCGTGACACAGATTATTACAGTCTCATGTTTCTATGTCCGCCTGTTGTTCGTAGCAAGGAGTCCGCTCGCTCTACGTCTCAGACGTAGAAATATGTTTTGCTGCCAGCGCGGACGGCGGGCGAGGTGCGGGCAGCCGGAGCGCCACCGATGATTTATGGGCGGTCGCTGCACCCTCTCGGCAAACCCGACTCACATCTTGCGACAACCCTAGACACTACAGTTTTTCGCAGTATAGCTGTTTAATTATTCACAGCTTCAAGCTTTACATTTAATGGTTTTGACTTTATTTTACTTTGCAGTGACACTCATTTCGTCCACTTTCTGTCGTCACATTTATTTTCGTCCAATATGTCGCCCGCAAATGTTCCGGCCAATGTGTAGCAAATAAAATGTTATATCGAGTTCGGTTCTAGTCCCGCGTCGCTCTATGCGAGGACGTGGAACTAAGCGTTACTTATTGTTCTGTCCGCGCTAAAGGAATTGCGAACGGATGTTCACTTCCATGTTGGATTTAAAGCAGTCACTGACGAATTGCTACATTATCGTTAACAGCGTTCAATTTAATTCCCTCCCGGCGTATAACTTAGATGCGAGGATAAAGAATGAAAAATACACGTTTCTTTTTAATTATACGAATGGAAATGAATATTCGAGAACTGATTTCTAAACCGTTCCGTGAGACAGCGGCAGCGGGTGGAACGCAAACAGACGAGTGAGACGCTCTCTGACCAGCGCGGTATAATTCTTTGTGAGCGTTAATTAACTTTTTATTTTCCGTTCATAGCAGCGTTATACTGTCCGACACACTGTGAATACCTACAGGGGAGAAAAAATACAAAACAATTACACCGCAGCAACAATCCTTAACGACCAGACATTCGAGCAGTGGAATTACGAATGGCGCAAAATTATGAGGAGCTTCAAATAATCATTAAACATAAACGCGTAATGGTTTCCCATTCAAATGATAGCTCGTAGCAGTTAACTGCCTCTGTAATGTCTCAACACAATCTCTTCCAGAGAAAATTGTTACGTTTTAGCGGGGTATTAATGAATTATTACCTATTAAATATAACAAGAACACATTTCTTTATTGAGCGGGGCGTTAAAGTTGAGCGTACGGCTTAGTCCCTCTTTCTTACGAGTGTATGGTACCAGCCTTGGACTGAGAGGCCGTTTTGATTTATTACACTCATCTTCAAAGCTAATTAACTGCCTTTTTGACAGCGTTTAGGCAGGTAGGGTATGATTTTCGTTATTGTGATAGATTTGATTAGTTCTTGCCTTTTGAAGACCGTTATTTTTGGTATTAAAAGGTTTTAGTATTCAAGAGAAGGCTTCTTAACATTTGAAATATAATGATTCATATATAATAATATCATATATAAATCCAAATAGTAAATAGCTGTGGATCATGGACATTGGGATCGACAAAATGGATAAATCAAGCAGTTAATAAAAATGTATTCTATTGTTACGATGTCCAAATTGTAAAGAAAGTTAGAAGGTACTCACTGACAAAGTACAAATAAAGAGAATTCCTTTATTCAGAGTTTTTGCTAAGTCGATAGAAGCTGAGTGCGAAGAAACGTCAGGCCATTAGAACATTTCTGTGACACGTTTAATTTTTTTTTACAAAGTAAGAAAAAGTCATTTTCTCTGAAAGAAAATGCAGTTTTATAAGTAGCGGGAAAGATGGCTCATTGAGACGTGGCTCGAGTACTTTTGCAGGAGGTAATTCGAATCACTGTAAATGTTAGAGTAATATACGTAATATTTTGTTGACGGTGTTTTATATTAGCTGCCGTGTTGTCCATGATCAGGTGGTAACTAGTGGTTTCACTGGGTTCCACCTAGGTACTACTAGATAGCTATTTAATTGACAAGTCACGTGACAGCAGGCAGTTATTGTTTGCAGAGAAAATCTAATTATATTTTTTGTCATGGCAAAAGAAATGTGTTAATGTTTTTCCGTAGATAAGATTATTTTTTAGCGCTTGTTTATAGCTATTTCTGTTGTCATAAACTCGTAGGTACATCTCTGTAAATCAAGTTAATATTTCTTCATGAGGAAAGCATAATGCTGCAATTACGATCGCCAATTAGGAGAAATACTTCGATGCTCTATATATGTACATACATAAAGCCACGCCTGTTTCCCAGAGGGGTATGCAGAGATCACGGATTTCTATTAACTACGATCATGGCATACTGCTTTCGCTTTATTAATTTGATGGTAGGGCGTATATTTTGTCTAATAAATTAATATGTGTTATAAATAAATTAAAGGTTAATTGCCAAAAGATTGTTGATTAAAAATACGTAATTTGCAATCAAATTACTATACAAAACTGGCCCATGTAAACTGTGACGAGCTTATTGCCACAACGCCGTTGCTTCTAACGACTAGATCTAGTTAATCTAGTCTTTTCAATCAGCAATCGAATATAATAGTACCTATTCTTCTTCACAGGCACGAGATAAAGATGAAAATAATCCTTTCTTTTATGATCACACTTTATCAATATCAATTCTATTACATCTAATGTAAACTGGGAGTACAAATCATAGGCAACCGGCACGCGAATCGGACATTTGCAGTTGGTGTGTGTATGTCTAATACAAAATTACCTTCGAGAATAGTTTTAGTATAAGAAACAGTTTACGAATTACTCGCGATATATTTTTTATGACCTCATTTGCTTGTATTTGTGTTAAAATCATTTAAGGGAATTAAGAACATAATTTTATTATGTTTTGTTTAATTCATCGATAGATATGACATGCGTAAGTTAGATGTAGGTACATATTTTATCTATATGTTATTATTGTATCTGTTTACATTTGTAAAGCTTGTGCTAAGGTTCGGTATCAAAAACAAAAACTGTCCTATAATACACAGACTAATATTATTACAGTATGATTTCAAGGAAAATGGGATCACTGCCAAGATGAGACACAATATTTTTTGGGTAACGAAGTACGCGTATATCCTGCCTATTACCCATACATATGTTCACAGTAAACATAGACCGGTGGACGAAGAAATAGACAGACATTTATCACTGCCCTTGGGCAAGTACATTACGACTCCTGCTTTTATAAAAGTTTATGAAATGTAGCGTTATCTTAAAATAACACTTTAAACGTTATAGTCACATGATTGGTTTTTATAAATACTATCACGGTTATAACTTCTGAAGGGGTGTTTTCGTATTTTAGGAGTGTATACACAGACATTTTGTCTCTCATCAAAGTCTCATAAAAATGGAACACGGGATTGGTCTATTATAAAGCAAAGACCTTAAATTTTGTTGTAGCATAGTTCACTGCCATATTGGCTTGTACAATACAACTTAAACTTTAGACGACATTACTCTAAGTTGCTACATTTTCCAATTTTACCTGGATATGGAAATTCTAAGGCATTCCCTGAATGAAAGATGAAACTTTATCAGGGCTAGTGTGCAATTAGAAAAAAAGGAAAGAAAATAATAAATATTAATTAATTTACAAGCGTTATAGCACAATACGCACAATAACCTCTTAAGTGCTCTTAATTGATATATACAGTTATATGACCCAAAGAAAGATTTGGCCAGCTTCCATCTAATGAAATGGTAAAACAATTAAAAGTTCCGCGGCGCGCGGATTATGACCAAGTTTTAAAGACTTTAAAAACATGTTGTGCCCACAATCAACTTTTCCTTTGTAGCTGCTAATTAACGCTAGATAACGTTTGTGTAAAGGTTTATAAATAAGGACCTTTTTAATGGGTAAAACTAAAAAGTGAACCCGTATTTTGCATGGTATAAAAATTATGTAATTTAGGAACTAAATAATTTGAAGTTGAGTAGATATTCTTGTCTCGACAGTGTATGTGGCTATTTATGTCTGTAAATTGCACCTTTAGAGGACACGTTAATACTAAATAAAATAGAGACATTGGTGGGTACATAAAAATACTTCGGTCCACCGATTTTCATTCAAAGGCTCCAATGCAACATGAAGCGTAGGTTTCGTTCTAATTCCTAAGGTATTCGCGTGAAGAGGAATAGTTTGTGAAAATGGAGAGTGGCCAGTGGACTTTGTGACCGGAGAGCAAGTCGTGGAGTGTTTTAGCCACACTCCGTAGTCAAGGGCCCTCCCGCCCTCACTAGCCCTCCGCAACGCTCAACGACACTTCACTGCTGTTACTCGATTAACCCAAGTTATTATCGCTATCAGCTTTTGTTGTACCGGCGTAAAGATTATCTCGTATCAATTAGCGAGCATTACATGAGATTATATCGTGCTGGTGTATAAGTGGAGGCTGATTATGTGGTGCGATAATTAATCCGAATATATCCGAATTATAAGACGTGTTGATTGGCGCAACGGTTGTACGCTTGGTAATCTGGTAAAGGTTACAATTAAATTTAAACTCAAGGGTTGTCCAAAATAATCATAAAGGATATTAGTACTAGTTCAAGCAACGACTCATTTATTGGAAAATGAATAGAATGAATGAAAAACAATTTACTTCTATCCAAAAAGCAAACAACATTTTGTCGCTTTTCCTTGTAATGTCGTAATCCAATTTATGCTGTGAATGTGGCTAATAAGTCGGAAACCACGGGTTTCTCACGCCGATCCGACGCTCAACTTCACCCCTTCAAAGTCGCCCATTTGGCAAATTATTCATCCGATGACCTGCGACGGGAGTGACCCGTCCTCTCGGATGATTAGTCTGAAACTAATTGATTTCACGGGCAGGGAGGGTGAGCAGTTTGGTGTTCACTAATACATAGTAAGTGCTTCTTCACGGCTCGCTCGATTCGCGGTTTTGTCCTATTTAAAGTGTGGCCGTTGACGTGATTTGGGTCGTTTTGACTTTATCACGATCAACATCGTTTAGAGCGGAATTTCAGCTTGACTGACACCATGGAGTTTTCTTTGAGTTTTCCTTAAGGCCGTGTCATTTATCGTCAGCAGATTTAGATAGAACGAGTTCATTAATTGATTGTGTGTTTACTTTGGTGTTACATGATTACCGTTATCAGGTGTTTTGCGTATAGCTACAAATATAGGTCCCTACTTCATACCACACAACCTTTGATAGGCCATACAAACTATGTTCTGACTGTACGACAGTTAAGTTAGCAAAGCTGTACATTACCAAGTCTTATTTTGAGTTTCATCAACATTGACTTAGTAACTACAGCGTGACGAATTAAGCAATATGCTTACCTAATCTTATGTACATCGTTGTTCGATATTATATAATTGCTTCGTGCACATCAATATCTATCATACTTTAGAGTCCATTGATACTGCATTAAATAAAGGCCGTAACACAAGATATAGAAAGGACCAGCAATCAAATACTCGTTACCCCTGCGTGTTCGTTGTAACTCTAGCAACACACGCTCAGTACACTCTGTGTAATGTTTGTCTTCAAATAAAAGATTTGTTTAGTTCCTTTTTGTAATATTCTTTTATCACATTACAATATCTTTTGATGTCGTTGCGTACACTCGTAACAAGTACAACTGTGTCGGATAAATATTTGTGTACAACGTCCTCGCGACTTGGCTTGACGCTCTTAGATAAAGCCTAGTGTACAAGTGTCTATGAATGCAGTCTAAAAATATTAATGCGGTGACTCCCTTTGGTAGATAGAATCAGTCTTTCTGATGCATGTGCTTTTCATCGTTTGTTCAGGCTGTATTTAAGGTACCGACATATCAATGCAGTTTTTTCAGTAATCTTCTTCTTATCGTATGGTTGATGAACAACCTGGTGTCGAGAGTTTAAACCACCTGTAGGCCCCTGACATGGCTTTACACACCGTTGAAAAATTTCTCAATGTTTTCCGTCGCCGGTCCTAGACGATGAAAAACCTGCGCGGCATAATTTAATCGGTAATCACTAGTAATTAACAACTAGTAACTAGACGTTCAGCCGCATCTGTGTGGTTCCCGGCGTATATAGGCTACCCCTTTATACGAAAATGTCGTAAAGGGTGATGAATAGATTACACTACGAGGCAGCAGTGTCCTCAACGTATTCAGACTATTTTGTCTGTAAACAGTGGCAACCTACACTCATAAATAAATTAATCCTTATGCCTATCGAAAATTTGCCATATATAATGTATGTTGAACTGATAGCTGCATTCTGAAAACGGCGGGCAAGGAATTAATATGGCAAATATATTGACTGTAGACACGTAAAGTTCACCTAATACTACGAGGTTGCAGTACGAGCAGTCCTTGAACTCGATCGAACAGAACGGCACTGCGACAGTACGTAGTCCTATAAGTAAGTCTGATGATTCATTAATTCATTTATGAGACCACGCTCATATTCCGCTAAAGAGTAGGCAGACGTGTACAGCACAAGCAGTTTTTCATTTTTGGGCATTCATTTACGTAGTATTATATTATATGTAGGCCCCGTGTAATAGGCGGGCCTCTTGATAATAACCAGAACCAAATCCAGACATTGGAAAATGACCAAAAGGAAAATTTTGCCCGACCCGGGATTCAAACCTACTGTCAGCAGTCGCCAATGCACATTAGATCAAAGCAGTCTAATAATAGTGTTGAAATAAGAACAATGTAACAAAGTATAACAAATGTCAGGATTGCGTGCCGCCGCGCCGCGCACCGATCTATCAGTGGCTTATCGAGTCCCTATCTATCATACGACTCTCACTTGTAGGACGAACTTCACCCGATTACGGAGCCCTAATGCCCTGGATACTTAAGTCACTACACTCACTCTTCAGAATGAGGTTATGAACCTTGCTGAACTATTTAGGAACGGAAAACATATTTCATATAGCTTCAGAATTAATAACTATAGACTGCATGAACGTTTCTGTAATTCCTTGAAATGATAGATCTAATGTTTAGAAAAGGCATGTTTTAAAAGACGTAATAATTAGTGACTACAAATACCATTTCTCTTCAAACGAATCATTTAGGAAGCTTTTAAATATATTCAGTGGTTGCCCAACGTCCGGCAGCTACATAATTATGTGTAAAGAAAAATATAAAGCGGAAATAAATACACCAAACGATTTTCTTTTAATAGCTTTCGTACGGCGTACGAACGATTATATGTGCTTAGAATAGAGACATGACGCGCTAATTGGACTCGACAGGTACTTAAGTTGAACTTTATTATCGGGCCTTAAATAAATTAGTCGGTTGAGTGGCATTACGTTTGGGCGTTAAGAATTAGCCATTGATTTCCTTAGGAAGTATAAAGCGGGGAGGTCGGTGGTGGAGAACATTCGCCAGCGTGTTCCGTCCCGGCCCGGACGCTCTCAGCGTTTAAGGTCCCTAACGAGCGATAAAATTCCCCCGAATTCCTTTTTAACTGCAAGCGAAGTTTACCTGCGGGTGGGTAAATACGAGCCCACATTTGGTCGCTGAATTGTGATTCACAATCTGTAAATAACAAGAAGAAAATTCAGTTTATTCAAAGGTTGCTCACTGTTACGTGTAATTGGAGGTGGCGGGGCCGGGGCAGAGGGGCGGGTGACGTTCTTATTAGAATCAGCCATAATTGAATACACATACAGCGGCACTCTCAAACAGAATGTTCATTTTTCACATGTAAGCGTTTTGCTATCTGTTTGAATATGAGATAGAAGAGAATTAATTAAGCCTTTTGAATGTACAGTTACGATGTATCAGCGTATAGGTATCGTTTCTGTATCTGTATGATCAGGTATCTACATACAAATATCTGTTTATTTGTAGAACAAAAATTGAACCAATATACAACGGTAATGAAGTGTCTAAAACAAACAAGCGACAATGTGCAATGCAATGCACAGCAAAAGAAAGTATGTGAATGAAAGTAGTGGGACAAGTGTAGCGTCACGGTCGAACAAATTGATGTTCCTAATGGCAGCCATTACAGACATTGTGTGCGCTCGATCGAACATAAAGGTCGACGAGAGCCTGCCCGGGATCAGCTTCTAAAGAAAAAACGTATGAAAGGCGATATTCATAAATTTGTGAAAAGCTATGCTATTTGAAAAACCCGTTTCGAAAACCCCATGTTTTTTATTTATTCCAATTCATCCGTAACAATTGTATAAAAGTTTTCAGTTTCGATTGTATCTATTCCCGGTCGTAGTTATGCTACGAGCAGATAATCTCTCTACGTGTGTTCTGATTAAAATTCCCTATATTCGTTCTTTCAACCCGTTTACTTTGTTCAGGACTGATAATACGCAGTAAAATGTATGAATACATTTAAGTTTTAAGCCGACTTGTGTGTTATACATGAGAGGCAGCGATATGAAGCGGCGACGGCAACGTATACTTATCTAATAAACGTCAGAATGTATTAGATACATAGACGTAAGCCGGGACTAGCAAGCTGGTGGTGACGGCTAATGTCGATGATACTTAATACAACTAATTTAAGTTTAGTGAAGTTTTGTGACAACAGTGAATACTGCGCCGCGCAGTAAAACGAAAGCCTTGTTTAGCGACGAGCCACCAGATAAAAGTTATCTTGAAAAGTCGCCAGCCGCAACAAACTTAGCAACTGTCTTCAGGTAGGATAAGGGAAACTCGATTAAGGAACGAGAAAAAGTAATTCGAGGCCGTAGAAGAAGAGTTTGCAGAGCACAAGTTTAATTAAGCATCGGCGACGACGGTCGGCGACAAACGCCAGACGAGCCAGACACATATTGACATCCTTCTCAAACATTTTTTTAATTAGAACATCAAAGTATATAATATCTTGTGCTAGTAATTATTATCATATTACATAAAAGAGCCTTCCAAGTTCTGATTACCAGACAAAATAAAACTTCTCATCCGATATACCCGCTATTACACGTTCAATATATATGTACATTCAACAGTTTTAATATAAAAACTTCGACAGACCATCGGGCAGGTCCTCGACAAAATAGCCTGTAATATCGAGGGAAGTTCAACGCAGAACAATCTACTAGTAAGCTCATAAAAATCATAGCTTTCCTTCGAATAAAAGGACTTTGAAACAAGAAAGCGAGTGCATCCACAAGAACCTTTTTGTTTCCGACGGTGGTTTTGGGAACTTATTTAAAGTGAATAAGAAACAAGCGTTCCGCGCTTGAGACCTCTCGGCCCTCGCAGTAGTTGGACATCATTGTATTTGCTGGCTTGTTATGTAGCCCCTTCACAATTTGGTTTGTTTGAAGCATGATGTATACCATACATAGGTATTATTGTAGAGTGGCCCTTAGTATTCCAATGTAAAGTTCAGTTGTTATTGTGTAGTAATCTTATTCATATTGCATCATTATATATACGATTCAAAAATCTAGAAATTATGCATCGAAGTATTCCTCCTCATCGCTGCCCAAAAGGCTGGCGGCATTGCCACGTTGAATGGCAATGCTAATTCTTTAGCCGAAAAAGTTTTTATTTTTATTCATATTAGTAGATTTAGTCTGCTTTTATAATAATGTGCAAATTATCAGCATTTTGAAAAGCTTACAGTATTATCTCTCGCCAAATACCCAGTACAAATTTGAGCATAAAAATATTTACATAACTATAGGTATTTATATGCCGCATTATTAAATGCAGTAGTAAATACTAGATATTAAATTTATTTACACTGCGGGCGTTTTATATGCATATAATATGGCCAATATTTGTTAATAAAAAGATGAAATAAAATTTAACCACGTGGAAATTCCGCATCAGAAGTACGTGATAAAACAAATAATAATAAAAATGGTATTACGGGGGTCGTATATTCCCATTGTTATATATTGTGACGTCAATGGAAAAGGGGTTATCAATTTGTATCTTATGTATTTTTATGATTATTCGGTGATACTGTGAGCTGCATATACGAACATAATATTATAAAATTGTATGATATTTTTACGATGCAATAACAATGTTATAAATAATGTTTGTTTTGTGTTGTTTAGGTTAAATGACGCATACCATACAGTCCCAAAACAATGCGCGAGTCCAAGCGCAGTGCGTATTTAAATAATCGAGTCAAATGGTCGTTTATATCTATTGCTGAGCTATTGTCTTAATCGTATTGTAGCTGGCTACGGCAACAGCACGATAAGTTGGCAGTGTTGCAGTGCAAGCCCTATGCACGGCAAGTGGACAGCTTTAGGTGGCCGCGGTACAGTTCGACCTTATTTGTGAGTTCGGCTGACTTGCCCCAACTTGCTCCATTCGGGGTAGGAAGCTTGTTAGTACGACTTCTGCGGTTTTCGACCAGATAACATTGTGTTAAAGATTTAAACTATCTGCTGTTGCAACTCGGATCCGCTTTTGTAAACTTATGCTGTTCATAAGCAAAGGACTCATTGTTGCTTTCCCTGAGCTTACAATTTTAAATGTAATTAATATTATTATAATAAGATCACAAGGTGCGTTTCATTGTATAATGTATTTTGTGATGGTTGTTTTTATTTCAAGGAGATTGTCGTCACTATGATAATTATAATGCTTAGTAGTCTCAAGTTCTTTGTGAACTTTTGATGTTCTCAAGTCCTAACCTACTGTAAAGTTGTTTTGTTGTTGTTTTGTAATTTGTATTACCAATTGGACGATAAAAAAATATTATTAATGTCTTATACAATTTAAGATCTTATTATTATGTTCTGACCCTATTCTTGGATCTATCTCATTACCAAAAATAGCTTTTAATATTAGCAGCTTAATAGAAGGGTTTCATTATTCGAGACTGAAATATCTATAAATATACAAGATTCTTCTACTATAACATCCCTTGAGAATGTCTAATGATAATGATTTCTTTTTCTGTACTATGTTTCTATATTTAACAGTAATTATCCCAAAACATTTAAAGATTTTTCTAAGCAACGAACTCAATTATAGAATATGTTTCTGTCAGTGACGTTGTACAATAATCATCATAAGACACATCACATCTAACATGTATCCCAGAGCCATTCCTCATTAAGCAGGCGTGGTGATGATTGTTCGTTCCTTCTCTGTGAACCAGTTATAGTTTGGACTTGATTAACATCCGCAGCCCGACTTTATCCACTGCTGTATCTATACGATTCTATTTTTATGCGTCAGTCTCACGCCTCTGTTCCAGTCTCATTCAGATTCCATCTACTATGGCTACGATGTCATCTGCCTATTTTGGTCTTATTAGTACCAGAATACCTAGTTATCAAAATATAGGTATATAATCCAATGAAATATAGTACGATATCCATATAATTATAATACCTAACACGAATTGAAGCAAACGCCACGCCAAAGGGTGTTAACATAAACATCCTAGATATACACAAAGCTATTTATACCCGTATATTTGAAAGCTTCAGCATCAAAAACCGTTCTAGGAGACGTCATCATAAAACTGTAATTGAGATTTGAGTTTCTGATTTGACGACATACTAAAGCAAGTAATGGCAGCGGAAACAGACCCATTAACGGTGGCTAGATGACACTGTTAATATAAAGTGCGAGATTTGAAAATTTTATGGATACACACGTTGGCAGTGCTACGTGAATTTGGAAATACCCGCTTTACGACTACAGAACTCGTTTCGAATACGTTTTAGAACAGGAATAAAAAATGTTGACGAAATAAATTTAGTTACAGTGTATTTGTCCGCTGTTTACTGTTCATAGCGTCCTTTGCAATGTTGAGTGAAGTAATAAGAATTTGTAACTAGTTATTTATTACGTTGGTGCAGCGTTTCTCTCAATGCAGAGTAATTAAATTAAATGTAATCTTAGTTTGACCGACTTTTGTATCAGAAACCGTGTGAAACAAAAATGTTTTTATTTAAATTAATATGATTTTAGAGATTGTTGTTTCTGCTCGTGCTTCAGATTGTGTATGTTACCAACTAATTAAGTTTAACTGCTATGAAGTTCTATGTTGAGAAATGAATGCAAACATGACTAAAATCCCCTATTCAACCACCATATAGATTGGAAACCCTTTGATAAACAGGCTACATTATTGCTTTGTACATTTTATTAAACTTTTCCGTTATTCCCGATAACTAGGTTCGTCAGTTTCCATAGTAATACATAGTATTAACTAATAACGTTCCATTATAATTACCGAAACATTGTGCCGGCCCCAATTGTTTCGACTTATAGGTGGGAGCTAAAAGCTTAATGTACTATCCTTAATACGGTTGGCTTGTTACTAGGCATCTCTTATAAATCATGATCAATATTTTGATACAGGTAGTAAAGGGCTTTTAAAGTTTGAACTTGGATTAAAAAATAGAAATATTTTAGTTATTTCCTATTTAAAAATAAATGATTAAAATGGGAGATATTAATATTTTTTTGTTTTACTTTAACATGGAATGTGTTTTAACTTTAACATTGATCTTAGATGGATAACCATCGAGTAGAGTCGTTTTAGAACAGATAACAAATCTGTTTTTTCGTGCTTAATTTCGACTGTTACCTTAGTTTTGTAAAGTATAATGAGTGAATAGAAAAACGAGAAGATACGACCAGAAAAACAAGCGAGACCAGAAAAACAAGCGACGATCTGGTTGTGTTTATAAGTGTCCTTAGGTCGCAAAAAATAAGTGTCTCGGCTCGTCGTGATATTGACAGTCACTTTAAGTTTATAAGGTATTTTTTTTGCGAGTTTTCCTTTAAGTACAGTTGATAAAGATTATATTATACGAGATTTAGTAAAATTAAGATCTTTCGCAAGCTCGTTGAGGCCGGAATGGTTATAAAAATGTGAAAATGTCGATCTCTTAAATAATTAGATCATGTTAGGTGGGAGATACTCAAATGGTACAGTTGCGATTCTTTCTTTGGATTTACAAACACAAATACTGGTAGTACTTGCCGTAGGTAATCTTATTTCAGAATTGATGCAAAGTTATGAAAAATATTAAACCTAAAAAAAAAATCTACAAGAAAAAAAAAGTGTAATGAGAGCTTGCTACTATCAACTTAAAAGGTTTAATTTTAATAATAATTATTATATATATACAACGACTTATTCAAACACTAGAAATCTAATATATCGAACTTATGAATGAATTGAATTAATGAAATTAACAGAGAGAACTAGAAGAAAATATTCATTAACTTACAATTAAAAACGCAATAAAACTGAATTATGGATCTAAAATGTGCAGCAGCTCGTATTTAAAATGGAACTTAACGAAAGTTCAGTTTTAATTGGTCACGGCGCGGCGAGCGGGTTCCTTACCTTTATTAATTTGCCAGTGCAAACGTCGGCGATGAGATAAAATGGACGACCAAACCTCGTGCTATGTAGCACGAGGTTTGGTCGTCCATTTTATCGCATAGTACATAGTAATTGCATTTTTTAACAAGTCTGTATGTAAATTAAATCGAGTTCCGATTGACTTTGTTGTTACCATCTCACTAAAACTCCCAAAGCGCTAGGTTGTGGTTGAATTTTTTTGTCTTAAATCAAGTTAATTATTTCGCCTAATGCCATTTATTCGAAGCCATTCCAAACATCTACAACTACTATGTTGAAGTACAAAAGACCGACTGACCGGCTGCAGCTCACCCAAGTTTTAATCGTATTCTTATGTTAAAAGTTATATTTACATTTTTGTTTATATTTAGCAACCCATGCTGATGCTGTATTCTACTTCACTTTTGGAGACACTTACGTTTCCAGTTTCGAGTTGTACCTTTGATGTCGTGCGGTGTGTAACGACATGTCAATCTGAGGCATGTCAAATAATAATAGATAAAAGAACTACTAAAGCGACCGCAAGTCTCTCCTCAAGTGAAATCGTATGGTTCAAGGAGCTGGATTGATGTGAACTGTACCTTTTTCCTCTTGGTTTATTGAAATAATAATTTCCGAGCTATTTTCATATTGCGCACATTTTGCCAGGGTTCCTTTTGAAATATCATTAGTTTTCGCTATGGTTGGTTCCGGTGACCTTCTTATGTAATTATAGTTTCCTGGCGATAGTGTCGATATATTATGCCATTTAAAGACGATAAGTTGGTTGTTAGCTTGGATATCATTGTTAGAATGTGTTTATTGAAGTTCGTGCACAGAATGGTAATGATTGAAGGTATGGTTTCACTTTCAATGCATGAAGTTCAAGTTCTGCAAAAATACCAATATGACTTTTTTAAAGGTGACTGACTAATTGGGCCTAATGAATGGCGATAGACTTGATCACGACTGATACTGTCTGCCAGAATATGGGTTTGGAAAGTCAGACCTCTGCCGACCCACAAAGCTCACCTCTTAGCCGGTGTTTCATTCTGAGACACAATGCATAAGCCTGTATAATCCCTGTACAAGTATACCTACAGTTTAGCCTCAGTAGTACAAATACCGAGAATTAAAATATAGGTCATTCAAATATTAAAATGTAATCACCACGAACGTTACTTAGGGCAATCGGTTTGTTTACCGCTGTACCGTGCTTTGGTTAGAGAAGGAGGGGAAAAGATGCATTTTACTCAGCAGATCAAAGTTTTAGCACATGTTCGTGACGGTCATGGCGAGGGATTTAGTTGACACGTGATCGTCTCACTTTTACTTCATTCTACTCTACTTTCTCTTTAGATAGAAATGCTTATTGAAATTGAAAAAAAAATACATTAAATAATCGGGAGGTGATCAGTGAGCTAGCGTGGTGATCAGTGCTCAATCCTTCTCTATACGAGAAGAGGCCTTTGCCCTGCAGTGGGACAGTTATAGGCTGTTATTATTATTATTATTAATCGGGAGGTCCAACATTCAGGGAGAAATCACCAATTTAAATAATGATAAATCGAATACATACACAATTTATACATACCTATTAAGGGACTTCTGTTTGGCCTTTTATGGGGCTATATTAATTGTATAATTTAAATATGCACCATAGATATACTTATTCTGCAGTGTTAGCAAAAATACGGAATAAAAACACACAGTCGTCGCTCAGGCCTACGCTCAATATACTTGACTTACTCAGAGACTTTTCTCAGCAATGAGTGCAATAATATAACATACTACCTGAATGACGTATTACTCTCCTGTAAGATGTGTACACGGCTTACTTATGCGCAACAAACGTCTGTTACGACGTGTTTGCCAAGGGGAGCGTTTAAGCCGACTGAAGATCGCGTTTAACGTTGCAAAGGACTAATTTGCGACAGTGTGTACATAATTACTCATATGAGTTTGCTTAAGTATTTTTAATGAGCTTGTGAAAAGTTCATGTGTATAATTGAATGTTTGTATCATTGTACGTGGAACGTTTAATTTCGTGGATGCTATTGTTTGGGATGCAGAAATTCTTAGATTATTTATTTTTAGAAGAGCATGGTTGCCAGGTGATACTTGGTTTATCACACATGCAGAGGTTGCAGGTTCAAGCCCTGTCAAGTGTCTGTGTAATTTATTAAATTTTATATAAACCTACTGCCATAGTAAGGCATGCGATAAAACCTGGTCATGATGTTCGTACTTCCCTGTATGTGATTGATTTGCCTTGCATGCTAGTGGGACAGATATAGTCTGGTATTTATATAAATGAACAACATCATAAACAAAAGTTTTGTTTGTTACAATGCGATTAAGTACTAGCCATGGGATCGGGTGCCTTTTAAAGGTTTCCCCCCGAAAACAAAGAAATAATGTACATGAGGCTAGTCTACATCTACCTAAATGTTATTATAAATTTATTTCGCTTCGCCCGCGTTAACCCCTATTTAACCCCATAGAGAGTTGAATTAAAAAAAGTAGTCCATGTCCTTTCCCGGGTCTTAAACTTTCTACATGCTAGAAATTGACATCCGTCCAGCAGTTTAGTAATGTAGGTGTAACAGACAGACAGAGTTACTTTCACATTTATAACTTTAGTATGGATATGTGTAAATTTGTGTTAAATTAAGAATCTATTTCTATTTTTCGTAGGATTAAAAAGTGGTCCATGAAAAAAGCCTTAATTTGAGAATATGAAAATATTAATAAGCAAATGTACCCGGTCTATTTTAATTGTTACGATTCAAACTTTTGTATAATATACGAGTACATAGTGTTGTATAATGTTGGCAAAACCAGCTTTCGAATATAAACTAGTTCAGACTAGGTTGAACTAATTTATTCAAAGCGTGTTAGGATAGTTTGTTGTGATTTGAAAATAAACTTGCAATGACTGTGACTGTACCAGATCTGAGCAGTAAAGTGACTGATAGTTGGAACTGTTTCTGTTTGGAGTTCTGTCGTCCTCAGGCGTCCCGTCATTCTATAGATGGTCTGAACTATCTTATTCTTCATTTAAAATTCACTAGTTCAATTCCCATTGATTTACCTTGATAATACAATATCTAGTAAGCCTTTAAGTGTGCACTTAGTAACGCAGAAAGCACGCATTGAAGCTAGATGCTGCTTTAGGTGATTAATTCTGAAATAATATTTAACTAATGATCTAATCTGTGTTATTTGGAAACGTCTTCGTTGTGAATTGTTGTACCTACTTTACTCATTATTGAGTAAACGTAGTCTTCAAAGGCGCACCTTGTAGAATACAGTTCAGTAACATAAATACTGAGATTTTATAATAAAACTTCGTAGCTCAATAATTGTAAAATGCCAATGGCCTAACGACCATACATACTCATAACGCATTGTTATTTCATCGAATTGTCGACGAAAATGTTTAAACTGAGTTTTAAGTTTGTTTGCCGTTTGCGGTGCACCGCTAGCAACGTATGAACCCTCTTATGTTTGCTCAGGACTCTTCCTTTATGATATTTTCGTTTGCAATGGTTCAATATGACCTCCTGTATTAAAAATAACTCGTTGGACTAAGGAAATACTCGTGGCATTTGTGATATGAACTTCGTTACATTATTTGGCTCTTCTGCTTGAATAAAGCGAAACACCAGTAGATGGGTTAATCATTTCAAAGTTATGCTAAGTATTGTGAGAAAATAATAAAAATAGAGAGTAAAAATAAGTACTTAATTGTTTTTTCACCACTCCCGCACGAAAGAAGTGTCTTTCCTGTGGACGAAAACAGTGAGGAAAGTTGGTTTTTCCTGACTGTTTGCACAGTGAGGAAAGTAATGATCCCGTTCAGAAACTAACCTTGCTGATTTTTTTATGTTACGTTTAAAAGATATTTTAAAAAAATAATAATTTTATGATTAAGAATTATTTTGATTTGCTTTGTGACTATTTAATTTATTTACCTATGATGACTGAATACTTTCTTGCTGGGAGTGGTGAAAAGTTTTGTATGCAACATGTGAGCAAGTTCATTTGCTATTCGTTTTGATGACTCTTTCGCTTACTCAGGATTGAAATTTATAATCACTCGCTGCGTTCGTGATTCTATTTTTCAATCCTTCGTTCGCTCAAGACTCAAAATCAAAACTCATAGGAAAAACGAACTTCCCTCACATGTTGGATAAATAACTATTCTCTCATTGCCAGTCTTGTTTTCCCCCAATTTTTGTGGATTATCCCTGACTCAAATTACACAGACTAGGAATTAATTTCTACTTGGAATATTATACTAATCTTTCGTTTCTTATTAATCTAAAATTTTGCTAAAAACAAGCGCCAAATTATAATACCATTTACAGAACCGATAAACATACAAAGACAAATTCAGAAGTACTTGTGCTCACAAATGATTATAATAAGCCGGAATTAGCTTATTTCTTTCGGTACGTAAGCTTTGATATCAAACAAAGTTATCATTTACAGCCGCCTTAAACGGGATTAAGACACAAGAACAATTTGCGTATAATCAAGGGTGATGTTCGCATAAAAGCCTCTTGTAGCCCGGGATAATCCGTCAGCCATTCCGTATTATATTAACGAAATACGAATGAACTTCGAAGCCTAATTATGTTTTATTTGTACAGTAAGCGATTTGTACAGTTTTGTAAATTAAATAAAAAATATCAGTCGATTTATTGGGTGTCAAGCGGTCTGGATATCGATTTATTGTTTTTGTTGAGATTACACACTGGGTGTTTGTGGAGATGAGATGGAGAGTTATCTACTTATCGTTAGGGCTCATTTTACCTTACGGCGTAAATGACAAACTTAATAGCGATATAATCAGTCAAAAACTTCATGAGCTTACTTAACCTTAGCTTGATTTAATTATTCATAGTAGATATTATAAATAGTTATTTTAGGTACCCAACTACATAGAAAGTGCGGTGTTGACGCAAAATAAAACGAGTCTGTGGACAGGCTTCCATATCAAAAAGGTTTCAAAGGAATGCCTGTTGGGAGCACTTCGAATTCGGCCTCTCGGTTAGTTCGGCAGGATTCAAAATCACACTTGTTTTTTTAAAGGAGTATTGTTTGTGACTATCACACAAACGCTGGGCGTGTTATGAAAAGCTCAAAGAGAACAATTATATATAGATCAGTAATGCAGACGGTAATTCATATAAACATAAACCACAATTTTGGTTTAGCCATTTTAACATCATATTATATTTTGTTAGGTTATATCAATATTACTACCTACTACCTATTCCATTAAAAATCTTATTTTATGGCCTAAATTAATTGATATTTAAATATTTATTAATGCTTAAATCGCATTGAATTTTAAGTGATATGGCTTCTTAAAAATCTGCGGCAATTTTTCTTGCTACCTAAGTAGGTACATGTGAGAAAAATGTTCAAAAGCCTTTGAAATAATGACCATCTCTGGAAAACTTTATGTGTTAACTTTTCAACATAATTATACATATTATACCTTCATAATTAAGTATCTTAGTACATATCATTTAAGTTTCTAGACGAATTACGTGTTAATTGTTAATATTTATGATTAAAGCTCAACTAAACTCACCAGCGCAGTTCCCGGAACTCATGTCATGATCAATAGTGTGTTGGTTGATGCAGTTATCGAAACCTCTCTCTAGCTTACAGAATCAATATTAATTAATCTTAGATACAATATGTCTTCAGTATTACCGCTAATACTTTTAATTAAGCGCTTACAGTATCAATGAGAAAACACTCATTCAACACAATTACCACTCAAGTAGATGCTGGCTATAGGTATGTATTGTTTGATACGTAATAAATAATAAAATAAATAATCAAAATTTTGCTGACACAAAAATAATTAATTAGCACTTTTTAATTTAAATAGGTTAGACACATCTAGACAAAAAAAAACATCTAGCCAACCCATTTTTTCATTGATAGTGTAGAATTTCATTCAGATTTATCCCCAAAATTTTTCCTTCACCGTAACTCTGAAATCATTTACTCGAAAATACACTGCGATAGATAAAGTAAAATAACCAGAGTTCGAAAAACTCGAACAAAAACTACACTTATACCTATTGGTTGCACTTTAACTTAACCCTTAAAGGGAAAGAGTGTGTCAGTTACCCGGGTAAGCCAGGGTTGAACGTGCGGGCATCAAGTTACATAATATGGCGCGATATTGGACGTGTTACGTTGTGCCCTGCTGCGAGGGTGAAGACCGTCGTAAAAACTGTACACCCACTATATTTTCCAATTATTAGCTCTTTTATGTATTACGTATATAAAATGCGCTGCTTGACCAAAGTAATGTGGGGTGGATTAGGAATAAAACTCCTTTCAATTGCCAGAATAGCAAGCATAGAGACGACGAACTTTACCTTTACCTTATGGAAATAATATGTTCGCTACCATGAAATGCATGAAAGTTATGATACGTGGACAAATGTATTGTTGTATTGTCTCCAAATAACAGGCGTAGGTATGTGCCTATCTGTACATATTTTAAAAGTTAGAATAAATACTGTACGTGTTGTGAATGTAGAGGGACATCAAAACTAGCAATGAAATAAGCATCATAGTAGAATGAACTATATTCCACTTTGGATGTCGCTCCGTCACTTAAAAAAAAAATCGTTGCCCCCCACTAGGAATTTCTCCTGTTTCGTAGGTGCGTTTTACAAACATGAAATATCACATACACAAACACCCAGACTCGGGACAACCAAATGTGAATCACACAAATTTTTGCCCAGTGCGGGACGAACCCGCAACCCTTAGCGCAGCAGTATAATCGCTTAGCCACTACTTCTTATATACTTCATAATTTTTGGTTGTATTTACTGCCAAGTAAAATTGATTGCATAAGTTAAGATATAGTAGTTCATTTAGAACCGATGTTAGTAGATTCTAAATACAATGATTTGAGTCGGCTCCCAGCCTCGCGTGATGTTTTGTTCCGTGTCGATCGAACAAGTTTTATTGTATGCTGGCGTTTTACACTATTATAGATCGGCATAAGCCTTGTGGCGGCACACAGGACGGATTTATAAAGTAATATGATCGCCCTATGAATATTTTCTACTTTATTAACTGCTGTACTTTTTTTTCGGTTAGAGTAAGGTTTAATTCTTTATTGGACTATATCTAAATCAAAGTACTCACAAACCTATTTTTCTTATCTATCACGTCTTTAAACCACGTGCTAACTTTATAATATAGAGGTTATGTAATAAATTAGTAGTAGGAATCCTACCTACCTACTAAATTTAAATAAAATGACTTCATACCATTTCAGAATATGCAGAAAAGTAGACAGCCAGACATAGTAAATGTGTTTGAATATCTTGAACACTACGACCATGCAGCTGTAAGTATAAGAAGCCGCAGTAATATCGCAAGTAGACATAAAAAGTATGTTCAATCTTTACCATTATTTAAAACGTGTGTTTGAAACCGCTTAGGCAAGCATATACTAGGGCAATATAAAGTGAAGTAGATAATGCTCGTGAGGTGTGGTTATTGGCTCTCGCCGACGCAAGTTTCAAGTTTCATCGAACACACGTAATATTGTCTGGAAGTGAGCTCGATACACTGAAATTTCTCTCTACTTAATGGCGAGCAGACGGTTGTGAATTGTCTTTAATACGTAAATAATCGTCAAGAACACTCCATAACTTTGTAATTGCTTTTTACCTCGGTGGGCGCGTGCTTTTAGCCAGATTGCTTATTTTGTTAATGAACTTGGGTGGCTCAAAACTTTTTGCTTTTCGTTTCTTTAATAGCTTAAAATTATCTCTTAAACATAATAAAATTATTATACACGAATCACCGAAGCACAATGGAAAAGTTTGTTTATTGTTCTTGCTTTGAACACGTTCATCGGAGTCTAAAAGCCTTTGTATCCAACTTTTTATTTTTATGCATCAAATGAAGCTCATGAAAGCCTACAAGTTATTGAGTTCAATAGCTGGTAGATCCGGGAAATGGTTTTCCCCGTAAATCATAACGTAAAACCACCAACCAACATAAATATCAGATATCATATCCTTGCATTCATGACTTAAATAATTGAGAAACAATGAGAACATTGTTTCTGAATTTATTGTTAAAATAATAGGGGAAGGGAAATATTTGGTTAATATGTCTAAAATGTTTCTATAATCTAGTCAGCGGTTGCTATGTCCATATGTAGGTATTTGATAACCTTCACATCGAATTGCTCAGCAAGTGTGTATTCCAAAGTTTGATCGAAAAATGTTGTTGCGCTATGATTCAAAGAGTCAGGTAACATTTCGGACATGTAAAGGCGCGGCGTACAAAAGAATTTCAATTTGGTACCGTATCGCGCAACCCTTTTCAACTTTACAAAGTAATTTCCTGACGCGAAATTGATTTGTTGGCTTCGTGGTTTTTGTTTGGTGTGGTGACTGCGGTTTAATTAAAACGAAAAAATCTTACCGGATTACAAAATCCGGTTATTTATAGATGTCGCCAGGTAACGTAATTCCACAAATATTTCATGCCAGAACTCGCAGTTAAGTGATATCGCCTCGATTTCCAATTCTCATTGCGCACTCAAACTCGTTTTACATAAACATTGCAAAACTTGGGAGTTTGATGACAAAACGCTCGAAATACAAACATCGATTTGTCAAACAGTATCGATATACAATTACTTCTTCGGAATACCGCTGAGGATAATTTAATATATTAACATCTCGGCGTCGAAACTCGAGTCAGAGTGACATTAATATGACAAATAATTTCCTACGAAGCCTACCTCCGGTGTGCCGAGGAAATGCGTTGAATATGGTAATCATTTCCCATGTGCCTTGCTCGCTCCAGACCTGCCTACCGTCACTTTAAACTTAGAAATACTTTAGCATTTCAATAACTCGAGCTTTGGAATGTTGTCATCGTCGACGCATAGACAGAGCTGTGGAAAGCTGCTCTGCAGCGCTCGCAAATGTATTTGTACATTTTCTGATGTTCAATATATTTTTAAGAGCGAGCTTTGTGAGGCTTTCTTTTCAACACTTTGTGCGAGGCTATGTAGGCTTGGGTGAGGAGAGCATGGTATACAGAATTTTATATTCTGTTTTGAACGTCTTATCTAGATTTAGTGGATGTTATCATTTGTTAGCTTTTTCTTATAAAGCAACGCCTGTCCCCATAAATTTGCTCCCCATCTTTCAGAATATTTGTGGAATATTATCTGATGGTTACTGCAATGATGTCACTATATACCTGTACGGTCTCCACTTAGTATTTATTTAACGTTATTGCACTGTATCATCATTATTTTCCTGATTTTATTCCATTTATAGAGCTGGTGAACTATTTGACTCTCTTGCTTATAGCCCCTCTCTAAGAGTAAACTGCTCTAAATAATAATAGATCTTTAAAACCGTCTCCATACAACTTCAAATCCTTCTTTCTTCTGAGAATAATTTTAGATCAAAGGTTCCTTCATCAAAAAGTTCGTAGATGACATAAAAATAAATATGATTACTTCGTCCTCAGGTTACCATGATACCGTGGTTGGTACTGGTAAAGTGTGTCATGTTGTTTGCGTAATTTTTTGTATGATAACGTTACTTTCGTCAGGAGGCCTCAAGGGAAGGCGCGACCTCGCGTTGTTGTGCGATAACAACCCATCACTGACGCTGTGTTACACTCCGATTATCACAGTCGTGGGTTTCAGAGTTAATCTTATAATTTGTAAAAATATTAAATCAAAATAATTTTAATCGAATTAAAAAAAAAAAACGTTGGTACAATGTTGACGTAGGCAACGTTTTTTGGCACGCAAATAATAATTATAACTTATCAACCAAATATTTGAAGTCGGTTGATTTGTAGAAACTAACTAGGTAGCACGATCAAAAATCAACGTTTAGCTGCTCATAATTTAATTATCCCCTTTGGTTTATTTTGAGTGCCTAGAATCTAGTCTTATCTTAATTTATCTTTATTGTCGTAATAACTAAAACGTTGGTTATGTTTTGCATTCTGCATTGAGAGGTCACTGATTTACTTCTAGCTCTGGGCAAGATGCATTTTTGTAACTTTCGATTTTTGGGTTGTAATTTCCTTTGCAAGCGGCACACAGTTTGGAAACTTCATAATGCTTAATTGCAAAAACTTTGACAAAATAAAGTAGAATTTGACGCATATCTAAGATCGAATGTCTCCTCCTCTTAGTAAATCATTTGATAATATGCGGTCTCTAAAAATAAAGAACACCAAATTCTTTATTTACACATGTCGGATTCGAATATGAATAAAAATAGTAAATATCTCTTTAGGCAGCCTGAGTTTTTGTTTCCCTCGAGAAAAATTGGAGGCAAACGTGAAACAGACGCATTTTATTGTATCTCTTTATACAAAGTTAGTGTGACAATACGTTTCTATCGATGTGGGAATATTGCCCTTTTTATACGTACGGCCAAGTAAAGTTTACGCTTTCGCGGGTTCTAGTCTTGTTGAAAAGCGAATTCCTGTGGGGGGCCATAACTAAAGATTAGACCAATTTCGGGTAATATCCGGCTCGTGTGTGACCCATTTAAGGGTAGAACGTGGTAAATGGCTTTCTGAACATCGCCCCTGTGTCTTGGGAGCTTAAAATGTGTTTTTGGTAATGCGTGTTTTCGTCACCTTGTTCACCAAGGATTATATAACAGGACGAATTAATTATGCAAATTGTGTGAACATTATTACCTATGTTGGTTTAAACGGCATACGTAGATATATGAAAAAGCTTAATGACATTTTGCTTAATATGTTAAAATTTCAAAGATATTAAAAAGTCAGCTTCGCAGAAAACCTATAACTCATTTACTGGCTCAAATCTACTGGGAATATTACTGAATCTACCTCAAAGCTGTATACGTGCTATGTTGTAGCATAACGTCCTAGATATCTAAGTTGCATGAAAAGAAAATGTGCAGTTTTGAGTTCGGAAACATTTTCCAGCTCAATAATATACTCGTTCGCCGCTGATTGCGTTTGTTGCGCGGCAAAATAAGCCTTATATTACGAGCCATTGGGTTGGAATTGTATTGTGCGGTAAAGGATATAAGACAAAAGGGTAATGACTGCCGGCAGTGAGACCATCTGTTGGCCTCCATAGACATTACGGCGCGTTCTTGCAAGGCTCTCAGCGGGCGCTACACTGAGAAGCCAAAAATGTTAGTCTTTTGAATTTGTTTGATCAAGAATGGAATTTTACTTTTAATAATCTTCACATTATTCTGTAACGTTGTTGAAATTGTGAAAAGATGTATTACGTGTGACTTTTGATGTCAAAGCTGAATTTTATACTGAATAATTAAAAAGACTTAGGTAGGATTGGTTCTTTTTGAAATATGATTACACATTTTCCATGTAAGCATGTGTGGTTAAGACTGAATTATAACTGACTAAGACTTACAATGTTATACTTCTTCCTATACCCCATGAAGTTTGGATTCGTCATTATCTGTTTACGCTATCACATAAAATTTTAGAACAGGCCCAAGCCCATATTTGTATTATGGATACCAATGCACAGTTTAACAAGTTATTTTGATATTTGTACTTTGCAAAAATCATAGCTGATATTATGGTCTAAGCTTACTTCTACTTATCTTTATCAACCTCAAAACTACAAAAAGATGTTTAAGCATCACGATAAGATTTCCCCATCTCCAGCGTATCATCAAATTCAGTACAACGTTAAAATGAACGGGAGTCTACAGGACCAGTGTTGCGTGGAAACAAAATATCGTGGGAGGCAATTGGACAAATTCTCCGGGTGTACCGGGGCCCTATCGGACCACAATGTCAGTTATTATATCTGTTATCTCCCCTAGTCCATTACGACGCCGAAGGACGCTCTTACGCATCGCGACGGCCACGGACTTTAAGGCGGCCATTGTCAAAGACGTTTTGTGTCATGTTTAGGAATTTTAATGTTACGTTGGGTTTTTTTGTTATCTTTGGGGAGAGCGGGCGTAATTTGTCTCATGTGGCTTGAGACGGTGCAGCCTATAGAGGTATATATACTATGTAGGAACGTTGTATTGTCGGAGAGTAAGTTAACCGCATCTTTATGTATGTTCGTAAATAGATATCGTCGTATAATTAAGTAAATATCGTCTATAGTATAATAATATAAGCTTGGATTTAATTCTGCCACACAACACCTCATAGAAGTTTACTATGTCATAATCTGATACATTTTCATAAACTTCCTCAATAGAACCAAGTCCAAATAGTACAATAAATAATGCATCAGCGTTTATTTATTAAAAAAGACGTCAGCACAGTTAATGGTGTTTTGATGACAGCTATAAGTAGGTACTCCTAATAATTTATGTTTTACAAAGCCGGTACAAGTCTTTGTAATTTGATTGATTCATAATTTTATGACATTCGTGATTATTGAATATTTATACATTTTTGGTGTAAAAAATGTGTTCAGGACCACACATAACTACTAGTAGCCCTGCTACCTCAATAGGCACTAGGACTTATGATTAGTGGTAAATAAACTGATAATAAAGAATAACACTTCTTTCTACACCTTCGGAGATTACGAACAAAACGAGTAGAAGAAAACTTATATACATTTTTCTTCTACACTCATGCTTGTTATCTTCTGATCTCTATCGAATAACAAACACCATCGTATAGGTAGTTACAAAGGTTGCAATAAATATTATGATCTATTGTTATTTCACAGTTATATAAAACCCAAGAGTGTGTGTACAATAGTGCAACTTAAGAGTAGCTACTTGCTTCTCGCAATCATTTTGCCTTTCTAGCTACTGTTTATCTTTTGAAACAGTCACATATTAAGTATATTCATATTCTGCTTATGCTAGAACCTCATTGGCATTGGCAGCTCCCCTAAAAATCAAAACCTATGCTAAATTAAACACCAAAGTAAAAACAACCGCAATTTTGAACATAGAAAACACGACCCCGATTTTATGTTCAGTAGCTGATGCAATATAGATTAAACTATTTAAGGTTCACCCTTATCTGTATAATTAATCCAAACAAATTACTAATCGATACAGCCGATAAATCGTGGGATCGGTCGCTCGATGTTTAATAACAACAACGAATTGGCCTGTAAGTGATCGGTAGTAAGCTTCTGAATGCCGAGCAAAGCCTTCAAATCAAACAAGTGTTCGCTACAGCCGGCCGACGCCGTTTATCTGATACCCTGATTCTCGCATCCGAATCCCTTCAGTGATCGGATCGTTCACAAGTAGAGATAAGGTCGTGAATATCCAAGCGATCATGCAGATGATAATTTGTTTATTAACTGCTTGTATCTATGCGTTCAATCTATAATGCAAATTGTAACGTGTTCCGTGTTTCAGATTCAGAATGAAGTTTTCATTTGACGATGTTGCTAGGAAAATGAAAGAACTTACTGTGGGCCTGATAAATGACAATAGACTCGCTACCTACTTATGAAAGTCGGTGTTTAGCTGTATAGACCTCTGGAAGGCCATACTTGTGGCCAAAAATTAAAAAGAAATATTGTGAATCTCAAATGTTTGAAAGTTTCCAAAGGTATTATTGTAATTATAACTATAATATGTACTAGGCGCATAATACTTTTAATATATTTTCATTTCTATCTTTCATTTAACGGACAGTTTCGATTCAAACAAATACAACATCTTTTGTTAATGTCCGTCCTTATTTCAGCTGTCATTGTGTTGAAACGTAAGTATTCCCAGATTAAATGCTTGGAATAATATTGTAAAGAATACAAGAATTCCATCTTGTAACATGTTTATAGGCAGTGTATTTATAAGACTTCAACGTATTTTTATTCTAAGGATAAATATTTACCTTTTCTGCTAAGCGCGTATTACCATGTTTTCATGTTTACGTACTGTCACGTTATTGTATTTCATACACAATAGTGCGACTTTGACTGGAATATTCAAATATGTTAATACGCTTTCTTATTTAGTTGATACGAGTGTTATATTCTTTGTGTGCGTTGGGAGGTGATATGATAAAAGATAACATTTTTAGCGGAGTGACTGCGGGGAAATATGCTTTGAATACTGCGTGTGAAATGTTGGATAGATGTACGGTATTGTGTTTTGAGGTTGAGTTTAATTGTACATTTAAGAATAGAACTTAATACCCTTTATTTAGTCAAGCCAAATCGATGGCGGCAATCAATATGAGTAAGGTCCGCTCGATAGTCGAATTAATTATATTATTTATCGAAACACAAGTAGGACACAATAGATAGGATAGTATTTACTTACTACAATACAAAGTCAAGTAAGTCATCTTTAGAAAACTTAATAAAGTACAATATCGAAATACAAGTAATTCTAATAAAGGTATTTAGGTATATAGTTATTAAGTGAACAAAAATGATGTCACTTGTTTAAAATTTCTACAATTATTTACATAACTTCAATTATTTACAAATTAAGCAATTTAGGCAATTTAAAACAAATCATTATGTGATACGTACCTACCTTTTATGCTATACTATCTTTGGTGTAACTTTAATAGCTCACTTAAAATCATAACAAATTGTTGTAGTGGTCCGAAGGTATTGAGACTTCGTTTGAGCTTTCCTTGTTCAGGTATACAGGTTCAAAGCAGCTATTATTTCTGTTTCAGTATTTTTTTAGACTTCAGCCCGATACAAAAGTCGTTCACAGGATCAAGAGTAGAAAATATAAAACAAGAAATTCTTACGAAACATAAAAACATTGCCATATAACACGTTTTAAGCTTCCAAAAAAGTGTCAACACTTTCGAAGGTACACTTAAAAGCGATTTTATACGATGTCCTACATCGGTGGCACATTAAATGACCCTTGTAATACATCTTGAATATTCACATGGGAGTGGAAGCAAAGGTCTACCCATATTAATACGGTCCGCACCTGCGCAGTGTCCAATGAATAACGTTAATATGGTGTCGCTAGCGTTTCTTCGAAATGTAATCGGATCGTAATATTGGTCTGTGTCATGTATTCTGAGATCTTCGATTGTTTTCTTTGTATTAGCATGCTTTGTGTAAATAGACAGTATTGTTGGTCGTGTATTGTTTCTATTTTTTCTTTTATGATTTATTTTAGATAAGAAATATACAATGAAGAGGCCTCTGCCCTGTCCGCTGCCGTATAGGCTAAAAATACATTACGATGATAGGCTCAACGTTTGTAATTCTGTAGATTCGATTCCCGTACACCAAAAAGCTACATAGGTTAGCATTAGGAGTTTGTGAATTGACATTTTTCATGTCTCTAAACGAGCATTTTGTTCATATACATACATATAGCTAATGTTAAAGTTGAATGTAAAAAATGTTTGAATTAAAACCAATTTTCAATGCATCGCACTTTTCAACTGCGCTATTCTATTACATGTAACAACGCGAAGTAAAAGAATTCTAAACATACCAACTAAAACAGCATCGTAACAGTCCAACATTAAATTCTATCACAGTAGAATGGATAGCACTAAGCTCTGCGCTATAAGTAGATCTATAAATAAGTATTAAAATGTCGGTTCTAATGCTGGCGGTGCAAGCCACATAGGTCGGCTTAGTCTCATGCACGTTGGCGAGTCATAGTTCACCTGGTCTCGGCTTTAAGTGGATGTCACAGCGACGGCCCGCCTGCTCCTTTGTCTGCGCCGTACTCTACTAGAGCGGTTTACTCAACTAAGCTCTCAAAGCTTGCCCCCAGAAAACAATCTTGACCCACGACTCTTGGTAATGTTTATTGCAGCTACACGATTGAGTTTTAGACAGGGAAATGTAGTTACATATTGTGTGGATATGTCGTGTTTGTTTTGTTTCTGGGATTTATTTTATGTTTTTAATTTTGTCTAATGGTAGCTTCTCACGGTGCGTAATAACATGAGTCGCGTCGCGCTGTGTCGATTTTTGCGGGCCAGCAAGTATGACCAGCCAAGTTACCCCTTCCTACAATGCGTTGTTCGCTATGGTGCTGGTGCGGCCCATGTTATCACACGCTGTGAGAAGCCACCATAATAAATGTATAGTAATTCGCTAAACGGTCATCCAATTTAAATATGAGAGGTTACTCTCTACCTGAACATAGATTAAAATGTACTTTTTAATATAGACACTTAGTTGCGGTTACTTACTAAAATGCTTGAGCTAAAAATTCAAAGTTTAAAACTAGTCTCCTCAAGGTCAGTGTTTAAACGCTTGACGTTTCTGGAGTACGTGAAAAGAATGAATGACTGGTCAAACTTTTTTTGTAAAATTATATCATACCTACTTTAACTCACTGACTCAGTTGGATTAGTTTATGCAGAAAAATACGACCTAGTTGAGAATAATAGTTTTCAAATACTGACGCTAGTAAAATAAATGACCCTTATTTATATAGAAGTGTATTAAAATAACTTCGCAACCACATACGAACATCATTCGCTACAGAATTCTACCACAATACTCTATTTCGCAATGGAAAATCCAGACTCGTAATATGTTACGTTAATTAGGGAACTACGCTTCTCATTTTAAAACATTCCATACAGAATTTGGACGTCTGAGTTCAAAATAAAATACCGTTTTATTGTTGTATTCCATTCTATAGTGCATGTTATGCCTGAAGCTCTACTGGTTTTTGGTTGTTAAAAATGAATAATTTAGTATCAAAGCTCTATAATTTTTCTTTTATTCATTAATTTTAACTTAACTAGGTATTTGATATTAATTTGACTGGGTTTATTCCCGCTGATATTTATTTGAGGGAATATCGTGTGCTTAACGTGAGATCCCCTCTTAATATCGTCATTTGTAATCTAAGACATCAGTCACAAATCGTCACACTGCAGTGCAAAGACCTCTTCTCATAGAAATCTCTAGATGATTGAGAAATAGAACTGATATTTAAGGTACACATCTTTGTGATATGCATTAATACCTAAATTATACTATCTATGTATACATTTAAGTTTTGCCTTTTAGTTACCTATTTTATTTAGGCAATGAGCCTTAATATAATATTAATAACGAAATAACGATGTTATAAATGCGTCAACATTCAGCTCAGCTGGAGACGTCAACAGGTTAGGCATCTTTAAAACTTTTGATTGGGTCGGTTTTAAGTAAAATTTGTATTCAAAGTTTACTCTTGCGCCATTGAAGAAGTGTAAATTGAAGGCCGACTTGGAAACTAATCCATGCGGAAAAAGTTCAGCGAGGAATGTGCGATGGAGAAGAACTTGTTGTGCTGATTCTAGCGGTTGCTATTTTACTTACTTTAGATATTGAAGATTTCCTTTTGTTAGTAGTTCTAATTTTTGAGGTAATTTTTTTAAAACTACGCAAGTTGTAGCTGGTACTAGAAGATTTAGTGATAGTCTAATTGATTTTTTGCAAGATCTCAAAGAGAATACAATTCTAGTGGTATAGTAATTAATATATATTGAATAGAACAATTTGAGTGACAATAGAACTAGATTTTTTAAGTCATTCAAGGTCCAATAACTATTGTACCCAATAAACAAACAAAGCTCAAATTTGAAAATATATAGCTGACTGGCCTGTTGGTGTAGTGGTTAGTGACCCTGACTACTATAACGGAGGTCGTGGGTTCGATTACCACCCAGGACAAATCTTTGTGTTAAGAGCATAATGTTTTTTTCTGTGTCTGGGTGTAATTGATCTATAATATGTATGGATTTAGACATATATAAGTATGTTTATCAGTTGTCTGGTTGCCATAATACAGGCTCAGCCTAGTTTGGGGTCAGATGACCATGTGTGAGCTGTCCCGAGGTATTATTATTATTATTATAGCGACAATCGCGACACATGTAATACTTAAACATATAAATATTTAGGCATTTAATCCGCTTAACCGTAATGGCGTTATCAGGGTATAAAACATTAGGTTAGCAACATTGAATACCAATTAAAATCGAACATTATAATCAGTAGGTATCAATGTAGTTATACATTTTTCACAGAAAATTATGACAAGACAATTATAATCCCAAAGAACAGTTTCTAAAAGATACGTAATTAAATATTAAAACAGAATACTAATATCCGATCAATCTGCACAGCACGAACGCTGTCAACTGACTCAATTACTTCATTAAAGCTCAGTTCTGTCGAGAGAATAAGGCGTCTAAAATCATTAATAATGTTACATTCATAGTCACTTCATTTTAATTCCAGTCCTTGAAAACAGGCGAAGAGGCGTAATCACGAGGAATAAGCGGAGGAATAAGCCTATTTCTTACTCTAATTTCATTCAAGGCTTCTTCGCGAGTTTACACGTCTACCGTGAAGCGGCACACTTTAACTTCTTCTGTAAATAAATAAAGGGAAGCACCGACATTGTAGGAATTTATATTTACTTCTCAGTTTCCCCTGTGCGTGTAATGTATGCGCGCTTTCGATAGTAATTTGCACTGTTTACTCACTTGTGCTATTAAAATGATGGCGTTGTGCGTTATTTAAGTGGCGCTGATGTTTAAGTGTTTGCGAAATTTATGGCTAGCAGTTTAAATATATAAATTAATGAATGTAATATGCGCTCAGAATTAGTTTAATCGATTTTGGTAAGATAATTTAATAGTAAACATGCTGAGTTTTAAAATAATTTAGGTACCTATAAACTCCGTTATTACTCTGTTATTTAAAGAATTTATAACAGCCCTACAATAAGCCAATTCTTTATGAATATAAAGAAGAAGAATTCATTTGACTTATATTTGGCTTGATAATATTATTGTTCGTAACAAAAATTGTTCGGAACTGTCAGCAAGACTTATTGTTTGGATTTGAACATTTTGAAATACGGGAATAACAGACACAATACTTTCAGTACGGACGATGAACTAAATAGACATGGCAGGAGATAGCCGCGTTCTTTACTCCACTAGGGTAGCAATACAGTTGTGGGTAACTGCGAGCTCCTTACTCACAAAGCCTGCCGCAACTGTATCAAAATATTTATTTTCTTCGAGACCCGAATTCCGACTAGCTTCAAAATTTCCGACCGAAACAGTTTAAATTATTTTTTGTCTATTTTGTTTTTAACTACACATTTCATCATCCGCTTGCGTTTACGAGAAAATTAAAAATTAGACACATTTAATGTTGACACAATTTAAGTTTGGTTAGCAGTGAATTACGTTGTCAGTTGTTTTGTTGTAACTGTTTATTTTTATCAACTCGTGTATAATTCGGTTGGTTATAATTAGCCGTTGTTTACTGCAAACAATACTTAGGTCCTGGAGTCGATTTGTTAGGCTTGTGTCAACATTTGAGGGGCTTGGGACCGCGGTTACGTTTAAGAGTTTCAGTCGCTCGACGCTCGAGTAACGTAAACGTTGTTTTTGCGAGACAACGTTTGTTATTCTGTTGAATTGAGTTCTGTGCCGCAATGAGTTTGTATTAACTGCTGCTGACTTTATTAAAACATGTACCATTGAGGTACTATTTTGTGTTTTTGTTTCTACTCTGTATGTTTTCACAGAATAAAAGGTAAAGATAAAAATATATTCATGAAAAAATAGACTTAAAAAAGTACTTTTTGAATATCTAATTACATAGAATAAGGTAGAAGAAACGTTGCAACAAATTACCCAGCATATCGAATATAACGTGTTCTGGGATATAATGTAGACTTTAATGGCCTTCTGACCTCATATATGACTTTTAATTATATTTCAATTTCGAGGAAGAACAAAAACTGCCCGACCGTTTGATAAATTTTCAATGGAAGTCTGGTTTAGAAATATGCAAAATTGACTGTCTACACATGCCACATCCTGAATTGAAGAAGATTAAAAAAATACCAAACCACACACGAGCACCACTATGTTAATCGAGCCGTCAATACGTATTTGTGAAGAATATGGATGCATGCATGAAAACCTTAAGACGCGCTATTCGTTAAGTATATGCCATAAGCAAAGAGTAGCATGAAATGCCCTCATCGATATGCTAAGATCAGTGGCTAACTAGGTACCTTCTCAGTATTTTTTCATTTTTCCCCTTCTCTCAACATATAACGTAACATCACGCTTGTATTCCTTGAAGAGGTAGGCAATGGTGTATGGTATATTCACTTTTCAGTTATATTATAGGTCTTCAATGTAAAAGAGACAATACAGCCTTCATGCTGCCATCGAAAAATCGAATTTGCTTGGCACAGGAATCGAAGCCACAGCTCTCGCGTTGTACGACCACTGAACCAACGACGCAGTCCTAAACATAATTTTCTTTTAATGGCCTCCACAGCACCCGTGGGAGCTGAAAGGCTACCTTATTTGTAGTTAAAGTCATAGCTGTATCTTAATGCCCTTAAATAAACTTTATGCCCTTGTTTACTTTCAGTAAATCACATAATTTAAAAGATTTAAAGAAGTGCAGAGTAAAGGTATGTAGGTAAGGTACCTATGTATAATCCTTTAATAAAATCCTTCGATTAATTTGTTTATGGAAAATGCCCATTAATTAAATATTTATAATACTCACTTACCTTGCGAAATACACACGCACACCTACACACACACCCACATACACCTCACAAACAAACAAACACACATACAAAACACCATACAGTTGATTGTGACAGTCCACTTGAGATGAGTTTTTGTTGAAAAATATAAACCTCGACCGTAATCTACCTTTTAAAATACAGGTATATTTTTATTAATATTTAAGTATGTATTAAGTAATATTTTTATTAATTAAATATTATTCTTGAACACAAGTTGCAACAATCTGTAAATGTAATTTTAAACCAAATACCAAACTATATTGTCAAACTGTAAGTTTTTGGTTAAATAAAGGTTTATTATTATTTTTGAACTCCTTGAAATATTATTTCCCCACCTTACTTACTCTCTGTCTCGTTTAATACCTATAACTATTTAAACTGTCGCGTCAACTAAACACACAAAACGTTTAATATTTCATTGACACTTCTCAGAACAGAGTCGATTCCATCGTATATATCTTTTCAGCGACAAAAACTTTGTTTCTTTTGAGCGAGTGTTATTATTTAAGTCCAGTCTAGACGTCTAAGCTCCCTTGGTGACGGCAAATATCCTACTAATCCGATATACGGACCTGAGTAACTCTACTTGTCTTTGGTAGGTGAGAAGACTGGTAGAGGCAAGGGTAGGACGCTAATAAGATTTCCTCGACAATCTTGTTTCACTCTAAATCGAATAGTTTTGTTTTGTACCATGAAGTGCCGTCTTTTGTTGAAATAACAATTCGTCTATACTCACATATTCATGCCCATAATCTTTAAAAGGGATAGGCTAAATGTTCTTTCTTATCAGTAGTCTATTTACCCACATTTTCCTGCTTATATTTGCAAGTGGCGTGTCTATGCAGGAGCCTACATTATTGTCCAAAATCTTCGTTTTTTATTATCTCACTAATATTATAAAGGCAAAAGTTTGTGAGTGTGTTTGCATGTTTGTTACCTCTTCAGGCTCAAATGGCTGGACCGATTTAGCTTAAATTTGTAATGGAGGTAGTTATCACTCTGGATAACATATAGGCCACTTTTTATCCCGAAAAAATGTAGCGGGGCGCAGCTATTTAACTTTATAGATCTGAACGTTGATATTGTTAATATATCTTTAGTACTTAAAAACAACCTTTATTTCGTATCGTATTCCTTTTCTGAAGAGCAAATACCCTATGATGAAAAGGTAAGAAATAAAAGAAAGGAATATATAAACCATTATTTATTTATTAAATATAAAATTGCCATATCAGATTGTTAGGACCACATAAAATTATTACTGACACCTAAAAACAGTTCCATTGACATAATTTCACGGTTTCAATGTTAAACTCTATATAATAGAATCAACACAAAATGGAAACATTTACACTTGTATTATAAAATGGCACTACAGAGTTACTCTACGCGTACGGCATAAGAGATTTGCATAGGTATTTAAAATAATCAGACTCGACTATTTAATTCTTTCAATGTGTGAGTTTCGTTTTAGAACAGTATTCATTTCTGTGTTAATTTGTGCGGATAAAATTAAAAGCATTTAAACGTATATTTTATTATGACAATAACGATTATTTAAAATTTAGCTAAACAATAACAATTCCAAACAGCTATGAAATACCTCTACAAGGAATCTGAATAAAAATATAGTCATGTACTTTACTTATCTAATAGATAGCTGTAAACAGATATATTGCACTCTTATGCCGTACCCGAGCGCTCTTCATCTATGTAATTATCACTGTTCTATGCAATATTTACAATTCACTAAATACTCTCACATAAACAAATTGACAACGAAAGCTCCTTATTACGCTAATTTATATATTTGTGTCTATACATACAATTCAGGTTTATACAACTATCAATATTTACATTCACACAACCGATTTCATTAAATCAAATAGGAGTTCCTGTAAGCCTTTTCTTCGTCTTGTAAACTTACTTACCTTTTATATCGCAACTCGAGCATTAAATATATCAATGCCATACAAATGATGTATATAAAATGACCTTGTCAATAAAACTCTTGAGTGTAAGACTCGGGTAGACAAGAGAGAACGTTCTCTTACATTTTGGTACCGAAATAAAAGTACGGATGACTGAGTTTCAAGCTGTTCCGCTACTTAATATAATTATAAGGAACCTTGAAATACAATTTAAAACTTTGTGCTTCGCACTCTCCAAGTTTCCGATTTTTGAGCAAATTAGTAACACAAAATGTAGGCCGTAATTTATTCAGTGCGTGCTACGTAGCCAAATGTTCAATGGAAAAGCAATATACATTTAGTACCAAGCCAGCCCGGTGAAAGACATGAAGTAATCAATATCATGTCCTAAATATATATTCTAACTGAAAGATCTATTTACACGTGAAATTAATTGTTGTTACGACGCAATTTAATCAATTACCTAGTTATTTGTTGGCAGGCATTTACATTTTGTGAAATTGGTTAACCATTTGAAACAGCCATGTGATGAAAAAGCTTTCTATTCCAAGTAAAATAAAAACTAAACAAGTCGTAATTTTATATCTCTGGTTACACTTAAACTTATTTTGCAATTCATTGGCGAAGTAATGTTCAAATCCACGGAGCACATGATTCACTTTACACACAACTCTCGGGTCCCGGCAGGTTCTCGGCAAGCACGTGTTCCCTTCTCCGCACGTTGCCCTTACCTTTGGTCCTGTGTAAGGTCGAAGTGGCAAGACTCCCTGAACTGAGGGTAGGTCCACTTAAAGTTAAAGTCTGACTACCAAATGGTGAGCCCAAATTTCCATTGGGGCACACAAAATTAGGGCTGCCCAAAGTCGGACTGTTCGTAACTACGTAGCTAGGCCTAAAGTTACTTCCTATCACTGGCTGTAAGTTCTGGTTGGGAATGTCTTCTGGTCTACTGGTCACCAAGTCGCTGCTCGGAGTCAGCTGTTGGAAAGAAAGACCGGTTATAGAACTGCGAAGTATTTCGTGCTAGTGAAATGTGGCTGAAGTCAAACCTACCTGTTGTGGTCTTCCAGTAGAATCCAGAAGTGCAAGGTCTTCTGCTGAGAAAACTGCACCAGTTTTACTCCAGTCTCCTGAACAAAATTATGTTTTAAGTACTTATTCTTCATTTGTTTTCTATTATAGAAAGCTACATTTCAAATATGTCTTACCTCTTACTTCCTTTATACTAGGCCATTCATCTGTTTCATCTATAATTGGTGCTGAGGGTTGGTTTTCAGAATCTGAAAGTAAATATATTCTTATTCGACAGCAAAACACCCTGAATACATTTGCTATTTCTTATAAATGTGTGTGTTAAATTTGGATGAATATTATCTTGTCACTGCTTAAGAATTGTAATGTATTCATGGAAAAAGCAAGTCTCCTTGCTGCGTGGAAGAAGGGACCAAGAAACCAAGAAACACATAAGCTGCCAACGTTTAATATCTTCTAATACAACAACCATCAAAACGTAATTGACAAACTTACTTTCACATATATACCTAAGTATTTTATTTTATCGTTAACCGAATTCTTGGGGCTTATAAGTTATGCTAAACATTCTTAGTTTACTGGCTATATTGGAGATAACATCTGTTTTATAGCCAGTTGGAATAGATATCGGACCGAATTTCACGTGTACCTTAGGGACTACGAATTTATGATGTACCTATTTGGGACGTACACAGCAGCTATTAGATTGTGGATTATGTACCTGGACTTTATACGGTTAGCTCAGCGAATTTACCGCTAAGTACCTACGTAAACATTAGGCTTAGTAGATAATGTTAAAGTAGCTGATAGTTGTAAAAGTGATGTTGCTCGGTAAAACTATTTCATGGGGCATCATATATTGTTTGAAGATTTTGGAAATCAGGATAATATTATTTTGATAAGAAGTACTGATCTAGATTGATGTATGTTCATTGAATCAGATAACCGTGTGTGATTTGTCCCAAGATGTTATTATTATATGTGATATTATATTGATGGCTATTCTCAGCTACAGCATGAATGTTAGAGCATAATAAGGGTAGCCTCAAAAATCCCAGAGGATGTTCTCCTCCTAAATATAGTTACAATCACAAACAAAAAAAAAAGAAGTACCTATCGAAATAAGAACTAAAATATATCAGGTACCTGGCGCGTTCAATATGTCTGGTTGAGGATCCGGGGTCTTCAGCTCCGGTGAAGGTTTGATGGTGTACGCTACGACGTATCGTCGCCCACCGTCACTGAGCTCCAGCATGTCCCCTGGCGGGTGCTTGTGGGGGGGCGCGGCGCGGCGCCTTCGGGCACACAGCGCCGCCAGCGCGACCCCGCCGGCTGCCAGCGTGGCCCCCAGCGCGGCTGCGACAGCCACACCGACGCTTACCCCACCCATCGCGCCCTTACCATCTGGTTGAGGAAATGAATGTTACTCACAACCAGAGTTGTATGCAAATATCCAAAATAAAAGAGTAACTGACAGTTTAGATTTACATTATTAGAAACGCTTACGTAACGTAAAATTTCGAACAGACGCTTGCGAAGAAATTGTCAATATACATTATCAATCATATTATCGCCATGAAATCTATTATTCAATACATTGGAAAAGTCATCAAGCAGCTTTTGGGGCTATTGATTTATTTTAACATAAACGATTAAAAGTCAAATTCTAGAGAACGTCAAATAAGAAAAATACAAAGATATTTTTTAATGACTTCGTTCTCCGTTTAAACAGGACCCAAAGTATACCTTAAGCATTAAGACGCAAATAAATTCAGTAAGCTCTTGAATCATATTTGTTTAATAATGAGATCAATCAAAAAGCAACGTCAATTTGAATAAGAATGGAAAAATGGTTGAAAGTGAAAGTCAATAATTTTGACCTCCGCTCCGGTTCGATGTTAACGGAAACAGAGTATAAATAGGCCTCGGCACAAATAAGTATCTAATCTATTTACTGATTTATTTATAGTTCACAGTTTTTTATACTGGAAAGTCGAAGTCAAAACATTCTTAAATTTGCGTTTGGGAAAAAATATGGCCACCTTTTTTTAGATTTTATCGATGAAATTCCAAGGAATAATACATAACAATGAAGCATTCGTAATGAAAAAGGATTTTAACTGTGATTTAGTTAAAGACATAATTTTAATACCTTTTAGTTTTAAACATGTATAGTTTTAACTGATGCTAATAAGTACAGCCTTATTTGTAAAGCATTGATATTAATAACTAAAATACGATCTAATTGCTATTAATATTATATAGAATTCTGCGTTTTGGGTTGTGAGTTTGATTCCCGCACGGGACAAAAAATGGTGTGATCCGCAGAGGTATGTCCCGTGTTTGGGTGTTTGTGTAAATTTCTAGTGAGGGGTGACGCGACGGTTTAAAAAAGCCTTCCATTGCTCATTAATGATTAATCAGACATTATCATTATATTATCGTTAATTATAAAAGATCTTTACAAGAAGTTAAGTAATTTGGCTATAAAACTTGTATGTATTAAGCGTGGGTTTAAAGTAATTATAAATTCTTAACTATAGCGGCACAAATCGTATTTAAGGCGTTTAAATTCAATTTATTATAAGGGTGGAAACTTCTCCAAGAAACTTTTCCATTAAATGATAAACGATGTTTAATAAATTTTATGTATAAATGTAAAACCCATTAACCACAATGATGGGAAGTATCTTCCCTCATTAAACATGGATAAACACAGTATAAACACACAATGTAATTCATACAAAAGCTTGACAATTGAATAACGACCATTACTATTATGGTTGACTGGTAGAAAATGCTTATGGTATTAAGTCCGCCTTGGTTACATTTTTTTACGCAGTATTATTAACGACGCAATATAATTATGTATTACCTGAGATTATTATATTCTTGTAGTATATTAGTTGGTTATTTAGAAGTTAAGAAGGAACAGATGAACATTTATAACTATCGGCCAAACCATAACCCTAATTTTTGCTTCACCATAGTCGGGTAAAAGTGATAAAGTAGGTAGTAGCTACAGGAGACTATAAAAGCTCTCTGCAATAGAAGCGAAGTTCAATTATTGTTAAATATTCGACTAATTTCACATGCGTGCAATATTCTTTCCACTTACTACTCGTATAAGTCAATATCTCCTAGCTGGTTGGTTAGTGAGTAATGTTAAAATACCTGTTCTTCTGGCGGCGTCATTGAAGGCTATGTTTTCGAGCAACGTCTTCTCCGACTCGCCCTTGAGATTCCGGGCGTAGATGAGCAGGTTGAAGGTGGCTCCTGCGGCCTCACCAGCCGATGACAGCTGTGCTAGGTCCAGCTTGAAGACAGCCAGGCCATCTGTATGATGTGTCGTAGTTACTTTGATGACTAAGTAGTAATTAATTAAAGGGACCTGATATTATTATATGGACTACATACGCGTAACAAGTTATGTAAAAAAAAGGAAGAACTTTATCTGCACTGAAATAGAAATGCTAAAGTATATAGGAATAATGATTAGAACGGGTGACAAAAAAGATTACAGTAGTTGAAAGCTAGAAGAGTAGCGGTAAATTTTGAGGCTATAATTTTAAGGTAATTCCAGTTAAAGCACCATAAGACGAAGAGTTTCACAAACCAGTCTCATTAACGCTGCCATTGAACCGAGTCCTGCCGGTGACGGGGTCCAGTGCCTCCAACATGAAGTACTGTGGCAACCCTCCATCATAGCCGGCGACGCAGCGCACCCTCAGCCAACTGCTGCCCTCCGCGCTTGTGTTGCCCGCTTGTAGGGAACAGTTGCGAGGGGCAGTAGGACGAGCTAAACGGAAAATAATGAAACCTTTGTATGTACCGTCAAATGGCCCATGGTGGCAAAAATTGCATACACGAGACACAAACATAACTCAGAAGGTGTATTCATATGCCAGTTTGATCTGCAAAATGCCGAATCCTAGCGTCGAGCAACAATAATAAACAATACTAAGGGTTAATCTTGTGACAGCAACAGTTTGAAAAACAATTTATTATTAGAAGTGCTAAATTTCGGTATGCTTAGGAAACTTCAGAATAATAATCAATATGAGCCCCAATATCTCTGTTTATCGATGGTTAGGCGGAAATTTCAGAGATGGGATGCTGATGCTAAACGCTTGAACAGATAATTAATTAAGATCTGTAAAACAATCCTAATGAGTAAGACCTTTTCAGATCCAAATTAAGGCCAGAAATCACTAATAGGGGCCGTTCTCGTTCAATATCTGACGTAACATTAACCCCAACTGAATCCTGATCTTTATTGATGGATCACGAGAGATGCTCCACCTCTATTAAGGGTTATTTCAGGATTGAGATTAGTTTATGAATACTACAAGCCCACAGTATGAAGCGTTTGTTTATCCTTGGTGTATATTCACGTCTGACGTCAGCAGTATTGTGAGCGACGTAAAAATGCAGATTCTTATTGTACATTGGAGTCACTGAGGTTTGGATTTATGACGGTGTGAAGATGAAAGAGTGATATCTATTTTTGTTGTATACGAAATATAATTTGATATAATTATTTATAATTAAATGTAATAAACCTGACTTAAGTTGCATAATACGCAAACTGAATTGAATATAACAACACATACCATGGTAATCATCACCGTATTTTGACGTAAAAATATTCAAACTGCCTTAAAATGATTTACTTGGTAACTTGTAATAGAAATCAAAGTTTATGCTCCTTACTCGACATTATTATGGTATGTCAAGTAAGCAAGCCTGGAAACTTGCGAGGAATGTTCGTTGTTCGTATAACTGGCGCGGTGCGTGCGTGGAAATGAAAATTAAGTGCAGAGAGCGCTAAACTCACTAATTTCGCCTTGACTTATGGCAGGCGGGTGACAATTTAACGCGTTATATGTTATAACAAACTGCGGAGATATTAAACCGTGTGGGTTGGGGAGTATTTCGCTGCAGCCCGCAACAGCTAACTCATATTTCCCGTTGCAGTCGTGCGCGTCAAAGAATTATAAGAGCACGTTGCACGTTTGAAGCGTTCTATGAAATAACGAGATTTCAGAATAAAAAGATAATGCACGACGTGCTACGTTTCGCCTATCTTCACTACTACAATTTCATATATTTTAACAAAGTTTAAATTTTGCCGTTTGTATTTTTCTTTCGTAATTGAAACGTACAATACTATTTTACGTCTAGTAAATTAATCAGACAGTTAAAGTTTCTAACTGTGTAATTAAAATAATTCTGTTTACAATTTTGACAATTCCATTATAAAAATATAATTATAATTGTTTAATTAACCCGTTATACAATTTGTATTTCGGGTTTGTGCCAATGGCAGCTCCGGGGAAATTGTAGGTACCTACGTCATCAGTGAGGAGTTATGAGATTTGGCACACTCTGGTATGGAAAGCTGAAAGCTGGAATTATAAATCGCGGAGCAAGTTCTGCCGCGTTGTTGGGTCAAATTGTGTGCGCGCGGTTTTATTAATGCTTTTATTGAAGTGTTCATTTCACTGCCGATTTTTGGTTTGTATTTTCGAGTTATTGCCTTGTATTTCCCAATATGCATGCGCATTAAGATCATTATGTAACGGTAATTAAAATTGCGTGCTCTGTCATGCGCGTTGGTAACAAATGTGTAGGAGTAAAATCGACAACTTTTTTTAAAGAGGCGTATGTATTTATAGACTGGTTATCTACTAAGTTACCTTTACAAGTAAATGGTTTACGAATCAATTCGACTTCTAAATAAAATCAACTATAATTGAAATTAACTGGCAGGTGTTTTTTATGAAGAAAAGAATGACCAAACGGTTGGTTGGCGGTAGTAGTAATATGAGTGAGTAACACGAATTTATTTATTTCTTAATTAACTTTGACCACATCACAGTATTTTCATCATTTTACATTGAGTGCGGTGTAATCATAATTACGGATTTTGCCTACATTTCTTATTATGCAAACTAATTAAGTCAATCAATACGTACATCTGTTTTAATCACAATCAATGCATAAAAACTTGACATTTTTTTTAAATTGCCTTTTTGTTGCCTAATAGTCGGACTGAAGTAAAGCACGAATAGCGTTGTAGTCGTATTTATATTATGTTTAATAATTTTCGTTTTTATTTACCTAAACCAACGCTTTATATTGTAATGCTTTTGGTCTTTATTAATCACCGGACATGCAAGATGGTTTCGGATAACCAAGTTTGGTGCAGTCTCGTAAAAATGCGTACTGTTGCCTTACTATGAACTCTTAAAGCTTGATGTTTGGACGTTGTGGAAGCCAGACGCCGCACTACACTGCACGTAGCAGCGTCTCGCTTTCACAACAGAAAATGTTCTTCTTTAAGAGCTCATAATAAGGGCCCTGTAGTCATGGTGATGACGTCACTAACCAGCAGGCACGATCTGGAACACGCAGGGCTCTAGTTGCCGGCCCACGGTGTTTGTTCCCCTGCAGCTAAGGGTGCCGTAGTCACGTTCGCTCTGCGGTTTGTAGCTCAGCTCGCTTGTACTGCCGTTAGCTGTACCTTAGAGCAATGAAATGACAATTTAGACTTGAAAATACTCGTTAGATGGTTCAGAGTGCAGTGTAAGAATTTAACAAAAAAATTGTCATCTCAATTTACCTTACCGTTCTTGATCATATTATAATGATTATACCATTGAATCTTTATTAAATATGTATAGCATTACATCTGTATTCCGTGAAAGCGCCCACAAAAGACATTAATATATTAATACCATAACGATATGGAGAACAGTACCTATCGTTAGTATACCTAATTTTAAATCACAGAACGCAATTCCTACCGAATTTGAGAGGCGAGACATCGAGACTCTCGCCACTGTTGTTGAACTGCCAGAAGAAGGTGACGTCTGGAGGATTGGCAGTTACTGAGCAGCGCACGCGAAGGGACTCGTCCAGTTGTGCGCCCAGCACTTGAGGCGTTTGGTGTGCGCACACCGGTGCATCTGTATACGATAATAATTATTGTAGAATGAAGGGTAAATTAAAAAAAATGAAAAATGTTTAGGTAAATTTGAAGATTTGCGCTTGTGCTAATAATAATATTCATGTAATAATAATCATGTAAATATAATACTGCTAATTACATGTCATATAAATACATAATATATAAAATAAAAAAGGAAGATTATTTAATCCTGCCACGGAAGTAGTAATTTCCTAACCTACTAATTAATACACAAAGGCAATCAGCACCAACATTGCTAGCATTACCCGCTTGTTTGTATTAAACCTATTTTGCAATGCAGTATTTCCGTAAGAATTTTCTCATTAGCGAAACAGAAATGTTACATGCGAAAACGTTGCTCAAATTCTTTCATATTGTACGCGGCACTAAACGAGCAATCCCGACCGTTATATTTAACAAAGATCGCGCCACTCAGCTCTCAAGCAAGAATGCAATAATTAACAAAGAGCTAAAAGAGACCCGAATACAGTTCGTTAAATCATAACAGAAGTTAGACGATATATAAATTTTATCGCCCAACTGTTCCCTCGGAGCAGGCGCAGTCGGCGACTGTGATTCATTTAGATATCTACTTGCAAAACTGCGCTCCCGAGCTGCCTTAGATTTTCATTAAACTCTCAAATATTTGCTCGCGTTAAGCAGCCCTACCTCGGTCGGATTACTGTAGCGGGAATATGAAAATATGTATGTGGATTAATGTAACACCGGCGCCAGCGATCGTGTACCGCGTGCGAATAACAACGTACATTTTCTTGAGCTTAGATTTGTGACGGTAAGGATCAATAAAATTGAAACAAACTGTCGGCAGCGAGCGGTGCAAAAGTAAAACAGCGGCGCGGTAACAAATAGCAGGGGAGGGCGGTCCCTGGAGCGGTACATTTGTCGCAGCCGGCCGCCCGCGCCGCGGTGACGGAGCCGGCGGAATCTTACAGCCTCGATGATTGATGTATGCACGGTGACGACCGAGACTGCTTCGAAGCATGGGAGTATAGCACCACCATTCCCTAACAGAACTTCTGCCACTTAATGACGTATCAATCAGTGTTATTCACAGAGCCAAATTATTCCCCACGGATAATAGTTCCTACTTGATGTCGATCGATACCGTTTATACTTTCAGAAAGTAAACTATATTTTCACTTAGAAGACGCTTGGCGATAGTTAGAGTAATAGTTGGAATGTTAACTTCCTTCTTTATTCTTGTGTTATCTTGGCTTATTGCCAGCGTTCGTTTTGATAATGGAGCTGATTGCACGCTCATTAGCAAGCGCTCGGACGATTCTTTCATCCATAAAATGTCGTGTTTCGGGTTTTATGCTGAAATGGAAATTTTCAACAGCACTGCACGTATATACGTAATTAATAAAAATAACCGGAGCGTTGCCTGAATGCTGGTAATTTGGAATCGTGTATGACTGAATATAATACGTACGGTTTTACAATGTAATTAGTACCCGTTCATGAATATTACATAATTGTATTGTGCTTGGCTTTGCAAGTCTTACGTTTGCACAAAAATTGCCTGTATCGTGCGGAGAACTCATTATCCAGGCATTACAGTGCCGCGGGAGTACATTACATACATCACACCGGGCGCAGAAGACAGATGTAGCGCACCTAAGCTCCTTTATTGTAATTTATTGCTCATGTTTATCAGTAAATGGAATTATTCTATATTCAATACATTCCCGGAGCGCCACTACGTTGACTGTAACAAATCTTTGTTAAGATCTTTCTGAGAATGATTGATACAACAGTCAGCAGCCGACGAAAAGCCTCTAACTAAATGAAACGTAATTTATTAGCACTCTGTTTATAATAGAGACAAAAGCTCGTCGATTTTCTCCGGAAGTTATCTACGAAACAATTTACTTATTGCTGTACTTTATTTTAAATCCTTCAGATTTCGGGTGCAAGTAGAGACCCTCTTCAAGTGTCAATTCTTTATTATACATATACATACATACCGTGCAGTCTCTGAATGTTCTAAAAAATCTATACAACACACACTGTTCTAATGTATCAAAATAGTATAAGTCCAATTTTCTTGCCCGCCACTCTTTTTTATTGCGTGAACAATGAATGGCATTGGCTTGAATATTAGAATACAATAAACCTGATGTTTGTATATAATTTCTTCTGTAAAATCTATTCATCAATATAACTCAACGTATGGCCCCGTGTAACCACTCGCCTTGATTTTGTTCACAATGCCATAACTTATTACTTATTCAATAACACATTTACCTACTGACCGGTTGATCAAACACCGTTATAACGTATTAGTAATGTTATTATTACTTGTAACGTGACCTTTTGAAATATGTAATTATGATGATTGTGGCCTGGACTGACACAGTTAATTCATTAGTGGGGATTGGTTGAGTATCGTCAAGCCTGACTAGTTTGGTATAATTATTGACGGATAAGCTGCGTAGTTTGCGTAGCGTACAACCATAGTGTTATCAGTTTATGTTTCAAAATAATTAATTACACTATTTCGATAGTTTTTAAAATAGAAACATAATATATTATCTGAAGTTTCTCTTAATGTACTATATAGGCATAGCTAAGAATATTCTCGATAAAGTCAGCTATTAATAAAATAAAATAAATACTTCAAAGTCTGATTAACCATTCTGAAGCCATATACTAGAACCACATAAAACAAGTACACATGTTATATTACTTTTTACGTCGGAAGATAAAAAAATTACAGACGAATTAAGAACCTCATCCTTTTTGAAGTCGGTTAAAAAACAGAGGACAATTGACTCAAAGAAGCTTGCAAAACGAAATGAAGATGAGTTTTCACTTACACTGTATACTGAGGTGTGTGGACTGGCTGGCCGTCTCGCCGAGCGCGTTGGTGGCTCTGCAGGAGTAGTCCCCACCGTGGTCCCTCGTCACCTTCTGCAGCACCAGCGACTTGGTGCTCACGATGATGCCCGACACCACGTTGTGGAGCACCGCCTTATCCTGCACATATTGTATAGATTTAAGGAGGTGTAACGATGTGGAACGTTATATTGTAAGCAATTCTTTGGTAGATTAGGTAGGTAGGTTTCTACATGTCCCTATGACTGAGATTTTTTTTATATCTTCACTCAAGCTTGTGACATATGTCAGGAGTACACAATTATTATCTATTTGAATAGAACTTGCTTTGCTGAAGACTGCGACAGTTGGACTATTACCTAAATAAAAATGTATGATCTTGTCAGTTTTCTTTCCGAAGGTTGTCAGGTAGATATCGCTTTTAAAGTTAAGATCGCCTTGTTGCATTAAATTATAGTAACAATTATGGTGTATAATATTAGCACTGTCAATCAAAATTTAAATAATATGTTTACATAATAAACAAATTGCTAATTTGTATTTACGTTTAAGGTGAGCGGCTATCTATCCTATCCAATTAATCTATCTGCCGATAGTTTAGTTGATTCGCTAACAGGAGTCAGGAGATTTATGGTATTACCGTGTGGTCATTTACCCGACCGATTCAAAATACCGATTGGTTTACTATGGGTGAATCAGCTAGGATTCTAAAAATATGTAAAAATATATGTAGATACGTATTTTTGTTTGTTTGTTAATAGATCGGCCAGGACAGATATACAATTAAGTTGTTACCAATTCGTCTTGTGATTTATTACAATATGTTAAATTGAAATCTGGTAGAGAATAATTAAAAACGCTTTATAATAAACACTAAATACAACATGGTTACCTATTCTTCATGAATGTTTCCACAAAATAAACAAACGTCTATCAGTGTCGATAAACTTTCAAAGAATCCATGCAAAGAATGCTCCGAGCGATATTTTTTAATAAGCCATATTGTACTAAATGTTACTAGAAATAAATAAATTAAGTAAAGTAAATATGTTAGTGTTTTGTTATTCCATGTTTAGATTGTTTTGACGCTGATTTGTGTTAGCTACAAAGCGAATAGAAGCAGAGAAGAATCATGTTTACATCTATTGACATACCTAATTTTCTTTGTATTTGTAATTTAGCGACAAATTCTCTATTCATCTTTGAAGTTAAGCGATATTTTAATAGCAATTAGTTGTACATTTTGTACTAAGTTTTTTTACTGACTATTTCTCGTAGTATTACAACTTGATGACACGTACTTATGTATGAGTAAGTTAGTTTAGTTACTTGCAATTAAATATCTTTATTTATTTTTAAATAAGTATAAATAAAATATGTGTGTGTGAGATATTTAAGAAAAGGGAATGAATGGCTACGATGCTGGATTGTGACAAACTAGTACCTATATTTACTTTTAATGCCCACGTGACCGAATTTCAGTTACGGCCATCAACCGAGCTAGCCACACACGCAGGAGAAGAAAGCATTATAGTGCACTAGTGTGTACACAAACAGGAGCTTTCTTCATTCCCTCATAGACTAATGGGACGTCAAATCGACGCGACACGAGAGAGAGATCAAGACCTTGTATTTTCTATACTAAACTTAAAGTGTTGGTATTTAATTTCTTAGTAATATTGATCGATGTATAATATAAGTTCGTGTGGGCAGCCCCGAGTGGTTCTGATAAAGGTCACGAACCGTGTTATGATTGCGGCGGAGTTATTCAAATGTAATTTAGATTGTACGCTGACGTTACATTTTGTTTTAATACGTACGTACTTCATCAGTGTTTTATTATTATACTTTTGTTTTAACATGAAGCTAGCACTTATAAGTGATAAATGGATTCCGGCACGTCAGTCTTTTTATTATAGATTACGATATTGTTAGTGTTTGTTATTTCGTTTTGATTTAGTGAAAGAATAGTCATTTGTCTAAGTTTCTTCGTGTTATATAAACATGTAGGTACCTATAATAATAACATAGTGTCTAGTATATTAAATTATTTTAGTCTACAACTTTGTAATTAAAACATCGGCTTAAACACAGCTGAGAGCTTCTATTAAAATCATTATGTTATTCTTAAATCGTTGCAATCTATTAGTTAAACACTAATAGATTGCAACGATGTAGAGTCAAATTCAAATAGAATATTTTGTGTCATTTTGTAAACAATTTTTAGTCCAAGTATTTAACCTATCCATATTAGAAACAAATGCAATATAAATACACAGATAAGTATAATAATAATGTTATCTATGAAATGAGCATAATAAGAAAACAAAAGAAATTTGCCCCAAACGGGCACGTAAAAATGATCGTAATTAATCCATAATCAGAATCGGTGTTGAGGGAAGCATAACGCCAGCATCGACGAGGGTGACAACATAATCTATTTAGGGTCCGATAATGAACTGATATCTTCAACTTTGGCCAGTAATTCATCAACCGTGTCGCCTTCTCTACCGTAATCTAATTCATCATCGCCCTACAATGTTTCAAGGTATCTATATTATAGTAATCAATAAGAAAGGTTATATACCGCTATTTGTTATAGATGTTAAAGTGGAACGAGAGACAATATCTTAAATAAATTTGGGAATACTTAGAATTCGGTAGAGCTTAGACTTAGCTTAGAGCTCAGTAGTCGGACTTGCGACTACTAGACTAACGAGGTAGTATTAAAGTAGGTATAAATAAAATAAAATAAATGTGACGTACATTATGGTACCATGATATCCTATGCTCTCTGGGGTTCGCGCGCACTGAGCACTCAAAGTAAACGTCATCGCCTTCTTTGATGTCGTGTGGGTTGAGTGTGCTGCCAAGTGACAGCGACACCACAGGTGGATCTAAAACAAAAGAGAAACAGTAACAAAAGGCCAACGATGATTAAAAACAAATGCAGTTCCACAGAATGTCCTTCTGTCATTTATATTGTAGAATCCAATTATTTCTTATAAACACGTTTCCTTACTCTAGGATTTTTTACCGTGTCGTGGGTACATTTTACAAATATGAAATATTGCACACACAAACACCCAGACTCTGGACTAATATTTGCGGATTATAAATGTTTTGTCCCGTGCGGGAATCGAACCTGATACCCATAGCGCAGCAGTCCTATTGCTTAGCCACTGCGCCAATCCAGATAATAAAGTTGATTATAAATACAAATACAAATAGTCTTTATTGTGGTACATAGGTAATTCACAAGATGTTATATGTTTCGAAATTGTATGACCCGCCATAATGGCATACAATAGTTTTTGGCGTAACATTGTATGACAATTTTAAATACAAAATTCTAAAGTATAAACAACAGTATGTATCTATAATCAGGAGTATCTAAGTACCTATGCATTCACTTGTCAAGGCAAAAATTAATCCTTACATCATAAAAATAATCTTTTGAACTACAACATTTATCTATCATAAGTCGAAATAATGCCTTTTTGTAATCATTAAAATCTAAATAAAGAGAAGAGCTCTAGTGTGAGCATGTTAATAGTGAACTTAACTAACGCGTTTGTGTTTGTTAATTTGTCATCAAATGGAAGAAAAACGGAAACGCGATAGTTAACTAAGCTATCAAAAATCTTACACTTGCGGCTCTGGCAACCTTCAAAATCAGTATAATGTAATATTGTTAAACATAGTCATTAATTACATATTTCAAATATTATTGAATTATTGAAATTAACGTTCGTGAATAACTAGACATGTAATGTTTTTGTTGTAGAGTAATCCGGGCGTATGACACACCTTTGAAATTTTCATTCGTATGTGCCTCATCAAGCTTTTTGTTTATCATTAACATAATATGTACTTAAGTATAATATAACATTGTAAGTAGACATTACCAAATTAAAATCATTCGCCAATTAAGGAAAAACATGTTGAATCACCTTTTATCAACGTAACCACCCACATGTTTTATCTTAAAAATGTTTGTGAATGAGACCATAATTTATAAAGAGCAAAGCCTATTTTAAGTAGGTACAAAAAGCTTTTATATTTCAATCTGCAGCCAGATTTTGTATGATAAATCAAATCTGTTGCTAAACACGTCTACAGACTTCAAAATAGTACGTGACGCAACTGCGTGAGTATGTCTCGGGAATGATCAGCGATTTCTACACGAAATCGTTATAATGTCATGTAGGTAGATTTTTTTTAAAACTTTTGCTGTACGTATATTATTCTTTCCACAGACGTAGTTTAAATTTAATGTAATTATTATCTTACATAAAAAAGTCACCCCATACTGGGTATTTTTCCTGTATCGTGAGTGCGCGTCCCAAACATGAAATATCACATACACAAAACGGCAAACTCGGAAAAAACGTCTGCGGATCACACAATTTTTTGTGCCGTGCGGGAATTGATCTTGTTGCCCCTAAGCGCAGCAGTCCGTTTGCTACTGCGCCAATCCAGTTATAAGTCGAATATATTATAATATCGTAATATAATATTGTCCTTCCAAAGGTTGCCTGGTAGATATCGCTTTAAGCGATAAGGCCGCCATTGTACCCACTGCATTAACGATATTGTAATAAATTAAGTTTATGACATGTATTTTATGTACAATAAAGCATATTCTATCTATCTATCTATAATATCCCGCAGTAGAGTAGCGTAGATTATAAACCAAACTTTTCCTAGCCTATCTCGTCCCTGACCAATGCCTTTTCCAAATCCTTCTCACCATCTTTATCTTTCACTATATCCGACCTTCTTAAGAGGCGTTGCGGAGATCCCTTTGATAATTCTTTCTTGGAAACACTGCTTGCCCCTACTATCGTAATACTTACCAAAAACATATTACATCTAACAATAACCTTTCCGTGTAAATATATGGTAATGTAAAGATACAAATAGGCAGAAAAAAAAACGGGTAACAATTGAGAGTTTAAACAAACAATCGAGGCGTAGGCAGTACACTCTCTCTATCTGCCTATCCCGATTCACTGCTGGACAAAGGCCTTTCCCAAGTTGCGCCACAACACCTTTCGCACTGTCCTCCGCCTTCCACATCCAGTCCGACCCAGCTAACTAACAGTACACTGGCGCTTAGTAAATATTCCAAAGTTCTACTTCAACTTACAATATAAAGGTTTGTTTGTAAAGCTCAGCTAAGCTAACAGCTAGTTTTCTTTGTTAAGAATTGAAGAATACGTTTACTGAGTTTTTACCTGCTCAAACAATTTCAGGAATACTTAAGAAGTCTTTATAAGTTATTTTTCATACCAATTAAACGAGTCAAAGGTACGACAAAGGCTTTATTTAACAAAGTTACGAATAAACATCAAGGCTAAGAATTTGGCTATTGAACTCAATCGTTTATTTTTAAGCGAAATAATTAGGTACATATACCTACACATGAAATTGGAAACAGAAGGTAGAAAACCTTGGCGATTACTTCACAGACAAGAGCTTTTGTCTTAAGCTAAAGAAGATAATTAAACCTTAATGGAAAAACATATTTTTTTGTCGTCGCCACAACTCCAGATTGTCGAGAAGGTCTATTTTTGCGTCTGTCCTCAGTTGGAAGCATTTTTACTTCAGGTGTACACTTATCTGCGGCAAGGAGCGGGCGTTGACACTTTATTGGCCATTAAAGACCTATAACGACGTCGCCCCGCGGCCGAAGGAAACGCCAGTTCTCCAAATAAACATTTACGATTCCTCCGTTTAAATTGTTGCCAAAACGATTCACGCCGTAAGCGGCGAAATTCTCTCGGCTCTAAATGCGTTACGGTTCGCCGAGCAGAAGTAAATAGAATTTATTTATATTTAGAAAATTAATTTCCTCTGTCGTAATAGAGTCAGCACGTTTCCTGCAGCAGAATGACCAGCCCGTTGAAAAATTAGCGTCTTGATTGAGTGATCCGGATCCGTCTGTTCGCGGATCAAAAGTTACAGATGTACAGACAGTAAAACAGCTTTGTAAATCCGAATGTAGGCGCAATAGTTGTGGTTTTGACAACCGCTTTCTGCCTCAATAATTTCGAGTTTTGTTACCATTACAATGTAAACGTAGTGGCAATGTAAAGCCGGTATAATCCCTTTAAGCGTTTTGCGATCCGGATCCGGTGGTGGGGCGGGGTTGGACGTCCCCACTAGTCCGAATTAGTTTTTGGCGAGTCCTCAGCGGATGTTAAGTGTTGATGTTGTGCGCTCGCTAGCGCTAACAAGGTTTTAATTACGCTTTACTGAGTTTCTCATGTTGGCGCATACAAGCTTTTAATATTGTTAGATAGGTTGTTTGTTTCAAAACGTTGACAGGGCCTGTTACGTGTTAAATGAGTTGACTAAATTACGCGCTGGGAGCCGTTTAAATGTATATATTTCCGGCTGTTGCTAATTAGGGTTGTTGATTAAATAAAATTTATATCTCCGGCAAAAGTGAAGCGTTGTATAAATTATGTATATCCGTGTTATTATTACTCATTTTCATATCACTTTGCAAACATTCAATGCTGAAAATAAGTTTCAAAAGCTCCTATGATGTCTTTTACTTGTTTCGTTAGATAAGTATTATCTAAATGTTATCGATGACATATATTATCATCCCCATACATTTTTCATTCATTTCCATTTCTAGTCAAGCGATTTGCCGCTTGTCTAAGGGGGCTGTGCTGTAATCGAAATCGCAACCTTTATTACAAATTCCAATCACTTGGAAACAGCGCACATTGGGTATTCAATTTGTGGGAATAGACAAGAGGATACCTTTGCCTGTACTATTGACAAATTTTATATGAGTTTATTTATATCAGCTGCGAGAACAATAAATATGTTTTTTGACCAGGATTTACGGAGAAAAAGAAAAAAGCCTAATAAATTATTGTGAAAAAAGGAAGAGGAAAATCTTTTTTCCTTTTCATAAGTAATGCTTTGAAGGAATTTCCAAGTAAAGCCGCTTTTCTAAAACCACAAGTACAATCGTTGTGTGGCCTCGTCCAATGTAGCGGCTAAGCATGGCATGTCAAACTGTAAGCAGAACCGAGCGGACAAAGCCAAATTAATCCTTCAGACAGGAAGGTGTCACCGTGGAGTCGGCGTCTACGTAAGCCATGCGTCTGCGAGTCCGCTGGCCGCAGACTAAATTAGACAGAATTAGTTCCCAACAAGTTGGTCGCGCTGGATAAACTGTCAGTGAGTAAAGTTTTGCGCCGGGGACGCATCGCAAGCCCCCGTTCGGGGCTTGCCGCGGGCTTTGTTGTGTCATGGCGGCTTACGGTAACCGACACGTCAGATAAGTACCAAGATAAGCACATTACACTAAAGACGGTGTACAACCGGTACACGAACACCTACGTTTTATCGTCGCGTACTACGTTTATAAATCTTGGTCTTTTTGAAAGTAAAGTATTAAGGGATTCTTCATATTGTAATGACTCCCTATCCAATGTTTATTCTACAAAGTGACTAAAGACATACAGTCTTTATGAAGTTCCTTATTGATTCTTCTATAATAAAATAATTTAAACTTTATTATTATTTCTGAACAAACAAAATAATTCTAATTAGTAAAATTGATCCCAATTTCAAAGCCTTTAACTTCGGTGGTAATCTTACTAAGACAAACAATGGGCAAACGATTCGCTTTGACGTCAAACGTATATATTTCAGGAACAATTATAAAGATGAGGCCTTTGCTGTTTCGGCTACATTTAATTATTTATACACACTATATCGTATTCGGGTAGCTATGTAAGACAACCAGCTGGAGGTTCGGTGGCAGTGTCATGCGTGCTGAGCGAGTGCTTAAGTAGCTATGATAATTAAACTTAACGATGTTGAATATGTGCAAACTGGTTACGCGGAGCTCCGTTACTGCTTATTTTACACCAATATTCGTAAGGGGTCTTAACAAATTAAGATTTTACGCTAATTGTGTCGATGTACAACGGAGGAAATTGAACAAATAATTAAAACTCATTTTCATCTGGAACGTGAGCTGCTTACGTAATACAGTGTAGGTATCTATACCTCAAAGCATAAAGCCTCCAGTACACACAATCTGAAAAGTTCGTGCATCGTATGCGAACTTTGCTGTATTCAATGTTGAAATAAAAGGCATCTAGAAACAAATAGAAACTTGGCTCAACACTCGCAAATAACAAGAGGAAGGCACTATCACAAAACTACAAGTCTGCAAAGAATTTTTAGATAGACGAAATTATTTCATTGTTCGCGGATTTTAAACTTTTAAGTGGAAATATAAAAGTTTTTATTTATAATCTTAAAATATGCTTTAAAATGGGCGTGTGATTTGTATTTAGGATTATTTAGACTCTATAGAGATCTAAGCTTTCTACTAGGCGAACATTGGAATCTTCTTCTTATCGTATGGTTGATGAACAACCTGGTGTCAGAGTTTAAACCGCCTGTAGGCCTCTGACATGGCTTTACACACCGTTGAAAAATCTCTCAGGTATGCCGGTTTCCTCACGATGTTTTCCTTCACCGTTTTTAGCAACTGATAACTAATTTTTAGTACGCACATGAATTCGAAAAGACATTGGTGCATGCCGGGATTTGAACTTGCGACCTTTGACTTTGCAGTCCAACGGTCATACCACTCGGCTATCAGTGCAGTATTAAAATTAAATGCGTGCATTTAGACGTTAAGTTTTATCATAGTTTTAGGTAAACTACAAAGTTGCGAAACCAACAAGTCTTTTTAACTTGACTGAACTTTTTAAAAACAATCACTGAATTCAAAATTTGTAACGCATTTGAAATGTTATTTAGGTATTTTTTCTTAAGCAGTTGGTTGGTTAGACACTCAGGATATGCTTACTTTAATTCTCAAATAATAGAACGCAACTCTTGTATAATGCAGTGGTAGAATCATAGTTCCGTTATTCTATTTCCATAGTCTGTGGGATCGCTATAATTGCGTACAAACTGTATTTGAAACAGCTGCTACGGTATTAAGGAGAATCTGTATTATGTGGGACAAAGTATTCAAAAGGATACAAGCTAGAAATACCTTAAATGCATGGTAGCTGTTAGTGATTATATCGTTAAAGACCTTTTAAATCTCATGTGACCATGAAATCAGTAAACATATTCCAACGTCAGTAATGTATAAATGAACTGATATATACTGTATGGAGAAATCTGAAATAAATTATTATTATTATTATATAAAATGCGTAGATATTAGGCACCTTAATTTAAATACCTACATAAAACCTTTTTGAATTAGACTTGTACTAATTCTTCTTCGTATGAGCAATATGCTAATTGTCACATGGCAAATCGGTTATGCCGTGGTCTAGAAATTGGCGGACCGGCCCTAGCGACGTTTAACGCTTAGAATGCGCTTGACGTGCTTATCTTCTCCTGAAAGCTCAAGTAGGCTTACACTTAAATAAACTTACAAACAACATCCAGTTTAAAGGAGTCTTCTAAACTCTGTCCAGGCAGGGCATTGTTGTCTGCTTGACACTTCAGCTGGACCCCATCGTCTTCTGGTAACGGCATGAACTGCACCTGACTGCTTACCCACGTCTCGTTCATAGCTTCTATTATCTACGGACAATCACGAAGAAACAATATTTTTGATTAATGTTTATTTAATAATATTTTATTGAAATATTAAACTCACAAGAACGTCCATATTCTACAGAAAGACAGAAATGCGCTCTGCACAACTCCAACTTATCGTCAGGGACGAAAAAGTGCATACTCAAGTTGTGGGGACTTCAACGTCTTAAAAACTTTATATTAGGGATCTCACGTTAAGAAGATACGGTTTGTTGGAAGCTAGAAGAACAACAAAGCAAGTAAATCATAATGTAAATTCAACAATTATTCACAATAAAGCTCACCTTTCCTCTTTTGAACTTCCTATTATCCTTGTACCACGTCAACTGCGCCGGCGGCCGACTTCCCTCCGACACGCACGTCAGCGTAATATACCGCTCCGAAGATAGCGTTACCGGCTTGTTTAATATCTCCACCATGGTCGGCCTCACTGCGAAAATATATCACGGTGAAAATAGCCGAATAATAGTACGGCAACTTAATAATTATAAGTAATACTTAAAGGTACTCGTATGGAGCGTGAATTGAATATTAAATGGTTAAAAGACTCAGTAATTGATTAGGACTGAATTTAGGGTTCCAGTTGTCTCCAAAATAGTCAACCTCACCTAAAGAATGAACGTGAGTAGAACCATATACCATTCATCTTAGACTTCTCAGTCTGACGCAAGCTACTAGATATGCCCGTGGATATCCACGGGCATATCTAGTATATTATTGACATTCCTGTTTTTGAGTGTATACGACTTTTAGTTTGGATAAGCTAAGTTTTTCACGCAGGTCGCGACCTGAATAAGAATTCATGAAAGGACTTCGAATGAGTTCGAAACTTGTGGAGCGTTTCCGAAACATGCATGTAGTTTTGTAAGACGTCTTAACGATTCATGCTATGTTTATAAATAACCTTAAAAATATCAACTGCAATAAAGAAAATTGTGTGTGAGTAATATTTTCTATTGTCAGATTTATAGGGTCTGTCTGGACCTATAAACTATTTGCTTTTTCTAAAACTGACCATATCTTAAATATTCCTGTTATTTTTACTATACTAGAAGTAAATTAGGTGATTTCGTAACTGTATCGGAAATGGCGCCTTATAATTAAAAGCGCAATATGAAATGAAAATGCACACAGACAAGGCAGATTTGGCGTAATGAGAAGTGCTGATGTTTATACATAAATACCAATCAGAATATAATATGTACGTACAGTTCATCTCCAGCCTAACAGTCTTCTCCTGCGGGCTGACGAGGTTGGTGTTAGACGCGCGGCACTTGAACGTGGTATTCAGATGAGTCCGCCTGATGTGGGGCAGTTCCAGCCGGTTCACCACCACGTGGGTGTCCGTCTTCTCCCCGATGTACTGGGGCGCTGGAGTGCCGTCGATCAGCCACATCACTGTGGGTGCTGGGCGACCTGGTAACAAATAAAATGTTTAAGAGACTTTAAGTATGAGGTTTCAGGTAACCTATGTATGATTTTCAATGTCATATCTACGGTATCATAAGACATCACTGACTAATAATCGTGGCATTATTGTTTGTATACTTTTAATTTCTAAAATCTTAAAGTATAATAATTACTAGTCCCAGAGAAATATTTCAACGACTGTCTGAACTAGGCCCATCCCATATTCATGGGACAAATCTACCAAAATGTAGGTGAGAATTTGTGCACTAGCACATGTTTAACGTGCTTTAAGATAAAGCTGGGCGTACACCAATAAAAATAAAATAAACTTTTTTCAATCCTGCATTTTATAAGTTAGAAATACTTAGGTTGCGAGAGTTACTTTATAAGGGACTCTTAATCATAGGCAGTAGGAACGCGTCGTGTCGGTTAACTTTGGAGTCCTGCCAGTGCGCCACGGAGAATAGCTTGAGGACATATTTCTTGACCGTCCTATTAATTTTCATGACCAGTTATTTATGTCTAGAGTACTCAACAAATGCCTTGGTTTATAGAAAATGACGTTAGTTGTCTAAGGCTTTACGTGCGAAAATAAGAAACATAGATTATATAGAAGGTGTTGTGAATTCTGACAAATTAAGTGTGAGCTAGGTATGTGTCCTTGGAAATGCCATAAGTAGAATCGAATAAAGGCAACTTTTTAATGTGAAGTACACAAAAAGAAATTACAAAGTAAATATTGATTATTAAACTTGCAAAGTAAAAATTTACAAATAAAAAGTTATAAAGATTTACACGTTTGTATCAGTCCAAGATATAGTGAGAGTTTTTTGATAGCTAACCTAACTATGGCGTTCGCGTTTTTCTTTTGTACACCTATGTTATTTACAAAAGTCGCTAAGTGGTAGTTAAGTGTGACAAACTCACTCTGGAGACTCATCTATGCGCGCCAGCAATGCAATAAGATTACTTTTTAATAGCGCTAGTGTCTATTAACCACAACAACAAAGTCATATGAACACTAAACGGCTTTAAACAAATCTAACTTAAATCATTTTACCAGTAAGTAAAGTCAACAGACTAACTCTACATGCGTTTCGCATGCCTTATTGTGGAAGTTCTAGTCGTAAATAAATGTTATGTGACAACATGCAGTACGTAAGGCAACAGCACTAAAGGTTAAATATGCATAAGCTGGATAAAACGCAGCTCACCGTGTTTTTGGGAGGTTACTCTTGAAATAGAGACGGGGACGCTGTAGTATACATTCTGATTTGACATGATAGCATCATTTATTATTCAGCAACATTTTAAAGTAAGTTTATTTTTCATAGTCCTATGATTTTGGGTCTTGTAGTTGTCCCTGTAAAGGTTCTCATTGATCAACGGAGAAAGGCTTGCCTTCTAAACCAAATACCAATTTCTGTAATGCTGATAACAATAAATCACTGTTTTATTTTCCTTGTGTCTTTATTTATTTATTGACATAAAGGTGCATCATGATTCCTCTGACTACTAAAAAAATAACGTAAGAGTGATCCCAAGTGTGACCCATTTTAATCCAACGCAGAAAATAAACTGTTTCAATCAGTGCAGAGGTTAAAGGCACACTACACGCAAACAAGTTTGTATGACATGAAAAAAACGTTTGATGGACTGGATATCATAAATGTTAGACGGAAAATCCGAGCATGGGTGATCACATAAACCATACTTCAGTTGCCCTCAAATTTCAAGCCATAAAGGAAAGTAACACATAAAAATGCCCTATAGATTATGGGCCAGAAACAATGTAGAGGCGTCTCAGGTCGTCGGCCGAAGCTTTACCAGTAATTACGTTATCGTGGCGGCCGGCGGCCCCCGCCCTATTGATCATTCCACGTCACTTATTCCCAAACTTACTTGTTCCTCAACTTTGCTACCCATCGCCCTTTGGTAAAGGCACATTGAGATGTACACGCGACGGCGTACCAACACTATATCGCAGATAGATAGATAATAGGAATACGAAAACAAAAGAAAACTAAGAATACATTTTGTTGTTTTTTTTTCTTCTCTCTGATAGTTACCTATGTCACAACTTTGAGAACAAAGACATCTAATTTAATCTACGTTCTGTGATTCGTTTTTCATTATTTTATTTATATTTTGTAAATACCTAGAAGTCTGTATCTAAACAGAATTCCACGAAAAACGGTATCCAATTAAACGCTTAATCTGTTTTGACTTTGATTGTATTCAAAGAGTTAAAATATATACAAGAACAATCTAAACTGATATGTTTAAGTAATTAAGATACAAATAAATAACAAAAGGTTTTTAATAAACATAACAAATCACGCCTGTATTCTCCGAATGGGTTGGCAGAGGCGTATAGTACACCCACATTTTGCCAGTTATGTTACTTGTCCTAATGTGCGGGGCGAACCCAATACCATGATCCATTATTGATCCACCAGCCACAAGTCCAGACGCCGTGCTGAGAATTATATAATGGAAAATCCCAACTATACTTTGCCCGACCCGGGATTCGAACCCAGGACCTCAAGCTCAGCATTCGTTTTATCGTAAAAAGAATGGAAAACACAAACAACGTTCACCTTAAACAAAGCCTAAATATTTTTATAAGTAGGGGATAATGTGTATCCGCAGTAACACTAAAAGGCGAAGTAATGTTAACAAAAGGTCATTAGGATGAGAGCCGTTTTCCGTGGGTATCTATTTGTCCGCACATTCGACCATGAAAATGATCTAGCTGAGTCGTTTTGGGCCGACACGGAATGACAACCCGCTAATCCCCCGGGCTATGCATAACTTCGTCTTGAAACATTAAGCCCTCTGTAGGATTAGCCACGATTTATTTAAGAAGGTTTTCAACTCCGAATAATATAGTTGGTAACAGTTGATACAACTATTAACTAAGCAAGTATCGTGTTTGATTCTTGTTTGTAGTTAAATTTGAAATTTGAATTATCAAAGTTAGTAAGTTTTGTGAACTCTGTTTACAGCGTTATTTGTGTACACAAGAGAAATCGAACATGAACTATAATTTGAGAGTTATGTCACTTAATAAATCTTGACAGTTTTGTCATTACTTGTACCTGACCTTGACTACCTATCATTACAGCCTTCAGTCTAGCAACTAGTTGAGTGGATTGCGGATATTAGTTCCTGAGCTTGAAATAGTTTACCGAAATAATAAGGTTTTTTTGGCAGTAAAGCTATGCAATGTTAGACGAGACGAGAATTTTATGCTAAATGGGCTAATACAAGGCGAAAGGCTGTAACCGTTTTACTATTATTATACTTTGTAAGTGATAGTGAATAACTTTAGGTTAAATGCTGTTTTATATTACACATTAATCATTATAACCCAATATTCAGCTGGGCTCAGCTTGTACTCCGCTTAACTATTATGCAAAAAGGTCTTTTTATTTTTATGTAAGCGCTTTGCTCTTTTTTAATCCTTCTGCGCAGTCGCCCTTACATATGAATTTCACATTCATAAACGCGCAGATTAACAAATGCAAAACGTACAAATAATTAATATTTGCCTGATGAATAAGAACCTTAATTACCTATTTGATTTATGAATGAAATAATGGTTTTGGAATATTTGCTATAACTAAGTCGTTTTCAAATTGATAAAGGAAATTTGACAAGTAATGATACGCGCAGGGTTTAAACCCGCGACGTTCCCTGTTCCGTGGCGCAGATCTATCAATGAGCTAACTTTTTGTAGCTTTAGAGAACCACCCACCAGTAAACAAATACATAGTATTACATAAACAATATTCAGCGTTGCTTACAAGGTTGCCGGGTCGTCCGTTGCTCGCTCACCCTTGTATTTCGTATCTACAATTTCCAGGGCACTTACTAAGAGCCTAGTTTCCCGAACTACGCCATCAGTAGATATTAGCGTGTATAAAGCTCTAAATACTTCCCCAAAAAGGGAAGATCAGGTATCGCACTATTATGCCGGCTTGCTGGAACCGGGGCACGGTAAACGAGCTTCATACATACGCATACGTCCGTAATCAATCAAACGTATAAGTGTGGATTGACATTTGTGTCTCCTTACAGGCCCTGAACACAATAAAGTAAACAAGGCTCTCTTCATTCCCTTTGTTTATTTTAGACTTTGTTTATTTAGTCAAGTACTGTTCTGTCCCTTTCTTTGTCTCTTTTTATACGAATAATAAAATGAACCTAAGTGTAAGTTAGCGTAGTCTTTCAGAAAGGAATATTTGTTTGCCTTTGTGCTCTTTTCTTGTATACAGTTTTTTATACGTTACAATAGCGACAAAGTAAAAGTGTACGACGTCATTATTTGTATATATATGAGCAACTAGAATTTTAATGATTAGAAAATATGATTTTAAGTGAAATAAATGCGTTTGGGTTACAGTTTAAATTTGTATATCGTTTTTTAGGCACATATAAATGAAGGTATTGCTTTGTAAGCGATAATATTACAAGAAAAGTATGTAGTACTATGGTATTAAACGAATGTTCAACGGTTGGTATCTAATTTAAAATATTATACATATATTTTCATTTCATGCTACGCTTTTCGCCCATCATACCCCGTATGCGACACAAACTCCGTAATATTACAACTTGATTCATAAAAATCAATTCAAGCATAAATGAATCCTTTACAATAAGCCGAATATAATAAAAGCGAGTAGATTGGCACAAAGATAATTGATATAAAGTTTGCAAAATGTTTTGGCGTCATTTCCCGCCCGTTCGCTCCCACCCCATTGGCGTATCTTGGGGCGATGGATAACTTTACACCGGGTGCCATTTGGAGCCGATCTCTCACAGAGTGACTTATCGGTAAGTTTAAGAGCGATATATCAAAGTAATCGCTTTAATTTCTCATCTCCCACTTGGGGTAGAACTTATGCTTATTCCTTGACTGATACCGCCGTGATTTGTGAAGATGTACTCACTTTGATAGTTTTACGTTTGTTGCGTTAAGTGGTGTGATTTTGTATCGATATCTTATCGGGTATTTAATGTGATACAAGTTTTTTTAAGTAGGTATGTAATTATGTTTATATTTTGTTCATTCTACAACTTATGTTTGAGTTGCCAGACAACAAATCTGTTTGATAGAGTGCTTTAGGCCAGCGTAAGTTGAATTAGTCGGTACAAAAAACGGCTGCCTCCTTAATCTTTACTTTGGAGACCATGAGGCTTATTTACTATAGTACCATTTCGTAATTTTGTATATACCACACTTACTTCCCTTATAGGGTAAAAAAACTCTTAGTGGCTTTAATGGCAACCCTTTAAAGCGCACATCAGATAGTGTTTATAGAGGACTCTCTGGAAATGGAATTGTTTCAACCCCGGTCCTTTGTTGCAGCGAATCTTATCTTAAGTGTCAAAGTCATTTGAAAATGGACGATACATAAATCTTAGTTCGTTGACGCCCACACTGTTACGTACGCTTTATACAGGTCGCCTACACGCGCCATATTGTGGAGTCAAGGATAAAGGTCAGGGTCCACGTGAATTAAATACTTTTAAATGGTAATTATAGCTAGGCCGGAAAATAGACTTCAATATTAAAATGCTGGATGCTGTAATATTGTATATAAATCAAATACAGTTGTAACTACATGTACAAATTATGGGCATTATATGTAACAATAAAGTAAGTAGGTTGTCTAGAATGAAGACTTCAGCTTTTACTGGTTAAGAGTTTTAATGGCCAAAGGATTCTTATGACCTAGATTTCTTTTTTTTTTCTGGTTTTATGCGATGTAAGCGCTTCTATATTGGGATGATGTAACACAGGTGATTTGGGTAAAAGAAACCAACTAACAATGTAATACAATTAAGAAGTGTCGTCATTATATTACGATTTCCAGGGAATCTTCCTCTTAAAAGGAAAAATAATGACCCAATTATATGATTGCCGCTTGACTTGCTGATCAAAGTTCAGCTATAAACCTTACGAAATAATTATTTAACATTCTTTTTTTGTCTTCTTATAATGCGATTAGTATTTTTAGGTATCTGTTATTTAAACATTTTGTTTGTGAGTGTCCTATAAGTAATGAATCAAATAGCACACTTCTGTGCATCTCTTTGTAAACAGAGGTCACAAATGAATGTTGAGCCTTTATTTCAAATCGCAGACACGTTCTAAGATCATCAAAAGTTAATAATAAATTACCATTACTCCTACAAATCAAAGAAGAAACTTTGGCCTGCATAGTGCATATTATGATGCAAAAATATTGACCACTGCAGTGCAAAGACCACGTCCCATGCTAAGATCCGATGACCAAAGACGCTGACCAAAAAATCAAAAGGATGCCTTCAAAGATTTGTAGGCAAACTTTATAGTATGAGAAAAATATCAGCATATTACTGTCACCCTGCAGGACAAAGGTTTCTTTTAATACAGTAGAACCAAAGAGAAAACATAGGTACTTACAGATTTTATAATGATCCATTTTGATTCATAAATAATAAAATTTAGACAGCCGATACTTTTTAGCGGAGTCTCTAGAGTACCATCAATAACTGATTAATATTCAATTTTCATACTTATTTACTCGTGAAATATTGCTGGGAATAAATTGCTTCGAAACATATTTCTGGTAAAGAGTACCTACATTTAACATTCAATCTTTCACGATGACTTTTTGCGAGATTTTTGATGAATATATATTTTTTTGTTAGAAAACTAGCCTATTAAATACCTTTAGAATCTATAAATTGATTCATGGTTTTATTTGATGGCAAAACAAAAATCTTCAAGAGTTCTGTCACCTCTTATGGGGGCTCAAACTCACGACTCTATATTATATTATGGTATTGTACATATACCTACTAATCAGCTAGTAAAAAAGCAAGTAAGGAATTCAAAACAGCGTAATAAAGTGGTTTCAACATATTATATGAAAGTACTTCCGTACAAATAAAGTGCAGATTATATTTAATAGCAAAATGTTCTAGCTCAGAGTTATACCAGATTAAAATGTAAACTACTTTTTATTGGCTGGAAGTAGAAGCTCCTTTGAGAAAATCTCGGGAAATGCAGAGAAAATTATATGCGTATCGTTATAACTAAAATTTTGCTTGGTCTTTGAGTCCGTTCAGTTAAAGAATTAGGTCACCCAATTTAAGTGATGTATTTCGCAAGCATTTTATAAATATCATTATGGTAAAAGGCATGTAGTCTACCGGTCACTAAGCGCGACTGCTGAGCATAAGGTCCTGGGTTTGAATCCCGGGTCGGGCAAAGTGTAACTGGTTTTTCCATTAAATTCTCTGTAGCAGCTCAGACTCTGGATTTAAGCCCGGTTGATAGCAATATACTCGCCCCCTACACATTGGGACCTATAACATAATTGGTGAAAAGTCGGTGTACTATATGTGCATCTTTGCCTACCCTGTCTGGTAATACAGATACAGATACTTTAGAAAGTGGTTGGTGACTTCCAACTCTCATCAAGTACGGAGCATAATATGCAGCAGACAATATTGCCACTTAACAACGGCATTCTACATTATCTGGATAGTCCTTCGGTCGAACTAGTCTGTAACGACCTGTACTCAAGTACTGTTGCAAGGCGTAACAGATTTGATGACTACATTGCTAATAATAATTACGTACATTGAATATATTGAGTGCGTACGCACTATAATAATGCTTAAAACAGCATAGTTCAAATATTTGTGTGCCTGCGATATCCCAAAGTGTTTGGGCGTTAGTGCATTTATTATTTAAAGGTTGTAAAGCGTACCTAAAACACTTACAGTTAAGCCACTTGATATATTTATGAAAGGAGTAATTATCTTTTTTATGGATTTCAAGGACTCGCCTATTCACTATAGCGACTTATAACTTGTATTATTCCGGTCAATGCTCCCTTTGTTTATTTTAATTAAGAATATAAAAATAACGCGAGCCCCTAAAATTTTGTTTTTTATTTTTACAGTCGTGGAAGTTAAACAAGAAGTAATACAAGTTATCTAGCCAGTCGTAAAATTTGACTTAAAGAAAGGGTTTAGTACTGAATGGGCGACGACATGGCTATTCTTCCAGACCTCTGGTTTAATACTACATTGGAATACTTAAGCTTTGTTTATAGCAGTTTTATTATCAATTTATCTGAATGTAAAACTAGAAATTACCCTGATGCCTGCTGAATCGAAAAATGAATATACTGAATTCTATTAATAAATTTAAATTTACCTAGTAGGTACCTACATTTTTATCGATCCTTTAACATAATTTTGCACACACTCACAAACTTTCGCTTTTATACTATTAGTGTGATATGCCATTTTTTCTAAATAAATGTTTAATGAGACCAAAGATGTGCCATCAAATAAATTTGACTTAGCCATTATTCTCAGTAACAAAACGGAGTCTAGATTTGTGCCCAGTTAATGGCAATATGCTCGCTCCCTAGTACATGGTAGTTTGCATGGTTTCATAATAAAAATACAAATTACCAGTTTTAGTGAAAACGATAAAGTATTTAATTTTATTTAGTATTTTAATATTTAAATGACATTTCAGGGTCTTTGCAGCTAGATCACAGAGTAATTGTAATTACAGTCAGCGCCATATAATGCACTCGTGAAACTCGTAATACCACAATTCTACTCGTTAAGACAGATGTAGTTATCTGGTCGCATCAGGCTTCTTCAATGTAATATATCATAGTTACTTATACCTACATACTTGTTGCCATAATCCCCACGCTTGGCAAGCAGCTTGGGGATCGCAGTATTGGTGGTCAAGTAACAGAAGACGATACTGCACATCTTCTGGATTTTCCCTTAGTCGCCTCTTACGACACCCACGGGCGGAAAGGGGATGGTCAATTCTAGACCGGATACCACACGGCCAACCAAAGTAACTCTATTTATCTCTAAACAACGTCTTACCTCCTCTAACCTCGCAGACTAGGACCAGCTCGTTGCCCTCTTCCAGAGGACCGACTACTCCGGACACGTCCCGCCCGGACTTGTCATACAGTATGAGCTGGTGAGGAGGTACTGAAACAAACAAAATTATTTTACATTAATCATTATTCTGCAGAAAAATTCTTAGATGATATTATGACCAGAAAGCACTGCGACTAAATGATGCTCCTGGGCCGAGTGCGGTCACTATTAGAGAAAAAATTAATAATATAGACTGCCTGGTTGGTCTAGTGGTCGCTAAGCGCGACTGCTGAGCAAGAGGTCCTGGGTTCAAATCCCGGGTCGGGCAAAGTGTTACTGAGTTTTTCATTAGGTAATTCCCAGTAGCAGCACGGAATTTGGATTTGTGCCCGGTTGATGGCAATAGGCTCACCCCCTATTACATTGGGACTTACAACATAACTGGCGAAATGTGGGTGTACTATATGTTCACCTCTGCCTACCCCTTCGGGGAATACAGGCGTGATGATATGTTATGTTATGTTTAGACGACCCGACTGGCGCAGTGGCTAAGCGATTGGACTGCTGCGCTAAGGGTTGCGGATTCGATTTCCGCACGGGACATAAATTTGTGCAATCCGCAAGTATTTGTCCCGAGTCTGGGTGTTTGTGTATGTGATATTACATGTTTGTGAAACGCACCCACAAAACAGGAGAAATTCCTAGTGGGGCGACGTTTTAAAAAAAATGTGAAGAACATAATTAAGTAGGTATAATTTGTTCTGGTTCCGGTCTGGGTAATTTGATTGTAAATATTATACATTTTTACACATATTATAACATTTTCTATACCTAAGGAATAAAAAAGGTTTTTAAAGTCTGCCATAAACAAAAGGTAGGTACTGACATATAATTTAGGTATTTCAGTATGTTGTTAAATTATTCAAATTTTACAAGCAGATGAATTAATTTTTACAATCGTTTATATTAATTTAAACTTTAATGTGTGTTACTAATTTCTTGAAATACTAATATTTAAGTTCGTAAGAATCGCTAGCTAGTCCTGTAACTTTGAAACTTTAATTTCACTATGTAAGTTTGAAACGCTATCAATTAATAGTGAAGTAAATTGAGGATTTTTATAACTCTTACCGCCGCACTCAGAGACGATAAGGATTACTTAAACTGACACTAAGTAAAGATTTCACAAAGAAAACCTTTACTTAGTGAGAATTTAAGTAATCATTAAGTCTCTGAGTTCGGCGGTTAATATAATTTATTTTTTAAGTGTTCAGAAATGGATAAGTCCATATCTCTTACCAGCAATAAATAAGTAGGCTTTATGTAGGAAAATGGCGGATACAACTATTTAAAGTTTTGTATAAAAAGTTGGCAGATGTATGGCGCGATCCCAGGATTTTTTTCGAGTGAAATCATCCTAAATACAGGGTTTTTTTACTTACGGAACGTGAAATAACAAACCTAACCTTAAATGCTATGTTTTTAATTACGTCTTATTGTAATTAACGATACGATTTCCACCAATTTATATTTTCGACAAAATACTTAAAAATGAAATGGATAAAGATGAGGCAAATGGAAAATAGGTGGAGTTCCACTTAAAATCAATAGAACTCATTATTATTACAAGTACTCAAATTAATTTTTCATTATTAAGTTAGTACAATATCATACTTTATAATCAGGGAAGACTTTGAGGTACACAAACAAGAAGTTTCCTTGGGAATTTGAACAGGTGACGTGTTCCCAGCACTATGTTAACGCCGACGATTGGTGTATTCACCCCTTTTTTTGGTTCGGGAGTTACGCGTGGATTTACAAACTATTACAATATTCACTTTGGATAGCATTGTCAAAGAGATACGGAACGCCGAAAATAATGAATAAAATATTGAATTTAAGATTTGGCTGCTTCGTTCACCCAATTTTAATTCACAACCTGAGAGTGTGCTGTTTGTATCTATACTTTTTTCATTTAACTGTGACTTCCTTAAAAAAATTGTTGGCATTTTAGGATGAGGGTACCTTTTCATAGCGTATTTAACTTCATGATTATGACGACTAAAAATGTCTCGTCTACCATTTTTTGGGTTTTGGGCGTAAAACAGGCAACAAAAAAAAATTGCGTTAAGCAAGTTACTTAGAAATCAGTCAGTCAGCTAACTATAGTCTCTTAATTCAATAGGATTACTACAAATAACGTGGAGCTAATGAGCAGCGAGGTCTTTCTACTCCTAAAATAGTAGAATACGTCTTTATACTCCTTCGGGAATAACTGACGTAATTGTATACACTCATGTATGTTCAATTACATATAACCAGTAATAAACACACGACAGACGAGAAGCCACTGTATATAACGGCGCAACACACAATAAAGAGACAATACTCATTATGGCGATGCCAATAGAACATAACATGGCACTGAGACGCGAGTGTAAGGGGCGGAATGGACCGCCGAGGTTACGTCGGGATGCTGTGAGAAATATACGGGAAAATGTGTTCGAGTGTTCTATACGAAATGAATATGAACGTTGATATTGCATTGTGCTTATAGGAATATTGATTTAGTTATTGTTATGTTTTTTCTTCCTGGGTGGTGAATCAAGACTACAATTTCGGTCTGTTGAAGCCAAGCAAGTCAACAGTTGATAGCTATAGTTTTTATGGTATAAAAAGATAATGGTTTATTACAAGGACAAGGCCAGTACTTAAAAAATACCTTCGTTTAGTTTAGCTGGGCATTTTCCGGACTTAGCCACTTGATTGGGCCATTGTCAATAAGTACCTTAATTACTTTTATTAATTAGCAGAAGGCTCACAATATGCTTACAGTAGATACAATTACAAGGACCCAAATGCTGTGATATAGTCAAGCTATTGTTTGCGTCTATGAAAAAGTACAAAAAAAATTGATTTATGTTTCACATCCATATTGATGACATTGATATTAACCTCACCAAGGATCCCCCTACATGAAAAAAAGACGCCCTACACCGTCACGTTATAAATTAAACACATTGCAAGCAGAAATAATCCTTGTTGCAGAGACCAGATACCTATCAACATTACGTAATAGGCCAGCGATAGACGCCCGCGCCCTCACTTAGCGGGACAAGAAGCGTTTACCGAGTTCCCTACCCAACCTCTATCACTTGTAAATGCTTTGTATTACATACCGCGTCGACAAGCTCTCCTATACCTACTATTAGGCAATTGAATAATGCCACGATACATGTCAACAATAGAAGCTCCGTAACGTCCCTACTTTGAGCAGGGTATTCAGTACAAAAAACATGGGACCCAGAATTTTGGGTCATGCATACGATTGATAAACTTAATACTTTTGTGGTGGCGAATATTGGAGTTAACGATGTTTTGTAATTGTTCTCGTTTGAAATGTCCTTAATGTTGGAAATGGAAATAGAAATGTATGAAAACCTATAAAGATTTTTTTCTCGGACTTAAACCAATTTTGGTTTATGCGAGCCCCATAAAGGTTATTACTTTTCATTATCTTTTATTCTTCGTATTATACAAATAATATGAATACGCAATCTATATATAGTTGTAAAGGCTGAACAAACTGTGATAAAAAATATCCCTATGAACAATTTTTTGCCATACGAGACGTTAATGCTACATTCATCCAGGTACAGCGTCGGAGTAGTTAAACCTAATAAAATCGATAGTGGATATAACAAAAATATTGATGAGATAAATCCGTTCCATTGAATGACACAAAGCTATCCGTCACGTGGTTATCGCACTGTAATTCGCTAAACAATATTACTGGTCAAGACTGCGTCTACATAAACACTTCAAAAACCGCTAACGCAACATGACAAACGGCACTAATTACGGTCGTATAAACAAAACAATAGTTGAGCACGTACTAAGAGGGACGACCGCAAAACCGAATTACGCGTTTCGGTCCTTTCCACTATTGGTAACGAAAGTGTACCCCCCGCGCCCCTTGTGCCCCGAACTAAGGGACGGTCGGTTGTCCAGGCTAGTTAGTAGGCATTACAGGGGCAGCCATTCGGCATGTTGGTCCTTGATAGCAGAATCGGTAGCCAACAGAACAACATCCAATTTAAACGGAATTTCACAGTCGACAGCGTCAATTAAACACGACTCTGTGTCGATATGACGTTTGTTTTGTACCCATAACTTTGTTTGCCAATTTACTTCTGATTTGCTAGCACTAATTAATTGCTTTCAGTTTTTCTTCGAACCTTTTTGTTAGCAAACTATAGTCACAACAACAATCGTTCAACAATCAGTGCTCCGTATTTTAATGATTTCTGCGAAATAATAATCTTGTTGATAAATAAGATTATGAAAAACATGTAAATAATAAAATTAGGTGCATAGCGACTGCGACCAAGCGGTCATTAAATACTTTGCTAGGAAATTGTGTCACATAAATCAAAAGCACGGAACATGATGAGCCGATAACAAGCACAACTTATTGATGCAAGGTCTTCAGACAATAAATAACGACTTGCTATAACTACAAGCTATAAATATGTTTTACAATCGCACCGTACACCGTCCTGTCCACTCCCACTCATATATCATAAAGGAACATTGGATACGATCAATTCGCGTGGTCTCCGTTGTGCGATAACGCGTTTGATGTGACGATAAATCGCATAGCTGAGACTACAGCTGAAATTATAGCTGTTGAATTATGCATTAGCGGCAACACGCTAGCGGTTGTAAAAGTGCCCGACGATGGGTCGAGCCGGCCGGCCGACCGAGAACACTATTTGTACACAAATAGCGCTAGGTTTTAGTAGGGTTACCAGCCGTGCCATCACTGACTCCCGATAACATAGCTTTACGTCGCTGTACTCATTCCAAATTGTATTCATCCTTGAAAATTAATTCGGTTTGTTTACGAAAGTAATCAAACATGAAAAACTGCAAACAACTGCTCAGACATTTTCAGAAGAGTCAATTTATATTGAAGATTCTACGTACGACTGTTCCCGGTACTCAGTTAACGGTTATTTGTCAGAATTACTCGTTCTCAAATCCATGGTAAGTCTACCAACCCTGTTTTATGGCTAGCCGCATTATACGACAAGTTATATTATATAGTTTACGAGTTTTCGACACTTCTTGATATAAGTGGGGAATTTGTCCATACGCTACGAGCAATAACTTAAAACTGAGACTAGTTTTACGACACACGATTTTCTGGCATTTTATACAGTCGTTTGACTCGGCGGTTCGTTTCCGTTCTAACATTATTTAGACTTAGAACTGTCGCGCGCGTTAATTGCTTCAACAATACGCTGTGGCTTTTATTTATTTTTTTAATTTCTCGGTCCAGTACTAAGAAATTGATTGAGCAGCATGTTTGTTGTTTAGTTGTGAATTTACACACATTTCTTTTAAATGTGATGTAATTTAATCACATCTTTATCAACTTGTTTTTATATTCAATTTTGTTTTTAACTTATAAGCTTATTTAATTGTTTTTTTAAAAACAAATTAAATATTACGTTTATGTCGTAGGCGTCCCATTCTTCCATAGTTCTTATCTGCCCCTATTAAATATAAGCATAATTTTGTGTTAATCCAAAGTAAATTACACTAATTAATTTATCGATACCATATGTTATGCTTGTGTGTCTAAGTAGGCCACTCGACCCTTTTCCTCACGCGTCGTAAAATACGGTATAATTATGTGAGTATCTTGGCTCGCCTACAGGCTATCAAGAATATCCAATAATTATGAAGAGGTTATAGCTACGGCGCTTGTTATCTAGAAGTGTGGTAAGGGTGTCAATACGAGCGACGTAAATATGGAATACGTTTGATTGATTGTCTTCAAACTATTTATAATGTTACAGGTACCGTAACGAATTCTAGACTAGAATTATATTAATTGGTAGCAAAAAAGAGGTGACATTTTAAAGATATTTGATAGTTTAGTGTAACAAGACTTTACATGTTTTGCTCCAAAATCCTTATCAACTGAGGCTGTTAGAATTCACGATTTGTTTAGAAATAGTTTAAACACGATGTTCGTGGGCGAGTTTGCCACGCTTTTGAGCTTTTGAATAAATATGTAGGTTTAGTTATAATAGTAGTCATAATTTAGTATTGGGTCTAGTCCCTTATTGTACGGATCTAGATTAATTAACTTGGCCACGTGTTTGTAAATTTGTTGGCATGCCTGAAAAGTAATAATATTTATGGTATTCAACTAATTCTAACCTTTTATAATAACATAGTGAATTCTTGAGTGAATACACCTAAAAGATACACTCATCGGCAAGGAATGTGATCCGAACTTATGTAGATATAATGGTTTATCATCAATATTATACATATTTTACAAAATGTGTATCATAAATTATTAAAATAACAAGTTTTCTCGATTGCAAAAAAAACGATTTAAAATTTAGTGCATATTCCGCACGGTGAGTGAAAAATCCTTATCTAGGCGATGCCATCTTACATAAATAAATAGGGAATTAGAGATATATCTCTTTGCGAGGCAAATATGAATAGCCAACATAGCAGCGTATTACAAAGGTGTTTAAATGTGATTAGCGTACTCGTCAGTATATTTCTTATAGAACAAAATCGATAAGCTCAGCAGCTTGCTCCTAACTTGTTTCATTAAATTCAAATTTCGTGTTGTACTTATTAATTCAGGCGAGCGTTCCCGCACGTCGAGCCGCGACCAGGCGCCTGCTTTTTATATTCTTGTCGTCTCCACATCGGTCGGGGGAAGTTTTCGAGAAATTTGAAGGCTCTCCAAAAGGGTTTTCCTACTTCACCATGCCGTAGCGCGATAATTGCCAAGTTCTGTTCTGTTTCGCTTTCGTTAATCCAAACTTGTCTACAATGTGGCTTTAATTGTATTACATTGGTCTTCGTTAGCATCCATTGTGAATTAAGTTATCTATTCTGTGATGGTATTTTTTGGATACATTTTTCTTTTGCTGGTATATATTTAATGTTTATTGTAGTAGTTCGTTGGGTTATTTTTGAAGCAATAGCGTACGTTAGTACTTTTGTCTTGAGTGTGTGTCAATAGTCAATATTGAGCAGGCTGGTAGAGAAATAATGTTACGTTTTTAAAAGCATTAGCAATCGATTAGCATACTATTTCGGTTTATTCATAGTTAACAAGTGGCTCTTAGTAACCTATGTTTATAGATTTTAGTATCTAAAGAAGTATTATATACCTTTGTCTGTATATTATGTTTGTAAAAAAAAAAAAACTAATTTGGGATTATAAATACCCAATACCCAAAAAAATAAATTATTATCTTTTAGCTATTTATTGTTCAAGAAAATAACTATTTTATAAGAGTTATGCCCTATGTCATGTAAAAGAAAAGCTAGAAGCAATTATCACGGAGTATCACAGTCAGATTGTACGAAAGCAAAGTTAACGGTAAGCCGTTTATATTAGAACAATTAAGTTTCACAAGTTCATGTAAAGCAATTCACTTAAAGTTCGCTACATAATCACATTTCTCCAACTTGAAACTTAGGCGTGTTCCTGTAGCGAACTGGGAACTCGGAATATGATGGTGCCAGATACTTCTGACGCAAACACATTTTTAAAGAGATTCGCGCAAATGCTCATTAGCATTGTCGACATAACACAAAAAGAACAATAAAGTGTCTTACGCAGTCCTAATGAGTTCTAGCATCTCTTTAGATGAAAAAAAAAAACGAATCGCAGACATGAAACGTGTTCTATTAGCTTTGACAGAATAAATGTTATTGGACATTAACTATTTGAATAAAAGACGCCGCATATCGTAATGTTGCAAAAATATGAGATTTTCTTCAGAAATGTCGTCTTGTTCGTCTGCTACCTTTTTATGTGACCTTTAAAGCCCTTTGTCCGGGAACTTTGATCTAGAACTTTGGAACAATATTAGGCACATTTCGACTTCCATTAGGCAGCGTTCTGTGAACGAATTTATTTTCAGCTCTCGTAAGAATTTCAGTAACTTTCTGTTCCCATTCTCTTTGCTATTTTAAAACGTGTATCTGATGGTAACTTCGTTTAATTTTTAACTTTAGAAAATAACTTAAAGCATTAGAGCATCAAACGGGATACCATTTTGAGGTTTAAAAAATTAAACCTAAATTAAGTTGAATCTAGACCAGCCAAATTCTACAGAGTTGCTAAATTGTACACTTTATTGTGTTCATAAGTGTGTTTACAGCAAGAATCATCATTATAGAAACACTTAGTCGCTGGCAAATACCAAACACATATATTATGTATCTATCTCATAGCACCGATAGACAATAACTTAGCTACTCGGTCCAAACTTACAAACTAACCAAGCTTATTAACAAACCATTAAAACTTCCTATACATGCATACATGTTCAAGAAGTTATCAGGAGTCGTAAAGAACCTTTGTTTAAACAATGTGAAATATCGGTTTGCTGTGCAATACCTTGGCGCACAGCGGTCGTAGAGGCGATGACTTACGATTACAGCGCCGCTGTAACCCTCACTTAACTGTTACATATTGCTTCACTTAACTCAAAACCCGGCCTGGGAAAGAATTACATGCGGAAGTGGATCGCAAGCCGCGGACGTTAGCTACACAGACACATTCCCCGGTTACCTTATAAATTACGCGGCGCTAAACACCAACTAATGAGCCAGAGGCGCTTAACAATTAATAACCTACTGTGATCGATTGAGGACGTATTTTTGAACGATTTCCAAACGAACGAATGTTATTACGCTGTCGATTGATCGAAGCCAAAATTGAAAACGACCACAAGTGTAATAATTTGTGGTCTGTGAATACTTGATATTTTAATCGTATGAATCATGACCATTATAATTTGATGCAAAATATACGGTGCGCCAAACAAAATGTAGCGTAAATTCATGCGGAAACTGAACTGGTATTTTCAAGTGGAGCTCGTTTACAATTTTAAATTCCGCGATAAACATATGTAGATAAGGGAGGTATAATAAATTCTCGGGTCGGGCAACGCCGGCCGACGTACTAGGGCAGTGGAGTTAATAAAATCACTTTGTTAGTCAATTCCGCATTTTGTGCGCCTATAGCGCGATACACACATAAACTGTTTTAATCAAATTATTTTTGCACGGATTTTGCAACGAACAAAATAAAATGTGAGTTATTTAATAAAAACTGTACCGAATAAACGACGATATTAATTGGCTAAATCAATAATATAACAATAACACAAAAGTATTCAATATTCGTACAACTCAGGGAGTAATTGTTCTATTGCACTAGGCGGCTAAAATCGTAAAGTTGATAACAGGGTGCTTAGGCTTGCAGCAGGAGCTTTATATATGTATGAACTAGCAAGTTCGGCGAGAACAGTTAGATAGCGCGTCGGCTGCCGTGTCAACTGAGCGACGCCACTCCAAACGTGATATCGCAGTACATTATTGTAATAACAGCACTCGGGGCGTTCTTTGACGGGGTAGGGGTCGTGTGTAACCTCTCATTTTCCTTACCGAAATTCAAAGGAGCTCTAACAAAGCTTTGTTTTGCATCGCTCGCTCGACGAAAGCCGCTGAAAGGCTGGCTTTTTAGATAAGGTTCTCTTATAAATTTTCAGCATAGAGCAGACATTTTGCGCTAAAGTTTTTCAGTGTGGGAATGCGAACATCTGCTGCGATTCCCATTCTAGTTTCGAGGGTCGACGTTTTGCGGCCGAGTTATTTGCAAAACCGTTTCACTCGTTAGGGGGCAATTATATTCAGACGGTAATTGAAAATGTTAGTTGTACTGGCTTAAGTAGTTTTTAACACGGACAATTATTATTTTCGCTTACAGAAGAAAATAACTCTTTTAAATTGTAATTTTATTGAGTACTTACAATAAATACAAGTAAAATGACTATGAAATTCCAGTAAAATTTGTTTGAAACTATAATTTATGTTTTGTCTAAAGATACTGTAAAATAACTTTTCTTTTATAAACATTGTCTAGACTTGATGAAACTCATTTTATTTTAATAAATAAAAAAGAGATAGAGAAGAGAGAGAAAGAGATTAATATTCAGGTGGAAGTTATATTCAATATATATCATATTGCGTGTTTTTGAGTAAAAAGTAATATTTGTGCATTTTATGGCGAAAATTTTATTTTTGGAGTGACTAGTGAGTATTTAAATAAAAAAACTTTCGATTTTTCTTTATTAACCGCGTTTAAAATTCATAGCATTTTCAGGTGCCTTTCGTGATTCAAGAACTAATAATATATGTCGTATCAATAAAAGAAACATGATTTTTTTTACACTCCTTTTTGTACGTAGGTAGGTATTTTAAACGCAATAATAATACTTTTTTACGAAAATTAATTGCAGCCCTTAATTCTACATTTCTAATGTCATTCTTACTCACCTATAACAGAGAGGCGTATCTGAAAATTTCGCGTCGGCGAGTTCTTGAAGTCAACACGACAACGATACACTCCCTCGTCGTCCAACTGCACTGTGTCGAGTGTGAGTGATGCTGGGCGGGCGACGGTAGCGAAGTACGCGCGGGGTCCAAAGGCGTTGGGGTCCGACCACTGTAGCGCCTTGTTGAACGACCGCCCACGCACGTCGAAGCTGAAAGGAAAGATATATGGTAATCTAGTTCCGATGTACGTGGTTTTGTAGGATCAATTTCAAGAATAATTGGAATCCTATTGGGATAGCGGCAAAGCAATTGGTTTTCTGAGCAAAGGATTGTGAACATGATACTCGTACGCTACAGATGTTTGTACTGCTTGTTGATATTTGTTTCGAGCAAGACGGGATGCTTCCAGGTACATTTTTATTTATAAATATATTGAAAGTAAAAAAAAACTAACTACTAGTTTCCCCAGCTAGGATTAACTGATCGAAATCGTCATAATTGTTATAGTGTATAATAAATTATGTTTATAGCTAACAGGCACTTAAAAAATACCCTTACAGCTGAAAAATGTTTACAATTGGACTGTCATATTATTATATCATTAATTATAGTGTTTTGTATCAAGTTAACATCACTAAAGTATTATTATGTTTATTTATAGCTTCAAGGCTGTATTTATAAATCACTACACTTCTAACTTATTTAGAGTTTGGATAGTAATGTTTATTTTGTAAACAAATAAAGATTTGACTACACTTCAACAGTAAATCATTAACAGATCCTATATTTTCGTATCCAATGTTTGTTTAGAAATTACGGCTTGACAGAACAGTCGTTGTGTACATACTACGTGGCATTAGAAATGTAGTTCACGATTAATAGTAAGGTGTGTGTCCAGTTAATATGCCTCACGTGAAACATAAAAGGCTTTGAAGGACTTCGGATTCTTTTATGTCTACTGACTGTGTTTGAACTGAATAAATACCTCCATACTGAATTGTTTACAGCTGCGGGGAGGTAAATATGCTACAGAACAACTTGTGTACTTATGGAAAACAAAGTATACTATGTATGCTTGATTATGTACCTACAACACACAACATAATAGTGAGATTTAATCGCTAAATACTTTTTACGATTGCATTACATAATATGTGCAGTAGATATTGTCTAATGCAATCGTAATCGTAAGTCGTTTATTCTATATAGGTTAAAAAAACTACATCAATTAATTTTGCTTTGTAAACATCTTTTATTTAAGCTATATAGCACATTAAAATAGCTGACAGTTCAAAACTTTTATTTTTAAATACAGCTTTATCCTTTCAATTGTTTATGGCCACGAACGACAGTCTAAGCAGGTAAATATTATTTGAAGCGAAATTACATGGAACACTATATACTGTGAAATGGCTTTGCTAATTGCTGTTTTATAGAATAGGTGACATATAGGACATAGATTTTATTAATGCCGCGCCTCTAAATGTATGCTACCCCAATTCCGGCCCTTCTAAATATATTGGGCACTTGAAACGTTTGATTGGTCTCATGTCTGCAGATGAACTGCCAAATATAGAGTTATGAGATCATTTTTGTTCTTAGATAAAAATAATGTTTTATTTTTGTCTCACAAATGAACACGTCCTTTTAGGTGACTTTTGGTGCCATTTTAGCATGTTGCCCATGCTAAGCTTGAATCTAAATTGATAAAGGAAATTTGAAAAATGATGGACACGAGCGGGATTCGAACCCGCGACCTTTGCCGATCCGTGGCGCTGCTCTAACCAACTGAGCCACCGTGTCGCTGCTCGCATCCATCGAATTTCAAGTTCCCTTTTAGTATTTACGTCTTAAGGGTGACGTCAGGTATTATCTGTTGGAATCTATGATTACCAACTCAGTGTTATAACTTTACAGCTATAAATCACTGAAACGATAATACCAACCCAAATTTATATGACTTTTGGTGCCATTTTAGCATGTTGCCCATGCTAAGCTTGAATCTAAATTGATAAAGGAAATTTGAAAAATGATGGACTCGAGCGGGATTCGAACCCGCGACCTTCGCCGATCCGTGGCGCTGCTCTAACCAACTGAGCCACCGTGTCGCTGCTCGCCTTCGTCCTTTTAGGGTTATTAATGGCAATTTTTCCGCCATAGTTCTTATTCGGGGTTCGGTTTTATAATATTACGTGGCATAGGTTACAATATCTATTACAATTATAGGTCTCATGAAGCTTTAAAAGTATCTAAAATACGACCCAACGAGTGTTACCTTCCTCGAAAATTACAAGACAATAATTATTAACAATCAGTTTTACTTTATTTTACTAAGATACTTTTGTGAGTGATATCCATATTATTTACTAATATTAGCCGTTTTTATGCAGCCGACAGCTCAGCTCGCAACTCTGCCGCGTAACTAGCTCATGAATAAGGGCTCCGTTCGAGTTCGAAACTAGTCGGGCATTCCCGAATACACACGTGAGTACAACCGGAATATTTAGTAAAAAAGTTTTATTTTACGTTTCATTTTAGAGTATAGGTATAATAAGTAGTACCATAGTAACAGGTTGCAAGTTTGTTGTAAAGTGCACGGACCCATCTCACTTGTCAAGCGACCAACTTGCAAAAGTCAAGCGAGGGAGATGCATAATTAAACATTTGTAAGTTCAGCCAATGAATAATTAAAACTTATTACTTTGTACATTATTAGCCTATCCAGGAAGGGAAACGTCGTGTTTGTTATTAATTGTTTAAGTACTATAAAGATCATTAAGAGGTTTATTATTCGGTATTATTATATCGGTTCGATATTAAAGAAAATACACAAAGAGCTAAATCAAGTGAGTGATAAACGCAAAGCTAACCTACCTCGACGCGTGTGTATATAAAATCGATCGCTATAGTTCATCATCATCATCAGCCGAAAGACGTCCTCTGTTGGACACAGGCCTCCCCCTTCAGAGGGGAAGGGGGGTTGCCATAATCCCTACGCTTGGCAAGCGGCTTGGGGATCGTGTTGGTGGTCAAGTTACTAAAGACGCTTCTGCGCATCTTCTGGATTTTCCCTTAGTCGCCTCTTAGACACCCACGGGAGGAAAGTGGGTGATCTAATCTAGGCCGGATACCACACGGCACGGATCGCTATAGTTAGGTATCTGGAAACTAAAATCACCAGTTTTTTTAAACTTAATTGCTCCTGCACTGCTCCAAAGCGTTATGGACAACGAGAATCGACTTGCAGTCTCACACTACAATACAATTTTAATTCCTAGTCGTATGAAAAACTTAGTTAGTGCAATTTATATCATCTATTACCAAAATAATCAAGAAAAATCATCATCATCATCATCTCTCAGCCTGTCGCGGTCCACTGCTGGACATAGGCCTCTCCCAAGTTGTGCAAGATCATGATACAATTAACGAAAACTATGAAAAGCGATTCACCTAAAACATATTACTTCAAATCTCGGCAGATTCGAGGCCACAGCCTAAATGGAGTCAGTGATTATGCCAATCACCTGTCGTTATGCAGATAACTACAGCCAGCCCTTTGGTAAATGGCTTTAGGATGCTACTTACTTCCACAGTACTCTCTGTTTATCCGCATTCCACTACCGTCGCTGTGTTAAAAGGTTGACTCTGTTTCTCTCAGATCGATCAAAGTAAGTATACAAGGCCATATTTTACGTGAATATTATTTTTACATGCTTATAAAGACTATGTGATTATGAGAGACCGGATTACATATGCAGTTACATAACTTTTTAATGCAGATTTAGAAATAACAAAAAAAACTTACTTTTTTAATCTTGCATATTATGTTAAAATATTTCGCCAAACTTTTTGAAAATATTAAGATTTTTTCATGCATATTTGCATGTTTATATCAAGTTTCTCTTTTATTCGACTATAATAAGCTTTTTCATGCGTATTTACTTGTCTATATCAAGTTTTTTTAATTGCATGTAATTTGGTTTCTAGTGATTATAATATTGGGAGCTGTTACCTCTTAAATTTTGCCAAAAAACCCTAAACTGACTTTTATCAATAGTCAATACACTTAAATTTCACCGCTCCTCGTTAAACTGGCGAACCTATTGTCATCCATTAAGACCTCACCGATTTTTTTATGAAGTTTTTATTATTAATAATTTGGCTCGAATAATACCTGTTGTTGTTTTTATACACAAGCACAATTATGAACTATTATTTAGTATATACCGGTTTTAGTCACGCCAATATTCGGGAATGCCCGACAAGTTTTAGACTCTAACGGAGCCCTTATTCATGAGCAGGTGAAGCGGCGGGGTCGCGAACCAAACCTAATAATTATGAACTAATTAAAAGTGTCGCTTAACGTAAAATGATCGTTTATAATTATCCAGGAGTATAATTATGCTTGTTAGGATTGTGAGTTAGAAGAAAACATGTTGTAAGTTCATGAAGTAACTCGACGCGTAGCAGAACGTTATCAGCTACGACAGCGTAGTTGGCGTAGCGGTAATGTAAGCTACGTCGTAGCAATTAGGAATTCCTTTATTCTGAGCACTACACTTACTACAATAGTGTTGGTGCGATTTCATTATTATAGTACGAGAGTTAAGTAAATACAGTATCTACAAATTAAGTAAGTAAGTGCTTTTATAGGAGGAACCTTTGCCCAACTGTGGGCATCTAACCTTTTTTTATCAATACTTAAAAAAAATACTCTAAATTTTAAATTTTTCTCTTATGATATTTATCTGCGAAAACCCCAGAATCATCTATGTTATTGTAATAGCTGCAATTAATATTTATAAATGTAGTATGTACATATGTACCTAAATAGTTTAAATTCTCGTTTATAGTCTCCGAGAAAATGATTTCCTTAAACTAATTTATTAGTCAATATAATAAGTGGATCATAACATACCTTAGTAACAACTATTTCAAATCTATTTAAAAAGATACGTCAACCTATCTGATCTGTCTGCACTACCCAAAGGTTTTACTGGTAGAAAATGCCTAAGGCATTAAGTCCGCCTTGTGAACCTTTTTTTTATAAAGAATAAATAAATAAATAAACCTAACTTCAACTGTTTATTGTATGTTTTATTCTTCAGACTTTATAAATGCTGTTACTTTTGTGGCGCTAACCAGCCAGTACGAGCCAGTTAACCGCGAGTGGGGCTGTAAATACTTGATGCAAATAAAGCCGGGCGATACGCGCTAACTTATCTCTGCACTGACAGCTAAGTTTATGCCTTAACAATGTGTTTCACAGAGCTGTAGACATTATGCTGTATATGTAGCCTGAAAAGGAATTGTATATACGTTTCATTTTTATTGTGGAGTCTGAAATAAATTTACAATTTCATCAGAATTTAATTATACGATAAGAAGAAAGAAGAAGCCTTTAATGATAATGTGAAGATCTTACACATATTTAATTTAGTGTTATATAATAATAATAGAACCTTCATTATCAGGCATATTTTGCCCATATATAGACATATTTATACGTACGTATCTAATTGTTTTGTGGTTAGGAATTCATTTCTTTTGTCATAAATACTACTGGTCAATAATATACTTAGTATAATATTCTAAAAATATCTACAACATATGTTTAGTATATTTTTTTTTTATCTCAGGTTGATTTGTAGAGACATGATTAAATCAATGATATCACGCGCGATTTAAATAATTAAAATTTATTACGTAGAAATGTCTCGTTATGTATTGATAATATAAATATTTTAAAATACTTCATATTTTGTGGAGCAGTTAGTAATCCACGCGAGCATGCAGTTAGCTACCGGCACTAAAAGTTGGTGTAATAATATAATTTGGGAATTTAGCATTAGTTAACCGGTAGTTTTTATGTTGCCTCACACTAGAAACTTCTCCTGCATCGTCAGTGGGTTTTACAGACATAAAAATATCACAAAAACTAATACCCAGATTCGGGACAAACATCTGTGGATCACACAAGTATTTTTGCCGTACGGAATTCAAACCCACACACCGTCGCAGCAGTTATAACTTTTAAACTATCGCCTTGTATGATGATATTGAAATTACAACACGGAAATTAACGCGAACACAAGTTTTCGATCGAATTCGGTCAAAACGTCAGTTCAAACTTAAAATATTGTGTTCGTGTTAATTCCCGTGTTGTAATTTTAATATCATCGTAACAGTTATTTTTAAATACTTGGAAGCATATCACTATTTAATTTTATTTATGTACATATATAGGTAGGTGTACATATTTTTCGTAAACGTTGCGTAACTGTAAAATGTCACTGGTATAACCGGGCATCGAATTTCCTTCCTTCCTTTTCATTCTTTATTTAATGGTTATGTAGAGAAAGGTCAGAAAATGTTAGACAGACACTTAAAAAGTTAGATGAAGATCGTAATTAAGGCCCGGTTTTATGTAGTCTATCACTCTATCTAAGATCTTAATAACTGCTACTCAACTCTAAACGTTATATGTATAAGTGTAAAGTCGTATTTCAAGTGACAGATTGTAGCAAATACGTTTACAGTTATGTGTCAAGTAATACGATAAATAAAGTCACTAATTGCATAAAAGCCGAAAGGTTTATCAAAAATAACCTCAAATAGCTTTTTACTGATTATTATTTAAATAAATACATGTTTCAAAAAATATTATTAAATTAATTAAAAGTAAAATACTGTATTTAGGAAGTAGTCTATAACATTGCAATGAAGGAAACGTAATTTGAATTTAATATGTTGAAGTTGAATCTTCGCATGTATAGGAGACAAATATTCGGGAATGCCCGACTGATTGACGCAGCGGCTAAGCGATTGGACTGCTCCGCTAAGGGTTGCGGGTTCGATTCCCGCACGGGACAAAACTTAGTGCGATCCGCAGATGTTTGTCCCGAGTCTGGGTGTTTGTGTATGTGATATTTCATGTATGTGAAACGCACCCACGATACAGGAGAAATTCCTAGTGTGGGGCGACGTTTTCTTTAAAAAAAAAAGTCTTCACTGTATTGCGTAAAGCACCATGCGCCGTTTGGAGAATTTACTGCACTAGTTCAGTGATTTGAATCCGCATTTCATACAGATTTGATACCAAACGTGGGTTTACAATAATACAACTCAGCTCACCCTATGGGAAGCCCAGAGAAGGGGCATAATTCACGTATGAAACACAATTACATTGACTCATTACAATTATGCATGTTCACAACCCAAGCCACGTTATACACGAGCTAGTGGGTCCCTATACAAACAGTACTTATAAACCACTCACTATAATAAATTAAAGCATGATAAAGAGGCCTGTTGTATAGCGTCTTGTGAAAGCCGGGAAGCTCCTTGACCCGTTGTAAAGCAAGCAAGGTCATGAGCCCTTTACAGGGCCAAAGAAAGGTTTCAATATTTACATATAGTGATGAATGAGCGGCTTTAATCAATACATTCTTGCGCTAATACAATGCTGAGTAATAGTAGGGTTCGCTGGTAAAAAGTCGACAGTACCTTATCTTTTTTTTTTTTGTATAACACCGCCCTACGCTCGGACTTTCTCCTGTGGTTCCTCTGTATCATATAGAGAGACATACATACTTGAGAAAAGCGTCTGCAGATCCCACAAATTTTTATTCCGTGTCGGAATTGAACAACTTTAGCCGCTGCGACAATCAGATCTTCATCACTACGTCACTTTACCATCCCTTCAAATGTATTCGTTTAAATAATCATAGTTAGGTTCCCGGAGTGGTATATAGAAGAATGTCATGTACTATTTTCAATTATTGGACCCAGTTTTGATCAGCCACTGAGAATTTGACGAATGAACACGTCAATCCAATATCGTGTCTATAAAAAATAATACTGGGTATCCCTATTTGTACATGTGCAATATGTGTCTGTAAACCAATATTTATTCAACGTTGTACCACACTAGCGGCTTTAACATACTTTAACAAACATCCAGACTAAACTAATATTCGTTCTATGTAGGAACTAAAACTGCTCGTTTATGGTTTTTCTTGTTTCTATCATGTCAATATGAGCTATATACTACGAGTCGTGAAAAATGTTCAGCTAGCCAGCAAGTATTTTTTTCTTACTACATATGTTTTTATGATTTCGTTGCGGGTACCAAGACAGTGGAGTCATTTCTCTGGGATGCCTCGAGCTTAACGATGGTTCTTAATCGTTATCATTGTAGATCCTGGCTTACAGGAGTTGCAATGATGGGCGAAAGTGCTGGGCTTGTCCCGAAAAAAAAAATAGCCAGAAAGTTGGTAAAGAGGTAGGCCCTGGGTATACAGTACGATTTTTTTTTAATACCTATTATTGATCCTTGAATCATTTTTGAATGAAACCTGATCTTACCTTTCGCACACAGGATTAACAAAATGGTCAGTAAACCTACCCGAATAATGTATTGTAAGCTTGGAACTACTCGAATACAGTCTCTGTAATTCACACAAGCATTTTAATGGATTCTCTTTCTGCTTAGCAAATCCTACTAAATCAAATCTTATGGTTAGACGATCAGCGACAGTCGGCCACTAACTAGCAGCTACTTTGATGTGCCTTCATTACACAACAACATGTTTAATGTATACTCAAACGGAGCACGGATCCATATTCTAGACGCTGGGCTTTGTCAACTGGACGACGTATATTTAGGTAGGATTAGCAACAGAAGTAGCTTAATGACAAACAATTGGAAGAAAAATATAAACATCAATTCAAGGTATAGTCTCAAATTATGAGGGAGTTCAAATGATGATCTGAGAGTGTTTAAAACTGTACTATGTAACAGACAAATTCTATGTACATTTATTAATAGTATGATTAAAATTTTAATTTATTTACCTAAGAGATTTGTCAACGGTGTGTAAAGCCATGTCAGAGGCCTACAGACGGTTTAAACTTTGACACCAGATTGTTCATCAACCATACGATAAGGAGAAGAAGATTTAAAATATATATTTTTTAAACAAATTGATGGAGATGATATTATTTGAAGTGTTATACAAGTAATGTTCGTAATAATATTTTACTATTAAAACTTTCTAGAGTGTTATCCAATTATTTACAATAATTATATCTGTAATTGAGACACACCAAAATATTGTATTTTTATCATAATTGTTCATTCAAACAATACAATTTTATATAATAACACAAAAGTAACTTGAATGACACAATTTCATTGTACTAAGAAAATAATAATAAGATGAAACCTTATTAAAAACAGTTGCGAAAACCATGTTAGCCAAAAATGACTTGGCTGCCTAAATAATAAAAATAATTGGTTTGGAATTTCCAATCTTCTATAATTTACTCAACGTTCAATTCTATTTAACACGAATGATATATGTACATATGTACCTTATTCGCTCTGCAATAATATATGGTCTCGAAATTAATCGAATGCCTTCAATGTCGCGGTACCGAAATTGAAATCACCCACGAAATTAGCTATCGCAGCATTTGTTCACTCAATTCAAATGGGGAACGCTGTGATCGCACCGGAACGGTTCAATCTGCGACCAGTTATCGCCTTGACACCGATGGTTTATACTATCGTGGGGTGGATATTTAAAAGCCGTCGGCAGTTACCCTAATAATAGGGCTAAACGACGCCCGGTGATTAATGACCGCGCTGGGCAGGGCCGGGTGTGTTGCCTAGTTTTGTGTAGCTAGATGCTTGGGAAACTACTCTAGTAATTGCTCTGCACTGCCGTGTATGATGAGCCACAGTTTGTGTTGTGTTGCTGAGCAATTGTTTTATGCATGTCATGTAGCAAGCATGTTATCCAGTTTGTTGTACGAACAAGATTTAATTAATCTAAAGGGAACAAAATTTCACGTTATATTTTTATGTAAATCCACTTACTTAATTTGTATTTAGCAGTAGAACATTTTCATTTTCGTGTGAATTAAAATGCTCTTAAAACAATTATTTTTTAGTATCTATTTAAAATATTTTTCTGCATATAGAATAATTTCAGTCGGATCAGTGGGAGTTATTGAATAAAAATATTACGAACAAAAGCAAGCTTTAATTAACCATGTTAATTAATAATTAATATTGTTTAATTTTATTCAAGTTAATAACGGAATATTAATAAAAAAATCCTTTCATTGTAATAAATGTGCGAGCACTTTTGCTAATATGAAGTTGAAAGAATAAAAAGGAAATAAACGAGCAAATATATTATTTACCATTTCTCTCATATGTTATTTATAATTACATTCTGGTAAACGGATGCTGCGTCGTCGGCTTCTATCTGTAGTACTGACATGAAATAACTCATTATGAGTATTCTTGCATCGTATTTATTAAATTCCAGTGAACCACCAGGTATCTGATACAAGTCATAGAGACCGAAGAAAACAAATTAATGATGTAAAATGGATACCAAGAATTGATTCAAATTAACCATGTTTACACCATATTTTTTCGAGTAAGTTTTTGAATTTAATTTAAAAAAATTGTGACCTACAGAAAAAAGTGTAAATATACTTTTTCACGACATTACGACGCCTTCCTTTGATGTGCTGGCAAGTGAACTTGCTTTGCTTACGTATCCATGAATACGGTTTTACGCGATTCTGAAACCTTTTTTTTACTCTGAGTAATGTTGATGGATCTCCTGTGCGATGAGGGGCTCTTATTAATTAATTAATTAAAATCATCATCAAATGGTTGGGGTAAGAGTTAGACGGTAGTGGTAGAAATAGAGAGGTGACCACCACTGATTCATGGTTGCGCATCTCCCTACTGTTTTAAAACAACGGTTGGTACAGTTAGAACATTGGAAATGTACCATTATGAAATGCAATAAAATTATTGAGTATTGAAATGGAAACTTGCTTATATGTATACTTCGTCGAACTTACTACCTCCATAACTAGAGGAAAGGGTATATCATATCTCTACAGCTCTGTATTATTTATTTAGAATTAAGAGGCTTTCTACAAAACAAATAAGGAGCTTAAGTTATCCCAATTCTGTAAGTTCATGTTAGGTTCATATAAATAAATAATTTGAAACTTCTTCTTGTGACTCGAAAGCATTAGAATCAACTTTTGACTTTCCTGAATCACTCCTTCATTGTTACTTTGTGAATAATTTTAAACATTCGACAGCTTCTAAGTGATTCTGCGAACCATGGCCAACTTTGTATAACCATGTATAAATACTTGATTATTTTCCTTACCCACGTTATCAGATCTAAATCTGCGCTTGCGTGCATCGGAAGCCACACCAACACGGCTTTATCGTATTTACATAAGAACATCACATTGTAAATGACTGACACTATAATAACTTACATCCAATTAAAAAAGTAAACAGTTTAATCAATTTGTATAATGCTTTCACGCTGTTGCAAAAAATAACTGGAAATTAATAATTGATTGTTGTTTTAACAGTCAGACAACGAGCTAGCAACCTGTTCCTGTGTCAAAGGGTTTCTTTTAGTTTATTCAATTATAAATAGGGCCATCAACAAAACTACTTAAACATTTAAGTTTTAAACATACCATCACCTATTTAAGAACAAGTTGGGTTATGGTAAAAAGTAGTAATATTCACAGAACATAATGTAGATTCCCTTAATTTGAGACTATAACTTACGCTTACGTATATTTCTTGCTGAGCTATTAAATACTTCAAATAATAAACGGTAAATGATGACTGATTAAACTAATGAAACAGATATGCCCTACAAGACAAGACCGATATTTAAAACAGTGTAGTTTTAAGCACGCCTTAATGCGCGTATATGATGAAACTATCAGTTATCAGACACATATAATGGGTCATAGACTATCTGTCGAATTCTAAAGAAACAGTAACCGTATACTCTCGGAAAACCGAGGTGTTGATGATGTACGAATGTTTAATTAATTATGCTCATGGAGCAATATTTTGGAAGCTGCCATCCGAACAAAGCTTAGTCGCGCACAGCTGCACGTGTTGCCTATTCTTTGCAGTCAACCACTCGGTACAAGCGCGTTTGACATATTTTTGAAACAACGTGCAACGCAACAAAACGTAAAAGTAAACCAACGATTCACGGGTCACTGTTGTTTTACATTTCGTTGCGTTTTATTCAAAATTCAGTTTACTTGTTAAATCTGAATACTTCGTAAACTTGGTTGTTTATTTTTGTGCATATTTTTGCTAAGAAGTGTTAAATCGATTATTAAAATCATTTACATGTATACAACAATCGAAACGCTCTAGTTGTATTCTAGTCTAAAAATAACTTAAGAAACAAAAATCTTCATAATACTATTACCTACTCAATGTTGTTAATAGTTCATAAGAGTCAAGTCCTCTGCCCGTCATCTTTACGTAATATCTTAGTCGACTTTTACGTTACCTTCTGAAAGAAATAGGGCAATTCATTGGTGAAAACCTCACAAATCCTACGCTTTATTCGCTTTCTAAGTACAATTTAATACGTAATGGAAAAATAACATGATGAATGTATTTTCCTGTTGACATCAAGAACAGACGGAGTTATCAAAAGGGTCTTATAAAATAATAATAACGTGGACACATCTCCAAACGACAGAACATATAGCTTCATAAAATATGAAAACTACCTGGTCCGTTTACGACGTGATCCCGATATTTCAATCCACTTCAACTGTGCACGTAGGATAATGAACTCAAGTACAAATAAAATATGGACGGAATTGGATTGATTCAAATTCCAATCGTATCAGTCGGTCATTCGTGTAAGTTGTAGGGATGCTTCTTTGAAGTTGGGAATATTTTTTCGTATGTTTTTTGAGATGAACTCGAAATTCTTTTGTCGAGTGGAGGGAATTTCTGATGGATTGTAAATAATCATCATAATGTTTTCTTTTATTTTTTTTACTGGTTCTGTCTGCTTTGAATAAATATGAAAGAGTATCGTTTAGACTTAAGTTCATGACCGTGTCAAAACATATATTTATAGAATATCATTAACATTTAGGTACTTAATTAAAATAATTTTTACTTTAGTTTATTAAAACATATTACTGAAAATTATAAGATCTACAATATTATACAAAAATTATATCATCCTATCTTCTTCTAAATCTAAAGGAATTCGTTCTCAAATGCTCAAAGTTACCAAAAAATCATTTAACCGTTTACCCCACAATTTATCCGAACACAAAACAAATAACGGAACCGTGTCACAACCCTATCACTGTAACTTATATCTGTAGTACGGAAGTCCGTATCTCCCCGGGATCCGGCTACCAGCGGCTACGGTAAATCAATCCGCCATTTTTGTCTACCATCTCATATTTCATATTTACCTCGACATTAGTGTAAATGTGTATTTGCCGGGAAACTGTAACACAATCTAAAGAAGTACCCACCCCTTTGTTTTCCCTTGCATGGTATTCTTTCCTTTATTTATTCACGAGCGATCGTTCGTGGAGGATTGTTTTTTCAATTGATTTTACGGAGGTTTAATTTATTATGGCTGTGTTTATCCGTTTTTGCTTTGATTCTTTGACGGAGTCGCATGAGGAATGTGTCTGTCGATTTTTTTGAGGTAGGAAGATTGCTTGACATTCTTGGACAAATTATGTTTATATAACTGTTTTTTATACATCCACCGGTGCGGAATGTGGCCCAAACATTTCAATATTTTTTCGGCAATTGAGAAAACGCGTTGTTTTAATAATTTATGATTCACGTTTTTAATTATACTAATCATTGAAGTGTGGAGAACTAGCGAAAACGTGTTTTAGAAATATCGTACGGACTATGCGATGTAATGCAGAATATTCTTATATAGAAGGCTCCTTTTAGTGAGGATAAATGAGATTGTGTTCCATCTCACACCGGATACGTGAACATGATAGTGCTGAGCATCAACATTAAGTTTATACTAGGAAAGGGTACTGTTGTTTATATTTAAGACTAGAATCTGCACGCTAACTCGTCTGAGTGGAAATTTTTCGTCTCTTTCCGGGATTAAAGTAGCCTATATGATATATCCACCTTGAAGGTAGTAAGGTATTCAAAAAATTAGTGTAAAAATGTTGGAAATCGGATGGAAAGTTTTAAAGTTCATCTACTTATATTAAAACAATTTTTCTTTACTGATTATTCAAGTATAGATAGTGTCTCAAACTTCAACAAAAAAGATCACGAGTCTATAAACCTTTGTTATGCCGCTCTTTTGAGGTCTTGTCCTAACGTGGGAAATTGATTGCCATTCATATGACTTAACAGTAAAAATACATGTCATTAATAATTAAGGAACTTTTTTACCAAAGGAATAGCATAGTCCCCGCTCCTTTGTAACATACCGTAAGAGCCAAGCCGCGTGCAACCGCTAGTATATACATTACGTAATAAAAGTATAGGTAATCTCCACACTAATATTATAAAGGCGAAAGTTTGTGAGTTTGTATGTTTGTTACCTCTTCACGCTCAAACGGCTAGACCGATTTTGATAAAATTTGTTATGCAGGTAGCTGACACCTTAGATTAACACAGGTTTCTTTTTACTCCGAAAAAATTTAGCGGATAAAACCGCGGGGCGCAGCTAGTAAGTGATGAACACCCACAATCATCCACTGCCCTCTCCTTATAGGTTAATACCCGGTAAATATAACATAAACTAGGTCAAAATTAAAATGAAATCTCGTGCGTTAGTAATAGGTATAATAATGGGCTAACTGATTACATAGACTTATTTCAGTCGTCCGTATAATGTGGGTGTAAACTGAGATAAGTCTAGTAGGATGTATTTTATACAACACTCCGCACTAGAATATTAAGATAATTATGGCGTTTTAGAGTTGTCTCAAGTTATATTATAGCAACGTTACGCAAACAGTATTATAGTAACTTAAACCACAACGAAAATTGTATTTTGAATTTATGACGGATACTTTTTTTGCATTTTCGTAATTTTTTGGTAAATTTTAACTATAAAAAATATGAACGGTGTAAAAATATAACCTGGTATAAAAAGTACAGTCAGCAACGTAAATAGCTGAACTGTATATTTTATGTTTTTCCTTAAAATGTTCTCAGACGTTCTTTTGTTCACAAAATAATTGAAACTATACAACGGTGTAATTTTTTTTAAATTACACACATATTAAGTTACTTTCTACCTGCTTATATGCTGACCGTACAATACGGATGTAGTACCAGTCGGTCTGTATACAAGATCTGGTGTCGGAATCACATAAATTTGTCAAAGGATGATTGATGTCTTGGGCTCGTCGGGGCTTATCTACCGCCGCCGGCTATGTCCGGCTACTGGGCTGGTCAGCAATTAATCGAGCGCCAACTATCTACACAAGTATACAAATATCATGGAAACTAAATTAATTAGGTTTTAAAAGTTCAAAAGCCTTTAGAGATTCTTGCCAGTCCTTTTCAAGTAATGACATCTTGACGTTACCGTTACAGTGTTCTTGAGTTTTCAATAGCGGAATATTTTTTTTAATTTGTGTATACAAATCTATACTAATATTATAAAGCTGAAAAGTTTGTATGTTTGCTTGAACGCGCTAATCTCAGGAACTACTGGTCCGATTTAAAAAATTCTTTCGTTCTAAATTGATAAAGGAAACTTGAAAAATGATGGACACGAGCAGGACTTGAACCTGCGACCTTCACCTTACCGTGGCGATGCTCTAACCTACTGAGCCATCGTGTCACTGCTAGCACCCATCAAATTTCAAGTTCCCTTTTAGTATTTACATCTTAAGGGTGACGTCAGGCATTTTCTGTTGGAATCTATGATTACCAACTCAGTGTTATACCTTTACAGCTATAAATCACTAAAACGATGATATCAACCCAAATTCATATGACTTTTTGTGTCATTTTTGCATGTTGCCCATTTAAGACATAAACCTTTCACAACAAACCTAAAACCCAACCAGTAATAAAAGATGTCGAAATAAAAAAAAGGTAGATTGGCTAACTGTTTTTTCATGATAAACTTCAGTAACATTACATTGCCATCAATTATGTAGAATGGAAAACTACGATTGTCATGTTCACAATAACATTAAAATATGCATTGTTAGCAAAGCGTTATAATAGTTAATGCAATAGCAAATATTGTATTTGGCTCCAATGATTAGTATGACAATATAATCAATTATTACAATCAGGAATACAGCGCAATAATAACGCTACGATACACTACGTAGCTGTTCGTAGTGGCTTCGTAGCAGTTTCGTAGCAGTGTAGCTCTTCTCCTATCAGAATTCCGTTACTTGGAAATAATAATATTTAATACTCATATTTCTTAGCTTATAGCTTTAACATTAATTTATACTCAGGAGGTATTTTATTTTCATAAGACCCCTATTACTAATTAAAATTTCTAAGAAGTTTTCAGGTATGAGTTCTTATGTTTTTGCAACTGAATTCCAGATATTGTCTAAGCTGACAGCAAAATTATCTTAAAGAAAACAAATTATTTCTTCTTTTAAATTCAGATAATTAAAGTATACTTGGAATTTATAATAAGTTCCTAAAGTCAATGTACGAATCTGATGAGGTATTTCTCCTGTATCATCGCTGTATTGTATACGCCTTTTATATATACTTGAATGAATACTGTGTTCCTATTGAATTGTTGTGCACGTCTATAATTGATGTAAACACTAACAAATACAAAAATACAAAAATAAAATTACCTGTAAATAGGTTTTCCACCAGTTGCCTTCCCCGCGCGGAACCACAGCACCATGTAGACCCTGTCTTCGTTGGTGTCGGGTGTGACGTCACACGGCAGTGATGCCGTGCGGCCCAGCACCGCGTCCACGTCCACCGTCGACACTGCAACAATGAATACATACTGTAATACAACTATTGTTGCTACTGAGAATTCCCTACAGAAAAAAACTTAAGAGCACTTGGCCCAACCCTGCTATCGAACTAAGAACTAGTTAACAGTCACACTTGCGGTCACTTGACCACAACTCCAAAGCGGTAACTAGGTATTTATGCTTATTAAAAACATTGCTAAAGTCGACACCATTCCAACAAATTACTTTCAGTCTGTTTCGAATTCAGAAAACATCGTTATTTTCTCAAGGACTGCCTCTAACGACCAATCACAGCTCATTGGCTTCGTCCGCACCCTAGAGTTCTAAGTTAAACTTTAATTAATTTTTAGTCCGCCTATAAAGGGTACCGTATAACTCCTTTTAGGTTCCGCTCCTCATTATTTCTTTCATTATTCCAGCGTCCTCCATACCTGCGTACCCTCTATACCGTTAGCCACATCCCTCACATAGTGGGCACGTTATTACACGTTATAATACAGTCTTAAGGCTCACGGTACCCCTCACTAGTCGGCCCCACTGTGCCATAATTATACTATAAGTGCCGTAAATTACTGGAAGAATTTTCTCATACATACTACCTCTTCCGTTCAGTTAATTTAATACAAGTTACGTCCCCTCCGCACGAGCTACTCGACGAAAACTTATCACGAAAATCCGTTTTATGAAAAACATAATTTTATTCACATTTTTGTTTTCTTCATCGTCAAGGAGCGAGAGAGAATACACGTCGTTTGTTGAGCAATATCAACGAAATTGTGTTCGTACAAGCGCGCCGCCATTCAGCCATGATACTCGTTAGATTAAAATGCATGCATACTTCTGTACAGCACAGCAGACGAAAGCTAATTTCGGTTTCCCAAATCGTCGACACGAGACATTCAAGCTACCCGCACATTCCGCTAACAAGCCCCGCCTCCGTATAATTCTAAGGAAAAGAATGCCTAAGTGAATATCACTGTTATTCTGTACTTCCATCGTTACGATTCCTGACTTTCCTTTCCCGAGGCGTTAAACAGACTATGAATATAAATAAACGCAATATTAAAACGCTCCGTTTCCACACCGCATGAAATAATCTTCTTTTCTTTAAGGAAAAACTGTCACGGTGTTGGGGACAAGTAATGTACACCATCAGTCATACTTAGGAGGAATTTTCAATTTACTCAGTGTGAAGACTACCCTAATAAAGACGGATTACTTGGTCTCGCGGTGCCAGTCGGGTATCAATTTGCTTGAAGACCCAAGAGGTATTGTGCGCCCGATATAATATTGCGTAACTTTTTTATGTCCTAGACAAATTATGTACAATAGCCCTTACGAGGAAACTAACCTTGGAACCTTGTCGCTATGTATAATGCCGTCTGTGCCAAATCCGTAATATGGTTTTTATCAAATAATCTTTACTACATGACTGCTCCAGTTTAGTTGGTCGTTACCTAAGTGAATTTCTTGGTAAAGTGGACTATAAAGCTAAATATATTTTGTAGTTTCCTATTAGTTTCACTGTTACCAAGCGAGTTCATAGCAAGCACATTAAAACGCGTTATAATTAAAATAACGAATGAGTTATGTCTATCCAATCTAAAAGTTATGAATGCCAATTAAATAGTTGAGTGACAAGTAAAAGCTGACAGCAAAACAATGAATATTTTGATACAATCGTTTTTATAGATAGTGATTTAAACTTTTTATCTAAAAATGAATATGCTTCAGAAGCAGGGAAAAAGTTTTGATGTAAACAAAACGAAAGAAAAAGAGCAATCCCAGCTTACAGTAGGACGAGACACGACGCCTACTCGCATTAAGATAAGAGCGAAGAAATGAAATTCCAAATCGGTCGCGCCCCTTTATTTCGATGTCACCGCCGCGTTTGAGTTAGAATAATTTCACAATAAAGCTGTTCTGACAAAGCCTCAACTTTTGACGTTGAATGTCACGCATAATGTATCGGAAATATAAATTATATTAGATTGGGGGTTTGCTGTTGTAATGGTCGGCTATAACGCGCCCGCAAAGATTGTGTCGTGTTGGAGGGCACTAAAGAATTGCGCCGCTCATTATTGCGGTGCCGAATGTGGCCAGATGAGTGGTGGGGGCATGTCACGCCACGCGAACACGTGTGGGCTCCGTCAATCGCGCACGTTTAATGGTCAACGCGATCGGAATATCTCGACTCAGTAAGCTAGCTGCGCTTTGACGCTCTGCTGAAATTAGTCTGCTTTGCGATTAGTAAACGGGCTGAATATCAATTTTACTGAATATATGGTTTTAAATAGATCCTAGTTTAATATGACAATACAATGTATGGCAATCAACGTTCCTTTATACCTGTCAGTGGACTAAAATAAGCCATCTATTTTTTACCTATTATTGTTTGACTGTATGTAAGCTCCGTACGAGTAAATTCTACTTAAAGCGTATTTTAAACTTTGATAAGTCTTGTCATGCTAGTCTTAAAGAAAAAATAATGCAAGATTGCAAACGTATTAAAATAATGTTGCCATTTTATTAAGTAAAATGATCGATCTTGTAAGTCAAACCAGTCCAACTATGGTTAGACCACTTAACAAACCAGTTCAAAAATAACGTTATAGTAGAAAACCTATTACTGTTATTTCAAGATACTAACTCCACATTCGAGGTGTAGTAAAACCGTACAACGTACTCAAGTACACTAAAAAGACGCTAAACTTCGCGAAGGGAAGCTAAGAAAAGCTCTTACGTCTCTCGTTCTCTCAATATATCATATTTTTTCGTAGACTCTGAAGATATACGAGCGGTTGTTTCGCGCGTGACAGGCTTCCGGGGGTAATATTAATAAAATTATTGTGGAGACACGTCGCAAGCCCCGGGCCTGACCTACTCGTCTCACGCGCGAACTACTCCGCTGCCGCTAACTGTACGCTGTACAGTTGTACACAGCACACATGTGTGATTGTGTGCCCACATTATGGTTCTGCAGCGGTACGAACGATGCGACAACTTGGACTGTTACCATTACAGTAACGTTTACAACCGCATCATGAGGTGGCCGGTTAGCAATGTTGTATATTATGCCTCGGCTTTTAATATAATTCTTACATTCTTTTCAGTAGTTTTTATGGTGATTGAATAACAAATATTTCACCGAAATCCTCTTAGATAGATTAAATAAACATAGGTGCAATATTTTGTAATATATGTACATATTACAAAATATAGTAGATCAAAATGTTGTAGATCATACACATGTGTATTATCTATAAAAAATTTCATAGTTTCACATTTCTTTCACGTGAATAAAAACTGCCTACCAGGCAAGCATAATTACCGGTAACCTCAAAATTTCACGGAAATACAATCCCGTTTAATATTTAGTCGTGGTCTAAATAAAGGTCAGTTCGGACATTATGGGTTCTGGGAATCACTCATTAGTGACTGTTGGAAGTTTACTCGTAACACTAGCTACCGCGACGATGCGACGTGTTCACCAACACAGGCGCGCGGTGTAGCATGTGTAGTGACAGTGACACCGTTGTGTGCGACTGTACCGCACTGTGGACTCGCGAGCATGACGCTAACAAATAATTTGCACTTTCATTAACGAGCATGTGCTGTGTTTTCTTGTACTTCAACTCGAGTATAGTAATGATTTATTACCTAATAAGGTTTTGTACTCATACAAATTACCTTAGTTATACAAGTTATGTGCTGTAGCTTGTGCCGTGTTACCACGATAATCTAACAAACGCGAGGGTATGTTAGAAACCTCTTTAGTTAATTCTAACGATCTAGTTAATTACTTCACTTTAAACAAAATCTAGGCTCGACTCGCGCCTAAATAAAACGAACAAGAAAAATGTAATAGACCGCCGCAAGCGAGGCAATATATCTGGTGGCGGATATTTATTATTGTCGTGCATAGCGGTATCGGCCGCGCTCGATCATCGCCGATATCCAATTACATTAAAAATTCAATTCATTCATCACGTCTACAATGAGTGGGTGGCGATCAGTTTTTTCGGCATTGTGCCCTTTGATTATATTCGGTGCTGAGCACACCCATCCATTGCGCGACCACAAAAAGGTCGCTGAAGCCACCTCGGCCGACTCTCGTTTTCCATTCGTTCCGCTGTCCAGAAATTTTCGCAATAAAATTAATCGTTCCAATAAAATTGGAGCCGAATAGAGCTACCCATGCATGAACACTTTTTAATTGGGTCGCTCTTTTTGCTTCTTTCGCAGGCATCCAAACGAGAAATCGAACTTGAGCATGTCCCTCGTTTACATTTAGATGTACCTCGTCACTGATGAGGTGTACTTATGTATTATTATTTTTAGATATCAATACGTTATTATAGCTTAAACTGGTCAGTCTCGCAATTATAATATTTCCTAGAAATCGCAAACACAGACCTGTTGCATAAAGAAACTCTTATAAAAAAAAGATCGAATTTCAATGTAGAATAAAAAGATGTAAGTATGAAACTATTGGAAAGTTTCTGCTCAAACATAACAAGCGCTTGAAATACGACATGTTATGTTCAGCGCTCTCAATCAAAGTGAGCAATTTGTTGCGTGTAAACGCAGCTCCCGACGGATTGCATAAAAATCAGACAAAAACATGGAACAACGATCCGTCGAACAAACGAAAATATATTTCCCCATTTTCATTTTCGACAAGCAATCGCGTTTAATGGGTTGAGCGCGATTCCCACTTGAGTTTGTTCGATTTTGTTTCATTTGATCGCTTCAGCGATTCACCGTGAGGTGTGGCATGAAATGGCGATAAAAATAGTCATTTTATTACTTATTCGTTAATTTGCATGAATGAAAGTTTTCCGTGACTAAAAGCATGGTTTTCGTATGAATTGCACATGTGTCGCTACAGTCTGTAGTGTTTTAATTGTAAAAAGTACTGGTGAGTTGATACTAATTAATACAATTTGTTTTTAATGGACTTTTACAACACACGGTATGAATAATGTTGTGATAGAAGTTCGGATTTAGTTGGACTTGTTTTGTAGTTGGTTTAATTGATTGTTAAATGCGAACATTTGATTTTAAAATAAAAAATAGGTAGTAGAAAAAATAATAGCCTTGAAACTCTAAAAAGAGAGTTTCGGAAATATTGTTAGAGAATTCTTACCTAAATCCTCAGCGTCCTCGCTCCACTCCCCTTCCTGCGCCCAGCAAGCTGCCAGCATCACCAGCAGCCGCAGCCACATCACTGAGCACATAGTAACTAACCTCCTTTACATTGCACCATAAACAATCACAAACACAATCACATATAATATGTTTTTTACACTTCATTTACACGGTGCCTGGCATCCTGCCAGCACTTATTATGTTCTTTTATTATTTTTAATAATGTCATCCTTTTTGTCACCATTTTCTTTAGGCCGAGTGTACCTGAAATATTAAAAGTTATGTACTATAAGTAGATAAAATATTACACATGTTATGGATTACAAAGTAATAACAATTCTGAATTATAACAAAATAATTTTTATTCATTTTAATTTTAAACCATAACATGTGTAGGTAGACATTTTTAATATTTTTATAAAATAAGTTGTGTTTATTTTAAAGAAGACCTATATAAATATAAAAAGATATATAACCTATGTTAAAAAAGATCCCGACGAATTGAGATCCTCCTCCTTTTTATTGAAGTCGATTAATAATTAAATGTAACTCTCTTTTGTTCGCACTATATTAGGTTTGAAAAACATTAAGTAAAAACTAGCCATTTCTAAATGAGTCACCCAAAGGTCAAATAGTAACGGAAAGCCATGTGACGTAGTTACGGTAATAATACAATTAAATTTCAATTGCCTACCACGTAGTTAGCGAGTTTGGTATCATAAGAACGTTTCAATAAGTATCGCTTGACATTTACGCTGTCATTTAATCTAATGATCGATATTTAATTGTTTAGACTTATTTATTAGTCTATACCATATTTTGTGAATCGTCTATAACTCGTTATTTAAGTTGTATCGAGTTCGTTATCCTGACGCAGATAAACTTTATTTTTCAGTAATAAACTAAACTCTGCAGGCGGTTATAAAAGCGAATTTCAAACTACAAAACCGAGTACAGTGTTCGTTGAGCGGACTGTTTTAGGAAGTAAATCTCTGCCAAAACGATGCAGCCCTTGCACGTTCGCGAGGCAGTCGGCCGCCTGTCTCGGCCCAATTCAGCTGTCATTCCTCTCCTAATAATGTGCGGAACAAAACGTCGGACATCATTTTCAACAGGAAATTGACTTTCATTGGATTTTTCGCGTTCTAAAAACGAAGGTTCACCAATATTGTGAATCTTTTGTTTTGACGCCGGAAAGCTTTTGTTTGCGCTTTTTTAAAACGTTTAAGTGATTGTATTTTGGTCGACGCTTAATTTAATCATCTCTATAATTATAAATGTTTGTACTTTGTTGTATTTTAATTTCAATATTTCTAAGTTCCCACAGTAATGAGAACTCAGTGTAAATTCAATGGATGATTGGAATAAGAGGAAAATGAGAGTTTTAATATTGAACGTTGATTCTCGGAAACAACGTCGAATGAAACTGTAATATTCCCGTCAATTGCCTTCCTGTAGTTTGCGCGGACGGTCCATAATCCTTAACCTGCTTTTAACACTTTATATTGAACGAAATTGTTGGCATTTTGACAACACGAGGGTATATTCCTACATATTATTGTAATAGTAGTGCTAGTGCTAGGTAGTGTAGTTCAGTTATGATGCCAAATGTAATATTATCGATATGAGAAGGTTCGCTTTGAGCAATAATTGCTGTTAAAAATCTTTCTATTAATAATGTGGAAGTTAATATAGTATGTTGGTAACCTTATCATGAATGAAACAGGGTACCAAATTTTTAACTTGAAGAACTTAGGCTACTTTTTAATATGAAAAAGGCGTGATTATTTAAGGGTGAATCTTAGACTATTGGATCCGTCAAATAGATCTGATGATATAGTGACTAATAAAAGTTGAATGAAGACGACACAAAACATTTCCTTAATTATTTTCTAATACTTAGTGATATATAAAAAGGATGATATTTAATACGCAGAATATGTATATACCTACGTACATATAAAACGCCCAGATGGCTACAATCCATTTAGTCATTATGATCCGCATAAACACGCACATATACATGTGTATATATATAACTCCGCGTCTATAATTAATATGAGTACATCGACCTCAAAGGAAATCGTTTCGGTCATAAACACATTGAAACGTCTAGTAGAACATATGTTCAAAGGGTCCGTTTTCAGTCCCCTGTCAGAAATATAAAACTTTGACGCTTGGTTACGCATATACACGGGTAAATAATGTCTTTTAATCTCTACAGAAGCCTCTGACCCTTGTCCTGGGGAATAAAAACTTTCCAGAGAGGTTAGAAGCAGTGACGTAGAATTTATTTTCCGATTATATTGTGTAATACTAGCTTAAATGTAGAGAGGGCCGGCTTGAGAATGACGAAGTAGAAGGCAAATTACATCGTAGGCTCGTAGCTAGCCGAAAGCCGAATTACTAGCGTTCCCATTTAATTGTTGTTGCATAATTAGGTACTGCTGAAATGTCTACCAATTGTTTGTTGGAGGCAAAGACTATTTTATTATTAAAATTGAGACTTAGAGTCGATACTGACGTTTATATTTTGCTTATATGGAAACGCTGACGTTTATAGTTTTGCTTCAATTCTTTATAAACATGGGAACTAAAAGCTAGGGGTAACAGGGGTACATGAAATATATTAATGATAAACATACTGCTGTTTTTTACTATTTGTAACTTTAATTGACTATAATAAGATTAATTTACACTTTGTAGCTAGTGAAATTATAAGACTAATAGCTTTTAAGACCCTTCTCTGTTAAAACAAGTAAATAAACGAAAACGGGAAAACGTAGAGGTAATTTTTCTCTTTTAGGAAAACGTTTTATTATAATCAAATGAAAAGCAACAGAAACCCGACATGTTTTTCTTTATTGACTCAGGCCTATTGGCCAATCCGTCAGTCCGGGTCAGTTTGCTTAGCTCTAGTACATTTATATTATTCGTTTTAACTTATTTAGTTCGTTTTGTGTAGTCGCCGAGTAAAGAGCTTTCGAGGACTTTGGCCTAGTCTATTAAGTAAAATTGAACACAACCGCAAACAGGCTTTGACAACGTTATATATTTTCCCAGGCTTTTGCCTACTATGTAATTCTGATAAGTTTCTCAAAGATTATTGTTAGAACATAATGTAAAGTGTTATAAGTCTATCTGCTTAAGGAGTGTCAGTCAATGTTAAGAATCTGGTTATATGTTCTATCCCAAATAGAGTACAAACAAAAACACGTATACCCTGTGAATTACATCAGCGATAATTTAAAATAAATTGAAAATTTAACCATTAACTCTGCAGAAGTGGATCTTTTAACCCGTGTAGAAACGATACTTGGTTTAATTTCAGGCTTTCGATTTATGGTTTGATAACAACGTATCTGATACGTTTATGGCGAATGTGCATGACCATACACACCCAATGACTGTGGCGTTAGTTACAATAAATCACTTGAGGGCGACGTCAGCCGTTTTACTGCCGAGAAGCTTCGTGAGGCAAAAAAAACTGAATATAAACCAAAAATAAATGAACATAATATAGATTGGCCGTAATAGTAGTATCCCCATAGATTCCACAAGTGTTTTACCAACCGCCTACTAAAAGGGACATCCATATCCTGATAACTTTTTAATAAACATGAATATTGCTCCGACGTCATAAATCTTGTAACCGACTGTATCGCAAGACAATTTAGTTTATCTCATTTTTTATTGAATATAAAATGGCTGAGTGCGTACCTTCTCATACCCGATCTGGTTATTTATTGCACAAGTTTGTTTTTGACCGCCTCACGTACTTTATAGGGCGAACCTTTCCTATCCCGAATTGCCAATTGCTATTTGATATATACTTTATGCTGTAACTTTCCGATCTCATATTTCTTGCTATTTTTTTGCTGTGTTTTACACGATTGCATTTGTTTAACAATATATATTTTGTTGGTAAAAGATAGATGGATGAAAGGAATGATTATTTTAATTTATCTGTTTAAACTTAATATTTTTTTTTTTCCAAACTATAATTAAGGCGTTCAAGGACCTACCTATGCGACCTCAAATGATGCGCAGTAAAGAGCAAATAATCAACCCATTACACAATGTATGTTTTAATAACATTTGAAAGGTACATTTATTGCTTTGCAAAACAACTTCAACCCTATTCACACGTTGTAGATACGAAGCAATATACACGGCAATTCTCATTCCCATCCAATATGACAAAAACCGCCAATACAAAAGGGGCGCTCTAAAAAAAAGGAATAACGAGAGAGATTACAACCGTGTTCATTCTAAACCATATCCAGTGATAATGACGGGCTAAGGTCCGGTATGAGCCGAGCGCACACCGCTCCAAATGGGCGTCAATGCTTTGGAAAGACCCTCTTTCGGCCAAACGACAATGCTGAATCTTTTATTAGTTTCGTGAATCGACGGCCAGTTGACATAACCGTCGTCGACATCTGTTGTGATATTACGCCATCTTTTCCAGGGCGTAGTTCCATCGATCCCAGCCGGGAGCCGAATCGACTATTTTTGTGCACGTGGAATATCTGAGAGGCCAGAATTGAATTCGCCCGAATACGTGTAGGCGCCGTGTAGGACACAAAATTGCTGGAATCGGCAGATGTACCTACGTAAGTACCTACGGTGTCATCAGTTTATTTGTGTATTATGTATAGGTAGTGTTTTGGTTGATCGCTTTTGATTGTTTTATTACCGTTGCATAGGTAAGTTGAGTTGATAACATTTTCAGTTAGTGCATTACTATGTATACGGTTTCGTGTATCAGATAATAATCTGTACTTAAATCCATCTAAGGAACGGTCTGGATATCATAACTCTCAGAATTAAACAAGTGTCCCTGGAGGGTACAAAGCCAACATTTCCTATCCCATGCCTTCGAAAGCGGACCCTCTGAGTTTGTCCCCTAAGGACTAATTAGAATAAAAGAGTGTTAAACTTGCTCTAACTGATGGACGCTATTGGGCAGCGCTTTTGCTTCACTCTATTCCGTAGAGAGTGCCTTTCCGGGTAATTCTGTGTCGACATGAATATTTTATTGTTTGTAATGTGACTTTATTACGCTAGTCTTTATCAGTTTAGCTTTTTCTCTAGTGAACGTGACAGCATCCAGTCCTGTTGGATGGTGATGTTCATTAACTTGGGGATGGGATTTCTGTCAGACTTATTTAAGCTTAATAGTCGGAATTATGTTCAGTTGTTGCAGTCAGTAAGTAATTGAAGTCCGAACTTTCAATAGTTTTCAGTTTTTATTTCAATGAAGGCTATCGAGTTCACCTGAGACACCGCATCGCAGTAAGCGCAACCTAAGCTTTTGTTTTAAGATTAGCTCCAAAACTAACTTCGTCTTGTTTTTGTAAAACTGTTCCGGTACAAAGGATCTCACCAGTAAGTATGCCTATTGTTTTGTATTCAAGTCAAGATATCAACAATAATATTTTGTTTAAACAGTCTCGTGCAATAACGATTTCGACTCAACTTGACGGTTTTAAGAACCATGACAAGCGTGTCCTAAAATTGTTATCAGTAACTAACTAATTAGATTTTTATACAGATTCTTAGTTTGCACATGACTCAAGACCTTTAAGTAAAAAAACGTTAACTTAAGCTTACAAAATATACAGGATAGCAAAACGATAACATAAAAAAAAATTATTTCATCAAAGATAAGACAACAGGCAGCTAAACAAGATACAAAAACGGTGGAACGCAACAATAATGCAAGGTGTATTTCCAAACCAATCTGTTATTCATTTGAATATTTAAAAAAAACTGAAATCCTGTTTCCGAACCTCAATAAAATGTCGTACAATGAGGCAACGTTCGACACCATATCTGAACGGAACATTTTATTTTCTACTGAAGGGAAATTCGACAGTCGTAAAATAAGCCGCAAAGCAAATCTGTCATGATGTCATTAAACGGCTGGCCACGAGGATTATTTTTATTTCTTGCCCAAGATTTATTTTCCTTAGATTAGCATTCCTCTTATTTATGCTAATGTAATTTTAATGGCGCCGCCTTTTTCGGCTAATTTCATTTTACGAAAAACTCCTTGGATTTGTTTTAAACCTTGGCTTATTAAGATGGTTTTGGTGACGATTCTACTTTAATAAAATTTGAATTATCGGTTTAATTAAGCTTGAGACAACTAATTTTCCTTATCTTTCTATATTATTTCGCTTTGGGTGAACGAGTCATTAAGTTCAGAAATCCTTTATTGTAATGGCCCTGTATAATTATCTAAGTGTATTTTTAATTGACTTTGAAATTCCATTATTGTATATGGTATCGACATTAGAAAAGTGCGGAGCCGCAATAAGTCAACACGGCGACGACGGAGTCACGAACGGTTGTATCGGGAAATTCGGATTGAAAGAAATTCTGTGTAGGAGCCTGACACGAACAAACTGTGGCGTGCCGGCGGCGGCGGCGGGTCGACGCGTAATTGTCTTCATCTTCTACCACGAGCATTTGTTTACAACTCGAAACGTTGAGTGACGGTACCAAACGACATGGCCGCACGACACCACACTAATCCACAATCAAATGGACTTGCGTCCAACTTAGAGTTGTATTTATGGCAGCGTATTGCGTTACGATTATTAAAGATAGTTAACAGAAACATAAAGTAGAAAGTGCTCAGCTTGAATCGACGACTTTGAGACTTAAAATATGAATATTAAATCGCTTCAGCACTTTATTTCAATATTAATTTCTGCTTTGCTTAAAACAGTCACGTATTTGTTTGAGTCAATATCAAAGATATTTACTAACTACTAAAGTTTTTATTGTTAGCGTGTCTATAACATCTGAGGCGAAAAGTTCTTGTCAAAGAAATTTGGGGTTTCATTCATATTATTTTATACTACGCATGCATACGAATCGAGTTGGTTATGGCACGGTTTTGCATGACAGAAATCGTTCTTTACGTTGCTTCCGCCATCATAAAACTAAACTGTTCACTCGCAACTCGATATCGAGTGAGTTTTACGTAAATCGAGAGTTCGTGGTACTGCTTATTTTTATTTATTTACCGGTAAAACATTGCTTACGAAACAACATTACATGTTCTATCTGTACAAATAGAATCGAGTGTTATTAGGCGGTTGACATTTGTCGGCTTATCTGTAAAAATGTTTTGCAATTGAAATAAATTTAGTAAGAAGTAATGTTATTAATTGCAATGAAATTTATTTTTTATGATATTATAATTATAAGCAATTAAAAAAGAGGCTACGTGATTATTGATTATCAATAATATTTGCTGGGAAACATACATACATGTGTCGAAATACTCTTCATTCCTTCCCCATTATATTTTTTTTTTAAATAAACGTCGCCCCACACTAGGAATATTTCCTGTATCGTGGGTGCGTTTCACAAACATGAAATATCACATACACAAACACCCAGACTCGGGACAATCTAATGTGGATCGCACAAATTTTTGCCCCGTGCGGGAATCGAACCCGCAACCCTTAGCGCAGCAGTCTAATCGCTTAGCCACTGCGCCAATCAGGTCGTCATTCAATTAATAGGCATTTATTAAATTAAATGTTACTAGTTTCATCTTTTATTTACCTAACTGTGTCTACAACTGGCGAACTATGTTTTTCATTTTTCAGTATAAAACATACTGTTTCGGGACGAGCTTTTGTCGCCTAAATTCATTTAGCTAACAAAAATGTTTGAAATTGGCTTATACTCGTGAGAGCAACTGCAGTTTTTTAACTTCGTTTATACGAAATACAGTTAAGAAATGAGGTTAGCATTCATTAATAGAGTAGCAAAAGATCGGAGTAATTATCACAATAAATGGTATTCTTGCTCGCTCGCTAAATGTTTATATAATTTGAATGTTTTTTTAATTGTATCTATAAAACCTTAAATCTGTTTTGTATTGGAATCTAGGTAGTATGAGATTACACGTTATACTGTATATTATATGTTTTACTTTTTTACTAACAGGTAAAATAAGAGGACATTCCTAATTCAATGTTTGAGTTGATGGCAATAGGCTCGCCCCTCGGGCCTTTTATGTAACTGGCGAAACGTGGATGTATTACACACTTCTGCCTACCACTTCGGGGAATACAGGCATGATTGTTATGTAATTAAATTGGTATTGTTTAAAAAAATTATTTTTCCGTGCTTTGGTAAAAACCTACCTAGACAGACAATGGAATAAGAACTATTGAAGTAGCTTGTTTCTTAGACGCCACGTTTTTTGTGAAATGCATGCAGGTTGTTTCCCCGATACCGTGATTGCAAGCTATAAGCCTCTCTTTACGGCCTGTATTCTTTTTTACTCTCCCTATAATTTCCCCAACGGGTACTTAGTGTTTTATTCCGATGAATCTGATTATAGGCGATGTTAAGTGGTGGGGAGGTGTATAAAAGAAAGGTAATAGTGATATTTTTCAATCGATAGTGTTTCTAGTGGTACTGGTTTTGATAGAAACTATTTCAATGAGTTGTACTTTATCATGGTTATGGCTGATTAGGAGTGGTATCAGTTGAAGTTTTAAAGTGCTGCTGCTGCGCTAAAGGCTGCGGTTTCGATTCCCACACGGGACAAAACTTTGTGGGATCCGCAGATATTTTTCCCAAGTCTGGGTGTTTGTGTATGTGATATTTTATATTTGTGAAACGCACCCACGGTACATGAGAATTTTCTAATGTAGGGCGATGTTTAAAAAAGTGTTATTGAAGATTAGGGGGAAAAGTTAATTTTTTATGAAATAATCCTTGAGTTTTGATTCCTGCGAAAAGACTAACTGTTTCGCTTGCGAGTTCGTTTCTCGTATTATCCAAACGGTGTAATTAGCAGATTTACTATCAATAGAGAATAGGCTCTTAGATACTTCTGAGTTCTGACGACTATAAAAATAGTTCATTGACTACAAACTTGCAAAACATTGAAGAAATTTTGAACATATCCAATTTCAAAAAGGTTAATTTGGTAAAGGTGAATACCTCGTACGATTTCACTTCCCCTTTTTTTTACATTCACGCTGAAATTGACATAAGCGATAGTCATGTTATTCGAGAAGACATGGCTGTTGACATACAAATTTCGTTATAAGTGAAAATCAATCTGAAAGTCTGTACCAACATAAATGTTCGATCATAATTATAACTGGGTGACACAAGACAAGTAGAATACTACTTGATATGAGTTTAACGTTGAGGATAGCTTATGCCGTTATTAATAGATCGGTAGACTAAGTAAGTCTAAGTTAGTTGGACCGCCTAAGTTGGGTCTTTAGCAAAGAAGTTAGATAGACTAGTATGTAGATACTATTACTACTAAATAATAACAGTAATGTTTCAGCCTGTGTTGTCCCCCCACTGCAGGGCAAAGGCCTCCCTTTCATTCCACTTTATTTGGTCGTGTGTTAAAGTGGACCAGTCTCTCCTGCAGGCAAGCAGATCGTCATGCCACCGTCTGGGTCTACCGCGAAGACGTCGTTATTTTGTGGGACCCAGTCGGTGCAAATTTTTGCCCATAAGTTATTGGTCATGCGGCAGACGTGTCAATAACAATTATATAAATCTAATTTGTACAAATAGGCAATGGTGTAGTTTACAATGCTGAATCACAATACACGAAATAATATACCTACTACTTTCTGTAGGATTTTAAAGCATCTATATTGTTGGCTATGTAAGCTATTTTTATTAACTTGTTTGTAACAAAATATCAGAACACCTAATAACCTTTACCTTTTTGCACTAGCAAAAAGGTAAAGGTTATTAGGTGTTCTGATATTTTCAATTTTGTTTCAAAGTTATTCCAAAAATATGATATCGCAATAATACCAATAATATTCAGATGTCGGGTGAGTTAAAATTTCATATGAAAATTGTTTTGTAAATCATTGGATAAAATAAAAATAAAATGAGCCCATACATCGTCTGTTTTTGCGCGATGACAACAAAATCTTATGATCCTTTTTATATAGGTTGTGTTTTTCTTCTAAAACCCATTATTAATGTATACCTGTATTTAATAATCAAATACTTTAAAAGTGATGTGAAAAAAATTGGACGTGTCCTTATTGAGATTGTAAATCATGCCTATTTATTTTGTTATATACTTCTTTTAACAACAAATGATTTGTGCATAGAGGTGGTTTATTGGTCAGGGAGTGGCAAAAAGATAGGGCCAAAATACCTTGTTTTCTGAGAGATAGAGAGAGAGAACAAAGCCGCAGGCAAAAAACCCTTTTTAAGGATAAACAATATCAGCAGGTCGCTACACCATAATTATTTTTTAGTATTATAAGTTCTAGTATACACATGTAGGTACCAACTGTAATTTTTTAAACCTAAGATTTCCATGTTTTATTTTTTTAATAGGTATATCCTATAATTTATAATGGTTTCAAGGTTATTTATTTTGGGGTTATGATGATTAATGTCGTGGAAAAAAGTCGTGGTGGCCTAGTGGTGGACATACCGGATTTCTATGCACGAGGTTGCAGGTTCAAACCCAGGCAAGTATCAATGTGACTTTTTCAATGTCATAAATACTTTCTTAGATATTCTAAGACACCACTGACTGACGGTGACGGAAAACTTCTTAAGGAAACCTGGATTTAATTATCTGAAATCGCCAACCCGCAGTGAGCTAGCGTGGTGATCAGTGCTCAAACCTTCTCTATAGGAGAAGAGGCCTTTGCCCTGCAGTGGGACAGTTATAGGCTGTTATTATTATGATGATTAATGTATTATATTCACTTTACTTATTCATTCCTGATGCTCGGCTCTTTGTTCACATTATTACGTGAATAATGATGAATATCAAATACCCACCCATTATCACGTGTAATGATTAACATCAGATGCGATGTGACTATGTCATTCAGTGTGTTAGTGTAAGCCATTTAGTTTGATGTCGCCTTTATTAATTGCATCAGCCATACCTGCCACTTAATAGGTGATGCTAACGGCCGATCTGATAATAAATTCACATTACCATAGATTTAATGACATGTAACCAGCCTGGTTGTCAAGTTAATTTCCATGTTTAGCATAATATTGTAGGTACCTTTGCTGAACATAATAACGAAAAATAAAATCGCATTTGATTTAGATTTTCCTTCTACTTCTTACAGTTTTAGAAATTTTATATTATTTACATTGTACCTATTGCATGTGATGCATAATGAGCGGGAAAATATGGGCGTAGGTATAGGTATAACCTCCTGATGAAAAAACTCCTCTATCTACGGAAATATCAGGATTCATTGTATAAAAGTATTTTGTTATTTCCAAATACTAGTTAATGTAAAATAACTTAGCAGTATTTTTTACTAACGTCTAGGCATTAAATAAACAACATAATATTTTACGTAAGTGCGGCAAACCGCAAAAGAGGTTCCATAAAAGCCCAGAAAAATACTAGCATGAAGAGATTGGGCGGTGTACGCGGGTTCCGAGATAGTAAATAACCTGTTAATACTAGTATAATATTACAACCCTCTTGCGCGACCCTATTTCGTTTCAAACGAAGCGAAGAAAACTTTTGTTTATTATTAACACTTTCACCCTTAACCCTGTGTAATAAATGTTAGTGTATGATATAAAGTAGCTGTACTTGAACATATCGTATATTTTTACCTTTCTACTAAAATATTTTCTGTAAACCGTTGAAAGTTTTTCGGACCGAATTAGAACGGTTGTGGGTTCAAATACAGGCAAAAATTAATGTGTGTTTTCGGATTTGGATACTTCTACTGACTATGATTAAATTAGTGGGGCGGTGAATTAAGAATTAGATTCACTTTTGACGTCGCAGAATCAGTTTTAAGAGGCAACGGAGCCGCTGTCGGTCAGTTATGATATTATGATAAGCAGCGAAATGGAGGTGAAGTTTATAGTCTTCTGAGAAGGAGAAAATTATGCCCATCTGTTTGTAATTCTTAAACAGATGGGCCGTTCGGAAATTACAAATAATACAGTATGTTTTTGTGCTCCAGCACACTTCATTTTGTGAAAAACTGATTTAGCAAGCTCATTGCATTATTTTTCTCTGGAAAACCCTTTACTAAAAAAACAACTTTAAGTACCTCACTACGCATTACTCTTCGGGAACTTACTAGCCAAGAGGGACCTTGTTAGGCTCAGTACGAAATCAAAGTTGACCGTTCAGTAAAAACTCGAAAATTAAAAACAAATATATAGAGCTGTTTGATTTGTTTCACCTGTTTCAAAGTAAGGAGCTAGCTAAATATTTCTCGACGTATTCAATATGGCGCGCTTGAAAAAGCTAGAGCAAGTCAATAAGTAGGTACCTATTGAATGCGCTTTGTGGTTCCAGTAATTTCTACATGAAATTAAAATTCCATAGTTTTGTGTGGAAACATTTTCAATTTAATAAGGTAAAGCTCTATTTGAATTTGGCATTTAATTATTTTGAAGATATTATTTTGCATCGATTACATCGATACATGAAGCCACATCTGTAATGCCCGTAGAGGAAGGCAGAGGTGTCCTTTTATATCAGAAGTTCTCACCATAGGTTCCATGCGAAGAAGCGAGCCTACTGCCATTCATCAGGCCGGCCTACACCAAGCTCTTCACCTCTTACTACTGACTTTTCCAGGAAAAGAATTATATTTCTAATCCTTCCCCTACGGAAATATGCGCAGACAAAACATAATACCCCGCTCAATACCTACGTAAGATGAAGAAAGCTGCAAATGCAAAATAATATATTATTATTCTTTGGCAGATAATCTTGTATAACTGCCAACATTGGGGTAGGTACCACGATTAAGCCAATAATAGGTAAATCTCGTAAACTGGTTCGGGTAAAACGGGATGAATCGGCTTTCACGTTCGGAAAAGTGTCGATTTTAGGAAAATACATTTACGGAGAAGAATAGGGTTATTGTACCAAGAAAAAATGTTCAATATACAATAAAGTTTCAAAGGTCGTTCAGCCAATCTTTAGTGTTAAATTTGTTTCATCTACCAAATTTCTTTTTGACTGATAATTATCATTATTAACTGTCACGTTTTTTTCCGCAGACCCTGCCAATTATGGCCCTATAGGCTCTACAAGGGGGCCGAAGGGTAGTTACCATAATGCTGCTGGATGCGAAAAGCACAGGACCGGCCGTGGCGAGGCTTGGAGGTGGCGTTCTTTTAGTAGATGGCTTGGGCTTCGGCTGAGACGATTAATTAAAATAATAATAATAAATTAATTTATTGCTCTCTTCACAAAAGTTATGAGTAATCCAATACATTAAGAAAACTAAAGACTGCACTTTTGTGAGAGACTGGTGCCTGAAATAGGTATAGAATTCCTGTGCCACAGGTCACCAGGGCCCACACCGCACATCATTCTAGAAGATTTAAGGAGAAAAGATATAACGAGAGAGAAGCGGAGATAAGAGCGAGTGAGAGTGTGAGTGTTATATTTGGGAGATGTTTCTTTGTGGTGTATAATGTGATGTTGTTTGTAGTACTATTATGAGTTTCCTATGAAAAATATATATGACATCGAGGCTTAACTGTTGCTTCCTTAGTAAGTAAAAGATGAACAAATCTACTAATATTTTTCCATCTTTATATTTTTCTGCGGTAGAAAACAATCATTAAAATAAATATTTTATGCCTATAGATATCAATAGTATTTGAGACAATCGATTATACAAAAAATGCATTTGGTATTCCGAGTGTGTGCGGCCGCTCTTGTAAACATGTTTATAAATGTTCTTATTCTAGACTCAGACAAGTTATCTCTAGGTCACACTAATCTTACAATTTTGTTCTGTACAATCAGTACACAGTCGCAGAGTTGAAAATAATAACGATTATACAACAGCCAGTCAATAGTTTTGTAACAAATTAGCTATAATTGCAAAATTATTGTTATTATGGTTCCCGAAAATCTGGAAATTAAAGCTTTTATCTACCTATAGCAGAGTGCTATAATAATATAAATAATGATATAAGTGCTAGATATACATCGCGTGTGTAGGGCTTTAAAATTTAAGGTTCAAATCCCTGGTATTGGAATTGGATTTTATATTTAAACATTTTTAGCAGCTGGTTGCTGTGTTAAGATTTATTTCTGATAGATATTTTTCCTGTTTGTATAATGTAGACCGAGTATAAGTTTACTAGTGGGTTTACCAGCGTACCCTGAAATACCCTGTAACCCTGAAATGATAGTCAAAGGTGTCTGTCCAATCTGACCATCCCTTCAACCTGTGTTCCAGGTTTGATGCTAAACTGAAACACACTTCCAATCTAATTATATTAATTTACCTACTTTGTACTCTAATCACATACATCTATAATTACATTCCTATTCAAGCCATATCAAAACCATTGTTTATATACCTACCTATGTAGCAGTTCCTCCTCTATCTAACGTTATGTATGTTTAATGCCTACACGGTGCTTAGTCATTAAAATTAACTTTTAATGGACAGGTAGAGTGGTGTCGACCGCAATCAATAAGATATTGCTGCTCCATTACCATTTTAAAGTTTTTACTTATATTTATTCATTAACCAAGCAGTACTAAGTAGAATAAAGTTGACTTTGTGTACACCGAACGTAATAAAAAGTTATTCAAGTATATAAATGTTAACATGAAAATTCAAGTTAGTGAGAGCTGTTTTCTAATGATACACCTGTTGACAAGGTATGATTTGTTTGATAAATGTTGGTACGCTCTAACACGTAGAGCCTGTAGATAATTATTGTCACATTGCAGGGCAAAGGTCCTTCTCATAGAGGAACGAACATTTATTACGCTGGTTGCTCGCCAGTCTACAACAGTCCTGCTACAGAGCTAAGTTATTTTCTTATACAAAAAATGAACAATCACTAACACGCTGCCACTTGCGTGGTGATTTCAGACCGTTAAATCTATTATATTTTCCTTCACTGTCACTTGCGTCTTATAATAAACTAAGAAAACACATATGTTCAAATCAAATCATTTATTTGCATTTGTTTCATTGATACTTGCGTTGGTTTTAAACCGCAATCGAACCTTTTTATACCTTTGTACCGATGCGTGAGTGAACAAAATACCATCCCATGACACACCACAATATTTGAAACCCAGAACACAAGACGTATGAGGCTCTCATATTGTAGTACGTCAGAGGGGCAGCCCAACTCCCACTACCAGGATAGCAGGATACTTAAGCAACCGCCAAACATCTCGTATATTCATGCCGACTGTACCCTTGATAAAGTGCCAGCCATCTTCGTTAGGCACAACAAGTAGTTAATACTCTATGAATACATTAAAAACGTCTGCCGTTCTGTTGAGACGTGAGGCACCTACTAAGCTACTTATTTATAATACTCTTTGGTTTTTTCTAAGAACTTTACAACGTTATTAATAGCTTCGTAATTTTATAGCAGAATATTTCAATAAAAATGCGAACACTGTCGATGCTCGGAGTTTATTGTTCTTTTTTAATTCTGTCCGTGACAGTGCAGCAGATAAGGCTTACTATACAAGGCAATAACTAATAAGTTTTCTTTAGCGAAGAAATAGCGACGATATTGGATGAACATTGAACACTTTTACAGCTTTCGTAATAACTTTTTTATTTACCAACTGTGTGAAGATGAAATATGAACATTGTGTTTGAGGTAATCTCCCAACCTGTTCGGCTGAACGGACTAGATACGTATTACTTGAAAGCTGCTTTTGTTTTTCGAGAAAATTGGAATCGATATAAACTATTTACTCGATTTATAAACCTTTCAGTAACAGTATCCATAATAGTGAACTTTATTTATATTATACTAAAAGCAATATCTTTGTAGATGGAATTGTGATTGTGCCTTAATTATTATAATACCCAATCTAAATAAGTATGAAGACTACAAATGTCTCTTCAATTAAAAGGCAATGTATAAGCTTTAAGTAAATTACTGTCAGTGAGGCCTTAAGTAAAAAGTTTTATATCCTAAAGTATTTAAATATACAATAGGTTGGTACTAGGTAGGCATGTAAGAAAATAATACTAGGGTTTGAAAACTGAAAATATAAAATACAGGTTTACAATATAATATATACCCGAACGTATTATTATTATCACGAATACTTCTTTGATAACTTGTATGTACAGTTTGTTAATTTTAAAAACATTTAGTCATTCAGTAGGTAGGTACTACCTATAGTACTACATATATTATATCAGGACCAATAGATATAATATTTAGAGCTGTTAACACTAATTAATGTAATTGTGGTGATGTTTTGTTGTAAGTGGGTACTCGTAAGTGGGTTAGTACGTACTAGAATAGCATTTTATAAATAAGTGTGTCCATATGTAACTGACCTCTTTGGACTTAAAACTTAAACGAGTCTATTAAGCTGTTGTTGCTGTATTTGGAATAAAGCCATCCTCACCATTGATGGAATAAACAAAATAAATTAAACAAGGAAGTCTAGGCTATTTTAAGCAATTGAATGCTCTTATTTATTGACTAGTTTTTGACGCGGATTATGTGTATTCTCTTAAAGATTACATAATTATATTAAATAATTCGTATACATCATTCAATCATCTCCACTTGTTTCATTTTTAACTATTAACAGAAACTTAATACGGTAAGGATAAAATAAATATCTGTTGCATTAAATAATTTATTACATACCTATTATATTTTGTTTTTGATTTCCATCACTTCTTGACTTTAAAAGTTCTCTTGTAACATTTCATTTCAATATTTAAATAAATGTATTCCAATAAAACAAATAATTTTATTTGTTAACTTAACATTTTAATTTTAGTGTATCCTTATTAAATGTATTTTTCTATTTATTATTTACATTGGAATCACACTATTATTAAAAAAAATAAGTCCGTTCAACAGGTGCAGAATATTTACGTCACAGCACAGGTTAAATAGTCGATTATTTTATAGAGTGTCAGAACGCGCGCCGCTACGAGCGGGGCAGTGATGCCACAGCCATTCGCGACGAACTGCGAACGAGCACTGATTCGGCATTGGACGATGTTTTCCAAAGGTGAGGATATCGTGCACCCTCGGCGACTTTCGGCTGCCTTCGGGTAACACATCTCGATTCGATTGTGTTAAAAGTAATTTCATATTTCGAATTATCTATTCCGTGTTTAAAAATTTGATTTTACTATGATAAGTTATGCTCAATAGCAAGACATGATTTTTATAGTTGGAATCTTAGATGTTAAAATAAGGTAATGTTGCCTTTTTCGTGGAATAATTATTATGACAAAAAAATACCTTTTTAATTGGGATACTGTTGTATTTTAAAAACATTCCTGTTTAAATTACAATAAAAAGAATTGTGTATGATGGTGGATTCTCAAAAAAAGATTTTAAACTCAACAAATTATAGATTCTACAAAGTGATTTTTTCTTAGTTCGTGAATGGAAAAATTGATACAAATAATATTGATTCAGCAAGTCATAAATATTAAGTATGGATCCAATCGGTTCAAATAAAAATATGTAATATTTTTTATGTACTCTTTATTCATACTTTATACAGATGATTACACATTTTCTCTACCTACTGCTACCATACCAGGCAAAACACAAAATTAATTATCCGTATAACTTCGTTTTCAAATCAATGTTAAATTGGAATAATCCATTTGAATGATTTGCCAAAGCGAATAAAAAGGGCTAAATAGCTTTCCAACATATAAGCAAGGGTTGTTTTCAATTACTGTTTACAATTCCTTTTAGAATTGGAATTACTTTAAAGTGTTATGTTTCAATTGATTATTTATCAGTTTGAATTGTTGGTATAACATAATTTAGTTCATTTAGTTCAGAAATCTTTGTTTTTATAGTCTTTAAAACAAATGAGAACAATGTGTGAAATAGAGCTAGTAATCCATTCTCCCACTGTCATTTTCATTGATAATTTATTAATTAACACATATTATACTCTTCCTTTAAACATGAAGAGTACTCTTCTGAGATGACGTAAGCGCTGTTACGATGCGTTGTCTTCTGAGTACCGGGTAACTTCTCCCATTTATTACATCAAGTCACGACTATTCAGGAAGTACGCTAATATTTCACGGAACGAACTGTGATGTTACATTCAACCCCTCTAGGTGTCACATCTCATTTCATATTCTATCAGAAAACGGGATTGGCCTACAATCCGTTCGGAATAAGACAGACAGCGTTCGCTAAATAATTAAATGGGTAATTTGTCACGCCATGGATTTTATCAAAAATTCCCTTTTCATTCGGATGAATAATTTTAACGTAACAATTGATGCTCAATATAAGCTATTGTATTTCTGTTCATTTCCGATCTCTATAGATACGTGAAGTACGAATATGGTTTATATAGAGCTTGGATGATGATGGGTGTGCAGAATGTTTGTTACAGTTACGATACGACATAGATGCCGCGATCCTCGACCTCAGGTTGCTAGGAGGACACCCTGGGGTTATAGCTGGTAAGAGTCCTGCATACCCCTCCGTCCACCCCGGGACAGAAGAAGTCCATGAGGATCTCCCTAGTAAAACAAAAGATATGCATGTAAGTACATCTACAGCTATATCTACAATTTTATTCTACATTAAATTAACTTTAAAATGAGAATGCAACGGAGTAAACGGAGGACCTGTTGGAGTAATCAGGTGCTATGTTTAGACTTCTGGAGGGTGATTCCAGTATAAACGTTTAAAACATAGTTATAGTTTTAATCTATTTAATAGTATCCATGATTGAATGTTAAAAATGACAAGTGACTATTTTGAAATAATAGAGTTTAATAACAAATGGTTTTAAATTCGTATGTTGCTCATATATATAGTATCTAGTCATATTATACTCGTGCTATCGTTGATATAAAAGTCATGTTTGCAAAAACAATAAAAGTACTAAACGGCTTACATTTCTATCAGCGTATGTCGATCGGTCCTAACGATTTGTACGCCGCGAGTAATGTACCAGCTTGTAATTGAAAATTGAAAATTTCCGTTATTACTGTCATGCGGGTCACAATATTGTTTGATACGAATTTCAATACAAGGGAGTTACCTCGGCGTGTAATTAAATTTGTTTGTTTGTGTGTACGCGCCGCTGCGGCCGGCTTACGATCGGGTTTGTGATTTTTACACGCCCTTGTATACAGAAAATATTACACAACGAAGTTTGATGAAATTTTAATCAAAATGTGTTCAAACCAGTTTGCCAACATCGAAAAAACCCTTTTGACTTATGTGTATTCTGGGCTTGCTTGTTTTATATTATGTAAACGTGCTCGTTAGATAAAATAGGACTAATTAAATCAAACGAGAATATATTTTTTTTGTTAGGTTTTACGAGTTTATTTCAATGTACTGCGGAATTCTGTTTAGTTTCGCATCGCGCTGGCAACGGACAGGTATCTACATGGAATATGTAAATATCCAATTCCTGTATTTAGCAACGTAAATTGTATTTTATCCTTTCCTTTTGTAGTTTATTATCACTAAAAACCTGTGTAAAATATATACCTATGTTGAATAGAGTCTCAAAAATAACGATATAACGACGATTGTTAGACTATCCTGAACTAGGTTTGTTATTACATTAGACAAACGAACTGTAAGTAAAAACGGGTTTAAAATACAGTTAACGACAACTCTCTTTTCATGACTACAATGCACTAGAAATGAATATCAATCGAAAGGAATGGAGGACTTTCATAATAAATGTGATGTTATTCTAAAAAGAAGGGTAAAATAAAATCTTTTTACCCACGTAGCATTGGTAAAAACATATTGTTTAATATGTTATTATCGTATTATGTTATAATTGCTAGACAAGGTGTGGTTGTGGAACTCAAGCTGTGTGATGTCCGAAGAAGCCACAAATGGTCATGTCATATCGTTCAGTGTCTTAATCAGGTCGGCAGAGCGCCTCAACATACTTACGTATTGTTTTCAATAGTTTTTCTTTTTGTCCTGTTATTGTATTAGTCTATCTAGCAGGCCCCAACGAGATTTATCTAGAGGTGATAGCTTTTCATAAAAACATTATTTTGTACCTAAAGAAAATAAATAAGATATTTTGTACTTCGACAGTTTTTGATTGAATTACGTTCTAATGAAGAGTCTAGCTAGCAGGCCCCTTATGATTATTTTTATTGTTAAACATACATACTTTCAGATCAACCATTAGTCTTCGGAGAATAAACTATTATGTACGACTACGACACCAATCCAAAATATGGATTTTCTGTGAGCTCTACCTACGTCAGAAGATTTCGTTATATAAAAAACGCTAGGAAGAGTTGGGTAGTACATTAATTTTAAAATAAAATAATCTTATTTTCGTAAGAAACAAATATTAATCGGCCTGCCTCATATTTTGATAGGTAATCGAATACAGCGTATAATAAAAAAAAACGAATTTCTGTTCTCACTTTAAAACTGAATTTTCCTTTAATCTGCACAGTGAAGGTAATTCTCGCTTGATCTTTTACACTGTTATATTTTACGAATGTATAATAGCTGTAATAAATTACTTAGAAGATATAATAATAGGCGAAATAGCAGCTTTGTGTTGGTGTTGAGAGATAAGGCACGAACCTCGGCGAGCCTGGCTGATACACCGTTTGACCTTCGAATTAAACTTGGCTGAATTATAAGTAAATGTACTTTAACCACCTAACATCAAATTAATTTAGAATAAGATATATTATGTTAATTATCATGCTTTTATTCTCCAAGGCAGTTTTTTTTAAACGTTGCCCCACACTATTAATTTCTCCTGTATCGTGGGTGCGTTTCACAAACATGAAATATTACATACACAAACACCCAGACTCGGGACAAACATCTGCGGATCGCACAAATTTTTGTCCCGTGCGGGAATCGAACCCGCAACCCTTATAGCACAGCAGTCTAATCGCTTAGCCACTGCGCCAATCGGGTCGTCATCAAGTTGGCAGTATTGTGTAGCACCTATAATATTTTAAGATACATACGCACAAGATATCTACAAATTTAAACAACTCCGAGCACTGGGTGACTTCTGAGTAGGCCTGAGCATATCGTAACAAATAGTCTTTAATTAGAGAATATTAATTAGTTAATTTCTGAGAAACATAACCAGTAACATGAGGTAATTATTGTCTTTGATTAAAAACAAAAATATATCATCATGATGTTTAGGTTCTAAAAACAAACATTTAAGCAGGCTCTATAGTGAATTAAAAACATAGTTTCACACCCAGGTAGATATATATTCCTCAGCCCTATATTTTACTTTAACGTCTTCCTAGATGAACAGAATTATAGTGGCCAACTATAATGAACATAGTCTGAGTTAAGCCTACACATGTAATATTCCCTGCGCGGCCGTGGACTCGCGAGTGAGAAATGGTCCCCCCACGCCACAATGACAAGCCCTCCGATTTTTCTCAGGGGATAGGCTCCGTATATCTTGTTGGGTGGCGAGATAACGTCCCGACTGAAACAACTGTTCGGTTTACAGATAACAGTTACACGTAATTACGTTATACATTGTCTTGCAAGTTGGACGACACAAATGTATCTACGGTGTACTGCCTATAGTCTGTGCTATAGTTGAGAAATTTGTAAAAAATTCAAACTGCTGACAGACTCAAGAGCATTATTATTTCTAATAATGTAATGGCAATTTTTTTTATTACAACACCGATTTATTTGTAATGGAGCTTTGACGCCTCACAATATCAAAGAAATTGTTTCGATTTCATTGAATCAATGTGCTTTACATAGATTTTACACGATTTTTATTCAATTACAATTCTTAGATTAAAGCAACCTTATGTCATCGTTAGAAAAATCGCTTTTACAAAAACATCTGACTGACAAAGTTAATCTCATTCACTACGATCGCCACAAAAGTGACTAGTTTCACAATGCCGCTATGTTAAAAACTTAAATAGTGTTGCGAGTGATAGAAAAAGAGGAAAAAAAAACATAAATTTAATTTGCCAATGTTGAATAATAAAATGCGAAACTTTATTCAATTTTTAGAAGGGACACCGTATTTCTCTTTTCTGTTCTACATTTTATTGGCTCGAACTATTAGATTATAAAATATAAAATGGTGAATTCATTTCGTCCAATACAGTTTTGCTGACAGACTTTTTCATTTAATATAAATATTTAAGGCTCAATTTCCATCAAGTGTTCCTAATTATTCGTAAGTGAATGTTATTAAATTGTAGATTAAATAATTGTAAATGTAGTACCTAGACTACATTAAAATTTGTATAAACTAATATAATACAATTAGTCTGATTTAATATAAAAACGTAATGCTGGTTATATTATCCGGAATGTCGAAGGTAAAGTTATAAAGAGCGTCCCATTTACGGTCTAATAACATTTATTGAAATCAATAATTATAGAAAATAATTAATTACCTACTACGTCTTTAATAGTGTAGTCGCATAATTAAACTGGATAATTATACGTAGCTCTGTCATTTTATGTTTAACTAAGGAGAGTCAATGCCTTTCTGTTGCACGTCTGACCACACAGTATTTTATTTTAACAATAAACATACCAAATGGGACTGCCTTGATGGTCTAGTGATGGCTAAGTGCGTCCCGGGTCGGGAAAAGTGTTAAGTATTGGGTTTTTCTATTAGGTAATTTGCAGTACCAGCATGGAGTCTGGATTTAATCTTGGTTGACGGCAATAGGCTCGTCCCCCATTTCTTTGGGACCTATAACATAACTGGCGAAATGTGGGTGTATTATTCCCTTCTGCCTACACCTTTGGAGAATACAGACGTGATGTTCTTTTATGTTAAAGCGGTGACAGTTTAAATTAATAGATGGACAAATCATCTTTTTAAATGAATGTTTGACAAACTTTTTTTAACACCTGACAGTCTGTTATCGGCATTTTGTGGAGGGATTCACGGCAAGACTCATAAAGTAATAGACGTTTACAAGTTAATTATCTTTTGATAAAGTTTTATCGAATTCGCTTTATAAGGTTTTTTTATTAATATTATTTTGTGAGTACCTAAAAGTACGATACGCTTAAGAAAGTTGTGTACCTACGTATATTTTTTGTAAATGTTAGGTTCCATATTTTCGGTTGTCATATTCTTGAGGGATAGTTATTATTCTATCTCAAAAGAGGTCTGTGTTCTAAAATATAAATATCTGGCGCAACAAAACTAAAACAGTTGTATATACAATAAATAATTGACTTGAATACTCAATATAAATTCATGACAGGCCACTAAGAATACAAATCTCAGCTTACATATTAATACAAGCATTAGAAACGAAAACAAAATACTGAATCGGTTTAGCAATGAATACAAAGTCTATAAACCCAGCTATTGTGTACTGAGATAAAAAATTAAGTGAACCAATCCGCATAACGAAGCATGTTGTAACAAAGCGGGCCAGTAAAATATGCACTGAATCTCCATTTTACTACACAAACATTCTTGAATTTAAATTGGTCACCAGGCCAGAGCTCTCAACCGTTTTTTCCACCCTTTTAATAATTTATTTGTAAATCGAATTTCCCTTATTCAGCCAATGAGATAGTAGATTTGAGTTGTTGGCTAAAGTTATATGATTTTGGAGACGGATTTAATAAATAGTTTTAAGTGCGCGATTAAATTCCCAATGTGATATTTGACAGGTAACAAATAAATTTAAACATTTAAGCTATTTAGACGACGTAGATTGCAATGCCAAATATTATTTTATACAATTTAAAACGATTATGTAATTATTCGACACGATTTGGCGAGGCACTCGCGAAATGTCGTCATAAAATTCATAATTGATAACAGATTTTGGTCTCTAAGATTCAAACATTAAGCGGCGAGGCTTTGTCGCAAGAATAATTTAACAGTTAAACTCAAATATTTCGAAAAACATCTGTGAGAACGATAAATATTATCGTTCTCACAGATGTTTTATACTGCCAATTTGTTAAGATGCCAATTAGTGAAAGTTTCTTGAGTCATGCTTGAAAACAGACTGAATTTATTTACAGTACAGGAAATGGGAGGGATTTCTCATTTTGAATTCGAGATACCGATGTCCCAAGGATAATTGAAGAGTAAGGCAGGTATAGATGAGAAGAACAAAATTACCTCCGAGAAACTTCTCCCGCGTTTCCGAAGGCAATTTGAATAGCATTTAAGATGTCTACGTAAAATGCGTTGTCCACTGCCTACACTGTTCCTGTCTAATTAATGTTTGTGATTCGACAAAATTATAACGTTTGTTTTTTTTTTAACTGGGTCACTCACTCGCATACTTAATTTTTTTATTTTTTTTACAATATTTAATATTCTAAAGGATATTACAAAGGTTATTGCATTTTAAATTTCATTACACCTATACAAAATTAAACTAAGTGCAGTGATATTAGTCAGAAACATCCATCTTCCTTAACGGAGTGTCATAGTGCAGGCGCGGCCAGAGTCGTGCCGTATCGCTCCGCCATCTGACCCGGTTCGAGTGTCTACCACATCCAGTCTGGACAAGTGACTAAGGGCCCGCCACGATTGTGCGGAATCAACTACAATGGGGCGTGTTAACGATTGTTGTGATGTGCCAATATGTGCTTTGTGAACAGCGAATGTCTATAAGGAATTTGTATTGTCCGTAGTTATTGCTAGGGTTAAGTGCTGACCGAACTGTGGGACGAACCGCGTCTGCGCGCTCATCAATAAAATAAACAGGACGTTACATTTATGTTTATTCTAAGTATATTTTCAGTACGTCGGATTCACTGTTCGGTATGTAAATTACGAAATATCACGCGAACCTTCGTCGTAGCTTTAGACCAAATATGTACAATATAATCCGTATAAATTCGGCGCATGTCCCGGCATTAATACAATCCGGTTGACTTTCTAACAAATACTTCAGATTTGTCGAAATAACTCTGCAACTTTAGATAAAGGGCGGCTGTAGTTAGCTGTATCAGCCCTGTAAGCTCGTAATTTAATTAGAATTTCTGAAATGGAATCTCACGAATGACTTTTGTTTCTGATGTATTTACTCGTTATGTAAAGCAAGCAACAAAATGTTTGAATTGAGCTGCTTTGTGGGAAGTTTGCGTAGAACAATTTATTGAACGGTTTGTTCCCGTCGGTCTACATATGCGCTGACCCTGTACTTTATTATTTGTTCGACTATTGAGGGGAATTAAATAAATGTCAGCGAAATGCTTGAACTTTTAATTACTTCTCCGTCTAATTTGGGTCGTTTTACTCGGTCTTCATTTTAAAATTTTTGATTAAATTTCGTACCTAACCGTTTTTAATTTAATTTATGTCAATGTGAGTACAAAAGCGGTGTTTAATGAAACTCATCAATATAACACGTTATCTATAACTAGTATACATATTTTAATTACAAAGTTTCTGGCAAAAATAAAATTATTCATAGCTTTTTGCCCGAAAGAAAATCTAATAAGCGAATTTATATAACCGAAAATAATTTAACGGTCAACAGTATCGTTATCCTGTTCAATGCTTGTATTTTAAATTTAAACAAGATACGATAGCCATTTAGTACGTTGTCAAATTGCTGCATATTGCTGTGAAGCTCGGCTATTGTTATTTTTAACCTCCTCCTGTTGCTCATGGTAATAATAATATGTACCTATGTAGGTTTTTTTTTTTTTTCGGTGGGAAAATCATCTTATGACATCCCCCGCTCTTGGGCGGAGCTGGAGATAGTGTCAGACTTTTACTGACTAAAAACCCACTCCTGTTCCTTCGTTGCCTTTCGTACCAGGGCCGAGTCTTCCTTTCAGAATCAGACCCTTGGCCCCAGTAGGCTTCGACCCTGATGGGCCCCTACAGTTGCTGACATCTCCTTGAGGCGCGCGTGAAACAGTACGCGCCGTCGACGACTTGGGCTCGGTCCGGATGGTTACCGGACGGTCGGACGGCGAGCCACCCATTGCTCACCGACCGCAAACCCGCGCCTACGGTGGCCGGAAATCGGGATCAGAATCCCGGCGGCGGTTGGGGCGTGAGGATCGTTGCCTCACGCGATCGGCCGCCTCCTTTACTAGCATTACTGCTTCGCAGAAGGAGGCGACCGCCTGCCACTCCTCCTCGCTCCGGACCATGGCCTGTACCAAGGCCCGGCGCGAGAGATCACCGCCACCGATCGCCCCCACGAGGACACGGCGATGCTCTTCCCAAGCGGGGCACACCTCCAAGGTGTGCTCCACCGTGTCCTCCGGGCTGTCCACGCAATGGTGACACCCGGGCGTTTCTTCCGCACGGATCCGGTGCAGGAACCTCCCGAACTTACCATGTCCGGTGAGGACCTGCGTCATGCGGAAGGTAAGGACGCCGTGTTGCCTTTCCAGCCACTCCTCAAAGAGGGGACTTACCGCCATACCTATGTAGGTACGTATCTAATGAAGATGGAAAAAGAAAAACTATGCTAATTTAGAAAAGTATCAAAGAGATCCTATTTGTTAAGTGTCACTGTTGATAAACTATTGGTCATGTCTTTGTTATCAATATAAATGATCACTATTTGCAAGCAGGTATGCGAATGTATGAAAAAAGGGAAAACAAATTTTATCGTAACGAATGGATCCCGCAATGAAAAAAATGTGATTGTAATATACAAACGAACGTAACTAACAATAATGAGGATCGTATTTTGTTGAGTCTCTAAACGAATAATACGGCTCTAGCAGACGAGCACGTAAAGCGAAGTCGTAAAAATAGTGAATAGTCCAGGAGTCTGTGCGTGCTTCAGTGAATTCATACTTTACGTGATTCTGAGCTAAGAGCTCGCTGCTAAAGAAAAATTACTCTCTGCGGCTTGTACACACTGGCGTGCATTTGTATCGCTGGGTTACAGGGCGTGCAACGTGCATCACAGCTCCACTTGTAACATGTGGCGTAACTTAATTTGTATTTCAAACGCTGCGGGTACAACTTGTTCTGTTAGATTTGTTAAGACGCCGACTTTCTAAGCTAGACTCGGAGAAGATAGAAAGAATAATGCCCGACATTCTTTATACGAAGAGAACGACAGGCGATACTATGGATGTACACATTAATACTACCGACATTTTTATACCCAAATAGGTACCTACTGCTTTTTACACTATAGGTATACTAAGTTTTTTATCAATACGATAGATCAGTTAGTATAAAATTTACATAGAATTTGCCTGTGCAATGATGAAAACCCTTGATACAAAAATAGTGCTTTATTCCAAACCTATATTCCACTCGAATAATCGAGTTGCGTGTTGTCTTTTTAGGCATGATTTGAGCGATATGCTTCAGTTTCTACTTGCCTGATATTAGAGTATGCATTTCGAGCTCTCAATCCTATTGTTAACAACTTTGTTAGTCTAGTCTAGTATGGACAAGTCCTTACAGCAAGTCCGTCGTTCTACAATTACATTGTCCTGAGTTTGTTAAATGAAAAAAGTGGAGGTTTCAGTACAAGTTGTAGTGTCACAATTTCTTTGTTGTGCACCACTATATTTTGTACATTATAAGCAAGACTACAAACTGTGTTTGACGGAAACTCCTTACGCGAGTAAAAATAACGGACTTTTTTTATCAGTCTACTTTCAAAATAAGGGTGTAGGTATCAGTGCAGCACTTGAGTCGGGTAGGTTCTATAAATTAAAATTGTATGGTACCTACAGGTAATTATTTTTTTCAAGGATACAACGTGATCTAGTTTTTTTTATATTTTTTTTATTTATTTTTAATTTGGTTCACCAACAATTGTATACATTTTGAACAACACGAGGTACAAAAAGTAAAAATAAAAAAATAACATGAAACAATTACTTATGGGTAAACTCCACATACAAATAAGAAAAAAAGTAAAGTGTTTAAAGATTTTCATACATGTTAATAATTGCACCCAGTACGGTACATAATATAATCAATAGTTATATTCAAAGCAAAGGTATATAAATTCCGTAAAACTTAGTAAACAACCTTTGCGCATCGCAGTGAAATAAGCGTGATGTTTACATAGTCAAGTTGTGTACGACGGCACTGCCGCGTATCGTGCTACCATTTGGCAATCCAACTCAACTACCCATCGTTAAAAATCTGCCAAGAGCCATAGCTGTAAACTGCTCAATAAACAAAAGAGATTTTACTGAAATCCTTTCAAATGTTTACAGTTTTTTTAATGCTACATGCTATTATACATGAATGGTAATACGACTTTTGAAAACTATTGCTGTAAAATACGAGGATATGTAGTAAATAGAACATCTGATTTTATTTGGGTAAGACATGGAATTTTCTAAAGTGAGGTGAACAACAACAAACCAACCCACCGACAAAATTCTGCTAAGCTATGTATAACTATCTACAGAACTAGCCTTTAAACATTCCACCGTTATGTTAATACCCTAATTATATTATAAAAAACCTTAGTTATACAATGACTTTGATGATGCAATAGAAAAATGATTAGTCAGTCAGCACTTGATGCAGGGCTCACAACCCAATCCGCGCCACACGATCAAATTTATAGAAATCAGCACTTATGAAGGCTCTTTAAAAAGATACCGAACATACATAACATTACGTTTGTATTCCCCGCAGTGGTAGACAGAGGTGTATAGTACACCCACTTTTCACCCTATGTTTTAAGTCCTAATGTAATAGGAGCGGAGCCTATTGCCATTAACCGGGCACAAATCAAGGGTCCTTGTCAGTACTGAGAAATATATTGTAGAAAAACCTAGTAACACTTTGCCTGAACCGGGATTCGAACCCAGGACCTCATGCTCAGCAGTCGCACTTAGCGACCACTAGACCAACGAGGCAGTCAGAGATACAACAAGCTGTAATTATGAATACCTGCTTCTATTCCTTTATTTGAATCAATAAATACATTTTCAAAATCGTTCACTCTTAACACGAGCGTTGAGTCAGTCACATCGGGCAGCGTAGAATGACGAGTGGCGGCAAGCTGTCCAACAGAATTGGGAAAGGTTGCTCAAAGCCAAAGTGTGTGAAATATACAAAAAATCACAAATTTGTGGATGGATGTAACGGGTTTGTTGTGTTCTTATCGTAGTAATTTCGCGCAGAAGTAATTCCAGCGTCCAAAAAGAATGACATTTATTTCATAGTCTTAAGTAATAGGATTTTTAGAGCCTGTTTGATGTGAAATGAAAAGCCAAAAGCTTTTTAATTACCTCATTTTGAAGCTAAATAGCATGTGTTAAGATTGAGAGGAGATGTAATACAATTGCAATACAATTATCTTTGCAAACTGTGCGATTATTAAAAGGGTTGTCCTGAAAATGATTAAAAAAGATGTCAAAAGCTATAAAATAAGAAAAATGATCCAACTCTCCTTTTACGAAAAATAGTTTAACATTAAAAAAGTTAAATAAATTAAATAATTGTACGAAATTAGTGACGCTACTCGTTCCGGACTTAATCCAAGTAAACAATTCCGGGAATTAGGGAGCTAATAAAATCGTCTGGAAAAAACACTGGTTCATAATACAAGCCCAAGTTTCGGCGTCGACATCGGACGGTAAAAAGTGCCTATTGTCTTAATACACCTAAAATAGCTGAAGCCGAATAAAGCCAACCGCTCGGTAGCCACTTTCACGAGACACTTCCACCATAAGAAATCCAATTTAACTTTGTCGCCGAACAAATGTTCCAATAGAAATAATTTCGTCAAGGACCTCCAACAGCTGTACAATTCAATCAGTGTGGAGTCTTCTGTTTTTTATCTTTCAAGTATTTTTCTTTCTAAGTCGTAAAGTTAGTTAATGTTGTCAATACCCTTAACACTAGCGGTATGGAAATGTTCGTCATTAAGTGTAGTGAATGACTTACAAGAAACATTAACTGTTGGCCGGCCGGCAATTTTACGTTTCTTGACCTCTTAATTGGCTTGGGGTTTTTAGCATACTATTAGGGTCTTTGGTTCGACTCATGGGTCAAGTAAACTGATTTTGATTGAGGTTTCCTTGAGGATATTTATGTGAAATTAAGGTTATGGGTAGAGCCTTAAAAACTCCTGCAAATTAATTGTAACATAAAAATGTCTTATGTTGGTCTGATCTCTGATAAAGTCATATAAAAAAGAAGTCTCAAAATCGTTTTTTTTCGATTATAAAGATACCTAAAGAAAACATTCAACAATATTTAGTAAATCAGTGCGTTTTTAAAAAATAATTATTCTATCACCTTCCTTTGTCATTCCTAAATCGGAAACTCTTCAACAAAAATAGTGCACCCAAAACTTCTTGATCCTCAAGTTAATATTTTCTAACTTAAAATAAATTGCTTCAGTATTTTTTCCCGGGAATCGTTATCGCGGTCGGATTGTGTGACGTGACTCCGAAGCGCATTTCACTTGCAGGTGTACCGTTACCAACCGGTGTACTCCGCTTCGTACCGGGACACGTTCGACAAAATCATATTTTACGTGATTCTATTTTACTGTTACGAAAGACTGTTACTATTTATCTTTTGAGACTGTGGGTTTTTTAAAATGGAATTGACTAAGACTTTTGTGTAGACTTTAAATTGCGGATGGCAGATTTAGTTCATCCGATTATTGACAGGAGATCTGATAATGCCATGCCAAAAACAGGTAAAGCGTCGACTTCCTGGATAAAGAAGTATAAATTACTGTATTTTATGATATGAAGGTACCTACATATAATTTATATCAAAAGAAAATGTTTTAGGAGCTAGAATTCCTGAAACCTCTAATTTCAAGAAATTTTTGTATTTGTATCTTCTATGTATTTTAGCATTCGTAAGGTAGATATGCACGAGATTATCATTTTCCTATATAATATAAACTTATTCACGTGCTATGCAACATCAAATGAAATTCTCTGCCACTGAGCAGTACAGGGGGCTTACCATGAACTTTCAAAATAATTGCCAAGTTCCAGGCAGTTTAACTTTGAAGGATAGCCTGACAAGTTTTCTATTTGTACCATGATCATTTCTATCAGAGCTGCAATGCATCGATTTCACATCTGCTGTATTGTCTCTGATCAGCAAAGTCTAATATCTTCATAATATACACAAACGTTCGGAAATACTTATCCACGCCGTTACCGGTTTTACGGTTTAAAAAAATCGTATTAAAGTATTTGAATAACATTTTTTATTACGATGATAATAAATAAAACAATATGTTTTATTACTAAACATCGCATTAGACATGATTAAGATGCTAGAAACCTTTTCAACACTTAAAACAGATAATTTAGACACTTGATAAAACGATTACTATTTTCGAACGATGACAAGTACGTCAGTTGGTATTGTTTAAGAAATGGAACTACCACAAATTAACGTGTTTAAATAAGAAACATTATGTTGATTTGTTTCTTAGAATCATAAGATAGCAATAAAAATCACCAATCCGTCATCTCGTTTATAGCGATTGTCATATTATGGCTATTAAGGGTATAAAACCTGAATAGTACGTACACTATTCAATAATGTAGCTGATAGAAGTATACCATTTAATAAATAATATTCTGGTCGTGTGGGGTAAAAATAAACACGTAGCATAATGTCACTAGATTTATTTTCGTAACCAACATCTTAATGTAACAAATACTAAAGTTTTATTTAATGCCTCAAGATATATGTTTTCTTGATACCGAGCCCAACATTATAAACCACACTACAGCCATCACTACCCATACACACCAGCCGATAGTTCTTCTGCCGATCCTCTACAGTAATAGTCACAATAAACGATCTAGTTAGAGCACTGCTATTGTCCAAGAAAATGACGATAGGTTGTTTTCAACTCGTTTAATTTATTTGGTTCAGATCGGTAGCTGATTCGACCGTAGGCATGTCATGTACTAATTTCGTAGAAATCTTACAGCACAATGGACACCATGGCTTAGTCGAGTACTTGCTAATAACTTTAAGCAAAATACATTAAATATTATTTAGAAATCCACAACTATTGTCAAAATAATTGTCAGTTTCAAACTGACATTATTTTCTCATTCCGTTTTACAGTAATTATAACTATGAAGTATGAACTTATGTTTCATTCTTAGATAAAGGAGGTTTTATTAACATGAAGATCTTCAAAATAAACGTAATATTATGTAATTTCATCGCTACACTTTTGTATAATATGCTAGTAGTACTTATACGTGAAAAAACATGTATTTTATTTAAAATTTACCAAAACAGGTCAATAAAAGTTAGTTTTTCACACCTGTTTAATCTGACAGCAAAGTAGTTCAATTCTCGATGTTTGTATGTCAAAAATTACTTCATGGTACGGATATTTGCAGGCCAACTACTGTCACGTGATCGCTTGCCGGCTTAGATCACGTGACCGCTGGCTCGCTTGTTATTTTAAGTGATCATGGTACAAAATAACAGGACAGTTCATTTTTCGTCGAAAACAGTCCTGCTATAAGGGTTCATGGTAAGCCCCCAGGTACCTTTTAAAAAGCATACACATTACACGTGTTTAATAAAGCTCCGAAACAGATTCCAACTTTGACATCAATCCAAATATATTAAGACAGAAATGTGAGAATATAAAGCAATATTAAACACAAGTAACTCTCTTCGTTTAAGCTCCCTTTTTAGTTAGTCAAGTATTTGAAGATATCTACGCAGTTTCCCTATTTAAACACTTCCCCGTACGTATATATTTTCACTTGGATATAGTTTAAATTACAGCAAATTTGATTTATTCAAATTAAGCTCACGGTTCGTCGACAGCAAATGTTATCAAAGCGTCTCTTTGACTAGGTCAACCGCCTGGCTCCGCCCGAGATTTGATGAGAACTTCCTAAACTGTTCCACCCCGTTGACTTTTACAGTGACCTTGCTATTCCTATTGTCCTTACTATTGGATACGAAATGACAGAAATATACAGCGTGTCGATATAGTTATAGTAAGTAGGTACAGCAGGGTAATAAAAGAGAATATAATTTATTTATTTCGATTTTAATATGCTATTACGACTGAAAATATGTGCACTCGCCTTATCGTTATAATACTCCATCAGTCATTTAGTTACGTGTTATCACATTACGATAACCTCATTGCCACAATATAAATGATGTTTTACGTTTTCTATTCAATTATTCTAATTATAGTAGTCTTCTTCTTATCGTATGGTTGATGAACAACCTGGTGTCAGAGTTTAAACCGCCTGTAAGCCTCTGACATGGCTTTACACACCTTTCAAAAAATCTCTCATGTGTGCCGGTTTCCTCACGATGTTTTCCTTCACCGTTTTTAGCAACTGATAATTAATTTATAATACGCACATGAATTCAAAAAGACATTGGTGCGTGCCGGGGTTTGAACTTGCGACCTTTGACTTGGCAGTCCAATGGTCATCGGCTATCAGTGGTATTATAATAGTAGCGTTAGCGTAGTTAGCGTTAGTATATCTGGATATAGAGTTAAAGTTTGCTTTTCCCGCACTAGTCATGTAGTACTATGTCAAAAACTTAACAAGTTTCAGACAACAACAGATCGAACGCGGAGTAAGAATAGAAAAAGGTTTCTACGAGAGTCATGTTAATCTCGCAGGCTTTCAAGAATCTTCTTTTCTCTACTAACCCGTTCTAAATCCTGTGATGAATGTCCGAAATTGTATGTATCCTTAAAATAGCAGCATCGCGCCCTCGTTCCGCCTCTTTGTGACGTGCCCTTTTCACTACGATGATTCATCTTATAATAATTACTCCCGAAGGTACTGAGATATGAATGAGTGGTATATGTATAACTTTTCTTTACCCACATCGACTTATATTATTCACGTATTTGTGGTTAATAATATTGAGTATAATTGGAATGTTAAACGTGTATGATAGCTTTTTAATATTCTTTTTCTAGATTATTAACGTAGATTATGTATTATTACCTAACTAACTTAAGATAACGAAATGAAAGTCTATGCTTATCAGACTTCAGTGTTTCTAATAATTATTATTTTTGTCTCACCATTGAACAGTCATTAGAATTAGAAAATTATAATTTATTTTTATATGACAAGTTATAGTTTATATGACAATGAGAGGAAAGGTTGAAGTAAAAATAAGGAGAATATTTATTTTTATTTTTATCAAGGGTCCCAACAAGGGATATACACAGATCGTAGATGATGACATATTTAGGTTTTAAGTACGTGTACTACCTTAATTGTAGGATAACATAGCATGCATAATTATCTTATGAACTTAGTACTATAGGATGAATTCAAAATAAGTATACTAAACAATTATACAGTTTTATTGTAGTTCGATATCGTTGATTAATACGAAAAAGTTATTTAAGTGTTACAGGAGTTGCCTTAAATTAATTTATTATCGTGGCTTGTTGATTTGGAAATTAATTACAGTATTTAGTTAGTCCAGTAGATAACTAATTAGAGATGGGTGGAGTTCAAAGCGCCTTTGTAATGGTCTAGGTTTTTGCCCCGTAGCGACGCCCGGCCATGTCTGTGTGTCTGTCATTTTGTTAGTAGGTACCTACTGAGGTTACTGCTCTATGTTAATTTAATGTGCTCGTTTTGTTTTATGTTTTTTTCTTTTATCTGTGCCGCCGAGACGTACTTCTGACCGAGATGTTTAGGGGAGGTAATTAAATAAATTAAATGAAAATGAGTTGACATTTTATCTTTTTTTTTGTTGTTTTTCGTTTATGGTTTTAGTCTGGAGAATAATAATATAATACTTTAGTGCCTATCTCGTTCATTACCACAAAACAGTAAATAAATATAAAACATAAAATAAAATAAAAAAGTGAGTTAACACTGCAAATTCTTTTAGTTAGACATTTGCCTTATTATTATTCCATCAAATAGCATGAGTCACAACATAATTCCCAATTCGCGATCGAGATACCGTCGAGTGTAATTAGTAACTTATAAAATTGTGTTATCAAATTGAATCACCGAAGTTACCGTATTAAATTAGAACGGTTTTCGTTATTTAAAGCAATAACATGTTGGGGCAGAAACAATAATTGCTTGATGTGGTTATTTGTGTAATTGCCTTTATAAATTGTGCATTAAGTTTGGATACATACATTTTTATATAGATGTTGTCCATTGAAATATTTTTGAAGGAATTCAAAAACATAATTATGAGCACATTTATGAAAACAATTTAATATATGCAATATTAAATTGTTTTAATAAATGTGAATAAATTGTTTAAGCATCGTTAATGATAAGGATTCCATACATTCCTAAAATATTTTGTTTGAAATGCTTTACATTGTTTTATGACAATATAATGTGTAGGTAATTATATTGTTTTAGTGGTTAAGTGTAGGTACCACTTATTTATGGAGTTTGGTTGTGGAATTTAAACATCAGTCGTTTCTCATTGCCAACACATTTTTTATAAGCGTAATAATGATTGACTTCTATTTTAAACTTTACACGCAAAATTATGTATTTCATAAGTATTACATAAACTGTGGGCAAAACGTCCCATGAAGAGTAGCCAAAGAAAACGACCCCCAGTTCCCGGCCACCCTACTATTCCAGGAGGCCTTGTGGCGTACCCTGGGGGAGGCCTACATCCAGCAGTGGATCGCAATTATAGGCTGATCAGATAATGATGATATGACATAAATTATGCAACATAAACTTTTTAAACGGTCAGTCTTTTTCAAGTTTTCAGGTATAGTTTTCCATTAAATCCACATTGTATTTATAACTTATTCATTGATTGTCCATTCTATGTTTTATAAATATATACATGGAAACTATTGGAAGTGTATCTCTGGACGGAATGAGACCCAATTTAGTCTAATGCGGGTATGATGGGTGAGCAGATAGGACCGGAAAAATACAGAATTAAAACGAAGAAACGAGATCCGAATGTATGTGAGTTGGAACTATAAATAGAAATTGGTTTCTACTCGGGCGCCAAAGTAAATACTTATACCTTGTCCTTTGCTTTTAGATAACAAGATTGGAAGTATCCTGGTAACTGAACGAAGTTTACCTGTTTCACTTTTTATAATAATGGAATGGGTTCCAGTTAATTATGAGAAAACAGGATCGCTAACAGTCGGTTCTCTTTTAAAAAGAAAGTCCGAGCACATTTTCATAAGAAAACCTTTGATTTATTTTGTAAAGTTTATGTAGGTAATATATTGATGTATGTAAAGTATTATTGTATGTATGTTTGACCAGTAAGTATGTTTATGTATATATTTTGTAAGTATTTTAGTCTATGCATTCAAAATCTTCCTTGTAAATTATAATATAAATTTTATACTCAGAGCATCTACCACTTTTCATCTCTGCATCACCCTAAGGTTGACTGGTAGAAAATGCATTATGATATATTTACATCTTTATACAGATGTGTCTATGAAGTATAAATAAATAAATATGTATGTAACGTTTTTAATCAATATACTATATTATTGGCAATAGGGCGATTCATTAATACCATCAACACATATTACAAATTTATTCATAACTAAAGCAAATAAAATCACAAAGGAATAGAATAAAAACTAGACAGTCAACGTCATACCAAAATCCGTGTTAGCTGCGCCAACTAATCTTCCGGAGAGAGACTAGGCCCTGCGCGCGTTGCCTTTTATAACCTTCCCGAATGACAACAAGGAGGATTGTCTTCAAAAGGCTGCAGTCTCCAACAATATAATATAGTGTGTCTGCGTGAATAAATGTATTTTCTTTCTTTCTTTCTTTCTATAGCAAATATCCCTCTTACCTATAGAAAACGAAATTGACAATGTTAAAACATTGATTAAATTATGCTTGACACTGTCGATTGCATGTCAAAGAATAGAGATATCAGAGGCGGTTACCTTAATATACGTTGCCAAAACAAAAAAAAACTTAATATACCATCATCGTTTATAAGAAAGAAGGCGTGTATACATATACGATACATTCTTAAAATTATATATTCCGTAACGCATTGCATACCATCATGTCATGTATATAGGTACCTTGCAGGCAGTAAAAATATTATTATTCTTTTATATTATTGTTACCGAAGCACACGCAAGGTACGTGTTTCAGAAAGTCGTAAATTTGCGCATTTTTGCGAAGCGTGTCAGTGCAGCAATGGTTCTTACAATGCGGATCTTTTCTTTGTGAGTCAGTATTTAAACTTTCTTAAAAAAAAAAAATCTTTCTACTTTGTTTACATTTCATAATCTTTTTTACAGATATCTGCGCAAATAGTAAATACATTGATACTAGTTATCATTATTTTGTACAAAAGATTTTAGATCTAAGTAAAGGTAAACTATTTGGTCCAACTAATAAAATATTACTTATTTATCCTTATTTCGTTTGATAAAATATTATTCCAAAACGTTTTCAAACAAAATAATTTGCTATAATGAAGACCTTAGGAGATAGACATAACAATGAACATAAAAAATTCACGATTATATCTTTCGTGAGAGATACCCATATATAAATGTTAATAAATAATATTGTAAGCGATAGTAGTCGGGCTTTCCCGAATAAATACATGCAACTACTTCTAGCTAAAATTTACAGTTAATTATAAAGGGACAGGCAGCAACATAAATAGCAGAACATCTATTTTTTTAAACACACCATTATCCGAAGAACTACTTCTTACATTGTAAAAAGTTTTTAAATATTCTCAGCCCCCTTTATTATTACGAACTCTTAAAGCAAGACAGTTTACGTTGTGAAAGCGAGACGCCGCATTACACTGCAAGTAGCGGCATCTCGCTTCCACATCTTAAACTGTCTTTAAGCTTTAAGATTTCATGGTAAGGAGGCAAATCATCATTTGGACGGTTCTATAATTTCACAATAGTAACTTGGATTTATGTTTATTTCTTCCAATTATTTGACCTAAGGTTTCCTTGTGTTGCTAACGTACCACGATATACCTATCATATCAAACATTACCGCACTACACCAAAATTTCAGTCTAAGTCAATTAGCATTACCTTCGTTGTACAAAGTATGTTTGATACTTGTCAAAGGTACTGGAAGATAGTTTGTACAAGTTAATTCGTTCCCTATAACTTAGTTTAATTTGAACTAGTCAAACGCAGTTTCCTCACTTCAGCTAGCTGCTAGCGTTTAATTATTGCTGCAAGACTTCGCTAATTTGATACTATGAGGCATCTCTATATTGTGCTCGGCGAACCGTGAATTAATGTTGAAATTGAACTTATGAGAATTGAGATTAAAGTACCATGAAGTAACGTAAGCTTGACAAAATAGCTGGGTATAATTTATGTTGAAGAAACTCCGATGACTGTACGTTTGGTTATGTTATTTTGGTTATGTGGATAGATATATAAATACCTTCTTATTTATACATTTGAAATCAGACCATTTTCGTCATTGGTCTCAAATATAGTTGGTTGTTGCAAACGTGAATGACATAGTTTCAAAATCTCGGGGTCAATTCCCAGGTGTGACAAAATCTTAATTGAGTTTTGAGTTACCTTATATCTTACCTATACATCCTTTGGAAGAGTTAGAGTGTAATATTATCCCTTAGCCTACCCATACCTAACAGTTTTTCATTCGAAAAAAGTTTTTTTTTTACGAAAATTATAATGATATGACGTTTATTCCTTGAAACTAGGCGTAGAACACGAATACCGCTACGATACGAATATGTTTATAATAAATAAGTTATTTGAAGCCTTTTTGGCTTACATTTTAAAGTCCTTATTCTGACATACGAAACAGCAATTTAGTTATGGCGCTCAGTAATATAAAACGTCGTTGCAGCAGCTACGGAATTCGTAGCAAGACCGTAGCGGTTCCACTGCCGCAACATTACTTGGCGAATTTGAATACTTCATTTATCGTTTATTTGCCCAATTTTTAAACAAATACGATAACATAAATACTGTTACAAATATATTAAAGCGTTCTTGATCCAGATTTTATCTAAGTCTAGATTTCTTATAAAAAACCCAAATTTCTCCTGTATCGTGGGTGCGTTTTTCAAACATGTAATATCTCATACACAAACACCCAGACACGGGACAACTATCTGCGAATCACTCAAATTTTGCCCCGTGCGGGAATCGAACCTGCAATCCTTAGCGCAGCAGTCCAATCGGTTAGCCACTGCGCTAATCAAGTCGTCACTTCAAAGTTGCTAGCGTAACACTAATGCATTTTTATCTACTGTTTTATAAAAGTATGTATTTCAACGTTTAGCTTCAAGCCTCGTATTACAAATCCAGATAAAAACTGGTATCATTACACATTTACAAGAAGATACATAATTATACATCTCATGCATTATAGCAAACAATTCTGTTTCCCCTTGTCTTTACAGCGTCGTATAAAATAATGGAGTGGCCGGTTTAATGGCAACAGATGTGCTCAAGATGGCTAATTGATGTTGGATGGATAGTTAATGTCCAGATAGTTCGGCTTAACTGTGATGAGTTGAGCATAAATAATGTTATAAAAAGCAGGAACAATACAGGATTCATTTAGCGGGTGTGGGAAGTTTTATTTATTAGAGGCATGGTGTTCCTATACATATTAAGCTAGTTATTTATTTATGGTTAGTTGCTTTGTGGTCTTTCAAAGACATTTATTCGTAAGCGGATGGTACATACAAAATTGTTATAAATAAATAGTTTCGATATTGTAATAGGTATTTAATGTTTATGGTATATTATATTAGTTATGGAATCAAATAATCTGTTTATAAACTAATGGAAAGCTTGTAGGTCGAAATTCATTTCATTTCATTTCATTTTTAAAAAAAAAAAACGTCGCCCCACACTAGGAATTTCTCCTGTATCGTGGGTGCGTTTCACAAACATGAAATTTCACATACACAAACACCCAGACTCGGGACAATCAAATGTGGATCGCACAAATTTTTGCCCCGTGCGGGAATCGAACCCGCAACCCTTAGCGCAGCAGTCTAATCGCTTAGCCACTGCGCCAATCAGGTCGTCTATAATATTAAAATATATTTGAAAATACACCGAAATAAAATACGTATTTATTTTATATTTCATTTAAACATTATTAGCAAAACAATTTACATTATATATATATACTTTATTATTTATATTACCTACAATAAAAATAATAATATATACAACATAATATACAACCTAAAATCATCTAAAAATTATGCATCGAAGTATTCCTACTCATAACTGTCGACTGGTAGGGTGCCGAAAAGACTGGCGGCATTGCCACATTAAATTGAAATTTATTTATATGGAATTATACAGAGTACCTACACTCTTATACCACATTGAGTCTGAGAGCACACAAGTCGATATACCTACATAGGATAGATATATTTTTTAAGACGAACATATAAATATTTATTCCACCAGTTAAATGTGTAAACACACCCTAATTTATTCATAAGACTTGCAATGTCTTAGTATAGGCTTGAGACGTGGAGACGGAATTCAAACTGCTTATAAAGTACGCAACCATAGGAAGACGGTAAACAATAATAAATAACAAACATTCATATCAAAAAGACAGTGTCTGGAGTGATCGCGATGGGGCCATTAGAACTACGGAGGATATAAAAGGTACGTCAATTCTCTTTGATTGTCAACTCTCTTTGTTCGTATAATAAAGAACTTTTTTTTGGGGTAGTGTTTCATTTTATCACTAGAAGCAAGTACTTACGCGGCTGCCTTATAAAATATTCGGTTTAGTTTGTTTCACGCCGTGAGGCTTTTATAGTTCCTTAATGAATTAATGTTATTGCACGGCATTTTTTATATTTACGTAATTGATTTATCACTTCTTGTGTACTCCTAAATAAAAACACTTTTTCCAAAAGATTTAGGACCAAGGTCGTGCTTTTACTATTTTTTCTTTCTACTACCCATTATATATAGGCACATTTAAATACCATATTTAATTCCTTTAAACTCGCGTATTTCCTGGCCCGACCTTACGATGATGTTTGGATGACATTACCTCGCGACAGGCTCGCTGATAGCGGGCCGGCACTCTCATCATTTCCTTCGGGCCATATTCATCCGATAGAACAGAGGAGAGAGGGGCTAGGGAGGGAGGGGCGGCAATAACCTCTGAGTGCGTGCTTACTTGAGAGGTATTGCATTTGTTGCTCCCGATACAGGCGGTATAAGACGGTATCTGTATCGTATAAATAAGATTCAAATACGATTATATGTATTTGTATTTACTGTTGTAACGAGTAGCTTGTTCATAGATTATGACTGAATCATCCTTAATATTCAACTTCAAATCTTATTTAAATTAAATGTATCTTAAATTGTTTCGTGACGAGTGAACCCAAGCTACATTAGTTAAAAGCGCATTTAATTATAAATGGAATTCATAGAAATTAAACGTTATTGATAAGCTAGACAGCTCACACAAAAATATTAATTGGTTTCTAATTCACTAGGCTTTAATAATTAGTGAATTATAAACAGGTCTTTAATTCCCAAAGAATGCAACTCACTTGATACTTGATCGTTATTTGAGATTACGAATACGTAAATAATATATAATTATGATCATTATAAGCCGATAATAAATCAAAGAAATCATTGAAAAAAAAAGATTCAGCACATCACGTAACAATTTTATTCTCATTATATCATTTCATCAAGTAAGCAGTTATCACGAAAGACCCAAAATTTGTAAATAAACCGGCCGTAAATCAACCCGAAATGGCAAGAAAATTATGTATGAAAACGAATGCTGCTCATATTTTATGCTATAATTAAACACACGTTAATAATTTCAATGTCACTACACTTGTAACGGATAAAATGAAGCCTACGCGGGAATAAATCACGGCGCCTGTTCGGGTCCACTAGGGAGGAAAGAACAAAAAAACAGCCACCACCAGTCGACGTGTCGGAAATATTAACTTGAACATTTGAATACTTTATGATCAGTAAAAAGAAAGATTTGAATAGCAAATGTGTTCGCATTTTAATCAAACACGCAGTCGAATGCTCGCAGATTCAGTCTTATCATATTCAAATATTTTAAAACATTTTCTACTTCGCTTACTCTAAAAGAAATGTCCGATAATTGAGAAATTGCAGCGTTATAATTAATTAGTATTTTACGATTGGAAAATTTGAATTATTCGCTGAAATACCCGTAAATATAATAATTGAATGTAACGTAATTTTGCACAAAACATTCGAATCGAGCAATAGAAATATTCGAGGTATTTATTCAGTATTAAAGGGATTCTCGATACCGACAAGCAACCAACAAGGTTCTTGTAAGAAATACAATTTAACTTCCCCGTGAACACAAAATGTTTCATTTGAAAGCATTTCCTGAAGGATTCTAACAAATTGAATCTCACGCCGGCACAATCCTTTATTTCATCACCTTCCCTTTAATACGAAGAAAAGATTATTAATCGAAAATTTTCCATCTAAGCAGAAGTGTATAGCGAGCGGTTGTTTAGATCTGTCAGAGGCAAAGCTTTTCAGAAGTCTAAATCAATTGTTTTGTTTGGTAATTTGATGTCGTGATTGACGTACGGTTAGTTAATGAGGCTTAATGAATGAGGTAAGTGTATTGACATGAATTTTACGTCGGGTGGTGATCTGCTTAGAGATGATGAGTTGATAAGTCTAGTGGCGAAGCGTTTTACTTTCTAAGTCAAAATAATTATTAATTTTAAAATAATAATTGTTTGACAGTTTCGTGTACACAATTTATTAATATTTATATTAATTAATTAATAATAAATAAAACAATAATCATACATCAATATACATATACAAAATCAAAACATTATATCCGTAACGAGTTAAAGATACTCTATACAAATGTAATTGATATTGAATTATTTTGATGAAATAAGTTATAGAGTAGAGTTAGAGTTCCACTGATCCTATTTATTGAGAACAAATACGGACAGGGTTGCCACCTACGGATGATATTTATTGGCAAACAAAGCAGCCTGCCCTAGGGCCCTATTCAGTTACAAACACATCAAATCAATCCCGATAATTTAGATTAACGGGCTATTCTGACAGCGGGTCTAATTTCGAAACAGTAATGAACGTAGGATCCTGCTGACGCTGGAAACAAGGTTAGGTAGCTTACCTGTGTTACGTAAATATGTATCGTTACATTTTTAAACTTAGTGAATATTTACTTTACTTTATTTACGCATAGTTATACAAAAATTGGCAGGCCTCCCACCAGGTGGACCGACGATATCGTCAGAGTTGCGGGCAACCGGTGGATGCAAACGGCAAGTTGTCGTTCATTGTGGCGTTCTAAGGGGGAGGCCTTTGTCCAGCAGTGGACGTCTTCCGGCTGATGATGACATACAAAATTTTTGATATTCTCCCAATAATAGCTTTCAGTGTCCATTGGTAATGTACCCATACCCATAAGATATTAATATAACGTTCTCTTGCCCGAATTTCGGTCACGGCGGACTATCTTATCTGAGCTTTTGTAGTGCACAAGTATGTGCGCAAACACAGGTAGGTGCACTTCCTCTCTCACTGTCATAGTTCGATGGGACGGTAGACCGACACGACCGGAGAGAGATCAGGCGCAGGACCAACGGCTTAACGTGCCTTCCAAAGCAAAGAGGGGTCTCGATTTATGTGAAAACGGTCACCCATCGCAAGACTGACCGCGGTGAGCACGGCTTAACCTCGCAGATCGCCTGATCTGCGCGGCAGCCACGTAACTACGAGCCATATGGTAAATCCTAGTAACAATAAACAAACAATTTTCGCCAGACTAGATATTTACGATAATTTTTTAATGACATCTTAGGTATGCATATTTGATACCATAAAAACTTTAAATTAGCCAAGGACTATTTAAGTCCTTGGCATGCCAAGGACTATTTACAAGGTACAGATTCCTAGCGCGTCAAAAGTTCGCTGTAGCAGTCGAAACTCTGCCAGATTCATCTAAAAGTAAATCAACCAAACTAATTACCAAAACTGTTAATTATAATTAACAATTTCAAATTAATTTTACGTAGACTAATTACGTTTACCAGACTGACAAAGTTTTGGCTATCCAAAAACGATCAGTTCACCCGTAAACATGTCAGGCCCACGGCACTCGTTCCACGTGATACACAAGAGGAATTCCTCAGCTCAAATAACTGAATACCGGGGGCATGTTATATTTCGCAATTCCCCACAACGGCCAAACTACGTAATAATATTGTGCTCGGGCCGCATTCGGGGTAGAATCATCGATAGTCATTATCGGAAAAGCGGGTTTAAGAGCCGTCCCAGCCCCAGCGGGACCTTTACGGAGGTCTCATCCCGGCGCGTTCGATAACTATGCTAATGTTATTTGCGCCAGTGGGTTTGAAAACGACGGCATCCACTAACTTGGCATTCCCAAGAACACAGAGCTCCCTAAAGGTAAGGTTTCAGAATGAAACATCTTACTTTACGACCCGTAATACCATATTGTGAAAAGATTTGCTATTTCCAAAGCGTAGCGGAGCGCCTGGCGGCCATATTAGCAATAGTTACCGATCGCTGCTACTAATCCACAAACGTAAGTTCTGATAGCATCGCTTAGTGTCCCAAGGCGAGTAACATAATGGCTCATTTACATTATACGCTGTCCCGCATGTGTGAGATTTCGTTAACGACTTTCATGAGCGAGCGAATCATTTGCAATATTCAGAGAACTGCTGCAACATTTTAATTTCAAATATTTCAGCGCCACTATTGTCGAACCAGGAAGCGGAATTTGAGTATCTCGAGGGAGTAAACAAGCCAAGATGGAAGTGTCTATATCGGCGAAGTCTATTAAGTCGATACCAGGGATGGGGCGAATGCAGAAATCTGTTCGTGAATGGTTAAACGAGCGGTCGTTTACATGAGTCATTTGTACGATATTGGAGGTGAAATCGTGAACGGCGCGGCAGGCGTTTAAGCGCATAATGTAAATGAGCCATTACACCGATGTCCGCATGCAATTGAAGGCCGCATCGACACAAATGAAGCACGCTTAATGATATGCACGTGACGGGGACACCTGACGCCCTATGGACGACAACATCGCTTATGTAACACATTACGTGCATGTCAATAACCCCTTGCTACTTAGAAATAATGAATCTCATACACCATATATCTAACTATCAATTTGATAAAGGTGGATTTGAGTTTTTCTCTTTATCTTCGTGTTTCTTACCTAGAAATATACTGAATAAAACTTTTTATACATTTTCAATTAACGAAAAATCCTGTCGCCCACCTAATTTAAAGTAAATCGGGGGAAGTAATAAAACACGGACGTCAAGCGTATCAGGAACAATAGTAATCAATTTAAATGTATCAAAGCGAAACAATAAAACAGTTCAGCTTGCCTAAGCATTGTGTGTGGAATAATAAAAGAGAGCCCATCTGTACCGTTTATGTCCCACGTACAGCGCACTATTCAGTAGATCGAAAAAGTTTTCCAATAGCAGACTCTGATGATAGAAAATAGTTGGCTACGGGAACCTGGGATGTTAGTTTTATTGCAGTCACCACTCTGTGGCTATTGAGTGTGCGCCCGACTGATATTGCTGCAATTATTTTATCTGTGGCCGCGGTAGTTGTTCAAAGTTCTTTTCTTGTAGGTATGAAAGTTAATGACAGTTCTAACATGTAGTGAATGAAGTTGCGACGTTTGATCAATGCGTGCGGCGCGTGTAATCTTCGAGTTATTTTTCTTCGTGTCTTAGTTAATTAGTTACTTGTTTTGTTCTTAGCGTTCATTTCGAAGGCTATTGATCTTAAGTATGAAAAGTAAAAGGAAGAACTCATACATTCGTGATTACCCACACAGATTGAGAGTGGATTTTTTATATAACTACTACTCAGAACCAAACACAATAACGATTAAGTTGGTATGCATAATAACACATCTGTTTCCTCTAAATTCGAACAAAGTGTGTAGGCATAAAAGTTAGTACTACGTCCTACACCCACCTGACATTCGAATTAAAATAAAGTATTTCAGACCGGGAATAGATTTTTGGACGTTAAGAGGCCAAATGTACAATATTACGAACGTATCGTGATGTTCCTGCACCATACCAAGCTTGTCACCCCCCACTACTTTAACTTCTTCTTTTCTAGCAAAACAAGTCCCTTATGTCTCTCATCATTAGTCCCTCATCCGAATATCCAAATATGAATAAAACAATTACTTAGGTAATATAAAAACGATATAGTTTCAATAAATATGTATTCTATAGACATAAACTAATATCTAGGTGTTTTACTCCAGTCAGAATATACATAAGTTGGTAGGCATCTTTATTCAGTAGGTACCATAATTTGGTCTACACATAAATATTCAAACAGATTTTCATAATATTAAGCTTGCTATTTGAAATGTATAGTTGGAACAGTTCCAGGTTCCATAAAGAAAATATTATTATTGTGATTAATTGGTAATGAAAACCTGAATTTCTAAATGCAGGTTTACCTACTAAAACTATGCGCATTTTGAGTACAATGGGCCCATTTAAAGGTACGTATTTGTACTATTTATAGTGTTAACCCAAGAAAGTTTACGAGGCCGAGAAATCCAGTTATATTTCAATTAATGTATGAGTCAATAAAACTCCTATAAATACTTTATCGGAGTCCTGTTACTCATTAAACTGACCCGAGAGAAGCATGCCCCAAACCTCAACGCAGTGACAACCCTATTGGATTACGTTTTTAAAACTTATACAGGAATTTGCAGCAACTTTTTTAAGTACACCTTGTTAGGGTTGTTACCTTACACTTCGAGACATCTTTGCGAGCGGATTCTGTTGTTTACAAACTAAACTAATTTGGTTTTAGTATGTCTTTTTCGTAGCTTGAAACGCCCCTAGCTAAATGGACTAAAGCCTTAAAAAGTTGACCATGGTAGATTAGATTCGTAGGATTGTAGGGTGCAATGCCCAGCTGGCATAAATCTTGCAGATATTGTAAGTCGAAACAGTAAACAAGGAAAATGGCTGCGATAAACTAGTTCTGAAATTATTGCATTAAGAAATGAATAAGAATGTTTATTAGTATAATCATGGTAACATTAATTACATTGGTTTAAAAACTAGGTCTTCAATGTTATATTTTATGATGAATAGTCCTGTGTTACAAGGGAGAATCAATGCATTTAGAAATTAGCCCCAGACGTAACGCTCCACAATTTAGCTTTAAACCACGGCATAAGGCGTTAAAATATGTATACGTAACACGCTATAGACCAAACTACACAAGACTAAGATGTCACGTTGAGACAAAACCCTCAATACTCGCTCAATCTGACAAATAGCTCGGGAATCTTGAGTTGCTTTCGACATGACGCGGCTTACACGTGAACCTGGCCCGGAGGGAGCCCACCACCGATGTTACGTGCCACGTGCGACTGGAATATTTATAAATGGATCCTGTGGATACAGATAAAGATTTTATATTTTACAGAGACTGGAAAAGTTTTGTTTAACTAACTATTGCCTGTGGATTAACTCGAAATTTTCTTCATGTAGGTACCCAGATAGTCAGCATACGCTTTACGTATTATAAGAAAAAGTACCAGGATCAAATTCCATAGAAAATGTATTAATATATATCCTATAAAAAGTTAAAAGTAAAGTTCGTGTCCTAAACAAGGTTTTTATCTAGTGTAGCAATTTTCATCCAAATCCATCAAAATAATAATATTTAGAATAGTACAAAAAAATATTTTGTTACCCTTTGTTAACTACTCCGTAAAACAAACAATTATTTTGTCTGACTGCCTAAAAGATTTTTTCCTAATTAAATTACAAAGGAAAATGATAAAAATACTTGATTTTCAATAGAAGCTAATTAAAACAAACAAAAATTAGAATCAATGAAACATCAAAACCCATTACCTATCAAATACCCAAACTTGATGACACAAAAAACAAACGCCAGTTGATTAGCAAAAACCCGATCAGTTGGGAAAACATTAGCAGTGTACAACTGTACACCACGTTACCATTTAGATCGGCTTAGCCCAATCCGGCTTGTTCGGCACCATGCGCTATGAATACAAAGGTGGCCGAGGTTCAACCATACACGCCAAACGGCTCCCCAGAACCTTATGGTACCGCACTATTGAACCATTTACCCTTACCTCTTTGATGAGAAAAATCTTACAGAGCTGTCCTAAAAAGGAACCTGCATGACATGAATGATATTACGTTTATTGGATGTGTGTAAAGTGCCTTGGTTTTGAGAATTAAATATTCAATGATCTAATCCATGTAGCAAACTGGATCTAAAGCAAAGTGTTACGGTTTTAATTGTTGAATATTAATTTGGTTAGTTTATTTTTCGTCGTGTAGGTTAGTTCGAAGTTACATCAGTGAGAATAATGATTGCTTAATTTCTTCCAGGTACGTCTATATATCGTCATCCTGTGTGGTAATTTGGAGTTCATTTATAGCATACAGTTTATATTTTTTCTTTTAATGTGCGATACGTTAATAAGGTGAGTCATTCACAATCATACTATCTTATAGATTAGTAGTTAGTTTATGAAGATTATCGGCCTATGATGCACTGTAGAACAACTGAATATAGTAACTATTAAGTTAGTTTCATGCACTTCGAGCAACATAATAAAAGGTGTTCCGATTTGTTTTGTACATCATACGATATTAAAAGGTGTTCACTCATGTGTATTTGTGGAATATCATTTGAATCGGATCAGTTCGAAGCGTTCGGCAATATTGTTGTTGAAGACAAAAGGACGTAAGGTTTGTCAGCCGGTGGTAGCGAGGCAATGGACGCATGTTGCTGGAGCCCCGAGGTATTCCGCACTATTGGGCGTGTATGTTACGGTATTAAACGGTACAGTGGTGGCAAATAGTAATGTCACCAGACTTGTAGGTAAAGAAACCTGAATGTCTTATTGCTTCATGTTTTAAACCAATATAACTAGGGTATAATTTTTATTTAGTATATTTTTATTATTGACCAAAATGTTTAATTTATTAGAAATAATATCAGCCCCCTTACCATGAACTCTTAAAGCAGGGCAGTTTACGTTGTGGAAGCGAGACGCCGCATTACACTCCACGTAGCGGCGTCTCGCTTTCACATCGTAAACTGTCCTGTTTTAAGAGTTCATGGTAAGGGGGCTAATCAATGACCGGTTCGTTATGTACAGTAAGTTATTTTGGTTCACGGCGCGCGGCGCGGCGCACAAGACATTCCGCGCGTAGTTTCACTTATAAAATTCTGAGTTTTACAAATAGTAATATTTATTTTTAAGATAATAGGTTTAATTAACAAATAAGAATTTACAAGAAAATATTGTCAGTAGGTACCTAAAACAGTTTTGAAATTGGAAACATTTGTGTGTAAGACCACACTATTGGCCCACGACTGTACCTGTCAACAAAGCTTACACGGCCGACTGGACTTAGATATTCTACATTACTGTCTGCGGATTACTGAATACCATGTGAAATGTACTTTGTAGTGCAATACAGGTAGTCACGATTACATCCCATGAGTACACAATTCAGATAGGTATTGAAAATAGCTTGCAATATCAAGCTAAGAACAACCCGTCCTATCTCTTCTGGATGTTGTACACGGAGGATTATTCCATACAGAATTAATCTACTTTGAACATTGTATGTGTATTCCGTTGTTACTTCAAAATAGGAATGGGTTTAGAAATGCTGAGCGAGCAAACAATATTCAAAACATGACTCACTGCTGAGCTTGGTGTTAAAGATTCGAACCCCACACTACTACGTTTGTTCTAAGTTCATATGTCTGACGAACTGATTAGCGCAATGGCTACGCGATTGGACTGCTGCGCTAAGGATTGCGGGTTCGACTCCTGCATGGGACAAAAATTATGAGGTACACTGATGTTTGTCCTGAGTCTGAATGTCACTTAAGTGGTTTTTTATGTCTGTGAAACGCACCCATGATACAGGAAATTTTTTAGGGTGTGGCAACTGTTTAAAATAGTATAATGTGCATGTGTGATTTTTCCTGTCTGTCCAACACATCCACGATACAGAAAGAAACTTCTATCATAATAAAGAAGAGAAATACCAAGTCAACTGTTTTCTTAGGCGGATAATGGATTCTTTTATGAAATTATTCCGTTTATTAGCAAATTGGCACGACCATCGAAACCTTTAGCCAGCGGTAATTAACAGTGTTAAACAATGACAGCCATGGGGTAGCAGGGACACCCTCTGCGGGGCTCGAACCTCGGCTTAGTGCTCGGGATCATAAAGGGGCAGAATCTTATTTTATTAATTAGGGTCTTATTTAAAGAATTACTTCGATCGGGCCGGTTTAGAGCTGGAGTCGGTAAACTCCTACTTGGTATTCGTAACCGGCCTTGCAAATAAAGACAGTAATACTGGAAACATAATTTTCAATACCATTTATTTGGACTGGTAACATACTTATGTATGTCGGGATAAATGTCATATATTAATCACAACATTTGTCATTTCATCATCATCACTAACAGCCGAAAGACGTCCACTGTTGGACAAAGGCCTCCGCCTTAAAATGCCACAATGAAAGGCAACTTGCCATTTGCATCCACCGGTTGCTCGGGATTCTGTGTCATTTATGTCCCAAGATATTATTATATTATTATTATTTACTTGCTTATGATAAATGATTTTATTTCTGCAAATAGGTTTTTAAAAATACTTTTACACGTCATTTTTTTTAACCTAGATAGATGGCGTCGGTATTTCCTAACTGACTACCTCTGAGAAGAAATACCGAAACAAACTCTCGTTAAGGTCTCTTTTACAATTTGGTCTAAAATTAGGTACGTGAATAGTTATATAAACTGAGATATTATTATTATTCTGTCTGTACCGTTTGACTTGTGTGTATCTACCAATTACCGTTAATATTGTTATAGTGTTCGCTGCCCTGTATAGTGTATAGGGTTCGCTTTTCATGTTCACCGTCTAATATAGGCTCTGTTTCATGTAATTATCGCTGGTTATGCACATAATTAACTAATCGTTGCCTAATGACAGTATCAGGCGCATTTGTATTTGTGTTAGCTTGTAATTGTATTATTTGAAATGTTATCTGTGAATTTGGTGTTTAACAGTTCAACTTGTAGGTATATGGTGCTTGTCGTAAACATCTTAAAAAATATTAGTTGCGATTTTGTCTCTTTTCTATTTTATGAGACAAAGGGCTTGCTCGCAGTTGGTCAGTAACACACGAATACCTAGTTTTTTGACTTGGTGTACAATATCAAGGTAGGCACTTATTATTAAAAAAATGCAACAGTTATTGCCACTACATGTCGACGAATAGAATTTTTGTTGTTAAAGTTTAAAAAATATTAATCATTCCGGGCCACTGGGCAATTTTTTATATATCTGAACATACATTCATTTTTACTTACTTTAGTTATTATCCCCAAAACAAACAATTTGTTTCGTTGTTTTGGGGCCAACAATTATTAAAACCCCAACATGTTACTTGTAACAAGACCCAACCTAAACATCTAGCATCACGACCCTAATAACTTTGTTCGCCACATAAGGAAAAACAAAACGCACAGTAACATCGAACGACGGACCTCATCAGAAAACTTCTTACATAACACTATTCACAATCTGCAGGTACAAAACGCAAAAGTACGTAAAGCTTTCTCGGCGGCATTACGGGAGTAACATGTTACGCGTCGACCCACATGGGGCCGGCGATAAACGGCCTCCTTTCTTGCACTTTCCAAACATCCAGCCGTAAAACTAAAAAAACAAACAAAAACATTCTACCCTTTCGGAACTTTAATCCTTATTCGTTTTGCCTAAGGTTCCTTTTTCCGCGTTTGCCACCCTATTCGCAAAACTTGTCATATTTGTAGAGACGGGTAGAGGATAATTAAGCAAAAAATTAACAGCATTTACTTTAGTGATTAAAAACAAAGTAATATGTAGTAATTAAAATACAAAATAATTTTATACAGGTATCATTTTTCAATTACACATAAAATAATGTTATTTTTATTTTGGGTTTTAATAAAGCACTAAGGCCAAAAATTCTGCCTTCAGGTAAGGTATTATTTCGGATTAATTCTGTACCGTTAATCTTGATTACAAATCATACCATGAAATCCAGTCTGAACTGTAATGTTAATTATCTTTCTATCTTTAGATACAGACACTGCATAGTCTATCACGTTACTTTTTAGGTTCGATGGGGTGGATGAGAGGGTCGCAGGAGGGACCGGCTATCAACACGGTACAAGAACCCCGGCCAAGAGAGTCATTTGTCTTTCTTTACTCTAATTATGTGATGAAAATTTATCGTAGTCACTGGACCGAACTTGTATAGGTGCTGAGTGAAACTGCTCGCTGAAATTTATGATTTAGTTCCCTTAAATCCGACGACTAGATTCAAATTCACCTGAATGTGTGTTTTAGAACTCAATTATAACTTTCATATTCCACACAAAATAATCAATGAAGTTCAAACTGAATCATGGAAAAAAATATTTCATCTCAACAAAGGGATAACTTGCTAATTAAACCCTATTTATTCAAAGAAAGTAAACAGTAAGTATTATGAAAGCAGTATTTAATTAAGTATATTTAATTAAGTAACCCGTGATGTGAAAATGTTTGTTTTTCGATCACATAACACTTTTTGTTGGAGCCTGCGTTGGATTCGTGAAGCGGCTTTGATGTTGGATAAAACAATGTGTTGTGGAAACATTATATTAAAATTGTGTTTAAAATATTGTACTTATCCAATTAATATTCATTTGGGTTCTCGTAATCTATAGACGCATTGAATAGTAAAGACAAAGCTATTTTGGCTCATGTGAGACTATTGGATTACAATTAGATTACTCAGCGCCGGGTTCTGTCTCATCTCATTCGATAGAATCCTTGCTGATATTATTCGCTACACAGACCAAAACATACTCATGTTTTAGCCATCGACGAAGTTATTTATTTGCGGTATAAATTTTCATTTCTCGTCCTATTTCCATGTTGATGTCAACTATGTTTGTGGATGAGGATGACTTTGGTTAATAAAAAGCAAACAAAGCCGCTGGTGGCAGTGTTTTGTACATGTTTACTGGTGCCCTCCTTGTGGCAAACAATTAGCTCTTTTGTGTACTTGCCCACTCTTACCACACTTGGCCACCACTGAGGGTGCTGCTAAAGACACAAGGTACTACTGGAAGCGCCCTAAGTTATATGTTTGAATTTTTTTTTCTGGAATTTTACTTTTATTTTTTGATGCACTGCTTTATTAGGTTCGTGATTGCTATGGTTTGAGGTCGAAGATCTAAGTAAGATTCTAGAGTTAGGCAGTTTTATTAAAAAAAAAACATTTCGGTTGTACACTTTTCTACCCTCTCAATTACAAAAGGTTTGCTGTAAGAGAATTACTCAATTTTGAGTTAAGCTCGCCTCTGTATATAAAATGCCATATTGCTATTATGTAATCATATGTTTTGTGTACAATAAAGAGTTAAGAAGAAATTCTAGTTTACTTTAAAAAAAAGCCTGCTGGTATGCAATAATGTATCATTTCTTTATGTTGTTAAATGACATAAGGAAAATTTGGTGTAAAAAGTAGTTTAGGCTCTACATTCTTCACAGAGTTTTGCTTGTTTAAGTTTTGGTATTTCTTCGAAAATCTAGTCTGTTAGAATATCTTACTAGACGAGCCTAAAAACCACAACGTTCTAACTTAGGACTCTTGAAATTGACATAGTTCAAGACGCACAATGACTCACTTATTAATTCAAGGTATATTCTATCTTGGTAACAAATTTCAAAACTTACAATCCCAGTTCTAATTTGTTCATGGATGGGTATCGGGCGAGTGTCCAAAGTAATTACTGGTGTGATGGTACCTAAAACTGCCGGGATAGTACATGACAATGACGTACATACATTGGTACGTGTTCTGGAAGAAGATAAATAATAGATTTTACATTTCTCCACTTAATAGTCCCATACAATTAAAAACCACGGGTTTATCACTACGTCCATCTCGGGGAAGGCACTGAAATAATACCGGCGCGGCGGCTAAGGAAGCAACGAAATATGGGTGTCTTCTCTACTATTATAGTATAAAGAAAAACAAACCTTTCGGGGATGATGATAATTATTTAAAGAAACACTTTCTATTTGCATTACATTATATTATTTATACTCTTCTACAGTCTAGGTTGAAGCGGAGGTGCGTAGACGCAAATCCTGGACGATAAGTTTGTTATTAAAATATATGTGTTAGTAAATATATAATAAACCAGCTGACCCAGCAAACTTCGTACCACCTTCTCACCATTTAAACCTTCTGGACTTCTACAAAACCATGTTAGCCAAATCGGTCCAGCCGTTTTCAAGTTATGGTCTGCCCAAGGGAAACAGGGATTCCATTATGCTATTCGTACTAATTACACATAAGACCGCTGCTGAAGCTTCCTGATCTATATCTCAGACATACCCACTTCTGTCTGTTAGTCGCTATCTGCAACCGGCGATAGGTATCTATCCGTCAATCTTGACGATCACTTAGCACTCGATGAATTCACATTATGACAGCAGTCAACTGACATGCAACACGCTGTATATAACGGTCATCGGATATTACATGCATCATTATTAATTAGATAGATGTCATTTATTTTATGTATTTACTGTTATTATTTGGGTATTGCAGCGAGTATCCCGGTCTCCCGGGTCGGGCAAAGTGTTACTGAGTTTTCCATTAGGTAATTCTCAGTAGCAGCACGGAGTCTGGATTTGTGCCCGGTTGATGGCAATAGGCTCGCCCCCTATTACATTGGGACTAACAACATAACTGGCGAAATGTGGGTGTACTATATGTTCACCTCTGCCTACCCCTTCGGGGAATACAGGCGTGGTGTTATGTTATTGCAGCGAAATTTGAGTACTGGGAAAGTAGAAACTTCTAACAAAGAGAAAAGCTTCTGCTATTACAAGTGTTTGTGTAATATGTAAATCTCTGTTCCTAATAAGAAGCTGATGAAGGAAATATCAAACCTAGCACAAACTGTTTATCTGCTAAACTCTACGACGCTACCGGTCTTTAAGTACAGGTAGGTAAGTTTTTTACAGGAATGTATCTTTATGATACTAATAAATAATTATTCACAGTCCCTGACATTTTAAAGACGTATGCTATGACGTATTTTTATTAAAAGGTCATGACGAGTATACACGTTTAAAAAAAATAACGAACCTAATACGTAATGTTTTATTAACCCTATGGTGCAGAATGCCAAGGAATTATTGCCTACCGTCAATCTAGTGTTTACATAAGTAAATTTCTACAGGTCTAATAAAAGGTTATAAAAATAAAAATTAATAAATCAAGTGCTTAGTAAGTATATAATACTTTTTAGTTCACATCGCATCGTTACAAAAGGTACTGAAGCCCGGTAATGAAAACATTTCGAAGATTTATGCGGCTATGTTCTGAACGCCTGTTTTGAGTTTGTTAAAATAAGTATACAACCTTTTGATACTTAAATAACCTCGAGGTGGTAGTAGTAATACCAATAAACAAAGGTTTATGATTAAAGTTCAAGCAAGCTCAATATTAGCGAGAAGTTTGGAATAACGATACTCATCTAGTTCGCGTACATCTTTGTGATGAGATAACATACTGTTATACACAATTAATATTTTTGTTTGTTCAGGCCGCCATAATTTGTTAAACGAACAAGTGAAACCGGGGTGCGCGACATGTCCGTAATTGCTAGTTCAAATTGAAATTAACTTTTTTACTAATTGCGTTGAATAATGTTGAAGCAAAATTCAAAGCAAGTCTAGAAAAATAATGCAAATTTCTCATCTTATTTTTATTTGCTTGTGACGTTCGCAAAAATAAACACAACTTGCATTAAGGTGACATTTCATAAAATTAGCTTTAGATAAAACAAATATAATTTAGATTAACATCTTTAAAATAAATATAAAATTAGTTTGTTTATGAAAAGCGCTGTTAATATTAAAGCTAATTCATTTCGAGGCTGAGAGACGGCTTCAGATTTTATTTACTTGCTTAGCTTTGATAAATAGAAATAAATTATAAAATAAACCGAGACCATGCAAGTTATCTAACTTAGTGGAGACTAAAGACCAAGCCGACTGTCTGGGTTACTTTGAAGTATAATTAGCAGCTCTTTTTTTCTTTATTTACTCGTATTGACGTAGAAACCGAGCTAAAGGATTAGGAAAATTGTTATTTTGCTAAACTTATTTCAATTAGAGTATTAGCTAAAGCGTGCGGCTGGCTGGCTGTACCTAAGCACTAAGTGGCGGATAAAATTTTAGGATTTAATAAGCCAAGTGGTGAATGGTAACTGACTCACCGGCTACAACCTTTACCTAATTAAAATGATCCTGTGAATATACGTGTGCTTATTTGTAGCTCTCCTCTGCATACCCCTTCAGGGATTGGAGGGATGATGTTAACTATTTTTAAGACGTTTAAAGGTTAAAATTGCTGTCCACAAAATTGATGAAGAAAAAAAAATGTGTTAATTCAAAATTAAACTCGACTTACTGAAGTAAACAACAAAGTACCTACTTAGTGGCGTAAGCAACGTAGAAGATGTACGCTCGGTGACTCTTCCGTCAGTCAGACGCGAACAGTTTATGTGCTCATGTCATAGCAGAATTAATTAAATTTGTGTGTACACTAAAGATTACATGCGCTACCCGTGTTTGCATGGAGGTTAATCTATTATTAAAATGCAGCTGCATCCACCGCCATCGTATTAAACCGTTGTTGTTAAGTTAAAATGTTTCACTGTTTACAACAGCTACCATTTTTATTTGCACAATAATATGAATTCTGTTTCGTAATGCATGTCTCTTTTTGCTTGCTTGTTGTTTTGTAGACTCATGGGATTATGTTGACGGCCAGTGAAAAAATGAGATATTATGTTGTTATTTTTTTGCTGTGCAATCTTTCTTTTTAATATACAGTGTTGTTTTCATGTGTGGTTTCAGGAAAAGAATGGGCTTGCCCGTTTTTATAACTGCTTAAGAGAATATTTTATATAGGAAGGTATCTACATAAACACTGCCTATATAAAATCACTCCTGTGATTTCAGAAGGGCTAAGGGTGTCCCTATTTTCTCAAGTCTTTTTACCAACTTGGAAAGCTTTATAAGCATTATAAGTATCATGGTTGCGAGCTTAATACTATGTAGGTGTCCACTATCCAAACTACATCGGGTTCATCACTAGACCTCTTACGTCTAGTTAGGCGACGAAAAAGAATATTGTATTCTTAATCTGTCAATGCCAATATTCTCTTACCATCTCAATTATATGCACCCAGAAATTCACAATCACCTGAACAACATATTCACGAACAAAATTATATCGTTTGAGTAACACACAAGTAAATATGAAACACAAAGGTACACTTTTTTAGCACCCAATCCAACCCTTTGATATATAAGAGCCATCGAGACGTAAGTGAGGCAACAGACACCGCCCGATGATATGCTTTTGAGCGAGTAACACCGAGGCCACTCTTGCATGGCTAAATTGGTCACATTCACCAATTCCTCTATAGGTCCTGATCCTGAATTTCCAAAAATTCTTCTAAAAGTCAGTTCCATTTTAAATTTGAATCATATTCAATTCATTTCTTTACCAAATCATATTTGGGGAAATTAATTTTCTTGATAGGAACGTACGTATTGTATTATGTTATATTGAATTGTATTATGATTAATTGTGACTATTATATGTCTACAATATTATGATTCATATTAACATCCTATTATGATCCTACTAAAGCTACCATTTTAGCCTCCCTGTTTGTTTTCAGAAACAAGTTACACATTATAAAACAAAGCAAGTCACGTTTTTGTTGGCAAAGAAGTTACCGCGTGCGTTACCTCCGTAAAATACGAACGAGGTGTTTGGATAGCTATCGAGATGTAGTAGCTTATATGTGGAGCTAATTGTGTTAAGATTGAGGAGTGAAGGTAGATCCTGTATATAGGAAGGAAAAACGTATACTGCTACCTAGATAATCCGGGTTCATTTGCTTGATATTAAAACATGCCTTGACCAGCTAATAAATTGTACGTTTATTCTTAAAAAGGTACTAAAACATGGTCTTATAGGTTGATATCGGAAACAAACATGGAATAAGTATTAATCATGGTGATTCTTTTTTATAAGTAGATTAAGTATTAAGAAATTATTTTTTTTAACCAGTGTGTGTTGCCAGTGATGACGTATGGCTCTGAGACGTGGTCGGTAACGGTTGGCCTTTTAGAGAGGCTCAGAGTCACTCAACTAGCTAATAGTTTCTTTGTGCGACAGGATCCGGAATACGGAAATTCGCCAAAGAACTAGGGTCACCGACATAGCTCAAAGCATATGCAAGTGGAAGTGGCAATGGGCAGGCCATATCGCTCGAAGAACTGACAACCGCTGGGGAAGAAAGGTTCTCGAGTGGCGACCACGAACCGGAAGAAGCAGCGTTGGCAGGCCTCCCACCAGGTGGACCGACGATATCGTCAGAGTTGCGGGCAACCGGTGGATGCAAACGGCAAGTTGTCGTTCATTATGGCGTTCTAAGGGGGAGGCCTTTGTCCAGCAGTGGACGTCTTCCGGCTGATGATGAAGTATTAAGAAGGACAGTTACATAGTTTATTTTAACTAGTGTCAATAGTTAAAATAAGAACATTACAGGACCCTTGGTGTTAAAAATAAATTAAGAGACTAAGTAAATATTGATCTAAAATAATCCAAAATGAAAATGTTGTTTTTACTTGTTTAAAGGATTTATTGAGTAGTATATTCCTAAGATCAATCAATCAAGATCAATCAATATAACCTATAATCAAACCCACTGGCAATGAATATCTGCTAAGTTTCCTGTTCTCTCGGTTCTTCGCCAAAATAATGCACGTGCGTTTTTAACAAAAAAAATTGTGACCAGAAAAGCAGCTGTTTGCTGTAGAATTATTCTTGTATATCTGTACATTAACCTGTCAAATTCAATATGCCATAAACAGAATACTATCTACGTAGGAAGTACTTTCTATCAAAGACAATATGTAAAGAAATTGTGTTCATTATTTACAGCCTGGTTTGTATAATTTTATACACCAACTTTTCAAGATCTTAGGACACAAACTCAACCTTTCAACATTATAATATCAGTGGAATTCAAGACTTAGTGCTGCCCTGTAAATCGGGCAAAATATATTCACCCGCGTATCTGTCATCTTGATGAACGATTGCCACACGTGGCGCGAGCACTTCGCACACAACATGACAGGTGGGGCAATAACTATCACAATACTCATAAACTGTCTGCTGCCTGCAAGTTACTTTCAAACAAAATAATATTTTGGACAATATTACGTGATGTTACAGAGTTGCCTATTTACGATCCACTAGTCTATTCAACGGCTAGCATTTCAGTGCTTATAAAGCAACATATCCATAGAGTTGTTAACAGCTATTTGTGTGTATATTATTGTTCCCATTAGTATAGTTTGCGTAACTTCTCGATCGTGTGTAGTGCGCGGTGCATCGTGCGCCGGGACCAAGAGCACTGCTCTAACGACCGTTGCTTGACTCCAAGTTTTAATAGCTCCGCCGCACTTTTAGGTTCTAGTTAAAGGCCAGAATGAGGTCAGAAACACGCTGAAGCCATAAATGTAGTTCTAAACCTATACGGAAGTTATGAACTTATTTTGCCGTTATATTTCAATTTGAGCCTTTGATCGGCCATCGATGGAATGAAAATCTACAATATTTATTTTAATCAATTGAACGCATTTCATTGCCGTTTATCTGTTAAGCAAAACCATCTATAAACTAATATAGATAAATAAAAGTGTAGTAAAGTATGATATTAAAACACACAAGTAGGTATATTTTTAGCAAAAAAAACATAAACCTTGTTAGGGATGTGTGTGACCATGATAAAAAAAGCTTTTTTACTGTAAACGTTGATTCCATTGTAGCATGCAATGCCAAATAATGTTTAATGTATTTGTACGTCATGTTGTCTGTGTAGTTTATGTTAACATTATTTTAAGCGGAAACAATTTGAAAGGCAAATGTCCGCCTACTTAATTCAAAAATAACGCAACGTTTGAGCTTGATGTATCAATTACAAATGCAATTTTGCTTGCAGAAGTCGCCAACTAAAAACTGCATACTGTAAAGAGTTAAACTCCATAATTAGCAGCCTGAGCCATACCGAATAAAAACATAAAACTTAACAAGCGAATCATTTAAACAAGAAGCTTGTTGGCTTGTAACCAAAAACGTGGCAGCATCGAGTGGGCCGCCGATGTAACCGCTACATCTGATCCCGGTTTAATTAGAGACAATGTCTCGTGACTTCTGCCAAATTCTCGAAACACATTGTGTTATTTGTAACAGGCGTGCTCGCAGTCCCTGGCGGTGGACTACCGACGTTCACCTCACGATAATGTGCAGAGCAAAACTTAAACGGTTTTTGTCACTCTAAATGACGGAGCTAGTATTGTCAGGCAATTGTTACTTGTGTTGTTGCGGACGGTATTTTGAAGTACTGTCTAAGAATACGATTCGTAAGAGAGGACAAACGTGACGGTGACGCAATACATGGCAGTAGGTTTGCCGCCTATTTAGATATTAAATGGAACATATAAAATAGCAAAATGTGGGTTTATTAAAAGCCTTCTGACAAATCAAAATCTACCTAACCTACCTACCCAAGTACCCATTCGCGAAATACAGATGTATGTTGTTATTTTACAACGGCAATTCATTGTTGCCTTCTTTTGATAGGGTAACAAAAACAAATTGAAAACTAAAACAAGATGATACACAACAATAACAAGTTTAAACTGTCAAGCGTTCTTAAATGGCCGAATTACTTTATGAATGCAAAATAGAGCAACCAGAATAGCTACTTCCAAACATGAAGTTAGATTATTAGATTAAACTGTCTCAGTACTGCACAAGAAAATTGTCCCTCCGGCGCATAATTGAAGGCGCTCCACAAAACGCGATGCTTTACGTCTGAATTACATTCGTGTCCACAAGTAATGGCACTAGCAGGGATGTAAACAAATCTATCTGTCAACTTGTTTACAGTTGTTCCGTGGCGTTAGTTCTACATAAATTCTTCCCGATCTCTGTTTGTTTGTCGCACTATGAAAACTTGGACGTAGCATAGCGTTAGTCATATGCAGTAGTCTTTGTATCTTGTTTGGTAAGAAATTTCTTTTTGAGAGATCAGAATAAACTTCATTTTTTTATTTATATAACTACAATGGTGATTGATATTAGATAGGCACGCGTCAAGTACGCGTAACGTGCTTATTTCCGCACGAAACTTGTTTGACATGCTGCTAATCTGTCAAAGTTTCAAATGACAGCTCAATGAATTTTGTGATCTATATCAAACCACTTATTATAAATACTAGTTACCTCACTGTCTTGCATCAAAGGTATGATGGCACAACAGATAAACTGATATTTCAAAATATTTTTTAACGACAGTTAAAACATTGTCGTATCAACTCCTCTACAAACACAGTACACAGAAACATTAGGTGTGTTCACTCCAGCTTTATAAATGTAATCGTGTGTCTAATAGCTCTAAGTCGGTAAACCCAAGTGACTCTAAAGAGTTACAAACTTCACAGTAGTCTTAAGGCTTCGAACGAAACTAGTTAACTAATCTTGTTTTCTTTTACATTTTGTTGCACTTGGCGTAGTGCGATGGTTGCGGTTACGATAGTTTTAGTTACCTATGTATTTATATCTACCATGACCAAAAGTAAATAATAATATCTTGGGACAACACACACACGGTCATCTGATCCCAAACTAGGCAGAGCCTGTATTATGGTAACTAAAAACAACTTCTTCTTCTTATCGTATGGTTGATGAACAACCTGGTGTCAGAGTTTAAACCGCCTGGCCTACAGGCGGTTTAAACTCTGACATAGCTTTATACACTGTTGAAAAATCTTTCAGGTGTGCCGGTTTCCTGAAGATGTTTTTAACTAATTTATAATACGTACATAAATTCCTACAGTCATACCACTCTGCTATCAGTGCTTACTTTTATTAAAACCCTTACCAAATAACTGATAAACATACTTATATATTTCGATATACATACATATAGATAAATTACACCCAGGCACAGAACAAATGATTATGCTCGAATTACGAGAAGATTTGAAAGACGCGGGTCACCTGGCAGTATTATTGATAATATTAGTACAGAGAAAACTGTCGTAAGACGTCGCGTTTACTGCCTACTACAGATTTTAGTTCATCGCGTTAACTCCAGATGGCTTTGTTCTCGTTGCTATGGAAATAACGACATTTTCAATGGTAAGTTAAAATTGGTAAATTCATGGTAGAGCTTCTACCGTTTTCCTACATCTCATCACTGTACAAGTACATAGGAAACGTTGATTCAATTTATAATACAGTAATAATGATGTTCAAAATTAGTTCAATCACAGCTTTTACAAAGACTAATACTAATGATAATGATAATAATGTTTCTACACAGATTACGACCTAATATCCACATACAATTGATGAAACTTAGGAATCGACAGTGCTCGTTGACAAGTCATATGATTTTGACGCTCCCAAACATAATTTTTCAGGTTTCCAGGTTGCCATTAATTAATATTAGATAATTTTATGTAGGTTATATATAGATGCTTTATTAGTATCAAACTTAATAAGCCGTTAGTTCAATTAAGGACAATATAAAATTATCTCCCACTCAGGTTATTAAGTTTGATAGAAACTAACTGCCGAATTTGGTGTCGTATATATCAGATAGCTGTACATAACACCCTTGATTAATCCTAAAGTTAAACACACGAGTCAACATCTCACTTGAACCTCGCCAAACTTGTTGTGCCTTGAACAAACGAACCCAAGTTAATGGCTTAATATTGATGCGTGGTTTTGACATTTCCTTGCTTAGTGACCCTTCAGATCCTTCGACGAAAGCCCCTGACTCCTGCAACACGGTACGACCGTCCCTTTTACTTCTTAACTTTGAATGGCAACTAAGGTAAGTTAATACATGCGTAAAACTTTCTACGTGTGATTAATAATTTCTGTAGGAATCGTTCATGCATATAAATTGGCAAACATTTTGGTCAGTCACGGAACTGTTAAGTGAAGGGTAAGTAAGCCACTGATTTTGACTTACTTTACGAGTTCAGTGATCATCCAACCTTCTAAATTTGAATTAAATTTGTAATTGACGTGTAAACCCAGAGGACTACGCAGTAAGGAACGAAATGAATTCTAACGTCAAATAATGTTTTTCCCGAGTTTAAAAAATGTTTTACTAAAAATATCAAACTCGTTCTATATCTACAGTAATAAAGTGAAATATGACCCCCAAATAATCTGTTTTACATTTGAATGACTGTATAAAATATTTGCGCTGCTAACTGATAGAGTATATTTTACGTCGATTCATCAATAAAATATTTTCAAACAGCGCTCCGAGCTGTCAAATATTATGATATTTTTATTGCAAACCCATAAAACGGGCTTAAAATAGCTTAGCAAAGACCGCCGTCAACTTGGAATGCTATGACTTCTAAAAAATGTTTGGCTGTTATAAAAGTTGACTATGGGACCGATAAATGGCAATGACTTTGCCATTGGCATTGCTTGAGGCTCTTAATGAGAAAAAAAGGGAATGTATCTATATACCTATCTTGAGGAAGATGGTCACATTTTTCTGCCTCTTCTGGGATTACATGCATGATTTTATGTTTGGGAAAGTGGACCACCTGATTGGAGAAGTAACTAAGTGATTGGATTTCCGCCCCTATGGCTGCTAGTTCAAACGCTACACGGGACAAACATTTGAGAGAACCGCAGATGTATTTTGTTTCGAGGCTATTTTCTAAACGCACTTAAACGAGGCTATTTTCTAGACGAAAATGTTATGTGACGCATCTTTAAACACTTAATGTTCATAGAATTTTTTTTATTGAAATAACACTATTTTTACGGATTTTATCGTGGTTTTAATCACTTTTTTTACAAGTTGCATTTATTGTGGTGTTAGCTTGAAAATAGCAGCACGGTCCATCGTTTAAGGTTAATCTATGCTAGTAGCTACAGTCAGCATGTAGAAGGGGGATCCATCATACTTATATCATACGAAAACCTACTATAGGTTACCCGGTTGTGTTACAGTCGCCTATCAAGAGAACAGTCTTATTAGACAATGAGCCGAACCTAATATCTTGGAAAAGGCTGGATAGATGATGATTATAGGCTTAGTGTAAATTTATAACAGCACTGCAATACTGAACCCTAGATGAAAGCCCATATAAATACATTTGAGCAGTTATAAAAAACATATAAAAAGAGAAAGGAAAAGACAAAATACTACTAATCTCAAATATTGTTATAAGAATCAGTTTAATAAAGAATATAATAAAGGATTTCGTTAACGATTGTCCTTATTTGTGATGTTGTTCAACAGGATCACGTGTAGATCATTCGCTGAGGGTCTCTAAAGATGCTTTAAGTGGAACAAGCTAAAGGAGTTTGTTAAGGATTACACGTGTTGAGCGGCGTACCGTATTTCCTGCTTACCTTCTTGGAAAAATAGAGTGATGTTTCTGATCTAGTCAATATCTGATTAATTCTATCTTGATATTCTCCAAGGACGCGCCAATATTTTTCTTAACAATATTATTTTTGACATCACTAGCCTAATTGGATAACGCTAAAGTCTAATATAAGAGTTAAATTTAAACACCTTAAAAAGCTCTATTTATAAAAATCTTAAATAACTTCTAAAAATAAGTTCAAACTTTTTTATCAAGATCTTACCTAAAAATAGGAAGTTAAGTTAGTATGGAGTTTAGCTAAGAGTAATCAAATTTTTGGCAAAGTATTTTACCAATTTGTCATATTATTGGAATTATTATTATCTACAATAAAATTATGTTATTTGGGCAGTTGTTATATTCACTTCCCTCTTACTATTAACAAATACAACATATATTTCTAAACCCATAAGCTTGCTACCAACAAAGACGCATTCTTTCCGAAAAATCCAAATATCTGCTGATATGAACTCCTAACGATACTATACATTACCTTTATACATTTACCATCAATTAACGAAGTTGTTTTACAAAAATGCCACGTACTATTATTTCGCTGCACGTAACCTGAACTCGTCTAAAGTTACACCAGTATAGGGATTTAAATTTATGTCTCCGGAAACTCGATATTCCCGATTGAGGTAATTGAAAGCTTAAAGGAATTTATTTTCAATTTCCTATCATATGAGGTTTTTCCGTCTATGAAATACACCGCGCGCGACGATATTAAATTTATGACGTGTCTGTTTTTAATTCCGATTTTAACTTAATTGAAGCTTTGTTAAGTTGAAAGTGTTGAACGTGGCTGACAAACGCCTAGTTTTATTTCGGTATTGTATTACAGTAAATATTTTTTACTGATAGATAATTTAATTTGTATCCGTTTATAAACGTTTATTTAAAAAAAGTTGAACTTTTTTGAGTTTGTATTAAATTTAGGTATTGATACTTACTTTATAAACAGCATTATTTTGCCTTGAATTTTGTTATATACCTACATAGTAAAAATCACTACTATATTCTACTTTAAGATACACATTACACACCCAAAATAAAAACAAGTTATTCATAAGAATTGTTTCATGTTGGAATTGAAATGGCGTCTAAAGAAACCAATGAGCCTCTGCGTCAATTCTAGGCAAGAAAATCTAATCATCTCTTTAAATATTTATTTAAATCTCGATAGCATTAAGCTCAGGCATATAATTTCAGTAAAAAGCTAGTCGTTATGTGGCTTTTTCTACGAATGTAGGTTCATCTAACTAAATGGCTTTTATTATGTCTAGACTGTGGTTTTGTATATGAGCAAAGAAAGCACTCGAATTTTAATAAGGGGAATGCAGCGAATAGTCCTCCTGCAGTATTGTTAGGGTGTATGTAATTGTATATACATCCTTATTAACGAGGTGTACATAATACATACCAACCAAAATAATAATTATGTTCAATTATTACGTTCTAAAAAGATTTAGAACAAAATGTATGCAGTGTGAGCCTTTACTAGTTACGATATCTATTTATTTGGATAGGGTTATAACGGTAACAGTAGGTATATTAAATTTAACAGATAGGCTTATCAGTAAAATTAGTAAGTGCGTCTGGTGTATGCTGGGTAGTTGACCTTCTTACACCATTTACCATCTTTGTTTATGGGGAAATCTTTGCACCGTTAACTCTTTCATGCGACAACTAGCTCACTCCGATATAAAGAAGACAATGTTACTGCAATGCCCTCGTCCAGCTGGCAGGATACAAACAATTATTATTATTAACAGTTCAGCACCCTCTTACCATGAACTCCTTTAAGATTTTACTGCTTAAGGAGTCATGGTAATAGCAGGTATAAATAAATGCTTAAACAATTATCCCTAAAACTACCTAAGACACCCACCTAAAGTATTGTTTTCAATTACACGTTTTAGGCATTCGAGTTTTTTGATTTCGATTAGGACTTTTTTAATTGGTTGTGACTCTACATTTATTACTTATCTGCCTGTAGTGGCTTAAGAGATTTCCTCTAATTTAAATCAGTTACTCAACACGATTCACATGAAGTCTTCAACTAAGTTCTGTGTATAAAAGAAATAAAATTAACTGTAGAATTTCTTGGCGAGACAACTCATCGGAAGCGAACGTAGTTTGTCGGAAATTAAATTTCGAAATTCATGATTAATTCTTATGGTTGGAGATATTTTTTTTGTGTTATATTTTAAGGCAAAGGACCAAATTATGTTGGAAAGTTAACCTTACCGGCGCGGCGGGCCGGATCGTTGATCATCCAATAAATAACTTTGTATTACTACAAATGAATATGACTTTTATCAGAAACAATATAATACCAAACAAGTCTTAAATTTTAGAAATTCAAATAAATGTACTAAGTTAGAGGTCAATATATATAAACAGATATTATTAGTATGCAAACAGCATAAATTACAGATATATAAAAATTGCTATGTGAAGTATTGAATTTCATATTATTCTACGACACTACTAACAAATTTAGAATTGTGACCGAAAACTAATAGGCTCAGCCCGTGGGACATTATATACTGGGTATGCGTATAACAAACGCCCCTGGAGGCAAGACAGACGTGACGATATGCTTCAAACATAAATACAATTACAGATAGATAATATAATTTTGTTTGACTTTTTATGAAAAAACGTACGTAGGGTCGTTCTCTAAAGTATTATGATCGTTCTTTGCGTGAGGTTAGGTAATGCTAATTGCAACTGCAAAAAATGTATATTATGATATAGTAATAGCTCATGTCTTAGGGTTGAGATTGGTAAGACAGAAGAATATGGAGCCTGACAAATTCTCACTCAGCCTATGGCAGTTAAATATTTATCGTTAACCTGGAATAGTAGGGCGGTCAGGAACTGGGTGCCGTTTTCTTTGACTACTTCATGGGAGGTTTTGCCCATAGTCACCACGCTGGATAGGCGGGTTGGCAACCGCAGTATGATACCTACACAGGGGTATGCTGCTGCCCATCCCCTTGGAAATAAGCGTTCTATACATTTTAGAGTGATGAGTGTGAATGTTAGATACCGTTTATAATAAAATTTTAGTAAATAACATCCGTGGTCACAGCCTACGCCTCTGAGAATTAGGCGTGTCTTCATGTATGATGTGTCTTATGTATATCATATAAGTAATTAAACTGGCGCCGGCGCTTTCGTTATCTAAATACACACTGAAGGCCATTTCTAAACTTGAGAAGTTAATTGTTTATGTTTTAATAACGCAATCATTTTAATTATTCGCCATTTAAATGAAATTTAAGATATTAATAATTTGTTTAATTAACTGTATGAAAGAAATTATTTGATTAACTAAATTTAGTCTCTTATATTTATGTGATATTCGGGTAAGGGTTAAATAGCCTGCGTATTTTCTGAGGTACCTACTTATTTTTCGATAGGTAATATTGTTATAACACATCTTACTGAATTAACAGTAGACATAACATGATTTGTGAAACAACAGAGAAACTTAGACATTAAAAATTGACAAGAAATGTTAATCAATTCAAAATTAACATTGTTGCCCAAATCGGCATAGTCGTCTAAGTTGACCTATATTGATCATCATACAGGTATTATTTTGTCACTATTATAATTATAAAATTATATTATCATATATTATACACTATTATAGGCATATCCAAACTTACACAGGTATTAAGATTGAAGCCTCACTATTGTCTCTTAATTTTTTTCACGCATTACTTTTTAGGTACCCTAAACCTGAAATTGCTGAATCACGACAAAATCGCTTATACGTTGAAACGACGTGGTTGCGACGATCACTGTGACTTGCACCAATCATCTCCCTGTGCAGACAAAGGGCGACTGTCTATCAGCATGTTTCTCTTCCATCAAGGAGAGACGGATGCGAGGATGCGAAGCTGTAACAACAATGATTTATAGCGGGTAAGATCAAGTGTGCAAGATATTGTTACAGAGTTAGTACACTATTAAGTTCACGGACGATCATATTTTGATGAGATCGGAGATGTTCTGGATACAGGCTTGAGTAACTTAGATCAACGAGCATGGATTAAGATTGTAAAGAGAATGAATGAGAAAACGGTAGGCAAGAATCGTAGCGAATGGAAATCAATGGTCTCATTCTCAATTAAAAAAAGCCATGAATTTCTGTAAGTACACACTACGCACTTACACAGCCATCATTAAGGTCCCCTGAGCATTAAGCCTGAAGTATGAAAATCAAACGTTCACTTTTTAAGTCCTAGATTCGATTAATAAAGTAAAAGGCAATACACGCGTCATTAAAAACGCTCTACATTCATAAGCATTAGGTAGGTATGTTAAAATCGCATATAATTATGTCAGTACCTACATATTTATTCTACAGTTCTATACATCTTACAATTTATGCGAACACCGCAATATATGTATTGCAACTTATCTTACGTAATGTTTGGGACTCAACGGAAGGAAATAAATTACTACGGCGCTCGTAACCAAGGGTAACATCGGCAGCAATTCTCCCAACTGACATTTACAACTTTTGAAACAAAACACATGGCCATAACATTTTTTCTGACTTTCTTATTCAAAACAGTAAATAACGGTCCTATTTATACAGATGTATTTCAAACTTCAGTATTAATCAAACAAATTATTCCAACATGCTTATTTTCGGAGACAAAGTATAGCGTAACGTATCAAACAAAAGAAAATAAAAATGTTGCAAGTTCGAATCCGAGGTGGGTGATGTTAGTACCCGTAACTCGGAAAAGTTTGGAAAGCGGAAACGAGTCAACTTGCTACGTTATTGTTGAACCTAAAGTAGCAGTGTTTACTGGCTCCACCGCAACCACCATACAGACATTACTCAGAAATACCACTAACCGCCGCATTCAGAGACGTTATTGATTACTTAAACCGACACTTAGTAAAGATTTAACAAAGAAAACCTTTACTTAGTGGTAGTACAAGTAATAATTTAATGTCTCTGAGTTCGGCGGTAAGATACAGAAAAGGTCTCAAAAAATCCATGCTAAACTTATTTTGGTAATTTCAGTTGATATATATATATATATATATATATATATATATATATATATATATACCTGTGTTATATGAAATAAATGTTTGATTGATTGATTTGATTTATAATTAATTAAACAATCTGTTAATACCATTTACCTCTCTCAATACATAACACACTGCTAGTAACTGTATTATCTCATCCAGCATTATGGTTGAACACTTTAAAAGGAATTTTTTAGTATAATACTATACTTGCTTGGTGCTAGACGCAAGGTTTTACAGAATTTAATAGATTGACAAAATAAATACAATTCAATAAATACCAGGGGAATCATGTTTTCAAATATTTACTTGAAATTGTCGGACTGTGAATGGAAATAATTTACTTTATGTACTAGATTCGCAAATGGCACTTCTTCTCTTCTACTGCGACATGATCGAGAGTCGTCACGCCAGTACATTGACCTACTAAAGAACTTATCTGGTTAGATGTATCTCTTTTTGTGGGTTTCGTCCTTTGCCAGAATATTTCGTTGAAAAGAAACGTCAGAATGGCGTGATGTTATCAGCTGACTATTTATTGTAGTGCGTCTCGGACACAAATGCATGTCTTTGTTGGAGTTTTAGACAAAGTGAGGTTGTGAGGACTCTGCGGCAATTTTACATTACCTTTCCTCATTTTTTGGGTAGCTGGTTTTTGTACCTACTTGTTTAATTGTTACAAAGTACCCTACTATGTTTAATATAGCTTATAATACGTTAAAACGAAAAAGCTTGCTTTCAGAGATTTTTTTATAGGAATCACATTTTGGAACTGTGCAATTTGAGTTGTGTACTATTTTAAGCGCTGAAAATCTGAAATGGGATTCACCAAAAAAAAAATCGCATTTGAGCCGTATTGTAAAGAAGCTTATATTAAAAAAAAACATACTACCCCCTTACCATGAACGCAGTTTAAGATGTGGAAGCGAGACACCGCTACGTGCAGTGTAATGCGGCGTCTCGCTACCACAACGCAGCCCTCATGCTTTAAGAATTCATGGTAAGGGGGCTGAACTGGATAAAATAGAAAACAATAAATATATCTACGCGTGAAATAAAAAATCCGCTTACATTGTAATCAAAACTGATAAATAAGAGTTTATAAGTCGCAGTCTAGACAAAACAATAGCGTTTTTTTGCAGCCATTCCCTTATAGAAGTGGAACGACTATATTGCAGTATTTAAGACTGGCAGGTTACGATTGCAGAGCAGCTGTGCGGCGTTCACACGTCCTGGAAGAAATACAGCCGACCTTATTAGTCCATGTATTGTTTGGATTTCGTTTGTTGCCAATATACTTAGCGCTGTATTTTAGCTGGAGCATTTATTGACGCCTACATTGTCTTGAAGCCTGGATATATTGATATGGTAGCTGTTTAATATGTAAATTACATGAGAAGCCGACAGTTAGGTTTCAACTTGATATATTGCTGTGATTTACCGGTTATGCTATATGAAGTCAACTTAAAGCTTCAGCTGATAACGAGTGTCACTGGAGCAGCCAAGAGAAGGTGGGCAATATATTGTTTTACATTATTTTATTCGGACAAATTATCTCAATAATTAATATACATATTTCTTGTTCTACAACAAAGTAATTATGTATGACATTGTGATAAAGTCAAACTATTTGATCCCACGATTAAACAAATAAAGAGTTGGGCAATTATTTATTTGATCGAATTAATAAAAAAGGTAATGGACCCATATTAATTCTAAGTAAAAACTAATGAATGGTTATTGACCTATTAACTGATCTGAGTTACAGACATTTCCAAATTACGACGGTAGACCAACCAATAAAATATTCTCTAGATATTTCTAAGAAGGATCAGTCCCATTGAATGTAAAGTTACAACTACAGTTAAATGGGTTTCGTAATCATGAATGATCTGCCTTTAAATAAAAACTTTAGAAAATGATTCCCAAAGTATTGGATCAGTATTTGATTGAGGTCCATTTATCGGTTGATTGGACTTGGCATATTGTTATCTCTTACCAATATTATAAAAGTAAAACGATTCGAAAGATAATTTAATTGTGAATAGGTTCTATCAAAGCCGATAGCTATTAAGAATTGTATTAGTTTTCTGATTGAAAATATATTATTATTTTGTAAAGACAAACTATAATATATACTTATACACATAACACAGGTTAATATCGCCAGTGAGATTCCATGGTGAGCAACGCTAGCTTCAGATGTCACTTTTTTGAGCTCTTCAAATACTTAGTTGTATTTAATTTTTAAACATACATATATGACGTATACAGACACCTGCTTTTATAAATTTAATTGCACAAAGACGGCGTCTTGATCTGCGTCTATAAAGACGACAAAAAATATCATATTATAAAACTTGACATTCTTTGAAAGACTTCTTAAAAATACCTACCAGCATCAAAAGTATGAGTGTTACCAATTTGATACGTCAGCAACCGCAATGCACAAAAGAACCACGCATGACACAATAAACATTCACAACTTCAAAGCCTCACCATATTAGCCAGCAACAGTGTGGTATACACAAAGTAACTGTTCATAACAGTTGTTCTAGAAGCAGTCACTGGCGTGCGGTTGGCACTGCTACAACGAACACCGAATAATTTTTGTTCGTCAATTGCAAAACTCAGGTCGTCGTAAAGGCAAGGTGAGCTGCTACCAAGTTTATTAGCGTTAATAAATGCACTCGTTATTTACTTAGGAATTTATTGCCGTGCCCCACCTGCGACGTCCGTATACTTTGTTATTTCAAGGGTTGTGTGAGCTTATTGACTTCACTGTATTTTTGGTACGTGTGTAACGGTTTCTTATTGAAATATGTATGTTGTATTTGAGATTTGTTATGACTAGTTGAGTTTATATACCCTAGTACCATTTCCGTGTCTTAAACATGCTTTATTTGTACATATTTATTAATATTAACTTTTCTGGAAGGTTTTCATTTTATTTATAAGATTATTCTACTATTTATTGCTGAAGCTAAGTTTGTTTTGAATTACTTGGATAATACTTATAATATACTTAGTTTTGCCATTGATCTGCATTTCCCACCGATTGGCAAGCCATCGCAAATGTCTGAAAACATATAGATACGAAAAAAAGAAATATATTTTACGCCCACTTCATGGAAGTTTTTTATATTTTCTCGTAACCAACTTACATTTGGATGTGTCGAAAGTGAATACCTGACTTTATTGACTCAGTTGAGTTCACAAGTTAGAGCAAATCTAACATTTTAGGCAAATGAGTGGGGTCTAGGTTCTTCGGGAACTTGTCCAATCCCGCCCCAGGCCACAGTTACGTGTGGACTTATTCCGAAGCAATTAAAACTTCTACTGGGGCTTAGGTTGTTAGTGAAATTCGGACCTTTTTGTATTGTTCCACTCACAATTGTAAAGTAAACAAAGAGTGCCAAGACAAAGGAACTTTACTTGAAAACAGTATTTAGTGCAGATTTTCAGTGGACTCCGTTTCTTTGGAAAGCTGCAAAATACATCCGTTGCGCTGAATAAAAACTAACTTTAGTCGAAATAGTTTTATTGGAAAGTTTTATTTTGTTCGGTTCATGGCTCTGTTCGAATTGTTTGACTCCCCTGCCCCCCCCAATTTCCCCTCCACAGCTATCTTTCTTCACCAACATTGTAAACAAATTCATTTATACATTTTAGCTTCGTACTTATTAAAGAGTTGCGCCCGCCGCGCTTAGTGGAAACACCAGACGCTGACATTTGAATAAATGTTCAACGTAACTGACTCGTAACTCCTTCAGTGCACATAATTTGTACATTATGTGCATTTATTTGTAAGTACAATGCGCCTGAATTTATAAAGGGACTTCATTGCTATGATAACAACAAAAATAGATATTTCAACAAGTTAATAATAATGATTGCCTAAATGGTTTAATTATAATTAAACCCAAATATTGCCGTATGTGCCGTGTGGTATCCGGCCTAGAATTGACCACCCCCTTTTCTCCCGTGGGTGTCGTAAGAGGCGACTAAGGGGAAAAACCAGTAGATGGGCAGCAGCGTCTTCTGTAACTTGACCACCAACACTGCGATCTCCAAGCCGCTTGCCAAGCGTGGGGATTATGGCACCCCCCCCCCATTTAAGGTGGAGGCCTTTGTCCAGCAGTGGACGTCTTCCGGCTGATGATGAAACCCAAATATTTATATACTTAAGTAGGCAGGCCTAATAAATGTAGATCATTAAAATTTCTATGATTTCTGTGCTGAGCGTTAGAACTGTCTAAATACTAATAGATAATGAGACATTCAAATAGCATTCCATGGAACAGCTTTAAATATCTAAAATGACAACGGTCATTGGTGCTGTAATCCGTCCAATTAGGCGGGCGGCCGGCCTGTCCACACGATGGTAATTAGCACAATTATTGAATGTATGGCCGCCGCATTACATTGAGGCTTGTATTCGTTCAATATTCAGTAAGCGACGTGAGATGAACTCTCGCTCGAGAGTTTATCATCGTTCTGTCACTCCACAGTTATTTATGGACCAGTAAACTTGGAAATATATTTTCCTCGGCGGCGGCCGCGCGTCCATTTCAGGTTAAGCCCCTTGGGCCAGGGCACTAGACGAGTCGAGTGTCATAAATTTAAAAACTGTTTCGTGAAAACGAAAAAATGAAACAAATATTTGACGTTCACTCTAGACCGATCTTCGATATAGGCTGCCGCGGCCTGCTATGAATTTACGACTATTTACAGGCGAATCGAGTTAAACGCGATCATAAGGGCGGCAAAATTGCCTATGAATATGAACAGCGCAATGTTGCTACTGAGTGACGAATAAATTTTACCCAATTCTTCAATTCGTATTTTATCCTCAATTGTACTGACATACTCGTACATAAGCCAAACGAAAGTAGCCCTACCCACCGGTGACATGCAAGCCCAAAGCACAACTGGTCCAAATGGGACATCTGTCCTGTTTTTTAACACAACTATTTAATACCTTGCACTACTGTATACAATAATTATATTATAATTATTTGCGACATAGAACGAAATTGGAAATGAGTAATAACCAGTTTACTACAATAACTTTCGTGAGTGTTATCCATATTATTTACTATATATTCCGGTTATGCTCACATGTGTATTCGGAAATGCCCGACTAATTTCGAACTCCAACGGAGCCCTTATTCAATAAGTTGGGGTCGCGACTCTGCCGCGTAACCAGCTCATGAATGAGGGCTCCGTTCAAGTTCGAAACTAGTCGGGCATTCCTGAATACACATGTGAGTATCATCATCATCATCATCATCAGCCAAAAAACGTCCACTGTTGAACATAGGCCTCCCCGTTTAAGCAGGGGGGGGGGGTTGCCATAATCCCCACGCTTGGCAAGCGGCTTGGGGATCGCAGTATTGATGGTCAAGTTACAGAAGACGCTGCTGCCCATCTTCTGGATTTTCCCTTAGTCGCCTCTTACGACACCCACGGGAGGAAAGGGGGTGGTCAATTCTAGGCCGGATACCACACGGCCATGTGAGTATAGCCGGAATATATAGTAAATGATATGAGTAATAACCAATTTTAAATAACTCAATCTTTTCTATGTCCTGAACAACCCGTCCCATGTAGAAGTCTAGACCGTCAAACTCCCATCGCTGCATAACGTATGCATCTATATACTCACTATTCACAACCTACATACAACTCTAACACTGGCTCATCGCTTTTTAACTACAAAAATATTTTTCATGCGTATTAATGGCATAGACTGACGCGGGCTGAAAATTCATTTGCATTGATGTCGGCGCACGGTGGATCTAGTTACTTGGATATTTACTAAAAATTCAAACATGAAAAAAATATTTCGATAAATTATAAAAAAATATTTATAGATGAAATATAGAGGATATATAGGATTTCCTGGGACCGTTTCTAAAAATTGTCTGGTAGTAAAAATGCCACAATACAATTTGCTCGGCATGGTAATCCTACCGACAGATCTTTAGCAAACAGCGCAATTGTTTGGCGTAAACGAAGACCAGGATTTTCTTAAAGTTTTTTAGCAAACAAAATACATTAAACTTATTATCAAGTATTTTTTGGCTAAAAAATTACAGCAAAGGATTTCTGTATACGTAAGACAACAGAAAGGTGAAAATACGAATATGTTTTTGCATCTGTATCAGCCTGAGGTTGTCTAACAAAAACGCTAAGGCTACTTATACCGCCTTTGTATCAAAGTTTACTAAGTGCATTGAGAATTATTTCAGTGGAGTTTAGTTGTTATGCTATAAAATAATATCTGCGAATTAATCATCCCTTCACATAAAGGTTTCTTACGAAAATCCAAAGCCCACTCTCTTACTTATAAACGATGCTAAAATGTGTTTCAAGTTAACCACTTCTTAAGTCTATTGACATCTCTATTCTTTAGCCTACAAACGACAGTGTCAGTAATAAAACGGCAGTATAATTTTATAAGTAGGTAAGGGGTTCGTTATCATTCGCTTTTTGTATCCAACAAAATAAATATCAATTATATTACCAAATAAATTTACTATTCAGTACATAATTATTACATGCTTCACTCGACTCGCTCCAAACGAAGTTCAGGTTATAGTTTATCTTACAGCCATCAGATACCAGGAACAGGTCAGGAGTATAGGGATTGTTCCGAAATGACGGGGTACTAAAATAATTTTAACGACAGTTTGATTACTTTTATCGCAAGTTTTCGCTTGAGTTGTCACGTTTTCAAACCATTAGTTTTATGCGAATTATTGCTAAGGAATTGCTTATTTATCAGTGGTGGAAGGGCACAGCATTATTTATCGCGACCTATTTTGGGTAACGGAGGAGAAAATTTGTCTGTTATCAGCTTTGGCCATCTTCGGTCAATGTTATTTGTGTTGTGGCGTTGTCCAACTCATGATTTTGGGAGCTAGAGTTATTATAGATATTGGTAGTGTCATTAATCATTGTTGGTCAATTTGAATGATTCACCTTTTATGTAAACTTATTGAATACCTACTATTGTATATGTTAATGAAGGATATCTATTTTCCTTTTCTTCGCCAAGAAAGCGACTCATAAGAGAACCCTGTGTTAGTGCAATGAATAGCAATGGATTCGCCACGTATTACACTTAATTTCACGTCTGTATTCTCCGAAGAGGTAGGCAAAATAGTGCAGTAGGTACACCCACATTTTACCAGGTTTGTTCAGGTCCCATGTTATAGGGAGTGAGCTTATTATCAACCTATTACATGAACTTATAGCGAAACAGAAGGCGCGGAAGACCGAACATCGAGCTCAGTGGCAAGCCATAGAAGAGATAGGTAGGATAGAGATAGGCTGATGATGATGATAGCGAAACGGGTAAATACACTTCTGATTTAAGAAGAACACATAGGTATTCTTTCTTTTATCCCATCCTTTCCTACATCTGCAATTACAGGCGGGTACGATAAATGTAATCGGTTTCTCTAATTAAAGTAGCATATGTCTACTATGAAGGTCTATTTTAAATATAGACGAAATCGGAAGCCTGATTTCGGTGATAAACACCTACATGCAAACAAATTTTACATGTTTATAATATTAGTATTGATTATCCTACATATGTAGGTACAAGTACATTACCTGCTATGTACAACACAAATCACACTAAACCATCTTGTAAACAAGAAATAATATTTGTAAATCCTAAAATAGTTTGGTAGTGTGTTTGATTTGCCTCAACAATCAAATATGAATTGTTTGTCAAACAATATTTACCTCCGTTTTGTTTACAAGTATTAACAAACATTATTTAATCTACTTTGACATGAATAAAACAACTAAAAGCCACAGAGGCAACTGTTTGATTAACATTTTTTTCATGCATGTGTACTTATCAATTTATTTAAATAGCATGAATGGACGAATAGCATGGATACAGGAATCGGGCCACATGTCCCAATTTGAAAAACAGTGAAGGACATTGAGAAAGTTTTCTTGTTTTTGAAAAGATCAGCCAATCTGTGAGGATGAGCAACGATTTCTGTAGTCGATCTTTAGATGGTGACCGTTGTTCACGCATAAGTTAAGCCGTCGATAAACCGTCTTCTGGAATAATGATTTGTGGTAAAAGAGAGTGCACTAACTGAGATGTGTCTGCGTTAAGACGACATTTATAAACAGTTCCTTATTAATTGTTTTTATAATGTTCAACCTAATCTTTAAAACCGAAACTGTGATAGCTATTGTAAGGTCTTATTTGGTGAACATTGTACTGGTTATAATAATCCCCAAAAAATTGCACATAATCCATAAAACTATGATACAACCTTCGAGAAGACTAACTACGTATGATGTAGAGGAAATACAAAACGGGGACGTGATCGGCCTCGCTATAGTTTCGTAGTTGCCAACTCGAGACATGTCCCAAACGAAATGTCCCTTTCTTACCGTTTATTAGTTTTTGTCGACGAAATAAACTCATTGTCATTGGGCGCGGGGCAAATGAGGTTTTTCCTTTTAATCTAGTTTTAGGGGATGCTTGTACGGGAAATGATTAGTTTGAAGCTTGCGTGGACTGGGAGAGGGTAGTTAGATTTGTGCGTTGTTTGCTAATAGATGATTGGGTATCTATTAAATGAGGGTTTAGGTACAATGGAGCCTTAAAATCAGGATGCTCGATACGTTTTTGATGATTTTTTTGAATGTCGAGATGGTCCTGTGGGTTACGGATCAAATACGTATGCAAACGTTGGTAGATTTATGAACTTCAGACGTAATTTTTTACATGTTTAAACTTGTCGAATACATAGGTACTATGTATTGTTGTTACAAATATAAAAATTAATTTAATACTTTGAATATAGTTGAAGCGTTTCCTACTTAAAACTACTTAAACATTTTCTATATATATAAACAAAAAAAACATTACAAACCTATTTGAAGTTCTTTCCCGTTCACAGCAATGGATTTCAGCTTTTTTTGGAGCGTGTCAATAAACACATGTGTTCATAGTGACGTCATAAAGGCAATATAATTATAATGTGCGTAGGGGTTCTCGCACACCTACGCACTTTAACTATTATTAAATGGGTGTCTTAAATGTTTAATACACATATAGGTTTCGTCATTCCATCATCATGACGCATGCTTTCTTGGAGTATTATAGCGGCGATATGATAGCGGTACAATAAAAACCCACATTTTTCCAAAAGGAAATCCCACCCATGAGGGGCCGATTACCTAATTGAAAAACACTTTACCCGACCCGGGATTCGAACCCAGGACCATATGCTTAGCACTCGCGCTTTGCGACCACTAGACCATGAGGCAGTCTATTAAATGAAACAAAAAAGAAAATATTTATTTCTAACATTTTGTTGTATCATACCTAGTTTAAGTTAATCATACATTGTTTTCAGTTTAAATAAATAGTTGACAGTGGATGGATCGCAACAAAAGTTTGTAGCCGTAATTTTTTTTTATATAAAATATTTTATCATAAAAATCCTAAGCTCCTCTTGTGGGAAGCCAGGCGAGTTCATGGAGTTTTTAACATGAATTGTATGAGAGGTCCAATGCAGCGGGCAGACAATGCGGGTGGGTGAGTAAGATAACTATGATAAATGACTGTTTTGACATACCCGGCCCCTTCTATACAGGATCGATTGTTTCGATAAAAATGTATACTTCATAAATCACATTCTAGTTTAGACTCCTCTAGATATGTAGCAAATTTGATTAATATTTGGCCGGCACGACGTTGCCAGCGATTGCACTTAAATTTCTATTTAGCCTCGAACTTCAGTCTATACTGTCGATGTTTTTATTCGTCTCGAAAGTTGAAAGATTTAGCGCAAGTTTGACTGTTTTGTGCTAAATTTAGAGGAATGGTTTCGTATATTTAAGTTCGGTATTGCTAAGAGCTACATACAAAAGTCGTTACTTGGCCTTCCACTCGGTGCTCCGCGGTTCTTTTATATTCGCGGATAAGTCGTTGGAATTGATTTTACGGTATTTGGATTAAGTTTTAGTTTAAAAGTAAATTTAAATTTGATAGTTACAGATAGATTAATAAGCCTCAAACTGTAAAAATGTCTGAGTGCAGGGTACCTACACCATAGATTTTGTGTACCAAGTAGTTCCTACTATATCTGGTCTGATACCTACACTGATCTTGCTTTATATAGGTAATCCGAAGAGATATTCAACCGATATACAGACATATAAGCATGCAACCTCTTTATACTATCAATACAAATCCCACGGTTGGCCATTTCAAGTGACGCTTTTTTATCTAAATCAGCAGATAAAGATTAACTTAAACCCAGCGACAAAGAAAACGCGTCTGAACAAGAACAGTAATATAAATTAATGCCATTTATTCTTCCCAACCTGAAATTTACTCAACGTCTCATGCGGCATAGTCTACAATGTAAATGAATCATAAACCAGCATAGGTCTCAAAACGTCCTGAAAATTCATCTTGTGTTTCGTCGTTGGGATAAAATATTAAGCATAATATACTCAAGCTTTTAGGCGGGTACATATTAAGGTAATCGAGTAGCTATTCCCAAATCAACAGTAGCAGTAAGATGGTGCAGGTTGGCCATAAACGTCGAATCAGCGTGATATAAGACCGACAAACGACTTCAGTACTCGATTTAGTAAGAACAAAGAAACCATTTTCGCCTACTTTTCTTTTGTGGGGAGTCGACGACAGTTCGCAGTCTATTACCGAGCCATTCATTCGCTCAAATGAGCTGCTTAATTTATCGCTCCTTTATTACAAATAATCTGTTTTAAAGTTACAAAGCTTTTTTGAATGCAGTCGGGATTTTAGGAGGTAACGCTTTTTAATTTGTATGATAATATTTTTTAATGATGTACTTGTTGTGTTTGTTTATGTTGAAACGTATGAATATTAATTCACAAAGTTTAAGTGTTTTTGACGCTGAATCGTCTCTCAATTAATTTATTAAATTATTTTGGTACTTAGGGAGACATACTATTTTTTTGCTAGTCTGAAAATGAAAACGCATGAAAAAGAAATTTCTAGACCCTTAGTGCTAATGGCCTTACCTATGCCAATATGTACCTAATGCTGACGTCAAATCAAATCGCAGGCGTTACAATAGATTGAAATTAAATTAAAATGTTCGTGTTTATTAGTACCTACTTAAAAACAATGAGTATTACATAATATAATTAAATTGATTAATTGTTGAATTAATACCAATTTAAATTTTAAAAGATAAGATATTATAATTTTATAATGCGCTTTAGTTCCTGGAAAAAGCCCAAATTATATTTTGTACTTCCAATGGCTTCCTCTTAAATGAAGTGAATGGCAAAATCGCAAAATAGTGTATTCAGTCGGGAATAAATAACAACCATTGATGTGAAATACCACTGTAACTTACTTCTGTGCGACCGTTACATTGAGCAATGCTTGCAAAATCAAATTATTCCTAGTAATGTAGATTAATCTCATATAAGTACGGTGTATTTTGCCAAATGAATGCATGCATAATGGTTGCGGATTTGCACACATGCACAAGGCGAATTTGTCAAATATCTTATGTGTATAGCAGTGAAAGCCGAGTGGTATGATCGTTGGACTGCCACGTCAAAGGTGGCAAGTTGAAACCCCGGCACGCACAAATGCCTTTTCGAATTCGTGTGCATACTATAAATTAGTTATCAGTTGCTAAAACGGTGAAGGAAAACATCGTGAGGAAACCGGCACACCTGAGATTTTTCACCGGTGTGTAAACCATGTCAGAGGCCTACAGGCGGTTTAAACTCGACGATAAGAAGAAGATAGGTTTCAAATCATAATGTATGATGCAACGTCTATAGGTCAGCAAGTTCGCACCCTTTTGTCTGCCTATTCAGGGAGTACATGCGTAATAATATTAGGTATAGGTACACATACGACATACATACGTACATCTCATTTCGTATGTCGTCTTTATCACGGTTCGTCTACCATGTTTGCTTCTGTAATCAGATTTGCAGTGTTTAATGTTCTTAACGACTGTGTATTAAAACTTCGCTTCAACATAATTTAATTTAGAAGACTCGATTCCTTTGTCTGGCATACCGAATACATGCCTACTTTATGTAGTCAGGATTAATTATTGTGCTGTTTTATTTGTGTTTTTTGTTAATATATTTCTACGGAGCCTGGATTTGAGCATGGTCCATTGGTGGTCAGCGGGTCCATGTTAGTAGGCTTAAGTTGCACCTACTACATAGGATAATTTTATTATTTTTTATTATGTGAAAGATAGTAATTAAATTTTTAGTTGTGCCACAATAACAGGTACATAACATAACATAACATCACGCCTGCACTCCCTGAAGAGGTAGGCAGATGTGATTATATAGTACACCCACATTTCGCCAGGTATGTTGTAAGTCCCAATGTAATAGGGGGTGAGCCTATTGCCATCAACCGGGCACAAATCCAGACTCCGTGCTGCTACCGAGAATTACCTAATGGAAAACTCAGTAACACTTTGCCCGACCCGGAATTTGAACCCAGGACCTCTTGCTCAGCAGTCGCGCTTAGCGACCACTAGACCAACGAGGCAGACCAACGCGCGGGTACATATAAAGACATATCAATTTATCATTATAGGTATTAGCTATTTCCTTGCTACGTTGAAGTTAGCTTCTAGTTTAGCCAGAGCCCAGATGCGGCTTGGTAATATTTCACACGAAGCGTAGTGATGTCACCTCTTTTAAACTTCTTTACTCTAGGGTCTAGTCCTGCCATGTTTACATTTAGATACAGACAAAAATATTTTTCTTACACAAACCCTATCGTTTCTATGGTTAACATTAGCAAAAAAGCATTGTAAGAGAGACAGCGAAAAAGTGCATTGCTCTAAAGCAGAAAATATTTTCTTATCCTATCTCTTTCATACAGCATAAGCAATTTTTATATCTATTGACCCCTTACCATAAACTCTTGAAGCAGGACATTTTTCGTTGTGGAAGCGGGACACCGCTACATGCAGTGTAGTGCGGCGTCTCGCTTCCACAACGGAATATATATTTCTCTAATTTATTTTAGACTGAATCTAATATACGGGCTTTAGGTATTACTTTTAACCCGATTAATGGGTCCTTGATCTGGTCTTTTGAACTAATTCTACAAAGGGCAGCATTGTACAGCGCTACGAACAATAGATAGCAAATATGCCATCTGCGTGTAGGTATACCATTTGAATAATACATAGGTTTACAATGCATGTGATTTGTGCTATTGGCGGACTCATACTTAGCTATTAGTGTTCTGTTGTAGACGACCTTAGATAGCTAAGTCTTGAGAAAAAGACATTTGAAGGATGATATTCGTAAATTTCATTCCAAATTATGTAAACTGTGGTTTTAAATTACGGTTAATTAACCAATATTTTAAAAAAGCATTAAAACTCTTATTACACTTTTTTGATTTTATAAGTGGATAATAAATATATAATCATACTTGGACCATTTTAAAGTATTCAAATATTATCATTCATTTAAAACAGGACTATTGCAGGTATTATTTCAACTCATTCATATATTTTATTTATAAAATCAAATTAGGGCGTTTTTCTGCTCTAAAGCTGCGTTTACAGTCATAACTCTTACGAACACAAACACCCAGACTCAACAGTTATTGTTGCATTTACTTCTGCCCTGTTAAGTCTGTAACAGTTCATGTGAGACACTTTAACAAGAAAAGTAATTTAAAAGAATTGTTATCTCGAAAATGTTTAACAATAAAGTTTACTTTGCTCAAAGATAATTATTGTAAGGCTTGTGTGGACTGTCAGCCTGATGGGACTTTTATTAATCAAAGAAAGTCCGTCGAAATCAATTCTAATACAATACACGTAATTTGTTTTAAAGTTAAATATGTTTTCGATTTAAAATAACAACCTTTCTTAGCTGTATTTTAGGAGTTGACCTGTATAGGTTCATGGACTAAAGTATAGGTGTAAGATTTTTGTTTTTTTTCTTCATATTGAATAAGTGCCTGTATAATGAAACCTGACATTTTAAATAAAGATTAAAAGATATCAATATGGTTCTCATGCAGCTATTCAAAAACATATCTTAATCTATTTTAACTTTGTCCAAATCATTATGTACAAAAATTACTTCGCGTTCTTGATGAGAAGTTATTTTTTCCAAAACATAAAACCGTACTTACACAGGCCGTACTTATACCTAATAATATGAAAAATATTACCATATGGTACCTATAACATAATACTATGAAAACTCAGTGAGTATAGCCGCAACGGTAGGTGTACAAGAATGCAATTTAAAATATTTCACTACAATTGGGTAGTTGACACCACAAATCAATTGACATACCTTTTATGAGATGTCAAAACAATATTTCTCCATAGATTTTGTATGGCAATAAGAACCTATGATGTCACTAGTTCGCAAGCTCTGTTGACTTACGATAAAATAAAGACTTTTTTGAGAGTATCTTAGAATCCAATAATTCCTAGATACTACTTCTAATAATAATACTTTTAATTCGTAATTGGGTAGTTGACCTTGACACCATCGTAAACGCATTTAAATTAATTAAAGTTATTATAGAAATCCTATTATAAGCTCATTGAGTAAGCGTTTTCTTAACGGTCGCCGGTCCAACACAAATATTTACAACATATTTAATCCGAGTGTAAGTGTATTTGCATATTTCGCATGTGAAATTAATCTTCCTGTAAACGATATAGGAGCTGGAGCAATCCTGGCGAGTGCTTGGCAATTTTTATTAAATATAGGTTAATTTTTATACAAATAAAATAAAACTTTGAAAAATTGGAAAACTTACAGTAAAATAACCTTTTTTTCATCGTAATTATCAAGAAGGCTTATTGCAACTTATGCAATACGAAAGGTATTATGCCATGAATGAACACGAAAACATCCCATCACATTTTTATATTAAAGCAATGAAAAGCAGGAGGACATGTTTTAGACTTTAGGTACCTACTTATAAACGATGATTAAAACATACCTTTACTTATGTACCTCTTATATCTATTGACATCTCTATTTATTGTCATGCAAACGACAGTGGCAGGTACCTATAATTTTATCAATGAGATTTTATAGACGTTGGGGTGATTGTGATCGGACACTTGCCTCTTATTATTATCATCGTCATCACACTCTTTGCAATTTTCATTTATAACTTTACATGGAAAGATCAAACTTCAACCACACGCGAAACTAGTTTTTAATAGGCATGTAAAATTCGAAGTAACCTAGTATTCTTATAGTTATTAAACTCCTAACTTTACCTGCACGTAAGATATAAACAGTAGCAAAACTTTACCATGATTTACCGACTTGCAACCGTAAGTATTTCAACAGTAGTATTGAATTGGACACATTCAACTAATGTTATTTATTGCTCAAGTTACTCAAGTGGTAAGTAGTCGACGTACGAGTATGTAGCTTGAATTCCATACACTGACTATTGCAAAGCATTGTTCGATACTATTACAGAAATGCGGAATGCTATGTTACAGATGTATTAAATTGTTATCTACGATTACAACGCTCTGACTACGTTAAAACAATAATGAAAATATCAATTTCGTCTTTGGAGTTTCACAGGTGTATTTACCTTTTTTGTGTTTTATTGACTACAAAGTATAAAAAATATTATAGTAATTTCAGTAACGATGTCAAAATAAATATTTTCCAAGAGTAGGTAAGGTCTAAAAGGGATTAAAGATGTAATGACGTGGGTATTTTATCGTTAATAGACATCTGCGAATTGGTATTTATGATATATCTTATCTTGAAATTTTTGCACAAGAGCGGAGTGATTTTCTTCTCATAGAAATTTCATCACAATTTTAAGTAGAATTGCGTCCTGAATTATTTTTTCTTGAAATCGTGACTTATTTCGGTGTTTTCTGATAAAATTTTATATTTTACCATCGACTGCTACCAAATACTCAAATATTACAGTACCTACTCTCAAGATTGTCTGGAAAAGTTCGCCATGTGCGACAAGGCCACCCACTGTGCCATTTTTTAGCATGTAAGGTTCTTATTTTTAATTTGTGCATCTATTTCTGGTGTACAATAGAATTATATAAAAGTAATTACAAGATTGCTTTTATGTACAAACTGAGAATAACACACTCTATAAATGTATAGATCCTACAAATACCTAGTTTTAGATTTAAATTTTAGTTACACATTTAGTAGAACAGTTCAAAAACCAAAAAATGTATTGAAATAGGTATGTGGCATGTCTCCCACGCATTTATCATTTAAATCGAAAAAAGAATTGCAATCGGCCATGTCATGCCGTTATTACGCGAGCGCTTTGTAAATATTACAATTAATACGCCACTCAATTCGTAAATATGCCTTTTTTGCTGACAGTCTCTTTGGTGCAGTGGCTATGAATGTAGTACATGAAGTTTTTCGGTTTGTCGAAGAGAGTGATATTTAGTATCATATTCAGATGTGAATTGTTGAAATCATTGAAATTTGCTTTGTGAATTTTTTAATTCTAAAATTGAAATACGTACACTACATTACTTTACTTTAATCGTATAACAGACCACAGTTGGTGGAATAATTGAGAATGCTTTTTAAGCAAGTATTTTAATTAATTAGAATAGGAAAAACTATTGATGGGTTTAATATTAAGTATTCAACGGTATTTTGTCAGCTTTAACACATGAATCGTGCATGAATGGCAAAGCTAACCAATCAGCGACTGAAGTTGACTATTTGTACGTGCCTTTTGCCAGCCTATATCGACTAAAACCTTTAGGATTTGTAACCTTCTGCGGCTATTAAAATCCGCTATTAAAAGCAAATTGTATAACTCAAATATGTACATTATTGTTCTTATTGAATATATTATAAACCCCGTGTGATGAATTAATGCAACATTAGGCAAGATCGACAAATATTTTGACGAGTAGCGCGAATAAAAAATAAAAACCTCCGAAGCCAAAGATCAAAGTTTCCCTTTGGCAAAGATAAAACGATCAAAATAATTTAGATACGGCTTTGAAGTCGATGTTGGGTTTACACAAAATTACGATAAAATGATAAACGCCGTGTTTTCTAACGGTTGACTTTCAATAAAGTGGGTTGTTGCTAGCTAATAAATTATAATAATAACGGAAATAATGTTACAATAATAAAGTTTTGAGTGTGTATTTATCGGGGACTTGATTAGTGTTGGAGTCAGTCATAATTATTCTTAATGCATACCTTATGCATTAAAAATAATTATGACTCCCTTAGCAAGAGGTGACGAACCCGATGGGAGCGCTAAAAATGGCAATAGACTCGTCATTATTAGGTAATAACCTCCTTATTATTACCTAAGTCTGTATTCATTAATGTGATATGATAATATTGATGATATACGGGTGTTACTAGCACTCCACTGAGTGCCTGTAACACCCACATTGCGTACGTCTATTACCATTATTCGGGCACAAATATTAGTCCATGGTGTCGAAGTATTTGCTTAGTATTGGTATACGCAATTGAAATGTAGAAATAGACTTTATTAATATTTATAAAATAGAATACAACAGGTGGTTAGTTTATCACGACACATGTTTCATTCAAATGAGTATGGCCTCAAATATGGAAATCAATTCTGTTAAACAATAGCTGTAAATGCATTCACTAATTTAGTGGTGGTTTGTTGGACGATAACGATGCATTTAAGGGTTTTAGGTTAACCGGAGTCTTTCGAAGTTTAGACTTTATTGTGAACGTCAAAATATACTATCCGTCTTCTAAAACTTCAAATGTCTTTATGTTTGGCCTCCCGACCAAAATTCTGCTACGAAGTAAAACAATATGTTCTGTGTTATGCATTTAAAAGGTATTTTCGGTGATTAGAATATCGGTGATTTGCAATACTGCTGGTCAAGAGTCATGTAACTATTTCATTGAATTGATAATATTATCCGATACGTAAGTAGTGACTCGACTAGACTGTCTATCTTTTTGTTATACATATTTTCTCACTTTGATGGTGAACTAAGTCGAAACAAGTTAAAGAATGAATGGCTTTGGCACTTATATGCAGACTCAAGATAGATCATTAAGCGAATTATTCATTTTTCCTCATGTGGACTACTAACTTTTATTAAAATGTGAACGCCTAGTGCGCAATAGGAATTACGAACAAAATATAATTGTGTCAGCAGAAATCTAAACTATTTACTTTAAATGTATTTCAGTTTACATACAAGTGAACATAGTGGAACTATAATTATGTTTTTAAAAGTCCAATTCGCAAACCGCAGGCAGACTCCGCTCTGAATCATAAAGCGAAAAAGTTTGAAACTACCAACTTTGATCATCAGAAATTCTGTTAATTACTCGTAGCAAATAAATACATTCGAAGAAAAACCTCGCAGAATTTCATGTAAATACAAATAATTACTAGATTATGTGATCATATTATAATATTTGTAGGTATTTTACAAGTATTTGTATTAATATTTGTACAAATATTCAGAAATGCGCACACAGCACTATACAAAAATCGAAAACTGTACGATGAAACTGGTATTTAACGTGCTATCAATTGTGTGTAAAAAACTCTCATCACCATTCAAAATCATATGGTCATCAGCTTCAAAATGCACACTTTAGTCTTACTGTAGCTTGAGCTACTAAAGTTAATTACTTCAATAATGCGTTACGTAGGAACACTGTCTTGCTGTCTATAAGTGACTTATCGTGATTTAAACTCATGATGACATATTTGCACTTTCAAGCATAGGTGGGTACCTAATAGTGATAGAGGTAATAAATCCATTATAGACTATGGCTATGTTGTAACAAGTGAAATTAAAGTTCTTAAATCTAGTCATCAACAGGGTCACTAAGGGTCAAACAAAACTACGTAAAAAGTATTAATTTTCAAAATCATATTTTTTTTGCCAGACTGCTTCATACACGGTAGAAATAAACTTGATAACGCTAAACATATTACCGTGCAAATGTGATCTGACGTATGTCAACCCCTATTTAATAATAGCAAACGCAAAAATCATGGCGGATTCGACGCCTCACTCGGATTTATCACTCGCTTTACAAGATTACCCAATACGACAGTGACGGATTGACTCTTCGAGCATCTCCATCCTTTTCTTAACCATCAAATCCTATATGCTCATCTCCCTCCCCCACGTCGGTAATTAGGCGGCACCTGCATTTGTTCAGGTCACTAGGGATAGTGCTGGCGAGACTATCTAGACACTATGTTAATGCTTCAAGATTGATGAATATCACGGATAAAAGATCACCTTTATAAATCGTCGGATTGTTGATGAATTTAACGTTAAGTCGGGTGTCTGTACACGTCACACATTAAATGTCACATATTTTCTGGGATTTTAAGGGATTTGGTTTCAATCACGTTTCCATTCTGGGGTGAGCAGATTGGAAGGCCGCAGAGTTAGGGGATTATGAAAATTAAGCTACCCCGGTTTGCGGTTTTGCACTGTGCTTTGCTCGTTTATGCTCATGTGGATTATACGCAAATATGAGTACGTTAATGCTGATGGAAATAGGTTAAATAACTAGTTAAAATGAAATAACATAATACTGACACTTACATGTAACGTTTTGATCATGTCGTTATTGTCTACGTTTTGATAAGTAGGTAGGTATGTAATGTTAGACCGTGCGCGATTTTAACGTGAATATTAAGTTAAAATTGTATTAAATTTATTTGCCACAAAACAGTACAACAAATGAATAAACACTATGCATTCATAAAACAGCTTACGGAGTAATAGATTAATGACCCCCATGCTAGGAAATTCCTGTGTTATGGGGTCGTCCATCCGTCTATCATTATAATAATGTCACAGAGTTGTGTTTTATTAATGTTAACATATAATAGGTGCTAGAGTATAATAGATAAAAAGTAAAAATAAAATAAAGGAAAGTAGCAAAAAAGGTATTGGTTGCGGCAAACGCTAAAAATCTAAACCACTACATTCATTGTATTGGTTAAATAATAACTTATTGCCATGTTTTTATGTAAAAAAGACAAGTCACACAACGAACTTTGGGTGAATATTTTATCAAAAACAAAGTCGCTTTCTCTGTCCCTATATCCCTATGTATGCATAAATCTTTAAAACTACGCAACGGATTTTGATGCGGTTTTTTTTAATAGATAGAGTGATTGAAGAGGAAGGTTTTTAAGTATAATAACATCCATTAAATAGTGGAGAAATACTTATTATATATTTTATACCCGAGCGAAGCCGGAGCGGGCCGCTAGTTATATTATATAGCTCTACAAAAACTCGACAGTAATGACATACTATTTATCAGCAATAATAATCTACAATATATTCCAATAATATATTTGCCAATATAGATTCGTGTAGTAATAACGTACCTACGCAACCTGTAAAATACTGAGGTCTCCACATAAAATATTAAATAAAGATCAACACTAGTAACATTATTAACCAAATCTTTAGTATTTGATCAAATTAGTTATTCCCTATATAATTTGGAGCTGGCCTCACTCGCGATTGCTACCCAAATAGAAGTACAAAATGTTCTTAGTATTTGCTTATATTTGTATAGGATTGAAAGGCATTTACCGTCGTCGAACTTGGTCGTCACAAAGGGCCCTGTGATCGGTAAGGTCTAAAACACCGTATTTGCTCTCTGCCTCAGCCAATTGACCGTTTCTCAATAATTTGATTACATCCGTAGATACTAAGTGGGTTCGGTTTGTTTTGCTTTGTTAGTTGAATTTAATTTGGAAATTGTTTAAGAGTTATTCACCGGTTGTTCTGTAGGTCGTTGTTGTATAATTCAGTGGAAGGTGTTGGTTTATGTGGGTATAGACAGTCGGTTTCTCGAATTATGAGTCGCTCGCGTTATGAGTTGAAAATAATTATTTTTGGAAATATCTAAATATCTGTTAATAGGTGCTTACCTTATTTTACTTGTTTGACTTGTAACTTTTGTGGGAATCGCGAAAATATAAACGGTTTTTTGGGTAGATTTCTCCAAATGGATATAGCTCTTACGTCTATGTCAAAATCTTTATCATATAGCTTATTTCCTTTTCGGTTTCTAAAACCATACAATGTTATGCAAAATAAATAAAAATACATCTATCGTGTGCTCCATGGAAATAATAAAACACAAATGCCTAATAATACAAACATACGATTTGTGTGTGAGGTACCTTCAGATAGAGAGAGAGAGAGAGTTGTGGGGCTCGTAGCTATGCGGCTACCCGGCAGATCAGTCGATCTGCGAGGTTAAGCCGTGCTCGCCGCGGTCAGTCTTGTGATGGGTGACCGTTTTCACATGTCGAGACCCCACCGTGCTTCGGAAGGCACGTTAAGCCGTTGGTCCTGCGCCTGATCTCTCTCCGGTCGTGTCGGTCTACCGTCCCATCGGATTATGAGAGTGAGGGAATAGGGAGTGCACCTGTGTCTGCGCGCATACTTGTGCACTATAATATCTCCTGCGCAGATGGCTAGTCTCAGCTGAGACAGGCCGCCGTGACCGAAATTCGGTCAGGAGGACATTACCTTCAGAGACCTATTGAAAAAAAAATCTTAATAAAACTCATATGGTAATGAAAACAGCTTTTTGTATTTATTTTAGGAATAGACATACTATTCATTCATAATATATGAGAAGAGGTTCATAAAATATGTTAAAGCATATAAAATAAACTTTACAGATAGAACTATTTTGTACAGCGATTTTCTAGCATTTAACTGTAGTTCGACATAGAAAGGGTGGTTTACGTAATACAATTTTATCGTACGTTGCAAGAATTTTCAATGAGCAAGTATTGACTTTTTGAACGCCGAATTATGAAGTGCTCGCGGCCAGCTGTTAATCTTATTTAAGATCATCTTTACTAGATTTAGAGCTCCTTTACACTGGCTGTGTTACCATAAGGCCATTCTAAATTCTGTAACGAAATTCAGTGACTGTACTACCTAACATTAAAGTCCGATACGAATTTGTTACAATTTCACAATTGTGTTGAATATTTGGAAGTTTAGCCTTCATTACGAGTAATAACTCAATATTATTGAAAAAAGCAAATTGAAACTGTTATCTCAATTTGGTTGGACGCTCTCGGAAAAAAGGGCGACAATCGTTTTAGGTCTGCGGACAATGGAGATAATTGTCTGCATTATAACAGCCCGTCCCGCGTTACCGGCAAATTATTTTCAATACCGCCATACATCAACGGACAAACGCCGGAAAAAAGGAAAGAGAGGAAAATCTAAAAAAGGCAATCAATGAAAAAAGTAAGTGTCCGAGATAACGGGCGTTGCGAATTGAAGTCACGTCTCCGCTGCGTCCACGGCACGACACACTCATAAATAACCCTAATGATATCCGATTGTGTTCAGTTTGCGATGCGAAAAAAATCGCACGAAAAAATCGTGCGGGACGTTATTGCTAAATATAATGTTCTTGTTAATAAAATATTATTGTGGTGTACACGCGATTGCGCTTCCCCTCGGATTTGTAAGCGTCGATGCTTTCTCGTTAATATTTATCGTGTGTTCGATACGTTTGCGGATTGAATAAAAAATGTATGTTATGTCTGTCGAATTTTTAATCTCATAAAACATTTTTACGATCCTATTATTATATACAGAATTTTTAATTATTAACTTTAAACAATAGATTCCAGAGCATTGTCTGAGATTTTTATAAACAAATTCGTAGAAATAAAAAAAAATGGTATTGTGATATTCGAAAATCTATAGTTTACCTTTGGAACAGTAGGTATGTTAAAAATGGATACAAAAATACTAAAACACTGAACGTTTTTTTAAGAACAAGATAATACATTACCTTCATGGGCGGATACTCTGTAAATAATAATAATAATATTATTATGATGCTGCTTCTTTATTACATGCCAGCAATGACTTTTTACAAGCCCTTAAAGTAACTGACAGCTTTTCTTATTCCAAATTCAAAAATCTCTACGATAGAGGTCCTATCAAAAATCAAGACTGCATCATGTATTTGTCGATGGCCATCTGAATTGGGCCACGGATGCATAATTGTTGTCATGTCCAAATTCTAGGCACGTAGCGACGGGCCCCGTCCGTTCGACATAAATATTCTTGCATTTGGCCAGCCCCTTCCAGTATAGGCTAATAATTTATTTCAATACTCTTTAATGTTCAAATACGGTTTTCTCGCTTTGATTTAATATACTGATTTGTAATTACGTCAATTGGAGTAGTAATTAGCGTAGAGCTAACTAGAAAGGTCACACAAAGGTTTATCCATTTATTGCAGTATGAAAAATATGCATTGGTTCTTGTTTAGAATTGACATTTATGTAATTAAATCTGTGTTAAATACTATTTATTTTTTTCATAAAAACATCCTAGAAGCAATAGAAAGCTAGGTACGAATAAAATATTTACAAGTTGTAGACAAAATTTTCATTATTTTAATATTATATTATCTATCAAAAGCTATATATGTCGCAGCCCACTGAATATCTATAATTCAGGCCGCTAACTATACGCGACAAAAGTCTTTCTGCGTTCACCTTCGCCTCGCTGCGCTCCGCTCAGGAAAAAATAACTTTAACCTAGCCTATCTGTCACAAAAATGAGTCTGTAGCTAATTTATATTTTTATGTATATTAACTTCTGTCGCGTATAGTTAGCGGCCTGAATGATATTCAGCCAGTTAATTGAACGACTTATTATCTAGTTGGCTGCGACATATACATTATATATCTAACCTTTGCATCTTTTCTGTTTAATTTGCGTTAAATCGCTTTTGTTAATTTACGAGCCAAAATAATAACAAAGTAACAAAATTTAAATTTAAAGAAATAAAAATAGCTTACTATTTCTCTTCCAAACGCAAAAACCTACCTGGTGCTGACATTTTTAAAAATTTCAGCTTATATTTCTTTTATAAACTGTAAAAATCCGAGGCACAGTTCCTTCCTGAAGTTTCTTGTGGCACTATAAATTCATGGAGGATCCCAGTATTCAGTGGTTGGGTTGGCTTGAATTTTTGCTTATAACCACAGGCACTTCGCTAGCTAAGACGAGATTCGTAATAAACTTTTTCTTCACTTAATTTTATTGCTCCGGTTACTTCACTGAAAAAAAATGACTTCAAACGAGTGCTGGAAGTAGACGCTTTAATTGTAGTGACCTAATAGCCAATTACGCTTTATATAAAAACTAGTTGTTGCCAACGGCTTCACTCGCGTTTTAAATAAAAACATAATGTACCCGGATAATCATATCAATCTCCAAATTCGAACCTGCGTGAGTGCCTAATTCCATCCTACTTCGTTCAGCTGTTTAGGCGTTATTATTTAACAAACATTGATTTCCAATCACACACTCATTTTCACTACTTTGTAGAACGTCTACATAATTGATAACACGTAGAAAAACATAAGTAATTAGATATTATCAGATTTTTTATTCATATTTATTGAAAAAAAATGGACCTATCAAAGGGACATCACCGCCAGTGTATTATGTGATGTGACGCAAAGGTTAATTATTTAGCTTTGATAATGAATAAATAATTTCAAAATACCTCTGAAATACAATGATGTCATACGTATCGTTTAAACATGTAAAATGACTATTTAAAATTAATGTGTAACTGTTACTGCATTGTCATTTCAATTTGTCGACTGTTATAATGCGATCCTGTTTATTATGTGTGATATAAATTTAATAAATTCGGATAAGAGTTTAATTTATTTTATACTAATATTAAAGCGTTTAAAGATAACATAATAGTTGTCGTTCTACGTTTTAAAGCGTTCAGAAAACGGGGTTATTATGATATCTTAATGATAGTCATATAAACGAAACAACGAGAAAATTTCCTTAATTTACCATGGTTTGCAGAATGATGAATATTCTAATTTGTTCGTAATTAAGAACTTCTTCTATCGATAAGAATGGAAAAATCTTGGACCAATACTATAACGGTTAAGCACAAATCTAATTAGTAACTAGAAGCGAAAGTGAGATAGAGAGAACTGTGGTCCTAATTTTTCCTAATTATATCTCGTAGTATATTTATTAGTTAATGCACATTTTAGCACAAACACAGACTTACCACCGAACTCAGAGTCATTGAATTATTACTTAAACTCTCGCTAAAAAAGGTTTCCACTGTCAAATCCTTACTTAGTGTCGGTTTAAGGAATCTTTAACGTCTCTGAGTGCGGTGGTGAATGCCATTGGGCATTTTTTACCAGTCAACCTTTGGGTGATAAAGACTAATTATTTTAATTAATTTTATAGCAATAAGCTTAACTTACATAACAACACATGATCAATGGCACCTGTCGCTTCCTTCTAAAGACAAATGACGGTTACATTCTCACCATTTAACCTAGATTCAGGAAAGTAAATTAGATTCACTTGTATAGTTAATTGGAAAGCAATGACATAAGTCATGGTACAGTATAGGTGATCAATGATCATGGACCCGCGTCACGTTTCCCTTCGCACAATTACGTCCGACACATAAATCATTTGTATTCGGTACGAGCTACCACTATCATCAGTACTAGGCTAAATTCCACCGTTTCATGTGAACAATTAAATAAAAATTCATAATGTTGTACTTTTGTGGAGAGCTTTGACGCACAGCTTTGATAATCATAATCATCAGCAAGACTTGGTTTAGGCATTCCTTTGTTTCTGCCACTCTGTCTGTGCCAGACGTTTTCATAACACTGGTTTCAATTAAGATCATTTTGGTGTTTCTCTTGGGTAGTCGTAAAAGAAGCGCAATATAATCCGGCTTCATGGTACAATTTATGAGGCCTCTTTGAAGTATAAAATAGAGGTATGAAGATGGTCGAGTAACTTTATGCTGTCAGTCATTTTAAACAGTAGTCGACCCTTTACAACTTGAACAAATCGTCAATACGCTTTAAAATTTTTAACTAACCGCTTACGTTACTACTTAGGTTGTTTGGTAGTTAGGTATCCCTTTTAGCGATAAGACCGCCATTGCACAACAAAGCGTAGTTGGTGAACAATAAGGCATTCTATAAAACAATCATTTTTTTAAGCAATAATATATTCTAAATCATAATGACAAATACCTTAAAAATGTCCCATTAATTCATTCTCCATAACATATTACCCAAACAATCCGATTAGACCGGCCACAACAAATGCAAATAGATTAACTCCAACACTTATTATGATCATTCCATTGTGGATATCATGACCAACCATGAGTTATTATAATAATGGCCATTACAATGCGGTCCTTTGATCATAAATGATAACCCATCATTCAAATAAAAGAGCATGGAAAACGGAAAATGTAACTCTATACATAATTACATTTTTCTTTTTTCAGGGATTGACAAGCAAGCAAGTCAATGATAGTCTAGTCAGTAAAAGCACTTTATAGAAACAATATGTCATCAGGTTATTTATTTTTGCAAGTCAAGTAACTTGGTACTTGCCTAATAGTCCCTTGTAAAAAAGATTAATCGCAACAAATTTTCCTTAGACATTTACCCTGTTTGAATGTCCACTCTTTTAAGCATAATATTTCTTCATAATGACTTTAGATAATATTTATAATCACGTTTAATTTAAAGATAACGCAAACAAAATTACACTGGTAATTAACAAAGATGAACGCCTGAAGCCTTACGATAATAAGTGTGCGTCGACAGCCAAGTTATTCTATCGTCACAACTCATTTAACAGACGTAATCATTCTTATCGTTCGTAATCTACAGCCGGATGTTTGTGAGCATGTTCCACAAAGATAACGCATGATAAATGCTTATAAGTGTTGAAAAAATATCGTGTGACGCGACGGGAAAAACGAGACGACACCGAGCGGCGCGACGGCGCACAGTAATGAGCGAATGAACAAATGAAGTATTTTTCAGCGTGATGAAGCTTTGTTTATAGTTCATACAATTTGTATGTGTTGGCGGTGTTTTGTAAGATGAAATGTAGGAGTGTTTCTTATGATAATAAGTCTTTCTTGTGATAATAAGACTTAAATGACGCTTATGTAAAAAGAGAGGATGGTCGTAATATACCCGCCATTATTAAGAATTTAAGATCGAATTGCATACGAAAAACGTTTATAATTTTTTGTTAACTTTTTCTACCTTGTTGAGTCTTTTCTTTTTTTGACCTTTTCATGTAATTAGTATCGAGAAAGTGTGTATTAATAACTAATTGGTGCGTTAATTTGCCGAAAACGTAACTAAACTGTTAGACGTGCTCCCAGGAGAAAAATCTTTAACGCAAACACACACACAGTTTACATACTTATCAATCAGGCAATCTCCCGATGCTACAGTCACGATTGACGCAGTTCCTGAGTGACTGGACTAATAAGCTAAGGGTCGCAGGTTTGACTTCCACGCGACTCTAATATTTGTGTCTAAGTTTAGTATTTGTGTACCTACTGATAATATAATTAATTTCGCGTTGGGTGATGGTTTTGTATTTTATGTAAAAAACGCATTTTATTTGCAAATGTGAGAAATTAATTTGTAATCACTTAGGTACTAACAGGTGGCTATGGAATTGTTTTTTTTTGTAATACCAAAGTTTTTACGCCCGATTTTGGAATTACATCTAAGTATAACGAATTTAGATCTCAGTCTGGCTTAATCAGAGTGATGGATTGCAGTAAAATGTTGTCAGTCTAGAACTAATTTGAACTAGGTAACTGTATGTTGATGAGCGGGTACCTATTTAACATTACGCATTTTGTCGCTTTTATTGTTTAAACTACCCTACCGGCTAATGATATTACTTATTAAGTCTCTAATGATGTTACGATTGTGTTACGTAAACAGTTTTTTTCTTACTTATCTCGGTGGCGGTTTATTAGATAATTAAACTAAATGTTATTTTGTATTCTCATGTAAGTGGCTTTATTGTCTTTTTGGGAATAAATGATTTAAACCGATATGTTTCGTTCTACACTTTTTTATTTTAAATGTAATAAAAAGTCGTATTTTTAGTCAAGTGGTGTCATATAGGTAAGTACTTGAATAAGTTACAAAACAACCCGGTAAACAAGAGAACACATTTAAAAATAAATAAAAAGCAAGCCTTGATTAGTTTTTATCTTCTTCAGTTTTCATCGCATCCATCATTTATTTTGACATTATTTTGACTTGAAAAAAGTATTTAAATCGATAGTGACTATAATAATTTCCGTGTGGTATCCGGCCTAGAATTGACCACCCCCTTTCTTCCCGTGGGTGTCGTAAGAGGCGACTAAGGGAAAATTCAGAAGATGGGCAGCAGCGTCTTCTGTAACTTGACCACCAATACTGCGATCCCCAAGCCGCTTGCCAAGCGTAGGGATTTTGGCAAACCCCCTCGCTCAAACTGGGAGGCTTATGTTCAACAGTGGACGTATTTTGGCTGATGATGATGACAATAATTTCGATAGAACTTCAAATTTTGGCGGATAATTTAGGAGATGAGGTACGGTAGGAGGTAAGGAAAGAAACAGTTTTATAAAGATTTGTAAAAAAAATCTGCCAAGCCCATATTATGAGTTGACGTGATAGTATGCCTACGCAAAAGTTACGTCAATATTTCATTAAAAATTCATTCACGAACAAATTCGATGCAACGCGGCTTCATGCGTGCTTTATATGGAGCCAATTTCAACCCTCCGCGCGCCGAGCTTGCTAACTATTTGTCACAAAATATGAAGCCGCAAAAATTCATGAAATCGAGGTGGTTCGCCGACTTTCATGCTATTTATATCTCGGCAAGGAAGGAAGACCAACCGGTGGCAATTTTGCCGCGTGAAAATAAATTCAAGCACTCTCCCTTGGCGATTTTTAATCCGCATTTTCCTTTGAATTATGCGACGTACCTGCAACAGAGTTAAGAGAAGTTGATCGATGGGTCTCATTGTTTGTTTTTAGGTTGCAAGTCAATCGGGTCTGGGTGTTAATTTTTTTTGTCATTACTAGTTTCTTATTCCGTTTTTCTTGATCTCAATATTACGAAAAAAAATTATGTTTTGCCATAGCTTGGCATTATCTTGACTTTATATTTATGCAACTATTATTTTTTAATACCATTATGTTTAAGTTTGCAATAAAAATTGCGTTCGGTTTTTTAGGTGGTTCCGTAGCCAGCTTCACTTATTTGCTACAATTTCGTTGTTCTATCGTAGCAAACTGCTACGACGTAGACACTCTCAAATTATCACTAACTCCATGCTCGCAAGGCAATAAGTATTTATTTCATACAAAAATAGCTAATAATATCAGCTATCATCCAGCGCCTGATTGACCTGACAACATCGCAGGAACAACTTTCATATATCAAATGCAAACTACATACGGCACAATATATTTAGGATACACAGGAAATTGATCTAGACGGCGATACATTTATATAGAATACGCCATATCCTCTCGTTGGAGTCGATCCACATCCAGCACGGTAAGGTAATAAGGCGATCGACATATGTCAACGATTGCCCATACCTGGTCTACCGGCAAATCGGTTCTGTACAGCTAGATTTACGGCAACAAGCTACACACGGAAACGTGACCTTTATTGCGTTTCTAATAAGAGTGAGATTTAGCTGAAGTTGGTGTGCATGGATTAAACCAAAATATAATAGGTTGAGAATGCTGCAACGTTTAGTCGGGCCCGTCATGGCCTGTCATCGTGTGTGATCCTTTTGAGCACATCAAGACGTCTCGTACAGGACCAAGCCAAAGTGACTCTACCTGACAGTATATATGTATTTGATATGTTAAAGCAACAATGTTCTGAATTTAGTTGAATTCGCTATATTTGATTTTTATAGTGTAGTAATTGCGGGATTATGTGCAGCTTATATTTGGGGATCTAAGCATCCATTCTGGATTATTTTCGGAATAATCGGTACAATATAGACTGGGTCTATACTGTACTGATTATTATTAAATCTATACTTTAGTATTATTCGCGTGGTTACTGATCCAGTATAGCAAAAATAAAAGTTGTTGCCAACTATTCCTATATAAACATAGTAAATTTTAATAATAATATTTCAAAAAAGCTTTTCGCAATTCTGTACATATACTTATAACCAATTGTGTTTGCTGGAAATCCATTAAACAGTAGCGATATACAAATAAGTTAGTAAGCCAAATGTATAGCTGTATAACACAAGCCTTCACTTCTATACAATGCCATCAAACACGTCACCTAAGTGGATTTGTTCACCTCTGTACAAACAAAAATGAATGATGTACGGAGTATGTACGGTGGTTTATATACTCTCTCTGAATAACACTCAAAGACTAGAAATAGTCAGGTATTGAGAAACTGCGAACACGTGCCGATAATTGCCGGAGAGAACTACCTACACAGAGCAACAACTTTTATACTATTTCAGAAAGATTTCCAGGTGAATTTATACTTTGGAGCAAAGTGATAAGGTTTGGAATTGAATGCGTTTTTTCTTCAAATAGTTATAAGCTAGTATAATAGCTAGTATTGCTGTGTGTTCAGAATAAGGATCGGGTCTTACAGTTAGCGGAACTCACCTGAGACATTTGAAGCGCTTTTTACGCTCTACTTTTGATGGTTAATTGTTTTTTATTGTAAACAGTTTTCACAGCTTCAACGATTGAGACAAAGCAGCGTGCTGTACGCTTTTTCTATACAAAGTTTATAAGTTCAATGTCACACTTAAAGTGTTCTTTAGCAAACATCATCTTTGCTTAAATAGTAAAAAGGTATCAGTTGTATTTTTTTTATAGCTGTCTTTCCTCGATACTTTTCGCAGAAAATTATTATTTACTAAAAAGTCTTCAATGTGCTATGTCTCTTAATACGGCGTTGCGGAAATTCGTACCACACCCTTAAACAAGCGCTTAAGTAGTGTTTCTTAGAATTAGCTCTTGTAAACTTAGATACCAAAAAGTTATTATTTTAAGTTTTTCACGGTTGTATTTTTAGGGTTATAAGCAGAAAAATTCATGAAGAATGTACTTTATTAAATTACGTACAATTTTAGATCTATAATAATTATGATAATCGAGATAGCCAATAGATTTTCAAAAAAAAATGTAGCACCGATTACTTTTTGGTTTAGATTTGCTCATGTCGTGGTAGAACGTCGGCTACTCAGCAACTTGGTAACGGCAGCCCCAAAATTTACTTGCTGACTGGCCAACTCTTTTACCAAATGCCTAGGTTGCGCCAAACGTAGGTACATCGCAGTATCATAACTTAAGAAAGTTTTCCCGCACTCTCTAGATTTTTATGCATTTGACATTACGTATTGATAGAAAATAACGACACAGATTGCTGGTATTATTTGAAACGGAAGATATTATTTTTTGAATAGGTTGAAATGACAAGCCGTTCACACAGTCATTTTAAATGCATATTGTAACCTTCAGTTGAAAAATAACTTTCACTGAATCTGTAAAAAAGGTTTTACAAAGCTCTATAGCCCGTTTCACTATGAAACCTATAGATAAGGCTAAGGCGTACAGAGTTCGGGATTAACACCCTTAAGATAAAGTGGTCGATCCCTACACCCATCACTTTTGCTGAAAGATGTTAGCATTGAATAATGCTGCCTTTGAAAAAATACCTATTGAAGTAACGAACCATTGATCCGTTATTTGAATAGCGATGAACTCGGCTCTTGTAAATCCAAAAAATTATGTTCATATTTATTCATGCATACTGTTTATAAAATCTTATACCCAATAAGCCTCGGGTAGAGCCTCGTAGTAGGGAGCCTGAACGGTTATTTAAAATACATTTCCTCGAGAAGTCCAATTTCAATGTGCTTAATTTGGTGCTTAAACTTCAAGGCTGTTACGTAGCTCCAGTGAGGGTGTAAATTTACATGAGACACTTTCATTAGAGTTGTAATTCTCCGCTTTAATTTACCAGTTGGACGCTTCAATCCACGGTTTTTGCCTTTAAAAGTAAAAGCAGACATATTTCTTGACTGCGTTTATAATTCCTTCTCGGGAACACTAGCCTGCTAACGAAGTTAGTTCTAAGGTAAAGTTTTAATTGCTCTCTGGCAAATCTCAGTTTATCTTTTCGCGGTCTCTAGGAAACAGCTTTGTTGACTATAAATTCAATTTGAGCGAGGCGGAAAAGATTACCGGTTTATTTATGGGAGAGGGACAGGTTTGAAGATACAATTCTTGAAATAGTTAGTGGCGCAAGTCATTGTCGTGTGGCACGCCATCGCACGAGCTTATGTAAAGCGAGCTGTGTGGGTGTCGGAGGCAGCGAGAGCTAGGCACCTAACCTGTCAAGTGGAAACTGTCACAAGTGGCCTTAGTTTCAATCTCATGAAACACAGGACGGAAAATTTTCGTTTAATAATTTAAGGCCACGACAGGCCCTTAAACGTCGTCTTCCAGTTTTATCACCTGAGAGTCACGTCCTACGGCCCGCGCCGTTACTTTAGCGCCGGCTAATGAATTCTTACCTTGTTTACAATAAACCAAAAAGCTTTTATGTAGCTCATTCATTAAAGGAATCTGTGGATTATGCGTGAAGCCGCTCTGAGAACGTGACTTTTGAGATTTTCAACAAATTGATTCTGGCGTGCTTCGATAAAACCTTAGAAGCCAAGGGTTACAGTTTTATGCGTGTTGTAAAATTATAGAGCGATGTTTACCCGTTTTCTTAAAGCGCCGACAAATTGCTTGTAGAAAACATATGCAAATTGGTATTTAATGTTTTCACATTTTAGATTCTCAGAAACGCTTCTTAGCTACCTGTGGTGCCTACGTTAGCATACATAATATATTATCATTAGACTCAGCATTTAATAAATACGATATTAAACCAGAATAAGCAGAATACATAGAAGAGCGCTAACCGAGGTATTATACGTAAAACAAATATGTTTTGTATATTTGCCAGAACAAACACCGTATATATTCCGAAAAAAAATTATCCATTGTTTTGCGAAGCGGGAACAAAACAGGTTTCATAATAAAATAAGATAAATTTATCCGGGCTGGAGGTACACGGTATCGGAACGGTGGTCGCCAGGGGGTACCGTCGGCCAGTGTCAAGAGGAGCCTTATCTAAACTCCCGCCGCGCTTGCCCACGAGCTACGCATGGACTCGGAGTGAGTACGATGTCGTCACTTGTCATGTTATAATTAAAAATGGCGTTGAATTGAGATATGTGTATCAAAATTAATTATTAAAATGTATAATATTATAACATAGTCATCAAAGTAATTAAAAATCGAGATATTAATTAATTTAAAAAAAGTATCCAATGATTAATATAATCCAATGATGAATAAAATAGATAGATAATCACTACATAGTATAAAACAAAGTCGCTTTCTCTGTCCCTATATCCCTTTGTATGCTTAAATCTTTAAAACTACGCAACGGATTTTGATGCGGTTTTTTTAAATAGATAAAGTGATTAAAGATGAAGGTTTATATGTATAATAACATCCATTAAATGGTGGAGAAATACTTATAATATATATTTTATACCCGTGCGAAGCTGGAGCGGGCCGCTAGTTTATAATAAGGGAAGAGAACATCAATAAATTAAGAAACTGAGTTTTTTGAAGAACCATTGCTGTTCTCAATTAATTCTTTCAGAAAACGTGTACAAACTTTTTCGAGATGTAAATAATAGTAACATGACTAAATTATAATTTTGCCCCGTGCGGGAATCGAACCTGCAAACCTTAGCGTAGCAGTCCAATCGCTTAGCCACGGCGCCAATGAGGTCATCAAGATACTATGTATAAAAATAACCAAACTGTTGAAAATTATAGCTATAATTTTATCATCATACATTTTTATACCTACATAAAACACTATAAAAAATGCTGTATCAACAATCCTAAATATATAACTACGACATGAACCTAAATATTATTGGTAAATATCCCTAGACCTCTACATTATTCATAGCTCCGTGTTATTCTGCTGACTCGAGACGGCTAAGTAAGAGCTTTGCTGAATAAAATGTTAAGCGCAATTAACCAGTAAAGTATCCATACTAGTTCGCGAAGCAAGCGGACACTGGCCCTGGAACTACAAAGTGTAAGTTAATTAGCCAAATAAAATTGGACAAGACAGATACAGAGAAATTATGTTGATATTTTTTTATATCCTTTGAAATTGTGTTATTACATTGTGGCAGTTGTCAAATAAAAAGTTTAAGTTTATTTTTTTGTGTAATATTAATAAGCCAATGCATTATTGTAGGAAACAAGCTTTTGCCCGCGGCTTCGCCCGCGTTAACTCCTATTGAAACCCGTTAGAGGGTTGAATTAAAAAATAATAGTCTTTGTCCTTTCTCTGGTCTTAAACTTTCTTCATGCCAAACTTCATAAAAATCCGTCCTGCGTTTAGTCGTGAAGGTGTAATAGACAAACAGAGTTCCTTTCACATTTATAATATTAGTATGGATGTAATAGGTGCACAACAGCACTGTACGTTTTCTACTTTTACCCTTTCCTGATCTGCTGGAATTATTTAATAGGTCAAATATTTTATCAAGATAGCTTGAGTAACCGACCTATATTAAAAATATTACTACAACAATATTACAAATATTATCGTCTCGAGTTAATTTCTAACATAAGCTCTCTTCAATATCTTAATCTTACTCTCGGTAGCTCTGCTCAGACTCGCTTAAATTCTAAATTCCAAGGTTTTTGCAATGATCAAATTAAATTATCGTTTCACCTTTTACTAGCTTTTACCTGAATTTATCCATATAGAACGGAAAAAGAGGTTTTTTATCGCGTTTTATACCTACTTGTAATTTCACTGTGATTGCTCGATTCTCTTTAAGTGCTCGACCTAACAAAAATTCCTGAGTTCATTAAAATATTATGTTAAAAGTAAATTCATTGGTATGGAATTTATAAAAATCGTTGAATGAAACTGACATATTTAAAATAGTAAATCACGTTGAGATCATTGTATAAACAAAATATTTTAACTCAATAAATCTCATACAGGACAGTAAATCTCGAAAACCTCATCGATTGTCCCAATAAAATAGTGATGGGACATGCGACCGCACCGCGTGACAGACTCCACTTAATTTAGTGACAGTGCACGGTGTAAACACGGCACATACTACGTAATTTTGTTTTATTCTCGACCGCTGATAAATTGGGTGCGGAGGAAGCGCGGTCGTGGCGTACAGGCGACCAATATTTTTCATTACTATGCTAATTTCATTGTCCCAATAAACGCGACGCCCCGCACTCACCCGCAAAGAGGTTAGCTGTTTCACGAGCGTTTTTACTGTGTCCACTGAAAAATTTGAATTCGCTTTCCAAAAGGTCAGGCTGGGTTAATTTGAAATGCAACTGGGCATTTTTAGTTTTTGCCGCGCCGACGCCGCTTGCTTTTAAATGGCGAGCAATAAAAATGTGTATTAGTGCCTTTAGTTACTTTTCACGATTCGATAGTTTGGGTAATAACATTTTAAAATAATATTTTTGTGTTCAGAAGTTTAACGCTTGTTACCAGCTAGTAAGCACAGCTTTTATAACGTTCCTTTACATCCATCAATCTTTATTAAGTTGTCTGCAACCTTAATCTACAAATTCATGGATCATTCAACTACAATCAGTATAAACGAGGGTCATAATACCAGTAGTGGGTATTATCGGGCACACAATCGCTTGAAATGATTCAATAGATCAGTGTCGTAGGTGTGGAGTGTCGCATTCCACAGTGGGATCACGTATTGCCCCGAGAGGCCCAGACCTCCAGGAATGCTCTCTGAAACACGTGTCATATTGCCCTTACTTGGACGACAATACTTAATTCAATAGCTATTGAAATTTTCCGACACCGACCGTTGCGCGTTTGTCCCAAAATCTTATCAGTTTATTGGAGGCGTATTGTTCCGTTTCTTTGTGTTGGGATAAAAATACTACTGTTGGGTCCTTTAGTGGTAATTTGAGAACAAATGGAGGAGACAAGGTGCGGTGTAACATTTGTTACAGATTGTTTTCATTATTATCGTGGATAACACTTATCTTAGGCTTTTAGCTGGTTGGTACTTGTTGTCTTAATACGCAAATATTAAGCTGATAGTATACCTAGTATAGTATAGTTAGGCTTGATCTCATTTTAGGCCATACACGTGTACTAGCTGCCTGCTGCAGACTGCCTCGTTGATCCAGTGGTCAATGGGTTCAAACCCGGGCACAGTGTTACTGATTTTTTCCATTCGGAATTTCTCAGTAGCAGCACGGAGTCTTGATTAGTGCCCCTTTCTCCTATTACATTGCGATCTATAACTTAACTGGTCAAATGTGGTTGTAGGTGCTATATGCGCACCCCTGCGTTGCTTTGGGGAGTACAGGCGTGATGTTATGTTTATGTTACGTGTAGCAGTAGCTACGTGTTATGCGATATCTAGTTGCGACTATTATGCGATTGTGTGTTGTAAAGCCAACAGTCTTGCTTACTTCTTGTCTTGCAACCCAATATCAGGGTTGTGGAGATCTGATAGGCGTTGCTTCATGAACAGTGTTAGTATCTAGCTGCAGTATTATTGAAGAACACTCAAAGTTAAAATATAAAATCAAATTATTGTTTACAGTCTGTGATATTGCGCGTAACTTCGCTAAAACTAATAATCAACTATACATAGCGAAAAAGCTAGAACAATTCGCGTTATAGGGAGAAAATATATTTTCAATTCAACCTACAATTGTATTTGCCAAAAAACAGTCGCGTAACCGTGGTTGAACGGCGACTAGTGTATTTTGCAGCCATTTTAATTTTTACTGTTCACTGAGCGTTTCTAATTTACTAAAACTGAAAAATACTGTTCGTTAGTTGCTAGCTTTGGTAATAATTGTCATGTTGATAAATAGTACAATAGAATAATCGTTTATTAGAGTGGTTCTTTTTTCAATTTTGATATTATTTACACTGTTTTAAGTTATTTTGATATTTTTGGAGGCAAAGTTTTAGGTTAACAATGACCGTCACTGAAATTAGACGAAAATAGGCGCGGCGTATTTTAATTACGAAAAAATTATAATAATATACCTAGTAGGAGCAATTCTGTTTTCCTATAAGAGCAGTCAATTCGATATGATGATTAAATCTTTACTAAAGTAACATCCGTTAAGTTGTACATCGAAACAGTTATGATTTTATATATATGTAATACGTTCCAAAACGCAACATAAAATACACGATATTTTTTCTGTCGTTATTCCCACTTAGTATAATACAAAGTAAGTTTGTAGTAAGACTTACAGCGTAAGAAGATTCAACATTCAAAGCACTCAAAACGAAATACTTGTTGTGTAATTTCATAATATCCTTGATGAGGTATCGTGTTCATGTGACGTATTTAAGTTGCTGAGCTAAGTTCTGCCCGCCTCACTAATTGAATTAGCTTTGACAAATTTTAACGGCCTCCCAAGTAGGTACGGGCTGTAATAAACAAAATTACATTTCTGTTTAACAGCTTTCTTTGTTAAACTTAATTATGTTTGGATTGATTTGGACTACTGTGACATAAAGGTACGTACCTATTAGGCATGCGCAGACGTGTGCTTTACAAGTTATAATATTCTATTCCATTGCGTGCTTCGGAAGGCACATTAAGCCGTTAGTCCGGCGCCTGATCTCTTACCGTTCGAGTCAATCTAACGTTCCATAGGACTATGAGAGTGAAGGAATAAGGATTGCACCTGTGTTTGAGTGCATTCTTGTGCACTATAATATCTCCTGCGTTGTTGGCAGTGGCAGATCAGGTAGACCGCTGTGACCGGAATTCGGCCAGGAGAACATTATTATTATTAATATTCTACATAAAAAGCAAAAAAAAACGGACGTCTGTTATATTCAGGCTGCAATACAAACTTACCACAAGCAGCTTTACGATTTTGAAAACAATATTTATTTACCACTGTGAAGATATTCTGTGTTATATAGAATGAAATATATCAATCATAAGCACAAAAAGCCAGTCACGAAACTAATACCTGAAAATCACACAAATATAATATCCAGTGCCGGAATTGAACCCACATTACTCAACTGAGTGTCGTTCATCAGTCCATGCACTCACCAATCGTAACAATTTGGTCGTCAACTCTTCATAATATCGCAACCCATGACAGCTCTTATCCTCTTTTAACAATTTTCAACTAATTCAGGTTACTGGAACGCTATTTCTCTAGGTTGTCTTTCGTGACTTTTCATAGATAAGTACAAATAGTCCATTTAATATAAGGCTCTGTGGCAAGCACTTCCACGATATAACCTCGTTGCACCAAATACAAACAACTAGACAGGCGCTGTTATTTAGTGGCATTCACTGTGCATTCATCTTTGAGAATATTCACTAAAGTGCGGGTTTTCCAATGCTTCCTAGCACAGTTCCAAAACGGGTCATGGATTTAAATTTAAAAGTATAAATTTAAATTGTATGCTAGTTGAAAAACAGATCCGTTCTACAAACAGTTGCAAACTAGCGACCGCCACAGCCGATACTACTAACTGAGTTGTAGAAAAAGTAAACCGAACATCATCGTGTCAAAAGAAAGTATAGTGCCTAAAATGTAATACGTATTAGGTACCTATATACTAAGAATATATGCGTCACCTTGAAATCAACACTTACACACACCGCGGAAATAAGACATTATTTAGTTATCCAGTACAGGCAAACAGTACAGGCTCCCTCCATTGCACTTTGCTACCATCACCAGCTGTTCGGAGACAATCCCTAAGGAGCAAGTCGAGTTGGCCCGCCATCTCTTGGGCCGTGCTTTTATTTCATGCCTCTTGGGGCCCATCGTGCGGTTGCTTTCGCCCATAGCTCATCCGATATGTATTACTTATGTATGTAAATAAATGTACACGTGAAATAATAGTCTCATGTTTCGATAGATTTGGTTTATTAACGCTTTGGAGTAGTTATTATTTATTTGAATACGGCTAAACATCTAAGATGCGAATTCTGTTCAACGAGTTCACATTTGAACTTTCATTTGCTAGAGTCCGTAAATTTATTTGAACTTCTGCGTATAAAACCAATTGTAAAGTGTTCATAATGTCACAATTCCAAAGTTTCACATATCAAACGCGTGAACACGTTGATCAGCTTTCAAATCTCTTCCAAGTGTTTTCGTCTCAAACCAGAATATTAGAAAAGTTTTTCGATCCCCTGAATAGTGCCGGCTACGTGAGACACAAATATTGCAGCAGAGCCACGGATAATCTCCTGGCTTCGAGCCAGTTCACAATATGTAAGCGTAGTTTTCAATAGAGCCGTTTAGATATCTACCGGTGGCGGGAAACCAAGCGACAATTAAGTGAGAAGCCATGCTCAATGATTACCACCAACCACGTATCACTACCGGATAATAGGGTCCCTGTTACCCGCTTGTTGGCCCATTCATACCAATTCATTCATTCGATTGCCTTTATGACGGAAATTAGTTTTAGAATGTATGGCTTTGCATTATAATAGGGTGGATTTTAGTTGCAAATCGGTTAGTGAAAGCTGGGTTCTCTAGTGCGGCGCTTCGGGCGAATAGTCGATGACATTACAAAGCCTGTGGTACATTCCCGCTTTATTTGTGGCATTAACTAATATTACTACATCGATAATAACTGAGGCGATATTTACCAGCCTGATATACGCTATTGTGAATTTGCACTAGATGAAGTAATTACACAATAATAAAAGTCATTTCTTTTGCATTTCATTAAGCGAATAATTTTTCGTATAATGGATCTGCATTTTAAGCTACGTTTATAATTAAACTTTTATATTATGAGAATACTGAAACTAAAAACCTTATACAAAGACTATAATAAGCATCTCAAACATTTCTCAAGCAAGAACTGTACAGGAAATCATGAATCATCGGTAAACATCACACAAGGTGCAGGGCAGGATGCCCGGGGAAAGTGTTCCATCACCCGGGCAGGTCACTTCCGGCCCCGGATATGAACCCTGTATCGTCACGACTGCCCTCGTCACTTTAACGATCTCCGCTCACTAAGGTTTTTACCTTATTGCTGTGAGATGAGGATGCCAATGTATAAAATGATGTCAGTGTCGAAGGAAATGTTTCTTATAGTTTCTGCTGATGTGGTTACGTCAATAATGTTCGCCGAAAAAGAATTGATCAGGGATACTGTTAGGGTATTTTCTTTCGTCGGTTCTCTTATATTAAAACGTGTGAGAATATTCTGGAACAAAATAAACGCGGGCAGTTTTGGTTTTCGATTAGAATCTGGTTTAACATGAATCGTATTTCCCCTGGAATGAACTTATGTTTATTGTATACTATCGGTTATACAAAAATTTGTAAATGTAGTCTGTAACTACTATCTATTGTTTATTTAGCAATTGATAGTCGTAATAATTCATCATGAAGCGTTAGAGGGAAAACAAGGCGTTGTTTAGACGCCTATATTTTTAACCAGCGCTACCGCTTTTCTATTTGCTTTTTCCTTCAGTGAAACCATATTATAAGTCTGTATAAATATACAACAGGTACAAATACTTGTAACGTAGCCGTACCCTCTCTGGAGTGTGCTACGAGGCATAAACCTCAAGCCTTTTTAAGCATGTGCATTAATTAGCACACTAATCCCTTAGTTAATAAAATTATGTTAACACATCGATGATTGTCGCATGTAAATTATGTATAATCCGAACAAAATGGCCGGCATACTACGTCGCCGTATTATAAGTAATTAGTCTTGAGGATGAAGAATTTGGTTGAGCAAAATACGTTAGCACAGGTTTAACTATTTTCGTAAGTAAGAACATAATGTTTATTGCATCATATTGTATATTGCTTGTATTATAAGGATAAACAGTGTAACAATTGTTGATGGGTACCACTAAATAAATAATCCTTATTAGACACAACTAATTCAGTTTGCTTGTTTATGATTAATTTCGTTGCAGGTTCAAATCAAATCAAATTATTTCTCTGGGACACCTCGAGTTTTTATTGGTTCGGTGCTTTTTAATGGTTATCATTGTAAATCCTGGCTCACAGAAGTGGTGAGCTTGCCCCTTAAAAAAACAGTTTCGGTGCAAGTCGAAAGTCACCACGAGTGTTGTGTGTTGATACTTAAGTGTGTTCATTGACCGTAGGTGGTCAATGCGCGACCCACTCTGACTGGCTTTGAAATCTACAGCCTCATCAATACATCCCTTTAGTAGTTATAAAACATGTTCTTCTTCTTGAGCTCATTGTCTCTTGAAAACCAAACATACATAGAAAAGGCAGTCATAAAATATGGTAGTGATGTTAGGTCTAGTAAAAGTCGCTAGTAAATAGGGACTTTAATTCAATTTAAAAAACCTTAAAGACAGATTAATATTCTCTCAGTAAAGCAGATAAAGCTACCCTGGGGCTGCCTGCAGCAGAATTAATCTAAAAAAAGAATATTCTCTCAGAATTGTATAGAATTTAAGACGAAGGATTGAAAAGCAATTTCTTAAGGTTGAAGTAGCCGTAACTTGCAAGAAGTGGTCAGAGCCTTATTAAAACAATTTTTCTAAATACTACCGTGCTTGTTGATACTGGATGCTAATTGCATTTGCACAGTCTTTTATAGACCTAAAGTCATCTGAAAACGCAAGATCACAAAGTTTATTTGAAGTTGAACAATATATATCCACAAAATTATGACGAATATCTATCAAACAAAAATATAAACAAACTAGGTTAGATATTGTGTTTATACAACGTATAAAACGAATGCTATTGCGCTAGAGAGCTCACTACTGCGAGGCTATGCACCCACATAAATTAACATAGCCGGGATAACACAAGTTAATTCATCTAAGTGTCTGTCTGTGTTGTATTCATGACTGTCCTTCTGTGAAGCGAAACGTGTATTTACTATTGTGCCTATATCATTAAAGCGTGGTCCGTGGAGCTGATAAAGGCAAAATAAACAGAATAATTTGATGATTGGACTGACTGCCTCGTTAGTATTTTGGTCGCTAAGCGCGAATGCTGCACCTGAGGTCTCAGGATCGAATACTTGGTCGGGCAGTGTTTTTCGATTTTTCGATTAGGTAATTCTCAATTGCAGTATGGAGTCTGGATTTGTGCCCGGTTGAGGGCAATAGGCTCGCCTCGTATTTCATTAGGACCTTTAACATTACTAGCGAAATGTGGGTCTACTATATGTGCACCTCTACCTACCTCTTCAGAGAATACAAGCGTAAGGTTATAATTGTTCAGAATTTAAGTTCAACTCCACCTCAGACGAATAAAATTGTCGGATACCCTTCCGAGTTTAAAGCAATAATGGGGTAATTTTCTTAATAAAGTTGATCATAGATTGGAAAAATAGAAAGGAGATAATCGAAATATCATTAAAATCAAACTACATTTAGTTTTACATGCTAATGATAATAATTAGGTTTAGGATCACAAAGATCCCTTTTATGGTTTCTATTACGTACAGAGTGATAAATTCTGTTTAGCTATTCGTTTTAAGTTGTTAGAAATTCTCAAACAGGAGTTCAAGGTCGAGGCAGTATAATATATTTTTACCTATCGCCGAGTTCTGAAACCAATAATTTCCGTCATCCAAAATCCAATTACTAAAGCTTCTTATTTTTCATCAACACGTTATTTATGTAGCTAAATTGGTCAGGACATAATATCCGGTCGGATGCTGTGTGTGAGCGATGAAGATGACCGTCGTCTCGTCGTCATCACACCGTCGTCACGTCCCCGTCACGCCGCCGTCGCCGTCCCACCAGCGTCACGTGCCTCTCGCGTATGTCTTGCGACATCTCAACCGTATTCTTCACACCTACTTGCATCGTGATTAATGTTGTTAATGTCATTTACGGCGCGACAAGAATCAGAATGAATTCATTCTGAGATTTGGACGTATAGTAGTATGGTTTTTAGAAGATAGAAGAAATTGGCATGAGACGACGTAAACTGTGAAAATTGTAATTGTATTATGTTGTAAATGAAGGTAACATACGAGTAGTCAAAACTAACTGTTTTAGAAGCTCATACGTATGATCGGCTTTAATATTAAGATGCTGGTTTAAAATCATATAATTATCACGTATCGACTACATGACTGCCTCGTTGGTCTAGTGGTCGCTAACCGCGACTGCGACTACTAAGTATGAGGTCCTGGGTTCGAATCCCGGGAAGGACAAAGTGTTATTTGGTTTTTCCATTAGGTAATTCTCAGTAGCAGTGCGGTTTCTTGATTTGTGCCCAATTGATGGCAATAGGCACGCCCCCTATTAAATTACGTCTGACAAAAGTGAGTGTGCACCTCTGCATGGGGTATGGGTATTCGGGTGACGCAAGCGTATTGATGCAAGTATGTTTTAGTAAGTTTATCACGTATCAATTGTCACTTTCACAATAGCATAGTACCTATTTATATAATGTTACTACGTCCTAATTAAAATAAAATACTATGATAATTTTATCCATTGATTTGTAATATTTTAATAGTAAAGCCAACATGTTTAGTATAGTTACTAAAGCAAGCAATTATCTTGAAATGCATAATAGTTAGCTACTCATACATATAATTCTTCGTACATAAACATTAAACTAATTAATTAATTTTAACATTTATATAAAAACGATGTAGAGGAAATGTACTTTATCGAAGTAAGACCTATAGTGTAATAATATTTTATGCAACAAAATCCATGCAATGTTCAGTTTCAAATATATCCGTTGAAATAGTTCTAAAAGCACATATCTTTTCAATTCAAATTTACACAGATATTTGATCACAGTAGAATTTATGGACAGGTATCCGCTACCCACTGTAAAAAGGAAAAAATATTAAAATATTTCATTTTGTTTGTGAAGGGAGAAATTCATCTTTGAAAGTGTTTACCTCGACGTGAAATAAAACTGCGAGCATGTTCAAAACGTGTTTACTCGACGTGACTCTGAATATGTCTCGACAAATATGTTTTTTCTGTCGGCGAATTCGAAAATCACCTACAGAAGTGAGTAAGGTAGGACGAAGGAGGTGCGATCGACGGCAAAAAAAATGGCGCTCCGTATTATTCACATTCTACGCCCATACGTGTCTTGCTAAGCCGATTTTTATTACTTTTCAAAGCAGATGCTTAGAAAAGTACAGATTAATGTTCGTACACAAAAGGCCGAAGCAATGACAGTCGAAATATTCGATATTTCTACGCACCTATGTGAGCGGCTTTTGTGCCTTTATGAAATTAGATAATGCTTTTGATACCTTCTGAGAAGTATTCCGGAGAAATGCTAATGATAGGCTTATCAAAAGTTATGTACATACATCAAAGGAAAAGAATGAGCATAAAGAATTTTGAATTCCCTTAATACCCACGTATTAAGTTTTTAATATAATTAAATTTGGACGCTTTCCAAGACAACTGGCCGAAAATAGGGGGAATCGGAAACTGAGGGGAGAGGCCTTTTCTCAGCAGTGGGAAGCAATAATAGATTCATACGGCTAAAAAATAATAATTCCTTGTTATGCCGTCGTGGTAGATTGGTAACCGGACAACGTATAAATAACGTTGCAAGTTCAAACTTAAGAAAGTGTTATTGCGACTTTTCAATGCATATTGTGTAGATCTTTTTTATTATAATTGTGCTTACATTTAAAGAATGTAAAAAGAAGTATGAGTAAAGATTATGTTAGAACTCTTCTTGTCCTTTATATTTAGGTAAATAGTTAGACTCACAATATCTCTAAATGTACTAAACTGCTTGCAGGCAGACAGTCTGGTGCTCTTGCAGTTGGAGGAATTAGAGAACTTACATATAAGGCTTAAAGCAGGTTAATATATTGTGCAAACTTACACAGCAAAATGTCTCGCAGTACTTTATTGTGGCGGTCCACCGTTGAAGGTGGTATATTTTTGTACGAGATAAAATAGAACAGATTGTGATTTTTATAATCTTGACTCTTTAAGTTTCTAAGGCCCTCATACCCGTTAATTGATTTAGGGAATCATTACAGAAGATGAAATGCAGGTGTTTTCGTAAAAAATATATTTAATTCATCATATTTTATTATTATTTCCTAATTTCATTACTGTGACTTATGACTAGTGACCAACATGAAGTTATTTTTCGATTAATATAGACTAAATAATAGGTATACGGGATAAACAATTCCTGCAATCCATAAATAAGTCACCAAGAAGGATGTCCAAGTGGTATGTTATTAGCAACAAACACAAACGATCCGCAATCTCAATGAACATACTAGCAATATATCATTAATATAGCACTTTCCAATCATAAATTGCGGGAACGGTCCACTAAAGAAAACAATACAGCACTGATCGGAAAAATAAATTCATGTAGTACGTGGACCGGGCTCTGGATTGCCGGCGCTCATTGGCCAAATCCCATTAGCATAGAAATGGAAAACATTGCTCATTGGCGATCGTAACCCCTTCACGATTACTTACGTGTACGGCCCTAGGGGATGTACGGACAAAGTAAACTGTTGACTACATGAGGAAAGTCTTAATCTGGACAGCATTAGGTACTAGAGTTGGTATCGACGTATATTTAGTTGTAAACATTTTAACTTGGTATCTTGTATCGTAGTTCGCATCACTTTTGTATACATGCTATCTTTAGCCATTAAGTATAGACTATATTGTACCTTCAAACCTCACATGTTAGCTAGTGTTGTAAACGCTACCCATTGCTGTCGTGTCAAAGATTTCAACAGCAGCCTGATAAGCACAGCAGATTAACTTACTATCCCACAGAAGCCAAATAAAAAATTGTGATCTACAGGTAACTGACAAGGTTTCACTGCAGATTGAGGCCTATTTTCAAGGGAGAAGAAACAACAAAGTGAGCATATATCACATTGCTTATTTACGGTACTAACGAACCTATACACACATGTATTAGAGATATTATTTACTCCGTAGGTAAATGTTTAGATAGGCATAAGCGTTATCAAACAAATCGAGTAAATACCGTTTTATGCCTAACTAAAATTTAGGCCTATAACTTTACAACAACACGAATATTTAGGTCTAAAACTATTTCCAGAATTTAAACAATTCGATAATTATTCTCTCGCTCTCGAGAACTCAAAGGAAATTGAGCTTCTTATTGTGTTTGGGATCTTATTGATTGATTCTAACATAATAGCATTTAGTTAGTGTGTTTTCGATATAGAGCTTTTGATGTAAGTTGGCCTCTAGAGTAAGTACCTATAGTAAAATTGTAAACTAAAGTTACTGTCTGGATGTATATTACGTGGAAGTTTTCTTAATAAGTTAAAATTTAAAACATTAGGTTCTGCTTTAACCTATTATGACAAAATAACGCATGATGATGCACTGAAGAATTGCATAGGCTACTTTTATCCCGGGAAATACAAAGTATGGCCTTGTTGATGTCATTACTGTCCAAAAACATACGTACTATTGATGTTACAAATTATATGGTAATGTCTCTGAATTATCGTCTGCATGAAATTAAGACTAGTGTGTACTTAATGTTGAAACTGCCGAAGTCAATTACCTTACTAGGTCACACCTACTATCAACTACCTATAATGTTTACAAATGAGGGTTAACGGTACCTTCCAATTAGAATTAAATCAAGAGAACACATAAACCCAACCAATTTCATACACATCCTCAAATCATCGCACCTAACCCTAAACTTCCATACAATATTTTGTAACCCTCAAATAAAATTGCAATCAACATCCACGAAACACAACATAATGTTTCACGCATTTATTAGGTAAATAACCCGGGTTTGGATCCCACGTCTACAGTAACAGAAAAGGTGACCACATCGGAAATCCGGACGTGTTACCGTGGGTTAACTAATTGGGGAGGGCGGCTCGGATTTGAGAACAAGGCAAATGAAGATTTATCATCTGGAAAGTTCTTTGGGCTGGTTACCGATATTCGGCCCTAGATACTGGACTGAGTGTAGGTATGTATATAAACTTCAGTTTTTTTAATCTTAAAGTTGACTGTGACGTAATCATTCATCATCATCTCGGCAAAAAGACGTCAATTGCATCATAGCCTTACCCGGGCGTCGCGCGTCGCCACATTCATGCTATTTGATACTCACTCAACTAAGTAGGTACCTACCGGTAAGTAAAACGAAATGATTGTGTGTGCTGTTTAAGCTTAAAAATTTTCGGGTGCTATACTGCCTGTAAGTACTTGAAGTGTATGTTTGATTGAATAACACTTTATTAAAATTGTAGTATAGACATTTTACTATGTAAGCTACTGCTTTATTACTCTGCCACAACCAACAAAATAAATAAAGTGTGTCCCATTGAATCCCTATAACTTACGCACGTTGCCAAGACGTGCCTGCTAATACTTTCAAAGTTTGTCTTCCACGTGTACATAATGTATTATAAAGATGTGAACCCACATCATCCATTTCCCTCGTTCCTCTCATTTTCATTATACGAGCCAAAATGTCCGTACGTATTGTTATTCTTTCCTAAACCCTATGAAATGATATCATAGATTCCGTTAAATATTCGGGACAGTATTTATACACACTCAACGCAAGATAGATGCTCTCAGACCGTCGTCATCTCTGCTCGCACTCTTTTTTTTTCGTCTATCGTGAACGTCAAAGGTAATAAATCTTTTTCTTTCGCCTAAATAGAGCTATCTCGAACAAAGCCTAAATCCTGCCCCACAGTTGAAGTGTAGGCAACCTATAAAGATGTCCTTGTACTAAATCTTTGGCAGACACCTTCTTTGTGGTTCGTATGTCAGTTTAATTTCATAAAACGAGTGTGTAATCTAACCGATTTTTCCACATCTTTTTTTAATTTTTTCTTTATGTGTGCAAAGGTCATCTAAGGGAATCGGGAAATGCCCGGAGGCGATAGGCCAGCTACCCATTATTGTCGTGATCCGTCAACCCGTCACGTGACTGCCCCAAGCTCTGTCGAAACACCTCCCACTATGATTGCATACTCTTACATACATAAACCCTGCAAATAAGAACACGTGCCACAGACTATCGCGTAAATGAAATGTTTTGAAGAACCCATTTTCCCATATAATAATCCCATTACGTCATTTAATGCAGTTAATTATCGGGTAGGAAAACATTGGACCGTAAACAGCACGATGCAGTATAAATAGCAGCTGATTTCATAGCAATTAAAGTGAGGGATTATTAACCGGTAGCCGATGATCGACGACCGCCGCTGGACGTCGGCCGTCGGCCTCGACAGTCGGTTCGGCTTCGGCCCCGCTGTGAATTAAGTTAATCACTGTTTACTGGCTCACGGGCATGTATCTGACGAATTACAGGGAGATCGCTGTAAATGTTATGAGAACACCTTGTCTTTTGATATTTTGGACGTGAAAAACATCAGTGCGGATTAATTTGGTCTGATTAACCTAAGTATAAGTTGATCAAGTTGTATACTACTGGAATTATTATATTAACACTGCAACAGAGTTAGTAACTGGAAAAATATTGATATGTTCGAAATGACGACCCGATTGGCGCAGTGGCTAAGCGATTAGACTGCTGCGCTAAGGGTTGCGGGTTCGATTCCCGTACGGGGCAAAAATTTGTGCAATCCACATTTGATTGTCCCGAGCCTGGGTGTTTGTGTATGTGATATTTCATGTTTGTGAAACGCACCCACGACACAGGAGAAATTCCTAGTGTGGGGCGAAGTTTAAAAAATAAATCAAGGTGCATTTTCTATTTTAGCAGTATTTTGAAGTCTACGACTGGATCTACATCGCTAGTTGTAGGTACTAGAATCTTTTTGCAATTTCCAGCCATAAAATAGTTGACAGTAATACAATACCACTCTCTCCTTATCTAATGGTGCTTTCACATGCCGCGTGGTATCACGCGCCGCCTGCATTGGGTTCCCACGGCGCGTCCAAGCAAATTTTGTACTGCAACGCGACGGACGGCGCTTGACTCGGCGCTTCGCAACACGCTTCACTAGTTCCCACGGCGCGTGGCTCGGTCGGCTAGGCGGGCGCAGCGCGGACCATGAAGAGGCCATAAAAAATGTTAAACTTTTTAATATCCTTATTTTGGTTATACATAGTTACTGATTATATTTATAAAACTGCAAAAGTTATACGCAGAGTATTTCCAATTGCTAATCAATACACGTTCAATCACTATTTCGAAGTATTAGCGACGGTACCGATTTTAATTATAGTCTCACAGTGACTTGTCTAATTTATGCGCGGAGTTGAATAGTTTTGAAGTTTAGTCCCTACATAGTACAGAGCGCTCACTTGTAGTTCAATGTCATCTGTAATTTCACGAAGTGTAAACCAAAGAACTTCGCATCGAGTGTACAATTACTTTTTCGGCGCAAGGAATTTGCTTTACGCGTGGGCAGTCCCATTGAGAGTGCTACGTAAAGGTAAGTGAAGGTGTGAACGATTAATGGCATCTAACCGAAGAATGTCAAGGGTGTCTCCTGAGAGAAACGTTCAGTAAGAAAATGACTGCGGAAGAGCATTTCACGGCCCACAAATTTCCCCGTGAAAACAATCGTAAAACGCTTTTATTACTCAAACATTCGCCATTGATTCACGGGCCAAAACAATAAAAATACTGACTCAATCAACCTACCGAATTTTACGAGCATTGTAGGTGAGTGGATTTATTGTCAGAACGCCAATAATCTTTCATTTATACCTACACCTTAGAATGGAATTAGCCAAGCCTAACAGTTTTATGACCCCTTGCCTACATGGAAAACGTAGTAGGTAGGAACGCCGACGTGAAATGAAAGTAATTCATTTAGCTTCGTAATATTTTTTTAATTACTTTCATTTTAATCAAGGTAAGTGTTGGTGTTTATTCTCGTCATAAATGTATACCTGCTTGTCTACTCGTAAGTGACACCTCTTGTATTTTGTAACAAAGAGTGATGCAACAATGGTTAAACATTTTCATTCTGATTTATCTCATGAAAAACTTAAAAATAGGTAGGTAGTAACCTCCTAGTGCAAACGGAAAAAGTTGTCGCAATGAAAAATAATGTCTTATGATAGGGCCATTTGAATGCAAACTACGATATCAAGCTACTTAAAAAGCTGCAATTCACCAGAATTATATAGTGAAACAAAAACGCGCTCGTGCGGCCGGAAAAGGTCATTTGCCATCATAGGGCGCCGGCGGCGAGCCGGCGACTGTCCCTTGCCTCTGTTGTTCATTTTTCTTCCCCTTTTTCCGGGGCCAAACGGTAAAGAGAAACTTAATTGGAGGCTTTCCCGCCGACTCTCAGGCTCAATGAAAAATTACGAGCTAAACGAGCACACGCTGGGGAATTTTCGCTCATTCTCGACGGCACACCAGCAGAAAGAAATGCTGCGTCTCTACGCAAGCCCCTTAAACTTAGATAAATGTAAGCTGACGAACGTAATTTCAATGAAATATACTGCTCATTACAAGAATTAATTTAATTCCGCTCTTTTAGCGACTTGTCTGACGACGTCGCGGCTCGTGTAGGTGTCTTTATGAGCCTTTTCACGTGACTGTAGGCATTTTGTTTGCTTTATTTTTGCTTTTGTTTCTTCCTCTTTACATCAACTCGGGTTTGTTTAATGTTTACTTGGCAAATACTGCTACATTCAAGGTTATTTATGACAAATGTACTGAAGCTACTAATACGTTCTGTTATTTTAAAATTAAGTATCTACTTTAGAGCAAAATAATATCTTCCAATCAACTTTGGTAACTACGAGTACGTACTCAAATCATCATTAATAGCGCCATCTGTGAATAATGAATCAGTACTTATCGGTGCTCGTTTGCTTCAACAAAGGCCAGATTACTAGTATCTAGGTGAGCACGTACAGACAACAACATGCAAGTTACAAAACACTCCTAATTGGTTAACCAACCCATGGTGGATTATGTTGGATGTTCATTATTGCGCTTTCGGGATTTCCCTTCGAGGCAGCTGCATAATTCACGTTACCACGATTAACCTAAATGCATTATATGCCTGTGCATTTAATGTCTTGAATTACCTATAAATGCTATATAGATTAAACGTTTTCTTATGTTTATTTTACAATTAATACGAATATGAAATTCTTTAAATTAAATGTTATAATACCTTCATAGTTTTCATATTTTATTTGCTCAGAAAACTTAAAACATTTTTGTATTACTGCAAATGGTATGGTGTAAATTCTGCTAGGATCCTTGCAATTTAATTGTCAGGACTATAATACTTTGGGGGTTCTGTTACGTTAAGGGAAAACATAGTAAGAAAACCTGGGTTTAGCCCTTAATCGCCAACACGTAGCGAACAAGCGCTGTGATTAATGGTTGTTCTAAGCCTACAAGCTTTCATACAATAGGTCAAATACGGGCTGGTATCACTACACATTAAACAAAAAAAAGTCAATAGTAGGTACTTAAACCACAGTTCTTTAGAACTCATATTTTAATATGAGTTTCAAATAGTTCCAACCAAAAATCTGCATTCGAAATTCGATTCCCAACGACCGTTTTCATTTCAATTTTAGAATCGTAGATGGCAATCCTGTCACGGTTTTATTCTGCGGTCAAGTTCCGGATGGGGCTGAACGACAAGCCACAGACATTTTAATTAAAGGCCACGGCAGCGAGTCTCAGTGAAAGAGATCGACTTGATTAAAGTAACGCTCGCCTCAATACTGGACGAGATTTATAAAAATATGAGATATGACGTCATGCGTGCATCTTGTAGACTTCCATTACGGTGAGTCCAGGATATTATGAATGCAAGTATAAGTATGAGGGGATTGAATTATTATGTCAATTTCATATTACGGCATGCATTGTGTGTATAAAATCAGGACTGGTTGCTATTTTCTGCACAAATATGTATAGAACTTATACATATTTCTTGGAAATAAATTATTAGGTAGTCATCTTGATATACATAAATATTATGCTCACCTTAAAAAGGAAATGAAAAATAAATTTAATTAGAGGTTTGTAACATTAGAATGCTTTCATAATTCAAATTTGTAAATAGACAACAAAAAAAAAACCAATCGCAGAACCTTTAATTTATATTACCAACTGCTTTATAGCAAACGCATTCCACCCTTTAAAAGACTGTGCTGAAGCCAAAACAAACTGCACGATAACCTAAACATCTGCAGTACAGAGCCTACCTGTTTAAATCCCAACAAAATGTACAGCGCCCTGCTTACACAGATTACGGCAACAGTCACATGCGCCTGAAAAGCCCGCTCACCGATGAAGCCTTGTGGGATTAAATGCGTACTGCACACAAAATACATGCTTTGCGAAGAATCCTTTGCCCATTGTAGATAATATCTCTATATCTGTTCGGGACATTACATCGCGTCGAGCATCGGGCGTCGAACCGGTTCGCCTACGTCAACGACCTTCAACGTCCCCACCGCTAAGCCGGCGCATACGCGACATATGACTCGCTTACCGATCTCCAACGCGCGCGCACACGTCGGCCGATCTAAAAATTGTACCATACCTATGTACTAGAAATACAGTTTATTTACGAAGTTTTAAATAGTTTCAATTAGTCAAGACCACCAGCATCACAGCTGGAGCTTGATACTCAAACAGTGGTCCTTCGAGCTATAAAGATCGCCTTCGTCTTTGTGCAAAAACGCCCGTGGACTTTAGACTGGCCACGAGGCCCGGTCACATACGCCGAGGACACTTCAAGGACAGTCTACCAAAAGGGAGAATCAACATTCTGAGTGAGTTCGTTCCGATATCCTTTTATTCCTGCCCTTTTCTGTCTTATTTCCAGGAATTTAAAGTAGTGCTATACGCATCAGGCATAGTTTGGTGTCTTCATATGTTATATGCACATGGCTTAATCATTTCTTACTTGCATAAAATATTATTTATCTTTGCATTCTTTTAAAAATAATCTTAACGCACTTCCTTTGTTTGCTTATCGCACCCAATACAATAGATGCTAAACGGTTGGGTCACCGACCTCATTAGTGATTTTATATTTTTTATTGTTAGTGAACCGGTTCGCACACCTGGTTCATTAGCCTCATGTCAGCTGATTTACCGTTGCTTTGCTAGTTGTTTATGCAATCGTAATATTATTTTATAAATTATTCAACCACAAGTCATTCTTCCATTTGTTTGCATTGAGATTTTTTGCTTTATTTTCCACCTATCATTATGGCTGACGCTAAATTAAGAGAACTAGTGAAAAGACGTGGTGGTTTCAAAGCCAAACTTACGCATTTTAATAACTTTTTAAGATTGCTACCTGGTAGTGAGCTAGATAGCTTCCAAGTGGCTGAATTACAAGGCCGTCTTAATTTAATGGAAGCGCTATATAAGGAATTCGACGTGTTACAGACCGATTTGGAGCTGTTGTCGGAGAATACGGACGACATGTATGCCGAGAGGGAGCAATTCGAGGCGCAGTACCACGCGCTGACGGCCCGCGCGAGAGCGATACTCGCCCCCGCGCGTGCCTCTTCGCCGGCGCTCGTCTCTGCGTCTTCTATTGACAACATCCCACGACACGGTTCTGGCTGCAAGCACGACTTCGTTCGGCTACCCAAAATTGATTTGCCTCACTTCAGCGGGGACTACCAGCACTGGCTTGAATTCCGAGATACGTATCTTTCCCTTATTCATAATAATAGTAGCATACAGGAAATAAACAAATTCCATTATCTTCGTGCAGCCTTAACTGGCAGTGCGTCTTTAGTTATTAAAAGCATTGACTTTAGGGCTGATAACTACGCTATAGCTTGGCAGTTATTGTGCGAGAGATACGACAACGAAAGACTTCTTATAAACAATCATGTACAGGCGTTATTTAGTCTTGAACAGATCCAACAGGAATCCTGTAGCTCATTACGCAATATGATTGATGTCACAAATAAAAACTTAAGAGCTCTCGACACTTTAGGACAACCCACTAACCATTGGGACACATTGATCATTTATATCATGTCAAAGAAATTAGATACTGTGACCAATCGACAGTGGGAAGAATTTAAAAGTAATTTAAACATATTTCCAAATTTAAAAGAATTTATAAAATTTTTATCTAACAGAGCAGATTTACTTGAATCCTTAAATTATAAGACAGACACAAACGGTACAGCTACAAAAAATAATAATGAAAAGAACAAATCAGAAAACTATCTTACAACAATCAAACCTAATCATACTCAAAATTCTAATGTTATTAAATGTCCTATGTGCTCACAGAATCATTATTTATTTAGTTGTCAATCCTTTAGGAATCTTGACATAGCAGCACGCATTAAAAAGGCTTCAGAGAGCAATATTTGCATTAACTGCCTTCGACCTGGTCATGCAGCGAAGCGTTGCAAGTTGTCACATTGCAAATATTGTAAGTTTAAACACAATACTCTCTTACATAAAGAACCAACAGAAAAGCAGACAGAGGAAAACATCGTTTTGTCAACCAACGTCGTATTACCTTGTTCTGAGGATATACAAAATCACATTTTACTTTCCACAGCTTTGGCAAAGGTGGCCGACGTCAATGGAGAACTTCATATTGCTCGACTCCTGTTGGATAACGGCAGCACCTCCAACTTCGTCACCCAAGAGCTCTGTAGAAAGCTTGGCCTGGTAAAGCACAGCACTAGCTCCACCGTCTCAGGTATTAACGGACAAGTTTCTCGTACCTCAGAAAGCTGTAGTCTTAAGTTACAGTCACTTCATGGCGGTTATCGGGCGAATGTAAGCTGTTTTATCTTACCAAATATTACCCAATCACTACCTGGCTCTTACGTAGATAGAGAATGCATTTCTATTCCGCCAGGTATCACATTAGCAGACCCTTCGTTTAATGTGCCTTCTGCTATTGACATTCTTGTAGGCGCTGAAGTATTCTGGGACGTCTTAGGTTCCAATACTATTTGTTTAGGTAAAAATCAACCTAGATTACAGTCTTCAAAATTAGGTTGGCTTATTTCTGGCAGCGTTAGTCATTCTCGTTGTCATACTCGACCTACTCTTTGCCACTTTCTCTCACATGAGGAGTCTGATCAGCTGACTCGCTTCTGGGAACTTGACACTGTATCATTTGGTAACTGTTTCTCTGCAGGAGAACAGGCTCTAAAAACAAGGTTGCCCCAATAAAACCCACGACCGTTTCACGATTGGAGTTGTGTGGTGCGTTGCTGGGCACACGACTGTTTCTTAAGGTACGAAAATCACTCACTCTAGAATTTAGTCACTGCTTCTTTTGGTGTGACTCAACCATCGTGTTAGGTTGGCTGTCAACATTGCCTAGTCGGCTTGATCAATTTGTCCGTAATAGGGTGAGTGAAATTCAAGAAGCTACGACCGGCCAGACGTGGAGCTATGTGCCTTCTTTGAGTAACCCTGCCGATCTGGCTTCTCGGGGGGTGAAGGCTGATTGCATCAGCGCATCCAATCTTTGGTGGTCAGGTCCTGAATTTCTTAGTCAGGCAGATATACAATTTCCTACTTCACCCAATATGCAAGTAAATTCATTACCAGAACTATCTTTACATATAGCTGCTGACACACTCATCGAAAATAAAAATATAATTTCAAATTTAATTCATAAAAAATCATCATTCACACAATTAATCAGAATCTTAGCCTATATGTACAGATTTATTAATAATAGTAGAAAACAGAATGACATAAAATCATCTCATTTAACATACTCAGAACTACAATCATCACAGAATCTTATAATACAGATTTCTCAGAAGGAAATGTTCCCTGAGGAATACACATTACTTAACACTAATCAGACCTTACACAAAAAAAATCGATTGATAAATCTTTCTCCCTTCATTGATTCAGACAAGTTAATGCGCGTGGGTGGACGGCTTAAAAACTCTCATTATAGCTACGATGTTAAGCATCCTATCTTATTGTGTAGCAAACACCACCTTGCAAAACTCATATTTGTAAGAGAACACAAAGCACTTTTTCATGCAGGGCCTCAATTACTATTAGCTCACGTTAGGCTCACCTACTGGCCTCTAGCAGGCAGGAACCTAGCTAAGCAGACAGTGCGTAACTGTGTTCGCTGTACTCGTTTTAAAGCTCAGCCTGTACAGGTCATTATGGGCAACCTACCAAGCGATAGGACTCATCTCGAGTACCCTTTTTTGAACACAGGGCTTGATTACGCGGGGCCAGTGCTGATAGCCGACCGTAAAGGTAGAGGATGTAAGCTACTTAAGTCCTATATATGTATTTTTGTATGCTTTGCAGTCAGAGCCGTTCATCTGGAGCTGGTTTCTGACCTCACCAAGGAAGCTTTCCTAGCGGCGTTTAGCCGATTCATTAGTCGTCGAGGCAAACCACAGCGCGTGTACTCCGACAACGGCACCACGTTTGTAGGAGCTTTCAATGAGTTATCACGCTTCCTTAATTCTTCTTCTTCTAGTATAGCGTCAGACCTTGCAAATGACGGCATTGAATTTAAATTTATTCCTGCCTACACCCCTCATTTCGGTGGCATTTGGGAGGCAGCAGTAAAGTCCACCAAACATTTATTGCGTAGAGTGATGAGCCTAACTCACTTAACATATGAAGAGCTCTCTACGTGCTTGATTCAGATAGAGGCTATTTTAAATTCCAGACCATTGAGTCCTCTATCCACTGATCCATCTGATCTTTCTTATCTTTCTCCTTCTCATTTCCTCATCGGACGGCCACTCACGTCAGTCCCTCGTCCTCAGATGACCGACGTCAATATCCAGCGGCTACAACGTTTCGATCGCATCGAAAAGCTCCGGCAACATTTTTGGCAGCGCTTCTCTAATGAGTATGTGTCTCTCCTTCAGCAGAAAACCAAGTGGCAGACCTCAGGCCAGGATCTAAAGACAGGAACCATGGTCTTAGTGAGAGACGCCAATCTTCCTCCTCTTCTATGGTTGCTGGGCAGAGTGATTGCCGTTAAGCCTGGGTCGGACGGCCATTGTCGAGTGGCCGACATCTTAACGAAGAAGGGCATCATCACCCGGGCATACAACAACGTTTGCCCTCTTCCCATCTCTTCATCATCATCTTGAAGTATGCACTTCAACCCGGGGAATCTGTTCGGGACATTACATCGCGTCGAGCATCGGGCGTCGAACCGGTTCGCCTACGTCAACGACCTTCAACGTCCCCACCGCTAAGCCGGCGCATACGCGACATATGACTCGCTTACCGATCTCCAACGCGCGCGCACACGTCGGCCGATCTAAAAATTGTACCATACCTATGTACTAGAAATACAGTTTATTTACGAAGTTTTAAATAGTTTCAATTAGTCAAGACCACCAGCATCACAGCTGGAGCTTGATACTCAAACAATATCTAAAACACTTAATCAAAGCTGTGAAGTTCTGAAATGGTTATTTAGTCAATCCAAAGTGAATTATTTATAATAAGTATCTTAAATTTATACGTGAGACATAAACTCAGGATGCTACAAGCTTTTTTTAAAAATATTGTTGTATCTATTATTATCTTGTCGTGATAGGAACATACTTATGCATTACACACGGGTGACCATTTCAATACTTACACAACAATGTCTTTTCGAATTAATTTGCGATGTGCATACAATAAATTAGTTATCAGTTGCTAAAAACGGTGAAGGAAAACATCGTGAGGAAACCGACACACCTGAGTGATTTTTCAACAGTGTGTAAAGCCATGACGGACGCCTACAGGTGGTTTAAACTCAGACACCATGTTGTTCATAAACCACACGATAAGAAGAAGAAGATTTCGTTACTTTACAATATTATTATTTTTCTTCTTTGTTATGATTCTACTAGTATCCATTTTTGTCACCCTACTGTTTGTTCAAAATCGATATTTGCAGAACACTACAATAATGATATGAATTCTACCTATTTGGTTGTGCATTTCCCGTGTGACTTACAGATTTTCCAAGAGAATCGTGAGTAGGTATTTTCTCCACTCAGCACATTGAGGATTAAAAATAAAATCTGTTTGGCAATATTCCGAATCACTGTTTACCTAACAACATTTGCTCACCTTTTGAAAACGAGGTTACCATCGTTTTTACTTTGAACGTGGGATTAAATTGATATCCCCAAACAAATTCTCTGTACGTACAAATAAAACATTTAAACACTTAACAGAGTTTATTTCCTTATATTTTAACTGTTTCAATTTATATTATTTACAAAGTATTTATCACAATTTCACAGTCAATACATACATAGTTATATACAACATTTTATTTTACAAACATTTACAGCTAGTTGTCCACTGCGAGACAAATTATGAGGAACACAACAACATTAAAACATTAACAACATTAAAATGAATCCAATTATATATCTAATTATTAAATAAACAACTTAATATCACGTCCACTGGATGCTATAGAAGCAAAATAAGTGCTTGATAGTTAATAGTATCCGATGGCATCGACATCAATTTTTTTTTTTTTATAAATATTCCATATTCTGTTGGCCTTTGTTGAGCAGTGGAACTAAACAGGCTACGTAAAAAAAATACTGTTTGACAGTCAATTTAAGATTTGGACAGCGTAGCCAAAATAAATCTTTTACCAGTTAAATATCGAAGGTTGCGTTTTAAGAGTCTGCACTTTGAAAATCCAAATTAATATAAATGGTCATATTTACATATTCCAAATAAAACTAGACTGGGTGGGCCAGATCCCGAGCAAGATTTAAATATAGACCAACAAGTTAATTGTTTATTTAGAATAGGAGCCTTTACTACTTCAGCTACGTCAGAGAAGCAATTATTCATATTCTGCGTGTCTTACAAACTTAAACCTTGGTTTATGGTTCTACTTGTAATGACTCAACCAAACCTTAAAAATAAATACTCATTTTAAAATCATGTTATAACAATCTATCATATCCAAGAAAATATTTGATTTAATTTACCTACGGCTGAATCTAAAACAATGTACTATTCTTTCATATTTTTGTGTTCCACTAAATGTGTCCTGCAGTGTAAAGATAAAAAAATGGCAACGGTTTGTGAAAAGTCTATTCACCGTAACTACTAGCCAAAAGGTTCCACTAAAAAAGATTTCAACTGTACGGTGAATGTTGCCTAAAAAATTCAATACAACGTCGGTTAAAACATTCACTACTGCGAACAAATGTTCAAATACCTACAGTCACACAAATACTTCAAACAACAGCTTTACTGAATGATAACGATATAGTTCAGTTTTATTCGCTGACAGAATCAGATTACCTACAAAATATTAAAATTGTTTAGTCTTCCTGTGGCCACTTGGTTGTGGTAAGTAAAAACAAAATTATAGTCTATACGCAAATGAGACTCAAACGTTTAACATTAGAAAGTTTTAATAGAATCCTAAATTGTTTTAACTACTTCTAGATATCTGTAAAAACGTAGGCTTAAAAGCAAACAATGAATACAATTTCAACAAACCGTTAGCTTAGACGAGTCTACCACAAGCCAAGGCATTTATCATTTAGCTCTGTTCTGCTTAACTAGCAAGCTCAATTTGTAAACTGCAGGCAGTTGCAACAAACGAGCTAGAGAATCAATAGTCTCTTAGGACACTGTTCAACAAATGTGGTTACAATTTCCATTTGATAAGGAATCTATTCACTTTTCATATTAAAGTAAAATGGTATAACATTCGTCATAGCAATGCATAACAGCAGTGATAGCCCAGTGGTATGGCCGTTGGGCTGCAAAGTCAAAGGTGGTAAGTTCAAACCCCGGCACGCACCAATGTCGTTTCAAATTCATGTATCAGTTGTTAAAAACGGTGAAGGAAAACATGGTGAGGAAACCGGCTCACCTGAGGGATCTTTTAACAATGTGTAAAGCCATGTCCGACTTTGTCCGAGGCCTATAGGTTGTCTAAACTCTGACAGCAGTTTGTTCATCAACCATACGATAAGCAGAAGAAGATGGAACATAATTAGTAGATTATAGAAGACTGTGTTACACGTTGCTTATTATACAAAGTATAATGGTGTCTTTTTAAATAATATTCTTTTGGTTGTTTCCTCTTCCATAGCTTTTATTTATTTGCAACTTTTTCCCGATTCGCAAATGAAATGACTGACTTTAATTTTCCTTTGTGTCTAGTTTTAAAATGTTTATTAAAAACAAAATTGATCAAATACCACATCCATTACCTTTTGTTTCGTAATAAGTTGTTCTTGTTTCATTTCGTCACATGTTTGGATTTTGGTAGAGCTCGTCTTCAAGGATTTTTATTTACATTATGTATTTCTTATGTACATTTATACACAACTCTCTGGTCCTGGAATTTCCTCGGCTATGAGATGTTCTCTCCTACTTAAAGTCATAGTGCCTAAAGTTATAGGTTGCTTACTTAACACTGCTTTTGGTGACAGTACCTGTAAATAAAATTGAAATTATTAGATGTGAGTCTCAATTCCACATTATTATTTGTTAAAAACGACGTTTTTATAACCTCAGAAGACTAAAAAATTTCTTTGGATAGTAAAATCAGACCCGCGAGTAATAATTATTTTCATTATGTACCGAGTAACTAATTTCTCTACGTAGAATTAACAATAATTTATTTCAAACGTTATCAGTATTAGCAGAAAAAGCTTCCGTTAATTTAATCTATAATAATACGACGACGTTTAAATTATGACATATAATAGAATAATAAAAGTAAAATTCTATCTAATATCTCAAAATTACTTTACATTTTTTCTCCGGTTAGTGAGTAGACTTCAAAGTAGGTACTATAATTATGTTCAGAGTGTCTCGTCTATGACATAATTAAACCTACGTTTTAATGAGTTGGATTTTTCATATCGGGTTAGCGCGCGCATTTAATTTAATAACATGTCTAGGTGTACATATAAGAGGTATGTAGGTCATGCTCGCTCACTGTTTAGATATAAAACTACGTTTTTATTTTCAGCAGGATGCTAAAATTGGATTTCGCATAGGTCTTATACGACTGTTTTGATATTGTTACTAGAAACACTTCATATCATACAATAACATCGTCTAACTTGAAGAAGAAATGAAATGATTATTAGGTAGGTATGTAAGATTTGGAAAAGCGAATAAATCTGTTTGGTACTGGAAATGGACGGTATTCTTCCGGTCATCCACGGACCAAACACAAAGACGCGGAATCAATAAATGAGGATCACACGAAAATAATCCCGTCTAAAATCGAACGTTTAGCGCAGCTGTCCAGCCACTTAGCAACAACCAATCGTGTCGTCATTTTACTTAACAACCATACAGGCCGTGAAACTGAAAAGCCTTCAATCAAGTGTGATACTCACGGATCGGTGGTCGTCGAGCGTCGCATGCGCGCTCTCGCTCCCCCACTGGTCTACCGTTGCGTGCACGCTCTCACTTGCCCACTCGGCCGAGTGTAGCGCGCCATTTTTCGCGGCCGCCTCTGTAACGCACTTTGCGCTTGGCGTGCCCCCGTCTGTGGGCAAACCGTTTGATCCTGTTTCAATATATTATTCCGGATACGTTTGGTCTGCGGCTGCGGTGAAAATAGAAAAGTGTGGCTTTCGGTTACGTTTTATGCTTCCTGCTTTGTGCAATAAAAAAGTAGTGGTGCAAGCAATCATAGTCTGTTTTGAGGCTTTAATTGATCACGAAGCAAACGTGCGTAATAACGCCTCTAATCGTTTTTAATCATCTGGTAACTTTTGCTGTATACTTGACAAATTGCAAGATTTGCTGTTAAAAATCTGTCAGAATGTCAAATTAGCCTGTCAGCATTCCGATGAAGATCTGCCTACTTGAGAACTAGCCCTAACTGCCAAAGGCATTTTAGGCAGAAATATGTATACGAGAATCAATAACTAATTAAGTAATTCCATTCAATTAATAACATTATTTGTGAGTACATTATCACAATATTTGTATGTGGGAATTAAATGAAACCACGATGACTTTCGAACTAAATAAATATGTATCAAACTAATGGGTTAATTATTATGAAATGTTTATTGTACAGTCACAGGCAAAAATAGGTGTAAAATGTAGATAGGTAATGCTTTAATATAATGACTAAAAATATAGTATCACCTATTAACATTAGGTATAGAGACATAGTTTGTAAAAAATATTCCTTTTCCTGGGACTTTTGCTTTGATAATATAAATTCTATGTAATAGACGGAAGATCTTTTTAATGAAGCACTATTCAACATGTTTAATTATTTTGACAGTATTCCTGTAGACAGCTGTTAGTCTTAGACTAAAAATACAATAAGTTGTGTAAAAAGAAGGGTTCAAGAACAAAGTAAAAAAAATCTAGCAGGTAAAACTTACAATTCTGTTACTGATTATTTGGTAGAAGATAGTTTTTAGATCAATTTTAATTTTATATAATAATATTAATTTGTAATTATATCAATCAATATTTGTACGCCTGTAACATGGCAAACTTGACGAAATCTCAAAAACTGTACCATCTTACATGCACGTGTATAAATTGTATGTACACTCATGTTCTCAACAAATAAAAATATCTTATCTTATCTCATCTTATCTTAAAATATTTATGTAACATCAGTGACCACTAGACCAACGAGGTAGTCTAAAAGATTCAATCTTACCTAAATGCTGACAAAAAATTTACACCCGTCGTTAACACAAAAACAGATTACCCAATAGAAAACTTCAGGTGTAAAATCTGTTTTAATCTCCATAAAAATGTGTTAAAACTATATAATACTCTAGTCTTAGAACAAATTAATTTAAAACTTTTCTCATAAATCTACACTGTTCTATCAAAAAGGAATATAATCTTTACGATGTCAAAAAGAGTGTCGCTTTATAAAGTTTTCAGTGCAATCTTTTATCCATTCATAACATAGCTGGTTTTAATTCCTGAAATGTGTTGTCTACGTAAATAAATTCTTCTTAAAACCTGTAGAGTAATTAGAGTAGGTACATAATATATTTTTGAAATAAACTGATTTAATGATTTAATGAAAATTATTTAATTACGAAACTAAGCAAAAATTTTAATTTTTACGTACTTACGTTAACCGAGTAGGTACCTATTTTCAATTCGATTTCTGAATATAGTTATATTAGTGTGTCATCAGATTTTAATCCTCCCTTCCCTACAGCTTGGTATTACGAGGATTTTGTATAATTCAAGTAATGTTATTCACACATTATCTAAAACTGTTCCAGGTGCGATACAACTATTGAGATTTGTACACAAAAGATTAAGGGCTTGTTTCATCATCTACAAGTAAAGTGTCAAGTAGACTAACATGTAATCTACGTACTGCTGTATACCACTGACTATCCATACAATTTCTTACATTCTGTCCTTCCAAAGGTTGCCTGGTAGATATCGCTTTAAGCGATAAGGCCGCCATTGTACCCACTGCATTAACGATAATGTAATAAATTAAGTATAAGACATGTATTTTATGGTGTACAATAAAGCATATTCTATCTATCTAACATCCACTCACCCGTAACTACTCATACGAATTTTACTGTATCTAAGTAGCATTAATCATGGGATAAACTGGTCTGTAACTAAGATATGGTAGAATTTTTAGCTTTGTGACAAAAATACTGTACCACTCGCAATTACGAGTATTATTATCAACTTAATTTATGTTTAGTACGAAGTGATACGTCATTCCTCTATCACTGCTCTACCCATTTAACCTGATAATTAGGATGCTTTGATGAATTAAATTAGCCAGATACTCACTAATGCTTAACATGAGAATAGTACTGTAACCGCAAATTACAATCAAACGGTGGCAAGGTACTTGATATCTCTACTCTGCTTTGTACGCCATTGGTTACTGGAATACCACTTCATAAAATTGCTTTGCTGTACATATTTTGTTAGTGCATCAGTTCCCACATATAGAATAGTTTTGACGCAAAAGTAAGAGCTAAATATACGGAGAATGAGCTTTTAAGTTTAATTTCAATGTGTGGCCTATAAATTAAAAAACGGGCATCGTGCTTTTATTACTATTTATTCTTCTTAGACAAAATGTTCTTAACATTAATACAATTTCAATTGCATACAGATACAATGCACGTAATAATGGTTTATTTCATTGGTAATCACATAAACGATAGGAGTCTATCTGGCAGGAGACCTTTTATTAGGTCATCGCCAAAATACAGCAGACGCAGCAGCTAAGCAGACAGAAATCCTACAGAGCTAACTGTGAGAGCAAACTTCAACATAAAAAAATATATAGAGGGTCTTACCTGGCGGTGGGTTCAATATGTCCGGCTGCGCTTGCTTGGGGGGCTTTAGCGTGTATGCCACGACGTACTGGCCGTCGCCCGCGTTCAACTGAAGCTCAGACGACTGCTGCTTTGTTGGCGGATTACTCCTGATCCCATAAAATGTAAAAGTTAATATTGCATTTATGTTTTTTTGAGAATATACTGTGTTTACCTATGGTTTGAAGGTAGTGTATCCCTAACATGAAATCCTTCAGTATTGTTTAGGTACAATTTTTACTTAAATTACTTTATTATTCTGTACTAGGTAGGTAGGAGATGGCGAGATGACCTGGACTCCTTAATGGAGGACTGGGCATCGACAGCCCTTGACAGAGTCGTGTGGAGGGAGAGTGGGGAGGCCTTTGCCCTGCAGTGGGACATTACAGGCTTGTAATAATAATAATAATAACTAGGTAGGTTTATGTATCTCGCCGTGTGGTATCCGGCCTAGAATTGACCACCCCCTTTTCCACCCGTGGGTGTCGTAAGAGGCGACTAAGGGAATATCCGTCTAAGATGGGCAGCAGCGTCTTCAGTTACTTCCAAGCCGCTTGCCTAGCGTGGGGATTATGGCAACAAGTAAGGGGGATGCCTTTGTTCAATCTTTGGATATCTTTTGGCTGATCATAATGATGATACGTATCTCTCTGATTTGTTTATACCTCGAGTTGAGTTGATGCTAAACTCAAATCAAGATTCAAGAAACATTAAACAATGACGTAAACAGACGTAATGTTATAACGTTTATATCCTACAAAGTCGAACCACTTCAATGAGAATCGTAGTCGATTTCCTTGATTAAATCATGCCTTAAATAAAGCCATTTGCGATCCACTGCATGTACGATATGGAGCTGTGCCGTATCGCTTAATTTGATTGTATCTCTTTAATTTGTATCAAAGTTCAGTCGGATTTAAGTAAAGGTGGATATGGATATCGGTTATAAAGTTATCAATCAGAAAGCGTGCCATCTTAAAACCACGTATGATAATCGTAAAGCTCAAAGGTTGGCTAATCCTTAAAAAATATCAAACATATTTATAATACATATTTGGGTGCAAGTAGAGAACCTCCACGAGTGACAATACATAAGTACGTCCAGCGCACCCTGGATGATTAATCTCCCCACCATCCATGTTAGTCAACATGGATGGTGGGGAGGGGAGATGGGATTGGTCAGTCGACCAATCTACTCACCACGGCATGACCTATTCCATGTGGCTATTGGCTCATGCCGATACGAAGAAGAAAATACATATTTATAATACATTTTTGCTCTCACCTTTTTTTGCGCAGAAAATATCCCGTGAAAATAGCCGCGAATCCGCAAATGATGACCGTAAAGATAATGGACCAGAATGCGGCTTTGGAGACACCGGCCATCAGACTACTGCCGCCATCTAGTAGATGAACATTGGAATTAATTATACGAAGGCTTATATTGACTAAAATTTTACAAACTAGCCAAGTTTATGTAATTACTTCAGTGAGGGAAAAAATAGTTGATTTATGATGTACCTATAAAGAATTTAAGTCTTCCGTCAATGATTTCAATGGCTACATGTATTTTAGTCAATCGAAAGCTAAAAAATGTACATTTTACATCTAGCTAACTAATAAGGAGAGTGCTCCTTGGTGTTACGTCAGAACAATATTATGATATAAAGTTGCTCTATCAGGTCTTATTCTCTGAATCGGATTACTGGAGTAGTACAAGTGAAATCAAAATAAATTAGAAGCAGTGGGGATTACCGTATTCATTTACCTGTTTAAGAAATTTAAGTTATACCGCAAAAGCAATGCAGGGTACTATACTTATACCAAGAGAAGTCTAGCATCAAATTACTAGACTCATTATTTCTTAAACATGCATAAATTTCCACCAGTGAGCAGTAAAGGATTTTTAAAAACGTATTCTGGTGGCTTTGCTACATTATGCTCATGTTACGTAAAAATACATCTGTGTAATGTTCTTTTATTTATGTTTTGTTATAAGGAAAAGTAATAGAAAAACGTACATATAACTTGACGACTTGACGAAATTATTCCACTCGCTTAAAGTGAGTCTCATGGTTGCATTCTTTTTTTTAGACGTCGCCCCATACTAAAAATTTCTCCTGTGACGTGGATGCGTTTCACAAACATGAAATATCACATACATATACACCCAGACTCGGGACAAACATCTGCGGTTCGCACTCTTTACCCCGTGCGGGAATCGAACGCGCAAGCCTTTGCGCAGGCTTAGCCACTGCGCCTTCAGGTGGTCAATCATTTATTTTCTTAAAAAGCATCATGCCTGTATTATTTAGTATTTACTACTTATTGTAGGCAGAGGTGCACATACTGCACATATAGTACCCCCACATTTCGCCAGTTATGTTATAGATCCCAATGTAATAGGGCGCGAGCCTCTTGCCATCGACCGGGCTTAAATCCAGACTCCGTGCTGCTACTGAGAATTACCTAATGGAAAAAGCCAGTTACATTAGTCATTCCGGGATTCGAACCCAGAACCTCATGCTCAGCAGTCGAGCTTAGCGACAACTGATAATGATACTGATAAAATGATATTACATGAAAAAATACAGTTTCAATATATGTGGATGTGGCTAAAGGAGTGCAATAAAATATACCTACTACACCCTTTTTGACTTCAAGGAATTGGAAGGTAAATAGGGAAAAAATAACCTAAGCTAGCTAATAATTATGTTCATATAAAAACAGATTAAAATAACAACATTTCGTACAATAATATACAGAGTACGAATAAATAAGTAGAAAATTCTAAAGCAATCAAAAGTGTCTGCGTAACAAAACAGTGCTATCCGAATTAAAATTTCCCTTTAATTAATTATATTTTGAGTAACATCATGACTAGTACAATTAAATTATTTAAACTTATATACAGTAAGTAATATTAACAAAATGTGTATTTTAGGGATATTTGAAAATTAACCACAACAGACGCCGTTACCTTATTATTAGTAGAGAATATTACGATATTGGATGTCAGGCGGTGAATTAGCGTAATTACAATCCCTGCTCTCTCGCACTACCATCCTTGTAAATGGTGGGTGGGAGAGAGCGTTATTCATGTTACGCTAAAGTAGGCCCCAATTTAGGTCTAACTATATGGCAGATTACTTGCTTATTGTCATCCTATCAATGGCAAATTACGGTGATGAGCTGATTTGTCAACGGACTAAAGGATATTTCGGATCGCTAAATACATTAGGTATGTCAATGAAAAGGTTGTTTTGAAGCAATGCTTGATACGTCAAGTTTTTATGAGCATGCTAAATGAATGGAGTGAGGAAAAAATAAACGGGAGGGGTGAGACAAGATTGTAGCAAATATAAATATAAGGTCTATGTCAACTCGTTGAAAAACCGGCAGGACTTTACATAAGTATTTCTATTTACTCAACGGCGTTTTTAATTTATCAGTTAAGCTTTGATTATTATATTATTATACATAATTTTCTGTTTTTTTTTTATTATTTTCTCTTACTCTCTTGTCGTGAACTATTTGAAATCAATTCGTGGGCAACTGCGTTAAAGTTTTCAATTCGTACTCACCAGTTCTTCTTTCAGGGTCCTGGTATGCGAGAGCATGAAGCATTATGCGGTCCGAAGCACCTTTATCATTCCTGGAGTGCACCGTTAATCTGAGGGCATTGCCGCTCGACCACAGCACGGCGGCCGGCACCAGGAAAATGGCTACACCGTCTGGGGTTGCAATACAATTGAACGAGTTAATTGCGTGGAAGATTGTTACCGCTGAACGATGTACTTAGGCGTGCTAAATGCTTGTCTGATTGTCTAAATTGGTATGGAGTTTAATATAGCAAAAAGGGTTAGTAACAAGGTCAAAGAACTGTTTGGAAACTTAACAGCTGGTTTTCTTCTTAAATTTTAAATTTACAATGTCTTTTGTGTCGTAAAATGCACGCTCTCTAAAATAATTTATTTCTAGACTTTAAATTCAACGAAATGCTAGCTCTTTAGAGTAGCCAGGATGTCAAAGGTACCTGGTACCTATATACTAATTATCAAAATATTTAACACCACAAAAAGTTTCCTTACCCGTCTCATTAGCAGTAACATTGAACCTAATCTTCCCGCTGTCAGAGTCTAGGGCTTCTAGCACAACTAGCTGAGGCAGCCCGCCGTCGTAGCCGGTGACGCACCGCACCATGAGAGGCTCCTCAAAGTCTTCCCTGCTGGAGTCTTCGATCCAGTTGGACCCGTTGCCCGCAGACACCGTGCAGTTCCGCGGCGGTGATGGACGGGCTGGTTTTACCATAAAAAATCAAACTCCATCCAACTGTCGTCTTATGTCGAACTGAATGTTGCTCAGAAAACTGAATTTCATTTCAAATAAGCCTTATATCAAAGGTGCCTTTTTAGGAGTTTATTTTATAAAATAGAGCAACATTTAAATAGAATGTGATTTTGCAAAATTACATCGTTAAAGTTCGCATAAAATTGTCTGAATTAAAAGCAAAGCTGTCTAGGTACCTATAAAATTAGGTTGCGTTAGAAATGCGCAGCGAGCGTGCCCGTATGACATATTTAAGCTACTCGTAAGTATATCAACTGCTGACAACCAACTGATTACGGGATTACTCTCTCGCCAGCCTAAACCCGCTAGGCTGGCAGGCAGCACCGTCACTCGTCGGTGTGAGTCATAGCTCCGCAGTCACCCGCTTGCCCTGCTTAATAAACTAACACTGCCACCATTCACGGAGCAATTAAGTATTAATAACAATAGACATCAACAGCATCTCCACCAAAATCATAAAGGTAAGAGAGGCTAACAAGCAAAGTTCTGATACTTTCACTTGAATAAGCTCCGTCATTTTACTACTTCGACCCAATTCGACTCGAATTTAATGCCGCAACGGTCGTAAATTGGCAAATATTATTTTGCCATCCAACTTTGTCTAGCAATCTATTAAAATATTTTAAATATAATTCGGAGTTTGGCAACTGGAAACGAATTCATCTAGGTTAGGACCTAGGGGATAATGTTATTGAGGAAATAGTTTGGAGACTTTATTCATTGTTTGATTGTTTTTATTTGTTGTGTTTCGAATTCGAGTCGGAGCCTTGATGTAACCAACATGAGGTGTAGTGTGTACGGACGCTGTGCATTTTGATTGCATAATGTAGATCGGTAGCAGTTTGTATGCAGATAGGCCGACTGCACGGTAGTTGTAAGGCAACCACACTGCCTCTCAGTTTTAGTGCAGTTTTAGCAGGTCATCCTTAGTCAATAATGCAGAGGAAATGCAATTCATTTGTTTAATATACACGGTTTTGTCCAACCGTGTTCACTAGCTACATACATTTTATTTGAACCATCTACAAAAAAAATCACTTTGTATTCGGTTTCTGCTGGATGCAACTTGATAATAAACGGATATTAAATGTGTATTTTTCTGTACTGTCGTAGTGGTCTTTCGTATAGATCTGTAAGTCAATTCTCGAAGCTTAAGACGCTGTCGAGCAGTGGAAGAGCGATCAAGTTACGATACAGCCAACGAATTCCGTATTCAATTAACTCAATCGATGGATATAAAATACGCACGCATCAGCTTCGCGTTAACCCGATTGCACTAGTGATTTCTCCTGCTAAACGTAAAGATATATAACGAACCGGCTCCTAAGTGACTGCAACTTAAGTAGCTATAGAAACAGTCGATATAAATTGTTCATCTTACCAGCAGGCACGATCTGGAAGACGCAAGGCTGCGCCTGCCTTCCCACCGTGTTGGTGCCTCGACAGGTCAGCGCACCGTAGTCCCGCTCGCTGGCCGGCGTGTAGCGGAGCTCACTGATACTGCCGTTCACAGTACCTGCGCAAATATATACTTTCGTAAGTGTTATCCATATTAATTATTAAACATGTCGTTGCGTTTTACTCACGTAGGTATGTATATATTCGGAATGCCGACTAGTTTCAAACTCAAACGGAGCCCTTATTCATGATTTGGTGACACGATGGAGTCGCGAGCTGAGCTCCGAACTCGAAACCAGTTCGGCTCGCGTCTTCACCGCGTCACCAGGTTCAGTATATATGACATCAGTAGGTACCTACCTAATAACCCATATAACTATACCTGCGCTAAACAACGTTCATTATCAAGGGGGTTAATGAATAACTGAACCAGTAACTTAAAATAACAATTAATTATTTCCAAGCGAAATAACAACTGAAATGACAGTGAAGACGTTTCGCTGAATTAAGTAATTAGGTCCATTTATACACAGTGGAGTGGTTAAACCGTCGCGATGGTCGACCCAATGTTTGCCCGCACTCGAGTCACTTCAATCAGCACCTGATGTTCACAGACTCTGCCCTGAATATGTAACGAACCGAGTTACGTAAACGATTTCTTTTAAGACTGTCTTTAGGGCAGCGCAATCTTAGTTCTATCATTTGTTTCTACGTATTTGATAGAAAAAGCTTATCTAAAATAAGATCCGCATTTCTTTATGCGGAATACCGACCGAGATCACGTTGTGTATAATAATTAGAATTGTAATATTATATTTAAAGGTTTTATAACTTGACATTATGTAATGAGAACGAATAAAGAATTATTTATACGTTGTTATTTAAATGTTAGGTGGATAAAACGATGAAAAAAAAGTTTTAGAACAAAACCTTTGATTTTCAACTAACTAATGCACATATTTGATATACATACCATATCTAGCAGGAGACACGTTAAAGCTCTCGCCACTGTTGTTGAACTGCCACAGAAAGGTGACGTCAGCGGGGTCGGCGTGAACGGAGCAGCGTACACGCAGTACTTCGTCCAGTGCCGCCCCCACTACTTGAGGCGAAGTCTCCCCACAAACAGGGGCATCTGTTGGATACATTAGTTGGTTAGTTTTCCGCAGCAAAGAAACGAACTTGAAATAAAGGAAAAACATCTGCCCACTATTATACTACTATACTATACGGCATGAACTATCCTGATCTAAATTTTCATGTTTTACAGCTATGTCATACAATTACAATGATACTAAATTGATAAAGGAAATTTGAAAAATGATGGACACGAGCGGGATTCGAACCCGCGACCTTCGCCGATCCGTGGCGCTGCTCTAACCAACTGAGCCACCGTGTCGCTGCTCGCATCCATCAAATCTCAAGTTCCCTTTTAGTATTTACGTCTTAAGGGTGACGTCAGGTATTATCTGTTGGAATCTATGATTATAAATACTAAAAGGGAACTTGAGATTTGATGGATGCGAGCAGCGACACGGTGGCTCAGTTGGTTAGAGCAGCGCCACGGATCGGCGAAGGTCGCGGGTTCGAATCCCGCTCGTGTCCATCATTTTTCAAATTTCCTTTATCAATTTAGATTCAAGCTTAGCATGGGCAACATGCTAAAATGGCACCAAAAGTCATAATTACAATGATATTTACGTCAAGTTCGTTCGAATCTGTACGATAACGAATATGAATAAAAAATGATTTTTGTTAAGAACATTTTATTGCGAATATAACCGAACTATCGTATAATACTGTATCGATAAAATTAGGTATCAAATCGTTATGCAGCCTATGCGGAGCTTTGAGAAACAATATCTACTTGTGGTGATAATAATATGACAAACATTCTCTGTTTATTTCATATTTCGTGTACCTAACTACATACATTTTAAGATCGAAAAACGATAAACAGAACTTAGCCAAATATTCACCAACAAAATATCGTCGACTGCAAAAGGTACACGCCGGACGTGATGGGTATACTACAATTTGGAAACATTTGCATACTAGGCAAATAGCCTGTACATCGTTAACTTCGCTACCCAACAACGGCCTCCTAAATAACAAGCATAAAATATCCATAAATTTAAAAACTCCAACGACCAGTTTTCCTGTCATAAAGCGATAAATATAAATCAAGTGTACAATTATTTCGGCAGTTAGGAATTATTTCGTCTTCCCTCTCACGTCGGCAATTAAGTGTCGGCCAGTTGGGCTCGGAAGGAAGCTCCTCGATGCGCCAATATAGAATTGTGTAATAAATCACAAGGCGGACGTTGTTGTTGATTTACGTACGACCATGTATAATCAACATGTAGGTACCCTCTCATTATGGTACGGACGGGTGTTTTATATGTTTGGATCCGTTTGCAAATATTTGATTGATAAATGAGAGTATTCATACCGGTTGTCAGCCGCTAACTGGTTCTTAATTCCAAACAAATGCCAATGAATACAACATGTTATTAAGTAAAAAAATATTTTGCACTCAACACAACAATCTAATACAAATAATTCGAGAGCATGGTTTCCACAACGGCGTTTTTCTTATTTAAAATTTATTAAATTTCTTTAACTTTGGCAATTAGCAGAATTGATTTGAACCTTCACCAAACGAAATTTTATTAATCGCCCTCGTTGATTCGAGGAACGAATCAAAATATCCATTAATATTATTTTGTGACTCAAAAGCAAAATCAAATAAGTAGGTACTCAACCAAAAAGGAATGAACAAAATTGTCCGCTCGTCTCGCAACTAGTATTGACGAAAGCTTTTCTTGTCCAACTATTCATAGTATGGCAGACGAGTAACGTTATTTCATTATTCAATAATGTGTATCTTTCTAAAAATACCGTCTCGATTTGGAGCAAAAAATTAATTCGACGTGAACAACCACATATTAAAGTACGAACAAATGTATGCTGAGGATTTGAAATAAAATTTATTCGCCACGCGAGAGCTGAAACAAAGCTGCGCGAATTAAAGTGAAGCCACGGAATAGCAGATTGAGAAGGTAGCGGGAGAATGGTAGTAATATTAGACAATAATTTTGATGATTTACCGGCGGTGCCGCCTTCCCTCCCTGCCAATTACTATGCGGACGGTCGGCCACGGAAGGAAGTTGGTACGTCGATCCCAACCGCAATCATTTGAATACTATTCGCAGACACGTCGGTATTTATAGGCCAGTAATTCATACTGTGCTCGGTGACATTTTATGGGATGCCTGTGTGTCCGATGTATATTACCGAGGATTAGGGATATGCAAATGAAGTGTCTAGTGTGTACCCGTTATAATTTGGTGTCGCTACCTTCCCTTGCGGTACACTGTATGTTGGGAGAGAGATTTAAATGTAAATAGCATTAAGTTTGAAACAGAAAAATAATGTCGGTGTGTCAGGAGATTATATAAGAGCGAATTAAAAATTTTCAGTTTGCAGATTTGCAGTCTTCGATTGTATGCTGTTAATCCAGACACAGATGGATAGAAAATATAACACAGAACGTTTAGGCCTATTTTACGATAGCCGGTAAAAACATTTCAGACGAAAAAGCGCTGAAAAAGCTTGACATAAAAAGAAAATTAAGGGTGTTTCCTTATACCCTACTAGCTAAAAGGGGTATTGCCTGAAGCTAACTAAAAAAGTACAAAGTGCTCAAATATGTATTTGCCGACGTCACGTCTCAAACGTAAAATGGAGATAATGATGAAAATACTCTCTCCTAAACTTGAGAATATTAACTGTTATAATGAATTATCTCATTTCAAATAGATTAAATATGCGGCTATATATAGGTTATTCAACTAGCCTCGTGGTCGTATCGTGACTTTTGAGGTGGTCTTGAGTTCGAACAAAGAGGTAGGTATTAGATTTATCTACAGGAAAATTTCTTGGGAACAAGGCTTTGTTAGTATACCCAAAATAACGAGACACTGGTTCCTGAAAGTTGAAACTTAGTACTGTGTTCGGCAAATGTGTAGGTTTAAGTACCCGTCTTTCATACCCTAATTACCCCAAAGAAAGTCTAATTTATAATATAGGCCTTTATGCATTTGCCTATATGCCTATATAATAAATGAGCTTGACTTGACGATTAAAAAGTCCTTCCTGGGCTTTCAACCCCAGCTCAATTACTATTTATTAAGAACCAGGTTAGTAAACCTTTGAAGCGACGTATTTTAAAATATTTTACACTCAACATAACAAATCGGTTTGGAGAATTTAAATGTGATGTTTTTATAATTAATTTTAAATGGGAAAAGCACACCGCTCTGTAAATAAATAAATACCAATACTCAATTTTAAAAAAGGTTTAATACTCTGATAGAAAATATGATATGAGCAAGTCTATTAAACTATAAAAGTATGGAGACCTAGTAGAGTAGAATTACGTCACTAAAATTATAAGTATTGGGGAATATTAAAACACAAAATACCAATTTAAACCACTGCATTAATCTAGAGAACTAGATCTAGTTGAGAACTAGTTCGAAACATAAGATAAATCAAAATTAGGTATAGGTTGATAGCAACCTTTACGCCAAGACCTGAACTATTCTAATCATGTTGGACATTCCCGTATAAAAAATATTATTAAAGCTAATACTTACATTGCACTCTTAAGGTGACGACTTTGCTTGAGGTCTCTCCCCTAGCATTAGCCGCTTTGCAGGAGTAACTGCCAGCTTCTCTCCGCGTCACCTTCTGCAGCACCAGCGAGCGAGTGCTGACGATGATGCCTGACGTCATATTTTGACTCACCGGCCTGTCCTGCAGGGTAACCCACTTGCGTTAATTACACGTACAATCACGTCTATCCCTGAAGAGCTTATTATCGACACAATTAAATCACATCTATAGTACCCCGTAGGGTCTTTGTTAGAAGTTTATATTCTTACATAAAACTCATCGTAAGTTATAATGATAAGCCATCGTCACAAATAAGACTTCACTTTCCGTCGTTTCTTAGGAATAGCATATCTGTGACGAAAAAAAAAATTCTTAATCAGTGCACTGCAGCGACTGATATTACAAGAAATAAATTTTTCTTAAACAGTGCGAGTAATATTACATGTATTTAATAAAAAAATAACATTTTGTATTGATATTTTTAGTGAGTTTTCACACACGCATCTATTTAAAATAATGGCCGTTACTTAGAGCACGTTAGACCTGGCTTTAAAATGCAATAATGACTTAAAAAGTAATAATTCGGTCAATCATCAAAAAATAAGACAAATAATTTTGCATCTTAAGTGGAATTTCATACAGTCTATTTTCGCTTGCTTATCCGACAATAGTTGTCGATTTGCGTTATACAAGCTATTGTTACATGTGATAAGTCGAGCGTATATTACGCTGACGCTTTCAAAAGAAAAAGAAATAAAACTGCAAATGGTAAATTATACTAGACTTTGGTTTACGAGCTTTGGACAAATTTAACTACCACTAACGAGGTCCATAAAAAGTGGAATACGAACGTGTTATTTTCGAAATCTTAATAGCTTAGCAATACTCCGTTACAATCACCAGTTAATGTTTATTGCCTGCGAGACTACGAAAGACGTTTATGTTCAACTTAAATAATTATATGCCAACATAAGACGTGACACAACATAATAAGTAATTATTAAAATGCGGTTCTTTTATCCTCTTCCAAATAAGAATGAGGTTCCAATAATTTAAGAAATAAATAATTTTTTGGATGTACTCCCATGCCTATCAATAGGTATCATCTCCAATAAGCGTAGCAAATTTTGATTATAGTTATTTTTATTAAAATGGTAATGGTATTCTACCGTGTTTTGATACAGATCTGTATAAGTCCTTCAAAGATAGACAGTAGATCTATTAAACAGAGAGATATGCACTCGCGATTGTTGCAGTCGCCTGTCTGTGTTTATGCTAGGACTATTTAAGTCGGTTCTCAGTTGTAATTTTATTAAAAATAAGTAGATACTGTTCACAATGTGTAATTATAATGTGACCGATGCTATTATAATGTAAGTATATATAAGTTGATTATGTACTATAATTTTGGCCACGTTTTTACTCCAACGTGGATAAGGACGAACTCATGTTATTAAGGCTTAGAAGTAAACGCGAAATGCCTAATTGGATTTGTACGTAATTGAGCCTTCTACGAATAGGATTGTGGATTTGATTCTCGCACGGTACAAATATTTGACGGGTTCTTAGAAGTAGAGTCTGAATTCATTATTAATGCTGGGTAAATAAATGTTTTACTTGGAATTCACGTTGAACGTTATAAAAAACCTAACGTTGTCTCTGGTTGTACATATTTACTTCCAAAACCTATCTACTAAAGCTTTGTTAACAAATTATTTGAAGCCAAATCTGTCTAAATTATTTAAAAAATCTTTCTTCTGTTGTTGTCTTAAATTGTTTAATAAAACATAAATATCTGCTTGCTTGTCACTTAGATGGTGTTTTGATAACGTTACTGTCCAATACATGACGACGATAACAATAATCTTCTTCTAACGTTTCTTAGCCGTAAAAACACAGAAGAACAGGCACAAGTAGCAAGTAAGGTTGACGTTTAAGGTTATTATACGCATCTCAAACGACATAACAACAATAGAGAACAGAGACACTCACTGTTCTCTAATTGACTTTTCGCTGAACATATCTGGAGCACTTTGAAGCACTAAGAACAATGTGATATTAAATTAATAACTTACGTTATGGAACCAAGAGATGCGATGCTCCCTTGGGTTGGCGCGCACGTTGCACTCAAAGTAAACGTCGTCGCCTTCCTTGATGTCGTGCGGATTCAACGTGCTGCCGAGCGTCAGCGACACAAGGGGACTGTCTGGATTCAACATATAATATTAGTTGACGTAATATAGGCGAGATATGTATGTTCAAGATGACTTTGGATGGATTAGAATAATAGATTTAAGTACCTACGTGAGTTGATACCTATTTCGGTATCATCTTTTGCTCGAGCTACGCAGTGCTACAAAGGCGTAGCACACATTATATTCGTAGCTCTCAGCGGGTTTGCAAAACAAAATTGGTAACTAAACGATCTACCCGGTAAAATTACTAGTGATGATCAAAGAATATCATATCTTTTTACATACTAATTGACAATTAATTGCTAAGTTGATATTATTAAAGATTTAGTCAAATTAATGGCAGCACATTTAGGTAAGAATATTGTAGGTTGTAGGTTAGCAATATTTGTCACCCAAATTTTAATCAAACCTTTTTGGAACTGTATAATATTAAAATTCTTCTCAAATAGGCCAAAGGATTAGATATTAGAAACTTAATCAATAACGAACAAGAACTTTACTCTTCATTATTAGCTACACGCTAAATACGCGCGAAACTTTACTTCCGAACCTCGTTACGCAGTCGATATAATTAAATTGTTTCGTATGTAATTATCAAACAGTTGCGTAGTACAGCTCAAGAATGTACAGACCGGCTATACGTTAATTAACTTTTCAGTACTTAAATTGGAAAGGATTTAAACTAGTGCATAATTCAGACTACACTCACCGCCATGGAATGTGTGTATTTAAAATACTAAAACATTCTCATTTATCGAAAGATAGTATGATACTTTTACATTAATGTTTATCTATCTGTCTGTCAATAAACATTATTTCATTTGCTTCTAAACAGTTTCCATTTATGTATATTATCTAACTATTGTTCATTTGAAACGTATAAAAAAATTATAAGTTACCTTATAAATATTAATTTAAATAATGGAAATATATATATATTTCTGGTGGACATTTAAGAGTTGAATAAGTACCTAAAGGGGTATTTCTGCCTTAATGTTTAGGAAGAAAGTGTAAATAAGTGTCAAAAGAAAGTGTAATACTAACATACAACGTTGAGCTGCACATTGTCGTCGATCGACTTGGTGGGTAAGCTGGGGTTGGCTGCCACGCACTTGACCATCGCGCCGTTGTCCGCAGGGCTCGGGCTGAACACCAGCGTGCTGACCGACCACGTCTCGTTAGTGTGGTCTGACACCTACGACAGAACAGTAACAGATAAGATACAATTAACAAATGGCGAGGGAAAATCCAATGAAATTTCGATTTATCACCATCGTTCCTTCATTTTGCGACGCTAACTTTTCCTTGTAATAAAACTACGACTTAATATTCGAGGCGCTTTCAAAACTACAGTAGTTGTAGAATGACAAAATACATTCAAAAATAAATAATTAAATACACTATCAGCTCACAGATTAATCAAAAATACACCATTCAATATCTTGGTTAAATAAAGAAACCAATTGGGATGATGTAAATCCCGAATATTCCGGGAGTCAAGTAAAGCTGCAATTAACTCGAATATACCATTTTAATGAAACTTTATTGGATTCGTATTCGTCCGACGTAGAGTCGAGAATCCAAATAACATTCTTGCTCGTATAGAACATCTCTATATTTCAAGAGAACTCAATAAAAAAGTAACAAACGGACTATTTGAAATAGTCGCGTTTCTGTAACCTATTGTATAAGCGGCGCTGGCAGTGCAATTAGTCGAGCGCTAAATCAAAGTCCATCAATGACCGAATCCGACTATAAAACGCGACAATCGATTTAAAAGCCACAGTGCGTGCTTAGCTTTAGAATGGAAGTTAATTGAGGGATTACGTACTGCGCTCTGCTCAAATAAGAGCAGTGGACATTGAACAAATTACAAGGTACGGAACATTTTGTGGATAGTGATTTTTTCTATATTCGCTGCCAAAGATTCACTGCATTAAATATATTTAAAACGAAGAAATCTGACAGTGATTAGTGCAGATATAGCTGCTATTATAATCTGTACTCAGAGATAGGAATACTGGTTATAGACGCATTTGTTGAGGCCATTATGAATTGCTTTTCTAAGATTATGACACTTATATAAATTGTATACATCACGCCTGTATTCCCCAAAGAGATAGGCCGAGGTGTATAGTATACCCAGTTATGTTAGAGGTCCCGTGTAATAAGCCGGGCACAAATCCAGACTCCGTGCTTCTACTGAGAATTACCTAATGGAAAACCCAATAACACTTTGTCTGACCCGGGATTCAAACCCAGGACCTCATGTTCAGCAGTCCCGCTTAGCAACCACTAGGCAAGGCAAGCATTCACGTGTAATGTAACGTTACAAAGTCAAACATTACATTATGAAGCGAGGAGAACCAATCATTACAGCACGCAACCTGTAAGTTACAGATTCTAGCATTAATTATATTGGCGAGGGAAGAGAACCGAGCAAAACAGTGTGCAACTTGATACGATGTGTAATATTTTGATAAAAAGTCGGATCTGAAATTGTCACATTACAGGCGAATGCTCGTCGAAACAGGGAGGTAGTATTGTCATGTAATGCTCACACTCGAATCTTAAATGTTACATTACTCGAGAATGCTCTAGGAGATTAGCTCTAGGGGACCTTTAGATATTTATAGAAACTAATCGTAGTTAATTTCAAATTGGAATTTATTAAGAAACTCTGAAATTGTAAAGATAATTATCAAAATTTGTTTACACAAAGCCGCTTGTTAAGTTTAATGTTCTTTGATGTTCTTTAATATTATTACAGTAAGGATAAGGAAGTTATTTAAGGTATAAAGGTCAGATTTATAAATATCTACATTATTTTTAGCCTTTATAGACATTAAACTAGTATCAGTGTGCGCTGCTAGTACGGCAGTCCGATACTTAAATCACCCAGAGCCCAAATATATAGGTACTTGTCATAGCCAAGCATTCTGAGATGCTTAAAATATCACGTGATTTACTTACCATATTTTTATCGAATGCCCTGTTATCTTTGTACCAGGCCACGTGGGCAGGGGGTCGGCTGCCCTCTGAAACGCATCGCAGTGTTGCGGCTGCTCCAGCAAGCAGCTGTTGTGGCCGATTTAATAGCGACACTGACAGCGGAACCACTAGACACAAACAGTAACATAAGGCATTAAATTATAGTATTGGATGTTGGAAGGGAAAACCTTGGCAATCACATTTGAAAAGATATTTTGGAGGTTAAAAAAGTAAAGATAACAGTACTTTTTACTGACGAGAGTGAATGAAAATCTGAGCAGAGTAAATGAGACAAAAGAGGTATATCAGGATCGTAGTAAAAATGGTAATTTTAAGGTCATAAAGATGACTTTATTATAATGTTCTTCGAATAAATCCAAGGAAAATGTGTCATTGTCTATGAATAGAAAGTTTCCATAAGTGCGGCAATGTAAAACCATTTTACCAAACCAAAATAGGTACTAATAAATTACTGAAGACACAATAAAATTCTTTTAGAAAAAAATACTATGTGAGAAGTATCATAAAGGCATTTTTAAAGTCACTACAATAATAATTATCAGTATCAATAAAGCACAGAGCATGAGAATATGATGTTCCAGCTATAAAGATCTTCTTAATTTAAATTTAAACCGTGCTCTCTTTAAATTGCTGTTCAAAGGGTTTTCATTTCATACCAACCAATTACAGACGCTTATGAAACATCAACACTCTAGTCGAAGATTTTAAAGTACCTTCTCATGAACCGGCAAGAAACCAAAGTAGCTTTGGTGCCAGGAATACTTGGTTCATCATCTACCTAGCCTTTTCCCAATTATGTAAAGATTGGGCCTCCAGTCTTACAGGAAATAGCTGAATACCAGAATTCTATATGGAGTGGTTTATACTTATTTTACTATATTTTAAATCAGATCAGTTTTACTTTGTATTAAAAGCGATTTTACTCCCCACTAGTGCGTGGCGACACTACGGTTGGTTATGTAAAAATACAAAGTTTGGTAATAGCGGATATAAAAGTTATTGTGCTACTCAATACTGTTAAAAGTCTAATAAATTTTTTATAAAAATAGCACACAATTATGTGATCACAAATTAAACAAAAGATGCATTTTACCCTAGTTTATAAGTTCATGGCAAAAAATCCCTAAGTACGCGAGTGAAATCGCAGGCATCAGCTAGTAACTAACTAAAAATATATGGGCCACGAGATACGCCACTGAATCTCTATTATACAATAGTGATTTGCATTTTTTCTGTTCCTTTTTATAATGTTGAAACCCTTTTACTTCAAAAAAGGGTTTCAAAATCATCTATTCAAAACGCCACTTAATTAGTCTACAACCTATCTCTTTAGACCAAGAGAAATTTACTCCAATTACAGTCTGGTGTAAAAAGGATTAATAAAATATTTTTAAACGGATCTCCACCGTGAGGGTCGAGCATAATAATTGAATGTTTTGAGATAATTTAACTTTTTGGTGAAAAATATACCAAGTATACACGTAACTAAAATTAAAATAGGATTCATTATGGAGAAAAGGTTATGAAATTTTTAAACATATCATAACCTTATTTATATTTTCATATATTAATAATTTAACTATATTTTTACATACTGCACGAGAGCACGGCAATGCTCGCTTGATAACAAGCTGTTTTTAAAAAGATTATTTTGCTTTTCGACTAAAAGACAATCAAATATATTTTGCTAGCCCATACCCAATGGCATAAAATGCTCTTCACGGTTTATGAGTATTTAATACATACGTCAGTGAGTGAAATCCTCTTACAATGTGAATTTAAGAATAAACAAATTACCTAATGTAATTTGTAGGATGAGGATATCCTACAAATTATATTAATTTGTTTATTCTTAAATTCACCTTGTACGTAAACGTGAATATACATACATAACCCGAAAATGCATTGCCATCAAACTGTATAAACAAATGACGATCACCTCAAACGTAAAACGAGTCAAAAATACTTGCACTACAAAGGTATACACCGTATACCTCGGCTATCTTCCCAGCATCTCAGCTGAATATCAACATAATTATATAAATGAAAAAGCCTTAAACTATTTAAGCTTTTTGATTTAAGTCGAAAGCTTTCCAGGAAAAGCGTTTGTAAAAGGTTACAAAGTTTAACGTTTCATCTGTCGAACTACGCTGTAAGGTCGCGCCCTTACACAAAAAAGTCGGTCAAGATTAAGGGCCTTAATTAAGATATCCTTTTTCTTGTTTTAATTACGGCCAAGAGACAACCACCTCGTTTAAGCTAATTTATGAACTAATATAAATTGGATTACAAAAAAAAACAATATTCGTTTTTGCTTTGCAGGATAATAATATGTGAATTTCCATGATGTGACTGGCAAAACTCATCTTCGATTGGATCCTTACAAACTTAATCATAATCAAAGTATCTCATAATTTTGAAATAGTCTACTAACTTTTCCAATTTTTTAAGAACAAGAATAAATTTATTTGTACCATAGACGTTTTTTTGTTCCATAGATGGTAGTGCTTTTGAAACTTTTACGTCCTCAAATAGATCCACTTAGAGCAAACCTTGTTGTATAATTCATAAACACACGATAGATGAAGCAGCAAGCCAAGTTTCAAGTAGGCATATTTCAAAATACATATATCTTACAGTTCAGCTCGAGCCTGACAACTTTCTCTTGTGGAGGCACCAGGTTGGTGTTCGAAGCTCTGCACTTGAAGGTGGTGTTCAGGTCTTCTCGCTTCAAATGCTGGAGCTCCAAACGGTTCACAATCACGTGCGTGTCCGTCTTGACGCCTATGTACTGCGACGCTGGGGTCCCGTCTATCCACCATGATACCGTGGGCTCAGGACGACCTGATAAACAAAAGAAAATTTAAATGTAGAACACAAAAAAGAAACAAGGATTTTGGTGGCCAGTAACATTTTCGTATTGTCTTGTTTTATATTTTTTGCCGTAAGAATAATAATATTCCTCGGAAATAAAATTTTATATCTGAAAATGTATTTCTAATAAAACGTTCTTTGAGCTTTAAATCGAACTAATACTGTTAAAAACAAGCTCGTAACTCAAACTCAACAAATTAAGACACATGTTTATTTTTTAAATATAACCGTTAAGGGCACTTTGTGTTTTATATTTATTTGTTACTTTTTCACAAATAGAATTTCATATTGTATCTTGTACTTAGTTAATATAGTTTGTTACAAACAAATGCGAGCTTATCCTTTCCTAGAAAAAAGTCTCGCTAAACAAATAAGAGTTTCGTAACATACGTAAATAACTTATTAATAACTTCCACGAAATTCGATGAGACCGACATCCTGTACCCAGTAAGGTACCATATACAGAATCTGGCAAGGACAACAAGCCTTGATTAGAGGAATACAAGCGTAATGGTAATTCTGAAACTCCTGGAATCCCTCAATGGATAGGCAGTGGGGTCCTCCGTTTTAAGGAGTCTATACACCTACATTTCTACACTAATCATAGTTACCAGGTAGCAAACCTATTTCCATTAATCTTATACAGAGTGAAAGAGAGAGAGTCTCTTCGAAAGTATTAATTAAATCAATTATCATAACAGATTTTAACGTTTGGTTACATTTTTTCGACAAAAATATTTTTCCTTCACTGTAAGGAAGCCTGGAAGCATCTACCATAACATTAAATCAGCCATGCCAATTGCACATTTTTCAGCCACATAATTAAGTATGAGCATGATAACAGGGTCAAAGCCTAAATTCCCCTGTCCGGCCCACTGCATCATCACAATTGGTGGGCGCACGGCCGAAGATAATCCGAAGCGCGCACTGGCTCACCGCCAGGCGGCCATACTGCGGACTTTTCAATGAACCCATTCGAATGGAATATCTCTTCCAATGTTTCCATAAAAGAAATCAAGCAATAGAAAAAAAAATGAGCCCTACGTTCAATATTTTTGTGACGGTTTAAGTAAAGCTCGGGACTGATACCAGTTGTTTTGGAATTGGATTTTAAATGAAAAAGTAACTTTATTTATTCAGTTTCCGTACGGTTTTTAATATATATATATATAGATATATATTTATAGAGAGAAAGATATTTATATATATATATATATATCTTTAAATAGCAACGTTTCGGTAGGTATCAAAATGTCATCTAGATTTAATTATTTTTTAACTTATTTTTGAAACTATACTTAATATTTACTAGCTAGTCCCACTGCAGGACAAAGTCTTTTGCTACAGAAAAGAAACGAGCATTCATCACCACAGTGACTCTGGGTCGGTGATTTCTGATCATTAAGTCCTGAGGTTTCTCCTCCATCACCTTCGTCAGTGGTGTCTTATAATATCGAAGGGAATTATCCTTGAGATTGTTTAAGTAAAAAAAAACATCAACTCTCTGCGTAACACAAAAAAAACTCCTCTTTATTAAGACGGAAAGCGTACATAAATGTTTAGTCTGTAATTTCCTCGAAATGCAGGTTTGTTATTATTGAAAAGTGATGTGAACTCAGGTCAGGTTATGTAAATAAATTGCTACTAATCTAGGAGTTTTTTTGTACTTACTATTGACAAAATATTGTTAGGTGACTTCAGACAAAAAAAAATTAAAAAATATCTTAAACTTTTATCTATTCACGTTTATTTCAATATTGAAATATTTCAACTGTATCCCGTTTGTGATTGCTGTCTACATATTGTCTGCGTTGATGAAATTTATTTGTAACGGTAATGATACTACTGTTACTAACCAACAATCTAAATCAATAATTTTATCATCAAACAGCAAACTTTCCCGCCTGTTTTTATTTCCCGCATAACGATTGATGATGACCTTGACTTTACGAAGGTGTTATATACAATTATTTTATGGTTTCTATATGATTAGACACTTTAAAAAAATATTATCATCATCATTATCAGCCGGAAGACACCCACTGTTGAACAAAGACCTTAGAACGCCACAATGAACGACAACTTACCATTCGCATATTATTATAACATGTATTTTAATTAAACATAAACTACTAATTTGCAATAAAAGCGGTACATTGTGTAAACTGACCTCCTCGTACTTCACACACTAAGACCAGCGCTGCCCCTTCTTCCAAAGGCCCCACCACGCCGGAGACATCGGCCCCAGACTTGTCGTACATCAGCATTTGATGTGGTGGAACTAAAACAAAACATAACTAAAGTAAAGAAAATTAACATATCACTAAACAATTTTAACTCTAGTTCATTCATTGAGTGATACGTCAATTACATAACCATAAGTAAGGGATAGGTCTTCGGAAGACTAATGTATTGATACACCGTTTAATATAACTAAGTAATAAGATTATATAAAAACACTCTACTTCACGATCTTGATCATAATAATCAATATAATAATGAAAATTGAGGGCGAGATCGTTCACGATATTACGCGAGCGCCAGATTTGATTATTATTTGACGCCATTAATGAACACCCTCCGTTCTCAATGGTAATTGGATATTTTATGATGTTATGAATATGCCTGATTATGTAAGTAAGAGAGTTCTTTGTGTGAACAGTCCCTTTGCTAACAAAAGGCTCCTTGCAAATTACCTCTTGGCGCGAGCAGACTAATGGATTTCAATGGAGTTGCATATATGCGATGTAGGCTTACTTTTAAATGCTTTGTTCTGCGCAAAAGAAATTTACTTCCCTCATCTCCTTTGCTTACGTCTTTCGTCGCCTTGAATAGGGTAATTTCTTTGAAAAGCTCAACGGTAGTTTGCTCGGCATTTTATAGGCTGTGTTTATATTTTTATGCTCTTCGCCGGTAATATTTCTTAAGAACATGTACTTAGCGCTACCACTAAATAAGCCAATTTAAGTCATTATGTTCTAGAAGAGCAGTCGCCGTACTCGGCAACGTTATTAATAAAATCCATTTGCTGAATATATTAATGGGAAACCATATGAAATGCCAATAATTCACGTTCGATACGGATTGTGGAAGTGGTAAATAGCGCTGCGAAAACACGGCACTGCGCCATATTAATTATAACATCATTCACCAAAGAATTAATACAATGATTCTCATTTCATAATTTACTTGAACCGTTACTGCCTAAAAAGGTTTTAATAAGTAAATAAAGGGATCAGAACGGAGAACTGATAACGTTCAGACAATTTGATCTATTCAAATCTAATTTCCTTTTAAATTTAACCTGTCTCCTGCAGATTTTATCTGTGTCATCGTCGGCGGGCATCGTTTTTATCAGCGAGGCAGCTGAGCAACCTCGCCGATCCCGAGTCGACAGTTCATAATTAAAATGTCTGCGCGATGTCATCACTTGGCGACCGCGCGCCTCCCGCGATTCGTCCATAATGACTAAATTGATTCACAGTCGTCGCCTCATAAAATTTTCATTTAAAAGTTACTCGATTTTAATTTTAACAAGATTTTCTAGACCAGTGGGCCAGTGCTACTTAACTTTGCGACTACCCCTTCGCCTCTCGACAGCTTTTTTATAAAGGCAGCGTTTAAGTAATAACTTAGAATGTTTTGCTTGTTATAATATTCCGAACAACCGAAGCTTTACCCAGAATTTACAACTGGAGGGACGCGATGTTTTGTGTATACGATAAAAAGAGCAAGTAGGTACAAGACTGATTCCATTTAGCTTTTCGAAACTTTCACTTGTAATTACATAGTTACTTTGATCTAGTATTTTTGTTTGGTGTTAATTCAATTTGCTTTGCTTTGTTAATTGAACTTTGTTCAACTTTAGTTCTTTTTTCGTGTGTTCGCTTAATCGATGTTATTTACAAACTTACCTATCACAGTAAGTCTGATTTGAAAATTTCTTGTTGGCGAGTTTTTGAAGTCGACTCTGCATCGGTACACCCCTTCGTCGTCTAATTGTACGGAGCTTAGAGTGAGCGCCGCTGGTCTGGCAACAGTAGCGAAGTACGCCCGCGGACCAAACGCGCCCGGGTCCGACCACTGTAGCGCTTTGTTAAAAGAACGCCCACGTACGTCAAAACTGAAACAAAAACATTATTTACCAACGAAAATGTCTTGCTTTATGTACTGTTTTTAACAGTTTTGTTATGCCTTATAATATGAATTACAATGCATAAACAATATCACTACCTACAGATTAAAGTTCTGGTAATAAAAACAAAAAGTATTCCCATTAAACTCAGCCGAACATAATAAATGCTGCACAAAACTCGGGCACAAGCAGATCTCTAATACAATCACGTCCCCCAGCCCAATTTAATAAAAGCGCGTAAATTGCCACATGGTCCGCGTCTAAATTTATTTTCCTTAAAAAAACTGTCAAATTCTAGAATAAAAGAACGGCCTCAACACGGTGAAGTTTTTCAATTTCCGGACAGGCTACATCTTCTCAATCTACCGACCTCCATCCTAATTTATAAAGCAAGAAGCTTTGAGAGAGATGATTTGATTGTACACCCTGCTGTTTCCAGGTAAATTTAAGTACGCATTTTATGACGGTATTATCTCCGCAAGGCTTTCCTTTCGCCCGGTTGCTGATATTAAATAGCAATTATAAACAATTCCAAACATATAATGGGAATTGTATCCACGTAACTGGTTCGGTTGCAGACGCGGTTTTGCTATGGACGGCGTACTGGGATTGGTATACTAAATATTATACTTAAAAATGTAAAAAAAAACAATATAAAGTACCTACATCATTCAGAAGATAATTTTAGAACCCTAATGTCATTGTAATTTTGAAAAACCTACAAAATAGGAACAATCAAATTGTGTAACAACGATTTTGAACAATTATAAGTAGGATGAAGCCGTCATAAGGTACAATTAATAAAACTCAAAAAAACTCAACGAATCAAGAGTGATTTGTTATATCGATGGTAGTACAAACAATATATAATATAATACAAAAATGGTAGTTGTGGGGCTCGTAGCTATGTGGCTACCCCGCAGATCAGGCGATCTGCGAGGTTAAGCCGTGCTCGCCGCGGTCAGTCTTGTGATGGGTGACCGTTTTCACATGTCGAGACCCCACCGTGCTTCGGAAGGCACGTTAAGCCGTTGGTCCTGCGCCTGATCTCTTTCCGGTCGTGTCGTTCTACCATCCCATCGGATTATTAAAGTAAGGGAATAGGGAGTGCACCTCTGTCTGCGCGCATACTTGGGCACTATAATATCTTTTGCGCAGATGGCTAGTCTCCGCTGAGACAGACCACCGTGACCGAAATTCGGTCAGGAGGACATTATTAGTACAAACGAATTTATCAAACAATTACTAATTAATGATTGGGAAATCAAAGCTACTTAAAATGGTATGACAATGTAATATTTCCGTACCTAAATCATTTAAAAACTGTTTTCGGATTTCATCGCGGTTTAATCTCTATCTTTGATACCTTCCATTTCGAACCCTATGATCACGGGCAGACCGATGAAATATGTTAAAATTGTATATTATTTTTATGCTTTTATGAGACGATATAAATTATTTCACCTATTACTTTCTTCCTATATAAAAATCTTTCATTTCAATGTCTAGTATGCGAGTAAGTAAGTGACACAAATCATTATGTTGGCTTGTTAGTGGTACCTAAATAAATTTGATAATTGACAATAGTATAAAGCATGAACATTGACGCAAGGACCTCGGACTTCTGCCGTCAAGTGTGATTTCCTTAACGAGCCAGCATTACGTCTTAAGTGTGTTTCGTTGTAGGTGTGTTTCTAACGCTAATTGGATTGGTCGTGCTCGGCTTCCGCTTATCCGTTTAAGGTAGCGCCGAACGGTTCATTAGGCCCGACTTTATGCTATTAATTAAATATGCATTCACAAAGTTTTTATACGGCTCTGCCTAATGGTTGCTAAGTGGCAAATACCGGTTCATCGATTTATTTCGCTGTTCTGCCTTGGGGTTGTCTGTATGTATTCTAACTAGCTTACCCTCGGTACATCGTCGTATTTTATTGGTGTTAATGTATAGAGGAACTCTTAAACTTAGACAATACGCTAATAATTATGTACCTATGTAATGTGTTTTCATTTCTATCACATTGATACTCAATTTATAAATCGAAATTCAACATAGATAGCCTCCATAATCCTATACCTTTACCTGCACAATTCATATCAATCTAACATGATAAAGGAAATTTGAAAAATGATGGACACGAGCGGGATTCGAACCCGCGACCTTCGCCGATCCGTGGCGCTGCTCTAACCAACTGAGCCACCGTGTCGCTGCTCGCATCCATCGAATTTCAAGTTCCCTTTTAGCATTTACGTCTTAAGGGTGACGTCAGGTATTATCTGTTGGAATCAATGATTACCAACTCAGTGTTATACCTTTACAGCTATAAATCACTGAAACGATAATACCAACCCAAATTTATATGACTTTTGGTGCCATTTTAGCATGTTGCCCATGCTAAGCTTGAATCGAAATTGATAAAGGAAATTTGAAAAATGATGGACACGAGCGGGATTCGAACCCGCGACCTTCGCCGATCCGTGGCGCTGCTCTAACCAACTGAGCCACCGTGTCGCTGCTCGCATCCATCGAATTTCAAGTTCCCTTTTAGCATTTACGTCTTAAGGGTGACGTCAGGTATTATCTGTTGGAATCAATGATTACCAACTCAGTGTTATACCTTTACAGCTATAAATCACTGAAACGATAATACCAACCCAAATTTATATGACTTTTGGTGCCATTTTAGCATGTTGCCCATGCTAAGCTTGAATCGAAATTGATAAAGGAAATTTGGTTAGAGCAGCGCCACGGATCGGCGAAGGTCGCGGGTTCGAATCCCGCTCGTGTCCATCATTTTTCAAATTTCCTTTATCAATTTCGATTCAAGCTTAGCATGGGCAACATGCTAAAATGGCACCAAAAGTCATATAAATTTGGGTTGGTATTATCGTTTCAGTGATTTATAGCTGTAAAGGTATAACACTGAGTTGGTAATCATTGATTCCAACAGATAATACCTGACGTCACCCTTAAGACGTAAATGCTAAAAGGGAACTTGAAATTCGATGGATGCGAGCAGCGACACGGTGGCTCAGTTGGTTAGAGCAGCGCCACGGATCGGCGAAGGTCGCGGGTTCGAATCCCGCTCGTGTCCATCATTTTTCAAATTTCCTTTATCAATTTCGATTCAAGCTTAGCATGGGCAACATGCTAAAATGGCACCAAAAGTCATATAATCTAACATGATTTTAGTGTGGCAGTAAGATGATTTTCATAAAAATTGTTACTAGTATATAATCCTGTCATCACACTAACCCCCTACGATGAATTATTTTATAAATAGGTCATTTTCCGTTACGTAAGCGGGTTCATGGTATGGGGGTTCTAGACAGTATGCTATAGCACTCAAGTTTTTTCAACTCAAGTAAGTTTATTTTGTAAAGGTGATTAAAATGTACCTGTAAATAGGTTTCCCTCCGCTTTTCCTGAACCACAGCACCATGTAGACCCTGTCTTCGTTGGTGTCGGGTGTGACGTCACACGGCAGTGATGCCGTGCGGCCCAGCACCGCGTCCACGTCCACCGTCGACACTGCAACAATGAAAACGTACTGTTATGGAACTCTAACCTGGCTATAGAGTAACTCATGTAGTTTATATATTAATAAAATAATAATATAAGTCTATCGATTAATAAGTATATTTTCGACCTCTTTAGATGAAAATAATGATGATCAAAGATGAGATGGCATAACATATAAGACACATGATGTCATAAGAATTACTTGTTTTAGTTTTAATTTCCCTAATAGGTGCCTAAATATTATATTCGGCTATTTATGTGACGCCAATAGTATATTGCACATTATAATTCTCCCTAGAACTGCGTGAATCATATAATTATTATTATCAAGGCAGTTGAGCAATATATAAAAATACCGTTAATGTGTTTCACTTCCTGAAAGCTTCCTTACGTAGTGAATGACACCTTCCCTCTCAACCTTTTGGAGATTTTGCTGTCAGACTTCCGCCCATAATCTCTTACGGCATCAGGGAGAGATTGGATGACCACTCAAGACCATGCCGTAATGATGTGTGCCAATATTAACCAACCTGAAGTCTAATAGATTTTAATCTAGTTTCAATGTTCCAGATGTCACATTTCGACCTGAACAGCACACTGACTTATGGTATAATATATTGATTTATAAATGACAAAATACCGACAATTCAAAAAAAACTCCTTGTAAATTACCAAAATGGCACAATAAAAATCATTTCAACAATGCCTTATAGTCAAATAAACATTTAAGCATATTTAAACTTTGAATTTACCAACAACTTTAATATCACGTCATTTTGATTTCATCCAGTTCATTATACGAATTACAAAAGGTTGACAGCGGCTAGGTCGACCCATTTGCATTTAGAAATAATCCAAAAAGGGCATTAAAGTAAAATTTATTACACCCTTGATAAAAAATAACTCGGAGCATAAGACACTTTCAACGGTTTATAATAAAATAAGGAAGTAAAAAACTGAAGAAAGGAATCCCGGGTGTAATACATTTATTCATTACGAAAGTAATTTAATGAAAAGTCAGTATCAAGGTAGACTGTAATTTTTTCTGTTGTGTTCCGTACAGCTCGCTCTGATAACTGTTTACCTTCGATATAAGAGAGAAATAGAGCTAAATATTGTGAACCCACTTCCCCACTTCTTGGATGATAAAATAATGTTTGAAAGATCTTCATGTTGCAAATCTGGGAGTGGGTATTATTTTGGTAAATTAAATGCTGTAATTGTCATAAGGACAATATCCAACAAACCGTCGCGCGTTGTCTACTCAATAACAATCTATAGCCTTCATAGTTTTAACGTTTAACTATATAGTACTTCTTCTTCTTAAATGAACGCCAAAGGAAAAGAGACGGTACGAGTTGAGACACACCAAGCGGTCAAATCGAATGCTGAAAATAGAGAACTATATCGGTGCTGAAGTGTTAATTGGTCATAAAATGTGAACCTTATGAGCCATTACACTTTACATATAAACATATGAACCAGACCTACCTAGGCCTGTCTTGTATCCTTCGATAAAACTTTCAAGGGCTTTCTGCCAAAGGTTTACACATTATGGTAATTCTCGTTCGTATAAGAGATATGTGCTCCTCCTAACAAAGCGTTTATATACGCACCTGAAAACCCGTGATTACAAAACTTTTGAGTCTAGATGTATAACCAAGTCAACTTAAACGAATAACCATTAATATTATGTTTCATTATTTAAGGCCTTACTGTCACTGCTGGGAAAATGCTTTTTATTATATGAGCTATGATACAACAGATAATTTGTATAAGGCAACTATTGATCAGTAAGGTTTCCATAAGAATCATTTAGATCTATTGTTATAAACACATTTTTTTTTTTAATTATTATTGTTCAGAAATATAAATCAAACGTCATCGATTTTTTTATTTTTCACGTTGCCCTAACGTAACATTTAAAACTAAGTTCCCAGTCACTGAAATCCCTCCTACAAATTCATCTTCAATACTCTGAGTGACAATACCCAAGAAAATTTACAAAAACAAAACACGGCATAATTTATGACAAAGTACCCATAAGTATTCCTTTCCTCATTTTTGCACGGGTCACTAGAAACGTAACCATGAGGTCGGATGAACCGAGTGTTTTGGCTCCACTGCCCACAGTTAAAGACCAACATTTATCTCGGCCAAGTTAATTGGGGCTCTGTGTTTTTCTTCCGTACATTTATACATGTCTACAAACTGTTTGGTATACGAAAATTTCTTTCAGCAATTTAGTTACACATAAACATACGTGTCGGGTTTGGGAATCAATCTAATAAAGGAAGACAAAACTCAATTGTCGGTTACAAAGGGCCGCTATATCGGATCACCGTTTGAGGAAATACTATTGCGCGTGGATTTTCATTTTGTAAACAACAATTCGCCCACATTTTCCGTCACAACATTCAGGAAGCTCCTACCTATTTGTTACACTAATAATACCTAGCAGGTTGATGACCTAGTGAGGTGAAATGCAATTACTACCAAGGTTCTTATAGCCAAAGCTTGATTACCAGAAGGGGGTGGATATCGCGTAATAAATTATAGCATAAAAAACTACATTTTAAGTAAGCTGTAGTTAGTGCCATACCTGAGCTTGAAAATATACTGGTTCAGAAAATTACATACCGGCGAGAACAACGTAATTTATGAATATTGAAGGTGAGTATAAAAATCAGTGTCCATTCCCGTTTGACCGGATTAGTGCAGATGCTAAGTGATTGGACTGCTGTACCCCGCACGGAGTAAATATTTGTGGGTCACAAATATGGGTCCTAAATTGGTAGATGGAGCAGAGAACTGCATCCACTATTCTGATTAGTGTCCTATCCACTATCTACGATCCTTTCCACTAAAACAAGAGACAGTCTGTGTTTATCCGTCAAAATAATTACCAAAACGGCCGCAATACCTACAAGAGCAAACGGCTGAATTTCAGTTGTCAGTCTGAATAAACTGCTTTCATCGCAGAAAAAATGTTTTAATTAGTAAACTTTAAACAATGAACGTCGTGTATTCGGTAAATTAATGATTATTATCATTGTTTTTAACTTTAAACAATATAAGTTCATGTGTGTTTATCGCTGTACCGGAATACTTGTAGTTTAGTTGGTAATATTAACGTAACAATTTATGTTATTGTTAACTCCTTCAAGTAAGCCTAATGTACTTGGCTAGGTTGTAACAAGCATAATAACTTACGAAGTTAAAGTTGGCGCTCATACCCGAGTTGTGTACACCCTATCCATTGTGGTATCTTCACTTTTAATTGTGATGTAGAATATTATGAGGCAAACTTAGTTTGCCTTGTGTACTCATCATATAAATCCGGTTGTGGGAATTTATGGAGAGACTTACGTACCAAAGTAAAATGTCCTTTATTTTTTATTTAGGCTTACAGTCTAATATCTAAATTACGAAGAACCGTGTGTAAATACCTAGTATTGTATGTATATTATGGTATTTGTCGCAGAACTTATCAAACACCAACGCGCGACGTCGTCATGCTTATGTATCTACTTTTAGGCATTCAATCATGAATATCTACGCCTTCAAAACGCATCATCATCGTCATCATCAGCCGGAAGACGTCCACTGTTGAAGAAAGGGCTCCTCCTTTATTGGAGGGGTTGCCATAATCCCCACGCTTGGCAAGCGGCTCGGGGATCACAGTATTGGTACTAAAGTTACAGAAGACGATGCTGTCCATCTTCTTTTCCCTTAGTCGCCTCTAGACACCACGATAGGAAAGGGGGTGGTCTATTCTAGGCCGGATACCAATCGGCAAAACGTAACTCGATAATAGCATCAACAGCATTACAAGATTCTCTGTAGAACAATAAACACTCAAATTATAACAAAGAGTCACTCCAGTCAGTCAATATGTCTTACTCGCAAATCGCGTTACTCAGGTATCCGTTATAGCGTAAAGGGCTCAAACCGTCGAGACGAGGCATGCATTATGATAATTCGCGGGTATCCGACGGAAGAGGCAACGCCGCGCGAAATGCTTTGCCGCACGTGATGAAACGTACTCAAGTAATTTTATAATAAACGTGGAGTTCTTTTATATTTTTATATTCTTTGAGCGTATGACTTTAAACGAGTGGCGGTTCTTATTCTTCAAGTAAAGTTTATTTGCCAAAATACCCAACATTTTTGGTTAGATGAGAATTCTTAAATGGTTTTGTCACACTTAAGGGTGCGTTTCACAAGAGGGCCTCCACTAGTGACGATACCTAAGTACGTTCGGCGCACCCTGGACGGTCAACCTAGGCATTTCTTTGTGACATTGAATAATAAATTATTAGTTGTCCTTGTTTACTAATTACTTTATAATTAAAGAAAAAACCCCTAGGTATATCGTATTTGTGTGTCTCCTAATAACTCCTCGCCATAGTTAAAAGACATTAGATAATTGCCTTAAGCGTCGTGTGCAAACGAGGAAACATAGCACTACGTATAGTGCAGCTTGGAAGGCAGTTGATTGATTGCACAAACTATATTATGTAGCTGCGTTAAGCACACACAATTAGTGTCGTGTATACTCTGAATGTTAAGTAACTGTTACTGCGCTGGTAAATCAATTCTAAAGTCTCACTCTCTCACAGACGACAGTTAGCTACCAAAATTACATTACTAAGTACAATCTGCTTGGTTTAAGTAAATTTTTGTTTGACTTCAGTAAATTATGGAAAAGAGAGGTTTATACATTGGAGAATGACAAAAATATGATAAGCTAGATGATGATAAAACAGTGAGCTGAAGACCATTCATATTCATTTTGTACAGAATAAAAGGACTTACTCAAAAAGGCTTGATCAAAAACGTGCATTTCATTCAGTAACTAGTACTTTATATAATCTGGTTTGGGCTGGCTTGTGGTACTTGCTGGTTTACAAATCAGAGTGGCGCGGCTCGACTCGTGGTATGACGCGCCGTAGGAAGCCACCACTTCCTATTACTTTGAGGCATACGAGCGTGCCAGAAGGCTAGTCAAAGCTAGTGCCGTAGTATTATAATGGTTCCTGAAATCTGTTATAGTCGTCAGGTGCGTTTCACAAACATGAAATATCACATACACAAACACCCAGACTCGGGACAAACATCTGCAGATCGCACAAATTTCTGTCCCGTGAGGGAATCGAACCCGCAACTCTTAGCGCAGCCGTCCAATTGCTTAGCCACTGCACCTATTGGCTCTTCTTTCAGTTATTATTTACATATTTACGCATAAAATCGTGACGCTTTACATGTAGCTCTCACATATTTCATATGTCATCGCCTTCTATATTTACTTCGTACGTGTACTTGCCCGCGTTTAGTACCTCAGTTTACTGTTATCCGAGGATAAAACAACAACGAAATTCTTGTAGTAAAGCTCTTACATGTTTTACGTCCGCGAAATTAAATTATTAAATTTCTTTTAAGACTGCTCTTGTCTACCATTCAAAATTGCGAAGAATACCAGTATATTTTACTTACCTAAAGATACAGTAATTAATCCGTATTTTATAGCACCTACTATATTTTAACAATTACTCCTTAAGACCATGATTTAGCGGTTGCGTTGTTATACAACGCTTTGTCCTTGCCTTCAAATGTCAATGACGATGTCACACTTACTATCATGTCCCATAAGGCCTTACACCTATACAATGGAAGACCTCATGAACGCTACTAACAATGCAATTCTCGTAGCAAATTTCTGGGCCGACAAAATTTAGATAATTGCCATCGACTCGATTAGAAGAAGTCAATTGACTCTGTACAGAAGGAGAGAAATCATTGAAAGTTTTCCACAAATGAGGACGCTGACACTAAAATCGTAATATCTATTTCCTATGCAAAATGGAAGTCTTTCTTTTCTAAGATCACAAAAAAAGTATTTTAGATAACAAAGTATATAATTTATACCTTTTTCATAAGGTAGACACATCCATTGACTCTATCTACACCGTTAACCGATATTCAAAACATCTAGAATTTCAGGACGCCGAACTATTGACCTACACAAAGCAAAACAAAGTGCTTATTACATAGCGCCCGTATAATGCAGGGCGGCACACGTATCGGCGCCGCGTCGAATGGGCTGGCTCAAAAACTGCTTCGAACACGCGAACCTTTTGATTCACCACTGAAAACAACGAATAACTCAATACCTGTCAGAATGCAGGTTGAAACTGAAACAATATCTTTATTTTACGTTACCACTAACTTAGTATAATACCAAATCAGTGTGTTTATCAAATCCTCATCAATTTTCATAGTAGATACTGCCTCAGATGAATACTTATTAATATAATCAAGATCGGCTTAATTATTGACAAAACGCTGAAAAATTAGAACCTCCTCTATGAGGTCGGTTTAAGATTATACATCGAGTTTATTATTTTGCCGCATAAAAAAATAAAATCCAGTAAAATTAAAATATATTTAAAACACTCACTGGCCATAAACATTCGTCTTCTAAAAGTTTACGATTTAAAACAATAAAGCGTATATTCTCTTTGTATAAAACGTGCATTTTATCTATGCGAAACGAGTGTCGTTACTTTTGATTTTAGGTGGGTAGTAAAAGATATGCGAAGATGCTTGACTCGCAAACAGCTTTGCTTCTACCCTAAATCTCTGTAAGTGCCCTTAAAATGAATAGAAGTATTGTCACAATTACTCACCTAATTACATATTAAATTGTTGCGCACTTCATTTTAGGTTTATTTCAGACGAGATAATTTTAAAGATAATGTGTTTACATAATTAATCAATTGTTAATTTATTCATTAAATTCTATAGCGTTTTTTATAAACAATACAATGGCAAACTGCTTCAGTGTGGGAACTTACAATTTGGGAGATCACAGCATGGACTTTTCATTGTACATAGGTATATAACATAGGAGAGTACCTAAGTATTTAGCAGTACTAGCAATGTATGCTGTGAATAGCAATACAATATGTTTGCGGAAACCAGATAGACGATTGAACCAATTCGAAATATCACGTTTGGCACGGTGTCTTGAATCGATTATTCAATTCGAACGAGTCTTGCGTGAGGAGTGAAAATCGGTCAGCGCGCCGCTGGAGACCACTGCCGCACTCCCAAAGGAGAGACCACGTGACCGGACTTTATTCAGACCATCTTTGTTTTATGTCACGAAACATCTAACCAGCTAGATGGGTAGCTGGATTGGTGTAATAAATACTTTTGGAATGAAACTGTTAATAAACAAATATATTGTAGTATATCTTCACACAGCAAAATATTACATGCAGGGCTGAACTTGGAACATTTTATTGATTACTTAGACCCGTCGTTTTTACATGTGTTCGAGTTTTTTGTGTACTGTTTAAACATAATTATAGTGTTTGAGTGCAAGTAAATAGATACTCATTCGCTGTCGAACCTGCTGAAAACAAGAGAAATATATTTTATTGTTTAAAAAATAAAATACCATCCAATTTTCAAAAAAAGATAGTGTAGCGTTATGTATATTGAATAAGTATATAAACGAGATTATTTGTAGTTATTATAGCCTCAAGCAAAGTTAAACAAACAAAAAAAAAAGATTAACATACTAACAGTACCTATTACACTTCTGTTTATCGACTCGACCTGTGGTGTTCAGACAAAATAACACATTTAGTCCCGTGACCGCTAAACCTCATTTAATAAATATTATATCGGTGCAGAATAAATAATTGCGAATAGCAGAGCGTACTCAATTCAAATTAATATGCGGAACAGGTGAAACAATATACAGGTATATATTGAATTCAAAATTATTATCAAAAACAGAATGAAATGTCCGCAGAGCAAGTTCCAAAATAATTTTAATGAATGTTTAGGTTAGGTTAGTAATTTTCTGATAGGCAGGTATACCTTCAAGACAACTATACTCAGTATACGAATTAATTAAATATTTTAATAAAACTGAGCATAATCGCACGTTTTGTTGCGAGTGCCATTAACCGGGTACAAATCCTCACTCTTTGCTGCTTTTGATACCTAATCACCTTATAGAAAAACTAAATAAAACTTTGCCGACTCAAGAATCTAACCTAGGACCTCACAATCAGCACTCACGCTTTGCAACCGCTACATCAACGAGCCGCCTCTTAATTCATATATGAACTATTCTACCTATATCGTTGCAAATGATAATATTATTATGATTAAAGCCAATCCCTATTCGGAAAGGTTTCGCGTGACTCCATTTTATATTCCAAGCGTAACATTATAGCTTTCGTCCTAATTGCACTAATGATTCAAATTAATAACGTGGAAAGATAATGAGATGTGTTACACGCGTAATGTAATTAATTTTAGTCAGCTTTTTTCATGGAATCCGTTTAGAGCGTACATTTATTAAAGAATACGTACCTTTTACATAGGTCATTATTTTTGTTTTATCACTAATATTGCCTTTGTTATTATAAATACCTTTTTTTGTTTGTCTGAAAAAGCTCTGTAATCAAGTAATTCTCTGCTCTTGAGGTGGGAGCCCGTTTTTGGCAGTCATTCCTCTTTAACTGGTGGTGTCTTAAATGTTTAACATTAATTTTGTCATACGAATATATAGTACCTACATTATAAAAAACATAAAACACAACATCGCGACTGTATTCCCCGAAGGGGTAGGAGGTTTATAGTACACACACATTTCGCCAGTTATGTTATAGGTCCCAATGAATTAGGGGGCGAGCCTATTGCCATTATAAAACATAATTTTATTTTTGCTAAGCATCTGATTGTTTCTCTAAATAATGTAACCATGATCTCATGGTGGCGTACGAGACGGGGGTTGATATCAATGAAACTTGTTTAACTACTGACAAACAGTATCATCACTTTCATACTATGTATATCTGTCTATTAACCCTTCACGACTAAACCGCTGGACGAATTTGGATGAAATTTGGCAGCTAGACGGATAAGAACCGAGAAAGGACATAGGCTACTTTTTTAAATTAAACCCTTTAAGAGGTTTTATATAGGATTTAATGCGGGCGAAGCCGCGGGCAAAAGCTAGAAAAGAAATATTGTACAGAAAAGCCTCAATATAAGAAGAAGCTCTTGCAGGTAAACAATTATAGGCTGTTATATCAAATTAATGTTCATAAAAATTATCAATGCACAATAATTCAGTTTTATACAATGACATAATTTCATAAACTGTAATTTATACTTCGTAAACAATTTGTACAAATTCTTATAATAGGCGACAAGCGGTAACTGTTCTAAAACTATGGCGCGCTAACGAACGAGAATTTATCACGCAAGGTGGAACACAAGCACAACTTTTTTGATCATCTAATGGCTCTTGTATAATGGCCAATGATGGTTCATATCATTCATATGACAAGCATGGATTGGGTATTTTGCCACAAAAATCTACATAAATATCCTATACTACAATAATAAATAATATAGATACTAATATTTTTTTAATTATTTTAAATGTAAATCTCTGTCCTTTTATCTGTTAAGCTAACATAGTTAAACCAATGCAGCGATTTGGATTAAATTTGCCATGGAGTGAGCTCGAAAACCCAGAAAGAACGCAGGCGACTTTCTACCTGGAAAAAACACATTGAAATTGTACACGCTGATGATATCGCGAGTCAGCCAGTTTATAGAATAGACCAATTAACATTTTACGCTAATTAAATACAATCTATGTACGCCTATTTTCTATTGTAATCTCATTTGTATTGTCATCGCTTGATTATAATTCCCAGTCTATTCAAGGCCCTTAGTCTGTGGGAGTCTGGTGGGAGTCAAATCTTTTGCTAGTTATTTTAGTTATCTTATATTTAGTCCTAATTAATCCTAAATGATGAAGTATTTGTGAGTTATTTCACAAAAACGGCGCGCGCGGCTTTTACAGTTTTTACTAGAATTATGTCAAAAAATATACAGTTAATAGCAAAATTGAAGTTAACAGTAGATAAAAGTATAATCACATGTACTATGCCTAGTTGAAAGCAAATCACGACTGATACGTGTACAAATCTGCCCACCACTTCGGGAAATACCGGATTTACACTTAATTTACTGATACCAAAAAAATGGTGTATAAAAAAAACTACCTTATCCAAAGTATTCGGCGCCACCTTCGTGTGATAGCCTATAGAACGACTTTACAAACCCCTCATTTAACTTAAGACAATACAGAGCGATATAATGACCAATGTTTGTCACATTCAAACTTGGTAGCTCTATCCAAGTATTTTAATAAAAACTCTGTTCTCAAAAGGAACTCGCGAGGACTTTCATGCTCCCACTAAAGGTGTATATTTGCATGATTTTAATTAAATCCTATCCTCGGTATAGCAGTAAAAGTTACCAGAAAAAAGGGAATTTTGCAATGAACTAGGTAGAGAATAGTCTCATGTTAGTTTATAAAACTTATAAGCATTTATGCATTTTCCAGTTCTTTTTTATCAACTATGTTGCTTTGCATATTGAAATCAGTTTTTTATTAGTATATATTTATATATCAAACGTGGCTCCAGAAGGATCCTATACATCTGTGTTAAAATTAACTAGCTTTATCTGCCTTCAAATTGACAACTATCCATCAATACAAGTTACATAGCTAGCTTTTGCAATATAAAACACTAATTGGCTGATAGGCATTTATGTAAATGTCTCTCACACAATAACTTCAGTCACTCATAAAATGGGAAGAGTTTTCAAGATTGCGTTACATATATCATATACTAGTACAAGCTAGATAAGAATCCCTCTTTTTTACCCCAGACTAATAGAATTATTTTAATTCTTTCAAACTACTCAAATCTAATAGACTTCAAGCCTCCACGAGTGACGATACCTAAGTACGTCCAGCGCACCTTAGTAGGTGAACCTTGCCACGATCTTTGTTGACTGACCAATCTCTATAACACGACAATTGACAACGCATGCTGATACGAAGAAGAAGAATAGACTAATATTGATATAAAACTAGCTGCGCCCCGCGGTGTTATCCGCTATATTTTATCGGCAGAAAAAGTAGCCTATGTATTTATCGAGGGTGTCAGCTACCTCCATGCCAAATATCATCAGAATTGTTCGTGCCGTTTGAGAAAAAGTAACCAACATACAAACACACAAACTTTCGCCGTTATAATATAAGTGTGTTACGCAACGCATCGGCTAAGCTGTTAGGGGCGACGACCGCGGCAATCATTAACTCAGCGGTCATTTGATATAGTAATAGGGCTGAAAGAAAACAGCGGATAGGATTAACAAAGCCCGGAAAAATTGACATGTTTGAGAGCCCTAGTTTATTGATACGAGACTTATCTTTTTATCGTATGGTTGATGAACAACCTGGTGTCAGAGTTTACACCGCGTATAGGCCTGTGACACGGCTTAACACACCGATGAAAAATCTCTCAGGTGTGCCGGTTTCCTCACGATGTTATCCTTCACCGTTTTTAGCAACTGAAAACTAATTTATTGTACGCACATGAATTCGAAAAGACTTTGGTGCGTGCCGGGGTTTGAACTTGCGACCTATGACTTGGCAGTCCAACGGTCTTACCATTCGACTATCAGTGCTACAACGACGAGACGTATGATTTGGATCATAAAGGGTATTTTTGGTCGCAGATATAGATACTTATAGCTAGCTTCATTACACAGTCTAGACTTCATGTAAGAAGAGCTGGTGTCTATGATTTTTGACCGGTATATAAGAGACTAAATATTAAAACGATTAAAATTAATATAGTTATGAATTTTTACTATTTGAAAAAAGAAAAATACGACACTTAGTGTTTGTATGTGTGTGTGTGTGCGCGTGTCTGTTTGAATCTGTTGTAGATCAGACAGTAACTCAAAAAGATGATGTTAGTTATGTAAAATATTCAAAACTAGCATCCGCCCACAACAATGTCAGCGTGAAAAATTTCTATTCAATTTTTCCATACAAAAAAGTAGCAACTAACATTTTTTGAAATTTAAGTTTTTATATGAAATTCTATCATAATCAGCTCAATGGTTTAGCTGTAAAGATAAATAGAGTGACTTTCGTTCGTTCGTAGCACACCTCGTAGCTCAATGGCTACACGTGCTACGAACAAATGCCCAATGCAATCAACGCAATATTTGAGGGCTCGTGGCTAAGTAATAGCCGCACGGGTCAATAGATCAAGGTTAAGCCACGCTTGCCGCATTCTGTCAATGGATTGCTCTCCTTTTATTTTTATACCGAGACGCAATATTCAGATAGTCGTCGATCACAGCTCTCATTTCTGAATTGTCATTTTGGATAGACAAGAACCGCAAAAGTCTGACTGCAAGTCTTAATGTATATCCCGTATAGAATTCCAGTATTCAGCTGCATTTGGTTATTACAATCTATATAGTATAAGAAAGTTAGGAAAAGTCACGCGAAGGTCACCAAGAACGTCAAAAATACTCGGAAGCTTACATTTAATTCAGAAACATAGCTATACAAAACACTCCCGAAGCGTCGTCGGAGGCCAGTCGTCGGTACATAATAGGCTTTAATCCCCTCATGCGTGTTTAACAGTTGGATTACTCGATTAGCCACCCTCAAAATTTTTAACGACGGAATTCAAAATTCAGCGCTCTTTTAATTGACCGAAAAGGCCTGTCACAGAGCGTACCCTAAAGTTTTCAGCTATAATTTTTATTCATATTCGTTTTTGTCCTCCACCGGGATTATAATGTTAAGTAGGCGGCAGTATAGCTTAATGGACGTATTTATACGCACCATTGATTTATTTAATTGCTTTTATATTGACATTAAATGGTGGTGTAATATTATTTAGGGAATCCCTAATGTTGTGTATGCAATCACGCTTGTGTTCTTCAAAGGGGTAGGTAGAAATGTACAGGGGCATACCTATTTAATAATGAGTGATATTCCTTAAAATATAATGAAGCGTGGGTAGGTGCTATGGTGATTGTCACACCTACTACACACTGGATCATACCAAAAAACATTGATTACAATATCAATAACAATAGCCATAAAAATGAGCCAACACTAAGCCAAAAAGTATATTGCAGTTGCGCATCTTTTATAAATTATTTATCACATACACCGTATTTTAGGTAAAGGGCGAAAAGTTTCGTATCAAAAAAGCACAAATGCCGTAGTCTTTATTCAAAACCTTTGTGAAACTTGACTCCAACTCGTCGAGTCAAAGTGGGGCGGCCCGAACTGCGAGTGTGAAAATGAAAAGCGTTCTTGTTTAGGCTTAAATGCAGACTTGAGACGAAAAGTCAGTATTAACTTTGTAAAACTAATAAACAACAATTTATATTGCGAAATTTTCGATTCAACTTGTCAACGTGTAAGAATTCTGTGTCTTTTAGCGTGACAAATTTTGTGTTCAAACTTTACACAAAGCTATCAAATAAATTTATCGTAATTATGGGTCTTATCGAATAGAAGTTCTTAGAACTTTAATGTCGGTACGATAGACAGCCATATTTGAAAGTTTTGCTGCGTATTTTCGAGCTTTTTATTCCCAATATCATAAGGTCGAATGTTTTACACTGCCAATTGATAGCCTTTCAATTAAGAGAAGACAGCAAGCGATCATCTCGACGATATATCATCGATAACACCTGGGGATCGACTAACAGACACTTTAAATTCGCGAAAGCATTTTATTTGAAAATAAAATGATATATCATTCTCAGGCGAGATAAAATTCATTTATCATTTTGATGTACGAAAAAATGTTGTAAAAAGTAAATTGGCTTTACAACTTGACTTGTTAATTCTTGCAAGGTACACCTGATTAAAGTGTTTTTCGAGGGGCGACCGCATGCGGCTTCCAAAGTTCGGCTAGGTGGAGCAATTAACTCGCGCTCAGAGGACGAGCTACGCTTTAATTGTAATCAAAACATCACAGAATAGTTACACCGCCCTAACAACTCCATGCGTAACTTTGAATTTAATTACGACTTGGCCAACATTTACATAGTATGTTTCTAAAATAATATTTTTGTTCAACTATTTAAACTGAGTAAACAATCACCCTGTAATTGTCTGCTGCAGATAATTATGCTGCAGGCCAAAGACCTCGTTTCATTCAGTAAGCGAAAGAAAATTAGATACGTTTTATAAAGAATGAGCATTTCAGTTAGTGTCTTATTCACAATAAAACTAGAAAATAATTGCATATTATTTTTTGAACAATACAATACCTGTCCTTATTTGTCGTAGCTTCCCGCCAATCAATATAATGAAAAGCGTAATATGACAAAGTTTATCCTTAGGTTCTACGCTAATGGACATTCAATATCCCGTCACATCCCACGCCACCATTATATAATTACATTACATTGATGTCAGCGGTTACGTATTATTGCCTAAACCCAGGCCCACAGATTCTTAGACGGAAACAGTTCCTAATTCAGCTTCCAGAGTAACTTTAACGTAGAATCAATTCGAGTTAATGTTACATAATATCATATTGCAGTATAACGGTACAGAAATTGGGGCGGCTGCGGCGTCCGACCCACCTGCTTACTAAATTCATTCGGGTAGGCAAATCCAGAAAACCACATATGGCTTGTGAAGTTTCCCGGCGTGAACCAATTAACCTCTAGAGAGAAACCCCCTCAGGTATTAAACAAAATTGACTCCAATATAATGTTACACTCGCTAGGTAGCCGAAAATGAGATTCGACCTAGGATAGGGACGCTATAAACGTAAAGCCTACGGAAAGGTCGTTTGGGCACAAATTAAAAATTAAACTAACACCTTGTACTAGTATATTATGTTATTTAGAGACTTCGTACTATCTTTGTTACTCCTCCCGTCAATCTGTTAACACCTATCAATGATTAGGAAATTTTATGACTTTTTTTCTTTCTACAATCTTTTAGATTTTTTAATGGATGATCAGTTACGTACGAGCCGTTTATTTTTTGTGATTTTTCCCGTCTCTTTAATAACATATGAATAGGAAAATTAATAGAAAGGGTAAAATATCTTTGACGTAAAACAGCGTAGTCATAAAATCAATAAGTTATTTTATAAAAATCATAAAGTTACACCGAGCCTTGTATTTAAATTGATATATTCGGTTGACCCTAATAATACACAGGTGTAGCCACGCTTGATGTATTCTGATCGGCTCAATAAAACTACGAAATATATCCTCTACGAGTTATGATTTCTTGTAAAACAAAAGCCAATGATCTTGTTCTTTATCAACTTTTTATTTACAGAGTTACTACGTTTGTTCTCAAAATACAATGACAAAAGTTGTTTATGCAAAAATAACGATGATAATTACACTATCCTAAGTACTGTAAGATAATAATGGGAGGTCAAAAATTCAGCAGGTGAAGTTAAAATAAGCTATAGTCTATCTAAGGGACTGTACCTACATACCAACTAACAACCTAGGAATGCACAATTCAGGGTATCAAACTTTGGAAGCACCAATGAGACATTATCATTGTTATACTATAAGTACTTTCTGACATATTTTCAAGACTGCAATGACTTCTGGCCTCTTGATGAAGGATGAAAAAGCTGTACCAAGTGTGAAGATCTGCGCTGATCTTCTCGATTGTGAGAGTTTTTCTATGTTAGTAAAACTATCTCCCTCTTCTGGTACAGTTAAAGGCAGAAATTATAAACGTCGACTGTCCTTCAATCGTCTATGAGGATTTACCGTTCTTCTTCTTTTTGTTCCTCTTCAATCACTGGAGGTCAGACATCAGCCTTTATAATGTATCTTTGTCCCATTAAATGTACCTTTGAAATATACAGAATTTTATTTATGTACTCTACAGTAGATTGCAATGCATGCGATGTTAGCCCAACAAAAAGTATTAATAGTTATCAACTTTTCACTCGGCCGGGATTAACTCCGTCAGTTGTCACTTAGGCACCAAACCATTCGAGTCATTCTGAAGCGCGGATGGCGCAGTAATCATATTTTGTAAACAAAACGACAATTAAATTGGGTCATCCGTGCGCAGAACTATTGACGTTTGGACATTTTAAACCAAATACGAAACTTTTGTTGGACTAAAAGTCGATCTTTCAAATTTAACAGAAATTGTGCAACTTTTTTGTTATATTATGTGTAACTGGGTTCTTAAAAAGGTGTTTTAACTTCTAAAACTATCTATAGAGTATAACTAAACGAGTTGATATGCGCAAGGTTGCAGTTTGAGACCCCGGTACTGCTTGGACTGTACCGCGATAATTCCATTTGTAAGTTTTTAGTTATTCTATGATATCGCTGATTCATAATTAAATTATGCTCGATACAAGGCGATAGGCTTCTGTTACAAAAGACGAATGCTGTCTGGCAAAATATAAATACAATGTTAAATCTTAAAGAAGATGTTTGTATATATGTTCTGAAGCCAATAAAACATATCCAGTCTTAGAAATTACACACAATATCAGCATTGCCGTATTTAAACACCTCTTAAGTTCAGCAGTGAGTCATTGAATCTCCTTTGCTTCCAGAGTTATTGGAATTGAAATAGTTATCGGAACTATTTCCAAGAAGATAAATAATGTGCTTAGTTATAGTAAGACCAACGCTATCAATTACAACCACTGAAAATTTGAGCAACAATGCTACTGAATTCTTGTTCGTAAGAGTTAAAGATATCTTTAGGAAACATACTAAGTAACTTGTACTGCTATCTCTGACAGGTAATGTTTTAACACACTTTTATTGGAGCATATGTTACTAATGGTCCATATTGTTTCATATTTATTAAAAATATAATTTGTTATTAAATATAATATGTTGCACTAATTTTAATAAAGCTTTCTTGCGTGTTTTTAAATTATTATCAGAAAAGTAATTTTGCCAGTCCGTCATAACTATGAACTGGGGGCAAGACTTGAGACAATCAAATGATATTAAGAACCTCAAAATTAAATGTTAGTTATCAACTGACACGTAATTTTCACACATCCTTTTATACGGTCAAAACCGCAGGTCGCAGTGGTAAATAAATATTAACATACAATTACGTACTCGCAATTCAAAACTTGAACACATAAATCTGTTGATGTCTCTCTAGACAACAGCACTGTACATTGTACAACAATGGTATAATGCAAGACGACGGTGTAAGTTAGGGTGATCGTGTTATGTAATTTAGTTATATTTGTGGATCGAGTTCAGTCGGTCGTTCAGTCACGCACGGGCTGCAATCACCCGGAAATCTATGAATTTGCCCTATTACCTCCAAGTCCCGACTTCGTACGTTTGCACCAAAATTACAGGCCACAAAACATCCAGATAGCATTTATTGACAACGTGATAACACGTTTAATACAACAACAAAAATACATTTTTGTTATGCGAGCTACATTTTATTTGGGCATTTTTAGTGGCATCGTAAATAGCCGGCGCAGTATCCACAAATATGTGAACAATGCAATCCGATATTTATTACGAACATCAACATATTTATAACGTAAATTCAAAATGTAATGATATTTCAATATGCTTCTAAATATCGTTGAAATTTGGTCGGATAGGTATTTAATTACTCACATTCAAATCATTTCTGTATTTACGTGGAGGTATATTATAAATCCTTCAAAAGATAGAAAATATTTACTGCTTTTCACCTACATGTTTGGTTCCTAGTAATAAGAGATGTCGACGTCATGCTCGTCCAAATATTAACGGTACAAAATTATATGTTGTAAGATACTCGGGACTTTTCGCGAGCAGATTATTATCAAACTTAATTCATCATTAAATTGGTCATGGTAACCAGATGACGTAGATTTAAACACTATTATTATGACATAAAAAAACCTATGGGTCTTTCAAACATTATGATAACATAATTATGTTATTTTTATAGGTATGTTCTTCTCTTAACCACAAGAGGCTTACCCCCAATATAAGTAGCTACTACTACTTACAACATGTTATGAAATACTAGTTATAAATGCATTGAATCATAGGATTGGCCTGCTAACTTTTATTTCACGTAACAAAGATTGAAATTTGTGATAGAGGTAAACTCTGGACTCTAGGTTATCAATATTATGTACTTCCTGTAAAATTTCATCTTCAATCAAGTATATTTGTACACATGTACAATTTCATTTGACCTTCCAAAGAATACTGTAGCATACACTAGTCCTCAGTCGCTTATTTTCGGTCTCTTGAATCCTCAAGATCCTTGACCTATAAGCGAAATATATTTTATACCCCTAGACGCCGAATGTTATTAATAATATTGACAAAATATTATTGTAGATGTACCTAGTGGTAGCATAACATTCGTAAATATGAGTATAATACCTTTCTTTGAATAATATGTTTGTTGTGCTTCGATTGTCAGATTAGGCAAAATGTAGCGCTGTATTTTTTCTGTTATTTTAGGACATTTTATATGCCTTTAACCATCCAGATTAGTGATAGGATAGGTTTGCAAATTAAGGTACAAGATCTGGGCGTTTTAGCCACCTAAAAAAAGCAAATATAACATATTACGTTAACGATGAGACGATAGGTATATAATACAATATTATTGGTATTCCCATCTTTTAATAGCTCAAATTTCAATCAACATGGATCGTAGAGAAGTGGACCACGCAGGCTGCGCCGGACGCGGTTAGGTATCGTCACTCGAGGAGGCTCTCTACTGAACCCCCAAAAGGAAGGCTACAAGGTTATGAAATTACATTTACATTTGCGAATAAAGGCAATATAACACAACTTTCATCGAAACAAAACCATGTATTCAAAGAATCAGCTGAGCCGCGGGTATTTTATTGCGTTTGAGCAATACAATAAATACCAAACAGAACAATCCAAGAGCGATGACACGAATATTGTCATATTATAATACAATAAGTATATAATAATTGTGTTATAGGTATATAGATGGCTGTTATATATAGAATTTAAACAATATTTGACTCACACAGCCCCGCAATCTCAACATTTCTAGTTCCAACCGCAACTTTGTCGGGATCCGGATCATGTCCGAATAATTCGGATCATGGCATAGAATTTCTTTGAATCCTAGACAATATTATATATAATGCAATTGTGCAACCAGTGTAGTACTTCAACACACATTTATATTACCCAATAGTTTAAAAAAATATTGATTGACAACTGATTGTCCATCCCCAGTTCCGTAAAAACAATAATGGAATTCTCTTCTCATTGCATAATATACGAACAACCTGGTGTCAGAGTCTAATACGCCTGTAGGCCTCTGACATGGCTTTACACACTGTTGAAAAATCTCTCAGGTGTGCCGGTTTCCTCACGATGTTTACCTTCACCGTTTTTAGTAACTGATAACTAATTTATAGTACACACATGAATTTAAAAAAAAACATTAGTGGTTTGAACTTGCAACCTTTGACTTAGCGACCAACAGTCATACCACTCGGCCGTCAGTGCTTACAATAATGGAATTGAAAAGCGGAGATGCAATACAAAATATTATATTTACCGATCATAATAATAATACACGCTGTGGGATGTGATATACGATCACCTCCCTGCCTATGAGATTGTTTGCTGGCAGAGAGACAATATATAATATACGTAGATCCTCCGTTGCCAAGGAAGCGGATGTAAAAGATGAACAGCGATTGACTCGTCACCTATTGCAAATGACTTATCATGTAAGGCGAATTGTTGGTTAATTCTTAATAAAAGAAAACACTTTCGAACTACTTTGGCGTAGTGATATGTCCACAAGGATTTTTACATAGTTAATCACAATGCAAGCTTTTAATAACCTTCCAAGTAGACTGGACGGTTTCTCAGAGTGCGCAGGATGAATCTAGGTATTATTTCTCGTAGAAGCCTATTTGCATCTTATATACAATGCATGAACATTTTCATTTATTTTGACAGTGCCATTGAAAATAAGATACATTTCCATTTTATACACTTTAATTCAAACTCAGATCATGCACAGAAGAATTACTCAACAACTTTTTATAGGCTTAGTTTCAAACAAACTAAAGTTTTCACTTCAAACATTACCTTTTAATGGCTAGCTTAAAGTGAAAGTAGTAAAACGAAGTGTTAGATTTTAGATGAAAACTTATTTTAATGTCCTTGTCAAATTATATTAAAGAAAATGCACTGCTGTGAATATTCGTTGTAAAACCAACTATGACTATAAGATTTTGTAACAGTTTTTACTTAACGACACGCGCCAAAGTTTTAGAAGCCAGCTAGGCTTTAATCCAGCAGTTTACGAGTGAATGGCCGCTCTCTGTGTAAAATACCACACTGTTATACCACCTGAGCCTCTAAAATTATGATTGTGCTACGTTATATTGTATTTTCATATTGTGCCTATGTTATTGAGACCTCTCTGAATAAACGAGGTTATAAATAGAGTCAGGTAATAATTAAACTCTGTACTGATATATTATATGTATTAGATTTTATTATAAGAGAAGTTATAGTATATGTGTAACCGCTACGGTCGTAGTACTATTTTATGTAATGAATAATCATAGTTATTAATGGTTGTGTACGTATAAAAACACTTCTACAAAACTGGGTCGCTTATTTAAAACTATGAAGTCATTTGATTGTCAATTGGCGTGGTTTATTATCAAAATATTAGATGGGAGACATTTTCGGTTTTGTTTCATCAGATCTAGTTTTATTTATAACTTATAAACTTTCCAAATTTCCTTATGTTATCAAAATACAAAGAGTACCTGTCATATCTAAAACAAATTGTTCCAAAAAGGTAATTCAGAAAGTTGTGCGTAAGATTAGCAAAATGTAACTACCGTAAATGCTCGTTTGTGTCGTGATTGATAAAGTTAACGCTATACAAACAAACAAGTACAATGATTTATGTTGCGCTCAGTCCGAAACGCTCGTTGTGAAATTACAAAGTTTTCCGTGCAAAATTTCTAAAATTCTAAAGTGTCCCGCCTTCCCGTCGCCCGTGCGCCCGTTTTCCTTGCCGTTGTCTCTAAAACTGAGGAGTTTGCGAGCCGGGTTTAACTTAGTAGCGCCTTAAATATAAATTTCACAAGTTCGCTTCACGAATGAAGTTACGGTGTTATGTCGTAGCTCAACAAGTTAGCACAGAAATTTTAACTTTCGTATACTTAAAGTAATGGCTCCTGTTACAGGATATGAGCATTGCCATCAAAAAATAATTAATAATACACAAGCCGAAATACGAGCGCGCTACGGACAGTGGTTTTCGAATAAAAAACTAGATCAACTAAATTGAGCCTACACACAGACCGCCATAAATATTAATAAAAATGGAATAACAAAAAATAAAATGTTATTCCGTGTATATTTATAGTTGAGTAAAACAAACAAACGAGCATTCAACACGAGTATCGCTTCGAAGTTGTAGCTTCCCACAAACAATTAGTAGTGTGGGTGTCGGTCGGTCTGGCGGTGCTAGCGGTGACGGCTCGAGCCGGCTGCCGACGCACTGCTAACTCATGTTCGGCATTAGACGGTACAAGGGATGCTTTGTTCCTAAGTTCGGTATTACACCCGGGAAATATAGAGGAATGTTCGACGGATCGTTGCGAGTGCCGAGACGCCGGGGAGACCTTTGCAAACATCATACGATAATACATTTATGCCGCAATGAAACTATTTGCTCCGCAGCGATATTTACTTAGATAGTTGTGCATTAATGTCAATGGATAGGTTTAAGTTACTTTGTCATTGTTGGGGATTTTAGCGGCGTGTTTTGGTCACTTAATATGCTTGACAATGTAAGTTAAACATATTCATTTTATATAGCTCAGTGCATTGACCCACTAACTAACACCACGGACTATTGATGAGTGGTGAAATATAAATTTATAGATTCGTGATAAAGCGAAACTGTACCGATCTCTTCATGATTATAGACGCATCATACGTAGGCACATATTTATATTCAAATTAGAAAAGCACTTACACATGCCATTGAGAAGCTAGCAAGTTCAGTAAACAACCTAAATACACAATAGCACGTCCCCAACACGTTATATTTATAGCTACAAGTATATAAGCCATTGTCACCGACAAGAGTTTCCGTAGCACTAATCGGTTCCAGTCCATTGTTGCATAGTTTTGCTGTATCTTAAGTTTCTATTGCCCGCGTTGTTACAGACTTCCACAATGTAAAGTCGATACAGCGGCGAAATTTCATAACAGTGTTAAGTGAAATGCCTCCCACCTGTGATATTAAATGCGGTCGACGGAATTTGCAGTTATTACTGAGCTCCGTTGTGTTTTGTTTAATATTGTTTAATCTAAATTCCTGGAGGATAATGATAAGAGAATATCACTGAAGTTGGGGGGTTAAGTTGAATGCGCTTGATTACAATGTCTTTATAGATTTTCAGATACAATGACAAGAAACTGAAACTTAATTTAAAATGTTACTTAGGTATTCTGAACATCGGCATGTTAAATAAATGTAGATACATTGATTGATGTTAATCAAGGGTGTCACCTACCTCCATACCAAATTTTAACAAAATCGGTCCAGCCTTTTAAACGTGGAGAGGCCTTTATAATATTAGTGTGAAGTGTGATGTGATAATCTAAGAATCAATCGAGAATTATTCTTCAATCATAGTTTCTTACTACCTCAAAACAGTATATCACAAATTATCGAAAGTTAGTAGTAGCTATTAGGCGGTAGTATTATTTCATAATTTGACTTGTCATAGCATATCATTAACAGCGTAACGTTAACGTTCTCACGCGACATATCGAGTTAACGAATCGAGGCCAGCAGGGGCGGGTTACACCCGGTATTGAAAAATTATCTATGTACCGAATAATTCTTCAATAATTTCTTTACCTAACACTACGAAACAGTACCTATTTAAGTACTTAATTTACGAAACCCGAAGTCTATTTTGTCGTTTGATACGTCAAATCATATGCGAAACGTTAACCTTCTCACGCGACACGTCAAGTTAACGAATCAACGCGACAAGAGCGGGTTACACTCGGCACTCCAAAAATATCTATGTACTGAATTATTCTTAAATCACTATTTATTAAACACTACAAAACAGTACCTAATTTAAGAAACCTGAAGTCTATTTTGTCGTTTGATATGTCTACTCATATCACCTACAGCGAAACGCTAACCTCCTTACGCGACACGTCGAGTTAACGAATCGACGCGAGCAGGAGCGGGTTACACCCAGCACTCCCGCCACTTGTCCATTAGTGCGTTCCGTACGACGTAGCCTCACCGCATTTCTGTTCATGTCCAAGTTAACACCTAATAGCCGGGTGCCGATGCGGCCGCACGGAATTGACTCGCCGGACTCGAACGGCCATCATTGCATTACACACCTCTCTCTATCCAGGAAATACGTGTGTTAGATATGTAGCCGGCATTAGCTGTTGTTTAGTTAAGTTGTAGTTATGCGAGTACGTTGTGTACAAAAAAATGTTTGTTGAAAATTATGAGAGGTCACAGAAGGTTAATTTGTAGATCAATTTGATGCAATACATCAAATTTAGAATTAACTATAAAACCCGTCGCTTTAAGTAATTATTACATTTAATTAGAAAGTGACATACACAATCTAAAAGTCACGCCTGTAATTCCCAAGGAGGTCGGTTAGAGACTATTTTGCCTGGATTTGCCTTTACAACAGTATTTCGCCGCTGATCATTAGTCGCGTCGACGGGCCTATTGCAATTCTGACTCCATTACACTACAGAATTTAGACAAAATACCAAAAAAATACTTTGCTATTTCACTGCATTCGGAAGAATTATTTGCAGAAAATACTTTAAATAATAATAATCCCTAACAAATACTAGTACAATTCCTAAAAAAACCAACAACGAAAGCACAATTGTTAAAACTAAGCTGCAAAAAAGCTTATCCTTAACTGATGACGGCGGCTAAAAGAGCTCCACACTATTACGGGAGTAAGTGTTGTTCCAACCTAAAACTAGGCTTTACTGCAATAACATGGCACGCTTTAGGGGAAAGGGAAATCGTTTAAGCCTCTACCCCGGTGTTATGCCACCTGAGTCTCACGAGTATTAGTTACTCGGGCCGGTAATTTTCGGTGCTGCCCACTATTACTGGCTGGACACGGCATTGTTCGTTAATTTCAACCTTTTTACGCAGGAGTATTGTGATTAGCTGTACTCGTGTTTGGGTTGTAATATATACTTTGTATGAGAGCTTGGAATGAGCTGTATTAGTGGGATCAGTAAGGAGAGCGTTAAAAGAATGGAATCAAAAAGATTGACTTGGTTTTGAGTCATTCAAATACTTAATGTGATATTTTTATTAAAATAATAAGATTGGCGACAGCTTAATGAAGTTTTACACTACTTCCCCCAACACTAAGTTTAACTTTTGGAGTGATGTGAAAACGTTGCTCTGAAACGCCCAGACTCGAAGAATAATTTGCAATCACAGAAATATTAGTCGGTAATTGAATCCACACAACATAGCAGTCTTATTACATAGTCACTATATATAACTTTGGACGCTACATTAAAGATGAATAGGTTTAAATCATTATAAAGTCTTACTAAATCCCTTTAGAGATTTGTTACAACTTCTAATCCTATACAAACAAGTATCACTTTCAAAGCCCTAACTTTTACTTCTCCTTTTAGTAAGTTAATCACTCAGAATAATTTACGTGGTCTCTCTTATTAGAGGTAGGATTAAGTGACTGCTTAGTTCCCATAGAGTCCTTCCCGCACCTTATAAAGCACGTTAAGCCATTGGTCAAGCCTGTCAGTCAATTTTGACAGCCTTCACAACGGTCACGGACGTACCAAAATATCTACTGAATGTCTGAATGTCTTTTGTTTTTTGAATTAGAAGATACTCTCAACTTCAGAGGAGTATATAGGGAAATAAATATTGAAGGATATTTACTATTACAGAATTTTGTTTTTTCTGTTACCAAATCATAATTATTAACGTTTTTTTTAAAAATTAATTATCAATTATTAGAAGTAAACACTCGACCAACTAATTGAGGTCAGGATATGAAGCGTCTACAATATTCCGTGCAACGGGACGGATAGGCGAGAGCGTGCAAAAACTGACTCAGAAAGAATGAAGGCATTAGCTAAAACCTCTATTAGACCTCGTGATATACGGCCAAAGGCTCCGCTGTTTCATGGCGATTACTTATAGACCCTACAAATACCCTAGAGGGTCTAACTAAGGGTAACAACGTGCTCCCTAAGTAGCTCAGGTAAAGTGTTGACGCTTTTTATAGTGCCTCAGTATTTATAGCCTCCTGACCTAATTACGTTACGTGAACTAAGCTTCGAGCTTAAGAGTGATTGCAAACGTCTTATCACTTAATTAGCAATTTAATATTTGCTTCTAAATTACTTACTTTTTAATGGCATGCTATATAAGTGGCGTGCGTGTCAGAAGTTTACCTTGTTAACAAAAGACTATCATTCTTCATTTCTTTGTAGTTAGTCAACTTACTAAGTATGTTAGTAAGCGTTCCCCCGGTAAACACGGTAGCGAGTGACATACGTGAGCAAACTCGAACATGATAGAAACGCGTAATCTTTGCGGTCCCCACTCCGAAACTGTCGTTAATAAAACTCCCCTGTGAACTTATCTTCCCTTGGGCGAGATAAAGTATTTTCTTGGCAAAAAAACAAATGCTTGTGTCAGGGTGAAATTCTGCACAATCACGCGCAAAGCCACGCGACGATACTATACTGCAGACTTTGACGATGCAGGCCAGATAAGAACCTGTTTCACGCTCGAACTTTTTTTGCAGTCGGGGTAGATTTGTGTTGGATATCAGACGGAACTACAATATCTTCAAAAGTCTGTTACTTTTTTGTCAATACTTATACCTATAGCTGCAATCTTTAGGGTACATTTAAAGAACCTTAGTATATCAAGGAATATTTTAAAATCCCATGCTAGCCAGAGCTTTTGACATCTCAAGCAATATTGTTTTCTCGGTTTAGACAAAATATTGTTTGAAACTTAGTACCTACAGCATTATAAGTTTTGAAATAGTTAAATGACTAAAACGTCAATTGATACTCATTTGAGGATAAGCATAAAACTACCTCTGGTTTTGCTGACTATTCTCCAACCCTACTCATTTCCAAGACAAAGTTGAACGTTACTTTAATAGCTGCTATAAACCAATCTTAGAAAGGGTTATATCTGATCTAATATGGGTCTATCAATGAAAATTATGCAGGACTCATCTAAACGACAACATTATCGCAGATCATAAGAATATGTGCCTAATTTTATAGGAGCGAGCGAACGTAAATGTTACTTTTCCGTGCCCAGTCTTATCATAACCCATATTCAAGCTAGAACCGTCGCTAATTAAGTACCGTGTCAGTCGTTATTAAGCCCTTATCTCAGACTCATATGCCTCATGAATCAATTAGACGGTCGGGGCCTGGCCAGGGTAGCCATGTTAACAAAGACTTACGATATATTGTAGACACGGACATTGTCCGCTGAGTGGACAAAGGCGGTGATCCGAAAAACCTGCCTGAAGGGATGTGGCGTGTTAAAGTGAAAATAGACGGCCAAGCACTTTATAAGTTGTATTTATTCGTTTTAACTTAGCTCTGATTGTAAGAATACTTTATTCCTATAAGTTTTTCTATCTATCATTAGCATTGACTGCATAAACGTGAACTTACATCGAAATAGCGGTCCAAATGTTTGCGTTCCATGAGTCGGACGCATTCCAAATATTCTAATATGTACCAGAAAACATTAGATGATAGCGCTTATCGCTAAAATATAACACGACCAATTGAAATTGCTTGTTAGTTTTGTATTACATGTATGAGTTAACGTCTTCTTTGCTACAACAGTGTTTGCTACAAATTGACAGCAATTCCACCTTTTCTACTTGTCTGCATGGATCATATAACAGGGTATATATGTATATAAGTACAACGCAGCCTTGATAAACAAGTGAAACTTAATATACTGTCAGCCATTGTATGCCGAGCTTTCACAGTCGCTTCCGCGTTTGAAACAGAAAAAGGTACAGTCCCTGACAAAAGCGATTAACATCACTAAAAAGATATCAAAATTCAAATCAAATAACCGCTCCTTTTATCTTTAATCAGTTTTACTTAGTTTTATTTGGACATGGGCTTTAAAAGAAAAACGCTTTGTCACTTTTAGCCAAAGCTAAAAAGATTTGACTATCATAGAGCCTTTTCTAGGTTAATTTTGGTGTTGTGTTTAACACTGTTGACTTAAAATACTAAATAAATCGTGCCACATGGACTTTAGAAAAATACCGTACAGCCTTGGTTACCGTCGGTGCCTTAAACGCGTCGAAAAGCTATGAAAATATATTGCATAATGCGTTGTTTGAGGTCAATTATTTATTTGACACACAATAAAAAGTAAATATTGATGTGTAGGTAGGCCGGTAGTAACGCCGGTGCTTCTAAAATAAACATGAAAAATTAATTCGTTATTCGACAAATGAATAATTAAAAGTATAGACGTGGTTTTGACATAAACTTACATAAGAACGGGCGTTCTTGTTTTTCTGTATAAAGTACGTAAGATGAATAATAACTATTAAACGTAGCTATGTAACCCGATTTCCATTTATTTTGGATTTATTTAATCCGATTCCTAGAACGTACTAGCAAATTATATGTTGTGGCTACAATATTCTGTATTTTTTCTGTTTATGATAGAATTTGTTTGTGTTATTAGATATAACCCGACCCTGTGTCGGTTTTTCGAACGCCGTCCGACCCAAAGTTTAATTGGGGGAAAAAGAAAAAAATATTATAATGGAATTTTTATATTACCAACCTGCCCCATCTGCAATACAGAAACATTTTTAAATTCGTGGGATCACGTAACGTATACGAGCTTTAAAATAAACATTACTAGCGCTTTTCCAGCGAATCCACTCGTGTTATTAAAATATAATGTTTTATTTTATCTAAATCCAAGATTTTTTTACCTTTTTTATTTATTTATTTATTTATTAAACATACACACTCTATCATTACAGACTGATCCAATACAATAGTGGTTTCCCTAGCCATACACATACAAGATGAATAAAATTAAACTTACAGCTAATACACAATAACAAAAACAAAACTGAACTTGTTTTTGTTATCGTATGTGGAGTATGACAGCTAGAGTTGAGAATTCACCTCTGGTTAATGCACAAAATATTTGAGATGTCAAAAAACTATTTAGGTGCAATAAGTCTTATTTTTTTAACATCGCCCTACACTAGGAATTTCTTCTGTATCGTAGGTACATTTCTTAAACATGAAATATCAAATACTTACACAAACACCCAGAGATAGGACAAACATCTGCGAATCATAAAAAAATTTGTCCCGTGCGGGAATCGAACCCGCAAACCCAAGCGCAGCAGTCCAATCGCTTAGCCAGTGCGCCAATCAGGTCGTCAAACCTATTCCCAACAAATATAATATGTATAATAAAGATCCGTTTAGGCCTGAAAGGGTCAAACAAACCTTTTACTTCTTCGTTCTTCACGAGAAGATAGCCAGCTGGCCAGTTAGCCCTCATCCTTATCATGCAAACAAAAGTTTTACATTGTTGCGAAAAACTTTTGATTTCTAAGTTCAGCAGCTGTATCAATCCCTTACATCTAAGTAGGTTTGTTAATACTTAGATGTCTGAAAATATGATCGTCACAACATCGCGCCTGTATTCCCCGAAGGGGTAGGTAGAGGTGCACATATAGTACTCCCACATTTCGCCAGTTATGTCATAAGTCCCAATGTATCAGGGGGCAAGCCTATTGCTATCAACCGGGCACAAATCCAGACTGTGCTGCTACTGAGAATTACCTAATGGAAAAACCCAGTAACACTTTGCCCGGGATTCGAACCCAGGACCTGTGGTCAGCAATCGCGCTTATCGACCACTAGACCAATGCGGCAGTCAGAAGACAGGCAGAAAATATAATAATTATGTTTAAATATTAACTGCGGCGGTGGTTTATTTTCATCCTTCTTATTCTCCACGTTTCAAACATAACTTCAACTAGAGTTTAAGTTGAGTATACATATATCTCTTCTAACCCTGCAATATTATAAACAAAAAAGTCGAGGTGTCTATTAGGATTTATGTACTAGATTTTAATACCGTAACGTTAATTCAGGTAACGTAGACGAACCATATTAGTTATTCTAACACACCACTGACTAGTACCTACTACCTCATTGTGCCTGTTAATTACTACTACTAATTTATCAACACACCTTAACCAACCCCTTCGGAGAATACTATCGTAGAGACTGCAATATAAATGTTTAGTCTACAATAAAACATATGTATTCCTATATATTTTTCCAAATTCACAGCCTCAAAGGCTACTATTTCGTAAATTATATCGAATGCGTTAGTGAAGAAATCCTTGACTACAAATTAACGTACAGCACATGAACACTATCAAGTGATTACACACCATAAATTATGTAGTAAAAGTAGAGTCGTTAAGTAGTCGTCACCTGCGTCGTCCATAGTCTGAAGCGGGTCGTGAGAGCCCTTATAAGGGGCGGCGATGACAGCCCGACTCAATATAATGCCTACACCTGCTCAAATACGTGTTGTCATAGGGATCACGCTATAGCAATAGAAAGTGATAGAGAAAGCAATAAAATGTAATAATGTTTACTGATTTGTTTATTCGATATAGATGGAGCAATCCCGATGGAAGTGTACAAAATTAAAAATCATTATAAACAGCCCGTTGCAGTCCACTGCTGGACATGAGCCTCTCCCAATGTTTTAAGATTGATTGGCGAAGTGGCTAAGCGATTGGACTGCTGTGCTTAGGGTTGCGGGTGCGATTCCCGCACGAGACAAAACTTTGTGTGATCCTCAGATGTTCGTCTCGAGTCTGGGTGTTTGTGTATGTGATATTTGATGTTTGTGCAACGCAAACGCATCCACGATACAGGAGAATTTTCTAGTAAGGGGCGACGTCTTTTTTTAAAAGGGAAATTAACAATATTAGGCTTTAAATAAAAACTTAACGACATCAGCTAATCATTTTTTCTATATTACTTAAAACGTAGAAGTAGTGATGGCAATATTATGCTCGCCGAATGTTCTCGAAAAGATACGAAACACAACACCGGAATAAATATTAAATCGCCTTCTTAAATATACCACGAAAGTAGTATTTAGAGACTAATGCTTTTATTTTGATTGTAAAACAAAACCATCGTAATCACCATGTACAATCTATAATTAATGTTTCACAAAAATAAACTATAATTAAATATGATTTTTGAGGTAAAACTTCTAAGCGATTAGACATTTAGTCAATCAGCTCGTCAATTTCCTGCATTATCTCTATAAACAAAATTGGAGTATCTGTTTCTATCATAAAAGTAACAGCTTTTTATTCAATGCATATGATAGTATACACGACAAGCATAATACAAATGCTATTTAAAAAAAATTGTCTTTCTTTCTGTTTCTTCAGGTCAATCTCCGAAACGACTGGACCAATTTTGACGGGACATTCACAGGCAGATAGCTGATGTTATAAGGAGTATTTAAAGCTAGGCTTTTCTTTTTTAAATATTTACCATTCCGCGGGATAAAAATTAAATCCCATAAAATTGTTAACAAAACCAGATTCAATCTGCTTGCTGCTGCTACGTACAGGATTTTTTAATCGAAATCCGCGGGGACTGGCAAATCTCTACAAAACGGCATGACCTATTTCATGTGGCTATTGTGGCTCATGCCAATACGAAGAAGAAAAAGAAGTAGAAGTAGTACCTCAAAAGTTACCTATATTAGAAAGTACCAGAGATCGGTAAAACTGACCCGCACGGCAATAAGCTTATTTTTACATGGAGTGAGATATTTTACAGTAATTTTAATGTACTTATACACTTGAGCTTGTCTCTTCAGAGAATACGAACAAGATGTTATCTATATAATCATCATCAGCCGGAACAAGTCCACTGCTGGACAAAGGCCTCTCCCATAAAGGGGCAGGGGGGGGGGGGGTGCCATAATCCCAACGCTTGGTAAGCGGCTTGGGGATCGCAGTATTGGTGGTCAAGTTACAGAAGACGCTGCTGCCCATCTTCTGGTTTTTTTCCCCTTTAGTCGCCTCTTACGACACCCACGGGAGGAAAGGGAGTGGTCAATTCTAGGCCGGATACCACACGGCAGATGCGTATCTATATAATGTAGATATGTAATTAAAGCCACTTAACAGTTACAGGCTTCACGATGCTTACATGAACAATTTGTAGCAATAACATTCATAATTGATTACAATGCCTAATGTATATTAATTGCATTAAATACAATACAATTAGCCAGTCTAAAGTCAAATAACAATATTATTATTAATAATAATACCTATTTGGGCTTTTATAGTATTGAGAGACCTAGCGAAACGGTTACTCGACGCTTCACGTGACCAGAAAGCTGGTTTGTTTTTCAGCCTATGAATCAGCATTGCCACATTGGATAGCAATGCTGCAAGTTACTAGTTAAGATCTAAAAAGGAAGATTATATGGATGCCTTTTAGCCATCGTATTTATTTTGTAATGCGACAACATGTATGATCTGCAGATGTGTGTTAGTGAGCAGTGATAGCCGACCGGTTTGACCGTTGAACTAACAAGTCAAAGGTCGCTAGTTAAAATACCGGCACGCACCAATTTTCGAATTCATGTGCTTGTTATAAATTAGGTATCAATTGCTATAAACGGTGAGGGAAAACATCGTGAGGAAACCGGCACAACTAAGAGATTTTTCAGCGGTGATAAGATAAGAAGAAGAAGATGTCTGTACCTATCAATTTATTCTGGGTGCTTTGTATTGGTATGTGTTAAATTAATTTCTGTAAAACTTACCTACCATGCAGGAGAAATTGTTAGTATCAGGTTAGGTTTTACAAAAATACTGCATAAATCTTATAATAAATCTACTTATAATATATAAATATATTAACACTGTGTTGTTGTACCCTACCATGGTTCCACTTAACAGGCTTACCGCTTTATTATTACCCCCGACAGTCTTGGTTTAGCCGCGACGGGCGCTACTTGAGAGGTTTCGCTAAGGAAACAGCCTTATTAAGAGTCGCATACGGTGTCTATGATCGTAAACATTTAATCAAGAATACGAAGGCATGGTATGCTCCTCACATGAGAATGGGGATCAAAGCATTCTCTCATTTCAAGGATATCATAAAACAACTGACGAATGGAAATGAATAAAAAATATAACTGTTTATTATTTCATAAAATAACTATATTACACCGACTTACAATTGTAATAGTCGCCGACCACCGAGAAGGCGATGGCGAGATAATTTAGACATCTTTTCGGACAGGTCAGGGTTTTGTGGACAAATAATTGGGCTTTGCCCAGCAGTGGGACACTGAACGGGCTATTAAAAAAAATGCCGCTGACTGAGTCGATTTAGGATTATTGTCCTTACTTTCGCCTGGCAAGCAAGTTGTAAAAGTCGAACCTAAATGGACATAACGAAATTTATGTTTAAAATATACCTACATTATAACAGACATTATTATAAAGTATTATAAAAAACCACACACAATATATTATATGACGAAACAATTGCCCATCGTAATTGAATTCTAATCTATACATTATGAAATACTTTATTATTTCACAAGGCTCTACATTAGTTGCCGTTACTACCTAGAAAATATATAATAGAGTATACTTTCTCGTACTCTATCGGAATATCAATCAGAAGAGCGGATATATTATTTTAGGAAACATATAATAGTGAATATTTTTTATCGCTACACTTTCTCCCGAAACGATTTATACTAAGTACTTTATTTAGTCTAGAAATCAGGTTATGTATGTTTCAACATACCAAAATCTCTCTGAAATATAAAGGACTGCGAAAGCCAAGATCTCCGCAACGTCAATACTTTCTCGAAATTTGTATAAAGAAAACATTACTATGATTGCCTTGCTATTCAATACTCGTATTTATTATCAATCGACCTACTTTTATTCCACTCTGTTATTACAATGTTTATACCAACCATCCAACCGTCTTGTAGCTAATAAGTATATAGTAGATATATCGCGCCTGTACTTCCCGAAGGGGTAGGCAGAGGAGCACATATAGTACACCCACATTTCGCCAGTTATGTAGTAGGGGGCAAGCCTATTGCCATCAACCGGGCACAAATACAGACTGCGTGCTGCTACTGACAATTACCCAATGAAAAGCCCAGCACCACTTTACCCGACCCGGGATTCGAACCCAGGACCTCATGCTGAGCAGTCACGCTTAGCGACCATTAGATCAACGAGGCAGTCAGTATTTATAAAAGTCTTAACTTAGTTAAATACATAAATCTTAAATCGTTATTAAATAAATCCTTAGTAAACTATAGCATAATTTTGACTAAACAGCCATAAAAAGTATGCACAATACATTATAATTATAATAAAAAAAAAACAATATTATACATACCATTAATACAGACCAAGTAGATATATTAACGACCAGTAAATTAAGACCATCCTCAATATTACATTCTAAACACCTCAAGACCTACTTAATAAACTTGACATTATTGACTCCACAATATACGTAAGGCTGAGTAATATACGAAAGAAAAAATATAATATATTTTGTACAACGCTGTAATCGGGTAAAATGTTCACCGTCCGTAAAAAAGTCCAATAAATTGAAGGAATATCGAAAATACAGCGACATCGACGTCGATCCGCTAGTTAGGCAACCATAAAACCGAGACCACACCAGAAGAATAAGTAAATATTTTTCAAAAGTAAAGCCCCTGAGGAGTCAAGAGAAATAGTTTTATTGATGTCTTCGCAAAGGCGACGCTAGGAATTTACTTTTCATTACGATAGAAGTTTGTTCGCAAACAGTTCAACACTCGTAGCCGACGGTTAACGCAAAAAATAAGTTGCCAGCTACTTATGTACGGCCTTCTTAGTGATGTTGTGCTTCTGTTGATAAACATACGTTACCGGAGCAGTTCGCGTGTGCTAACATGAACAGCATTGCGAAGTATCGGAGGAGCCGTTAGATACAAAATAAACCAACAAACTGTCTTAATTACCTATGCAAAAGTAAACTGTTTTGTTACCAACTACACATTAAGTCGTTATAAAAACAACACTTTAATGAATGCATTTAGTAGATTTTCATTATGATGTGATACGAACTTTCATCTCGGGAAGTACATTTACATTTACGAAATATCTTCGCGCAAATTGCCTCATGGCTAATGGCGACGCTATATCACGAGTCCTGAAGGCAAAATAAAATTATACAGGTTTTTATAGCGTTCGAAGGCACAGTAGCCCCGGGGGTGTTAAACTGGCGCTTTACGGCCGACGCACGCACTAAGTCCTCCTCAAAAAAAATCCTGGTCCACTACACATAAATTGATTTGCGATGCGAACCTGCGATATTTTTGGGTGATAATAAACTGGAGATCTTGAGATATACTACCGTGGGGAATGCTCTGTGTAGTGTTATTTTAGTACCTATTACTGATTGTTACACTAATACACATTCCGTGTATTATTTAAAATGCGTGATCATTTTTAAGGATAATGTACCTAATATACATAGTCTATACACAAATGCCTACTTCAAAATATACTTTATAATAAATTGTCTCATGTTGATAGAAAATTATCTTAAAAAGGTCGATGCTCTATAACGTTTACATATATACGTTACACATTAATAACATTTTCCGAGATTTTAATTTTTACACATAATTGGGTATTATTATTTACTAGCTTTTTCAAAGAATGAGAAACAAAACTTTTCTTATAAAAACTGTTTTAACTATAAGTTGATTTACCACTGCTCTCTAATAATTTACGAGTACAAATAGGTAACTCTAAATTGTCAAAAGTTAACGTAAACGCCTGAGTTACAGTTTTAGTTTTTAAATAAGTCGTTTTTATTATTCCCTTGTGGCAAGTTACGATAAAAGAGCCTTAAGATCACAGGAATGTATTGTCCTATTGCGGTGCAAAGGTCTTTCTCGTTTACGTACCCTGTAACTAAACTACTAGGGTATAATTAGCTTAATTGCTATTCCAGTAACTGTGCATTGGCGCTTTTTCTGACTACAAGTATTAACGACTTCTACGAGTACTGAAGATTAAAACTAAACGTTTAAATAGATACATAAAATATTGTAAGTATTTTGGGAGAAAGAGATCACGTACATTAGAGGACAATAGGATAAAACCACAAATTCTCTTCGCAAACTAGAGTGGATACAGTGTGGTTATAATAAAAAAATCCCTTTAGACAATTTTCCATTATCTTGGCGTCCATTGTTAGGATCCAGTGGTCAGCGTTTTATGGGTGGACGCAGTGTCGTCGTAACTTCTTATTAAACCGCTGGGGACGCACCGACTTGCCTCTAATTGATTTAGAGACCTCGAAGACCGTGACACTACGGTTTTCTTTGTTTACTTTATGCTGCCAAAACGTTTACTTAAACTTGGAAACTTGACGTAATGTAAATGGACGTCTGGCTTCGCTGATACATTTTAGATGGCCACGAGAGATAGGGAGGAGACTTTGAATTATATCTAGCGAATATGTAAAGGGACGGTTGTTTTTTGCAATTTTGAATCTTTAAGACATGTACCTACACCTAAATATTGGAGTATTATTAAAAGAAAAACGCAAACGCAGTAGTGTAGTTTTATTTGTAAGCCGCATTTAAAAGCACTTATTGTTATGGTATCATTGTATCAAAGAGTTACAGCTCACCTCATAACAAAAGGGTAAATTAATTGAAGCTGTCAACTATAACGTATTTTATTACGGATATAATTGAAATATTTCATTCAGTTTAACGTCAAAAATAATCCAGCTGACATGTGAGTGTATAATTGTATAAACAACCAGCATTACAAATACGCACGTTCTGAAATAGTCGAACATATGAAAATGAAGCAATTAAAATTTCATGGCGACCGACACGCCATAATACTATAACTTTTACTATTTTGCAATTACTTGAGCGATATAGCAAAAAAACTGCTTTTACATTCTCTACTCCAGAAACTAGTTTTATGAAAGCTTTTAAGACGTCCCCGAGCTCGCTAATTGATTTAACAGCCACGACATGAAGAATTTAAGGTCCGTTAAACACGCGACTCTCGTCATTAAGTCACAAAAATTAGTGACGCGAACACCCGCCTCTGCGTTCATGCATAAAGGTTACGAGTCCAATAAATAAACGCCTAAAAACTTAAGGTGAGTTAATTTGATAAAAAGAGTTTACCGCGGGCCCAACAAAAGGCATTTAAAGGCAAAGGAAGCAGAAAACGACGGAAGAAAAATGAATGATTACAGCAAAAAGGGCTATCAAAACGAATGATAAACGAGCTTAATCCAAGCCCCATCCTTGTTTTATTACCACTGGACGATTGTAAAAACGTATTAGTGGGCGGCGCCGCAGAACTCTGGGTCCCGGCGACGATCTATGACACTTTAGTTGACCTTTTTATATCCAATAGACGACGCTGGCGGTAATTTATTGAACCTTTATTACCCTAAAATACAATCAAACCAATGATAATAAAAATACTTATCGAATTAAGTAGGCATTGGATCAAGTGGCCATCAATATTTTTTATGAAAATTTATTAAGTCGTGCAGACTATTTATGCACTTATTTTTCGATGGGTACTTAAGATTATGTAGCCTTATTTATTCTTAAAGGTTTTGAATAACAATATTTAAGACCTTTTATTCAAGTCTAAAAAAGATTTTACGATGTTAGGTTTTATGATAGAAAATTATAGTTTTAATAATATATTAAATTTGTTTTCAATAGAGTATCACTCTAACTTTATGTAACTAATCCCTTTTTAACAACCTATAAAATTCGCCATCTAGACTTGTTACGAAGGACATCCATCGTCCGCTAACTAGTCGTCGACTATGATCACACAATACTTATATGTAAATAGATCACCTATTCAGGTGGAGTATAGTACTCATACTCCAACATGCGACTTTAACTGGTTTTTTTTAGTTTAAGCGTTCTACTAAGCTATTTATCAAATTTCAATGAATCTTTAAGTCGTTTGTGAGCACATATTTTCATGCACATTCTACTCAGCTGGTTCAAAAAACAACATAACGTAAAGCCTGTATTCCCTATTGATGTAGCCAGAGGTGTTAAGTACCTACAGCAGTAGCTTATAGGTTCCTTGCAATAAGGGATACCTGGTCCAAAATAAAAATAATAGAATAGGTAACCATAGGTAGGTCCCACGAAAAAGTGGACAAATAGTCCAAAAATAAAAATAAGACCATTCTAACCTAAACCCGCTTATTAGACCGCATAATAGCAAAATTCATAAATTAGATACACTGACCCCGACTTGCTAGTTAAACCAGTATGTAGGTAGAAGGAAGAGCTCATTAAGCCTACGGAGGCTTCTTGTGTAGCCGTTATAGTGCGGAGGGTGCATGAGTGTCGGCGATTCACCCTCGCTCTAACCCAGTGGGGATGTAAGCACACAAGGAAAATATAAAAACTAGAATTAATTAGTATTAGTTCCCTTTTAGGATTCGCACAAATAAGTAACGTGGTCGCAATACATAGATGTCTTCGTTTATCAGGAGTCTTTAAATGCTTCTGTGCTAATAATAAAGTTGTCGTTTTATTAAGACGTGTCTTAATTTTAATTAATACTAACAAACTTATTGATGCGCCTATTTTAATGTTGACGACCTGATTGTCACGGGGTAAAAACTTGTGCAATCTGCAGATGTTCGTCCCAAATTTAGATGTTTGTGTATGTGATATTTCATGTTTGTAGCTATCCAGCTACCCGGCAGATCAGTCGATCTGCGACGGTAAGCCGTGCTCGCCGCTGTCAGTCTTGTGATGGGTGACCGTTTTCACATGTCGAGACCCCACCGTGCTTCGGAAGGCACGTAAAGCTATTGGTCCTGCGCCTGATCTCTCTCTGGTCGTGTCGGTCTACCGTCCCATCGAATTATGAGAGTGAGGGAATAGGGAGTGCAACTGTGTCTGCGCGCATATTTGTGCACTATAATATCTCCTGCGCAGATGGCTAGTCTCAGCTGAGACAGGCCGCCGTGACCAAAATCCGGTCAGGAGGACATTATTTCATGTTTGTAGAACGCACCCACGATACCCTATTAAATTTATTATTTTTGGCCATCCTAAGCGTTGCAAAAAAGAATACTTAGTATGTATGCCGTTTAGATATACATACAAACATTTTTCTACAATAGAAACGTGTTAGTACGGTGTAACGTTTTCACTAAAGTATCTATAACTTTGTATGCTTAGCCGCCAATTTTATGTTCTATTTATCATAAAATATATTTATAACTTTCTTTATAATATCATGCCAACAAAAAATTTAATAACTGGATGATATATTTTGACTTTATTGTCCACACCATTTTTTATGATATTACTTTTTATTTTATTTCTCATTGTTCGGTACTCGAATCCCAGTTTTCTAAGGAATATAAAAATGCTATTCATGCATTGTGAAACTCAGGATAATTAAAAAAATAAATACTTATTCGTCCTTTTGTAAAAGCTAACTTTAAAATGACTGTGTATTTTTATATAAAAAATGCTATTTGGCGACCGTAAAAGACTTTTTCTGAAGATTCTTGCTCAATAAATTATAGAATTCACAATTTTCATGAAACATTTTATTAAATGCTTTTGAATTAATTTTGTCGCAGTTTTTAATGACTCAATGTCATTCTGAGGTGAATAGCACCGTCACTTCGCCAGCTATATAGTGGGTCACAATCCCCAATAACCAGGTATAGATACAAATTCTATGCTTCTCCTGAGAATTACCTAATGGAAAAACACAGTAACACTGCCTGACCTTAAAATTTGAACCCAGGACCTCGTGCTCAGTGGCCACTAGACCAACGAGGCACTACTGAAACTCACGCTAATTATATTATTTAAAATATTTTTTTTTTAATAAAATAAAAAGTAAAAGCTTCTGCCGTAACTGTTGCAATGAATAATCTTAATGAAATACGCCTAAATGTAAGCGGAACGATAAATTCGTCTGGGTTAAAATATTATTCTCGGAAGTCATAAAGAAAATTTTATTTAATGAAGATAAGATTTCTGGAAATAAGAATGGAGTTTCTCAGTCGTTGAAATAATTAGAAACAACAAGAAAGACCGAATTCAAATTAAATTCTAAAACTGTTTATTATTATTCAAATGAAAGAAGTTTATTTTATTCGTTCGGAGTTCGGAGACACGTCGTATTTTTGCAACTTAAGTATTTCTATACATGCATGTGGATTTTATTTGACAAGATGCGTAAATATTAAAATGATTTGAAAACTTCCGAAAGATATTATTTAAAAAGCACATCAAAAGAACCCCAGACTTAAAAATTCTAAATATCATTTCACTATCATGCAAGCAATTACGTATGACATATAAAAACATTCGCAAACAATGAAATCACGGAGTTAGGGGCCCAATATATAACCCCGACAATATTTCGGGTCGGTCCGACCGTCGGATTGGGCTGAAATGCTTTATGATCCGGCCAACACGCAGTTACGCGTCTGGACGCCTGTGGCATGTGGACAGAACTGCAAGCCATGATTTAGGTCCTTTCATTTCACAACAGTTTATTTTTAAATGCCTGCAGTGCTCACTGTTTTGGGTTTTCACATTTTGTATTGATATTACGTGAATGATATTAGTCTTATGTGTAGTGTTACCTATTTACAAAAGGTAATATGTCATGTTAACTAACAAACTTCGATTAGGTATTCATTTTACAGATGGAAAAGGCAGGGTGGAAACTAAATGGCCTCTGCTTACCCTGCGTGAAAACAGGCGTAACAGTGTGTGTGTGTATGTATGAGACGTCAGGAAATCTACGTCACGCAAGGGCATTCAGGAACATAGCAAGTGCGGAAGTTTTTTTAAATTATTGTCAAATCAGTAATAAAAACAAAATGGTATAATTGTTTTGTGTGTTATGCAAATGTTTACGTATCTACTATTATTTCCAGAGATGCAATGTTCTAAAAAGAATGATTATGTTAGTACTCTTTGCGCGGGCGTAGAATGAAGCAGTGTAAGTTGACACTACTTCGTCTCAACTACCTACTTAAGATTTGTTTAAACTAAGTAAACTCAGATATCTAATAAGGGCCAAGGTTTAAATACTTTTTTTAAGTTATTATCGTAGATTTCTGATTTATCAGATTACAAAGGACAATTAGGTACATTAATTAAAGACAAGACATTCATTATGTGATATGACCTCATCTTATTTACTTTAAGTTTCCCTACACATTATTTCATTTAATATTATTTTAATATATGCAATATAATATGTCATAATGCCAACGATCTCAACTGTTATATACCTTAACTAGTAAACCTCATAACTTATAATGACGTAAAAACAACATTGCTTAAATACGAACTCCTGAATCAAGAAATCTCAATGTTGGGACAAATAACTACTACATACCTTGTGTTTGTAAAAACAGTAAATTACATATATAAAGAAATCAGGTAATAAACTGCGTAAACATTCCAAAGTAACGGCGTAAAAAAATTACTATACCTGTTTCGTACGCATAGTTAAAAAATATCGTTTTGCGCATTCCACTGCGGGAAGAAATACACAATAACAATGTTCCTTACGTTAATAAGCTACGATTTATAGCCACCGTTTATAAGCTCATAAATATGTTCGCAAAAATAACTGCTTTCCCTAATTTATGTCACCTTATAATATGAAATGTTATTTTACAAAAAGAAAATTGTTGGTCGTCGATTACTTGAACGCGTACTAATGAACCCTATAAAATTGCAAAATGATTTCAAACAAATTATATTTTATTTGTTTCGTCCAATAATATCTCGGAATTATTTTTCGTTCATTTCTGTTTTATCTTTCGGTGGAAGTTGAAATTCGCAGGATTTAGAGATTAGTACTATTCAGAAACCAGCCTGTGATCTCACCGTCAAAAGGTTTTATTTCACATGTAGGGCCGTAAAAGGCACTAATGAAAGGACTACTCTAGTTGGCTGTTTGCTTCAAGGAAAGGGATGGGTCTTTTCGTGGTAGTTGATCGATGGATTCGGTGAAAACGGTAGTAATCTTTTAGACCAGAATGTTACCATTCTAATTTCATTATCTATGTATGTAATGTAACGGTAAAACCATACGTTACGATACGAATGCCGTATTAAAAAGTGCATTAGGATTTCTATGCTAAATCACATAGGAACATATCAGATTTTTTGAGCCACGGACAGCTGCTTGCTTTCGACAACACACAGCATTACACATATCGATAAACACAAAATAACACCATAATACGTAGATATATTACCATATGTAGCATTAATTTAAATCATCCTTTATTCTAGTTGTAGCCCTTAAACGACTCGTACAAAAGATAGGCGGAGTTTGGCTCGTTTATCAGCCCTTTATACGTACCCCCTAAATGCACTGCGAATGACTTTTTTTTACAAAAATCTTGTCGCACAACAGCAGACAAGATAAATGCCTAGTACAAGTAATTTATAAGCCAGTTAAAAAATCTGGGCGTTTTTAAATACGTGAAATATACATGGCATTATTTAAAACAACGTTTTCTGTAACCTAGGATGTATGTAACACCCTAGGATGCCTAGAGTTATGGTTTTTTATCACGCGAAAACACACTCCAAATTAATAAAACATATGTTTTCTTTTGTCGCTGATCTTATCTAGCGGTCGATTTCTTGGTCAAACAAAGTTACATTGGGTATTCCTGTATTAAATTAAATCGATATATTAACTTACTAAATTCATAAGAATCAATGATGATATCTAGTAAATCAGTTAGAAACTGATGGAAGCAATCTCTGATTAATTAATCAATGTTGTCCAATAGTAGTAATCAATCGAATTCGATTCGAGCATGTATTTCATGTCACTACACTACCTACGCATGTTATAATTAACCATACCAAATTAACAACGTACCTTTACAATACGGTTCGCGTGACCTAAATAAAAAAGAAAAGAATCGCAACAAACAGAGCTATACACTTCAGCATGAAACAAACGCAAGAAACCGCTGTAATAAACTCCGGCTTGCCTTAGAAATAAGAAAGCGATTGTAAACATGTTATTTAGCGTTGTAAATCGGCGTGTTATCTGCTTTACTTAAATCATCGCCTTCGCTATCAGCACAATAAATAACACGGCCCGTATTATCTGCGAACATAATCGGTGATGTTTCGGCCGCCTTATTTCCTTCTGCGGTTAAATACACTTCCCTAAAAAAATATTTATTCTCCCGCCGTGCAAACAATTGTGGAATTCTTTTGGCTTGTTGATTTTTGCTGTACTTAGTAAATGGAATTGAATTGTGACGACTGCTGATCCGTTTCGATGGGATTTTCAATACAGTTATATTACTAAAGCTGGATTGTTATAAATTATATGGATATTGTACTCGTGTGCTTTGGATTTAGCGTTTAAATTCAGGCTGACAATATAAACAGTGAACATGCTATATGAAAATTTTTGTATTTCATCATCATCAGCCAGAAGACGTCCACTGTTAGATAAAGGCCTCCCCCTTAGAACGCCACAATGAACGACACCTTGCTATTTGCATCCACTGGTTGCCCGCAAGTCTGACGATATCGTCGGTCCACCTGGTGGAAGACCTGCCAACGCTGCTATTTATATTTAGAAATCCCGAATTAATAATTTTATTAGTTAGTATTGATTTATGTTGTATTTAAGGTTATTGGCCAAATACCAGATGAATCACTGTTTTCTAAATCATTCAGCCAATCCTTAAATAATTATCTTTTTACCTAACAGCAGCAAAGCCAATTTGGGGGGTTTATTATCGATAATTATTTTGACTGACTCCCATGAAGACAAACCCGTCAAGTTCAAATGTAGGCATGGCGCCATGACTACTCGAATGTTTCTCAAAATTTTTGCGACGAATACCGGTAAAATATACGGACATTCGGGCGACGTCGTTCAACGATGCGAAATGGAGATAAGTAACTTATATTTTTTCTAGGCTTTCACGTTATTCAAGAGAATGTCAAAGAATAAAAAGAATTGCACTCATTGTTGGTATTCTCTCGCGCCTTTTTGCCACGAACGTTGAAAATTTTTATTTATCGCGACGGTCATGTTTGTCGTATAAAAATGTTCGGGTGACCTCATTACGGCATGAATATTTCATGGAGAATAAGTTGTAATAAAAATAAAAAAATTTAAATAAAAAATTATAACCTCCTTCAAAAAACTCAAAAGTGAAAAATAATATTTTATCACTTCACTTTACATAAGCGAAGTGGAAGTCGGCGCCAAATCCTATGCGTTCGCTTAGTTTATAGTGTTAGCTTTTAAACTATGAACCACGCACGTATGGCAGCATTCTCATAAGTACTATTTTTCTGAATCGCTTAATGGATGTTGGGATTTGGCACCGACTTCTACTTCGCTTATGTAAAGTGAAGTGATAAAATATTATTTTTCACTTTTGAGTTTTTTGAAGGAGGTTATAATTTTTTATTTAAAATTTTTTATTTCACGATTTTTTGGCTTTAGATTCTGCTAATGTGGTTTTGCTATTTGTATGACCATTTAAGCGATTTAAATTTTGTTTTGTGAATTGGGTATTTAGTGAAATATAATAAACCACACGACGATAGATCGTTGCAGGAAATGAAAAGACTACGAAATCTGTCTTCCGATAATGAAGGTAGATAAGTAAGTCAGTAGTACATAAGTAAGTCATAATAAACCTTTTATTTACGAGGCAAAATTATCCAATGAGTCCTCCCACCCTGGGTGGAGGGACTGTCAGACTTGTACTGACAGTCATACTACTGTCATACTCATCCACAGTGTTCCTTCAATAGCCCTTTACGTTCCAGGGTCACGGTTACCCAGGGACAGTACCGCGATCACGGATCAGCTTACGTAATTAGGACGCATGAAATTTGAAGAGTTTTGTTCTTATAACCGAATATCTCATCAGAACAAACATCTAATTATTTTTCAGTATTGCGTTTTTTTTGTAAAACGTTGTAAGTGACCTTGAACATTTTTTTTTTTCGAAATTGTTTTTATAACCTTTGTAGTGAGTACAGGCGTGATATTATGTTGTGTGATGGCGTAAACAATGCTTAGATATGCTATAGCAACAATCGCGGTTAATCTGCTGTTATTTATTGAAGAGTTCCCCCGATTTCTACAAGATCCCATCATCAGGTATTGAAATGGTGACAATGGGACCACACGGGAAGCACCAGCTTTCAAATAAAAAAAGAATCATGAAAATCGGTTCACCCAGTCGCAAGTTATGAGTGAACAAACATAAAAAATAAAAAAAAATAAAAAAATACATTCGAATTGATAACCTCCTCCTTTTTTTGAAGTCGGTTAATAATAAGTATTCTGACATTGTGTGACACGGGGGTCGTTACGTTCAAGTCGACACGTTCTGGAATCGACTCAGTGGACTTTAGTTGATGCTGTCAAAATATAAACAGCTTAATGCTAGTAATAATAAACTACGATATTAAGCGGTGGATTGTTTTTTACCGGTGGAGCAAATGCTTATAGTTTTCACTATCATATTTTAAGTAAACAGAGACTTTTTAAATGAACCGGCTAGTCGAGTTCCAAGATTTTTTCTCGCTTATGTCTCCGTTATTGCACCAAGAGCTATAATTTTCAACACAAGAAATCGACAATACCTATGTAATAAAATATTGAGTAGTGAGACATTTATAAAAATCAAACAATTGTTATTAAATACCATGGAGCTACAATATCAGTCATCAGACCATATATACCCTTCCCAAAATAAATGATACGAATCAGCTAGTCAGCTCAGCTGCTATAGTTTTCAAGTAGAACTGGAATAGAAGTGGAACGATCATATTAAAAGTTTTTATATTCAAGTTACGTAAGCCCGCCGTTTCTTTTGCGATTAGGCCCCCGATTATAATCGCGTCAACTAGAGCTGTTACCACGTTGACCCCACTCGAGCAGCCTCGCTGACAATGCGATGACGTCGTGTCGTAGTTTGAACGCGCATTAGACAAACACTGACACAAAAATGTAACTTATTTCTTATAAGTTGTTTTAAAAGTAGGTAAGAGATTTTTTGTAACTGATTTATCCTTGAGAATATGATATTTTATTTATTTAAAAGACTGTTTTACTTCTTTATTATTTAAACTAAACCTTGTAGCTATCCTTTATCTTCGAACATAATTGTTAACCTTTTCCGCCCCACCGCTGGGCAAAACCCTCTACTCATACGAAACTAGAACGACCATTCATGGTACATTATTACATCATAATAATTATATTATATTTAATGTCGGACTAACTAAAAACAAGACAATCTTAAACAAAAAAAAATTCAAGTAAATGGATCTCAGAAATTGAAATGCCAAGTTCGAGAAAGCACTTAAATGGAAAAAGAGGTGTTGGAATATTACTTGATTTTTAAAATAGCCTGTTACAATATAAGCGTCAGTATTTCTAACGAGTAGTAGTTACCACCATTTCTTCACAAAGCTTGTGGTTGCCAGTATAGCGTTGCAGAGCTAATTTATAAATGTCCCAGCCAGCTTTCAGCAGAACTTTACCTTCTAAAAGTCGTTGAACTTTGAATACAGAGTTAATATTAAGCAGCTGTCATTCTGAGCAGAGGGCGTTTCTTTTAAATAGTAATTTTGTACGGCAGCTCACAAAGAGAGATGAAACTTGAATAGATCTTTAATAAAGGGTAAATAAGATCGTATATTTCGTACTGTAGCATTTGTACGTACAGACAGCATAAAGGCGACAGACAGGGACAAGTGGAAGGAGGGAATTGGCAATTGCCCTGCAGTGGGACAATATGGGCTGACAATAATAGTAATAATTAATAAGAAGAGGAGTTGTGACAGTCAATTTGGACACCTATATACCAGTCGCACTTGCCTTAATAAGCCAATAAATGAAGATAATAGATAACCATGAATTAATCGGTAAATACAGTAAATAGTTAAAGTTACTTTGAGAATTTTGATATCCACCAAATACAATAAAATTATGAGAATGCTATCAACAATGTAATACTATCTACTAGAATAAGGATGTATTTGGTCAGATTTGATATTCAATGACACAACTCGGAGATTCTACAGGTACACCCAATTACTTACGGGTCCCATGTAAAAAGGAACGAGCCTAATCGTAACGCGTTCATCCCCTCTTAAGACATTACATATTTATGCTTAGGAATGATATATTTAATCTGTTCTCCACGGACGGACACGGAATAATATTTCTGTTTTAACTTTTTTAAGACGCTTGAGGGAACGCTACAAACGAAGATAGTAGCAGACAGCGGTTTTAATGAAAAGAAAACAAACACATCACCACCACACATCCGCGTCAAAACGTAAAGTTTTCTTTAAAAAAATATTCACGAGCAGTTCGGCGTCGGACATTGTACACACTAAATGAAACTTTTGTGGGGCTCGTAGCTATGCGGCTACCCGGCAGATCAGTCGATCTGCGAGGTTAAGCCGTGCTCGCCGCGGTCAGTCTTGTGATGGGTGACCGTTTTCACATGTCGAGACCCCACCGTGCTTCGGAAGGCACGTTAAGCCGTTGGTCCTGCGCCTGATCTCTCTCCGGTCGTGTCGGTCTACCGTCCCATCGGATTATGAGAGTGAGGGAATAGGGAGTGCAACTGTGTATGCGCGCATTCTTGTGCACTATAATATCTCCTGCGCAGATGGCTAGTCTCAGCTGAGACAAGCCGCCGTGACCGAAATTCGGTCAGGAGGACATTACATTAAATGAAACTTAATGTCATGGCATTGTATTGGAGATATTATACTGGATCTTCTTGTAAAACAGTATTCCGCATTATAATCCTGCCTATCCCTGCTAGAGGCACCATTTTAGTAATCCAGCAAAAAAGTGGCATACTTCTTTCGCTGGATTACTAAAAAGGATCGTAGCAAATGAAAATCCGTGGTCTCTTCCTACCCTCTGGGACATGCTGAGTGTATGTAAGTATGATAGTAATCCACAAAAATGACAAGCGAATGATAAGCTATTATAAACTAGATTACTAGACTAACATATTTCCATTCAGTACCATCGAGGCTTAGAAAAATAAACCATTGGATAAAACCCCACACTAGGATTTTATCCAGTACTCTTAGGTACAGCATGCACAAACGTGAATCTCATATACAAACGCTGCAGTCCGAAACATACGAGTATATCCGTCGGCCAAACAAACGTTAGCCTTGCAGGAATCAAACTCGTAATCCTTAGAAACGTGTGTTTACAAAGAGTAATGCCTGTTTCCTAGTATATAGGTAGAGGTAATGGATTACCATTAGCTATGATCCTGGCATACCACCTTTTCCTCTCACCATATCGTCATTGGTGTTACTTTGTCTTTCATTATTTATCTTTGTGAAATAAAGCATCTCGCCATTTTTCGCCCTTATTTCAGGGGTAGATCGAATCAAAACTTAGCATTCCTTAGACTCAAAACATATGAGTCGAAAACCATTAGTTCCGGTGTCAGTTAGTTTACTACTTGGTAACTAAGTAATTATCAAACTAATAAAGACTTAATTGGGTGTAGTTGAGATACTTCATTATTCTCAGCCTTGCTTTTCTATTCATAAATCCAGACTTTTTGATAATCTTAGAACATGATACTGACAATAATGTTATATTTTGACAAAACCTTTTGTAGTTATTTCTGTACAAAAAGCTAAAAGTGCTGACCTACATCAACGTACAAACAAATCGTCTATGCATGCCATCTGCTAGGTGAGGTTGTAATGCACTTGCTATGAGACAATAGCTTATAAAAAAAGTTCAATAAAGGAATATTTGATGTAAAGCCTTTAACTCTATTACGCTATTAGCCTCTAACTCTAGTTCCAACGAATTTTAACGTATGACAACTTTACAAACCATGCAGTCCTTGTGCTATATGTTTATGTATAACCTTTTTTATCAAACCCAGTTAAAACCTTATTATGGAACCTCTCTTTCTATTACAATTCATACATTTATCGATCCAGCCAATACTGTAAAGATAATTAACTAAGCGAGATTTAATTTAATTTGATTTGAGACTTAATTTGATCGTTCATTGACATTAAAAAAATTTATATAAAATATTAATAATATTATATACAACATTTAAAACTACTACCCATCCAATCAACTAAATCTATACTTTTCCAACTTCAAAGACATAGAAAAGTGTAGTTCTCTGAAATTCTACCAAGCGAGTTTCTACGTTTTAATCTCATTAGTTCAATATACTTACTTAGCAGTACCTTTTTCTGAGGCTACAGAAATGTCAACTTCCTTACTAAGAAGAAGGCACGACGAATACTCGTTGCTCGTATGCTTGACAAAGGTAATTTTATTGGAATCCTCAGAACAGTTTGAATTCATTTCTAATCATATAGAAGAGCGTTCGATGTTCTCACAACAGTTTCATCTACCCTACGGGCCAACAAACAATTTTTCAGCAATTATAGTCACATACATATGTTTGCGTACGCAACCTTCGACTTGAGATCGTCTCCCCATCACTTTGTAGCCGATAGGCTCGTCAATGTATAGCGTGTCATATTCCTTGCGCACCGCTTTGAAGAAGGTGATGGGCACCGATAATGGGGCCTGACAACGAGTGGCGGGCTGAAACCCGCCGCAAAAGGGAGTAAAAGGAGAATCGTATGGTAATTATGTGCACTTGTATGTACTTTGTTTTCAGCGGTATACCTTTAACAGTACCCTACGGCAGTACAGTAACCTAATGAGCTACAATTGTGTTCTAATTAAACCAAATGCTGTAAAAGCATCATAACAAGTCCGTATTTTGTTGGTAAAATATTAAATAAAATAAATTCTACTGAAACATCTAAAACAAGAACAAACAGTACTAATTAATTAGAACTGCTGGTTAAATCCCAGCTTATAACTCTTAAACTTTTTTATTTCCACACAAAGTTAAAAAGTTACGATCGCTTTACCAAACTTCAGTGGGCGTCAAGATGGCGGATGCATCACTCCCAAAGGAGAATATAATTGCGTATAAAAAATTGCTCGTTAATTATTGTTTTGTTGGTCTAGTGGTCACAAAGCGCGATTGCTAAGCGTAAGGTACGGACTTCGATTTCCGAGCAGAGCAAAGTTATACTTATAATGAGCAGAAAAACGGGGGTGTATTGACTCCTGCTAAAGGAGAACTCCGCTGACTTTTCTCCACCCTTTGAAGATTACACGCCTGTTTTTTTTTTATCGCCCGACCCTAGGATTTTTTCCTCTATTGTGACTGTGTTCCACAAACATAAAATATGACATACACAAACACCCAAACAAAAAATTTTGTTCCGTACGGGAATCGAACCCTTTGTGCAGCCGTCTAATCGCTTCCACTGCGCCAATCAGGTCGGCGTTGTATGTATCGAAATACAATCATTTAAAACTCTTTATTAAGCACGAGACAGCAAAAACATCGCAAACATTTTATAAAACCGAGTCGTTAAAGCAAGACGCGCAAAAATAGCGCTTAAACCTGAGCTTACTTTCGTATTTCCATAATACAACACGAATGTACAGGAAATCAATCATATCTGACATTGGATGCGGTATGTGCTCCGTGATGATGTACAGAAACCGGCTGCGAGTTCCCAGGAAGATAACTGAGGATAACACTCCGCGGTTCTGTTCTCATTTGTAACCCTAATGGAACTTTTTTCAGAGCCCTTCACTTTTTCTACGTCAGTTTTTCAGACGCCGTATTTTAATTGTCCTTATTCACTGTTAGAAAATACGTCGGTAATTGTTGTTAACAAGATATTTTAATTATTATTTGAATCTTCTTAGTAAATTGTTTTACATTACATTGTACAGATTTTTGCACATTGATTTTTGTTTTTTTCACAAAGTCAATAGCTTTGGTAATGTACTTCATTCTTAACAACTTAAACTAAAACAATATTAAAAACAATCGTGTCATTAGTTTTTTTGAAAGTCGTCACCAGTTTACACTAAGTTCTCGTCGTAAACAAATTCTTAAAATTCTCATCAGGCGACGTAACGCGTCGAGTTTGACACAAAAACTGAAACATCAACTTTTTTTATTTTTCGTACGCAATATAAAGGGTCGTTTGGAATTTTTTATTGTCACTGAATGATGCACGTTCAGGAGCACGTACAAGGCCTATAAAAGCGAATGACTGAATCATAAAAAGGGTTGAATTTATTGATTCGCATTGACGATGACTGCGGGGTGTTCAAAACAGTGTGATGGAAATAGAGAACGCGGCTCCGGGCCCGCGCCGCCGTCCGCGCCGTCGCGTCCCGCTGCCAGCGTGCGCGCCTAAACAATTTACATAATATGATATTATCATCTACCGCCATGATATTTGGCTCGACGCTATTTTCAGTCACTACGAATATCTCCTAAGAAATTTATTGCCACCAAGGGAGGAAACGAGCCAATTTCTTGTATCGTGTGTATTGAATTATTTTTATTTTTTTCGTATGGATATGCTGTATAAATTTGTCATTTTATCGTTATCTTCGTGAACCATAACACATCAAGAACTTATTACCTACCCATGAATGCCTTTGTTGTAAACATTTGGTTGATACTTATGAATATCTTCTTCGAACCCAATAATAAGATATTACAAGATTGCTTTATACTAAGATGCTTTAAAAATTATCAGCTGTGAATAGACGTAAGGTAATCTCCTCTGTTCCTAAGGCCATCGAGTGGTTTTGTCGTTTTATAGTATCTACACTAAGTAACAGTAATAATAAATAACACGATACTGCTAAATACATGCAATTGTTGAACGCAAAGTTTTATAATATTGGTAGGAAATTCATAACCGTAATCACCCCTTAATATTGTATTTGCACTCATACAAAATGTACACACATCATCAATACCTGGTTTGTCGTCAAAGGTAAAATTTGTTGAAATGTTTTTGGGTGTTAAATAAACAAATCGACTTGATCCTCCGACCAATCAATGAGCAATAAAATTCTCCTCACCATAAGTAGACAGGTCATCAATTTGAAGCTTATTTTGTTATACCCATCTACGTGGGTGTGAGTTTACGTATGTTGCACAATATACATCATTTGCCGCTCATAAGTCCTGACTTTTGTTGTATTATTTGTCTCACAATATTGTTCCACATTTTGCCACTCATTATATTATAACTGCTTATTTAAGGAGAGCGGTGAAATGTAGGCTTGAAGTGTGAAAGGGTGTGTACTGTAAGGCACGTGATAAAGAAGAACATCTTGATTTGAACTTCAAAGAATCTGGCAAGATGGTTCATCAAAGCACCGGTAACCGGTGTCAGTGTGGTACTTCTGACCAAAACATGCACAATGCACACTTCCTCGAGTGTCACTGAAAGACCTAACCAACGCCTCTGATGCCACTAGCGACGTGGCTACTTCTTTGGTATAAAAAATATAAGAAAAAAATAAAAATGAATATATTATTAGAGCACTGTTGACCGCCTCGTTAGATTAGTGGTGGATAAGCCCGACAGATGAGCATGAGGTCCTGGGCTCGAATCATGAGTCAGGCATACTTACTGGGTGTTACTGGAATTTTTCATTAATTAATTCTCAGTTGCATTACGGAGACTGGATTTGTTTCCGGTTGATCGCAATAGGCTCGCCTCCTATTATATTGGGTACGTCCCAATGTTAACAGACATAAATTATATGTTATGTATATATGTTAAAACTAGCTGCACCCAGTGGTGTTACCCTCTACATTTTCATAGGATAATAAGCCTATATGTTAATCCAGGGTGTCAGCTACCTCCATCCCAAATTTTTGCAAAATCGGTCCAGCCGTTTGTGCGTGAATAGGTAACAAACATACAAACACACACACAAACACACTCACAAACTTTCGCCTTTATAAGATTAAATAATAATGTGATAACTGACAAAACATGGTTGTAGGTACCTCTGCCTACTCCTAGTTATATTATGCTACCGTTGACTCGAAAAGATGAAGATCCTTACTTCGAACATACACAAAGACCTCAGTAAGTAACCTGTAAAGTAAGTGTAAATGAATTTCACAGGTGATTCCGACGTGGGTATTCTGTAGTCGTCACGAGACTGACGCGTAACGCGACGCCCGCCATTAAAACGGAATAATGAAACACCTGCGGTTTTCGACGTTTCTCGATACTCGTGAACACCACTGGATGTGACGTCATTGAGACGGTGATCCTGCGTAATGATGTTTCTTCTACGAATTTCTATACACACGCTATACAAATTTTCTACATTTAAACGTACATATGTGACAGCTTAGATATTTAAATATATTTTTATTTCTCTAATATAGATTTAAGGAAATATTAAGACTATCGTTGTCCAAAGCAGGTTTAATTTAATCAAAATGTTATCTCGGACTCATACAAAAGCGTTAAAATTAATCATTTGCACGTGTTTCAGTATCAAGATTAAATATTTCAAGATTCTGAGTAATTTTACTTACGAAGAATAAGTTTCCATCAATCCAGTTCATTGGCTTGTAAAATTAATTATCTAGCTTTTACTCAACAATAAATGTCTACAGAATTAATAAAGCTATTAAAATCCTTTGTCTTTTCTAGCAGAAACCGTACATCCTCGCACCTCACCACCGCTTTGTTCTCGGGTGTCCGTACAAAGCAGGCGTTGCACAAATAATTATGTGCATACAATTATTTCCTAAACGTTTGTTCATAGCTTCTCTCCGTCTCAACTTCGTAGCTCGTAGCGTGTACAACGCCGTAGACCGTGCTACGACCTAGTGATGTATGCAAATTTTTATTGATTTAACCAGCATTTTGTCGACTTAATTTATATTCTGAACACGAGGCTTGCTTGGGATTACGTCACTATGTAGAACCGTTTAAATGCACTTCCAATGGGTGGCCGTGTATGTCCATTAAGGCCTTAGCACACAAGGCTAGCGCATATAGTATTGAGTACTGACAGCTGATTGAGAACCGAAATTACCTTCAGTTTCCAAATGAAACGGGGTAAGGTTGTGAAATGACCCATATCACCAATCAAAGTATGCTTAATAAATATAAATTGTTATATAACTATTGTAAGGTACCTACGTGTGTATTTAAAGAAAAATGAGCTCCCAGCAAACCTTCTAGTATTTCTTAGGTTTGTTTTGAAGAAAAACATGGAATACGAACAGAAACGCCCACACTTACTGTACTGGTCTAGTGATTGACTTGAAAATCCCGAACACCAAAACTTTGGCCTCAATAGAATTATTTGACGAAGACTAAAGTAACATGAAGTTAACAGAAAAATATTCACTCGCAGAAGTTAGGAAACATCAACAAAGAATTTGTTCTGAACATTTATTAAGACCGTTAAATATACAAGATTGGTAAGTTTGCGAGAGATTTTTTCACTAAAACTGGCCGGATGTTCACCCAAACGGTTTTGACATTGACATAGACCACAATTAACTATACCCTCACACTTTGCCTCCTTAGACTGTAAGTGCCGCGGCCGCAATCACACCGTTGCGTACTATCAAAATTGTAAAGAATGCAAAACTAATTTTAAAAATCAAAAATTATTCTACTGCTTGACAACCTGCAATTGAGGTGACAAATGAAACTCGTTTCAGATTTTTAAAAGTCTTTGTCTGTATGGCTAAGCGCGCAGGGGATTTTTATCTTAGTGACACGCGCTGGTTTGAATAGCTGCGATAATTACGATTTAACCCTTCAAAATATCTACTTTAAAAATATATATCCAAACAATAAAGTTACTAAATAATGTCGATGTGCATAATTATATGTATGAATCATGCATGAAACTACATAACCTTTTACAGGAGTGGTAAGTCGCATTTTTAAACACTACGTCATCAACCCCTTTTATACGCCAGGTACAATTGATGCTCATTAGTACAACACATTTTCGCAGTAGTACTTTGCTAGTGAAGCCTCTGTATTATCAACTAATCGCATATTTTCTTTAATTTAATTTTTATTGCGGTTTTTGTACAAAAACCTAAAATGAACTTTCGATTTATTATCACAGAAATAAAACTGAATTTTTATTTATGTTTGTAAGTAAGAATCATAATGTTAATTATTCATTAACTTTCTTCATTATTCATTCCTTTATTTCTCACTATAGCTATTCTATGACATGACTTTAAAAGCTGTAGATCTTAATTTTTTTTCTTTATAAATTTTATATGCTATTTTGTAACTTACGTAATATTAATCTAACAACATTTATATCCTACCAATAATAGTTATTATTTAAGCTCAAAATTAGTAGGCTTTCGGCGTCGGTGTGACAGGCAGTTTTCTTAAGTCGGGCGTAACTCCAGAGAGCTGTCGGGGGCGCATTGTGCTCGCGTATTAACGACGAACGCACAAAAGACCACGCTCGTATATCAAACTAACGTCACTCCAATGTCTTCCTTCCTCACTGTTACAGTTCCCGGGCCGCAAGAAATGGCCCTCCTTTTTTTATTGAGCATTTAGTACACAGAAATTATGGCACGTAAAATTCATAGCGCGCGGAATCGACCAAACTGAACGTTGGCTCCAATTTTGTCTTCTGGCTGTTTAAATTGACAAGTTATATTACTTGCGATTGTTCTGAAGAAGTATTTGCCAATCGAGACAAATGTTCTCGTTTTCTTGTTTTCATATATCATGATATTGGGTTTCATTGATGTTATTGACTTTGCAAAGCAGCGTCAGAGTCGTACGCAAATTTCTTGGACTAAAAGGATTTTGATGAATGATCAGTAAGATGATCCGAAACAATAAATCACATTAGTGTCACGGTAGGAGCCTATAAGTTAAACAATTTTGTCAAAAAGACAACAAAAGCGCAATTGTTATCCGTCGAGTCTGGAAATATTTATTTTCCCCCGGGCAAGAAAGTTCGCTTTAACTTCACTAATGACTTCTTTCTGAAGTTCGAACTTTCCTGGTTGCTGCTTGAAAGGTTTTTGCTATCTATTTAAACAATAGTCGGGTCCTTTATCTCCAAATTTTCCGGCGACCTTAATTATTATCGCTGTTCTAGGCAAACCAGTTAGGGCATATAATTAAAATATTATCAAAACAACATCTCTTCTGCAAAATAAATTAATCTTTGATAGAATTACGTGCCTTGTATTTAAGTTCAGCATCTTTAATTAGCTATCCAAAGGAACCATGACGCGTATAATAAAATCAATAAGCTTATATTGTAAGAGGTCTTAATTAAACCAGTTAGTAAGATTTGTTCTCACAGCTTGTTGAACGTAAATATAACTTAAATTTAATAAACTTAACATTATAATCATATTTTCTTGGAAACTAAGAAAATATATTGTTTGATGTTAACTGGAGAAAAAGACGCCCGCATAGGGGCCCACGGTGGGCGCCATTGTGCGCAGGATTATCGGCGTAACTCACAAAGGCACAAAAGGCAGTTTATCAAGCCACGTCTCACTAGATATCTCAGTGTACACTTGGCGAACTGCAAACTTGGCCTACTGGCCCAGCCCGTATAACAACTATGGTACCACCTGTATTTGTTAAAACATAATTAACTTCGGCTTTACTTAAGTTCATGTTGTAAGTAGGCTTTGTAGATAAGCTAACTAACTTCTGGGCTATATAATAATTTTGGGCTTTGATGAGAACTTGGTAGTTGGTGCTAATTTACGGAGAAGTTAGATCGAACTTTCAGTGATCTGAAATAATTTTCTATTCACTAATAACAACACGCGCTCGTGATTCGTTAAGTAAATTAATTTCTTTTTATAAATGAAATTGATCAACTTATAGTATTTAATTTTCTTTATATCGAATACACGAATTAATAACACAAACACCTATGTTATAAGGTTAACAAGTTACCTAGTTAGCTTATTAACATACCCACATCTTATGAAAATTGCCTTAAAATTCCCAATAATACCCTCCTAATATGCTAAAATCAGTAACTTAAATAATTCAGTTATTATCAAATTTCGTTACTTGCTTCTGTTTGGCTTTTTAATTGGTTTGCAAGTTTGATGTAGAAGTATAATTGTATTGCATAATTGAGATGCAGAGTTGAGACGCGAAGGCGACGAAATCGCTCTGTGAATACTTTAAAGAGCGCTTAATTAGTGTTTCAAGAAGAAGTTAATGAGCTGAATCGATGAGTCACACCGCGAGCGTCACTATCCTATATACAAAATGGTATTTCGCGTTCAAAAATAAACTGAATATTTTCGTAACGCAATAAACTGTTCTATATAAACAGATTATAAATGTAATTAGGTCAGTTATCAGAATTTTATTAGTCGTTCTATTTTTTAAATAATTTTAGTACAGCATTATGTTTTTTAAACATGTCTTCTTAGACATTTAATTCTATTGTAGCTGATTTTATTTTTTATTTAAAACCTTTTTTTACAAACACAGCTATAGTTTTTGTCTTAGCTACTCCCTAATAAAAATATCGTCGGCCTCTATTCCTGTGCTTCGGAGTGTGAGTGAGTGTTTGTAGGTTAAGTAGAGGTTGAAGATACGATCACTCTGACTCGACAGTTGGAACACCCAAATGCACTCCCAATGCTTGGGATAATGATAGGTTTCATCTTACCTTATGCCCATGTCTCCTTTGATGTTCAAGTGTTTTCGAAACATGCGGCTCCTATTACTTTAAAGATTCGCACAACGATATTAACCCGATCGCCATTATATTTAGGATTTAAATCTGATTCCTACTACCTATGCATGTAAAGTAACTCGCGGTTTCTGTATTGGTACCCGACAAACGCGTTTAAACTATAGCAAGCTACTTATGCTTTATCGGTTAAGATTCAGCAGAGTCTGCAAAACGTTCGTTGACAAGGCGAAATAAATAAATTCGATAAGGCTTTGCAAATTAATAATAATAATTAACCATTGTTTGACTAACGATATTAAAGAATGTTACCACAATTAAAAACGCTAAATATAAGCCAACGACGCTAAGTGAAAACCTCCCACAACATAAAGTTAAAATCTACATTAATTGGTACGTCATTATAAATTCGTTCAATTAACTATCGCAGCTAGGATCAGTAGCGGCGTGAGCTGCCATTAATTCCCATAAATCATGGCAAACGTTAATAAGAGTTAATTCGCGGTATCGGTACTCCGGCGATCTATCATCACTACTACGATACACTGATTTAAATCTCGATCTAGCTTCAATTTGATTTAGCCGAACTGTTAATTACGTGCGAATCTACTGTTTGCGCAGTCAAACTCGGTTCAGTTGGAATAAATAACGTTTGGAGACGATTCACGTTTTGCTCATTAACGACCTAATTTGTGCTCTAGATCAGTATCCAGCCTTCCATGGTAACGGTCGTGAGTTCAATTACTAAAATTATTGCGATTCGCTGCGTTACATGACATGATAATTTAAGACTATTAAAATATATAACGCTTGGTTGTCACATCAATCTGAATTAAAACGCAAGAGCACGAGTATAATTACAGTTATTTGTATCAAGTAAATACACGAGTGTTCTCAGAATTTAAAGAAGTATAGGTATTTACCACTACTATTGTTACGAGTGAAAAATTCTATGTGTGCAATTTTAGACAATACGCACGCAAAACTAAAAGCTCCATAGCTAGATGCTAGCTAGCTAGACTAGGTCACGAAATGTAAAAATCCCTATCAAAAGCACAACTCACCATCCCACACTACCGGCCGGTGGAATAACAAAACGCTATAAACGAGTGGTGAATAAAAATTAATTCTCCAAGGGCGGACGCACAAATAGCCCTGATAAAATTTATAACTGCGAACGTGACGGCACTCGACTCCGTGCACAGTATAATTTTGTGTACACATCCCGTGGAATGTGCTCGCCAATGGATAATTATGGTAAATGGTCCATTACTCTTGGGCCGCATGGGTGCCGCCGACCTGCGAGGTTGTTTGGACACAGCACTAGGTATCTAGCGGTTGTTCTCTATGTTTTATATTTGGACTAGCTTGTACCTACGGCTTCAATCTCGAAGTTACATTTAGTCGCATCCTGTGTCACACACTGGACATGAAACCTTCTGTATACGAAAAGTCTTATACAGTCTTACGTCTATCTGCTGCCTCCTAGTCGTGTCAGAGAAAGACAAACCAACAAATAAAGTTCGGTATTTATATTATTGCTAGCATACAATGTCATTTCTGGTATGTCAGAAATATTACCAACTGTTACATGATTGAATTATTTCTTATTATTCCACAGGTAAATAATACGAAAAACTATTTAATATTGCTATGCTTGGATTCCATTCTGTTGATCTATGTATTCGTGTTATTACGTTATTTCATCAAAATATTGCATTATACACTATATTTAATAACAATTTGATGAATCGAGGCTTTAGTAGTGAAATTCGTTTCGTTTAAATATGCGTGTTCATTAATTCTATGTTTATATTTATATTGTAATCCATATTCCTATTGTTAACTATATTTACCGAAAGCGGATTGATATTAAAGTATGATATAAACCTCATAATTATAACTTTAAATATTACAGATGTTTATTTATTATGTACAAATTCAATTGTTTAAAAAAATAATTCAATGCTTAAATGAAAAGAGTAAAATTTTTGAAGCCAAAAATAATTAAAAACTGAAACACATGACAAGCTAAATGCCACTTACTGAGTGCCTGTCTAGTAGAGCAGCAATTAGCTATTTACACTATCAAAGCAGACTATTAAAAGATGGTTTGTAAAGGGTTATAAGAACTACCTGAAACCTGGTATTTTTATGGAAGATAATGTGAATGATAACATTTTACTGTTATTTCATGCTTATTAAGAAACTATACTAATACTACTTTTGTAATGGTATTTTCTTTCGGTAATTTCTCTCCTTCCTTTTGATGTTTTAACAGTCGAGATCGTTTGTATAGGTTCTATCTTTGTCTTGGACAGGAACGTAATAAGTAGGTTTGATGAGCCAAAAAGGTTAAGACCTTGTTTCGTAAGATAATATCAGAGTGGAACGCTAGACTAAGAGAGTGTTGAAGGTATTGAACAGAATCAAGCAAAAAGTAAAGTCAAAAGAAATCATTAATCTTGAATCATACTATTTTAGCACTCAGTTGAGTCCTGAAATTAAAAAAATATTAATAAGCTTATTCAGTGACAAAAAAAAACTCTCACGCTCAATAGGACATCTGATTAGTAGTTTGTTAAATATATGAATTCCTTCTTTTATCATATTGGTATGGGCTACATCATGACATCCGTACTATGTAGCTCACGCCGCCAAACTCAGGTTAACTAGTTACAAGGTGGGTAGCAGAGGTGGCATTCGAGAAGGCCCTTTAATGCACCCTGTTATAAATATAAAGATTTATTTACACATTATAATTACATGTGGTAAACCTACCCACCAGTATTGGCGTAAAATATTAAGGTAGAGTGAAACCAATAAAAACTTATTTGACTTTAGCAAATAATTATACTGGTGTAGCTTGATGTATGGACAAACTTAATTAAATCAGTCCCAGTTGATGTAATCTGTTCTGGTTGAATATCAAACACTTAATTAAACATTGCAAATTATTAATTAGCCGATGTCATGATCGTATAATTGTTTTGAGTAGAATAGCGTGCACAGTCATCCTTAATAATTTAACTATGTAATTAATAGTGATGTATTTGTTTGGATAGTCTGTTGGAGGCCGATATAACCCTTAACCACTATGTTAAAGGTATCCGTTACGGCAATTTCTATCAGTATCTCTCACCATCTTATTAGTTAGTGTTCTATACAGTTTACTTATGTTGCCGGGAAAGTCTTATTAAGAAGCTTATGTATTGAAAGACACCATGCTGCTTAATAATATCGTATAATATTTTGATCAGGTATTTTGATTGCTCCTTCCATAAACGGTGAAAACTTTGAATCTGCAACTAGATAGTTTTAAATCAGTGTATACCGTATGTGGTTGCGTTTAATGCATTTTTTTTATCATCGGAAACGATTGTTATTGCCATGGTAACGAGCACCAAGACGCCTGGAGTTACCACGATAAACTAAAATCTGTAGTATGAAGAAAACGCGACGTTTTATGACGTTTGCTCGGTACGTATTTTATATATATGGTACAATTACTTTTAGCTCACCCGTTTTTGAAAACTTGACGTTATTTACTTTTGAAACTAATGTTAGATACACTGATCACAACATAGGGTGCGTGACAAATTGCTGGTGCCCAACGCATAGCCGCGATGTTTTTCAGCTGTCACTACCGACACCCGTACTCTGAACTCACTCCGCATTATGATTTTAGGTACACAATAACTCTAGATTTTGTTTATTGTTTTAGTTCAATAATTGGACTTTGTAAATCGGATGCTAAAAAGCTTTTGTTAGTTGACTAAAAAGCAATTAAGTGTTTAATATTCACCTTTTATTGTACCCTTGCGTGCGTTAGTGCCTTAGGTGCGTTGACGACTCCTTCTATTTATTCACATGCACACATCCAAGGCTAATAGGTAGTTATAATATTCGTATAGATTATGTTTGAAAAATATTTTAACGTTCTTTTAATTCCGCTGCTCGCTAGATTGTTTGCTAATAAAATTCCACTATAATACGCTTTACACAAATGATTAGCAACTTATTTGCAAGCTTTGAACGTTATAATAATTAATCAAAAAAAGGCGTCAATATTGGTAATTATTCAGCACTTAATTCGCGGCTCGGCGCGGTAGGCCCACCGCTCACGGCGAAAAAATTGGGTCATATTGAGTTACATCGGTACAGGAACTACATAATTACGAGCGACGCAAATATGTAATTAATTCACGCCGGTTAAACCCGCGCTGTTACGACAAACGAATATATGGTGGTAACGGTCGCACCGCCGCGCCACCCCATAGTTGCCAACTTTACCCGACAACCGTGGAAACTTTCAATGCAACCATCCAAAATAATTATTTTGGGCACACTGACACCGTTACAAAAAGTTATGAAGGATTAATTAGGGTCTACGCTAATAAATGTCTGTTGATTTAGTTAAATGAACCTCTGTAGCGGGGTGAATAGGTTTCGTACCTTTAAAGCACTTGTGGGGGACTTGAGCAGATATTTCCTGACCCTGCAAACGTACCTATGCACACTCATTCCTGTTTCCGCGTTTATTTTACAAGTTGTATTACTTGTTATACTAGGTAAATAGTAATGCCTTTCTCACCTTTAAATACATTATATAAGTTTGAATGTAAGTACATCAACGAACGAGTAAACATGATGATCAGCCTGTAACAAAACTCCATATTATAGTCAATTTTAAAATTTTACTTGATGACAAAATCTGAACTTAACAGATGAACAAAAGCATCCTTTTCTCTGTGTCCTCAGCTATTTGCGATACCTAAGTTTATAAAAATACCAGGAACCATTTGACCTTAAACGTTATAGGTGTACCACCTCCTCCTTGTCGCATCGTATTCCTCATTGCTGAGGGTCGTGAACCTGATCCCCTGAACATGGAATACCTACTACCTAGCTATATTATAACCACTTAGTACACATTCTTCCTACATAACATTCAAATGGGATCTTACTTTCCAGCTTGATTAAGTTATATCCATACAAGCAAAAAGACTGTCATATTCGCCATTATGTTCGATAGTAACATTAACAAGTCCACTATTGATTGTTCAATGACCTATAAATGATTGATGTCATCGGCTGAATCGCGGTGTTAAGATTCTCCATCGATCATTGAACTATGTAAAGAATACGTTACATTTTTACCTATGTGTATAACACTAAATTGGCAATTCGATCGGAGCTGAACCAAGAATGTGAACTGCTGCACGACTGCTTGCAGGTTCGATACCCGCACGCGACAAATATTTGTGTGATCCGTAGATATTTGTCCTCAGTTTGGTTGAAGCTCCCTCGATACAGAAATATACCATTGTCTCCAACTTTTACAAAAAGGTACTACCTACCTAAAGTTAGACGTTCGTCCTTTGCACTGCGAACATTAAGTCGAAACATTGATATCTAAAAAGGTATACCGAATACATAACCTCCTCCTATAATGAAGTCGGTTAAAAAGTGTGACGTAGATCTAAAATTAGCCACTATGGTCGTAATATCCCGCACGCGTGTCACGCCGACCATATCGGTACTGCAACCAACTGATAAACATCGCAGTGAACTTATTGAACGTTGAAATTAATATACACTATTTATCACACTCGTAATTGTTTGAGCTTTAATTATATTGAGTGTTAATTTATTTACATAATTCTCTATTTGCTTTTCGGTGCCGTTTCGTGTAGGTATCGTGTTTTTGGCCTTTTTGGTGCAGTCGTAACTCGTAAGTTAGATTTACAAGCCTTACTAAACCTTAAAAATAATTTATCAATGATTGACCTTGTTACTTGGGTAATTTGATAAGATGAATGCGTGTCTTTTGTGTAACATTATCAAATTAAAGTCTCTAAAGTTAAGGTAATCTATCAAAAATAAAATATCAAAAACTTGAAGCAGGAATCATTTTTCCCCGGACCACTTAGAGATGTCTAAATGCGGCCCTATCGCTATATGCTCAACCACCAGCTTAAGTCAGCAACACTATTTCTCCAAGTGAGCTCCCCGAAAGAGTTTCGAAGTGTCACATTCAGATTTCCATAAGCGGTGTTAAGGCACAGTATGGCAGACGGCAGGCTGGCGACGAGCCAAACAATTACTTTGTCTCGTCAGGAGCATTTCTTCGGCTGATGGCGCTAAAGTGTCTTCTGCCTTGCACATATCTTTACCGTTTAACGTGGAAAAAGTAGGTCGCTGGTGTATATGTAGGACCGTAGGTAGGTTTCTTCGAGAAGGTTAGATGTTAGATGTAAATTGTTGGATCTTAATCCTGTAACTTATAAGACGAAGAAATATTGGCTCTCTTTGGTTCGGTTTGATCGATCTGGATATGAAAGATATTACATAATATTCATCATAAGTAATTGATGTTAGTTTACATAAAGAAAGTTTTAATTAAATGTGTCATCGTCGTCATCGTTATCAGCCGATTGACGTCCACTGTTGAACAAAGGCCTCCTCCTCCTTTTAGATGGGGCGGGGGTTGCCATAATCTCCACGCTTGGCAAGCGGGGATCGCAGTGTTGGTGGTCAAGTAACAGAAACAGAAGACGCTGCTGCCCATCTTCTGGATTTTCCCATAGAAAAATCCACCCTCTTACGACACCCACGAGAGGGTGTCGTAATTGTATATAAAGAAGGATAATGTTTCGCAGTTAGAGCGCTGTTAGGCAACCTTTTACTCAATATTCAACTTGTCACTTTACTATATTATCGTCTTAATTTTCATTTTCACACTCAATAAAAATCTATGATAAAACTTAAAAGAAAAGCGGACAAGTAACTTGATCAGCGGAGTGCTGCTAATAGTATAGTAAATTAAAAAACGAAAGAGCATGTGCAACCGGGAACATGAGTGGTGACGTTAATTAATGTACCTACACGTTGTGCCGGCTGAAATAAAACGAACCGATCTAACAAACCGGCCGTATTTATAACGGTCACACACAAGCAGTAGACATTAGAACAAGGGAGTTTAACGGACGGAATTTGTACAGATTTGAAAGTAAATTACTTTGTTAATTACTGTAACAGTCGGGCTGTGTGTGATTTGAGTTTGATTTTAGATAATAGGTTATGTTTCAGTTATTTTCAAAGTGTGTGTAGTAAGTAAACATATTTAGGTCCAGTGTACGTTGAAAAAATTGAGGACTCTGAAATAGTGTGCATAATATTGATGAGTATCTAATTTTTTCGTAAACTGAACTAAAATTAAATTATTGGAAAAAATGGCACAGAACCTCGCACAAGGAACTTTGTCAGCCGACTGACATATCAAATTTGGGATCAGATACTGGTTTCTATAATTTCTAATATTTTTTTTGTTTTGTATGGCATCTCTCCCTTATAGGCATCTCTCTTGGATTTACCCTAGACACCTTACCTATTATTTTAGTAAAAACAAAATTTAAGATTTCAGTGTAAAAAGAACTTAACATAAACATTACATTACGCCTGTATATCCTGAAAGGGTAGGTAGAAGTATAAACCCACATTTCAGCAGTAAGGCTATATCTATAACATAACTGCGCCCTCCTAATACGAGCCATCAACTGGGCACAAGTGCAGACTCCGTGCGATTACTGAGAATTACATAGAAAGTCCCAGTAACACTTTGCCCGACCAGCGATTCGAACCCCGGACCTTCTGCTCATCAGTCTCGCTTAGAGACCACTGGACCATTGAGACAGTTTAAAATCTCCGTAAAAAACCCTTTAATTATACTTTTTGATATTCATACAATGCATAAACTATTTTTAGATATGCATGACGCAAATCCGACATTATTTGCCCTATTTTTATTTTCTGTTAACTGTATGAGATTTTTATGGAAAGTCAAAAGTTATTAAATCCCGTCTCACCCACGTCCGACCTTCTTTGTGACGTGTGTTATGACGCAAGGCAAGGTAGAAAGGTTATACGTAGGTAAAACATACGATCATATAATTGGGCTGCTTTTGGAGTCATTGTTGGTATTCTCAAAAAATTGTTTGGCCAAATAGGAATTCTTCTTTATGGAGTCAATACACCCACATTTTGCCGATCACCATAGGTCCCATGTAATGGCAAGCCTGTTGCTATTTAGCGGGCCCACACATTACATATCATACGCTTAATTTATTAATTAAATTATTATAGTCTTTTTAAATATATGACAAAGGTAACCTACTTGGATACCGCGACGCCACACTTAGACTTGGACAGTGGACAACCTTAGTCATAAAAAATAAAAAAAATATGCCAAGTATTAAATTATAGGTGCCTGTCACTGTCATTTGCATATTAAAGAATATATATGTTAATAGACTTAATAGGGGGTATAGTTAATGCTGGTATGATCTTCGTTTATGAATAAGAGGGGGAGAGTTTCTGGCCAAAAAAATCTTGGTAATTTTTATACGATATCTTCGCGGACAATGTCGCGAACATCGGACAACTTTATTCTAAAAAACCAATTAACACTGAACAGATGTTGCCAGTTGCGTAACATCGTGTAGGTGCAGACATAGTTACAAGTTAAATCAAATTGTTTCTTGGTGACCGCACAACTAACTTTGTTGCAAGTTATTTCGTGTGTAACCAATAATTGTATCAGGTTAGCTAGCTGTCCCTGTAAAGGACCTTAGGCACGCACACAAACGAATACAATTATGACTGGTTCTCTATAGGACAGGCAGAGAGACTATTTATTCTTGCTACGATACTGGCAGCTTCTCGTATAAAAAGGAACAAGAATTGACCATGGCATAGTATATTTAAAATTAATATATATACCAAATCAAAAGATTCACACTTTAAAACTTATTTCAGAGAAACACCATAATACCAATGAACGCAAAAACTCGAAATAATTTCACCCCAAACAAGAACTGTACCGCAACTTTTTGCACAGATATCTCAGCACCTAAATAAGTCACTGCGCTAATCAAGCCGTCATAATTATATTACTAAACAGTAGGTAATTACTACGGCACTCTATCTATTGGTACTTTATACCGCACTTAAGATTCGGCAAGTTGTTTAGCACTTTTACTCGATTACATTAATACCGCCACGGAATACTAATACCTAACTTTTTAAGCTCTAAGTTGGTAAAGAGAACTGAATTTGAATGGAATGAAACTGAAATGGTGCGAATTGCTAAGAAGCTTTTTATTGTAGATTAGAATATTCAAACTACTGTGTACTATTCAATTATGTAGTCGGTTATTCACGCCTGTTTTCTAGGGTACAGGTAATCAGAAATCACGAATTTCGACTTGCTTCGATCCTAACAAATCGTCTTACATCTTCTTTCCGTATTCTTACTTATGCATGAAAAGTTTATTGTGTTTATAATAAATGTTAATATTAAAAGGTATATTTTCCATCACACAGTTACACCAAACAGTGAGTAATTCTTTAAAACAAGTACATTCATTTCACTGCTTCCTAAACAACCGTCGTCATGTCTGAGTGACCGTGTGTCACAGAAATGTCCCTACCATTTGTGACGTACTACGAACGTTTCAACGTAGAGTGACATTTGATTAGAACCTTTAATTAAATAGCCCTTCGACATACTTCTAATAATAATTTAAGGGGTGCCTTGGACAAATGTTTTCTAGGAACAAATACGTTTACATCAAGATACTTGACATTTTACTCTTTTTTAAAGAAACTCGCGCAGTGAACAGGTTAATTGCTTTCAAGACATCTTCCGACTTGAAAGTATGAAATACGAATTTACTTATTTCATAAACGACTATAATCCCATTAGTAGGGAACGAAACGAAAGCCTTATCGTTTGTAGATATTTCTCGCAAATGACACATTTTTAACGAGCCGAATAAATAGTTCAATATTATGTAATATCTACTGGTATAACTGTATCCACATAACACACAAAAACAAAATACATAATTTCCACACTTTACTAATAAAGCCGGCTAACAGCTTTTTAAATAAACTCTCATAATTCCACGCATATACTTAAAAAGTCTTAAAAAGTTGTCCAATCCTACAAAACGACGCAAGGCAGACTTTCACTAAGGTACTTAACGCCCCTCCGGTCCCACCCCTGCAATTAGCGATATTGTTATAATAAAAACGCCAGAAGCCCACTCGAGAGTTACGTCACCTCGGATAATATCTCTGCCATCTCTTTGATCTTCAGTCTCGTATTCGCTTTTGTCAATCGTTCGGTTGTCTCTACTGCAAACAGCACTTGTTGGTGGAAGCAATTTAGGTTCTATTTCAAAGGCCGACGCACCCCGGAACAATCAAATGTGCCTCACGTCACAACAAGAAACCATTAGTGAATTCTCTCACCTGCTGCCCGTCAAGTATTATTGGGACTTTCAGTCTGTATACTTAACTATAATACTGTATCAATTATATTGGTGTTAAAATATCGCTTTTACTTTTATTTGAGGCAACATTATTCAGTCGACATATAGTAGACCTTCCAATATATGCGACCACCCGATTGGCGCAGTGGATAAGCGATTGGACTGCTGCGCAAAGGGTTGCGGGTTCAATTCCTGCACGGGACAAAAATTTGTGCGATCCGCAGATGTTTGTCCCGAGTCTGGGTGTATGTGTGTGTGACATTTCATGTTTGTGAAACGCACCCACGATAGAGGAGAAATTCCTAGTGTGGGGCGACGTTTTGTTTGAAAAAAGAAAAAAAATATATATGTATATCACACTAGTACTTTAGTATGTATATATATCACAGTAGCGTGGGGCTCGTAGCTATGCAGCTACCCGGCAGATCAGTCGATCTGCGAGGTTAAGCCGTGCTCGCCGCGGTCAGTCTTGTGATGGGTGACCGTTTTCACATGTCGAGACCCCACCGTGCTTCGGAAGGCACGTTAAGCCGTTGGTCCTGCGCCTGATCTCTCTCCGGTCGTGTCGGTCTGCCGTCCCATCGGACTATGAGAGTAAGGGAATAGGGAGTGCACCTGTGTCTGCGCGCATACTTGTGCACTATAATATCTCCTGCGCAGATGGCTAGTCTCAGCTGAGACAGGCCGCCGTGACCGAAATTCGGTCAGGAGGACATTATTTATATCACAGTAGTACTAGTACTTTTACACGGATAAGTGTATATAGCGTTTCTCGGTAAAAGTACCTCAATATTACCAACCAAGGCAATAGCTAATTTTTGTAAAAAAGCTCATGCCGCCAAGCAAAGAAGAAGAACTCAAATCTTCAAGTCATTCAATTTAAAACATTAACAGTAAGAAAATGCGAAAAGAAACGGAAAAACTGCATCACTCCTTCAATAATAGAAATATCTGCATCGATAATACTTGAAGAGGCCTTGACAAAGACAAAGAAATAGTTTGGCGTGATGCCAGCTGCCTCGTGCTCCAGAGTCCCAGGTATTGAGATAGTAGGAAGCGAGCCGATCAAAGATTGCTCTGTTTTAAAACGAGGAAAATGCAAAGTTTTGTTGTTCGAAACGATAGCAGCTTCCGAAATAAAAATGTAAATTTGTTTAGCTTTCCTGCGGTTTCCTGTTCGGTGGAATTTGTGCTTTTCGAATTCTAGACAAGTATTTGAACAATCAGACAATTCCAATAGCGCTCCAGTCTCTGGTTAGCCACGGTAATTTGTTGCATTGCGTTTTTCGTTTTGGATCCATTTAACTATTTCCACCGATAAATACTAAACACCTACCTGCATCAGTAATCACTACGAGCTATGAAGCTCGTAATAAAGTAAAACATAGAATCGTATGTTTTAAAAGAAATATTTTAATAAAGGTAAGACATTTTTTACCATGTTTTTTATTGATTAAGTTTGCGAAGCTAATTTTCCTCAAGAATTGAAGAATGCCACTAAATAAAAGTAACAAGGGAGTATAACGCACAAGGTGGGTTTAGGTCTATTAGGCGTTATTGGTTTATTCTTTCTCATGCATATTAAATCACAAGATCCTCGTAAAATGTTAATCTCATGAATGTACTAGGTATAGTACTCACCCAAGTCCTCAGCGTCCTCACTCCACTCGCCCGTGCCGCGCACCAGCACCGCCGACATGCCAGCCAACACCGCGAACACCAACATCGACTTCATCATCCACTCACTCCTCCCCCACATCATATAACACCCCTTTTACCCCTTAACCTTACTTTGGCAACATTTTAATATAATATATAACAGTTCTGTTTCATTACATAACATTCAACTATTAGTTAAGCTCCGAAACGTTAATTAATTTAATATTACACTATGCATTAGCTACGCCATTCCATTACCCCACACAGAAACCCTCTATTGTCAACTTTACAATCGATCAACCCTATTGAATCACTCGCTAAAGTCGTTCAGGAATGCTACGTACATTTTCTTAATTAAATATCGCTCTATTTTTGGATTAGGTCGGTCTCCGTATCGCAGGCCAGCGATATGTTTGAGTTCAGCGGTTCCATTGCTGCCACTTGTTACTGCACGTTACCGTTATGTCGGAACGATCGCAGTAATCTTTTCGACATTATAAGTGGAGTCGTGTGTAGAGTGCCGTCACGCACGGGCGGCTTTCGGGACGCGGTTAAATATCCCGATGAATTATTCAGGACTCTTTTAGCGGCGGTGCGCGCTCGAGGACAGAAAGACCACCTGCAACAAAGTACATAGTCCCTCATTTATGTCCAAACACAACTATATTTAGACAAGTCGTTTTGCAAATTGGAAGAGAATTTATAATCAGTGATGACAGGCCGGCACGGTTTTTCGGCGGACGGCGAGATATTTACAATAAATTAAGTTTGCGCAATATGACGTTTTGGAAGCATTTTCAAATACTGTCAGTTTGACATCCTTCTGATTTTATTTTTATCTACTCAGTCCAGAACTTAAACTGGTCTAAATTATGTGGCATGTTTTAATATGAAGCGCATCGAGCACTTCCAACATTATTGTCCCTGCATTTCACCGTACTACCAAAGACATTTTTCTGTTTATTTTAGAAGACATTTCTTAGAGAAAAATTTAACAAAAGCTTTCAAGAAGCAAAATCCGTCATCAAAGGCGGCTAAACGACCCGTAGCGAGTCCTGAAGCGCTAATATAGTTTAGGAAACAACGTGCCCCTATTTCCTAGACGTCAGGCAGACTTGCCGCCTAGGAAAGTTACTACTATCTTCCTGATATTATGGAGTAACGGCAACTTAAATACTGAAACGCCTAACATACGTATGTCTGCATCATAGACATAACGATAATAAAATGTATGGTTTACTTGAAATGCTATTTTTATGGTAATATACCTGCAGTAAAATAAGTTAACGTCTTATTCGCGGCACAGACGCCACACGTGAGTCTACTTTATTACTACACAAACATTTTACACAATATAAGGTCAATTAAACACAAACATTTTGTTGTTTAAAGCAAGCGCATGTGATGTGTGTATTTTCGTAGTTATTTTTAAACACTAATTAGAATTAACGAATGAATAAAGAAACGGCATTAAAAGGCCTGCCCCAGCTTGTCCCCTTCTACATTAGGACTGTCTGGTAAAATTGGGATGAATAACAGTGTACTTCTGGCTGACCCCATTTCAAAAAATAATAATTCCTACTTCAGAAACAAACTAAAAAACCAGTCAAGGCGCGAGTCGGACTCGCGCACCGACGGTTCCGTACAGACTTAAAATTATGTTTATATGATAATAACATTACTGTAACGATATGATAAACACGATTGATAAACAAAATTAAGTACATCCGTTTTTCCTTTTGAGATACAGAACCCTAAAAATGGTTTCATTACTAATTTATTTACTTGTAAGGGATAACGAGCTCAAATTCGATTAAATTAATTTGGAAAGATATCTCGCATGTGTTTTATCCGTCAGTGATGTTGAAGCTTCAACTTAAAACACTACTTTCAGCAAGACATTCAAGTGTTACCCTTTAAGAGCAGTTCAACAAACTTTTGCACCACTAATGATTTTCTATAGGCAGAAGTGCGGGTGACATACTTTTTATAATAAACTTTTAATATGGATCTAGTTCGCTTCACCGTTATCGTGGTATCTAAGTTTCAGCGACATAATAGCTTGAAAGTTTCCTGTTAGGCACTCGAGAAAAATCGCGCTTAGTTGACCTACATTCTGGTTTTCTGTTTATAAAAAATAGGTACTGACGTGAAGCTATATTTTATAGGCTTCTCTCTCGCTAACATTCCTCATATTTTTCTATATTCCCATTCGCCAGCTTTGATTTCGTACGTTTGAGTCTAAAAGGAAATTGTTTGATCTTTACGAAGGAAATTGCCTAAAAGCCTTGTTTATAACATATTTTCGCCATATGAACGTTTACTGTGGGTTCTAAGCTGACGAACAACATGGGACCCGTAAGGCGAAGTTACCTGCGAAGAAAATTAATAAAGACGGCATGATCTTAGTCATAATTTTTTTCGTAATAAATAGCAGAGTGGAGCGGCCCCTAATTTATTCTATGCTTGAAGTAGCCTACTCCACTGGTTTAAATAAATTATCCAGTCTTTATACATAAAATATGTTGAAGCATTATTGAGTAGGTACCGACTACCTACTTACATATTACAGACAGATTCCAAGGTAACAAATTATATTCCTGAGCGACAACAACCTAATGGGTGATTCGTCAGACTAGAGATTAAGATGTCATAAGTTTGACGTTAGTAGTTTATAGATAAGTTTTAGTTACATGGTACTTAGGTATATGATTATTATACAGTACGACAACCTTGCTATTACAAACCTGCTACAATTACAAATAATTTAAGTTACTCCATTTCTTCGATACAATTATTTAGAAGTCATTTTCTCCTTTTTAGGCTAGTTTCAAGACTGTAATTGACTGAAGTTCAGTTAGGAGGGCAAATTACTTTGCATTCGTTGATACAGTGGTCATCAATGTTGGTGACCATTAACATATTTAATGCTATTACTAACGCCCTTCATAATATAAACACATAAAAAGCGGGCGGTCGACTGCCTGACTTATGGCCGTCTAGACTTCACCCATACAAAGATAATATATTGCCGTATGACGGCAAATACTAAACAGTAATTTGATGATATGATGTAAAGATAAAACAGTTGACTTGAATTAGTTCAAACAATATAAAAATCAAAACTTGGTGTGAAAATTATTTTAGAAAATATAACCAATTTTTAGTTAAGTGTTTTAGAATCATATACATATATAATCTACCTTCCTATCTACTAACTTCAAATAAATTTCTTTAGAACTCTGCTAAAATTGAATATATTTGTTACAAAAAATATAATATATATTTAACTTTGATGCTACTCTCATTTTAGGTATATTGTGTAGCTCATTATTCTCTCATACTTGAAATGATTGTTAAACATTCCTACAACATATAGGTACATATTTTTAAAAGAGTAACTATGGAGTTTCTTGCCGGTTCTTCTCCATAGAAACGACTTTTTGGAACCGTGCAACTAGTTTGACGTTTTGTAAGTGCTCTTTTGTAGCCTATATGAAATAAAAACATTATGACTATGACTAATATATCCTATATCAGTACTTCAAATATTCTTTGAACTTTTATTTCAATAAGACGAAAGTCTATAATTTCATTTGGTTGCCTTATTTTAGCTCTACTCAGTTGAATATATAGGACATGTTTTAATAAAAATAGCCTTACTTCGATGGAAACATGTTTCATGAAGTTCACTTTATAAATAACTAACTTATAAATAAGGCGACGGCGCCAGCGTCGACATTATCAATTAATAGAAGTACCTCAACATAAAAAACACGTGTCGAGATTTTAAATACCAAGGTATATTGGAATCTAGCAACTGCCCGTGGTTTTACTTGTACATCCTACGTAAATAACGTGTAAAATAACTGTCTTATTGTATCAATAATTTAATTTAGATTGTTGGTTAGTATTATTTTATTCCTATATGTAGCTTTTGCCCTTAACCCCTTAGAGGGTTAAATTATAAAAAAATGTCTATGACCTTCCTTGGGTCTTAAACTTTCTACATGCTAAATTTCATCAAAATCCATCCAGCGGTTTTAAAGTGAAGACGTAACAGACAGACAGACAGAGTTACTTTCACATTCATAATATTAGTATGGATTTCCCTGTCACTACCGCAATTATTTCATCAAAGCAATATCTTCGTAAGTATAAATTTTGAGGCGGCCAGTCTCCAACGTTGATAGTACAACGCGGTAATGTCATTGTAAGAAGTTCTACTTTGCGCATGTTTTTGTAAATGTTTTTAAACTTTTTCAGTTGACGAACATTTTAAGCGGTTTCAATCACGCAGTCTGTTGACAAGACGGTGTAACTGTTATGGTAATCGTCTGTCGTGGTAGCTCAGTAGTTTAGCAACCGAATTTGTATTTGTAATCGACCCTAGGTTGTAGGCCAAAATCAAGGCTGTATGATGTTTTTAATGTCATAATCATTTTATTTCCTACCACGTATAGGTATTAGGTATAGATAGTTACTCTTAATTTTTTATAGATTGATGCTTATTGTGATTAGCTATTATTATTGTTTAAAAGTTAGCGTTAGGCGCGGCCTAATAATACTGCCTGGAGTTAGCTAAACCGTAGGTTTGCAGTAGATCGCTCTCTGTCTAGAGTGTCTAGTCTAGTTAATTAGGTGTATTTTTGACCTGCCTTATTACATTGAATTGTACATTTTAGTAAGATTATACAATACAATATTCTATGCACACCAATAAACAAATATTATACAATACAGCTAACTTAAATTTTAAAAAATACATTATAGTCAGTAAGGGAAATTTAATTTGTAAATATTGGTCCTGAGTTACGAATATTAAATAATTGTGAATAAGGTACCTATTTTAGCTATGTTTCAACGTAAGCTCCTTGCCATCACCTTGCTAAAATATGAACTCTAGATACGTACATAATACTGCCTTTATCATAATACTAACAACCAACGCCGGCAGAGCGGAAGCAAATTTATAACGTCCATCCTTTCTGAAATAATGAGCTTTTGAATTTTAAAGATCCTATCAAAATAAGTCGTGTAGTTTACAGAGAAAAGCTCACACAGCTTTAACGTTTTAATTTTTACTTTTGTAATTATATTTGTATTTGAAAATCTATAAAGTCGTAATACATTTATTATTATATTATACAAATAAATAGTTACTTATAAAGTAGAGAAAACAGTAACTGATATGTAAAAATAATAATATAATAATATGATATGTAATATTCAATTATAAAGACATAATCATTATTTAATTATTATAAACTAAAAATGATTGGCGATTGGAAAACAAAAAATTCATAAAATTAATACATATAGACGAACATAGAACCTCCTTCTTTTTGAAGTCGATTAAAATGAGCGGCCTATACCCAGCAGTGGGCGAAGTTGGGCTGTGGATGATGATCAAGCAAAATAATAATATCGTTTCAGCATCAGCCCGTTGCACTCCACTGCTGGACATAGGCGCCACAAAGCCCGGTCTGCTGCTTTTTGATCGTTTAGTCCTGTTACAATCAAGTAGACCTACAGTATTGGGATGAAATTATTACTACATCCCCAATCTGTAAGTCTACCTATTTAATTGTATTATACAAAACATAACAGGCCAGGGTTAGCAACTAAACAACTTCCTTCCAATTTCCTATGTCAACTTTACTATAATTAATATTGAGCAACTAATTGATAAGGCTATAATAATTACTCAAGCTCAATCAGTATAACCTTTGATATTACCTATTAAATTATTAATGAATCGGTAATTGACCTGTATATATATGGTCGAGGAGGGTCTGGAAACTCATTCTAAGGCTGTTTTAAGAGTTAACCAGCCAGAGTTACTATGAGCTTGCATTGCAGGACATTTTTACTTGTGGCGGCGAGATGCCTCTCTACACTGCAAGTAGCGGTCTCGCTTCCATAACGAAAAATTTCATGCAATGCAAGTTAGTAGTAAGGTACCGGTTAGTTTTTTTTTCTATAACATTTTGTTTGCTTTGGAATTTCAGACACCTCTGACTTTGATTGACACATGAAAAATGTTAATACGAAATTAATGAAATTAAAATTCAGCCCTCTGAATTCATACATTATACATGGTATCTAGATATAGACATTAAAATTTATTTAATATCGTAGTCCATTAAAATCAAATCATAAACATAATTACAAATGCTTCGTATTAATTAACAGGACGTCAGTGCCATCAAATGCCATCCAACTAGTGCCAGTGTCAGTATTGGATTACAATAGAAACAGTAAGTAGAAAACAGAGATATAGGGATACCTACCGCCGATCAGCTGATAACTGTCAACAACATTCATTGTTTATTCTCCGGCGGTACAATCAAAACTAGTGACAGTTTCAAATTAGACCCACAAAGTTGCGATACCAACAACCCTTACTTGTCATGTTCATTATACATCGCACTAATAGGTTTGGTCGGCGAAATGTCCTGGCGGGATACAATGTCCCACAACAACAGTTTTTATTTTCACTTTAGTCTGTCACATCCACGTTAAAAGTTAATTGTAACTTAATGTCATTTAGCACATTTGTGGGTTTCGCCAAAGTTTGGTTATGGAGATTACGTGATGGTGGCATGCGTGAGTTTCACGGGCAGGCACGTGTATCGGGTCGCGCGTCGCGCGGACGACTGGCTCGGCGTGGCGTCGCGTCGCCGCGCGGAGCCCACCTTCGTTTTAGTTAGCTCGGGGCGCCTCGGCCGCCCTCGCCCGCCTACGCCAGGTAAGCTCGCCCGACATGAAACTCTGATTGAATGGATGAGTTTCCAAATGCTTTTTTGTCGGCGCCGAGCGACAAATCACGATGTCGGACGGAACATTTGTGTTAACTTTCCGTGGTTTATTTGAAAGACATCAATTTAAATTATAGGTCTTGAATTATGTTTTGAGTAATAGCATTTGCATATAGATAGAAGCTTCTTTATACATTTACCAGAAAATAAAGCTGAATATTATAAATCTGTTAAAATCTACTATTAAATTGAAATATCACTTTATTAAATCTATATAATAAACCTTAGCACACAATATATCTATTCGGAAAGGGATCGTCACCGTATCGCCTTTCGCCTCGCCGTCAATCTTACGTGAGCACGTTACCAAAGCGGATCAGCTGCTACGATGCGTAGACTCAGCTACGGCTAGGTGACGCTGCGCTTACGGCTAGCCGCCGCGCCGGTTTAAGCTTATCCCGAGGCGAGGCGATTACATTACGATTCAGATGAATGTGTGTTGCACTACGGAGATTCATACAAAGAATACTGCACGGCTTGAGTTGATACGGTTGCGATCCCTTTCTGGGTTGATATGTGTGCTACGACCCTTATGCTGGTGAGAAGCTGCTTAAAACTATAATTTAAAGCTGATACTGACTGATACTGATGATGACTTTGCACTGTTGCTAGAAGAAATAATTTTGGTATAAAAGTTACAGGCATAAGCAATATATTTTATTTAGGTAAACCAAATTTTACTAAGTTTAATACCGGTAATTAATATAATCTTCTAAGAAGCTCCTGTAAAGATGTCTAAAATTAAATTGATTGCAGAATGTATAATGTCCTCCTGACCGAATTTCGGTCACGGCGGCCTGTCTCAGCTGAGACTAGCCATCTGCGCAGGAGATATTATAGTGCACAAGTATGCGCGCAGACACAGGTGCACTCCCTATCCCCTCACTCTCATAATCCGATGGGACGGTAGACCGACACGACCGGAGAGAGATCAGGCGCAGGACCAACGGCTTAACGTGCCTTCCGAAGCAGAATGTAATAAGTAATCGCACTAATATTATAAAGGCGAAAGTTTGTGAGTGTGTGTGTGTTTGTATGTTTGGCCTATGGCGTTTTAGACATCTATAGAACGGAATAAAAAAAGACTATTTTTAAAATTAAATAATAAAATTTAACTTGTATTTTTATGAATAAATACCGACATTTCTCGTGTAGGTACTTTTTACGAAATCTATTATAAATATGCATTTTTATATTTTTTCTTACTTGATGTAATTATACCTATACCCCTATTATCTATATAAAAATTTGCCATCCCTTATTTATGAAAAAGCAATCTCTAAAACATATTCATTATTATAAGGAATGGGGTTCATCGTAATCAGACAACGAAAATAAGGAAATACTTACAATATTAACATAAAATCTAACATTGTAAGTAGGCATAATGCCCCTAGGATGGCGATACGCTGCGTGAGTTGTCACGTTGAGCATGAATTATCGGCTCAACGAGCATATTACATTCATATTGAGCATTGAGTGCCCAGTGTGTTTGACTTCTGATTCCATATAATTTTATTATGTCAACGTTTCATTTGTCATATTTTTCATTATTTATTCCGAGAACTATCAATAACTGCTTTAAAATGCTAAATGAAAAGGTAATGTCAGGACTGTAGAATCTGTAGATAGATTATTATAATTATATACCTAATTGACGACCCGATTGGTGCAGGGGCTAAGCGATTGACTCCTGCGCTAAAAGTTGCGGGTTCGATTCCCGCACGGGACAACATTTATGCGATCCGCAGATATTAGTCCCAAATCTGGATGTTAGTGTTTGTGATATTACACGACTGTGAAACGCACCCACGATACAAAATAAATTCCTAGTGTGCTGCGACTTTTTTTTTAAATTATGTACGCATCTCTTTTCCATTCTTCAGCTTTTAATCCTTCGAATATATAAAAGCATTAAACGTAACATACATCGTACCTCATTGTATTGGCATATTCTCAACATTTCAATGAATTTCCGTAGAGCAGTAAATGAAATACTGCAGAAGTTAATGGGTTTTCAGTTTAAATTAAATACAATAAGATTCACTTTTAATTGTTGTTTTTCTGGGTCCCTAATTAGTAAATAATTGCGTTAAAGATACAAAAGAGCAAAAACGAGCCGATAAATTTCAGTACGCCACTAGTTAAGTTCCAAAACGGTCAAATTGATTCCCTGGAGCGCATCGAGCTACGAAACGACTTTTGATATTTACTCTTATATGAAGCTCCTAGCATATAAGATGGGTTAAGACTAAGCTAGTCATTAAAATCTAGGTATAAAAAATTTCGATAAATTCCTTATGACCATTGTTATATACAGTTAACAAGATTAACAAAATTACATAAAATTCTCCAAAAAATAAAGTATTTAAAAAAGTAAATTGCCTAATATAGTCTTCTTAAAATTATAATATTTATTTGTTAGATGGAACAGGAGAATCGGAATGATTACGTAGTATTATGAGATTATGAAGCTCGCCGGCCGTTTTTTGGAGCAGCTAAACTAATTTAAAATGAAAGAACATTTCACGCTCCAAAGACTACCTTTATAAAATGAGTTGGAAAATTACGAAATATACAATGACGGACACTTTCTTGTGATGAAGATTCCTCTATTTTTACAAGCAATTATATCTTTGGGTACCTACAGAGTTGTAATATTAATGACTTAACGTAATGAATTATCTGGCATTACCCTTGTTCGAATATACATTGAGAAGCTTATTTCCTAAGGAGTTAATAGAAGTGTAGTATTTTAAATTTGTAACTACATACATTTTACTATAAAAACTTTTTACCAAATTTGTTACCACATACATTTTCGTGTTCAATATTACTTATGTGTAGTTATGTTACGTGTGTTGCTTAAATCCTGCTATAAGTTATCACAGACGTTTTAGGAAAAGATTAATACCAAATTAAAATTAAAAAGTCACTTTCCTTTGTTTTTCTTTTCTTTTTTTAAATCGTCACATCACACTAGGAATTTCTCCTGTATCGTGGGTGCGTTTCACATATAATAATAGAAGGAATGGGAATAGAATACAACGTAATAAAAACAATACAACATTCAAGAATAATGTTTTACAAGGAACAGGGATGAAGGCATCCTCTTACACCGTTTGATTAAAGACTTAGCCTTGAGAACTTAAGTTAATAAATAATTATATCGTTTGTTTACATTATACCTGAACCGCTCTTAGTTTAGTATTTTAATCATCACTTTAAGTATTCAAACTGAGCTTAAGTAAGAACAAGATTAAAGACCTCAAGAAAGTTGTAAGACTGAATAGATTAAGTATTGTGATAATGCATAAATATTAATTTTTGTACTAGGTAATAAAGGGGATGAAATGTAAACATGAACCAGTGATTTTGGCTACCATTGCACGGCGGTTCAATCTTAAAATAATGTGACAGTTAAAGAATTATGTATTTTGTTTGAATCCCTGCTTTTATTTTGCTGTTTTAAGTCTATTTCATCCACCTCATATTTGTGAAATAAATGTTGATAGGCACATAGGTAAATACTTGAAATATCATTCCCTTTTTAAAATATTTATCTACAATCGCTCGCTACATGCAGGTGATTACAATTTTGACTGCTTTCAATGCTCCTATGTTCTAAGCAAGGAAGTATTCGGTCTTAACACAGAACTGTGAAGTAAAACATGTTTAGAACCTTCTGAATATCTAAACATTCAGTAGAATTACTTATAAATAAAAAAAATATACCTCAGTGAAAGGGATCTAATAGAAATTCTCAGACAAACTAAACTTAGGTAAGTCGTCTCTAGTGCCTTAAGCGTTGTAACCTCTTTTTTCAATTTAGAGGACCTGAGACTATGAAATTGAGGTCGCACGTCCTAGGGGCATTAAGCTCGATAATTACGATTAGACAAATAGGCTAAATTACAGTCTTTGAGGCAACCTCAAAATCAATAGGACCTTTTATAACAAGAATTTGATGGAGTCTTAAAAGTATAAGAAAACTCAATCAAACTTTAATAAATTATAAATTTCTAAACAAATATCGAGTTGGAATAGGTAATTAGCTTTTCACTCAAGCATTGGATGGTTCAATGAGCAATTCGTTTAACTGTTGATTAAACTTTAGTTAGTGGTTAACTGACGGCCGTGGCGTTACCCAATCATATGTTATTTATCAAAATCAGAATTATATTCTTTAGTTTGGTATTCCCTGCGGATTGGTTGCCCGGAGCACGTTTCAATTGCGGCCATGATTAGCCGCTACCGTGCCTGTAACTGGTGCTAATGACGATCTATGATGATGCAATTATCTTTAATAATCAATGGCTGCGCCTGTGAATACTAACTTAGGTTCCTATAGGTACCTATATCACATACTTAACTTAGGTATTTGCATACCAAGTATTATAGTATTATACTATTGTGTACACCTTGCTTAATTTGTTTGGTCTAACTTAAGGCCTCGAAAATCTCGCGACTTGTCATAACAGACTCCTGCCCCCTTACCATGAACTCTTAAAGCAGGCCATTTTCCGATGTGAAAGCGAGAGGCTGCTACGTGCAGTGTAATGCAGCGTCTCGCCTCCACATCGTAAACTGTCCTGCTTTAAGAGTTCATGGAAAAGGTGCTGAAAACAAAGTTGAACTCTAAAGAGAATCTTAAAAGAAGAACTTAAATTGAAAAACCTTTCTGCTTGTGAGGGAAATCATCTTTGGGCTAATATTTTGCTACTACTACTTTTTCATACACCACAGAAATGGTGTGGACTTGAAGAAAAATAGAAACAAATTAGGTAAGTACAATAAGCGGAAAGTATATAGGTAGCTCGTTGCTTACTACATACGTCATTCTACCTTCATGTTTCAAACATCTACACAAATTCACACTGCAAAGATAAGCTTAAAACACTTAAGAAAGTGAATGAGGGAGTTTTAAGTATCTGTGTAATGTGGAAATCATTTCTTACGTGCGCACCCCACGACGCAATACGCATTAAACATAATATTCATTCGATTCCGCACCTCAACTCGATAAATTTAATGGCGCAGATATGCTTTACCTAATGTCATGATTACATTACTGCGACATTATCGAACGAGAAATGATTTTAACTTAAGTATATTTTACGCTTCAAATTTTAACTTCTGCTGACTTTATTAGGTATATAAAGTGACGCGCTTGTTGACTGATATATATATTAATATTTTAAGTGACCAGCTGCAATTGGTGTTCATTACATTTGTATCCCTTTTTTACAAGCCAGTAACAGTTATTTGAAACGTTAAGATAATTTGTATATAATATTGCAACTGTTAACGCATAATTAATATTGTAAACTTGTTTCTGTTCCAATAAATGATTTTGATTTGTTTGTTTTGATATTATAAAATCTATTTTAATTAAAAAATATATACGTTTAAAACTTGACTTTGTAATTCTAGTTAGGATGCCATTTTTTGGAAGGTAAAGCAAATAAAATTGATCAATGCATCTCACGAGATTATACGAAAACGGTATACAACAATCAATTGTTGGTTATTTACTGTTCCGAATATCAAAAAGACAAAAAATAGAGCTTACTTACCGGTAGACTTTTACGTACAATCACCGGCACGGTATGTGTCCCAAACTTACATATATGGCTATAATGGTTTATAATCAAAACTATAGTAAAAAGATTGAACTGATGTTTGCTGGTTCCCCACACTTCATCATCAATTACTTAAATAAAGGCATTATTTTGGTAACTTATGAATTTTTTCTATTGCAAAAAAAAAGCTTTAAAAGTGCCACATTCCGGTGAGTTCGTTTTTCTACTCATTTTGCTATAAAATGATTCACCAGTCAGTAGGTTAGTAGTATCCCGACTAATTCTCTTCTATATTTAATTTAAAATTATGGCATAATATACATTAATTCCATTTTTGACTCTGTTATATTTTCTATCCCTATTGTGTTGCGTTGCGTACCTTATTTCTCGAAACTTTTCATTGGGTAAGGTATCACAGGTCTACTTAACACGATTTATTATCTTATCTATTGTCCAAGAACCACGGTACTAAGATACTATACAGCTTCACAACAATCCCAAAACTCCTTTGTGAGAATCTTTTGTTATCAACACAAAACTCGAAAGAAATAAGTACCTTATACTTAAAAAGCTTTTCGATGTGTTTCAGGTATTGTATGATGACCTAGATCTTCTTGGCTCAACGTAGACTGTACAACAGCCCCGCTTTAACGTGTTTATTAAAAACTGCTGGTAAGCGCGTGATGGACCACTGAAGGAATGTTATATTCACGGAGCTTTATTATTAAATACACACATTGAAGCTAGAATAAAATGTTTGGTTTTGTTCTATTAGTGGATTAATTAGTGACGGCAAATCTAAATATGTGTTTTAACAAAACATATTGAAGTGTTAAAGTTCAGAGGGAATGAACTATCTACAAGACTTTATGATCACTAGTGACAACAGAATTTGTACTTCCCTGTAGCATCCTAAGCTAAAGCCTTTTTTTTGTTTTCTTTTTCAGGGAAATCCTCATGGACTTTATCCATGTTGGGGCTGACGGGAATGCCGGACTCTTACCAGATAAAACCCCGAGGTGGTTTCCTGAGTAAGGTAGGGTTTAAACATCGCAGGAAGATGTTAGAGAGGTTAGGTTCTATGAATATTTAGTTGAACAATATTGATGAACAAAATGAAATTCAATACTGATCTAGCAAACATTAAACTTTTTTTTAATAACCACGTTTTTTTTTGCCACAGAGTATGTTTATGCATGTGTTTCTCGTTCTATTGCCCTGCATATTATCACTGCTACTTACTCAGTGCTGTAGGCCGGCTCTACCCTCTTATCGGTGCCCCAAAACGTTTATGAGGAATTCGTGCCGAAGTTAATCTGGCTGCTTCCGTTATCGATAAACTAAAATTTCATGCTGCGAAGTGTTCGCCTGAATTTGAAGCGAAACGATGGCGAAATGTTGTTGCTAATATAAATCTTAATGTGTTTTATAAACGTGTATTTTATTAAGGGGTGTTGGGAGCGGTGGGGGCGGTGGGGGCGAACCTTCTAAGGTTTTTACGTTCAAGGTACTGATTTTCCTGTAATTTTTTGTTATTATAACTTGATTGGGTTCCTATATAATGTATCTTCTGCATATCAGATTATACTGTCATGTAGTTTTATACACCAATATATTTAAGGTAAAACGAAATTTCACGTCACAATTATACATTGAGTTTATCGCCCTATAAGGATGTTTTAGAATTACAGACTATTGTAATGAAACTAATTAGATAAAGTAAACAAATGCGTTGTTCGCGAGCGGACTGTGGATCGTAGCCGAATTAATCTTTGTCCTCCAAAGAGTCTTGTAGCTAACAATTACTTAAGAAGCACGATAAGCTACCGTAATCGCAAACTCCAGCTTATCACAAACGGTTATTGTCCGTCAGTGAAAACTCTATTAATAAACTGTGTCTTTGCTACATTATTTTAAATAAACAACTCTTCTTCTTCAGAAATCTTCTGATACTGTTTGACTAAACTGCTGAAACGATCGTTATGAGCTTTAATATGAGGATAATTTGAACTCTTGGAAAAAATAAACAAGTCACATCTTGTTTACCCCTAAGGCAAGCTTTTGCGCGACCTAGAAATCGAATCTTACACCTCTCGCTCAACAGTCGCGCAACATTATACCTACAGAATAAAACATAGGCTTTCCGTCGCAAAATGACGTGCAAGCTTGTTAGTTTCCGCGTCTTACATAAAACCAGAGCCTAATTTCCCCGTGCTACTTCGAACATTAAAAAGGAAATATTTCTGAAACGAAATCGCACAAATAAGGCAAAATATTAGGTGAAAATGTTCGAAGAAAGAAAAGCATTTCACTGTGGTATGTTCATGTATATTACACATACATCTATTACGTATTTGAGAATATTTGCCGACATCTGACATCTCAGAGGCGGGCTAAAGCGTGATAAAATAAAACAGATATTTGAGAAATGCTTTAGGCGAGAGTTTTATTCATTAGCTCGCTCAAATGTCAAGCAAACAAAGGTTACGTTAGATGAAATAGTAATAAAGATAATAAGTCAGTACTTCTGATGTAATAACGTCACTTGTATTACATAAAGATACTGAGCTGAGATAGGAGCATGTAGGCGTTCTAACAAGCAATATGTAACTATTTTATAAACCGTATTTTTTTGTTGTTATTTTGATTGATCTATATTATAATATATACCAGATACCTGTTGCCATCTTAAACACAAATAATTTTACCTGCTTACTTAAACAACGATTACGCAACATAGTATTTACATACATGCATAAAATCACACCTATTTCCCAGAGGGGTAGACAGAAACCACGCATTTTCATTTGCTACAATCCTGGCATACTTCTTTCGCCTCATTTACTCGCATACATTCCTCAATTCCTAATTGACGCTATTATAAAAGTTTTTCTGTAAACAAAATGTCAAATTAATAAAAGAAAACGACGCAATCACAGTGGTTTAGTTAGCTTTCAATAAAACTTATATTAGGAGCTCCGTAATACTGACCAATAATATAATTAAGTAATACAACATATTTAAGAATTATTAACATTATCTATCAAGTTAAGGAAAAAATCGTAACTTATTTCGAATATTCTGTAATAAATACGAAATATTCTATAGAAAATACTTATTCTTTACCAAAATAACATCTATTCTGTCTTCTAACGATATTATCGTCAAAGATGTTTATTGTAATAATAAATACGTAATCTAAAACGATAATAAATGAATACGAGGCTGCGTAAAGCGTCGCATGGCGGTCTTCTCAACGTCAGCTGAGCGGAAAAATGCTCATTTGGCTTACATAAAATACTTCCCGACTTGTACGCTCGGATTATCAGATACCTCTTTAGGGTTGTAACAGCCCTGGTACATATACTAATACTACATAAACAAACATTGTTACAATACACGTGCAGGTCTCCTCTAGTCACCACATTGAAGGTTTTGCTACTAGACATATATATATCGGGTTCAGTTGGGACTTATTTTATTAAGTATTTATTCCATAATGCACAATTCATTTATTTGTTTTCCAAACATTAAATTACTTTCAGTATTCGCACTTTACATCCGACAAAAAAATTACCAAAGGACAAATCGCATACGGTATTATGTCATAATATGTAGGCCCCTACTAGACATACTGAGAATTATACTCACTTTACTTGGAACTTCTTCTACTCAAAATGCCGACGCCATCAAGTATATCCATGTATATAAAATTGACGTGTAAAAGTGTCTGTAAAAACCCATTTTCAGAAATAAATCATTTATTAATTTTTCATTTACTTTCGAAATTAAATGCGGCTTTGCAATATAACTCACCTCTCTCTACAAGTTTGGCGAATATAATTCAATGACACAAGACACGATATACCATCGTCCGTATGGTCTTGTGTACACCTACACCATTCTTGCAAACACTTAAGCTGAATAAAGCAAAATATTTGCTAAAACATATAAAGAAATAGCAAATAAATACTCATTGTATAAAAAACTTACTAGTTCTTTTAGCCGTTATTATTAGCATCTCTAGACAAGACTTTTTAAGAAATATTATATCTGAAATCTCTGTGAGCCTTGTACGGTCGGCAATGAAAGTAAGTTGACACTAATCGTATTAAAGTCTGAGGCGAAAAGTATTAGCGACTTATGTAGTACGAATAAGAATAAGAATTTATTTATTTTATGCTTTGTTGTAGTCTACGTACTAACATGTCTATAACCGAATCCATGTGGTTGTAGGTCATAACCAAGTAAGGACGACGATGAAATTCACAGGTCAAAAAGATCATTCAGTCTGGTATAAGGCTCGGCCCTGATAACTTGGGTCTTTATTCTCAAGGTCTTATAATAATTAATTATTAAGACAAAATTGTAAAGACGAAGGAAGTCAAAGGTCGACATTATTTTATGGCAGAAAAAAATGACAATTCACCTGTAGGTAATAAAAATTTCAACAAATATAAATACCAGCGACACACACAGTTAAAATAAGGAACTCACCAAAGTCAAACTAACTACTACTAAACTGGTTTTGTGGAAAATTGTAGGAAACTTTTATTATGATAAAAATATTTTTATTTATGAAAAAGGAACAATCAAAAGACTCACTTGCAAGAGCATTTTTTCGCAGATTCAAGACTCTTAAGAAATACTATGCTCACATTAGAAGCTTTTTCCCGTGACCTTTAAAGGTAGCATGGTCCTCAATCCAACAGTCCCAACATTAAACCATTGCGACAATCAGTCTTCGGTCTCACTCAGCGAGTTCCTACAAAACAGTTGGCGATTCCCATTTCGGAAAATAATGTGCTTATGATACTGAGCCCCGAAAATATTGTTTTGTTCCTCATAATTGAATTATTTGATCACTTCGATAGTATGGCTTTCAAATTGCTTTTTAAAATCTTATTTTCGTCTTGCGTATTTTTATTCGTAATTCCGAAGGGTAGCATTATAGGGATCGTTTTTGTTTATATTATTATTGCTGTATCAATCAATTTGCCTTTGCACGGATCAACATTATTGTTTATGAAACACGTCATTATGGATACAAAAAATGAGTTTTTATTAGGTAAAATGTAGACTTAAAACGCATTTACTAGGCATTAATAAACAGCGTAAGTGTCGCGACCTTAAAATAATTGTCACGAACCCAAAAATATACCTAATACCTATCTAATTTTAATTTGCTGTTTATAATGCACAAACTAATTAATCACAATGTGACTATCGTTACTACCGATACGGTTGATTTCATAGGAATGATTTCAGAGAGTTAATGAGAGAGATACTGTGAAGGACCGGTTATGGTATCACATAACCAAAATGAAAGAACACCTAACTAGGCGGTGATATGTCTTGTGAGAGACGGCGCCCCACTTCTTTCGGTACGGCTGTTTTGAATGTGAAACCTTCAATGACGACCCGATTGGCGCAGTGGCTAAGCGATTGGACTGCTGCGTAAAGGGTTGCGGGTTCGATTCCCGCACGGGACAAAAATTTGTGCGATCCGCAGATATTTGTCCCGAGTCTGGGTGTTTGTGTATGTGATATTTCATGTTTGTGAAACGCACCCACGATACAGGACAAATTCCTAGTGTGGGGCGACGTTTTAAAAAAAAAAAAAAAAATTGTGGGATTCGGCCCCCTACTATACTACTAACTCTTAAAGCAGGACAGTTTACGATATGAAGGCGATACACCGCTCCGTGCAGTGTAATGCGGCGTCTTGCTTCCACAACGTAAACTGTCCTGCTTTTAGAGTTTTTGGCAAGGGGGCTGGACTGATTTCACATACTACATCTGTTGGTCATGTGGCTAATCTAATGGTTGTCACTGTGTTCCAGCGCAGCGCGGCGGTCCGACATTCAATACGTATACATGTCGCAGCAGAGCTATGTATACGTATATTTGTATATCTAAGAAAAGCCACAGTTAAACATTTTAATATACATATATTAAACAACAACCCACTGAGGCCCACTCGTTCTAAAAGATAAGTAGCTTCTTAACACTGAAATATTAGATGGTATTTCAAGACTTGCACCAAGTAACAAGCCGACGTAATTAGGTTAAGCTCCAAAAAGTCCGAATTAAACTAAGTAAAAAGGTTTTAAGATATTTAATCCAGTTATTAGTCATTCCGTTGTTTGGCAAGGTGATTTTGCCGGCAGCTTAAGGTCCAGCCACATTGTTTTGCAACTAAGGGTTAACGGGTTTACAAATTTAAATATTGGATAAAATTTGAATAAATATTGTTGCTGCGGCTAATTTATTGTCAGAAGTATACATTTGTTTGTTCCTTACAATGTTGTTTTTAGATAAAGCGGGGTTGACGTTTTTGGTATTTTAAATGGATCGTTTACAAAACATAAATTACTTTACTACACATCGTCTTGCCAACCGCCAACCTTAAAACATTCTAAAGCCTTCGTCCAAAGATAGTGGCGTAATTACCAAGAACAGACCAGATACAAATGCAAAATATACATTATATGAGCAACTACTGAGCGGGAAAACTGTTGATCTATTAAAATTGTGCTCCAAAACATGCCGAACGATTTACCTTGTTAGCGAACTCTGCTCCAATAAAAAGTTATGAACGTTTAAACACGCGTTACAACCGTACAAAAGGTGAGTATACAAGAGCTAATCGAAGCCGGTATCCGGGGGTCGTGGGCCCGCAACTCGCCTGGAAACGAGATAAACTTTCAGCCAGCGTTTGCGGGTTAATTTACTGCCGGACGACCCACCGTGGCCAACGAACGCGATTTTAAACACACTGCGATTTAAAAACTATGAGTAATGTTGTGTTAAAATTAATGACTGATTTTCTAATACATTGCATCTTCAATGTGTTATGAAGATCTTATAGAAAGACAGTCATATATTTTTATTTTGGTAACGTGTTTTTTACGCTGTGACCTGAGTAGGTACACAGAAACAATGACGTTTCAAGAAAACAGACACTTATATATTATTGTAACACATTTCGGTTTACATTTGTAAACTTTTTGATCACACTCAGCTAATCCACACACACAGTAGTCACAGGCTTATCCACCCATTGCGTCAACGACATTATTCTGATCTACTTCTGACTGAAATAAACACAATAACTGAATTACACTGGAAGCCTTTTCTAAGTAAGAAAGGAAAAATATCTGTAACTTTGCAAAATAAACGCCAGAGAATTACACCACAGCGCAATAATTGTAGTATTTACAATGAAACCAATGTAGGTGGGAACAAAAAAGTCATTCAAGACTGGAAATGTCGTTATTAAGCCGCCTCTGTTCAGTTCCAAGACGTTTTTCTACAAAAAGATGTTTGCAACTTGGAAATGTTCGCAACTACTGTCTTCAGTTGAATTTGTTAGAAATCTTTTTTGCGTGGAAAGAGTTTTACCTTCCAGATATACCGTAGGTAAGTTAAGAATTGGGTGAGCGGGAGACGGGTTACTTACGGGATTTATTTAGTCGGTTTTTATTTCAATAATTAATCTGCTTTTGGTAACTGTTTATGCTTTTAAATAGCTCAAGCATTTACTATGTAGGTAATAACAATCACGTATTTTCTGAATATTGATATTCAAAGTGAAACAGAATCTATTACCATAAATCGGGTACGATTCCGAACCAACTAAAACTTTGTTTACAGAAAACCCCCACAACATTTTGCTCGACATAGGAATCCAACCCAAGATCGCAGTCGCATCAAATGATTAACGGCTACATTATCATACATTTCGGTAACTGAAAAGTAATGGAAACACGTGAGTGATTAACTTCCAATCCACCTCGCTGCACTCTCCGCCAATACTTCAGGGAATTGGTTTGTTTTTGATAATAACGATAAAAATGGATTATTCCCCACACACACTTCTGACACAGACTTCAATTGCTCACATTTGACCTATGAATCTACGGGCCATACGAATTTTTCACCGGCTTTGAAAAGAACGAGGTTCTACCTTCGTCTTAAAATAAATTGATTCATGCCCTGCATGCCGGCTGCCAAGCCTACCTCTGAGCCAGTCAAGGCAAAATATCAATACCGGTAACTAAATATGAATTGATTAAGTTCCTCAAAACGTCGAGCGTCGCCTTTAATACGGCTGTTGATCAAGGACGCTAAGGCGCTAACATTTTCCTGCCTACAAGCTCTACGTATATACCTACTCGACTTTGAATTTATTCATGTACGCCACACATGTATTCTACTTAAATAATTTATCAACATCCTTAAATATTCACTTAGGTGTGCCTTATGTACTGTTTAATGCAGGCTTCCCAAATTTATTTTAAACTTTACATAAACCCTAGTGATGTAAACAAATCTGGTTCGTTCCTTTTGTATTAGGACTCTTAGCTCTAATGAGCATCAGTCAACATCCATTAATATATTATATCGTTATGTAGGCCGTGTCATGCAGCTACACTACCAGTTTTCGGTAGACGATATAACTAAATGTTGAGCATATAAACACTTTACTGGTACTCTAACAAAAGTGAGGCGGCGAATACTTGAAATATTTTTATATAAATAAAATCCTATAGTAATATCTTCAAGCTAGTCTCGATTGAAAACTATAATCTTTCGAAATTGGTGCCTATCGATAAAACGTAATAGAAAATAAGTCTGGCATATCCCGCGTATTAGAAAATATACCATCATACAAGCAGATAATCCGGACCCTTAGTAGTAAAAAATGCCAGTCAGTAGAGCGGTCACAGCGTCTTAGGCCATTCAATTTGTCGCAACCAACAGAGACCCTTCTCAATACGTAATTGACACAGGCTTATCCCCAAACTTAGAACCACAATTTGTTCACATTTCTGTAAATAGTGAGTCGCTATTTTCACTCGCAATGTCTTTGATATCGCCAGAAAATGTATTCGTAAACAAAATTGTATTCTAGCTACGTAATTTCCACTTACCTTCAGGAAATAAAACGCCTGTTTACCGATAAAGCCTACGCATCAGTTGAAAGCTTCAATATTAATTTGATTTTCATGAAAATTTACTTTAGTGCCCACATTTACTGCCTGGAATAAGCCGGGTATAACTAAACTAAAATTATTTGACTTAAATATGTATAGTCTGAGCTTAAATAATTTCTATTTTCTATTTTAATCATTGCCCTATCGGTAATGGCTTTAACGCTGCCAGTTTTTACAGATAAGCTAAAAAAATGTATTATTGTCGATATTCTTTGTTGAAAAAGTAATTATAGCCCGAAGGTACACTAAGTTTTATGATATTAAATAATATTAATATCTTAATTATGTGATTCCAAGTAAATGCCGCAGATACCAATGACTATCTATGAATTAATACATTGCTAGGTAACTCATAGTAGGTATTAGAGGCATCGTACCAACCGAGTATTTTAAAATAACCGTGAACAAATTATGTTTACTTTCGTTAAATTTATATTCTCGCTTCCAAAGTAAATATAAGATACCTATTCGATAGAAACATTACTTATCTCAGACTTATATTTTAATACCAATTAAATATACTAACACAAGTGAAACAAAAATTGTCTAACTCGGCTAATCACAAAAAGAAAATTCTAAGATAATAATTCACACCCTTGAAAGCTTTTAAAGTTTCTCAGCGTTCAGTGTAACTTTGTTTTATAAAGCCATTAGTCATTCTTTTGTTAGCGATTGTGACGGCAAATTTTTCACGATGAGACAAATTTTGAGAATAAATTAACCAATGTTATAATCTTGTGCAATAAAAACCGAAAAGAAAGTTTTGGAGTTTGTTTCGCGAGTGTACCTGCCAGTATTGGACAATTTAATTAATTTCGTTAAGTTTCTGAATGAAGAGCTTTCTGTCTGGAACACTATTAAAACTTCTTTGCCCTCTCACAGGTTTTGCGTTGACCTTGGCTTAAAAATGGCATCGGAACCAATACAGGCATATTCTCTAATAGTGTTCGTAATCTGCATATTATGCTTAGGACAAGAAGAAAACCTAATATAAGCTAACGAGAGTCAAAAATTGTATTCACTTTTAAAGCGCTTTCGTTTTTTAGCCACTTTTGATAATATTTATCCTTGGCTTACACTAAGTATTTATTGATGTTGAAGGTGCCCCTAGCCACCAAGTCAAATACTTTCAGTAATACTGTTCCAAAAATTACTACTATCTCTTCAAATAGCTTACTTGCAATTTTGTTGAATCTATAACATTATCTAGAACTTTGTTTTAACCGCTTATCAATGCGGGTACTCTTGTCTTATATTATTTGAAACGAACTGAAGTATAGTTTATAACAGATCTGTGTCTCTCTCAATGACGTTTAGACTAAGGGTCTAGCACAGAGATAGATAAAGTGGACGAAGCCCGTTGAACTGGTCATAGCTATCAAGATACACGTGATTATGAGGTCAATTCCCGGCTCTATTCTGTAGGTCTGACAGCAAATATTATGGTGCAATTCTGCTGACGCGCAAGCGTCACTAAGTGGTTTATGAAGACTTGAGTTTACTTGTTAGAAGTCCCATTTCAGGTAATTTCCCTTTCTTTCCCTATCAGGCAGGCATTAATAAAAATATTAATATGTTTAATCCTAGATGATTGTATTGCCATGTTTAATCTCAGCATAAGGACCTTCGCGGGGTAATTATGAAGGCAGCAGCTAGAAGACGCAGCATTGGCAGTTCCCCATTAGGTGGTCCAACGATATCGTCAGAGTTGCGGGCAACCGGTGGATGGAAATGGCAAGTTGTCGTTCATTGTGGCATACTACGGAGTAGGCCTTTGTTCAACCTTGGACGTCTTCTAGCTGATAATGATTATAGGCATTATTAGGAATTATTTTTAAAACATTTTATGAAAAATAATAAAAAAATCACATAGAACAATAAAGACGCATAATGGAGATTAAACACAAATCCTTCGACATCATCAAGAATCCGTTAAGAATCACAGCTAATTATTCAACACTCAGTAACCAGAAATAAGGGAACGGGAAGCAAAAACAACAAATCACAAGATAACAGTGCTTCTACTCGTAGTGTGGCGCGGAAGTTTCCCCAAAATTACAACTTTGTTTCATAAAGTAATTATTCATTCTTTTGTTGGTGTCTCGGCTCCAGTGCAAAATTTTATGACACGAAAAGAAATTACTTAAACAAATTAAAACGCTTTGTAATCTGGCCTGGCGCTTGATAAAGATTTTAAATAAATCCTGTTCAACCAGGTGCTTTGCTTGAGTGAAAATCACGATAAAAGTTTCTTGCTTATTGCCTTAAACAAAATGCTTCAATATTTACTTTATGTTTTACAGGTGATGTGTATTGATTTATTGTAAGACAATTTACGATAAATTATATACTACATTTTCTCATACTTCCAACATTAAAACTAATAATATACATATACAACATAATATATACAAACAAACAAATCTATAAATTATGCATATAAGTATTCCGCCTCATCACTGTCAACTGGTAGGGTGTCCAAAAGACTGGTGGCATTCTATAGCCGAAAAACAAGCCAGCCGTTTGGTCACGTGATGTGCATTAAATTATTATGATTTTAATTACCACTATTTAAATTCTCATGATCGATGTCTTCCATGCCTCCCATCGTCGCCGTCTTTCGCAATTATTATCCTCTTGTACTTTATATAATAGCATATGATCCTTGTCACATAATCATGCCATGGTTTACAGACTGGCCAGTAAACAATGAGAAATCGAACAGGGCGTACCGGGCAAAGGTTGTATCATTGCTCATTAAGGTCCATACTTGCACGTTTTAACAAAAAATATTTTCTTATAATATGTCACGTACTTGAGCCGTCCTTTCATTTAACCTAATATGTGGAGGCCATTAAAATATTTGTCTCGATACGGGTGTCGTATCACCCTCCTTAAGTTCAGATCCCTCATAATGCTCCCCTTTTGGCACAGTACAGTAATTCCGCCGTCAAGCAAGCACCCTTGAACAAATACACCAGTTAGATAATTAATCATCTAAAATAACACCGAGTAACCAGATATCTACAAACCCAGTTCATTATATCAGTACTTTAATTACAAACTTGCGTCCGAAGTGTTGTCGTGACAATCAGCGTTGCATCTCAAATATTTGTATAACGAAACTATAGCTGAAGCTGAAAACAAACCGTGTTCGTAGCGCGTAGTTGTGAAGTGTGAACTACTGTTGAACGTCGAGTTGTAAAGGTAAATGAGATGCGCTTGGCGAGGACATTGTTTTAAGTCATACCTATTCTCTTGTTCACTGTAAAGTTCACTTTTAATTTCGGTACGAGGGGAGTTTAGGCGCAGTTCACACTACGCCAGTAATAATGAGAAGCGACAAAGCTGAGTGTTGACTGAGCTTTATTAAACCTCTTTGATACTTGACAGAGTGAAGAAGATTGTTGTTAGTTAAGGTTCGTTATCATTTTAGTTGGTACACCTTATCTCTTTTTGTTTCACAGTTTTGCTTAAGTTAGTAATTAGTTCCGAAACCAAAATTATTTTTTAACGAGTAGTGACGTTCAGTTACCTACATAAATAATTATCTTTATTTTAAATCCTTTTTAATCAACTTACAATGCACACATGATTCTTTTTACATAGAACGTTACTCCAAAAACTCATAAATAGGAAAAATAAAGTCTATCAAAGTAGTTAGTTAGCCAGTCACTGTGAACACAGTAGGACACAGCAGCAGTAGACACAAGTGTTTATATTCAAGTTCCTTTCCCCGTTCCCGCGGCCACTTCACAATGAGCCCACACTAATTAGACACGCGGACAAATTAATGGCGTGTATTCAAAGCTTTTTGTCGCCATGTGAACTGGGTGCTAGGTTACACAGTGGGTCGGAAATGGCCCCGACATTCGCTTACAACTCAGAATAGTAAATGAATGGAAAGCAGCAAATTGAAAAGAAAAGTGAGTAGAGGTGAATTATTAAATAGGGAAAAAGGCGAAAGAAAACATGCTTCTGAAAAAAAGACAATACTGGCACTAAATAGCCTTAAGCCGGTGTTATTGAGCTCTATACTACTATTCAACAGATTATTACGTTTTTAAACAATAAAGATTAAATGATAAGAAATAATAATGGGGCGAGTAAGATTGTCAACTCATTATAAGTGCTACGGGGCAATCGTCGTAGCCGTGTCGTAGCAGTTTTCGTAGCGCTTTACGTAGTTTGTACAGACAACTTTTATTTTATTAGTTGTCGTATGATCATTCCATTTGCTAAATACTCTGTGGTGTTCAGTGGATGCATTGTCCACTCGCACCTCGGTGGATTGTTTTGCGCGGATATTTCGCGTCTCACAAAGTGTTTGAACAACAAGCGCCGGTATTGTTTCGTGGTTTTGTGCGAGCGAATTAAAATTATGTTATTGTCTGGATCTTGTAATCCTGAGTTTGTGTTCATTGTTAATATTATTTTGTAGAGGCATTAAAATATAACAGAAATGTAATGAAAAAGCATTCGTTATTAAACGTTTTTGTTATATTCATGTGTGAGTTTATTTCTAAGTTACGTAAGTGTATAGGTAGGTTTAGGTTAGTACCTTTAACAAAGGGAATTTTCTTATATCAATTAATTAACAATATGATTTGTATGTATTCCTCTGTAACATTATTCTTGTTTAGTTAATGGTATTTCAAACAGTTCAATTCAAATATACTATATAAAAAAATAAAAACTGCACGACCGATAAAATACAGGTACAACAACGTAAAGATAATATGCCAAAACTTATATTTCAGAAACTAATGAACAAAATCGCTCTCCTGCACACTGCACTGCGCCTATGCTCATGCTACTGAATTGCGTACCATTCGCAGCACTTATGTCAACAATCAGTCGACGCGCGAAGTGTGCGGCGAAGCGTGAACAGGCACCGGGAACAGGGAGAGCAGAGGTCGAGAGAGGCCGATACAGGACGGTAAAGACCGCTAGAGGCCGGTAGAAACCAGTTTAGTCCGTCACTAACAGCGGCACACGTGAATCACAAGCCTGCGAATCAATTACCAGACAGCATGTTACATTTACTCTATTTGTGTGGGTATTGAAAACTTAAACAAATTACCTCTTTAATGTGTTTGTTACTATACTTTTTTATCGCACAATAATTATGTAGCTAATTAGTTATATATCTAACTGTTTTTCTACGTAAAGAATATTTAAATAAAAAGTCGAGTGATTAGAAAAATCAATATCACTTTCAATCAAATTTGTACAAACAAAATGTAAAAACATAACTACACCTTCAGTAAAAATATAAACAAGCCACAATGGAAAAATAATCGCAATTATGTCAACAACAATTCAAGCCAAGTTAAAAACAAACACGTCGCTAGTCTTTTACAGCCAGCACTGTCGAAACAGGCCAAGTTAAATGAAAGGGGCAGAAATATTACCTTCCCGACTGTCCCGGCATACGTCAAGTGGAAGAGCTTTCACAATGGCCACGCAGTCGAGTGACTTGGCCCGACTTGGCTTGACTTGCCGCTCTGATTAAGATAACACCTCGCGCTTTGCGAGCAAATGTTCGTTCGTCAAAAGACCGGCGTCAAAGGTATGTGTTGACTTTTGAAATGCTAGACGCGTATGCATTCCATGCGAGTAATCCTAGCTAACTCCGAAACATCGCGTATGTATCACGCACCAGGTAAACAATCTTATGAGCTATAGTTTCATACTTTTCTTGCTCTGAATTCCGAGTTTAATTTAATATTAATTCAACTTTATTATCCTTCTAAAAGAGTCTTATGAATTTTTAAGTAGCAAGCACAAGGTTACGGTGAGCTTAATTATAAAATTAATTTCACTTCCCGACCGTCGGTTTCATAATATATCACTTAAAAGCTCTTTAAGGAGAAAAAATAACACTCATTAATTTGACGTAATTTGAGTATTATTACGTAAAAAGTAACGGTTACAGGACCGTCCGTCGTCCCGGTTCGATAAAATGACCAACCTTTATTAAAAATGGAGATCTCTATTTAATTTAATAACGGCTTCATTTCCGAACGTAATATTTTGTTTTAAGTAAAATAAAATTATTAGGTTAAAAAATCATGTAGATTTTGGAAAATGTACCTATGTAGCGTGCATATGTGCGCTTAGCTAGTTGGAGAGAAGCTTGTAGATAGCAGTGGCCAGTGTGCTAAGCACCATAACGGTCTTTAACAAGCTCTTGGTGTAGTCAAAGCCGAAGCTCAAAGCTTTGTGATTCGCTAAGGGGTTCCGTTTGCTTATGATATTTTAGACTCCACGGACCAACTTTTGTACGCACGCTGACTTTCGAGGATAGCATAGAGCAGCGTTGATTGAATTAATATGTACAGTCGACTTACAACGAGGCGTTCGCTAATTACTGCGCATTTTTGCTACTGGATGTTCACTCTCTGCGTCTACTTGTACACGAACATAAACACCTCCAACTCCATATATAACGATAACTCAATTTGCTTTACCATTTTAACTTTTACGTTGAAAATGCTACGTATTTATAACAAATAGTGACAATAAGACTTGCTAACTTATATGAAAATCGTCTTTCAGCGCAACTTACAAAGTAATTTCTCTCAAAAATTCGGTTTTCTCGTTGAAGCACCAAAACCTGTTATAAGGTCACAGGCGAGAAGGACAATTTGTTTAACTTTTCAGCTTACATTAGCCTAGATGGGTTTCCTCGGTTCTCTTATGAAAGTCGGCCGGCCACTTAGCAGTACCATAAAAGTTAAATGCCCCATAAATCATAGTGGGTGGAGACAGGAGCACGCTACCACGCCGCCGCGGTAATGAACCGGCTTCTTATTAATAATAACTTGTTGACGGTTGGATCCCTAAAAGCTGGATCTCAAACACCGACCTCGGTGAAATAAGTCAGCCGCGGCACATAACCTGATTATACTGAATCGATAATATTATTACTTCAAAGTACTGTCTAACGGTTTGGCTGCTTGTGCTAGGAATCCAGGATTCAAAGCACAAGGGATGAATTATAATATTGGTGTGATGAAAAGATAATTGTTTTGAGTCTAAGCATTTGTGCATGTGACAGTACTGCCTGTTTCACTGTAATAAAAAAAGGTATGTTTTCTATAGAAGCGATAAGTTATGGTACTATTTTTTAGAATAGCATATGGATAACATTTTACGGATACAGATAGCTTGATAGTAAGTGAGCAAAATTTCAATTAATGCCTTTCTACTGGGCAAGTATTCGACAAACAGAGGATGAAAGCTTCCAATCAGTCAGAAACTGTTTACCCGACAAACTCTCGTCGCCGTCCAGTTACTGGCCGCAGTGCGTAGCTAAGTACCTAACTTACTTACCGTCACTTATACTTGAACTAACCATTGAATAAGGGTTCAATTAGTCTACAGAACTACTTGACTGACCTCTGACCTATTTGAGAACTACATCAGTTTATATAAGTAAAGAGTAATACTAAGTAGAATTTGTAGAAGTATTTTACTTTATAAAAAGTTCTGAGAAATTATTAGTCGAGAAAAAAGTATTTTATTCGCGGGTCGGAAATGTCGGACAGTTTTTCAGTAGTAATGAAAACGTTTTAATCTCTGATCCCGCTTGAGTCTATAAGACTGGTAATCAGTAAATCTACTATCAAATATTAATGGCTGTTAAATGATTTTGTCGGAGATTACGATTAAACGTTAACATCAGATAATAAATTGGTTATGTTAAAATAATTATATACAAAAGACGTTATGGTCTCGTGGTTGCAAATGCGATGAAATCGACGATATAGACTCGATTCCCGAAATGGATAAAGTTTAGAAATTCTTACCAGAATTATAAAATACTGTGTCGGATACAGGAAAACAGTCTCGCCTTATTACATGGAACATGCTTCCTTACTACTGAGAAATGAGATCCTGCATTAGTATTTTTGCGCTAGTATCCTCTGTAAGGGTATGTAAAGTAGTCTTTACATACCCTTACAGAGGATATATGCATATGATCTACATGCATCAACAAACGGACAGCCGTCGTACTACATTGTGACGTAGCACTACAGAGGGTCGCCTCCTAATGAAAATGTAGCAAGTTTCATTAAGCTAAGTAATTCCAGGTATCAGCAGAGATACTTGGGCTAATTTTAATAATCTCAGTCACGAGGTTGAACGACGAAATGGGCTCTCGAAAGCCTTAATTATATAAAGTATATTTGATACTTTATTTGCTTACCTCAGAGTATATTTTAATTTATAGTATAATTTTCATGTATTTTGAAGTACTTAGACTATAAAATATACGCAGCTTAAGCTTTTCCACCTGCTGTTTGATTTCTTACACAGCCTACGGAAACCATATACCTATACCAGTGTATTAAATTTCATCCACATCTTAAAAACATTTGAATTAAACAACTCAAAATTATACGGACTAAACTTGTCCTAGAATTCTTAGGGTTGGTTTTCAGTCCGACCGGCCGTAGCTAGATACCAGTATACTATATAGAACGGCCACTTACTTTCATATAAATGGAGATGCACTAAATATAATGTCCTGCGAAACTTTGAAAACAAACTTTATTTTTAAAAGTCTGTAGTAATAACACCGGCCAGCCTTAAACAAGAACATCCTAATCGTTTAAGTTTGCAAGTTGGTCTTGGTGTAAAACAACAAAAGATCACACAAGTAGTAAAAGATGAGCTAAGAAAATGAATAATGTACCGTCGTGGTGACGCGAGCGCTCGTCCGCAAGCGACTGCAACTTGAGACAACGAGTCTAGAGAGTATGAGTATAAGCAACTAATAACTACCATTGGAGGTTCGAACCCCACAAAGGAAAATTCCTAGGTACATAATGGGAAGCCATTAAATTTTTTTACGACGGCAGAAAAGCAATCGGAAAGGAAAGCATACATTGGGAGAGGCCTATGTCCAGCAGTGGACTGCAACGGGCTGATGATGATGGTGATGATGAAGGAAAAAACTTAGACCGACAGGTCTGAAAACGCCAAAGCTATGAATATGTCGGTCTGTAGCGACCTACTATCAAAGATTTGAAGCCAATAATACCTAAAGTATTAATATTGTTCTAGTACAATATCGTAATGGATGGAATGGAAAACTATGATTCTTTAACACCAGTTAATATTTTTCCGAGATATTTATTTTACTCACGAAAGTTTATAAGACGATGTGCTAATTAATGTGTACCTATATGATATATACACTATATATACTATATAAACTGTTATGTTGTGCATGTAATTTGATAAATAAACAAATGTAATCGCCCATACAATAACTTCTCATTTACAATCTAACAATAACTTTCCAAGTGTCCATTTTGTCAACAAACAAATAGCCTTAACAGTCACGACAAAAGAACCTCTAGCCTGTCACAACAACTAATACACAGTCCGTGCAACCCGCTGAACACAGTTCACAAACCGTGCACATTACTCGCAAGCCCTTTATTCAAGTAGATAGATGAATTCATAACTCACAGTTGGCAAGGAGTCCCGTCGTCGCGTAGATATCGCGGAATTCAGCAATGTCTCAGATAAACACGGCATCCAACCATCCGTAAGAGCTGATATATACTCCTACTAACAGCTCTCACAATTGTTTCTATGTCTGTATTGTATCCAAAGCGAGAATGTAAGTAAAACGTCACTCATTCCCCCTAAATACGTTTGGTATGGATATGGAATTGTAGTGTAGGTTGATTAGCGCAGTTGGAATTTGGATATCTATATTGAAACGATCGATTTCTGGATCGGAAACTCACATTATTAAATCCATCGCCATTGTGCATTTAAGTCAATTTAAGGCATACTATAATTTAAGCTTAGTTTTGATTTTTATAAAATAAAAATCAATTTAGGTCTATGTTGTCCTTCTTACTAAAAAAGTCGATGGTTATGTTAAATTAACTAAATTCAATTAGGTATTTCAAATAATTGCATAACGGAGCCTGCGGTTTATGCAGTTCGCCTGCAATCTTAATTAATTTTATGATATTAAAGGCACCTTATATGCAAATCGAAACACATTTTCCTCTGCAGCTAGATGCTGTCGTTACAGCGAAACAAAGTAAAAACATAATATTATTACTAAATTCACTTTCTACGAAAAAAAATTAAAGCATATTGCCTCATTGGTCTAGTGGTCGCTAAGTGCGACTGCTGAGCATGAGGTCCTGGGTTCGAGTCTTGGGTCGAACAAATTAACATTGAGTTTTTGCATTGGGTAATTTTTAGTAGCAGCCCGGAGTCTTAAATTTTGCCCGGTTGATGGCACTTATTCACCCCTATTACATCTGCCTACAACATAACTGGTGGAATGAGGGTGTACTAAACACCTCTGCCTACCCCTTAGAGGAATGCAGGCATAATGTTATGTATTAAATATTTTGTCTTTTAATAATAATATTCTGTAGTCAAGTTCCAAGTGATGCAAAACTCGATTTCAAATTCAGAAAATAAAGTAGCTAAACAACGTGACCCGCGTTAGAAGCAGGCCGTGACGCAATACCCAGTCCATTAAACCAATAAAAGTAAAATAATCACGTACCTTACTAATGTGCTAACGTCTTAGGGTTTAAACTTAACAGGGTCGGACGAGGAAACGGGTTCTATCAAGCAAAAGCTTCGCGTTCACGTAGGAAACTCTAAAAACTGCTTAAAACCAAGATAACGGCTACTAAAACAAGCTACGGCTGCGACAACGGTTGTTTCACCCGTTTACAACCTTGCCAGGGATAATGGAGCCCCTTTAAACCTTCCTCATGGTTTACACGCGGAGTAAATGCGTCCCCACTTAGCTTACATGTGTAAGGTACAGTAAAAATGGTATTAGGAGAGCAAACGCACCTTTTCACGGAGATTAAAATTACGTAGGTATAAAATACCTAAAAAGCATGTAGGTATGAAAAGGTGTTTCTTAATACCTATTTAATAAAGCATCTTTGTCACTTCCACTACTACATTACAATTTAAAATTCGAACCGAACATGTTCCATTTTCAAGCAACTTATTTTAGTTTTTACTTACTTAACCTGATTCCAGCCTGCATTTAAATATTGTTACAGCTAGACTGGTCCTACTTAAAATAAAAATAACTGTTTTCCATGTCTTTGCCTACTCGGAATATCATTTATAAATATTGTCTGTTCCGCCTCAGTTGACTTTCAAGTTACTTTAGGTTTTCCAGTGTTGCCTGATTTCAGCTAGCATTTAAATTGTTTCTCAACAAATAATAACTCTGAGAATACGCAACCATTTTCAATATTTATATTATAATTTAAGATATCAATAACGGCTGACTAATATACTAAATATTCAAAATCTTGAATCACAGGTTCAGTTAGGGTAATTCTCGTGCTTTTATGTCACAATTCGGTTCAGACTCGTATTTACATAACATAACATCACGCCTGTATTCCCCTAAGGGGTAGGCAGAGGTGTACATTTAGTACACCCACATTTCGCCAGTTATGTTGTAAGTCACAATGTAATAGGGGGCGAGCCTATTGCCATTAACCGGGCACAGACCCAGACTCCGTGCGGCTACTGAGAATTACCTAATAGAAAACTCAGTAACACTTTGCCCAACCCGGGATTTGAACCCAGGACGTCTTGCTCAGCAGTCGCGCTTAGCGACCACTAGACCAATGAGGCAGTCTCGTATTTTAAATGTCTAATTATCTTTAAATTTCAAGTTTTGATATTGAATTATTGAGACTAGGCCAAAACCACATAAAACTGTGTTTTAAACGCTCATTTACCGTACTTTTTTTTTTTTTTAAACGTCGCCCCACACTAGTTATTTCTCCTGTATCGTAGGTGCACTTCACAAACATGAAATATCACAATATATACAAACACCCAGACTCGGGACAATCAAATGTGGATCGCACAATTTTTTGCCCCGTGCGGGAATCGAACCCGCAACCCTTAGCGTAGCACTCTAATCGCTTAGCCACTGTGCCAATGAGGTCGTCCAACCGTACTGTATTTGTCTAGTTCGATTTTCAAATACTTCATTATATTCTATTTCCAACGTAGCCTCATTCCGGCCAGCATGTCGATATCAGTGGAATGTTACTAAGTTAACTGTAACTAAGCAAATAATTATTTGCGCTGTATTCACCATCAGTCATGATTTGGTAATCCTAGATCATTAACGTTGCTATTCAATTTGAAAATAGATTACGTTTATTAAAATTATATTTTTATCTTGTACCTACTCTATACTCTATAGTAGTCTTATTTAATATAGGTTTATAAATATGCCTCCGTGTCATTTGTTTTGCAGTCTTAGCTAAGGGGTAAGATGTAGGTCTGGCTGATGTCATTAGGTTTTTCATGGAATTTCAAACAAGCATCTTGGAGTTTAGGTACTCGAATGGGACAATAGGTTCAACCCCTTTTATATGAGCCTTCTTTCAGGTAAGGGTATTATGTTTGCAAAAAACCTGTTCTACTATAAACAAGTACTCCTTGCTCCAACTATTCCATTTCTTATTTCTTTGTTTCGTAAATTTTACTAAAAAAAATTAACAGTTTTTTAGAGCTTAAATTCTACAATTATACATAGGTAATATACTTAATCGGAGTTTGATGTGACCTGACATTCAGAATGTTACCTAGTTTAAGCACCAGTCTCCCACAATAGACTTTAACCTACCCGAGCGTTTACTTTTTATAAAAAAACAAGTATTTTCAAAAACAGTCATAATCACAATATATGTATATCAAAATATATTCAAGTGTATTTTCTTTAAAACTGTCAGTTACAAGACATATTTATCCAAGCAAAGCAAACGTGAACATAAACTAATTTCATAACGAAACAGTTATTGTTCTAACATAATTAAAGCGCGCCCGGATATTGAAGCACGTCTCTGTAATTAATTTCTAAGAACTCTATTTAAATCCAATATCTGTGGATTTTCTAATAACACTCACCGATTTAACCTAATATTGTAATATGAGTTATTTGTAAGACCTATTTATTAGAGACATGAATTTTGACGTAACGTCAATGTAATTAGTTTAGATAGTATACACATTAGTTCACAAGTTTATTTATGTATTGCTGCTACAATATTCACTCTATTGTAGAGACTGCCCCCTTACCATGAACTCTTAAACAGGACAGAGTACGATGTGGAAGCGAGACGCCGCTACGTGAAGTGTAATGCGGTGTCTCGCTTCCACAACGTAAACTGTCCTGTTTTAAGAGTTCATGGTAAGGGGGCTGATCTTGTTTTACACGCTTTAAATAAAGTCGCAATATTTATAAGTTTGCATGCTCTTATGCTACGAAGTTAACATAATTATAAATTGGTTCAGTTCCAAAGATAATGCATTTTAAATTTTTCAACCCAACAAATTTCGTATAAAAATAACAATGTTACAAAAGCACATCACACAAGTGAAAACGTCAATTTTGAATTTAAAATTATGAATTGTTATGTCAGATATATATTCGTTTGCATTACGAGACTCAACGTCTTCTGTATTCTTAAGAAATATTATACTGGAAAATACGCTTATATTTTTCGTATTTCTCTGGTATATAGTGTTTATACCTAACCCACTTACCCAAACCTAAATAAATTGTCAAGAATGTTCCCGGATTACACGAAGTCGAATACTTGAATCTGTTTAACACGCGACACGATACAAAAAGCAGTTCTGTTATTTTCCTTGTTACAGACAAAAACGGCATATATTTATAATACTCACTAAAAATAGACCTTACGTGTTTACGTTTAGCGTACAAAACGGAACAGACAACAACACAACTAAATTAAAAGATACGTCCAAGTTATTAAAAAATACCTGAAACAGCTCTTAGTTCGTGGATATAGTACCTAATAAGCATATAAAAATTTACTATACATTGCAATAAGATTGAATAACATTATAAAGGTAGTCGTCTTTCAAATACATCTTTGTGTATACATTTATTAAGATGATTGATTAGAAGGAAAATTTCTCCAGAACCTGATAGGAACGTTGTAACGAGTTTTGTTTTAAAATTAACCATTTTTGGTTGCGACTAGAATTGGCAAAAGTGAAGACTTTAGTTTACTTCCAAGTATAAGTAGTATCCAGTTATGACCAGGACATAGAGATATTACGTTTTTGTCATGTTTGTCTGTCTGTCTCAGTAGCCCATAATTCGCACGCACAGTATTAGGTACCTACTACGAGTACCTACCCGAAACAAACTTATTTAGGCGATACGTAAAAGCAGCCTACTTTAAAAAATTAAATGTGTTTTACTTTTTGAGCAATACCACGAACCACAAACTTTGATTGTGTTAAAGTTCTGTCACACCACTAGGTACGACTAATACAGTTTTGAGCAGTAAAAGGCTATTTGAAGGACAAACAGAATCATGCGAGCGCACTACAGTACGGTATTCACGTAACCACATCCTATCGGACCGAGCTTGCGGCAGATCCATAGATACTACTCTAAAATTGGCTAAAATGGCGTAAATTTTGATGACCGTGCCTCGAGTACGTCGATGCTGAACACTGCACTCTGTTTTATCAGTTTCAACCTATCTAGGCGTTATCTACATGGCTTTATATGTTAAGTTATCTATTTAAAGTTTTAGACTAAGTTATTCTATCTTAATTATTATCAAGGTAGTAATTCATCATAATTAACTTTTGATTTTAATCATGATAATGCTAGGCTAAAATTTTACTAAAATAAAATTTTAAGTGTTTGCTCCATTGCTTCAAAATATGTTGTGAATAAAGGCAATAAGTAACAACAATTTAATGATAAGATATTAATGACTGCGTTAAACTACATACAAGAAAAGCAAAAATTAGATTTCAGGCCCTTTAGGGCAGCTGCATCTTGATAAGGTTTCTACTAAACTAAAATGAAGCCTACGAAACGTCCAAATGAAGTCCCCAGTTTACAACAACACAACGTCACCGTGTAACGAACTCATTACGAAACCAACAGAAATATTATTCCAGTTCGCTCCCAACATAAACTAATGTAATCCGTGACATAAAAAGCATCCAGCTCCCCCCGTACATCTTTGTTGCCTTGCAAGTCTTGCAACTATTGCATATTTTGTATTGCAACCACATGACGGGGTGTACGGATTCACACGAGCACAGAAATGTAAGTAAGTAGGTTTACAAACAGGATGTCGGCAGATCCGCAAATGGCTGCTGAGCTAAAGTCAACGTCGGTATTTGTTTTGTGAAACTAACAAATGACATGCTAGGCGACGCGGTTACGTTTGTTATATTAAATCTGGTTGAATTACATTAAATGTGTGTTGAAAAATTCTTGTGGAAACTTGGTTTTGTTTAACATTAGACGGTGTTAAAACTACAACACGGGAACACGCAAACACATTTTTTTTTTATTCTGCTTGTCTTTAGTCTGCTTGTGACCACGGCCGATGCAACTCGGTCGAAAGGTCAAGCAAAAATTAAAAAATTATGTTCGCGTTAATTCCCGTGTTGTAGTTTTAATTATCATGCAACGCGATAGTTTAAAAGTTAGTATTAGACGGTGTGTTGTGGTCGTTAAGCCACTTAGTTCTTTGGTCATCGTGCACGGCAAAAATCTTTACATTTCATATTTTAAGTAACCACATTTTTTACCCTTATGACAGATATTAATTAACCGTTATCCATGCAAAACGCAAGTTGTTTGATTGTTGCATAATATCCTATGCTTATGTATGCAGATAATATTATGGTTATACAGTAGAACCTTTTCGGAAGTTTTCACAATTGCTACAAGAAGAAATTACTATTGTGTTTCTCAGTCAATAAATCGTATCATTGCCGAGCTTAATACTCATCTTTATTCCAGTCAAGTTTACACCGTAAAGCACTCAGAGCACCACTGTATAATAGCTGCATCCGTCGTTATGGATTGACGTCTTTATTGCATACTTCTACTATGAGACCAACTACCTTTCAACGACATCTATTATCAAGCGATTCTCAACCGTATTATGAGCTGTCAAGGTTGATTTTCGTAATGTTTTCTGTGCTGAAGTTATCGTGGGTGCGCTATCTACGCGTAGGGTCTGCAGTCGCATTCACGTAGGATCTCGCCGATACGGGCTGAAATATGAATATCGTCGCGGTGCCATTTGTGCAGTCCGGTCACGATTATCCCTATGTTCTACTGAGAACGATTGTCTTCATTTGAGGCTAAACTAGGTTGCTGATATTAAAGTCTAGGACAAAAAACAAAATTTTCAGTACACTGCAAAAAATGATGTCAGAAAAGAAATCGAATAATAAACAAATTCGAAAACGTGCTTGGTAGTTCAAATACATTCAGTTTTCAGTAATCACATTTATTAAGAGCCTAGAGCTAAGTTATTTCTAATAAATTGTATCTCAAAATGGTCAAACTAATTGGAAACAGACCGAAATGTAGGAAAAACGACCAGGCTGATGATGATAATTATGAAACTAATTGCATTAGAGCACTTTTTTGCATTGGATATGCAACCTTGAAGAATGTGTACAAAGTTCTTCGTAGAGACTTTGTAGAAAATTACTTTACAAGATTTTAACCTTAATTTCAAAATCTTTACAACACTTTTTATTTATTAAAAACATAATCCTTCCTTGGAAGTCGGGAAATAACACCTTCCGAGAAAAAATTATCCAAAACCGGAATAATAAAACGTAATATTAAAATCTACAAGAATTAAAACAAGAGACATACATTTATACAATTGCTACAAATCCACGTTCAACATTAAAACATACTGGAACTTTAAAAATAGTCGCAGCAAATCTGATTACCTCTGTGCGCAGAATTGAAATTTAAAGTTAGGTAGGTGGTCAAAGCTAGACGTAAGAGTCTTATGTTAGTGGGCAGGTACTTAGCGCTGGCTAGAATTTAAAAAGCTTACTCGCTGCGATGCTCCTAAGGTATAGGTACTGTAGATAAATATAACTTGTAGAAACGTACCAATTCAGATGTAGACTTTTATGGATGATGGGACCTTAGGACTCCGTTGTCGGTAATACTTCTGTGCTTGTTTTCATTGCGCTGACTTTAGTATATTTTATCATCGGTCGGTAATAGAAGTCATTGTGTAATCAGTATGGTCATACTCTCAAGGTATAGTTTTTATATAGCTTGTAGAAACGTACCAATTCGTAAATAGACTTTTATTGACTATGTGACCTTAAGACTCCTTTGTCGGTAATACTTCATTACTGGTTTTCTTTACTCAGATTTTATTTATTAACTTTAAGCCTTATACTGGTATATTAGGGTATATTAAAAATAATGGAAGTTACTAAAAAACTATAAATTGTGATAATTACTTAAAACAAAATTGTAGATATCTTATTCCAAACAAAAAAAAACTTAGCTCTTAAGTTAAATACCTACTGTATTTTCTTATTTTTTATTAAAAATAAGTCTTGCTACACCCTTACAGGGTCTATGTTTGTTGTGATAACATGTATTTGTTTTCTGTGAAACTACATAGAGCAATAAATAAATAAATAAAAGTAGGCTTACAACACAAGAAACAAGTATGAAAATCTATTGGGGACTGCGGTTGAGTTGAGTCATAAACAAAATACCTGCTTAATTAGGATTCTAAAGTCGTCCCGCAGGCATTATATAAACGGTTTAACTTTTAATTACACGCCTTGAATTAATCGTCACTACTGTTACTCTCAAGTAGACACCACGTACTAAGGGCCTGTTTCACCGTCGATAAGTAAAGTGTCAAGTAGACTAACCGCCACTTCGTGTCACCCGTAACTACTCATACGATTTCACAATATCTGAGTAGAAATAATATCCATCAGGGGATAAACTGGCCTGTAACTAAGATACTATAGAAGACACGTAACTTTTACTTGCCGATTAGCGATAATCAAGAAGTTACTAGTCAACACTACTTGTAGATGGTGAAACATGCCCTAAGTCTTATAAGAGAAAGAGTAGCTATGCTAATGCTATTTGGTTTAAAATATTTTTAAAGTAGGAAAATGTTGCTTTATACGCGTCTAACAACTTGAAAGCTTCCTTAAAGTAATTGAGTAAATTTTAAGAACAAATATAAAAGATTAAAGTGCTGAAGAGTAACCGGGTTAATATTTAAAGGCAGCTTCCAAGCCTTTTTCAAAGAACGTCACAAAACTGTTGAAAAATTAAACGCGCTGTGCGGCTCTTTAAACTCCTTCCCCGGAATCCAGTTGTTTACACGTCGGCTTTGCCCGCGTTAAAGTAAAGACTGGTCACGTAGTGATGGAGCGTACCGTTGAATGTGCGCATTAGTTCTTGATAGACAACGTACGTTTAGGATTTTCTTACATTTCGATATACTAAAAGCTCTGAGTTATATCTGCGTAAGTATTATGTATTTGATTTTAATATAAGCATATATTTTCACACATTTGCATATATTTTCTCAAACAAACTCTTCAGCTTTATTATATTAAAAATATAAAATAGTTTTTTTTTTGTATGAGTTAGTCATCACATCACATTTAAAATGTTATTAGGTACAGCTATCTCGTCTCAGATCAATTACTATTTATTTATCTGCTCGCAACCTACTGACTCATATAGTATGGGCCAAACATTACGTCAGCGTCGAATAATGTGATAAATACATTGGTATCTGACACAAACACATCTGAAAATCAATCAATGCCCCTGTGTTATCAGACACTGACATAATTCATCATCATCATCAGCCGGGAGACATCCACTGTTAAACAAAGGCCTCCCCCTTACGAAAGGAGGTTTGTGATAATTTCCCACGCTTAGCAAGCGGCTTGGGTATCGCAGTATTGGTGGTGAACTTAAAGAACGCTGTTGCCCATCTTCTGGATTTTCCCTTAGTCGCCTCCTACGAGATCCAGGTGATGAAATGGGGAGTTGCTATTTTGGCCCAGCACTTTAAGAAAAACATAATTTGCTGCATAGAAAGCAATCCTATGAAGATAGGATTAATCTATAACCGCTCTAAAAGTCTCTTGTCTATATAACCCTTGTGTTACAGTAATCCGATTGCCTAGAAAATCCCCCATAGTAGTCTACGTTATGTCTATTGCGTTATCCTCTTCTTATCTTTTATAACCCAGCTTTAGAGTTTTAAGTGTGCCACTAAGATTCTCATTGCAACCAACCTTATTTATTAAACTTAGTTACCGCAAAGTAAAACATCAATATTAAAAAACGGCTAACATAATTTTGTTTCTTAATTAGCTTAACGTGAAATTAGAAGATTATATCCAGACGGCTGAACAGAATGTGTCCTTTAAGATAAATTACGACTGAGAAAGGTAAAATTATTGTTCATTTATGACTAAATTAGGTGTAGATACTTAGGTTGTAAAATATTCTTTTGACTCGCAAAAATAGGTAATACGCTTTGTTAACGACAACTAGTAGACTACAAAAGCGATTGTTATGAACGATATAAGATAGCTAATGACAGCTTGAACCCCAGGGACGAACAAAAGGCTACTTTGTCCCGAAACAGCCGCGCTATAATTTTATATGCGAATGTTGTCAAGAGCTGAAGCTTGTGATATAATTATAACAACTCTAACTATGAATGACTAGTAGAGAAACCATTGGTCAAATTAGTTATAATATGAAAATTTCTGCTCAACACTAATTCTCTTAAGTCCAAAAGAAAATCAAGTGCAAAATTTCAAGTTCAGTTCATGAATATTTCCTCTTTTTGTAACGACTTTAAAAAACAGAAACTTGAAATATTAATGAACATCTATACCCGAGAAACTCCTCTTTAAAAACGTGTAAACCATTCTGAATTATAAAATGTGTTGACCCATTAATATTCATCTTGTCTAAAAAGTGCAGGTGGGGGGGGCAGCTAGGAGTGCGCTGTCGCTGTCGGGACACAGAATTGCATTAAGCGCAGTCGTCCCCTAGCGTCGGTTAATTTGTTGGTCACCGCTCGTTACCATTTAATTCGAATCCCTCCAGCCCAGATCGCGGCTCACTTTACCAGATTATCATCCAATTTAGCCCACCCGCTCGTATAAACGAAGTCACTCGATATGAAAAATGTTGGAATAAAAAATCAGGTCACCCTTGAGGCTCTCCGGCTTTCAATTTATAATAGACTTTTGGATTGCGGCTAACGAAATTTGTTATCAATCATTATCTCATTTACATAGACGGAGAGGATATTATTAAGGTAAGTGGTTTCAGAGAGAAAGGTATTTTTTATCCTACATTTTTATGAAAAGTCTTCAGTTGCCTACTACATTATAATTGGTATAATATCTTTTTTGAAAAAGTAAATACTGACTACTATAATGTTCTATTGTCTATTTTGAAAGTTTGTCATCAAAACTTAATGAAACTTACACGTGACCTCTTCAAAATACTCTTTTGACCAAAAAACTTACTACATGTCATCTTCTTTTAATGTTGGTTTAAAATGACTTTCAGGATGTCACAGATTTATGAAGAACTGCAATGGGTCGTAAATAAATGCACTATAGTTTCAAAGTTACCAAACAACTAACGATTTCCTGCCACCTGCAATGCCATCATTCAGCCAACATTCGGGGCCCATTCACCGCGCATCTGCTTACGACCGTCTAGATAATTCAACAAAGCGTGCGCCCCAATTTTCTTGCAGCACGGAGTCAAAGTTGTGCGATGCCGCGCACAATGGGGCCATCTCGCTCGTGGGTAATGCGACGCCGTATGAGGGATTTCCCGACTCCTACACACGCGACAAAGCAGCCACTTACTGCGCGTACCGTTTCGCCGTCTCCGAATGCACCAAGAAATCTTCCCGCTGAAGATACCGCTCTCCGACATGCATGTTTGTGTATCCATTTGCTTGCACCGAATACCGCTGTAATGGATTTTTTAAGGTGCGCGATATTTAAATTGAAAGGCTGTTTACTTGAGAATAAAATCATGCGACTTCAGTACAAACGTTCGGGCGACGACGGCATTATTTATGTATGTACATTATTGCCACAAAGAACTTGATCAGAACATTATCTACAAAAATTATGATCTACATTTATCAACTTTGTTGATGGCTTAGCATAAGATTCTAAAGATAATTGTTGGCAACTTAGGCTAAATAGTACCTAATTTAATTACATCGAAATTCCTGTAGCACTCTTTATACGCTTATCCATTATATCACTTATACTTTTCTAGCGACAGCATAGTATTACATGTAGAAATGATTTATCGAGCACAATCCAAACTCTAAGCTGCTCTAAGAATTTCCTAAATAAAACTTACACATTTTGCATGACATCTAAATCTAATTCGAGATCTGTAGTTTCCCAACTTAAACAGCTGCTAGGTCAAAGAGGTAAAATAAATCTGTGGATTACTGTGACGTTTATCAAGAAATGTTTTTGTTGAATTTGTAACGAACATCTTCATCCACAGCCTGACATCTGAGTATTATTTTTGCTGTGCTAGTCACCAGATTTCTTTCAGGCCTATACCAGGCTCGTCACCCTATACAACGCACTTCCCCAGCAACCGAAGACGATTGTATTCTTAATCTATAATCCAAAGTCATTCTAAGCAAGACAAGAAAAATGAGATAACGTACATTACATCTCTTTTAATTTAAAACAATTCTCACCACAATAAATTATGTAGAAAGCCGTCCCAGTCTATATTCAAAACGCTTCAGGTGTCTGCAATACAAATTGTTCCGCAAAGACATTAAAATGTAAATCCGTTTATACTTAGCTATGCAATGTGCTCATGTGCACTGTCTATGCTAAATGCAAATAACAGAATTATTATACAATGTATTTCTTTGTCTACATCGGCCCTGAGTTTATTAGTGTGTATAGTTATAATGACTAGAATTAAAGACTTGCATGCCTAGGTATTGATGTATTAGAATTTGGTTATAAAAATGTAGTCAATTTCTACTTGTAGGTTAAAGGAAAATCTGCAAATATTAATTCAATTGGAATTGGATAGGAATAATCGAAATACATCGACGTTTTTTTCACTTATTTTAAAACCTACACAGTGACACACACAGCATTAAAATTGTTGGTTGTACTGCATACATAAGTAAATCACATAAAGAGTATCTGTTACTCTACTAACTATAACTGTAAGTTAGCTAAAACAAACGCTATCCAGTAACTATCAACCAATACCGACAATCCTAATTCTAACGAGAACATTGTAATCCAGACAAAGAGTTTACATCTATAGAGATTACAGACTAAATTAGGAACACGTCCGTATTTGTCTAATGCAATCTCACTGAGCGATACACGCCCGGAACGAAATAAATTGCCGTAAAATAAAATGCAAGTTGCCTGCATCCACCGTTTCTCTTGATATCCATGATGCGATGCCGGGACTAACCGCATTTTGTTCAATTTAGCTGCATGTTAACCGCTTAGGGGAGATCATAAATAGTTATTCACGAGAAGCAAAACTACAGACGATAGAATTTAGATGTTAAGCTGTTCGCGGCTGCACTTTGGTTTGTCGGTCTTCTTGTTATTATATGGTTGATGGACAACCTGGTGTTAGAGTTTAAACCACCTGTAAACCTCGGACATGGCTTTACACACCGTTGAAAAATCTCTTAGGTGTGCCGGTCCCCTCACGATTTTTTCCTTCACCATTACTAGCAACTGATAACTAATATATAACACATGAATTCGAAAAGACATTGATCAGCCGGGGTTTGAACTTGCGACATTTGACTTGGCAGTCCAACGGTCATACCACTCGGCTATCAGTGCTGTTTTTAGTTTGTTGGTGGGGTTTGGTTTTTAAGATAGCTTACTTTTTTTTAATATATCGCAAGACGATGTAATAACTTAGTATTAAAAATACTGTAATTAGCATTGTTCTATGTGTTAAACATATTCATTACATCATAGTATAACGAACCTTATAAACAAGATCATTTCATGTCTTGCTTGACATAATTCTTCTTCACTATTTGATCTCTAACCGCCGGACTCAGAGACGTTAATGATTACTTAAACTGACACTAAGTAAAGATTTCTCAAAGGAAATCTCACTTAGTAATAATTTAAGTAATTATTAAATGTCTCAGAGTTCGGCGGTGACAAACAATAAATGAAATACTCAGTTTCTTATAAATTTGTATTCTACCTTTAAATAATACTCATGAAATGAAGGCGTAAACAACTTGTTTGTATTTATAATATTTAATTCCAAAACTGTTGCTATTTTATTTAAGAAAATGTCCGTATTTGTAATTCCCTCGTCAACGCTGCTTTCGAACATAAACGACATATATTTAACACAGTAACCTATCAAATTATGATTTCACAGGACATAACGACGCAATTTCATCAAGGCAGCCAATTTCTGTTCATCGTCAGTTTTATTAGAAAACTTCATATAAAAAGACTCCGCTCCCCGTTCTGTTGCGCAGAGGGGTAGCGATGCACTTTATTGTTTCACGTGACTGCAGACACAAATAAACCGGGACGCAAAATTAATAGCTCTATGAAATTGTAGGCATCAAATTTCGTAGCGTTGGATGTGTAAGGTTAAATTAAAAGTAAGTGCTACTCTATGACATTCGAAAAATACGTGTATTGTTCAATTTTGTGGCTATAGTAGTAAATGGATTCGGAATACGGAAATTCGCCAAAGAACGAGAGTCACTGACATAGCTCAAAAAATATGCATGTTGAAGTGGCAATGGACAGGCCATATCGCTCCAAGAACTGCTGGGGAAGAAAGGTTCTCGAGTGGAAGACGCAGCGTTGGCAGGCCTCCCAGCAGGTGGACCGACGAAATCGTCAGAGTTGCAGGCAATTGGTGAATGCAAATGGGACGTTGTCGTTCATTGTGGCGTTCTAAGGGGAAGATCTTTGTTCAATCGTGAATGTCTTCCGGCTGATGATGAGGGTAGAATAGGCAATGGATAACCAAACGAACATTAATAATTTTATGATATTGCCACGAACTAAGATTATCTACGGTGATTGTATGAGGTTAATCATGGATCCCCAGTCCAGAAACTGGACTGTTTGACACACTTAGCCACGGCGCCAGATGCGATCTTCACGCACCATAAAATGTTATAATTTCAAAAGCAAAACATAATCAAAGTTTTAAAATGTAACTTCATTTTAATATTACGAATTTTTTTACCTAAAAAACGAAGGATAAAGACTAAGAAAAATATAATTCTGAAAAGACTATCAGGATTGCTTTCCATTATCTGAAAGCGTTTGTAGTGATGGTCAAGTTGCCTTCAGACTCAGTAAACTGTCTTATGACTGAGTAATATCGTCGGCGAGCGGGGCGCATCTCAAACATCTTTTGAACTGAGTTTTATAGTAATCCAGTGTATTGGAAATATGTGATATCTTTCGTTCTTTAACCCTTGTTACTTTACACAGACCCTTCTCAGTTTCCGAATGGCATGATCGTACAAACGCCATGCAAATATACCATTGTGAGTTCTTATGTACGTATATAGATAAGCTTATCGTGAATATCTTCCGGATATCGTGAGTTTTCCTGCTTTTTTCACGAATATCGCAGTTTTATTTGAATAGATCTCAAGTGCTATTGTGTTTCCGTGTTCAGTCTGGAGTGAAAAGATAATACTATAATAGTTACTAGTTATGAATAAAATACTTTATATAAAACATATTTAAATAAGAGTTACCGTTTAATCCATTTTTTATTTTATAGTCAAACTAATGTAAAACAATGTCGAGGTCTTCTTTTAAGTACTTACAAAAATACCATCAATCTTACTTCCTGATTTCATCAATCCTAGCCTGTTGTACATAAAATCAAACATCACCACATTTGACGTGACGAAATTAATTACGAAGGTCGTATTAAGCTTATTGTTAAATATTAGCTCAGAGGATTAAACCTAATTTAGGAAACAATGAAATGCAAGAGACTGTAACGGAAAATCATTGAAGAGGTCATGATGACACGGACGCATATAAATGCGAGAAGCGCCACTGTCTTCGTGAAACTATAAAAAAACCGTCAATTTTGAAAGTTGTTCCATGGGATTATTTTTGGTCCAGTTTTCGCCACTGCGAGCTGCGTAGGACTATTTGCAAATGAGACATCACGCACAGATATGTCAACCTATATTCATGACATGGTAAGTTAATTGACACAGAATGTCGATAGTGTTTCACGTGTCGTATTGGTGCATGTTTACATGAACATTATTGATAATATAATTTCTCCCTTATTCCGGAAATTTCACGCCGAAGCTACCCATTTGAGATTATACTTAACCAAAACTAGTCCTGTTTTATGATTACCATCGAAACTAATTTCACAATAGGGATATGTGTGTGTTGTGTGTGTTTTTGTATTTACTAACGGTAAAAGGATTTGTTATTAATTATAATACCTCGATCAATCTAAAATTAACATGACTCCCCTCCTCCACGTTTACTACGAGATCAATTAGGCGACGACTGTCTATTGTATAAAAATAATAAAATCAAATATTACCTACGTATTATCTCATATGACTTTTATAAAGAAAATTGTTGCCTGCAGGTATAAAGACTTAGGTATATGTAAAATATGTAACATAGGTACATTTATAAATCCCCACACCACGGGTCCGATCGTCTATTCTCGACACAATCTGCACGTAAATTCTTAAGAAAATATCAAGTCTAAACTTGGACGAACAGCGATTCAAAGCGAAACTGGCCGAAGGAGCGGAGTTGTGTAGTATAACACGGCTCGTACACACAGGGGGTTGTATATTACAGTGAGGTCGCGACTTTATCTCAGTTTCCGCCCGAGCTGCGTTCACTGGCGATAGAGTGAAAATAGTGGCACAATAAAACAGGGCTCGCCAACTATCGGGCCGGCGAGAGAGCCCACTCCTTATCGGAAAACGGTTACCGTGATTCATTGCGCCTCTATTTACTTACAGATCTCTTAGTCGGTTGCAACTTGCAACACACTATTGAGTTAAACTTACTAATCGAACATGAAATTAAAATGGTAGGTACAATCTTTGGAAAAGTACCAAGATAGTTGGGTGCCCTCTGCAGATGAGGTATTCGGGTTGCCGTATAAAAACCTTCAACGATCCTTATAAAAAACTTCTTTGTGCTCGAGCACGTGGCGTTATAACGAGCTTGTTACATCATGTCGTGTAAGTATTTCGTCAGTCGTGTACTTGTAAGCAAATAATTTATTTATGAAATGTATAGAAGTAAACTGCCATCTTTCATACAATTTGCAAACAAAACCGACGAGGCGGTATGGTAATTTCTAAATGTAAAGTGAGTAATCAATACATCAAGAGCGACAGAAGCCAAATGAAAATGGAAATGGATTCAGGCCAGGAAATGAAAATAGATTTTGAATTGAACGTGCCGAAATCAAACAGTGCTCAATTTCAGCCCGCTTTGAGTTTCGCAAGCCGAGTGGCTAGAAAATACTTGTGAACAAATAAAATGCGACGTAAAACGCTGTAACCAACTGCGGTTATAAACTCTTTCCTACAAAGCCCAAGTAACTCAATTGGGAGATAAGACTGCGAAGTTAAGCCCCCAACAACCCGACACACGAGAGCAGGACCACGGATTAGGTAGCTGCTAGTGTGCTTTAACAAAACAAACGTCCAAAACACTGTATGGCTCTATGACTTGAATAGGAGCTAAATCAAAAACTACTCCTGAAAAATATGTACTTTTTAGATGTAGAAATAGTAGATATTTCCAAACATTTTATCTAACAACACACAATATCTAGCGCCAATTCTAATAAACACTTACACAAACAGTGATTGTCATAGCCCGCGTCTCCAGAGGACGGTATTCACGTATTAATACACACGTAGTTACGTAGCTAATACTATATAAAATTTTGTCCGAATTCGGCTAAACGGAAACAAGTCCAGGTCCCGAGTGACCCCACAATTGTAGCCGGTTATTGAGTCCAAGTCAATGAGGCGAGCTCATCTAGTTTGCTGGACTGGAGTAAACGAACCTAACGAAATATTCAATTTCGCGTCCCGGAGCGTCGATGCTTTTTACATTTTATTAAACTACTGTTTAATGCAAAGCACATCCGAGCTAGGTTCATATCATAACCGGTGTGGTGAAGTCAACTATAAGCTTTGTCTACCGAACATCGAGTGTTATTCTGGTTGCATATTATACTAGGAAAACTCATGAATTATAACTAACGAACGCTCATGATGAATATTTGTTTTACCGACAGATATTTGATTTGTGCAGAATTAGGTGTTTGTGTAAGTGAATTTCACGTTTATAATTGTGAATGCAAGCGGAACACATGAGCATACTGTAACCTCCACCCGTTTTATCTACACCTATAAAATGGTAGCAGAATAAAATAACGTAGCATTAGTTTAGTGTAAATATTTAATTTTAAATCGTAGTTTTAATTTAGATTTTGTATAGTTTTGTATTTAATTAGGGTTTGTAAATATATTGTTATTATTTAATTATATATGTAAGAAAATGTAAATTAAATATTTTATGTTTTTGTAATCAAACAAACTAGAACTAAGTTTAGTTATGAAACGTCATGTAACGTTCCGTTACAATATTGTAATTTAAAGCAGGGTTATTAATTGATCAAACCAGTTTTAAAAAATAACTATATAACATGTATTAACTTATATTTTGTTTACTTATTCGAGGGGAAGGCTTTTACGACCTAATTAGCGCAGCGGCTAAGCGATTAAACTGCTGCGCTAAGGATTGCAGGTTCGATTCCCGCACGGGGCAAAAATTTGAGTGAACCGCAGATGTTTGTCCTGAGTCTGGGTGTTTGTGACACAGGAGAAATTCCTAGTGCGGGGCGCCGTTTTTTTTGTTTAAAGACGAGAACACAAAAACATGGTTAATTGAAAATCTGGGAAAGCGGACCGCAAGAGGCGAAGAAACTGTTGTTAGCCCGATGAATAGCAATAGGCTGGTAAGCCCATATGGTAAGTAAGAAGGTGGTAACCTATTTGGATCCTCAAAAATGTAGGTGTATAGAGTCCTGACAATAGGCACCACCGGTGCCTTCTCCTTCGCACTTTGCAGGCGCCAATGTATTCATGCCTAAAAATATTAAAGCGGACACTGCAATACACAGTAGCCAAGCGATTAGGCTGCTGCGCTTGGGGTCCAATTCCCTCACGGGACAACTCATTGTGTGATAAGCAGATGTACGTGTATGTGATATTTTATGTTTGTGAACGCACCCAGCCACGATACAGGAGAATTTACTAGAGCGGCGAAGTATAAAAAAAATAAGAAGAATGACGAAGAATTTAGCTAGTTTCAAGAAATATATAGAAAGATATGGAGCTCTTAAACAATTAATAGAATAATTAACCCAATTGAGTTTTTTAATATCAAGTTATAATAAACCCGGTATGCAACCACTAAATCCACATTATATGCCATTTAAATCGTCATTCATAAGCGATGGAATCGCATAAATAATCAATTCAAATTAGATTATTTCGTTTTAGAAGAGCCCGCATGCGTGCGTGCGCCCGACCACAGACCGCAACCCATTTGCAAATAGCTCTCCGATCCTGCCAAACACTTGAATTAAATCATTGAGAGCTCGTCAATCATCGATTAGGCAATATGGGATGTGTTGGTGTAACAAGGGGACAATGGACTAAAAAAACATCAACAGTAACCAATGCTTAGTGTTAAATATTTTCACATTAAGCTGCAGATGGAAAAAGAATAAAACTCGTGGATTTAGAAATAAATACCACTAAATTTAATAGTTGTGTGTCCTTTAAATAGTTATTTGGGATGTCAGCAGAAGAATGCAGTTTTTTTTAATCATATTAAACGCGAATTTTGATAGGAATGCGTGGCAATCTTCTTTTACATACCTATTTATAAATTTTACATGGATATTTTCTGAAATAAGGTTTTATAATTAATAATTACTTTCTAACATTATTGTTACTCATGTACCTATAATCGACAGCCTTTGACAGAGTCGTGTGGAGGGAGAGTGGGGAGGCCTTTGCCCTGCAGTGGGACATTACAGGCTTGTAATAATAATAATAAATAACCTGTTCCCGCTGCTGGTTGGGCCCTATTTTTTATATTTTAATATTGTAATTTTAAATATTGTATTTTTATACAGATATTTAAAAATGAAATTTATAAGAAAAATAATTTAAATAAAAGAAATAATAAATAATAATGTACCTATAATCCAATCTTTCTGTACCTTTATTTTAAGCGAAATAAATTACGTTCAAAATAATCATCATCATCAGCCCGTTGCAGTCCACTGTTGGACATATATAGAGTATAAATACATTGTAATGACGATACAGGATATAATCCTAGTGCCTAAAATGTACGCTGTAATTAAAAATAATATGACGGTCTCAAAGAGAATAGTTTACGGTGCCGTAAAACTTAGTTTTAAAAACTGTTGCTCTTTTTATAAACATATTACGCTCCTGGTAGCGTGTTTATTACATGCGTACCCTCAATACAAACACGATCATTATAAAATATGGGCAAGTAACTAGATATTGCTTGTTATAATTACACAGGCGCTCATATAAGAGAATAATATGATTTTATGCAAGATTGCAAATTTATTACAGGCTATAGTTTCTTGAGTATTCTAATTTGAATAAATCGTTACTATACAGAATGTGCCACACTTTGTAACACAGAATTATCCGCAGTTACAAATGACATACATAGATACGTGTCACTAAAACAGAAACACATAAAGCCCGTTTGCACTTGCGAATTACTAAAAATCTGAGTACATTGTTGTGTAAGGTCTCTGTTGGAATCCGCGAAGCCTTTGTTACGCCGTGCAATAAAATATTTCATTACTGTGTGAAACATCCCGCCGCGCCGCATCGTACCGGCTCGCGCCGCATTGTACCAGCTCGTACCGCATCGGGTCGCTCCGCTCTGCACCTCGCGACTCCGCTCCCCTCCTCTCCCCGCCACTCCTCGCCGCTCCTCTGACCTACCGCCAACGACTGGAATTCCCCTTTTTTAGTGACGCGCTTGCATTCCTATGTGAGCTGGATATTAATATAAAAAGTTCACTAGTTCAACACAGGAGTCTGGACCACGCTTAAATGTCGTTTTTTGTGGTGCTACACCACAGTGTTTTGTTTTAAGTTAAATAGATACGATGCAGTTATTTTATTTCAACTAGTTCACGGCACCTAATTTTAAAGTTGAACCGTTATTTTTAACATTAGTTTATTTTATATAAAGATAGATAATAATGTAGTCAGAGTCATCGTTAAAATGGCCATAAACCTATAATAAGAGTAGGTACCTAAGTACCATACGTTAAACGACATTTATTGCAATATAATTAATAATTATATTACCTACATGCAAAAGTTCCTACAGATTTGTAAAGTCATGAGGCCTGAAAAATCACGCATAAAATTCAACTAACATTATACACCCGGGAAGCTAAGCGGTCGAGAGTAATCCCTGTGAAATAATTAATAACCGCACACTCACCAAACTTATTTTCATTCACAACCGCTTCCGAGAATACGTCTGAAAACAAAGTTAAACTTAATCTGACCGTCACTAAGCACGTAGAAGCCTTAAATTACAGGAGTGCACACTAAACATCCTGTCAGACCCTATTCATACTTTGCCACTAAAACGCTTACCTACATGGCACAAAGGGAATTTCTATAGAAGTGTACCTTCCGATGTGTGTACATGTCAGACATTCTGACAGCTGTGTGCGATTGTACGATCGCTACAATGCTGGTTGTCTTAGAAGTGTACTCGCGAGCTCACAAGTGCTTAATTGTGAGTTCGCGTCTTTGCGCACGTCTCGCGTTCACTGCACATAGGAAACTTTAGTAACGACCCGACAAACATGTGTTGCACTGAAATAAAATGCTTTCACCATGAAAATTGTTTCGGGGTTATGAGAGCTTCTCTATCTGCTGTAAACACAAAGATTTTCTTGTCTTTTAAAGGTTTGCGTTTTGAATCTTAAAAATTGGTAAAATAGCTTGTTAGTTGTACTTCAAATACCGTAGATTAACTGTTATTGTATCGGACTATTATTGCTTCACAGTGGTTCCTACTTTCACACTAACCGAAGTGAAGTTCTCGCTTTTGTATTCATTAAAATATGTTTATGAATTCAATTATATATGTCTTTGAGAAAAGCAACGTAGATTTCAAATAAGTTTTTAATTCGTAGTGCAAGTTTAAGCCTGCATTGACCCCGCTGGTCATAGCATTCGCTATTCTTTTTCTATCGCTCTCGCCCTCGGGTAATCAAGGTTCGTTATCAAAAAAAGCTACTGATTCCTGATAAAAGGTCCACATCATTTCTAAATATAAACCTTTATTTTAACACTCCTCTCACAAGTAACAGTTTTGCTCACGACAGTACCGCCTCCTTTAGTTCTGCAGCTTGCGCGGAATTGCAAATAGCTGATTTACTCTATATTTTTCATAACATTCTGGCATGGGAATCAAAAATTCATGAATTAATATAACGATTTACTTTTTATCTTTGTAAGAATTGCTAAGTTAAAAAGCGGTCCGCAAACTGTTATAAGGAATTGTGTATTTAATGGTTGTGTTTCATCATATACCTAATGAGGTTGAAAAACGTATTCTAAATATATAATGGAGAAATCTTAGTAGTAACACTGCTACTCCAAAAATCTTATTTATAAGCAAATTTGGGGTAAATAACTTAAAGTTGAATTTCTTATCAGCTCATTTCAACAGAGATGAGCACATCGATCAATCGTGTATGGCAGCCTTATATTAAAACATTGAGGTCAATCCACCTCATAAGAATTTCGAAAAGCTAATATTCTTTTAGCATTCATATTAACAATGGGTTTCGAGTTCATTTGCGTACGGATTCCGAATCTGTATGACGTCACATTTCTCGAAGGCTCTTACCTTTGTGTCTTTGTATTTGTATTGATTTAACTTAACCCAATAATTGTAATTTTAATTCTAAAGAACTAACACCTTAAATTTGTAAACACAAACATGACAATAAAATCTCGGCTTTTAAGTGCACTATCCTATATCCTTCTTCTTCGATCTTACTGACATGGGCTATTCGGTAGTAGGCACACACATATACAGTCAACCGGTTGGTAGCATGACTGAATGCCTAGCGTGATTAACTTTTAATAAATATAACTAGGTATCGCTACCAGTGGAGGATCTGAATCCACCCGAAATTAAAAATTATCATATACTTAAACACTTGTTTAACGTTTACTCTTAATCAATTTACTTTAATATAGTATTTTATATTATATAACGCAACATTATAAATATATATTAAAGATTATTAGGTACATATAATTACGTAGTCTAGAGAACATGGAAACACACTGTATAGTAGCACGAGTTCCACTCGTGGGCGCGAGGGAACGGAGTAGATGACAGCCGATGTGACGGAGATAGGACACGACGCTGAACGGCCGTCTTAGCAGCGCATGTTATTTACTTATAATTCTAGACGAGAATGCACTTCAGTACACTGTTGTAAAAGAAATACTGAGTGTACGCTTACAGAATGTTAATATACTTAATTGTTTAAAGTTTTAACATACTCCGTCTGAACCGCAACCCTTCAATACCTGGAAGACACTGAGTCTTCTTGCGACCACGGCCGGTGCAACTCGGTTGAAACGTCAAGCCAAAACTATAATTTCGTTAGGTAGTTTGCGTTAATACCCATGTTGTAATTTTATTTTAGTATAATCATGCAATTCAATAGTTTAAAAGTTAGTAAGACAGGTTAGACCTTAAAAAGCTTACCTTTACTTATTATATTTTTAATATTATCTAATGGTAGCCCAGTAGTCGAAATGCGACCGTAATTAAAAATTTAACTTGCTGCACTCTTTCTGTACGTATGTATAATGTACATATATGTTTAATTTAGGCTCAACCAATTATTTTTTCGAATCGTAAATTGGCAGCTCAACCTCTGCCTGGATATATGAATTTAAACAAAATTACAAAATGAGACTTCACTATCAATTTCCAATAAAAGACATCAAAACCTCTCAAGTCATCAAGCAGTATCTACTACTAATTACAAAATTATTATTTGAACAATAGAATTCAGACGCACTTTGTGAGCTGAAAAGTCAATATTCTAATTGAATTGACGAAGTTCTGCGAATGATCTCGAACCCCTTTGCCGCCATTAGTCGATCGACTTAATAAGAATAATACTGGTAAAGGATCCCATCTTTATAAGCTCCTCGTAGAATGGAAATATAAAAGCCTCTATAATTTCCCACGGCTTAATTACAGCGGATTGAAGACAAATCGTATTATGCACTATGTTTGGGGTGAGTTCATTAGTCAAACGATCAAAATAAGAGTATTTGTGAAGATAATGAAGCTCATACTATGTTAACAATTCATGTATACTACGCCACAGAAACAGAATCAATGGTTTCAATAAACCTAGTACAAATTTCAGCAAGTTATTGCGTCTGCTTTACTATTACGTGAGAGTTTCAAGGTAGATATATACAACAACAGAATCACTAAAGTAATGAATCCAAAAAAAAAAAAAAAAACATCTAATAATGCTGTTAAACTCAAGAGGGTCATTTCTACCCTCATAAAACAAGAATATAGCAACGATGATCCACATCTGCATAATTAAATAGTATTCCAGGCGTAAGAAGGAAATTTGACGGCCCCACAGACTTGGAGCGAAGCGAAGCGAAGATATAAATTATGCACGTGTCGAGATCGAGCACAACGTAGCGCGATTCTCAAAACTTTTAAACTTGAAACCTGTTGAAGACTTGCTAACTAGTAAAATCTACTTTAAAAATTTAACGATTGCTACATTTTCGTATTATTCGATTTGGTTGGGTACGCCAAACAAATTCATTGTTGTATTTCAACACATTCGTTTATCAAGTCTTTGGTATGAATGCGTGTGGCATATGTAATTCAGTAGCAGAATAAAAATCCTTGAGGAGTATACTATACTGTATACTAATATAATAAGTTATTCTTTGAATAACAAAAACTGCAATTATTTACGTTGCCGTTTCCAGAAAACTTCTCATATGACAAGAGCGGCAACATTGCCTCCAGCGAATAGCCAGACCAGCGAATAGGAAGTTTTTAATGATTAAGAACTGATCCTAGTAATCAATAGCGCATTGACTCAACCCACGCTACTACTGGGCCTCTTAATAGACTTGTCATTGAAGATGGACCTACTTTCAATGTGTATCAAGGACTTTAAATATTCTTTTAAGCTCAACTACACAACAATTACATATATAACATATATTGAATAAAGTTACGAAAAGTCAAGCCCATTTTCCAGAGAGGTGGGCAGAAACCACGGATTTCCAATTTGCTACGATCCTGGGAACCACGCATACCTAACCCATTTTTATAACATCATTCACATTTTGTAAAATTTTATCCTATTTCTACTTTTTAAGAATTCAAGTCGAAAGGCGTTGAGTTTTAAGTTTCTTACAAAATGTTACGCGACACCACGTAGTGCAACTCGCGTACAAAAGTTTTGTTCTAGTTTGAATATAGAATTATACGTTTGTTAGGTAGGTATGCTTGGGCGTAGGACGCAATATTCTAATTTGTATTTTTTAACTATAATTTTATGTTATGTCAGCTAGTCATCCGTATTAACAACTGAATGCTGGTAAATGTGATAATTTTTGTTTTGCACTAATATCAACTTTGTTATTGTTTAAGAAAAACTTAATCGACTAGACTTTGTGAACTTTTATAATTTAAGGCAGTGATGAAACCAGGAATCCGGGTGAACCTAGTTTCCTATAACTGTAGATTCGGTTCAGTCTATATCACATTGCGATGTTTACTGGTGTTTTACTGGTGTTTTTCATTTGTAAAATTAATTCATTGAGATTAGACAGAAACTATGACTTAAATGCGACGTGCCGTGTGGTATCCGGCCTAGAATTGACCACCCCCTTTCCTCCCGTGGGTGTCGTAAGAGGCGACTAAGGGAAAACCCAGAAGATGGGCAGCAGCGTCTTTTGTAACTTGACCACCAACACTGCGATCCCCAAGCCGCTTGCCAAGCGTGGGGATTATGGCAACACCCCCCTTCTAAAAGGAGGAGGCCTTCGTTCAACCGTGGACGCCTTACGGCTGATGATGATGATGATGACTTAAATCTGCAAAGATCAAACTATAGTTTTAGAAGATGCATGATCAGAAAACAATTTAGTTTTATAAACATACTCGTACAAATACAAACATTGAGTATCATGAGTTTGAGCCAAATCGTCCACTCGAAGACTCGAATATTTTCGAACAATGTACGAGGTCCGAGCAAAGTCATCTCCCTGGACAAATAGTGGAAAGTGAAAGACAGAATTAAAGAAACTAGATGCAGCATTAAATACGTAGAAGGGACAAAATAAAACACAGTTTTCGTCTACAACAAAAAAAAACATTTATCAACAATAACCAAATATCAAACATAGTGTTCGCATCTTATCTGAATTACCAAAAAGTTTTATATAATGCAATTATTGTTTGTTTATTAAATACATGGCTGAATCCAATTAAAAACGGAAAGTGCTCTAAGAAACATAAATGAACGTGTGGAACTTTAACAAATAGGATGGGGACGCCAGTCCCTTCTGGCTAGTCTGTATTTCTCTAAAGACTCTATTGGCTATCTGGACATCTGTTGGCGTTCTACAGTGTTTACATTTCATTTCTCGGAGCAACAAACGCTGGTAAGGGGGATGCGCGCGCAGCGATCTTAATCGCGATAGCTTTGAGCAGTCGCTATCATGATCTGGACTGCGAACACTTTCCTGTGGAATAGTTGCTCAAGAGCTGCGTATTCGTTGACTGTACTTTTAGAATTTTTTACGAAATACACGCGCGTTGCTTCGCAATTATCATCACTATTGTATAATATAAGCAAAATATTGACAGCGGCATTTCTTTTCATGAGTAAATTGATTTAATTAAGAGCAAATTAAACTAGTCTAGCAGAGTTTCGTTAAGTTTACTAGGCGGTCGTATAACATCGTCGTCAAATTTATTACTGTTGGAATCATCAGCTAACAATTCTTCATAATAATTAACTTCGGCAGACTTAGATATAGTATCGTTGTGTTTTCCCTCTTGTCTTAAGGACCTATCTTTTGCAACAAAGGGATCCACTTGTTTTATATTAAGTCGACGACCACATTTACAATCAGGTTTTATAAGTAGACCATTATTAGTATATTGTTTAGAGGTTTTTAAAATACAATCACGGTAACTGCAATCAATATGATTATTACTAGTTTTATCACGAATTCCCCCCTGTTCTTCCAAAGTGTCTTTTAAATATTTGTTTAATAACTTATCTTCATCTTGGTTGCTCTCAAAACCTCGATGGGGATCGTCTTCGTTTACAAAGTCACCTTCAAAATTAACATCTTCAGCCCTATGAAGTAATTCTTTGTTTTGGAAAATTGGATGATGTGTGTATGGACGGCTGAAGCCAAAATTTTTGCGCAATTGAGTGGGCCGTTCTTCTAGTACTTTTTGTTTTGGTAAGTATTGGTTTTTTATGTTATATTTCCTGAGGTAGTAATCTCTGTAAGGTATGCTAGAAGATGCAAGAGAAGAAAATTCATGTTGAGACAAAGATTCGAAGTTTGCTGCTTTATTGTTACCTCTGTGTACGGGCCTTAATATTGGTGGTTTCAGTAGCTCAAAATATTCCCTCCGTTCATCATCTTTATTCAATGGGTGCGTTTTAACTTTCTCAATCGCGTTCTTAGGCTTCTTATCATTAAAATTGCATCTAAATATAGCAGGTGGTACAAAATAGGATGCTATGTCCTGTGTTTGTTTGTCTGGAAAGTCGTAGCCCTGAAAATATGAGTTAACTGGTCCACTATCCATAAGTCTACTGCCACCTTTACAAAGCCGATGTGGCACAATCGTTACTGGTCTAGGTGACGAGGTATATATTCTTCCTGAGTCCGACCTCACTGATGACGATATTTTAAAGATATTGTTTCGGACAGGCTTTTTATACTTCTGATTTATATAGATAAATGCTCGTTCACTTTGATTGTTTTGTTTTACTGTAGCGTGCTCATATAAGTCTTTTTCGTCGATCCTACTCCTACTCTTTGGCAGCACAGATTTTGAGGTTGGTAACGTTGATAATATATCGGAGTCCGCAATCCCATCAACGTCAGAGTCGGTTTGACTTGAGACCTGTAACGAATAACAAGACATTAATAACTAGTAACACTTAGGTAACTAGGTACTAAAACAAGTTTCAAGGTGAGTTAGTAAATGTCGCATCAGTAATGAAACCTGCTAGGTAGGATCTGTATTACCTGCGATTTTTAAGGTTATTTAAGACATCAAAGGTCACTAAGGCAATTTTCCAATAATCTGTCTTAATGACAAAGATATTCTTCGAAAAACTAAATGTATCTGGTGATAAAAAAAACCTGCTTGCAACAAAAATATCCGGTCAAGGCGCGAGTTGGACTCGCGCACCGAGGGTTCCGTACAGACTTTAAAGTATATTTAAATGATAATAACATTGCTCTGACGAAAAGATAAGCCGGACTGTTAAGCAAACTTAACTTTGCTGTTGGAAAACTGTTGCCCCAATACATTGATAAAGGTAACAGGAAGTACCCTATAGGTTTTCAATATGAAAGTTGTAAAAATAAATTGCATAATTGCTCGTATCTCTTGACTGTGTGGACTTAGATATTTATTTTTTTCACAGCTTCAAGGGGCATCAGATCCGAGTATTTGATATTAATTTCAATCATTTATCACTTTATACGTTCACACGTTCTTGAGAAAAAAGGGATGAAAGACCAACAAACAGTCAGACGTCGACGACAACAAAGTGATATATAAGGGGTTAGTTTTTCCTTTTTGAGGTAGAGAACCCTAAATATTAACGAGAATAATAAATTTCCAAGAGAACATTAATATTAAGACCAATTACAGAAAATAAAACTGTATTAAATAAAATTAAAGCACTTAAATCTCACACTCGCTACTTATTACTTCTTAACACAAGTACGTTCACGTTTTATTACTCACCTCTGGCATACTCGAGGGCACAATAAATCCAGAAACAAGGCCAATACATAAGGAAACTAAAACAACAAATGCATTTCTCATTTTCTACGCTAGAGAAGTTATAGAACAAAATAATAAAAATAGCCTTCACGACTTCACTATGATATTATTTTTAATTAGTGAGACGACCGGTCGGAACGGTTGACCACGGCGGTTTGTTAAAATGTTGTTGACACGTGCATGTGTCAACATAAATACAAACAAATTAATGAATGCAGAATAGACATCTAAACAGCAATTGTCTAGAAAAAAAAACACCACATATTTTATACCGTGTTGAACTTTTGAATTCCTGTTTTATGAATTGAGAGAAAATCTTATTATTCTCTTTGTTTTAATGTTCATTTGTTTTAGTTACATTGTTTTTACTTTTACCTAGGCCGAGTTTTGTTCGCTGAAAACCCCTTTATAGCGCAAGATGCTATTATCTGATTAAAACTATATTTGGGGTTTGAATAATAGCTTAAACTTCATCTAACTACAAAAAAAAAGATTAATATCTAGTAAACTAGGTAGGTATAATTTACCAAAAACCTGACACGGTAGTAGAGATTGCCATATAGTATCAGCGGATAGCTTACCCATAGCAGCGCTAGAGTATGGCGTCAATGAAACAGTATGAACACCAAGCCACTTGCACAGCTACAAGTGGTCAACCACAGGCCTGCCATAGCCATCATTATTCATACATTTTATAGCCGCGGCATGTGGTCGCTATTGACCACACGTTGGGCAAAGTCCTAACAAAACGTATAAGTGAATAATGGAGTACCAAACTACGCAACTTCATGCGTGGGTGCATCGTGTATAGCGAGCCTTGTGTTAAACATTATTGTTCTCTAATCATAGTTTTAATGTGTAAATTAGAAACTCTAGTTGACTGTGTAACTAATTAAATAAGTGTAGGTCTTTTTGATTTAGATAAGTGCTTAAAACGACACACATTTGTGATTTTATTTTTGGTGTACTAAACTTAACTACTAAACTTAACCCAAATGATCTTTGTTGAAATATTATTAAATCTATTTATTAATTGAATTTATCAAAAGATTGTTATAATCTACTATTCCTATATTAACTAGTTGAAATAGAAACCAAACCCAAAGAACGATATACCAAACTTTAATACACCCGACTACGTTTGTACAGCAAACTAAACAACTAGGTACGAAGCTATCTCGGTCTAACGCTTCTCCACGTATTTTCTACATTAAGCTACTCTAGACGGTATGTGAATGAAATTAAAACGCCTTACTAATTGAGCTTGATATCAAAACAACCAGTACAGTAGACTGTAACTAATAATGCAACTAACAAACTCTCCCCTACAAAGTTACTTCACTTCACAGCTTAACAGTCAATTAAACAACTTTGTTTTGTGACAATTATTACTTTATTTCGTGCTGATGCTTATATACATAACAACATTATTTTTATGCAGCTCGTCTAAGTTGGTGATTTTGGTAGACGTTCCAATGCAAAATAGATGACCTATTTTATAGATTAGTTCTGGCCGAAAATGGCGAAGAGTTCGTCTATTAATACACCGACTTCGATGCCGTTGTCCTTGAGAGTTGCCACCTCAGCCTGGAATACAGGGCTGTCCCACATAGCTCCGAAGACCTTGTCCCATTCTTCGCTTTGGAGGTTCTCGATGGCAACCCTGAATGCTTCATCTCCAGCCATCTTCTCGTCAAAGAGAGCGGCCAGCTTTTCCTTGGGGAATAATTCGATGCAGTCCTTGATGTAAGAAGAGAGGTCCCTGCCGCTGGTGGAGTGGCGAGCCATCTTCCTCTTAAGGGCGTCTTCTGTAAATATGATGGTAACATTAATTACACTGTTTCACTTTAATCTGCGTACATGTTTGCCAAACAGTTAGCATCTGACTGTTAGTAAAAATAAATAGTAATAATAGATAACATGAAAAACTTTTATGTCAAAGACACACGGGACTTTCTCAGCCATCACAGCCCTTAAAATGTATCCGTCAACATCAATATTTTAAATAATCCTTCTATTTCGATATTCATGCCAAACGGGTGCACAATTGCCATTAACGATGCGTCAAATACAATGACTAATAGCAATTACATTTCAAAGTGTTTAATTGCTCAGAAGAAATTTAACTGAAGTTAAAAATATAATTATAACTTACCAAGACCTTCATTAAGAATGTCAATGAAGTAATGGATGTCAATGTTATCATTTTCTAAGAATTCGACCACCTGTAAATGAATAATACGTATTAATTAATTAATTAACCCTTAGAAAGCCACGTCAGTCACTAGTGACTACGAAAAATACTTCTTCGACTGTTATTTCTATTGTGTGTAGCTGTATGATGGTATGTAGCTGTATGTGGTGTATGATGGTTTATATGGTAAAATATTACACTAAATGATATACTTACAGCTGCAAATTCGGGCAACGATTCCATTTCGTAGACGAGGTCTTTAAAGTTGTTGGTCCTCATGTAGTTGACAGCAGTCCAGAACTCTTCGTACTCCACGTAGTGTTCCAGGAGATGGTCCAGCTCGTGGCCGGCCTCGTCCATGATGATGGTCAAGAAGTCCTCGACATGCTCATGGAAGTCCTTCCTGGGCTGAGGGGCGGCGAAGGCAGCGGCCACCAGGGCTAACACAACGAGGGTCTGCTTCATCATTCTGGTATCGTTTCCCGAATTTCTGTGATGCCGATGAATGATTTTCAGCCGTTTTATAGCAAACGGTCTGATAAGATAAACGTAGGTGATCAGAGCAAGTAGTCATGTGACTCATGTGAGATAGTTTGTTTATCAACCTAAGGCACTTGAGATGATAGTTTTTTCCTTTTTCCAAATACTTTGGAGAACGAAGTCTATTTCAATTTTTTTTATAGTAGTTATCAATTTTATTTAGTGCCTAGTGTCTGTTTATTCTGGTATCTCAATTACGTGTCAGAAATGTGCATATTTGGTAATTTTATATTGTTTTTAGTTATTTGCCTGGACTCAAACCCACAACCTCATGCATTTGAATCCTCCAGCAATTATAATAGAATAGAATAGAAATCTTTATTTCAAGCACAAGCACTCATACATGGTTTGTAACAATTTAATAATAATTATATAAACAATAATAATAATTTGTGTCCTACGTAGTGCATGTCTTAAAATCCCGTCGATTCCAAAACATCTTAAAAATATCCATCATGCCAAAATATCCGAAACGCGTACCGAACAAGAATTAGTACTGTAGCCAACTTGCTGACTAACCAATTCAATTAGAGACATAAAAAAAACCTATAATAAAATGCCCGTGCCCGTATTTACTCAATGGTATGATACTATTTACTTACAAATATTAAAATATCGATACCCAGCGAACGGGTGCAGTGACACGAAAATGCTTCACACATATATTTTCCATCAATATTTCAGAATGTAATTTTTAGAGAACTATATTTATTCTCGAATACCTCGTATTCCGACTCGCATTTGCATCTCAAAAAAAACATTAACATTTATTAAAAACGTGGGTAAGAAGAACCTATCATTTGTAATGCGCTACTGTTAGTTTACCTTCCTTATAATTATTAATAGTCTTTAATATACGAGCGACAGTCAAATTCGATGCGTGATTAAGAAAACACCAAGTCAGTGCAGTTTTTGTGTTATTCCTGTGTTTCAACTATCGCTAACTATGAGTGCTAAGAAACAGAACATTTCCCAATTGACGTCTATGCAAACAGACAAAAGTAACAGCAGCTCGTCCGGGTTCATCGACGATTATTCACATCTCCGACTGTCGTATTACCAACATCGCGACGGTGACGTGTCTACATCGTCTACCAACACGTCTGAAGGCACGTGCGACGACACATTCGAAACGCTGGAGACAAACTTGAGTGAAACCTCCGTCGTCGACGAGAAAGAAGCGGAACGCCAGAAACTTCGAGATTATTACATTTCTCAAATCCCGGATTTACCACATCCGTCGTACACGGTAGCGTCCATAATCTCGTCCGCATCCCGCAAGATGGGACCCATTCACTTCAGATATAATGATAGAATCGAACAGGGCGGCGGAATTCGTGGATCACGTAACGATTTGGAATTTGCTCCTCAACGCAGGTCGACGCTAAAACCCAATCAGTTTCCGAATAACTAAATCCTTAACACCTGATGTTGTAAGATGGGTATTGATGTTGAACGTCTATTGAAATTTTATATCCGTGGTGTCGCATGCCTTATTTGCTGGTGTTCTACAATAAATTAAATACAAAACCACATTGTTGTTTTACCCTTTTCTCAATAATATATCAACATTGAAGTTTTCTTTTACCCTCGATACAAAATAAGCTTAATTGCGCTGTAAATCTTTTTGCCTCAAGTTTCGGGATACTCATGGTACCCATAAAACTAGGTACGTGGAGTAGTGATGCGCCATCAAATACGCTGCAAAATAAACAACATAAAACAAATAATTACTGTCCTCGTGATTTCCCGCGGGGCGGCGCGGCGCGAGGCAGGGCCGCTGTAATAGACTTTCTGCATAACTATTGTCACTTCGATTTTATAATACACGTAGGTATATTTTAGCAAAATATTCTTAGTCATTGTAATACTTTTCTAATCAAAAGCAACAGCAAGAAAATAGTTCACGTCTTATGGGTAATGAACAGCCGTCTATCTAGCCTTCCAGTCTTTCATTGAAGCAGCTGATTACCAATATTTTACAAGGAACCACGTTAAGGTACATAGTGTGCGTAAATTAAACTATAAAATCACTGTCCTACACGAATGTGTAAAATGAACACATACCTAACTATGTCGATTGACACGCGTCTAAGAAAATCGTATTTATAAACGAGGCAAGTCATTCTAACCTGTCCAACATTAATCCTGTGAGACCATTTACGATCAAAAACTCTGTGCAATAATAGAATCCTAAAATTCCCTCCGCCGGGGACACTATTTATAAGGTTTTAAGTTAAAACAAACTGTCAAACAACTAGCCCCGGGGAACCAAGTTTGGAATGGTGTTAAACTTTCCTGGAGCTGTCTTTATTCCTGATTTTTATCCACTATGGAACGGGAAGGATGCTAGGGAAATAATAGATACATACACATGAATAGTAACTATATATTTTACTCGTTTTAGGGACATAAATTCTGAAAATGCTCTTCCAAAAATTTAGCACTCTTTTTTTCAATGATCATGTAACAATCAGAACGTTACATAAGAATTATGTGTATACAAAACAATTTCTTAGCTTTTCCTAACTTTCAAGAATATTTAGACATTTATCTAATGTTTTGTAATAAATTGCGATCTTATGTTAGCCATTAGAAGTTGAGCCTAGGTCTTTGAAGAGGGAAACAGGAAAACAGGTGATTCATACCCAATCAAAAAGAACAGATAAACTCATATCATAAGGATGAACTGATATGAAATCAGCATTATCTCATTATTTGTAGCGCTGACAATCATGACAAGCCCTTGAACTTTAATACAGATGTGTGAGTTCACGACGTTACGGTATGCAACGATCATGAACGGAAACCTGCAAATAGATTTTATTTTTAAACACCTAACACTTACCCCCTTATTCATAAAAAAATTACAATTGTAAACCAAGGAAACAAATTACATTATACCTGTCTCTGTCATATTCTTAACAAAGAATAGAGATGTCAATAGACTTAATACGGAGTTTAGTTACAGATGGTATGATTCTCGTTTATGTATAAGATTAACAGGGCTAATAAATATTTCCTTGTTTTCTTAGCTAGGTACGTTACAGATAAAAAAGACATTCGCTTTTGGGTTTTTAAAAGCATTTTACGTAATTATATAATAAGTTGTCAATTCTTTGCATTAAGTTTATTAAGAATACACTGGTATCCTTATGGATTCCAACAGCGAAATATTCAAGTCGGTTTAATGACGACCTGAATACCTACAGTCTACGAAATTAAACTCTTTAAATCTTATAAACAAGTAATTAAGTTGTAATTTAAAAGCATTTACCATTGTATCTTTTAAACATCAAACGCCAAAGTTAAAGACTGCAAAGGGCAATTTACTTCCCCAATTACACCTAATTATTCGCAAGAACAGAATTTCAAGCCTGAAATTCGATACACTCATCTTATAACACTACCCGTGTATCGTATTATGACACCTTCGAAGCATACAAATTAAAGGGGATTGGGAGTCTGGAGAACAGAATCCGGGTCTTACAATCTCCTTACGCATCCCAAGAGGGACGAAAAACGTTGCGACGGCGTCCCTGCGTCCGATCACGGATTAAGCAAATTGACCGTTGTTATTTACATAATGAGAATGCAGCGTTTAGGCCTGTTCTACGATAATATTTGCATATAGATTGTGTGCGTGAAGCAGGGCGTAATCAATCAATTCCCCTTAGTTTTAGCAATTCTAATAGAAGTTGCCGTAGAACCTTCTTTTTAGCTGACGGGTTTCAAGTTACCCAATGAGCTTCCTCTCTGAGAATGTTGAATAATAAGTTGGTCAATTGTAATTCTATACGTCATAAAAGGACTGACAAAGTGTGTAATTTCTTTTCTATTCATAAATATTTGAGTAGGTAAGTACTGAGAACAGGACAAGTCAGAGTGAAATTAGTGAAATTCTAGTATACTGATAGTTTGTCGAACACGTTATTAAATTCAAAACCATTAAATAGGGTGCAGGCCTTTTGTTATTTACCAGTCTGAATGTGAATTTGCTGGCAGACTTAGAACCGACATACCTATATGTACAAGGCAACGAATTCTATGGTTGTTTAAAGAGTACCTGAGTATGAATCACTAATCTTGCACTTTAGTTGCGTATAGTGCAAAATCAGCTACTGAAGTAGTGAGAATTTCATAGAAAAATAAAATCAAGACCTTGGCTTAAACTATGAATGAGACCCAAAGGTTAACGCTGAACAATAGTAGGACTGTCTATAAGTCTAACTAGACGGTCTCAGATATTTCAGACGATATGGGGACACCTTATATTAAAAATGGCACACACATGAAAATATTTTAATCGACAAGTCATAAAATTTAATATCCCCACGTTCAGACGGATTCCCGTGCATCGCTATCCAATATCGCGAGTCGGTAGCTAATGCGGCTCAACTGTAAACAGATTACGGGGAGGCTGAAAAACACCAAGTATCCGATATCAAGCGGTACCTATACCATATACCTACCCAGCAACCACTCAAACCTTGCTTTTGATCATTACTTTGTGTTAAAAAGGTGAAGTACGGCGTACCGTATCAAGTTCGTGATAGCGGGCGGCACACTCTAGTGTTACGTTACTTTATATAGACATGTTTTACTAAAGTTGTTAGGTATCTTGTTATTTATTACCCTCGTATATTGATTAGTTTTATTGAGTGCCTTGAAGGACTAGAAATCACACTAACATTTCTTTGTACTTCGATTTGATGAGTACGAATGTACCATCTGAGCTGAAAATATTTTGAAGCCTTTCAAGAGCTACGACTTTCTTGTCTAATTTTATGGAAGAATTTTTTGTAAAAAGCTGCTCATAATTCTCTCTGCTCATCTAGTCCTCTGAATATTCATAAATGCAATCGTACACGCGTTTCATTCAGGTTATAAAAATCGAGGGAGCTACCTTTGTTTGCTGTTCACCAATTAATAGTAAGCTACTTGAGTAATATGTGTATTAAAGTAAGCATATTTTATCATATTGTGACGAATAAAATCTGAGCAAATAATAAAACCAAGGACCCAGAAAGTGTTAAATGTCTATTTAAACGGCTCACAAAGAGCGAATTAATCTTCAATGTTCGGCATTCATTAGAAGCTCGCCTTTCAACGTAGACAATGGAATTACCATAAGAGCGCGAAAATAGCAGCGGTTCATCCAATTAGTTCACAGGTAGACACTCAGAATCGTCGAACTACCGCCTAAATCTAATTAGGTAATTGAAATCATTGGGCGATGCGTTGAGCGCTGAGCGGCAACTGCGCGCGCTGCATCACCAATTAGTTCTCTCAGAGATCGCTCCGCTGCGAAGCTGTGCAGTTTCCACGTACCTAAGCCTTCATTTCCGAGTGACGGAATGCTCAACATGTGAGTTGAGTCGATCACCTAATTTAGCCAAATGTTACACTGAGAGCGTTCCCTGTCGTTACTAGCACGAGTCACGCAATGTTCTCCGTTGCCTTATGCTTGGTTTAATAACTGAGCGAAAGCAGAGGAAATGGGGTAATCAACAATTAACTATATGCTTCACTTAATATTAACAATAATAGAGCAAAGATTGCAGTTTATTTTTGGCTCAATTTAGAGCAAATATTTTCGTGTAACAATTTTTGTGAGATGGTATGATTAAATTATTCTTGAACTGTTATGCTATCTTATCTTAGCTAATATGCTATGAATTCATGAATTCTAGCAGTTGCCACAAAATTTAATAATACGGTGATGTGTTCGTCGCACTTATATTTCAACGAATCGGTTAGGTTACCGACGCACGCATTCATGCTAACGAACACTGGTTCCTGTTATTAAATGTATTGTAACTACACAACTGTGTGGTTCAGGAGCTTACATACAATACTTCTAGGACTAGGTGATGCATTGGAGGAGCTACAGTTATTTGTTTAAGGTCCGTGTTGGTGCAAGTTAGACATTACAGGATAAAACAATCGTGTTGGACCGTTATGAATCATGTAGGCTGAAGAAATAGTTTTGTTGTTGCATTTCTGCATGTTCATTAGAAAATAAACTACATATTATCTACCTAGTTGTAGACCGATGTCTGATCTTCTTACGCACTACTGAAAAAAAGATGTGGTAGTTAACTTTCTCAGCCACTTTTAGTGGCTATCAGTTTTGCATAATATTATTTCAATTACAATAAGATGAACGTAGTATATTGTATAGGTAGATAAAAACATGGGTAGGTACTTAATATAACTAAACCAAGTTGATAGATAAACCGACACAATAATATTCAACATAAATGAGCAAATCAAACGTTTATTAGTAAGTACAACAAATTAGTTTATGTAATCAAATATGCAAGTGGATGCTAATCATCTAGTATATTATTAAGCTTGTATACCTACATTCAATCTGACTAAACAAGGTAGAACCACTATACCCGCTAAATTATAAACCTTAAAGTAGACCAACTTGTTTTTGTTCAACATTTTAAATCAGGTGTTGAAATAGATAATAGGGGCGAGATCCAATTAAAGCTCTTCTAAAATATGAAATAGAAAACTGCAACAAAAACTGGGTTTATTTTATTTTTTGTTGAATCGCACAACAGTCATTACAGTGCGGTTCAGTATCTACGTTTTAGTTATACATACATATAGGTAGCCTATACAATAACTAAAGTGTTTTTGCCAAGTGTTTTTAACAAATCTGTTATGTTCGTGTGTTAATAAAACAATTGCACATAAATATGTCATTAGTATAATTTTATGTGTGTGCACAAAATGTACATTAATTGCATCGTACGAGTAGGTAGTAGATACCGTGTCATTACCATGTTTTTTAAGACATAGGAGTATAGCATAGTAAATTATAGTCTACTTTGTTCTATTCAAGAGCAAACCGCTGCAGATGCACTTTAAACTCGATTCGATTAATCCACACGGCCATTCGACCACGAATGTGTACGCGTAGCTTGAATACAAAACAGAAGTGTAGGTAAACGATATTGTCCAATTTCGTAATGCAGCGACACGAAAACACGAAATCAGTGATCATTCTGTTTCGGTACTAATTGTACTGATTCTAGGCGAATAATGCTTGGCTTGTTCCGTTGCGCGGTAATGGTTAGACTGTGCGATCGCACCGTATACAATTAAACTGGTGTAATGTGATATATATCTCAAGCCTTGCCGTTGCCGAACTAAGTAGTAGTTGTCAGGGCACTAGTGACGTACGTGTTTAGCGACATTGCGAATGAATTAAACGATTAATTCGTGTATAGGTACGTGTGTAATTACACATCTGTAAGCTAGCGAGGTGTTAATTTGTGCAGTCGGGATACGGCGATGGAGCCGACGGATCGTTACCGAAAAGCAATGGAGCGTTCCAACGTATTGCTCGTGTTCTTGGCGTCGTGGTACGAGCCGAGGTGAACTACAAATTGCAAACAAATTGGGGAATTCGAGCAGATGTTACTGTATGTGTATAGTGTGTACAAGTACATAACAACAGGATTCGCACACCACTGTTCTCGCTCGTTGACGTGTTGCACTTTTAACGTCGATAAATGAATTTTAAGTCCACCTATGTAATATTATGGAATGCAATAAAGTATTGAGTCGGTGTTTATATAAAAATAAACTGTTAGAAGTCGATTTAGGATGTTGCTTGACAATCCCACCCATTCGAAACTATGTAGGTACTGTTAAATCAATTTATGTACAGACCGAGGTGTTTATTGAACGCTATTCATAATTATTCTATTTTGTCCTAAGGCATTTATTAAAATATTTTAGATGGAAATGGGCTGATGATGGAATAGCTACCTATAGGTAGTTGATTTTAGATGAAGTTTCAAAGTAGGTAGTTACATAACATAACATACCCATAGGGACCCAATACCCATAACCCAGCTGTGGTTGGTATGACGATCAATATTCCAGTTTTTCTTAGTAACTAATATTTAACTAAACAAATTAGACCTACCTACCTGTAATCTATGTGTAAAAAGTATGAACGGGGAAGACCTCAGCGAGCATATTATTTATTTAGACCAAATCGGAGATGTTCTGTAAAAGGGACAAGTGAGTATTAGGTATAAGTTACCTTTAACCGACGAGCGTGTATGAGCTCTTCCTAGGTACTACTGTGGGAAACAGGCGTGACTTTATGTATATGTAGGTCAGTATACCTAACTGTAAAAAGTATGTAGAAAACTTCATAGATAACAGTCGTTACCTGTTAGATAAATCGTAGTATAACATCAATGTAGGTAGGTACCTATAACCTTACACCTGAATCTTCCGGCGATAGCAACATCATCCTTATCAATCATACTGCGTCGTTAATCTAATGTTCAAATCGTTACCTTCAAGAGCCGACTTCTAACGGATTTCAAGTAGGTATTCGTTACATTCTAGCTTATCTATGGACGTGCACGTCAAACGCGCGGATATCTCTTGAATCTTATATATCGATATCTGTAACGACAACGTGAAAACAATCATACGAACATCATATTTACTGTTATCATGCAGTAAAAATAAGCCTCTAATGTAGGTATTGATGTTACAGGCTTTTAAGAATTCCCCGATAAGATGAATAAAGTGGGATGTCTCGGATTATAGTATTATAAGCTTTGGTTGAAGGCAGGCTATTATTCGATAAGCTTAAATCGAATTAAAAAGATGAGCAAAGTAAATATAGGATATGAGGCGACAAGTGATGGGTAAGGTAGGTAATTGGTAACGCGAATCCTCGGTGATGGTCGTAGCACACATTTTCACACGGAAAAGGATTGTCACCGTATCAACTCTAGCCGTGCAGTATTATTTGTATAAAACTCTACTGCAAAGCGCACGAATCGGATTCGTAACGTAATCGCCTCGCCTCGGGACCGGCGAGCCGTCAACGTGGCGTCCGCGTCGCCTACCCGTAGCCGAGTCGACGTATCGGAGCGACTGATCCGCTTTGGTTTCGTGCTTACGTGAGGTTGACGGCTGTTTGACGGCGAGGCGAAAGGCGATACGGTGACGATCACTTTGCTATTTGATATGTGCCCCTAGCACATATCAAATCGCAAAGTGAACAGGATCTGAACAAGATCACAGAATTTATAGCCAATGATACCAATAGTTTGTTTGCTTTTAGATAATATAAATTATACTTAAATGCAAAAATGTAAAGTATTAATATTTTATTAAGTAATAATTGATAGATAATTGATAGGGCATAAAGACATAGTTACCTTATCTATAATTTTCGTTATATTCTACCGTTCTTGTGCAATAGCCTACTTGAGCAAGGAAAAATTCAATAGAGACAAAAATAAATCCATAGTAACGTTTTAATACTGTTTCGTTTATTTTAATACAGTAGATAATGTAACGGACAAACAAAGTAGGTACTTACTATAATAATACTGTATAATATTATATCACACAATCTGTAGGTATTTGTGCTTGGTTGATGGCAATAGGCTCGCCCCCTAATACATTGAGACCTATAACATGACTTGCGAAATGCGCGTGTATCACACGCCACTGCCCCACTGGAGAATAAAAGTGTGATGTTATGTATGTTTTTATAACACAAAATAACAATCAGTGTACATGTGGAACAAGCAGGTTTGAGAACTAGTTGTTTAATTTCTACCTATCCTATTGGACAAAGACAAACACATCATATCTGGCATAATACATGTCCTGTAACAAAACCAACTTAAATGAATTCCTCGTGAGTCATGTTCACATTTTATCCCTTATCTCCAGAGCCCATAGCAGTTTCCTTTTGAGCATCCACCAGCAATATCTGAAGCTCAGAATATATTCTCTCAAGCATCAATAGTCTTGGCTTTGTATACTGAAACAATAACAATATAGTTAGTGAGAAAAATAATTATATTTCTATTATTATAAAATGTTCTTATAACCATAAGTAAGCTACAAAACCTTCTTCAAAGGAAAGCGAGTCGTAAAAGATAATGAGCCTGGTATGGGCCCAATGAATGACCATAACCACCAATTTCATAGGACATTCTGAAGCAGCGGTCCCACAGCCTGTTTTATCGCAGGCCAGATCGAGCCCGGTCAGGCTGACAGGCCGTGTCACAATATAGGCAAGTCTCTATAATAGTATTTAATCTAAGTGAGAAAAAAATTGATGATGTGTAAAAAAGTCCACCTTTGTAAATATTTTTTTAAGTATTTAAATATATATTAATAAATAGTCACCTTGAACAATGGTATTAATTTAACTGTCTCAGAATCCTGACTGTTTGGATTGTTTTGCTTGACCAATAAAGTGAGGAAATACAGCACACGATTCTGAAATAATTAGTAAACATTGATAAATTTAAAATAAGTTAACAAGACTTGTAACATTTTTATCTAGCTAGCTAGCAGACACAAGCAGTGACACACTAGCTTAATTGGACTAGTGGCTTTGACTGTGTCGTTTGTAATTTTTTAAATTTTCTTTTTTTTTTAGATAATTTATGACTATTATTTTGTTAATTTAAGTATGGTATAATACTATCTGTGCAAATCAAAGCAATGTCATAAAATTACCATTTTAATAACTTCATTAATAATAACATCATCAATGCTTGACCAAGCCACAAAGGTATCTTCTCTGCCGTACACATATTTGACTGAACTCTGAATACACACTGTTGGAATGACTAGAAGAGTTTCTGAAACATAAAACACAAATTATACTTTTAAATGAATAAAAGTAACAGTAAATCTAAGTATATTATTGATGATAATTATTTGATACAAGCTTGTCGCGTTCATTTCAGACCTAAATATACGCAGCTTGAGGCATATCCATTGTTATGAAGCAAAACCTAACTAATTTTTAAACCCAGGCTTAGAATGACTCTGATACCTTTATCATAGTGTTTTTTTTATTTCTGATAGCACTAGCGTCTTATCTCATAATGAAAGTGTTAATAAAACAAAATACAAACCTGACTGAACACTGTGCGTGATCCAAAAGAAGACTAAAAATGACAACACAATTATTATAATTAAAATAGCTGTGATACTTATACGAATATAACATAAAGATAGAATGTTAAATATTATCGCTACGAATAACGATGTTTTAGGCCATAATTTTGAGCTATTCTCCACGTTTTTGTATGTTATAGTGAATTGTCTTGAGTTCGGAGAGTTGAGCCTTTTGTCAACGTTTAACGTTAGTTTCACCCCATTAACATTTTCATAGTCCAATGATGTATTCGCTTTTGACATCTTTGCAATGTTAACAACTCATTAGACTAAATAATTAAATATTTAATTACATCCTAACACTTTTTTGTTATTAATTCGAACAAAACATTTCTACATATATCTTACTGTCATTTATAGCATTCCATGTCCTTAATTTACGAATTTTAATAAAATTCTTATGCTATAGCTATTATCAGGGTCTCTTTCTCCTATTGCAGTACTCTGCGTGTAAAACGAGATAGCAATACCCACAGAGGCAAACATTTGTAATAATTTTAACCTATGTTACTATCCAAGTGACAGACTTGTCAGTCGGTTTTGACAATCCTATGTGACACTTTTCTTGATCTGTCATATTCAAATGCGTTCATAGTTAATAAAAAAATATTTATATTTATCAACATAAAATGCGATAGTTAAGAAAAATATAAGTTTGTCGCGCCTCGTGTATATGCCGCTCGTCAACCTCAAGATGCCCGCGCACTTCAGATGCACCAGCACCTCAGAGATGATATATGTTTATACCCAGCTCATCTCATTTATGAGCAAAAATAGGTTTTACTGGTTGTTTAACTTCAATCAGGCAACGGACTGTCCCTAGGTGAAATGATTCTTCTACTGCCTCTAAGATATAGGCACTACACCTTGACTACACCCGAACACCACGCCAGAAACGAAGAAAACAGTAAATACATATCTGTTACCATAACAACACCTAGTACAAATAGACGTCACCAAGAATAAAAGCGGATTAAATTAAAATCCTATTAAAACAGCAGAGTAGTATACTAATATTGTAGGACTGGACTGGTTAGCAATGGAAAACTTGGACAGTAACGCTTGGGTGTTTGATTCTCTTGTGGGTTTTCTTCACGGTCCTGTGTGGAATGTGCCACTGCAGACCTTTATCGAGGAAAAATCTTTACGTAAGTATTACAAATTACACTAAAAATATTAGGTAAAATTGTTTTTTAATGTCTAGACCTAGAAGTATAAAAAAACATAACATAAGCCTATATTCCCCGAAGGGGTAGGCAGAGGTGCGCATTATAGTTCACGCACATTTCACCAGTCCGTTATAATTTCCAATGTAATACCCACCTATTGCCACCAACCGGGCACAAATCCACATTCCGAGCAGAATAAGTATCGTTCTTAGAAAATAATCTAACACAAATTAATATTAAAGGTTTATTAAATCATTGCAACGCATTTAAACTTTAAAAGTAGCACCATTCGTAGCTGATTTTATGTTTACAGCATTTGAGCCAACTGATGATGGAGAAGTACTAGATCGACTTGAGTATAAAAAGGTTCACGATGAATACCGTAATTTAGTAAGTACCAAATAAGTATCTAGTTTACCAAAGCAACTTGGGCCCAGAAATTCTTCTACCGTCCTTCTTTTTCCAGGTTGACGTGATGTTAGGGTCTTTTATGGACGACATCGGTATATCGGCTGATCAATTTGAAGCGGCATGCAAACTGTCGGCAAGGGACCTAGCTGGTTTGCCAGCTCATTTCCATCGTCGCCTGTTTGAACAAATATGGGCCGCAAATGACTACGAAATGTTCGTTAAAATGATGACGCACAAGAATGTTGAGCTGCAATTACAGGTACCATTATATTATTTTAAGACAAGGTATTGTGTAGATCCTTTTGCTGTGGTAACATTGATACTTATCTTCTGTATTTTAGGCCTTGGAACTGATAGAAAGGAGGTATGGAGCAATGCCTAATTTATTTTCGGCGGAACCGGAAGAGTTGGATTCTTCACGAAGTGATGAAAGTGAAGAATGGCCTGATAATGACGATGTCATGACTGAAATAAAGAAGTAAGTCTAAACGACTATACTATTGAACCTAGTCATATCCCTGCTACTTCATCATCACCTTTTAAATGGCCCAATAGTAATAACCCCCCTCTCCTGAATGCCAGTTACCTGTTCTCGGCCTTTCGCATCCAGGTCTTTCCTTGTACAGCAACAATATCGACTCCCTACGTAAGTAGTATCTAGCTATAATTACCGAGTGTAAAGAATTATTTTTTTCATCTGATTTCAGATTACAACTAGAGGACTATGAAGACAAAGATGAAGTTGTAAACGTTCCACCTGAAGAAGTAGTAGCCGAGAAACAAACTTTGCTATCAAAACTCCACAGTTTTGACAAGAAAGAAGAAAATCTCGAGAAGAAAGAACAGGCAGTGACTGAAGAAAAAAAGATACGAGTTTTAGAGCCACCGAAACCACCTCCCAAGAAAGTAGAGGTCCACTCATTTTACAAGCTTTTATTAATTTTATACCTCAATCAAGAAAATAATTCAAAATTCGCGGGCGGAGAAAATATAATTAAATACCGACATCATTCTGTACCTACAAACTTATATTTTTAGGTGAGTGAAGAAGAGATGCGGGCTCGTCAAGAGTATTTAAAGCAACAGCGTGACAAGTTGTTGGCGCTGAAAAAGCAAGTTCGGGAACGACGACTTGGGGCTGCAGAAGGTGCTGAGTCCGGAGGTACTAACAGACCATAGCTTATCTTCAATTTTAGAAACTTCGTAAAGAAATCGGCTCATTTGAGATTTTTGAACGGCGAGTAAGCCATGTCAGAGGCCTACAGGCGGTTTAGCTCGACAACGGGTTTTACTTATACCATACGATAAGATCGTCAATTTTATTAGAATTATCGACTGAATTTTACCATTTCAGCAGCGAGATTGTGTGAGTTAAATAAGTGAGAAACCAGCAGTCGGTTTTTATGAGTTCTGTATAATAAATAGGTGGTGAAGGATCTCAAGGCAGCGTCGCCAGGCCGCGTTCTGCCCGCGTGGCACAGGCAGCACTGGCTGGAGCTGCACCGCCCCCACCACCAGACGCCATGCAGCTGCGACGTGCGCTCGCATCCAAGCTCAAGACTGAAGTCGTCGATATTACTAATTGATATGAACAATATCAATTTTAAGAAATATTGTACTTACAACTCAATAACTCGAATAATAAATTATGAAGTCTTCAAATATTTTTTAACTTTATTTATTAGATTGTGGAATTTATGAAAGAAACAACATCAGTTCGTAATTATTACCTTATATTTATATTGCTTACTTAACTAGTGACATCATAATAATAGCATTATCGTAAGCTTATTTATTTTACACAACTTGCCCATAGGTAAATCTATTTTAATCTGTGTATAAATTAATTTATGATGGTCATCCACCTAGACAGATAAAAAATAGTCATTATTACAGTCTACTTTTACCTAAAACTTCGTGTTTTAATTAATGGGGAAGTTATTTCAAGGAATATAAGAATCGTATAAATCTAATTGACTGCTCGATGCTATTAGCCTATTATACACGTGGATGTTGGCAGATTTTAAAATAAAATTATTACATAAAACGTTAGATATTTACAATATATTCTGACAAATTCATTCCACGTATGTAATAATTGAATTCGCCCCGTTTTCACTGTGCATTCGTGATTAAAAAGCTGGAGTCGTTTTGCACTGTTATAGAAGTGTGACCATCATATTATTATAGTTACAATAATGGCGGTCGCGGATTTCTTTGCTAAGATGTATAATCTTAAGACAGAGATCAATAATTTCTTTTTCAAATACATATTAAAATTGATATGTATTTTAGAGACGTTACACAAGGAAGTAAAAGATAAAGTGTAGAAACTTAGGAAGCCGAAAAAACAATTTCGAGAAAATATTAGGAAGTACAGAATCTGTACTGTATAACACAGTACTTTTCTGCACAGTTCAGTTACTAGTACGCATGTTGTGGGCACTGCATGTGGTACGTAGTGCCTATGGTATAATTGTCACAAACTAGCATGCAGCTAGCGGGTCGGCTGAATGCATAGAACTCAATGCTCAGAGCCTGTAATCAGCCGCGCTTTATAATCACAGTGTCATGCACACTTTGTTTGCCGTCCATTTGTCAAATAATCATGCCGCCAGGAGTTTATAATCGAGATACAGCTAATTATATAAATTATATTATGAACAATGTCTATGACAACTGTTGCACACATTATTATATTTAAAATACACTCCACGAGCATTATTCAATTTAACTAAAAAATATTAAATGTAGTACATCAAGCTATGCTTTTAAAATAATATTTAATATGTTTTGATAATATGGCTCCATCGCATCTTGTGTCACACTATATCAGAAATATTTACATTTCCGAAATATATCTTATGTTAAACTTGCAACTACAAAAAACTAGATCTTACGAACGTATCTAAAGTAGAATTTTGATACACATGGAAGAGCATTCTGTCAATACAAAATGATACACTAATACAGACATAATGAAATTATAAAAACCCTTGACCAGATATAAAGTTTGAGCACTGCTACATATTATTTTAGTTATGAACAAGTTGGAAGCCAATAAACGACTTGAACTGAGATCAGTACTGATCATTGTTTACTGTGTAAAGTAATGTTTGGACCACTCTATCTTACTCGTTTCTGGCGACATGTGATTATGCAAAATATTTACTTTAATATAGATAGATGTTTATAATCACCAGATTAAGTGTATTTTACAAAATCTAATATTATTTACAAAATACGAACGATAAAACTAGAGGTTTATAGTAATAAAATAAAATGGATCTTAATCAGATAATTTTATCACATACACATTACTTTCGCAGTGTAAAAAAGCTACAAACAATCGTATATAAGCAAAAAGATAGGAAACATTTTGTTGAAAGTAAAGAAAAATTTAATACTGATTTTACAATTAATTTTCAGTTGGGCAACTAAGACAGGCGAAAAAGCACCAGGGATCCATTTCATGACATTACATCGAACAATAAAATGTCTTTTTCCTAAAGATTACAATGTGTCACAGTAATAAAACTTATTAGATGAAAATATAACGAATTAATAAATAAATAAACCATTAAATTATATTTTTCTTGTCATAAGTCGTGTGATGAAATGGATCCAACAGTAACTTTGTCAGTTCCATCAGAAGAGTATAGGAAAATATTTATTTACACAACAATTCCTATAGATCACTAATGGTTTACAATCACATCTTAACACTTTCACTGCGGATAGTACGACCTAACCACAACGGCTAGCGTGTTATCGCATAATTAACGGTTAAAGTACACATTCGGTAGGGTAAGTGGTAATAATAAACCACAGCAAACGTGTTAAAAGCAGGTTGCCTTGAAAATAAAACATGATAAATCTGGATCCCAAGTAACTAAAAATAGGTATTGCACAATAAATAGTTTTACGAATATTTAGAGATAATTCATACGTTACAGAGATTAAGCCATCTATTCATACAAAATCAACTAAAAGACAATCTTAGCTGCCAATGTACAACTAAAGCTAATGGTGAGAGAAAATAATAAGGCACGACTCGTACTGTACTGTACGGTATTACACCTTAAGTCGTATACTTGATGACAGAGTACAAAAGGACCGGGCAAAAATAAATGCTTCTTCTTCCTATGTTTAAAAGGAGCTAGTAACTAACAACCAAACATGAATTTAGTTGGGATCCAGATAAACATGTTAACAAGTTGACTCTCCATCGATTTATTTCGGACATTTGACGCGGCGACTTTACATAACATTGATCCGTTACATTTTCTAGATCAGTTTAACGGTTAATTTCAATATCGGCTTTTAACAACTGTATTTATGTGGCGATGGTCGGGGTCAGCTCACAATCCCAAAAGTATAAAAACAGTATTAATCTTTCATATGCATTCAATAACACACATAGCATAAGATAGTGAAATTAACGAATAAACGTGATTTGTCTTACATACGTTAATATGATCCTTGTTTAGTATGATTAAAAATTACTTTTAACAGACTAATGTAATCAAGATAAATGGACAGTCAACATGTCGATGAAACACAACTCTTTACTAAAAATATAATTTATTCTAATTTTGGCTAATTTGCATAGGCAATAGATTAAACAGAAATAGCTAGTCACACTTTGGGAATTCAGTTCAAATAAAATGTAACCCTTAAAATATATTAACATTTCAACCAATCACAGCATGCCATAAACGTCCGTGCTTTATAAATAGGGCGACTTTACAGCAAATGGTTACAATGTTAATTTTTGTTTAAATTCATTGTTAAGGGTCATGCAAATTTAACAAAGTTAATTATAAATACAAACTATTCTCTACTCTCAACAAAGTCGGAGATATTAGGAGATTTGTTACAATAAAAACAAATAAGATCACTATCGCAAATATACTGCATGCTTAAAACAAGGCAATGATTACAGCAAACAATAATGGAGAAGTACGGAGTGTATTCTCCATGAAGCTCAACAGAAGGAATGCAAAATATTGAGAAAATAAATAACTCGTATAATTATCTGACACCACAAAAATTACTTTTACGACTGTCTTGTCTATAATGAGAGCCATGACATATTCAACATGAAAACCAGGCTATATGACGAAGTTTAGGCAACAGATTATAATCAATGGAATCTGTTTGTGATACAATAACGCACTAGTGAGTAACAATTCCACAGCACAGATATTGTTTTTAAATGTCTCTAAAAAAAGATTGGTCTTGTGATCCTCCATAAACTAAGATTTTTTTATAAATACGTACATTTTTACATTTTTCATATCGCGTTCAGGGTGTTTTTCTTTTTCTATTATTAATTATTAGACATTTAATTCCCACTCATATTTTCTTTGTACTTTTTGTGATTACAATCCTTGACAAAAGTAACCTAATTGTTAAAATTAGTTCACATTAAATACACCTTGTAACCAATATTTGTTCTACTTTCTGATGCCATCTGAAGTATTTTATTACACTACAAAGTATGAAGAACTTCATACACTAACTAACTAAAGTCGAACACTCGAGTGTCAGCACTTCATATTTACAAATAATGGACATAACCCAGCTGCTAGAGGTACTTGGCTGTCTAGCGGTTCCGACTAACGAAAGCAAGTATAAACGACCGATTGTGTCGATTTTAAATGCAGTCAGCTGGACAGTGTGACGCAGGCGAGGTATCCGGGAGACCGAGATGGAAGAGCTAGGTATGGCAGTGACAGTGTGAACTTAGAATCTAGGAATCACAATAACGCATCCAGGCGCCACCATTACCTGCCACCCGCACAGGCAGGTCGCGCGCTCGCTACGGTTCCGACCCCTCGCACTCGACACAAACAATCGAGCCGCATTAGTCGCTAACGACTCCGTTACAACAAAGAGATGCGACCACACTTCAGTAGGATAACCGAGTCGCACCGCGGACAGACGGGAATACGACAGCGTACAGTAATCTTTATCTTACGCCATGTTCCTTGTTACACTGGGACACGAGCGGGCGGAGCGCGGGCACGGGGCGCGGCGGGTGCGGCGGGCACTACGCGAGGCGCGGCCGCTTGGCGTCGCGCTCGTCGCCCCCCGCGGCCGCCGTCCCCGCGCTGCTCTCTTCCTCTTCGTCCGAGTCGCCGTCGTAATCCACCAACCCCTGCGACACATGTCGGATATAAAGCTATTCTGTCCGTCCAAATAAAATATACTCGGGAACTAGGCAAAGCAATGTTGAAGTAAATTTTAAATGGACAGATTCAAGATTTCAGGCACTGGTGCGTAGTATTGAACGATGTCGTTGAGTAAAAAGCAAAACCACATTATAAACTAATTAGCACTGTTACTTATTCACATGAAAAATGTTGTTGCAGTATTGTGTAGTTGGAATTCGAGCTTTCTCTAAATTTAGCAAATGTGTGGCGTTGTAAGGGTTTGCCCTCTATGTCATAATAGTACTATAAGGACAACACGAAAATCATGAGTGTTTAAATTTATGGTTTTACCTCGTTTACGACAATTTTAATGATAATTAAAATGCTGTCTAGCAAAGCAACATGTTGAACACTATATAAAAGGTAACTTAATTCTAATAAAAAAACTTTATTAATGCTTGTGAGCAGTCCAGTGCTTACAGTCTCTGTATGTCAAAGCTAAGATAAGCAAAACACCACACAAGGGAATGTAATATTTAAACCAACACCATGCAATTCCTGGTCTTTTTATCTCTATGTTTGTATGATTTTCTTTATTTATTTACAAATTGCTATGATTCCCCAGCAAAGCAATTAGAGAAGAGGAGTGAGGGAACTAAAAGTTTACCTTATTGAGTAATCTGGGCGAGGATACCTGAACATCAGTGTGCGTCGGCTTGCTGGGCGATGTGGTGCTCAGAAGAACTCTGCTGGGCCCATTCACTGTCTCTGTATTCGAGCATACCTTCTTTTCAACTATTTTTCCTAAAACAATAGCAAATATTGTAGACCACTTAATTTACAAGCAGGAAATAGGTCCTGTCCTATTATAAAATATATTAGCTTTTTATATTCCCAATTCAGTAAGTAAATATCTATAAAATCAGGTGATAATAAATAATCATTAGACATTAACCGATAGCGTCGAGTGCGTGGTGCGCATGTGGATGCGCATGCGCCTGCTGTGCGTCAAGTGGCGCGTCGTCGTCGAGCTCGTCATCGTCGTTGAACCACATCTCCTCCTCGTCGTCGGGCGCGCGCGCCTCGCGCCGGTACCGCGTGCGTAGTAGTGAGGGAACCACCGCCTCCGCTACGCCCACACTGCCGCTCACTACAAATTAACATTTAGGGTTATTGACTACATATTGTATGTGTTTAATGTATTTAGTCATAGTAGATTTTAGTTGTAAGAGTAGCTCCAAATGCAATAAATATACGTTTCTGGATATTTGTTTTAAGGCGCTATTAAAAAATGTTTACTTGGTTAATATTTACTGGTTATAATTTAACAACAAATAAATAAAGATGTGAAGACTTACCTCTGTCCCTCTCTTTCAACTTGTCCTGGTGTTGATCATAACGCGTTTTTAAAGCTTTGAACGTCTGTACATACTCAACATCCTCTAAGATCTTTCCATAGTTTTCAACAACATGTGAACATAATGACTTAATGTCTTCAAGTTTGATGAACTCAAATAATTCTAATATTGCCGAGTCTAATAAGTTATACCTGAAAATGGTTAGTAATACATATTACAATCAACATACAATATATCTTACCCCTTATAGATTACTTCCTGTGTGGTTTTATCATGCACACTTTCGGAATGACAATTTCAATGATTTTGTAAATAATTATTTAACATCAGTCTTTAAATTAGTAGAAATGTGCAGTTATTAGAAGATAACATGAGAATAAAAACCTAATTTATTTGTAACACCAAATTTGGTAAACATCACTGATAGTGTACATACCTGCCATTATTCCTAAGGAAAGCATCTATAACTGGTGCAAAGAGGTTTCCTTTTATAATGTATCTGTTGTAGTATTCATCCTTGAGTGCAATGATCTTCCTCATGAATCTGAGTGCACCTAGCACCAAGAATGTGTGTGTTGACCTCATCAGCACCAGTATACGACGAAGAAGGTCCTGTAAATATAGAAAAGAAATATTTAGATGATGTCGCCTACTGCTTTATTTTTGTGGTGTATATCACTGAAACCATGAATTATACTAAGTTAGAAAGTGGTATCCGGGTGCCGTGTGGTATCCGGCGTAGAATTGACCACCCCCTTTCCTCCCGTGGGTGTCGTAAGAGGCGACTAAGGGAAAATTCAGAAGATGGGCAGCAGCGTCTTCTGTAACTCCACCACCAATACTGCGATCCCCAAGCCGCTTGCCAAGCGTGGGGATTATGGCAAACCCCCCCGCTTAAACGGGGAGGCCTATGTTCAACAGTGGACGTCTTCGGCTGATGATGATGATGATGAAGAAAGTGGTATATCCTCTCCTCTTTAGTGCATAAATATATGTGATGGTTATAAAAAAAAATATGGGCTGCACCCAAGAAACAGTAAGTATCAATTACAAAAATATTGTGTGAAACAATGTTGCCCAGTTTCAGTTTTTTTAGTCAAGCACCTGGCATGATTCATGTTTGTGTTCTCATATGATTACAAAATGCATTTATTTCAGCGCCATTTAAAACATCTAAAAAAGGATTACCTAACTCAAAACAAACCTAACCAAAGTTGTAATGATATTATATTTTGAAAAAAAAATGATAATAGCTGAAAAACCGAAAATCGGTTTTCGTACTTGCTAAGCTAGCAAAGTAACCAAAACAACAGATGACCTTGAACATAAATCAATGTGTGAATAAAAAGTTGATTTATTGAGCAGTTTTACTTACTGGAACACCCATTGTTCATTCAGTGAAATTCATTAGTTACAAGATAACAAAGGCTGTATTTATCCTCTCCAACACAAAGTTTTGCATAGGGAAAAACCCCTAACGGTATTTATAAGGCTTTAAAAAGTAAGTCAAACAACTTGCTATCTCAGTAAATATTATGATTACTTGAGTAAAATACGAAATAATAATAATGAACACGAAATTAGTATGACCTAGACTTATTCCATATTGTCAGCTGTGAAATCGATGTAAGCATATATATAAAATTATTGTAAACAAATATATAATTAAACAAAATTAAGCTATTGTCCAGGATATACAGCTGTTTTGAACACTATATCAACATTGCACTTGAGTCATTTGAAATGTCATGTGCCATGTGTTATTCCGATAATTATATCACTACATAGTATAAAACAAAGTCGCTTTCTCTATCCCTATATCCCTATGTATGCTTAAATCTTTAAAACTACGCAACGGATTTTGATGCGGTTTTTTTTAATAGATAGTGATTGAGGAGGAAGATTTATATGTATAATAACATCCATTAAATAGTGGAGAAATACTTATAATATATATTTGATACCCATGCGAAGCCAGAGCGGGCCGCTAGTAAACAAAATTTCTGTAAAGTTTTTAAAATCTATATAGTAACTTTCATGTTTAATATTAGAAGGATGATCTTACCTTATTCAATATACAGGTCTTGATATGGTATGTATGATGCTCAACACAGAAGGAGAGTAGTTCCAGCACAAGTCCTAGTAGCTGCACTGTATGATAGTCCTCCTTTAAAGGCTTTTCTCCTGTTGTGTTCTCTAAAAGAGGAGCTGAAAATGTACATGTGAATTGTAAAAAAACTGGTAGGTTAATGTAATTCCATTGAATTATGTAATTACTCAATTCCTAGTTACTAAAAGTACAGATTCATTTATAACATTTGATTTTTTTTTAATTAGAGATCTATGCACTCTGCCTACCCCTCTAAGTAACAGGTAGGCTTTTATGTGTCATAATAAATTAAAGTCATTAATTTATTGTCATAACTATTTGAATATATTTAAGTTAAGATATTAATAAGTTCAATAATAAAATGAACAAGTGAATAATTGTTATAAAGGTAATTGGCAATAACAACAGCCACAGTAAATAACTAAATACTAATCATTTCATCTCTTAGGCAACTTTCAATATAAATATTTGTAAGTTTACTTTTAATTGATTGACAAGGATATAATAGTACTAGTTCTTGTAACATCAATTTAACAAACTTACATTTATAACAAGTTATCATTGACATGTTAATTAAACTTCAAGTTAAAATCTAGTGCTTATATTATATTGCTTATTAGAATTGCTAATGATATTTTAATAAACTTGTTACTAAAAACTACATCACTTGAGTACTACATATAGTATGATGGTATCTACAATCTAGTTTGTTTTCTAGGAAGCTGTTTAAATTCTCATTTGCACAGATAATGAGTCATAGAAGTAGTACTTACCTATTAATGTTTGTATACTGTGTTTGTAGAAGAAATTTAAGAAATCTGCCTTTTCACTTTTGTTGACTGATGCTAGCATACTCTCCGGGTCCAGAAGTATGCGGAGGACTCCCATGAGCTGCACTGCACCACCAAGTTCAGGGTCACGGTCCCTGAGCATCTGCTCTATAACTATATTCAGTAACATCTGCTCCTACAAATAAACACATAGTGGTTACAACAGTGCTTTTTAAAAAACAACAAAAGAGGTATATGTTAAACTTAGTAAATACCCACCTCTTCAGTATTGTTAGCTTGCTGTAATGTGTGATCCCTCACTACAGAAGGTGAAAACTCTACTATGTATGTTAAAATGTCTATAGATGCAGTCTTAGTCTTCTGATCATCTATACTTAGAGTTATTTCTAAAGCTGGCAGAATCCCGAGAGATACTAAAGTTTTATAAAATGCATCCTTATCCTGAGGCTGCAAGTTTTGTGAAAAATTACAAAATTCTTTTAAAAACAGAACCAAGTCTCTTCTCTTGGGATCTGGAGTCTTATCATCCATAAGAAGTTTAAACAAATCTGTCAAAAATTTCTCATCTTCCTCTATCAGTTTAACTATCTCTACTTTGTTGAAAAATATAAAACTGGACAATGTGCTTAGCAAATTGTCCTCAAAAACTGTAGGTGTAGGCAAAACAATATCCTGAATATACTGTACTCTGTATGTTTGATGTATTTTGGCTAGCAAATCTTTGTTCTTTATGGGAATGGCCTCACGAAACTTAGCAAGCTCCCGCAGATATTCTCTGTGTTTTTTAGGCTGTGACAAGCTTGGATCATACTCCAGACAGCCTACAACATCAAATATAGTGTCATCAGCAAACATTGTGTCAAACAGTGTGTTTTTGTTGAGAAGGAATATACTCTTAAATATTTCATATAAATGATGCAATCCTTCAATATTTTCAATATCTTCACACATGTGGAACAGATTGAGTAGTTTCTTAATGTAATGTTGGGTCTCAAGGGCGGCAGCAAGTTTATCTTTGCGAGCTGGTGACACCAAACAACTGTTTACAAGTTCACTTATATCTTCAAGACGTCCCATTTCACATGCAGGCAGTTCCACAGGCTGTACACTATCTGACATTTCATCAAATCTCTCATCCTCTGATTCTTCCACTATATCTTGTGTTATTTCAACTGATGGATCTTTTCCTTGTACCTGTAAGTATCATAACATGATGCAAATGAACCTTAACATGGTGAGCCTCAAATGCAGACACACAAAAGTCATAAGAGGTTTTTTAATATGAAGTGATATAACCACCAGGGTTATAGATTTATGTATATTCATAAGATGTACCAGTTAGTTTGATTTATTTACAATGTGTTGTTTTCAACTTCATGTTCTGTTTACTGTTTACATTTCCTATTGGATTTTACATTGATTATGTTACGCGTTTTAGACGATATTTAAAATAAATATTAGTATTTACCTGACAAATCTTTTCCCATATTTCATCGCAGCCAGCTTTTTCTTGAAAACTTAATGCTAAATCAAAGTTGTCGCCTTCCGACCATACTATCAACGTGTCCTGTTGCTTCTGGTAAGCTGTGTCGGGCTGTATCTTACTTTCTAGAAGAAGTGAACCGTCTGATTCTGCCCGCACTAGTAACGAGGTGCCTTTCAATCTCTCCACGTAACATGATGAAACATGTCCTGTTCCTCTATCATCCCACTGACGGTCTGCATTCAGAGCGTAAAGCTTCACTCTTCGTCTCGTGTCTGTCATGATAGTCAGCGCTCTAAACACTATGTACTCAAGTAATGAATCAATTATTATGGCGCTAATCTAATGCACCCGAACAGTAAATTACTCAACTCCCATTTGTATAAAAACATGTGCACTTCTGTAACAAAAATAACACAATTCGTAAAGAAATCAGTACGTAATTTTCGCGATTGTAATTACCGTAATTACATTCCATCTTGTTCTTCAATTTATGTGAAACACACCTAACCACGACAAGACCTTACAGTAATAAGGTTTTCTCGTACAGAATTGATACTTAGTTTTAGTATCCACTTAAAAACGCATTTTATAAATTTGTAAAACAATGGAATAATCATTAAAATATCGGAAATCACAAACAAAACAATACAAATTGTAAGCTTTCCCTTACACTGCAAAAACACGAGTGATCAATCAATAAATACGTGAACTCTTCTTCAGATGTCGAAAACTCTTTAATAATATGATATTTACCGGAATTATCATTATAGAATCGTCAATTTGACGTACCTTCAAAATAGTACAACATCAAATATCGCCATATTGGATTCACAACAACGCTTCAAAAATGGGGTTCTCAAATCGAAATGCAAAAGGCGCGATATTCAAATTACTACTTTATTAACTTACATAATAGTCTTGTTGAACTAAAGAGTATCGTATAATCATGTAATAATAGATATTTGTACATAAAATTACCATTTGCTAAATAATCATGCACTGTCCAAGCTTATTACAGTAAAACTTTGGAAATAAAACTGAATAAAAACATTATTTTCAACTGACGTGGGTTTTTTTCTATCATACAACACTTTGTAGTGAAGACAACCGCTTTTTCAGCCAAAATAATAACTTTCTTTTGTGGCCCATTGTGGCCTTTCTTTCTTGGTAGAGGCCCGTTGTAAATGAAGAAAGCCTATGAATAGTAGATCAATCATGTGAGATTTATATATGTGCTTTAATAGAATTATACTCGTACGTTTTAATTTTAACATATTATCATAGTTATAAACCTTTATTTATGTTAAAACCGAGGATGAGATAAAACACAGTTTCGATTTCGATGGTTAGGGTCTAGTCTCAAAGACAAAAAATGACTCAAGTTTCCGTATAAATCTCTCTATATCTACACATCTTCTATCTATTCTATATCTGTAATAAAATCGTACACGACCCGTGTCTGTACATTTAATATTAAAAAAGAAATACAATTTATACTCTCTGTATTTATGTTACCGAAGCCAAAAATATACCCCCTTACCTATGCCCTTACTTATAAAAATTGTCATTGTTAATTAAACAATCGGTTAAATTATACCTGTCACAGTCGTTTGCATTTCAAAAAATAGAGATGCCAATAAACTTAACAATGGATATCTTAAAACACATGTTAGCATTGTTTATAAGTAAGAGATGGTAAGAGGGATAGTATTTAAAAATGTTGTCTGTTTGCCTTTGCGTTTGAACGCGCTAATCTTAGAAACGACTGAACCGATTTGTACTCGGTTACACTGATGTATTGTAGCATAGATTGTAGATGATTGTAGTAAGCTTTCAATAACATGTGTTTGTTTGATTTAAATCGGTTCACAAACAAAAAAGTTATGTTAATCTTTACATGCATGTAATAAAACCAATAAAACATAAGGCTTGGCGTAAAAACTACTAAAAAGAAACAGCTCAAACTTAGCTAATTATATTAAAAACAATTTTAAAATAATTTTGCTGTTTCCGAATGTCCACACTATAATCCTTTGTTTGAGGTCCACGCAGACGGAGTCGCGGGCACAGCTAGTTTATGATAGAGATGTAGTTCGCTCGTTCCCGTTGTATATCATAATATCATAGAAGATAATATATAACAATTAACACTGGAGACTGAACCTTTTAATTAATTGAATGCTTTTGTTTTGAAATATCATTGGAGAATGCTGAATAACCATACAATCGTAAGATTGTCAGAAATTATCATAACTGTTGAATGTCTCCAAATGTTTTCTTTTTATTCTTAACTTATTATCGTTTCATTAACAACGGTATTAATTATATAACTTGATTGTTCCTGTAAAAGGTTTGCGAGTGTTATATTCGCTTTTTAGCTATAACAGGTAAACATAATATTGTTTAGTATGCGAGCAGCTCTATGTTATTTTATAATCTGTGGCTTTTTGGCTGCCATTTGCTGTGTTCTGTCAGTCATTCTTGATGTTATTGAATAAAGATTTGAGTTTTATTTATTTCATGCCACAAACAATTATTTTGCTTATTAGTAAATTACAATAGTGAATGTTATGTGTAGATTACTTTAATTTTAACTACTTGTAAAACATGAGCCGGGTATTCAACAAGCTATCGTGTAAGATTTGTTTTTCATAATCTTCGTTTATCAACATTTGTTACATATTCAGTTTTGAATAAGAATGTGAAAATACTTTCACATTAATAACTACTTGCAGACTAATCAATTGAATGAGAAAAATGCTTTGAAAATTTGGTTAATTACTATCATGACAGATGTCATTTTAATGTCAATTCAAAGAATCTTTACAATAATACAGATAGTATTTATTTGTGTTTTTGATATGAATAACATTGAATAAACTGCGTACGTGCATGTCAACTATTGTAATATTCTCTTTTCCATTGCAGGATGAAGCAGAGGGACCAAACTTACTTTTGCACACTTCATAGCAATAAAATTGTTTATATCATTAAGTTGTAAAATGATCACACTATGTCTTATTTGAGTGCTTCAGAAAATGTCGGGTATGTTGCGTCTTTAACTATATGTCTAAGAAAACGTATAATTACTATTTAAAACAGAATTTTCCTGGATATATGTTCATAATTAGAGGTTAGTTTTAAGAATATGAAAAGACTGCCTTGTTTGTCTGGATGCAGTGTTACAGGCTTTGACATAACTTTCTTTAGCAACATGTAGGTGTTAGACAGCACAATTTCACAACTGAGAATACAAATGTGATGGCAAACAAATGCAAAGGTGCAATTAGTAATATACATATAATGTTATCATGAGCTGTAAAGATTTTTGTCGTACCAACAACAGTAGGGTATTTTAAAAGTGTCCTCAAAAATGCTGCTATATAATTACTGATGCACAACAACCAATTGTGAATATATATTTTTAACATATTAATTAAAACAATTATGTAAATTCACCTCTGTAAATAGGATGATAACTTATTTCTCTTAACAATTTAAATAATATATTTATTACATTATTATACCTACTATTTTATTGTGAGTGTGTTAAGTATATCTAAACACCATCAGTCATAAAGGCTTAGGTTTTATGGATTTGGCAGGTTTCGAAGTTATTCTTTTGTTTAATTTATTAGCCTATATTGTGTCCCACTGCTGTGCAAAGGCCTCCCCTTTCTTCTTTCAAACTACTCTATCCTTTGCATTTTCTGACCATGTGCGTCCAGCGTATGTGGTCAGATCATCACACCACTTGATTTGAAATTGATTGTTATCATAATTTAATGTTATATTAAACTATTTGAATATATATAATTTTCATGTAGTGGTTTTACAATTTCATTTTTGGATTTAATAAAATTCATGACAAAAAAAATTGGTTTCATGATTTTATGAACACCCTACTTTTGTTTTAATTGTTATAAAAATAACTGTTGCTATTAGTTTGGGTAAGATTTGTGATGTTATCTATGCATAGTTGTCCTTCACAAATATCTTTAAGGTAGAGAACACACTCTGTAATTTATGTTGCATCAACTGGAATAATTTATACCTTTTATCATAAAGTTTTATAGAATTATAGCACTAACAAACAATATGAAATAATTTGTAATGATTTTTGTTTCACAATAGTTCATTTCATGTTTTCAGCTTTAGTGGTATTCCACAAAATATATCAGATGCAAGTTGTGCCACACAATATAAAATGGCAGTTGAGGGAGTGTCATCAGGGAGCTGTGGTGAAGTGAATATGTTCCTACATGACAACTCTGGGGATGAGCAGGCGTATATACATCTAAATGATAATTTCTACTCCAAATTTAAAATTGATCCCAACGAATTATACACATTTCATGACTCAGATGTCATTGCCGGTGAAATAACTGTAAGTCACACGGAAGATAGTTTTATGTTCTCTGATAATGTTGATATTAAAGGTAAGCTATTAGAGAGTCCAAGTAAAGAACTCGATCTCATTGGTGCATTCACAAATGGTGATGTCAAGGAGGATATCAAGAAGGAAGTGGTCTCTAATGGACACTATCCACCAGTTGCAAAGCCGAGTGCTAACTACAAAGAAAGTAAGACTACTCATACCAAAGTTTTGAAAGTTAAAAGTCAAACTCAGGTTAAGGAGCCTGCAAGATCGGAGTCATTTAATGAAGCTCGAAGACTAAGTGTTCATAGTCCTAAGGCCCAAAGCACTGCCACTGCCCCCTCCCAGAGTACGAAAAACAGTATTAATAGTGTTACTACAAACAATGTGAAGGCTGCATCAAAACAATCAGGGGTGGAGACGTTTTTAGATGTGTTCAAAAGAGAACAAGGCTTGGTTGAAAACTCTACTGTACTCGTTAAAACTGAGACTCCTGCACCACCGTCTAAGGTTCAAGTATCTCCTCCGAAAAAAGCATCATCTGGTAAGTTAGGTTAGTCCATCACTGTATTTCTACTATTCAATCAATTAATTATAGTTGTCCCCCAACTAATATAACTAGACGGCTCATGTTTTGATGACTTGATTGGTGCAGTGGCTAAGCGATTAGACTGTTCCGTTATCGGTTGTGGGTTCGATCCGCACAAGGCATAAAAAACTGCGATCTGTAAATGTTTGTCAGTCTGGGTGTTTGTGTATGTGGGCGACGTTATTAAAAAATAAAACTGATACATATGTCACCTCATTGGGCTTTACAAATTATTTATATTTTGAATTACCATTGAAGCCACGATATTGTTATTTTCAAAACAATATTCAAAATGCATTATTATTAAAACAGCTGTTTATTAAAACAGCCTGTTACTCGCGCGTGTTTTACACGAGTCTTTACACAAGTTAAATAAATTATGTTTTTTAAATCGGAATTGAGTATAGTTCAGGGCAACTTTGTTTAAAACTTTAAAAGCTGTGGTGTGATTTCTTATTTTTAACACCTGTGTAAAAAATAAGTAATGGACTATTTATATTATTGTGTAACAAACGATGGTTTAACAACAAGTTATTGATCAAATCACACGCTAGACCACCTGACGTGTAATAATTATGATCATAATATTTTCTAGATCGAGTTTTATGTTTCCTTTTGCGTTGCGGTCGGATACTGTTCAGTAATATTATTTTCCTTAAAAACAGTACCTATATAGCCTTCATGAGGAACATTTTAAATGATCGTCAAGTGCACACTTGGCCTTTAGTTGTAAGTCGTTAGTAATTCGCTAGTCTTTTATTAATGTTTTGCTTGTAAAACTAAAAGATAGAAATAAATGTTTTGTTGATAAAAGCAACATGCATTTATTGGTAGGCAGAAATGTACCTGTGCAGCCATATTTCGCCTTTAGCGTTATTTTAGTTTCGGTAAAATTAAAGTTTGGTGAAGTGTTCACGAATAGACCTTTTCTTATAGGCCATGTAATAGGGGGTTTGGCTTTTGCCAGGGTTGTAAATTTAAAGTTAAACCTAAATAATGATTGTAATCAGGCAAGACTCCATCTCAAGCGAAGTGTCGCCGTGGCCGCGGGCCTGCGGTGCACGAAGCGTTGCAGCGGATACCGGCGGCGCGACGGGCTATCCCCCTGGCCAACGATGCGTGGCACGCGCCAGGGGACACGCTTTTCCAGTGTGGTCCCCTGGGTGACAGGCCGCTGGCGTTCCGGCAGATAGAGAGCAGCAGTAGTGACGAAGATAATATGCCAGACTTCGGTAATATGCTAGATTTTTTACTTGTTAAATGATTAATGATTTTATTTCTGCAAATAGGTTTTCAAAAAACACTTTTACACGTCATTTTTTTGTAAACTAGTTAGAATGATGGTGTCGGCATTTCCTAACTGCCTACCTCTGAGAAGAAATATCGAAACAAACTCAGGGGTCAAGGTCTCTTTTTTTCTTTCCCATAACACTGTTACCTGTATGAGTATTATCTCGAAATAAAGTTTTTATTATTATTATAGTCCAGACAAGTTCTGTAATTTATGTGAGAACAGTGTAAGTGGTCTCAGAAGAGGTCTTTTTAGGAAAGAACCTCGGCGAGTTTGAGTCGGCCTGTCCTCACAGACGCCCCGTCTCGTACCATCTAAAGGACATTTCGGTAGGCCGCATGAAATACTCAAACCGTCAGACACGTAAAAGAAAAAATTAGGAGAAAAAAGAGAAAAACCTACAAATAATATTATTTCATGTCGGTTTGTACAATGTAGGTCTACAATGTTCTTGTAGAAAAGAGACCTTCACTAGAACTAGACGACTTGTTGTAGCTTTAGTAGGTGTCCTTGGGGTCGACAGCTTGTTAGAAATTTTTAATAATTCCATAAATTAATTTAGTCTAAGGATAAAGAATAAGAATGAGAAAATATAATTTCAACATTTGGTTATGTCTTTAAATCTGTTTGTAAGCGACGAAACGCACATTTTTGTTACTCTCTGGCGAATAAGATAGGTTACATTACATAGGGTTAAGGTGTATTGTATTTTTTTCTGTGTCTGAAATCACAATGTTTTGCACATCTTTTTTTAGTGTAGATCTACATAACAATAATAAATTTAGCATTGTGAGTAGAATCGACTTAGCATTTGTTTGTATGACTCAACTTCCATAGACCTAATAATGGGACTTTAAGCGACAATAGAAATATCGAATTTGAATGAATAAGAATATATTGTTATGTGATGAGTAAATGTATTGTTGGTCTTCAAACGGAGTTTTGCAGTTGGATTTCGGTATGTAGTGCACATCCTGTCCAGTGATAGCAGTTGCGAGTAGGTATTAAATAATAAATGAATATATTGAAGAGACAATATTCAGGATTTGAACAAAACTTATCAACAATTATGACAATACATGTTATGTGATACTTCAGATCAATATGGTTAGATATAATTATGTAGTTTATTATTATTACTAATATGACTTTTGAAGTGAAATAGGCATATTTGTCTTGCTGTCTATTGACAGTTAAGGTAGCCTATAATTAAATATATCCATGCAACTCAGGCAAGCAGTAAAGTTCGGGTACAGATCCAAATGAAAAGGATATAAATATCTCAAAGTATCTACATACTTCTTTCTTGTTCTCTTCTTTTGCCTGGTGTAGAAATTAGTCGAATGTACTCTTTATAAGTACCCTTTCTCTGGGAGACATTGGACTAAAAAAATTAAGTAGAAAACAATAAATGAAAATACCGTTTCCACTTAATGAAGTTTATAACATAAGTACATGTTTAGCCGAGGCGGGGTGTGGCACGGCGTGCGTGGAGGAGAGCGCGGCGGAGTCCCGCGGCGCGCGGCTGGCCCTGCGGCGCGCGGCGCTGCGCCGGCATGTCGTGCGCGCGCACCACGCGCTCGCGCTCGCCGCGCACCACGGTGACCATCGCGCGCTCGCCTCGCTACTCAAGGTAGCGTCTCCTTAATGCTACGCAATGGATTAGATCTCGACTGGTAACTTCTCTGTACGTGTTGATGTTGCATATCTGCTGGCTGGAGGGACTAAGTAAGTGATCAAAGGTGTTATCTGAGTGAAAATGTTTTTTATTTTTTTATACTATCTACGTACCTACTACTACTAGTGACACAAACATAAAGAATATAAAGCGCAAGCTGAACTATCATCGTCTGGTTAAACTAGACAGCTCAATCGGTACGTCACGTTCTATCGAGCAGCTGCAATTTCTTATCTAAAAAGAAACAATTGCGGAAGTTAAATATCATGTGTACAGTCTAAGTACAAAATATATGTACAAGTAATATATCTGCTGATGCATGTTCGTTTGCCGTTCACTTGCTGTAATATTAACAATCTACTTTCGCTATCACATAACAAAGATATTTGGTATAAGTATTATAGTAGCCACCGATTTCCATTCTGTATTTCCGTGTTATTGGTATTAATTCCGTACCAACTGCAATACGTGTATGTTTACAGAAACAACTGAACACATCTGGACCGTTATGCCGTCTTCCAACGCAGACAGTTAATCATTTGCTCGCGCTACGCGGTATGCCAGCCGTGTTGACGTCTCAAGAACGCAGAAGACTTAGGTGCGTGTTTAATTTATTAAAATATTATATTACATTTAAACGGAGTTCGTAACAAATATAGTTGCCAAAATTCCAATGACCCCATCCTTCGGTCTGTTGTTTCCTTCCATTAGATAAAACGTGAAATTTAGTGACGCGTCGTGGTCAGATGTTCTGTGACATTTGTCTTGTAGGGAGTTTGTTATAATCGAAGTGATTCTTGCCCCAGGGAGAGCGGGTGGTCGGGCGGCGACAGCGGGGTAGGCTCGGCGGGCGCGGGCGGGGCGGCGGGCGGCGCGCTGTGCAGCTCGGAGCGCTGCGGGCGCGGCGCGCTGCCGTGCGCGCGCTACTGCCTGGCGCACGTGACGCGCGCGCCCGAGCAGCGCCTGTACGCCGCCTGCGCCGCCGTGTTCGCGGGCGGCGCTCGCTGCAACCAGCCGCTGCTGCCGCTCAGCGACCAGACGCCGCTCTGCGCGGAGCACGCCTGGAAGAGGGTCAGTTTGATCTACCTTCATAAAGCATACCACACCTCTATCCAGTACAGGCGCTATGTACTGGGCATGATCGTGTAACGACGTTTTTTGTATTATGCTTAACTATGTTATTGCAACTATACTAGATTAAAATTACACTTGCATACTATCTTATATCTGTGTACAATTCAATGTAGCCCCGTATGATTATCGACTCAGCGAAAAGCGCAAGCGCACAAAACTGACCCGTAAAATCGAATAGTTCAATATTCTTCTCTTTTTTTATCATACTAAATAGATTTAAACCGAATATGATTTGTAGGACAATTACGACAAGCTGTCTCGCGACTGCCGGCCCAAGAAGGCGGCGGGCCGCAAGCGCGCGTGCCCGGCGGCCCCGCGCGCGCCCCGCCGCGCCAAGCGCCGGCGCCGCCCGCCCGCGCGCCTGCGCACGCCGCCCGGCCCGCACACCCCGCACACCCCGCACACTCCGCACGGGCCCGACCACTCACTATCCGGTACTTAATTTTTAAATACATACTATATGTTATTACATACTACATCTACATCAATAAGCTATTTTTGTTAACATCTTGTTGTGACGTGTGTCCTGTAAATGTCTTCAGAGTTGAACGTGGGCTCGAACTCGTCAGCGTACGACAGTTCGGAAGACGCGGCGATGGGTGCGCTCAGTGAAAACGAGTACGTCGTGGTTCCTAGCGATTCGCACGAGCTGGGTGAGAATACAAATAATTATAGTTCAATCCGTTTGACGGTTATTGTTTTGTCACCGAGTCCTAGTTATTCACGTACATAATATTAAGAACATCGGCGAATACTCAATATAAAAACGTTGCCTAAGAAAAAACGTACCGTCACCCTTCCTCAAAGTCGTATTTACTCGTATCGGCGTTGTATTTGTATATTTCAACAAAACTCACGTTTTGCCATTTCATTCCTGATATTTGACCCCCTTATCGATGTTACATACCTACATATTTCCCCTTTATCGAATTTCTTCAACTTAGCCATCGCGAGCATATCTTAATAATTATTGTAAAGATTTGATCGTCACATTTGTTTTTCCAACGAATAGTATGTCTTAGACACATCTACTAATGACTTATGTATATATAAAAGAAGTGCGAGTAGCGGGGAAAACAAAGTGGAGCTGATGTGCTGGGCTATTAAGAACTCTTAAAATTATTTTCAGAAGTAGAAGTTGGTCAAGTTCCGCCGGACGACATTCTGGATCCTGCTGTCCTCAGTCAAATACCAGATGAGGCGTTCACGGAGTTCTTTAATCAAGGTATGGCTTATATTCACCTTATATTGTGTTATAACTAAATATGGTTTTACAAGCTCAACCTAATTAAATGATTGACAGGGAAAAAGCATACAGAATCCGTTTTAAACATTGTTTTTTGCCATTTCCAAAAAAATCGGCTGTGATTTTTAGACAGAATTTTTTTTAGACGCTTTTGGAACTACATACTATTCATTAATACACTTTGTTCATAGCGGAAGGTGGTACAGCGTTCGCGGAGAGTTCAGAGCTAGCAGCGGCATTGGAGGCGGTGCTAGACGAGCGCGTGCTCGACGAGCGCGTGCTAGACGAGCGCGGGCTGGACGAGCGTGCGCTAGACTCCATCGCCGACTGTGTGTTCACGCACTCGCCGCACACGCACTATGCCAAGAACAAGGTATGTGAACAACCACTTGCGATAGCGGCTGTAAAACCCATTTTTAAACCATTTACAACTTATGTGAGATAGGAAAGAGAAACAGTTTAGTTAAGGATTTGTGCCTGGTTAGTTGCAATAGGCTCGTGTCTTCTATTATGTTAGGATTAGAAGTTCGGGACCTATAACATAAATAGTAAAATTTAGGTGTACTATACAGTGATATACACCTCTGCCTATCCCTTCAGAGAGTAAAGGCTAGATTTTATGTTTCTGTTGTCATTATTTCCAGATGCAAGTGTCCACGTCAATGCCGATGGAGATGTCGTCGCGCGTGCCCTCATAACACAGTAACTTTACACGTCTTATTTTAAGCTATAATAAACTCTATGTACTATAAACCTTAGGAACAAATTCGATATTCATAGTCTCAAGAGGTGGGAATATTTTTCTTCATGCTTTAATTTTTGTATGTGTGCATGTTTAGCGTTGTGTGAGCTAACATGTTTGTGTGAGTTTTGATTCGGATTGATGTTTGAAGTACTCTGATAAGCTTTTAATATTAAAATTAATATTACAGCTGATTAACTTCAATAACCTTCAATTCGTCGCCATTTTCTTTTTTAAACGTGGCTAGAGTTGTAAGCTTTGACATTAATTTTAATGTTTTATGTCGGCGTAAGATATGTAAGAAAAACAATTTTGTTTTCAAACAAATGGCTAGTTAAAGTGATTTCATAACTTGAGAGCACTCAGAGGAACTATTGGGAATTTTTGGTCGTGAAAAGGTACCAACATTTTAAAGCAATGTAAGCACGATGTCAAAGCTCTTATGGTTGAGATTCGACTACTATTAATTATATTGGCTGATTGAACCGAAATGTAGTCTTTGTATATGTTGAATCTCGGATCGGGATAGCAATAAAAGTATTTCAAAAGACTACTGCACTATAATAAGTATATTCCTGAAAGAGACTAGTGCGAGTACTATGCTGTGACATACAAACATATCATTTCTATAAGTAGATCGGTTCCAGATTACGGTTTTACGATTTACGATTACGGTACGTCGGATCTTATTAAACATTTTCCTATTGCACCTCTGAGTCTTATAGTATGCTAGTGTTATCTAACAACACTCTTTCCTTTAACCAAATCTTCCAAAATTAATATTTTCTACTGTTTTGACAATAACAAATAGAAATACTCAATTTAGTTTCATGACGAAGCTGTAACTAGCTGAATATAATTATTTTTATATAACAGTTTACCGAATTCTTCCGCCATGGTTTAACAATAGTAGATTTTTATTACCATATGCAAAATAAAAATGGTAGAAGATGGAAAAATATCAACATGGTAAATTTGTGTCTATGAAGACAAACTTGAATAGTACTTCCAGTATTTTTACAAATACCTACTTAGAGTTATTAAGGCCCATTGTACTAGGGTTTGCCTACAAACATGTTTTTTTTTTCAAAATAAATGTATGTGACCTATCACAGTATTATTAGTAATTGAAAAGCAATGTTATTTTGACTTCGATATATTTCGTCTAAGAAGACGTTCGATAGCTTGAATTTCGTGCGAATATGCAATAGAGGTTCGGGTACTCTCGCAAGTATGTAGGCGCTGTGGTCGTATATTAAGAATACTGTGATAATCACCTGCACAGGGCAAACGCTAGCCCTCTTATTCATAAAAGTTGTTATTGTTTACACCAATTATAACCAAAATAGCTTTAAAATCTAAGTTGTATCTTTCCAATTCCATGCCAGTAGCAAAATCAGGTATTTAATATAGCGTTTGTGTCTGTTTTCTATGAATAAGGGGGTAGTTGGTAGTTATGTAGCTCTTATATATATTGAATGTTGAGTTATATTGTTTACAGTACATTTGTTTGAATCAAAATCTTGTGAGTTCACCAGAAGCATTTGCTGGCGTTATTAAGCCTTCCTTAATAGATGTCATAGAATAGTTTAGGTAAATTGTTATGACGTAGAAAATGGTGTAAGCAAGGATTAGGAATGGCGAACGCTAGAGCTCGTATTTATGATTCGGTAACTCGTGGCTCGTTTACATTATACTCGAATAAGGTTAGCAACCGAAATGTTATAGTCGTCGTGTGACTAGAGAGAATGTTGTGTAAAAGATATGGAGTCGCATTTTATATAGATATGTTATTTCTACGTGCATACCATATATACATACGTATTATAATCTATCTTAAACGTCTATTTGTTCCGTAGTTGGTATTCTGAATAACTATATATTATGTCCAGGCAATTACGTTTGCAATATCAAAGTGTATTGATAAGGAAAGTCGGACGCGAGACGGTTATAAGCATTTACAATTATTATATTATGAAAGCCGCCTTTATCTGCGCTTAGTACAAATTTAATTACTAGTGATTGTTTAGACAATTGTTAAGCGTGCCTGTCCTGTCGCGGCCCAGTGTATAATGTAAACCGAGCATTGTCTGTAGTGAAGTTAACTAATTGGTTGGTCGTTGTACCGAGCAGGGTGCGAGCGCGTCAGGTTCCTCACGAGTCGCGACGTCGCCTGAACCAAACGTACGTGATACAAACTAAAAGAAATTGATGTCATATATAATTCATAGTTATTTAACGCTAGTTGACAAATCTGCGATATATACCGACAAGTGCCCACAGTTCAATTATTCAATGTCTGCCGTATAACTATTTAATGTTACAGTTCAAGTGTTATTAAAGTGCCGTTCAGTGTTGTAGAGTAAACCGCATGTCCTACAGGAGCCTTGTTATTTATATGATATAATGTATATAAAATAAAAGCAATATAGATTGGAACAATTACATGGTCGATGGAGTTATGCTAGATGTAACAATAATAGTGACCGCGCAATCGCTACTGCCGTCATATCATATTAGAACATTATTTAACAATGTGTTGTACCGACAAAAGTAATAAATAATAGCGCTAGAAACAGAACCAAATAAAGAAATATTTTTGTAAATTTGTTATGTTCCTAAATAAATCTTATGTGATTGTATAGGGCTGAGAAGCGATTCATTTAAACATATATTTTGCTAGTATTGAAATCAATCGGTGTACTTTAAGTTATAATGTTTATTTATGTCGATGAGTGATTACATTGGGATGTGCATTGATTTGAAACTCGATTAGTTGATTCCGTATTTTTCAGTCAAACTTTTCAAATATAATTTCAGCTTCTTTAAGTGTTATAAACATAATAATGGAACATTATATAAGCAAGGTAATATTTATTCCAACAATTGAATAGACAGTGCGCGTAAGATTGTATATTTTTTAAATATAGATCCAAATAAATTTACCGTTCGCTAGTTTAGAATATAAGCGTGAGCCGCGGCAATGGCAGGTCTATTGTGTTCATTGGTGTCGTAGACTTATTCACAGACAGATAACGATATATTGTTGTCTTCATTTACTGTTAACTTATTTTAGGTACAAACGAGAACATGATTATAATGTACATTAGACAATGTTATAGTGCCCGTCAAATTTAAACTTAGCTTGGTATGCACTGAGATTACTTAATGTAATTGTTGCTTAATTAATGCGTATGTGAAGTTACTCGTTTTAAGTTATTTTTCGATTGGTCTTCTCAAATAGAGATAAGAAAACGCGTTGTTTTAACAATCTGTATAGATTTCGATAGCTTTCTTTTCGCGCTGTAAGCTTTAACAGTAGACTAAAAAACATCGAAATACTATTTAATCGTTATCTATGATACCACGCAAGTCTTCCGATGTTGACGATATAATTAATCTAATAGCAGTGCATCCTTGGCCTAAGTGCGACTATTCCGTTGATATTTAAAGACAATAAACATGAAATGTTGAATGTGTGACAAAACCTGCGCCGGCGCCGCGGCCTTACTTGCGTATAGTAGTATAATGTATCGGATACGCTTAACTCTCCATATGCAGTACCTGCACTTTCGTTTTATAACAATATACAAATTACAATAGATTTAGGAACTTGTACTAAATGTATCTATGTATTTTTACGTGCTAGTTTTATTTATTGTTTGTACTTTTTGTAGATCAATTCGAATTGACTGCTCTTAGGGAGATTAACGTAATGTAAGTAAATATTTTGCACCTTTAGTTTAAGGGTTATTATGTAGATACGGAACATAACGTTGAAGGTTTTAGCGAAACATAAACACATGGCAATCGCCTACCATGTGATATGTAAGTAGGTTTTATTAGTATCGTTTATAAGTTTAACATCGTCAGTTCGTCATTGGCAGTTCACATTGGATCCTGGTACGTCACAGATGATGTAGGCGTGTGTACGTCATAGTCAAGTTAGTTGGTGTTCGTGTTTGCTAGCTTCAAGTTGAGCGATAAGTTTGGAATTCTCGGATTTTGTAAACGGGCAATGTTATTAACTATCGGTGATCTTTGTCTTTAGAATAATTTAATATCCCCAGTATAAACTAATAAAATATTACTTAAAATTGTCAGAAACAATAATTTGACAGTATACGACTTTAGTTAGAATTTTAGGCAATTTTTCATAAAGATCACTGTTGTAACATCGCTCGACAGATATTGCGACTAGGAATGATTGTATGGATAATATATTGAATGATTCTGACAGTGTTAGCGTGTAGAGATGGCTAAAAAAAATTTAATATCGGTGTTTAGCTGTTCGCGAAATGTGGTAAATAGTAGTGTCTGCGTTTTAAGGCAAAAGTGGATTCGGGCATTTCAAATAATGACTTACCCCCTTGATTATAAACGATGATGATACGTCGTAACCTAAGCGCCTCTTAAATTGTCATCTCTATTCATTGACGTACCATCGACAGGGACAGGTTTAATTTAATCAATGATTAATAATGCCTATTTTTATAAGTAAGGGGGGTAACTGTAGAGATTCGCTTCTCTACTTAGCATTTATAAATAATAATGTAAGATGTTAGATCTGTTAAAGATTATACTTGAAATATCCGAATACGCCAACTGTCTGTGACGCAACAATTAAGTTAGATAACTGCTACCTCTTTGAATGCCTGAAATTGTTCACAGTTTATTGTCCAATGTGTGTAACATGATGATGTTTAAAAAAATGAAATAAACATGAAGAAATTTTGACTCTTAATGTATCTTTAATAACCCCTCCCCCTCTAATCAGTACGGTTTAATGAGAAATGTTATTACTCATAACCTAGCTAATAAAAACCTCTAGATGGCTGGTCTCGTAGAAAATGTCTAGATTTGTTTATTGGCCTGAGATGTAAACTAAAGATCATCACCTAATTGAGATCGACAGATTACATAGAGACATACTTATATAAAGTCACGCCTGTTTCCCTAAGGGATAGGTAAACATCACATAGTATCTTTAAGCACTTTATTTGCCTCATTCACACTCATCACATACAAGCTCTTCGCTTTCGGTTTACTATTTACTACTTAAAAGCTTACAAACCTGTTTCCATATGTAATTATTATTCAACTTAGGTTCGTGATGAATTGTGTATATGTATATCCATGACAGCTGTTCGGTCGGTCTTTGTTTGCTTGTAGGTATGTTACGTAATATTTGCAGCGCGTTGCATCTATGTCCTGATCTGATTAATAATACCTACCTCAAGCTGCCCCTATGTAGGTTATTGCAACGTGTGATACATAATGATGCACACAAATCTGATACAATAGTATTGTTAGTACTGTCGGCTGAAAGAATTTTGATGCAACAGCAACTTTGTATTGAATGTTCGGTCCCTTACAATGACTGACTGCGGAGGTAAATGTCCTGTTATGTAACTGCGTTTTACGAATATACATACCTTCAATACCTATCTACCTATATATTAGCATATTGTGTAGGTATTACAGTTATTGTTCCCGATTTATAAAAGCTGAAAATTTCAAGACCTACTTAGGCACCATGAAGTCACCTGTCTAGATTTTTAATTTAAAGATGTCAATCTAGGTCATCATTCACTGAACGTAATTTTTACCCTTTAGATCAACATTTGCATAACTTTTCAAAGTTACGAAACTGATTTTTTATACTTATAAGTACCTACACTACAACCTATGAAGATTTAGTGGCAAAAAGAATATCTAGAAACAGTCATCTACCTATTTAAAAACAATTACGTTGGTTAGGTAGGTAGAAACTATGAGATATCACGGAACATACATAGGGGTAATTCGAATACCCCACGACACGAGGGACGTATTTTTTTCCTTGACCTTTTTCCTTTCATGTTTCTGCCACCCTGTATATTTACAACTGTACCTAGAAAATTAACTGTAATAGACGAGAGGCAAATGGTGATGTTACCTATTTTAAGTTGTGATTATACAGTATCATCATTATACAACATAAAGACAATGTTTGGCTGAGGATTATACCTTCCTACCCTAAAGAAAGTGGCCTAACGTGAACGCCATAAAAAGACTCGGGATTTAATCACTTTCATCTTCCTTTTACTTATCGTATGTCATTAGCAGTCGTCTCACATGTATATCACGGCACAGGTATGGTATCTATTTGTAATACGTTGGAGTGTTTGTTTACCGTTGATAAGTTACGACATTCTCGGTAGCTAGCTTCATATTTATTCAGATTGCGTATATTGCACGTAGGTACTATTATGCCGACAACTATGCCAATAGTTAAGTATTTCTGCTGTTTAATCATTGACCTTAGACTATTGTTTGTATTGTGTCAAAGATGACATGTTAAATTCATTAGCAAGTACCTAGGTTCTAATTCTTATATACAATTTCGCCTGATAACCCTGATGAGGAAGGCAAACGTATTTTATCTTCCTTTATTTCTCTGCTTTGCTTCAAATCTGACCCACATTTAGTTTTGTGATTACGACCAGTATTACCAATTGCAGAGAACAAAATAATTTTATACGGGTATGTTACCTGAACTCTGTGTTACGGGTAGTTGAGAGGTAGAAATAAAACTTAATTTAACAACACATGTTACTGTTTAATAATAACCAATGGTTACTCTGTGGACACATCATGAATAGTCGGTACACATACACATAAACCGGAGCCAAATAAGAAAACTCATTTATAAACCTGAAATTTTGGTTTTATATTTATAAAATAGGTATCTGTTGCAAAACAATTCAAAAATGCAAACACACAGAAATGTGTATAATTTGTATCTACCTGTAAAATGTAACTGACACATGCACAAATATAATTATTTATAGATATTTAAATAAATACATAAGTATAACAATAATAATATTACAATCTGCTTCATGTCCTCTCGCTCCTAGTTCCCATCCTTCTAGTGTTGCTAGACTTCGCTATAGTTCAATTGTTTATCAATCATTGTTCATATCTTAGGCCATGCGCAGGCGCACAGCTAGTGTGCAATTGCACACGTATTGCACAATGAATACAAAATAGCTGGTAAACGAAGAATACTTATTAATAAAACTGGAAATATATTCCAGTTTTTAAAGGCAATGAAATGCTTGTACAAATTTGAGTAGGTACCTATTTCCTTTGTTCCTATGGCCTACAATTATGTACTAATAGGACAATGATAAATATAGCTCGTATCTATTTTTGTTTTATAGAAGTCAGTATAAAAATAAAGTAAACGGATGGACGCATTATGTATGCAGTATGACAATATTTACACGTGCAAGCTGCGAATTGGCAACACTCCCATTAATGTACCTGGGAGAGGTGCATACTTATTTCCGTCGCGCTATTATAGGTGACATAAAATATAACAACAATATAATAAACAAGTGATAAATGTACTAATTATAAAAATATAATTATCAATAATAAAATGTAGATTTGTAAAAGGTGCGATGTATATCAAAAGTCCCGAAATTAAATAAGATATTAATAAATAAATTAAAAAACAATTATATTACTTAACTAAATAGTCTTTAAACAGTTTATTTTTGACACTATACACCTACCTACATAAATATAATATTGTTGCAAAGTAAAGTACGTTAGGTAGGTATTTAAAAAAACTTTCCAATCAGACCTGAAATAAGAACATTAATTTTATATTCATTTATAGATACAATTACAATAATTAATTGACGATAATGACGATTCTTGTTACATACTAGAGGTATAGACTGATTACTGTAGATATATAGAATACCTATGCATTTTTGTACATTAAAATAGTGCCTACAACAAAACAAAAATAAAGAAGTAAGTGTGCCTAAATCGAACAGCCCATAAATCGTCTCAACCAAAATTTACTGATGATGAAAATTATTACGCTTCCTGTATTACATTGTGCAGATTGATCTTTGCAGAATGTGATGTAGGACACGTCAACGTCTGGAACAGCTGGTGACTTCGTTCTTCTGTCTTCGTTTTGAGGATGCGTTGGTTCAGGGTGTACGCAGAAGCAGTGTCGCTAGTGGCTGTTGTCATGTAATAAACAACCAGCTAACCACACTGCCAACGCGGTCTAACCCATTTTCGTTTCGGTTTTCTTTGGTCTTGCGTTTTGACTTCAGCAGAGTTCCAAGACTATGATCCTTCCTTGCATAACTTCGGGTGAGTTGTAGACTGTGGATTGCACCTAAGGTAGACTGCAAAACATTGCGGGATATCTAGAACAGTCGTAAAAGTTACTTACGGTTATAATATAGGTCTTACATCTTAGAATTACAAATAATTTATCAAAAGCCTTTAAAAGTTACAATGTCGGTCGGAGGATAGGTTGTAGATAGGTGTCGCAGGTAGGTAGCGACTTGCTTAGTTTTTTACTATAATAACTTCCTTAGTTTTACAAAGTATTTTTGTGTCAAAAGGTTTATTAGGATGTGACAAATCTATTGTTTGATTGAGAGCTCATACAACATAATTGAAACGCTGTTGCGTAAAAAAAGGTTTGTAAATTTTGTGATGATAGATACAAGTAGGTAGATGAGAATTATGATTAAAATAATAATTTAACTAGGTAGTTACTGCCATTCCTGTATATACATATTTTTTTTTATATGTATATACAGGGATATTTATTGATTAATAAAGCATTTTGTAGTCAGCGCGTTTATAGTGAGTGTAGTTTTATTTTAATACAAATGCAATTCTACTTTCTACCAACTGTTCTATATAAGAATACCTTCTTAAAATGATGGGCTAGCGGTTTTATCTTTAGTCCACTCACGTTCTCTATTGACAGTTTAAGCACATGAATAAAGCTATATCTACTCTGTGGTGTAAGGCACTGAGATTGTTTACTAAACTAATCTAGACATTTCAGCCAAAAGTCCAGCAAAACCCTCTTCATATTCTGTGTTAAGGAAACTAAATAACATTGGGACTCGAACCCAATCTAAGGAATGGTAATATGTAGAGAGCCCTCATAACCTGGGTAGAGTAGAGAGGGTCTACAACTATCATCTTTTTTGAATTCTTGCATCTTATAGGTGTAGTTTGTATGGTTGTGGATGTGGATAGATGTTATCAGCGTCGGTTGTTTCTAGATAGAACGATCAATGATTTTCTCAGGTCGCTCGCTTCGTCTCCTCGATAATCTGTAAACAAAAAATATAGGTAAGGGTCGTGTTTCTCTTTGCTTCGTCCTCTTAGAGGATTTCATATAGATTCTTACTGCCTATCGGTTATAGCCATTTTTTCGTAGAATACCTAAGTATCAATTGTGTAGGCATGTTTTCATTTCATGCATTCTTTTAGTATGATCCAATTTGGGTGCATTGAGTAAATGTATTTGTCATCTATAAAATTATGTTTATGGCGCGCTAAGTTCTTATTAAACTTTACAACTTGGAGCTATAATATCAAAAGTGCAATTCACAGTCACATTTGACTTTCCCAACAGTGTTATTACCTTACATGGTTAAAATATGTTAAAACAGTGTAGGCGTACGTAGCCAAGAGACTCGTTCACTCGCGAAATGGATTTGAAATTTGGGTTGGAGTCGAGATTGTTCTCACCTAAAGTTCACTTAAGATAAACGTCAATTATGAAAGTAGCCTTGTGATTGTGACGCACGCCGTGATTTTCCTTATGAAAACAGACTCTTTCCTCACATACTTGCCAATATTCTATAAGTACCTATTATAAAATTCCAGGAATCGAACCGGATTCTCTTACTGAATAAGAGTGAAATTTTTAGTGCCTTGTTTGTTAGGTACTCAATCGTTGTATCTATGGTATTTTTGGTTCACTCATAGAAGAGACTAGATTTCTTTATCGATAAAGAGCAGTAAAGCAGTCTCTGGTGGAAAAATAGACATTCATTGAAATATGCTTGTGTCTTTGCTAAGGTTTCGTTCAGAGAATGTTATGGTCTCAATTAAGCATCTATGAAATCCAGTTTTACCCAATAGCCGCAGTATTTTTTTAGATTCTCTAAAAGGCATTGACTTACATAGTATCGACCTTTATGTTTCATTTAGCATTCATTCCTAACCTGCAGATCCTCCGTATTATCGCAACGTTCTGACTAATTAAATGACATACAAGGAAAACGAGTAGTGTATGCAACCAGTCTATCTTTAAAATCTTACAAGTGAGTCGTGCAAGTTGATACTTTGATCATTATCGATGTAAGCAACAAACGTCTCAGCCGAACTTTAAAGCTTATGTATCCACAAGAATTTTAAACGCTCATTATTGACGTCAGAAGTTTAAAGTTGCTATGACTCGTAACTTACTTCTATTTGTATTATTTTTATTATCACTGTATTTCGATTTCTGTAATATATTGGTTTGGTAGCTAAAGAAACACCATTAATGAAAATATTTATTGGGCTAGACTGTCTAACAAACTGTGTGCCTCAACTAGTAGATCTAAACTGCTCGTTGTAACGGACAGCGAGAATAGGGACAATAATACAACAGCATTTTATAGATTTATATTGTTACTTGCTTAAATATATGTATATCTGCGTAAGTACTACATTGTAAATGAGTCCACGCGTTGGTTTCAATGACAAGTAACACGAGCGCGACCACTCATTTAGTTTTCTAAATTATTTAATGACTATCCATTGAAGTGAGTTGGTTCTCAGTATGTACTTGTGCATCGACTTTATCTATAATTAGATATTAATAACCATTAGCTTATCAGTGGCACAACCTTTTGAATCACAGCGTGCTAGCTACATACTCCACCTAGGCATAAGTAGGTTTAGTTTGGAATTAATTTTGCCAGCCGTTATCCTCGCAACGCTATTTCTTTTGATATCCCCATAAGAATGCTAATCCAGGCTTAAGTTTATTGAAATCTTGTTAAAGTCTGCAGTTTTTTTCGTGTCAATAAGCCACTTTTCATCTGTTTTGACAGGCGAAAGCAGCTGCAGTCTTAGCGCTATAATATCATCATAGTTATTTATTTGTGTGTAGATACCTAGGTACTTTTAAAATTGCTCTAGCTAAGTTTTGATGGTGACAACTGTTTTCGGGTTCTCTGCACTTTCAAAGGTGGCCATTACAGGTTATGTATCTACAGATGCCTACATCGTGATTATGTAATAGTATTATTTAATTTTAATTTCAAACCACTGAAGTACTATCAATTGAAAACTTATTTATAAAGCATGTTTAGCTTCCTTTTTATTCGTTATTGGTTATTGTATGTGGTTTGTCCAGACATTTTCGTTCTTTATTCGATTTCTCCACATTAAACTTTAATAGCTGTGTTCTGTAATAGTGCGGAATATAATGATAGGATCCCGAAAAGGAAATGAGTGATATAATTGAACGATTTTAAAGTTGCGTGCTACTATTTGTTACATAATCACCTAAAACTGTAATTGGTATAAACTGTAGAGACCATCCACCATCCTGGATTGTTACATGCGGTTCTTATTCGGCAAAAACTTAGAACTATTCACGCAGATAGAGCTCTGTTCTAATATGTTATATGTGCCTAATGTTATATCTGTCTCTTGGAGTGAATGGCTCGACATTATGCACGAACCAGTCATATTCAAATATCACGCGTACGTCATCCTATCAGTGTGTGTCCTTTCATAAAGTACTTCAGGACTCTTATTACTTAGTGGTCAAATAGAATTGAACGAAAAGCGAACAAATTACGCTTGATGACTATTAATAATTTTCTACTAGTTTATGATGGTGCAAGATGTGGAGTCTTATGAGACATTTTATAGATGGGGTATCGTTCTTATTGAACACTAAATACATATATGTATATAAAATATTTATTTTGGGTGACGTATACGTAGCTTTAGTTTACAGTTGTCGTTTCATTGGCCTGAGTTGAAAAATGTAAATAAGGGTAAGCAGAAAATAAAATAAAACAAACAGAAAATACAATTATTTATTGTCGTTATAAAACAAATAAAAATAACGTAACGTGGTAAGGTAATAAAAGTAAAAGGTTTTTTTTCCAGTAAGAACCCCTTACTGGAAAAAAAACCTTTTACTTTTATTAAGTTTTTTCATTTGCATAAAGTACAATTTGGGATCGACAGAGTACAAAACAAGTAAAATAATATAGTATCTTAATTTTCATAATTTAATTATAGTGTAATTTCTCATTATTCGTTTCATTATTAATTATCCCCATCGTAGCCAAATCGCTCGTCTGTGGCACATATAAGTAGTGTACACTGTACACTCTATTATGTATGGTCGGTAAGGTGTTTCCACTATAGCATAGTGAAATGAGATTACAGATGCTGCAAGGCTAGGCCTGGTACGGCTTCCCTGGATGCGACGCACCGTGTGGTCACCCTGCGACTCTTGACCCACTAACACCGTTGAAACAACTGATTCCACTCAATACAATTAGAACGTCACATATCATATACATAAAAACAACTGTTGTTAACTGTCTATTCAATTAGTTAAGATATGAAAAATCGTTTTCAGTATCCTACTTATTTAATAAGGCTTATTTTTCTTTAAGAGGTATTTAGGCTCTACATATTTTACATGCATGTAATCCTAACCATACAGCCGTATAGGCCGGTGGTGACCTTTGATGCATTGATACTTTTTGCATACATTGCAATTCGCAGGAACAAGAAATCTAATACATAAACTGATCATAAAAAGACGTTATGTCCTCGCATATGTTTGGGATAGGTACTCATTATTATATGATTGGAAAGTTTTCAGTATACTTTTATTTATTTCAACTGTTATACCTACTCTTTGGAGAAAATAATGAAAGAATATCTTGTGAGCTATATGTATGGCCTCTACATAAGGAAGTTGTCACTTTCTCTATAGATATCCAATTAAATTTTGTAGCCTTTTTGCAACCAGGTTATTTCTTGAAAGCATATGATATAAAAATCTAATCTAGGAACCTTTACGTACGTATATAAAATATCTAAACCATACATAGTAAAATCAATCTTTCGCGTTTAACTCTAAATATTTCGTCCTAAAACGAGCAGGAATCAAACTCAGAGCAGGTTTGATACTTATTAAGAATCTTAAGTCAGAGAATGTCGAACTAATTTTATACAACAAAACATAACTAGAAACCCAGTAACTCGTTGATAGATAACCGTGAAGCTAACTGTGCTGGCAATTGTACTAGTAACTCGGTAAGATTACCAAGGCCGCATAAGAATAGTGCAGATCTATGAATATGAGAACGCAACATTGTTTGTTGCTATTTCAACGTGCCTCTAATTTACCGTGGCGTGGCCAATATTTTGCTGTAGCCGAGCTAACAGCTGACAGCATTCAAACGCACCACTCGCTCATATTTGTGCCAGTTGAGGCTGATTTATATCGGCCTTCTCTGCGCGATCTGAATATGTTTAAATTGCATTGACTAGGGCTTTTTCAGTCGGCCGATTGTATGTTAAAACTATTTTCTACGTGATGTTATTTATTATAAACTGAGAATTAAGTATGTAACAGTATCGACTGTATTTTCTATTGAGGGCTAATTGGGGCTAACGTCAACTAAATTCTGCCTATCAATAATAATATACATAATTATTTGCGTTGCAATGTAATTTATGTTTTCTTTTTATTAATATTTAATTATTAATGGCTACAGATTTAGGTCAGACTTAGGTTAAAAAGTTAGCGTTGGAGTTATGTCCTACGAAATGTAATAGTTGATGATGTGGTCGTATGTGTGCGAAAGCCCTAAATATCAGCCTGCTACTTAGCTACTAATGTATCTATGATAGTTTCCATGCACCTTGTATTTGAATATAACCATGAGGATGCCGTGAGGCTTACGGAATGCATCACAGAATGTTGTAACTCCTATAAACATGAGTAAGGAGTGTATATATCTGTCTATGTTGGTATTAGCGCACGCGCCGTAGGATGCTTCTACCATCTCTTTCAACTAACTTTTTGAATTTTATTCATGGTAGATGTTGGTCTTTAACTTCTATTTACTCAATTATTGTTGCTTTAAAACGGCCTGGACAGTCTGATTTACTACGGTACGCACTTTCCATTTAACACTCTCAGCAGCCGATATTTAAGCTTCAGTACGTCCAGTTTCTGGTTTCCAACCACTTCCTATTAGATTTCTAATATTAGAAATCTGGTACTCCAGTATAAAACTCACGAGTCACATAGAATGACGCTAACAACCAAGCTATGTGGCAGTAAAAAATAGTAAATCCCCCACAAACAAGTGACTGCAACAGTGCGGCGAGTGCCGACGATAATTACTGTCGAAGGCTAAACGAGGGAACCGCAGCCACAATGGCTTCCTACCATTATGTCTTTGTCAATGTACTAGACTACATGTAGGATAGCTCGCCATTACTAACTTGCCAGTGATACTACTACCTGTGCTACTACCTACCATGCAATGAATTCGAAAGTAATACACGTCTATTCATGGCAAGTGTGTCATTCAGGATATGGTGGCGAAAATAATATATTTATAAATAAAACAAAAAATATACCGTAGAAAGCTATAATAAAACCCACAAAATTATTCAAAACATAACCAAATTAACAATTCGTAATACTGTTATGGAAATACAAACTAATTTACATAAGTGCTTAAATATTATAAATAATACTTGGTATACAAAATAATACTGATTATAAGGAAAAGCCAAATAAGACACAATGACTACACATAATACATATAGCGTACAATGAACTCGGAGATTTTCTTTGACATAATTTACCAAATAATTAAAAAGCGTAAAGATAAAACATACAAACTAAACAAAATAAAATAGGAAAAAATATAAATAAGGTGCAGCATGTTTGTAAATAGTAAAAACGTTCACTAGAGTTCATAACAGTTCATAGAACTGGTCGGTGGTAACTTGGAGTCACGTCAGGAGCGTTGCTACACGCTCCGGGGTGTCGTACCAGATAGTGCATTTACAGGGTCAACTTTGCCTTAACGCAAACTTGTAGCGTGCTTTGCAAACGCACTCCTGGCACGAACTCCGGAGCGTAAAACTTCTGAGGGCCGCACTACACAGTCTATGCACTATACGGAACGTCTTTGCCGTTTATCACTTTGTGTCCCCAAACTATCTAGGTACTAGTTGGCACATGACATTATGCAGGCTCCAAAGCGTTTGTTAGTGCAGAAGCGGTAATAAAGTTAGTATTGCATACATATATAAATCCATGCTGATTCTAAATTACATGCTGTTAGTTCAACATTGTACTTTTTTAACGCTCCTTTTTGAAACATGTTAGATATACGCGGGCTACATGCTTTCACATCAATGTTATGACTTAACAAAAGCTGTTGGGTGATTGATGAGTCAATGACGTAATTACTCCTCGTGTAAGTAATTACTATTCATTTAATTTGCGCTTATGGCACCTGGTGCTGATTGTTATTCTACGTACGGAGGTTTTCCATCACACAATTGACACCAACGGTTATGGATGCGTTGAATGACAAGGCCGCGGATAGATAAGACGCTGGGGAAATCGGGGATTATGCATTATATTATTACTGATGTATTAACTCATTACACATACAAAGAAAACCTTAGCAATTATAATCATTAATATTATTGTTGTGAAAGTAAGTGTACTGATTCTGAAATCTTACGTAAGGTAATAAATTAATTTATACTCAATAGATATTTCAAAGTAGGTTAAATATATATCTAGCCCCAATACACGCAGGAAGAGCTGCATAAATATGTTTAGTATACAATAAGAAGCGGATATGCATATGTTTTCATTGCAGCAATTTTCCTTTTTACGAGTATTTAACTATTCACATGAGTGTAAATAAAATATCTGGCGTGTACACAGTCTGATTTTATGGGTGGTGACTAATATTATTACACGAGGAAAATGACATTTCTCGAGGTTAAGATCTCACGATATGGTGCTGATGTTATTACGTTCGTAACACAACTCGAATGTAGCAAGATCTCCCACAGATTTCGAAAGCTTTGTGTGTGCTTTTAAATATTCAAAAATGAAAGTGTGGAGTGAAAGCGTGACATTTAAATAATGAGTTGATAAAAGCAGACGCGTCGCGTACTGGCTGTGCGTCCGTGATGTTGAGAAAGAATTTTATATGAATGCATTAATTACATCTCATCCAGTTACTTAGAGAACGTAATTGTATTAGACGTGCCATAATTAACACACTTTACGCAGGCAAAGAGAGTTAACTGTGGATGGCGATGGCAGAACAATTTCTCAATATCTCTCTCGATTTTAAAAAGCCTATTCTGAAAAATATACTCTTGTTAGATTTATCGATCCTTTTTTTAATATTTTCTTCTCTTCAAGTCCTTATACCCTTTACAATTTAATTGTATTATAAGATCAAGCTGTATCATTTAATTAATCACGGAATCAGTTGAGATTATGATCTATTTGTAATTCACTATGTAGCTTGAATGTATCGCGTGCCTATAGAAGCAATTTTCTTAACATATCACGACTATGAATAACTGCCTGGTTGGCTTAACGCTACTTTATAGTTTTCTAACTCATTTTAGTTATTTCCTTATTGAGCTACAACTAGAACTGATATAGACTGAATAACATGTACAGTACTGTACATAAGTAAAGAAGTCTAATGACTATTTAGAGTATTGTCAGTATAATATAGACCTATTACTTTATGTGTATGAATGTTTACCAATACTAGTCTTTCTATTCCTTATTTCTAGTTTTATAAAAAGCGTGCACTGATTTCATGCAAGTGACGTTATTTTCAAGAGCGTCTAGTTTTATAGTGATAAGATTATATTATTAGTATATTTGCTGAAACAGTTTATTAGACAAAACTACATAAAAGCCCAATAAATATCTAACACTTTTTGTGAAATTAAAATGATTCCGTATTTATGTTCTACTTAGGTAGGAATCTAAGGACCATTTACAAGACACGCAGAAAACATAACTTGAGTATAAAAACGTTATGAAAGAAGCTTGGCATGTGCATGAGAATGACATTTGATGGTTCAATAGTTACATAAACAAAGCTATAAGATATTAGCAGATGTGTCAGTGGTACTTCCAACGCCTCATTAACGCGGCATAGATCAAGGCAATCATTTGTGTTGAGCCTTCGTACTCATTGTTACATACAAATTGTTCACCGAGCTCGTTTCCATTGACAAATACGACCTATAAAAAAAATCAAAACATATCGACAATTTTCTTCTTAAATATTTATATCAATTAAGTTTTACAATGTTTATATTTCTTGATTTTTATCAATCTTTCATTTGTTTAATAGTTTCATGCTGAATAAACACTTTGAGCAAACATCTTCAATAACAAAGATCGTTAGAACAGTGGGCGTAGCGGTGCAAGATAAGTTTTTCCATAATGACGTAATGTTGCAATGGAGACGAGACCTTGTGTTACTTGACACGTGTGGCATTTATTATAGCAAGTTTATTTGTATACGTAATAGTGTGAAGTGAGCTGTATGTGCCTGCATTCTGAGCTAATTTATGCATGTGACGCGATCGCTGCGGCATAGAGTAGGCTAGGTGCAACTAAAGTTTTTGCATTCTAATGCCGGGTAAACATTTTGATAAGAAATAAAGAACACATCACTTTTAATCAAGGCGTGTTTTGTTGTAAAAATTAATGATTACGTTGTAAGCTTTGTTAGTCAATTCTATGTTACTGCTTGATAGTAGTCAACCGCTTACTTCAAATAATTAACACCATTTCTAGTCGACTAGTTGATTTCGGATAGTGATATAATAAAACAGCCGTTTGATAATGATTCGGCTGAAGTGCACATTAATGAAAACGATTGTCCAATCGCCATTAAAGCTGGAATCTCAGCCAAGTATGTAATTATGTTGAAGTTTTTACGGCGATTCTCGGTATAATGACTGCGATGTCGATAGAGTTTAGTTTAGCTCGGCACCAATGTGAAACAAAGGTGAGCCGGCGCAAGCGGGTCATAGTGGCGGCCTTGCGCCCAGCGACCGACCTAGTCCACCATCCGAGGGAGCGAGCGCAGCCAATTAAATTGTATTACATGCTATGTTCCTTCTATTTTATGTTTGTTGTCTATGTTAAATTATTAACATGCATTATGCACGCATATGTAATGTAATGCATAGTCAAGTATTATTCGTCGTCATTGTGAACGACAACTATTTCGTTCATAGAGTTAATAAAGTAGTAAGAGTTAACTAAGTATTACATTTTACATTAATGCGTATATTTCATAGCTCTAGCTTTAAGATGACGGTTGGTTACCTACATCTGAAAACTTAAGAATCAAATGCTTATAAATTATACAGTTACATGTATTAAAGTTTTGATGAATGGCACAATGGACATAAATCCTCATGGCTGGCGGGCCAGGTGGGCGTCTAGGCCAGCGGTTACACGGCGTTAATGTTAAATGCCTCCGCGCCGCTGCCGCTCTGCGCAAGCTCCGGTATACAGCACTGCACCACTGACGTAATGACATGCAACCGGCCTACTGCACAAACGTTACACACACCTGATCATACCGTCATTCCTTTATTTATAAACGCAAATTTTATGAGTGCGAAAGAGATGAATGGATGCGAGGTTACACCGTTGAATCGAACAGTTTAAACAATTCAAGCGGTGCTTGAGGGCTCGCTGCAGTCTTTTCTATTTGAGCTAGGTATGTAATGAATAAAACATTGGTTGAAATCGTTACTTTAGCGAGTGAATGTAACATGAACACTGACTCGTTTACAGCGTGTTGGCATTATGTCACGACAATCAATCCGCTTGAAAGTGCACAGATGTAATCGCAAGATCGGCTGAACATTAACGTTCTAAGAAAGTGGGACAAATAATTGTTAGCTCTCATGCGCTAGATAAGCTGCATTGTGCAATTGTGGCGCGCATGGGACTCGGCGTGCCTACATGATAAATGTGTCCGCTCATTGGCGGCACACGCTATTAATATGTCCTTGAACGCATGGGCGGCAAGGAATCGCATCATATGGCATTTGAAACGCGAGTGATTATTATATGTTATGAATCGCAAATGAGATCGTGAACGTGTGAGAATGCGCACATAGATGGTAGTTACTTTTATTGAACCAATGGGTGCGCAAGAGTTATGCGTTCGCGGCGGTGCGGTGTCGGCACTCCGGCCCGCCTCGAGGAAGCCGACACGCTCCACCGAACACTTTCCCTCTCGGACCGACATCGCATCCGACAGTAATTGCAATTACAAACATTTTATAATTAATTGCTATCCATACTTGGCGGTTTTCGCAATATGAAACTGGAATCATAATGTGTCAGTGGCTAGCATTTGGTTTCTAAACGAAAGCACTTGTCAAGCGGTTTGATTTTGATCGTGAATGAAGGAACTTTGTCTTTATCAGAATATTGGTGCTGCTGTCTACTATTGACACACCGATTACCATTTCCTTGCAATATGAAACGAGGTGAGGCAGTGTTCTTGTTCTTTTGATTATGACACGCAGGCAATGCTATGTACCCACCGTGAGTTAAATTTCATGCACAGTTTAAGCTAGCGAAGCGTTTAGTTTAGATATAAGATATGTAAGTGTATAAACATATAAATACATATATTCCAATTATTTATGAATGTATAAGGTTAGCATGCACAGCGATATGAGTTATTGGATTATGTATGTTGTACACGTGATATGCACCGTGATGATGCACGTGCCGCGCTACACATGTCGGTACAGGGACCGGGGGTTGCAGCCACTCCCGAGCGGAGGAACGAGGTCGTGGCCCCTGTAATTATCTAGTTTAAAATAATCCCGCTGTAGGCGTAGGACTTGTGCAACACAATTCCAACGTTCTAGAAGCGACACTGACACGACACTGGGAGGCACTTCACTGGAGTCCGCGGGGCGTGTAGAGGCGGCGCGCGCGCCCGCACCACTGCGCCGCGTTCCACTTTTCCTTCCGGCGGTACGCGAGCAGCCGCGAGTTGGCAGCGGCACGCCTTGCATAACCGACGGTTTCGCAAAGCGGTCGGTGCAGCGCGCGGCCCGGCTTGAAATACGCGCCCGCTCTGCCAACGGGGCCGCGCGGCCGGTTGACGCAACCGCCGCCGAGCCGCGCGCTGCCGCCGGCGGGCCCGGTGCTCCCACCTCGCCACCTCTCCGGCGGCTCACCTGCGCCCCCACTACGTCTCAGTGGTTTCACAGACACTTTCGCCTGTTTGCGAACTCGCTTTCATTGTCAGCGCATCCATGCTCCACTTTATCTGAAGCATTGTTGTTGGCGGAGCACGTATTGGCCCGCGATCGGGATGGACACGCACCGCGCGAAGCGAGGAGCACGGATCACACGAGCGGTGCAGATAAGAGCGCTCGCGCCAGATGCATCGGTAACTAGGTCACCACGTACTCTGCCATCTGTTTGCATGATTGCACTCTATTTAGATTGTAGAATCGACCATTGGAAATATGAATTTATTCCTCACGCGATATTCTTAAAAACCCTATCGGTTTAAAATAAAATCTGTAGTATTCTAACGGTAAGTAGCTGTTAACTGTCGCGGGTAAGGCTCGTATGTCGGCTACAATATTGTCGCGAGCGGGCCTCGAGCTCCACAAATAGACGCTCCATTTCGACGGCCAACTCACGGCGACACGCGAAAACATTGCAGACAGGTTTTATTACATTATAGTCATGTTAAAAACAGCACTTTATTTGCCCCTCAAGGCTGAGTAAATTTACAACCTGATAAAGAACTAGTCTAGGGTCAACGCCTTTACGACAATTTGTTTATGTCATGTAAACCCTACTGAAGTCGATCCTGTTCCGTATGCATTGATGTCGCTAGGAAGTACGAGGCAGGGCGGCTATCACATTATCAAACCAGTAGAAAGATAGGTAACGCTCTGTCATCGCAACGACCTCGGCTACTTGTCACTTCGCTGTGGTACCGGCGAACCAATAAATAATATTTCAGCGTTTAGCGGGTTTACGCTTATAGTATGCGCGACCAAGGCCGACTGACTCACGCGCCGGTCTAAACCGCGAGCTACGAAACTGACTCACTGACACGTGTCCACAGATCATGATCGCTCTATGCACCCGCTGCACACAGTCAGCTGTTGCCTTCACGTAAGGGAGTTCACCGGTCTTGATTTGTGACAGCATTGTAACAATGATTAAAATTTATTCCGAATTTAAACAATAACTTTTTTCGTGTTTGCCTATACTCGTCTCGCGCTCTTATGTTGACCTTATTGTATCCTTTATAATGATAAATAGTAGTCTCCACAAAAAGCCTATTTTTTATAAAGCGTTTATTCTACTATTCGCGTCATGGTTAGTTGCGTTTGTCTGGGTAATCCCCAACTACTGTTAACAATAACTCTATTCTATTTCAGTAGCTCACTAAAATCAAATTGATATGACACATTTTGGAAAATTACATTATTGGTACTTCGTTGTAAAAATAACCGAATCCCGTTACATTGCTCCATTTCTTGAAATGAGAATGACATCTAACACACTGCCAAAAGACAGTCAGTGACTTCTTAAGCTGTCACGTATTATACAATTTAATTTAGAAAGAGCACTCTCCGTTAGATTACTACATCGACGTTCTAACGCGGTGGAATATTTCGATTAAACTACGCTAATGTATAAATACAAAAGTATATCATGGTTATCGTGAATTGTTTTACTTACATAACCGTTGTTTGTTACAATGTTTCTATATCACACTATCTGGTCATTTGGCCGTATCTTGGAATAAACGTAGCCATTAATTAGGCTGTAATGCACCGACCTACAAACCTTAGGTGCTATAATTTGGGCCGGGGAGGGGCAGGTCTCGCGGGACGAGGACACATCGATGTATTTTGGGACTCCTGGGGCCGACACGAGATTACCGTGTGTCATTTTCACGTTGAGTTTACGATCGGTTTTCTTTAGTACTCTCAAAGCGTGAAACTATTTACATTTGTTGAGAATAAGTGACCTAACGTATTTTGGGTACATAACGTGTTTATGGATTATTATAAAATACTTAATTGTTTTCGCAACAGTTAATCTATAGGTAGTATGAATTATTTATTGCTGCTTATCATACGATTTTCAAATTGCTGTTATATGAGAAGTTTAAATATTAGGTTCTTTTTAGATTATATCTATAGCAATCATACAAGTATAGGTGCAGTTAGGTTTGAATGAGAAAATAATTATGATCACTGTAAACACCGACTAACAATTAAAGAATATTTTGAGAAAACTAATCAACACGAATTGCAAAAGCAAGAGTCGAATTGTAAGTATCGAGTAGCGTATCAGTCGATTATCGAGTGTCTGTTGGCAATATCGATTGTTTCCTGTTCATGCGCACACGTCCCGGTTTGGGGGAGGCAGGGGGAGGGGGAGACCCGCTGGCATACCGCCCAAGGACGGTTTCTAGGCTCCCTAGGCCCGGTCAGGGTCAGGTCACATCTACCAAGGCTAACCGATTCAAGGGTGAACGGGAATGTCATTACTTAGTAATATCTAGTAACACAATAATATTGGTACTGGGTTTGGCTTATAGATATTGCATTTTGGCGTGAGAAATGAAAATAATATTGAATGAAAGAAATGAATTTAAGTCTTGAAAATTATAAATATACCTAGCATTAATATCATATTTAAGTTTATTGTTTATATGTTTCGTAGTTCTAATGCATTTAAGAGGTTATTAAAAGAAATGATCTATTTTGATTGCTAGAGTTTGACTGTTCTTATTTTGTAGACAGCTCTATCACCGAGAAGATTGCGTTCTACTACACTTTTAGGTTTTTAATGTAATTAGAAATCATACGCAGTGTTGTGTGATGTAGCGCAACTAATTATTATGTAGCGTCCTTGATAAGTTTTTGTTGCGGACGCGCTACCTCTACGCCACCTACGGCGTAGCACTTAGAAATTAAAGGTTTGTTTTTTGTTTAAGATTCAATTTATTAAATTTGATTACTAATTTTTTTTATAATAATAAACAAACTTTTTAATTAGCTTAGTGATTTTAGAAATATTAAATAAATGCAGACATTCAGGTATAGGAACTGTTACAGTTGTCAAAAATTGTTAGAATTAATGTAATTTTAATTGATGTACTAAGGCGAGCTTTATTGAAATTTATGTTATTTAAAGCAAACCTTTTTGTGAGAAGCCAAGAAAACGAATAAGGCAGAGTACAGTACAAATAAATGCTTTCAAATGAACATGCATTATCTCTGCATTGGATCTAAGTAAAGATCACATTTCCCGATGTTTCAGCGCGCACTTTCTACGAATTTGCAAAAACTGTACTAAAAACAGGTACTAATGACATTGCGTGTAGCGTCGAGGCGTATCGTGAATTACAACGGCCGGGGCGATCACCGCCGTTACGACATGGTTTAGAAAGTTAAGCCACGGTCAACGGTCCCGCGAGCGAAAGTTACCGCCGCGTGTGTGCCTGCCTTAACATGCGTACCGCGTACGTTTCGCAATACGAACCTACTACGAAAACACGAAACTTTTGGATACCGGTTTATCATTTCACATCAATTAGGTGCAAACGAGTTTGGAGTCGAAACTTCCTTTCTACTGCATTAGTGAAAGATGTCGAGCGCTAGCAGACCCCTCCGGACGTGCTGTCTGCGATCTCGATGAAAGTGATAGTTTTGTCTATCAAACTTTATTTTATTAACCTTTAGTTTTATAGTCGGGCTATTACGTGAATAAGTCTCACTATTGCATAGAATTAAATATTGATATTGAGTTGAGTCATGCAGACGTTTCCTAACTAGATGAATCTGACTTTCAACTATTTCAGTTTTATTAAAGAAATAGGTCAAACCATATTTCATAACTCTAGCCATTTTATAGCTAAATACAATGGCTAAGTTGTTTACAGTAAAATGTATTATTGTAGTTTTTTTTGTTTACCTTACAATTCAACTCTTTATAATTTTTGAATACAATAGAATACAAAGACTTTTCCCCACTTAGATATAACTAAGAACAGAATAAGGCAAATAAAAAAGTAGCCATCAATTATGTTTATGTAATGAACTTGTCTACTTTATGAATAAAGATCACCTTGTGGCATCACTGATAACACTAGCGGCACTAGATCCGTCCAACATGTGTGGTGACGCGGCTGAGGTTCGGGACAAACTGGGCTGTTCCCAGATTTGATGAGGTACCTAAGTAACGCGAGGTTCCGGATGCACCTGCGCTGTACGCTCGTGAATTATTGCATTACCCCCCGCGCGCGCCATCCCAGCGGCCACGGGCCCCCTCCCCCGCGCGACCTCGCCCACCCCACCCCCTTCCTCGAGCCGCCACTTTCCCACCTAGCATGCGACCTTCGCGGCTGCATCCCTGGCCAAATGCCAGCCGCTGCATATCTCGACATGACTGTCATCCCGACGTCCTAGATATGTTACAAACAATGATACAGAGGCACCAGTGACCAGCGCCCTGTCATCTCATAAACTGACACATTTACCATGATTAATGATTTGGTGTTATACTTATTAGACTGGTGTCCGTATCAGTTATTGATTTCATATGTAACTTACTTTCAGAAACAAGAGCTACATGTTTGTATTATTGGTTGATGTAGCTTACGCTAGAGCTCAACTGGACTTTATAATGATATAACTAGTTAAACTAATATCACTTAAAAACCATAACTGACCTATATTCCTAAAGGATAATTAAAATGTACTCGATACATTACCACATAGTAAAATTGTAACATGTCGTTGTTATCAGTGATCTGTTATCGCACACTAGTTAAACCCAATTTCGACACGTGAAAATCATCAAAACTTATAACGATACTGGTTTAGTGCAATAGCCTGGCGTAGCGACGGAATGTGAACGGAGAAAGTAGACGCGTCCGCTACCGAGAAAAAGAGTTTTCCACGCAGTTTCACCTTGCGAGAGCGCGACCAGCGCAACAGGTGCGATGGCAGAGACGCGGGGAACCACAACTTTCAGGTAAATACTGAACGCACAATGTAAATGTAGCCGATTTATTAAATGACGGAGCACAGTGGTGAATCGGATGCAAGAGGTAACGAGGCGCGCGCGCTAGCGGAGGCGCGGCAAGCGACTGCGGCCCACCAGCTGCACCGAAATAACTGCTCGATGCAGCCGGGCGGCTCGATGCAAGCCTCCCCCCCTCACCCGCCCGTCCTACCCCGCGCGCACCCCGTGCTTCTCCCGCCCCCCACACCCTCCAGGTCACGGCTGCAGGTCGCCATGACAATGCGAGAGCGAAGCTGCAGCCCTCGATCGATCCAGCTGTTGCTTCTAGGCTCCAAATGGCTGTGAACTTGAAACCGGTTTGGGAGAGGGTGGTAATGACGCAATAATGAGGAAATTACAAATTTTGCAGAAATACCATGTAACTTTATAAGGAAGTGAAATAACGTGAACATAGCATATCTTTATAACTACTGATTGACGAGCTAGTATTTATTGATGGAAGAATCTTCGAGATACAGAATGGTACATTCTTAAATTGTTCCAATAAAATTATTTAATATATTTTACACTGCTATAATTTCCAGTAACATCACAATGTAGTTGGAGGACAAAGCTAGTCTCTTCAAGGTTTAACAATACATCTAGCGCATTCTGGTGTCAAGGCTGGGCCAGTCCAGGTCTATGCTGCACTGTTTGGCATGCTGCCAAGGTCTTTCCTGGTATTTTATTCTCCAGTTGTAGTATCTTATTAATTTCGCACATATAAATAAAAACTTAATTACGCCATTGTTTATGTATGACACTGCACTGTTTTTAAAAAATATTTTTTTTTGCTCACGATACATTTGAATACGTAAATAAAAATGCTATGCTAAATCAATATTGCATTAAGAATAAGAGGAGTGTCCCTTAGGTACGAAAAAGTCATCAAGTATGTATCAAATCATACCATAAAGCAACCTTGTGGAACGCACTTCACTGTTTAATAATATAACTTCTGCGTAAGATTACAGAAAGTCATAGATCAATGTGAGCATTATTACGACACTATCAGTCTGCCCTTGCTCGTTATACGCGTGTTTGTGCAATGTAGGGATGTGCCAGGGGCAGTTGGCACGCCTGTTGGCTTTGATCTGCTTCGTGTAAGCCAACGATATTTAGACACGAAGACGCCAAGACGTTATCTTATTAAGGTAATGTGATGTGTGCTAAATAATTGTAATTTATAAGATTACAGTAGACAATTTAATGTCGACACCTTGATATTTGTGTGATTATGAACTCTATTCGAGGTTTAGGTGTTTGAATCGTTAATCATTAAAATAATGAGGTAGGTAATAAGACTAACTAGGTGCCTAGTAAATTGTTGTACAATTTGCAGTGCATGTGTTTTGTTTATCAGTAGTACTTACAGTCAAGTGACTACTTAATATTCTCTTGTATATACCTATAACAGTGTAAAGTAAATACACGGATAATATTTCGCAGTAGCCCGGGCGAGTTACTGCTGGCCCGATAGCCACCACGTGTAAGTTCCAACCCTCCACAGACGCCCCGAAGGCCGATCTAGCCTCCTCCCGTTAGCCTGTATCGATCGGCTGTGATGTCCGCGCATAAATAAACGAGATAGATGTAACTGTGGGTGTGCACTTGTATGTTATCTCTGATACAATTTATGAGCTAGATTTTTAGAGCGAACAATACCATAAGCAAAAGGTAATTTTAGCATTAAAATTTACTCAATACTCAGTTGAGTAGGTTAATTATTATTATTTAAATCTTGATATTTTAAAAGGCTTTCTTTAATTTATAGACATTTAATTTAAATTGAGGATATGATATATGTACATGCACTACGAAAAAACTCTACACGTAAGGCTACAAAAACTGTACCATACAAAACACAAATTTATTGATGGCAAGAAATGGTACAAAAGTTATTATTATACAATTAGTTTCTCGACATAACCGAACAACGCCCGTACTTTAATATTAGCAGAACCAGGTATTAATTAATGACGTAACGCTAACTAAACACCGCGCAGCTACGTCCAAGGCTCAGGAGCTCGGGCGAGACCCAGATGCGCCCACTTTATACACCCACGACTCCCACGAACTACCTCCTGACGCAGCCCACGTCCACAGACCCCCACTGCCCACTGATCTCGGAAAGCCTAGCCTGCCCAGATAGAGCTCTATCGACCGTTAGTTTACGCGTGTATGCAAGGAGATAGTTCTGTTGTTACAGAGATGCATTTTTGGACCTCTAACCTATCATAAAGCGTTTAGAGTAAAAGCAGAGCCTACCCTTATGCTTAATAAGATTTTTACATTGAAAAAATAAAAAAAAACCTTATTAGAGATACGTATTGTACTCTGCAAAATACTAGTTATCAAATAAAATGTGTGGCTGTGGTAAAAACACGAAAAAAAAATAGTTTTTAAAGTTAGTCGGACGCCTTAGATGTTGCGCCTCGATGGGGCTTTTTTGCAACTCCATGGAAGAAGCGGAAGCTGAATATTTTGTAATATGAAGATACGAAGTAAGAAGGTCGATAAATTAAATTTGGATATTTTATTTGTTTTCTAATTCGGTAAAATTACATATAGATCCTATACATATGTATGTCTATTATTGATATTGCTATATTGGTTGTGGTGTTTTTGTTAATTTACAGAGCTTCATTCCTGGAAGCTCAGTGGAGGTCGTGGGGCGCTGGTCCGGGGTGGAGGACGCAGTGGGAGCACCCTCCATCACCCGACACAGGCCTCGTCCTAGAAAGACCCTCCACCAACTATTCCTAGAAAATCTGGGCGCATCCCGCTAGCCTGTATCGATCCATGTTAGTGCGGAGGCGGCCAAATGTGAAATTGTCATGCAATTCATATCTACATGTTATGCAATACATTATTTGGATGAGTAAATCATCTAACTTACTAAAGTTAAGTGGTTTGTCTTTTTATTATATGAAGGTGTCGTAAAATGTTACCAATGAATTTTTCAATAGACACATTCTCTTTTTGCCGCATAGTACCTATTATAAATCCGTTAAAATTAGGTTTTACTAAAGACGCAAGTTACCATTCTTCCTCCATGCTACGTCGCATGTTTTAGATAATATACATAGAGAATGCTTCTTTATTCTACTCGTAAGCTTTTAAGTCAAAGAAAACTGAAATTTCCTATTGTTTACCTGCTCTCAGTCTATTTCATAGGAAACCGTTTTATTCAATGTTGTTCATGCTATACTGTACAGTAAACCGCGAAACGACTCGTGCTGTTCCCACTTTACGTGCTTCGTATAAACTCTCCATTCTAAACAAATGCTTTAGAGATGTGGTACACTTTAAAAAGTCGCTTACTGTTATGTGGTGAGTTCGATCGCCGCCTGGTGCAACTATTCGTTATATTACTAAACATTTGTCAGTCAGGGAGCTTGTAAATGTGGTAGATTATGTCTAAAAGACGCGCCATAATGACATCCGTTTTTTTTAAATGGAAAGTAGAAAAATGAATCTTTAATCCTGCGACTACACTAAAATAATTTGAAGGTGTAATTTTTTGGTGGACGGTTTTATTCTTATCTTTAATTATTATTTATTAAAGCATTACAGGTAAACTTATTGTATACTATGGTCCACAAAACTGTATTAAACAGTTTGTCTGTGGACTCTGATGATTCTCACTGTTTAAACTATTATTTTAAATTACATATTGCAATGTATGTTTATTGTTTATATTATGTTTGTATACTATCCGACAAGTGTTTCATTACTAGTCTTTTATATCTAATATTATTTTATTAGAGAGCATAGATTATATATTAGTTTTTGCTGTACATCACCTTTGTAGAAGTTTCAACTTACGCGATTGTATGTAATGCACTTAGCAATCAATTACATACAACCTTAAACTTTAAACACATAATTAATTCGTTAATGGACGACGAAGGCTCGTTATGTTTAATGATGACCCCTACCTTAAGAAATTGAATTATTTAAGTTTGGGTACTAGTAGGTAAGAAATTTGATATAGACAGACAGTCTTAATATTACACAATAATGTATAATAATCTATATACATTATTGTGAGGCTCGTAGCTACGTGGCTGCCGCGCAGGTTAGTCGAGCAGTACACGCTGCGGTCAGTCTTGTGATGGGTGACTGTTTCCACATGTTGAGACCCCTCCGTGCTTCGGAAGGTACGTTAAGCCGTTGGTCCTACGCCAAATCTCTCTCCGATCTGGTCGAACTACCGTCCCATCGGACTATGAGACGGAAGGAATAGGGTGTGCATCTGTGTTTGCGCGCATACTTATGCACTATAATATCTCCTGCGTAGTTGGCTAGTCTTCATCTTATGCATATATACATATATTCATAGCGGTAATATTCGAATGGGTAGACAAGGTATTCTCTTTTATCAGAAGTCTAAACACCTACATTTCGCAGATCGTCATAAGTCCCGTGTAATAGGCGGCGAGCCTATTACCAGTCATCGGGCACATAGTGTATCCTATAACAGTGAAATGTTAGCACATAAATGTCGCTAATGTTCACGCAAAGCGCAAGCCAACTAGTTCAGAGTGGCAATCTCTGTGCTTTGTTTATTACATTGCCCAGCTTTGTGGCCCTGGTTTGCTTCCTGTTACGTAGGCTTTTATTGTAGGAATTTGCTAGCAAAATGATGAACATCTGTCTACCCTTACGCAGAATATATGATTGAATAAGGATAGGAATACACTGGCATTAAACCCAGCTTTCGTAAAAAACTGTAAGTTAGTAGTTCAAGGGTCGATATAATAACCATTGAACACACAGAAAATTTATTTATTAAGTAACGTGAAAATAAATATTTTATATCTTTTAAATAATTTATTATATTATGTTAAAGATGAAGAGGTGCAAGCACAGTCCCAAGAATCCTAATTTTACGTCTCACGCGCCCTGGGCTTTCGATCACGCTACAATCCGCCTGACGGGCATCACCAGTTTACCACACGACGGCAAGGGCTATTTCTTTAAGCCATACTGTTATTCAATGAAGAAGATTAAGATATAGAGAATGTTCCCCCGGGTAACCTAGAAACGGATGCGGGTAAATCTCATCAATAAGTTACAATAATGATACAAACACTGACAATAACAATCGTGACAGTTAGCCATTCTTTAAACCCACGGCGGCGTAGCAAATAACCGGTTATACTAAGACGGCCTGCGAAACTAGTATTGAGACTGGATCTACAGAATTGTCCAATCAATTGCAAATAAGTGTTAAGATTGATATCAACTTGACTTGTGAGAATCAAGAGTTTTTGAATGTTATATATGTGTAACCGCCGTGTGGTATCCGGCCTAGAATTGACCACCCCCTTTCCTCCCGTGGGTGTCGTAAGAGGCGACTAAGGGATAATTCAGAAGATGGGCAGCAGCGTCTTCTGTAACTCCACCACCAATACTGCGATCCCCAAGCCGCTTGCCAAGCGTGGGGATTATGGCAAACCCCCCGCTTAAACGGGGAGGCCTATGTTCAACAGTGGACGTCTTTTGGCTGATGATGATGATGATGATGATGATATGTGTAAATTTACAATTCTTGTGTATAATTCTGGTTTTATAATAAATAAACAATGGGGTCAAGTTGAGAGCCTCCATATGTGCGTCTGGCGCACCCTGGATGGTCAACCTAGCTACTAATCTTATAGACAGACTAATCTATACACCACGGCACACGAGACTAGCTCATGAGAAGAAGATAATCAAATGTTCCAATCAAAGAAAGTAAAATAAAAGAGACCGTCATACCGATAATAAAAACCCAATACAAACTTATTTTATTGAAGGTTTATACGTTGAAGACGAGGCACAGAAATGTAGGTCACATTTAGCTCGCATGCAGGTATTGTGACCTGACCTATATTGAATATTCAGATTTCAATATTTCTTGTAAATTAGGTCATGCCAGGCTTTTCCTGGTATCTGTGCCGCAGTGTGACGAGTGGGTCGAGGCTGTGGTAGGACGAGGTTGGGGTAAATCTCTCAGGTCAATAGGTTGAACCTACATTTCTCGGCCTTCCCTGAGAAAGCTCAGATTGAACTATGAACGTTTGTTGTAAATATTTAACCTACATGAATCTCTGTAAGCATTTTGATTAAGGACTTTTTGTTCGCTCTGTTGTTACAAATTCTAGAATTAAATCGAACTGTAATCTATAACAAAGGTGCCTTTTACTAATTTTTCGTCAGTTAAGTGCTTTCTTTTTTATGTGTTCGACTCGCAGTTAACTGGGACTTAACTTAGCCTAAGGCCTTCGAAGTATAATTTTACGTTTCTAGTTATAAAATATTTTATTCCGACTCCGACAGTAGGATTGGTTATTAGATTTTGTAATGCAATTGGTGCGATGGTACAAGTGATGAATTGTGATTTTGTAAATAAACTGATACAAGTTTAAAATATTTTTACAATAAGTACGTTAAGAGAACATAATTAATATGTTAATGTATGTTACAGGTGACGGAAAAGCAATAAATACATTAAACAATGATAAGTAAAATGCCTCAACATTGTATTTAAACGCGATGACGAGATACACTATTTAATATTTGCTATATTGCCCCTAGAAACAAAGTTAAATTGGACTTGACTTAAAGGTCCAAGTGACCAGGTCATTAAAATATTAAAAAAAAAAACAAGTGACTGGCCGGTGATAGTATCGACATTTTTTTTCTTTTTCTGTTGTAAGTAGTTTACTCTATCTATGTTGTGGCTACTATACCGAAATTTTGAAGAGACATAACAAATGTAGACAGTTATCAGGCTCTGGCTACAAAATTAAAGATTATATTTATATTGACGTGGTGAACACGTCTATATAAATATAATCTCGTCGTCTTTTACTGAAACGAAAATGAAACATTTTAGACATTTCTATTCATTGACATACAAAATACAATGACAGGTAGGTTATGTTACAATTTAATTAGTGATTGTTTACAATTTTTATACACGAGTGTTTATTTTAAGGCGTGTCATCACTGATCCGATATCTGGTGAAAGTAATCTGGCATGTGATTATAGTTTTTTTAACGTACCGACATTTAAAGTAATCATTTTCAATTTACAGTCGAGTCTAGTCATATTGGTATTGATTGCACTCTTAATTATGCATATATAATGTTAACACCAACAGGCACAGATATAAAGAATTATTAATAATTATTAATTAAATTATTATTAATAATTCAATTAATAATTAATCAGCACAATTTCTCTAAAATTAAAATTTCTTGAAGAGAGATTGCAGTTTTTGTTCGTTTACAGCCAGTGAGTGACCTGCCAGTTGCGGCTTGATGTTTAAAACGTGTTTATATAACGAGAAAGGAGTGAATGACTACCATGTAGATGACGTGAAACTCAATGGTTGTGTACCTCCTTGCTATAATAATGTCAACAGAATAATTTAATAAAACCTATACAATTATTGTTACACGGTGTTGGAGAAAATTTAGACAAATTATAAACAATTAAACATACTACACAAATACACATTAATTAACTATACAATCACTAACGTTATAGGTACCTTTTTACCATATTAAACGTATGTTTGTATAATTATTAATTACACAATTAAAAACAATTACATAGAATTGCCACAATAATAACGCACTAAAACAACAATTATATTGAACGTGTTTCAAGAAAAACATTTGTACCTAGGAATCGTCAAACATTTTATCACACAACTTTCCCTCACGCTAAATAAGAGCGACACGCAAGTTGCGCGTGACGTCACACGAGCGACTTGCGCGTAGATGTGCATCTGTTAAACATCATCAACATTCCCGCTAATCGTAGAATCGAATCGTAAATACATGCCAATGGACAAAATTATAAATCTATATCGGTGACCGCATGGTGACCGCAAGGGATTCGTACCTAACACATGTGCTCGCATTTGACAGTTTAAAAATATCCAGATGAATATTTAGGTTACGCACTTAGGTAGAAATATTTTGTTAAAGATATTAATATTAAAGACGACCTGAATATCATAAGTAGTAAGAGGTTTGATTGATGCGCTAAGAGTTTCGTGTTCGATCCCCGCGTGGGTAAAATATTTGTGTGATCTGCAGATGTTTGTCGCGAGTATGGGTGTTATTTTTATGTGATAATTCAGGCCTGTGAAATGCATTCATGAAGCAGGAGAAATTCCGCGGTAGGGGATCTTTTTTTTTTTAATATCAGACCCTTCAAACTCCATTCAGCGGGAAAGTTGAGATAAAAGAGATCATAATGGTTACACAGATCAATACGAGTCTCAGCTTAGCATTTGCGAGTGTCCATTTCGACAAAGTTATCCTTGCATATACATATATTTACTTTAGATTCAAACGTCTGAGCCTAGCATAAGTTAAAAAAACATACTTCACGAAAAAAGAAAGTATTGCATATTATAGAGAAATTGACATTGTTTTGATAGTCTTCGTTCTTACGATCTTCATATCTTGATCCGAGAATCTTCATAATCAGGAATCTTCTTCAGCCGAAGAGCGAAGTGTGGAAGAACTAGGGAACAACTGAGATACCACCAGCTGTGTTCACTCCGCACTAATTCTCGAGAGAGCACAGCGTGGCACCCGGTCGTTCGATAGCCCGATGATCTTGCATTTTCTGTAACTCTTCTTCTTCATTCTGTATTCTGGAAACGTTTTACTTCACATCTTGCTTTAATTCTTCAAATTTTGTTGCTGTATAAAAACAAAACGTCGTACACGTGGGGGGGCAGGGCCTAGCTGCCCCACCATATTCATAAAAAATGACAATTTTAAACGATGGATTAAATACCTGTCTCCGTTGTTTGCATGTCAAAGAATAGTGATGTCAATAGACTTTTGAAGGGTGTAAGTTACGATAAGGATTAAGGTATTATCCTCGTTAATGAATAAGAGGGTACAAGTCTACAACGTCGGGTAACAGAGCCACCTGTGTTCAAACGCTCGAAACACTCAACAGTAAGCCGGTGTGCTCGGAGAACCATTTGGAAATTCGCGTTTCAAGTTTGTTTCGCGTTGCGATCACAGATGGCTCTGATACCCTCTACAAGCCATAAAATTGTTACATGTAGAGCGTTATTTGCTGACAATCGAAGGTATAGCAATATAATAATAACTTTTTATTAGCCTGACAATATTGATTTTAAATTCTTTTCTACCACGTAGTTAATATATTTTCATTTCGTGATTTTTAATGCGGCGTAGGCTCTATCAAGAGTTTGTTATTACTTTAGTTCTAATAATTTAGTTCAGCTCTATGTTTATACTTTACGTACTTTTGTTTAAGTAATTATAAACTCTTTACGCCTACGTCACACAAAACGTAGTACTTATACAAAAAATACATTATCTAATAGATTACAAGATTATTATAGGTAGAGTCATAGGAAAATATGTTTATTACTGATATTAAAAATTTTGTTAGTAAGAATTAATTTTTTTGGGTAAGTTTAAGGGTAGTTGTATAACAGTGCACGGATGTAAAATTGCCAAAGTAAGAGAAATGTGTAGTCTCTATATTTCTCTTACTTTAGCAATTTTACATTCGTATTTATCTATAATATATTTAAAAAAGTTGATAATTATATGAATTATTTAAAACTTTTGAATCGCGTTACATTTCTTTGATTAAAATAAAAGCTGCAAAATAATCCTTATTACGTTCCTGGCACATTTCAACCGCATCAACCGTAGTTATCACATTCTAAAGCGACATTCCCGACATTGAATATTACGGGCCTTGAAAGGGTAACTCGAGTATGACTAATTTGCTGGGGAAGTCGGTGGCGTTTGCGAGGGTCCCTCCGACCCGCGCCTTCTCCGGCCCGCGGGACCACGTGCCGTCCCTGACCTTGAGACGTACAAATATCCCGCCAAGTGCACAAGACTTGCACACAAGTTTACTTCGCATTCGTTTTACGAAAGCTTAGGACTTTGCATTTTTTGTTAGTATTGTCGATTGCAAGCAACTTCGTTATTTTTAGATTTGTATACGTTTACTTGGATTATGTACGAATCAATGTGTTCATAAATTCTGTTATTTAGACTCTATGAAATATATTCTTACGTGTTTATCGCCAGCTAGTTAGCACCGGAGTACCCTGAATTTTTGTCTCTCCAAGAATTTTCCTCAAAAGTACAATAATGTTAAAATACTATTTGACACACAAGTTCCTTGAAAATTCGATGTTGGCCATCTCTTTCAATAATGGGCGATGCTCTTGACTTATAAATAAAGTGTGCGTTAAATACGAATATATGTACCTATGTTTACAAGCTCCGTGACATTAAGACATTGCGAACACTTAGGTTTTTGCCTTTTTTTTTTGCGACCGTATCCAGTTTGTCATCCGGTTATATTACCTATATATCTAAGTATATATTTGTCAAGTATTCTACAGGTAGTGATTCATAAATCAAGACTAATATAATTCATATTTTTATTTTATATCTAAAACTTACCAGTTTTACCAGTTCTTTACTTAATTATTTGCTTTTCTCTGCAATGCTGCACAAAATAAATATTAGTAATTTGGTGTTTGTACTAGACAATTAGGTACCTAGACATGTGCAAACACAGATGTAATCTACAAGTCAAGTTCATTAATACATTATTCAATTCTATAAGGATCCTAAAGATGTGAAATATGAAATCGCAGGACATCTTTAGAAGAAACTACTGCCCAATCAAAAGAAAAATACAAAGAATGTTTACTAACAGTTTAAACGAACATATTTTTAATTTTTTTATACTTAAGTTCGCATCTTAAGTGGTGGCACCTATTTACTTTGCGCATGCGCCGCCCATATATCACCGTGTATGTATAGCACATAGGTATCTATTATCTGCACGTGTGGGTGTAAATATTATCATTATCGCGCCACGATAACGCGATACTTTAACCCTTGAATGGATCGTACATAATAATGCTTTTTAAAACGAAGTCGTTAATTCTTAGTACAAAGCAGACTAAGAGGTAATTGCTATCTCGTGGGCAGGGTTATTTGTTGCAAACACTGCTCATAAAAGTAAAAGAATATTATAGTGTTCATTTAAAAAGTTTTTTTTTAAAGCGATATGACACAGTTTGTCATAGTGAAGTAAACGTGAGTATGTAAAAACCAAAGATTCCTATAATATTAGTTAGGTCTAATAAACATTATGATTTAGTTATAAATATTATATGCCAGAATACCTTTATATTCTATACAAAGAAATAACACTGAAAAAACAACCTTCATGAACAAAGGATATCGTCTAGCATTGTTAGTCTAAACATAACATAATATTTTCTTCATATCAAGTATGGTCATGTCAAAGTAAATAGCTTCACTAACATACGATATCACCTAGAACATCCCGACGGATGATAGACAGGTTATCAAGATAGACACAACAAAAGACGTTACGCGGGTCGACGATCAATAAGGTGTTTTTTCTTTTAGCAAATGGTTACGCCCAGATACAAAAGATTAGTTGCCAAGGTATAATGTAACCCACAGAACAGTCTTTTTTTATTCATATTCGGAATTGAGTACAAGATGTAACAATTATAGGATTCTTTTAAGTAAGCCAAGCTTTGAAATTCTCGCATTTATAATATTGGATAATGTTGTGTTGTGGGCATTATTTTAACTTAGCTCGGCTTGATGTTATTGGTTGGCTTTGTCGGTAAATTTACAGTTATAAAGCCTGTAGAAATGTCTTGACTCGGAACAAACGACTGTGTATCCTTTTAATATTTTTCCGATAGTCATAGAAAGCCAAATACTTTCTGCGCTAATCTTAACGTTTCTTTGAAACTAAATCAGTTTACTATCCAGTTTTCTTTTAATATTTTGCCTGATCGTTAGTTATAATTCTATGGAAGTTTTCATATTTGTTAAACGTTATGGCCGTAGCCTATACTAATAACTACTTACCAATGATATGACAAAAAGTATAGATACGACATATGCTAACAAAATAAACCAGATAAATGTTCCAAACTCTCGAGTCCGAACTGCACTAGTCTTATTATTGTACTACCCAAGACTACAACTGTCCTGTTTTTAAGTCCTCAAAATGAAATGCGCTAGTAACATATCTAAATTTACATATCTATCATATGCACATTTTTTAAATATCATTGCTACTAACATTTCTAATATTTTATTCTTTATTTAATATACACGCGTTAAAAGATTAGTCGGTTATTATATTGGTAGCGGGGTTGACTGGCTAGGCTGCAACGTAAAATCAGTTGATTAATTATCATTATGTAAAGTTTCCTCCTTCCTACCCTCCCCTATCAACTGCGATAATTTTGCCACCGAAGTTATCAGTACTGTCACTATAAGTATAATTATTCAGGACAAAACTTCAAGTGGTACACACTGTTTGTCAACCGTACAAAAGTTGTTGTTAGTTGGTCAGAAGTTAGAGACTCATCCTATCCACTAGGTTCGTTAATACCGAAACCCTTGATTGTTGTGAACTTCGTCGATGTAACTCAATGATTCTATCCATACAGCCAGCTTCGCTTACATCTAGAGGAGTCCTTAGCAGTTTTTACTTAAAATTTCCGACTACCAAATCTGACAACTAAAACTAGGATCTCAAGCACTTTATTATCCTACTTTAGGCCATTGCATGTTGCGCCATGATTCCAAATCTTACGTTATGGCTTCTAGTCTTATATGTTAAAATCATAAACCGTATATATAACATAGTATTTAATGTGCAGGTGTAAGTGTTACTGTGTTAGTGCAAACGCGTGTTGCAGTGAGTCACTGCACGTCGCATCTTATCTGTACTGTACTGTAGGTGTTGTATAATCAACCGGTTTTAATATTCAATATACTTCATTATGATGCTAATATAACACAACTATATCGTATATTGTTCTGGTTTCTTTTTTGTTAGGAGGAGAAGTTCTTTTTAGCTCTTTTCATGAGTTCACCAAAGTTAAAATAAATATATTGTAAAAATACAATTTTTATTGAAATTTATCTTATGATACATCACAATAGAACATTTGTCCTAATATTACTGTGAAAAACACGCCGCGTTAAGAGTTAACTTGATTTAGACGTTGCATTCCTATGTTCACTTACTGTTTCTAAAGGGACTGTCAAACACGATCTGCATTACGTAATGTTACTTGGCGAACTATAAGAACTGAACGAGTTCATCAACGAGACAGAGTCTAGTCAGTAGACGAGATAATATCGCCTATCCCATCCAACTGTAGATAATCCTCAGGTGACCTTTATAACTCCCACAAGCACGACAAGGATGGTCTATTTCTGTCTAGGATAAACGTATCCTACGATACACGGTTGTATAATCTTATCTTACAGTAGCACTAGGTACGGCGCAGAACGAAATTAATGTTATAAGTCTAATCACTACAAAAAAACGGTGTAGTTTTGATTACTATGCTCAAAACGTGAAAAATCTTGCATCTCTTTTTTTAAGGCTACAATTTTAACAAAATAACGCATTTTGATTTATTCATTTAACTGAATATTTCCTATATCCGTTAAATAAAAGATCGTAGAGGAATAACGATTGTAAATAAATAAAATCTTACCTGCTTTGCCTTAGACTGCCAGTTGTTCAGTTATGTTCAGCATGGAGAAAATGTCTCGGGACTGTCTTTCATCTGTAAATAAAATATATATAACGTCAATAATGAAATATTATCAATCAATACCTATTAATTTTGACACTAATGTGACTATTTGAATGCAGTTAATCGGCTAACAATCTTTAAACAGTGTTAACGCTTTTATATTTTGTAATGTTGATTCATATATTGTGGACGTAGAGTCACCCTAATCTAGTACGTAGCACCAGATAATTTCCTATGCTAAACCCTAGAACTTATCCCTTCTGGCTGGCTAATAGCTGGGCAGCGATAGGATTAGAAGCATAATTTATCTTTTATATAATTATGATAATCAATTTCTTCCGTTTCGTTTGACGCAAATCATTTATTCGATTTTTTATTAAAACTCCATTGTTACACACAGAAATATTCATAAAATAAGAAACGTATACAGACCACATTTACTGTAACCTTTTGTAGATCGGACAAAACATCACAAGGCAGCTAGAGACGAGGTCTATATTAACTACCAAGGTACAATTATTTGAATTATTATCCTATTGCTAATACAAATTACCTTGCAGGAAGTCTGCGTTTGGTCTTTTTAAGAGTGTAAAAGACTACGTAACAATTACATACGACCCCGATTCGCACTTCATATACCTAACTTACATATAACCAGCTAATGAGGTATAATAACACATTCCGTTCCACAATAATAGACATATGAATATACTGAATACTGTATTGGTTTGAAGTGAGCTGTGAGCATGGAAGTCTTGTCGTCAACATGTCAACATCCTTGAGGTGATCTGTAGCGCGGAAAACTGAGCTGACTCACGCCCGCGTGACGTAGGCAAGCAATCATGTTTGAGTTTTATTTATTACCTAAATAATGTGTGGTGACTGTACGGAGATAATGTTTTATTATGACTTATTTATACACGTGTCCAGACGCGGCGGTGCTGTGATAAGCAAATCGTATTCTGTAATTGGTTATTTAACATTCCATGAAAAAATTTAATTGTGTTAATCGTGGTCACGGTTAGAAAATAATGGAAGATGTTAGGAAGGACTTGTCTAAACAGATTAGGTACTAATTTTATCAAAATCAAACAAATCAAAACATACCTCATGTTGGTAGTAGAGGAGCCTACTCGACACACCACTTGCACTGTTTGTAGTTTTAAGTTTTTCTGTGTTTCTTGGTGTGCAATCAAGATTATTTATCTAACTATTTGTCGGGCCCTCTGTATTCAGTCAGCCGAGCATCTTACCAACGGCCTGTCACCTACACTATGTGTATAAGTTACTTCTATATAATAATATAGCTCATGCCGGCACGCAAAGAAGATCAAAATATAGACGTCATAATTACTTTAAGTAGTTATAACAGTTCAGTTCCTTGTTGTGTTGAGTGTTCTTAGAACTGTACAGAAGCCGTCACGCACCGGTAGCAAAAACAAAGATGTAATAGGATATGTTTGATAGCTCTGTGTCAAATTACCTAATAACTAAGAAGGAACTAAGGTTGCTGTAAGAACCGTGAAAGATTACCATTGTAAATGAGAGAGTCAGTAGCGTATAGTGATTTTTTATGGAAATGGTCCTCAACTAAATGGTAAAATTCCCAGTTCGGAAAGTCGGTAGAAACCGGTCGGTGTGATTTGGACCCATGGTTAGTAGTTGTTGCTAAGTGTTACCATTTATTTGTTCAGTGAGTCACATGTTTTGTACACAGAGATTGTATGACGCGACGCGACGTGGACAGAAAAATACAATTTGGTTGGACTATGATTAAGTTTGCATGATGGACTAAACTGCCTGTAAACTAGAAAACGCTAAGTAAACACTTACCATATTATTGTTGATTGTTGATCGAAGCTTACCATAAAATAAAAGCCTAAACGCCACTTAAAGTAAGTGCCAATTAAATTACTCGGCAGGTAAATTCAAAAGTAACCTAGTGACTATACAGACATTGTAAAATAGAACATAAGAATTTACAAAAATATTTAAAATAAGAGTCACCGCCAATATACGCGAGAAGATAATCTTTCGGACTGGACCCGGAAGCTTCATAAGGGTAATTATTATTTCCAACTGTAAGCAAATTCTCATGCTAATAATAGATCTTGTGAACGGCACGCTTTAGGTTTTGCGTCATCAGCCCACGCTGGGGGAGGCTTGTGGTAGGCGGCGGGAGGGGGCCGGGGGGGAGAGACGCTTGGCTTCCAACAAGGACGAACGCATGCGCGGAAACATCGCTTACACTAAATAATGTCAAAGGGCAATCCCGGACTGCCTGGATGCCTAGGGCGTAACACAGGCTAAATTGATTTCAACATATCAATTGGGTCAGTGTAGTACATCTATGTAAGTAGATCTGTGTGGATGGTTCACGTACAGTACATATGATACATAAACAAGAAGATAACACGTATGAAGGCAAGAAGGTCATATTTAATTTGTTTGTAAAACTTATGCCAATATAAATGCGCTTTATGAATCAGAATGAACTTGTATACATATCATTTATTGTAAAAAAACAGCTGTATTTTTTTTAAATTTGTATTCTTCTTATTTTATGAATACGGCATGAAAGGGTTACGCGGGTAATAATATCAAACTTAGATATATACATATATATATTTGACAAGAAAGTAAGAAGAAGAACTACTGTCGTGAAATAACAAATATTTAATTCAATTGAAAACACACTTCCATGTTAATGACGACCAACAGTAATTTGTTATTACGCTAGCGTCATGACAATATCAAGAACATTGAAGTGCCACGAAAAAGCTTGTCAGCGTGTATAATTGTCTGGAGCGAGTCAATTGTGGTAATTAATAATACAAGACAAAGCGACCCTGAATCGACATCTGATACACTAAGAGCTGCGGTCTTAATCTGAGGACAACGATAGACTTCCACATCTATTATTGACTTAATTGCCATTGGATACAATTTGTTGTTCATACGAAACTAATGGGTTTTTATTTCGATGACTGTACACTGTACAGGAAGGTTGCCATGGTATTTTAGGAACATTTGCTAAATTGTTTGTTCTTGGAATTAGCTCGTAGTAAATACGATGTGCCGTGTGGTATCCGGCCTAGAATTGATCACCCCCTTTCCTCCCGTGGGTGTAGCAAGAGGCGACTAAGGGAAAATCCAGAAGATGGGCAGCAGCGTCTTCTGTAACTTTAACACCAATACTGCGATCCCCAAGCCGCTTGCCAAGCGTGGGGATTATGGCAACCCCCCCGCTTAAACGGGGAGGCCTATGTTCAATAGTGGACGTCTTCTGGCTAATGATGATGATGATGATGAAACACGATGGAATCTGCAGCATTGACAATAAGATCCTTTACTTAATTTTGTTAGGCTTGCTTGATTTTTAAGTAATCGTAGACATTGCATAAATTTCTCCGTGTATTTTTCCTTGCTCTATTATATCAAAGCAATTTTTTTTCCTTAAATCGCGTTTAGTGAATTTTCCTATAGTATAGAAATGCTAATGTATATATTATAGTAAAAATCAATTAACAAAAGTTGTATATGATGTCTTAATCTCCGTATTAAAATACATAAATTAATCTTCTGTGAGGATAACTTATTTCTTTGCAAAACTTCACTTTCAATAAACGTGGTGAGAAGGAACTTTTTTCTATTCTGAACAAAATTTAGTGCATACCTCTATCGGTATAAATATCAACGCGTGCACGGATATTTATAACGATTGAATGCTACGTGCTCATGAAAGTATGAATGCTAGTCACATTACATCTTCTAACAATTTAAACACTACCTATACAATTTACATAAAATAGTGAATTCTCTTGTATATGTAGAGTTGTGACCTATTGACAAAATCTCCACTTTGATATTAAGAAACACGTAGTTGTCCATGTTCATGTCAATCTAGCGAGATCGTGAAACGATGTTAATCTTAATTGAACGATACATCTTAATCTGATGGATCTGCTCCCAGAATGCAGTACCATGCAATGAATTTAAATGTCGACTTTTCATAATAAAATATGTAAATATGCATCATGCTGTCATGTGTATGTGACTCCGTCACTGCTTCAAAAAATGCACTGCTAACGAAAATAACCCGAAGGAACATTCCTTAAAGAGGCAAAAATCTCATGTCAAATAGATAATCAAGAATGATAAAACAAATTAGCATTCTCATCGTACGATACGACGGCATACAGCGCCTAGGGGAACATCTGACAAATGCACACAAAGGTCACATTCCCGTCGGTTGCCATTACGACTCCATAAAACGTTCTGTTTTAAATTGCAAGCAAACGTGCAGACGAGTAAAACAGAAATAAATAAGCAAGTCTGCGCTGGCAGCGCTGTTGCTAGGCGCGCTCAAGGTCTGCCCGGCCCTGGCCGTGCCCCCCGCTTACCCTCTGCCCTTCCCTCCGCGCATGTGCATCGCGCAAGCTGCATTCGCAAACCGCACACACGCGAACCTTCGCACACATAAGACGCCCCACCACACACACGATATGTATCAATATACTGCACGTGTAAGCTTAGGAAGGGTTCGCGTTAGTGAGCGTATCGTACACACACGATGTCTGATTAATGATGGTGGATATTGTTAGGTTTGTATACAACACACATATACCACAGTTGCCATGTGTTTGTGTACATCTGAACTAAATGTGGAAACTGCCTGCTTACGTGACATCCACGGAATGTATCTTCCTTCGGTCTAACTGATAAATTTTTTGTGTTCCACAAACCTGCCGATGACATTTTTAGGTCAGTATGCCAAAATCGTTACCAAAGGTTTCATTCATTCATATTAATTCTTCCTTTAGGTACTATTTATGTTCCATTACAATAATACCTTAGTCAACATTCAAAGTAATCCGCACATAATCTTGATATTGGACAAGTAGCGCTGAATTGCTATTTCATTGTTGAATTCATTTATGTAAGTAACATAAAATGAAATAAGTACCAATCGAAATTCATTCGAATGGTAAGAAAATTCCCTTCCGAATTTTTATCGGTCTTTTTCCTGGGTTATATCTCTAGAGGAGCAAATACGCATCCATACGTATGTAAATATTTCAGTTATTCATACGTTGCAGCTAATGCAGCTATTTTGAGCTGTTTGCAGTTTTCGATTTTTGGCGGAAGCCCGGAAGTTGTATAAGTTCCAAATATTTTGCAAGAAGCTATGACGATTAAACATTGTGTACTATTTAATGGAGAACTGCCAGAATTAAGTGACGAAATAAGATTTTTACTATAATAATGAAGGATATAGGTACTACTTGACCTTGTAGATACATATTTTATGTATGGGGCAATATAATTTACGTCATTGTCTTCGATTCATCATAGAAGTCATAATAGTTTATACTTCTAAGGAATTTGCTATGGTGTCTTAATGTCTTTATCGGTGATGTTTATACAGAAACATGATTGATGATCACTTGATCAGTTTTATTTTGTCACCTGATTCATTTAAATAAATAAAAAAAACCTAATAATAAATTAAGTTCTATCACTAGATCAATATTATGGAGATGCTGGTTATTGTTAAGAACCATCAAAGCTCCGAAGAATGTTAGTACGAGTTGTTACTGCGTTCAGGCTTAATTGCATTGCATTGCATTGCTAAGCAGGGATCCGAAATGTTGTATACTATTCTCGGTGTAATAGCTAGAGAAATTATTGTATAGTAAAATGCTGATTGGCAACCGGCACGTGTCGTTCGCTCATCCATATACACGCTTTGGCAAACCTCAATGTTTATTTATTAGTTATGTATCACACAGTCACCACGTGTAGTGGTCATAATCTGTCTTTCAGTATGTAAATTCAATGTGCAACAATTTAAAGATTTATTTCTTATCAACGATTTGTAATGCAATTTCTTTCCACGAACAGGTTATCGACGTAATCCGCTGTATTAACATCGGTGCCATCTTGCAAATCATTCAAATCCGAAAATTGATTTTGTGAAGAGTATAGAATAGAATAGTTCATATCAGCCATATAAATGTTAATAGGTATTCATAAAAAGATAACGTGATTTGAACCTGAATTGTAATGTTTGGGACTACACATAAAATGTCTACTGTTGTTTTTGTAAATAAACAAATGTTCGGCCATCTTGGCCGCCATGTTGTTGACTAGACGTCAATGTGACGCGCGCGCTCGTCAGCTGATAGTGATACGTGGTGCTCGACACTAAACACTTGAAAGTAAATATAAGATCTGAATACTGCCCCCTTAGACAAGTGGCAAGACGCTTGACGATAGAAATCGAATAGAATGATAAATGTATGGGGTTGTCATAATGTTTCGACTATGTTATCGATGACAAATGTCAAGCCCATATTCATTCTATTCAATTTATATTTGTCAAGCGTTTTGCCAGTTGTCTAAGGGGGCTGTTCAGGTAACTTCAGCCGCAAAGAACTGATTACAATACCGATATTAAGTGAGTACATAATCAGTAGGTATAAAAACTTCATCATTCACTTAATTTGCATTATGATCGATAGCAATAGCTTGATCCGGTTTTAGATCCACAATGCCGAACAATAAAATAGGTTTTGTATTGAATAGCACGTTTGTTTTGGAATTCAATTTCCATAGCCAACCTGACCGTTTCCTTGAATACCAAGAGTTCTGATTAGTCATTCCTTATGTTGCTTACTTATATTTTAGAGTCAGAAATACAATAACCGTGGTTTCTCAAAAAGAAAATTAGTTGTAAAATTGAATTTCGTTGAAAGCAGTCATGACGAATTAGGAGACAGGCATAGTATTATTATTTGCTTTGTATCTCATTATTGTTATTCAGGCTTCGCGAGCGCGAGTTCAAGGCAAAGCCGCCATCGCCATGTGGGAGGCCCCAGAGTTTTGTATTTTAATGTAGGTAGGTAATTCTAACTCTATTAAATAGTGGAACAAAAAAACTCAGGTATTTTGTTTTACTCTTAGCGATGTCTATACATTTATAAGTATTGTTAAACCCAGATTAATATTAGCTTGAATACCAAATGTAATAGACAGAATATTCAAGATAGAACCTTTTCTTATTTAAAACTAGGCATCGATAGTTATTTTTGCCATCATAAGTGCGATGACGTCACGCTATTTTTGCCGGCTCCTGTTTGGTTGGCTAGCTGTTCGCTAGTCTTTTTTACTAGTATTTAACAACCTACCATTAATGGATTCTCACCCATTAATTGAACAAGAAAAAAAAGTCTTGTTTAATCAAATTAATTTAAAAAAGAGTAAGTTTAGTGGTGTGCCATAGGAGAAGCCTATGTCCAGCAGTGGAATAAGATACGCTGATGATGATGATTTCCAATAAAATTCAATAGTGATGAAATAAAACCTACATTCTTGAGAAAATTGATTGCTTAGGTATAATTTATTTAATTATGGTAATTAATGTTAAACAAACCATTTTGCTATTTAGTTAAGCAATACATTACAAACCATGTATTAAAGAACTGTGAAAATCATAATGCTTATAGAATTACTGAAAAGTGATTTCAGAATATTTCGACTTCTTTTCATACTGAAATCTCTGCCTGTACGATGATCGGTATATTACTATCATACTTTGCTAATGTATACCTGCTTATATCATGTATGCATGAGTTCATTGAGGAAAACATCGTCAATAATTTAAAACAATTGGATGTTAATGTCAAACAGCTTATTATGACGTTTACCGTCCTCCATATATTTTGCCACTTAGGTTTCTGCAAACCACAAAGGTGCGCTCACACGGATTTTAATATTAATATTTGTTACGCAAACAGCTGTCACAATGCAGCGTCAACTATTTGAATAAATGCTTCTGACTATTGTGTATAAGCAAATAAGAATTAATTATAGTAATCTGCTCGTAAAAGATGCTCAAGTTCAAATAAGACATGGCGAATTCGATTCTAGAAATAGTCTAGTATAATCGTATATAATGAAAAATTTGGGTATTATATCAACGCCTACTTATACAAGATTTTTTTTATCATTTATCTTACTATTGGTTTTAATCCAAAGAACCAATTTTTTTGCAAAACAATTCGTAATATAGTTGACTTTGTAATCCTTAAAACAATTAAATTGTTTATTTTCAATATCAGCTCAACGATGTGTTTATATTTATTTTACCTATCTGTTTCGTTACCTATATTAGAGGTTCAGATATTTTTAAAGTTACTATCATTAAAATTGTTTCAGGATTTATTAATTTATCTAAATCTTTTTTACATTTCCTTAACATCAATTGCTGCGTCCATAGGTACAAAAATGGTACTTAAGGGGAAAAAATGTTCTATTGTAATATGCTGTAACAAAATATTCATGTAACAATCATTAGCTTCAAGTAGTTTTTATTTGTGATGGTCCAGCGCGGCCATCTCGCCTGTGTCGGCTGGGATCACTCGATCGCCTTGAACTCATGTTCGATATTTTTTGCGAACTAACGCTACAACAGGATACATAGCGCCCGCACTGCTCGGCCCTTTAGTGGTTTAGTGGATGCCCTTGATGGATCTAAGGAATCTTTCGAGCAGGCTATAAAGCCTGGAATTCGGGCGGGCCGGTCTTTACATTCTTTTTCTTTTTGGTCAGGGCCATGTTACATGAAAGCAACAGTTTTATACGTTTGTGACGAAAAAAAATAACATTATGTAAGACAAGAATAGAGCTCACGAAAATGACGTCAAGCATAATGCAATGGATTTGATGGCAACGTCAACAAAGATGCCGTGTGATCCTCGCGGAAATTTGTTTTTTCATAACATACTTGTAAAATATAATAATATCTTCATGATCATGACGCGGCGATAAGGCCTCGACACAAACTGAGTCATGTAGAGGACGCTAGAATTTGTCGTTTAAGTAATCAGCACTGACAATCTAATGACCAGAGTCAATATTGCCGCTGTTAGGTACACGAAACGTGATGTCTGCCGATTTATGATCTAATCAAATTATTTATTATAAAAAATAAGTGTAACAGAAGTCATGTTAAGATCGTATTACAAACGCAAGGACGCCCGATTACAATAAAGATGCCAACATAAGGTCGATATTAACTGAACGCATGAGTATCGCATTAAGTTTCTTTAGATATTTCATTTATTCTTGCAGTATCGATACCTGGTGTTGTACTACTACACATTTAAAAACTAAAAATTAAAGCCGGAACTTAAGATTTCGTTTACAATATTGCTATTGGAAACTTACTGTTCTGTTGGTTTCGTTTGAAGAAATGTTGCATAATGGTATACGGCGTGGCGTCGACGCAGTCAATGCACACGGGGCGACCACGGGAGGTATTCAGTCACGTCGCGGAACTACATCATCGCCATACAATCTGCACACCGCTGATATGCACTCAGTTTCACAACGGTTCACCTGAAAATACTAGCGAGCAATAAGCAGACCGCGATTGGTTCTATGTTGTGCGTCAGGGGTGGAGGTGGAGCGGCGCGAGCCTCGCGTTAGGCTTCTACGTGACAATTATACGGAACTGTAATCATTAGTCAGGTGACCCGTTGGGACGCGTCGGTGTGGAAATTGCGATGCGGTGTATAGCGCGGTCGTCGGTGAAGCACTGACGTGACTGACGGCTTGCCGGTCGCCTGCCGCCGGCCGCTCCTGCATTGCGGCGCGCAGCCGCACTCGCGCGCGCATGACCTTGGCATTGAACTTGGCAATGGGCCGGCGCGGCGAGGGGGCCGCGGGGTGCGGGGCGGGCCAGCCCCGGCGGGGGATGGTGATGCACCGGCAGCTGCACCGCCCCTCTCCCGCCGTCCTTCCGTCATCGCGGCTGCCCGAGCCCAGCTTATAGAATACAAAGTACTTGTCTCCTGTTGTATAATGCGAAGATACTCCCTATGATTATCAATTTAAGAACACCTACTATTTACATTCATGGTGTCGGGCCGCACCGCGCTGTGCCGTTTCCGTTTGTCTATTTGCTTTTTATGACATACAGAAGCATTTGATGTGTAATAGGTGGAACATACGGTTCTATAATTGATAGAGTTATAAAATAAACTAACTGCAGAAAATAAATATTATACCTATGAAATTATTGCCACTTGCCAATAAAGATATAATTGTGTGCATGATATAAAAAAATCTACATGCATCAACCTCAAGGATATTTATTTATAGCACAACCCTTCAAGTATTTGAAATGAATGTGGTTAGCTTTTATAAGTATGGCGACGTAAACAACTTTGAAGTATTATAATTTTGGTGTTGTATACAACATGTAATAGAGAAGCGATCATGGTGTTTGTTCGTGAGCCGCGACTCGCTCAAGGCACATCTGATGTAATATCGGCGGAGCATAAAAACTGGTCGCACTTGAGACTTTAGTTACTAACCGGCGATTTATAAGTCCGCAATCATTTCTTCGATAATTATACGTTAATAATATCAAACAGAATTCTTCTTCAACATTCGTATCTGTTATCTAAGAATGAAATTGGTTTGTTTCAGTTTTATAAATTCATCTCAGACTTATTTGTTATTTTAGTAATAAAACATAATTAGATGTGGGTGATGAGGCATCTTTCTACACGTGTCGGGGAGATGGTCGGGAAGCGAACGCTGGCGGGCACGGGGGCCAGAGGGGATGTTTGGGGATCGATCTGAGTGCGCGCGCACAGCCGCCGCAAGCCTCCATCCCGCGCTACCCACTCTAAAGGCCACACAGATCCCGGGAACTACCTAGGCACCCTGCGCTAAGCACTAACTCTATACATGTCTGCTGTAAACACTGGGAGTATTGCGATGCAGCTAATGGAAACTGTATTGATTTTTGTACTGCTTCACTTTGTTATCTTTAGGTAGAAAACATGAGAATTCACGTGTCATCAGTAATATCTTACCACGTACATACATTATTCCGGACTGTTTTGTTTTCCGCCCACATATTGCGAAATCCCGTAGACTTATCGATCCAAACTTCTGGTACGTTCCTTAACCAACGTTACCTTTAATATCCAATTATGACAGTTGTTTTAAGTGAGGTATTACCTTGAGAAGTGTAAAAGTAAAGTATCTGAGGCCTACGGATATTAATTCACTTAGAATTTTGATAACAGTGCACTGAACCTTACGTGAACGCGATTGAGGAAAGTTAGATGAGGTATTAAACTGAAATAGTGTATTACTTAATGGTAAATAACCTATCGAGTCGTGCAATTTGACGAGTGCGGACGATAGTAAGAAAATACTCACAAGTTAATTTTATAAACGCAAGTATTTTAATGGCATAAACTGTATATAATGTAAGACATCTTCAAACAGTTTTGTTGGTTAAAGAAACTACATAGGTTATGGAAGGAAATTCATAGGAAATAATGATGCAAGCTCAGAATACAGAACAAACGATGCAAGCTAATGAATTTTCAACCGAATTATCAAAATATTTAAAAGCGTTTTAGATTATAAATAGGCAAGTAGAAAAGAATGAAGAACAGCAAGAAAAATGAAAATGTCATATGTTTGTCATCGTCACAGTCACCTGAGGTAAATGGATGATTGTGGTCAACTTGTCACCACGTCACAGCTAACGACACACTTTGATGTTTTTCTAGCTACCAACTGCAGCGCGCGTGAATAACTATTATTTTTAGTTCATGTCTCAATGGAATTCTTAAAAATTATGACTTTCTGATATGATTTGATGAAAATCTAAATTCAAATTTTAGCTAGCGTTGAAAACATGGTTGACATGTATGTGCCTATGCCCACGGTTTAGTTTAGAAGTTTGTAGATTAGTCAAGCAACAATTTTAGTAAGGTCAATTCTTGGCTTCGGAAACCATGTTCGTTTCTGAAGTCAGTTTTGAGGTATTTTTTCACCAATCTGATCTATAGAACAGTAAAACTGACAAAATTTCAATATTTTAGCATTTTGCAGAACTTGCTGTAAATAAATGAAGTCTTGCTGCCCACCCTCCTGTTACGGTTGTGCTAGAGCGTGGCGCATTTTTGTGCACATACAATGCGTTTATATTAATCAATGTGTTACTTTTCATGCATACCGAGCCTAATATTCACATGAAACTCGTCCTACCCACATTTAACAAAATTGAGCCTTATGTTTCGACTACAAAGGTTTATTTTGCAGCCTATGTAAGCTTTAGCATACTGAAGTTTTTTTTGCCAACTACTTGTTCTTAGTTGGATTCTCTCAATGAGGACCTGACGAAGGTATTAGTTGTAACGATGCATAATGCTCATTTATTATATACAGATTAGTAGGCAGATTAAATCTGTCATAGATTTTGCCAGGATACCGGTTATCAATAATGACTAGCAAAGGAAGGCAAAATAAATAGATGAAACGTAGGAGAGAAAATATCAACGAACTTCGAAAAACAACAATAGTGTAAACCGAAATTCATGTTTAAACCAAAATACGCTGTAACTAAGTTTATTTATAAAATATATTAGGTATGTATTTCACGGAGCTTTGAAGGTGGCATTTGACCTTCGGTGTGCCCTTTTAAGGTTAAAGTTCAAAGGGACTCCGGATTGCCGCTAAACAAATAATTTTCCTGTGAGAGTGGATCATGCGTAAGTTTTTTCTTCAGTTTCCTGATTCTCAGCTATAAAATGTTATTGTTTTTTATCTATATTTTTATCATTTATGTTTTCAATACCACACATATTCAATTATTTAAGAGTTAACTGTATATAGGTAATCAGCCTTATTTCCTAATGATCATGTTATTGTTTTAGGAATATAAATAAATGCTAAAATAAATGGTTTGATTTAGCATTCATTTATTTTATTCCGAGTAAATACGAGATCAGGGTTGTCATTAATTAGGCTAAAGTTGGGCGATTAAAACTATTTTTTTTAATCAATTAAAGAGAAGATACTGGTACAATGTGAACAAGTACTGTGCTCGTACTTTTTCTGTGCATTCCCTTTTACGTGAATGCGGTTAGGTCTTCTGCATCCTGCACTTTAATATTCCCTATTTGATCGACGGCTAATGAATAATACATTGTAATAAGCAGAAGCTGTAATTATGGTTCATAGTAGCACGTGACAATTATAGGCTCAGGTGCAATAATGTCGTATGAAACATCAGAAATTGATTACCTATTAATTTATTAGCATGTCTGGTTGTCTCAAGTGTCTCTATAGTTTTATCAAATAACACTGTAAATACATGCATTCCGATGATGAGAATGTGAGATGCGATCCGTGACTTTCCTGTTGTAGATAGGTACATTAAGTGTTGTTTACAATGACGTTAGGTCTTGTTTGTATTTAAAAAATATTGACGTCATAATTATTAGTTCTTGAATGCAGAAAATGTTACGTATTGTTTATTTCTATACGAGTATTTTGCTATCTCTAAAGAATGATTATCTTGGACCTACTATTAGCGCACACTGGCCTTTCTATATGCCGATACTGCAAGCTGGATTCGCACATTTTTTGTCACATCAAAAGGCATAGTTTCACTATCGAACAGAAACTAAATCCAGGCTGAACTGCGTATAAAGTTACAGCATTCGCCGGCACGGCGCGGCGTCACAGCCCGGGTGTAGGCTGGCCTTGTCCTTCACGGAGCCACACGGAGCCGCACGAAGCGCGAATCGATCGGCGCGCGCTCAGCTGACCCGCCCTGCGTCGCGAGTCGTGTAAACACTGCTTTACCATCAATGGACGCCTATACTTTGTTTTGAAAATGTTTATGTTCTTTTAAAGAAAGGATACACATAAGTATGAGCGTTGTATATTTAGGATTGTTTGGACGAGTTAAAATATTGATAGTCTGTTTTAGACTTTTTAAGTGATTCGAGTGTATTGCTAGGGGTGGCTCGTTTTAAAGGGTGGGGTAGACTAGACATCGCATGTTCTCCGCCGAATTATAAATATTTTTGTAAGTATGCATATGATATTTCATTCGCGAGCCGGGAAAGTTAATCGTAGGAGTAAACTACCTATATGCCGTGGGCCCGATGAATGTCAATAGCTACCTTTGGCACGGGTCTTGTAACGAGTGGCGAAATATGTACATACGTGCAGGCTCTTGATAAAAGAGAACAATACCATAGCCGTCTTCTTATAACTAAACTACTTCTAGTTGTGATTGAACCTAGGTATACTTGTCTGTAAAACGTACCTAGGATAAGGGCAGGAGAAATTCTTAGTGCGCGGCAATGTTTTGATAAAGAAATTTGAGTTTTCAACATAATAGGTATCTCTCAGTTATTGGATCACATGATGGGTACATGTAAGTGGCAATTGTTTTAAGTAGTAAGTAATAATAAATGGAGTCGCGTCGGTCTATAAGCCGACCTCAACGCAATGCGTTGTCACGACTTACAGTGACACATTTGTGAGTCAGTTTCGAATTCAATAAATATAAACTTAATTTACAAACATTATTTATTGACTCAGCTGTAAAATCAAGTCAATATTGAAATAAGGGTTATTATTGTTTGTTTACCTGAAAATATTTGCAGGTAGCTTATCATACTGATACGGTAGCATATGGTCAGCAATCATTGTAAGTTCTAGGTCAGGAACGTACAGTAAGATTAACGATGAGATAAGAAACGTAAGTAATTATTTGTATATTTTGTATCGAAAAGTTAATAAAAAAAATTATTTATTATAGTACACTTTCTACCCACCCGAACAGCTGAGGGGTATTTTTTTAATACCAGCCTTAATTTCAGTCTTTTGTTTGGTCATCGTTATGGTAGGTGGGTTTGAGACTTTGATTACCTATTGATTTTGTTCTTATGATGCTGTAATGAATAATAAAAAAATGTTTCCTTTAATTAATATTATAAAGTAGGTACCTATACTTAATATAAGAAACACCTCAAAATGCTTAATTTAAACACAAGCGTCTCCAATTAAAGTTAATAATTTGAAACGATCTAGTCAATTAATTAATAATGCAATTATTTCAAACCAGATTTAGAATCTAACTAAAATAAAATCAGTTTCTTAAGAGCATTTACGAGAAGTAGGTACTTTACTTAAGTAAAAAAAGGTAACTATTTACCATCGACCAGGATACCAGAACAAAGAACAATAACTACTAATGAAGCCACAGGAGGCGAAGGAAATATTGAATGACTGTTTAGTAAAGGTACAGCAATAAACATTTTTTTTGATGTGGGCGGGTTGGGATCGGTCGATAGAGGGGTAAAGATGGGCCGCCCACTACTTCTGAACACCCCGCAGCTTCCCCTGACCCAAATAGAGGGGGATGAGTCACACACACGCACACAAATAAACACGTACACATACATAAACACATGTTGAAATTAAGGGGTATGTTGTCACACAATACATGAGGCAGGTAGGGGCCACTAATCCCCCATTGCAAATTTCATGGCGTGGATTAATTATTATTATTTAATTAGATGTGATGAAAAATGCACATGTAGCTATTTATCGCTAACGTAATTCTGTAAATAGATTGAGAGAAATTAGTGTTATTCCTGAACCTTCAAAAAATGAACATATACTCGAAAATTATTCGATATTCGATAATGACGACCAATAGTAAATATATATTAACTATTATGATTGCTATGACTTTAAGATTCAATTCTGGCTGACAATAAATTTGGTGTCACATTGACTGGGAATGTGAATAGTTTAACTGAAATACTTAAATGTAAAATATCATGTGTTGCTATGGTCTCCACCATAAATGTAATTAATTGAATTGAAAGAAGGTATATTACCTTCTTTTAAAATGATTAAACGATAATCGCCAGACACTATTCTAGATAAATGATTCACCCTATAAAATGAGCAAGATAATCTTGCATCCCGCAGACGTAGACTAAATAAATGAAGTCTGAATTAAATTGACCCGAACATTTTGCAGTACCTACCTACCTACATTGTTTTTTGAATAGAACTAATAGATTGTTTATAAACATTGTGTCGGCGGTAACATGCATCACATTTGTATTAAAGTTATACTAATATTATTAGAACATAAGAAACTATTTTTTGTCGTATACAAAATTGAAAAGAAGCCAATCGTCATTGTCCTCGCTTTTCCTATGCTTCTTCTTCTTGCCTTCCTACGTTAGAGTCCGCTTTCAGTCCACTCAATGCAGCTGGCTAACAGTAATCTACATGAAGTGACAGGAAATTTAATTGAATTATAAACATTTAAAACTCAATTATGTGTTTACTTATCATTTGTAAAATATACCAATGTATTCATAGATCCTAATTTTCCGTAAACCAAAGAATGGTATTGAAGGTATCCTTTAATATTTCAAGGGCTGGTGAGAGCTGACGCTAAAACATGCATAGCGTTTCAAAATGTCATAATTTAACAATATAATATCTATTGATATAAGTATCAAACTCCCACTTATAAGTAGGTTATATTATCTATCATAGAAGTAAAGACACAATAACCCCAAAGAAAATAAGTACGTCGTACCGCCTAAACTGTTTTATACAAATTATATGCTATAAATAGACATAGAAAGTAATATGTAAATCAAAAGCAATTAGAATTGAATCAAATATCATACTAGAACAGATATTTACTACGGGTACTTTGGCTCTAGGACTATTAAAGAAACTTGGTGAGTTGTACAAAAAGCTGCATAAAAAGTGGGTATTCAGTTAATTTGTGGAAGCTAACATGGACTTTTAGGCCGTTTAGCTATCCTTAAGGGATTAAAATAACATTGCCTGTGTTAGCTCTAAGTAACTATGTCGCTTTTAAGTATTTTATAAATTTTCAGAATGTGTAAATACGATGTCCCATAATAGCGTTAAAAAGTATAATTATGCAGTTTAAACGATTCGGTTGGATTCCATGCCAATTGTTGTCTGGTAATTTTCCGAACAGCTATAACATTCACATCAACAATTCCGAACAACATAAATATATAAAGACGTTGGGGTAAAGCTTAAACACCACCTAGGTGCAAACAAAGAAACTGGACCCGAAATGTTAACACATTGCCAAATGTTTTATTGACAAAATACCAAAAGAGAGTAAGTATTCATAACAGAGAATGCATTTTATACTTTATTATGATGTCGGCAGCACATACATTGAATTCTGTTCCCAAAACAACGCCAAAATTGTTTGTTCAGACGATTAGCGTGCAGAGCGGGTGACGTGAGACGCCGCCGCGCAAGGTGAGCTGACCAATTTCGCGCAATGAACAAATCATTTATTCACACTACCTACTGCTGTTACCCAGCTGTCGTTTAGTTCCTGTTATTATAGAACCACGAACAAGCTCTTCTAATTAATTCGTGTCGTCTAAAATCACGGTTACTGATAGCTGTATTATGTATATGCATATTGGTGGAAAGCGTGATTACAAACATTACACAACTGATCGATTTTTACCTAAGACGGAAAGCATGGAATTGGTAATGAACTGGTAGTATTACCTGTTTTGGTGAGTCCACGATGGTGTTGGGGTTCAGGATTCAGACACTCACGGCGTTTTATGCGCATTTGTCCCTCAAAAGCTGTTTCCAGAAAGAGGGCGCGCAAGAAGAACCTACCGACGCGGCGGTGCGCGGCAGAATCGCTCGGCCTCGACCTTGGCCGTCAAACCCGCGCATGCGTCGCGCGTCGCCCCCCCCCGCACCACCGCGCGCCTGCGCTCCCCCCTGCCAATTATGTCATTATGATGTGCCGCCGAGTTTGCTGCCGTTGTGTTGCCAAACACAGTTGCGCTCTGCTGGAGTTAAATCCAGATTTTTAATAAGGTCGAATGATAGACGTATAGGGACTTGGAATCAAATATGTTGCAGTTTTCCAAACCTCCAAGAACTAGCCCTACACTTCAAATACGGGAGCTGGTAGCGGCTGGAAAATATTAAAGTTCTTACGGTTCTTATTTTCATCAGGTTCTACAAAATATCGATTATTACATGGTGGTTTGTTTCGTCGATTTCATCGATTTAAGAGTCAAACATTTAAATCAAGTTTTTTAAGGACCCTTATTTTGAAGGATACCTATTTATTTTGCGACAATTATTCAGAACAGTAACAGACTTATTTTTATGAGAAAACTTTGATGCATAGTTCCGTATTTTGTTATTCGGCTTTTACGAAGTAAAATTAGATCTCTCTACAACAACTGTAAATTTTTCAAACTGGTTATAGAGTTACATATTATACAACAATTACCATAAAAATATGATGTCAACTGTAAGGATTTTGGGTCGAGGTATGGTTATATTGTTTTATTGCCTTATACAGGAAAATATTAAAATTGGTTTTCGAAAAGAGTACTAGTAGGTATGTCTCGTCTTTAAGCAGACTATGTTAAAAGCTATATCAAAATACTTTGCCTTAGTCTGAAACTCGGTGCAAGAAGCATTGGCAAGCACTCGTGCGCACGTTTTTGTAGACATTAGGCAAACAAATTCAAGCAACATACTATTTACATTGTTTTATGTATAGTGTAGGTCCAAACGCTCTACCTAGTGACACTCCAACAATTAATCATTTTTGTTCTAAAGAATTTAAAAGATTTCCAAATCAAAAGATCAATTACATATCTACTTTCAATGTGAAATGTATTTTATTGAATTTAGACAACTTACATTTATAGTAGTATACACTGTTTATTCAAAATCTTATTAGTTAGCCTTTAAATTCCTGCTGTTAGTTTTCCAACTAGATAAAGTCAATTGGTATTATTCCAATTAATTCCAGTAGGAATTCCTGTATAGAGAAATAATTTGCACATTTATCAACCTAATTCAAGTAAAGGAAAGGAGGTCCAGGTACATAAGTAGCTGAATGTTAAAATTTTTAAACATATCATTTATTGAAAACTACTTCTCTCGTGATAAAAAGTCTAAAATATTCTCAGTTCATCATTTGGACGTTCCTATAATTTGAAACAAGAACTTAAATTAATGTTTATTTCTTTCAATTATTTGACATAAGGTTTCTTAACATGCTACGTTGCTGACTGTACTATAGCTTTTAAAATATTATTTTAAAAAAATATTGGGAAATTGCTACTCAAATGCATACTTGCATTTGGCATTATACAAATGTTTTTCATCAATTTGGTCAAGTTACTTCTGTGTGTCCATAATATTGGCAAGTGGTTCAGTCCTTTTAAAATATCTACATATTTTATTGCGACGGGTTTTACGGTTTTTAATGGCTGATGGCCTTTTCTTTATATAAGCTAAACATGTAGTTCTATATTGTTCTTTTAATACCAGACCTGACTCAAGACTTCCCCTTCGAATATTACGTCGTAGCTATCCCGAGAAAGTGCGCGTTGTAAAAATGAGATGATAGACAAGGTTTTTTGTAAACTTTGCTTTATAATCGAAGGTAAGTTATATGTATTATAGTAAACAAAATAATTTTGTTTTATAAGAAGTCAGCGGTAAGTAGTGATATCAGTAATTGATATCACTACTTACCGTTGACTTCTTTCAGGTTAATTTTATGGCTTGTTTATTATCATCATTGTCATTTGTAGGAATGTCGGTAAAAAATATTTAAGGTAGCAACATAAATTAGCACCTAATTACAAGTCCATAAAACGAATGTGACCGAGTAAATTCTAGTATGTCGGAAGGTAATGAAATCTATTAATAATGTTAACATCAGCACCAGCAGTGATGTAATCTCTCATTGTTGATTTACCTGCACTTCGGAACTATACACATACCGACTGCATCGATGTTACGCAACGAAAACCATTTTACTATCTGTAATGTATCAAGTATCTTCACACAAGGATATTATTGCTAATGACTTCCCTCTTGGAGGAGCTCACTACAGTTCTGCCAACAAACACTTCCCTTCATACCTACTACATCATCAATACTTTATTAATACGCTTATTTTTTGCAATCACTTACACATTTTTATAATTAGTTGATCTAACTAGAAATATTTTTCAAAAAAATTCTTATCTAGATTAAAAGTAAAGAAGCGCGGCAGCCTGGCTACTTTTGTTTGCTATTAAATAATGAGTAAATAAGTTTTATTTATGTAGTTGGACTGTTATGACTAAGGACCGCTGGTTAGGTCTGTAAAATGTCTGGTTGAGCAGTAACTCTTTGATTCATCTGCAGTTTTTGTTTGGCTTATTATAAAGAACTTGCCCGCAAGGAGGAGAAATAAGGAGACTTCAGGCTGCAAGAGAAAGTCCTCATACAGCAATAAGTGGTAGAGAACTGTTATAAATTAACTTATCAATGTTTAGTTAAATGTCAAAAGTATCAGAGATATTCCCATAAATAGAACAGAGTAAAACTGGAAACGAAATAAAATGGGACTAGTAGCGACATCTGTGACTCAGCTGATAAATCAATGGTAGGAGACAGTGTTTTTATAAGGTGACTATCACATGTAATAGTTACTCATTGGGCACACAGATGGCAGCATATATTAAACTTACACAATACTGGAATACAAGTATGGTACTCTACTATTATATCAATATTATTAGGCATCGGATATTTTGCGATCAGCTTATGTAGTGAATAATAAAAAACGATCGTAAATAAAACTTTAGATATTTAGACAACAATATATTTTTTATTATATTAAACATCCATTTTATCACATGAAAATAACCCTAACTTTCTAGGCGGATTTATAAAATTACGAATACCTTATACTTAACTTTGTTAATAGGTATAAGTATATGTTTTCAATAATACACATAAGTACTGGCCGATTTTAAAAGTTGTAACCGACCAACAGTCATTACATTCCTTTTACTTAATTAAGTTTAATGAGAAACACACTTTATTTGGTTTCAAATACCTTCTTGACTTGATGTTGAATCTCTTGTAGCGCAAACTAATTGGGCGGGTGGGTGACGTCCTCATGATGTATAAATAATCACCTGCTGAGGAGTTGGGGACCTAACGTCTACTCCAAGAATCAAAATACGAATTTCCAGATAATTTCCAAAATCCTGAGCCTTTGTTATAAACATCCTTAAATTTCTAAGGCTGGTTAGCGTGTCAGATATCCTAAAAATATTTTTTTTATTATACAGTATACACACTTATTTTTTTTTTATTATAGATTGTAAATGCCTTCCTAAAGGCTATATGATTTTTTCCGACTATTTATGATACCATACACATACTCGATATTTATAAAAAAAAACAATAAATTGACTGGACTGTTACATTTATATCTTAGATGAAAAATGTATGGTGTCCGGCAAGTTGTCGTTCAGATGTCCACCGCTGCCTGTCGGTATGGTGCTTACACTGGTGTTGACACTGACGGTAGCTGGGTTCGACTCTGCTGTCATAGCTATTTTCTTGATTCTGCAAATACGAAAGTACGCATCGTAACCATACTGTTTTGGTAAAAATACACGAATGTCGTAGACGGTCTACGACATTCGTAGGACGAAGGTCGAATATAAATGTAAAAAAAATCTATATAATCAAAATTGAATGTTTGTATGTTTGCTCTCTATGCATTCCTAAACCATTGATCAGATGGTGATGAAACTCTAGTAGGATCTGATGAAAGGGTTTCCCAAAAAAAATATCCAGAAATTACGCAAACGAAGTCGCGGCTATCGGCTCGTAATTAATAAAAAAACTTAACGAAGCTACTCGATGTATATACAAAGTTAAACTGGGTAATATAAACGCTATTAAAAAAAATATTTAGAATTTAGGCTATACATTTTTAATTATATTTTAAACGAAGGTATATGTAATATGTCACTGAATTATACATAGTGAATGTCTTCTGCATTCTTTTCTTTATACTTACTTAGATTTCAAGCACACAGCTAGGAGCTTATTAGCAGGCGCCTCCGCAAACAGCCAAAGAAGGAGGGCCGCCACACAACCCCAGAATATAACGCCAACAGATGAGTTTAACTGGGAGTATGCAATGTGTTCATTATTCTTAAGTAATACGATTTCAATATCGTTATTATTATAATAATTCAGGAAGAGTAGGCACGGAGAGGCACCAACTGACAACACTTTTATTATCAGAAGTAGGTAATAATAACGATGCGATGATAATATTAGGTATGTTTTTTCATTGCTTCTTCTTATTCTTCGTATCGGCATGAGCCAATAGCCACATGGTCATGCCGTGGTGTAGAGATTTTTTTTTTTTTTTTTTTTTGTTTTAAAAACACCTACGTACCTACTTAAGTACTGTCACTCGTGGAGGCTCTCTACTTGCAACCCTATCACTCTTCATCATTGCTAGGCAGTGAACAGTTATGAGAGCATAGTCAATAGTTATGTTTTGATGTAACAGATGAAATTCAGTTTTCTAAACTTACCTTTCTTGCTCTCACGCTCAAACTTGGCTAATAAGTCAGCGGATACTTAGCCCTTCTGTCACGTGTGCCTAATGTGTGTATTGAATGCCAAGATACTTACAATTTCAAAGTAATCGTTGTGCTGCGGATTCCTGGTGATGAAGACATTGCGGGTGATGAGGATGGTGTGCGTCAGGTACAGCCCGTACGAGAGCCGGCTGAGCGGCACCCACGGGTACCAGCTCAGAAACGACTTCACAATAGCTAGAAATATATTGATCTTTATAGCCAATAATTATTTGTTTTTGTTTCTCCTGTATCGTGGGTGCGTTCATAAACATGAAATGTCACATACACACACACCCAGACTCGGGACGAACATCTGCGGATCGCACAAATTTCTGTTCCGTACAGGTATCGAACCCGCAACCCTTAGCGAAGCAGTTCTCTCGCTTAGCCACTGCGCTAATCAGGTCATCCGTCCGTATTACAACAATAACATGTGCTACACTTGTGTATTCTCTACAAGATGAAGTACTCAGATGAAATAATTATATTAACATTAAGTAACCATTAATGAGAAAAATAATGAGGTTAGGTATTGAAATAAAATACAAAAGTTTATGATATTACTGTGTCATAACCTTCTTTCTTTTTCAGTATCGAAAATACAGCAAAATTACTTTTTGTTAGACTTTTCTGTTTGTTCATTAATCAAAAGCGCTACGAAGTCTACGGAGGACAAGCTACGACGTTTGCTACATTATTAAACGGTAGACCAAGTAGTTGCTATGTAATTTACTATCCAGGCTTCAGAGAGTAAGTAACAAGACTACTAGAGGAACACATAAGTCTAAGGGTCTTCTTCTTCTTCTTATCGTATGGTTGATAAACAAAACAAAACAAAACAGAATTTAAACCAACTGTAGGCAACTCTGACATGGATTTACACATCGTTGATAAATTTCTCAGGTGCGCCGGTTATCCTGCGATGTTTTCCTTCACGGTTTCTAGCAACTGATAACGAATTTATAATACGCACATGAATTCGAAAAGACATTGGTGCGAGCTGGGTGTCAACTTGCGACCTTTAACTTTGCAGTCCAATGGTCAGTCTAGAGGTACTCCACATCATACTTACGGACATGTCCAAAGGAGCAGCACAGTACTAGCATGGCCACGCCGCACGCCCAGGCGGGCCTGTTAAGTGCGGCGTACACAGCGCCCTCTAGCGGGTAGTAACTGCGCCACAGGAACGTGCTGCCTAGCACCATCACCACCAACATCAATGTCAGAGCTGTGCAGGTGCCCACGACTGACCATTTCTGCAAAATATGTTGTATGTATTGTCAACTTATTAAGATTTTTAGATGATCATTGTAATTTTTTTAAAGATAACAGTTCAATAGTTTCCTCTTCTAAACAAGGTGTTAACAGTGGACTGAATCAATGCAGTTTTATATTATTACTACAGTATTTAACTTTTTATTATATTGACTTGATGTCTTTTAGTCGTGTGTTCGTGTCGTGTCGTTAGTTTAGGGCTTAAGCACATGAGCAGGAAAACGAATTAGGTGCCTTTTTTACCATTTTCAATCTTGTAGCACATAAATATAACTCTTTCTGGGGCATATAAAACTGCAAAATAGTCTGGATATTACGGTACCCGAGCTATATTATGTCACCTGTTTAATCCTGTTCAAGTTCCCGTTCTTGCTATATTTGACGAATACGTGCCCGCTGTAGAAGCCGACCAGGTAAGCGGCATAGCGCGTGTGGCTCTTGATGTACGTCACGTGAAACTCCTCACTGCCACGGGGATTCATGATAAACCTGGTCACAGAACAAGAGTTTATGAAGAAGATAATTATTGTTAATCTGCCTTACCTAAATACTGTGCCTTCATGGAAAGAAGACATGAATTCTATTAAAATCAAAAGCTTATCAATAAAAAGGGTATTTTGTGAATTTTAGTCTTCGGTTAAAGGTTTTGTCATCAAAAATGTTCCACAAAAAATATACTGGATCTTTTTATACCTCTATAATCCACCGAAACATTTTTGTCTTTCGGGACTTTGATCTTGACTTGAGAATGACGGGGCCTTGGTGTTTTGGCCTTGTTGTTGAGCGTATTTTAGCTGGTATCCCAAATTCGAGGAAATGTTTTGCCCAGAAACCTCAACTACGCACTATTAATAGCTACCATTAGCGTAATTGTGTTTATATTGACGAGGCAGAATAACAGTAGATAACAATACGGTCCTATTTATTACAACAATGGGTCAGAGGAAATCCTTCGTGATGAAACCGCCGACATTGTAGCTAAATGCGTCATACACTCGTGGAAGAATACCTTTTTTCTGCGATGTCGGAAAGATTTTTCACGAGTCTATTTCTTACTAGAAATCTTCTATATAACAATGGGTAATTACGATGTTAAAGTAAAAAAGTTGTTTGTTATGTATGTTTATACTACAAACTCAAGAAATTGCACCCACATTTGCGATTCATTGTGAATAACATAAAAAATATAGGTATTAAGTATAACTTTTAAACAGTTTGCAACCGATTGATTCAAAAGGATTTGTCTAGCATATCAAAATCAGTAAAAGTAAATAGATCAGCGCTCATCGTCTCAGATATAAATGGAAACTAGGTAATATACTGAAAGCTTATAAATTGAGATCAAAAATGTTTGGGTCTCCTGTAGGTACAATCCATTGATCCAATCAATCAACATGTAAGTCTTTCTTTGCTACCAATTGGAAAGATCCTTATGAAAACCCAAAACGTTGAATAAAGTAGACTTTGGTAATAAAAATATTGCTGACAGCAGTCGTTCGGTGCATGCTTACTACTATAGGTCTGTAATTGCAATGCATAAATTAAATAGATCGAAGCGCATTAGATAAACATCTAATTATTATGATAAATGGATCATTATAATGGCGGAAGACATGCAATCCAAACCTTTACAAGTTCAAGGGGAGATGCATGAAAATTTTCCATGGGATTGCATAGCCCACGTTTGTGATTCATAACTTAACATCATGTCATTCTCGTCTGTACACTTTGAAGGAGTAGGCAAAGGTTATAGGTCCCAATGTAACAAGGGACGAGATTCCTTTCACTATACCTTTGTGATTAATTTACTTTCTATTATTTTGAATGACTTTTTTGATTGAAAATATTATAAACAAAGATGTTTACAGCCGCATTACGTTATATCTCGATTAGATCATAGACGTTTATAAACGTCGTGAAGTGATACCTAATGTTATTTTCATAACTTAAAAGATACAAGGGTTTGTAATGATGATGGACTTCGAGCTTTCCTACTGCTCCAATAGAGGGGCCATTATTAGTATTTATGTAAAGCTGTGTCATTAATTACAACAGATAATAACATAACCTATGACGTTTTGCTACTTGTAGGATTTAACTCTTATGGAAAAAAGATCTTGACCAAACTCATCTTAATAAATCACTCCAGCCGCACTCAGAAATACTCATAAAACAAAATCTTGGCATACTTAATGCATAAAATAGGGAAGTAAATATTGTGTAAACAACACAATATTTATTTCACTGTTTTACCCGAAGCTGAATTCGAAAGGTTTTAAAAGAAATATTCCTACGAATTCTTCCAAAACCGCTCGAATTCAGCTTCGGTTTCGGTCGTAGTTTCGGCGTGGATGGCAGCCAAAACCGAAACTAAGCCGAAACCAGTTTAGTGCCAAAACCGACACCGAAAGTTCAGTCGGACACTGGTTAGACTGAACTTTCGGTCGTCTGGCTTCATTGTAATAGTAAGCTATAGTTTTTTCATTAATACAACAACATACTCAAAAGTGAAGAGCTGAACTGCCGATAGACGGTAGATGTAGTTGATGATGCCCGGCAGAACGACGGCCAGGGCAGTGAGAAACGCCGCAACGGTGAGGCCGAGTTTGGGCAGACGCCGGTACAGGTAATACACCAGGACCGTGACCACAAAGAAGTGGAAGTCGCACGGGATGTACCACGATACCACTATACACTGTAAGAAAGAGAGCTGGTTTAAGAAGTAAGTTATAAATATTCTTAAACTATTGGTGATTTAAAGTGAACTTTTTTCAGGACAAGCAGGACCATCTTCTGTATATATAAGTGTCTTACGTTTAGATTTTACAGCCTGTGTCCTTTTTGGGGTTAAGCTATTTCCAGGACAAATATCATTACATTACAATAGGTTTAGTTGTAATGAGGTACGAAACATGGACAAAGTTACCTCCACTCAATTACTAGAGCCATATTAGCTTTAATTTTGACATTATTTAAATACATGTTATGTAAATATTTAAAAAGTGTAGACGATGTAGTAAGTACTCACGATATTCTCAGTATCAATATAATTGCTGAGCATGACCAGGTTGAGCCACCAGTTCTTGCGGCACTGCTCTGTGTCGTGGGCGACGGCCCTATTCCACAGTGGGCCAGTACCGGTGTAAGGGAACACCGCACACACGTAGAATATTACGACAGCAAAAGCTACCACCAACCTGATATCATATGAGTAAAAATCGTAATTAGAATATGTGTTAAGTGGAAACTACGGAATTATCAATACTCTACACGATCTATTCTCACACTCATCACATTCACTCACTCATACACATACAATCACACATCGATAACACTTATGCACATTCAACAACACATGCACACGCCACACTCGTTCACATAACTAAATTTTTGTTTATACTTTATTTTTACTGTACCCATAATTATACCCTTCTACATTGTGTTTAAGTAAACTGTGCATACTGTTGTGAAGGAGCGGAGTCTTTTAATACAGGCATTATTTGCTTAAAAAAAGACTCCAAACCTAAAATTGTTTTTATGTACTACTTTTAGACACAATAAACGTTATTATTATTATTATTATCAATATGTTTTAATGGAGATAAAGTGCAGATTTTTTTTTTCATGATGTTCATTCACATTAAAATATCGTTGCATGTTTCTCTTACCTAATGTATCTCTTCAGAATAATGAACAGTGGATTTGGGAGTCGCTTCATTTTGGCAATGTTCGTTACAACAAGGAAACCAGAAAGTAAGAAGAACGTGTCCACGAAGAGATCGTCGTGGAGGATGAGCAGACCAAGTGGTGTTTGAACCTCCTGTTTGTATGGAAAAAGTTATTAAAAACGTTAAAACTTTTACAGCGTCGACAGTCATCGAGAATAATGCTTTATGCTTGGTTAAATTAGAACTGTCTTCTGACTGCTACAGATTTTCTCAAAGAAATACGAACTATTTATGATCTAATCCTTGAAACTCACGTCGTTATTATTCTTAAGATTTTTTGTTAGGTCGTACTGCTCCATACAATAGTAATTTATAGAATAATAGAGAATGGTCGGGAGTAAAACCAACTTATTGCGCATGCAGCCTTTTTTTCGATTACATTAAAATGCATCACGTTGTTCAAAAACGCTTTTAAATTAAATGCAAACCGTGAATTGTATATAGACATTGTGAAACACCATCTTTTTCTGTTATCTAAAAAAGAAGACAAAAAATTGTGTTTCTACTTCTAAAGATCGCTTAGTATGGAATGTAATTAGTTATTTAAATACAAACCTGATCCGACGTAAACCCATCGCTGATTGGCCCAGAATTATAGATCCCAATCTGATGATCCAGTACTATGAGACAAATCGTTAAGAAACGTATACCGTAGAACACTTCTATGCCTTCCTTCTTCATCCTCAGAAGATCTAGCGCGTTCTCTTTAAGGCAGAATGATTTGATGAAACCTGTTTCTGAAAATCATTAAAGTGCATTATTTATTTATTATACACTTAAACTATTATTAATGGAGTTTTCCTAATGCGACAGTTAAGAAATTTAAATATTCTTATAACATAAAGATTCAACAATCAATTAATTTATTTCTTTCGTTGTGAAAATATTACGTTCGTAAAATGTGATATCCACATAGCACCTACGAGCAAGTTAATTATGAGAACGAGTTTGACAATGAATGAGAATAATATAAGTATTAACATGTAATATAGTATGTACACAAAAACGTGTAAGTACTACCTAGTTACAAGTTTTTGCGTACTTATACTGATAATAGATACTTAAATTAATGATTTTATGTAACTAAATTTAAATAATTATATTACCAAAATAAAATAATAACTGCTGCTGTGCAGTCTGTAGCAATTCTTGACGCATTGCAAAAATTACTGTCGAGCGCTGCTAATATTTTAAAAAGGTCATCATATTCATTTAATTATAGGATTAAAGAAATAAGCTTACTTCTACAATCTGGGTCCAGTTCCTTTTCCCGACAACTCCAATAAGTGCAGAGGAGAGATATTACAATAAGCGATCCCATGACGGCACTGATAAAAAATAAAACACCGTGGTGAGGCGTAGAAATGGAGTAAGTAACAAATTACTTGGGTTTGGTATTCATATTTTTCGGAGAGTATTAAGTATTATGAACACAGTACGTAAAACATCAGGCCATTTGTTAATTATCCTAGGACCGCATATTTATGAGAAACTACTTATGTTGTATGTCCTCATGTAATAGAGAGTGAGATTAATCGGGAACTTTCAGTATTTCATAATAGAAAACCCCAATTATACTTTGACCGACTCCCAGGATTCAAAGGTCACGCTTTGCGACCATTAAGCGGCAGTGAGTCAAAAGGCTCCAAAGAGGTAATCAGTATTAAGGTATCTTAAACTCACAAGAAAGCATAGAACAATGCATCGTATTCCCTTTCATCGTCGGTGCTCTGGCAGGGCTCCGTGACGCTGATGTTGGCTCGCATGCCGGCGGCACCCAGGTGGCTCCTCGCTAGCATCACATCTAGCAGGCGCTCCACGGTGCGCGGCGCACATGCGGCCGGCACGCAAGCTCCCCATGTTAGCTCGTTTAAAGGACGAGTGTGTGGAGGACGGTGCTATAGAAAAAACATAGCTAATATAGACATATATTTAAATGTAATCTGCTCTTTCTAAGTTTAAAACACCACTAACGGTCGATGAGGGATGAAATCTAGATTAAGGGTCGTACTCGTATCACATATATCAACCCGGAAAGGGAACGTAACCTTTGTCCAACAGTGGACGTCTTCCGCTTGATGATGATGATATGTGCTACGCTACGACCCTAAGTCTAAAATCACAAATTCGCTGTAGGCTAGCGTGGTGAGCATTGATTCTACTTAGGAAAAACCGCTTTAACTCGCAGTGGGTACCTAAGCTTTTACAGACTGATAAATTAGACTGTTAAACCATGACAATGGAATCTATTTCACTTGTTCTATTTATCAACACCTCCGATTCTTTCCTTATGTTTCAACACTTTATATTTACCATTAGTGTTTAATGTCGTGTTTATTGTCTATACATCTCATCTCTTTCAATCAAGCGAAGAACACGCGACGTTTGCATAATTAGTTGAGTGGAGTACTAAACACGATACACCGTTAATTGTTTATATCATGTTGTAATCTAACCTTGTGGTTCCCGGTAAGAAAACGCAATCGCCGCTTACAGAATTGTCATCGGAAGCCTACCAACATACACACAATAAACTTTGATTTATTTATTACCTTGTCACCGGTATTACTTCCATTTTCATTACACTTTTGAATCAAAACGAAGTTATGATGTAAGGAGTGCAATTTTGTTGTCATTGATATAAAACAATTGCAAAACTCTTAACTTAACTCTTGATAACTAGATCACCAATCTCAGGGGAACTAATGATTTGTTTTTTTATGTGCATTGACAATAATATCTATAGGTACTTTTAAGTCCAACAGACCAACAGTCCAAGCATAGGAGAAAATTTGTTTCTACATATATTCTTAACTTAAATACATACATACATAAAGTCACGCCTAATTCCCAGAGGGGTAGGCAGAGAACACGGATTTATTCTGATACAATCCTGACATTTTAATAGTACCTCAATAAAATCCAACGCCGACTGATAGGGATAATAAGGCTTTTCAACCCGTCTTCTCACAGCTTTATCGGTCCTTTCTAAGACTATTTCTGCGAGGCAGTATTTGGTTTTCAGCTCCCGTTGTGTTTTAGTCCAAGGTGCGTTCATGCACTGGTCGAAGTTTCCTAGCTGGTACCGGTTCCCGAATAGCAGCCCTTGGGGTTCCGAAGCTTGGGCATCCCAGTCTGTGCATTAAAATTTCGTTCTAAATGATAGCTAGTTAATATTGGCTAAGTTTACTAATAAAATGTATAGCTATGAAAAGAATTTAGTAGATATTCTAAAGTTGGCAAGTTACAGTTGTGTATTTTCCATCATTTAACAAAGTTTTATTTAAATTTTAGTTATCATCCTTCTAAAAGTCCTGACCATGTTTCGGTCACATAAACTAATCTCAAAGTGCGTTAGTAAAAACACACATGCACTATCTATTGTCCCTTATACATTTTTTTAAGGGAAGTCAATTTGACTCGACTTATGAGAAATTAGGGGCTGGATCCACGGCACTACATGTATAGTTGCACACTTCCAAGAATGAGATTGTCTCACTTACAACTTCCCAACTTCGGGCGGCTACGAATAAGGTTTTACCGTAAAAAGTACATAACCCATTTCACCCGGTCTGGAATTGGAACTCGAGACTTTTGGACTATAACTACATGACCGACAAAGAAGTAATTTTTTTAAATAGCTTTTCGTATCAACTTACCCCAAACAGCCCAAAGAGTGAAGTTCTGCAAACTGTACATCAAACGGTTAATATGATTCAAGCACAGTTCTTCTTCTTCGGTCCAATTCTGATTCTTCAGAGTAAACAACACATCATCCAGGTACACACTACTTTCACCGTCTTGCACTTTTTTAGGAGAATCGTGTTGCTTTTCACTTGACTCTTTAGACATTACATTTTGTGTTTTGTTGCCTGCAGGCGGCGTCGTCAACGTTTCACTGTTCCCTAAATATTTCGCGGTATCTGTCACGTGGCATTTTATTTTATTTATTGCTATAATACCGAACAATGTCAGGTAAATGCACTTCATTGTTGCATAAGTCAGTAATGAACTGAAGCTGGCATAGTCTGTGTTTAGTTATAAAAGAATAACATTGCATAATTAAGTCAGGCGACGGCTAGTTTGTAAGCAATTAGTTTCTATTGTGATCGCGCCGGTACATCGGAATGGGGTAAGTAAATGTGTTGATTGATTGTGACTGGAAATTCACCCGCTCTGTATCAATAATAAACAAATTTCGATTAGGTTTCCTTAAAAAGATTAAAATCATTTGATTAAATTAGAATGACAGGTTCTAACTTTAATGACTAAACTTACAAACTATAACTGAAATTAGTAATCTTCTAAAACGGTAATACACGGTATGCTTTTCTGTAAACCTTTAAATATTAATTCCGGGAACTGTGCGTATCGGGAAACGCGCCATCTACCCTCCAAGCTTTAAATTATTCACCCTCGGAGCTCGCGCTTTGGAGAGTAAACTTGGGGTTGTAAACCAGGAGGTTTATTAGTTTCTTGTGAAAGCATAGATGGCGCGTCGCTACGCGTCGCACGGGTTTCTCAAGATAAAATGCCGACACGGAAATCTCATTATTAAACATTCATAATTTTCGGTATCGAGTTATGTTTTCTACTACTGGGTAACATAGCCTAAGGTTTTCAGTCGACGTTTTTTTAAATATCATCATCATTATCAGCCCGTTGCAGTTCACTGCTGGACACTGGCCTCTCCCAATGTACGCCACAAAGCCCGGTCTGCTGCTTTATGTAACCAGTCGTTGCCTGCCCTCTTATGTAAGTTTTTTTTAAATAGCTTTATTATAATTAACTGCCTTGTTGGCTAGTCTATGCCAAGTGTGACAGTTGAGCTTATGGTCCCGGGTTTGGTTTTCGGGTTGGGCAAAATGTTATTAGGTTTTTTTATAGGTGTTTCTCAGTGCCAGCACGGATTCCGGATTATGACAATAGACTCGCTCCCTATTAGGTACATTACTATATCATAAAGTAACTGGTGAAATGTGGGTAATACTATAAAATTCTGTCTACCGCTTCGAAGAATACAGGTGTGAATCTATGTTGTGTATTGTATGTATATGGTTATCATAGCTTGTTAAATTTCTTGCCTAGTTGACGTTTGTGTTTTTAGACCTCTGAGTCATGCAGTCGCTTGCTACGTCAACCTTACGTGGCAAAGATGTTAAACACTGAAGAGGCAGAAGATACCTTCTCTACCTAGTATAATTTTCAAAGGTTCCTTCACAGTCACAGCCAATCAGTAGGTAGAAACATTATGGACAAATAAGGTTCAAGTTTTTTATGTTATTATATAAGTGTTTCAATTTGTTATTCAGATTGGTAGGTGCCGTAGGTGAAAGGATAGGGTAAGAATGAAAGGGTTTTTTAAACGATGCGTGAAGCTTAAGATTTTGTTCATAGTGGACATTTCCGGGAAACAACAGGCTTGGAACTAATATTTGTGTATCACACAATTATTAGTCCCGTGAGGGGATCGAATCCTAATAAACTAAACTGGCGCTAATCTAGTGATAATTTTTCGCCATTTATTTTTTAGTAATAATATTCATCTAGCTAAAAGGTTACGAACGAAGACGTGTGATAGGATCGCAGCGTATGGCAATCCGTGGTTACTGTCTACCCCTCTGGGAACAGGCGAGACTTTATGCATGTATGTAAATGGCTATGAACGAAGTGAATAGGAAAAATAAAAACCAACTTGGATTTTCATAATTTATTGATATAATATAAATTCATAAATATACATACATTATTAAACAACTACATTTTTTCTACAGTTTCGAATACTTTTTATTTATTTTTATTTATACGTCGCAATGCTTAATTTATTACATAAAATAGTGCAAACTACTGCTAATATAAGGTACGAGGGTGCAAACTAAGTACGTAAGTACTATTAAGGATGCTCATACAACGTTGAGCTAAATCGCAATCACAACACACAACAAACCTCTTTTGGGAATTATTTTTTCAATAAACATCCCATGGACTAGGTACTGAAGACTATAATTCGTATTAATGCGAGAATACCAATGGATTAAAATAAATTTGGACAATATATAATTAAATACGATTTATCCTTTTATTGTGTTTACTTAGTTTTTTTTCCCACACTAGGAATTTCTCCTGTATCGTGGGTACGTTTAAAAAACTTGAAAAATCACATACACAAACACCCAGACTCGGGACAAACGTCTGCAGATCAGATAATTTTTGTCCCGAGCGAGAATCGAAGCGGCAGCCCTTAGCGCAGCAGTCAAATTGATTAGCCCCTGCGCTAATCAGGTCGAACTATTATATAATAACCGAACCGAACCGAAACTTGGGCCTGGCTGGTCATTTCATGTTAATTTATTTCGATGATATTTAATTGTGTTAGTTTAATTACGTAGCTTAGAGATCTGCCGGTGTGTGATGCGATCAGCTCCCTTACCATGAACTCTTAAAGCAAGACAGTTTAAGACTTAAAAGCGAGACGCCGTATTACACTGCTCGTAGCGGCCGGCGTCTCGCTTCCTCATCGTAAACGGTCCCGTTATAAGAGTTCATGGTAAGGGGGCAGCTTTTCCGTAATATGAGTGAACCTTATAAATGTATCTAGAATTATAAATCTATTATAAACTCTACAATATATTCTAATACAAGCGATCCTCTGCTAAAAATTAAAATAAATATATTGATTTTATTATTATTTTTATATTTTATAATTAAATTAGTTTACGTTAACGGGGTTTATTTAAACAGGTTCACCCACAGCATAATATACAAATTGATTACATCAGAATAAGACAATAGACGAAAAATTATGTTATTATTATTATCAGTTGTATAGTAACCTAATTATATAAGTATCTAGGTATGTAATCATAAACATTACTTTTATTTAACGTAGTTTACAATGTACTGTTGAGTTTTAAATTAATGTCTCCATTAATCATGATGATATATATAATCTGTTACCATAGCAAGCTGTGGGTAGCTTACCTATAGCTTTACAACAGAACTCTAATATCTTTCCCTACGTGGAACCTTAGTTTAGTATATTATTGATTATATCTATTTATTATTTACAGTACAATATTATGCAATATAAACAAACATTTTAGCGGAAAATGCACGATGACTGCATAACTAAATTGTAAAAAAGCTTATAAAATAAATATAATGTGTTTATTATATAACACAGAAAATTGTTCCTAAAATTATACAATTTATTATGAATATATTAATGAATAATATATTATTTATTACTAAATACTAAAATCTTATATATTATTAGCGTTTTTAATATTTACATCTTTGGAACGCGTTACAACGACACACTGACTAGTTTTGACTCTGTTTATATCTTTTAATTACAATTCCTTATGAACTAAGAATAACATAGTAAGTTAAACAATTTCATTTTATGAAACATTAACAAATTATGTCATTATTTAATCTACTTATAACTAGATATACATATTTACTTAATCTATAATTTTTGTTAGGAAATCTGAGTTTGGTATAGAAAAGTACGTATTTTTTGGCGTAGCCTAGGTTAATTATAAACTGCCTCATAATGTTTAGACAAAGGGTCACCATAGCACGATACGATGCAAAGTATGAATCGTAATATTAAAATATACTGAAACTGTAGAAAGTATTTTGTGTAGTTTTTAAGTAGTTTTCTTTTTTCTTATATTTTTATAATGTTTATTTATTTGATGACACCTATAAACTACTAACTAGATTTTTGACTAGATATACATTGAGATTTGAGATCCTTATAATTACAGTAACGACTTGCTGGTGATGACTAGAAAGCCCTTTTGACTAGACTTACTCGTAAATTATTTTAGTTTTTTTTAATAAATATAATTTAATTATAAACGATAAGTGACTAGATTAAACAATTCAATAAAGACTAGATTTACTCAGAGACTAGATAAATGTTCATACAATGACTAGAAAATGAAATTTATAATTATATTTTAAAATGTGTTTTATTAAACTTATTTTCTTATTAATTAACCAGAAAACTTGACTAGAAGTTTCAAATGAGACCACAATGTTACTTATTATTTACTATAATATATAGACTAGAATTTTCAATGACTAGAATGACTAGACTTTTAAATTATTAATTCTAAGCAATGACTAGATATTTTTTGGTTTCAAAGTTAATAAAGACTAGAAATCCTTTTTTCATTTAATATACTTTGTTTAATATATTTGATTATAAATAAAAATGGTAAATAAATGAGATCTATCATATTATAACTAATGACTAAAAAAAGTAATGCTATATTAATAAAGAACCAAGTTCAATTTTTTTGATAATTTAAAATGTTTTTAAATACGTATGTGCTTGAAGCGTTTTTCGAATAGGTATTTGTTGTCTCAACAGTTCAGTTCATGATTTTTTTAACTTTCACCGTGTACAGATAATTGAAATTGAAGTTCCACTGTAGCGTCTATTACAATTAAAATTGCTGTAAATGTTAACAATATTTTTCAGTTAAAATACCTAAAATGTTAAATATAATCTATTTATTAAAATTCATCAAATTATTTACCTATAGTGTTACGTAATATAATATTTTATGAAAACATGTTTTATAAAAATGATCCTGTAAATGAAAAGTGACAAGTTTGTTTACATTTATAGCAAATCTTATTGAAACAAATTATGTGATGTTACGTGGCGGGTTCAGTTTCGACGAACTGGTAATGTTGAAATAGTAATGAGTCGGCGGAGTGGCCGGGTGGTGGGTTCCCGTCGCTCGCACACCATCTAAAAATATGCTCATGCACCGATCGATCGTGGTGACCCTTCGCGCTTGACTTTCCGATCGAAATGTATGCCAATACTGTCTTACAAAACTATTTAGATTACTACAAGATAATTATGATTTTTTTGTTACTTGTAAGTACGTACTTATGAGAAATAAGTGTTAACTAATAAAATGGTATAAAATGATTTTACAATAATATAATTTAATGATGCAACCATCGAAAATACACCTTGGCAGAAAAAAAAAATGCATAAATTCTTTAAATATGGTCAAATAATCTATACATTGAAATACTACTTAAATTCCAACCTTAGATTTATTAAATTCGAATTTAATTTTATGAATGGTTATATAATATTATTTCGTAATCTACTATATAAAAATAATGTAAAATAATATTTTATAAATAAGACTGATTTTGACTTTAAGTTTCTTACGGGCTAATAATTTAATTTTATTTCTATACGTTATAATTTATTTACTATAAAATATTTATTAAATCGATCATTGGTTAATTATAATTCATTCATATAATTACACTATACAGTTTTATATAAATAAGTTCACGTTGAATGTTTGACATCTATGTGATTTGATAAATTTGGAATGTGCTGTAGGAGATCATAGATATTTACATAACTTTACTAATTAATTATATTAAATTAATAACTAAACACACGACATGCCTATTTACAATGACTACTTCTATACATTGATATTTAAATGTTATTTATATTCAATTTTGATATGATAGCGTTTTAATTATACATTATAATATTTTGTATAACACTACTGACTAATGTAAATGACTATTAGAAATCTCTATAAACTTTTAATTAGGTACAGTCGCGAGATAAAAAATTGACATAGGTAATATAAATCTGAAATGATTTCAGGTAATGCGATCACACGAATTTTCAAGGAATACGAAGGGGCTTTCCATTACAATGCTGATGGCTAAGTGCGCAGATATCACTTGCAACGCACTACTGTACCTACCTAAAGGTAATTTTTTAATAAAGTAAATAGTGTGCACCAAATCAAATCTTACTATATTAACACATCACATCTCAATGTAGATGCGGTCTGCTTCCCGACTCACCTTTTTAAGAGAAATACATGTGCGCGTCATGTGCGTAAGGAGCAGAGTACGGGTACAGAGTGGTTGCGACGGGTGCGTACGGGGGCAGCCTCGGCACCGGCCGCAGTACCCTGCGTCACCCGTCCATCGTCCCCCCGCCCCCGCCTTCATCCTCCGAGCCCGTCACGTCGAGACTCCTGGAGTCTTCCGAAGAACATGAAGACCCACATCGAGGCCGCACTCCCTCCCAGCTCAACTCTTGCTGAGGAGGTGGGATCTTGTTCCAGAACGTGTTGAAGTTGTTGTCTCGCATCGTGTCCTGTTGTAATTTTTTTGTTTTTTTTTTTATGTACGGAAAATTTCAACCGAGTTGCAACAGAAAAAATATATTTGGTAACATGATCCTAAAGTATATGTATATAATATGATATATGTATATTATGGCTTGACGACCTGTTTCGCTAATGAGTCACGATAAAAAAGTGTCTCAGTATTTTATCAGCAATCTAACCAGTAAGAAATGTTGCTTTTTATTAGGCCTTCATAAGTATATCACCTACTGCAGGATTTATTCAAAGTTCGTAGTTCTTTTACTTACCGGTGGATAAGCAGGATATTCGGCATGGACCTGCCTGAACGCAGATGGTTCCTTCTCAGGCTCATTTTCAGGCTGCTCATGGGCAAGCATGTGCTTCCGAAGGTAGGCCTGTCTCCGGAACAGCTTGCCGCATCGTTGACATGGAAACCGGCCAGCGTCAGCCGGTTGGGGCTCGCGCCGCTTCACCGCGCCCGGTACCCGAGGCTTATGCCAGCGACGGTGAGAAGCCAGATTTGCCGGGCAGTTAAATACCTAAACCAATGGAAATCATGCTTTTAAACCAACTGCCTATTAAAGAAGAATTCACCAATGAACCATAGATACACTTACGGACACTTAAACTACAATTCATGGTGCCTTTCCTTTCAGGACTGTTCTGGCCTAGAATTACTAATTCTTGTACTTTAGTTAGACATTCGACTAAAAAAGTAAGCGTCGGAAAAGCAGTAAATTATTAAAATGCTTATGTTATAATAACATGACCAATTAGAATGCTATAATACAACTATTTTAAACTTATCAAGCAAACGCTTAAATAACGAACTAATCTATATACCCATATGGGAATAAAATAAAACTATTTCCCAATAATACTTATGCTCCACCGGTTTGCATCAATTTGTAACCATTTATTGCTAGCATCACGGAGATAAGTGCTAATATTCTCTCGTCACGCATCACCAAATGATTCAATTAGTGGACGCCCTTGTAAAAACATTTCATGTCACCACTTGCGGCGGCTTCCCATGGAAATATGCCAAGTGCACCATCGAGCCACCCTCGCTTACCGTTCTCACGCACAAAAAATTACCACCTTGTATCAAATTCGAGAGATAACTATAGTTTAATCAACTAATGACAAATGAACTGGGATGTCATAAAACTGTAAACGTATATTATATTTGTTATCAAATATTATTGATTAATAAATGTTCACGTGGGAAAACCGATAGGCGATACGATCTACAGATATGGAAGTTCATCGTTAACGTTTATTAGTAGAGTAAAATATTATTATGGCATCTATCTAAATTAATTACACTTATTGATTAACCTTGGTTCTAGTAAAACGTAATTTAGAGATTATATGAAAATATTGCGATTGTCAAGCATTTTATTGCACGTTATTATTTCTAAACGGGCCTCACGTGATTAAATGTGAGTAAGTAGGTTGAGTACGTAACTGAAACGTACCTTGTCGCATTCCGGACATCGATATTCAATGTGCACGATTCTCGAGCACCGATGTTGCGCCAATGCAAAGGCGTCGCTGTACAGCCGCCGACACAGCCTACATATGTAACGGCCCAGTCTGTTCTCTATGGCCGCTATTAAAGCTTTGGCTTCGTCAGTCACTTCCACCACGTTAAACGCCGGATCAATGTCTCCCTAGAAAAAGTACAATTATAAGCATGCAAGCCAACATTCGCAACAAAAACGATTCCTTATCACACAAACAATTACGCCTATTAAATAATTCCATATAATTAACATTTTTATTACGTCTAAATTGAACGTTACAGTACACTATCTCAATTTAAAGGACTGTACTGTGGTATTGAGACGGCGATTTATATCGTATTTAATGTACACCCCTGTCGTAAGCGTTCTGGCTCGCCCTTAAAGCTGTTATTACCGCAAAACCCAGAACAATACCCGATTTCATACCTATTTAATTGCTTAAGCGATAAGGAAAGTCACCGTGCTGCCCGCTGTAATGGTATGGTAAGAACGTCTAATTAATAGTTCCTGTGCAACTTTGCCATTTATTTTAGATACGTACGTGATTACACTTTGTTTGCAGTTTGCCGTGAATGTTTTATTTTTGTACTCGGCCTGAATACGTGAAAAATGTTTTTAATATTTACCTTGCGGACGACTAGTGTTTCATCCTCGGCCAGATCGCGAATGATGGTACCAGAGACTGGAGAAGTCTTGTCTTCATCAAACATAAGCTTTCTAACAGCTTTACTTTTTTTTAATGTCTGTGCACAAGGTTTTGGGGACTTTTTTGGTCGTTCTTCTAAATCTCTTATTTCTACTACTTCTGGCGAACTTCGGCCACTTTTTGATGGAGTTTCTTCGTGCGGCAAACATGTTTTCAGTTCTTCGAAAAATTGTTTAGTGAATTTTAATTTCTTAGCTTCGGGACTGTCACTATCGTTAGAGTTTTCGTCGTCGAGTTTTCGTTTTTCCGGTTTATTTTCAGGTTCGTCTTTGCTGTCATTGTCTTCAAAATGTCGAAATATTTTCGTTGGTTTGTCTGGTTTGCTGTCGTCGGTAGTTTTTCTTTTATGTGAGGGTGGCGGCGTGCACGGAGGGGTTATAGGTGTTGTGGATTTGAGGGATAGGTCGAGTGGTACGAGCGGTTCATTATAGTAGGCCAAATACTGCTGAAGAAGTGTCGGATGCTGTTGAGGAATCAGGTCGTGGAGATAGTTGCTAGAGATGCGCACCGGTGGAGCCGCATACTGCTGGTAGAACCGCGATGAGTTCAGACGATGGAAATGCGGCAGAGCCGCCTCCATATTTACTGTATTGATATATAGTGGAATATTTTCTGTTCAGTGATTTCGGTACTCATTGTGTAAATCATGTTCTTCGTTGACTGTTGTCAACATTTTAATGAAATCTGTAAAGAGCAAAGGTTTGTTATTTATCTACCGAAGAGGTGAACATTAATAAAGTAAAGTGCAACGCAGAGATGTTCAAGGGTCTCGACAAAACGTACAAAAGGCGAGGCGTTGATTCGATTGTCGTCGAGTGGTCCATTATTTGATTGTAACTACGTGGCAACGATGTAGTTTGATAAATTGGTGCACACTACTTTAGTGATTGAACCGATCAAAATAACATTGTTTAGGAATCAATTTGATATTGAAATTGTACCATTTTGATGAAAAAAATTGTTAATATTGTCAATAAATAACTGTTAGAAACGCAAATACATTAAAAATAAATATCGCATGAAAAATTAACAATTAAAAACATATAAGTTTAATTTTATAGGCGCTTTAGGACGTAATCGCAAATATTTTTGAATGTGACTTTGAAGTGCACATTACAGCACAACATGTAAGTTCCGTCAGGTTTCACACGCAGACTATGTGGAATGTTTATTAGTTATAATTTTTACTACTCACTTTCATGCTATTGTTCTAAATTATACAAATATTTTACTTCTAACATTAAGTACTGTGTAATTGTTATTTAATACGTAAAGTTGAATTTCACCCTAATATATTCGAAGATTTTTAACGTAGATGTTCTCTAATCGATTTAATCAAAATGTTGTTTATCGGTACATATAAACTAGCAAGAGCTCGCGCTTCAACAAGTCTCTTGAAGCGTAGGTAATATAATAGGTATTGTAATTACATTGAATTATTATATTTATAGAAAACCCAGGTAAAAATGCCTCTTATTTTTTTTTAATAACGGGACATGTGCCGAACCTTCTTAAATAAAAAACTGATTATAGAAACATAATATACTATACGTTTTGATATTCTAGCTAAACGGAGTTTTCAAACTTAGCACTATCATGATTGCTCGGCATAAATTAAAAGCAAAATAATTCGTTATTTTGAATTTCTAAGCCCTCAATAAGTCAATGCAACGTTGACATGCTGAAGATTTGAACAGGCTTACATCAAACAATCTGATACCGCCGGTAATCCGCGTCTAGTTCGCAATCAAGGGGTGTCGCGCTGCCAACGTTACCTAATTACTGTCGCCGCCGTCGCTCCCACGCTCGTGCCGACCCTACGGAGGGTAATACACCCTCTCCATTTAATACGTTTTATTGTTTGGTTAGAGCAAATATAGTGAATATGTTGTGGTAAACGGATGTTTACACTGCGTTAACTGTTTTGTACTCAGATGTATTGCTGATGCGCTTTCAAAAAGTTCTTACCGTAGTAGTGAGGCCATTATATTTATAACTAAAATGTTTTTATAGTAATATATTGTACTGCTTGCTAACTGTGATCAATATTGGTAAAATTAAAATGGAAAAAAAAGGTTTATAGCTATGTTGCCCGATAAAATTAGTTTATTAGAAAACTTGCAACAAACTTTACCGTCTACCCAATTTCTATAAATCGCCTATATGTGGTCATATAAAGTATGTTAATTATCATATATTGAAATGGTAAGCAATATCATTAAATAATCATAGTTCTAGGTCGATATTTCATATGAATATAATATTGGCTTTATTTGAGGTAGAACTTTACTTCATTTGGGCGGATTGAATAATTTGGGCGGGCGGCTAATAAAAGGAGGCGGGGCTCGGCTTTATTTATGAATATATTATTTATTTGAGTTTCGAATACATTTTAATACGTTATATAACTATCACTGAGTATTCTACTGCAGGAGACCATCTCTATAAGGCAGCTGATTTTAGTTTTATCAATGATATTTTGAAATTACACATTTCATATATGTTTTAGGGTATCTCGATTAAACTGCAATGAAGTTACATAACGTATAAAACCTGCTTCTATATTAATAAGAATTCTAACCAAAACGATGCGCAAAAACGCTTTTAAATATCAGAATGAGCGTTGAATGGGGGTCATTGAAGTGGTCGTGAGTTGAAATCACTCGCCGTCGCACTGTTATACTGAACCCATTACCAATACAAACCCGTACCGTTTATTCAGGGGCACTGGTAAGACGCATTACAAGTACTTTATACTTTTAAACAATTATTGTTTGATAGATATTATACCTACAATAATTTATTCATGCAGAAAATTTATTATATTTGTCGATAGGCACTTGGTTAAATGAAATTTACTGAAATATCAAACGCAGTGTCATGTAGTGAATCTTAAATATCCAACATTTTTAAATGAATGTGACAAAAATCAATAACTATGAGAAATATAACAAAATACTCTACCACTCTACGTAATAAAATCATTACTCAAAACCCCAATTAATAAATGATTCATATATGAAGGAACACCTCACATACAAATTACCACACCTACCAGAATGATACAAGTACATTAAATCCAACGACTATTTAGGTGTTACTTATGTCAATCGTTGAATAATTAATGCGTGTCGTCCCACTGTCACAAGGCGCTGTACGTGTACAATCGTGGTGACCGCGACGTGTGACTAATTATAGGTATTCAACACTATTCGTCACTCAATGAAATGTTAACACCGATTTTTAAATGATCTTTTAAAGGAAACGAGAAATTTTATTGTTATACATTTAAGCTTGTTAAATTAGTGTCGTTTAGTATTAGTTGTTTTCTTATTAGCGGTTACAGTTTAGCTAGCGTCCTAGTCCAGTTTGTCAATCGAAATTATTCGGTTCCAAAAACATGTACCTTTCTCGACCAATAATAAATGTATATTAAAAATATATTTATATGCTTTATGTTTGTAGCGCACCGAATAAAAAAACAAGAGTAATCATTGGGTATTTTACCAACCACGGTTTTCTTATCACTATCAAACTATTTAAACTTCGAATTGTCGTTCCGAAAACTCAATCTCTACTCAGCACAACATTCGATTTCTTACAAACATTAACATTGTCACTTGAACAAAAAGCAGAACCTATTAAATTCATTTGTATATACTACACGCTTAAGTATACAATGTTTTAAAAGATAACTCAAATCAAAGTCCTCGAACACTTTTCGCGTTGCGTGCGCCTACGGGCTACGAGTATCTCGTAGCACTTAATTACCGTTGCACAATTAAGCATAGGTAAGAGTGTGTCCGGCTTCGGCAAACTTTGTCCGTTCTACAAGTTGGGCCGAGCGTTAGCCCGTATATGATATCTGATATTGTACGAGAAGAAGAAGTTTTTCGATAGTTTGCTACGATAGGTTTGCTACAGCACGTGCTCGCGGCTGCTTTGTTTAGCTTTCGTAGTAGGGTTCATTATAGCGTTAGTCCTACAATTAAATATTTTAAAATAAATCTCCAATCGTAAGTGAATCTAGTTACCTTCACGTTTTACAATGTATTTTATATGAAAACGATGAAAGAACTTGTGGTATATAAAATCAAATGAAGAAAACAAAACTTCATTACATTATTTAACAAAATCCAACAAATATATCTAAAACTCTCAAACGACAAATTACGAGAGGAACGAAACTAGTCAGGCATTCCTGAATAGACATCTTAATAAACCTGGAGAATACTCCATCCTAATTTAATAATATTTTATAAAGAAACAATCAAAATACCAAAGTAATAGTACTATTACTTACTAATTGGACGCGCACATATACATTTGGAACATATTTAAATCAAAATTTCTCAATAATTTCATTCAACAGTTAATCTTCTAACTTAAATACCTTTTAAAACCCAGAATTATAAAACTATGAACCATGAAAAGTGAGCTAGGTAACTGCAAAACCGAATATAGGTAAAACTATTTAAAATTGATTCTAAAATATTACGGGAATACGTCTATGTACATGATTAACATCACAAACATGTTCAAATAATCATAATATAACAAGAAAATTCATTACAAACAATAAATTGCAAGTTTAATTACATATTTTGATATTAAAGGGGTTTAAAAGCACGTTGATTGAAAAATTGCAGCGAAATCAAAGCAAGATGCCAATCTGCCACGCGCGAACCGAAACGCAGGTGCGTGCTGAGGGCGTTACTATGGCGAAAACTTAAGTAAGTGAGTCATACCTTTGCTTGGTCCTCTTCTGAGTCAGCCGACGACACCCCTGCACACAGGAACTTTTAGAAAAATAAAACTAAACTGGCTACCAAAAAAAAACAACTAAAATCTGTTATAATTTAAAACTTTTTAGAATTTTGATTTTTAAAATGAGTTTGTTCAAAGAGTTCGTATGTAAAGTTTGGTTGGTTTGGTGGTGTAGTTAGGGGTGCGCGGTTGTCCGCTCGGTAGGGCGGTCGAGACAGGACTGGCGGGTTGCAGCAGGGCGCGCGCCCTGGCGCGTGCGGCCGCCGTTACCCCCGTACAGGGTGCTGTTAATACACACTTTTTTTTACTTCAAACCTGATTTTGATACGAAATAATAATACTTAAAAAGAGGTGGTGTGCAGTTACCATATCGTAATATTTTGATTGGAGTAATGATGGTAGATTCGGTTTTAAAATACTTTTTATTTTGTAACTTTATAAGTGCGATTTGGAAATCTTGGTAAGTATAAAGGGGTAGCATCTTATACAATTATTTAGTAATACTCAAAAAATAATAATCAAAAGCACGTGTTCCTTACCTTTAAGGTCCAAAACACTCCATACTACAATTGAACCGTATCTACAGGATCGAACAATGTCCGTGAGCCCCCATGCACGCGCCACAAGTGTCTACTTGGGGTTTTTTAAACCTTTACCTTGTAATGTGTGCAGATACCAGATAACGCCCCTATCTTGGGGACTACCTTGTGACAACTCATTTGTTTTTCGAACCGGAATCAACATGCTACATGTTCGAAACTTGATATTCCGTCGAGTTTTATTTTTTATATATTTTAATTTTTCATATATAAATTACGATACATGTTTTTTATATATTGTACCTAAAGTTAGTTCAGAGCTACAATTTTCATCATTATTCGCAACCTGACTTCATTCACAACTTTGTTTATTCCACTCTTTGTTCAAAGTTTTCACGCTCATGTAAAAGAGATAATTTAAATAACAGTCAAGTACTATGATATGAATATAAAAGATTTCTTTGGTTACTTTTCGTATATAATCAAAACCGTGTGAGTTTAGCTTCGAGATAGTTACAATGGTAGTCATTTTAATGTTTAACATGAACTTGACAAAATTCAAGGTAATTACCACATTTTGTTACATAGCTGTTAGGTAATCGTTTTTGTTATTTTTTCGACGATAGACATTATTATTCCTTTTGTTGAGCTTGCATACCGTAACATGTTTTTTAAGCTATTACTATTTTTAAACATTTACTTGCTTTTAAAATAAAATGTATGCGTATCACTGCCGTAATTTAATCGATGGTTGACATTTATTTGGTATTTGTAGAATAAATTTTAAGTCCAATTAAGCAGCTACGTAAATCAAGAAAATAAATTATGTTGAAAAAAGAAAATGCAGTTTCAAAATGGTTATATCTTACTGCAAAAGGAATGATAAACATAACATTTTGCTTGTTCTCTTTTTACGGCTGCAAATAATTTCCCAATAAATCCATTAAACCCATCAAAAAAACAAAGTTTAAGTATAAAAGGAAACACAGAGATATGTTTGGTTGGGCGGATCTGCGCGCCGCCCGCCCAGGCATACCGCCCAATCCGCTGATGCTCCGCCCTCTACGCCGCCCATAGCTGTGAGAAAATAATTGAATGTAATTGAATCACGAGTCTGGATTATTCAATTAACGCAGCACACTGGCCGTGTTGTGTAATTAGTGCAATTGTCGCCTGTGAGCTACCGCCGGCACTGCGAGTCGCGGGTCGACCGCAGACTTTTGAACACGATCATCTATGCTTGTTCATACTAAATGGGATGAACATAATGTTTTAATCAAGTTAAATGTAGGAAGTTTCATGTAGCAATCAACGCTGTATACAGATCAATGCATGTTCGAATAGCCTCGCCTACTTACACTCCATCCAGTGTCGGGATGTGTTCAATTAATATAACAATAATACTCTAGTATGGTTGTTCGCGACGAAGCGTCACCAACATTCAATTGTTATTTGTATTACCTTAAGAGTTATACGCAATAAAGATAGTATTAGAATAGATAGTTACGGCGATACTTCGCCAATAGCGTTTCAGCTAAAATAAAGCATTGTGATAGGTTTTCAGGACAGTGAGTCACTGAAAATAGGGTAATTTAGGTCTTGTTTTATTTAATTAATAAACTTAAACTCATAAACAGGTAGTCATACACCTAGAAATAGTTTAGAAACCCACTGTTGAATTCCTTGACTTGATCATGACGGTAAGAGTGTTATAACTCATGAACGGTTAGGAACCCTGGGTCTAGACTTACTCTGAGTACTAGCCCCAGCCGTAGTATGCCCTAGACACTCTTATCCTCGTGATTGAAAGAGGGATAGGCAGATGGGCAGCTTTTTTTGCAATAACATGAAATGCGATTCTTTGTATCGGCACATAAGGGTATATGGTGCCTTATGTGCTTGATATGTAATGTTTAGATAGCTTAACTTCGTTAATTTAATAGATTAGCTAGTGCTTTCAGTTTATTTCATGAACCTAGCTCTTGTAGTTTTCTAGATAATCGCCTAGAAAAATAATATTCCACCAAAATTTCCAATTTTTTCCCCTTTTTCATTCCACAACTTTTCAGCCATAAGGCTTAGGAGGTACCACTATACCTCATTAGATAGGTGGGATCAGCAGGATTCCAATGATGTATGACACACCTGCGTACTGATTAGGGTATAAGTAGAATAAGCAAAAAACTGTATATTTTGTAATAATTTTGTATAATAAAGTTTGTCTCGGGGAACGGCTCGCGGTGGCTCTCGTTATGGTAAAGGAGCGTCGTACTTAAGAGCCATTTTACATTTTTACGCAGTTTTCTAAGATTTCGTACGCCTAATTTACCATCTTAAGTAGTATTTAGGAATTGATATATCAATGTAAAATGTAGATCAATCTTTCGCATTGACACATAAGCTAATAGATTTACAAAAAATAACTTAATTGCTATATGGTGATCAATCTCCCGCAACACGTTTTCTAAAAAATCATCGCAGAGTCAATTTCGGGCTCCAAATTCTATTAATTACATTCACAAATTTAAACGATAAAAATACAGTAAGCATCAGGCATATATTTTTATTGAAACTTACGGTGGAACATTTTCGATTAATTACACTTTTAATTGATAAAAAAAATAAAACTGAAACCTATTTTCACGGTTTATACTGTAATTTTATCGCGAGTTTTTGGTTTGAATAAAGGTATATTTTAATTTTAAAATCATGTCATAATAAACTATGCTCTTTATGAAATCGAATAATACAGTGATTTTCAAAATTCCTTTATTTAATTAGAAATCACATCATTTTCAATATCACTCCAAATCACAATAAATTACGATGCACAAACCTAGAATGATCAGTCGGGCCCGAGCGCCCAAAGAGGTAGGATCTGTGTCACTTTTTTCTAATTTCAAATTACGAAAATTCGTATTGCAAACGCATGTTTATACTACGACCACAACGTTTTCATTTTCTATGTATTATTTTCATTCGGTTTTGTTTATTATCAAGTAAAACATATTATTTTATTAGTTTATGATATTTTATTAAATTAATATTTAGCTACTTTAATCTTGACTGTACTATTTTTATGACTTTTGGTGCCATTTTAGCATGATGCCCATGCTAAGCTTGAATCTAAATTGATAAAGGAAATTTGAAAAATGATGTACTATTTTTGTCCGCGACTTGGTCCACTTGGATTTTTTTTACGCATGAAAAGTTGCTTGTAGCCTTTAATATGGTAATCCAGGTTATAAACTATCTATGTGCATTTTTTTTATGTCCTTTCAACCGTTTTTGCGTAATTGAGTAATAATCCTCCAAAAATACAATCGCTTACATTTATTATTAAAATAAATTTTACAAAGCATGATCTATTTATAATTGGTGAATAAATTATTATTGTAGAAATTATAATTTGTCTAAATAAATTACGAAAGAAATAAAAATATTTTCATAAATCTCGAATAAGAAACATTGTCATAACGATCAAAATTTTTATGTCCGTCTCAAAACTCTCGCTACACTGTTTGCATTGTTTTTGTGTGGGTGCGCTACGCACACATGACAATTTTGACAGAATTCGAACGTCACAATTTTGTGAAATGGCTCTTAAGTGCGCGCTCAAATCGGGTCATTTGTAGTCATCGGCAGAGCCCATTTTTTTGTTAACTTAGAATCACTTGAAGAATTTAGAAGCAGTCGAGTCGTTCCCTGAATAGTCCTGAAGAGTTATAAAATAGTGTTTTCATTAGTCCGAGGTACGAGATACCCCTTCTTCGTAAGTATAGATATCTTCAAGCTACGGTGTCATTCACAGGGATCCCTGAACCGTAGGTGCAGGACGTGAGAGCTTCACGAGTGTGGTACGCTGGTATTGTACTCGACCGAAGCGCCCGTCTGGCACATCTGATGGTCCTTCGAGCCGGATCTCCGTGTGGGTGCCGCTGAAGACAGAAGACTTATAGCTACGACTTCAAGCCAACTTCAAGAATGCCGGTTACCAGATCGCAGGGCAAGGCGCCTGAAGAACGGGTGGTGGAGGCGAGCAGAGAACATCCCCCCGCCATTCGACATCAGCTACCCCCGCGTTCACCATCCACGATCGAGGGCGCCGAGTCGGCGCGACCACCGCAAGCGGCCGGCGGAAACAACACGCCTACACTAACCCTGATACCGTTGGAGCGTGTCGAAGTTGAGCCCGTAGCTACGTCGAGTGCCAGAAGGGGAACCCGCATAGAGAAAGACTATTCAGACAGAACGATGAAACCAACCGATAAGAGCATGCCGATGACTACCCGGGGTGACGCCCGTCAAGAATATCAGAGACCGCCGTCAAACAAGACGAACCGGTCAAACAGAAAAGCTATGAAAGCACGTGAAGACTTATTGAAAATTAAGTTGGAGCTTGCCCAGTTAGCGTTACAGAGAGCCGAAGAGGAGTCGGACGATGGCTACATAGATGACAGGATATCGAACGACGAGTACGTGCGATCCTGGCTGGAAGAAGCGCCGGAGCCTGAACGATTCAGGTCCAGAAAGGAGGACATCGCCGCCGAGGGAGACGACTTGCCACCCCCTGCGGAATCAGAAAATATAGTGAACCTCCAGCTAACAGGGCCTTCTATGAAACCCAGTGATGAGAAGAATACAGTGCCATCAAAACAGATAGAGGACTCCAAGGCTGAGGACTCACTCCGTCCGTTCATCACGGAGTTGACGTCTGCTATAGCGTCGCTAGCCGACAAGAAGATAGGACCATGGACTCCGAGCAACCCCTCGGCGTCGAAGGTCATCATGACGCTCCCGAATTTCAGCGGGGCGCATACAGAGTGGTTGTCATTTCGTGCCATCTATGAGACCACACGGGGATATTTCAACGACGTTGAAAACACAGCGCGACTCAGAAGGAGCCTACGCGGGAGAGCGCTCGAGACAGTGAGCTCCGAACTTATCGGACATGCGAGACCGGACGACATCATGAGGGAGCTGGAGCTGCAGTTCGGCCGTCCAGACTCAATAGCACAAGCGGAGACAGACAGACTGCGAGGACTGCCGCGCTGCAGTGAAACGCCCAAGGATATATGTACGTTCGCGAGTCGAGTCCGGAGCGGTATCGTCACTCTTCGCGCTCTCAAGAAGGAACATTACCTCATGAATGCTGAGTTGATGCGTGTGCTCACAGAGAAGCTACCGAATTCCCTTCGTGTGCAGTGGTACAGGACGTACACAGAAAAATATAACTCAGTGCCTAACCTCACCCTCTTCAGTGATTATATCACCGAACAAGCTCGGTTTTGTAGTGCTTTCGCGCCGCCGGAGAACATCAGTGCCGCCGACGGGCCCGTGCAGAGACGTGCGACGCAGAGGACTCACACAGCTACGGACAGACCGACCGCGAAATGCCGATTGTGCGACAAGAGCGGACACTACGCATCCGACTGTGCTAAGTTCAAAGAGGCGTCGCCGGAGAAGAGATGGGAGCTCGCTAAAGCGCAACACATGTGTTTTCGTTGCCTACGGACGAGGCGATATGGTCACACGTGTAAACCTAAGAAGTGTGGTGAGAAGGGGTGTCCAGCGACGCATCATAGACTCCTTCACGGCAGTAAGAAGCCCGCGGCCGAGCAGAGCGACAAGCCAGAGACTCCAACAGTGAATAACTCGACTCAAGAGACAGTCGCGAGCTCGCGTGCTACCTCTAGTCACGCGTATTTGAAAATAGTGCCTGTGAGAGTGATCGGACCGGCGGGAGAGCTGCCGACGTATGCGCTTCTCGACGACGGATCGACCGTGTCGCTGATAGATGAGGACGTCGCCAAGCAGATCGGAGCTAGAGGCCGCGTTGACCCTCTTAAAATAGGAGCGATCGGAAACACTATGATCGACACACCCGGTTCGCGTCGTGTCACCGTTACGCTCGCGAGCAGAGGAGACAGCAGAGTGCCGTTCAGAGCGCGCACTATACCGAAGCTCGACCTCGCCCCGCAGACTGTCAGTGAAGAGGACATATCGCGATGCAGCCACCTGCAAGACATCAGAGAGCAGCTGATATACAACACAGGCGCACCCAAGATTCTTATTGGGCAAGACAACTGGCACCTACTGTTAGCTAGCGAGGTACGTAGAGGGCCGCAGCATCAGCCCGTCGCGTCGCTAACATCGGTCGGTTGGACTCTGCACGGTGCGCACACAAGGACTCTGGGTCAGCAGGTGAATTACGTCAACGGACTGACGAACGCTGACCAGAAACTCGAACAGCAGCTACGCGAATTCTTCGCCCTAGAATCACTGATCGTCAACCCGCGACGCCCAGACTCTGACCCAGAGAAGCAGGCAGAGGACATCCTGAGTAAAAATACCGTACAGTTAGAAGATGGACACATAGAAACCGCTATGCTGTGGAAAGACAGCCGCATAGAAATGCCAGATAGTTATGAGACAGCCATAAAGAGACTCGTCTCTATAGAGAAGAAGCTGGACAGCAAACCTGCACTCAGAGACCGATATATAGAACAGATAGACGCCCTCGTCAAGAAGGGCTACGCAGAGAAAGCTCCCAGCACCACTACACCCGGTAGAACCTGGTATCTACCTCACTTCGATGTCTTCAACCCGATGAAGCCGGATAAACTCCGTATAGTACACGATGCCGCCGCCAAATCGCGTGGGATGTCGCTCAACGACTTCCTCCTAACAGGACCCGACCTGCTGCAGTCGCTGCCGGGCGTGATGATGCGCTTTCGCAGACATAATATCGCCGTCTCCAGCGACATCGCGGAGATGTTCATGCAGGTGAAGGTTCGCAGAGAGGACAGAGACGCACTCCGATACCTCTGGAGAGGAAACAGACGTGAAGGGGCGCCCGAGGAGTACCGCATGACGTCCATCATCTTCGGCGCAGCCAGCTCACCGTGCATGGCCATATTCGCGAAGAACTGGAACGCGAGGAGATACGCCGCAGAGTATCCAGAGGCCGTGGAGGCAATAGTAGAGAATCATTACATGGATGATTACCTGGACAGCTACAGGACATTAGAGGAGGCGACGCGCATCGCGACAGCTGTCAGAGACATACACAGGAAGGCACGCTTCGAGTTAGGAAAGTGGGTGTCAAATAGCACCGAACTTATAGAAAATATAGAGCCGACACGCGGCACAACAGAAGTGGTCAACATAGGACACAGTGATAATATAGAGAAGATACTCGGTTTAATATGGAAACCGCAGTCAGACGTGCTGAGCTTCAATTTAACGCTCGCACGACTCCCGAGCAGTATATTAGAAAAGGGAGCGCCTACAAAAAGGGAGGCTCTCAAGATCGTAATGTCGCTGTACGACCCGCTCGGCCTCGCCTCACCAGTCACGATTCGGGCAAAACAAATATTACAAGAGGCCTGGAGGCGAGGCGTCGACTGGGACCAACCGTTCGACTCAGACCTGGCTACGCAGTGGACAAGCTGGATACCACACTTAAAGAAACTTAAGGACGTCAGTGTACCGAGATGTTACCCGGGATATAGTGAAGCTACAGAGACACAAGTTCACGTGTTCACCGACGCGAGCGAGGTGGCATATGCAGCAGCGGTGTACTGGCGAACCACCACAGAAGACGGCGCTACACACGTCAGCCTCGTCATGGCGAAGGCGAAGGTGGCGCCGCTCAAGCTTCACTCCATACCGCGTCTCGAGTTGCAGGCCGCGGTGATGGGAACCCGCGTGGCTGTAGCTGTGATACGCGAGCACAAGATCGAGCCCGCATCAGTGACATATTGGTCAGACAGTAAGACCGTGCTTACGTGGATACGACGTGGAGCACGCGTGTACAAGCCCTTCGTTGCTCATCGTATAGCCGCGATCGAGGATGGCAGCAAAGTGGACGACTGGCGGTGGATACCTACCAAGCAAAATGTAGCGGACCTCGCCACACGAGACGTGCCACACGACCTACATTCAACACACGAGTGGTACAACGGACCCCGCTTCCTGTATGAAGAGCCATCGTCGTGGCCGACAGAGAAGCCTCTCACAGACGAGTCAACAGGCGAGGAGCGGACACTCGTCACCATCGACAGTACCGACGATAGGGTACTGACAGAGGTCGTGCCGGATTCAGCGCGCTTTTCAAAGTGGGAGCGACTACTGCGCGCCACAGCAGGTGTTTTACACTTTATAACACAGTGTCGAAAGCGTAGAGAGAAAACCTACTACAAACGCACCAAGAAGGGTGCCGACAGCGATCCAGACTGGCGTAAGCAGGCACCGAGGATAGTAGCGCCACCAACGGCGCCGAGAAAGAGTCGTGTAGCGGAGCGACTCGACATAGAAGCCGAGCATCTCAAACAGGCCGAGAGAATGCTCGTACAGATAGTACAGCGTGAAGTTTTCGCTCAAGAGAGGGCGAACCTTAAAGAAAACCGAGAGATATCGAAAGATAGCAGGCTGCGACCGCTGCGCATAGAAATTTCAGACGACGTGATACGTCTGAGTAGCCGTATAGACGCCGTCAGCGGCATAGAAGAAGAGGTGAAGCGTCCGCCTATACTACACGGCGACCATCGCATCACACAGTTATATATAGACTGGACACATCGCAGTCTACAACACAGTGGGACCGAACTCACCGTTAACGAGGTACGACAGCATTATTGGGTCGTAAAATTGCGACCAACAACGAAGATGGTGGTGAGCAGATGCCTACAGTGCCGTATTCGTAAGGCACAACCCCCCGTACCTGCGACTGGCGACCACCCCAGGACGCGCCTCGCGCATCACCAGAGGCCTTTCACTTTCGCCGGGCTAGACTACTTCGGCCCGTTGTCCGTGACCGTCGGCCGCCAACATCAAAAAAGGTACGTGGCGCTGTTTACGTGTCTCACCACTAGAGCCGTTCACCTCGAGATCGCGAGCAGCCTCAGCGCAGACTCCGCTATACTGGCGCTGCGCCGATTCATAGCACGTCGGGGCTGCCCTACGGAGATACATTCGGATAACGGTACCAACATGCATGGCGCCGACAAGGAGCTGCGCGATGCGTCTAAAGAGGAGGCGAGTCGTCGAGGCGTAGTGTGGCGCTTCATAACGCCATCCGCGCCGTTCATGGGAGGAGCCTGGGAACGCCTCGTTCGATGCGTAAAGTCCGCGCTATATAACGTGCTCCAGGAGAAACACCCGCACGAAGAGGTGTTGTCCACACTGCTGTGTGAGGCAGAGTACACAGTAAACAGCCGACCGTTGACACACGTGTCCGTCGACAGTGAAGACGATGAGGCCATCACGCCGAACCACTTCCTACTAGGTGGCTCGGCAAGAGTACCTTCCCCCGGCGAGTTCACCGAGCAAGACATCGACAGCAAGAAGCACTGGCGACGCTCTCAAATACTTGCTGACATGTTTTGGCGTCGCTGGGTGCGTGAGTATCTCCCAGAGCTTCAATACCGGCGGGAGCCGCAAAGCCGCGGCCCCAGTCTACAAGTGGACGACCCCGTACTCATAGCGGACGGTCAGCTGCCTCGCAACACTTGGCCGCGAGGCAGGATAGTAGCAGTTTTCCCCGGAGCAGACGGCGAAGTCCGGACCGCTGAAGTGCGCACAGCTGGCGGCACTCTCAAGCGTCCGGTGAAGAAACTCATCCCACTCCCGAAGTAGACGAGAGAGGAAGGCACCGGCGGGAGACGCGTAGTCTAGCGCCGTGCCCATCGACAGCGCCGCAAGGCGCTCCAGTAGCGTGTGCCACAGCACGCAATCGCAGCGCGCGTCATCAGATGCGCGACAGCGCATGCACCACATGCGCCAGCAGCCGTCCCCGCGGTGTGAACCGCAGGGGCATCGACAGCGCCACAAGGCGCTCCAGTAGCGTGTGCCACAGCACGCAATCACAGCGCGCGTCATCAGATGCGCGACAGCGCATGCACCACATGCGCCAGCAGCCGTCCCCGCGGTGTGAACCGCAGGGGCATCGACAGCGCCACAAGGCGCTCCAGTAGCGTGTGCCACAGCACGCAATCGCAGCGCGCGTCATCAGATGCGCGACAGCGCATGCACCACATGCGCCAGCAGCCGTCCCCGCGGTGTGAACCGCAGGGGCATCGACAGCGCCGCAAGGCGCTCCAGCAGCGCGTGCCACAGCACGCGACGACAGTGCGCGTCATTAGATGCGCAACAGCGCATGCACCCCATGCGCCGACCGCAGTCCCAGCGGTGTGAACCGCAGGGGCACCGACAGCGCCACAGGGCGCTCCAGCAGTGCGTGCCACAGCACGCAACCACAGCGCGCGTCATCAGGCGCGCAACAACGCATGCACCACATGCGTCAGATGTCGTCCCAGCGGCATGAACCGCATGGGCATCGACAGCATCACCAGGCGCCTTCAGCAGGCGTGCCGCAGCGCGCGATTATAACGCGTACAGCAGCGCGTGTCCTCAACGCGTGCCACAGCGCGTATCAGCGCGCGATTATAACGCGTACAACAGCGCGTGTCACCAACACGTGCCACAGCGCGTATCAGCGCGCGGTTATAACGCGTACCCTTAACGCGTGCCACAGCGCGTATCAGCGCGCGAGTACAGCGCGCACAGCAGCGCGTGTCATTAACGCGTACCACAGCGCGTGTCATCAGCGCGCGTAATAACGCGTGCACCATTGTGCATCACCGGCGCGCAGACACCGCATCCATGAGGCGGACCAACCAGGCGGCACACCAGCGAACCCCGCCGCGAATTTACGTCGCGGCGGCAGGCGTCGCAACAGACACCGACAGCACTGGCGGCGAACCCCGTTACGGCCCAGGCCGTGACGGCCGGAATCGCGCTAGCCAGGCGCATCCACCACGCCAACCGGCGACCCCCGTCGCGGTAGAACGTCGCGATGATAGGCGTCGCACAGAGCAGATGCGCCTACCAAAAATGCAAGAGCAAAACACAGCTACGTGGTGGCGAGTATCACGCTACCAAAGGCGTCACCAGACACAGCAGAGAGAGCGGGGCGGCGGGCATCGCGACGGCAAGCGTCGCGACTGCGGTCGTCGCTCACCGGAGTGATGCAGCGCCGCGCCGACACCGAGCCGAGTCGTCACTGCACTGCACGGCGGGAGAGATGTTCGCGACGAAGCGTCACCAACATTCAATTGTTATTTGTATTACCTTAAGAGTTATACGCAATAAAGATAGTATTAGAATAGATAGTTACGGCGATACTTCGCCAATAGCGTTTCAGCTAAAATAAAGCATTGTGATAGGTTTTCAGGACAGTGAGTCACTGAAAATAGGGTAATTTAGGTCTTGTTTTATTTAATTAATAAACTTAAACTCATAAACAGGTAGTCATACACCTAGAAATAGTTTAGAAACCCACTGTTGAATTCCTTGACTTGATCATGACGGTAAGAGTGTTATAACTCATGAACGGTTAGGAACCCTGGGTCTAGACTTACTCTGAGTACTAGCCCCAGCCGTAGTATGCCCTAGACACTCTTATCCTCGTGATTGAAAGAGGGATAGGCAGATGGGCAGCTTTTTTTGCAATAACATGAAATGCGATTCTTTGTATCGGCACATAAGGGTATATGGTGCCTTATGTGCTTGATATGTAATGTTTAGATAGCTTAACTTCGTTAATTTAATAGATTAGCTAGTGCTTTCAGTTTATTTCATGAACCTAGCTCTTGTAGTTTTCTAGATAATCGCCTAGAAAAATAATATTCCACCAAAATTTCCAATTTTTTCCCCTTTTTCATTCCACAACTTTTCAGCCATAAGGCTTAGGAGGTACCACTATACCTCATTAGATAGGTGGGATCAGCAGGATTCCAATGATGTATGACACACCTGCGTACTGATTAGGGTATAAGTAGAATAAGCAAAAAACTGTATATTTTGTAATAATTTTGTATAATAAAGTTTGTCTCGGGGAACGGCTCGCGGTGGCTCTCGTTATGGTAAAGGAGCGTCGTACTTAAGTGCGCGCTCAAATCGGGTCATTTGTAGTCATCGGCAGAGCCCATTTTTTTGTTAACTTAGAATCACTTGAAGAATTTAGAAGCAGTCGAGTCGTTCCCTGAATAGTCCTGAAGAGTTATAAAATAGTGTTTTCATTAGTCCGAGGTACGAGATACCCCTTCTTCGTAAGTATAGATATCTTCAAGCTACGGTGTCATTCACAGGGATCCCTGAACCGTAGGTGCAGGACGTGAGAGCTTCACGAGTGTGGTACGCTGGTATTGTACTCGACCGAAGCGCCCGTCTGGCACAATGGTTATGATATACCTTATTACAAAGGGGAACTTAAGCTTAACATAACATTGAGTATTCTACTAGCACAGACCTGAACATACGTTATATGTCACGCACAGCTACAGTTATAGACATAATATTGTGGCAATCAAAAATAATAGATTAATGTTACGGTCAAGTTAAAACTCGTACTGTTACTTATGTTTTACAATCATTTTATTCACCAAGTAGTTAGACAGAGGATTTAAACGAATAGTCTTAAATACACCGCAATTGCATTTTTTTTTTTTTTTTTTTTTTTTTTTTTTTTTTTTTTTTTTTTAAAAAACGTCGCCCCACACTAGGAATTTCTCCTGTGTCGTGGGTGCGTTTCACAAACATGAAAATATCACATACACAAACACCCAGACTCGGGACAAACATCTGCGGATCGCACAAATTTTTGCCCCGTGCGGGAATCGAACCCGCAACCCTTAGCGCAGCAGTCCAATCGCTTAGCCACTGCGCCAATCAGGTCGTCATTTTCATTATCACTCATTATAGAATGGTTGCACATCAAATAAATGTCTATGTCTATGGTTATGTTTTGAATGTTCATATAATTGTACGAAATGCTTAAATAATGATAAACATTTTGTTATACGCAGTTCAGTTTTGGATTTGTTAAATTAAATTATTTATCTGTTTCGTTGTTGTTGATGTAAAGTCTGTTTTATGTTTCAGCTTTATAATTAACTAATTTGTTTGAGAGCAATCGAATATCTATTTTCAAGCATTGAAAACAATAAATGTTGTCGAAGACCAAAGTGGTTTTTGGCTTCGAATCCAGCACAGTTGGTAATATCTTGAACAAGCTAATCTGGTATCACCCGTTGAAGACTAGTGTAGGGAATCACAAGTTCTCTCATGTTCTGAGCATGGGGTCCTGGGTTCCAATCCCGGGCTAAGTGTTATTAGGTTTTTCAATTAGGTTAACTTAGTAGCAGCACGGAGGCTGGGTTTGTGCCCGGTTAGAGGCAATAGGCTCGCCCCCTATTACATTTTTTTTTTAAAAAAACGTCGCCCTACACTAGGAATTTCTCCTGTATCGTAGGTGCGTTTCACAAACATGAAATATCACATACACAAACACCCAGACTCGGGACAAACATCTGCGGATCGCACAAATTTATGTCCCGTGCGGGAATCGAACCCGCAACCCTTAGCGCAGCAGTCCAACATTGGGACTTACATATAACTGACGATATTTGGGTGTACTTACACACGGGATTACAGGCGTGATGTTATGTATGTTTTTATTAGATACTTTAATATGCACGAGTTATCCAGATTTAAGTGTATACTTACTGCAGTCCCTTCAGAAGGGCAATATTGAATTTGTGAAAGGTAGGTGGCGGGTAAAAATCCTTTCCATCGTCATAGCCGTCTGATGATGTTTAATACAAAGTCTTTATATAACTAAGTAAGTGCTACTAGACTAGTAGCTACCATTGTTCGTTCCACACATGACGTACTAGATAGTACTTAAATCCCCTTGAAGTGTCCGGCTTAGCGCCTGCGCGGCAACAACCTAATTAGACTATTTAACCAATTTATTTTACCATGTCTAATAATCCTTAATATTTTAAATATAAGGGTTAAACTCGCATATTTTGTGTTTGGTTAGTTGGCGTGGATGGCGGAACTGTGAAGCCGTACTCACGCACGCGCGCCGGAAGCCTGCGCCCGCGCATCCTCCGCTACCGGTGTCGCTTACTGCCGGCTGGACGTGTAATTGAATAGTGTACTTGTTGATATCGATAACAATATAAGTACTTGTTCCTTATTGAGTGGTTTTTGTGGAACTATATTAAATTGTGAAAAAATATATAAAATTGTGGCTGAATATGGAATTGTTTTGTAATTATTCTGAAATCTGTACCTAGATATGAGACAAGAAATTCGTGGGAAGTATTCTTTACGCGATGCTTTTGTAAATTCTAATGTCAGTATACGACTCAATCATTAAAGACCAGATACTGCTGGAACTACCTGCTTATGACGGATTTCGCGCTAATGAGATTTCGATCTAACGTGCCACTCAAAAAATATTTTGCTCTAGTGTGCGTCGCGACAGCAATCAATCAATCGAACCTACACAGCAGACCTCTTACAACCACTCAGTTCTCTCTGATAACAGTATCCAGACTACACAATAAAGAACTAAAATTAGATATATGGATCACAAAAGAACAGAATTTGAACTATTTTTTCACAGGTACACTACACTATAAAACTAAACATCATCTCTGATGTTACCTATGGGAAAAAGAGTAATCCGTTACGGCAATTGATTAATACACGCCCTCAAAAGCATCGCATGCGCACCATGACAGTTCCTCTCGCCATGGTGCGATCACCATGCATGTTTTCACACAGAAATTGGCGTGGGACTATTGCTACTACCTACCTTGTTATAATTAGGTGGCACATCAATGATTAATTGACAAAATTTCACGATGACAGGATACGAAGTAGTGTAAAGTATTTTGTTGTCAGTATTCGGTGAACAGTGTATAGAATATAATACATAGTTATTGGTAAGTGATAGGTATTCGTGATTTCATAACTTTATACAGCGGTGTGCTTCTAAAGGTGTTGTGGCCAAGCTTAAATGACGCTGGGGATAGTGACTTTATTTTTACTTTCTTGTCGTTTTATTGATAAGAACTCATTCCGTTTACAACTAAGAAGAGTCTAAAATTTGCAAGTGCCTACTGCGGCAAAGAACACACCTTAATTATTTGAAGTTTATGTTGGAATATCCAGTTTTCATTACTTGCATCAATTAAATAATACATATATACTTACTTCCAGTTAGTCTTACACCTTTCACGCATGACTGTATGCTATTCATTACGTTTATTAGAAATGAACACTAAACCAGATTGTTCCACACCTCTCATGCCTGTAACTAATAGCAAACACTCTCAATACTAACTCAATAGCACTAGAAGTTCAGACCAAAGAGCGTGCATCGAGTTCCCACCACACAAAACCTCATTACATCCCCATTAAATAGAAAAAAGGGAAACAGTTACAAAAGGTGTGTTGTGACACTCGAACGGTGTACACATCCTTCCGACAGCCATCAGTCTGTTCCCACGTGAGCTGGCCATGCTATTGTTTACACCTCGCCACGTAAGGACCACTCAGTTTCAAGCCTTAGTTCATAGAAAATCATGAAACTTTTGAATTTGAGGCACGCGATGACTAGAGTAAGCCAAAGTGCAAAGGTAAAAAATTAATAAAGACATAAGGTTAAATACCCTTCTTGATCAGATATCAATGTGGTTGGTTTACTTTATACAGAATCATTGACTTATATTATCTTTATTTTGTATTATCTCAGCAGTAAGTACATACGCAAGTATATCCTTTGTTATAATTAGGAATCTCTATAAATTAGTCTTAGTTGGACTAACATGATGTATGATGATAGAGCCATCATTAACTTTTTACTTAGCGCTGATGGTTTATGTTCGACAACTACCCGCCGCACTCACAGACATTAATGATTACTTAAACTGAAATTATGTAAAGATTTCACAAAGAAAACCTTTACTTAGTTATAGTTTAAGTAATGATTAAATGTCTTTGAGTTCGGTGGAAAATATTATTACCAAAGTATTTTTATCTCAAAGCATTGCGATAAAGCTGTCCGTTATATCGAATTTCGGTATTGATTCGGATAGCAGCGTGGAAATCAGTGCGTAGGGTGCGCGCACGCCGCCCTCCAGCGACCAATCGGGAGCGAGCTCGTGACAGATGCGCAGGCAACACTATTGTAGTCCCAACTATTGTGTGACGGACTAAGTTGGGGTGGCATGCGTGTGAGAGCAAACATATGAACCAAACATTACTACACTGCCATAAAATAACGGTGGAATGATCATACAGACTGTTTGCGAACGATGAGACTATCGGATGTCTCAAATATTGATCAAGGTATCGATGTTTTCAGACCAAATGACTAGTAGGAAGGCACGTATAAGATTTCATCACTGCTATGCAAATGGAACTGTTGAACTCTCAAGCTATTTAAAGTCGTTCGTATGTCAGTTCAGGCAATGTTACTGTATAATAGTCGTTTTGTTTCTCCAAATATTGGCCCTTCAGTACGTTCGTAGGCCAGGATACCTAGGGGACTCCTTTTTTAGATATGAAATTACTTGATGCAAAACTGTGTTCTTCTTCTCCTTACAATTGGAAATTGTAGGTAGGTAGAAAGGTGATAATGTCCATAGATAACATTTTATGAACTCCTGCCAAAGTCAAGCATTTTTAAGATTAAAGCATCAACTGTAATCTTACCATAAGGTTTTTAAATAAAAAAATCGACTAAAGAATAAAATAGATATATACAAATCACTGATTTGTTATTTTTTACCAAAGCATTGTATTCATATTATTATGCTAGATTCCTTTTGTCATGTCTTGCCACATAAGTTGTTGTAATAAGTTGTTAAGCAGCCAGCCACTAGTCTCGGTAGGTAGCTTCAAAAATGTCGAAAAATACAATGACTAGAGAAATCTTTTATGACGATATTAGTGGTGTATTAGTTCATTATATATATCGCCGTGTGGTATCTGGCATAGCATTGACCACCCCTTTTCCACCCGTGGGTGTCGTAAAAGGCGACTAAGGGAACATCCAGAAGATGGGCAGCAGCGTCTTCTGTAACTTGACCACCAACACTGCGATCCCCAAGTCGCTTGCCAAGCGTGGGGATTATGGAACCCCCCACCCCCATCTAAAAAGGGGAGGCCTTTGTTCAACAGTGGACATCTATCTATGATGATTAGTTAATTCAAATCAAATCGATTCAATTCAAATTTATTTGTTAAAATTAGTAGTTTTGGGTCTAAATTATTTCAGCTCTTCGACTTGATGTTAAAAATCAGCGAATGATCGTAATAATGACTATAAATAATTATTATCTATAGCCCATCAAAACCTATCTACCATCTAACATAAAATACATATTCAAACAATAAAATAATAAATAATCTCGCATAGTTATGTTACTTTACTGATCAAAATAATTTTCCCCTTTAAGTAATTCGTTAAATTCAAAAAGTTGTTTATCAAAAAGCTGGTTGTCAGGGCAACGCACCCCCGACTGCCCTGTGCCATCCTGCAGGTGTGCTTGGGATTTAATCAACTGATTGTTACTGACATACACATTACACACACACCCAACTATAATACCTACCTATGTTATATTGGGGTAAGGGAACTTACCGTTACTGTGTGTATACAAACTATTAAGAAACGAAATTAAAACAATCGATCGAAGGTTGCGTTATAAAAAATTTGGTTCGCCATAATTCGGATGAGTACTCTGAATATAAAATCATGATATATTTCGTGTTTCGTTGCAGTTTTCTCTTGTGTAAGTTATATTAATTTTATTTCAGCTAAAAGATTTGCATAAAAATAAAGGTCATTAAGCAAATCCGTAGTCTGGCAAGATCATAAAAATATTTCATGTAAACATGAATGGATGCATTCATCGACCCCTCGCCAATAATCTGGCATAATAGTGAAGTAATTTACGGACTCATAGTCGATTGGCGAAAAAAATAAATGTAAAAAAAGCAGTGTTTAATGCATCAGCCATGACAGTGCAGGAGCGTGGACCTGAACGCTGCATGCGCGCACGTGCCTGCCACGCGCCGCATGCGCCGATCTGCACGCACCTTGCTACCGTCTGCAGAAATGTCGCTTCGTTTAAGTATTTTCCTTTTTACCTGTTAGAGAAAACAGAAGAGAAATATATGGATAGGTATAGATAATGTAGTATTTAGATGTTGTTAATTTTTTAGTTAGTTGTGTGTATGATGCATCGGTTTCGATGAATATATTGACTAGACTGGTTTTCTCTATTAATTTCAGAAAATGCGATGTGTATTAAAACCACATTCTCTTGTACCGCCGCGTCCGCCGCACACGCCGTAAGACTGGTAGTGGCATATATTTCGGTAATTTTTAGTAAATTTTCGCAAACAAAACAATACCATATTATTATTACAAACAATAATCAGTTTTGCTTCTGACCTTACATAAACTCACAACAAAGCGCCGGATTATTTTATTGTATTTTCGGTGAACGGTCTCTTGTGAAAGGGGAGCGCAGGACACCTTCCTACGTTCACTGTTGTGCACAACTTTTTTTTGTACCTTTTGCTATAACTTGTTCCACTTTTTTATTAAAGTTCTCGAATTTATTTGGCAGCAAATAAATATGTTACAATATCGCTTTTATTTGTATTGTATTAGGACCAGCCGGAAAGCTGTGGATTCTGTATAGGAAGGGAGATAATAACGTATTATTTAACCTTATTGTTGGATAAAGATGCTGAAGCTGTTTTATCATGGATAAGCACTAAACGTTTGCAAAAAATCGCTTTGAAGTAGCAGACGGTATTCATGATTGACCTTTCAAATGATACCAGTTTAAGCAACATACTAAACAACAAAAGGATTACCAAGTCCCTCCAGTCGTAATACAAAAAGAACTGGTTAGCTAAAGGATCAAATAATAGTGTCATGAAGTCTACAGTTGAAAGGTCGCCGGCGCATGTTTGAGCAGCTGCGAGCGCCGCGCATGCGCCGTGATACGGGCAGGTGTACACCCAGCACACGGTGCGGGAACAATACAAAAGTGTATGCTCTGCTTTATTATTTTTATTGTGCGCTGAAAGGTGAAAGTACCGTATTGAAGTTGACTGTCTCTTGCCCCCGGTTATTTTGGGTAGGTATTATTATTTGCTATGGCTTGCCCGCAGCTTCGTCCGCGTGTAACGAGATTTTATAATTATTAATGCTAATTGGAATTTTTGCTCTGCTTCAGTTCTTGTATTAAATTAGGATGAAAATAAACCTGGCTATGAGGTCGATGGTGATGATGAATAGTAATTAAATTTTATTAGGTAGGTACTTAAAGTACTAAGTGAGTAAGTGAGGAGTCAGACAAAAGCTTAACAGTACCTATATCAGTTCAACAAACGTGTCGCAACTACTTGATTGTTCAAAAAAAATATACTCGGAACTCCAAAAGAAACAGCAGTAACTTCAAAACCTTTAAACCCGTTAAAGCATTAGAGCTTCAAATCCAAAACTTTAAGCAGAGCATACTTCCCAACGTAGCAGAATGTATGAGGCACAGCACATGAGTGCTATCGCGCATTGTAAAGCCAGTATACTTATCTGAAGCCAGTGGACCGAGTGAAATGCGGGCTCTTCACCATTACTATAATAGTCAAGAGCCCGTCATTCAAACACTACGACAACGCGAATGAATAAAATTGCAATGCTGCTCATATAATTTGTAAACTGAACGACTCATTCAGTTTTAATCATGGAAGACCAACTGTCACCAAATACTGCATAATTATTTGTTCTTTTATGTATCATTATCATCATTAGCCTGTCTCAGTCTACTGCGGGACATAGGCCACTGCTATGGTCTAAAATATCCACATTCGGCAAAAAACTGTAATATCCAGAACGTCTACGTCTAGGTAAATTTTAACCCAATTACCTAAATAATAAACCGTGTTCCTTATCTTCCTTTGCTACAAGTCATCAAACTTCAATACTTTTTTACGACAAGTTATGAACTTGTAAACTTTTATCATAACCTCATAAATCAGGTGTAAGAAGGCACGTGGCTCCCCTAATTTCCTTGCTAATGGCTTCACGAAGGGTGCAACAGGTTGCAACGCCTTGACCTGTTTCTTGAGGGGTGCCATATCAATGCCACTTGCTTGAGAACACGCACGTAGATGTACTGGAAGGTGCAAAGGAAAGAATTGCAAGAAATATTACACTTTTTAAAATTAAGATCTTTATAATTATATTTTAATGTTCTTATACAACTGATTATCAAAAAGTTTATCTATAGGTAAATGTTCTCTAAACATTTAATAGATAATAGTATTAGTGAACATTTGCTTTACGTATTCTTGGTAACATTTCGACGTTATTGACAAACCGTTCCTCGTCAGAATTTATAAACACTAGAAACTTACATGATATTTATTAATTATTAAGTATACGGATATCGGTCATTTATTCTCATTTTAATATTTAATAAGTCAGAGCCTTACCTTACTGATTTTAATAGTTCATTCTAATTTTATTCTGTACATTATTTTTATTTAAAGTCTCCTACTAATTTTATGTTTTCCTTCTAGCATCCTGTCTTTTATCGGTGTTCGGTATCAACGTATTCACAGGCCACCTGTTTTACTTAAACTTATAGGTGTTAAAGTGTGAAGATTACTTACTTAATCATCCTGTAAAGATTAGAAGATTTTTTTACAATTGTTAAACATTTTACTTCTTTATTTGTATCTTTTGGAAGCTAATAATTATTTTTTCTTTTCTAATTTCTTTCCTTTTCTGCTTATTTCCTAAGAACCAAGCGTTAATAAGTATAGCATTAAACTCAATAGGTTCTTTGGACTGTGTTCTTGTGTCCGACATTCTATAATATCTCGCATTAACTGCTGTAGTCAGACTCCATGTATAACTTTTTTTTATATCTTGGCGCTTTGACATTTTCTTATATTACATTAAATTTGATTAGGTATAAGTATAGCTCAGTAATAGCGTCTTGACGAAATTGTCAAACATGGTTATGCAAGGCTAAACTTCTGTTTAACCTTAAAATTAGGCACGATTGTTACAAGACCAGACGTTTTTAATAAGCATGATAATTATCATATCTGTAAATATTTACCGAAAACATGGTTGAGATCTATTACCGATACATACGATTTGAACAACATTGGCCCGACAATGTAGTGCGGAAGCATTATAAATTAGCCCATTATCATAATTAGACATGCAGCTGGCTTGCGGCTTGTGCCACGCCGCCCATACCGCACTGCTACTAATTTCACAATGAGTTCACACGTGTGTAGGTGAATACTTTTTTGCTTATATAGTATTTAAATCCTAGGATTTTATCAATATTGCAACCATAGTTACCGACAATAGGCAATATTAATTGCCAAACACTAAGCAAATATCCCATATAAAGTTCTTTTATACGTTACCGGCTGCCAGAAAATACCAAAAAGTAAGACGGCTTCGCCATTATTAAATTTAATTACAGACGACTTATCACAAACTCATTTAATACTTTACCTATTAAAACAAAATCTTCCATTTTAATATTATTTTCTTCAAAGATTTTTCAACTTAAACCCTCTCCTTAAGATATTTTATTATAACTTCAATGTTGTAATGGTAGTACAGTCGAGTGTCGGGTTAACCAGGGCTCCGCCGGCGGATCTTCGGAGAGTTTGAAGGACTTCCCTCTTGGTCTACAACTCCTCCCTCGGTAACAGACTTTGCAGCAACATTCTAATGAAGATTTATCGTTGTAAAACCTAGTCCGAATAAATTATAGACACACAGAAATTTCAGTATTAATTGTTGAGAATTTTTTCTACCTTTTATTAGGCTATTAATATTTTCTTTCATAACCGAATTCAAAAATTAGTCTGAAAATCTTATCGTATCTAATCGTATCTTGGGTAAAAAAATATAGACTCAGCAGAACCTACATTGACCATGTAAGAGATGAATATGTGAATGCTAATAAAAATAAATTGAACAGTTGTCGTTGTAAAAGTAAATCAAATTTACCGTAGAAAAAATCAAACTTTTCCGCAAAAAACGACCACTTCCGACCCTATAGTCATTGAACATCTGACGAGGTGAATGAATCCTTAGCATTAGGGTGCTTGCCGAATGATATAAAATGTACACCGCTTGTAAAGTTACGAACAAACAATTACATTCCGGCACACATCTGTCGGCGTTTAGACAATCACGATACGTCACGCGATTTTAAACCAGATCCTTCAGTTTTGATACTTGGGATATCTCAATAATATGCCTAAAAATTAATTAATTTTCAAAACTTGATTACCTGTACCTAATCATTTTACGTTACTCGGCAGTAAAATGAATAAAACCAATATAAAAATAAATACAAATTATGCACGTAACAATTATTCTCATGACAGCAACACTAAATTCTTATAAATCCATTGATATACCATTAGTTCAAGTTTTCAAATGACCAAGCGAATCAAAAATTTCATTAAATTACTAAAGGAGCAGGAACCTTAAACCGCACTAGGTCAAGTTGTACAAAGTATCAAGTCACCCAATCCGCAGTATACCCCACACGACAGCTGCGGCTCGCGGCACGCACCCGTCGCATTAATACAGTAATGCGCCGCCTTTTAATTACGATACTGATAAATCTGCGCGTGCGCGTGCCGTGTCGCTCGTGTAGACACCGCCTATATTATAATAATACTAATAATGTGGACCCTTAAATTTGGTCTGCTTTTGGTAACAATGACTCGCAAAGGTTATAATTTAAGTAATAATATGTTAGGTTGCTTTAGTTTAAACATTTTCGGACAAACCACTTCATAGAAAAAATAAACAATACGGAAAATTAATGTGGCGATATTATTTAAGTCCGGAACAATTTATTCTTACAGACCAAACCAAATTAAACTGGTAGGTACTGCTACATTACATGAATAAAATGACATAAACATCTTCAACTTGTTGATATGCGAATTCTTTGTATATGGGTATAAATTTGAGAAATTAGGGATTTTTATTAAGACATTCCTACTTACTTATTCCTTCATAAAAACTGGTGCTAAGCATTAGTTATGAAGTGCAATTAATAGTGAAGTATTTAAGAAGATTTAATAAAAATGCCACAGGGTAGGTACTCTAGTTTTTCCATTTCACTTTTGAATCAAATATTTCCTTGTATCTTAAAAAAGTAGAAATATGCAATGATAATATGCCAAACAATTGATTTACAGGTATTCTTACTTCTTGTGATCAACATAGGTATTTACCTAGAGGTAAGGTACATGTTATGCCAAAAACATAGTCAGCATGTGACAAATCATATCTAACCCTCACGATATTACAGGTAGGTATAATAAAAACTAATTTGGGCCGTGTTTTAATTGGCCACAAAAATACAACATTTAATAACGTATTCACTAGGAAGTCCACACAACAAAGTGATAATTACGTCATACGGTTTCCAATCGAGCAAAATTGTTAGAGATAATTATTGGCTCGTAAATGGTAGCTGGCATTTAGGGGAGTCGCCATTTTCCTCGCACCACACACGTGTACTAATAACCTGTGACATTCCACTTATTATTAGCCGACATTGTTACCGGCATGTGCATGCAATGTCGAGATTTTATGCCGTTCCATTTCAGTATCTATCGACAATTTACTGGAAATTAATTTGTTCGAACCAAATATTGTCATCTATATCATTCTATTATATATAAAATCTATCCTTAATTAATTAAAAGTTCATTAAAAATTTAATGAGATAATCCCTTTTTTCCTATGGATTATTTTTGCCCTAATCTTTCCAATCAAAATGTTAATCAAATTATATTCACTAATGTCGATACATATTTTTTACATGGCTTTTGATGTCTATTATTTATCTCACCACATGGAAAGTTTCATAGATTAATTTGTCGATTAATGGGGAACGAACATCTGTTTTTAATGGAACTATCAAAAATATTCGATAGTAATCTGTAGGGTGTTGGTATTGAAAGTTGATTCCATTGATCTTTTTTATGTTTTTGTGCATAAACCCACACAAATGCGCATCCCGCATAAATGATGTCATTTGAAAACATCTTGTACAACGTTCGAAATCAATACACAAATCAAAATGCACCCTGATCATAAAAGTTAGGTAGATTTTAAAATGTCAATGATGTGTTAAAAAATTGAAAAACACATAATTCAACAAACATACAAACATAATTTAAATTTAACAAATTATACACATAAGTAATTGACATACTTATTACCGAGGTAAAAGATCACACCATAAGATAAGATGAACAATGAACAAAGAGGCTATAAGTACTTATAATAATAATAATAACTTATAACTGTTCCACTGCAGGGCAAAGGCCCCTTCTCTTATAGAGAAGTATTGAGCATTGATCACCACGCTAGCTCACTGCGGGTTAGTGATTTCAGATAATTAAATCCAGATTTCCTTACAATGTTTTCGGTCACCGTTAGTCCGCTAGTATGACATTGAAAAAGTCACATTGTTACTTGCCTGGGTTTGAACTGCAATCTTGTACATACAAATCCGGTATGCAAACCACTAGGCCAGCAAAAAATAAAATTCTAACCGGAGATGCTTTTTCCATTTCCTGCAACAAAACTTGATCAAAGAGCCTTAGAATCAATATTCTTAAAGCTATCAAAGATAAAACGACATGTCAAAAGCAACAAATGGACTTTGGAGACGCATCGGCGGACATTTTATCTCTTTAAAACAAAGTCGAGAACGTCGAAAAAATGTCCTTATAAATCTGCCGTGGAGCTGCGCTGGTCAAAGCTATTAGCCACAAATCCCCCGCGTCTTGCGATTAGGTTGCACATGAAACAGTGGTATTCTCGTAGGAGTTGCCTTTGCGAACTAATTCTTGATACTACGTGATTTTTGGCATTGATATAAAATTATAACTTTTGTGTACCAAAGTGTCATTAAACCAAACATGGCCGGTTCTATGACATATATAGGCACAGAATCCATTAGTTACGTATTTACTAGTATGCGTATAACATCATTTTATATACATACACAAAACCTTCTTATAAATCATAGTAAAGGTATGAGTAATTAATATCTGTACCAGCAGTTAAATTAAATTATTAGCACTGTTTGGTGTCTATTTGTTACAGAATTAAAATTTCTAAATTACCCAATATCTTCTCTTTGTACTAATACCTATAACAACTGTTTGCACTCTACTCTACCTCTATAAAAATTGCAACTTCCTTTATTATTTAAAATTCCCATTTCATAATATTCAACATAGCCACTCTACTAAGTGTGGTCTGAGTAAGATGGTACACAGCGGCGGAAGTAATGTCCGCAGTGTAGCCCCTATTCGTGAGTACTTTCCTTTATGCACACACTTGCAAGCTACCTGCTAAGATCGTCTATTCCAAACGCATGCAGATTTAGGTATGTTTTAAATTTTATTTATTTAATTTAATTTAATTAGAACGGTTTACACAACCACTTACACTAACTAAATACAGTTTTATAAATATATCACGGTAGGTACACTTTCAGTTTACAAAATTATACATTAAAAATAAAACATCGGACAGCATCTATACTTAATCTATATAATTTACAAAGTTAACGTACATAAAATTTTTTAGGACAATGTTATAATTAAAATATGGCCTCAGCGTAATTAAGGGAGATGTTCATTACTAATGCCCAGTCGTCTGCAAACAAATCACAGTCCGGGTGAGCTTCCATGAGGGAATTAAGTGTCCTCAAAACACGCGGAATGGGAGACGAAGCACGGGCAACTGTTCGACAGGGAGGCACAACTAAAAGCCTATGTTTTCTAGCACGAAGATAATTATTTGGGGCGTGCAGTCGAATCAACTCGTTGTGCAAATCTGGAGCGTCTGTTATGCCGCGACACACTTATATTTACTTTATTATTGATCGATCATGTTTTTGACATTCAGATAGAGAAATATTGTTCAGAATTAACTTGACAGTTGCGAAATTAGTTCTTAGTAAATTAGAAGTGAAGAAGAAGATACAGGATGTATAATTCAAAATATACAGGTATAATTCAAAATAGCACTATTGCTGTTGGATAGATTTATCAAGTAGAGAGTATAAAGAAGATTTTATATTTAAAATCTACGATTTATGAATGCATAATAATCCTTCTACAATAACACTTTCTACAGGTGAAAAAAATGTTGCTGACGTGGTTTAAGTTACCAGAAGCGTATGTCAAAGGTGCACTTAATTTCATAACTAAATTCTAACTCATCTTAAAATAAACCTTTTGAAAAAACTTCTCCCTGTATGATGCTATGGCCTCTAACTAGAATTCCAAATCATATGATTACTCCTTATTGTCTCATTTCTCGTGACATTTACCCAGCACTCTAATATAACGGAACGACAGTCATTATAGCATTGATTCAGAGAACTCGAAAATTGCCGACTATTTGAAGCGCAGCCGTTCATATAACCTGATGTGCCTCTATATGTAAGTATGAAAATTTTTGTTATCGGAAAATGGTGATTGATTGCGATCGAGTTTATTTTTTGTTTGTGGAAGTCCGAAATTACTTTTTTTTACACATCTTAATCATGCAAACTGTAGACCAGATTTTTTTTAACCCTTTTTAAAACATAACATTAATAAGGTTTTAGCAAGAAAGTGCAACAATGCCTTCTAGGGAAAACCTCAGTTCTTAAATAAAAATTTCCCAGGTACTATAAGCAGAAAGCTAGAATTGGCTCAAAACTACTACGTTACTATCATTCACCAATGGTTAAATTCTGGATATATTGGTGGTATAGAGGTACATATATGGGAAAAGCCCATACGCAAATGAAATGTTTTACTTATACAATCAACCCCACGCAATAAATTGAAATTCTCACTCCCAGGCAGATGTACACATAATTGCGTGAAATCGTTAAAAACGTAGCATTAAGTTCGTTGATCACCATAGTAACTAAAATAGGCAAGGTGACATTGTTCACACACTCCCGGAAACGGCAAGCTGCAATGTGCCCTCCGTCCATTACGTTTACAGAGAAAATACGCACCAAAATATAATGCTATCTCCACATTCAATAAACAGCTTTATGTAGTTGTAATAGGGTTGTTCGTCTATCAATTACTTAATAGTACTGTGTTGGGTAGGTAGGGTTATGACGTAACCAAGTTAAATAAAGTTCCGTCGGCGTTTGGTTACACCGTAGTTGGTTTGCATGCATGATTGCTTCCTGAAAGCTGTCGGCCTGTGATGGTTAGTCAACCTTTTTTTTGTCACATGTTCAGCGATGATACCTACATGTTCCACTATTGATTAAAGTAAAACTGAATGTTTCTTGTCTGCGATTAATATTTCTTACTAAACACATATTTTTACCTGATATCGTTGCCAAGTGTGGATTTGCTGTTTGATAACTTTAAATTATTTTGAAATGCTTTTTGAAAACAACTAGTTTATAAAAAGGCCAGCTTAAAATTTTCCGTCAATTCATTAATATATAAATTTATAACGTTGACTAACATTAAGTTTAATTTTAGTAAATTATTCTGAAAAGCACATAATTGATAAGTAAGTATTTCATATAACACAAGATACAACTATTTTTATATTTACTTTAACTGACTGTTGTGCAACAGCAGAATCACCCTTGATGTTATACAGGCAGGATGGTATCCAAACATATACCTACATTATAAATAATGAAGTAAATATGAATTTATTCCGGAACCAGAGACAATGCAGGGGTGTTGCGGTGCTCGGGGCAAGCATTATAGTGTTATGTTACATTATTAGTTGCACTCCGAGCGCCGCGCCGCCGCCTGCAGCGACCAGCCGTGACATGATACGCAACATGTTCTAAGTATAATTATTTGGTGGGGTTTTGTAACTGGGATGTTTCAGGAAAATCTATTAAAACTAGGTATCTCAAGTTTTGTTTCAAATCGGCTGCCCAACTCCTTCGCGTTCTAGACAAGGTGAAACAAATCTCGTTTACCTTCATTATTCTTTGTATTTCTTACTTTTTTAAAAGAGACAAATATTTACATCACATTTGTTGTATTTGTTACAAAGAACAAAAAACATAAAATACTGCGTCTCTCAGGTCGTCGTCATAAACTTGGTACTAAGAATTCCACATTTATAGTTAAATCTATTATATACTATAAGTAGCAATACATACATACATAAAGTAATTATCTACCCCCATTCTATTAAACAACATAATATTCGCTGAAATTCTCAACATAATTATAAACATTAAGTAGGAACAATGTCGAATAACAAGACTGAGACTTCACAGCAGTCGGTATAACATACATATTTTAATAAAGAGCGCTCGAAAGATTTGTAAGTAACTAATTGTTATTTAGCCCTCGAAGCACAGTTTATTAAATGGTGAAGATAATTAAATTAAGCGGGCGTCTTTGACGCCGGCCCGTCTAATATTTTTATTAAGGGTTCCATTCTGAATAGCAGTCAGTAGGGAGGAGAAAAGCAGTTCTCGTAAATATCGATACAAGTTCTTCTTTTTTTTAATGACTCTATTTTTGAAATGCCTCAAAAAAATGAATAAGAAATCTTTAAAACATGATACCTCATGCTATATTTTATTAGTAGAAAAAAGGGAATGATGAAATTAGTACTTATTTATTTAAAAGTATGATAGAAGTAATTTTGGACATATTACACTAGTCAGGTTGTAAGTAGGGTTTTTTGTAAATAAGTAATCTTTAGGACCTTGTCATTTTCCGCTGTGAAAGCGAGACGCCGTACTACGCAGCACATAGCGGCATCTCTGTTTTAACAGCAATGCAAGCTCATAGTACCCCGCTTATGTAATTTTAGTTCAAAAACAAAAGTTAAAAAGGACAACGTTCATAGTATGAATGGCAAAATGCCTCACAAAATTACAAAACTTTATCAGAAAAATAGCGCTGACATGAAAAAATGAGCTACATAACAATTTTTTTTTTACTGATAATATTTTTTCTTCCATCAACGAGCGAGTGAGAAATGTAAAGGAAGTGAATAAGGCATAAAAGGTATGGCACAGGATCTTAGAAAATGGAAATCCGCGATCTCTACCCTACCTAACTTTCTGGAAAGCAGGCGGGACTCTATTTTTGAGTTCATAGAAATTTATGTCTTTATTTTGTTATGTTTTATCGTAATTTTCATCGACATCGATCATTTCTCCACCCAATACTTTTTTCCTGGCGAGGTGATAATATCGGAGTTTGAAGTCGGCCGTAATTACGGGCACGAGCCTTCTAGGGCTGGCCGGGAGCGGGCCACGGCTCATAATCGAGCCAATTATACGGAACCAATAAACAAGTCACAATTAACTCTACAACTTATTACATTGCTTGAATTTTCTTGTTTAACTTAACTTGACTTTTATGATTCAGGGATTTTTAGAAGGTTTTTTTCAACACAAATTTTAATTATATTGAATGCACACACACAAATAAATTTACTTTAATTTACTATTTGCGTATGTGGAGATCAAACGCACATTGTAATATTTTTTTTCGAAAATACGTACCTACATATACTTATTATATGCATTTTTTTTGCTATTTTATAATCATGAGTCATGGCTAGGCTAACTGTACCGTAAAACCTAATTCGCGCACGGCCTCATACGATTTATGCAAGTGTAAATAATTATATGAGTCCAGTGATCAGAGTTTTCCATTTAGTGGCACTCACGCCATTTAACGCTTACTAACACTTTACGGATTAATAAAGTCAATTCAGAATACTTATTTAAAAAACATAAACATAAAATCACGCCTGTATTCCCGAAGGGGCAAGCAGAGGTGTATTTGTATAGTACACCCACATTTCACCAGTTATGTAATAGGTCCCAAAGCAATTGGTTGCCTGACCTGGGATCCGAACCTAGGACCTCATGCTCAGCAGTTGCGCTTAGCGCTAACCACTAAACTAATGAGGCAGGCATACTTATTTAGTACCTACTTATATGCATGTTGAATTGTCCAAAACACATAGATTTAATGATCAACTATGATGCTATCAGCTATTTCTGCTACTGTTAAAATGCTAATAATAATCGCTACTCAATTACACTCACAATCACAATCCAAAAAAACAAAAATAATACCAGTAGTATGCAACAAATTCGATTCAGTTCGGATGGTTCTAGAAACAGCATCGAAGTCACGACACTCAGTAATGGAGGGCCGCAACTTTCTGCACGAATGACTTCATATTCTATGCTAATGGTCGCTAACAGGTGCTAATGTTATGTTATTAGCTTTAAATTGCTTTGTTATTGGGTTACAGAGATACGTTAATTTATTTTACTCAATTTAATTTATTTGAAGAGTATATTATGTATTTTGATAAAGGCTAAGAAGAAAATATTGAAAGGACGAAAATTGGTTTAGAACATATATTTAACAAAACAAAACGCAACTGAAATAACGAGTTGGTCAGACAACACAAAACAGCACTTTTGCTTTTATTAAAAGTTCAACAATTTAAATTACATTTTTAAGAAACAAAAATACTACACGGTCAATAATTATGTTTTAAAACGAAAAGCGCTGTCTGTTACAAATACAGAGTTGTTTCATGAAGTGGGCGGGCGGGAAACATGACGGGCGGCGTGATTTCTTCCCTGAGCAAAACACTCCAGTCAAATTGGAAGCTAAATGCTGAATAAAGTTATTTGCCATGAATGCCTCCGGGCACAAATTTCAATTATTGTCACATCCGAATAGTTTCGTAGGGGGCCCGTCGTGCATATGGTACAGTCATTCACATAAGTGTACAAACATCTTAGACTGAGATCTTTAAACTTACAAAGATATTATTTATTTATTCTATAATGTTACATCATCACACTAGTTTATGTTAAACAAATACTACGACTGATTTTAATTAAATCTGTAACGGAAAACCAACTGTGCATGTATCCATTGAATCTAACATTATTGCATCTTAGCTTGTAAAACTTTTTGAGAGCTAGTAGCCAATGAATTTTCTTCCGATAGGAAAGTACTCCACACACAATCCTCCTAGGTAATTTAACACAACAACATTAATGTTCTAACATTCATGTTTAAAATCTTTAAGAAGGTGTATAAAAAAATGACGTCTATAACTTTTTACTGAGCATCAACGTATACTATCATAACAACTTTTACAAACTGTTGACGTCACGACTGTCCTTTACTGTGGGCGTATTCATCTCATAAAGGGGTCAAAATATTTTATTAGCCTTGCGATTTTAACGTCGTAGCAGGGGCGCCAACTAGATTAGAGGCCCGAGGCACTAGAGGCGTCGTGCGACAAATCGACACTCCGACAAATCGTCACTACCCTTTTATAGACTCTAATTGCATTTCCCAACACTGGAGATCTTGTATATCCTTAACTGTGCTACGTAAGGTTCAAAATGCAGTGGCAAATAGTTTTCCAAAGGCGAATGAAACGGATTTTTCAATTTGTCCCACAGTGGTCAAGGATGAATGCACCTCAGATTGGCTGCGTCAGTTGCATGTACAAGTACAATTTATGATAAGGTGGATATAAATAATATAAGTACTTGATGTTTGCTTTAGCTAATGTAAGAAGGTACCTTGTATCTTCCTTGCTTATTTAAAAAGCATTCTAGCTATTTCGCTTACATATTTTAGCATTAAATTGATGTTTTGAGGAATAAATTGTTCTAAAATCTGGCTTTTGAGCAGTCTTAGGGGCTAAATAACTTGAATAGTCAATCCAGTTTTATTGTTCAATATACAATGTAGAGCTGCGAAGCGGACTCTTGATAGCTTGGGTAATTTTCTCAAGGCAAGTAGGTAGGTTTATAATGAGGCTTAAGGATAAATACACACAAGCCTTGACTGTTGACTTCCATAAACATGTTTTTCTTCATGACCATTCCCTATGTGGTGTTCCTGAAATAAAAACTTCTGTCCGTTTCTTCTCTTTATGAGAAGAAGCCATTCTCCTGCAGTAGTATAGTTATAGGCTGGAATTAATATTATAGCCGAGATTTTCCTGGAGCTCAAGCAATATCCAGCTTCCTTTAAAATCGATTCAGCGTATAAACTGAAAGCAAAGTGAAAAAAGAAATTGGTGTCATCACAAAGTCTGTTAATAAGTTCAGTCTGCTATACATAAACGAATGAATGAATCTTAAAATATTCATGAGTGTCTCCCCTACGTCTGGGAAGATCCCCTTCGTATTAACTAACGATACTTCCATATTTTCAACCTTTGCTACTTACGTATTTGTTGTGCGGTTAATAATAAGCTAGGTAGCATATTTTTTGTCATACATTTTTTAAAGTTCTTGATTATATAAATCTTCTGCTAACCTAATTTCAGTCACAGCAGCTTATCTCGACTGAGATAGGAAATATAATAGTGAGTGCTCAAACACCGGTGTAGTCCCTGCTTCCTATTAATATAGGAGTTCTTTTGAGATTGGCCTCCGTGCCCGCTATTCATACAGGAAGATATTTATAATTTATATATAATAATATGTGGAGAATATTATTATGTCTACCTATCATATTAAGATAGATATTTTTTTATTAAATTGTACCAGATTAAATAAGACTATATTGTGTGGGAACGGATCCTCATACCTTAAGAAATGTTCACGTTTGCCCTGCGGCAGGCAATATGCGTAATACTGGCAGTCAATTAGATTCACTTAGAATAAATTTACATAATAAACAATAACTGCAGACATAATTATTTAATTAGCCGCGCACCTACCTGGACTAAGACCAAGGAGCTCGGTTGTAATTTCGCATCAATTAAAGTTGCGTTTTACAAAGTACACGTACAAATTAATTGAGCAAGAATTGGAGAAAATTAACGTTGTACACAGTCAATTGGCCGCTAAAGGCCTAATCGCGTGGTCCACGATATTTGTAAGCCCATACCGGCGGTACAAGTGCATATGTTTTGTAAAGAACTTACACGTACTCTTTCAGAATATAACAAACGTAAAAGAGAGTCACGGTAGCAAGAATTCTATGTAAAATAACCGTAAAAACGTGAAAAATTCTGAAAGTCAATTTCAAGCGGAAAAGCATGTGTAATTAGCAATTACATGCTACAAGTTTTTTGAGAGTAAGCGAATTTATATTTATTGACACAAAAATATGTAGATTGTAGGTACAATTATAATATGTAAAACCCTGACACTTGTGCTAATTTTATAACCTGTGTTACAGAAGTCGGTGGAGTAAATATTACATTAATATATAAAATTGTTACTGACATACGAAACTTGGTAAGGAAAAGTTAAGTATAAATACTCAAAAATGTTTACCGTCGCCAGAAAGATATTTTAATCCTCTATTCAATTTTCAAAATGCTCAAACCTGATACAGATTCTCGATAATATTTTTAAATACAGCGGAAAAAGAAATAAGTATTTATCGTTGAGGCAAGATGTCATTCGCAAGGCGATAATTACAGGGCCTGTTGACGAGCACTACAATGGCAACGCACTGCCTCGCCCGCGTCACCGGCACTCGCGCAGACACGCTAATGATTGTACTTGTTACGCCTCTTACAAATTATATTTTACATTTGACGTCTATCAGACACAGCTAACTTACATTTTTGTTTTTTATATCGAGTGGTAAATCCCGAAGCTTTTTTATCGGTCGATAGTAGTTACGCCGTAGCGGATCTGGCATTTGCATTATTCAAATATAGATACGTAGATTGGTAACTTAACCTTTTTCACGATGAATTGGATCGGTTTAAACAATAGGTAGAGTTGCATAGATAAACTTTAGCTTTATAAAGCGAGTTGCTCTAGTTGCTAGTATATTTGAAAAACAGTTACAGGTTAAAAAGTAGAGTATTAGAATTTACCTTTTTAACAATGGCAATCATCAAAAATTCCTTAAACAATACATACGCACATACAGCTACTACATACCTACCAAGTCGACAGTAAATTAGTAGTTAAATAAAGAATGTAGAGCTATTATTTAAATGCCAGCCGTACAAAATAATGTTTAAAATTTTAAATACGAACAATTTGAGAATAAACATTAGAGCCGATGCCTCCACTCCATCTCCGCCGCCGGCTCGATTCAATCAGTGTGACCGAATGTGTTGCGAGCTGAGAGGCTTAAAGCTCCGTAGGTGTTCACGAGACGCTCCAACGCATCCTCTGGGATTCCTACCGTTCTCTCCACGTTCCGTTTACTTGAAAAATTCAATGTACGACGAACGCCCCACGTTGAAATGAAAAGCCTTGATATAAAGAGAAAATATCTAATAAAATGCCGCCAAAAAGCTCATTATTTCCATTTCAGTGTTTGGAAATGTCGTTTGTTTTACATAGCAGCGTGTGAAGGAAGTCTCGAAACGCGTACACGTAGAATCTGTGTCGCTACAAATAAATCAATGTAATCACAGTGAGATGTTCCGATGTAGCGGATGTCCATTAAAAAATCATGCATAAAAAATCTGCTCGCATCACACAAATAGGCCATCTCAACCCTAAACAAAATGTTTTGATGTAAACGGGGAAAGAATGCTCTGCGGATCTCCCCTGATAGTTATTTGATATGATTTATTCATACGAGCGCGGCGTTCGGCGTTGTGCACCACGTCAAATGGAAGTTTATTTAATAGAAAATACTTTCCGAAATCTATTTATAAAGCCATTATGGGTGCTTTTTTATTTTAAAGCTGTTCTTGACGCGCGCTTGTTATGCAAATAACGCGGGGGTTGCGGCCTACTGAGCGATCGCGATGTTTATCCTCCTCACTGTGAAATTTACTCATACTTTTATCGGACGATTAGGTTTCTAATTACATTCTTTTACATAAATCAAATTAAATTCTAATTTTCTAATTAAATTCTTTTGCATAGCCTTAATGAAGCCTCCCAACGGATTGGTCTCCGGATGAACCTGGACAAGACGAAGGTTATGTTTAATGATCTCGTCGCTCCGGAACCAGTAATCGTCGATGGCACGCCTCTCGAAGTTGTCAAGGAGTATGTCTATCTCGGGCAATTAATGCAGTTGGGTAGATACAACTTCGAAAAGGAAGCCGATAGGAGGATTCAGTTGGGCTGGGCAGCGTTCAGGAAGTTGCACCACATATTTTCGTCGGATATACCACAGAGCCTGAAGACAAAAGTCTTCAACCAATGCGTCCTCCCTGTAATGACGTATGGTGCCGAGACGTGGACACTGACTGTGGGGCTAATCCATAAGCTCAAAGTCGCTCAACGTGCTATGGAAAGAGCTATGCTCGGAGTCTCTCTGAAGGACAAAATTCGGAACGAAGTGATCCGTCAGAGAACTAAAGTGACCGACATAGCTCTGAAAGTTAGTAGGTTGAAGTGGCAATGGGCTGGCCACATATGTCGCAGAACCGATAACCGCTGGAGTAAGCGTGTTCTGGAGTGGAGACCGCGTCTTGGTAAACGTAGCGTGGGTTGTCCGCTGGCCAGATGGCGGGATGACTTACATAAGAGGGCAGGCAATGACTGGATGCATAAAGCAGCAGACCGGGCTCTGTGGCGTACATTGGGAGAGGCCTATGTCCAGCAGTGGACTGCAACGGGCTGATGATGATGATGATGATGACATAAATCAGCGCTAATACCTAACAAGTAATATGATTATTATTGTGGTAAATTATGGGTTGGTTATCGTTTTGCATAAGTGCTCAAATACTTGTTAGTTCGAAGTATAATCGATATATAATACCTACTAATAAAGAGTTGAGCATAAGATGCTTGAAACTTATTTCTTGGTTTTCAAAGTTATTCTATCTGTACAATTTAACATTTTAAGATTTTGAAACTTTATTAAAATATACTTTTGCAGTACCCGAGGTAGGTACTGAATCTATCTTTTAATAAAATTTCAACTTATACTATGTAACAGGCATTGCATAAATTATAACCCTTTCTAAATAAAATCTTTCCTCTTATCATTCTTAGATATACCTTCTAGCTATTGTCAACGCCAGAACATTACATTATAATAACCACTAAGTCCAGTATTTTAATATTCTGACCTTTGCTCTCACGATGTGGCCACAAAGGATGGATCCCGTCGGCTGATCAAATATGCACAAAACGCCCTCGGTATCTGACTGGAGGATTGTGGCAATCCGCCCCGCCCATTACCACAAGCCGCTTACAGTACATGCCTACATTATGTAACACATGTTCCGAAATGAAAGCCTCACTAATTATGTATGGCAAAAACTTTAACCCCAAATTGCCTAAAACTTCTGACGGTACATTATAACTATCTTAGGGCAAAGAAATGTTTCTTATTTTATCAATTTCTTCAAAAAATATTACATATAAAATAAATATTATAATCATCGTCCACTTTCCAGGCAGCGGAGGCATAAGGAGCGTCTAGTACTTTTATGGGCATGAAGTTCAAAGAGAATACAGAGAACCTATGTTAATGTTATAACAACGGGCTTATTTTATTTTGATCAAAATACTGTTCAGAGTTGTCATATTATAAATGCGATGATCACTGACCAATATTTTTATTTATGCTAGGAACATGTTAGTAGCTGAAATGAATACCATGACCATATGATAGAAACGAAAATTCCTAACCAAAATGGTTGCAAACATTTCTTTAATCCCACAAAACGACAAAGACTCATCCAGTGTTACCTCACAAATTATAAGCATACTACTTCTGTAATACCTATGGGGCGCGGGGGGTGCGGGGGACGCGGGAGGCGTGCGTGCGAGAGTGGCGCATGCATATTTGATGGGAACTCTAATGCTCGCCGCGCTAAGCGGATTGCGTCTGCCACTAAATGGTGCCACTCCCTTTGTCGCTTGTTTGCCAGACGTTGCGGCTCGCCAATGTTACGGACTTTAATGTACATAGTACCCTCTATGTACTGACGGTGGATTTCAGTTGCCGTACTTACAAAGTTCGCAACCAGTACCTAGTAGAGACCGCGACTTTCTTACATAAAGTTTTTTACTTACTCAAAAGCCGTATGCACAAATGCAGGATGATCGTATTAGTCTTGACCCAAGACGAACAATTATAATAGTTTTCATTTAGAAACAAGACGCCTTAAGCTTCCATTCTACTACAAATGTCTTTGTAGTGGAAATAATCAAAGAATATTCCACATTTCATTTTTTATTAAATAAATAGGATGGGAATATAACACGTAATACACACATCAGGTAATCTGTGATCATAAAGATAACGTGAATTAAGCCTTTCTCTATTATGGACTCTTCTCTTTCAATAGAACATGACAATGGCAAGCTTACCTATAGTCATACTCTAAGACGCTCTGGTATAGAAAAGTATAGTAGTACGGATCAGCTAAGCTCGGTCAATAAAACTGCTTTATTAAACAGAATATGAAGTCCAACAAAATTATTATATTTATGCAGTACTATATGCTCCATATCACTATCAACATTCACAGAAACGGTATACGAGCTCAAAGCTCACTGAGCTTCTTATAAGTAGTAATGCGAAATTAGTCGAGTCGTGAGCTGTGCGAAGAATGTTCCACTTTATTAGATTCCATAAGCTCTATTCATCGTTTTTTCGCCCTCTCGCAGGGAACCTTTGAGGCGGCATTGCGTATTAGTGAATAATGCGATCGAATCATTCGATCTCGCGTATTAGACGCGGTCGGGGTCGTCTGTAATGTGCCCAATCATAATAGTCTGCCAGTATTAGGCGATTACACTAGGTTAGGGTACTCAAACTTTTACAATATAATTATGAAAAACACGTGTTTGAGATTTATAATAAAAATCATCTTGAAAGCCTTTGCTTTCAGGTTAATTATATCTATGTGTACGACAGGTGAAAATGGTTGCGTAAGAAGACGGTATCATGGATGAAACATGCCTACCAACCTACCATCCTAAAAACTTTACACGTGCAAATATAAGAATTTCAGAGTACCTAACTTTAAATTGGCAATCAAGAAAACAATCTAAAACAACAACGACATGATGTTACTCAGAAGCTATGAAAAAATAGTTAACCTTTTTCAACGAGCTGTTATAACGAGTTCGTTAGTATCCTTAAATAGTTCAAAGTGCTTATGAAATACCTGTTCTAATTTATATTGCAGACATTATTAATATTGCAAACATTTTATACACCATTAGTTAGTTGCAAAGAGGGTTTACTAGAGTTAAGATATTTTTTTATTAATACGCCTAAATTTATTTGATTGGCAAAAAGTTTCATATCTGCCTCAGGTTAAGCTTGAGAATCGTTGCCTGTACCGAAAATATCAAAAATGTTTGTTGTCGTTCACCTGTATGATTCCATTAAGAATTACAGAGGATTAGTGTAAAGCCGAGAACACAATACACTCACAGAATTGATAGACTTATATTTGTGAAGATTTATTTGAAGTTGCGATTAGGTTACCATGTTACATTTCTATCTATTTATATAGGTAGTACTTTTCGCAAGTATAAGTAAGTAATAAGTTTGCGTAGAGCAAGCAATTGCGATTCTAAATATAGACCAATCAATATCGACCCGTTACGGCCACTACTACTTGTCAAAGAGGTGAAATAAGTATTTTACTAAAAATTATTACAGAATCAGGTAATTTAGGTATCAACAAGTAAAGTCAAACTTGACTGAATGTAAAACTTTATCTTGGTGACTTTCGTTTATTTTGACGTGGTTATCTAAATCTGTAATACCTAATACGATAACTAATACACCAAATGTGTTATTTTACAGTCCATAACAAATATAGGCGTTTGGCATAATGTAATTTCGGTACGTTGCATTTCTCATATTTCACCTGCTTCAATCTGTTGTCAAATAAATTCCAGTTTTGCACAAAATTGTGTTTACAGCATCAAATGAATCCGAAGAACAATGTTCAAGTTTTTCAATGCTCCTATAATCTTTGTCCGAGAACGTCTACGAACATTGACAAGGCGAAAGTTAGGCCTTAAATATCGTAGTTCTACCACAATAAGCTCTCCTTTGTGTAAGGTAATCTCATAAGAAGCGGGCTCATTCTGTCGGTCAACGGCGCACCCCCAGGTATTGCGGAGGCTTTGTATGGGCATTCGTAATTCTCATATTGTGGTGAAAAGACTGAACTAGGATTTTCCAATCGATACGGCACATTGTTGCAAATAAAATTGGTGTCTGCGTCACAATCCTTGAATGAGGAATTAATAAGACAATAATGTAATGACGTCATTGCTTTTGGGAATGGGTGGTTATTGGTTACGGATACATAATGGGATCATTATTATGTATGTTGCGTTGCTATGTACATACTATAAGCTTCAGGTGTAACCCGCATTCAATTTTTTTAGTTTAATCACAGGTTCAACTCCTAGACCCGATTTCACAGAGTTCGTTTCATACATTCCTGTCGATATAATTATATTTTTTTTCTTTTTATAAAAACGTCGCTCCACACTAGGAATTTCTCGTGTATCGTAGGTGCGTTTTCACAAACATAAAATATTACATACACAAACACCCAGACTCAGGACAAACATCTGCGGATCATACAAATTTTTGTCCCGAGCGGGAATCGAACCCACAACCCCTAGCGCAGCAATCCAATCGCTTAGCCACTGCGCCAATCAGGTCGTCGACGAATTTTTTATTTAATAAAAAATAATTAAGTTCTTACTTTTAATAATTTAACTGAGAGATTTCTCGTATGTTCTATAAAAATACACGCTTGCTACCTGATTCTTGGCGGGTAAGGCGAGAGGCGAGACAAAATCGCCTATGCGTCAACCGTCTTCCATGGAATTTTTCCATTACCCAGACAAATTGCGCGCCCGCCTCCATAATATTACACTCCCGGCTTGAACACTTTATTATTTATTACTGAACATGAACTTGTTCTGCAACTACTTTATCAAATGATTTTATTATAGAAATTGTATTTATTTTACATAATAATATTAACTTGACCTATCCATTCATGTATATATTCATTATTTCGTTGGTGGTACTAAATCCCAAAAATATGTAAATATATAAAAAAAAAAAAAACATTTTGGTTACCAACAATAGTGCCCAAATTAAAGAACTAACAGCCGAACTCGGAGACATTTAATGACTACTTAATGTTACTAAGTAAAGGTTTTCTTCGTTACTTACTGTCAGTTTAAGTAATCATTAACGTCTCTGAGTGCGGCGGTGAGACTGCTCCAGAATTTTGGACGATGTAGTTGGTACTGTCTTACAACTGAGAATAAAAAACAAAACATAAACATAACGTCACGCTTGTAGCCCTGAAGGGGTAGGCTAAAATATACCTTTAGTACTCGCACATTTTGCTAGTAAGATTATGGGTCCCAATGTAAAAGGAGGCGAGCCTATTGCCATCAACCCGGCACAAATCCATACACCGTGCTGCTACTGAGAATTACCTAATGGAAAAACTCAGTAACACACTACGTATGAATACACTTTCGAGGGATTCGAACATAGGCAGCAGCAGTCGCGCGGCGCGCCTAACAACCACTAGACCAAAGAGGTAGTTTGAAAATAATGCTGATATTGTTATCTAACAAATTACCATAATTTGAAACTAGTAACGGTTCAAATTTGCGCCCACGTTGTATGGAAAATTGGCACAACGTTCCTTTCACAATAATAAGGTTTTCACGTGTCCCATCAAAGTGATGCAGTCCTCTTCAGTGCATGCAATATTCTTGCATGATATAGTGCAAAGTCTTCCTCAGCTAACAAAAATGCATATTGTTGGTAAATGTTCCGATTAATATCACTTATCTGCTCTTATCTTAATGCTACTTAAAGTGTATATCGAAATACTTCTGATAACGATATACATAATATGTATTATCAGAAAGAATAATAATGCATAGTTGACGATTCGGGATCTTATAAAGCGTTATCTTGTACTTTCACTTATCTGATAAAACTCGTAATAATTTGGAAAAGTTTGAGTACTTACCTATTTTATAGTCTTAAACACAAACGACTTTTGAAAACATCTAAATAACCATCTTTGGCCTCTGTTCAGATGTTCTGAACTGTTTGAAACTGTACTTCTGATTTCTAAAATGTTCACTTTTCACTAATATTTAGAATGGACTGTCAGGGTAGACATACCTAGGCTACGAAACTACGAATACAATTCTAACTTTGAGTCTGCTTGCCACGACGGCCGGTGCAACCTGGTCGAAATGTCAAGCCAATAAAGGTAAATGCATGCGGTCTCGTAAACTCCCGTGTCGAAATTTTATAACGAATGCAATTTCCACACAGATGAAGTCGTGGGCTGAATCTAGTCAAATAACTGTTCGAAGTAGAAAATATTTCGTTATTATTGTGTCCAAATCTACTGCACAATTTCAAACGAGACGTAACCACACTTTTCAAAGACTTGTATATATTTTACGGGTGGTTGGGTAGTTTCGCCGGACCGGTCAACTTGCCCTTTGTGTTAGCCCGGGCAAACAACTAACGATGTGGTGTACCTTCCATACACGCATCACTGTTATTGTTTTAAGGATTCTGTTTTGTTTCTCATACGTTAAAATTGTTTGTTCTAGATTTCTTCCTTTGAAGGGTACCTAATTAAAATGACAAAGTGCACAACAAGGTAGATAATAAAGTACAGGGAAATTGAAATTGATTGACATATCAAAATTGTCCTTCATTTTGTCAGATATGGGCTAATACCCATGAGTTGATATCTCTTCAAGTCATGACCTCATCTTTGGTGAAAATAATTTCTGAGGAATTTGTAGTATTAAAATCAGTCTAAAGTCTATTGGTACCCGTTTATTAATGTAATGACAGATATTCGGTTTTAAAATACAAATAAAAAAGGCTAGGGCTAAAGGCGGACGCTGTGAATGATGAAATCTTAACGGGAATGTTATGGACTTGGTGATCAAATATGTACTACATGTATAACCTAGTGTGAGGTTAACATTTATTCAAAGAAAATTAGCTAATGTGGTTATGATTTAATCATCCATAGTGAAGTAGCAAGTAAGCAGTTCCTTACTTTATTTTACTCCTGTGGTCACCTATTTTATACATATAGGCTATGGGTATATATAAGCGGATCTACGAGTAGGTAGAATACTTATAAGACCCTATGAATTAAAACACTACTACTACAACAGGATACTAGACAGTATCAGAAATTCATAACACACCAATATAGATTACAAGTAACCTTTGGCATTACAGTCAAGCAGTCTTCTCTGTTCGACCAGTCACGCTGAACGTATTTATTATCGTAATTAATGCGCAATAATTAGATAATAATAACTCATATCTGGCTAATACGTAACCGTTGATATCTGTTGTATAATAATGTCAATTGGTTTTTTGAAGCTATCAATGGTACGGAAAACGTTATGTAGGAAATACAATTTTATGTAGGTTTTGCATATAAAGGGCTCCTACTGGCTAAGTAACAGCCCTTAGCTACAAGCCTTTTATTACCTCTCGCCAAAATACCGCTAATATTCTCTTCTCAGAGATACCTGCGAGAGACAGCCCTGAAAAAAATACATAACAGTCGCCATGGTTACGTTAACCTAGCTCTCATTCGTAGATCTTTGACTGGGGTTGTAAGGTCGCATACAGTCTTACAAAGAGGTAGGTTACCCAAAAACGGGGTTTGAGTCTTCGGTTTTAGTGGAGTTCGCAGTTGCTCTGTGTAAAATGGTATTCAGGTACGCTCGTTTAGACTTGCAGCTGACTACAGTAGATTTAAAGGCTGGGTAATAGAGATTTCACTATTCGTTTGCATAGTTATTTTTTTATCAAGAATGATAGTAGCTTCCTAGTGTGTAATGTCAACGTTAAATTCAAGCTAATAGGTATAACTGTAACATGAAATGATTCGCCATTCCGTATTACTATAACAGACGTGAATGTGGCCACCTCCGGCCTTTAGGTTAAAAGCGACAGAGTTACCCAAAACAATGCAAAACATACTCTTCTACTATGGGCATTAGGTTTGAATTGTATAACACCGTTTCAACATGTATGAACATTCGATTACACACACCAGTGGTCAAGTATTTATCAATTAATAGGAAATTTAGTACAGCAGGCTTCCCTGTAGACGTGTTAAGGACGCATTCCATGTTAATAAGCCACCTGAATGTAGCTGTGCCGATATTAAATGCCTACGTTTCGAGCCTGTGAGAGTGGAGATACCGATTTAATTGACAACTGTAAAGTTACTCGAGATTTCGCGTAGAGAACGTAAGGGAGGAAATATTTAGGAATATTATTATATAAGTCTTGACTTTAGTTTCTTAGAAGTCGAAGCGTCTGATGAGTGTAACTTCTAATTCGGACCAATGGTGTCAGATATTATTTTCTGGTATTGTGCAGTCTTATTCAAAGCACTTGAACTGGTGCGCGAAAATACGATGTCCAACAGTCTCTACTGCCTAAATATTTGAGGAATTCATGGGAGGTATACATACAAATTTTGAATTCCACAGTTATTGCAAGTATTGCGACATAGAACACCAATTGGTATTAATGTACTGATAATAAGCACAGGATCGTGACCCAGAGAGATCATATCGGACTCGTTCAAAAAAATGATTTTCAAAAATGTATGTAACTTAAGATAAACTTACTTTAAACCAATTATGTAACTAAAAACCCGAGTTATTGTTGAGTAATTAAGTTATTTAATTAACATTAGCATTCACTCTTTGCTGGTGCATGATTCAGTATGAAAAACTAATATTATTCGTGTTTAGATTGAACGCAGCTAGTGGGCGTGATTTCAACAACCCTCTAAGTTCGTCTGGCTAATCTGGCGGAGGGTCCGAAATGGTCCCAATACTAATACAGTATACGCTACTTCAACAGATAAATTCAGAAATCCCTTCTGTAATAGGTATCGTTTTGATACCTAACACAAAGTATCAGTATGTCGCTAGGTGATCTCAAAATCGATTGACAACTAGCAAAAGTAACAAAACGAAATTTTAAGAAATTCTAGTTAAAACGCACAAGGTAATACCGTCTATGAAGAAATGTACACATATGACCAAAAGAAAATCTCTTTCCAGTAACATATCAACATAGGTGATTATACCATACATAAATATGTTACCAATAAATATATTCAAATATGTTTTCCTTACTTATCATCAGAATTAACCTACATCCATAATGCTCCAAGAACATTCATATTATTATTTACACATAGGTACCTTGGAACATTCCTATTACTTTCGGTTTATTTACGTATCAATATCTGTGTAAACGTATTAAAAGTATTTGTGTGCGTAGAACCAAATAAGGGGATAATTATTTGGTTCTACGCAACACATTTATTCAGTTCCTAATATTCACATATATATAAATATATTATAATTATTTAAATATGATGTAAATACTACAAAATCTCAAACCGTTTTCGGAAATCTTATAAACAGTAGTCTTCCTAATGCCCTCAATTATGGATTTAGTAACACTACACGCATCTAATATTTTTACTTATACTTTAGCTATGATTTCCACTCAAATTCTTTTTCATGGTCAATTTAAAATATAATACAGTTGTCGGCATCGAACAGGCCCTTGCAAATCTAATTTGCACCTCTATGGGTTCACTTATAGAGGGCACTACTCTCCTCGTCTTTCGTAAATTTACTTAACAAAAGGAACTGACCTGATAAAGTTTTTTTTTCTGCCCTTAAATGGTGTGTACCATCAATAACTGAGAACAATATTTATTACAATATTGACTTTCGGGATCAAAATGGTGACAAAATTTTAAATCAAGAAAAAATGTTTTGTCTTCTTCTTCTTCGCATCGGCATTAACCAATAGCCACGTGGAATACGTCATACCGTGGTGTAGATATTGGTTAATCAACAAGGATGGTAGCGAGGTTGACCGTCCAGGGTGCGCCGGACGTATGTACCGAAAGTATAGTCACTCGTGGAGGCTCTACTTGCACCCCAAACCTATGCATATATGTATATATTGGTTTGTACCTATGTATTATTGATTTGGTTTCTTGAATACGCTAATAAGGCTTATAATTTTTCATAATAACTGACTCTTACTTTTATAATATATTAGATTAGAATATTAAATTGAAATAAAATTATTGGCTGACTGTTATGATGGTACGCGTCTATCTGATCGTAACATTTAAATCAAAAGTTGTCACTTAGTACACATTTATTGTAAAAGTCTCTTGTTTAGATGAAATATTATCAGTATAGGGTTTTCACACTGTGTTATCAATATTATCTTCGTCTGACCTTTTATGGTCATAAAAACTCAACATAAGGATGCCTACTAATGTGGACAAATTTTGGTGCAACAAATAGTTTATGAAACAATATAACATGGTTTATTTTGAATATTCCTAAGTATTTTATCTCTATACAATCTTATCAATATTGTAAACACTATCTAGGTGTATTTTATGACATAATCCATATCAAGTTTTATTGAAAAGTTCTTTATGATAAAATGTAACCTAATCCTAATGCCGCGTCACGATTTCACGACATAAGACTATTTTTCCTATCATACGACCATCCTAGCATAGGACTATTTTTGCGAATCTATGCAAGTTCATAAACTATGAAGTTAATTTTGACTTCTATTTATTTAAAGCTCCTACGCACTACGTTAGGTTTTTTATTACCAATCATTAGGTAGGTACCTTTAGAAACAAATGCAATATTGAATTTTATCAACATGGGTTTTCTTGGAAATTAATTATTTACGTGGATACATAATGGGCCCTACATGGCTCAAGTTGACTAGTTCAACCACAGAATTCCAAGTAGACTTAAACAAATATTCCATCGAACATATAAATTTACCCTTTCATGACTAATGAGTAGCGTTAGATATCTACGTAATAAGGATGGTATCACAATGAGGCACACAAGCCGTAAACAATAGGTAGGTATACTAGATTTAAAATGTCGGTGTGGAGAGTTGTGACTCCTGGGCCTCAAGTCTGCTATTACAATAGTGTCAGAATGGTCTATCATTGATTTCATAATTGTTGATTTTGACAAGTTTGGTAATCTACTAATACAAAAGCGTCACTATGACTTTCCAATGGTCAACCACTGACACTCCACTGAAAGAAATGGCATAGAATGGTAATCTCGTACATAATGACAAATCAATGACAGACGTAGACGGTAATCTGCTAAAATTTTGACAGTTAACTCACAGACTACAATTTAATATGGTAAGGTATAAAACACAATTACTAAACCGTTTAATATTATTAAACTGTTTGCAAAACACGGATCACAACAAATAAAAACAGATTAACGTCAGACGTCAGTGAGCAGTAATGTCAAATTTGACAGCAAAACATAAAATATTATTGAATTTCATCATGTTTTTGCTATTTACGAACAAGATTGCATAGAAACATTATTAAATAATATCATAGATAATATGTAGAAATATTAAAAAAAGAAATCAGGCATAATTAAATGTTCAAATTGAGTAGTAGTTTTTCGAAAATCATTTTTACTAACGGGTTTTATAATAATGGCAATACGATAATGTCATTCTACCACCATTATATTACGAGACCATTGACAGACCAATGATCGACCATTATGAATTTAGCAGATTACGAACTTTTAGCAAAATGACAATGGGATGGGAATTGGATCGTGTTGGAATGACGAATTTATAAAAATAGCAGACTAGGGGCCCTGTGTGTATGTAATATTTCATGTTTGTATAACACTACAGGAGAAATTCCTTGTGTGATGCGACGATTTTTTTTAAAGAAGAAAACATTATTTTTGTAATTAGCCTAAGTTGTTGGAATTTATACTTACAATAGGTAGCAAATTAGCAATCAAACATTTTTTCATTCAATCCTCGGCGATGATCGCGGCTCCTCAGCGAAAATCGTCCCCATGACCTTTTGTTTAGTGGCCATATGCTAATGTTTTTTTTATTAATCAGCCTAATTAATTATATATTTGTGCCGTGTGGTATCCGGCCTAGAATTGACCACCCCCTTTCCTCCCGTGGGTGTCGTAAGAGGCGACTAAGGGAAAATTCAGAAGATGGGCAGCAGCGTCTTCTGTAACTTCACCACCAATACTGCGATCCCCAAGCCGCTTGCCAAGCGTGGGGATTATGGCAAACCCCCCCGCTTAAACGGGGAGGCCTATGTTCAACAGTGGACGTCTTTGGCTGATGATGATGATGAATTATATATTTTACAGCTTAATTATATATTACTACGTTTTCCCCTTAACATAAATAAGTAAATAACTAATCGTAGGATTTAATATAGTTAAATCAAAGGATTATCTTCATCTTTAATTTAAGAGTAGATACCTAAGCTCTCTTGTCGGTATCATGAATTATGACGTTAAAAGGCAAATTTATCCAAGTGACAACTTCATTCAGATAACCTATTTGATTATCGTTCATTTGTTGCTTCTAAGGAAGTGTTTCAGCTAATTATAAGTTACTTAGAACGAAATATATATTATTATGTAAGTAGATACTCAAATACTACAAACATAAGCCCGCGACTTCATACGCCTGAAAAAACTTTATTTTTTTAATATAATTTTCTGTGACCAAAAATCTTGAAAAGTGATTTCATTTTAGCACTACGCCCTGGTTGACCAATAACAAAATCATGAAGTTACATTTAGAGTCATGTGTGTACGTACGGTGTACCAAATAGGTATGGGAAAATACTATTATATAAATAATACCTACTTACGAATGTTGTTTTGTGTCAATTGTATTTGGGATTCCCTAAACTCTCTTTCATTATATACAGCGTGTTGTAAAAAGTTGAAGCTAAAAATACCCAATTTATAGAAAAAGTTGCTTAAAAACGAATATAAATGCCATAATAACATACTTTAATTTGTTTTACAGAGTCAACTTTGAATAATGTGTGGATCATGAACGTGTCTACTTATTTCAAAGGTCGTAAATGTAAAATGAGATAACGATTGATGTATTTATAAAATTCAAATGACCTCGACTATTATATAATTTGTTTCGCTTGGAAAGAATCAAACCAACAAGGTTGATATTGCATAATGTTAATAACTAATAAGTCACATAAGGTTTCAATATATATTTCATTACGTTGCTGTTGGTCCAGTAGATGAAAAGTCTTCTGCAAATTAAACTTTAATATCTATACTTACTTCGAAACTTTTCGAAAACCATTTCCAGTTAGTTTGTAAACAGCGCATCGTGCATACAGTAACTGACAAATTAATTATATAAGAGTATTTTAATCACGCTGTAGATAACGATATTGGTAGTACAAACATACATGTTTGTGCTCAAGTAAAATAATATAATAGGGTTAATATCGGTAAACGATACTCATTGAACTTGTTTGCCTTCGGACCCGATCGTCAGTATTATAACTATAATAAGTGAGGCCAGTGTTTAAATTAGCAAAGTTAAAATGGTTAGGAGTGTTAGGACATGTCCTATTGTTTCTGTGGTTCTGTTTCAAATATGTTTGGGTAATGGATACACTTATGTTCAGGTAAGTCCGTGTTTTATCTTTGTAGCACGATGAGGATTAGTCTTAGAGTTTAGTTTAATCTTTAACGTTATATAGCAGTTGAATTGCATTTCAAATAGTTGTATTTTGGTTGTTACTAATAGACTAATCCTGGCAATAATATATATTTTTAAAATAGACTCAGTTGATAATTGATAGGATAAAGCTTGCTCTCTTTTCGATCTAAATCCTGATCTGACTATCTTCTGCGCCCGTACGACCTATTATAATTTTTTTATTCATTCATATCTCATCATTTAAAATTTCCCTGGACTTCCTCAAATATTTCGAAACCAAAATTAGCCAAAGCGGTCCAGCCGTTCTCAAGTTATGGCGTGACCAAGGGAAACATGGATTTATTTTTATTTAAATTGATTAAATACGTTTCTTTAAGAAACTAGCAGAAAAAAGTTTCTGATAGTTTCTAAACTTTCAGTGAGTAGATTGGTATGATAATATCGTGATTTTGCCAGGTTATTGTAAAAGTGTAATATTAAGAAAATTAAATTACATAAGAATAAATTCACTCGCATTCTTTCTCGCTTTGAAATATGTTTTACAACAAAGTAAATTAAAAATATATTATTTTTGTAAGTAAGTACATAGGCACTTATTAACTAAAATATTATTGGTTTATATAGTATTTTGTTAAGAGTGTAATAATACGCTAAAATATGTTCACGTTTTCCATGCAGAATCTTCAAGATAAACAATGATAATGTCTGCAGATAGTGTCAAAAGTTGCGTGGCGTTGTCGTCGTTTACCAATAATATGCTAGTTTAGGTAGTCGCCGTAAACGCGTCGCCCAATACACTCATTCAATTGTTTTGATGAAAACAACACGTGACGTAACAATTAGGTATTTTGTTTATCCTCTATACAATGATTAAAGAATCTATAAATTGACAAATTCATAAAAACTGTGCTACAGTGCTCACTTATCTGTCAAATTTAAATAAATAATAATGGTAAGCTCATTGTTTCTTTTTTATTTGGTAAGCAATATAATATTTAGGTACATCAGTTGTCCTGTTAAATCTTGTTTATTTCAGTTAGGATGAACTTGTGACTCTATACCTAATGTTGAAAATAAGGAGTGATTCTAAATATAGAAGTAGATACTAATAAAATCCTATTGTACCAAAGCAATTCTTTATTAAAATAAATCACATGACAAGTCAAAGAAAGGCGACATTACCGTGTGCGTTTACGAAGTTTGTTTTTGACCATTATATTTTGGAGCGACAAATGTCATAAAAAACAGTAATTAAAGACTCAAACAAATTAATACTACATATATGATATGTGGATACCTAATTGTAAATTGATTAAAGTTCGTATCCAATCATTCAAATATTGAAATAAATATTGCACAAATTTTCCATTAAATACAATTACTTACTATTTAAAGATAAAAAAACTAGTTAGATGTTTAAAAATGTTACGGACGCCTATATCTTTAAGATTATAAATCTGCCCTCACCACTAAACATAAGGGAAAAAAACGAAAATCCAGAAGTTTAATTTAGTAACACCTATTTTATTATGAGGCTGCCACAGAAGCATGGATACCGGCACAAAACAGAAACGCCTACCAGCAGTGCAGGGGTTGTAGTCGACCTGGTGATAATAGTTATATTTTTCAGAACAAACGCGTTTGTATAATCGGGGCTGGGATAGCAGGGCTGTCTTCGGCGAGATACTTAAAGGAGGAAGGAATAAACTTCACAGTGCTAGAAGCCACTCGATATGTCGGGGGCACCTGGAGGTACGACCCTCGCGTTGGTACTGACGAAAATGGTCAACCTTTACATACCAGTATGTACAAACATTTAAGGTAAGAATCTTTATTTTATTATGGCGTTATATTCTTATTATTAAAATATTTTTTTGCCAATTGCAAAAGACATGAAACGCCCAGAACTGAAAAGGCCGGCAAAAGAAAGGGCTGATTTATGATGGTGACGATAAAAATATTTGACAATTGACATTTGGGGTTCAAAATATGATCATCTGAAATCGGAGGTGCGTTTACGAAGATAGTTTTAATCCTCATTTAATAGCGTTCGTAAAAATGTAGGAAAATCTATACACAAGATATACTAAGCAAATATTAACGCTAAACGGCTGTACTATAGAGCGGTGTTTGCAGTTTATGAATAACCAAATAATATTTTATAACACATACAATACAGTGCAGTGTTGGCTTAATGCGTAACTAAACAAATAGATGGCGCGGTGATAAGTATAGCCTAAACCCACTAAACTCAAATTATTATTAGCCATGACTGCGTCCATAGTATAAATAAGAATTTTATTAAAAATAATAACGCTTGAAAATTTATTTCCTTACTTGACACATCACAACAGGTTTTATACGAAATACTGTCCAAAATGCTGCAGATAGAACGACAGTAGGTGTCCTGTTTTCATACCAAAACTCTAATATTATATTTTTAAACGTAACTTTGTCAGGTTGTTGACTGGGTTTTCAACTCTGAACCCGTAATCTTGTAAAGATAATTGGGTTTTAATATTAATTCATATTTTTTTATAGAACAAACCTACCAAAGCCTACAATGGAACTTAGAGGCTTCCCGTTACCAGAGTACTTGCCTTCATTCCCTAGTTGGCAAGATTACTACCATTACCTACAAGCATACGCTAAACACTTCGACGTATTGAAATACATTCAGGTAAGACAAACAAACAGGTATTATATTCTCTTTTTAATCAAACCATGTTAATATTGAGAAGACTTGTCTACAAAGATTTGGTAGGCACATCATATTTTAATCAAAACAAACGGTGGTAATATTCCATTAAATCTAGGACTATTCATGTATACCTTTTATCATCTCGTACTTATGTATTTGCAGTTCCTACACAATGTTGTTCTGGTGAGAAGAATAGGCAACGTGTGGAGAGTAAAACACGAACATGTTTTAACAAACGAAACATTTGAGGAAGATTATGACTACGTGATCTTGGGGAACGGACACTTTAGTAAACCAAACATGCCTAATATTCCTGGAGAAGAGCGATTCAAAGGTAAAGAAAAACTGATCGTAGACAAAGCCGCTTACATAGTAAGACAGTTGCAAAAAATGTAACTGAAAGTGATATTAACAGTAATTGATCTCAGCATTAATAAGTGGGTCAATTCATATTATATAGCGTTCAGCTTCTGGTTTTAAAACCCATGATAAACATACGCGAAACCAATTCTTTTGTGTTCTTCTGAACGAGTACAGTTCTTCTACTTCCAATCAATGCGTTACTAGTCAACAAACTTTATAACTCCTTATGTACTTCTAGGCACAATAATTCATAGTCACGACTACAGAGATCCAGAACCATACAGAAACCGTCGTGTGTTGGTGGTCGGCGCAGGCCCTTCGGGTATGGACATTGGCCTCGATGTTGCCGAAGTCAGCAGCGCCCTCATACACAGCCATCACTCCAGAATCAACTTCCGAACGCCGTTCCCTTCAAATTACATTAAAAAACCAGATATAAAAGAGTTCAATGAAACTGGCGTCATATTCAAGGATGACACGTTTGAGGAACTAGATGATGTTATTTATTGCACAGGTTGGTAGTTGAGTTCTTTAAGCATTTGATAAAAGTATAAAACAATATTGCATGTACCAAAAACCATATATAGTTTCCTGGAAATCCAAGAATTAATTTAATCATTAACTTATCTTTCCAGGATTTCTTTACGACTATCCCTTCCTAGACGAGTCTAGTGGCTTAAGCCTTCACCCACACAGCGTGGTGCCGCTGTACAAGTACATGGTGAACATCAACGAACCCTCCATGATTGTCATGGGGCTCGTTGTCAGGGCGTGTCTGGTGGTCGCTTTAGATGCTCAGGTAATTGGAACCAAACCTAATAAAGACATCAGTAATGAAAAGTAAATTCTTCTGTTCAGATAGTTTGTCAAAAGTACGAATATTATTACTGAAAAGTGCTTTATAACCAACAAAGAAACTACTTACCTACATCTCATATTGTGTACGTATAAATAACACCCTGAAGATCTCACTCTTCCTTTTAACCGTGTTCAAAAAAAATCTAATACTCTTATCAAAATATTTCAGGCTCGGTATGCTACAGCTATCATAAATGGCAACTTTACTCTACCATCACGCGACCAGATGATGGAGGAGTGGCAGAAGCGCGCTGACGCGATCCACTCCCGAGGACTCCCCATGTCTTACATACACATACTCGCTGAGAAGGAGGTTTGTAGCTCTTTGTAAACTTTTTCAATCGCCAAGAAAAACGAATATGAAAATGAAAACTTTAACAATGAATATGGGCAACATTTGGGGCTGGTCCTGCATACAAAAATAACATAGAATTAACAGAAAATAAATTTTTCAGGATCAATATTACGCCGAATTGTCAGAGGAATCTGGCATCGAGAGAGTACCTCCAGTGATGTTCAGGATCCGCGCCCTGGACACCGAAGCCAAGCTCGAGAATTTATACACCTACAGAAACTACGAGTACACTGTTATTGATGATTATACGTTCACTAGAAAAGTTGAGGATCCTAGTGTTAGAAGCGGCTTAAACCCATAGCAATACGTGGCTTTTTGATATATATATCATATTCATACTAACCTTATGTAAATAACTGTGAATTTGAACAAATATTGTAACCCAAAGAAATGGAAAGGGCAAGCTTTTCCTAGTTGCAGTTCACGCTGTTACTACGTTAGCTCTAATTGTATGTAAATGTAAAAAAATGTAAACTACAACAATAGAGCACATATCAGCTCCCTTAGTTAAAGAACAGAGAACAACACGCATGACAACCTGCTGTAAAATAAGTGTAAGACCCTGTGTATCACCAAAAATCACACTAATAAATGTGTGTGACTTGACTTTGACGAATACATTTAGAATAGAATGGTGAATGTATAGGATTGACATAGAAGTAACATTATACCAACCCTATTCACCGGTGTGTAAAGCTATGTCAGAAGCCTACAGGCAGTTTAAACTCTGACGCCAGGTTGTTGACTGCTGAGCAAGAGGTCCTGGGTTCAAAACCCGGGTCTGGCAAAGTGTTACTGAGTTTTCCATTAGGTAATTCTCAGTAGCACGGAGTCTGGATTTGTGCCCGGTTGATGGCAATAGGCTCGCCCCCTATTACATTGGAACTTACAACATAACTGGCGAAATGTGGGTGTACTAAATGTTCACCTCTGCCTACCCCTTCGGGGAATACAGGCGTGATGTTATGTTATGTTTAATTTAAAAGTAAATTATTTTTTTGCGATAGCAGTCATTTCGGCACTAGATAATATAATCATCATGTAATGTTTGTTACTTATTTATCTGTCTTTAGCTATTTTATGCATGAAATGAAACCGTACATTTAATACTTATTTAAGTTTAAAAAATGGTAACTTACCACTTGAGTACAAAACATAAGTTAGAAGTAAACTTATCGATTATAATAATGATTAAGTAAAAGACATTTTCCCTTTACATTGTAATAACTGCTGACAATCGATAAGTCATATAATTACAGAGCTAACGTTTCACAAAACCACGAGGATCTAGTAATTACAGATTGCCTCGTACTTGACGTATTAAGCATAATTATTGTAAAAACTGTTATTTCAATGGTGGGGGCGTACCGCGAATTATAGTCACAGACTGTCTAACATTAGTATATTATAAGTTATTAACGAATGTACCTTATCGTTAGGCATTAAACCATAATATTATTTATAATTATAGAATTATTTAAAATTGTTGTGTAAAATTCACTTAATTTACAGAAAAACCAAGATTGTACAAAAACCAACATAACTGGTATAAGTAGTTTATTTGTACTTATTATTTATTATAATTCTTACATAATTGATTAATTGGTAACAGTCTAGTAAACGAATATAAACAAATACTGTATTATTAACTCATTTTATTCATAAAATCACTACCTATGTAAAATAATACCGGCAAGATTAATTTATTTTGTCTGATCACACGACTTTTGCATACAAAACCCACGTTAAGTACGTCACGTACTCCACTCATACAAATATACAATTTAATAATCTCAATACAATTTGATAGATCAGTAAACAGTCCTCATTCTGTCACAGAAGACTCGAGGACCGTCGTTTTGCTTCTAGTCAATGTTAATACCGTGATGTCTTCTAAATACACGTAAAAATTAAATATCTAATGGGCAGGGTAGTTCCTTTTTTGGACTGTATATTCTTTCATAATTCTTATCGTCAAGAATTGTGTAGTCATAATCTCGGTAGTGTAGTAAGTCATCTAGACGATTCTTGCCGTTAAAACGAGCGATTTTGGTCAGAACTGGCGGACACGGCGTGACGTCAGCTTCTTGGGTTACGTTACCAAAATACTCGTCCTACAACAAAGATAGAAATTGAAATAAATGTAAAGCAAGTGTGAGTTTTAAGGATTCGTCCTGTGTTCACTGTTTCCAGATTATTTTCCATATAATTTACACAAGTACAGAACTTGAACAGAAATAAAAAGCTATTATTAAAAAACATAAAGTCTTCGGATGAGCAACAGTATTTAATAATCGTCCTCAAATCCATACCCACGGTCATAACTGACAGACAATAAACCGGTAATGTTCTATGGTGCAACTCAACCACAAAGGTACAGGACCCCTAGAACCTACCATAGATCCAATAACGTTGACGTCGACGATCTTCATGTCCATATTCTGCAGGCTGTACACGTGGTCGAGCCAGGTCTTCAACATTTCCTGTTGGGTCGGCAGCTGGAATTTGCCCGAAGCCAACGCTGCAGAATACTGGCCCTGTTCATGAAAATAAATTTGATATAGAATATTTTATCGCCAAAATATTCAGTATTGGGTGAAAATCTTCCTTTCAATAGATTCGCTCGCGATTTGATAATGGGGTGAAATTAAGGGATAAAACATATTGTTATAGTTCATATAATTATTAACAATTTTGCATAAACTTTACAAGTATATATTATTATAATTTAGCAATGTTATGCATATTTTCAAACGTGACTGTACAATGGGTAATAAACTCACTTGAGCATCCATAACTCTGTTAATGACTTTCTTGGAGACTCCGACAAACGTCATGCTAGGATGCTTTATGTTCACCGTGTGCTGATACAAAGGCAGAATAAACTTCTCGGAAGCTGTTACTCCGGAACTCGAGTCTAGGAATGGGTGGGCGTAGTTGTAACCTAGAATAAAGATAATTTGTTAAGATTCTAACTTCTGGCACTTAGATGCGAGGTATTGCTCCATAAGCTATCAAAATGCATGTACCTTCAGGTAATACCGGTATGATTATATTTCAACTACCTGCGCCCCACGGTATTACCCGTTACAGTTTTTCGGGATAAAAAGTAACCTATGTGTTAATCTAGGGTGTCAGCTACTTCCATACCAATTTTAGCAAAATCAGTCCAGCCATTTGGGCGTGAAGAGGTAACAAACATACAAACACACAAACTTTCGCCTTTATATTATTAGTGTGATTGTTGGTTAAATTTACCATAATCAGCTAATTCCCTTGTCTCTTAATAGTAAGATTTTCAATGTCTATGCTACCATTAGTTACATGGTTCATGCTTATGGCACTTCCGTCAGCGCTTGGCAAATATGAAGCGTATTTTACTCAGAAAGCGGAACGTGGCTAAACCTACGTTTCACTTTCTTTCTTGGTCCAGTTAATTGGATAGGAAATTCCAAATGCAAAGCAGTACCTGTGCAAAATATGATGTCGTCAAATACTTCATTGCTGCCATCAACGAATATAGCACCGTTTGAGGTAAAAGAGTCGATGTCTGGTTTTTTCTTGTAGGTTTTGGAGAACTCTGGTTGGTTGTAGTTGAGATGATGACTATGGAAAAGTGCTGCGGTTACGTTTGATAGTTGCATGGCAAGGTCCAACCCAGATGCGCCTGAGCCGACGAGAAGAACTCGTCGTTCGCGGAACTGTTCCGGATCTTTGTAATCGTGACTGTGTATTATACCTCCTGAAATCATAAAAGGAAATAAGTATTGATGAAGTAGAAGGATTAATTATGGATGCGTCGAATTTATTAAAAATGTTTAAATACCACACATACACGATACACATTAAAAAAAAAATAGCAAAATAATCGTTAATCATATGAACCGAGACTAAAGCTTTAATAGCTATTTTAACTATTATCTAAAGTTATTCATATATCATAAAATTTGATAACCCTAAAATTAATAAAAGCGTGACTGACATACAATAAGTTGGTGTAATAAGGCTTTAGAATTCACAAACAATATTGAGTAACTACAAAAGAGGTAATTATATTATTATCTCATTGTTCTATTAAATATGGCAGCTATTATATTATACGTTGCAGTAAAAAAATCTAAAAACTTTGAGACAGACATCTTACAGAAATCATACCTATGAGTTTTTCTTCAATTAATCTAATATACTTGCTTCAAAAATATATTTATAATAACTGTGTTGTCCCTACCTGGCCCATGCTTTTTAACATAAAAGTTCCCAACGAGCCTCTGCGTGTTGAACCCGTGTCCCCCGTAAGCCTTTTTAAAGCCCGGGCATCTTCCGCAGAATTAGCAATAATAAGTAAATAGCCCGAGCAAAAAGATGTAAAACCTATGACTTATAATAATTGGTTTGATTTCTATTCAACAGCCATCGTTATTACAAAAAAAAAACTTACAAACATACCGACGAAATTATACATCCAAATGAAGCTCTGTTTTGTTGCAAATCTTAGAATTATGAAGCGGAAACCAAAGCCATATTTGAAGCTTGAACTGCAGGGAACTCTGATAAACCCGTTTTGCTAAAGCATTCAAGGACACACACATCATCTTATACAATCATTTATTCACTTCGATAATGGTTTTATTGAAGTGCAGAAATGTTAATAAACCTGTTGCCAGAATATAGCTCGCATTTTAATAATAAACTAGAGGATGACCTGTGGTCGAAATTTTACCATAATTAATTATAAAAAAAGATTTCTGCCCTTCGTCTTCATACAAACTTTTTGTATGCCAAGTTTCACATTCCTTATACGCGCAATATTCTTAAAACGGTATCTAAAGTTATTCGTATATTATAGATAGATGGTTAGAATCAGCGGATGTGTGCCAACTTAACAACAATCCTAGACTGCATTCAATGCCTTAAAAGATCCATTGTATTCAAATCTTACCTTTAAAGATGTCTAATCTGTCGATGTCTGGTATCTTAGGGCTGCTGAACTCGCCACTGGCCACCACCATGAAGTCGCACGCCTCTGTCACGTTCTCCTTTGTGTCAGTCTTCATGTAAGTGACCTCCCACTGCCCTCCAACCCACTTGACCAGGGTCACGAAGCTTTGCAACTGTAACGTACCAAGTTAAACATATGGATTTAATTGAATTTAATTGTGAAGTTGGAAGTTCCATAATACGCGTTCCTGGATAACAATGCCTTAATATGTTGTCAAATTGGCATTGGACCCTATTGCCCACTTTGGAACAATTTGCTCATGTCAACACGACAGAAAATAACAAAAAGAATAGAAATAAAAGGTGAACTTCGCCTTTACATTAATACCTCACAACGTCTAACGCTTTTCTCGTGGGATACGTACAACATTCCCATTTTAGTATTCATCTTGACGTACACCAACATATCTATGAAAATGAATTATTCATTAATTCATGGTGTTAACGATAAATAACAAATAAAACATCATATGTGTACACGTTTCTCGTCACGTCATTCAAAGCCGAAGCAATTGGCAATGAACAAATTGTATACGGTCATACATCCTGATTTTATTCCGCGATCATTATTTAAGGGCATGTCATTATTCCTTTTTTTACCTTGTCTCATAGTTTAGTATCACGCATCTTGTACTGTACTGTAGTCACTCCATACTGTAGGTAAACATTTTTATGCAATTATTCTCATGTAAGTAACTGTTATCTTTTATGAGAAATAAACAATTAATTACCGTTTTACCACCTCTATATTGACTAAGTTACTTAATAATATGAAGTCAGTAAATAATTATACAAGTATAAGCTATTAGCCAAATGATTTCTCGGATGCTGGTGGGAATTAATGACTACTATATAATATCCTCCTGCAATAAATCTAACATAATGATTGCCTAATAAAATGTTAAAATCCAATTGATTCAATTATTAGGTATAGCTAAATAAAACAAATTTTGCATCTCGTTTATATAAACATTCATAAATAACTTCGTTTCCGATACACATCTGCCTATCGCCTTCAGACATAGCCGAGTTGTTCCGCCAATTAAAAGTAATCTTATTATGTATACTACAAGTTCAGTATACATGCTGTGTTCATACTTGTTTCATAACGACACATCAATGAGTATGCGAAACCTGTCTGACCAACGTCACCCACATGACCCTAATGCCAGCTGAATGGAAATTAAATACCCAATCTTACAACATACCCTGAGATATGTCACAAGAAAATCAATACATTATTTTTGATGAAGAAAATAGTTTTTTTGTGTCAAAACTATACCAATACTCTTATAAAGAGGTAAAATTAGCGTAAGGTGTCATTGAAACTATCTATCCGTTTTCCAAAAAAATTTCATCAATTTTTAGAACGGACCTTCAGGCTGGACATAGGCTACCTTAATTCCGAAAAAAGGAGATTGACGTTGAATTCGCAGGCTGAATCCAGTAACAAATATAGAAAGTAAAATCAATGCAAATAAATAACGATTATTAATTGCGTCTGTTTCTATAGGCGTACAAGACATCTTTGTTTAATAGTCGAAAGTAGCAGTTTCAATAGTTTAGAGACAGCAACTTTCGATTATAAATAACAACACTCGAAACACAGATAAATTGTTTATCAAAACTAATACCCTCCTTTTTGAATCTGCCTGTTCGATTAATTACTTATGACTAATTTATTTGTTTTTATATTAAACTGAAGTGACGCGGATTAAATTAATATTGATTTAGTGACTAGAATAACACAACCTAAAAGGCTGGGTTATTTGAATGTCAAAACGATCACCTCTCTTATTAGTACCTAATTGGTTATATTATTAAAAATTTCCTTCTCCTTTGGCATGAGCCAATTGTCTTATGGAAAATTGTGCAGGTTATGCCATCGTGTAGAGATTGTCAAACAAGCGTGGTTTCTCTTTCGAGGGATTCTTTGGACGTAACTACTTGCATCATCGGTGTAATATCTACTTGCACTACTTGCTTTTATTTAATATATGCACTCTATTCTTTATTTCCAGTTATATGGTGCCACTAAACGGAACCTTTTCACTAGCCATATTTTATGGCCGAAACATAGAAGAGGTGTTGCTAAAAACCGTAATAAATATCCCTGAATTGCTTACCTACAGTGTTAAGCTAGTGCCCTTTTCGAAAGACATACAGGTAGCAAGCATTAACTAGGCATGCGGACTACTATAAATTGTGAAACAAAATCACGATGCCAGATTGCAATCGACTAGCAATGCGCCATTAGATAGTCCAATCCGACAGGTAGCTCTAAACGTTCTAAAACTACTGAACGCGTATACAATTTGCCTTGTAATGTTAGCATTATCATAATAAAGATTCGTTTTCTAACAGCTAGGATTCAACAGAACAAATGGTTACAACACTGTGTCATGTCACTGTGTTAAACTTTTAGTTCTGCCATCGTATCGACATGGCTACTCAATATATTAACTCGTACTCATACTACTTTTTGGTAAGGCTGTCTCCACAAAAATGCCCTGTACTTAATTAAGTTACTCGTAGACGCCATTTAAATGCACCAAGCACGAGCATACAATTCTACAAACGATGTGGGTTTTGAACCTACATAATGATCTCTATAATTAATGATCCCAATGCCCTCTCTAGACTAGGGGTTCAATGTTGTTATATTGCGAAATTGCAATGTTCGCAAATCTTAGACCACTGTCATCAGCGGAACAGCCCTAAATACCTTACTAACTACTTTTGAGCAAACTAGTCGATAAATTCCTACTTACATCCCTTTTCGGTAAAGACAAATTTTTGCTTATTGGTAAATACTCATAATGACTCATGTCGTTTATAAGAAGCTTGATAATTTGCGAGGTGGATACCTGGATATTGTTCATCAGTTCGAAATGTTTGGCGAAGTACTGCAGGTACTTGTAGAAGCAGGGTCCCGTGGGGTAGGACGGCGTGCCCTCCGGGAACGGGAAGCCGGCGTATTCCATCGTCTGTCGCGGCGTGTTTGTTCTGAAACATATTGTCATCAACATCTGTTTGTTCTTTCATCTTCTTGAAAGATACACGTGTTTTAAGAATGGTAGTCGATAAATAAATTCATATATACTCCTTTACTCTATATTTGTTTATTTTACTTTTAGTATAAATGTTATTCAATATATCTATTCCGTAACAAAATGTATAAATTGCTGTTATATAAATGTTTTATAGTCTTCACGGATATTTAGAGTAATAATTGGTAATATTGCGGCGAATTATTATGTTCTTCGTTAATGTATACAAATAATTTATAGTGTAATGTAATGTTATTACTTATCACACTGAAATCTCGTGTACCAGTAATGGTTATAATATGTGGATACTTACATACGATTGCTGTAGCATCTATGCACCCATATTTTACGAGTACATGATTTTAATTTGATTTTGAGTCTTACTAGATTAGTTAGCAAGTATAAGTACAAAAAAAAATGATTTATGTGGTTTTCTTTGCTCCTATTTGTATATATTTGATGTTAGTTTAAATAGATGGCCACTTGGCCAATACAGTATGACGCAAACCTTTTACCGCGATTAGTACGTAGCTACACATAAATTAATTTTATCACTTTCATATAATATATTTATACAATGCTCATTAATATTAAAGACCTTCTCATGCAGTCTGTCACAAAAGGAAACCTTGGATCTAAGTAGATATTAACCAGTTTCTATCGTTTTAAAATAACGAAGTAACTACTTACAACTTACAATTTTAACGCAAGCAATAAACGGGGTTTTCCTGTCTTTAAATGCAGGTAAATACAGTTATTATAATACATTACTTCAAATTTGGTGTATTATCAAACTTGAAACAAATTACAAATGCATCATATTCTTAGATTAAACGGGAAACTGGATGACTTGATTGACAGCGTGAAGTGTGCTGTTAATCTTAAGTTAAATTGAAGCTCAACTTGCCAACGAGTGATGCATGTCACAGGAAAAGGAGAATACTATCATGATAACCCTAGAGATTTCACGATGAAAGGATGTCGAATATTGTTTTCTATAATCTAACAGTTATCAGATAACTAAGGGGCCCTCCCGAGTATCGTCATCTGTGGCGACACTAAATTTCAAGTGGATCCCCGTAATAGTATCTAGATTACGTCGCTGGATATTTATCATTACGATATTTTAACGCACCGTATACGTAACGTATCACCTAAAAATTACATCCACCAAGGCAATTCACGGCGCTCTTCAAATATCACTACCAATACTACATAAAAATATTATATTATACATTGCGATTTATAAAGATAAAAGAGAGATTGCCGTCCACACATGAAACTGGTCCTCATATTGGCCATAGCTGTCTCATTTCATAATGAACCGGTTGCTGTACGCTCAAAAAGACAATTATCTAACATCCGCAGTTTCACTCGACAGCAAAATGTATTGTTTATGTTATGTACTATGCACATCTGTTGGTACACTTCTAGGCTTAATGGATTACGAAAACAAAGTGAAGATAATACAATCATGCTTAGAACTAATGAAAAAAATGGAAAGCATCGATTCCAAGCATCGCAAGTGTTTTCATGCTCTTTTACTTTTAAGGACAAATAATCATAATATACTTCAGATGTCCTTATTTACAAACGAAGGTTAAAAGGTTTTCGCATAAAATAATTTTCCGTAAAATAAAAATTAGTCAATCAATCGGTTGCGGGATTCCCTGCTTGGGATACTTACGCCAACTGATCAATTTAAAATCGTCACTAATAGAAGCTCATTAAATGTACCCCATGTTTAACCATTTAAGCTCATTTACCCCTTAAAACATTTATTTATCCCATTCTATGCAGTCCATTTCTCTGATATTTTTTAATGTAAAATTATTATTGTATATTATTGTAAAAAAATTCTTACCTCAAGTTTTTGTACATGCTAGTGAAGAGAGGTAAGCCGTCCTCGTCAGTCCCGACGTGAGGGTCGAACCTCCAGGTCCCCCCGATGTAGCGCGAGGCCTCAAACACGGTGAAGTTCAGGCCATAATCCTTCATGTAGCGCGCGGTACCGAGACCCGAGTAGCCCGCGCCGATTATGCAGACGCGGGGTTGTGGGAGAGACTGGAAATAATTAATAGTTTTGTTAGTATTTTTGATTATTTACTCGTACTAGCGGACCCGGTAGACGTGGTCCTGCACCGAAAACAGCGCCACTAGTTTTTTTTGACATGGGGATTTAGAAACAATAAACATATAACTTACTTATTTTTTTTTTAATTTTGGCAGTCAGATTGTGCTATTGGGTAGTTTTTTGCACCGTTTCTCCTACCCAGCAGCACTAGGAGGCGATTACTTATTGTTTAATGTGGATATGGATCACGTGGTTCTATACGCCAAGGCCGAGAACCGAGGTACTGTACCGCATTTTGGCAAACACGATATAAAAAAACGGAGTTGAAGACTTCACTAAGCAAAATTAGGACTGAAGTTTGGCAAGTCATGGATGTATTCGCTCTCATCGTGAAAAAGATGTATAAGCATAATAAAATCTAACAACCCAAAACTGATATTTTGCTACCTAATAAAGGTTGACTTTGTAAGTTCAAGGTGAAATAAACGAACCGGCGACAATTTATTGTATTTATTTAATTTAGTTGTTAGTTGAAAGATATATTATTTTACATATTTCCTCCTTTGTATGACAAAAGGCCTTTGCCCTGCAATAAGTCAGTTACAGGCTTGAATTATTATTCGGGTTTATTATTTTTGGACTGTATATTTGCGAACGTAAGAATACCTAGGTATACATAATGACTAAGTATTGTTTGTATAGTTAAAGTGGACACATACTGGAAAACCGACACTTCTATGACCTACACAGAAAGGCTAAAAAATAATAAATCCTACTATGCAGAGGCAAAAGACCTAAATAATGCGTATAATTGCCTGAAACAGCATTGTAGTTGTGTTGCCACACATAACTAAAACCAGTGTTTAATAGGCATTTACATTTGGTTTAATAATACAAAAATAAAAACAAAATAAAATTAGGTAATGCAGAATTATATATATATTTTAATAATAAGCAGATAATATAATATGATCTTTACAAGTTATTTTAATAGATTCATGTTCGTAATTATATTCATAATCGTTTTTAATAACATCCTTCTTGTTCTTGTATCCTGCATAAAAAGTGGTTTTATTGTAAAAACATTAAGTGCACCACAAAAATACTCGAGAAAACAAAAAAAAGGTAATCTGAAGTTAACCTGCCCCCTGACCGGCGAGACGCCGCATTACAATGCACGTAGCGGCGTCTCGCTTCCACATCTTAAACTGTCCTGCTTTAAGAGTTCATGGTAAGGGGGCAGTATAGAAAAATATAAATAGTATAAGGATAATAATAACTACCTATATCTAAGAATTGTCGAATGACGCAAAACTGCTCTATCGTCTCTATCGTAGAGCTAACACGACCATTCGCATCTAATTATATCCTAAGATGATTATTTTATTATCTGATACATGTTTTAAGCATCTTAATGACTACCCGTTATGATGTTATAATTAGATACCTACTATATTTTTAGTTATATAACTAAGATAATTCAATAATTTTATGTAGAAAAAAGACATACAGACGAACATAGAACCTCTTCCTCTTTTGAAGTCGGTTAAAAATAGATTGAAATATTTACTTTGCCTTGACTTATCTAACGTTAGCGGAAATCAATTGGACCCGTTTTTGCATACACTTAAAGAGTAATTCAAACAAGCACCTTTCCGCATGCTATTGTCCTTCGTCTACCTACCTCTTTACAAAAAAGCGTTTACATAATCAATACTGAAAGCATTTACAGATGAATAGTTATAATATTTGTCGTGAGGTTTAAAAAAATTAAAATTTAAATCAGATCTGCCTTCCTGGCTTTACTTTCAGCATAGGTCGGTACCCATAGACTGGAGGCTGATGATATTAAGAATTTTACGGCCTGGGCAAATGTGGGGATCTAGTCGCATATTTTTTCTGACCCGTCTGGGAATACACGTGTTATAACCACGAGTCATTATTATTATTTGTATCATTACGAGCTTTATAATTACCAGGATACGCTAACAACGCATATACTCGTAGTCAATTTTGATTAAGAAGTATTAAGATATCACCATGTATTTCAGATCAGTAAAGAAATAGAAAAAAAATCTGTCTGTGCTTACATCATATATAACATAGTCTTCTTCTTCTTCCTTGTTCATTAAATTCATTACCCAAAATATAAACACTGTTACTGACAAATATTTGCACACGCGCTTGTATTTGATTCTGATCATTATTGAAGCTTCGATAACCGTTGGAGTAGTCGTTCAAGGACGAGACCACTTCAGAATATGACCGCACCATAAGACCTTCACCAAATCACGGAAAACTGATGCAAAAGAAAGCCGAACCAACCCTTGTAAAGCTCCTAAGACCATATTCGAACTACTAGAGGACTTCTACAATTATAAACTGGAATATCACTATAAATTTAACATTTATTTAAATATAATAAACATGCCAAGTGTATATAACATGACCACTTTGGCAACTGACTTCAATATGTCTGATAGAATATAAATGCCAAATCCTTGACATTGAAAACAAAAAAGATTTTATTCTATTTCATACGTCGTTAATTTATTAAGCAAAACAACTGTTCAAATAGAACTTTACGTATCTATTTATTTATTTAAATGAAATGTTACAGTTAGTAGGCATTTATCTAGCAAGACACCATGTACCTATACAGTTTTTCTATCTTATTGCGTCCTTTCGTATTTCAATAAATGCACTGTTAAACTAAATTTAGTAGCTGATACGTTTATCAGAATTCTGAATACTTATATTAATAGTTTAGAAACCTATAGGTAGTAGGTAGGCTGCATGCATGCTAGAAATAAGCAAATGGATTCCAGTTTTGGACAAATGTAAGCTAGGCCTCTAGTGTGAGTTTGTTGATAGCATACTTAACTACCGCGTTTGACATATAACCGAAAGAAAAACCAAAATGCCGGAGGTATTCAAGTCCCAAACTAGTTTTATATTTTTTATAAAAGTCACATATTAAACTGCCTAATAGTTTAGTTTTCCTTCTTGAGGCTCCATGATGTTTATGTTGCCTTGTTGTTGCGTTATCCACCTAATCTGATATTCACTGGCGGTGATGAGGCCGTTTAACCCGTTTTGAGTTGCATTATTCGACCACGCGCAGAATTACCCATGAATTGGTATCTTGCTACCTATCGAATGCCTGTTACACACACTTTACATCACAACACAACTACACATAATCTGTATGAGAAATTGTGCAGATATATCTTAAGTTAAGGGACAGATTACGCGCGTACCTAATTCTTGAATGCACACATCAGAGACCTATCATTTATAACCCTTTTTTATCATCATCTTCGGTCGATGTCAGTTTAATTACTCGGCGGAAGATGTATGTTTAAGTTTATAAAATATTCAGCACTTATAAATATTTATGTGGTCGGTATGCGGTTGACGACCCATCCGGTCTGTAGACCAGGCAGATGAAATCTAATGTAAGGTTAGATATTCTCAGCAGCAACCCGGAGTTAGGAACTAGGTGGTGTAATAGCGCCTCGGAAAGCTCTAAAAATCTACTTTTATGTCGATGTCGATTGATTTCTCATCGGACAATCAGAGTGAGGGAATAGCACTTATGTTTTTGGATACATTTATGCATTGAATATATCCTGCGATGTTACCAAGTCTTCGTTTAGATTGGCTGCAGTAACCATAATTCGGTCAGGAGGATAAAAGTAAAATATATGCAAATTAACTAGCTTCAACCTTCGTATTAAAGAGCAAAACAAAGGCTTTACTTACGCAATACTACATAATATGAGTTATGTCATCTACACAAGTTACGGGATCAATTTATAATAAATTAATCCCGTAACTTAAAGCGATCCCTAAATAGGTAGTTTAAAAAATATTTTTGTTTTATTGACAAAAAATCCTAAAATGCTCTACCTAAAAATATAAAATTAACAACTTTTGAATAGACAATTAAATATGCTACTTTGGTCTGATCAATTGTTTTTCTTTCCTTACAATGAGGGAAGGTTAATATCTGGTAGGCTGGTATCGTGTGATTTAAATATTCACAACACTAATGTCATTCAACTATCTAATTCAGACACCTAAGGACACAGGGCTTATTAAATAGTTAGATACTGCTAAATTTATTAAGTCATCAATGTTATCAATAACACAAGCCCTTGCAAAACCGGCTTGGTTTAAATTATTTACAATTAGTACTACATTTGTGTATGAATATTACTACATATTGTATGAAAATTATTTAGAAATTGCATTTACCGATATAAAAACCGCTAGATTAAACAAGAATCTAAAATAAACCATTTATGCAGTTATAACGATTCGGTCATATTTCTGTTATGGATTTATGAATTTTATAGTCTCGGTCATTTGAATAAATATGTAATATCTAAACATAATTTTCAAAATACGCAGCAGCTAGAGAACAATATATCCGGAGATCCTATATTTTTAACAGTGTTAGAAATGCTATATTTTATATAAATGATTAATAACTTGATTTATAAATGATTAATAAGAACATATCGCCGATATTAAACACCGCCGTGCCAGGAAGTCTGCAATTTGTGACCATACGCTTGACCAAGCCAACCATTACATCAGATTTGATAAACCACAGATCCTTGCCAAAGAAAATCGATTCCTTCCTAGGATGATACGCGAGGCTATTGAAATTTAGAAACACCCCAATTTCAATAGAGAAGATGGCTGGGACATACCACCTGCTTGGAATCCCATCATAGATTCTATTAAAGTTAATTCCAAGCGTAAAACTGCAAGACCGAATGACACAGTGAGCTCATTTTGCGTAAATCGGATTGTAAATAATAACTAAAAATGTAAGGTAGTTGATAGTAATTGTTCTAATTAGACGTTTAACATCTCAGTCTGCCCGTGACCATGAATGCTGTAAAGGATTCGAAACGTCGGGACCAAAAAACAAAATTAAAACCGCGATAAAATCCGTAAAAATAGTTTTATTTCAATGATTAATAACTATAAATATTGGTATTATGAAAACGAAGGATAATGCAGTAACGGCAGAGAGCGGATTAGCCTTGTAAATTAAGAGCCAGCTGTACATTATTTGACTTGAAGGTAGATTACTAGTCGTCAAGGACAAAACCTGCTTGATTATGTCCTGTCTATTACAACTTCGTTGCATGAGTAATCGTTAATACTCAGAAGAATTCATAGATACAATTATTATTATTATTACCTATTGGCAAAATCTACTAGTATTCTGTTAACTTTAATGATTTTTTAATTGAGTGCAAAATTAGTAATATATTATGTATTCGCTTAACAAACCACAAAACGTAATTACATCAGGGCTGTTAACTTTTGTTTTATTTACTTGATTTTTGATAAGTTGATTTATTTACATAACCTTAATTCATATTTCTGTAAATTAGGTAGATATTATTTGTCATGTCTCTCAATTCAATTTGATTTGCTACAGTTCTAACTGAAATACATCTTACTAATTTATCTGGACAAGCAATAGTAGAGTTCACTTAGTTTATTTTAAGCTTCTGTTTCAATTGTCCATAAAAGATAATTTAAACGAAGTACTATGGTGTCCTGTTACATAGATTTACCTATCACAGACAAAAGTCTCTATTTAAGTTGTTATTTTTTGTACTGTTTCCTAAGTGTGATGATGAGAAATTAAACATTTTTATTATTATTACTTTCTTAAATAAATGTTTATTTAGTATTACGTTTTGCTAAGCTAGCTTACATAAGTCCAAGCCATACAAATCCATCACATTTATCACCAGGTAACTGTGGTAAGTCAATGTGATTTGATCACTTGAAGCATTAATAACAAGAACTTAGAAAGTTTAATAGGTTTCGTCATTCGTGAGGTTAACGGCAGATAACGTAACTCAGGTTAATATTATACTAATGATTATAACTTTACTGTTATGTGTGGCGGTTTGTGAACTATTTTTATAAATATATAAACAGGTTTGTTAGTTATCTGGCCATTACCTGGCTACCTGGCAAGGTTATCAGTTCTAACAATTGTAGGGATTTCTGGATATTAGGTTCCTAAGTATGTACCAAAATTGGTATTAAGGACTTCTTATAGGGTTAATATTAAATATATTATTCTAGTGATTCCTATTTATTTAGGAATGAAATATTTGAGGCGTTACGGTGTTGAAATAAACAGCAACAAGTACTAAGTCAAAATATAACCTCAACCATTTTCCTCGTCTCAAACAGTGACAATATAAAGAAACACCGCCCACTCGGTTTAGCAAGCACCATAAATATTATTCGGTAACTCAGTCAAGGAACACCGGTGTATTCATTATTTCCATATCAGATGGTGACATTTTCCCATAAACATCACTTTGACTCGCTGTTGCATACAGCTATAATTATTTTCGCCCATGACACGACTGCCCACCGAAGCTTCCGAGCGATTCTCCATTGTTCAACGACATACAAGCGGTTCAGTTATCATACGCAATAATGATCCGGTTTCGAAAGTGGGCACTTGAATATTTACGAAAACAAAAGTTAAACTTTAATAAAAATTGTATAACTTTCACAACAAAGTTCATATAATAACACTATCATTAAAAATACTTGTTTCGACTTCCGTGTTAAAATTCGTAAAACAATGGCACAATCAAAAATTAAATATTTGTTTTGGATTTACATAATTGGTTGAATCACTAAAAATATTATGAATATTTTTTATGAGGTAAGTTTTGACGCAACTTTAGTGTGAATAAACAAAACCTATACAGCAGGATTAAACAATTTAGAGCTTTAATTAAATTACTGCACCATAAAATAAAACATTGTTTCACAGTTCGCCATATTTTACGGTACAAATCAATTAGTGTTCCCGCTAGTTTGACACATTGTTTCAAATGAACCCTAAGCGTATTTGTAATTAACTGCGTAATCATCATAAACGATTTGTAGTAATCTTACATTGCAGACGTGTAAAATAGTCACTGGTGTAAAATATTCTATGGTTTTAACAGTAAGTAGATATTTCTACCATACGAAGCATAATAATGATTTAGTGGCTTTTGGCATGACGACACGAGGTACTACATCGCAATAATCCTTGCTAGGTGTAGAGTTTTGGATTTTTTTAATAGGACTCTCTCACTTCTTGGTTCCATACTCATTAACTAAACGACGACCTGATTGGCGCAGTGGCTAAGCGATTGCAGATGTTTAGATCCGCAGATGTTTTTTCCGAGTCTGGGTGTTTGTGTATGTGATATTTCATGTTTGTGGAACGCACCCACGATACAGGAGAAATTCTTAGTGTGAGGAGAAGTAATAAAAAAAAAAGAAAAAAAAGATTAAGTACTCCAGGATCTACAAAAATCTATCAGCAACTATCGAGGTAAGTTGAAGCTGTTGTTCGGGGAGTCCCGGAGAAATTGTTTGACTGTCTACAGCGAAATTATTCACAGAAGATATTTGTTGGAAGATTCAGTTATTACTTCTAAGTATTTATTGTGTTGTGATTTGTGGTGTCGTGTTTTGCATGATGGAGGGCACGCGCTCAGTCTCACAGCCTACAAACATGGAGAGACATTATGCGGCCCGGCCGGTTGCAAAATGCTTCCCGTATCGCCTTCGACAGCATGTTCCGCACTTGTGTGAGTTGCACGCACGAAATGTGTCAGCGAACTATCACTTGTCTAGTGATGAATTCACGAAGCGTACGATGGAAACTTAATTACAGGAAAAGTTTATAATTACTAGAATTACTTCAGTGAATTAGATTATAGCCATTGTTGTAACAACACAAAGGCTCTTTGATTCACGTCGGGTCGTTTAGACGTGTAACACAGTACTGCTGAGAAGCCGAACTATGCTCAGGTACTGAAGAAGTAACACAGTAAGAGAGGAAAGACTACTTATACAACACCTTTACGATGTTTAGGGAACCACATCTCGTTATTAGACTCTCAATGTGCACACTGAATGCTGGCTCATCCCATTAGTGTTTCGGGCTGATCCCATAAGACTTAGTCTTCTCTTTCCAAGTAATTCGAGAAAATGGTACACTGTCTAACAAACACGATATTACTAATTTTATATAACCAACTATTATTTTTAGTGCCTGCATTTTTTATTTGTCTTCCAAATATCGAATGTCTCCTTCGTTTGATCTACGAAACGTGTCATATTTTTTGCTATATTTTATTTATCTTAATTGCAGAAACCAACCACCATTCCTTATTCCCTCTCTTATTTTCAATTAGTATTTCCATTCAATAACTACATACTATTAAAACAATACAATAGGTTGGTAATTACCATTGCAAACTTAATCAGAGCAAATCTAAGGCGTACTTAAATATTTTAAGAATAGGTTTTATTTAAAAAAAAATTAACTATTTATTTTGCTAAATAATTAATTATGGATAGCTACTTAGGTAAGTACCTACAATATTAATAACAAACTTAAACCCGAAATACCTATACATACTCAGATGGGAATACTTATAACAGTTACCTAATCTAAATCGTACTGCGACCGTTAATTTAAAAAAAGTCTCGCTGTATCAAGCTTTAGATGCTAGAGTATTTAGTTTGCTGATTCTATTCAATAAATTTATAAAAAAAAAAAAAACATCCACCTACCAGAGTAAACACATCAGCCACTTCTAAGATCAGATTTAACAAACAGAATACTATCACGCACGATCGATACGCCATTATTAGCAGACCAACATAAATGGAACACAACAAAAAATATGCACTGTTAATAAGACATATAAATATAAAGTGCGCGCGCGCAGATCAGTCGCGTTCCGCGAAGAGACAACACAAGAGTGAGCACAGGTTGTGGGTGGCTGAAGTAGGGGACCAGTCGACAACCTTGACCGTCAAGGCTCACTGACTCACATACACAGATCCTGTCTTCTTATTGCCTATGAATCGATAACAAAAACTTAATGACAATTATGACCGAGTGTGAAGTCACTAAACGACATTACGATGATATAGCGATAGCACCCTGCCGCGCTTCGCAAAACGAGCAAGTCATTTAAACGTGATTTATTTTATTTTATTTATAGCTAGTAAAGCTATTAAAAGCGCCCGTTTTTATTTAATTATGTTGTCCAATTAGATGTTATATATTATGGCTATAAGTCAAATATTTCAATTATTCATAGCAATTTTGTGTATTAAATAAAGATCTATGTAATGAACATTTTTGTATTCTCATGTAAGTGACTTTTCTTTGTCCTAATAAGAACAAATGATTGAAACCTAACATGATCATGAATCTATTTATTTTGAGACGCAATGACGGTGGCTAAGTGGATGGACTGCTACACTAAGTATTGTGGGTTCGACCCCTGCACGAGGCAAGAACCTAGTTTTCTAGTAGCAGTTACTTCTGTCGTAGGTGCTACTTTCTGTATACTAAAAAAAATATTTAGTAAGTTATTTATTACACAACTGCCCAAAAAAGGGAGTGTAATGTTTTTAGGGTTCATGTATGTATGTATGTATATGAGTTTCTTTATTCCACCATAACTTCTGAATGCCTGAACCGATTTTGATGTATGGAGTATCGTTAGAATCCTTACACTATCGCGAGTATCATAGGCTATAAAAACAAATAAAAATGTTTATACAAGTAGAGCCGCGAGCACAGCCAGTGTCAACACAAACATACAAACGTATTCATACTCCTAATACTCAAACTAATGCGTCTTAGTCTATGGTCTTAGTGACATTCGTAGATAAAACACCGGTTTTTGACAATTTTTAACTCATTAGACTCATTTGTTAATGACCTGCGCTGAATCGGTCCCCTTATCAACATATGGGAGTTATGTGTTCTAGTTGTGACTTAACTAGAATCTCGCACACCTACAAACCTCATTCTCCATGAAGTTTTTTGGTTACCCAAAAAAAACAAGTCATTAAGTAATGCTCGTTTGTTTTTCGTAGAATTATGACATTAAACTACCTAATATTACTAATACCATAGACTAAATACTTATTTTCTCTATGCTAATACCTAGTATTTTATGCAACTTAAAATATTTGCAGGTACTTATGAAAGGTTACTTTAGTTGGTACATCAAATAATATATGTATGTATGTATAACCTACTCTTGAAACTACTATGATTTATGAGTGTGTTATACAACTTACCTACTTACATAATACATAAATTAAATAGAATCTCAACGCAATTTTTTGGCGGTACTAATACACTTGTTAATTTTCCTTCATTTTTAACATACATTGTGAACGAGACAACAAACTAGAGTAAGAAACAACTATTTATTTTGTTTCTTTCTCCTTACATTAAAAGAACCTATTGAGTGTTCACGGAAGCAATCAGTCTCCTTACCATGAACTCTTAAAGCAGGACAGTTTAAGATATGGAAGCGAGACACCGCTACGTGCAGTGTAATGCGGCTACTCGCTTCCACAGCGTAAACTGTCTTGCTCTACGAGTTCATGGTAAGGAGGCAGAAGAAATATCTGTTGAACAAATCAAACGGCCTATAAACCCTGATATAGCTAGAGGTGTTACCTTTTTATAGGGAGTCCCTATCTCCCTTACTCACTAGTAGGCAGCCCATTGCCATTGATGGGGCCTACATCAGGCCGTCGCTTCTTATTTTTATTTTAAGTAATCTTGAAGTTATTGGCCATATCAAGACAAAACCTTTATTGCATGTCAATCTAAAGATCCTCTTTAGTTAAAATTAAAAGTTTTTATTTTGTTTTTAACTGCGATTATAGCTTGACGCTACTTTAGGTACTGGAAATGATAGGAACTCATATAAAATACTGACGCGACTGCTAAGCATGAGGTCTCAGGTTCGAATCCCGAGTCGGAAAAAGTGTTACTGGGATTTTCCATTAGGTAATTCACAGTAGTAGAACGGAGTTTGGATTTGCACCCGGTTGGGACATTGGGTCCCATAACTGGCGAAATGTTGTACTTTATAGTCACCTCTGCCTACCTCTTCGGGGAATACGGGCGTGATGTTATGTTGTCAATCTAAAATGTAACATTTTATTTCATTTTTAAATAACTGTTTGGCGTGCAGCCTTTTGTGCCCTTGGCATATCGAATCGAATCACATTGCATGTCGCATAACAGTCCAGGGGATAAGCTAAGTGATTATTCTATATCGTAGCTTATAAGTATTCATACATAGAAAATAATACATACATAGTAATTAAAAAATTAGATAGCCGGTCAGCAAAATTGTAAAAAGGTGACTGGTGCAGGTGAACTGAACAGGAATTACCGAGCGTACAAATAGATACTGTTACCCGAGTAGGTTATCTACACAATTTGCCATGATACAGAGTAGGTACAGTATAGGCTGGCTTTAAGTGTTATTTCTATTTTCAGTGCACAATATCAGGATCCTAGTCTCTGCCATGAAAATAGACAAACATATTTTGTTCTGGTGGTCATCCCCACTAGGCAGAAAATACTAGGAAGCATGGCAAGGCTTTTATAATATTTTGAGACTTTTAGACATTGAAAAGGAATAGTTCGCACAAGTATTTCTAAAATATTTGTGAAATTGACATTCAATGAAATTGCAAATTGTGTTTTCAAAAGCCTCCAAAAAGTTATAAAAGAACGCAATATTTTACGGATAAATATCAAAACTTTCAACTGACAGTGACACTGACTTGTTTGTCTAAAGTGACAGAAAACACGTTCGGTAAAACGCATGACTTAACTTGTGTGATTACTGGACATAACACAAACTAATATATTTACCCGTTTCCATAAACTATCTGCATTAAGATTATCAATATTTTACCTACCATAAAGATAAGAAAATAAAAGAAAAACCACAAACATCAAAAGTTGCTCTACCTTTTTATTCGGGGAATAACATGTTTCAGAAACGCATAATCATTCATTGACATCTGAGATCAATTAATGTCAATTTGCTATTGACAATATCAAGCTGTCAGTATCCTCTTTGCTGTCAGTCTGATGTTAGACTCATTATTAGTCAATCGTAGAAAAACATTTAAAATAAAATAACCTTTTGCATATTATTTGCAGCGTTAAACAATAATTTTAATGTCTACCGATACTGAAAATGACTTTAAAGTAGGTTTATTTCGTTATTTTCCAATGATACTTTGACAAATTTACTTAATTTGGTTTTTGCAATTATGTTGTAGTTGCCACCGATCTTCGAAGACCTAAATGAACGGGTAAAAGATTACTTATTGAAGCCGGAGAGACTTTCAATCCATCAATGGGAACGCTCGCAGTCTCACTGGCATCGAGAAACAAACGTCGATTCCTTATTTATACATGACGATGATGATTTCGGACCTGACACCACATTGGAGGTATGTAACTGTAAATAAAATAGACTAGCATTACATAGTCGCTCGTATCATTACGGCCGCAACGTCAACAAATTAAAGGCAAGTCTTAATAATGTTGTATTCATTATAAAAATACTTAAGAATAAGAAAATGAGAATCATTTATTTATAGTGTTTGGTATCCCAAGTTTGTAATATAAAGTTTACTTACAATGAAGAAAGAAAAATATTGTATCTTATGTATTATTTTATACAGTTAAATATTTTGTTAATCATTTTATTGCGAGAAAGTTGATACAGTAGATCACATAATACATTTTTATTTTTTATTTAAACATATCGGTTAGTTTATAATTGATTACATTTTCATTTGATTATTATAGGTTGTAAGGGACCCCATCACTGGTGAGATAACAGGGTTAGAAGAAGTAAGCATACCTATTGAAGATGATGAAGATAGTCTATCCATGTCTAGGGCTCCGTTGCCTCCGAGCCTTGCAACCAGAGGCACTACTACACAAAGTCCCTTCCTCCCTGCCGGCTTTGAAGAGGAGCTGCTTAAGATGCTAGATGAAGCTGCTAATGGAGAAGTTAATATAGATCTGGATAATGAAGAGCCTGGAAAGTTCTTGGGTGAAGGTATTCTTCCATTAAATCAACATTATCTGAACAAAAAATATTGAAGTTACTTAACATATTAGCTACCACACAGTAGGAACAATTTTCGGTGGTCACAGGTGACCATATTTCGTCTTTCAGAGGGTTAAAGATAGAATTATCTATTTGGATGTGGTATTAAATACAAACCATTTATTTTTCAGATATTTTGAATACAGCGCCCGGATCTAAGGAAACTGTATTGTTTGCTGAAGATGGCTTCACACTCATTAATGATCTCAAGGATACTGGTGACAAGGCTGAGGACAAGGAAAATGTTGATATACATGTGAAGATTAACTTGGAAGAAGTTGTTGATAATAATGCACATTTAGTTGGTAAATATCATAATATTCAGAGAATTATGTAAGATTCATATTCTATTTTGTAAATGCTACCTTAAGATCTTTTCTGTAGCTGCTTTGTAACATAAAATCCACAAGAACAAGTGATTTGAGCGCTTTTGTGACTATTCAGCACTGAATATTTATGCAATAAATATGTTAAATTGTTGTGTACATATTCAAATAATATATTCAGTTATCACCCTTAACTTTAGCTAACAAGGTTATACCAAATTTACAGATCTCTGGAAGGATGAAGAAGAACCACTGAAGAAGCCTCAAAAACCAGTGACTAAAATTGAACTGGACACTGACACTGACAATGACAATTTCCTTGAAGCCACCATCATCAGGCCACCAATAGAACTGCCAGATATACCTGTGTTGAACATCACTAGCTCCTCCATGAAGACAGGAGTCACATCAACCGACTGGGCTGAAATGATTGATGTCTCTCAGCCAGTACCGGAGTTCACAGATAAGATCAAAGATATGGCACAGACTTATCCATTTGAGTTAGATAACTTCCAGAAACAGGTATTGTCTGCTTTTTATAATTGTAAGTGATAGCAATCTAACATCTATCTGGGGTCACGGCAGTGCCCCCAAGTCGAGCAAAAAAGTGTTATTACTTAAACCTAATGCTTATACAAATAGTTTGTATGCTAGTTGCAATAATAAATGATAACTCTCAACTGTCGAAAAAAATTGTCTAAACAATATGTAAGGCTCAACCATGTGATGTGATTAATTGGAATACAGAGCTATAAATGGGTATATTATAATTTTCAGGCTATATTAAAACTTGAAGAAGGGCACCATGTGTTTGTTGCTGCCCATACTTCAGCTGGAAAGACTGTGGTGGCTGAATATGCCATTGCTATGTCAAGAAGGAATTGTACCAGGTATGTAGTCATTTATAATAAAATAACAAGCACTTCTCAACTCAATAGCTTTCTGTATATAATACCATTTTTACTTAATCTTCTTGCAACTATAAAATATACCGAATGGTCACCTAAGGGGACTTTATACCTAATCTTCGACCAGTCAATCATAGGATGGTGCAGAAACAACCATTAAATTCCTTCCCCCAAATTTTCCTCTACTTCTACTCCATAAATATGTTTCAAATCAATATAGATTAATTATTACAAGTATGTATTCTTTTAAATAATCATTATCAATATGCCAGTAAGTATTTCATTTACTTTCATGATTCTTAGAGCAATATACACATCACCAATCAAAGCGTTGTCGAACCAAAAGTACAACGACTTCAACAAAATGTTCGGCGAGGTAGGCCTTCTGACGGGCGACCTTCAGATCAACGCCACTGCCTCCTGCCTCGTCATGACCACTGAGATATTGCGCTCCATGCTGTATTGCGGCTCTGATGTTACCAGGGACCTCGAGTTCGTCATATTCGATGAAGTCCACTACATCAATAATGCTGAGGTATGATTTAGTGTAGGAGCCATTAATAAAGTTAATTCTCTTGACATTTGTTTTGAGTGTATTTGTATTTTACGTATATAGTGCTGTAAAATGCAGAAACTATGCAGAATCAATTTTATCTAGCCGTCTACATGGTAAAGCATATAATTTGTGTTCACAGCGCGGTTACGTATGGGAGGAGGTGTTGATCTTACTGCCGGCGCACGTGAGCATAGTGATGTTGAGCGCCACAGTGCCGAACACGCTGCAGTTCGCCGACTGGGTGGGCCGCACTAAGAAGCGAAAGGTGTACGTCGTGTCTACTCCCAAGCGGCCCGTACCTCTCTGCCACTATCTCTATACAGGTAACATTCATTCCTTTTCTTTCTTTCAACTGAACCTGTAAAGTGAGAAGGAGAAACGGTCGCATGAAAGGTCCTTAGACTGTTTATAAACTGAAATTTTCATGTATGGATCATCAGCCCAACTTTTTTGAAATTGTAAGTAGCAGTCGAAGATCAAAGTCTATGAAATAGAGGCCGAAGAGAATTTTTTTTTCTTTTTTGAAAAACGTCCACACTAGGAATTTCTCCTGTATCGTGGGTGCGTTTCACAAACATGAAATAACACATACACAAACACCCAGACATTGTGACAAACAAATGTGGAGCGCACAAATTGTTGCCCCGTGCGGGAATCGAACCCGCAACCCTTAGCGCAGCCGTCTAATCGCTTAGCCACTACGCCAATCAGGTCGTCGTCAATCTCATAATATTATGTATAACCATAAAAATATCTATGTTATGATACATTTAAACCATTATAGGTACTGGAGGGAAGTCCAAAAACGAAAGGTTCCTAGTTGTGGATCAAGAAGGGAATTTCCAGCTTAGAGGATATAATGAAGCAGTAGCCGCTAAGAAAGCAAGGGAGAATGAATACAAAAAGAACTTCGGTCCAAAAGGTAAACGTATCAAATGTATAAAAAAATAAAAGTCCATATTTTACGTTAGATTTCGGTAATCACAGATACTTCTCATCTTAACTCGCAATGAGTTTCAAAATATGCAAGAGGTCTCCTGGAAACGTAATATTGATTTAACCTTAGGGTTAGGCAAAAGAAAAACGAAACGCACAATTTAATTTTTTAAATATGACAACAGTGTACATGGCTTTTATATCTATTATTGGCCTCAGAAGGCACCGTAATATGTATTTATTTTGGTAGAAATATGCGAAAGTTTTCAATAACTGTCTCCCTGCAAGGCAAAGGCCTCTTCTCTTATAAAGAAGGATTGAGCATTGATCACCACGATAACTTTCTGCGGGTAGGCGATTTCAGATTATTAAGTCCCCTGGTATTATAAAACCTGATGAATTATAATTTCTCAGGAGGCAAGATGTATATGAATCCGAAAGCGGAGCAGACTATGTGGGTAGCTTTTATCGACCATTTAAAACAAAAGGACAAGCTTCCAGTTGTAGCATTTACACTGTCTCGTAACAGGTGAGAAGGTAGATTATCTAATGCACCATTAAAGTTGAAATTAATTTGTCAAACATACATTACATTAGAAACTTCACTTTGTTGAAAATTCAATATTTAATAGGCCGCAAGTTCACCTTGTCTTTTCTATTGATAAAGTATTAAACCGACACAAGTTAATTTTGCATTCATGCATAAGTACGCAAGTGTCTTAAACCACCGGATTATAATTTATATTATGTATCACTAAAGTCCATTTTAAAACCCATAGTTATATTGTAGGTGTGACCAAAACGCTGAAAACTTAATGTCGGTAGACTTAACTACTGCCAAAGAAAAAGGCCATATCAGATCTTTCTTCCAAAAGTGTCTTCAAAGATTGAAGGAGCCGGATAGAAGATTGCCACAGGTACACAAATGTTATCTTTTATTGCCTCGAATACACTAAGGAATACAATGGCCTCCAACGTGACGCGCAACATCTTGTGACAAATTTATGTGACGCGGAACATGATGCTAGCTCCCAGTCCTAAAACAAAATGTTCTGCAACATGTCGCTACAATTTTCCCGCGTGTATCCGAGGCTTTGATGTTATATCTTAAAATTGAAAAAAAGTTGTATTATTTGGGTTTTTGTGTTCGGTTTTCAGGTGATCAGACTGCAGCGAGTACTAGAGAATGGTATAGGAGTACATCACAGTGGTATATTGCCGTTGCTCAAGGAGATTGTTGAAATGCTGTTTCAGTCGGGATTTGTAAGTAATCATATAAATTACTCTCATCATGTTCACACTTTATAAAGATAGTAATAGGGCAAAGAATACATGTAATCTGCTTAGAGGTAAACAATTGTTATAATTATACCTATTAAAAAATATAATATGTACACTTGTATAGTATAATAATAGGTAGCATACCTATTGCCATGAAATAGGTCAAAGACATTTTGGTCTCTTTTGATACCGAAAGCCACAATTCCTAACTTCAAGACATTCTCAAATTTTGCTAAACATTCTCAAATAACTGGTAGGTTAAAATCCTGTTTGCGACGGAGACGTTTGCAATGGGCGTGAACATGCCCGCGCGTACTGTTGTGTTCGATGAGACCACAAAGTACGACGGTCTGCAGCGCCGGACCTTGGCTCCCGCTGAGTACATACAGATGGCGGGCAGAGCCGGCAGGCGAGGTTAGTTCACGACTTTGATACTTGTTCAGCATTGAATTTTGTTCAATATTTTTTGGTATAAGTAATAAGACGACGTCCTTGTGGGCTCGAATCCCGCACGGGACAAAAATTTGTGCGATCCACAGATGTTTGTCCCGAGTCTGGGTGTTTGTAGTTGTGATATTTCACGTTTGTGAAACGCACGCACGATACAGGAGAAATACCTAGTGTGGGGCAACGTTTAAAAAAAAGGGATACAAGTTTTCAGACATTGTTAGTCGATACTCAGAATAAATAAGGCTTGCGTCAGTTGGCCTAATGTGCGGCAATTTTTAAATAAGAAATATGTGCTTTTTTTCAGTATTTTTTCTAGGGAATACTGGAAAGCTAAATATATTCCTAAGTGATTTATTACAGGTTTGGATGACACAGGAACTGTGATAATACTATGTAAGGAGGGTGTGCCAGATTTAGTGACCCTTAAAGGAATGATGTTGGGCATACCACAGAAACTGTCCTCGCAGTTCAGACTCACGTATGCTATGATACTCAGCTTGTTGAGGTGAGTGTCATTTTATAAATACTCATATAACTCTATAAAATATAGTACAACTAGCTGTGTCCCGCGGTTTCACTGGAATCCTACAGGAACTACTTCACGTAGTTCACGTACGTGCTTATATGCCATGTTCTTTATCAATAAAAACCTATGAGTGTGTTATTCAAATGTATATTGCATAAGTTAGCCTATATTACTGTTAAGTTTCATCAAGTCTATCCAATACTCTTTGCGTAAAAGAGTAACATACATCCTTCCATCCTCACGATCTTTCGTGTTTACTATTTTAGAAAAACGTATGATGAGACTGTTTCAAACGTTCCACTAAATATCCTCACTCTATAGGGCAGCTACAGTGTCCGTCGAAGGAATGATGCAACGTTCATTCCGTGAGTTCAATCAAATATGCCAAGCAGACAACTACAGGAAACAACTTCAACTAGCCGAGAAGGAATATTCTGAGAAATGCAGTACACCGCTAGCTTCACACTTGGCACCTCTAGCCACATTCTATGATACTGCAGCAGCGTACATCGACGTATTAAATGAAATCATGCCCATATTACTTAATACGGCCAAAGTTTCGAAGGAGCTTACTCCGGGAAAGATACTCATTGTGTCCGCAGGGCCGTATATTAATCAACTTGGCGTATTGCTGAATAATAATGGTAAGTGGTTTGTATTGAAGAGAAAACTCTAGCTTTGACACTATTGACTAGTAAAAAACTTATTTAAAAACAAACTAATGATTTAGAATGCCATTTTTCTGCTGAACGAGTATTTACTGCCACTGCCGTGTGGTATCCGGCCTAGAATTGATCACCAGAAGATGGGCAGCAGCGTCTTCTGTAACCTGACCACCAATACTGCGATCCCCAAGCCCCCTCCCCCCTTCCTAAGGGGGAGGCCTTAGTTCAGCAGTGGACTTCTTTCGGCAGACTTTTTTTTACCTATAGAAACGTATATACATTTACAAAATAGAAGTGCGAGGCTCTATTAAACTGATATTATATTGTAGGTCCGAGACAAACGCCATATAAGGTGCTCGTGTTGAACACGTCAATTGAAGACAACACTAAATACAACTTCGAGGTGGATGAGAACTGGTACAGGATGCTTAGTTTTTCAGCCATGTTTGATACTATAGGTAAATATATTTATCTATACCCTATTTGACGGTCAAGAATTATGTAAAGTGAACAACCTTTACCTATAGATTTAGAAGATTCCTTGATTATAATATTTTTTATGTAAGCATTGTTTTTTTATTTTATGATTCAGCCATTACAACGTGGATCGTGCTTTCAGTATTGTTTCCAATGTCATTTAATTAGCAAATTAGCTTTTTAATTCTTCCCTTTCTCGATTCCCTTCTTGACTAACTATTTCTGTTTTACAGGCACTGAAGAGAGTACTGTTGAGCACACAATGTTGTGCATAGCCCCTAAAAATATAATTGCCGTCACTAAAATGAACCTGAAAATTGATCCTAAAGTAATTATAGATGACTGGGAGAGGAGGCAGATGCCAAGGTAACAGTCAGTGTTTTACTTGTATAATGAATATTTCTCCAATACCACTTTTGTACAATGTCCCTATAATTAATTTTAGCCCAAACATAAAGTAGGCCACGCCCATTTCCATTTATTGAACGCAAACAAATGTTTTCCTGACCCTCTATTAAACTAAAATCATGTCGCTTAGGTTTAAAGACGCGCCGGTAGGGTCAAGCTGCTCTAGCGCAGTGCAAGAGCTGTCGCGCATATCGCACGCCGTATGCTCAGGCGCAACAATGCTCGAACACGTCAGTTTAACGCAATCGCTTTCCGTCACTACCGGAGAGATACTTTCATCTCTCGATAAGATGAACAAGTGCATGGTAAGTTCAGCAAAACATTACAAGTCAGCTTTGCGCTCCTGATTTTGGAATATAACCTTTTAAGCACATGCGATATTTGAGGCGATTTGCTCTAATAAAATCACATAATATAGACGATTAGTTGAATAATCTGTATTTGTTTTTTGAATTTCAATGAAACAACAGTTTAAATTGAATGCTACTTAAGCCATGGGCCCTTATATTTATGTTTGTGGTTGAGGATACATCATTTTATGAAAATAAGTTTATAAATAAAAGTGTTGTTGTGTTTCCTGAATATCTCGTGTGCTTTATTCCAAGCCTTTTTAGACTTTCCCATGTATCTATTGACCTTCACTATTTAAATACTAACTAACATCTTTAGTTTAAAATTTTCATTAACTCACTAATTAGTTATCAAGAACACATATTTGTAAATCCATTAAATTAATTCGCTATCTATAGATCTTTTATTTGTCTAATTCTTGCTTAAATATTACCTTTTTTTTTCACTCGTGTCATTTGCGTAATATCTATAGGAATACCGTAGTTGCAAATAGTCTAGTGTTATTTATTTTTTACCGTGGAGAAATCCTCACGCATCTCTTCTGAGCAGTGGCGGGCAAAAGATTATAACAGATTTTTACCGGCTTAAACTGCCTTTTCCTTCTGTCTTCTCTGAGGTAGTTCACTCTCGCATGCACTACACCCTGCCGCAGATCCCGGTGCCTCTGATTTTTAACCCCCGTCGGAAAAAGAGGGGTGTTATAAGTTTGACCGCTGTGTGTCTGTCTGTGGCACCATAGCTCTAAAACGGGTGAACGATTTGGATGCGGGTTTTTTTATTTGAAAGTAAATTTTCCAGCGATGTTTCTTAGATATGTTTTATCAAAATCGGTTCAGCCATTTACAATATATGGGGGGGTGAAAGTGGGGATAACAAATCGAATATTTTTTTATATATCCAAGTGGGGTATCAAATAAAAGGGCATGATGTGTTTATTACAAAAACAAGACTAAAAATTAAGTTTATTAATTATAAAATAAAATAAAATTTAAAACTATAAAACCCCCAACGCAAAAATGAAAAGAGGTCATTTAAAAAGTCAAAAATAACACCTATCATTGAGCCATCAAATCCGATCCGAGTAACACCTATTTAAGACAATGTCGCGGCGGGGTTCCGCTACGTGTTTAGAGTTATAACTTACCAATTCAACACCCAGATTTGCAACAAAAATTTGATGATTCGAAGCAATTGCTAGTAACTTAACAGATAGTACTCAAACTGAGGGTCTGACTTACTTAAGCGGTACCCCGCCGCGACATTGTCTTAAATAGGTGTTACTCGGATCGGATTTGATGGGTCAATGACAGGTGTTATTTTTGACTATTTAAATGACCGCTTTTCTTTTTTGCGTTGGGGGTTTTTTTAATTTTATTTTTTAGTCTCCACTAAGAACCGCGCAGGAAACAAGACACACAGCCACTGTCATGGGCATGTCCGTGCGAACATCATACTACCACAAGTCTATCACTCACAGGCCAATTAGGTAGTGGAATTATCCAAGTAGTGTAGGATTGAGTCATTTGAGAAAACTAGATTATTTTAATAATATTACTTTTTTATTATTGATTTATTAAGTTTTGCGTGTATAAAAATGGAAGCCAAATTCCATACAAAAGCCTTGATAAAAAATATATTTTCTGAGAAATAAGACATCATTAATAAAAAAATATATAAGACGTAAATAATCTCACCTTAATCAATTATACAATAGTTACAAGGTGCATTGACGTTACAGTATTTTATTATTACACAGACTGCATTTGGTAGTTGGCGTGCAATTAAAAAAAAGCATAATCCGTCTCTCTAGACGCTTTATAGGCTAGCTAGCCGAGGACAAGGTTGTCTAAGGTAATTATTTTAGAACTCATTATAAACAAATGCAATTAACTAAATCTTTAGTAATAATATAATATTGAAATATTTTTTTCATAGCTTGCCACTGCCATTGTGATTTGTAAATATTAAAGGCACAGCGACTGACAATTGATTGCGAAAAAGATTAGAGAAAACATCCCTAATCCAAATCTTGTAAAATTCTATTTTACGGAAACGTAATTGATACAAGTTTTCACAGTTTTTGCATGGATCCTAACTCATTTAATAATAACCCATTTAAATTTTACTTAACTTAATAAATTATAAGCTTCCCACTAAGAGACGTAAAGCGTTTTTATAATCAAAAGTAAAAAAACCTATTCTGTAAGAATTCTAATAAATATAACATTTCAGAATGAACTGAAAGAGCAAAAGAAATGCACTGACATAGCCAACTTTAAGACGGAATTTGCGATAGTTTACGAACGCAAGCTGACGGAACGGAAACGAGACAAGTATAAGCGGCTGTTGTCGTTTGAGAACTTGGCGTTGTACCCGGACTACCAAAGACGACTCATGGTGCTAAGGGAACTGAGCTACATTGATGAACATGACAGCGTTATACTGAAAGGTGTGTGAGCAGATCTCCAATCACATTTTATAAGTTACTTTGACTCTAGGATGATCCTTCACCATGTTATACGCCTCCAGTGTAGAGATCTACTTTCGAGGTTTCTGTCGATGGGTCTTTGTTTTTTGTACCAAAAGCGGAAAGCTATCGCTTCCAAACTTCGTATTTCAGGACTAGACCCGTGCTCCAATTAAGGACATCATGACATAAAGCGAAGTCTTCTGTGACCCGATTCAGGGAATTCAACTAAACATCAAGATATAATTTCGTTATATTAATTTACCAGTATTAATGCAATTAATATATTTTACAGGGCGCGTAGCATGCGGTATGGGTACAAACGAGTTAATAATATCGGAGCTGGTCTTTAGAAACGTGTTTACAGACAAGACGCCAGCAGAAATAGCAGCATTACTTAGCTGCTTCGTGTTCCAAGCGCGGACGCAAGTGGAGAACCAACTTACTGACAAACTGGCTGAGGGAGTCAAAGCTATTGAACAGATCGACCAGGATCTGACGGCTATTGAGTCGAAGTATTTGGTAATTATTATTATTAACCGACAGGCAGAGGTTGTAAGTTGTAATGTAGGTAGGTATATGTTAATTATGTCATTACAATTCCTTGTAAATGTCGTTATTTTAAAAATGCATTGAACTGGCACATTGATTATACCAATGAAAACCACATGAAACAAAAGTAAAGACTGGACTGGACATATTGTACTGTTAATATTAAAAAGGTCACGTGACACGTTTAGTCGTCGGCGTCATGAAGTACTTCACGAGTATCAAAGATAACGTTTCATTTTAGGTGGGTCAGTTCGAAGGCCAAGCTGAGAGGCTCAACTTTGGGCTAGTGAGGGTTGTCTACGAATGGGCACTTGAGAAGCCCTTCGCAGAGATAATGGACCTGACGGACGTACAGGAGGGAATCATCGTCAGATGTATTCAACAGTTGCACGAGGTAATTTATATAAAACACATACAGTTTTAAATTAAACACTAACTTTCACCCGTGACTCCATCCGCGTAGTTAATTCATCGCGTGATTTTCTTTTTAAAATAAGTTACGTGATAATCCATGTAATAAACTATCTGTGTGCAAATTTCCATCCAAATCTATTCAGCCATTCGTAGGATACTTTACAACGTACCGTATAATTCATAAAAGTGACCGGATCCTCTATTTTACATAGATTTGTAGATTTTGTTTCATACTTACGCTTTATTTGTAGTAACAAATGTAACTATCAATATACACACGATACTAAGAGCCTATATGTTCACTCCTCAGTTGCTAGTGGACGTGAAAGATGCCGCTGTGGCCGTCGGCGACCCGAAGCTGCAAGCCAAGATGATGGAGGCGTCCACCGCTATCAAGAGGGACATAGTCTTCGCTGCTAGCCTGTACACAACACAGAAAGAAACGGTCACTACATAATAAAATTATGTGCATTATATACTACCACAGTGCCTTCAAATGTCACTTGAGCAATAAGTTTTGAACTATCTGTCCTAGATATACCCTTTTAAGCTGAAAATTTAGGTCAACATTGATGTGTTATACTAGGATTCAACCTAGAGTACAAAACTGAAACAATCTTAAAGTCTCCTTTTAGATGAGTTCAGATTGCATAACAAAATATGTGGTTTTATTTTAACCGAATTTTGTTGCTTCGGTAGCCCTAAAGTATAGGGTATATTTTTGCCAGATTTCATTGAAAAATGCCATTTTTATATATAAACTAACTTGTGCCTTATAATGTTGTTTTTTCGTTATATGTTGACGTGCGAAAATAGGTACTTAATATGAATATCCCTTATTTATGTTACTACGACCCAATTTTAATACATACATACTTACATAGGTTTTGTTTCAACGACGTACTTACATATTTGTTACAAATGAATTGCTAAATGAAATATTTGTGCGATTTGCAGAGATTGATTCTAAGTTTACATGTTATAATTCAGTTTTATGAAAATTCTACTCACGACACTGGAAAAATTTCAATTCAAAACTAAATAAAAATTATCAATTTTTTGTAAAATAAACACTTTACTAGCATCTACAGTGTGATATCGGTCTATATATGAACAAAACGATCTCTATGAATTTAACATATTCCTACCCTGTTTTATTTAAGTTATTTCATAATTTTGTCCATGGCTTATTAAAATTTTATGTTTAATTTATTTGTTTGATTTTATGTTACTTTTTATTTGTCAAGTTTTGCTTCTGTAGCATGGTGGTTATCTGCAAACTAGGTAACTGTATACTATTGAAATATCCTACAAGAGCTCAGGTAGGTCCTGCAGAACAAAACAGAACACCTTTTCAATTTTCTGTAAGTTTTTGTTTATTTTATTACTAAATATATTTTATTTTAACCATTATTCAGTTAATATTGTAAGCTTATTTTAACATATTATTACATTTATATGTGTAACGGGAAATGACAAATTATTGTGTCTATCTATACTTACTTAATACTTATGTGTATTATTAATTGCGCAGATTAAACTCCTGAAATTGAACGCACGCGCCTGTCGTACAAAAGCACATCAGCGCATTCAAGCACCTTCTAATATATACAGAGACATAGTTCTTGCTGCTAGTTGGACTGACAAACAGGCAGCGCAGAACTATGAAGAAAAAAACAATGTGAAAACGGTATTGGTCGAAAGCACAAAAAATATTGAACCAGAAATAAAATTAATGGAAAAGCTCGAATGTACAGAAAAGGCAGAAAGGGAAGCGAGTGAAAAACAGAGTAAAAATGGATATTCGAAAAATAAAAATAAATCAGAAAATATTAAACGCCAACACTTAATCAATGAACCAAAAGCAATAAAAAAGTCTGGAAAGTGCAGACATTCAGGAAACAGTGACCAACTACTCCCAGAATACGATGACTGGACGGACCATCTTTAAGAAAAAATCTTCGTAACCTTTTTCTAATGTAGGTACTATAACCGGCTAGTCAGCATATAGGTAATTAACTGACGCTGATGTGATCTAATTTACCTTCGCAAGCCATCTCTCTCTCAGCCTATCGCGGTCCACTGATGGACATTGTCCTCTCCTAAGTTGCGCCATATCACCCGGTCCTCCGCCTTCCGCATCCAGTCCGACCCAGCTGCATGCTGTCAGTAAGTACTTAATTCTACCCAGATTGTTGAGATTTTCGTGAGTTGAGAGATCTTACCTAGGTACGTTTTAGGCACGCTTACTTACGTTGTACGCATTTAGCTACTTACTAGTTAAGGTAGGTCAGTCATTCTAACTATGTAATTAATAATGAGTTACACCGTTTTAAAATGTATTCTGTTCTTCTACTGACTACCATACTTTTCCAATAGATCAATAAATTATTTATTACTTTATTAATCGTCTTTCGATTTACCTAGTTACCTTATTATAGATATATATTTGTTATTTATTCCCAATTTGAATTATTAGGAATAAGTACTTATTTATGGGAGGCCTTTGCCCAGCAGTGGGAAACTGAACATGCTACTTTAAAAAAAAGTATATATGATGTAAGTATATAATCTAGCCACGGAAACGGCCAAGTCATACTGTTTGACCAAGATGTAGAGTTAGGCCTTAGGCGCTTCACGCTTGGCTATTCATGAGAGCTAATAACTTTTTAACTTCAAGCGTACATACTCAGCTACCTTTTATGTAAAATGGACACTTTAAGTTAGTTTGGGATTTCCAGATGTTTATGGACCTATCGAGAATTGCGTCCTAGTGCTGCTTTTTTGTTAAAAAGCGTGTCAGCAACGCGGCATAACTGGCCATTAATATCTTCAGCCTATCTCAGTACACTGCTAGACACAGGCCTCTCCTATGACACGCCACTAAGCTCGATCTTCGGCCTTCCGCTTACAACCGCTGCCAGCCATTTTGCGTAAATCGTCGCCCAACCTAGCTGCATTAATATACTGTACCTAAAAATAGGTATTTGTATAATTTGCAAGTTTGGATTATGAACCTAAATATTTATAGGTAAGTTACTTATCGATGCCGACTACCTCAATGGTCTAGTGGTCGCTAAGCGCGCCTGTTGAGCATGAGGTCCTGGGTTGGGCAAAGTATTACTGGGTTTTTCCGTAATTCTCAGAAGCAACGAGGAGTCTAGATTTTTGCCCGGTTGATAGCTATAGGCTTGTCCCCTATGGCCCTATTACATTGAGACACAAAACATAACGCGTGAAATGTGGGTGTCGGCAGATATACACCTCTGCCTACCCCTTCGGGAATACAGGTGTGATGTTATATATCTACTTAACAATGTTTTAAACAACTCTAAAGTAGCAAGGTGATAAGCATTCATATTTAATGAAATAGATAACTATATAATTTAAAATGTCGTTGGTCTAGTGGTCGCTAAGCGCGACTGCTGAGCAAGAGGTCCTGGGTTCAAATCCCGGGTCGGGCAAAATGTTACTGAGTTTTACATTAGGTAATTCTCAGTAGCAGCACGGAGTCTGGATTTGTGCCCGGTTAATGGCAATAGGCTCGCCCCCTATTACATTGGGACTTACAACATAACTGGCGAAATGTGGGTGTACTATATGTTCACCTCTGCCTACCCCTTCGGGGAATACAGGCGTGATATTATGATATGTTATAATTTAAAAGACATAAAATTATGATTACTTACTTAGATACATATGGTTTTTGTAGTGGTTGTGTCGCCGGTAAAGCAGTTAAAGCCATGGGGCTGCCTGCAGCAGATCATATAAAAAAAAACATAGGACTTATGCAATGGCGGATTTACCATAAGACCCGGTAGGCCCGGGCCTAGGGCGGCCAATCGGGACAAAAAAAGTCACTGATGATAACGAAAATAACTCAAAGTACTAAGTATAATAGTATTTCGGCTATCTTCCGATATAATACCATTTAGTCTATGATAATACCAAATACCAAATTTTATCTAAATCAGTTCAGCCGTTTGAGCGTGAAGAAGTAACAAACATTTAACCGATGGGTGTAGTCTATATAATGCGTGTTGACCTGGGGCCTAGGGCGGTTAAGACTGCAAATCCGCCACTGGACTTATGGCGTGCCGCGATTTTGACTCGTTTCATTTAGTGCTAAAGGACCTCTACCAGCCCTTTTGAGATTGCAAGCGTGACTGGTGTCTGAATGTAAATAGAATTTCCTTAATTTTACGAATATTGGCTTAAGCAGGTTTCCTTCTTGCTGAACTTAAGACGTTTTACTCGCTCAACCAACATGCTCAATTATTAACGAGGTAATTTAACTTTCATATTTTACACACATTCACATAATAGTTGATGTGCAATGAGCTCATAGTAGGGACTCATGAAAAGAGATAGAAACATAATGCATGAAACGAAATGCACTGCACCAATGTCCGAAAACCGGGTCGTCACTAAAATGACGCATGTCAAATTTTTGTGAAAAGGAACGTACCTCTCTGACTGACTTGGCGATTCTATTCAGATTTTCTTTCAGTGCTATCTTGATGACTTGTGTAAATTCAATGTTAATTTGATTTGTTAATGACTGTATTTTATTAGTGATTTGCGAGCGTGTATCGAGTAAACTTACAGCTGCGCTCATGTGGCCGCCGGGTATAAAGGATATATCGTAGGAATCGCTATATTTTTGCTAACAATAAATAAGGTTTAACATTCAATATGATTCAAGACGATGAGTTTGAGTTTTTGGTAACAACCCCGGAGCGCATAAAGGCTCTGGGGTTCAAGCCTCAGAAGGAAATATTAACTAATCATACGTTGCCATATGCCTCTGAGCTGGATGCCGAGTCCACCAAGTTCCTGGAGCAAGTGAAGCTCAACCTAGCCAAGGCGGTGATGCTGCGGGAAATGAAGCCGGCCTGCGGGGTGTGGTCCTCCAGGCTTATGAAGTTAGTATGACTTATTATTAAACTAAGACAAAGGAATCGAATTTATTTCTAAACTCTACTCAATATTTAAGTAATGGAATCAGTCCAATATGGTTCTTCAAAAATGTCTTAACTTATCATAAATAATAGACATTGCTGTTTTCTGGAATTTTAAACTTTGGATTCTCAAACTTGAGTATAATTCCATCTATTATTGGACAATGATTTATACTTTTAAAAGTATCACCTTAATTATCTACCATGAATATTGATGACTGAAAATAAGTTCTATATAATAATAAAAGCATATATTTAGGAGTAATTTTATGGTAAGTGACTTGTCATTTCAATGATTAATCAAATTATCCAGCTTACTCATGTAATACAGTCAAAAAGTTCTTAAACTTTAAGGAATTATTTTTATTTTACCTGACAAATAGGCAGCCGCCATTAGTAACAGTTTACCTTTTGGTGCTGATGCTAACCAATTATTCATTATAATAATGCTTGAAATAAAAATGGACCTTATAAATTTAACTTTTAGACCTTAATGAACAGATGTGCGATCTGATACAGGTAGCCTGCAACAAGAACCCAAGCACCATGTCACTTGCTGTTATTGGATGGCAACAAGCTAAAAATTCCTAATTGTATTACCTAGGACACTGCACTGTAGTGCCTTTGGTATAACTGGTGTCTATAGGCAATGGCAGTGATTGACACTTACTAGCAGGTGGACCACATGCTTGTTTGTCAATCTTTCACATTGTAAAATAATAATAATCTTCTATGGAAAATCCACTTAGGTTTATATTTTTCTTGCATAATAGCTGTTTAACCATTTTGTGGCATGATTGCTAATCATATACATATGCTCAATATTTCTCATAATTAATTATAATTAGAAATCATTTTTGTTTTGAGTCTAAAATTAACAGTATGTATAACACCATAAGCTAAGAAAAAAGACAAATACATGCAGTGGTGTAGAGATTGGTCAGTCAACAAGGATGGTAGCGAGGTTAACTGTCAAGGGTGTACCAGACGTACTTAAGTATAGTCACTCTTGGAGGCTTTCTACTTGAACCTCCTACTACTACTAATCTACTACTTTATTTGGGAGATCCTTTAGTGAAAGGCCTTTCACATGTTATATGTTTGATAAACTGATTAGCATGTATGAATATTATGATGTGAGTGAGTGACACAAAAAGGGAATGTTATGTGAATGGAATTTCATGGTCTTTGCCCACCCTCCCGGGAATCTTGTGCAACTATTTACATATTAGTAGATAGTTGGTTATGCATAAATATTCTGATTCTTATTGACCTGAGCTCAGCAAGCTGAGATTTTTATAATACCATATGTATTTAAGTGTAGTATTTAAACTCAATAACCATTACCACTTCACCATCATCATGAATGGGATGGCCTAGTGGTTGATGTACAGGATTTGATTGCACAATATCACTTTCAATGTCATAAATACTTTTTTAGATATTCTAAAACACCTCTGACTAACGGTGACAGAAAACATTGTCAGGAAACCTGGATTTTATAATCTAAAATTGCCAACCTGCAGTGAGCTAGTGTGGTAATCAATGCCTTATCCTTCTCCATAAGAGAAGAGGCCTTTCCTCTACAATGGAATAGTTAAAAGCTGTTTATTATTCATTACCAAGTAGGTAGTTCAAAAGAAATAAACCTTAATAAATAAATAAATAAAGAAGTAATAAAGACCTATTTGCAGATAATATAAATTTATGAACATGAATATTGTTTTGGACTTTAAAGGAAAAATATAATGAATGATACCTACTCTAAATAATAAATATATTAATGTTATTGTTAGGTATAATGTTAATACATTATTGAATGTTGTAGCTACACCCAAAAATAGATGGTAAATACCATATGTGGAAGCAAATCTTTTTTCTTCAGCCTTTTGGCAACTGGATTAATTAAAGATTCTGTTTTTGAATCTTCGATTTTTGTTTATCAATTATATATTCAATAAATCAAATAAAAATAAAAAATGTATATCAAACATATTTTATACTTTTATTTTCATTTATACCTTTTTTATTTTCTTTTGTCTTCTACAATTACAAAACTAAACAGGAGAAAATACCACTTACAGTCAAACCCGTATCAATTAGTCCAGCCTTTAGCAGATATCAAGTTTGATGATTAGGATCGACCATAGTAGGCATTAAATAACCGACGAGTATTATTAGGCTGCTCATAACATACATATTAATTTGTTACAAGTTTCGGTTTAGTGTTAACCTTTGGCAAGTATTAGTGAAGTTTCAAATACGCTGGCTAACACCCAGGGCTTCCTGTTAACTGCACCTGGCCTCACATAACACTAACAGATTGTAATATTACTTCACCAATTATTGTTACGCTTCATCTATTGTATTTGCCGACGATGGAATACCTATATGAGGCAGGAAGATAGAATAACCAACGTTTTATACAAAATGCTTACAATATACAAATATTTAAAGTATCTACTTAACAATTGAGATCTCGCAGTAACAATTTAATGGCGTAAAAGGTAACGCCCTGTTTATTTGAGTGAGCGGTTAAGAGCGTAACTTCTAATTATATACATAAGGTTTCAGGTGAAATATGACAACCCACACAGAATAAATATAGATTCTAATCTGTAATGTAATGTAGTATGGTAGAATTAAATATTAGTAGTACAGTTTGGAAAACCTTAAATTAGAGGTAATCAAACTATACCTTTGGTCATTTAAATGAATAAGAGCTTAATGCGCACGAAAAATATAAATTAAGCGTTGTGGCGCTCTATAATATCTATCCTGTCTATTTCTTGCGTGCGTTTTTCAGATAAATAGAACCAACACGCATAAAATCCCAGATTTAGACAAATTGCGGACAACACACACCGTGTCTAGTATAATTCTGTCTTTATTCTACTCTGACCAATAAAAAGTTATTTTATTGTCTATCGTGAGTCCAAGGAAGAAAAATGTCTAGTCATCACATTTTACTTCCGACGTCTACTGAAGATACACAACATCTTCAGTTGGTGGCAACGACATACATATTATTATCTAACCATTAAGTCAATCAAATCTTGCTTTCTGGGGCTAGTTCTCACGCACAGACCAGTCTCCGACGATGTGCCTTATTCGAGGGCGCTTGCCGAACCTGTACCTAACTTAATAACACAGCTCTTTCTACTACAGCCCAAACTTAATAAAATTGCTGAAAGGTTTTTGACCAGCTGGTCTAAGCGTCACAACTTTGATTTCTGTATGACCTAAACGTATAGCCTAAAATACATTTCTCGTAAATAAGCCTTTAACAATTATTATATTATTAGAGTAAAAAGACATTTTAAATTATCTGTTTTCAGTTTAAGCTAAGAGGACACATTATAATTTATTTTATTCCTTTTTAGATACATTCGGATCTATGGATTGAAGTTTGGAAAAGAGGATCACCTAACATTAATCAAGCTAGCTTATGAACTGGTGCTTATTCCTGATCTGGAACCTTGCAAAGTTCACAAGTTTGCTACTATGTTTCTAATGCTCACTAAGTAAGTACAGGATCAATCGATAACAATTGATATTACTACCGTCAAGCACAGCCAATATTAACTACTATTAGAGATATAATGGAATGTAATCTACCTACTATTCCACGTGACGGAAGATACATGTCTTCTTTCAGTAGGTACAAAATATCGTCACATTTAAATAAAAATGTTCTAGAAGAGAAAAAAAATCATGAGATCTTTTATCGGCCTTTGAAATAGCAACTTTATTATTGTAAAACATAACATTATTTGTATTCTTGGCAGTAAATACTCCGAATAATTGGTACAGCCGGTTATGTTAATTGCTAATAAATTGATCAATTTCTACAGGAAAAGACAATTGATTACACCTGACGAACTGACGCTGCCGTGGCGTCCGCTCTACGATATGGGCAAAAAAATATTTGATAAGAGCTCAACTCATATCGGAATGTACCATTACTTGACGTAAGTATATCATTAAATCATTTTTAAATATGTTGGAATGAAAATCAAGCATAATAAAACCACTGAAACTATAAACACGTAATCCGAAGAACATAATTACGATACCTATCTCTACTACTTTATTTCGCGCCAACTTTTGTGTCGGCACTTCCTTCATGTGACGCATCGTGTACGTAAGCTGTGAAGCAATCATATTTATATTTTAATTAAGAGCAGAACATGATTACAATGCACGCAACTGGTAATCATTTACGTAGGTATCTAAGATTATGAAATATGTCGATGACGACATTATTATATTAAATCGAAAGATTTTATTTAAGTTTTGCATAATTGTTCCTAATTTACCTACTTAGTTTGGAATGACTAGTATTTTAGTTTATAACAGTACACATTGTAAAATATACTATAAATGGTAATATGTGTTTAGGCCAGAACGGTTTTACAAACAAGGAGGTGATAAGCTTGATATGATACGCAAATTCCTGTCGGGAGACGGGCTGGGTGACGCCTTAGAGTTGTTCGGCCTCGCAGGAGCCAACGAGAACGAACTGCCCACGTAATATATGCCCAAACAATATAAGTTTTCGGGACACGCTTCTTGTTCGCACATAGGTGGCAGCTGGGTTGGTCTCATGTTTCATTGGCAACACCCATGTCACTTTCTATCCTTGGTATTATGGACCCCAAAAATGATTTATTAAGTTTTCAACTTTTTCATATCGTTGGACACTAATAAGTTGTTTTTGTTTCAACATAATCCTATTTCTGTAGTGTCTGTGATTGAGATGTGGTGGCAGGCGGTGCATGTTTTACACAGCTTATTTATTTCACAATATTTTTAACCTGGTTTGAATTAATTTCAGCTCCCTAGAAGGATCGTACATATCGATGGTGAAATGCGCAAGACCGTAAGTAATAATATAATACGAATGGATTGATTACAGTCAAAGTTAGCTACTTTTTGATGGCCGTGCCCTCATACCTGTATCATTTTTATAGGTATTTCGATGTAAGCGCAACAAAAGAGATCCTAGCGGAGTTGTTACCGCAAATAAACCCGTGGTCGGCGGACACGCACGTGATGTGCCAGCTGGCCGTGTTCCTGCCGGTCGCGTTGCCGCTGCAGCATGCCGAGCAAGGATACATGCTGTGGTTTGACGAGCTTATGACGCTCTGGGATACCTGCTACAACGCTCAATGTGGGATTTCGGTACGTCTTTGCACACAATGCTTTTTTATCATGTATAGAACATACTCGTAGATGTGTTACTTAAATAACATGAAGCTATTTAGGTATATGAAAGAAGAGTATTTTCAATTTCCTTACAAAGTCTGACATGGTTAATGTCAGCCTTGTAAAGCCAACCACAGGCTTGAAAATATAATAAAGATAAAAAATTCCTTACGAGAAAAATATTTTATTATCGTTAGGCTAGGTTAGTGCAGTCATTACAGTGTTCATTTATGTTATGTTATTGTATTTGCTTGTGTAGGACCTTATGATGCTGTTTGCGGGACTAGCGAAGCGTAGCCCCGGTGCTGTAGACTGGACGCCTCACGTGCCCAAGATGTTCACGAGGTTCCTACACGCTCTGAACCTGCCCGTCAGCTACAAGGACATGCAAATTACCAGGTGTCATCCTCTAGGTAAGTACCACATTGATGCAACTAGGTATACTGTTTTACTGTTAACAATCATATTTTATTAAAAAAAGATAATATAAAACTCGCTCAGGAATTATTTTCACAAGTTTTGTTGCGCTTCTTCAACTTTGAATAGATGTATTTGTTTGTACATAGCGGCATAATTTTATAAAATTTGTGCGCATCATTAAAAAAAGACATTAAGAGATTACAATGAACTGTCTAATCTAATGGATTGTCCCGTTTGATGTAGATATGAAGCACGTAGCGTCGTGGATAGTGTGGAGTATTTGCCCCGACGGCGTGGTGCTAAAGCAACTGCGCAGTTTTCTAGGAGGGGTAGAAAGCTACCTGCACAGCGCAAACTCGGGCCGTTGGTCCTACAAGCTTCGGGACCTGCTCCGGAAATTAGCCAGAGAATTTCTTAATAGGTAAATTTTTATTTCTACATATGTATTTCAACTGACACTATATACTAAACAAACACTTCATTTCGCTCATGTTTTCATTTCATTTTTTTTACAGAGTACGGCGTGAACGTGAAAAACGTTTCAGTGAAGGTTGGGAGAACCAAACACCAGAGCCGTATCGTCTAAGAGATGAAGACATTACTGAATTCGTGAATATCGTGCTCGAACCAACACTTCAAGCAGTATACAGTCGAAGCGGCTCGCTTGACATATCAATAGCACTGCAAAATTTAGGGACTTTGCGTCCTGCAATAGTAGTGCCTCCCTTACTAGAGAGACTCAGGACCTCTCTGACGTCACTCACTGAACCCCACCGAGTGACTGCCGCCATGTCGGCTGTTGCTGCAGTGGCCAGGCCCATGCTGCGGGGAGCGGACGCCGACTACCCAGAAGGACCAACACACGTTGTGCCCTTCCTAATGGCCGTCTTGCCAGGCCTCGATCCAAATGATATCAAAAAGACACTAGTTACTTTACATTTTATACTCATATTCAGTTGGATGGTGCCATTCGTAGATTGTAGCTCTGCTCACGAGCACTGGTCCGACCTCACGGAGGAGGAACTCCTGACCTGCGAGTCTACTGCTCAATTTGAAGACTTTGTCCTGGTCTTCTTAGATAGACTGTTTGTTATTATCGAGTCCAGTATACTTGAACATGTAAGACTAGATACTAAGGAATCCGACTGGGTTCGCAGCAAGACTGATGCTGTAATGGAAACTTCGATATCTTCGGCTGCAACGGCTGTGCTGATGCAGTGTTCGCCGAAAATATTCAATGAGGCACTGAGAAAGTTCAAATCTTTCGCCACAGAATCTACTTTTGAAACGAATGTGTCAGGAAGTATGGTTGGTGTTATGTTACGCGTATTCGCCAGAATTAATTCTGAGGCAACCTTGGCTGCCTTTATGCCTAAACTTTGCGAAGAACTAACCGACCTGCTGTCGACGGATGAGGCACTTCACGAGGAGAATCCACCCCGTGACCTTATGTACAGACTGGTTCTGTTCATGCATGTAGTGGAATGTGACGGCACGGTCCTTCTCAAGTACATGGACAACATCATTCCAATATTAGACAGGGCGCTGAAGCTACACTCAAATTACGCGCTGTCAAGAGCATGTGAGGTTCTGAGTCACATCCTCACTTCTCTATGTTATATCGACCTGAAAGAATGGAGGAGTTCTCCTAAGGACTACGGGGCGGCTCCTGAGAAGTGGCTGCCTATTAGAGAATGGGGCTACGGCTGCTTGCTGAAGGATGCTAACTTCAAGTGGCACGTTCCCAACGCGAATGAGGCGCAGTGCGCTCAGATGTTGTTAGATAGATATCTAACAGTGGAAGTCAACAGGCTTCAGCAGTGGCTAAGTGGCGAGAGACCGATGTGTCGTGAGCGCAGACTGAGAAGCTTCTATATCATTAATTCTATGCTAGCTTGTAGCACGTTCTTACCGCCGCCAGACGAACCACCAGTTGCGCTGTAAGTACCATTCACTGATAAATATATAGTTGTCCCAACTATGTATATATTTAACAATGATGCATGTAATGTGGACAATATTCCAAATAGCTGTAACCTTTCAGCATGGAGTCGCAGGTGCCTGCAACCAGTCTTCCGTTCACATGCGGTGTACGGTACACGGTGACGTTCAAAGGCGAGAATGTTCGCGTGGCGCTGACTCGCCTACTGCTCGAGGTGCAGGCGAGATTGCTGGACGACAAGACTGATGACACGCGAGGACTTGAGATGCTCATCCAGGTGTGTAGCCGCCTTTCTGTACTGCCACTGTCACTCATCATCGTTCAATCATATTTACTATTCTCATCTATCTCTTCATGTAAAGCATAGATGCTCCGAAGCGAAGCATAGACACTGTTTATACAGATTGGTGATAAGTTATTATGTCTTGGGATCTGTGACGCTGGAACAAAATCAGAAACAGTCGGTTTTAAAATATACTTATCTCTAGGTCTATCAAATTGTAGGTATGGGAGCGCGTGGTGGTGATGAAGGGCCTGCGCGGTGGGCCGGGGCTGGAGGCGCGCCTGCGCTCGTACGGAGCCCTGGAGAGGGCGCTGGACGGGCGCGGGGGGGCGCCGGACGGGCGCGGGGGGCTGCGGGGCGCGGGGGCCGCGCGCCTGCGCATGCTGGCGGCCGACGCGGCCAGGCTGCACGACGACTCGCGCTACGACCTCGTCTGCGAGGCCGGCATCACGCCCTCCGCTCTGAGCGCATTGCACGCGCTCGTTGACCTATCCATCAACACGTACAGCTCGGTATGTATTGCTAAGACAGTAAATCTGCTTCAAATATTAAAAATATATATTACACGTTTCATTTTACTGTATACAGGTTCGCATCCTAGCTCAAGTCCGCTTATATTGGATGCTAGGCCACTACCCTTACTCGTATCGGTCGCTAGTGCCGAAATTAGCTGCGTTACTAGCGGCGGGTGGGGAAGGGGACGAGTGGCACGCGAGACACAAGGGCGTGCTGTTCATGATGTTAGGCCCACGTACTGGCCCACTCGTCGCCAAGCAGGATTGGGACGTTGTGCGCACACTGTGGCCCGCCATTTTTAATGCGCCACTCAGTGAAAAGCCCAGCATGGTTCGGTAAGTTTGCTATATCGTTTTTGTAGTAGTTAAATGGCAGACTCCAGTTTCCACATTCTCAATAAGCATTAATTGTTTGGGAAAATCTTGTTTCTATGCATCTATGATAAATATAAAGAAAAATGTGGAGAGAATCATAATGTTGTTGTAAATAATATATCTAACTCTTTTTACATATAACATCATTGATAATTATCTCCTATTGCAGATTAGAACAAGCGTTCAGCGACACGCTGCACCGACATTTTCCGACCGTGAACACGCGGCTCACAATGACACAAAAGGCGGTAGACATAGCTTCTTACCTCCTGACCGAAGCACAATTTACTGATCTCAAGTTCACTGAACTGTTCAACAATGCTATAGACCGAGAGTTTGCGTCTTCGGACAGATCAGAAAGGCTCTACAATGAACTTATTGCCGAGCTTATCAAAGTTGTGGAGACGCCTAATATGTAAGTTGTTCTAAATTTCTAATGTATTATTTTGTGTTTCTAGACATGAACTATTTTTCGGTCACATTCAAAGTAAATACTACTGTACACTAGTACAATATAAGGGCACAATTTTAGTCTTGAGTTAAGTTACAGCAAAATATAACCATTTGAGAGCTAGAGTTATAATTATAGATACTGGGTAAAATGTAATCGATTTCAACAGCCAATGGCGTCGCCTTGAGCTGGCCATGCAAATGCTGACGTTCTGCCCGTCTCTTCAAACCCCGTACCCCGGGTCCGCCGTGCCCGGCATGGTGCGCGCGCTGCTCCACGATGACATCGCAGTCCGCCGCACTGCGCAGCGCCTCACACACTACGTGCTCAAGCAACGGAAGCACAAACTCGTTAAAATTGAAATGGATCCTTACGAGATTGCTGGAGTTGAGAAGCCAAAGAAACACATACCTGGTGAGTTGTTATACTTAATAGAATTACAGGAGCAAACTACATTATCTCTTATCATTTTTTTAGAGTCTCTCTTTGTGTCGGAGATATTTTTATCTAAAACACATACCTAATAATAAATTAAACTGATGTGGGGTACAATACCATATTTAACTGTACTGTTTAATACACACGCTTAATTTAAATAAAATTGGCACTAGCATAGTATTATAAATATATTGTAATTTCAGGGTACAGAAAGGACTTAGAGTGGGCAATATGGTCCGAGGATAGGATTCCTCAAACTGATGAAGAATGGGAGAAACCTTTTCTAAGGAACCCCACGTACGGATTTTACGCCTGGCCAGATAAGCTAGAGGTACTTGAACTCATCCTTACGAATTATTCTCATCAAAAACTATTTATTGCAATGAAATCTTAAACCTGCCGTGATTGTACATTTGACCTGTTCTTTTACCCTATAGTATCCTTCATGTTTATATTTTACGTTAATTCCATTAGGTAATTCCTACAATAATAATTAAAGCTTGATTGAGGCTTTCCACCATGCAATTTTAGACGTTCATTAAGTTACGAAAAATACAAAATGTAACTATTCCAAACGTAGGTGGCAGCGCCATCTAGTGAGCAGATGTGCTCCTCAGACTTACGTCCTGAGGACATGGAGGAAGGTGAACGGCATCTGTATGAGTTCTTCACCGATGATGCTAACGTGGACCGCCTCGTCGCCTTCCTGACTGTCGAGGAGAAGAAGGGCAAGGACAAGTTCAATGGAATACGATTCTCTTTGTTCAGGGTGAGTTGTAATTTGAAGAGGTGTCAATTTTATCTCCAATACTGATATTATGAAATAAATATCACGTATATTGTGTGCTTTATTGTTTATCTGCTTTGATGGTAGTGGTCGCAAAACGCGCCTGCTGCTGACTGTATGGTAAGGGATCCAGCCCAGCAATCTTATGTTATTGTATATCTGTATGACCTGTCTTCATTGTATGGCAAAATAAATGGTCTTATTGTATGTTATTTCCGCGCAGACGTTGTTCGGTCAGTTCGGCGAGCAGGTGGCGGACAAATTCATCGCACACGCGGTGCGGTGCGCGGCGGACCCGCAGGAGGCACCGCAGAGGTTCGCGGCAGAGGTGGCCGCTGCCGGGCTGCGCGCGCCGCGCTACTGGGGCCGCAGCCGCGCCACACACATGTACCACTCCGCGCTGCAGATACTCGAGGCTGGTAAGTACGGCAGAGGTGGCCGCCGCCGGGCTGCGCGCGCCGCGCTACTGGGGCCGCAGCCGCGCCACACACATGTACCACTCCGCGCTGCAGATACTCGAGGCTGGTAAGTACGGCAGAGGTGGCCGCCGCCGGGCTGCGCGCGCCGCGCTACTGGGGCCGCAGCCGCGCCACACACATGTACCACTCCGCGCTGCAGATACTCGAGGCTGGTAAGTACGGCAGAGGTGGCCGCCGCCGGGCTGCGCGCGCCGCGCTACTGGGGCCGCAGCCGCGCCACACACATGTACCACTCCGCGCTGCAGATACTCGAGGCTGGTAAGTACGGCAGAGGTGGCCGCCGCCGGGCTGCGCGCGCCGCGCTACTGGGGCCGCAGCCGCGCCACACACATGTACCACTCCGCGCTGCAGATACTCGAGGCTGGTAAGTACGGCAGAGGTGGCCGCCGCCGGGCTGCGCGCGCCGCGCTACTGGGGCCGCAGCCGCGCCACACACATGTACCACTCCGCGCTGCAGATACTCGAGGCTGGTAAGTACGGCAGAGGTGGCCGCCGCCGGGCTGCGCGCGCCGCGCTACTGGGGCCGCAGCCGCGCCACACACATGTACCACTCCGCGCTGCAGATACTCGAGGCTGGTAAGTACGGCAGAGGTGGCCGCCGCCGGGCTGCGCGCGCCGCGCTACTGGGGCCGCAGCCGCGCCACACACATGTACCACTCCGCGCTGCAGATACTCGAGGCTGGTAAGTACGGCAGAGCTGGCCGCCGCCGGGCTGCGCGCGCCGCGCTACTGGGGCCGCAGCCGCGCCACACACATGTACCACTCCGCGCTGCAGATACTCGAGGCTGGTAAGTACGGCAGAGGTGGCCGCCGCCGGGCTGCGCGCGCCGCGCTACTGGGGCCGCAGCCGCGCCACACACATGTACCACTCCGCGCTGCAGATACTCGAGGCTGGTAAGTACGGCAGAGGTGGCCGCCGCCGGGCTGCGCGCGCCGCGCTACTGGGGCCGCAGCCGCGCCACACACATGTACCACTCCGCGCTGCAGATACTCGAGGCTGGTAAGTACGGCAGAGGTGGCCGCCGCCGGGCTGTGCGCGCCGCGCTACTGGGGCCGCAGCCGCGCCACACACATGTACCACTCCGCGCTGCAGATACTCGAGGCTGGTAAGTACGGCAGAGGTGGCCGCCGCCGGGCTGCGCGCGCCGCGCTACTAGGGCCGCAACCGCGCCACACACATGTACCACTCCGCGCTGCAGATACTCGAGGCTGGTAAGTACGGCAGAGGTGGCCGCCGCCGGGCTGCGCGCGCCGCGCTACTGGGGCCGCAGCCGCGCCACACACATGTACCACTCCGCGCTGCAGATACTCGAGGCTGGTAAGTACGGCAGAGGTGGCCGCCGCCGGGCTGCGCGCGCCGCGCTACTGGGGCCGCAGCCGCGCCACACACATGTACCACTCCGCGCTGCAGATACTCGAGGCTGGTAAGTACGGCAGAGGTGGCCGCCGCCGGGCTGCGCGCGCCGCGCTACTGGGGCCGCAGCCGCGCCACACACATGTACCACTCCGCGCTGCAGATACTCGAGGCTTGTAAGTACGGCAGAGGTGGCCGCCGCCGGGCTGCGCGCGCCGCGCTACTGGGGCCGCAGCCGCGCCACACACATGTACCACTCCGCGCTGCAGATACTCGAGGCTGTTAAGTACGGCAGAGGTGGCCGCCGCCGGGCTGCGCGCGCCGCGCTACTGGGGCCGCAGCCGCGCCACACACATGTACCACTCCGCGCTGCAGATACTCGAGGCTGGTAAGTACGGCAGAGGTGGCCGCCGCCGGGCTGCGCGCGCCGCGCTACTGGGGCCGCAGCCGCGCCACACACATGTACCACTCCGCGCTGCAGATACTCGAGGCTAGTAAGTACGGCAGAGGTGGCCGCCGCCGGGCTGAGCGCGCCGCGCTACTGGGGCCGCAGCCGCGCCACACACATGTACCACTCCGCGCTGCAGATACTCGAGGCTGGTAAGTACGGCAGAGGTGGCCGCCGCCGGGCTGCGCGCGCCGCGCTACTGGGGCCGCAGCCGCGCCACACACATGTACCACTCCGCGCTGCAGATACTCGGAGGCTGGTAAGTACGGCAGAGGTGGCCGCCGCCGGGCTGCGCGCGCCGCGCTACTGGGGCCGCAGCCGCGCCACACACATGTACCACTCCGCGCTGCAGATACTCGAGGCTGGTAAGTACGGCAGAGGTGGCCGCCGCCGGGCTGCGCGCGCCGCGCTACTGGGGCCGCAGCCGCGCCACACACATGTACCACTCCGCGCTGCAGATACTCGAGGCTTGTAAGTACGGCAGAGGTGGCCGCCGCCGGGCTACGCGCGCCGCGCTACTGGGGCCGCAGCCGCGCCACACACATGTACCACTCCGCGCTGCACTCGAGGCTGGTAAGTACATACATCTTTGTAGATGTCTTGTTTCACACATTAACGTTCGAAGTTAAGGCGTGAATATGAGCGCCCAAATGGGATTTCAGATACAGATGTAATTTGGAGTACAGATATCAATTTTGAGTGCGTTCATTTGCAAATCTACTATAGCATTTATTTGTCACCTGACTTGACCTTTTACAGCCATTAACCATTTCTGATTATCAGCGGGTAATTTTTGCATCGCATTCTACTGGAGGTTATAAGCCTACATAGAGCCAATTCTTCGCTCAGAACATGCTATATAACGTTCTAAGTATTAACGTACACACTTCGAAATACTACACAAACATACATAGTATTGAAGTTCGTCGATTCGATGTGCTGTCTCGGAAATAGCGGCTCACAGTGTCCGGTTACCGTGCAGGGCTGACGTCGGTGACGGCGGAGACGCTGGAGGACTGGGGCACGTGCGTGGCCACGGGCGTGGAGAAGCTGGAGCCCACGCGCGGCCACCAGGTGCTGACGGCGCTGCTGCAGCTGTGCGCGCCGCCGCCGCGCTGCCACGACTACGAGCCCGACAACGACACGTCCTTTAGCGTCTGCGCTAAGCTCTACGCACTTCAGGTAAATTGGTGCTATTGAAGCACTCAAGAGAGTATAGGACAGGGAATTTAGTATAGCACATATCGGCTTATTAATTAGATGTATTCTGTTAACATGAGCTATATAAAAAAACTCATCATCATCATCTTATTTCCGTCCACTGCTGGACATAGGCCTCACCAACTATGGCACGCTACTGAGCTCGATCTTCGGCCTTCCACGCCCAAAATAACTCATGCTTGCAGAAAAAAATGAAGTTGTACCAATGTAATAGGCACGCCCCCTACTACATTGGAACCTTTAGCATAACTTCCTATTCCTTCGGAGTATACGAGTAGAGTTATGTATGATGGACGTAAGTAAATCACAATTTTATCATGTTTAGGGCGCGCTTGGATCTCTGCGTTGGCGAGCCGCTCCGTTGGCTGCTCAGCTGCTAAAGCGACTTGAGGACGCCAACTTCATACAACACCCCTACCAGAATGTGCGGGAGACTGTGGGCAGGTAATGTGGAGATAATGGAACCATAACACTAAGTATAATTATGAGAATCGAAAATTCTAATGTTGTAGTTGTAGTCTAATGTTGGTACGATATTGAGCTATCAAATATGTTTCAGTCTGTTGATGACGATCTTCGACACGGAGCTGGTGTTCCCGGGCGGGGAGGCGGGCGACGCGCCGTGCCTCGCCGACTTCTTGGCGGCTGTCAAGCCTCGCCTGGCCGCTTTGTACGACGAGAACGGAGACATAGGTAAGATTACTGAATTGTAGTGTACCATATTTGTGAAGTATGTTTTTTATAAGTATTTGAAGGAAAGAATTGTAAGAAATTATTGTAATTTCCATCAAATAGTAGCTAACTAATACTCATTGGAGCCTTAGCTTTTCGCGTTGTATGAGAATTATAATCATCAGCCTGAAGACGTCTATCGTTGAACAAAGGCTCCCTCTTGTATGAGAATATGATTTTCTTATTACAAACTACAGCTTATTTTTATCTAGACTAAAGAGTGAGCCAATACATCACTTCAATGTGGTGATCTTGAAATATTTACGGATTATATCCTATAATTGAGTAGATATATCCAAGTTGAGATAGCCATAGGAGAGGCCTAAGTCCGGCAGTGGACTGATATAGGCTGATGATGATGATCCAAGTTGATATTATTGTGTTATATGATATGTCCAAACAACGCTGCAAGTGGCACGCTCGGCAGTGGATTTTAGGGGGGGTAAATTGTTAACTAAATCTCGTATTGCAGTAATAAAGACGACGGCGTCGATAGCGGCCATGCAGTGCAGCGCGCGCGAGGAGAGCGCGGAGTGCGGCGCCGAGCGCGTGTCGCTGGCGGCCGTGGGCTCCGTGGGCTCCGTGGAGGTGGGCGAGGTCGCGCTCGTGGACGTGGCGCGCCTCACGCCCGACCACCACGCGCCCGGCGCCGACGACGCGCCGCAGGTCACACTGCTACACACTTTATTAGATGGTTTACCCGGTTGAGGGGCTCACAACGTCGCCAATATTCAGTATGACAAAAAATAATCTTTTAATATTAAATAACGCGCTTTGAAAGGTTTATTTATACTGATAAAGCTGCTTAAAAGCATTGACCATTTTCATTAAAATATTAATAAATTACTATTATTAAGCGACGTTACGAGCTCGCAATCGAGTGCTTCACTTGATTGTGGATTGGCAACATCGTTATACTTAACTTCATTTTAAGAAGCTGAAGAATTTTTTATTATAACAAAAAAGTTTGTGGCTCTTTCGAAGTAATAGAATGAGGAAATTAGTTGTTGAACTATCTATAATATTGTTACGTACGTGTGTCCAGTCAGCGGAGGGCGGCGGCTCCCCGGCGGAGGGCGGCGGCGCGCGCGGCTCGCGCGTGGAGCGGCAGCTGGTGGCGCGCCTGCACTCCGCGCTGCGCCTGGCCGGGGACGCGGCCGCGCCTGCGCCCCGGGACCACGCGCGCGCGCTCAACCTGCTCACCACCGGTACGCAAGCGTCGACCTAACGATAACTACCTACTACAGTAACTGTGGGGCTCGTAGCTATCCGGCTACCCGGCAGATCAGTCGATCTGCGAGGTTAAGCCGTGCTCGCCGCGGTCAGTCTTGTGATGGACGACCGTTTTCACATGTCGAGACCCCACCGTGCTTCGGAAGGCACGTAAAGCTGTTGGTCCTGCGCCTGATCTCTCTCTGGTCGTGTCGGTCTACTGTCCCAACCGGATTTCGGATTATGAGAGTGAGGGAATAGGGAGTGCACCTGTGTCTGCGCGCATACTTGTGCACTATAATATCTCCTGCGCAGATGGCTAGTCTCAGCTGAGACAGGCCGCCGTGACCGAAATTCGGTCAGGAGGATATTATTATTATTACTACATTAACTAATAATGAGATGGACTGGTTTTCTAAACTTTTTTCGTCACGCACTGGTATGGTGTAGAGATTAGCTGCCGTGTACTCCATACTTATCTTATTATTTTTATGGTACCATTCATGTCATCTTGGTATCATTATTAGTGGTTGTAGTCTACTGGCATCGCTTCCCAACCTGTTTTATATATATATCTTGGCGGCTATATAGTTACCCATCGCTATGCTATACATTACAATTGAATCCATGTTATTAGTTGAGCAATATTCATTGGAGTGTGAGTATGATGTATTATATGCGTGCGGCCCTCCAGTGCTGCGCGGCTGCATGGGCGTGATCGTGCGCGGCGTGAACGGCAACACGGAGACGCAGTACAGCCTGGCGGGCACGGCGTGCGCGCTGGCCGCCCGCGGGCCCCCGCAGCCGCACGACGAGCTGCCGCGCGCCGCCGCCGGCCTGCTGGCCTCGCTCGCGCTCGCGCACCACTCCGCGGCTGCCTTCGACACCGCGCTCACACATCTAGAGACTCTCGCCGACGGTATTCCTTGTTTCCATATTTTATCGGCGAAAGAATGTTCTCACTTCTCATTGTCTAACGTTATTAGAGCATCCATAATAATAAATCTGATTGTGCAATTAAAATATTTTGAGATAATCTATCCTGCTCTGAACATTAGGGATCTCCCTAGAAGATTAAAAAAAACATTACACTCCTTTTTTTGGGCAGTCGTGTAAAAACTTACTCTGGTTTTTATCCGATATTATTCTTGTTCTCGGATTTAAGTACTTAACCTAACGGCAGTCATTTACAAAGCGAAATTGATTAAGATAGTCAAGTAAATAACTCTTGAAATCAGAATTGCCTCAAGCCGTTACACTTTTAAAGCTATGTTGCGCGAACACCTTAACACAACTCTGGCAGAATAATCTCTCCTCTGACCTTTTCCCAATTTAAAAATATAATATAACATATTGATATAATATGTATATATATATATATATATGTATCATATAGTAATATATTTATTATATATATAATATAGTCATGTATACAGTATAAGTATTTAATGCAATTATTACTATTCTTCTCTTTACATGTCCTAATTGCACCTACCACGTGTCTGTTTCTGCACCATCCTAAGGTTGACTGGGAGAAAATGCCTAAGGCATTAAGTCCGTCTCTGTACATTTCTTGTGCATAAAGTATAAATAAATAATACCACATGTATGTAATATGTATCAGGTCGTTCCTGGTGGGCGCGCCTCGCCTGCCTGGACTTTGCACAGCCGCTGCTGTTCTACGGCCTACCGATGCTCTGCGACCGTGTCGACCGCGCCGTCTGCACAGAGCGCTTTGCACTCAAGCTGATGCGTGATCCTCGTCTAGAGGTATGACTTCCCTACACTTTACACTAATTATTAAGATGTACTACTATTATGTATCGTAGTTATTACTCTAATAAATATTGTTTTCAGGTCCGTAAATCGGCTGCAAAACTACTGACAGGATTGATGCACTGTAGCGCTCTACCAGACGAAAGCCGTACCCTGCGCGCTCTGATGCTGCGCTGCCGCTCCCCGGAGCTGGTGGAGCGGCACTGCGGCGTGCTGGGGCTGTGCGCCTACCTGTCGTCGCGGCCCTACAGCCTGGGCGCGCGCCTGGGCGCCGTGCTGGCCGAGCTGGCGCGCCACACCAGCGCGCCCGACCCCGTGCCCGCCACCATCCGCGCGGCGCTGGCCGACTTCCGCCGCACGCACCAGGACGACTGGCCCAAGCACCGCGACCGGCTCTCCGAGGAAGAGTTGGACCTCCTCGCCGATCTCACCTCGCCGCCCTCGTATTGCGCATAAATCATATACATGCTTTCTCTCTCTTTACATTAAGCGATTTAATTATGATAATGAACAATAGCTTTACGTATTACTCAAATTTTTGTTGCATAATTACTTAGTTCAAAAAGTGATTTTGTTTGATAAACTTGATTGTGGAAACAGTAGTCGATTATACCGTGGAAGGTATATTACGAGCCAGCGGTAAATCAGTGTATTAGAGGCGCCATAAATGTTGTAGTGTGTTAGTTATGTAAGTAACGACGATGTGTAAGTCATCGCACCACTTGCGTACGTATGTAGGTACCACTATTGCTCTATTGTATTGTATTGCACTATTGTAGCTATAGATTAAATCTATCATGGTGGTGGTTCACAACTCATATAATTATGTGCCCACATAGTAGACGCCGGTGATGGATTTATGTATTAAGCTGGTTAATGAATAATTTTTTAATAATGCTACTAAACTTAATTGATTTTTAATTGGTTTTATACTTTGATTGAAAATTTCGGAAATGGTTTGGTACGGTTGGTTAGAGCAGTTTCTTTTGTTGGGCATAATTTTATTAACAACTTTGTGAAACCATGTTCTGTTGTGTTAACTTTGCGTTGAACGTTGAACTTAGACACCACTTTGGTTCCATATTATAGATCTGTTTATGGGGTTAGGGATTGTAAATACATGTATAAATATTACGTAATATTTTTTTTCTAGGATCTTATATTAAATAACTTAATAATGAAATTTGTTTTATTTTACCAATGTAACAAGATAAAATTATAAAAACAATTACCACTTATATAATTTATTTATACCCAATTTTTATCAGAATATATTGCAAGAAAATTAACAAAATTATAAGCAATTCTTAGCATCAGTACAGTAGAGTAGATCATAGTGTGTGTTTTAATTAAACCTAACGTAACTCTCGCCAATGGCTATCTTCGGTCGTCAACATCTGAAATAGAAATGGAAGGTTACATTCATAAGCTGTTTCTGACCACTTACTAACATCCGGCGACGACCATTTCATTATTTCTATCATACATAAATAAATCACACACAATTTTAGGTACAGCCGTGAACGAGTCAGTAGGTTAGGCTCATGGATGTTGTACACAGCACCCCAACAAATGTAAGTAACTGAGGATTTGGTACAGACAGCAACATAACTTCAAAAGTTGAGTAACTTAATAATTGGAAAAAGCACAACATCAATCAGTTATAGTTTCAAAATATAAAATAATTTGAATGGAATTCTGAGAACATTAAATTTTAGTTTTTAATAATAATTTGTTATTTCAGAAATAATATGCATGCAACAACTTGCTTATGCAACAAATACAAAAGTTACTCACTCAGTCTCAAATCTGTATTTAATTAATAATTATGTAAAGAGAACCAAAATTTATCTTCCTTAACACGTTCAATGCCGCCGACACGCCTAGCGTGTTCTTGCTAATTTCTATAACTACGCCTCGAATACGCCAGGCGTGTCCTAAATGTTTTAGAGATATTACGAAAATTTGCCTAAATTGCCTTTTGAAATTCTCAGTACATATTCCTCTAGCAATAACCTAAGTATAAATGAGGTGGCCCCCGGAAAAAGTCTTTTAATTTTTGCATTCAAGAAAGGTGATTATGTAATGCCGAAAACACGCCGGGCGTGTCCACCTTATCAACTTATCAGAAGTTGTCAACAGTTTTTTTCTTTCGTTTTACTACTTCCGTTATATTAGGTGTATTCCCACAAATGAAAACACGCGTAAAGTGTATGGTATATGGTATCACTGTCGTAAATAGGGAGAATTTGTGTTCCCAGTTAGTGCGACTACAATAATTGAAAGGGATGTAACATTGCAGTACAACTCGTTATCGTTATAGGGATGCCGCTCGGCCGCAAAATATTGTGCATTATTTAGTTATTACTTAATTACCTGCTATTGACTTACAACAAATCCCTTCTTTGTATTACACACAATACTTGAAGTGTGAACGAGAGTTCCGATATGCCTACAAGTGTGAACGAGAGATCTGATAACAATCATTTATGACGCAGTTCGCACATTTGTAAAGGATTAATACTAATACCTAACATATTTTGCATTATGTAGGTACATACGTACATTTTTGTTTTACGACACCCGCAGGGTGTGTATCTACTCATATTATTTAGTTCTTAAATCACTGTGTATGTATAAAAACATAAATAAATATATTAAATTAGTGCCTACATTAGTAAACAATTTGGTATTTGTAGTAAATAAATACGATGACTTCAACTAAAAAAGGTATCATGCCGTAAACTTATCTATCCAAGTTAATATTATGTATAATGTATTTCAAAATGACTACATGTTTACGATTTCTGATAAAATTACGATAATTACTTACCTAAAAATCTATTTCCAGCCATAATTCCAGGTTAAATCTCACTACCGTATTAGAATCACCTTTATTCTTGCGAAGCGAAATGCAAACTAACTAATATTCATCGTTAAAACCGAGAAATAGACAAATTTAGAATTTAACTCTATCGAGGTGCCACTGAACGCGCCTAGCGTGTTAATGTTTAACTAGATGCAGTGCCGCCGACACGCCTGGCGTGTTCGCGTGAATTTATAGGGCGGCATCGCTATGAACTTCAAGAAAAACTAAGAACTTCTTGTGGTGGCAGTGAACATGTTCAGCTGCTTGTCTACACATGTGTAGTGTAGTCTGATAGAATTGTGATAGAGAATGATCTATAGTTTGTTCTGAGTCCAAAAGTAAGTAAAGATACGTCATGACAACATCAATTGCTAACAAAATGAACAAGAGTTCTGAGCTGCACACATACATAATTATACTTCTTGATTAAGACGTAAAAGAGATAAGAGTAGATATAGTAATTACAAGAATAAGAGTAAACATGTGTTTGATACTAGCATGTGCGAATCAAATGTCACTCAGGTTAGCCAGTCACTGCTAGACAAAATAACCCAATTAGGACATTTTCAAGTGTTCAAAATGAGTACTTTTTCTAAATATTGTTGGTACTTTACAATAAATTGATGTGACTGTTTTTTCCCTATACACATTGCCACACTAGTGACAGTGGTTTTTTTTAATTTTACTAAAAGAATTCCGTCTTTATGGTGAGGCAACTCACGAATGCACGCCAACTACTATGTCTAATTGATGGAGAGAAATGGTGTGCGAAGAATGGCAGGCAATAAAAGTTATTATAATTGTATTAAATCTTGTATTATCAGTTTAATAATACTGATACCTTCTAAATGTAACATCCACTTTAACAATAGATATGTTTAACACTCACATACCATACTATTAATCTGACTTGTTCTATATTTGCCCATGTTGGAACTTTACCTATGTTACATAGAACATAATAAAAATACAGACATCTATTGATATAATTGAACAACATAATTATCTTGATCCATAAACGTTATCCTGGTCTGTGTATCTTTTTCATCCATCTCAATTTTTTTTATTAATTGGTCGTCTTAGGGGCGGGCTTCTTATAAAACACTCGTATAACTCAAGAGAAAATCCTATAGTGGGTACTGTCCCACACTAGGAGTTCCTCTCTATGAAGACAATTTATGTAAATATCTCATGATTACAGTAACAAGACTAAATTAATACATTAAAAATGTTATAGTTACTCACTTTTACCATCACAAGCAACAATTTTTACTTTGTCAACTTTTGCAACTTCTTGTACTTCACGAAACTCCACATCATTCAACATAAACGTCCATACATTATCACAAAACCTGTAAAGACACACATTTGAAATCAATGACTAGGTGTTCTGAGTACAAATATTTTAGGATAGTAATTATCAACAGCATTTTACCTATAAGTATTTAATTTTCCTGCTTTGAAGGTTAATCTTGATTTCACCCTGTTGGATAGCGCTTGATTTATAGATTTGTCGAATTGTAATAAAACTTTTATAGCTAGCGCCGGCGTTATTTGACCATACTGGAAAAAAATAAAAATAAATGCAAAGTAAGATTATCGTAATGGATATTTTAAAATAATCTATGTAAACAATACAAACTTGTATCAATTCGTCGAGGCTTTCTTGTAAGGTATTCCCGATCGTAGTATTTCTATATAATTGATATGACATTACTAATGATTATTTATGTATAATTTCTAATCAATGAACAAATAAAACGATGACTAATTTTTAAGAAATTAAAACCTATTCTCTCTCGTTCAGACGTTCACAGATTTTTGGTTAAGGAATAGTGGTGTGCCTGTGCGTGCCACAGAGAAAATATACATGAACTACCTGCGTGCCATACTGCCAGTGCTGTCACTGTGCCCACAAACAAGTTACTTATTACTCGACTATCTGCCGCACTCAGAGACGTTAGTGATTACTTAAAGTGACACTAAGTATAGTTATCATAAAGGAAATCTTTACTTAGACAGTTTAGGACAGTTTAAGAAACCATTAAATGTCTCTGGGTTCGGCGGTAAATCATTTTATTGTGTTCTACCATAGAGAAAATTAGTAAATAAGAGAGGCGGTCTCTTATCAAAACAGCAACAAAGACAAAGACAATTTATTTTGCAAATATGGGTACAATCATCAATAAAGTTATTTAGATACATAAATGTAGAAAGATCAGCCATATTTTACCAATCGGCATGCAATATATTTAATGAGCATTACATAATAGATACTAGTTTATTCTAACATTCTCCCTACTAACAATCGGAACACTAAAATCGTTTTCATTAAAGGAAATCTGAGATATTGTAATACAATTTACTTAGCAGAAATCTTTGAAGCGTTCTTTTAAATATTCTTAATGGCAGTTCTCTCCAGCTTTTAGGCAATTTATTAAATATTATAGGAGCCATACAAAAAACACTTTTGCGCATAAGGGCTGTTCCTGCAGTCTGAAGGCATATCCTGCCATTGTCGCGTCTATTTCGAGGAATTACATCCTTCAATAGCCTGAAACGAAAAGGATTACTTTTTACGAAAAGCGCTACTTCCAAAATGTAAAGAGATGGTAATGTGAGGATTTTATACTTTTCAAAGCAAGGGACGCAACTATCAGTTGGTTTTATTTTAAACATAGAACGTATGCATCTCTTTTGGGCCTTAAACACCGTTTCCCTTTCTGTCGAGTTGCCCCAGAAAATAACCCCATACCGTAGATGAGATCATTAGATCATTCAACCCAAGATCATTAGATCGATTAGTTCATTCTTTTTGGTCCATGGTTCTACCTACTATCTCCTATTACCTTAATTTTCAAGTGCTATTCGCTATTATACATATTTTAATAAATGCCGTGGGTGTGCTAGGTAGGACCTTTCGGACACGACCACTACAGATTTTAGGTATTTTTATCTACTTTAAGATGAAAAATGATATACATAATGTACACCATTTTATAGATAATTTTTAGTAGTATTGTAGTATTACCTGTTGTAATGCTACAATTCCTTTATCTGATAAAATAAGTTCATCTAGTAAAAAAACGCTATAGAACAGGACGGTAAAAGAAGTACAGATTTTACACTCTTCGGCAGTGATAGCCGAGTGCTATGACCGTTGGACTGCCAAGTCTAAGGTCGCGAGCTCAAACCCCGGCACGCACCAATGTCTTTTCCAATTCATGTGTGTATTAGTTATCAGTTGCTAAAAACAGTAAGGGGAAAACATTCGCGAGAACACCGGCACACCTAAGAGAGTTCTCAACTATGTGTAAGGAAAGCCAGGTGAGGGGCCTACAGGCGGTTTAAACTCTGACACCAGGCTGTACATTAACCCTACGAAAGGAATTAAAGCAATGCAGATACAGGTACATACAATACTAAATAATACATCTCGTCATCGTCCATTTTACGATATAACTTGGTCTATGTTAAAACGCAATATTTTCGACTGTCTGAGTAAGTACTTACCTCTTTCGGCAAGCACTAGATTGCGTCTAAACGAGACGTGAATCAAGAAAGCACTATTACTGTGATTATTTCGTTTTTATCATAACATCACCTTGTCATCAACCTGTATTTCCCGAAGGGGTAGGCCGAGGTGTACATACAATACACCCACATTTCGCCAGTTATGTTGTAAGTCCCAATGTAATAGGGGGCGAGCCTATTGCCATCAATCGGGCACAAATCCAGGCTCTGTGCTGCTACTGAGAATGACTTAATGAAAAACTCAGTAACACTGTGCCCAACCCGGGATTTGAACCCAGGACCTCTTGCTCAGCAGTCGCGGTTAGCGACCACTAGACCAACGAGGCAGTATTTCGTATATACAACCTTATTTTTACTTTATAATTATGAAACCTGAAAATTGTTTGTTCAAAATCAGTAACTGAATCAATTATTGCAAAGATTTTCACACCATGTTATTTTGTCGATACGTGCCGCACGCGCCGTGAACATTTTTTTTCGAGAACAACGAGGCAATGAAGAACAAAATAAAGTAAATAGTACATTATTTCCACAGACGCAGTTATCGATGTGCTTACCCGTGAAGTAAAACGGGGCCCTCAAGGTCAGGGGGCCCCCTGGACCCAGATCAGCCAACCTCCAACTCGAAGTTTTTTCACCTTAAGGATATAAATACCTACCAACAGGCTGCAACGCGAATAAAAACTTGTAGCGAATTCCTAAAAGTAGTACCTGTTTGTGCAATTTTGCCAATTTAACAAATTAGGACCAGTTTCAGATTAAGGTTCTTTCTATACTACCTAACATAACCTAACCCTATTTATCTTTTAGCGAATACGCCATGTTTTAAAGTGGATATAGTTTTATTAATGTGTAATTAACTACGATTCCGAAATAACATAATGTATTTTTAACCGTTCATATTGCTTATGCAGAGTGGTGCAGCCGTCTAGAAGGAATTTATGTTAAAACTAGCTTATGCCCGGGACACGCGGATTTCGATTAATTAACCTGTACGTAGCAGCGGTAACCAGATTTACTTATATGAATTTAATTTTGTTAACAATGTTATGGATAGTTATTTTCCGCGGAACCCGAAATATATTCAAAATTAAATGTAGCCTAAGTTACTCCTCACTAAATCAGCTATTTGCTAGTGAAAATCCCGTCATAATCCGTCTAGCCATCGCGGAGAAGGTGTATCCCGCGAATATCCCGCGTTTTTCTAATTTTCCTGCAGAACCCTAAGTAGTTTTGAAGTTCAAAGTAACTTTTATAAGACTTTATAACATCAGCTGTCTGCCAGCGAAAGTCCCGTCAAAATCCGTCAAGCTGTCATGGTGTAGGTGTAACCCGCAAATTTCCCGCGGATCCCTAAATATTTTCGAAATTCAAAGTAGCCTATATTAGACCCCGGACCATTAGCTATCTGCTCGAGAAAGTTCCGTTAGAATCCGTCCAGCCGTTTCGGAGATCCTGAGCCGGAACAAACAGTCAGACAGACAGAATTCTTTTTTAAATTGCATTTTTGTTATTTGCATCGTGTTTACTATCGTGTGCATTGAGTAAAAAAATATTATTTTGATGTTACAAATAGGAACTCCAATTTAATTTATGTGTATTGATGGCAGGTATTTTAATTAGGTAGTGCACAGCCCTACAGTTTCCTTTGTAAATGTATAGTCAGGTCAGTCTCTTCCCGGAATGACCTCGTGGCTAATTAAGGTGCTTTGAACGTCATATGACCGTTAAGCTGCACACGGTATTTTAAAAAAATAGTGTCTGACTGTGTGATAGATGACAGAATCTACCTACAAACGGCAAAAGATGTCAATGTGAGTGAGCCTATAGTAACATAGGGAATGCAGGAATGACACCCATTCATATCAAGGCCCAGAACACGCCAGGCATCATCATATAACTCGATACGCTTCTTTTATAAACATGTAGTTTGTCTTACGAGCAGTGAAGTAAAATACAGAGGAGAAATACATAAAGATCTCTTGTAGAAGCTCTTGTACACTACAGCTAAGACTGTAAAAATGTGCAGAAAAAGACGAAAGTACCACATAAACCAATCACTCTGCCATACCGTCACATTCCATAACATAGATAACCTTTTTAAAGAAACTAAACTTATTCCTAGTTAAATTATGATTTGGAAAAAACAAGTATAGCGGCACGTTCAGGATTAATGGTCATAGAAAGGTCAGTAGCAGAAAATAACTTGAAATTATAGATTCCTGTAATACACACAGCAAATTTTACGTATGTTTGGAGGTCGAAATTCAGAATATTATAATAAAATGAGCTACAAGAAAATCGGACATTAATCATAAACACATTGTCTAAGAAATACTAAAAATTCCATAAACACTAACTAAAAAGTGAAATTAAATTTTATTTACTCCACTTGACAAACGCAAAGTTGAATTCGGAACACAATTGACCCACCATTACTTAAAAACTGATCCAGGAGTTTACCAGACTAGATAACCCACTTCAGGTTATCATCAGGGTTAGAGGAAGAAATTAATCATTGGCGTGTGGGGAACCTGTAAACGTTTAATAGTTTTACATAAAACTGTGCAGTTATCTATGATATTTTCAAATTCAAATTACCCTAAGGACCCTAAACATTTTCAAAATTCAAACTAGCCTATATTAGACCCTGGACCATCAGCTATCTGCTAGTGAAAGTCCGGTGAAAATCGGTTCAGCCGTTTCGGTGATTAGCCGGAACAAACAGACAGACAGAAAGATACACACAAAAAAATTAAAGATAACTTAATTAATAGATAGTACTCAAACTGAGGGTCTGACTTACTTGAGCGGTACCCCGCCGCGACATTGTCTTAAATAGGTGTTACTCGAATCGGATTTGATGGCTCCATGATAAGTGTTGTTTTTGACTTTTTAAATGACCGCTTACCTTTTTTTAATATAGAAAAGAAATAAGATAGAAGATTAGACATTGATTGCCAAATGTTCTGATTCCGCTGCCATTTTTAAAATGGAGGAGGTTCTCAATTAGTCGTGAACTTTGTTTTTTGAATACAAAAAAAATATATAAGTGTTCCACATCCGATTTTCGGAAATGGCAAAAAAATTAAAACCTCCTTCAAAAAACTCAAAAGTGAAAAATAATATTTTTAACCCCCGACGGAAAAAGAGGGGTGTTATAAGTTTGACCGCTATGTGTGTCTGTCTGTCTGTCTGTGGCACCATATCTCTAAAACGGGTGAACCGATTTGGATGCGGTTTTTTTTAATTTAAAGTAAATTTTCCAGCGAGTGTTCTTAGATATGTTTTATCAAAATCGGTTCAGCCATTTACAAGATATGGGGGGTGAAAATGGGGATGATCAATCTAATATTTTTATATATACCCAAGTGGGGTATCAAATGAAAGGGCATAATGTGCACATCACAAAAAGTTAAGTAATATCTAAATCAGTTCAGCAATTTACAAGATATGGGGGGTGAAAGTAGGGATGACCAATCGAATATTTTCTACTGTAACAAAGTGGGGTATCAAATGAAAGGGTATAATGTGTACATTATAAAAAATTAAGTTATATAAAAATCGGTACAGCCATTTACAAGATATGGGGGTTGCAAGTGGGGATGCCAATCGAATATTTTCATATATATCAAAATGGTCTGACTTACTTAAGCGGGTACCGCCGCGACATTGTCTTAAATAGGTGTTACTCGGATCGGATTTAATGGCTCAATGATAGGTGTTATTTTTGACTTTTAATGACCGCTTTTCTCTTTTTCGTTGGGGGTTTTTTAAATTCTTAATTTAATTTTATATCGCTTCACTTTACATAAGCGAAGTGGAAGTCGATGCCAAATCCCAAATGTGCATCTCTGCGCACTTGATGGGCCTGGAGATCTGTCGTCCTCGGCATCCAGTGCCTCCCTCAACTTCTGCACGAGGGCGTCAGCCTTGTCACCGCATTTCGCCCCCGGCAGCTCGGAAATGCGGGCCCCGGTCACCGCCTGCCTGTATCGCAGGCCGGTGATCCCGATATCCGCAAGGATAGGCCGCGCTCAACCGCGCCTGGCTGCAGCGTCAGCGTCATCTCTACAACCGACGAGCGCGGCACGCGCAGCCTTGGTGCCCTCTACTTTTCACCCTTTTTACGGCCACCCGAGGACTTCTTGGGCTTCATTTTTTTCCCCTTCTTGGCCACCGTGGTCCAGCCCTCCTCCATTAGGATGGGGCTGGTACAAGTGATGGCCTCAAGGGCGGCCGCCGCTGAAGGGGTTGAAGACCGCGGAGGCTTCGCAATCCTCTTCCCCTTAGGCTGCTGCTTTTTTGTCCGAAGCAGCAGGCTGCTTTTCCGCAGCTTCAGGGGCAGGCGCCATCCACATCCGCTCCATTGCTGCCGGCAGACTCTCAACCGGAGCGGGAGAGTACGGGCCTTTGGGTATCTAGCTACACCACTGATTATTTCCTTTAATTTAGTCGAAATTCGAGTGAAAGTTATTAAGTTATCTACTTACTTCCATAACGAGACTCTAACTTTGTGAGTTTTTATCAATGATATTTCAGAAAAGTAATAATTTTTGTCATGTCATTGGTTTTATGATCTATAAACAGTTTATATATATGACTTTTGGTGCCATTTTAGCATGTTGCCCATGCTAAGCTTCCTTTATCAATTTAGTTTATATATTTTAAGATTCTTTACCTACATGAAAATATTTGACTCGACACGTGTCTCGGTTATCGTTTAAACTAAAAATAAGGTTGTAGTATTACAGTCAGGACCTAGGAATTCCTAGGCGTGTAAATTAAATCTGGGGTATTTATGGGTGTAGAACGCCTTTTTCTCATTAAAGCTGATATATTTACTTAGTTTTAAAACTGCCTTGGAGGTGTTGTAGCTAGTGGTCGTAATTCGGAAGCGCGACTGCTGACTTGAGATCCTGGGTTTGATTATCGGCTGGCAGGTTAAGGCAGTGATATTGGGTTTTCCCATTCGGTGTTTTTCAGTATAGCATCACAACTTCTAGATTTGTGCCCAGTTAATATTTTAAGGGCTCTTAATAATTGGCCCGCGGTAGTAATCCTGCTTATTCAAATTACCTAAAAGGTCGACTAATATTTGTATTAACACGTTCACTGCCACCACAATTTTCTTGAAGTTCATAGCGATGCCGCCCTATAAAGTCACGCGAACACGCCAGGCGTGTCGGCGGCACTGCATCTAGTTAAACATTGACACGCTAGGCGTGTTCAGTGGCACCTCGATAGAATTAAATTCTAAATTTGTCTATTTCTCGGTTTTAACGATGAATATTAGTTAGTTTGCATTTCGCTTCGCAAGAATAAAGGTGATTCTAATACGGTAGTGAGATTTAACCTGGAATTATGGCTGGAAATAGATTTTTAGGTAAGTAATTATCGTAATTTTATCAGAGATCGTAAACATGTAGTCATTTTGAAATACATTATACATAATATTAACTTGGATAGACAAGTTTACGGCATGATACCTTTTTTAGTTGAAGTCATCGTATTTATTTACTACAAATACCAAATTGTTTACTAATGTAGGTACTAATTTAATATATACGTATGTACGTATGTACCTATGTACGTATGTACCTACATAATCTAAAAAATGTACGTATGTACCTACATAATCTAAATATATATAACTCAAAGGTGACTGACTGACTGACTGACTGAAGTAGTGATCTATCAACGCACAGCCCAAACCACTGGACAGATCGGGCTGAAATTTGGCATGCAGGTAAATGTTATGACGTAGGAATCCGCTAAGAAAGGATGTTGATAAATTCTACCCCCAAGGGGATAAAATAGGGGTTGAAACTTTGTATGAAACTTTGTCAATTTTAAACCGATCGGGTTGAGACGTTGCATGCATAAAGCTAACATGACGTAGGCATCCCCTAAGAAAGGATTTTGATAAATTCCACCCCTAAGGGGATAAAATAGGGGATTAAAGTTTGTATAAATTTTCTTAGATTTTCGACTGATTTCATCGGTTCAGTCGTCTTCATCATAGTAGCTCCAATCTTTATTAAAGATTGGAGCTACTATGATGAAGACGTCCGCTTAAATAGGATTTTGATAAATTCAACCCCCATGGGGATAAAATAAGGGATGATGGAGGATGTAAATGTATTAGTTTTAACCTATCAGTACCTAATGGAATGAATAAATTAAGACGAACAAACAATTTTTAGTTCTAAATGTTGACAATAGATGGCTTCTTAACGCGAGCGAAGCCGCGGGCAAAAGCTAGTGCAAAATATGTTAGGTATTAGTATTATTATGTCTTATGTAGGTATTTCTAGTAATTAGTAGAAATTTAAATAATTGAAGACTAACAAATAATAATTAGCATAATCATGAAATCTTACATACTTAAAATTATTTTCACTACTTTCATAACTAATCGATTGACTGTAATAATAGGTTTAATTAATAAAGTTATTTGCTATATTTTTAATTTTTTATACATACCTTTACATCCCTTTCAATTATTTAAGTCGCACTAACTGGGAACACAAATTCTCCCTATTTACGACAGTGATACCATATACCATACACTTTACGCGTGTTTTCATTTGTGGGAATACACCTAATATAACGGAAGTAGGTAGTAAAACGAAAGAAAGAAACTGTTGACAACTTTTGATAAATTGATAAGGTGGGCACGCCCGGCGTGTTCTCGGCATTACATAATCACTTTTTTTTTAATGCAAAAATTAAAAGAGTTTTTCCGGGGGCCACCTCATTTATACTTAGGTTATTGCTAGAGGAATATGTACTGAGAATTTCAAAAGGCAATTTAGGCAAATTTTCGTAATATCTCTAAAACATTTAGGATACGCCTGGCGTGTTCGAGGTGTAGTTATAGAAATTAGCAAGAACACGCTAGGCGTGTCGGCGGCATTGAACGTGTTAACTGCCCCCCTAGACAAGTGGCAAAACGCTTAACGAATAGAATGATAAATTACGGGGATGACATAATGTATCAACCTTAGATTATCTAGATGGAGTCTGGCGCTACATTGAAACAAAAAACAACGTGCCAATTTTTTTTTTTGCATGAATGCGTGCGTAATGATACCAGTTGATAAACATTACAACTAAAATGGGGTAAATTGCCCAACGTGGTACAGTCTATCTTTTAACTCGAAATAAAAATTATTTTTATATAATAGGTACATAATTATTGTGTTTGGTACTATTTATATATTATTGAAGACAATGTTTTTTTTTATTACAAGCAATTGGCTATGGCACTTTCTTTTTCTTACGGAGCTAAAATTTTTCACGTTGGTTCAGTTCCAAAGACAATACATTTTCATGATAAGCGTGACCGAATTGTAACCAAGGGTTGGCTCCAGACGAAGGAACTCCTCAATGGTTTGGTTCAGTATAGACTCAACATTTTGTACACACATTTAACCATGATAGCTCTTCCTAAAATTCACCATGATCTTAACACCACCCTCATGGTTGCCTCCAGACGAGGGAACTCATCAACGGTCAACAGTAGTGACTCAACATTTTATATGCACATTTAACTATAATATCTCGTTCTAAAGTTCACCATGATTTAAACACTATCCCCATGGTTAACTTCAGACGAAGGAACTCCTCAAATTTCCTCGGCGCAGGCACGTAATTAAGTATACACATGCTGGCGCTCATGTCGAATTTTGCAAGAGTCAATAGGCCCGCCATCTTGAAATTCAAAATGGGTGGAATACTACCATATATTGGTGGAGTGTGTCCGTAACGAGCCTGATAGAATAGCCTTCATGTCTCAAAATAATTTAGAACCTACCCATGTTGGTCTATTTAACAGTGTCTTGTCTGACCCAGTTTCTGATATAGCCAAAATGCTATACAAAATTGTTAATTTAGGTTTAACAAGAAGACTGTAATTAGTGTATAGTTTAATTACGGGGGTGGCATGTTCAACTGTGAACAAACCCTCAAAAAATATCAATAAAGATTAAAAAAAAAAAAATGGGTGGAATATTCGAAAAAAAAAAAAACAAGCTTATTTCAATGTACTACAATATACTTCGATTCGTAGAAAACTGAAGATCCATTATCCACCATAACATTAACAATATCGCCCTACCAGCATACCGGTCTCATGTGTAAATGCGGGAAATTTAGTTTTCACAGACTTGCCACACTTGCAAAATGGCGAATTTTATTTTTTTTATATTCCAATATTTGCAATAATTCATTATTCCAGAACTAATGATAATTTATTTAACATACGGGTGATAGGATACATATTTATTAATATTCAATCGGCCTCTGTAATTTCTACACACCTTAATAGCCCATTTCGCCATTTTTATTACGTTATTTTATTATAGAAAAACATGCGTCTCCATTGACAACACAATTGACACTGTTGGTTTTTGGCTCCAATTGTGAGGAATAGGCGCTAAAAAATACCGACGCTGTCAGGGTCTTGACACTCAATCTAGACATAATATATATAATCAAAGGTATCAACTATGTTTTCGATGACATAATGTATGTCAAAAAGAATATAATTACGTTTTAAGAGCCATTTCACAAAATTGTGACGTTCGAATTCTGTCAAAATTGTCATGTGTGCGTAGCGCACCCACAAAAAAACAATGCAAACAGTGTACCTAGCGAGAGTTTTGAGACGGACATAAAAATTTTGATCGTTATGACAATGTTTCTTATTCGAGATTTATGAAAATATTTTTATTTCTTTAGTAATTTATTTAGACAAATTATAATTTCTACAATAATAATTTGTTCACCAATTATATATATATAAATAGATCATGTTTTGTAAAATTTATATTAATAATAAATGTAAGCGATTGTATTTTTGAAGGATTATTACTCAATTACGCAAAAACGGTTAAAAGGACATAGAAAAAAAATTGCACATAGATAGTTTATAACCTGGATTAACATATTAAAGGCTACAAGCTACTTTTCATGCGTAAAAAAAATCCAAGTGGACCAAGTCGCGGACAAAAATAGTACAGTCAAGATTAAAGTAGCTGAATATTAATTTTAATAAAATATCATAAAATAATATATTTTACTTGATAATAAACAAAACCGAATGAAAATAATACATAGAAAATGAAAACATTGTGGTCGTAGTATAAACATGCGTTTGCAATACGAATTTTCGTAATTTGAAATTAGAAAAAAGTGACACAGATCCTACCTCTTTGGGCGCTCGGGCCCGACTGATCATTCTAGATTTTTTTTTTTTTTTTTCGAAATGGATTAATGCCGACGACCCCGAGGGGGGTCTTATTGGGCGTAGCCGGATAAAGGCGAGACTTCTGGAGCCTCCAGTCAGGCTAACTACTAATTAAGACTTTAAGCGATGCTACCGAGGGCGCCCCCTGCGGGACTCGAACCTCGACTCGGTGCATCGCTGACTAACTTGCAAAAACAACAAGGGACTGCTGGATCTGATTTATTATTTGGGGACTGTTTTATAAGCTAGAGCTCGGCCCCGGGCCGGCTGTACTAGGGACGGGAGGGTTATTTACGTTAACAGTTAACGATCGCGGCGGACCTCGACGGCGAGATCTTAGTATACGACGGCGTCGGTCGTGTAGAGTGTTTATTGTATCTGGGTTCAACCGTTGCTGGAGCAAGGTTGTACTATCATCTGGCTCATCGAGTACGCGTCTGGGACGCCTTGTCTTGGAAATCCGGGATGGTGTGTAACGGCCGGCCGTTACAACCAAGGGATTCGGGTGAGACTCGGCGGATTCGAAAAATCGGATACTTGCTTGCTTCATGAACTGCTTGATGGTAGGCAGTTTAAGATCACAGTGAAGCTGTGAGTTCCGCACGAACCACGGAGAGTCCGTGGCTCGGCGCATGAAGCGATTTTGCAAGGTTTGCATAGTTTTTAATCGGGCATCGTGCACGTGTGCGAACACTGGACTCGCGTATGTCATGATGGGTCTAATGCACGCGGTGTAAAGTCTCACCTTACATTTAAGGGAGAGTTTACTGCGTGCATTAATCATGGGATGGAGACGCCCGAGAGCGAACGCGGCTCGCGCACGTACTCGCTTTATGTGCTCTCGGAACGTGAGTTTGCGATCTAAGGTTACACCCAGATACTTGGCTTGCTGCTCCCAAGGGATTGGCTCGCCGAAAAGAGTGATCGGAGGGGGGAGAGAGGGAGCAGCTTTCCTCTTCGAGAAGAGGATTGCTGCGCTCTTAGTGGGATTGACCTCGATTCTCCATTTTCTGAACCACTTCCCTAGGGTTGTGACAGACTCTTGGAGAATGCGACCTATGACTTCAGGCGAAATGCCTGTATAATAGAGAGCCGTATCATCGGCGAAGAGAGCTAGCTGAGTGAATTTACCGTGAGGAATATCACTGGTGAACAGTGAGAAGAGAATGGGAGAAAGCACCGAGCCCTGTGGGACTCCGGCTTGAATCGGGTGAGGGGAAGATAGAACGCCCTCTATGCGATATCTGAAGGAACGATTCGACAGATAGTCCCGTAAGATGAGTACGAGACGGTCTTGCACTTCAAGTTGGTATAGCTTATATAATAAGCCATTGTGCCAGACCTTGTCGAACGCCTTCGCGATATCGAACAAGACCATACCTGTGTATCGGCCTCTTTGGAACCCTAAACTAACGTGTTCAACAATTCTATGGACTTGTTGAACACAGGAGTGTTCTGCTCTAAAGCCGAACTGTTCGTCGGGAATGAGATTGTTACCGATGGCAAAATCTTTGAGTCGTGCCAGAAGGACACGCTCGTAAAGTTTCCCAATAGTCTTGAGGAGACTGATTGGGCGGTAACTAGACGGGTCGGCTCTGGGTTTACCGGGTTTGGGGATACCTATAACTATAGCCTCTTTCCACACGTGCGGAAAGAGGTTATTATCTAACGCCGCATTGAAGATGGCGGTTAAAAGACCTATCAATAGAGGTGGGAATGACCTAACAACTTTATTAGTGATACCGTCAGAGCCGGGGGACCTTTTGGGGTGTAACCCTTTGATCAGTAAACGGACTTCGCCAATGGTGACAGGGGCGATTGGGAATTCTGGATCCTCAGCGGGAGGCAGAGCGAGTCTACGTTCGACTTCATTGTCTACTCTTTCGAGATGACTTGAGTCTACTGGTAGAGTGCTGGGCTTACACTGACTTTCTAAGCTGTCGGCTAGGCATTCTGCCTTCTCGTCATCGTCGAAGGCAGGGACCGGATTGTCGCGACGGATGAGCGGTGGCATCGGTGCCACATCTTCCGTTTTAAGCGATCTTTGGAGCTGCCAGTACGCTAAGTGCGTCGGCTCTAAACTTTCTAATAGCCTGTCCCAACGAGCTTCACGCATCTCACTTATGCGCTTCTTTACAGCACGCTGCATTCGACGCATGTGAGCGCGATTAGACTCGTTGGGAAGGGAGTCAAAGGCGCGTATAGCCGCATTCTTCGCCCTCAATAGATCACGCACTTCCGGCGGCAAGTACCAACGGTTGTCATCAGCCTCTGGTACTCGCCGTGAACACTCGTTCAGGGCGGCCTGTACGTGATCCGTGAGGGAGTCGATCGCGGCATACGTGTCGGAGGGGGAGCTAATAATACCGGGTATGCGATCTAGATGTACGGATGAGTTCGACTTGAGACGGTTCCCAAGCTTCGCCCAGTTCGTAATCACTTTAGTGGGAGGGGGAAGGCCAGCGTCTTGGGGACCTACCCGGGGCCCTAGAGACATGATAACTGGCCTGTGATCTGAATTTAATTCGTGAATAACTTCCATCGAACGCAACGAAAGGTTGACGTTCTTCAGGAGAGCTATGTCTAATACATCGGGTCTGAATCCTAACTGCATAGGGAAATGAGTCGGTGACGAGGGACCTATAATATCGAATTGGAATCATTCTAGGTTTGTGCATCGTAATTTATTGTGATTTGGAGTGATATTGAAAACTATGTGATTTCTAATTAAATAAAGGAATTTTGAAAATCACTGTATTATTAGATTTCTTAAAGAGCATAGTTTATTACGACATGATTTTAAAATTAAAATATACCTTTATTCAAACCAAAAAGTCGCGATAAAATTACAGTATAAACCGTGAAAATAGGTTTCAGTTTTATTTTTTTTATCAATTAAAAGTGTAATTAATCGAAAATGTTGCACCGTAAGTTTCAATAAAAATATATGCCTAATGCTTACTGTATTTTTATCGTTTAAATTTGTGAATGTAATTCATAGAATTTGGAGCCCGAAATTGACTCTGCTATGATTTTTCAGAAAACGTGTTGCGGGAGATTGATCACCATATATCAATTAAGTTATTTTTTGTAAATCTCTTAGCTTATGTGTCAATGCGAAAGATTGGTCTACACTTTACATTTATATATCAATTCCTAAATACTACCTAAGATGGTAAATTAGGCGTCCGAAATCTTAGAAAACTGCGTAAAAATGTAAAATGGCTCTTAATGTATGTCAACTCATATATTTTTTAACCCTTAACCGCTGCCTCCCCCATTTAGAAATATATTGTAGTACATGTATTCTCTATTAAGAATAACAGATTATATTATTAAAGTTAATAAGAAAAGGGAAAACTTTTCTGGACCTTTTCTATATCTACCTAGCTAACTTCGGACAGTCACCTAAATGTAGTGGCAAGTTTAGAATTGTCACACTACATATTTATGTATCATAGCTGAGCCCGCGACTCCGTCCGCGTGGACATTCGGAAACAGGAAAATTATTTTAAAATGTATTGATGATTTTATTAATATATTAGCTAAGTTTGAGCGGATTCTATTTAGTAGTTTTTACGCCAAGACATACTGTTTTATTACATTACATGTATGTAATAAAGATTGACTTAACTTTTTTTTAGAACCGATTAAAATGAAACAAACACTAAATGTTATGGGAAGCTGCCACAATACATCAATGAAAACCGCATTCAAATCGGTTCAGTCGTTTCTGAGATTAGCGCGTTCAAACGCACAGACAAAACGCCAAACAGACAAAAAATTTAAAAACTATATTTTTGGCTTCGGTAACATAAATACAGAGTGTATAAATTATTTTTCTTTTTTAAAATTGAATGTACAGACACGGGTCGTTTACGATTTTATTACATGTATAGATATAGATTTTTTCTCATTAGGTACCTCATAGACGGATCGCAGGCACAGCTATAGATATATATTCGCAGCCTTTTAAAAATCTATTTAAGACCGTAATTTTTGTTCTGCATCGTTTCTAACAAAAAATGTAATTGAATATTAAAAATACATAATTTCAGCGTAAACAGATTCTTATAGAGTTTAAACGATGCGCTCTTTCCTCTGACGATTACTGAGAACGTTAACAAAAATCAACCGTATAGCCGTAGGTACCCATACTGGCGCGGCGAGATTTTGAAGTTTTATTTCATCTATATCTTATAAACCGATTTCTTTATTTTTTTTTTATAAAATTGATATCATAGTGTACTTTTTGAATATTGGAGTTTGATAACGATATATCTATGTGAAATACAATATATTTAATACACTTTGAAGATATGCCAAACGATTAATCACGTTATTATGGCTAATTTATAAAAGATAGATATATACTAAGGACTTTTTTGTAGATCTTTTAGACACTATCATCTTTGTAATACGTAATACCATACGTAATACCATAGGTAATACCATAGGTAATACATACTTTTGGTGTATGATCAACGTATGCGAGGAAAAGATCTCGAAAGCGCATTTTCATCAGACTTACTTTAAATTTATCGTCACTGCTCAGCTCCTATGTGTTTTAGCGTTATGTTATATAGCCTATAACCTGCCCAGAAGTATGGACTACAATCGTACCAAGTTTGGTTAAAATCCTTTCAGCGGTTTTTGACCCATGCGTGCACATTCAGACAGACAGACAAAAAATTTACTGATTGCATTTTTGGCATCAGTATCGATCACCAGTCATCCTCCAATATTAATTTTGAATATATATTCAATGTACAGAATTGCCCTCTCTACAGTTTTATTATAAGTATAAGTATAGATATAGATTATAATTAAAACTACAAATATATGGTATACAAAGGTTTATTGTGTAAAAAGTTGTAAACAGATTATCTTCATCATTCACGAATCCAACTTAATTTATCAGGATTGGCTGACGGGTCCATCATATCTGGTTTATTATGGATTTTCAAAGGACTTCTTCTTCGCTATCCAGAATCTAAAATACAAAATGAATAAATTAGAATCTAGTAAACATAATACGTTTTAAATTAATACAATATTAGTTTATAAGTACATTTTGGCAGACTTTTTCACTTTAGAGGTTTGAAATAAGATATGGGTAATAAACCAAATGATATAATATTTATGAATACCAATTTATATATTATCATTTACTTGGCAAGTTAAAAGGACTATACTCTTACATTAAGATTACTACTTTATAACCAACTTCAAAGAGGTTTATTGCTGGTATTATTTTTAAGCGTGTTACCTTTTCCGTGTCGTCTTCGTAGTGGTCTTCCTCGCCTCGTCGTGTCGTCTTCGTATTGGTCTTCCTCACCTCGTCCGTGTCGTCTTCGTATTGGTCTTCCTCGCCTCGTCCGTGTCGTCTTCGTATTGGTCTTCTCGCTTCGTCCGTGTCGTCATCGTATTGGTCTTCCTCGCCTCGTCCGTGTCGTCATCGTATTGGTCTTCCTCGCCTCGTCCGTGTGTCTTCGTATTGGTCTTCCTCGCCTCGTCCGTGTCTTCTTCGTATTGGTTTTCCTCGCCTCGTCTGTGTCGTCTTCGTATTGGTCTTCCTCGCTTCGTCCGTGTCGTCTTCGTATTGGTCTTCTTCGCCTCGTCCGTGTCGTCTTCGTATTGGTCTTCCTCGCTTCGTCCGTGTCGTCTTCGTATTGGTCTTCCTCGCCTCGTCTGTGTCGTCATCGTATTGGTATTCCTCGCCTCGTCCGTGTGTCTTCGTATTGGTCTTCCTCGCCTCGTCCGTGTCTTCTTCGTATTGGTCTTCCTCGCCTCGTCCGTGTCTTCTTCGTATTGGTTTTCCTCGCCTCGTCTGTGTCGTCTTCGTATTGGTCTTCTTCGCCTCGTCCGTGTCTTCGTATTGGTCTTCCTCGTCTCGTCCGTGTCGGCTTCGTATTGGTCTTCCTCGCCTCGTCCGTGTCGGCTTCGTATTGGTCTTCCTCGTCTCGTCCGTGTCGTCATCTTGTTGATCTTCTCCACTTCGTCTGTATCGTCGTCGTGTTCATCTTTTCCACCTCGTCCGTGTCGTCGTTGTAATGATCTTTTTCACCTCGTCCGTGACGTTGTAATGATCTTCTCCACCTCGTCCGTGTCGTTTTCCGTGTTGAAGATGATATGTGCATGTTTTTTAATGTTCTATTTATTTAATTACCTAATTTCTTCCTTAATGTTGCCGCATATCTTGTGTTGATCTTCTTCGCCTCATCTGCCGCAGAAGTTGATCTCCAATTCTAGGTTAAAAAAATAAAGGTTAATTTTAGCTCTTTGGGCTCGTCAGTGATAATCATTTTATCTACTTAGCCAATAATTTATATATATTTAACCTGTTTATATATTCTTTCTTACCTAGTCGGTATTTATTTAAATAGATCTTCTTCGCTCCATCCGTGTGGCCTTCGTGTTGATCATCTCCGCCCCGTCCGTGTCGTCTTCGTGTTGATCCTCTCCGCCTCGTCCGTGTCGTCTTCGTGTTGATCCTCTCCGCCTCGTCCGTGTCGTCTTCGTGTTAATCTTCTCCACCTCGTCTGTATCATCGTCATGTTGATCCTCTCCACCTCGTACGTGTCGTCTTCGTGTTGATCTTCTCCACCTCGTCCGTGTCGTCTTCGTGTTGATCTTCTCCACCTCGTCTGTGTCGTCTTCGTGTTGATCTTCTCCACCTCGTCTGTGTCGTCTTCGTGTTGATCTTCTCCACCTCGTCCGTGTCGTCTTCGTGATAATATCTGCTTTTTATTATGTTCTATTTAATTAATTACCTAATTTATGTCGATGCTCTCTGTTTCCCTCCTTCGTGTCGCCGCATATCTTGTCTTGGTCATCTTCGCCTCGTCTGCTGCTGAACTTGATCTCCAATTCTAGGTTAAAAAAATAAAGGTTAATTTAATCTCTTTGGGCTCGTCAGTTATAATCATTTTATCTACTTAGCCAATAATTTATATTTATTTAACTTCTTTTGTATTCTTTCTTACCTAGTCGGTATTTTTTTTTAATAGATCTTCGCTCCATCCGTGTTGATGATCTCCGCCTCGTCCGTGTCGTTTTTGTGTTGATTATCTCCGCCTCGTCCGTGTTGTCTTCGTATTTATCCTCTCCGCCTCGTCAGTGTCGTCTTCTCGTTGATCCTATCCGCCTCGTCCGTGTCGTCTTCGTGTTGATACTCTCCGCCTATTCCGTGTCGTTTTCGTGTTGATCCTCTCTGCCTCGTCCGTGTCGTCTTCGAGTTGATCCTCTCCGCCTCTTCGTAGTCGTCTTCGTGTTGATCCTCTCCGCCTCGTCCGTGTCGTCTTCGTGTTGATCTTCTCCACCTCGTCTCTGTCATCGTCGTGTTGATCTTCTCCACCTCGTCTCTGTCATCGTCGTGTTGATCTTCTCCACCTCATCTCTGTCATCGTCGTGTTGATCTTCTCCACCTCGTCCGGGTCATGTTCGTGTTGATCCTCTCCACCTCGTCCGGGTCATCTTCGTGTTGATCTTCTCCACCTCGTCCGTGTCGTCTTCGTGTTGAACTTCTCCACCTCGTCCGTGTCGTCTTCGTGTTGAACTTCTCCACCTCGTCCGTGTCGTCTTCGTGTTGAACTTCTCCACCTCGTCCGTGTCGTCTTCGTGTTGAACTTCTCCGCCTCGTCCGTGTCGTCTTCGTGTTGATCTTCTCCACCTCATCCGTGTCGTCTTCGTGTTGATCTTCTCCACCTCGTCCGTGTCGTCTTCGTGATAATATCTGCTTTTTATTAATGTTCTATTTAATTAATTACCTAATTTATGTCGATGCTCCTTTTCCCTCTTTCGTGTCGCCGCATATCTTGTCTTGGTCTTCTTCGCCTCGTCTGCCGCCAAGCTTGATCTCCAATTCTAGGTTAAAAAAATAAAGGTTATCATCAGCTCTTTAGGCTCGACAGTGATTAATTTTATCTACTTAGCCAATATATATTTTTTTAACTTGTTTCATATTATTTCTTACCTTGTCGGTATTTATTTAAAAAGATCCTCTTCACCCCATCCGTGACGTCTTCATAACGATCTTCTCCGCCTCGTCCGTGTCGTCTTCGTGTTGATCTTCTCCACCTCGTCCGTGTCGTCTTCGTGTTTTGATCTTCTCCACCTCGTCCGTGTCGTCTTCGTGTTTTGATCTTCTCCACCTCGTCCGTGTCGTCTTCGTGTTTTGATCTCCTTCGCTTCATCCGTGTGGTCTTCTAGTTGACCTTCTCCACCTCGTCCGTGTCGTCATTGTGATGATCTTCTCCACCTCGTCCGTGTTGTCTTCGTGTTGATGAATGTATCTGCTTTTTTAAATGTTTTATTTCTTTACCTAATTTATGTCGATGGTATCTGCGTTCTTCTGTTATGTCGCCGCATATCTTGTGTTGGTCTTTGGTCTTCTTCGCCTCGTATGCCGCCAACTTGATCTCCAATTCTAAGTCAAAAAACAAAAGGTGTAATCATTTTATCTATTTAGCCAATATAATTTTTATTTATTAAATATTATTTCTTACCTTGTCGGTTTTTATTTAATAGATCTTTGCCCTATCAGTGTTTCGTCATCTTCCACGCCCCGTCCGTTTCGCCTTCATAATGATCTTCCACGCCCCGTCCGTTTCGCCTTCATAATGATCTTCTTCACCTCGTCCGTGTCGTGATGGTCTTCTTCACCTCGTCCGTGTCGTGATGGTCTTCTTCACCTCGTCCGTGTCGTGATGGTCTTCTTCACCTCGTCCGTGTCGTGATGGTCTTCTTCACCTCGTCCGTGTCGTGATGGTCTTCTTCACCTCGTCCGTGTCGTGATGGTCTTCTTCACCTCGTCCGTGTCGTGATGGTCTTCTGCACCTCGTCCGTGTCGTGATGGTCTTCTGCACCTCGTCCGTTTCGTGATGGTCCTCTGCACCTCGTCCGTGTCGAGATAGTCTTTTTTACCTCGTCTCTGACATCTTCGCCACGTCCGTGTCGTCTTCTTCGCCACGTCCTAGTTGTTTTCATGATGATCTTCTTCACCTAGATTTTCAGTCTTGATTTTCTTCACCTCGTCATTGTTGGTTTTCTTCACCTCTCTGGTATTATATTCGTATTAGACATCTCAGTTTCGTCCGTGTAGTTGATAATCTTTACAGCATTGTTTTGTGTTATTTGATATCCCCGCCTCTTCCATGTAGTATTTGTGTTGGTTTCTCAGCTTCGTCCGTTTAATATTGGCCCCGTCTGTGTTGTGTTCATTTTAATCTTCTGAACTCAATTTAGAGCGGTGATAAGATATTGTTACGCTTCATCGTCTAGTTACCACTTTAATTATGTTCCGGTTATAATGTTCGATACTATAGCGAGTCGTTAAATACCCACTACTAAGCATTTGCAAATCCTACCGTACATAGGTACCATGTTAGTTATCTTTGATTAAAGAAATTTCATCTGTGTTAGATTTGCAGATATTGTACCTTTTATCTGTCTGATAGCCCAGTATGTCGCGACGTTGATATCGGCAGCAATTGAATTTCACGTCATTTATTTTCTACCCACTTGTCCTTCACTAGGTCTTTGAAATATTTGGGTCCCGTTGGTCTTTGAGTGCTTGTATAATAGATTTTAGGAAACGATAATGCCTGTTAACAATACTTATTAGGTACGCACACATCTAAAATAAATAGTTTAAACCATTCCATTTCACCATAATGTAGAGAAATTTCTTTATCGCCTTTGAAATCAGGAAAATCGCAATCGGGATCAAGTCGTCCAGGCGCTAAATCGCATAATTATTTATTTCCTGTTATCAATACATATTATAAAGTATTATTATAAATACATAGGGTACCTTAGAGCAATCATGTAGTCGTATGTAGGTTATGTTACTCGATGCAATCCATGAGGCACTTAGTTTCACACCAAGTATTATTATATGAGCTAAGCTTAATTACATACTTACATTTATATTTTGTTTTCACTCACATCCATATTATAACGTTTGGTTGTTAGTTTGGCAACGTTGTAACAATTTTAATTTATTACGGACTTATCCAAGCAATATATTTATGCATTTGTGTTCAAATAACAATTTCATGATAAAATATTTGCTACCATCGGTCATTTGAAAACTACCCAACGAAGTCTCACAAGATGTATCTGTAGTTAATGTCCGTTTAAATTTGCTCCGCGAGGTCTTGGCTTTTCGATATCTGCTAACAATAGGTATTATGATCTTAGCCTACATATTTGATAAAAACTTTTCTCTTACTCGATTACAGAATTTGTAGATCATTTGGAGTATTAGTGTCGCACTAATCCCTTGGTGAACCTGTTAACGATACTTCATTATGCAGTTATCTCTATCATTAGTAGCTTATCATAAGCAAAACTCTTAAATATTTTGGTGTATGCATAATCACTGACGGAAGTGCACATCCCCAAGCTTTCTAGCGAACTGTATATAGTAGCAAGCGTACATAGCATATACATTTTTTCATTTTAGTGTTACCTCTGTACGATTCACTCCTACTGGTACTGATGTCAAGTACTGGCAATAGGTTACCTTGTATTCCTCCGTGTGCCGCACCCTCTAGAGCCATTATTTCTTCGAAAACAGTTACTAAGATCCTGTCAACAACATTCATTACGGGCCTTTTCCAAACTATTATAGGTTGCATTGCATGCGTAACTGTATTCGACAGTATCTTTTAGTCCATTCGGTACGTCATCACGGTCAGAGCCGTCATAGATTTAAGACTAGAACATACTAGGTGGGTAGTATCTACTTAAAAATCATTATAATATTAACGGAATTGATACCTGTTGTAAAATACTCCTTTCTATTTTGAGTCAAACCTGTTCAATAGATGCATACCGTATTAAAGTGCTTGGATATTCTTAGAGAAATATTATCAAGACACAAGTACCTTCTTTTCACAAATGATGCTACTTGTTGTTTCGGGTACGGTACCGTAAACATCTGTCAACAATGGATCATTATTCATTAGGTACCATTACCTTAAATGTTTTGGTATCTTGCGATCCTATGCGGCCGATGAATCTGTAGACAATTCTTTGTTATGTTCCATCGATGCTTTATCACTTTTATTCAAAAGGTTTAACATTGTATTACTTTAACAAATTATATTTTTTAAATTTACAGGCTACCGTGCCATTCTGCAAAGCCACGAAGCATATCACCATCACATCAACAACGATTTTGTGCGCTTTTTTACCAATTACTTCCAAGCATAATGAAGAATCGTAGGTTGGTACGTGTAAGTGTTACCTTGCATACAATGTTCGATAGTTCAACCAGAAGTCGGGACTCAATCTTGTCTCAATTTGTATGGTACTTGCAGTGGTCACTCGAGCTATATCTGTTAACAACATTTTGTTATCCCCCTACCTATCACTATTGTCGATTTAGTAGGTTACGTTGAGTACTAAGACCTACTTATGAAGTTATATCATAATTTCGAGTCATGATTAATCTAATATTTGTCTCTTTAGTCACTTGATTTAAATCCGTCAGCAATAGCTTTTACTATATTCTTATTTCACATAAACAGCTTATTTGATTACCTTGTGACATGGCAGGTATTACAGCAGCTGGGTAGTAACAGTTGATTAAGTAGGTATGTTCTTGTGTCCTCTTGATTATGTTGTTTATTATACTTATTACCATGTTTAAGGTAGACGTATTTGTAGACATCTGTTAACAATAATCATTACCGACTTATCCTAGGCGTACCTACCTTTTCGTAATTTACTGTAAACGACGAGTCAAGTGATAAAACAGCAACTTGCGCTGTGCCTTTAATTGACCTGTTAACAATACGTCATTATGTTCCTAACTACTTAATCTAAAGCATGCATTGTTAATATAAGGTTGGTAAGCATAGGTACAATATTACTTTAATGTTACGTTACCACGAAATAACATATAGAATTTCAATCTACGTTTACATAGGCATAGGATATGTCGCCTATTTACCTCAAGCACACAGCACTCGTCGGTGCAACCTGTAGACAACAGTGTTTATAATTGTGCAACCCACCTTAGGAAACGTATTGCATTGTAATTAGCATTTGATCAGACAAGGGAAACAGTCTCGTTACTCTCTACCAACCAGTCTTAAAATGTCGCCTCGGAATTCCCCGATCATCTGTTAACAATATTTTATTATACACCTACTTAAAGCTATCATTCTACTGAAAATCGAATTTAATATCCAGGTAAAAACTTAATAAAATTATTAAATTACCTTTGACACGTGCTGACCATAACTTATTAAGATTATTGTATAAGGAGATATACCGAACTTAATCCAAGTGGTGACTCTTTCAGTGCACGTTTTACTTGATAGATGTAGGAACTCCAGAACAGGAAGATGACAATCCATCTCTGGAGTTATGATAAAAAACCATTGCTAAAAAACGTTACAGACGTACCTATGCATAATATTAAATAGGTAAAATAAATACTTTGTTACCATTACTATCTATGATGTTCACATTGGTCGCTTGATGACTCTGTTAACAATACTTTAATTCATGTTATGTACCTACCCGTCTGTATCGGTTAAGCTATGCCCGTGAATAATATTTTAATAACAAAAATAAGTGCAATGTGTTCTAGGTGAATTGCTTCAAAAATTACATCCATGCTTGATGCAGAATTTTTATGCAACGCTTTTCCTCAAGCATTATTTTATTATCCTTTTTACAAGGCATTTATTTATTATACAAACATTTCATGAAGGTAGGTACCTTATAAGCTTGGTGAAATCTGCCTTGTGTGACAGGATTATTAACTGACTTAGTATTTAACAGTACGTATGTGTATGTACCATGTTCATTGTGGCGTTCTAAGGGGGAACCTTTGTCCAGCAGTGGACGTCTTCCGGCTGATGATGATTTGTACCATATACATTGGTTTATTCAATAAAACTTTTTTGTAAAAACACCAGTCCTTGTTGTCTTAAAATAAGTGGTGACTAACCTGTTGACAATATGTATTATGCACCTACCTAAGCTATACAGATTATCATGCATAATGTAGGCACAAGTAGTTAAATAGAAAAAACTGTATGTACCTTTGGCACGCGTTACTATCATTTTAAATGCATCACAAATATATGAACATTTTAAGCATTCCTGATACATAGTTACCTCAAGGAAGTCAAAAAAACGTACCTGATTAAATCCAATATTTTTTTTCACCAATATATAGTTTGTTATTATAGACAGTTTAGACGTTGATTGCTGCAGTGTTTCTCAACGTTTGATGGTTTTATCAATTTTTTTTAAAGGAACACCTGTTAACAAAATTTGTTACGCACCTAGGTACCTATGTACCAGTTTCAGCAAATCAACAAACGTCTAGCTGGCTTTAGGTCCATATGTAATCTAGCACAACAGCAATTACATAGCTTATATAATTATAGCCGATTGTTACATTGTTTAACTTACGATGTAAGTATTCCTCGTTAGGCACACGTTCAGCTGTCTGTCGAAAACACTTATTTGCCTAACCTACCTAAAATAAAATAGATAAGTATTATACCTATATTTTACCTCAGTGTGCCGACGCCGTTTTATAGTAATAGGTTTTAATTGAATACAGTTATGCACACATTATAAATGTTTTCATCTTTGTTAACAATAATTTTAACTTCGGTAATCATCCAACCAAGAAGATTTAATTTGCTTATATCAGTTCCTTACATTACTGAACCCTCCATTAGGAACTATATTATCATCATATCTGTCAACAATCATAATTAAGATTCTATCCTAGGAAAGGTGTATTATAAACTTGAATATTACCTTGGAAAACTGTAAGCAGAATACACATCTACATACTGCATTCAAATTTAACAATTTCATTTTTCTTTTGTCTTGTGCAGTAACAGCACTAGGAAAGTGCATTAGTAGGAATTGTTATATCCAAAACATATATAAATACACAATGCCAAACATGCAAGTTATTTACGGCAGTCCAGTCAGTTACCAACACGGGTTCCATACTAGTCTAGCAATCGAATATTGTTACCTGTGCTCGCACAACCTCTTTACCGCTTCCTTATTTTAGCCAATCGCAAATCAATCAAATTTATTGCAACTTTGTATCTGTTAATACTCTTTCCGCTAAAAACCATTGCTTTTTACTACACAGCACTAGTCAATTGTGTCAACAACGTGTATTAGGCATACCTATACCCCAAGCTACAAAACATAGTTAGAAACGATAGTAAATAGTACTAATAAAGATTACCTTTTGCAACCTTGGTACAGGATGCAATAAAAGTTCTCACCTAAGTTTATGCAGACATGCAGTGGGTTGACATAAGTTAAATTTGTAAGGTAAGTAGTTCAATTGCAAATACATTCATTGGCTTATGTATGAAACTTAGGTAAGCATAAATTACATATCTGTTAAAATGCTCATTGTGCACTAATTCCAAGCTACTTAGCTTTTTAACACACACAGATTTTATCAAAAGTGTAAACAAGCCATATGCTTAAAAACATACTTATATGTGAGAATGAAGGAATCTGTAACAAACTAATGGAAAATTTGCATGTTATGTTAATACCTACCAACCACTATACTTATAAATCTCTACGTTACATTTTTTACAAACAATTTATTGTGAGTTGTGGTACATGGTAATCCTCTAAAGTCCATCACTTTTTTCTTCACATTTCGAGCCACGAGAGCATTTTTATACCCTGAATTCGTCAATGCTTTTTGTTTATACATAAGTACACTTGTTTCTTAATCCTTGGCCTTCTTTTATTCAAAAAGCCATAGTATATGTATTTGTACTCTATATATTTTTAACAGTTTCGAGTGTCATTAGAAATACATTTGCTCTAACATTTCTCTCCATATCATGATCATTCATGTCCGTGATTGTTGTTGTTGTTGTGGATTCTTTAAATACTGCAATAATTATCTCTAACCTGAAATATGTCGTGGTAAATACTTGCACCTACCTCATGACATTAGGCGTTCATAAGAAATTGATTGATTATATTATTTAAGTTATGCAGTTTTGCCACATTGTTTAAATTCCATAGCATGATAATTCAAGCTCTCAACATCTTAACTCTAAATTTCTATAAAAGCTATAATAATAACCTAGCGATATTGTGGATATTTTGCATTTAAAATAATCGTAAGCTTTTGACAATATCTGAAAGTGTTATTAGGAAATGCGAAATTTAAATCAATCATACCGTAGTTTGACTGCAGTCTCAGGACAATTCTGTCTAACGAATACGCCACACTGTTGAGACACCACTTAGCGCAGTTTGTACGCTGACATGAGTGACGAACGGCAACTCGATGATGTACACCAGTTAGATATCATTCAAAACCTTGGCAGCAGCTGCACATGTAGAGCATTGAAGCAAGTTTCCGCTGCCAGGTGAGTTTCGAAGAGTTACGAGCGAAGTTCGCGGAGACAGGCTGGATAAGGCATGGCTTCAGGGCCTGGACAATTCATGGCTTAAGGGCCTGGGCAAGATGTACTGCCGACCTACGATGAACAGAGGACTTGCTGTACTGGATGGTAACTAGCCCGCTGGGACTGATAACTTACCAGCGAGGCCGTGTTGGCAGGAACGGTGTCTGACAGCTGAGCAGAAGGCTCCCCGACGCACTGCCAGTTAACCGATGTGCGACTGGCTCGCTAGGACCGGCGACGGGCCCACGAGGACCGTCGAATGGCCCGCGAGGACCGGCGACTGCCCCGCGAGGACCGGCGACTGGCCCGCGAGGACCGGCGACTGGCCCGCGAGGACCGGCGACTGGCCCGCGAGGACCGGCGACTGGCCCGCGAGGACCGGCGACTGGCCCGCGAGGACCGGCGACTGGCCCGCGAGGACCGGCGACTGGCCCGCGAGGACCGGCGACTGGCCCGCGAGGACCGGCGACTGGCCCGCGAGGACCGGCGACTGGCCCGCGAGGACCGGCCACTGGCCCGCGAGGACCGGCCACTGGCCCGCGAGGACCGGCCACTGGCCCGCGAGGACCGGCCACTGGCCCGCGAGGACCGGCGACTGGCCTGCGAGGACCGGCGACTGGCCCGCGAGGACGGGCGACTGGCCTGCGAGGACCGGCGACTGGCCCGCGAGGACCAACGAATGGCCCTTAAGGACCGGCGAATGGCCCGTGAAGACAGGCGAATGGCTCGTGAAGACAGGCGAATGGCCCGTGAAGACAGGCGAATGGCCCGTGAAGACAGGCGAATGGCCCGTGAAGACTGGCGACTCACCCGCGAGGACCGGCGACTCGCCCGCGAGGACCGGCGACTCGCCCGCGAGGACCGGCGACTCGCCCGCGAGGACCGGCGACTCGCCCGCGAGGACCGGCGACTCGCCCGCGAGGACCGGCGACTCGCCCGCGAGGACCGGCGACTCGCCCGCGAGTACCAGCGACTCGCCCGCGAGGACCGGCGACTCGCCCGCGAGGACCGGCGACTCGCCCGCGAGGACCGGCGACTCGCCCGCGAGGACCGGCGACTCGCCCGCGAGGACCGGCGACTCGCCCGCGAGGACCGGCGACTCGCCCGCGAGGACCGGCGACTCGCCCGCGAGGACCGGCGACTCGCCCGCGAGGACCGGCGACTCGCCCGCGAGGACCAGCGACTCGCCCGCGAGGACCGGCGACTCGCCCGCGAGGACCGGCGACTCGCCCGCGAGGACCGGCGACTCGCCCGCGAGGACCGGCGACTCGCCCGCGAGGACCGGCGACTCGCCCGCGAGGACCGGCGACTCGCCCGCGAGGACCGGCGACTCGCCCGCGAGGACTGGTAGCAGGCCCGCGAGGACGGATGACCGACCGCCAAGGCAGCGCGATGTCAGGAACGGTGTTTGACAGCTGAGCAGAAGGCTCCCCGACGCGCTGCCAGCTAACCAGTGTGCGACTGGCTCGCTGGGACCGGTGAGTGGCCCACTAGGACCGGTGAGTGGTCCACTAGGACCGGTGAGTGGTCCACTAGGACCGGTGAGTGGCCCACTAGGACCGGTGCGTGGCCCACTAGGACCGGTGTCTGGCCCGCCAGGACCGGCGACTAGCCCGCCAGGACCAGCAACTGGCCCGCCATCACCGGTGTCTAACCCGCCAGGACAGGCGACAGGCCCGCCAGGACCGGTGACAGGCCTGCCAGGACAGGCGACAGGCCTGCCAGGACCGGCGACAGGCCCGCCAGGACAGGCGACAGGCCCGCCAGGACAGGCGACAGGCCCGCCAGGACAGGCGACAGGCCCGCCAGGACAGGCGACAGGCCCGCCAGGACAGGCGACAGGCCCGCCAGGACCGGCGACAGGCCCGCCAGGACTGGCGACAGGCCCGCAAGGACCGGCGACAGGACCGCCAGGACCGGCGACAGGCCCGCCAGGACCGGCGACAGGCCCGCCAGGACCGGCGACAGGCCCGCCAGGACCGGCGACAGGCCCGCCAGGACCGGCGACAGGCCCGCCAGGACCGGCGACAGGCCCGCCAGGACCGGCGACAGGCCCGCCAGGACCAGCGACAGGCCCGCCAGGACCGGCGACAGGCCCGCCAGGACCGGCGACAGCCCCGCCAGGACTGGTGGCAGGCCCGCGAGGACGGATGACTGACCGGCAAGGCTGCGCGATGTCAGGAACGGTTTCGACAGCTGAGTAGAAGGCTCCGCGACGCGCTGCCAGCTAACCAATGTGCGATTGGCTCGCTGGGATCGGTGAATGGTTCGCCAGGACCGGTGACTGGCCGGTAGGACGGGCAAATAGCCCGCAAGGATTGATGACTGACCGGCGAGGCCGCGGTGTCAGGAACGGTGTCTGACAGCTGAGCAGAAGGCTCCCCGACGCGCTGTCAGCTACAAAAAGGCGACTGGCTCACTGGAACCGGTGAATGGCCCGCTAATATCGGTGAATGGCCCACTAGGACCGGTGAATGGCCCGCTAGGACCGGTGTCTGGCTCGCGAGAACTGATGACTGACCGGTGAGGTCTGACGACTGGCCCACCAGGAACGATGACTGACCGGCGAGTGGTGCGTGCAGACCGGCGAGTGGCCCGCACTGACCGGCGAGTGGCCCGCACAGACCGGCGAGTGGCCTGCGATGACCGGCGATTGGCCCGCGCAGACTGGCGATTGGCCCGCGCAGACCGGCGACTGGCCCGCGCAGACCGGCGACTGGCCCGCGTCGACTGATGACTGACCAGCGAGGCCGCGTTGTCAGGAACGATGTCTGACAGCTGAGCAGAAGCCATACCCGCTGTCAGCTAACCAATAGAAGACTGGCTCGTTGGAACCGACGACTGGCCCGCGAGGACCGATGCCTGACCGGCGAGGCTGCGTTGTCAGGACCGCCGACTGGCCCGCGATGACTGATGACTGACCGGCGAGGCCGCGTTGTCAGGAACGGTGTTTGACAGCTGAGCAGAAGGCTCCCCGACGCACTGTCAGTTTGCAGTCATTTGGCAGTCACTGGAGTGCAACCGGTGACTGGTCCACTAGGACCGGTGATTGGCCCACTAGGTCTGGTGACTGGCCCGCTAGGACCGTTGACTGGCCCGCTAGGACCGTTGACTGGCCCGCTAGGACCGTTGACTGGCCCGCTAGGACCGTTGACTGGCCCGCTAGGACCGTTGACTTGCACGCGACGACCGTTGACTTGCCCGCTGGGACCAGCGAGTGGCCCGTGAGTACAAGTGACTGGCCGGCAAAGCCACATTATCAGGAAAGGTGACCGACAGGGGAGCAGAGGACTCGCCAACGAGCTGTCAGGTAACAGGAGGTTGTAGTCGCTGGGACCGGTAACAGACTGATCTTGATGTCATGATGCGACGATCGGTCACAGACCAAAGAGCTCGCACCGCGTCGTCAGGAACGGTGTCCGACGGGAGAGGAGAGTAGAAGGCTCACCGAAGCTATGTCAGCTAACAGGAGATCGTAGTCGGAAACCTGGCCTCCCCGACGTCCCCGACGCGAAGATAGTCACCGACCGGTGACTTGGTTAGACTGATGAAAGATTGCGCAGTCAAGAACCCGGCCTGTGGTGACTACCTATGACAAATCACAACAATTTTGCAATCTATCGAGTGCATCACTAAAATTAATTCATAATTTAGGGAAAGTACAAGATACATACCGATAAATAGAAGTTTGACAAATGCGCGACCGTGCGATGCAGCTGGCGGATGATGTAACCGGGCACCAGCGGCTTAGCGCAGGCATGTACAGCGAGGTATAAACGGCGCATCGTGGGACTGTTTTGACAGGAAGTTGAAGGTCGCAGAGTACGCGCATTTGGCAGAGATGGTTTAGATACTAACACCTAGATAGGTTTCCGTGTCCAGGTTATGTTTTCAAAATAAGTCCGTCGCTCATGGGAGCCAGAATGCACCACGTGCGTGGCAGGTGACACAGCAGCCAGGTCAAGTCTAACTAACGACGACTGTCTGCTGAAGAAACACCGCTGGCTATGTAAGAGAGCAAAGTTAGACAAAGGTAGTCAGTGGTTGAGTAGAAGTTTTGCTCAGTCAACCAAGTAAGCATCTTCACGGTCGGTGATGTTGCAATAGCACCTGCTGTGCAGACGGCGGCAGTCAGAGGCGCAGGCCAAAAGCCGGCACAAGCCTGTAGAAAAAGCTGGCAGCGTTGAACCTGCCACCAGCTGCACAAAACGTTGGGCGAAAGTGACAACTACATGCTCGTTAACCGTCACTTCTGCCCAAATCAGTTTATTGTCAACGTTAGGCTTTAGCATTGATGGTTATTATGTTGGAGAGTCACAGATGGGCTTCTGTAATTCTCCTAGAAGAGACTACGTTATCAGTTAGTACAGGAGACCTTAGTCAAAGGGCTTTTACGAAAGGCATACTACGAAATCAGTGAGCATTTACGACACACGTAGACCACGTAGTTAGCGAGCATTGACGACACACGTAGACCACGTAGTCAGCGAGCATTGACGACACACGTAGACCACGTAGTCAGCGAGCATTGACGACACACGTAGACCACGTAGTCAGCGAGCATTGACGACACACGTAGACCACGTAGTCAGCGAGCATTGACGACACACGTAGACCACGTAGTCAGCGAGCATTGACGACACACGTAGACCACGTAGTCAGCGAGCATTGACGACACACGTAGACCACGTAGTCAGCGAGCATTGACGACACACGTGGACCACGTAGTCAGCGAGCATTGACGACACACGTAGACCACGTAGTCATCGAGCATTGACGACAAACGTAGACCACGTAGTCACCGAGCATTGAAGACAAACGTAGACCACGTAGTCACCGAGCATTGAAGACACACGTAGACCACGTAGTTAGCGAGCATTGAAGACACGTAGACCACGTAGTCATCGAGCATTGACGACAAACTTGGACCGCGTAGTCAGCGAGCATTGACGATACACGTAGACCACGTAGTTAGCGAGCATTGACGCTACGTAAACATACGAAGTACCTATAGACGAAACGTGGTTACTTTGTCAGTAAGACTGACGAGACCGAGAAGTCACGTCGACAGTTATTGACGACTTCGGGAGATCATGTCTTTAACGAGCATTGGAAACAGCTGTTGGCTTTGCAGTCTGCGATCATTGAAGACTTGCAGTGTTCACGCCGTCAGCGATCATTGACGAGTCTTGGCTCTGTAGGCATATTATGTATGGGCACGGTCGCACATTGCAGAATATTGGGTGCTGTCAACCAAGGGAGCAGAGTTAACACGAGAACCGGTGGTTAAATGGTTCACACAGCTAGTAAATTAAGAAAAAAATGCCTTATCTTATATTATATATATATATACCTTTAAAGACTTGCCGCCAGATGTCTGCCACGGTTCACGAATAGCAGTGACGCAGAATCCACGCAGTCGGCAGGCAATAATTTTATGTTTTTAAGTTTAACATACCCTTATACTTTGACATAGCGAGCCCGAAATTGTGGGGTTGAAGAAATTATTTTACTTGCCAGTGGGCTAGACGAGCTAAATTTTTAGACGCAGTCTGCAAGCAGAGTCGTGACTCCATATTGTAACAATTATCAAAGAAAAAATAAATAAAATCATACGACCTGCAATTATTGAGTCATAGTAGGTACTTGCTGTAGATACAGATCTGTTTAGTCGTATTATGAGCGACACAGCAGGGCAACTAAAAATTCCTAGGGAATCTTGACCTGACATATTACCACATACCGTTTAATAATGCGAAGCGACACGAAGTCAAACCAGTTTCGCATCTGTAGTTAATTTTAGTTTGAGGACAATTATATTTACCACTATTGTACTACATTGCGGCGGTTATGCGATGTAAGTAGGTATAGTAGAAATGCTGTAAGTACCTCTTATTGATGTCATATGGTTGTTAGTAAAAGTATTTATAAATATCACCATTCTAAGATTTATTATTCTCCACTGTTCATTCAAACTTTATCGCAAGCTATTAATTACCACATTATATGTGATAACCTAATTTATTGTTTCATGCTAAAATTTTTTATGTTTGTTGTTAGAATTACAGTTTTATTGAATGTTTCACCAACAGTTACTGTGCTAAAACTTCATGTATATTCATAATTTTATCAAGTCAATATTCAGATTCGATCAGATTGTCCTTGCCATTTCCAACTTTGCGAAGTATTTAGTGGCAGTTACTATAACATTTTTCATTTTAACCAGTGGTTTCATATTCTTAATTCAAAATAATATTCATTAGTTAGAATAATCCATTCATTGTTTCACTCATTCCAACGTTTTTGAACTCGAGTTGTATTTATCGAAGATGTTTACATCTTTAGATGTTAAAATGACACTGCAGACCAGTTTTAAATTATATCCAAAGTAACCTGCTCCTAGACAGATAAAGAGAAAGCATAGGTGATTATACAGTAGACCTTATAAATTGATTGGCTATGCAAAATACAATATTATGACAAAAAAAATGCAAATTGTCTTAATAGCAAGATATCGAGGCGATGCGGAAGAAAAAAAAAGGAATAACCATGTAACGCAATAAGAATTGTAATATAATAATAAGTTATAAAAAAGGAAATATCGTACCATGCAGCAGTGGATATATATCAAGAAGCTGATACTTGATCAAACTTCATTCAATGGTGTCTTGAGTCAAAACTACTCCATACTACATGAATATTTTTAGCAGCATTACAAAATCTCTATGAAGTTAATATCATCAATCATTTTTAGAAGTAGGTATCAAAGATATAACTTCAAGTAGGTAGACGAAAGTAGAAAATCTAGATACAACACTGACATGGCCATGACATACCTCTTTATTCTGCAGATAGGTTTTGTTGTAGGTAGGTGATTTATAACTGTTGTGTAGTGTATAATTAATATATTCGTTCTCTGCTTCACCTTGGATGAATTCCATCGGTTTGTTGATCTTAAGTGTAGCTATTCAAATTTTCAGGGTTCACATTTTGTATCCTAATTGTTATACTAAGTTTTCTCTCGATTCAAGCCTGAGATTTCGCCTTTTGCAGGGAAACAGTACTTTTTTAAGATAACAGTAATTATTCCATTCTGAAGACGTCGGAATCGTTGACTTAGTTATATTGAAGCATATAATTAGGTGGGCAAGAACTTCATGTCAATTAAAATTTTCAAAACAGTTCCATGGAACTCAATATGAAACATTTGCGACGAATTTTACTTCCCTGAACTTCGTCTTAGATATAGTAGTTGTTTTCACAAACAAAACATACTTCCAAACAATTGACTTTTCATTTAAGTCTAGTGTATTTTTAGTTTATAATATAGAACTTGCGATCCCTCAGGTGTAAAATGGCGTAAATATTTAGTTAAGAGTTTAGATAGTGTTTATATCTTACAGAAATTTAGATAGTTAAAATCGCAGCTAGTATATCGCTGGACGTTCCTATGTTAAATACACACATAGGTAACTTATCTGAAATCAGAAGTTTTAGTTGGTTATCGGGCCCTACCTGCAATGATGACAGTAAATTAATTACATAACACATCTAGATAGAGAAGTAGTATTTAGCATCATAGTTTGTATCATTGTACAAAAGTACCAAGGATCTATTTAATGACGGTAAAGGAATATATTTCAGTAATCATTTTGTAAGCTTACCTATAGATTTTTGTATAATAATGAGTATCTTATGTAGACCTAAATTATATCATTACTTGTCTGAATATAACTTGGAACTGTTCGTTTCCAACTACAATTTATAGAGAAGGCCGGTTAGACTTATCTGTGGATGGGGTGTGACGATCCACTCGCTAATATCAACTGGAGCCGGGTTAGCCTTCTTCACAAGGAAGGACTTCACCATGCTTTTCATATGATGATATGATAATCATAGAATGCGTGATACTTGCTCACGTCAGCCTTTTCCCAGTCCAGTCGATAGCTGTGAAGTTTGCACATAATCAGTAAAATTCTGTACTTACAATAAATAAATACATTTTCGGCATATTCATATACTAAAAGATAATTTCTCAGTTTAGATTTTACTTTTACAGAACATCAAAGAGGTCAGTTAACTTCTGACAACTCACCGTTAAATCTTTCCGTTCACGTGTTCGCCCTGTCTTTATATTCAGCATATTTATTTAAGATTCATTCAGGTTTCACGAAAAAATATTGTCCCGGTTTGGTCATCAGCCCACGATTTCATTCTTGATATCAGATTATATTTGTCTTACCAATACATTATTTCATGGATACAACCCCTATTTATTTGTAAACTCATTATAATCAGCACCTACTTTGCTGGAAGTTATTTATTTTCCAAGACATTTTTCAAAACACTTTATAAAAAACAGCATGCCAATTATTGCCACTCGTAAATTATGTATTAACCAGTAGTAGTTACCTAAAAGTGAAAGTCGCGGCGACGGAAGCAGGAGCCGAAGCATGTCAAGGCAAGTGCAAGTTTGTGGTCTGAAATTACTGTTCACTGTTGGCCTCTTCTAACCTTAGTCTTCCATCCGCAAATTTTATCTTGATTAAGTATGAAGGTTATTCCTGCTCATTAGATTATTATAGCACAAACATCCTGACGTTTGTTATTTACATTTAGAAAAAGATATAATAGGATTGACGTAAGATTTCACATAACCATTGACCATCATTGTTCTGAATATAAGCGACTCACCAATGTACATATAACTTCTTTTCTAGTAGGTATAGTTTCAAAAATCCATAAAATTTTTGAGGCTAGGCGGTGTTACCAATCGTGTCGTCAGAGGTTCAGGTCGTTAGCCTTTCCTCGTCGCTCGTGGCAGCTGCTGGCCACGGTTGGCAGGGCTCTGAGAGACTAAACACAATGTTACACGCAATGGCCCGCGAACGGGCCCAACAATAATAGGTAGATTACTAGCTAATTGTGGAAACCTTCACGCCATCAACCTAACGGTTACCTAGTGGGCTGACAACCGGGACCGATTCGTGTGAGCAGGGAGGTAGCACTGCAGTGCGTATGGTATGCAGATTGCAGCCAAGTGAGCAGCGCCGTGGCCAGGTGACTCATAAACTCGTTCACAGCGACCCGAACACGCCAACGTTGACGCAACTCTGCCATGTTCTCCGCGAAGAGACGATGATGACTCATGGAATAATACATTGTTTGTGTGGTGAAATTGTAAGAAAAATAAAATGAAAATTCATTGATACGACATTTTTTTTTTAAACTGTTTATTTCCATACTTAAACATATGTACAATTTCATTATTCAATATGAATAAAAATCAAATTTCCAATTTAATCGTTAGGCAATATGATAAAATTGAAACACTTAAATTAAACTAAATAAATGCATGATACCGTTACAAACCCATTTTGTAGCTAGCAGCGACCACGCCCCAGCGGCAACCAAGATGGCGGCCGACGGATGCAGGCCCACGCGAAACGCAATGGGACTGTAATTTAGAAAAACATCCTACATAATATCACAGATACAAATACATTTTACGTTACCTAAAATGATCCTACTTTATGGCTGGCTTGACATTGTCTAATTCTCTAAAAAAACTATCTAAGCCGCGGAGATCATTCTTCCAGAAATTATCGATTTTCTCCTGTTGTTGCTTGGCGACCTCTTCTTCTTTATTGCACAATCCAAGATCAGCTTGCATTTGAGCCCATCTCCTGGCGCGTTCTCTTTGTTTCGTAACAAGTTCACTCTCTGCACGTGATAGAGAGTTACTCAAAATGGCGATTATTCTCAAATCACGCTTTCTCTTTGTCTTGGCATTTAGGGATTTGCTTTTAACTTGACGAACCCAGTTAGATAAGGATTCAGTTTTACTTTCACAAAAGTCAACGATAGATTTTTCATTTGAACTGTAGCCCATATTGTAAAGGATGGACCAGAAAGTACTGCTTTGAGACAATACTACACACCTGAATCCGACCAGGCACAAATATCACTTCTTGAAATCTTCAGCACTACACACAACGAAGCCACATCTGCACTTCACCAAGACGAAAATGAAATGTGGGGTCATGACGTCATGGCCGCCTTTTATAGCCGACCAGAAGCGGGGGGCCGCACTGCGCAGTTGGCCGCAATATAGCGTCACTTCGATACCGAAGGACAGCACGAATATTACCGAAGAAACCCGACAATTAGGTACAATCGGAAATTTTCTGACATATTAAATTTTCGAGTAAGTTCTACTAAAAAGCTTAGAATGTTTGTTTTTGGTAATTTGTTTATTCCTTAAAAACCTTCTATTTCATAAAGATATATATAAAAATATGTTAAGATTTAATTTGGTATAGTAGAGTAGTTTAGGTATAGGTATAGGCATAGGTAGTTTCATGATGGTCGACACGTCACGAAGCTGATCCGATTTGCAGACAGCAATTTCTATTGCATTCCTAAATTAATGTAACCTTGATCTGTACGATGTGATAAGTGTAGGTAGTGTGGTAACTATAATATGAATACCTAATTATTATTGTAATAACGTACTTTCTAAGCCACTCTATGCCCTATAAAATATGTTTAGCAGTTCGATTTTGGTGTTATTATACGTAACTACTTGTCAAGGTATGGCCAATATCGTTGAAGGTTTTAACTGTAGAAATTAACAGGTTGAAAATCTTAAGGCATAGTGGCCATTCTATTGAGTGTTCAGAGTCAGATCCTGTTTATTTGTGTCTCTTCGTAACGTAATTAAGGAACACCCTGAATAGGTACTTGTGTATAACTGCCTAAGTTAGTAGTTATCTATTTTACATCTTTATCAAGTTGTATAATTATGTATGTGTGCAGGTCGGAACACGTTTCTCGTTTATTTTGTTAGCATATAGATGTATAATATAACATAATAACATAATTATCCCTGACCCGAACACAGTCATTATTAATCAATACACATAAATAAATTTGAAATGATTTGTAACATCAAAAAACAGCTTTTTACTCAATGCATATGATAAACGTGGTACACGATAAAAATAACAATTTTTTTTTTTGTCTGTCTGTCTTTTTGTTCCGGTTAATCTCCAAAACGGCTGGACCGATTTTGTCGGGACTTGCACTGGTCGATAGCTGATGTTATAAGGTCTGATAAAGGCTGCTTTTAATTATAACACAAAAATATTTAGGGTACCGCGAGAAAAAAAATATTACGGGTGTTTGCCATAATCCCCACGCTTGGCAAGCGGCTTGGGGATCGCAGTATTGGTGGTGAAGTAACAGAAGACGCTGCTGCCCATCTTCTGAATTTTCCCTTAGTCGCCTCTTACGACACCCACGGGAGGAAAGGGGGTGGTCAATTCTAAGCCGGATACCACACGGCAGAGCGAGTTTTTATAGGTTAATAATTGTTCTTTAAGACCTAGAAAACAGTAAGAAAATAATAATATAAAAATGTAGGTACTTTTCAATAGACGAAAACGCTGCCCGCAAGATTGGTCTATAGATTGTGTCTGCTAACATGACATATCGGTCATGCCATTTGTAAACAAACGTTGATAAATCAGTTAAAGTAATAAGTTACCTACAGCTTATTCTTCGTATTTTAGTCTACGTTTATATTGTAACTAGCGGCCCGCTCCGGCTTCGCACGGGTATAAAATATATATTATAAGAATTTCTCCACTATTTAATAGATGTTATTATACATATAAACCTTCCTCTTTAATCACTCTATCTATTAAAAATAAACCGCATCAAAATCCGTTGCGTAGTTTTAAAGATTTAAGCATACATAGGGATATAGGGACAGAGAAAGCGACTTAGTTTTATACTATGTAGTGATACCAAATGTACTTGTACTCAACTCGGCAAAGCAAAAATCGCAAAAATAAAAACGAACCGACAAAGTGTCGATTCTCAGCAAATTTGTGTTTCCTGCTTTTACGAAACTATTGTATATGATCGATTTTATCAATATAGTGTGACTATTAATGTAGATTAAGTGCGTATATAAATAAAACTACCACAACAGTTGCTTACTCCAAACATGACGTCACATCCTGACCAATTGCGTTTTTAGCGTGTTAAAATAAAAGTGAAAAAAAAAAAATCGATATTATGAAGCAATAATTTACTTTTACTGATTAAAATCGATATATTTTAGTTTCCTAAACCAAATTCTGTAAAAAAAATACATTTGTTGTATTAAAATTGTAATGTGTCAAGTACAGTAGCCTATTTATACAAAGTATTCAAACTCAAAGACCGTTGCGTTACTAAATTTCCAAATATACGCAGATGCGCTACGGAGAGGGACGGAATTTTATACAAAAGATATTGATCCAGGGCCAGGGGTTGGGGGGCTGGGTTGGCTGAGGGGCCTCATTTAGGGCAAGCTGCAGATATTTCCGAATACGTAGTAGCTCCGTGTGAGGTAAACTAGATTTACAATACATGTACGGAAACATTAAAATGTAATTAATAAGATGGGTATGTGACGCATACAGGCTCACCCCGATTAAAACATCTAAGCTCTCTTTTTCTAAGTATGCCTACGGAATCTTGGGTCAATAAAAAGAGTCGTTATATTATATAATAGTTTCTATAAGGTTCCTATCTATTACGTTTGTTCTGTATTCTGGGTACTTATATAGTTATAGATAAATTTAAGCAGGCTAGATTATAATTATTATTATTTATAATTAGGTAGGTAGTATCTGCCTGTATGCAAACATGCATCTAACGCAGTGAATAACTAGGTAGCTTTCAAAGCATCGTTATTCCTAAGGTTATTCCATTATTCTTATGTTTACCATTTTAATCTTGCTTGTCATGTATATAAGCATGTACAATAGATTGATGAATCATAATATTATTGTTCATCGAGTCATGTGCTCATGAGAAACTGTATTGTCTTTCAGTAGTATAATAAACTTTACGATCATAAAAATAAGCTTGTTTTTTCCGTGACAAATATTTCAATAAGAATAATAATTAATAACACTTGGAAGTCGGCCATTTTGTGACGTCACCCCTTTGGTCTCACGGACTTACGCTCGCTGGCTTAGGGTCACCACAAGGGTATTATTTTATACACAAATATAACAGTAGAACCGTTCAAGAATGCTCTCGAATGTTGATTCGTAAGTGGTTACCTACACACCTAGTTATATTCAATAACAAGAGTCTAGAAAAGAGACTGGCTGTAATGTGTTAAAAATTAGTTTTAGTCTAAAAAGAAGAAAGTTTATACAAGTACTTAGGTACCTATCTCATGTATTACCATAAGTACCTAGATAATAGTTACCTATACCCTTAGATTATCTAGATGGAGTCTGGCGCTACATTGAAACAAAAAACAACGTGCCAATTGTTTTTTTTTTTTTGCATGAATGCGTGCGTAATGATACCAGTTGATAAACATTACAACTAAAATGGGGTAAATTGCCCAACGTGGTACAGTCTATCTTTTAACTCGAAATAAAAATTATTTTTATATAATAGGTACATAATTATTGTGTTTGGTACTATTTATATATTATGAAGACAATGTTTTTTTTTTATTACAAGCAATTGGCTATGGCACTTTCTTTTTCTTACGGAGCTAAAATTTTTCACGTTGGTTCAGTTCCAAAGACAATACATTTTCATGATAAGCGTGACCGAATTGTAACCAAGGGTTGGCTCCAGACGAAGGAACTCCTCAATGGTTAACAGTATAGACTCAACATTTTGTACACACATTTAACCATGATAGCTCTTCCTAAAATTCACCATGATCTTAACACCACCCTCACGGTTGCCTCCAGACGAGGGAACTCATCAACGGTCAACAGTAGTGACTCAACATTTTATATGCACATTTAACTATAATATCTCGTTCTAAAGTTCACCATGATTTAAACACTATCCCCATGGTTAACTTCAGACGAAGGAACTCCTCAAATTTCCTTGGCGCAGGCACGTAATTAAGTATACACATGCTGGCGCTCATGTCGAATTTTGCAAGAGTCAATAGGCCCGCCATCTTGAAATTCAAAATGGGTGGAATATTCGAAAAAAAAAACAAGCTTATTTCAATGTGCTACAATACACTTCGATTCGTAGAAAACTGAAGATCCATTATCCACCATAACATTAATAATATCGCCCTACCAGCATACCGGTCTCATGTGTAAATGTGGGAAATTTAGTTTTCACAGACTTGCCACACTTGCAAAATGGCGAATTTTATTTTTTTTATATTCCAATATTTGCAATAATTCATTATTCCAGAACTAATGATAATTTATTTAACATACGGGTGATAGGATACATATTTATTAATATTCAATCGGCCTCTGTAATTTCTACACACCTTAATAGCCCATTTCGCCATTTTTATTACGTTATTTTATGATAGAAAAACAAGCGTCTCCATTGACAACACAATTGACACTGTTGGCTTTTGGCGCCAATTGTGAGGAATTGGCGCTATAGAATACCGACGCTGTCAGGGTCTTGACACTCCATCTAGACATATATATAATCAAAGCCTATACCTAAGTTATAATGATCGCTCCGTATCTCGGTTCTGCCTAGTTAATAAAATGTGTTTTTGGAGTCAGCGTATTCAGGTCCTTTCATCTGTCAATCCAGTAGGTACTATACATTCAAGATCTTTCTTATTCATTTTATTCATATAGAACCATCCATTTTTTTTAAATCAGCCTACCAACTCTGACAATTTTTCAATGCGCACTTTGCTGGGCCCCAAGTCCCGTGGCATTTATTCTTGCTCATAACATGTCCCTTCAATGATAGACTCCTTAGTTTAGAGCCAAAAACGACCTAACTACTTAACTAGTTATTGATTGTTTTGTTTATCGATATAAATGTTTTAAGTAAATTGTTGTAGGTACTAAATTTTACATGAATAAATAACCTAGGTACAGGTATATTAACATTTAAAACTGTTTCATGTCTACATCATCTAAGTAGGAAGCGTAAATTATATTACATATTGGGCTGTTTTAATCCAACTCCATAATTTGTGTTAGATTATTAATTGTGGACTACATAAATGAACCTTCTGTAAACCGGTTGTTAAATAGGGTGGCGTGTACGGGCAGCTGCTAGCAACGGACTTCTGTAACCGACCTTGTTTTTTAAAATTATTATTATTAAATCGCGAAGGATTAAATTGTTTTTTTTTTTTAACTTCCCATGATAGATACTACCTGAGAACTTGGTTTCTTTTGAAGAGGGTCCTTGCATTGTATTTAATTATTATACTCAGAATACAGAACTAACGGTACGGTATTATAGATATAAGAATCCTAAAATTATTTTTTATCAGCCGCACTACACAACAACGTTATTTATCAGACATTTAGGTAATGATCTACGAAGTGTAACTAGTAGGTATATGTTAAATTTCGAACGGATCCATTAGGTTTTTATTTTTGACTAGGTCTAGTCTGGCCCCCTATTACATGTAACCATCAATATTGAAATGTGGGTGTACTGTACGCCTCTGCCAACCCCTTTGAGTAATATAAGCGTGATTTATTTCGATGGCCTTTTACGGTACCAGTCAGAAATGTGATTTAACATTTAGCTTACGTTATTAGGTACTATATTGACGACATTGCGAATTTGCGACGCCTGCTTCACGCGTGCGCGTCACGACCATAAAATTATAATCAATCTGAGAATGCATTGTATTATCTAAATACGATGCATTCTAAGATTGATTATGATTTTCAATGACTTCAAATGTATAATTGTTAATTACCCGCAATGATAAAAACAGTTATAATATAGTAACCTTAGGTACTATAAAATTATTAGGTATGTATGTAGCAGTTTTCTGTGGCATCCATAGTAGTATTGACTCATAAATTAAATTAGTCTGCAATAAGAAAACACAGACAATAATTTACGAAAAGAGCCACAAAATGTATATTAAAGCTTCCGCCCGCGACTTCGTCTACGTGGATTTCGGATATTTTTTAACCATCCTCGATAAATTCACACTAAGACTTACAATTCGAACTAAGTACCTAGGTAGATAGTAGGTAGTTTCTGAGATTAACCAAACAAACAAACTCTGTTAGCTTTATGTTACTAATATTGTACCTATAGGTATATTATTGCGTTCCTTTCGATAAGACGATTATTCTGATATTCCAGTAGGTAACTGCGTAGTAAAATTCTTCATGCGTAATTATTTAACACTCATTTCAATAATATTTACACAATTTGTTTTCTTCGTAGTGTTCGTTGGGTATAGTCACCTTTCCCGAAATTAGGAGTACCTATAAGTTCTTAAAATAACTGATTGTATTTTATTTTCTTTATTTTTTCAGTATTCGGTCGTTTTTAATTCCATCTTTCTTGTCTCAATGTTATTATGTATAACAGAGTGTCTATTTAATTACAGCAACTTTAAACTAATTGCTAGTAAGCCTACTAATTACTACGAAATTACTTAGAACGCTATGGAGGTTAATCACAATAATGATTTAGCTAAACTATTTATTACAAAATAAGTATGTACATATTCTGTTAATCTGTTTACTACTTACCATAAAACCTAGAATTCCAAGAGATTTGCTGCATCTAAACAAAGCACCTTTCGGAACTTCATAACTTACGGATTAACTTCCAAATGAGTTTATTCTTAATAATAATAGCTTTCACGGAATATAACAATAATATTCTTATACTTTCGAGAAGTTAATTAAGGATCATAGAGGTAATTAACCTTTATTTATTAACCTAGATTAAAATATAGCACTATAGAGCCACGATAATTACCATTTAAACGATTCATTTGTTTGGTCGAGTTATGTCGATGATAATGTTAGTTTTTGTTATAACATACTGACTGCTTTTACGTTTTGGAAGTATCCTCAAGTGATAAAAAAAATTATGATTAATTTATTTCCTGCGAACACATACAAGCATAGGTGCACTTCGAGGAATCCTGTATCTTGGGTGCAAAAATACCTAAGGATTGAGCAAATGTATTACTGCTGTCATATAGGTAAGTACATAAGTTATGGCATATGTGTCTTACATATGTCTTGGCTTATAGTGTGACAGCATTAGAGAGCAACAATGAAGCCTTAGGCTACCTATTCTGCTGCTTTAATATTTCGGTGTACAGATAATCCGTATTGAATACAGGTGAATCTATACAAGTGTAAATAAGTATTTACGAGGACTATCTAGTCACTACATAGTATAAAACAAAGTCGCTTTCTCTGTCCCTATATCCCTATGTATGCTTAAATCTTTAAAACTATGCAACGGATTTTGATGCGGTTTTTTTTAATAGATAGAGTGATTGAAGAGGAAGGTTTATATGTATAATAACATCCATTAAATAGTGGATAAATACTTATAATATATATTTTATACGCTAGTTAATTATATAACTCTATTAGTTTAGTAGGTGTGGGTGTGACGATACCTTAAGTTGTTTAAGGCAGGTAAGTGCCGCGCAAGCGCTGACTGTACGAAATTAACTCTAATGCAGTAATAAAGATAAATAAACAAGACGTATATAAATTAGTATTTATTGACTAATTATGACAAGTTTCACTTGGTGTGGCTACAGGTAAGCCTCCTGTATAAATCATATAATCCTTAAAATCGTCGACACTCTTGTTTTAACAATACTGATGGGTACACTTATGTTGTTGCATGCGACATTATCATTTTCTGTAACAAATGAAATTTATTTTTAAAATCTACCTATTATTATAACTTAAAAAGTTATTCGAATATTTCAGAGCCTTTAAAAAAAATGCATATCGGTTGAGATTTTCCATAGTTAAAAGTTTATATGAAGACGTATCCGATCACAGGGCGACCATTAGTTAAAATTGCCATTTCTCATATTTTATTCCCATAATTTCAGTTATTTCTGTACAGCTTATAAGTATCATCTGACTTCAGCAGTATCTTTAAATTACAATATTAAAAGATATTAATAGTACCTAAAATATATTACCTTAAATTATATGAATATGTATAAAATTAAAAACAAAAGGTACAAACATAATAAAAATCATGTTTTTGGCATTTCCTGATTGTAGTTCGTAATCGATGTTATGGAACTGATGGTGTAATATAGAACATTCGTGTGTTACACAAGATGCTGGTTCATAAATGCGTGTATTTGTACATTGTGTTGCATAATATCAAATTCGCAATTTTTAACGTTTTTTTATGTATGCAGATTTTTACATTGGGTCATTATTATTTCATTTTTTTATTGCCAATAATTTGAACCCTTTGCAATAGTCATGGTCACGAACAAACTGAATAATTTAACGTGTTATAGTTACCAGTTATATTATTCTTTCCAATTTATCAGTAAAATTGACGGATTCGTGATAACTTTAGTAAAATCAAAAGTCTTGTTGCGCAAAACGTGAATATCATTCAATCATCATCAAATTTTCTGGCGGAAAAATAGAGAGATAAAGATAAAGAAGGGTGCAGTAGTGCCAACTTAACTTATAATTAGGCACTACCAACTTATCATATGAAAACGTTACGTTCATTATTTAAATTAAAAGCAATATAAATACACAATATACAAATTTGTTATAAATGTTATCTTACCTTTAAAGGTTGCAATGCGTTAGTGATCTGCAGACCCAGACTCCGTGCCAGCACTATTGGCATAAAGTCCACTGTGTACAGTCGATGTAACATTTCTATCATTAATTGAGTAGGCACGTTATGCCTTTGACGTTCGCTTTCGTATTTTTCCATCCAACTTGGGTGAGCTACAACAAAGAAGGAATATTGTGTCACAGGAACACCGAACAATATGTCATAATAGGGAATATGCATGTGATTCAAATATGAGCCGTTTAAAAAAATAAGAGGTGGGTAGGTACATTTTTTGATATTATTTTGATTCTCAAAAGGATAATATTATTTATTTAGCATGTTCATCACAATATTCATTATATTTTTTGGAATATGACATTATGGGTTGTTTACCTAGTTTAAAGGATTACGTCCAGGTACAGTAACTAACATCTTCTTTTGTAACAAGGCTTGTTTTGTTTTGTACCTAGACTTTATCCATTCTACTCAGACGGTGGTTAGAGTAGCGTTTATACCTATCTTAAAAACATCACAAAAGGTGTTTCTCTGATTTGTAATAATTTAATTTAAACACCACCACAGGTAGGTAAACGAGAAATCTCAAACAAGTTTATGCAAATTGTATTAATATCATTCACTTGGCAGACAATTGTTATAGAAATGCAAAAGCTAAATAATAATAAATAAACTAAAAAAAATATAAGTTTACATATCATTACACCTGTAATCCCCGAGGGGGTAGGCATAGGTGTGTAGTACAACCACATTTTTCCACATTGTTAAAGGTCCCAATATTAGAGAACGTATCGCCATCAACCGGGCACAAATCCAGATTCTAAGCTAATAATAATTCCGTGCTGGAAAAACCCAATAACACGTTGCCCGACCCGGGATTTGAACTCAGGATCTCATGTTCAGAAGTCACGCTTATTGACCACTAGACTAACAAGGCAGTGTTTATGTCATACTCACTTATATCTAAACCACTGTACATGGCTTCAGCTAAGAAGTCTGTTAGGTCTTTGACGTCACCGAAACCAAGATTGACGCCTTGCCCAGCTAACGGATGAACTCGGTGCGCTGCGTCACTGTAAACCATAATGGTTTTTACACACATTACAATACATACAGGATGTTGTTGGGACAGTTTTAGATATTAGTTGACTCCTGATGCCGAAGCGAAGTCTTCATTGCACAACTCTCACAAACATATTTAACCAGCTACATTCGATATTGACCTTGTTGCGACCAGGAGCCCTGAGGAAGTGATCGAAGATAAAGCTTCTAAAGTGTAAAACTTGAGTCTGCCCGTGACCACTGACCATGAATGCTGTAAAAAATTCGAAACCATAACACAAAATAAAACCGCGATAAAATCCGTAAAAATAGTTTTATTACAATATATATAAAGTAACACATATCGCGTATGTATGTAGAATCAATCTGGTGGTGTGGTTTTAGGGAAACGACAACTGATGTCTTGATGAACAACATTCGTTAAACTCCTATTGGGAGTTGTAGAGGAAATGAGAAAATCCTCTTAGCCTCTGGAGGCCTGGTGAAAAACTAGCCTAAAGATAGATTTAGGAGTGTATCAGCCTCACCCAATGAGCACGACGCCGGGCGCGACGTACCGCGTGCTGTGGCCGAAGCCGAGCGGGAAGGCGGCGCGCGAGGCCCGCACCACGCCGGCCACGGAGGGCGGCAGCTGGCGCGCCGAGCCGTCCGGCAGCCCCGCCTGCTTCAGGCACGAGCTCAGCCACGACGTGCACGCCTCCACGCCGCTGCTGCGCGGGTACTGCTTCCACTGGAAATACAATCAAACACACGATATTGTTTTGTTTTCAGCTAAGATTTTTAGCAAATATGAAATAAAATAAAATAAAAAGACATTTATTGCTACATAAGAGACACTCACGAAAATAAACATTAAAAAAAAACAATTACACAAACAGTAGCAAAAGGAAGTGGACTCAGCGAATGCTGTACCGGGACAAGCATGACCAGGTGTAGCGCTGATTTTCAGCCACTCCTACTCCCTAGGTTGTTGTTCGGGAGTTAGGTGGCCGTGACGGCACGCACCGGCTATGAAGTTACTGCTTAGACTTAAATAAAGATAAAAATAAATAACAGTCTTAGACATTTCTGTTAATATTAAAGAGTTAAAAGAAAAAAAAACTTATTGCTATGTGAAACGATGGATGTATGAGTTGATGATGTGTGTGTGTCATTTGTGTTTTCGTGGTAATGTGAGTATGTGTGTGTGTGCGTGCATGTGTATTTATGTTTCAAGTTGATGTATTAAGTGTTATTTTAGAGTGGTTAAGATAAAATATTTTTTTAGCGGCAGTAGTTTCCAGTAGGCGTGTTTTAGATTTTCTGCAGCAATTTGGCGTTTCAGCAAGGCTGTTTTAAATTTAAATTTAAAACACCCGGTGCTCATTTTAGTTCTTACTGGAGGAGGAAGATCATTCCATAATTTTGCTGCAGTAAATCTAAAAGTTCCCCTGTATCGAGTAGATTTGTGCTGTGAAATTCTAATTAAATTCTGTGCCACAGAACGCAGATCTTTAAAACAGCTTTTATCCATCCAAGTGAGTTTTTCGAACAAGTATTCGGGTTTTTTGTTCCAGATGACTCTATGCGTTGTACAGGCATAATGTAACTCCCTTCTGGCACTCATGTTTAGGATCCCTTTTTTATTTAGGTAGGGTGTTATGAACTCTCGTCTTGGTACATTGAAACAAAACCTAATACAGGCATTCTGAACTCTCTGGATTGCTCTCTCTGTATTGGTCTTTAATCTAGGACCAAAGACGGAACTGCAGTAGTTAAATTGGGAGAGCACAAGTAGGTCTGTTAGAAGTATACGGAGTTTTTCTTGTATATAGGGTCTTATTTTATATAGTGATTTTAACCTAAAAGATGCGTTTCTAATTTTATTATTGACATGTTCCACATATTTTTGCTCTCCATCCATTACAAGTTCTAGGTTCCGAGCTGAGGTTACTTGATGGAGGACGACACCATTGATTTTTATACTTTCCTCACAGTCTAATACTTTTTTAATTTGATTGGCAGTTCCCAACACCAGCACTTGTGATTTGACTGGGTTAAGCACTAGAGAGTTTTTTCGTGACCAATTAAATATATTATTTAGGTCTTTATTGATTTTTTTAATAGCCGATGTTAAATTTTTGCTATCGAAAGAATAATATAATTGAGTGTCGTCAGCGTATAGGAGGTATTTGCAAGATTCTATGCAATTTGGCAGATCACCTGTAAATATGGTAAATAAAATGGAGCTTAGCAATGAGCCTTGTGGGACATAAACCTTGGATTTACAACATTCAATCTAAATTAATAAGGCATGATGGCAAATAATAAAATTGACATCCATTTAAATTGTTAAGTACAGATAACATTTTTTTTAATAAAACATGACATCACGCCTTTATTTCCCGAAGGGTGGGCAGAGGTGTAGTACACCCACATTTCACCAGCTATATCGCAGGACAAAGGACCTCTGGCTGTCTTTTAGGTGACAGAATGTCATTTCAATACCGCCTAAAATAAATTTAATTCAAAGTATAGAGTAAGTAATAACAATATTACCAGTGCATCATTCAAGGCGTCAACGAACTGGTCTTCGGGTAGCTGCAGCAAATGCTTGGCGTTATCCTGCCACGTGGACCAGACTAACGAGCTTCGCTTTGAATCCAGCGGCAGAAGCGCGATAGGTCCCGTAGGCAACCAACGCTGCCAAGCTGTTGTGTTAACGGATTCCTGTAAATAAACACGATGTTGATGTAAAGAGAAAAGAGCACAATGAACCATTGATAAATGAAAATCTACTATTTAGGACCGCATAATTTGAATAATGTTAAACAGGCTCGGCTGGAGTAAGTAATGACGTTAACTGTTTATTGCTTTAATATAAACTTACGTGTAGGTAAACTTGATTGTAATCTTTACATAATTACACTCATAGGTCCATACAAGCTCTAACTAGTCACATTTACAACTTAAAAACTCAGAAGTTGTTAATCTAAGTAATAAGTAGATGGCGCTGTCTTATCTGGGGTATTGTTAGGAAGGCAACCTTTAAAGCTATTGCAATGTAGCATATTTTTGAAATCCTTATAAATGTACAATGTATATAACTCCATTAATAAAAGTACGAATTATATTTTCACGCGATCCATGTCTAATGACGTCGACTATAACTATGACCATAGCCAACAACACCATCATCAATTTAAATGTAATATTAATATGTGTAGGTTTGAGTTGCATACTTGTGTTCATTATACTCATATTAAGTGAGGAGTATTTCACTTTTTCAATTTCATAAATACTTTCTTAGATATTCTAAGACACCACTGACTGACGGTGACGGAACACATCGTAAGGAAACCTGGATTTAATTATCTAAAATCGCCAACCCGCAGTGAGCTAGCGTGGTGATCAGTGCTCAATCCTTCTGTATACGAGAAGAGGCCTTTGCCCTGCAGTGGGACAGTTATAGGCTGTTATTATTATTATTTCACTTAATTGATTCAATGTGTTGACATACTATTGCTATAGTTTCTCTTAGAAAATTTTAATCGATCAAAATTGTAAAGAATACTGCCACTGTTTTAATGCACTTTACTCACTTTATCCTTAAAGTGAATACAGGCACAAAGATATTATGTGCTATGATTAAATTATTGTACCTGCAATAATTATCTGCGGCGCGACGCGCTAATCGTTATTTATAATGTAACTTCTTGTAACTAGACAGCCTTGGTTCTAAGCATGTACTTATTATGATGTTATTGATCAGCTTGTTGGTTTGTCTATGCAGCATTTTTTTATAGGCTCATTCAACAAGGAAGGCAAGACTCATGTAAGACTGGGATGTACTAATTACGAATAAAAACTCCGTACGGTCGTCGGGTAAGCGCTTCATAAGTGGATAAGCTCCCATGTTGGTCTTATGAATGGACATAGTATCTCTATCTTATTAAATGGAACATAAATGTGTGTGGCGGTGGTGGTGGCTCATCTCATAATGTAGATAAATAGACTTCTGATAAAGGAGGAACTCTCTTGTGGATCTGCTTGCGGATTTCTTGGAGTGCGGGAGCTAGGTATGTTCAGACTTCAAAAGTAACACTACTTACCTCAGCTAAATTTAACGTCGCGACAACCCCCATCTGGTCGTAGCTCCAAGACAAATATTGTACTCCCATCGCTTTACGCACTGCTGAATTAACTCCGTCCGCGCCGATCTGAAACATAAAACACAATGTTTTATATTAACTCTATTATGCCAGCATTTTAGTGTTAGACTTTTAATATAAACGCCAAAGAGACGTAACTGGAATCCAGTGGACGAAAGCGCTAATATTAGCCCTCGACCTAGGTTTAATCGTCCTCCATTGGGTAGTTGAAGTGTTTTGGTTATTAAAGTTCTGAGTATAGGTGCTAAACGTTCAGTGTTTGTTTGAAGGTTTGTTCATAAACCCATTAGCCTAAAGAAGAACTATTTGTAAGTGTTTAAGTAAGTATGTCTGTTTCTATATTTGTAATAATGTACGCCCTAAGCTGGAATTATAGGAAACATAACTATGAACGTTTTTCATTTTTAGAGTTCCGTACGTCAAAAGGAAAAACCGGAACCCTTATAGGATAACTTTGTTGTCCGTCTGTCTGTCTGTCAGTCTCGGGAACGCGTGGTGGTATCGAGTTGAAATTAAAACCATATACTCAGGTCTGCGGTCCCTTGAAGCTGCGAAAATATCAAACTTCTAAGTTAACTAAAAAAAAGATACGGCCGTTTATGTCGCAAAAAACGTATACATACATATTTCGACACTCTCAAGGAAATCAAAACCTATAGGGTATGAAATTTGGTAAGAAGCATTGGCTTGCAGCACAAGTAAAGGAAAAACTGTAAGTAGTTATATCACACAAAAAATAAGCAAACTTATTTGCATTTGGTAAACTAACCGCTACCTACTTCAATGTATTGGGGTAACAGTTTTCCAACGGCAAAGTTAAGTTTGTTCATTAATCCGGTTTATTTTTTTGTTTAGAGCAATGTTATTATTATATGAACATAATTTAAAGTCTGTACGGAACCCTCGGTGCGCGAGTTTAACTCGCACCTTGACCGGCTTTTTTTATTCATAGGACCCTTCTAACAACCAGTAGTCATAATTACACATATTAACAACGCTACGATCAACAACATCTTTTAATATACAAGCGAGCAAAAGTAACTGGCCACATAAAATATATAAATATATATAGAAAAGGTTTACCTTATTTCAATGTCTCATTATTTTTTATTGCTGTAGAGTAACTATCAAATAAACATGTGTTGTACAACTTGTATAGCTACTCTTTAGCTTCAGGATATCTCAATTCATCAATTTTATTTTGAAAATGAAAGAAAAAACAGGTATAGCTTATTTTTTATAAAGCTTCATAGTAAACAGATGTTAGGATTGCGGTGTATTCATTAGTTGTGGTGGTTTATTTGTGTATGGCGTGTAAGCAGCCGGTCGGTGCAGTGGTATAACAGTGCTCTGCGCAACACCGTGTACCAATAATTGCTCCTTGAACGTCCAACGTGTTCGCGGAAAGTGCCCACAAGTGACTGTTTTAGTGTTGTAAAAGTGGAAAATAAAAAACATTAAAAATCGTCTCTGATGTCTGTGCAATTTTTTTATATATTGATTAGATAACAGTGCGATTATAACATTTATTATTATTGAACGCCTTCTGCACCTATTTCAACTGTTACGATTCTATTCTCTTAATGCTAAATATCTTCAAATTAAAGTGATTAATACTAAGCAACGACTTTGATAAAAGACAACTGGGAAGTTGCTATAAAGCATTGGTGTAGTTTCTGTTATCTTAAGAAAAAAAACAGTACCTACCTACTCTGGATAGAATAATTATATGAAATTAGTTTTTTTATTAAACTGTAATAGATTATAATCAGAAGCTATTTCATCGCACATTATCTTTTGAGAATGATTAGTTTCTTTTACTAATATCTGTCAAATCAAGATGACGCAATCAGCCCTAGATGTCTTTTATAAATTTATAATATCAATTTATAACTTGTACATTAGTGAGGCAAGGAAAATCCTTAATTGAATGTTAATGATACTTTAAGGCGACTTTATTTTAAGGTGTAGGTAGGTACCTAACAATGCATCTTAATAACAGACTTAATTTTTCATTTAACAATAACATAAAAAAGACTCTTAATCACCATAAAGAAGACAGCTAGATAAATTCAACAAGAATCTATCGGTTAATCCGTTGTTCAATAAATATAGATTTACACAACATTTTCCTTATCATATTAGTTTAGTATGCATGCAAGATACGTGGAATTCTTAGAGATATTTTCCCACTAGATACATTACCGGGGTTCTCCCAGATATACATTTCCTTTTTATTGCACGCATTCGATTCTACAGTTCGCAATTTTAAAGCGTTCATGATAAAGTTTAGCATAATTTTTCATTTTTAACGCTTGATCTTATAGGTAACTTAACAGGATACAGAAAAGGAGTTCAAAGCTTTGTATTTTGCGCAGGCACCAAAGCTTCCCATATTTACACGTACAAAGAAGACTACAAAGAAGACTCAAGAAAGATACGATTTCATGAAATATATATCAGTTACGTGTTACCCATTAAATAAATGTTTATATATGTCAATAAAGCGTACTTAGACTCGAGTTCTCGGAAAAACAAACATCTTGATTACCAATAATAACCGGATTTAAATCAAAAACCGGGACGAGGAGAAAAGTCAATTAGGTCAGTGTGATAGATTTAGATTAAAAAAAATATTAGATACGTTAATGAAGATATAATGTCATGAAGCTTCTCATCTGGGATATCAGCGAGTGGATAGCAACGAGGCTGTAGGACCTTCATATATGTATATTGCAGTGCAAAACAATGAATGACAGAACTAAACAGGTAAGTTAATCATTCTGAGTCTCAATATCAGGTATAGGTACGTACTTTTGTGATAGATTTATGTTATAGGCCTATAGCACCAAATAATTGAATTGTTTTTTGCCACGTTATCTTATTTCGAACTTAGGGCGTATCAAGTATTTTATGTGTTGAATATTTATCTACCTTCTTACTAAATCCAAAAATTTATCATCATTTCGTAGAACAGTGTTCGCCAAATATGAAATATTCAATTATGTCGAAATTTATTATGTTATTAATATTCACTCGATTTAACACCAGCGCCAGCAAAAGCTAGCTGGCTGATATTTTTATGTATGATGTAAATAACATTTAGCATCAAAATTACTCGTATACCTAAATAAGACCTCACCTGACTGCCTTAGCAAGCTCATGATACAAGAACTAGGTATTTTCGGTAGGTATATATAACAATAAGTAATGTACTTATTCTCTTATTCTACACAAGTATCATTAGGACCTATAGGTAAATTAAGAAAGATACAATGTATACGAGACCCATCAGATCAGTCGGGCGCATGTCTAAACTTATATTTTTTTGCGAAATACCACAAATATAGTTAACTTTCTTTATAAGAAAGGACCAGACGAACACAATCTTATTTTCCGGTCATTAAATCTTACCGCACCTCCAGGAAAGTTGTTTTGTCTAGTGTTAACAATTCCATGTTTGATGTGTTCTGAAAACAATACTTAGTAGCGATCAGTTAGAGAACATGATTGGTATTCCGATTTCCAAGTAGTTTTCAGCTTACATCATAGATTGCCATTTTTGATAGAATATGGAATAGAAACGTGCTTTACGCGTGTTTGCCAGAACTGCGGTTATGACGCGCTAATATTGGATGTTTGATTTCATTGTTTGCATGTTTGACTCGCATAGCAGATGGTTTCGCTCTCTTTATGACACGATGAATATAGCAATGGCTAATTCTAAATTATAGATTTCTGCGCTATTTTGGAGATTTAAAAAGTTGATAGTATACTGAACTAGTAATCGCCGTAAAGGACATAATGAAACATATTTAAAGCACCTAGAATTATTTAGCAAATCGATGGTATTTTTTTTACCTCACCACAGAACTACAGAATGAAAATAAATAGCAGAAAAAATACACGTGACTGATTGTAACCGTGTTTGAACGTGGGCTATAACAACAAAGTAGGTAGTTGCGTGCGCGCTAATAGTTTACATTATCGACTCTGAATTTGGAGCAGATTGTTAGTTTTGGTTAAGATTCCTCTATGTAACAGCTGTCATCATATTCTTAACAAAATAAAATGGGAAAGAAACGGTACAATATCTAGCTAACTAGTAACTTGTTCCTAAAATAATTGTGTGGGCCGATCTTGTCGCGACGCATGTGATGGCCATTGGTGACGCTGTCAAAACTGTAAATACACATTCTTAACATAGGTCGAAATATTTTTCTTTAGATATATAAATAGCTGAGTCAAAATTTATATACACATCTACAAAAAGATTGATTTTGATGTTTTAATTTTGGAATAAATAGGTGAAATGTTTGTAGTTATAAATTATATATTTCTGGTGCCATGATTTGATCCGCCGGCGGGGATGTCAAGAGCGGTATTTGAGAAGCTTTCAGTTTTCAGTAAAGCGCGGACGCGCTATGATACGCACACATGCGCAACGGTTGCGGAGCGCGGTCACTAACGCTAACAAAAATAATGAAAAAAAGAGGAAAAAGGTTTATGTTTTTTTCCGTGTGTCGTATTTTAATTTAAATGCATGCATGGGATTCAAAGTAAATCAAAGTAATGGACACTTTGTTATCCATAACACAACAAAATAGTTATTCCACACAAAGTAGTTATATCCTGGGACGAATTAGTTTAACGCGTTGTTTAGTGTTCTTGAGATCAAAGGGTGGGTGGTGATAAACGCAAGACAATGTTTGTTTGCATTATTAAAACCAGTTTGTGTGACGTTGTGCAGGTGTACCGCGAAGGCAGCTCGCGATGGTGCGGAGGCATGAGCCAGGTGCCTGAGGACACGGACGACGACTTAGAGGCCGGCTACATATCTAGTGACGAGTCTGCACATGGTGTCGACCTTGCTGAACGACTCAGAGTTAAGCCATCTCCGGATATCTGGGAGCTAGGTAGTGACAGACTTCAAACTTTGACACGTGCTACAATTATGCTAAAATATACATATTTTCCACATATGACGAACATAGCTTATGTTAAGGCAGTTTAAATCAATAAACAGGGTTTTTTTTAGGTGTTAGTAATTAAGATGCTGGCAGAGCGTTGAAGTTGTTTCAATTATCTGAGTAAAATATTTTAAAGTGGGTACTCTCTGTCTTAATTAGTTTGTTGTCTGAAATTGTTAAGCGATTGGGCTATTTAATCAGCAGTAGGCAGTAATAAGTCAGAAGTTAAAATCAATGAATACTATGCGGATTTTCCATGTCATACTGATTTCAGATGAGATCCAATACAATTTGCGACGTCTTCTACAAGCCGAAGAAATATCTACATTTGTCGAGAATGGCCAATACGATGAAACTATTGAAATTGCTTCGAAAACTGATAATGGAACACTGACAGCAGCATTATGGGCGTGTTGGCTTGGAAGAAGTTCATTGCTGTCGAGACTGTTAAAATTGGGTTTAGACCCAAATAGGACTGACGAAGCAGGCAGGCAAGTATTACACTACAAATGTTTAATGTAATTTGCAAATATTGGTACTAGTCACATAAAAACGAAGATAAACTTTCAGAACGTGTCTTCATTTAAGTTGTTTAGTAGGGAGCGAAGAATGTGTCAAGCTGTTGTTAGAGCACGGGGCAAACCCTAACATGTGGGATTCATCAACCGACAAAAAAGCAACGCCGTTGCATTGCGCTGCGAGCGCGAAAAGTTTAGCGTGCGTCAAGGTAAACAGGATACATATTTTTAAAGATAAAAGATGACCCAAAAATCCTTTGTTGATATATTTTTTTTTTTCAGGTGTTAATTGCCTGTGGAGCTGACGTGAATGCTGGCCTCAGTGAGCGTTCCCCTTTACATTATGCTGTACTCAGTGATGCGCCGGAAGTTGTGAAGGAGTTATTGGAATCGGGCGCTTGTCCTGACACTCCACAGGTGCGACCTGTTTTCGATTATATTATATCAAACACAAACCAGAGGCTTAATCATTATACAATTATAAACATGGTAACGGATATGATTCATAACAATGTTACTGAGGCCCGAATCTGTTTAGGTGTTCACAGAAACTCCTCTGCATGTTGCGGCATCTCTTGGCTCAGCATCATGCACAAAGCTGTTGTTGGATGCAGGCGCAGACGTTCGAGCAGCGCTAGGTGTCGGTCGAGCAACGGCATTGCACTTGGCTGCCGAAGACGGTCATGCAGAGTGCGCTCGACTACTTCTCGAGCATGGAGCGCGTATTGATTGGCCTAATGGCAGAGGACAAACGCCGTTACACTTAGGTAAATCACATTCCAAGGTTTGATTCCAAGGTAGAAAATTATGTTGAGGTTTACAATAATTGTTAAGAGCCATTTTAAATTTTTACGCAGTTTTCTAAGATTTCGGACGCCTAATTTACCATCTTAGGTAGTACTTAGGATTTTATATATAAAGGTAAAATGTAGACCAATCTTTCGCATTGACACATAAGCTAATAGATGTACAAAAAATAATTTAATTGCTATATTATGGTGATCAATCTCCCGCAACGCGTTTTCTGAAAAATCATCGCAGAGTCAATTTCGGGCTCTAAATTTTATCATTTACATTCACAAATTTAAACGATAAAAATACAGTAAGCATTAGGCATATATTTTTATTGAAACTTACGGTGCCAAATTTTCGACTAATAACATTTTTAATTGGTAAAAAAAATAAAACCGTGTCACTTTTTTTTCCATTTCAAATTACAGAAATTCGTATTGCAAACCTATGTTTATACTACGACCACAACGTTTTCATTTTCTATGTATTATTTTCATTCGGTTTTGTTTATTATTAAGTAAAGTATATTATTTTATTAGTTTATGATATTTTATTAGATTAATATTCAGCTACTTTAATCTTGACTGTACTATTTTTGTCCGCGACTTGGTCCACTTGGATTTTTTCTACGCATCTATTCCGGGATGAAAAGTAGCTTGTAGCCTTTATTATGTTAATCTAGGTTATAAACTATCTATGTGCAATTTTTTTCTATATCCGTTTAACCGTTTTTGCGTAGTTGAGTAATAATCCTCCAAAAATACAATCGCTTACATTTATTATTAAAATAAATTTTACAAAACATAATATATTTATAATTATTAATTATATTATTACTGTAGAAATTATAATTTGTCTAAATAAATTACTAATGAATTAAAAATATTTTCATAAATCTCGAATAAGAAACATTGTAATAACGATCAAGATTTTTATGTCTGTCTCGAAACTCGCGCTACACTGTTTGCATTGTTTTTGTGTGGGTGTGCTACGCACACATGACAATTTTGACTGAATTCGAACGTCAAAATTTTGTAAAATAGCTCTTAAGCATGTTTGGTATTGTTACAGCTACGTTGGCTCAGTCACTAGAAGTGGTAGAGTTGCTTGTGAGCAAGCGAGCAGACGTCCGTGCTCGCGATGGCGATGGGCGAACGCCTTTGCATGGAGCTATTGTGAGAGGAGCCAGAGCTTGTGACGTAGCCCGCTTGTTGCTCTCGGCTGGAGCTGATCCGAACGCACCCGATAATTTCGGATACACGCCCCTACATATAGCCGCTTTAAATGAATTTTCTGCCTGTGTTTTGTTATTGTTAGGTAAGCACACACTACAAGTATAAAATACCTGCATACTTCATATACAGATTTTTAATTTGTAACTATGATTCACACGTCATCGTATCACTCGAGGTTTCAAGATTTATGTTGTTTACGTACTTACAAGAATCAATTTTAAATAACAAATTTCATTTAAATGTATGTTTATAAAATATTGATCTCTCATAAAGTGTAGAAAAGTGTTTTCTATAGAAACAACAAACTGTTTACAGACTACGGTGGTGACGTGACTCTGCGTACGAACGGTGGGGTTTCAGCGCTTTCGTTTATAGTACGTCGAGTCCCCGACGTGGTGCCGCGTTATTTGTGCAAGCTAGACGAGGCCGTACATGTCAGCGAGCATGAGCTGGGTGACGTTGACTGCGAACTCGTCATCGACTTCAGACCCTTAGTACCGTGCTTGTCCAGAGGCGAGGCTGAACTGTTACTAGCTTTCATCGAGGTATATACCTATTATAAAACTGAAATATAAGTTTGATAAAATCATTGAATGCACCAAATGTAAAAGCTAACGGACTCCTATAATTTTCAGGTCGGCCGTAAAGACGTATTGAAACACCCAGTTGCTGAAACATTTTTATTCTTAAAATGGCGTAGAATAAGAAAGTTTTTTATCCTAAGTTTTATTTATCACGCTCTGTTCATCACTTTATATAGTGTTTACATACTTCGTACGTATTACAATATCTAATTCATAGTTTTTACTTTGACGTAAACGATGATTTCTACTTTTTTTCCTAATTCTTATGTTGATTTTTTCAGAGATATTTTTATGTGAAGCAGTGACATGTGACGTACCATCATATCTTCGACCAGTACAGTACCTTATACTTCTATTAAATCTCTGTTTCTTATCCAAAGAGATATTTCAAGCATGTTTAGATTGGTCTGCTTATATAAGGCAATGGGAAAATTGGTTGCAATGGTTGATTATAATAGGAGTATTCTTGTGTACGGTAAGGTTTTTATTAAATAAGTAGGTATATTATTTTTTAGTCCTATTGTCAATACTAATGTCATTTGAATGATATAAATGTTTTAGATACCTAGTTGGGATAATGGCGAGATTAGGCAGAACACTACGAATTGGCAGCACGATATCGCAGCTATAACGATATTTTTTTGTTGGTTGGAGCTGATGATGATTATTGGACGCTTTCCAACCTTTGGTCTTTACGTGCAAATGTTCACTACAGGTACAAAAAATTTAATTCATCGACAACCCTCGTTCTTTGTTATTTTGCAATTATTTTGTAATCTTCGCGAATTTTGATTTATTCGTTTTTAATAGTTCCATTAATATTTTTTTATATTACCTACATCTTCTAGGTACTACATCATAATATATCTATCTGGTTAAAACCCACCTGTTTTTTACAGTGACGGTGAACTTTGCGACGTTCTTACTGGCGTACAGTTGTCTACTGATAGCTTTTGGCCTGGCCTTTAGCGTACTATTCAGCAACTACCCGGCGTTCAAACTGCCGGCCAGTTTAGTAAAGACGGTGATGATGATGTCGGGAGAGCTAGAGTACGAGGACATATTCTACAATAACAAAGACCAAACGCATTACCCTGTAACGGCTCATGGAATGTTCCTGATATTCGTGTTTCTTGTCACTGTTATATTAACCAACCTGTTAGTCGGTTTAGCTGTCAGTGATATCCAGGTGTGTTTCCAGTGTTTTACATGTATTATGTAAATTGATGTGTAGATTCAAGCTTAGCATAGGCAACATGCTAAAATGTGCCATTTTAGCATGTTGCCTATGCTAAGCTTGAATGTCATATATATTATGTATATAACTTTCATATCTCCAGCCAACTTAAATATACTTACAATCTTACTTTTATCTATACCCAAAAAAGCAACTGTAAGTAAAATACATGGGAAAGACCTGTAAGCCATTCGTATTTGTTTTGTATTTTGTTATAATGTTTAAGACTAACTTCATAAAAAAGCTATCGGGCCTTGCACATTGCCACAATTTAAATACCTACCTAGTTAATCTGGGTATCAAGAAACGGTTGTTATTTTTACGCCCAAAAATTCCAGGCGTTACAAGAAAGTGCTGGGCTAGATAGACTGGTGCGTCAAACGCAGTTGGTTGCACACCTTGAAAGTATGCTGTTCAGTTCGCTGCTGACCTGCGCACCGAAGCAATTGCTGTCCGTACTGCGCTGGGGTGCGCTGTTAACTGCTTCGCACATGCGCACGCTTACAATACGGCCTAATGACCCCAGAGAGAATAGGGTAAGACTTTGACGTATAATAAAAACATAACAGGAAATCGATTAATTAAGTTTGTGTTTAGCTAATCACGTAAACAATTAATCGGTATCTTATCTGTTAGCCTACATTATAAATACCTAATTAAAAGGCAGATGCCAACCTACTTGTAGGTATCTTAGGTATATTATTGTAGGTATCTTACCTATATAGGTATTTTGTATTTATTATTATTTTGATAACTTGTTTTATGAACTGCTTACTGGTTTTCAGATCCCTAAAGATTTAATTGCATCTATTTACAAGATGGTGGCTAGTCGAAAAGATGTTAAAAGGAGTACAAACCAGAACAACAATTATGAGTTTAAAATAAAAAAATGTAAGGGAGAAGAGGATAAAATCAAACAAGATCTTGTCAAAAGGCGAAGCAATCTGTTCGACAGATATTCTTTTGAAAGTCAACATGTGGAGAGAAGAAAGAGAACGACGTCGGCGTCAAATGCTGATAAAACAAGACCTACATCATTAAATATCAACGCAATACAAGAAATATGTATGGTCGACATAAAGACACAGCTGTTAGAATTAACAAAGCGAATAAACAAACTAATAGAAAACACAGAGACAAGATTAAGCCAAATTGAAAATAAGCTTCAACCGCCATAAATGATTTTAACTTTTGTTTTGTATATCAGGGATCAAATATTAAGTTCTTTTATTTATAGTAGGTATATAATGTGTAGATTACCTCCATATTATAATGTCAATTTGTATTTTCGATCAACAGATAATAATAAGAGGGATAAAAAAAATACAAGGCTATTCTTTTTAATACTATGTTAAGTCAACTAGTACCTAATTGTTTATAATTAGTTGTTATCATTTACCCCAATTACATATTTTATTTCTAACAGTGTTTTATTTGTATCAAGATTTGATAATAATAATGTCACAATCTCAGAATACAGAACAAACCAGAAGCCGTGAACGCACACAAAAATGACACCACACCAATTACGCCGAAGTAGGGTAATTGAACGATTTGACATTTAGTTCACAAAGATCGCGCGCATCGCTGGAACGTTTTACACGCTGCACATTTAATTCAATTATGCCGAGCTGCGTAATGCAAATGTGCAAAACTGCGGACGGAATTATACAAAAATATGTTAGGATTATATTTAATTTGTACATTTCACATAAATATGTCCTTTTATTTAAATATTGAATAATTTTAATTGTAGTGATTGTTAAATAAAACCAAGCGGCCATTTTGTCAGTGTTGCAAGTATTTGGTTGAGAGTTTACCCCACGATTTTTTATTAACTAATTTTTGCACAAATTTCTAAAAGGAGAACGAACTATGTTTTTGTGTGCGTTAGGTGTTGAGTTTGATTACCAGTTTGAGCACTGTCATTGGATAGCAATACGGAGTCTAGAATTGTATCTAGTCCATGCCAATAGGCTCGCCTCCTATTACGCGACTGCACTTCGTGTATGCATTAAGCTATTAATATTATTTAATGTATTGACCTCACCTACATTTATTTGTCCTATTGGTCCCAGGACCTATAACATAAATTACGAAATGCGGGTATACTATATACCTAATGCCTTTTAGAAATACAGTTTATAAGAATACCCATTTGAGAAAAATACAGGCGTAATGTCATATCATGTTTAATGGTAGAATTCCAAACTATTGCATTATAATATATCTTTTTTAAATTAAATATATATAATAACCTCTTATAGAAATCATAAAATAACAATACCCAAAACATCGTCATTTACCCCAGAAGTAGTAACTGCCATTCCTAACCTAGCAACATTAAGCGGGTGTAAAGTGGCGGCAGGGGGGAGCGTACGTATTGTTGATGGACACAGTGCACATAAAGGAAAAATGGCTGAACGCGGGGCCTGTGGTCACAATATCTGTTCTTGATGTGTGAATGATGTGGCTGAAGGCAATTACTAGAAATATTATTTTGATGGCACCTTTTAATTATTATATCACATTCAAGTCAAGTCATATTTCAGTTTTTAAAATACGTCAACAATTAAGGACCATTTGATTTTAGTTTGACATATTCTTAGGTCTCATTTATAATTAAAAACTGAGAATATTATAAATGTAGATTTTTAATAATTATATTATGGGCCAAACAATTTTTTCAAATTGTTAAGCATGTTGTTTATGTCATATTAATTTAAAAGATTGTTAACTTACCAAAAGTTGACATGTAAATGCATCTCCATTGCTCATCTGCACTACATTTCTGGAGTCAGGATTTCTTTCCTTTGACAAATGGTAGCCTTCAATTTTGGCATCATATAGTACTTGAACATTGTCATTGTTAGTGGACAGCAACTCAGTAGTGATAGCTTGCAGCATGACATCATTTTCAACAATGTAAGCAACATCATCATCCATAATTTCTGTACTGCTGAATGCTATCATCACATCTGAACATGCATCCCACACCTGGAATATATAATTCATCATAAGGTAACCTTCTGTATAAGACAACAACTCACTCAGAAAAGTCTGTTACATTCAAGTTATATTTCTTCTAAGGGATATTGACTGCATTATTTTAAACAACAAGTAAAAAGTCTCAAAGTTGTAAGCATTTAAAATTTTATTGTGAGGCAGATATGGCACAATGCTGACATAATGGTCTGTATTTGAATATTCATTTTTACATTGCTCCGTATATAAAGCATTTTGCGCGAGAAAGAGAGGGACAAAAAATCCCACCAAATGAAAATCGTCTGTTTCTTCCTGTATTTTATAAATTTTTTCAGTTTTCATATTCATTTCAATCCCAGAATTAAATCAGATGTCAATTTTATTAACTCCAACTTAATTGTTAATGTAATCAACATACCTATTCTATTTAATTACCCATAGTAACTCACTTGCATATATCTAACAGGTTGGAATCTCGTATTTTCAACATGCCTCCATACATTTAGTGAATTCATTAAGACCTTGGTGTTCTGGTTGAGCGCTACAACTCTGTTACTGTATTCTGACTTCAGTTTTAAAGTTGTTTTTGGACTGCCTTCTAACAGTAGCACTTTTAAATTTGACAGCAATGAGTTTTTTGCTAGAAATTACAATGCACATTATAATATTTCAAATAACATAGTATAAGGATGGAAATGATTAGTGGATAGATTATATGGTAGTTTTTTAGCTCATATGGTTTTTCGTTACTTTAACTCTTTAAAATAACATATTGTTTTAACTGGAATAGTGAGTAAGTATTATACTTATCATCCACAGCTATTTAAGTCCATGGCTACGAGAAGTCCAATGGGCATGCAGAACACATAACTGCAATATAACATTGATAGGTTTTGTGTACATACCCATAGCACAGGCAAGAGTGCACCCAACCATTCCACCGCCGGCAATAATCACATCATAGTCTCCTTTATAATTCGTATTTGCTTCGTCAGATGTAACCTTTTCGGCGGAGCATAGTGAACGGACACTTGTGGGTTTGACCGGACATTTAAACGGGCTAATCAGAAGACGCTTTACGCTGTTACTCAACATTTTTTTAAGGCTGCTATTGATATTATTCAAAATGAAATATGCTGCAATAACGTACTTATTGATAAATTATACGGTACTTTAGAGTTAAGCTCCTTATGTACACGTAATTTTACGTTTTATTAGAAGTATATCACACCGATTTTGAATATTATCAATTTTAAATTTTTTCAGAGGTTATTTTATTTTTATTTGTTTGGTTTTGACAGGAAAGAGGAAACTGAACTTAAAATGTCAAAACAAAAGAACGTTCCATTTTACGAGATACAAAACATAAATTGCCGTATTAAAATATTGAAATAAAGTATTTGGCGTCGTCTTCGTTTCCTGTTTCCCGTATACATAAAAATGGATATAAAAGCGAATGATAGCATGTTAAAAAAATATGATAACACTGACATAATTAATATTTATAGGATACACAGTCATGATAGAAAAGAAAAAAAATAAGGTATTTCTCTGTAGTTGTTAAAAGTATAGAAAAGCGTTGGAAAATAAAATAGTAAACTCTACTCTGTGTTACTTACTGTACTCTCTACTGTATATTAATTAAGTTATTACTAACTAACTAGTTACATGATCGACAAAGCTTCCATGGAGACTATGATGACAACAAACACTGTAAAAGTATATGTATAAGGTTTACGAAGATGCTATAATTTACGATTGCAATTATAATGTGGTCTTTAATTAAATCGGGATGACACATCCTAATAGTGTATTTAAGAACTCTTGTCTAAGAGTTCCAGTGGATCCAGTTAGTAAAATGCCGAAATCGGCTTATGAACGTAATGAAAAATTTACCAATCAGCAGTGTTCCATTGATTCGTCTTCTACATGTTCTGTGGCGGCAGCAGATTTGGATGCGGATAAATTAAAAGAGTTTTACCGGAGTATACCCGATTATAATGAAATCAATCATTTACCCACTGAAGAATTTTATTCTACACTGAAATCATTAAGAGACAAGAAGAAAGTTATGCTGGGAATGGCTATTGAATTTATAGATGATTGTAATGGACAAAGTGACAAAGTTTCAGAAAACACATTGGATAAATCGGAAGATAACAATAGATTTCCTACAGCATTTATTAAAAGTAACAAATCTAAAACCCTTTGTGCATCGAGTAGAAAATTATCAAAAGTTGCTAAAGATTTAAATAAAATTAATCAAGACCTTCCAAATTCTACCACGCGCTCAAAACCACAAACTGCAAACAATTCAGGGACATGTCTAAAACGGTCGTTAAGGCAGAAAGTAGTAGATGAAAAGAAAAATGCCAACGGTGAACTGAAAATAGCTCCAATGAAAAGCAATTTAGAAAAGACTAGAAACGAACGTCCTAACAGGAATCATTCAGCTTGTTCCATATCATGGAACGACGTTAAGCTTGAAAGTAAAAATGAAATCGATCAGAAGTTCGAGGACTTCTTTGTGGGTAAAAAATATGATAGTCCCATGAGTAAAGTATGTCTCGATGATGTTGATGAATTTAAAACGCGAAGTATGCCTTCAAGTCCTCTAAGAATAAAACGAGCTGGATCACCTACGCGACGGCGGAAAAGTATAACTATTCCAAAGCCATTTAAAATGACTGAAAGGTAAGCATAAATCTAAATAATAGAAATAGAGAAGTTGGACGTCTTTAGTAGCATGTTATTTTTATATCAATCTATCTAGCATAGTTAATTTACTTTGATTTTGAACAGGGACGAGGAGGACCGGATAGTGAACGAACTACGATGTCTTCGCAAATCGTTTTCAGAAGATATGCTCCATAAGAAACGTGAAAGAAAGAAATTTAGAGCAAAACCTGTACCGGTGGAATCCCGTATCCCTCTGTACGACAAGATTCTTGAGGACCAAGCTATGAGGTTTTCTTCCAACATGAAAGCTATCTGTATGCTTCTTATTTAGACCACATTTTATTTTTAAACCCGTTTTTATCCATTTTCTACAACTGTACCTAATATCAGAAAAATATCGTGCAGTATTGTTTTTGACTTGACGAAAAGCTAGTAAGCTTTAAATTGTTGCGCACTATGAAATATTGAAGGATTTTGGATTTTTAACTCTAGCATTTGGGATAATTAAAACTAGCTACTTTGGCAGTAACTAATTAGGTACCTACTTATAATTTGCTATTCGAGTGTTTTATGTAGATAGATATAGTAGATACATTTCAATCAATAATTTCTAATGGTATTATAATATTAGGTGAAGATTCTTAAAAAAGCTAAATCCGTTATAGGCCTTCCTTTGGTAGATTACAAACCATCCACCTTTTAGTAAGTATGCAAAGAGTTATTGATTTATTTTAAATTAGAATTTTGTTTAAGATTGCATGATAGTTTTGGTTGCATCTTACATAATTATCGCCGTAAGGTGTAGGTAATAAATAAACTATTTTCCGTTGCGTTTTCATTTATTAAACATTTAATTTATCGGACAAAAATTAGCATTATTTTTTATAATTATGTTATTCTAGGCTTTATTGCTCATTAATTTGTAATCAATTTATCAATACTTGACATTAAAGTGCAGAGCCGTTTATTTAATCATGCTTACTAGTGTCGTGTACATTTTACAGAAGAGCACTAACAAAAATAAATAGCGAGGCAGAGTTAAGAGCTCAAATGAAACCTTTTAGTTTCACTAAAAGAGAAGAAAAAGGTCTGGGTGGAATGTGTGATCGAGCTATTCACGTTTTGCCTAAAAGTAAAAAAAAGAAAAGATTTAGGGCTCGGCCAGTGCCTAAAAATTTGTTTTCCAATTACTTTTATGACAAAATGAAAGAGGATGATTTTTTCAGGTAAAATGACTGTTATTAGTAGGTAATGTTATAGCTGCTAACTCCTTAATATGTAATATGTAAACTCTACACTACCTTATCGTAAGTAATGAGGAAAAATTAAATAAACAATTTGTTTTCGGGTCGATTCGAATCATTGTTACGTATTTTTTCAGATCTATGAATAAACGTATAAGAGCAGAGGAAATGTTAAGAAGCTCAAATTATCCAGGCAACATGGCAGCTAGAGATCGCAGTCATCTTTCTACTCCAGCAGCTCATAGCGATTTACCGATCGATCCGTCGCCATGTGCACCATCTATTACATCTTCTGATAGACAAAGATGTTCAAGCCCGACGAAAGATCGGAAGAAGCGAGAAAAATATCCGAAAGATGACTTCATTACCACAAGTCCACAGCCGTTTCGTTTCAATACAGCAGACAGAGCTGCAAAGAAAGTATGTGTCCAAAAACCTAACCCTAAATTATAAATGGTTGTAAATGCGTATTTCTGTATGTAATGTATTTCTAATATTACAACGCTTCTAAAATGTTTTATAGATACACGATGTAGCCATGAAAATGTATTCAGAAAATAAAAGTACCGAGAGTGGTGCTAGTGGAATAGGTAATGGTCCAGGAGCCCGAGCATACTCAGCTCTAGATCTACGAGCATCAGCGTCCGGCCGGTCCAACCTAGCGGCTTTGCTTAGGGCTGAGGCAGTAAGAAGAAGATTTGAAATGGAGGCAGCCAGACATTTGGCGGAGCAACGTCGACGCAATGAGATGAGGCAAAGAGATCGCCAGCTCCGATCCAAACCTGCTTGGCATCTTGTTAAAAACAAGTTAGTTCGGAACATTAAAATGCAGAGATGCAAGCACGATGCCATCTAATGCAAAACTTGTAGTTATTTATCATGTTGTTATTTTATGTCAAGTTGGGTTTTTAATGCAATAATTTTTAAGGGATAGGACATTTAAAGATTGTATTGCATGAGTTTAGGTTATGGTATTCATGTGTAAAAGATTCAATTATAGTACCTAACCACCTACAAAAGCTCGAATTACAAATTTACACTACCTATTTGTCCAAGGGCTAATTGGATAAATAAGCAAGATGGTAGCTACCTCAGTACTAATATATTATAATTATGCACAATTGTGTATGGCCACTATCTATTTATGGACTGCCTGAGAATAATTTTTAAGAACCTTTTGATAGGGTCACTTAGCAACTACGACGTAGTAACTATCTACTACCTTTCACATTTATTAATTTGGCCATTTATATTTTAAACCAACTGCAAATGTTCCTAAAAATAAACCATCTGTGTCATTTGGCTTAAGCTAGTTCATATTTACACGTAGAAGAGCTTCATAACTACTCGACTCGTACTGGAAATCTATATTTTTTATAGCCACGAAGAGGATATTGCTATGAGGCTTCAAACTCGACGCGATGAAGAAAGAATGAGGCGAGAAGAATTCCTTCACGAGATGGAACTTATGTATGGAAGAGTTCAACAGCAGCCGATGCTTTTTGAAAGATATTACGCACCGCGATTTCTGTCTACACCTATAGACACTCTGCAATTGTCTCCAAGAAAGACGCCAAAGAAACGCAGCAGCTCAAGGAATAAGACGTATCACTACAATAGTCCTACCCGATCTCGCAAAGTATCCATTAACGATACGGCCGAAACATACACCGGCGACGTTACAGAGTTCCTAAACAGAATAGACATTGATGACAAATACTCGGATTCGGAGGTTGTAACAGACAGTCTAGATAGAGGTAAACTCTAATTTTCGCTTATCCTTTTCACTTCAGCACCGTGATAATTTGTGTTTAGTAGAAACTAGGGAAGTACCAGAAGTTAATTTGTTGTAATTAAACGACGAACTCAATATTTTTGAGAAGAGTGTCTCAGGTTATTCTTTCTTTTATTAAATAAGTAATCATCCACATATAAATATTCCTACATAGAAGTATGTTAAGTATCTATAATTCTATATACATATAAAACTACTACACACACATTTTACTACTAAATAATTGATTAGACTACATTATCTAGAATCCATTTGAGATAGTGTGATACTGAAGCGTAGACACCCGGCTTCTTTATACCGCAGATGGTAGGCCCGAACGAAACTACTCCAACCAGGTAGTTTTTGGGCCCGTCAGGTGTATCAAATACCTGCAAAATTACATTAAATTTATGTAAATTATATGAATAACATAATGGTGCTTGTATAAATCCTCCTACTATGAAATAAAAAGCTATTCCTAGGCATATTACTTCAACCATCAAAACTGTTGATTCGGTAAATATACCTATACCTAATGTGTTACGTGTTAGTATTTCCTTGGAATTTAGAACATTATTGTCAGGTTAGTAGCGTGTTTTATAGATATTTAATTTTTATTGTCCAAATGAAATATAAGTTTATATTCATAAGTATCTAAGTAGTTAAATAAATCCCGATTTAATGAAATCTGAAATTGAATTGAATTAAAATCATTTAAATATTAGAAATCAATTAAGTTACATAATTATAAAATATTTTGGGTTTTGGCCTTGCAATAATTTTGATAGTGTAGGTTCAATGTATTTCATGCTTATTTTGAGCTTTCAACAAGTCGGTAGGTAGGTGCGGTTGAGCTTTAACTATTATGAGTTTTGTTGGGAAACCAAAATTACTTCACTACATAGTATAAAACAAAGTCGCTTTCTCTGGCCCTATATCCCTATGTATGCTTAAATCTTTAAAACTACGCAACGGATTTTGATGCGGTTTTTTTTAATAGATAGAGTGATTAAAGAGGAAGGTTTATATGTATAATAACATTCATTAAATAGTGGAGAAATACTTATAATATATATTTTATACCCGTGCGAAGCCGGAGCGGGCCGCTAGTATCTGTATAAAACATAACTGAGGAAGAATGAGTTAGAAATTTTAAATAGGTATTCGATATTTTTTGCTGATAAATGAAACAGTTTGAGTTGATAACATTCACACTGATGAAGTCAACTCACTGCACATAAATACATAGTACCTATATTGTAATAGCCGTTTCAACGTGACAAATCGGTTTCAACCATACGTATGTTTTATGAAGTTCAGGTAAGAAGAAGACTCACTACAGTTTTCTAAACAAAAAAATTGAAATTTTCAAGTTTTAAAAGAAAATGACTTGTTACTAAGTCACTGATCTAAAAACTGATAAACAGTATCCCGGAGATGTCTGTCGGAGATTATAAACCATCAAGTTTGTCTAGTATATTTTTTTTCTAGAATATTAATTAGATATAGGTATACTAGATGTATATTATAGTTTTTAGTAAACAGTGCGATGTGTAAGTTTATTTATGTTGTATAAATGATATTATTGAGGGGCTCGTAACTGCGTGGTTACCGCGAAAATCACACAGGTGATCTGCGAGGTTAAGCTAGGCTCGCCGCCGTCAGTCTTGGGATGGGTGACTGTTTTCACGTGTCGAGACCCCTCCGTGTTTTGGAAGGCACGTTAAGCCGTTGGTCCTCAGCCTGATCTCTCTCCGGTCGTGTTGGTCTACCGCTCCATTGGACTTTAATTGCAAGGGAAAACATTATAAGTCATATTACCTTCATTAGTGGACCTCCTGAATCGCCACCGCATGCATCCTTATTATGTTCTGCGCCTGCGCAGATTTCCGATTCGGCTAGTTTAAACCCCTTTCCGAATGAGTCACACAAGGTGGGTTGAACTATTGGTAACTGAAAGTAATATTTCGTATAAAATGAAGGTTTTTTTACTGTAATAACTTTCGTGAGTGTTATCCATATTACTTACTATATATAGTAAATAACCTGAAGATTATGCAAAAGAGTGAGAACGTTGTAAGAATATCTTATACATCTAAATAATGTGTAAATTAAAATCTGTCTACATGACTATCAGAATACCCAGTTGTTAGATACAAACAAAGCAGTTGAACAAATCGAAATTAGGTTCTCTATTATAGTCGTACTTATCTAATTGATGCTAACCAAGGCTACGAAAAATATTTTTAGAACATTTTACATTAGGTATGATACTTACAGGTACAACTTGTAGTATCTTGGCTCGTTCTTCTGTAGTCATGTTCATCTTGCCCCAGCCAGCTACTATCATAGTATCGCCTATGCGAAGATTAGCCAGTTGTTCAGTAGTCTTTGGTAAGCAGATGGGCGCCACATAATCTTGAAACAAGTAAAATAGTGTGATTATATTAAGTCGGTTCTTTTAAAACCTGTTAAAAGTAAATTGGAATTACATTAGGTATGTACATTATTTCATTAAATTAAAACTAAGGATAATATATTATTTTGAACCGGGTCACATGTAAGGTTCAAGGGACTATTAAATAAAAATACTTGCTCTCACAAAACAAGGAACCCACAGAAAATCCCATTAAGGCAAGTAAAGTTTTAGAACAACAAACTTAATTTTATTATTAGGTATGTGTCCACAGTTACCCTACCTTGAATAAGTGCTTACCATAAGATGAATGCTGGAGAAGTTCAGGGCCGAGCCCCAGAAGTAGATGACGGAGCAATTTAGATGCGTCTCAAAACAACTGGCCAGAGTTGGCCTCAAGAACAGTGGAAAATGAATGCTCAAAGAAAAAGCCTTGGCTCAGCAGAGGAGCCAATTAGGCTATTTAAATAAAAGAGACATTACCATTTAAGATAACCGGCTTGTCCAGCTCGATGATGGCGATGTCATTGTGGAAGGCTGGCTTGTTGAACGAGGGATGGCTGGTGATGTTCTTAACAGCCCGGTCCTGCACCGCCGGCGCACACACTTTCAGCTCACAGTCCGGATCGGTCCGGGTGTCGTGCTCGCCCACACGGACCGTAGTCCTAGTTTTAAAAATATCGATATTATCTTATTTTGTATTCTAATTATTACAGTGTACATGTTGTTCCTAATTACTTGTTGAAGATTAGCTCTATACAACTATATTGTGGAAGGTCATTGAAAATTTCGAAGACGACAATGCAAGTTCATTGCCTAAAATCACCGCATCTTTTTGTGTACAACTCTTTTGTCGTGATCGTGACCTTTCAAAAGTTTTGACTTACTCCAAATAGTTGTGAAAAACTAGATAACCATCAAAAAGTAACCATTAAGCTTTTATAACTAACCACTAACTGGTTTTCAAAAACAAGATTGTGATTTTGACTGGTACTTACAACACATAGCCATAGTCTGACTTTATCACGCAGTGTGCAGCTGTGACCACGTGACGGTCTGTCACCAGCGCGCCCCCACACATCCAATCCAACTCATCATCCTCTATAACATCAATATCAAAAATTAAACAAAACATTTTTTGTACAAAAGTAGCATCTTTACTCGAAATTTTAAGTACGATAAGCATCTAGTTGTTTCTAAATGTTTAGAAGGCAGATGTTATGTACCTATTAACAAAACATTCGCTATCTAGGCTCCTACTCAAACAGAATGATAAACTGCTAACAAAAATATTTGTCATACATTTTGAGTATTTATGTTTTGGAGACCTGGTTTGACAACTCATTTATTATCTTAATTGAATGTTATTTTTTTCTGTTTCGTAGTTACAAATTCTTTTCTTACTTACTCTTTGATCTTATACCACATTTTTTACACATAAGACTGTGCTTTTACTTTACTATCTATGTATACTTGAGTTTTAATTTACTTAAATTAAAACTTGGTACATAATACCCTAGAGTAGCTCTGGAAGCTGCTGTTGATCCGCGCGCTTAAAGTTCCTCTTTATTTTTATTAAATCACCTGACTGTAGGATCTGTTATGAAGATAGGTATCATCTATGTAATATATATTATATAAGATCCACTGTGACGCTGTGAGCCTGATGTAACAATAGGCTTGTTTGCCACAAGGAACTTATAATGATGAGTTGCGATTGTTGCGAAATGTGGGTGTATAGACTCCTGACATAATTAAACAAGCCTTTAAGTGTTACAGGCATGATGGGCACACAATATGTATCCCTATCTAGAAAAAATAACACGTTAATCGGATTTTATCCTGGAAATTGGTAATGATTAATTAGATATTTACATGAATCACTATTTATTATGTATTAACTAATAATATAAGCGGATGATATTTCCGCTAAGTGGAATTGACCTCTGGCTGCAATAAAGTAAGATACTCTATTGCTTATGATGTAATGTTGATAATGATGTCAGGTTCGAAGAAGTACCAATTTTCCGGATATGTTTTTGTAGAAAATGTTTTTTGTTAATTCATTGGTCTTAGTTTCAATTTTCGTCAAAACGAACTAGCACATGTTGAAAGACAACTACTAATAACTACTACATTCTTGTAATTTTCAGAGACTGAAGTCTCACCGATCTAGCAATAGCTGCCTTCTCTTTTCGTAGCTAATACACGTTAGAAAGAAGAAAGAAGATCCAAAGTTCCACAAAAGTCTAGTTATAGTTGAGATATCACAATAATGTCCAGACCAACGTATCCGAGGCGTGCGATCCAAGGGAACTGTCCCAGTGCAGCGTTGACTCCGCCGATGATTCGGTCAGCAGCACTGTCTCCACAATCCACTGGATCTAGCTTTTTCCACGCCGGGTGTTTCGCTATTTCTACTGCAGATAGTTTTGTTTCATCTGTTTTAAATTGGATAACTTTAATGAAATAATCTTTAAACAAATTGAGAAATAAAATAAAGATACATGTAAAAGACCCCATAAGACTTAGCATGCCTTAAGGTAGCCAGCCCAGTGTTTATTCTATACATTTATATTTATACGCACATATAAATGCTGTAAAACTGAATTCAGCCGTAGATTAAAAAGGTTATCAGACTGCATTGACAATTTTAAAACGGTACACTATGATATTTATTGCCTTTTCTCTTTTTCTATGAAATAAAGTAAATTCTCAATCGATATTGTTATTTTGCACTATATCAAGTGCGCGGAGCGTGTTTCCAAATCCCCATAAACGTAACCCCTTGTCACCCTCATTATAACTACAAAACCTACTCAATCTAGTAACATTGAAATGATTTCCGAAATCTTAACAAATAACTGATTTACTACATATATTATACAAACTTTTAGCCTTAGCCAAAAAGTTCTAGTATTGGGTAGAATTTCCAAAATTTCCTTCCTTACAGTTGCAGATGTGTAGTTATTTTTTTATTCTTCCGATGATGTTGAATTAGGACTTGTTTTAATAAGTTATGAGAAAGAATGAGTCCAACAACCCATGACCATAATATTCATACTTGAAAACGTCGAATCAGGTTGTATCTTTTAGGACTCTGTTATTGTTGGTAAATATCGTAATAGGTATAAGCACACGAATGAGAGATCTTACATTGGTACCTATGAGTATAAGATATTTCGTCCGACTGTTACAAAGATTGCCTTGTATGGCAACATTCACACGACGCGCGACGGAAGAAAACAACAGTATGTACCTACGTATTCAAATCTTCTGACTAAAAATGTATATATATATATATATATATATCTGTTGGAAAAACCGAAGAATGATTTAATGCATGACTTTAACTGTGTTTATAGTGCCTTCTTAGAACCTAAGCAAAATTAATACTAAACTAATATATACTACATAAAGACGCAACTTTAAATTGGAAATGGTGGATCAGACAGCTAATTATCACAATGTTGACTCAAATTATTGTTATGATATACTATTACATGTTTGATATAGCAATGGAATTTAAAATTGATAATTCCATATTTATATTTGATAAAGTTTGGGCATCTGCCCCCTTACCTTGAACTCTTAAAGCAGGACGCCGCATCATACTGCACAGAGTGGCGTCTCGCTTCCACATCGTAAACTGTCCTGCTTTAAGAGTTCTTGGTAAGGGGTCTGGTTGGTATTTCAAGAGGTATCATAGAGCTCCAAGTAGCGACTATGTGTAATTTACTGTAAAATGCAAATCCGATCGACTTTATCACACGGTCCAAGGCTTAACATTGTTATGTGGCTCCATGCTGGGTTTATGACTAATTCTTAAGTTGTTCCGAACATATCACCTTTAAGAAAACCCGAGTAGCTACTGTAAACAAGTTTTAAATACAAAATTATACAGTCAATAGTACCTTATAGTCGCTACGAAGCTCTATCAGGTTGTTTTAAAACCCAAACAAAATGCTTCAGAATTATTTAACCAACCTTTTTATCATCACATTTAGAAAAAGTAGCATAGTGCAAATAATTCAGAATATTAAAATAACAAACGAATGGCGTGAATGGCTGGCGTGTTACCAAAAAATCTTTTAAACACTAGACCGAGTTAAAAAGACTTTTACGGTAGAAACGAAGATAAACATCATCCTTATTTTGTTTGGGTTAGAAAACAAGTCCCGTACACCCACCTCTTTTAACTTGGAAACATGTGAGTCTGAATATATTGCATCTAATATTGTGCCACTGGACCCATGTACCTGCGAATCCAGTCACAATTATATTCAAACACCATTAAGAACAACTTGTTTCTTACTAAGGGATTTCCTCATAAAATGATAATGTTATGATTAATGAGCAATTCATAAAACGACGGTGTGAACCTAATTGTTTCTACTAAGTGGTTTCATAAGCACTTCTGTATACTGTTATCTTAATAAGAAAACACATTATGATAATAAACATAGAACATAAAAGGTACAGAATACTTATAACCTAGTATGACTATCACCGGGAATATACCTGATCCCAAAGATATTAAAATGATTACCAAAAGTTATATTCAAGGAAGGAAAAGTAATCAGCTTCCTTGCAAAAATTTAATTGATTTTATTTGAAATAAATTATCTCTTGTCTCTAATGAACACTTATTTAAAGTGAAAGGGTAGTTCTAGTTACTAGTTTACACGTTAGACTTAGCCACGTAATTGAAATCATTATGAGTAATAGAAATTGAGAAAATATATATTTGATAAGTCAACTAGGTAAGTGAATGGGACGTCTATATTTATTTTTTCAAAAAATGTAATTACTCCGTGAAAGTAAAAAACACTAAAGGAATATTAATTTGGATTGTAAACGAAATGCTAACAGCATTAATGAATTTGAAATAAATCGATTAGCTTACCCGTAACGGCGTAATGTAGCAGAATTGTAAACGCTAACGTGTACCGCCATTCGATCGAAAACATAATTGGTGTTATCCGTTTATTATTTTCAGACAAATATATTTGTGAAGTTTGTTGTTTGAACAAACGTTCATGACTGCTAGGTTTACGTTTTCAGTGTACGGTTCAAACGCGCAAGAAGTGCGCTGCAGCGTATAAACGATATTAGTTACGCGCGTGTTCTACACTGTTCTCACCTAGCTTAGGGTAGCAACCGATCCTTACAGTACCGCAGGTATATTCGTTACCATCACTAACATCCCATATAAAGCACACGCTTCATTATCACTAAAAACCGAACATCGTTCCCACAAGTACAACTAAGCAGAGGTCTAAAGTAATTTAAGAAACAATATCTATATTAGTTAAACTTTTGTAATATCAATTATTTTTATACAACCATCGTTTAAAATGTGACAGAAAATGTTTCCTTCCTAGAGACGATACGGTCTATTTATAATTATTACGATAAGAAAAATATCCACTAACCTACCTGTTGATTAGTGTTATAATCAATTATTTTGAATTATATACTCAACTCATATAATGAAGTAAAATGAAACAAAGGTTGTTTTAGACACCAATTACAAGTACGTTTATAAGTACGTACCTACGTAATTCATCATGGAAAATGTAAACATCCAATGTCAGTTTATAAGCTGAACGCTGCTGTGGCAATGTGATCGGACTGAGCCACGCCTTGTTTGTGGGTTTGATTCTACACGGGAGAAATACTTGTATGTAGGTATCGATAATATTTGTTTTATTTAATTTAATTAATTTCTATACAAATTTGTAGTACAGCCTTGGCGGTGGCTCTGGGCTCCCTGGAGCTGCATGCGGCAGACCATTTCTCAAAAAATCTATACCTCAATTTACATAGTCACATCCACCCATGTCATAAAAGGCCTGCATTTTAGAGGGCTGTGACTCGCTAAAAGTTACATTGGCACTTAAATTGAGGTCATTAGGTACCTACATACCTAACTTCTTTCGCAATCATTATTATGAATTAAGATTTAATCTTTTATAAAATTATGAAATCTATATTTTCTATATCTACGTGAAGCGAAAACTTCGTAACCCTTTTTGAATATAGTGCGCAAGGAAGAGTTTAAGATGTAGCATAGATAGATGTTATACCGATGAAGAAATGAAGTTTTTTTTTACGAAAATATATTTTTCCAAATTCTTAATGAATTTGGTTGAATATAGACCAGCTATACTCAAAGTGTGTTCCGCGGAACCCTAGGGTTCCGCGATACCACTGTAGGGGTTCCGCAAGAATTTAGAAAAAAAATCAAAACACCTCTCTCTGGTCGACGTTTTGACTCCGCGGCCGCGCGTAGGGTTCCATCAAGTATTTTGCTTCCCAAAAGGGTTCCGTCACCAAAAAAGTACAACAGCACTGATAGCCCAGTGGTATGACTGTTGGACTGCCAAGTCAAAGGTCGCAAGTTCAAATCCCGGCACGCACCAAGGTCTTTTCGAATTCATGTGCGTACTAAAAATTAGTTATCAGTTGCTAAAAACGGTGAAGGAAAACATCGTGAGGGAACCGGCATACCTGAGAGATTTTTCAACGGTGTGTAAAGCCATGTCAGAGGCCTAGAGGCGGTTTAAACTCTGACACCAGGTTGATCATCAACCATACGATAAGAAGAAGAACCAAAAAAGTTTGAGAACCACTGCTATAGACCATTGGCTACCACCAGAATAAATATTTGTCCTTAGTTATTATTAGTGCGTGAATAACGAATATAGTAGTTCTAGATTGGTAGTGTGATTTGGTTAGTATGATGAAATTCATATCAGACGTGATACCTAATGTGTTGATTAAATGACAACTGAACCTGTTCCTGTATTCGTATGAATTTGATTGTACTTAAATCAATATGTAGATTCGACTTCGTACTTCTGCGACTAAGATTCGGACTGACAGGTTTTTACGGAACGGTCTTGTTATTTCGATTTGGAAAATAATTCTGACAACTTTAAGATAATCTTTAGACTTCCTTCCTTAATGATCAACTTAAAAAATAAGTGCCTACACGCGATACTATAAACACCTTTTATTAAAAGGATAAAGTGAATACAACCTTTAGATGCTATTCGTTTTTTTCACAAAATGTTGTACTTATTTTTTCTATTATCTACATATCTTCTTTAAAGTTTAGTGGATCCTGAATATTGCTTTTGAAGAAATAAGTAAGTGAATGTCAGTTGAAATGTATTTTGATTGCCTAGCCGATGCTCTCTTTTGGTTTCACTTTCATAATTCTAATTCTTTTGTTAAGATTATTTCGTATACAATCAAATCGATAGTAAATTGATGAGTTCGCTGTATTGAGATGATGAGACCCGTAGTTCATGGCCATTGACACTTCTTTAACTTCCTTAATTCTTACATCATCCGCATTTTTAACGTCTATTTAGACTCTGGTGATTATTAAAAATTGCATTTTAATAATGAGTTTTTTTTTAATCGCTCTTTATTCAAACACAATTTTTAAAGCGGTTGTGATGGCGTGATGGTTATTATAAAATAAATAAAAAACCGAATACTTAAATCTCGTCTAATCGTAGCCATATTTGTTTAGGTATATATATATATATGTATGTATATCTGTTTATCGTTATGCCTGTGTCTAATTGAATTAGTTAAAGTTGTAGCTTGAAAATTGATTACAAATTCACTATATCAGCATACACCATACAAATAGCAATATTTATTGCAGTTTATTTAAATATTTATTAGTATTAGACTAGTGCCGAGTGGTATCCGGCCTAGAATAGACCACCCCCTTTTCTCCCGTGGCTGTCGTAAGAAGCGACTAAGGGAAAATCCTGAAGATGGGCAGCAGCGTCTTCTGTAACTTCACCACCAATACTGCGATCCCCAACTTGCCAAGCGTGGGGATTACGGCCAATCCCCTCCTCCCTACAAGGGGGAGGCCTATGTTCAACAGCGGACGACTTCCGGCTGATGATAATGATGAAGATTAGACTAGAAAATAAATTTCTATAAATGTAGTAAGTAGGTTTTTTACTAGGTAGTTAAGTACGAGTCCGGAAATAGGTAGGTGCCTACTTACATAGTTATTTCTACCAGTTCATAAACGTAGTTTTACATATTTCCGGCAATCATTAAAGTGATTCATCAGGGTCAGGTAATAATAACAAAAAGGAACGAATCGTACAGTTTCTGAGAACATAATTTAAAAGCATAATTTAGCAAGTGTTGGCGTTGTGATTATTTTCAGCACCAATAAAATGAAGCAGTTTTTATTTTCATAGAATTCGGAAAAGCCAACTAGTGTTAGAAATAACACACATTAATAATACATACATAAAGTCACGCCTGTTTCCCAGAGGTGTAGGTAAAGACTAAGGATTTCGCCACGATCTTGCCCCTTACACCTCATTGAGTGATTGCTGATAGCCGAGCGGTATGACTGTTGCTAAAAACGATGAAGGAAAACATCGTGAGGAAACCGGCACACCTGAGAGATTCTTCAACGGTGTGTAAAACCATGTCAGAGGCCTACAGGCGGTTTAAACTCTGACACCAGGTTCTTCATTAACCATACGCTAAGAAGAAGAAACTCATATCGGTTTAGGGTAATCCTAACCTGGCCATTCTTCAGAACATTTCTCAAATAACAGTATAAAAAAATACATACAGACGAACATAAAACCTCCTACTGTAGCTACTAGTTTGCGCTTAGGGGCTCCTAGTGTTGCTCCTCATCGATGTCACTGTGGTGAAGCAGTCGACAGCCTCGGACGGCATGGTCTGTCCTGCAGTAGGAGTGCTGGTCGCATACCAAGACACGCTACCTTGAATGACATCATCCGTCGTGCTCTTGTCACCGCCGGCGTACCAGCTGTATTAGAACCAAATGGCTTGGTACGTGACGATGGAAAGAGACCAGATGGTATGTCGTTGTTGCCATGGAAATTAGGAAGGCCTTTGGTGTGGGACGCAACGTGCGTCGATACCCTTGCACCTTCTCATGTTTCTGGATCAGCAGTTTGCGCTGGCACTGCTGCTGCTGCTGCGGAGACCCTTAAGCGGCGAAAATACAATAATCTGATTGGGAATTGTATTTTTGAGCCGTTTGGGGTCGAAACATTTGGGCCATGGGGTCCGAGCGCCCGAGCCTTATTTAAAGATCTTTCAAAACGTTTAGTCGATGCTTCGCGTGATCAGAGGGCTGGTTTGTTTTTAGGTCAAAGAATCAGTATTGCCATTCAACGTGGCAATGCTGCCAGTCTTCTGGGCACGTTTCCTTTTGACAACGATGAGGAAGAATACTTCGATGCTTTTTAATTTTAATTTTATATTTAAGTTGTAAATAGTTTTTAAAGGAGGTAGAATTTAAATGTGTATATGTATATAATTATTTCTAATATAGAGATAAATTAAAAATCGATAAACCTCCTCCTTTTTAAAGTCGGATAAAAATAAAATAGCATTTTTATTTACTCGACTTTACGGATTACTGTTGATAAGACTATTCTAACTAAAAGCAATTCATCATTAACTATGTGAACAGAAAGTTAGATAGAATATGCTTTATTTTACACTAAAATTTTTACATTACCGTAACTGTTGCAGCTGAAGAACAGTGATTACTTACAGCAAGCCGAGGATGTCGAGTGTCGAAACAACTACCGCCACACTGGCGAGTGTTTAGCTTAATACATAAGTAAACGACTTATTTAATTTATTCACATATATTACCTATGACATACAATTTACTCTATCTAGATCTAGACTCATAGCAGATCCAAATGCAAATTCTTTATTGCGAACTAAGTGTACATAATTTTGCAGTTGTTAACAATAGGTAGGTTCTTAGAACTTAGTTGCCTGTTAAGGCATTGCAATTTATATAGTATTTAATATTACAATTAAGAGTATACATCAACAGTGTTACAATTATACAGTTTACATTATACTAAATTAATTATAATCATTACTCATACATTTCATAATATATCACACTAATCTTATAATTTATTTCGCATTTTATTAAGTATTATCATTTTGAGCAGTTATTATTTTTCCTCAAGGAATTCTTTTATCGAATAATATGCCTTTTTAAATAGAAAGTCTTTTAGCTTCCTTTTAAATTTACCAATTGGTTTTAGGTTCTTGATGCTTATTGGTAATTTATTATATATTTTTATGCCCATACAAAATATACTATTGCTATACATTGTAGTGTGAGCTGTTTTATAGCGCAGCGTATTTTTAAGTCTACTGCTTGTTAATGTGTCGTAACTACTGATATTGGATTTAACTAAAATTGAGGCCTCGTAGATGTATAGAGCAGGGAGGGTTAATATCTTGAGGTTTATGAAATGAGGTTTACATGAATCTGTTTGGTGTATACCACATATTGATCTGATACACTTGTTTTGTGCCTTGAACGCGATTTCTTTATCAGTTGAGTATCCCCAGTATAGTATCCCATACGATAGAGTGGATCCCACATAAGCATGTTAAGCAATAAGTAGTGTGGGTCGGCTAGATACTTTTTTGAGCATGTAGAGTGCATAAAAGAATTGATTTAATTTGCTACATACACTATTTACATGTGTTTTCCATGACATATTAGAATCTATATAGATACCTCAAAATTTTGTACTTGTAACCTCAGATACAGTTTCATTATTGTACTGGATAGATAAGGGAATTGATTTGGCGTTTTAATTTTTGAAGATCATATAGTGGTCAGAGATTGGCAAAACTGCACATCCTAATGTAGAAGAGTAGAAACGATACTCTACATATGCTATGGCTGAAAAATCAAGAGTTATTTAAAAAAAGTCACACCTGTTTCCCCGTAGGATAGGCAGAGACAACAGATTTCCATTTGCTTCAATCCTGGCATACTTCATCCGCCTCATTCACTCGCATCACATTCCTCATACACGCTCATCAGTTAAGTGTACTCCTCACGAGACCCTTGTGCAGAACATCTACGATTTGACAGGCGTGATTTTACGTATATTTGGTATGTATTTTAAGAAATAAGTTTTGGAAATTGGTTTATTGCACTACTCAAAAAAATCCATTTCAGACGAATTATACTGTTCACACTTACATTAATGTACCTGATAAACCTTGCCTTCTGTGTTTGCCAATGTCTATTAGGGGCTAAAATATACCTAATGGTACAATTTTCTAAACCAGCCCCCTTACCATGAACTCTTCAAGCAGGACAGTTTAACATGTGGAAGCGGGACGCCGCTACGTGCAGTGTAATGCGGCGTCTCGCTTCCACATCGTTATATACCGCAAAGTATCTGTATACTTAAGCCTAGATTTAACTAGACCTACAGACGCAATAACAGTATTTCTCCCTATATCGGGAGATATACATAAATATAACATTCGGGAAATGATCAGCTTAGCATCGGGGCGCCTGACGGTCAGATTATTTTTCATTTTATCCGAATCAAACTTTGCAAACTCGTCGAGCCTGCTAGACGGGTAAGTAACCTGCAGTTTTGTTTTCATTATGCATGATTACAGGTTCCAAGACCTGTCGAGCCCAACGCCACCTGACCAGTGTAAGCGAACGTAACAGAAGTGTTTGACAAAAAGTAGGTATATGTATAATATATGCTGCCGATCAGACACAGTGTGTTTTCCCGCGGAACTAGTATGGTAATGACCGTCTCGTTAATCTAGTCGCCGATGACCCACTACGTCACTGTCCATCTTCTCATTCGAGCGGTATCGGTTGGTCCTATTTAAGTAAATTCCAAGTTTGAAAAGAGATAAAAAAAAAAACAGCTTAAGGAAAATAACACATGTGTGAACGGTGTTTGTAAACTCGTATAAAACGAAGCGACGCACTGCCTGACCTGTGCTTTATCAACGGATAACCCATCCAATCACACAATTCATTTTGTAGGTCCACATATTCTGAAGGAAAAAAATTGCGATCATAAGTGCTTCTCAATAATGTCTATTAGTGGTTCTCTAACTAGTCAATAGTGTAGTTTAATTCCTAGTTCGTTAGGTTTGTGCGGTCGGAGTGATCTGTGATTTATATTTATTGAAGACAGTGATGAAAACGTCTGATAATGTTCAAGTTTATAATAACCGCGACTTTGTTCCTGCAATTATTGCTGCTCACAGAATGCTGTAAGTGCAATTTGATTTTACACCTGACATTAAACTTAAAACGGCGATGGATCGGAACGTAAATAATTAATTAATGTGTGTTTTTACACCCGTGACTAAATGCGCGCTTATTTGAATCATTAACATTGATTAGCCTGACCAAAGTAAATTATGGTGGTATAGCATGTAAATTTAACATACTCGTAGTTTTCTGTAATGTAAACAGTACCAGTTGAGATGAGCTACAACTGAGAGGTTATCAATAATAAAAAGAACCTATATAAACTACCTACGTACTATAGTTGTGTACAATTATGAAATATATATTAATAAATATATATATAGCAATAAATATTCTTTGATATCTATTGCTTATTAGCTATTGGGCATTTAGCATCCAGTAAAATTGCTTACCTACTTATCTACATGACACTGCGTAGATCGTCTGACAGACACAGGCCTATGACGATGATTAACGAAAAAAAATTAATATTATAAATGATGTTGATTTGTAATACAGCGTATGTAATCGGTGTTATAAAGACTAGAAAATGTAAGTTGATGTTAAGTAGCACCTAGAGTATGCATTTATAAAATATAATAGTAGGTACTTACCTAGTAAGAATGATACTGATTAAAGCAAAATATATTTATAATTAAGTTATATTTATTGTCTTTATCGGTATCTGTACTAGAAAAAGGTCAATTTTTATTTATCTTTTTGAAATAGGTTCATTGACTTATAGGTAATGAGACTGGTAATAATGTTTCCTATCCTAATCATAAATTACGTATCAAAAATGATGTTTTATCTCTGTATTCTCTTATAGAGTGCCCTAATGAGAACAAACATAGGTAATAAGGTATGTGAAACACGTACTAAGGAAAATAATTGTAAGTTAAACAAAACATATATTTACAATACATAATGTATTGAGGCAATTTGTTATGCATATATTATTTATATACAACTGGAATTAACTGTGTATGCAATACAACATACCTGCAGATCAAACAGACAAAGTATTATCATCACATATAAATTTTGACCCAAGTTGAACTGACACTATCATTTTAGGTAGGTAGGTAGGTACCTAATAGTTTCGTCGAAAGAGATTGTTCAACTCAATCTTCCAAGAATTCTTAGACAAATACATGTAATCCACTAAGGATCGTATTTTTGTTCTGAAATAAATAAGTAGGTAGGTAGGAACGTAGTCTTTCTGAGAAATGATAACAACATTAGTATATATATATATATAGTATAAGAGTGTTCATTTCGTGCTACACAAAAAGTGTCAATTTTGGGGACGAGGGTATGACTACCATGCAACTGAAAGACCATCTAAGTGCATAGCCTGTACAATCTGTACAATGCTTAGTTATACTAATCACGATCACAAGTTGAATAAATTGATTTTGGTTACGATCCATCGTATCCAAATAAAAAAAGGATCTAAAGAAATACGGTTACCGCATTTCTTTGGTTGCTAACCGCCGGTTGGGTCTAGGTTGCATTCTTCGTTATAAAACATGGAATGCCTAAAATAAACTTGGAAGGCAATAAGGTAGGGGAAGGGGGGGCATGATGGGGTAGCTAAGGAAAATAACATAAATACAGCATAATCACTATGTTTATTACTCTTACTAATTTATGGCACGTTATGTTATTAATCTAACTATAATTTGGCACAGTCTTTGGAAAATGAACTTATCACATTTTTTAATAATTAATCATTAATAGGAACATTATGAAAAACCATCTTGCCCCATACTATGGGGTATGATGGGGTAGTGAAATTGGGGCATGATGGGGAAGGCTAATTAATCTCACAAAACAAACAAATGTGTTTTTACTCCAGATCTTCACTGACCGTTTGGTCTTTTGTTTATTTTTAGCATTCCTTATGAGGCGAGGATCATTAGAAATGGATGTTTTACCTGGCTTTTTCAAATTTTCTAGCTCATTTTTATAAGAAGTTGAGGTAATTATGGCTGTTTATCCTCGCCGGTATCGTTTCCTTTCTTCAATTCGTTGAACAGAAGGAATTGGCAAAATATCCCAAGGGGATGCATTTTCGAAGCAAGACGTCAGATCACGGCATGCCGCACGATTGGCTGGTCTAGGAGAACAAAAACATCCAGGTTCAGGTTCGGAGACGGGTGTTTTAACAACTTTTGGTGTGACTGGTGCGTAACATTCGGTGATTAACTCTGTCTAGGTGGAGTGGAAGATGTCGTTGTAGCTATTTTTTAACATATCGCTCCAAAGTAGTCTGAGGCACTGTGTATGCAGAAGCAGCCTTTCTGTATCCCATCTCTTTGCTTAAAACTTTATCTATAGCTGTTTTCATAGCATCTGTCGACCAATCACCTTTTAGTTTTTTTCTTGTAAGTGCGTACCATGATTTTACCTTAAAAATAATAAACCAATGTAATTTATTTAGAAATTGAAATGAACGCAGACCCACAACCCCATTTTGCCCCAATACCCCATCATACCCCACACCCGATACCCCATCTTGCCTCAAAAGGTAACATTGACCAAAAAAAATTTCACTAATAAAGTGTTCAACGGATTCATACAAACAGCATACAATATCAAAATAAACAACACTAGTAAACAAAGATCAAAAAGACATAAATAGAGTGATCATAATTACCTTAAAATAATGACGTTTGTCCTTACACAAAATTAGATCGACGAAACGTTAAAACAGTTTTCCGTTTATAAACTAAAGACGCGTGCTCCCTCACTCACAGTTTCTCTCGCACTAATCGTTGGTCAACTGAGGCTTCCTATTGGCGTAGTGCTTTCTATTCACAAACGTCTAGTTTCTTATATTTGTGCGGTACCCCGTCTTACCTCGATACCCCGTCATGCCCCCTCTTCCCCTATAGGTTTAGAAATTACTTACGTAATAATACATGTCGTTGGTGAAGCTTGAATTCTTCGAAGATCAAGACTATGCTTGGATATGAGCATGATGATAGCAAGGTTTGAGAAAAATAAACGACAGGGACCGATGCCGATCTATCGCCTGCTGATGATATACGGTATACCTATAATGCATCGTCTCCATTACCTACGAAAGTGAAAAAGAAACCTCGGGATGGTCTTTGCACTCAGTTGTCGATTGCAAGACATGCCGAGTTCTTGAGAAGAAGTGCTAACTGCTAAGGCTAGGCCAATTATATTTACAAATCTGTCTTTGAATGATTCGGATGAATTTTTGAGGCCAGCTAAAGTACAGGATTTGCGCTTCACATATTTAAAAAAAATGCACTCTAACAGTTGAAATTTATATGATTACTTTACTAACAAAAATATTGTATTATATTACAGTATATTCCGGAGACAGCTGCATTATTGAAAGTCGAATGGGTAGCTGTTTACCTATACCAGATTGTAATGATGTCGTCAGAGAAATCAAAGCAGCAGGTAGCCCAATGCCCGTATATATGAGGATGAAGTTACAGAAGCTAACATGCGGTTTCAATGCAAATGACCCTATGGTAATTATAAAGTTGATAAAGCCATTTAGATAAAATCTGTTCAGTCATTTATTACTGCTACGATATAGGATTATACCTATTCAGACAACGGAAAACTCATTTGTAATTCATCGTTTTATTATGTAATTTAAATTAATAAAAGTAGTATCTAACAGTCTTTACACAGCTTCACTAAAGGCTCAATTTAATCAAAATTACATTTTGACAGATTTCTTTAGTGAATGTCGAATGCCTAGGTTGATTCTTATTAGCAAAAAACTTCGTCCGATTCAGTGATGCCAAGTATCAGACAATATTTATTTTCAACATTTATTCCAAATAAGTACTGTACGGTTCATGATAATTGATTGTAACCAATAAAGACGCTACTTATAAAGTATTTAAAATAAAATGTTATAACTAACTTTTAAAATTTATTAACTAAATGATTTCATTGTTTTGTGGGACTTTCCAAAGACTGATTCTAAGAAGGACAGTAATAAACTTGAAGGAAGTAATAAATAACCATGACGTGAAAACATAATTGTAAAGTTAGTTTACAGTAATATAATTAATTATTATTAGGAATTACATTCTGCTAATTCCAACTGAGATGCAGTCGCCGTATATTAATCACAATACTAACATGACTAATGAATGTTTAATTTCTGCGACTACACGTTTTTTGGTGTGTTGCAGATTTGTTGCCTTCCTCCGTTGGATGAACAGACACAATCACCGAACTGGGCAAATCAAGGTTCTGAAGGCTCCACGAATCCAAATCGTGGTGGAAAACCCTCTATCAACACTGTCTCCACCGATGACAATGTGGAACCATTTACTAGAGCCACATTAGATGTGAAGAATGGACCTATTACAGTTGAAAGCCATCCTAATCTTAGCCTCCTTCCTATGCAATGTGGCAATATTGAAAGTGACAGGATATGGGGAGGCAATAGGACAAGACTCTATGAAATGCCTTGGATGGTGTTGTTGTCGTATGATTCAGGTAGGCCTGATGTCAGAATATTTCTATGCAAACCACCAGTTTTTGGTTGTACGTAGATAACTTTATAATCGATATAAATCTTAGAATCAAGGTGAACTCTTTACGCATTAGTCAAGAAACATAATAGGTACATTTACGCACTCTTACTATTTGTAGGTCGGGGAACAAAGTTAAGCTGCGGTGGTTCACTTATCAACGAGTGGTATGTTCTGACCGCGGCTCACTGCGTGGCTTTCTTGGGTAACAGAATGCGCCTGAATGGAGTGATCCTCGGGGAATATGATGTGAGACATGACCCTGACTGCGAAATGTCAGATGGTAAAGAATACTGTGCGCCAAAAGTAAAGGTAAGGGAGTTTCTTTGAATCTTATAAATAATTTAATCCATTCAATCGAACTTCCTGAATTTCGATAAATTATAATAGGCGAAGGCATTTTATTTTTTAAACACTTAAGTATAAAATTCCATAATAAGCTAGTCATGGAAATAGTCACATTCCAGAAAAACCATTTTGTTGACGTCTGCAAAGGCTAAGGTCATTGTAGAAACTTGCATTGCTTTCCATTTTATTTATAGGTTTTTTATAACATTACATCATTTTCCTTCCGGGTTATCACAATGCGCAAAACGCCTGTGCTCTCGCTTTGATCCTTATATTTTCATTTTATTTTTCCTTCTTCTAGCATCGTTTAATTAAAATTCGTATCTATTTTATTTTGCAGAACGTGTCAATAGATTATGTAGTGGCTCATCCAGGATACACACGCCAATCGCTTGTTGATGACATAGCCTTAATAAGATTGAGCACACCAGCAGATTTTACACTAAGTAAGTTACATATTAGCATAAATTACAATTCAAATACCCTCTCCAATATGAAAACACACACTACTTGTAAAATAAAAGCTTTCTTCTATCATTATTATTTCTGTTTACAGACAGTATGAAGCCTTTGTGCTTGCCAACCACCGAAGACCTTCAAAGGGAGTCACTGATCGGGCTTAACGGCGTTGTGGCAGGCTGGGGTGTTACAGAAGATGGGCTGCAGTCTCCCGTACTGCTAAGTGTCGATCTCCCTGTCATCACACGCGAAGACTGCAACACAGCTTATCGCGGGTACGTTCACCAAATTAATAACATGTGTATGCAGAGATCCATTTTTTTGTGAGCGTTGATTAAGGTTTATTTTATGCTGGCAATCAGAACCTATTAAGTATGTAGGTACATTGACTTTGGTTACTTAACCTTTATACAAAATATACACTTTATTAGTAAAATCTTTTCTTGTATCCCATTTAGGACACCTCAAGTGAAAGTGACTCAGATTTGTGCTGGTGGAATTAAAGACAAAGACTCTTGCGGTGGAGATTCTGGCGGCCCGCTTATGTACCCCGGCAAGTTGGGAACCTTTGGGGTACGGTACATTCAACGAGGGATCGTTTCTTACGGCCCCAAGCGTTGTGGCATCGGGGGCTTCCCAGGAGTGTACACCAACGTCGCATACTACATGGATTGGATACTTGACCACATGCATAGCTGAAAATGATATAACGAAGTATTCAGAAATGAAACAACGAATAATTTTGATTTTTAAATGTGCCATTTCTTAGTCGTATTATACAGGGCGACTTTACACGTTGTGATGTAACTACTGGGCTTATTACCGGTATGTTTAGGTCCACCAAGAAAACGCAATATCCTTACCTAAACAATAAACGAACTTTTTTATTAGGCATGCATTTTGACCAAGTTAAGATAATAGTGAACTTTATACATAAGGTATTTTAGGCGTAAATCCGATTAACAACACAATATTGTTTTATATATTTAAGTATGTGACGCAATTATGTGAATAGGGGTTACAACCTGCATTTAACTGTCTTATTGTTTGTCTTTTATACCTATATTTAGTTCTTTGTCTCCACTGACTAGTCTTTTAGACGTATTTTATTTATGACGTGATACAGTACCGTATCCAATGATTTTGTATCACAATGTATTACTTAATGGTAAAATAAAAGATAATAAAATTATCTAATTTATACTTTTTTTTAATTATTTATTTTTGGGTTTAAGTCTAAAGACTTTTGAAGAAAATTGTGCTCGGATGTGCAGGTGGCAACAAAACATCTCAAATAATTAATCAAAGTAATTAACATAACTGTTGTCATGGCACTATACGTGATTACCTAATATAAATTATACTATTACCATATACTTATTTTCTCTATGCTATTACTCTATGCTATTACCAAACTCACGTAGAAGATGATTTGAAATTAGCAATACCACCAAATAGGTCCCACATGCATATCCTCTAAATTCCAGCAATGCAAGTCTACTTTGCTTAGCCCAAAGCTTTCGTAACAATTATGTCGACTAGATTTACTGTATTATATAAATTGTAAGACATTCACGATTCATAAAATCTCCTATAAATATGTTGTTAAATACAATACAATTTGTGCAATGTGTGTGTCAAGCTGTCCATTGCCTTACCAAGATCCTAATTAGGATCTTGGTAATATAATGGACAGCATTTACAATACGCACTTAAACAAATTGTATTGTATATACCTCCTTGGCTGACCAAGACTGCTGACATCTGTTTACAATTCAGAAACTGCGTTGTTCGAAGGTTTATGCCAGTCTTGAGGTTTCCGCAGTCGATAAGTTACGTAAATATTATTCGAGCACCTTCATAATATCGCTAGCTTTCAGAATAATAATCGTTGTTTAACTCTCAGAGGAAGAACTAAAGTTTTGTGTCTATTGCTTTATGTTTGCTCCGGTTGCTATCGTCGCTCTATTGTTTTTATACATTTATATTCACGCCTGACATCTTTGTAGGGGCAGGCAGATGTTTTCTCTTTTATCATGGTATATACGATATATTCATACATTCTCTTCGTCGCGTATTGTGCGTATTATCAGCCTCGCCATCGCTAGCGCATTACGTCTCGCTATCTGACAGAATGGAATGGTATTCTTAAGCCCATCCTTCCACGGACAAAATCTTGTCTTATTTTGGTATTTACAGAAACCTGAATAAGCACAACATATTTGGTTTGATGATAGGTCACTCCTAACACATATACAATTGTAATAAAAGTTCTTTTTGAAAATCGCGATGGTCGCGATACCTACCTAATCAGGCGTTTTGTTGCTATAATGTCATGTAACTTGTATTTTTATTATTTATTCTCAGTATAAAATATTATCAATTAAATTAATCGTTCATATTGAATGGTAGTTACACAGACTGGTTTATACAGAAATAAATATGTTGACCTCATCGATTACTAAGCCAAATATGAATATCATGTAAGTAGGATGTATTCTCGTAGTAGTTTTATCGGTCCTTATAGTAAGATCTTAATCTGCGTCTCCTACCTATTAACCTGAAATTATTTTCCAGTCTCTTGGGCCTCCCACTTCTTTTTGTCCTTTTTTTTCTCTCTTCTTGAACATCCTGCATTTTATAATGCCTGGTGTGAGTTGTGAAATATGGTTACAAATAGGCTATTAATGCTTTTTGCTCTCATTATTGTTTATGATAAGTCTTGTGACAATCACTTGATAATCACAGACAGATCACAGTAAACAAAAATCTCTATAAACTAGATACTGCTTTAGACATTCCAGTCAAGTGTCAGACATGTCAAAAATGTAATATTTATAAACAAACCGGGTCTAAATTACTTGGAGGTAATGTGTGCATGTACTCTCCCATCATGCCACAGCTGCCTAGATGATGACGACGAGCACGAAGGGGACTGTTTGACAGGCAATGCGGGAACCAGGAGGACTTCACCATTCAGATCCGGGGGGAGAGACGGCGGTGGGGGGCGAAGCAGTAGCGGTGGGAGAGGCAGTGGCGGTGGGAGAGGCAGTGGCGGTGGGAGAGGCAGTGGCGGTGGGAGAGGCAGCGACGGCGGGCGAAATAGCGGAGAAAGGCCCGGCCGGCGCTATCACAACCCCAGTGTCTTCAACCCACCACCTTCAGTTAATATTACTTTTGTTGTTCCCTCCTTTTTTATTGACTGGGCAATGGTTGGGCGGTAGGTGACCTTAAACCGTCCTAGATTTAAAAGAATAAAAATGTGTTGATCTATTTCAAAGGTCTACCTCTTAAACTAGTAGATACCTTGATGTAAAGTTATACTGCTAGCTAGGGTAATGGAAATGTTCAACTGTACAAATAGCTAACGTAGTTTGCTGTTTCCGTTTTCAGTCTTCTCTATTTTCCGTCCTCGTCAATGGGCACTATACTAAAGCTGTTTACCATGTGGAAGCGAGACGCCGCTACGTGCTGTGTAATGCAGCGTCTCGCTTCCACATGGTAAGAGAGGTGGTAGAGCTTTATTATTTTATTAAAATAAAACTCGTTTATGTAGGATTCAGTGTCAGATCAAAATTAGTATAATATAATTTGAAACCATTTTTTGTGTCGTTGTTAATGTAGGCGTATTAATTGCGCGAAAAATAGGTACATAATAGTTAGTCCCGCACAGCCTATAAAATTAAGGCAGGCATATAATTATGCGATGTATCGATTCTATGAACACTGTTTCTATTAGGCCTAACTATCGAGTTGTAAACATGTTACACGATTACTTTCGATTACTTTGCATGATTAAACACAGATAATTGTTTAAATTATACACTTTTTCATAAATACAAATTAAAAAAGCTGCCATGAGTAACAAAGTCTGCGACAGACAGATCTTCAGGCCACAATGTCAGTAAAAGAAAGCAAAAGGTTGCAAGTCATCTTTTGAGCTCTTTCCGTAGTCGGTGGAGATGTGGGTGCCGTGTCGCTGGGCAGAAAGCTTCTAAGACGTAATTCTGGCAGGTGGATTAACACACTGTGATATTAGATACAGTTACAGATCAACCGTCAGATGTGTTGTCGACGTTTAGGCCAACACGGTGCATGGGGATGAACTACAGTACTGGCTATAGACCAATAAAAGTGGCAAAAAGGAAATACGACCAAGAATGGGATAACAGTTTGTTACAGGCTTATAATAATCAATCATAAGGCAAATCTAACCTATCCTCATACTCATTAAGATAAATATAATAGCGCATGTATTATAAGAATTAATACAAAATAGGTGTATTCCTTTCGTTACAGTACACCGACTACTTAAGAATAATTCAAGGAAAAATTGTAAGGTCCTTTTCTGATGCGTGGACCTATTGGAGTAGACTTCGTGGCGACCGTTTCAGATGGGAACTATTCAAAAGTGTGTTATTTTTCACAATGGGATTAAAACTTTTCAACGACATATTTCGGCACATGAATAAGCCAAGGGAAAGCCAAGGAAAAAAATAAATTGACCGAAACAATAACGTTAAATTACTTATGTAATATTTTGATAGAGGTGTCTTTTGGAGAAATATATTGTTTTAACTAAATAAGCGCCTGTTATTTTACACCGCTCTTTGTGTTTTTAGACCTGAGTTATAATTATCTTGCGCTAGGGGCGCATTAAAAACAGTCACAGTTTCATATCTCAAATAGATCCTCCAGATGCTGTTTTCGGTGCAATTATAGAGTTTATTACCTACCCTTTTTACTCTACTCCGCAACATTTTAACTTTGAAGCAGGAGACTTAATCTTACTTTAATTGAGATTACAGCGATCTAAAAGTCTCCATGTCTGCTTAATAGGTTTTAGTTCCACTCAAATGTTCAGATTTATTAGCGCGTTAACCAGATATAAAATAAATGTTCTAAGCCTGTGATAGGTAAGTGCTGTAGAGAACACATATTTGCTTGCATGATTCATTTCTATCGTCTTAATTATGTAATCAACTTGTAAAAAGTGAATATAATATAGGTTTGTTTTATTTTAATGATCTATAAGCAAGGCTAGGCAGGTCAAATGGAGTTTTAATTAATTGTTAACAAGTGTGAAATGTAATGTAAGTTCTGCCTACTCTAATTAAAGTAAATAAAGAATACCTACTCAACATACACCAAAGTCGAAAAAAAAATTTTAATCAGTGAGTTATTATTTTCTACAGCATTATTATTTATTAAAAATCTATATATAAGTAGTAGTCCTTTGTTCTCGTTTAATCTATTTATGATAATGTGTTTCCCAAACAATAAAACAATACCAGGCATTTATTAACTATAGTCAGTTTATAGTAACGGCAAAACTCGTTTTTGCACTGATCGGCCCACAGAAGGGGATTCCCTTTTATGTAATGTATATAACTACATATATATAAGTCGTATGTGTTACCCGAGGTTGCATTTACGTAGAATTCGTAATTTCAATGAGGCAGATTTATTTACAGTAATACGATTGTTCTTTGCAAATATGAATCCTTTAAAATAACATTTGAAAATAAGTAGACATGATAACAAATACTATCTACGACAATTTTGATTTATGTTTGGGTAGGTAAGTTGAATACTTTACGACTTTGCTGTGCTTAATCTTGTCGAAATTCATTCATTCATCCAACTTTAAATTAATACTTTTGTTTAGTCATCATTAACGTCTTCGTTTTTTCTGAATTATTTTCATATATATATGTAATTTAAGTTTACATAAGTTTTCGGTTTATATGCATCTCTTCTTAATTAATTGATATCTTGCAGTATTTTTGCATGTAGCATTCAATAGGGTTCTTCACGAAATATTGATAATAAATGTTATGGTATATAAAACCATTCTTCAATCTTGTCTCTGCATTATTCTACTCAGTTGAAATCGAATGTGGATAAAATATACTTTCACAAAAAATCTATTTCAATCTATATATAATATGTGGTTACCATGGGGACTCCACAGGGTTAAATACTCGGCCTAATATTTTTCCGATTTCGTCTAAGCCAATGTTTGGTTTCAATCTCTTCTTATTGAACGAAGAACGTTTTGTACATTTAGGTACATTCACAAAAGTCAAGTTATCAAAGATTTAAGTAAGTACAGTTTAAGTAAAATATAATTTTGGAAATAATCTAAATTGGCTACATTGAGAACTTTCAAGTTTTTCTACTGGGTGTTAAATGCTAACACTTACAACTAGATTCAGCCCACGTCTTCATTATCATTATCAGCCTAACTTAGTCCACTGCTGGGCACCTCCCCTATGGCACGTCACTGAGCTGTATCTTCGACTTCGTCTGCGTGTAATTTTTCGTGTCTTCTTATCCGGGTTTAAAGAATTTGTGCCCACCCTGAAAATCCATTCTAAATGGATTTTGAAAGGAATGAATGAATGAAATGAAATGTAATCTGGTAAATGAATTTTGGAAATCAGATAGATAGTTTTGAAGATACATAGATATCACTCCCTATATTATCTAAACATACATTTCATTTTCCTGATGATTAATATATGAAATTTTTCTAGGTCTGCCTATTGATTATTATTAATTTGCATACAATATTTATCAATTTATTACCACCTCATTATAGCAATATTTACAAGCGCAGACCCTGAACGTCCGTAGTAAGTTTACAAATTGGGTTTTTCGGTTGGGAAATATTTCAACTCTGTTGTAGGCATCACAGGGTTATTGATACTACAGTTATCTGTACCTATTCTGTACAGAAGAGTGACTCGATTTGATTTCTGCACATTAAGATTTGTAATTTAGAAGCGATACGAGAAATTTAAATCATTAAGTTTTTAGTTCTACGTACCTAAGTAGTAAGGTTTTCTGAGTAAGTCTACTTATACATGTTTGAACACTGGACTCGCTGAACTGACATAATAATGAAGTTGGGTAAGACAATCACGGCGTTTCAGCAATGCATAAAAAATAGTTAATTCGGAAAAAACGCTGCTACTTTTAATTTTAATGAATTAGTTATTTAATCAATATTTGACAATGCCTTACAATTTAGTATCGATACAACAATAAAGTGGTTGACAAATAGGTACGCTGTAAGAGTATGTAAAAAAAATATTTAAGAGAACCTTAATCAACAGTTAAAGCTAAGCTACAGCTAAGATGTTAAACACTAAACATGTTATTTAATGTCGCATTCTCCTCGAATGCTAATAAGTATTATGAATGCAAAAGCCTTAATGTAAATGCGAAAGTAGTTCTATGTGATTGTTTCCTCATCACCATCACCAGTCACCACTAAGCAACAAAGTGATCGTTATGAAATATTGATGGACCTAGACCAACTTTTAACTTTTGAGAACATACCCAAAAATTGTGAAAACGCGTGCTATAATATTATATATTTAATAATTTTTAATTAACCTGTTTGTACAATGTAAACCTAAAAGTAAAATGTGCTATCTATAGTAAGCTAGGCTATGTTGGCTTAGCCTTAGATAGACGGCAGGATTATCCAGATATTTCGTGACCTTCTTGTTGTCTGGAGCACACTCCAACGAACACCATTATAACCGGCCTTTCCGGTCGCTGCCTGAAACCGAACCCGGGACTGGTGACGCACACCTATCGGCAGGACATTGTCCATTAAAATTACATCTTGCTATAAAATTTTACACAAGTTGGCGACTAATTGTATATAATGAAGTACTAAGCAAAACATTTCTAGTCGCACATAAGTGGCATCGGAACCACGAGGTGAGTATACTAAATTACGTGCACGTGTTGTTTTGAGGGATTAAAAATGTACGTGTTTTAAAGTAGTTTTGTAAAGACCTTCATAATTAATTTTCCTGAATATTAATGAAATGCAGGAATGTCACAGATTTAAATCCCAAACAGATACCTAGTCGAAGTCTCCACATACCTATGAGGAAAATCTCTACTTGAGCCGAGACAAGTGTGCCTAATTAAAACATCTTAACACGATCGCAACTATTCGCATTTTTAAAAAATATTTATTGTTGATAACCTTAAGCGCGTACTGGCGGCTAGTCAGCACTAGTCAGGGCCGGTTAACTGAACTATCAGTCGCGCACCGGCCGTCCTCTGGACAACAATATATTGTTGACCGACTCGTTTTATTTTAATGTGTATTTTGTTGTAATCCTATAAGTGCCAAATGATGAAGAGCCTGTGCGAGCGGACGGTTGTCATCATCTGCGTTCTCGTCGCATCGCTGACACACGCTGGAGGCCGTGAGTAGTATTGTTTATTTTTATAACATGTAAAGCTTATGGGACAAGAAAGAATATGTAAGTAAGATATAAACTCCGATGACCTTAGTGCATAAGTTAACCTCCGTAATCTGTGGTGTACGCATCGTTTACGTATAACTCTAATATTATTTTAATGCGTACATTATTTCAATTGTACATTTTACACTCAATAATGTGATGATATACATTTAGGTTCGTATGTAGTTATAATACGGCGACAAAGTTTTAGGAAACTTTTGAACAAGACTTGTTGATTACTAACATGAATACGTAACAAGTGACCTTTTGACGCAAACTTGTAAACTGTAATATCCACATCGAACGACATGAGCCGTGAGTTTTGTGTTGTATGGAAATATGGTAAATTAATATGAAAAGAAAAAAATGAGGAGCGCTGGTTTTAAAATCGAGTAGAGTGTAGACAGCGAACACTCTGTGGATTTATAAATACCTCCCTACTTTTAGGCATGTTATGGAAAAAACATGTTAAGCTAGTGACAATAATATGTGTCTATTCGAACATCAAAATCGGATACGTATAATTTACAATAATAAATAATACCACGCTATAATTATCTACCTCTTAAATGCTACATTGTCGTTCAGCTCCTATCTTAACTGTTTTATAATTACTTCAACAAAGTTTGAGGTTTATCACTGTTAATAGAATTAACAGTAACATGAAACTCGTATTACAAAAGATACCAAATGAGGAGCATGATACAGCTAAGATGTGAGCACCCGTTACCTCTGTAATTACAATTAAAGGTATCATTAAATACCTGATATCTGCCAGATGCCAGACATCTAACAATTGTGTAACGGTACTGATTATAAGTACCGATATTCAATATTAAGTAGACGGCAGACCCGATTCAAATTATACTTAATAATTAACCGATGTTTTTTTAACAGTCTTCTTGTTAAATCCACTCACAGTGGCGAATCTTAAACTGAGACTTACCAACTATGCTTAAGATGTTATAGTGCACAAGTGTGTGCGTAAACCAAGCTGTCAGCTGTCTCTATACACTCATCGACTTACCTGGAGAAAGATCCGGTGCAGGACAAACAATTGATTTGGTTCCACGTGCTAAGACAGTCCTTGGATCAGTGACCATTATTCACACAAACTATACTTCTTATACCCCCGGGCTCGTAGCTGCGTGGCTACCGGGCTAAATATCAGTTGATCTGTGAGGTTAAGCCGTACCCGCTGCGGTTAGTCTCGTGGCGGGTGACCGTTTTCACATGTCGAGACTCCTCCGTGCTTTGGAAGGCACGTTAAGCCGATGGTCCTGGGCATGATCTCTTTCCGGTCGTGTCGATCTACCATCCCATTGAACTATAAGAGTGAGGTAATAGGGTGTGCTCCTGTGTTTGCGCGTACGCACATACTGCGTAGTTGGCTAATCCTAGCTAAGATAAGCCGCCGTGACCGAAATTCGATCAGGAGGACATTACTACTTATAGGTACTAGTTTAGTGTCGTCGAAGTTTGGCTAAGACTGAGAGGACAAAGATTCCAGAGAGAAATATTCGATAGGAAGGGAATCAATTACTGTAATTATTTTTAATATTATTCCAAGGAAGAACTGCCTATCGCATCTGCTCAACCCAGTTAAAGTTAGCGGTGCCCCTTGGGTAAAACTTGGTTCTTTTACTTTCGAACTTTTACTTGTAACAAAGAATACATATTTTGTGTTCTTTGACAGCTAGGTCGACGACACTTGCTTTCAGAGGTACGGTTGGTAGGGGTCCACCGATATCAAATTGATTTGTCACCTATAGACTGAACATAGCAAGCATGTATGTATATGTACCTAACTACCCAGGTGTTTAATAAAAAATAAAAATCAAATCGAGCTTCTCGTTTTATGTTTTAATTGCTTACATAGTGATGCTATAACATGACTAATCCGGTTTTTTTCTAATGCAATTCGGTACCCATTTACTGAGGATCGTTATAAAACCACAAATATCATTAATCGACGATGATAATTATATTACCTATTAAAAACAAGTTTATAACTCAGCCAATAATATTATATTATATTTAGGAATAAACAAATGATTGCTGCTTCTGTATCTTAGGGTATTTTGGAACACCTAAACATACAATGTATCTATGTATGTAAACGGTAGGTATACAATATCAGCGTGTAAATTATTCCTTTTACGGTTGTTTAGTAATACCCCTTTTCTGAGAATTCAGTTAAATCAGGAAAGTCAATAACAACCAAAATCCTTACTGTTTGTCGAACACAATTTTTCTCGAAACATAAATGTACCTACCTCCCTTACTCATCAATTGAATAAAGGTTCAGACAGTTCAGGCAAAGGGCACTCGCAACGAAATAATTACTTACATTAACTTGCCTTACACGACATTGTTGATCAAAAGTTGCGGCAATTATTACAATCGATATAACTCTCTTTCTTAACGACCACTTGCACTTGATAGGTAAAGTATTAGAATAAATGAAACTTGAACTTGGGTACGAGGGTAACGCAGACTAGCATTGTTTGAATGATTATTAAGCTGTTGGAAGCTACTGTCATTTGTCCCACAGCAGTCCAAATGCCTCAACATTAGTTGTCCGGTGCTAATGTGAACCGTATATGTTATACAAGACTTAGGTAGCTACAACTTTTATATACCCATTTGAGATCAATGGATTTACCTGACTCTACTACTTCTCAAATCTCTGATTACGAAATCAGAGATTTGAGAAGTAGTACGAGTGCAGGCTACCGCTACATACATGAGATATATTTCAGTCTAGGCGCATTTAGCTGCTAAGCTAATTCATAAATAACTCCTTAATATTGTATCACCAAAAATGATAAAATTATCGAAATAACAGAATAGTCGTTTTATAAATTATAAAATATTGTAGCAAGGACATTTGAATATAATAAAACCAATTTATTTAAGATATGTCAAGAACTTGTTGGAAGGTCACATCGAGTTAGTTATGTGAAAAAAAAACTTAAAAAACCATGCTCTTTGAAAACAAGACAAACATCTTGTACGAGATTGACGAGCGGTTAGGGTTTGGACAAACCACAGTAGTACACAAAATATGATAGGTAAGTGCTGGAAACATAAGCCTGAATCTTCTTTGAAGTAAATAAGTTTATACCAATGATATTTCTTTATATATTACATCATAGGTTTATACAATAAGAATAGTAGATGATGAGAGAATATTTAAACTGGTATTGGTAGAGCATGGACTGATAGAAAAAAAAACAAATATTCACAACAACAACTTCTATTTTAAATATTTTAAGTACCTACGACAGAACGATGAAGTTTATGCTCTTGTTTTCTATAAAAAAGAAGCCTTATTAAAAAAAACAATACCTACCTAATGTCAGTATTAACATATTCGTACGTAATGGTTTCAAACTCTTTGTTCAAACCTTTGACATCGCTTCGGATAAAGGTCGTATTATATGCTCTTGCGCCGATATATTATAAACATTATAAATGGTCAATATTCCTGGATATAAACATTGCAATTTGTCAATGTCACCCAATTCAAGTGAAGAGATTCGAGATATCGTTATTATTACAGATATGGGGAAATCCAAGAAATAACATCATTTGTTATCTTCTATACAAGTTCATAATACTTAGAACTTTTAATGTAATGTTTTATCTGATTTAAGACTATACATGTACCCGTATAATGAAGCAACGTAAAAAATATTATTGTTGCTTCAAAATTTCACCCGCGGATTTGTAATTTAACTTGTTTTGACTCCGTGTAATAATCATGTTCTACAAATACCCTTTCTTGTTTGTTTGAATAAATATGTACATGTATGTGTGAAAAACTAATAGTACAACCCGTACAACCTTACCTATATCGAAATTTAGCACCTGTCTAAAACACAAGGTGATTAAAAATCATAACCAAGCTCCCAACTGGGAATCCCACAAATGGGAATTGCAAAAAAAGTAGAAACATTAACAAAAATAGATTTTTTTATGAGCGCTTTCACGAACATAGTTGGAAGGTGCAGTAAAATAATGGAAAAATGATGTAGGTATTTACTTATATTTAAATGTAAATAAAGTATTAACATTAAATTTCAGAGCGATGTAACGGCGGTGCTAACTGCATAGGTCTTACCGAGTGCACCGGCTTGTATGCACAGCTACAGCGCGGCCCCACACCACAACTGACCCGACTCCTGCGCAGCCTACACTGTGGCTTCGAAGATGGGGATACGCCCATGGTAAGGGAGCATAGCAGTACCTGTTGCCCCTGTAGGTACATTATATACAGAGAGAAGATAACCAGAATCCAATGTAGAAGTAAGCTAAACATGGGCTATTTTATTTTCACCAGGAAAGTCTATAAAAAACAGCAGCGAAAGATACTTCCTTGTCTATACGAAAACCTGATATGGATTTGGCCAATGAACCTTGAACCAAACTCGGTCTGATATTTACCAAAGATATCTTGGATGTCAACATTATGGAGCTAGATGATAACAAGAAAAACTTTTGAAAGCTGGCACTAATAATGAATAATAACAGTAATAACTGTTTGAAAAACACAGAACACAACATGCTTTTATAACTTTTTTCTTTACCAAAAATATAATGTTTGTACCTTCTTATTAATAACAGTTTCATAATTCTTTATTGTTGTAGATATGCTGTCCACCAGAGTTTTTAGGCCAACCTCCTGGCAACCATCTCCAGATGAGGACAGCTGACCCCACGAGCCTTCTGCCCAACTACCGGATCTGCGGTATCCAGAACAATGACAGGATAGTCGGTGGCACACAGGCTGACATTGACGAGCATCCTTGGATGGTGCTTTTACGATATGATAAACGTAAGTCCAATCCTCATAAAATCAGGAGGATTCCTTCCAAGAACGGAATCTGAAGTTCTAAAAGCAAAGCTCCCGTCTTTCAAAACATCCAATATTGTTTCGGATGTCTTACCAGCAACTCGAAATCAAAACTAGGGCTTTTGTTTTAGAGACCGAGATAAGGTATCCCTGCTAATATACTCGGCAAGTCTCTGAAAACAACTTTAAAGCCCCAGTAAATCTAAATTATTCGACACTTTATGATTTATAAGTAATTAAGGATAATAATATAAAGTGCTGAGTATACATGTGTAGTGCAGTGTTTATAAAATTACGTGTTACTTTAACTACAGCCGTCGGCTGGGGCTTCTACTGCGGTGGCGTGTTGATTTCATCGAGATACGTCCTGACTGCGGCACACTGCGTCAAAGGTTCAGACCTGCCACCGACCTGGAGATTGTAAGTTATCAACAGTCAGTCGCAATGTAATTTTGTAGACAACTCAGTGTACAAGTAAAGCATAAAATTGTGGTTTTCACGGCTAGTGAACCAGTGATAAATAAGTTCTCTATAAGCTTGTGTAGGTGCTCCTTAGTGATTATTTATACTTAAGTGTTTTTATTTATAAAACACAAAAAATAAGCACGAAGTTCAAACAAGGGTTTGAAATAAAAACATATTGAATAATTGTTCGCCTCGTGCACGTGCCGAGAACATTGACTCCGACCTAACCATTTATATTACATACCCGTGTTCACACCGCAGAAATTTACTTATGGTATTATAAAACTTTGTATTTCACGTAATCAATGAGCGCATATACTTCTACGGTAGGAAGTCGGTGGTAGGAACCTAATGCAGATTTAATTTCCACAATAATTTAGAGATATTCCTCATATATTTATTCCGAGTCTGGCCGATTGAGCACCTGAATGTTATGTTCAAATCTAGGGCAAAAATATTAGCAAAAATTATTATAGTAGTATTTCCCTCTCTGACTAAACAAAGTAAACAGTTGCTGTACTTGAAAGTAGGTATATGTAAGTTGTGGCTGTGACTGACCGTCCTCCTCGAAATTCTATAAACTATATCTGTGTCATAAATCTGGGGGCACGGCAGTGCCCCCGCCAAGTCGAGCAATTACATATTTATGGATATGTTAGGTGGTACCTTTACTCTACTACACTATCGATTTACGGTAAAACGATTTAACGGTGCTACATCTCTGCAATACGTAGCACTTTTAACAATAGCTACCTACCTATACAGAAAGTGAGTAAGCTCTTATATTAACTTGATGTTTGTATGTCAGAAAGATGAGTAAGGTCCCATATGTGTATGCCACAATCTTGTCGTTGCACTTTATTACAATCCTAAATTGTAAAACCATATTTTGCCTGCCTTTTCTGACTTGTTTTTCTTATCGCAATTTTGAACTAGCAGCTAATATAATGACTACCCAATCAAAATAACACATGAGGTTATGAATTGTCGATCGTACCCCGTAATTATTACGCTGTTAGTCAACTGAAACTAACATGATTATATTTTCGCCTGTTGTTTGATGAATTTTCTAATCATTTTATGAGCATTTACACGAGTGTTTTAAATTGATACGCAACTAATTTTATGCTTGAATCGTCAGGTAATGTTAGACAAATACACGTGTAAGGCACACGGCTTCCTAAAGCATGATTAAAGCACGCACGACATTTCTTGACGAAAAAATAAAATCAGGTACTTATTAATTAATCGAAAGTAGGTAAACCTAATTATCAAATTTTAATACGTACACCTCAATGTACACCAATTGTATAATAATCATAATTAGGTACCTATTATATACTAAGTAGGCATCCATGGTATTTTGTTAGATAGGAGTGGATGTAGTTAGTAGGGATCTACTACCTACATGAAAATCGAATCACAATTGGATTTTGGAAAGGCTTGACAAATGCACAGACAGCAGTACAAACGTAAAATGTAGGTAGTGATTTCTCGTATAACTAGCTACGAATAACGAAGACGTAAAATTGTAGATAATAATCCAAAAAAATACGATTATAGCCAATTAAAATAAATGAGGCAAGATGTAACGTTCTGTTACAGATTTAAAATCGATTGGCACTGGCAATTGGCATAACACGCAATTATGTATTTAATAGAAAGAAATGTTACTTAAATACTAATCGATAAATCATCGATACCTAAGTAAAGAAAAATAATCATATTATAGATACTTGTGGTTTTTATTGAGTGATATCAAAATCACTCAATGCGATCGTAAGGCAAAGCCGTAAACGTTCAAACCAAACCTGGAGATTAGTTATGACTACTTCGTCGATCTAGTGGTGGTGACTGTTGAGCTTGAGGTCCTGGGTCGGGTTATTGCCGTTATTCGTTGTTCATCAGATTATTATTTAGACATGGGGTCATGACCCCATGTCTAAACCATGGTTTATGCCCGGTTAATGATAATAAGCTCACCCCCTATTAGTTACATTGGGACCTATAACTTAACTAGCGAAATGTGGGTGAACTACACTCTTTTGCCTACACCTTACGGGAATACAAGGGCCGATGTTATACATATTAAGTTTTTACATAGGTGGCAGGAAGAAGATACCTATCTACGTTTTCAAACTAAACCATCCGTTAATTTCAGATCTCAAGTGCGTCTCGGAGAATGGAACACGTCTAGCGTGAACGACTGCGTAAATGACGACTGCAGCGACCCTGTACAGGACGTACCCGTGGAACAGATTATCGCGCAGGAGAATTACAACCCCGAGGACTCCGACCAACACAACGACATCGCCCTGCTCAGGCTGGCGTATGACGTCAAGTTCAATGGTAAGACTACATGCTACCACAGGATATTCAAATTGAAGGAGCTTATGAAACGTCAATAAACTAAGTTGCTTGGTTCCAAAAATGGCATTCCTAATAGAGAAGAACGGCAAGAAACTCCAATAATTACTCTTTTTAATTAAACTGTGATGGTTCTTATCACATTCAACTATTTTCAACGCTACCGTTGCGAGTAAGACGTTATTTATCAACAAAATGCGTCATCACCCAGAGAAACCAAGAACCTAAAAAAATGTACATATCCAGTTCTTACGCATTTGAAGCTATTAAAACAAATAAATAAATCATAAATCCACGGGTAATTACCCGTGGATTTATGATTTATTTATTTGGTATAAGTCAGGTACAAATAATCCTGCAATTTGTTTCAGACTTCGTCAAACCAATTTGCCTGCCACTGACCAACGATCTAAAACACAGCGCGTTCGAGGGTACAGATATGGAAGTAGCAGGATGGGGCAAGACTGAAACACGTAAGTGTACACTTAAGGAAGCTTTTACATTCATATGTTTGTTGACTAACCTTGCACTGACCACTACAGCATACCAGCAACTCATCTTGTAGTTTAGCTAACAGTAGTTGCTTTCAGCAGAGGGCGCCAGTAGTGATTCCCAGCAGATAGTTTCTGGACCCAACTTGTCAGGTGGGCTGTCGATTCCATTGCAATATATGTAAATAGCTTTTATTCCACGTAGGCACCCTTCGTTCATAATAGGTACTTATAAGTAAGTAGTTGATTTAACTAATAAGAATAATAATTAATTTGACACTTTATAACCCTACAAAATGTGAACACATTTAGATACACAACCTCATTATTCATTAATTTATCGTCATTATTTCTAATTTTACTATTAGTATTTAGCACATTTCTTTAATGGAACCAGATACATTAATTCACCTATAGGTACACTAGGTATAATCAGTGCCTACCTACCTAGAATAAGTTTTTATACTTAAACATATTATAAGATACACCTTTACATAAACGAGACAATTTTTTTTTTCTAACATTTAATTCTCTAGGTAACCAACCTGCTTGTATATATGCTTAAAATATTAACTTAGAGTGTAACAAATTGTTATGTCATTGTAAATAACTATTGTAGGCACAGAATCCGACGTGAAGCTCAAAGTGCGCGTGCCCGTGGTGAACATAAACCGCTGTGCAAACGTGTACGAGCGGGTGAGCCGGCGGATCGACAACTCGCAGATCTGCGCGGGCGGCATCTCGGGGCAGGACTCTTGTCGCGGGGACTCCGGCGGGCCGCTCATGGGGCAGTCGCCGTCCGCCAACAACTGGATGGTGCTGGGCGTCGTGTCCTACGGACCCTCGCCCTGCGGCACCCAGGGCTGGCCCGGCGTCTACACGCGCGTCGGCGCCTATGTCGACTGGATACTGTCAAAGTTGCGCCCCTAGGTAACTCATGTACAACTTGTTTTGACTGAGATTTATAACATATTACATAATTTAAATAATATACTTGATACGTATTTGTTACGTATGACTTACTACAGACATTTACAATGCTAAACATACACATGAAAGAAAGATTTAAATAAATGAGATTAACGTAATTCGTTATGAATGTCTGTAGTACCTACAAGTGTGTAATAAAGTACATTTACAGACGTTAGAATGACATCGTTTTGCATTGTAAGAGTTTAGTCAGAATATGTGCCATCCATGACAATACATTCTTGCCACTGTATTCTGTATGTATACCAGATTGTATAGTCTGCACAATAAAATGAGTGGGTTGACGTCATTATTAAATAAATAAAACCATGTTACATTTATAATAAAATTTGTATTAAGTAAATAATTTATTTATAATTAGATGTATAAATGGCCTCCTTCTAGTCACGCCCCGGTCCCCGCCAGCACCGTTCTATCACTCACACTTCAGACCATCACAAAAGAACACAACTACCTACAGAAATATATTACTTTTTGTGAACATAGGGAATATACTCCTATAAATAATGAAATATACCTACTCATTAAATCTTGGCACGTATTATTATGTTTGTACTTCCTCCTTTTCCTCAATCCTAATGATCTAGGAGCAATCCGAGGATCTCTCAATATTTGGCTTTTATTCAATCTTGTTACAACTTTAGATTATGATTAATTGTTCACTAAAACATTTTCAATCTATACGTCACGATACGTGAACCATGGTAAATACTAACAGTAATAAATACTTAATAAATGGCTGACTTGTAAATACACACCGAAGAGTATATAACGATTATAGTAGGTAAGTATGTAAAATGACGCTTCATTTCGTGAATTTCTATTCTCAAGTGAATATTTCATGTGGCAGTACTATGTGTAAATGATGATATATAATGCGTATATTATATATTATTGTAAACATTTTATTCTTACGACGCCTAGTAAAAATATCTTACATCTATTTAGAGTTTTAAAGAATAATATAAATAGAGATTTCAAAATATCTATGCACAGGCAAGTAAGACGAACTTTTAAAAAGAAAAGTTTGAGATTCGAACATTTGAAGACATTCAGTAGGTTTAGAAACTTTAGTTAATCATAAAATTTACAGAAAATGAAGACAACTGAATATAAATAAATATTCATGGAATGAACATAAATGGAATGTTTACAATGATCTTAGTACATAGTTAAAATATTCTACAATTTTTATAATAATTTTCAATAATGGCAAAAATATTTAATTAATTTCTATCATATATTCAAAAAATATTTGTCTGGAAACAAGCTTACGTTTTTTTGTTCTTTTGGAGAAACAATATAATTATTATGTTCCATAATTACTTAATTATAAAATGAAAATATAAAAATCTATTTGCAAATAATGCTATGTATGTACTACATACTATTCTTGATATAAGAATGTTTTGAAAACCTTTTTGTTTAAATAATACTAAAAAAGAGATGTAAAAGTAAAAAAAATAATTTAGGAAGCAGCTGCTATTTCAACAGGGATGTTGTCTGGGACCGCCTGCTCTGTGTTATCCTCAGCCACATCCCCATTTTCTCCATTGGTCCAAGTCTCACTTTCTTCAGTCTTATTCTCTTCCTGTGGAGCAGATGGTGAATGTAACTCACTTGTACCATTCTGATCTCCATTCATCTGCGGTCCATTTGTCATCAAGTTCTGCAGTTTTGCCCCAAACTCAGCATCTATTTCAGAAACACCCTTGATAAGTCTATCTTGGTCTTCCTCAGCCCAGGTAGGAAACCACTCGTTAAACAGTTTTATCTAAAAACATAAAAATAATAATATAATTCAAGACCCATGTTAGGTATGAAGCCTCCATTAATCAGGCTTAAAAAACATCAAAAATATAAAAGCATCATAATTATGTATATATTATTTTGAGCTGTTTTTCCTTATAGATTTAAAAATCGTATATTTTTATTGAATACTCTTTATTGATGTTGTTTAGCAGAACAAGTTAATAGAACACCTGCACTGTGATGTTGGCAGGTCTGCTTAGTTTAGAAAAAATTAAAGTGCAAATAACAACATAAAAACTTGAATATTTTGAAATGCAGAAAAACTGGGTGTCTAATATTAGTTTTTGTAACTATAATCATGCAATACTCACAGAGATTTTCTAAGTAGCAGCATGATATATATGAATTTTAAAAAATGACAAATGGCAAAACATCTTTAATAAACTATTATTTAATATATTTTCCTATAGCTGAATATGTTCTATATAAGCATTTGTCAGTTAATTGGTATTTAGATGTACAAGGTTACATGAAAACCACAAACAAGGAGTAATTGTTTAGAGGTTTGTATGGTTTAATTAGTACATCAGAACTGTAGTAAGTCCATATACCTTGAATATTAAACACATATTGATAATCAATTGTTATATTAAATATGCATTGTGAGTATGAATCATACTGTTTGGAATTTACTTAAGGTATTTGTCAGTAAGATAACTGATTCTTAAATACCATAATGGTATTGTCTTAAAGGCTAATGAGTAATAATGATGCAAATAGGATATGGAAAAATGTTGACTTACCCGACATTGAAATAGGCTGACAGGTTTATCATGGCAGGCTATAGTAGCTAGTGATGCTGCCAGTTGATCAGGTTTGTCACCACGGGCAGCAGCCAACACGGGCAGGAAGTCCTCACGCTGCAGTTCACTGAACTCTCCAAACCACTGCAAGATATACCGAAGCTGGGCTTCCGAAGTTAGTCCGGGGGCTGACATCCTGCGAGCTAGTGGTCGATGCTCACCTGGATTAAGTATGAACCAATCGTGAACTGATATTATAGTAGACAAACCAAGTGGAACTGTTATTGCTGAGAAATCATACAAGTACAACTTTTACAATGTAGAAGTGAAAGTTTTAGTGTTAGCATTACATCGGGTATAAATGTCCTAATTAATTGCCTGAAAAGAGTCATTGACCTCATGAAACAACTGATAACAATAACATAACGTGAATATACTAGTACTCGAAACACCTTTATAATGTATTAAAAGATTAATTAGAAACTTACATTCAGTCACCACAGATAAACAAACTGTTGAGCCCAACAACAAAGCCATTGCGATACACTTACAGGTTACGAAACAACAACAACACGTCCTAAAAACTACAGTATCGGTGAGAACAAGTCGACAACTGTCGTATACTTTCTTTTAGCACCTACTGGAGTGCAACAGAGACGCAGACGCACGCAACACTAACCACAAGGCCACATAACAATTTCACCTTTCAACTTGTTATATCATATGTTATATTTCACTTTCTAATAATTAACATTTATAAAAAATATGATTTACATATTTTATAGATTTATTATGTTAGAAGTTTGATGTTCCACTGGTTATATTATAGAAAAGTATAATTACCTTGTTTTGTAAGAAATCCCGAAAATCCTAACAAACTTAGATGTATGAGTCTATTCAATATTTGTTAATTATGGAGCTAACTCAGATAACTCACAGATATAAAAAATAGAGAGTGAGGGAAATGCAACAGTCAGTCAAGAACAGGAATGTCAAAATGCTCTAAGCTGACCTTGACTTGACACTTGACAGCTCGGCTATCAGCAGAAAAACTCTAATTTATGGCATTTGACAGCAAGAGTGAATGAGATACCGACCTCCTATACCCTCAAACCGGGTAATACTTCCAGGTATTTTAGAGGTTCGACTCAATAATTTATGGCAATACTTAGTTTAGTTACAAATACAAGTTGTATTGTGGTAAACAAGCTAAAATTTTGTTGTTATATTACTTTAGTAGAAAAAATTCTCAGCTCATAATGTCAGTAATGTCGCGATCGTCTGTGGGACATCCAGTTCTCAGCAAATGGGGTAACTTATTTCATAATTTTCTCTATGCTTATTTGGTCCATATATCATTAGATTTTTTAAGACTCTATTTGATCAATTGAAAATTCAATTTGATCATTATCTCATCTACATTTTTGGGTGGTCCCGATGTAAAATATTTATTCACAGATCTGGGTCATGGTGGCTTTGAAACTTTATAAACGATGTTTATTGACCAGTCTCAGGAATGGACTTACATAAAAAGAAAAAAATCACACATTTTTGTTTAAAATTTTCATTTATTATACAAACAATTATAAAATTGCATTTATACACTTATAAGTATTACTTTAATTTAAATAATTTATTTAAGTACACATCTTTAGCGCCTGGATCGTGGCGTTCATCTGCTCATTGTCTATTAAAATGCTTAGGATCCCATACATAATTGGATAAAGTATTACATGTATTTAAGAAGATAGGTATTATTCCAAGAAGGTTCCTAATTTTACGGATATTGCTTGAAATTCTCTAAGCACAAATTCATATTTAACTTTTAATAGCATGTAATTACACAATTGGTTAATCACATATTTCAAAGAAGTTTGTACTTCGATAGTGTTATTAACATAGCTAAGTAGATTTTAAACTCATAGGCTATTAACTATACATTATATGGCTTAATGCGATCCAACTTCAACGTCCTGTTACACAATATCACAGACAGACTGTAGTCCAAAACTTCAAACATACATTTCTATAAAATAATGTAAGGGTTAAACTTGTACTTAATAAACATTTACTTTATTGCTTGTTATAAATATATGTTAAGTTTTCAGTTTGAGTCATGGATGGAAAATCCTTTTTTCATTGGTGAAAAATCCATTTTTCATTCATGGTACATACGTACAAAATTGATCAGTATTAAAAAAAATATCTAAGAAGCTGGAACATATTTTTTACGAAATTAACAAGAAATATTGGAAAAAAAATATGGACATAGATCAAATACGTAAAGATCACCACTAACAAGTATTTTATAAGTTTTGGAAAAAATATTTTAAGTCATTACGTTAGTTAAGTCTTCTTGATATTTAATTATTTAATTACCTAGCCGAAATGCAGGCATGAAGAAGATAGTCGATAGCATAGCAGCATTAGAAAGTAATATAAAAACAATACAAATTAATATTATGCGGCAGATGACTAGAAAGTACTTTTTATTTCGGTTTCTCACTTACAAAATGTCAACAAATAGGTACTTAAATTCCCTTTGACAAAAGGGTAAAGTTTTAGCAACTACTGGCAACACTCTTTTCTTTTAAAGGATGAGTATAATCCGAAATTTATAACATTATATTATATTTAACTGAGCTTCTCTAACCTGCATCTCTCGTTTACAAAAGTTTATGTATCTAAGAAAAAACTTAAGAAAGTACTAAGTATGTTCATAACCATATGCTTATATTTATACACTTTTTAATTTATCACATACAAAAATATTGTCATTTGGTCTACACTAATTTACTGGAATAACTATGATGTTTTAGTAGGTAGGTATTACAATTACTCGTAGGTCTATTATTCCTAGTCGTCTGATTCACAAACTTAGGTAACGCTTTACTTATCGTGGGAATGACCGTGGTCGCCGTCACCGCCGTGGGAGTGGCTGTGTGAGTGGCCAGCTGAAAATAGAAAAAGGAAAATGATTAATATATTTCATTTATAGCAACTACACTTATCACAGTTATTATTAGACATAAACATAACATACTATTAAATTAGTTTTAAGGCAACTACTCATATGCAAATAAGCGACTTGGCCCGCTTTAGAATGTATAGATTGGCAATTTAAAGTAGTTTAATTCAACGCATGTTCATATTCTGAAATATAAGTAAGTATACAAAATTATATATTTATTACTTACTCAACAACTGTAAACCGAACATGATGAAGAATCCGACCACAGACGCGATGAACTGTAATATTCCACTTCTGTCGCCTTTCCAAATTTCAAAGAAGATGACGTATAGCAGAGTTCCTGACGCCAGACCCTGCAGCACCACGGATGAGAGACCAGCAGCCGCAGCTCCTTGACCTCCCACGAGCAGGAGACCGATACCAATACCCAAAGGTGATACGATGGCAAATGTGGTGATGTAAACGATCGTCAGCCAAGTCTTAGTACGTGTAGCAATGAGCTCTACACCAATACAAAAAGCAATAACAAGTTTGTGTGCTGAAACCGCTCCTAACATGTACCTGAAACAGAATAAATTAAATTTATTACATTACAATTGGAAACCGGATGAGTCTTTCAGTTTAGCGGGTCAATAATTTACATACTTTTGATAGCGCCATCTATGATCGAATAGATTCTTTAAATAGTAAGCAAGTTGACTAATATTAGTTGTAGTTTTGCTACTTGATAACAGATGTCAGTAGCCACTGTAATTTTTACATAAACCACCAAAAGATGGCAGTAGTTACTTAAAACATTCATCATTAAAAATTGAACACGTTTACTTACCACACGTGAGACGTGCTAGATTCTAAACCAACAGCTAAGCCCTCAAACAACTCGTGAATGGAAAGAGCAAGCACAATGAGCAGTCCTCTCAAAGCTGAAGTGACGTCATCGCCAACGTTCATTGGCATGTGGCTATGGTGGTGCGAATGACCATTGTGTTGACGGCTCTCAGGGTCCTGTAAAATTAACAAAGCTGTAATACTAAAAGAAAACAGATATTTGACAAATACAAAATTTCATAAAAAGTCTACCAAACTTATGGGAATTGCATATAGTTACTTATTTTTATAAAATTGCAGTAATTTATTAACCTTCTTTGATTCAACGAGATCAGCAGTAGAGTTGGTGGCACTCTTCTCTCCATTGCTGGTGACTCCGCTGTGGCTCTGTCGCACACTGAGGTTCCTCACGAGAGGAGACACTTGCCCGTTCTTTCTCTCTCTGTGGTGGATGTACATGTGCACCAGCTCCTCAACTAGGTACATAATGAAGAAGCCGCAACATGTCAGCAGGGGCGTCAAAGAGAAATCAAATTCCCTTATGGTTCCGATTCCTAGAAAAAAAATAATTCAACGTTAGATATCAGCTATTTAATGAAGATTGTGTTCCTTAATCTGACTAGCTAGACACTGGTAGGGTTCAATTTTAGGCGTTGCCTGTTTCGTTAACTTTAAATGACCTACAAATATTTATAGGTACCTACTTAGTCTACCACGGTATCTACTAGGTCCCTAACTACAACCAATATTTTTAAAATGCTATACGCAAAGGAAATAACTAATACTATTGTTAACATATTGCACACAGCATGCCACGCTGACTGTGCTTCTTAAATCATAAATCTTCAACATTCATTCATACATTGCAATCCGTAAGTATTGGCGCAGGAGGGAAGCGTGGGACTAGAACATACATCACGTCTTAATTTACGATTGGATAATGTTTCTAAATAAGTATCGATCATTTATCAAAGCTAAATTAATTAATTAAAATTGTCTTAAACAAGATTATAATTAAGTGCTCTTTCAATAAAGCATCAAATTAATATTCTCATTAAGCGTCAGCTTAAAAGGAGAGATCGTCAGTTATGATGTAAACTTAGTTTGATGTCGTTTTCGTGACTATATAAGTAGTTCGTGCTGGATGCTTAATTTGCTCGTACTTACATATTATGTACTTGTATTTGTAAACAAAGGTTTCGCTGTACTTTGTTTAGATACGTCGTAATTAGATGTAATTGGAATACTTAAGGGTATGTTCTTACTACTAACCGTATATTGTTTCTTCTTGTTTGTATTTAGCATGGCAGCTTATGTATCTGCACTATTACACTCATGTGACTATAAAAACCTGCCGCATATTTAAATGGTAATTTAAGTAAAGCTTAGCTTCTTAATTAATTTTTCTTAATGGACTATAACACAGTAAGATCTTAAGTGTCAGTAGAGTTTGAAATCGAAATTAACATGATGGAATAAAGTATCTACTAATTAGTTTGCGCCACAAGCTAATCAAACATTAGTATTTACTTTCACAGTTAAGTATTTGCCAATAGTTCACTTGCCGAACTCTTTATATAAAGTAACAGTGACCGTCTACACTCCACACGCAGAGTCTACGTCCTACGAGCTACGTAATGTCGAAGAGAAGACGAAACTCCTCCAGTTTTGTAAAAGCATTGTGAAGGCAGCAGATAATGTGTGTCGATACATTATATGCAGTATTTACATAAAGCCAGTTATGTGCCGCGTTACGTACGCAGCCTGTCATTACAGAAGCTATCGGAGCTCCAACGACGACGTCAATTGAAATAAAATTTTATCTAGGGCCCTAATAGCGCTATACTCATAATATTGGTTGCTTTCGTAGGTATATAAAAGGAACTGAATTCTTACTACAAATTCTAACTTTTCGTTTGGTAATTTTCTATTTTGTCTCATACAGAGTACACATTTTATTGGTTCGTTAGTTGTTGTAGTTTAGGTATCTATGTCCAGGAATTAACAGTGTAATCATTTTTATTCCACCCTTCTAGTGTGGTATTATTTCCAATATATACAAAGCGCAAAACATTAAAATGTTTTGTCGCTTTTAAAAACCTGGAAAACAAATCGTCAAGCCGTTGGTCCAGCATCGTAATGGCATCATCCCCCATATAGATCAAATCACCAAACTATTACGAGGCCCATCAGTATATAGCTCGGACATTTACGAGCCGACGAAAGTGTTACGACCTCTTTTTATAGTCTCTACATCATTGAGATATTGCAAGAGCCACCCAGAGCCTTCAGTAATGGCTGCCGTGTCGCAAACCATATGCTCGGTACTAGTTAATGGGTAAACAGATAATGAAGCAACCTAACTAATCGAAACCTTGCCCCGGTTCAAGGTCCCCGATAATGTGATGTTGCGAATCGCACCACGCGGGGTTACCTCTTGTCTGACGAAACACAACTGGTCTGTGTTCATTGTATGCACAGACCTATTAAAGATATAATGTGAAAACTTGTTACATGCCATCGTTAATCGTTATATGAAAGTGACTTCACTTCGTATTCGAAATATCTGTTAAGCTGACAACAAAACAAAACCGTAATTCTTTTGCTTTTTGAAAATGTCAATGATTGTGTCATTACCATATTTTGACATTCATTATAAAAAACGTGAACATTATTTTTATTATTCAGGTTATTATATACATGTCTGTAACTAGTAGTAGGTTATTTAGGTAGCTGTGTGTATACCTATCTGTTATTTTACAATGGGGGTGTAAGAATCATACTTTTTTTTTCTTTTTGATTGTATTTGAAAATATAGGCAATAAAGTCATATAGGTAACCATCTCCCATCGTACAATAAGTTGGTTATTCCTACCTATTAACTTCAAGAAGTATTTCATGCTACGGTAACTTTCTGAACATAAGATTAAATGCTGAATAAATAACCTTTAGGTTCTTACAGTCATTAACGTACCCTGAGTCATCGGCGCCGGTGTGTCCTGGCTGTGTTTTTCGTTTTGTGTGTGAATTAGTTAAGGTGAAGACGGTTGATGCACATTTCGAACGCAACCATGTAGCCATACAAAGTGCGCTCATTGTAAACATTACAATGATTTAAAACACAAAAGGGGAATTAGTTACGTACGTGCTTTTAAAATTGTAAAAAATACCAATAGGTATAATTTAAAAAACTTTGTGTAACTTAACAATTAAATGATCTACTTGTATTATTCGCCATAAAGCCAGTCTCAAGATCTGACAGAGGCATCGTACTGACTTAGCTCTACATCTCGGCAAGTGCTCATGTCTCGCAAAAAACAAGCATATTTTTATGAACGTTGCCACAATAAGTGCTTAACCATAAAAATACCACAATTCGTTTCAGTAACGCGTTATTTACGTTTGTATCCATCTGGATAAAAATGCATTGACCAAGTGATGTGTTTTATCAAAATAAACGAAACAATTGTTTTCTCAAAAAAATGATAATAAAAATCCATGGCTGAACACAACTTCGGAAAGAGAGCCCGGCCTTAACACTCGTAAGAAAGAGTCAATAGTGGGTGACCTCGGAATGCGTTTTGCGCAGAGCGGACCGACACCACTTTCCATCGATCCGCTGCTCTCGTGTCCACCACAGACATTTATTTTTGTTCTCAAGACATGGATTAATCGAGATTAAAGGTATTTTTCTCATACTGGTATTACGAGTTAAGCTATGTCTAAAAATAGTTCGGTTATCTAAAGCTTTAGCGGCTAAGTTTAGTCAGGGTAAGTACTTTGTAAGGTTTTGCGTAAATAAATGAGGGCAAATTATGAAGGAAACTATATATAATATATATATTGTCAAAATTATATAAATTGTTTGTTGTAAAGTTGTGGCGAAATAAGATACTTTTTGATCAATGTGTAGAGTTGTCAGAAAAATAATTATTATAGGCATTCCATTCTATTCCTTCATTATTAGATACCAAATACAAGTTGGTGATCTAATAGTCAAAATGTAAATCTGTATTTTAATAAAAAAAAACCTTTTGGTTTTTGCACTAAGCTCATGATTATCATTACTATCAAATCAGAATAGCAAATATTGTATAATTATAATACCTAATAGATCAAGTAGATTTCTAAGAAAATAAGACTATTTGATGTGACCTCGGACATAGAAAAACATAGGTTTTGTATTTCAGATAATAATGTAGATTAGAATCGAATCTATTGAGATTGATTTAGACAAAAGGCAATGTTAATTAAGGAAAGTTTGTCAAGTAAATATACATTGCTGAGCTCAAAACCTTTTCGAGCGATAAAACTAATTTTGTTATAATAACAAAGTTTATTCAGTTTTCTAAATAAATAACAAATTAATCATATTCTTATTACTTATCATAAACTGTCTGACTTGCATAGCAGTAAAAACAATTGCAGTTGACTGCAAGTAGTCGGAATATAAATCTTTAATGGATCTCGTGCGCGTGCGCCGACAAGATCTCGTATTCGTGCACGAATTGCGCCACCTCCGGCCGCGGCAGCCTTGAGAGGCATGAATGTGTACTAAAGTGTTCCGTGCAGCTTATGGTGACCTTGAAATATGTGGGGAATAAACTTGAGCATAATAGATGCTTTTATACAAAGGATTGAGCGAGTTTATATTGATTTGAGGGTACGATCAGTTTTAAGAATTGTAGAGATCTTAAGGTCCTAATCAATGATAAGTATTAAGTTATTATCCCTGTATCTGTTATTCTCCAACCATTGTGTCTAGTTTGCTTACTGCCAGTGATAATCCCCTTAACACAATAAACTCATGTAAATGATTCTGAGCTAATGTGTGTGTAGCTCATAATCCTTTACAAAGTTAACCCAACGTCGTCGGCGGTTTATGGTTGTGACAAACAAGGCTGCAATAAAAGTTTATAGGTGAATTACCTGCTGTTCTATACACGTACTAAAGCACTTCAAACAAGACTAATGGACATTCAAACACATACTAATTCTGCAGTGTAGAATACCTACATTGAATTTAAGTCATACCATAGACGTGCAACCTATGCAGAAATCGGTGGTGGAAGTATGTCTTATTGCTTTATTCACTAATCCTTTTACTAACTGTAAGTTTAAAGATTAGGCTATAAAAATTAAAAAAAAAAAGCTATTCTAATATTGAAGATTAAAAATGTCAACCAGTAACATGTTTCAAGAACGACATTCAAAATTAGTATTGAATTCTCTGTCACAGAAAATTTAAGTAACATTTCCTTATATAAATAAATGTGCGTCCCTAACATATGTACGTAATATTGATCATTGTCTCAGCGATTCGGAGCACGTCGGCTCCCCATTTACCTAGTCCGTCTACATCACATCAGCTTGTCGTAATAGTCTTTCTTCCAAGTCATTAACACGCATAGTCGAGCGCCGCGCCGCGCGCCGCCGCGCGCCGCGCCGCGCCGTCGCGCGTCGTGACTATTACTGGTCTATTTACAAAATTTACAGACAATTGGCTAATAAACAATTCGTCTTCAATAGTTTTAAATTGATAACTGACCATAGAGAATCTCGCGCAAACGCTGTACTGTATTTGCGGCGGTTATTATTTGTTTTGTAGCGTATAAAACCTCTTCCGTAAGCAGCTAAGAAGCCTAGTGTTAATGATATTTAGTTAACAAGTAACAAGCCTCAGTAAAATGTCTTCTAAAATGATTAACGATCAAACTTTTGGCATTGTTTGTTTATTTTGTTTCCCATTCAGTAACTGGTCGAGTGATGTGAGAGGTGAGCCGGAACTAGGCCAGTTATCTAATCGGAAATAAAATGACCAAATATTGATCAGAGCGAAGCTGAATTCATTTATAACCTTGCCTGGTATCATTTATGGAACATTCCACTGTTTCCATTAATTTCGATGATACGCGTAGAGGCGTAATAATAAATTAACTTTGTCTTTTGAAGCATTAGTTATTAATTAAAAACTACTTTATACCTTCTTTATGGCGTCAGATTTGATGTGTTAGTAAATGCATAAGTATACATTTAATACCATAAAATACCCACTTAAAAAACGATTTATAATAAAAGTATTGGGTTTAATGTTGACCTCGTAGATACGATCACATGAGGGGCTCAATTAATAACGTTAAACCATTATCATTATTGACATGAAATCAAACGGTATTCGTCAACAAACACGATTGTCCTTCAAATTCCAATTGTAATGGTGTCAATGTTACACAAAAACAACAATTAGTTCATTTACAATATCAGCCGGTTGAGATATAGGCTTGAGCTATTCTTATTGTGTATATGTCCACAGTTTCCCCGTTTTCGTCGTAACAAATTAGAGTAGGGCAAAATGTCGCAATGATTTATACAACGTAATAAATTTGAGCAAAATATAGGGAAGACCTTTGCCCAACAGTGGGACCACGATAAAGCTAGTTACATAAAACTATTTTTCCCTCATATAAATCCAAGGAGGTATAATTTAATTACCATCAAAGTCGCCAGTTATATGATATTAGAATAGGTATATTTACTAATTATTCAGTGTCGATGGCTACTCTTAAAAGGAAAGTAGTGACTAGTGAGGAATGTCCACCTACATACGAGTTAGTGTTACATTGTTACAAAGTAATGCAACCTTAAAGTGAAACAATCCGATAGTGAGTAATCGAACTCATGCGCACTGTACACGCTCCTGGCAATGTTGTCCTAATATAATTCGCCACGAGCACTGTTTTTGGATTTGTTTATGATTATTCTAGTATAACATTCCATGAATATAACTTACGTCACAATATTAAGTAATAATACAATAATATTTAAGAACGCAATTATTAAACCATTACCGCAAAACAGTGGAAGGTTTTTAATCGATTGCGAAAGAATACAAATGCTATTTTATAGCTTTTTTTAAATTAAGAAGCAGAAATCACTTTTAATCATAAATAATGGAGTAAATAATATCTAAGTTGCTAGTTTTAATAAGTTTGGGATTGTAAAACCTTCGTGGCATGCTCGTTAGCAAGTTTAATTTATGAATCACTTGTATCTAGTGAAAGTAATCCCCTGGATACGTAGTTTCTTTTATTGGCGTAAATAACAATCGTGTACAATTTATTACCTATCTAAGTATCTAGTTTCTAGATCTAGTCTAGATTGTATAAGTCGGAGTCTTATTTATTCAAAAGTGCCGATCTGTCTGGTAGAACTACTAATGTCCTAGAATCAGACATACTTTTTTCGTATTTTTGTTCGTAGACGCAGCAAGTATTAATAAAACCGAACATTATGACATGGCAATAATTTAAATATTCAGGACAGCTTGAAATACGGATAATATAGATGTAAGTTCATGACGAAATTTTACTGGAATCGACCAATCACACAATTGCGTCAACTACCCATGGCTAGTGAGTAAATAATAACAATGCAACAGCAAATATAGGTAAAACAAGCGTTCGTGACGCGCCTATTATTCATCCTATTTTTATTAAACACAGGAATAATAAACACAATTCACATTGTTTTGGTATTAAATCTGTTTCCACTCCGCTACTTAAGCACCCCATTTCAACACTTATGTTCAGATATAGATCTAACACATGGTGAGTTATATCTATTAAATTTTATATTGCAATGATTATAACAACTAACGAGGTAACAACCACTCCTAGACACATCGAACTAAAACATATAATTTTACTATTAATTAAGCTCGGAGAGCGGAGAACGTCGCGTGCGACGACACAACGATCATACGATATTACTATGCCAGACACTTTGAATATCACCTAAAAATTATGAACCTACAAACAAATGATGATTCAATGAAAACACACATGAGCATGCAAATACTGCATTTATATTAAGTAGATACTTGACTTATAGATAACAATAGTCAACTGATAACATTGACAATGACTTTGGTATAGTCAAGTGTACACAGGATAAGTATACTTTAGTAATTTATTAATTGTTAATACCCAGAAAGCAATATCAATGCTATTCGAGAATATCAAAAGTGTTAAAAATTACCTAACACTAGGATTATCTATCATCTTCGTATAACACATTAATCAAGATAGCTTTAATTTTGATTTAGGCATGCAAAATAAAACATTGTTTCAGAATTTTAAGTGTGTCTTTTACGTAACCAAATGACATCTAAACCTGCAACTTTCAGGATTCGTTCATCACAGAGGCACTTAAAAAATATGGAAATATTCGTTAAAACAACATTCAGTAAATTATTTAATCAACTGTAAAGTCGTAAGTATCGCTTACGACACTAATCCTATAATAATACTTGTTATTATTGTGTGCACTTAAATGTACTCTCTCTTTCTCTACTCTCTCGTAGCATTAAAAGCAGAAACTAAATAGATTTTAGTTTTCGCTTTCAATATTACGAAGAGCACACTTTAATCATTGCGTAAGCTAGAGCCTGCTATTGTTTACTTTATAATAAAAACTAAATCGGTGAGCATGTTATTAACAATCTTTGAATGTAATTACAGATACCAAAGTTGTTGTTTAATTACGAATAAAAAGTATTTGAGTAACAGTTTATCGATCTTTGTCACCTCACCACTGTCTAGGATTGTCAAACTTTACCAAGTATCGAAAATAGTGCGAATTTATTGAGGTCCATTATTATTACTACAACATCAAGTTGTCATCATGTTTAAGTCGTATCGTAAGTGAACCTGTTTATGTATGTGAGCAGGCATCTGAAGTCTTACATACATAGTGACGTCATTTTCGGCGGATTGGCACAAAGAACTACGTCTATTTGACTATATAATTGATTCCGCATTGCTTACATTATTCCACGGCGATCGTTTTGGGCGACCAAATCGATAGAGCGAATACTAGGTCCTTGAATATATATATAAACAATTATATTAATCTTATATTGTCTTGCTTTTAATGAAAGGTCATAGACATTCAAATTGAATATATTTGTTTTGAATGGATGTTGTTGTTGCTGGCTTAGAAATGTGCTGAATTGACAAAGGAACAATACCTCAAGAAGTTAATGAATATAATTGCTACACAATCACAATGTTATAGTATGCTTTTGTTTTAGTCTGAACCAAAACTGTACTAGTACCTATTTTCCATTTGATATGTTTTACTTCCTATTTTAGATTGTGGTTTATCAAATCGATAACAGATGTTGTTATTCAAGATCATAGTAAAATGAATAACTTGTCTTATTTATCTTCTTTACCTTTGTAAAACAATTTCAGTTGTTTAAAATTAGTTGAGAAGCGACTCTGCGAAAATTCTACTTCTTTTCGTAGAGTTATCACAGGCATAATGTGTGTTCATAGTCGTATAATCTCATAACACCACGCCTGCATTCCCCTAACGAGTATGCAGAATTTGTACACTTAAAGCCAGTTATGATATAGGTCCCAATCTTAGGTCCTAATGTAATAGGGTGCGAGCCTATTGCCATCAACCGGGCACAAATTCAGACTCCGTGCTGGTACTGAGAATTGCCTAACAGAAAAACCTAATAACACTTTGCCCGACCAGGGATTCGAACCCAGGACCTCGCGCTCAGCAATCGCGCATAGCGACCACTTTACCAACGAGTAGTCAATTAATGTATAACGTCGTAAGTCGTTAATGCCAATATTCATCAATCAAAGCCGATTAATTATATATTTGACGGACAATTTAATTAGTCTGCAATCTACTAATATTATTATACAGACAAATCGCGAATATGAAGTGGGATTTGTGCAGGTGATAAGATACGGCACTCCACATTCTGATTCCTGTAGTATTTTTATCTGTAGTCTACACATTCTTTATGTTGTGTTAAGGTCGCTATACGATATTAATGCACCTCAGTGGTTTCGTTATCAAAAGACAGGAGTTGGCGCATATTTTATTATTGACGTGTTGTTTTTATATTGTCAGATTTTATTGCTCTTTGTTGGTCTATTTATAACGAAAGTTTCAGAAACTCTAGAAGGTAACATTGTTATAGCTCAACAACCGATTTCTGTCTTCAAAAAAATTCTTCATTGTGCAGTCAGCTAGTTTGTAGTCGACTAATTATTGTCACTTTAATAAAGATAGCAAAGATGTAACTACTTAAACCAATGCTATAAAAACATAAAGAAATGTTAGGTTATCAGTTAATGTGCATGAACAACAGCTTTACGAATACGAACTAGTGCATGATTAATGTGCAATACGGGTAATCCTCGCTGTGTGATGTTGTTATTGTCACAATAGGAAATGAAAGTCATTGTAGTATTGTTGCAAAATTGTTATAATTACCTGTGAAATATACCGTTTGAAACTTGATTCTTTTTATGTATCGTATTCCAATGGGGTGCATTTAAAATGCCTCTACGTAAGACTATTTTCAATTGATTATGCGAATCTTGTCAATCTTCATAGATGTCATGTCACCGAGATAGAATAACACTTCAATATTGTACATGAAAATAATCCTATTATTAATAATAATTTATTTGTTAAAATGTTATTTTATTCATATATTTTATTAATTCAACATTTTTAACCTTATATCTAAATGAAATTGTTTAGCAATCCACATTTCTAACCCCGAGTCATGACCTCCGTCATTAGCCGCACTACCGTGACTCGCGGCACGAAAGCTTTTTGTCTCAATTTCTATCTGGCTAGACATAATTAAAGTGTGGCGTCACGTCTACGTCAGCCTTGGGCCTGAGGTTTCACCGCAGTTTCTCAGTCAATACAAGAAGAACGGCTTGACTCATGGCCAGTGAACTTGGCTGGGATTGTACCAGCTCGGTTTAATCCCAGCTCGTGACGTAAGCACTGTTCAGTAAGCTCGATACCGCCCGGGATCGGCAAACTTCAGCTGGCCTTAATCCTCCCTTCTTTTATTTTGTTTTGTATCAGTGTTCTGTAGCAGAGCAAAGTATTCTGAAAATACTTGGTTGTACATTAACTAATTGAATTCTGGTAAACAATACCAAAAGATTTTTGTGTGTAATACTTTTATGGTGATTTCTCTGACTAAGTATTTTTACTCACTGAAAATGTAAGTAATTGCATGATTGACCCTTTACATTGGTGCATCATTTCGCATGTTTACCCGAGCCAAGTGCTCTACAAAGATTCACTCAATGTCATAAACTAGTTTCCCAATCATAGTAACTTCTTTACCTTATTTATGAGTGCTTTAATGTGCACTTATTAAAAACATTCTCATCCGTGACGATTTATGATAACAGTTACAAGCCACAATTTTAGTGCGCAATGAGGTTTTTGTAAGACAAATTGCAAAATTTTAAGAATTTAAGTTATTAACAGAAAATTACTTCACGTGGCTTGAAAAACTTTAGAATTTAAATAAGCTGATACCTACGTGTTACTTTTTATGTTTGTCTGAGAATGTATAAGTATAATTAATGGCTACATTTGGCCGTGAAACCGGTTTCAAGATCACATCAGTAACAAAATGTCCACAGAGGTTGTATTGTTAACCTCTGAAACCAAAGCAAAAACATTTAAATACAAAAGAAAGAACTTGAAGAGGACACAGGCACTTAACTTGTTAAGTAATGGAGCAGGACAAATGTAATTACTTTTTCTATTAATTTTGACTAGTTTTAAGTATGTTATAATATTAGTAATTTCATTTAAATATACATGTTATCAAAATTAGTATAAGAAGATGCCTAAAAACTGAAGCACTATCAAAGTCTTCAGTCGAAGATGTCAATAAGACAACGTAGTATCCAAAGTTTTTCAAAAACGTTAGGCTCCAGCTTGACCATAATTGCAAAAAAATTGCCGGTTATGTTATTTGTATAAATATCCCCGAACAGTGGAGATTCATGTGATGCAATGATGTATTTCTTGAGTAAACGAGCGCGTGTTTGTCATTAGATATTGATTTTATTCTTGTTCATAAAAGCAAATAAGATAAAAATCGCATGCAACATAAAAACTAAAGTTTTAGACAAAGTTACCTATACCAGCATTTCTGCTTACAGAGGAAGCTTTGTGGCGGATTTGACAGACTTATCAATTAAAGACTAATTCGATTTTATGCAACTACAGTCTTGACTAGGTATTCATAAGTTTGAGAATCAATTAATTTGCTAGTTCCGTCCAATACGACTTACAAGTTACAACAAACTGACTGCAACAGTCAAAGTTAAAATAAACGGAATCATTCCAAAGCTATATTTTGTCTTTAAATAAATTACCAATACCGCAATATTTGGGCCTAAATCAATAATTTATTCCTGTGGTCCAAATAGATACTGTTCTCAAAAGCGTAGCATCTTTTTAATATATACTAGTAATACTGGAACCAGTACAAGTATATTTTAATAAAAACTGGTCGTTACATTGCAAATGAACCTGCATAATTTTCTACGTTTTACGGGTTTTAAGAGACTCGTACCTAGATAGGAAGCCATGAGGTACGCGGATACTTCCAAGTTGGTGCAAGTCTTAGTAAAAAACTTGTCACTACTTCCCACATATAAACAATCGATAGTCAACATGAAAGTTATGTGTTGTCAAGCGATCTTTGTTTAGAGAATCACCGATGCATAAAAAACATGTGTACATAGTACATACAGAAGAATAGTTAATAAGTACCTACATAAAGTGTTGAGTTTAGCACTAGGTACTCAAATATAATTATAGCTTCGTGAAATTAATTGTCTTGAAATTAATGAAATGGTAGACAAAGAGGTTTTATCTCGTGAAATTATGGGTAAGTACCTACTTTGCGAAGATCTTAATAGCACAGAAGCAAAGAATTCGACATAGAAGCAGTAATTATATGATCATGCTACGATCCCGAAAGATAAGAAGAACTAGCATTTTTGATATAAAAGATTCACAATCGTCGCTATAAATAAAAAATCTAAATACCTGCCATACTACATTGTTGTGTTTTGTTTTACTAGTAGAAAAAGGTATTGAAAAGCTTGAAAACAGAGATAAAGTTTATGCCACGAATATACGATACGTTTGTCAGCACATAAAATCTAACAAATTATATCCGTTTACCGAAAGCAATAAAATATCTAACATTAATAACTGTTAACACATAATGTTCATGTTTTTCCAATTATTAACACTTTATACGTAGTTAACAGTGATGAGTAACGAAGCAACCTCCTCCTTAGAGTCGATTAATGCCGGTATTGTTTTACTAGATCACCTTTTGACGACAAGAAAGTGCAGTGCCGTTAAGCGGCCCAATAAATACAGACGTGCGACACATATCGGCTAAAATAAATGCACGTGACGCTCATTACAAGTGTGGGCACTTGTAATGTACCACGGTGAGTCAGTTCAGGCCAGCTGATGCCGCCCCCAACGTACGGGCAACATTCTGGCAGCAAATACCTCACTCAGCAGTCACGGACGGATATCAGTGGCCAGCTAAGTTTGGCTAATGCCACGGAATGTAAATGTAGCACGCCGTTTTGGTAAACACTACGGTAAATACACTGTTGTGAATACGCAATCTCCTCGTCGAGCATTTTGACCAAAATTCTGCATCCAAACTCGGTTTTGTGAGACCATTTTCGGACGGAAGAATCATTATAATTGATTTAAACTGTTCGGAATGGTTAATTCGCAAAATGCTGAGCTTTTTACACTTACGAATACTTGAACAGCGGGAAATATCGCTCGCTGAGATAAGTAACGATCGTACGTTAACCAAATCAGGCCTGTCCGGAAATTGCCAGCATTAAATATTCCAGTTTTTTTCTTTATACATGGACAGGCATTCACAACAGGCTCGTGAATGCGCATTTGTTATACAACCATATGTAATTCTTCTTCTGATCTTATTGATGTTTACTAAAACTTTGTCTATATATTGAACACGTAAGTTGTTTGTAGTGTTCCTTATTTGGTGGATTCATACCTTTATTAATGGAATTGGTTTTCTATAAACGACTAGCTAGAAGTCGTTTAGAACGAGAACGAGGCTCAAAATGAAAATCAGTGAGTGCCGCATTATCGGCATCATATTTGGCCGATTGCAGTTCTGAATTAACAGAATTTGTGCATACTTTATTTGTTTAAAATCTTGTAAATATTCGAGTAGGTAATTTACATACATGAATGATGTGTTCCACTTTCTCATTTGATTAAACTGGAGTCGTCATCTTGGAATCTTTAATAACATTAACAACACAAGCTCAAAACGCGAACGAACTGAAGTTTTATGCGTTTGCATATAACATAAACTGAACTGCAAAATATTTGTAGTAGTGCAGTCTCGCATAAACATGCTACACATGGTTATAGTATGACGATATTAGCATTTCTTAGTGATCCAATATGCAGTGATAGGGTTCATTTGCATGAGGCGCACATAACCCGCGCAAGCCGACGTCTATTAACCTTCCACTTTACTATGTTTTGGTCTAGTTGCAACAGCTACGAAACTCATTTAGCCACCATATCGGATGTGTTCCCAGGATGCCTACGTGATGTACTGAAACTGGGACGTGCATCTTTGAAATATCATAAATTGAAATTCATGAAGTTAATATTAGATGGTAGTTAATTGTCGTAGCATAAGTTTTCAAAGTATAGACGTAAAAAAAACAGGTAAGCGAAGTACTCCGCGTCTTGGAAACAAACGTTTTTTTTTAATAGTTCAGTTCGCTAATAGTTCACATGCAATATTAATTATGCTATTACAAACGCAACACGCTATTATAACATCTGCAACTGAACCGCAACCAGTGCAGCTGTTTCCATTTTAAGTTATAACAGTTTTATCTGTAAAAAAATAAATTCGCAAATATTTCCTTAAATTCCCATACAATGATGGTAATTATTTGTAAGTATATGCCGAACAACCGGTACCAGGAAAACTACTTGTATCACAAATCACGCTCAGTTTCGCGAACATTTTCCTCATCAGGGCAAGGGTCTGAGCCTTTACGTGTTTTGACATGAATGCCGTTAACTACACTGTTACGCATTATTAACAGGTTTGTGTGAATATGCATGTTATCCTGCTTGATGTTGGTTTTATGAGCCGTGTGATCAACTCAAATGCTTTCACGTAATAAAATATGAAAGAAGGCATTCATTATTGATTCGCGTTACAATCTTGAGACATTTTAGCACAACCGTTCGACTAACCAGTTTTTTTATGATCGTATATTATATCCGGTATGCATGTTGAAGGAAATTTCCCTGAACTCTACATCGTTTTAATTTCCTTTTGCAATATACGACTCCTATGTACGAATATACTGGATTGACTCGTTAAAATCTCTTGATAATAGTCAGATGAGAGCAGGGCAAATATATGTTATGACCTTAGCTGCTCATTGTATACAGATTACAGAGGTATACAATAGAAGAGAGACTTTACATATGTTTTACAAGTCTCTCTTTTCAAGAATATAAGCATCTGTCTTAAATATTATATCAGACAGTTTGTTTGAATGTAAAAGAATCTGCCGTCAAAGGACCTTTGAACCGAATTACTGAAGGATACCAATATCTATTAGATTGGCAAACAGACATTCGGGTTTCTGACTTTCCTTATCAACTGTAATACCTACTTCATTATTTATAAACATACTTATAGCGAATAGTTCGTTCTCAATCAAATTTGGAGAATCATGAATCCTTGAATTTATGTTTTAAGTATTTGTATACAATAAACACTAGGTATGTTTATTGTTTTATGAAAATGTACAAACTAATTACTAAATAGGAAAAACCAAATGGAGTTTTAAGAATACTATTGCATCAAAAAGTATGCTAAGCATTATTTTTGTAGTTTTATATAACGATTCCGTACAGAACAGCACGATTCAACGGGTTTCTATTGAAACAGAGTTTGTTATAACATCTTAGTTTATTTGATCTCATCATTCAGTTTCTCGAACCTGATTCTTGTATGGTAATTATGTAATCGAGCATATTGTAATACATTGCGCTGCGTGACCGTGACTGCTGATGAACTTAGTGAGAATAACCGGCAGACATGCGGAAAACCTTGATGTTCTAGACATCGACATCTATTTCATTGATTTGATGATTAGTTCATCAAATCAATGTTTACTCAATATGTACCTTTAATAGGAAATTGGAAACTCTACATTATTAAATTTGTTGTTTTTTATCTCTGTATTTCTTTATTATTATCTTTAAATTATACGGTGACGTATGGATTGTGGGCGTTTAGAAATATATTATCCTCACAAAGGCGAACAACTTCCTCATTCGAGGGTAATAGGCAGGGTTTCTTAAACGTGTTTACAGACTATGGATATTATTAAAATAAACACCCTTCACATAAGTTTGTCTATTTTTGTTTGTTGATTTTGTGTTCTCATAACCTTTTTAAGTATCATGTCGAAGGACATGTTTACTATAATTATATTTTTATGTTATTTTTAGCTAAGATATTACTTTGATAATTAAGATTTCATATCCACAAACCATTCTCAAATATTTTCACACAAGTCACAGTAAATCATCTGATGCTCATATTTCCTAAAGTGCGCTGCATCAGCTATGTCATTGTCTATAAACAATGAAACATAAACATACCAAGCCGGCGGAAACTTACAAACAAGTATTTTTATGACCTCCAAGCTCATTAAGAATAAAAAATACCCCTTATGTGAATCTCTTGTTACGACAGACCAGTTCCGAGTTCCGTTTGATACCAACTGTACTACAATACAAACGTGTTTTACTCAACACTACACAAGTTACGTATTAAACGTAACACACGAAAGTTATTCGGTAAAAACAATTCCTTGTTTTCACTGTTTATGGTAATATTTAATGGTTCAGTGGAAACCTCTTTACGATTACGATGCGGTCTCAGTAATATCAACACTAACAACTGACAATTTGTGCAACGATTTTAATATGACACGTGTTGTCTTCACTACGGGTTCACGACACTTTCTCTGACCGTACACAATCACATTGTTACCGAGAATTAAAGCTGTTTATGTGATCAGCTTGTTTATAAGATATCATAGCGTATGGTATAATATTCAAGGAAACGAGTTATATGTATATATTTAAACCTACACGTGTCCTATCCACTAAGGGAACAGTTTTTGTTTCGATAGCATTTTTACTAGGAATAATATTACTGAATTTATATAGGTACAAATCTGTTGTGCCGTTTGGTATCCGGCCTAGAATCGACCACCCCCTTTCCTCCCGTGGGTGTTGTAAGAGGCGACTAAGGGAAAATCCAGAAGATAGGCAGCAGCGTCTTCTGTAACTTCACCACCAATACTGCGATCCCCAAGCCGCTTGCCAAGCGTGGGGATTATGGCAACCCCCCCGCTTAAACGGGGAGGCTTATGTTCAATAGTGGACGTCTTTTGGCTGATGATGATGATGACAAATCTGTTGTATCAAAGAAATCCTTGTTGTAGTTAGTATTATATAATACCGGGAAAACCTCACTACTCATATTAGCAGCCGCAGCTACATTCATATTAGCAACTGTGAGTGTAACGATTTTAAAATAGGATTAGGATACGTGTTGTATTTACTTCGGGAAGACAGGTGGACACTATCTCTATTCGTGCAGAAACGAACAAATTCAGTTCCGAGAAGCTATATTTTAGAAGTAAATAAAATATTATACGATAGAGTAATTCCCACGCCTGTCCCGCATTTCCTCGTATGAGTAAGCTGTGTATAATAAGTAGTACAGTAAGGTATTTCAGTAATATAGTTAAACTTTAATTAACATTTCTATGAGCAAGGTAAACAAATAGATAAGTAAAACGTTATATCAATGCCTATGGAACACATGCGTCAACCGATAGGTTTCTGTCTATTAACAATACATATATACATACATTAACTTTTTTATTTTATACATCTATTTCATTATCAGAGCGGTTTATAAAGACCTGTGTAATAGGTCGGGTCTTTCAGGAAAATTTAGTAATTAATGTAATTACGTCATTTATCAGTCAAACCAGATTTGTATATAAATAAATTATGAATATAGTAGAGCTTACCGATATAATATAATTTAATAATATACGAACTATGTCCTTGTTTAATATACATTATGGAGTTATACAGTAGGTATATCTATAGTATACAAATCCGTAGCAACAGAACAACGTAACAGCAGGTACACATAAATATGCAATTACATATTTATTAACGTAATCGTAGATACAATATAATGCACATGAATAGTCATGTGAAAATATACAATTGCGAATACATTCATGAGTCTGCTAGTAATATCTGTTGCGATGCTGGACAAGTAGGTATCTTAAAAAATTCTAGGAACTTCTCCTGTTTCGTCGGTGTATTTGGAAAACATGGAATATCGCATATGCAAACAGCCAAACCCGGTACAAATATCGGCGGATCGCAGATTTTTTTTCGATCCTGCAAAGCAGCAGTCTAATCGCTTAGCCACTGCGCCAATCAGGTGAGTAGTATATAACATTCTTGCATGTAATAAATTCGTATTTGTTGAGTTTTAAAATTGTTTCACGACAAAACAATAAGCCCAAAACAATTGTAGAGTATTTTAATGTATAATGTTGGGGAATACGCTAATGTTATGATGCGATGCGCGTGCGCCGTTCTGGTTCTGTGTTTCCCTTCATTGAATTGGTAATAAGTTAATTGTTTAGCTGACGTCCGGTGCAGTCCGCTCTACCCATTCGCATGACGTGTGTACAACTTATTTACTTCAAGTAACTTGCTACACTTGAAACCTTTTTCAATGTCACAAATTGGATACTTGCTTTAGGATATTCTAAGGTAGGAAGGAAGATAATTCTAAGGAAAGCTCAGACATCGCGAACCCGCAGTGAGCTTGCGGGGTAAAAATTGCTAGTTCCTTCTTTTTATAGAGGCTTTTCCCTGCAGCGGGACAATTTTGGCTGGTATTATAAATTGCAACAATTCACGACTACTATCCTTTAGGTAAGTTGTGCCGCGAATCCGTGTATAATTTAGTTAGAGCCAGGGAATGAGATCCGGAACCCTACTAGGCGACCCTACCAGTCTCCAGTGGTAGAGAAAGTCCTAAACAACAACAGAAAGCCGACTGGCTGTGAGTCGCCTCACGAGAACTTGTAGCCCATGGCGTACTATACTAATGAACAAAGCATTTGACTAATCATTATTTTCCTGTCACAATTTAATTTATAACATTAAAATAATTATATTATTATTTTCTCCTATGAACAAAATGAACAGCATCGAAAAGTCTAAACTCACGTTGTAAGTTGTAAGAACTTAAGAAGTTTATAATTCTCGATAGAATAAAATAATGTCATTCGGACATTACTTTAAAAAAACCCTAAGGCACATGTGTTTGTTACGATCGCATGCAGTGGCATACATATCGGCTGCGCTTGCGCAACCATTAGATAATGTCCTCTCGCCTTCGCACATTCTAATAAGAGAGTAAGCTGAGTATACAATTGAACCTTGAAACCTACACGAAAATAGAAATGAGTCGTGTTCGTGATAATCGAGTAGAGCCTTCAAAGTTCATGAGCACCGCTGTGCAATGTCTGCCATACTGTATAACAGTGTAATGTAAACAAATACTTTATTTGTTTGACATATTTCTGAACCTAAATTGAGCAGGTATAATTATATTAAATCACAGCCATGTGCGAGAGTGAAGGTTCCGTGCTATGTGTGAAGGTTGTCTAAAAATAACTTGCCGAAAATATGTATAGTAAACGGGCTCTTAAAATGTCTTAGATAAGTCCCGAAACTTAAGTCCTCATTAGATGCAATTCGACCCAATAATATCATCACCACCATGGTGAAGATTCGTATGGCCTATTTTATCACAATTTATAATTTTAAAGTAGTACAAAAAGGAAGTCAACAGCTCTATCAAAGTATAAAGTTTTTTGCAGAATTACTTCCGATTAACTGGACAATAGCAAGGCTGTATTATAATTACCTTTGTAAAATGAATAAAGTTTTACAATGTAGACGTTAAATTAATTATTATTATATTATGCCATTTAGGGTAGTTGTCGATAGGTACTAAAGTCTTTCTGAGAATCTAATTCCTACGTGTCTTATGATACCCGTTGGTCTACGGTACCCAACACAAGAAACTATAAACATTTCTACTAACGTCTTATTAACACGCCAGCACTATGTTACGCATTATAATGTGTTAAGTTTACATATTTTAAAGCTCCAAAGTTTTCGGCGTAAATGATATCAATGTCATATCACGCACTTCAATATTTTAAGCAGCTGAATGTATTGAAGGTATCTGTCAAAAATATAGGAAACTTACAAACATAAACAGTTGACATAATCTCTTTTTTTTTAAATACAATTTGAGCCTTTAAAACGATCCATAAATGTGACAATATTTCCTATTTTAGTCATACGTTTAAAAATATGCAGTTAAAAAATACCATATAAGTTATGAAGTTGTGACTAATCAGAATAATAATACCTATAGTATATTTAAAATGTTTGCAAAAATTTCCGGTCCAGGGAAATTGTTAACAATTAATCGAGCATATTATTTTATGTTATGGTTTGTTGACTATATCAACTTTGACGTAAGTTCACATAAAACATGTAGCTTTTAAACCTATTAGGTACTAACAGAAAATAACTGAACTAGTACTCACTCTGAAGGTATTCCACATTCTCTTGGACCTCGGGCACCAGATGCATGAAGGTTGTGGACAGCAGGACACCGCCACCGAACGAGAGCAGGGTCATCACAATCCTGTTGGTTGTTTTAAGGTTCCCCGCATCTTCGACAGACAACCAGTGGAACTTCCTGGCCAGGAGCAGTGGTGCCAGACCACAGATCATGGAGGCACAGAAGAGCACGATCATGGATACCCCCTTGGCCAGGACGACTCCCTCGGTGTCATCTTCGCTGTGGCGTAACATCACATCCACATGTTCCGCAGACATTTTAACACAATTATTGTTGATACCAACTGTGATGACCAAAGCTGCTTCTTCTTGAAGGAGAGACGAGTAAGTGGGTTGCGCCAAGGGCGCTTACCCTTTTATAGTACGATGTGGTATCAGAGATACGCGCGTGCGCCGTCGGAGAACGACGCGCTTGTACTATGCACACCGCCGGCCGGCGTCGCAGTTCGTTCCACTCCCGCGCAGACTCCCGCGCTCGCCGCACAGCCTTAAAACTCATGCGCTCCATTCATGTGTAATATTAATTGATACCCATGATTAATTGAAATACGTGATATAATTTTTTGTTATTAGTGTGGCGTTTCTCGCATTCTTGAAACGTTTTTACTACTCGTGTCTGTTTTTATTGTGAAGTGGGAATTTATAATTACATTGTTGTAATTATCAATTCCTACTACACTTATGTGAATAAAAACTTTATAACGTCGCGCGGAATTATTGTTTTTTACAATTAGTTGGTAAAATCATTTAATTTATTTCAAGGCACGTATACTGATAAATTAAAATTTAATTTTTCAAATTAAATCATCAAATCAATTTAAAACTAACATTAGTCATAGTCATAATGTTTTTATTTCTTATAGGCTACAAAAGAGCAGTTACAAAACGTCAAAACTAGTTGCTCGGTTCCAAAAAGTCGTTTCTATGGAGAAGAACCGGCAAGAAACTCCATAGTTAATCATTTGATTTTAGTATCTTCTAAATATCATTTAAACATAACTATAATATTAAAAATAAATTTACAGATTTTTATATTATTTTTTTTTGTGCCATAGGAGAGGCCTATGTCCAGCAGTGGACTAAGCTAGGCTGATGATGATGATGATATTATAAGCAACGTGAGTACTATTTGTAATTAAATTACTTAATAATGTAACGGAACATCACACCGAATCATTACATAAACAAACTTAGAAATAGTCATCGTATTGCCTTTCATCATTTGACAATCATTATAAAGAAATATTAGGTACATTAAATTTAAAAAAAAAAGTAATAGTAATATTAAGTATATGAATCATATTTGATGCATAAACTATTTATACTACACACATATGGATTTATTTTGACTCTCTTAACTTAACACCGATTTATCAATCACCAAATGTTTTTAACAGTAGAATAAATTTGATGTTTAGACATATTTTTCATACATCTGTCAAAATGACAATTTTATCCTGCGTATGTAAAATCTGAAAAATCGGCCCTAAATCAACCACAATCAACGTTGGGATCAGGCATATTGAAAGCACGTGGTCTTTGCCGGTAGAGTCAGCTTATACTAAATATAAAATAAATAAAATAATAAACCTGCATACAATAACATATATAAGCTGTACTCTTACTAACCAAACATCTGGCTGCACTTAAATTGCTATATACTTACCCTGAGCGACAGTTAGTCAGAAAGTCAAACCATGATATAAAAAGATTAGATACAAGAGAACCCAACTACTAGGGACAGTGGAGGAATGTGTATTTTCGAGGATTTTCGTGTTAGTGGTTCGTAAAAATCATGCTCATTAAATATTATCCTTATAGTCGAGGATAAACTTTAGAAACACCTTGTTTAAAATCAAGGTTGCAAATTGATGAATATATAAATATCTAATTTCTTTACCAACGCTACAAATATATTAGTAAAATGAAAATACTTTGGTAGAGTCACAAGATTTTCCTTATATTTTATTTGAGTCATGCTTAAATGTGTCTATTTATTTTAAGAATAAGGTAAGTGGCAGCATTTTTCAAATTTATATTAACGGCCTTGTTCACACTTCGGACCATAAACGTTGATTGCCAAACCGCGGACGGCCGGCAGTCAACAACCTTAATATATCGTGGGAGTTCTACTAATCTTGTTTCTGTATAATATCTTTTGGTCTGCTCAAACCATGCAAGGCACTTAGCTATGGCATCAATTCTGTCTTCGTCTTCAAACTCTACAGAATTTACACTTCTACAGTGCCGAAAGACGAATTTCGGTCATTAGAATTACTGTTAAAGCCGTGAGTGATAGGGAATTATACTATCGTTAATCTGTCGCCTAATTTAAACCTATCACTATCACACTATCTCAAGGTCATTTGTCGTACATACTGAAGTCCAGTAATAGATGTAAACAACTGCAAAGTGTTGATAATTTCAAATAGGTAATAGTTATGCCATGTTCTAATGGAATTTCGGTCGCGGCAGCCAATCTCCACAAAAACTAGCAATCCGCAGGAAATATTTATTAGCAAGTGTTTGCGTATAAAATAGCCGATCTATCTATTGCAAAACTCTCATTTTCCGATAGGACAACATCGCAGTGAGATTAGACGTAGATCGATTAGCACTGAGAGTAGGTAGGTACATAATTAATAAATTAAATTAATTTATCAACACGAACAAATTACGTAATAAAGGTAAAAGGACTACACAACTCAAAACAACATGGAGCTGGAAATATTTATGTATATAAATTAAACAATCCCAAGAAGAAACCCGTTGCATTTACCGTACCTACCTATTGCCCACTTTGAAATAATTAGCACCACAAGTTGTAGTCATTAATAGAATTTCGTAGTATTATTAAATAACATTATTAATTTGTTTTGTTTCCACGATGTTTCTTACGAATTGTTTTTCACGAAAGACTCTCCTTACTCGTATTTTCCTGAGCGCTGCATTCCATTTATTTATGACATTTATATCCTAAGCACGTACTTATGTTTATTATGTAACCGTTTCTATCCGTGTCCAGTGTTTTGTTGTACTAGATCGCCTCTAGATACTATTTTTATCTTTGACATTATAGACGCAAATTCATATAATAGTAGGGATATTTAAAGGCCTGTCGTACGGAACAAAACTATTATTTCGAAGTAACCGTTCAGGAACAAACTAGAAATACTGTATGAGTGCACAAACATAATGCACTTGTAAGTACAAACCCAACACGTATGGCGTAATCAAAGTAAATAAGCTAAAGAAATACTTGACACACTTCTGTTCCGAGTAATGGCGAGTGACAATACAGTAGGGTCATTCACATAATTTCGAACCGCAGCTTCTGTTCAGTTTCGGGTGCTAAACGTAACATTTCGATGTTATTCATTTAAATAAACGTATTTTTTGACAATACTTAAATCAATGTGAATTCGCCGAAACTATGTGAAAAACGTACGTGAATCCGGCTACACTACCGCTATGTCTACTTTACCCAATCTTTGGCCACTGGAATATCTTTGATTGCAAATTTTGGCTTCTGTAGGCAAATTATTTTAGTCATCACATGTTTTACAGGTGAAAGAATATATTATATAACAAGTAAACATAAATGTTAGTTTGGTCAGATACCTTGGTTTACAGCGACCATAAACAATGTCTACTCTTTAAGTTAGGTAAAGTCAACTGTTTTTGTAGATTGAACGATAATGTATGGGCAAAACATTAAAGATTAGGTTTGGTTAATTTTAAATATACTTAGTAAGATGTCAATAAACTAGTTACCTAAAAAGGAAATTAATTTATTTCTAGGTAACTAGTACCTACTAAAGATTATTTTACATGACATACCTTTCTAACCTAGTTTTTCATGATAACAAATAATTAATTGTCTATGCAGTTTTTGCGTAACTGCCTTGCACACTATCTCAATAATGCATTTAACTTTAACATACTTTGCAAAACTACTTTGCATCTATCTGCTTTAAATAAACTAAATACTTTATTGTATTTACTTATTTATCATGACGTATAATTTAATATTATTTCAAGTGTACAGGCTATTTACACAGACGATGTGAAACTAGTTTTATGATATTAAATAGTTACCATGGTTTTTGATAATAAAGAACATGTGTACAAATTAACTTTGGCAGCTTTAATTAATTACAATTAGGAGGGCGTTCCTATGTTCATAACAAAAACTGAATTTTAGCAACAAACAACAAAAAATCGTAATTCTTCAGAATAAAACTTTAATGAATGAAAATGTAGTATAAAAGTATCTAAAGTAATTATTTTGGATTCTTTTCCTTACAACTTAATGTCGGTCAATGACTTTGAAATTAGAAGAGGTTAAACGCGCCTAAAATTGCGTAATCTAAGAACTGGTTCCAATTCCGCATACGTGTGAAACGAGCCAATCAATGGGAATTCCCAGAAAAATAACTCCTATGAAATAAAAAATAAACAAAGTCATTAAAATTTACAGTTCTCATACCTAATATTAGGTTTCTCGGAACAGACATAGGTAACACAGAAATCAATTCACGTGATATTAAATAACATTGGTTACATTCAACTAAATTTGTATATTTTTGATTTTGTGACAATTACTAAGAAAAGGAATCTGATTTAAAATAATGGCCTTAGTTAGATATATTGAAAACTTATAAAACAATATAAGAAACTAAAAACCCATCTTGCAGCTGCTGCTCCCGTATTGTACAATGTACATACCATAGGTGAATAGTTTTATAAATAATATCTTAGATATACGGTTTCAACTTTTCAGCAAACATTGTCCAGCTTAGACGTAAAGACGTAACAGGTTGACAGACGGACAAATCTACTTTCGTTTTATATAGTCGGGATGACTAGTTTCACTATGACTAATCCTAAGTCGAATCGAATTTGAGTCATCGAAGTGCAATCACGATTATATACCAATCTATTAATATACCTCGAGCTAAATTATGTCCTATTTCTAGCTTTCGTGCAAAGCGCTCATAATAGGCTTAAACACATAGTTACGTAGGTCTTGGTTTCTTCGTTGGTAACTAATTTACATATTTCTCTAGTTCATAATTAAACGAAAATAGACGAAAATAATATTTCATCGGAAAAAAATCATTAAGAAAATTTTACTTAGAACGTCTTATAGAAATCGAAATACGCAACAAAAACGAATTGTCCAATTGCTACCAGAGTGCGTGTAAAAAATATAAAATTCAGCAGTTTATTACGAGTAGACTTTGGTAGACGCATTACTCAAGGCACGAGCACGCTGAAGGTCGCCTGAGATTCGAGAGTGTGGCAGATTGCCGAGGAAAATGAATGTCACTGCTGTAAAGGCCCTAATTTATACCTTAATTTAATGGCCTTTTGGGCTATTTGGTATCCGGTGCCGTGTGGTATCCGGCCTAGAATTGACCACCCCCTTTCCTCCCGTGGGTGTCGTAAGAGGCGACTAAGGGAAAATTCAGAAGATGGGCAGCAGCGTCTTCTGTAACTCCACCACCAATACTGCGATCCCCAAGCCGCTTGCCAAGCGTGGGGATTATGGCAAACCCCCCCGCCTTAACGGGGAGGCCTATGTTCAACAGTGGACGTCTTTGGCTGATGATGATTGGGCTATTTTGTTCAAATATCCATTTCAAACGCTTTTAATTAAGATACCAATATAAACTTTAAACCTTCTTTCTCTTTGGCCTTTTTTACTCTTTATGTTGTTGTGATGTGATGTTTAATGTGAAGAGTGAAAATAAATTCGTAACCTGTAACCTTTATTTTAAGTTGCTAGTAAGATTAATTTAAACAAAGGTTTAACTTTTTGGTGTTCCTAATAGCTGTTAAAACTGCTTGCCAAGCGTAGGGATTATGGCAACCTCCCCCCTTCTAAAAGGGGCCTTCGTTCAACAGTGGACGTCTTCCGGCTGATGAAGATGATGATGAATAGCTGCTAATCTGCTCTCCTTTGTGTTGAGCGTAAATTACACTAAAATCACCATTTATGGTAAAAATGGCTTGAAATCGTGAACGCTATTGACACCTTATCCTAGAGCTGCATTGTAGGGTGGCATTCTTATATCATCCAGTGCCGTCTTACCTTTGCCGCACCAGCGGACCCTACACGATGGATAGAGCCTTAATCTACCCAGGTCGGGAATAATAGTCAGCAATTGACAAAATGCGGTGTCCTACAGGGATCGGTCTTGGGACCACACCTGTTTTATCCTTCTGTTATTAATAAGTTGACGTGCCTGTTGAAAGGTAGCACTCGTTAGTGTTCCGCAGTCGACTTTAATGTAGGACATGTAGCGCATGAACCAGGAGAATACAGTATAAATATACATCACATACGATAGACGACACTTCTACAGTAAAGAATGAAGATTACGTAAAACCTTCGTAACTAGGTCGTAGTGATCAAATTAAAACTGTAAGTAATTTTTAAGGTTATTTTAGTATCCTCACTATGACATACTAGCCTGTTTTTTTATGAAAGTTGTAGCACGCACTTGGCAAGGTTCCAATTCGGTCACGGTATTTAAAGTAGGAAGGTTTCGAGAGGCTTCTTTAATATAAGCTTGATTAAAAACTGACAAGGGGATAGACAAGACGATTTATTTTTAATAAGATTTTGTTTAAGAATAGATAATCTTCAATAAAGCTGGTGACATTGAAAAGGTGAAATTGAAAGTGTTAATCTACTAATAATGTTCTAATGTTGAATAAAGTCCATCTATTTATTGGGATTTGGGAACTGTAAAACAATTGTATCATAAATGAACAAAGACATTAATAAAGGTTTAACTGACGCGGTATAATTAACACTTAATCGTATGGAAATTCCAGAAGGCTTTTTACTTAATTTATTTATTTATTGTTATAACGAAATAACGACGCAAATCGCTATCAACGCTATGTCGCCTTACGACTCTTATCAGCGTTATATTTAGCCTTACTGATATTATAAGGAAATTGTGTTCTACCTGACGTTTGTTTATTGGTTTCTTTGTCTCTACTTTATACACTTCAAGGTTGAGATATATATTGGCATGTGTGTACCTACATATTGAACACTGTACTTTAATATAAGTATGCTTTGAAGTTTTTTGTCCTTGGCTAAGCAATAATAACTTTCTAATCTAGAATTTTCCTCTTGAATAAAGTATTTAAAGTTAAATGGACTCTTTTCTTTTAAGTCTTCTTCGATCGTGTAAAGCTGTAGGCCTAGTTTAGTTTAGTACAAAAATGTACCTACTCTTAAAGTAAGAACAGCTGAAGGCCTACCATTTTCGTAACATAGTAACTTCAATAAATTATTCAAATTTTCTAACTCTAATAAATTACCGATCTAACCAGTCCAGGCCCCTTAGACATGTGGCAAAACACTTGACGAATAGAAATCGAATAGAATGATAAATGTATGGGGATGGACAGTCGAAAAAGAATCTTTCCTCGAAACGAGTCTTAGTTTTTCCTTTACGTTTAAGTCAAACCTCGTGCATAATAAATTTGTCTATAATCCTCTGAGCCACATGGGCATACTTTAAGAATTATCATATTTAAATATTATAATTGGCTCACAACAATATAGAGCTTAAGGAGATTATAGTTATCATAAATAATTTATCTCTTAAACGCTTTACGGGTTCGACGCAGGATTACAAGAAACCCAATAGTGTCTTACATAAAATAAAAGTACATAATTGTTAATCAATATGAAGATATTTACAACATTTACTCTTATGAAATGACATAAGAACTTGTTTTCATTTCAATCAGTTACTCACCGCGCGGTAACAACGCATAATACTTGGAACATCTGAATTTCATCACAATTCCGCTGCCTTTGTATAACTCATGTTTGTATTTTTATCAATATTTTAGAAAGCTTTGGCTAGACTAAGAACCGAGGGCAATAATACTTTTGTCGCCACATTTGGATGCATTTTGTGACGTATTAAAATGAAACATAACTTTTATGTAATCATGCTTGTAGTTCCCATAGAAGTATGCACAGGTACCTATCAGGAGTCAAATCTTCTTAATTTTACCGCATAACATAAGTAGAAATTGTATTCCTCATCCTCCCCCCACAGATCAGAATTGTTAATTAATAATAATTGTTGTATTAAAGATGGACTTCGTTTCCATTTCCCATACCAAACATTTGGATTTATTTTCAGATTTTGAAGACTAATGTCTTAACTCGGCGACTACCACTTACGGTTAATTACCGAATGTTTAAATCAATCATGTGTAATTACCTTATACCTACTAACATAACGTTATAATAGTTATTTAATATGTTACCAAAGCGGTTTACCTTGAATGCCGTCAGTACATAAATCTTAACGCTTGATCGCATAATCTACATGCAAGCTGTAACTATGGCTGAGTGACTCAAATGGACATTTTGATTTACTTTATTGCAGTTTCTTAACAAATTACAGTTAATTTAGTACCTTCTGGTAAAATCATATGTGTTTACGATTTTTATAATCTTTATGATGTATATAGAGAAATGCAAGCTCATAAGTAACGTCCATTACCAACAAAAGTTGTGTAATGTATTTCTGGAAAATATCTCCTTAACCGCCTGTGTGTTGCGTGCAAAAAGTATAAAAAACACGAATAAGTACTTGTGGACCGGTCTTTCGACAATCTCTGATGATCGGAGAGGCATTATTACGTGGTGCGAGATATACAACTAAAATGTTACTTACACAAAGGATCAAATTAAGCAGCTAAAGGCAAAGAAGACAAAAGGACTAACAGCTTTTAAAATAATACGGGGAAATTCATTGCGAATCGCTCTCTGTTTAATACTGAAGAGAATGGCGAGAAGCGTCGTCATCTATTTTATGATTATGCTATCTTCTTGATCTTGCTCCAGTCTCAGGCCCTATGTTCCACTATGTAGAGTTCTAGTCACATCTGCATAATCGTCTCGAAGTTACTCACTCTATCTAGCGTTACATTGAAGTATCATACATATGCTACCTCTTCTTCTTCTTCAAAGCGCCAATGTGCATATTTCGGAGGTCAGTCATTGAACTTTCCACAGATTTTCGGTCTCAAATTAACTTGCCATTGTTTTAATGTGAGAAAATGTTTAATTAATTACATTGCATGCATATAATTTCGAATTGTATCCGAAAGCGCAGCAATTGCCATTAAATTAATTATAGACAGTTTGATATTTTGCAATTCGTCTAGAGTGGGCTGTACAACTGTAAAAAGCGTTGTTTGGGGGCTGTGCTAGACCTTAAGGTAATTACACGCCTAATAAATAAATAAAAATTAACGGATTTGACAGTCCAATAGGCGATTTAGACGACTGTACTTAGGAAAAATAATTGAAAATCCTAGTGCGTAGTGAAAATGTAAAGAAATTATTTTAAAACAGAAATCCCAATATTAGGTACAACATAGTACAATACAGACCCACAAATTTAAATAACAATACGTTCGCATAGTAGGGAATCAACTGCAGATACAAATTGTGAATGAGAAGTCTAAAAGCGTAGTTTTAGGGGCCAAAACAAAAGCATTCCGACTTCTTTATATGGCGAGGAGCTTGTCTGGCCGTTGGCGGATAATTATTGAGATTCGCTCTGGTCAACGGCCAAGACGTGATTAAACAGCCTTTACGAAAACGGAATTTGTATAGTTTCTAGTAAAATACTAGAAAATATTGTGTCTGTGGTTAGAAGTTCTTATTAAAAAGCCTCCAAAATGATAACCTTCGTTCTACCCGCTTAACAGATTGACAAACAAATTTGGCAGTAATCAATTATAACTGAAATTAATAAGTTCTAAAAACGAAATGTAAAAGTAAATGATGTTGCGAATAATACTGAATACCTACTCAGTTTTTTTCCGGAGACTGATTGTCTAGTCTAACAGAATATTGGATGCTCGGCATGTTTTCAATTTACATAATGTGCTATTTACCATACTGTAAACATAAGTTATATTTCAAATTCTGTATCAAATATGAGTAGTAATAATAAATAATTTTATCAACTCTTTTCTTTTGTCTATTATTAAAGAATTTTTTAAAAACAAAGGACTGTATGTAGATTTTCTTATAAACAAATACCTAGTCGAATAAAAATGGCTCAAAATAGGACTTTAAGTTCACTTTTGTAATGTCTGTGGCTGCTAGTAAGGCAACGGGTTAATAGCTACTTTATACATTGGGGACAAAGGATCGGCAATACATCAGCAACTACCTCATTTTTCACACCATTTGCACCTCGCTTGCCCCAAAAAACAACAGGTCTTAGATCATAAAGCACCCAACATCCATGTATACTGTGAGCTCGCTACAGACGGTCTCGCTGCATCCGGGTGCTGGTTTTCCTCGAATGACTCCGCCACCGCAATAAATTACGTGTATTACTACTGTGAATTACCTACAGCTACATAATTAATCCATCCTTACATAATGTCCACACTTCACGGAAAACTATCAGTTCAATAGAAACTATCATAGAATTTGATTGGCTTATCAATCTGTCTGGGTTTTGAGAGACATAGTTGAGTGTGATTGTTTTATCGTTATAGATCTACTTGAATAGTGTGTCGCTTACCAAACGGCAAATATGAATGTTCTCAGTCAGATCTTTGTTCTTTTTAACAAACGGATTTTTATAATGGTTAAACAAGTACCTATATGTAATTCAATTCAAATCATTAATTCATAAAAATATGTAGATCCAAATCAATCAAACATCTTACAATATAAAATATAGTACAATAATTAAAAAATATTTATATTATAAATTCTTGGTGTATCAGGTTTATCTCGCTTCTAGAAAATCTGAAGCTCAAGATTGTATGTACTTCTTTCTCTGTTCTGTGATTTATACTTTGTCTAGATGCCGATACAGTATTAGGGTACGTGAATATGAAGTCGGGGCAATTAAACAATTAGAGGCTTCTTAAAATACAATTAATCCAGGAATTATGACAACACCTACATTCACTCTTATAACTATGGCGAAAAATTTCAGTAACCACAATACCTACTAAGCGGATACAAAACAAAAAGGCCATTTAAGGCTTATAATACTTACCACAAGTTAAATCATGTTCGAGAAAGAGTCGCACCGCACCAGCATACTAACTAGTCGGTTCACAGAAGCCTATAAACAATCATAAACATAAAACTGTCAGCCAAGGGTCTTCGTTACTGTATTAAGATTTACTTAGGTACTCGCCTCTGTCTGTCGTCCAGTTTCTTGGGTGCTTTTCAAAATAGATGATACAGAATTAGTCACTCTATGACGATTCGTACAATACGTACTTAGGCTGTTTTAGTCACACTATATAGTTGAAGTTGTATAAGCATACTAACATTAGGTTAAGTTCTTTTCTGACTAAGACTTTATGGAATATGTTTTCTGTAAAAAATTATAAATAAAAATATCATGAATATTATGAGTACTCAGATCTATAGGTACCTAATGATGTTGATGAGGTATCAAAGTCCATGTGCTTTGCACAGCGAGCTGATGAAGTATTTAATATTTTATTTCTGAAATTGATGTAGCTCAATTACATGTCAATGACAAATTACTTACAGTCGCCTCGGTGCTTCATAATTTCACTGCTGGTCACTATGTGTACTGGTTCGCCAGTTGGTTAGATTGCGTTTGTTTTCTACTCAAACTTTATAATATCTGATCTGATTTCAGAGGTCCTATAGTAAAGTTGATACCGTCAGCCAAACCTCCGAATTCGATAAAAAGTGGTAACTTAGGTATTATGAAGGACAATTTACTCCTTCTCCATTTCTCTTACTCTCACCACCAACAGCCTCTTAATTAAATATAATATAACATTACAAGCTTACTCTTGAAATACTACCTATATTATATTCTTCATAATAGTTTATACGACAGGCTGTAATAGACGGACCTGTCGTCACAAATCTTATTAAAACAACAAATAAATATCAGTAAGTAGAGTAAATGCAATAATCTCCTGGCTCAGCTGGCCAAGAACGATGTATCGCCGGATTTAGAACTAGTGAACTAGTACGCCACTCGCAGCATTAAATATGTACTACAACATACTTTCCAACATCTACAAATTATTGTAGGCTTGTACGTACAATATTTCATCCGGCAACAACGCCCAAATGAATAGATTTGGATACATTTTGGGACACGGGAAAATCAGGATCGGATTAGGGTACCTATAGCATACTTTTTTCCGGGTAGGTACATGAAGTAGTATCCGTATGATGCAAGTAAAACCACAGGCAGCATTTAGTTTAATGTATTTGATATGTTTATATAAATGTCTAGGAACGAATACTATTTCGATTTATTGTGGCAGACTTCGTCCAGCCCCCTTACCATGAACTCTTAAAACAGGACAGTTTACTATGTGAAAGCGAGACGCCGCTATGTGCAGTGTAATGCTGCGTCCCGCTTCCACAACGTAAACTGCCCTGCTTTAAGAGTTCATGGTAAGGGGGCTGCCCGGTAAAGTAGCGTGACGTGAGCTGTCAAATGCGGAAGATGGCGGAGTACCAAACCTAATTTATTTAAAAATTATTTATCTGTTTATTATTTTTTTGTGAAATCAAAACTGTATAACCTCGACATATATAACAAATCGCTAATATAATGGACCAGATAATCATCCTGCAAGCATCCTTCAAATTCCATTCATGTTACACCATTGTTTTTCGTAGCCTTTTCCTATTAAGTGTACCTAAGTGTAATTGTCTACCATATCTTGTGAAAACATTTAAGGAAATACGGGTAGCACTTTCCGAAAGTTAGACTCGAGGTCAGCGAAGCAATCTCCCTAATCTTTCCTCGTCGCAACAGAATACGATCACTGAAAACACGTGAATGTTAGACGCGTTGCCTAGTACATTATCATGTCTGTCTGAAAGTTATCGCGAACTTCATAAATAACTTATAATTATTCAATTGTTTATCTAAGAAAAATTAAATGCAACAATGTTAAAGACAGTATCTTGGTCGTTTTATGTCACCTTCACCAATATTTTATAACGCTCTCACTATCATTTAATACGTTCAAACGAATAACGTCTTTAACTTTACAAAAATGTTTGTATTAACGAAACTATTTGCAACGACAACGTCGTTGTACGGCGATAACGGAGATATCTTAACGATACAGGAATTTGTACTGGCGTACTTCAGGTGAGATTATATTCTCGTGATACGGCAACAATGTATTGATCATAAAACAATATGCCAAACGGTATTAGATAGCTGGTTGAGCTATAAACGACTGGCTTGCACTTATACTATTACCTACTTACGTGATAAAAGTGACATTTACATACCATTTTTGAGTTTAAGGCACCTATATATTTCTAACATGGACGAATGAAATGTATCTAACCATAACTCTACTTTCACGGCTTCAAATTGTCATTTGTATCGAATAAGTTACATCCTTATTTCAGTTTCAGCTGTTGAAGACCTACTATTTTTCTACAGGCGCAGAAGTAACGGAAATAAACGTGGGAACGGGCCTTGACTAAACGTTATCCTGACCAAAAACACGCTAAACAGCCGTGCTTACCTATCCAAACAGGATGGCGATTGATAAAAACCTTATTATCATTTTAATAGGCGACACGGGTTGGTTGACGTCGTACTAATTATTTACATTAGAAAGCTAGGTATACAATATAAATTAAGTACAACATGGTTCGATTGAACAGCACAGCACATAAAATGACCAATTCGTGTTCTCCATTTAAAGTTTAGTATTCGCTACGGATACCTATAAGCAGCTATAGTTCTCCTTGAGATAAACAAACCAAAAGATTTTTAGAAGTAATCCAAACTTTTCGTTATCCAAATTACCTTCTGCTAGTATTAAGTTAAATATACTGTCTGACGCAAGACTTTTACGTACATCAATTAAACTAATGGAAAAAACATCGCGATATGTAAGAAGAAGTAAATACTACTTACTCCCGTGGGAATTTATTTTATCATTGATGTGTATCGGGTGCCAGTGTGTTTAGATGCTTTTAAGTTGTTACTAAAACTTTGTTTCTCCTATTTTACATATTCTGAAGTCTATTATTTTAAGAATTCCATTATTAGTTTTTGAATGTTGTTAAAGCTCGAGAGAAAAGCTCTTTGCGCTTTTCTGTTGCGTAACGCCCTTTGTGAACAATAGGTACCTGTGACCTGGTCCAGTATTTGTTTATTTCATTAAAGGTTCACTGTGCCAAATTACTCTTAAACCTAAATATAATTCCATATTTCATCACAAAGCCTGTTTGAGCTTAAAAACCAACCGTGTTTTCTTAGTTAATAAAGATTCTGCAAAAATTCTGAACCCAGCAGTTAGTACTTTATTAAAACAAAGTATTAAAAGACTTTAGGTACTGCACCGGTTTACCCCGACGTTAAGGCACCTATCTTAAAAATGTTAGGTAAGACCAGTGTACCCGACACGCAACAGTTACAATTGTTTACAGACATATACATATGTCCATTAATTCAAGTAGCTCATCCTATTATCCGTTATCCCCGCGGTACGTGACATGGAAACTGCATAAAGGTACGTGTCGGCATTATGATGCGCCCGCGGTACGTCACAGATGTAAGGGCCTAAGCAAACTGACAGATGGAACGGCAGAGGATATAAACATATTATTGTAATTTTAAACTTAAGCCATAGGAATAAGGTATAAATTTCGTAGCTCGAAAACCAAATTCGGAGTATGGCGGCGCATTTTCCGCTGATTATAGAACGGTTTTGAACTATTTTAATATATATCTTACATCGATACGTTAAGTATGAAATTACAATGATACATTGAAAATCTTCTGACCCGTCCACAGGTTTGCGCTGGGCCTAAGCTACCTACAACACGCATCGGGAATTCCCTCGTTGAGCGTGTGAAACTCGCAGTGATCTCCCCAGGTAGCCAGGTACATTATTTTAACTGCGCATGCTAAACAGAATAAGTTTTCTATTTACATGGCTGTGATTCAACTTTATTATAGGGTTTTTTCTCCTCTACCATATATTTTTAGACATATTGCGCGCCCTGATGGTGTTAGATTTGTCATAGTAAGTTTATCTGGAGATTAACAAGTGGTACAGAATGCTTATTAAATGTGTAGCGAATAATAACGTAGATTAATGTTAGTAGTACCTAAGCCCCAAAAGTTTATAACTTGGTGGTTCCCAAGTTCGTACGTAGATACTTATAAACTTGAAACTATTTTATCTTAAAATTATGCTTGCGTTATCACATTACGTTCCGCGAAAAAGAAGCTTGAGGTAAAATTAACTAGGAACTACCAGGGCTTATAAAAAATATAGTACCTTATTATCTAATACACCCAACACTTTAGAGAAAATTAGCTTATAAGTAACTTAACATGAGCAGCTTACTTGTAAGTCCTAATTTTCTTGATTCGCGACGATGCTGACGTTGACGCGTGTGACGGGAAAGCGGGGTTTTCCACAGCCAGCACCACCTATTACCCAGGCCCTGATTCATTTACGTGTCGTTTTAATAGCCTAGAAAACAATAGATCATCAGCTATAAGGTTAGTAGAACAGAGTATTATTTAGGTAACTGGTAAAGTACCTATGATTCATCTGAATCTTACCTACTTACTGATTAATGAGGTTTTCTGTTTATTTGCAGCCTATTACGAACTTTCAACATGAAACATATGTTGTAGACGTACTGCATGTGTGACGATTGTACGGCAGTCATCTTCAGCATTTAATCCTGTGGCTAAGAGTAAGAGTTTCATTAATTAGTAATAATTACCCTAGAATTATAATATGTCACAATCGCTAGGTTGTGTGATTCTACGAATACCAAAGAGTTACAACAGCTGTAGTAAAACGATATGATCTCCGTTTTTGAAGTCGGTTGAATCATATAAAGACCAATCCTAAGACTATGACAACTTTCTACATTACTTAGAACTTGGTAGATCCTGTATATTCAAATTAAATATATACTGTTGTTAGGTCAATATAAATATTTATCTAAGTAACTCATAAAATATTGGCTCCTAATCTGCTACGTCAGACATATCATGTATTTATTGCGTATTCTTTCTCAGATTATTATCGATTCGCGAAATCATCGGTTTCACTTTTGTGACGAGCGAATCGATTTTGAATAATAACTATTTCATTTTGATTTACAAATGATATGCCCAAAATATATTTGAGAATCTTTTTTATTTTGGAGTCAAGGAGTATTTTTAATTTTAATTTGTAGAAACACATAAAATATCAAAGTGATTAATTAATTTGTAATATCACTCTACTATGCTTTACCATATTTTAACATTTACAATATTTCCAGAAATCGGACATCTGCAGACTCCGCGCAAAACCCCCAACGTTCGCGCATTTAAACAAACGATTTGTCACTAGAAACACATTGAAATAAAGTAAATAAACAAGTCCAAAGTAACAGGTATCATGGACGGTGACGTTACATAAAGCGGTTGGTCACGATCCACAGACACAACAGTTTCATTGCGTATTTAGGTAATGTCAGTAAGACTAAATAATCAACAACAATTGACGTTAACAATGACTCACTGTAAGGTATATCCAGCTTTTCTTTACCTATTAACAACTATGACCCTACAACTAGAATCCCAGTATGCAACCGACATGAGCTACGGACAACTACGGTTCTTCGAAGGCTGGCCGCTCAATTTCCGGAGTATAGTATAGGTCCTACGAGATCTAAGTGTGACAGAATTGATATTAACAGCGTACATGATTACATTTTTATTCCTTTAATTGGCACAATACGGTGCTTGTGTCAATACTCCGTTATCAAAAGCCAAGAGCTGTCTAGCTGTATGAAGAGGATAAAAAGATAGGTACAGTGAACAGTGACATTATAACAATCGAAATCTGCCCTCAAGTTGAACTTAAATAGCTCGCTTATATGAGAGGCAACAGAGCGCAGATGGCCGCAGGTACCCATGACCTTGGGAGAGAACGTGGCCGGAACATTAGTGTTCTAATGGATCGAGCATTACAACTCGAAGTGTTCCGGTCCGCTTACCTTATCCAAGACAAACCACTAATGTACGCGAAATGTTAAAAGCTTCGTCTGCTCCATAATGCTCTGCACGTAAGCCTGAGACAGTAATTAAAAGTTTGGAGGGCGTATTACAAAGAGCTTTCTTATTTTTAAATGTTGCCCGAAGAGGAATTTCCGGAAAGACATAACTTTTTTGTTGTGATTGCGGCTTTAGTGGTTCAGATAATTTCTGTAACATTCCTGGGAATTAAAAAGGTTCCGAAGAATTGAGAACCCCCTCCTTTTTTTAAAGTCGGTTTAAAACACCTGCTATCAGATAGTTAACAAACGAATCTATTGTAATGCTTATTTTTACTGACTATCAAGTAGTCACAATCTAATGTTTAAATTAAAAGTAATTTCTGTTTGCGTCGATAACTTGGCGGGATTTCCCATTAACTATCAATTCAAATCTCAATGTACATTTGGCGTTATTTGGCAAATTTTGATATTCAGCGCTATATTCGTAATACAGCTAGATTACAATCAAACACTACTATAGCAACATCTCCACGCACGGAACTTTTTATTTTCGCATTCTAATCTATTTCAGTGAGATAGCATTGCCGTAAGTACTGCGTATCATATCAATACGACAGGCTTTGCGAAGGCGATAACATCAGTTTTGCGAGATCAATTACGATTAACGGATAGCGATAACGTCGTTAACACCTAACGATCAGCATGTAGCGGCCGTTACCTTCACACCGCTTACGTAACGACGCGATAGTGTTATCGGACATCACGGCATTCACGCGCCGCATTCGCTGCTCATGATACTAATGTTGCCACGCGGATCAACTTATTGTTCTTTGCTAAATAGTTTCATACCTATTCCATATTTTTTATTATCTTTGCTTAGCGATTTGTTTATCTGTGGAAGCGGAAACCTTAATTTGTTAACTAGCCTTTGGAACCGTGTCAGGTTGCGCCTAGATATGCTAATGCTAGATATAAAGCGAGGGTACCTAACCACAGCTGCACTGGATGCGTCAGGATGCGGTCACTGTGGCCGGAGAGCGTTACTTTACGTCTGACAATAATTATCGCCTGCAGACTGCAGACGACCTGCGCAACCTTTATTAAATAGTTTATAAGGGTGCAGCAAAAAAAACCTAACTCTTTTGTTTTGTTGCATCGACGTTGGTATTTACCGTCATGCACTTTTTTATGTAAGTAGGTACTAAATGTTTTGGTTGTGTGTTGGCTATTGTTAATAGGTACTTAGAAATATTTGCAGACCTAATGAAGAATCAATAAAGAAAGCACAGGAGGGTAGGTAACAGAATTGTAACTTTAAAATGTTCAAAAAACAGTTTTATTTTAATTTCAGTGTATTAATGTCAAAGATGGCATCATGTTCATTCGCAGCCTAACTCCACCCACTCCTGTTTTTTGGCTGCTCAGTCCATGCAGGGTTTTAATATTCGTCCTTCGCATCCCAGGCATGGCTACCTAGGCAATTTAATATTCTTAAAATAAATATATTAATATTTAATAAAACAATGATTGATGAATGATGAATTATCATTGATGATATTGATAAAGTTGTTCCAAGTTTGTCTTCCTATCTTATTAGTACATCGTAATTCTAAGTACTCATTAGGTCGGTTTAAAAAGCCTTCCAATTGAAGGCTCATTCCGCCGATAGCAATCACACTATCAATCATATTAAATACTAATTCGTACTTAATTATTTTATTGGCGATACTTTAATGCTTACATGCTTTAGAAGGCTGACTTCTTTCTAGACTTTGTACTGATATGTAAATGATGGATGTCGATACGAAGAAACACGGGAATACGTTTGTATGAAAAAACGGCGCCCGCGTTTCCTCAAAGCTGTAGAATACCTAAGGGTTTCACGTAATATGGTGAGCTGCAGCCAGACAATGCGTAAAAACAGTCTTCAGCACTTGAATTTTTGTGGCATATAAGTATTGTGTGATATCGCAAAATCCCAGAACAAAAATCTGTGAAGCACCTTTATTTCCAAAGAATCGAATTCGCGACCATTTCCGTAAGAGAATAAGCACGGATACAAATAAATGCAATATCGACAGACAATTTTTTTTTTATGTATGAATTTTATTGGTGTAATTTATTATCTTGCAGACATTTATTGCACATCAAAATAATATTATGATTAAGACAATTAGAAAATTAAGTTTAGCTTATGACTTAGCTTTATAACTATCAAACGGATTCTCTTTTGATATTGGTATCTACCTACTAAGTACTTTAATTCGCGTATAATGCCTTTTACCAAAATTAATCTGTACGTATAGACGAACACAGAAAACAAGGCATAGTGTATTTTGGTTTATAAGAAATTTTGTTCTCGTATTTATAGGTAGAGGTATCAAACTGATTGCTCACTGTAATTAATTAAGTACTTAACAAACTTAAGGTAAGGCACGATTAATAAAATAAATGTTCGTTTCCAAATAATCAAAATTAGTATGTTATCATTTTACAGACGAATATGTTTGTTTGTTTCATGCATCAACTATTAGAATTTAGCTCAAACCTTTAAGGCTTAAGTTATTACATACCTAGTTTTGTAAGAAATAAATCCAATCCATCCATGAAAGTAATTAATAAAGTGCACTCTAGTGGATAACAGTGTACACTAAATACAAAAAATAAATTCGACTGCTATTGCTACTCTACGATAGATGGCGTTTTTAGATGATCTGTGTTTTGATTATTTTCCAATAGATGGCGTTATGTACGAACAATATTAGCATTGTTTATTTATTATTTGCATTTTTTAAATTATAGCCATACAGATATAAAATCGGATTAAATTATTGACATATTATGTCTTCATGCTTAAACGCGCATGACATTTTACAGCGGGGGTCAATGCGCATAGTCAAAGCATTGCGCATTTCGTGGCTAACCTCACCGAGTCGATCGACCAGCAGCAGCGAACGAGCTGTCAGTGCGAAAACCTTTTCATTTCGTCTTTGTGCTGTATTTTGGTGCCTAGTGTATTCAAGCGTGTGCTAAGTGTATTCGAAGGCGTATCGTTTAATTTAGGTGCTAGTAAACATTAAACTTACAGGTAAGTGCGTGGATTTTTTCATATAATGATTATTATATTCCTACCGTATCGTCTTCACTTCTTAAAATTTACTTTAGAATTTAATAAGTTTCTCTTACCAGTACTTACAAATCGTAAAACCAAATAACCAGCCAATTATACATGTATTATATTGAAGATAAGTTATGCCGGTCGTCCTTATTTATAAGCAAACAGCCTCAAAATTTAATGCTGATTTGGTATGATGATGTCATGGGCGGATATCTCTGACGTTAACATACTCCAAATTGTTAATTTATCACTTGTGTTTAGGCATGAAATCAATGTTTCTTGATAAACAAGCAAATGCTGAATACATTAGTTACAATGATAAGTATGAAAACTAGGGATATTTAAGCTTCATTGCTGTTTAACTTGCTACAATGACTTGAATCCTCTCAGTTGCATATTTAAGCATATAAATGCGTTATTTTGTATACAAAATAACATCAAATGTGCTGTTTATGCACTGTGTGAAATTTATTCAATAAGCTATGCTCTCTTCTATTCAATACAAATTGCACTATGGAGAAAATTACTTTCTAATTCTTTGTAAAGACAAAGTGAAGATAGAGACCAATATGGAACCAGTTGGTACCGTACTAGATATAAACAATATAGTATATAATATAACCCATTGGAAAACTTTCCAATCAATTGGAAAGTTTTCCAATGTTTTCCAATAGCTATCTTTAAGTAGGAATTAATTTTATTTTAAAGAATAATAATATGCTATGATACATTTAATTTTAACTTCCCTATTAGTGTTGTTGTATTCATTTATTGTGTAAAATGTGAATATTTCTATAAAATTCAGATATTTAATATAAATGTTGCAACCATCTATAAAAGCAGAAAATGTCAGTAGGAGGAACCATTAGTACAAATAATTGTAAGGTGCAGGGACAAATTAGCAATAGGTGATACATAACTTATTTATATTTTCGGAGCGATAAATTATATAAGATGATGATTGACCTACATGGTATGGATATAATATAGTATATAGTTTGTCAATTTAGGATATAAATGAAACTTATAAATTGATTGCATTATAGTTATAATTTACTGTACCTATCTAGTTTAGAAAGTTAAAAATAATTTAGTAAAAATTAACTCATTTAATAAAATTTGAAGTTTCCCTATATTATAAGAGATATATTATTCAGCGAATATGGATTTCCTGTTGCTGTATTAGTGATGCATCACTTTCTTCCTACATAAACCTACAATAATTCCTCTGCCCAAGTCTATCTCCAGATCATCTTTTATGAGAGGATTTATTTCTTACTGGCCTATTGAAGCTACTTAGCTATGTACCAACTAGCTTTTTCAATCTTTTTTTGTTCATCCTTTCTTCTTGCCTGCCATCTAAGCATACCTTTATTATTTTTCTTTACTTAACACAAACCTGGAACTCTCAATAAGTCTTACCTTCTACTCTAGTACCTATTTGATCACTGTATATTATGTTGTTATATCTACCTATTAGTAGTACCTACAAACAACTTACGTAATTTTAATTGTTTCTAAAAGGAAACGAACCTTCCATCTTAGTCTAAAAGAACATGTAAAATTCCATGTTATTTTAACACTGATTCATATAGGTAGTGAACGTTTGCATAGCATTATGCATGCAACAATAACTCGTATTATATATATACTAGAGCAGAACCATGCACTGAGTAATAAATCAGAGAACTTCTTAGTTTTCCGCACGGAATAGCAGAAAATAAACAATCAATAAAGGCATTTAGAAAAGTTTTATAATAATTAATTGTCAAAAATAATCCGTAATTAAAATAGGCCCTAGGAATACGTCGACGGTTAAAAGAAAAACATAGGTAATATTGGCACACATATTCGTCAAAGTTGGACACGTTTTGGACAACGGCCAGGTTAAGAGCGCCTAGGCTTTCTGCAGAACGATTACCTACTTCCTAGATACACTGTTATGGATGTATTAATGAATGCTCTAGGGGTGAATCAAGAGAGCAATAGCGTTGTATTGTTATTTCGTTGTACCTGGCTGCTCCAAGAAACAGGCGCAGCTTTTAGAATATGGATAGTACGCATTACGTGTTTACGTAAGAGGCGAAGACACACTAGGTGTTGGCCGATAAATAGGAAAAAGCTATTGGTATGCATCAGGTACATTTACCTTAAAATAAGCGCTGAAATGTAAGTGTATAGTTTTCTGACAGAAGAGAATCCCTCTGCTTAACTATGCAGACCTAAAACATTGTCTGATAGAGTAGGCATCATAATCATATCTCGAAATCGAGTCCTCTAATTGAAGCTCTAAACGACTGTCATAGACACGAAAACCGGGACCGATAACTCTAATAGCACTGAGACTGAAGGGTCGTTATCGTTTAAGATTTGTCGACGATCCAAACTGTGACGTAAGCAGAATTATCTGCTGATGAACATTGATAGACGATAGACTGGCTAATTATAACCCTTTTGTCAGTTCTCCTAACCAAAAAGCATGTTAATAAGGTTTATTGAAAATCATACAAACCGCAAGTTTGCAAGTAAAACTGTCTGACATCCGATTTTGTGATGTGTTTATCGGTTAGATTAAGTGGATGTTGATTTATTTCTGCTTTCATTAGCGTAACCCCATTAGTCCCCATTAGTACCTATTAGTCGCCTCATGGGGTTCCACTCAAGAAGGTTTGATTGTACCATGTGTCGCTTATTATCTCGCCTCGAGGATGGACTTTCTAATAATATAAAAATAATTCATAATCGAATGACACTTACGAGTTGTTTTTTTAGTAAACTATGTTTAAGACACAAGCATATTCGAGTAGGTATAGGAAGGGGTAAATAACAAACAAATTGAACAAGTTTTTCTGTAGTAAAGTTCCATATTACATACTCTTTGTTTGAATATCGTACGCTGTTCGAATTACTAAAGTTTCGATGTCACGGCAACGGCTGAACGAAATGGGATAAGTAAAGTTAAAATTGATCCTGGATTAGAAAATTTCATCCAGAATAACAAAACTTGCCCTGACAGTCGTAGACACATGTAACATCTCGCATGTATTGCTTCAAGGGGCTGGCAAAGGTGTATTACACTCGCATTGTCTTATCGCAATTATATAGGGTGCGACGCTATTGCCATTAATCGGGCACGAATCCACACTTCTTATTTACTACTTCTGAGAATGACTTTTAGAAAATCCCAATAACACTTTTAACCTTACGGTCAGCAGAAGCACTGTGCTTGACCAACAAGGCAGTTACATTTTAATTGCGTTAGTCCTGAGTGGTGTCGTGTGTCCTATGTCGTGGTGGCCTAGTGGTTGACATACCGGATTTGTATGCACAATATTGCAGGTCCAAACACAGGCAAGTATCAATGTTTCTTTTTCATTATAAATACTTTGTAAGATATTCTAAGACATCATTGACTAACGGTGACGGAATACAGTGAAGTAAACCTGGATCCAAGTATCTGAAATCATTTCATTATAAATACTTTGTAAGATATTCTAAGACATCATTGACTAACGGTGACGGAAAACAGTGAAGTAAACCTGGATCCAAGTATCTGAAATCGCCAACCCGCAGTGAGCTATCGTGGTGATCAATGCCTAATCCTTCTCTATAAGAAAAGAGGCCTTTGCCCTGCAATGGCATAGTTATAAGCTGTTGTTACTATTTTATTCATAGTCCTAGATGTTCACGCCGAAACGATGACGTCTCATTGCTGTATGAACGGATATTTACACTATAGAGTGTAGAGAACATAGGCGTTAAAATATTACCATATCAGCTATTGTATTAGTCATTTAACTGAAAACAGTCAGACTGTGTAAGCCGAATGGATTTGTGTGGGGATTTCCCATTCCGTTCTGTCATGATTCCCGTATTTAGATACGTACTTAGTCTGTAAGCTTTTTTGGTTGATGAAATAGCGTGACAAATAAAATATGTATTTTAAAAGGTTTTATTACGAAGTTTGAAGCCTATATCAAGATGATTTTCAGAATAGGCTCTAGACTCTATCACTAGAACATCTCAAACAACGCGGAAATTAGCTAAATCTATAAGCCTATACAGATTATCTTACCGTTTATCTAATAAATTAATAATACAAACAATAAATTTAATAATTGTAGTATTGTTTAAAAAAAAAATGTGGCTACAGACAAGGTTAGAACACTAGCCTCCACACCAGGATTGCCTTTCGTAGAGACTAGTCTCTTTCATCTGTATGATAAACTAAAAAATATAATATTTGAAATTCGATGGGTGCGAGCAGTGACAAGATCGCTCAGTTGGTTAGAGCAGCGCCACGATACGGTGAAGGTCGCAGGTTCACGTCCTGCTCGTGTCCCTCATTTTTCAAATTTCCTTTATCAATTTAGATTCAAACTTAGCATGGGCAACATGCAAAAATGACATTAAAAGTCATATAATAAAATATTTGTTAACCTTGGTGATGATGTCAAAAAATGCACTTTTTTAAGTAATTTGTACGATACTGTATGCAGTATTTAATCTCTTATAATTCAGGGGTAAACCTAGGTCCAAAATAAGTTATTGGCTCCTATTGTGAATACTGGCCCCAAATAATTTGGACCGAGAGCAATTAATTTTGCTAGGTGATGAAAGCATATTTCCAGTCCCTACGCGTATAAATTAGATTCCTAACGACCTAGATTATTGTTTGTTCATGTTTTCAATCTATTTCTACTCCTGAACTGTGATATTTGAAACGCAAACACACAATTTCACCAGCGTCATCGTACTTATGGCAGGAAAACGATGGAGATTAAGCAATATAACATACGTATAAATGTAGATGTACGAGTATATTTCTATACACAGCTTTTTTGATACGAGGAAAATTAAAAAGCTTCAAACCGTGAAATTGTTATTTTAGGACTGTTGTGTTGAGAACTTTTGTTATGAGCAAACTGTGCTTGTATGGTTCGAAATACTGGCGTATACCGTGTATACATAGGTACATATGTTACATCATAACTTTGCATGTTCTCTTTTTATATAGAAGTGGTCTGTGGTGGAAAACTTAAAATGGGACTCCTGAATTTTAATTAAGCTAAATTAAGAGATAGAAACATTTCCTTCTAAGTTAACAGCTCAAAATTTTGTTTTTCTGACGTTAAAACCTTTTATTCGCCAAAGAAGACAAAGCAAGTGTACTTTGGCCCAAAAGAGGATCTTGAAGTGTGACCTTTTTGCAGATTTACTGCCGTTTCGGTTTATAGGGCAAGCGTATTCCTTATACCGGGCCAATTTAAATTCCCAGGTAATACTGAAAATACTTGAGCAGAAAAACCATAACACCGTTGAACTTGGCATTTAAACACTAACTCTCACGTAGGAATCCGTAGTTTCAGCCAGAATTATGCTGCAGTGAAATGAAACATACTATAAAAAGCTATTTTATTATGTCCTATAAAACAAAATGTATTTTTATGTATGTTAATTGGCGTGAGAACAACTTTATTGCTGTGTCGGCTCATCGTGGGCACTAACTGTGACCTACTGCATCTATATTATTCTTATTCTATTATGGCCTTTGCTGGCATTATTGAGGCTACGAATAGCGTCGTCAGGAGTATTCCAATAAATATTCAATAGTAATTGACATGCTTTTTTATTAGATCTCAAGCTAGAAAGAATATTTTATAGTTAGTCTCGTTCAGATTTTTCTAGACGTAGCTTAACTAAGTTTTATTATTGACCGTTGTGCCAAAAGATTTTACTAAGCTTTCTGCCTAAACGCAGCGTAAAAAGATACCACCCGTAGAAATTTAAGCTGACGAACAGTATAAAATTACTCGACAGCGGGTTATTGCTTGAGCATATTGGAAATTTTATATTTTTTTATAGTTGGATACATCTGGCATTGGGTACTGAAAAATAAACCCTCAAAGTCTAAAACAAACTTGTATACAATCTTCTTTGCCTCAGCGTTTCGTAATGGATGGTAGTGATAAAATTCCCTGAAGGAATTTAAATGACGCGTGTTTGTCTAACGTAAAGACCGCCACTGGTCGTGATGAGGACTAATATTTTTATAATCATACAGAGCCAGCCTCGAGCAGGGTCATGGATATGAAACGTTTACACGTGATCCGTGTAATTATGAATGTTGAAGGTTAAACCTGTATTTGTAGAGGTAATTAACCCATTCATACTGAAATTGTAGAATAAGCGCTCTAACTACGCCTTTAGGCTAAACTGAGGTCATGAGCTAATGCGTAAGAATTGCCCCCTTACCATGAACTCTTAAAACAGGACAGTTTACCATGTGGAAGCGAGACGCTGCATTACACAGCACGTAGCGGCGTCTCGCTTCCACATGGTAAACTGTCCTGCTTTAAGAGTTCATGGTAAGGGGGCTGTACTAGTTCATTCTTGGGTGAGATGAAGAAGTAGTGGTAAGTGTAATGTAATGGCGGCCTGCTTATGAGTGACCTGTACTGAATCTTCTTCGTATCAACATGAGCCAACTGTCTGGAAAATGTCAATGTGTAGAGCAAGGATGGGATCGAGGTGGACTGTCCGGTGACCGCAGGACGTTGTTATGTATTTTCACACCATTTAGTCTACTAGCTCTATTTTCACACCATTTAGTCTACAAGCTCTATTTTTACACCATTTACTGAATTATGTTAAAATCATGTAATCAAAAACAAACCTAATCTATAATTACAATTTCTTCCATGATACCCGGCAATTTTAAGCAAACGATTTCGATTACAAGATAAATAAACGAAAATCAAAATAAGTCCGACAGAGGGTTTGTAATTTAATATTGTTCAACACATTATTTATGGAAGCGTAATAATCTAGTTAGTTAGACAACCCACGCACCCAATTAAGAATTTATCGTCCTGTGCAAACCGATGCTATTTAAGTTGGGAATTTATCAAAATACTACAAAGTTAAGTTTGTAGTTAAACTAGATATTTAATTGAATACATTCTGTGATAATAATGATAGCGTTATTTTAGATTTGACCAGGCAAAAGGCAACTTAACATCCTTGAACGCTAGGGTAGTGCGTCTTGTGGCAAAGCTATGCACCTTAGCGATAACCGGTCGATTCTTCTCCCTATCGTCAATAGGTTTTTGATAAGTCCTATTTAATATCTATGCGTAAACAAGTGAAAAGTTGCAATAACTAGTGGTGGCAGCGACACGGGTGTGTAGAGCACCGCGCGGGGGTTGCGCGCGTTTATTGATTTTCAACCCGAGCCGCGGACGTGCTCCGTCGTCGGCTCTGTATCTCCGCGAATACTAAGATCATGACTCCCCGCAGTTTTGGGACGACGCGTGTCCGACCCGACTATTACCAAACCATTAGAAACAAATCCCTTTGTAAACTATCATAAATCATCGGTCACTCTATAAACAGATAACATTTACCAACCTATTTAAATAAAAACGTCTATTTGTGGATGTAAACGCCATTTAAAGGTTACGACGTCAATGATACCGATGGGGTGGAGTTAGTCTGTAGTTGCGCAGATATAAATTGCAGTGACGTCAAGCAGACGTGAAGATGAATCAGGCGCTGTCTATGACGTCTCCTTCAAGGACAAATCTCGAAACTCTAGACAAAGACACATATTTACAGTACTTCGAATAATACCTTATAGTTCGGAGTTCGGCTTTCTATTTACCAATAAGTTACGTCGTAAGAAAGATTAAGTCACCGTAGCCGCGTGCGTAGGCATTTTACTACGCATTTGGCTACGACTCAAAATAAACTCGTAGACGGGCGTACAAACGTACATTTCTATTGAAACTCATGCGGACGCACCGTTACGTGTCGATATAAAGACTTTGCTATCATGTTGTATAAATATCGCATTACTTCAATATGAGGTGAACTGAGGTCTTACATAAATACCTGCGAAGTCACATCATTATGCTGTTTACACAGCCGTGTAATGATTCATCTAAGTTAATCAGCCGGAAATGTAATCAACCGTTATGACCAACAGTTTGTTTAAAAAGCATGATTGAATTAAATATGCAAGCATTATATCAATAATTACTTAGGTTAAGAATAATGCTCGCTCTCTAACTCTGTAGTCCGCCCGCGAGAAAACAAACCGAAATTTCAGCCAGTAAGATTCCAATACAAGGCTTACTGGAATATTAATAGCACTTAGGACCAATAAATTTACTATTTCAGAAATTCATAGATCGTCTGTTATGTCTTAATAACTTAAACGGTTAGGTGCATAACTATAAAAAGTGGCAGTTGCATTTTATCACAATGTCTCTCAAGGTTAAAAGTCTTAATTCATTGAAATAATTAAATGCTACTCATGATAGATTTTGGATACATTGTGCCTTCCTGCGTGTAATGTTTGGTTTTCATTAAAACTTCAACTTCCTCGTATTCGTACCGCTTCCCCGGCTATTGTTGGAGTTGTTTAAACAAACCAGTCATGCGCCACGTAGCTTCGGAACAGTGGCAGAATTTGTAGGAACACAGAGGGATGAAGTTAAACAAAACAATATGTTTATACACTAATACAAATAGTATTAGTTTTGTATTTGTATTGAAAATGAAAGCTTTCTTGCAAGTTCTAGATGTAATGGTATATAATATGCTAATGTTGATTGGAGATTATGGCTCGTTATAGACCGTCTATATCTAAATCGGTTTTTATTTTACGGACGGACAAACGGAACAAAAGGACACCTCTGTACTTTCATGCGAAAGATAAAACAAGATGATGAGACAGCACGTTTAATATCAGAGGGCGTTAGAATTATACTAACTCAAAAGCCAAAATATGCAAAATACCTTCTAAAATATGTCGCGACTCTGTATGGTTATGGAATAATATGACTATTAAGATAAGAATATGTCGCGTTTAGGTATCAGGTACCAGGCGGAGACGGATTAATGAATAAACCAGCAACATCGGTTCGGAGCCAACCTGTGCGGAGTTAACTACGGGCGAACATTAAAATTCAAAGGTCGGTACCGCTCGGCACGGTGAGCTCACGTAAACGTCCGCCGGTATTCTATTGTTCATGTGTATTTAATTATGTTTACAGGGCGCCTGTTTAGTTTTATTCGAGAACCTTGCTTTGTAGGGTTGATACAATAGGTTGGGCTGGATATTGAAAGAAGTTAGCGAGTCGTTTCTAGTAATAGAGAAAAATCTTGTCGTTATTGGAAGCAGAAACTCCCTATTTCTCTCGGGACGCAAGTTATTGCAAATATATATGTATTGGCGCTTCCAATACCTACCTTTTTTGGATTATTCTTTATTCCCCGGAGATGAGTATTTATACACATCACAATTAAACTACAAAGATCGGTTATGAAACCCATGTAGTAGGCGAGCCTTTTGCTATTCACCGGGAACATGATACGAAAAAACGGGTATCTCCAATTTACTTCACCACTTATTTTTGACCTGGAATTATACCCAAAAACTAGCTACACACCGTCGAAATTATCCTAGTTATTTTTTAATATAATATATATTCTTTAACTGCTGTGCAAATATCCATTAAATCAAAACACTGCAGCACTGTGTTCTTGCCCCCAGGCCTCATCTTATCTGTAACGATTCCTTATAAACTTGACCCGTTTTGAATACGTTAGTGTCCAGCTATTAATTTAAACGGCCCCATTCTGGACATGTATTCTCGGCGTATGTACAAACACGGCCTACCGAGAACCTAACCGCAGTAATTATACCTAACGACTACTCACAACTTTGAGGCAACCAGCCTCTAAATTATAACGAACGCTCTTTTGTTTGTTTATTATAATTATGTAAATGTAGGGCCTAAAGGATCTTCTGGCTAAGTGGCCACTTGGGCTAAACATTCGTTCTAACTAGGGCCTTTTTGGATAAACCCTCTGTTCATGCGATTGCAATTCCTGTAAGCCAGGATGAGGAATTACACAATTAAAAATAAAATTAAAAAATACTTGATAAAAAATCAACGAGATAAAAATGCTTAGTATTTCCTTTAAAGAAGATATTTTGACTGTCTCCTGTAAACACCTTGTTTCATGCACATTCATTGATATACAGCCAGAAATGAAGTTGACAATATAGTATTATGTATTACACATGATATCTACCACATGTATCAGGCTCACCAGCTTCCAATAGTAATGTCGTGACAGAAGTAGGTCAGTGCGCTGCCTCCGAGCATTGCCAACTTACTGTAACTTGAACGTGGCCCAAGTTCAGCCAATGCAATAAGTCGTTATTTATGGTCTAGAAAATTTAAGTTTTGCAACTACTTCGGTTCTACCATTTGTTTGAGTTTGGTGTTGTATGAACTTGAGGATTTATATATATTAGGTATTATTTTTGATATTTTATTCACTTCCTGGAATAATAAAGAGGAATCGTTTTATTTTAATATGAAAGACAATGTTCAGTCCTATGATTGGATACCTTTTTAATAAACCCCAAAAGAAACGTTTTCGAAGCACGAAAATCCACGTGATAAATACATTTTCCTTATAAGTTTTTTGTGTCCTTCGCCACTGAGTGCTGTGGTTGCGTTCGTCATCGCTGGTAACTCACTTTCCATGCTCCTTTAAGAATAGGTCTACACGAGCTTCATTTTTACTTTAGCGAACAAAGCTGATAACTTTGTTTGCTTGACCAAACACGTTAGTTTTAATGCACCTAAACCCTGTGAAAGCTAATCAATTATTAAATTAGTTTACATGCTCTGGTTTGTTAGTTGGTTATAAGCTTTCGACTTCAGTTAGTTAAGCCATCATACCACTCAAATATTATAAAGCATAAAAGTTGTTTACAGTAAATATTCAGCATCACCTGAATATTTTCTAAAAGGAGAAATTGCCTTTCACATTACTCAGTTTTCAATTAAAAAGTTTTACTCGGAGCACTGATCCAAGTTTTAACGTGGATTCTACGTAACAGCCTAATATGTGAGGGAACGTGATAAAATTAGGAATTTTCTGTCGCAATAAACTTAGGCACATATCACTTAGCTCGTCGTTCGGGGTTAAAATATTTTCTCATCATAAAAAATGTAACTCTTATGTTAGAAATGTGAGCTTTGAAATTCAAAGACATCTCGAAGCAAAATATTTTATTTTCACCTAAATAATGAATACCGATTTTTTTAAGATTCGAAATCATGTTCAAAATTTGAGACGATTAAAACTGAGGGTTTCCAAACAAAAAACAAGGTGTAGGTACATTTTATTATTTTTTGTAAAATTTGTCATGAATCATAATTGTGTTTTTCTAACTTGAATGCTAATCCGAGTCCCAAAGTACAAACAAGCTGGGCTTACGAAGGCGCTGGCACGTATAAGATTGTCAGCCCCCGCCCTTTGTTCTGGTGACGGCTCGTCAAGGCCGACCCCGGAGGGAGTCCTGCGATTGTATATTTTATACGACATTTGCAAACCGTCTCGCGTGTAACGCTGAAAAATAAACCACAATGTTTTATGAATTCATATTTTAATAGTGACTATTCTTTATTGTTGACCACATTAGAAATTAGAACAACCCTCACTAACCACAAACCTTTAGGCTGTACCACTATTTGCCGAGGTAAAGACGAAATCAATACCAACGCAAATTCTTTAGAGACTTAAGTTTCAGTTTGTTTTAGAGTTACTCTGTCTTGTTACCTATACTATTATTGAAGAGATAGATTTATAGATTTTTTCCTTAGATTTTATTAAAAATAAACTGTAGTAGTTCATGGGATGGAAACAAGCGAAATATTATTTTCAAATAACTATGGATATGAACAATCATTAGTTGTAGTGTGTGTAACAATGTAAGTAATATCTATAAGAATGCACTTTTTGAACGGTCTATTAAACGGCCTTGTTCTTTATCGAGAAACCAAAATATTTAATTGTCTATGGATTATATAGACAAAGCTGCAACAAGACTACGCCCACTTACCATGAATACGGGTATTTCAAAAATGTTCTATCTGTGGCAACGGTAATTTTAAATGCTAACGCAATTACTTTCATTCGTTCTTTGTCTGCCGTTTTCGCTTTCACTTTGCAGTTTTTCGTGAGCATTTCAAATTCAATGTCAACATGAAACCGAAAAGACTATTATATGATACTTACATTTTTTCTAAAGGTCTTGTAATCCAATATACCTGCTCTGCGGAGAAATGTTAGGTTCTCTGGATATAAGTTCGCATGTCAACCCATGGTATTTCCTGGCGTAGTGCCAAATTTCATTCAAATCTGTTCAAGCTATATGGTATTCTCGAGTTGATAATGTGCTCCCAAAAGTCCTTTTGTTATAAATTGAATGTATTTTTTCTCGTCTTATCCTCAGAAGGTGAACCTATGTGTTCCTATTGACAATTATTAGGCACAATTCTAAACCCTGAATTAGTAATACTGATAACATTAAGATAAATATTTTCCATTCTCAGACAATAGGCACGATATGTACTTCATTCTTTAAACATTTTACAGCACACATGAAGTTTGGTTAAAGCATGTTTATTTAATTAACGTTTTGGCCTCAAAAGTGGTAAATTGAGGTGGATTATGAGAGGTCTCCCGTAGAGCCGCATAAAGGTCGGCGCCGAATGACAGCCTTACCGCTGTTTTTATGTCACGATAAACCGCGTACCCAAAATAAACGGTTTAATCCGCTCTAATTAAGGTGCGGTAGGTAGTAAATGTGGCAAGTGACACCTCACACGCTTAATATTTCTTTCTATTATTATAAATGTGACGGATGTTCGTTACTTCACTTTCACCGTGTTTAAGGCAACTATCTTATTCGATAAATGAATGATAATACAAAAGGACAGAATGTATTCAGTGCGAAAATTATGTTTTAAACGGAACGTGCCGGTAATTATATTTAATTGACCTTTTTATTACAGCATTAAAATAATTCTAAAACTACACTTTGGTTACCATTTTGGGCCCCATTATTTTTTTCAAGACTTTAGAACTCTCCTGAGAGAACAAGCTAAGTTTTATACGTGAATATGAGCTTTATAGTTTCTAGTTGGTTTTTACTTTTTACGGCTTTGTGTAAGGTTCGTGACTAACTTTGACAGGTATAATTATGCTATGTTCTTGTCAAAATTAGTCACGAAGCAAGAAACACGTACCTATTCATGAATGTTTGTCCATATGGAATTGTATTCCTGATATTATTAATTGATCTGGTTGTTTTTATTCGAAAAACAAAAGCACCTTATTTTCTATATTATAATACTTGAGTAGCTGTTCAATAATTTACTGACAGGAGTAGTGCTCGAAGCTACCTTTGTTGAAGGTCAGGTCATTCAACCTTAGAGTATTTGACTATAATACATAACTGCTTGCGTACACCACTCATTTATTTTCAAGAAATATTTTTGACGACTTAATTGACCTACTAGCTAGCAAAGTGCTTTATGCGTACTATCGTGGCATCGATCTTTTTCCCCACCCAAAACAAATGTGTTACAACAATTGGCAATCTCTGTGGCGAAGGGTTCATATAACATGATTCTTTCTTCTTAAAGGGAAGTAGAATATAGGATTTAAGCTTCCACTTTATATATTGTCATACTACATTTTTATTCCGGCATCCTTGTTTGAAAAACTTACCCTCACGTCTCTGCAAACTATTTTTGTATCTTGTTGGATCCACGTCTACGTATTCAAATGTACCGTGACAGGGGGTGTTAATTTAAACTAGATCGTCGCAGTAAGTTACTAACACAGGATGGTTAACTGCGAACATAAGGTTACGAGTTGGTGTAACTACTATTACGGTTAACAACTGCATGTTTATCTGTTGTGTTAACTCTCGCATAAACAGTATGTAAATATCATGTGATTTAAACATAGTTATGCACCGCTACGGCGTGTATGGGGACGTGTGGTAGTGCACTTGAGACGAATTTGAGCTCTAATAAAGACCCTTTGTGTGAGAACCATACGATCTACTCCTTGTAACAGCCCTAACGCAAGAATAAACGATATCAGCTAATTGTCACTCCCTTATTTCACAACCGCAAAATATTAAACATTGTCAACTGTATTTACTGAAATGCATCTAAGTTTATGCACTATTATTCTATATTTGATTCCACAAGAAACCAATATTACCTATATGCTATACTTCTTTCAATATAGGTATAGGTCGTGTGGACATGACACTGACAAGAAAGCAATTTCACACTCCAGCTTCGGTATCGTGTTTCCTCGATTCGTAAATCTTTCCTGTGTGTTATCTACTATATAGGTCAATTGTCTCTCTACCTATATACTCAAAACTATATCAGTCTTTAATATTCTGTATGACATTCCTTATTATGTATTCTGTCACGTAGGCAAATTCATATCATCTTGTGTTAGATTAAGTTAAAAGGTCAACATAATAAGTTTAAATTAAATGTCATTTGTTACCATAACCTTTTTGTGGAGGTTATTAGGGTTGTTCGTGGATGAATAGCTGTTTTATTAAATATATCTTGCGTTTTTTCAGGATGCCTTCAGCAGCGCCTCCCGCCGAAAATGGCGCGCCCCGCAGCGAGCTCGAGCAGCTCCAGATGCGTGCAGGACAAGTCACCGATGAGGTCGGTATTCACGTAAACATGAACATCCTTACTAATATAACTCTGGCTCTGTCTAAATAAAGAAAGCTTGAACTCCGAAGAAGAATATAGATGCTTTGAGGATTAGGCAGTTTTTCCAACTGAAGAAGTCACTACGGAAGCCAGTAAGCCTTATCCCTGAAGAAGCAGCCCTATTTTACAATAGTACACTCTACACCAACTTTACATCAGAGTGTAGGAACTCAGAAGTGATAACTGTTCGAATCGCGTTGAAGCATGACACGAGTATAATTAATTCCACGAGTTCTTCCGAGTATAGTTAAAAATAATAAATTGTTAGACTTTCATTATAGTACTTTCTGGTTTAGAAACATATATTTATAGAACCCAGAGGGTTTCTTTATAAAACAGATTGCAAAAAGAAAAGTTTTCAATCTAGTTGGACCAAATAAATAATGGAAATATTTATACGATTTCAGTCGCTCGAGTCCACGCGGCGTATGATGCAACTATGCGAAGAGGTGAGTTTCACTCAATGCTTACTTTAATCACTTATAAGATGTTAAACATATGGGACGATTTAAAAGGTCAGCTGCACCATTTAACGTCAACGCAAAATAAATTAAAGCCACGGTTTGTGATAATAAACTTTACGTTTGATTGACAATTTCAAATCAAATGTGTTTGTAATTTGTAAACATAGGTTTAACTACGGTTTTGGGTCTTAAATATAAGAAAAGTAAGCTATGTTTTCTCTTATACACATACAAGAATATATCTCAATATTTTAACAGCAAAGTTGGATTGTGCAACTGACCCTAATTAAATAGTCAATAACTACATATTTTTATTAAGATATTTTACTTCAATAATGTGTTTAATACTAATACTAATGCTCTATAACAAGGAGCTATTTAATATTATGTATTGGGAGTAACAGGTGTGTGTAATTTCGAGAATACCTCCCAAAATTAATTCTAATAATATTATTTACATTATGCCCCTTTGATGCTAGTCCAAATTATCAAGAAGTTGATATAAAAACTTTAAATATCATTTTCATTGAAATTAAATAAGTAAGATAGTGTGTTTTCATATCAACTTCATTCTCTAACTTTAATGTGGTCTTGTAATTGTGTGTGATTAATAAAATTGACAATTAATTTTCCAAGCGTGCGACAATACTGGAAGCTCCTATCTATTGATAATAGAATGAAATAAGACTATAACTGTGCGGTCTTGTTTATCCGTAGACGCGTTTCAGTCAAAATTAAACATTTGTTTCCCCTCATAGTTTAATTATGTTGAGTTGTTTTGTCGATTATGTGAATTATTTGTAATCATCTGTGAGAGAGGTGTTCTCGATGCGAGGGAGTGAGGGGTATAGCGGAAGTGTCTGGATAGCCCCAAGCTCGGTTTGGTCTCTGACGCCCGTCCCACCCCCTAGGGCGCAGCCTCTGCTATCCCTGGCTGTTGTGTTTCGATGTCGCTAAATATTATTTTTGTTTTATCTATTTCTAAATGTGTGTATGTATATTTATTGTAGATCTCCGGCCATAATATTCTTATTTATTTTATTTTGAATCCTACGTTTGAGTATAATATATTATTATGTTATCAGCATTATATGTTATTATAACCATACATATATGGGTGTTGCATGATCCGTGCCTTACTGTGTCCGAAAATGTTAGACTTCTATAGCCCTTTGTGTTGTTCGTAGTGAACTGTACATTTTATGTGATTATATTTACTCCCCTGGCCGCACCGGCCCTCGGCGCTGACAGTTAATTAACAAATTTGTTATTCTAGAACATTGCCTCCTCAGATTTTTGTCAAAGAAACAAATTATTAACTCATAAGAGTGTTTAACCGTCAGCTCCTGTAATTTCCCCGAATGCTGTTTTAGGTTTCAAAGCATGAAGCCCATTATCGTCCTCGATAGAATCCGAGTTCCATATTTAGTTTATATACTTCTCTTATGTTAGTACCCCTTTTAGTACGTAATTTGAACGAAATACGTGCGCTTTTGATGATGAAAAAAATAATAGTCAATCCATTGTGCTTGGGCTTGCTTTCTATTGAGACCCTTGACCACTCGGATTCATACTCAAGGGATCTGTCCGAGGCTGACTCACTGTTTTCAAAGCACTTTCTATTACTGTTTAATTTCCTGTCTGGTAACGATACTTCTACTCTTCATAGATGACATTATTGTTCTATGTGTTACTTTATGATTTCCTGTACCAACGTCCCGACACTGTCTGATCGCCGAGCCTGGCTGCGGCCGTGATCAGAGTGTTGATGTTCGTTCTATCCTGTTTTAGTTAAATCTGTATCTTAGGTCTCTGTTGTAGTGGCTGCTCTCTGTTGTTGACTGTACATCTATTATGTTGTATGATTTTCATGCCTTCTTGAACATTCACATTACTGTCAATATGTGGGCGTGTACACACCCCCATACCTGCCACTGGACTCCAACAAAAATATCGAGCTACACCTAATGCTAACTCTCACACAATATACATAACCCGAATCAAAATTATATCAGTATTTTCCACATTACTATTTATTATAGTTTCTTACATTTTTTTACAAAATGGTATACTTCGTATTTTTAGTTAAATAACCTTTATTCTATTTGTTAAAGTTTTTAATTTTGAGGACATTATTTTGACATTATTATTTATTTAAAACTATTTGCGCCGGTATGTCTGCGCCGAATATCACATGGTATGACGACTCAGTACAGACTCAGCATTACTCTCAACATCACAGTTCAGACACCAGGGAGGATTTCTCCTCGTCACCCGTCCCCACGCCAGCAGTACCGATGGAGCCACGTTGACGTGTGGTGACGTGTTAGTAAACCAGCGAGCCGTGGTGCGGTGGCGAGGCGAGGTCCTTCCGCGGTACATACTACTGACCATACTAGTCGCCGCGACACGCTCGCAGGCGCCGGCCCCGGCCGCGCGCCCGCCCGCTCGAACCCACTGTCCACTCACTCTACTGTACCCCTCACAACTAACATGCTCTGTGACTTTTTGTTTCTGCGGCGTAGAGCAAGGAGGCCGGCATTCGTACTCTGGTCGCTCTAGATGACCAGGGAGGTGAGTGATCTGCAAAATTTGCAACACTACATTATTTACAATTTTATCTATTTTATCCTTTTTCGCTAACTTTGTTGAGCATCGTAGGGTTTTCAGCCGACCCGAAGATGGGCTCACCGATGTAGAAGATATTAAGGGGGTATCGCATTGATTATGTATTTAAAATTACGTCACTGCTATTACAATGCAAAGGTGCGGGCATCCTCTGAGAAATGACCGTTAGCATTGTAAGACTCACACACGGAGATGATCACGGAAAACCCACATCTTTGTATATTTATTCGTTATGTAGATAATATACACCACTTTGCACAACTTAACAACGAGCTCTATGTTCTACGACGTCAGGCCGGCCGAACGCTTCGACATTACAAACCGTATATATATATTCGGTCGTACCGATACTTATACATTCTGCATTTCAGATGTTAGTACTCGACTCTAAATTAACAACTTTACTGAATTCACATAAACGATCTAAATGAACGAGCAAAGTAAATTCGAAACGCTTCTCCTCAACGCACGACTCTTAACATCACACAATAAATCATGAATCATATGAAACTGAGCACAGATGAAACTAAATCTGGTTTTACTTGCAAGCTTCACTGCATGCATGTCGTTGTGATCGAGTAGTGTGTGTTAGCGGCGAGCGTGGCGGGCGGCGCGTGCCGCCTGCGCAGCGCGCACGGCCGCACGCGCCGGCCGCGCGCTCGCCGGCACGCCGCGCACGCACGCCGCCCGTCGCCTCCGCCACGCCCGTAGCGTCCCGCGTCACGCTGGCCGCCGCTGCACGCGCCGCACGCGCCGCGCGATCCGAGCGCCCGCCCGACGGCGCACCGCACCCACCCACCCACACACCCCGATACTCTCTCCTACGATATATTATTTTGATTTGTATTTTATGTATAGAGCGAGGACGCCGGGGGGCAAGCGCTTCATATGTTGAGTCACCAGGGCGGTAAGAGTTAAACTGACACATGGGTAGTCGAAACGTGAGAACGTCTGTGTTTGAATGTGCAGTTAATAACATTAATCTCTTTGTTTTTCTTTGACGTTTCTCTAACGACTTATCTGAGATCGATGTTGCGTGTGTATCTATGTTTCGATGGGGATGACCTTGACATAATAGTGTAAATAGATAAGCCCGATGGCCGTTCGTTGCTAAATGTCGCAAAAGACTGTTACTCTATCTTTTGCTGAAGATTTAATTTGAATGAGCTGCGCAATCTGTTTAGTTCTTCCGTTGATATTTGATCGATACGCTTTTTATAGGTATATTTATTTATCTTTCCGATGTACTGTTCTCTTCCGTAATGATACTGCGGTACTGATATGAATGCGCGTTTACCGACTGTCTGTCTGTTCGACGTATAGAGTAACTGGTATCCGCCTTCATCTCCATGGCTGGCAGCGTACTGTTAATGTTAGCTCGTAGGTCTGTAACTATTAGCTCGATGCGTCTGTGTCTGTCGGCGAGGCCGCTCCTCGCCACACTACATTTAGTTTGTTCATTTTTCTTCTTCAATAAATCAATACTTTGCTATATTCACGTTTCATTTAGGAATGGCTTAATGGATACGCTCATTTGCTAAGTTGATTTATTTTATCCCATAATCACCTGGAGGCGGGCCAGTGGTGGCCTCGCCTCATCATATCCATGTTTTGTTTTTGTTTAGTTATGAGTTTGTTTGTGTTGGTATGAGTTAGCGCGACGCCCGCGCGGCCTGTGCGCTCGGCGCCGCTGCCTGCGCGCGCGCCGCTTCCGACTCCTCACCGCATTCGTTTGGCGAGCTATAGTGACATCATTATTGTGTTGTAGAGTCACGAGGTGGGCATGAAAACCCTGGTCATGCTGGATGAACAGGGCGGTAAGCATCCAGTAGTACATACTATTTTGCATCACTCATAATTTAGTAAAGCTTTTGTCTGAAATGCCAGTTCAGATAATTTATAAAAGTTCGTTGAATGGCAATGACTTTATAACGATAAATATGTTACCGATTGAAAGTCTGCTAACAGTATATTTATAATGGATTAAAAGTGAAGGTAAACCTTGTTTGTCATGATCATAACTAAAGCTAGTGATTAAAGTGCATCAAACGATCTCGATCCCACAGTCGCACGCTCGCTCGTTGTGAACTGCGGCGATGAGATTATCTGATTCAGTTAAACTGTATGGATTATTTTATTTAGTTATTTGTCACGCATCCAGCTATGCACGTCTTCTTCAATATTGCTGTTTATTGCATGATTTAGATTTTTATAAGTGATATATAGATAATGTTTTCTAATTGTTGTCACTACGAGTACGGTAATGTAATCACTTAGTGTCAGCACATACATCATTTTAATGCAAAGGTAAATGAGAATTTTTTAAATTAGTTTTAACCAGATCGAGTGTAAGACATAACACAAGCACCACGAAAACTGTTCAGATAAACATTAGATGCTTAAATATTAGCGTTGAAATGAGATGGTTTAGAATTGCTGTAGGTTAATAAATCTTGCATGGACATAAATAGTTGATTAATCCTCAGCTACTGTTACCGAATACATGTCTTACACTTAGAGCTGGTTATTGTCGAGAGCGTTGAGAATTTACAATTGAAATAATCAAAAGAAAATTTAATTAAAAAAAAAGATTCGCGAAAGTAATAATTTGGAAATTGAGTTAGGCGCTTGAACACATAAATGAAGGTAGTCTGACAAGGATGGATCTAAAGCGTTTGTTGATGTGTGTGAACAGAGCAATTGGACAGAATCGAGGAGGGCATGGACCAGATCAACGCGGACATGCGCGAAGCAGAGAAGAATCTGTCGGGGATGGAAAAATGTTGCGGCATCTGTGTCCTGCCTTGCAACAAGTGCGTACAACCATGCTCATGGCTGATTATCTTACAACTACTTACCGTTAAGCTCGTACATTTTATGTATTAACCCTCACGTGTCATCGAAACGTATACTTATAGCGTGTAATAATAAAAACGTCTTGTTGTGTGTGAGAATTATGTGTATGTATTACTTACGTTTTTATTGCGAGTACTCTACTTGAACCCTTGGATCCTTAGTACCTTTCTTTTACTTATCTCAGTAGAGGCGGGGTTATGCAAAGAGTATGAGTGTTCCAATATAAAATGGTGCCTTAGTGTGGTTCAGAGTGTTAGCCTTATAACTTGATACTGACCTTTTTCTGGAGTCTTGATGTTGACAATTAATGAGCCTAGATACAGGTAAATATTAGTACCTCACATGGAGCTCAAAATAGTGAGATTTCTGGTTAGGCTTTAATCTCGTTCTAAGTCTCCAATTGAAATCATCGTAACTACATGTCTTCTACTAGCTTTTAAACGTATAGAAACGGCTGCACCTACCTATCAGTCTCGGGCGGAATGATTGTTCACTAAATATTATAATAAAACAACTAAAATTTTTGATACGCTGATTACAGGGGCGCATCGTTCAAGGAGGACGACGGCACGTGGAAGGGGAACGACGACGGCAAGGTGGTGAACAACCAGCCGCAGAGGGTAATGGACGAGCGCAACGGGATAGGGCCACAAGCCGGATACATAGGAAGGTAAGTTCATCCTGTAGGCACATTTATTTTAAAGAGAAAGCCTCGGAGAGAAGCGATGGATGACGGCGTCAAGCTCAAAGATCAGTAATTGCCGATTACTGGCCTACGCTTTGTTTCAAAGCATTCTCTGTTGACTGGCAAGGTTTATAAATCACTAGCTGCGCCCCGCGGTGTTACTCGTTACATTCTTTCGGGATAAAAAGTAGCCTATATGTTATGTTATAAATTTTAGCAAAATTGGTCCAGCTGATTTGTGCATGAAGGGGTAACAAGCATATGAACACACAAACACACTCACAAACTTTCGCCTTTAAAACATAAGTGTGATTTTTTGACTTTCTGAAAAATGATTAAATTATTGAGCCGACGCTTTAGTCCAGCAATGACTTTCGGCGGAAAGTTATATTGATATTTACCTGCAAACTTAGGTGAATACAATTTGTCAACCACTAGGCTTCAATGATATTCTGAAATGATTTCTATAAACAATGACAAACAGGATAACAAACGACGCGCGCGAGGATGAGATGGAAGAGAACATGGGCCAAGTGAACACGATGATCGGCAACCTGCGCAACATGGCGCTGGACATGGGCTCCGAGCTCGAGAACCAGAACCGCCAGATCGACCGCATCAACCGCAAGGTAACATTGAAAGGGGTGGCACTAGGACGCGACTACTACTGCTGCTACCTCTCTTGTATATCAAACAGTGCACGCCAGTTCGTTAACGAGAAAACGTCTTTTATAGAATACAGTATTTATGATCCCCGTAAAAAAATGGTTTTACAAGTGGCGTCTTCGTAATCTTCGTATCGTGTGTATTCGTATGACGAGTGACTTTCGAATTTAAAATCAAGAATCCGTGGGTACCTATTTAGTACTACGCAAACGATGGAATGTAAGATTTAGCATCGTTGAAGTTTTGGATGGTTCAAGTGACGGTCGTAATCAGACCTCCTGGCCACCATTTACGACACTTAATATACCTAAGTCTTATAGAAATGCCCTAAGTAAATAATTTTATGAGTTTCATTACTTATTAACTACGCTTAAAATTACCAATAGGTTACCAATGTACGTAGCAGTGCGTAGCATTGCCTATTTACATACTCCCTGTAATTATTTCCCCTCAGTAAATTAGTATTCTTCTGTCTACCAATTTCAATTATTCCCTACTTAGAAGTCAATCTCCAGCATTGTTACGTACTTTAAATATTTTTATAGCGAATTCGCGTGCACTCTTATTAGATCCTTTAAAAAACTTTTCTATCCCCTACTTTTCTCTGACAATGACTCAAAAAGTAACAAAAAAAGCTTGTTCTGAAAATAATATATTGATGTTGTCGTTATAAATTTTGAGAGAGTGTGAAGTTTAATCCGGCTAAGACATCAGCTTTCTTATTTGTTATATAAATATTTAAGAAAATATGAAGAAACGATGTCGTAGTTGAGTCAAACTTCCACCTGGGACGCAGTATAATTTGTGAATACAAATCGTGCTGCGTCCCCTGTTCATCAACATTCACCATCTAAGTGTTTGTGCCTGTCACGTTAGCAGTGGAAGTGCGACTTGTGATCTATTTGTGTATCTATGATCTCTTCTGGCTTATTGGCATCAAGGAGTTCCTGTCACTCGCTTATCTGGCAATCAAATCATTTCCTTCTGTCCTCACTCGACGCATGTCTGTCTCTTCATACTTCGTAGAAGAATGTTTAGAAATTGGTTGTTGTGAATTTTTTTGAGTCTTACGAGTGACGTTCAGGACATGTTACCGACTACTCCAGAACACATCTCCACACGACCATTGTGTAAATGTTGGCTAGTTGTCACATCCATCCGATTGACTAACATAACTCCAGTCTAGACTCCATAACTAACACTGTCATTCACATCAAATGCTAACGAAACATAATATTTTTGTTTCAAAAGACAGCGACTGAAGGCCGACACACTCTTTACGATGTTTTACTGAAACAATTCAAAGATTTTAAGCTGGTTTCGATTTAAGGAAGAATGGGTGCTTTTAAACAAATATGGGGATTAATTTCATTCACAAATCTCCGAAAGAATAAAAGACTGCTTCTATAATATGGCTCACCATTTCGTTATATGTACTATTTTGATATAACAAATTATGTACTAAATATTTTTTTTACCATTTTTTAGCAACTATAGTAAATTTGAAACCATTCTTCCTTTATCGTGATCTTGTAAGAGGGCCGAATCACACAGTAAAAAAAAAAAAAGTCGCTGTGCATTGAACAACAAGCAAAAACAAACCGCGTGTTCTAATCTTAGGGCGAATCGAACGAAACGAGGATAACTCTGGCGAACCAGCGTGCGCACGAGCTCCTCAAGTAAAGGACGACGGCACTCACACCAACACACCACACACACCTACACGGTCTCGTGGTCGCTTGCTGCGCCCGCGCATACTGGCGCGGCACCGGTTGCAGTTATACACTCCTACTCACACTTTGAACTTATTGAAACATATTTTCTCTCTTCTAAGTAAATTACTACAGTTGTCAAATTTGTTCCATATAACGTTATTTTATTATAGTGACTACTGATGTTATTAGTTAGTGAGATTTCCACCTCAACATGTTAATATAATGTTAGATGAATGACTATTAGTTTGAATGGATCTGCAACCGGCATATAATGTTTAGGATACAAATATTTCGCTTAGTGTCTCTCTTCTATCTCGAGATACATTTATCCAACTGTAAAATTATATATATTTAACGTGTAATCGTATAAGCATGGTACTGTATAAAGTGAACACCTTCCTAGTTTTCGACTCTACTGTAATCTCTGCTTACCTTTGACGCTCAAGTACATGTTGAAACAATAAGTACACACATGTAGGTTTGTATCGGGTCATTGACTTGTGTATTATGGCGTTCAAGACATAATAACGTGGCACGGCATTAGTCGTGCCGGTGCTTACCATCAAAGGTGCATTCTGACGTAGCTTAGCGTAGACACCGTGCTATACAACTGGTAGATCAAGTCGGCTACATAATTAATTGATTCACCTAGTCTCGCCCATTACAAAACTACATAATATTATATCGTTTTGGTGCTCATTTCATGCAGTAGGCCATGTGCAGTAAATAAAATATAATCGTATGTACGCCGTCGTCTCGTATACTTATCATAGAACCTACACAATATAAACAGTTAAGAAGTTGAAGCGTGACATTTATTTTGAGAAATTGCATTTACCCCTTGTTAATATGTAGTGTTACTGTTAATGCTAGAAGTTAAAATATTGCTTGTCGCAAACTTTAACAATCAAAATATGATACATTTTGTTTTATATACAATACTGATGTATATTGTGTATAAAGAAAAGTATTTAAAGAAACTTGTTATGTACTCCAATCATGGGATCAAATCTCACAAGATATAACCTTGTTAATTGGCTATCTATCCTTCCAAATTTCACGTTATTTCCTTAAATGTTATAATCACCATTTCATTGGTCGGTGTCTTACTTTTATTACATAATTTAAAATTATTGCATATTAGTCAAAATGCATTAAGGGCAGTTGTTTACATGTGCTGTTCTTCAGAATAGGCTATCTAGTAAGAGGGGAAGAATATATGGTACATATGAATGCTAGGGATGTGTGGATATGTGATAATAGTTTGAATTTAAGTGATTAGTGTTAGCCAGCCACATGTCTTCGAGGAAACTATCTGAAGTACATCAGATCTCATCATTGATTTCTAATACGTTTCATAGGAGCATTTATGTATATGCAATCAAATTATTTTATAAATAACATAAAAATTCCTAACGGCTCAAATATAAAGTAAACTAAATTAGTAAAAATCAATTTGTAACTATTTTCTCCTCATATATTTATAATGTTAATTAAAACTCCTAAACATTACCATAACATAGCTTTTACATATCTTTGCAATGACATACAAATCTGCTTCTATGAAATATTATGAAAAGACGCTAAATAATGTAACTTAGTATTACAATGTAGCTATCTAACTAGCGTTAAACTATCATAATTTATTATTAACAACTAGTACTTTTTATTTATTTTATGATAAAATAAATCATTTCATTTACAAGATGATTTTAAGTTATTTATTTTCCCTAGTTCTTTTGTTTTCATTACATGAATTAAATTAAACATCAGGAAATTATGTAAATACTTTAAATTTCTGTAACTTTACGTTTATTGTAGTGATGTTATGACATAACTACTTACTCAATATACCTAACGACACAACAAATACATATGAATATTGAATACTTGAAATTACTTCATTTTGTTACATACAATTATGTAAGTATAGGTAAGCAATTAAGAGGTGAAGGATTAGAGAATGCCGCAATATATTTTAAGTAATAGAAATGAATAATATGTAATATCTAATATAATATATCAAAATATAATGCAATAATACTTTAATAATATTGAATTAATATTCAATACGGGTATAAGCCAGTATTATACGTATGTTAGGTACCGTTTATTTCGAAGGACTAGGCCGAATTACCTGTATCTACCTACGTACCTACCTATATGTATGGAAGTACCAATCCACGAGACTGTACACACACAGACATACTGTACACACAACACGTCGCTGAAGATCGTGAGTATACTTTTATAATAAATAAGCACTTATTTAAGCGGAGCACAGCTTGTATTTAAAGCGATTTGAGCACAAATTGGCTTTTGTGTCACTTTGACATTTTTGAAGATGTGACGTTCGCTTGAGGCCAAAATCGCTAAAGATAATGAGGCTTATAGGTATTGAGACCGGCTCGCATGTAGCGGCACATTGATATGAAAACAAGTAATACGTAAGTCGTTCTGCTTTGCTTTGGGATTAAAAAACGGTTTTATTCAAATATTTGATACAATTACCGTGTTTGTGTCTGACATCGTGCAGTTACATGTGAACACGGGTTTATGCGATGGCAAACTGCCAAAGTCCAAAATGTAAATATTTTTAATGTGATCCCAGTAACTTTTTTTGTGTTTGTTTTTCCTCTGGTTGCAACCATGTTCCCATTTTGTTTGTCTTGTATTATTTCGTCTTTATTTATTTTTATGATTTTTTAATCTTATATTTTCATGCTGCGATGGAATAACGGTGTGGTTCCGTGTTTGATTTGTTATTTTTGTGTTTTCTTACCCTTATTAGTTACTTACAATGTTTAAGACTAAGAAACCCTTTCTTATTTTAAACCCTATTTCAATAGAAATAGGGTTAATTTTGTGTTGAAATGGAATTATTCCCCTATGTGTAAGATTACAATTGAGTTTTTTTATAGGGTGAGAGCAACGAGACGCGCATAGCGGTGGCCAACCAGCGCGCAAACAAGCTCCTTAAGTCCTAAGCACCCGCACTTATCTGCTGTTACTGACATGACGCGTGCAACACTTGCATATTCATCATTACATTTATTTACGAACCTATTTTTTATAAATGGGTACTAATGACAAACCTTTAAGAAAGGATTGACGAAAAGGCCTAAGATTTTCATGTAAAAGATTTACGAAATAACAATATAAAATATATAATAAAAATGAAATTACTCAAAATAGTACGCTATGCGCCTATAGAAAATATAGATGTAATGAGAAATGTGTTAGCAAGCGTCATTTTAAGGTTTCTATAAGCGTTATTTATGTGGTAAGTACAGTTATATTATTCGCGTTTAGTAAACAATGCAATAATTTGATTTAGATCGCTATTGTACGAGGCTTGCGGACAATCTGACTGACACCGTTCCTAGTCATATTGTCTAGTATTTTAAATGATATACTTAAATATGATTACTAACTGTACTTACCTGACTTTGATTATTTAACCGCTAAAGGCAATATTTATCAAAAATAATTCTTGCCATATTTATTATTTAAAAAATCGTTTAAGTATTACACATTTTATTGTACTTACATAAAGCATAACACGTCAAATAATTGTAGTAATCAATTCCCTTAAAAATAAAGCTTCTATTTTCTAATTAACAATCAGTCGTAGGTACTACTTATTGTTCAAAGATATAAGTATTTTATTAAATGCTATATGTATGTACAATGACACAAAACTTGCGAAGTCCATATAGTTTGAGCAATGTGCCAAAATTTTGTTTTAAGCGTCACTGGTGCACATTTTGAAGAGATATATTTATATATAAGTACCTAATAACATTAATCATGTAATTCCAATTCCTACACCTCGCTTGTAGACATTTAAACTAGAGGTCAATATTGTCATTTGTCAGATGTTTCATATGAATTGTACGTTTGTTTATTATTATGTTTAGATATTACATAAAGGTATAGAATGTAGTGGCCCTCCGTATTCGCAAACATAGTCTGAGCAGCCACTGACTACTGGTAGTCGGACTTTATATAAAGAAACTCAAATATGCTTTTCATGAATACTGGCTTCTGTCCAGGCTCTTAACTTCTGAATCTCCATGACCTTAACTGCCATTAATTTAACCCTTTTAACAGCGAACCAGAAGAGAAGAGGCATTCGTTTTAACGACAATATAATAGAAGTGAACTTTTTAGAACTTTCAGAACCCTAAAGTGGTATTGAGATTCAAGTTTCAGATCAAAACTAAAGATCTATCGGAAATCATTAATTTGAGAACTCACGCCCGACAATTAATGTCAAACGTACCGTCCCTCAATATGTATTTCCGAAAATTCTTGTTGAAAACTTCTGTTCTCTGAATCTTGCAAAGACAAGCCTTCGGTTCCACGTTCATAGAGGTCACTAATAATGACGTCAAGATGCGATCCCTAAGAATTTTATAGTTGAGGCATAAAATGCTTTGGAAAAGTATCCCTAAAGTAATTGGCTGTTCGTTGGTCAATACTTTGGAGTATCCTCAATGTTATCTAGCTTGTAGTTGTGTACCAAAATTCTCATTTTACCAAGGAGTTATAAAATGTTCCTAAGACTTGCACGAGGGAGGGCCTATACAAATAAAAACCTCAATCGATATACTGGTTCAGGATTCTAACATACCTTGATGGTCATTATTGATGTTTGTTAAAAGAAATGACCACAGGCACCAAGTTTGATAAGTATGTGAGTATAATGTGCTGCCAGGTGACCTTGACGGCCTGCTATGGTCACGTTCACTCATATTCAATGCACTGCTCTAAAGCACCTAACAATCGTATAATAAAAGATCATTTTTGTATTCATTTGCACTTAATATTAATTAGGAGCGTTCGATTTGGTGAGTAAGTTGGTGACGTATAGATAAAACTCGAGGCTCAAACATTACACAATTAAATTACTTCCCGCCATTAAATGGCGCCGTGACGTATTTGAAATGATATTTAATTAGCATTTCAGAATTGTCAACATCTTGAACGAGTGAAAATACGATAATAAATACCTATCAGCAAGTCTTCGTCTTAAACAATGATTAGTGAGATTATTAAAATTAAATATTATGTAGTATTAATATTCGTTGAGATTATGGTATCCCTCGTTTATGTATAAGCAGTAATTCAGTTAGACGTTTTCATATTGTATTTGTAATGTATGATATCCAATGTACTGCTTTCAATAATTTATTAGATTAAGATAACGGTGCCTGAATTCGTAGTTCATGTTAATTCAATTATTTTGTGAGGTATTCACGTGTTGCATTTAATATTGAATAAGTTACAGATGTTTACAGTCTTAGCTTTGGTCCTATTATTTTACATCGTTATTGTGTAGATACATTTAATACATTAAGCCAATTATATGTAAGCGCTTGTAACGGTGGCGGGGCCCACGCGCCGCGCTGTGGTCGCCTTGGGGAGCGGGCAGAGTAACAGATGACTCGACAGATGTAGGTACAGTGAGTAACGACACATATATTTATAAAACATTATAACTTTATAACGTTGTAATGTGATTACAGAATATAATGCAATAGTCTATGAAAACTATATCGTATAGTTGAATATTTAAAACTTTATTATTACTTAAAGTGTATTGTTGTAAGTATGACGAAATAAAATGTACCGGCCTTAGGAGTAATGTGTAGGAATGTTAAAGGCAGCGGCTTGACAAATTATTATACTCGTCTACCAGTTAGTGTTAAGGTTTTCGAAATTTTCTCTATGTCTTTTTCTCTCAATCGTATTAGTTTCTAAGGATATACTCGTACCGACGGTTCGCGGACATTTATCTAAGTGCATCATATTTTACTAAAAGAAATATTTTAACAGTGTTGTCTAGTAACTTTTGAGCTGTGTCTTTACGCGGTGTTGCATTGTGGCATCGACAACTAGCGTCTCTGTACAACTTATCAACCCGATGTCTGACAGAGATAAAAGAGAGTCGATGACGTAATGTGACGGCGTGTGCGCAGTCTTGTAGATTGTTTTGTAACAGCTATTCAAATTAACCAATAGATATGTAAATTTACCGCCTGCATAATCTGTATAATGATTTTAATCAGCCTAAAATATTAATTATTTAGGATAAAATAATTATATCTATTTTCTTTAAGAATAGATAAAAGATAGTATGAAATGTTAATTTCTAATTACATTATTAATTTGTTAAATTACACGAAACTTGTTTTATTTCCTTATTTCTAATCTCCTAAAAGATTAAAAATAAAAACAATATTTATAAACAACATAATTTATTTACATTAAACTTATTAACCAAGGAACAAACTGGACTGTAATAATTCAAACAACAAATCTGTCAATCAAAAGACCGATAGATAAATACTTAGTGACTAGGAATCAACCTTCTTATAAAGTGACATAGTTACGTCTAACTTATTTCGGTAAGTAGCAGTTTGAAGTCTGCTACAGTTTGTGAGTCGAGCGTTGAAGTCTGTTAAGTCTAGACTGAAACGTGCCTCAGTCTAACATTGTACCTAGCTTGTGTTAGACGCAACATTCACTAGAAGAAGATAATATTGTTGCATTGTACTCATCACAATTACAAATTCGATAATTCCATTTCGTTCCAGCCACCATGATGTCATGTCGCCTTCACACCGCTGGAACAAATATGAAATGAAAGTTAAATACCGCTTCGAATTACAAGTTTGGTAAAATACAAAGTCTTAGACATCTCTCTCCCTCTTTTAAGATTCCTCGCAAGATTTTTTCCCTAGCTAGTGAATAAATTCATAAATAGGTAGGTATAGGTTCCTACCTATAGTAGTGTCTATTTTGGAGTTTCCCAATGTAAGATTCATATATAAGACCCCACAATGCCCCATATAATATAAGACCCAGGCGCCCAGCCCTGCGAACCTACTGGCAAGCTAACTTTTGGACTCTGATGTATGTCTTCACCATTGGAGGATAATAATCTTTCTGGAGTAAATTAACTTACCAAGCTCAACGACTAGCTCTAGCGCGACCATGAGCGCGAACCCGAGCAGTGCGCACACGAACTGAAGGAGCCCGCTGCTGCGCTTCCACACCTCGAAGAACACCACGTACACCAGGGTGCCGCATGCTAGACCCTAGGGAAGCAATTAAAATGATTTGAAGTAAGTAACAGAAGTAAAGGTAAATAGAATGGGTTGACAGTATGTTAAGTAACGGCTAATATTGGCACATAGGATCAAGGATCTAAGGTTATGGGCTTGAACCTCCCAGAAGAAAAATATTTGTGTAATCTTCAAATGTTTGTCTCAAGTATCGGCGGTGGAGATGTCTTAGACAATATAGACATCATGTCTATAAAACTTAGGTACGATACAGAGAAAGTCGGAGCGAATAAAAAAAACATTACTGTTAATTATATAATGTAACCCATACCTACCTATGCACAATTAATTAATTTGTCAACGCGCTAAATTAATGACACCTAATTACTTTTACGATAACATCGGTAAATGCACCTAATTGATATAATTTGTAATCTACGCGTGTAATAATCTAATTTAATTGAAAGTGCAAAGTCAATGAACTATGTAGGTATCTTTACTTACTTATCAATAAATCATATCGGTGTTCAACCCCAAGAATATTAATTGGCAATGTAATTGCAAATTATATTTATACCTACCTATTGATTATCCTTTATTTCCGGCACTTGCGATGCCAGTCACTACAGGGGTAGACAGATTTTCTCCTGTAGGTTGGTCCCTACAGCTATTAATTTGCTGCTATTTCTATTCACCACATCCACTCTGGGTCCATTTCCTATTACTTACTACTCTCTTTCCCGACTAATTCGTATCCCATGGACAAAATTTAGGTGCCTAGGTACTGGCTATATTTTATGCAATTAATAAAATAGCCGATTGCATTAGGTGTTTACAACTCGTTTTATCAGAACCTGTTCTACACATAAACCTACCTAACATCCAACCTCTCAAACCAATCTGTCTAACCGGATATATTATAATACCTATGATTAAGTATCTACACAAAACTGTAGACTAAGATTTTTCTATGTCTATCAGAGATTAACTTTCGCAACCACAAGCCTGAGAATCGCGCTACAAGGCACATGAAGTTTATTAAAATTGACACAAATATGATACCAAATTGCTACTAAATCGATTGATTTGCTTGTTGTACTTCGAAACCAATTTGTTCTACGTTGCATAATGCATTCCAAGAATTTCCGCTGCTAGGCTGCGACCCATACCTACCTACGCAGGACACAAATTAGAAGAATCTTCCTACGTACATCTATTAGGTCGAAAATTTAAAATAACAACTAACAAGAGGTAATCTTTAACGCTTAATACTGCGTTGTTATTTACAGATTGATCTAACCTTGACTACAAGTCCACAACTAAGTAATAAATATTGTTTTTGCGCTGCATTGATCTACAAATTATCATGGTAACAGTTAGCACGCAATTTCAAAGTAGATCTTTTGCAGCACGATTCGACCTTATCGACTCTTACTTACTTGTAATTATGTTGAATCGATTGTGCTGTTGTTATTATTAAACCAAGACAAAACAAGTTTGAAGGTACCTATCTAAGTATCTCTGTAAGTATAGGTACGCCATCGTTATGTTTTAACGTAGGTTATCTGAAATAAGCCAGTTCCCTAAAGTAATATATTAACACCATAGTAAATGACCTCATTTGAATCCGTATACCTACGGTAATAAATAGGAAGTTACGAATTCAACACACCTGTAGTACCACTGAGTACAAGCCCGCATCAGCTGCGCCCGCGCCGCCTACCAGCAGGATCCCCACTCCGATGCCGAGGGCTGACATGAAGGAGAACGTGAATATGTACACCAGGGACAGCCATCTCTTGGTGCCTGAAGCCAGCAGCTCCACGCCGATACAGAACGCGATGATGTACTTGTGAGCTGCCACTGCTCCGAACATGTACCTGTGGACGAAAAATAAAACAATAAGATACCAAGAAGAATTAAGCATGCCGTGACCAGTTTAGTTTAGAATAAACTGGATCCTAAGAAAATGATAGCACCAAAGTTCACACAATTTCATCCTTCAACATATTTTGTTTATTTTTGTGAGTGTCTTACAAAACACATCACAACATGTACTAAGATCAGGCCTCCTATCCTATATCCCATTCCCTGGTTTTCCCTATATTCCCTGGGTTTCTCTACACATGGTCCAAATGAATTGTGAGTGACACAATATGTTGTGTTATGAAATTCCGACTCAGTGTGGTTTAGGTTCATATACTGGATCGCAAGAAAACAATTTCACCTGTTTTGGTTTACGTATATTATGTAGTGATTTGAAACTCAGTTCAGTTTAGAATTTAAATAGAATAGCATAAGGAACGCTACAACTTATAGCGGTCCATGAGCAAGTGTTGATATGTCTCCATCATATTGGATTCTATTCTTCTGGCTGGCTTCGTGTAGGAAGGTAGCATTGAACGAAGTAGAAGTAAGTAGGTCAATAAAAAACCATTAACTAGTACTGCAGAATGCAGATGTTTACGCTTCGAAATCATTTCGATCCTTATAAACTTCCCATGGTCACAATGTTGCTGCTCCGTTCTTCTATGATAAGGGAGGGAATTTGTAGAAATTCTTCGATAATGACTTCACAAACGTGTTCCTGCTTATCTCGCGATGTCCGATGTGCGGCGGTTAATTAAATAAAGAGACCTATTTTGTTTTAAGTTTCATGAAATCTATAGGCGATTTAGTTGCATGGATTAAAAGTTGCCAATCTAGAATTGCCAAATATTTTATCATTAGATAGCAGGCTGTTTGTTTATCAACAACCATATCGCTAAAGATTACCTATTTATTGTTTGTTGACATTAGAATTCATGTCATTAGGCAATATAGGTGTATATGTAATAATAACAATCTTCTTTCGCATTTATTATATTATAAAAATACATACGTACTTAATTAATTATTTGTGGTACCATTTTACAATTCTTCATAACATCACGCCTCCTACACCTCAAAGAGGTAGGCAGAGCTGTACCTACAGTTTACCCACATTTGATCCATTATTTATATAGATCCTAATGTATAATTAGACGACCTGATTGGCGTAGTGGCTAAGCGATTAGACTGCTGCGCTAAGGGTTGTGGGTTCAATTCCCGCAAAAATTTGAGCAATCCACATTTGATTGTCCCGTGTCTGGGTGTTTGTGTATGTGATATTTCATGTTTGTGAAACGCACGCACGACGGCACGACACAGGAGAAATTCCTAGGGTTGGGCGACGTTTTTATTAAAAATATATATATATGTATTCTTAGATATGTGACAAGAATACACCAACGTCCTTTATTATATTGATGTACCTACCTACTTACAATAGATATTAAGTAAATTGTTGCTAACCCTATAGACTGTCTGAAATTAAAAAAATATATTATTAGCTAAAATACTATACACACACACAAACAATCAAACATTAGTCACCGTCTAGCTCTAAACATAATCGAGATGTCGTCATGTTTGTGTAGATAACTATCAAATAGTGGCCTAAAATGGGGCACTTATTCACAATCTCTGTCGATTACATTCTCATATCCAAATCAGCAATAATTTTAATTGAGCAATTAGTTATTAAGTGTGTTACAGATAAGAAATTTATATACCGGTATTTCTTTATATTATATCAATCGGATGTAATTCATTTTGTTAATATCGGATATTGACGTTATAAAAGGTTATCGTGTCTACTAATACGCTGCAAACCTACCATTTTAGCCAGTTCCAAAATAACAATTAGATGCTAACTATGTCATCATCAGCCGGAAGAAATCCTCTGGTGAACAAAGGGTTCTCCCTTAGAACGCCACCATGAACGGCAACTTGCCGTTTGTATCCACCGCACCGGTTGCCCGCAACTGTGACAATATCGTCGGTCACCTTGGTGGGGGGTTTGCCAACGTTGCGTCTTCCGGTTCGTGGTCGCTACAGGAGAACCTTTCTTCCCCAGCGGTTATCGGATCTTCGAGCGAAGTGGCGGGCCCATTACCACTTGAACTTGCATATTCTTCGAGCTATGTCAGTGACTAATAAAAATAATAATATCTAGGGACAGCTCACACACGGTCATCTGATCCCAAACTAGGCAGAGCGTGTATTATGGTAACCACAACTGATAAACATACTTATATATTTCTAAATACACCCAGACACAGAAACAACAGAACAAATCATTATGCCAATCACTTGACAGTTCTTAGGCGAATTTTCGTACCCATTCCGAATCCTGTCGCGCAAAGAAACTCTGAGCATAGCGCTGTTCATAGCTTGTTGAATGACTCTGAGCCTCTCCAAAAGGCCGGTTGGGCGGTTGGGCAATGTATGTACGTCCCTATGTATATTTTTTTTAATTACGTAAGGAACTATTTTTTCTGTAGTGGCAACAAATGCCGTTATAATTAAAATAAATGCAGTAGATTTAAAAAGTTAACTTTACACAAACCGAAAGCTAACATTCTATTAAACTATCTCTGGCTTTGCGACTCAAAGTAAGTATTGGCCTTACAGTGAATTTCGTAGGTAGGAGGCAAGATATATATTATTTTAACCTGTTTTTATTTCCTAGCAGGTGGTATGTTAGTTTAGAGCTCTTCAATTATAATACTACGCGCAAAATACCATAAGTAATCAGTTTTCCTAAAAAGCTGCTATAGTAATTACCTACATAATAAATATATTCCATTTGTGCCAGATAGACCTGCCAAATGCTTCTCTACTGACAAAACGCTTCGTTTTTGACCCTACTTGAAAATCAGATTGAAATATTTTAAGCGCTTTATTATTACCTAAGTACTACGAATGAAATTACTAAAACAAATCTGTAGAAAACATCAAAGACAAAGCAGTTTAAATAAAAATATTTTAAAGTGATTTGTAGTTGATTAGCATAATTTAGATGTAAACACCGAACGGCAGATATCCCACAAATACATGTTTTTAAACAATAATTAAAATAGTATTTAATGTAGGTTTTTTATTTACGCGTGTTTTGTAATGTAATTAATTTACGTTATAGTTCGTTCCTTGCGTTATTTTGCTACATAATCTATCTTCCAAGGCGGGTGTCGGACCAGCCACTTAAAATTCAGTGCAACCATATTGATTGGGTTGGGAAGTGGTTGACTTGAAAAAGCTGCTAGCTGCCCCCTTACCATGAACTCTTAAAGCAGGACAGTTTAAGAAGTGGAAGCGCGACACTGGTACGTGCAGTGTAATGCGGCGTCTCGCTTCCACAACGTAAACTATCATGCTGTAAGAGTTCATGGTAAGGGGGCTGAACAGCTACTTCGTTACGAGGCTGTCTTAACTTTACCTGAACTGATTAATATTTGTAACTAATAGATAATTAAATTCAAACTCGTCCATTTCTATTGAATAGACCTTGGGAATCCTAATTTGATAATTTGTTATTTTCTCGTTAGGTACTCAAATATATCAAATACCTACCATTTGAGTTTTATCATTGATAGTCTAGATCTATTAGAGATTTAAGCTATTCGAATCAGAAAGCATATTATCATAGCTTTGACAGGTGTTGTAATTTCTTTGTCGTTTAGATAAAGTGTACGTGATGACAAGCATCGAAGATAGGTATTGATTTGACAATCCCTCCGATCATGTGACCGGCAAGACGAGACAACCGAGTACTGAACTGAAGACAAAATAAATATGCACGAGTCGCGATAGATTAGTAGATAAGATATTTTAAGATATGCAGTTATGCACAGACGTATGTGTGACAAGAGATATAGGTAAATAGGCTACTATCAAGTAAAAACATAATCTAATCGGTCAATCACCCGCCTCGTGCCTGTTTAATTGCCTAAAATATCCACTTGCTGTTTATGAGCCATTAAAAAGGATAACAATTTGTTTAAATGTTACCTACCTTATCTATGTCATTATTGCATTGCATTGCTGCATAAGTCTATAGAGCTCTAAAAGTATTTGAACGATCAAGATAGCAGGTTTACAATTCATTATGTATTATAATTAGGCGCGGATTTTTTAAATAAATAACTACCCATATGTTGTTTGTTTATTTCAACTCAATGGCGACGGTGGGCGGTGGCATTATCTACCCAAGATGGTTGGATGGTAGGGAGAAAACAGATTCATATATTAAAATATAACTTGCTTACCACACGTTACCAACAGACGACTCCAAGCCGACAGCTAGTCCTTCAAACAGCTCGTGGATCGACAACGCCAGCACGATGAGCAGGCCTCTCAGGGCAGACACTACGGAGTCGTCCTCATTATCCAACACCAGGTGACTATGCCCCACATGCTTCGTTTCACTCTCTGCTTCCTTCACTTGAGGAGACTCAGCTGGAGCTTCAACAGAAGTCACTGAAGAAGAATCCTTCCTCAGTCTAAAAGGTTTCGCAAATTCATTATCAGTCTTCTTGGTCTCCCGGCTGTGGATGTACAGGTGAACCAGCTCCTCTATTAAGTACATCATGAAGAAGCCGCCACACATGATAAGTCCTGCAAGGAACAGGGGGATGTCTGGGAGCTCGCCAGCCTCTGGAAATGGCAGATTATATACTTAGTATATTGGTACAGGTTTTCAATATTTTTTTGGATTAATTAGAGTTTATGTTTAAGATCTCATTAGTATTAGAGTAAAGGCGAGCGGTTTCCATTTATCTTTATGATTTGCCAGACAGTCATGAGTATCTTACTAAGTATTATTTATCGGCGATAGTAATAATGACAAGAAATGAAAGCTTGGAAATCTATTTACATGCAGATCATACCCACTGCACAGATAATTTATTTTGTCGGCGACATTATCCCTAATCATTGTGTTTCCTCCGCGTGTGCTCAGAGTGGGTAGTAAGTGGTAATAACAACGTGTTTACAGATTACCGACAATTGACACAGATTTTGTCAAAAGATTTTTTCAGAAATATAACACATTTTGCTATTTTCTGTTTCCCTCATCCTTCCATACAATCGCTTGTTGCGTCTTCATTTGGAGGACACCGGTATAAGGTCAGTTTAAGTTCGCTTCAATATCACTATTTATTTTGATTGTTTTAAAGCAGCTCTATGCAGGTTCTAGAAACGAGTTATAAAAATAAAAATGTTCTTATTAGGCATGGGAGCTTCCTTGTTATAATGTAATAGGCGAGCGAGCCTATTGCCATTAATCGGGCTCATATCCAGTCTCCGTGCTGTGCTTCAGTAGCACATTGCACGACCCGAGATCTGAACCTAGGGTCCTAGGACCTGAAGCTCATCAGTCGCGCTTAGCTACAACTAGATCAACGAGGTATTCTAAATTTCCTAAATTTTTGCTACCACAAACCTCCTTTTTATTCAAGGCCTTACTCGAATAAGATTCGTCACACAATACTTAATGACTTAATATCTTAAATAGTATTACCTATATTATCTATATCTATCTATACTTATAATAAAACTGTACAGAGGTCAATTCTGTACATTGAATATATATTCAAAATTATTATTGGAGGATAACTGGTGATCGATACTGATGCCAAAAATGCAATTAGTAAATTTTTTGTCGGTCTGTCTGTCTGTCTGTCTGTCTGTCTGTATGTGCACGCATGGGTCAAAAACTACTGAAGGGATTTTAACCAAACTTGGTACGATTGTAGTCCATACGCCTGGGCAGGTTATAGGCTATATAACATAACGCTAAAACACATAGGAGCTGAGCAGTAACGATAAATTTGAAGCAAGTCGGATGAAAATGCGCTTTCGAGCTCTTATCCTCGCATACGTCGATCATACACCAAAAGTATGTATTACAAAAATGATGGTCTCTAAAAGATCTACAAAAAAGTCCTTAATAGTATATATCTATCTTTTATAAATTAGCCACAATAACGTGTTTAATCGTTAGGCACTTCTTTAAGTGTATTAATAAAATATATAAATATATTGTATTTCACATAGATATATCGTTATCAAACTCCAATATTCAAAAAGTACATTTTAATACCTATTTTATATAAAAAAAATTAAGAAATCGGTTTATAAGATATAGATGAAGTAAAACTTCCAAATCACGCCGCGCCAGTATGGGTACGGCTATACGCCTGTACGCTGCATTTTTAAAAAGGGTGGGGGCGTTCTCGCGCCACCTTTACTCACATTGTCACTGCTAATGCGAACGGACGTGGTTCTTATTGACTCTTTGGATCTTCTTCGTATCGTATGGTTGATGAATAACCTGGTGTCAGAGTTTAAACCGCCTGTAGGCCTCTGACATGGCTTTACACACCGTTGAAAAATATCTCAGGTGTGCCGGTTTCCTCACGATGCAGAACAAAAATTACGGTCTTAAATAGATTTTTAAAAGGCAGCGTCATATATTGACATTCTAGCAGCAAGATAGTTTTTTATCCTGTGTAATTCGGCTGAGTGTACACTGTACAGACTTATTCGCCTTCGCCATGACATTCAAAATTAACCATTACCATTGACTCACGCAGCCTTAAAGCAGCCTTTAATATTATGAATACTTAGCTGCTTCTTACACGCACACACAATCGTACGACGACGCTTACTCTTAGGTCACGAGTTCTCTATACATTTTGTCTGTTGAGATACTGTGCCGGATTCATGGCAATAGGCTCGCCCCCTATTACATTGGGATCTACACCAAACCTAGCGAAATATATAGCGATAAAGTGGGAGTAGGTACAATATGTGCACCTCTGCCTACGCCTTCGCAGAATACAGGCGTGCCGTTATGATATGTTTTATAACAAATTTTTTTTTATAAGAGTTAACTGCAATGGTTTACTATTCGAATATACCGACAAACAGACAAAACATCCGAAATAATAAAAATGGGTTGTATTGTAATGTATAGGTTTCTTTTTTCTTAAATAAAACGTCGCCCCACACTAGGAATTTTGGCATCGGTGCATTTCACAAACTTAATATATCACATACACGAACACCCAGACTCAGGACAAACATCTACGGATCACACAATTTTTTTGCGGGAATCGAACCCACAACCCCTAGCACAGCAGTCCAATCGCTTAGCCACTGCGCCAATCAGGCCGTCACGGTTGTCTTTTATCCTTGGCATTTTTTTTTCTACAGTAGTTTCAATGTACAGGAACTCAGAAACGCACAAAACGGATTTATTTATGTTCTCTTCTTCAATCTAAATTGATAAAGGAAATTTGAAAAATGATGGACACGAGCAGGACTTGAACCTGCGACCTTCGCCGTACCGTGGCGCTGCTCTAACCAACTGAGCCATCGTGTCACTGCTCGCACCCATCGAATTTCAAGTTCCCTTTTAGTATTTACGTCTTAAGGGTGACGTCAGGTATTATCTGTTGGAATCTATGATTACCAACTCAGTGTTATACCTTTACAGCTATAAATCACTGAAACGATAATACCAACCCAAATTTATATGACTTTTTGTGTCATTTTTGCATGTTGCCCATGCTAAGCTTAAATCTAAATTGATAAAGGAAATTTGAAAAATGATGGACACGAGCAGCATTCTCTTCTTCAGTTATATATTATTTTCAATAGACTTTTTGTAACTTCCGTAATTACCGTTCAATTTTGCGGTTTTTCGGCGGAAAGTATTCTTAGTTAAATAAGTGGTTTAAACATTTTTAACCTTAAAAAAGCCTGCCTGGTAGGTATTTTTTTCTGTTAAAAGTTCAATTTACTACTGGTGTTTTATCCGAAATACACGCGGACGCAGTCGCTGGCAACAGCTATACATGTAATAAAATAGTACGGCATGGCGTAAAAACTACTAAATCGAATTCGCTCAAACTTAGCTAATATATTAAAAACAATTTAAAAATACTTTTGCTGTTTCCGAATTTCCACGCGGACGGAGTCGCGGGCACATCTAGTGTTACATAATGGACCGGTACGTCATAGCAGCTGCTTTAATAACAACGAATTCATTATTTACACAAATTATTTTCCATTTCCGGACTGCACCGGTCTCGTGTAGAAAGATACTACACAAATACACGTTTACGTCACCCAGAGGATGTCTTATAGGTTTCGTGGACATGTGAGTGTGGACGTGACAAGCTGCACCCATTCCCTTCTTCGCAATGGGTGCAGGTTCGAACATCATGCAGGTCTCAGGAGTAATATTTGTAAGAAGAAGAGTTTTCCAGTCTTATGTGCATATGTTATTCTTGTCTGTAAAAAAATTTGCCGTAGAAGAAAGTCCTAGTGAGTTATTATCTATTTTGATGGATACCTATTTGTCAATATCTAGCTAGGCAATTAAATCCCTGCACGGCCGAATTAACCATGTCGCACCCTAGAGAATGGCCCCATTACCCTTTTAGGTCTTCTCGAAGTCGAAAGCCAGTTGTAGTACCTATATAAAAATTAAGCAGTCATAGTCATTAAGGGTCTGTTACATACCAATCTGAAAATTAGGTTAACTACATTAAGAAAAAAGTTAAAAAAATGTAAATATCTCGAGGCGCGGGGCCCCTGCCAATGCGGGGCCCCTAGGCAGATGCCTATTCTGCCTAATGGATAATCCGGCACTGCCCCTACAGCCTTAATAGAGTTAGGTAGTATTTTGGTACCTTCCCTAGTGGAAAGGATGAATTTGGAATGGAATTTGAGCGGCTGGGAAATTATATGTTAACCATTTAGTATATATCACCTAAAAAGGCTAGAATCTAACCTCTGACATAGTGTTAAAGTAGTCTTAAGGATTCATACTAGATATGACTTGAAATACAGGTTTGCAGGTAATCTTGATGACCTTAGATAAATACTTACTATGTGAACTAAGCATGACGTAGTTTATAGTAATATCGTAAATGTAATTAGCTAAGTAGGTACAACTACGTGACGATTAGTTACGAGTTGTGGTTATTGTAAATTTATTGACTATATTTTTAAACATTGTAAGATCGTAAATCAGTTCATTGATAGTTTGGGTATGTAGAAAGGATTGATGAAAAAAGAGTGACAAAACGAATATATGAGGCGAATATGAGTGGAGTATCGGGAAAGGGAAGACCACGGCAAACATCCTTAGACCAAATCAGAGATGTTCTGCGAAACGGTCAAATGTACCTACACTTAACCGACAAGCGTGTATATGGAATGTGATGAGAATGAATAAGGCGAAAGATTGAGACTACGGATTTCCATATGCTACTATACTTCGCACATGGGAATCCGTGGTCTCTGTCTTCCCCTTTGGGAAACAGGCGTACCTTTATGTATGTATGTATTATTGGACGCTTTGTATAGCTGTATGAAGATACAGGACGAAGTATCGGGTTAAATACCATAATCCCAGTTGTCATTAAGCACAAAAAGTTAATCGGCTTGTCACAATCCTCAATCCCGTTTTAAAGTTCTTTATCTTTTTTGATCAATTGATAATCAATACTCAAGTACATACGTGCAAGTCGACACTTACTTAAACATAAGTACTCAAATACATACGTGAGTAAGGACCCACTTATGTTTAAGTACTTTCCCGCACTCATAAATCGAACGTGAGATTTTTATCACTAGGTATGATTTGTCAAAAATTGGCAATGATAAGGAAAGGTAACATACCACATAGGTACATCTATTAGTCTATTTCTGTAGGAAGATTATTATGTCTTATTTTAGGTTCGTTAACAACAAATCTAGCTCACTAGGTATTAATATAACCTACTTGTATCCGTGACGTCAGGAGTCAGTTGATGTCAGGTTAAGAATATACCTACCTACGCCAAACGTTTAACGTTGTGGTGAAATCCAGTTTTGCGTGAAACAATCCCCACTCATCATGTATTTTTAGCTACGATGGACAAGGCATGGTCCAATAGCCGCGTATGGAGCATACACCAGCAAGTAAGGTCTCGCTGCTAGAACCATCTAGCAATGAGACCATACTTGCTTCCTGCGCAATAGACTGCGCAGGTCGACACTGCAGCACGTTTTCCAAACCAACTTATTCAAAGAATAAGAGAAAGTATTCTATGTAATACCGTTCATCCTAATAATCCCAAAAATCATAAGTAGCCTATTGTCACTTCAAGCAATCATGGGAAATATGTTATACGCCAATCATTCAAGAGTCGATAACTGATTTCATTGACTTTGATATAGTGAGATCACGTATTCGATTCTAAAAATAATGTCTAGATATAAAACATAATGTAATAAATAAAATTAATCTTACTGGTGAAGAAAACATATTATACACATAAATTTAACCCAGAACGCCATCATCGAAATTGCACGTTTTCAGGCTTGCCAAGATGAAAGCCAGGTATGTTTCTGAATTTATGGGGTAGTCAATAGGGTGGCAAAAAAAACTTAGCGAGTTACGCTTTTTAAATGCCCTTTATGGTGTTTCCGGAACAAACACTCACCCAGACAACCGAGCGTAGGACATCGCGCAATAATTGAACAAGCGGCAGTAATTAAACATTCTCTTTTACTTCCTCTAGATATATTTCACCGTACATATCCTAATAATCCTTGTACCTAAGTGTCTTTATTAAGCATAGTAGAATTTCTCACGGTGTAAGTACACAAATTGACCTTATATGCACTCACATCGTGACGTAAGGTACGAATGGTTTATGAATGGCGTGACCTTTCATGTCGCTCAAAGCTACCGGCTGTTCATCACCCCTTTATTGTGAGTAGGTCGTAGGTCGGTCACGGACATGAGTTTGTTTCAAGGCTGAATGAAAGGCATCTGGAATAACCTGTATGGTTTTGGGACTGCTTCTAGTTCGCATTGTGTTGAAGTGCGTGCTAACATGGCAGCATAGCAGATAATTCAGCAATGGGTTATAAAAAGATGCGAATAATGATGTTGAAATGAGAGTGTCAAGCTGTCGTTTAAACACCATCACCATTCGCAGCTTTTTCATAATCATAACACTCAGTTAAATATGTTACCTCCCATTTTTATTATTCTTGTAGACTGTAAATGTAGATACTATCTGTCCGAAATTAAACACTGTTAGATCTTAGGACAGACAGACCGGCGCCGGAGCTGCATTTATTGCACGTCTTTTTTGGACCAATGTGAAAGGTCGGTACGGAGAAGCTACCTTGCATTATCCCACTTCTCTGGTATTTCAGAAATCCTGTAGTTTTGTTAAGAGAGCTTTACTGAGTAGTGGGGACTGACTATTAGGAGACTCAAGTTGTGTACGGGGCTACGGGGTCAAGCTCGATTACGAGACCGATGACTCGGTCTAACAAGTAACCTAATCGTATAAGTGATATACTCTTAGTTCCTTCACTATGAGTAATGTTCTGACAATGTCTCACTGTACCGACGTCGACCTTTCACTAGTGAGGTCCCATTAGGTACTCTATTCAAACGTATATAGGACCATAACTTTAGAAAGTTAAGTACGCAATTAAAATCCAATTATGCGTGCGACTTGCAATATTGCTATTATCTAATAACATTGTGCAACAATTTCAAAACTTAGAATTTTCGATGTCTAAAATAAAGCCTACATAATGTCACGGTGGCCGAGTTGTTACCGGATTTTTAAGATCAACGTTGTAGTGTCACCCATGCGGCCATGCCGGTATCACTGTCTTTTTTGTTACTGAAAAAGTAAATAATTACACATCGCAATGAACCCTGAATATACCTATTGGTCTAAAATCGCCAACTCACAAAGACTTGCAGTCTGGTAAGGTAGTGTGATGGACACGGCTCGTTCCTACTTTGTATGATGTGTGCCCTTTGTCCTATAGTTATTGGCTGGTATAAATATTTCATCACTTGTAACGACAGCGTGTAGCTGGTGAGTTAGTTGCGCTTGCGCAATTACTGATTCCTTTAGACTTAGCATAGCTATTGAATGCATTGAATTACAGGAAGATGAGGATGTTATTTGATAGTCTACCATATTATAGTTTTTAAACAATTGCAAACAATTATATAATCCATGATCTGCTAGTAAAAACTAGGTACCTAGGTATAGAGCGCAACAAATGATAGGTGACCAAAAAAGTACCTAAGTATTTACTGCCAATAGGTTAATACGACTAACTAGGTAGGTATGTACCTACCATGATAAATGAACATTAGCACTAAACTGTGAAATCGACACGATCAGCTTATTAGCACATTACGCAAATCCAAATGGTTTTATTACGTTCGTTGATTTCTTCCTATTTATTTAAGTGAGTAATATCGAATTCCAGCAAGAAAGATGTGTACCTATAGGTACCTATTTCTATCCGTCCTCTGCTGGACATATTACTATAGACAATATATATAGGTACTTTATTGTGCACCCATACATAAGAATAATAACACCCAAAAAAGTGTCAAGTAAGTAGGTATCGATTGATTTACTTGAAAATTAATACCTACATATCCTGCCTTGATAATTAATCGACTAATTTATTTAACAATAAACAAAATCAACTAAATTTGAATTTATTTGGATATAAGAATGTCTTTCTACGTATTTAAATACAGTGTGGACTTTTTTTGAGGGCCTTAGTTACACTTTTAAAAGGAGTCCCGCTGGTTTTTTAAATTCAGGATCAATTTTAGTGTTTTAGAAGTAAAGGTTGTTGGTTTGGTTAATCTCAATTCTCATCTAACATATTAACATGATTATGACGCCTGTATTCACCAGATGACCAGCCTGTGGAAGCAGACAGCTTTAGTCTCATGGATAATATTATATAGTCTAATAATTATAATATCTTCTATCGCCATTTTAAATGTACCTGCCCCTTTACCATGAACTCTTAAAGCGGGCAGTTTACGTTGTGGAAGCGAGACGCCACATTACACTGCACGTTGCGATGTCTGGATGCCACTTCCTAAACTTTAACATTTCTGCTTATGACCCAGTTACTTCTTCTTATCGTATGGTTGATGAACAACCTGGTGTCAGAGTTTAAACCGCCTGTAGGCCTCTGACATGGCTTTACACACCGTTAAAAAATCTCTCAGGTGTGACTGTTTACTCACGATGTTTTCGTTTACCGTTTTTAGCAACTGGGGTTTGAACTTGCGACCTTTGACTTGGGCATCCAACGGTCATACCACTCGGCTATCAGTGCTGTACCCAGTTACTAACCCTTAATATTTTCTATTCATGTTTATACCTATTCTAGTCAATAAGCGACCTTAGCATTCTTATAAAAGCCAACCTGCAACGCTCAAATGACTTTTTTTTTAGTTGCGTTAAACCTGACTGCATTTTTGTTTTTCTTACAAAGATTGCAACCTAGGTCTCAACTTGTATACTTACTTTTGACTATGTAAGTAGATACCTAATATATACACACATAAAGTCTCGCCTATTTCCCAGGGGAGTAGGCAGAGTCCACGGCTGTAATCCAATATATAATAGACATGATAAAAACAAGTTTATACCCACCGGTACCGATTGCATGTGAGAACTCTTTATTGAAACGTAAATAATTGTGGAATGTCTCTAAATTTAGTAAGACGTCGTGTGATCTGTCTAACCGAGCAGAAAATAAAATTACTAAATAAAATAAAACTAAATGTTAAGAACGCCTGATTACAATAACTACCACATTATTTAAATATTCTAACATAGTAAATTAATTTCGCTCGTCTTATTTAATGCAAATAGCACAGAAATATTTAAATACATGCAGTCATATTTAAAAAAAGAATCCTAAATGCACCTACACAAATAAAACTCAACTAACCGGTCACCGTTAAGTGTGCGTGCAAAATTTTGTTCCACATTACAATAACGATTTAACTTATAATTTCATACACTTACAACATAAATAAACAATCCGATATGTAAACACTAACCTTGCAGCAGTTCAATATTGTCATCAACTTCGGGCAATAAATGCATGAAGGTGGTCGCGAACAGAACTCCCCCTCCGAACGCCAGCATACCCATTACCAGCTGATTGGAGGAACGCAGATTGGAGTCACTCGGCTTGAACCAGTCGAACTTTAAGGATATGACCAGCGGTATACAACCCACCAACATAGAAATCGCGAAGAGGCACACCATTGTTATAATTTTGGCCGTCAGCGCTTCGGCCGCTATAGCCCCTACATCCATTACTAAACTCATTGTGGATGTAATATTTTTATTAACAATTAAATTTTGTCTTGCAGTTAATGTTACGATCGATTGTGTACGCGCGGAATGTTGCGCACGCGACGCTGTCTGATCAACGATCAGTCGACTGAGCTTCCTGCGCTCCTGCGCTTGTAGGCGGGCTCTTGATAACAACTCATAATTAATGATAAAAATGACAGTAGGTAGTTTGTTCGTCGTCGCATCAATAAGCTGCCGCTGAGCATTACAATCGACCGAAGTATCAGAAATCTAACTGTCAAGAAAAAGTGAGTGCAATACGGCTATAATAAAATGTAGGTACTTAGTGAGTATTTAATACACATTGAATGTTAAAAAAAGTTGTAAGTAGGTACATAACTACCTAGACGACATATCAGTTACTTAGAAGTACCCTACCATCGCGTTACTCGTAAAATCTGTCTATACACGTAACTTACGATAGGAGGAAGGAACGGATGTCATGACAGTGCCACATATTTAGAAAAGAGTGTGAGATTCTTACCAACTTAAACCACGGTGTCACAGAGACAGGCCCAGGTCCAGAGCGTCTTACACTCGTACATCCTTAGGGATAAATACATCAAAGGGATCTCCCAGAGCTCCGCGCTATGACTGTTACCCCGTCTTTTTTAAAATAATAGCAAAGCCTTAAAATCAATATTAACAAATATGCAGTGGGTATCCAAGTTCTGTTATGGAATGAATACTTAACTGGTGGTAGTACGAACTTACTTACCTGGCAAAGCATATTGCATTATGAATTCTTAACCAAATTATATTTTAATATTTACTTAGCAATATCCATAATCCGAATAACAACCTAAAGTAATTACTTTGCTACGTTATCGGGTCCATTTTTATGAGAAATTAAATTAATGATTCATCTCTGTAAAACCTATGAAAGAATTTTATCTTGATACGGAATTGTTTTAGCTGATGATAATTTGTCATGATAATTACTAGTTGGTATGATGTGCTATTAGCTGAGCTCTCAGCACTCATTCTGATCATATTTATAATATCAGTTATAATCAGATGATAAATGTAGCAATCCTCTTTAATGACAACTTACTATCGAATCTCCCGAGTCTCAATTTCTTTTTAATGGCTTGATCCACTTTTCAAGATCAAATTCGTGCAGCAACGGGCAACGGCAGCTTTTCAATTTTTTTTTACTGTGCACGGTGTTTACAAAATAAACAAGGATAAATTTGTGTAATCTGTATTTAATTTTAATTCCTGGCCGTCGATGTCACTTCGACTTTGACAAATGGTTGACACTGACAAGTGATAGTACGTAATTATCTCAAATCTCAAACTTGAAACTTCTCAAAGAAAGAAAAGAAAAAGTTTCAAAACGAACTTTGATCATTTGTTTGCCCCAGAATATTTTTATAGTATTTCTGTATGTTTAACTTTCGGACTACCCAATACGGATTACACAATGTCGTAGTTATCATTTAAGAATAATTATGCATCCTATCAACGAGATAAACGATACTTTTTAAATATTACTGTGATATTATGCTAAATAGGTAGTGAATTATGATGCGGAGAAAGTTTGTTTACCTAGCTTTACTGCTGGGAATAGCAATAACCAGCTGGATTTATTGGAAATCTAATGACGAATTTACTAATACTCTTTTAGTTCTTAAAAGGAAAAATTACATTATCAAGGATGTCACACTTAAACCGTCCAACTCAACATGTGAAAGTAATACTCTAGGTTTTAAAAACCCTTTTATTTTATTTAAAATTGAAAGAAGAAGTTGATTAAAAAAATTAAATATTTCTTTTTTACAATCTCATTGTTCACTTAAATTAATACATTACTGGCATATCTATACTATATATTTAATATTATAAGCTTAAGAGTTTGTTTGCTTGAAAGCACTAATCTCAGGAACTACTATGTAGTTCAAAATGAAAAATTATTTTTGTGCTGATATTTTTTTTGTATTAATAGTCCATTTATTGAGGTAGGCGAGGGTGACCTTGTTTAATTATAAGATTTATAAAGTTGGTAATTTATGAACTTATTGCTTTATTCCAGGTCATCTCTTTTTAATTATTATTGTAACATCATATGTGGGCCATGTGGAGTTAAGAAGTGCTCACAGACGAGTTATGCCAACTGATGTGTTGAAGCAAATGAATGCATCCAGAGTATTCTTGCTAGCCCAAATACCTGAGACAGAGAAGTAAGTTATTCATAATTACAAGTTCATAAAAGTTTGTTTAGTAGACTAAATATTTATTAAGTGTGAACTAAATAACATTATTCATTTCCAGGTATATAACACAAGCTGCTGTTAATGATGAAAGCAGTTCTTTTGGTGATATTTTACAAGGCACATTTACAGAAAACTATAGAAATCTTACTTACAAACACCTTATGGGCTTGCAATGGGCTTCATCAACATGTGATAAAGCTAAATTTATCCTGAAAGTAGATGATGACACTGTGTTTAACATAGAAAAAACTTATGACCTATTGAAAACTTTAGACCACTCCACCAACATTTTTATGGGTTACATGCTTAATGAAACAAAGCCAAAAAGAAATAAAGAAAACAAATGGTATGTGACTTGGGATGAGTACCCAAGAACAGAATACCCTCCTTATCTCTCTGGCTGGTACTACATTACTACTCCTAGAGTAGCAGCTATAGTCTCTGATGAAGCAATTTATCACCCATATTTTTGGATAGATGACATTTTTGTAACTGGTCTACTTACAGAAGCTCTTGGCATTAAATTAAGACAATTACCAGAAAACTACTGGCTCGAATATTATGAATTACTTGAATGTTGCTTGAATGATATGATAAAGAAATCAATAAAATGTGACTATGTTTTAGGACCTAATGGTGGTAGAAATAATTTAATTGTAGAATTTAATAATGCTATAAGAAATTGTAATAACTGGCGGAACTGCACCACAAGGACTACTGATCATAGTTTGGACAGAGTATGTGTTGCATACAAACAACGCAGCATATTTAGTGATGGTGGTAAAGCTGAAGTACAATACATCAAATTATAGAAAAATTATTAATCATATAGGATAGGATAACCAAATTATGTTATAATGTAATGCAATATATTTTTATGAAGATGTATGCTTGTATATAATGTTATCAATTCATTTGTAACCTAGTCAGCTGTTATAAGTTTTATTCTCATAGTTACCAATAATAGACTTTAATAATAAGTAACTAGTATCATTATTGAAATTAAATTCAGTATGGGATAATATATAAATAAGAATAACTGAAAGCTTTTCCAACGCATTTAATGTCAAATTATATGAGATGATAATAAACAGAAAAATAATATTACTAAGTAAACATAATGAAATCATTGTATGGCACAATTGGAAATTGAAGTTATGTCCATAATATAAGGACAGTCTAAACAAACATGATTATTGTAACTACTGTGTAACTTAAATATATTTAACTAATTTATTCTTAGTCTATAATGAATATTGTAAAAAGTAAGAAATGAACATGCTTATGAATACTTATTTAATATTTTAACATCTAATGATGTCCAGTCATTTTAACAATTAAATGTTGCACAAAAAAATTGCTATAACAAATAAAATATTAACTAAATTGAGCTATACTTTTAGATACTCAGTCAGGAATTGAGCCATAAGTTTGTAACAGAACTCCCATTTACATTACAGTCTTTAAATCCTTTCATAATATATGATGACTGGTACCATTGAATGCCATCACCAGATTTTATCTCATTATACTCATCTGCACTTCCATCTTGTTCATGAAGATTTTTGTGTTTCTGATTAACAACATCACCAAAAATTGGGAAATCATTACAACATGTAATGTTGTCTAATGTTTTTGTTCTGAAGTCAATTACTATGATTTTACAATTTCTTGGTATTCTGCAACCATTAGTAAAAACAAAGCTATCACTGTCGAGTATATTGTCCTGATTGTTTAACAGTTTCTTTTTAATGAAAACATACAAATTGGTTGGAGACAGTTGGTTAAACAACATTTCGCCCAATTTTTCTGATGTTACTAAAGTTCTGAAAGGAAAAAAGATCAATAAGATGAGCCCATTAGTCCCAACAGTAAAGTTTTATTAATATGATTTGAATTATGGAAATGGGAGCTTTCAGTAACAGCATGGCAGATATTATAGGATATTTTTATAGAAAAGTTTGCTGGCTGTGCTTGAACTATGATTAAGAAAAAGTGTAATGGGGAGGCCTTTACCAGCACTGGGATACTGAATAGGCTATTTAAAAAAATACAGGACAACCTAATCTCAGATGCACAACCTTAACATTAATAAAATGTTAAATAAATACATACCTGAACACATTTCTCTGTATTTTCTGGTCATTCGCTATAAATGTGGAGTGACATTGTGGTTTGTGGCACACTACAGGCAAGAGCACTCTGTACACTTCTTTGCAAGTTACTGGAGTGGCTCCAAGTGCTATACAAACTTCATCAGGAATGGAAGGACCACTGACCTCTTTTTGAACACTCTGAAAATGTTGTACAAAATAACAATAGACACAGATATTGCATACTTAATGATCTATCAAAGACCACCAAAGTATCTAGGACTTATAGACAGTATCTACAACAACTTCAAACTATGTATTTTTCAGATTTTTATTAGGTAGGTACTCAGATTGTTTTATTAATATTTAAAATTAAGCATGTTGGTGTCATAGTCGTACCTACAAGACTTGATCTCACAGTACCTATCATTTCTAATGTTATTACAATTATTGTACAATCAAAGCTTGTCTGTAATAACATGAATAATGAATATCATAATTCCAACTCAGCAATGTCGATCCTAAACAAAAATATGACACACACAAACCTTTAGAATAAAATCTAAATTCTCTAATGCACTGGAAGCTGCTCGATAGTGTCTTTCTGATTGAAAGCTATCTTTAACTCCATCATCTTCACACATTTTCTTCTTGTTAACAATTTGCTTTAACCACTGATATGAGTAAGGAATTTGCAGTCTCTGATACGCGATAAACTTAATTAATTCGACCATAACATAACCACATGATATGGAAGTTAGTTGGTCACCAATTTCTAAATTTAAAATGATAGGTTTATTATTTGATGAATTCATAATTGTATTAATATATATAAATATAAAAGATACAATGTCCCAATCACAAGATGAGTTATGCCGTCGGCCGTACACTGCTGATAAATTTAAAATTAACTGTCAAAAGTGTCAAATCATCAACCTCAAATATGAGTTGCCAGGTAATTTTTTTTGTTTTTCATTAACTAAATGTATTTGAAATTATGCTTTTAACAACATACATTTTGCACTTTATCTATTGAATGCGTGTGAGAATCGACAATGCTATCCAACGTGCCTATGACATACGTAATTTTAGGAAAATGAAACAATTTGCACAACACCACAAGAAAAAGAACGTGTAAATGACCACATAATATAGAGCTGAAAAAAAATATGAATTCATATTTTGATTCTATTCCGAATTTAAATATTACGCGCATTGTCATTTGCACTTATTTTATTTATTTAATGTTCATGTCACTTTGAGATACGTATATTAGGCAAAAATAAATAAAAATGCATCGTTTGCCGCAGATGCGTTATAACTTCAAGTATATAAAAACAACTTTACATTCTTATCGTTTCTACGCCAAAGAAGTAAGATTCGGCCCAGATGTAAGATCTTTGATGTTACAAGGAGTTGATATCTTAGCAGATGCCGTTGCTGTCACTATGGGTCCTAAAGGACGAAACGTTATTCTAGAGCAAAATTTAGGCCCACCTAAAATTACTAAAGATGGTGTAACTGTAGCTAGAGGTATAGAACTAAAAGACAAATTCCAGAATATTGGTGCCAAACTTGTTCAGAATGTAGCTAATAAAACTAACGAAGAAGCCGGAGATGGCACAACTACTGCAACTGTACTGGCAAGAGCGATCGCAAAGGAAGGCTTTGAAAACATCTCTAAAGGCGCTAATCCGATTGAAATCAGAAAAGGAGTCATGTTAGCAGTTGAAACTGTCAAAAAAGAACTACAGAACATGTCTAAACCAGTTAGCACATCCGAAGAAATTGAGCAAGTTGCTACAATATCTGCAAATGGCGACAGAGCCATTGGCAAATTAATTGCTGCAGCTATGAATAGAGTAGGTAAAACAGGCGTTATAACCGTTAAAGATGGTAAAACATTAAATGATGAGCTAGAAATTATAGAAGGTATGAAGTTTGATCGCGGATATGTTTCACCATATTTTATTAATTCAACTAAAGGGCCGAAAGTCGAGTATAACGACGCCTTAATTCTTTATTCCGAAAAAAAGATATTTCATGCATCACAAGTGGTGCCAGCCTTGGAGATAGCAAATTCTCAGAAGAAGCCGCTAGTTATAATAGCTGAAGACTTTGATGGTGAACCGTTGTCTGTATTGGTGGTAAATAAATTAAAAATTGGATTACCAGTAGTTGCAGTTAAAGCTCCTGGATTTGGTGAGTACCGAAGAAGCACTCTAATGGATATGGCCGCTGCCACCGGAGGTGTAGTGTTTGAAGATGATAATAATTTAATTAGGCTAGAAGATTGCCAACCGGAGAGCTTTGGTCATGTTGGAGAGGTTATAATTACTAAAGATTCCACCCTTTTGCTGAAAGGAAAAGGTGATCCTGTTGAAATAGAACAACGCATTGAACAAATAAAAGAAGAGTTAGAAGAAGTGGATAGTAATTATGATCGTGACAGGCTAATTGATCGATTAGGTAGATTACAATCTGGTGTTGCTGTTTTACTCATTGGAGGCTGTAGTGAAGTTGAGGTTAACGAGAAAAAAGATCGAGTTAACGACGCGCTGAATGCTACTCGAGCTGCGGTAGAGGAAGGTATTGTTCCTGGAGGTGGAGCAGCTCTTCTCCGCTGTATACCAGCTTTGGATAAACTAAAGCCATCAAATTCTGACCAAGCACTTGGTGTGTTCATTGTTAAGAAAGCTCTACGTACACCTTGTATAACAATTGCTTCAAATGCTGGATTCGATGGGTCTGTCGTAGTATCTAAAGTGGAAGATATGGGCCCTGAATTTGGATATGATGCATTGAACAATGAATACGTAAATATGATAGAAAGAGGTATTATAGACCCTACTAAAGTCGTTAGAAGGGCTTTAACTGACGCTAGCGGTGTTGCGTCACTACTTACAACAGCTGAAGCTGTTATTTGTGACTTACCAAAACAAAAAGAGTTGCCCCCTGATGCATTCCCGGGCATTCAAGGTGAATATTCACATTAGTGTTTGACGTTAAATGTTTAATAAAATAATTATTTAATATATATTTTAATTGTTAAGCAATATTGAATAAAATATTGTTAATTCGATCACTGAATGTGATATTACTACTATTATAAAACCATAAACATGACACGACTGTATTAGAAGGAGTAGGCAGAAGTGTACATGTTTTACACCCAAATTTCGCCAGTTATGTTATAGGGCCCAATGTAATAGGGGGCAAACCTATTGCCATTAACCGGGCACAAATCCAGACTCCGTACTGCTACTGAGAACTACATGGATAAACGCAGTAACACTTTGCCCGACCCGGGATCTGAACCCAGGACCTCATGCTCAACAGTCGCGCTGTTGTGACCACTAGACCAACGAGGCAGTCTATAACTACTATATTATAATATGCATATTACAGGTTATTGCAACCCAATGCAATAGTGCAGCAACCTTTTGATTGCCAGAGTCATGTATACGTCACAAAGCAAAATGTGTCCAGCTCTCTAAGGTCAAGACTAGAAGACAGACATTTAAACGCTAATAAATCTTATTGAAAAGTAAAAAAAAAGTATTGTTTTTCTAATGTTTCTTATTTGCGTTGTTTAATATGTAGCTAGACTATATTATATTATGTGAACTGCTTACTATATATATTAGCTTGAAATCCCGAAAACTAAAACTAGTTTTAGGCCTTAGAGCAATAGCGCACTAGCGACCTGGCAGCGCGGCCATGACGAGCGGCCCAGCCGCAGGGGTTGCGTAGTGATTATATTCTCTTTGGGGTTGCGTTTGCAACGCGGGGAAACCGCGTCTACAATCGTCAGTTGCACAAACAGCGCGCTTGAAAATGGACGTTGAGGAAATAGCAGTGCTTGTATATCTTTCAAGTAAGAAGCGGAAAAACAAAAGTAAAAAAATATTGGGTTCATCCCTTGCAACGCGAAAAGCATACAAAGAGATTATTTCATTTTTTGACACATCACTGTTCATACCTACTTCACCGACCATCAATTAATAAATAGACAAATAAATATAAACACGACTTTAATTGGCAAGTATTCTGTGCATTCTGTTATGCTGCAACATTATCTGTAACTATAACTGTCACTGTCAAGTAAGTCAAAATGAAGAAATGTCGCAATATTGGCGCGAAGTTACATTACTTACTGAGTAGTCTTACCTTAATTAACCCAAAAGTTTCTTATTATATTCGATTAATCCTTAAATATTAAGAGATTAATATTGTATATATTTATCGTATTATAAAATTTAAATTAAAGAACTATGTGTATAAAGATAAAAATGAAACAGCTGATAATTTAACTCCAAATAAGAATATTGAGTACTGTAAGCATAGTTATTACGAATTCACGACATGACTCCTACCATGAACGTTGATTACGTCTGCACTGATGACTGCAATGATGAAGACAATACTCCCGCACTAGTAAATAAGAAACGAATTCAACGATTCTCCGACAGTGAAACAGAAAAAGAAAATGTGCCAAGTAACGAGAACGAGGATCATCATTCATCGAACTCTAGCGATGGCGAACTTGATAGCAACTCCATTCCTACCAAAAGTCGACTGAAAATGTCCAGGATTCACATTGAAGGAAGTAGCTCTGATTCTGATGGTACTAAGAGCCCTGAAACTATAAAAAACAATGAACAACAATTAAGAATGAAAAACATAAGAAACAGAATAAGAGATAAGTTCAAGGGCCTCCTAAATTCTAGAGTAAAGGAAATATCACAGATTAATACTGATAAAGAGGCCTCACGAGACAATCATAGTGAGGGTTCTGAACCATCTGACAGTGAAATGTCTTCTATAGCCAAAATTAAACAGGTAAGCAATGAATTTACAAAGTGATTTTGATCCATATTGGTTCACAAGCTGCCCAGCTAATTTAATACCTCAGTCCCTTGTCAGTCACCAATACCCTAGACATTGATGACCATAGTTTAATTCTTGTAGCTGCTTCACTTACTCTGAAACAATTATTCTCAGTAAAAGCACTCCACTGTTTCCTTGTCCATTGCACATGGCTAATTTTAACTAAGAGCAAAATTGTGGTTAATTCAAATTTTAACTTTTAGTTTTAAGTTATTACTATACTTGCCTATTTTGACCATAATATTTTAAAGTAGCCTCAGTAATGTATGTAACAAGTGTTTTCCTTATTTCAGAAAATTAAAAAGAGTATGGCTTCCATGTCCTCAATTTGTGATCCGGATACTTCTGATGAGGATGACAACATGAACACAAAACAAATGCCAAAACAGAGACAGAAAAAACAACAAAAGTCTGCTAAAATAAAATTAACTGAACCAAAACCAATCAGAGTAAGTATTTATGTTTTACATATTTTAAGATTTTGGCCTTAGAATAACTAGTAACCATGAAATAATGCAAGTAGAAATGTAAAAGTTACAGGTTTTTTCGCTTGTGACTGTCAGGTAGCCATATCATTGTGCCTGTTTCATAACTTACAAACTTCCATACACAATTACCCAGATATGGGTTAAATATTTGTGGTTGACTATATATTCTAAGGCTAGGATTTATACTATTTAATTGCCTAATGCCTGTCTTTTAATAAGTCTGTTTTTAAATCAAGTTTTAATCAAACTAGTCCTGTATACCTTTTGCCTGGCAAAAATCTTCTTATAAGATATCTGACTCTGAAGAGTATCAGAACAGTAATCCCAATAAAAACTTACCATACTTTTTTTACAGATGTCAGCAAAACAGGCAATGGAAAATATGCAGTTAATAAAAAGTGAATCTAATCGTATGTTAAGGGAAAAAGCGGTGTCATTGCCTTACCACAGACCTAAAGCCTTATCTCTGAAAGACATTATGGCTAGAAGGAAACCAGCATTGACTTCTGATGGAAAAGCCTTTCCCATCAAAATGAATGAAGATCAATTAAAACAATATGCGTAAATATTCTTGAATATACCCTTATATTACTAACCCTATTTTTAACCTACTTCAAAAAAAGAAGCAGGTTCTCAATTCAATTTATCAGGTTCAATATTCAAAACAACATTTCAAAATTCCAACAACAGTTAACTGATGTTGGAATAATTTTGAAATGTTGTTTGGAATGTCTTTTAATTTTCTCAATATTTAATTTTTATTGAACAGAAATTTATTAGAGCAGAGGCAGAAAGAAATGATGGAATTATGTAAAAGTGAATCTGATGAAGAAGCTTTTGAAAACGACGACAACTGTGATGATATTCTACAAGAAACTGACTTATTAACTGATAATACTAATATTAATACTGTCATTGAGAAGTCAAGCAACATCATTTTGGAAAATGAAACCATTGTCATCAATGAAGATACATCTACAGATATGACAGAAAATGGTGATAATCAAAATCGCTTAGTTGAGACAGATTTAAAAGAAGTTGAGTCCATAACTAATGATGGAAATGCAAATGAAAATAATATCGAAACTACTACTATACACACCAATAATGAATCGGAAGAACAAGATAAAAATGATTCTAATACAGATTTTAAGTTAGTTTATAATGACTCTATAGAGCAAGACGTTGTAAAGGACAATAATACAGACTTAATAAAAGAAGTTGACATTGATAAAGTTATTCCTGGAAATGATGGACAATTAGAAAGTTATTTAGAGCAACAGAATTTAAAAGTACATTCTGAACCAGAGAGTCAACTAATATCATTACATTATACAGAAAATAACTCCGAACAATTAGAAAACGAAGAAAACGCTGATGAAACTTGTGATACAAATTCAGATAAAATGGATACTGTTGAAACAGAAGTAGAAAAACAAGATGAATTTTTCTCTGATGATGACATCAATATGGAAGATATTGATAGATTAATTGAAAATGCAGAAGTGATGAAAGGTATGTTTGGAAAAAATACTTTCTTATTGTTCTTGTTATAAATAAAATGTCACATAAGGTTTGATTCTTGCAGATGGCGAAAATACTATCAAGGAACCTCATGGATTAAATGCTAAGCCTAAGCTTATGGGGGCTCCTGGTATGGTTATTGATTTAGATGGGGGTGCAACCATGCCTTCAAAACTTACTGGCATAGAGTTGTTAAAAGAGAGATTTATATACTTCTCAAAATTAAAAACCCCTGAAGAGCTAGAAAGACAAAAGGAGAAAACGTAAGCACAAAGATTCAAAGTTATATCTAAATGCAAATTTTTAAAGATTTTCTAACTACATACATACATAAAGTCACGCCTATTTCCACGAGGGGTAGGCAGAGACCACGGATTTCCATTTGCTACGATCCTGACATACCTCTTTCGCCTCATTCACTCATTCATTTTCTAACTAGTTTAAATTATCTTGAATTACAGGGTTAAGCCAGGTGCTCAGCATTTAAAACTAAAACAGAAACTAGAAGACGAAATCGCAGAACAACGATCTCTTGAGTGGGCTAAACGACTCGAAGATGAAAAGCAACAACACAAGGAAATGGAATCTATATTAGATGATGCTGAAGAAAGCTTTGAAAAACCTGAAGCCAATTTAGAAAACGATGAGAAGGAAGAATTAGATAGTTCAGAGAGTGAAGAAGAAGAATTCGAAGAAAATGATATTGATATGAAAGATAAACCTAGAAAGAATAATCCAATGGTCGATGATGAAGCAGAAGAATCAGATTGCGATGACGACGAAGGTAAATCCAAAGCTGAAGATAATGCAACAAGGGACGAAGTTGAGGATGGTGATGAAGATGTTGAACAAGGTGATGAAGAAGAAGACTCCAGTGATGAAGAATCTTCAGAATCTGAGGAAGAAGTAACTACCACAACTAAAAAAGGCAGAATATTAAAAGCATTTGAAGATTCAGATGATGAAGATACTATTGTACAAAATAAAACAGAAATTTCAGACAAAAATACACCTATCAATGTAGATCCAGTTGTAGATGTAGTTTCAAATGAACATCAAGGCGCCTCACAAGGTAACTTTAGAATATAATTCATATTTTAAAAGTATCATCAGCCGGAAGACGTCCACTGTTGAACAAAGGCCTTCCCTTGGATTAGAATCTGAAAACTTGAATGCTGAAGTATACTGCTAAATAAAAGCATTCATTAATCATACTGTGATTATTATAAAAACTGGTCTGTTAATATATTTATTCCAATATTTTTAATTTTTAGATGACGTAATACAATTAGCACAGAGACACAAGTCCGCTTCTGATGATCTTTTCACGAGCCAAGAAAGTGCAACTGTTACAAAAGATAGGAATAGTGCAAGTGACGATGTTTTAGGCACGCAAACATTCTCGATATTAGACTCGACAACAGGCTGTAATGTGGATGTGGAGTTTAAATCTCCTAGTAACTTGAATGCTTTGTGTATGTCCCAGCCTTACCTCGACGTAAGTATTTCCAAAATCTCGTTTTTTCTCCTGTATCGTGGGTGCGTTTCACAAACATGAAATATCATCGAATTGAACCCGCAACCCTTAGCGCAGCAGTCCAATCGCTTAGCCACTGCGCCAATCAGGTCGTCAAAATTATTATTATTTAGTTAATTTTAATATGCCTCTGTCTATTGTTGTAAATTGTATTCGTTTTCTTCCAGCCAAATTTAAATGCTATTGTAGATGGCTCGCAACTTCCAATAACTCAATCATCACAATCTCAGCCATTAGGGGAAGACATACTAGCACTGTGTACTGGAAAGTTCTATGATAATGAATTTGTATCTCAAAGTAACGAAAGTCAACTTGTTGATAATATGTCTCAAGAACCATTAAAAGACAATGATTATGTTGATAATATGTCTCAAGAACCATTAAAAGACAATGATTATGTTGAAAACTTGACAGAAACGATTATAAGTAACAAATTAATTAATGAAGATGAAAAATCTCAAACAGAAGAAAATAAATTAGGAAATGTAGAAGCAGTAAATACAATTAACAAAAAGCCTAATGAGGATAGAGTATTCCTTAAATCTATTCTTGATGAGTTAGACGACCCAGAGTTTGACAAACCAAGGTCAAACAAATTCTTTACTGGGGGTACTCAGAAAAAAGGAAGTGAAGATATTCCTGGAAGTAGTCAAATGAAAAAGAAGTTTACTATCGACTCTGATGATGAGACGATTGAAACCATTACAGAAATCGGTCAGGGAAAGATGAAAAAACTGAAGAAACGAAAGGCAGAAAAAAGAGCATTGCATATCTCAGGTAAACTTACCTAACTATAGTAGGTTTCTTATAATCACTATGTTATAAATAATCACAATGTCTTAGTTACGTGTACTTCCCTGTGTTTGTAGACGACGAGGAAGACGAACCGATTGAGCAAGAAGAGGAAGAATATGAGTCTGACTTGGAAGAAGATAATGAGAGATTAGTGGAATATGACTCAGAAGAGAATGAGGTCAGTTTGTGTAGAAATTAATGTATTTTTTAACACCTTGGCTATTACTAGACTATGCTACTAACCACTCACATTAAAAAATATATTTTTAGAAATAATATGGCGTTTGCTATATGTACTTGTTCAATCATAATTGAATTTCTTAGGTTTCTTACAATTTAAATAGTCTCATTTAAAATCCTTTTATATAGTCTCACCTAACAGTTACTTTAACTATAACTAACTATTTTCCAGATCGACGTGCAACCTGATAAGCCAAAGAAGAAACGCAAAGTGAATGATTTCTTTGAGCAAGAAGCTGAACTCACCAGCGAGGATGAGTGGGTGGGGTCGGGAGACGAAGACGAGAAGGACCTGGACAAGATGGAGCGAGAGGCTGGAGACGACGAGGTCTTCCATCAGGGCAAACTCCGGAGGGAGTTGGGACAGATACATATGTATGTACTAATGTAGTCTTGGTTTTGTGTTGTAGATTGATTTATTATTATTAGTAAATAGTAACAGACCTATAAGTGTAGGCAGAGGTGTGCATGGCACCATTTTAAGAATCTATACAAGTCTTGGATGCAATAAGAGGCAAGTCATAGCAGTTACCTGATATAGTAAAGTAAAAAATCCTTGGTTGTAGCATATTATGGTATGAGATAAGGTTGCTTAAGAAATCAATCAAATCAATCGTTTATTTGCAAAATAAGGTAGGAAAATAGAGGATCTTAAGTTATATAAATAGGTTGCTGTGTTTAGCCTACATAAGGCATACAAAGTTGCTCTTTTCCCTTCTTTTGTTATGTTTTGCATTTAGTTCTATAGCTCCAAAACTTCTTTTCTAGGCGCGATGTGCTGGATCAAGATAAACGTGAAGTAAGAATGCTACAAGAGTTGTTGTTCGAAGATGGTGATTTAGGGGACGGACATCGACAGCGCAAGTTCCGATGGAGAAACGCAGGTATAGTTAAGATACGCAGGTATAGTTAAGATCCGCAGGATACAGAAGAACACTTGTCTAACTCTAACTCATTGGCATACACTGCGATGGTAAATTAATGTGTCTTTATTCTATCTATACAGACAATCAATTAAATAAATAGTGGCTATATTTAGCTAGATGTTTTTTATTAAAATGGCGTTTTAATCTTGACCAAGTATAACTTCTCCATTTACAGGGGAAGATGATGGAACTGGCACAATAGTTGATGAACTAGCTGATACCCAAGAAGATGAGTTTGAATCAGAAGAACAGTGGAGAAAACAGAGGCATGAACGTGAACTGTTTTTGAAGGCAATGGTAAATATAAACTCTTTCTATTTGTCTAACTAGCTACGCGACTACAGTTCACTAAGTGTGATACAAATTATTCTCAAGCAATATCTCACAGAGTTATATGACCATCTCGTAATTTAAATAAATAAATATAAAGCCCCCTTACCATGAACTCTTAAAACAGGACAGTTTACGATGTGAAACCGTGACGCCGCTACGTGAAGTGTAATGCGGCGTCTCGCTTTCAGTTTAGTTTATGTTTTTACCATACCATTTTAACAGAGAGCCTGTTCAAAGTCTATAATAACCATTATGTGCTAAGTATTAGTATTTTTTATACATGCCAATTTAATTTGTATGTACATTTTAGCAACAAAAAGACGAAGAAGAAGCCATTTTGAATGTCAGTGTTAACAGAACTACCATAATAAAGGCAAATCTACTAGCAAAGTCCATGTCTACTCTACTTGAAGAAGTGAATCAAACTAATTTGGAGAAAACAGAGACTTCTGTAGTGCAGGAGAAAAAGACAACTAAAGACATACCTAGCCCAAAGAAGTCATTCTCAATATTTCAGGTAATTACCAAATATGTTTCATGAAACAACTGAATGTGTGAAGAGAAAACATTGAATCCTTTTTAAGTATATTGCCTGCACGGCGATATTTATTATTTATAATTATGAAGGAGTGCAGATAACCAAAATATTACCGTATACTGTCAAATTTCGGCCACTGGGCGACCACATGTAAAAATAATTATATAAAACTTGATACAGAAAATTATACTTATATAACTGCATAACATATCTCTATAATATAAATCTTTCAGCAAAACTACCATGGTTCCTTACTAACGCGCGGCCGTGGTGCTCTTGCGCGGCTGGCTGCGCTGGCAACACCGTTAGCAGTTGATGACGACACTCCGAAAACAAGCTCTTTGGCGCCACATAAAGGAAACTTTGTCTTTGCTACTCTAACGCCCAAAGATAAAGAACCAAAGGTATACCTGTGTATAATTAAGTCCTTATAATGTATTTCGCCTACAGTAGATTACTGCTGGGCAAAACTCTAACGGAAACTACATTTTATTACACATTAAATTATCATTTCAGGTCACGATAAAAAGAAAGGCTGAGGTAAACCTAGGAACCCCAAAACTAGTTAAGAAAATGAAAATCGAAGAAAAGCAAACTCGTCTCAAAAGTAGTCTATTAGATCATTTAAATTTATAGGTTAAAACAATCTTTACTTTTAAACGACGAATAAATTACTCTTGGGATGTTTTTAAAATTACGGTGTATTTGCCGTCAGACAATAGCTATAATGTCGCCCGAATAATTCATCGTAATTTTTACTACGTTAAAGACTGTTAGGCTAGATCTACCTAGGTGCCTTGATCTCTAATAAATTATGAACCATGCTGAAATCATGAGTTTAACCAAGATACTGTAGTGTTTTATCCAAAATGTATGTTTGTAAATAGGATACGTTTTTATAACATAGATAGCAAAAGTGCACTTATTATTTTAATAAATCTTACCCTGTGACAAGTTTGTAACTAAAAATATAGACCCTAGTTTTACATAAGTTAAGTAAATACTATTTAAATTATAAGGTCTTTTTTCTATTAAACCTATGTTCAAAATTTGTCATTCCTCAGATTAATCCTTGATCGATACCACGGGGAAGTAGTCTTTGTCGATACTCAAACTAGTCGCCCAATAACATTGTCTAAAATACCTATTCTATATATTTCTATAGTCCTATTAGACTGCCTCGTTGGTCTAGTGGTCGCTAAGCGCGACTGCTGAGCAAGAGGTCCTGGGTTCGATTCCCGGGTCGGGCAAAGTGTTACTGGGTTTTTTCATTAGGTAATTCTCAGTAGCAGCTCGGAGTCAGGATTTGTGCCCGGTTAATGGCAATAGGCTCGCCCCCTATTACATTGGGACGTAAAACATAACTGGCGAAATGTAGGAGTACTATATGTGCACCTCTGCCTACCCCTTCGGGGAATACAGGCGTGATGTTATGTTATGTAAAATACCTATATTGCAATTATTATTTACATACTTTCTTAGGAATTCCAGGCACCACTGATTAAGTATTAGCGTCCGATAAATGTCGAAGGTCCCGACTTCTTTTGTAATATTATTTCAGAAAATGAGGGCACTGCCTACCCTTTCCTATAATACAGGCATGAAGGGGCACAATGGACTTGGGTAGTCAGAATTTTTAGTAAATTTAAGTGTTTGATTGACGGCTTGAAGCTTATACAACATTCAGCAGGTATCATTAAAAATTGACTATTCAGTATTCCGCAATATTATATACTGTCTGTAGCATGGGGTGCCCTATGGAAATCATGGCATAAAGCCAAGGAGACCTATACCCAACAGTGGCTGATACCGGCTTGATACGATGATTTATAGAAATCATGGTACCTACACCAAATAAGTTTCTTACATTTCCGCACGCACTACACACCACACACAACCATTAGGTATTATTTATAAAATCAACTGTTTCAGGGTTTTCGTTTAAGTAGCTACATTTGAAGAAAAAGATATATTGCCCAAATACCTACCTTACCTTTTTTTTTTAAGTTGTTTAAAATCGAGTATGCCTTTCGTGAAAATCTTGGAATGTGCAGCAATCCATCCTAATATGTGATGGTAACTCTGTCTGTCTGTGTTACGTCTTCTTTAATTTGGCATGTAGAAAGTTTAAGACCCGAGAAAGGACTGCTACTTTTTTTTAATTCAATCCTCCATTGGGTTTAATTAGGGTTAACGCGGGCAAAAGCTATTTAGAGGTATATGTATAATACTTTGCTCGCGTTAATTTAGATTATATTACTTAAAAGCTAGTACAGTAATATACAGTGCTAACTGCTGGAAACATAAATAAAACAAATACTTATTCAGTAACTTACTTTAAAAACTATGTGCGGTGTGAAAATAAGGTTATAAGAGAGCGGTGCGGAGTGAATACCAAAATTAAGAAGAATATGCATAAATGGTTTGGGCATGTAGAAAGGATGGATGAAAGAAGAGTAACAAAGCATATGCAATATATGAGGCGAATACAGGGTCAATTTAGGAGTACCCTTAACTGACGAGCTTATATGACGAATGTGATGCGAGTGACTAAGGCGAAAGAAATATGCCAGGATCGTAGCAAATGGAAATCCGTGGTCTCTAATCTCTGCCTACCTCTCTGGGAAACAGGTGTGACTTTATGTATGTATGATAAATCTTATAATTGATACGAACAATTGACAACTTTACCTAGACTCATCATCATCATTACCTGGACCTATGCCTGGACTTACCAGACTTAATGCTTAATGAAGGTATTTTTATCTTGGTAACAGAAACTAATAGTAATTGAATTCCTTCTTTTGTACCAGCTATTGTTGAGCTAAAAAGATCAAGAAGTTATGTTATTAGTAAATTGTTTTTTCTTCTCATATTTTCCTCAAATATGAGAAAAAAGGTTTAAAATAACACATTTAAACCCTCTTGTTTAATTAGGAACTAAAATAAGTTGATACCTAACAAACTATGTTTTATACTTTATGTAAGCTGCAGTATTATTTTTATAGTCTAAGGCTGCAGTCCGAAGAATTATTATTAGTAATTAAGTTTGTACGTCTATTTTATTAATGATTAGAAGAAATCTGCAATTTCACAAAACATTGATATAATATTAGTTTTTATATATTAAAGCTAGGTTACGCAAAGTAATCACGAGAAAATCATAAAACGTTATCATTAATTTTTAACTCGTGCGAAATAAAATTTCTGAATTGAATTAAAAACTGAAAACTCTGGTAATATTGGCAGTTTTACAATGTTGGATGCATTGGTACAAGACATATCCTTCCGTTTGACATCTTCTTCTCTCCCATAGATTGTGAATTTGTCCTTGTTACTCGACAACCAATCAGCAACCTCAATACGCCGCTATCTCTGTCAGCTGGTCGCGTTTTGTGTGGCGTTCCGTTTGCTCGTTCAATCGATGCTTTTTTCTGTGGCGGTGTGGGGTAGTAGTGTAGCGTGAAAGAATTTCTAGTCAAATAAATCAGGAAAATATTAAAGTGCTCCAATTAAAGATAGAATTACAGTATTGAAATGGCGAATGACAATAACGATATCAGCGACATCGTTAAGAAATGCAAGATTCTTCTATTGGATATTGAAGGAACAACAACATCGATCAGCTTTGTTAAGGTAGGTCTAACGATTGACCGGCCGGTGTTTTGTCTCAACATGTGTTTATGTACACTCGTTGTTTTTCCAACGTTATTTTAATGAATCATAATCCTGTTGACTAGAAAATAATTTTGATTCAACATGCAAAATGGTCGCGTTTTCAGATTCGCAACATGGAGGACGAAATCAAAATGGTACCTCTGTTCATGTTCCTTTCATTGTCTGATTTATCCACGTGTTATTTATCGTACAGTTGCTTATGTTACCCTTTCGTTTCTTATTTATCAAAATATGAGCTTTTTGACTTAGATTTATGACGATAGGTGTCACAAAAAAGGTGCATTTGATCGTTCATATTTATCCATATATTTATATTTATATCAATCTATCGATTATGTATGGTGTATTGGCCTAAGTTATTTTTACTAGTAGAGTATAATCCTGTTAACTAAAAACATGAGCATTATTTCAAGTATGAGTTGTAGTTATCGTGATATCACACCTACCGGCGTGAACAGCTGTTTCAAGCAGCTGGCTGGTAAAAAAATGTGGAACAATTAACTGTCGTCTTTCAATAGCGTCGAGTTCATATAGGCTGGCCTTGTCGCACTTATGTCTGGAGTATTAAATTATGAAAGAGATAATAAAGTTGCGTTTCGAGTGTCCGTGTATATTATTCATTCCACGAATATAATCTAAGAAACTGAGATTGTTTGAAATATTTACTATAGGTTGTAATGGTAGTCACTCTCGTCGCTTGTTATTCATGCAATCAACGTAACATTCAGAATTTCAGACTAGTGCTAATCTGATTTTCAAAGCATTTTATTGTTTTGATAGACTGGCCTGTTGGTTTAGTGGTTAGTGGCCCTGACTGCTAAACCGGAGGTTGTGGGTTCGATTCCCACCCAGGACAAATCTTTGTGTGATGAGCATAATGATTTGTTCTGTGTCTGGGTGTAATTTATCTATATAATGTATGTATTTAAAAAATATTTAAGTATGTTTATCAGTTGTCCGGTTGCCATAATACAGGCTCTGCCTAGTTTGGGATCAGATGACCGTGTGTGAGTTGTCCCAAGATATTATTATATTATTATTATACTTATTTGGATTACTTTACCAATTTGGTCCAGACAAAGAGATCCTGTAGTGTTAAGAATACAAATACAATTAAAAAGAAAATCTTTTGGAGTGGTGATGTATTTCACCTAGGGTTGAATACATACCTAAACGTTTTTAGAGATGTATAAATAATAAATATACATTCAAATGCCATTATTATTTTGCTTAGTTTACATGGATATCAAACCTAGAAGTTACCTAGGTCATTACTCTCAAACTTAAATATTTCATGTAACAGATGTTTGGTTTGACAAACAGCTGATTCAAACAACCACAAAATAGTTTAACAGTTTTTAACAGTGCAGTGCTGACCCACTGCCCTTTTTACCTTGATGACTTTTCTATGTTAGTGTTACTTCTACTACTAACTACTAACTTGTCTTATGCACTTTCTCACTTAACCTAAACCTTAATCATGAACAAAAATGCAAGTCGAAACGACGAAACAAATAAACATGTGATACCTACTTGTGTCCCAGCCCTCATAAATAGCCATAACAGTGTCTTTAGTCAAGTATTGAATCGCCGTAAGTCTACCTCCAAATAAGAAAGTCTAAAGTGAGTTGAGGCTCTGCGAACTACTAGGTGATTAGGTGCCCTTTGTTAACTTTCCATTCATAAAACCGGCGGTATACTGAGCAGTCGAATAATTAGAGCATGTATTTTGTACAACAATGTTGGGTATTATCTGAGGTGCGTCCCTACCGCGGGCTGGGTCGCTCGGCTAGGTAGGCTCGCTATCCGGTTTGGACAACGCCAAGTCGCGAGTTCGTTCACCTACAGACTTGCCGCATCGTAGACGATGCAGTTTCACCAGGGCATCATGTTATGCTAAATTAAAAGCCATGGATGTTACTTTTTAGTAGCCAGACCTGACTTATAAGTAAGATGGAGAATTACCAATACGATGATGATATAGTCACACCTTTGTCCGAGTATTTAACTACTAGCTGCGCTCAGCGGTGTTCCCCACTACATTTTTTCGGGATAATAAGGAGCCTATGTGTTAATCCAGGGTTTCCACTACCTCCTGCCTCGTTGGTCTAGGACTGCCTCGTAGGTCTAGTGGTCGCTAAGCGCGACTGCTGAGCAAGAGGTCCTGGGTTCAAATCCCGGGTCGGGCAAAGTGTTACTGAGTTTTCCATTAGTTAATTCTCAGTAGCAGCACGGAGTCTGGATTTGTGCCCGGTTGATGGCAATAGGCTCGCCCCCTATTACATTGGGACTTACAACATAACTGGCGAAATGTGGGTGTACTATATGTACACCTCTGCCTACCCCTTCGGGGAATACAGGCGTGATGTTATGTTCCACTACCTCCATACCAAATTTTATCAAATTTGGTCCAGCCAGTTTGTGAGTGTATTTGTTTGTTTTTTCTCTGCTCAAACAGCAGAGAAAAAACAAACAAATACACTCACAAACTTTAACCTTTATAATATTAGTGTGAAGTGTGATAGCAAGTGGTCACAAAGGCACACAAAATAGAGTAGTCTCTTCCAATGTTAGCTACAACCTTCATATTGTACCTACCTAGGTAGTGATTTTCCTTGTCGCGAGTTTCTGCTTCCTGGTTGAGGGTTTTTGTAAGTCTTGTCAAAATCCGGTTTTCAAAAGGCCGTCATATGTACATCGTTATTAATAGTTACATGGCGTGGTTTACCTACAGTTATTGTTTTTTCCCTATCTATGGTAATATACTGGACCCGTTCCATATTACTAGCTTCCACCCGTGACATCTTCCCCATAAAAAATATCCCGTGTATTTCTCGGAAAGCAAACTTCTCTTCGTCCTTTCCTAGAGTCTACTATAATAAATTGTATGATTAGTTCAGTGGTTTTGTCTTGCTAATATAAAAAACTCAAGCAGCCATTTATAAAACAAAAACAAACCACGCTTTTTCGTCTTTTACATAAATATTGCGAGGAACTGTGCGAAATACCTGGTTTTTCGCACAGTTCCTCGCTATATTCTTATAAGTTTGGTAACCGAGAAATACACGGGATATTTTATACGGGGAAGATGTCGCGATAACAAAGACCTTTATACTTATAGGTTTGTACTTAAAGCTTCGTGCGAAACAGCTCTTCAGATGTACGACAGCATAACTTAATTTTACGTACTTCGCGACATTTTAACCAATATTGGTAGTTTATTGTAAAAATTAAGTTTTCTCAAAGATAAAAGGTTCGTGGCCTCCTCAAAACTATCTTTCTTGGATTCGTTGCTATACAAAATTAATATTTTATCGTAGTGGAAATGGAAATTAAAGCCGACGTAGCGGACAAGGTATATTATAGGCTGTGCAGTGTGCATAAGGGAATGTACACCGGGTAGTTGACACAGAAACAAGTGTCTCGTCTATACGTACGTATGCTGATGTAGTCCTTACTAAGCGGCTCCGTTACCCTGGTCTGGGCGATCAACATGGTTAACTTGCTTCATTTTAGTACAACGTTATAACTTAGGTTAACATAATTATATCATTGGTATCTAGCACATAAATGGTAATGGAGCTAAGAAGTATAGGATGGTTTATAAAATTTGTATTCGCCGAAATTTCGGGATGATAGTTAAAATAATTGACAATTAAGTCCAAATCGGAACAGTTTCTACAAATAGGTTTCTGTAAATTATGTCGGCGCCATACCTGGGTCACCTGACAATCCAAGTAGATCTAAGAAAGATATTAAGGTAGTTAACAGTTTAACCCTAAACAGAGTAATAAGAACTGCACCTGCGCTGCTGAAATTTGGTTTGGCTGAAGCATTGGATTATCTAACAGTTTGTGTTAAAAAGTGTGTATGCAATGGCAAAGCGCCTATTTGTGCACTGACATTTTATTTATTTTCAAAATACTGCGTTTCAGTCTTACTTTTAACTACCACATGCACAAACCAACAAATTCTACTGTTCAACCATATATTTTCTCGTGTGGAGATCAAACCCGCTACTTAGCAGACCAGTAACTCGACACTGCGCTTTAGACCGTAGTCGTCTTTAACGTCTGCCTGACACTGTCGAGAAAGACGGGCACTATGATGTTCAAACAGGGTGTATTTTTGTTCAGAATTATGTATACGATTATACTGATCGTATAAGACCTGAAGAAAATGAGAAAGATGAACACAGCATGTTATAACCACAATCATAATCACCTACTACACCTTGTTGCCAAAGTACAATCCAACAGAACATTATACGAGAATGTTTGGAAAGGTGTAGCTACATAGTTAATCTAAAGAAAGTTGATCGTTTTTCTTACAGACATCACACGCACATACATTGAACTAATGGCTGTTATTCCGATTGAAGAAAATCTGATAGTATCCATTATTTTATTTGAAGGTCTCTGTTAGTCCCTAACAAAGTAAGAGCATAATTATGTCAATGCTTATGGGGACCGTTGTGAATTTTAGGGACAACGCATTATTTTGGTTATACTTCATTAAATCACTTTTGCCGGTGTTAACTTACCCTAAGTTGCAGTATAAAAGTTATAACATACGCATTTGTTAATTTAAGTTTATTGGCCGAAACCTAAAATGAAACGGTTTTCTCAATTTCGAACTTCAACGATGTATGGTGCATTCATTTAATTTAATCCTATGCTATAAGAATTCTAGCTAGGTAAAATATTATGTACACCTTTGTAAAATAGCTTTAAAAAGAACTTCATGCTCTAATCTGCCTCTGAACTCCATGTACGGTTTAGTACATTAACTAAATTATATATTGGTGTATTTGCTTTGAATAGCGCTCTGGAGGGTGCAGTTATACACAAGAGCAAAGAACGTCGTCGTGTACCTTAAAAGCATTGACATGATCTTTGTACGTCTGTAGTTCTGTACCTACATAAATATTATGCCTTTGGGGGCCTTCAGAGGAAACTATGGGACAGAAACTTAGCATAACAAATAAGAAACTCGGGCCATCTGTTGACTTAATTTACGTGATATGTACTACTCGTAGGTAATCGTAGATATGTACTACTTTTCGGCTGAGTAGTGCCTAATGTACTATTTTGCATCTTATAGGTAATCGTAGATATGTATTACTTTTCGGCTGAGTAGTGCCTAATGTACTATTTTGCATCTTATCGAACGAAAAAAGCAACGAAAATAATCGAAAATGCACAACATGTAGGTAGACTAGTTTATTGCAAAGCTGTTTAGGTTAAGAGACGACCTTTAGTCTTACTTTATGGTGCAAATATATAAAGATTTTCAACATTGGGATTTGGGGTGTTAACAGGCATCGAGCCTAAATCCAAAAAGTACCCAAATTACATCTGCAATGTGAATTTGGATACTGAATTTTTTATAGATAACATATATTTCCTCTTTCGTTATTCTATGAAAACTTCATAATTTGGAATTGGGCCTTATCATAGATTTTAAATACCAAGTTGTATATTTCGTCTGAGGGCCCAATAATGACTAGGCACGTCGCACTGACAACTCTCAGGTGAAAAGTGTGAGTGTCGAGATAAGCTTCGACATCAAACTATGACATTCCACTTTGTCTTACATTAAATATTATTCCCGGTCACCCCAATGTAATCGGGTAGGCAAATAAGTAACAATTTAGAAATGTATATTTCGTCCAACCAAGGGTTAGGGTTTTTGAACCCCAGAAAATATCTGAATTTGTATGGATAATTGTGCAGGGTACAAAACCGGTTCGTTTGTATAATTACCTGTTTTGGATGCCAACCCAAATTCCGTACCACCTATAATATTTTGTAGTAGGTGCTTTTAATTTAGTCAGAATGATTCGTGTGGAACAGCTCAAATAGACTTTACCCTTCATGAATGTGTCGTGGAAATGTAACAATTAATCGATGGTATAATTATGTAGTTAGTATCTAAAAGACAAAAAATATGATCTGTTACGACCATTATCCGGTGCTAGATATTCGTTGATTAACTTGGTCATATTTCAATCTGATTTGATTTCCAACTGTGTAGTTATCCACAGACTTCAAAACTAATTAGAATTTGTGCCTGCTAAATGGCAATAGTCTCTCCCCTTCTCCCTCTCATGTGGTGACGTGGGATTTATGCAGTCTGGCGATACGATAGTAATAACAATAGCCGTCTGACGAAATGTGGACATCTATGAATGTAGAGTTGCACCACATTCTGCTTACTCCTAAAGTGGACACAGGGATGATGAATGAAATGGATACACGTTAAGTTGTACAGTGAATTTACAGTTCCCAGGATACAGGAGAATACATTCCCCGGAGATTGAACTTGTGGAATAGGTAATAGAATCTCAAGAATCTAATCCGTGCAGTACTTTTTGTAGACTATTTGAAGATCAGAATAATAAAGCAAATACTGATGCCTCTATTATAATCGTATCTATATAGGTATTAACAGAACATCATTATATTCCTAAACATACGGTGGGTATAAAATGGCTATGCGTGTATAATTATAGCGTCTGGTGGATAGCGAGGTTTCCGTGAAAGGGGCGTTGTCCCCATGTGAGATTGGGGCTTTGAATACTGACGTTTAATCATCACGCCAATACTGACGCCAGTACTGAGAACTGGTTACAGAAGATAATTAGGCGGATAGTTTTTATAAAAGTAGTCGGTTAGCAACTTGTCTACAAACATCCAAGTAATGCAAACAGCATCGCTGCAAATCTTCACACGATTTAATCCCACAATACGAAATGAACCATGTTGAAATAGACAAAAAAAATGCATCTCGATCTGTCGTTGTGGATTTAGGTCATTTATATTATAATTATATTAATGTGCTATTGTGCTATTTAAAATCTGTTAATCTATTATTTCAATAATCTTACCTTGATTACACCCACATCTAGATCAGATCAGTATCAATCGGTAATTTATTGGTAGGTACTTGATAGCAGTTAATTCATTGTTACAGGACAAATTATTTCCGTACGCAGAAGAAAATGTAAAGGATTTCTTGGAAAACCAATGGGAGACAGACGATGTAAAGAACGTAGTATCGGAGCTTAGGAAACTGGCGTTGGAAGACAAGGAAAACAGCGTCGATGGAGTTATTGCTATTCCTGGAGAGGTATGTTTATTGTCCACAGTTCGGATACGGATATTAATTGAATGCTGATTATTCATTCAGATCTTTGATTCTCTTGGATTTAAGATTTTTTTAGTACATTAACCTCATAGTTTCTCTACTACTTCATTGGACATTACTAAAAGAGTTGAAGATAACTTAATGATACGTACAGAAAGTCGTGGTTTGAACAATCGCTTATTTATAACAGACATGGTCATTTATAACTTTTAATAGCTGGAGCGGTTAGAAATGAAACCTTAATAAACCGCGAAATTGTCTGCGTTAAAAATTAACACGATGACAGTGTACTCAGTCTTAGATTTTCAAGTGGCAGTACGCATTTAATAATTATAGGATTAAAAAACATTGGAAATAACATACCTGGTGAAATATTGTTGCACTAAACCCCTCTGCCTACCTTTAGAGAAGTCGTCGTGACGTTAATATATTATATACTTAATTAATTGAATAAAATGTTAACAATTTAATTGTACGATTCAACAAATGTTTTATCAACATAATATGTCCCGATATCGGCAATATTTAGAGTGGCATTGACATTATTACTAGTTTATCGCCGTGGGGTCAAGAAACTGAGTCTGCGTAATACTGAATTTGTACACAAATTCAGATACCGCGTTATCGATATTATCGAAAACGAGACTGCCAAACGAAGATTAGATTACCGCCGAGTGCAGTTTTAGGTTGTAGTACTGGTTAGACAAAAGTTATATTTGTCATATTATTATTCATATAATTCTCAGCCGAGGTATACATTAAGGTTGATATAGTCGCCCCTTGTTACATGGGACTTATTACTGTCTATTGTGAACTGAGCTTGTGCAAGCACCTGCCTAGGAAACAGATGAGGTGGGATGCATTAACTTTCAAGTGATAATTAATTAGAACTTATGAGAAATTGAAAAAAAAATCCCTTCTCAATTAAGTCTCGTAGTAAATTTGAACAGGTTATTATGCTCAAGTCCTTATTATAACTGTAATATTCCAGGATGCCTCCAAGGTGGACCAGATTGAGGGTCTGGTGAAGAGCGTTAAGTGGCAGATGTCAGTTGACCGCAAGGTCGGACCTCTGAAACAGCTGCAAGGTCTCATCTGGAAGCAGGGGTATGACAAGGGCGACATCAAGGGCCAGTAAGTTATTCTCTTACGATCGGGCTTCCATGATAATCTATGTAAACAATAACTTATCAATTAAATATAGTCTGCTGTACTTGAGTAAAATTAAGAGTTTACTGTGTTTACTACATTCAAGCTTCTGAATGTGTATTAATCCAATTAAATTAATTGATCCATCTATCATCATCTCTTCTACCTAAAAATATTGATCTTTATATTTTGGTCACTAATAAAATAATACAGGCAATATTATTCTTCAAGCATAATGTTTTATGTTTTTATTACATTACAACTTCATATTGTATAAATCTGCTTTTTAATTTGTAAGATCTTTCAATGCTATATACTATATATATATATGGTTTTACTCACGTGAATATTCGGGAATGTTTCAGTGCTGCTCAATTTTTCGTTAATGAATAAAGTTTTCGTTATCTAAGTGATTATTCTTAATATTCCAGTGTGTACGATGACGTGTCGTCAGCCCTCGAGTCGTGGCGCGCCGCTGAAGGCCAGAAGGTGTATATCTACTCGTCGGGGTCTGTTCAGGCACAGAAGTTGTTGTTCGGTCAGTCACAGGCTGGGGATCTACTGAAGTTTATTGACGGCCACTTTGACACAGCTGTCGGCGCCAAACAAGAGACGGCAAGCTATGCTGCTATCGCTGAGAAGATCGGCTGCAAGCCCGAGGAAGTGTTATTCCTAACTGACATAGTCAAAGGTATACCCTACAGTCAATTGTACACTTTGTATTCATTTACTGTACACATTTTGAATGTTTGTGTTACCTGATATCTTTAACTGATGGTTTTACTTGGGTTTAGCTAGTTAAAATTAGAATACCTATCTATTTTTGAAAATTTTATATGTCTTTATAATATAATACATTAGATTATGGTTTCTAACAATTAAATACATAATTATACGTAATCATGCGTCATAACTTGGATATGTTTCATCAGAGGCCGAGGCGGCGCGGGCCTCCGGCGTGCACGCGGCGCTGGTGAGCCGCGAGGGCAACGCGGCGCTGCCCCGCGAGGCGGCGGCCGCCTACCCCGTGCTGTACAGCCTGGCGCAGCTCGCCAACCCCAACAAGCGCAAGCCCGATAGCCAGGTGCCCCTCCGCTGATACCGCCATAGCACGCCTAATGCATGCACTCTGTAGCGTAACTGTGTACTCAACTACTCACCCTAGCTGTAGATAGGTGAGTTCCTGTTTGCTGTTGGTTACTGGTTATTGTTAAGGTTCCTGTATACAAAAGATGTAATATATAAATAATAATAACAGCCTATAACTGTCCCACTGCAGGGCAAAGGCCTCTTCTCGTATAGAGAAGGATTGAGCACTGATTATAGTCGTGGTGGCCTAGTGGTTGACATACCGGATTTCTATGCACGAGGTTGCAGGTTCAAACCGAGGCAAGTATCAATGTGACTTTTTCAATGTCATAAATACTTTTTTTAGATATTCTAAGACACCACTGACTAACGGTGACGGAAAACATCGTAAGGTAACCTGGATTTAACAAAAGATGTAATTTAACTATTATATTTTCGATTTTATCCTCTTGTTCTCTATTTATTTAAGAAGTATTAATATTCAATAACTGTGTACTGTATGTTAACACTCAAAAAATGGTTTTCGTACCGAGTTCAAAACATGTTTTTTCACTGGCGATTTTCCTTATAATTGGTACATTAACATACACATGTCACATACTTATCTTACAGCCGGTTATACTAATTTACCCTAGATTAGAAAGTATATTTGGGTAGTGTTTTGTAGACTGGGCTTTTTTGTTATTACAAATAACACTTAAAAAAATTGTGCAGCATTTAATAAAATGTAGGCAAAGGAAACAATGTTCATTGTATACAGGAACCGTTATGCTTTCGTTTGCTGTAGGTAAAGGTTGTGATAATTGTTAGTAGAACTGTTGTGAAATATATATTTTTATATTACTAATGATAAGTTTTTTTACTGCAATGACATGTAGAAAATAAAATCATGAGAAAGTATATAATTATCTTGTTTAAATAACGGACAACAATAACATTTACAGACGGTATTTTGTAGTAACAACAGTATGTTTTAAAAACTTGGAATTGCAAATAGCCAATTTATATAAGCATTTCAGTCATGACCAAGCAACAGATGCTTCAAAAGTGAGTTCACTTTTAAAATAAGTAGAAATAGTTTCTGACCTGTAACATGTGTTCGTACCTTACAATACAAGCCGCTGTATACGAAAGTCGCTGTTTGGAGTCGTTATTTTTTTTTTTATTTGGTACCAATATTTAGGTCTATTATTTATTATCTTTTTTTTTAATAGGGGTTTTGTTACGCTATGAATATGTCACCCCCGTAAAACTTTATCATATTTAACTAAACACTAAGAACTCAAATATTATAATATAAGGAATACCACTGCACACGCTCACATAACCCTAATTAATTAATTATTATGATATATGGTGGTGGCAGTCAAAAAACAGATAGTAATGAATTTATTGTTTCTCCCATTTATGGATTCTCCTTTTAGCATAGACTGCATGGTTTTAACAAAGAGGAAATAAAATAAACTACTATAACTGAATATGGTCTACAACACTAATGTGTGGATATACAATTTATCGTATTTGTATCAAAAAATTAAATTTGAAACTAGGTGTTTTTCAAAATTAATAAACTACCCTACTGAATTTACAGGTTGGTTTGATAAGTTAAACTGAAGGGATTCACATAGATATCGTCTGCTAATAATTTATATTTATCTAGTGTTGTACTATATTATTGATATAAGAGAAAAGTTGGTTACCTACGAAATACGAGTTCCTATTGATATTTATCTGCGTATTTTATTTATGTAATTATTTCTTTAATATAATTAAATTAATTAATAAATTCAGAGATGTTTTTTATTCCTTGTTTATATTCGACCAAGTTTGTCCCTTTAACTTATTTAATCTAAAAAATACGATATCTGCTTACGCTGCAAACTCATTCTAACATGCATTTTACGAGTTTTAAATTTCGTTACAGGATGAACAACCCGCCAAAGTTCTGAAGACCGATGTTGATGCTGACGTTAAAACTGAGACGGAAGTGACTTCTGTAGCAGAAAAGGCTTCAGTAGCAGAAAAGACTTCAGTAGACGAAAAGCCTTCAGTAGACGAAAAGTCTTCAGTAGACGAAAAGTCTTTAGTAGACGAAAAGTCTTCAGTAGACGAAAAGTCTTCAGTAGACGAAAAGTCTTCAGTCGACGACAAGCCTTCAGTAGCAGAAAAAACTTCGGTAGCAGACGCACCAATTAAAGATGATGCGCCTGCTAAGGAGGAACCAGCGCCTGAAACTAAAACTACTCCAGATGCAGAAGTTAAAACTACTGTTGAAACAAAACCAGCAGAAGAACTTGAGAAAATGGAGGTGGAAGAAGCTGTCGCCAAGGATGATACTACTGCTACAGCTGAGACTGAAACAGTGGCTGAAAAGGCTGTAACAATTGTAGAAGAAGTTACGGATTCAAATGAAATAGCAGATACTCCTGCTTGCGATATCGAACCTATAATAGAAGAGAGTAGCGATAAGACTGAAAAACCCGAGACTGAAAAAATGGAAACAGAGTCTTCCGAAATCATTACTGAGCCTAAAGAAACCCAAGTTAAGAATGGTGATGCAACTGCGCCTGTTCCGGAAGAAACTTCTCCTACTCCAGGTATTACGGAAATCAAGGATGTTACTAATGATAAGGAAGGTATGGATGAAGACGTGATTGAAAATGTTGAACCCATTATTGAGGAGCCTTCCTCCGCACAAGATATGGAAGAATTACAAAATGTAGGAGAGGTGCTGGAAAAGGAATGTGATGAAATTTTGTCCAAGGTGCAAGATGTGACTAATTTGGATAACATTCCACTCAAGCCTTTGCTTAATACTATTGCAGAAGAAACAATGGAGACAGAAAACTTAGACTCAAATGATATTGTCGAAAGAATATTAGATACAGAAATGGAGATGGAGATGAAACAAAGTGCAGAAAATAAATTGAAAGCTGCTGAAAATGATCTCAATGTAGCAGAAACTGATGTTAAAGTGGCTGAAAAAATACCCGAAACTAAGCCCACAGTAATTGAAGAAGATAAAACCGATAAAATGGAAACTGCTACTACTGATTTAAAAACAGATGCACCAGAAAAATCAACTGAGAAAGGAGCAGATGTGAAAGTGGCAGAAGAAAAAGTTGAGGAAAGTAATCCTAAAGAAGTAAAGGCAGAAGAAAGTAAAGAAGTTGCCATTGAGAACAAAACAAAAACAGAGGAAAATAAAGTCGATAATAAAATGGAAACGGAAGACAGCAGCACATCCGAAACTGATGACAGCAAAACTAAAGTTGTTGACACTAAGACAGATGAAATTAAATCAGCTGGAACACTAGACACAGATGATAAGAAAGTCGTAGTTGATAAATCAGAAGCAGAAAAGAAGGAAGCACCTGTTGAGAAAATTACGAAGGAGGCAGAGACTCCCGCAGTAGACGCTAAGGAAAAAGAAAAAGCTCCTGAAGAAGTGAAGCCTGATAGTGAGCCAAAAGAGGTGAAAGAAACAAAAGTAAATGGGAAAGCGACTAATGGTGATGCTGCTATCGCGAATCTAAACGGAGACACCTGCAAAGAAGATGCCAGCAAAGATGATGAATTAAGCTCTCGACTTTCAATGGAAAATGGGAAAGAGACAGTGAACGGTGCGAATGGGGACTCAACTAAAGTGGACCAGGGTAAAAACGAAAATAGTGCAGAAGTGGAAGTAGCCGACATCAAAGTGAAGACTGTAGCGGTGGACGAGCCTCGCAATGATCCGATAGAGCAGCCCACGGAAGCATAAGATAGTACGGTGAGTGTTGTGAGCCTTATGTTACATATTATCACGTTTAGTATGTCTTTTTATGACTAGTGCGTTAGTCAGTTTACATGGCTCCTAGCTTACCAGTGATAAGATTTGTATGTATTCGGTCTTAAATAAAGGGGAATGGATATTTGGAGAGTTCAAGTACTAAACTGGAACGAGAGAAGTTACAAATAATATTGTTGTTGGATGACTTGCTACAGTCCTCAGATGGCACCATAAAATATATTAGATTTTAAATTTAAGCGAGTAATATTGAATATCTTACATAAATTGTAGGATAATTTATTATTAGGTTACAGCAGTGAATCTTAGGATATGTATATATACACAATCTGACTACGCCAATATCATTTGTGGCTGTGTATTGGGCATGAGCCTTCCATTGTTCTGTTCTCCTTTAACTTAAATAAGTTTTCTGGTATTGTGCAGTGAAGTAAGCAGATTTTTATAATTTTTTACTTTTTATATAATCTGTCTATGTCAGATTTGCCTTCATCTCTAAAATCTGGATTCGTTTAATGTTTTGGCTGTACAATTAGTCATTGACACTTCACTTAGCAATAGCAGACACTACTGATACAAGTCTGGAAAATTAAAATATTCCTAATCACTATCGATAATTTTAGTTTCTGATTAGTTGATATGTAATAAAGAAAACTTGATCAGTAAATACTGCATTTAAACATTGTTTTCAGTGTCGGACGAGGAACTGCAGGGCGTCGTAGCGTTGTTGATTCACATCAGAAGATTGACAAGACTGAGGTTGCTTCCACGCTAAATGACATCACTTCCTAGTTTATACGTGTATTGAAATTTCATTGTGTACCGCGTGGTGGCGGACGGTGTGCACTGCTGACGCGAAGCAGTACGTTACTTACTTATACTTACTGTAACCGTAAGCCACGACTTGTCAGAACACATTTTATTCAACGTATTACCTTTAACTGTACTTAGGTAACTTTTAGTACTTTTAATATTAACATTGCCCCATGGTTCGACTACTTACTATTCAATCAATGTTCTTGACAAGTCTTTAATGTGTAGATTTTTATTACAATACCCTTAGCATTGCATTTCACTCTATCAGGTAAATACTGTGCATAAAAATATGAATCTTTTGATATATTGAATTATTGAGCATCATTCCCCGATTAACCTGGTATTGTGAGATGCAATGTGTAGTGGCTATGTGTCGACGTAAGTTTAATTTTGCTATAAGTAAAGTTATTGGATGTAAGTCACATAGATGTAAGATCGATTTTTTTTTATTAGACATTCCTGTAAGCGTACAACAAAATGAGGGTGTAGTATTTTTATTAAACTTCTTGCATAATTTCTTATGTTTTGTAAAATAAGGCCAAATCATGGTGCTTTATACGAGTTGCCTGTTTGTAGGCGTTATGCTATTCCATAATTTTCTAATTACCCCCATTCGATGTCGCGATAATCTAGTTTTTCGAGATCCTAGTCGATGTTGCGCTTCTTTATACCCCTCGCACACAAGAAGTTTGATAACAGTTAATCGACGAAGGTAGTTAGGTGTAAACACTAATATAGTTAGCTGCGCCGCGCCTTTTATTGTAGAAACAATCTGTCTATTTGTGTATATGTGTCGTGGGTGCGACAAACGGTCGCGTTGTTTAATATTTAAAGGCGCGCGCGCCACCGGCCTAGCAGTGTGCACTGTCTGTCATCGCTTGTCGTATTTGACTTAGGTAAGCTCTATTCATAAGTATTAACTGTATTGTGATTCTTAATTATCGTATATGTATTACTCATTTTTCTTAAACCCACTGCCAAACCTGTGCAGTTGTATTTGACGTTGGTCTATGGGCTACCGGTGTTATTGTGATATTGAGCATGACGCGGACAGTAGAGATTGTTCGATAGGCTGTGTTAAGTATTTATTGGGTCGGGTGCATAATGAACGCTTATGTACAGTTGGTTCTATTATTTATTTAAGCATCATAAAACTTGCTGTATATAAAGTTTTATATCCATTAAAAGTGTTTCATCAATATTTATAACTTCGGACTTGGTTTGTATGTTTGTGATGTAAGGCGCTTATTATTTTGCTGTATGCCTTTTAAAAGGGGTAATGAGAACAAAGCATGTACGCTTTTTTAATTCTATTGTGGTGTTTAGTTGGTGCAAATATCTTTAAGGTTGTGTTTGTCCTCGCTTTACTTCAACGATCTTAATAATTTTGAATAAGCTTTAATTGCAGGGTAAGGGAGAATGCCAAACGAAATTGACTGAGAATTAAACAGAACTAGTCTTATCTTATTTGGAATCTCGGTGTAGATATGTTTGGCTTATTTTACAAATTTGACTGAATTTACAAAACATCGGTAGGTATTATTCTTTAATATTTATAAGTTATTTTTTGTTCCTGTGTTAGTTATATAAGGCCGAAACTGATAGTACAGTATTGAAGTAGTCTGTAGACCAACGACAAGTGATAGCTCAGGCATCTTCGTTTAGACTGATTTTTTACTATTCTAACTTCTGTGTTCAATCATTATCTATAAGTTGAAGCTAAACGCATAAATATTATGGTTTCATATATTATTAGATAATGAATGAGCATGAGATGACTTAACAAATAAGGAAATCAAACATTTAAGTTCGTACATTTTATTGTAAAAAATAAATAAACAAGAAATCTCAAAACAATTGAAAATGTATTAATTTTAATTGTCACCACTAATGACGTTAAAATATAATGGATGTAGAATTTTTTATTGGTTTTTTATTTTTGATGTGGTGCGTAATGCTGGATATGATGAGAATGTAATGTGTTAGAGGTATTATGGCTAGTAACGGATTGTTACTGAAAAAATATGAACAGGAATGTAAAACGTGTTAACTTTGCCTTTCGCTTAAGGGTTTTCAACCGATCGCACTGTATATTAAACGGTCACACAGCTTAAAGCTAAAGCACTAGGGATTTTTAGGCGCTTTTGAAAGGTGAAACACCTTTCATCAATTTGATTAGGTATGGTCAAGAAAAAAAACATTATTGGACGTCCTCGTTGGTCTTGTGGTCGCTTAGTGGGACTGCTTTACGAGGTCGGGTCGGGCAAGGTGTTACTGGTTTTTTTCATTAGGTAATTCTCACTAGCAGCACGTAGTCTGGATTTGTGCCCAGTTGATAGCAATAGGCTCGCCCCCTACTATTTACATTGGGACATAAAACAACTGGTGAAATGTGGGTGTTCTATTATGTACAACTCTGCCTACCCCTGCGGGGAATAAAGAAGTGATGTTGTTGTATGTTATTGGACCCTTACTCAGTCTTCTTATCGTATGGTTGATGAACAACCTGGTGTCAGAGTTTAAACCGTCTGTAGACCTCTGACATGGCTTTACACACCGTTGAAAAATCTCTCAGGTGTGCCTGTTTCCTCACGATGTTTTCCTTCACCGTTTTTAGCAACTGATAACTAATTTTTAGTACGCACATGAATTCGAAAAGACATTGGTGCGTCCCGGGTTTTTAACTTGCGACCTTTGACTTGGCAGTCCAACGGTCATACCATTCGGCTATCAGTGCTATATGCACTTACTCAGTTGGAATTTAGGACAAGACCATCAAGGTTTTTTGAGGACGTGATGAAACCCCTTTTTGTATTCTTTTCTATGAAATAGATACTTTTATTATCAATGGTAAGTCCATTTTTTAATTATCCTAATTTTATTTTGCAAAGCTACTCTCACCTTATCAAGAAGTTTTTAATTTGATAACAGAAGTTTCGAGAAGCCCAGGTTAGCTCTGGTACACGCGTTCTAGAAGATACACTAGGCTTGTTCACTGGAAATCACTGGAGGTTTCAGTAGAAACTACTGCCCGGCTAATAATTTAATAAAAAATTTATTCTACCTGGGAATCAAACCAGAGACGCTCGGTCCTCACAGTTGACAAATGACTTACAATTTCTTATCACTGACAACAAACTTGCTTTGGTGAGGATTTTCTTCGAACGACGAATTTATTATCTAAGACATTCAAAAGTATGACAGAAGGTCATAATTATTAGTAACGCAAATTCGGCGCAAGCGAGTAGAGGAGGCGACTCGAGCGAGGTGATGTGGAGGTTATGAATACAAAAGGTATAGAAACTCGCAATATTGCGGTCGAGGAACGGAACGCAACGGACACGAACCACCGCCGCCGTCGCCAGAACACCGGGGGCCTATTCTGATAGCCTTATACTCAATACCGATATATGACTAACAATATTACTTTTCCCATGAAACTAACGGTTTGGAACCATTTAATAGTGACTATACTTTTCATTTTGCTTTCATTATGCCTGTTTACTTGCAAGTTAAGTGAGGTATAAATTACGTTATTAAAACATGTAGGTAGGTATTATTTCTTGGTGACAAACCCTCTGCTATCAATTAAAAACATTAACGATTGTTTCTTGTTTACATGCAATCGTTACTAAAATACATAACTTCTCTTAATGAATACCTTAGTCGTAAGTAAGTATTAATAACGAAACGTCGCAATATTTAGGTACGGTGTACCAGAAAAACCGATTTGATGAAATATTAATAATTCGTTATTTTGTATTTGTGCGACTACGGTCATGTAAGTTATTTTTTCCTCGTAGTGTTGATAATAAGCGCCGGACGCACGCTGACGTCAGGGATTCTTGTGCACGCGCAGTCCAGTGGCTGTGAATCACGCGCCGATGTGTCACCGCCGACGCCGACGCCCGCCACACTGCCACTGCGCTCTCAACCATATACCTAACAAATTATACGAATGTTTTTAGAACTGTCTCACTCACAGGACTTGGGAAACTTCTCTTATCAAGCGTCCGTGAATGCGGGTAGACTAATAAAGATATTGACAATATTGTTGTGCGCGCTGTGAAGCAATCACCACACAATGGCTAATCTTTATGTGTAATACAATGTTTTAACGATTGACCTGTATTTGATTATTTTGAGACATATAAGACTAGACACGTGATTCCCAATCTTGCGAAATATCTTGTTTTGATTATACGCCGCGAATAGTGAGCAAAAAATCTAACTTCAAGGAAACCGACTGGTTTAACTTGCTTTTGGCTAAAGACAGTCTATGTTGTTTAAGTAGCCAATTTCTTGAAAACCTATTACCGAGGGTAATTTACTATTGACTGTAGTGTCGTACGACATGCCCCAACGCAATGGAATTTACTATGAATATAAAGTTCTGTAAATTATAAAGCGTCTTGCACCGTGAATAAAAATGAGTGGACAGCAAGTAGTGTGTCAGTGTGGAGCAACCGGTACGTACCGTGGTCTGCCGCTCGGCCGCTCGACCGCTCGGCTGACTTGTATTTTTATGTAACTTGTTGTTAGGTAGCAAGCGCTGGTCGTTGCGCCACGCTTCGCTCGCCGCTCGGATCGAATCCGTGCCGTCGAGCCGTGCAAGCCACTGCTGTGGCGAATGAATTTGAGGAAAACTGGACTGCGTTTTATGTACCTACCTACAGAACGTTGTCGACATGGCTGGATACAGGGTTGTATGGTTCTTATCAAATATTACGTCGGCTATGACGGTATGCCTAAAAACGGAAGTTATGTAAAATATTAGAATACCTACTCTGGCTTTCAATCGAGACACCTGCTAACCAGGTCTAAATTCTAGCTTCACTGAAAAGTAAGTACGTTACCTATCAAATTGTAAGTACTTAGATATTTGTAATGAAAAGAGTTATCTTCATACAAAGCTATAATTTTATATTTTGTAAAAACAAAAGCTTCATGTTTTCGATAGGATAGTTGGGAATCAAATGCCCGTGGCCGAGTGGTGAGCAGCAAATGGTATGAAGCGACGCGCGCGGAAACATGATTATAAACCCACTGTCCAGTGTCCACTCTTTGACATCCTCTGGACCGTTTATTGATACAATCTATTTATATTCACGAATGTATATTTGTGTTACAACAAACTAGCCAAAGGCAAATGCATGGCGAATACTGTAAATGTTTTAAGTGATATAATGCGTAGAGGACATTAAGTACCTACCTAACTAGGTGGTTACCTAACTACGTTACTACTTGTTGGTATTTGGTAATAATTAATTTTGAAGGTTTAGTTAATGCGCATTGCCTATATTAATAAAACATTTTACTTATCAATACCTCATTTTTTTTTTTTTTTCGAATTTGTCTCTCGCAGTTAGCTCTGAGGGAGCTGTTACTGCTTAACCGGACGATTGGCGAGACCTAATACAAGGCCTCCAGCCAGGTTCAATACCTCACTTAAAAACGGCTGCATTAATCTCAATTGTGTACGTACAATAACAAACATAACCCTGTCCTCGGTGTTGCGCAGTCGGGTAATATAACTGCGCAAGTGCGGCTCCCAAACTTAAGGGTTAGTTAATCATTTACACTGATAGTTGGTGTTCTTTAAAATGATCATTAATTTGTGTCGTTTAATTGATATGATTGTGGAGTACGATAGACCTCTATGTAACTCTGATTTACATTATATATAGGTAGAGAGAAACGACAGTGCTTTGCGATGCAGTCAATTATATAATTTTTTTTCGGGTTTTCTATCAAAAGTGCTGTAGTATTTAAGTGCGAAGACTAAGGCCTAGCGCATACATACCACTTTTAATCGAACAACTATTTAGTTGAATTTCAAAGTAGTTAATAGAATGCGACTCTAAACTAGAGTTACTTATCAACTAGAGTTGATAGTAGAAGCGCACCTACATATATCCCCATAGATTTTTTGACGTACAACTAAATAGTTGTTCGATAAAAATTTGGATGTATGCGCTAGATCTAAATAGGGTGATAAGTAAATTTACTTTCAAATTGTTATAATAAATAATTAATAAGTTGCTTCTTTACACCAGCATACCTTTTATAAGCACACAAGACAATGATAAATAATGACTCGTTTATAAAGTTATAACAATTAAATATCCTTTATACATTTAAGGGTAATCAAAAGAAAAGTGTAAGACGTTTTCCCACGGCACAATGTCAGTGCAAACGCGCACTCTGCAAACATTTAACAAGTTTTCGATTATCGCTTCATTAAATCATGATGCGTTGTACGACATATTCACATCGTACTAGTAGTATAAACACGTAACTGTACTACACAAAATGATAAAGGTACTCGCTGTAACATTGTGAACTTAGATAATATAAAGTTCAGTTTAAAAGGCTCGTAACGGGGGTAGCATAATAAGCAGTACAAATGCAATGCCTGTTAACGGCTTACGAGCTAGGGCCCGATGCGCGCGTGTCCCCGGTACCCTTGGCCGCCGCTGGCCCGCCGCCCTCCGCGGCGACCCCAGCGCCCTCCGCTGCCCTCTCGTCCTTGCACACCCTCTATGCGTTCATCTAGCTATTGTGACGCTGCTATCGCTCACAATTACTCTTAACGTTAGCAGATCCAACATTTTCTTTTATCACAGCAAAAATGTGTTTTAGGCAGCTGGTAATTTATGTTTTCTAACAGAGAAGTTGAATTATAGCTACGTCTGTAGGCACACGAAAACTATTAGAGCTACGAACTTTACGATGGAGGTAAAGACATTTCAGAGCGTTTTAGTGTTCCGCTCTGAATTAAAATAAAGTAATTATTATATTATATATATATTATTAAAAAAAATAGTTCGCATTGTCACGGGCCCATGAAAAGAACCTTTGAGTCATTAATATTTTCATTTTCATTTCAAGTTCAGTGGTTGGAGGTCAATGACATAAATAACAGAGGAGTGAGACATTGAGAATAAGTAAATAAAAATGTAGTTTAGTTGTGTTGTAGTGATAGTGGATTTTAGCTATGTGATAACATAGTGCGCGAAGGGTTGCGGTATCAGATTGTAGGTTCGATTCCCGCACGAGACAAATATTTGTGTAAACGGTGATTCGCCGTTAATTGTTATTTGTTGTTTTTACACAACTATTCAAAGTATAGTATATTGATAGTAAAATACCGCTTAACAGCAGTGATAGCCAAGTGGTATGACTGAACCGAGTGGTATGTTGGAATACCAAGCCAAAGGTCGCAAGTTCAAATACCCAGTACCTACGCACCAATGTCTTTTCGAATTCATGTGCGTATTATAAATTAGTTATCAGTTGCTGAAAACAGCGAAGGAAAACATCGCGAGGAAACCAGCACACCTGAGAGATGTTTAAACGATGTTAAAGCCATGTCAGCCCCCTTACCATGAACTCTTAAAACAGGACAGTTTACGATGAGGAAGCGAGACGCCGCATAAAACTGCTCGTAGCGGTGTCTCGCTTCCTCATCATTTCGAAAGGGCAGATGTCTACAGGCGGTTTAAACTCTGACACAGGTTTTTCATCAACCATACCGTAATAAACAAAAACAATGCAGTTTTGCCACTGCACGAATCCGGGTTGCTAAGAGGGTTTTTCACAACGTGCATAGGATGCAAAGGAATGTAGCGACACTCATTCTCAGGCGCACCGTCGATGACGTCACGATATGGCGACGTCCGTCTGCGCGACGACACCACGCTAAATTATCATAATATGCATACTATTACGCCAGTATTCTCCGAAGGGGTAGAAAGAGTGCTGTTTCTGAATCTTAGGTAGTAGTAGTCCAATGTAGTAGGAAGAGTCTATTACCATTGATTGAACAGTTTTAAGACAATATTTCCTGTTATAAATAAAATATAAAAGACTTCGTTTTGATACCCCCTACGTTTCCCTCCAATGTTTCATGATGATGGCAGATCCTGGATGGTATGGTATATCATGCAACCATTGCATTCTCTATCTATCCATCTTTATCTCTACACCATGAATCTTTATCCTTACACCACGGTATGGCCTGTTTGATATGACGATATTCGTTTGCTTTTTCATATTAATATATAAAAAAGGAAACGAATATCTGCAGACATGGCCGCGTTTTAAGAAATTTTGACTATCTAAGTATCTACTATTGTCAATATTGAATAAAAATCATCATCGCATGCTACACTTGCATAAAATAGAATATCGTCCTTGTCCAATCGCATTGTTATGTAAGATATAAGTACCTATATCTATAGCATCAGAAAACAAAAACTGAATACAGTCCAAGAGGTTAAAAAATGTCGTGCCTTTTAAAAGTTTAATACTGTAGACTGAAGCACCGACAATATTTCCCACGCAGTTTTTCTATTTTTAACCGCTTTAGAATAAGAGGTCTCCTGTCTGACCCGTGCATTATATTGTGCATGTTTATATCCGTAATTTTCTCGGCAACCTCTGAATCGATTTATATAAATCGTTTTTATATGACCGAGGGGTTGGTTGTTGAATTATTTTATTTGGGACATGTTTTTGTACAGAGTTGGATTCAACTGCTCTCTTTACGAGAGGTAATCTACTAATATATACTTCATGGAGGCTTCATGTGTAGTGTACATAAAATGTTTGAAGTACACTTCAAATATTTTTGAGGCAACTATATAGAACTACTGAAAAAAAAACAACATAAAATCACGCCTTTAGTTCCCGAAAAGGTATCCAGAGGTGTACAGTACATCCATATTTCGCCAGTTTTGTTATAGGTTCCAATGTATTTGGGGGCGAGCCTATCAGTATTTAAACAACTTAAAAAAGAATCTACCAGATACTCAGTACTCACTCTTTTTTCCTATCTTACGCCTTTTCAACTCTTGATCATACTGAAGTCAATCTCGATCTATTAACGCACAACTGGATAAGCTTGAGCGGATCTCATATTCCAGTACAAGATTAGGTAATATTTAGTTAACGCAAATATGTTAATGTATCACAATTTCGCTTGATACTTACTGGCTTCTAATTGGACTTCGCTGGAATCCTCGTATTCCGTAACCTGCTTTTAAGTCTTGAAATTACCCCTTTTTGACTATAGAGAGGTACTTAATATGGATCATAAAAAATTAATATAAAGAATTCGCCCCACACTAGGAATTTCTCTGTATCGTGGGGTGCTCTCCTCAAACATGATATATCACATACACAAACCAGATTCGTGACTAACATATGCGGATCACAAAAATGTTTGTCCATGCGAGAATCGAACCCGCAACGCATAGCGCAGCAGTCCAATCCAATCGCTTAGCCAATACGCGATTGGCGCATTGGCTAAGCGATTGGATTGGACTGCGGACTTGAAGCTATGGAATATGCCTAAGACCAAATCTTACTTAACTCATGGTCGCAAATTTTATTTGACCAGAGTAAGGTGTTACAAAGTGTAACCAAGAGCTGTTGAGATTTCTGTTAAGGAATTCTAAGAAGCCTCCTGGGGCTAGGAGTTTTACGATAAATGTTCGTGCTGGTCGTTTTACCGTCCTTCTCAAGGTCGTTTGTTGAACGCTCCGTGTCCCTGTAAAGGGCCTGCGCATTCGAAGGTGCGTCTTGGGAAAGCGGTGCAGTATGCAAGCTTGGCGCCAAAACAATTATGAGGTTTTAAGACTGTATAAGTGTATACCCCTTATTGACTAAAAAATAAAATTTTGAACCAAGAATTAAAATAATAAATTATACCTATTACTGTGGTTTGCATAAATCAAGAATAGAGATGTCAATAGACTTAATACGGGGTTTAGAACTTAATGCTGGTATGATCCTCGTTTATGAATAAGAGGTTATGTGTATAGTGTACATGTTAGGCGGTAGACCTACATATTTATTCAAAAACTTAACATAACGTCCCCGAAGGGGTAGGCAGAGGTTACAATGTAATAGGGGGCGAGCCTATTAACATTAACCGGGCAAAAATCCAAACTCCGTGCTGCTACTGAAAATTACCCAATAGAAAAAACACAGTAACACTGCCCGACCCGGGATTCGAACCCAGGACCTCATGCTTAGAAGTCTTACTAACCGTCCGGTGCTCGGTTGATACATTGAGGCCTAAAAAACCAAACTGGTGACAAAAAGATGTACTATAATGTGCACCTCTGCCTACTCCTTCGCGAATTACATGCGTGAAGTTATGTTATTTGGATAATATAATAAAGTTTTAATTATTCATGTCACATGCGCACTGCGCAAAGCGTTGATTGTTGTGATTATGTAGCTTTTCTTTGCGATAAATACCGCTATTGCACTACCGAATATACAAAGAATTGCTACTGGTATTTATAATTAGTACTTTTCCAAGAGGGATAGCCAGAAGATGCTAATGCTGATTCCATTTTACAAATTAACGAACGAAAAAAACGTAAGGTTATATTTTCTTTGAAAACGACAGTTCATAAATGTCAATTAGATCAAGTTAACATAAAATGTGTTCACGTAATATATACAATTGTAATACCTACATGAACTTTTTAATTCTTAAACTTTTTTTAAATAATATAGATTTCTAATAAAGGCTTACTTCGTTTTTAGTAAAAAATACTAAATTATATTATTGTTAATTGCCATGCCATGCCACGTGGCTAAGCGATTGGACTGCTGCGCTAAGGGTTGAGGGTACGATTCCCGCACGGGACAAATTTTTGTGCTATCCGCAGATATTTGTCCGGAGTCCGGGTGTTTGTGTATGTGATATATGCCAGTTGCCACTGCAGGGCAGCTTACCTATGTAATCTTTTTTTCAGTTTCCAGAGATTCAGTGTATATTGCCATTCAAGGTACATAGGTAAAGGTAACAATGACGTGATTACTACTACAATTTTGCGTTAATAAATAAAATTCACAGAGATGACAAAACATTGGTCGAAGAATACTACTAGGAACTACTTGGTATTCTTAATCTATGAAGAAAACACTCTTGAACACGTTCAAGACTACATCAGTTTGTAAGTCATTATTATCCAAAGCCGGAAGAGTCCCACAGCTGGGCAAAAGCCTCTCCATCGCCCCATTAGAGGCTGCCAAGGACCACTTCTCCATGAAGAACTCCCGTCCTCCCATCTCTGCCTGGCTCTGCCTAACTAACGTCCGAAGTTAGTACGTTCGATAAATAAATACACCAGCAGCCGATACTAGATATGAGACTCGGCCATGCTTAATATTAGCTAACCTTGAATAATTAAATATTGTAATTTGAATCAACCAAGATAAAACCAACTAAGTATACAGAACATTCCTAAATTATATTTCTACGCGTCAGACAGAGTTATCAGTTTGAGTCATACTCGATAGAAGATATGCAAGTCATACGCTATTGGTTAGTGTTAAAGGTTCTTCATTATGCATGTCCGAGATCAAATCCCAGGTCGGGCAATGTTATTGTGTTTATTAGCAGCACAGAGTCTGGATTTGTTTACGGTTGATGGCAATAGGTTCGGCCCCTATTACATTGGGACCACATGTAGACATGACTGGCGAAATGTGGGTGTAACATATACACACACATATAACACCTCTGCCTACCCCTTCGGGGAATACCTACAGGCGTGATGTTATGTTTATGCGTCTTTATGTTTATCTAATTCATCTTTTAGTAACTAGCATAAAATAAATGGCCCTCTGCTGGTAAAAGGCTTCTTCTCAGACAGTGAACGCATTGATTACTATGCTAGAACACTGGTAGGCAATTTTTCAAATTTTAGGTTAAATCCAGGTTTCATTACGATATTTTACTTAACCGTAAGTCAGTGTCTTAAAATATTTTAGAAAGTATATAAAGTAGAGAAAAGCTGTTTGTCGCAACCTCAAGTTATTTTATCGAATAAATAAATATTACAGAAAGTGCATACTTACTTATATTTCTACTGTTAATAACTAAGTTTTGATTATTTAGAACTAACTAGCAGGAATTTTATTTTTTATTCTTGTTATAAATGCAACTGCTGTGTACTGTCCTTGTGCAATTTTTGTACGTTTTCTTTCGTGATTCAAAGGAGCACTTTCAAAGAGGAGTTTACAGAACCTGATTCATTTCTTTATTTACCCTGTGAAAGAGGTATTTATAAAGCTTTTAATAAGGAAGATATAACAAATCATACATAATTTAAAAAATATTTCTGAAATCATATGAATAGAGCATCGTGTTGGATGGTAGAGAAACATGGACATTAAAACGAGGACCGAGAGAGACAAGAACATTTGAAATGTTGTGTTCGATAAGGATGGAAGGAATTAGCTGGACCGAGAAAGTTTAGGATGAGGAAGTACTTAATAGAGTAAGGGAAAAGGGTGTCTATTGAATATTTCTTTAAGCTGAGAACGAAACATGGTTATAATATAGTTGAACATCGTTGATCAATATTGTAATGCAAAGAAGAATAGATAAAGAAAATAATCCTATATGTATTTCTTAGCCTTTGTTTCTTTAACTACGGTAGGAGCTTTAGTGACGTCATCGGTAAGCTAAGACCTAAAATTGATTTGAAATCTGTAATTTGACGACGATGTAAATAACTGGCAAGATAGAGAAGGCAATAAAAGCCTGACTCCTAAAAAAATGAAAAGGAGTAATTAGTTTAAAAAATACATTATTTACATTTTTTTGGGTTTCTAAAATGATAATGCAAAAACGTAACATTTCAATCGTCATCGCTTAGTTATTTATTGGTATACACATATTTTCTCTTTTTTGAGTCCTCTTAGCTCATATTATGATTATAAAAAGACAGCGGGTTAATAAAATTTGACTTGCGCTAGGGGTAGAACGGTCGACTTCTGGACGGGACATTGAACATTAGTATTTTCTGCAGATAATCTAGGCGTTTTAGTGTGTTGATTGATTGTGATTTAACGCGCGCAAGATACAGGAGAGTTCCCTGTTGAGGGACTATGTTTTTTAGTGCAGATTGTTTTTTGTTCTTCTAAAAAACGTCGCCCCACAGTAGGAATTTCTCCTGTATCGTGGGTGCGATTCACTAACATGAATTATCACATACACAAACACCCAGACTCGGGACAAACATCTGTGGGTCGCACAAATTTTTGTCCCGTGCGGGAATCGTACCCGCAACCCCTAGCGCAGCAGTCAATCGCTTAGCCACTGCGCCAATCAGGTCGTTTTATGTTATAACATAATATTTGTGTAGATTTTTAATGCAAGATATTATATTATGACATAATATTTGTGTAGATATTTAATGCAAGATTTTCCTAATTAACAATTATTTCTTTAGGGCAATGAGCGCAATGTAGGAATTTTTTGTTTCAATAGGAATGGTAAAACATTTCGTCATTACTACTACTTTTTAGTATCTATATCCTTTACGCTTTCTCAAGCTCCCCCAAAGGTTCGAACCCTCTATATTCGTGCCCCCTAAATAATCAAAACCAGTTCAAGCTTCGTTCCCAGCAGCGCCGCGCGCCGTAAGCCGAGATCAGGGCCCCACCGTGGGGCGCCAATACCAAGCATGTTTTTAAAGCTGCATCTACGTTGCATTAGTCTTCTGTAGTTGGTATCACCACAACACTACCCAAGAGAACCTGCAAGATAATACGTATTCTCTCTCGTAATCTCTCTTTAGATATTCGCAATATTATTTTGTATCTTTCCTCCTTTTAAATCTTGGCTGATTCTCTTTAGGTAGGTTGTTTATGAAAGTTATATAGTTGATTATGAAAATCTTTCTCTGTTCTGTATAACATATTTAAACGAGGGTCTGCTTTTCCAAATGATTTATACAAACGTCTACTTAGCAGCCATGCTTCCATATACTTGATCAATGACAACAGGATAAAAGTAATTCTGTTTGAAATCACTTCTATGCTCCATCATCTTTATAAGCCAAATGTTCCCGAGTTGCAAAAAAGAACAGTAGCAACTGAATTCTTAAAAAACGTTGACGCCGAGTACCAGGAAAACGGTATAAGGAAGCGAAGTTTAATATACCCCAATACCAAGTATAATAGGTATCCACCATAAATAAACATACATTTAACTTTAATACTGGCAGCAGCTGAGAATGATTCTCACATCGATTGGACCCAGAACTTCAGTCGTGGCTGCGACAACCAGATACGCAAAGGGTATGATCTCATATCATTACCCTTTTCCCTGTTCGCATGTATAATTAATACGATATTTACACGCTGTGTTGATTTTATAACAGATATACCACGAACTACTACATTAATTAGAAAAATAACTATATGTTGGCATATCGCACGTAAAAATTAAGATGCGCTTTAAATTGAGTTTGAATAGAAGTCGAAATTTTGCTCTGCGTCATACTACTCATTCATTTCTTTTCGTTAAACAATTTGTGGATCTGTAGGCTCTTTTGGATTTAATACGCGATGCCAATTGAGGAAAATCACTATTATACTTTTAATGCTTGCTGGACAATATCTGGACTGACCAGTAAACGACAAACGTCAAGTTAAAGCCTATAGGACTGTGGATAAGTATTGTCACCTATGTGCCATACTGTAGCACACAGCACATACCAATGTTTTAAATTCGCAGCGTTATATAAATTTTTGACACCGAATCTGTGGCGCTCTCCACGATATCGGCCACCCTCTACCACGAAACTTAGTAGAGCTTATCACCTCATTCATTTCAATCGAAGCCGGTCAACGACTGCAACGTATCGCTGCCTGGCAGAGTGCCGTGGTAGGGGGGTAGCTGTTTTTCTGATGCGATCACAAACCGGTTGACCATCGGCGTAATGACGAGCGCGCGGCCGTGGTCGAGCAACTAACAGAATCGGTGTAGGTAAATATCGAATGACTACCTACTTTGCATTATTAGAAATAGTTTTATTGAGGCAAAAGAAATTTATATTTACAGGTTTGTTCGTTCCTGGACAAAACTTGGATTAAATAAGTACGTAGTTTCACCAACAAACCTTGTTACCAGTAAGCAGCGATACACCTGCGAGTTCTCTAATCATACAACATCTCATTTAGTTTTAACCACCGCAGATTTGACGCAATGGACAACTAGATATTTACTGCGTTTCGAAAAGTCGTAGAGCGGGTTATTTTGATACAGCAGCATCAGATTCGATGTTCCTATACTTACGAAGATTCGGGATATAGATTATGGTATCATAGATGGAAGATGCTAACAAATGCAATATAGTATGTGATGTTTTTACTCTACTAACTTGTTCACTGTATAAGGATAAAGATCGTCACCTTGCTCGGCTAGTACCTAGCTGCAGATCATATCGTACCATATTTTTATCAATCATTGCCAGTTTCTTAACAGGATTAAACTGGAATACTATCGAGACAAATCTTAATGAGTCTTCACTGAAATTTTAAAACAAAAGTATGGAATAATGGCAACATGTAACGTTTTCATAATTACTCAAATATTAAAGGAGCCTCATGTACAATCCATTACATTATTGAACACAAAGAGTGCTACTAGAGGGCTGTACTTAAAATAGGCTAACTTCCTTGACTGAGGTTTTGTCTTGTTCCATAACGCCGCCCCTGCTAATGTTAATACATTTATATGTTACGACCTTTGATTATATATATGTCTAGATGGAGTGTCAAGACCCTGACAGCGTCGGGATTTTTTAGCGCCAATTCCTCACAATTGGCGCTAAAAACCTACCCTACAGCTTTTTGGTGCCAACGGTGTCAATTGTGTTGTCAATGGAGACGCTTGCTTTTCTATTATAAAATACCGTAATAAAAATGGCGAAATGATTATTAATATGTATCCTATCACCCGTATGTTAAATAAATTATATACTTGTGTAAGAAGTAGCTTTCACGCACTTATGCAAAAAAAAAAACAATTGGCACGTTGTTTTTTGTGTCAATGTAGCGCTAGACTCCATCTAGATAATCTAAGGTTACGACGATAATCTAGAGTAGCTACATAAAATAAAGAAATAGAAGCATAGTACATACCTTGTAATATAGTATGGATGTAACGACTCTTGAAGTAAAGAAATGACAATAAGCATGCTTGATATTAAAGAATCTTTTCATTAATTGAAATTGTCGGAGTTCTAGTGCCGTTTTGCACTCACATTTAGCTAAAGACCCATGTAGTGTAGAGTCTAAAGCAAAATACCAAACTCCGGACGGCATCTAGGAATTTCATAACAGTAAAACCCCATTTTACCTACTCTTACCGATCTAGGAATCAAATTCAAAACGCACGCTCGGCAGTCGTTTTCGTGACCACAAGACCAATGAAAAAGTGAATAAATGAAATAGTCAAACAAGTATTAACCAGTCAAAATTCACTACATTTGAATAACGAGCTCATTTTCATTTAAAATAGTAACTAAACTCAGTTTAGTAAGTACAAAAGAATTGCAGATAAAACAAGAACATTCTTAGCATAGAGTCTATAACCATCAAGGTTGTATAGATTTTCATAAATCAAGTGAAAAGTAGGAAACTGTTTTACTTTTAATTAAAATTATAATGTTAGCTGTTACGTCAACATAATAAACGTCAGTGAAAAGAGCGGGAAAGTTCCCCAGCGGCGGCCATATTGGATGTGAATTGCGTTCCATTGTGCGCAGCGTTTGGCCGTCGGTTCGCCACGTGCAGAGCACATCTGCCGCGCGGGTGACACCGGCACCCTCCTGCCTACATCCCAAACCACTGCTCGCTCGACCGTCTTACTCACTTTATATTTTATCGAAAATAGTATGCGTACAGTATTGAAAATACAGAAAACTGGACTAAAACTAAAGGAGGCATGATCTTCCTTTGTTCTCAGTTCATAATTGTAATAACTAGAATACTCAGTTACGATGGTTGTTATGGCGGTAGTTTATCAGAAACTTATTCAGATAAATAATGAACAATTCTGCTTCTCATTAACGTTATAATATTGATATACCTATAAAGTTTACAATTAATTTGGCGAAATAAAATTAACACGAGAAGAACAACAAAACCGTTGTAATAAAACCGATATTAGTGCGGTACCAATGTGCGCGCATGCGCGGGCCGAGGGTCGCTCTCCAGGCCTCCCCTTCCTATTACGCACTCTATTTAGGGGCTGCTACAAAGAACAACTCCGGCCTATCTATTTTGGTCTCACTCCGGAATATTGTCATAGACAAAGTTATTGGATTCTGAACGTTTTAGCCAGAGCCGTGATAAATATGGCGGCATCGAATCAGGATAATAAAAAAGGACGGGGTTCTTTGTGAAACAATGACTTGAAGTTTTGAGATGCATATTTAAGTGTTTTAGGATTATTAAGATAGGTTTTCCACTTGTAGCCTGTGAGCTGGCACGTATGTACTTCAATCATCTAATTTAAAATCGAGATTCGTTAAAATCATTGTATTGAAGAGAAGCTAACTATTTATAATCACTACAAGAACAAAATACCTTTATGTACCATAAAAGAAAATAAAAAGGACTCAAAAATATTACGGAAAAATCTTAACTACCATGCGACACAAGTAGGCACCCCACATTGAATTCAAATGTCATAGGTAAGATGTTTAATTTATTTGGTATCAATAATGATTTGGCGCGCGGGTGAAGTCGGGCGGAAGCGGGCAGGCCGGCAGCCGGCTACACAGCGGCTACAGGAAGCGGCCGGCCTCCGGTCCAGGGAAGGGGGCACCCGAGAAAGGTCACAGACTACTCACATTGCTGATGGACCAAATCTTAAATTAAATACCCCAAAAGCTTGACGCAACACTGACTTTCTGGATATTGTAAAAAAGCTCGGATTGGGGTTGAATATATAATATTAATTATTTTTCCTATAATTTAGATGTAACGAGTTTAATTTATAGCATATTTGCGTGTGTTTCATGTTTGTAAATAAAACAATTTATTTAAAACGATATCGAAAATATACTTATTGCATTTAGGCTAAGGTGAGAAGCTCTAATCCTGATGGATGCTGGATTCGAATCCTTTATACTGCTTGTAGAAAAGGGCTACAGCTCCCTTGCCCTGGAACTGTACACGAAAACATGTCTGGATAGTTTGAACCTTATGTACGAGCAGTGGGGTCCATTATATCTTTGAACGTTGGCCACACTCTAATCGCAATTATTATAAAACCCGCAAGAAAGTTGGGGTATTTATTATTTGTTCAGATCGTAGACTGAAAATACTAAGATGTGATTGTGCGTACAGGATATGTCTCTTACCTAGATGTCACATAGAATTCCTTTAATCTAGGAGTGTTAAAAGACAGGTGTGACACATAACATATAACATGGAATTAATTTATTTCTTGATTTGATTAACATTTGTCATTTTCCCAGCTTATTGCTGGTCCTCTGCTCTAAGGATCTGGAGGTGTATTTATTATCAATCGCAAGACTAGATGCTTTCACTTTGTATTATACACTCTATGTAACTGAAAATAGAGATGATTATACAAAGTTCTGATCCACTAAAGATCTTTCGGAGTTGGTGTGAGGAGTATGGCTGGTTAGACGTAGTCTGTATCGAACGATTTTGGGGTAAAATTTGCCATACCAGTGTTCGTCAAGTTTCAGTATTTGTTTCTGAACACCATGACGCGCGGCAGGGTTTAACATCTTCGACATTGCTGTGGCGTATGCTCCATGTATGTTTATCGTGTATGTTAGTATACCTGCTGGAGTAGACATGAGAAATTGCACACACACATGTGTCAACCTGTATACTGTAACAAGAAGTGACCGTGTTTGTGAAAGCTGTGAGTGCTGTTAATACCATGTATTATTATTATGTTCACGGCCATTTATCGGGAAATGTCTCATATTAACCCTGCTGTCTTATTCTAAAGTAAATAGGTTAAGTTTTTCTTAAAAAAAAAACGTCGCCCCACACTAGCAATTTCTCCTGTATCGTGGCCGCGTTTCACAAACATGAAATATCACATACAAAAACACCCAGATTCGGGACCAATGTCTGCGGATCACACAATTTTTTGTACCGTGCGGGAATCGGAACCGCAACTCATAGCGCAGCAGTCCAATCGCTTAGTTACTGCGCCAATCGGGTCTTCAACATATGGAGTAACTAAGAAAGTACAATATTATATAGGCATTGAAAAAATCACTTTGGGTTGTAACCTGCAGCCTTGTGCAGATGAATCCGGACCGTAAAACACAGAACCATCACGACTTCATGCTCTATATATTCTAATAATCGTTAAAAGTAAGATCTACCAGATTTTTACTCTGTTACGATTTAACTATCGTATTGTTAGTTCATGACTTCATCTTCCCTAAAAGTACGAATAATATCATGGTGACTGGACTTAAAAAAAGGCCTCAAGCATGATTAAATCCATCCAGATTTAGTCTCCTTGCTCAACCTTCAGCGGACTCTAAGCTCACGTCCGTCTTCTAATATCAGGCACTCTCAGCTGCACTGTTGCTTAGTTTAAAATTAGGCCCACAGTTCTCTGCCTCGACAAATCAAGTGTCTTTGGTAATGTCACCTTGTCAAGGCCTGGGTCTCACAGTACAATATAACTTGAAAGCTAGCTAAGATTATTGAAGCGAATCTCACATGGGATTCGACAAAACTAGAGTGTATTTTTGTCACCATATACTTAGTACAAATTTCGAAGCGGAAGAATCTCTACCTCAGAAGATGAGTTTATGAGGAAAACCTTTGGTCTAAAAAAGGTTAAAAAAAAATCGGGCAGTTTACTGCCTAAAACAAAATTCAAAGTTTTGAAATACGGATCCTTTATATTTTGACGGTTATAATAAAGGTTCTGTCAGGGAAACATCGCATTTTAATTTTAGGAGTAGACCCTCATGTTTTTTGTCTATATTATTTTTGAAGTCATCCACAAATTCAAGGAGAAGATTTGAATTATTGATGACATGAGAGATCAGTATGACTTCATGTTTGTCAATCAAACATGCATTCATAGATATATTCTTCAATCATTAGAAGTTTTGTAAACAAGAATCGTCTATATATTTTTAACCAGATAATATATTTTGGTCCTATAGTTAAAATGCTCTTACGTTTTCTTCTTTTCGAATCGACGGTACTCTTATATTTTTGTGCCCAGTACCAGTACCAGTTACCACGTCATTGCTCTTACTTACATGCATTCTTCATCATCATGGATTAAGATTCTAGATTTTGAATGTTCTTCCTACAGAAAGATTCAATTTTCAGCAACATGTTTGAAACTTCTAGTTAGATCACTGTAATTATAGGGTTGTTATCATCTACAGTAATATAGGCATAAGCTTAAAAACAATCTTTTATAATTCAACAATAAGAATTGATTAATATCTTTCAAACAATTCAAAGGATTAGCATCAGTTCGAGATGTTAATCATAATTAAATACATTTTTGGCTTCGATAAGTGGTTGTTTTGTAAGTGCACGTCTCATGTTAATTTTATCATATTTGTTGCGTATTTGGTCCGGAATTTTACCAAAATACAAATCAGAGATAACGATAATTATAAAACTGGCTCACTTAAATAACGTCAAGTAATAACCAGCTGAAACTAACTTAAACACTATAGAGTACTGGTCCTGCCCCTTTACCATGAACTCTTAAAGCAGGAGAGTTTACGATGTGTAACCGAGACGCTCTGCCTAAGTAGTCACAGAATACCATAAATTACAAGATAGATATTTCCTAGAATTAAATGCCCACGCGCATAATGAAAGAATAGAAAAGGATATAAGGATATTTTTTTATTAGGTACCCTAGAACGACGATATTAACAATATTATGTTTTTTCCAAAAACTTTAAATGCTTATCCGATCGTTGAAATATCGGGTCAAAGTTATTTTTTAATAGTAGCTATTACATGTTGGGTACAAAGAGTGAGTGTGGAATATGGACTCCATATCAACCGAGCTAAAACCAAGTTGATGTTTGTGGATCGGGCCGGTACATTACAACGGACTGGAGAGAGCTATCTGACCTGGATACCGTACAGAAGTTCGTTTACCTTGGGTCTATGATTACTGCAGATGGTGATTGTGAAGTAGAGGTAGTAAGAAGATCCCAGATCGCAAAGTCAGCGGTAAAGCGATTAGGTAAGATTTGGAGAAACAGAGGAATTAGCAAAATTACCAAAGTAAAGTTAAAGCGAACCCTGATTTTCTCTATCTTTTTGTATGCTTCTGAAACCTGGACACTGAAATCACGCATTCGCAGCAGAATTGATGCGTTCGAAATGTGGTGCTGGCGCAAAATGTTAGGTATTCCCTGGACGGCGCGTCGCACAAACGCGTCGATTCTTAGGGGTTTTAAAAGTTAAATCTCGCCTGTCGACCATCTGCATGAAACGATTCCTACAGTACTTCGGACACGTAGCTAGGAGAGAGCCTGATAGCTTGGAGAAGCTCATTCTAGCTGGTAACGTGGAAGGAAAAAGGGGCCGTGGAAGATCACCAACCCGATGGACAGATGTAGTGAAGGAAGTCTGCAGAGGAAATTTCCAGGCATCTGTCCGCATGGCCGAAAACCGTCCAGGATGGAGAGCTTTGGTGGAGAAGGCAACGACTTGATGTGGTCACGACCCTCAGTCATGAGGAAACAAGGAAGAAGAAGATTACACGTTGGGTACGTCTTGACGCCCACCAGTGACATTAGCCATAGAGTAACATTAGAGGTAACTGTTGGGTCCATTGGTGTCCCAGTTGCATATCATTGGAGGCCAATATTCGGGTTGCGACATTGACCTTTATTTCTGGAACGAGCTACTAATGTAATAGAGTGCTTCCTTAACAATTGTGAAAAATCCACACTGAAATAAAGTGCGACTACCCAAGATGACCTGGTTTGACGAAGATTGTGTTATTAAAGTCTTCGTAAGTCCTATTTTTATTAGGTAGGAGTTCTATAAAACAATCTGCCCCCTTACCATGAACTGTTAAAGCAGGGCAGTTTACGCCATGAAAGCAAGACGCCGCTACGTGCAGTGTAATGCGGCGTCTCGCTTCGACAACGTAAAATGCCCTGCTTTAAGAGTTCATGGCAAGGGGGCTGGAGCTTCAAATTCAGCCAAAATATTGGCCTCATGCTCTGTTATTGTTCTGTTACAATACCTTTGCCTGGACCCCTAGTACCTACCCTGGGAACACAAAACTGATGGTCTACAATACATCCCCGTTCGAGTAGGGTTTTGCATAGATATGTGGATCATGGATTTAGTACAAATGTGTGGATCCCGTCGAATTTACGAAGTTCGATTCCAAGAATCAGCAGGATTCAGAAGGCTTAACATAACATGAAATCATGCTTGTATTCCCCGAAAGGTTAGGCAGGGGTACACGTACATTTTGCCAGTTATGTTGTTTGCTTAGTTAACCTGTAATTTTCCAATGTAAGTAGTAGGCGGCGAGCCTATTGCACAATTCCAGATTTCGTATTGCTGCTGATAATTACCTAAAGGGAAACCTAATAACACATTGCTCGACCTGGGTATCGATCCCAGTATCTCACACTAAGGAGTTGCGTTTACTTGATGAACGAACGCAAAAGTACGAAGGGTGGCAATACAAAAAATAATACTGTTGTTTGAGTCGGCCTTATTAATGTCAAAAGGCAGCTTCTGCTAAAGGAGAATGCTTCTGCTTATCCCCTTAGAGATTACATGATTAACAGTAATTCAGTTTATTTTATTCATTAAGTTAGAGCTACTACTTCGGGCGATGGCGCATGTTGACACAGTTTGGAGCTCTGCTCATTGTGTAAGCCAATAAGAGCGTGAAGTTTAAATTTCAATCATTACAGAGAGATGATTGATATTAGTCTGACACGACACTGCACGACTTGTACCGTCAATTTGGCTCTACGATATGATATCACAACACTACTGTATTCGTCTGTACGCTATATTACGTCCATTTTGCTTAAAGGTGTAGGTGGTTATGTACATACGTTTTGACAGACTGTATTAGTCCTAGGTATATAAAACCTAGAGTTAGAATATTCAAATTCAAAATTATGAATTCGCAGTTTCTTAGTCTCAATACAGATTTACTAAAATACAGATAAATATCACTCTATCGGCATTCATCGACCGCAATAATTAGACAATGGAAAAATACACCGGAGTTAGCCTGGAGTTTGATCAGCCACCTTCTGCATAAGACACAGATTCGCAAGCTGAGCTGCTATGTCTATTTCAGGCACATCTTACAGTTTTGACTAAGACATTTTCTGATACAGCGTTGTCGTAACTTAATAATTGTTACTTAACTTTATAATCATGCTTGTCATCTCTAAAGAAGGATATAGAATTGAAGGAAGAACTGCCCTAGCGGCAAAATGCTAAACGAATAGAATGATAAATTTATGGGGATCACATAATGTTTTTACAATGTAATCTATGTGAATCGTCATCATTATCATCAGCCCCTTGCACTTGCGGCTTACTGCTGGACATATTCCTCCCCCAAGGTACGCCACAGAGCCCTGTCTGATGAGATTATGTCCATCCAATCTCATTTTTATCTTATTTGTCTATCGATTTTTATTCATCAACGATTTGTCTTTTCTAGGGCCCCTGTGCTGCCCACCTATATATGGCTAACAACTGCAAACCCCATAAGAGTCTAAGACCCTGCTTATCATAAGTCTGAGCCATTTATTCTTACAGCCGAGCAGATATTGTCTCTCCGGTCACCATGAGTATTGATTTTCTTACCGACTTCCAAAAACGTAAACTTAGGAAGTACTTGTTTCTATTGTAAGGTAAGGTAATATATTGATTTTGCAGCGTACATCTCAAGTATCATGGATTTTCAAAATGACAAAGTTACACAATTTTTTTTTTTATGTTGTAGTTCAATTTGGGTCATCAATTTAGGTCTGACATCGTTACTGAACATAATTATAATAAAGGAATTTCTGAAATATTGGTAAAGTCAGCATCAAAACATATCCAGCGATTGCTTTAAGTAGTGTCCGTCAATATGAAAATACACCATGAATCATGTGTACGGTATAGGTAATATACGTAGGTCCAAAAAGTATTACCTAACAGATTAGGATTCCCGTTAAAAGCAATACCGCTATTTACTTTTGAATAAGTACATAAATAAGGTAAGGTAGACGCTTATAGGCTAAAACCACACAGACCGACCATAGCGACAGAAAAGTTAATCACTGCAGACGGTATACACACCACCTTTATCTGTCGAAGTATACACAGCACCATATTATCATTATACTTTAATATACATTTCACGATTACCAACATCTATATGCTTTGTAGAGTTCACCGTCAGCCCCTGTAGTCGGCAAGTGAGTCATGGATGAAGAAGGAAAACGCCAAGTAGGTAGCACAAACACTTAGTCATACACAAAACTATCTACGGACATCGCAGGCGATTCCGATCTCTAGCATGCTGCGAATAAGAGCTAGATTTACTTAATAACGTTACAGGTGGACCTTGCACAACAGTGTTTCGGTTACTCTCATTTTGGATTAGGCTATAATTATTTTAGTTCAGGAGGAAGTCTATTAACGAATATTTCATGCAAAAAGTTTGTAAACCTTGGCTGTGTACTTTTACTTCTTGTCGTTTGTGTTACAAGTTATGGTAAATAAACAATATCCATTTTATAATTTTTAGGCGTTAACTAAGCATCATATTAAGTCTATTGACATCTCTATTATATAGGTATAATTTAATCCTTGGTTTAAAATTTTAGTTTTTTACGAACAAGGGGACCTATAAGTTTAAGACCCGTATGGCGCAGTGGCTAAGTAGTATCTTAGCTGTCGATGTTGGTGGGTTTGAAGGATGCAGCAAATAGAAACACAAATATAATACACGTCCAGAAATTGGTCCGGAGTCTGGGTGTCTAAGCATGAAATATAAACCTTTACACCCACATACGAAAATCCTAAAGTAGGGCCAACGAAGAAGAATTTAACAAAAAGACAAGATTTTGGTAAAGGTTACGTACCCATGTAATTAATTCTAAAATCTGCTACCGGTTGCTTTTATTACTTTATGAAGTACTGTTTGATTGGATTGTTATTTTTAGAAACATTGCCTTAACATTTTTTGTACTTATTTAAACATACATATATATATTTAACAGATATTACCTTAATTTGAATTTTTCATAACTATTAAAGATGATTTATAAACTAAGCAAGCAATTAGACCGAATAGATTTCTAAATATCCAAGAATTAAAGCTAAATATGTTTATTAGTTTTTTAAGGCTTTTCTCAGACTGCCTGCATGCTCTGCCATCACGCCACTGCGGATAGCTGATGCGGTAAACTGAACAAAGACTTCTCGTTGAATCATTTCCACTGTCTCACCAGCGCAAGCTCCACCTGATTTATAAAATAGATTGTTAGATAATAAATTTGCCTTAGAAAAAATGCAGGAAATCGAAGAAAAAATGTTTACTTCATACGGTAGTGTGTTCGAAAACCGCTCCTCTTCATCATTTTTCAATTTTCTTTATTAATCTGAATATACTTCCTTTCAGGATTAAGAAAAAGTTTATAATTTTCTGTCGGAAAATTGTATGCCTTTTTTTTTAGTTTTCCGGAATAAGAACCTCAGTACCTATCTTGCATTCTAGCAGACCTATTTTATTTTACTAAATCCGACCAACCAGGATGATATTTAAAAATCAAAACATCTCTCAAGTATTATTAATTTAAAAAATTTAGTTTAAAGAATATATCAAACAATTTAAGCATAACATCATAACCTAATCAGCTAAGATTACATCTCTTTAATAAAAATACAATTTAATTGGCAGGTAACATGTATATATCAGATATAAATATGTATCACGTTGGAAGAATTAATTGTTTTACATTTTACAACAGAAGCATAGAGCATTTTCAATTCACAGAAATATCGTTACGTTAGATGTTTTTAATTGGAGCTGTGCTGCTCTGCTTCTGAGAATAGATTTCCAATCCCAGTCTCTTCCGTTGGCTCCTTATAGAACCTAGGACGAATAGGATTATATAAAATAGATTTAGAAAGAGTTTCCTTACTTTTTAAATTCTGTTACAGGATATAATTAAGCTTTTTTATAGACAGAAATTTTTATAAACAGGACAAAAGCAAAATAGCGCAGAACCTATATAGGCACTTACACAGACAAGAAACAAGCAGATTCAGAAATATCTTTTATTCTGAAACTACCTATGTATAGAATGTATGTGCTTACTCTCTGCAAATAATTTAAATAAATTACGATTTGTGTGAACGAAACTAGCGAAATGTTGCCTTAATTCATAGCTAGACAAATATCTGCTGGTTTTCTTTACTCTATTGGTCTCCTTGTAAAGGATGTAATCAATACTACTTTGTCAAATAGGGAACGTCAAGGCCTCTTTTCGTGTAGGTAATGTTGAATACTTAATTGCTTACGATGTACGAGACATGTTAATTAATAAAGTAGCTGTCGATGTAGAGTGATTTGACGAAGACTTGTGGTGTACATTTAATGTAAGAAGGCTCGATGTCATAGTCCATAAGAAATTCAGACGAGTCAAGGGAGAAAATGGTTCTTAAATCTGATGTGATGTATATTTAATGTAATGTGATGGCTTGATGTGGTGTCTCATTTGGAAGCATGAAGTCTAGTTGTGACACAAAGATTCTAAGTACTAGTAATAACGACATATATTATAAGTACTTAGTCACTCAATCAAGAGACGTCTTTGCGTACTTGGATGAAATTGGCGAAGAAAATGGTTTGGACGGAAGGTTTTATTCGCGAAATAATGCAATGAACTGTGATAAATAATAGGTAACTAGTTAGACAAAATCTATCCAGGTATCGAAGATGACACAGCTGTAACCTGTCACTAATTTCACATCTGTGTTAGTTAATAAAACCGCTGCACATTGGTTAGGAAGTGGTCGACGGCACGTTGTATTTATCATCTACAAAATATTTGGTCGGTGTACTACTTTTAAATAGACGTTTCAGTGTAAAAGCTCAAGCTAACTACAGATAAAAAAGAGAAAAGTTCGTAAGTCCGTCTTATACTTTTTTATCTTTTACGGCATTAAGTCCGCCTTGTACACTTTTGTATAAAGAATAAATAAATACTATCCAATATCCTTAATTTCCCAAATACCTATCCCCATATTCTCCGACGACACCGCGGAAATAGATGGGATAATCTATTCTTAGCCGACCACTGCTCCACTATACACAATCATACTTAAAGTCAGTTAACATCACTCTATCTTCGAATCAACGCAAACTAAGCAATAATAGATATTTCAAATGCCAATAAAACCCGTAAACAATATTTTCAAATGTGCTGGAAGTCCAATTGGCTCCTGATGAGCAGAAAATGATCAACACATTTCAGTAGCGCAATGTTTTCCATGGTTGTTCACGTGCTAGGAAATTGTATTAATCCGTCGATAAACTAGGACACGCAAAATGGCGCTCGATGCTATCTCAAAATAGATGAGAGCTTTTTCAGTTCGTCTTATTTATTTTATATTAGGTAGTAGTTTGGACGACGTCTTACTACGAAAACTAAAATGTTAACAGAGTTATGCAGTGTTGTAAAAAGTAATGTTGCTATTTATTTTATTTTAATACTTTAGTTAATGCCATAGACAACAGAGCTGCCGCCGTTTGTTTGATATTGGACTAATTTGTCGGAGAATTTCCCGTTTTCCTAGGTAGAAACAGATTTCCGGGATAGCGAAGGAATTTTTCATAACTGTTCATTAGCTTCCGAGGCTGCTAGGAAGTTATTCCTATAGAATTCTTTTACAATATTAGTGTCAATTAATGCTGAAAATATGTTAGTTTAAAAAGAGGTAAAATAAATTGTAGTATTTCTCAATCGGGATACACGTTGTGGTTTATTCTTACAGAAAGTGGTCCATAGATTTTACATTTTTATAAAGCAATATCGAAGCTTCCAGTATGGTTGCTAGTTTCGTCATCATTATCAATAGGTTTTGGAAACCTACGTTTCGTTACTGAAATTGAAAAGCTTTTACCTAAGTACAAAAACAGGTAAATGGAACATTTACTAAGTGTATTTTTCTATATGTTAGAGTTATTAAGGTAGAAAAAAATAAATGAATGAAAGAATACTTACAAATAGAAAGTGGGAAAGCAGTGATGTTTTATCTTGTGAGAGTGGCAGCGGCGGCGGCGGCGGCGCCATCGATCCGGCAGAACTGGAGCTAACGCCTAAATAATTTCAGGCCCTGTTGCTTTTACTAATACACCACAAGTACTTTATATTATCATTTTCTTTATATGACCTAATATAGTGACAAAATAACCCTAAAATTACGTTTCGAAGTCCTAAGTCAAAACCATGAATAGCCTTTAACTCTAGTTACTAACAAGGTAGGCTCTAACAAGGTCTGAAGACAACACAACTAAAGCAATGTGTCCGCAATGTTAGAGCGATGAAAAGGGAGTCGTAATCGTCAAACGGCCGGCTGTCATTAGAACCGTCGCTAAATCTACCTTCATCTTTGTTTTTGGCTTAAAGAGGAGTTTTAGGTTACATTTATTTTGACTGCTTAATCTAGTTATGAGTTGATACCTAAAATTAAAGAGATTCGTTGCTTCAATGGTTATAGTTAGACTTGAATAAATCGCTGTCGGTGGATGCGGTGTAACATATGCAGATCCCGCGCACCTTCTTCGTAAGTAAGAACCTAAGGGCAGCCCCCTAAGGTTTAAGCTATCAGAAAGATAGCACGGACCCCTTCGGCCACCCCGGAGGAAGTCAATGAGAAACATGAGGACATCTTGGGAAAAATGCTCTGTATAGGGCTCAGATTTTTATGCACAAAGTTGGTAATGCGAACCCAGACAATCACAGAAATGTCAGTTATCTATTATACACGGCAATTCGGAATTTTATACGATAAATGGTAATGTTAGGGTGATTACTGATGCTCATTTCTAGCGCAATTCGAGGGTGCACCACCATGCCGCTACCGCTTTAAAGAATAGAGATGTGATAAAACATAAATAAATCGTGATAGGTTTTAAATTTAATAAATGACAAAATGTTATATACGTGTTTTTCGATGTCTAAGTACTATGTAGGTATGTAGGTGTGTAGCTACTGTCTAGTGCGTGGTCCTCGGAGCGGGCAAGCCGCGGGTGGGCGACCGGGCGTCGGTTGAGCTCGCTGCTGACGTCATCAGCGTCACGCGCTATCACCGGAGGCGGCTGTGACTGTGACGTACTCACTGTCACCCTCCTGTTATTCACAGTAAATGGCTTGTATAATCATAAGGATTGAAGCTCTGAATGTTTTACTTTCATGTTTGTTCTTCGAATTGGTAGGTGTACTGGTTAGCTGTTTGTGGATTTTTAATTGTAAGTCATTAAATGCTTATATTCAAATACCTGCCTGTCATACGAGTCGCAAACGGGTTTGGAACTGATGCAAACAGTATTTTGCGAAATAATATAACTTTTACTAAATGCCTACCAGTATGGAGAAGGAGAAAATTTGCCGGTAAGTTAAACATGAGTAAGAAAATATACTTAGCCATGGCATTCAAAACTTCTTGAAGGAAGCGGAGCGGAATCATACATATATCATTAAAATACATAGTGAAAAAGAAAATATTGTCCCGTGGAAATTATCACGATGTTTGCAAAAACAAAATTTCCTGTAATAAATTATTACTTGTAGAAGCGACAATAGACAGCGTTCTTGTTACAACGCTGTTCTGACACAACTAACATCTTAGACTAAAAGAACAAAACGAGCAATGTATTGCTCCCTCATCGATAATGTGCAACTTGGCGACAACTATTTCCTTCGTATCGTATATCGCTGTTATCACTCTGATAGTCTGATAAACCCTGTTTTTCCATGATGTTGTTCAGCGAACATGATAAGTTTTTAATTACGACATTAGTAGCGAGCTATATATGCAGTGTTGAAATGTTATGAAGTTACTGGACCGTTGCATCTGTCGCTATAAAAAGGATAAAATGTAATAAAAAAAATCCCTTATATCTTTTAATCCTGACTTTATATAAAATATCTGTCGGTTTTACAACTACGACTCCTGCTTAATCTGGATTGCTTCTTTTTACAAATAGATGAAATAATCTAATTAACAAAATGTTAATCTGGTTACATCATCATCATCATCAGCCAAAGACGTCCACTGTTGAACACAGCCCTCCCCGTTTAAGCGGGGGGGTTTGCCATAATCCCCACGCATGGCAAGCGGTTACATACTTTGTATGAAATATTATAAATTGCAATCGAGAATTAAAAGATTTGTTAACATTATGATTTCGTTACTTCGTAACAATAAAATAATACTAAAGTAACAGGAGCAGGTAGGCAGTAGTCAGAGAGTAGGTACTCGAATTTATCCGTTTTTTATAACATTAAGAAAAAATGAAATAGGTACATAACGCCTACATAAGTACATTATTTTCAATTTTAATGCGTACCTGGTGCGTTTGTTAACGAAAGCTGTTCTTTCGCTAATCCCAAATGTTTAAATGCAATTCCGAAATTTAACAGTTCTTAAAGGCAGGTGGGAATAATGCAGAACCAGTATTTTAGTAAACAGGCGAAGGCAACACGTTTTTATGCCTTTAGGTATAAGGGTTTTTATATGAAATGATAAATATACATGAATTCTTTTTGAAAGGTGTAACTTTATCCAACGTAAACATATAGTATTGTTTTATAAACAGCGGCGTTCAAAACAATATGATGCGATGAATGAATGAGATGTGTGTTGACATCTAAGAACTGTGTTTAGATAAATCGTGTGGTGTGTGCGAGAGGGATTCAAGTGAACCCGGTCTTAAGTGAAAAGGAACGTGGTGGTGGATCAAGAGTCCAAGCACTGAACAAAAAAGGACCCAATTTCAAATGATATAAAAATGAACTCATTGTCACAACTTTATTTACAAGAGACAGTATCAAAGACGAGATCCAACCTGTTACTTTTTTAAATTTTGTATGAAAATTTTACTGAGGTCAACAGTTTCATATTGACCGCAGACTGCAAAAATTCCGCTCATAAAGATATGCAAATACTAGCAGCCAGCCACTTAATTATTCACGTTAAACAATATGTCAAGTAGAGACTCGAAACGGATTATACTTTCCTCGTTAATGATTAAAAAGGACCCGTCTCATTACGGTGCCAAATTTAATATACTTAATTATATTATAGAACTCATATTTGATTATATCAGTACTATCACGAGGGTTGGTACGCAACGTGGTAGGTAGAGCTAGAGGCACACGTAAAGTAAAGGTGTGCTCTTCGAACACCCAAATTTTGTCTTACACTATAAGCACCATGAAACAGGGCGCGAACCTATCACCATTAATCGGGCACTATAAGATTTAATTTATTAATCCGTGGTGTCTTTGAACACCACACAACACGAATGCAGCACAAAATGATATTGTAAATGTGACAATTCCTAGTAGGTACTTGCCTGAAATTAAACCTGCGACCATGTGCATATTCAGTTCTTGGTCAACTCCATGTCCCTTTGTTAATAATCGAATTGTTCCCAGATCTCTAATAAAATGGAGACAATGCATACGTTACCTTTGTTTCTGGCTACCGTTGGGTACGGGCTGACCACAGAGCCAGCCCGCGCGTTCCGGTGACGTTGATAACAGAGGGTTCAGGGAGAGGGTTATAAGCTAGAGGAAATAACACGTAGACAATTAATAATATTTACTTTATTGCTGAGGTAGAACGGATGGTCGCCGAATATCAGATTCATGATCCATTTTAATGGTTTATTTTACTGTAGAACGGATAATGATTAAATCTTCAGGTTTTATGATATTAAACATACAAGCTGTTTGAAATATGTACTTTGTATTATGTGTTTGTAGCAGTCATCATAGCTACTGTCCTTTTCCCTGTCAATTAATGCATTTTTTACTTTTTAATACACCGTAGATAGATGCTTCGTTTTACAATTACTTCACACGGTATTATGCACTCGTTTCCTTCTGCGAACTAATCTTTATTTTCCTGTCCTGTAGAGAGTGTGTCAACGAATTGTGTACTTAATTACTTAGTAACGTTTATTTTATCTTGTACTTTACTTTCGCCTGTTCATAAGAATTTACACTTTTCATGGCATTCGTTTGGTGGCGTTATTTATATATAACATGACATTTGTAATCATGCTTGTTTTAAGGTTTGTACGGTGAAACTCAATAGGACCCATCTCGGGTCGTTGGCAATTAAATATCCCAGTTAAATACAGCAGTTTAAATGGCTCACAGCATGATTAGGTCCTGGTACGTGATATTTATTTAAGAATACAGAAATAAAATTGAAAGATAAGTTTACGTTCGTAGCTGGTCAGTAAACATTCGTAAAATCCTTTAGGTCTCGGCTACGAATTTTCTTCCCTTTGTTAGAAAGTAGTCACAGAAGCCTAAATAGATCATGTATTAGGTGCGACTAATGAGCTACGTACAATATTCATCAGATTTGCCACCATCTTTTGTCTTTCACAGTCTTGAAAAGGTGAAAATATAGTCGACAACGCGGACACAGAATAACAAAATATTGTTTTAATACAACTCAGTTCTCGTCTCGCAGCGTGTGACTGCAGCGATACTATAGCTGCTGTGTCCGCCTGAATTTTGTAAGTGTTTTCTATGGCCGGCTAGTCCCACACGAGATGAATTCTTCTGGATACTGGGTATAACAAGTTAGGTAGTAGATTGTTCGCTAAGGCGGGAACACGGAACTGCTACGGTAAATATAATCTTACATCTCATGATTGTGATTACCATCTTCTGGCACTTTAAGTAGTTATCACACAATACATAAGTACACCAACAGAAATAGATTTTTTCTTAATTCTGAAACCAGAAAAAATGAAATTATAGGTACAATTTAAGAAAGAGAAAGATGTATGATTATTCGTTGTAGTCACTCTCTTACATATGACCGGACGCGCAAATAAATTTTAGTTCTGTGGCACTGAACCCGCAACCCTTAGTGCTCAAAGCCAACCACAGTTAATTGGGGTCATCAGATAATTAAAACGGTACATCGAATTCATTTAAACATAGTGTTTTGTAAGTTTCCTGTGTATCGACATCCGAATCTGACTCGATCTAGGCGATGACATCATCGTGCCTATTCCTCCATGCGTTTGCGCACAAACATTGAAAATTGGTGTCCGATTGTATTTAGAAGATTTCGGACGCTGGGTATTTGTAGAAATTGTAAGAGACGTTGTTTACTATTTTTAGAGACGTAGTTAGCTACGAAATTTTAAGATGATTTTTTTTAGTACTCAAATTTTATTTCTCAATTGGTCTTTTGCTAATTCCGAGATTTCTCCTGGTTTAATTGGCCTGCACGAAATTAGCCCTGAAGGTCCAGTACTAGGTACAGATACTTATGTTTTGAACTGTGGGCGTAGAACCGTAGATATTTGCCGGTGAGAGGTCAAATAGTATGTATAAAGGCTGTGTCTACGTCATATTTCTCAAAGGAATCTACACTAACCCTGCGATGTCTACGTCATCATTCTCAAAGGTCAACTCCACACTAACACTTCGACTTCACACTACTTACCAGCGACTGTCTTCAGCATATGATCCGTTACCGAGGAATCTTTCTTTGTTTACGTGGCGTGGCTTCGCACTAGCCTCGTTTTGGAGCCCCAGTTTATACAGAGACTAGCTGACAGTGCAGCGCTGCTTCACCGGGTGACAATTCAACTCAAACCTTCATGACTCAACATCATTTCAACTGTAACGCTTTGTATGACACACTTTTGAACTCAAATGTGGTACGAGGCCGCAATGTCGTAGCGACGACTGCTGCAGCAACCGGTGAGTATTCGCTGTTATTTGGAGTTTCTTGGCCATTTGTCTTCATTGGAATAGGCACCAAGAATCTTGACTTTTTGTAAGCACCCGGAAATGGTTTAAGTAATGAACTTTTTAATTTTGATTCAAATCTTCGTTCGTATATTCGACCAACTCGAAAGTTTTTACTGATAAATTCCTGGAAAATAACAAAACTAAATTGTAAAAAATATGTACTTAACTGAAGTTCAATGATCGCAGATTCCAGAGTCTACTTGTATCCTTCTCCAAATATGTTTGATCATCGATTGAGAGTGGCACCCTTGCCTGTACAACGGATGACGTAATAAGTGACTAACTACTTGGATCAGATAGAACAGCAGCATTCACTTTTGCAATGACGTCATTATTATGCAGCCACCAGAGTGTCAGATATGCTGATGGTGATTTAAAGATTCTTAAAATTGATTCGTTGTATCAACATGTACGGTATGTAGCACTACGTATTTGATGAAACTGGGAGCTAACATACTTGGAAAAAGACTAGGCAGGTGATGATGAAATTTATGCGTTTTTGTAGATCAGTCGAGGTAAGTTTTTATTATTTCATAAATCCTATAACTGCTTATTATAAAACACGTTTTTCGATCGCTTTAATGTTTGGGTTCCTTTCAGGACTTTCTCATAGTTATAGCAAACTTTAGGTTTTTTGACGTTTGCTTAGTTAAGCTGCATATTTTATGGCACCTTTGTACGTCAAATTATTTTTACATTATGAATAACGAATTTTGGCTTCCAGAGTTGTTTTTTATTTATTGTATTTGTAGGTCTTTATAGTTTGCCTTTTAGGCTAGGGTATCGCATTATCTTTCCAAACCACGAAAAAATCTGGTCATTGCTCATTGTGTTTCATTTAATCATTGCTCGTAGCTGAACGCCAAGCTTCAGTATCCTTTGTCAGGAGATATACGCATCTGCCGTTGACAACAATTAGGTCATGTTTTAATGGATGAAGGTTTCCTATAACAGTCTTGTTTCCGCGAAATCTGTTCGAAAATCAATAGTAATAGTATAGTGCAGTGAGCCTCCGGCGTAGTGTCGCGTTACGTGGCGCTGACGTCACGTACAGGTTGGTATTACTGCGCACTGTGCGCACATCATTGCTTATCCCTCATTAACGGCGCAGTGCTTTTGATTGGACTCCTACCCTAAGGGTTGCGAGTTCAATAATCGCACTAGACTATTTGAGTAATGTGAAAAATAAAAGTTCGTTCTCGAAAGTTCAGATTGAATGAAATTAGAGTACTTAGTGTCTTCGAACGCTATGCGCAGAGTCAATTGCTTATTACCTTATAGATGGTAGGCAGGGTAAAAGATATTCATGTAACAGCAGCGGTATTGACAGACGTTTAAACATGATTCAATGGTACGTATTTGTTGTAACTTTCGTTAGTACGTAAACTATTGCTCACTCTATCATCAAATAACAAGCGTAAAATAACTAATTAAAAACCTAATTTGACGTTCTTTTCAGTGAAATAAATTGCAACATTCATATATGTCTCGTTCGTATGTCGAAAGAACGGTGAAGGAAAGACCGAACGAACAGTTATGCAAACAAAAGTGAAGGGCCGTGGGAGACCGAGTCATGGCGAGAGGTAGGAGCCAGGTCACTCCGAGTAAATAGGAGTACCGGCTATTGAACAGGAGGGAAGTACGACCTCGAATGGGAATATTTAGGATCTAAGAATTAAGAGGAATGCCCAATAAAATATAATTATGTCAGTTTCAGTGAGAAGTAGTACCGGAAGTAGGACATTATAGGATGTTATTACATGTCAGTTTCTATAAATCACCAGGCTTGTGACTGGTTACGGGCAATATTATTAGGGACCAATAACATAAATGACGAGTTACCTCTGTTTATTTCTTCGGGGAATACAGGCAAATTATTATTATATAATTAATGTTTAATTTAAAATTAAGTTACACTACAGACAACATTGTACTCTATTGATTAAATATAATTAATTTAACGTGTTCTACTATCAAGGATGTATTACCTACAGTTATATGCATAGATTGTACAGAGCATTTAAATCTTTGCAGTTTTATTTCTTAGTGGTAAATTCTAGAAAATAGGTCCGCATTTATCTTTGCATTATTTAGGTTAGTGACAATAACGTACTATTTCTTTATACGCCTATCCACCCTTTCGTGGAACGTAGGCGTTATATTATGTATATTACATAATGTTATGTAATATTACCGCTAACTCTGCTCAATTGTATTTTGGCGTGTGATACGGTAGCTTATAATATTAATATTATTAATGTGTGTTATAGGAAAAAGTCGTGGTCCTTAGGTTTGCAATGCGGCTTTTGTGGCACGTGGCTTTAGGTTCAGGGCCTGGCAATGGTAAAATTAAATTTAATGTTTGCTTTTTTATATAATCAAAGACGCCATTTATTATACATTTATATAAGTCTAGTTCTAGGACCTTACAATTGCGACGGCGATATATTTAGTGAAACATGGTGAGCAGTTGCAATGGATGCCTTCTACAGTACAAAACTGGGCGTTTGACGTCCAGTCTGAAATGCTGACATTAGGATACAATGACTTGTAAATTGAAACATTTGTTTAAAATCTATAGGTACCTTACATTAGGTACCTAACTCACCCTAAGGTATGTACATAGGTAGACAATTTCTAAGCATTTCTTAATTGTACTTCATCATCATCATCATCAGCCGAAAGACGTCCACTGTTGGCCTAGGCCTCCCCCTTAATGGGGGGGGGGGGGGTGCCATAATCCCCACGCTTGGGAAGTGGCTTGGTGATCGCAGTATTGATGGTCAAGTTACAAAAGACGCTGCTGCACATCGTCTGGTATTTTTCCCTTAGTCGCCTCTGACGACAATTGTAATTGTACTTAAATAGTTTAAATTTATTAGAAACCAATGAAATGTGTAAAGTTTGTAAGGCTTTTGGAACCGTTTTTGTCCGGTACCAATACGACCCTGCTCCCTTACAGCGAGACGCCGCATTACACTGCACATAGCGGCGTCTCGCTTCCACATCGTAAACTGTCCTGCTTGAAGAGTTCATGGTAAGGGGGCTGATGCCACAAGTTCGCCAGCAGGACATTTGAGTAGGTCATCAAACCACCAGACAGTCAATTGTTACATAGATGCTCGAAATCGGCCTTCATGGCCTACAAATTATGCTTGCATTAACTCTAATTATTATTATTATAATAGAATAGTTTGCATCAAAAATAAACAATGTGAAAGGATTAAAATATTAATTTTAATATAAACAAAAAAACAACTGTCTAAAGTGTGAAGTCATGCGTTTGATTCCCATTGGACTCCTAGATTGGATAGAGAGTCTACATTTTCTATTAGAAAATAATTCTTAATACTATTTTTATGGTTGTCAACTGTGTCCTTTAAATGTCAAAAAACATGAAAAATGTGTAATTCTAAATTTAATGTTTGGTATTTGGACGATGGAACTCTGGGAGGCGACGTAAACACAGTTATTGAAGATTTTAAATTTTTAAAAGAGAAATTTGTTTCTATTGGTTTAGATTTAAATTATTCCAAATGCGAAATTTACATACCGGACATTACAGACAGACTATCGACTTTGAACAAATTTCTTTCGGTTGCTCCACAAATTCAAATTACAAACAAATCATCTTTGCGCCTCCTAGGGTCCCCGATTTTAGAAGACTCTTATGAAAATTTTGTTGAAGAAAAAATTCAAAATTTTAATGCAATTTCTGAAAGATTTTCTGAAATTAGCATACATTCGGCCATTACTTTAATTCGTTATTGTTGTTTTGGCCCAAAATTTACATATTATCTTCGCTCTTCCCAACTATGGAAACATGCGAACCTTTTGGAAAAAATTGACCAAATTATACGGAACACCCTTACTAAAATTCTTAATGTGGCTACAGACGACCGAGCGTGGTCTCAAGCCACTTTACCTATTAGATTAGGTGGTTTGGGTGTCCGTAAAGTTAGTAGTTTAAGTTTACCAGCTTTTCTGTCGTCGGTCCACAGTACTGAAAAATTAACCAGAAATATTCTAGCCACTTCGCTGGTTGATTTCGAGGTACTGTGCATGACTGACGCAGTGAATGCTTGGAAAATAGCTTGCCCGAATACGGATTTACCCGACAAACTTTCGTCCCAACGTCAGTGGGATGAGCCGCTCTGTAGGTTGACACGGAAGCAATTAATTAATACGTCAATCAACACTACAGAGCGTGCGCGTTTGCTGGCTGTGGGTGAATGGGAGTCGGGTCTTTGGCTCCAAGCACTTCCGTCGTCCAGCATAGGAACGATGCTGGATGACAACACTTTCCGGATTGCCACTAGTTTGCGTCTAGGTACACCCTGTGTTGCTCCTCACCGGTGTCACTGTGGTGAAGCTGTCGACAGCCTCGGACGCCATGGCCTGTCCTGCGCCAGGAGCGCTGGTCGCATACCGCGGCACGCAAATTTAAATGACATTATTCGTCGAGCTCTTGTCACCGCCGGCGTACCAGCTATATTAGAACCAAATGGCTTGGTACGTGACGATGGGAAGAGACCAGACGGTATGTCTTTGATGCCTTGGAAATTGGGTAGGCCTTTGGTGTGGGACGCAACGTGTGTCGACACCCTTGCGCCATCTCATGTTTCCAGTACATCGGTTTACTCTGGCGCTGCAGCTGCAGCTGCGGAGACTCTCAAGCGGCGGAAGTATAATAACTTAATTGGTAATTATATTTTTGAGCCGTTTGGGGTCGAAACACTCGGGTCATGGGGTCCGAGTGCGCGTCTCTTATTTAGAGACATATCTAAACGGTTGGTCGACTCTTCACGTGACCAAAGGGCTGGTTTGTTTTTCGGCCAAAGAATTAGCATTGCCATTCAACGTGGCAATGCCGCCAGCCTTTTGGGAACCCTGCCAGTCGACAGTGATGAGGAGGAATATTTTGATGCATAATTATTTGATGTTTTTTGTTTGTATATATTTTTAGTTTTAATAATAGAAAAATGTGTTCAGTTCCTTTTCGATCAAATAAATAACAAAGTTACCAAGTTAGATTCTAGGTTTGGTTGGTATAGTGATTTGGGCTAAATGAATAAATGCTATGGTATTCTTAGACATAAATTATATCATGTAGTTGGAAGTATTGGAAACGTGCCCAATATATGCTGACTGACACGCCCTAATACATTGGTACCTAATGCTATTTGCATTTATACGCCATTAAACTTATCTGCCTTCCCTTTCGAGGATTACTGTCATGAATATATTATATCTGTATGTATTATGTTAAAATTAGCTTACCTGCTTTAGGAACTATACTTTACTGACCTGACTGATGTGCTGGAGGAAGACAAGGTTAGGAGTACCCTAAATTGAGGGGCTTGTCTGAAGAATGTGATGAGAGCGATAGGGTACGCCAGGATCGTAGTAAATCGAGATTCGTGGGTTCTGCCTACCTATCTACAATCAGTGCTTCCTCTCTCTTAAATTGCTGTTCCCAACAGGATCCATTATGATCTGTATATTTGTTAATTTTAACACTTTTATTGTTTTCGGGGGAACCTTCAAAAGGCATACGGCCCCTAGGGACCGGGGAGTGTGGGATTTCTGCCTAACTAAAAACACCCCGGTGGTCACCATCTGCACGAACAAGAGAGGTCCCGGGACCTGTGAAAAGACCAACTCCTCCCTGTGCAACGCCTATTAGGTACATTATCATCATCATCAGCCCGTTTCACTCCACTGCTTAACATAGGCCTCGTCCCAAGGTACACCAGAGAGCCCTGTCTGCTGCTTTACTGAATGCCCTGTAAGTGAATGAACTTCTAAAATACCCTGTGTTAACTTGTGTTAAGATTTTGTGAATCATTTTCGCTTGTCCTCTTTGAAATTGACCTTAGGACTCATGAGGTCAGTTTCGATGAGCAACCGCTGATAAAATAATAACTAGAAGTACTCTGGTATCTCATACAACTCGGCGTATATATTTTTACGAATAAAGGGTTATTTAATAAACATAAGTAACTATATACGACTTTTGGTGCCATTTTAGCATGTTGCCTATGCTAAGCTTGAATCTAAATTGTCTCGCTGGTGTCCATCATTTTTCAAATTTCCTTTATCAATTTATATACGTTTTGTTAGGTTAAGCATTCGTGGTTTACAATGTGCACGATGTTTAAAGTGGTCAAAATTAAGAATTTTATTATACGAACCTACATTATAAATATACTTGATTTCATAATGAAATCTCAACTGCCTAACAAAGAAAGCATCCTTCTTTTTTACTGGTGTCAAAAGAGGACTTTATTGATTAATCTTTGTTTTTGGGAATAAGAAACCTTGGAAGGAAGAAGAAAACAACATTTAAATAATTATCTGAAAAACCTACGCGAAAACTGATTTCATGATACTTCGTGGTGCCTTAATTATTTGCGTTTTGTTCAGTAAAACTGTGGTGGAGCCATGAATCAAGAGCCCTCGAAAGTACGCCATGCTTTGCTCTGCCTTGTCATGCAGAAACGCCTTTGACCTTTTCTCAACAATGTCTCTTCAAATTGTGGCCAGTAAGTCAATGCAGAAACCCTATTGTAGTCTCTTTTAGAGTATTTAAGAAGAAGCGTAGCAAACATATTCTACCAACTTTTGTCCAGGGCTTCTGTGGTCTGTCATAGCAACGGTGAATTTTTTTGGAAAACGAAATATTGAGAAAGGAAACGAAAGTCCAAAATATTAAGGGCCAGCAAATATTATTCATGAATGAGCTAGATACATCCTAACCAACACTCTGTAAGCTAACTATGAACCTGTAGGCCAAGTATTGGCCTGTAGGCCTGCTAACACATTACAGCTCTTTTTTATACAATTCTGTTTTGGTTTATACGCTAATAAAACAAGCAACTCGTTTAGTTAGCTTTTATGGTATAGCTAGTATCATGAACAAAATTGTAATTTAGTTTAGGTCTTACAATGTTTCTCAGGTGCTTAACTAATAAGCCACTCTATGGTAAGGATGAATTCATCTATCTTAGCTTCTTAGGTATAAAACAGATTCGCCTCAATTAGCACTGAAGACTATGATTGCGTCATTTTATTGAAGTCGCGTCGTTGAAGAGTGTTTAATAAAAGTAAAGCTGCTGATTTTTATATCTAAATGGTCATGAATGAGGCTAATGGCGTTTTGAAGACCTGACACTAACCTCCATGGTATGTCTTGGAGGGTTTGTCAACTGTTTAGAAAGGGTACCATCATTGTCATTTAGAGCTTGCGTAGCTAGACCTCGTATGAGGACTTCTTCTTCTTCGCCTTACGCATCGTTGAAAAATTTCTCACGTGTGCCGGTTTCCTCACGATATTTTCCTTCATCGAATTAAGGACCTGATAAATCATTTATGATAAGCACATGAATTCGAAAAGACATTAGTGCGGGTTTGAGCTTGCTACCTTTGACATGGCAGTCCACCCGGCGTACTCGACATACGACATACTCGGCTATCAGTGCTACCGTATGTAGTAAAGGTCTTCTTTCCACACGAGATAGAACATTTTTTTAAATTCTAAAATAATGTTAATTCATCGATATTTTACCAAAAACTTAAACTTATTGTTTGTTTTTCTTTTTATTGTGTTCAACTTATGTTAAGCTTTATATATCTGATCAAAATTCTAAAGACAGTACCAACATAGCTCTTTCCTAACAGATGGTAACCATGTCTCAATCATCGTGGAGCTCAACCAAATAAAATGGGGCTCAACGACCCCACTCCAGCGACAGCACGGTGGCAATATCAACCTAAATATTTGTAATTATTAGACATAACTAATTATAAGGCTTGGTTTTGATCCGTTTCTATGGAGCTTCAAATATTTATATATCGTTCATAATTCGTACTAATAAAATAACCCTATTAAGATATTTTCAGCCTAATTAAGCTTACATAAGACGGCGAAATTTTTGTTGAAGATAGTGTATACTTAGCACCAATATTATTGCAGAGAACATTTTTTAGTATATTATCTTGTTGGTGTTGGCTTTATTTGTTAAATATTATACATACCAAATAGAAGAAGTAACCCATAGGCACCTAAAATAACTAATACATATTGATTCTTTCAACGAATAGAATTATAAGGGTGACCATTCAGCATTAAGCGCTGAACTGGGCTTTGCGTATCAGGATATTTTCTGAGTTTACTATTAGTAGTGAATTGACCGAATGGAGCACGCATAGCACCATACAGCACCCAATTATGTTGATTATTCACTCCTAAAATCTTATTAGATTACTGTACCTACTTCTGCAAAACATTTTGCAGAAGCATTTACTTAATTCGATTCCGTATCAGAAGTGTACTACAAGTTGGGCGAAAACCCTTACATTTTAATTCATGAAATATTTTTCTTCTGAGCACATAATTCGACTGCCTCGTTGGTCTAGTGGTCGCTAAGTGCGACTGCTGAGCAAGAGGTCCTGGGTTCAAATCCCGGGTCGGGCGAAGTGATACTGAGTTTTCCATTAGGTAATTCTCAGTAGCAGCACGGAGTCTGGATTTGTGCCCAGTTGGTATGGCAATAGACTCGCCCCCTATTACATTGGGACTTACAACATAACTGGCGAAATGTGGGTGTACTATATGTTCACCTCTGCCTACTCCTTCGGGGTATACAGGCGTGATGTTATGTATGTTTTTTTGAGCACATAATTCGAAACTTAATAGAGAGTTAATTACATTAACATTAGGCAACATAGATGCAGTGCCGTGTGTGGAATTTCTGAATAGCATATCAATATGAGTGTGATGCGCCTGTGCTGGACGAGAGCATTGAGACAAAGGAATGGGCTTAGAACCGTACCGAGAATCCGTTGAGCCCGGCTGCTTTTAGTCAACCTGGAACGTGTCTAAGCTATGTACGTATATACGTACATATATAATGTATATTTACGCATCTAGTGCAAGCAGAAGTTTATCTTTATCAGCCCCCTTACTCTGAAATTTTAGAGCAGGACATTTACTCTTGTGTAAGCGAGACACAGTAGACTGCACGTAGCGGTGCGCGGCAGCTCGCTTGCACGACGAAAAAGTCCTGCTTTAAGAGTTCATAGTAGTCCTGGAGTCTAAAAACCTACATTCCGCCGCGAATTATAAGTACCCTGTAATTTTCAAGCCTATTGTAATTTATCAGGCCTAAACCGGACTTGTTAACTCTTGCAACTTTATTTCCCTGAAAAATCTGGATTCTCGTAAATTAGTGGCAAGTTCTTTTCTATAACGGTTGTACCCTCCAGGTTTTCCCCCTACTCGCAGCTATAGGGTTAACATCAGTATTTTTTTCTGGCTGAAAAAATCAGAATCCTGTAAGCACACTTTTTAATTGTAACTGTAGTTTAAGCTGAAAAGAACAATTCCCAAAAATTTTGTCATACACTGCCAAAAAGTGACATATATTTGTACGGAAAAAATGGTAAAATCTCGGCACTTATGACTAAACCAAACTTTAAAAAAATAATGGAATTATTCTCCTTAATTTTTTGCTAGGTCTTTATTTTTTCTTCTCCGTACAAAAATATATCATGACTCTATTATTTTCACACATCTACTAATTCTCTTTCTCTGCCACCACCCAGGACCAGCTACCTGCCCACTTGTAGCTTACCTCTGTGATAACAATAGAACACAAAGCAAGCGAACCTGTGCCAACCTGTCACTGCGCACTGGATTTTTTACTATTAAACCCAAGATTTGGCCAACTATTTCGCCGAGATTGCAAGCAAGAAAAAAAGTAAACAAAAGGTTGTTAGGACTTTATTTTATTAGATTTATTGCTCTTATCTTCCATGTTTTGGAATTTTACAGTTCATCAATTTTACAACTTCATCATTATCATCACCACATGACTGCCCCAATTATTACAAGACAGGGTTTTCATACATATAGTATAAGAATAAGCAAGATTACTTATAATGGTCTATATTTACAAGCGCGGTAGTCTCATTGTCGGTGGAAAGAAGTGCAATCTTCAGATCTGGCAAAGCAGGATTATAGAACCGAAATCCTTGCAAAAACTAAATGAATGTACTATATACTAACGTCATCAAACCACATCGGACTTGTATAGTGACTTCTAGCAAAAAAAAACAAATGACAGAGAGATATATTCCGGTTTTAAATCATCATTTCTCTAATGCGGATTCTAAAATCAAAGTGAGTGAACGCGACTGAAGTCTATACGTATGATCCTAGGACAGACTTCAGTTAGGACGGTGAAACTTCAGCAATGACACAAATAACGAACCTGCGGCTTGAGGATCACTACAGCTCGAGTTTAATGACTTATACTCGTTAGGGAGACTTGCAGCCGGCATGCGGCACCCGGGTCCCGTACTCCGCGGATGAGCAGGGAGAAAAACGTATTATTAGAATGCGAGGGTATGTCAGTCAAATCAATGGTCGCACTATTTATTTATGATTGTTATGTTAGCTTCGATAGATTACTGTTGTTTTAAGTTAATATCATAAGATTTAATGTTTGTTTCCATGAATTTCATGATTGTGATAAAGTCTGCATTGAGGTCGGGTTAAAAAACTATTGTTTATTGTCCGTTTTATAAGTACAATTATTAAATGTAAGATTTAATGGTGTAGAAGCGGGGAAATTTAATTTAAATGGATTTTTTACGTGCTTCATATAGTAGAGTGACAGTCGGTATACACAAGACTGTAGTAGAGTCGTTATCGGCTAAAAGCTTTGATGAATTATTTCAATCATCACGAACAGAACCGAACGAATAAACATTATTTATCAAATTACGATTACTAGAGTAGTCATAAAAACTGTCATAAGTCCATGAAAAAATGAAGAATGACTGATCTTCATATATGCGAGTGCCCTGTTTATTTATTCAAATAGTAAATTTAGCAGCTTATAACTTAGAGTTAAACGGATTAGCTAAAAAAAAATTAACGTGACACCTTTATCTGGCGTTGTTTGATATTATTTTGACAGAACGCGAAGATATTTGGAAGTTGTGTGTCGCACGCTGCAGTGAACAGTGTCACAGTTTCTACGTGTGAAAGTTACCGCGTTTGCCGCGCTCGCCATGTTTTGGCGGGAATAATCCTATTCCCGTCATAAAGCCGGCCACTCACGAGCGACGTGACGCATGGCGACGCCGGCGCCACCTCGCGGCATCACACAATACTGCTATTTGTTGTAAAGTTATAGTGCTGAGGCCTGTGTATCAAAGAGCTATACTTATATTTAAGGATTTTAATCTAACTTTGCATTTAGTTTAGGATGTGATTAAAGAAATTGAGAGCCGGTATTAGCTCGACTAGAAATAAATGTTGTAAATGTTTAGCCGTACTGAGTTCAATGGATATTTATAAATATTTAATCAAATGGCACGGCATCAGCTAGTAGCAGTACGTAGCCACGGAGATGTAATTTGTTTGTACAAATGCAATGGTTATCGTAAAGTTTGTATCAGACTACAAGTAAAAGTGGAGAGCTCGAGTGCTCTTTATTCATTAGGTAAGCTTCGCACATCACAGCGTTATGGTCGCGTCATGTTAAGTTGTACGCAGAAAACTTAATTCGCACTAAGCTACGAGCCAGTAGGAAGCGCGACATCTATGAGCGACGTGGCAAACTTCAGCGAACTGAAATGCGTTTACGATCTTTATTATCGGCAGCCGTAATACTACAAATTTAGTTCTTGCCCTACAAAAAGCGTTTCTCCTTTCATAATAATAAGAATACGTCGAGTCGGTCGGTTGGCGCGCTCGCTCGTTCGATACACACGGACGAGGCGCGGCGCGCGCGTGTGCGTGGGCGTGCGCCTGTGTGCGGAACCCGCGCGCCCGGCCCCGCGCGCCCCCCCACGCCCCGCGCCGCCCCGCTCGGCCGCGCGCCGCGCGCCCACCGAACGTAGCTTTCTGTTCACTTATATAACGACATACATATATAAATGCGGTAAATAATATACGCTGTGAATAGCGAGCTATGTGCTGCCACCTAGCGGCCCGGACCGACTACGCGCCGCCACAGAGTATATTGCTTTGTTTTCAGATTTTCTTTACGTTTGACACCATGTTCCTAAGCCACTAATGTTTTATTATTTTTTAATATGATTTGGAAGTTTGATTAGATTATGTACCTTTTTCATCTTTATTTGGAAGCATCTAGTTGCGTCGGTTCGAGTACGGTGTTTAAGCGGTAGTTTACGTTTAGTTCGGTAGATGCGTCGACTCGACTTTTCAATTACCATTCAAATGGCCTAGGATTCGTAGCAGCGGCGCGGCGTAGCAAGAAGTCGTTGATGTCTTTTGTAAAATAAGACCAATTAAGACATTGTGAAATTACGTAGCTACACTTGTAACTGAGATGCTAGTTAGTCTTATACTACTCATATCAATATGTTTGTATTTTTCATGGGAAATATTTTTATTGTAATAAAAACTTATAAATAAGCTTATAATAATAATTAAATAAATGATTCAGACTTAGTTTATTTTTGTTGTTTATCAGGGATATCTAAACATGTTTATGCTAGCGCTGTGGAAAGTGTCTGCTCGGAGCTGGTATTCTTCGTGACCCGAGCCGGTTCGAAGTAGTTCGGCTCGAGTCTCGAGCGCCGCGATATATCTCGAGCAACCATCCATGACTGAAGCGCCCACGTGAGGTGTGGCGCGAAACAAAACAACACAATATACTTTTTAAATGCGACGTTCAGCAGGCATATTCAATATATTCTCGTGAGAACACAGTATTGTTATATGTATATATATTACGCTTTTTACATGGATTATATACCCATTTAAAGACTTGTAAAATTTGGTAGATTTCCTATTCCTGGTAGAAATTGGTAGATTTTGAAAGGATTTTAGTAGAATGTGAGTTTTGATTTGTTATGTTCATGAATATGTATTTTTCAACTACAGTTTTATAGAAATGCTAGTTGCATGAGTATGTTAATTTTATTTAAAAATGTAATTTGGAAATATTGATATTTTCCTATTGTCATGACAGTCTAAATTTAGATGTAGATAAAGGTAAACGATGGAAATAGTGTAAATTTGAGAATAAAAACTCATATTAAATTCACAATAGTTCAACAAGTGTATAATAAGCGCCCAATTAGTTTCACTCTCTGTACATCAGCTATGCTTATTCAGTTTTTCAGTCAACCTAGCCCCTGTACTCCGTACCATTAACACGACGTCTCGAATCGTTTCCACTCTTCGTGACTAAACTACGATAGCTTAACTCACGAAGTTTCAGTACTGTTTCTACTTGCGACTCTTTAAGGTCACTTGAGTTGACACATTGAAGATACAACGTGATGAACTGTGCTATCTATAAAGTCTTAGTACTTGTGTTGTGTTCTTTCGTAGTAGAGTTTTAGGAGAAGCTGATTATACCACGGTCTTCGGTCTCGAAAGATTGTCCTTTTACACAAAGCGGTCTCTACCATTGTTCTGGTTAGTGAGTTTGTGTGCGAGTTATGGTACATTAGTAGTCTGTTGTTTTGTTCAAGTGTACGAATAGAGGCCGCCAGAGCGTCGACTTTGAATGATAGTCGAAGACGGACCGAATGAAGGGGAATGACATCTTTTTCGGACTATGCCGCATGTTGCTGCCAGATGGCCGGCGAAAAAACTATTTACATGTACACCGCTCGCGACGTATCAGCAATACAGTGCCGTTGTTGTAGAACACGCAATGTATCATGTCGTAAACAGTGTTTAGCCGGAGTTGTTGCCGTGCTGGAAGTATTTTTGACCAGTAGGTTTGAGTGTATGAGCTTCTATTAGATTAATTCTTGCTGTTTTATCATAACACGTAGCGAATTAGTGACAAAGTGTTTGTGGCACAATGCCTAAGTCCTGTAAATAACATGTTCAATTTGCTCAATAGCAGAGTGTAACGTAATGAGGTTCAGAGCTTTACTGATATGTTTATTAAAATTCCTAGTTGTCCTTTGTCAGGCGTTTGGTAGAGTCGACGACTAAAAGTCTGATTCTCGAAGCGTCAACTAGAATCAACGGAATTTTCCCATTACCTACTCATTAATAAAAATGCACAAGGAGGGCAAAAATCTGCGTTGATTTTTTTAAAGCTTATCTGTCTGACTGCACCAAGTCATCAGCACCATTGCCGTGACCTGGAGACCCCTTCGTGGTCAGTCAATTCGCTAACCATGGACTTGTTTTGCGATTGGCAATACGTCGCGGTGATGACGACAGTCAATTCTAAGCTGTAAGCGCGGGGCACAAGGCCGCATTTACATCGTTATCACGCGCAGTGATAACACGGCGCGTCGACGTACACTCATAAATGAAAACATATGTTTACAATCACAAGAGCCGAGCTCGATCGGAGAACGCATCGGGACGACGCGACGTTTCGAGATCAACTCATGCAAAATAGGTTAACAACGACACTAGCGAGCTCGATGCGATGTAGAGTCGCAGTAAGTTGACGAAAAAGAGGCATTATTTCAAAATACCTATTTCGGAATTTCAGGACCGAAATCAACTTCATAACAATTAACGATACGACCCCCGCCTCTAAATTCCTCGCCCCGAGCGTGCCCGCTATACGTGGCGGTACGACGCCTTCGCATAGATAGAATAGAGAGCGGTTTCGGAACGCACCCGTACAGGCGCGCTGGTGTGTGCGCGGCTCAGCTGTGTGCGGCCGCGTCCGTGCACGCGCACACAGCCGCGCCGCCGGTGAGCGCTGTTCACCGCACTCTGTGAGCGCAAACAACCATCTATAAGGCCACGCTATAGCTGACGGAGGGACGAGCCGCGCCACACGCCGGTTGCATATTTGGGTTTTTCTTTGTTCATATTTATATGTAGGTATCAAGCGATGTTTAGGAAATTAATGCACTCATGTGTCACGATGAAAGTGATGCTTGGACGTAGAGTTTTATATCTTTCAAGACACACGCGTGTTGCATGAGGTATAGTTTAATTACTGAAATATAATTATTTTATTAAAATAATAAGAAGAATAGGATAAATATTTTATTAAATATTTTTTTAATATAATAATTTAAAATACCTATGCCTAATATGGCGGCTGTAGCAGATTTTATATAAAACAATTGTTTTGTGCCGTGTCATATGTTACAGCCATTGCATCTTATTCAGATTTTTTACCATCGCGTTTGTTTTTTCTGTATTAAATATTGCGGATTGCATTATTTTAATCAGTTTGTTGTATTTGTAGATATTGGATACAAATTATGTTTAATTTAATGTGTCCCTAGTTAAATGAAACTGAATTGTTGTGTGATGGTATTTTTGATGAGCGCATCAGAGGCAGACTTCTCCAGCACCAGCAACACGGATTTAATACCCTGGATGGATAGTTTGTATTACATACACACCATCACGACTGTAACACTCAAACAGTTTGACAAAGAAACTCCTTTATTAGGAGTCGATACGTATGCCATTATTAAACCTAAACCTATATTATAGGAAACCTATTGCCATTTCTAAGGCCATTATTTATTTTTAAATAGGGTCCGTCGACACTGGCTTTACACTTTTACTGCGATAGAAGGAATTGTATTCATTAACTATGGAATTAGATACTTTTTAATTAAACTTAGGTATTCATAATCAAATATACCTTTTCAACAGAACGGAGACTTAGAGCACATCAAATATTTTTTAATTTTGTAAAAGTGGTTAATTTCATACTTGAACTAATATTCTAATAACTGGCTTAGTTAAAGTGGAAGAGTAAATAATTATAAACAATATCATTGCTTATGATTATGCCTGTTGAATTCTGCTTTAAGGAAAAATACATACGGATCTCTGTTTGAACCATACTGTAAAGAGAATTATATGTACATTTTCAATAAAAGTATATAAGTAACTTGGCTAAGGATGAGATGCGTGATACATTTTGGTACAGTTTTTTTCTATTTTCCTAAATACTAAACAAAATTTTACCTGTGTACCATATTCATAATAATTAAACTATAAAAATACTATAGCAACATACGATATTAGTAAAAATGAATTATTACGATATTATTTTTGGGTAATATTTACTTGAATACATTTATAAAAAAAAATATAATATTCAGTATGTTAAACCTAATAGTTCTAAGGTATTTACAGTATAATTAATGTGTAAAAGCCGATATTAAGATTTGATACATTAGACAATTTTTGAAAAAAGTAGAGCCACTTGACCTACCCCATATAGCTTCAAGGAAAGCTTACCCTATACTTTATATTTTAACAAAAGAACCGAATCCATAACTCTTTCTACAAGTTAAAAAAATCGAAAATAAGCTCCCCATACAAACTAAATAGCAAAAGCGTATACCGGCTTGAGGCGCGGCGCGGCCGGTATATTTCCGACATAATACCGCTGCGTCGAGCGATTACTACTATATATTCTATATACATTTAATAGCTATACAGGCGCGCATAGAACTGGCCGTACTTATGTGAGCGCTACGTGGCGCACACTTACAGCGCTGTAGCGCTGCACAACCCGTGACCGTCTAACGATATATGATTGGGTAGCGCTGCAGCGCAATGCTTTCTAGGTAGCCGGCTTATTATTATCGTAGATTGGCGTCGGCGCAACTACACGGCGTTAGAAGGACGTTCCGTTTTAAATATCAGGTTTTATTATTATGAAGAGCGGCGCAGCGGAGTGCGGACGGCGCGGCGGACGGTTGCGTGCGATAACATTTGACATTCGTAATTACTCGAGCGCGGACGGCGGTGCGGCGCAGGCGAGGCCGGCTCCGCGGACATTCCGCCGGAGTCCGTGGGGCCGGACAAAGAGGTCGCGCGTTGCGTCAGCGACCGGGCCTCGCACCAACCAGCGGTTTGACAATCGCAACGCGGCGACGACGCCGCGCCACCGCGCCGCCACCGCCGCCGTCGACTCGCGCATTTCACATACACTGCCGAAATATACACTAGCCTTGACAAACATCGAGTATTTCTAAACGCACAGCGCTAGTCATGTTTCCGTATTTTGTAGCAAATGTAGATGTCGTCAGCTTGGCGCTAAAGCAGAACTAAGTTACAGATGATAATGTTGGTAGAGGTCTAATTTAACATTATAATAATAATAAAAAGCAATGATTTTCATTTATCGATATTATCTGGATAAAATTAAATCTTGTTTTGTATTTCTCGTTTGTTTCGTTGGCTAAAATGCTGTTTACTAAATCCAAAATTTCCGAATGACGCTTAATGAGTCTGAAAATTCAAGAAAGGGCGTTTGAGGGAATTTCTGCTCTTTTCGTTGAAAATAAGGTCGATAATGAAAGTATTCGAAGTTGTATACGTCAGCCAATGTCAAAGAGCAGAGAGGCAGAGAGAGATAAAGCGTTGGAGGAAAACATTGCGAGCGCTACGACGACACCAGGGCTCGTCTCGACTCGATAAAAACACGAAATTATAACGAGAAAACGGCGTCTTCGGCATCGTCGTAGGGGGCTATTTTTGACGTCGCTGTAGCTTGCTCGTTCTTTGTTTACAAATGCCGCGTCGTTCCTTCGAACGGAGCAATGAATCAGGCTTTGCGTGTGCCAAAAAAGGGTACCAATCTACTTTATATCGCTCTGTAATATTGTAGAGGGTTAGCTTTCCATTAATTCATCTCCAATTGCTTGATCTTCAATTGCGAAGGATGCTCACAGTGTGGTGTCATCGTTGTTCTATTGGTTCTAATATCCTTGAGTCTGATACCGAAGCCTCTAGCTCTGAGCCTCCGATGGTACAAAACAATTCTTTTGGTGTTTCGCCAGACTTGCGTCTCTACATTACTATGGAATGTTCTTTGTAATATACTGTCTCTTGCTTTTGAGTCTCACTTGTTAATTCATTATTATTACACTTAACTATTTTACATATATATAACAAATTAGTTATTGGAGAATTTCTACGTATAGGTAGTAGATACTTCTATATATATAGTTGGAATAACTTTCCTTCTGTTTGTTTGTTAAAGAATCTCACAAGAGTGAAATAGTAGAACGTATAGCTTTATTGCTCTTTGTTAAAGGTTATTGTTTCGGGAAGTTGGCAGTTTAATGTCAGTGTCATATAGTTTTTCGTAATGCATTGCACACGTAAGAGTCCTAATTTGACGTTAATCTGCGGGTCCCTGCGAATGGGGACTTTCGTGGGTAACTTCGGCCGCTACTCCCGTTATCCGCGGTTGTTACTAACCGGTGTTCAAATCAATCGACCTGCTGATTGTGTGTTATACTGGGACGAAGACTCACTTTTATAATTGTGGGACAGACGTACTGCCTTCTATTGCTTATAGAGCGTTAACCTATTAATAAGTGAGGTTTTGCGCTGTATATCGAAACATTAACAATTCTGGCAAACGACTTTTACACATTTCAATATTATTTTTGGTTCAAATAAAAGTAAGTGTTCCCGCTGTTTGATCATATCAATATGGTAATATTAAATCATTGAAGCGTTATCTAAACATTGATGTAATGTTAATTAACAGAATTATTTAAATAAAGGTCCAAAAATACGTCATCGTTAACTGGCGATATTGAATGTGTATCTAAAACTGGGCAAATAAAAATAATCCATCTACATCACGTAATTCATAAAAATATTGTTAGCTAAAGTTGATTCCTTTTACTGATGTCAAAATTACGTTCTTAAAGCCCTATAATGCGAGCCAGTAACTGTACTACTACAGGGCAACGGACTCTTCTTATAAAAAAAGAAATCGCTAAACAAATGCAAAAATAAATAACTCCGAAACAGTCTTACAATTCGCAGAGTTATATTGGCATTACATTCTCTAAGACAGAAGACAACCAAAATCTAAGTATCAAGTACCCAAACTCAAGGATGAAACGTGTCGCAACACGAGAACCGAAGCTAGAACCTCGTTGTTGGAAGAGGCACCTAAAACTACTAGACGAACGGGGCGTTCGAAACCTGTTTATTCTACCTAAATCCACCATCGGTGGCCAGGCGGTAACTGTCAAAATAACACCGACAAACTAAAATAGACTGTACAATTCCTACATAGGGTCTAAAATCCACTGTGCGGGCCGTCATTAGCATATAGTCAAAAATGTGATAGTGAGCTGAGCTACAAACGATAGAAATATTATTTTAGATGCCAATGAAGCAGCAGTGGACGGATGAAGCAGTAAGGTTCTAGGTTGTGAGCCTGTGTTGGATGTCCTCTGAGACACGGCTCGCTTAGCTGCGATGATGAGGTAATTACGGAGGCATTCAATCAATAGGATCGATGAACTGAGGAAAGAGGTGAAATGATGACATCATACAAGAAATATATGAGTTTATCAGCGGCCCTGCTTGTGTGAAACTTTTTATTTTTTCGAGTTGAACAGTACCTACTTAAGTATAGACTAATTCGGGAGTCCCAACCATTCGATTAGACCGTAAATGACACTAGATCAAAAACTGAAGCGTCGGAATCACGATCAAAAATGTCGTGAATTTGTACTCACCGCGTCTGTACGTAACTTCTTACTTCGAAAGTCAAAAAGATAATAATGATATAAATATTATGTACGAAGTTACAAACCTCATATTGATACTAATTTATTACCTAACAACAAATATTAACAATAGTCTAAACGGGTATTGAGAAACAAATAGACCTATTTGAAAACATAGCTTAACTTTCCAATATTACTAAAATTCTAATTAATTAGTCGAATCTTATTTGAAAGAACTAAGTCATTTGCCTGTATCAGTGTATCGCTTCTCCGTGAATACCCATAGAACCTCGGATGTCACTTGCCTATCACACGTCATTTAAGAACAAAAACCTGGTTTTGGTAAAGTTACAAAGGTAAAAATAGAATTCACATGCCGTCTCGCTCGCCATGAGAACCGAAGAACAATCTCTCTTACGGCTCGGCCGATTTGAACGTACGTAAGCAGCTAATGAATTATATTTTTACATAACATTAGCGTCACGCCTTTTACTCAAAGGGACTGGCAGAAGTGTTTTGTTGATATGTGAACTTTAGGGGCAGCCTGAGTTAGGGTCTATGTATAAAATTAGGCAACCCTGCCGCCTACTAGCGGGTCATAGACCCAGTTTTATGCTATAACCGTGATATTTCTAGCCGCCTAAATGTGTGTAAACTATACAATTCGTTAGACTTGGGTTTCAAACCCAGTGACGATCCTAACCATGTTAGTCACTAAGCAAATTCTAAACTATTTTTTTTTATTCAAATCTATCCTTCAATCTGTAAAAATATCCTTTTTGTACAGTATTTTTGGCGTTAACTATTCATGGTATTATCGAAAAATCCTTGAGAATTTCAACTACGACGCTACTTCGGTTCAGCGGATAACACTTCATTTTGAGCTCGCAGTTCAATCTATTTACAATAGTTGGACTGGCTTTCGAGTCATCATTAACTAGAGTTGAACCAACAAACGTTAACAGTAGAAGCACCTGAAAGAGCTTATTTGATTGGTATCGCCCAAAATGATGATTTATAGTATTGAACTCTAACCACGCAGGTTTCACAAGTGCCTTAATTTTTATTGTATATTCTTGACATGTTGAAGTGCTGGTTTTCATATCATAAGTACCAAAACAATTTTAACAAGTTTTTAGAAGCATTTATTTTAGTTCCCATTTAAGAGAATTTGCCACTTCTTCCCATAGGATAAGAGTTAATCTTAAGAGTACCCAATATAGATCTTTTTGTGCCATAAACAACACAGCGTAACCTAACAAATTAGTTTGCCCAGCACGGTGATTATACTGATGAATATGTCTCAAGACTGATCATTGTTTTAGCCTAGAAGGTGACTCTATTTAATCCGTAGAACCAGTAGAAGTTCACTGGCAGATATTAGAGATGTGAAGAAGATAAGTAGTGTTATGGTAGTGCTTGGCTGTCAGTTTGGACCCAGAAACATGATTTGTGAAAACTATAAAGTGTTTGCACGCGCTCGCCTGCTGAAGGATTCTTTGTAATATTAATTAGCGTGGTTCTTACGAATACAAGCTATATCTACTAGCGCTAAACTCAGAACACGGTATTTGTTACACTACATATTTATTGTATTTTTTCATTGGAAATATATTTTTCTCACGTTTCATATCATATGCACAAACATCCAGTCTTGAAACAAATACCTGTATTTGACGAATACATATTTGAGCCAAACAAGAGTCCAAATCGTATCATTGCGAAGAAGCTATTTACTTCATCACTGCGACAACGTCATAAAAGTCTCATACAGAAAATCGAACTCAAATAATTACGCGCAATGCTTACCACGTTTTAGCCTAACTAATTCATTGAATACGCAAAACTTATATTCTTAGCTCTTAAAAATATAAGTACTTATCGGAGCCAGAACACCAGATTTCGCATTCAGGTCAGGGACAGCTGAGATCGGAGCCAAGCAGGGATTTATCAGAGGCTGCGGATGCTCCCGGGGACGCTTTGCCGCAAGATATTCGTAGCATGGCTAGTCTAGACCTGCCCCGTTACCATGAACTCTTAAAGCAGGACATTTTCCGTTATGGAAGAGAGACGCCGCGTCGTGCGTTGTACGATGACGTCTCGCTTCCTCAACGGAAAACGTCCTGCTTTAAGCTTCATGGTAAGTGCTCTGGACATTGCTTGGCTAAGAATAACTGAAAATATAGGTACTTCTTAGATTTGTCACAAAATAGTGCCTATAGGTATACAGGTCCTAACAGGATTCACGCAAGACCTGAAAGTAGTTTGTTTGTTCAAAATATGCCTCTGATCTGATCGAATTCCGTCATAATTTATAATTGGAAATTTTGCAGATTTTTTTTTCACTCGCCTTCAATTTGAATCTTCAGTTAATAATAAGTAAATACAATCTTTTGTTTAGAACAATTTCTTCTCTAACGCAAAGAAATAAAGCTTACCTTAAATGCACGACCGATTTTGTAGTTCACTCATAGCTATCCTTACCTAAACAGACAACAACATCTATTTTATGAAAAATGACTAGGGTTGGATTGACTAAATTAAATTATAAATAATATTTAAACTTATAATTTAAGAAGCTAATTGGGGTATCTGAGGTCTTTCGTTAAATCTGGGACATCTTGTATATGTCTCTCTACGAAGTGAGATGCCTCCTTATTGTATACGATTTTTTTTTCAGGTATTTTTAAGTACATTTTTCACACCTTTACTCTCTTTGGTAGTAAACTTACATCCACAATAATAACTGCTGTCCGATTACCAGGTTGGAGAATGTGTTATTAGGTTTTAGCAGAAGGAAATAGCAATGCGTCTACGAAAATTGGCAGCGCCATCTATCTCGCGGAGCTTATTAACTCTACAAGGGAGGATAGTAGATTCCTTTCCAACCCTTTTAGAAACATTTTTGCGATGATACAACGCATATCTAAATTTCAATACCCAGATACATAATTATTTGCACTTATAGTCAGAAACTTAAATCTACCGTATCAAAAAAATCTTAAATTCAATACTTATTATTGATTCAGGTAATGTAAAGAATCCTATATTAACTTTATCAAAACCAAAGAAACCTTTACGTAATACAGTAAAGTGTGAAATCGTAATTTTCTAAGTTACAGCAACATTACCGATTGGCAGCGAAGTCGTAGCACGAGGTTAGTATATACGTATACATAATGCGTATTTTTGTATACTGGCAACAAATTGTTCTTGTACTGTACACGTAGTGGAAATTGAAACTAAGTGTGTGTTGTAGATAAGAGTGGCAGAGCTGTGTAGAGACTAATCAACTCTAATAAACGCTGATGGTGACGACTGACGGCGCGAGAATTAACCTTCACAGAATTACACACACTTGACTGTTCTCAAGTGGCGACACCGAAATGTACACCGCTCGGAGTTCGTCACTACCATGGTGTTCGAATACAATGGATAGAATTAGTATTAGCCGGTTAATGAATAAAGATTACTTTCAGTCGTGTATAAATTAGCAAAAAACTTGACTCTACCAACAGTACCTAACAACTGTAACAAGTATAGTATTTTCCCTGCGTTTTATCCTCATTTCTGTAGTCTGAGGTTTCACCTAATATTAGACCGAAATATTCTATAAAATAGTTATCATACTCGTAACTTGACCTTTGTTACAGGAAAGTATCGAGGAACCTTAAGTAGTAGCCGATGTTTATATTTTAAACTTGACACAAGGTAAAGGTTACTCATTCATGTCATTAAGCGGTCAATAATGAAGTTATTTTAGTGAGTGTTACGTCACATATTATCATGGCTACGTCACAGCAGCTGATAAGCACCAGCTCCAAAAATATTACGTTAAGTTACTTGTAACTCGTGTCGAACTCACGATGATGTTGTGTGTGGTATATTTCTGTTAAGTGTGCGCTCTACCATAATTACTAAGAGTTTTTGCGAACCTATTGAAATGGTGATAAGAACAGGAAAGTTGTCAAGAGAGTGTTTTATTTTTATGTGGTTCCATATTATTATTATTAAATATTATGTTTTTAATAAATAAAACATCACTTACGAAATTATTTTATATATAATGAGGTCGTAATATTATTAAGCTAGCCTCTTAAGCGACGGACGAATTGTATGCATTAGCATCAAGTATCAAGCCTTTAGAGGGTGCCTGCCAGTCAATGTACTGAGTAATTAATTAAACAAAATAAACCCACGTGGGGACACCTACCTCTACAATATGTATATTTTGTATAGGTATGTTTATTATTATAGAGCGTGTCTGAATGTGGACCTCAAGTATTCAATTCGAATTTGGCCAAAATGTGATTAAACAATTATGCAGTCACTAGTTGCGCCCCGCGGTGTTAGCCGCTACATTTTTGTCGGGATTAAAAGTAGCCTATGTATTAATCCAGGGTGCCAGCTACCTCCATACCCAAAAAAATCTAACAAAATCGGTCAAGCCGTTTGAGTGGGAAGAGGTAAACAAACATTCAAACACACTCACAAACTTTTGCCTTTATAATATTAGTGTGAGTGTGATTTACATGTTACTGATACAAAAATAACTAAATGATGAAATAGGTTGCTTGAAAGATTTTCAGCTATTGCGCAACATTGCAGTTGTAAAATCTTGTGCATTGAACATCTGCCGGGATTCCCTCAAATCTTGGAGTTGCCATTAATCAGTTCTTGAAAGCGTAGATTAGTCCCTAAGTATAAAGAGCGGTCACCAATCCAAAAATGTACTACGGCACCCACTCTTTGACCTAGAAGAGCAGGGGTTTGCACAGCACCATTACACCGAGCTTAACACGTCTTCCTTCATGCAGTAAATAACACGGGGCCTAATACCGCACCGACATACTAACGCCTCTCTCTCATCCTTACGACTACATGGAGATGCTCAGAGCGGTGTTTTTATAATAATTGTTCGTTTAATACAAATGTTACTGTGTTTTGATCATGTCAGAGGACATTCAGTTCTTATACTTATTCTTGCAGTTCTTCTCCGATGGAAGAAGTCACTAGTCTATCTAACAATGTCTTTTGGTGGATATTATATAAATGGATGTCTGAAATGTTCAATTGTTGTACGCTTCGGATCATTTCGAGGAATGTTATTTTTTGACTTTTTCAACGTCATATAGACAATAATGATTTGTAGATACCGCTGACATAAGAAGCGAGCATGTATTGTGTACGTAATAACACATTTTAATTAAACATTAACATCACGCCTGGATATCCCGAAGTGGTAGGCAGAGGTGTACATATAGTACACCCAAATTTGCCAGTTATGTAATAGGTCCCAATGTAATAGGAGACAGGCTCGAGTCTATTGCAATCAACCGGGCTCAAACCCAAACTCCGTGCTGCTTCTAAAAATTACCTATTGGAAAAACACAGTAACACTTTGCTCAGCCCGAGATTCGAATCCATGGTCAGCAGATGCGCTTAGCGACTACTGGAACAACGAGGCAGTCATACATAATAAATGGCGTCCAATGTAAGCCTAAATAAGTTACTAAATGCAGTTGGGAAACATACAAGCGCTTTATGTTACCTAGGAATCGAAACCTGAGTATTAACCAGATCTTTTAAACCCATAAGTAGCTGTTTATGTAATAATTACACCAGGAGAAGCCTCTACAAAAAACGTTCGTCGAAAATGGTTACATTTTGCTCTTGATGATACATAGCTGGCTGTTGTTATGTATAGTGGTGCATGTAGGTCATAGGTTAACAATTTATCTGCACAATGTTCAATACAACATTTTTAATATCAATCCGTACGCTATTTATACGTTATGTACTTTTTGGTAATGTTTTTGAGACTGGATATCATTTTGATAAAAAATATTTAAATAACTGATCGAGGTGAAAATTGAGCAACCAATTTTTTTAATAATAAAAGTATATTTATCAGAGAAGAGCATACATGCCACTTGCATCTGACTACGTACTCAATATTCTTTGTATTTAAAATAAAAACTATATAGAACCCGTGGAGTGCTGGACCAGAACAGCACTCTCCGCATTTCGGCCCGTAGGTGTCGTAGGACGCGACTAAGGTAAAATCCAGAAGATGGGCGGCAGCATCTACTGTAACTTCACCACCAATACTACGACCCCAAGCTACGTACAAAGCGTGGGAATTATGGCAACCCCCTCTTTACGGGGACGGCCTTTGTTCAACAGTAGACGTCTTCCGGCTGATGATGATAAAAAACGAACTTTCTTAGTGACTTCCAAAAAAAATGAATACGGATAGGTTCACAATACCAATAGGAATGCTGAACGGCTACTGTTAGAAGAAGTTACAGAAACGTAAGAAACCCTCTCGAAACTGTTGATAATTAGAATCGTGGAAAACTTGTACATTTGTTAGATTGATATAATTAACCAATAATATTAAAAAGTATACCCAAACTGTAGCGCATTCTTAACTTATATAATCAACGTAGGTACTCCTATTTAAAATAACTTATAATTGATATTATGTGTGCACTTGTTGGTGAACATAATCTTCTAGTCAAAGGTAAACCTGTAGCTTTTCAGTTTTATTTATGTCCAAGAAAATTTTGACAATAACAATATTAAGATAGTAAAATCACTAAGTATGTTCTCTTGAATAAACAGCGGCACTAAATCGTTTATGTAATTCAACCAACGAATTTGTCAAGTAGCTTGTGAGAATTAAATAAACCATAGAAAACATCTAAGTTACACACAACGTATTTAGAAGGAAGTGCAGCATCTAAGTAAAATAAAAAAGCAAAAGTAATGTAAATGCAAAAAAATAAAGCTATGTATTAAGGAGGTTATTACATTGACAAAAACTGCGCAATTAATTAAAAGGCGTCATCATTACCTTTCCAAATACATAAGTGCCTAGGTACTATATTTTTTTCGATACCATCTCCGCTGATAGCATTATCAGGTATTATCGCTGTCTGACTCAGGTCGACAACCTAACAACTGATTCGGCAACTCTAACCTCACCTTTACCATTTTGTCATATGTGGATATTATGAACCCTTTTCATCCCGTTATTTACTTTGTGGCTAAGGACGTGTTACCTCATCCCCTATTTGGGATGACGTATATGGCATAAAGTAATATTCATGCTAAATGGACTCAAGGAATAAGCAGAAAGACATTAGAGTAGTGGAATGCTTTCAGCCAGATTGAGGTAGAGGCTCAGCGCCTGCCCTAAAGATTCAAGTTCGACTCTGCGCCAAAGTATTACGAAAAGATTTTTTTTCTTGGTAGTTGGAATATACTTATATTGTTTTATGAAATGCAAAATAATCTGACCAGGCATTGCAAAGACACCCGTAGGTGATATTATAAACACAATGCGAACCCGGACTTTCGCACTGTGCCAGTTGACTCATCAGCTTAAAGGTCCTTCTCACAGCGACAAATAAGATTGAAGGTATATAATATTCCATCGTCCATTCGCTCCCTATTGCGACCTATCTCTGCCGTAATAAAGCAGCATTGATCATTGCTGGCGATAGTGAGTCGTATTTACAAACCGGCGTCGAATGAAAACAAACAAGCCGAGTCAAAGGCGTCCTAAAGGTGACTTTAAAATAATTATTCCGAGCTAGATGTAAAGGATTCGCTCGAGGATTCCATTCAGCCATATTTCTGTGTAATTTTGTGCTGTTCACGCATTTTGTGTAGCGGTATTTAATTTGTACCTATGTCTGTTGTTTATTAGGCTGGAGTTTAGATGAGCAGGTTTATGCTATGGGTATGGGGCTGCATCGGTAGGTTGGTGCGAATAGTCGAGAGGATGAAGTTTTAATTTTGAAAGAGTTTGGCGACAAATTAAACTCAGTTGGAAAATAAACTACAGTGGTCTGTAGTAGAAATACAGTTGAAATAATATGCATTCTTAGTGATATTAGTATTAATTATAAAATTAGAGTAAGGTGCTAAATTTGACATTTACCCCAAATCCCCACAGATATTTTTCAGGTCAGATTAGGAATTCCAAATAATACTGATGCTTGGCGCATTTAGGACCCCGGGCTCAAAGCCAAGCTTTGCACATGCGCTCTTTAGAGTAATGCAGTGGTTTGAATTAAAATACTAATAATACATTAATGTTTTATTGGTTTTGATAATAAAATCTCTTGGTGTATTGCAGATATAAAACTAAAATTAGTTGGATGATTCATAGTTGAATCATCATCTTGCTATGCTATGCTATCATAGCTTGAGAACGGTAAAAAGATTCGTAAAGCACTATTGCCAAACACCACGCTCGATTACTGGATCGCTGATGATTATAATCATCATTATCACCATCAGTCTTCCACCGTTCAGGCCAGGTACGAGTGTAATCTATTCAATATATCTCACATTTTGGACTCTCTAAGAAAATCAGTATAACATAAACATACCTCCATAAAATCACGCCTGCACTCTCCGAAGAGGTAGGTAGAGGTATTCTGCTTTATCATTTAGCTGTCCAAAATAAATCCCATGATCAAAGCTATCAAGCATATTTCGCAGGGAGAACCTTCACAGGTTTGAACTAGAAAGAATTGTATTACTATTCCTTCATGGAAAAATAAGACATATTGACATAATAGGATGTAGGAAAACTCAGTAAGAATACCTTGACAGTTGACATTATCAAATGAAGCCTTTAATGCGAGTGATACTCGTGGTGATCAACGTTCGCTACTCGACTCGACTTGTTCCCGTTGACAACGCTGTAATGAACTAATATAACAGTTACTATACTTATTTTATACTATAGTGTCGTAATGGCCCAGTGGTTGACGAACCAGAATTGGGAGCATAAGTTTGTGGCATCAAACTTTGATCAATGAAAAGGTTTTTACGACTGCCCAAAAAAAGGAGTGTAATGTTTTCAGGGTTCACGCGACTCGCGATGGAACTTGTTTTTCACTTTTTAGTCAGTCATGTTTTTAAATTTTTTTGATTATATTTTTTTAGTCTGTTATTCTTAGAGTGACTAACAGCAAAGACAACCATAATGTTTACGTGAACTCAATGCTCTACAATCCGAAATGAGTAAGCATTGTGATCAATGTCCGTTCTTTCTTTGTATGAGATATAGCCCTTACTGCGTATGACTATCAGGCATCCCTGTAGCGTAGCCAGAGGTGTTTTTCTTTATCAGAAGTCTTTATGTACTAGTCGTATGTATACCTAAGGTAACGGGCCTATTGCCATTTATCGTAAGTGATGAGCAAAAATAATAATTAGTAATTTTTTCATCCTTTTTCAACATCTTCTGCTGGAAAGTGCTATTTCTTTTATTAGTTACAACTTTACAACTATATTCGTATTTTCTTTAGGCAACGCCCAAAACAAAAGAAAGCAAGTGAATTATTTATTCTGTTGTCTGGGTTCCAAACCTCACATGATTCTTACTCTACAGATTAACTTTGCAATATTTTCTTGAAACTACGGCTAGGTCTAGTTACTTTTACAACACATAATGCCAATGTTTAACACGGCCGTCGTTAAATTACTAATTCACTATACTCGCACGCCTAGCACTTTTTATTACTTCTCTCATTTACATAGTAATTCAAAGACGCATATCTTCGGTATTAGTTAGGAACCCATTTTCAAGGAAAATATTCGGGAAATCTTTGTCCAATTTATGTTAACCCTACTAATTGATGGAATATTTAGTATTATACTTACATTAATTAAGCGCAAATCTGCAAAGGAACGCAAGTTTGATCTTTCCTTCAAACACTTTTTGACTGTTAGTACTACCTACCCCTACTAATCACCTACCCCTTTTTAATCAATTTAATTTTCCATTCCTTCGGAGAATACGGGCATGATATTATGGTGATGTTCAAAATCAATTTGAAAAGATTTGGTCTTAACTCTTAACATTTGAGGACAATACGAAGGTTTCAGAATAAGTAGCTAATACACAAACGATCCCTACGACCTTAGACACCCTATAATCACACTACTACAGTGTTGTAATCAATAGTCTTGACTGCTGACTACCATAAACCGTTTCCATTACCCTTGACGTACTGAAAACACAGAATTCCTATAACAATGGTGATGACGCACCATGCGCAGACGACGGCAGGAAAACGACGCTTATTATAAAGTGCTGTAGTGATTAAAACTCCATGGAATGACAAATATAGTTATAATGACTCGACTACCACGAAACTAAAGGAAAGGTTGTGTGTTTACCGCCTGTGTGCTGTGATATTTATGTATTCAATTGTGATTTTAACAGTCCTGTATCTCTGTAGGAGAAGGGTTATGAAAATGTTAGGAACTGGATGAAGCTGGCCGGCATCGGTGTAGTTGGAGCAAGTAAAGAGCTATATCCAGCCTTGTGTAAATGATATGACTACTCTAGAAGTAGTCAACGTAACTTTACGTCTGTTCTAGCCAAATGAGTAGGCAGCCAACTCATGTCACTGGAGAAGCGACTAGGAGTTTTCTTGGTCATTCCACCAACCTTTGCCTATGCGGGCATGAGACTTACAGAGAGTCGAAGACTTCAATGCAGTAGCAAATAATATTGGTAGTAACTTTTTTTATTTATTAAAAAGGCAATCCTGGGAATTTCCTCTGTATCGTCAGTGCGTTTCACAAACATATAGAAAGAAGAAATGTAGGTAGTAAAAAAAATGGAGTATATAATGTAAATTGTTTTTGTTAGTAATGTCCAAATGTCATATAAAATAAATATTTAAAGAAAAAAAAATATAAAAAGAAATATCAAATACACAAACACCCAGAATCGGGACAAACATCTGCGGATCGCACAATTTTTTGTCATCTGCGGGAATCTAACCTGCAACCCTTAACGCAGCAGTCCAATCGCTTAGCCATTGCGCCATTCTGGTCGTCAAAACTTTATATTTGTCATACGAGAAGTGTAGTATAGTAGTTCTTAGAATTGATTATGATTGTAACCAGCTCTGTTTAACTTATAAATAAATTCGGGACTAACATTGATGTCCAATGGAAAAATTGCCTTCTTGTCTGAGAATAAAATTTACTTACTTGACTTACCAAATCCGTCTGTTTAGCCAATGCGCCGTTGGAGTCGGAGGTGTGCCTCATTATATAAAAACACGTTCGGTATGATAATGAGACAAACATTAGTTTTGCGCGAAGTATTCAAGGGCTGTATGGTTTTTATTTTTTTGTACTCAGCCGCTGTTTACATAAATCAAAATAACAAATTTGAAGTGTTTCAGTATTGATAATTAAAATAACAATTTTAATTCCAGTACACATCTGATATGTGACCACATCCAAAACCATTTAAGGCCTTTTTCTCAGGCTTTCTTCTTTTTACCTGACTGTAAAAAGGAGGGTTGTATTTTTCTAACTGAATACAAGTGTATAAATAAGCCTTGCTAGTTCTTGCTTTTTCTGTCTAACTTTTATATACGTCACTATAGAGTCTGGCTCAACGAGCTTTGTTGGTGGAATTAAAAAAAATTGGAAGAGATTTGAAGACTAGACCGCAGAAGTCAGGTAGCAGCAGTAGAAGTCAGGCTGTGGATGTTGATGATGATAATGATATCAAGATACCCAATCAGCATGACAAATTAAAATGTTCTAAATAAATGAAAAAACTGTAAGTATCGCAATGGAAGCGGTATACTGTTTCAAACACGACCCATTAAGTTTACATCAAGTGCACTGCGCTCCCCAGCATCGGCATACCTTGAGTTTGACTTGTTGATGTTAGTCAAAGACCAAGTGTGCGTTGTAGATATTATTTAATTAAATACCAATCATCATATTTAATTCATATCATAATTAATAATGCTTTTTAATTGATACGGAAATTATTTCTATTCATTTTATATTTACAAAAATTACAATCTTGCATTTACAATTACAATCACTTAACTAAGTCCATGTGAATCATTTTACAACCTTTTGATTATTGTTTATTTTTTCTACTAGTGATTTACTGTCAGGCTGAAGCGTAGAAAAAAAAACCTGTGTTGAATATCCCCGCAAGCGCTTTACGGCTTTGAACTGAAAATGTATTTGCAAACAGCTTTCTACTCATATAGGAAATTCTATATTGATCTCTAAGTAAAACCTTTTCATACAATAATTGAAAATTTGTCTGTCGCGTTTATACTGATTAATTACGAATACTAATGATAAACTATTACAAACAAATATTACCTACTTATTATAATAATTTGTCAGACGAAACGTGTACGGTAAAGTTGTTGCATGCTCTGCCCACCCTTTCGAGGATTGATGAAGACGTTGATACACAGATTTTTTTTTGTTAACGTACATCTAAAGTCATTTTATTGTCTTTCATAATAAAGATGTTGTCGTCGTTATTTTTCTGTGAAAATTAACGTCGGAATTAATTTAAAAAAAGTATGATTTCTGAAATCTACTGTAACCACAATGTACACTTAATACTGATAACAGATTAAATAAAATCTGTCGATTTCAACATGTTACTGAAATGATTAGTCTCTCTAGTAGTACTCTACATTTAAGACCGGAATTGTGTAAAGTTAATATTAAGTAAATGATGATTGTATACTTTTTTGGCATGTGTTTTCCTACTGTTCTGCAAATGGCTCCTCAATATCCTAGCGAACACCTTTGTCCAAGGCCGAATCACCGTTATAATGTCGTTTGGGCTGCCTACACTTCGTACGCAGAACTCTACATCATCAAATACATCAGACACCCAGAGGGGTTACCCTAATGTTATAATGTAACCCTTGTTTTATATCAAAGCTTTGGAAATAAGTACCGTTACAGAATGAATTGGAATACGTTTTTCGTATATTTGAATACAATGTTATCAAAGTATAAATGAACTGCTCATACTTGAAGTAAATAAAAACGCTTCTCATTAATACATTCTCGCAAATACGAGACTCAATATGTTTATTTAACTTAGTAACAAATCATACCTACATAACATTTTTCAAGTGCAGCAGTAAAACGATACTTTCAAGGAGTCAGCTTTGCGCATGCGTCGCAAAATTGCAGGGTTGGCGACTCGCGCGCACCGTGCGCACTGCGCATGTCACTGGCAGGTTGACGCATGCGCCCAGCGCCGTTTGCACACCTTGCGTTTAACACATACGCTTTCTTGCTGCCTTTTGAAATCGAATCTATTAATATATTTATACATGAGTGGTTGTTTATTAGAATTTTATTGTAATTATACGTATAAATAGGTTAGGTATGCATTGTTGTCTTCTAGTTCTAGACATGGAAGAGGTCTCCATTGTGATTTACATGGGATTTATTTATCTATTAGTAGTCTTTTGACTGGACAAAAATAATTAATTGGATTTCAGTTTATTATAACATCATTAATCATGTTTATAAATAAACCGAATTATAGTTTGGATATTTTTCACAAAAATGCATATTGGCCTGAAAGCTAATAAAATTTTAAGGGAAGCAACATGTTCATAAAATTGCTTCTCTAATTTTTTTTTCATTGTACTGGTTTGGTTTGAAATCTAGATGAAATAAACAGATACCTAAAATACAAAACAATAACATGCAGGTAAAGGGAACAAAAATAATCTTACAGTAACTCGTAACTCCGAGTCTTACAGTAGAAAGCCAAACACTCAGGCACTGCGCCAACCGGTCATAAAAAAACAGTAATTTTTAAGTTAAATAACATTTCATGAAATTAATAATATCGATTCACTTTATTACAAAACACTTCAATTTATTCATTAGTATTAGAAGCAACTCCCGCGCCGCGAAATTCAAAAATAGACCGATGCTGCATAATCGTCCTGTCCCACTTAAATATAAGACTGGTATAAACAACACATCGGCTTTAAGATATCATCAGCGGTATTCTGTTAAGTATACCTACAGGATGCAGAATGATACTTGGTAAAAAGTGCACACGCAGTTGGAACTTTATTTTATTTCGCCACAAACTCGTTCACTCGTTACCCGACAGAAATGCTCGGTCATCGTGACGGACCACTGCGACTCTGCATGCACATTTTTACCTTTATTTATTTATTCAAACACTATGCAATACGATATATTAATAATATCGCCCGACCCAAATATTTATAATAGGAGCGAGTACTCGAAATTACCACCGAATGATTCGAGTCTTCGGCGCGGTATCTGTAGCAACAATATCGATCGGCACACGCCCCATTGCCGGCGAGCTATCCGTGCCGCGGCGCGCTACCTTAACTGCACGCGGAATGGAACGCGACAAACTGAAGGTTCTTTTGTCATGCGGTGATTTGCAAAACGTACCTAAACACGGTAAGGGCGTAGTCGGTCGACAGCCAAGTGGCGCACTCTCGTGAGAGATGAACGAACAGATAAATCTGAGAGAAATGTTTGGTTGCGACAATATTTCGTCTAAAACATACATTGCTGGGCTCGCACGTATCGAATGCTCCGTGTTCTCTGGGTGCGCAGCAATGTACGCTGCGTTAATAAATTAGCTCAGTAGTGTTTTGCACGACAACGGCACGTAGTAAGGGGCGCAGGGTCGCAGAGCTAGTGCGGCCTCGCGGCCCTCTTCGCCGCAACGCAAATCGTTGAAATCAAAACTTTCACGCTACGAGAGCGCTACGAAGTTTTACTGCTACGAACTTCCTGCTACGCCGGCCGTAGCGCGGCGCACTCAAAACTTTGTTCAGAAAGCTTTTTTATTTGTCACTTTCTGTTATCAGTTAGCTGAAAACTTGAGCGCTTTATGATCGTGCGTTAGGATTCATATTTCAATACTCTGGGTTGTTATCATGCGCGTAAATATCGTGTCTCAGTTGTCCGTGTCTAGCAACCAGTTTAATATTGAGTTCTATTTAATTTTCATAACTGTTAATATAATTGGGGAAATATAAATTAATTAACTTACAGCCACTCTCAATATTTAATATGCGGGAACTCAGTAAGAAAGATATAAAATAATAGGTTCATTGGGATTGACAATGCACAAGTAAGAACCATGTTTAGTGATAAACACGGGTATTTCCAGCGGTCGGTCTCGGCGGCTCGGACGGAGGCATTGTGGTGTCCAGGCGAGCAGCAGGCAGGTCTCGGTTCAGTTTTGTTGTTCGTGGAAGCGAGTCGCAGGTGGGCCGCGCGCCGAGCCCCGCCGAGCGCGCTCGCTCGCCTCTAGAACGTCGTATGTGGCGGGCCGCGCGCCGCGCCAGCTTCAGTCTGCGCTCGGCCACCACCCTGCTCGCTTGTGTCAGTGACGCCGTGCTGTGACATATTTGACAGTTGTTATCGTGAATATCGTGTGATGTTTTCGTATCGGAACTATGGTGTATCCCAATGAAAATGTGGAGTGATTTCCAGGTAAGTCATACAAATAACACGTTTGAATTAGTTCTGTATGCCGTTTGAAAAGAATTCGTATTTATTTCGAATTCGACTCGTTCCCAGTTACACTTTTTGTGTAGTCTACAGTTTGTTACCAAGTTTGTGATACTAATGAAACTCTAAATCTAGTCAAAGCTAGGATGTAGTTTAATCATCTTCAGGCACTTGTAGGAGCTTTTGTTTACATTAAGTTTTGTTAAAAATTTCGCAACTTTATAAGCTTTTTTAGTAAGTGGGTAGAATCGTTGAAGTCTTTGAGGAGTAGTGGGTAAAAGAAGAACCATGATATAACTTTTTGTCTGATGTTGATTTTTATTGTACGAATTGTCTACTTGATAACTTATGTACAGTTAGCATTTTAAGAAATATTTATATGTTGAGTATCTGTGACATCATTCTCATATTGTGTTTCTTTGTGTTTTTAACAAACTTAAATATCATTTATATCTGTTGTTACTTATTGTGAAGAACATTGGGCAATAATTTTGAATAGTTCCCTTTATCTCATATTAGTTATTGTCAAACTTAAGTATTAATTACACATCTCCAAAATTAGTGATTGGAAATTCATAAAGCATGCGCGCCTTTTTTCGAAGTGACAGCTCGGCTTGTTTCCGGCGACCTGTCAAACGCCATGTGATAGATAGAAGGGCGCATTCGGTGGAGTTTTAAATCAAAGCGCGGTATTCGGCTCGAATCTCGATAACTGCGCGACGCTCGAGGCGAGCGAGAACTCGTCACAGAAATACGTAGTTGTTGGTGTCCCGCTCTATCGCGCGGCGCGGTCTCGCTCTGGCGACGGGTGTTTTTGTGTCGGAGCGGGTTTTTTGTGTGCCTGCCGAGGCTGGCGCGCGGCGCCCGCTCGCTCGACTCCACTGACTCCACATTAATTATCGCCGAGTTGGCTCGCCAGCGCCAGCCAGCGCTAACGCACTTTACTTTCTATATTGCTGCGATATTACTGGACTCTTTACAATGCGTCGTAGTTTTTACGTGAAGATTATGAATAAATGCATGTCCACTGCGATTCGATAAACTGACTAATACAGAAATTTCATTAGTCATGAATTAGGTAGATATTTTTTTGGAACCTCCAAATAAGAATCGACTTGCAATAAACGAAGTTCCATGCTTCATTGCTTAGTCTTGTTTTGAAAAACCGTAAACGAGTAGGACTGTATGCCAAGTTGGTGGGTTTTCCTACTAGCAAAGCGGCGTGGCTAGGGGCGCGTTACCATGGCAACCGCTGGGGCGCCCCGCCCAGCGCCGGCCTAGAGCACCTCCTCCACTCCTCTTATTGAGATTTACTCCTCGACTGGAATCGCCATTGGCGAGTCCACTGTTCGCTTTGATGCCTTTGCTTTTCTTTTTTATACACGTTACACTAATGAACGAAACACCCTGCACTCGAGAAATTTATCGATATCCTTCTTACAACTTCTTTTGTATTTAACATAGGCAGGTACTGTCATGTTAGTAGCTTAGATTAGCTAAAGTTTACACTTTTTCATCTTCTTTTCTTTAATCAACCGTCACCCTAAGTGATACATACCCAAATAAACGATAGGAACGCGTCCGTCTTTCACAAAACTTAAAACTTTTGTTTCGTAGCTCGAATCGTTCCAAAATACATTATTCATACGCGCATTTTCAGTACCAAAAGAAAAAAAGCCTTGTTGGGACTTGGGACTACATTATGTCAACTTTGTGGTACATCTGAAGTCCCATCTAATGGTACAGACGGACATATCTACGGTCATGCGTCATCTATGTAGAAGAGATGCTTTATTTTTATCGATGATGTCTTGTAAGGGTTGAATAATGTCATATGTGTTACTCTTGTCCGTCTGTTTCGTAAATTTGGCTCATCAGCACACAGCAACAACATTTAAATAACGCGTAACCCTTCTTCTAAAAATATTGTGTTATAAATAACCCTGTATCACCAAAATAATGTAAATTCCATACTATTTTTGTTCCTCATACACTTCTAAGTATAAATTAGCATGTTGAGTGAGCTGTCAGCGTAGCATATAGAATACAAGACGTGTAGCTATCAAAGTTGGCAGTAGACCTATAGGGGAGGGTGGGGGTGCGTGGAATGCGACTTGTTGCCGTCACGTGAACTAAGAAACTATGCACAAACTACCCTTATGCACTTACATACTTATATTTATTCCCCGCAGACAATTTAAAACTTTATTTTCAAAGATATAGAGTCTAGAATAGTTTGTATGGTATATTACGGTAACTAGTTTGGCTACCCAATGTAATAAACTAGATGCGATACCCGGTTTCGTTCGTCCGCCGCGCGCCGTTGATTGCTGGCTTTACCGTCGCGACTATCTATATTTTTAATGAGAAATGCTATAATGAAACATGTTTCAACATTGGTTTTATACAACTGACCGTTATTAGTACAATTAATATGTTAAATGTTTTGTAGGTTAGGCAAAATAATAAAGTTGAAGATTTGCTTAAGATTCCAATACACAACTAAATCCGTTGTCTGATGCAAGTAGGTGTTGTTTACAAAATGTCGAGTATGAGAGACATGCAATCTTCATTATTCAACTTACATAAGTTAAATTTAAGTATCAGTGTTGCCGGTGTACAGAAAAAACTCAGACTACACAAAACATGCATATTACCATAATAAATAGTTTGGTCCGCTGTTTCTAGTGTTATTAACCTCTTGTGTGTGAACGATCTTGGCCATATACTTAACTGTTCTATAAAAACGATGGATGATTAAAAGTCACGAAAGTGCTGGTCACCGTGACTGGTCTGTATGACCCAACGATAGTGAAAAAGGGTGAGGAGGTTGTTAGGCGGTCAAGTCCAAGTCTGCAATGACAGCTGATCAAAAGTATTTGTTTATCTACTAACCGTTCAACTATGTTTATTTGTCAATCGATGGATTCTTCGCGATGATTCCAAAGTAATTTGCATTGACCACATTTTCTTAAATGTATGTTCATTTTTAAGTACTGAATATTCCACCTTATGGCACTTTAAACATTCTAAAATGTTGAAAATTAGTGAGTCTTAACCACAATGCTATATTTAGGGGCACTACGAAACATATCTATCGAATCAATTATGTTATTAGAATTACACTCTAAAACACGTAAAACTGCCGAAATGCATTGCTGTGACTGATCAAATTATGTCCTGCTATTGGTATACAAACAACAAAGAATAGTCAAATCTGTTTGAAAAAGTAGATAGAGTACATTCTTAACCGTAGCGCTTTTTCCGTCGGACATGACGCGTTTTTGCGAGGAACGCTCACATGAAATATCAACTAAGTAACCTATTGTAATTAAAATGTATTGTTCTTATTGGTCTTCAGCATATTACAAAATTATGAGAAGCTCTACGCTTCGTAGTATGACGTAGCGACGGCACGCTACGGTTTACTGTTACTTACCAAATAAGTTATTTCTTTTTCAAATTTGTGTTCATTTCTTTAATTATCTTTTATGATATATTGAAAAATATAAGTAGCACTTTCCTTTCATGTTAGATACTCGTTTAAACTTTGATCAACTGTCCAATGTAATGAAAGTATTATGTTCAGATTTACTGGTTTTTATGAATCTAATTAGATGATGAGAGGATTGCACTTTCAGACAACGAACATGTCCCTATAATGCCATAGTATACACATAATGAAGTGACGTCGATCGTATCAATTTCTCGCATTCAGTAACTACACCGTAATGATCGTAACAATGCAAATAGTTCCCATTTATGGCGGAGATTCTAACCTCACTCCACGCACGTTAAATAAACATGTATGTAAACAAACGGTCTATCACGCCGCATTATGAATCAACGTCACAATGAGCCGCTCCTCCTTAAGCGCACCGCGTAATAATAACAACTTTTATTACACATTTGCCGTTAAATTCACGCTCGCATTGTAAACAATCGACCACGTGGAGTAAAAGTAATAGTAAACTCATAAACAAATGAATGAATTAGCCATAGCGGTGCCGACGTCATCGGCGAAGACACGCATAATAATCGCTTATGCAAACGAGCCTAATTATGTAAAGCATTATGAGCCGCGCCGACGTGTTTTGACATACGCTAATGACCAATTATATGGCTATTGTGTGACTCAATGAACTTGAAAGACACTACAATAATATAGGGCATCGACACGCGCGGTGAATGACGTGCCGCCGCGCCGCCACAGCCATCCATCGCCCCGACACCTGTTTAGAAAAAATATATGCGAATGTCAGGTGCACCCAATTCAATGCTCGCGACTCGCGTGTATTTTTATTAGTACGAGCGGTACCAGCTGTTTACCATTTTTTGTACGATAAAGTTGTGTCATGTTAGAAGCACATTATTACAAACTGCTGTCTGAATTCCTTTAAAAGCTATTCCTTAGGGAACATAGGTTCTGACTTTATCATGTTGTCTTTGTTGATATTCTAATAATACCTCAACAATTACTTAAATACTTTAATAAATTGTAAATATAATGGACGACTGTATCTGATAATCACTTATAATTAATAATCAGATTGTCCTGCGTCGGTATTTTGTAGAGCCATAGAGGTATCGCTATCTTATCTTCGCCGAATATTTCAGCGTGATATGAAATGGTTTTATACAAAGAATGCGCGAACTTATTAGTGTATCGATCCTTATTGCTAATTGTAACATTTTGATTTGTTTAACATTAGCCTCCGCCGAATCTACGAACAGAGAACAGGGGGATAATAATATCTTTGGCATTCGCGGAGTGTGTCTTCCACGCTCTAAATATATTTCCCATGGCCTCAATGTCGCACCGCGACCCAATTACGTCTGGCAATAAAACAATATATGAGTCGTTGAACCCTCCAGTTGGGAGTGATGGCTATGTAAACATTGCATCTGGGTAAACACGCGGCCGGGGTAGCACCGTGCCGCACGCCGCCGGACTCGAGACGCGCCGCCGCCAATAATTTATGTAAATTCACGTCATTGTATAAGAGTGATGTTTTTATTGCAATCTTGTTTTGACGGTCAAGTTCGGCACGCGGCGAAAGTTAAACAAGTACAATAACTCTTAAAGTTTTGCACCTTACATCTTAACGCTCGCCACGTGTCGCGCGCCGCTGTGTGGAGGCTGTGAGCAAGTGCTGTACATACGGTCATACCTACGAATCCCGATGAACTAACAACCGTCAGTTCGGTTTATATTATTAATGTGCAGATTAGGTAATGTTAATTCCTTTCGTAGAAGGACATAGTGTTAGTTGTGTGCAAATTAAACGTTACTGCTTACTGTGTAATAAAATGCTGCTAGTATCACTAAATAAAGTAATGTTGATACAAATCGTAAAGTTTTACAGGCATAAGGAAGGCAAAGCATCGTCAAAAATATCGGTATCCCCAACAAAAAACTTCACGCTCGAATGAAAACGTAAAAGTGGTAATTTTGATTTAGCTTCGAATGTTTGTAAATAATGTCTTACTACGGCCAGCAAGTAGCGTAAAATCTTGTTTATAATTATGATAATAGCTTTATTATATACTACTACAAATCTATTTCGTAGGTAGTAACCATTAATCACTTATGAATGAATGAATGTTATTATTATACGGCAACCGGTCAACGATATCATAATGTTGTAAACGTCATTTTATAATCATAAGCTCATAAATAAACATGATGACGTATCGCGGGTGATCACTGATCCGATCGGCCGGACTCGGAACTACTCGGAAGTGAGCTCTCCGCGTCTGCAGCCCGGAGCCCCGCGGACCGTAGGCGCGCGCGCATGGCGCATACCTCACGCATACGCGGATAATTATGTAACAATGTTTTGACATTCAACAACGACACATTTAGCGCGGACATTAAGTGGATCAATGAACTTGAGCTGTTTGTTGTGCTCGCTGTTACGCAACGATCGGCGTTTGAGTGAGATTAATGCGCGCGGATTATGGCACGCGATACATTTCAATTTACGTTCCGTTTCATTCATGACTCGAGATAATGACGACGCACTCGTTCCGCTCGTTTGTTTGCTTTTGCTTGTCGCCGCGCCGGTGTCCGCTCGCGGCGCACGTACATACACTTTACATACTCGATCCGCCGCTGATCGACCGACCACGATTTATGTGCAACCGTCGCGATGCTACGCATTCGTCACACCTTTGTGATCGGCTGCACGATACGTCAACCTCTTTCAAGTGACCAATAATTTAATAAACATTGCCGTTCGGTTGTATCCCGTGAGGTCTAGGAGCTACTGTTAATGTGTGGGCAAACATGTGTAGGCGGTGACCGTCACAGAGAAGATCGTACTATTAGCTACAAGTTTCAGCACAAGACGGCGGGGCGAAGGGAGTAAGTCTTCACCCATTGACGGTTGAAGCGCCCCGCGACACTTTCACTGCTCCGTTATTGCAGTTACTACGCGCCTACTGTGCACCCGGGGGTAACGGGCCGAGGGGGGTCCGCCACCCTATTGCATTCACCCCTCGTTCTCACCCCGCATAGGGCACGACTTACAACAAGGGTGCATGCCTACTAAATTTTAAAATACGTTATCTAGCGACGTATAGGTATCTCGTTGTTTACCTTTGACTTGAGGCATCTAATAATAGAGTGATAGAGCATTGTGGCCGCACCGAGACAAACGAATGTAAAATGTTAGTAACGAGCGTATCGACGGCGATCGTATCTCAAGTCTAGACGAGCGGGCAGTCGCTCAAAGTGGGACAATGTCAACTGTGAGGGCTCGCTATTATTTGCGTAGACACGTGTGCGTCGGCCGAGGAACGGCAGCGTGAGTGACAAGTGCTCGTGAGTCGTGACGGAAGTTTGTAAACAGCGCCGGCCTTGCTCCCGGACGCGGGCCGCTGCACTGCACCACCGCCGCGCCGCATCGCTGCCGCACCACCGCCGCACCGCCACCGCACCGCGCCGCGATCTACACTACACCCGGTCACGCACAATCTATATCGACGTGTTCCGATATCCAATTACACACTTCTATCAATCCATGAATGAAAATGATAATGTACCACCCGACCGACCGTGACAATCGATTCGATTCATATCTTGTATCCAAGACAGGTGGATTACTATTACTTACTACGGTGTAACAACAAACTATTATCACGCGTAGCATGTGCCGATGTTATCATGGCATCGAGAGTGCTGTAATCAGCAGAGGCGTCTCGATGCAACGAGCCGTGGGGGGTGATGTTCAACAGACGAGTTCGAGTCGAGTAGGCGGGCGGGGAAAAGTGTAGATCGCGGTCGCGTCCTTTGGTAGCGGGTGTTCGGCGGCGGCGAGCGGTGATTGATGGGCGATAGATAGTCGCGACTCGACATTGAACCCGTCCCGGCGGCTGCGGGCTGCACGCCTACAGTAAATATATCTAGTACGGACTTCCGCTTGTGACGTCGCCCGTGACGTGCGCGCATTCCCTCGCTGACGTAGCCGCGTAGCCGCCGACGTAACACATTTATTATACTTTTTGTTTACACTATAAAACCGTATTTACATTGTTATTGTTTTGTGGGGTCGTCGTCTTATCACTTTATTGCTTTATGGCTCGTTTGCGTTTATTGGCTACCTGTCTCTCGATTTCGTAACACACAGATGAACCAACAATTACGTGAATGAGTTTTCCATTTCGCTGCTGTACATTAATTACATCGTACACTTTCGGAAGTTTTCACGTTGTGCAGTCTTTATTTTAACAATCACCTTTTATACATACATGTACAAAGGAGAGACGGTACGAGTGTAGCTTCTGAAACAGTCATGATTGAACTACATGTTACTTAGAGTGGAAAGTATTTATTTGTACACGTGCAGATATTATTTTAAGCCGTGTACTGTTGGTTGTTAGCAAGTTAACTGGAACGCTCTCGGGAGTAATCTCCTAAGTGCGTACTGTTCGGAAGAGGCAGGCAAGGGGGTGGGGCTCATTAAAAATTCATTCTTATTTGGTAGCTCGCCTCGTAATCAGCCGCAAAGGGGAGGTTTCACTTCACGTTCTGCGTATTCTTCTCTATCTACTGATTTATTAGTTTCGAACTCAGTGCAGAGCTCTACCTTACCCGGACATGGTTTATTTGAAGATTTTACGATAACAACAGTCTGTTAATCATTGTTCTGTCCAAATCTTATACTGGCTATATACACGTTTTGTCCAATTACCCTAAGCAAAGCAAATTAGGTAATGAGCGGAGAATTAAAGAAGAAATAACAATATACGTTAAAACCTCTATATGTATGAGAGGAGGCCTTTGCCCTGCAGCGGGACAAAAACGGGCTGATTTTATAAATAACTTCTTAAAGCCTTATGTGTGTAAAGAACTTATTCTGAACAAAGGATCATCAACCCAGTTGTTTTTCTACACTGTATCAGATTTAGTTGATTATCGCCCATGCCAAAAGAACATATTTAAAACGAACTAAACATAATTAATTCCTTTATCATTGGCAGTAATAATGACATAATAGCAATAATAGTTGTATCTTACAAGTGTCACTAACCCAATATCTCGTAATTAAATGCATAGTCATACATTTTTTAATAATTGGATAATTACAGTAATGTAGTCGCTAGCGTCTGTGTGTGTTTCACCATATTCCCTATCGGGCGGCGACGGGAGGCAACCCCCGGCCCACCCCAGCACGTCTCTTTGATGTGCCGTACCATTTGCTCTGTTTACACTCGAATGATTCTCGCCTTCACGAAATGGGAAATGTTTCAAACATAGTTGCAGATCTTCGTTAAATGTTGATGGATGATTTTATATTATTACCAATACAAGGGTACATTCAGCTATTTATTAGGCGCTGACTTGTGATACGCACTTACTGAGTTACTGATGAGGTAATTAATAGTGCTACGTGACGTACCGAATTACTAAACCTAAGAAATTTTCTTTATTCATGTCATTTATTCGGAAATACATTTACTATTCATTACTACCTTTGCAGATAATGTGAACGAGTCGAGTTTCGCTGGTAGGGCTCCGTGGCGAGGGTTCGCCCCCTTCACCCGCCACCCCGCCGTCCTAATCTCCTCTAGCCCTCCCAAAGCGTGACGTCACCACTTACAGCTCTTTTTTGGCAATGAAAAAAGTGATGAATTTATATTTATTACAAATTTCTTTCACTTTTTAAGAGGTCTTCGAGGTCGTTGCTTTGTTTATTTGCTGTTCTATTAATCAGCTGTGTTACTTAATCTTATTTCAATAGAGGTGGTTTTGTTAGTCGTATGTTACTAATATGTTTGTTTCTGTATTACTATATGGTCGGCTTATAGAGTTTGAAAATGTGTGTGAGAATAAGCTAGCCTTTGGACACATTTGTGCTTGTGCATAGAGATGCAGGGCAGAATTAAAAATAAATGACAGCAAACAAGTTAAAAAGTGGTCGTGGGAAATTCGCGAAACGGCATCCAGTGAGTAGGCTCGAAAGCATGAAAAGCCTAATTGACTCACGATAAAATCGACGTCGAATGGTAAATAAACAAGGCATTTTTATAATAACGGTCCTCGACCGGTTTTGGTGTAAGTTGCGTGCAGTGGGGTGGTGATGTACGCATAAATCACAGATCAGCTGATCGGCGGCCGTTTTCCTTTTCATCTTGCTCTTTATTTAATTAATTGTTCGCCGCGGGCGGCGTGCTCTGCGCCACGGTTAAGCCGACTAACCGCTAAACTAAAGCCTCTACAAACTTACTACGTTTACCGCCGTTGTGATCAGATTATGAATGAACCACGTTTGATGTCTATTAAATCTAGTTCCTGTGTAGTACACGTCGTCGGTGGCTCGCGACTCGCGTGTGACAGTTTGTTTAGCTATTCGTCTCTCTCGTATCGATGATCATTGCTCTTTCTTTATTTGTTTTCACACTATTATGCTTTGAGATGTTGTGATCGCGTGGGCACGAGCCGAGTTATGTCATATACAGCTAACAATGGCGATTTTCACTCGTAACCAATCGACAATGACAACTGCAATGGACCGCTTTAAAGAATCGTGTTTGTGAGACGACCGGTCCTTTGTTCAGTTATCCACGCACTTTTACCGAAACAGGTGCCCTGTTTTATGTGGCATTATAATGCATTCTCTACAAGTCTCAACTACACACATGTCAGTTGTCACTCTCTCACTAAAGACGAGTGATAGCAACCCGCATACAATAATGAACCGCCCCTATAAGAACCAATTATCACAAGATTGGGTAACGCCCATTATCCTTCGACTTGGTGCGTCTGGGGTTATTTCGTTTTGAGTCGATGTGAGTTCTACACAGACGTATTTAAGTAATTTCAGTTGAGCAAGTGAACGTGTCGAGAGGGGGCACTGCGTATCGGCGGTGCCAGCGCCGTCGTATTTCTCATACAGAGCGATGTTGCAACGTCGGCGTGTAGCAAGACATCGCTGGTATCGAGCACAGAGAGCGGCTGTCACGTTGTCTTGAGCCGCGCGAGCGTATGGCACGCGTGTGCTGCGCGTGTGTGAGTGACGTCAACGCGCCACTTTCTCCATACTTTCGTCGTTGCTGGTGCGCTAAAAAACGAAGCTCGCCTAGGCGACGACTATTAATACATACGATGCGACGTCGCACGCTCTGTAGCGCGAAACGATACGGAATTATTGTTTTCTGCGTGCAATAGACGTGCGTGTTAGGTGTACAGCGTCGAGCGACTCTCCCTGGTGCACGTCGCACCTGCCAGCTATGTTCAGCGACGAGCTCTAGCGTCGTACTTTTTTCAGCTGACAATATATTTATTAGCCAGTCTATATATTGCTTGGTGGTCGGTCTTGTTGACAAATGACAACATTTGTCGGTCGCGACTACGAGCAGTCGCTAATATGTCGTACAAACAGAACGCGGACTGTTCGCTCACGCTCGCGCCGAAGGTTGCTTCGATACAGTTCACCGGTCCACTAATTTTAAGTACTTAAATTCAGTCACAACAATTTGTGCTTTAATTCGCGCTAAAATAACGAACAAGTAAAATCCATTCGTTGCCATCGCACGCCTGTCTAATTAAGCTCTGTCATAGACTCTTCGAAGGCTCTATTACGAGCCGCCTCCAAACTTAGAGCGGACTATAACGCATTTGGTATTCAATCAGTAATTCTTGCCGGCGGAGAGTGGGTTTTATGCGGGGGTAGTAAGGTCGATAACGCGAGGGTGGAGTGAAATTCAGCTCGCTCAGTGTGACAATTACGGCGATGCGGCCCGCCCCGCGCCGCCGCAATCGATAGGCCTACGGGGGAGCTGGGGGGCGCGGGGCGGCGGGGGCGGCAGTCATTACTTATGCAAAACAGCATCGGCACTGGCAAGCAGCTTGCTGGCTGCGGCTGCGGGGCCAGGCCCGCACGCACCGCCGTCGGCCGCCGGTGACCCTGCTGTGGCCCATCCATATTGACCTTACACTGATATCGATTTATCGACCCTGCCAGCCAAATAAAACTGGCTAGTGACGCAGCTCCAATATTCTGATACTGTTTCATTTACCTGATGACGCAAAATGAGGTCCTTTGTTAGGAATCGTACCGGGCGGCAAAGTTCCCCGGGCCCCTAATCTGTGAGTTGGCGATGGGCAAACGGACCCGGGGCTCGTTACTGAATTCGAGAGACGGTCTTTGTGCTCTCCCTCGGCGCGGGCGTGCAGGAGGGTCGCCCCTGACTTTTGTTTTCAGCCTTTTTCAACTGTTTGATGCAATGTATTTAAAGTACGATTTCAAAACAGAGTCTTAATTAAGACTTAAAAATTTAATGTTTGTCAGTCAAGACAGAATACATACAGCTGATATTGTAGTGTCCATATATAATGGTCATAATCAATGTAACATAAAATTATTTTGTATACCAAAAAGTTCAATTGTGGAGTTAATCCTAAGCGTCGTCGAACTAGGCTAAGCTCGTGAAAAAGCTTCGCTCAGTCAGCTCGAGCTTTTGCGATAAAGTTTGCGCGCGAAAACTCATTCCCGCGCTTTATAACCTGTGAGTTTCCAAGCCTTGGAGGGGGAGGGCTTTATATAAGTCACCCTCTCGCCCCGCCTCGCCGTACATAATGTAATTGGCAACAGCGGCCGATCTTCAAGCTGCGCATTGTAGGCGCTCGCTCGAGCGGCTCCACACGAGAGCGTCGCCGGCGCCGCGACGAGCTGGCTCTACCTCGCGGGAAACTTTACCTTACACTACTTTAGTACATTCATAAATAAAAAGGCATTTTTCATAATCATCCAGGTCAGCTATAAAAATCACAAAACACAGGCAACATTTCTTTAATTATATAAAATATATTATACCTACTTGATGGCAATCTTCTTTAATTTTCTGAAAATACCAACTACTTACCATTATAAAGACACCCTACAGCTTTTGCTCTATGCAAAAAGCAAATATAATTATAGCCTTAATCAAATAATAATAAATTAATAATACTTTGATACCTAATTAGTAATTAATACTTCAATCGCGATTTTATTGTATTATTTGTATTGTTATCTTACAATTAATTTGTTTTAAGTGTGTATGTAAAGATATGTTTGCATATCCGCTATAACTATTGTGTAGGTAGGTACGAAAATTATGATTATTGACAAATGTAAAAATAATATCTTTAAAATATATGAGTTTAAGATTGTGAGCGAGCGCTGGTCGGGTCGACTGTATCGTCCCTTATCACAACGCTAGCTACGTTATCAGCCTTCAAGGTGACGCGTCGATGTAACGCAGCCGATTGCACGACTGAAGATATGGCTCACTATTATATGTTTCGTCCTATCCTCCCGCATTTTACAATTAGTTATGTGATAACGAGATCGATTGCAATCACAGAACAAAACAACAATCACAAAAAATATCATCAGCACAAGAGACTGGTAGATAAAACAAACGGATAATAAATGCAAATATCCAAAAGAAATAAGTATAATCGCGTATCGCGGCTCAGTAGATATCGATGCATGTGCGATCTAGCACAAGTTCAATAACACGGATCCTACACAACACAGTAACAGCACTCCGACTCGTAATGAGTCTCGATATAATCAAACGCACTTTAAACTTTAACTCCGTGGATTATTTTCACCTGCACTTCAGTAATTCACAGTGCCGTGTGTTTTACTTTTTATCCGAACTAAGTGTGAAAGTAAGTTGTCGCTAAGTTGTCACATGTTGAGCGGGAACTCGTGCGGCAATTATGTAGAATATCGGCAAGGCCACGTGCTCCGTTGACGTTAACAAAGTTTCCCGATGCGGAGAAAACTTTGTGACATGTGAGTGGTAGATACTTACAATATGTTTGGTAGGCACGTCCCCTCACCCCGCAGCCCGCGCCCGCCGACGCCGGCACCGCCGCCGCCGTGACTCAGCGGCGCCCTCGCGCGACGTCGCCCCGTCTGCCCCCATGGAAAATTTATACCCACCCTCTTCCCAAGATCATTACGGCCCAACTGCACTAAACTCAACCTTGCTAGATAGAAATACAGAACATTTTTGCTCGCTTCGGTGTAGCAAGACAAAGGAGCACCAGCAATTTCGTCGAAAACAAACCTTAACTCCTGAGGGATATAGTTTGTAATTTATGTGACGAAGTGGCTCACGTGCTTTGAAAACGCACCAGTGACGTCACAAACCTCGAAGGTGGCTGCAGGGCGGCATACTCTGTTTTATTTTACTTTGTGCTAAGCCAGTCTCTAAATAAACGAATTTCATCCTAGATAGGTAATCAATAATGCTGAGCCGTAATACATTTTGCGAATCAAATTTTTCGAATAGTTGTAAAGTTATAGGATAGTGCATGTTAACAAAAAAATATATCTAACAGTAGAATGTCGCAGCAGATATATGGTTGCTGTGCACGCTCCCTTAATTCCCTGCTGGTGCGAGGTTGTGCGTCTAGAGAGCGTGTGCTCTCTCATCTCCTTAATTCGTCCTTCGCCGCAGCCCCCTTAATTCTCCCTTCTAGCATTGCTGCGAGGGTGGCCACTCACTCTCTTGTTAACCCGAGTTCGCCCCCCTTATTTATGCCCGGCGCGTGGGGGCGGGCGGCCCAGGGGCGGCGCAGGGTGGCTCTATCGACGTCCGTACGCTGCGTCTATGTGTTGGTGAATTAAGAGCGAGTCGGCTTTCATTTTGCTAAAGCTTCCACGCTCGTGTGCTCGCCTTTCAGACGCTGCTTGGTGGTGTGCACACGGGTGGGTCCCTCTACACTCGACTCTCGAACAAGGGGATAAGGTCGCAAGCCCCGTGGCCGGCCTCGCTCGCCTTCAGCGTTTTATAACTTCAGAGGGCGAGGAGGCGGCAGAGTTTTTGTGAGTGGAAGGACTTTTTTGACTAACGTTTTTTATGTTTTACTCGGTTAGGGTTCGCTAAGATAACGACATCTCACAGAGGGTGGAGAGCGTTTTCATAGAAGATACATGTTCGAGAGCATTTCTGTTTACTAAAAATAGGATGCAATGACGTTCTGCATATATCATCAGACTACGATAAAAAAGTGTCCATGCAAGCAATTATCGCGAGAAATGACAGTAGTGTTAGTTTGAAGGATATAGGTACTTAGTAGTGTCGAAACTATTTTGTAAAGTTTGCGAGGGCCGGGGACGTGGTGGGTGGCTAAGTCTACGCACAACGTCTTCAGAGAAAGTGAAATTTAGCACAAGTTCGGAGAAATACAACTGTTCGGCGCCTCCTCGCCCTCTCAGGACTTGTGGGGGTGGCAGTCGGCAAGCGCGGCTTATAACAATTAAGTTTATTCGCTCGCAGGTTTTTCTATTCAACTCAACAAAAAACACTTGAAGTTTAAAGTTAAAGAAATAATATAATTCAGTTAGTGCAGTGGTGTCGTCGCGGCCTTACTACGACTTACAGTATTCCTAGTTTGTGCTCCTTCTGAAAACGTTTAACACCAACCAGTTCTGATAAGTATGTGAATACCTAACTGTTTGTGTTTATCGAATGAAAAAGGACAAGGATGATAGTGATGTTAAATGTAATGTGTCATTTTGATTACAAAGCTCATCATATTTCCAATAATTAACATGTCATAATGTCAGCGTGGCCTATGTTTTACATAAGTACGAGCTTTTTCAAGTGGTGCATTGTACAGATCGCCACTAATTAAAGTTCACATTTTTATATATAGCATTCACAAACCAAAATGGCTGTACGTATTTGAAATTTTGAGCAATTGAAAAAAACATAATTATTGATTGTTATAAACCATCATTGTGTGTTGCATGCAAGGTTAGATTATGAGTGTGATGCATGTACGTCAGGTTAAAAATCGCGAGAGCAACTGCCTCTGTGACGGTTGAACGACCTCTGCTAAGGTGTCGGTTTCGGGCAGGTTATTTAGTACGGGGGCGGGGGTGGCAGGCAGGTGGGGCGGGCGGCGCAGCCCCGGGTCGCCAGGCAACGGCAACTGGGTCACTCCGGGCCTGCCCCGGCCGCCCACCAATTATGTACACGCTCGTTACCGGACACGCGTTTTTCAATCACATCCATATTTAATTGGGCATCACGAAGCTGGAAAATGTGTTTGAACCGCCATGTTTTACGAGAACTTTATTTGAATTGCGTTACATATAATGATGCTGATTTTACCAATAATTGTAGAATGTTTTGTATTTAGTACCTACTGATTAACGACCTTTGTTGGTACCTCGGTCTGTAGAGACTTGTCTGTACTGCTTTATAATTTCTATATATTCGTCATCAACTACTTAAAGGACAATTATTCGTTAGTATGAAGGATATTTCTTTGTTAGTATGAAGTTCATCGCATATTTTATTGGGACTGCAATGCTAACGTAAATCAAAGTCGATCGTAGAAAGTATCGCATGTTCGTGCGACACATTAGTAGAGCGTGGCGTCGGGCTCGCGATCGCGGCGCGACTCGTCTTCCGGGCTCCTTACAAGACAAACCTGTGCCCTAACTTGTTGCATGGATGCACCGCGGAGGGTGCGGGGGTGGCGCGACGCGGGGTGCGGGCAGGGCGCGGAGGGCCGCGGGGGCGTCTTCATAGTGAATGGGCGCGAGATGTCGTGGCCGGCCGCCACGTGCGCGTATGGAGATGTCTCCATTGATAACCGTGACCTCGCCCTTATCGCCGCTCGTCGATGACGTTCGCATACCCGAGTACTGAACCCCCGATCCTTACCACCTGAAATATCCTGTCGGCTTTAAAATATCGATTATTAACAAGTTCGCAGTACGTCAATTGCATCACATATAGTACATATAGTTTGTACCAAATTACGTGAGTATAATTTTCCGGGCTATGTTAAATTTAGATAAAATGCCTTTCATCGATTTAATTAGTACTTAATGCACACAGTTCGAACCCAAATTAAATTGGTAATTGTAAGCTCCATTTATTTTATTCTAACTATGTACAGTCGCTCAATCTGAAAAGCTTATCATTGATTTTACATTTGTGGCCGAAGCTTAACTCTTTTAGTGTACTAAATGCTATATGAATTGTATTCACATAAAATCAATACAATGTGCAAAAAGGTTGTATAACCCAACTTACAACAATTTAGTTCTGTAAATTGGCATAACGGGGTCGAGTCAACTCGTAGACAATTAGCATCGAGTACGGCCGGGCGAGCGGGCGCATAGCAAGTGCAGCCTTGACATTGGCCGTCGCCCTAATGTCGTCGCATCGATTGTCGGAATGCGAACAAAACCATCTCCGGCCGGCAAATAATAATAGTGTCGAACCGATGAATGAGCATATTAGCGAGCGGCGCGGGCGGCGCGAGCCGGGCGCCGAGTCATTACGCGCCCCCATTAATCACTGCAACAATCGGCCGATATCTCGCTATTTACAAACGCGGGAGCACGTGTTCGCCGCTCGTACTACGCAGAGTGTATTGACCCATTTAGATAGCTCGACCTTCGCGCGGCCATTGTGAGCGAAAAACATAAAAATAAGTTTTATTGCGGCGTCGTTATGCGTATCGCTGCGGCGCGGGCCCGCCGCCGCCGTCACGCTCGCGCCGCACCGCCCAACAGCTGATTGCTACGTGACATTTTTATTTTATTCGCTCTCTTCCGGGGATTCTCCGAGATACGTGCCAGTGACGTCATTATCAGCCTCCGTACGCCGCCTCCTGATTTATTATCTCAAAAGAGTGTCATGTAAACTTCAGCAGATCAATGCGATCTATAGAAATTTTATTGTATGCACAGACTGACAATTACAGTGTTAAATGTCTAAGCCGAAGTCTAAACTTTGGGTTAGCAGTATAGGGCACTTACTAATAGGTGCTATCGGCAAGTAACTCCATGATAACCTTTAAAGGGGAAGATCTCAGTCAAATCTTCTGACAGTATGTAAAATAATAGGTCAATTGTATTACAGGATCGTAGCAAATATAAGTCTAATGGTCTCTGCTTATACTCTTGGGAATATGGTGTCCCATCAGCAGTCCTTCTCTCAATCCTATATACACACATGTTAATTTTTCGGTCCATCGTTAGTTGGAATATACGCACAAACCGACGAGTATCTGGAGGTAACGGAAACTGAAACCGTTAAATTGTTTGAGAGGTTTCAATAAAGGTCACCCATCTAAAATCGACCGCGGCAAGAGCAGCTTTAACTGCAGCCCGACTAATCCGCATGGCAGGATTTGTCTACGAGCCACTCTACTGCTATACTCATTCCTAATGACGGCGCGTTAATGCAATCCAGGGCGATCCAATAACGAAAATGGGATCCGTCGAAAAGGGTAGACTTTGCATTCGGATTTACTCTGTCTAATGAAACAGCGCGGACGCAAGTCAAACACTATTAACGATTAGACAACTTAAAGATGTGATACCGGTAGTAAGTCAAGCAAGAATAATCACGTGCAGCTTCGAGTACTAATGGGTTGCATGGTACAGTTAGGCTCGGAAGTGCGCTTGCGCGGAGACGGGTGCTGTAGCTGCAAAAGGCAACGTCGGCGGAGGAGCCGTGGCCCGACATTCCGATCATTCAGCGGGCGGAGTGCGGAGCTGTGTTCGGGGAAGCGTGCGTCATCTCGCGCTCTACCGACAAAAACTACAAATTTTCCCTTTCATTGCATCGAGTGGTGGCAGCTCGCTCATCATAATAAACGCATAACGCGTCGGCTCGCACGCGCTCACTGTAAACAATGCGTTTCGGGAATTCCCTCTCTTTTTATGCGGGATCACATTCCTGAGGGATTCCTTTTGTTTGCTTTCCAACTGTTGTTCATTTTTTTCTTCTCACCTTGAAGTCATTTGACTCTATTGACACTTGCATAACGGTATGCTCATAGATTATGAGCTTTTTGTGATACCCATTCAACAGATCTATCATATATCGTATATGCCGCCTTTATGCTGTCCAGTTAGCTGTTAATGTTTTTTTTACTCCTTGGTTTTTATTGACTTTCATTTGGTTGAAGATTCTCGTTAGTAATAATTTAGAATTATATAGTTATCACCACAACGTTACAACGTTATATGTGACTAGTATGTAATATATGCACAAAGACGTAGAATAAGGTTATGAACTCTATCTTTTTTAATAAAGTTACTAGTTTTCAATGTGATGTGTGAATATGCTTTGCCACATAAGTAAGCCAACTCATTGTTTCAGAGTATTTATCATTTTATTAAAATCTTCAGTGTCACTCTACTTGCAAGTCTCCATTTGTTACGGTTAGGTGTTAGGCAAAAAATTGGATTACTCAACTACTGTTAAAATTAATCGTGTACGGGTGAGCAGTAGCCGGAGGCGTGAAATAAAAAGCTCGACAGAAGCACGGCGAAGCTGCGCGAGCGCCGGCCCACGAAACAGGATGTGGGACTGGTTGGCGCACGCACACAGGCGTTGCGCGTGCACACGGGCGCACACAGACGCGCGCGGCCTCGCCACTCGCCGCTCTCCGCTCACGGAAATGTGCGTGCCAGCCAGGGCTGCGCGCGCCGCGTTACCACGACCATACTCACTCAACATATTTTATTTTTATCATTCCTTCTCATACTGGCGTTCAAATTTACAAGTTTATCGAGACGTAAATAAGCGATATTTCTTGAGATTATTGTTTAGTGCACTTGAAAGACAATATCCAAAGGGCAAGCGACTGGAAGTAAAATAAAATACCGCAGTTGAATTAGGAGGCGGGAATGTGTGTCCGCCCGACGTGCCTGGCAACCCTGGCGGGCGCGACAGGCGAGGCTGCCTTCGTGCCGCGTTGCCGACCGTGCATACTGCCACGATAGCCTCCGACTTTTTTGACAATTCATTGTCTCCAAGCAGGTCGTTTGACAATGTTACACTGCTCTACATCTAATAATCAGGTCAAAAATCTATTAAACTGGGTTGGTATATACTTTACGTAAGTAGGTACCTAATTACCTACCTAACAACACATTAAAAACCTTGAGAAAAACACATTTCGCTGGCACTTACAAATTAAAATAATCAGTCATGTGCTGTGCGTCATAACAAGTCCCACCCCTTGCACAAAGACCCAAACAAACGCAAATATTTCAAATGCCTGCGTCAGGTGTTTACGATCTAATCTCAGTGCAACAAACGGGTCCACAACAAACCGCCCTTCTGAGATGAATGAATTTGCCACCGCCGGTCACGTGGTCTATTGTACTAAAAACGAGCGTTAATGGTTTAATCGGTCATTCAATCGGCTCGATCCGATACTGCAATAGCGCAGCCTCTTCGCACCGTTGTTTCATGAATGGACGACAAAAATGAAATAAAATTCTACTACGATGTTATGACCGTGGCGTCGTAAACAATCGTTATTTATACAGGCATCGATGTATTCCACACACAAACATGAAAGTTGCGTTAAACACGTGGGAGGGTAACTGTCACAGGGCGTGCCTCGCTGAAACCAAACTATCTACACTGAAATAGATTTCTTATCTATTTTAAACACATTCTATTAACCTTATTTTTTTCAATACCACTATGGCTAAGCACGTAAGCAGTAACCATTTACAAAGCTCACAAAAAGATGGCAAACTAACATGAAATAAATTCCTACAATATTTGGCGCATAACGGAGGCATCGTATTTTCAAATGGATAGAGCAACCCCATAACATGACAAGCAGAACACCCTTCGCTATCTACCCCGCTTTATAGCTGGGTATATAATACAACATGGTCGTGGAGCGACGCCGCGCCGCGCGCCGAGCGTAGGTAGCTGTAGCGCTAGATACAGGCGGCCGCTACACGGTGTTATTATGTGCGGCTGTGTGCCTGCACGTGCACGCCAGCGCGCACACAGCCGAGCGCCCCGGCCCGCGCGCCCCGCGCCCCGCGCCGACCCGCGCGCCCGCTCGCCGCTCGACATGGCTGCGGCGCTGTGAGGCAATGCCGTTGCCGTGCCGCCGTCTATTTGGTCTCCACAATGCCATAGAAAGTCTCCGTTCGACTCGCCTCGCCGACCGAACTTTTCCTACCTCTTCAAGCGAGAGGCGCTATAACAACGCCGCCGCTCCGACGAGTCGCCGGCTATGACTTCTTGACGCATAAAGTAGAATTCTTTATGGTTGTTATTTTGAATAAGCACTAACTCCTCGCCTCGGCGCTATAGCGAGCGGTACGGTTATAAAATGCCGTATATCCGAGACCAGCGATAAAATAAACGTCTGACGTTTCCAAGTTTCGAACGGAGAGAACGAGCGACGCGCTGCGCATCAGAAAAAGAACTTTACGACAAGATTAGAAAGAGCGAGCGGAGCGGCAACGGCGCGCAGCCGCGTTCCAGAGGCACTGAACGGCAACGCCGAGCGCCAACGTCATTTACTAAATTTATTTTCATGAGCGCCAGCGCTGGCGACGACACTGCTATGCTACATACATATAGCGCTCGCGGGCGCCGCGTGATACTACCTCACGCTAGATATTATCTGGCTATTTCTGCATATTGAAAACTCGTCGCGTTTACTTATAATTTTCCCATAATGAACAGTAGGTGTAGTTGCGTGCAGTAAGCGCGCTATACAATGAGGCGGCTCGTTTGCGCGAAGCGATAAAGGGGTGACGCAAAGTGATTATTTGCAGCGTTGCGATGAGTGGTCGCTGAGTCAACGCAACGCCTCGGCACAGTGGCGGCGTGGATCGGCGGCCGATCGCAACCATCGCAACACTGCCAGCCCAGCGCCGATTGCTAACTTCACTAACCTACTAACCGATCATGTGTTGTTAGCTTTTGACCAAGCATTCAATACTCTACAATAAGCAATATCAACGTTTTGAGATAAAAACATGTAATAATGCAAATTAATAATTAAATTTAATAACTAATGAAAACTACGAGAGCCGGTAGGGTCGTAGAGAACGTTGCCTTGTTATTACAATACAGGTCAATTCAAGTATTAAAAATACAGGTAGCCCAGTAATTTTCGTTTAATGTTTAACATTACTTTATAATAATAGGTGGCATAAAGGCTAGAATATCTAGGCAGGTTCTGGGTAAAGGCGTGTGCCTCCTAATTGCAGTGGCAGGTGCGGAGGCATCTGCCGCCTGCTGGACTTGCCACTTACTAGTTGTTTTTTTCACAATGTGTGCATCGCCACGCACGTTGTCCACTGGCTTAACATATTGCATAATTTCGCTTTGACCGCTAATGAAAGTAGCAATGTATCGGTGCGTTCGTAATTCGATAAATATGCGTTACTGCGGTAAAAGTCAACGCGCTCGTCGCCTGCACGTCCGTCATTTTGTAGTTCGGAGCCGACCGCTGCAGCTGCTAACATGATAGCTTGTTATTCGAGTTTAAATTAAAGATAAAGGAACATACACTAGTAGTGGCTGTTGTAGCTAGCTTGCGATAGAAGATAGAGATCCTAGGAGTTGTAAGAGTGCCATCCGCGAGCATATTTCTGTAGGGGCTAAAGAATGCGTTCCTGCAGAAGGGTCCCGTTTGAGCGCGGCGGGTGCGCGGTTCGTCCCTCTACCTGAGCGGGCTAGGGGCTGCGCTCGGGGCGCATTGTCGTTAAAAAAACTGAGTAGGGTCGGAGCACACAATAGAGTTCAGACCACCCTACCAGGTACCTTTGTCAACCACCCGTATGTTACTCTAGCGAGCTGAACATAGACGGAATATGGACATTCCTTGCATAAAAACACAGTTAAGATTTTCAAGTGGAGAATCATAAATTTATAGTCTAGTTTCTGCATTCAGTAAATTGAATTACAAACAAATGTAATGTACGAATGAAATAAGTATCTAAAAGTCACTTATTTAATACATTCTATTAAATAATTACCACAGAAATCTTCAACACGTCTTTGCCGTATATTCGCCAATATCCTTAGGTGCATTTATCACAATAGTTGACCGAATAAACCCATAATTTAAAATGTTCCATTCGTTGTCCATGGAGTGCATAACGTCTTAGCTTACGGTACTTGTGGTAGTTAGAGAGCGGCGCCGCGCGGCTCCGCCTGTCTGTGCCGCCGTCGCTGTCGCGCACCGAGCCAGCGCCCACGCACCATTGTGCTCCATGTCTCTCCACTGCTAGGCGTTTATATACATCCGCATCTAGACATCGACCAAGCAGCGTTTCATAGACATACATAATATTCTGACTAGATTTCGAGTTTCTATAATTTAGCTTAGAGAACATAAGAACTTACACTAATGTAGTTTTCATTTTAAAGTAGACGAAATATAAAGTGTCACTGTCATTACGAACGATTCGAATGATGTTGGTGATGGTATCTATAATTGTTTTTTATATAAATAATATTAACAGCAAACGTCATTGGTAGAGTTTTCAGTAAGCGTCGATGTTGGAATGCAGTGAGTAACGTTTGGTTTGTGTATTTGCAGGGCTCGGGTGGCGGGTGCGGCGCCAAGCGGCGCGCCGGCTCCCCGTGTGAGGGCGGCGGCAAAGTCGCGCGCTGGGAAGACTCGATCGCACGGCTCGAGGCCGTGGCCGCCGGTGCCGGCGGCGGCGACTGCTGGCGCTCCGAGGAGGAGGAGCGGCGCGCGTGTCGCCGGCGCTGGTGCGGCGGTTGGTGCGGTGCTCACGACACTATCCGCGCCGAGAACGGCAAGTCCTACCTGGAGCTGGGCGGAGCCGCCGCGCGCGCCTGCTGCGACGGCCGCGCTGCCGGCCGCTGCGCCTCGCGCCGGTGCTACCGCGAGAGAAGATTCAAAATGATGAACTTGTGTGCGCTCAAGCTGGCGCGTCTGCGCCAAACGGCGGACCCGTCATTACGGCGGTCGGTGCTCGTGTGCAACACGCTGCGAGGTATCGAGCGCGAGATGGAGCGCGAGAGCGCCGAGGAGGCGCCCTTCGAGCCTGCGTGCGTGGCAGGCGGAGTGGCGCGCTGCGAGCTGCTGGGCGCCCGCGACCCGGCGGCCGGCCGCGCCACCCCTTACCCCGCGCCGCCGCCGCCGGACCGCGACTCTGGCTATGGCGACGAGGAGCAGCGCACCATCGACTGGGGCTCGGTTCTGAGTCTGTCGTCGAGATCGGCGCTCGACCCCCCCGAGGACGCGTGGCCCGACGACTGGGGCTGGAGCGAGGACAGCTTTGTGCGGCTGCTGGTGCCGACGAGTTAGTGCACGGCGCGCGGGCAGGAGTCGCCCGCGCCCCACTGAGCGCCTGTGATAGCGCGGGCCGCGCCGCGCGGTGAGGCGGGCCGCGCGGCCGGCTCGCGCGTGCGGCCGCGCGGACCTCTAGTCGGACGCGCCGCGCCGCCCGGCGACGCCGACGCGACGCGACGCATACACGCAGTCAGTAGTTAGTATTATGTAATTGCTAAAGGGAAGGTGCTAGCTTCGGACGTGACGCAGGACTTAAATGCGAGCCGAGTTATTTTTGATAGTTTTATTTTCTTTAAGTGAATTCCAAACCGAAAGAAGTGACTTAGCTAATGACGTTATTATCGTTTAAATTAAAACTCAGGTGTTTGAAATTTTGTTGAAATTATTATGTAATTAATTAGGTAAAATAACTATATTTATTTCGTTGACCAGAGGAAGAAAAAGTGACAATTTAAAATTATTTCTGTCTTGATATTTTTATTGTAATGTATCTAAACAACGAGAGCACGACGTTATTTAGTTTGGTTTTATGTTGACCGCATTGAAATCTCTTTAGTGAAGTGCGTTCTCTGTCATGTGGTTGTGGTGCGATCGAGAGTTCTTAGCGCCTCCAATGGACCTGGAGCGCAGGTCTGACTAAAGAGATTCTCTATGTCTGTCGTATTATAAATAATGTGTGGACATGTGCCGTGTTGATAAGCGCATGAATATTGTGTAATGCTCCTGCAGCACGATGGTCGATGCGAACAATGACGAACAAAACTAGTACCTTAGTACTTAACGTAACTGATGAACTTTCATTAGTTTCACATCCACCACTCGCGTGTGCCAGCACCCAGCACTCGGTAACTGGATGTCAATTAAATAAGCCTTACCAACTGTGACAATGAAAGTTTCATGATTACAGGAATCGTGCATTTGAATAATTGGAATTTGTAATACATGACTGAACCGTGGCTGAAGGTACTTAAATCCCTCATATTTCGGAATTGAGAGTTCTGTCCATTGATTCGGATGCCTTCTAACGAGCCATTTTAACTTTATATAGGCACTAAGATCTTTTTTTATTTAGTCATAAAACAAAATAACTGTAAAACGTCTCATCGAATAGTTTATTTACTACACTAACAGTGAACTGCAGTTCCTAATACGTAATTAAAACTAATTAGAACAATCTTTAATTTATTGGACACATTTCTTCTAGTTTTGTACTGAGGTATTTTTGTTAGGGGGCATCCGAAAATAACAGATTAGGTTTTCGATAATCAAAAGTTCGTTAATGGACTCTGTAAATGCATTGAGATTTGAAAAGTGTAACAAACCAGTTGAATAATTGTAACAATAGTTTGAATGTGTAACAACCCGTCGTTCCTAAACAGAGACAGGTGACGAGCAACGTCGTCGAAAACAAAACCTAGACGAAACTTACTATGATGATACGTTCTCTCATTAGTAACATCGGGTTGTGTAGAGCTGTGCTCGCTCGTTGGAGCCAAGGAGACGCGTGCTCGACTGCACTATCTGCTACCTGCCGTGTAGCAACTCACTTAAACCTCTCTAACTTATAACCTTTGTAACATACGTCAAAATAATTTAGTACTTAAACAATTGGTGTACTCCGAGACGCTTGTCTTAAGGCCGTCGAGCACTCTCCCCTGGGCTCCCCGGGCGCCGCGCGGACCACGGAATTGTGACTGCATGGACCAAACATACATAGCACGACTTTTAATAGATCAAAGTACAAATTTCAATAATAAGATGCATTCGTGCTCCGGCGCAAGTTTGTCCACCGTTGTCAATTACTCAAATATTTGAATTGTGATTCGGTAGCTAATGAGAGAAAACTCTATGTTCTTAAATTTAGTGTACATATTAGATACGGAGATGGGCATTATGGCGTGGTGAATCGCGCCCGTTGTAAATATATTATGTAAAGTAATAATTTTATTGATATCGATGTCGATTGTCGGGTAGCTCATCACACCGCTCGCGCTCGGCCCGCCGCGCGCCGCCGCGCTGCCGAGAGCTGCCGCGCGACTGCGCGCCGCCCTGTTGTATATTACGACCTCTATTCTGTCCAATACACTCCACAAGTACAGATATACATGTTACATATTAATGCATTATTAAAATAATAAGATGTCACAAAATTTTATCGCCAGTACAGACCAATAATATACATGAACAACGTTTAGTTATAATTTTGGGTTCTAAACTCATAAGTGATGCACTGAGTAACTGAATGATCAGCTCAATCTATTTTATTTTATGGGTTATTTCGCGTTAGATATTTTGTTGATGATGTCCGTATGGTTGGTTGTGATGGTTTACTTAAGTAAGTTAGCGACTCTCCGGCAAATTGCCCTATTTGTCTTGTACCTACCTATTACATTTTACTATATATTTGTATGAACATTTTTGGGTCATTGTTTTGTATTCTTGGCGCATAATGTGTACGAAATACATTTTTTGAAAGTACTTAAAAATCAGTCAAACTTCCATAATCAATTAGTGTTATATTTTTCAATACCTGTGCGTCAAGAACACAAGATGGTAAATGCTTGCAATATATTATAGGTACAGAAACTTCTTCATCCTGTCATTTTCATAAAATAGCCGACTAATCTCCAGACAGTCGGATTGTCAGTGAATTATTTATAATTGTATGTACTTTACTTTAACCTCCTAAGTCCCGACATCAAAATAGCTCAAGTGTAAAATTGAACCTTATTGACATCGAGTTACAAAAAATATAATAGGAGGCTACGATGCTCCGTTGGTGGAACATCCTGGCCTACAGAGGGTAGACCGTGTATAATTGATCAAAATGTTCTTCGCTGCGTTGCTGTCACGGTCAAACTCGCTGTTGCAGTTTGGGCAAACTCCCCAGCGCAGTCGATGATTCATGACAATCTTGTGAAATTCTCCAGTTGAAGCGTTGCACGAAGAACAAGCCTGCGACGTATACTGCTCGTCTACGATCTCTACATCAATGTTGGGCTTGCTCCGCAGACGTTTGATGAGCGAGTCGTGTTTGAACTTGCGTCCACTGAAAGAAGCCTTGTTCATGAACGTGCTTCCAGCACCATACAACACCAGTGTGTTGGAACTGTCATCAAAGATTTCCTTGATTATTTTTTCCTCACATTTAGCTGTCCGAATAAACTTGTCTAGTTTTAAGCGTGTGAGTTTGGCGTGTCTCTCATATGGTTCCTGTCGCACATTGAACCAATGCATTCTGAAAACAGTGTATTCCACGACATGAGTGGTGTTCTTTGAAGAAACGGGAAAGTTTAATTTTTCACGAGCTTTTTGTTCGGCCTCCTCGCTGACTCGACACAGTTTGTTTCTGACTCGTGCACGCTTCCACTCTAACGTATGCGATCTCACATATTTTTTTGTTATGCGTTGAAACTTGAGCCTACGCGATTCCACCGCAGCAACAGGAATCCTAGAGCCTGGATCAACGGCTATGATACGATCATAACTCTTTTTGGCGCGTTTTCTCATATTAGGCTCCCTTTTGATTCGATTCATTGATAGACTCACACTATAGCCGTCTGTTTGTAGGCTGCATCCAAATTTTTTCATGTCAACGTCTAACCAAGGAGCCCATAATTCTCGTCGATGATCTTCAATTCTAGACCATATGCTCGTAATAGATTTTGGGTCGACACGACGCAAGAGTTCGTGCCAACCTCTTGATGTGTAGGTAATATGTTTTAGTCCATGTGAGGGTTGTGGAAAGAGTCGAAAATCTTCGAGTTTTGACTGAATTTTGAGCCATTCAGGTACGGTAGACCACCATTTGGAGCCTCCGACCGTGTCCACGTTTATGATAGAACAAACACGACGCATCTCTTCATTGTCGTCTGGCAACGTCTTCTTGAAAAACGCAGAAAAAAGTGCTGGATCATTACGTTTTACGTTGAAGTAGCGGGCCAGTCTTGAATAGGCGTGCGTACTAATGTTTGTATGTAGTACAGTCTCGTATTGTTTAGCCATCTCTTGAACCATAAAAGAGCGAAGTTTGTCGTCAAATTTTCTTGCACCAAACATTGAAGCATATGCGCTGCTATAGGGTCCTTTTCCCTTCATGGCATAGATGAAATTCAACACGTCGGGTTTAGGCGGAAGTTGAGCGCTGGTCTTCATGTAATAATTGTACCAAACACCCAGTTCAATGTAGACTCTCGAGAGATCACAAACATCCCGTCGAATTTCTGTCAAAAGCTCGAGTTTTTTCTCTGGAGCCAAGAGCGGACAAAGGCAGGAAGCGAGTCCTCGTTTGACGGTATAAATCTCTAGTTCTTTAGATTCACTCAAATGTCTCTTTCTTATGGGCGGTAAATAGTTTTTACATTTCTTTGAACTTGTTCGGGTATGGTCTGAACCACCGCACGTCTTGCATGTCGCCATGCTACTAATTGAAATGAGGGATGTAAGAGAGGTTATATAGGGAGGAGAGTACCCGGGGGTTAAATTAAAAAAACAATAAAGTTTAAAATTCTTTGTATGTAATGTTCTATACATAGGACAGTGGGTCTTAGGAGGTTAATGTAAAATTTTGTACAAAAAGTAAGTGATGGGCCCTTCTTTGACTTGTATTTAATACTCCTTAACTGTTAGTTTGTGTTGTGAGCACGCCCCAAGCCGGCGCCCGCGCGTCTTGATCGCGAGGTCGCGCGTCCCCGCGGCCACGCGACCGGCGGCAATGTGTTGTGACCTCCAGCAATAATTATGATGACAGGTAGACTCCTTGTCGCATCCGTCTTTACTCTGTTGCGGACGTTTCAAAGAAACTTTCGCAACGTTTTCATACGTAACTTTACGACTACAGTGTATAAGTGTATTTCCTTAGTGTTTTTCATTGCCATTGGTTACCAAAAATGACAGGATTTTTATTGAAACTATTGTGAATATATTTTAGAAAAAATACTCTCGTTAGAAAATTGAGAAATCCATTTTGAAGGGGCTCATATTGCACATCGAATTGTTAAATCGTTCCTCATGTTGAGAGTTTCTCAAAATCGTTTCTCGATTTGTCTGATGTAAGATATATAATTGTAATATATTATTGTTTAAGCCGTTGTATCGAAAATAACAAGAACAGGAATAATTTTGTGAAACAATGGCACAAAGAATGAACATAAATATTATATATATTATAGAAACAGAAATGTGGCTATAAAAGCAATTTTTATAATAAATATTTACTGTTGAAGAACTTCCGACTTTTTATTTACTCCTTAAATACTTCTACACTTATGAACATACCTACCAACACTAACACTATTGACGACGATAGCAGTGACATTAAAAAATAAGTGCTGATACGGGAAAAGAGAATTGAAGAGACCTGCGGCGCACCCTTTGCAGGCCCTATAAATACCTACTCTAGGCTCGCCATTTGATAACATGGGACTATTAAAGGTCCTTGAAATATTTTTTTTCTTACAAACAGTTACTACTACTACACCCAGATTCAAACCTAGGTAAGAGCTGAAAATGTGGGCAAATAGACTCCAGAATCCTGATATCGGAGATCAAACAGCTCTACCTAACCCTCCAACAAAAAAGGCTATACCTGCTTAATAAGATAAAGCTAGATATTTATAGCACTCTAGAAGACTCCTGATGCACTCATATCTATACTAATATTATAAAGCTGAGGAGTTTGTTTGTTTGCTTGCTTGAACGCGCTAATCTCAGGAACTACTGGTCCGATTTGAAAAATTCTTTCAGTGTTAGATAGCCCATTTATCAACGAAGGCTATAGGCTATAAAACACGAAATCCACGCGAGTGAAGTCGGGGGCGGAAGCTAGTTTACTTATAAACGTCTAATAAGTACTGTAGTTACACCTCCATAAACAGTTTACGGATGTAAAATAATAGGTACCATAATTACAACGCGCATAGATTGAATCCAATATGATAATACCAACGCAGTAAGAGTCCTATTGATCTCTATACACAAACCATCATCATACAACAATAAGATGGATGAAGATGGACCTTTGAAAGCTTGAAAGAACACTGCAAATCACCGAAGCTACGAAGGCAGAATATATATACAAATACATACATTTGTAGCTCAGTTGCTAATTCAGTTTGGGTTCTACAAATACTGGATCTCTACCAAAGAATTGCATACCAATGTAACTGATGGATCATGGAGGTGATCAGGCTCCTCACCATGAAATCTTAGAGCAGCCCCCTTACCATGAATTCTTAAAGCAGGACAGTTTACCATGTAAAAGCGGGACGCCGCTACGTGCTGTGTAATGCAGCGTCTTGCTTCCACATGGTAAACTGTCCTGCTTTAAGAGTTCATGGTAAGGGGGCAGGACAGTTGACCAGCTTAGGGAGGCCGGCTCCTAGCGCCTTACTATAAGCTTACATTTTCTCGCTTCCACAGCGGAAAATGACCTGCAATGCAAGCTCATGGTATCCCCGCGGAAGTATACAAATAATTATAGCCACTGCGCTGAGCAAGGATATTGAGTCGAGTAATAGAGGTAGAATGAGAAAAAAACATTTTGTATTTTAGCGCATTACCTATTTTAGCAACACCTACTAAACTATAATTCGTCTAGTGACTGGTAACAAATCAAATGTGCAGCTAAAAATGTGTGTAAAATACGCAAACGCATTATAAAGCGACCGACAAAATATGTGAAATTATTTTGCGTGAATTTGTATTCGCTTTAAAACCATCACTATCCCGACTAAATGAGACCAAAGCTTATAATTATTTTGCTATTCGGTGTATATGTACATGCATTTTACGAGTAAAAACGAGTATTTATGAGAATAATGAATGTTGTATTTCTATCATTACCGTAAAATGTGAAATCATTCCGGAATTGGCCAAACAAGAAGTTTTACAGGAATTGTTAAGCAAGTTACTCAAAAGGTTTTGAGGATACAATATTGTTTGGTGAGACAATTCGTCGGATAAAGATAAACGACAGTGTTCTCTCGGTAATAGTGCACCTCTGCTTGTCCGTTTGAGGAATACACGAGTGATAATACTCTCATTACGATGAACAGAAAGATATTCAAACAGATAAGTGAAAAAAACTTCTAATTCCTATCACCTATTAACGAAAGCAAACGCACGCACTCCATGCCACAGGAATCTTCACAGTGCACAAATGCCTAGACACAACCAATGCCTGTAGGAAATGAAACTCTTTTCAATGGGTCCAGTCTCACTTCTCTTATATAATAATATAGAATCGTCGATCTAGTAGTCGCACAGCGCGACTGCTGTGCTTGGAAGTTGGGCTAGATTCCTGGGTCGGGAAAAGTGTAAAAGGGTTTTTCCAATAAGTAATTCTCAGTAGCAGTACGGAGTCTTGATTTGTGCCCGGTTAATGGCAATAGAGGCGTGGAGAATGGCACAGAAAAGAGAGGCCTATACCCAGCAGCGGGTGGAAAAAAATAAATGGCAATAGACTCAATATGGGTGTACTATACACCTCTGCCGACCCCTTCGGTAAGTACAGGCGTGATGTTATGTTACATGATAAGTCCAGTACGGTACAGGAATGTACCTTCCAGGAAAGTGTGGATACGGCATCGAGTGACCACAAATCGTCCTTGGGATGTGATATACTTTTTAAAAATTGACCCACAGAAGACCGCTATTCTCGTTGGTAGAGCTAATTTTAAAGCCGACTCGTACTGACTGTTATCTCTTAATTTCTTAGTTCTTGAATTATCCAGCTTTGACAATAAGTAGTTGAATGTTTTTGGTAAAATCCTAGTACTTACCTAAGTATGTATATCTGGAATTAAGATCTGCTTAATTTCGGCGTAAGTATATAGTAGCGTTGGTTATTAGGGTATGAAATTTTGCTCTAGACAGCACTTGGTAGATACTCAGAAGTTTTTAAACTGAAGTCATCTCCAAAATAAATTAAATGTGTATTTTATTTATTAATTTAAAGTATCTCGATGGACGCAACCGAAAAGTAACGAGTACGTAGCCGACTAGCAATGTACTTCTCTTCCAAATGGGAATTTCAGACTTGCAAATATATGTTTAAGATAATAATTATTATCATTTTAAATTCGTATCCTTTATACTTCCGTGTATTCATTCCAAACAAATCAAGCAATAGATAGAGATACAAAGACATCGAATGTTTTAGCAACACTGCCAATTGTACTATGTATACGTCTGATTAGACGCAAAACGCGAACATTTTTACAAATATGCTAAAAAGTCTAAAAACCGACTAGTTCTGTATATTATTTACTGTTAAACATGCATGACACTGCGCAACGCATTAATCTTTGACATTACTAGCGACATCTATTAACAACATTTTGAAGTAAGCGTAACTCCGGCCGCCAATATTTTTGTTTCTCAGATCATTTCTTCAATTCTGTTTCAATTGTAACAGCTTGGACTCCATGTAATGTTCGTTTGTGCTTCCACATATCGCCAGACCGCCTGAAAATAAGTATTGAACTTAGAAACTGAAAACTGACAAGACGAAAACATAGAGATATTTTTTTGGAATGAGTATTAAGATAATTCTGTCGTCAACTAATATCAATAATGCCTCTCTGCCGTAGCTTCTACAAGTGATGGTATCTTGCGGGAATCTAACTCGAGACTTCGCATAGAAAGTCATACGCTTAGTCACCGCATCGATGATGTTCAATTAAAAATTAAGCTTTTTAAACGTAGGTGGAAGTTTAGTCTCTCTTATGAAACAAAAGTTCACTGAGTATTTGCAGGTATTTAAAATCTTTGGCATATTGATTTCGAATAATTCCTCGTTAGTGATTTCGGCAAGTAGCATGCAATTATGGACATCCCTTTAAAATCCGTATAAAATAATTAACTTCGCACGCAAATTGTAAAAGTAAACTAACAAGAATGGTTAGTTATAGTCTTAGATTATTACTTTCATCAAACAACAGATGAACCTCTTCATTTATTAAATCTTTATTTAAAATAATTATATTGTCTAACTATGACACCAGTTTTCTTTTGTTTTTTTATAAACGTCGCACGAATTTCTCCCGTTTTGTGGGTGCGTTTCACAAACATGAAATATCACATACACAAACACGCAGACTCGAAACAAACATCTGCGGACGCACAAATTTATGTTCCGTGTGGGGATCGAACCCGCAACCCTAAGCGCAACAGTCCAATCGCTTAGCCTCTGCGCCAATCAGGTCGTCAAGTTTATTTGCTGGACACAGTTATAAGACTACTAAAAGGTATGATAGGTGTAAAAGTCCTGTGTTACTTGTTAGCATGCGAATATTATGAACTATAAGTTATAGTTTTTATCGCTTGGGTAAAACCCGTTATGTTGGTACAATATAGTCGAGATATCGTCATCGTACGATACGTACCACACGTACAGCAGACTGTATTCCGGCTTTAGACTGTACGTTACTACTTTAATTGTTTAATGAAGTTGGCTCGGCGGATAGTCCTAATCTGACTAAACGATAATACGGTTGAAAGGACGCAATGCTTTAATAAATTTCTATAAAAAACAATCTTACTATATAGTTACTGATTATTTATTTAATATTACTTTTTTAATACTGGTCGGTGGCATAGCTTCTCTGTGGAGGTCTTTTGATAAGTCATAACTCGCTTTAAAGTCGCTACGAGAGATAACCACGAATCTATGTATCTACGTAACCTTAATTACCAACTTTTAGGTATTAGGCAATTAATTATTGCAAAAATAACACCCAGGTACAAAGAATATGCACGTCAATGTCGGGGCAAATTTCTCTAAACAGATGTTGAAAGGTGTGCAGGTAGTAGATTAAGATAATGCGACGTGATGCTATGGGAAGGTAGGTAAGTATAGGGGTGCGCTTCGGGTAAGACCGTTGTCGCTCCTTTTTTGCTCATCCTGCTAAAGCCCCAGCGTGATGCATAGCTAGGGTTGCTACTTTATTAACATAATATTGTTTTACAGGTAGGTAGGCAGTAGTAGTATCACAACAGCTATAGTTTTCAGAAAAGTAAGATTTATTTAATATACCCAGGTAATATTTTTTGTTACATTAATATATCTAAAGAATGTCAAATGCACAACACCATGCCCAGACTACAAACACCTGTATTTTTCTCATACTCGTAATTCCTAGCGCAGAAACTAAGCATTAACTAACACGCCAATACTGAGTGGGTAAAAATAATTATAAAAAAAAATGTTATCAATAATCGCATTTAATAAAATGACCTAGATTTTTGAACCACAGCTTATTTGGACTTTGCCTGTCGGGCCTTTAATTCTTTGTTTCGATGCCCATGGTATCCGAGCCATAGCCCATGGTATCCGAGCCCATAGTACATAGGATACGAGCATTCAAACGTCACGAATTGACGAATACTTCGAAAAGAGATGGGGCTAACGGTACCTGAAAGCAGTTCCGCAGATATCACACTCGTGGGGTTTCTCCCCGGTGTGGATGAGGGTGTGGACGGTGCGGGCGTACGGTCTTCTGAAGGCGGCTCCACAAATGTCACAGCGATAGGGTCTGGAAACATTATTGATCAAGAAACGCTACACACAGACAATCCGTCACATAATTGATACTTCATACATATCAGGACTGTATTCCCTGAATCGGGTTGCACTTGGCAGCGGTTTTGTCAAACCGTAGCGAAATGTGAATTTAAACTCCTGATTAAGAGAATTTGCACCCACATTATGCCTTTCGTCACTCATGATGACAGGTGAATGAGGCCAAAGACTCTCATTTTATAGGATGAGTCCTAAATAATGAGGGCCAAGCCTATCGCCATTCATCAGGCCCATGCCAAGCTTGTCGCCACACTAAAGACTAACTTTCATCACCCCACTTGTAACTAGAAGTAGAATTTTTCTTGCATGGATTTATACCTAAGTATATAAGTACAGTCCTACATAATACGTAAAATTAATGCACTAAAGCAAATAGAGATTACAACCCAATTATTTGAAATGAATTTTAGCCGTAAACCAAACAATGGGTTTCACCGAAATATTTTTGTAATGGAAGGATGAAATATGAAATGCCCCATTATTTTGTTTACCAAAATAGCCAGCAGTACATTTCACTATTGATACCGACTGATTACAGCATATATACTGTCGGATTCGCGGAATTCATCCCGAGCAAATGAACGCTCGATGTAGTTATCAACACAAAAGAATTAATATTGCTTGGTAAAATGAGTGGGAAATACTTCGCATAGGTAGTTCAGCCATAATTATAATCAATAAAGTTTTTAACAAATATTTTGTTTTATTTTTAATTACATTAAGTTATTTTCGTTTAATAGGTATTTTTATACTTTAAATAAATGAATTGGATAATTGATTACATTGAATACCTACGTAATTTGTTTTGAAAATTTCCACAACGGAAAAAGAAAAGGAACTAAACATACAGTTACATATAGAGGTAAAAGCATTGGCGGGCGTTTCATAATGGCCAAACTGAAACACGAGTTACCTAGCGCCATCTCTGCTTGCTTGCTTGCTTAAGACTATCTACGTAAGTTTCGCAAAGTGCACCTCTATGGGGGCTGGCAGAATGTGTAAAATACCTTCAAGCTAATTAGTGTCATATCACTTGTACATTAAAACAGATGTAAACGTTATAGTGATTTAAATTTGATTTGCTGTGTCTGGATGTGTTTTGTAAAACAAAAGGATTGTATGATAACCTTTGGTCTGTGTGAATGCGTGCGTGTTCACGCAAGCGTGCCGCGGCAGTAAACGTCTTGGGGCAAGCAGTGCACGCGAAGGGTTTCTCGCCTGTGTGGGTCCTACGATGATCGTCGCGCTCCACCTGCCACCGACACCATTCCACATACATTATATGGAAAAAATACTGGGAACTATCTGCGTCCATCCTATAGTAAATAGCGCGTGCAATGAGCGTTTTTGCAACTGGTGAGTAACTTCACGAAGTCCGCTGCATTGTTTAATAAAAGCTTTTAAATAGATAAGTAATTTGTTATATAATTGGTTATTTGTAGTTCATATTATATGAAACTAGTGATATGTGAACGCCTTAAACAGTTTAAAAAAATATTTCGTTTAAAACTGTATAGCTAATTAGTTAGTCTGCTGCACACATACCTAGGTGCTTTATAATTGTATTCTTATTAGGTTTCGGTTTCAGTTATTTTCCACTGAGTACTTGGAATGAAACTTATTATTTGGACTCAGATTACAACACAAGGAAGATTAGTAAGTATACAGCGCGCAGCGTGATCACATCTTTTCTTCACGAAGCACTAGTTCAATTCACCTGTATCATGAAAAGTTTGCGGGGCAGTTTGAGTAAGTATAGTCTCTACCAACATACTTTAACTTTGAAAGCCTTTGGGCACAGGTCACAGGGGTATGGGCGTTCTCCCGTGTGCATGCGCATGTGGATTGCCAGGTGACCCGACTGGTTGAAGCGGCGTCCGCACACTCGACATGGATAACCCTGGAAGGTGGTAAAATAAAGTGCGTAAAGATCTGGTTAGCGTAACAAAGTTTATCATAATAATTATGTTCTGCACATATTGTTTCAAAAATGTTTTAAAGAGAAGTTTAATTCCTAAATGAATGTTTTTACATTAATTACACGTCTTGACACTATCATCTCAGTGGTTAAGCAATTTTCATATTGTGGGGTCATGGGTTAAACTTAAATATTAATGGCATAACATGTTTTCAGATTCAGCGCAAAGTCTTCAAAATCAACGATTTTCTAAAGTCAACTCCCAAGTCTCATGAGTACAGCAGTACAGTACAGTACCAGCAACTAATTCAAAAATTTCGGCTTTCACTCGGTTGACTTTTACCATGTGCGTGGGCATCATGATTAAATGCTATTGATCTATTCTTAACTCAAGATTCCAAACCAAATTTTACTGGCCGCTACTTCAGTATTGTTCAATGTAGAAGACAAGTTACTAAGGTTATGCAGTGTAGATCCTAAGTACATACAGTTTTCTACGATCTTTATACAGAAATTGAGTGAATCATCAATGTATTCAAATTAAGTCGAGCGAGTTTGTTGTAGAACGTACTGGCTTTGTGACTTTGTGCATTTTCTTGTGCGTATGTAGGGCACACATGCTGCCTAAGACTTTGTCACATTCTTCGCAGACGTAAGCCATCAGCGGAGCGCCTGGAGGCCGATCCTCGCCCCTCTTATGACGATAAAGCTCCCTGCAAATATAAATTTAATTGTAACAGTTAGTAACCAATGCATTAGGTGTGGAGCTGCAGGTTGATAATGTTTATTACACTGCCATCTATGGGCCGAACATTGAACATGTACTTTTGTGTTGATAGATCGTTTCAACTTAGTATGATGATACTAAGTTCATAGTATTTTTTATATAATATGGTCTTATTGCCTTTGCACTGCAGTGAGCTTTGCTTTAATAAAAATAATTGTCTTCTTAAAGTCTCACGCAAAGCAAAGAGAGTAGCGTGTTGCAAAGCAAAGTGTTACGGGTTGAATTCCGGCATGGGACAAATATTTGTTCCATGTTTGGCTGTTATTGCATTGATATTCACGCCTACAGAAAAAAGTCACGATTAAGTCGACGTCGAAGAAGATTAGACAATCACAGTAGCAAAATTACTAAGACCACTAAGACTTACATTAGGCTACTAACGCCATCTATCAAAAGGTTAGAACATAAAATGATGCAGCTTTTTTTTGAGTTCCAAATCCAATTACCTAGTAAATAAACATTTTATAATATCATTTGAATGTCTACTTTAGCTTCGGGTATTACCTTGCTGTAGCAAATAGCTGGTTACAAGACCCGCAATTCCACATTTTACTATTCCCACTGTTCGTAAAAGTGCGTCGATTACTTCTAGGGGGCGGAGGCCTATGGCACTCTAGCGAATGAAGCTTCAACTCCTCAGTTGAGGCATACTGCTTACCACAGATGTCACATGAATAACAAATTTCAGGGCCTTGTGTAACATTTGAGTCTAAGTTGCAGCTATCCTGAAAAAGTAAATGGATGGTGACATGTGGTGCTTCGGAGAGCCCGTTAAATCTATTGAAAAGTTTACGGCTGTGCAAATTGCCAATAAAGAATAAGCTAAGAATCGTTTTTATATTTTTCGAACAAAAATGATTGTGTAAACATAGTAACTAAATTATCGAACTAGTTTTTAATTAATTTAACATCTGTAATCGCACAAACTTTTCTGACTACTAATATTCAGTGATATACCGTCTGATCCTCGTAATAGTTACTTTGGTCTTCTATGTAGCAGGTCAGCCTGTGCTTGTCCAAGGCATCGCCGTCAGCGAAGAGCCCGCTACAGAAGTCGCAGACATACATGGTGTAGAGTTTACGAGATGTCACACTACCCTTGCCGTCAGAGGATAGGCAACAAAGTTGTTCTAGAAAGATGAGTACGTAAATTGTATAGAAATGGAAATCAGAATTAGGTATGTATATATCCTGTATCTTACAAAGTAGAAGTACATTCCTGAGTTATTCACATTTCAGGTTTTAGGTAGGTAATTATTGCATTGTAAGCACTAATTGTAGTTGTATTACAAATGTAAGCTGCTAATTAGATCAGGCCAGGTATAGTTACTTAAAAACAAGGTTAGATTCGGTAACTAGGGATCATATAAGAAGTAACTGTACAATACATTACTCTTATCTCATAGGTAAGGATCTAATCAGGTCTTCAAATTAAAATTAGAAAATCGTCTCTACCAGTAGGTTCCACTTCCAATGCGGTTGATAGGACACGTTCACACATTCGGCAGACCAGCCACTCGGTCTCAAAGTTTTCGTTACTGTGAGCGGGCTCTGAAAATTACATTTAGAATATTAAAAAAAGAGTTCGTAAAGTCGGATAGTCAGTCAGGATCAAGATAGTCAGATAGGCAGATAATTATGTTGACCAGCCCCCTTACCATGAACTCATAAAGCAGGGCAGTTTACGATGTGACTGAGGCAGTGCCTCTTTTCACAGAGTCAAGCGCATGGGAACTGCTATAGGTAGGCTGTCATCCAATGCGTCAAAATTAGAACCCTGATAATAAATCGTAATAATCTTTTATGCTGTTAAATATATAGATCAATATCTGACTAAAATGTGATGTTAACTATATCAATGTACACTATTGTGTACATAGGGCACTAGTGCCATAGTTATACACCCTTTAATTAGGTATTCTTACAAAAAAAGTTTGTAACAAACCTTGTACATTTCGAGTCTGGACATTGTCATTCAAAGTGGGCGGCAGCAGCGTGCTAGTTTGGTCTATTGAGCTATCAGAAGTATGAAGCGATATGGTATGGTCTAAGAGATCAGCTTCTGTCGTAAATATTTCGTGACATATTACACAAGAATGCAGTGCTAGCAAGTCTGGCCCAATGCTATCGCTTGTCTGGAAGTAGAAAGACAAAATGAATTTCCTAATTATTGAAAGAAAGTATACAATTTCAAATATTAGCCTTGAAGAATACGAATAACTAACTTAATATTGGTTTTTCTATCTATAAGCATAGAGCTATAAGTAATAATTTGCAAGAATTAAGTGAATAATCAAAGTTCAACCTTTGACTTTCCTGAGGAGTCCTGGAGAGGCAGCAAAAATTGGTTAACAGTATTTTCATCAAGTAAAGTAGGCTCGTAATTAAATAAATTATCTGACTGTACAATGTACAGTTCTGTATTTTGCTGTATGTTTAAATTATTTTCTTGAAAGAAAGAACTATTTTCAACATTAAAGTATCTCCCAGAGTCGTTTGAATGGAACGATAGTTGATTATCCACATTATTCATTATTGTTGTAACATCCGGTGGTGTTTTATGAACATTAGATAGAGTTTCAGTGGCTTCTGTATCGTTAGAAAATAATAAATCATCTGGATCATATGTTTCCGATAGTTCCTTGTAAGGGTAATCAGGTGGATCGAACATCATGGTTTTGGCTGTAACAAATTTTAAACTTATGAAATACCATCATAATTATTAAGTAGTTAGCTAACTTCAGCATCGTGTTGAGTTGAAAAAGGTAAAGAACTTTGTACAGACGTAGGACGGTTGAATGGCAATAATAATCGCCACTGTTAACTTCTACAAAAATACTCTGCCTACGCTTTTAGGGATTGCAACCGTCAATGTCTGTTTGTATCATTTCGTCAAATAGCTCAAGTCTAAGCATTAAGAGTGAGGCTATTAGGATATTAGGCTTTGGATCTTAGAACATTTTGCAAAATATTCGAAAAAAGGCAAGTTAAATGTATATTTATTTTCTATTGAGATTGTCATAATATTTTAACGATTGCCACCCCATTATGACATTTGTTAAGTCTTGAAAATGTCATCGTTTCTATTCCCGTCAGTTGATTTTGTTTACAGTCGTGTTTAGATTGCGCCGTGTCTAAAATATACTTAATTATAACTTGTTAATGTGAATATAAGTGCAGTGATCAAGATGAAAGTAGACGCCGCTCCACCTTCTGATAAACCGAAAATACCTCTGCCAACTCTATCTCAGATTAATGCAGATAGAATAACTCAAGTAAGTTAGGTTATACATTTCATAACATTGGTTAATTCAACTTAAAAACCATTTAATTATACCTATTTTAAATGTAAAACCGTTATTCCTGTACATACTTTTCATATGCTGGGCTTATACAAAAATGGTGTGTTCTACAATCTTAAATGTTTTAGAAAACATTACAGCAAGCTTACTTTTGTATATAATACAGCAGTAATGTGTACAGAAAACAATAAATTAATTAGGATTGTTAAACCTTCATAAAATATACCACTCAGTGTGTTAACATAAATTCATAAAATCTGATTTTTCTATTCATGTAAATTAAACTTAGGTTATGTTACTGTTTTTATTATAATGTATTTAATTCTCTTTTATTTAACCTTATAACGGACTAGCCGTCAATTTTTAACGTCGAAATTTTACAGTGTGGGTTCTTATTGGTTATATTTAATCCCTATTATAAAAATAACAGCTCCCGAACTCCCATGGTAGGCATGTGAAAATAGTAATCCTAAGGTATAGTTTGCTTGTAGCTGGCATGCAAGACAGCTCTAGTTGGTTTACATACAGATGTAATGTAATCATAATAATGTACAGACAATAAGTATGTGTACAATATGCCTTAATGTAGAGCCATATAAAAGTATTGTAATTCTAATTTACTATGGAGATTTTAGTTTTTAGGTTTATAATTACATCTATAATATTGTTGTATAGGATTATATAGGACTTGATAAGCAATATCTTCAATTATTTTTTGATATGTTATACACATGGGCTATGAAACCAATACTAGCCATAACATACCAATTAGTACATTGCCTATTTTATATAAACAATTTTATTATAGTCATTTTGTCTGGTTACAAATGAGATACATAATATGCACACAATAATAAAGTTTATACAACATCTAGACAGTCATGTTTTTATATTATTTTAATAAATAATAAGCCTACTGGTATTTCACCGTGAATAAAAGCTAATAAACAAATCTATATAACTATCCACATTGAATTGTTAAACAAATCAACATGGTTGCATTATTCACAGCTTGCAAACCAGTACTGGTCGCCACAAACCAAGGAAAGCCACCTACCTTACGATGCTTCTATTGTGGAATCAATCTATCAAGCAGAAATACTTGGATCCAAGTAAGTAACTCCAGATAATGTATTCATTACACAATAACAGCAAAATATACAAGCACTTAGAACACTTCTAGGCCTAAGTGATTTAAACAAATGAACAATTTAAGGTCAACAGCCTTATAGAGTGGGTCCGTTGACCTATTTATTTTTTCAAAATTCACCAGTTATTTTTTGGATGATGCAGTGTTTCCATATTTTATTATTTGTTGTAATTTAAGTTTTAAATATGAAATATTTTTAATATTTGCTGTAAATAAATTAAAATGAGAGTTAAAATAATTTATTAATGTAGTTTAAAAATTATAATAAGTTTAATGGTGATTTTGTTTTCTGATGACTGGAGTGTAACAAGTAGTTTGAAACAAAACAATTTTATTTAACAAAAAGTATAATATGTATGCTAAAAATACTTTTTGTAGGCTTCTGTTAAATGTTTACAAATATCCTATTTCTGCTAACCCTTTATATCACTCAATTTCTTAAAATCGACATTGTATCTCAAAAATATAATGTCATAATAAAAGTTTAGGATACAGTGTTGAATTAATGATTTTTTTCTGTTTTAGTTAAGGAAAAAAAGAAACTTGCATACACTTGTTAGGTTAAAATATGTCACTATAATTATTAAGTATAGATAGGACCTACAGTAACCTAATGGTTTTAAACGTTTCCAGTTTCTCGGTACGTCGCATCATGATGCTGGAGTTCTCGCAATACCTGGAGAACTACCTGTGGCCGCACTACGAGGCGGGCAAGGCGTCCCACTCGCATATGATGTCCATTATCGTCATGATCAACGAGAAGTTCCGAGAGCGAGTACCCGCTTGGCAGGTAGGGGCACACATACTTTTCTACTTAAATAAGTTTTAATAATAATGTTTTCCTGGCCTTATTTTGGTCACGGCAGCTAACGGTTATTTACAATGCGATGGGATCCGGAATGACCGGCGAGTGTTCAGACAAAGGCTAGAGGCACGGGGTATCGATGATAACACCGTAATTCAGCCTTGGTTGCTATTCAGCTTCGAGCCTCTTATACTATGTTTGATTAGCAGAAGCTCTTCCGAAGTCAGTCGACTTCGGAAGTGGGCTGCCTATCAGTAGACTGATAAAAATTAAAGCTAATATTTATTGGTTCTCCTTCCCGAAAGAAACTGTACGAAGACACCCACTTTACCATTGCGATCACCGAACGCAACACTACCAAGAATACATCAACCTATGTACGAATCTTTAAAATCTAGGCCTTCCTGAAGAAGCCGGACCATTTCCCAGCGTTCTTCGAGCAAGTGCTCCGTGCGAGCGTAGCAGATGACAAGACTAGCAACAACATGCGCGAGCAGACTGCGTTGCTTCTGTTTCTCAACCACTGCTTCGGAAGCATGGAAGTGCAGCTGTGTCGGGACCAAGTTAAGCGACTTGTGTCGCTCAGTATGTGGATTAGCTTGCAAGAAGGTATGTACCGAAGCATCTAAGATGCAGTAGGTTGGTAGGCATATTAGTTGAGATGCTTTTCGTAGTATTTGCCATAATATATGTATGGAATGGCATTCTTAAATTTCTCATTCATTTTCAACCTATTTTACCTAGGTAGGCTTCCAACTTTGTAGAATATCGACAAATTACTCGAGCATTTTAACGTGTTATTAGGTCGACGAAACCAAGAATTCAAAGCTGTACCGAAGTGGAGAAAGTACTGGCGTGCGATTCAGAAGAAAGATAAACCAGAACTGCTGGAGAAACTGAGTTGGGAGCGGCGCTACCTGCAGAGGCTCATGATCAAGTTCATGCGCATATTGGAGAGCATACCGGAGATTGGAGACCTGGATTCATATGCTGTCAGGTGAGCCCTACCTTATGTTGGAGTTGTAGGTGTGATGTTTAAACAGGCAGTAAATTTTTGCCTGTGATTGCTTACTAATACTGTCTGTCAGATAGCTGGGTTTAGATAGGCTCGACCATTACATGGGACCGATCGGTATCGGCAAAAATATGGATTTAAGGATAAACGCTGTGATGATATAGGTACCTATGCACAAAAATTTCTTAAGAGCAAAATGTCGAACTCTTTCCACAGAAGGAGAACACTTGCAACAATCAAGTCTTGCCGTACATATACCGTCTGCTATAAATTAAATATAAACCCTTTTTAAATCAGTTTAATTTAATTACATTATTTTTCAGATACTGTGAGCGGTTTCTGGAGTTGATGATAGATTTAGAAGCTCTGCTGCCAACGCGGCGGTTTTTCAACACGGTGATGGACGACAGTCATCTAGTCGTGCGCAGCCAGATGGCAGCACTTACACGACGGCCGGAAGGACAGCTGTTCTGCCAAGTAAGTAATCTCTAGGCCAGGGTTTCCAAAACTGAGGTCCTCAACCATATCTCAGGGGGTCCGTAAAAAATGAAAATTATTACAAACATATAAAAAGATCATTGTAAGGTGGCACTTGGTGGCTGACCATAAAAAGTTTGGGAAATCCGGTTCTAGGCATTGCCGTTCCTCAGAGACGATAAAGATACAAAGGAGATGTTTCATTTTTGTATGGGACTCCGGCCATAACATGTACCTTTTAGCGAGGTTGGGAAACTAACCGCTGAATAGAGTAAATTAACATTTTTTTCATAAAATCTAATGTCTTTTGTGCAAATTGTACGTAAAAAAATGTTTGTTATTTGTCATGACATAAGAATGGTTGAAGAAATGACATTTACGTTATCTAGAAATTTTGATATTTATCAGAATTTAATTCAGTTCAGAAGTACACTTCAGAAAAGTAGATTAAATTATATTATTATTATTTTTTAACGATTAAATTGTTACACTTGCTTATAATTAGTCAAAAATATGTATAAAAAAATGATTTAACAATCGGTAATAGTACAACAACACATACCTTTTATACTTATCGTCTACGTGATATTGAGTTTTGGTGTGACATGATTTCACAACGAAGCAGGCTATGCAAAATATGAGACGCCATGTTGAATAATATGGCAGTAATTGAAAAACTATTGCTTTTTACTGCACATATTGCACAACAAATCAGGCCACAATTCACGAAAGAATATTTTTCCTCAATTCATGGTATTTTTTCTTCTTTTTCGATAAATGTACAAAAGATGCCCGAAAATGAAATATCTCCTTTTGTGTTTTCAGGTTATTACGTATTCGTTGAACGCTTTAAACATCATTAATTTATAATACCAAAGTTTCCGTGCCGTTATTTAACTCGAAAAATTAACTATGTAATGACGCATCTAAATAAAAAGTTAAACGTAACACGTTTAAACAAAAGGCAAATAGTAGGTAGGTTCTCATTTAAAATAGACTCGGCAAAAATAAGTTTATCCCTTTATTTTTTTTATATATTATATATTATCATTATGTAATTTGCAACAAAAATGCATAACCTCTTCAATGCGTTTTCGGTTTTATTAGGTAAATTTCGTGCCAAATTGTTTGGATTAAATAAAACTATACATTTTTTCGCTGTGTTTATTTCAGTTGATCCAAAATTAATGAAAAAGTAATAATAAATGCGTTTCCTCTGTATACAGTTCTATAGATCATGTCTACAATACAGAAAATCATAGTAAAAATAGTTTATAACATATATAAATTATCACGCACAATGGCCCATTCAAGCGGCTAAGTGTGGATGATGCCCAGCTAAACTAAACATATAAAATTATTGTTATAAGATATAAGAGATAATAATATAAGAGAGCAGGACATATCACTACATAGTATAAAACAAAGTCGCTTTCTCTGTCCCTATATCCCTATGTATGCTTAAATCTTTAAAACTACGCAACGGATTTTGATGCGGTTTTTTTTAATAGATAGAGTGATTGAAGGGGAAGGTTTATGTGTATAATAACATTCATTAAATAGTGGAGAAATACTTATAATATATATTTTATACCCGTGCGAAGCCGGAGCGGGCCGCTAGTATATATATATATTTGTAAAATCACTAACCCCTAGTAGCTGCTATATATTGAAAAAGGACGGACACAATGTTTTTTTTTGTAAATATAGATAGCATACAATATTACAGCCTATATAAATACAAGTAATTTTGTATGTTGATGAAAATCTTGAAGTCTCAGATCTGTTTACATATTACAATAATATAAATTGTTATTGTTAGTAATTTTTCGCTAAATATTAATTTAGTATGTGTTAATTGCTAAAATAAATTTAAGTATCTTTGTGAGCAATTAATTTCTAATGAGATACCATCGTCCTAAATTTAGTTCAGGAACAATATTTATTCCTATTAATATCACGATTTCCATCATTTTTACATATTTTTATCGTCATGGCAGATATATAATTTGCAGAATCTGTAAGGCTTCAAGTATTTTACTGTCCCATACGCACTGTAAAATACTGTTAATCACAATTTCTAATATTATATTTATTAGACACTTTGTTTCAAATACATTATTATGTTATTAATCACAATTAGGCAAAATACCGTAACAGTTGGAGGCATTAGAAATAGTAGAGGAAAAACCTTATACACTAGTATTGGTGTTCTTATTTATCATTTAAGGCACATTTACAAGGCACAAACTTTTGTACACGGAACATGTCTGTGAAATTGAGTATAATATTTAATAACAATAGTTATTTCTAGTCTACTTATCAAGTGTAATATAAATTAATGTTGTTGTGTGCAACATCTACATCGCAGAATAGCACATTTAAACTGTTTACACATCATGAATACTACATCCGTGCCTCTACTAGTGTTCAATGCTGCAAGCTTGTGTATCGGCTCTAATGCAAATAGTCATTTAAATGAGACACTGTTGAATATTCGTTGATATGTCAGTAATTCCCTCCGTTCATATGAGTCATCTCGTCGCCCCACTCTCCCGTAGGCACTGGCTCTGCATAACAACAACTTTTGCGCAACAAAAACGTTACATGCGACTGCCGTAAAACACACACATAGAATATTAAAATTGCCTGGAATAGATTAACGAATATGTGTGCGTACAGTAGCTCATCTATGTTCAGCCACGATAACAATAGAAATAGCCACGCTGTCGTCATTATTAGAAACAGTTGAAGGAATAAATTGAAGCTGGAAATAAAATAAAATAAATATTACAATATATTTTATGACATAATTATATAGATTATAGATATACCTTCATTACTACAAAAGTAATTATTTAACGTACCATCCCTTCAGTTTATGATGTATCCTCCCATATATGTTTATTCTCTTTATGATTTTTAATGTTGTGACATAAAAGAAAACATTAAATATTATGGTGAATGCAACTGGAGTAAAGAAAATTGCTATACCAAGTAGTCCTGAAAATTATTAACATTTATTACTTTTGTGCTATTTTTATATCATGTTGTGTGGTCTGCAGCTACTCGAAAATAAAAACCGAACGCTTCTACGTCCTGTTAAAGTAACTATTTATTATAATGGTAAATAGAATTATATAATGGTAGAAAAATAGAATTTTGGGACCCATGTCACCATGGCTGTGTATAATCTCGTTTTAAAAAGCCGGTCCCAGGATTAAAGGCATAATACTGTATGCATAAACATAATGTAATCACTTATTTGTGTACTATGCATTCTCATTATGAAATAATTCACTCACAATCAATAATTAAGCAGATAAGATAAGCGGGTAGATACGATATCTTACCAATAGTCTCCTGTTCAACATCATCTACAATGATTGAAGATGAGAATTGGATTCTTGTTTTTCTATTAGGGTTTGTGCCAGTATCCAATAGGAAATGCGCGCAAATGGCTAAGCTTGCCATGACAAACACATTGATCCACACCACGCTCGAATAATAACAGTATTTACGTACATCTGTCACACGGAGAAAAACGTTACGGGATCTAAAAATCAAATATCAGTATTATACTAAACAAAAATGAAAAGTATCACCAAATTGAGAGGCTCCTTTTTTGAAGTCGGTTAAAAATAGAGAACGATAAATTTCGGTACTACAAAGATTAAAAAAATAATATAAAGAAAACTTATTGGAGCTAATATTCATCAAATCAAATTGCATTAAATATTTATGTGAATAGAATCTGTTATATTTTATACTAGTAATTTCTCCTGTATTGCTGGTGCGTTTGACAATCATGAAACCAATCAAACATCTGCAGGTCGCACAATTTTTTGTCCCGTGCAAAAATCGAACCCGCAACCCTTAGCGCAGCAGTCCAATCGCTTAGCCACTGCGCCAATCAGGTCTTCAACATTTATCATCAGGCAAACCTGGGCTATATATTTTGTATACAGTGATGTTTATATAATTAGTTAGTAATCTCATTTACGATTGATCTCTTTTACTTGTTGCATAGACTTTTTTAAAGCAAAACCTCTGCCTATTATTATAAAAAATATATGAATCATAATATTTATTAATATGAGTAATACATACTTGAATGTTTTCCAAACATAAAATCCGAAACTGTTTAGCCAGAAAAAAGCTGCTAGTAGACTGATATACAGTATTATATCTGAAAACCAATAATAATTGAATTATACCTATATAATATGTACCTGTATTTAATTAATTTTGATCAATATTTACTTACCAGTCACCATAAAACTAATATGGTTGCTGAACTCAGTGAATATTCTCACCAAGTCAGCGGCCTGGCTCACTATTAAGCACATGTTTATAGTCGTGATTATATTCCCAGCTAAGTCTCGAAGGGTAGGCAGCACGAAATATATCACAGCAACCAATAAAAACAAGATCATGGCAATAGCATGGAATATAGGATTCAAAATCTTCCTCATCAGGAAGTTCATATCTTTCCAATTTATTTTCACTTCAGGTACACATACTAAAGCATATGAGCCTGTTATATTTTTCTTTTGTGTATCCTTCTGTGTAACCAATATCTGAAAATAATCGAATTATTTTACCAAATATATTAAGTAAGTTCTTTATGAGTGATTATCTTTTAAGTTTATTAATCATTGGCCTTTAATTAAACATCCTCATATAGTAATAATATTAACATACAATGCTATGGATGCTACTCAGTCATATACTATTGGGTTTTTTTACACAAAAGCTTGAGTCACCTAATGACTCACATTTAAGAAAACTTAGACAGTGGAATGTGAACGTTTTTTTAATGCTATTCAATGATAATGAATGGTTTAAAGTTTATCTCAGACTAGGTTAAGGGTGTCAGGATAACATTCAAAATATAATATTACCCCAGATGCAACCAAGTGATGTTTTTTGGTAAAACTTTAATTGCTTTAGAGAGTTGATTTGCTCATAGTTCTAAAAGGTTATGAAATTTAACTTATCTTGTTCATAAACTAGTAAAGAGGGTACTGTTATTTATTGCGTAGATCTTTAATAGTGGGCACTGAGCATATTACACAATAGAATGGCCATAGAGTGGAATATTTGGTTTATCTATACACAGATAACAGACCACTTGAAGTATTCATTATGTTATATATGCAAATAGACAGCCTTCTGTCATATATTGTTAAGAAGTAAATGTATAATAGCAAAATGATTGATTGTGTCTTTCAAAATTGTCAACAAACCTTGTCCATGCAGTATTTAGCTTGGTTGTGAATGTAAGATGATGGTTCCTTCTCTTCAGGTATAACAATACTGTCCTGTAAGTTGAAGTTACTTAATACTGGGTCCTCCTTGACATCTGAACTGGGTTGATGATTTATTATGTGGCGTAACCGGCCATCACTTAATAAATTAAGCCTGTAAATTAATTTTGATTTTTATAAAATCTATCTTTATCTGTACATGTTCTTCCTAAGGACTCAAGCTATCTCCATATAAAATTTCATAACAATCAGATCAATGGTTTGTGTGATAAAGTAACAACACAGATAGACTTGATATTTTTGCATTTGTAATCTTAATTAATTGTTATGATAGTGAAGAAGTTTTGAAATAAATTAATATACTATTACATACTTATCTTCAGACTTGTCTAAATCAAATATAGCTCTCTGTTGCATAGTGGCACAGTCTGGCACACCATATACATAGTTAAAGTATTTCACTTTGGCATCACTGCCATCCTCAGTCTTAAATTCTGGAGTCCACAAGCCTGAAAATACAAATTGTTAAGCGCATTATTTAAAAATATGTTAAATGAATAAATAAATGATTTATTTCTGTAAATAGGTTTTCACAAACTCTTTTACATGTCAGAACAAATTGCTTAGTTAGTCATTGTTATAAAATAAATTAACAATGCAGTGAATTGTATTGTGAATCGTGACTAAAGGTCTGTTTTTTGTTAGAAATTGCAAATACTTTGCATTGAATAGTTGTAATACTTGTCATGGTTTGCTGCTACCGAGAGCAGTTCCTCTGAAAGTTAAAAAATTAATCATTAACCTTAGATCTTTTCGCTATGATATTACCTAATTACTTTTCAAAAGATTATTACACTGATGTTATTTGCTGACAGGACTCCATAATAATTACTGATATTTGTATTTTCTTATAGCTATGCAAAAACGAGGTAAGTAATTTAATTAATTACATACTTTTGCCTTGCCTTGCCTACAAATTTTCAACAGTCAATACATAATAAAGGATTTTTATTAACGTTTAGATTTACTCACTGTGATTGTATTGTTCGGCTAATCTACACATCCCGTCCACAACAATCTCGTTATGCTCGCAGCATTTATTTATTTTTACTCCATTCTGTTTCTCTGATACTTCATTGAGATCCGTATCACCGACCTCGGCGTACAGCGAGTGCGTCGCACACAGTAATGATATTGTTAACAATACCACATGCATTTTGGTATTGAATCTTTATAACTTTTCATCACAATGTACTTGTCGTTATTTACCTATCGATAGTTTGTTCATACAGTAAGGCACTTATATTTAATTGACATAACTCTAAGATTACTAACTTACAGTGTCAACACTTTACTTAATATATTAATTTGGTACAATACGACATAATGTTTTTAAAATAAAACTTTTTGGTTCTTTGGATGCTTTTCGAAGATTCTGAAGTCAGTTCGTTTGCGTTTCCGCTCGCTACTCGCGGAGTTTGACGTTTGAATTGAATGTTACCTTTTTTGTAGTGAAGTAGTTCCGTGAGTTTGATATCACGTCTTTTTAGCTTAATGTTTCTAGACGAGAAGATCAACCAACTGACTAACCAAGTGGTATGTAAGAGCCTAACTGGAATTATTATTTTTACTTTATTTTAATCAAGTAGTAACTGTCAATTATTTTAAACAAAATATTGCTCTATACAAATATTCTCAAACAGTTTACATATTTGTATAGCACGTAAATGTAATGCCCATTTATACGCATAGAAATGGTAAAAAGCCAAAATATTTATCTTTTAAAAAAATACAATGACTTAAGTAATTGTGGGTGATGGTTACGTTAGATACTATTGTTATTTGAATGTCATCTTCAATTATAATTGGACGTAATAAGTATTAGTTTACCTTGGCTTTAATCGCCCAATTAAACAGTTAAAATGGTATTTAAGTTGTTATATTTTATAACACAGGTTCAATATATTTTACATCACGCCTGTATTCCTCGAAGAGGTAGGCAGCGGTGTAGAGGACACACACATTTCGCCAGTTATGTTATAGGTCCCAAAGTCATAGGGGGCGAGTAGGAAGGTATTACCATTAACTCAAGCTTAGCAATCTTGCTTTGCGACCACTAAACCAACGAGGAAGCTTGTCTTATTTTGATATCTGTATCTTTTTATATCTTTGATATCTGTATCTTTTTATATGTGCCGTGTGGTATCCGGCCTAGAATTGACCACCCCCTTTCCTCCCGTGGGTGTCGTAAGAGGCGACTAAGGGAAAATAACCAGAAGATGGGCAGCAGCGTCTTCTGTAACTTGACCACCAATACTGCGATCCCCAAGCCGCTTGCCAAGCGTGGGCATTATGGCAAACCCCCCCCCCCATTAAGGGGGAGGCCTATGTCCAACAGTGGACGTCTTCCGGCTGATGATAATGATGATGATCTTTTTATAACAGTAAGTACGTACCCAAATATTTCATTTGTACTTAGGTGTTAATTTATCAATTTTAACTAGTCCTTGATGTTTTTGTTCTTTTTTACCTTATATTTCTCGAAACCTCTACTTACAAGGGGTTCGATCTAATATGCGCTTTTTATTTTAGTCGCATTGCAAGTTAAATTTGATTCATGCTTAAACACCAACAATACCTACAGAGTAAAAAAGAATCATTTAAATAAAACAACCTTCATTAAATTAAAATATATTTATTAGTATTAAATACCAACATGCATTTGTAGAAACAAATCATTACCTATAGGAACTTATTATTATTTAAATCTTAATTCTTAGTATTTACATTGAGTAAATTCTAGTAAGTTATATAAAAAATCCAATTTAAACATCATATAATAAAATATATTAAGTTTGAATGAGTTTCTTTGTTAAATACAATATATGGCACAAAATTGTTAGCACTAAAGTTATTAAAACTACGAGAATTTAAGAAATTCAGATCATTGGTTTGATTGTAATAAGTATAACGTTCGACAATGTTACCTACATTAAATAATAATATATAAAAAAAATAGTTTTTAGACAGCGATTTAACATACATATTGTCTGCACAAAAAACTAGTTTCACTGGACATTTAAATAGAATATTCAGCATCAAGTAATTTTTTTACTATCAGAATAAAGTATTTTTAGAAATTATTACAAAAAGAATGATCTCATATTGTACCTTCCTGTTAGGACAAATGTTCTACACAATAGATACACTTCAATGATACTTTTCAATTAAATATTTTTTTATTTATCATTTTACATGGACCGTTATGCCGGATTTCGATGACTAGTTACAGTGTACACGATATTCAATTTAAACATTCAAAATTATTTTTTGAAGATCTGCCTCAATTTAATCTGACCTCGACGGTATCATCAGCTAATATATGCTGGTCATCCGAATCGTCGTGGGGACTTAGCTTCTCAGCGAGTGGGCCACTGCACCACGTACAAATGTTCTCACTGGCCATACCACGCATAGCACGCCTTCTCAGGAGGACAAGTAGTATAAATATGATGACACCTTGAAGGCAGTTGACCGTGTCCATGATTTTCCTGTAATAATAAAAAAATATGTAATATCTGTCAAAGTTAGAGAAAATAGTTTAGGTAGCAATTCTACGGTGTTAGCTTACCAAATAATGTGGGCTTCTCCGTGTGCAAAACTAGCGATTTCGAAAATCCAAGAAATACCCATAACGAGGAACAGCTTTAGAGATAGCAGGAATCTGTGAATTGAGTAAAATCATAATAAATCATTATTTTAGGTATGATATTAAAACTTAAACAGGTTTAAGACGTCATCTTAAAGGCGTGGACAGCGAGTTAAATATATATGAGATATTAAATTGTAGGATCATGTTTAAAACTATGACTTCCTAAAATTGCGGTTTCATTATCAGCTCAAGACATTTCCCGAGAAGTTATAAACAATTTAACAGTGGGTATCATAATCCAAGTTATTCCAAGTAATTACTTACTTGTGTTTAAGGAAGTTCAAAGTGTTGACTTCATATTTTCTGGTGTGACGCAATAAATTAAACGAGGACAGAGCAAACAGAGCCACATTAGCCGTAATAAGAACCGCGATAGGTCCGTAGAAGAAAATCCAAGTTTCGGTACGTCCTGAAACGAAAATACAATTAATATCGAATATACAAGTAAACATTTAGTAAGTTTCTAAATAGTATAATATTTACCATTGAACCAGCAGCTGACATTTCCAAAACCTGGCTTCCAGTGTTCACCTTCAACAAAGTTTGCAATAAGTGTAACAGTTAGGAATAAAAGTGTGCATCCCCAAGCGTAACAACTATAGTAGAAGTATTGTTTCCTCTCGGTCTTCTTCAAATAAGTGGCGTCTCTGTAACATATTAATACAATTTAAGTTTCAGTAATAAGCAAATGAAACATTGTATTTAAAAAAAATGCATAAACCTACAATACTGTTCGGTACACGTTGATGCATATAACATTCATCCAAAAGAATGTGGCCATCATCCAAGTGTAAACAAGAAATCCTGAAACAAGAAATTATATGAATAACAAAAGAGGTAACATTTCAACTTTGATGAAATTGCCTTGTCATTTAATATTTATAAATAGATTATGGAACCGATCTGCAAGCATAAAGACACCGTGACATTCCACCTTGATAGATAACACTCACAAAAAAAGTGTTCATACCTGTTATAGTGCATATCTCGCCTCTGAAGCCAGGGCTCAACTGCAGCACTCCTAGAGACAGGAATCCTAAGGCCATGCTTACGCACATACACATGTAACACAGGCCTTGTAAGTCTCTGAAACAACAATAATATTAATAGTAGTTCCATACAAATTAACTTAAGAAGTCATCCGGTATAGCATCTTCTATATAATTTAATACTTGAAGACCAACTTTTTACACTTTTTTAAGTCTTATTTCGCGCACGGAATGTGATATCTGGCATAGCTTTTGAAAATTTGTTGATAAAGCTAATTAAATTTAGACGGTTTTGGCCACTACACGACCTCTTGTTCAGCATTGTATAAATGGCTCTAAGGATCCACAAGTCCGTACTATTAAATTTGGCTCACCTCAATTGTGGCAAGTAGGTGTATACTGCGATTGTAGCGACGAGGAAGAACACAGATATGAGGGTTAAAATTCCACTGGTTTCTATATCACTCGGCTTGGATATCTCTTCGAAGCACACCACGGCCACTGACACTTTTCCCAGGGAGTGGTCACTATTGTTGCGGTACATTTCAGCGACGCAATACCTGGAAATTGTATGATTGAATTTTATTGTTATATCAAGCGGTTTTTACCATATGAAACTTTGTGTGTGGTTCGATATGTTCTTATAATGCACCGATCCAAGATTCACAATATTTACTGCTAACAAAATCAAAGATCCAAAGACCATCTAAACCGTTTAGCATATACAGTTTTAATACTAACTGATTTGGATCCTCGACAAACACGTAGCTCGGTGAATCCTGTGTGGATACTTTGGTGCCATCTAGGATAATGTCTCGAAGAACCATTCGTCCATGCGTGCAGTTGATCACAGTCATTTTCTCTACACCGCAAAAGCCTTTCGGCAGCAGTGTCTCGTTGTTGGGACAGCATGGTAACGCGGCCAAGACAACTCCACATCCCATTAAAACGAAGAATACAATTTCCTGTAAAAAAACATATTTTTTTAAATTGTTTTGTAATTTCATAATGAATTATTAGGTTGCAATGTACAAATTACAACTTACAATTGATACATTACTGGGAATTATCATGTTCTTTATCGCTGAACTGTGAACTTACACAATTACAACAAAATGAGTAATGACTCAAATTTGTGATCATTGACGTTAAAGTACTCTTGAAATGTTTGAGATGTAAAATTAAATGTTACAATCATTTTCCGTATCACAAGGTAATTAATAACTCAATCATTAACAAGTCATGCGGATTTGAAACGCAATGATTATTATGTCTGAGTTTCAGAAGATTGGTAATAACTATTTCTTCAGATAAGGATTATGCCCTGTAAATAACGACTATCTGTAGTTCGCTTGGATCATTGAGTAATTTTAGCCCCGGTGCATTTGGAATAACAACTTGATAACGATGTTCTCTCGTAATATTTGACATCGAGGGACAATGACTGGTCACACTGAAGATCGCTCGGACAATCGTGCTCCAGCAGTTTGTTGACCCCAACACTTATTAGTATCGTAATGCGCACTATGATTATTTAATTATCTTTGCAGCAAATAAAAACAAGTAAGTGGAAAATTGACTCTCATCTCAAACAAAGCCTCACAAGCGTTGCGCGTCGGTAGATTTTAAAACGATGTGACGATAAAAACTTGTACGCTATTCCTGTTTCATTTTCGTAATTATGATGTCATTATTTTCATACATCTTTAACTATCATGTAATGGAGAAAATTTTGTAATAGCAGTAGAATACAACAACTAGACACGCAAAAATACACGTGATATAATAATATAAAAAATCAGTTTATGGGTGATTTGACACATGTGAACTTGTCACATATCAGAGACATTTAAATCGATCAAAGAAATAGGTCGATCAACAATCAGCACGTATAATGATATGTAAGGAGGGTAATTTAGTTAGCTTTTGCGGCTAAGGTCACAGTCTCGCCTACATAATATAGGGAACTTGTGTATTTACAACTTATACGTTCAACAGTAACTATCAGGAACACGAAAATTCATCATAATAAAATTTGCATATAAACTTATTATTTTGAAATTATGAAGAAAGAAAACAATATTTTCTATAGCAGACCATACATATTTTCGTCGATCCTTCTAAGCTTTGGGGGAAATTGAGATTAACAGTCACAGTTTAACCAAAAATTGTTAACTTCTTTAAATTTATTTTGGCGCCTTATTATTCATACACTGTTGTACATGAGCTGAAATAAATGTCATTTCTACGGATTAAATCGGCGACATTGATATGAAAACAATAGGAGATAATAAATTATGGATGAACCTATCTAAGATCCATGCTAAGTAACTTTTATTACTTAATCAATTTTAAGAGCTACATAAATCTTTTTACGCATAACTTTCTTTAATTATTATACTACAATAAAATTAAATTGACGTAAGGTGATTTAATTATATTTATTTATCTACAGGCAATAAAGTTTACGAGTACAAGACGTAAGAGAAGATCTAACAGATTAAGCGACTTCTGTAAGATAGGGGTTTTAAGTGGTATCTACTCGTTTTATCCATATTATTTCTCATCTACTTATGATTCGTATTACTTAGAGATATAGGTACGTAATTTTATTATGTAAACAACGATCAACAAACGAGATCTATTGACGAACTAGAAGAACGATGACAAATTAGGGACGTACATGCGAGAATATGAAAAACAGTTCTACGAACTTTTGTTAAACTACGTGTTTGTTTATCACGGGGAAATACGCTTTACGTCTGTGTGATTGTTTGTGATCATCATCAGAACGTGTGTAGGTATAGGTACCGATACCATTAAAATGCCAATGGTATTAGTAGGTAGGTCAATACAAACTAGATTTATTCAATGAATGCATGTGTTAAATGCTGCGAAAAACTGCAGTCACTAGTCGTAGCGAATCCCGAATTACCTTGTCAATTATTTCTTGTATCCGTGAAATAAATATAGGCTGTGGGCCGTGGGATTACAGTTTTTGATAATGCTTTAATTAAAGTAGGTACCTAGGTACTCCAAAACCAATGTCTGCCGCCTTAATCACAAAAAGCTACAATTTTAAACTACGGATTAAATTATACCTGTCACTGTGGTTTGCATATCAAAGAATAGAGATGTCAATAGACTTAATACGGGGTTTAGTTAATGCTGGTATGATCCTTGTTTATAAATAACAGGGTGCATGTTTAGGTTCAGATCAAAATCTAAAACTGCTACGCTAAAGGTAGCGTAGCACATAAAAAAAAAGTCTTTCATCTATGTCTTATACCGACTAAATAAAAAACTGTTTATTTTTCTTCCACATTAAACTTGGTTGTCATTATGTGGAGCAGAAATTATTTTATGTATGTCTTGCATCGAGAAATAAACAATTTTGTATTATGTTGGTTTAAGACATACATACAAGACATACCTACATAAAATACGATACAACGTTTATATTATAACAGTAAGATATTTATTTTGTGGAGACTGAAGCTTGTGTTAATGCATAGGTAACATTAACTGACTAGGGGCTGTAACTTTTGTCACTCCGTTACACTGTTAGATGACTGTTCCCTTCTTAACAGTCGTGCTGTTCTAAAAACACCTTACGAACTCACTTCTAAATCCGCGGTGAGATTCAACCCTAACCTTCGATCAAAAATGTACTGAATTGCCGATCAACGCTTTAAAAACGGCACGCTTTAAATAAGAGCACAAATAATTTTGTGGTCTTATTAAAAGTCAGTATACTCCAATCGTAGCCATAATGTTCAATAATATAATAATAAAGAAGAATATATAATAGTTAATCTTTCTTTTCTCCGCCACTTATGCGTTATGATTTCGTTTTTGATCCTTAATCTAGTATATTGTTGATCGAAGACACTAGCGCTTAACAAGGTGACGTGCGAGATGATGTTAGTGTTTCAGAATAGCATAGCTGGTTACGTAAGGATAATTATGTTTATGTATCAAAATAAAACATGTTAATGTAGCTGTATAATTGATGATTAAACTGCTTTGATAGGGATTGAACTACATTGAATTTATCATGTTTATCTGAGGGCATGTGACACCATTATTGGTTTTATTATAGGATCACAAGAAAACCGATGTCAAATACATAATTTTCAAAAGTCAGTACAAACATCAAAGATAATTGCGAATTATAGACATAAAAGGCTAATTAACACGACATGAGATCATGTATTATTATCAGTGTGTAAAACAGACGCCTCGGTATGACCAACTGACTGTTACTTGATAAATCACATAGATATAATTTAAATATTCATTTAATAAACCTAAATTTTAATAAACCTCCTAAGTATCTTCACATTTTACTCATGAAATCGAGATAAGTTTGTAAGTACCTTATTCGAAGAATAGATGAGTCGATATTGACACGTTTACGAATATTACAAGCAACGTTTAACATATCGAAGTACTTGTTATTAACAAGATATTTATACAAAGATAAATACGATCTTACCTAAAGCTTTAAAGGTTGGGTATCAAACTCGCAATCTTTAGATCCTAAGTAGGTACTCTAGGTACTTAGCCACAGTGCATCATATACTACCTATCTAATATGATTCTGATTATCAAGTATCACAAGTTCAAATTAGATACAATGAATGATCCTGCATCATAAGTATTTTAAACTGATTACAGATCATTTTTACGTCTCTTTATCGTCCTATTTGCAGTACGGTCAGCATTTCAATCTATTATTACAATACGATAAAACGTTATCGCACAGAAAGAGGAAGTGCTGTGTGCTTGCTTTCTATCAGTCGATTTGTTGGTGTCACAACATGTCACACGTGACCTCATCATTTCTCAGTCATTTAAGTCGAGTTTTATTTACACACATAATTATGCGTCACTCTACGTATTTCATTATCTCAAACACTTAACGCTAAAACGGAAGTTGATGTAGGAAATTGGAAAATTATGAAACTTTTCGTCATGTATAAAATATGGGTGGCAAAAAGCCCAGCTAAAGAGCTTGGTGGATTAAGAATGATTTAACACGATTTAAATAATGGCTGATATATTTTTCAGTTTAACAAATATTCCAGCGCTACTTAGAATTTAGTTATTTGAACAACTGTCTTTAGTGTTTGTAGACGAAAACCTCTATACAAAGGATTCATGGATTCATACAAATAGGTACCTGTCCTTACAATTTTATTATTTAACCGTTTAAAGACACCTGCATAATGTAATCGCGTATAATCAAGTAATTGATCAATAAGAACTATAAACCTATAAACATTAATGAGTTTTAGCTAGCTACATAGGTACCAAGCTTTAACTAATTAAATTATCCAAACACTGAAACATCTTTCTCCTTCCATTTGAAATGTTTAATTATGACAAACAAATAATAGCAAACGATATGGATGTTATGAATTTATGACGTTGGTATAAAATGTATTTATATTCAATGTACTTAGGCTTGTTTACCCAGAATTTGCTGTACCGCATGCGTTGAGTATTATTTTCAAAAAGATAAGTACGCGGGCTTATCGGGAATACACTACCCTTGCACGGAATTTCTTAAGAATATCTCCTCAATGAAACAATATTTGTTAACCGGAGATGTCTGCTTGCGTAGTCTGGCCAATTATGCATGACATGTGATAGTTTATTCCTAATCCAGGGCGAAATTCTTTAGAAATCAAGGTCTGTTCCACAATTTATTGTAGATACTGTTTAAGTATTTATAATAGATAATCTACCATTAACAATACCTGTTATAAATAGTTGCTTATGCGCCAAACGGTTATTTTACCAAAGTAGGTTTGGTATTTAATTAACACTGTGACAAACGGACAAATATATAGTAGATATTTTTGGTCGAATATTTACATTTTACTTAGCTTAGTTAAGTAGTATTTTTACTAGTATTTGTACCACCTGAAATGTCTTTGAACTTTTGTTTTATGAAATTAAAAGAAAAACAAGCCTAGTTTAATTTAAGCTTTTTAAATTATTGTTGATAAACTTGTACAAATTAGTTTTAGATATACTGTACAAAGCTATCTATCATAGGTCAAAGTGTCATTGTAGCTGGCTTGTATCCATACAACTTTTTTATAATGCACCATGAAAAGGATTACTAGTATTTCAGACATACGATCTGCATAACCATGAATGCATTGTCGGTCATGAACTTTGCATATAACTTCGCTCTCTTGTAAAGTATCCGTTACATATATGTAGGTACTTACTCTTTTTTTGTTAGCCTGTTTTGAGACCAACTGATGGGCAAAGGGACACTGTAGTGGTTGTATAAAGTTTGGTTATGTCTTTGCCACATGTCTATTAGGACTATTTTACGTAGTAAAACACGCAATTATACGGACATGGGCATAATGTGGGTGTATAATACTACAACTCTGTATCCTACGAGATAAAGCTTGCGGGTAATTCATGCTACGCCTACCTACCCGATGAGTTCACTAAAAGTCAACAAGTACTGGTTTTAAACTTCCAAACAGGCTGAATAATGTAGGGTTTTTTTTGTCAAATAAATACATGGTATAAATACTTTTCTTCGAGTCATGATTGTTTAGTTCGCACTGGGCAAGATAATTTTGTTTCAAGTGCCGACTTACATATATTTAGTTTTACAAGTGCCTTATGCTCTTAACATTTATATAATTATTGTGCTAATCAAAATATATTTTTTTCTTTTTGTTACTTATTATTTGCAAAAGTTGCGCAAATAAATAGGTACTCTCGTTTATCAATTAAGTAATTATTTACATGCGATTTCATATAAGGTGAAGTTCGCGTCAACTACATGTATCCGCGCAAAATAATGTATAAATGAACTGCGTACATCTTGTTTAACTTACCTGCACTAACCGGTTCGATGATCCATAATACATAGGTATATTGATTTAAAAAGTTTAACTTCACACCTAAAAACTAATTGGATGATATAGAAAATAATTTAAATAAAACTGTAAGCAGATTTTCAAATTTTATGATATTAAGTGGGTACATCATTACTTCTCTCCAATGAAATAATTGTATTACTACCATTTCATTTATCTCTAAATGTATTTAATGAATTTTAATCATAATTATTAGTTTGTCATGATGGTTTTTTATGATTATATTCTCAGTCATATGAAAACCACACTTTAAATTGATTAAATTACTACATTTAAAAATTAATTTTAGTAAGAATAACACACTTTACATGATTTTAAAACGCCGCAAATGTAAGTTCTGTAAGTAGTAAATGTGTAAATGCGAAAAACTTAATAAATTAATTGTATGCTTCAATATACCTCCATATTAAATAATGAAACAAAGTAAATTTTATTTTTGTTCCTTATTATTTATAATGATGCAACGATAAAAATATATCCTATTTGTCACTCACCTTCATATTAGTATTTTCCTTTCAATATATTATTTTATCACTCTCACAACACACTGGATTCTCAACGCCGTGTGCAATTGTCGAATGAATGCTGTTAATTACTATCGTGTCACAGAGTCACAGCGATGCGTAAACGATTCTCGATTTTAAATATCTGTTTTACATCGATATATTTATGCGAACGACGCGTGCATTGGACGGCACTGCGTATTGTTGTGGTAAGATTCACCATTCGAGTAGCTAATTAGTTCTTAGGTGTTATACCAAAAGTTAATGCCATAAAGGACCTTGTAGCAAGGCGTTTATATATCGGTAAATAATCTATTAATGGAAAACAGTTGTAAAACATGTTTGATCATCATAGGTCAAGCTACAATAAATAAGACTTTTTTATTGTAAGATAGACATGTTTTAAACAGGTTTAAATGTATAAAAGTTTATTTCTGTTTTATTTATCTTTTATACCGAAATAAACGACTTGTCCCATTATTTCGGCATATTACCGGCTTTAAAACTTTAACTGGTATTTTTCTTTATTTTATTGTACTTAATCATTTAAATAATTTTGTATATTTTAAATAGGTATATATAGGTAGAAACTTAAATTTCGTCATATAAAATACATCCCTACGCTTAAAAACATAGACAATATCGTAGAGCATAGTCGTTGTTCTGTTGAATATCGTATTCATATAGCAAACAAAAAGTGATAATAGATTTAGAATAATTTGGCTGAAAGCTATCGCGGCATGAAAGCATTTTTAACTTTTAAATTTTACATTGCTGTAGTTGCTTTATACACATATTCTTGTTGTGCAGGTATACACAGTAGCGAGACGTTATTCCTAAAATGGTACAGACTAATCATTATATTATATAGGTATAATTGTTAAAGACCAATTTGGAACATAAAGCCGCGGGCGAAAGCTAATCTTTAGATTACTAAGATAGTCAAATTATCTTGGCAATATTTTGACAATCTTAGTAAATCAAAACACTTGACGTCTGTTTTAAAATCCGGTTATGCCATTTTTACGTCATCAATTCACATTTTAATACAAATTACTTTTAAGATCATAAATATGTACACAATTTGATAATTTTCAAGTATTGTTAATATTGTTACACAAAAAATTTGGTAATTTTGAGAAATACCTACTTGTTGACTACAAATATATTATCTACCGATGTAAACTTTTGCAGTGACTATTATTATAATTCTATTCGTTGATTTCTGTGTTTATGACGATATTACGTGTTCTAGATAGATAAGCCGTGTGATAGCTTTGTGGTTTGGAATAATAGACGGTAAAACGATATATCTAGATATCGAAGGTTTATTTCAAACATGTATCTGTTTTCTCATCCGTTCACTGAACTTTAATGATCCATGGAATTATTTATTAACTGTATTATGTATTTTAGTCAAGGGAGTTTGCATCCATATTTCATTAGTCACGATTAGTGAGGGAAATAAGCACTGATAGCCGAGTGGTATGACCGTTGGACTACCAAGTCCACGGTCGCAAGTTCAAACTCCAATCTCTTTCCGAACTCATGTGCGTATATATATACTGAAAACTAATCAGTTGCTAAAATCGGTGAAGGAAAACATCGTAAGAAACCAGCACGACGGAGACATTTTCCAACGGTGTGTAAAGCCATTTCAGAGGCTTACAGGCGGTTTTAACTCTGCCGCCAGGTTGTTCATCAACCATACGACAAGAAGAAGAAGTTAGGGAAATAAGGGCCTCTCTAAAATATTTTTCACCACCTACTCTGTCATGTTAGTTTACCGAAAAATTTAATTTACACACATATATATGTACCTGCGTGACACATAATACCTAAATTTTTTTGTATCCTACGAAAATTATAACTGCAATGTGATGCTAAACACAATAGATCACTTTTTTGATAGGCGTCTGGCTAAATCTCTTCTTAGATTCGGTGTTTAAAGAACTATGATCTTAAAAGCAGGGTACTGCGGTGCACGGTGCACGTAGGGTGATCGATAATGGTTATGCTTTAATAACGAAAACATTTTCAACTTAATTAGCACTCACTACTGCCATCTCGTGACAAATACATGTTGCCACTAGTAGTAGTAAGTTTTGATAACTAAATAATTGTGCAACAGATGTCGCTGTTTGTTTCATAGCCAGTTTTTTATTAAATTAGTACCTATGGTGTTTTAGAGACAGTAAAGTCGGGCAAAACGAAGAAACCTTAGAACTTTTACCCCTATTTCGCATAACCTGTCATTGATAAATCAGCTTGTTTACCTATATCTTGCTGATCTGCGTCTCCTATAGGGTCATAACTTGGTCAACGTTTTCACAAAAAAAACTAGACACACATTAAAAAAACCTATTTTTCAATTTATTCATAAATAAAAATATAACTAATACTTATACAATTATTTGATAATTGTTAACCCATTTTATATGGAATTACTTATTGATTAAGACCGTCAATATAAATTATACACTTTAACAACTACTACTTAATAGCTGCCAGGAATTCAGAACATCATAAAACATGGCTTTGCTACCTGATCCTGCCTCTAACACTTTTTACCCTGAGGCTATTATTAGCAGTTTATCTTAGTGATATTGCCATCTGTGAGCGTCAGGTAGCAGATGGCACCGCGCGCATTTAACGTTGATGTGACAAAGATCACAGGTAAACATTTTGTGTTTTGTGAACTTGCGTTCTATTAATAACTTACTCATTATGTCTATGATAATTCTAATAGACAGTTATTGAGTTTCGAAAATGAACTCAATGTCCATGCAAAGTACAGTTACTAGACAGTAACTGTACTTACAAAACTTCAGTTAATTAAACTATTCGTATTTAAGTACTTTGCATTAAACTTCAATACTCAATTTTTATTCCATTCTACTTCATTACATCATTCTTTCGTTATTATAAAATTAGTAAAAGTAAGTAATTTTGGTTTACCAACAGGAATATAATACAATGAGGTTAACTTAGGTTAGACTAGATTAAATCCTTCATAGCGCAAGTATTTATTTACGTATCGAGATCTTTGTAATTAAGATGTGCATCACTTACAACTTTTACAAGTTTTCTAGCAGACAGGTTGACTGCACATTCAATTCTCCGACATCACTGACACAATTGTGTTAAACTATTAAACATTATTGTACAAAAGAAATGTTAAACACAATAGACTCTTAAACAAAACTTCGGAGATTATAGTTATCATCTAAATGCATGCATACTATACCAACAATTGTCAAACGTTCCGAATTAAACTCTACCGTAGAACATTAGTGTCGATTGACCCTTCAAGAGGATGACTGTAATGTATAGTGCTTCTTAAATTTTATACATAATACTGCAATTTCAATTATTAACTTTCCTTGTATCTAATAATTATTTTACGTGTCGTGTTCTGTTCCTCTGGATAAGGAAAGTACACAATCAGGCACAAAATCATCATTTTTAGATTGCATGACATCACATCGTAGCGAGCAGTGTTACAAGATAGTCCTATCGTTCATTGGTACGTCAGTGTGTTGCACAACGTTCTCTTCGTCATCCTCTATTGCTAGGTGCCTCTCCACGAAGCCAGATATACAATTTAGCCAGCCATGCTTGTACATCATCTTTATCACCCGCCGACGAAACACCACTAGCAGTAAAAATATTAGGATCCCTTGTAGAGTGTTGAACACGTCTAGAATAGACCTGCAACAAGAAATATTGAACACTTATTTATTTTTTGATAGGCAATTTCAGTTTTAGAAAATAGTATCTAAGTATATTTTCGATTATCATCAATAATGACATGTCACAGTCATGACGTAAGTTCAGCGAGCAGCCTCTGTCCCATTTTTCTTTCCCATTGACAATAATTGTAAAATCCACTTTACTTTGTAATTGTAATGTCACAAAATATAGTACAAATTCAAATTCATTTATTCATTTTGTGAAACATAGGTGATTACAGGTGTTTTTCATAGTTACACCTATGTAACAACAACGCCAGCTGAAATGTGTTTTTTCAGTCATACGTAGATAAAATCAGATTTGTTTTTCAAAGGATGAATGTTTACGGTATGGTATGTGAAAAGTAAACGTTCTGAATTATTCAAAATGGATTCTTAAAATGAACACTGTATGGTCTTATTTCGCATTATCTTTGTTTGGTACTATCATTATGTAAACGAATTTGTTTGCCTGAACGGTCTTATCAATTCTCCAAAAACTGTAAAAGTAGCTGTATGTATACGAGTATGTAGGATATAGGTTATAGGTATGTAACCAAGTTCGGTTAGTTCGCAGTGTTTGCACTTGCTAATTTGTGACGCTGATGTAAATTTGCTGGCCATTCTCCGTTTACACTGCTTTGTGAGCATTTCATACCTACGGTTTGAGAAATATTGCTTATATATTTAGCCAAAGCAGGTTCTTAATTTGGCTGTATTTAATCATCCCCTTATCTTAGAACAAAAACTTTCATTATGTATTTACTCACCCCACATTTTCTTCTTAAACTGATAAGATACTTTTTGTTTGCCTAATTTGATTCCCACTGCTGGGCAAAGGCCTCCCCTTTCTTCTTCCAAACTAATCTATCCTTCGCAGTTTCCGACCATTAGACCAACTTATGATTATTTTGCAAAATTATAATATCCTAATAGCCTTTACACCTACAATCGTTCGAATGACATGCTTTGATTGTCAACTAGGAATTTACTTTTTTATATCACCCAGGATATGAAATAGCTTGTATTTGTATGAGTCACGAAGATCAAATTAACAGTCGTTTAGAATCTTGCACATTATTATGTAATGTTCAGTGTTTTTCATGGACACTCAGCATAAGCTATAATTTTTACTTAGTCGTATCAATTCAATAGAGTCGTTATACATACCAGATAATGTGGTCGTCAACTAACGAGCCGATCATCTCGAACACCCATGGCAGTCCCATCAATACTATCAGACGCACCGTCATCACAAACCTGAAAAGAGTTACATAAATTAAGTAAGTAGTTTATCTTGTTTGTAAATATTTTTAACCCCCGACGGAAAAAGAGGGGTGTTATAAGTTTGACCGCTATGTGTGTCTGTCTATCTGTGTGTCTGTCTGTGGCACCGTAGCTCTGAAACAGGTGAACCGATTTGGATGCGGTTTTTTTTATTTGAAAGAAGGTTTTCCAGCGAGTGTTCTTAGGTATGTTTTATCAAAATCGGTTCAGCCATTTACAAGATATGGGGGTGAAAGTGGGGATGATCAATCCAACATTTTTATATATACCCGAGTGGGGTATCAAATGAAAGGGCATAATGTGTACATTACATAAAATTAAGTTGTATCAAAATCGGTTCAGCCATTTAAAATATATAGGGGATGAAAGTGGGGGATGACCAATCTAATAGTTTCATATATACAAAAATGGGATATCAAATGAAAGGGCATGATGTGTACATTAATAAAAATTAATTTATATCAAAATCGGTTCAGCCATTTATAAGGTATGGGGGTGAAAGTGGGGATGTCCAATCGAATATTCTCATATATACTAAATTGTGGTATCAAATGAAAGGGCATGATGTGAACATTACAAAAAAAATAGTTACATCAAAATCGGTGTAGCCATTTACAAGGTATAGGGGTAAAAGTGATAATTAATAACTGGATATTTTCAAATATACCCAAGCGGGGTATCAAATGAAAGGGCATGATGTGTGTATTACAAAAACAAGACTTTTTGACTTTTTAAATGATGGCTTTACCTTTTTGCGTTGGGGTTTTTTTAAATTTTTAATTTAATGTTATGCATATAAATGACTGATTTTTAATACATGTTTTGTTTAAAAGGTTTCCTCTTAAGATCAAAATATTCACATGCACAATACTTTCCATGTCTGAGTTAATATTGGCAGATTATATATTGAAACGTGCGGGAATAGAACCCTTGACCCTCAGCGCTACTCTAGTTAAACCACAGCGACAACCGGGTCGTGTTTTTATTTCCCTCCCTCCCTCCTGATTTCCTCGCCTTAAACTTCATTGCCACGGTAACAGGAAGCAATGACAATGTGGTAAAAGGTATATTTTTTAAGTAAAGTCTGAAATAGTAAGTTTAGCCGAGTGTACAAAAATAACCAGATATATACTTACTTAAATTTAAGCGCTTTTATATGACTAGATGCAAAGTTCAGACGCCATATCAGAATCAGTGTGTAGATGAATATGCAGATGTTAGCTGCCAGCAGTAACGATATGATGCTGTACATGTAGTACCATTGCTGCTGCGCATCTGAAAATGTAAGCATTTTTATTATTTTTTCCATTGTCTATTCAGTGTTTCAAATTTAAAATAATTAAATACTAAACATTGCTTGGACAATAGAGATCAGTGGTCGAACTTATTGCCATTCTACTAGGGCATATAATATCCTATTGGTTTAGTAGAAGTCCCCTTTAACAGTATAAAAGTATATACAAATCTTAGATGTCGTCAACTACAAATTATTCGGGAAGCAAGAAGACAAACGTATACCTAGTGTTTTTGCTAGAGACAGTTTATGGTGCACAACTTACTGAAAAACCAGCAGTGGTTCAGCCCGATGCCCGGCTTCTGATGTTTACCCGGATGGAAGTTCACGATAGCCATGCAGACAGTGAGGGTAATTGGGCATCCCCATGCATAAATCGCATACCATTTAAATTCTTTCCATCCATAGTCAATAGTATTTGGTCGCCTAAAACAAATAGATACTGTTTAAGATCGAATCTAAAACTGTCACAATTGCATTATTATTTATATTAATATACCTATATAATCTTTTATTCTGACCTTGTATTTAACAGCACCTGTATTGATATTGCGTTCGTCCAGAAAAAAGCAGCCATCAAAAAAAAGTAAGCTAAAAATCCTGAAAACCAATAACAAACATAAATATCATTGTGTGAAAATGTTGAATGTATTTGTAAGTAAGTAAAATGCTAGTAAGCCAAACTTACTAAAAAGGGCAACATAAATAAACAAAAAGATTTTACTACCGATTATATAAATATGAGTCACCAAATTTATGTTTCATAATTATTAGAGACAATAATATCGTAATAATGTATTTAAAAACTGAACATACCTCGGGTGGCACAGAGGCTCATGTCGTAGTATGTCATTAGTTTCATAATGACTAGTATTCCTAAACCGATAGCCAAGCTTACACAAAAGTTGATTATACTCTTTCCTTGAACGTCCCTAAAAATGATACAAAATTTTGTTATGATTTTGCTGATACAGGATTACCTGTTTACTGATTTTGATGATCAAACTTCCTCTAGCCCTAGCTTCCATGAAAAATTATGGAACCGTAGCTCCATAGCTACCGAGATCACTCTTGACGGTAGACCGTTGTCAACACATGAAACCCATCCTTCGGAAAGCCCGTTAACACGTTGGTCCTGCGCCTGATCTCTCAGCAGTCCTGTTGGGCTACCGGACTATAGGACTATGAGCATGAGACAATCAAGGATGCAGCACATATTGTGTTTGCGCCAAAACTTGTGCACTATAGTCCGCGTTAATGGCCAAAATTCTATCAAGTTATCATCATTTTAAAATCACGTTACTAACCTGAGTTCCGGTAAACAACTATATACCAGAGCAGTAGCAGTCAGGAATATAACTGACAGTATCATGGCATAGCCCAGTATCCTGTCATCCACAATTTTTTCTTCCTCGTCAGCGCATACTATGACTGATGGCTTCGTCTTGTTTAGAGTAAGATCCCTTATAGTTGTAAAGTTACCCAAACAATACCTTAAACAAAATAAAACTAAACGTTTATACAGGACTAGACATAACTGTCGAATTTTGGTTGGTTGCTATTTATTCACAAGAGTTTTACAGTAAAGCTACAAAACATACATTTTTATAGGGCCATGGCAATATGCTCGTCCCATTTTACATTTATGGCTATGAATACTGTCCGGCGAACGTGGTCGGCGAATCTGCGATCCCCTCTGGGAATTCAGGAGTTATATATTTACACATAACTACATATTATCTAAGTCCATTATTAGATATAGGTAGGTAATTGTTCAAAAAGGTCGTGCCTGAAGAACCGGAGATGATAGACCGGACCTGATAAGAAAAATGGGCAAAAATCCTATGATGACATCCGTTGATATGATATCTGTTACATAAAACTGTAAAACGATTAAAAACTGTCTAAACCTTTTTAAATATTATGCTCATCATGTAGCAACATTTTAATTAAATATTTAATTTTAATTGAGACCTGTTTTTATAAGATTGCAATAACATAATTTATTACTTCGTCAATAATTGCTGATAAAGCATAAAGTCGGAAAATCGATTTCTATCGTCCAGATCGTATTCATAATATCGATATATATATAGTAAGTACAATTGATTCCAGAGCATACGATCCGATCCGAGGATCGATTCCGAAGCATTATTCATTATATTCCAAAAAACAATCCGTGCATCCCCTACATGCTACTTTAAAAATATCTAGATCTATCTTTTTGGACGTATATAGTGAAAAAGACTGCACATTAATTGCTTGGCTTTAACGTTTCATTAATTTATAAACAACGGGATAAAATTATAAATATGTATTACGCCGATAGTTAACAACGAGGAAAGTTTTATCAATTTAGATAAACTTGCGTAAACAATCCTTTTTAGCTTGAATTATGTATGCATAATTAACAATTAATTGTTATTTTGATTGTTATATTAATATCTGTTTTACGTGTCTAAAATACATGCAGCGCGTACTCACGGAAAAGAAAAAAATATTGGGATAAACTTTATTCATTCGAGTCTCTGAATACTTTATTTAACTTCTTAGCACCGACCTAAACGTTTAAATGAATAGAAGTTTATAATGTAGAAATTGTAACTATTTTGCAGTTGTCATATTATTTATGTTTAATGAAACAAGCATCACACACGATCAAATTCGTTAATAGTCGACCAATTTAATAATGAGAGAATTTTACGGTGATACTACTCTGTAACAACACAAAACAAGCATAGGACTGAAATTCCTGTCATCCTAGGGTATATTTATTTACTGTGAGTAATTGTTTCTTAGATAAAGTATCAATTAATTACTTAGGTACTGTTCCGCTTTTGAACGGACCAACTTGTCCTAGGTAAGTGTGTATCAAACATTCGTACTACCTTGAGTATACATTATTTGCAAATTCCGTAGAACATTATAGAATGATCACCTACACCCTATTTAAAATTACTTTTTAACGTCAATTTGTGAATATTTAAAAGATATTTTACACAAGCCAGTTACAGGATCTTACCAAGAGTCTACTTGAGCTCTAGTGTAGAATAATACTTACGAGCTAGGTTCAATTGTTTCATCAGTGTCACCTCCTAGATTTATTTTTAGTTCTTGAGCTTCGTTTACATAGAAATTCTTTATAAATTTCACTGTCACTTTACATGATAATGATATCGATGAAGTGGCATTGCTCACGGGGTTCCAACACACGTCCTTTCTCGTCAAGAGTGCTTGCCCAGGCGGGCAACAGTTATTGCTGGTCGATACATAGGTAAACAGTATCGGCAATACAACAGTCCATTGAATGAAACACATTTTAAATCGCGTCATGAACTCAGTTTTTCTTGATGCTTGTGTAAATGATTTTCACGGTCACTGAAACACTTAATAAATCTTTGATTAAGTATGAGTTTAAGTTTTAATTATTGTGATATACTGGATTTTATACCACAACACGATATATTTACGATGTTAATTCGCATTTAAATTTGCGTCGTGCGTCGTGGCGACCGCACGTCTGTAAAGCTGGTTTGTCACTACCACTACTACTACGGCCAATAAGGCTACTCGAAGCGAACTCTTATTTTATATCGTTTCTAACGAAAAAACCCAGCATGTGTGAATCGATTACTATAGTTAATATCCTATCTGCATTTAAAAATGTATGCTATTTCAGCTTAAAAGAATTCTTGACTGAAAAATCAACAAAACAATAATATGATATTTACTTATGTACATATATATTAAATCGCTTTATATATATATAAGTTATACTTACTTATTTTATACCTAACATAAGAAAGAGATTTAAGACATTCGGATAAATATATAGGTACTTAATCCCATTTTCCCTAACAGGGTTCATGACGTATGATACAATATGTTGTTATATTTACCATCTTAGGCAGCAAATTAAACAATTGTACTTAAATATTTTATTTAGTTATCTATCTACTGAAAAATATTAAATTAAAAAATATTTCTATTGACCTCGTCGTTATTTAAATATCGACTTTTAGTTATATTAATGTTGAATAGTTTAGTTACCCGACAGTGTTTTGTCTCTACGATATTTACTTATTCATGTGAAGAAATTGTGCCTGCAAACGATGCGGTGCGTGTGCGCGGGCTGTTACAAAAATTTAAAAGTAAAATTATTATATACATACCTACGCTGGGTCCTGATTTAAGCTCGTTGGAGTATATCAAACACTTATTTCTCTAAACCAAAGTTTTGATTTGGCAAGATCGTTAGCCACATTAAGCCTAGTTTACATTACATTTCTTAAAAGATCCCTATACCTGCGAATAAATTGTGATTTTTAGTAAACATTGCCTTTACAAATCGTATGAGTGCCTCTCGTCCCGAAGGCAAATGCAAAAGAGACCCGAGGGTTGCGAGCGTTGTGGTAAAACACTTAGTCAGGCTTCAATTCGAATTCCACAGAGATCGAAAAGATTTTGGGTTTATTTTAAAATATTGTAAAGTGTTTGTTATAATACGAGTACTTTCATTTTGTTACAGCTTTTGAACATGCTTAAATTTTATGCGAGATTTGAAATAAGTGATGAAACTGGGGATCCCATGACTGACCGTGATATGACATTATCGCATTATTCAAGAATCACCTCGTTGCAGGTAAACCTTACACTTGACACATTAATACGTTACATAGAAGGAATATTACACATTTTAATAATTTATTTGTTTTTTAGAAAGCAGCGTTTTCGAAGTTCCCTGATCTGCGTTTGTTTGCTTTGGCTAATGTAGCTAGTGTCGATACTAGAGAAAGTCTGCAGAAACATTTTGGGCACTTAAGGTATACTAATTCTATTATTTTTACATATACTTAAAAAAAAAGAGTTTTCGATTTGCCTTCTATTTTTTCTGTTACGCTGATTTTCATCGATAACGTTTTATTTTATGGTTTTCTGTCCATACCGTATTATATTTAGACTCTGATGTTATTTATCTGAAATTTTAAATGACTAAGAACTTTAATTATTTATTTGATTTTCTTTTAGTGAAAATGCTCTACGTGCCATTGCTACGTACCTGAATCTCGTACCACCTGAAGGTAAAGAAGACGAAGCGCCAGGGCATCGCGTAGACAAAGAGTTTCTAAAAGAATTACTGGTAACTATTTATTAATATCGTTAAGGAATCGCCTGGAGAGGCTTTTAAATGACCTCAAGACCATCTATAAAAAAGTGAAGATCCGCTCAAATATTTTTGAGCATAGATTTTCATAAGGTTGCCGGCTACAAAACTGAAAGAAGTTAAGTTTCGTCCCTCGTTGTGCACAAGAACAGTCAGTCAAGTGTGACATTAATTGTACTTCTTTATCGCAGCTATTTTCTTGCATATTTATTCTTTTCTTCATCTTTTGTAGGTTAGGATAAGGAATTTGTTAAACTATTTATTTGACAATATGTAACCTTTAAAAAATTTATCTCGTCGATCGGATTTAGTGAAAATCAGATGGATAGTTTCGGATATTACCCAAACAAACAAATTATACCTCTTTATAATATTAGTATAGATTTATCTTCATGTATATCGTATTCAATTTGACTACTTTGACGACCTGATTGGCGCAGTGGCAATTGGACTGCTGCGCTAAAGGTTGCGGGTTCGATTCCCACACGGGGCAAAAATTTGTGCGATCCGCAGATGTATCATGTCTGTGTTATACACCCACGAATCCACGATACAGGAGAAAATCCTAGTGTGGGCGACTTTTTATTTTTAAATAAGAAGAGAAATTTGTTATAACTCTGCTCTTTCAACAGATTTCGCGTCACGAGCGTCGCATATCGCAGCTGGAAGAATTGAACTCCATGCCATTATACCCCACAGAAGAAGTGATATGGGATGAAAATGTGGTGCCCACAGAAATATATAGTGGGGAAAATTGTCTCGCTCTACCCAAACTAAATCTACAGTTTCTGACGCTGCACGATTATTTATTGAGAAATTTTAATCTTTTCCGTTTGGAAAGCACATGTAAGTTATTTTTTGAATGCGTATAAAGTTACTTACCAATTAACATAGAAAAATAATAAATTAAATTAAATAACTCTATCTCTAAGTATACACGTATAAAATGTCATTCATACTTATAATTAATTTTCTCTCTTTTCGTCATATCTGCAATTGCCTATAAAAAGAACTTGAATGTAGTAAATCATTGTGTAAACTGGAAGTAACTAATTTGAATTTGTTTACATGTAAATAAATTAATGTACCAGACGAACTGATTGATTGCGTACTGCATTAATCAGAGTTAATTTATTTGACATTGTTAAGAATAAATATATTAAAATGATATTAATGTATACCTATATATTGTTATAGATGAAATCCGACAGGACATCGAAGACGCCGTGTATCGACTAGCACCATGGTGAGTGTATTTTTATATGTCAATTTTATTAATCAAATTAGGTTATACTTAATAACAATCATCAAAAACTGATCGATCTAGATTACGCTTAAGTGCGCATAGCACTGGAAGATTGGTGGCCATGTAGGTGCTAATAAACTGTATGTCAACAGGCGTGCTGAAGATGGGAGCGTGTATTTTGGAGGCTGGGCACGAATGGCACATCCCATATCAAGCTTTGCAGTAGTTGAAGTAGCCAAGCCCAACATTGGGGAGAAAGCACCCTCCTGCGTGCGCGCCGATGTTACCGTCACACTCAGCGTTAGAAACGAAATTAAACACGAGTGGGAAAGCTTAAGGAAACATGATGTTTGTTTCTTGATCACTGTTAGACCAACACAAGGCATTGGTAAGTCTAATATTACGACCTCTCATTTTAAATTAAAAAAGCACCTTAACCACATTCAAAGCTCCTAACATTTATCTCACCAGGTACTAAATACGATTATAGAAAGAGTATGGTAGAACAAGCAGGAATCGTGTTTGTTAGGGGTTGTGAAGTAGAAGGCATGCTTGACGCTTCTGGAAGAGTGATAGAGGAAGGGCCTGAACCGAGGCCGGAGTTAGAGGGCGACGCAAGAACGTTCCGCCTTCTACTCGACCCTAATCAGTACAGACTTGATCTGGACCACGCCAGCAAAGGAAACGAGGTATGTGCAATTTTTTGTTTAAAATAAATCAACGTTGGACTGTAAACTACTGCTACCTATTTTTAGACTGAGTATGAATCACCTCGAGTGCCTAAAATAGAAGCGAGCTTTAAAAGCATCAAATCTGATACTCGTCGAAAATCACGTACGTCCGAAATGGTTTAGCGATAAATATTTCCTGAATGCTGTGTAGCATTAATAAAGTGGTTAACTATATCAAGCAACTCTACGATAGCTTCGATAGCAAATTTTCGTTTATTTTGGATTCATAAGTACTATAATATAAAAAAACTATAATACGTGTACTATTTACCTACCTGTATTATAAAATACCTTAAAATCTCGTCGTTTTCGAGTCTTAAATTTTACGACAGAGAAAGATGAACGAAGAGTAGCAACACCCAAATGTTGTGGTATCTGACTATTATATCGTCTACAGGACGTTTACGAAACGTTCAACATAGTGATGAGGCGCAAACCAAAGGAGAACAACTTTAAAGCTGTGCTGGAAACAATCCGGGAGCTAATGAACACTGAGTGCGTCGTCCCGGAGTGGCTACATGATATCGTGCTCGGTTATGGAGACCCTGGTCAGGCGCACTACACTAGGTATGTAATATGCCTCTAGGAATGAGAAATATCGTGTTTGAATCCTTGATATTATTATAATGAGTCTACAGACGACTTTTTCACTTTTATTTAAAAATATATTTTTTTAAGAATGCCAAATGAGATACCTACGCTGGACTTCAACGATACCTTTTTGGACATGGAGCACTTGAGGAACAGCTTTCCTGGATACGAAATCAAGGTGCAGACAGACGACCCAAGAAAACTCGTTAGACCTTTCAAGTAAGTAGCTCTCACTTACTTGTATAGTAACATAACAACATAGAATAAAGAACTAATACCATAAAGAAGAGCGTATTTTAAGCGCAACGCACTTAAATGGTATTTTGATTATTAAGTACTTTTATTTACCTAAGATATTCATGCCTGTAGGCGTTTTATTCTCAGAACGATTTATGCTACTTTGCCCTGTGATTATGAATCATTTAGTTCTTTTTAAGGCTTCTCACCATAATGTTATGGTGAGGCATCGACAAATGTATGTCACGGATGTCCATAAATATAATACTTTTAAACTGGTCTTCTAGAAACTAGATTAAATCGTATAGTTATCGACGACCCGATAAGCGCAGTGGCTAAGCGATTGGACTACTGTGCTAAGAGTTGCGGGTTCGATTCCCGTACGGGACAAAAATTTGTGCAATCTGCAGATATTTGTCGCGAGTCTGGGTTTTTTGTATGTGATATCACGTGTTTGTGAAACGCACTCATGATACAGGAGAAAATCTTAAGTGTGGAGCGACGTTTTAAAAAAGTTATAGATAGATAGATATTCTTTATTGCACACCAAGAAACACAGTATACAGAAAACCTATTATAGCTTATTGTTGTCGGTTTAACCAAATATTTTTATTGAATCCAGCCCAATCTGCTGAGCATATTTTAGGAGATTTCTTCGTTGTCATAACCATATTATTTTGGATCTAAAAATAGAGTGGTGCCACTTTTTGTGCTGTGTTAATGACCGGCTGGTTTTTCTATGCAATTTTTTTCTTAATTTAGACGAGTCTTAAAATTTTGAACCACATGAAAATTCTACACGTATTAGTTGCATTTAAATAACTGTGTGTATTAGGTGTGTGTGTGTGTGTGGTATGTACTGAGAAGGAAAATAGCTTTTGGTATATGTAAGTTATGTATAAAACATTAAGACATCGGTAAATTATATCCTATTTAATTTATCGGTACACGTGGTAACTGGGTATTCATTGAAAGATACAAAATATCCCACAATATGTATAAAATATTTATAACGACGTTTCATTGATATATATGCTATTATTGTTGGCGCCGTCCATTATGTCATCTTAACGAGATGTCAGTCTTGTCATATCAGAACAACAATAAATGACTGCATTTAGAGATAACACAACAAAAACACAATAACAGAAACCCTGTAATATACGCCCGAAATACGCAAGATGCTTGAGTCATAGCATTGATTGACGTTCGCGCAGTCAGTTAAATATCATAATTATTTCTGGAGCAAATAATAAAACATTTTTTTGGGTTTAAATGAATCATGATCCTTGCGTAGTTTTATATGGGAATAGTTTTGAATCGCCTTTATTGGTTGTAATAAAATCGTCTAAAGTAGTAAATTAATTGCAATGATAAATAAAGCTTTAAAAGTTGATACAACAATTAGGAAGCTTCTATGGTTTATTTTAATTTACAGGAGCATGACAACAAATTGTCATCACATCTTCATTTTAGTACACACTTGTTTGATAAGAGTGGGTGCTCTTAACTAAGCTGGACGTTCTCCAGAACATCTTTAAAGTGATAAGAATATGTTTGGCAACGTTTTGCTTCTTCCAACGATACGATCTTTTATAAATATAATCAAGATGATTATAAGCTCACATCCTTATTCTAGTAAAAAAATATATCTAAGATTTGCACCCACTTAAGGGATTTCTCCTTTATCGTGGGTGCGTTTCACAAACATGAAATATCACATTCACAAACACCCAGACACAAGACATACATCTGAGTATCACACAAATTTTGGTCCCGTGTGGTAATCAAACTCGCAACCCAAAGCCCAGCAATCCGATTGCTTAGCCACTGCGCCAATCAGCCTCCGCACCATGAGTTCTTAAAGCAGGGCATTTTCTGTTGTGGAAGCGTGACGCCGCACTATACTGCACGTAGCGGCGTCTAGCTTTCACATCAAAAAATGTAGCAATAACATAGATCATCATCATGGTAGAGATAAAAGCTTTGTAACCTTTGAACAAATGTCTTACATTTTACGAAACGGACCACACATGTCAATTTTTAAGCAAGAATAAAACCGTTTTGTTTGTAACAGGGTAACGTTCGAGAATGTTCTTCGAAAACAAAAACAAGGTGATGATGCCATGGATGAGGACGAGCCACGGAAGGTTATTCTTGTGGAGCCACACGTCCAGCCTAAAAGAGGACCCTATTTGTGTAACGAGCCCAAGAAGTAAGTCTATCTATTATATTAGTATTTATTCTAAAGAATATAAAAAAATAAGTGTATATTTTGAAGGAAAAATAAAGCATGTGAGAATTTGACACGCCATTTACATCTTTTATACCTTTAATTTGAATTTATTTATATATATTATTATACCTACTACATGATATCAAATTATAATCATTACTAGTACTAACGTTCGTTTTGTTTATCGATGCTTAATTAGCTTTAATATTGGATGTTACATTAAGGATATTATACTATTTCATTATTCAGGGTAAAATGAAACATGTTTTTCGTATTCTTAGAAATCTTATTTAGACTTAATGCCATTATTAGGACCACTGCAATTTGAAACTGATGATGATGAGTCTTGACAGATAAATAACCCATTAAATACAATAACATATAAACCCATCAGTACATCGTCGTGTATTTATGTTTGTTGTATTAGTATTCATACAACGTAACTCAATCAAACACAATTCCATTATTTTGATTAATACCTTGATATTATGAATAAATTATTATTATTTCAATAGTTTCTTTTACTAATCTTTTAAAGCAATTTACTTTTTTTAAAGCTGTCTACATCCAGGGCCCCTGCGTTTAGTGATAATTATTATCAGTTTGGCACCGACTTCCACTTCACTTATGTAAAGTGATGTGATAAAATATTATTTTTCACTTTTGTGTTTTTTGAAGGAGGTTTTAATTTTTTATTTAATTTTTTTTTTTGTCCTATACAATTCACGTTCAGCAAATAATTGCAGATGACGCGGTGTATAAAACACAGCTGTACATAAACGATTTAGTCAATTGATTAAACGATTCTCAATTGTACTGTTTGATACAGTACTTTATTGCACGTTGATATCTCCAAACTCTTTTTAACCAACACCATGAAAACCGTTGAAAGAAAGAAAAATAATTTATTTGTCAAACATGCGTATACATAAACTGACATTGATGCTATATTATTGGAATACTAATCAGTTAACTAATACGCTCATCAACGATCTTATTGATGTATACTCGGAAATATGTGAACAGTAAAAATTGATAATGATCATAATTATATTTACTCCGGTTGTAACTCATGTTTTTTCACTCACTTGCTTTTTCTAGAATGCCCACATTTTTCGGACTCAAACAGAGCCTTTATTCTTGAGCTGGTGACTCATTACTGGTTTTTGACTCGCGACTCCGGCGCACCTCATAAACAAGGGCTTCGTTCGATTTTAATAGTAGTCGGGCATCAGAAACTACAACCCGAGACTAAAAATTTGGATATAGTTAGACTAATAATAAGAAAATAGGAGAATAGATATTAAAAATGACGCTTTTACAGAAATTCGATACCGTTTACTCCGACGCAAGTGGAGGCGATCCGTTCCGGAATGCAACCAGGGTTGACGCTCGTCGTGGGCCCGCCAGGAACAGGTTAGTCTTAAAATAAATAATAAAACGTGCAAAATAACTTCGGCGCTCTGAATCCAGGCTTTCGCAATGCTGCGCAGGTACAGTCGTCTACTCATAGTGAGAGAGATGGATGTAAGTAGGTATCGAACAATCGAACGACTGAGATAGAGAATGCTTTATTATAAAATTAGTACTGCGCAGTGTTTTGTTATGTTGTGGCAATGTTATTTTACGCAAGTTGTACCTACCTACAGCATAATACGTCAATGATTTACAAAATAGCTCTCTTCCTGTTGAATGATTTGTTCCTGTTGTATTAATACATGAATACATTTTTGGGGTTTTACTGTACTGATTACATACGTTTTTAATTTGCACAATTATTTTTAACGCCGTTCTGATATAAGTACATACAACTAATAACTTTGTACGGTACCTACCTAACTTTTCTGTCGTACCGTCATAATATAACATTTTACCGATCATTATCGGACATCCGATACCGTGGTCTGCTGTGCAGATGTATCGGATATCTTATGATGCCGTAGCCATGTACCTCAGAGAACAAAGATTCGTTGTCGGTGTGAATAAAAATCGAATAACAGTTATTTCATCGAGGATACATATAAATAGAAGTACAATGAACTTTTAATACTGTATGTTGGCCTAATATATAAATGACATTGAAGTATCTATACATTACAAAACAACTGTACTCGAACGTCATCCGGGCGACTCTGAAATGAATCTATAGACAGCATTTGTCACGGTCTACCAGATCTAAATAAAAAGTAATTGAGATCCCCAGCTTCAGAAAAGTATTGCCATTATTCAAATGGGTTTTTCTATTACTATTATACAAAAAAAAATCTAAGTTACGCCTTATTAGGTCAGACTTTCATTTGGTATCTATGAAGTAATTAATAGAGACTTATCGTTTTTCCCTTAGATTAAAATTAAAATTTAATTTTGGTCAAAAGTCAAAACCCTTTAAGTTAATAACAAACAGATTTTTGAAATTTTGCCACTTACTGGAATATAATAGATCGGGTAATGGTATAAACACACCGCGATAAATTTGTAAATTTTAGTTTCATTTATAACGGATTAGTCAATCCTCCTTCTCTACTAATGTAATACACAAATAATTCAACACACCCTAATCTCTAGGTAAAACTGACGTGGCGGTGCAGATAATATCGAACTTGTACCACAACTACCCGTGGCAGCGCAACCTGGTGGTCACCCACAGTAACCAAGCCCTGAACCAGCTGTTCGAGAAGGTGGCTGAACTGGACGTTGATGAGAGGCACCTGCTGCGTCTTGGGCACGGAGAAGAGGCGCTACAAACCGACAAGGATTTCTCCAGGTTCGTAAATAAACTGTTACTATTTCAGCCATCTTCATGAAGGCCTGGACATTAACAGCTCTTGATAGAGACTTATGGAAAAGTAGGGAGGCGATTGCCCTGCAGTGAAACAGTATAGGCTCATAATAATAATAATTTTAGCCATTATCTGCCGTGCTCTACTGCAATCAAAACCTCGAGTTCCTTCATTACTCATTAAACAATTGACATTGTATTTCATAACTAGCGAGATCGTGAGCTATTGTCGTTTTGTCGTCTCCTTCTGGTTCCACTGCGACATGTTTCGTTGATAAATCTACAGTCGTACTTGCTTTTAGAACGAATCTGTCATGCAGCAGTTGTGACTGGGACAACCTTAAAGCAAAGCCCAAACATTCCTGCAAATTTGAGCTTGCCTAACGAATGAATGCTTCTAAATAATGTACGATAATTGTTACTACCACAAAGCCCATATAACTACTGCAAAAAGCGGCCAGGTGAGTCAACAAGCATACATAATATTGCATGAATGTGATAATAATGTTGACCTGAATACTCGACAAATTCATGACTTACGGTAGATGCTTGAAATTCGCTGTGATGTTGATTTATGGGTACTTGCAACGACCGACACAGATATATGGCCATACGCACCAACATGTATGATAAAGAACAGAAGATATATATATTATATACATCGGTAAAGAACATAAATGCCTCCTTTGTTAAATGGAGTGGAGCGACGAGTGAATAATGTAACTATTGTATTATGCTATTTAAGTATATTATGTATACTACATATTTGTGTCGCTGCTTTCTGTTAACCGGTCGTTCTGTTTTCTGTGTACAAAATAATTTAATGAACTAGCCAGTCCAGACGTGTCATTATGCACAGCATCCTTTGAAATATCTTTAAGCTTTCACAAAACAATCGACTTGCACTCATGAGTACCTACGTAACAAATACTTACATGAAATAAGCTCTTTTGTGCAAAGTTCGTTGTAGTCGGATTATTGTGTATGCTAGTGATAGGAGATTGGCGTCCACAATATCTGTCCGGGCATTTAAATTTGAGCTCATCTTGGCTATTCCTGACTTCATTAAAACCAGCTATATATTAAATAGGGTGCAATAATATATTTGAACTAAAGACTAATAAATAAAGTGAATGGTGGCGACTAACAAAGCAGGCATTCAGAAAAGTTATTAACCGAGTCACTCAAGCACTTTGAAGTGGATGTTATCGTATCGAATTCACATATGGAATTGCGATTTTAATGTATGATTTTCAATTAGGCCTTAAAGATCAGGACCTACAATATTGTTACAGTCTCAGTATTGGACGCCATATGTGTGAGTCTGGAGCCATTGGTTAATAGAAAGGCTGTTCTATTGGGCTGAGAGGTATTGAGTAATTTTATGTGTCGGCAATGTACTTTTATAAACTCAAAACCCTTTACATAGTTAGTCATGGTCTACGTAGCGTACATACGTGGGTAGTACCTAATCTAAAATCGTTCACATAACGTTCCACTAATAAATAACACATGTTTTTTCTCCATCCTTCTTTGAACCACTATTATTTCTGTCTGGCAACGAGTGTGCCGAGTACGCGAATATCGCTGTTCAACCGCAACTCCTTATTACCTACTAGAAAATAAACATATTCATTTGAAGTTTCCATTTAGAAGATTATTCGTTTTTAGACAGTTTATAATTACTGTTTATTCAATTAAGTTGCATAATGCTGCTGCTATCAACTAAGTTACACTAAATGCTTTTACGTATGTTGAAAGCTAACTTTGGTCAAGTTCGCATTCGTCTTTTGTTAATAAAACATTAAGAAGAACAAAAGAAAAGCGTGAACGTGGTGGGCTTAAGATAGCATCGACACGGTAAGCATCGATGAATGAGCTAACAAACACTGCAACTAGGTTTGTTAAGTCTAAATTTCAAAACATGCACATACCTATGTGGAACTTTAAGATCATAAGTGAGTCAAGCTTGTTGCTAGCACTTATTTCATAAATTGTTGTCAGTGTTTTGGCCATGAACCCACTTTGAACAGCGGAACGACTCAAGACAAGTTTTCAACTGATTTCGATTGTCATTCAATGGAACGAATGAAAAAACATCACGACATCGTCTAAAGGCTGGCTGCAAACGCACCGTCTGTGAGGCCTACGTGACTGGATTTAAGACCCAAACAATATTGCAAGGATATTTAGAGTAATTCATATTGATCTAACATTAAATTCCCATGATACCCAAGATCTGATCACAAAGACTTTATGAATATTCAAATCTTCCTATGATAACGGAATGGACTGCAGTCAGAGTAGTGCAAAGCCTTAATTTCTCCTCCACTTATAATTAAATATTATTCGAACATTTCATTTACAAGTTCAAATAACATGTTCACTAAATGTGTGTGGAATCTGTGGATGGTAATATATTATACCATGCGTAAAATCTGCAAGCACCAGCTTCGAATAAAATATAATCAAAAATGTTCGGTCACCGGTTGGTTTATTTTTCTATACTTACTCGTATAATGGCAAAAGTTACGTCACCCTTAACTGAAACATGTAATTAATAATTTTTATGTGAACACTTGTGAATTGTGATTTATTATGATTTCGAACTAAAAATTATAGAATTAAACGAAAATTTAGTGGCTTTGCATTACCCGAAGCGGTTTATTTTAAACCAACACCGTGGAGAAATAATTAAATGCGGTTCTAAATTTGGATTGTAGATAAAGTGTACACAGATGTATATCTGAAACACATTTCTGTTTCTTCTTCTTATCGTATGGTTTATGAACAACCTTGTGTCAAAGTTTAAACTGCCTGTTGGCGTCTAACATGGCTTTAGATACACACCGTTGAAAAATCCCTCAGGTGTGCCGGTTTCATCACGCCTTCACCGTTTTAGCAACTGATAACTAATTTATAGTACGCAGATGAATTCGAAAAGACATTGGTGCGTGCCGGCGTTTAAAGTTGCGACCTTTATCTTTGCAGTCCAACGGTCATACCGCTCGGCTATCACTGCTTTGATTGCATACATTACCTTTGATAGCACGTAGATATTTAAAATACCTAATTATGATTAGAGCACTTGCATTTGCCCCACTTGATCCTTACTAATTGATATGAAAATAGCCCAAGCAAGAGTATTAAGGGCCATTTTACATTACAACTAGGACCCATACACATTGTGTAGCACATCAATATTTAAAGTTTTGATAAATTTTGATAGGATATTTAAATGCGTACTTACTGAATACATAGCATAGCTAAGTTTACAACTAGGACCTATACACATTGTGTAGCACATCAATATTTAAAGTTTCATTTTGATAGGATATTTAAATGCGTACTTACTGAATACATAGCATAGCTAAGTACTAGTTCCGCAGTTCAGATTCCCTGTACCTACAGTGTACTTTAGGAACTTAGAACCAATGCGACAGTAAAACCCATTTAAAAACGTCAGCGCGGACTTGTCATCTTCCTTTTTGAAGTCACTTGAGAATAATTACATTTTATATTTGGGATACAAGTCTCTCACCGCCAGATGTTACACAGCTTGTTTTTTAGAACAAGGCCAGCAAGCTGTGTTAAATGAGAAAATGGCGTTACAAATGTTTCTTTTTGCTAGCGCATCTTCTTCGATGCTTGATTAAAAACCATACTCAGTTGGTTAGTACCTTAAGGTAAAGTTAGGAACGATACCCCAAATAGTCACTTTCTGCCCATGTTTAGTTAAAACCAATCGAGTTTGTGTATAAATACAGGAAAGATAACTTATTGATGAAATCTAGTAAAGTCGAATCGAAAGGTTAATATTGTTATAATGATTTCTATCACTTTTGCGAATACTAAGCGTACCTACAAATAAAACTACATAGTTTTCGGACTTTATTGCGGTTCTGCTTGGTTTTCTGGAGGTTTTCAAATAAAACCGCGATAGAATCCGTGAAATTAATTTTATTTTAATATTTTTACACAATATTTATAATGTTTTCATAGTCCTAATCGTTTTTTATTCATCCAATATAAATTTCAAAGCATAGACGCTTTAAGAACTGCTGCTGCACAACCTTTTATCGCAGTTTCCTCGATTCTTTGACTTGAATAAATGAATCTTACTTCTTCTTGAACAGATACGGTCGTGTAAACTACGTGCTGGCAAAGCGCTTGGAACTGCTGGAGCTGGTGGGGCGGCTGCAGAGCACCCTGGAGGCGGGCGAGGACGCCGGAGCCACTTGTGAGCTGGCGCACCACTTCCATGTGTATCACGTGCGGCCGCGGTGGGAAACCTTCCTCGCCAAGTGTGCGCAGGATCAGGTAATGTCAAAATCCATATAGGTACTACACAAATGCAAAAGCAATTCCAATGAAACCTAGAAAAGTCGTATTAAAAATCACAAGCGGACAAAGTCGCAACCGAAAATTAACATAAATGTAAAAGTAATTCTATATGTCTGCTAAACTACTCGTCCGATATTGATAAAATTTAGTCTGAGAATCCGTTAACCCAAAAAGGCACTAATGATAAGAATGTTAACAATTTGCACATTAAATATAAAAATTAAACAGTAAAGTAACTAGGTACAAACGCTTTAGATTTTCTCAGACGCACACCCCACATAAATCCCTTTTTAACTTACAACAGAAGTAGCATAGGTTAACGGAATTGGATTGTACTTACATTGTAAATTTTAGGACAAATCTGTGGAGACAGTTAGCAAGGAGTTCCCTTTCCACGAATTCTTCGACGATGCACCCAAGCCATTGTTTCCTGGTAAATCTTATGATGAAGATATGGAGGTGGCGCAGAGCTGTTACAGGTAATTGGATGTTTCTCTTATTTAAATTATTGTTATGTAAACATTACGTACTACGCCATTAATACTTAAAGCATACTCATACAAGACTGCGTTCAGCTATTAATATTTAGGAGGTTTACTGTTTGGAGCAGATAATACTTATAAAATCACCTTATAGGGTAAGGGGATGTATTTTGGTGATCGAGGTATATAGTAACATTTTTAATAACCTTGACTATAACTTACTAAAGCGGTTTTACGAAACAAGAGAGACACAATATCTATCTTCCGAACTCAGGTGGCAACATGCGTGTTGCTTGTTCACGTTCCTTTATGCTAAAAGTTTTTTAAACATGTCTTCAAATTACCTCTTTCACCAAAATTTCTTCTGTTACTATACCAAATTATATATACTGGTCTTCCAACATGCTTGTAATAAACTCTACAAATGTTTACTGGAAAGAATATAGTAGGTACTTTGGGTATCTCTTATTTTTCGCACATGGCCTCGTATCTTGCAAACTTCGTAGTGGGTGGTTATGAGTGTTATGACGTACTGGCGTCTCGTCGCGACCCGGCGCGCCGGGCGGGTGGCAATGTGTTGGGAATGCCCACTGCTGCAACAGATGCTTAGTCAATTGTTTTATGTAAAATAAGTAGTATATCGGATAATTTATGAGCTAATACACTATACTAAAAACATTTTTGATATTGTATTGTGGTTAGCAGAGGTTTGACAAAAAGTACTCAGGAGGAATGCTGGGGATTATTGAAATAAATTTATTGAGACTCGTAGACAAGTTTTTGTGCATACTCGTATATCTATCAGCTGTTTATTTCCGAATCGGCTTATTGTGTCATGGGAGTTAGCCCAAAAACAGATATATAGTAGTAAAACTTTTATGCTCATTTCGAATCAGATAGTGGACCACAACAAGCTAAACACACATGATATAGTTTTAGATATTGGTGACTAAAAGTCTAGTCAATACTTACTTGGAAAAATACCTAAAAATTGAGTCACAAAAATTTAATCGTCCGTGTAACTGTATATGTTGATAAATAGTTCATAAACCTTTCGAATGTGACGCCTCCCCCGCGAGTTCGTAAAACCTAAACGTCATGCACCTTAGTCATAGCAACCTTAAATGGAGAATCGTGGGCAAGGTCAAGTCCAATGTCACGCTCTATCGGCTTCGCTTTAGACACAAACTTACAAAGGGACCAATTTCGTTTAGGACCATATGCAGCGCTAATTTAAATCGGGTTTTTGCTTAGATTTGTAGGTAAGATTACATTTAGGTTTAGGTTCCCTTGGGGATCCAAGTTAAAACAAAATATTCTTTTTGTTTAGTTCTTCGTTATTAATCATCGCGATGGGGCTATTTTTTGACGTGGAGACGTTTTTAATTAACCATTTTATTTCCACAGGTATATTGACCACATATTTGAGGAATTGGAAGAATTCCGTGCCTTTGAACTTCTCCGTTCGGGATTAGATAGGTCTAAATATCTGCTGGTGAAAGAGGCGAAGATAATTGCAATGACGTGTACGCATGCCGCGTTGAAGAGATCTGAACTCGTGCAAATGGGTATGATGTAATCTCTTTAATTTAATATTTCGTCCAAGGAAAATTTTAATTAGCTTTAATGTAAGTTTTCTTTTTAATACTGACAGCACAAAGCGACGATCTCATTGCGATTCTAAGAATGTCCAGTCATATAATTACATATATATATTTTTTTTAATTTTGATTGAATAAATAAATCAATGTGAAGCAGAATCAGATTGGGGCCTCCCACTATGATGGTCCTCATATAAAATGAAAAAAAAAATATGACTCATTGAGGTTATATTTATTACACCATGATTTTAGCGTGACGTCTTGGTCTGTACCGTATTTCAGAAAAAACCGGTCTTAGGCAATTTGTGGTTAAATCTATGCCTTCAAAACCAAACTTATAAAGAATCGAATCATGCTCCGAACTTTCGTCATGTAATTATAATTTTTCGCATATGTAGATACAGGCTGATGATGATGTTATAACGGTACATATACCTATAACTTGGCTTGTTAATTTTTACCCGACAGCCAAGGAAGAGGTATTTAAACGGCATCATGGTAAAAGAAATATATATACTACCCATAATAAATATACTGCTCATAATTTATAAACATTTTGGCTTTGAGTTGTTAGATGACAACCCAAAGCCCAAGTATGTGTCGATCCGGAAAAAAGAGACTTGGATGTTTTCGCAGGCTTTAAATATGACAACATATTGATGGAAGAGTCGGCTCAGATCCTGGAGATTGAGACCTTCATTCCGCTGCTTCTCCAAAACCCTCAAGACGGGCGCTCGCGCCTCAAGCGGTGGATCATGATCGGCGACCACCACCAGCTGCCACCCGTCGTCAAGAACATGGCCTTCCAGAAGTACTGCAACATGGAGCAGAGTCTGTTCACGCGGATGGTCCGCCTCGGCGTGCCTTACGTAGAACTAGACGCCCAAGGACGAGCGAGGCCAAGGTAAATACTTGGATTTTACTTCAACTAAGACTCAATGATAATCTAAATTATTGAGGAAGATAGGTCATACTCGCTTCGTAAGTGACACGTTAAATATAGGCAAATTAGCTCACCTCGGCTCGGCTGGTCTTTTTTCACTACCTTAAATTGCAATCCGTCCTACTTCCACGAGTCATCAATGCAGTATGGCAATATTGTGTGTCGTTTTTCCAATTCGAATGTTGCAGAGGTAACATTCAATCTACCTACAGGATGCCCCGACTGAGTTTAATGTCAATGTTTTAATCTCATCTATAAAGTATCCGTTTCTGCTTAAATAGTTTTTCGTTTTTGTCTGTTCCTCGAAAGCTTTGAAAATAACATCAATGCGAATTGCGAACAGGCGAATTAGATTCAGAGAAGGAGTAAAAATAGTTTAGTGCTGTGGATATATCCGTGCCGCTTCATCATTTTTGTTGCGTTCCTTCTGTCATGTTGGTCCTTGGTCAAAATAACTGTAAATGTAATTTTGTCGTTGGTGTCATTCTTTGCGTATGTGAATATGTGGACAAGCATAGTAGCAAGCTTCGATATCAGTAAGAGGCCGTTTTTACTAGTAAATACGCGAAGGATCTAACAGCATCGGAAACAACGCGTCGGAATAAGCGCAACAAACTCTAGATTCCAATCTAAGTATACGCGACGAAAGTCGTTGTGCGTTCACCCTAAATAAAAAAAAACATAACTTATCTGTCACAGAAGTGAGTCTGTAACCAATTTATTTTAAAATGCGTTGTTTCTGAAGCTCTTAGATACTTCGCGTATGTACTAGTAAAAACAGGTTCTTACTGACTTTGGATATTTACGGTAACATAGTTACTACAGAATAAGGCTAAGTTTAAACAGACGTACGTGCGATATCGGGCGTTTACTCTGTTTACATAGCCTGGTTCACTCATATAACGAATGCATGTCAGTCTGGTGCTTTGTGCAGATAAGACACTTTGTAATAGGAAATAACGCTTTTAAAGATAAGGAAAAAATTTTGATTGTTAAATTTCCTGTGTCAATGACGGTAGCTTCATTTGAATTATAACGAAATATAAAAGTCACCTTGCGTCCAAAAAATAATAATAATAATAATGCCGTCCTGACCGAATTTCGGTCACGGCGGCCTGTCTCAGCTGAGACTAGCCATCTGCGCAGGAGATATTATAGTATAGCACAAGTATGCGCGCAGACACAGGTGCACTCCCTATTCCCTCATTCTCATAATCCGATGGGACGGTAGACCGACACGACCGGAGAGAGATCAGGCGCAGGACCAACGGCTTAACGTGCCTTCCGAAGCACGGTGGGGTCTCTTAACCACGCAGATCGACTGATCTGCCGGGTAGCCGCATAGCTACGAGCCCCACCAAAAAATACTACATAAATAGACCAACTACTTCTAAAACGTTTTACCTTGTTTAAATAAGTTGAAAGAAACGTCATTCCTTCCTTTACGACTTTATCAATCAAAACACGTGGCGGTGTGTCACAAGTTGCATATATGTAAAAGTGCGGTAAATCGCACGCATGTGCTTGCGATAAACACCCGTCACCATGAATGCGTACTATGCGAGACAATCATGCATATTCGACCTTCGATCTTAAAATTTAGGTGTGTCTGCACATCGTAATTCATTTTAATTCACATAGGTACACATAAAGTGTACAGGAAAATCATTCATCAATCATAAATGTATGCTGTTTGAACGATTATGCACAATTGATACAGTACCTAAGTACTTAATTGTCATTGTTAAATATATCTTAGCGGTTCCTAAAACAGGCACGACGTGATCCTAAAACGTCGGCTTAACCATTTTTCTTCAGGGATCTTTCATAAGCGATTGTTGCGATTTAAATTATTGGTTTTTTGCCCTGGTGCTAAACCGCTGCCGTCATGCAACAAAAAATCAAAGGATTGTTATTACGACCATTATTTATGGCAATTCGTTATCATGCCGTCGCTGATTGCTGCAGACGCATTGTTTTAATTGATTGATACAAACTTGCACTTTTGTAACAATTGCGCTTTAGGTATTTTGCAAGTAGGTATGTAAACAATTATTTAGTTTGGTGGTAGGTGGTAGGTACAGGTGACTGTAAATTACACTCACATTTAGCCAGTTATTTTATAATTTCCAATGTAATAGGGGACGAGCCTATTTCTATCAACCGGGCACAAATCGAGACTCCGTACTGCTACTGAGAATTATCTAATGGGGAAACACAGTAACACTTCAATCCCGACCCGGGAGTATAACCCTTACGCTTAGTAGTCGCGGTTAGCATCCACTAGAACAACGCAGTTTTAGGTACTGATATTACTACTAGTACTGATATAGTATTAATACTTGTTGTATTCCAATAATTACATTAATCATAATATACGAGTTATATACTTATGACCTTTCCTTTCCTGCGTAACCTTTGACCTTCAAAATTATCGTCAATTTGACCAGAATTGTCGTAACACTGAATTCGTAGTAACATAACATAACATCACGCCTGTATTCCCCGAAGGTGTAGGCAGAGGTGTACATATAGTACACCCACATTTCGCCAGTTATGTTGTAAGTCCCAATGTAATGGGGGCGAGCCTATTGCCAACAACCGGGCACAAATCCAGACTCCGTGCTGCTACTGGTAATTACCTAATGGAAAACTCAGTAACACTTTGCCAGACCCGGGATTTGAACCCAGGACCCCTTGCTCAGCAGTCGCGCTTAACGACCACTAGACCAACGAGGCTAGTACCCAGCAGGAATGTTATGGAGATCCGTAACCGTGACCGAAACTATCGGATATCTATACATATAATAAAATTGAACTGCCTCTTTGTAACATCTAAATAACAGGTTTTTACTCAATGCATATGATATTATTATATATTATTTATTATATACACGAAAAATATAACAAAAATGCAATTACAATTTTTGGTCTCTCTGTCTGTCTGTTCCGGCTAATCTCTGAAACGGTTGGACGGATTTTGACAGGACTTTTACTGGCAAATACATGATGTTATAAGGAGTAACTAAGGGTACTTTTAATTCTGTTAAAAAATAAAATCCCCTTAAATTGTTAACATAATTAGATTTAAATAGGTTAATCTGCTTACCGTTGCTACGTACAGGTAATTTTAATCGAAATCTACGGGGACGAAGTCCGTATAAGGGCATAAGCTAGTTCAAAAGAATGTAACCGTAATCAATTCCGATATACAATTTTCTAATAGGGCAGTGTTTAAATGAGACTAATGCCTGATCATAGTACCAAATGATAACTTATAAATAAAGTCAAATGTGTAAAAAGACCTTTGCCCAGCAAAGAGAAACTAACTAGGCTGCCAAACAAAATGTGTAAAAAAACTATTATCTGTAACCGAAACTATCCGTAATTAACGGATAATCTGAAATAATTTAATATCTCGTGTCTGACACCGTTATCATATTATTCCTTTATCCATATTGTCAATATCCAGATCCGCAATTTCATATCCATAACATATCTGTTACGCAGTATCTGTAACCTGTACCGATGGCGCTACCTGGCGCTGGGCGACCTCGGCCACGTGACCCGGTTGCCGGAGTACCGCGCCGCCAACGCCGGCCTGCGCTACGACTTCCAGCTGGTCAACGTAGATGACTTCAATGGAGCAGGGGAGACGGAACCTAGCCCGTACTTCTATCAGGTTAGTACATGTTATCATTCTCAACCAATAAACAATGCACTGTTGTTTTAGTTTTAAGTTATTCTGTATTATTTGTGCAATGAGCAATAAAGTATCTTCTATCTATGTGTCTAAAGCTTCATCATCTGCAGCCTTCAAATAAACCTCTGCTGGGTATAATATAAGCGGTTCCTTGAAACTTGGCCATTTGTCGCGGCCCTGTGCAAATTACATCACGGTACTTTGCAATCCTAGCGGTATCGACTCATCTCACCGCTGGACAACCTCTACTTACCTCATCATTATTCTAGCAGTTATAGTCCATCTGATATATCCGCGAATCGAATTTCACGTAAAGCCGTAAAGGCCTGCACTGTACTTTCATGTAGATAATAGATACGTATAAACCCTACTGCTAATACCATATCATAGGTACCAGATATAGTTAACGCACGATTTGCCATTTCTTCTTAACCCGACACCTCTGTTATTATTCTTTGCTTGTATCTTAAAATGTCTGTGTCTCTTTTACTCCTAAGTTACATAGCTGGTAAAACAGTAGTCATATGAATTTATATTTAGCTTTCATTAATCAGTTCTCGCTTTACACGAGACTCAAATTCTGAGTTAATGGCATGTGGATGTTAACCATATTAAAAAAATGAGACTCGCGATTCACGAATTCGTTTTTTGTATCAGAACCTGGGCATATGGACCCCATGGAATGCAGCCGCTAACTCAAGGACCTATTGTTTCTTTTTTATTCATTTGACTAAAGCGTTCCGTATTGCAATGGTAAACACGGACCGCTTTTTAAAATACTTATTTATCTCTTCTACATCCAATAAAATTTGAACGATTAAATTTATAATGAAATATTATGATTTAATTAAAGTAACTGTGTGACTTTCACACAGTAAACATTCTTAATTTGTTTGAAAGAAGATCTGATTACCATTTAGGTTAAACGTATAACACATTACAATACATAATATTAAAATGAACACAGACTGTGTTCGAATGCGAAGCAGACCCACCATAATCATTAAGTGAGTTACTAACTACACTGGCAACGAAGTAAGATAGGACGGAACACTAATTTGAAAAGAACACCATGCCTTTTCTGGTCTTACTAAATGCTACGTCATCGTTCTTAAGAGCGTGTATGAACTCACGTAATCATCGAATAAGACGTAAATACCGGCTGATGTAACAGCCGAATATGGTAAACACAACAATTACTTCCTTTCTAAACACTTTTGTAAAGTACTGAGGAAAAACGACCAACCATAAAAAGTTGACCGTTTTAAACGACATTTGCAATTGGTTTCGTGTCTGTTTCAACACTACTTTAAATTCTGAGCTAAGTAGGCGAAGTAAGAAGAGCTGTATTACATAATAAGAAAATGTGAAATATCGTATTTTAGTAGATAAAGAATTAGACTGTTCAGGATGCAAGTCGAGAATGTCGTTAAATCCGCTATAGATCCAATAATACGAGCCAACGGCTTGTTGGGACTTAGGGCTCCCACACATAACTGCGAATTCGCAACGCATCGCAAATATCTGCGAGCTGCAGCGAGCAAATTCATACATAATGCTCGCTGCAACTCGCAGATATTTGCGATGCGTTGCGAATTCGCAGTGTGGGAGCCCTTAATGAAACGTAATTAGTAGCAGAATGTGGGTAGAGTCCTAATTTAAAATCACACGATTACAAGCGTGTTTGTTTGTAGGTATGTATTGTTTTCATAAGTTACACCCGCTTAGGAACACTTATAAAAAGCAAACTATATAACAATATCGAATGTCCCTTACATAAAATTGCAAAGTAAATAATGATATATCATGTTGTTAAGTAAATATTGACTAAACAGGGTAATAATGATATTAGAGAATTTCATTTGTTTATTATTTTTGTTTAAATGTAGACAATTAGAGGGTGAATGGTATGATTCATCACATTAAGTTATATCGGTAATGCTGTACCCTAGATCCTTTTGAGCCAGTTGTGACCTCATCATTAAGTGTGTAGGTACTATAATGTCATCTTATCAAGTGTATCACAAATATCCATTAATAGCAGGCTTACTCAACCATGAAAACAATGCAGTAATAATTTATGCATAATGATTAAATATATATCTATGCAAATCGTGATACTCCTAAGGAGACAGATGACAAGCAGTAATCTAAGTTGATGCAAGATATATTCTTAGGATAGTAACGGTAAGTAATTCACTACAAATCGATGACTGCTTAAAATAGTAACTTTCGATCGTCATATGTGAGGCAGCTCCTGAAAACTCCCAACCTTCAGCGCTTTCTAGTGCTATAGAGCTGAGAAGGATTAATGGCACTACAAGTTCTCCAGCAGCACAATCTGTTTGCCGTTTTGTCGATTATATAATACAGTCTCTCCAATTGTCTGAAAACATAATTATTAAATATTTAGTTGCGTAGTGCAAATGGGAAGTTGTTGTTCATTGTGGCGTTCTAAGAAGAAGACCTTTGTTCAACAGTGGACGTCTTTCAGCTGATGATGATGATGAAGGCGCGAAATTTGAGATGCGAAGATTGATTGTTATAAACCTATAGGCCAATTGTAGTAAAAGAAATGCGAAACTAAATACACCACTAAACAATACAACAATACAACACAAATAAAACACTATTTTAGGTTTTGTTGGTTCATATGATATTTTTTCCCCGTACCGTACGAATCCTTTACAGGACTCATGGGCACAGGCGGTTTGATAATTTTGTTGCTACTACATCGGACCGTACAATGACCAGGATCATAAACGATGCCTAACTTTGTTTATCTGGAAATTTTCATCTTCATTTTCATGTCTTTTTGTAGATTTTCTGCAAATGTCTTTCGACTGTGCCCTGCGGCCTGGGTCATGACATCACGATTATTTGTTAATTAGTCTAATGACCTAATCTATGCATTTATCATCGATTAGTTACACTAAGGTCTCAACATTCTTAGTCTATTATTACTAGAACTGAGTCAAGCTATAGTTAGGAAACATTAATAATGCACTTGAAATAATCATTCATTAATGTTGACTACACATTTACGCGTACCTTACCATATAAGTCTACTCAAAGATTTTAGTCACTGTAGTTGCAAATAATTTAGGTTTATTTGCGTTTAGGTTTTAGGTTTACCTCAGTACCTATATTAATAAGTATGGTGTACAGACTATACAGGCGACAAATGACTCGAATCATCTGCCTCGTAGACTAGTGGTCGCTAAGCGTGACTACTGTGCATGAAGTCCTGCCCCCCTAGACAAGTGGCAAAACGCTTGACGAATAGAAATCGAATAGAATGAAAAATGTATGGGTTTGATATATGTCATCGATAACTTAGTCGAAACATTATGACATCCTCATACATTTATCATTCTATTCGTTTTCTATTCGTCAAGCGTTTTGCCACTTGTCTAGGGGGGGCAGAATCCCTGGTCGGGCAAAGTGTTACTGGGTTTTTCCATTAAGTAATCTGTAGTAACACGGAGTCTGGATTTGTGCCCGGTTGATGGCAATAGGCTCGCAGCCTATTACATTGGGACCCATAACATAACAGAATTGTAGGTGTACTATAAATAGGTGCACCCCTGACTACCACTTCAGGGAATTCAGGCATGATGTTATGTTATGTATTTTTTTTACAGGCAGCCAATTTCAGGTCCTCTCGTTAAACTTGTGTTTTTAGTAAAGAGTACACAGTATAACTTTATGAATATTAGCATTATTTTAGCAATTTAACATTATTTATTTAAGACCATCGTTTGTCCATTGAACACACAGTATACTGCAAATATCGTAGTTTTTTTATGGTATCATTCAACTGTTTAGATGGCTATACTTGCAAATTAAAACTATTTAACGTACTAATCATTATCATCATCATCACTACTGGACGTAGGCCTCCCCCAAGGTACGCCACAACGTACTAGTATTTGCATTCAATTATGCAGATATATTAAAAGCATTTTAAACCGAATATAATTGTGTATTACCTATAGTACAAATCTTTGAACATGCTTTGAATAAGATATAAACCAGGAGGCAGTTTGCCAATTTAAAAGAGATTACATAAATAAGGTGAGACATTTATTTTACAACATAATAAGTGGCGCAAAGTGATTAATTATATGTAAAATCGTATGAATGATTACAGTATGATACTACGCCTTGTTTTTTTCATTTAAAACAAAATATCTCCCCGCACTAGGAATTTCTTCTGTATCGTGCAAGCGTTTCACAAAAATACAATATCACATAAATGATTTATTCCTGAAAATAGGTTCCACAAACACTTTTAAATGTCAGATTTCAATGAACAAGAAACTATCGCCCTAATTTTTGTTCCGTGCGGAAATCGAACCCATTAACCCAAGCAGATCATCATTTGACAAAAAATATTGATTAATATGATTCAATCGGCTCTTAAATAGTAAAATATAACGTTACAAATATATCGGAAGAAAAATCTTGCATTATTAGATTGCTTGTCATTACGTATATACGTACTTATTTAGGCAGTTAGGTAGGTATCTACTTATATCCGAACAGTTGATAATAATCCGGTGGTTTATTCTACTGATCATATTTGGAATGCAGTATAACCCGAAACTATTATTTGAGAAGTCTAGAAATGGAATGTATAAACATCCTTATAGTCTTGGGTTAAGCTCATTTACATAGGTTCATGGCTCGCCGTCTGTCTTGCTAGCAGCGTCAACGGCCTATATTTAATTTTGACATAGCCTATTATAAACATGTCAAATTTAAAACGAACACGTTGGTTGTGTGCTGTTCAAAAGATCATAATCTTATTAGTGATCCGTGTTGCTTATTAATTAATTTGTATATACTTCGGCACTGTGAGACTACGTTTCCCTAATTTAATCATCCGAAAGCATCGATTTTATACAAAATAATTTCTGCCTGCTGAAGTTAGTATATATTCCGAACTGCCCCCTACTGGTTGTTTTAAAATCAAATCGAAGGTGTGCGATTGGGCCGGTGGGTCAACTGAATTCCGAATCGTTTTTCCGAATTCGAAAAGAATACAAAATTTCAGATACGAGGAGAGTCTCTCTGTGTATAACTAAGCATACAAATAAAACTGCATAATTTAGTTTTTATTATTTACATAATTCTGTAATTAAACGATTCTACTTGTGAGTTACATTTTTAATAGATATATATTATATTTACAGTCTCAAGAACTACTATGACAGTAAGACAGACAGACATAGAAGTGATTCAAAAATATAACTTTTTTGGCTTTTTGGCACTGAACACTGAAAATAAATCATTCAAATCACATTTGTGTTCGAATGTTTTGCGAAAAGAACAAAAGAAATAATAAATGCACGTCGTTTCATTTTATGTTCCTAATTATATTTCCATAGCTGTATTAAAAGCTTTGGCCGGCTGTTTATCCTAGCTATATATCTATATGGGTTATATCTGTCATCTCTCGACCTACCCAACCTTTGCCAGATGTATGACGGCAAGTTTGCTTTTATATACATTTCCTGGTCCTCGTTAAATTAAACATTCATACAAATAGAACAATGTACTACAAAACAACGCCACAATAGTAACGAATATGACGTAATGCAACTAAATAAAGCCGTTACATATTTGGGTGTGTAACTACGTATGGTTAGATAACATCCAAATGTCAGATGTTTGATAAGCATCTATATATTTGTTTTTTTCGCGACAAGATGGTTCTTACCAAAAAATGTGTTTCTTGACGCACGGCTGACCACGACAATCTTTTTTTACAAATTGTAATGCTGTTATTTTTGCCGTGTGGTATCCGGCCTAGAATTGACCAACCCCTTCCCTGCCGTGGGTGTCGTAAGAGGTGACTAAGGGAAAATTCAGAAGATGGGCAGCAGCGTCTTCTGTAACTTCACCACCAAAACTGCGATCCCCAAGCCGCTTGCCAAGCGTGGGGATTGCCCCCCCCCCCCCCCTATGTTCAATAGTAGACGTCTTTTGGCTGATGATGATGATTGCTGTCATTTACTTTGATTATACCAGAAGTTTCGATACGTTCACAGGATCCATAACATGAATAAATTTTATAATAATAGGTGGTGAATAAGTGAATGTACTCTAAAGTTTAATACATATTATTATAATTATATATTTTGGTATTTGTATAAAATCATAATGTCTATAAAGATGCTTAGTAAGTCGGATTGTTTTTCGGTGGTTATTTATGATTATTTGTCAGCGACCAGTCAGAGATTTATGACATCGTATAGGTACTAAGTACTGCGTAAATCACTATGTAGGTAGACATAATTTATAGTACAACTCCTTTAGCAAACCGCCAATGAACATTGAATTAAGCCACTAGACATTCATTGCGGCTCTCTGGGTATTTGTAATAATTATCAGGGTTCGATGACACTCGGGCAGCTCACCTATCAATAACGAACGTGCCTAGATAAAACAATTGTTTGAATGTGTGAAGATTTTTAGATAATTATGTACGGTTTTAAATCTGAACCGCTTGCTTCGAAGCCAGAAGGTTTTTCAGATTTGAGTACATCAGCTTAAGAGCCATTTCACAAAATGTTCACGTTCGAATTCCGTCAGAATTGTCATGTGTGCGTAGCACAGCCACACAAAAACAATGCAAACAGTGTAGCGCGAGTTTTGAGACGGACATAAAAATCATGATCCTTATTACAGTGTACCTTTATTAGAGATTTATGGAAATATTTTTGATTCCTTAGTAATTTATTTAAACAAATTATAATTTCTACAATAATAATATAATCACCAAATATAGTATGTTTTGTAAAATTCTATTGTATTATAAATGTAAAATATTGTATTTTTGGAGGATTATTACTCAATTACGCAAAAACGGCTTAACGGATAGGGAAAAAAATTTGCACATAGATAGTTTATAACCTGGATTAACATAATATAGGCTACAAGCTACTTTTCATCCCGGAATAGATGCGTAGAAAAAATCCAAGTGGACCAAGTCGCAGACGAAAAATAGTACAGTCAAGATTTAAGTAGCTGAATATTAAACTAATAAATAATATACTTTACTTGATATTAAACAAAACCGAATGCAAATAATATGTAGAAAATGAAAACGTTTTGGTCGTTGTATAAACATGCGTTTGCAATACGAATTTTCGTAATTTAAAATGAGAAAAAAGTGACACCGATCCTCCTCTTTGGGCGCTCGGGCCCGATTGATCATTCTACGTTTGTGCATCGTAATTCATTGTGATTTTGATTGATATTGAAAATGATACGAAAACACTGCATTGTTAGATTTCTTAAAGAGCATTCTTTATTATGGCATGATTTTAAAATATTATATATAATATATTATTTAAACCAAAAACTCGCTATAAAATTACAATATAAACCGTGAAAATAGGTTTCACTTCCTTTTATCAATTAAATGTGTTAAATAATAATAATAACAGCCTATAACTGTCCCACTGCAGGGCAAAGGCCTCTTCTCGTATAGAGAAGGATTGAGCACTGATCACCACGCTAGCTCACTGCGGGTTGGCGATTTCAGATAATTAAATCCAGGTTTCCTTACGATGTTTTCCGTCATTTTACATCGAACATTACATGTACATCGAAATTCCTTAGTACTACCTAAGATGGTAAATTAGGCGTCCGAAATCTTAGAAAACTACGGTAAAATGTAAAAAAAGATGTTTTCTTAATTATGTATTCTAATTATCGTTATTAACACTTTGACTGTCCGCGTAGCACACACAATAGGTAAACAATTGACATGTACCTACCTTAAATATCTCATCGGACTAGGAAAAGATTAATTATATATGTATCTACGTCTCTCAAGCGAAGTTTTAATAGCAGCAAATTTTGACAGATTTTATTCATCTACGCAGGATTACTACAGTCAGTATATCATGAATTCCAACTTAATTTGTAAATTGTTTCCAGAATCTGGCCGAAGCTGAGTACGTGGTGGCGGTATTCATGTACATGCGCCTGGTGGGGTGGCCGGCCGAGCGCATCTCGATCCTCACCACCTACAACGGACAGAAGCATCTCATCCGCGACGTTATAGACAAACGCTGCGCCGAAAACCCGCTCATCGGGAGACCACATAAGGTAATTTATGCATAGCGCACTATATTCAAGCCAGGTTACGTCAAATTGAAATGTTTGTCATCTACTATAACTAAACGACTCACCAGTGTGTCATAAACATACAGAAAATGCACCCATTTTAAGATGAAGTCACTGTTGCTAGTCGGTTAGTCATTTTCATTTAATCCCTAGTGTCTTAGATGAAAGTCAATAACTTCTAGCGATCTAAAACATCTTGAGGTAACTTTTTTACCGCCATCTTAATAGACAATCGCAAGCCTATATTAATTATATTAATAAACTAGATGTGCCCGCGACTCCGTCCGCGTGGAAATTCGGAAACAGCAAAAGTATTTTTAAATTGTTTTTAATATATTAGCATTAGCTAAGATTGAGCGAATTCGATTTAGTAGTTTTTACGCCATGCCGTACTATTTTATTACATGTATAGCTGTTGCCCGCGACTTCGTCCGCGTGTATTTCGGATAAAACACCAGTAGTAAATTGAACTTTTAACAGAAAAAAATACTACCAGGCAGGCTTTTTTAAGTAGGTTAAAAATCTTTAAACCACTTATTTAACTAAAAATACTTTACGGTATTTAAAAAAAACCGCAAAAATTGAACGTTAATTACGGAAGTTACAGAAAGTCTATTGAAAATAATATATAACTGAAGAAGAGAACATAAATAAATCCGTTTTGTGCGTTTCTGAGTTCCTGTACATTGAAACTACTGTAGAAAAAAAAATACCAAGGATAAAAGACAACCGTGACGACCTGATTGGCGCAGTGGCTAAGAGATTGGTTGTGGGTTCGATTCGCGCAAAAAAAGTGTGATCTGTAGATGTTTGTCCCGAGTCTGGGTGTTTGTGTAAGTGAAATTTCAAGTTTGTGAAACGCACCCACGATACAGGAGAAATTCCTAGTGTGGGGCGACGTTTTAGAAACCTATACAATACAACCCATTTCTATTATTTTGGATATTTTGTCTGTGTGTCGGTTTATTCGTAATTAAGTTAAAATAGGGAATCATTACAGTTGACTCTTATAAAAAATATTGTTATAAAACATACGACAACGACACGCTTGTATTCCGCGAAGGCGTAGGCAGAGGTGCACATATTGTACCTACTCCCACAATTTCGCTAGGTTTGGTGTAGATCCCAATGTATCAGTATCTCAACAGACAAAATTTATAGAGAACTCGTGACCTAAGAGTAAGCGTCGTACGATTGTGTGTGCGTGTAAGAAGCAGCTAAGTATTCGTAAGATTAAAGGCATCTTTAAGACTGCGTGAGTCAATGGTAATGGTTGATGTTGATGGTCATGGCGAAGCATAAGGCTGTACACTCAACCGAAATCGTTATACACAGGATAGAAAATCTATCTTGCTGCTAGAATGTCCGCCTCAATGATGTTACAGCTGAAGGATGCCTTTGAGCTAGAAGTCGTTAAATTACTTTGACAGGAATAAGTTCTGGAGAACCGTATGTGTTTCTTGCTGCGAGAATTACTATATTAATTGTCTATGAGGTAATGAGAAAAAATCTATATCTATATCTATACATATAATAAAATCGTAAACGACCCGTGTCTTTACATTCAATTTTAAAAAAGAAAAACCATTTATACCGCCGTACCCATACTGGCGCGGCGAGATTTGGAAGTTTTATTTCATCTATATCTTATATACCGATTTCTTTTTTTTATTTCCGATATATCTATGTGAAATACAATATATTTATATATTTTATTAATACACTTGAAGAAGTGCCTAACGATTAAACACGTTATTGTGGCTAATTTATAAAAGATAGATATATACTATAAAAGACTTTTTTGTAGATCTTTTAGAGACCATCATTTTTGTAATACATACTTCTGGTGTATGATCGACGTATGCGAGGATAGGAGCTCGAAAGCGCATTTTCATCCGACTTGCTTCAAATTTATCGTTACTGCTCAGCTCCTATGTGTTTTAGCGTTATGTTATATAGCCTATAACCTGCCCAGGCGTATGGACTACAATCGTACCAAGTTTGGTTAAAATCCCTTCAGTAGTTTTTGACCCATGCGTGCACATACAGACAGACAGACAGACAGACAGACAGACCGACAAAAAATTTACTAATTGCATTTTTGGCATCAGTATCGATCACCAGTTATCCTCCAATAATAATTTTGAATATATATTCAATGTACAGAATTGACCTCTCTACAGTTTTATTATAAGTATAGATTTTAGACTAAAATATAAACGAATAGTACACATAGATTCGACCATCGATTGTGTTCCATACATTAATTAAATGAACTAGGGCTTGAAATTAAGTATTAATGATAAAAGTCTCAGCTTTTTATCATAACACGCATCGTTTTTACTATAATCAACACGCCTTATAATATAGGTCGATATCGTATGAAGAATGACGTATTTATATTAGTATTTGATGACTTATACATATTTATATTAGGATCGAAAGCTGCTAAAAAGTAGTGAGTAATATTTTACAAACCACGCAAACTTATGACGAACTCAATGCGTACCGGTTTGAAGGCAATTATATCATAACGGCAAGGTCGGTCGTTACTACGAATCCACCATTCCATTATCTATTTCCGCTATACTAAACAGTTATAGTAATGTTATTGTGTCGCTTCATTACGCGCAGAAAAAGCAACAAACGACTGTTGTACATTTGTGGATGCATGACACGCGGTAATGAAGAAAACTCTTTTGATGTCATAATTACAACTCACAATGCCCATTGATCTGTTTGCCTACCTGTTAATTAAAGTAAAGTCCCGACTCTTAACCGGTATTCGAAGACTCAAAAACCTCTAGCCGTTACAATAATGCTTTGAATAAGTGCACGCTTGTGTAAGGGCAAGTTTACAAATTACCGTCGCAAAAGTATTGAATGAATCACTTCCCCGAACAGTCAGAGCACATTATATGATAACCGGAATTCCTCAATAAGACAGCCAACTAATCAGTTATTTACCGTGTCTTGTATGAGTGGTTACTCAGACGAAAAACCTGTTGCTTCATCTCAATTTCATATGAACACGACTTTATACTCTTAACACTACTTCCGCAAACGTAATCTACATACGTTTTTTACTTCTCCGGTTCACATTACTCACGCAAGTTCAATGTTTGGAAGACAGGTTAAATTCAGCGTCATATGGTGTGATGTATGAATACTGTTAAGGCATTTACAAAAATCATTTCTGACGAAACCTTAAATTTTGGTACTAAGAAGAATTTATTAGCGCAATAGTCAATATTAATACAAGATTTAACAGGCAATATTTCGTGAGAAATGTTGTCACACTGCACGCGTATCATTTGTGACGTTCATATTTGTTGACACCAGCATTCAAACTCAGAAAATCGGCTGATTTACTCGTTGCTTTAGAGAAAATGATAGGTAACACATAAGCATAACATGTGCTAAGTCACTAAATTAAGGGTACGAATGTGCGTACTAATGTGGGTACTAAATAGGTACATAATCAAGCTTCTTATTGAGTCCCGTCCCCAATTTATATTAAAACATTATAAGTAATTGGGTCTGACTTTTCGGCCTTTATAATGCTATCGGGAATGGACAATTCCATAAGATATTTTTTCACTGCCTCGTTGGTCTAGTGGTCGCTTATCGCAACTGATAAGCCTGAGATCCTTAGTTCAAATTCCGGGTCAAGCAAAGTATTACTGAGTTTTTCCATTTAGGAATTTCTTAGTAGCAGCACGGAGTCTGAATTTGTACCCGGTTGATAGCAATAGGCTCGCCCCCTATAACATTGGGTCTTCCAACATAACTTGCGAAATATGGGTGTACTATATGTGTACCTCTGCGAGGAATACATGCGTGATGTTATGTAATTTAGAAGGTACTTACTGTTCTTTGTGTTATTTAAGTAGATCTCATTTGTGAACTGAAGTGAAAGAAGATATTGATTACAGTGTACTAGTTGCAAGGTGCCGGCGCCATAACGCTCCGAAGTGTTTGAGTTGGTTTAGTACGATCCAACGACAGACAACCTTTGGTTTTGTGGTTATAATCAATGTGACTAATTGAATCATTTGTCACAGTCCTACGAAACAGTCACCCAGCTGATAGACCAATGCCTCCAAAATCCGAAAACATACTGCGGACTTTGAATTTATGTAGAATGCAAACAGTCATAAAACTCTATCAGTATAGGTACTATTAGTAATTTCAGAGTAATAATTGTATTGTGTCACTATCTTTCCCGCCAAACTAATATTAGGTTACCTTATTTTAAGTTACCTTTGCGTTATTCCCATCAGTGATAGTTTTAAAAGTGTCGTTTTCGACCACCGACCTATTGTAGTTAGTATTATATTCGATCGCGAGCTCTGTGTAAAAAAAATACTAAAACGAGTAAAAAGTATGTAACGTTTAAACGAATAAGTGTTTGAGGGTATATGGATGCTTAAAAAAAACTAAAAATAACACCTCGGCTATAATGGAAATAGTCCTGTACAATTTGAATAAAACTGCGAGAAACAGCTAGTATTAACTTTAATAAGTAGGTACTCGTTATCACATTATATATATCATAATAATATTATAAAGGCGAAAGTTTGTGAGTGTGTTTGTATGTTTGTTACTTCTTGACGCTCAAACAGCGGGACCGATTTCCATAAGATTTGGTATGGATGTAGCTGACACCCTGGATGATGGTGATATAGGCTTATTATCCCTAAAAATGTACTAGGTAACACCGTGGGGCGCAGCTAGTAAGTAATAAAATGAGATGCTGGCACCATACCAGATTATAGTCATGAATGAGATCACAATTGTATAGCGTTCGATCAAAATAGCGATGATAGTGTATGCAGGAGTGCCTGCTAACTATTTATTAGCTTAACACATTTCTGACATCATATCGCATCATAAAAAACTAGTGGCAATACATTTATTTTACTCCAAGGACACCACCTTGGAAATCTAATAAAATTTACATCGTAATAGATTGAGCTGCTTCATAAACGTTAGTTTTGGCAATAGGTATCTTATTCATTATCATCATACACCGAGGACATTTCCTCTAAAGCACAGCAAACTGCATAGTGGGCAGTGCTAGATTCATAGCACGCTTCCAACCGAAATAGTACCTACAAAATTTATTTTGCATATACCGTACCTATATAGTTACATTTGTTTTGATCTTGACTAAAGGAAGACATAGTTAAAATTCATTAAAGATTGAGGTCAAGATTAATTTTCTGTTGAATTCCTACAACAAATAAACAAGAATTTCGAAATATTTTGAGGGCTTACGTTTGGTCTTCATTGTTTCATAGGTGACGACGGTAGACAAGTACCAAGGGCAGCAGAATGACATAGCGCTGGTGTCGCTGGTACGCACGCGCGCGGTGGGCCACGTGCGCGACCTGCGCCGTCTCATCGTCGCCGCGTCGAGGGCCCGCCTTGGCCTCTACATCTTCGCCAGAGCCAACCTCTTCAGGAACTGCTTTGAACTACAACCCACTTTTAATCAGGTAACGCTTTATTTTAATAGCTAGTTTTAGATATTGGTGCTTATCATTGATTTTTTTAAAGCGTGAATATTATTTTATTTATTTTAACAAAAGGCACTTTGACACTAAAAAACGAACACAAAACAAAAATTTGGTGTTCATAAAATACCTAGAAGGGCCAGTGAAAAAAGCCTCGTTTAACGTTGCAACTAAAAAGGTTTAATACAATGTTATGCTAACTTAATTTTAAACCGAGGTAACACAGTCAAGGTCATATCTAATGAATATTCTTTTCCAGCTGGTAGAACGCCCGCTTGAGCTCGAGCTGGTGCCGGGCGAGCGCTGGCCGGCGCAGCGCGGCGCATGCGCAGCCGTGCCCGACAGCATGACGCTTCGTGTGCGGGACATGCCGCACATGGCGCAGTACGTGTACGACATGTACCTGGACAGGGTCCGGCAGTGCAAGGACCAGTATGAGGTCAGATTACAACCTATTAGCTAATGCAGTGAACACACTCACGCAGACGCACGCCTCAACTAGACGCCTTAACCTTTTGAACGCCCAGGGCATAGATAGAAAACAAAGTTTTTGTGCCCTCCACGCTACGATTTTATTAAAAGACAATGTCTAATCGTAACGTATGTTACTATTATTGTTTTTTATTACATCACACAAGACTTATTGACAAGATATTCCCTTATAATAAAGTCGTGGAGAGCATGGAACCGTTTGTCTTCTATACAAGTCGTGGCGCTCAAAAGGTAAATTAACTTCGGAGTTAGACAATAAGAAATGGGGGAGGCGTATGTCCAGCAGTGGACTGCAACGGGATGATGATGATGAATAAGAAACACCAGTTGAAAAGGCACAGCTCATTTGACTGTCCTTGGTTATCACGAACATTGTATAACCAAGATTGTATAACGGACACAAAACTATAAAACGTTAATTATAATAGGTAGGTACTATAAAAGTCTATTGTTCTAAACAGCAGTTCAATAAATTAATATAATTGAAATTAAATAATCACGGGATAGTCGTTTAGTTAACAAGTGCTGAAGAACGCATAAATGGTCACATCATGACGACACGTTTCGCGCATTTTTTTTAATTGTAATCATATTGCATGTACTTTTTGTTTATCTCGGAGTGTTTACTGTGAAGTGACTCCACTACATGATGTCTCACACGTAATCAGTTGGCGACTAAGCTCAAGTGGTAGCCATAATGCCAATGCCCCCTTCATTGCTGAAACTAGTTTTCATGCAAACTTCTTGTAGCCGCTAAACTAATTTAGATTTACGCTTTACGATTTTATAAATTTAAATACTCTTCAGAACGTAACGTAAATATTTATCGAATCGGGAAAAATAAATACTTTATATAAATATAACGTTTAATCTAACGTACGAATATGAAATGACAGCGCTCGCAAGGCACGTGGTCCGCGCCGGGCTCGTCGCGCGCGTCCCGGCCCGCGCACGCGCCGCCCGCGCAGCACGCGCACCCCGGGGCCAACGACAGCGACGACGACGAGCCCCCCGCCGGCAGCGCCCCCGACCCCGCCCCCGCCCCCGCCGGCTTCCAGCCCACGGACATCGTCAACGAAATCGACGAAACGCCCGCGGAAACTTAATACGTTTAGGTAATTAAGAAATACCATTTTAATAAATAAGTATATATAATAATTGTTTTTTTTTTGTTGTGAAATTTGTGGAACCTATATATAATAAGCTCGCCAGTTCGCCTCCTGGGATCAGTGATAATCGACAAATTGTGGGTATACGAACTCTTGATAAAGAAGAACATCTATGCCTACCTTCCTGGGACGTTACAGGCGTGATTGTATCGTCAGTTATCACAATATTTCATTCATCAAGTCGCATCTAGTCTTGTATTAATAATTCCTTAATAAAATTCAATTTTTATGACGGAGCTATTTTTATATACTACGTCCCGCGTGACCGACTGCCGCCGCACGCGTTGTTAGAGCATCAATCATATTTAATTACTGACGAACAGCCAAAAATTTATAATATTTATCATTTGCAGAATTTACAGCCAAAATAAAAGACAACTCACGGCGTATGTCAAAGTGAACAAAATTTTATTTTTCACTTTTTTGTTAGTGTTTTGTAAAGGCGGTTTTTTTTAACTTAAAATTATTTTTTCACAGTTTTTCGCTGAAAAGGTTAAGGAGGTCTTATGTTAGATTCCTAGATCGGAGGAAGTATTGGGTTTGTCTAATGTGTGCCCGGTTAATGGCATAAGGTTCACCCCTACAGTGGTCCTACAACATTTCTGACGAAACGTGGGTGGACAGTACAACACCATGGAGTACAGGAGACTGACTCATAGTAAAATCTAGTTACTGTCTTACCCTGATCCAAAAATATTACTCATGAGCCAGGGTATGCATACTCGCAGTTGATAGTTGTAATTGCATGCGTAGCTAATTAACAATCACGGCACAGACGAGACTAAGAATTACCATTGTTGGCATGATAAATACTCACCGCAGGTAACGTAGGTACGTAAGCCGCGATCGCTCTACGGAGGTGGTCGTTAATCACTGCGCATGCGCCCTGGCGCCACCGAAAATTGTAATCTTTTTAGAGTTTAGTTTTAACGTACGCTCGTAAAAGGGGTTTAGCACGAATTTGCTAATCAACGTACACGAAAAGAGTATTTGACACCACCAATTAATTGACATACTTTTTTTCTATCAAAATGCTCTGCTCCCAAATTTATATGGCAATAGCAAGCTGTTACGTTGGTTATTATTTTACCAACTCAAATGACTAACTTTTTATTGACTATATTAGATGAGGTGTTTGCCCTGCAATGGGTCAATTATAGGCTGTTATTATTATTCGGACATTATATGTTTGGACAATCAGATATCGATTTGATTCGAATTATAATGAATTGAACGTCATCATCATTTGTATAATATGCTTACACAACCTTTACGCCCACAGTCGTCGCGGCAACTGTCTAGAGGTTGTCGGCTTTTTGCCATCATCAAACGTGATGACCAACTATATGTATATAGACTGTAATTCGCAGAAGATAATTCGTAGCCTTACCGTATCTGTCGGGCGTTTTAAAGTGTCTTCGTATTCCGTTGGTATATTTTACAAATTCTGGTAACAATAAGGCGGTCTATTTATAAACAAACCACACAGCGCGACTATTGTAAACATAACTCGATATGAGCATACAAATGAGGTGTTCTAGATCGCTCGTATTGATAGAGTACTCTGTCTGGCACACGGTAGCAGCATGATTACCAAATCGACAATTATTCAGCCAAAAAGAATTAAAATGGGAACAGTCTTTTGAATAATAAATACCTTACCATTTTATGTATTCTGAATACCAAAATCGGGTCCTAGCAATAATGATTTCGCCTTTTCTAAGTGATTGCAGATTTGATCACAATATAGGGCAAATATTGTAATCCGCAGATTTTTGGTTCGAGATAGGCGTTATTGGTCACGAAATTATTTTCGGGTGTTGGATAGTTCCTGTCTGTAAACGCATCCACTATACATAGAAGAAATGTCTAATGTTTAAAAAGAGGATTACGTAATCCAGGATTGATTTAAAATTTTCTTCTCCGACAAAGTAAGCCTCTACGAGTGACGCCATACTTCTAGTATCAAAAGCATCTTTTATTTCACCTTTAAGTTAAGAAGTAAAATAAACAAAACCGACATATTATGGTAACATATTTTACTAACATTGGTTACAACAATCCTTAACACTATAATAAAAGTCTTGATACATTAGAAGAGTCCCTCGATCTCGCCGGTCTTCGTGTTGAGGTCGATGTCGTAGATGCTGGGCCTGGTGGGCAGGCCGGGCATGCGGGAGATCTCGCCCACCATGGGGACCACAAACCCTGCCCCGACGGATGCAAAGATGTTGTTGATTCGCAGCGTGAACCCGGTCGGCGCGCCCTTCACGGCTGGGTCGCCGGTCAGGGAGTTTGATGTCTTCGCCATGCAAATCGGGAACTTGTCGTAGCCCTGCAAAAATAATAAGATGTCGGTTGTATTTTGGACAGTTCGTGTTAATGTTCGTGTTAAGGTTAGTCGTTCTATTGTTACTCTGCTTGAAGGGTAAAATGCACATGCATGCAAAACTTTATTAAAGAAAGTTACTTTCTTAACGTTACTCTTGTGTACCTACACTATATGCAACATAATAACGTGTTTTTCAAGCATTTTTAACTTAATTGTTCAGGTGCCAGTATTCTAAATGTTTTCGATTCCTTCTTTGACAGCGTTAAACGTTTTTAATGACATTATGATGTAGTATATTTCATCGCTTGTTGGCTACCAAGTGAACTACAAACACATTTCGTACGTCCGTCACATCGCAACACAGCTCATTCGCCTATCATAAACATTAACATCAATCCCACTACTACATAGGAACCTAACAAGCTTAAGTACTAAGTCGCACTACTAAGACATATCAACCAAACTTGCATGGGTACTAAGAATTTATGCAGGAATTTTTAAGATTTCATACCGCCTAAATCCAGCTAATGTAAAACTGAAAATTGGAAAAACCGATGTAAATATTTACAACGACGTAATTGAAAAACCCCGAAAATTCCCAGGTTTCAAGATTGTAGATGTAAACATTTCCGGCGCAGTTCTGAGAAGCGTGCCAAGAGTTTCAAGAGCAATATTTTTGGTTTCAACGCAAGTAAAAAGGAATGTTAAAAGTAAATCTATTTTATTTTCCGGGTTATAGCTACCGTATATTCATCGATTATTGTTTTTATCGAAATTGAAATTATGTCAGTTATAGGTAGGATTATTTCTAAGGGGGAGGCCTTTGTCCAGCAGTAGACGTCTTCCGGCTGATGATGATGATAGGTAGGATATCAAAATTAACATTAAGCTAAATTCGTATTGAGAGTAGTTTTGAAAATAATAGTCTACGATTGAAGAATTCGTAGCATTACTTTCAGATAGATAAATCTTCGCGTTTTACATAAATATTATTTTCTAATTTCCAACCATTGTCTTTTGACTCCGAGGTTTGTACTTTCACATTTATAAACTCTATCTAGTTATAATAATAACAAATAATTGCTGTCACAAAGTTTCGTTTTGAACAGTCTATGCGCACAGCCTCTCCTACTACAGTCATAAACGTTTTCAATCAAGTCACTAACCTTGTCAGTAAATATTTTGATCTTGTCGAGCACTTCGTCAGAGTACTCAACTTTCCCGGCGCCATACATCTCCGTCGCGATGATCTTGATCTTATCTTGTATGGACAGGCCTAGTGGGTAAAGGTAGTCGAACTTGGAGCCCGACTCGCAGGCGTCGATGACGGCATCTGCCAGGTCTAGAGCTCCGAGGCCGCCCTTCGCCCAGTGGTCGCACACCTCAGCCCTGAATGCGCCGTTCTTCAGGGCAAACTCTTTCACCATATTGAGCTCGGCGGGTGTGTCGTTTCTGTAAATTGTAGGTATACAGATTTAAGAATTGAATATTACAAATAGCAGACTGATTTTTCTGTTAGGTCTTCACTCTTTGCTGCTAAATTTGTAAGTCAAGGAAATAAAAAAACGGTCGTCGATGCTTTTAATATACGTTATGGAGCCTGAAACCTTCAGGTCTTATTTGCGCTCAGAAAATATTATTTGGTTCCCATAGTTCCTGGTAGGTACATAAAAGATACTTCCTACTAAGTTTTCCTCGGACATAAAATCAGTTGGATGACCAACAGTCCAGCTCTGCAACCGATATCCTTGCCTAGCGTTATTCACAGTAAAAGTACCTACTCTTCAACTTGTTCCAAATTTATAGCTATAAGTAGCTTACCGCCGAACTCAGAGACATTTAATGATTACTTAACCTATCAATAAGTAAAGGTTTTTTTTGTGAAATCTTTCTTAGTGTCAGTAATCATTAACACCTCAGAGTGCGGCGGTTAGACTTATACGACGACGATTTAATTGTTACTGACCCGTGTTTGTTGATGGCCACAACGACTGGAACTCCAAACTTGTTTCCGTTACTGATGTGCTTGCCCAAGTTGCACAGTCCTTTACTTAGCAGCTCCAAGTTCTCCTGTAGAATTTAAACATTGTGGTTACCCTGATTTTGATTGTGGTTTTAAATGGCGCCGGCGCGCTCGTTATTTAATACCTAAGGTGTGCTGTCGGTCGAAATAGAAATAACTGGCCAGCTGAGTTTATGGATTAATAAAATTGTAACTCTCGTCTACCGCTGCCGAGGTCAAGGTAATAAAAATAGTGTTTCTGTAACGTCGGTGTGGAATAATGTTGTCATTGATTGAGACTAGATAATATTTTCCGACTTTTCAACGGTATATGATAGATTGACTAGAAGTGATGACGGTACCTATTCATGGTAACATCAGTCACGTGTCAAACATTTTTTTTTGTTTTGTTTTCAGTTATGAGATGCAAGTAGAGAACATCAGAGGGATGATTCCTTAGCACGTCCAGTGCACCTTAGGTAATTAAAACTCGCTATCATTCATCGCCACGAGGAAGCGATTTTGGAATATTGTTATAGCTAAGTCATCTCTATTATGGGAAGTGCAAAGGAACCGTTTTTATGTAAAATGCCTGCAAGGCGAGGTTTTTTTATGTCCATTTGTGGCCTTTCATATCCATCGGATATTTTGGAAGATGAGATATCTTGGCACTACATCGTTTATCAGAGCTGCGTATGTGTATTCACCTGCACGTAGACATCGTTGAGCGGCACGCCGGGCGCGACGGGCGGGCCCCCGCCGTGCATCTTGAGCGCGCGCACGGTGGACACGATCACCGCGCAGTGCGGCCGGTCTCCGCTCGCGCGGCACTTGATGTCGAAGAACTTCTCCATACCTGATGCAATGGAAAATATTGATTACGCTAATATTCTTTCTACTTCTTCTCTTCAGTTGTCCACCCAACGGATATCTACCTGTCTCGCTTTAAGCTGATAGATGGCCTTTGTATCCTTCAATTCACGATATCATGTGATGATGATATCTATTATATAAATTGTGTAACAATTTCGGTGGTGAGTAATCGATTTTGTTAGGTTTAAATAAGGTGTTACTAATTCAAAAATAACTCTATATTAGGTAATTATTCTTGCCTGTTTGCTACATAATCGCAGCTAAACTTTTAAAAAGTATAGGGACCTACCTACCTACTCTTTTTGCTCGAAATCTATGCGGTCATTCTGAATAATGTATATCTTGCAAGAAAATTACAAATTATTAAGTCTTACTTAAGCTAAACTTAGTATTTTTATTTGGTGCCGCCACTTATGTTACCGCATTTTTGTGATTATTGTGGTGATGCTTGTGGTTTCCTTGATAGTCATTACGTAACACATTCATTATTGCCACGTGCATTGTGTAGCGGTCGATTAACGAGTCAATAATAATTAAGGCGTGTTGTTCCTAGTATCGTGACTCGTCAAAAAATCAACAATCAATCGCCCGTTTGTTTAGTGTGTAGTACCTACATGTACGCATACAATTTGTTTTACTTTACAAATTCATAGTTTTATTGTCTTCTCAGTAGCAGGCAACGTTTTAAATTAGTAAACATAATTATTTAAAACAAGTTTCCTGATACAAATGTAGGTAGACTGCTATTCTAAAACTATGAGATACGAAACAGAATTCGTTGTTAATTGAGCCGTAACAGAACTAGGTTCTGGTAAACAAAATCAAATAGTTTGTTTAACCATGCACTAATAAACCAGATATATTATCAAATATGTATATCGTATCAAAATAATCGTAGAGAGGATTTATGCCGACACTGCGATCAATCTTGTTCGTATTTTCATCATTTACTTTTGTATAATTGATATGTAAATTAGATTAATGTTTTGTATTACAAACTATAAGCCAAATTATCTAAATGAATTTTGAGGGTGTCTCATAAGCTATTACCGTAAAGTAGGTATCTACTCTTTAACGATTGTAAGCATTGATGTAAGTATTTTTTCTAAATTACATTTCAAACCCATGCCAAATGCAAGTAATACCGTATTCAACCGACTATTTCACAATTGTGACGTTAAATCTTACCAATATCCGAACCAAAGCCGGCTTCAGTGGCGACGTATCCGTTCTCCCCGGCGAGCTTCATGGCGATCTTATCAGCCAGGATGGACGAGCAGCCGTGGGCGATATTAGCGAAAGGTCCAGCGTGCACCAGCACCGGCGTGCCTTCTAGCGACTGCATGAGTGTCGGCTCGAAGGCATCGCGCAAGAGTACTAGCAGCGCTCCAGTCATACCCTGGAATTAAAAGTGGGAAAATATAACGTGAGGAAAATGTTGTAAGATTGTAGTCATTATTTCATATTTTACACTGATTTTACAGGTAAAAAGTAATAAGAAAAAAATTAGAATCAATTAATTTTACCTACAAGCGCTAGGCATCATATGGCCAACATTATTATTTTATTATGTAAGTCAGTGTTAGTTACGTAAATGCGTTACAGAGCACGTGTAACCTAACAATACTATAATAATGTGAACATCAGCTAGTTTTTAATACTACTGAGAGTATTTAGGGAGCTGGACAGTAATAAGGTAAATAGCTCAAAGGCAAGAGCAATTTTTTTTTTAATTTAAAATTATTTACCAAATCATCAGCAGTAACAACGTTGCCGCTCTTATCCAACGCCACGACCATGTTAGCTAGCCTCTCCTTGATGTTCTCAACGTCCTTGCCCAGCGCGAGGATCGCCATGATCTCTGACGCCACGGAGATGTCGAACGCGGTCTCACGAGTAAAACCCTTCTCTGTCGGAGACTGGCCGATGGTGATCTTACGAAGGTACCTATCATTTAAGTCCACCACTGAAAGGGAAAAGTTATAGGAATTTAAATCTTATTTACTGGTTATATGGTTGATGCAAATGGCAAGTTGCTGTTCATTGTGGCACAGTGGACGTCTTCCGGCTGACGATGGATGATAGATTTTTGATAGGTAACATTATTTTGTAGTCAAGTCAATTTTAAGTACAAAATCAGGTTAGTAAACTTAACATTACCTTGTAAAGTTAAGTAGCTTCCAGTCAATGCCGCATTCCGTAAAATAAATGACGGTATTATTTTTTATATGGTAAAAGAGGGATCGATTTATATGACATTACCACAAATACGCAAAGCAGTATCTACCATAAAACATTTTTGGCAAAACGAATATCGTGTATTAGAGCACTTCAGTGCTTACCTCTGTTCCACATAATCTTCGTGGTATCAATGTTGAGTCTAGCAAACTTGGTCTTTTCCTCGTCAGTAAGAGTATCAGGGTCAGTCTTCTTGATGCCCAGCTTCTGGAGTCTCCTCAGCTGAATAGGTGAAAACCTCCTGATTCCCTTGATCTTCGGCACGAGCCTGTCGAAGAGTGGTCCGTCTTTCTGGGTGAGCTCGTGGAAAATCCTGGCGTCCATTTGGGCAGCGAGCAAGTTGTTGGCGGCTGTGACGGCGTGGATGTCGCCGGTCAAGTGCAGGTTGAATTCCTCCATAGGAATGACCTGTGCAGATCAATATAATCAAATAAGAGAGAGAATGTTAAATCAATATACTAATTGGTATGGACTAGTCATGTGTCAGAAAGTATATCATTGGTATGGACCAAATATTTTTGTGTCAGATTGTGTTTTTTGTATTATAATATCTAAGGGTTTACTCAAGATTTTAAGATTGTATACACTATAGGAGAGGCCAGCAGTGGACTGAGAAAGGCTACTGATGATAATGATGATGACACACTTAATTGATACACACAGATTGAACTCAGTAAAGTGCTTACAGATTCAATTTTCTTTTCATATAGCTCTAAGCACTAAGCAGCCATCCTTTTCAACTCCGATTGCTTGTCCAAAAAGTAATTTTAGTTTAATAATTTCTTCTACCTCACACCTTCAGTACCTACATACCTGTGAATATCCACCGCCGGCGGCTCCGCCCTTGACTCCGAAGGTAGGCCCCTGGCTGGGCTGCCGCATGCAGGCGAAGGAGTTGCGGCCGCGGTGCGCGGACAGGGCCTGCACGAGGCCGATCAGAGTGGTGCTCTTACCCTCGCCTAGCGGGGTCGGGGTGATGCTGCAACGACGGATCGGTCCTTTAGTATGGATACGCTTATTGCAGATTTGACACACAGATGTTTTTGAGTCCTGTTTTTACCCGACAGCCATTAAGGAAGGGTTTTTGTTTAGGTACTTATAACGTTTTTTTTTTTTTTGTATTTTTGTAATTTTCACAATTGTTAACGCATACCTATGTACATGACACAGGAGAAATACCCTGTGTAATATACTTAACTTCCGTTAAAAAATGTGTTTGCATGTCACTTCGAGAAAATCAGGTTCTGGTATTTTATAATGGACTTTAAAGTGCAGAGATCGATGATATTTTTCCCAAAGCCCTTTTGTCCTCCTTCATTTCTCCTTGAAATGAAACTGGTACTGTAAAATACTAGTAAGTAGTATAAAGCGTACATACCCGGCAACCACGATGTATTTGCCGCCCTGCTGGTTCGTCATCCTGTCGAGCACGGAGAGCGAGATCTTGGCCTTAGTGCGGCCGTACTGCGACACCTCGTTGGAGAACAGTCCGATCTCGTGAGCCAACTCGCTGATGTCCTTCGGTTTCTGGGCCCGAGCGATCACTATATCGCTGTAACATAACGATATTGATGTGTAGGAAGGTATGAAATAATTTGCATCGTTACCAATTACTTAGGGCGGGTTGCATCAGCTTCATTTGACGCAGACGTAAATGTTAAAAATGGCGATACCAATTTTGTTTTCTTCTAGCAGCCTTAATAACGAAAAAGTTTTGTTTTCTACTTGCAGCCCTAATGCCCTAAAACAGCCATTGATAACCGGATTATTTATGCCATGAAACAACGCTGCATATTATACTTACGTTAAACATCCTCTGTGATCGTAATTTTTTGACGTACCTATGTAACGTTAACAGACGTTTGAAGCAACCCGCCCTAAAACGGTAAATGTCACAGTAATGTACTTATAAACGTTCAGCTCGCTCAATCTATAAAGGCTTGATACTGATAGCCTAGTGGAATGACCGCTGAACTGCTAAGTCAAAGGTCGCAAGTTCAAACCTCGGCAAGCAATAATGTCTTCAAATTCATGTGTTGTACTCAGTTGCGGGTTGCGGTTAAAAACGGTGAAGGAAAATATTGTGAGGAAACCGGCACACCTGAGAGATGTTTCAACGGTATGTAAGGCCATATCAGAGACCTACAGGCGGTTTAAACTCTGACACCAGGTTGTCCATCAACCATACGATAAGAATGCCTATATAAAGTGAAAAATGAATAAAGACTATACCTGGGAGGCGGTGTGAGCGGTGTGATCCTGAGCGGGCGGAGCGGCCAGGTGGGCGCGAGCAGGCGGTCGAGCTGTCGGCGCGCGGCCAGCACGGTGTTCCGCATGAGCATGGCCACGGTCATGGGGCCCACGCCGCCCGGCACCGGCGTCACGTGCGCCGCCACCAGCACCGCCTCACCATACGCCACGTCGCCCACCAGACGCTGACCGCTCTTCTTAGTCGGGTCTATATTTGGGCTATTAGTTAATGATGTGACACATGGATGGCAAATATGTTTGGAGACTGATAAGTGCTGGAAGCTTCACTCGCAGCCATTCTTTGGTATTTGAACTAGGATAGTTCAATCAACCTACACGTAACAGAAGTAACAGCTCTGAACCTAGCACTCCAGAAATAGTAAATTCTTATCAGGTAAAAACAATTTTCCGGTAATAAATTATGTTTGAATTGAACATTTCACTGATATAGTGTGAATTGAAACAGGTTGTTTATACAGTTCTTATCTGTTGGCAGTGTTGGCGGCGCGGCTTGCCACGCGAGCACTGCGCCGGGCTTGCTGCCGCTGCCTATTGTTTTGGTTTCACCGCCTGTTCCGTCTATTGTACTACCTTACACATTTGCGGCAAACATCAATATTTTTGGAATGTTTTGGCGGAACTAAGTTTGCTTTGACACACATCGGCCATTGTTCTACATCTATTAATAGTGTATTTATATCCGAGTGTGGAGTGACTAACCAGCAATGGGGTTGATGCCGCAATCAATGACGACTGCTCCGGGCTTGATCCATGAGCCGCGCACCATCTCACCTCTGCCGATAGCTACCACCAGGATGTCGGCTGTTTTTGTCTACGAACAAACAATCAATCGATAAGTTTACTCATGCCTCAAAAATCTAGAACTTTGTTCAAAACGACTCCATGCTGCCGTATACATGGAATCATGTATAATTTCGTCTAGGTATGTATAATATATAGGGAGAGACCTTTGTCCAGCAGTGGACGTCTTCCAGCTGATGATGATGATATGTAATACCCGTTCCATCACTCCGTCCACATGAATTCTAAGAGATTAGTGCGTACCGGGGCCTGAACTTGCCACCTTTATCTTGGCAGTGTAACTGTCATACCGCTCGACTATCAGAGCTTCCAAACTTTCAAAATGACTTCCAAAACAATAGAGAGTACTAACGATTTCGCTCAAGTTCTTGGTCTTGGAGTGGCAAACAGTGACAGTAGCATGCTCCCACTTGAGGAGCTCGGACACTGGGGTGCCGACGATGCGGCTGCGGCCCAACACGACCACGTTCTTGCCTTCAATGGAGACGCCCGTCCGCTTGATCAGCTCGACGCAGCCCGCCGGCGTGCAGGGAATGAACCCGGAGAAGTCTCCCACCGCCACGCGACCCTCGTTAATTGTGTTCAAACTGGAGATTAATGGAATGAGTTTGTGTAAGTATTTTAATAAATCTGAAATATTTTAACTTCATGATAGTAAGTGAGGTCGATTCTGGTGGTCATGATATAATTATAATCAGGAAGCTTCTGAAAGGTCGTCACTTTTATATGAACATATACGTCTCGAAATGGTTAACCCGTTGAAGCCATTTTCCTACATACCTTAATATGTGTAACGACAGATACATCACCTATCTAATATGGTATGTGCGAAAATAGAAACTAACGTTAGTTTACTTTTTATTACTTAGCTTTCCTATCTGTATGAAATACTCTTGTGTAAGTTTTTGAATTCAAATTGTACTAGATTTGATATTGGTGGGCTAATACCGTTTAATTTACAACATAACTTCTTTCTTACCCATAGGTAGATAACTAGACTGATTCGCGAAATGACTTCAGAGTCAATTGACCGAATCTTGAAATGTACAATTCTATAAATGATTAATGAATCTAAATGGTTAGTAGAAATAATTAGACTGTTACCCATCGACATCTTTATCGGGAGATACGGCGTCGGTGATCTTGTGCGAGTCTATGGGGTGGGCAGAGTCCAAGGGCATCTGTACGATGATACCGTGGACGTTCGGAGACTCGTTCAGGGTCGTGATCTTCGCCAGTAACTGTAGCACATAAATAAATAAAAACTTTTAGAAATGAGGGTTGGTAGAAATAATGATCATATTTGTAGGAGTAAGAATAGATAGGGGGTCGAAAATGGCCTGAAGTGCTTCGAGTAAAGGATGGAAGAGGAAGTACGGCCGTGCCGCTTTTTTGCTCGACTTGGCGGGGGCACTGCCGTGCCCCCAGATATTCTAATAATAATAATGTTCCCCTGACCAAATTTCGGCCACGGCGGTTTATCTTCAAGCGGAGGCTATTAAGTCAACTACGCAGGAGATATTATTGTGCACAACTATGCGCGCAACACTGGTGCACTACTTATTCCCTCACTCTCATAGTCCGATGGGACGGTAGACCGACACTACCGGAGAGAGATCAGGCGCAGGACCAATGGATTAACGTGCCTTCCGAAGCACGGAGGGGTCTTGACATGTGGAAACGGTTACTCGTCACAAGCTGACTGATCTGCCCCTTAGACAAGTGGCAAAACGCTTGATAGAAATCGAATAGAATGATAAATGTATGGGGATGACATAATGTTTCGACTATGTTATCGATAACATATATCTTCCCCATCCATACATTCATCATTCTATTCGATTTCTATTCGTCAAGCGTTTCGCCACTTGACTAACGCTGCGCGGGAGCCACGTAGCTACGAGCCCCTTCTCTAATGACAGACTACTTGAAGCCTATGTTAAACAAAAGTCGACGTCCTTTTTTTTTATGTAGAGAACTAGGTACCTCATGTCTAATTGGTAATAAGGCTACTATTTACTATTATTTATCGAATAATAAAATATGTATGAGTTATTGACCTTAGATGAGAAAGTATAATCTCATGACATCACCAGAGTCACTGATAACATATTTGGTATCAGTTCAGTTTACTGAAAATACAAAAGTAAGTAATTATTAAACAATTCTTACGTGAATGTATAATCTGTGATGTGTTATAATACGACGTTACATCATCCAACAAAACAGTAAACATGTATTGTAAACTACGTTGATATCAGTTATCTAAGTGTCACAAGTTCAAGGTGTGACTAGAAATATCTTGTATAAGGTTATTACTACAGATGCAGTCAATTAGGTATAATAAATATAAAGGGATTTAGATCTCAAAAGTGGGCTGCAGTAGAGCCGAGCCGGTAGATATAATTTTTACTTTTTTGCATGCATTTAGTCTTGCCGTCACATATTACTATATCACAATAACAACTGATATGTAGGGACGTTTAAAATATTGTTAAGTCGCTATTTGACTAAGTACCTACTAAAGTCACGTCGGTAATGGTAAATAATGTACACATGTATCTACCTAAATATCAAGTGCTTAGCTATTCATACAAGTATTAGTTACCTATATCTAGAACACCCATTAGATCAATTTTGCCGCGGGTTTGGGAGAAGGCGCTAAAATTATAAAAGCGAACATAAAAATGGTATACATATTTTGAATCATAACATTTTAATTCTGCTAATGATTATACATGTACGGTGTACCTAAGTCTTAAGACTTCGGATAAATTCTAGGCAATACGTAGACAGGCTACATGGGACAAGTTAGAATTGGTTTAATTTTAAGCCATAACTCTACGGCTACGGCCAAAGCTGCTAAAAGTTCGTATCCCGACATACTTAATGGTGGCGTTCTTAAAACTTAAGAATTTCACCACACAAACATATCAAAACTTAGTCCAAGCCTTACCTCATTCTCAGTGATGTCTCTGGGCAGCTTGACGTGTTCGGCGACGATGCCGATGTTCTCCGCAGCCTTCAGCTTCATCCTAATGTACACGTTGGAGTCCTCCCTGCCTCCCACCTGCACAATCGCCAGCCGGGGGGCGAAGCCCGACCACCGCGACCGAGCCTCCGACACTTGCTGTCGGAGATCATTCTCGATCGATCTGAAGACAATTTTGTGTTTGTGAATGAGGCTTTATGCAGAAAACTCAGTATTAGCGTCTAGTTACAGCTGGAGATAAAGTGGCTATGACTACTGGAACTGATTATGAGACCTAAGCTACATGTCGGGAGATTTAAATCACGATAATCCAAAAGTAAATAGCTGCCGACTTAAATTTATCAATCTTATTTTAACTGTAATGTTTAATTGTTTAATAACGTTGAAATAATATCTGTAGCTATTGTATTGTTATTATTCTTTCATTTAATAATTTTTTATCACCGACAAAATGCATCCAGTATCACACACTATTTTTGCAAAAAAGTGATTGGTTTTTCAAAACAAAACATTATTTCATGTGTTTTCCTTTTTTTTTAGCCAGAGACTAAAAAATCACCATGTATAAAAAATCTACGAAGCATGCTGATAAATGAAACGATAATCAATAAGTAAAAGATAACTACTTAGCCACTTGGGTTCCTGATATTGGTTGTGCGACCATGTTTAGTGTTTGTAGACCGCTACCCTTGTCGGTCCCTGGTCAACTGGCTCCCAAACAGAGGCAGAGACCGCGACATGCATCCGACCCCAACAGATAACCCCGACATAACTTGAGCAAAATATCCCACAACATGACAACTAGCTGGTTCTAATGGGTTTTGGCAAAATTATAACTTTATAGCAGGTGTCAGGGTTGGCAGGTCTCATTTGGATGTCTATCCACCTTTTTACATTGTCAGTGATTAAAAAGCAGCTGAATTATTTTATATTTTGTATATATATAACATGTAACAGCAATGGAGATTCGTACTTACGTAAGACACTATTTAGATTATTCGAACCTAACTTAATGCAGCAGTGCTTAATTTCGTTTAAGTCATATTTGACAACATATATATATACACAACATTCTGGGTCAAATATGACTTAAACGAAATTTGCGGTGCAACTCAACCCAATAAGAGCGCAGAGCTTCAAGCTTGTTTAACGAAAATTCGTTAGTAAATACTAAGGAATATAATTTAAGGAAGCAGGCAGCCCTAGATGTCTGGACAACTGGTTTAAATTAAGTTTACTTAACTTTCAGACTCAAATTATACCTAATTGATGTCACACGATCATTAGATAGGCACAATTTTTGTTTTTAAACAACATAACAGCAACATCCCATTATCAAACGTAATTATGGCGCAATTTCTGGCAATTAGCTATATCAAATTGTTCATGCAGTAATATTATACTTTGGATAAACAAAATAAGATCTCCTACCTTACACACGCGTTAGATAATTGCCTAATAATTTGTCGGAGTGGCCAACGTGTTACTAATATCATATTTAAAATAATCAGTTAAATAACTACAGAGAGATAGAACTGTGGCCTCCCGTGAATAACTCAATGATAGTAATATTAGGATAATTATTTCACAACTACAGTTATACTAAACCATTTGAAAAACAATTTAAGATAATACCAAAGTGTATCTAATTATATAAATGGTTTACACTTGTTCACTGGACAAACACATTATTTTTGTATTGTGTTTGGAAGGGTCAACAAATGCTGAGAACTGACGTAGTTTAAGATAAGAATTAAGACTATACATCTTGCAAGAACAGTAAATTGTTATGTGGAATAACAGCTAGTAAAGGTACATTGTTCGTAAACTTTTTATTTTTTCTAATGGTTAAAGCTATGCTATAACCGCAGCAAATCGAAATCCATGGCCACCTCTTACCTCTCTCAGAAACAGAGCTTTTATTGGTTTTACTGGCTTTAGAAAGAAGGGAATCACACTCGTGATCCATAACAACGATCCAAAACATACCGGAGCTATGCGCTGCGATTTCTGTGTTACAAAACGCAGCGCATAGCTTCGGTATGTTGTATCGAAGTTATTTTATTTTGTGGGAGTGTTCAGAATAGATAAGCTATCTCAAAAGGTCCTGTTATGTACTTTGTTATGAAATTTACCTGGGTACATTCAAGCTATTGAGGGGTCTGTCAAGGTCTCGTCTATAGCTTGAATTATTACCTGGCTCGAGTAGGACAAGGACACGCTCGACTCAATAAGACAATTTGGATACAAACATAGAAATTTAAATTTTGTATTGCATGTAAGTGTGCAACTGGAACTGTTACAACTTACAACCTCAAACAAATAATATGATATAGGTAAGTAGGTCCTGTGCGGGGATCGAACTCACAAACATAGCCACAGCGCTAACACTGTAACTAATATTGATAAAGAATAGCGAACTACACGACCAATTACATTCTTATTTATTCGCAGATACTACATAAGCCTAGAACTAATATTATAATAATAAATATCATTATTAGAAGTCTAACACAAGTCATTTCAACTAAATATATATATTTCTAAAAATAACTTAGTCTCAGGAAAGTAGTTAATTGTGAACATACGCTCCCTGACTCCTAATCCATGTAGAACATTTTATCCTCCATCAGAGACGTAAAACGAAGACTTGCTAAGTAACATTTCATTCAAGATAAGTGCTAAATAGTACCTTTATGGTTATACTATAAACAATAGTAGGTGCTTATAAGAGGTAATTGACAAAACGGATTGCTATATCTTTACGGTTATTACGGACCGTAGGTACACCTAGCAAAGTTTCAAGATAGGTTACCGATAATATTAGATCGAAATAAATTAGTAACGCATGGCTCTTGAATGAGTTCATTTTATTTAATTATGATGTTAAGTACTTACAATATGTTTATTTGATCTGATTGGTTAGCTGATTGCTGCGCTAGGGGTTGCAGGTTCGATTCCCGCACGGAACAAACATTTGTTTGGTCCGCAGATGTTAGTCCCGAATCTGGATATTTGTGTGTGATATTTTATGTTTGTAAAACGCACCCACGGTACAGAGGAAAGACTTAGTGGGGCGACGCTTTAATAAAATAATAATGGTCATAAGTTCACTTATTGATGAGGGGGCTAGACTGCTAAAGCTGCTACTTAGGTACTTTTAGGCGCCTAAAATAAAAAAATATTTGATCGATAGGTAATATACCTACTTACATACATCACGCTTGTAGGTGTTGTAAATTGATACCACAAGTATTTCTATCGGAGAGGGCGAAATATAATCTTCATACTTCCTTTACATTACTTTCAAACAGATTACCGGTTAGCATGCATCTGTTTTCCTATTACCTACTCTATACTTTACGTAGTTTATTACCAAAACAAATTATCATTACAGAGTAGGTAAATAATAATTAATGTTTAAAATAATACGTCAAAAGTCTGGCTAATCAGTAATAACGTTTAAGTTATCAGGAATAAACAAACAACATATTTTTACCAAAACACCAAGGGTGTTGTGTACTATGAAGTACAATTGACCAACTCATTATTACATTTATATTGCTCAAGGTTCTAATATATAACCACACAATAAGAGAACACGAATAAATTAGAATTGCAATATATTGGATTATACAAAACCACAAATTGAAAGCAGAATACCCGACTGTACACTATGTAAAGACTATGTAGTTTTAAATACACTTTTCAGGGTCAATAACATTACTGATATTAAATAGATCATTAATAAGTGATAATTATAACAATCAATTACCTATATACTAATTGATTGATATATAGTCAATCACACAAGTCGTATTAGGTTGTTTATTTACATATCTGGATTTTGGTACGATTTAAAACAGAAATTAGAAAAAAACTAACTGGTTATTTTTTCTACACTATCTTAGATTTCCACAGCTGGGCAAATACTTATATTAATAACTGAAATGCGTTTACTTACTCAAGTACCGGCTCCAAACTCCCCTGGGGCTGCCACATAGTTTAACTTAGTTTATTATTGTAAACACTGAACAGTATATAAAAATAACTATGTACAAGGTATATCCGCGGTCAACGACGTCCGTCCATTGACTATCAAATACTTTCTTGATGCAGGGCTGCGTGACTCGCTTAGGTAACTAACCTGCCTGACGGGTCCTCTCGACATTATGCCAACACAAGCGCCGGCATTGTTTTTATACTTATTTGGTTGAAGAGATGATTGTACGTAAGTGTAGTTGAGTTTAGGACTAGAAATGACATGGTTTTTATGCGACCTTGAATAATGTCGAACTATCACGTGTGCTGACCGGCCGTCGTTATATGTATGTAAACATGCGGTTTTATAACATTGAGGTAAATTATAGTGGGTCTATTTGTTTAGATGTCAGAGTCGATTTTATTAGTTATTGACATGTGATCAATGGTTGGTAATTTGAGTGTAATGTTTAAAGTTTTACATTTATGGTGAACTTATATCTGCAGGTTAAATCAATAGATAAATAACTACGCGATAGGTCTAGGAATTGGTCAGATTAACAAGATGTCTAGACAAAAACTATTGAGGAAAGGTCATTATCCAGGAGCGAGAGGAGTGGCACATATTGCTAATATATTATACGTAGGTATATTATACATTATGACAAAGAAATAAAATACATACACCACTAGTTGAGACCAAGATAAGGTTTAACATAGTTATGTTTTAACTTAAAAGGATAAATAAATAAAACATAATTTATAAATAACCTGTATTTATATTTATTTTTGTATTTATACAATTTTTGTTTGATTTTGCACATACCATACTTTAATGCCACGTGTGTTGTAAGTGAGTACTGAGTAGCTAAGCTTACTTTGATTTCACTGTTGTAACCGTGGTTACTTATCACATAAGTAAGCTTAGCTTTAAATCTTAATTAACTCCATTTGACACATAAGAGGAACAAATAGACCGACTTACAGTAAATTGAACTGATTTTGAACTCTATTATAGCATTAAAAACTAACTTAAAGGCAGATTAGACCGAAAGGAATAACCGTCGATCGCGCGTTCTCGGACATTTTCTTTACGGCTCGCGTACCTGATATCGTGTATTACAAGGCGCGCGAGCCATTTTGTCACGTTCAAACATTAATGCACTTTATAGCAATAGTTCCAAAGTTTATTTTTGAGCGTCTTAAAAAAATCCTCTCCTCTGCACTGATCTCGGTCTGCGCTGATCTTTACAACAACAACTATTCACTGTCTGCCATATTCATATCACAAATGCAATAGAATATTAAATTGTTATTTATCTTTTGTTATTTAAAATAGATAAGCAGAACAAGAAAAATATAGACTATTGGTAATTAATAGGTAATCTACTACATAGTCTATCTATTGTACCTAGATCAATAGGCATAACAAATACTAACCGCGGAACTCAGACATATTTAATGATTACTTAAACTATCACTAAGTAAAGGTTTTCTTTGTGAAATCTTTAATTTCCGTTTAAGTAGTCAATAATGTTTCTGAGTGCGGCGGTAAGCGCACAGGTGGCAACATAACGCAATACTTAACTTAGATTTCAGGAACTTACAGTCTAAAAACAAAAAACAACTTTAAAGTTCAAGTTGTTAGTCTTAAGGTATATCACAATAACATTTAGATAAAACTATCTCTTTAGAATCTTAATATTTATAAATCTAGAAACGAATCTAGGAATCTTGAAATACTTAGGTAGTAATTTTTACAAGTAGTTTATAAAATTTACACCATTGCTAAATGAATACAAAAATATAATAACCTTTTTTTAAATGTATCTTGAAATAACATTACTATCAGAACAATATTAAAACAAAACCTGAATTCGCTTCTAAATTGAAAACACAACAAACTAAACTAATCAACTAAAAAACAAAAAAGTCAAATGCCTAGATGGAGGCGGAAAAATTTGTTCGCCTTCCAACTACTGGCCGAGGGTAAGGGAAATTAGTAGCTCAAAGGAGAGCCCATTACCTAGCTACCTAATAATTATGCTACAAAAAAGTCAGGAGATTCGCGGGTTTACGGTCAATCTCAAAACCGTTACGTAAGAGAACTATAATATTATAAGTAAGAGATTGCGCAATAAATGTCAGGTTATAATTTTTCAGTCACTGGATCGAGTACTAATAATAATATAGGTAATTATCTGTGTCATACAATCTGGTAAAGTTATTAGCAAAATTGTTGGAATATCATTGTAGTAATACGTAGCAGTATTACGATTACATAATGTACTCTAAAGATAGGAAAACATTTAACATAAATTGAATCGCGAGTTTCCCATTGGAGTTAAGATATATGTAGATATCTCTGAATAGTAAAAGATTTGAATTTTAACATCTTAAAATATAATGAAAAATTATATATGTCAATGCTATTTTATAGCTAACAAACTTCTTTAACAGGTTATAATAACACAGATTAAGTAAAGATTATTTATGACTGGAGTGCACGGAAGTCTTCCTCCTTCTCTCTGTGCGCGTTGGAGTACAAATGTATGCGCATCGCGTGCAGCGGCATCGGCTTGGTGCTACACAATTTGCAGGTGAACTCCGAGCTCGAAGATATCGGCGTCCTATGGTAAAATAAACTAGGATTTAGTTTGTTTATTTTATAAATAGTTTAAACACCTACTAACACGCTAGTAATTTTTTATACTTTACACTTAACTTTTACTTTAAATTTGTATGACTTCCTGTTATTGACAGACTCCGTAATTTATTTATAGATTTTCAATAGGTATGTTAAAAATAATGTGCGATAATAACGTACACCTCGGCAGGAGATTTAAGGCTCCCCCATACAGGTGCGAATTTACAATAACATGACGATAAAAACGCAGCTGTGTGCTAGGAATCGGGACGCATTGTCGCAATAACGCACCTGTGTGCAGGAGCCTTAAAAGCCAAATAATTTGTAGAAATTACTGTAAGCTACACATTAACTGGCCGATTTTTGTTTGGATTAACTCTCAGAACTCGTAACTTTTTTCTTCAACAGTTGGCACCGTGTCGTGTTGTAGTCTGCGTCATATTGCGTGCTTATAAGTGGTGCTATTACATAATGCTGTGAGGCCTCATAACGATAGTTAATAAGTTATTATGTCAAATGAGCCACAAATTGCTAATTTGTTACTTAAATTGACCTCATTTTAGTCAACTATAATGGACTCTAATTTAGCTTATAATGAATGTAATAAATACGCATTTAGATTTTAGAAGTTAAAAAAAAGATTCCGACGAATTGAGAACCTCCTCCTTTTTTTTGAAGTCGGTTAATAAACAAGCATTGAATGAAGTCAAGTTACTTTAGTTTTTTTTTCCGCGGACCAATATATTTCGCTATATGCGGAGATCGAACCCGTAACCGCTCAGCAGTCTAAACTGGTACTAAATAAAAAAATTAGAAATATTAAAAAACTCAGTTGCGGGCTGACACCGTCGCATTTTAATCGTAATTTTATGTTAACAAATTGCCAATGTTATTCTCCTAGATTACCTCATCTTGCAGATCGACCGATCTGCTAGCTACATAGCTAAGTAAGCAAATATGTATGTAATTTCTGTGCGTATACGGGCGGTTACCTGGTGACGAGCAGGCGCAGCTGGTCGTTGTCCCGCTTGAGCTGCAGCAGCGCGTCGCGGCTGGGCGGGCGCAGCTCCATGGGCGCGTGCAGCGGGAACAGCACGGCGCGCTCCACCATGTCGGGCACGGAGATCTCCAGCAGCTCGTGCTCCGCCACCGAGCGCCACTCCCACGCGTGGCTCACGCACTCCGCCGAGCGGTGCGTGCGACGCTTCATCAGCAGGCTGCGGACAAACTCATATTAGTTTAGCTTAATCAATTTAGGTTAAAATCCACTTCCAATCACACGTTTCGATCGCGATCTGCTGTTCACATTTACGTACAAGTTTTTGTATAGCGTTTGTTTCAAACCGTACATAGTACACGTAGAGGATTGTGATGTGCACTTATACAATGATTATTATCTCTCGGTAGAAGGCGCGTTAAGTCCTAACCATTGTAATGATAAATAAAATATGCATTAGAAATTGTAAATCAGTATGGGAATAAAGGATGAGTAACATGTTAAACGTGTGGGTGGACACAATATCAATTATTTTGTTTGATCATGTAATTATTCTATATAAAAGAGAAGTGCTAATAGTGGTCTAGGTACATACTCCATGAGATCCTTGCGTATGAGCCGCGGCACCTGCGGCCGGAACTCGTCGTCAGCGATGGGCTCGTCCTGCCCCTCACCGCAGAACATCATGTAGTCCATCAGGTGGCGAATATGATTAATCTGGGACAAGACATAATGACTTATGAGACTTGTCGAGATAATTATAAATATCTGTGACCGATATTTATCTTTGATTCACGCTAGAATTAAAGGCGCCATTTTACTCACAAGACCGATGTCATCTACGGAGAGGTCGGCGTCGATGTCGATGAGCAGGTCGTGCTCAGGCAGGTAGGGCACGCCGCTCTCCGTGCTGCCCAGCCCGCACAGCGCGCTCACGTATCGGGAGCCCGTCGCGTTACGACGCAGCTCGGCACTGGTATCACAAACAACAGAATATTAACTCGATTGTGTTGCTATTATATAGGGACTTTTACATAAATACAATAAGCATGTTTATTACAAACTAGAAAAAATGCTCAGTATTTTGTTTTAATTTAATTTAATGAATTAAAGTATCTACCTAAGTTATAAGTAACTCGATTCTGATAATTCAAACTATTCGAAATACAGGCTAGATTGCATAGCCTGTATTTCGAATAGTTTATATTATCAGAATCCAGTTACTTAAAATTTAATTTACTTAATATACATTTGTTGGCGTAAGCATTGAGTGATACGAATAATAAACATTTACTAGCTTAAATCAGATATTGATAAGTGTGAACTCAAGGACACATTTGCATGTATATTCCGAAGATTATAAAGGTATACTCACACGGGACAGAAGAGCAGTGCGATGATAGCAGGCAGGCCGGGGATGTTGGGCATCAGCGTTGTGTGACGTAGGGTTAACTTCGAGTTGTTCTCATTGCAGCCCACGTTGGCCGCCACTAGCAGTCTGATAACAAGAGTAAGATTGTGAAATACAAGAAAATTTTCCTAAAACAGATAATGAATTCTTAAAATAGCTCATATATGGATTTTTGAAAACTGTGGTTGACAGTGTTATTTATGATTTACGATTGATGTATGTAGTTCCTTTACCCTTTCCCTGTGTACCGTGCAGGTGTGCAGTCGATTGTTTACCTGTTGTTTACATGTCTGCATTGCGGATAATAGAAGTTAAGAACATTGTCAACTTTCATAAAATTAAAATTTCCATTATATATCAAACAATATCATTAAAATTTCAAATATATCATTAAAACATATAAACATTTCAATTCAATATCAAACAATTTCATTCATTTGTCATTAAATTGCTAAAAAGCGTCATTGCCAGCCCGCCACCGACTGGACCTTATTATAACTTTGTCCAAAAACTTATTGTGTCCGGGGTTAAAGACGCAGCGCTCACCTCTCGTACTTCTCCTGGGGCTCCGTATCAAGCAGCACGGAGTTGATAGAGTTCCACTCAATATGCACCTGCTTGTCGCGGCTCGAGTACATCAAGTTATGCACTACCGTCTCCAGAGGGCTACAAGTGTATTATAAAAGTTATTATCACTAATATTCACAAACACGATTCTAAACTTTTTAACGTTGATAAGCATAGGAATCCTTTATGATATACATAAGATAACACACTAGGATTTTTTCTATTTTAAGATGATACAAAAAGTTTTTTTTTTTAGGTACCGTGTAGTAATGCCATCAGCCTTTTGGGCATCCGTACCAATCGACAGCGATGAGAAGATATACTTCAATGGTTAAATTTTAATTTAGTTTTTTTTTGTATATTGTTACTTCAACATCTATAATACAATCTAAAAAAACTGATTCTTGATGACTACTTAATGCTTATGACTAACCTGAACGGTCCCTTGAGAAACACATCGGAGTGGCAGTCCTTGGCGCTGGGTGGTTGGATCTCGCGCAGCTGGTAGTAAGCCATCTCTATTTGTTCTCTGTTGTGCGCACGCTTCTGCGCCAAGTTCAAGTCTGGCGCAGTCTGTCTGATGTCGTGGTTCATCTGTGGAGAAACATTACATGAATTTTTCGTATATATATGTATATAATAACTTTATTAGTAAAGCTCGGATTACCTCTCCGGTGATTATAACCATTATTCTATGTATGTATATATATCGCCAGTGTTTTTATTATTTACCGTTTTTTGGCAACACTACAAATGTTGGACTGCACATACGCACCTTAGACTCATAGCTTTCTTCGCATGGTATAGCAAAACCTCGTTTGATTAGTTCTTCATTAACGTTCAGCTTCCCGCCTTCTGCCAGCAACTCAATTGCCACCACGCCCTGCACTACTGAGTACACCTGGGGTGATAAAAATTCCACTTTAAAATTTATTTGTTTAGGTAGGTACGTTTACGAAATGTTGAATTTAAATAAAACCATTAATTATTACCATTGCCATTTTAGGTCCCAGCCTACCTTAGCGAGCAGGCGGCCGCGCCCGGCCAGCTGCTGGAAGCATGCGGTGGCGGCGGGCGTGTAGTGCTCGTGCGGGTCCAGAAGCGGGGAGGGGGCCTACCTTAGCGAGCAGGCGGCCGCGCCCGGCCAGCTGCTGGAAGCATGCGGTGGCGGCGGGCGTGTAGTGCTCGTGCGGGTCCAGAAGCGGGGAGGGGGCCTACCTTAGCGAGCAGGCGGCCGCGCCCGGCCAGCTGCTGGAAGCATGCGGTGGCGGCGGGCGTGTAGTGCTCGTGCGGGTCCAGAAGCGGGGAGGGGGCCTACCTTAGCGAGCAGGCGGCCGCGCCCGGCCAGCTGCTGGAAGCATGCGGTGGCGGCGGGCGTGTAGTGCTCGTGCGGGTCCAGAAGCGGGGAGGGGGCCAGGCCGGCCAGGCGGCAGCGCATGGCCAGCGGGGCCAGGCCGACCACGCCCGTCGGCAGCTCGCGCACGTTGCACACGTGCACACGGCCCACGCTGCCGTAGTCTATGTACAGCACCTAGAGTCGAAGAAAACATAGTATATTTACATATATTTAGAGAAATTTTATAACACCGGGTTTGAACTTCAAATTCTCTCAGATAAGCCTATTCAACAGGCGCTTCGGTACATGACAACACCAATAAATTGCCATACTTTTTATGAGCTGTGAAAACGCTGTATGAACCTCCATAGATTTTGTATGGTAATAGCAAATTATGCCGTCACGTTTAATAAAACCATCTAAATTCCCTAAATATTGGATTCAAAACAACTAAAATTCTACTTTTACAGTTAATTAAGCGGGTTCTCAAATCATGCATTTTATCAAAGTGTTGGATTTTTGGTTATTGGTGTTAACTATCAATTTTTAATGCACTAGAGAGAAAACCGTAAAATCATCATAATGAGCAAGCATCCGGTTCCAGCCGCAGTACCTCGAGCATGTCCCGGGGCAGCACGGCCTGCACGCGCACGCGGTACAGGCCGGTGACGCCGCGGTCGGCGTAGGGCGCGGCCAGCACGAGGCCGGGCGCGAGCGGCGCGGTGTGCGCGATCAGCGGCGCGTGGTTCAGTGCCTGCTGGATGCTCAGCAACTCGCTCGCCGTGCTCTCGTCCCCGTATTGCACCCAGAACTTGCTTAAGCTTGTTAACTGAGAATATACATTTTAGCTCTTTATGTACACCGATATTAAGGGTTGCGTTTATATAACTGACTGACAGACAATATATTATATAAAGTCCTTACCATATAAGATAAAACTAAACATGTAACTTCCCTTTTGCGAGATCAAGTGGGTAAATTGAATGGTCAAAGAAGATTTTGAGTGTCCATAGAAAGCTAACAATAGGAACAAAGAAAAACTTAAGTATAACTGTCAGTCTAAAAGTCTAATTTAAAAAAATATTACGTGCTCCTATGATTACATAATGATAATGATACTGACTACCCTTTTTATTAAGCCTGATTTTTCAATATTTTTTTGGATTATCCTTGCTTCGAATGTAATATTTTATCTGAGGATTGAAAAATCAGCCACTATTCAATTTCAAATAGTTATTCCTTACCTGGGATATTTTTAGAGGAAAATGTGTGTCATCAATCTCAGGTAACCGGGGGACCATAGTATCCAAATCCAAAGACATTTTGTCCATTGCAAATGCCGCCGCTAGTCTATTTGCTTTTTCAACACTACAAAATTAACATATCAGGTGTTAATAAAACTGGACACATACTCAAATAGGTATTATTTTATATTATTCGGTTATACTCTCATATTTATTGAGTAATGAACGACTAATTTCGGACTTAAACGGAACTCTTGAACCCGTCTAGTAAAGGGTCCTTTTAAGTCCAAAGCAACAAAAAAAACTACATAAATAAATATGGCAAGCTTATACTCACGGCAAAATAGGTATTCTTATGTCGATCCGCAGTTGACGAGCTTTAACAGCCTTGTAGACTGGTAATACCACTTGGCCAGGTATACTTGGGTCCTAAAATCAAATAGTCTATATATAGCACGGACGTTGATTTTGGTCGGGCTGAAATTTGCGCGGATGGCTGCGCAATAGCTTTTTTAAGTACAATATGATATGTCGCGGAGAGCGGAACTGTGACATGAGAAGAACTTGATCTATGCCTATCTTCAAGACGGCCAGGAACCTAGGGCCGTATAGTAAATGTAAATCACGCGTAGAATAGATTGGAATCAAAATAAATAATATTTTTATTGTTTTGTGATATTATAGTGAGATATATATCGGTTACTAAATAATTAACTAAAAGTTATACTTACGCCACTATTTTGTTTGCCATTATGTGAATCCGAACCATCATCAAACGTTAAATACACTTTTCTGCAAAAAAAAAACACTTTTAAAGAAAAGATAAATTTTTAGACATTAGCTTGCATTATGGGACATAATCATTATGTTTATTGGCTATGTGGTTTGATAAAATATAAAGATAAATTATTTGTTTACATGGAAAATTTCTTCGTGTCTTTTCTGTAGCCTCGTCCAATATGAACGTCCATTCTAAACATTGGTGTGAGAATTTAAAAAAACGGATGCATGGCTTCGAACTTTAGCCCCAACCCCCCTTACATACAAACAAATTTGACCTCTCTATAATCTCCTCTCTCCAAGCTTCAGGGATTATGAAGCATAAACCAGTACCTGTTCAATGATTTTAATAATTATATGGATGTGCTAAGAAATGACTCAATAAGTGTACTGTTAAATACCTGCTGTTCTTGTCGAAGGTGACGCGAGGCTCGTCGGAGATGTGCTTGAACACCACCTTCTTAATGGCCCCCACGTACACCTCGCCCGGCTGGTTGTCGGGGAAGTCCTTCAAGTACACCTACAAACAGAAGTAGTTCGTAAGCTGAAACATCTTCGCCATAAAACTAACATTTAAACAAAGTAAAGGTACAAGCGGGGACACCTGAAGACTCATTTTAATGTTTGACGTTTGTAAACATGCTTTTCCTTAGCCAGCGAACGAAAGTTAGTATTAGTCCAGAAACTAGATAACATGAGTATATAAAATAGGAGCATGGCCTTATTGGTTAAACAGTCAAGCCATGGCCATAATATATGATATTGACGCAGAACACCACATGCGAAAAAAACAAACTCTAGAAAAAGGCAATGCAACTAACAATAAGAACGATTTGTATATTCAAAAGTACCTAACAGAAGCAAGAACATATTTATTTATTTATAACTCTTAGGGAAACTAACAGCTAAAAATCTTATCCTAAACATTAGAATTGCTTAACAGAGCCATTAATTAGTTTCCACAGATAGAAACAAATATTCTGCCTAAAAGACCAAAAACTACTTTTAGGTACATCTAGATTAAATAGGAAACCTGCAAAAGACGCAACTAACAAACAGCTCAGCAGATACTCAACACGGAACACTACTACTAATGGAACGAAGGAACATTACAAGTTACAATACTTACTGTGTTTCTTGGGTCAAGCCCGCCGAGCGTGCGCACTGCGTCCCGCTCGCGAGACTCGTCTTCTGACACTTGCACGAAGTATTGCGGGTAGAACGCGCCGGCCAATATTATCTGTAGACAACAATATTAATTAGACTGATGAAGTACTTCTGGTTCAAACCGTCGTTGACGAACCAATTGACACTATGGTAAGAGGCGGAAGCATTGGTTAGGAGTTTCAATTCAAACTCAACACGTTACAAATAATATATTAGATAAGAGTAATTTGTTGGACAAAACCGGAATTTTTTCCGGTTTTGTCGAATAATACGTAAGCTCGATAATCTTGTGTCGGGAAAGGTTTATACTGGAAAAAAAAGTATGTGTCGTATTTTCTGTAACACTATCAAACTTCGTACCTTGTACAACAAGGCGAGCTCGTGTTTGTTCCAGGGCGACTTCCCGAGCGGCGGGTCGATGCCGAGCGCGGCCAAGCGCCTGCGCAGGTCGCGGGCCAGCTCGTCCAGCTCCCGCAGCGCGCGCGCCTGCACGTAGAAGCGCCGCGCCCACGCCGCCTCGGGCTGCCCCGCGCGGAAGTACTGCTGCTGCCGCAGGTGGCTCCACACCTGGCGCGGGGGGCAGGGAAACTAAGCCTTAAGAATACTGCCGGGCGGGGCTTCACACCTCTAGATGGTGAGGGTGGAGGGATACTGAACCGTAATGATGAAAAGATAAGGCTTGCATTTCTATCAAGAATGTTGGGGTATTGTTTGTTCGATGTGGGTCGATGTTTCCACAGTTTCATTTTCAGATGTAGGTTTTGTTATAATTAAGTCGTAATATGTTTGGTACACTGTAGTGATAAAAATCTGAATCTTAACAATGTCATGTGTATGATGTATTTACTTAGGCAATTAGCTTTCATATTCCACTGCTTAATAATAATACATACCTTGTAAACGTTGAGGAAAGCTATACAGTCGCTGGTCGAGCCATCCGCCCAGGTGAGCTTAGAGTTGTACGCGTTCAGCCGCTCTCGGAAAGGACTGCTGAATAAATTCTTTACTGACATTGCAGCCGCTGCAAAAAAATTATTGCCACATAAAAATACAAAAATAACTCTTTTCTACAAGCTTTTTTCACTCAATATCATTTTATATAAAATAAAATGATCACTTCGGTCTCATCTTAATGTTCTTCATTTAAACATTTTTTTACATTTAATTTCAATCATAAACATGTAGATGATTAGTATTTAAATAATGACTAACAGTGACATTTAACATATGATACCAAGCTAAAACTATGATGCATTGCCGTAGAGGTTGTATTAGCCCTTTTCTAAGGTATATGTATTTCTTACCCATGGCAACAGCTTCCTCTAAGCACCCATAGATGTAACCCAACATGATCAGCTTGGACAGTTTGACGTCAACCGGAAGCCGAGCGCAGACGCGACCCAAGTACGTGACGTCACCATCTGTGGATGACCACTCGTCGTCTACCGTCTTCTTTAGAGCACCGATCTAGAGGAACATGAGTTTTTTATCATAAGAGAGCATATAAGGAGGTATTTCTTTGTAGCCACGTGGTGTTCTAAATCGTCGTTTAGGATATCAAGTCACTAAAGATTCATAACTAAAATGCCTTCAATGTATTGATTGTACAAGCCATAAATACCTCTTTGAGCACAAGTATAGTTCGGTGTATGTTGGTCAGGTCGGGAGGGTCCATTGCCAACGCCAGCACATCGCTGGGCGAGCCCATGTCCAACATTTTGGCTAGTAGCACCAATCTTTCCAGCGGGCAACGCCTTATTTCTGGTGAGCATTCTTGTGATAAACTTTCCTGTATTGAAACAAAAATTACATACTTTAAATTAGTGTGTAATAGCAGACTAATAGAAATTGCTAAAGTCGGAAGTTGCATCATCTTCTGCTGAACAAAAAGTAATGTATGTATTTCATTAATAAACATAACATCTAGCCTGTTGATTCGAAACCATTATCTTTGAGGACATTTTGTTTAACGAAAATCCAACTTTTACTTGGTCGATAAATAGATAGATGAATATGGATAGGTACTTATTAATAAATTATGTCTTTAGCTGTACGGATTTGGGTGGCACTTCACACATGTGCACATTATTTAATACACATAAAATAGTTAGTAGACAGCCAGTCTTACATAAAACTTGTCGGTGACGAGCCTGTAGACGCGGCCATCGCGCACTCTGCCGGCGCGGCCCGCGCGCTGCTCGCAGTTGGTCTTGGAGGCCCAGCCCAGGCGCAGCGACGTGAAGCTGGTCTCCGCGTCAGCTACCAAGATCTTCATCAGGCAGTAGTCGATTACTGTGATACAAAGCACACTCATATTATTCACTTAAAGTAAAGTCAACTATGAAGAAGAAGAGAAGAAAACTAAAAAAATAAAAATTATTTTCGAAATACGACAATTTGGCAACTCTAGTTTACACTAATTTATTAACTAAATTATTGATGAGTTCACTCATTCGAGTAAAGGTGGTTAACGACATAGTCATCGTGTAAAGAAAGCACCAAAGTCAGTACTTACTAGTTCTTATGTTACTTACTATTATTTGTTCCTACAAACAAGGTTACTTATCTCACGGAATTAATTATGTCTATGGTTTTAGGCTATACAATTATACATACTTATATAGACTTACCATACTTAATATCAGGTACAGTGATCGAACTCTCAGCTATGTTGGTGGCCAGTATGATTTTCCTGTGTCCCGGCGGAGCTCGTTGGAACACTCGCGCCTGCTCATCCGACGTGATAGTCGAGTGTAACGGCAATACAAACCATTTGTATGTAGCGCACTCCGCGTCTGCTATTTTAGCACTAAAATTATCCCAAACCAAACACTGTTTATTATAGGGCTTTTAAATAGATGCTAGAGATAAAAACTAAACTGTCTATGATATCTAAATCTTTATGATATAAAATTCCGGTGTGTCTGTGTGTTAGTAATCTTTTTCCCACTAAATAACTTAACCGATGTTTTATTTCACTTTGATGATTCTATAGTTGGTGTTGTTGTTGAAGTTGTATTACGAAGTTCGAAAGCAACGCGGACGAAGTCGGGGGCCAACTAGTACAACAACGAAGCTTTACTCACCGTAATTCATGGTCTGTAAGACAGGCGTACAAGTCTTCAATCTCATTGATTCCAGGAAGGAAAATGAGCACAGAGGGTAGGTCGGCTTGCGACCTGTCAGTGAATTGATCCTCTTGCTTGTCGATGTGTTCAAATGCATTCACCAACTTGACAACCAGATGATGCATTTCCGGAACTATGCAAGGATCGTCCCCTTTTGGTATGGACTGCTGTAGGACCTAGAAGAGCATTCCCGGAGACAGTAAATTATGGTGCATTATGTATATAGGATTATATATCTAATAGAATAATATTTCTTATTCTATTCGTCAAACGTATCGCTACTTGTTTAGGGGCCTGGGTATCTACCACTTTTTGACCGATTTAAAAAAAAAGGAGGGGGTTCTCAATTCGTCGGGATCTTTTTTTTTATGTTTGTGCCCTCATAATAATATTAATAAAGATTTAATCTTCAACGCAAGCAAATTTTACCTTAATTGAATTCTGTTTTGGAGCTAATGTCTCATTATCATGAAATAACATTTTTAACACATAATAGAGAATAAGCTTCTATTTACTATGTTTTAATGAGTGTTAAGAAAATACACAGAAAAGTACTCACATTACCAAACTTCGTCAGATGATTTAGATAGAAGACCTTCACTGTAAACATAGAGTCTTTTCTTTCAACTTCGATGCACGAAGACATTTGCAGGCCGCGCGGAGTCGGTATCATGAAGTAGTCAGCAAACGCTTTACTGTTGAACGTGGCCGACATGAGCACCACCTTCACTCCAGGTGACACTGTATACAACAGCCTCTTCACAACGAGCAGTAGGAAGTCCATCTCCTGACCCCTTTCGTGAACTTCGTCGAGAATCACGTGTGTGTATTCGTTCATCGTTTTCGAACCCACTGAGGATAAAAATGTTCAAAGTAATCATGGTTTTAAGAATCTTATATTGTGGTGTGTTAACACAAGAAGCATAGTTTTAGCACTAAAATATGATGATATTGGCAACCAGATATATCAAGTATGGATGTGTTTTAATTTAAGCACAGTATTGAATGAGTCTGAGGAATGTAATAGGAGCGAATGAAGCAATATATTTAAGTATGATAGGATCGTAGCAAATATGGTAATCCACGGTCTCTGCCTACCCCTTTAGGAAACAGGCATGACTTTATGTATGACTGAGTGGATTAATTAGACATTCTACAAACTAATAAATCATTCCCTGACTCTCGCATAAGTTATGTTAGTTGAAATCATCATTGTAATTAAATAAAAGTGAAACATACCTAGTTTTTGTAGTAATATGCCAGTTGTGACATAATGAATCCGTGTATCACTTGTAGCTTTGGCATCTAATCCAACCTAAAAAATTATTAAATAAAAAATATCAATTTGCTTGCATTCAGTTCATATTTATAGTTTTTTACAAACACACATACACATCTCTTACATACTTTGTAATGCTGTCAAATCCATTAAACTAATATCTTTCCTTAATTCCTTATACTTGCACACTATACCTGGTAACCAACAAGTCCGCCAACATCCCAACCTCTTTCCTGGGCAACTCTTTTGGCAATAGATATGGCAGCTATTCTCCTTGGTTGTGTCACCACTATTTTACAAGGTCTGCGAGCCTGATAGCAGTCATCGAGGATCCACTGTGGCACTTGAGTGGTTTTACCGCAACCAGTTGGGCCTTCTACTATCACCACTGGAAAACCATGGATGCGATCCAAAATCTAGAAAAGGTAAAATAATGTGATAAAATAGAACTGCTTGTTTTAATAAAATAAGTATGTTATATAAACTTAATAATGTTATCTTCAGAAAGGTATTTAGTTACACTAACACAAGTTACTTGTCATTGTAATTTGAATTATTATTGTTATATTTGTAATAGACTATGTTGTAGTGTTTATATCTTTCAATAACTAAATTATATTTAAAAAGTTAAGTAATAAGTGCTAAAAACTCAAACAACAAGCCTACCTGTTGCTTATACTCATTTATAGCTAAGTTATTAGTGTCTTCCTTCATTTGGAAAGAGTATTTATTGTAGACTTCTGTCATAGCTTCCTCCGTGAGCTCACCAATGTTCTGGACAGACGCACCCCATGAAGACAACTGTTCCATTGACTCCAGCCCTCCTGATACACTCTCAAACTGTTCCCGTTCCAACTCATTCTGAAATTCAAGCATTTTTGATAAGATTGTTTGTACAAGTAGCAGCAGATTAATGCACATGGTCAGTGGCTCGTTTGAGGGATGGAGTTGTCAATAATAAAAAGAGACCCACCATGTAATAAAAACTCAAACGCTTAAAGAAGGTTGAGTTTTTCATATTGCATGCTAGAGCTTGTAGATATGTCTAGCCCATTAACCCATTTCCAATTACCCTGTTTATCATATTTAAACAGCTAACAAAATCATTTTATGTGCCTACTTACATAATATTCATTTTGTTGTATGTTTGTTGAAATAGTCGAAACGAAAACTGCAGTACAAACATTGCGAATAGACGCCAATTGTGAATACTTTTACCGGTGTTTTGAATGAATAAATAAACATACCCGCAAATACAGTTCGGTTTCCTTCTGTTTTACATTGCGTGCATATTCGGTACCGCCAGTAGTCATTACCGAATGTCGGTGTTCCTCTTTCTTATTCAACTCATCGTATTTCTCATCTTTAACTATTCGAACGCCTCCAGTTAGTGGGCCCCGAATTTTGGTAACTTGTGAACTTGATGGACAAGGGTTTAAATAAAAACTTCTTAATTCATCCATCGCTTAAACTATGAGCAAAAGTGAAACTTAGATCTTCTATAACTTTAAACGAAATAAAGACGTCGTTGTACTTATTTTGCTGTGTTATCATTTAACCGAGCAAGCAAGCAATCGCAATTCGCAGAATTCGCACTTGTCTAACAATTCAAAATTAAAACGCCGTATTTTTTAACCATTGAGTTCAGAGTTGACAAAATATGTCAGGATGAGATAGAAAATATCGTTCAGAAACTCGAATTGTATTGCCAAATATTTGATCTGACAACACAAACATGAAACAAGATTTGAGCTTAGATGGGAATATCATCCTCATGTAATCATGCTTATTATACATTAAAGATTTAAAATACCATGTAGTTGTACACTCACTTCTATTACAATATTTCATTATCCATGGTTCCTCTTTTGGGTGTAGGCTGGGGGCTAATCCAAAGAGTATATGGGGTAATCTACTGAGGTAACCACAGTCAAAAAATATAAAACAGCTCAGTGCCGTATCTAGGGCGGTGCCAGCGGTGCCCAGGCACAAGGCGCAGATCCTAGAGGGACGCAGAAATGGCCAGCCCAGGATTAACTAGGAATAAATCTAGACTCCAAGCTGCTTTTGAGAATTACCTTATGGAAGAACCCACTAACAGTCGGCGAAACCATGCGAAACCCTAAAATAAAACCCACGAACTCAGACGCAGCAGGCGTTTGCAATATAAACGCCACAAACAGCAAAAAAAATTCTACACATGTTTACACGTATATTTTGCCTTATCCTTGAGGCAGGAAATTCAGAGTGGAAGGTATAATAAAAACAAACAACACATATTATTTATATATTATGTATTTCATACCATATTTGGCATAACAAAAATATTCAGATCATTTTATAGAAGATATTTAACAACTGTTAACTTTATAATTACACAATTATTAATATAATATAATACTCATATCACAATATTATGCATATTGATTTTTATGTTGAATACAGACACCACAAAATACAATAATAATATTTTACACGAAAGATTTCTCAGTTAAATTATGAAGTGCACTAATCGACTAGAAGTAAGCTACAAAAATTATTATTTTGTAATCAAGCACATAAAAATATAATCATGTTTTCAATTTCTCGATATGGCCTATTCCTCAACGGTCTGATAGAGGATTTTGGCACAACCACAATTACAGATACCTATATAATATTATACAAACACATAAGAAAAAAAATCATAGTCATTCGTTATTACAACTGGAAAAATAATTTAAATATTACAATATTTTATTTACATTTTGGGCCATCCACAATAGAGGTGACATAATTTTTAATGGACAGTTTCATAGTTACTGTAAAGGGACCCTTTATCATATTATTTCGCTGCAAGTAATATTTTTTAATACAAGGTCCTCCTTATAAATTATAGTCTCTACTCATTAAGCGGACAATAAGAGTACTTTTTTTTTTAATAACCCAGTGTATATTTATCCTTTCTACTTGTAACATAACACAGTAGTATTCTGTAGAACACCTTTTCAAACTGCAGTCCGTCCTGCATCGCATGCATTTGTTTTATTACAATATATTAGGCAAAATTTTTTGATCATGCTTGTTGATAAGTTGGTAGTTTAAGTACAATCATTTAAAAAATACGTCTTGTAATACTACCCGTTTTTTTTTGTATTAGGTAATTATTACAAGATAGATATAAAATAGCATTTATATCCAAGTTTAAGCAAGGATTTATTGTAAGTAGTATGTATCTTCTTTTTGCTTTAAAGTACTTAAAACTTTATGTTGTGACATCAAGAATATTGTGTTTCTTTTAAAATATTTGATATTCACGACAACAAAGACGCAAGTTTGTCAATCTTTGGTTCATTTTGTTATTGTTTGACTAGCAGAATGCCGTGCTTTCAGACGTTAGCACATCAGTAAGTATACCTAAAGATATGTAACATTACGTGTTTCATTCATTACCATTTACAATTATATTTATCAAATGTTTACAGACAGCACGTTAAACAAGTATTTAAGGTACAATACAAATTTCACAGTACATAACGATGCAGCTAGTTATCATATTGTGTTATACATATTAAAAAATTACGTTCAAACAACTAAAAGTTTCAATTGCTATTACATTTTCGTACAACTATACATTTTGATATCACTATTTCATATAATAGGTACATACCAGGGCCTTATACAGAGAAGAAACCAACGTAAATGGTCATTGAACATCACTCTTGTTCACTGTGTGTAAGCATTGTATGGCGAGGTTTCATTACAAACATTTCCTTTACCGGGGCCTTAGATAGTATAGTGAGATTAAAAAAGACACATTGGTATTGATACGCCAAACAAGTGTTTTCAAAATTAATATAATTATAAATACGAAGATTTATTATTAAATTTTATATCATTGTGCTACTAAAAATAAAACTCAACGTAGCATTAAATCTAGATATGTTTCATACTAATATTTATTAATTTTCTTCATTGAAAATTCAAGTGTGAATGTGCTACGAAAAATAACCACTTAATGTCACTAAAAAGGTGCTACTCTAAGACGCGAATTACATAGAGTAGCTCATTTGGGGCTATCAAACACTGGTAGACTGCAGGACGTTTAATTTCTAAATGTCAATAGAATATTATAATGAAGAATATAAGGAAAGCTTGGACATCGACATATTATTATTCAACTGCCGTCCGCCGGTGTATGGTAGCCCTAGCTACGATTAGTGTAATAATTACAACACCATTGCTGATGAGGCAATTACATAAATATCGATAGGCATGAGTAACTTAATTAACAAACAAACCATTTGTGGTAATTGGTATTTACTACGGCATTATGTTATAACAATTTGAAATAAATATTCTGGCAAAACCATTTATGCTAGAGAATAAGACAAAGGCGCGAATTAAGGTTTTTGCAATGATTTTATTCTTTGTAAATGAAATAGCATGTTTATGGAACCATTCAAACTTCTAAATAGCATGTTAGTTAGAATCCCACCTTTACTTAATTAAATGAATACAACCACCATTATCCATTAAGCCCAAATTCATTTAAACTACAACGGTTAGTCAACACCAACAACCCTCGTAAACTTAATAATCTTTACTGGACGAACGAAATAATCTAACACACTAATATACTATTAAAAACCAACAATAGTACAATGTAATTTACTTAAGAATCATATTTGTGCTTTTATTTTTAATAATAAAGTTTTAGATACACTGGAAGCAGCAACTGACATTCGAACAGTCATTTTTAAATCGATACCCAATTATGGTCACTCACTACTTTTTGTATACTAATCTGTCAAAGTTATCACATAATATATCTTTATAAAAATAAGCCTTCAAATAAGCCATATATGACTTTATTCCCATTGTTTTGTTTGCAACCCAAATTTTAAGTAACTATCACTACCCTATAGATGAAGTAAACATAAATATTATAAACACTAAATATATACAGACAACTAGACACGCAGTTTTATTCAATTTTCATATTAATTCTTTTATTATATAACACATTTTTGGATTTAAAAGAAATGGGTAAATATCCGGGCTTGTATTCTTTACAGGCATGTTAAATAAATGCTGGGATATAATGGTATGCACACAGTTCTTGAGGAATTTACAACAATTATTATGTTTGAAACCTGTTACAGCATAACAATATAACTAGACTATGTTTAATATCCTAGACTGAAACAAAAGTCTTAATAATAAAATTATGTCACTACAGCAATCTTTTTGTAAGTAACGCAAGATTAACACACAATTGTGATCTTTATTTCAATACTGTCAAAGATCACAATTAAGTGTAGATTACTGTACACATGATTATTACATGAATTTCATATTATTGATAGTTAAATTAGTGAACAATTAACTCGAACGGACATATACCTGTAAAGTCTTAGTGTTTAGTTCTCCTTGGAGGGCTGGATCGACCAGCCCAGGATACGTCGGTCGAAGCCGCAGCTGAAGAAGTTGATGTTCGGCGATATTTCGTCGGCCCACGCTACTGATGTAACCATGCGACGATGACCCTGAGAATAATCACAATAAAAATACAAATAATTGTGCCAGGTGTGCCAACCTCAACGCGGTTATATCTTTTTACAATGTTACGTGTAGGTAAGTAAAATATTCCTGAAAAATATAAGAAGGTAATGCAAAGTAAGAAGTAGACGCACAGGCAATATTTTTGAACATAATATTTGGGACCACTTACATTCTGATAACAAGATTACAGATTCTTCAATGCTGCGTAGTCTGTTAACTAGGTATCAATATTCCTACATAGCTAACGAAGAATGGATATTTTAGGAGTCATATAAAGGTAATATAAGTAATCTTACCTGTCGACTAGACCTGGGCAGCCTCGCAAGCCTCTGTCCCTGCAGGTCGAACAAGCGCACTTGGCGGTTGTCGTGAGGGATCGCGATCAGACCGTTGCCGCTCACACCGACGCGGTTCACTGAAGAGTCCGACCTGATGGTGGCCAGCGCTGAACGCATGTTGCGCACGTCCCATACCTGCGATTTATATAAATATTTATTTTATTTGCGTTACACACAACTGAAAAAGGCCAATTACCTACCAGTTTTTGCAGGTATATGGTATAACAGAATAAGTGTATGACATGATTTATGACAATATTTATAAGCTACAACGGTGTACATATAATCTTCGTACTATGGACGTCGCTGTCCAAAGCTGGCATAAATATTTGGCAACTGTTAGAGTATTAGGTGATTGTTTTACCTTAACAGAACGGTCGTCCGATCCAGACACAACTTTATCTTCACGCGTGAAAACCGCAGATGTGACACTCCTGAAATAAAAGTAATTACGTATTTTAAGTTTCATACCTACTCATAAAATATTTGTGGTGCACTACATCCAACTCGAATCCCAGAAACTGCGGTTTTAAGTAACCATAGACTAATTAATATACCTAAATGAATAGATACGGATCTATCGTTATAAATTAATTATCTAAATAAAAATTCGGTTTATATAGGACGTAGGTCATGAGGGGTATTGTTCTAAAATCGACAGTCGATTAATGTTTCTTACTCGGTGTGTCCCTGGAACACGGAGACGGAGTGTATTGGCTCGCGGAAGTCCCACAGACGGAAAGTGGTGTCGCGAGATGCTGTCACCACGAGGCGTGACGCGTGGTGCGCAGACGCATGCGTCAGCTCGTGGTCGTGGCCTGATAATGAAATTGTACTTTGTTGACATTGACATGAATAGATTATTTAATTTTGTGGCTTGGCGTGGAAGAGGCGTCATTGCGTTCAGCCTCTGCCGTTCATAAGGTTAAAAATATGCCGTGTAAGTGTTTCATTTAACTAACTTAAGTTAATTTATAGCCACAAATGAATGGTCGTTTTTTTTGTCGGCTATATCTGACCGTGGCGTTCAAGAGGTTAAACTACCTAGATGGCTTCGGCATTTCGTAATTAACTATCTCTGAGAAGAAATGCAAAGATCTCTTTTGAGGTCCAGACTCCAGAGAAGTACAATGATTAATATGAGAACATTTTAGGTGATCTGAGATGTGTTCTATTCACCAAACCTTGCCAGTTTCGCCTTACAGCCATACCTGTTAAAACCTGCAAGCAGTCTCCTGTCTCCACATCATAGAGGTTGGCGGTGCGGTCCCACGAGGCGGTGATGACGTGGTCCCCGCCGGTGAGCCAGTCGGCCGCCACCACCACGCCCGTGTGTCCGCCCAGCTCCGTCAGCGGAGTGCGCAGCACCTCGGGCCTGTCGCCACCTTCGCCGAGACTTTCTTCACCGCCGCCTTCCAATTCTTCCTCAGAGGATTGACCCCGCTAAGAAGTTATGATAGTTACTAAGGATGGGTTGCCTCAATCATCAGTTTTCGTTAAGTCTGTACGTCAACGTTAAGCTAGTAGGAAATTCTCACTGTGTAGTATATTTCAAGCCGGTTTGTGAAAAAGGATTCGGTCTATGACAGTTTGAGTTCATAACTAGTTATACACTAAGGCAGGAAAAAGAAGTAAACATTATATTTGGGCTCAAAATGTATGGTAATAAAATCTTATAAAAAAATAACTATGGCCTAAGGAATTCTTTCAAGAAAGCAATATATGTATGTATTAAAATAGCACAATTTTCATAATTACAGGTAGATCCCAATTGACTGCAGCTTGCCACACATGCGCAGTGTTGTCGCCGCTGCTTGTAAGCGCGATGTCTCTGCTTGGGTGGAATCGGATTGAATTTACTGAGCCAGCATGACCTGTGTACTGCAATAGACACTTTCCCCACTCTACACTCCATACACATGCTGTGTGGTCTATAAACATAATGATAAAGGTTAGGTGTTGAAATATAACATTATATGATATTGAATTTAACTAAATACATGTGCTAAGGGTATAGATCCTAGCACTTAACATGTTGACTGTCCACTAAGTGTACACAATAGTTAAACAATCGATGTGTACCATAATTATGTGGTGCACTGGACAGTGAAAGGGTTAATAATGAATTCATAAAATGAAGATGACATCCCATGGCTGTGTTATAAAAAAACCATGTCCAAAAATCCTCAGTATACATATTGACATGTAATGCATCAGCTCTGTCTCATAGTCATGTTCTAATGACAACATTCACTGCTATAAAATTGTACCCATAAAGCTCAACCTACCGCCGCCGTCAGAGATGTTAATGATTACTTAAACTGACACAAGGTTTTTTTTGTGTAAACTTTACTTAGTAATAGATTAAGTAATTATTAAATGTCTCTGAGTTCAGAGGTAATACAATTTACATCGAGAATCAGATAAATGGTAGCTAAATATCTATACTAATACTATAAAGCTGAAAAGTCTGTTTGTTAGGTTGAATGCGCTAGTCTCAGGAATGACTGGTTCAAATTGAAAAATCATTATTGTGTTGGATAGTCCATCAAGGAAGCCTATAGTCTATAAAGCATTCGAAATACGTGTGGATGACATTGCAGGCGAACGCTATTACGAATAAATATAATTACCAGCCGATGCAGTTCCAATGAGTGCCTGTCCTGGGCGGGCTGATGACACATCCCAGATACCATCCTTATGGCCTGTGAACTCCCGCACTAACTGGCAGTTGTATGTAGGAGCTTTGAAGCTGGACACTATCTTGCTAGTCTGAACCCTCAGCTTGTGACTTGCTTTCACTTTCTGAGAATTGCTTTGTGTCACTGTGGAGTTTTATAGATCTTATATTATTTTGCAATAGTAGACAGTATGTATACTTTTCAGATGTCTCTAAACTGTTTTTTTGTAACTCTTTTTTAAAATAAGGAGGGTATAATCAACATGATTATGTCACCCTCAAAAAGATTTTATTAGGTAAATACAACATAAACTAATCAATAAATAACAGTCACCTTGTTCAACATGCACTTTTCCCTAACTTAACTAACATCTTGGCTTTTAACCGCATCTTTAACCTTTGAGCGCCAGTCTTGTATGCAAAACAAGCATTTTCATGCCCTCCACACCACGATTCTATTAGAAGACAATTACTAATCGTAACATTTATTAAGATTATTGTCTGTTATTACATTACACAAATGTTACCATTTGATATTGTCTCCTGGTAGAGTCATGGCGTAGGGGACGCGGAAACGTTGTCTCCTATACAAGACTGTGGCGCCTAAAGGTTTAAATGTTAAGGAATGCCATAATTAAATGTTAAGAATAACCAACAAAATAGATGGATAAGCATTTTTTTCCACCAGAGAAACCAACAACATTAGTGCTTAGTTAATGCCTGTAACATAATTGGCATAATGTGGGTGTAAAAGTCTGCCTATGGGGAATACAGGTCTAGATATTCTTTTACATTAAACCATAAAGAAAGACATGCATTTAGAAATGATACAAAAAATAATACTAACATTTTACTTTAGAGTTTTTTCCAGTCACATCAAACTCTATGTAGTCTAAATTTGGTTTGTCTCCAACATAGCTCTCGCGTTCCAACTTTTCACTTAAGATATCTATTTTTTCTTGTACTAAAATAATAATGATAAGATTACACTAAAACTAATACCAACATATTATTTAACTTTATTTTACACTAATCTTATGTATTAATTTATTGCCCTTTATCAGAGAATAAATGTTGAACAACAACATTATACCAATTTGTAATAAAAACAATAATTTCTTACAATCATTGTCATTGTATTAGAATTATACTTGAGCTATTATCCATTGTTTTTGAATACAGATGTTATTCTTTAAAAGTATGCTTATATATCAGCTGATTTCAATTTAGTTTCATATTAACTTACGGTTTAAATTTTCTGTGTAGAGAAGGTCAAACTCTTTTTCTATTTGAGAAAACAAGTCATGTAAACGGGACCTAAATACTGGCGGTATCGATGATTCAGAATCTTCCATTTTAAGGTAATTTGGCAGTCCATCAGAACCTTCCGTGAGGGCCTGAAGCCTACGTTTGCTGGATTTCATGGTCGAAATCGAATATCAAAACAAATGTTGTTCACATCACATAACTTAGCACATTATGTGAACTAAATAAACACACAATCTAAATTATTATTTTATCTTTACACTTGTAACTAGAAATGAAGGGCGTATATAGCTTATATTTACGACAGCGAAACTGTAATATCCAAAAGAAATGCAATCATAATAGGTGTACGAATAAATATTATCTTCTAAATAGCTTTTGAGGATTCGAGTGACGTTTCCTGTTGCAATTTGCAAGTGTTTATGACATAGACTCATAGACAGACAGAGCGAGCATAGCTAACACAGAACACAGTCGCAGATAATTAATTAATTATTTTTGTTAGAAAAGATTAATTGAGTTGCACAATTGATAATAAAATAATATATAATAAAAAAAATTGCTGAGTTACACTTTCCTATTTAGTCCTAATTTATTTGCTCACCATTTTACCATGTATTAAAGGTAATGAGAGCAACGAGCGCTACTCAAAGGTTTTATTCATGTTTGTTCCCATTTCTCTCCCCCGATAAGTTTAATAAAAAAAATGATTCAGAAACTATCTAAACCCACAGCCAAATATGTAGGTAATCATACTTTTAAAGCAACAGAAATATAATATTGATCAACGAACATAAAGATACTATACTTATGCTGACTATATGTTGTGAGTAGTAAATTTGTTAATTTTACTGATAAGCCGTTATGTTACAATATTTAATATACTACTGTTTGTTATCCCTATGTAAATAAATAAACTTATGTAATTATGTTTAAAAATGGCCTCATTCTCGTTAGTCTATGCTCATAAGCAGTGATGTGTCAGAAATAATATGACTTCCGTTTCATGACGCATTAAGACTGCTTGCTTGAACCTCGATGGTCAGGTAGTCGCAAGCGCGACTGTTTAACATAGGGTCCTGGGTTGATAATCTTCAGTAGTAATGGTATACAGGTATAGAAGCTACATCCTATAGAATTATACTCGGTTTAACAACTTTAACTTGGGACCTATGTAGTTATATCATAGCTGGCGAAATTTGGGCACTTTATTTATCTTACTGCCCCCTTAACATGAACTCTTAAAGCAGGACAGTTTATGATGTGGAAGCGAGACGCCGTTACGTGCAGTGTAATGTGGCGTCTCGCTTCCACATCGTAAACTGTCCTGCTTTAAGAGTTCATGGTAATGGGGCTGGACGGACTAATGTTAGGCAAACGGACTGTTATTATATAAGGCAAAAGAAAATAAGTACTCAGAATTCAAGTCTGCGGTTCATATCTCAGTTGCTCAGTTTATAAGTCCATATTCATATTGTTTAATTTATATAAGATTTCATTTAAATATACTACAAGCATAGAATCATAACTAGTGGTAGTATTTCTATGTGTTAAACTCTAAAATGTGATACGTAACTTTAAAATAATAATAGTTTACTGTAGCCCTACTTCACATCACATTTTATACTAAAACTAGTGGACCTGGCAGACGTCGTCCTGGCTGGAAAAGCTGCGCCACTGAATAAGCTATTGGACTCGGCAGGGTCCAATATCTTAATCAAACCAAAAAAAACCAAATCAGCCTTGCTGTTAAGGAGGATTTAGGTGACAAACACACGTAAAGAAGAATTATATATATTATGATAGGCCTCTCTTTCCTTGTTGGTCTGGTTTTGACTAGGTACTTTGATCACAAATAATGAATTAATGTTCATCCTATAATATATATTATAAAGTACCTATACCTACGGCCCATTAACTCCATTAGGTAAAACAAATTGACTTAAATTACCTTTCTAACTATAATATGATATGTGTTGAAATTTTCAAAGAATTCTATCTACTAGAACGACTACTAGTAAGCGTTAGAACGAGAATACAGTGCCTCATACAACCTGAACAACGGTCCTTGCAGTTGGTATTGTGGCATTGTGTGAGAATCCTACGGAACCATTAGACACGTATCAACTTAATACGGTGACTTACGCTTTCAGTATTATCATCATCATCATCATCATCATCAGCCGGAAGACGTCCACTGCTGGACAAAGGCCTCCCCCTTGGAACGCTATAATGAACAACTTGCCGTTTGCATCCACCGGTTGCCCGCAACTCTGACGATATCGTCGGTCCACCTGTTGGGAGGCCTGCCAACGCTGCGTCTTCCGGTTCGTGGTCGCCACTCGAGAACCTTTCTTCCCCAGTTGAAGTGGCAATGGGCAGGCCATATCGCTCGAAGAACTGACAACCGCTGGGGAAGAAAGGTTCTCAGTATTATACTGTAAACTTATTCTCGTTTAGTGTGCTGACAAAAAAAACATAAGATATACACAGACCCAACATTACGTCAAATCTGTGCTGGCTAGATAATCGTGCCACGGTATTAAATATTCACAACTACTGTGACTTTATCAATTATTAACAACATTTATTCATATAAATATGAATAAATATAAACGTGATTATTATCATTCTGTATGCCTACGCATTCGTGGTTTAACCACAACGTCGGGATACAGAAGTAAATAATCATTGATACGAGGATTTCGCACCCGCAATGCTATTTTCACTTCTGAGTGACAATAATCGGTAAGAGTACCGGAGTAACTCCTATGATTTCCATTGGTTAGCCGCTGTGCGAATCGGTTGGCAATCATCTAGCTTTTTCCGTGTGACACGAAATTATTCAGGTATTGAAAAGGCAGTGAAAACTCTGTTATCGCGATTTAGGATTTCATGACGTCATGTCAGTGCGCATGCTGCGAATATACGTCCTTCATTTTTTCCCATCTAAAGCTCCCTAAGCTACCATCTAAACTGGATGGGCTAAAGAGTAATATTATATTACTATGTTTTAATCTTAATACTTATTTTAAAATGATTGCTTATTGGAAAGCGTATTTATTTTGGCTGTAGAATAATAGCGCTTCTCCTTTACATACCACCAATAATAATAATAATCCTTAATTAAGATATTAACTTAGATCCTATAAAATAAAACGGTAAAAATGTTAGTTAACTACTAACATCTTTACTGTTTCAACTATGGTCAAAGGGTGTAAGTATGTTTAGCTATAAAAATATACCTAATAGCAATTGTATGCATAAATGTGTTTTCTAAATTAGGTATGTGTTTGTAGTAACTAATCAAGTTTACAGATGCTTAAAGTAAACTTTAACACCAATTTCCCAATAGTTAAAATCATGTTAATACCTACTAATAATTACTACTCCTAATTATGAGTAGTACAGGCTTAACCTAGGTATACTTGTAATTAGTTGTATTGTAATACTGTTTACAAATCTATTTTACCTTACTTAATAAAGCCAGACAAGATACAGTACAAGTCATTATAAAAATACTCTTTGGGACGGTAAAGTTGAATCATGTTGAATTTAGAAAAATCAACCTGGTTAAAAATCAGTTTCAATCAGGTTTCAATAATCACCACATGTTTCGGTATAACTCAATCATAACTGAATTCTAAGCTTATTTAAGCAATTTTAACTGTTATTTATTTTTTAGTTTCTATCCAAAAATAATAAAACGACCAAACTTGGACAAAATACTTTGCATGTGTTTTTGTATTATCATGTTTATGTTGCCAGGGTCTAAAAAGCAAAAGCCAGACTCGTAGTACATATTTATAACATATCACTGCTCGTAGTTGTAAAAAGATGCGATTTATTTTGTCCTAAAAGCTTAATCATTTTTTATAATTTTATTGCATAGGTACCTAAAACCCGGTAACGCGGCCATAAACCTTCTCGTTGCTTGTAATCTTCGCACCCTTGGCACATTTGTCTGTGGTACACAAAATTATAATGTTGTAAGTTGTATAAAAAGGTTCAAATAACATTGACATTCCGTAAACTGGCAACCTAAGTACCTAAGCAATAAAAAAAATGGCTGGTGAGTAGCAAACGAGCACTGCCAACGTTTAACTTTAGTTGTTTGTTTATTGTATTTAAAATCATGTCATTTTCAGATTTATACGCAAAATATAATTGTACATATTGTCAAGAAGAAATTACCGGAGTTCGCGTAAAATGCGCGGAATGTATCGACTTTGATATTTGTTTGCAGGTAAAGTAGCTTCGCTGCCATTTTTGTTTATAGTTTTGGCGCAAAATTTCAAATTGACAGGATAGAGTTTTATATATCAGTTAAATTAAATTAAATATTTATTTCAGTGTTTTTCCCTTGGCGCTGAAATTGGATCACACAAAAATGACCACTCGTATCAGTATATGGTTAGTGATTTCGACAAATTACTTTTTTTAAGTTGTATGTCACAGAAAAATAAAAATTCTCTACACAAAATAACCAAATTATTCCAGGACTCTGGAGCATTTGGGATATTTTTAGGACGTAGCAGTTGGTCTGCAAATGAAGAAGTTAGGTTACTAGATGCCATTGAACAATTTGGCTTTGGAAATTGGGAAGATATAGCAAAACACATTGAAACACGGACCCCAGAAGGTATGAAATACAATTTTAGATTTACAAAACACCGAAACAACTATATCTATACATACATATAATAAAATCGTAAACGATCCGTATTCGACATTCAATATTAAAAAAAAACCATTTTATACACTCTGTATTTATGTTACCCAAGCCAAAAATATAGTTTTAAAATTTTTGTCTGTTTGTCAGTGCGTTTGAACGCGCTAATCTCAGAAACAACTGAAATGATTTGAATGCGGTTTTTACTGATGTATTGTGGCAAGCTTTCTATAACATTTAGTGTTTAAAAAAGTTATGTCAATCTTTACATACATGTGATAAATCAGTACGGCTTGGTGTAAAACTACCAAATAGAATCCGCTCAAACTTATTAAATATTAAAAAATAATAAATATTAAAAACAATTTTAAAATAATTTTGCTGTTTCTGAATGTCCACGCGGACGGAGTCGCAGGCACAGCTAGTTATATAATAAACCAGTCTATGTTATAAATAAACAATATATTTGCACCAACATTTAGTAAAACATCAGTGTAATATTAGCTTTTGCTGACTTCTTTGATATCATGTTTATGTTATACATCAACATTATTGACATTTTTATTTGTATATAACTGTCCATTTTTCAGAGGCTAAAGATGAGTACATCACAAGGTACCTGGAGGGAAGTATTGGACGAGCAACATGGGGCAATCTAGAGAGTTCTAGCCGCCCAACACTGAATTCTGCAGACAAAGATGAGGGTCCTCTGGGGCCAAGTGCCGTGTCCCGACTTCCACATCTAGCTGTTACATCAGATGAAGCTGCACAACTTGGATACATGCCCAACAGAGATGATTTTGAAAGGGTACACACAACCTATCTATTTATTAGAACAAGAGTGTGATTTGCAAAAAGTGTGCAGGGTAATTCAGATTATAATTTTAAGCCACGATTTGGTTCCATGTATTTGGTACAGTATGCAACAGTTTTCGTCATTGTGGTGTTCTAAGGGGGAGGCCTTTGTCCAATAGTGGACGTCTTCCTGTTGATGATGATGATGCAACATGATACTTCCCTTGTTGTATCTGTACTGCAGCATCTAGCCTTTATATAACTGTTATTTAGAGAATGGTGGCAGTATGAATGGACATTGTATGAATCAGCGCCATTTGGCCTCAAAGAATATCCATAAACAATATATATACAACAACAATATAAGACTATGTTCTTTTCAGGAACATGATCATGAAGCTGAACAGTTAATATCAACACTATCTCTTAATCCCGAAGATGATGAGTTGGATGTTGGTAAGCACCAAAATTAATTTCTTATATGTATTATGTTTTTAATCAGAAGTGGTTGGACTTTGCTGATTTGCTATAAATGTCAACTAAGACATTATCCATGCTTACTGGAGTATTTATTACATAGACAATTGAAAATAATTAGAAAAATCCTGATGTTCCTTTTTTTTATTTTTGTATTCTATTTTCAGCCCTTAAATTATCACAAGTAGACATCTACACGCGGCGGCTTCGCGAAAGAACTAGAAGAAAGCGATTAGTGAGGGACTACCAACTAGTGTCAGTGTTCTTTAACAACCAGAGAAATAAACAAAAGACACTCGGAAAGCTTGCCAAAGAGAAGAAGTAAGTTTTACTTGTTTTTTATTAGATTTTTTATGTCCCATTACTGATCAAAGGCTTCCCCTTTATTTTTCCACTAATCTCTATTTAATGCCAATTCTGGCCATGTCCTTTTCGCAAAGGTGAAAATATCTGCGACATTCATACTAAGATAATTTTTTCAAAGGAAAGTGCAAGTTTAGTGCTTATCGAAAATTAACACTAACTTCTCAAACTGTGGTTCTTATTTGGATAGATAGATAATTAGGTAAACATTTGTATGTGTGTAAGTATCTGTTTGTAAATGAAAAATAACAGCTTATTACTAAATGCATATGAAAGATTAAACAATACACATATCAAAATTTTCTTTTTGTCTGTTAGTCTGTTTGTTGCGGGTAATCTTCGTAACTGCTAGACTGATTTTGACGGGACTGTCACAGGCTGATATTTAGGGTTTTGCATGAAAATAAAAACGCGGACAAAGTCCAGGGTTACAGCTCTATCGTTATGTGGTAGCAGTTCTATAATTATCCGGTTTTTATGTTTAGGGAGTTCACGGAGCGGCTGCGGTGGACGGCGCAGTTCTACGGGCGCGGCGAACAGCTGGGCGTGGTGGCCGGCCTGTGGCGCGAGCGGGAGCTGCGCGTGCGCCTGGCCGAGCTGCACCGCTACCGCCTGGCCGGCGTCACGCGCCTCGAGGAGTGCCAGCACTACGAGCAGCACGCCGCGCGCCGCCGGCACCCCGCCGCCGCGCCGCCCGACCTGCCCGACCGCCTGCTGGTACTGAACACACACATACGTCCCCCCCTAGTGTATGATGTATGTCCCGCCTGGAGGAGTGCAGCACTACGAGCAGCACGCCGCGCGCCGCCGGCACCCCGCCGCCGCGCCGCCCGACCTGCCCGACCGCCTGCTGGTACTGAACACACACATACGTCCCCCCCTAGTGTATGATGTATGTCCCGCCTGGAGGGGTGCAGCACTACGAGCAGCACGCCGCGCGCCGCCGGCACCCCGCCGCCGCGCCGCCCGACCTGCCCGACCGCCTGCTGGTACTGAACACACACATACGTCCCCCCCTAGTGTATGATGTATGTCCCGCCTGGAGGGGTGCAGCACTACGAGCAGCACGCCGCGCGCCGCCGGCACCCCGCCGCCGCGCCGCCCGACCTGCCCGACCGCCTGCTGGTACTGAACACACACATACGTCCCCCCCTAGTGTATGATGTATGTCCCGCCTGGAGGAGTGCAGCACTACGAGCAGCACGCCGCGCGCCGCCGGCACCCCGCCGCCGCGCCGCCCGACCTGCCCGACCGCCTGCTGGTACTGAACACACACATACGTCCCCCCCTAGTGTATGATGTATGTCCCGCCTGGAGGGGTGCAGCACTACGAGCAGCACGCCGCGCGCCGCCGGCACCCCGCCGCCGCGCCGCCCGACCTGCCCGACCGCCTGCTGGTACTGAACACACACATACGTCCCCCCCTAGTGTATGATGTATGTCCCGCCTGGAGGGGTGCAGCACTACGAGCAGCACGCCGCGCGCCGCCGGCACCCCGCCGCCGCGCCGCCCGACCTGCCCGACCGCCTGCTGGTACTGAACACACACATACGTCCCCCCCTAGTGTATGATGTATGTCCCGCCGGGAGGGGTGCAGCACTACGAGCAGCACGCCGCGCGCCGCCGGCACCCCGCCGCCGCGCCGCCCGACCTGCCCGACCGCCTGCTGGTACTGAACACACACATACGTCCCCCCCTAGTGTATGATGTATGTCCCGCCTGGAGGAGTGCAGCACTACGAGCAGCACGCCGCGCGCCGCCGGCACCCCGCCGCCGCGCCGCCCGACCTGCCCGACCGCCTGCTGGTACTGAACACACACATACGTCCCCCCCTAGAGTGTATGATGTATGTCCCGCCTGGAGGGGTGCAGCACTACGAGCAGCACGCCACATACACAATTCGTCAATACCAAAATATTTATGTATTAATATCATCTACACACTCGTACATTCCCGTAAGGTGTTTAATATTTATGGTTTGTGAGTTAATGCTTTTACGCCATACGACGTACATTGGTTTTTGTTATGTTGACCCTAACTTTTAAATACCAACAAACGTAATTGATATTTTCCCGTTCAGTTGTAATTATAAAAATTAATTATTACTCGATACCTACAAATTATATTACTAACCACTCCATCCTATTAGTTTGTTACTTGTTAATTAGACTTAATTGAGCTAGCGGAATCAGTCTTTACTTTCTTTTACAAGTTCTCTAAGGGCTGTAAGCTGTAACTAATAAGTTCAGCTAGGGTATGTAGGGTGTGATGATGACCGTGTGGTTTTGGGTTTGATCCCGTATAACTATTGTATTCGCCAGGGCAGCAGTGGGTGTCTGGAAACCAGCCAGACAAAAGAACTAACGCAGAACAGCATGCAGCCGCTAAGAAAAAGGTCAGTTGTTAAAGAAAACAAAATAACTGGTTTCTTTCTTTTTACTTGGCTTTAATTTATTTTCTGTTCAAACATACTTTACTCCTCACTAAAGTAACTCAGGCATCATCATCTAGCAGATGGTACTTATTTTCAAAGCTTTCTAGTCCATCCTAAGGTTTTAAGTCGCTTCTTTCATTAAGACCCTTTGTTTTTTTTCCATCATCTTTCCAGCCCGGCATTGCCCACTGCTAGGTACCTATAGGCCTCCCTTTTTCCCTGCTAATCTGTTTTACTACTTATAAGTTTTTTTCGTGTAATAAATAATATTCTATTCTGTCGTTAACAATTCGCCATGATTATAGCTACACAAGAATAACTACTGATAAGTTAGCTAATCAAGTAAAACCGCATGACCAGTGCAGCTTTCGATATAAAACGTTTAGTGCGGTATTCTGCGTTATACAACATGAATATATATAAAATGATTTGTGTTAAAATATATAAGAATACATCGAAAACAATATATGCTAATATAAAATATTATGATAATAATTATATCGGAAACAACACTACATTTAATTTAAATATAATAAATATATCGGAAACAACACTTTATTAATATGACAAATCTGTCACGAATCGTGTTGTAACTCGCGATTGATTCAACGTCGCGATTGTTTCAACTTCGCTATTTAAATTCGCGATTGTTTTGTTTGGCCAACTAATAAGGTCAATAGAAATAATCCTATTGACCTTGTTAGTTGGCCAAAAAATAATCAATTACTTTCATATTTATAAGTTTCACCCTATAATTGATTTTCATTGGCTAAATTTAATAAGATGATTATTTGCTTGAGTCCCGCTAAAGGACATTGCAAAGGACAAGACCGCTTAAAATCCTCCTTCAAACCGAAGCCTTGGGCAGAAGCTACATAATATTAATAATATAATTTATGATGTGTGACAGAGACGGCGAAAGCGGCTCAAGTTCCACCAGCCCAAGGTGCACACGGGACGGAAGTACCGCATGTGGATGCTCCAAAAAGAGCTCATGCAGCAACAGCAGCGGCGGATGCTCGAGGCATCTGCTGACCAATAACGAGATACAGGTAACATAACTCTGCTATCGTATATTATCTTGTTAGCGCGGTGGAAATTATATTCAAAATAAATCATTATTTATAAAAAATGGTTTTGGATTACATAGCAGATAAATGTATAAATCTCACTGGCTGGATCTTAGACATTTTGGTTGGAAATTATTAACAATACATATTAAGTATTGTATAGTTATATCGAAGGACCTTTGTACTATATTACTTTAATGTTCTTTCTTTCTGTATGTTTCTTTCTTGTGTGTACATAAATTATAAATAAATAAATAAATAAGGACGGGAAAGAGGCTTTTGCACTGTAGTGGGACAGTACAGGGTAAAAATTAAATAAGTAATAACATGTGTTTATGGATCAACCACAAACATGATTATTGAAAAAATGGTATTCTGACGTCATAAACCTATGTACCTGGGCTGTGTGGGATAGATGTGTTAATACCTATTGTTCTGGTTATTTACACAAAGAATTAATGTGACGTTAACTGTGCATACTGCATGCACCATATTATAACGTCAGTTTGTTTGCCCAGCTGTGTTCAGCGCTGAGCCTGCCCCCGGCGCAGTACGTGACGATGAAGGGCGTGCTGCTGCGCCGGCCCGCCGCGCCCGACTGCGAGCTGGACCTGGCCGTGCGCCACTACCTGCACTCCGCCGGCTGGGTGCCCAACTAGACCGCCCGCCTGTTTCCCCACCGCCGGGGCCCGAGTGTTGCCGAGTGGACCCGAACGGACCCGAATGCTCCCGAACGGTGCCGAACAGACCCAAACGTTACACGCATACGACGAATGACGCGCTGTCAAATGCATTCGGTGTTACTCCAGACGCGCTGAGCTTTAATATATTTAAAGGTATGAATGTAATTTAAATTTTAAATGAATGCTTCTTGATTTATGACGGTTTTGATGTTAGTGATAAATTTAATCTTATTCGGTATTTGTCGATGTCATGTGATGCACTGATGTAGATTGCTAGCTTTGTATTTAATGTAGATGTTAATGTAGGAAAGTCACGGTAATCTTGGTATTAAATTATTGGTTGGTTGTAAATAAAAGACTTATAATATCAGTTCAGACAACACTACACATCGAATGTGTTTGACAGCGCGTGCGCAGAGCGAACCCACCGCGGAACGAGTATCAGGCTATCAGGTTATGCGACGGTTGTGAAACAGGTCCTCTATCCTTCTCTAGTATAACATATAAAGCTATATTGTTTCAATCTTACAAATATAAGTACTTGTTAACGGTTTCATAGAAGAATCTTAGTAAAGACGCAAATGTTCCAAGTTATGCAAGTCTTTAGGTGCTTGTTATGTTTCCTTAGAACATCCTTCTTTAGTTTAATTAATTGACAAACTAGGTCAATGAATGATTTTACACGAAGGTATCCTCATGTTGTAAAACTGCTCTTATAGAGCATTGTAAATATTGTACGTCAATGTAAATATGGTTTATTTATATGCCTGGCTGTGTTTGAATGAAAAGGAAGGGAAATAGTTTATCAACTGACTCTATTTGCGAATTGGAGATATCTACTTGTTTTCGAGAGATGTCAATGCACTTTTGTGTAATATCTGATAACAAACAAGTCCTTATCGGTGTTTGTTTTTGCGGCATGCAGTTAGTAGATCCGCGAAGCTCTCTGTACTTGAGACACAATTCAAATCGCACTATCATGTTTTTATAACAAGAAAGTGCATGCATATAGATTCAGTATATTTAATACACATTCACTAGGCAAGCCCTCTAAATAGATTGAAGATAACCTAGTCTATTATCTATATGTTTCGTAATCTCTGAATTTGCAAATACAGTATTAGAAAAGAATCTTTCCATAAGTACTAAATATTTTGTGAAATCCAATGGCACAGTCGGGTATGGTTTTAACGAATGTTACTTTTAATGCTCGATGCCCTTACCTTATTATTACAGCAATAAAGAGCATCTACCCTTTTGAAAGCCCAAATTATATTTTATAGGCTTAGTCAAAAGAGTAACGTACAAATTATGCTGGAAGTATATTGAGCAATCTCTAGTGTTTTTGATTTGTGAATATGTGAATAGGTCAAAGATTTCGTATGTAGTAGACTGATACTAGCGATTCATTGGTTGGTTAGATTCATAACTTTTTTATTTATTTCATGATTGCAGCACAACGCGCAATTTTTATTGGTAGTTAGTTCTTGATCTGGAGTTTTATAGTGACTTGGAATAAGCTCAACCCATTTCGAAGCATCTACTATGTACGATATTTTTGATATTTGTGTGCAGATGGCGCTTTCCATCTCAGCATTGTATACGCGTTTTAGTTTACGTTGCTATCGCAACAGTTAAATGTTCGTATGGATCCGAAGGCTCCATATTGTTAGCTAATTTCTAGTATAGTAGCTAAATGAATAAACATTAATAAAGTAATAGAATATTAACTAGTATTCCTATATGGTACAGATGTAGACTAACCAAGGAGGTTAAGCTCCTCGTTGCTCTGAACCAAAGTAGTATAGGTTGATAGCAAATTACTAGGAACTGACACTTTTCAATAGGGCCAAAGCACATAATTAAACAGTGTTTTGTTAAGTATTTATACATCCATAGTCCGTTACATATATGTATATTATGCTTTATCAAAGTTAATATTTTTGTCTGTTAGGTATTTTTCCGCGCAATTTTTCATTACTTAGTGTTTTGTCTCATAATAAAAAGCGCGCCTCGAAGTGTACCATACTGAAATATTTTAATATGACGTGACGTCAGAATCTCGTTAAATATTCCTACAAAATAATTAGACATCAATATTTTATGATTCAATGCATAAAAAATACATAAAAGGGATAGAATTTTGCTCTCAAAGTTTTAGTTTTGAGAATAAAGTTCATTAAGGTGCTAGCGTTTTATCAAGTGTGCGTCACCATTCCTGGCGCGCTCTCAGACTTCATGAAGAGTGTTATATTAAGTTTTTAAGGCTTATAAAGTTATACATCGAAGTCCAATGTTACTTAACTGACTCTTAGTTGTAACAATGGCTGTGGTAGATTTTACTGAAATAATCTTATGTTATACAATCTTATAAGATTCTCCTCATTACTTACTATAAAGACAAAATTGTGAAGGTATTATAATAATCGCACGGCGTTTTAATGTTGAATGGATGGAACGGTATAATTTGATCTCTCTTAATGTAAAGTTTATCTGCATTTTATTATGATTATTATTTAAAATATAGTTTATTTATTAACGGAACTAGGTTTCTCCGAATGATTCCAAAAAGTAAGGTAGTTAAGATTTACAATTCCGATTCTAGGGCGTTTGAAAGTCAGCTTACAAGTAACGTCAGTAAGCAAGGTATGAAAGAAGTTAAAGTATTTTTAATGGTTAAGAAAGAAATATTGCAATAAAAAATTCAGAGTAGGTGAATGCGGCGATCATACCATTTGTCATGTTTTATGGGTAGTTAAAATATATTTACGTGTGTGGGTATCATACCAGGTACAACGGGAAAGAGCTATGTTGTGATTGGTCGTTTATCTTCCTATCGCCTTCAGTAGGATATTATGTTTAGCTGTTATATTTAGGGTATTTCTGTGCATTCACTGTTTTGGCTCAAATGTACATAAGATTTAAAGTACAACTTGATATTGTAATTATTACTGATTTATAATTTAATTAAATTGAATAAAAATACATTTTAAAACTGGTTTATAATTTAATATTCCCGAAAAATATTTATTTATTTAAGTTTATTCATGAATGGTTTTGGCATGTCTTCTAATGTAGCTGGTTGGGGTCTGTTATGAAACCATTGGTGTCTTAATGCCTGGAACAGATAAATATATTCTAAGGTCAAACTAAGTGTAATTAAGTAGCCATCAAGTTATATACCTTCAATTTACTTTAACTGTCGTGACTGTATTTAATTGATAATAATAGGACATGGACTGGACATTAACATGCGATTTTGAATCAGCGTGCAGCAAAACAAACGCTTAACCGCATACAGACAATATTAAGCTACATGATCCGTAGATTAATACCAACCTCTTTAGCCGATATCCTTTTATTGGCATCATACATTATGAAGGACTTGACGAGATGCACTGCGTCAGGCTCCACTCCCGGCAGCAGTTCCGGCCAGGGCGTGGGCGCAGACTCCGGAAACGTAATCTTATGGAAGTCCGGCAACTCCGAATGTCCCGGCCACGTGTGCTCATTGGGCGTGCCTAAATGTTGCAGGACTATCGCTAGCTGCTCGATGTCCGATTCACCCTGGACAGAACATTTGTAATTAAGGATTAAAACTTGAGGACACCTATTACATGGAACCTATTACATGGTGGGTGTATATACCGCTAGTGTAGATTTATTTTCTAACTTCCTACAACCCTCCGATAGATCCGGGATAGTCAGACCGTTCACCGCAGCCTCGTGATAGTAGATTTTCCAATTGCCACAGCAGGAGAAAAAAGTAGGTACGTCTGTCAGTTTTTTTAAGTTTAGGGTAGGGTTTGGGCCTAGTGTTGTAACTGAATAACTTGACAAAGAAATATTACTAACGGCAAAAAGAGCTTGTTTTGTAACCAATTCAGCAAGAATGCACCCAACAGCCCATAGATCCACCTTTTCCGTATAATATCTTGCGCCGTACAGCAGTTCGGGAGCTCTGTACCACCTGAAATAAACAAGAATCATTATACTTAGGTAAGTATGTACAGATGAATTTATAAATGTCTACTTTTAGAGGTTGATAAGCAGACTTTTTCAGCGGAGGCTGTTAATGTAAAACAATTATTACAAATTGACTATGTACCTACCGTGTAGCGACTTGGTGTGAATACGGCCTTCCACCGTCAGGCCAGTACAGCCGAGCGAGGCCCAAGTCTGCGATCTTCAGTATACCTTCGTGATTGATGAGCAGGTTCGCAGGTTTCAAATCCTACAAAATACTAAAAATAGTCACAACATTATATACATAGGTACCTAGTAGGTACAGTAGTAGGTACAATATGTGTACCTCTGCCTACCCCTCCGGGCTCCGGGGAATACAGGTGTGATCAATCATAAGAGTACAATTAACAAGCTAAAAATGTATCAATAAACACTATTTCATAAGATGATATTAATTAAATGACCAATAAGTATTTATATCTATAAGTAGGTATAAACTCGATGCACTTTCCTGTTGATTTTGCGGGAGGACGCAACTTGTCAAACAGATTAGAGATGTGCGCTACACAGCGCGATTAGAGCATCTATTTGCATATATTTTTATAGCTAACTCTATGTAAGGGAAAAGTATACATCTCTTACCCTATGCATCACGTAATGGGCGTGCATATACCGAGTGCCCTTCAGTAGCATTTGTGCGTAAGTCTTGACTCTAGGCAGGGTCAGCTCTTGCTGCGAGTGGTGGAGCATGTCCCACAGTCCTGAGCACATGTACTCCAGGACCAGCACCAAGCTCATGCCTCGGGGAAACATGTCGTATAGTTTTATTATCTGTCGAAATTAATGGTCTTAAAACTGATCCAAGTTCTTCTTCTTATGGTATGGTTGATAAACAACCTGGTGTCAGTGTTTAAAACGCATGTAGGCCTCTGACATGGCTTGACACACCGTTGAAACATCTCTCAGGAGTGCCAGTTTCCTCACGATGTTTTCCTTCACCGTTTTTAACTACTGTTAATTCATTTATAGTCACATCCAAGTTTATAGGTATTAAAACTCTAAACGACTCTTCGTGCACAGTATAAAGTATATAGGACCTAAGTAAGTACGAGATTTCAAGACTCAATCGCGTTAAAGTAGAAGAAAGTTAATACTGTCATTTCTACTTTAATAAGTAGGTAGGGATCTTGTCAGAGAGCAACGATCCCATTATTGATAAGAGTGCAACATAGTGTAGAAACTAGTCTTAAACCTGTCTAAATCATTAAGTTTCACATAGGATTTCTAAACCTTACGTATTTACACCGGAGCAACTGCAACGCCTTGATCTCCCTCATCACGTTTACTGGAATACCATCCTCGAGGTTTTTTATGAGGATCTTCTTCAATGCCACCTCGCGGCCTGTAGGAATATGCCTAGCCTTGAAGACCAAGCCATGGGCACCTTCGCCAATGCGACCTATCACTGAGTAGTTCGCTACGTCGTTATCCATTACTAATTTTTTGAATACGCTTTCTTACATTTCTTGAGATTAACGTTGTTGAAGTAAATCTATGAATCAACTCGGATTTGTCGTGTCCAAGGGTTTTATTGATACTGTTGTGTTATACTGTAGCTATGGTAACGACAAGCCAGCTGATGGGTTTGTTAACTGTGGGGGTACCAAAAAGGTTCATAACGTTACCTAAACTTTAAATGTATTGTGCGTAACCATATGCGTATCACATCTTAAAAGAACCTATAATTATCTAATTAGATATGAAGCCTTACAAATGCCTAGGGGACCGCATAAATAGGGCCTACCTACCTGAATAGGTAGGAACTTGGATGGAAGCTGCCCTTGCTGTAGTTTAGCATTAAAAGAAATATGGTTAGATTTAAGTATATAATTAAGGTGGTTTCATTAACCACGCCCAGAGTCCTAGTACTTGGATGGCCTTATTTCATGGCCATTCAACGCACCCACGGTATACCTACTTAGATAATAATAAAGTCGGTTTAAAATAGAATCTACACAGAGTCAACCTGGACCTACCTCACTTGTAACTTGTAACCTACTCAGATAAACCTTCACAATACGTAAAAGTAAATACAGCGAGATACCCGGCTTATCACAATTCCCCTCATTACTTCATAAGCATACCTATAGGTACCGACCATGTACCGACCCACCATGCGGGAGGTAGGTGTTTGAAACTACAATCTGATTTATTCATCCAAGTAGACACACATCGAAATGCACTGTTCGTTTAAAGTTTAGAACTGTGTCATAAGAAAGTACCTACTTGATACTAGCAAGTAGTTAGATCCTCCGTCGCGACAAGCTCTACATTACTATCATTTTACTCAATTGAGTCCCACAACTTGCACGCTGCAATAACCAGGGTATCTTTAAAACACTACGCTCGTCAAGTGTCTGTTCATTACGCTTTATTTACTATTGAAGTGTTTTCTCCTGAAGCTTTATCATAGTGAGTGCATAAACTTATGATCAATTTACTGAGTTATTAAGTCATCTAAAAGTTTATGGTGTTTCCTCATAAATGTAATCTATTCGGTGAGGTCATTGTAACAATGACGCTTGTAATTACAAGTAACATCGATATGTATGTTTGTACAGCCGTTCATTAAGTTTATTATTTCAGTATCTACCATTGTATATTCTTTAAAGTTCTCTCTTTTATTATTAAGTATACGTTATCAGTGATCGGACATAGTATTTATTGTGCTTATCTTTGAAATCCAGGAATACGAGCATGGGGCCGAAGAAGTTTTGTGCTGTGTTTATATTGGCGTATGTTTGCCATGCAGTGGACAGTGCCTCGATCCTCGCCCTATTTTCTACTCTGTCATATACGGACCATCTAGTTTATAGAGGATATGTTTCCTTACTCGCGAAGAGTGGACATTCCGTGGTGGTTATGACTCCTTACCCGGGACACTTTCACTATCCAGAAGCTGAGAATATTATTGAGCTCGATGTCGGCGAAGATTCGGCCCAGCACTGGGAGGAATATAAAAAGTTAATGACGAATACTGACGATTATCATCCGAGGTTGAAAGCTATGAATGAATTCTCGGTGAAACTAGCAATAGTGCAATTAAAATCTAAACAAATGACGGCTGTGTTCATCAACCCTAACATACACTTTGACCTGGTTATCACAGAAGCTGATGTGCCGTTACTTTATGCGGTGGCTGAAAAGTACAAGGCCCCTCACATTGCGATCACAACATCAAGTGGCAAGATCCATCAACACGAATCTAAGGGCAACCCTATTCATCCTATTTGGTATCCAGATGTAAACTCTTTGAGTTACAGGAATTCGAGTCTCTGGGAAAAAGTGATCGAGTTTAATCGCCACATTCAAACAAGAAACGAATATTATAACAATTACCTTCCGCTATGTGAGCTGGCTGCCAAAAAAATATTGGGTTTGAAGCGAAGTCTTCTACAAGTAGAATACGATATCGATTTGTTGTTTGTAGCCAATAATCCTGTTTTAAGTGCGAGCAGACCAAGTGTTCCCGCTGTTATTTACGTTGACCGCATGCATATCAAGCCGGGTCTGACATTGCCACAGGTTAGAAGTCAAATGTTAAAAATGCTAAACTAGTGAAACATGTTATTCTGCTTATGTTTTTTTTTCCAGGATTTGAATACCCTCCTAGACTCTTCTACGAAGGGCGTCGTTTACTTCAGTTTGGGAGCAATCCAAGAGGCTGAGCAGTTGTCGGCATCAATGTTACACACTTTAGCGGAAAGTTTCCGGGAGCTACCGTTCACTGTGCTTTGGAAAATTGGGAATACGACGATGTTCAACAAACCTGATAATGTCATTACTCAGACGTGGTTCCCACAGCAACAAGTTTTAGGTAAGTTATTATCAAAGCATCTGGAATCTAGAATAGCTTCAGATCGACTACTCAGCGTGGGTCCTGGGTTCGAATCCCGGGTCGGGCAAGGTGTGATTGGGTTTTTCCATTGGGTAATTTTACAGTCTGGAATTGTGTCCGGATGAAGGCAATAAGCTCGCCCCCTATTACACTGAGAACGTAAAATATCTGGCGAAATGAGGCTGTACTATATACTTTACTTCGGGGAAAAGGTATATCACCTATACAGGCGTGATGTGTTTATGTTGTTCTCTGATGGATCTTTTTTTTATTTTAGCTCATCCAAACGTGAAAGCCTTTATAACGCATGGTGGTGCCCGGTCTTTAGAAGAGGCAGTGTTTTACGAAGTTCCAATCATCGGGTTCCCTCTGGTGAAGTCTAGAAAAGTATTCATCAAAGAGATTACTGCGCAGGGAGCCGGCGAGATTTTAGACCCCTACAGGTTGGATAAAGAAACAATAAAGGACACCATTGCTGCAGTAACGACAAATGAGAAGTGAGTGACTTCTGATTGGATGTGTTTAGTTAATTTATTCACCAACGTACACTAACACTTTAGTATGCATGTTAAGATATAATATTGTTAGGTATATAATATTATACTAAATAATAAATAGTCATAGTAGCATATACTTAGTTAAGTAGAGTAACTACATAGGATTTTTTTTAAATAATTAGTAGTGCTGGGTGTAGCAATACTTTCTAGGTGATAACCTACTTTTAATACCTATTCAGGATAATAAAGTTTTTAACTAGTACCTAGCGCGCGCTTGCTAACTCGATATATAATAGGTATACTGTATACACATCTAGCTTACTAGCGTGTGCCTGCGACATAATAATTATAAGTAATGTGTTTAAGTACTTGCTATGCTTTCTAGCTAAGAGTCAGTTCGACGAGAGACTTATGCACTCCATAAATAAACGTAAATTACTGGGTTGGTTTGTCACGTCAATCATTGTGTAATCACAACAGGCGTGGCAGTAGTGAATCGTGTACCACAACAAACTTAACTTGCCAGACTGCCATCTTGCTGTGACGTGTCGTAACGTAATAGGCAATCCCTTTATACATACATATTTGTATTAATGTGCAGTGTCGTAACTAGTCTTATATGCACCCGATGCGAGCTTTTTTAACAGCACCCTTTTTTTTATTGTTTCTGGTTCTGGCCTGGTGATTTATGCGCACCTCTAGGGTCTGTGCCCTGTACCTGGGCACCGCTGGCACTGCCCCAGTTACGGCACTGTTAATGTGTTCATATAATTAAATAATTATGTGTTATGAATAGGTAGGTACATCATTTGTCTTCATTTACAGGTACCACAAGGCTATGGCCATACTGAGGAGCACGGTCGTCGATCCGATAATTTCTGGTCCTGAGAACGCTTTGTGGTGGACCGAGTATGTTTTGCGCCACGGCGAAGCACGCCATCTTCATTCTCCCGCAGTTGGCTTATCTATCTTTAAGTATTACATGTTAGATTCCTTATGTTATTTGCTAGTAACTATTTTCGTGGCTCTTATCCTTGCGATTTTAATGATACGATCCATAATACGTCGTCTGCGCCAGCGATTTTCGGGTAGTCGTAATGTTGATGAATCCAGCAAGTTTAAAGCATTGTAATAAATTATTGTTAGAAAGTACTTTAGAGTTTGTATTTCATGTAATTATTCAATGTTCATACTTAATATTGCAACTTTTATAACCAATAAAACTTTTTACCCTGTACCTTATGGCTTTTATATTATAATTATCATTAATTATTCTATAGTGGGTAAGTAAGAAAACTAGCGCATCGTTATTTCGATATTTTAGGTAATATCTTTATGGTAATATCTATGGTAATATAAAGCAAATGGGTATACATTTGTTCAACGTATATATTGGCCTATGTCCAGCAGTGGACTGCAACGGGCTGATGATAACGATGATGATCTACTGTTAAGTTTTTTGGATTTATCTAAGAATTTATACATTTACGATTATAAATTTTATTTAAAACCATATTAAGTTTTCGAACGGAACAAATAATTAGTTTATCAACGACATGAATGACGTCAAATATGACTGATGTCAAATAACTACAATTTGTTGATCTGAAAAGTGTCAAGTGAGAAGAACTGTAGATTTTGTTGTCTTAAAATACGACTGAATTTGGTTGACGAATTTCTCTGTAATTTCCATAAAATAAAGACAGCAAGCGTACCATTTACTAGATAAATCTTTCTAAACCTAATTATGTAAGATATTGACCATAAGGCGCAATGTCGGCTGTCAGAACATGTCCTGGACTTTACTGCGGTCGGACAGAGCTTGATGATGGGTCGTGGAGCGAGTGCGGGGCCTGCCCGCGAGGGTTCCGTACCAACACGTCCAGCTACTGCGTGCCCTGCACCGATGAGCCCGTGCTGTACGACGGCTTGTACCTTGGGTTCATGGTACTCTTGCCTATGGTTTTACATTGGTTTTTCATTGACATGGTTGCTGTAGGCAAAGGGTGAGTGTTTTTAGGATTGTTTTAGTAACGTTCTTATGTTGATAAGCTGGATTGAGAGGTTGTTGTTACTATACACTTAAGAAAGATATTTTTCTTTAAAACAATTATTATTATGCTCTTCGTGCACAAACAAACACTTGTGGTATCTAACTGTGAGTGTAAGGAATGATATTGTAATATATCTATGCAATGTCTAGTAGTAAATTGTTAAAACATGCACCTACCTTATTAAGTACTAAAACAAATAATTTATATTTCCAGCACTAAGAACATTCTAGTACAACACATATGTGCGTTTGTGGAGGTGGCATCAGGCACGCTGGCCGCACTGCTGGTTTTACCACCAACGGGCAGCATTGCCCTACATGTTTGCTCTCCTAAAGCATTGTCGGACTGGTACACATTACTGCACAACCCCCAACCTGACTATAAAGAGACACTGCATTGTACACAAGAGGCGGTGTACCCTTTGTAAGTAGGAACATGAGACAATTATCCTTACAGTAATAGAATATATGGATGGATGCAAATGGCAAGTTGTCCATTCATGTGGCATTTTAAAGGCCTTGGTTTAACAGTAGACATCTTTCGGCTGATGATGATGAATAGAATATATGTCTGACATAAGAAACATAATTAATTAGTATTCATGTGAACTTAAGAAATAGATTGACAATTTACAACAATATAGCTTTGTACTCATTTCTAACACAAAAAACTTATCATAGCCAAATTTCTTTTTAATCTATCATAGACTATTTTTGTTTTTAGGTATACAGTTGTGCTCCTGATATATGCATTCAGCCTGCTGATGACTATAACTTTGAGGCCTTGGCTGTTGACATGGGACTCCTCTAACCCGGGCAAGAAGGCTATATACTGTGCATTGTACTTCTATCCAATACTAGTACTGATACACACTGTCGCTGCGGGTTTGATTTGTAAGTATTAATCTTACACACAGACATATATTTGGGAACAAAAATAGAATATAATATAAAGAGTAAATGTAGGATTTGTCTTAATGCGAATAGCAATCTTTTCTAAACAACCAACCATTGGATGGATAAGTACTGGAAATGGAATGATTATGTGACAGTCCATGGTGTACAAATGCTAGAGTTTTGTCCCACCTATTTTATGTTTATTAAGCATACTTATGACACAGGCGAAATGCCTTGCGTAAAATATTATTTGTTTATTAACAGAAAACCAGATCATTATTATTGAAGATTGTAAATGCTTTCTCTTTGTTTCAGATTGTTCATTTCCCTACATCATCATAATAATATCAATGATGACGTCAGCATCGCACTTCTCCATAAAGATCGAGCAATCGGCGCCGGCGCTGCTTATGTCTTCATTGACTAACCCAAGGAACTTGTTAATACTGTTGGGACATTGGCTGGTCCATGCTTACGGGATTATTTCTTTGACTGGGTTCAAGGAACTTTGGTACTTATCGTTGGTACCTGCTCCAGCGTTGTTTTATATCCTCACTGCACAGTTTACCGACCCCATGAAGATTCATAGTGATTGACAGAAAACACAAACAAATGTAAAGTGTGGTCTTAATTGAGTAAAATGATTGTTTAATCTATTGTGATATTCTAGTTGTAATATAAGTTGATCATTTGTAAGATAAATAAATATGTTAATTAAATAAGTTAGATAATAAAAATAATTCTGGTACTTCATTGCATCCCTCCCGGAAGATTTAGTTGGTCTCGACATGTAGCTATGTGAGGTACTTATGAAGCGCCGCCGCGCCGGTAGGAGGTTACATTCCCTTTTGGAAAAGATGATTACTAAGAGCATTTTATATGGTCCATTAGTATTACAATTAGTTTCAGATTTGCATCGAACAAAATACTGGCGTAGTTTCACCCTAAGATCAGTATAACATCGCATCTCGCTCGATACTACTGAATTTTATATTCGGAAAAAGCGTTTAGGTAGTTTTCAGTAGCAGCACGTAATTTATTATAGTATTATTTGTGTATAAACTATACACCTCTGTCCATCGGCGAATACGGGCATGATGATATGTTAATGTTTTGTGTGTGTTATGTTAATTAAAGTTTGACAATTACCTGCTCATAGATCTGCGTGTTCAATACCTAGACTTTGTAGGTATTATACAGGCATGTACCACCTACCTACTTTAAATAAAAGTTGTAGGTACCTTCCTATTATGACTATTCGACGGGCGTTAGGTGATGTGTAAACACCCTTAGGCTTCGGTCTCGAAAATACGGGAACATTTCAAGAAAGTTAAATGCTGCGCAAAGCGGTTTTAGGGAAAAGGTAAAAATATAACAAATACTTTGAGTAGATAAATGTACATTGCTACATATTACCTAAAGCCAGATTAGCTAATACCCGTTGCATGACTAATGATTATATGCTGCTAATGATGGTAAATTCTTGTAAGCAATTAAGTAGTTAAATTTAAACGTTAAATTGTGGAAGCAAGTCGTCGCTTTACGCTGCACGTGGCGGCATCTTGCTCCCACATGGTAAATTGTCCTGCTTTAAGAGTTCATGGTAAGGGGGCTGGACTACCTACCGAGGTATTTATAGAAAATATTTTGATATCTGAATGATTAATCTTTATATGTTTCGTATACGTACATAATGCTCATTTAGGTACCTACACCACATAAATTATATTAACGCCCCCTACTAAGTGCCCTTTAAAAAATATGTAATAGAGCCAAAACCGTCGTCAAACGACACTAGGCATCTGAACAGTAAATGCAAAGTGTTGCCAACATTGTGTCAGATAAAGAGGCCATTTTATTTCCTGTCCCAAAACTGGTTCGCGGCGAAACTAAGATGTAAAAAGTAGGATTGTATCTACAAGAGATTGTAGAGGTAGGGGTCATGTTAAATGCAAAGCTCAAGACAAAGGCCGAGGCAGAATAAAAAGGAACGGTGTCGTTTATAGGCAGTCTCATTATTAAACGCTTTCTTTCCTTGACTCGCGAAAAAAGCGACGGAGGCGTCCTGAGCCGACCGCTATCTTATTTGTTTACTTATCTTTACACGTATTTCGTTATTAGATCCTATCGCCTTTCTAAAGCGATGTTTTCTTTGAGCTAACATTGCTACTTGTGGGTAAGCATTATTTTATTCAGGTAGGTACCTACTTATATGATAGGAATATTCTTCAAGATTTATTTTTTTAATCTCCATGACCAGAAGAAAAGAATTCTATTATTTAGCTTCTATTATTTGATAGAGCATACCTAATGTTCGATCTTCGATATTAAAATTTTGATAATATTTTGAATCAATTTTTTCTGCACATTTCAATCAGTATATCCGTATTCTTTCAATTCATTATACGTGCATTATACTTGTAGTAACAACTACTTAGCGCTAGAACTTTGATGGGGTATGGCAGCTACCACTTGCAATCGTTTTATGTGCATTACCGACACGTACATAAACATGTCGTTGTAAAGTTTATATTAGTTTTACGTTCCTGTCTACTAAAAGCTTGCTGCATAATATAACATGGACTTAAAATAATATTATTCAGTAATTAGGGATAAGCAGGACGAAGGAGTTTTACTTGGAGGAAGCTAGCAGCATTAGTGGTTTGCTGCATGATTTTTAACTTACCAAGAATCACATCGAAGTAGGAGTGTTGCTGATCACACATACTGAAGGTCACACCTGTTTCTCTGAGGAGTAAGCTAGACAGGGATTGCAAGAATTCTGAGCCACCTACTCCTCTTATTTGCCTCATTCTCTTCATACATGCTTGTCGGTTTAGAAGTCTGACCCTTTTTTTTTTCAGATCCTTTCTGACTAAAAAACAAACCAGCATTTGAATGTGCACTGTGCAAGTATTTATTTATCGGTAGTGTCAGGTTATTGGCTTTATCTGGCGCTATATGTTTCATGTTGACGCTGTCTCGAGTCACACAATGAACAAATACGGACTATAAATTATGTACGAGTTCGTCCCTGGGGAGGCTGAGGACAGAACAGTGGCAGCTAAATAATTCTTCATCCACAATCCACATAGGTACATACATTCATGTAGTAGTTGCTACTACTATTGTATTTACTACGAAAAACTACTTTCTACTGTATTGCCAGGCAAACATTAGCAATTAGCACGTATTTTTTGGTTAGAGAAGTGTTTATGTAATAGGTACTGCTTAAATGAATACCTATCTTCAGACAATACGAACGGGAATAAACCCTGAAAACCCTTGAGGTCTCCAAAACACCCCGCAGGTCTCCAATGTTTAATTACGGTATTCTCATTTAGTCGCGATCTTGTAGTTTTTAATGCAGTTTCTGGCTCAGGAATGCTCTTCTTCGGAGACCAAGATATAAACGTTCTTGGCACGTATCTCTGAAAGTAAAAAGTCACTCAAGATATTTCAGAAACTGCTAACTAAAGTTAAATTAGAAATAAAAATATGTGGTAAAACACTCGTCCTATCTGCAATATCAAAGATTGCTCTTCAGATAGACAGAATATAATTATGATACCGTGCTGCGCTCTCATCGATTATGTTCGCATTGCTTGGTTCTAATGGTACTCAGAATGAACGTAAAATAAATTATAGCTTTATGAGACATGTGTAGAGTATAAGAGGCAATCGAAACATCGGAGGTCTAAAATCTGTTAGGTACTTTATTTATATGTACTATATGTTATTATTATTTAATTTTTATTTAATTAGTGTTAATTATTTTTTATGTAAGGTCACTATTATAATGGGGCATACCTGTAAAGATAGTGGTTAAGGATGTTAATAAATAAATAATTTTTTTTAATAAAAACATTTCCTTATTGCTTTTATCATCGTGTAATTTTAAAAGGTTTTTTTCGTTCAGGAATAAGAAATTCAAATAGGAACTTTACAAATAATAAAATATACGCAATAGTAGTTGAAGTAGATACTTATTTATTTTTTAAGGAGGCCTTTGTCCACCATGACCCGCCAGCCTCATCGTACCGTAATGTAATCTACATGGCACTAAGATACTTAATGATACTGCACAAAATTTCTATCTTTAATTTCTGCTATATATTTATGCTGTAATGCTTACTTTTATATGCAACCATGCTTTTAGATCGGGTTACTTTTTACCCGAAAAATGGCCGTTTGTTGTAGGTTGGTAGTTAGTAACACACTCGTTAACAAACTCGTTGCGAACATTTTGGGGAGTGTCGCGGCTTGCGGCAGAAAACGAGTGCTTCGTTCGTTTGCGGTTCGGATGAGGCACAGACAATGAACGCCGTCCGGCCTTTGTGCCCACACCTGTTATTAAAACTCCTGTGAAGCGTTGTTCCCGCTGTGTGAAATATCTTCCTGTTTACATATGTTCTACATTAGCTCTGTTGATTTATCGCAGCACCTTACCGTTTACGTCGCGATAATTTCATAGAAAATGAATTTCTTGTATTAAACTATTTAACATTGTTAGACAAATATTGTTAGGCATCTTTTGGGCTCATATAAAATTATACATAATACACCTGCGTTACAGTTTACATTTTACCTCAGTATTTATAAGACGAAATAATGGTCTTTTAAGAAAAATGGTTTTTGAACATTATAATATTTTATTCCAAATCCATCTTTAGTCATCTAGATATAGCTATGTGAGTAAATATAAGTGTCAACACATCAATCTGTAAGTCTGCAATGTATTCGTTTATGTAAGTAATGTTACGGTAGTATGATGGGAACGGCGAGATTTCCGCTTTGAAACAAGCACTTATGCATATTAGATTACACAAAGCTATTCCCTGTCAAACAGTCTAAAATTACTCATTCCGGTATACCAACTTGGAAATGGACGGTGCTACTACATTGAATTCAGTACACTTTAAAAAGCAATATTTTGTTTTAATAGAACATTCGATTATTAGGAAAACTGCAAATACATTTCAAGCGCTCTACTCGCGGAAATAGAAAACAAGATAGGTACGCATAAAACTGTTTCAAAAATCCAGAAAAGCTTGCCCAGTAACAGGTGTATCGAATATTTCTATAAAAATGTTTTCTGTGAAAACCTTGCATAAAATGGGACGATGCAGTGCATTGAAAGCAAAATCGTGGACTGGAAACCTGTGAACGTTCTGGAACCATTGAATAGGAGAAATAACGAGAGAGGGCGCCAGTTGTCGATGAGCCATGAGTTCAACATCTACGTAGTTCACTATTACATGGTTTGGTACACTGCACATGAGATTCTGAGATCTCGTTCAATTTGTATTGCATAGAGACTCGATGGTTTTTTGTTTCTTTTGTATCGTAATTCGTACTCTTATCTAGCTTAATGCTATTCGTAATTTTTTATTTAGGAGGACTAAAGTGCAAGGTCTTGGAATGTTGGTCGGGAGGATTTTCTCTTGGCCTCGTTTTGGTTTTGGTGTGAATTGGTGGCGTAAAGCCTGGGTTTCGTTGAGCTTCATACCTGGTGCCACTTGCCGGTCAAACCGTACCAGAAAATGCCATTCAGTGAGAAGCTAAAAATGCATAAACAATCTGATTTGTTTGTTTTGCAGTCATCCTAAATACAAATTTGAATTCCTCATCTGCACAAGGTTCTATATCTCCCTTCCATAACTCCAACCGAGCTGTATTGTGCACAAAATACTACACTGTAAAAAAACGAGGCGAGTTTAAAGTCGTGTTCGTTTTACAATTCTCTTCCCAAAAGATTGCTGAAGTTTTCCGTCACTTGGCGACTAAAGCAAATGCGTTTACGATCGCAGGGGCGCGCGACTAGTCGCATTTACGGCCGGCGCAACGCATCGTTAACTGCAAAGTTTTTCCAACGGAATACTAGATGCGATAGATATGCAAGTACACGAGTATTTCAAACTACTTGTGCTGCAAACCTGCCTGATTTTTAACCTACTTTTAAACTATTGAAGTTTTGACGTTGGAGTTGAATTTAAAAGAGGCATTGCGGTATGTTTACAATTTGAAGTGCAGAGCTCTGGCTGGCTCGCTAAAATACCAACTGAACTGAAACTTATTTTACTGGCATATTTGTGTGTTTACAATTACCAGCTGAAATTGGTTGGGTTGTTCGGTAAGAATAACATTTATTCCAAAAATATCTGTAGGTTTAACTATCAATAACTGTTTATCTGAAGAATATCTTACCTACGGTATCTATTTGTAATTCTACATGCCGAAATGTCTTGCATACCAATTGTGGTCATCATTTACGAATGTTTTAATGAATTTAATTACGAACAAATCATAATATTATTGCGCAATAACTAGAATCGTAGCTTTCCATGATGTCGGTTAAAAAGTCACGTGTTCGTTGTTAATACGATCCATATCTTCGCGCGTTTCTGTAGGTATTGTCATCTAGAACACGATGTCACTAAAACAAAAAGAAGAAATACAAACGGCAGGTCTTCTTAAATATTTATAGTACTGAACAATATTTATAGATTAAAGTTGTCCGTCTGTCTCAAAGGCCCTGAGATAAGGTTACAAACTCAAAAAAAAAATCTTTAGGCTTCATTTATTTAGGGTTTGATGAACTTGGTACTTGTCTTTCTGTGTAAGCAGAAAAGATCCCCTTTCTCCCTAAAGCTAAAGATAGACATCTGTGATAGGATAAGCTATTTTGCAGATTTTAAATGTTAAACTATTTTTTAGTTTCAATTCACACTATTAATATCAGGGCTGATGATTGATAGTCTCTCGTTAACGTTAAATTGGCCGTCCTGTTACGCCAAATTGATTGCGATGGGTAATTAGGTTTCGAATAAATTAATTAAGGGCAACATTCAATTATAATGGCAATATGGTTGCGTAAATAATGCCCGGTATGTTACTTACATGGAGCTTACCTCAAATAGCTATGGATGGTTCATTTTCCATTACCTGCACTGGTACTTAGCTGGTTACACGAGGGAGTAATATGTTTGCGCTCATGATAATAAACATTGGACTTGCAGTACATTCACATTTCACAAGACTACTTACTAATTTTGTTCAATGAGCGGCATAATTCTAAACTGCTGACTGTTGGGGAGTGTTCCGAAGAACAAAACAGGACGGCATTGGCTCGTCCTAGAAATCTTACCCAGGACCTTGCGTTCGATTGTCGAGTATACATATCGACGTATAGACTATTGGCCCGGGTGACCACTGGCAGTAAATGGCCAATGTAACCACACGAGCGTGTAAGGGTTAATGCCTACATAATTCATATTTACTAACCCTACATTAGCTATTAATGTACCTATTAGTTCTGAAAGCCCGAATTTTTCACTGATATTTTTTATTATTTTCCTAATATGTGTAGCGGCGCTGGGGCTCACATCATTCATTTTTATCGTGGAGAATTCTCATTAATCGTCTTCTGCCACCCTTAGGCGGTTCACGAAGTTTTCTAACTATGCCATTGGTCTTTTTGAAACTAATACTAAGTGGTTCTTCTTGTGTGCTTGGGATTTACTGGCATAGAGCTATACATGGCTTGAGAGCTGAAAGGGCCCGCGGATCGTTCTTGCAGTCCCGTTGCATTATTTGTTGTGAGTCTGGAGACTGATCAACAGTTTGTCTTGGGCTCAAATTATTATTATACTGTAACTAAATGCTAAATTTAAACACACATTAACATTAATATCACAAATTATTTTGTCTGGTATCAACCTACTATTTTTTATTTATTTTTGTGAATGATTGATTCACGTCGTCATCCAAACGATGGTTAATCATTCAATAGTTCTAGATTAGCTACAATATAAAACTGATGCACAGAAATGCGTATCCATGCGAGAACACAGATAATACGACTGACATGAAAATTCATGGAATGATTTTAAATATCTACACCGTCGTCATTTTATTGATGGACAAGCAAATTTGATCAATTTCGATTTAGCTCGATGTTAAAATTAATTAATCATTAATTTCATCGTAGGTAATGTTATTTTTAAACGTTTTAGTAAATAGAGTGATGTTGGTTCTGATTGTTAGACTCAGAATAGCAGCTAGTTTCGTAAATATATTTTGGAAGCTTTAGCAGTGATATTAGTTATGTATGTTTTGATGTAATTAGTGAAGATGCAAAGACTCTATACGTGGTATATCGACTCCTAGCTAATCATAGCTTCGCGATGCATAATAATCCATAACGAATTCTCTTTAAATAACTGTCCGTAGCAAGTGCAGCTTAACCTTAAGTCTAACAATGGAGCGTAGCCGCGAGCTACTTAAAATAAAACATAAGTAGGTACTATACGTAATTCCTTGAACCTGAAAGAAACTGTTATTGTTACGTTTGAAGGTTGGTCTATATAGGTCCGACGTTTACTTAACCGAATCTTGCCGACCCACCATTTAGGGGCTCTTATAGTACGAAAGAGAATCGCTAAAAACCCTGTCATGTACACGCGTTGGAAGTGAAAATGTTTACTTATGTTTCTACTGTACGATAATATTTATCTTCCTAAGTATACATTATTGCGTAGTTCACTGAGTATTTACAGTGCTGATAAGGCCTGCGCACGTTAATAATAACGTGCTGCCAAAGCTTTACAAATACGACGAAAACACATTTTATGCAAAGTTCTGCGGTTATAAACAGTCGTACATCATGGCCCACTGATTAGTGGTTACCCGCACATTGCCTAGCTTCACTAGCAAAAATATTCAATATTCGCAGCCAATACAGTGGACTGGCGAGGGAATGGGTGGCGGGCGAGCCTCCTCGCCGGTCCATTAACCCCCCCGCTACGTTTATTCGCCGGAATAGTGTGCAATAAAATGCTAGCGCCGACCGGCCACTGGCCACAGCAAAAAATACACTCCCTAAATATTATTCTTCTGAAGTGAACTAGCGGATAGATACCGTGGCCGACGTGGATGGCGCGTTCCACAGACTGCGTTTCCATATACAAATAAAAACGCTCGACCGAAAGTTTGAAGCTGAAATTTCAATGCATTTCTGAATGATGCAGTGACTCTCAATACTCTGCGCATGTTTTGATAGCCCTCGTACTTTGAATTAGTTTTTAAAATAAAATAAATTGGCCGTCGTTTGTGGGGTATAGTGGATCATAAGTGGTGTAGGCATGAGCATGGCCAAATTGCCCAATTTGTGATTGGATGAGAAGAAAAACCGCAGTGAATTTCTATGTAAAAATATGATTAAACCTACTAATGGAAATACAGCCCTTATAAGTGACAAATAACTGCCGAATCCACTAAATTGTTTTCGTGGAACATAGTTCATGCCGTTTTATTTTGTTCTAACACAGTTGCGTCAGTATGTTTCAGCATTTTTTTCGGAAAAAAGTGTTCGTTTGAGCGCGTTGGCTGGGCCTGACACACACGGACAGTTAATGTAAGGGCCGTCATACAACGTTAATATAACGTGTACCTGGGCAAAACAGATTGCGTTTGTCTATGTAAATAATTATTTGCTGTTATACTTTCATTAATGTAGCAATAGCAACTTTATGATATACATTTTCTTGAATAGCTGATCGTCATTTTCTGTATCTTAATTAATAACTACGACTTTTTTGATAGAGTAAAATTCAATACAGTAAATTATGTCAAATATTCTAGTGTTCTATTTTGTAAGCATCTTGATATTACTATTATTGTTAAATGACTGAACGGACGAATCATGAAGTTGTAAAAGAGACTGATTTTAAAAGTGAACGTTGCTTTATTCCGTGGCTTTCAACCAACACTTTTGTTCTCAATCTGAACTCGTTCAAGTATCCGTCCGCATTTTTATTTCGGCCATTTAAACCTTACTTTACGCTGCCGTTACGATCTTTTAACGGTCGCAGTAAAATGTATTAAATGAGTGTAAGTGCGTACATGAGTAGGTATATATTTTTACTTATTTTAAAATCAAAACGACTGTAAAGGTTTTAAGGTTTAGATTTAATTGTCTTGGTTAAATACAATCAGCGACTCTATGCTACTTGAATGATGTAGGCATTTAGAAGAAGGTTTTGTAAGTACATCAAGATAATACTTATTAAATATTCTTGACGGACAGCACTCATACCAAAAGGGCACTTTTTGGACGGTAAAATGTGTACGGCATCATATGGGTACCCATAGCACCCACTGCAGTTATCCAATGTGACCATTCTGTGTAGATACAGGTACAAAATGCTAAACTGATAACACTGTTAATTGGATTATATCGTGCAAGAATTGATCACTGGGTGAAAGTGACAGGTAATAAGCATAAGGAGCTCCTTTTGCACTTGTGGTACCTCAGCTAAAGAAGACTCATACCGCGGTGAAATACATAATTATTGAGACGTAATAATATTATGCATCGAGCATACAAAGTTTATTTCTTCGTGCTACGTAAATAATAAGTCAGCCTGAGCCCACAGACCAGTTGGATGAATTCCCAATTACAGAAGGGAAACCTCTCCTGGTTGCAGAAACGCCGCAGGTAATTTTGTGTATTGAAGCTGCTATAGGTACCTACATCCAATTCTCAGTGATGCAGGTAGAAAACACAAAAACACTTAAAAACAATTTGTAAGGCATTAATTCATCTTTTTACAATTTTGCCGGTTTGAAAAACGCGGTAGTAATTTTGCTGCGTTCCCAAGTCAAATTAAAACAGTAAGGATTTAATTAAATGTGGTAATGGGTGCTCTTGTAAAAATCGCGTCGCCCGCGCCCGTCCTGCTTGGAGTGCTCGCTGCATCTGACTTAATCCCTTATAGACAGAATTAATGTCCAGTACATATAGATGTAAATTGCCTTAGAGAATTTTAAATGCGAACTCTTATTTACGTTCCCTCTTTGTTTGCGAACGGACAAAGAACTGTCTGAGCCGTAAATTGAATGGTTTACCGAATTCGGTTTTCAATTCGAAACGAATCTTTTGAATGACTTCAACAAACAAACAAACTTTGGTACATATTTTAACAAAAAGTAATGTGTAACTTAACAACAACACTTGATACTTTGTGAAAAATATAAGTTATTCGTTGCTTTACATTGTTGTGTTAGAATATTTAAGAAAATGAACGGGGCCGAGACAAAGACGGTTGTCGTTGATATCTTATCTGCTTTTGTTGAGTGAATGGGATGAACAAAGTTGTCAATTTGTTGACCTGGAAGGCTATTCTTTGTTAAATATTGTACAAATATTTTCATCGAAATATTTTTAATTACACCATATTATAAAGGAAAATGTTATGTATTCTAAGTGATTGGTTATAGTTGCTTTTTGTGTCTTGATGCTTCTGTGTAAATAGCATAACTCCTGTTGCCATTTATTGAGCTACAATGACGTAGAGAATTTAACCAAAATTACGGAATTATTACGCACAATAAATATCTATGCTTTTATTCTAATATTAAAGAGACTGATAATGTTTGTAATCTTTGAAACAAAGTATCTATCCGATTTGCAAAATACTTCCTCAGATATTTAGAATGGACATTTAGGGTGGACATAAGCTACTTTAATCCCGGAAAAGATATTATAACCCCTATTTATAAAAAAATACAATCTAAGACCAAGGATTAAAATGATACCTCACTGTCGTTTGCATAACAAAGAATACAGATGTCAATAGACTTAATACGGGGTTCAGTTAATGCTGATAAGATCCTCGTTTATGAATAAGAGGGTTGAAGTCGTTGGCTAAATCTGTTTTACAATAATCTGGTTTGAGAAAAATAATCAGAAATGTTCGTGGTTTTAATTACAAATGGTATTTTTTAAAGCTTCTCTCAGTTTAAACAAATGCAAATGATTCAATGGCTTACATTGAAGGCAGTCTAAGGCCGTATTTTTAAATGATACGGAAAAATACGTCATGATTTCCATAAACAATGGTTTCATTTCATGGTTTAATTGTTTGGTAGGAAATGAGAAATATTGATTATATATATTATTTATATATATATTATATATATTAAATTGCTTTGTTCTGTTTTTCAGTCGCATTATTTTGGTGGTGTTATGACACAACCATTGTGATGGTTTTTAAGTTTTACTTTTTATTGATACGGTTGAGCTCAGTATGTTACAGTTTAATTAAAATACACATGGTTTATTCAGCAAAATATCTGTAGAATGGATCATTACGTTCATAAAACGAGTAGCCGCATATTAAACATTGCTGGTATGCGTTTAACATTCTCTGTTAATAAAACTACACATAAGTACCACAACAATAGCTAGGTATTATCTGCAGTCGTTATCATTATATTGCCACATCACATCACACTACATAAACCTACTACCATATTAACAAAATCAAAATTTAAAATTATTAAGTTAATAATTATTATGTACTCATTTGTTTATAATCTCTGTAATTTTCGCATTTATAACGATTGATGATATCTAGCAGCATCCTATAACCCCATTAAGTAAAATTCATAGATTTTATACTTCTATCAATCTGACTGAGAACCAATGGGGTTTTTACGTGAAAAGGAACCCGTAGATAGAGAGGAGGGATGAATGATATCAATCGGAAAGAAGTGAATGCAGAGTCGACGGATAAATAGCTTCAATTGAAAGGATCATGTATTGTGCCGCGACGCATAGTAATTGGTAAATCGCAGAAAGATCGTCATCTACGGATTTTTTTTCGGGACGAGCTCACCGCTCGTACCTATCATTGTAACTCCTGTAAACCAGGATCTACATGATAACCGTTACCAACCATCAAGGCAATGAAGTTCAAGGGGTCCCAGAAAAAGACTTGGCCGTCTTGGAACTTGCAACGGAAGTGATAATGAAAGGATTTATAGGAAATCAAAATATTTTATTTTTATTTTGTAGAACATAGGTTATATGTTTTTAACAAAACATAAGATAGGAGTAGTAGGAATAGATAATAATTTAGTTTCCATTTTCCTGCATAGTAAGCGGGAGACGTAAAAACTAATTGCCAAAATCATCATATGGGATCTACTATTGGTAGTTTGAACCAATGGCTGAAAGTTTGGTAACCACGGTTCAGTCCAGTTTTGATCTGAATTGTGACTGGACCCTGGTTTGGATACTAAATGTAGCTTTGAGCAAGTCATTATTGGTAGTCTATTGGTTAAGAAAAAAAAAACCCTAATAAAGTGCCTACCGTCTACATGACACTGCTTAAATTGTCTGTTAGACGCAAAGGCCGAAGATGATTATTTCATTAAATATGGACGCGTGTTTTGGTATCTAAATCGAACGATATTATACAAAATCTCTGTCTACACGTGCCTAAAATAATAACGTTAGAAGTATTGTTCTTGCTCGTATAAAGCAACTGCCCAGTGCCCACTCCATAGCACAAGTTATTGTACAGAGAAGATTGAACATTATTCCATTATTTCCTATTTTCGGTTCCCACGTGTGGCGTAAAAGCGTATTTTAAAACACCATCGTTTTCGTTTCAGACAGGTCCAAAGATTATATGGCAGAAATATTAAAGTTGGTAAGAATAAGGTGTCGCGTAAACCGTGTCTGGGCTCTCGAGGGAAATGAAATTGCAAAATATGTCCGCGGGATGGAGTGAACGTGTGTGCCTGCGACAGATACTCCATTATACCGGCCTACTTATGTGCTAGACTATCTCGTTATTATGATACAGCATAGAATATTAAGTTTCATACTGAATGAGATTGATGTTATTTGTCAGTACTGGTTTATTTTTTAATAGATTTACAGTAGATTATAAGTTACTACTAAAGTTAACATTTCTTCCTCTTTAGTGTTACGCTTGTTATAAATTTATCAGCCCTTTGTTTCTATCTTGGTAATAAAGAATAGCTATATTGTTTGCCAAATATTGAATGATGTAATAATGACTATAAAATCATACAGTTTTGCCGGAGTACATAACAGAATTTAGCTCATAAACGTTGAGCGCCATTTGTTTTCTTATGCAAAACCAACATCAATTTCAATGAAATCTGCTCACATGACTTATTATTCTTTCTCTTCCTAGAAAAGCTGAATATATCCCAAGTTAACATCATCAAACACAGATACCTATTACTTTCGTTACGTGCTTCGGCGTCAAATAGATGTAGGGTGCCTCCAGCTTCGCTTTCTCACGAGTAAGGTTACAAAGAGCGTATTTTTCCACGTGATCTTAGCGGTGATCCGTCGCGCCGGATCACGTACAGAATTTATTGGGCTCTCTAATAAAACAGAACACATTTTCTGCATTCTGACGTAACGTGCGCCCGGGGCCGGCCCAAGACCGGGTAATCACGAACGGCTTAGGGTGTTTACTCAGACACAATCATGACTCTTCCAATCAGTTATTGCAGATTAAGTTTGGTCTTTATAGAGACTTCCCTTTTTAGGTACTTTTCGTTTATTAGTTTACTTTGTATAGGTACTAAAACAATTTTTGGGAGTTTTAGAACGATGAGCGGCTTTATTGCGGCGTAAGATTTTATTCTAGCAGATTTGATAAGAACCTTTAAATCTAGCGTTTGCAATTTTTTACACTAACGCTACATATATCAAGTTATAAATTAAATCTAACTTATTTACATTACATTTGTAGATGCAAGCAAAACTGCATTTTCATATAGAATGCTAGCGTTATTTTTTACACCAATCCTTAATTAATTAGTCTTACACGCTTTTGATCGATATAAAAACTATCGATGATGATATAATTCGAAAAAAGAGTATCGAAAACATAAGTTCGATTAACTCTACGGATAGTTCATTCTATATTTGAAATATTTAAAATGGCCAAACGTTTTGCTTACGAGTGGCCATTTACTTGATTTATCAGTTAATTTTGAATATAGGCGGTAAGTGCTGAACATAAAAGTTTAAAGAACGAGGGCCGAACATTTGGCGTCACAAACCAATAACGGTCCGCTATGCATCATTGGAAAGTACTTTTTAATGTTATACCTTGTACTATTGTACTATTTTTTGTAGGAATTGTAGCGGTGAGATATCAGCAGTATCCTTCTTTCGTTTATCGGGGTTACTTTATTAAGTACTACAAGGAAACCGATTTAACACGCTTCAATGATGTACACCATAAGCTTTAGTTGTCTTTTAGTCATTTAACGCGTCTCATACTTATAATTCATGAGATACTTGAAACCAGCTTCCATACATTTTAGCCATTTATGTAACTCAGAACGGCCAGAACACAGATTTATAATATAAACCTGACCATTATTCTTCGGGTGTTGGAAGAAATTCGATTTAGAGTGTTCGACAAACAATTTATCTCAATAAGTCATTTCACTTACCTACCGTTTCGAGTTACAGAATAGATACGGTGTGGATAATTGTTGCCGTCCTTTTATTTTCAAAAAGTAGACTTGATATAGGTAGGGCTCATGGATGCTATAAAGCTATATTGTTTAAGCTAAATAACAATGCAATTTCTGGATATGAAACGTTATGCAATGAAATCTAAAAAAAAAAACAGTTTTTTAATTATCAACTGCCGTACATTGCAGTGCGGCTAAGCATAGCAATGTATAAATGCTGTCGCTACGTGCAGTGTAAAGCGGCATCTTGCTTCCACAACGTAAACTGCTCTGCTTCAAGAGTTCATGGTAAGGGGCAGTAATCGATATACCATATAAATGAATCCGTGAATGCGTTTTATAAATAGCTATCAGGTATACCTACTTAGTAAAAGGAAATGGAAAATGAAATTTTAATATCACTTGCGAAGAATACGTAAATATGTTACGTGAAAATTCCTGAACGATTTAAAGCTTTGAAACCAGTATGATTGCATAAACTCATGATATCCGTATTAAGGAAAATCTTAAAGGAAGTTTCGTGTTGAAAGCACAATATTTTGTTGCAATCACGTTAATGGTTTTGGCCTTATCGTTCTTTCTCTGTCACGACGGGAATGTTGAATTATTCAGATAAGAAAGGAGTACGGAGTAAAGTAATGGAAATGTCTCGAAGGTTTCCCCAAAAAATGTAATAAAGCCAGGTTTTGTTGTATGCTACTGTTAAAGTATTTGTGATATACGCTCTGTGGTGTATGTGCGGTATCGCCAACAGATAGAGCCACTTGGCTATACGCCAAACAATATGGCGTATTTAAAAAAGTGACAGGTTTTTCCGACGTTCACTTTATATTTGCATTACGACGTAATTATTCCCTAGAATGGGAATTAAATGGATGTACTTTAAGTGATAGCAATTTATCGTTTTGGGATTCGTTTTCAGGAATAGCTCATTGTTTTGTACAGGTACGATAGTTATGTGAAATTAAATACTTCTCTCTTTGAGGATTTTACTCTAGGTACTCTACGTAGGCACTGAACTGAGTTTCATGGAATTTTATACACACAACTGTGTATAATACACACAATTTTGGACTGCCCAGTATCCAGGGTGCATCGGACTATTTGATACTCAAGTCACTCGTGGAGAATATTTAAGGTTTTTTTATCATGAGAGTGAAAGGAAGTGTGGGTACTACTCTTACAATATTGGTTGTATCAAGGCAAATGCATTAGAATAAATGATGATCGGCAGACGATGATTCTGAAGAAAACAGAATCTACGATTAAAAAGGAATTTAATAGTTTCTCAAGCGGAATGATATCGTGATGGTCATGACTATACACAGTGTGATGGGTTTGACCATGTAGAGATCATCATCATCATCATCAGCCGGAAGAAGTCCACTGTTGCACAAAGGCTTCCCCCTTTTAGAAGGGGGCGGTGCTATAATCCCCACGCTTGGCAAGCGGCTTGGGGATCGCAGTATTGGTGGTGAAGTTACAGAAGACGCTGTTGCCCATCTTCTGGATCACGTAACCACTTACGACACCCACGGGAGGAAAGGGGGTGGTCAATTCTAGGCCGGATACCACACGGAAATGTAGAGATAATACCATGTAGAGATGTTTAGTGCATAAAACGATATTATTCCACCAACTGTCTAGACTTTTCTGACTATGCCTAATTGGATGCAGCTAGACACCAGTGTCTTAGATTGAGCGACTGTGCCCATTTGACCAACAGCATCCCGATTAATACAATACTCTTTAGTAAGACTGGTTGTCAGATTTTGGGCTCGTAACACAATATGATTTAAGGAACGGAATCACATTACATTCCCATTCCGGTATAGCTTTATGTTGATAAGTTCAACAAAGAAGGCGGTGAAATACGAATAAATTTATTCAGCGTCGCAAAATTGAAATCTCAGGTGGTCGGCTGCCCGCCTGCTGTGGATCCAGCTTTAGTTGACCTCCCCCGACCCCGCATTTTAATGTTATTTGGATTGTAAGAGGGTATTTTTAAAAGACACGAGGGATCTTGCTGTTCTGGTCAGGTATTCCTTGGATTTGTATTCTGCAGGCGAGCTTCCACCCAACCAGCGATCCAGTGTGATTTTGTAAAAATCTGCGCTGTGCATCAACGAATTTTATGTTTTGTCGAAGCGTGTAGGTCTCTCGAATGTATATTCAGCTTAATTGGAGATTAAAGTGAACCAACCAATCGTTTATTTTTCATCAAGCCCAAAATGTAGGTACATAGCGTTGTCGGATATAGGCATATCCGACAACGCTATGTACCTACATTTTTAAGCTGTTCAGAGCGCTCGTGGTGGCGTGATGATATTTAATTTCTAGTGACATTCTGATTTAATTATGTAGAACCTCCAAACTAGACTCAAATGGACAAACGTTATATCTATGAGATTCAGAGACTACTTGGGAATAGATGTGTAACCAAAAATATAGTACCTTTTATTGTTCTTTATTATACCACTTTATTTTGCAGTACCTCTTACATCTTTAGATTGACATGAGAGATTTTTCTGCTTAATGTTTGGATACCCACAAGCAGTTCCACTAAGAGGAAGCGTATTTTATAAGTCTTACCAAATAATTTGTTAACGATACACGTTCCAATATACTCTGAATCATCTAAGCTCCACAAATTCACAAATAACTAATCTTTTTATACCTAGATTTAGGAGCAGACGTACACGAGCGACGTATTTCGTGTGTCGAGTGTGTACTGTATACCTGTACAATCATATATAGGTATACAGCATCGAGGCAATAAAAGTAGCGATGGTGATGCGAGACGAATTTCGTTCGAAACGAGCACAAATAAGATTTGTAAGTGCGAAGGTGGCGCAGAAGCTTCACATTTTCCTACATATGTTGTGTCGCCAAGATTTACGAAATGAAGGATTTTGATACGATGCGAAAGAGGGTCTAACTCGATTTCACGTTACATACTTGTACAGAATGCTGAAGAGCTACGCTTTAATATTTTACCTGGGAATATTGCGTTTTAGTTTACGACGATGAGGAAAAAGGCGGTTTGGTGTAAAGGTCACAGATTGATGTTCCACGGTATAGAAGTATGGTCGACCCTTGTTTTGACATCTATACTCAAAACCTACTTGTGTATAAATTCTTTCTACAATGGCAATAAGATTTAAATAAATAATTAAAATGTTGTTACGACATGCACTTTGTGTCTCAATACTCCGTCGTCACTGTGTTTCCTCCAAGTGGTTATTGACCGTTTCAATTTAGAAATTCTTGGGTCAGATTCATGTCATTTGTGTCATCCTGATCGATACCATACAGTACATACTCCTTTATTCCCCAAAAGTGTTGACAGAGGTACTGTCACATCCACATTTTGCGAGACAGTATGAGCTTCACGTAATAGGGGGCCATCCTATTTCTTTTTATCGTAATTATACTTAGATACCGCAATATTAAACCAAGATATAGCTAAGTACCCACATCGTGATGTCAGTTCTATAATACTGTACTGTTCCGTTTCTTAGCTCGTGGTGTCTGGAATATTTTATGGTGCAGCATGTATCCGTAGTGTTGATATACGCAGTCTCGCCGGATATTGGGATATTGGGAATAACTTGTGGATCTGCCGCCGCGCCCGCCGACCGACTCGGGTTCGGTTGCCTTATTTACAACCTACTTATACGGCTTTGCTTTTAAGGAAGATTTTATCCATTTGTGTCATGTTTTTACGTGGTATTTTGCACGGAAATGTGAGGAAGTGTCAGATTTTTGGAGGTTTATACGTGGACATGGGTCGAACAGATTGAGAGAAAATTGAAATCTTTACTGAAATAAAATAATCTAATAATAATTCCCGTGGGAGCTGTCTTCCGATGCCAGGTTAGCGAGTCGTAAGAATTATAATTTATGGTCTAAAAATTAATTCTAAGTACGACGAGCCACGTGGATCAAATGAATGGTAACCAGCTTGGTCCTATTACATAAAACTAATGATGAGCAGCCAAAAGGATTTTAGCTGGATTGACTATATATAGACTCCTGACGAAAAAAACACTTCTGTATACTTTTAGGGATTCATCATCAACAGCCGATAGATGTCCACTGTTGAACAAAGGCCTCCCCCTTTTAGAAGGGGGGGGGGGGGGGGGGGTGCCATAATCCCCACGCTTGGCAAGCGGCTTGGGGATCGCAGTGTTGGTGGTCAAGTTACAGAAGACGCTGCTGCCCATCTTCTGGATTTTCCCTTAGTCGTCTCTTACGACACCCACGGGAGGAAAGGGGGTGGTCAATTCTAGGCCGGATACCACACGGCTGGACTACTTTTAGGGATTACAGGTGTGTTAATATTTTAGATCCTGATATGAAATTGTTCATATAAATATTCACCCATCAATCCTCACTAATAAGTACAAAAAATATGTACAACTTTGAATTCCATGACATATCGCATTTTTAACGCTCATATTATTCTCGTGGTAATCAGAAATCAATCAGTAATTTCCACCAAGCTGCATCATTTATTTAATATCGCTCAATTTATCAAATGAATGGTCAACGCGAATGGTGTGCGCCGATAACGGACGAATTTAATACTTTCATATAAGTACTGCACACTGTGACTCTACTCGGGTAGTTCTTTGCACTTTGAACGAAACTCCATTTGTTGAGTCAATGTCTCGTAAAATTTTCTACCTTCTAAGACACCTTACATTTTATCTTGTAATAGCTTTTGACACGGAATATAGTTCGGTTCTTGTTTTAAAAATATTTGTATGTAGGTACTACTATATTTGATCTGATTAAGAGATTTTATGCTTCATCATCATCATCAGACTCTTCATGCTTAGTTCTGGTTATATAGGTACCAATGTAGTTATGAAGTTCCATCGTCACTTGAATGAGTTACTGTTCGATTTTACTGCTTCTTTTACATAGAGCCATCGCCATATACGTCAACTGTACCTAGAGCAATGGCATATAAGTAAAAAGATAAATACGGGTATGTATACAAAACATGGATAATTTTCGTACTCATACGGAAAACGCTTCGAATGAAAATAAAAAATATGTTTGATATATTAATGCATGCGGCTGGAACGGCTTGGCAATATTGGAAAATACTCGTTCGTGAAGCAATATGAACAGATAATATGGACTAACGGGCAATATATGCGAGGGACTGACGAGCTAAAGGGTCAGGGTTATAATCATATCTGATGCAGTTTTAAAATTTGTTCTTTATTTATTATTTTATAGGGTTCGTGGAAATCATATTGCAAGACTTTTGTAACAATATAATGCAAATTATGTTTTTTTGTTTACTTTCAGTCAGTAAAAGAGCGTAGATACCTTGTCTTAAACAATACAATGTACAAATTATATGCGTAAACCATCTACCATACCATGGTAAGGCACCATACTAAATAAATACTCGCCGTAAATAACAAACAGTACGAGACCTAAATCAGAATTGAGAGACCGTGTCGATTTAAGACCTCATTAAAGTTTAAATGAAATTTACTTTGCAGCAATTTAATACCCTGGATAGTTATTGCTCTTCTACTGCCTTTTTTTTAATATCAACATAAACAGAAAGCCATAAAGGCTTCAGGGGTAGCGTCGGAACGCTCAAACAGCGGTAGCGATCGCTATAATTCCGAATGTATGGAACATTAGTCGTGAATACACAGAGAAACTAATTCATTTTCAGCAATTGGACCACCGCAGCATGAGGCCCGCCCGCAACGGGACAAAATTAACCGCTTACCGAGGCTCGAACAAACTATTCCATATTTAACTGCGGTTAGCTGAACTTTAACGGGCATTATACGGCTTGTGACAGCGCGGACGAGCCGCGGGCCCGCGAGCGCCCGCCACCGAACACTACCTTATATAAAATGATAATAATGGAAGTTTCCGTTTACCCACCGAGGGCAGTGAAAGATTTATTTACGCTTAGAAACTCATTTGCCGGCGAACCCCCAAATAAAAAGCAACTCAACAGCTTGAAAAATATTATTTCGGTAAACGTGGTCGAGACGGGCGCGTATCGCGTAATGTCCCCTAATGTGCGCGCATAAAAAATCCGACGCCGGCCGCGAATTCTCTTCGAATGGACTAAATTTTATGCAAATTTTCTTTATGATCTTTTGGCGTTTGACGGGGATTAACGCGACGAGGATATTCGACAGTTTTATCTTTATGAACACGACGTAAAAGGGTTGCGTTTATATACCTCTTCTCAAAGATAACATTTTTAATGACGTTCCTTCATGTACAGAGGTTTTAACAAATTATTAAATTATGATAAGTACATTGTTACGTAAGAGTCTTTTAATTGGGTTACACTTCTTGTAAGAACTTGACTACAGCATTAGTTTTATCTTATAATTTCGCCATGATGTAAATAACAGTATAATCTATAATGTTATGTCAACCTTCACTCCATTAGACTAGGAAAGCCTCCTTCGCGTACATACTCTAGTTGCACCGGACGCGGCCGCGGGTTCACTTTGCGGTCGGTATCTAAGTTTTTACTGTGGATGAGTGAATTCCGATCGAACAGTTTCAATTTCCTATAAGGATTGAATTCCCACAGGCCGCGGCCATACTACAGAACTTTTTTATACTCTACGGAACCCTAGCACCGCCGGCAAGCGAGGGATTTTGTATTTTTATAATCCTCGAATAAAATAACGCTGCCTGCTCGATGTGCAAAGTGGAATACATGTACAATCATAAAAATGGTACGACCGATACGTTCACACTAGAAGTGGGAATAACCCAATGCTGTATTTTCGTTGACGATTCGAATATTAAAAAATGATCTCCGTTTGAGTATCCGTCCGTAAATAATCTTTATTTTATCGGCATGAGCTAATTTGTCTCATGGAAACAGGTCATGCCGCAGTGTAGAGATTGGCCTGACAAGAGGATCATTTGGTACAGTCCTAAGGTGACATCATCCGTAGAAACAGTTTGCAAAAATTTCAATAATAAGAAAGTAAGGTAATGGTGATAAGGTAAATCCTTTTACAATTTCATTAAGTCCACTTCAATGCATGAACAGAAAGCGCTTAGGTAACCACTTCGACAGTTGTGTAAATATTGTTAAGCAAAAGACTAACAGAGTAAAAACTTCGGGTCGAGAAAATGCAACATTCTCCATCATCGTCACAAACACCATTGAGGTTGAAATACATCTGGCTTTCTCATAATTCTGCACTGGTAGCTACGGACCGTCACCGTCGCAGTACGCGCCGTGAATCCATTCAAAAACTCATTTCTCAGAGTCACGTAAGTAAGTTTATAAGCTGTCGATACTGTAACGGGAGCTGCACCAGCTCTGGACTAAATAAATAGAGTTTCTTCAATGTAACTGTACCTAAAATACACGTATTGTTTCTGAGCTTTGATTTTATTCTTGGGTACGGAAAATGTTCAAGGTAAAAATGTATCCTTAGTCTTTGTTTGTACTTCTTTGTAAAGGAATTTATCAATTATTTGTAACTATATCTATACTATTATTGTTTCATTGAGGAGTAGTTTATTTTCATATCGAAACGGAATTTTGACCTGTTTTACTTCTAATATTCTAGAATACATTTTATTTATATTTTTCCAACCGTCTGAATTATATTTTCGTTATTCAATCTTATTTTAGGCCAACTGAATAAAGACTGAACTATATAATAATAGTACCGACTAAGTAATGGCACTGAACAACTCTTCGTTCTGTTATTTGCATATCTTATAAATACTGTTAGATGCTCATACAAACTATAAAGCATAGAGTCGGTGCATAAATAACAAGCTCTCCACAGTTGACATATGCGGGTAAATATTCCATGATATTCTTACGGTTTTATAAACACTGCCAGTGGGGAACAAAATAAAATGTGCAAGTTCGTTGTTTGCGGGGAAAACAGAAGTCGTAAATCGGTTTACAACAAAGAATAGTGCATACATGGAGAGCTATGTTGTTATTTTAATAAAATACGATTTTTTTTAATCTGTTGCGATTGCAACCCTGGTAAATAGTTATTATGGTTACTTTCGATGATAGCTTCTAAAAAGAAACCGCAGACGTATATTATTAAAATAAATGTTTATACCTATACACCTAATTGTATAACGCGTGAGTCCTAGTTGAAGATTTTTCATCAGTGCTGTCTGCTGCCAGCTGTCAATCCAGGGTGGTAAAGTGGTATTAACATTATAATGCCGCTGTCAATCGCACGTGCCAAGTTATCACTCCATTCGCTCACTAATCCGTGGCCGCCGTGGCGTATAGAGAGTAGAGAGAAGCTCGCCTACTTTGTTTTGGAAGTACACTAACTTTGTACCTATTTCACGTATTACAACCTTAAACTTGGCCGCGTTAGCACTACGACGAATTATGTATTTAGTTGGCGTGCTGTTTGAGATAAATGGTATTTATTGCTGTTCACTTTGTTTGTTCGCTGAAGGCTGTAAGAATAGAAAATAGACTGGCGTATACACGCAATATTAATATGATGTAGTACGTTGTGTTCTTTGTTTATAACTTAGTAGCTTGAACATGCTGCTTTCCAGCTACTTAACAATTTTTGTAATCTCTTGCAATAATATCAAAAGTTTATACTAAAAATTGTACTGACAAGAAATTGTATTGTACTATTTGAATACAATAATCCTATATAGTTCTCTGTTGAAACTGTATATTATGTACAATTGAATTCGCATTTGTTTAGTTAACCCCTTATAACGTTGGATAAAATTGGAAGACCTGAATGTGCTACTTTTCTTATTTTACGGTTTGTGACTGCATGACTCGGCACTTTCATACACATTGGAATAAAGAAAATCTTGACTAAAATTATGGTGTTGCATAATCGTGAATATTAGATGTAAGATGCTTGAAATAGAACGAAGTTGTTAACATCAGTCGTTTTTGACCTTATCTAAACAATGACTGACTGTCCACGATAATTGCAACACACAAAATATCAAAAGCCTATGCGACGGACTCAGAAGAAGATGGCGGAATAATAGAGGAAGACAGATTCCATAACAATGTAGGTTACTCAACTGAAATTTCATCAGATCAGAATCGAGAAAGTCTAACGTACCAACCCAAAAACACAGTGCTCGTGTTCTTTAAAAGTTTGGGTTGTTACGAATACAGATTAAGCAAATTCAAGATAACTTTTTACCTTCAGTAGCAGCACAAAGTTTGCTGTTGCAATAGGCTCGGACTAAGTATCTTTAGCCAGTAAGTTCTAAATCTGTCTACCGTACGTCAAGGTACCCACATAAAAGTGAGTTTACAGTAGTTTTCGCCTACTTTGATTCAGCAATTACAGCAGTTACGAAGCAATTGGTTGCAGCGTGTAGTCGGGCGTTGTCAGTGAAATGAAACGCGACTTTACGGCCTCTGCAGACTGGCGGACGGACGGCAGAGGATTTTACACGTATCAATTGAATTGAATACTTAACCAATCGAAATAAGGTATATTTTAATGCTCCCCTTCATCAGCCGCATCTGTGCTGCGTTGCTCCGAGGTCTACCACCGAGTATTAAAATAGATACATTATTTCGTTTGGATAAAATACTCTGCCGTCCCATCCGCCTGTCTGCGCAGACTCTGTGGCTAAGTAATTTCCGCTAGGTGGAGGTGCTGCCCCGCTGCTCGTAATTAGGGACAAGTATAGCTGTTCAATAACCCGATTAAAGTTTATGCCTTGATGTTATTGAAACTGTTTAGGATATTTTGGTGAAGGAGGGAAAAAGGGGAAATTTTAGAGGTATAGTCTAGTTAACTTTCGATGAATAAATTCAATTAAAGATGATTAGGACTCGTTGACAAAAACCAGGATTTAACAACAAGCTTTAGTTGTGACCAAGTAATACAAAAGAAACATACCACAATTTCACGGTAAAGAATATACAGGTACGTTGACTTCTACGAATTCCAATACTTTGTAAGGAATTTAAAGAATTTAAACAGCCAAGTTGTAGCTAGTAGTAGAGTCGGTAAATGTTTTAGATTCACCGGAAAAGTGCTACGAACACGAATTGCAACCCTATTCAGCTGCTTTTTGTACCGTGACATGAACTTTTTTTAAATTAAACATGATGTACTCGTAGTTATCGTCTGTAACACAGTTTTAGTAATTTCGATAATCGTAAAAGAATATCCACAGCATGGCTACCTATAGGTATTAAGATTTTCCGCAGCATAGTTTTAATTTGACCAACCCTGTGCGCGTACGTATTGCATCCACAAACCATCATTATGTCCCTCGTCGAACTGGGATTATCGAGCTGTCAGTAAGTGGGAGTCATGGAGCTTTCAAACCGTACACTATCACCGACACGACCATCAAAACACCTTGAATTTAGACTCTATTATGTGGTACTAAAGTCGAAAATATATAAACATTAGTTTTCAGCGGCATAGGATCAGTGTAAGCCTGTTTAATCAACCGTCCGTTGGCCAACACAAAACATAGCAAAAGTTCTGAATTGATGTAAAAATTTCATGCCGTTAGTTCGCTGCGTCCAATTTACTGATACTGGATACAATACTAGGTTTTAAATAAAAATTCTGCGAACTCGAGAACGAGACAAACGTCCCAGTTTTGTTAAAGCCCATTCAAACCTATTCGTTAAAAGCTAATTTAATATAGAAAGGGTAACAACTTTGTGACCAGTTTCGTTTGTCTAATTAGGTCGTTAAATGAACCAAAAGCCGCGTGTATTCAGGTTGAGCCGTGACAATAGCCTGCAGGCCGTGGCCGCCTGTTTATCTGGGCACGTGTGGCGTGCATGCACAATTGTCTTGTGCATCTGCGGGACGTAACTGCATTCATTCCGATGACTGTAATCCACAAAGTGAAACAGGCCCGGCCATGTTCTGTTACGGAACGGAAATGAAACAGATAAGCCTGTTTACGTGTTATGACGTTACTGTTTCGGTATAAAAAGTAATGCCATTAATACTGGCGGAGATGTCCGTCGCGGTTCGTGGTTATTCGTGTTTTGTTTTATGTCAGATGAGTGTTTATTTGTAGACCTATTTTTCTTATATTCGTCGCGTCGATATTATAATCCTACTTATTAAGATATATGACAAATGTAATAAAGATTTTAGTAAGGTCTTGTTTTATCTTGCCTAAAAAGTTGTCTAAGAACAAGGGATTTGTGGTAAAAATTATATAGCGTTTTAGGCTAGGAAAATTCTTGAAGAATTGTTTATAGACATTTTTTGCCTTTAGCATCGCAAAGCAGTTCTCATGTAACTAAAGTTCTCCTTTCAATGTCAAAGATACATGTTTTCATGATTGGATTAGCGCAATGGCTTAGCAAAGTTACAGAACGGTAAGCAGCGACGCGGCGTCACATCTGCAAGATTAGCATATCCCAATATCCGGCGAGACTGCGAAGGTACATACACGCGATACATGTTGCAGTCATAGAATGCACCGCCAGCCACTACGATCTAAGAAGCGAAGATTTCTAATACTGAAAATGTCGCATTTCTGGTTATATCATTCATCGTTGCAGTCTACCGCTGGACATAGGCCTCTCCCAAGGTACGCCACAGAGCCCAGTCTGCTGCTTTATGCATCCAGTTGCTGCCTGAAACGCTGTTTCAGGTTTGTTTATGAGAATTTGTCGGAATTTTCGCGCTTGCATCTTTATTGTGCGACTGCCTTGGCAATGCGGCTATTGTACAACAACACAAAGGATAATGAAGTTTAAGATACCTTTTGGTTTCTGTTGGAGGGGGTGGGGGGTTGTTAAAGTGTCCAGAAAAGGAGAACACCACTACACTTCAAGATTATAGACGGAAACAAAGTAAGATTGCATTGCTCCTCGTTTTTCATTCTCCTTTGCGCCTAATTAGCGGGATATGATCTTTTACTAGGCAGTTTGTGTAACATCTGGCGTTAAGTAATATTAGTTTATTATTGTAAGTGCAGTTTACATATATTTTAAACCTTTATGTATCTAAGACGATGACCAAAAGACGGAAAACGTAGACATGTTAGGAATTCTTTGCCCTTACTTATGAATGAATTGTTTGAAGTTAAACCATTACTGATTGGAATATTTTTTATGACAATTTATTTTCTAACTTAATAATCGTTAGTAAAACACGTAGCACGTTTGCGGCGTTACGCAGCTATTGAAAATATAAAACATTATGATTTATTATTCTACTTTTTTTTCAGTGACAAATACCCATCAAAAACGAAGTACGCAAACTACGCGCACGTTCTTTACTCTCCGTTATGTAGTACGTAGTGCAGAGCGATTGTAATGGCATATAACACATCTCTTTGTGAGGCTAATGGACGATTCCCATTACTAGCCGCAGATAATCGCGGCTTTTATACGAAGCATCACTACCAATGTAATTGGTTTTTCTGTTTAATTCATTTTTGTGGTTCCAGTGTGGCTTGGAGGCTATTTTGAGCAAAATAAAGAATTTCAGGCTGATTTATTGCGATATTTAAGCATGATACGTATAAAATAATATGTCGGGTAAGTATACATCGCGAGAATACAGGCCACTTTAAATATAACAAAAATGTTAAAAATAAGCTTATGATTGAAGGCTACAAAATTTAATTATCAATATAATGGAACATCCACATCAACGTTTCTTATTTCCTCATTCGTTAATTAAAATAAAAAAAGCATATAAATAAAATTAATCCAACATAAAACGTTACAAATGCAGTCAATGTGAGCAGCTCGCTGCAGATATTCTATTGAAAGGAATGGAAATAAAAAGGCACCCTTTGTAAACATCCTGAGGAACTCAGAAGTTTAAAAGTTATAGCATGGACCCTTGATTCAGTAAAAATACACTTGAACTAGCTGGAGTTTAATTAAAACTGGGAAAGTGCAGTATTATAAAATACGCAGGCGGTTAAGGAGTGGGCGAGAGACGGATAATTCTTGAAATGGCGAGTTGCTTGGCCGACGCGGGTACGGCGCTCACGTGATGCTCCTGAATGCAGTCGACGTTCGGAGTCTCAACTTGTATTTATGTAAATATAGTTTTTATAATAACACAGTTTAAGTGTTTTATTAAATTAATATGGTGCGAATAATGTGTTGATATCGAATGAGGAAAAGGGGGTATGCCATGATGTTAGCAAATGGATTTGTATTATTTGTATCAAAGTAAAATAAGTATAATATATAATATATATAATAATAATAATAAATAATAATGCCTTTTACAAAAGGCGGGACACGAACTATGTATACATAAAAGACCAATGTAAAGATTACTGTTCCTGCGAATAAATTTCTATTTCTATTTCTAAGGGTATGAGTAAAAGAACTTCAAACAATAAATAGATTACGGTTCTCTTTGTTCGGCACAAGCTTAATTCCTGTAGTATCAAACAAAACGAAAAATATAAAACAACAAACCAGAGAATACATACAGCTTCCTACAGTAACATTCCTATTAAATCAAGGTTTAATTACAAACTTTACCAAACTCCTTGCATTTCATGTACTCGAGTTCACTGCACCACTAGATTTATTTCTTGAGCTCAGGCTTTATAACCTAAATCTTAAATTTCCCGCAATTTCGCTGTAATTAGGGTCTGAAAGCTAAGACCGACGATAGACTTTTAGCCATTGGTTTGTAGTTGTGAAGAGTAAATTTTTAAATCGAGGATTATGGAATAAAAATGCTTTTGAAATTTAATTTAAAGGGAAGCCGGTAGAGAGAAAGTTTCTTTAACATGTTTAGAAGATTGGTTTTGACAGTTATATTACTTTATAGATATAGATGAAAATCAATTTGGTCTTGGCTTGGCTGTCTCCAGATAAGATGAAAGAGACAAGTAGTAGTATAATTCAAATTTGGTTACTGATATTTATGGTAGGTAGGTAAGTTTATTTTGATGATAATATTATTAACAGACAGAAATATAAATGAGAGGGTACTATCTTATAGGCAAGGCTTATTGCGTTTTATCTGGCGCAATTGCAAGTCTCAGAATACTGAAAATCTACAATATTAAAAAATAAGTTCAACATGTTTATCAAACTTTGAAACATGATACTCAAAAGATAAAGATAAGTTTACGATCTTATATTTTATATTAAAGACTGTTATACAAAGTAAGAACAGTGAACTATTTACGTACCGGAAGGCAACTATGTTTTTAACAGCATCATTGTTCTTCGAAACAAAAACTGGATTTGCAGCTTGAAACAAAAGGTGTTGTTCACCAGTATTCCTGTAACCGTCGCGTGAAATTATGGTCCAAATGGCCCAGGGCACTCCACTCTCGGCGGTTCATATAACCCTGTAATGCGGACGAGGAAAAATAGGTCTAGGCGTTGATTTATTTACTGAATAAAACGATTGCGTACGTTGCACGACTAGGAAATACTGCGTATCCGCTCGAGCGGTAAGCTTAGTTATCCGTCGTAAGTGTGTGTGTTGTAAATTCATTTAGCAGTGAAGGCATTAAATAAAAATTAATTCATTATAAAGGGCATGACGAGGACAAGGCAGGCAGGCAAGGCAAGGCAGGTGTATACTCGTTTAATTAATAAGATGTCTTACGTTTTTTACCAGGTTCGTTTAGGCCAGCAAAATTTTATGCCTTCTGTTTCACATAATTAAAGCGTTTCTTTAATAAACTAAGCAACAGTGCAGCTAAGGCATTCTATAATGGGTTGCGTTACTGGAGAGGATCTGGTTTTGATTATTAAAGGTGAGTTAAAGCTGGCTCGGTGCGGCCGGCTCTAGCAAACGTCAGGGGCTTCTATACTTACGTTTTGTAGGAAACATTCGGTGTTGCCGTATTTTCTGAGGCCCGACCTTTTCTCTCTTGTTAGTAAGTTTAATATGCTTCAGAAGAATGTTTAGCACGATCATTAAAGCGAACGAGTCGACCAGTTCATTGTTGTTTATGATTACAAAGTTATTATGCTTCTCAATTCGGTTGTAAGTATAGGGTGAAGATAATATAAATATGGGCGCCTTACCTCTTTAGATACGAACGAAACAATAAATACTAGCCTGAACTAGCGTTTGATTATGCAATTCTCTCTTGCATACCGAGTGATAAAAACAAATGAAAAGTCGATTTCTTTCATAAAGTTTCCGAGTGCAACATCACGGGTGCTTAACCACAAACAAAGTTAAAAGGTCAGCGGCCCTAACGGCGTGTTAAATGTTCGATTTAAACAATACGACGTCCGCAAACAAGTGCTTACCAAGATTCCAGGCAAATTCTAATGCAAAAGCTTGCCTCGTTCACGGGAGTGGTAGTTAGGTTAATGACGCCAGCCTCGATTCCAGCTATGTTTAGAAAATTCTAGTCTAGACTGGAACAGTGTAGTTTTCTGTAACTGCATTTTCAATTACTTGTAGTAACTAGTATCTCTGTGTTGCCCAGTGTAAGTGGATTTTGAGTTAACCTCAATTCGTGATAGCAAAGGATACTTATTTTCTAACTCGATTGCTTCAGTTGATAATTAAAGTGAGCTTTCTGATGGTGCTCGGATTTGATATTATACGAATAGATTATACGAATGGTCTAAAAACCACATATCTACACAAGTACACACTTTTTACATTACGAATATAAAAAATAAATAGAAAGTATATGGAATTAATCCGAAAATACATAGTCGAAACATTATGTCATCTCCATAAATATAATTATTATTCTATTCGATTTCTACAAGTCAAGTGTTTTTCCTCTAGTCTGGGCCCGATTTTATTAAGTTATGTGAAATAAACATAGTTATACATTTATGCATAAAGAAAGTATTAAGAGGTAACAATTCTAAAATTAATACTCTGAGCTAGAAGGTGCAGTTTCGGTTAATGTCAACACAATTTATTATTAACATTGAGTTTTGTAAAACTGTTCTGTACTATATAATCGCTTAATACTTCATCCACATTTAGGTATAACATTCCGAATCATGGAGTTTAAACAGAAATGCGGGGAACGGCGAGATTTTCGAATAATTACTTTCAGGTTTTCAAAACTCATTTCCTACAGGAAAGTAAAGTACACTATCCAGTTATACGGGGCAGGCGGAGGATTCACCGCTGTACGACGCGCAGGAACTTGTTATTTATTAACTGGTCTTTTATCTGATTCTAGTCAGTTTCATTCTAGGACGACTTGGGTTCCGGCTTACTACAAAATATCAGATACGACTAAATATGACAATTAGGTAGTTCGATTATCGTATATAGCTTTGGTATAATTTTTGTAATGTAAAATCAATGTCAATATGTATTGTTACGACTGTATTGCTTGGAGTGGTAGGCAGAGGTATAGTACATTAACGTTACGGCGGACAGTTTTCGTGGTTTTAATGTTATTGGAGGTAACAATATTGCCATTAAACGAGCATAATAATTAGTCAGTTTTAATTATTTAGCGTAAAATTACATTCTTTCGTATGGCAAGAATTCAATATGTAACACTAAGCAAGAGTCTATAGTGAATCTGTGTTTTAAAGTTTGTGAAATGCCCTTACATTAGCGCATTTCCTTACGCGAGAAGTACAAAGTTTTTATTGTATTTTCATACCACATACAGTAATATTAGGTACAAAACATTCTCAGAATACCATAAACCTAGCGGAGTATCGAACTAAACTTTAGTACATTTATTTAGCTGTAGGGTGCCCAACGGTTGCACATTACAGCATTCTGAAGCACTATAGAGGAACGCTTCTTTCAACTTTTATAGCCGGTAGGTACGTAAGTAGCTGGGTAACGTTTTTATTGCTCCCTGTTTCAGCCAGCAGTCGGCAACTTATCACCTTTAGTTAATTTGTCTAGCTCTTACAACTAATGTTCATCGTTTGCGAACACTTGGGTTTTAAGTGGGTGTCCTTGTTACTGAAGGTTGTTTTGTTAACTTGCGATGTTTTTAAAGGTATTTGTTAACGGCGTGGTTGATTTGACTGTGAAGATGTTTTTACGGATTTAGATTAACAGAATTACCGCCGGACTCATAGACATTTAATGATTACTTAAACTATCACTAAGTAAAGGTTTTCTTTGTAAAGTCTTACTTACTTAGTGTCAGTTTAAGTAATCATTAACTACTCTGAGTAAAGCAGTAAGTGAACCATGTTAATATAAGATACTCCTATGACTACATTCATGAAGAAAATTATAAGATTTCTTTTCGAATAGTACGTTTGTGAAAAAAACCTATCTCTGTTAATCTGTTTGTCATTTCATTATGACAAAACCACTAAACTGATAGTAATAACATTTAAAATATAGATTGAATATATAATAGCTTAAACATCAGAGGACATTTTAATTTGAACTATTTCACGAAATAATATGGATTATATCTGTGATTATAATATGTCAAAAACATAGATTTTACTCATATATTTCAAAATTTACATTGGCAGATCACAATCACAATCTCATCACTCTTATTGCTTAAATCTCATAAACTTGTAATTCAACAATTGAAGTCTTTTAATTCTAAACAGTCTAGGTGAAACAAGAGTAAGTATAAGTCTAGGATAAGTAGGACAAAATAATTACAGTATACACGCGTCACACCGCAATTTGCGTACGTGAGAGGCATAGTAGAAACCGCTAACCTCAGACAACCGACCCAGTCTTATTATGTTTATAAATATCAGTAGAAGACTGGGATTTTGAATGTCTTGTAGATATAGCAACGGCTTCTAAAATATTCTCAAAATCAAAGTGTATATTTATTTCAAAGAACTTAAAACCCAGATCTCAGCGACTGCCTTCAGTCCTACTGAGTTAGAGTTTTAATTTCGTCTTAAGATCTTATTTTCCGGCGATAGAAAGAAATTATATTTATAATCATTGTACAATGTACTCTTACGTATATAATTGGTGTACAATAAAAATAAATGTATCTATCTACCCACACCTAACCACACAACGAACAACCTAAAATAAAATAGAGTAAAGTTATATGTTATTTTTATAAGTCAACATGTTATTTTTCTTCACTTACAGCTCGTATTGTAAATACCATAAGGGACCCAACGCTACATAACAATTAGCCAAGCCAGTGTCGGTAGAGACAAACACAATAAGCAGAATGTATGAGATCGCCGCGCAGGACCGTGTAAACAGAACCGTACTAGATTAGTGCGGACTCATTGAAAAATTCAGTCCCAAGCTGGGCGTCTCGTACCGCAGGAAATTGCGAAAAATGCGCTCAACTCGCGACTAATGGACATGTTTGTGCTTCTGCACTAGCACGTACCATCGCCGCGCAACCCCTGAGATATTTACGGTACTAAAGTACGAAACTTCCAAGTTATTCTTACTCCGCGATGTTACAAAGAAACGATTTATACTTAAACGTCTTTCGCGACTTTTTGGCATTTTTAAACATAACTTCATGCCTTATATTTTCGAAAGAGGCAGGAAGACGTGTATAGACGGTAAAGTACACCCGCACTTCGATATTTATAATAGTAATAGGTCCCAAAGTAATACAGGGCGAGCCTATTGTCATAAACCGGACACAAATCTTGACCAGCGCTAGCGACCATTAGACCAACATGGCATATTAAATCACTGAGTTCAAGTATAAAACCAAAAGCATTCTCTTAATTTGGAGAACTTTGCAACATTTAAAGTGAGCTCTAGTTGGCAAATTGGATGTGTTGCTGAAGTTAGCAAGTTGCCTGCTGTTTCGTATCCGAGTCGGTTTATGTATCAGCTAATATCGGCAGAGTTATTCGATTAAATTTTGATTGCCTGGATTCAAAGTTCAATAGTTCTCTTTGTACTATTGGTGACGAAAGTTAATCTTGTGACACATTGTTACCAAGCACGATGGCTAATAGAATGTGCTAATTAAATTAACTGGTAATTACTAATCAAATGTCTAACTAATTAGCTGTCGGTAATTGGTTTATTACATCTACATAACTATAGTGCTGTTCAATCAATCTTAAGGTTAAGAATTGATTACTGCGGTAAATTTTTTGATGGGTGGCCGATGTTTATCAAAACCTCGGAGAGTTCAGGATGCCTATTGTCAGTCTATCGACCCGAATGAGGATCATATCAAATCGGAAAAGGATCGTCACCGTATCGCCTGTCGCCTCGCCGTTAAACCGGCATCAACCTTATGTAAGCAAGTAACCAAAGCGGACCAGCTGCTTCGATACACTTAGCAGTAGGAAGTTTCAATCAAAGAATACTGCAGTTGATACGGTTACGGTCCCTTTCCGGGTTTATATGTGTGCTAAGACCCTTTAAGGTAAACAAGGGTGGTATTATTGTAGCCGTTGATTAAAACCTTCACGATTCAACCATCTACTATAAATTAAAATGTAAACATTAATTGAGATAGCGATTATCGAATCGCTTCCATTCGAACATTTTTGTTAGAAATTAAATTTCGTATAATTTTCCGCGTCGTTTCGTTTGGATTATTCACTTCATTACAGTTTAATCCTGACCCTTTAAAGGTCGGACGTCATATATCTACAGATACAGGTAGCTACTAGGGACACTCATTTAGCTTTTAATTACGTTCACAAGGGTAACTGTCGACGGGTTGTGTTCACTGATTAAATAAAATTATCAATATTGTGCGATTGTAATATTTATGTCAGTGTTCGTTTTAAAACTGGCGTTTTACTAAACATATAATATTATTATGAAGATTTTGTTTGTTTGATTGAATGCGCTAATCTCAGGAACTACTGGTTCGAATTGAACAATTATTTTTGTGTACGATAGTCCATTTATCAAGGATGTTATATAGGCATGCTATATATAACAATATTCCGAGCAAGAAAATTAAAACTCATGAAATTCGAGATCCATGCAAATGAAGTTGCGGGTGGATGTTAGTGAATTAATATATGACTAAGTAGCAACTACAGGGGTCATTCTATCAAAGTTAAGTTACGCTCGCCGCGATTAGTATACGTGTTCGTTGATACCTGAAACTCGATATTGGTAATCAGAAGCCTGCAAGTCCGACAACTAGTCTTACTAAGAGTCATCTTAGTACCCAGTAACTGGCATGAGAGTGACATTATTATAAATATTTACCTACATAATAGAGCATTGAGCTTTTAAGTTACACAAACACAGGTAATATCTAGACAAAGTCACGTCCCAATGGTATAACAATTGATCCTTTAATCCGTAAACAACGAGTTACGTTTAAAATAACAAACACATCTGTACTATTTGTTCTTCTAACTTATTTATCTCAGTTCCAAGATAAATAAGTTATATCTAAACCTTGTGGAAATAAAAGTAAATGAACAGCTGTTCATCGGCTCGCGAGTTGTAAGATTCAATTGAGGAGAAACAAGTTGTCTGAAGCGCTGAGCAATGAGCTAGCGAGCTGTCAGTACTTGTGCTCTCACCGTCTTCCTAACCGTCTTACTCCGGCTGGTTTTAACTCCAATAGCCTAAGCACGAATATTACGTACTTTCGTCAAATAATTGTATCGAGTAAACTATTCGATAGACAAAAATATTCATGCTACGGCTACCGTTAAACACCTACTGTTCGTATTGAAATAAGTTTGTGTTTGTATCGTTTAAAAAAAAGTATTTTATTTACTGAACGCGTTTATAAAAAAAATCACGGCTTCTAACTGCCTCGTTGTTAGAGTGTTTGCCAAGTTCTCTACTAACGAGCGTAAGGTCCTGGGATCATTTCTCGGGTTAGGGAAAGTGGTTTTAGGTTTTTCCATTAGGTCATTCTTATTACATTGGGACCTTAACATAACTGGCGTAATGTGGGTGTACGATATGTGCACCTCTGCCTACCCCTTCGGGGAATACAGACATGTTACGTATGTATGATAGGTAGTAGCCAACTATAATTGCGTAAATGTTACAAAACAAAGTAAATATAACTTCTTGAATTGTATAGTAAGAAAGTACTCTCTTGGCTCGTTTCTCCTCGGTTGATTCTAAATTAATTGTAACTAAACATGACCCAAGGTTTTATAATGTCACCGACCTGTGGTTTCTCTTGGGAGCCAAAATAGATTTACCCTTTTAATAAATAAAAAATGAATTTTCTTTTGTGTAAGAAGTCGGAGTAAAAGATTCAGCGGCACTCTGTGGTAAGATCGCTAGACGAATAGAATAGAATAAGAATAAGAATATTTATTTGCATGAAATGAGTTACATTGGTGTTACATGTTAAAAATTAAAATATATAGTCCAAAATTTCGCCAAACAGGCATGCAATTTTTTGTGCAAGTATGCACATAGTAATATTACATAATAAAACATAATATTACCAAGTTTTATACATAAAGTAAATAACATAAAATTTAATAATTAGGAACACATACCAATATAAGATGAGTTATTAATCATGGTTAATGTATAGAGTTGACATAACATATGACCAATTAAATGAACCTGATACATTGGCATGTATGAGGTGGATTTATATACTTATATGTCGTCATTATGCAAATACCATACATTCACTATTCTATTCGTCTCTGTTGTGCCTCTTGTCTAGGGAGGCTAAGGTACTACCTATAACTCTTAGGTCTTGACGTCGAAGGTGGGCACTCCTGGTGGCTATAAACCTGGTTACTTCCCCGCAGTTTTTACAACAGTGATAAACTTTACTCCTCCGGGCTTGGCTCCACTAATAAATATCTACCGCAGAACCGCACGGGACGGATAGTAAATCTTATTTTATTTCCATTCTAACAAACATATGAAAATTTGTGATAAGCTACTTTACGTAATGAAGGTCCTGGCTTAATAGGTTACGATTATATTTACGAGGTGTCTTGTTATGTATGAGGTAGAATTGAAACGGTATACGCGTACCTACCTACGCAATTACTCGAATATGATTCTAGGTTTATTGTGTAGTTTAATTTTATTTGTAGAAAAATAAAGTGCGATATTAATATTCGTATGTATTTCAATTGCTTTACAAGGTATCAAATGAAAAAGCAATACAAAGCGGACAGTCAGCCTTCGCTTGTCGGCGAAGCATTTTAAGAAGAAGTGAGTTGTTACGATAGACCATCCAACAGTACTTGGTATTAAAAATCCATGGTTGGAACAAACTCTGGAGGAAATGCTGGCAATTAAATTGAAATAACAGACACTCAAAGTAAACTTACTTTTTTTACAAGAAGACGAAGGATAGAAATCATATTTTGTCGTTACGTCACCTAACGCAAGCCGCACGAGTCTGGATAAGACAGAACATCGAAGCTTCAGAGAATATCCTAGTTACATGTGACGATGTTATTGTGCGAGTCGATGTGAACCCGACATAACTCGCATAACTTAACCGGGGAGAGCAAACACGAAGGTGATCGGGTAACATGTAACTTTAACTCAATCTAAATATTGGGTTATCTACATACTTCTGACTCTAAGGAGCTCGTAGACTACGTAGCTCTGTCGCAAATAGTTGGATCTATGATGTTAAGCAGCGCTAGTTGCGGTCAGTTCTTGGATGGGTGACCGGTTGTCATGGAGACATTTGTGTCTGGGAAAGCACCGGTTCTCCTACTTCTTCTCATTTTGGTTTTACCGTCCCATCTATCGCACTAGAAATGTGAAATAGAGTTATGCAGGTTTTTAGGACAATATAATAATAATTTTTATTAGGGTATACGAAGTAGATTTCTTTAGCTTAACCGTTAGCAACAGTTTCTATACATACCTAAATTCAACATTATTTACCTACCTTTATTGACCCAATAACCCGTTATCATTAAAAACCCAAATTCATTACTAGTACCTACGTCCTGTCCTGATAAAAAGCGGTCTATATTCATTTTAGTCTGAAAATATCATTATCGGAGGTCGGGCTCCTCACCGACTGATTTTATTCGGGGAGCACTCTAGGTCAAATTGAAACCATTAAAGAAAAACGTGTTAGTTGAAGAAGGATAAAGTGAGGCTGATGGACCTCTCTGGCTTGCCTGTACAATACAAGAAGTGTACACCTAATTTATATTTCATCAAATACTGTATTCGTAGTGTTTTTTTCTTATCGTGTAGTATTTTTTCTGTGTTGGATCTATATTGAATCCCAGGCAAGCATAATTACTTACATATTTTATGTCATTAAGCTCTTTGTTGAAAGTTCGCTGCACGAGAATTGAGAAGAATCTTTTACTTTACGGTTGGACAGTACAACTTGAGTGTATAAATATAATGGTGGTGCGCCTATTTGGAAAATTAAAATATAACGGATTAATTAAAATTGGCCTCATTATATAATATGTAGTCTCTGGTACAATGTAGGTTGTATGAAATAACAAATAATAACGTTTCTTTAACTATAAAAGTATGAGTACATTACAACATTGATATTATTATTAATTATTTAATGTTACTTTCTATTTCTATGTATATTACTATCGATGAAAAAACAGCCCCTCTAGTCAAGTCGCAAAACGCTTGACGTATAGAAATTAAATAGAATGAAAAATGTATGGGGATGACAGAAGTCATCAATAACATAGTTAAAACATTATGTCATCCCCATACATTTTTTATTCTATTCTTCAAGCGTTTTGCCGCTTGTCTATAGGAGCAGTATTGGTTATAAGTTACTTAAAACCGGAGCTATTACTGGTATTTAAGTACCAAGACTACATAAATAGGTATTATATTATAAAGAAAAGCCTACACTTTCTTGTAATATAATGTCTTGTTTGGAACAAGAAATATATCAATCAGTCTACATGCTTTTTTTGCCATCGACACGCTAAGAAGAAGAAGTCTACATTGAATTTCGCATTTTTTTCGTTTTAATAAAACGTATTCTTTGTATTCTGAAGCCATGATACTTTTGGACGCTACAATAAAAAAATACAAAATGGAAATAAGGAAGAAACATTAAAAAATGTTGCTAAGTACACTTTTAACAAACAGTAGGTAAAAAACTAAGTTTCATTTATTATGGAAGCATTTTCACCTGTACTTGGTACTGAAAAGAAAAACTTTCGGAAACTCAATGTATTTCGACGGCTGGTAAGTAAAGGTACATTTACATGGGCGAGTCTAGTTTTTACGTTTTTATTAGCTCGGGGAAAGTAGGTTTTTACCTTGTTTTCTGTTCCGTGTTTTATGCAATACACGACTGTATCAGGATATAAAGTAGCCTATGCTATTTTATAGATTGCAAATACCAAGCCATCTTCATTATGGCTGATTCAGTCGATCTTTTATATGGATGTTTACTGCCGTATGCGAATGACCAAATTAGTTGACAACGACTGGTCTCTCTCAAGGTGACTGACCCTTAGATTCAGTGTTTGAACCGTGATGAGATAATAATAGCTAGATATAGTTGCTCTCGTATAACATCACACTAATATTATAAATGCGAAAGTTTGTGAGTGTGTTTGTGTTGATTTTGATAACATTTGGTATGGTAGCCGACACCCTGGATTAAAATATAGGCTATAGTGGCTTTTATCCCGAAAAAATGTAGCGGGTGACACCGCGGGGCGCAGTTAGTTTATAATTAATTACCTGATTGGCTCGGCGGCTAAGCGATTGGACTGCGCTAAGGGTTGCGGGTTCGATTCCCGCACGGGAAAATAATTTATGCGATCCACAGATGTTTGTCCCGAGTCTGGGTCTTTGTGTATGTGATATTTCATGTTTGTGAAACGCACCCACGATACAGGAGAAAATACTAGTGTGGGGCGACGTTTTAAAAAAAAAAATAGTATGAAGCCGTTACAAATAACTGTGAAAATCAAACCCTGTACTAAACCAAGGCTTGTATGCCGTAATGTTCGCAAATCTTTGATCATTTAATTTAAAAGTTGCACAAGTGTGAGTATTGTTGGTATGTTTACTAACTCCGCTTAAAAAACTTCGCACGTCTTGTACATCGGAGTTCGGTTGTTATAACTCTGGAGGAAGTGGTAGTGTCAGTATGTTCAGCCCTTTATGATTCGTATTCTTATATAAAGTCCACCTCTTGTTTTGTCTTTTGTCCTGGTATGCCACAGGAACCTGACTAATTCCAAAGAAGGTTCAATAATTGTAAGTCTAGGTACATAATATACATTGGTAGTGTGATGGTTGACTGATGTGGCTGCTATTGGTAAACTGGTAGACCCGAGATGGCGGTGGGATGTCTTAATATGATATATATTCTAATTAATCAAGAAAGTAACATCGCACAAATATCACCTATTTCATTAAATGTTTTATTTAAAAGAACGCGTGGTTGGAGCTAAAAGGCAATAATTACTCAAAAAACATTAAATATTAAAATACACTATTTAAGTTACAAAGAAATGTCTTACAAATAACTGTACCATATTATTCGACCAATGTAAACCAACCGTAAGAATATTTTATAACCGTAGACAAGTGTATGAAGCGCAAAACAGTTCCGAGCTCACTCAGCCGTAGTATGTTGTAGCGTCGTAGCCGTTGTAGCAGCGTAGCACCGTAGCCGCGTAGAGGAAGCAATACTCGCTTCATAAAATACACTACATTTATCATTTGGAAATAAAAATAAAATTAAAATACAAGTCTGAAATCTATGTTTTTTGACAAATTCTTATTTTCCAAGGGGAGAAACACTTGTTTGCTCGTAACAAAAGTATGTACAAGTTAAAGAAATTTACATAATAAAATCGAGGAAAACACGATTTCGCGCTATCTTAAAAAAGTTTTACGTTTCGTTTTGGATAACAAATCAACCGAAAGTTAGTTCTTTATCATATTTCAAACTTTTACAAACATTTTCCTAATCATTATATGGTTTGTCTGAGTACGTATGAAGAAATAAATTTGATCGTTTGTTAGTACAACATACTTTGATATTTAGGAAATTTGATTGATAAAATTCTACTGCTTCATTTTCCCTGGAAATTAATGATTATGTATGCTTACTTTGTACGCCTTCTTTAGTTCAAGACGCAATATATTATAATTTTGCTACTTTATATCTTTATTTGTTCTAAGGGGGAGGCCTTTGTCCAGCAGTGGACGTCTTCCGGCTGATGATGATGATATCTGCCGTTTAAAGTTGCTAATAACACTTTGCCCAGCCCGAGATTTGAACCCATGGTCTTACGCTTGGCGACCTCTAGGCCAGCGAGACAGACATTATTCAATACTTCTAATATTCACAGAAAATATCTTATCTTCACACAGCAACCATCCATTTTACGAAAATATACCGCTGGGTTCGATATAAACATTAAACCGCCACTATAACTTAAACAATGGCAACTCGGAGCCACACACACAACGCAGCTATTTATAACACTAAACTTCCTACCAGCACATATTTCTAAGTGTAGCTGCGTAATAAATAACAAACGATACAGACTAAAGCTGTAAGAGGCAGAAGTAAGTAGGTTTTCTTGCGTGCACCTTAAGTCACGACCAGACAGCCCGCGGTTCTGCTTCCAGGCTCTAATCGATGTTCAATATCTTCCTTTTGCGCCTCGCACTTTAAGACTGCATTTGCATACATTGTACGGAGTTGGCACCAATCAATGTCATACCATCTTTTAGGATCGTGGCAAATCAAAAATGTAATTTTCATATCTAACTTGGTCCACTGGACTGGACTTTCATAGGCTAGGTAGGTATCTAGGTAGCTAGGTATCTAGAACCTAGATGCCTGATCATAAACGGGTAAATAAAAAAAAGCGCCTGTGAATGCTTTGCCTAGACAAAAATGGTTTCTTTTCGGAGGTCTACGGCAAGTAATGTCAAAATCTGTGGCCTTACGCTACTATGTAGCTGTATCTTTACAGACCAAAACAAATGAATATAATTGTGGATAAATAAAAAAAAGGTATATGCCTTACCTGTTTGAACGAAAAATGAATGTTCACCCTGAGATCGAGAGTAGCGAATATTCGGGCGACGTGCCTCATAACATCTGGTCACGGCTTTATCAAGAGGCAGTTGCCAAAACCGCGACACTGCCGCTGCGTGTCCGGGGATTAAACATTTTGGACAAAGCTCTTGTATTGTAAGTACTGTCTTTGTATGTCGCCGAACTTTTCTATTTAGTTTCGTTTTAAGAAAAATTGTCACCAAAACTGAGTCACCAGCGGGTTGTGTGGATTTTTTTTACATTATTTTGAGTGACTGCCGACGGATTAGACGAAGGTATTTTTACTTTTTTACTTAAGTGCCGCTTCTAAGATTTGTCTTTACTTATGTATGGATACAGTATTATACACTACACAGTAGTAGTAGCACACTTAATAATATTCTGTTTTTTTATTATTTGTTTTGTGTATTACAAACCTTACTAGTTTCACAACTTATATAAATCATCGTTAACTTCAAGGTAAGATAATTATAATTATATGATTTGTGAATACATTCCACTCTTGAAATTTATATTTAGGAATAAATTAGTTAATTATCCAAGTTTATCTGTATGTTTGTATAAGCGTGTTTTTAGAATACGTTATTATGAAAAAAAACAAAGGACTTAAGACTCGTTTATCGCAAAAACACCTAATTTATCAAAACAAAAGAAAAAGTTGAAATGACTTGTCATATAATAACAACCTGTTGTTTCTTAAGATTTATTATGTCTGACGGCGAAATCTCTCTTCATCTTAAAAGGAATTACTAATCGTTACCTTTTAAGAGCTAGCTTCAGCAGATAAACAAAGAAAGAAAACAGCGCTAATTTTAAATTTAAGATTGAACTAACGTGGCTTATGGCAATCAGGTGAAGACCTTATTTTGTTGTACCAGACAGGTAAATAGTAATGTAAAAAATAACATAATGTCACGTCTCTATTCCTTAAAGGGTCGGCAGATGTGTATAGTTCATCCATGTCTCGCAAGTTATTTAATAAGTTTCATGTACCTAATAGGAGGCGAGTCAATTGCCATTACCCAGACACAGATACAGACTCCGTGCTGCTATTGTAAACACTTGATCACTAGACCTTTTAAACCGACTTCAAAAAGGAGGAGGTTCTATGTTCGTCTGTATGTTTTTTTTACTCATAAAAGTCGCTAAAACTCGTGTTACCTGAAAATCACTGTGACCTCACACTCAACAGTCGTGCTTCGCGACCACTGGACCAATGAGATAGTCATGACTATGCTAATGATAGGGTGCAAAAAGTACACCTGATTAAATATCCAGCGCACGTGATTCGCATCTAATATGGTTAATTTTGGATTTAGAGGGTTGTAAGTAATTGAATTCCAATTAATCTGAGCAATTATGTTTGCTGTAATGACGGTAATATGAAAACCGGTTAAACGCAGAATGTTACACAAAGGATACTTTAAAGTCCTGTATCTGCCATTCACAAACCCACGCAAACAAAGTCAACTAAACATTATATTAATTAATAAACTAGCAGCTAATTACTATTGGCCAAATATTGGCGTGAGTGGTAATAGGAAATTAGGTAGTTTAAAATGCAGTGTGAGCTCGGTTCATCTTGCTCTGCTATTTAAAGCTACTCATTAAAGTTTCTCAAATTGATTGGAGCATTACCTTTTACCAGCCTATCATGTTAATACAGTTTTACTTTTTATAATCAAGTTAATGTTGACTACGTCGTTCCTACTTGCAGTTTCTGTTTTAAACTTATCTTGCGTAGCTTTAGGTTTTACTTTTGATTTCCAGCAAGACTCAAAAAGTCTAGTAAAGTAGATACATAATTTAAACGGTCATCTCCCCTCTGTTTTACACTATATGCGTTAACAATACGACTATTTTAAGCAAAATGGAATAACTAAAAACTGATAAATGTATTAAAAAATTTATCCTATAAAATGTGCATATGGCACAGAACAGATTACCTGGGCAAAGCAGAACGAACAAAATAAAGTCCCGGGCAATAAATGGGAAATTTAAAATTAATAAAAAAAGACCAACATGCAATCGATTACCGGCAGTATGTTGGAGAGCGACGGTGGATCGTAATAAAGAGTGATCGATGCGTTGGCCGGCGTCCCGTACTCACTCTATACTCGTCCCGTACTCACCCCGTACTCATCCCGTACTCACACACCCCCACACTCGTCCCGCTCTCGCTGTGCATGCCACAACACCACAACTGTCGTAAATTTGAAATGACGTCAACGCCGAAAGCACAGGCTGCAGAGTGCGGACGCTTAACATAAATTTCTTTACCAAATGCCTATATCAGCTGTTGATGTATGTCAACATTACTAATCAACTCTCCAACCAACGATAGTTTTCTAATGTCTGTTGCGTGGTGGACATTATAGCTCTTACTGTTAATATCCGACACATATTTTAGATACAAACCTTTGCTGTGGTTATCAGGTAATAAAAAAAGCAATATACAAAACAGGATCAACTTCGGCGATAAGCTATACGAAATCGTACCAGATACAAATTGGCGAAACATTTCAACCGAAAAAAATATAACTCACAGAAATGAAACTCATAAATCGAAGCGAAATATTTCGTGGGTCGGCATTCAGAGCATTGCGCTCAACTACAGAGCGAAATAGTAGAAAGGAAAGGTATAAAAGCTTTACCCTTTCTAAAAACACGTAAATAGAAGCGCGGCGCGTTCGTTTGGTTCGGCTTCGGCGGCGCACACACGCGCAGCACCTACGCTGGCCGCGAGCCTTACATACGGGGAATAAACGACGTGAAATGGGAAAAAAGTTAAATATGTATGAGTGCGGGTAAATATATAAATCGGTATATAAAGGCGTTTATATAAAATAGATGGGAGCGCGAGGGCTGCGCTGCGCTCGCCTCAGTCGCGCGCGAACCTCGCAGCCGCACGCCGCGGACCACCTCTGATCTCCTCCGCTGCGTCGCTTCCGATACTCGGACGTTTTCGCGCCAGTTTCACACAACCCTGTTACAATGGGAAACAAACTTGTAATTTTTATTCACGAATTATTTCTATGAGTTATTTGCCCCAAAGAATGTGTTTTTGTGTTATGACTTAAGTTTTTCTACTTCACGTGGTCGGCCGCCGGAAGTTTTCTCAACTTGGTAAGTGTTTACAAAAGTTTCAGAAGTTCCCTTGCTTATTATGAATAATAAGGCAGGCTTATGCTGTACAATCTACAAGATTTTATAAACATAGTAAAGTGTTTACGAGTCAGTAAAATATGTAATCGTACTGTTTCTAAATTTCTATATAAGTTTAAAAAAAAAATACATAGGTTTAAAGAAAATTTGTTTTGATTTATTTTAAAGTAGATGCTAAAAATGATGCACTCCTACTTAATTTTAAAGTGATTAAGTTTCCAAATTGGTCTAAAGTTCCATAAGTACATTTTTTAACGGGTTTAAATATTAACAGAGAATATAGGATTCTAACAAAAATAGTTATTTATTAAAGTAAACATTCTGATGTACATATGTAGGTATACTATCGTTATAATTGGCGATATTGTTAAAAGCTAAATACTTTTTTAATTTATTGTTAAAACGGTCGTTGGTTTGCAATAAAAACCTACTTTAAACAAATTTAATACAAATTCGACATATATTTAATTCAATAAATAATTGAGATAATATTTTAAACCGTTATTCGACATACATATCTAAATTATTAACAAGCGTTGTATGATACCGTAGCTTACGTAGCAAAAGTACAAGCTGCCTCTTTATTGTATATGCTGTGGCCTAGTAGGCTATTAGGCTGCCTCAGATTCCCCATAATGTTCAAATTACAAATGATTAATAACATGAGTGCAATAAAAACATAGTGCAAATCATTCATCATTTGAATTTAATTTCGCCGTTTTTAACAACACTAGCGGAACAATGGTCGCGGTGAATATTAAGCAGTGGTGCCATGGCAACAATTTGTTTCGTTGGAGCACAAACAAGTGACAGTCAAATTAGTCCGCGCCCCGCAAATGAATGTCGAGGCCGACGCTTTACACACGCTTATTAAACATAGTAAGCCCTTGAAAATTGACAATAATTACATTTCCCTTGCACCATTAAACACAGATTGAATAAACTTCACAAACTTTATAATAAACGCGGTTACGTCGCTTTTAAACTTTCAGAATTTTGTTGGTGTATTTTTTAGTGAAAGACTTGTATTTTTAATAATGAAAGTAAGGGAAAGTTGGGGAAAATATCCAGATATTAACGTTGTTTTTAATTAAGTTATCTGGTAGTCTTGCGATATTACACTGAATGAAATTCCGACGGAATTTGGTACGTTAGTAGAAGCAAATATTAAAACCAGACTAAATCAAAGTTACCTTGGTATAACATTTCACATTTTGTTTGCTATTCTTTCAGCTGCCTATACGTATAAATGCTAAACATATGTTAGTACTGATTTTAATTTTAAATTCATGATTGTCTCAACTGACGTGCATTTATTCAATCTTCTTCTTTGTATGGACAATGGACACGTACTAATTATCACATGAAAACTGGTCATTTAGTAGTGTAAGATGGTTAAGGCTTGTAGAAAGGATGGCCACCCAAGTTGTGCCGGACGTCAGGTATCAGGTACTCTACTTACAACCCATTCATTTAATAACTGCATAGGTTATAATCAAACCAACCATTCGTTTGATTTTAAACGTTTGTTAATCTCATAACAATCACCGTACCTACCTTTTTTATCACAAAATAAACTTTGGCGGGATTATCTCTGATCCGTTTTATCTGTAAATAAAAGAGATTGAAATTCCTGACGGCGCGTCGACGATAAACGATTTTCTAAAAACGTGCTGTTTTGCGAACAAAGGTTGTGTCAACTTTTTTCAAATCATTTGACTCAGACCTAGGTACTTGGGTGCCAAATTAAATTCTAGGTGACTTTTTGGTGCTCTTTAAACAGTGACATATAAGAAAACTATTGTCGAATGTTTAATACTGCAGACGTAACGAGTATAAATTTTTGAAACTTTTACCTTTACGCATTAAAGTATTCGGCATGAATTCTGCCCAAAATAGATGTATGGAAAATGAAAAAATCATGAACAGGTAATAATCATAGGTATTTTTGTTTAGAGATATTATTTTGCCGGTGTATTCCGGCTTTACATAAAAATGCTTAGACACATTATTAAAATAGTCTATTATTTCTGTATTAGCAGCAAATATGCGTTAGAAGTAGAAGATAAAAGTATTTCGTTGTTTGATCGGCCTTTTGTAACATTAATTTGGGGTTTAACGTTGCATTTGCGCGGGTAAACATTTTTCATTCTTGTATCCGCACGGAATGTTTAATTTAAACATTCTTTCAAACCAACTTTGGCAAACACAAAATGGTATATTATCTGTACATAGGTATATAAGGTATAAAGATCATTCTTAATCGTCGTCCAAATTTAAATTTAACTTGGTGGAAGTAATGAAATACATGCTTGGATCACTCATTACTTAACGATTAATATATTGAGTAAATAGTAAATTAAATATTGAGCTATGTCACCATAAGACGGTCTAATGTGTAGGTGCAGATTGATAAATTCAAATAAAAAGGAAAGGCACTGATACAAATGACCTTGTACTTATATGAATTGATGGGACATTACAAGAGATGTCTTCTCGATAAATATTCAATTTCATCTGAATAATGGTAAATATTCAGTATTCGAAATTAATTTTTTGACAATGAATGATGTTCGAATTGGCGCCTCCAATTTGTATATAACAAGATTGTTATGGAACTCATCAATATCATATTGATTTAAGGTCAAATCATTTCGATGGAGAAATCCATCCACATTCCACATCCACATTTTTTTTGGATTAAATGTTTTCTTTTGACATTTTAAGTGCGATTTTACTTTACTCTTAATTTACCTATAAGATAAACTGTATTTAATTCTGTTATCGTATATTTATTTTGATAAAAAAAACTTTTAGGCAAGTTTATCAAGGAACTTTCTCATAAAGATGATTTCGAAGAGTTCGGTCTAATTATGATTGCCCCGGCCTACAGGGATTACGTTGTGGCTGACCTATTTACGAATCTTTCTCATCTTACTTAACTAGTCTTGATTTATTTTCACATGAACTTGCCTAACTTATTTTGATTTCCTCGTGCTACGGAAAGCAACAAAATAATTATATTTTAATGCGTATTTGAATTAAGTATTCAAATGTAATCCACAAGAGTACATTTACATTATGGTTACATGCAAACATGCAATCAAGAAACGCCCCATAAAAACACTGAAACTAAAACCAGAATAAATTTAACATCATCATCACCAGCCTATCTCAGTCCACTGCTGGGCATAGGATTCCTATGGCACGCCACTAAGTTCAATCTTCGGCCTTCCGCTGTCAACCGCTGCCAACCATTTTTCGTATATCGTCGCCCCATCTAGCTGGAGGACGTCCTAAACTACGTTTACCGAGTCGTGGGCTCCACTCCAGAACACGTGAAATTAATTGTAGTTGAAAATCTGTTTCAATCGAGAACAATGCAGGATCTTTGGTATGCCCGACGTATACTGGCTAAATATGCTACGATGTTTCTCCTCACTCATAGCCTTTTGGGAGTTTGGGATTTACCGCGCTCCCAGAAGGTTACATGCCCTAGCTGGCGGCTCCAACTTCGAATACAAGCCTGCTCGGGCTAAAGACTGCCCAATAACTGTCGTCACCTTTACGCACCGTAAGGAAACTGAGACCTTTATGGTCTGATATCACCAACCTGCAGTAGGTATAGAAGGTCTTAAGTAAGCGTAGTGATTAATGCTGGTTAAAACCTATTGCTCGTCTTTGTAAACAGATAATTCAATTTAAAATTACTCCGGCCGTTATTCAGAGACGCCCTTTGTAATTTAAGACATTGTATTAATATCGAATAAATATTGTTTACATTAATTAAAACAGTAATCGAATAAGAAATAATAAGCCGATTGATATAGAATATTCAACGTTTTAAGTCAGATATCGAATTTAATTTGATCAAATGTAAAGCAGATTTTCAATTTTACAGTATTCCGAGCACGAGCACTTTGTTACGCAGTTTTGATCTGGAATTTAAAAGAAAAATATCAATGCTTCTAGTTTTTTACTAAAGGTATCGCTGCCGAGAAAGTTTTCTAACTTTTTTGCTAAGTTTAAATGAATAAACATCAAGTTTTCCGGTAACTATGTATTTTTAAACTGCCTTAATTTACAAGTTTAACATGCGATTGACTAAAAAATGTTGATGGGACCATAAGAACGACCTAATATGGGTTTTTTAAAGATCTGACCTTTGCTATTAAACCTCCAACATCGAAAGAACAATGGTTTAAATAAAATAATTAAATTACAACCATGACTAATCTTTTTCTTGTGTATAACTGTATACAGTATGTAAACATTCTCACGTTCCGTCTCGCAATTTGTGCGCACAGATTTATCTTTCTTTCTCGTGCTTTGCACATATGCAAAGCGGGCGTTGTGTGACTATTTATAATTATATCCATTTGTTATGAGCGGTGTTTTAGTACTTACGAGTAGCACTAAAGACACGCAGCACGAAATAGCTTTAAACATGTTTTTAAAGTATGCTCTTGAAATTTTTGTAATAATTGTTAGATTCGACATAAAAAACAGAAAATAAGAAAACGTTCGCGGTATTTTTTTTGCGGTATAATTCTTCTAAATTGTATGAGAACGCTAAGGATCTATTCAGATCATATTTCTTTTCATATTTGTTAAAATTGTGTTTTTGTTTTCAGATCCTACAAAAATGATGCCTGTATTTCTTATAGCGATCCTCGGTAAGTACTCACCCACAAACTATTAATAAGTCTCATTTATTAATTATCTTAATTAACCATACAATTATTAACAGCAAAATATGTATCTGTACTTAGATTATTTTTTAATAATCTTGTAGAGACAAAATACGTCATCGTCATATTTACGAAAAAAATGTAGCTGAGATAATTGCGTACGGCTCTTTTATCTACAAAGTACCTAAACTACTACACCATCGGTCCTTTACCCAACGCTTAATTACTTCTTTGTAAAAGCACTTTAAGCCGGATATCTTAATACGTCAGCAGGTCTAAGATATAACAAATCCTACATATACTGCATATTGTTATAGCTATGCACCTATAGCAGTCATTACGGGGCCGAGGCCCGAGTCTGACAGCCGGTACCTTAGGACATCCGTATCTCTACGGATATCTCCAGTTACGGAGTTCAGATGTCAGACGCTCCGTATAAATACAGATATTCATAACGCACGTAAAATATTTAATTGAAGCAGGCTGTAATACTCTGGTATTCTGAATTGTCCGAAATACGGGGACTATAACATTTAAACATATACCAATAATCTATAAAGGTAAAGTTAACTTGCAGTAATTATAACGAGCGCTCTTGCATAGACTGTAGCTCTACGAATAACATACAAGAAAGAATTTTCTAATTAGGTAGATCACAATTCATAATTACCCGTTTGGGTATCGAACGTGCACCTCTTTGCGGCGAAGGCCATGCTCTTACCACTAACTACTGCGCTTAATCTGATCTTTATAGGATACTTTTACTTACGTATTAAATTTTGTATTAGCCAATCTTTTCTCCACGACACGATCTATATTATAAATTACTTACACCAATTATAAATTAGAAGAAGAAAAATACCTATATATTTTAAGTTGCATATCATATGAGTAAAATGCTTCGGTGATTTTGTCAAGCCGAAAACCAGATATCCATCTGCAGCAAAAATTGCCGCTGAGACTTGTATATTATATAAATTGATATCCCGTTAGAAATGTTTGTTTCATAGTGGTCTTTTAGTTTTAATTAAGGACTTTTATATACAATATAAATACATGGCAGTCTTCGAGTTCTATATGTACAATTCACTTCCCCCATCACATAGTCTCTAGGTCGTGCTAACTTGATCGTGTCTACTATTCAATGTTACTTGGTTATCAATAATGTTATTGTTAATTATATGTACACACAATTGTTTTTATGATAATTTTATTAATGTATGTACCTAATCGGTGTTGATATAAATAAATCCTAAAATTCTCACCCCTGAAATTCTGTTATTGACCTAATAACGTTTGATGTTTTTAAAGACACACTCGTAACTGCAGTATAGCGTGTAGTAGCATATTTTATATGTGGCAGCGATGCACAGAACGGAATTTCCACGAACCGATGCGAGGGCACGTCCACGATTACCTTATGTTAGCCTACATAATAATAAATAACAATATGTAAATAAATACGCAGTGAAAATTCACAAAAACGTATTTCATACTGTCTGTATATACAAAAAGATAAAAAATTTAGATTAATTGTTTCAAATAAGAATTCAATCTAAGATGCCGAAGAAACTCCGAGAGCGTCTTTTAGTAAAAAATGTAATAAAGACTGCAAGCAAAAATTATCAGAAATCTTCTAAGCTAGGTTCACTTCGTTGCTTACTTGGTAACAAACGTAATAGAAAAAAATCCAGCCTTCGCGTAGAGGTTCTTTAGTTAGTTTAACGAGACTCCGAGCAAACACCATGAGCAAAGGTTGAAGGCTTTATACGATTCAATCAAAGCTTCACGGAGCCAGCGTGGCGTTTATTTTAAATCTCGTGACTAGCTACGACCCACACGCTAATGGAATTAGTAAAAAAACCCGGGTTTTCTCCCCAGGTGTAAATTGCGTTTGAATGACGAAATTTTAATTAGAAAACGCTCGTGTTACATTTAAAGTGGCCCAGAATACATTTTCTGCTGTTTTAGTATAATTTTACAGCTGTAGCCCCTGGAACCGGAGTTATGTAGTAAGCAAATAAATGGGAACTCTGAAATTCATGATGAGTGTCTATTTACAAAGAGGATACGGGCACCAGTTTTGAGTTCTATTCATAGTCCGGCGCAACACATCACATGTTTGCTACGAAACTTTGTGTTTCGGATTATATTCAGCGGTTTTTTTACTTCTTTTCGGTGTCTCGAATTACACAGAACGTATTTTCGTCAGAAATGTTCGTTTGAGGTTTACCAATCAAAACATGGCAGTAGGTTTAAGGCTCGCCGTGGATTTATTTTAGTAATTTGCTGTACCTAATAAACTACCTTAAATCAGCCGGTAATATAGTGTCGTACAAGCCTCAACCATTAACTCTCATAACAAGCAGTCCTTGGGGCATTGCAATAAATATCGTGCTTGGCAGACAGATTGCTTACTGTAGTGTTCTTATAGGCACACAGTAGATATTGCTTTCACCTTTTGAATCCCTCACTCACTTCGTATGTTACCCTTGGGAAACGATACATCCTTTTCGGAAGCAAGACCACTCAGACAAAGTGCGTGTATCCAATACTAAATCGGCTGCGTACATTTTCGGGCACACGTCATAGACTTATATCAGTTTAACAGGTAGTTTTGTTCCGTTATATTGAAATTAAACGATTAATTGAAACAGAGGGCCCTTGCCCCTACAGTGGAGTGGAGTAGGGTAAGCACGAACGATCACTGGCGACAAATTGCCTCTCTAGTGAGCGCCGCCGTTTCATATTTCTGAACAAGGAAACAATTTAGCTACGAGACCGTTTTATGTCGATTTTTTATCTCGCCCGTGGATAAGCGGAATTTTAATGAAAATTGACAAGGATGTAACAATTATCGTCCGCATTCTTTTTGCAAAAGCATGTACGACGTATGTTGGTGTAATATGTTTAACGATTAATGAATATATATTAAAAAACAAAACGGAGATTATACTTTTACTTTTGATTTATTATTTGGGTTTATCCAAGATTGACTAGTGAGTGACTGTGATAATTCTGAACCAAATTTAAGGAACGGTTCTGACACGTAGTGATGTAGTCGGTGCCATTAAGATAATATTCCCTTTACGTACCTTCTACAACTTCCAAAGGAAAATACGGAGTGCTGTTATCTTTTCTAAGTTCTAAGGTAGGGCTGAATACAGATTCACTGATAATGTTACATAACGTATGAAGGATCAACAATCTGCGTGAACTATTATTTAAAACAATATTTCTAACATTGGATTGTGTAAAAGTTGTAAATGAAAATGATTGTTGTTTCTTAGGCGACCCATATTATTACCCCTTATTCCGAAGGGATTTCGTTCTGTTTTACCCTTTGCATAACAAAGCTTCATTCTTGCGTTTGTTTAGTCTAGGGAATTAAGTAATCTCAATTTTCATTAGATCCACGATTGTAGTTTGGCTTGTATATTTTAGAAATATCTGAACTTTGAAAGTTTTGAGTACAGATATATTTTTTGTACAATATTTCTATTAATTGTAGCAGTTAGGGTTAGTTGGTTTGTGCGAAAACATTTATTTGTACTTAAGTTATAAGCGGGTTTGTTCGTTTTGATTATGTAATGCCCAATATTTGCGGTTTTTGTAATGGTATTTATAATTCTGATTAAAAACAATTAGGATATTTCCCGTCTCCAATTTCAGTAAGAGCATGGTGCTTAAGCACTTGAGTTTATTTTCTGAAGAAACAGTAACCAACAGTCCGCCAAGTAGCCCAGACACGCAGAATTTGTAATGATTTGTCACTGTGGTCCCACGGATTACGACGTCAAAAAGTTTTAGTGGACACTACTAAAACTTCTTGCAAAATCCTACTTGGCCCAAATTATTTGGTGAACTTTAGGAGAAAATCTTCGAACTAAACTTTACTTTCGAGAAAACCCCCTTAAATATAGTGGAGCGAACCATATTTACAATCCATCTACATCAAAAGTTTTTATTACTACCACATTGCCCGGGGTGTAAACTTTCAGTTTTTACTGGTTCGAAAACACCCTCTCTAGTAAAAAGACATGATGTAAGTGGATCTTACATTGCGTAAACATATAAAAAGCGTACGTTCTTATTTATCTTACAAAGTTTTCGCATCTATCTCATAAAAAAAACATTCGGATTCATATTTAATTAAATCCTTATTATAATCAGACATCCAAAACTGCCAACGTTGAAATAAAAATAAGTGTGATGTAACTGGTTTTGCGTTAATAATGGATCTCACATTTTTACAGGACAGTGTGTGTACATTGTGTGTCCACAATAACTCACGTATCAAGAGACAAAACAATTAGTCTTGGTCTTAGCTGATGACAAATTAATCGGCTACTTCTACGTCACATTCCACAAAACGTTCGCTGTTACGAGCTTGTTCGTCACGCGACCGACGGCGGCCTTCTATGCCTGTGGTTCAACCATGAGTTTTCTCTCGTAAACTCGCTCGAATTTGTATGGGACCATACAGATATTTTACGTGGTCGCTAGCAAGTTTACGTGACAAAACTCTTGGTTGAGGTACTGCCTTGTAACGAGTCCCAGTAGGTTCCTAATAGCTAGGATTATGTTACACGCTTCAATTTGTCAAGTATCTTGGCACCTCTTCAGATGAACCCCGCCTGAGAGGTTTTAATCAAATCTAATTAAGGTTCTTCAACGTTAAGCGTTCGTTCGTAGTGATTTTGTATTCGAGAAACTGTTGACGTTGTGAAGTGTCGTTGTAAATTTGCGAATCACATTTTGTATACTTACTTTGTATTCTGCACTTTTTTATTTTAACTTTATTTGATTTTTTATTATAATAAAGTGCCTTGAAAGACACTTTATTATTATTACAATCTAGCCTCGAGGCTAATGAGTAACTTGATTTTAACCTTAACTGCTAAATTATCATAACACTAAGAATTAGTCCAATAACCTAATCTTAGTTTCTAATTAAGGGGAAGACACTTTGTTCATGTGTTCTTTGTATAATATACCTAGTATTAAACACTACACTTTGTCTGTCACTATTCACTACACCAATTCATGTGGTTTTGTCCGTTTGAGTCTTCTCACTATTTCCGTGAACCTTTAAATGCAAAGTCTTTTTGATATCATAAGAATTTATCAAGACGATACTCTTTGAGATAGTAAGAAGTTGGTTATATATATTATTAACATATTATTTATTGTTTTTGTTGTGACTACATTAATCTTTCTCTGAAACATTATGTATAGGCATTTACAGAGAAATTAATTGTTTGTGAAATCCGGTTTGTTTATACTTCACTAGTAATATTATCACAGAATAAATTCCTAAGTAGAGAGATTCATTACTTAGAAACCTATTAAGCGATTGTAATAACGACGGAATTATATTTTTTCAAGCAATACAAACTGAGAGGTTTCAAACGTAAAAAAGGCACGAAGAAATATTTTGTTACGATATCAAAAATGTTTATGTGACCTACAGACGTTCGTTTGCATTGCATGTAAAATTCAAAGGCTTCCACACAAAAACACGCATACTGGGTATATTGTAGATACATAGATAGATAGAATATACTTTATTGCACACCAAGAAACGAATAATACAGTATAACCTTAAAACTAGATAACAGTGCAAGTGGCGGTCTTATTGCTAAAAGCAATTTCTTCCAGACAACCATTAATGGAAAACTAGTGTGAGGCAAAAATGAAATGTACTGTAATAATAAACTACGAGTTATCTGTGTCTAAATATCCTCTAGATATTCGGTGAAGCTATGAAACAATCTCCCTAACATCTTTTAAATATAATATGCCAGGAACATCAAAATAATCTATCTATCAATGTATTCATTCATTTTAAGATACGTGATTTTGTAGACGTTTCTCAGTAATAACATTATATCTGGCCCTCGGTGTTCGCCTCTAGTGGTACAAAAAGGTCAGACATTAATAATATTTGACGTATTCTCAGAACCCAAGTATTTTGGACCCTATAAATGATAACGAGAATGTTTTCTGTTATTGATTCCATTTTCTGAGGAATTCCGTGATGTTTTCTAATCAGTAGTTACTTAATAAAATTGTTATATGAAGACCCGATTGGGACATAGGCTAAGTGGTTGAACTGCAGAGTAGCCGATATAATCTTGACACATAACAAACATGAATTATTTGTGCAATCAGGAGATCTTCTTCTTATCTTATGGTTGAATATAATTCACAAGTTCAAGAAAACTTTATAAGAAATTCTAATTGATAAATGTTATTACACAGTTGATGAGATCTTAAATGACTGATTTGAATATTATTTGTTAACTATGTTATGTTTTCTCTAATATTGCATATTTTTTTAAATTAACTAAATTTATATTTGTACGTCTTACCATAGACAAAACAGCGCTCTATACACCTATCTGTAAGATCTGAATTTTTTCTACCTATGTTTAAAAATAATAAATGATGCTGATTCTGATGAACAACCTGGTGTCAAAGTTTAAACCGCCTGTAGGCCTATGACATTAAGAGATTATGGTCCGGAACTATGTATGTGTGCAAATAATATTATTATAAAACACACCCACGACATATTAGTAGATATATTTTTATAAAAACAACGCAACTAAAATACGTTACGTTTAACTCGCAAAATTAATTTCGTTACTCAAAAAGTATATTTTTTTTATGATTACGTTCGTTTGTAATAATACACCTACACGTAAACATTCCTAAATGTCTTCCAGACAAACGGTAAAGTTGGTTCCTTCAACAATCACCTACTAAGTTTCCATGATACCTCATTACATTAGAATGAACTGTTCCAACTTCTATTCCGTTCAGTTGATGGGCAGCTCGAGCGGCCCGGTCCCTAATGGAAAGATAATATAATAGCTGTTTAGTGATAACTTCCTTGTACTTCGCTCGTTTAAGAGGAAAACCGTCCTACGTAGATTTTTTAATATCTATAAATGTGGTCGCAGGGAAAGAGGAGTTTTTTTATTGTTATATTTTATAGTATTATTTAGTTTAGTTTATTGTATAGTATTGCTGGTTTCGTGTAAAAACATTTTAGAGTTTGTTTAGGCATTAACTAGGAAAGGTCGGCGGAACATGTAAAAATGATTGAAAAAGTGAGTGATTTATTACAATAAATATATATTAGTATTTATTGTAATAAATCACTCTCTGCTGGGCAAATCGACGAGAGTACCTACGATGTTCATTCTATTAACATGATTCTTCTGTCGCCATCCGTCCGGGTTAAGGTTTACATCGTTAGGGTGAAGGAAACCATCGTGAGGAAACCGGCACACCAGAGATATTTTTCAGTGGCGTGTACAGTCCTGTCAGAAGCCTACAGGCGGTTTAAACTCTGTCACCAGGTTGTTCATCAACCATACGAAAAGAAGAAGAGGATTCATCTCCCTGCATAGGTTACAGCACTGATTTATCAATCATGTAGAGCAAATACCTTGTATTTACTTTTCGAATTATTTACCTTTGTAACTATACTTCTATCTCAGTCAAGTAAAAGATATTTATTTGATTCTTTGTTAGGAAAGAACTAAGAACACCGTTTTGCTCTTATGCAGTGTTTGTTGGTCTATTTATTTCACTGATGTATTATTTCAAATGGCAGAACACAACGACAATGGAGTCACGATCCGAGTATTGAGGAAAGGGTAGAGCTAACGAAATGTAGCAATGAATTGCAAGTATTTTATAACAGGTATTACTCGTTATTTTTTTTGTTACTCGTTAATAATATTAATTCAATCATGAATCTGCGAATTAAAACTTATAGTAATATTATACTGATTAATTCCTACTTTTCTTGAAATCGGTAATAACATTAATGTAACATATCGCTTTTACAAGGGACTGAGCAACGTAGGGTATTTTAACGTTAAATGATTCTTTAAAAATTACCTTGATACCGCTTAACAAAATTAAGTGAAATATGAAATTCACTTGGCGCATGGCGGCCGGAATATGTATGGCGCTGCGAAAATCCAATTTAGGTGTGCAATAAAAGAACGGGCTGCAAAGGGAAATTCGTGTCGTTTATACCGGTGCCGCCACACCACATCATTTCCAGCGAAACAATTTGATCCACCTACTCTATTTATACCTACCTACTTGCAGTGGGTGAAACTAGCACGGCCTGGCGTTCCTGACACAATTTCGTTCTGTGACATGGTAATTTGTCTGTTCAGGTTTGACGTCTGACTATATTGGTTTTTGTTCAAGCATCCATTAATGACGTAAAAAGGGTTTACCAACTTGACATCTACATATAATTGACCCGTCACGGATCGTTTGTCCTATCTACAAAAAACTACCATTAATTTTTCATGGGAATGATATAACCTGAGATTATCCTGTAGAGTGTAGACAGCTATCTGAATAAATAAGGCCCTCTAAAACGGTCGTCAAGTTTCAATGAGTTATTTTTTCATATCTAAATGAGCGGACCGAGGAAAAAATATAATTTATTCGTTGTCCCTGAGTGACTCGTAAGTACGTTACCTGCCAGGAACCAGCCTTTATTCATTTCAAATTGTTATATAGCGATGCTGTCGGTACCGTATTATTTATTAATTAAATTGGATGAATTTAAAATCAAGTCAGCCTTTTTTGAGCACTGAACCAGTTTAATATTTGCTACCGGGAAATGGTAAATGCATACTGGTAATTGATTGACGACGGATGTCGACACGTTTCCAAGTGTTCAATACGCAAGCGGAATTTTTAAACGATATTGCTAATGGTATTTGGAATAATCAAAGTTCGTTACAGTACGTTAGCTGATGAGAAGGCCTAGTCAAATATCAATTTGTGCGTTTAATCGAAATTTTTAGTTTTATTTTTCGTTTCAATAAAATATTTTACACTGAAAACTCCAGTGAGAAACTCCTTGCAAAAAACAATAGTTCGCTAAACGCTAGGAAATGTTTCCGTTGCACCAGCTAAGCTGTAGGGTCTGCAGAACAAATAATAATCGGATGCCTTTTTTTATATAGTTTGCGTGATGTAAACAGATGACCGCGGGTTCAAAGCTCTCGTTTCCGTGCGGGACGCGGGGTTGGAAACAAAAGATGCTCGTTTCCTCGGCAGTACCGCGGCGGGGGTGAGGCGGGCGCGGGACGGGCCGCAGCCCTACAATGGAGGCATTGTTTGTGCCCGGTGACAGGAAAAACTCCGACCTCCGTGTTTCTGTGCATTTTTTATTTCTTTCTTTCTTTCGTAGCTTTTTCTCGGTAAGCTCCTTTGACTATGCCGGGAGGAAATCAAAGTTGTTTTGAAAGCACTATCTCTTGGGATTTCGTCGGTCGCAAATTGATATCAAAATTTCATTATTCGTACGTCTGTGGATCAAAAATTGGTAGGTATTATAATTGCACTTTTGTTATGAGGATCTATTTGACTTAAGGTTACATAATAAAGATTTTGTTAAAAATAAGCTTTGCAGTGCTAATGTATCAAAACGTTTCGTAGCAAAATTAGTCAGTTTGTTCTCCATTCACTTTAAGTGTTTGAAAAGAATTGAGTTGGCAACAAAGTTCATAGTTCCAACTTCCAACTGCTAGAGACTGCGCGTGTACTTAAAGGAAACTGCCACAATTTGTGAAACGGTTAGCAGCTTGCAGCGCTATTGACCTTTTTATAGTGAACAAATTATGTTCACGAGTGCTCCAGAACGAGCTGGATGTAGTTATTGGTCGCAGAACAACGTCGATGTTTTATAAAAGTGCTCTCGACCTTCACTCCGGCTATGAAATACATTGCCTGTCCGGCGGCGGCGGCCGGTTGCGGTGTATCCGCCGGATGAGCGCCTCCCCCGCCTGACCCTTTCCGGTCCTGGTGGCCTCTCACGATTCCTTATTTACCCGTTTTTCCTTATCAACCCGTACCATTCGCAACACATTACCGAGGATCTTGTTGGTGAAATTGAGGTTATTTCATCCTTATAGGTACGTAGGATGTGTGCCGGATTAGGGTTTGTTTGGTAACTCCATTCCATCTTAGCAATTTCGGATTTCACGTGTCATTAGGGACTTTCATAAAAGTGCGGTATGAGGCGGCCTCGTCGCCAGCCCACCGTCCGCCGGCGTCACTGCCGCGGCTTCGGCTGAATATAAAATTAGAATAATATTACGTAATCGCTTTATGGACGAGTGAACTGGTTCCGCCTTCGATTTGATCTATTAGGTTTTCATATAATATATAACTTTGTTGAACGAACAGCCCTGAGAGATCATTTGACCGTGGGATAAAACGATAAAACTGTTATGTGAGCGAGCTGAACTATCCATACAGTTTGCGTGGCAAGTGTTTTCAGCAAAAACACTGACTTAGCTATTTTATAAGGCGGTCTTAAGTTTGAGCGATTTCAAAGTTTTGATGAATATGTTTACTACAATATTTTGTATTCCTAGTTTCAGTTTTTAAAAGCATCTAGGCCCGACAGTTATTAATAGTGTAGTTGAAGTTGATTATTGTTTTTTTTTGTTATTGACAAGTAAACAAAAGAAACATTTAAAGAGATAAAGTAACAAGCGTTTACTCTTGAGTTTGTATGAGTGTGTATCGTCAATGAGTATATTATAAGATGATTAGATAAATTGGAATTTTTGAAGACATACATTATTAAATAACTCGCTTTAATTTGAGCGGTATATCAGTGAACTTGTCTGCCATATCAATCTTAAAAAGAAAAATATACCTAGCTGAAAACTTCGGGTTTTTTATTCAATGTTCTCATAATCAGGGTCGCCTTTTTCAATACCCAGTGAGTTATCAAAATATCAGACAAGTGTGAGGTTGACGAGGGTTCCGCCGTCAATAAGTGAAAGAAACTATTTTCTTTAGCTTTTTCATTAAAATGAAGGACCACTTTAGTTTCTTGAATGGTTACGAGGTTTTGACAGTATAGTTAAAGTAATATTTGCAAATACAAATGAAAAGCATAGGTATGTGGATACCTAACTATATTGCAAAATTGTTCAGTGCTGCGTGTTCAAAATGTACAAACAAAAGATTTCAATTCCATTTTCACAAAAGGACCTCTAGAAAAATTAAATCAATTTGTTCAGTAAATGAGACGTCAGGCGACAAACAAAATTATGCTCCCATTTTCCTCCACAAAAATGTTTACGGCGATAAAAATCGAATTAGGTACACAACTGGTTTTATATACATTGGCACTTCGATTACAAAGTGTACGCGGGTTTATTGTAACACGAAACGCTAAAAAAAACAATTTCAATATTCTGTGAGTGTGCAAACGTGCACCGGCTTGACATCAGAGCGACAAAAATGCGCCACTTAAGGGTACGTGGCACGGGCACGCCCGCCCGCGCTCGGCGACCCATTGTTTCAGAATTCACCTACTGCGGAATGCTCACAAGTACCCCTTTTTTCCTACATAATGGTGTCGACTGAGTTCAATGAGTATTTGCTACAAATGACGGCGTTCAACCATCAAAGTGAACATAAAACGCGTAAAATGTAAAGGCAACGTAGATTGAAAAGACTAAGGTATGAACGCAATCGTAATTAAGTTAACATTTTAAACGAAGCGAAAAGATGATAAAGCTTAAACATAATTCTATTATGATATCGTATTTCTCTAAGAGGATACTTTATAAGAGGTGATCGTCGCTTATAATATTCGTCCGAGGATACCAAATACAATTTGATACTATTTTATAGTCGAATAAAAGTGTATTATAATGGTGTCTTTAAATGTAAGTAAGTATGGTGTAAGACCACTAATTTTTTTTTGTAGTACCTATATAACTTAATTGATTGAATTTGACGTGTATGTATCGTACATACGTATTAAAAAGTATTTATTTATTTACACTTCATACACAGAACATGTACAGAGACAGACTTAATGCCTTAGGCATAAAAAGTACTTCTTAAAAGTTCCCTTTCAACCCTACTTCAGGTCAAAAAACCATTGACAGACAAAGACTCAGCGATACGCGAATATTGCAATGCAACATTGTGTTAGTAACGTATTTGGCACGAAAACTCAAATCATGGAGGGATATTATAGGATTTGGATGTCAAGCGGGATGGCAAGCGCGAAATTGTGAACAACGGAAAAACGTTACTGAGTTAGCGGGCTGCGATTGGTTCGTCGGCTAAATCGAAGATTTACGGGTATCAGTCAGAATTGTTTGCCCCGTTTTGATATTTACGAACAAAGGTAATAAATAATGGAGGGCGAATATTTGTATTTTTGTAAAAAGGAAAAGGTAGCTGCTGCAGAATGGATTAGTTAGTGGGTGGCAGAGTTGGGTGGTAGCCTGCTCAGGAGTTTGTTGAAGCAATAATTGAATGTAGTCAACCAGCTGTAGGTGGCGTTTTTAGTCGAGATTTTAGCCATTTAAGTTCAGATAAACCGTGAAGTATGCACGAGGTATTTTTATAACTACATTATTAACCAACGCGGTCACCAGGTGTCCTTCAAACAAAAGTTTTTCTATTGTGTACCGCACGGCAGTCAATGTGTTAAATATACACAAAATGTGTTAGAGAAAAATGCTTCCTGTGCAATGTTTAAAATATAAAAGTTTTCTTTTTACAATACAGACAGTCGGAAATTAAAATTACCGGCGGCGGCGCCGACTTGCATACGTGGGTGTAGGTACTTATCATATAAACCTACCTAGCATATTTCTCTCGCTTCCTGAACACTTTTGAACGAAACGCGAATCGCGGTGTTCATGGCGATCTTGAGTAGAGAGTATTATGAATTATTTTTTTAGTAAAAGGCATAATCATTGAAAGACTAGCGTATGTTTTGTATTCGTAATTGTGACCAACCAAAAATAAGACGTCTCGGTACATTTCCAACAGATCATTTACGGGTCAGATTTCATCAAAGCTTATTGCCATTTGACATCTGAGAATTTGTTGACATAAATCTCCAATAACTGTTATTACTCTTTGGGAAACTAAACAATGATCTCATAGAGAGAGTCACGTTTGTATCCGCGTCTAATCCTCAACGGGAAAAATATCAAGTGATAGTATACAAAAACAATACAAAGTAATCCTCTTGCCTGAATTCCGGCCACGGTGGCAACTTTAGCTGAAAGCCGTCTTCGCATATTGCTCATAATTGTGTGTGCTATGACATAATCACAAGCTTCACTTTCTATTCTCTCACACTTATAGTCCAATGGGACGGCAAATTACTACGACTGGAGAGAGATCAGGCGCAGGATCTACACCGAGGCACGGTGGAGTCTCAATTCGTGAAGAACAACATCGAGGACTGACAGAAGCGCTGCTTACAATTTTTAAGATAAAAAAGAATTACAGATAGTACAGCTACCATCTCATACTAGAACATTCCATTTTAAAACCGAGTTTCATCAAAGCCCGTTCATCCACAAACAAACAAGCATCTAAAGTTTCGATTAGTCGGATAGGATATTGAAGAATCAACGTTTCATGCAGCGCATCTACTCCGCTACTATGAAATGTGTTTAGTGGTTGGCATGTAGCAGGCAGACTGTATTTCCGGAACCCCCTCACCCCCCCTCCCTCCTCCACATCCTCGTGATTTCCAATGGATTTCTCGTTCGCTTTTTTGCCTCTTGTCCTTACTCATGCGGAACACATTATATACGAGTGCGTATTTATTATACAATTTGTTTTATAAATACGTTTACAGATCACTGAGCTATGAAATTGGTAAATAATTACTTTGAGAACGTTGATTTTTGATATGTTTCATTTGATTTAGTGATGAACTTGTGCTTCGTATTTGGGGAGTTTGAAGTCGTCATTTTAATTATTCGTTGGAATAATTTTATTATTATATTTTGTGCAGTTATTTCTAATATGAGAGTTACAAAATATAAACGCATAGTTGTGTGGTTTCGCAGCATCAACAATCAATCATAAAAGTCGTAGGCAGAGGTGGGTACACTTTATTTTTTCTTGCTAACAGCTACATAATTTTGCAATACATGGCAAGCATACTGACACTTCCTATATATTTTCTTACTAAGTATATATGTACAAATTGCGAACTCGTTATATAAATGTATTTGTCCCCGATAGAAACAAAACGAAAAGCATTTTCCTGAAACCAGTTATAGTTTCAATTTAAAAATATTTTAGCAACTTCATGGGTTTGTGTTTAGAAGTGTAACGCGGACGCGAGCCTTGTCGGAGGCTTCAATGTGTAATTGAATCACATGAGGAGGCTTCTGACAAAGCCCCTTATCGTCTCAACGACAAAGCTCGATTAAGATAGGCTTTTTATTATTATGGATATAGCAGTTACGGAATCAGATATCAAAACATTTCGGGAAGTTCACGAGATACAAGTATTATATTGTATGTACGTAGTATGTACAACCAGTAATTTGTGATGTACAACAGCGTTAGTGACCTGATAAGGCTTTTGTGAACATTGGTTATGTACACATTTGTTTTTTAAAAGCTTGGAACAAGAGTTTTTAGTGTAAACTAGAATAGATACATATACACTGAAGTCCATGATCTTTCCGCCTATTAATGTTTTAAGTTGATTTAATTTCCAATTTGACAAAATGGCTTTGTGTCTCAAAATAACTTACTTATTGAATGACAACTCTACGGTAAGCTCAAGTCCATCTACGTCGAGGTTCAGTGCTGTGAAGCTTTGACAGACTATGACTATTGACGGATCAGAGTCACCGGTGCTACCACCTTTCACGTGTCGTCAATCTCATCAATCAGTATCAATGTCACAACTCAATCAATTGCAGTCTTACAGGCGGATGAAGGTTAATGAAATGTACTGAATTGACGCAAAATCTGTAATAGTCACTTTTATTTTGTTTGTCCCGAGTCTGGGTGTGTTTCACGTTCGTGAAATGAACTCACAAAAAAATAATTTGATATCAAAAATAAATTAGGAAAAGAAAACATTTAATTGAATCGGAAATGACTATTCTTCTGTACCTATCTCATCCTGGTAGTAGCAGATGTAAAAGTTAAACAAGTTTCATAGAATATGAGATCACAAAGACTACACATAATACTTTATGGTAATAATTCTCTAGCAATATCTTGCCGGGACTTTGCATTTCCGCCGGAAATCGATTCGTGAGTTTCCGTCCCCGTATTATGGAAGATTCGCGCTGAATAAGATTCTAACAAGATTTCTATATTCAGAAATTATATATTGTAGCGAGATCGTGGAAATTCCATTTTTTTAGAATAAACTAAAATCTTTATTGTACATTTTTTGGTTCACTGTTTTTTTGCTAACTTTACAACGCCTGCTGTGAGTACCATTGATTAATGTTCCATCATGGAGGTTCGGATGGTCACTCGAGAAAAGTAATGAAATGATACAGAGCGCGAATTATAAGTTGACCGGACTGAAGTTGGCCACGAACGGCGTTGTATATAATAATTATGTCAAAATTTAACAATATCACCAATTTAATTAAACAAAACAAATACATATTTTAGCAACTTTTATTGTCTACTTTGTACTCTGTCTCTTTGTACCACTGCACAATCTGCACATGCAAGAGTGCTTCAGTCTTCAGTACCGGCCACCTTGAATGCATGTACTCTACTGAATACCTAACCGACGATCATAATACCCACTTTAGACTTCCATTAATAGAAAATACAGGTAGGCACTTATAAAAGTTCTGCACCCGTTCCATTGAGATATCATACTCAAGGGGCAGAAATAATGATGGAATAGAAAATAGTTAATTACGATCGGATTGAGCGGGCGGAGAAACCTCAGACCAGTAAACGGCGCAATATTATTACTTTCTTTTCTTCGGCAATTTCCTCTAATTGAATTCCAGAGAAGTGGTAAATCGATTCTGTGCAATTCATTAAGTTGTTTGTGCAATAAGATATTTATTTATGCAAATATAATAAATTAACTCATCGTTATCAAAGATCGTCGTCAATCATCAAAGATCATTATAATGTGCTAAAAAACCTTTAAATATGAGAATAGTCCTCGTACTATTTACAGACAATGTGATAGGTTTAAAACGTATGGCACAATTAATATCCTAATGTAGCAAATCCAAGAAGCTTTGTTTCATTTCTTTTATCCATGCTTCTACTAAACTACTAACGTCTGAGGTCTTTGAATTAAAGAAATGGTTTCTCAAGATTCTTAAATATATTGATCGTACTTATAGCAAGTAAATTTCCGAGAAGGTATCGAAGTTATCTAGTAAGCAAATCTTCAACGTGGTTAAACAATTTAAACTACTTCAATCGTTACTAGACTACTACTTTAAATATTAAATTGCGTTTTTTCAGAACAGAACGCAAAATATCTCGATGTACAAATAGAAGTTTTACTTAATCCTCGTTTTGTTTGAGTACTTTTAAATTGAATTAAAACTAACTCTACTCAAAAGGCGTATTTCACGATAAACGAAAATAAAAATGCTTATAACGTCGTTCCTCGCTGTTTTGAGAGTTTCCCCAGGTTATATTTTTGGCAGAATTAATTTATAAACTTTATCAAATACATAGATACATACGCTCGTAATTCCTGAAAGAGTAGGCAGACGTGTATTAATTTTTATCAGGAGTTATCCAATGCACTCATATTTCGCTGCTCCTTAAAATACCTATGAAATAAAACAAACGTGGGAAAAACCTCATTTTTAGTGAATATGGACTTGAAATTTAATATTTAAACTTCATAAGGACGTAAAGCTACGTGAGCTAGTATTACGACGACGTGAGTACGTCAGGCTTATAGTAACTAAGTGGCTAGCGTGCAGGATGTATGATCTGTGAGATGAAGCCGCGTTTGTTGGTAGCCGCATAGCAGCTATCTATTTTAGGAAAAGCGCATAAATAAGAGTTTGAGATGAAATATCTCAAATGAGGCGTAGCCGACCGCCCATTTATATTGCTTTTTAGTATGTTACGCCTTATGGCACAAATTCGATAACTACCCTGACCAAAATGTAGTTTTAATGTTTATTTATCTATAGCTTTTGATAGCCCACTGCATTCACCTACGCTTCGGATTGAAACTTGGTGCATATCTAGTATGGTAACTTTTTCAATGTCATACGCACCTTTGATAGACGTACTACGATAGAATCGTAAAACATCACCATTAAATACTTCATGATCTGCATTGATTATTATAATACTATCGATAGTGATGATGGATGCTCGGTAGTAGTAGTAGCCGATGCTCGATACTTCTGGGTAGTTTTACTTTATGTTGGCGTAGCTCCCATGGCTAATAAGCGCAGTGTCTGTTGGTCTTACCAATTTAGCACTATTTACAACTATAGCCTGTATCCTGCTCTGAGTCAAACCATTGTTAGTGGAATCTAATCTTTTTGAGACCGGTTAAATACTTATTTATTAAATCACATGAAATTGTTTACTTTTTGTGCCAATCTTATATAAATAAAGTATGAGCAATTCGACAATTGGTTTCATAAAATGATAAAAAAAATGTATACCTACAAATTATCGTAGTGGCTATACTACAAAACAGGCAAACGAGTCTTAAAACTACCACCTGCTTCTCCCAGTGGAAATTAAAGCACAACAGATATAATACTCTCAATAATATATCGGGCAAAGTTATTATGTTCGCGAACAGCATTCATTATTCAACAGCAACAGTTGTAAAACAGTTGCGCAACTCGCCGGCGATGCTAACTGAACAGTACTCGCACGTGAAAGTTAGACATACGCGACGTGTACCGTAGCTTCTCATCTCATGCCCACGTCAATAATTGGAGCGGTTGTTCATGTGTTTTTTTTCTGTGCAGCGGTGGTCTCGCCGGGCCCCCATTGTTCCTGCTCACCCTCCCAGGCGCCGCCACCCGCGACCCCACCGCCCAACGTAAAACGGTTCGTATTTTTCATTGTTGCTTTAAAGCCTTATAGGTTTTGCTTTATTTATGCCCTTTATAACTCTCCGTAGAAGATAAATGCTCAGGGGCGATGTTCTGTTTTTGTCACTATTTAATGGTTCTGCGAGGAGGGAACTTCATAGACAGCTATTAAGAGGTACAAAAGTATTGTTTATCCGTGGTGCATTGATGATGTTATAAATGCAAGTAAATGCATTTTCGTTTTGCTGTTTTTGTTAAGGGTATGTCAAGGTATATTATTCTGGTACATAAGGTGGTTTTACTATCCAAGTAGGTATGTACCTAGTATTTTGTGTTAATAGTGTAATGGTCGCAACTAGCTGTTAGAATTTTATGTCAATACTGTATGCAGTTAGTACCATTTTATATAACGTACTATTACAATAAATAAGAAATGAGTTTACTAGCTTCAAGCTTTACACAAATATTAAATTAATTGCAAAAGAAATAGGTAGATATTACTAAGAAAGATGAAAAGTCACTTCAGATAGGCTGTTGATTAAATAACTGGGATTGAAAATAACAATGCTTACCTAAAGTTTACTTTCTTTAGATCGCATTGAATACTAAACATATAAGGTAAGATGAAGCATCTAATTACTAAACTCACATGCATGTTAACCAAAAGCATATAAACTTAAGTGAATAGTTTTGGTTAAACCGCGTATTATCCTATTTCTCAATATATACCTAGCACCTCTTACTTCTTTATTATTGTAAAGTCAGTGCCATCGAGCATGGATAAAATAGAGTACTACAGTGGATTCACAAAGCACTGCACATTCATATTCCGGACGGACACATGTGTCCGGTACGCGTCCGGCTTATCTCGTACTAGGCGCGCACTCGATCGCGCCGATACCAACGTTACCTATGTATGTGATACTCTTTGTCATTATCTCCTGGTATAATATCCTAGCTGATTTAACGAGCTGGATAGTCGTGTTATATGGCTACATACCTACCAACGACGTTATACGTTTCGGAGATTTCTTTGTTTTGACAAATTTTCGTTTCGTATGATGGTGTGTCACTTCAATAATTCAATAGCTTATATATTGTGTCCAAAAATAATATCGCGAAGTAAAAAACTTGCATTGTAAAGTTTGTCGCGATGTTCCCAACAAGACAATTTATACTAATTCTTAGGAACTCGCTAAACTTTTTAATTATTTGTTAAAAAAGCGACTGACAATCTCAAATGGTTTACTATAAGTAGGATTCAATGTTGGGTCTCCAAAAACTAATATATTTCATGAAACTTGAGTAACAAAGTGACAAATTAACTGCACAAGTCACAGTTATATTTGCCTGGATTTAAAACCCCACATGGATTTAGTCCCTAAACCTCTAAGCCACCACAGCATTTGTAAGTCTGACGGCACTGTTAATTAAATGGTTTCATATTGTTATATCAGTGATGTATGTAGAAAACTAAGGGTCAGGAATATACGATTTGCCTGTTTTAACTCAAGATCGAGTTGTCAATTAAATAAGCAAAGTATGTTGATTTTGCAACAATCTCACCTACGTTATGAAATCAAAGTTTATGTTTTAAGTTTGGGGTTTATTTTGGTGAAAATCATAATGAGAGAATGAGGCGAAATAAGTATGTCGGGATCGTAGTAAATTTAAATCCGTGGTCTCTGCCGACCCGTCTGGGAAACAGGCGTGTCTTTATGTATGTATGTAGGATTACGAAATCTTAAAAAAACGTTTCTTAATAGAATTTAAATCATAGGAATTAGATTCTTTCTACACCGTCCTGTGTCGAAATGAAACCTACAAATTCTTTAATTCTTTTTTTCAAATGTATTCGTTTGAGATTTTCTGCCTTACTTTGACGGGGCATCAGATCGATTTGCTGCCGGATAAAATAAAATAAACTTACTGGGTCTCTCGCCCAATCTGTATTCCGCATAGCAATGAGATTCGTGGGATTTATGAGAATCCTTAGACTTACGCAGAACCTATTTACGCGGGTAAATAAGTTTTGTAGTTTACGCTATGTGTACATTTTATAGTGGACTTAATGGACGAGTATATATATATGGTGTTGGGGATTAACGCAAACATTGCTATCAATAGTTCGTTAGGCTTTTGCGTGCGTACAGTTTCAAATCGGTGTTATCAATATTCTTGTAAGATGTGTTAGAAGTTTTAAAGTGTATGTAAGTTGTAAGCACAAAAACGATCCCTAATGGATCGTTGGCTTTTGTGCTTTTGTGTTGGTTTGTTGGATTCAGTTTAAAAAGAATGTAATAATGTCCAGAGGACTACAGCCTAAATTCTCATGCTCACAATTGATCATATTTAATTTGTAATGCTTACTAACAAATGAGGATGTAAGGGCTGGATACCCACCCTAATGCTCCTAACAACACGTAAAGAGGCTTGATAATCAATGCTTTTTTCTGTCTTTATGAGCTTTATCCTGCAGCGGGACGGGAAAGACAATTTTATTATGATTTGTATGTGAGTGCTGCTCATAGATAGTAAGCAATCTATGTTTATTATTAAATCTATATTTATATTTACGGTTTGTTTGTTACCAGGACTTTGAATAAAGCTATAATCTACTAACGCTTTATACGCAATTAGACTTGTAAGTTGTCTTGACTTGTTAAGTATTACGTAGAAAATATTCTGTTAGAAAAAGTAGACAATAAATAATTTATACTGAGAATTTAGTCCTCTTTTCCACGCTCCGATTCCTAGAAAGATTAGGTAGAGACAGGATTACTTTAAGTAGTTTTCATTTTTAAAGTTCATGTCCAGCGACCTATGGCATAGGCAGCTATTGTTTTGTTATGAACTATCCGTAAGTGGTCTACACGAAAAGAACCTTTGACTTTGACTTCACGAACGAACGCAACTGGAAATCGAATACGAGACCTACTAGGTATCAAATCATATTTATGTTCACGTTACTAACGAGATTGGTTTTAAAATTCAATTATTTAGATACGAAGGGATAACAGTAATTAAATCAGCTTAACAAAAATAAACAATTTATTAACGAAACAATCAATGAATCGTGTAATACTTCACTCGTGTAAATAAACTTCACTAAAATGCGATTAAATGAAAGTGTAAATTGTATTTCAATTGCGGAGCCATTAGCAACTACAAACGCTGTACGAATATGTTTGAACACGGGCTTTTGGAGGTGGGGCTTCAATGCTGACAATTAAACTGTTCCACATGTGAAACCTACATTTATATATAAGAAAATTCATTCCAAATCCATTCTCTGAAGCGGATGCTTTCGTTCATCCAATTAATAAAAGTGGATTTGTTCCGTGTCATTGTAACATACACCGTACACGCATATTTGATCACTTAAGTAATACGTAGGGGGCGAGCCTATTGCTATTAACCAGGCACAAATTCAGACTTACGCTGTTACTAAGAAAACCAATAACACTGCTAGATCTTTGGATCGAAACCAGCCCCCCTAGAAAATCTCCATACATTTATTATTCTATTCGATTTCGTCAAGCGTTTTGCCACTTGTCAAGGGGGGCTGAATCTCTAGCACACTCATAACAGTCGTGTTGCGACCTAACCTAATATATTATGTATTTTTAGCAATAAACTACTGTAGCTTGTCAATGCTACTGTAAAGATCAAAAGTAAACACAAAGACAAAGATAGCTTCTAGTGATACAAAGACATTGTAGAGTAAAGTCCACTTTGAAGATCAATTACTTCCTTATATAGGCTTGAGTTCAGATAAAAGTGATTATACTAAAAGAATAGCAGGTATACAATTCTGCGAAACGTTCTTTGATACTCAGCCGCATAAATTAAATATTTAACAACGAGAACAGGATAAGTGTGCGCCTTCCCTTGATGTTAGTTTGATTGGAAAGGGAATGTTCATTATATTACTTAGCTTTCTTTACGTTTTCGTTCTATAAATTTAATCCTGTGATACACTGTTTACAGATTCAATCGTCGATTATGTTAATCGGCGATTAAGATTAGGTCCCCCTTATTATTATTATCGTGGCTTATTTCACCAATTTACCAAAAAATTGAAGTTAATAGGAGTGTCTAATATAACCTGTAGGATGCAATATACTTAGCAGGTAATTAAAAATTACTTGGTAAGTTTATACAAGATTTACTTTTGCATCGCCAATTCAATCAAATATACACGCTTCAAAATCCTATACATTAGTTTACTAAAGGTTAGTTATTAAATAGCGTTGGTTTAGCGGCTACTGTGGTTCATCAGAGTATGCAAACTGTGCAAGGCTCAATGAACGTGTTAGCTTGCACGTTTTGCATTCGAGCAGAATTTGAGGTTGCTTCTAAAAGATTAATGGAACGCCTTCCATCGACATGACCGCGTTTGTTCTACGGGTTGTAGTAGATTTTGAAGAAACAAATGATAAACTGTACAGTGTACGTGATCGATTTAGATAATGAGATGTGTTGTACTTGCCTAAGGCGTAATCAGATATTCGTGATCGCAATCCATGTAAAATGTTTGATGGATTGTAGCAGAAGCAGGGACCTAAATGTATTAATTAAAATCTCTGAAACGATGTCAAGTGTATGATACCTGTCTATATAATTTAAGGTATTACTATAAAAAAGTTAGAATTCTTTGGAAGTGCCAACAAACAGTCTACAAAATATGCTCGTTACTTGCTCAAAATTAGTTTTTTACTTTAAGCACTTGTTAGCAGTAAGGACCATCTGCAAATGGTTAATGGCCATATTGATAATAAGCATTACCATCTGTATGAAGTGCATGGAACTTAATAATAATTATGTCAAACAACAGAGACTTATAATATTGTTTGTAAGCTTCTCATGTTAACTGTTCACTTAATAAGTACCTACCTACTTACTTTTAAGTAATGTAACTGCGCATTTCTATACCAGCTTTGCGACAATGGTTTCTAACTGGTATTCTTTCAATATGTAGGCAGGCTGACATTCCTTCATACCATTACTCTGGGGTAAGCAAAGCCGCGAGGGGTGGGCACTGAGGCGAAAGTTCCATTTGTGAAAGAGTTCTGTTAATGCGATGTTAGTGCCTGTTATAAGTACCTGTTGGAGTGCTTGTACTCTAAGGGTTTATAATGCATACGCAGATACGTTTTATTGTGTGTAATCTACAAAGGTTTTTCCGTGTTGCTGTAGCTAATATTTAGTTTATAATCAGCCTTATCCTTTGTAGAGGTAGGTAAGTAGGTAGGTATATAAGTTTAGGACAGTCTTAACACCTATGCACATTACTAGGTTGTGAAATGATGTATAAAATATCTTGGCTGTAGCCACTAGGAAATGTAATCATTCAAAATAGAGGTGAAAAAAAATAAAATTTATGATTATATTTTAGAACTGTAATACTAGAGATCGCAAACAAAATTATAAATGCAAAATCCACTTTTAGATATTGTTCTATAAATTATTTAGTATCTGTATGTCGTAGCGGTTTAGTTATAATAATAATATATGCTTACCTTTAACAGATACCTACGCTTCATTGTTGCTTTTAGTTACTAATACTAATTAATATTCTACATAATCCAGGATTATTTCAGTGCTAAGCACCTTTTTGTTTTAAATTTTACCATCCTATATTATAAATGTCCAGCAGTGGACTAAGCTAGGCTGATGATGATGATGATGATGATGATATTATAAATATATGCATAAATAATTTGTTAAAATATCGAGTTAATCTAAAATACATGCAACGTATTAAGAGAAAACTGTTATCGTAATTATGTGCCATTTTATACCGCGACCACACACTCATGGTGTGTGGGGTATAGGTACTAAGGTGTTAAAGGCTTCGGAAATGAACGTTTTGTTTGTCGAAAATTTCACATCAACATAACATAACATCACGCCTGTATTGGCTGTACGCCCGAATAGAAGAGGCGGAGATGACTGTATAGTACCCCTAATTTCGCTAGTTATGTTATAGGTCCCAATGGAATAGGGGTGAGCCTATTGCCATCAAACGGGCACAAATCCAGACTATGCTGCTACTGAGATATTTATATTTACCTAATGAAAAAACCCAGTTACACTATGCCCGACCCAGGTTTCGAACCCGGGACCTCATGCTCAGCAGTCAGGCTTGGCTACTAGACCAACGAGGCAGTCAAATTTCACATCAGCTAATTTTTAATCGATGCAAATGTCTTGTATCTTTTCCTCGCTAAACTATTTGCTTCAATCTAAAATCAGTACCGATGAGCAGTTTTTGTATCATTAACATAAAACAATTTGCTTCTACAACTGACTCTATCAACACTGATTATTCTATAGTCCTGACTATATTTCGCCTAAATGCCCATTTTATACCTTCTTCATATCGTATAGAGGCTGGATATGTGTGAATGGAGCATCTGTTTGTAATTCCACGCAGGTCCTGAGAGGTAAGCGGGGGTAACGAATGTGGGGAAATTTGATACTTGGCCGCAGAGTGCAGGCAGTTCTGTTTTGTATTTACTACTACTTTTATACGATTTATTGTTAAGTTTCACTATTTCAGTTGGTCTATAGGGTATTATAGGGTATTAAGTGGCCGTTATACGTATTAAGTGGTAGTAAAGACGGTAGTTTAGGGAAATGTAAGAATTGTAAGTGTGCATTGAAAACTGACTATTAGATTGACGACTACAGTGGACGACAAGTGCTTATTTGTGGTGACAATTACCATTGGATAGTATAATAATAACCTATTGTGACAGCACAGGAAACTTTTGTTTCTTTGACATGATAATTACCTACTAATTATTTAAAATTCGAATTATTTAGTTAACTATTTAAAATAAAAATTACGTCTATTTATGCTACTGGCAAAAATCGTACGTATCAATTATAAAGATTTTTCTAAACTAATCTAGTCTTTTGAACGTTTGAAACGATCCCTTTCTCGGTAACAGAGCTTTTAAAAAAGGCTTTTAGACTCTTAAGATCGTGGGCTCTTCGTACAGAGTGCTAACACCCCAAAGTGCTCAAATACTACACATATGTGTATACCTATGTATAGGAAAGCCATAAGTAGAATTTGTCGAATAGTATCGTATTTATCTCGTAGTTTATTTTTAGGATTGGTATATTATAGCGAAATTTTATCTTCTGCCCAGCTAAGCTCTCGGACTAATTCACCTCTCTCTAGCCTTTCCTTATAACGTTGGGTCACCTTCCAGTTTTACCAGGTGTAGCTCGGGAATTCTACGTAAAGAAATTCATATGCCTAACTAACTTCCAAAACCAGTTACCGGGTTAAAATAAATCAATCCTTTAGGCATCTAAGTACCTGTGACGACCGCACAATGACAGTCAGTAGGTTAGTTTTCGTATTGAAATTCGTTGGTTTTTATCGAAAATACATAGCTATTCCACTAGTCGATAACGTCTTATGTGACGGAGTTAACTTACAGACTTTACGAATGACGGTTAGGGTTGACTGCTTTCTAAATCAAGCAAGAAGGAACCAAAAAGCATATCCACAATACAGAGCATTTTGGCAATGTTCCCTAGAAAGAAAAGTAAAATAAAACACGTAATAGGATCCACCTTTTACCCAAAACATAGTAAGTATGTATTTGTTCACGTAAAATTCGTATTTACGGGGCCCACATAAATATTTATGTGCGGTGTCGGTTCATGATAAATTGGAAGAAGTTAGGCTTTATTCTGCTACGTCCATCTATCATCGCTGCCTTTGCCTACACAAAAGCCAACAGCAACACATTTTTGCAAAGAATTACAATAAATTTTGCGAACAACGAAAATCAATTAAAACCTATAAATCACGCAATGTAAAAGGATTCTCGTGTGAAGTATTGTTTGTCTTATTTAATAAAAGTTTCTTCTAGTTAATCATTCATAATATTTCAATAATTTTGTCGCAAAAGTATATATTTTCATTTCATTAAATAACTTTTTACTGTTTTCCGGGGCTTATATATAAAATTGACATAATGTTCTGGATTACATTGTCGAAATAGTAATTCCCATACATTTATCATTTCTATTCGAAGCGTTTCGCCACTTTTCTACGCCCCTGGGTATTTCGGGTATCTTATGTAAGTTTGGCCTGAGTGTTTAGGACATACCAAAACAGCCAGGGTAAATATACCATAGACTAGATTCGCTACGAAGTCAGGCGGGCATTGGCGATTCGCCTGTAGAAATATACGAAGCTTTAAATGTATCGGGCTTTACTTTATATAACATAGTAATGTATATAGGTACTTAATGTAAGTTCAAATGAAAAGTGGAAAATGAGAAATTAAAGAAAAGTGTTTGAATGGGCATTCAAAGAAAATATGGACCATGGGCGATGGATGAATGAAAAAAATAATGTTCTAATACGTTACTCTGGTTTGATAGGGACCTTTTACATGTAAGATTTTCAAAATGTTGAATAATCAAACTCAGGTAGAGATTTATTTAAAAGCAATGTATGTTAAATAATTATAAAATGATTTTATATAAGTAGGTAGAGGTATTTAAAGAAGTTAGACGCTAATAACTTAACTTTTACTTTTCTATAGTTAGGTAATTGGTAAGAATAGACAGTGTAAAGTTTGCTTGCCATAATATATGCGATTCCAACTATGACAACTGAACACAATGGTATTCGCTGGCCGCACATTGACCACTGTTCCATTCTAGACCAAAAGTCTCATGAATCAACAGCCATTGTGTGCATGAGTGATAGGGAGAATGGCTTAAAGTCCAACTCACTCATGCAGGAAGAAAGTTCTTTAAGGTTTTAACGTCTGGGAACTAGTTAACTTAATTATAGGCACCGGTTCACAGCACAGCTCTCAACGTTCCACACACAAAATATTGGGTCGAAGTCTGAAATCAGCAATCACAATGAGCAAGCATGGTGGTAAAAGCTATTTCCTCTTGTATGACAAGAGAATTTTGCTCAGCAACTTCGAAGCCATGCACCTCATGCTCAGCAGTCGCGCTTAGCGACCACTAGAACAACGAAGCACTCTCGGCTAACAACAGTTTAAAACCAGCCGCTTTTAATCACAAGGCCAATGGCGTAAACATTGCACATTACTATATATCAAAAACAATAGCATAGTGTTTTCTCACTAGAATGTGTTATACAGTAATAACACTAGGTGTTGTAACAAATTGCCACCATTACATCAATGCTAGCCACTGTGATGACAAATACTCGAAAATATCAATTACGGCGTAAACAGTGACTGTGGCGTAGCGTTGGATTGAAATCGCGAATAATCAGTGTGTGATAAATTGCTGTGTCGGCACCATTAGATATTCAGGCAAACCATAGTACCTCCCATGTGTATCATCAATCAAACTGTCGATTTGTTTGACGCCCGCCTTATAACAATAACGTGTATTTTTGGGTTTGAAATTCGGAAGGCATTGACATTTTGTATATATTAATTTTTAGCTTTACAAAAATATGGAACAAATAGTCTTTATGCTTTAATTGGTTAGGTAACATACCTACGTTATTAAAGACAAAAGTGTACCTTTATGTATTATACAGAGGCCTTATGGGTATTTTCCTTGTGTTGTAAACCGCCTACCCCTTCAGGGAATACAGGCGCGATGTTATATTTTGTAACTACAATACCTATACCTGTCTTTGTTAGAATATATGTATAGTTGAATATCTGTATCTGACTGTCGACAGAAAATAAAATATTGACACAATTAGAAACAAAAATAACAATGGATAGTTCGAAACGATACCTACGCCAAGAACCAACTCATTAATTTCTATCTCCAAGACAACAAAATATATACGAGTTGTTATTGACGGTTTTGTCGTTTGCTCCAATAATTAATATCGTTCTCTTATTCCTTTGTATTGCTATTTTATGGTGGCATAAATCCTATGTGAAATCAGCAGAGTAATCGACTTGTGATGCAGAAAAGCGTTAAATTATCAGCTATCTGTTACTACGACTCAATGTATCAGGTTAATAAGGAACTCTTGTCAAAATCTAGGCAATGATCGACTCGTGTGCCAACTTCCATCGGAATCCGTTCAGTAGTTAAGGCGTGATTGATTAACAAACATCCTTACTCAAAAGTTTTGGCGTCAATTTTCTTTTTGACTCGTAACTACTTTTGATTAAAAATGCAAGGCAATATGGCAACCTAGTAAGGCTCGAATAGAGTAATAGTCAAAAGTATTCATAAATCTAATAATACTTTATATGACCACTTCTATGGCAATGGTATACCAAATTTTCCTGAAGTTAACATTACAGACAAAACATTCATTGAAAGTACTTTCCACAGTTTCCATTACTCAAATCTACATTTGCCTACCTCCACTCAAATTCTGTTCACAACTACGCTTGTTCAAAAAACACTGCAGCTTCACAGGGGTCAGTATTCACGGGTCAACGTGCACCGCGCTTGAAGAGCAGGTGACAAGAATTCCGAAAGTGCTCAGGACAACAATGTCTTTTTATGACGAACAGTAACTTAGCTTGCGGAGGGACTCGAGTGCGATGTAAGAGTATGTTAGAGTACCCTCATTGTGTCAGGAGGTGACACCGTATTGTGTTCGAAAGGACACTTTCCGAGAATTTCTTGATACATTTACCTCCAGTAATGACGTGCTCTCTTACATTAGTGTTGTATTTGTAATCGGATAGTTCTGAGGAAAATCATGTTTGGTTTATATCTACGTGTTGAGGTTATGTATGAGTTCTTACATTTGAGTCTTGCTTTTAATTCGAGTTTCTCTAGTTTTGCATTTGTGTTAAAAGGGTATGCCGTTTTTTTTAGTATCAATGATGGAATACGTAAGGGTGTAATTTTGCTGTCTTGTTTTAATGATTTTAGTTACCTTTACCAAATATACTATACTAAAAACTTAGCTATCCTATATCTTCGCTTATATTATTTGTGTCGCCTCTAAATATAAAAACCAATTATGAATTAAATGAAAGCTTACAGTTTACTTCTCGGATTCATTGTTTCCTGTGCATTCAAAGATACAATTTTAATTATCCGCTATGTCATTACTGGACAAAGTAGAGCAAGCGATAATTCAACGATGTATAAATATTCAATGAATTTACCAAGAGAATAACGATTCCATTCATATTTTGTCAAAATTCATAAGAAATTCGACTTAATATCATTCCATCCAGTTGGCAAGACCAAGAATATTAAAGTTAATGTAAGCTAATGAATCTTCGATTATAATCATAGTTCAAATCATAATATCTTTGTCGCAACTTCATCAAGTAACCAAAGCTTTTGTAATTAAATTCACGAGTCGAGTATGCCAAGACGTCTAGATAGTTAAAACTTAGCCATTTATTCCTTGTTTAAATAACCATTGTTCTGTATAAGATCGCGGGAAGATTCATACTTATTATTTCCCGCAGATGTCGGCGCGTTCCAATGAATGAGGCGGGAGCGGACTTATACGGAGTGGGCAAGTTACGTGAGTACCTGTGATTTATTACAACTGACGCAAAAGACAAATAAGGTTACTGGAAGACTCGTATATTGTTGAACGGTATTTTTCCTGTATGAATATGATTTTGGGCAAATTATGTTTGTCTAAATAAAGCGTTCAAAGTTTTTATATTTCTGGCAGTTTTTCGGCAAAATGAGTGTTATTGTTTCTGTGCAAGAAAAATATTGGCAGTATGTAAGTTTTCCTACATAGATGCTAGAAAATTCTATAATAGCACAAAATGTTATTTCGAACTTTATAGTAATACAATTCCATTTACAAAATCAAAATATAACGTTTACCATATAGGCCACCATAATTCGAGATTGACAGTTGACAGCAGCGCGAAAAACTGGCGGGAAAATAAAACCGTAAAAACGTAATTTCCTCGGGCAAATTGTGAATACATTTCTATAGGGAAGCATTATAGTGAAGTGTCCTCAGCGATCGCTGTATTACGTAACATGAAAATTAAAGAGCGTTTTATTTGTACCGTAACCGTATTCGTGGGAAAACGTATCTCATTATGTGCGATGGAAATAAATTGGAACAGACTATTTGTCGAACACTTGGTTGCCGCTCCCGATCCGTTTCGATTCAATTTGTCCCAAATTTAATTGCAATTGAAATGGTTGAGTGAAACGAAATCCGCTTGTGGAGATTATCCTTTACGTATAACGATGAAAAAGGTTAGGTAATTAATTTTAATAAGAGTGTTTAAAGCCCTAAAGTAGCTGAAAATTCTAGGGATTATTTTATTTAGTATTATGTAATTAAAACATATTAATTATTCGGCGGGAAAAAAATGAAGTAAAAGCATTTTTATTACTTTATTCAGTTGTATTTTTATTAACCTTATCAATTGATAATACACTTCTATCTTTTCTTTTACCCCTTTTATCCCTTGCCTATATCCTTTGTCAAGGTACTTGGACAAAAACATTTTATTTTAGGATAATAATTTTTATTGAATACTGTATGAAAAAAATGAAATCGGTTAAAAAACATGCACAATGCACATTGTTTAATTTGATTAAGTAAAATATTGCAATAAAAACATACGTGCATCAGCCAACCGTCCCAATTCGCTATAATACAATTTACTCATCTGTTTTATCTCTACACACAGTCGAAATTAATAAGCAACAACAAACAAAAGACATAAGTTCACGTGTTAAACGTGGTAGGTATTTAAAGTATTACAGTTAAAACATGTTGCTTGTCAAGTTTATTGTTAGCTTAAATGCTTAAGAAAAGATTAAGGTAGCAATAATTCAACAATATACCTTATAATCATACCCATATGTAGGTACATTAAAACATATGTATAATTTTATATATGAAAGTATGTATGTAGTATGTCTACAGACTCGCTTGCCTTAATAACTTCGTAAACTATTTTTATTAAAACATTTTCAAGATCTTTTACCATTTTATACGGTTTTAGTAAGACGGCTTACACGGTTTGTTAAAATAGTGCAACTAATTTGGCTTTATGGTAAGGTTCAACTCTCTTTTCAATGACGTGCAAATGACATTAAGGGTACAGCTTCAGTAAATGTGTGGTATACAAGAATGTATAAGTGTTCAACCTTCAAACCCAGTACGAACCTACCTACCTATAATATTTCAATAATCTAACCGTACAGTCAATATTATAGGGTTATAACACACCCTTTTGTTTGGTCGCAGGTAAAAATATTATAATTCAACGCTCCAATTTCTTGCCCTTTCTAAAGTACATTTAAAATAGTTGACTGTTATTGCCATCTATCAAGTGCATTCATTTATGTCTAATAATTAGTGGATGTCAATAATAAATAATCAAACATTGGCACATTGAAGACACTTACTCATTAACAGTCAAGCCTATTGTCTGCGATGCCTGATTAACAATAAGTTGTGAATATCAGTGTTTAACACAAAGGGAATGTCATCTGCCCTCAGTAACCCGCCTCTGATAGATCGATATCTCTCAATATCCTATTGTAATACTGGGTGACAATTACGAGCTTCGGACTGATGGACAAATGTACCTATTGTCATGGTAACCGAGGGTGTATAAAGAATTTACAGTATGCGTGACTTAAAAAGGGTATTACATAAAGCCAGAGATAAAACCTTCCATTATGTAGCTTTTATACCCAGTTATTCGTATAAGCGGGTATAAGTCGTATGCGAATCCACATGCACACTCTCCAATTTTCAGACCCTAAGGTTTTAGCATTACTATATTATAATCGACGTTAATAAATAAGTAAACTTAAATTTACTCTTACCACTGCTAAGAATAGAGCTCATATTCTATTGTGCTACAGCTCTACGAAAACAAAAATAAATACAAATATTTAATTAAATTTACGTCACCCGCCAATCTCTGCCTACCACTTCGCGCGACATTTGCGTCACAAATATTCTGTAGCATGATGACAGCGGCCATCAATAGTGACGAAGGTACACGGAATATTGAGAGTACTATTGGAACGAATAATAGGCCAAAGTTGTGCGCCACATCATAGTCTCTGATAACCGTCTAGCCTGCCAGATGTGAAGACGGTTGTAAAAGGGTTACACCATTTATGTCAACGCACTGAATAAGATTTGAAAAATCGAATGTCAAAGTCACTTTTATTCTTTTCATAAACCTTTTTTTATGAATAATAAAAAAGGTCGAGCAAAGAAACTCTTTTCTTCATTGTACAATAATAGAAAACAAAACATACATGTTTAAGAAAAAACACATTACGTATTTTAAAATAAAGAAAGCTGAAATTGTACTGTGGAAATCGTAACACGTATCTCGCATCAAGACCCCCGTAGAATAGAAAGCAAAAAGGAACCGAGTTAAACCTTTTTGTACAATTCCTCACATACGCACGCAACCCCATTTGGAAGATACCTGACTTCATTTTGCAAGTTCAATTTGATCGAGTTTCTAGGTCATGGTATAAATTGTGCCAAGAAACAGGCTCATAAACACGTAATGACTGGTTTATTCTCAACAGGTTTGTATAACAAACGGAATGTCAGCACGTGGGTGATGTTACGCAGTCACGAAAAACTTTACGCCCACTGTTCACGCGAAGAAATAACACGAACGAAGAAAGAACATAACAGGTATGCTCCTTCTCTCTAAAACTTTGTTTTAAATTTAATTGTGAGCTAAAATTTTCCATCCAGTTATGATCACAACAATTTGTCCTGTAAATTAATTTCGTTAAAATGTAATACGATATTCATTTTACTTTAGATATAGAAATTCTGTTCTAATAAAATACTTCCAGGAATCCTTAAAAGAAGATCTCTCTTGAAATAAATCTATGGTTAATGGAACCGAGTTCACAACGCTGCTGAAAATAAATGATGTCGCCTGTCCGTATTATAAATAGACTACAATTGTATCACTAACATTGTGTATTTTAATATACAGAATAATTTTAATAGTATGTTTTGGTTTAATAAAATAATAAGGAGTTTCAAAAACCTTTAAGCTTATTTGTAGAATAGCGTTTTAATTTACAATTTAAACATTTTTTAAGCGTCTTCAAATAGGAGGCGGTTATAAATTCGACTGTATTTTTGTGAACTTCAAATTCTTATTTCACAGTTCAACTTTAACCATTAACGTCACCGAAATCCTATCAGCGAAGACGCAAAATATTGGTAAGTAAACGTCAAGATACAAACTTTGCTTGAGTACTGCTGGATCATCATCCTGGGCCGGCTTTAGTAAGAGTTACGACATCAAAAATATCTTTTAACTTCACTCAACAAAGTTTATATAAAGTGAAAATTTAGATGTAACGGCTATCTGCTTGATCTGCGCTTTCATTTGTAAGCTCGAAAAACAGAAAATACCAACTTATTTATTGCGGGTAATTTAGTTTTTATGTGGAATAAATTTCAATTACTGCTGACTGGTGAAGTAATAAGCTTCGCCTGAGTCGGCAGCTTTTTCAATGCGGTCGCTTCGACAATACGATAAATTACCAGCCTAATTCGATTCGCTGGTCGTAATGTGGATTCATCAAACATCTTGTTTGTGCGACATAAAGTACAATGGAGGGACAACCTCGACCCGCCCGTGGCATTAGCGACGTCCCCGCAATTTCGTTCTACTTTGTCTCCATTGCTTGCCGTCTCCACGGTCACGGAACAAATGAGAGATGAAAACGGTACGGCGACGTTTCTTTTCAGGACTTAGGTTGGTCGGCGGTATCATTAGTTATACGATACGATACAACAAGCTTGGGAAAAGGAACCCTTATAAGGGACCGAGAAATTGATTATTAAGTGAGTTATTAAGTCAAGTGGGCATTGAATAAAAAATTCTAAGAAACGTTTGATACGGTTTTTAATTAAACTGAAGTCTTATTAGTGTCGTGTTTCATTAGCGATTTTTTTCTGAATAATTAAAGCAGATGCATTTTTTTCTCATATAGCACGGAAAAAGAGAAACGCAATCGCAACATTCAACCCGTATGTTTATGAGTTTCCCTAGTTTTCAAAGGGAAAGATATTACACTCCGTGCTCGTATTTGAGGAACAAGAGTGTAATTCCCCGAGGTTTTGTCTTGCGGCAACACATCCTACAAATGAAAAGATGCCGACATTCAAAGCAGGCTGCTGCATTTTTAAATTCTTGCAGTGGTCGGTCCGCGGCAAAAACTCATGTGGGTTCGCAACTAATGGACTTTTTAAATGTGTTTCGTTTCTTTCACTCGTTCTACCATTTACATTTGAGGGTGAAATGTACGCAAAGTATTCCGATCACGTGACGCTACTTACACAGTGTTGCGTCGCCTAGATTCAGTTACGATTAGTTTTAATTTCACTCCCGGGACACTCGTAGAACTATTCTGTGCTCGACTGAGTCGCGTTGTTCTCTTGTGAGATTTATTGCTAAAGTTTGCCACTGAGAAGCGTGTTTTAAAACGGTATGTACTTATTGCGTTACACACGGCTTTAGCGCGTAAATTGTAACATAGATGTCGTCCATAGCCGTTTAATCAAACATTATTGGAATATTAAAGTAAGATTAGCTTATGTAGGTAATTATTAAGTATTTTAATAGATACAGTCACAAAAGCTTGTATACCTATTCAAAAACAGTTGAGGCACGGCATAGTTTTCCACAACGAGCTCGTAAAGCTTTGAGGGGATGAGACATTGCGATTCATTCTCGCATTTAAAAGCAAGACTGTAATTTCGCAGGCCTTTGTCTCGGGCCCGTGCGGGACGTCGGCTTGCAGGAAAATATGCGCATTCAAAATGGATTTTTATCGCTTTTCAAGTGGTAGGCTTTAGCTGTGTAGTCTGCTCAGAATTATTTCACGACCTACACAATGTTCTATTGTAGTGATTGTTGTGCGCGCGCTTACAGAGACATACACTAAGTTTGTAATTGTTATGTAGATTAACCATTTTCCCATCAGGCTGGTTGGATAATGATAGCAATATAAATAGGTTAGAGGTGTACCCTTATATCCTAACATAAAATCAAACCTGTTGACTCCGGTCACATATAAACTCAAACGTTTAATTAGCTGAGTTTGCAGGGAACAACTCGTAAAGTTTCCAAATAATAAGGGCGACTCCACCGAACGGCGATGGTCAGTATGTCTACCTCCATACATCTAATCCCTTAGTTGTTAGCTTAGGACGTTTCACTTCCCTTTCAATTTATGCAGATGAGCAAAGTACTTTAAACAAAACCTTGTAAGACAGGACTTGTTTAGAGTAATTACATTCGTGACGGGGGACTTATTTACCCATGTACCTGCGATATTCAAATGAGATGAGCTTAAACGTTCTCGACGACGTACAAACGCTTCCCAGCACTAATTGGGCGATGTTGAACATGACATGGCTGTACATTATTTTACGTCACAAATACTTTATGCAACGTGTGGCCTTATTCAGATGGAGCGCATGACTAGGTCACTGTACTCTTGGAAAGTTCACAGTATTGATTTTATTGCGCACGCCCGAAAATATAAATGGAACCTGCTGGCGTGCAGAAGTGGCCAATGATTTAATAGCCGTGAATAGGTACGGCGCGGACACGTATCTACATCCCCACATCAATTATTCAGACGATGTGCAATTGAATACTGTGTACCTACGCAAGAGTAAAGTGATCCGAGGGTGTAATGCGCCCTAACTAAATTGAATTAACTTAATGAAACCCCATGTTGTGTCGACACGGCGATGTTTGATGATTTAAATGTAATTGGTTCTCGATTCAACAAAACTGGAAATTATTACTTTTACTAAACTTTTTCTTTCTTTTCACAGGTTTCCTCGAGTTAGTGGAAACGAAGAAAGGCATCGAGTGTGAAACTTTACTGAAGTGTAGACCGATTGATTCGAGTCATCGGTAAGTTGTCAAATATCTATAAAATATATTTAGTGCTGGTTCCACGATCCCACTGATATTTGTTTAGTAAGAGGATAAAGTTTATTCTTCTTTCCAACTCGCCATTTTCCGAGAAAACTCGCAGACAGTAATGACAGAAAATTTATCAAGATGTCGGTGCCACGTGATAAGAAAGTTTGAACCTAATTCTAAGTGATGTAGACCACAGAATATTGTAGCTCGGTGTCGTCGTTACATAATTATTAGACGGCCGACGACGGCGCCGCGGGGCGACGACCCCGGCTCGACTTTGACCCACTTCTTACTCTAATTTTCGCGTCTCAACCCCGTAGACAACTTTATCTATACCTGTATAACTTGTAATAACTACCGGGAAACCTCTTGATGGGGACTTTATTAATATTAAGCACATACTGGGGGCCATATTGATTTGAACACACTTAAACAATATAAAAATGTTTAGACATATAATTCGTAATTTTGGCTTTATGACTGCTGGTAAAGTGGTAAACAAAGTCCAGTTAATTTAATATATATCGCCACGTCTCAAATTTGATGAGTAACCTAAACACATCGTGCATAAATATTTTCACACATCAGCTTCTACTAAAAGTTTATATACAATGTAATGTTTTCTTTCCATTACCTATGATTCGAAAGGTTTCGTAGGAAGGCTGAATAAAACAACATGCGGCCGAGGGAAAGCTTGTATTTTCATATTTCTTCAGAAAGGGATAGGTTGGTACATTTATCTTTTAAGTACGTATACGATTAATATTAGATTTGGACTTGTTTTGTATTCGAGCTTATCCATAGGGAAAACGTTGTATCTTTACATCATATTAAGGATGAATGTGTTAAGTGAATATTATATGCCGGATAACTTAGCGCATGGCTTGCTGCGTCAGGTACTTTTAATATTTTAACTTAAAGCGTTATTTTGATTCAGGTTTGAGATTACCCCAGACTAGACTTTACCAATTGTTTTTATTCATTACCAAATTAAAATAAATCTTTAGTATTCAGGTTTAATAATAAAATAAAAGATTATGTCATTTCAGGCAGCATGCTTAAGTCGTTTAGGGTAAATGTATTTTTATCTACGTTTTAACTGATTTATGGTGACAGATCGTTGTGATAATAATACTAGTAGGTACAATTGATAATTATAATTTTGCCGTCAATTCCCAAATATTCTTAACTTAGTGTAATGCCCGACAAAATACTTTTCGATTGTACGTATTCGGAGTTAAACACGATTTTCTATAGCTCGAGTCTTCCGTATAAAATCACAATAAAAGTTAGTCGACAAGATACTCGACGTAGAAGCTTTCAAACTTCGACATAGGTATTCTGATGTTCGGCTGAAACTTGCCTTATTTACACATTCAACTTTACAACAACCTATTAAGGGGAACTTGGTTTGCTCTTTTCAATTGAAAGTAATTTTGTATAACAGGTTTCGATGTTATTGACGTCTGTGTGTGTTCGACTTTAAATGCTATTCGCGGGTTAGATACCGACACTCCGTGATTCGACTTTTAATACATAGGAGAATAAGTCAATGTAAAAATCTTATATAAAAATCTTGAATAAAATTTTACTGATATAACAACATACTGATATAACAACAAATCTAGCCAACATTTTAGGCTTTAACTGTCTAACTGCTGGTAAAACATTGGTATCAAACAAAGACAATACAAGCATCAATTACCACCATTGCATATTTATATTGCAAGTAGTCGATCTCGGACGGTTAATTCAAACATTAATCATACTGTTTTCCTACAACGCGGCAGTATCTTAAAAACCAGAAACCATTGGTTATAAAAGCTGGTATATTGTGGACAGTACGTCTATCGACATCGTCTTCTATCTAAACTCAAATGTTAATAATATTGATGCCAAACATCTGAATTATCTATACTCTCTTCTTTACACACTCATTATAATTAGCTGTATATTTTGCTCTAATGATTAAACCAATACCATGAAAATTATGTCGGTAATATTTTAGTATTTAATTAACATAGCTTAAACAAGCGTATGCTGAACGGATTCGTATTTCCACTTATGAAATAAATACCATTCATAACTTGCATAAATGGGAATATAATCCTGCAGAATGGCAGTCGATTACAGATCGGCAACAGAACAGATTGCCTCGTCATGCTTTAAAAAATTGGAACACATCGAAATTACATTTTGATATACGATACAATCGATTACCTGCGTGTGATGTATGCGTTTAACAACAATGAAATGTATTCGATTTAGGGTTAAAATATTGCAGTGTAGTGGTTAGGTACTCTTGTGTTAGTGGTGTTAACAGGCATTGTTGCTTTAATTTGTTTGTCAATATAAATTCGATCTTCTCACGTGTTTGAATTGAATATAGGTATGCATTGCACTGCAGTGTAAAAAGTGTCTAAGTTATCTTAGTGATAACTCTTACAGCGGTAGGTTATACCACGAATTGTATGACACTTTGTGACCGTAAATCTTCACATTATACGAAATTAACTTTAAGAACAGCGCAAGTAACAAATGGTTAGCTCATAGAGTCGTTAAGCACAGCTATCCAGATGACATTAAGATAATATTTTCATTAATCTCTTTCGCAACGCCCGAACAGAGGGAGTGGTTCCATTTTGACACCGATAAAGCCTTAAAATATATTTAAACATAAAGCGGTATAAGGTAAATGATATAGCGATATCACTTTCACTAAATAGCATAATAGATAACTAAAACGAGCCCAAATGTACAGAAATTAATTAAGAATGTACGAACATTTTTCTGTACGTTTAAACATACATATGTAGGTAAGCAATTAGTGGGAGGTTTCAGTAAAAGGCGAGCTCGAGGAAAATAATTTCAGTTCGTTATTCAGTCCCCTGTGGGTGTAATTGGTAGGCTCTTGTGTCCCACCGGCGGAGCAATGTGGTTGTACATCAAACAAAACGGCCCAAATTACAGCCTTTTAATTTTCGACAATTAATAAATTGAATGGGTTCTTTGTGCGAGTGCCGGCTGACTGTCGCCAACGGGAGATACTATTTGTATCTGTGTAGCATTTGGCGTTATATGTTCAAAGGCTATTTCAGCTGCCTCAGGATGCTACCATGCGTATGTCTCCTTTTGTTCATTGTTTTGATTCGAGTTTGTTTGTTCAAAAATTGTTGCTTCATTCTTGTTCAAATTTTACTTTATTATGGACTTAGATAATAGACATCAACAGAGTATTGTGATAAAACTGCTTAGATATATTATTGTCTACCTACATAGGTACCTACTACCTACGACAATTTTTTTTTATTAAAAGACTTCTTGTAACGTATTGTATTTTTTATAACATTCAAAGTTCCGATTGTCCACAGATACAATAGCAGCTCTATCAAGTTCCACAGTAAATCAAGCCATGCCAAGTTGGCGTGCGATGAGCTGAAGTTACCTCAACCCAACGTCCATCAAGACAATGGTACGTACTTAACTATAATTGTATTAGTTTTAATCCACTTAAGATGTGTAAACAAATCTAGGCCAATTAATAAACCTATTAGTTTCATCTTGATTTCAATTAAACGGAGTAAGTGGTAAATAGGTGGTTAATACAAATATATCATTTCGGTCAACACCTTTTGCTGTATTCGCATTTTTAATTATAACTTGGGCTTCTGACCCCTAGACAAGTGGCAATACGCTTGTCGAGTGGAAATCAAATAGAATGATAAATGTAGATGGCATAATGTTTCGACTATGATATCGATGACATAATGTTAAACGGCTTTTATTTTAAAACAAACGCACCTCAGATTACAAACCTTTATAAATATATATCAAACTCGATAGTAAGACTTCAGTAAATTGTTACGAGAATTCTATCATCCAGGATATGAAAGTGTGTTTTTGTTAATCACCAACTATTTGGCTTGGTAGCTTAAAGGAATCTACTATCCCTTTTGATATGGTAGGCAAACAAGGGACATACATAAGCCTTAGTAGGTATCTATACCACAAGATTATGCCATCGGCTACCACACCGATCAAACCTTACAAAATTGAAGAAAAACATGGCGGTTTAACATAAATAATGTATATTTTACGTCCGCGCTCTCAGGGTCGAGGGTGAATACTTAAACGTATTTTATGTCTGAATTCACATACATGTATACACGTGTAAATATACAATACCTCGATAAAGCATTGTGTGAAGTATTTGCAGATAAAGTAACAAAAGGAGGTTCGTATTCATTTTCATGATAACAACATTTATGCTTGAATCATTCACGCTTACGTTCTAAATTGTATTACGTTCAGGTATCTCAATACATATATATCCTATTCATACTAATATTTACATAGTACATAGGTACTATATAAAAACTATTACAATTTATTTTCTTAAACAACAGCCAGTATCTACCTATCAATATACTAATATCCAACTAAGTAACTAAATACATTTATAAGGCATGTAAAATGTATCTGTGTATTGTCCCAGCAGTAACAGAATCCAGATTATTTTAATAAAAACCATTTCAACCAGCTTTTATGACTCGCTATAAAACAAACATAAATCCCGAGGTAATAAAATTCAATTTAAGCGCTACGCATTAACGAGGAAGATATAAAGAAAACTAGGATATAAAATCAAACTTTAAACGTCATCATTACTTCTTATTTTGCCAACTATTAAATAAAGTGTTAAAGCTTTTAATAAGGAATGTGTGTTTTGTCCAGTTGCTTCTTAATCAGTTTCATTAAGTATATATAGATAAAAACAAATTAAATTAACATGATGAAAATTGACTTAATGAAAAAACGCGGTATATCTCTATAACAATGAACCTCTGTTTCCCTTGGTCACGTCATAACTTGAGAAAGGCCGGACCGATTTGGTTAATTTTGGTTTTGAATTATTTGAGGAAGTCCAAGGAAGGTTTAAATGGTGAAAAGGGGGTACGAAGTTTGCTGGTTCAGCTAGTTATATATAAAATAGATTTAAGTAGTCTTAAAACCCACATTTAATATCAAACGTGCAAAGCATTGAAGTGCAAAAACATCCAAAAAAAGATCTTGTTAACTCGGTAATGGAAACTTAAATCTGTTGAAAATATAGCAGCGTTATATCATAAAAATGCTAGACGGACACTAAAAACTATTATGAAGCGTACCGCAAGCCGACAGCGGGAAAATGTAGCTGTGGTCTCATAATAAGACAGGCTATAAATATACAGGTTAGACCCGCTCGGGGACCGAGGTCTTGAGTCCACAAACCCAGGGCGACCGCGGATGATAACAGAGTGCATTTTATTGTATTTGATCTGTCTCTTTACATTATATGGTTTCTGGAATATTGTATATGCGTATTTATTAAAATACGCTCTAAGAACGGATTAATACGACATTAATTTGATTGAATAAAACGTAATTATAATTAACGAGAGGGGCCGAATTCAAACGCTATGATCAACTATGATGGTTAGTAAGTACGACTGTACTAGTAAATATTTAGCTACGAGTTACGAGGGACAAATTATAAGCCTTAATTCAGATAGATTAATATATTAATATTGATATCATGTGGGACATTCTGTCAAATAATTGCAGGATTAAAACGTTGCAGCGCTGTTTCAGTCTGTAAATGATGCAGAATTCATGCAAATATTTAAGTCAGACAATTACATTCTGTAGGTAATTATTATGAATTGGATCAGCAACTAAACGGTTCATTTCCCACTGTAGCCAATGGCCACAACAATCACAAACGCACTTTGATTGGCGTCACAATTAGACATTATAGTGCACGCGGGAAAGCTTAATAAAAACCTCTGTATTTAGAATGATTATGCAAAACAATAAACGGGTAAACAGAATACAGTCGTGGGCTCGAGGCAGACAAATAATTTATTATCTCTCAATGAAAGGACAGGCCTGTCTGCCGTGATAAAACATTCATTGAACAAGGATCCGCCAGATGTACCTACATCATTTATATATTTGCTCTATAGAATTACGTGCTTACTTGCTGTTTGCTGACATATAAATTATATTTTTGTTTTATATTTTTGTTGCTAATTTTATTTATTTTGATATTGTTGTTAATTTATTGCAGTCGGTATTTTGGGCGTTGTCAAGATAACTTAATATGACTTTACTCGTCCGGTTTATTAGCGGCTTAGTTATTTTCGTTACGGCTTGGTAGCGCGTCATTTAAATTTTGACTCATCGTTCTTTTAGACTTGCTAGGTTGGACCCGCAAGTAGTATTCTTTTAAACCCAGCAACTTGTAATTAGCTAAGCTTACATATGAAACCACATGAAGTATAATTCATCTTCAGAGTATTTGTTTGATAAAATGAAACGAATGGACTTCATAAAACGTAGAACATTCCCATAAAATATATTTTCCCCGCAGATGGCTAAAACGGTCTCCCTCAAGCCACCAAGAAACAAATATATTGCGATTTGCTCCTTCATTTTCTCGCAAGGTATTTTATTGCGTCGGGGTCTCTCATAAATTTCGCAGTCACTCACATAGAAAAATAAGGTCTAACCGAGGCTCAGAAGAAATTGGTGCGAAAATTTCTTATTAGTTTATTTTTATTACAAAAGCCGACGGTCATGCTGACTTCTTACTGCTTACAAACCACATTGTGTTTGGACCACTTATTTTTCTAGAATGAATAATTTTTAATGGATATGCCTCAGTAAACATCTCTTTTGTCCTTTTTTGTAAATAGCTTATTAAGCCCATGTAGGTACTTGTAATTTTAACGGTTATTTCGCGGAACAAGAAGTACATAACAATATAACAAATCTCTTATAAAACAATCTGAACAACCCCTACTGCAACGTTTGATTTTAGGTTTCTAATTACTTATACGATTATTACAGCAATGTGCATTTGCAATACATACAATTATATAATGAGTTTAATTATTTTATTTTTTAGAAAATATGCTTTTAGTAGTTCGTGAGGTAGTAACATTCCAAAAAAAAAGTAATCAAATTGGCTTCAAGTGAATACCTTGGAGGCCGGGGAGATGGTTCGCTCCCGACAAACTTTTCATACGAAACGGCATTTCTAATTAAAACCTCCAACGTCTAGCTCCACAAATAGGCAACGGTGCATACCGAAAGCAGATATCTGAACGTAGGCACATATTTGTACTGCATCAATCAATTGGTATTCTGGGTATAGAGGCATATAGGTATTTACTCTGAATACTGGTGATTCACTGGTGAATAAAGGTATTTCATTTAAAAAGCTCTGCGACGGGCGATGGCGCCCTTTAAGATTCCACATAAATATACCCTAAGTAGGTACCTACTATTGGTTCTAAAGTGCTATCAATTATCTATTTTGACCAACAACGACGAACCGCATAGCAATTATCGCTATAAACTTGAAAACGATACTCAAATGTGATATTACAGATGACATACAATACAATACTAAACATTTTGTTACATTATCTGGTAATTGGTCCAATAAAATTCAAAACCGTTTTTATTATAAAGTCTCATAACACATATCCGAGTGAAGCTTTGAATGCAAAGCGTAGATAACTGGCAAAGATATAAAATAGCTAGATTGGACGATAAACTGTTCGTTGTACTATAAATTCGTACAACAAAATGTTAATTCGAATCGCTAATACGATAAACCAAACGGTACGTTTTACTAGGCACATCTAGTTGATATTTACATACAAGAGTACCAGCAGCGATGTCGGTGGCAGATGGCAGATCAATACAAATACAAATATCAGAGATCCGAGGCTGCCGAAATTTGTGTGATTTGTGTACGAGTGTATGTAGGCGCTCCCATTCTGTGACCTACAGAGGCTTTGACGAGCGGAATTTTTTATACCCAGCCGGAGTGCCGTATGTTCACGACGTTAAATTTGTTTGAGCCTGCGCCCTATTTAGATAATTTGTATGTTAATCAGAAATAGGTGTCATTTCTATATTTCCACTTTTATGTAAGAATCGTTTGAGATCATTTATCAATGCTAAATTTTCCAGTCTGCAGAAATTCTCAGGCATTTTAATATTGTGAATGTAAGAAATATGTCTCTCTTAGGTCCCGATCGATTCAGATGTCTTGCGCCGTCATAAATATTTTACGCTCGCATGCATCTGTGTACGTCGACGAACATTTTATATGTAAAGGCTCGGAAATATGTCTCCATGAGAGATACTCAAATATTCGTGTAGTTGCTAAGCCCTTGAAAAAATATTGTCAAAGCCAGTAGTACAATGTTTCTTTACCTTTTATTTTACGAAGGTACGCACTTGAGTAAGAGTTATGTAGCTAACGGGCTATTTCATCTAGTTATTGAATATTGTATTTCTTGTATGGACACTTAATAAAAGAAAAGGTTTTTTTAGCGAAGATATTTGGTTTCATAGATCTGTACTAAACAGGCTCGTCTTAACTTCCAATAATTGTGTACATTGTCAAGCACCATGGCCGCTGTTTGTTGTCTAATTTTTTCATGTTCATTTCGCGTCAACCAAGTGCGGTTGACGCGAAATGAACGGTGCGGTGCTTTACCAAAAGGAAACTTTTCAAATTGGAATAGTTCGCCGGATATTTCCCGCGTTGGCATCCATCTTTGTGGGAGAGGGTGTCACTGGCCAGTGGTATGGGACCGGGTGGCCAGCTATGAGGGTAGTTGGTTTTTTCGCCAATGCCCCTTCGCTTTGTGAACAACCTATTTGTATTTAGAATTGAACGAATGCCTCATCTGAATATCTTTATCTTATGTAGATGTATTATAAAACTACTCGTTTTACAATAGCTTCTGTTTTACAACCACTTTAGTACAGAGTACCCAGTTCTACTTCGCTTTGAATTTTTCGTCGACAAGGGAGCAATATAAAGAACTTATTTAACTAAAGTGTATTTTCTGAATATCCGTCGCGACGATGCTCTTATGCAACTAGGTATTGCAAAAAGTTTATTTTACATAAGAATAAAACGTTTTATGAATATCCAAAGCTGGAAACATAGAGATACGCACACACACACTTGGATCAGTGTTCGTAATGGATTTATTTGATTGCGCCAGTCGCCATTCCGCCAAAAATGATAATGAAAATAAATTAAATTCTAATTCTACATATAGGTAGCCCAGCCCATATGTTGTTCATGGGTAAAGATAAGCTAAAGGTTCGGTCTATCTCAGCGCTTCAGCATCTACACGGCTGTAAATTTTTTGCTCGCTTTTACGATTTACGGCGTTATAAATTCTGAACGAATGCGGATAGTAAAACGCGGGGCTGAGTGAATTTTTCAACGAGGTTTGTATTGCGTTCCTATTCAGCCAGGGCACTGTTAGTTCAAATCTGTATTTGCTGCAATAACCGAAATATAAAAACTTTTTCTAGCTTCGACTTAATAAAATGGGGAGCATTAAAGAAATCTTCAAATGGCTCGATATTTTAATGATAATGATGATAGTGAACCTTAGTCACTACAAGCCTGTTGATTAAGTCTATTTCCTCGGTCTGCCGACAAAATAGAAGAATAATGAAATATGACACGCATATGTACACCCTTCGCTGCTCTTTAATATGCAATAAATTCTCCAGCAACACATCCCTGTCTGTAACAATATTATATCTTTTTTATACTATAATACATGTCATGCCCATGGTTCTGTCGCGTTAAAGATTTATTAAGTCGCATAAAAAGTAGGTACTAGTTTCAGGTACTTTTTCATTGAATTCTATCTACTAAAAGAAACCCAAAAGAAAAACTTACTGAAGCCCTAAAATGTATAACATTCTGAAGGATATTTTTCGAACTCAGCCTAACGAAGTGTAGACGACATCTGGCTAAAGATAGACTAGTTCCACTAATAATATATATATCGCTGATCATAAAGCTCTTAGTTCCATAATTAGAATAACGCTTGTATAATACTGACAAAGTTAATACTCCAAACGAATTTTGGAAAAAAAATTGCCTTACATACATTTATATTTGATGCGTACATATTATGTCTGCTCTCGTAAATATAAGATACTACTGATCTCGTTTATCGAGCACCCATACAGTTGCCTACAAAGGCTGCGTAAATTCCATTATAGGAAATAGCCACTATAAAATAAAAAATGTACGTAACCTCGATAACTGTGTACATTTTTTCTCTTTTATGAAGAGAATATCACATTTTATGCTTCATGGAAATGAATTAGTGTCATGAAATAAGTTAAAATGTAGCACCAAACTTAATTACTTGTATAATAGACGTACACAAAAGGAAATGAAGCCTTCTTTGATTACAAAGTATACAGTAATGCCCACAGGTAACGCTACGAACTTTACGAACGCCAATTGACTACATTTATAAAAGTACCAGTTTTTAATCAATATAAAACATTTTTGTGTTTAGTGTAATCGATAGAACTATACCTATATTGCACATACCTGAATAAAATCTGAATGTATTCGACAAAGTTTTGAGAAATATTAATCTACGTCATTATACATCAGACTTTAGAGTGTACTGTGTAGGTATACTGCTTTCCCATTTACCTACAGCACACAAATTTTATCTGACGGTATAGATTGGGTTACTACAACATAATAATAGCTACCTAGCCTGTTTAAATCCATAAAATTAGGTCAATGGTACCGTAATTATCTGTGCTTCTAAATCTGCTTACTCGGTTAAGGTAACCGTGACAATACATGGTAAAATACAGGTACATTTACCGGTAATATTACCTCAGGGGACCAACAAACTCCAGTCAGTACAATTATGCCATTATTTGCGCGCTCTCACCCAAACGCTGCATTTAATAAGCATGACAATGAGAATAATATTTGTATTGTAATCTTGATTGGGTAAATGTTAATGTTTTATTCTTCTGTGGTTGTTGTTTTAAAATAGAGCAAATGTATTATTAATATTAAGGGTTTAAGTGGAGAGCCTTATTTATTATATCTGAAACCGAAACCTGCATGACTTACAAATGAAGCTACATTTGGTAATTAATTATTTAACAATGTTTATTATAAAATTAAATGTAAATTATTAAATAAAAACAAATGATGTGGTGTAGAAGTGTCGATGGGATTTTTGACATTTGACAATCACGTTTGGTTTTGTATACCTACATAAATGGCACTACTCCATCGTACTATTAGTTTACTAAAATCGCAAGAATCTCACATAACTATGGCATAGTGGACGCAGCGAGAATAGAAACACAGTACGTCATCCGGAGACATCCTTTTTGCATCTTACACAAACTTTTATGTAGCATCTCAGCCTGCAAATGCCGAGAGGGAACCGAGTAAAATCTTCAATATTCAAACGGACACTGTGTCAATAACGTGAATGCATCTGTACGTGTAAGCCGATGTATTTTTTTTACTCTTACCTAGTTATATATTTCAGTTTGGCGGTGCTCGTTAGTGAGAGAAACGGGCACGGTGCGCTCGTTCAAACGAAAACGGTTAAAACGCTCTCCAGGTATGTTTTGTATGTTTCTTTATGTTTGTTCCACGTGACTTTTTTCTTATTTAAACAATTTATGCAGATTCTCGGCCGGAGTTGGTGTACACGTTTATTGAGCAGGCGGTGCAACCGGGTGCTCAGGTTGCGTTGAAATGTTCCGCTGTTGGAGAACCTCCGCCTCGGTTCCGTTGGTCGCTGGACGGTCAGCCCATACCCACGCATCTTGGGTAAGTTGACTAAGATACTAAGAGCTTATAACTTAAGCGACGAGCTTATAACTTAAGATATAAACGTAGCTATGACTTTGTTCCTACTTTAATTATTATCACTGGAATCAATAGATCCTCTGGAAGGACATCCGGACTCCGGAGATTGGTGATTCTTGTTGTATTTAATTATTACACACATTTTTTGCAATATCTTTTAGACACAATTTTTCATAAAGATGGCTTAGCTATAAATGTCTAATACAATCAATAACTGTAGCCGCTAGACTACAAACCTCTCAAATAACTCACACCTCTAGACACTCTTATCATGATACATAAAGACAACAGAGGCTCAGAAATTGGTTACAACAACATCATTATATTTTATGACCGGCTGAAATCTGATACCATGTAGGCACTACGCCGTTATTTCGCACTTTTAGCCTCATATTTAGATTGAAGCGTGCAGATTACAGTTTGGTCCGTTATCGCAGGGCCATTATTACGGAGGGCCGGGAGAGTGGTCCCACTGGACTGAGCTCCAGCAATAACTATGTGCTGTCTACCCTATCGTTGAGCAGCGCCAGGGTTGAGCACGGTGGCCGGTATGAGTGCAGAGCGACGAACAACCATGGGAGCGTCGCGCATGCTGCCAGGCTCAATGTTTATGGTAATACTCGCACTTTATTCTTCTTAGTCGAAGGAATTTGTTTTACAGTGTAATTTTTGCCAGCTCGATATATGGCACTAGGCTTGCCACCTATTTAAAGGACTTATAAAGTGTAGGGGATAGTTTGATGTACCTACGCAATTTTTTAAAAATGTTTTTTTTTTCAGAAATCCCATTCATTCTGTTTCTTGATTGTGAGGAGATTATACTCAACTCAGTAACACACATTTATTACCCCATTTCGGTCGGAACACAGTCGATGTATAGTACCCCATATATATCTTTAACGATTGATAGTCATTGGTCTAAATGAGAAAAATCCGTATCCCAGAATTAATCCCCAACAGATACGAAGGCCATTTGGTAGTGGTAGACCATAGTGAATGGATCGTATTATGTGTTGAAATAAAATATAGTAAGAGGTTGTTATCAGCATTGATGTCTTTAATGGTTTGATACAATGACATTGGCCATGACTTATCACTAAGAGAATCGTAAAAATACTTTATGAACCTACACATCATCATCAGCCAAAGACGTCCACCGTTGAACATAGGCCTCCCCGCTTAAGCGGGGGGGGGGTTTGCCATAATCCCCACGCTTGGCAAGCGGCTTGGGGATCGCAGTATTGGTGGTGGAGTGAGTTACAGAAGACGCTGCTGCCCATCTTCTGAATTTTCCCTTAGTCGCCTCTTACGACACCCACGGGAGGAAAGGGGGTGGTCAATTCTAGGCCGGATACCACACGGCACGAACCTGTTAATCTGCACCCAGCGAATAGCACGCATATCGTGAAACGAGTTAAATCCTTCCAATCTATCATAACGATATCGTGCTCGAAATCATAAAATAGATTGCTACTATATACCGTATACGAATCATGTACACACATCGTTAACGATGTATCAGACCTATTTGTAAGCATCATCAGGTTTGTTTAGCGTTTTATCTCACGATATTGTCCATTCTTTGGTTCGTTAGGGCTGAACGTAGGTACCTATTTATATAGGATGTATGGTAGTGGTAACGTTTTAAATGAATAATATGTAGAGACAGCTCAACTAGGCCCACAAAATAAAATAGGTAATTCATAGCAGAGATATTTTTAAGTTTCATGAAAGTAACATTGTTACCACGCCATCAAGGATGATCACAAACATTTTCTCTTGCATATTATCTTCATAAATTATGTGTGGTATGATGGCTAACGAAGAAGTATGTGCGTAGTCAAATAAAGAAACAACAACATAAACACTTGAATCGCATTATCTCCCACAATCATCCGTAAATTACAATTTTTGCTAACTGCGCGCTCCGGTGTCGTTCCTTTAACATTTATGTTTGTGTTGTCATCCTAAATAAATAAGGATAAGTATTATTTTGGAGATACGCATGTGGATTGTATAACAAATATTATAATCTGATTTGTACAGGTCCGCCGTATATTAGGGCTATGAATCCTGTGAAGGCTGTCGCTGGATCTGAAGTAGTCATTTGGTGTCCTTACTACGGGTTTCCTATAGAGTAAGTACAGTCATTCTTTGTAATGTGAAGGTGTTTATAGCCCAAGAGCGTTGACAACTTTGATTTATTTGCTTATACAATGTAGAAATATGTTGAAAATGATTTTGTGCTTGTTCAGCCAAAACTATGTCATTCTTGCTTTTAGTTTTTATTACTTTCGATAGAATAGACAAAAACAATGTTACCTAGTTACAAATGGTTATAAAAAGGTTGCCTGTAACCAATAATAAGAGTGTTTTATATTACGAGAACGTAAAATTTCACTTACATCATTGCTTTTACAATATGTATGCCGACATTGAAACGCGGATCACGAAATAACATCAGGCACTACGGGTCGCGGCCGCCGCCTACGTTATTATGATCACTAAGTACTAACTGAATATCGAAATAGGACCATTATTGTTTTATAACCGTGATAATACTGCCAACTTACTGAATATAATCAGAAACACTTGGTATTATTTCGACTGTACGTCAAATCGGACTTTTTACATAAAGTTATCGTAAATATTAAGGAGTAAGTCACTTGGATAGAACACAGCTTTTTTATCAAATCGGGTGTCTGTTATACCGTACGGTGAATATAATTATGTTATCAAACAGTTTAGTTTATAAGTGATTAGAGGTCAATTTTCCATTTGATCTCTACGGAAACAACGAACCCAAATATTTTCTAGTTAGTAACTATCTATATAATAGTAGATAGTTACTAACAGAGTACACAGAGTGAGCGAACTGAAACTATAAACGCTTCACTTGCTACGTTGTACTACGTTGACTCAAAGAATCGTTTTATATTTTTATTAATAAATTTAAATAAGCTAACAATTATTTTCTTGTCAAATTAACATTGTTAGGATAGCGACTTCCAAGCAGCACTGTTCCGCATTAAAGCCTCTTAGATAACGCTTAAGTTTCAAAACGTTCGCTCAAAAGTTTCGATAAAGTACCTATTATTTATTCTATAGATACCTATGTATTTTATAACCAACATGTTTGTTTCTTCAACATCTGTGGTGACATCTTATAATATAATAATAGGATAGAATAACATGATAAGCTAGGATAACTTAATACTATCGTAGATAAAATTTAGGTCCTCGCCTATAAGTAAATTTTATCTGGGATTATTCATATGACAGTTTGACGTTGGTTACACAGGGACTTACTCAGAGATTAGTAAGGTGTATTTAACACCTATATTTTAGGTCTTATCACCACAATACTGGTACAAAAGTGGCTTAGATAATTTGTAACATAGCATTGGTGTATCGTAAGTAAACTGAAAGAAAGAAAGTAATAATTTATTTGTCAGAATATAGTACTTACAATTAAGGTGTATATAATTTGTATAGTTTCATATATTTTGTGGTGCTAAAACAATACAGTTAATCCGTAATTATTGCCACCATACCACATGTCAATCTTCATCACGAATTTTATGTAAAATCCGAGAGATTCTACTGCAAGCCAACCTACCAAGGTGTCACAAACTAAGTATGTGGAAATCAGGTGGAAATATAATTTGTTGAATGTCCAGCTCTGTAAAATGGGAGGGCGGTGCCGGCACGGACCCTCGATACCAGCAGATGGACGGACAGCTAACAATCACAAATGTCGACCGCAATCGGGACAAAGGAGGTTGGACATGTTCGGTGCTCACGCCTGGGGGAGAACTCGCCAGGAGAGAGGTGACCCTACAATCTACATAAATACTCTTTGTTTTATGCTGTGAACGGTAATCCTCTTTCTCTAACTTTTTGCTAGGATTGTGCTTTTAGATATTTTTATGCTTCTCCCACAAATGTGAAAATAATCTCCTTACAACAACAAAATAATTATTTTAATAGGTTAAGCAGATGTTGATTTTTATTGTGATGACGTAAAATGTTTGTGATTCACATCCAATCGCTTCCGGTTACTTAGTTTAAGACACGACCCACTTATCCGAGGGGACGAACGAACGCACTACATCTCATTTTCTGCTTCGTTTGTTTTATCACTGACAGCAAACTTACTTAAATATGAATAACAAAGGAACTTATTTATGAATTTACAACATTGTTACCATTTCCTCAATTATGCGAACCGACTGGGAGTTTATTCAAATGGACTATTAAAATTGTATATTTTGAGAACTGACTTAAATAAGACAGTACCCAAATACAAACCCTTCGCTGTCTCTTATTTCAATTTCATTTCGCTTATTACACCAGCGTACTAGCTGAAAAGACAAAGAAATGCTAGTAAATTAGGCACTTAAGCTATTATATCAAACGTATATTTTGTACGAAGTACCTGTATTTTTTGCAGTTGGTTGCACTGATGTTTTCAGATTATATTCACTGTTATGTTTCTGACGTTGTATTTAAGACTTGCATCTGTAATAAGCATAATAATACAAAACACTAGAAGCGATGACTACCTAACTATGTATTATAACAACCATATTTACTTTATAGAGGTTAGGTACTGTAATATATTGCGCACATTTTGCAATATACTGGTTTTTTCTTAGGATTTTTCTATCTCTTTTTCTATTAGATATTTTCTTACCACATATATACTCAATGCTTAATAACCATTGTCGTCGTAGGTGCAAATGACAGTGGTGTCACCGCCAGTGCTCTCACCAATAGTGTTTCCCCCCGGATTGCGGGCTGGTGATCGTTCTCAACTTACCTGCACAGTTACCTCAGGAGACATGCCCGTTTACTTCTCCTGGCTTAAGGATCAAATGCCAATATCAAGCGCACTTCAGGTAACTGGTCATTTCGATGCAAATGCTAAGCTTTAGAAACAGTGGAGTGCTAACGTCCTTCGAAATTATAGGTTGATGAAAGGGGAGCGGAATTCTACAGCATGCTCCTATTTAAGAGTTTGACAGCAGCTCACAGCGGTATTTATACCTGTGTCGTAACCAATACTGCTGGGAAAGCAAATATGTCTGCTGAACTGGCTATCAAAGGTAAAATCTTTTTTCTAAATGATAAATTTTTAGAGCTCTGTATATTACTTATATCTTTTATTATGGCTGTTCTTCAATACCTATTTATGGCATGGAAATTTTGCAACGAATGAGAGAACGACAGAACTGCGGTTAGTTGAATTACAGACGAGCGGAATTGCACCATGAACAATTGGCTAGGAACTGTGCGACCGCTGTCCAGGGCAGTTGACTATAAATCATTACTATATGCATTGAACGTACAAATAGACTGAGAAATATTATTTGCATGGATTTTAAAACGAATGAAAATCTATTTTTAAAACACAGCGCATAAATCTCAAACTAGCTAATTAGGATGGTTAAGTACCTTACTTTTCGTTATAGTGCCACCATACTGGCAGATAGAGCCATCAGATACAGCAGTCCTTCTTAACGGTTCACTTACTGTTAGCTGTGAAGCTCGAGGTCATCCGCCACCTTCAATATATTGGACCAAGTTCTCCGGTAAGTCTTCTGACAAACCTAATAATATCATAAAGATTGAATTAATTCTAATTATTGAACATTTAAAGGTAGTACAGAGACAACCCTAGGAGGAGTGTCTGACCCTGTGGTACTCACAAATGGTTCTCTAAGACTGGAATCAGCGCGAGCAGAACATTCTGGAAAATATCGATGTAGAGCTGACAATGGCGTTTCACCTCCCTTGTTCAAAATACTAACAATACATATCAACGGTGAGTTTCGGTTTAACAAACTACTTTTCCAGAAGGTTTTGGAAATAAAAATGCAATTCCTAAACTGTATTTCTTTAGAGCCAGCAAGATTTGAAACGCAATCAGCAAACGTTACGGCGAAGCTGGGAGATACAGTTAGATTGGCATGTGTTGCTCGCGGCGATTCCCCGCTTGCAACCGCTTGGAGTCATTCAGGACGAGCATTGCCTAACTCCGACTACCGGTAAGTACTACTTATATAATACCCAGTTAAAAATAGGTGGATATAGTAGAGTATTTTATTTTTAATGATTGTATTTTAGAATGAGCATATCAGAAACAAGGAGTGCGGAAGGTTTAAGAAGTGAATTAGTAATAGAAAGAGCAGATAGAAGGGATTCAGGAGTATATCGTTGTCAAGCTTCGAATCCTTATGGCCGGTCTGACCACTTTGTGCATTTGGCAGTTCAAGGTAGGTGACATTTTGATGATACATATACAATTTTATTATTTGCTGGTTTACCAATTACCTTAATATTTTTCTCTTTTAGAGCCGCCAGAACCGCCTGCAAATTTTAGGGTGTTAGAGACTACGTCTCGTTCAGTGCGTCTTCAATGGCGAAGACCTTACGACGGTAATTCACCAGTACTAGGCTACGTGGTGCAATACCGTAAACATGACTCCTCCAACACGGATTCCTGGAGAGATGCAGACACGCACAATGTTTCTGTGTCTGCTCACAATACGGATTCCTATTCTGAGTAAGTTTCTCTAAACACAAATGAAGGAAATATTTACATTTTATCACATCCAGCGAACAATGTTGTAACTTTGTATTGTATTCTTCAGTGAATATGTTGAATGTTGATGCATATATTCTTCTTATTAGTTGATTATTTTCCGTAATTATTTTTCCCTTATGGAATTTTCTACTTGGAAGTCAAAGCATACTCTCTCTTTTCCGATACAGGACTGAAAGTGCGACGATAACCGGATTAGAACCGGCTACAGCGTACTTAGTACGAGCACGAACAGTGACTGCCCAATTTGCGTCAGCGCACACAAGAGCTTTGTTGGCGTTAACATTGCATGAACCACCATCCAGGGCGCCGATCAGTTTAAGGGCGACTGCTCCGAGATCCTCAACAATCGAATTAGCTTGGCAGGTAAACAATTAGGCATTTTCCAAAACTGCTTCTTCTTCTTTTCGTATGGTTGATGAACAACCTGGTGTCAGAGTTTAAACCGCCTGTAGGCCTCTGACATGGCTTTACACACCGTTGAAAAATCTCTCAGGTGTGCCGGTTTCCTCACAATGTTTTCCTTCACCGTTTTTAGCAACTGATAACTAATTTATAGTACGCACATGAATTCGAAAAGACATTGGTGCGTGCCGGGATTTGAACTTGCGACCTTTGACTTGGCAGTCCAACGGTCATACCACTCGGCTATCAGTCCAAAACTGCTAAATAATAACCATTAAATTACCACGCTTTTTGGTAAATGCTGAGTGAAACTTTTTCAATAATATTGTATTCTGTAAGGCACCACCCGCATCTTCCTGGAATGGAGAACTACTGGGTTACACAGTATGGTGGTGGCCGTCAGCCGATGGCACACTGGCAGGGGGAGCAAATGTGGGCATGGAATTTGCTACTGTTAGAGGGCAAATAACTAAATACATAATTGAAGGTCTCGAACATTATACCAGGTTAGCAAGTAACACAATTTGCATAGAATATATTAGTTTATATTTTATGCCCTAATAATCAATTATTTGCAGGTATTCAGTGAGTGTTAGAGCATTTAATACCGCTGGAGCCGGACCTGCAACTGCTCCTGTTAATACTTTAACCCAAGAAAGTGGCAAGTATATGTCGGTCTCTTTTGTTATAAACATTTATTGGTTCACAATGTAACCTAGCTTATTATTAACAGTGCCATCAGAGGGCCCCCGAGCTGTCAGATGTCGGGCCGTCTCACCTCAAAGTTTAAAAGTAGAATGGTCACCTCCGCCTGCACACGCACATCACGGCGCTTTACTGGGTTACAAATTGCTTTACCGTCCGGAACATAGTGAGTAAATATTGACAATGTTCGATCAAATTGAATCGCCGTTACGCCCAATAATCAGATTTTGTTTTAAATCCAAGCTGAGTGATGGCAGTTGTTTGTCGGCAGCGACTGAGTGGTTGGAGTGGGAGGTGCGAGGGAACGGCGGCTCCAATGCAGGGGCGGGCGCGGAAGTAAAGCGGGTAGCGGGTGTTGAAACTCTCCTGCTCGCGTTGCGACCACATTCTAACTACACTGTACAAGCGTTAGCGTATACGGCTGCGGGCGATGGTGTACCCGCTCACCCTATACATTGTACCACACAACAAGATGGTAATTGTTTTTCAACTACAACATTAGGCGACTGATTAGATTTACGTTGTATATATCTATCAACAAAATAAGTGTTTTTTTGGGCCATGATAATTAATGAACTGAGACTGAAATGATGATGATGTTGATTATACTTATTGTGTGTTAAGTTCCTGGCTCACCAGCTGCAGTTAAAGTTGTGGCGACTTCAGTTACTTCCCTGGCAGTCAGTTGGCTACCACCAAGCAGACCAAATGGACCACTTCTATACTACACAGTTTTCCATCGAGAATTGGGCAGGCAAGTTACAGAAAATTAAACAATATCATACACGCGGAAACTCAAAAAATGAATTCCTACATATTTTTTAAGGAAAGTTGTCAGTTCTAATTTCTGTAATTACTTTAGGGATCGGCCACCACAAACTACAACCGTCCAAGTAGAGGATGGTGACTCATTCGTGGGTCTCGGAGGGTCCACAGAGTTGAGGTCGTTGTCTGAAGGCGCTACATACGAAGCGTGGGTAGCGGCGCACTCCGCCGCCGGAGAAGGAGAACCTTCGGCGCCACAGCCGGCCACTACAACTTCAAGAGGTAAATTAAGAGCTCCATTTTCATCGATTACGAGACTGTGACTTCGCAGTCCTTACCTCGCAGACTTCGCAGTGACTTCGCGTCTTTGCAAGGGTCTGATTTTTTACGACAATAATATATTAGCGTCCACTGAAATTCATTTCGAATGCAATTGCAATATTATTTTGTGAAAATATATTTTTGGTATGTATAATAGAGATAAGCGGTATAAGAGAAATTAATAATGTGGAACAGAGTTTTAATATATTCATGAGAATTTTTCACTTGTACTCTTCTTTAAATTGTGCTGCTTTAATCCTCAAAAATTGGCCTCTGACTGGCCTGTTGGTCTAGTGGTTAGTGACGCTGACTTCTAAACCGGAGGTCGTGGGTTCGATTCCCACCCAGGACAAATATTTGTGTGATGAGCATAATGATTTGTTCTGTGTCGGGGTGTAAATTATCTATATTATGTATGTATTTAGAAATGTTTAAGTATGTTTATCAGTTGTCTGGTTGCCATAATATAGGCTCTGCCTAGTTTGGGATCAGATGACCGTGTGTGGGCTGTCCCAAGATATTATTATTCTTTATATCTATAAGTGGTTTATATATTGCCTATATGTTATTTATAAATCTACATATCCTCCGTGCTTCCACTTTCTAACAACTGTTTAAACTATTCCGGCCTTTAGCAAGAGCAAGGCTCCTATCATTCGGCGTATGGGCCCGAGTGCAGTGCGGCCATTCCCTCCGCCTGGCTTGTGCTTGGCGTGGGGAGCCGGCGCCGCGGGCCCGCTGGCTGCGTGGAGACCGGCCCGTCACGCACGACCCGCGCACCCATCTCACGCCGCACGGACATCTGGCTATACACGGTAACATACAACTCACGACTGAAAGATTTTATACCCTCTAATCTTGAATGAAATTTGAGCATTGCTTTTTAATGTTAGTTATGAATTTAGATCGTATTTTCTTAATTCATTCTCTGATGATGTTGGGTTAAGGTGACAAGGTATAGTTATATTTTACCCTTAACATAATACCATGTTTTATGTATATAGACGCCAACCATGTTTCATTCATCATTTTGTAAATAGAAGTGGATGCGTCAACAAGCGGCAACTACACGTGCTCAGCGCGCAACGCGTTCGGTTCTGAGGACGTGACATACCGCGTGGAGTGTGCCGCGCCGCCAACTGCGCCTGCGCTGAGCTTGGACCATGCCGCACACACAGACGCCAGGCTCACGTGGAGAACCACACACCATCCTGCGGCACCACCACATGGTAAGTGCTCTCATTTCATTACGCATCAAAAAAATGTTTACTACCGTTTTTTAATCTCCTTCCTCCTTTTATTGAAGTTGCTTGAAACCAAAAGAACATCGTATCAATATTAGACATTGTCCTTTTACATTGTTCGTACATAAAATCAATAAATGCAATGGATGTGTATGATTAGAGACATACAAGGCTGTGTAAGTCTATTGTCCATGACACCGCCTTAACAGCTAAACTCAATTATGATAGTAAGTACTACTTACATAGTTAATTAACGAGTACACATTAAATTCAAAATTAAAAATTATAGCCACTAATCAAAATATACGGGTATCGTACCTACATTATTCATGAACGGGAAATTCATAATATGTTATTTTAAGTAGAACCAAAATAAGACATAACTTTGGAACGTTGGCTCGAAAATTTGTATTCCCTCCGTACTTCCGATTTCTGAACATAGAAAACAATCTCGAAAGTTAGCAACTCCGTGATACCGAAAACAATTTAATAGAGTACTTTGGTAGATAGGGAAAGTGGCGGGAAATGTTACTTGAATCCTAGGAATGTGTTTCATTGCTCAACATGGAATAAAATTTAACGATAAGCATATTATAGGTTTTGGTATGTATTAGTACTGTTGCAAAATGTTTGCACTATGCCAATTTATTTCAGCTAAGATTTTCTTATGTTTTCCATAATTTTTAAGTTTTGGTCTACATTTAAATGATCAAATAGTTGCATCCAACAACTGTCTACGGTATTTTTCTTCTTAAACCTCATAGGCTTCACAATCTGGTGGGTCCGTGTCCGCGACGACACAGGGGACGGTTTAGATCCAATCAGCAGTCGTTCTGAAGAGGAACGAAGACTGGAGGCCGGAGGAGAAGCGGCTAGTGTCGTGCTCAGGGCCTTATCGTGCGGAGCTACCTACTCCGTCCGAGCTGTGGCCCACTCTAGAGCAGGGTCGTCGCCGCCGTCCGTGCCGCTGCTGGTCAAGACTAAACCACCAGGTAAACAAACAGCATCATCAATTTATTATATAAATAAAGAGTTGTAGAGAACTCTTTATTTAAGAGATATATGAGTTATTTATTTTTTAATTACAATTAATTATTATTTTGTTTGCTTGCCTGAGTCGATCGATGCCTTAGTGTTTGCCGCTAAATTATACCTAATTATTATAATATTTTCGATTTTAATGAGTTTATACAGAAATCGTCTAATTTAAATTTTTGTGTTTCGTTTTTGACAATTGGTTATGTAAGTAGTTTGATCTGCCTAATGTTATTAGTAATTGTATGTACATATATAGCGATTTTTTACTTGTCTGTAACTATGACATTTCAGTACAGTTCTCAACAATAATGTATATCATATTCTGTGTAATCGACACCGATCTCTCGAATAGATTGTCAGAATTGATAGCAGTTAGATTCCAAGCTCAGTTCTAGGAACCTAGAGACTGGGACGATCCGAATGTTAATTAACGATTCGTTACACGTTTCTATTTCAAAATATTGTATTTCTCCTATTTCTAAATTAATATAATTGTTTCTCCGTGCGGAGACTGATCATGAATACAATTTTCTGCCATGGCCGAGATAGTAAGTATAAACAGGTGACGATCTTGACGAAGTCTGATACATTTTGTGACAATAGGGTATTTATTAAGGGGCCAATAATGAACAATGAAAAAATTTTTTTTTTGTTTAAACATAACGTCGCCCCACACTAGAAATTTTTCCTGTGTCGTGGGTGCGTTTCACAAACATGAAATATCACATACACAAACACCCAGACTCGGGACAATCAAATGTGGATCGCACAATTTTTTGCCCCGTGCGGGAATCGAACCCGCAACCCTTAGCGCAGCAGTCTAATCGCTTAGCCACTACGCCAATCAGGTGGGTGTATTGTGAGTTTAAACTCCTTATAAATGATAACATCTCTGTCTACAGCTTCAGTTAATAGAGACATGACTTATTTGAATGGCAGAGAGTTGTATTCTAGCATAGATGATCATTTACACATGTGATACTATAGGTATTTGTTACCAGAATACGGCTTGTTATGTAATAGAAGATATTCATACAATAGGAAGATACTTTTTAAAACCGTTACTATGATATTAAATTAAAATAAATCCGATTTGTAGTTTCCGTGCAGCACTCAAATATTGATTGCATGCAGATTGATAAAACTAGGTTACTTCAATTTTCACTTAAGTGAAAATATTTTAAAAGTATTAAGTTATTGGATATCATTGGGATTTAAAACCTGCAAAACAAATCATATATCCTTCTTAAAGTAAAAAAGCAGTCTTCTTTGTATGTGATAGTTACACATTAAAATTTAGCTAGTTTTCCAGGTCCCCTGAGAGCTCAAAAGCTGGAAATGTAGTTCAAAATAAGAGGAACATACATTATGTAAAATGTTTAACTACAAGCTGACGTTATTCATAAATGCTGGCTTAATAAAAGTCAAACATTATTATTTAAAAATAGGCTATATGGACTTGAGCCCATTGTACAGTCAGCATCAAAAGTCGATGACCATATTCAGATTTTCAAAATCACTGTACATTATATCACCCATAAATCGCTCAACAAGATAAGGCGCCAGTATTGAATGAACATCATTAAAGTTCAAAATTAACTGAACACTACTCATCAAAGGTCACTGAACACCATTTTGTCAAAAATTGCTGATCGTTATAATATCCGAAAACATCATAACATTCAGTTTTACAAAATTCACTGAACAATATAAAATGTTTATTTTGGTTATCTAGTGTAATCACGGCAACGTCCAAAAATAACTTAACATCATAAATAACAAAAGTTACTGAACATTACTTTGTTTCGGATACGTAGCGTGTAAACTTATACTATCAAAAGTAGCTGAGCTGCAAACTAAAAAAGTGCTCGTTACTATCTTCAGAGTTATAAATCCAATCTTGTCCTATACAAACTAAATCATGTAAAAAAAATTTAAATGGATGTAAATTTCGAATTTACCTTTCCAAAATAATTCTGTTTGAATTTATACCATCTTTATTTATAATGTTCATTTGTCACTAAAGCGCAATTGATAACTAATACAATATTTATAGATGATAAATAATTGCAACCGCAATGGTCTACATCCGATACAAAGTGATAATTAAGTAGAAATATTCTTTTTACATTCAAGGGTAAACAGTTTTTCAAATACCCACAACTATGTTTCCCAAAGAATTGAATTAAAACGGAATTTGTGTGAATTTTGAAAATGAGTCTTATATGTATACAGATTAGGTTTTAATTCAATCGTAACTATAAAAATCATAAACTAAGTCGACGTTATGAATTTGATTAGAATTTGCGTGATTTTTGGAAATGAGTCTTATTGCTTCATGAATAAGGTTACAATTCAATCGAACTAAAAAAATCATCACCAGTAATCGTCGATGGCACGCCTCTCGAAGTTGTCAAGGAGTATGTCTATCTCGGGCAATTAATGCAGTTGGGTAGATACAACTTCGAAAAGGAAGCCGATAGGAGGATTCAGTTGGGCTGGGCAGCGTTCAGGAAGTTGCACCACATATTTTCGTCGGATATACCACAGAGCCTGAAGACAAAAGTCTTCAACCAATGCGTCCTCCCTGTAATGACGTATGGTGCCGAGACGTGGACACTGACTGTGGGGCTAATCCATAAGCTCAAAGTCGCTCAACGTGCTATGGAAAGAGCTATGCTCGGAGTCTCTCTGAAGGACAAAATTCGGAACGAAGTGATCCGTCAGAGAACTAAAGTGACCGACATAGCTCTGAAAGTTAGTAGGTTGAAGTGGCAATGGGCTGGCCACATATGTCGCAGAACCGATAACCGCTGGAGTAAGCGTGTTCTGGAGTGGAGACCGCGTCTTGGTAAACGTAGCGTGGGTCGTCCTCTGGCCAGATGGCGGGATGACTTACATAAGAGGGCAGGCAATGACTGGATGCATAAAGCAGCAGACCGGGCTCTGTGGCGTACATTGGGAGAGGCCTATGTCCAGCAGTGGACTGCAACGGGCTGATGATGACGATGATGATGAAAATCATTGATTATGTCGATGGTATAAATTCAAACAGAATTATTTTGGAAAGTTAAATTCGAAATTTACATCCATTTAATTTTTTTTACATGATTTAGTTTGTATAGGACAAGATTGGATTTATAACTCTGAAGTTAGTAACGAGCACTTTTTTAGTTTGCAGTTCAGGTACTTTTGTTAGTATAAGTTTACACGCTACGTATCCGAAACAAAGTAATTTTCAGTAACTTTTGTTATTTATGATGTTAAGTTATTTTTGGACGTTGCCGTGATTACACTAGATAACCAAAATAAACATTTTATATTGTTCAGTGAATTTTGTAAAACTGAATGTTATGATGTTTTCGGATATTATAACGATCAGCAATTTTTGACAAAATGGTGTTCAGTGACCTTTGATGAGTAGTGTTCAGTTAATTTTGAACTTTAATGATGTTCATTCAATACTGGCGCCTTATCTTGTTGAGCGATTTATGGGTGATATAATGTACAGTGATTTTGAAAATCTGAATATGGTCATCGACTTTTGATGCTGACTGTACCTAGGCCCTAGGGAACAAGTCATGTCGTAGTGTAGAGGTTGGCCAGTCAGTCAGGATAGTAGGAGGCTGGATGCCCACAGAGCGCCTAACTTATTTCATCACCATGTGCCATCGTAGTACTCGTAAAAGCTCTCTTCTTTACACTCTATTTAAATTATATTACGACTATATTTCTTAAAAGCAAGAAGAACATTAATTAACATCATAATTATATTTGAACTTTACTTAAGCCTTATACACTATATTGAATTTAAACAAAACAAGATAACCATTATACCCACTTGCTCCTCGAGTCCTAAATCTTCACGTGGTGTACCAGTGCTGGTATGGGAGGGCGGGGGGGAGGACCGGCTGGAGGAGGGGGCTGAAGCTGCAGTGTGGAGCAACAGCAGTGCACTGGCGCTGGACGCTCGACGCGCTGTGCGGTGCGGCGCCAGGCTTGTGCGACTGCAGTGGCGAAGAGCTGACGCTGCTAGTGCAGTAGCCTGGCGAGACGCTGACCTTACCTCGCTCCATCACCATCGAGAGGTGAGCTACGAAAATATGTTGTATTCATTTACATATTACAGCCAGAAAAGAAGAGGATAATTCAAGTAGGCATAAATAATGAGATGAAAACCAATGAAGTGAAAGAGGTATTTTATTAAAAGCGGTATGTCGGGATAATAATTATGTTTGTATGGCTGATTAGTGCGTTTTTCATTTCTCTGAAAATAATGCGTAACTTTATATAATAAGTAATAAGTATTCAGGTGTACCCTTTTAATTGTAATACCCTTTTATGCCGAAATCCTAGGTTATTTATTCAAAATGGATCGTATAGATAATTTTACAATGTCGAGGGTTCATGGAGTTAATCGAATCGCAACCGTTCCTGTACAATTTCGTTGAAGCCACGTTACATCAATGGTTGTAGAATAAATGGTAAAGGTAGGTACTAGGTGATCGAACATTCTTAGGAACTTCCTTACCTATTATATTTTGTAAAATAATTAAGCTAACCAACATTGATTTGTGTTGAACCTGAACGTAATGTTTACTTGTTTTCTCATGGTTGTGTGAGAAGGCCCACGATTGCTATCCTTCACATAATTAAAGGCCAGAATATTTGTTAGACAGCGCACCCTCAACACGTTATGATAACAAACACCTGGCATTACGATAACACGTTTCTCCCGGAGCGGCGCCACACTAGCGAACGTGAAGGCTAACCACAATTCCTAGAAAATGTTCCTGGTACACATTGAAATAGTAATATATTTATGCAAAATCTAATTAAACTAATGTAAAAGTTACAAGATAGGTACTTAGTTATTGTTTGTTTGTCTCGAGGAAGGATTTTAAGCACTAGATATATTGCTAGTATTTTGTATAGATAAAAGATAAATATATTTTTATTTGTTAAAACATGAGTAAACACAATGACATGCGAGTTGTTAAATCTATATTACTCGTAAGAGGAAACATACAAATGTTTTAGCCGTTGAGGCGTACAAATATATTAATAAAATATTTTGTTTCAATTATTAAAACCATAAACAATACATACAACAATACTTATTTTATTACTATAGGTACAATATTATTATTTCAGTATTTTATTAAAGATTAATAATTAATTATATTAAATTATACTTATTTATATACACTATCTTTAAATATTAATCAATTTATTAAATTGAACTTAACTTTTTTATTCTATCTTAATCTACTCTACTAATAAATTTCAATAAAATAATTATCTTATTAGCCTTTGAATCTACCATACATTATAATTATTATTTAATTTAAAGCTTTTATATGCGTAATTCATCGTAGAAATGTATACGCCAATTATTATATTTACGTTCCGTTGCAAGCAAAGATTGGTTGACTAAAAATTCTACAAACTAATTGAATGTCTAAGATGTTTTGAGAAATTAAGCGGGGTTATTAACGTTCCTTATTGCTCACATTTTGTAAGGTATTTAATTTTTCAAAATTTGAGCAATAAGGAAACAGATTTGCAGAAATTTTTTTTGCTTAATCTTTCGACTTTGCCTCTCGTTTCTAATTTTAGGAGAGTTGATTACGATCTGGTTATTTTTGGTCAGACCCAATAAAAAGACAGAAAGGAAAAATCTTTGGGTCCAATCATTCATTAGCTTTATTGTAGTTACTTATTTTTGTTAAAATAATTCGGCGTAATGATCATCGGCATGGATAATCCACCTCAAAGGAACTCCACAGGAATTTAAGTTTGTTTGATTTATTGTTCGAAGTATTAATTAATTACCAATTGTAAACGAATTTTGCCAAAATATTGCTTGTTAAAAACAGGAATTCCACAATTTATATTGTTCTATTTTCGCGGAAAAAAGAGCCAATTGAAACCGTGCAAATTGTGAGTCGGGCTTCATACAAATTTGTAGGTTATGATCCAACGGGTCGGATAAAATACCTTTTTTGTGCAAATATCAACAACTTTATTGTGCCTACGAGGAAAATGTTTTGCAGGTAGACACGTTGATTAAGGTGTGAAGTAAACGGCCACGAATTACGAGCTTTACACTCGCATTTCTGGGGAAATAAGTTTAGAAAATAGGTGGGGCCAAGATTAAGAACATAACAGCAGCAAATGCCTGAGATTGGACAGAGAGGCTAGGTTTATTCATGTAAACGTCCATCATTAATAAAAGTTGGAAAATGATTTTGACATCACTTTATGTAGCCACTTGTGAAAGTTAAATGAAGCTGTTACCTTTTAAAGTTTTCTTTACTTTCACAAAAGCTCAGAATGTTGGCTTAGTGCTTTAAAGTGAACTATTAAAATAAATGTTAGTTTATCTTAGAATCGAAGCGTTAAGCAAATGATTAAATAAAACTATTATCAAATGGAACTACTAAATATAGTATAGTGAAAATCAATTACTTAGTTAAAGAATCTAATTAATTGCGTACCTACCTATTAATGCCATCAATATAATTTTAAATAGGTACTGTCGAACTGCTAGGTCCAAGGTTCTCTATAAAATATTATCTCTTTCTCCTAGGCATTATTTATAACCTCAAGGTTGTACTATAAACCAAATTTTTGTGCGTATAATTTGTATCTGTGATAGCACCTGTGCTACCAAAAGGTTACCAAATATATCTAAAAAAATACCAAAGTGAATTATAGATTTAATTTAATATTTAATTTCTGAACAGTATTTCGTCAATTTTAATATAACATTATTCAGTATAAATACCTACCGTAGTTTTTTTCTACAGAGCACTCCAATAATGTTTCCTAACTAAACTTAGTATTACAAGGGTACTGAAAACACAAACTTATTTGATTAATAACAAATTTCTCCCGTTCTCAAATTAATATAAAATAAATGCTGGGCTGAATTGAAATGCAAAGTTAAAATCAGATAGGTACTAGGTATTTTGACGCATAATTTCAACCATTCTAGAATGGTGTTTAAACACCTAAGTAAATAATGCCTCGTACAGGGTTGACTAGAAGGGTTTGTTTTTGTTGTTGGTAATGATGATGATGAAATGTAGGTGGTGCTAGGAGGACTGGGCGCTGGAGCGTGGTATGCCCTGCGGCTGTGGACGGCTACGGAATCCGCTCGACACCAGGCCGTTGTTTATGCCGCCACTACTACGCATTCAGGAGGTGCGTACACTTTACCCATATTTTATTATGTTGAGCTTTTTCTCTTATAACCTTTGTAATGTTTACGTAATGCGTTTTATTCGTGTAATGGCAGCATACTTGTTATGTAACCTGTATGTCTTTGATTCCTCTTGCTAGGAGTAAAGTGACTTTGTGTGCTTTTAAGTGAACTTTGTGCAGGTACTTTTGACTTTATCAGCCATTGTTTAAATATTTTTTGTTGTTTTAGAGACATCGTAATAAAACGATATAGTAGATACCTACCTATAACGTGCGAATTAAAGAGCATTGGTTACCTAAATGTAAAAAAATGGTATATTATAACTTACACTAGTGCAAACTAAATACCATTCGGCAGCCATTTTGCACAAAAAAAGTTTGCACCCAGTTGTAGCATTTTTTTTAACTGAAAATAATCGCATGGCCATTTTTACTCGCTACGAGTAATGTTAGGCGTTCCATTTAAGTGTTTTGTTTTTTTATGCAGCGTGTTGTTATTTTGCAATGTTGCACAATTTGCAGCTTCTGGATTTTAAAACCGTTTTAAAGTTCTTTATAGTAGGTACAAAAATATGGGCTCCGTTTTTTAATCAATGATGTAGCAACATACGTAAACGAACTTATGTAATACTAAAAGCAAAGTTACTGCTAAATATCCCTGCCAAGTTTTGAAAATTACATGACGTAGCAACTTAAGAAATAAATGGAAGAAATATAGCAATCGAAGTTTTGTTTCATTAAAACTGTATAAACATTTCTGTGTTTATTTCTAATTAAATTATTCCGGTTTCTTTCGAAGCTTACTTTTGGAACAATTTCCTGTTAAACTGAAAGAAAGCAACATATCGGTACAGGGACTTATTGAATGGTTCCATTTGTAACATTTAGACGAGGAATATGTACAGGTTTCTCGGAGGCAGAACAATCGATCACTGTTGGTTTTCTATAAACGATATGTTATGTTATTGCCTCAATAAGTCACCGCCACAAACAAAACAAAAGTCGGTAGTATTTTTAGAACAGATTCGTTTTCTTTGTCTGCCAATAATCTCTGAAGTGTGTTTAAAGTTATTTCTATGGGGAATAAAAGAACAAGGCTTAGAAAAAACATAAGTACTCAATCTTTTAGCGGACAAAAACAAATTAGCACTTAAGGTATCGGAGTTTTGTGTCAACTAAATTGTTCCTAAGTAACTACCATTTTTATTTTTTTCTCTCACGATCTTCCGCCCTTTGAAATGTTATTTAGTCTTTGATCTTCCATACAGAGCGCCTGCGTCGTCCAGTGGCCTTCCAATCTGAGGGTAGTCGGATAACCACGACGAGTGGGAACGCCGACACGGAGCGCGTGCTCGGCGCCGTGTCACTTGCATTCGCCGCACTCGCCGCGCTCGCTGTCACTGCGCTGCTACTGGTGCTGCTTGCCAAACGAACGTATGTTTCACCACAACCACGTGTATTAGTAGTGCTTGTATCTCATGCGTGAACTATAGATGGGAAGTTGGGATAACAGTCTTGCAACTTGAAACGCCTAGGTATAAAACTCAAGAACAGACGCGCTAAGCAATACGCGAGTAGCCACACTTATACCGCGTATGTGTACACTAAGTTAGAAAGACTGTTTCTAAGATCTCAACTCTTAACTACGGTGTATTTTTGCTACATAATTATGTCTGTGACAATTTAGGTATGTCCTATTGATTATTGATACTTATTAATTACCATGTAACGTTACTTGCCAGCAAACCTCATCAGGTTATAGTAAATACTATGACTAGATTCAAATTAGAGAGTTTAATTTGAAATTGAAGCAAATATCAGTTCATCATTAAAGTGGAACATGAAGCTCTAATTCAAATCATACAACGTTTATTACCTTAAAATAACGAAATCCGTGGAATCTGTGTACTCTTCTAGGTAACAACCATGATTTAGGTATGTATGATATCTTTAAATTATTATTCATAGTGGTTATACTTTTTAACTGTATCATTTTCCACGTATTTTTATTACGGAACAAATTCATACATTCTAATCCTATTTTATAATATAGGAATATGCTAAAGTTTTCTTTTTATCTTATAAAGGTATGGTAATGACGTCAATATATTTATATATGTTTTGGAGTGTACCTATGTGATACGAAGGGCTAACCACACTCGTAGCAACTTGACCTTTCGAATCCAAGCCCTCACGTGTGAAATTGCTGGAGTGTGTACACAAATATTTTCATATAGAGAATATTGAAGAAAGAAAATATTTCATCTATGAAAGTGAGCTTTGTTTTTACGATAGACTTACATAATCTATATTTTAGCCCTCTTTTTCATAAATGAGGGTCATAGCTAACTAAACTCCGTATTAAGTTTATTGACATCTCTATTCTCTGACATGCAAACGACAGTGACAGATATAATTTAATTCATGGTTTAAAATTGTCACTTTTAATGAATAAGGGGGAGGAAGTTTAACAATACTTACGGGCTAGCTTAGTTTTAACCAAAGTCTAATCTAAGAGATAACTCGATCTTACGTTCAGAGATTCTATATAAATACCATCTGAAAACACGTGTGTCATGTTGTATCAGCTAAAGAACTCAACGGGGATGTAAATTATTAGTAGCGAACTCACAAAAATCATTTGAAACTAAGTAAGCCTGACAATAGAGAAACCTTCATATTTCCTTTGAGTTAACTTTTATTGTAAAAACCTTATTGTTTAAAAATAGGTTTCCTTTATAGCTTATAATTTTAACTATCTGACGCTCAAAGATATTATAGAGGTGAATAACCGCCACGTCGAATCCTTCACTTAATTTTACCCAGTTTTACCCAAGTGAGGCTGTATAAATACATAATAATAAATAAGATAAATGTGGACGTATTGAGAGCACGATGCCCGCGTAAATCACTCAGTGCGACCCACTTACAATTCCAGACCGGCTAGTGTAGGGACGGCTGAGTTATTTCGGGATCTCCAGTTTTTGTAATTTTAATGATTAGTTATTTAGTACTTATCTTCAAAATGTTTATTGTTTTTTTTATTATCTAACTAATCATTTTTACTCCGTTGAATTTCAGCATTTCGTTAACTTTTATTTAGTTACAATTTTATCGCCCTTAATCCTACTGATATTATGTACAGAACTACCAAAAACTTAACTTTCTGAAATAAGTACTAGATTGAGTTAGCAACTTCGCCCGCGTCGTTTTTTTTTTGGTTCTTTTCCGGTATTGAAGTAGCCTACGTTTACCCTAAAGGTCCGTCAAATATAAAGTATATGTATCCCTATAGTATAGAGTCATAACATGTTTTTTTATCGGTCAGTAAACGAATTCATGATAATCAGATTCTCAAAATTATGTGCCATACAAAATGACGACTTTAATTTTAAAACTACAAAGAACACCTAGAAGAGACACGCTCAAAGCAGATAAGGATGGCAGAGAAAAAGGGAGGCCTATACCGAGCAGTGGGTGATACCGGGCAAAAATGATGATGATAAAAAAAACATATTATTAATTTCGACATAAAGCACCCTATGGCCGTGCGGAGGGCAGGCCGACGAAGAGGCGCGGCGCTGCAGTCACTCCGTGGCCAGCACCGACAAGTCTGTCTGTCCCGAGCAGCAGAATATCAGGAACTGCCAGCATGACTACAAACATGATAAACTGTCGCCGGCATCTGGTAAGTTAGCAAAACAATTATTTTTTTTGATGAAAACTGACTATATAATGGGACTTTCCAATCATAATTCATGAGACTGCCCCCAATAACGCCCACCCTTCATAACTTCTTATTGCTGAGAAGAAGAATAGGCGCAACATACTTCCCAGCAACACAATCTGTCCGTAACAATATGGACTGCGCTTAAACGATCTCATTGAGCAATTCCTCTAATATTCATAATTATAATGGTTACCACAGAGTACTGTGTAATAATTTGAAGAAAAAAACTAAATCATTCTTCAGTCCTAACTTAGAAAGCGGAATTCACCTTATTACCTAATCTTGCAATGTTTTTTAAACCTTAAAGACGTTCAGACAATATTATGATTATGTTTATGTAGAATTGTACTTAGATGTTATGATTATACAAGCGTTCTGTAGCTAATATTACAGTCCGTGTAATATTATACTTGTAATAGAACTTGACAGCAGCATTTTGGCAAATAATTTCCATTATAAACGGCTCTGCCTGCATTCTATATTAACGTAGAGAATACAAATAAGGATGCTTAACCTTTCAACTTCCCATTGTATTGGTGAGCTGATTAATTATTTATGCATAGGTCCTGTATATTTGTAGAAATTTTCTTTCCATTGATTTAGGTTTGATTTCTGCAACTATTGTAGCGTCACGTATTTTTACAATTAAAAATAAGAAAGTTGATATATATGCGCGTGTATTTTGTGTGTATCAAGCAAGGAAATCGAAAATGGTAGATACAGCTTTTTTTTTAAATAACTGTCACCAGCTAAAAAATCCATTTTATGGTACTTTCTCACGGCGCGTTATAACACGGGCCGCGCCGCCCGGAGCCGATGTTTACGGGTCTTCTCACGACGCGTGGCTCCCTTCCCTTGTTACACATTACGTTTGTTCTCAAGACGTGTACGAGATAAGTCCGTACGCGACGTTCGCGGTGGGCGGCGAGGCGGCGGCCGCTACGTTGGACCACACGCTGCAGTTCCGCACCTTCGGGCATCGCGACAACGATGCGCCGCCGCACCGGCCTTGCAGGAAGCACCCGCAGCGACACCGGGAGAGGGCCGACGGTAAGTCTCTTAAAGGAAACAACTGATTCATCATCATAAGCCTACTTCTGTCCACAGCTGGACATATGCCTCTTCTATGGCACGACACTGAGGTCGCTCTTCGGCCCATCGCTTTCACCAACTGATTCATCATCAGCCGGAAAACATCCACTGTTAAACAAAAGCTTTAATCTTAAAGAGGCACAATGAACAGCAACTTGCCACTTGCATCACCAAGTAATTAAACAATTCCAATTAAACATTTACAACATCTAAATGGTAAACAGGCAAGCTTTCATTTGAACGGTAACCTTGCGTCTTGTAAACATGGCCAATAATTTTAAGAGTTACGTACGATGTGCATTTAAAAAGCTTGGCAACCGACCATAATTATATTATTGTCAAGAAGAGGTACCTACAGTGTACCTGCGGAAATCAAAAAACGTTTCAAACCATCCCTCTGGTATCTGTAACCTCTTGAATATCATACCACGTTATGAAAAGTTATGGCACATTATAAATCAACATCTAAGTACCTACAATCTACATTGCTTACATACAATTTCAGCTTCATCATTGGCGTCAATTTCACTTTTAAGCAAGTTGTGTAATTGATTGATGTACCAATATTGTTTGTTGAATAGTATGGTATGTGTAACAGTGGAGAAGCACCTCTCGGAGTGCGAGCTACAGCAGCTGAGCCGTTACGAGAAGGTGCGCCCGCGACACTGTGCGCCTACGTCCTACTGCGTGCCGCTCTCACACCACGGTACTCGTTTGACACTGTTCTAGTTGAAAAACCCTCCTCATTATATTTCAAAGCCAAGTCATACCATTTTTTTCTGCTTTCACTATTTTTTCCTGTCAAGATCTATTGATAGAAAATACCTAGACTTAACCTGACTACCATAGACAGAATATTTTGAATGAGTATAGCCGATTGTGAGCTTATGCAAAACTACATATTATATTTCCGGCTACATACCTAGAATGTATAAGTTAACATTCTCACTCTTGTATTAGCTTTAATGTTCATGAATTAGTGCGATCTTATAACTAATTTTAGAGGAGTCATTTTAATAATTGTATTCCCTTACTTTTTTCACCTGTATTGAAGCTCGCGTATGTCCTATATAGCCAAGAGCACACTCACATCGCGTATGCTTGGCGCAGGCAGCGGGGGCGGCAGCGGCAGCGGCGGCGGCTGCGGTAGTGCGGGCGGGCTGTCCGAAGTGTATGCCGGCGACTCCAGCGTCGAGTCGGGCCCCGGCTCGCTGTCGCCGCGCACGCACCACGAGCACAGCTAGCGCGCCACCATCGCCCGCGCCGCCTCCCGCCCCAACACCTACCATATCGTGAGCCTCGCCACTCACGCGCAGGTAGCCACACTGAAGTCATCCATACTTTGACCGTATTAGCGCAACACGACAACTCTTGCGCATTTTCTGATCTCAATTAAAAACTTAATTTCCTTTCACAGCTTCGATTAAGTTTTTAAGTGTTACATTTATTGTAAGCAAAATTCACACTTATTATACTATCTAAGTTAATTGTAATTCTTTGAAAGATCTCAACTAATTGTAACAATTAGATGTTGTATTATCAATTATTATTTATGTTTATAACATATGTTCATTTTATGTATAAGTTTAACTAGCCCCAGTAAGTGCCAAACTGCAATAAATCACTGCCTGAACTAATCTCATTGTTAAGTAGGCCTAATTTACAACGAATACTGTATACTTACTTGTCGTAGCTCAATATAATACTACAATATACAATAACTTACCTACTATCCATAATGCCGATTTTTGAACCGCACTGTTCCATAAATAATTATAAAAGAAAGAACCCGTGAATGGAGAATTGTTTTCTAAAAGCAATTCCGCAATATCTCAGTCCATTTTCAACTGTATAGAGAACAGCTCGGTACTTAATTCTTAGAGAATCGTATCGCAAGAGCTTTAGGAGTGTGATGCAGCGGTTCGGTAGAACAGAATAATAAACTAAGTACTAATACAAATGTTACAGGGCCTGACGTGAAAGTAATATGAATCGAAATAATTGTTATGATTTACAATATTTTTTTAAGTATGCAATTGTTAAAAGTTAGGGGCATAAAGAATGCATCTGTATGTAGTCGCTAGTGCGATTATCAAGCGTGAAGTCGAGGGTTTAATTCTCAGGAAGGCCTTTTGACTTTACTATTTATTAATGGTAAAAGGCAATCTTAATACTTACCGTTGTTGGTAAATCTGTGAGCAATAGAACAACTCAACCTCCCTGTTCGGGGTAAAAAGACGGAACACATGGTTGATTGATTTAATTGGAAGCATAAATAATTAGGATAGCAAGTAACTACGCCAGTTCTCTTCTGTTTCGCATTAAACAATACTAGGAATCTCTGGAATAATTTTACATACTTGTAAGCATAATATTGCATGTTTGTTAACCTACCTAATATTAATAAACCAATCATACTACATAATATGTATACCAATCGTTTCAATTTCGTCGTTTTCAATCGATAAAGTTTGTCGATAAGGGACATGTATTCATGAGGGTTCAGCTTCGCTAAACATTTCATTCTGTTCGGTTTTGTTCTATTTACTTGTAACCTCATTTGCATACAGCTTTATTCGGATTTACACATATTACGTACCGCTAGAGACCGAAACATCTGTTGTCTACACAAATATTAATTTACGGTACCTAATGCCATCTAGAATATCTTTTATTTGATATACACGTTATTTCCTTTACCATCTTCCCTTTTATAGACGGTTTGGAGAACTATCGTTTTGCTTAAAGGAATTGATTGCTCTTCAACAAGCACACACCGATAGAACGTTTCTAATAACAAACCCACTGCTTAACTATCCTAGGGAGTTCCATTTTCCATACCTTTTATAAATTCGTTCTGTTTACCAAACTGAACTTCCCAAAACATAAATATTACGGAACATGGAAATGCAAACACATCTTTGTGCCCACATTCGTGTTTTGGGATGTTCCGATTAGCAGCTAATTGCTAACGCAGAATTATTCCCCTAATGAATACATGCTATAGCTGTTAATGGTAGCTAGTCAACTATATGTGAAAACCATTAGTTTATACCTGTAAATAGTTAACTTTAGTCAGACTGATGTGTAATATCTACGTTAATTCGGAGCTTACATTTGTACATACATTTTGTAGATAATTTACGAACTCTAGTCAATTTTTAATAAATGTTTTTATGACAATATAATTGTATTGTGTAAATAACGAAATACTTAAGTATCTATATGTGAGAATCTGTTTAATGTAAAATAAATCTATTTATCGCGAGCTTTGGTTTTATTTATGAAACAATAACTTAACCATTCTACGACCTCCAGAATTAATAACAGTAATCAATCAACGCATTTTCAATAAAAATATCCTTGGGTTTCTGTGTTCTTTGAATCATAAGAGGTAAGTTAAAGTATACCCATGGAGTACGGGATAAAATCATTTCTTTAATCTGAAAAACTGATTGCTATAGACAACAGAGTGCAGTCTAGACAAGCAGTATATTTTCCAGCTTCGGTGACATTCATTAAAAAATGAAAAGTATGTGTAAACGGTAACTAATGTCGAATGATCGAACCAAATATATCGTAGATGGCAGATATTTAAGTATACTATTTTTCATTATTTTAAACCAGACATTGTCGATGAAATGGAAGCCTTATTACAAACGTACAAATAACAACATAGATGACACAAATTACTGCGTAAATTCCTTAAATAACAGATATTTGATCAAGACTTTCATATTATAAGTCAAAGGCGCGCTAAGTAAAAACGCTACATTGAAGCAACGGACTCCGGTACAGATTCCAATATGAGACATTCCGGGAACGCGGTCCTAGCCCGGAATCCCGGCATCCCGCTCTTTCGATATTACCTCCCGACTACCAAGATACGGTGCACTTGATATTGTCCAAATATTAGATCCAGATTCCTTAGACTGGTTCAAATATTTAATATACAATTAAATACATTAGATGAATTTCTTTAGAGTCGATTTTGGGTACTTGGAGGCTGGAGGGAGGAACTTTGGATTAGGGATCATGTATTTTGACATTTATAAATAGGAACCTTCATATTCCGAAATTTGGAACCCATGTTGCTAAGCTTAAGATTTCGGCAAATATGGTTTTTTTTCAGCCTGTAATTGATGATGAATTAATAATACGTTTTCATTAACTGAAAGTAACTTATCCTAGATAAGAGTAAGAAGCGACATACTAAGAGCTAGCCCTCAATACTGCTGAAGACAAACGACAAATAAGAAATCATGCTTATAGTACACGTATCTCATTTTAGAATGCATTAATTAATTAAGTACATAATATAACAAGATATGTATAGGAACTTACAGATACAGTGAACTAATAAAACGCCTGACATAAATGAGAATATAAAACCGATGATACCCAATTAAATGAACACATCAACGGAATAAGCTGCTTATCATCCCTCGCCAGTTACACAATTGTATGGACAGCGTAAATATATATTGCTGTATGTTTGTATCTAAGTATTGACGAGTTGGTTCACGGCGACATCCGGACCACAGTTTGGTAGCTATTAAATTATTACTAACATGAAGTCTTTTACGAAGGTCACAAAAATGTGTGTCGTTTGTATCCACAGTCAGCATATTGGGAGTTTTTCGTTCGTGTCATAGCGTAGGTAGATTTTCAGTCATTCTTTATCATACAAATCACACCTCACCTTTGCAAACCGACCATTTTACGTTATTAACTATCACCGCAAGCTACGTTTTAATCACATGGCATCCAATGATTCAATTAGCTGTTTTGTAATAAAATAATTAATATGAACCATACCATAAAAATAATTTTGAAACCATTAAGATACCAGAAGAACAGAGAGACCATAAGATTTAAAATCCCTCCGTAGAAAAACGAGTACACAGAATTTAAGATACCAAGATCATCAAACGCCGTTTTAAATCTAAATAATGAATGTAGGTATGGGTGTAGGTATGCTTTATGTACGTATTCCCATTTTAGGCACGTTACATTGACACGTTATTTTGGGACGTTCCCGACAAACATACCCATCTATCCCCAATAGCCGTAGGAATGGCATTTACCCCGTGAGCGAAAAGTGTACTTAGAAAAATAGACTGCATAAATATTTACGATACCTAAACTAAGTTATAAAAGAGCAAACAATTAACTTTACAACATTGTATATGATCTCTCTTCCGACATTGTTCATATGCAGTGAAATATTAACGGTTAACAAAGAACCCACCTTTGTTACAAAAACAAAGTTGGTAACTATGTAAAAAGTATGAAAATGTACAACTCTGGTATTAATCAACTTATCCACGGCGCAGATAATTTGAAGTTATAACTAGCTCCCCTGAAGAATACGCTCTCAGACGGCAGCGGTAATATTTTTTCAGTTTTATTTTCCGATGAAATATTTCATAATCCGTTCATCCAGTGGTCAGTAAAAGGGGGGGAATGGGGTGCCCCCCACTCTATTCCGCGGCGAGTCCATTTAACTAGCCAAGCCCCCTCCATCACCGTCCACCACCCTCCCCACCGGGTGGCGAACGTCCACGTTTGTTCTGGAAAAAAACGGAAAAATGCTCTCAAACAAAAACACGAATGGAGCGTTCAGCGCGAATCGAAAATTAATTACAGCTTCGGACTGTTTTTGTATCGATTCCGATGTACAGAGCTCTACGTATCGAACCTTGCACAGGCTGCTATTAAATTACCATTACGAATGCGTTTTACATAAATGTGAAAGTCATCACACCTGTGTATTTACCAAATGTTAGGTAGTAGGTACATGCAGTACGTAACCATTACCTGACTGGACACCGAGAACTAAACCCAAGACAAGAAGTCATACTTAGCAATCGTGTACTATCGATAGACCAACGAGAGCCCGTCACAATACTCAACATCGTTGACTTCGTTGTTTCAGCCAATGGACGTAGGCCTAGGCATCCTGCATAAATCACTAAGCACCACAGTCCTGCTAGAAGCTAGTGACCTGCGACCGGTTAATACAGCGCTTCCCAGTGCCAGGCCTCCATTACAATATTTATCTGGAACTGAACTAAGTACTAGGTACTAGACTAAATGTGGAGATTTTAAACAATTGGACGCAACAATAAAATATTTTAAATTACCTCAGATCTGTATTTAGACTTTTATATAATCAGAAACTAAGTAACCTTAATTGATGTTACATTTATTTCAATCACATCTTGTAATTTACTAAACTTATTAAGTGTTATGTTGCTGTGCATTTGACATTTTAAAAGTTACATTAGTTACTTGCCTTAACAAGGTTGAAAACTGACTATCATTATCGAGCTACTTCAAACAAGACAGTCACACTAACTGAATATTTCATTATGAAGGCGAATGAACTCGTTAATTAAGGGATCCGCGTTTACAAGTGGTAATAGTTCCACGTCTATCAGTTAATTATCATTAAAATCCTCCATTGAGAATTCAAATCTAATATTTATTATAGATCGATCACTTAATTTCTGGCAGCCAGGCTGTATAGAAACAAAGTTATAAACTCAAATCTACGTACGCTAGCGCCATCTAGTAGTATCGTAGAGCACTTTTTGCTCAGAAGGTAAAAAGTCTACAACGAAACACTAGGCTCTCTATAAGCGTGTTTTCGGCCAAAGCAATTAAAAACTAGCTTTTACCCTCGGGTTTATCTTCGTATTATATATTTATATATAAGAACCATTGATTTTCTCTCATGTACTTTTTCAGACCAGAACTATTGTGCAATGTACATAGGTACAGGTTGCTATTACATGATCAGTAAAGTGTTACCTGAATGATTTCTGAAACAGAAATACTAGAATATCATCACGCGTGTATTCCCCGAAGGGGTAGGCAGAGGTGTATTGGCCGCAAAATGTAATGGTACATATTGCCAGGCGTAAAAGGTGTATACCCAATTTCGTTAAGACCTTTCGTTATAGGTCCTATGTCGAGGGGGCGAGTCTATTGCGTTATTAAATTAAATACCAAAACAAAACTTCATTGAGTTCATTAGTATGTTAGTTTACATTTTAGACTGAGTATTGACTAAAGGTGAAAATTCTTAGTAAGTGAATAGTAATTATCAAGAAACTCTCTGAGAGACGACGATATCTATGTCCTAAAACTCTTACAAGCATTGCATAAGTAACGACTTGAGGTTACCTGATGAATACAGATACCTGAAACTTTTTCTTGTAATATAATTCGTTCTGTTAGTTTAAATCTCTTTGTAATTCCGTTGTTTTCAAGAGTTATTATGAATGCGTTATTTTAAAAACCTATTTCCAAAAGTAGTTTTACTCACCTTCTAAGCATAACACGCGCCCGTATTCCCCTAAGGGGTAGGCAGAGGTGTATAGTACACCCACACTTCGCCAGTTGTGTTATAGGTCCCAATGTAATAGGGGGCAAACCGGGCACAAATCCAGACGCCGTGCTACTACTGAGAATTATCGGTCAGTGGGTCATTATAGGGGCGGAGTATTTAATGGAAAAACCCAATAACACTTTGCCCGATCCGGGATTCGAACCCAGGACCTCATGCTCGGCAGACACACTAAGCGATCACTAAACCAACGAGGCAGTCACTCACCTTCAACAGCATAACACGCGCCCGTATTCCCCTAAGGGGTAGGCAGAGGTGTATAGTCACCATTTTATGACAAATAAATTACAACACGGAAAGTCAACCATCATTGAACCCTACAGTTGTAAAAGAAGTTATGATGATATCCGTGACGTCACGTCTTAATGTGTAGACGATGCTCACGACGCCGACGGCTGACGTTTTACAAATGTCTGCGGACTTCAGCGGTTGAGCCCATAAGCTTGGTACCTACACCAGAAACGCGACTTAAATCCACGCGCGGTCTTTATACTCACGTATAAGCAGTATTTTCTGCCTATGACGTTGTCCGCGTTCAGAATTTTACCTCGTAGATATATAGGTACCAAATATTTTTAATTACACAATAAACCGAACTGTAACTAAAAAATAATCAATATTTATAAATATGAAAACAAAAACACGTGAGAACGAGCCGTCTTAAATTCAAAACTATCTTGCTATGTAACAGTAGCACCTACCTACACTAACACCTGTAGTACATACTTATGTACAGGGTGCAAATCAACTATGAAACGTGAACAAAGTGTGTCAGAACAAACAAAGCGTAAAATAAATTGCTACGAACGTACGTTGAATATTTGCTACTTCGCCGAATGCGAAATAAAATTGCGATCGTCCGATGTTTCTGTTATTCGTGGATTTTTTAATATGCTGCGTAACACAGAGCATGCAATTTATTTTACTAAAATGTATTAAGACATATACTTAATATTTGAAATCTTATTAATGTAGTAAGGGTTTATTAATAAGTTAAGTAATGGTATGTCTAGTTGGTGTTTTATTCACTTGTTTCTTGATGTAATTTATTTTATCAAAATAGACAAACACCTTAATCAAAAACAAAGTTATAAAGGTTAAGTTATTTAGGCCAATGACCCACCTACCTACCTAGGATGTAACAGAAAACAAAAGTAATCAAAAGTTCCGGGAAAAAATAATAAAATATGAACATGATAAACAAAAAGAAATTAATAACATTTAAAATTGAAACGTTTTTGTAAAATAGCCATAAATAAAACCATAAGCTTTATCATAATAATTGTTCTAAACGTAAATCGGCTTACGCTGGCTCTCATAGATTTATTATACGCTTATATAAGGGCACGACAGACCTTTTTACAATAACATTTGAAAATTATGATCTAAAAGGGAAAAGGACATTTGCAAACCCCCAAAATAGTCACTAATTGAAAACGGCTCATAATTTTACGCCCTTTTAACTTAATATGGATTATGGCTGTCTTTAATTGAATTTAATTTAGAAATCATTGAAAATGTCTTCCCTGCTACGGCTTTCAGAATACTTTTGTAAGATTGGAAGTATTCTTATATAATTAAGCTGTATGATTGCGCAATTTGAATAATTATCTGCGACTATGCTTTTTATAAAAGCTCTTATTGAATCATTTATTTATCTTGCCTAGCTTTTACTAGGTGCTGCTTGTACGACAGTATAGCTATATTACATTTGCTTCCTCTAGTCTTTATTGAGGAGTTTACAGTTTTGGTACATGAAAGTGTAGTTATAGTTTTACCTACTTGCGTAAAATTTTAAAGTTTGTTAATAACAATCAATTAATGGGTAAAAAAAAGGCCCAATTAAGCCACAAAATAAATTTATTTCCATAAACATCTAAAAACAAGGAACAACATTTTTCCCTCTACAACGTCAATGTGTCTACAACAGTGTTTAAAGCTCGCGTGAAAGCATCGTGTGCATTCTAAGTTAGCTGCGCAGCGCTCGAGTCGCGTACTGTCGGTGGCGCGACTACCTGCAGTAACCCTCGCCCTGCAAGAACAGCCTGAACGCTTCGGCTATCTTACTCGGCTGCTCCTCGAGCACCATGCCGCAGTCTGACAGACTTAGCCACGACGTCTTGGACGGGTCCAAACGACCGTTAAACGTCACCGTGTCGTCAACGTGCGGAGACAACCCTCCCGTCACGTTCAACACAGGCACCTTAATAGAATGTGTGTCTCGCGAGATACTCAAGTCCGTTCGGCGCAGATACGAGTCAATGAACATAGCTAAGTTAATAGGGTTGACGTGCGAGAAACATTCCTTGTAAACCTGCGCCAAGTCGTGATTACGATCGTCGGTGCTGCGACCGAAATGATGCCACATCAGGTAGTCGAGCGCCCCTTGTGTCATGCCGCTCGATCGCAACTGTCTCGTGTTTATCTTCTGGTATAGCCATTCAGTCCACCCGGCTTGAGTCGATGTACAGTTAATCAAGATTAGAGCGTCTACTTTTTGGGGGCTAACAACAGCATAACGAGCTAAAATATTTGCTCCAGCTCCAACTCCAAAACCGATGAACGATCTTATCCCAAAATGTCCTAGAATGAAATCTATCTGGGAAGCCAATGCATCCATGCTGGGATAAGTGTAATCTTCCGGCAATGTCGGAGCGCCCTCTTCCTGCCCTGGTGCGGTAACATGATAGATACAAAACTGATCCATTAATGCTCTCATATCAACAAAATTAAAGAAAGCCTGAAAATTGGCGGCATAGTTGAGTCCAAGGTCATGGTACGTAATGATGGCGCGTTTGTTGCGGTCCCCGCGGACGGCGACCAGGAGGTCCCCGCGGGAAGTCCTCACCCTCTCCTCCACGCATGCGCCGTCGTTCTGCAAACGTCTATTTGATGGGAAATGTAATTGAACGCTTTTTAGCTCGTCTTCAAAATTGTCTGATGACATCATATTGAGTAAAGCAATATTCTCGTGTACTGTTGTAGGCATTTTCTTGTTAAAATCGAATGGAACTTTCATTCAAGCCGGCGACTCTCTATGTTACGTATCGACGTCCTGACGGTGACGAACTATCAGTTCTTTGCTAGTTTTCTTAATTAACGCATTTCATTAGCCACTGTTAACGAGTCTGTGCTATAACTATAACATTCATACTAATAACACAAATTACAGCGTAGTCCAACACAATGTTTGTTTTGTCACTGAGTCACAGTATTACACTATATCCGTTAAAACTCTTAAACTACGGCAGTTTTATGAACAGACTATGTTATTGTGTTACAATTATCGCAGGAAATGGTCAATAATGCGTTGACCGGGCGAGCGTGAGTTCTAGTACGAGGTTGGTTCGGTACTACTCGGGTGTTTCCGGCAGCGGCCGACCTCGGGCTCCGGCACGCGCGGTTAACTTCACTCCAGAGCTCCGCGCCGCACATGCGTGGCGGGCATTCGATTTTTCTTGTCTATTCTATTTTATGTATATGCATTACCTGTCTATCTATCTATGATCCTATGAAAATCAATAATTTTAATAGAGGTTATTGTAACTTGTACCGTAGGCGTCTTAATAAATACATTATAGGCATTAACTTTGTACCCTTTTAAGCATAGTAAAAGGCCTTGACATAATTGTATGTAGATGGAAGTAAATCTGTGTCAGCCTTCGCGCAAATATTACGAATATTATGCAGCTTGCGTCATTTATTAAGGGTTAAAGTACTGCTAAAGCTTTGATTGAGCTTTTTAAACATTCGCGCCAGATCCGTGCGATTTGTGTAAAAACAGTTTTGTTTACGCGATAACTTGCATGAACTTCAGATTATTTAAGACACTTATATAATCTGAAGTTCGTACGTTTGTAAATACTTTTTGTTTTAGTTATCTAAAGTAGTAACAGATATAACATAATACATTTGCAACTCTACCTGCGTCGAACTTTACTGGACTGGATTTAAAGTCGCATTTGTGCTGACAAAATGCATATTGTTTGTTCCATTAAATTCGAAATCGATAATGTTATGGAAGGTCAGTAAGAAGCAATAACCTTTACAATTGATAATTTTGAAAGTTTATTTTAATATAAGTCATTGATTGACCATTGTAACAGTGGCAAGATTTATTTAGTGACTACAATGTTATTTATAATATTAAAGAGTAAAATAAAATGAGGTAGATTACATGACACTGACTACGACGAAAGTAATATTTAAGATATCCTTTTTGTTACAACTTTTTTCAGTGTATTTTTTTAATTATAATTTTTTATTTTTCTAACTACCTATTAGCCCCCTTACGTTGTGAAAGCGAGACGCCGCATTACACAGCACGTAGCGGCGTCTTGCTTTCACATCGTTAACTGCCCTGCTCTAAAAGTTCATGAAAAGGGGGCCGTAATAAGTTGACAACTGCTAACAATATATTGTACCTATATTTTAGACGCATTTGCGGTCATTGGACGTCTGGATGTTTGTTATTTACACGGCCGCTGGCTTTTTCACTTTATTATTAAAAGGGTTGTGTCTGGCGCCGCTTTATCATCACTATAAATGTATTTTCCTATTAACCAATTGCATAATATCGATGTACGTTTTGCTCCTATTGCATGATGTGTGCACAGGGGGTGATTATTATTTGCATGGTATCCGCCTTGCCTCTTACGTAGCCAATTACATATTATAGGTATATTATTCTATTTTTACTCTTACGAAGCCAATTACATTTTTATATTAGTTTAAATGACCTACTATAGCCAGAGAGTCCTTCTGTTTATAGAAACATTGAACTCTTTAGAAACGACAAAGATTTGTCAATCCGCATTTTTTGAAGTTCGAAATCTTGGTAAAATTAAATGTAATATTAGGTGGCACACTAAATATCAGTGGTTCTAAATTCTTTGCTACTTATGCTTGGGATTAAAGTATATTTCGCTCTAAAGCTGTACATCTCTTATTAAAATTATCATGCAGTCTCTTCAAGAGTTATAAATAAATATTTCTTAACAAATTAATACCGGAAAGTAATAAGCTGTTAGTACAATAAAGCAGAAATTAATATAAAGCGTACCCGTATCGATTACGTGTCTTATTGCCCGATAGACATGAACAAACTGACAGAAACTGATTACTTAGGAATGATTAAATGTTTACCTTTTCCGGAAGGCTATAACTAAATCTATTGCTTCTATTTTTAAGCTGACCTCAAACAAACTGCCTTGCAAAGTTCTCATATTTGGAGCAAATTTTTGCTTCTAAACAAACATAATATAACATTTCGCCTGCATTCTCCGGTAGACAGAGGTGTACCTACTATCCACATTTCGCCAGTTACTTGAGACCTGTATTAGGGCATATGTAATAGGGGGCGAGCCTATTGCCGCCAACCAGCCACAAATACAGACTTCGTGCTTCTACTAAGAATTACCTAATGGATAAACCCAATAACACTTTGTACGACCCGGAATTCGAACCCAGGACCTCATACTCAGCAGTCGCGTTTAGCGAAACCAACGAGGATGTTTGCTTCTGACCTTAGCTCAAGGCGACCCAAAAAAATCAAGTTAACTTCGAAGCAGCTTCTAACCAGCAACAGCGTAAGTCCTCCCACGAGCGCCTTAGCAGTGCTATGCTTAGTTTATAAGCTTGGCAGGAGATTTTTGTTAGATTAAGCCAAATTAACGGTCAAGCAGTCGTAAGAAGGAGAATTAGCTGCAAAACATAAGATTGGAAAATCATTGAAAGTTCAAACCTTTTTTTTTTTGTTATCGGGGGGAAACCTTCTCAAGGCACCCGGCCCCGTGGGGTAGGGACCGAATGAGATTTCTACCTCACTAAAACCACCCCGGTGGTCACCATCTGCACGAACAAGGGAGGTCCCGGGACATCTAAAAAGACCGACTCCGGAACCTCCCCATGCAACGCCTACTTGGTACATCTCTGGGGTGACTATATGGGGTCACCCCTTAGCATCGCTTTGCAGTTTGCACGGAAAGTTCAAACCTAGTCTAGTGGTTGCTGCTCGTCCCGTACTTAATGGGGCCACAAACACACGATAATCGATAAAATGTGGGTGTAGAACAAGCCCTACCCTACCTACTTATTCCCTTATGGGAAACCTCACAATTCTCAGTAACCAAAAGTATCAAATAAACATTTGGTTACCGAGAATTCTCTGCCTCTACATACTTAAGTATCAACAACAATGCCTAATAAACAATTTTTTTTTTATTAGGCATTGTTGTTGGTTAAACTAATGATATGCTTAATCAATTTAATAAAATTAAGAGGAATATAATAATTGTCAAGGACTTAATAGAATTATTAACAGTATAAATAAAAATCAATACAGGCGTGATGTTGTTTTATAATTATTATTTTTTAAAGTGTATCTAGGTGCTCTTGTACTAAGTTTACAACAATGGAATTAAAAAAACTGTAATGTCGCAATCAAATAGGTATAACCCGACATTTCGACAAGATGACGGGCAGAGGTCAGATTAAATAGGTTATAATAACTCTCTTACGTATAACAGATACCTGCATTAACATGTAAGTGGTTCTAAAAGTAAAGAAGTCTACAAGTATAAGCACGCAATGCCAGGGGCACTCGTGACTCAAACATTCCCTCATATAACGAGAACCCTTCGACGGGCGACTGCCGAGAGACCGACGCTCACATATTTACACAAAAGAATACATTACTGTAAACATACCTATGTCTTTTATCTTTGTACTCGCACTCGTCACTTTTAATAGCTTGTTATGCAAATAGGTGTTTATTTGATTTCGCGTTGTGAATTTAATATGAATGTGGGCGGGCATAGATAGATTGTTAATTGGTCTGAAAATCTCTTAATGTATATTTTATTATAAAAAGAAGTGGTTGGCATATTTGTCTCGTGCAGTAATCCACCCTGTAACCTTTTACGCGGCAGTCCAAATACTTTACCGATGAAACAAACGTCAAACAATTATTTATATAAATTGATAAAGGAAATTTGGAAAATGATGGACACGAGCGGGACTTGAACTCGCGACCTTTGCCGTACTGTGGCGCAGTTCTAACCAGCTGAGCTATCGTGTCGCTGCTCGCAAGTCGCGGGTTTAAGACCTGCTTGGGTCCAACATTTACAAATTTCCTTTTTCAATTTAACTTCCAACTTAGCAATGGCAGCATGCTAAAATGACACCAAACGTCATATAATTTTTCATATAGTTACTGGTTAATTTGTTAGTCTCTTAGGTGCAGACAAAACACTATAACAGAATAATACCACTCTGGCATTCTATGTCTTTCCTTACCTAGAACACAGTTTACCTTCACTTAATAAAATGAAAACATCGCAGTATATACTTACAGGGAGAATAAATATTTACCTTTACTATTCTGAGTGTATGATGTCCCGTGAAATAGCAATCTTCTCTAACTCAGTCTATGTATGCCTATATATTTTGAAATGTTTTATTGAAATTCTTCGTAATAGGCTAATTAGGTTTTGGTCCTTGGGAGATGTAAGAGTGTTAGTTATAAGAGACAGTGAACCCGTAATTGTCGTCATGATTAATAGCAGTAAGCTCAGCACCGCGACGACAGTCCCATACAGGGACTGATTGAATTCTGCCTATGCCTTAAGACATTGTAGATTTGAAAAAAGTACGAACTTACGTATTACATTTTACAAAAATTTAGTTTAAGACTTACCAATACAATAAAATCTAGGAATAAGCACGTACCCTAAGTACGTTATCGCGGGCTGCTTGCAATCTAATTGCTTTAACTTGCAATAATTTCCTATTGCGGGCAGATCGCCAGCTGCGTGCGATGTCGGATTTCTTCAAAGTACAAATTTAAAAGAGTTTACTTACGAATAAACTCGTATGTCCTGTAAGCCTGCTGTGCAAACATATATGTATATGATAAATACATAGCAGTACTGTATTCTCCTAATCAGTATAACCTAATCCGGATCATCGAGATAATTATGGTACTTTATCTAGAGAATTACGTGTGTAATCAAGTGCAACCGTAAGTTTTAAAAAGGTATATTCAACAGTGTACTTAATGCAAAAGATATTATTGATGAGCGTTTACAATAATGACTATAGCTATCAATATAAATCTAGCAAGACGCGTATGTATGTTTGATAGATGCTTAACAAAGGCAAATGGCAATATGTAATTTACGTATAGGTATACAATCACATCTATAAGCCTAGAGGGGGTAGGGAACGGTGTTGTCTCCAGTTTTCGCATGCATTTGGCATGAAAATAGTGCCTTGTAAAATTTTGCAGCGGACATAACTTTGTTTATTATGATAATATCACTTATATTTAATTACCAGCATGATCAGTGTAATAAGCCAATTTTATTTTATTTAATTAGCACTAACTATGCTAATAAACGCATTATACAATGCTTATTATAAATCGATGACCCCGGTGCCCATGTAAACTTAATAATAACTTGCGCTGCAATGTAAGCAATGTGTTCATTTTATGTGTTTAAAAAAACTATTAATTCTTATTTTTATTGGATGTACCTAAGTAGGTTATTAAACTTTCGCGGATAATTTGTTTGTAATTAGAAAGGTGTTCCTTTTTCAATAATATTTTGAATTGAATGAATACTTTGATTCTAAAATACCCTAATCATAGACCAATGGGACTCATTTATTTAGTGGTTCAGCGTATTAATTTAAATACCCTAATAAATAGACTAATATGATTCATTACATAAATGCTGCAAGAAATACAAAACCTTTGTGTTTCGCTGTGTAGACAGGTAAATGAATTCGTTAGAGCCATAGAGGCGGCTCACGTACGGGTATCAATCGCCACCCAATTTATTCTCCGCCCGAAAATACTTCTCTCAGCTTTTATTCGACGCAGGTATCTAATTTATTCATCGTTCTAACTATGCTACATCTGAATTATTTTTACGACTTCAGTGGCGGAATAATTTACAATTTCTGCAAAGGCATGAAAATTTTTCTTCGGCAAATATACTTTATAATATTTAAATTTGTACCAAACATTTTTAAACGGACCAAAACATATGACATCTAATTATACGGTGTAAATGATGCAGGCGGTAACATTAAACAAGATAATCATACGTTAGGTGGGGCAAATGAGCCGGTAAATTGCTAATAACAACGAAAATCCTTTACTACCGTGTGGAAGCACTCGCGCACACTTTACGCCCAGTTTATTAGGTTTTAAAGCAATTTACGAGCTTAATTGCGCTATAGGACACCCTGTTTTAATGACTCGTGTATCGACGCGAAGTAAACAATTGTAAGACATTCAGAAGTTTTAGTTCTGTCTGTAATGTTGGCACTCATGTACATTAACGTTGTATGAAGAACCGCAACTGTTTGTATTAAAAATCGATACTAAACTACAGGAGAAAAGTTACTAGTGGCAGTTTTTTAACTTTACTTCGAGTGGGTGCCAACTTGGCTGGCGGGTGACCGGAGACTATATATAGGTTTTATTCCCGGGTTGAGCCAAATATTATAGCTGTGAGACTTTTAAAAAAGGAGATAGGTAAGTAAGTTTCACCTAAATTACAAATGTTTAAGTCAGTTAAATTTAGGAGCTTTTAAAAATAAAGTCTTGGATGATTCACAAAAACAGAAATAATTCAATAAAATCGATGAACCTATACTAAATAAATGATTATACTATCAGTCACGCTATTTAGGCTATTCTTACTTGACGCTCAGTCCTTGGAATTAAGAACGTTTGTTTATTCCAGTGACCTTTATTTTAATACACTGCCTCACTCTATAATTTTCTAACTGTCGCGGGCGCGTTACAATCACGAAATACACAAACTGTTGTAAATACGTGGAGCATGGAACCGCCTATTATCCTTGACCGACCGATTGTTCGGAGATATAATTGGCACATAATTTATTAGTTATGTATTTTTCTGATTTGGCTTAGTACATATGTATCCTTTCAAAACCTTACTATTTTTTAAATACGATCTTGCTACACGTACCTACGTAAACTACTAAACAGATCATATCACAATTTTAGTTAAATATAGCTGAACCCTAGAGAATGACACGGGCTGCTTTTTATTTCGAAAAATATGTACCTATGTACTTGAAGTAATTTTATTTTACGCGGAAGTCACGAATCTAGTTAAAATAAGCGGGTATAATTTATTAATAATACATTGTGAGTGTGTATATCCATGTAATAAGATGTAATTTACTTTTTTCTTGCATCAACCCAGTAGATGATCTACTGATGATCTGAGGATGATTTACCTACTTGAATCTTCATTTTTAATAAAGTTGCCCCATTCTGAGTCTCTATGTAGATCGTGGGTGCGGTTAATAGTCATAAAACATCAAATGAACAAAAATCGTGGTAGAATCCCACACAAAAATTTGTCCCATGCAGGATCTGAGCCCACAACCTCTTCTACAACTTTAATCACTTAGCCCTTGCGCGAGTCAATTTCATACAATTCCGATCAACGCTAAATGTACTTGGTTACGACATTATCCTTTATGGGTACCAGCATTGCCAAAAGCTGACCTATTCCTGCGGTTATCGGAACATCAAAACATGCTTGAATCTATCTATAACACGCTTTGACATGCGAACTAAAACTCACGCCATGATTGTCGCTGCCCATTCCACTTCAGTTTGTAAAAGCTTCGCGTCAAAGGGAATGCAATTTTCATTTAGTGAACTATGATTTTCATTAACTTAGTGCTAGTTTGTTTTTCAACGTTTTTGTTTGATAGAGTGGTGAGTTCATCTGTTATGTTTATTTTTGAGGATGCGTCAATATTTGCACATTTATAGTAGGTATATTGTATAGTTAGCATGGCATTATGCAAACTGTATATTAAACCCTCTAAATCTCCACGTAAAATAAAACCATCTAACACAATATTAAGTCTTTATATACTAACAAATAATGTAACTATATTTGTATATATGTTAGTCTGTAAAGTAGTGGGACTTTATGATGGTTTTCTTTTACTTTTCACACAGATGAACAACGGTTATACAGCGATATGTAGGTGTATTACACGTGTTAAGTTTATGTTATATTAAATACATATATTTGAAGTACTAATTAATAACATATTGCGGGAAAGCGCTTTCGCGTTAATGAGTAACAAGGCTGTATAAAACGTATTAATTTAGCCCAATACATTCGTAACACAGTGTTTCGCTCCCAGGAGAACCGTACCAAGTAATTATTAGCTAATACCAGGTAATGACTTGTTTGCTAATGTATCGCTGAACCAACCGTGCCCGAATTCGCACCTATTACGTGTTTACTAAAAGGATCAAGATTATTCATATACCTTTTATCTTACAAAATAGATCTGATTACCTATACAAAACGAATTGCACATTAATGTCATAATATCATCATTATTATATTACATTATGTAATTGCGCTCTAGTTTATTTTAGGTCGGATGGTTGAGGCAGAGGTGATTACAATTATTATATAATATGTAGGTATATATGATGTGTAGTCAATTATTTAATCTAAAATCTATGTGACTTTATACGTTGTAAAAACGCTACGTATACTACGATCGTAGCCCGACTAGGAGGCTCTACACAATCGTAGCGGCTTTGTAACTAGTGCAAAGACTTCATAACAACGTTTTATCATTTCGAATTGAATTAATTTATCAATGGTGTTCTTGTTTTTAGTTTAATTTTATCTCAACCGATTAACTACATAATAAAAGTATATATAAGTATTTTCTGGCACCTGTGATACAATGATATACTCATTAGTACAGGTACCACTGTTCCCCCTTTTCCTGTTATGTTCTCTTTTTTTTTATTATGTTAAATTCTATTTGTCTGAAACTTCTGTTTTTTTCTGAAAATAAACTTTTTACTTTTATTATTAATTATAGTACTGATAGCGAGTGGTATGACAGTTGGACTGCCAAGTCAAAGGTAGCTAAATGACCAAACCACACTAATGTCTTTTCAAATTCATGTGCGTATTATAAATTAGTTAGTAATCGGCACACCTGAGACATTTTTCAACGGTGTTCAACCATTTTAGAGGCCTGCAGGAGGTTTAATCTCTGAGATCAGTTTGTTCATCAACCATACGACAAGAAGAAGAAGAGGCCTACAGGCGGCGGTTTAAACTCTGACACCTGTTTTTTTTTTGTTCTTGTTGATAAGAAGAATTAAAATAACATTCATAAATTACCTTCCATACGTATCATTCTATACCTACATTATGTATTAACAATAGTAACGTTTGCTACGTATTTTCAGGTGAGTGAGGCCCCAAAATTCCGTATCTTGGCGCCCCCATTCGTCTGTCCCAAAGACAAAGACGCTGTCATAGACAAACCAGACAATACAGTTGTGACGTAAGAACAATTAGCATTTAATAATATTAACTGTAGGTTTCTCGCCAAATAATGTCAGACTGAATCAGGGACAGCCCTGATATTAGATATAATCTGACAATACAGTCCCTAATAAGCTTGATTGGTTTATTTGATTGGAGTAATTTTTATGGATAGTAATTAAGCCGAGGGGACTTCTCCTGCTTACAAATGACATGCCGAATATACTTCTTACCGTTTAACAATTTTAAGCTGTAAAAGTAATTACACATTTTAAGGATTAATCTGTCAGTATTGATTAGTTTAAGTTTACATTCCGACGGTATTTAATTAAAATCACGAATTGTATTTTAGCTTGCAGATAGAACCTGGTCTGAAGGTAAAGTTCCAATGGACGGTGCACTGGTACCCGCTGGTTGCGCCTACGCAGCTGTTTACGCTTAGACTCTGGCGCACGGTCCGTGACCTCGAACTGAAATTAAACCGACCGCAGCTCGAGCCAAATGTCTTCGTTGTTAACAATACTGAAGTAACTGTAATTCCTTCATATTTTATTGCAGACTGCCCGAAATAATTAAATAGGCGTTTGTCGGTATAATCCTGAAGAAGTAACTGACACACACAGACACAGTTATTTTTGCGTCTATTTAATTAATTACTATCGTTCTATGAATTCAGTAATGTGCAAAGGGTGATAGTAACTTAAATCAGGATATATTTCAGCTACTAAGTGGTGTCAACTACATATTCAACGTCACAGCAACCTTTTCGGATGATGAAGAAGGTACAGAGAAGATATTCAACATAGATAACATCAAGGGTGACCCGAAGCTACTGATCGAAGGCCGCTCGGACATGTTCTCCGTCGTCCTCATTGGAGGACAGACGACGTTTACTGACCTGGAGTTCACGCTTGAAGCTCATGTCATCATGTGCTTTGAAAGTAATGATTATTATGTTAGTACGATTGGACATATTCCCGTTGATAATAGAAATATACTTAGTAATGTTAGTGCAAGCACTCACTAGGTGCCTTAACAGTAAAATGATCCACACCCACAAATTATTAGTAGAATGACCCGTCAACTTAATTGCCCACGCTACTTCACTATAATCTATCTCTGTTTTCTTTATATATAGTATATATAATAATAATAACAGCCTATAACTGTCCCACTGCAGGGCAAAGGCCTCTTCTCGTATAGAGAAGGATTGAGCACTGATCACCACGCTAGCTCACTGCGGGTTGGCGATTTCACGATCCTTACGATGTTTTCCGTCACTGTCAGTCGGTGGTGTCTTAGAATATCTAAGAAAGTATTTATGATATTAAAAAAGTCACATTGATACTTGCCTGGGTTTGAACCCGCAACCTCGTGCATAGAAATCCGGTATGTCAACCACTAGGCCACCACGACTTTTCTGATTGAACGACTGTTTTCTTTAATCGTATTTAATTTCACGTCTTAATAATATTTGACCAATTTTCAACCCATGCCATATTCTAATAACATTAACTTTCTTCCCAATTAGCTCCAACATCTTTATCTCACTTCAATTAATCAAAATTTAGCTTTAATTGAATCAAAATTAAAACGATAAATTTTCTTTATAAATTAGATTTTCAAAGCTTTATTTATGTAGCCGTAAGTAAGTCCAGAGGCGGTTATTAATTCTTGTGTTAATTTCATTAAATTTACTTATTACAAGCTTTAATTGAAACAACTTATGAAAAACGTGAGCTATTTTTACAGAATTCTGATGATGACTAGTAGAAATATCGCATTGGATGCTCGGTCCTTATAAAACCCAACTTTTTAAAAACACAATTGCTTAAACTGGGAATTTGCCGTGAATATCGGTGCATTGGACATGAAATATTACATGCACAAACTCGCGATATTTTTCGCCAGTGTGGAAATCGATTCAGCAACTCTTTGCAACAAAAATTATTTTCGACTGAGAGTCACAGGCGGAAATTAAAATCATTTGATTGTTAAACTTTTTAAGTTGAAGGTTTAAAATTTTAACAATCAGCCCCCTTACCATGAACACATAAAGCAGGACAGTTTACGTTGTGGAAGCGAGACGCCGCAATACACTACACGTAGCGGCGTCTCGCTTCCACATCTTAAACTTTCCTGTTTTAAGGGTTCATGGTAAGGGGGCAGTTCCTGGAGAGAATTTTTCGATTTATTTTCGGGCTCTTGTACACTTGCCCAAAAATTATTATAATTATACCAATTTTTTTCATGCATTCTTTGATTCCTTGCCCTAGTAGTCATATGTAAGTGTGTTATACTTAAATCTACTTCAGCACTAATTTTTTTTCCCAAATAACTCCAGTTTGTGTGGACGGTGACGAGTGCTGGACACGAGGTGAACGTATCGGAAGTACAAGGCTCAAGGCTTGTGGTCCAATCTAATACCCTAATACCCGGGCGGTCGTATGACGTCTTAGCTCAGGTGTTCAGGTATTCTAATGGGGACTTTATTACACAGGTAAATATGACATTGTTTTGATATTATGAATATTGAGATGAACAAGATTTGTCCTAGATTAATAACGATACAGATAGTTATGCAACTGATAGTCGTATATTTTAATTAGAAAATATGATTCACAGTTACATTTTTAAGCTTATGGTACTGTTAGATGCAGAATAACTCAGGGTGTTACCAGAGCCTCCTTATCAAATTTCTTTTATACATATTTTTTCTCAGAGCACCCTACCGATCTATGTTAAGCATCGAAACTTGAAAGTGAATTTCAACGTGGACGAAATACTGGTATCCATTGATACGCCCTTTACAATACTAACTGATATGAGAAAACTAGACTACTTTGATGAAAGTTTAACAGTGAGTAGATATTTTTAATGATAATATCTTTTAAATACCGTAATAAGAATATGCGACGGCTGAAAATATAGTTTATAACATTTATGTAAGCAAAAGGTAATTTATGAGCAAGGACCTTAAACAAAAACATCTGAAAATATAAGAAGGGAAATAATCTGTAACCATCACTACTCTTTTTCGGGAAGGTCCTAAAGCTAAAAGCAACAACTAAGTTCAACCATTTTATTTTAGGTTACATGGGAGTGTACATTTGACGGTAAATCTATTGATGCGTTCGAAACCGTCGGTGACGGGAAATTGACTTTCCCATCGGGACTGCCCGATCTAGGGGAGTAAGTAACTGCCTGATATAAAAGTTATTGTCTTTATTACTAACGTGAAATTTTAACAAAAATGATCAGAAGATGGAAGGTTAAGTTTGTATACAAGCAAAATTTTTGTTGATTATTGTTATAGATATTAAGTCATTTACGGGATTACAGTTAGTATTTTTATCCGCAGGTATGTCATATCGGTGACAGTAGGTTTGCTCGGCCAGCAGGATACATTTAAGGCACATAGCCGTGTCTTCACAGTTGAGTCCAGTCTGCCTGTTATAGAAGTACGTAATATTGTAACTTATACAAGAAGTTATTTACCTATTTTAGCTTAATCGTTGAAGGGCGCAAGCGCAACACAAGAAATCGATTAATTTGACAAAATATACTAATATAATTTTACAAAAACAAAACTAAACTCGAGAAACAAAAAGCCAACGTCACGCGGTGTTCCCAGGCGGTCACCCATCCAAGTACTGACCGCGCCCGATGTTGCTTAACTGCGGTGATCGGACGAGAACCGGTGTATTCAACGTAGTATGGACGTTGGCAAGAATGTGGGCGAAATTATCAGTCGGATAACTTATTAAACAATGACGTCATGAAACCTTGAAATAGCAATGCCTTTTTTGTTACAAGTCTACTAGGTACATACAATGATGAGTAGGTAATAATATGAATATTACGGTTATATCTGCATTTGCATTGACGTTTAATTATACAAAATAGTAGTTGGTGTGGTTAATGGAATTATATTTTTGCATTATGAGTGACATACTTTAATATTTATTTTGTAACATTCTAGTAATTTCAGATGCTACATCAATTCATCGTACGTTTAGAGTTATTAGTGACATTTTAAATTGTATAGAATATAATTAATTAATAATAATAATAATTATAATTAATTATAATTTTATATTGTATAGAATGCCGGTTTATAATAATACCCATCTTTACAAAAGAGAATAGGCAAATTAGTTTATGCGCTGTCCCCAAGCTGTATCAAGTTGTGACATATGTCATTTTAAATTTCATAATAAAAGCTTTATTTTATTGTATGACATTGGTGTCATACAATAAAATAAAGCTTTTATTAAACAGTCATAGTTCTTTCCCTGCACAACTGTTAATGTTGGCATTAACAGTTGTGCAGGGAAAGAACTATGACTGTTTTTCTTCTTTTTTAGGACAATATGTTTACATAGTATGTAATGGACCTACCTATTTGAGTGTATGTGATAGTAAAAACTTATTACCGGCGAAAAGTCCGTAACACTGTCAGGACAGTAGAAAGTATATTTGATTAAAACCGTTGGCGTTGGTCTCCCGTTCGTTAATTTTAAAAAGTTAATATCGAGTATTTATTTGCATATATGCCTGCAATAAATAGTACATACCGGTTGAAAATTCAAATATCTAGAAATTCAAGTACAAAAAAAGTGAGTTCAAATAACTAAAATAATTAGAGTTTCTGTGAAAATTACTGAAAAAAAACTTATTTCGGGTGTATGTGAGTTTTCCGTACGCAAAATCTATGGCAGTTAGCAGTTCAACGTACTGTACACTTATAATGAGTTTTGACTGCACTATAATAAATAGGTGTCATAGACAGACTGCAATTCTATTTGTTCAAATAGAAAATTCTCGCTATCTCTATCAAAAATAACAGACCAGATAAACGGTTTTAGTCAAAAATACTTTCGACTGTTTTTGCAGTTCAACATACTCTTCACCGGGTATAAATGTTGCCTGTAACATAGGTACAAAGGTATGTATAAAACTAAATAGGTACAATAATTATCTGGATAATGCTCTAGTTAAATCCAAAGGTAAAACAGTAATAGTTGTTTCCCTGCTCAAGTGTCATACAACAAAATGGAGCTATTATTAAGACCTTTAAAATAGTGCATTGAGATAATATAAGTGTAAATTAATATTGATGATACTTTAAAAAGTGGCAAAAAGCCAACGTCACGCGGTGTTCCCAGGCGGTCACCCATCCAAGTACTGACCGCGCCCGATGTTGCTTAACTTCGGTGATCGGACGAGAACCGGTGTATTCAACGTAGTATGGACGTTGGCGGTAGCTAAGTCAAAATTACCATTTAGATTATGTCGTGACAAGTGCGTGCGATAAACACAGGTGCACCGTACCCACTCGTGTTTCCTTCACACTTACTAATGGAAAGGAAACTGGCCCAAGCGGTGTGAAATCTGATTAAACTAAGTAGAGGTTGCCCGACGGCCATAATTTAACCAGTTTTATTCATGACTAGATGTGCCCGCGACTCCGTCCGCGTGGAAATTCGGAAACAGCAAAAGTATTTTTAAATTGTTTTTAATATTTTAGCTAAGTTTGAGCGAATTCGATTTAGTAGTTTTTACGCCATGCCGTACTATTTTATTACATGTATAGCTGTTGCCAGCGACTTCGTCCGCGTGTATTTCGGATAAAACACCAGTAGTAAATTGAACTTTTAACAGAAAACATACCTACCAGGCAGGCTTTTTTAAGGTTAAAAATCTTTAAACCACTTATTTAACTAAGAATACTTTCCGGTATTTAAAAAAACCGCAAAATTGAACGGTAATTACGGAAGTTACAAAAAGTCTATTGAAAATAATATATAACTGAAGAAGAGAACATAAATAAATCCGTTTTGTGCGTTTCTGAGTTCCTGTACATTGAAACTACTGTAGAAAAAAAAATGCCAAGGATAAAAGACAACCGTGACGGCCTGATTGGCGCAGTGGCTAAGCGATTGGACTGCTGTGCTAGTTCGATTCCCGCAAAAAAATTGTGTGATCCGTAGATGTTTGTCCTGAGTCTGGGTGTTCGTGTATGTGATATAATAAGTTTGTGAAATGCACCGATGCCAAAATTCCTAGTGTGGGGCGACGTTTTATTTAAGAAAAAAGAAAACTATACAATACAATACAACCCATTTTTATTATTTTGGATGTTTTGTCTGTTTGTCGGTTTATTCGAATAGTAAACCATTGCAGTTAACTCTTATAAAAAAAATATTGTTATAAAACATATCATAACGACACGCCTGTATTCCGCGAAGGCGTAGGCAGAGGTGCACATATTGTACCTACTCCCACTTTATCGCTATATATTTCGCTAGGTTTGGTGTAGATCCCAATGTAATAGGGGGCGAGCCTATTGCCATGAATCCGGCACAGTATCTCAACAGACAAAATGTATAGAGAACTCGTGACCTAAAAGTAAGCGCCGTACGATTGTGTGTGCGTGTAAGAAGCAGCTAAGTATTCATAATATTAAAGGCTGCTTTAAGGCTGCGTGAGTCAATGGTAATGGTTGATTTTGAATGTCATGGCGAAGGCGAATAAGTCTGTACAGTGTACACTCAGCCGAATTACACAGGATAAAAAACTATCTTGCTGCTAGAATGTCAATATATGACGCTGCCTTTTAAAAATCTATTTAAGACCGAAATTTTTGTTCTGCATCGTGAGGAAACCGGCACACCTGAGATATTTTTCAACGGTGTGTAAAGCCATGTCAGAGGCCTACAGGCGGTTTAAACTCTGACACCAGGTTATTCATCAACCATACGATACGAAGAAGATCCAAAGAGTCAATAAGAACCACGTCCGTTCGCATTAGCAGTGATAATGTGAGTAAAGGTGGGGCGAGAACGCCTCCACCCTTTTTAAAAATGCAGCGTACATGCGTATAGCCGTACCCATACTGGCGCGGCGTGATTTGGAAGTTTTACTTCATCTATATCTTATAAACCGATTTCTTAATTTTTTTTACATAAAATAGGTATTAAAATGTACTTTTTGAATATTGGAGTTTGATAACGATATATCTATGTGAAATACAATATATTTATATATTTTATTAATACACTTAAAGAAGTGCCTAACGATTAAACACGTTATTGTGGCTAATTTATAAAAGATAGATATATACTATCAAGGACTATTTTGTAGATCTTTTAGAGACCATCATTTTTGTAATACATACTTTTTGTGTATGATCGACGTATGCGAGGATAAGAGCTCGAAAGCGCATTTTCATCCGACTTGCTTCAAATTTATCGTTACTGCTCAGCTCCTATGTGTTTTAGCGTTATGTTATATAGCCTATAACCTGCCCAGGCGTATGGACTACAATCGTACCAAGTTTGGTTAAAATCCCTTCAGTAGTTTTTGACCCATGCGTGCACATACAGACAGACAGACAGACAGACAGACCGACAAAAAATTTACTAATTGCATTTTTGGCATCAGTATCGATCACCAGTTATCCTCCAATAATAATTTTGAAAATATATTCAATGTACAGAATTGACCTCTCTACAGTTTTATTATAAGTATAGATAGATACAAATTTTAGCTTTCTGCACTTCTTCTTCATATAAACTTTAACTAAGCCAAATCACACACTTATCAAACCATAGATTTTAAATGTCAAGTAGTCCAAAGGTGACATTATTAAAAAAAAGAAGATCCCGACGAATTGAGAACCTCCTCCTTAGAATAGAATAGAATAGAATCTTTATTTGCATAAAATGTAGGTACATAATGGTGGTAAAACATAGTCAAGGTGCCATATACATCTTGCCGCTTGGCGTCATGCAAATCTTTATACAGTTCAAATATCATAATATTATCACAGAAATAGAGCATTTATAACAATTCAACTTAATTTAATTTACAGTCTATACCTTTTTTTTTGAAGTCTTAAAAATAAAGCTCATGATGGGTTTTTTACAGGTAGAGTTGTTACCACGCATCCTGAACGAGAACAGTGTACTAACTCTAAGTGCAAACATCAGCAACATAACACCAGGGTGCTTCATCATCTGGTACTTCACCAGCGAAGACTGTCTGACGTCATCAGAGTCAACAGCCACTGGCTACTGTGGTGAGAATGAGGTAAGGAATTAAAGGCCTATATAAAACCGCCTTTATCAAAATCCTTTGTTTACAGCACCCATTTTATAATAGTTCTCTTCAGAACAGGAAGGTCATAACTACAGGTAGCCTGCTTACCGAGCTTTTACACACTCAAAGACAATGTATATGTGCATTTACACACACAACTATATAATTGCTCACCCGCTTCCGTATTAGCGGACGTCGGTATTGACAAAGAGCAGGAGCACAGCGGTTAACATTACATTTTCTATTTATAAATCAAGCTAAGAATCGAGGTGGTTGACAAGCATACATGATGATTGCATGCAATACTTGCATCCATTGAAATATATTTCTAAGTTCATACTTAAATTTAATTTTAAGATACATTCGCGCCGGTTCTACTTAATGAGGCAATTTTCCTACATCTCAAAATCATAGCTCATTATTATCGTAGATGACTTTAATAATAATGAGCAATGAAAATTTATATTAATAGGCTAGAATATCTTAATAGATAGTTATTAATCGATCCTTCTAACTCGATCCATTATACAATTGCGGAATACGTTGAACGTGTACAAAATTACAAATACAATGTCAGCACCAAAACGTCACAATAATTCCACTCAAACGGTATATAGGTATTAGCTTGGATTAGGTGAATAATCAATTATTAACGAAGCGAAGGCCGGGTGTTTAAGTAGGTGCTACTTCGCGTGTCATAAGTTCATTACGGCCAGCGTTTTTCATGTTTATTTCATTTGTTCGGACTGATGGCTTTATGGAGGGTGAGAAACAGAAAGAATTTCTTTTATTTCATTCTCGTGCATGTGCAAAACAACATTGTTTACGGTAAAACATCGTTCAAACAAACAGTAATAATAAAGCTCTAAGTAGGTTTAATTCAAATGTCAAATTACTTCAACTGAATAATATCAATATGTGTGTGTCATATAAGTTTAATTTTTGGACTTTAGGGAACAGTGATGTAACGAAGAACGAACGAAGAACTTAATTTTTTCATGTGATTTGTAAAAGAAAATAACTTAATAATTTACTTCGTATCAATAACCACCAAACATTCTGCAATTGTAGCTTTAAAGAACAATATTGAACAACTGATCGATTCCTCTTCCCACAGCACGGCACTCCTATATCAGCGCCGGTAAACTTTTATTCCCTCGAAGAAAACTTTTTGAGCGAACTGACAGATTATTCCAATGAGACTGGCTGGAAACCTGTGGTTACTGAGATGCTGGCGGCCGCGGGGAGGGCGCGGGTAGTCGCAGAGTGCGCCTGCTCCGGAACTTACAATTGCACGACTGAAGGAACTGTTTATGCTGATGTTACCTTCCAAATTAACGATAAGCCTACAGCCGGGCTTGTTATGGTAAGTTCTAAAATACATTGTTCTGTATTACTGTGACTTTCGCATGTGGTGATAGCAGAAATCAGAATTAATCTAATCCATTAAATAACGGGCAAAAAGTAAAATCTAATGTTCCTATAAACTATTCAAAATCTTTTAAAGGCACAAAATATTTTTTATCATGATTCAAGTCAATAACTCGTAACTCTAACTTACTTTACGATTTATTATACAATCTTAATTTAAGGTGATGCCAGAAACCGGCACCGCTTTGGAGACGGTATTCCGACTGAGTACGCTAGCATTAGTAGACCCTAACAGCCCCTTGCGGTACTCCTTCCACTGCAAACTTAGCAGCAATGACACCGTGATGCTCGGCTCGTATCTAGAACATATGGCGGTCGAAACATTTCTTCCTTATATCGGTAAGTGCCACGATCTTACTTTAATTACCGATTCTGCATTAGATTTTCTCTTGTTTTGTTCTGTACCCATGTTTTAAGCGAAATAAATATGATTAGATTTGATTTATTTACGCAGTACGTTGGACACTTGTTTAACATTTGTGTATATATGATTTTATGTTTAAAAACAGCCGTGGAATATTTAATCGAATGTTTTTAATTTGGTTGTTTTGGCAACTTTTTCATATAGTTGTTTTGTTAGCAAATTATTTGATGTCATGAAAAAAAGTTGAGTTTGTGGTATTATTTTCTTTTTTTAAATCCTAGTTAGGTTCAATTATTTTGTGTTTGTGTACCTAATGCTTTTAGATGGAGGCACTGAAGTGTGGGTGGAAGTATGTGATTCCCTCGGAGCATGTTCTTCAGGCGCCCCCACAATAGTTCCGATGTGCCCAGGTCAAGCTCGTACAGTAGATACATTGGTAGAGGATGTGCGGGCGCATGTTCGTCGGTGTGAGATTATGATGCTCCGACGATTTTCTGCGTCGGCGGTGGTCACATATACTGTAAATAAATCTATACTTCCTTTAAAATAATAATATTATACGTTATAATATAATCATTGTGTACGTTGTTTACAAGTGTTATTCGCACTCAGCACTTATTTATGGTTATATTACCTTTCGTTTTTCAGAACGCCGGGCAAACAGACGCACTTACAAAATATACCTCAGCTCTCCTCGATTCCCTTGACCGTATTGATAAAAATTGTAAAGAACGGAACTACGAGGATTACTCTACATTTCGTAGCTGGCTGGAAAAAGCCAAAATAGATACGAATTAAATGACCAAGCAGCACCAACTTAACTTAAAAATAAATTTAAATTGAATAGATTTTGTTTTTTTTTATGTTTACTTACTACTTATCCATTGGGCTCAACACTGGTTAAATACAAGAAGACTGAGTCGGATTAAAGATCATTAACAACTAGGTACTCAGTGGAAAAAACCAACAAAGATACAAATGAGAAACTAATCTTCCCTACAAATTCTGCTTCAAAAATAAAATCTTCTTGAACATTTCCACCGTGAACTACATTACAAAAATAAATAAAACTCCGTCTATATACGTTAGTTTTAGATATCGTACATAATATGCGCTACATAAATGTATTTACTAGAACAAGAGCTCTCGTAGGGACGCTTGTTAGCGATACGACAACTGCAGTGCGCGCCGTAACGACAAAGCAATACGTACGTACGCTGATACTGGCTCACCTGGCGCCCAAGTCATGGGCGATAGCGGGAACAAACACTAAACCTCTGACTCATAAAAAAAATTACCAATGATTTTACCTGGCACTGTCGTTTGTACATCAAAGAAATCGAAGAATAGAGATGACAATGGTCTTGATACGGGGTTTAGTAAATGCGGCATGATCCCCGTTTATGATAATGAGGGGAATCTACGAGCAAACTGAAAACAATGAATGTTGGATCGCGCACATTGTTATGCTGTTATATTTATACATTACAAAAGGTGCAGTATAGAAGGTACTCATACTTTAACACACATCTGAAATCACTGTCAATTAAATCAATCATAATTCAATCAATCAACCGACTACCTAGAAGTGGTATGACTGTATTTGTAATAGATACTTAATTTATGTAATAGAAGTAAGTTAATGCGATATAAAATAAAATCATGTTATAAAGAAAATAATAATATTAAGAAACTACTAATGCTTGATTGGCGATCGCAAAATTCGTTTTTTGTTTGAATAATAAGGACGAATCAATTTATTTAATTAATAGCGTCCATAAACAACAACAATACACAAACACCTCACAAGTGTTTGTTGCTTTTGCCAGATAAACAAGTAAACAGCAAAATATTTTCAATCTTGCGCAATGTCTAGTTTTATAATTCGATCATTGTTCTTAATTGCCACACCAACTAATTTTGTATATAAGGCACCCACGATATCAATATTTATTTAAATCTTTAGATGTTTGTTTTAAGTCTGAGTGTTTATATATGTGATGTTTCATGTTTGTAAAACGCACTACCACCAAGGAGAAATTCCTAGAGTGGGGTTCTATTTTTTTAATAGTTTATCCTTCACCGCTTATAACTTGTACCACACACATAATACATGGCGGCGCGAGCTCGCGTCCTCCGTTAACGAACCGATATACGATCGAAGAAAAAGCTCCTTACAGCCTCCAGCGACGTAACTCGATATTGTGATACTTATTTATACAGTAAATACTGCACGTTAAACTATGGCACACATACATATATGACCTCCATGTATTGTATGCCTACCTCCTTTGTTTATCTAACTACATAGTAATAACTTTACATCTAAATGTATCTTATCTAACTTTGTGTTTGACTCATTAAGCATTGAAATGCCAACATCATCAGTCTTGTTGGGTGGCAGAGGTTAGCCCCCGTACCATGAACTCTTAAAGCGGTACAGTTTACGTTGTGGGAGCGAGACCGAGACGCCGCAGTAAAACTACGTCTACCCACATTTTCTCTAATGTTCTGTTTCACCGCAACTGTATAGTGTATAAAAACATTCAAACACGCTGGTAAGCTCTTTTAAATAATAAGCAAAACCCAACAATATAAGGTGTCGGTATTTATGTATAATGGCCTACTAATTAAACTACCCCTTGGAGAAAAACAGACAGAATGTATTGTGTTCTATATTATGACAAGTACAATCTTGCGCGTATAAGTTTAACACAATCTTTAACTGTATTCACTGGGGATAACGACGTAAACACAGTGCAATATTTGTATGATCTTGCTTCAAGTCCGACATTTCAAGCATGTGAAAAGATTATTATAGTTATATCCTGAACGCACTTAAAAAAAATATTATGAATATTAATGAATTATGAAGTCATGTAATAAACTTAAAGCCAAAACTATAATACCTATTATCTAATTCCCAATAAGATGATCGTAAGATCAACTATCCAACATTCATTCACCAGGAGAAAGAAATCTTTAGAAAACTTCAGAGATTTACTTTTTAGTCAAAAACTTAACGACAGTAAACATTGTTCTAATTACGAAACAAAATATTTGCAACTTTACGACGGGGGCAATAAATAACTCTCTTTTTATCCTTATCTATTGTCTTAAAGTATCCTACTTCAAAAGATTAACTAACGATTAACCGTCAAAGGGATTACGTGTGACACGTAGGACATTTATTGTAGGTAATTAAGTTTCTTTTCATTTCTTTAATTTTGTTTAAGGGTTTCCTCGATTTACTCGTCAGCGTCAAGTTTTGTATAATTGTTTTACGATGGTTATAGTTCTTAAGCAACATAACATCACGCCTGTATACCCCGAAAGTGTAGGCAGAGGTGTATAGTAGTTCTTTTCGCCAGTTATGTTATAAGTCCCAATGTAATGCAGGGCGAGCCTATTGCCGTCAACCGGTCACAAATCCAGACTCCGTGCTACTTCTGCGAATTACCTAATGGAAAAACCCAGAAACATTTGCCCGCCCGGGATTTGAACCCAGGTCCTCATGTTCAGCAGTCGCGTTAAGCGGCCACTAGTCCAACGAGGCAGTCAATTTATTCTTCAGCGTCATGTTTGGGTTAATTATGATGGTTAGGTATTTCTAAGCAACTTTATAAATATCTAAGAATAAAATAGGTACCATTATTATATCTAAGAATAAAATAGGTACCATTATTATATCTAAGAATAAAATAGGTACCATTATTATATCTAAGAATAAAATAGGTACCATTATTATATCTAAGCGTGCACTGTAATGTTTGCGTACCAAGGGAAAGTAGCCAGCCTATTCGGTAGGTAGGTAAATTTTTTTTTTTTTAAAGTCGCCCCACACTAGGAATTTCTCCTGTATCGTGGGTGCGTTTAACCAAAAATGATATATCACATACACGAACACCCAGACTCGGACTTATTGTTTATAATTAACAATAATGTTGGAGTGGCATGACCGTTGGACTGCCAAGTCAAAGGTCGCAAGTTCAAAACCCGGCACGCACCAATATCTTTTCGAATTCATGTGCGTACTATAAATTAGTTATCAGTTCGTTCTAAAAACGGTTAAGGAAAACATCGTGAGGAAACCGGCACACCTGACAGATTTTTCAACGGCGTGTAAAGCCATGTCAGAGGCCTACAGGCGGTCTAAACTCTGACTCCAGATTGTTCATCAACCATACGATAAGAAGAAGATTCTTTAAAATACTTAATTCGTACATACTTCGTAGCATATCGTAGCAATGCTACGATTAGCATGAGTGTCGATTAAACAATTTCTGCCAAAGAGTTTAAATCAAATTTATAAGTACATAATATAATTACAATAATGATATTTATTTATTTAGCTGAAAATACAGGTTACATATTTATAACAAAGATACATGACTTTTAATTTATTTTCTAATTATCATATAAGGACTTCTGTGTCTGAACTAGATAAATGTTCAACAGTGGGTGAATTAAAGGCAAGACTACCTATATATTCCCGGGTAACACTAGTTACAATCATATTCCTAAACCGGTTAAAAGTACGCCTGCGCTATACAAGGGATGTTCTAAAGTGCAGCAGGTAAAAAAGTTCCGGTAACATGTATTGTTCTAATTACGAATCCTTTTAACGAAATATTTGCAAAATACAATAAAAAAGTGCAAGTACATTCCTAGTAATGATATAAGTAATAATAATAAGTACCGGATTAGCGCTCTATTGTCAGTTCTGCTGAATAGATCAAAAAGGGATTAACCGACAATAGGGGCTTAGGTAATATATGTCACTTATAGTCTCAGCAACTTTGTTTAGGTGCAAAGTTGTACAAATGTACAAGTATAATAATAGTCCAGTTAAAATTTCAGAATGTAAGTACTTGTTGGAATTTAGTCAGAATCTTCAGTTAATTAACAAAAAGCCTATAAATTGGTTACTAAGCCTACCATTAGTCCACTAAATTCCCAGCTCTATGATTCCCAGAAGTGTTTGGCAGAAATAAGTTCTTGTACTTCCATATTAATTTCATCTCTCAACATCCATATTTCCATACTTACTATAATATTATAAATGTGAAAGTAACTCTGTTTGGCTGTCTGTCTGTTACACCTTCACGACTAAATCGCTGGACGAATTCAGATGAAATTTGGCATGTATGAAGTTTAAGACCCGAGAAATGACATAGGCTACTTTTTTTAATTCAAGCCTCTTAGGGTTTTAAATAGGGGTTAAAGCGGGCGGAGCTGCGGGGTAAAGCTATATAATACTAACCAACAATCTAAATAAACGCTAGTGAAACCACCAGCAAAAGCTAGTGAGTCATATACGTAATCGGTAACTACTAGCTAATTATAAGTTTTAGAACAATGTCTTAGAAAGTCGCACCTGCCTTGTTTGTACGCATCCTTGTAGATTAAAATATGGTCTGTATATCTCAGTAGTTAAGAGTCACGGCATTTTTAATTAATTAGTCTAATCAACTATATGATTTCTTTATTTGAGTATTAATAAAGTAGTGGTTACTAAATGCGACTGCTGAGCATGAGGTCCTGGGTTCAAAACCCGGGTTGGAAAAGTGTTGGCAAACTTGGTTTTTACACGACTGCCCAAAAAAAGGAGTGTAATGTTTTTCCATAATGTAATTCTCAGTAGCAGCACGGAGTCTGGATAACTGCTTGGTTGATGGCAATAGGCTCGCCCCTATTACATAGGGCTGGTGAAATATAGGTGTACTTTATGTACACCGCTGCCTACCTTTTCGGGGACTATAGAGTACAGACGTAATGTTATTACACGACTGCCCAAAAAAAAGGAGTGTAACGTTTTCAGGGTCCATGTATGTATGTAAGTATGTATGTATGTGAGCTTCTTTATTCCACCATAACTTCTGAATGCCTGAACCGATTTGAATGTATGGAGTGTCGTTAGAACCCTTACACCATCGCGAGTAACATAGGCTATAAATAAATGGAACAATTGAAAAAAAAAATTAAAAAATTTAAGCCATGACAAAACATAACATAAACATAACATAACATCACGCCCGTATTCCCCGAAGGGTTAGGCAGAGGCGAACATATAGTGCACCCACATTTCGCCAGTTATGTTGTAAGTCCCAATGTAATAGGGGGCGAGCCAAAAAACGAACTAAAAGGTAAAAAACAAGTTCCATCGCAGTCGGGGTACCTCTTAGATAAGGCAGTGTCCCATAGAACGGTCCCCCGACTGCGATGGAACTTGTTTTTTACTTTTTAGTTTGTTACTTGTCATGGCAGTCGTGTTTTTTAATTTTTTAAATATATTTTTTTTTATGTTAATTTGGATAACTAAAATGTAAAAAGCCTATAATTCCAGGATAACTAAGTAATATTTATGCCTCTAATAATTTAAATGAAATATTCATAGAGACCATGGTGCATTTTTTGTTCTCATTAAATATATTTTACCTATACACTAGATCAGTGATTCCCAAAGTGGTCCAGGTGGACCCCCAGGGGTCCACGGGAGCCTTGCTGGGGGTCTACGTAGGCGTCAATAAAAAATGGGGGTCCATAAGATGTTAATAGGGGTCCACGAAAATTTATCTGCATATAGTTTTTATAAGGGCCTACCTATATTGTTTTAAGTACCTAACTAAGCAGATAACATTTTAATCTGGCAAGCGACTCTTACTTGTCCAAACTTGCGTATTCGATATTACAATTTCGTGTACAGACTTGCAAAGCGCAATCCGTCCGACAATGCTTAGTGCTTGTTTAGACATGATCTTGATCAAGACTATAAATACTCGATGCCAAAGGCATGCTCATTTATTTGTTTCCGGAATTTCGAAAAAGAAGGTGTGAGAAAATTTATATTAGTGTTCCTAGTGCCGGAGAAAAGTAAGTACGTACCTTTTTTTTGTTGTACCTAGTTCTTAAGTATTTTGTTTCGTGTACTGGTCGGTTGATAACAAATGCTTGTATACAATGTGTCCTAGGGATAAGTGACCGCCCGGCGTATTTAGAATATTTGTACAAAATTAAATTAAGTAAAGACGCGTGACGTGCTGCAGTTTTTTTACGATATTTCCTAAGTTTGTTCATCTTTTTCCATTATTTTTGTTTACTGACTAGCCGACATCATAATTTATCAATTAAAATCATTAGACAAAACTAAAATGTAGTAAAAAAATTACTTATATAAAATCACTAAGGCCGCTAAGTCACAAATGTAAATATAATTATTAATGATTTCGTACAAATATTCAAAAAACGCCGGGCGGTCTTATCGCTCGGACACATTGTATATAGCTAACTTAGTAACTTACAGATATTTTAATTGTCCTCTTTCGATTTGAAGACAAACACAGCACGTTTTATTCAATTGTTTTTTCACGAGAGGACTGCCTCTCTAAAAAGGCCGAAAAATCAATATTGCAGAGCAATTACTGTTTTATAAAACTACTAGCGCGTGAACTCATTGATTTAATGAAATTTTAGTTATTGTTTTTATGGTCACTTTTTTGGTCAATTTGGGATTTCGACTTTTATTTTTTCCTACACAAATATGATCAATATTCGATACTGAGTAAACTAATTTTTATTTCTACTATTAAAAAATTGTGGTAAATTAGGTATTTAACATTGATATCGCTTCGTGAAAAAGTCTGTACTTGTCTTAGCGGTTTATTAGTTGGTCCCTTTACAAGCCGTAATACTTTTTCAATATAATGATAATCATAATAATATAAAGCTGACAAAAACTGCGTTGTGCTACCTATATTCAAATAAAAACTTGGTTACTATAACATTTTTTTTTACAGGGAAGGTAACTGATACAAAACATGGCTACAGCAAAGAAAAAATGTCGACAATACAGTGTCGATTATTTGAAATATGGTTTTGTTCCATCAGAGGCAGATAAACACTTGCCCATGTGCCTAATATGCAATAAAGTTTTAAGCAATGACTCTATGAAACCATCAAAGCTCGAAGATCATCTAAAAAGGTGTCATACTGATAAAATGGGTAAAGATTTAAAATATTTTCAAACATTGAAGGAAAAATATGAAAAGAGACCCACCATGCACAGCATGTTCGCTTCAACATCTCAAAGTAACGATGATGGCTTGCGGGCATCTTACAATATCTCATTACTAATAGCAAAATCTGGAAAACCGCACACTATCGGAGAACAATTAATTTTACCCGCTGTTGAAGAGGTTTTAAAAACTGTTTTGCACAAATCTCCATTTGACGTACTAAAAAGAATTCCATTAAGTAACAATACTGTACAAAGACGCATTGATGAAATGAGCTCTGACATCGAAAGTTTTTTGTGCAATCATCTGCAAAAAAGTCATTTTTCTATACAACTGGACGAGTCAACGTTACCCGGTAATGAAGCATTATTATTAGCATATGTCCGATTTATCATGGAGGAAGAAATTCACGAAGAATTGCTATTTGCCAGAACTTTGGAGACTGACACTAAAGGCGAATCAATATTTAATGTCCTGAGTAATTTTTTTACGGAAAAATCGATTCCATTTACAAACATTATTTCAGTGGCAACAGACGGAGCTCCTGCAATGGTAGGGCGATATCGTGGGTTTATAAGTCATCTCAAAAGAATTATACCAGGACTTACAGCTATTCATTGCGTAATCCACCGACAACATCTTGTGGCGAAACATTTAAGTGACAGGTTGAACCAATCTCTTCATTTTATAATAAACGCTGTCAACAAAATTAGAAGCAATGCATTGAATACGCGTTTATTTGCTCAATTGTGCGACGAAAATGACGAAGACTTCCAACGACTGCTCTTACATACTGAAGTACGCTGGTTGTCGAAAGGTGCATGCTTAACGAGATTTTACTCTGTTTTCGATTCCGTATTAGAGTTCTTAGAAAGTAGAGATCCAGATTTAAAAGAAAACTTGATCAAATTCAAAGGAGACATTGCGTATTTGACAGATTTGTTTAAAAAATTTAATGATATTAACTTGCAGTTACAAGGGGACAGCCTGAATTTAATAAAAACAAAGGGGATAATTTCGGCTTTTCTTGGGAAATTGAAATTTATGAAGCAAAACATTAGTCGGCGCGAATTATCTCAATTTCCAAACTTGTCGCAGGTAGAAACTATTGATGAGGATATCCATACCTACAGTCAACATTTAAGTGCCCTGCATGATGACTTCAAAACCAGGTTTGAAGATATGCTGACGATGGATATACCACCATGGATCGTAAATCCATTTGATGAAACTGAAGTGGCCAATGTATTATTACAAGAGGAGCTGCTTGAGCTAAGCACCAATGAGGAGCTGAAGGTGAAATTTAGAAAAGGCTACCAAACATTTTGGCTGCAAGCAGAAATACACGAAAAATATCCTGGACTGTGGGAAATCGCAAGGAAATTTTTGATAGCTTTTCCCTCATCATACCTTGTCGAAAGAAGTTTTAGTGCCGTTACAAACCTCTTAACAAAAAAAAGGAGCAAACTAAACATCACAGAGCGGGGGGATTTGCGGTTATTGCTCACAAAAATAAAGCCAAACATTGATCGTTTGCTGACACTCCATCAAATACATCCTTCCCATTAATTAAAATTATGTCCACAACCTATAAGTATTACCTTATTATTATTTTTTTGTAATTCTTTTCTTTTAATTAATAAAATGTTATAAAATGTACCATTTTTCGTTTTTATTTAAAATTTAAAATTTTAACCTATCAGAATATAGGGACGGAACTCAGAAGCGACACAATTTTTATTTTTTGTCGACTTTAACAATGTGGTAGGAATGTAGCAGCAGGGGGTCCACCGACACCAGTTTAATTTTGAAAGTGGTGCACGAGAAAAATAAGTTTGGGAACTACTGCACTAGATTATCTAGACTTGATGCAATCTTTTCGAACAGGTTTCCAACGGGTCTGTGTATACAAGTAATGCCCAGGATACTCAAAATAAACAAATGTTAACCGGAAAACAAATCTGCTTCGTTCCAAGTCTAAAACCTTAGTGTCATTCAAGTGAGAATACCGCATGATACACAGAATATTACTATACAATTATGCGTGTCCTCATTCTACTACCAAGATCAGATAAAATTGTTTAAATATAAAACATACATACATAAAGCGATATTTAAAGCTCGGCTTGATTATAATAATTTGCCGCTTAAATTTACCGGCAACGGCTTAGGTGTTCAAGTTGTAAACTTATTAGATGCCAATTTCCAACCTATTGTTTATTTATATAGAAAGTAAAAATACTTAAAACTAGTCTCCTAAAGCCAAACCAGAAACAATAGACAAACTAATCCTAAGACAATAGGTACGCTCCGCCAATTACGGAGCTTATACAGATAGACTCCACCCCTTTTCAGTCATCCCTGCGCGGGCGCAGGTAAGTATATAAACTGAGACCTATATAACTTATTTTCATTATTTTGTTTGTGGCTAATTAGTGCAGACCTACCCACGAGAGTTTAAACTTAAACTTATATTAAAATTAAGTGTAAAAAAATAAGAAAGTATTCGTCAATAAAATGGTGAACCAAAAGGTAAAAAATAAGAACTTTTTTTAAACTTAGTTAATTTCTTGTATTGTGTAAGTAAATTTGATTTTAATTGTGATCTGATGTTTCAGGATCAGTTAAAAGGAGATACGGATGTACCATACAGACGCCGTGGGAGACCAGCCGGAAAGAACCGGGTTCCACTATCACTCGTAAGTGATAAAATCATAATTTCGACGTGTTTTGTATCGATGTATTTGGATGAAACTAATAATATTCTGTCATCATTGTTAACAGGAAGAACGACGAGCCCGCAATGCCCACTACGAAAGAGAACGTCGCAATGAAACAGCTGAGGTTATGACCCAGTTAGCTGAGGCTGTTAATTGTGATCCTAATGTAAGTCATCATAATAATTAACCTCCTACAACTTTCCTCCCATTTTGCCATAATTTATAACCTTATTTTCTTTTTGCTCCATTTCTCAGTTCTCACTATAGACTTTGTGTTACTTAAATAATTCATATTTTATATACTTTCAGGTATCTAACGCCGATCTCCTGGCTACAGTCATTAGTAAACTCCAGAGAGCTTCTAGAAAGAAATCCGAGAACTTAGAAGACCTAGAACGTATTAACGCAAACTTGGAGTCACAAAGTATGTTACTTTCAGTATCACATAGTATTCTTGTTATTATTATGCATTAACTGTTACTAATTGGAGTTTTTTTTAAATTACAGTTGCATCGCTACAAAGTCGTTTAGGCCTCGACGATGCCAGCTTCGAGCTATTAGACGATGGACATAATGTAAGTGTCATGCAATTTAGATTTAGTTTTTATATAACATTTTTTACTTGATCCTTTTTTGAATACAACATTTTTGTCATTCTCAATAAAAATATCATTTTTTTCAGGACATGGGTTCAGTTTCTCAACACTCTGATGCCACAAGTTATTGCAACCACGAGGAACGAAGCCAACGAAAACAAGTAAGCCCATAGCACTTTATTCATGTTATAGCATTATAATTGTTAACGCCTTTTTTACATTACTTATTCTTTTACAGACGAAAAAACGTAAAAGACATGAGCAAGATGATTCCGAATACATCCAACAAGAAAAACGTACAAAGACTCAAAGAAGAAAACAATCGGAAACATGGTCTGATCAAGACTCAGGCGTCGAGTTACGCAGTCACACAATTTCCCCACCTCAAATGTGTGATCAAGACAATCTGCAGTTCCTACTGCAGAGTGAAACGCAACAGTTACCTGTAGAAGTTGCAGAAGAACAGGACCACTACGTGTCTCAGTCACATATCGACATACAAACAGAATTGTACAACCAACTCTATAATTCTGAAAACCAAAGTCAGGAGTCAAGACCAGAATGGGATTACAGAACTTTATCGACACAATCCGTCCCGTGCATGGAGAGTTTAACCCGGTCGTTGATCGTAGTCCCGCCTATAAGATCACCTCAACAGGAGCCCCCTGACTTGCGCATCCAACATCAGAAGCTACCTGAACCAATTGTTGCACAAAACGAGGAACCGCCATGTGATTTGAACACCCCAAATGATTGCGATATTTTTGAACAAGACCTAACGACACTGGATTTTCTAAGTAAGTTACCTGTAATCACTTCTTACCAAATACTAGGAAACTATTAACTCTATTTATTTATTTTATTATTTATTTGGTTATTAACTTTCTATTCAACTTTATTTTAGCTGACACCGAGAAAGGATTGCTGACAGATTTGATCGGTGCAGACTTCCTGGAAACATATGGCAACGATAATGGCATTCAAGAACAATCTAGGACCTATCCATTTGAGGATCTGCCTGCAGGATATTAGCGAGGACCTTCCCAGTGATTACTACCTAACTAATCGGACTTTTGACTGTATGAATCAATATCTTTTTTTATGTGACTTCTCTTCTTTGTTGTATTAGATGCCTAATGCTTTTTGATCATTTTCCTAATTGCATTTACTGTAATTTAAATACAGTAATGATGGTTTTAGACAAAATAATGTAAGTCACAATAAAAATGATATTGATTTATACTCATCGGATTAACTATGGTTTTGATGATTTGTTCATAATTTTTGTAATACTTTGTTGTTACTTGGTTCAAAGACATTGTTTGATATTTCAAATCATTGTAATATGTATTTAGTAATTTTTATACATTGTATGAAGTACCTAGGAACGCTTACTAAATTTATGTAAAAGTTGATTTAAATCATGGCAATAAAATGAATAAGCAATAACAATTTATTTTTATTAATTTTAATATCTACCTCTGTATACCTACTGTTCGCGAAATACATATATTTTATATTTTTCTATGCAGCTAATAAATAAGATTAGAAGTAGGCTTTTTAAACATTATCCATTAATTACCTACAGATATTTGAAAAAAATATGATTTTTAAATGTCGGTTATTAAAAACAATTACCTGGAACCCTACCTAAGTACAAGTACATTCCAGGTAATTTGCATTGTTCTAATAACGGAGGTGTTAAAAATGTGCATCTGTAAAGATAACAAGTGTAATAAATATATTACCGGATTAGCGCTCCATTGTTTAAATTCTGCTAATCATAATAAACCTATTGAACCTAGGTAATTCATTAGTGTAGGTACGATGAGAAGACGTAGGTACCTCTATATTTATCTAACTATGCGCTAGAGCGTTCAATTTTAATTATAGAGTGTAAGTCAACATTCGTACATAGGTAGGTTCAATTATTAAACTCCTTTCATTTAGGATCACTTTAATATCTATTTATTAGTAGGTCTAATTATAAATTTAAGTTTACTTCGTAGCGAAAGTGCTACGAGCGGCTACGACGAACGCGAATAACGATTTAAAGTATTTGAGGCGATGTAAATCCTAAATACTTCAAACTGTTGACACTAGTATATCAAAACTAAGAGATATAAGTATTTTGTGTTTTAAACTAAGATATTTTTATATAAGTACGTACTAAGTGTATTCGCGGTAGGTACCTACATAAAATAATCTCGAATTCTAAACTTATAAAAAAGTCTTTCAAAGTTTAACTGGAAAGCAGACTAATAATAATACAAATGTAAATCCAAAAACAATAGTTTAGCTCTACTAGCCTTCTCCTAGACGTATACTTTACTTTACTTTGCCTGTGTTAACACAAGGAGGGCGTCACCTCCTTGTGTTAACACAGGTAAAGTTAAGTAGAAGCATGTAGTAGTAGTTAATAACGTCATAATGTTAACTTGAATGTTTGTAAGTAGGTACTTCACGTCAGTAAGCTTTTCGTGTTAATACCAGCCAGGACTCAGACCACTTGTCTAAGGGGTCAATGAATAAAGATCCTGGAACATCCGAAAAAACGTCAAGTCAAGTGTGGAATTCTGAAATGAGAAGCATACAGTAAAGTAAGTAAGACGATAACAAAGTAAATTATACGAGTAGGTATAACCTACCTATTTAAGTAAAGATTGTGAAGAGACCTTTAGTCTGCAGTAGAACCAATAGCCTGATATATGGTGCTATTATTATTATTTAACAGAAACGAAACAGATAAGCTACCGTCACGCACTTGCGCCAGCATAACTCAATAGAACAATAGGTAGAAAATTAAAAAAGCTTGTAAAAAAGACGGAGTGCGTCATAAAGATTTAAACCGCTTTGCGCAGGTCACCGTGACCTTGTACTGTAAATTGATAGGTTGAGGAGTAGGAAACAACATAATTTGATGGCCTTAGTTATGGTAGGTACCTGTTAAGGGTGTTAAGCATAGAGCTAAGTATTTTTTACCGCTAATTGTAGCTATGCTTAGTACCTAATTCTTAATATTCCTTTTAAGTACCTAGGTAGTTAATAAGTAAGATTACGAACAATACAGGTTTTGTTTAGGGAAATCTCATTATCCTACTTAAATGTAATACTTAGCGATTTCGTGAGTCTCTGCGGATTATAAAAGTGCATTCTTATAGTCAAGGCAACAGATTAACAACAAACCTACATCGCACTTCAGATGCTATTATGGTGTGCTTTTTAATTATTGGAGACGATAATTGTTTTAGGACAGTAGGTAATGTACCTACCAGGTAATAAAAACTAGATAAGACATGCGTAATAACTGCTCTCTAGACAAGCGACGTATCGCATACCTACCTATCGTAAAAATAACATTTTACCTACTTATTAGAATTTCAGAAACAGTAGTTAAGGCAGTCAGAAAAATATACCTAGGTAGGTAACTCTTGCCAAACTCGACCAATGTAAATAAAAGTAAACACCGAAAATATTTAGCGCTTAATCAGAGCAGTGAATCAACAAACTATCGAATACAGCAGACTCGGCAAACAGTAAAACTGGCGGGAAAATATCGAGATAACAGATGAACAGGGAAAACGCCCGGACGTCCAAACAACGAACAAAACGAAAGTGTACACAGCGAAGACCTGCAACGTTCGCAGCGCAATCCGGGCCAATCCGCTAACGTTATCGATAAATATCGAAACACAACTAACTATGTAGATAACTACAAACTCTTTGAACAGACCTACTTTTGAGAAATGTATGGTAGATTATTTTGTATGCAGTAGGTTCGGGTTTAGAATTCCAGAAATGTTTAGTTTGTTATAATATATACATATGTTGTTTTTGTCTTAAACACCTTTAAGAACGAAATAAGAAAAAAGGCCCACGTAGTCGGCACCATGTAAAGCAAAATCTTATTCCAGAGGGTGAGGAAACTGGCACATCTGAGAGATTTTTCAACAGTGTGTAAAGCCATGTCAGAGGCCTACAGGCGGTTTAAACTCTGACACCAGGTTGTTCATCAATGATACAATAAGAAGCAGAAGACCAGAGGGTTAAACAAATGCCAATCACGCCCGTTATTCCACAAGTGGTAGGTACACACATTTCGATGTTCATGATTGCCATTTCATTAGACATTCGTCCTCACAATTAAATAAAAAACCAAGTTTAACAGAGTATTTATGTATATTTTTTCATTAAAACTATTTAGTCTTCCAGAACAAACACAATATCCGTAGCTTCACAAATAACTTTATTTACTTACTTAAAATATTTATATCTAACATTTATTTGCAATGACAAAATATAAAAATAATATTATCAGAGATAATTCACTACGCACACAATATATTGCACTTGTTTTGTACCTATACACATAGGTCAAAGATCTATTCACTGACGATATCGCATTAGAGACTTACGTGCAATATGTTGCTCTTAATCAATTAAATTGTTCAAGAAGACCAAAACTTACATCTATTTACTTCAAATTGAATTATCTTACAATCCTCAACATTTTTGCAAACTGAAAATCAACAAAATATTGAATTAGGTATTCCATTAATTACAATTTTATTAAAATAATGAATTGGGTAAAAATACACATCAACCTGGTGTAATTTACACTGGTAAAATAATTTAATTAGTCATTACAAATACAACATATTACATTTAATATGTGCGAACAACCAACATCTAGGTAATTACAGAATATTTAATAAATTGTGCATTAATAATTTCCAACTCCCTTACAATGAATTCTGAAAGCAGGACATTTTCCGTTGTGGAAGGGAGACGCCACACAAATGTCCAGCTTTGAGAGTTCATGTCAAGGGGGCAGATCACACTTTTACAGATAACGTAAACGTTAAAAGTAACATAAGTCCAGTAGGTACCATGAGATTTTATCACGCAAACTCGCTAGCAGCCACGTAAAATATTTGTATGGCAAACTAGAGGTATAACGCCCTACGTAGTCGCTGTTTATTTTTTTTAAATATGTATTGTGTTACAAGTACTCTATTAGCAAGTTTACGAGATAAACACTCATGGTTGAGATACATTGCCTATTTACAGAGTCAAACTTTATGACCGCTCTGAAATTAGTAATGAGTCAGATAGAGGTACCAAATTACCGATCCTCTCAATGATTACATCCGGCAATTTTGTTTCTGAAGGTGTCATTCTCCCCCCATACGTTTAAAGTTCAGAGAGGTCACAGAGTTAGACACAAACACGAGAAGCTAGTCAGCCGTAGACAGTATTATTGTGTTATAGGTAACACACGATAATACTGTCTATATATTTTTAAATTAAAGACTTCATGAATGTCGTAAAGTCTCATCTTCAGTTGTTTTACTTTAATTTGCTCCTGGTCTTTGTATTCGTATGAATTCACGTGAAGAATAAAAGTACAAATAACAAAATTAATTATTAAAATAGTATCTGGTGTATACGCCCTGAAGGTTACATTTCCAGATGGGAATGACCCAATCTGCTCAGGATTCTAATTCCAACTCTAGTCGTTACAATGTAACAAACAGCAAATATTGTACACAGAGATTTGTTTTCGTATTCATCATATTAGTAGATAATTAAATACTATTTCACACACTAACCGCCGCACTCAGAGACGTTAATGATCACTTAAACTGACACTAAGTAAAGTATCATAAAGAAAACCTTTACTTAGTGATAGTTAAAGTAATCAGTTAAATGTCTCTGAGTTTGGCGGTAACAGCAAAACCATTTTAGCGTAAGGTTATTTTTATTAATCACTGATTTAATTAAAATTACAAATTTATTTTTGCTTACTTAATATTAAAATTAAAATAATTAAAACAGATCGATAAGAAAATTCAATGTAAAGTTTACTTATCGTAATATTTATCAAGTACGTACTTACATAACAGTTAGAAAGATGAATCACTCTCAGCTATGACTGGCTTTACATACACTACCAATTAATAAATGAATGTTTAATAAGGTACAGACGTATGCAAACGTTATATTGTAATGCATCTTAATTAACTTAATTAGACGTGGTTGTTATACTACTTATTTAGTTAGAAGTAAAACTAAAAAAGCTATAAAATATATCTTACTAACACAAATATGTAATTTTTAGTCAATACAGTTTGTCGTCTATTTTGTTATCAATACTTTTGTATAAAGGATGAAAGACAAAACACCGTTCATCTTGTAAATAACTTAAGTATACATTTTTATGAGTGCGGACTTATTGTTTAATGTATTTAGGCGGGAACTAGCGGTAGCCTTGTGACGTCACGTCTCCGCATAGCTTAGTGAGCGCACACGCGATATACATTATCGTGCTCGGACAGGAAAAACGTGAGCATTGCCCCATGTCCCCCATATATTAAAACTAGAGCCAGGTTTCTCTAAACATTCTGCGACGTATTTTTAATGTCTATGGAAACATGTGGCTTAAACAGAATGTTACACGCCGTATCGCATACGTCTGTACTCGCCATTATGATTAATTCCAGCAAAAAATACTACAAATACATGGTGGTACTGTATGTTACATACTCACACTAATCAGAATTAATAATTAACTGAAATAAATTAGCACTTAGACACCAGTAATGCTCATTTACCTTTAACATTATGCGATAAAATTATTAACTGTAAATTACATTGAACACTTTGAATTTATCGACCAACCTCCAAAAACCCTTATTTACAAAACAAAAAAGAAACATAACAGAGGTATGATTATAAGAACAGTTACTTTCAGTAAAACTAGACAGTGTACATATTTAATAATAATATTTATAGACAAAACACTAACACACTAGACGTAAGGTACCTAATTTCATTTCATCTGTATCAAAAATATATGTATTGGAAAAAAGTAATTTCTTAACATTTGTTAACAATTTACGCGTAATCTGTGTCATCATTGGCTAAGACGTATTCATCTCACAACCTGACTTAATTGCTAGACATGACTCCGTTGATCTTAAGTTTCTTGACGCGGCGCGTGGTGGCCTCTCCGTCGGAGCTGTCGGTGTCATGTGAATCGCCCTCTGATTTAACTCCGAGCCCCAGCTCATGAGCGTCCGAATAGTTGCCCGACTGTCGGGCCTTCTCCAACGCCCTTACTGTAAAGGTAACGAGTTCATTTTTATACTATAACTCCATCACATGACCCAAGTATAAGGATAATCTATCGATTGTCGTATTTGTCATAAGTCAGACACATTTTTTTGAATAATTGAAGCTAGTGCTGGTCTGCTTGAATACTAACTGTTTCATACCACATTTATTTACCACCTTTGTGTTACAAAAGTGACGAAGAGGACTTTACTTTTTAAATTTAGTTATAATTAGTATTAATGTCTAAATTACCACAAACAACAAACACGTCCCAAATATTTCATACTATGATAAATTTCATTTATCTCAAATGATAGCAGGTGTAATAAAAACTGTATAAGTTATTAAAAACTCTGTAAAACCCAAAATTGTAGGATTCATATCACTATGGAATTTTACCAGACATCATGCTGTTCGATTTGAGCATATGTATTTTTTCCACCTATTTTCTTCTCAAACTTATTATGCCAAAAGCCAACTTCTCTATTTACTGAGCTTTTATTTTGATTTACCAATTATGAACCCAATAAATATCTCAATAATTAATTTGATCTCGATTGGAATGTGTTTTTGTTTTAATATTTTATTTTATTCAATTTTATTATGTAACTAGATTTATGTTTTGTAACTAAATATGGAGTTTCTCCGAAATAAACGATTATTATTTTTATTAAATAGCAAGAGGCTCCTAATAAAAGAGATAAATATTGACTGACACCCTTGACCAGGAAATATGAACACCATGAAGAGGCATGCCTATAAAATATGTTAGTAACTATACATTTTCCCTTATAATTATGGCATTTTGGAAATATTTATATTACTCCATACATACTATGATCAATCCAGTAACTTGCATAGTTATCATAAAACCACATTATACAGATAGTGTGGTTTCATAGATAACAGCAATAAGGTTATTGGCTACCCTGGCCTGGCAAGCAAACTCATGTTTATTCCCATGGTTATTTAATGTTACAAACCCTTTCAGTGGTTGAGTATCAGATGAAATACTTAACAAGTTGCTAGCATTAGTATCAATCAATATTATAAATCTATTAGCTGACCTGGCATACTTCATGCCTCCTTCTCACAATTTAAACCTTCCCTGGACTTCCACAAATATTTCAAGACCAAAATTAGCCAAATGGGTCTGCCATTCTTTAGTTTTAGCGTGACTAACAAACAGCAATTCATTTTTATAGATATTAATAATAATAATAATAATAAATACTTTATTTCAGACCAGGTGTCCATTTTGTTAGTAACAGGGTTCTTATAGACTAGTGTTAGTAATACTTAGAACTACCCATAGCACAACATAACAAGAAGAAGGTAGTAACTCATCAATCACTGCTGCGCCATTCCATGATAAATGTAATTAAGTAGGTACTCACTTTGTGACTCAAGTAAAGTGTTTTGTCTCTTTAAGTCCTCAATGTCTTGTTGATGTGAATTGTTTTTTCTTCTCATAAATTGTATGTATTCAGCTGCCTTTTTTAATATTTGTGCTCGACTTGCCTAAAACAAAGATGATTATGTTTAATTAACGGAATCTACACATATCACCTTACAATAGATTAGGCTGTTCTATGCTGACATGAATGCATGTTATCATAGCTATATATTAGTTCATCATCATCACACATCATCACAACTGCTGTTGATAAGTCTTTCTTTGTGTGATTGTGGTGTGGTTACTTAGCCTGTGGCATTCAGCGTTAGGCTCATCTCAAACATCTTCATTTATATATTAATCTTAATTTAAAATTACTTTATAACACTGACATTTAACTCAAAAATCCAGTTATAAATTAGCAAGGCATGCTGAAAAGCATTGAAAGCTTCTGTTTATTCTACTTTTTAAATGTTTTTAGAAGTTAACATAATAATCTATTGTCAATTTTTATTAAAGTATGACATAAGGTAAAATAATATTATGCAAATATATAGAATGGTATGAATTTTCTTACCAGAACATGAGAATATACTTTCAACATATAACTGTTTACTTATATGATTTGAAATTAAAACGATCAGCAACAGATTACCATAACTAACCTTGAATTATTCGCACCATTCATACATTGAGCATTTATCTTACTAATCTATTAAAGCAAAACTTAAAACTATAAAAATAAAGGTCAATGCCACATATAAAATGTGAATGCTTACAATTTTTGAACATACCACTTTCTCATTCTGGAGGGCAGGTACCGATTCCCTAAGTGATGTAAAACTGTCTTTTATGTGGTCTCTTCTCTTTCTTTCTAAAGCATTGTGGTGTGCTCTTTTTTCTGCCTGCAAATGTTAATTTATTGTTAAGTGTTATGCTTGAGCAGTCCTCAAATATATTAACAGCAATGTGTTTACTTATGCAAACCACTGTTTTACTACGCAAATCTCCGATATTAGATGCAATCCATAGTGAAAATAATTATAGAGTTAATATTTGAGGAACGCAAGTAAAGAACATACTTCTTGTGGTTCGTGATACTTGAAATAGCAGCAGCCATTTACCTGGGAGTAATATCCACTTCCACCCACACTGTTTCTGGCATGTGTACGAGAGTCCGAGTCATTTTCCGCCTGGAATTGTGCAAAAATATTATCAGTATCAAAATAAACATTTAGCACAAGCCCAATGAACTGTCAAATTCAGAAAACACCTACATCACTTTCAATATCGATGTCACGATCGTCGTCACTCATCATTTTTAAAGAGTTCTTATCAAAACCACAGCCACTAGTATTAGTAAACAATCATGAGTGAAATGCACGGGTACAAAATCATACAAAACACGCGTTATTTATCCTTTCCAATCAGTACAAAAGAAACGAAATTGAGTGGAAAACGCGTGACAATGACAGTTCGTGGATAACACTCCCGAATTCGAATGACATTTTTAGTTAGCATTCGGTAATGCGCGATAGCACCATACTGTTTTCTGGTGATATGAAGCGAGAAAGAAGGCAGTTTACTGACATTTTTATTGCATCGTATAATACTTCCTTTTACTTTTAATAGTATTACAAAGTTTGAAACAAAGTATTTTTAACAAGTTTTAAAAATAAAGAATTCCTAAATAAAACATAAAACGAATACTTTTGTACTTGACCTTTGTTGTTTGTACCATTATGACCATAGGTACAAATTTTTGTACCAATCTATGCAATCCAATTGAAGATAAAACACATTTTTTAATGCTTTATAGATTCGATACACGGAAATATTCTGTACTCTATGCTTTTCTTTGGTCTTTCGAATTTTCAACTTCTCATTTTACTGGCGGGAGATTTAAACTATTTATTTAATTTTGATTCAATAAAGTTATAATAATGGATGATAAACCAAACGATATCAATAATATAGATGTTAACAGTTCTGAGTTTTACGAAAAAGTCCAAACTGAGATAGAATTTGACATGGCAAGGATGAAAAAAAGTGTTGAAGTTATTTTAAATTTACGATGTAAGTTTATGACTCATTTTGTGAATTAAAAAGTAAATATTTCGAGAAAGATATTAATGAGAATGAATTAATTTTTCCCTTATTTAGGTAATTACCTAGTTATCCTAAACGAATAACCTTAGATTATCCGAATAAAATTGTTTGTGTTTGTTGTTTTTCTAGTGGAAGCTGCAGAATTAGAAGTAGAAACAGCAGCTTTGTTTCACTCTGAACTCTGGTATGATTTGTTAGACATTCAAAATTGTTCTCAAGATATTTCTGAGGATGAAGATAATGATGCAGGAGAAACTTCATCACAAGCCTAAAATATTATAACAGTTGAAAACATAGTACTTACTTACTTATTACCTACATAAAATCAGCTTTTTCCTTAATAGCATATTTATTTTAATCTTAACGTTATCTGGGTCAATAGATACTGAGATAGCGGGTGTGTGGAAATAAGTCAGCGTAGGGTATCCATTCAGTATTTATTGTTAATCTATATTACTTAATATAAAAAATACACGACTGCCATGACAAAAAACGAACTAAAAAGTGAAAAACAAGTTCCATCGCAGTCTGTGGAATGTGTATGTATGTATGTATGTGAGTTTCTTTATTCCACCATAACTTCTGAATGCCAGAACCGATTTTGATGTATGGGGTGTCGTTAGAATCCTTACGCTATCGCGAGTAACATAGGCTATAAAATAATGAAACAAATAAAATAGTATAATTAAAAAAATTAAAAAACACGACTGCCATGACAATAAACGAACTAAAAAGTGAAAAACAGTTTAATTATTTCTTTCCTTAATCTATTCGACGATTGGACTGATGGTTGAAAGGTCGATTCCCATACAGCTCACAGGTTACCTAATATTACGGGATGAAACGTACTCACGATACATATTATCGAAGAATAACATAGTACGTAATTTTAAACAGTAACTGACTTGTTAACTACTTAGGAAGGTACTTCATCATCATCATCAGCCGGAAGACGTCCACTGTTGAACGAAGGCCTCCTCCTTTTAGAAGGGGGGTGTTGCCATAATCCCCACGCTTGGCAAGCGGCTTGGGGATCGCAGTTTTGGTGGTTAAGTTACAGAAGATGCTGCTGCCCATCTTCTGGATTTTCCCTTAGTCGCCTCTTACGACACCCACGGGAGGAATGGGGGTGGTCAATTCTAGGCCAGATACCACACGGCACGAAGGTACTTACTTATTTAATTTTTATTGATATTATTACCTTATTAGGTAAATAAATTATTATGTATGAGTACCTTTTAATTGCTTAAATTGGTTCATGTAGCATGTTATTAACCTATTTATTTTCCTATTCTGGGGAGAATAAATTATTATAAACATATGTGGATATAATTAAAGCTGTTTACATTGTATATTTATGTATCCAATTAAATAACTTGTTGTCACCATTGCCGTGGCGTATGCCTAACGGTTCTGATAACAAACAGTTAATAATATTATAATATAAGCATACCACGTTGGTTCCGTAAGTTTAAGAAGTAAGTGAATATCTATCTACCAACTAATAAGTATAACTGAAACGATCACAGTAGATTCTCCATGCTTATCTGTACGATCTTCACACTATTTTTTTTAGCCCATTGTTTAATACCTACGTCCACTTATCTAGTCTCTAAAGTCCTAAACCATTAGACTAATTTTGTTGCAAAAATGCATGTAGGTAGGTAACTTTTTAAATATAATAATGTACTTCTAACTAACTACTTCAATACACATAACTTATAAATATATGTAGATAAAGGTACTCAAAATATTTTTTTTATAAAGCTTTGATTGGACTGTGCCTCATTGGAACCTTAATACCTATGGAAGTATGGGAGTATCGTTTAGGGAGCTAAAATCTTACTACTGATCCCCAATTCTAGTAAATCATTTTAATCAACTCGTCACTTAACTAATAAAGTAAATATTTTGCCAGCAGTAAGTTTATTTCCATCAACATGGACTGTTATAAGATGTTTTTTATTTTTCTTTTATCCGCCGTTACGGGTTCTAACGGGACAACCAAAAAACATAATACACCTCCTCATTGCACACAAGTGACGAAAGGTAAGATTATTTGTTTAATTTAGTTACGAAAAAACATAACTTATTCTTCGTTATGTAAATGTTTGTATAGCTAACTTATAGCTATTCTATAAAATATCTCTATAAACTCTGTAAAATACTACAACGCCTTCAGATAGGTATTCGATAAACTGTTGATTTCACACGTCTTTCCAATCACGTCTGTTATGCCCGAAGGGGTGAGCAGAAGTTTAAAATAAATTGAGGTTACTGACTTGTGCTTGTGGTAACTAACTAGGACTTTAGAATTAATGTTATTATTTTTAGACACTGACTACCAATCCAGATATCGTTACGATTATCCAATCGTTTACATTCAACCAGGTCAACGAGAGGCATATCAACAAGTAAGTAGTGAACTACTGAAGTACCTATCTAATTAAGTACCTACTAAAATTGCTGGATACTATTGCTCACTGTATACCAACTTCAATATAGCCTATAGGTATTCATACTATACATAGGTAGGTACTGCTGAGCCCTACGGGATCCATAATTGTGTCTAGCTCTAAGCCTATAATGTTTTTAACAACAACTGTACCTACTGGGCAAATAAATAAAATTATTATCCAGCTTTGCTCTACCTGGAATACAGTTTCTCCGTTTCAGCTATTCTGCGTGAACCCTCCCACGGTGAATAAAGCAGTGACGACGGTGTGCGACTGGGCCGCACCGCCGCTGGTCCAATTCACCCTAGGCGACGAATACATGCACGTGGTGCGACAGGACCCCACCGGCCGCTACCTTGGCAACACTGTCATCACCACGTACCAGCTGTGCAATCATAACTTGGTGAACTCTACTTCGGTTCGGGTAACCTCTTTGTAAGTGATCTATGACTGAGCCTGACATTTTTATGATAATAAAGTGATATATGTAAGCTACCTATTATAAAAAATGTTTGACCCTAATAATATTAGTCAAAAAGTAGAATACCTTTTGCCTACCCCTTCGGCGATTACAGACGTAGATAATAATAATAAAAAATCTATGTTTTTACTAAATGCTCTACACCTAAACCTGCCTAAAATTATGTACCTTGAAAGGCAAACCTTTTTACAATCTAATAAAGAAGCTCAAACGCGTTAACGGTTAATGCTTCCTTTATTGTGTCAGAAGAGGCTTCTTTGCCCTACAGTAAGAATGCTATAGGCTCAACAGGCTATTTGTTTATTATTTTCCTCATCAATTCTCAAGGCTGATTTGTGTGTGTGGTTATTAATGAAAATCACCTTGGTGAATATTTACCATCCGCATAAAGAGAGGAACTTTGTAATCCCTTCTCTTAAAAACCAACTACGGAACCGCTATGCAACGACTGCTACGCACATACCTGAAAAGACAGACGCTCGGCAGCACGTGACCAGTGTGCCACCGTCTTCCTGTCTACATTTTCCTCTTAGACAGCCTTGCGTACCAGTCTTTCCTACATCAAGTTTGAAGTGCTTTCTCTGAGAGGTTTTAACCTTTCTTCCTTCTTAGTTAAGTACTAACGTAAATACTTAGACGAGGCCACGATAATATTTCTTAGGTTTATCAGTCATAGGCATTTTAATTGCGAATTGCTTCGGTTCAAATCGATTATTCAATGTCAAAGAGTCGTAAATAATAGAGATCTCCTCAACAGTGAAAGTGTAGAGACAATGTTTAGCACATTACCGTATTATACGTTAGGACTATTGTTAATTGATTCAAATATTTACCTATGTCTTGCTGGACATAATGTATCTCATTATAGGATAATGTTTTTTGAATATGGTAGGTAAAATAATCATAAAGTTTCATCAATCATGTTTCTTGTAACCTAAATGTACAAATAAACTTTAGATATTATTATATTATTTCCATAGGATTCGATAGTCCTGCCATTTGTTAAGACTAAAATTAGTTATAACTTTATATTAGATATTTACCGTTTCATTGGTTTACACCAGTGATTCCCAAAGTGGTCCAGGTGGACCCCCAGGGGTCCACGGGAGCCTTGCTGGGGGTCTACGTAGGCGTCAATAAAAAATGGGGGTCCATAAGATGTTAATAGGGGTCCACGAAAATTTATCTGCATATAGTTTTTATAAGGGCCTACCTATATTGTTTTAAGTACCTAACTAAGCAGATAACATTTTAATCTGGCAAGCGACTCTTACTTGTCCAAACTTGCGTATTCGATATTACAATTTCGTGTACAGACTTGCAAAGCGCAATCCGTCCGACAATGCTTAGTGCTTGTTTAGACATGATCTTGATCAAGACTATAAATACTCGATGCCAAAGGCATGCTCATTTATTTGTTTCCGGAATTTCGAAAAAGAAGGTGTGAGAAAATTTATATTAGTGTTCCTAGTGCCGGAGAAAAGTAAGTACGTACCTTTTTTTTGTTGTACCTAGTTCTTAAGTATTTTGTTTCGTGTACTGGTCGGTTGATAACAAATGCTTGTATACAATGTGTCCTAGGGATAAGTGACCGCCCGGCGTATTTAGAATATTTGTACAAAATTAAATTAAGTAAAGACGCGTGACGTGCTGCAGTTTTTTTACGATATTTCCTAAGTTTGTTCATCTTTTTCCATTATTTTTGTTTACTGACTAGCCGACATCATAATTTATCAATTAAAATCATTAGACAAAACTAAAATGTAGTAAAAAAATTACTTATATAAAATCACTAAGGCCGCTAAGTCACAAATGTAAATATAATTATTAATGATTTCGTACAAATATTCAAAAAACGCCGGGCGGTCTTATCGCTCGGACACATTGTATATAGCTAACTTAGTAACTTACAGATATTTTAATTGTCCTCTTTCGATTTGAAGACAAACACAGCACGTTTTATTCAATTGTTTTTTCACGAGAGGACTGCCTCTCTAAAAAGGCCGAAAAATCAATATTGCAGAGCAATTACTGTTTTATAAAACTACTAGCGCGTGAACTCATTGATTTAATGAAATTTTAGTTATTGTTTTTATGGTCACTTTTTTGGTCAATTTGGGATTTCGACTTTTATTTTTTCCTACACAAATATGATCAATATTCGATACTGAGTAAACTAATTTTTATTTCTACTATTAAAAAATTGTGGTAAATTAGGTATTTAACATTGATATCGCTTCGTGAAAAAGTCTGTACTTGTCTTAGCGGTTTATTAGTTGGTCCCTTTACAAGCCGTAATACTTTTTCAATATAATGATAATCATAATAATATAAAGCTGACAAAGGCTGCGTTGTGCTACCTATATTCAAATAAAAACTTGGTTACTATAACATTTTTTTTTACAGGGAAGGTAACTGATACAAAACATGGCTACAGCAAAGAAAAAATGTCGACAATACAGTGTCGATTATTTGAAATATGGTTTTGTTCCATCAGAGGCAGATAAACACTTGCCCATGTGCCTAATATGCAATAAAGTTTTAAGCAATGACTCTATGAAACCATCAAAGCTCGAAGATCATCTAAAAAGGTGTCATACTGATAAAATGGGTAAAGATTTAAAATATTTTCAAACATTGAAGGAAAAATATGAAAAGAGACCCACCATGCACAGCATGTTCGCTTCAACATCTCAAAGTAACGATGATGGCTTGCGGGCATCTTACAATATCTCATTACTAATAGCAAAATCTGGAAAACCGCACACTATCGGAGAACAATTAATTTTACCCGCTGTTGAAGAGGTTTTAAAAACTGTTTTGCACAAATCTCCATTTGACGTACTAAAAAGAATTCCATTAAGTAACAATACTGTACAAAGACGCATTGATGAAATGAGCTCTGACATCGAAAGTTTTTTGTGCAATCATCTGCAAAAAAGTCATTTTTCTATACAACTGGACGAGTCAACGTTACCCGGTAATGAAGCATTATTATTAGCATATGTCCGATTTATCATGGAGGAAGAAATTCACGAAGAATTGCTATTTGCCAGAACTTTGGAGACTGACACTAAAGGCGAATCAATATTTAATGTCCTGAGTAATTTTTTTACGGAAAAATCGATTCCATTTACAAACATTATTTCAGTGGCAACAGACGGAGCTCCTGCAATGGTAGGGCGATATCGTGGGTTTATAAGTCATCTCAAAAGAATTATACCAGGACTTACAGCTATTCATTGCGTAATCCACCGACAACATCTTGTGGCGAAACATTTAAGTGACAGGTTGAACCAATCTCTTCATTTTATAATAAACGCTGTCAACAAAATTAGAAGCAATGCATTGAATACGCGTTTATTTGCTCAATTGTGCGACGAAAATGACGAAGACTTCCAACGACTGCTCTTACATACTGAAGTACGCTGGTTGTCGAAAGGTGCATGCTTAACGAGATTTTACTCTGTTTTCGATTCCGTATTAGAGTTCTTAGAAAGTAGAGATCCAGATTTAAAAGAAAACTTGATCAAATTCAAAGGAGACATTGCGTATTTGACAGATTTGTTTAAAAAATTTAATGATATTAACTTGCAGTTACAAGGGGACAGCCTGAATTTAATAAAAACAAAGGGGATAATTTCGGCTTTTCTTGGGAAATTGAAATTTATGAAGCAAAACATTAGTCGGCGCGAATTATCTCAATTTCCAAACTTGTCGCAGGTAGAAACTATTGATGAGGATATCCATACCTACAGTCAACATTTAAGTGCCCTGCATGATGACTTCAAAACCAGGTTTGAAGATATGCTGACGATGGATATACCACCATGGATCGTAAATCCATTTGATGAAACTGAAGTGGCCAATGTATTATTACAAGAGGAGCTGCTTGAGCTAAGCACCAATGAGGAGCTGAAGGTGAAATTTAGAAAAGGCTACCAAACATTTTGGCTGCAAGCAGAAATACACGAAAAATATCCTGGACTGTGGGAAATCGCAAGGAAATTTTTGATAGCTTTTCCCTCATCATACCTTGTCGAAAGAAGTTTTAGTGCCGTTACAAACCTCTTAACAAAAAAAAGGAGCAAACTAAACATCACAGAGCGGGGGGATTTGCGGTTATTGCTCACAAAAATAAAGCCAAACATTGATCGTTTGCTGACACTCCATCAAATACATCCTTCCCATTAATTAAAATTATGTCCACAACCTATAAGTATTACCTTATTATTATTTTTTTGTAATTCTTTTCTTTTAATTAATAAAATGTTATAAAATGTACCATTTTTCGTTTTTATTTAAAATTTAAAATTTTAACCTATCAGAATATAGGGACGGAACTCAGAAGCGACACAATTTTTATTTTTTGTCGACTTTAACAATGTGGTAGGAATGTAGCAGCAGGGGGTCCACCGACACCAGTTTAATTTTGAAAGTGGTGCACGAGAAAAATAAGTTTGGGAACTACTGGTTTACACAGTAGGATTCATAATGTTTGCAAATAATATAAATAAATATCCATAATAATTAAAAAAATTGTTGTATGCAAATTTTTATATAGGCACAAAATTGATGTAGGCACATGCGAGGTTTACCTATGTATATTTAAGATACTACAATTAATATGAAATGAAAATCCTATAAACCTACTTACTACATCTACTTATATAAAGGTACACATATTGAAGGAGAGGTACTTTCCTATCAAGACACTGGTGTTATACCACCATTCACACCAATTACAGTGCATGATGTAAAGGTATGTGCAAACTCACTATCACTGACCCCTTTAAAACGATAGTCCCTATTCCATATACATTAGGTAAATAACAATTATTATAATCTAACTAGTAGCCGACTAACTGATAGCCGAGTGGTATGACCATTGAAGTGCCAATTCAAAGGTCGCAAGTTCAAACCCCGGCACGCACCAATGTCTTTTAGAATACATGTGCGTATTAAAAATTAAATATCAGTTGCTAAAAACGGTGAAGGAAAACATCGTGAGGAAACCGGCACACCTGAGAGATTTTTCACCGGTGTGAAAAGCCGTGTCAGAGGCCTACAGACGGTATAAACTCTGCCACCAGGTTGTTCATCAACCATACGATAAGAAGAGACTAGTGCATGTTTTGTATTATGTTGTTACTGCCGAAGGGGACATATTTTCCTATAAAAAAGAAACGACTCAACGAGCATAGATCACCACGCTTGGTCACTGTATTGTTTGCAGATTATTAAACTCCAAGATTCATCAAGAACACTTCACGGTTTGTAAGCCTTTACCGTACGCGTAGTAACAAATGCTGTGTTTCTTCTGATCTGCGACAAAAAACATTAATTAACGTAGGTAGGTGTATGTAGAGAGAAACATTTGCCTAGTTTTTGGGTAGGTGGTCAATTTTATTACCCGCATTAGAAATATCTCTTAATTATCGTGTCGTGACAGGAGAAGGACCTAAACATCACAGCACAGGCAGCTGACCTTAAAATAAATATCTACGGATTAAAATGATGTATTTATCTAGCTATATGTTTATCTTTAGCCGCAAAGAAATGATACAGAACAGCGATACACATATCTGAGAGTGGAATATGTCAGCCCCATGTCAAAAGTGGACCTAACTTTCGACGATAAGGAGTTTCTTATAAAGTTTCACATACAATTTCCGTTCCTCAACATCCCTTTTGGAATAGTTGGTTACTCTATGAAGTACTCTGGAACTCTTCGTACCCGAATCTGGGACACATGGAGACATTTAATGTGAAAAAACTGATATTCTTGTAAATAATTACAATATTAAATATTAAACATAAGTGTAATATTAGCCTTTGCTTCATTAAAACCATCTGATTCCCTAAGAAGTACTAACCTGTTATTAAAGGTACTTTGATATCTCATAATTACTTTGGTAAATACCTTGGCAGTACCTAGTTACATGTTTCTTACGAATTACCTGAGGTCTGAGAAATATGCGGACCTACTTACATATTTTAATATCGAACGCAAAAATATAGTGTTTCTGGAGTACAGCGGTATTCCCAAAATGATAAACCGATTTTGTTTTTTGTTGTTTGTAATATGATTTGATTGAGAATGAACTAAGTTATTTCACTATCCGATTAGTCGAAGATTGATGCTCTTTTCTAGAATAAGGGTCGTGACTAGGTATGTCACGTGTGGTATATTTTGAAGAATTGCATACTTGCCTTCCGAACCGGACAGGATCGGGTTGAAACCGGTAGGTCTGTGACCAGCCTAACACTTCGGCGAGTAATTAAATAAGTAATCTTATATAATAATTATGTTTCAATGAAAATACAGTAAACTGACTACCGACATGGTGTCGTAAACGGTATAATTTGCCATTATCGGAGTATGTCAACATCGTAACCACACCGTTTAAAGTACAATATATTGCGATAATAAGGGATATTTCCGGCGGGATGGGCAGCAGGGTTTCCCTCTCTAGGTATCGTTCACCATACTGCAGTAGCTAACCCGCCTGCCCAGAAGAGATGCAAAAGAAAACGGCCGCCATACTAGTCCAGGTAAGTGACTGGGTCTCGAAAACGAGACAGCGGGCCTTGTGGCGTACCCACGGGGATGCCCACGTCCAGCAGTGGACTGCAATAGGCTGATGTGATGTGATGACGCTTGCGAATCGATTGTCTCGATTTTCCTCCTAAGCCGCTCCCGCCCTTTTTTGTAACAATTCCGCAATATTTTATGGTAAATCATTCTATAGTAGCGCGAAGCGGAGAACTGTAATTGCAATTTAGTATGGCTCAAATCAATGAAGAATGTAATTTTCTAAAGCCTGTCTGAAGTCTCGGTAGGTAAAAATCCTCACTTTCAGTGAGGACAATGTACGGTACAATACCGTATTACGTTATAGGATTATTATTTAAATTAATTCAGACAAGTCGTGCTGATACTATTTACAATTTAACTAGTTATAATAAAGTCCAGTTTTATGAATACGGTACGTAAAAATATGTGTTTTCTCTTATTAGAAAAAAATTAAATTGGTCGCGGTATCCAATCTCTAAAAAGACTAGCATACTACACAAAAGATTTCGTACTTACGAGTCAGTATGCGCGAACAAGGCGAATTCTTTTATCCAAGCTTAACGTGCTCTCAGCTGTACGGAGAGATCTTGATGAAGAACGGGTCCCCATTCAGAGGACCCGTTCTACATCGTTCTGGCATGCGTTACTTACCCGCGAAGATGGACAGATTTAAGCGGTAGTTACGACTTCTAATATATTATACCAATTCTAGTACCTATAATGCTACTCACACGATCTAACATAAAAATAACACTCGATTTATTATCATGATGTACCTGTTAAAACACCCGAAATCCCATCAGGTACTCATATGGAAGGGGAGCAAATTGCGTATACTCACACCGGGATAATACCAACATTCGAACCGCAATACTTTCATAATATTACGGTAAGCGAGGTTTATCAGATTTCGTAGAAGTAGGTTTTCATTGGCCTGTATACCTATATAAAAAAATCCGGGGAATAGATGTTATAAAGAACTTTATTACCAGATGGTCAAGGAGGTAGCAGTTGACACTTGAGAGGGACAAGTGGAAAAGGGATGAGGGGGGCCTTTATTCTGCAGTGAGACAATACAGCTAATCTAGACAAAACAATCTAAGACACATTGTTATTTATTATAGGTACTTATATTTTGTTCTTCAATAAAAGTCTGATATTAAGCTAAATGATAGATGCGGCTGTACAGTAACAGAGCATAAATGATCAACTAAAAGCCGAGCTTCCTCTGTCCCCCTAGTCAAGTGACGAAACTTTACGAACGAATTTTGAATTTCATCATTATCATCATCATCAGCCCGTTGCAGTCCACTGCTGGACATAGGCCTCTCCCATTTGCATTTTGAATTTGATACCTATAAATCGTAAAATAAGATAAAGTAGTTATTATTAATTGACCTTATTGATTTACCCATACAGTTTTTTTTTAGATTGATCGGAACGATTTGGAACAGGAATTCAACTATCTGAGGGTGGAATATATCAGCTTTTTGTCCCCAGTAGACATTTTGTATATACCGAAGAAGTCCGTTATCGAGTTTCATATAAGATTTCCCTTTCTTAACATACCCTACGGCATTGTCGGCTACTCTGTAAAAATTATTCGTAGCAAAATGTGGTCTTCGTGGAAGTGATTAATGAAGTCCCTCAAATTATAGTCACCTTACTGCTACTGCTGTAAGAAATCACTTGAGTTATTAGTTATTATAGAAACAGGAAGTTGGTAATTATATATAAAATCTTTATTTTCACTATTGCCGACCAACAATAGTTAAGTCGTCAATTGTAAAAAAAAATCAAAATAATAAAGTGAATTTTCAATTTGTGAAGGTCAAAAATATTTCAAGATTATAACACTTTTTGCGTAAACATTATAGATACATATTATATTTAGTGGGTATGTTAGTCGTGGGAGCGCATGTTGATGTCGTCGTGTCGTTCGCGCTCGGTCTCGCGGTGGTCGCCGGAGACGCGCGCACCGGCCGACGTGCCAGCCTCGTCGTGCTCGCGCTTTCCTGGGGAGTGCGGCGCCGACGGGGCCGACTGCACCAACCGTCCCATCAGGCTAGCACTCTTATCCTTACGGGGCCTGGTCCATTCGTGCGACAACACCCGGTCCAGCGTGAGGCGCAGCGTGATGTCAGGTTCGAGAATGTGTCGCACGATCGACTTGGCTGCTGGTGTAACGGTATCGCGGATTCTGGATCTAAAAACCCAGTTGCGCGACATTTGGTCCTTGAGTAGTTTGCGCAGGTTCGAATCATCGAACGGCATGGAGGCGTTCAGCATTATGAAGAGGATAATTCCGAGAGACCACACATCAGCTAGTTTGGGATTGTAGGGCGTGCCACTCACCACCTCCGGGGCGGCGTATGCAGCGGATCCACAATACGTTTGACTGAGCACACGTCGATTTTCACCGTCCGTGCAAAATCTAGCAAATCCAAAATCCGCCAACTTCACATTGAAGCGTCTTGACAGCAATATGTTTTCACATTTTAGATCGCGATGTGCTATATTCTTACTATGCAGATATTGAAGGCCACTAGCCATTTGTCTAAACCAAAGCTTCGCCTGGTTTTCTAGCACAACTCCGTTCCGTTTTATAAAATCCAACAGATCGCCGTTGTCTGCATACCGCATAAAGATAAACACCCTCGGTCCACGTTGTAAAATACTGTGCACTTGAATGATATGGGGATTTTCGATCTTAGTCAATATGTCAAGTTCACGAGGAAAAAACTTTTCTAAAAAATCCCGCGGTGCTTTTTCTTTATCAAATATCTTGCACGCAAGGTGCATCCGCTTTGGGCTGGCTGCATCGCAGTACTCAGCCAGGTGGACGGTGGCATATGATCCTTGTCCGATTTTCTTGCCGATGAGATAGCCTCGTTGTTCCAAGGCATTCACCTCGGAGCTTCGAGGGCTGAGGCGCTCAGCCATTGAGCTCTATCGACTTTATCCTAACCCGTTTAGGATACATTGGACATCTCACTACTCACGTATGTCCAAGGTTTCAGTGGCCCTCCTGTCAAAATGTAGGCTTTTCGATTGATATAAGCTTTCCACACAACTCTCATGAAAGAGAGTAAATCGATATAATAATAATTAATCGTCAATAGCACGCACAAAATTTTGTTAAAATATTACGACATCACAAAGAATTTGGATATAAAAAACGCTTTCACTAGTAAGAAATCTTCCAAAAAGACGTATTTGCTACATTGATGACTTTTTTTTCTTTTGTTTCTAAAATTAAAATGATATTTTATTTCAGAAAAGCCAGTATCAAAATATATCTCAAAAAGATGTTATTTCTGTAACAGCCGATCTATGTATTGTGAGCAGAGTTAAAGATTTTGAAAGAGGATCTTAATTCAAATCAATTGTCTTTTGACGTGTTTTTTTGTAACTATATTAAACCGTATAGAGATAGTACATCCATGCCGGGAATACCATAACTGTACACTCTTACGCTAATTAGATACCAGTGTTGCAGACTAAGTAGGTAGTCTGTCGGTCCCTTAGAGCATTTAGTTGGTTAAATGCTCTAAGGTCGATCGGTATGGCAATATTAGGTACTTACATAAATAAAAATATTTTTAAAAAGTGACATAGTAAACTTTCGATAATGAGGTTAATATAAGAAATATAATATTCTAAGTGAAACCTATGGTGAAACCATAGGTGAAACGAAGATATTCTAGAGAAAAGCCCACCAAAAATCGGATAAGAGTGAAGCGAAATGGAATTGCCAGGGTCGTAGTATCCGGAGTCTCTTAGTAGTCTCTACGAACCAGGCGTACCTTTGTATTTTTATGTAGGTAAACAAACAATAAATTATACTATTCTGAGACAATTAATATACCTAAGATTCGCAGTTTATGCATGGTAGGTACATCCAACCAATACGGTAATTAAAGTAATGAGATTTTCGTTTTATGCCGGAATCGAACCCGCAAGTCCAATTGCTTAGCCATTGCGCCAATCTGGTTATCATATCATATAAAATACTAATAGTATTTTACACAGGTACAATATAAAAATGTTAAAAGTGGTCGCTTCAGTAAATTAAATAGCTTTCCAGAGTCCGTTTCAAAATAGCTGCATATTTAAAGACATGTTAGTGTAGTTACTTATACCATTATACTTATATTCAATAGCATAATACTAATCTATAATTGTGAATTTAAAAAAACAATTTAACAATGGTTGTAAAATACTGATTACTTACGAGTCACAAATAAAGCAAGAAAGAATAAAGAAGAAGAAAACACAGAACAGAAATATAATAACCAATGCAAATAGAATCAAATAATAATTCATCCAAGCAGAGAGTCAGGAAGGACAAAATAATATTACCCGGGTGTCAAGGTTTAGGGGTAGTTATTTAGTATTCTCTTTGGCAAAAGTCAATGAATATACGGTATTTTCATGGTATTTTCTAAAAACTTTATGAAATACTGCAAAAAGACATGATATCAACTATTTTTAAATCTTTGATTAAAACAATATATTTAAAAAGTTTTAGCTCATTTTCACTAATGTCAATGTCAAACGTATTACTGTTTACTGTCAATGTCAAACAGAAAGAATAACATCAGATGATACTGATTACTGCTGCCTTATTTTCTAATAAAATTGCAGAAGTAGAAGTAGGCGTCTTCGCTATCTGTTAAGTCTTTTTTAGTTGTTATGTTGAGAAAATAGTGGTTTAATTTGAGAAATCTAAGCTTTAGTAATATAATAAAAACTCAATATGATGAACCAATATATAAAAGAGTTGGAACAAGTGAGTAATTTTGTTATGTGTTGTCTGTTAATGTAGTTATCTTATTTATTTCACATTTTTGCTATCTATTTTAGGATCCTTTTGATCCTGACGAATTTGTGGAGAGAATGGTTAGGCGGAGTATGCAGGAATCACGACTGGAAGATGATCAATTTGATCCTGAAATGATTCATGATATTTTCACACAAGCAATCCAAGATCTTAAGGTTTGTTCTCTTACTTAATTACAGTTCAGCCCCCTTACCATAACCTCTTAAAGCAGGACAGTTTAAGACGTGGAAGCGAGACGCCGCATTACACTGCTCGTAGCGGCGTCTCGTTTCCTCATCGTAAACTGTCCTGTTTTAAGAGCTCATGGTAAGGGGGCTGTAATCAATTTTATTGTACTTTACCCAATAAATAATGTGTAATATATTTTAAAAAATTGTATGAGTTTTCTTTTTGTGCATATATTGATATAATTATTATTGTTCTAGCCAGCAATTAAGGCTCAACTCTAGTGATTTCTCCTGTACTGTAGTGTTTAAGTTAATTTAATTATCACCATCTAAAGCTATCATGAAAATGTCATACTAAAACAAAAATAAACAACAAATTATGCAAAGAATAGTAAACGTGAAAACCAGCACTTTTTAGGTTTTAAGTGTATGTTGTTAAGATAGCTTCATTTTACTTGTATCTTTAGGTATTACAAGAGAGACAAGAGAGGAAGTGTGCACGATTGGAACAGTCGGTCCAAGAAGAGGAGAAGCTGTATGGTGCTAAATTAGCTGAGATCATGGATCAACATACCGTATGTAACCCCATTGTATTCTTACACTAGCTATTGCCTTGGTTTCACACACATTCTATGGAAACTTATCCGGGGTGTCTCTAATGTACAGTGGATAAGGTCTGTTTGATTAAAATTTTTATACCTTTGGTCAGTGGGACATCTTAGAAGAATGTTCCCCTTTATTATTAAAGTATTATAAGAATTATTATTATAGGGATTTTAGTCTGTGGTTTATAATATCTAACACTGAGAAACAAAATTATCTACTAATAATCCCAATGGTTTCTTGGACCACTGTGGCCTTACTCTCCAATTTAATTCTGATCAAATTGGATTGGAATTGTAAAGTTTCTTACTCTTAAACGTAACACTGGCACCAAATTGTTTCAATATTATGTGTCCATTGGGAGGAACTAACTGAGATCACAAATTTTATGGATGATTTTATCACGCTTCACACTAATATTGTAAAGGCAAAGTATGTTTGTTACCTCTTTACACTCAAACGGCTGGACCGATTTTTGTAACGGGTAACACCGCAGGGCGTAGCTAGCTTTCAATAAAACTGAAACATGTTTCCGTTAAATTAATATTAATTTTGCATTGGCCTTATTTTAGAATTGAAATTGAATTCAAGAGTAGGCCGCCGTTTTTAGCTTCTTCACTACGCATGCTAACTAATAGTAGATTGTATAATTATTTTTTTTTTAAAGTAGGATATATGAGGCTTACTATTCCAGGCTCAGGCAAATGCCGTACATCAAATGAGGAACATCAAAAGTAACAGAGTAGAAAGGCATTATAATTTAGAAAATTAGTTCCAGTAAATGTATGAATTCTTTCCAGCATTGTGTAGGAGTATTCAGCACGCTAGATGAGCGCATGTCTCGGTGCGGCGGACGCGCATTGGACGTGGGAGAGAAGCTGGGTGCAGCGCGTGCGCCGCGGGCCCGAGCAGCAGCTGCAAGGGACCTACTGTCACATCTCTCACACTTCTTAAGTCCGGGGCCGGTGCTTATTGACCTGTTCAATGATGCAAATAAGGTAAGCAGTACTTAAATTATGTACTATTTATAGATAAGTGAATTGTTATTATTAAATTTTCTAACTTACCGCCGCAATCAGACACGTCAATGGTTACTTAAACTGACACTAAGTAAAGATTTCACAATGAAAACCTTTACTTAGTGATACTTTATGTAACCATTACATGTCTCTGAGTTCGGCGGTTACAGTTACATAGTTACGTTTTATCTAATGTAGGTAAATGTAAAGGTCATAGATTTTAGTTGCATCAGGTAATGTTGAATTAAATGGATATTTACTTTTAGTTATCAGTAATTAAATTTCAATGTCATAGCTTTAAATATTATTATCTAAAAAATAATGGATATCGCTTTATCTTCATATTTTAGTTGAATGAAGCCGCAGACGTCATACAAAAACTCCACACTATAGCACAAGAGCTACCACCAGATAAGTTTGAAGTGGCCAAGAAGAAGATAGAAGCTAAGTACGACGAGATTGAAAGGAACCTCATTGAAGAGTTTGTGAAGGCTCAGAACCAGGGCAACATGGCCAAGATGAAGGAGATAGCCAATATTATGACCAACTTTAAAGGGTACTCTCAGTGTGTTGACGCTTATATTGAGACCAGTCAAATGGTAAGAATTCGTTTAAATATTTGCGTATTGAGATCATCGTCATCATCAGCCGGAAGGCGTCCACTGCTGGACAAAGGCCTCCCCCTTAGAACGCTACAGTGAACGACAACTTGCCATATGCATCCACCGGTTGCCCGAAACATAATTTTTTATAATTATAATTTTTCAAAGAAAAAAAAAAAATATATTATAAAGCAGAATTGTCTGATCAAATCAACAAGTCAACTACAATAGCTTGACCCCTTAGTATAATTAATTCCATGAACATGCAGCTGTACTCCTAAATGTTGATTTGTACCTGAAATTTGAGTAATAAAATGATGCAGTAACAAAGCTATTCAATATTTCAGAACACCTTGCTAGGCAAGGACATATTCTCAGCCGTGCTGCCCCTTTGCAAGAAGAACTACACAATTATCAGCAATGTGTTCCCCAACCCTGACCAAGTGATGAGCAAGTTTGTGCTCAACATATTCCACCTGAAGCTGCAGAAGTACATCCAGACGAAGTTGGCTGACAAGAACGATGTGGAGAAATACTTGAAGAACCTTTATGATATGTATACCAGGTATTCAATTTAATATTAAATTTTGTCTTACACAATTTAACAAGTATTTAGGAAGATTTAGGTTTTTTTTTTTTGCTTTTCTTACCTTTTTGTTTTTTGTGTCTGAAATAAGGCCCATTATGCACCATTTAGATTTAGAATAGGGAAACTACAACTAATTAATGAATATTAAAAAAACAAAATTGAGCAATTCATTCCGTTCATTATTGGTGATAATATTTTAATTTTAATATGAGCGCTTGTGATCACTCGTTTAAAAAATATTTAGATACCAACCTTAGGATGTTATGAAGCTTAAATTTTTGGATTTTCTGTTGTTACCTACGTTGAACCAAGTGTACCCGCAGCACCCAGCGCGTGTGCGACGAGCTGGTGTCGGCCGGGCTGGTGTCTGCGGAGGGCAGCGCCAGCTCGGGCGAGCTGCGCCGCGCCGCGCTGGTGCACGGGGCGCTGGCCGGCGCGGCCGACGGGTACGCCGCGCTCGAGGCCCGCCGGCTCAAGGCTGTCATGGGCAACGCGCTCAACGCCTACTACACGGAAAAGCAGCATGTTAAGAAGCAGATACAGGGTGGCGGGTGAGTTGTTACGCATTTATAGACAAAACGTATACGTATACAGTCACCATAAGTCTAGAAGATATTTTTCCTTTAATGTATACATACATTTCGCAAGCCATTTTACGTTCGGGACCAAAAAACTAATTAAAACCGTGATAAAATCCATAAACATATTTTTATTTCAAGGTCATTTTATTAGTTTAGTTGCAACATAATTGAGTCAATAATAATGGTAGACAAATGTATTTTGATGCACCATTTTCCCGACTTGACGAACTAATCTTAAACTTCAGGATTTATAAGACTTGCGATCGAGAGATCACTGAGCTGACTGTAATAAATTAAGTTTACTCTCTATTCAAGAGTTTGAGAATATCAACTATGTTTTAAAGTGCGCCATAGCAGCTAGACATCGTACTTTACATTAGCCAACTGTATACATCAAAACTCCGAACTAATGGTAGAATTATAAAAACATTAGTACGAGAGAAGAAACTTATATTACTGTATATTATTTCCAGTTTCCAAGAATTGCGACGCGACCTACAGGCTGTGATAGGCACTCGCGCGAACATCAACATAGCTCAGATAGAGAACTACGGCGGGGAGACGTTCCTCAGTGAGCAACTCGTGCAGAAGATGATCAACGACGCTAGGACGTCCTTCACTAGGTGTAAGACGGTGAGAATATTGACTTTTATAAAAAAAAAACTTTGGTGTTAGTGCGTTTTAAAGACATGAAATTATTACTTGAGAGAATAAGGTGTTAGGTTGAAATCTTTAGCTGTTTATAGAGAAGACAAGGCTACTTTCAAGCCGACTGGCCATAATGGTCGATTTCCTCAAAGAATATTTAAGAATAGTTATTTTCCAAGCTATGATAGGGACTAGGGATCGTACATTAAAAACGGCGAAATTATCACTCCGTCTATAAAAACGAGCTCTCTCACTATCTCGAAAATTACTCGTGATTTTTGGTAGTGGAGGGGGGTTAGACTAAAACTTCACCAGGTACCACCAGAGTGAAGGGAACATCACGTTACTAATGGACGACGCCCTAGTAGTAGACGGGAACTATTATTATATTTTATACCATTTGCACTGTGTAGGTATGCATACATACTACATAATCTACCCAACCAGTAAAATGTTAATAACTATGTGTAGGGTTAACTCGTATTAATTTTATAGCCCTACCTTTCAGCCTGCTCGCTTTTCTTTGTCTTCGTTGACTTAAAGATTAACAATAATCCGATACACAATAAAAACGAATAATAGTAATATATCTTATTATTAAAGCGGTAAAGTCGATAATCCTTTGAAAGCGGCATTAACAGTTATTCAAAAGTATCTTGTCATTACTACATTTTTATACACAATTGCGATGTTGTTTGCTCAAAGTTAATAAGCGGACTGTCGATTATGATTATAGGACAGTGCTGTGTTGTATATGTATACTGCGGCGTCTGGTTGTCTGCCTTGTTATCGGCCTTTATGATGTTTATTAATAAAAGAGTAAAACATCAGTCTCATAGATTCATCATCATCAGCCGGAAGACGTCCACTGTTGAACAAAGGCCTCCCCCTTAGAACGCCAAGTCCATTTTATCTTATATGATTAGGTACTGCCAAAACTATCGAGTCGTTGATTTCTTTTAATAGGCGGTATACGTAAGTGATTCATGATTACATACGGCGCGCGGCGTCACAAACGCTTTAAATAAGGTTTATTACATACATTTTTCTAAATTATTTTAACAAGCTGACCTGTATCTTACTATTTTAATAATAACGATTATGATGTGATGCGATTATTGGTCTATATACCAGAATAAGTAATCTGGTTTGTGAACACCAGGACTTTCTTGTGATGGTATTAAACAATATTATAGATTCTATGTACATTGTACGTACAATTAGGACAAGCCCAGCATAAGAACCAAACTCAATAAGAACCACTGAGGCAATCAAGCTCAAGGTATCCCAAAGAAATGATTTGACTGGCTTAGATTCGCGGTCAAAATATCTGTGCACCTTGCTGGAATGCGGTACCCCTCCCGCTTCGCCCTTTGCCTCCCCGTGACTACCCTGTTGTGTTTGAACCGCACCAGAACAACGATATGACGTGGTGATCGTCAACGGTAGGTGCACAGACATATTGACCGGGCTATACATGCTTCCTATCCTACTAATGTTATAGATGCGAAAGTTTGTGAGGATGGATCATCAACCGAGTACCATGACTAATAGCTATTAGGGATAGGTTATGCCCATTTCTGCCACGTTGGTTTGTTAAAAGAAGGTATTTGTGTTTTGAGCTCACTGGTAAGGTGTTACATATTTTAAATAGTTTTCTGTAATCACCTTTACAGCCTGCCTTGGCCTTTTTAGTTTAAGGAATCTATTTTGAAGGGTTTCTAATTTGTCGATGTGCCTAGTAACATAGGAAGCGATTATATCGGAGTGCAAACAGTCGCTCAGCGTTCTTTTTACGTGCCGGAACTATGACGCTGGTAAAACTACGTTGCAACTCTAGTAAGTAACATTTGCAGCTGTGCACTCCTGGCGAGCTGCCGGGCACGACGGTGGCCCTGCTGGAGGTGCTGGTCCAACACCTGCTGGTGGAGCACGTGGACTACGCGCTGGACCTGGGCCTGCAGTCCATACCCATCGCCGAGAGCAAGTCGCCGCCGCAGGTATGTGACGAACTATAATAAATAATAACGGTGCTGATTTCTCACATAAAGACACCGCAGTGCCTATTCAGCCTTTCGTTCTTCGTCAGATTTTTCTCTGATCATGAGTGTAAGAGAATGAAGACTGCACCTGTGTTTGCGCGCACACTTGTGTACTAAATGATCTCTTATGCAGTTGTCTAGCATCAGTAAAGATTGTCGAAGTTTAGCTCTTTACTGTGCCTGGTTTCATGATATTTCTGGGTATAAGTTAAAACTATGTAAATTGTAAAGTTTATTTATGCTGTTTTTCAGATTTATTTCTTCGACATCGTGAAGCAAGCTAACAAAATCGTGCGTATGTTTGAAGAACACTATCAGGAATCGGTTCAAACCTGCATGCCGTAAGTACAATGTGCTCTTGGACTTAGATACTGTGTTTGTCTCGTGTGTTTGTGATTTCAAAGCTTACGGTACAATAACACAGCAAGTCAAACGCTGCTGTTTTAAACTTACAACATCACTTATCTTTGATAGTTTCTTGCCAATTTTAATCCGCCTAAGTCAATTTTTAAAAGAATAATGTCTGTGTTCATAATGCTCTTACATACTATACTCCGTTCCAAATAAATTGTACACAAAAGTAAATATTTTCATGAATCATTTTCAATATTAAAAACTTAAATTTTTAATGAAATTACTTAAAAAAAGGAACTACAAAGACTGAATTAATGTTAACTATGAATTTCAATTGGAACAGAGCATAATGCATTTTACAGACGTTGGGCAAAACACCTTTTTATGATTCACGCTCTTAATATTCTCAAAGGGGCCATTTATTAATTACGTAAGACTAATTTCTTAAAGTTTTTGACCCCCACCCCTATATAAAAAAATAAGGATAGGCCGACCCCCTCCCCCCTGTTTAATATTTATAACGTAAGAATCTACACACGTTTGGTTTATTGCATTTTGGTAGTAATAAACTTTGGTTTGATTGCGCATTTTTGTGAGCTTACGTAAGAACTATCAAGACTCCCTCACACCCCCTTTTAAGAAAAAATAAGACATGGTCGACCCTTTCCCCCTAAATCGACTTACGTATTTTATGAATGGCCCCAAACAAGTGCTATATGCAGCCATACTATTGTATTAAATCTTGGTACACTAAAAACTACAGTTTCGTTTATAAGAACCTCTTAATTTCTTCAAATGTTAATAACTACGCTTTTGTCTTAAAAATATTCGCATGTGTGTCGCTTTCTTTACATTCACGATGTGTACCTATTTAAAGGCCAGACCTCGCAACAGACAGCTATAACCTCACGCGACAGAGACGAAGGTAATTCAATACATATCACATAACTATTGATATTATAATTAAAAATAAATCGATGTTGCATGTATATGTATATTTTCCGAAAGTGGCAAATTCAAACTAGGCTAATTAGCACAGCTACATTCATTACCATCATCATCATTAGCGTATCTCCATCTACCCCTAACATAGGCCTCTCCTCTGGCACGCCACTGGGCTCGACCTTCGGCCTTCCGCTTCCAACCGCTGCCAGCCATTTTGCGTATATCGTCACCCCACCTAGCTGGAGGACGTCCTACACTACGTTTGTCGAGCCGTGGTTTCCACTCCAGAACACCTGCATTGAGCTCATATCTTTTCTACTCCCGATAATTACGTCATGCCATCGTACTTCCACGTGTCATCTCATCTCATGTAGTGTAACATTAAAATATAACAATGTTCATATGAGCGTTAGTGTACCGCTATTGAAGATGTCATTTCTTTGTAACATATCTACCTCTTTTTACGTATAATATCATTGCACATAATAAACTACCTTTATGTCATTAATTTTATTAACCGCTACTATTCCAGTTCATCAACAAAACAAAACGATTGCTTGCAAAAGAAGACGTCTATAATGGAACAGCTTGAAAACAAGCTGGACGCGGGATTGGAGCGAGCTATAGTGGCAATTGTGAGCTGGGTCAAGCTGCATCTACAGACTGAGCAGAAGAAGACAGACTTCAAGCCAGAAGGAGATATCGATACTCTTGCGTCACCGGTAAATACTTAATTCTAAAGCCCTATCACAGCTTTAGAATGAAAGTGACGTAACTGAAGATTCCTATAACTTCTTTAAATGAACTTTAAAATTACCGGTCGGAACCAAATCCAAAAATTCATCATCATTCATCATCAGGTAATTCTAGCACGGAGTCTGGATTTGTGCCCGGTTGATGGCAATAGGCTCGCCCCCTATTACATTGGGACTTACAACATAACTGGCGAAATGTGGGTGTACTATATGTTCACCTCTGCCTACCCCTTCGGGGAATACAGGCGTGATGTTATGTTATGTTATTCATCATCATTCAGACAAAAATGTATAAGTGCTTTGTCAATAGTTGTAATGCTAAAACTTTAAACAAAGCGAACGCATAGGCGCCGACTTCGCTTAAGTAAAGTGAAGCGAGTCAAGTATTATTTTTTACTTTTTAGTTCGTGTTCGTTCGTTATTTGTATTAATTTTGCCGGGTGCAGTAATATGCCAAAGAAATAATCGATACTTGCCTGGATTTTAACATGCAACACTGTGTAGGTATACATATTCGGTTCGTCAACCACTATGCTATCACGACAAAGAACTATAAAATGTTGTACAAATGTACCCTTGTTACGATACCACTGAACCGGAATAGGGTTGATATTTGAATGGCAATTTAGATTCTTAGTTGAGATAAATAAGTGCAACACACTTGTTCTGGAAAGTACCTAAACTTTAGTCTATTTTATTTGATACGTAATTATATAAATATATGTGACCTTGTTATAAAGTTGTTTACTTTGTCATAGTTAAGTAATGGTCATGCACAATACTGCATTTTTAGCACGTATTTATTTTTCCATACTTTCTTAGATTTTATTATAACTGCTGAAAAGGCTAAACAGATATGTTTGTTGTATTTAAGTACATTAAGTTACGCAAGCAACTTCATAGTTAAATGTCAACAACAAATCTGTATGTAACAAGTGATAGACAGATGTTCAGTTGCATCTGCATTTATATTTATTTAACAAAAACAATTTACATTATGTATACCTACACGTGATTTTTTTATACTTCCTACATTAAAACGAATACTATATACAACCGAAAATAATCTAAAAATTATGCATAGAAATATTCCTTCACATCACTGTCGACTTGTAGAGTGCCCAAAAGGCTGGCGGCATTGCCACGTTGAATGGCAATGCTAATTCTTTGGCCGAAAAACAAACCAGCCCTTTGGTCACGTGAAGAGTCGACCAACCGTATCTGTATTTATACATTTTCTCAAGAGATTTTCTCAACCCACAGCTCTCTGTCTCTAAATTAACTGCAAGAATGGCAGGGGGGGGGGGCATAAAATAAACTTTATTATTTATTTTACACCTTACAACTTTAACTGCCCCGTTGCGCGTTGGTTTAGTGTGCACGATTGCTGAGTCTGAGGTCCTGAGTTAGATTCCCGGGTCGGGCAAAGGTTTATTGTCCATTCGTTACTGCTTAGTATCAGCATGGAGTCTGGATTTGTGCCCGGTTAACCGGATAACATTAGACATATAAATTAACTGGCGAAATGAGCATGTACTATTGTACACCTCTGCATGCGTATAATTTTGACCAAACTGCGCACACGCACCTAATTTCCCGTTTTCTTTATCAGGCATGTCTGGCAGTGGTGTCATACCTAAACAACGTGATGGAGAAGATCCATGGCGGGCTAGACGGCGACAACCTGCACGCGGTGACGTTAGAACTAGCCGTCAGACTGCACAGGGTCATATACGAACATCTGCACAACTACCAGTTCAATTCTGCAGGTGAGTTGCACAATATGAATTACGCATGTTAGTACTAGCTGAATTAAAAATGGATCGTGTGCATGTGCACAACATTATTATGAGAGAGTTGCACAAAAATTAAAATTCCACACGAAGATTAATTTAAAATTCTGTATTACTTCAAAAGGTAACTAAGTACTAGTCATTATGCAAATTTATTTTTTAGTCTGGTTAGATTTCCAGTGAAGCATTTAGCTGTTGCGCTAGTCGGGTGTTAGGTATTTACATTTTTAAGAGCTCATCGAAATTGTACAGCTCATTTGCATACCTAATGAATAAACAAAATAATGTGAGAAACAAAATGTGAGTCATCTATGTAATAGAATGTATCTATTACCTAATAATACTTACACAGTTTCATCAGATACCTCCGTGAATAAAGCTAACTCTTTCAATTTGTTGTGCAGGAGCAATGATAGCGATTTGCGACGTGAAGGAGTACCGCTCGGCGGTGTGCGGGCGCGGCGCACGCGCAGCCCCGCCGCCCGCGCATGCGCTGTTCGACGCGCTGCACGCGCTCTGCAACCTGCTGCTTGTCAAGCCCGAGAACCTCCATCAGGTCTGCGAGGGAGAGACTCTTGTGAGTGGAAATACTTTGTATATACAGCACTCAAACATTAGATAACACTAATTTCTCTCTTGTAAAGAAGTCTGTTATTACAAATTTTTAAAGAAAAAAAAACATTCTAAACCAATTTATCTCCATCTTGATAGACATAAAATTTGGCAATGACGTGGTCATCCACCAGACCACTACGGTTAATCGTTTCGATTGAATAATAGGCCGTCCGCATACAACAGTTTAAAGCTTTCATAATGCCTTAATAAAAACGGAATACCTCATTTTAAATTCGTAAAATTGTTTTTAGTCAATGAAGGTGAAGGTTATAACTACCTGTTTGAACTTCACGGGGCCGGTAGAGTCAATATACCTAAGCTGCTACAATTACCATCAATTTAACTGACATTTTTCTGTGCAGGCGGAACTGGATCATTCCATACTACACAACTTCATACAACTGAGAGCGGATTACAAGAGCCACAAATTATCGGGCTTCCTTAAGGGACTATCGTAATGTTGAGACAACGATCAGTTCCGGCCGCAAATAATACAAATGTATTGGCCTTAATACCGCGCGAACCATCGACAAATCTGTACCACCGTACCTACTTTAATGGGCCTTAACATAAACAGTTTTGTCTATAGCCAGCGCGTCAGTCGAAGACTATTATTTACTTAAGTATTTATACTCGTATTACATATCTAAGTGATATACCCATTGTTGCTTTGTATAGTCTGTATATTAGAAAACATTGTAAGTTTTTTAAATAATAAAATTATTTAAACTGATATCGTTTTTTATTTATTTTGCGATCTTCAATTTGAAAGGCTTTCTCAAATAATTATAAAGATAACGCTGATACTGCATTTATGTTTGTTATCATTTGTCATTAATCTATTTTAGGTTTCTAATATCAACGTTTTTAATTGCGAAATATGTAAAGATAGATTGTATTACGCTGACAAAAAGGATGAATAACGATTAGTTTATTAGCCAGCGGTAACGCAGGCAAACCGATCAGTGAGCTCGTATCATGTTGTATAATGCTTGCATAGCGCCTTATCAGCGGTATCTATACGACATGGCTTCACTACGTCCATTCATAAGTTCTCCCCTCCAAGGCGCGCGACGTTATTTGAATGAACGCGCGTGTGTGCGTGCCGACGCGGGCGCACCTACGCCTGTGTTCACTCACAGTGTCGATCGAAGCGGCCGGCTGCGTTGTTCTGCCTCTCGAGCGCGTCGCGTATTCTCCCGTTCATAACAGTGATATGTCCACAAGTTCAGTGTAACAACACATTGATAACGATTTTACCAAGTGCTGTGCCGATATCGCTAATCTGGATAAAATTATAAAAATTGAGAGGTAAGCGACTCTACCGAATATGTTTATTTTCATTCAAGCCTCGACGCCTACGCGCCGAGCTGTGTCGCGATTTGTGAGCGACGAATTTACATGTTATAAGTTCATTCATTGGACGTTTGGGCCTATTTATATTATTATCAACGTGCGTGCCGTATGAATGGGTGATTAGGGCGACTCATTGTGACGACTGAGATCTGAGATGACTGATTCACGGCGATATGACGGCGCGCAGTTTACCTACATCTACATCGGCACCGTAACGAGGTCTTTTTGAGAATTTCTAAGTATTGCCGTATATCGCTAGCTATGGCACGACTGTTCTTTTTGTCGGTCGATTGCGAGCGTTATCTAGGTGAGACCGGGCCGCGTCCGCTCCATTTCAAGTGGCGTTTTTATCCCGGCGCTACCTGAGTATCGAGTCGAGTGGACTCGTCTCGCCGCAAGTCGATCCCGCTAATGGCACGGCGCATCTTATCGACAGATACCGCAGACCACACCTTCATGCAAGTCGCGATTCTATGAGGTAGCTTTCTGCCTATAGACGCGCCATCAGCCACACACTATTTATAGACATCTGTTTAGGAATTCTCAACCGGCACACACCTACACTATGCCTCATATCATTTCGTAATAATTAAAATTGATCGTTAATCGTTATCAGTGGCAAGGTGACGAAAAGATAAAGAACAATAAATCATATAGTTTACGATCGTGTTTACCTAGCGGGCGACCGGGCAGCGAGACGTTTCAATAATTTCATTATGCATGTTATACATTATGCATGTAGGTAGCTGTAACTACATACATGCGGTACGAAACTAATCTAACGGCCAGCTACATCAAATAAACAGTGACGTCACACCAAATTTAATATCACGAGATCTTGCTCATACTCTATGTTATCTAGAAATGCAGACGAATATTTAACTACAAGTAAACAATACCATTACCAAAATGCGTGCCTCTATTTGATAGGAGAACAAATTACAATACAGAACTAATGGTCCAAATAAAACTGAATTCGTTAGAATGTGAACAAAAAGATTAATGATGAACGCAGCAAAATTAATTGAACAAAACAAGGTAATTGAATTACAAAACGTAGTATTACATAACACTATATTACATCTTATATCTTCAGAGTTTGCAAAACAGCACTTAATATTTTACGAACCCTAACTCAATGAAATTGTTGATAGCAACACTAAAAACGAAGCAAATATTCGTTGCACATTCAAACTAACATTTAATCACAGAGCAGCGAAGAATAAATGAATCGTAGCTGCAGTGTAGCTAAACTGCACTCTGCATCCGACCAATATACGACGATGTTGATGGAAATACGTATTCGGGGCTAATATACCACGTGGCCTGGCGATCAACGACAAAACAAACCACATTAGAATCTTGAAGGTGTCGCACACCAGCTACGAATAGGTATACTTTGCTATCCCTTGCTATGTTACTTTTTATCAGATAAATTATGAAAACTAATTAACTCTGATAGTTTTGTTATTGTGAGGCATTATTTATGGAATCACCCAATCACATTTAAGTAATTTATCACAGTTTTGCGGAATATAGTCTACAATATTGTTAGTACCTACCTACTACCTACTTTACACCTTTAAAAACAGAAAATGTTTTCGAGTGGCAATTCAGGAATTTGTCCACACAAGCAAAAATGATACATAAGTCATATTATAATCTTTTCTCTAAGTCCTATGCAGTTTAGTTCTAGGGGCATCCCCTTTATAAAGCCTTGTTGGTGTTAACAAGGTGAACTTAGCAGGTGATGTCTTAGGCTTTGTACCATAAGAGCAATCCACTTGAAACTACTGAAAAATCTTACCTAAGCTATCTTGCCTAAACTGAAGTAGAAGACTTCAGTTTAGGCTTGCTTTTAGTTCAAAGGAGACTTACGTATAGGAAAACATTAGTTTACTTAAATCTGAACAATATATAAAAAGCTCATGATCATGATCCAGAAATTGATATGCACGTTCGTCAAAGTAGAGCATTTTTCCATTTTATTTGGGTTGGATCTGAAATGTACCCGGAGCAATATGCTCGCCCTTTATTATAGGACTAGGATTAGCAAATAGGTAGGTACATTATCTGCTGATCACAATTAGTATTATTGCCTACACGTGATATTATTAGTAGCTTATAAAGTCGTTTAAAAGATTAATTAAATAAGTACCTAGCTAGGTACCTGGTTATGAGTCAATTGCTCAAGAGGCTTGCTAAAATTCCCGTTTCTTTCTGGATTTTACGTTACTGACTTGTGAACAATGTCAAATATTCGTATTTAAAACAATTATCATACAAAGCTCAACTTTTCATTCTCTCACTTTAACAATTTCTTCTAAATGTTTAAATGAATCAAGTTATTTTAGTGTTGTTCTCGAGCAGCGGCAATAAAATATCAAGCCCACTAGTGTCGAGTACAATTGTCGCTCTCTCGTTAGCACAATAGCTTCATAGACACACCAATTGACTCTAGACGGGTCTATATGTTAATCCAATATTTCGTCGTGTAGACCACCAACAGATGATAAATCAATTTCTCTCTCTCAAACAATTTATATAAATTAAATAATTAATCATAACATTCTCATCATTGTTTAAATTTTAATACTTACTTTGATACAATACAGTGTTACAGTTCACAAGAGTATAAACCTGTAACTCAATCGTCTTTGGTATTCCATTGAGTAGAGCGCAGTCCTCTCTCTAGTAGAATTCCATTCTTATTATTAATCAAAATTCTGATGATTTTGGTCCAAGTATTTGTTACTATGGATATTTTTTTTTTTAATTGTTTACCTTAAAATATCTCCTTATCCAGTTTCGCAAGCTACAGAATGCAAATTAAACGGAAACCATTGATACTTTACCTAGATCCAAAAAAAAATGATGCAAAACAGACGCTAAGTCGTCATCCTTGTCTGGCAGTTTGAGTATCTTATACAGCCTACCCAAATGTCCTGCAGATGGTACGAGACGGGGCGTCTGTCAGGACAGGTTGACTCAAACTCGCCGTGGTTCTTTCCTAAAAAGACCTCTTCCCAGACCACCTACACTGTTGTCACAAAAATTATTGTACTTGTCTGGACTTTAAAAGAGACCTTGACCTCTGAGTTTGTTTCGGTATTACTTCGCAGAGGTAGTCAGTTAGGAAATGCCGACGCCATCTAACTAGTATTAAAAAAAAGACGTGTAAAAGTGTATTGTTAAACCTATTTGCAGTAATAAAATAATTGATCATTTATTAATTCATCGTCATTTAAATTTATTGCATAAATCAGTATATTATAAAGACGTGCTGCCTCTACCTAACATGTAAAACCCATAAAGCTGTTCACAATAAATATATTATCTTGGAACGAACAATAACGTTGACTTCAGTGAACTTATTTCTCATGCAACTTTAGAAAACTCTACGCACTCTAAGAAATTTAGAGTTTACGAGGTAAGACAAATAAACGTGTTATTTCTCTTACCTCGTAAGCTCAAAATTTTACATTGAGTTAGGGTACCTACCTACATAAATATTTTAGGTTCTGATACAAGTATGTCATACATTGCGAAAGATAAAACCTGAAAAAACACTCTACAGGCATAAACGCATCTAGTCAGACTCGCTTTAACGTGGGTACAATAAAAAAAAAACCTAGTGTCTACGTATTCCTCTCGAAACTGTAAAGTGAGTAGGGTAAGGTTAGTACAATACGAATGTAATCGGCAATACATTGGAGGTTGTTTGTGTTACAGCGTCGTGTGGTAGTTATCGATTACGGTTGCATCGCCATAAACCCCGTAATGGTTATTGGTGAAATAAAATATCTTACACGTGATGCCTCAGCTAACCGTGAAGGTTGTAACGTTATAGCAACTCTATTACATTTAAAACTACTTGTGCCCGCGGCGGTACTTGTCCGAATACCCTTTATATGCGATGAAAATTACCATGTGCAATGTGCATATCTGAGATTCGTTTTTGGTCTACATTAATTTAAAACGCAGTCTCATTTACCAATATATAATTTTATTCTTTTGCAGCTTATTAACAAGGCAGTAGGACGTACTGCCCCCTTACCATGAACTCTTTAAGCATGACAGTTTACGTTGTGGAAGCGAGACGCCGCATTACACTGCACGTAGCGGTGTCTCACTTCCACATCTTAAACTATCCTGCTTTAAGAGTTCATAGTAAGGGGGCTGCACCCTTTTATTATTGTTTCATTTCGCTATTGCCACTAATGGCTTATGTATCACAAAAAAAGTAATATTTTTGTTCAGTATTACGCTATCAAACGCTATACTCCACTACAATACAATTTGTATCGCACTGAATTAATGTGATCGTCGTTCGTTTTGTATTTACGAAATCTTTTAGGCTCTGCAAGTCTGCAATGCGACATTATCATTTTATCACACAGCGCGTTATCTGACCGCGTGAAGGTCGAATGTTCCCACCGTCTGTCAATTGTAATTCTACGTTCGATAATTCGCTTTTTAGCTAAATGGAGGTGACTGGGATAAATATTGTCAGTTGAGAAGTCACAAAACGAGGTTATCTGTTAATCGCATTGTTGTCAACATTTCCCAGAACCTAGAAAGGAGCCTGAATAGCTTAAGCCGTGTATAGATCTCGATTGTTCACTCTATTTCAAGGCTCATTATCTTCGACTTCTTTGGAATTCATCTCAAGATTGTAGTTATTATGCAGGGGCAGTTAGTTTAAACGCCACCAATAACTTGTTAAACCAGTATCCCAGAACTACTCGAAGATGGGCAAATGGTCTACCCCTACATAATTCGTTGGCCTTAAGCGCTCATTTTATCCCACAGTAAACAAAAAATCTGTCGATCAACATCTGACGAGCTAGCGCAGCTGAGGTTCGGTGTACTGACGGGCGTCGGTGGGGGTGCGGGAGGTGTGGGGGCGACATCTGCGCGGGCGCAGGCTGTGTGTGTGTTACTCAGTAAATTGTGCGTGTGTGCGTGTAGGGTGCACTACACCTTGCACGCAACGGGACCCAACCCTGAGCAGGTAGAAAAGTCGCCGACCGCTGACATAATTTGGGATGGGACTCACTTTCACGATGGCGAATCGAATATGGGTTCGAACACGCAGTTATAATAGCGATCGATTTGGCAAACTTGTTAGGAATTCTGTGTATTTTAATGAAGATACTGGCGGCATGCGTGATCTTATAAACATTATGTAGGTGTTCTGTATTGTGAAACCATAAATAAATGTCTGATTGATATACAGAGGTTAATATAATTGTCTCAAATATCAACTCTATAGTTGTACCAACTCTTGTAAATATCAACTCTATAGTTAAAATCGCGACTGTATCAATAACAATCTAGTCACAGTTGCTTGGAGCCGTTCAGAATAATTCATCCTAAGTATTTGACACAGACTACTGAACTTAGCAAAATTCGAACACGAAGGGCACTAATGTAGTTGTTTATTAAGCACATACTTAGGTATATGGTTGATTGAATTTACTATAGCATCATTCTATCCAAAAAAATGGTAACCCTCTTTATAAGTATATTGTTTTACTAGTCCTTAGTTTGCTGTTTACGATACAAATGTACAGTAAGAATATCAAAAGTAAAGTTAATATCGAGTTAATGTATGAGGGTAATGAGAACGATATGTTAATATAATCGCAAAGACAATGGAACAACAAAATTGTGGGTTCGCAACGAAAACACACACACAGTTCTGTAAAACTACGCGTGTATTACCGTAAAAGTGGAACAATTAAATAAAAAAACAACATTAGCATTAAAATTACAGAAAACACAACAATTATGTAATTGTAACATAAAAATAGAAACAGAATTCCATTCCAAAAGTTCACAAATGTGTTTATCTGCAGAAATCTAAACGAACGAGAATAAAAATCTTGAAATCATTTTTTGTGGTTGAGAAACCGATATTACCAGATGTTCGCCAGTGTGCGCCTCATTCGTTTACTATTGGCACACACACAAACAATACACACACGCACGACACAGACACAACACGTCTAACGCAAACACGCGCTTATGTCACAAATATTATATCTGTCATACCTAGTACGATGCCGTAAGATGATGACTAATAAAGCATCGATGTTATCTAGATTATGATTAGTATTCTTACTTTTGATTAAAGGGTCCATTGCACTTCGGGACCTATCTCCCTGCAATCCTTCTAAAAGTACTTAAAACATTATTTAATTCAGATATTATTTTTTATAATATAAGTACCTCTTATTTAATTAGAAATGCATCTACGTACATCAAAATTACGTGCAAGTATGCGAATAGCCACATATCGCTCGGTACGGAGCTGGCACAGTAACAATTCAGTCGACGCACTAAATATAGCACAAAATAAAACAACTGTCTCTTGCCCTTCATTCAGCTACCCTTATCACGACATAAATGAACCCAATGTATGTGGCTATAGTGTCCACATTCACATGATGCGCGTGAGCAACGTAATTGGTTGACGCGGCCGTATGCGCGGGCGCACCAGAATTTTTAATTATGAATTAATTAGTAACGATCAACAACACAAACGCGCCTAATCCTGATTACTCATTTAGACGTTATAACACGATATACACATGTATGTACAATGATGACATGTTACTAACGTAAGAAATAAAAACAAACATTACAGATAGAATCGATGCTATAGTTTTCTTCAAATCATAGATCTGCAAATCGTCTCTCCTTAAATTTTGAGTCACGACAAGTAGATGCAGATTGTAGTATAATATATAATTAGCTGATAAGTTGTAACAATTAATATGCACGCACACGCCCATATGTTGGGGTCGACGACTCCGATATAAATATTAATACTTGAATATAACTGCAGATACCCAACATCATCCATCTATTACCATAACATGCACATACAATATTCCTGGGCGCACATCATTGATTGTTTTATGGGAATCTGAACTTAGAATTGTCAATTTAAATCAACATCATCATCTTAATTTTTTATTGTGAATGCTATTGAAAATCCTAATGTTTTAAATATGGGCTCTTCTTTAAACCCTTCTCCATTACCTTCGGTACCTAATAGACTTACCTTTTATTAGGTACCACTTTCATAAAATATTGGCTTTATTCTTTTTTAGATGTTGATTAAGGTCAACTTGTTTCAACATAATACATTGTTTCCTCTTCTGTATCGCCTAAAATTTCTTCACCATTTCTGTCTCTACAATTATAATGTATGAAACAACTATTTAGTATCATCTTATGACTGTACTAATTGATGCCAAAAACGTGTATGGTACACGACGTATCTAATCTCAATTATTTATATTGTAAGAGTCATATAGCTCGTATCTCTTCCACGAATTGCCGTCGGTTTGTTCAAGAGGAAACCTAGTATCTACTTAGAACACCCTAGATAAATAAATTAATTAATGAAGATTTCTAGAATTATAAATAGTTATTTGTCACCAACCAGATATAATAATGCCCGACCTCGAAGATTTTGATAAGACTATACATAATTATAAATATAACGGAACGTCATTTCTTAATTACCCATACCTACCTCTACATTATAACTTCTCTTTATTAATCCTTCATATTTAGTACATAATAATCCTACTGCACAGACTCATTCAACAACGGAATGTTTATAACTCTATGATTCTCAAAACTTAAATAAGTTCACCACTAACAGATCGAACATAAATAATTATGGCGGTGTTTGTTTAAAAATTATAGGAATCATCGCATTGAGAGGCCAGCAGCGCAGCACTTGCCTGAAGACGTTTAATGCACTTCATAGGAGTTGTTGAGTACAAAGGCACCTCTTATTTGATATATAAAACGCCAATAATATTCCTCCAGAATAGTACCAGTCGCGATATGTTACTGGGGACGAAATATAGACATATATTGTAGCCAGAAAGTCCTTTAAACGGTTCTCAGGTTTTATGTATGATGATTTATTTTACTTTACCGCTACAGACTACAGCAATTTTCAAAACTTCGCAGCATACGGACCAGCGGAATATCAGTAAACTTATAATTATCTATTTAAAATTAAACGTAACTCAAATCGTTCGATAAGTTTATAGCTAAATAATTGGCGTAATTATTTATACAAGCCATTACATGTTTAGTGTTCTATGAAGGGCCCATGAATCGCAGTCCTCGCTAAGTACATTAATAAAACGCCTCTGCACTTCGGAAGGCACGATAAGACGTGGATCCGCAACATCATGAAGTTATGATTAATTTAGGTAAGTTTGGACATTCATTCATAGAAAGTATAAAGACAATGTATCTATAATATGGCTGGCTAAATACAGGCTATAGTTACAAATGCATATTGTATAGATAAAATAGCTGCTAAAGTCATCGAAGCGATTTAAAGTCTACTAAGTAGTGGTCGTCCAATTGTCGAAATTCACAACAGTAGGTTAGTTATTAATAATAAGTAAAATTTTGTACTGATGTTCAGCTTTCTGCATTCCTCATAAGTATTTTAACTAGCTACCTAGAGCAAATCCTTTTTTAAAAGTGGTACCATATTTTCTCTGCACGTATTGTAGATTTTCGTTCATAGGATATTTTTGTTAAGTAGGACACATAATAGACATTCTAAGAACCGTTGAATAATATGCAACATTCACTTAAACAAAACACTATTATTCGACAGCGATATAATAATACCGCTTGCAGATTGATTTAGTTCAAACTTTCAATGAAATAGCGAATGGCAGTCCAGAACTATCGTACTGATCTAGGTTGACTATTTAATATTGTATTCTCTGTGTCCTGCCAACCAAAATTCCAAATAACTCAAAGGTTTGCTTAAGAGACTTCAATTCTAAGTTAAGCTTGCTTTGAAATACTGATGTATGTTCTGTCCCCTTACCATGAAAAGCAGGACGTTTTCCGTTTGGAAGCAAGAGGCCGCTACGTCTAGTGCATTGTGGCGTCTCGATCCACAACTGAAAATGTTTTGCTTTAAGAGCCCTGTATACAATAAATAATTAGGGATTGTTTTATCAGTTTTAAGTTTTGTAAGAAAGTGTAGAGTAGGTAACTCTTTGACAATGCCTACTGAAATGCTAATGTTGGTACAAAAAACACGATTCTGCTTCTTTAAGACATTAATGCTAAGTAGCAGATAGTTAAATAATGTTTATTCAGCGGCATTCCTTTGTGCGCGTTTGTGTTGCATTACAAGTGGGTGTCAACTCGCCACGGTGCGCTGTAGGCCAAGGTTTCTGATTTGAATCTGCGTAGAAATATCGGTGAAGAGAAATACTTATTCACATTCATAAACACCAAATCAAATGTCGTTGAAATGTTTATAACTCGTGTTGCCAACACTTCCATTGATTTTGAAGAAGTGTAGTGCACCAATAAGGACTTATGAACAACCTGGTTATTCATCAACCATATCAAATCTAATCATATTTATTTCGCTTAAAGCATGGGTACAGACAGATGTTGTATTATGTCAAAAAATTGATTGCACACATATAATCAACCAATCATATAATCAATCCATACGATAAGAAGAAGGACTTATTCAAACCAAATTTTACTTATTATTGTAACTGCGTGTGTGTAGTTAATGAAACTATTGCAACTAAAGTAGATAATATACTTATTTTATTTGATATATACACAATCGAACTTCTGCTTTAAAATGGTCGACAACAGATTCAATATCATAAACTATAGTGTTCTGGGTAATTCATTAGTCCATTACACTTTCTGGGTTAAATGAGTTGATGCTACAGTCACTTATATATATCACAACATTTGCAAACAAAACATCCATAAAATAATCTTGAATTATTAGAAATCATTATTATGCGGATTCCGTCTTCGATTTTGAAATATTAAGTAGGTAGATACTGGTTGTTAGGAGTAAAACTCATCTATTTTATTTCCAAACAATATACCTAAATAACTACTTGAAAGCCGACTAAGATCATTAACGATCCAGGCCGGATGAAAGGAAGTGGAACTGAAAAACGTTTTTGTTCTGACGTACTGAAAGCTTCAGAATATAAACATGCACTAAGTGTACGTATTCGCTTTAGAGCAAGCAATGCATTTCACATACTGTTTCACACATTAGTCACCGAGTTATGAATGGCTGAGGGGGTGGAGGGGCGCGGGGGGCGCGGGGAGGCGCGAGGAGTTGCTGCTAAATATAGCGAGCCAGTAACAGGTGGTCGCTCCTCACCCTTCTACTTCCACCCACGCGGCATGTGGCCAACAGACTCCGGCCATTGTGCGCTTACCGGAATAAAGAAAGTGAAAATCCATCATTTCCCAACATATCGCAAAAGAAAATGCACACTTCATGCAGTTATAGCTAATTAACATTTACTTGTATTTTATTTACGATTAGTGCATTCAATTTTATGACTTGCAACTTTAGAAATACCTACTAAGTCCTCCTAAACATTTTACTGCCTCATGCCAGCTATCGCGTGCAAAATCGTTGTTCTATCATGAAAATATGAATGTAGGTCTCAACTTGTGCGTTATATTATTTCGCTATTCCTAAGCAAATCACGTTTGTGATGACGACGTGATGATGTATTGTAACGATACGATCTGTGCGAGAGCTTTTGCTCGGCATTAAAATACTTCACATGCCTACATCGAGAACCTCGGCATGCGTTAGATAGAAATGTTCGTGACTGAAACGGCAGGGCCGTGCAGTATATCATGCATGCATTAGTAACAATTTTAAGGGTCGATGCTTGTGATCCTTGCGTGTTTCCTAATGTCGCGTTGAAGATTTGAATATCCGTCCTCGGGCCGATTGATCCGCGATTATCGGTGACGGTCCTCTAACATCGAGGAAACGGAAAGGGATGTTACAGTTGTTTTATTTTTAACTCTATCTTCACGCGACGAACGTTTTAAATGATTGTCCGGAACTTCAAGTGTTTGTTGTTTTAAGAATAAAGAGTTCGTTTCCTACTATTATAGAGTGGCCAACCACGACGGGGACGCTTTGAAAACAATTAATCTGAGGATGTTAGGCAGGATCGACTATCCTGTTCTTCAATATGTTCAATAAACAATGATCGAACGGGACATTAAGTACAGCAGAAGCTCGTATTAGCAAGGTGAGGTTCTAGAATAGAGAGTGTTAATTAAATTCGAGATCTCTTTCCGGCCGCACGCTATTGAATTGCAATAATAATTGATCGTGCTACTTATAATAGCGCCGGTTATAATGAAATCGCTAACATACTCGTACAGAGCGAGTTTTCTCGGAAGAGGCTCGGGCGTCTGACTGACTGAGGAACGGTTAGTGCGCGCCAAATGCAGCGAACTGCGCTTGCACACCCACACAAACACGCCGTTTGTTCCATAAAGCGAGCTTTTGAGCCAAGTTTGTTAATCTCATGTTAATAAAAAAACTATAAATGATAAATAGGACCAGTAATCTTTAATACCGTGAAAAATAACAGGCAAGAATGGCCATAAATATTAATATGAATTCCGGTTTATTCATATGCAATTCCCAAAAAGAATGCAAATACAAAAATAGCTTTCGTTCTTAGCATACTGATAAATAATTCTTCTAATGTAAATTAAGCTGGAACCAAGTCTGGGTGAAATCTTAACCTATCATCAATCATAATTTGCCTCGCGCAAGTTGTTGGCCGGTGTCTCCGCGGTGACCCTGAACACGACACTATATTTAGACGCAGTGTAGCCCTTTAATGCGATTGCATTAGGGTTGACAGATTAAGAGAGAAGAAATGGCAAAGAACGAAACTTTAGTCTTCCCGCCGATTCTTTTTCAGAAATATCCTTTCAATTTAAATAAACGGGGCCGTTCATCCCTAAGTCAATGAGAATCTGTTTTCGGTTAGGACTATAATTGGACAGATTGCCGACTGTCCAGTAACCCTATCCCAAAAACATAAGTCACGCGATGTTTGCACTTGGCCCGAGGCGACGCGCCCGTACACCGATCGGAACGGCTTGCTCCACACATTCGCATGTGTGCACTTTACCGAGAAACTTTTAGAAGCTATTCAAAGAAGCGTTTTGTATTCCGTATATATGCAAATTTGTTTAAATATTTCTCTGAATAAGCAACTGAATATGAATGAACGTTACTATGGACTTAGAGAATACTAACGTCATAAATACTTTTTATTTATCATTGTAACAGCAACATTTTGTTTATTAATCCTTGTTATAAAGTAGTGTTTAGTGTTCAACTTTCTGCGTGGGATCAACATAGCCTAGCTGCTCGTCTGCGGAGTGAGGCCAAAACGAAGGTTTCTTTACGAAGTCTATCGCATTGTTAGGATAGATATCATAAACCATTTCCATTGTAATGTCCTCAAACTTAGGCATTGCATTGATTCTTTCTATTTCTTTATTCGCCCTGTCGAAGAAAGGAATAATTTTATTATTTACTTTATGAGTACGAGTATTTTCAAGAAGATCTCACTTATTTTCTAAATATTGGAAAATTTATGTATATTGTGTTTTACAATGTTAAATCCTACTTGTTTTGGAATCTGCCAAAAGCTCATTAGCCTGATACAATAACAGAATACAACAATGTTTATCAGATGGCAAAAAAACTACTGTCGAGAAAATTTTGCCTTAGTTCATAAAGATGAAACAGATCAAAATTGGACAAGTGACTAATATTGTACATACTTGTTAATTTGTTCTTGCATTTCATCGCAATACTTTTTGATCTCTGGCTGCAGAGACTCCCACTGCTTATCGACCTCAGAAGTAAACTTGTCCTCAGGGTACGGAACCTTCAGGGATTCGTATTGGGACCTAAATTTATCGACCAGCCCTTGTACTGGAACGGTCTTAGTGTACTCGTCCCAGTTAATTTTTGGTGGCTCTGAAGGATATGATAGAACCCTGTCAAAGTTAATATTAGTATTCTGAGAATTTTCATTTTTCGGTACCGTTTTTTTTAGAAGGGATCAACAAAATCTGCTATTGCTCTTAGTCATCATTAAATTGACTAATCATACTCATTATACCAACCTAAATACGCTGCTGCAATATTTGAAGTAACATATCATATTTTCTACAGCTTAGACAATATGAACAAGAATAAAGAAACACATTGTCAGCGTTGAGTCTATCTATATGGTGAAGTTACATTTATTGTATTACCTGCGGAAATATACGTCCGATTTTCCCTTAAAAGCAAGGAACTTCCCTCTTTGATCAGGTGGTACTTTTTTTTCAAGTTCTTTCCAATTGATCGTAGTTTTTACAAACCTTTTAGCCATTGTGTTTGGTCAAATACAATGGGTATAAAACCAGTTTAATATAATTTTGTAATCAATAGCAATGCTTTGATTATTGACAGTTCATTTGTCAATGAAACCAAGGAGTAGAGTCAACTTTTATAAATAGCTTACATGAAACCTATTTTTTTATTTTTCCTGGTATTATTATACCTATAAGTATCTTCTAAAACATGATAAACTTTTATGCCATTATTTGGATACATTTCCATACTAAGGTGACCAAAATATAAAATGAAATTGAGAAACAAGCTCAAAATATCAGTATATACAGTCTCTTAATGTTTAGGACAAAGTGAGAGTGAATACAAAGGTTGTCCACCCTATAATTTAAAGAATTGGTGAAATGTGTTGATTAAATCAGGCATTAAATCAGTCAATTATCAGTCACGCGATGCGTGAGGCATAAGATCCTCACACTAAATTGCGTGCTTACCTCCAGGCTCACGTTTCAAAGGTTAGAGATTCTGCTGTTTTATAGGACACCAACCCTGTAGCTTTTACCATATACTTTTACTTAAGGCAGCTAGGATCGAATTGCTGTATAACCAGATACTTACTGTACACTATAATTACATAGATAGCACATTACTATTCTGTATTCTATTATTAGACTAGCAAACAATATTAAAATAAGCCGTATAGAGCTCGTGGTAGTACAGTGGAAAAATATATTCTAAAACAAATGAGTGTAACTATTTAGAAGGGGAACACGCTTGTAGTTATTAAGAGTTATTTGTGTTATTACGTACAGATAATATTATCGCTCCGTGATTAGATAGAGCGAACATTGTCATGTCGGACGGTCATACGATAATTCGCGAGGGCTTGTTACACGGTTTGAATTATTTAGTGTTGTTGATGCGTAATACCCGAAGGGTAATTGGTATTTCGGGAAATTATGGCTAAAATTAAAATGTGTAGTCCAAATTCGTTTTGTCGTACATTGATTCACATACAATTCATTTGTAAAGAAAGTTTTGCTTTGCTTTGTTCTGGTTAATTTACTTGCCTGCTATTTTTTTGCTGTTTTATTATCCAGATAGTCTTGCTATTTTTTTGATGAGCGTTCTCTTTCCCAATTTCGTTTGAAAATATAATGCATCATATGCAAGCAATACATAGGACTATTAGAAAATATTTCACCCCATTCAAGTTGATAAATTAAGTTCAAACATCAAACGATTGACTAGACGTATCCTCTTCAATCAGTGGCTCCTAATTTTAGTGACTTGAGGGAAGAGTAGAGCTCGAGGGCTATCTATCAGCTTCCCCCTGGCAAGCCACCCCGGCATTCAAATGAACAAATCGACACGCCGCTTCAATTACAAGACAATAATGTCGGGTGGTGTCAGATCGTGCCGTATCCGGCGGATATTAGCCGTAACGTCGCCGTGCCGATGCCGGCTTCAGACGCGCCGAATTCTGACGACAAATTTAGTGTATAAAATGCTTTGGTGATTCGAGGAACAACGCGCCATTGACGTTATGTTAAAGTTGTTATTATATACGAACTTTTTGGAGCTTTTAATGGATTTGGTTTACGAATTCCACTTCCACGTCGTATTTTTGCTAACGTTGATTTTTATTTATGAACGGCAAACTTGAAATGAAAAGATTAAAAAGTACTTTATGCTTTATGTGGTGTTCTTTAAAATAAATCGTAAAGAAATATTACAGTACACTAGAGTGTCTTTATATATCCTGGTTAATTCTTAGCTATATTTAGCATTGTAGAAATGATGCAAGAAAATCTAGCGACTAAGTATTTTCAATTTATTTGAAATATCATTTGGCAGCTACAAATACACACTAAGCTGGCAATCAGCTCCTACAATCGTAACTAGTTACGAAGAACAAAATAAGACGACCTCTTGATTCCTACAAGGGATCCACAAAAAACAAAAGATGGATAGAGCGAGTAGGTGTCTCGATATAAGGAACAGGTTCGATCCCTTATTCAGGCTTCGGCGGCTAATTTATATACTTTGTCTCTTTTATCTACATAGCGTGCGAGCGAGAGGCAAAAGTATTAATAGTCGGATATTGGCGATACTAGCTTTGCTTGCGGTTACTGAAGCCTTATTATGGAGACCTGATCGAGATACGTGATCAACTCGTACTCATAAAAATAAATGTTGATAGGTGAACGGTAGCAAGACACGAAGTATAATACATTTTATAGGCAAATAACAAACATTATTTCTTGTAGTTTGGATCTTTGAATGTTCTTTTGACATTGGTTTATAGTTATCCGATATTTATTTCTTCATCGATGTTAGGTTTATTGTACACTACGATTTTTATAGTGTTATTATGTGTATTAATTATATTTTTATAGTGTATTAATTATTGTGAAAGCACTTACGACACGATAATCTAGCGTTAATCATTATTGCACTTACAATAGCAAAACAACTTCTTACCACGTGACTTGATACGATGCCGGTAAAGCGGTACAATAATTACCTATTATATCTTAGATTATAAATCAACTGTACGTATGTTCTACTATCGTTTTTAAATTTGTCTCCCTCGCCTAGAAGAAAGAGTCAATACTGCTTTTCTGGTCTTATTACCAGACAAAACAAATTAAGCAAAGTGTGTTATAATCATTATAATTATACTAACGAGGAAAACAATTCTAAATCATAATCATACTATGTTCAGTCATGATAATGTTTTCGAAACTTCTAGCTTCTGGATAGCGACTGCATCTTACAGCGCGGTAAATAACAAAACTAATAGTACGTTTACTAAAAAATAATACTTACTAGAGTTGTCCCTAGCTGGTATCCGAGTCACTTTAACATTATATACCTTCTCCGTTCCGTCGTGGGTAATAATGCACGAAATATAAATAAATAAGTAAATCATACATCGTTTTGTTACAGCCCCAGCACTATGAAGCTGGAGTGGACCGAGAGCGAGTCGGACTACGGTCTGGAGGAGGCCGCGTTCTACGAGGGGCCCCCGGTGGTCGCGCCGCCGCCCACCAAACACGTCTCGTTCAGCCTGAGACTCGATCTGGTGAGTAGTACACAGGTATAGTCATTTACTAGCTAGTACTATTGAAAATTAAAGATAGCAGAAATATGCAAGCTCCAGCCATGAACTCCACTCTTAAAGCAGGACATTTTCCGTCGTGGAAGTGGGACGCCGCATTTAACATTAAGAAATTAATCAGCGATCCTGAACAGTTCCTGTTTAAAAACATATTTACAGCATGTAAAGAGACTTATGGAGTAACTGGCGATTACAAATGGTAGGTATATGCTTGGACATTTAAACCTGCTAAATACGAGTAGTTGTAGATACTATTTTCTATTCTGTGATACTGGATAGATAAAAAAAGACAACTGGTTTTCTTAATTAGGTCTCCTTTAAAAGAAAGGTTGTTAAGTTTCCTGATTTGTATAGTGCCATTTACTAGACATTCTGCATTAAGAGACGGCTGTGTAGGAAACTATTAGGTACCTATAGGGACGTAAAGTTAGATTTGTAATGTCTTTAGGTACTAGTATGCTTCAAATAGGTACGTATGCTCGAAGAGCAAACTAAATGTTGTGCTCTTAAAACGAATCGAATCGAATATAAGAATTTTTAAGACTAAAGACACATATATTGTTATCTATAAGAAGTTCAGAAGACCTCATCAGCGTAAATACAAAGTATTATCTAGTACATACAGTAACTGGCCTATGTACCACATAAGTGGCCACTACACGCACACGACAAACCTTTTTTCTTCTTATTTCCATTTAATGATCCAGTCTTAACAAGGTTGCTGTCGCGGAGTTATGAAAACCCGTTAGGTTTGATCCAGTACTCGAGAGCTTTTTAAGACCACTGTCAGAGTAGAACAAAATGCTCTTTGATGTATTAATTATATTCTCAGAAACAAATGCCAAACAAAGATATGCCTATTAAACAATAATTGATGCGTTTCATTCATTAAAACATATTTCGATCAACTTTAGGTATTTATGGTTTTGGTGACCTCGTGTCAAAAGTTCAAAGACCGTCAATGTCATTCGCCATAGTTGGATCGTTGTGTGTGAATGTCAAAATGGCGTAATAGAATAACAAAGTAGACAAGCGCCGCTTTCGGAGCGTCTAAAATTCATCGTAGAAAATACAAACCTAATAATGGTTCGTGAATGTCAGGTTTTGTGACTGACTGGCAGATTGTGTATGATACACGTATGTCTAAACTAATCTTTATATAGCTTGATTAACAAAGAGAGGGTCAAGAAAAAAGTCTTTCGTACCCTTTTCTTCAGTTTTTTTATCGAATGAACCTAATCGAAAACTCTTTATGAATACAAGAGACCTGTGGTCTCATCTACTGCAACCTAGAGTCTATCACTATAGAAAACGCAGCTCTATCTGTTAAGCAACTCGCACATAAATTTCCTGACGTAGCATAATGATGTCGTATAAAATATCCCTAAAGCTTGCTGCAAATAAATGTAATAACTTAAGTACTTAGAAAGTGCAAATGGCGCTTATATTTATCAATGATCCCATCGTACTGATTAAGCAATGAGAGGAAATCCGAATGGACATGAAAAAGCAGTATCGTTTATGTTAAACGATTAGTTTCTTTAGAAAACTAGCTCCGGCAAGTTTTGAGCTGCCTCTGGCCTATATCTTTGCGCAGTCATGCAATGTTTATACATGCTAGGTTTGCTATTCAGTTTGACTGCACTTACTTTTTCAAGCGCTTTACGTAAATCACTCGAAATCTCTTGTTTTGAAGTTTTACATTTTAGTGTATTTTTACTTTGGAACTCTTTAAGACTCTAAAGCGGAGCGTTCAACAGAAAATACCTTGCGTCCGTTCAAAGTCCCAATAGTAAAACTCTAAACGAAGTAAATATCGGCCAAAATTGTAAAAACGATCAACAAATCGCGAAAGGTCAATGGCATTAAACCAATTTAAATTACAATTCTTAGATTTGACTATCAAAGCGAGTTTTAGGGAAGTGTTTATATCGAAAATATAAGCATTACAACAGTGCTTTTTGCTGTTCTTGTTAAAAACAACGTTACATAATTATTTATTTTTAAAGATGCTGTCTTATTCTATCTTCAACATATCCAAAAAAAAATGTACAGGTACTGAGAACTATATATCTACTTTTGAACTACGACTACCTACGAGAAGATTAAATTAGTTTTCTAGTAAATGTATGAAAGTAAATAAGGTCTCCACAAACAAGAATCAAGTTGAAACGCATTGCAACAATGTCTCATGCCAGTTAGTTTCCTTTTTATAAATGGTGTCTATGACTTGGAAACAGCCTGCGTTTCCGATTGAAGACTATAATCACAAGAAGTTATTCTAAATTCCTTAGACGGGTTTTATTTCATATGAAAACAGTAGCGTTTTTGTAATTAGATGGGCGTAGAAACTGGTGTACGGGCCTTGGAACCCATATGTAATGTGTATCATTAAAAGTAACACAGAATATTATTTATGGTTATGTCTTGTGTGGACATGAACCTGAATTTTTATCACTATAACACTACTAACTTGTTCTTAAAATTCGTTTAGCTTTAAGTATTTTTGTTTCCGCTTTATATAATAATAATAAAATTAAGTAGGCCGTTGACTCGATAATTTCTCCATGCCTATAGTTTACAACATATTATGATTCATGGTAAAAATCCTCATATACTTCACTATATCTAAACATCTAGGTAGCCAGGGGTAAGGCGGTGTCGACTTATAACATCCCCGGATGTGCCACAGACCAGTGGACCGTAAACACCCCGATTAACTTGCACTATCTAGTTTCATTCATACAATATTGTCCGGTATTTTTCTTTGATACGTGAAGATGCTGCGTAGCTGTTAACTATAGCGATATAAGTGCAACCCAGATGTTCCACAATATAATAAATAGTCTGAAAAAGACGTTTGAAAAAGTATAATATTGCTTTATCCTTAGGTTGTCTGTGTATAATAATTTACAAAAACTAGTCTGGGTAGAAAAACATTTAGACAAACGTAACATACAAATACTAGTAGATAATGCATTTAGCCAGACGGTAAGACTCTTATACGTCTGCAAGTATTTAGCTCGAAACAAAAACAACAATTAAGAAGTTTATTTCATACATGCAAGCTCTAGCGTACGGTCAAAATCAATCAGCGACTCGAATAAAGAAGTATCGAAAACAAACTCGAATTCTTATTTCAAAGATCCCGCTCATTTTAACTTTTTATTTTAAAACTTGTCCGTGACACTGACGCTAAGCTGCACTAATGAGTTTCGACATTAGCTGACTACGACGAAAAACTGTTGGAACTTTTTACGAATGGGTTACAGGGGATTGTATTATTTTTTAATGATTACTCGAGAGGGTTCGAGTGACGAATTGGTTTGGGATAATTATACGAAACGTGAATGTAATTATCGGGTGGATTAACTTGTACTGAAGATGGCTGATATATTAAGCTTCCATGCAAGCTTTCATAGGAAACAACTAAGGTAGGTATATATCAACTGATACAAGCAATACATAGGTAGGTATCTACTGTATAGTACATATAGTGTAGAGTAAGGCACAACAATAAATTGAAAAATAATGTGAATTAAATGGTAATGAAAAAATTCCTAGCTTCAAAGCTTAACTTCCAAAATTTTAAAGCGTTTTTGAATCACATTATCAGAAAAAAATTATCAACATTAATCAGATGACACATAACTCACGACATCCAGACTTAATCTAAAGACTATACTTAAATACCGAAGGTATCATTAAATCAAATTAGGGCAGGCTCGTTAATAACCGGCAGGGGTAAGATAAAGAGGCCGTCAAGTGTTATGACGTTCACACCTTCATTCGGCAGAGAGAGCGACCATAAAGAATAATCGCTGACGTGATTTACGTGGGTGCTCGTCAACACCCCATCCTTATAACTGATAAATACAATTTTATAAAGCTGGTACTGTTGGAAACGAAGTGTTTATATTTTTACGTTTCAATTACGGGTGGTTACACAAAATATGGAAAATAAAAGCTTAATTGCTATTGGACAATTGAAAGCAAGGAGCATTATTATTTTCCGCCAGCAAACTATATCCAAAGACTTATCGCAATAATAAAAATGGAACAATTATTTATATAGTAATATCATAGGTTATTATCCGGTTTATCCGCGCGTGTCTCATTAGGGTGCGCTAGGCGATATCCGGCTACTAATTAAAGGACGGTGCTAGTTACGTCCGCCTCTAAGGATATGACAAATTTGTTGTGATTTTTCTCAATAATTATCTGTGTATTTATTATACCTTTAAGTTGTGAGCGAAATTATTAGTATGGCGTCATGTTACTAGGAAACATTTATCTTTTATATTAATCCCAAGAAGCGATTCGTCAAGATTTATATTGAAATCTGAAAAATGACAGTCGTAAACCAAGATACCATTGAGAGATTTAAATTTACAGTCTTTATACATTCTGTATTTACTGCATTTCAATTTTGAATTACTTTGCTTGTGATTATGGGTACATTGATGTGTTTTTGGCACGCAGTTTCAGAAGCGTTCGTAATATTGTAAAGTACATATTGCACAGTTATATCTGCCTCGATTGCAACATTGAGTTTTTTCCTTGAAAACCTCAAAATGTTGATAAAACTGGATGTGTTCATAATGTTTGGTAAATAACTGTTACGTTGCAACCGTGCACGTTTAACTGTACTCTAATCAGTTATTTTTTCGTCCAAAACTGCATTCATTATCGTCGTGCGACTAATTACAGTTTTGAATACCGACAACCTGACGGTTTGGCTTCCAAACTTGTTTTATAATAATTTTGAAGCAATACACGTTTATTTCAGTACTTTTGAGGATTAATTTATTATTTTGGTATTTTGGAGATATAATGACAAAAGGAAAGGGGTTGATCGAGGGTATTTGATCGCGCTAAATATACTAAGTAGGGTTTGTCTTAGATAACCAATAAGCCAGGTAAAGAACTTTTTACATCAAACACCGTGCTCAAGAAAATGCAAACCAAATTATAATTATATCGTTAACATTAAATTCAACTTAATTGAAAACAAATTTGGTACAGGTAGTTACTATTCTCTAAAAAAATACATGCAAAGCTTTTTTTTAAACGTAACAAGAAATAGAAGCTTAAAAATAGAGTGACATCACAAACCTCTTGTTAAACTTATTTATAAATTATTTCTTCCGACGATCCAACATTTAAAAAACGAACCAATAATTCACTCTCCGCGACAATCGGAATACAATTTAATCTACCAATAATTTACTTTTTAACGTCGTTTGAAGGGCGATATATCAGAAGGGGGATCAACACGCCATATATATCAGCCTGCGTTTAAAAGAACCGTCTCTTGATGTAAGGAGACAAGATCTCGACACACACGTTACTGTAACGTTCGTAAACGAGCGACAAATTGACAATTAACCTCCGCCATACGTTATTCACATCTCTATTTTGTTATTAAATGGGCTGTTTGTATTCTTCCCTGACATTTAAAAAGTAATAAATATATACAGTATTTGTGTTCGTTTCTCATAATAAGGGACTTTGCGGTTTTAGTTTTTTTTTACTCTCATGATATTAAGCGAAAGGATGTTTTTGTAGGTAAAGCTTTTTAGTTACAACATTTTCCTAAAAAATATTATCCCTAACCGGTACCTGCTACGTCGACCGTTGCAAGTATCTGCTATGCTGTACGGTCAGTTGGACCCAAGTGTCGTGTTACACAATCACGAAGTCCATTAGAAAACTTTATGGCCATACACTCCCCTCTTTACGCTCTGGCAACTCACAATGTCCCCTTTTCCTGTAAACTATCTTACTAACTTTGTAACGGACTTTTTCGTTTTGTTTCAAAGAATTGGTCGTTTGTCCTTCAAAGTGTCATTAAAATGTTAAAATAAAGAATACTTAATTTAATAAAAACAACTTTGAAAACAATCACAATATTACGCCTTGGTTTTGTACTAAAGTAACTTCAATACAATGTAATAACCCTTGTTATTTAGGCTTTACCACAGACGGGTAAAAACGAAGCTCCCTTCTTTAGAAAATAATATTTATAAGTATTGAATACGTATCAAAAAAACATGTCAGACGCGCATCAATCGACAGCCGGGTAATAAGAGGTGTTCGAGTGAATTGGGTTCGTGCCCCCCAATATCTGTAATCACGTGCCAAGACAAAATAGGGGTGACCCGACCCCACACTTTGAACCGAACCAAAATACCCCATGAATGTTTACGGGTTAATCAACGCACACGTCTCAATGGACAAGGAATTCATTATTCTGCCATATGCATTCAGTTAAGATGTCAAGATTTTGTCCTCTCTAATGACTAATTGAAAGCGTTCCTTTGTGAATTATTACGTTGTGGATGACTGTGTTATTTAGGTGGATTTTCTAAAAATTATTGACTTACTGTTCGAAACCTTATTCCATAAGTTAACGATGGAACAAGTTATGTAGAAAATATACAGAGAAAAGTTTAGTGGACAATTATTTGGTTTCTTTACATCTTTACCTTAGATAAACCTTAATGTATCAAATATGCAATAATATGCAAACCTGAACTATTTTAGGAGGCACCATTTACGCTTTATTCTCTCTCATCACCTTCCTCGTAGGTACATGCTTGTCGGATATTATACATTCAACGAATTCAGGATTAACGAAAATAGAAGAAAAATGTACGCAGCGTTATGTATGACAGGAGGGTCTCATAGAGTCGCACTCGCAACGTTATAGAGCGTTAGTTGATTGGCCCGAGGGGCGGCTGATTCGATTTTGACGTTTTTATTGGACCATATTGATATACTTTGTGATTAGGAGCAGTGTCATGGGTCACGAGATATTCAATTGAGAAGGGTCAGGCAGGGACAAGCATAAAACAACTTGATATAATATATGTTCGTAACCGATTTACGATTAGTTCAACCCCTTACCATGAACTCTTAAAGCGGGATAGTTTAAGATGTGGAAGCGAGACGCCGCATTACACGGCACGTAGCGGCGTCTCGTTTCCACATCCTGTCATCATGTCCTGCTTTAAGAGTTCATGGTAAGGGGGCAGGAGGCGATACAATGTTGTGATATAGTTTTGAACAACACTGATTATGATTGTAAAAGGTTTATCCTTGTCTAGTGCCACGTGAAGTTTTATTTATGGCAATCTACGATAATATTTATCAATATTATATTGTAATGTTAGGTAGATAATTATTATCTTTTATGACTAATTTAAAAACAACCTTAAACGTAAAGATATTTTGTAAGGTTTGTTTGCCTGCTTATAAAACTAAATATTTAGTATTTATGCACAGTATTGGGAATTGAAAGTAAGCTAATGCAAAATAATAAATAAATGTAATCATAAATTGGGCTACAGGGGAGAGATGAAGACTACGGATATACAATTATACATATGTATCTGCAAGAAATTTAGAACAGTAATCGCTTAAATGTTCACCTTTCAGTTGTTAAATTCATTTGTTTTACCTAAATAATGTGACATTATAATTTATTATAGCTCTAAATTGTATGCCCGCATATTTTCTTTACCTGTTTATAAATATATTGGTTTCGAGACCTTGGAACTGCCTACTGGCTACTCGCTTGAGTGTATTTCTTATCGTATAGACGTTATTCCTTTGTATAAGAATGAAGATAGATCAAAGGATCTTTGGAACAATTGTGTTGTGAATATTTTTTAAGCGACGCATGTCCGAACAGCGAACGGAAGTGGCCAGTGTGTGAACAGCATACTGACTTACCACATGTAACGTGAGCCGATGCGATCACCGCCTGCTTCGCTACCATATATAAAACAATATCCTCTTTTGAACACTGAAAGGTTTTTAAAAGCCTATTTTGTTATTTGGGAGTCTAATTTGTGGGTGTGATTTATTGTTTGGAATCATTCGATCGACGCTTACGTTAGTTCAATCGATGGATGAGTAATGATGTGCTGATACGTTTTTCCAGCGACTCCCACTCGCGGAGTTTGTGCGGCGTCCGAGGAAGAAGTTTATATCATTGGACTTTTATTGATATCGCGACGCACTTCTTATTTCCGATTGGTGGAACGAATTTTTATTATGTACTTACGTTTACAAATCGGTGAAGACTGACGCAGTTTGGTCCTGCGTTGTATAGGTAGCTTGATTGTAATTTGTTACAAAATAATTTTACCATACAAAATACAACAAATCAAATCCGTCTGGCAACAGTCGCCCTGTCCGCCATTATTGATTTAAAAAAACAAAATAATTATTAATCATATTGCCCGACTCATGCTGATATACCTACGATTATAATCGTATAATCATGATGATACTGCAATTTATTATCAAACCTTATCTAAATTATTGAGGCACTATATTATTAGATTTTGAACTATGAAATGTACACACTTAATCAATTACCAGAAATTTACTGTCATTCGCGCACATGTTCCAAAGAGTCATATTTATGTCTTAATAACACAACAATTATTTATACATAATAATAATTATAAGTGTGATCAATATCTATAAGTTCCTTTTATCTGGATACGAGGCACAAACACTCAAGTGAAGTCTGAAGAATAACATTATGTATGAAATAGGTATTGTGGTGCATGCTTTTTTTTAGGATGTCAGTTGGAAAACATGCTTTGATCTTATTATAATCAGATTTATATATCTTGTGTTTCCTTTCTGTGTATCCTTAATGGAATCTCACTTTATTGTTTTTTTATTGTAATTTATGTCAGTTTAGTTGTAAGTTACCTAAATAGGTGTGTTAGCTTGTAACTAATTGTTGCCCTAATAAATGTACAAATACCAATTTATTGAAGATGTATTGTGTAAACAGTTGTAGGCTATCCATATTAAATAAATAAAAATATATAAATAGCTACTCGCTGTTTAATGTTACTTTAATGAGGCAATTAAGTTGTCAGCTATGTAGAAACCAGTCACATTTTTTATCATGATTAAGTAAAATATAAGGTTTTCTTTATTGTGTGCTGTTTACCCTAGGTCTAGTTGAGTTCACTTTGGCTAGTAATGGGATTGATTTTGGCATCTTTGACGTCGTCTCCGTCCATCAGATTCTACACGTGTTAGCGATCTCGATATTTTGAGGGGCTGTACCTACAAACATTCGTTCATACATACAGAAAGTCATGCCTGTTTCCCAGAGGGTTAGGCAGAGGCCACGGATTTCGTTCATTTGTCGTTTATTAAATTATTTACATATTAATTGAATAATTGTTAGGTTATGTTTTATAAGAGAACGTTTACCCAAATAGGTACTGAATATACACGGATATTAACTAATTTCATATGTATTAATTTTAAGTAAGCTTTGAGTAAAGCTCACCTCGGTACTTGGAATTTCCTATTGTTCCTATATTTAACATAATATATGTTTCTGTACAAACACGTGCCTCTCGGTGATAATTAACCCTTTGAGCGCCAACGCGGTCACCAGGTGTCCCCCAAACAATAGTTTTTCTATTGTGTCTACCGCACGGCAGTCAATGTGTTAAGGGCGATCATTTAAGTGTGATGTTAATTTGCAGTGCGATGAGGGTGGCGGCGCCGCCGACGGCATCAAGACGGAGCCTCCGGAGGCGGAGGAGCCGCGCGCCATGCAGAAGGTGCCCTCGCTCTCCGACCTGTCCGACCCTGAAGCCTCGTTAGGTAAGTCCACTAGAATATTGGCACTTAGAATACACATAGGTTATAAGAATAAGAATCGTTAATTTGCTTGAAATAATGATGTTCTCATAAGAGGGTCTCACATATTTCGCCTATTTTTTTCGGCATGCAAAAACAAAATACGTATTTAAAATTAAGTTATGATCATCTTGTCAGTGCGCCTAGAACGAGGTTTTATAACTTTCTGACAGCGAACTCTACTGAAAAATTAGGTATGCCTATTACTGCTATTACTTATGTTGCAGTCGGGTTTTTAAAGGCATTATATTTATTAAGTAACTGAAGTTAGAAATGACCAGGATTTCGAGTAGGTAGGTACATAAATCAAAGCTAGTTTTAGTAGAAAACTAAACATTTTAAAGTAAAATCTTCTTCGTCACATTTTGGGCTACTAGAGGATCCTTACAGCCACAACTTAAGCTTTGCACTTAATATTCATATATTCTGTTACCGCACGCGTGTAGCCAGTGGCTGCTACACGATACGCTTACAAAGTAGATGAGACAGAGATGTGTGGCAAGAGGTGGCAAGCCACTTGCGGCCGATGCTAGTGTCTGTAAGATTTAATCTTTGGACAAAACATTAACAACCCCTGAATTATGACAAAGTAACAAAACATGGATGTATCGAATAAGAACAGTGGGATTCTTTTTTCCGTTATATCGAAACTAAGTTTCATCTTATAGAATGCTTTGATTTTATGCCACAATAAAGCCTTTTGGGGTGTGCTACACTGTAAATTAGCTCAAGGAGATGAGGTTCACGTTTAACATTGATTAAATTGTAAATATATTGTAACTACGTACATTGTAAACATGTAGAGCAGGTAAACTGCTTATTTCAACATTGAAAACAGTAAATCTAATTTATAGGAATAACAAATTCAGCTTATTTTGACTACGGCGTCGGTATTATTTCCGCGTTTTACAATAGTTTAGGCTAATTATTTTTAACACAAATTTGTAGAAGTTGTAGAGCGCATTTTACAGGTATTTTGCTTGTTTTAATAGTGGCACTGTGGCGGCGAGCTGGTATTACCTGTAGCTATGTAACATTGATAGTCAAAACTAGTATATGGCTATAACTTAATCAATTAGGAGAGCTATAGCTTATAGCTTAATCGATTAGGAGAAAAGGGAAGTCGTTGGCGAACATACATTTTCTGGAAAAGGTCAGATTAAGATACATACATTTCTATCCATGGGATAGGAACAGGATATACCTGACACATTTAATATCAATGTGATTCTATAGAAATAAAATAAGGATTATATTGGTTTTAAGTACAAATCTCCTTCCACATCGTTAGAACAATCTAGTTCTTACCGTCTGCGCGTTGACGTGCCGATCGTTTAGTGTAACGACGTCCTGAGTCCTGACGGTGCGCGGTGGAAGGTTGAGAGCGACGCGCAATCTCCTCCCTCTCAGTAAATCATCCGGAGAGCGGAACTGGCTCGGATTCTGTCCGCAGTGTCCGTTGCAACATCCTCTACTCATTGTTGCTAACCTCCGCCGGATCTCAATGCTTACCTCCTCAGTTGAAGATTAAGACTTGAAGATTAAGACTAATCTTCATGTTGTATTGGTATTTTCTATCACTATCAACCTAGGAACTACGTTTGAACGTTGATTTATTTACTAACCCGGGTACTACATATTTTGAAAGTAACAGTTAGTCAAAAACTCTGAATCATACTAGTTAGTCCACTATATTACTCCTCGCAGCGGTACCTATTTCCCGACGGAGTGGGCAGAAGTGTTATACTATTCAAGAGTCCTTATTTCGACGTTCATTATAAGGCCAGTAATGGCTTATGGCTCATTTCACCCAATTCGTAGCCTTTTAGGACTCGCTCTTATTACATGATACCAAATACTAAGAACAGCAACATTGACTGTTTTCAGCCCCACATATGTACACTGAGCTATGCGATTTCACACTTTATGAAATAGTTTATTTTTCCTATAGGTAGCTTACTATTATAGCATACTAGCGGCCCGCTCCGGCTTCGCACGGGTATAAAAAATATATAATAAGTATTTCTCCACTATTTAATGTATGTTATTATACATATAAACCTTCCTCTTTAATCACTCTGTCTATTAAAAAAACCGTATCAAAATCCGTTGCGTAGTTTTAAAGATTTAAGCATACATAGGGATAAAGGGACAGAGAAAGCGACTTTGTTTTATACTATGTAGTGATTCTTCATTCGTTGTTAATTCATGATTTTAACCATTACCCAAAAATATACCTAAATAAAAAACAAATTGCAGGGCTGTGTAGCCTATAGGTACAGTCTAAGAAATAAAACTCTATTTGACTCTGGGGGACTTATGAAACCAATTGCAATTGAATCATCTGATTGTACATAGCGCGGGAGGCATAGAGTATGTATTAATAAATAGGTGAACCAGAATAGGATAATACGCCGCATCCTCGTTACAACGGGTGCAGTTTCAGATTCGTCCGCTGCTTTCATAACACTAGCTGCAATACTCTACTATAACGTAGATATTTACTGTTTTATCAATATCATAACCATCATACAGTATGTGTTAACACACATTTAATAACTGCCTAGTTGTGTAAACAATAAAAATGACTAATCAAATATTCTGCGCAAGAGTATTCGCGGGAACATAGACCATTGAAAAAGTTATTCCTCTTTTTTTTAAGACTAGCTAAGACGTCGGCGCCGATCGACATTGTTCATAAAAACATTCTAGGTCCTTCTTAATTTACCTTCTATTCGTGTTTATATAAAATAGAGAATACAGGCGCCATCTAGTTTCACTATAGTAAAACTGTTGTATCATGTTATCTTACTGATGTAATGTTATCGTTATCACGTCGTTACGTGCGGCTTATAATTTTGTTTGTCATAATAAAAATTAGATTAAAGACTAATGAATGGCATACTGGTAAACTAGGTCTGCCATAGGTCTAGCTATTGGAAAATAAGCTTTATATAAACCAATCAAGAGCTTCTATTAATGTCTACGCTTAACTTAACAAGGATGCTTCACAAATCACCTATGGCCAGTTAAATACCAAAACCCGATTGACTCACAAACAAAATCTTGATCGTAGCGGCTGTCTGTGACCTAATTAGGTGTGCAATCAGAAGATCTTTCATCGTAATATTTGCACATAATTAAATGCGTGAGGACATTGACCTTTCCACAGAGTAGTAAGTCTCCGGGGTGGGCTGCATACGGGCCCATTGTTTTCTCCGTGTATGTTCGTCTGTACTTAAACGTGGGAACTTTACATCTTTACACGCGAGGTAAATCGATACCTATATCCAAATTATCTTCAAATAAAATACAAATTTAACAACAGCGTATAATAAATATGTATATAATTCTTGAAAATATTCACATTTTATCATTTGATAAAATTACCATTGTACCGGATTTTCCTTCTGCATTATTCGATAAAACAGTTTGTATGAATGAACAAATAAAAAAATTAATCTCCTACCTACTTTAAATATAAAATGTTAGTAATTAATTCGCATTTTCATTTTCTGTAAATAATCTCGGATAACATGATTAATATCGGACAACATCGCGTCTGCCGACTGAAATGATTGAAATACAATAGACACTAAACCTTCCAAGAATTTTGACCATAATCTGAAAAGAACATTAATGAAATAATCTTATGTAGGAACTTAGCAAAATGCAGTCAGTATAAGCACTGAATGATGCTAGAAAACAGATGAATCATAATAATATTTCACCGGATATTCAATGGTGTTATATACAAAAGCTTAGAAGCTTTATGAATGGGCGCTGGACGCTGAATTCTTATTATACTGTGGTGTATGGCTGACATGAATGCAACATGAGCACTCCGAGAGAGAGGGCCCGCGCCGCGCCGCCTGGCTGCGTGTGGTAATTAGCATGCTGCGAACTTATTAGCTGATCGCGTTGGTACTGCCACCCTCGACGTAGCTATTACCTACCATGGTTATTATGGCCATAGCTGCTTTAAGCCGAAACAAGCGTACAACTAACTGTTAAACTGTTAACTTGTTTATCTGTAAAATACTTGCAATACCACGGTAATATATTATCTCGCCAGTATTTCCTAAAAGGCTATGTAGAGTTTCATCACTGCGAGGCTTTGTTAAAATATATAAGTACAAGTATTGTATCAGTTCCATGGGAGATAAGTGGGTAAACTTTTTCATTGTAATATTGTGCTTTACGCGAGTGAAGTTTATGTTAGGTATAGGTTGGGGTTTATTAATTACCTGAGATAGTTAGTAATAAGCTAGTATAAGTTAGAAAACAGTAGATAACCATAGTAGGGTCTGTAACTCTGGGTACGTACTCTCCGTATGAAACCCAATAAACCATACTAACTTCACATAAATATTTAATTAATATGCGCATGAGCAATATATATGCGACTATAAATAAAACGTCTCGTTGTGAAAGCGTCGAGGGCATGATAATAATAATGAAATTACAAATTGTTGGTAGCTCGTTATCATATCAGAGTTCTAGCTAACGGCACAATGGGAGCAATTTGTATGGCACTATCAAACACTCGTCATTCTGTATCATTTACATGTACCACAAGTAGAAACATAAACATTTATTATGTAGGTATAGTGTGCACATTGCACATAGTTGTGGTTTTAATATGTTTGTTATTTTAATAATGACCTTTTGTTTCACGTGTTACTCTAAAAAAATGTGTTAGACTTTTGAATAGAACTGATATTCACCGTTATTAAATTAAATACTTCTTATGTTTAATGCAGTCAGGCAATCACCCCTGACCTAATTTAACGTGAAATTAATAAAAAGGATTGTACTTAGTCATTATTAACAATGCTCGTTGCTACTATGTATGAGTGAGAAGAAAATTTGCCTGTTAGTATAATAGTAATTAGCTGATAATTTTAGGCACACAATAGAAAAACATTATAATTCACAAAAACCGTAGCCGTAGCATTTATAATTTAATGTCACATAATTTATGTATTCAAATATTTTCATTTAAACAATTAACATGCTAACATAAAATAGTGAATCCTATAAAACAATAATTATCGAATAAAATGGAACTTCTTTATAAAATATCAATATTTAGTTAACTTCAGAATAAATCCATAAAAATGCAGTAAAAAACGCTGAAAACCCGTCGAGGCTCGGTCACCTCAAGATCGGATGTTGCGGTGTCCATTTCCCTCCCATGTTGTTCCCTCTACAGGATGTTGCCAAAACTACGACGCACTCTGTGTATACTTTACTCACATAACTACTAAAGTTACATTCATTACGTGGAAAACAATTATTATTTAACATTTAGTTTACAAACATAACGCTTAGTTTTAGGCTCCACAATGTTGCCTGTCATTTCATTCATTAGTTTGTCTGTTCGAAAACAAATTTGTTTAGAAGGGAAATGTGTGTTTGTTCTTATCGTTCTTTGTGTATTTTGTTGAACATGATTAGGTACACAAAGATAGTAACGAAGTACCTATAACTAATAACATATTATCCCACGACCATTTATCGTAGATGTATAGTGATAATAAAATGGTCATTATTATGTAACTTTATATTATAGCGTGCTAAGCGGCTTTTTATGCTTGATGAAGTTGAAACCAAGTTTCGAGTGTCACCTGGTTTATGACAAACTGTTACTTTAATCCTTATGTCATGTTCGTTAAAGTCTAATTTAGCTAACACATTATCATTTTGTAATAATTTCACATAGCCGCAACACATGTGGATTATCGAGGCTCCGTACACTTGCGTGTCAGATGGTGGCCCCATAATCAATGGTGACAAGTTCATATTAATCTGATTTATCGTTTTATGGACGTATTATGGGAAACATTATACCAGTCATGCGGCTGTCTCAGACAGACAGTTTTCACGGTGACTGAACATACATTCGTCAGGAAACAGTTATTCTAGTTTGTGTATGGTTTATGAATATAAGTACAAGCTATGGTGGCCTAGTAAAGCTCTGTGTAATTACCTGAAGTATTCGTAGAAACTAAACATAATCCCACTCGTACGCAATTGTGCCGACCACCTCACTTGTAGGCGGTTTATTTTAAACGATTGGCAAGTGTAGTTTGCAACTTTGCGAGCACAAAGCTACGAACTATTTCTATCGAAGCCAGAGTAGATGTTGACACAAGAAAATTCTCATGAATGCCTACCATGTTGGCTCAAATAAACACGTGTACACACACACGTAGCGTCGTCGCAATGATCGTCGGACGCACACTGCCTTAGCTTCATTCATAAAAGTGTTGGTGAATGGGCGCGGGTAGAGGCGAAAGCTCTGAAAGCGTTATGCGCGCCTGGTACTGCGAGCGGACTAGTCGGCGGACATGTTGTTTTATTTATCCGCCAACGCTGACCACTATCGATTTGGTTGTTCAATAGCTGCTTGTAGTGTAGATCTTAAGCAATAGGTATATACTTACTATATTGCAATCGTGGCTTTCTTGAATGTTAAGAAAATGAAACTTAGTTAATCAAAATCAAATCGTCCGTTACGATTTGATTTTGATTAAAGATAATGTTGTTCACGTTATTATGATAGCGCCAGATAAAGATAGGTGACAGCAGAAAGAACAAAAATATATCTCATAACATCGTCACTGTCTATCTATTTGATGTTAACTTACATAGGTACCAACCAAGTAGTACCTGTATAGTGTACTGTTAAATGACAATTATAAGCAACTTTTTTATTCAGTAGATACAATAAACATCTTACGCTATAGAATCTTATGGTTAAATTGATTTAGATAGCATGTCCATGACCGCTTTGTTAAGCTAATACATACGTCTGATAACTCTAATCAATGGAGCGGAAATAACCCTTATCAGATAATGTGCACTTCCAGAATAATTGTAATAAGATTAAGTATACGTTCATTCATAAAAATGTATTACTACGAACAGTTTGATAATGTCGCAGCGCAGGCAGCCCCCCAATATACCGCTAACACCAGGTAAAAAACAATTTTTGACTTCAACTTCATTTTTGTAACTTTATTTATATTTAAAAACAGCGCGAGCGCATGCGTCGCACGTAATTGCATGCGTGTGCGCATCTTAATGTCCTGTTCGTCACCTCGCCACTCCAGCCTACTGTGTACTTTGCATACTAATCTTATATCTCGACACTGTACGCACATATACAATCATATTTTATATAACTTAATAATAAAAATTACGGAGGCTCTCCATTGAAGGTTTTTCGACCCGATGTAGAGTCCTGAGAATACTATTAACGCCCGTGGAGTGTTATAACACATAACACACCTTAGGACAAAGATTATTTGAATAAAGAGTTATTTATTCACGTAGCAATCTGTAAAAACTTATAAATTAATCTTATCAACATTCCCCGTAACCCTTGCTACGCGCCTACGAGAAATGTGTATTTTTATTTACAAAGTTTATGTAATTTTTTATGTATTATTATTAGGTGTCGCTAAAACTCTGGTTAAACAGTCAAACCCCTCCTGGAGTAAACTGCTAGGAAAGTCGAAAAATTTCGGTTACAGAAAGTAGGTCGTCTTAATATTTACAGACAGTGTCGGTTGGCGACCCCAAGTTATGTTATGGGCGAGTCGTCCGAATGGCTAATTAGTTACCTGTTGTCAGACTTATACACAAGCCATGTTGACGATAAGTGCTATAACGAAAAATCCCAAAAATAAATGTTCCATACTAATAATTATCGACTACGTAAAAGCGTAGAGCCGTTGTTTTTAATCATGTCGATACTGCAATGACCGATAAACTCTGTATATTAGAATAAAATCCACGTTCCCTTTAAATTAGGCTGTCATAAGTTCTCTGATAGCAGTAATTATTATGGTAGTCTCAACATTTGCGTCTTCCAGCTCTTGTTATCATAAATTTCTGCAATATTCCAAAGTTTGTGCCTTAAAATATGATTTATAACAGCCATAAATCCATTGCTGACTCGTTATGATATACCAAACACGTTTGAAATGTTGCCAACTTGCCGCAAATAAGTACCAACATTATGCGTACCTAATATACCCGCTACTTACTGTTTAAAAAGTCTGCAGTGGTAATACTGGACAAAATGATGTTATTTATTCATTGACTTTGATATGTTATACGAGTGGTTATATAGTATTGAATATAATCATATATAATACTATATATACCTATATATATTATAGTCATGAATAAGGATAAAAGAAAAATAATTTCTAATACGGTGCTAGAGAAGCACTCAAACGTCTGTCTGTCTGTCAAACTTACACCTACAAAATAATGAAATTATTGATAATATTGTTTCAGTTATTATTCAACAAAGAAGCCACAATCAATGAAAAGTTTCCTGTAATGTAAAAATATAAATTAAGATGTGTAATGTGTGTGTTTAAAAACACACTGCATTGTGTTTGCCAAGTTATTAATCTTTCCTAAATGTTTTATTGTAATTTATCTACTATTAAAATATAAAAAATACGCTACCTATAATATATTATTTGACAAGCAATCGTAGTAACAGACTCTACAACAGTACGGTAAGCAACAGGGCCAAAAGCTTCCAAATCTCTTTAAAAGCTCCATTTGCAGCGCCATCTGTTTCCATGCGAGTGAGCTTGGAAACGTTTAAACAACCGGCCATTAGCGCATGCCGTAGTTCTAAACAACTCCGCTAGATGGCGGTAGCGTTCAACTTTAATGTTACTCCGAAAATATAACAGAGGGCGTGAGAGTCGAATGAAGTTGTATATTTTAACAATTTAAAAGTTAATAGTAATTTTTTTTTTTCAATTTAGATTCCGTGTTTAGGTTCTATAAATGTAAAATTTAAACAATACGTAGGTCCAATCTTTGTCTTGGTACCGCCCAGTGAAAGACATCACATACCAAATTAAATAATAACTGTGGACCTCATAGAAGCCATATATGCATAAGATGTACAATGGCCGTAATATTATATTAATATCAACATTAGATAAGTATTTGTCACTATCTTTCATTCATTTGATTTTTCCTCAGTACTTGGATAAATACGATTCTGAGAACGGAAATGCTTGACAACTATAGAAAATAATCGCGATGTAAACTAATTAACCGGATATCTACAATCGTTTATCTTTTTAATTCACATTTAATAAGAACACCCCGCACTGTTTCCATTGTGGTAATCTAAAGAATATTATAAGGCTGATAGAATAATCTTCATGTCTTATCAATGAATTAATCAGATATTTAAATTAATGATATTCTACAATATTGGTGAATGTTGTCGTCAAAAAACAAAACAAGCTTGAGTTTGCGGACCGTTGTTTATGTGGATGTGACGTCAGGCGCGCGCGGGGGTGCGGCGCGGGCGGCGAGGCGTGGGAACCGCGCGGCAGGTGCGCGCGCGCCGGCCACTGATCCTGAACACACACACCGTCACACACCTCAACATGTTTTACTATAAATACTCAAAATACGCACACATGTACGCTGCTCTCCGTAGAGTCCGTTATTGAGAAAGTTCCGCTTTTCCAATAAAAAGGCTCTAGGCTTTGTGACCATGATCTGGCGCCGGCTGAGCCATTTGTAAAAAACAAGAATAAAATCCAGTTATCAAGTTACGGAGGCTGAATGTTTAAATTTCTTTTCATTCATATTGGCACTTGGCACTCATTAATAAAAATAAAGACTTGTAAAAGTGTTTATAGCCACCATTAAAGAGGAGGAAGGAAGAGAATCGTTATTTCCGACGTAATTTTATAATAAATTATGTCAGTAATGTTTAAATGTTCATTCATTTAAATTGGCAAAAGGTTTGTTCAGATATAAGAGAGAGGAAATGGTAAACTATATCGATAACATCCTTTCGTTAAAATCATTCGAGCTAATTAATCTACTTTGATTTTTTTTCGTATATTGTCTTTAGTATGTCATTTGATGATGTTGTTTTGCTTTGATTCCAAAGAGGTAACGGTTCTATCCAGCGGAAATAAGCTAAATAAATTATAAATGCAAAATCCTGAAACTGGGTTACGTTTTTACTTTCTATCCCTTTCGAGTTTTATACCTTAACATTTGGAAAATATGAAGTAGACAAAGCATTATCTGTCATGTGCCAAACAAGTATTTTCATAGGAAGATAAGTACATACTTTTTATTATATTGCTATCCATGTATGTGTTAAATTATCTACTGATTAAAACTGTGTGCAACAGATGCATAATGAAACAAATATCGTGATTGCCTGCAGCTGCTACCCTCTGTTTGCAAGGGAATCCTTGGCAACGGACTGTCATAAACAACCATCATATAGGTACCATATTAATTGATCATCTGATTAGCACAGGAGGTGTTTGAGTTCATACACTATCTTGCAGGCGGAAACCCCCTTTCAAAACAAATGTTGTGTATGTTAGGTTTCTGAAAATACTTTCCAAGAAGAAGAAAATAACATAGTAAAACAATTAGTTGGCACTTAATGTTTTTCTTGATAATGTTTAAGTTATAAAGCAAGCTACTAATAACAATAATACTTGTTTGCATATATTTTATCAATATGTCTTACACAGAAGGGTTACAAATTACGCATAAAGTGTTTGTAGCTGCATCCCTCTACATACAAATTTTTTAATTGTACTTATCTACTTCAATCAGTAAACAACGCAAACAAAATATTAAGGTGTTGATGAACATTCGGAATTGTAAATTGATCAATCAGAAATCGACAATACATAACCTTTCCCTTTTCGTATAGAGAGAGAGTCGAAGAACTGCAAAACATTGGGCTAATTATAAGCTGGATTTATAATAGGCATACTCAACTGTAATACCGAACCGAAAATCAAAAACATACTATTTTTATGCACATATCTATTATATATCTATGTAGATTGTAGATGAAAGAACTAACAACACCCAACCGATGTAAACAGAGCTATTTGCCATAAAGCTCCATTTTCCGTAAAAGCCAATAAACGAACAATTAATTTTAAAAGCACGAACGTCTGAACTTCGTTGTTTGAACAAGTTTTAAAAACCTTACGTAATTAACTGTAAGTGAGTTACACTGACCGAGCTAGGGTTCAATAAAAGTGGAGCAAAAATTAAATTCGTCCGTGGAGGGGCCCCAGGGAGTTTTTGCCCTTTGATGTCGGTTAATGAAGTTCACTTGGCGAAAGGTCACTAACTTTTAGTTTGCGTAAAAGCAAGCTTTTATGGGGTTTAGATTCATTTTACGTCAGAAGCTGTGATGGTACTTATTGTTAATTCTCTTGATGCATTTTAAGGCATTTTGTTGTTGTTGAATATAAAGACCAAAAGAAACGACATCGATTTTGATATGCCTTGATTCAGCAGCAGTGGTGGTCGTGGTGGATTAAGATACTCTCTAATCTAGAATCTATGCAGGTAAACGTAACATCGCTTTACGCCTGTATTCCCCGAAAAGATAGGCAGAGGTGCACACCCATATTTCGCAAGTTAAAATATATTTATCTATTTTATACCTAAATGTATATACTTATATATCTTTTAGGTATGTAGACATTTTGGCAATTAGAATTGTTTACCACATACATATTTTATAGCTTCATAGTTTACATCACATTATATTCACGTTATCCATAGACCTTGTACAGTCCGCATCATAACTAGCTTAACATGTTAAGAAATATGTCAAATAATTGAAAGAAACCAACAATAATTCTAGTTATGGTTTTAAATTATAGAAACGTCCAAATGACAATCTGAGAATATTTAAAACTTTTTACTATATAAGAAGTTGTTCTTTAAATAATGGTATGTTAAATAAATTAAATGTTTATTTTTAATGAAAAAAACGAATTCACCTAACTGTGAAGTGTGTGGAACACTTGAAGACGTAATACATTTATTGACGGAGTGTGTCAGACTTCAGTCTGCTAGAGAAGTCCTACTAAGGGAGCTACACATAAATGTATACGACACGGGTATGTTTCACTATATATTGTCAACCCCTAACTCAGACGCTGCATACAGTGTATTTAAGTTTGTTTTGTTACGTTTTCTTTGTTAAATTTTATATATAGGGTATGATAGGACTGGCATGTACAAATGTATAAAAGTCCTTTAATAAATATAGAGAAAAAAAAAATTAAATGTTCAGCTACTTATGATGCTGACTGTACATTTCATAAAATCCAAAGATTTTTGCCTTTCTAAAATGATGATTTCTGGAACGATAAAAGTTAAGTACTAGGTGTATACAGAAGAATATAATTAAACTATTACACTGTACAGTCATCTCGTAATAGGAATGATGGTAATATCAAGGCAATTCAAAGGAACACAAATTATTATCGACATATCTTTATAGTTTTGAAATATCGATATAAAATTACAAGCAATATTGAATAACTATACTAATTTATTAATAATAACAATGGCGATATTTTGCGGAAACAAATAATTATTTTTATGCTTAATAATATTAGACTGTTATTCAGCAATAACAAAACGAGAATAGAATAAGGATAAAATAGTAACGATACACAATTCTTTCTCTACAGCTTCAACTTTAGTAAGGTTTTTAGTGAATAGTTTTATCCAAACATAAGGGAATATTTATGTTTTTTTTTTTGTATTATAACACCGTCTTAAACAATTAAAACGTATACTGCATTGCTTGCACCATTCACAATTAAATTACAAAGGTGTCGGTACCCGTAAATCTGCTCTTCAAAATAATATTCTAACTCCTAATGAGATTAATTAAATAATTATAAATTCAGTTACATCTTATTTTTTTCTTCGAGATTTTGATACGGTACATACCTGCCATGCAAATACGGTAAGGTAAGTACGTTTAGTATTAGTACTAACTATAAACTATTTCCGCCGTGTGGTGTCCGGCCTAGAATTGACGCATTGGGTGTCGCAAGAGGCGACTAAGGGAAAATTCAGAAGATGGGCAGCAGCGTCTTCTGTAACTTGACCACCAACACTGCGATCCCCAAGCCGCTTGTCAAGCGTGGGGATTATGGCAACCCCCCTTCTAAAAGGGGGAGGCCTTTGTTCAACAGTGGCCATCTATCGGCTGTTGATGATGATGATAAACTATTTAGATAGTACCTACGCGTAATCTTTCGATACCTAGACTAGAATGTTTAATTAAGGTAATTTAATTAGGAGGTCCTTTCTAACTTAGGGGTTGTGAGATAAGCTCACCAATATCTGCTTCCAATGCTGACTTGACCGTTGTAGGAACGAAAAATTCCAATGGGCATTGATTTAACTACAAAAACAAATAAAAACTAAACTTATTCGAAATTATGCAAGCAAAATCACGGCCAACAACTAGGGCGCTTGTAAATTTTAAAATCCCATTACGATATCAATTTATAGTCATAAATGATATCACCGATAATTCTATAGTAACAGAGGATTCAGCCCGCAGAGGCGTCAAGCCGAGAGCCCCGGGGCGGAGCCCGGCGTCTAGCATTGATTAATTTATTGTTAATGAGCTCACTGCTAAATACCGCGCTCCGGTTAACTAGCGATTGTATATACCAATTACCTGCACGTCCTCATTTAAAGGGTTAACTGTTGTTTTAATTGTAGTATGACTTCTGAAACCACTTTAATTTATCTTATATGCTGAGCAGTTAAGTGCAATTTGCTGCTCACTCAGTACAGTTACTCGTCATCTTAATTTATTATAAGCATCATGCAATTGTGATTGTCTGATTTTAGTTACGACTCACGACATTATAGATATTAAGACTGCCTCATTGGCTGTATGATTTCAATTTAGCATTTCATAGCGTAATGTGTTAAAAATTATTGCGAGGAAATTGTACAGTAAATGGCAATCGGATCCCCCGTTATAACGACAAGATGATGTTTATAGGTAGGTACTAACAAAATCTTAAGGATATTTGACGGTGATTTTTAAAAATTTCGTTTCTTCGTTTGATTGTTTAAGGACCACTTGATATATAGTTTTAAGGAAGCTGTTTATGTGCAATTCAATGTGTGCCAGACGGGCGCTTCGGTCGAGTACAATACCAGCGTACCACACTCGTGAAGCTCTCACGTCCTGCACCTACGGTTCAGGGATCCCTGTGAATGACACCGTAGCTTGAAGATATCTATACTTACGAAGAAGGGGTATCTCGTACCTCGGACTAATGAAAACACTATTTTATAACTCTTCAGGACTATTCAGGGAACGACTCGACTGCTTCTAAATTCTTCAAGTGATTCTAAGTTAACAAAAAAATGGGCTCTGCCGATGACTACAAATGACCCGATTTGAGCGCGCACTTAAGTACGACGCTCCTTTACCATAACGAGAGCCACCGCGAGCCGTTCCCCGAGACAAACTTTATTATACAAAATTATTACAAAATATACAGTTTTTTGCTTATTCTACTTATACCCTAATCAGTACGCAGGTGTGTCATACATCATTGGAATCCTGCTGATCCCACCTATCTAATGAGGTATAGTGGTACCTCCTAAGCCTTATGGCTGAAAAGTTGTGGAATGAAAAAGGGGAAAAAATTGGAAATTTTGGTGGAATATTATTTTTCTAGGCGATTATCTAGAAAACTACAAGAGCTAGGTTCGTGAAATAAACTGAAAGCGCTAGCTAATCTATCGAATTAGCGAAGTTAAGCTATCTAAACATTACATACCAAGCACATAAGGCACCATATACCCTTATGTGCCGATACAAAGAGTCTCATTTCATGTTATTGCAAAAAGGCTGTCCATCTGCCCATCCCTCTTTCAATCACGAGGATAAGAGTGTCTAGGGCATACTACGGCTGGGGCTAGTACTCAGAGTAAGTCTAGACCCAGGGTTCCTAACCGTTCATGATTTATGACACTCTTACCGTCATGATCAAGTCAAGGAATTCAACAGTGGGTTTTCTAAACTATTCTAGGTGTATGACTACCTGTTTATGAGTTTGAGTTTATTAACTAAATAAAACAAGACCTAAATTACCCTATTTTCAGTGACTCACTGTCCTGAAAACCTATCACAATGCTTTATTTAGCTGAAACGCTATTGGCGAAGTATCGCCGTAACTATCTATTCTAATACTATCTTTATTGCGTATAACTCTTAAGGTAATACAAATAACAATCGAATGTTGGTGACGCTTCGTCGCGAACATCTCTCCCGCCGTGCAGTGCAGTGACGACTCGGCTCGGTGTCGGCGCGGCGCTGCATCACTCCGGTGAGCGACGACCGCAGTCGCGACGCTTGCCGTCGCGATGCCCGCCGCCCCGCTCTCTCTGCTGTGTCTGGTGACGCCTTTGGTAGCGTGATACTCGCCACCACGTAGCTGTGTTTTGCTCTTGCATTTTTGGTAGGCGCATCTGCTCTGTGCGACGCCTATCATCGCGACGTTCTACCGCGACGGGGGTCGCCGGTTGGCGTGGTGGATGCGCCTGGCTAGCGCGATTCCGGCCGTCACGGCCTGGGCCGTAACGGGGTTCGCCGCCAGTGCTGTCGGTGTCTGTTGCGACGCCTGCCGCCGCGACGTAAATTCGCGGCGGGGTTCGCTGGTGTGCCGCCTGGTTTGTCCGCCTCATGGATGCGGTGTCTGCGCGCCGGTGATGCACAATGGTGCACGCGTTATTACGCGCGCTGATGACACGCGCTGTGGTACGCGTTAATGACACGCGCTGCTGTACGCGCTGTACTCGCGCGCTGATACGCGCTGTGGCACGCGTTAAGGGTACGCGTTATAACCGCGCGCTGATACGCGCTGTGGCACGCGTTGGTGACACGCGCTGCTGTACGCGCTATAATCGCGCGCTGATACGCGCTGTGGCACGCGTTGAGGACACGCGCTGCTGTACGCGTTATAATCGCGCGCTGCGGCACGCCTGCTGAAGGCGCCTGGTGATGCTGTCGATGCCCATGCGGTTCATGCCGCTGGGACGACATCTGACGCATGTGGTGCATGCGTTGTTGCGCGCCTGATGACGCGCGCTGTGGTTGCGTGCTGTGGCATGCACTGCTGGAGCGCTCTGCGGCGCTGTCGGTGCCCCTGCGGTTCACACCGCTGGGACTGCGGTCGGCGCATGGGGTGCATGCGCTGTTGCGCATCGGATGACGCACGCTATGATTGCGTGCTGTGGCACACGCTACTGGAGCGCCTTGCGGCGCTGTCGATGCCCCTGCGGTTCACACCGCGGGGACGGCTGCTGGCGCATGTGGTGCATGCGCTGTCGCGCATCTGATGACGCGCGCTGTGATTGCGTGCTGTGATCGCGCGCTGTGGCGCACGCTACTGGAGCGCCTTGTGGCGCTGTCGATGCCCCTGCGGTTCACACCGCGGGGACGGCTGCTGGCGCATGTGGTGCATGCGCTGTCGCGCATCTGATGACGCGCGCTGTGATTGCGTGCTGTGGCACACGCTACTGGAGCGCCTTGCGGCGCTGTCGATGCCCCTGCGGTTCACACCGCGGGGACGGCTGCTGGCGCATGTGGTGCATGCGCTGTCGCGCATCTGATGACGCGCGCTGCGATTGCGTGCTGTGGCACACGCTACTGGAGCGCCTTGTGGCGCTGTCGATGCCCCTGCGGTTCACACCGCGGGGACGGCTGCTGGCGCATGTGGTGCATGCGCTGTCGCGCATCTGATGACGCGCGCTGCGATTGCGTGCTGTGGCACACGCTACTGGAGCGCCTTGCGGCGCTGTCGATGGGCACGGCGCTAGACTACGCGTCTCCCGCCGGTGCCTTCCTCTCTCGTCTACTTCGGGAGTGGGATGAGTTTCTTCACCGGACGCTTGAGAGTGCCGCCAGCTGTGCGCACTTCAGCGGTCCGGACTTCGCCGTCTGCTCCGGGGAAAACTGCTACTATCCTGCCTCGCGGCCAAGTGTTGCGAGGCAGCTGACCGTCCGCTATGAGTACGGGGTCGTCCACTTGTAGACTGGGACCGCGGCCGGCGCATGCGGTCCATGGTGGTGACGCGCACTGTTGTCGCGCGTTGTAGTACACGTTATGAATCGCGTGCTGTGGCACGCGCTGCTGGAGCGCTCTGCGGCGCTGTCGATGCCCCTGCGGTTCACACCGCTGGGACTGCGGTCGGCGCATGTGGTACATGCGCTGTTGCGCGTCTGATGACGCACACTGTGGTCGCGCGCTGTGGCACGCGTTATGATTCGCGCGCTGTGGCACGCGCTGCTGGAGCGCCCTGCGGCGCTGTCGATTCCTCTGCGGTTTACGCCGCTGAGACGACTGCTGGCGCATGTGGTACATGCGCTGTTGCGCGTCTGACGACGCACACTGTGGTCGCGCGCTGTGGCACGCGTTATGATTCGCGCGCTGTGGCACGCACTGCTGGAGCGCCCTGCGGCGCTGTCGGTGCCCCTGCGGTTCACACCGCTGGGACTGCGGTCGGCGCATGGGGTGCATGCGCTGTTGCGCGTCTGACGACGCACACTGTGGTCGCGCGCTGTGGCACGCGTTATGATTCGCGCGCTGTGGCACGCACTGCTGGAGCGCCCTGCGGCGCTTTCGATTCCTCTGCGGTTTACGCCGCTGAGACGACTGCTGGCGCATGTGGTACATGCGCTGTTGCGCGTCTGACGACGCGCACTGTGGTCGCGCGCTGTGGCACGCGTTGCTGGAGCGCTCTGTGTAGCCCTTCTTGACGAGGGCGTCTATCTGTTCTGTATGTCTGTCTCTGAGTGCAGGTTTGCTGTCCAGCTTCTTCTCTATTGAGACGAGTCTCTTTATGGCTGTCTCGTAACTGTCTGGCATCCCTATGCGGCTGTCTTTCCACAGCATAGCGGTTTCTATGTGTCCATCTTCTAACTGTACGGTATTTTCACTCAGGATGTCCTCTGTTTGCTTCTCTGGGTCAGAGTCTGGGCGTCGCGGGTTGACGATCAGTGATTCTAAGGCGAAGAATTCGCGTAGCTGCTGTTCGAATTTCTGGTCAGCGTTCGTCAATCCGTAGACGTAATTCACCCGCTGACCCCGAGTTTCTGTGTGCGCACCGTGCAGAGTCCAACCGACCGATGTTAGCGACGCGACGGGCTGATGCTGCGGCCCTCTACGTACCTCGCTAGCTAACAGTAGGTGCCAGTTGTCTTGCCCAATAAGAATCTTGGGTGCGCCTGTGTTGTATATCAGCTGCTCTCTGATGTCTTGCAGGTGGCTGCATCGCGATATGTCCTCTTCACTGACAGTCTGCGGGGCGAGGTCGAGCTTCGGTATAGTGCGCGCTCTGAACGGCACTCTGCTGTCTCCTCTGCTCGCGAGCGTAACGGTGACACGACGCGAACCGGGTGTGTCGATCATAGTGTTTCCGATCGCTCCTATTTTAAGAGGGTCAACGCGGCCTCTAGCTCCGATCTGCTTGGCGACGTCCTCATCTATCAGCGACACGGTCGATCCGTCGTCGAGAAGCGCATACGTCGGCAGCTCTCCCGCCGGTCCGATCACTCTCACAGGCACTATTTTCAAATACGCGTGACTAGAGGTAGCACGCGAGCTCGCGACTGTCTCTTGAGTCGAGTTATTCACTGTTGGAGTCTCTGGCTTGTCGCTCTGCTCGGCCGCGGGCTTCTTACTGCCGTGAAGGAGTCTATGATGCGTCGCTGGACACCCCTTCTCACCACACTTCTTAGGTTTACACGTGTGACCATATCGCCTCGTCCGTAGGCAACGAAAACACATGTGTTGCGCTTTAGCGAGCTCCCATCTCTTCTCCGGCGACGCCTCTTTGAACTTAGCACAGTCGGATGCGTAGTGTCCGCTCTTGTCGCACAATCGGCATTTCGCAGTCGGTCTGTCCGTAGCTGTGTGAGTCCTCTGCGTCGCACGTCTCTGCACGGGCCCGTCGGCGGCACTGATGTTCTCCGGCGGCGCGAAAGCACTACAAAACCGAGCTTGTTCGGTGATATAATCACTGAAGAGGGTGAGGTTAGGCACTGAGTTATATTTTTCTGTGTACGTCCTGTACCACTGCACACGAAGGGAATTCGGTAGCTTCTCTGTGAGCACACGCATCAACTCAGCATTCATGAGGTAATGTTCCTTCTTGAGAGCGCGAAGAGTGACGATACCGCTCCGGACTCGACTCGCGAACGTACATATATCCTTGGGCGTTTCACTGCAGCGCGGCAGTCCTCGCAGTCTGTCTGTCTCCGCTTGTGCTATTGAGTCTGGACGGCCGAACTGCAGCTCCAGCTCCCTCATGATGTCGTCCGGTCTCGCATGTCCGATAAGTTCGGAGCTCACTGTCTCGAGCGCTCTCCCCCGTAGGCTCCTTCTGAGTCGCGCTGTGTTTTCAACGTCGTTGAAATATCCCCGTGTGGTCTCATAGATGGCACGAAATGACAACCACTCTGTATGCGCCCCGCTGAAATTCGGGAGCGTCATGATGACCTTCGACGCCGAGGGGTTGCTCGGAGTCCATGGTCCTATCTTCTTGTCGGCTAGCGACGCTATAGCAGACGTCAACTCCGTGATGAACGGACGGAGTGAGTCCTCAGCCTTGGAGTCCTCTATCTGTTTTGATGGCACTGTATTCTTCTCATCACTGGGTTTCATAGAAGGCCCTGTTAGCTGGAGGTTCACTATATTCTCTGATTCCGCAGGGGGTGGCAAGTCGTCTCCCTCGGCGGCGATGTCCTCCTTTCTGGACCTGAATCGTTCAGGCTCCGGCGCTTCTTCCAGCCAGGATCGCACGTACTCGTCGTTCGATATCCTGTCATCTATGTAGCCATCGTCCGACTCCTCTTCGGCTCTCTGTAACGCTAACTGGGCAAGCTCCAACTTAATTTTCAATAAGTCTTCACGTGCTTTCATAGCTTTTCTGTTTGACCGGTTCGTCCTGTTTGACGGCGGTCTCTGAAGTTCTTGACGGGCGTCACCCCGGGTAGTCATCGGCATGCTCTTATCGGTTGGTTTCATCGTTCTGTCTGAATAGTCCTTCTCTATGCGGGTTCCCCTTCTGGCACTCGACGTAGCTACGGGCTCAACTTCGACACGCTCCAACGGTATCAGGGTTAGTGTAGGCGTGTTGTTTCCGCCGGCCGCTTGCGGTGGTCGCGCCGACTCGGCGCCCTCGATCGTGGATGGTGAACGCGGGGGTAGCTGATGTCGAATGGCGGGGGGATGTTCTCTGCTCGCCTCCACCACCCGTTCTTCAGGCGCCTTGCCCTGCGATCTGGTAACCGGCATTCTTGAAGTTGGCTTGAAGTCGTAGCTATAAGTCTTCTGTCTTCAGCGGCACCCACACGGAGATCCGGCTCGAAGGACCATCAGATGTGCCAGACGGGCGCTTCGGTCGAGTACAATACCAGCGTACCACACTCGTGAAGCTCTCACGTCCTGCACCTACGGTTCAGGGATCCCTGTGAATGACACCGTAGCTTGAAGATATCTATACTTACGAAGAAGGGGTATCTCGTACCTCGGACTAATGAAAACACTATTTTATAACTCTTCAGGACTATTCAGGGAACGACTCGACTGCTTCTAAATTCTTCAAGTGATTCTAAGTTAACAAAAAAATGGGCTCTGCCGATGACTACAAATGACCCGATTTGAGCGCGCACTTAAGTACGACGCTCCTTTACCATAACGAGAGCCACCGCGAGCCGTTCCCCGAGACAAACTTTATTATACAAAATTATTACAAAATATACAGTTTTTTGCTTATTCTACTTATACCCTAATCAGTACGCAGGTGTGTCATACATCATTGGAATCCTGCTGATCCCACCTATCTAATGAGGTATAGTGGTACCTCCTAAGCCTTATGGCTGAAAAGTTGTGGAATGAAAAAGGGGAAAAAATTGGAAATTTTGGTGGAATATTATTTTTCTAGGCGATTATCTAGAAAACTACAAGAGCTAGGTTCGTGAAATAAACTGAAAGCGCTAGCTAATCTATCGAATTAGCGAAGTTAAGCTATCTAAACATTACATACCAAGCACATAAGGCACCATATACCCTTATGTGCCGATACAAAGAGTCTCATTTCATGTTATTGCAAAAAGGCTGTCCATCTGCCCATCCCTCTTTCAATCACGAGGATAAGAGTGTCTAGGGCATACTACGGCTGGGGCTAGTACTCAGAGTAAGTCTAGACCCAGGGTTCCTAACCGTTCATGATTTATGACACTCTTACCGTCATGATCAAGTCAAGGAATTCAACAGTGGGTTTTCTAAACTATTCTAGGTGTATGACTACCTATTTATGAGTTTGAGTTTATTAACTAAATAAAACAAGACCTAAATTACCCTATTTTCAGTGACTCACTGTCCTGAAAACCTATCACAATGCTTTATTTAGCTGAAACGCTATTGGCGAAGTATCGCCGTAACTATCTATTCTAATACTATCTTTATTGCGTATAACTCTTAAGGTAATACAAATAACAATCGAATGTTGGTGACGCTTCGTCGCGAACACAATGATTAATGTAAAAACTAGATCTTGCAAAGTATTATGCTCTATTAATACTCTTGATCCGGTAGACGTAACATTTTATATTCAATAGTTTTATGAACAAAAGATGTCAAAGACATTCAAAGCAGATAATGTTAAATTGTCCAACAAAGACAGGAAACACTGGCTTGCAGTAAATACAAAAACATAAGACAATAACGCATTCAGGATTCGCTACGATTTCTACCATTGTAGATGCCTTGTAATGCCGAAAAATAGTTCTTCATAGCTTTCTGTAACTACACCACCTTTACGGAAGTAAATAGTCCATCACGAGGGGCGAATCGAATAAATGTATGGAGATGACATCATCTTTTTTTAATGCATAATGTTGCAACTATATAATCTACGACATGTGTCAATCCTTCATATTTTTCATTATATTTAATTGATACTCGTCTGATCATCTGGTGATTTGTCGACTTGTCGAGGGCCCTAGTTCCATAAAGTTCTGTTAGATAAAAGAAACCAAGAAATGTGAGTAACTAACACACCTGTTCTCCTCGATGACCAATAAAAGCGTAAACATAACATAACATCACGCCTGTATTCCCCGAAGGGGTAGGCAGAGGTGTACATATAGTACACGCACATTTCGCCAGTTATGTTGTAAGTTCCAATGTAATAGGGGGCGAGCCTATTGCCATCAACCGGGCACAAATCCAGACTCCGTGCTGCTACTGACAATTACCTAATGGAAAACTCAGTAATAAAAGCGTGATGGTACAATATAACGCACTCGTGCAGAAGTACACCCTTAGCGTAGAAAGCCATCAAAATACGAGTATCTGAAGACTGTACATATTTAATTAGTTGAAGACGATAGATACACATGTTCCTACGTATGCTTTTGTAACCTTTTCTTGTTACGTAACGCAGATCGCGTGTCTTCTATCAACTTAATGTGCCGCTCGCTAAAAGCTCTCATTAATGCCTCGGTAATTATGTAGCGTTGCATGAGGCTATGCATTTAACATTTACATTATTAACAGTGGCAAGTAAACATACGAGTTAGTCTTGATTTCCTGTAAAGGATAGCCTTCCGGTGGAGGCGAACGGGATCGGGAATTTATGACCAAACTCTCCTGCAGCCTGACTACTGTTTCTAAGCGCAACTACAACGGTTTTTCAATTCTTAGCTATAAGACATCGTACGTAAGACAGCCACATACGTTACATCGGTATGAGCAAGTTATGGCAATTATGTAGATGACACAACATTTTATTTTTTTGCCCTTAACATGTTTCGTCGTCACAGCGGCATGCAAAATACTTAAAACTATTTATTATTATGTTTATATAATAATAACAACTTTTAATATGACACCAAACATCCTTACTATTATAAATTAGTCAGTAGTATGAATTATTCGTTAATTAGGGCCTATATTTAGACGCGAGGTCAAGAGTAAAAAATTGACATGGTTATTTGTGAAAGAATTTATTAATGGAATAGAAACCTTCGTATAACAACCGTTTTCGCAATTCAATACAGAATTTTTAAAAGGGAAGCTGCGTAATAGACTTGGGCAAAGCGTTACAGACCAGAGGAGCCATGCAGACACAACTCTTTCGGATTTTTTTTAATCTGTGTAGCGGTAAATTTTTATCCTGAAATCCTTTGATTATAAACAAAAACCTAGCAATATTATTATGACACTTCTCAGTAAGTTTTAACAAACGATAAGTGTAACATAACATGTAAATTATTTGCATTATAAGGAGATTACAGAGCTACTTTGGACGTAAATTATACACATAGATATCCAACTTAACTACATTACGCTGAAGTCAAAGTATCGACAAGCGCAATATCGTTGGATGCGTGTGCGCCGAACTGACGCACGGGCCCGACGATGTTGAAACGTTTCCTTCGAGCCGGGGTTTCGTGGAACACCGCCCGCCATCACCGCTCGGCTAATATTGTGATTCATATCGCATTGTGATCACTGTTAGTAAATATTCAATCATTACGTCCAATGGAACATTTCATAAATACTTTTCACTGTTTTCGAAACGTTTTGCGTTGAGATTTTTTCTGTTAACATGCAAAATTGTTTGGTTGGCTTTCTTCTTAAGCATGGATACGTAGATCTGAGTTGGAAACAATACATTTTTATACTTAAGTAGATTTTTATACCACAATTAAGTACCTACTGAAACATACCAATAAGTTGATAACGATCTAAATTTAGATGTATAGTTCAAGCACAAATTGCAGGCATTTTGTAATTGATTATAATAAATACTTGAAAAATTACAAAAGTAAAAAAACTTGGATTAAATTGTCTTTTGCTAAATAAATAGTCTATATTCCTATTAGGGGAATACACACATGTTAAGGCGTACTTTATAAAAGTTTACACGTTAGAAAAGCTCTAGAAGCTATGATAATTCGATGCTCTACTATTATATTATAAGGTAAGGAGTATAAAATGATCTCCGTGGCCGATGGTATCGGCTGGCGAGGAGTCGATAATGTGGGAACAGCGGCACGCACCTGCCTGTCACGGCCCGCCTGCCGACGCTGAACTCCGGGCATTTTAGCATACTATAAGAATATTGCATAACGTAACATAACCGCCTTTATAATGCGTCTTAAGTGTCTTTAATACTCAGGCAACGCTGGATTTCATAGCCCCTTTTTATAGAACACTTGATATAACGCTGGTCTAAAGACAACCCCAGTATTTTTTATAATAAGTATAAACCTGTGGCCGAAAAGCAGTTAAAAATATAAAACAAAAACGTAGTTTAGTACAAAGATGTGAGTTTGAAGTTATGTCATAGCCTTTCCCCTCTTATAATTAAACTTAATAACGTCATTGAGCTGTCCATCGATACTGTATCATGCAACCGACTTGAAGAATACATGCATGACGATCGATTCATTAAAAAACAACATCAATTTGTCAAGCTCGTACAAAGCACGACAAGAAACAATAGCAGACCTCAGTTATATTACCGGCGCGTTAACAGTAGCGTATAACTTTGACCAATTAATAAATCTCGTTTATTGTCAAGCGACCATTTATTTTCAGGGATTGCTAAATTGTCTTTAATTAATTTTAATTGAGAGTCCTTACCGAGTCTTTGCGAGGAATGTTATTGCGAACGCCCGCATCGACGTCATGTGGGGTAAATATGACCCCCATACTTAGGAATTCACACGAAACCCAACTTCACGGATCGATTAATTGCTTTCTGCAGTTTTAATTAGAGAAAACAAAACAATACAAAGTTTACCACACGTCCTGCTGTCGGAAAGCATTAGGGACTGGAATGTTACATTTTCTAGAATAGAGATCTAAGAATCAGGACGAAATTAGCTCTTAAAATGACTCGGCTACATTTACTTCCAAAGAAAAAAGCCGAACCCGAGACGCGATGTATCTACAAGGGACACAATGATTCGGCTACAGATTACATCGGTCGCCGTGTAAAATTTCACTTGCTAGAAATCCGGCTGTTTTCCGGGCTTCCCGGCCCATCCACAATGGCGTCCCTTCCGGCCAGGTTCCCGCCAAAACAGAAATAAACTGACCCAGTTGCGCGGGCGCACGTCCGGCCCGCGCGCGCTCCGTCTACGATCTGCATTTCCGGTTCACTTGTAATTTTTTATGGCTAATGATTTTTTCAATCTGCCTGTCATAATGAAACATGGTGAAACTAATTATATCTCACAGCGACCGTTTCGTTGTGGTTTTTATAAAAGCTTGTTATACCTTTGGTTTTTTAGGTTGACATGTTATTTATGTATTTATAATGAACTTCGCTGGTGAATTAAATAATGTTACGACAGCATTCAATGATGTCTATGATGAAACAAATATTACAACCAAAGGTATAAAACTAAACAGAGGAGAACAATTGTTCTACAGTAGCTGTGAGCTACATTTTTTTCACTCTCTATTGATATCAACTAAACCATTTTCCTACAGTGCTAGGCGTATCTCCTGTCAAACTAGTGAGTATTATTTATTAAATTTATGCATTACTAAATGAAAGCATCAAGTAAGTAAGATTTTTTCTTGTCTCGTCATAATTACTCATCAATTTCTAAACTTAGAAATTGCACAAATCGTTCCTGTGCTTTGCGCAAATGTTCTAAAGTAGAGATATAACTTTGCCAACAACAATTTTATATTCAACGACAATTAAACATATAAAGCCATTACTCGCTCTGCCCTGAGCCTGACACTACTCATCATAACTATTCGAAACTTGAAGAAGTGACATACGTCACCTTGACAGTTGTAATTATTACATTACCTCCAATTAGGCAAAGGCAAACAGGAAAATAAATGTCAAAGATCTTGACGTAGGAATCTTGGGCGAAGAGCGTGACTGAACTTATTTTTACTCTCTTTCTTTACCTATCCCTAAAAAAGGCTTTGTTTTTTATTAAAAATACAAGGTGCCTTCATCGTAAAATTATATTTTTTATATACCATTTATTAAAACAATAGATAAAACAAAACACGCATAGGGTGTGCAACGTCTACGAGCGTGTGTATGAAGAAGTTTGCATAACTCGCGTGATTTTTGGAGCGGAAAGGGACGCAGTTACCACACCACATGACCTTGCTGACGCTATGCTGCGCAGGCGCACGACCTACAAAACATCTGGATCTTGCATCAAAGGACGCTCAATCAGTCCTGGAATGAAAGCATTTCACAGTGACATTTGAAGGATGATTTAAGACGTAGTTATAACTGAAAACAAGATTTTTTAAGTTCGTTAAACGTTTTGATGTAAGTATTTAAAATTAAAATCATAAATATGGTGTTAGTAAAGTACTTACCTCTAAATTTCGGATGATAACTTTGATAAGTATTAAAATTGTATAGCGAACAATACCTAAAGTAATAATCCCAATGTATTAACTAAAGCAGCACAAGGTTCTCCCGCAATTTTTTTTACAACAAAGTGATCCTATGAGGGTTCCGTTTTTCCTTTTGAGGTACGGAACCCTAAAAAGGACAATTTCGGCCAGAAAGAAACGGTTGACCTTGTCATACGCTACGTGACCTAAAAATGAACATCTGTAACGTACGAGGAATGATACTAAGATCTCTCTATAGGCTCAGTATTCTATAGTAGATACTTGTTCATACAGTTACTGCGTATTAACATATATAAGGTTATTTTGATTATCATAATAGGTTTGAAAATGATACGTAGCGTTTCTCTTTGCTTCCTTTTAGGTTTTGTCAGTGGTACAGGCAGTAAGCGAAGTCGAGTAAATAAGACCAAATATTATTATTAATTAGGCGGATCAGGCCCAAATGTAACCTTTTATTTGTACTTAACTACTTATCGAGTTGAGAATTGTATTATCTACTTAATTTTGAACTGTATCGCCCACCCTTAATAAACTGAATATTCCAAATAAATAAAGTTTCCATCTATGAGTTATATTGAAAATATTTTCACACAAGTCCTTCTTAGTTTTTTAAAATAGTTATTCAGTCCACGGGCTTTTTATTTTTTACTCCTAAAAAGGAGGTGGCAGCCGTATAACCAACCTGTAATTAAAACGTAACACCGGTAGTCGAGCGTGTTTTATATCCTCTATCAAATAATAAGACATAAACACTGTTTTAGTATATAATAATGTGCGTCATTAAACATTGATGTCGCCGTATCGATCGGTGTGACGTGACTGTTGATTTTTAAATATTTACGTTATTTTCTCGGGTAATAAATATAAGGTAAAATAATCAACGCTTTACATCGAACTTAGTACCTAAGTAAAATATACTTTACCACTGAAAAAAGAAGAGTTTTCCTGGAAGAGCTTACATTTATTACAGATCACATTTGTTAGGACACGCCGCGCATCGTTTTAACTTAAGAAAAACAAAGTTATCCACAGCCAGAATCCAGGAAAAAAATAGGTATAAGTACAATACAATTAATGTCTTAAAATACTTTAATTACCGGTTAGATATCAATTTACAGGTTAATAATAATCCTCATATTTTGATTAACCTGAATTAAAAACAATTTACAGGAACAAAGTGGTAATGCAGGCATACTTTACTTTTTTTACTTTAAAGATAGCTCTGGTAAATTAGTCTAATTGTACCTTCCTCTATATTTGGCCATACTTTTATTTAACCCCTCCACCCGTGATGTTTAGTTGTCTTATGTTTATATTACGTATCTACTAGTAATACAATCTAGTGCTTACTATACATAGAAATAAATCATATTAAAGTGCAGTAAGTACAATCCGAGGCATCGCATCGTCTAGACGCGCCCCCGCGGGCGGAAGTAGCTGTTACGAAATTAATGCGGCTCTAATTAAATAACAAGCTCCCGCGCCCGCCATCTTGTCGTTACTGTCAAAATAGAACTTCCCTGTCAACAGGAGCCCACTTCTGTGTAAATGTAAACTGGTATCTTTTTCCATTGAAATGTACTAAGTACTGATGAAATATTTACTCTTGTCTCTTGAATCGTGGAATCTGTATCTACACGGATCGCACAAAAGGAATTTACATACATATTTAGAGAATTCGGGCTTTACTTTAGTTTACATACGAAAAGGTTCATCAACATTTAAAAGCCAAATCCAACTGTAACCGTATTTAGCATTTAGCTTTAAAACGTAGGTACTTGGCGCAGATAATCTTTCATTAAATTTTCTGTCTTATATAAATCTCGTTCAGATTTCTTCATGGGGACCAAAATCTGTGTAACTTGCGATAACTATTCATGATTTCCTTATGAAAGACAACATATTCGGCGTTTTTGTTCCAATATACCTAACTGTAGTTTCGAAGAACTACAATTTAGATACCAATTCATACTGGAATGACTAGAAGGAACATAAGAAAGAAACATTTCCCCCCTGATGCATCACAACCTCCAACGCGATACATTTTAAGGAAGTACACAAAAATCTATATTTATCATCCACAAAGACCATTATTGTCACTTTGTTAGAACAAAAATCGGTCTCTTGCGAGATAAGAGCGCGGCCCCTTTGTCGGCTAATTTCAAACGGTGCACACGCGTCTTACAGACACTTTCGGGGAACGAGAGGTCCGGGGTTCGAGCCTGGCTAATCAGCCACCGATACGTCGCGTTTAACCAATGTTCTTAGAAATTATAAACGTGAATTTGACCCGTGAACGCCTAATGATTATACGTAGAATAAGTTTGGAATGTTTGGATATTTATTCGTACAAAAGAAATATTTTAACTTAAGTGGTAATCAATATACTAAGTGGTCAATTTTCAATACTTCTACTTTCAGAATATATATTATTATATAAAAATATCATAATAATATGATCAGTTTTTATATCCAATTCAAGTAAATCACTAAATCAAAAGCTTCCATTGTTTCAATCTCTACATATCTTCATCTCTATTAAAAAGTAAAACAAGTATATTTTTACGGCTAGTATTTAATTAGTGTAGACCCAACCAGTGTTCAGTGGTAGCGTTTCGGTGGCGAGTATTGAGTGGTCCCCATCGGCCATTACGATCGCTATCTGAGGTCCGATCGACACGACCGCGCGTCGCCCGACAAATTGCTACCATTTTATTTTGTTCCCTTTGTTCTAAGCGATGTTCGTCTTTTAAGTATGTAGGCTAGATTGAAACGAAAGTAAATGAAATCTTCTACAAGGCAGAAATAATTGATTTGAGTTAGTTGAATTTTGAAATAATAATGCAGTTAGCTGAAGATATAGGTGAAGGTTTTGTTTAAATGTACCACCAATATTATGTTCGCTGGTTTAAAAGTTCTTTAACACAGTAAAACTTAATAGGTAGCTACTTCCAAATGCCCTTTGATATTTTTGTAATGCTACTGTTTGGTTTTGCTATGTTTTTCCACATAGTTTTATATTATTTATACTTAAATCTAAGACAATTCAAACGTAATGGTCGGTGTCTGCTAAGTTTTAACGGCTAAACCGCTACGAAATTTAATTCGTCGTAGGCCGTCTTTTACTTGTGAAAATTTTCCACACGGACGAAAACGTGGACGGAAGTCAGTTTTTTAAACCACAAATTAAGGTCATAGCATACATATCAAGCCGGAAAGGGATCAACACCGTATCAATTCGAGCCGTGCAGTATTCTTTGTATAAAACTCCCTGCTGCAACGCACACTCGGAATCGTAACGTTATCGCCTCGCCTCGGGACAAGCTCGAACCCGCGAGCCCGAAGCACGGCGTCGCCTAGCCGTAGCCGAGTCGTCGTATCCGAGCAACTGATCCGCTTTGGTTACGTGCTTACGTAAGGTTGACGCCTGTTAGACGGCGAGGCGAAAGGCGATACGGTGACGATCCCTTTCCGATTTGATATGTGTGCTATGACCCTTAATATGTCTACATATAATTGCAGCTACCGTATGACTCATAAAGTCTCGCTGGACACACCTCACCGTAATGAATATGAAATTTATTGGTCTGTTATGAGCTAATAACACTGTTTATTCATAATTATCTGCCGCGACCAGTTCCGCGCATTTATTTCCATAGTACCGTATTTTACCTGGAGGCACATATTTCTCACAGTTCACTATCATTTGTATTTTATATTAAGGGGTAGTTAGGTCCGAACTTTAAACTAACGATAGCTTTCAATTGTACAGTTGAGAAGCTTCTATCACAAAAAAGTATTGAGATTTGTACATTATAGCATGTTTATAAAGCTGATTCCACTTTGCTTGCATAAAATTTTGTCGAGTAGACATATAAATTCCTTAGAGATAAATCATAGATGCGATGTCAATAGGATGTTATCGATAATAGTTAGAGCTTCGTGCGGTCTAAGTATGACAGCTTAATAAATTCAATAGAGCATACATATTGATACGTCGCTAACTGAATGCGTTCTGAAACTATTAATTCCCTTTTACAAATAATGATAGCTATCTAGATTTCATCCTCTCGTAATTTTTCTTAGTGTAATTTAAACTTTCTTTTAAATCGAAAAATAATAACATTATTACCGATGTTTTACTGGAAGGAAACCCAGTGTAACTTTTTTTTAAAGCTAACGAAACTATCGCGTTGTCGTATTTATTTTGTTATATCACAAATGAATACCGAACAAATCATATTCTGTATTTGAGTAGCTACAAAACATACTCCAAGAAATTTGAATGTGTGAAGATAAGGCGCTTTTAAAACTCATTAATAGTTTAATACCAATAATATCATCATAAGTTTTATAAAAAACATACAATATTTTCATCATAAAGTCTAGTCAGCAAAAACCAATGTGTTTAAGGCTCACTGTTTAATTAAGAAATTATCATAAAGCATTATTCAGAGTCATAAACGGCTAACTGCGATAGAAAGCTATGTGTTATCCATTCAAGAAACAGGCTACTGTCTTGTTAATATTATAATTATTTCCCTAATGTAAATTACAAAATAATCGAGCGTCTTCCGGTCCATAATTACATCATACATCTAACATCTTATATATACTTATCGTAATCTGTATCTTTAAAAAAGTAGGTATCTTAATAGTATGTGATCATTCCACATTCAATTTATTAGAAATCATGGGCTTGAAATCAAAATCATTTCCACAGACAAAGAATGAAAGTCTGAATGAAAACATACTCAATAAACTTTAGTTTACACCAATAATTGAGTCGTTATTTTGTAGAAAGAAACGAACTAGAATTTTGGCAGACATCAATTATTATGTACCTAATAGCAATTTAATAACACTTTTGTATAGTGTTAGAATTAGTTTGGAAAAGACTGAAGTTTATCTTCATTCTTGCGTATAGTAATGTAGTCTTGTCTGGTTTGATACTTTAGAAAGCACGCACCAAAGGTGCAGTAAGCCTTTCAAAGTTTATAAACTTTGGTGCAGTAAGCCTATCAAAGTTTATAAACTTTGAAAGGCTTACTGCACCTTTTCACCTTTGTATGAAGAATAAAAAGCGTTTTATGACGTTTAAATCTTCTTCTAAACACAAAATTTTCTTTAGTTTTACAAGATCTGATCCACGTATATGCACTAAAAATATTTAATCCGTGATTAGAAAGTACAAGTACAAGGAATAAGATAACAGGTGTCAGGATATTGCTGCAGAATTATTGTAACCCCAAGCTTAATGTTTACCAACGCACTAAGTTAAGTTAGATTTCCATATAACGGGTAAAGTCAGCTGCATCGAGGTTTCAATCGTTATAAAATCACATAGCATTGTGAAGGTTCTATTAAAGTCGGCGGCAGTAACTCATTGCCTATAGTAAAAGTAGTTGGAGATTATCTGAACAAGATTTGTACCCTGACTAGGTTGGCTGTACAACATTAACTAATTCCAAAACAGCTCTAAACACTTTTATAATAAAGTTGAAATGTAGTTTATAGGCATTAGAATAGAGTATAATTTTGTTTGAGCTAGGCTGGTCGTGATGTTGTTTTGTGTGTGTGTAGGTGAGACACTGGTCCACAGTACTTGGGCGGCAGGTGTTCCGAGCCAGCCTCCTCCCACTGCCGGCGCCGATCTCTCGATCAATAGAGATCAATGATCTACTCGAGATTTAAACACTAGCTCGAATGCCCGGGTTTACCTCGATTTATGTGAATTCGGTTAACGAGGCAGAAAAAGCTTAGGCAAGGTTCATTGTAATGTCTGTGACTGTCAATGTTTTGAGATTTCAACGTAAATAATTAAATCGTTCTAGAATGGCTTGGTTGATGTAATAGTAAGACTTACGTTTACTATGATTTTGACTGATTGTGCACTCTGCTGAGTATTCTTACAGTAAGAGACAGATAGAATCCTTAGTCAGTTTCGCACAAACCATACGTTTCATCATCATCATCAGCCGTAAGGCGTCCACTGTTGAACGAAGGCCTCCTCCTTTTAGAAGGGGGGTGTTGCCATAATCCCCACGCTTGGCAAGCGGCTTGGGGATCGCAGTATTGGTGGTCAAGTTACAGAAGACGCTGCTGCCCATCTTCTGAGTTTTCCCTTAGTCGCCTCTTACGACACCCACGGGAGGAAAGGGGGTGGTCAATTCTAGGCCGGATACCACACGGCCCCGCACGGCATACGTTTGGTTAGACTAGACTGAATTTTTATGGTCTAAAGACACTTCATCCCTTTTGTATGACATCGAGAAAGATGAAAAGCTTACCAAAAGTTGCAGAAAAAATTAAACAGTAACTAGGTATACAATCATGATAGTTCTCTTTAAACAACATATAACTACCATTTATCGTAATAAACTTATGTTTAGTAAGTATTGATAAGTGAACTCATGGAACCACACTCATTACCGATCTTTAACTGATAGGCTTGTTACTTTGGTACCCGTATAAGAATTAATACTAAATCGATAAGGCGACATTTAAAGCATTCGTTAACCTTTAAGGGACCTACTCGGTGTCCTGTGCACTAACTGCGAATTTACATCGTGGACTAAAGTCCGAAAGATAGAAAATGTGATTAAAAACTCTTTTCCTCGCTAAGTTCTCTTCCCCTCTGTGTCTGGAGGTTAATTATCTTCGGAAAAGTTACTGATATCATTTAACATGGGCTTTATACTGTAGATGTCAATTTAACTTCAATTTAGGTAGTTCTTAGGAGACCAACAACTGTTTTTTTTTTATGTTTTAAGACATCACTTCTCCTGTGTAAGGCTAAGGATAGCATTTACTGATACCTATTTACTAGGTAAGCCCATTGCTGTTAATCAAGACGATCCAAGCCACGTGCAGACGCTCAGAATTTTCTGTCAGAATACAACTATCCGTTACAGGAATACTAACCTACTCCTGTAACGGTTAGTTGTATTCTGACAGAAAATTCTGAGCGTCTGCACGTGGCTTGGATAGTCTTGATAAACAGCAATGGGCTCCAGACAGTTCACAATGTAACTATCTAGAACCGACCACACGCTCGACAGTCGCGTTTGAAATTAACAACATATCTTTCTTGTTGGTGAATCAATTACAATATTCCTCTAAACTCGCCTTTGCTTACATTTACTAATTAATGTAAAAAGTCTTAACAAAATAGTTCCCGTGTTCGTTTACACTCCGACATAGTGGGTACATTAAGCGATTAGATTGGCTACCGACTTCGAATAACGTTTAGTCTATTACCATCAATCTGTGGTCAGCAATTAAATTGCGAGAATTGATTCGTTAACAAGCGTTACTAAATTAGTTACCGTGCCTCTATACTATAGATCTTTGTCAGTACAGATATTTTTAGACATCGACTAAATAGATTATTCCATTAGAATAAAATAATTTAATGAAATATGTACTAACATTTATTTAGCGTTAATCTGTTTTTATAACTTTGAATTGCAATTTAATTTATTAGGGACGCGATGGTTACTACTTTTATTTTTAATTCGATTTTGTATGAAAATATAATAATTAAGCCTTTAAAGTTAAGTAAAACATACCTATGAGCTTCATTATTGCTGTAGTAGGGTAAATTTAGGCAGGATATAGCATATTTGAAGTAACCAAATAAATCTTTTAATTAACCTAATGAAGTATATTGGAAGGAAACGAATTTTATACCTTTTATACCAATAGACAAACGAGATACCAGATTTTTTGCCTATTTTATACTAAAGACATATGTTTCCTTCATTAATTAATTAAAACCATAAAAATTATATTTATTTCAGAAACAGCTGTCATTTTTTATGAATTTGCCAAAGGAACTACAATCATTAGTATGTAAATGTAATCTAAGTATAATCTAAAGCTGGTTTTGTGTATGACTCAGACTCACGTCAAGTGATATTTAGATTTTGTCGGTCGATGCATTGATAAATAGCTAAATACTCATGTACTTAATGGACACACGTTTAACACAGAACATACTAAAAGTACCTTAAACTTTATTTCAATGACCATAAGACTCCAATTAAAACTAGACATGAATTGCATAATTTGACAAATATTATCTTAATCTTGTCTACATTAATTTTTAAACTAAAAGGAGCGATATAAAAACTGTGTGATTCATCAACAAAAAATATTAATTATTGTAATGAGTACCTATTCCATAATGGTATACAAGATTATTTTAAGCGTTCCTACTGAGCTGAAAATAATATCATTCACATATGTTAAGTTATTGATGACGTACAGAATGGGTAACTATTGCGTAGGTGTTGCGTGTACAGAAACTGAACTGTTTGATTGATGCGCTGTTTTAGCATTATCGACATAATTAAACCTAAAGGTAATAAAGGCTGCAGAGCCTTTTAACAAAAGCAAAGCGCAGACAGCGTAGTTAAGTTACCTATCAATAAATTCGCACTAGAGGCTCATATTCATGGAATAAAGCGCAAGAGTTATCTTAATTAGCAAACTTCCACGATAAAGTAAAAAAACAAGAAAAATGTCTAGTTTAAAAATAGAAATCAAATTGAAACAAAAACTCTTAAACCCCATTGTAGACTGCAGTCTGTAATTCGCCAGTTAAAACACATAGTTGTGCGGGTTATTACACATGATTACGAGCCGTTGACCGCTCACAATATCTTTCGTGTAGACTTCGGATTATTTCTATTGAGAGCAAACAAATTGATACCGTCCACAATCTCGCTACATTAAGGCTGTATTATCTACTTGTAAGACCCCACTTTAAATTAATAACACTGCCACGAGAAAATGATTTATTTCTCGAACTCTGTACATACTTTTTTTATGTCTATGGCTAATACTTATCGTCAGTTCTTTGTCGCAGTCTGGAAATATCATTTATAACCTAAGTGTATGACCCAAGTGACACAAGAATTTAAATTTCTAGAATAAGTAACTAAGTGCAGAAATATATTTATTGCGTGGGAATTGAATTCTCAGTGCTAACGGCTCTGATTGAAAATGGCCAAAAACCCAAAATGAAAGGTCCATAATTGTACATTTAATGTTAATATATTATACAAAATCCACATAGATACATGTATGGATAATTATACCAACCTTTTTCTTAATTAACATGCTTGAGTATCTAATATATACCTACTATAGAGGTTCTTTTGAATCCAAAGCACCGAAGCAAACAGTTGGAACCATTGCTACACTGACAGAGTATATTATCTTTCAGTTTATACACCTACTGTACAATGCTACGCCAAAAGTGCCCGATTAGTCAAGGAAATATAAATTTAATAAAAGATAAATGAAACGCGATACGTGCAGTAAAGTCGTTTCGTTTCAATAACACGGTTTATACTTCATATTGATGGGAGTAATTAAAATCAGTCCAGTTTTCCGAGTCACAACATCCAATATAAATTTGAGCGCTGTACGTTAGAAGCACGTTTGTAAAGTGTTGCGCTGAGAGGGCTCGCTGACGGGGCCGCGGCTCCGCGTTATTTATCACACAGGATACGTAATGCTTTTAAAATTTATTTGCGTTTTACTCCGATGACATGGCAATGCATTAAAACGAATGTCCTCTCCCAAACATACATCTCTCATACGAAGCTGCTTTTTACTTCGAACTTTTTACAATACCTTTTGTAGTTCTTCATTCATTGAAACAAAAATAGAATTATTAAACCAGCGACAAGCTACTGTTCTTTTCTTTATTTTTTAATGCCAGCCATTCATTATTGTACACTCTTTATTGAGATCGCAACATTATTAATAAGCTTTTTGATTACAATCGTGTTACAACGAGAGTATAAAAAAGAGGTCATCATTTGTCCGTGCCGGCCGACAGACAGACAATTTGGTGTAGATACTTATCCGTGGTCCATACGGTAACGGTAGCTCGGAGCATATGCGTACGGACACACATACACACAAGCACACACGTGAGACACACACACGCTTGACGGCAATGAATGGGATGCTGCCACCGGCGATTATAGATAGGGTTACCAGAACACAATAATATTTTATCGACACCGAAAATCACGACTAATTTAAAAACGGAACGATTGAATTAGATAGAGGTATTTAACCGTAAGTGGCTCTCTTAATTGTTTATAATGACAGTGGTTGAATTAGCCGCATTCAGAGTGAAGATAAATGATCTTAATCAAAATGTGAAAGCTGCGATTGGTAAATTACGTTGACGGTAGTTCAGTGCGGTGGCACAACCCTATAAATAAAACAAGGTAGATTATTGCGCGTGTAAGCGTGTTTCCCACGGCGTGCAAAACGAGTTCTTGGCTGGAGATAAGCTGAAACTTACCACGAGGCCGGCTAAATTAGTACCTCAGTGACAGTTTCCTGTCTCCTTTACATGTTCTCTATAGTCAAAAAGAACGTGTTTTCATATACAACCATCATATTAGTTGTAATAAAAACCTTGACGTAGACATGAGCTGTAGGTACTTACACAATAATCACGACGCGTGACAACGGAAGTTGTTGTAATGCTTGTACAATATTTCTGAGCCTATGCGATAGGCTCTTGTTTCTTTTTGACAGGTAACATGGTTTTGAATTTTTTTCAAAATGTTGCTAATGTTAGGTGTTAGGTCTACTCTGTTGTGCATCAAGTGAACACGTAATTAATAGTATGTCCTGTAGTCACAGAAAACCTGCTGAAGTGTAGAAAATGGTAACGAGATGCTACGAACCTTTTATATTTAATTAGATAGGCCAAAAGATAAAATAAATCTTATTTTAACAGGATGGAATGATTCTAGAGAACATTTTTTTGTATCTCAGACTTCTTATCTCCAAATTTAAATCCTTTAGCGTTTGTATTTTGTGACTACCTATACTTAACTAGGCTAAGTATATCGAACAGTCAGTGTAATAACACAGTGAAATCCATGGAGCTGTAGAGCTACCAATAATTTATGAAAGATCGTGTCTTACGAACGGCGATTACAAAATGTTTCTATTGCTCAATCGTTAATGGATTGTTTATTATTATTGTACTTAATTAGCTAGCCGCCATGTTCCGTAGCAATTCTCTGTTCGGCTCGTGAGAAACGCTACACATCTCATAGATTACATCTCTAACAGTAGGAGATAGCACTACTAATATTTCATATTGTTTTTATATTAACACGCTGCTCCACTTGCTGTGATAAATTAATGAAGATAAAATTGATGTAACATTATAATTTGAGACGCCAATTTATTTGATATTTTGTTTCGATGGTATTCTTTCTATAGAAAGGCATCTATGAAATTAGTTTCATGTTATGAAACTACATGAATAAATTCAATGTATCAGTCGATGTGTTAAACAGCTGCAATAAATAATCCTGGATTGCAGAGGCAATCGTCACAGACTGTTGGACACCGTCATCGTGCAATCAATGGAGCCTGACACGTAACACACGTGGGCTCGAGACCCGATCATCCGACTAATATCTACGCTCCACTTACGAATCATTCAAGAAACATGCGCACACGCAAACCGTGAATATGTGTCCGTGAACACATGACACACACACACGCTCTTCAAAAGCTACTTTTTGTTTTCAATTACGACTACGAAAGGTTCATTATCTCTAGTAGTTTCGTGTTCCTTTTTCTAGTTCAAACCGGTGTACGACTGAAAATAACCGGTGGCGACATCTCATTAAGCCCGTCAGCGTTCGGGGCCGCTTTGAAAAATGTCTCATTTAACCCCGACAGTCCCTTAATAGCCGGTGAAGGGTTAACCGCCACAAATAACTCAATGCGGAAGTGGGCGAGTGTATCGTCGACTCTACTTTTTAATAGTTTTAATTAGGAAATAGTTTAATTTTTATGTTGTGTGAATGGTGTTTGGGAGTTGTCAACGTGTCAACCAATAGCAAATTGGCGTGAGAAATGGTTACTAGTATTGGTGTTGAAACTGATAGCCGGAAGAGCATATAAAATATTCTCGCTTAACTTGTTTCTGTTGGGTTTGGAAACTGAATACTCGCTCCCGGCGCGCTCACGGTAGCCCCGGTACACAAACACTAACATTCAAATTTCTATGGTCATTTACATTTGTTAACCATTATACATAAACAAGGCAATCGCTTAGTCTGCTGTGGATAACGCCATTTTATTAAACGTAGAATGTGGCGCTACATATTTACCTCGATCACGTTAATTTATTAGTATAATTATGTACTTATAATATTAATTAAATTAAATAATCGCTACCGAAACTAGTATAGTTAAAAACTAGTTACTACGCTGCTAGGAAATTAATTTGTTTTTACATTTTACAAAGTAATGCTCCAATCATACTTTATTACACAAAAAGGAAACAATGCATTTTAGACACAAGTGCGAATATGATTGTACCAGAAAACATACCTTCTTAGTTTTTTTTTCTAGATCAACAAAGCAGTCTGTTTACTGCCAGACCCAGTTTAGACAAACCATGATTATGCATAACATACAATCCGCGTCTTGTAACGAATCTACAGATTGGTTGATTGTACACAAATGGAATGTTTGATGAAATCTGTCAATACGTCTGCATAATATTTATACTAATGTCTATACAGACACAGTCTTAGGTTATCTTCATCAACAATTCTTCCACAGGCCACTGTGTATTCCTAAGCAATATTGTCAAAACTAAGAACTAACGTTTATATTTCGTGGCAATCATGCATTTGATTGCAAATACTAAAATAAACGTATAATAATCTCAAAAACAGGTGTTACTCTTTTTGAGTTTGCAGTTTAGACAAAATTAACATCCTCGTAGCAACTCCTCTTTTAAAAACTCTACCACCAGTAACGAATGCAATAATTATGCTGAATATTTGGAAATGGGCTACGCAATAAGCATGGAGACCGATTTATTCTTGATATGTGAAATATTCCAAGTGAGAAAAAACCCGTTGCTCATATTAAAATAAATAAAATTGATAGGACCGTTTATCTGTATGATGAAACTGGTTTGACGTAGTCTTTGTGTACTACCCTGCATGTAAGACGTGGCATCAAATATCTAAAACTGATGTTCCCATTGGAAGCAGGCTGGCAACCACGCCTCTTCCTCTACTAAACACATGACAGTTACTTCATTATCAACCCCTCGACCCCAACGGCACAAGGGTAAAATTGACAATGATTGTACTGTTATTTATTTTATAGAATACCTATATAATATCCTTTTTTTAACAGGTATGATAAACAGATGTCTGGTTTGAATAATAATATCCATGTATGTCGTTCTTATATTGGATATAAAAAATGAGACGAGAAAATTGTACTATGCAAAAAATGTAGAGACAATAAACTGGCGACGTTTTTGTATAATATGTAAATGTAAACTATTCCAATATATCAATCATGTTTATTGTTTCAGGTATGTATCAAAATCCAATAACTCAGTGGAGATGACAGGTCTCATCGCTGCCAAGGTAGGTACATAACGTATTTCAATCAGCCACACAAACATTATAAAACGTAGAGCCGGCAATAAAATTTTTACATAGATTTACAGCCATACAAAATGGTTTTAGATAATCCAATCTTGTGGCTAGTTGTTATGAACTGGATTGAAAACGGCAAAACCGGTCATAGGTTCATTCACTGCTCGCCTCAGCCGCCTATTAGCGGGGGTGAAGATCTCCGTCTCATTGAGAACACAGTGACGCCGCGCTAAGAACACACAAGTATACCCATATTTGAGAGCCGTGTTTGTACATACAATTGTTTGACATTGTTGATTTCCGTTCAGATCGCCGTCTATGCCACGCTAAACGTTTTGTAAGCTTAAGGTTGTCGGTGCTACGTGGTCTGACTAGAACGTAGCGCTGTGCAATCTTGAATCAGATTAAGTTCTGTAATTTAGTACGTTGCAACAGAAATAGTCTGGTTCGAATATTAAACATAATACTAACAAAACAATGAATACTAATAAAATACTTTTAACTCTTTAGTGTACGACAAAATAGAAACTCATAATATTATAATTAGTGAGTTACAAGTAGCAAAATGTCTTGCATAGCTGTCAACATTAACTTTAATTAGGACGCCAATTTGTTTTTTTCTGTCAACTTATTGTAATTATTTGCGATAAATACAATAAATATTTAATAAGCAAAGCTCAAAAATAAATTTCGTAACACATCCTGTTGAATAAATTTGCCGATGGTTTCGTAAACAGTAAAGATATATCGAACTCAGTAACAGGTGAGAGACGCGTTATTTCAACAGTCAGTTATTTTCACCGTTTTAAAACTATATTTAAAACTTGGTGAGGTTTAATTTTGAGTTTTGGGAAAACAAAACGCGACGAGAACGGCCTCGTGAAAAATCACCTCGCGCTTTATGATTGATCATTTCTTGAAACTGGAGAGCGACGCTGAAGTTGCGCCGGCGCAGATGCCGTCGCGACACACATAATATTTTGAAAGCATAATGTGTTGATTTGTTGAAAGCTACCAAATGAGATATTGTGATGATATGACAAGGCATTTTGTTAGCGATCACATAAATAAACAACCGATCCGTATATTTTTATGGTGGACAAATAAACAAAAGCAGCCTTGTTAATTCTGGTTTTCTATATAATAAAACGCTTAAAAGCTTGTTGCTACATTTAGCACTTGAGCCGTCTCAATAAAAAATAAATGATTTGTTCTTTCAACAGCATGATGACATTTATTAAGCAGTGTATGTGACAAAATTTGAATTTGAAATATTGTAATTGACAGGTGAATAAACGTTGTTTATGCACGTGCTGCACTCACTAATGACTGTTGTACATGAAACTGAGATGAATTATACCGAATGTATGCCCGTGCATTTATTACCTAAATCGAAACTTATTCATATCCCGACCTATACATAATTCCGTGTTAAATGGTTTTACTGAACAAAGTCATACAGATTAAAAATAACAACACGAAACTACAATAAAATCATGCGCAGTTGCGCTACAGACCAATAAAACATTAAAAGAAATATGCTACCTTCGCTCTTAACAGTCTTAACACTGACATCCAATATGCAATAAAAGACAAAATAGTACAATTATGAGGAGCTTCCTCTAACAACATCTTCCGCGTAACGTGATCCAATAATCACGCCGGGCGGCGTCCGCGCATCGTATCGGATGACGGCGACAAATCGCTCGTGCATAATCGTAAATACGATTTTTTTCCCGCGCCATTCATGGAAGATCCCACTATATCCGGTGAGCACTGCCACCATATTGTACGTCAGGTAACACAAAAAACGTTGCTCATTATAGCGAAAACAATGTTCTTAACGCAAATCCAACTTAAATTTACCAATAGTAGAGTGTAAATTCGCATAGCAAAATCGCAATGCATTTCTAAGGTACCAAAATTTTGTAAAAAACGAAGCTCTTTTGTGGCTGCAGACTGTGTGGCACCGAAACCTTTTGTTCCTGCCAAATACTCGAAATTTTGAGTGGGAACTTATCGATTATTTCCAAGAAATGATGCGATGACCGCCTGTCTGACAAATTGTCTGTAATCCTATACTCTAGTAGTTACGAATTAATTACGCTTGTGTTCACTGTAATTATTCACGTTGTAGCTCGTCGTTGTTCGGTTTGGAACAATGTTACATAATAAATAGAAGAAACTACGAAGATATAATCCCAACATGAAATCACGGCTATTTTTTCTATTTGCTACGCCTAAGGCTACGATCCTGATACATTCCCTTCAGCCTTAATCACAACATAATTCAGACTATAGATAATTTCTTAAGGGCATCAGGTCCATACATCCACGTCCCAGATTCCAGATCAATCGTCCTGAGATAGCGTTTTAAACCTTTTGATCCCGCTTCTCCTCTCTGAAGCTGTAGCTGGTGGTAATGGTCAATTCTTACAATAATAAAATAACCAAGTCCGTATAATTCCAAAAAATAAATCCATAAGTAATATGCAGTGTTGTTGCAGTTGTATTAACAGTATAGTCGTATTTTGTCTAAAATAGAGGATTACGTAGTAAATGTAAGATTCAATCACAGTTTCCTAGACTTTCTAACTTGCTAGACTCCTGCATACATGGGCAGTTAACGAGCATGGGTGCAACGTAGACGGCTGGACGACGCGCGATGTACATATGTCCCCCAGCAACCAGTAGAACCTGGTCAGTTTACTACTCGATCGTACGTACTTTAATAAATATCATTACTATTGCTTACTATTATGTAACAATGTTAACAGTTTTGGTCCAAACTACACAGGTACCTGCCTATAATAATACAGCTGCGGTCTTGTATAAATGCCGTCTAGCACGTTTCGAAACATTGATTAACCATTTTTAACGTCTACTGGACTTCCTCCGTTGTTACAACATATCCTATTTATGACATTAGAAGTCGACACCTAATTTTGAGTCTGCATATATTATAAATACACGAAGTGTTATTTAAGCCACTCGTACTTGTTAAATAAATGATTCAGAAAAACATGCCTACAGTGCGTATTACACTATCGGAGTGACACAGGATGTCGATTTCTCTTTTTATTTGAGTACATAGGAATGTCCTTATAAGTTTGACTCGCAAATACCAATACATTTCAGCCAGCAGTTTCCATAACCCCTAAGTTTTCTTAATGGAAACCTAATGATTAGCTTCTCGGATTGAATGTTGTAAGAAATGTGAGAAGATGGTGTTTTTCCGGCGGTTGTAAGGCAAGCGAGCGTGATATGGGCACGGAGCGGCTCCCAGCCCAGTGGGCCAGGGGACAGGGCGACTCCATTCACCGATTACTAGATCTTCGCACCTCGCCGACCACAAAACGCATCCCATTCACGACAAGCAAGTAAATCAACCGAGAACATTAACACCTTATAAGGTCTAATTGGTACCGTTTCCTCAGACGGAAAACAACTTTCTGCTATCGATGGAAAAACCACTTTCGTATGCGTTCGCTTTGAGTTACGACTTTTTACGATATCTATTTCTGTGCGCAAACTGTAAAGTGCATAAATGTCGCCTGTGCTCGTAACGGTGATGGAGAATGAACTCTTTGTACTTGATGTTAGAGTTGATATTGGAATGAATATTGATGTAAGATAGTGCATTTAGTTTCTGGTGTTTGGTTTTATGAATGAAGCGCAACGTTGTGAGCGGAAGCAGAGCCGGGCGTAGTGCGGCTTTCCCGCAGCGGCCGGTTTCATTAATAATTAAAACGCTGCAACTGGCGGAATGGCCGGACGCGGAGATGATTTCTAGCCGCTCTTGTTGCGGCCACAGCTTCTGCTCCGTTGCCGTTACACGAGCCGTACCACTGTGTCATTATTTATACATTTTGAGAACGGAACATATAAATAAAAGTTTAGACAACATCGGAAATTTATTATAAAATATGACCTGAGTTGGTTCTCAGTAATGACGTATCATTAAACAGTAGCCACTCGGAGTGGCCCGCTCTCGGCTCTCGGCGCGATGACGCCGCAATACTATAACGGTCAACATACAAAGTAAAATTTGACCGCCTCATTACGTAACACGCGACTGGAATGGAGCTGGAGAGAACGGGAGAGTGTTATTCGAGTTAAATGAACTAAACAGAGACAAAAGTGTTTTGAGAGAGCGAGATGGTGGAGTATGACAAATCTATAAAGAGAATGGGATAGATAAGGTAGCTAGATACGCGCGTCCGGCAGAGCACTTCCTGTCGCGAGAATAATAGTGTGCCAGTGTCCTGCAAACATTAATCGCCGTCCATAAGTATAAAAGTAGCAACATTATGTAATCTGGAGGGTATAAATAAATATACTAATTAAACAAACAGACTAATGTTTACGTAGTAACTATTAGTCTTCAGCCGACAACGTGAGATACTTTTAGGTAATGAATGGTCTAATCTAATCTAACTAGAAACTTTGGGTCACTATGAATATGATAGTATATGTCTTTACATATAATATAGTAAATAAATCGGCTGTTACACAATAAAATTGTTAACATAACGTTAATGGACCAAACTTCAATCGATCACGGGATTTCAGCGGATTTCGCACAATTTCATGATTAGTCTCACGTGTGCGCAGGCGCCGCTTAGCTCCACTTCCGTCGCCCACATCCACTGAAGACTGTAATGTGTAATTGTTGGCGTCTTTCTGTCATGTTCTCCGGCTAATGTTGTTAAATGGAACACTGTTTGAATCGTAGTGACTAACCCTTAGTATCTATGTATATCCATGTGGCTCGGCCATTAACAGACATTTTAAATTTTTTTTTGACATGTACTCTATATCCATATTGTGATACTTGGCCTATAAAAACATGAATAATAAATGTTTCTAATTTTCAACAACTTTTCCTAGACTGAAAATGCAGCATCTAAGCTCTTAACAAAATACTTTGATCATCGTACGACCTGAACGTCAATCCAATAAAACAATGTGTACCTCATAAACGATCCCAATGCCCTCCACAACCATGACTCATAGACCCAAACAATCAGCCATCATAAAACAAACTCGGTTCATAATCAAGTTTTTAGTATCAGTCCCATCTCTGTAAGTTCGTTAGACATCCCTGTTAGCGGAAGCGCGCCCACGCCTGCTAATTGTCCTACTCTTTTTGTTTAGTTGTCCACTCGCCTTAACTCGATTACAGCAATCAGAGCCTCGCCCTTTGCCCCCAGTCCCGAGTGCCCGAGACGCCCCTGTGTCTCGGATGTAAGATAATTGTAACACATCATGACTCTTTGACCCTTTGTCCTTTTGTCTATGCACGCGATCTTTTTACTGGACTTATTAATGTCGCGTTCTTCTCTACAAGCGCAAAAGGTATAACCTTTTCGTTGGCAACATTTAAAAAAAGGTAATACTCACGCATAGTTACTATGCATTATACAGGTATGTACCTAATATTATGATCAGACACCAAAAGTCAACACGGGGAGAAAACTGTATGAAAACATTATGTGGTGCCCTATCATACATTACCTAATGATACCTAATATGTATGGGTCGTATCATCGTATGGTTACCATATTATGTACGTCTACATGTGCCAAATAAGAATAATTTTATTCTTTACACTACATAATTTTCAGATTATGCAATATAATCTGTAAATGAGTATTAATATTTAAGTATGAATATTTTAACAGCTTTTGATTTGATTAGGTTTTTACGTAGAGAAATAAAAAGTAAAATAACTTCTAAAAATAAACTAATAATTCCATATAATATTTGCGTGAATATTGTACATTATAATAGCGGTAAACAAATATAGGTACCTACCTAGTTGCGGTTTTGTGGTCACCAATCCAATAATTTAATTTGGAACGTCCTGTTCATCGGGGCTCTGATAATGTCCCCGGCACCTATCCCTCAGCTACGTAACCTATGTGTGCATGCCATAAGTTTTCCCTCAAACATTTATTTTACGATACCATACACGATGTTTGAACAAAATCTATCGTGGAAACTAAAACGGAGCGTGGGCTAGTTGACATAATGTTTGTTCACATTTCCACCCAATTAAGTGCTGCGTTTCATTCATGTTTAATTATTGAATGCTCGGTGCTCCACCAATGTATGTCTATACTAGGTATAAATAGAAGTCAGTATGGCTCGGTGCGCCAACCTGTCATACAACATTGTCGCGGCGGGCCTCTCATTTATGAATGAACTCACAGATCTAGCGATTTCCGGTTAACTGTTGAGATAGTACGACACTCTTCCTGGTTCCTGCTATGGTATCTTTAATTACAACGCCAGCATAAACAGGCCGGTGGACCAACCGCACAACAAACAAAATCAGATTGTACTGCGCAAGACGCAGAGTCCAGTTTATCACGTGTCCACGACTCGATCGGAGTCCATTTCAGCTTTATCGAGATCGGTCGAAATATGAATAAAGATATTCTAAAAGTGACCAAGCCATTCTTATCGCCAGGGCGTTATGGACTTTATGATAACGTGTTATGGTTAGATATGGATTAATGTGTTGTGGAGGCGAGTGTGTCTCGCATCCTGTGGAGCACGTTTTTTTCCTGCCTCCTTCCCGGCGTCTCACCGTTACGCAATATATCGTAAATAATTAGCGGAAGGCAAGATTCCCGTGTCTTATGGAGATGCTGACAATCAGGTTTTTTTCGCCGGACGTTTCCTGCCGTCCGGCTAACAGTAAAGTATCGAGTCTTCTCTATATGTACACAAAGTGAGACGACGTTTGATCATAAATGTCCATACGAACATATCTACAAAGAAAGTGGCTCTGAAGAGATTTATTTTTAACGTCTGATCACGTTGGCTTATGTTACGTTGTTTATGATTCCAGACGTGTACAAATGTGATTTAGGTATATCTGATGAAGTTGATTTCGATGTGTTTCCAATAAAAAAGTTATTTATTTTATTCATCTCTTTGGAAGTCGTGTAAATCGTTTTGAAAATGCCTCTGCGCTTTATTCGACATAACTACAAATAATAAGCTCATCAATGTTCTGAAAAAAGTATATTACCGTGTTGATTTGCCCTTGTGCGGTGCCGGCCGATAGATGGGCATCGGCGGCATTACTGCGGGCTCAGTACCACCGCACACCGCTGCGCGCCGACCCGGCCCGGAACGGCGGCGTGTTCTCACGTCTGCGGTTTTTGCTCACACGGTTAATTGCACGTATAACTTTTACTAAATTGCGCAATTTACTGCCAATTACCCCTTAAAATCTGTAAAAGTCATTTTACTCGCTAACTGATTTAATACAAATGATAACGATTACATCGTTCGTAACCGTCTTTAATTGAATTCTGAATAACCTTACCACATATTTTGTTTCAAAGACAGTATCAAAAGATTGTGATATATAAACTTTCTCGTTAAAATTTGGTTCATTATCTTTTCTCACGCGATATGAGATAAATAAAACGCGGTTAATCGATCTAATTTATTCAGTACGTACCGCAACCGCACCTATTTATATTTATCACAAATGAGCGTTTTTACCGATGCTGGTTGCTTGATGAGTGCGCCCGCGCAGTGTCGGCTCCGGCAGTGCCGCTCCGACTTGGAACCGCGTCTCGTTTGTAGGCGCTCAGACGTGTGCATTGATCATTTGGACGTTTAACAAAATAAAATGGTTACTCTACATGTTCTCACGATGGCGCTTAAAACGGCCGACAAGATCAGATATAAAATGTTGCAACGCCGAAGACCGGTCGACCGCGATACCGAACTCACTCCGGCCGCGATTAGAAAAGAATAACGATCGAATTTAATGGAGAGAATATGTTAATCACTGCGGCCTACAACTCACACAGATCACGCATCTGATAGTAATCAGAAATCACATCACTCCGATTATTATACCTATTTAAATGTGGAGCTATTCAGAAAACATAATTATAATTATATGGGGCCATCAACCCGTTTGTTCCTCTGTGATTTGTGTTCATACACAATTAAATTGTTTAATTTTAATGTCCTCAAGTACTAAACTGTAAGTATCGTAAAATCATGATTAATCAATTTGTCAGGAGACCAGCTCTAATAGTAACTAATTTACTGCGAGCTCCTCTGTTCCCACGAGAATATATTTATATCTTAATATATTATATATTTTATTATATGTAAATTTCTATTGACAGCGTTATAATTTTTATGGATGTGGGATTTATTATGATACGATTTATTCAAACAAAAAAACTGGTATCTTTAAATTCAAAGTTTAGTGCAGATTGATAATAATCAAACTGCAATAATATAGGTAATAATCTTTAGAAATGTTTGTGTATCCTTGCATGAGTTGATCAATGTTAGAACGAAGTATCGTATAACCTTTACCTGTAGGTATGTTGAATGTTCTGTCACCGTTAATAACCAACCCACCAGCGCTCGTGTCACTTATAAATGCTCCTGTGAAGACTCATGTAGCTCTAATTGGTAATCAATTCAATGCTGGCAGGGCATCGGAGGCCGACAGTGGCGATGGTATCGGCCCTAACTCAAGATGCTATCGAAAATCCGTCCGTCGATCTGCCAACCTCACTATCTCCACATCTCAATAACTACTTAAGTACAACTATATTACATACTCTCTAAATGAAGACGCATTGAGAAATATAATTCAACGGAGAAACGTTTAATTAAAAAACAAGAGCCATCGCGGCAGACCTAACGAGTGCCATCCATTCCACGTATCTGGTATGCAGTTGAATGTCAAACATATGATGAGAGAATAAAATCTAATGAAGGTATTGAAGTAAACGAACTACATAACGGAAGTAAAATAGATGTTTTTATGTAAAACAAATCGATGTTCTAACATAGCAAAGTTATGGTACGCGATCACCGTATTGATAAAGATTTAATGTGATGCCGTATCAGAGCATCACGGTGCATTAAGACCGCTTTTTATTGACAAAGTTCAGTTAAAAACGAAAATGAACAGAACCAACTACTAACGTAATTATTATAACGGATAGTACAGATCCCGAAAGTCCAGCGGCGGACTATAACGGGCTGATGATGATGATTATATTTAAAGTTAGCTATTACTAGCTTTGATGTTGCTTGTTTTCAGACGTCAATATCTCGCATAAAAACTGTAAACACAAAATAAATAGTAATTTTGTGACACAAATGCAGTGTGCTGTTACTGAGGCTTATAAAGAGTTGAGTGCCTGAATCTCATTCGGTGACATCTGAATATGAATCCTAGTATCATAGAAAAGAACCACCATTAATTCTAGCTGAAGAAAAAGACCGCGGACAAACGACTTTGGATCAAGTTTTACAATCGTAGATATTTTAAATGAATGACCCTTGCTGCAACAAAAAACTATTTTCAAGAAAGAAGTAGGCGAGGTAGACTTATTATAAAATATGTAATCACATTCACTAATATCAATGACTGTGATTACCTTTTTAATATTAATGTGTTAATAGGTCAACAAATCATTGTACGACGACGATTGTACTAATAAATTCCCAACAGCTGAGTCGGCTCTTCATTCACACAGAATAACATCGTGGATTACAATGTGTCAAAAAAGGAGATAATACGTTAACAATATTGAACATTGATTCTAACATAACTTACCACAAGTCTTTCCTTATCTGATAGAGTTTTGGTTTAATTAAGTAAAATAGGTATAAAGATAGCAACATCTTCATTTGGTAAACCAACTGCTTTTTTATCTACGTTATTAACCACAAGAATTTTACAACAGATAACATTGTCCAGCAAGCTACATTCATAACAAGCCTCCCACTAGGATTTTTATTACTAGGTACACATTGTAGATGAGTCACAGGCGTTATAAGGCTTACAAGCGATTCCGTCTTGTTGTCACACCAAACACTGGACTTATGCCTACACCAACGATCTATGTGTTGGGAAATATGTTGTATGGCATCTTATGCCTTTGAGTCACGGATAAGGCGTATAACGTAAATACCAAGAAACGTAAAATAAATGCAAGTTGATTCTCCGTCCCAAAAAAGGCACGACAAACTGTACAGATACCATGCTGTTTCTTTGAGTCTTGTTGACGTACGATTTACAACTTATGCTAGTTAAGATTTTATAATATATTATAATATATGATCGACACACGCATTATACCCAAAATAAAACAAATACACAAAACTCTATCGATGGAACATACTGTATTTGCGAAGAAATACATCAACTTCCTTTAATATCAAAGACAGATTTCGGCGTAAAGTAATATAGTTTGCGGAAGGCATTAAGAGCTTTACAATAACTTCCGAAACTAAATTGGAGTTGATCGAACATATGCAAACCGCTGGAGTGCCTGAGGGTAAGACGAGTTGTGTACAACGGTCACTTGCGGCGACAGTGTTACGAGTACCGGTGTAAAGTAGAACGGGTCGGCGTTCATTCATAGTTTTGAAGACAAACAACCTCGCCCAGCTCTAGCCAGCGAGCGTATCATTCACGACGCTCCGTGCTCAATGAGCCGACATGTTGCGACATTGTTGTACGACCACTCATACATCACTATGGACATGTTGCCATATCACCAGATGTTAACACATGTAATAAATAAAGAATTGCTATGACCGCAGTAATTGCATTACTCTTGTAGCAGGTAATAACTTTTAATTAGATACAATTATTCAATAAGTTACGTATTTCATGTCATTTACACGTTGCTAAAGTTATAGAGATTATGAATGCAAATTATCTAGAGTACTTGAATGAACGGAAGGCAGATTTCCTTTGTCGCTCCACAACGTTGAAAACGATTTAAAAGTAGATTATGTAAAGCGTACGACGGCGAGGCTGGAGCAAGTTCCTTTGAAATGTGTTGACATTATCGAAAGCAAGCTCAAACACCGATCGCACCTCGCCATGTTTACACTTAGTGTATTTCGAAAAATAAATACATAAATTGTCTTTCTGCGATGTTTCCTCGAACAGGTCAATGCTAACGAGATGAACAAAATATGTATTTAACTATAGTTAAAAATAAACCATTCTTGCTGTGCATTGCTAATATAATTGAATGTGATGAAAGATGTCGAGTGTTTAAGAAGGGCTAAAATATTTAAAAAGACAGTAGTCCAATTCAAGCCTTCATAAAATAAAATTAAATGAACTGGCTAATATATCTAGTCGTTGAAATCAAGATTCGAGTTTAGTTGTAGAGTTATTTTCATATTATAAAAATAAGTAATTAAATAAATACCCATGTTGTTTCTCATTTTTTTAATCGCGGAGTGTTAATTATATTTACAAATGATGTACGATGTAGCACTCTCTAAATCTTCAGCTACGAGTTTTGCCGTGTGATGTTAGTGCACCTCAATTATAATACATTATCACTAACCTAATTGTTTTTATACGTTCCTATAATTATTGTATATTCATATAGATAATTAATAACTTAGGTTAAAGCGCTACCGGTTGCAGATAGCCATACGATATAATTTACCGCTTACCGTATCAAATTATACCGACAAAAAATCGTGGAATAAGATATTAATCGAATCAATTTCACGGGAGTTGCCGGAGTTGCGATTGCATATCGATGGTCAATTACATGACCTCCGACTAGCTATCCAAACCGCCTATGATGTATATGTAAGTTTGTTATTAACTGTCCTAACCTGGGTAAAACGCAGGTTATTAGGATCATAGTAAGCAAGGTAAATGTTAATATCAAAGCTTATATTTTCAAATGATAAAGGAGCTTTCTAAATATCAAACTAAGTTTAATTTATATATTTACGGCTTTTAATATTTACACACAAATAGTTCAAGTCGCCAGCCCCAGTCCTCCCTCGCGGTCCTGCTGCGACCTTGCGGCGGGTCGCGGTGCACTGGGGCGGTCTGGAGGCGTCGAGCGATGGTCGCGCCGCGTCGCCGCGACATCGCGAGGCTTCCGTTCCCGCGACCGACTCCGTGGGAACCGCTTTATTTCGTATTTAAATTCGACCCTCATTAAACTGGTTTGCTTCAAAATTCGCTGCCTTCTTTCGACGCCTTTTACTCAACTTTTTATGGTTCCGTTCGACATTTACTGTTTGTGATTATTTTTATTTAAGTCTAGACCGCGTCGGTGAGTAATCTCACAATGAGCTGCATTGTACAAAGAGTACCAGGCTGCCTTTATTTGTGAGAGCCTCGTATTGATAATCAACAGTTTGATGTCGTTTACGTTGATCCATAATAGGTTTTCATGACATGTATTGGTCGTATATATATTTTGTTTTACTTAAATGTAGATAATACGAAATAATTTTAGATAAGGCAATATATAGTGTAATATTCCGTAGATAATGTTGAGATTTTATGTTAATTTAATTTGGGCAATATAAATTAATGGATGGAGAAAGAACCAGTTCTCGATCAGTGGCCAGTTGGGAAGAGAAACGTATCAGTGAACCATTATATTTAATTAATACAGGACGATTTATGTAGTAGATACGGTTGCGTGTAATTTTTCTCATAATACAACCACGTAGGTATTCCGAAGTACTTTATTATTCACATTTGAGTTATGGTTATAGTTTCGTCGTGATTGTACCTTGGCGTCTTTTAAATGATTTTTTAGAAGTACTTTATGTAAATTGGGAGTCACAAATATTTTTTATCGCATTAACATCTAAAGATTTGTAATTATTTTGTAGCAATTTAAGCTTCTTACTAATTAAATATAAGTGTAAATAATATAATCATAGATAGAGATATAATATTGTGAGAATTTATTAAGTAATATTAATTACCAATCAGTAATAATTTATGGTATGATAAATGTTGAAATAGAAAACCCATAATGACAAGCTATATAAATATTATAGCATAGATAACAAGTCATATCTGCGATCGTAATAGTAACAAAAGGTCGCTCTATTGAGACCGGAAACGTCATTGAAAAGACATAAACGCGATTCTTAATTTAATCATGGTCGTCTATAACTGTTTTTAGGTTGAAATAGTCCAAATAAATGTATAATAACATGCTTAATTATGCTAATATGATAGAGGGTTACCTTTTCTCGAATTGGTATTCACTTCCCCACGGTATCACCTTACACCGGATGATGGGTAACCCTGCAGTGCAAGTAAGTCTCAAACCTCACTGAACACCGTGCATTAAACAATGCACTTTAACACCAAAAGCTAAGTTTCAAAATTGTATATAATGTTTCTAACTCTAATATTTTGAGCGGACAATTATTTATTTGAATTTTTGTAAAAGGATTAAAGTTAGACTCTATGTAGTGGAAATAGAGCATAGTTAGGCTAGACAAGTCCCATCATCGGATACCGGAAGGACACATTGTATAGGCCTTAGCTACCTGTTGATAATTTCCATTGTGAGTGGTTAACGTGCACAATACTATGTTGTACGTTAGACGCACGAAGCTTTTAAAAGCATTCCACCGATGAGTAACACTTAACCGACATGTTTTATCTTTACGACAGATAGCCACAAAGTTATGTGATAACATAAGTACCTTTACTCGTGTTTCTTAATCTATGTTCACAATTATTTATTTCCTTAGGATTGCTCTATTCGCAATATCGCAATCCAATAGCGATTACTACAAGAAATGCAACCAAAGGTATCAAAATACGATGAAGGGAAAGATTACTTCATAAAATGTGCTCCCAGCCGGGTAAGTTATACTAAACCCAAGATCTACATTTGTCAGCCATAAATATTTTACTAAGCTAAGTTGTCGAAAGCTCTTACGGCGGCCCTTTTCAGGCGTCACAGAACAAGCGTTTTAAATGACTATACTTTTGAATTAGCGTCCACTCAATTCATATTTATATCCGCCATTTTTCATGCGCAACGAGCTGCGCATACGCAAATGCAAGCCATTAATAAATTACAGAAACACACATCCACATTTGATCTTTACGTCACTGCTTATGTATGTGTGTGCACTTCCTCTTGTGTTCGTGTGTCTGGGTGTGCGGAGGACCGGGCGGGGGAGCGCGGGGGTGTGCGGGGGGCGCGGGACGACTTCCCGCGTAGCACCTGGCGCTCAGAGGTTACATGCATCGACGGGATCCCATTGATTTGTGGCGAGAAGCACTTGAACTTAATGCTCTGATCTGATTTACCCTTTGTTTATGGTTTACTTCTTTGTTCAATACAATGTAGCGAAACTGGAATAGACGCTGGTGCTTACGCTCTTGTATTTTCTGGTAGACTAATGTTAGTAACGAGAGGTATATAACGTCATCGACGGAGCTATTCTAAGAACAAGAAATACTTTTGTTTAACATGTTCCTACGACTGCAAACATAAAAACTTTCTATGGTACAGCACATAATACATTGCACTTAACGTAGAGCTTACCATTTATAAGCCTCTATGAAGATCTGAATCTAATTCTAAAGTAAAGATGGTTCATTTATCAAATCACTGAGAAACATTTGCTCTGTACATCATTCAATTTCAATCTAATAATGAAGTCTAGTAGGCACGATTTTAGGGCCCTATAAAAGTACAGACTCTAGGCACCATGAATTACGTCGTGATTCTGCATTCGGGCCGTCATGGCAATACCGAGCTCGTCCTTTGTTTGTTCAAGTGAAAGGTACTTCTTTTTTGTCTCAAGCAAATTGTATAGAAGCATGTTGCGTTATAAAATGTCAACTAAAGATTGGGTTAATTATATAAGCAAATCTGAAGTTAATTCTGTATACATAGTTTACGTATAAGAATCATCAATTTTGGTTTTAAAACAAAAGTACCTAATGGGCAAATGTGAGGCTGGGCAGTTTAAAAACCGTTTTATTTTTAATATTTATACTTTTTTGTAGAATTACAAAATCTCTTTGCATTTACTATAAGTATAACATACTTAAGAACGTGAAGTAAGTAAATCGATATGATATTAAAATCGCATAGTAATCTCTCTATCATCGTAGATCCTTAGTCGTCATTGTATCCACAATCACAATCCTCTACCTGTTACTTTTGACATAAGCTCTCAAATACTTAGTATAGTTAAGCTGATGTCAAAATATTTGCCGTGATCAAAGGGCCTCCACGTGCTGTCGATGTCGTCCAAACATTGACACGGGCCCGGGCGTCGGGCGCGCGACTCAGGCGCACCCAGCAGATAACAATACCGCGAACAATGAACACACCGACACACCTACGGACAAACACAAATACTCTAAACCATGACTGTGATCAGTTTCACTATGTTCTCAAGTATTTTTCTCGACAGTAAAGGACTACTGTCGTTCTTCATTAAGCCCCTCAACAGGCCTCCTGCATAACATCCTGTCTTAGTTTCATTCATTTGTCATAGTCAAGAATCAATTGAGAAACTCTATGTTACTGCCAATTTGTAACATTTCCTGCGTACCTGTTGGCTACAGAACATTATTCTGCAATTCAGAACATGAATTGCAATTAAATGGTACGAGTGTATATATAGCTTGATGATGAGCTTCAGGATTTTGCTTATATTCTATATTGTTATGAACTTTGTAATACGCCGTTGCGTAAAGACGACATTCCGTTGCATGTCGTCTCTATATATTGCGAGTGTGCAAATCTATGAATGAAGACGGTGGACTGACTACACTTTATGGTGCCACAAAAACCGTGGCACTTTAGAAAATACTCCCGACGGATACACGGAGCGCAATATTTACTACGCCCCCCGACCCTTTCACTTCCTCTACGGCGACAACCTGCGATGAAGCGAGACTGCATTACGCAAGCACGCCGGCTAGAGCAGGACGGCAGATTCATTCATAACCGAGTCCGCCATCCGGTCCGCGTTCTGATCGATCACTTCATCTCCTTCTAACACGCAGTCTCTTTTCGAGTGCGAGCAGGTGGCACCGGATGCTTAACGATGTACCGGAGCTTCGATCGGAAGCTCTTAAAAAAAACCTCGTACTCTTTCGCGTCACCTCGAACCGAGTCATATCCCGGAGGAGCGGGTATCTAGTGCACCCGCGGCGCCGGCCCGACGCGTATCGAAACTACAAGTGTGTCGTTGTAATGTGAAATTACCTCGTTTAATGAGGGGACAGTCGCAATTGGTGATTTTCGTAAGCTCGCTGGGAGTGAGACGGTGCGAGCTTCGCCCCTCCGCCGTGCGCCCATTCAGCTGCGAGTAGTCGGTCGCCGGCCACAGCGACGCACGCGCGCGCCCTCACACCTTGCCACTCAAACTCTGGATACACAACTCCAATTTTGACATGACCGGTTCGGAACTCAACCGCTCGCGATCGACCTGTGTCCACACAGTGTTTGCTCACTAGTGATTTCTCTAATTGGTGCTTTTGAGTGAGTGACGCCGGGAATGTACGAGAAGTCGGCCTGGACATCTTTACAGTGGTAATTGGTGTACGTCATTGGATAATGGATTCGGCTCATATACCTAGTACATATAAACCATCCTTACGACGAGCGTGGGTCGCTGTGAAGTTTGCACTTGACTCCCGGCCCTGCTCTTTGTTTGATGCCGTTCCATTTAAATATTTAAATTCAACAATGCGATTTCTGACCTCATGAGATGAATACGAAACTGTATATTTATTGTAGGTATTTTTAAGTATGTATTCTTTAAGTACATAGTTAGCTGCACTCGCTTATTATTGCTCACTCTACAGTACGAACACATAATAACCGCGACAACAAACTACGGATAACTCATTGCAAATGTAAGAATTTCTAATATATTTACATATTATAGAGCTATATTTATTTACTGTATTGTTATCCGTGTTTTGCTCTAATAAAATGTGATATAAACATAGAAGATACGTTTCACTAATTGGAATATACCAACTATTGTCGTAAGTCGCTTTCAGTGTAGGCCATATGCTACGAAGTAGGTACAAAATAATAATACATATTTTATGTTTACTGTTCAAAAATACGTAATATACTTAAGTACATATAAAGACTAGTAGTTATAACCTCTTAGCACCTAAACGGTTTAGAAATAGTTGTAATACAACGCTGAACATAAATCACGGTAAACATTTGCAGGACGAGAACTTTCCTTCGTAACTTGTGGGTTGAGGCTTACAATTAAGTGTGCTATTACGGCGGCCTAATAAATCCTGTAGGGATTTCAATTACTCGATTGCCAAGCATTTTTTCCCGCTAACGCACGTAGCAAGAATTCCACGAGGCGTTTTCTCTGCCGCCACAACGCAGCGCCGCGCAGGTACGGCGCGTTATCAGTCGGTTGCTGCCGACGACCGTGGGAATTAAAGAAGCGTGTTAAACAATAGCAAGCAGATAAGAACATCGTCAGAACCCATTTAGGGTACCTTTAAGTAATTAGTCGTGTTTTCATTTACGTGCTCGATACTAAATCCGTTTTGCATCGAAAATTCCCGATGATTCATACTTGGTTCAGGCGGTGTTAATATCAACGCTTCAGCGATTATGTTAATGTTGCAATAATGCTATATTTTGGCTGTGTCTATTGATAGTAACAAATGAAAGGTGAACATTGCACAGCCACGTGCGCTTGATTTACGCCTAAAAAACTTAGCGCGCTGTACCTTTGTTCTTGGAATACTGGTTCTAGGTAGATACCTGGTTCTGAAAGTAGAAACTTAGATAATTATACTATGTTCGTAGACTACAATTTGGGCATAATACGTATCACTTCGATTCGATAGCAACATTATACAACGTGACATTTCGTCTAGATTTTCACTTGTGTTCTTTTGTAAGTACCTTGATGAATACATTATTTCCCAATTTTGACACTGTTTGTCATCATTGTATTTATAGTATGACGTTTTTTCCTGTTCTTGAACAATGTGCAAAATTTAGGCCTATTATGAAATTGATTTCTATAGAGATATAAAAGGGCAAACATTTTATTCCCAAAATTATATGGATATAAATAAGCAGTCTTTAGATCCTGAGTTGAGTACTGAGTGGAAATACAAAAACTCCAGTCCAGCGACGGATACAGGTGCTTATTTTAAGGCAGTCCTACAATCCCCTCCTTGTGGTTTTTTAGACCTTTTGCATCAGTAAAGAAACCTTTTCGATGAGGCTTTCATTCAAGATGTGCAGGAAAACAACGTGTCCGGCCATCCTGTTGTTAATTTTGCCATTTTTAGTTGGCGAAGTCAGCTGTACATAACTTTAAGGCTTATAAGACTTTAGTCTTTGATATAGTCATTGTTCAAGTATAATATATTTATTTTGCTCCCTAATTAGATATTATGTTTTTTATATTTAGATAGAGTTTGTTAAGATCACAATGAAATTAATAGTTGCTAGACTCATTGTTTACAGCAGTAATATATTCTGGCTGACATTATATTATATTAGAATTCTTATTGAATTTAGAGTTAATTTTAGAATAGTTTTGTAGAAGTACAGTTTGTTGTTCAGAGTAAACATTTTCGTAATACTGCAGTCACGTGCCAAACACCTAATTGTAACTACTATGGCTTATTTTTTTCTAACCGGGGTGGCGTATTTGAACATCATGGTAGATTTATTACCTAATAAATTCAAAAATATTTTAATAATCTAGCCATCAATAGACATTAATTTATCCTCACTTAAGAATAATAATATTTTAATAGGTACTACCGAATAGTTTCATTTTCGATTCATGTATTCAATTGAATTTTTAAAATACAAAGGTCACTTTCATCAGAAATAGGTAATTAAACTTATTATCTAGAATTCATTATTCTATGAATAGTAGGTCTATGTTTAGCATTACGAGTAGGTATGAATTCGATTGGTGAGCAAAATATATTTCATGATTTATGGCACTTTGTTGAGTTAATATTATGCAATGAAAAAAACAAGTATTTTCCTTGTACTTATTAATGATATAACGAGCATGTGACTTATCGATTTCCCAATTATTTCTGTAAATAAACATATGTAAAATAACACCACTTAATATCTAAAAACAAACCCCGAATAAAAAGATAGAGGTCAGGTGTTTGTTACATTTAGAGGTAGTAGTACAAGGTACATTTGGAACGATTACGCATTTTATAGAAAGAGACGTAGACAGTCATAATACATGGCCTTCTGTAGTTTAATAAGGGATAAAGGTACAGTGTTTACAATTACCTAAAATATAAATACATAAAGGTTTCGCGTCGGTCGTCCGCGACGCGAGGTGTACGTACGAGCATCAAATTTTCGTAACCAGCGAACCGTGCCCTCTGACTCACAAAGGAGCGTTAAACTGAACGCTTTACATTCAAATTCGAATAGCCGCTCCAAAACAAAGTGAGCAAAGGTTCGAAAATATGCACTCTATTTACATATTTAATTGTACACACAGATGTGATCACAAAGTGGTTGTTTTATTTAATTAGATAGCTGCATTGGTTATGGCTCCTTTATTAATGACAATTGGTTTTACAATATTGCAATACCCAATTTCTCATGGACACAAAGTAAGTCTTGCCAGCCTTCATAAATTATATATTAAAAGCATATGACTACAGCAGGCACTTATTTCTTGTATTACAAAAAAATAATTGACGCCAATATTTAATTTAAGTTACTTATTTTTAGTCTACTTAAACAAAATGTCATATGACTGGTAGGATAATTTAATTTTATTTTGTAATTGCTTAATTATTAGATAAGAAATGTAATTTATTTTCTCACGATAGTCTAGTAATCTAGTTTATAGGTATTGAAATTATAATAACCTCCTGTGTTGGAATACATATTGCTGGCTATAAAACAAGTTACTAGATGTAATATTGTAAAGAAATAATAGTAATAAACTTAAACATTGAAAGATGGTTACAAAACCTGATTATGTTAGACAAATTATAATATACTGCTCATTGGAATACCTCAGCGCAGTATTTATTTTTAGGTTCCTATTATTATTTTAAACACGCCATATGCAAGTTCATTAAACGCAGGCTTAACCTTGATCCCAGCACTCGGCCTTCGTCAACAAAACTCAAATTATCTCTACATTACCAGAACTATTGTCTCTATAATGACAGCGTCACAAGTATCAACAATTTATTAATTTTATTCAACATTACTTAATGTTAAAGCTTCAAAAATATATACTTGCAATTTAAAAAACTGTGCAAATAAATATTCCCTGTACCTTTCACATCTGTCCTACAATTATGGTAATTCTGTATAGTTTAGTCTTAAACGCCTTAACTAATGATGGATAATAACAAAGCAATTTATAACTTCAACATCAAGACAGTCAATTAGTTAAACTTTATAATATTCAAAAATAAATTTGTATTTTTATGAGGATTGATATTTTTAACAGAACGTTAACACGATGTTAATAGTCTCTAATGCCTGCGCGAGAGTTCCGATGCGACCCAATTTTCTGAGTGATGAAATGGAAATCTGAACGGAGTAGCCCACCAGTCAACATTAAAATTAATTCTTCCGTATTCCAGCTTTTAGTGACAGATTTGTTTACGAGCATCGTAACTTTTGAGCTACTAAAAACTGAATAGAGTTACTTAAATCAAAGTATGTAACAGTGTCGCCTAATAGCTCTGTTGCCAGGGGTTCAAACTGGCTGGTAGTAAACAACAAAAGGATGCCGTTGAAATTAAAATGATTGTGTTGTATCACCGTGCTTCACAATTGTTCATAAAAATGAATGGGCTATATTTTTTGTACAGACTTTACTTTTTGTCGTTATTAAAATATTTTAAAAGTTTAATTACCTCTTGTTTGAAAGCTGATCTAATACCAGAATGAGGAGTGAGTGATTTATTATTATTTGTGATTTCAGTCAACATAGGAACATTACTTTGCTTTAGGTATTTAAATATTTAGCTATCAACAGTCTCTACAAGTCTTCCAGATACATGCAATACGCTTCATATACATATATTTATGACATACTTTTGTGACAACCGAGAGAGTGCCTATCCCCCAAACGTACATATGTGAACATAAAGTAACATAAAATGGCGATTGCGACACTGAACTTAACCTTATACCGATAGAATTTACATACAAAAGTACTGAAAATGCATCCATTTAAATGTTTAATTAACGCGTTTAAGTATATTCATTTTCCTAAACGAACAGTTTGCGACTGTAATTTGAATTTTTATTACGTACCCAAAACTTAATTGTGCTGCAGATATTATAGGTAGGTTTTAAATTAAGCTAAACGATAACATAGGTCCTTAATCTTTTATATTTAGTTACATGCTGAGTGAATTTAATAAAATTGATACTGCTATTGATAGTGCCTGTCGGTATTATATGTTTGAAAAAAAAAACGTAGGTATTTAGACAACAATTTATGTCTACTAAATTGCTACGTAATTTGCGTGTTTTCGGTGTAACATTTTTTACATAATGAAAATTTAAGTAACCTTTAGCCTTAGATTATCTAGATGGAGTCTGGCGCTACATTGAAACAAAAAACAACGTGCCAATTGTTTTTTTTTTTTTTTTGCATGAATGCGTGCGTAATGATACCAGTTGATAAACATTACAACTAAAATGGGGTAAATTGCCCAACGTGGTACAGTCTATCTTTTAACTCGAAATAAAAATTATTTTTATATAATAGGTACATAATTATTGTGTTTGGTACTATTTATATATTATGAAGACAATGTATTTTTTTTTATTACAAGCAATTGGCTATGGCACTTTCTTTTTCTTACGGAGCTAAAATTTTTCACGTTGGTTCAGTTCCAAAGACAATACATTTTCATGATAAGCGTGACCAAATTGTAACCAAGGGTTGGCTCCAGACGAAGGAACTCCTCAATGGTTAACAGTATAGACTCAACATTTTGTACACACATTTAACCATGATAGCTCTTCCTAAAATTCACCATGATCTTAACACCACCCTCACGGTTGCCTCCAGACGAGGGAACTCATCAACGGTCAACAGTAGTGACTCAACATTTTATATGCACATTTAACTATAATATCTCGTTCTAAAGTTCACCATGATTTAAACACTATCCCCATGGTTAACTTCAGACGAAGGAACTCCTCAAATTTCCTCGGCGCAGGCACGTAATTAAGTATACACATGCTGGCGCTCATGTCGAATTTTGCAAGAGTCAATAGGCCCGCCATCTTGAAATTCAAAATGGGTGGAATATTCGTAAAAAAAAACAAGCTTATTTTAATGTACTACAATACACTTCGATTCGCAGAAAACTGAAAATCCATTATCCACCATAACATTAATAATATCGCCCTACCAGCATACCGGTCTCATGTGTAAATGTGGGAAATTTAGTTTTCACAGACTTGCCACACTTGCAAAATGGCGAATTTTATTTTTTTATATTCCAATATTTGCAATAATTCATTATTCCAGAACTAATGATAATTTATTTAACATACGGGTGATAGGATACATATTTATTAATATTCAATCGGCCTCTGTAATTTCTACACACCATAATAGCCCATTTCGCCATTTTTATTGCGTTATTTTATGATAGAAAAACAAGCGTCTCCATTGACAACACAATTGACACTGTTGGCTTTTGGCGCCAATTGTGAGGAATAGGCGCTATAAAATACCGACGCTGTCAGGGTCTTGACACTCCATCTAGACATATATATAATCAAAGCCTTTAGCAATAATCTCTTCATAAACCGCGGTGGCCATTTTGTCGAGTCATCGAATGGCTATAATGGCGCCTACGTGTTGTAAACAAACGTTAAATTTGAATATGGAACTCGCGGAGTTTTCCTCGCGAAGATTTTTCTCGCGGGCGGCGCGGTGCGTGCGTGGGCGTTGGGAGGTGTTTGCCAATCGTCTACGTCCCGCCCCACGCCTTGCTACACACGCCTTTCGATCTGCAACACTCCCACACACCAGAATGTGCCCAAACGATGGCGATTCCGTGACAGTCGCCGTGCAATATATTTTTTCCAATAATTAGCGACGTGCCGGAAAATGTCGCGACCCTGCGGCAGTGCCAAATTCTAACACTAAACAATTTCTATGTGTCAAATATTTTATGACCTTCGTGGACACTATTTTTTGCGTTATAACACGATCTACATCCACATAAACTACTGGGACGCACTCATGTGTAGAGCCAACATGTACCTTTTTGGTCTAAGCCTGGGTGATAGAGCATAAGTTTTTAACGTCACTTACTGTACAGAAGAACCGGTCCTTCTCTTCTCCTCCAAACTTCTCAACGACACTGCATAACATCTTTTGAAACTTATTCACAGCGAGTCACCGCAGTGAATTACCTTTTCTAAGAGCTGTATAGTTCTTAATAAGCAAAAAACCACCCAAGCTTTACATACCTCTATGTAGAGTTATGCACCAAAGTTTTTCTCAGAGCTGCCAAGTTAGGCGAACTAGTCGTTTGATGTTTTTTTAGGTAAATTAAGCAATTTCAATCATGATAGTTAACTAAGCCTAAGAGGCACACTTAGATACAAACATCGATCTTAAGCTATGTATTCATAGAACCTTATTATAATCGCCATTTGTGGAAGTTCGCACTAAATAGACTTTTGCCTATTAAGACATTTAATACAAAAGAAAATAGTAAGTAAGTACCTACTATTCCTATATGACATTATGTGCAAACCTCCTTATCAGAGTAATAAATACAACATAACATGCCTAATTTCCAGTAATAAATAAAAGTAAATAGATTACAGAGTAGTTAAAGTACAAGTTAGTAGTCCAACAAACGTGTGTGTACCAACAAAAGTAAGTCACTCATACAATATGGAGTCAGAGCACAGCGAGCGTCGGTCTGTAATAACGTTTTAATTGAATGGTCGGAGGTCAAATCACTTGCGCCCCGCGTGACCCAGCCTCGACACCACGCGATCCAGAACAGACTAATAGACATTGAGCCTATACAATACATTTTTACAATTCTAACCAATGATATTCGTAAAATGAAGGAATTTACGTTGGTCACATGCAAATATTTACTCTGGCTACGCTAACAATGTTACAATCATTATTATGTGGCAACACTAAACACAGCATAAAAGCTTGCTTGCTTGCGCACAAACTGCACAATCTATTGCTATTGTTCACATAAACAAGCCGCCGAATTGTTAGCTCTTGTTATACAAGCTCGCATTGTTCCACATTTGAATCGTGCGTCCCGCGTCACACGATTCGCCGAAGCATCCATTGTCGCCATGTTTGTTGATGCGCGCGCAATCCGTGCAAAACCGCGCAAAATCTCGCGAATACTTTGGCCGAAATCAAAACATGCATTGATACGCGCCGCGGGAACAAACCAGTTCTCGAACGCATCACAATGTTGCTAGTGACTGAATAAATACATTCCTTTGCCTCATTTTGGTAAAAAAACCGTAACAACTGATATTTGTTCCAAAAATACAACGTCAATTTCTCGTCTCCCAAAACTGGGTATACTCAATACGACCGTTACAACGTCTGATTGAACTCCCGCAGTCATCGTAAATCCACTTAATTTAGAAATATTAAAATCTACAACCGAATTAGTGTCCGTCTCTATCGTCCCAGATATATGCGGGTGTCCACTTTCCCATTAAGATGGGGTCGAAGTTGCGACCCCATTTGACCGCGGGTTTATTCTGCATTACAATGGCCTTAACACCTAACACAAGGAACGAACGGAGCAAACCAGTGTTACTAACACTGGTTCGCTCCGTGGATTCCGGTAGAGTCTCCGCTGAAGCCACCGGGCTATTTATTAGTGTAGCTTGACATTAGATTTTTTTGTGCATTAGCAGATATAAGGGAGTAATAGGTCGCTGCTCCACTTGTTTAGGCGCGTCTTTAGTCATATAATATTGTTCTTACTATATACACTCGGTTCAGTGACTACATAATGAGCTTGGTTTTAAGTATTCCATATGTTGCGGCGTAATAACAAACAAAGGAAACCTAATGTCATAGAACGTGATCAAAATGTAATCTAGTATCAAATAAGAGACAAATGTAATGCGGTCGGTGTCATTGAGGCGTGGGGTGACAAATTGGGCGCGACAATCGAGTTAGTTGACCCGAGCCCCAGCCAATCTGTGCTCACACCGCACGATTAACCGCACAGACACACGCACTAACTGCACCGTAATAGATACGATACCATCTGACGGACTTAATTATACTGCACAGATATAACACGTTCAACTAACAAATAAGAACTCTCAGAGCACAGAGTATATTTTTGATGGGTTACATACCCGACGAAAGGGGATAAATATGAAATGCTTAGTATAGGATTAGGTAAACACATAAAAGAATAGTGCTTGTTCAATTAAGTCCACAATCTACCGCCACATGGTAATATCTTAAATTTTCTAAGACCAACTATCTAAAGATCTCGCTGTGAACCGACTGTGTCGTTCTGTACATACCAACATACATTAAACATAATTTTCGCTTTACGCCTCGTTGTGAGCCACTGCGCGTTATTTGACTATTGTCCTCCAATATTGGTCGAGCCAACTAGTCTTATTCAATACGACTACTTAGGACACAAAGGAACGTACTCTTCTCAAACGTCAATAGAAATTCTCTCTCGTTTTATGGCCTATTGGGTTTAATGATCTGGATTGCAGATGCTTTTGATAGGCGAATAATACGATTTGATTGATCGTATCACAGAGGCAATTTAAAACCCTAACGATAATTAATCTATAATTTTACTTCACTGATGATTATACCTACCATAATTTAAATATTCTAGCTACTATACAAGAGGACTTGTTGTTGTATTATATCAACTGCTATTTGTCTAATAAAATCAACGACCAATAATTTGACAGTTATGTCTCTAAATGTGATTTTTATTAAGGACAATTCGTCGCCCCCATCGCTGCTAAGTAAGTTAGATTGACTAACTACGTCTATTTATATAGCCGAACAAATATTACAGAATACATAACTTAGCATACAAATAAAGCCTCACTTCCTAATTTATTCGTGAGAACTTTTTTTTCTCCTACTAATATCGCACATTTTGCAAATTTTAATATTATCTGCATAATCTACAGATAAAAAGTAAATTAGTAGCATGAAAAGAATTCAAAAACATAATGCTCTATGACCGTGTGAACCAATATAAATTCATTGAAAAGCGTCTTATTATCAGATTAGTATTAATCACTTGAGGCTCAACTTTTTAATAATATATCGACCCCTTTTCACGGAATACTTTTAATAACGTGAAATGAAGATGTTTACTGGTACTTAACCCTTCGACCGTCGATTGGGCTTGTAGTACCAATTTAATCAATTTGTGTCGCTTATTTGTTATATTCCTTTGTGCGTGTGTTGTATATGGAAATCTAAATATCAATAGTGGTAGATTATCTGGCAGCATTATGATTAAATTAAGTCCGATGCCCACATGATGTTGAGTCAATCAATTGTACATAAATTAATATTCAAACAACGTAACTAAGTATTATCAATTTGAAATAATATTTATGAGAAAGTAATGTTAAAAGTATGTTCTTGTTTTTCGGTTAGAGCGCTCATAGTAAACATTATTGTAATAGTACCCATATCGTGGTCACGCACAACGAAATAAGCATGGACAATTATGGTTCATTATATCTACCGAATGTTCACTACATGTTGAACAGGTTGAGAATCAACATACTTTTTGTATTTGAATTTATAATACACAAAGTCGGTTATTAAAACGTATGAAAAACATAAAGTAGCATGTATAAACTATATTTATTTAAATACTAGGTAGTTTATTTTAGGTAATATATATTCGTGATAATATATTAGACAAATTTTGTATTTTACAACCTTGTTGTATCAAGTAGTTCTGGTTTTACGGAACTATATAGGTTACTCTGATGAAAGTATAGAATATAGACATAGTCAGTAAAGTGAATACTTAAGTTACATAGAACAGTTACTAAATTTAAATTGACTTGGACACTAAGTTAGCAAAATTATCGGTCTCGGGCTAGTGGTTTGCGTGAGAACAACCCCGTAGTAGTGGCGGGTGCCGGCAGGGTGGCGCGAGGGTGGGAACCACTCCGGGTAAGTGGGGTACCGGGCCGGAAGCGCCTGCATCGGATCGTTCCACGCACCTGTGGGAATGTTTGCCACTATTTGTATATCGTCTATACCTCCACCACCACTCTGACAGCCTAGTAACTTCTTACACAATTATCACAAAACGGACTATCGTTTATCTCTTAATTACAACTCAGCAATTATTTATAGTAGTTGCAGCAGATAAAAACTAACGTTGTTTTAATTTATTACCTCGTAGTTAACGTATTCATCTCTAACGGCAGAACATGGAGTCAAGTACACAATTACATTGTTTTGAATTTCTTAACTAACAGGTGCTGTTGTTATCTTTGTAATATCAATAAACAATGAACAGTGATAAAATAAGAATGAACTTTTTCCCCGCCACGTGACAATAAAATCATCGTCAAAATGAAAAACAGCGAAGAGTGTTTAGACTGATAAAAGACTAACTGTAAAAACGGAAACAGTGTGATATTAATTGATCTTATTTAAAGTTTAAGTAAATAGTGTATAAATCGTTGTAAATATAAACATAAGCGAAAAGACAATAAATAATATCGGCCTGCTGGCGGCTTGTGATCCGGACTTGAAGAGCCCGTAGCAGACAAACATCGAGGCGACACGGCGGCCATCGCAGGCATGGGAATCAAAGTCATGATGAAAGCTTTCAATAAGCCAAAAGGTAAGATTTTAACCTTAGACACTCATAGTATTTGTCACATTAAATATTCATCAACAAGCAAACACTTATTTTAATCGATTTTTTATTGCAACAATACAGTTTGAAATGGCCATCAATCATAAGATATTAATTACATCTATGCATATGACTTTACAATAGTGTTAATTTCAAACATGAATAATCAAAGAAGGCACTATTATGAAAATGGCGATGTATGATCGTCGTGGCCAAATGACGCAACCGCGCACAGCTCTCGGTTTCGCGTGCACTTGTCCCGAATGTGAACGCGGCGTGACCGAAAGAAAAATATGAAAACGTTCATTTTCTAAATTATTACCTATAGCATACCCATGTTAACAGGCCGAACCGTTTATGCTTTAATGACGAAACGTTAACGATGATGTCATAAAGTTATTTCGTGCTGGAGGAATGCCTAATTGTGTTTCTTCATCAAACATAATTTTTCCTGTCCATCCTGATGAAGAATTGAAATAAAAGCTTAAAAATATTCACATTTCACGTTAATCTGTTTAAAGTATGTGTCCACGCGTAACCACAACTACATACTTATTATATTAAAATATTTAAATCGTCACGGGAAACGAATATTCTAACAGTATTTTTACATAAAAAAGATCCCGTTTTGTTAAATGGTCTCATAATAATGTATTTAACAGATGTATATTTAAAAAATAAACAATATACGAGGCTGGCTGCATCTGACAGGCAACGACGCGACGGTAGCCTGCATAGCGCAACGTCCAATTTCCTTCAGTATCACCGTATCAACAATCACTGAATTTTGAAACATAGCGTGTCCGGCTAGGGCTGTTGAGCAACACTCGGCGAACCATTACCGTAATTATGACTAGCTCCTCGTATGCTCTGCTGATCTTGAAAGTAAAGACCTTGCGTGCTCATACACTGAGAACTGGAAACAATGTTTGTATACAAACTGGCTACTCGCTAATCGACCTCGACCCTCGACACACTCTGGATAGCGTTTGGTCGATACGGAACCAAACTCACTTCGATAATGATGTGACAGTAGCCATAAGCCTAATACTAGACTACCACACAACTTGAATATATTTTGGAATTTAAATGGGAGATTCTAAAGTAGGATTCACAAGATCTTTAACATCAAATGTAAATGTTAATTGAACCTAAGAATACATTAACTTAATTGAAAGCCTGAGACTAAAAGAATCCCAGCACACTTCCGTCCAAACATAACGTAGAGGCGAGTAAGTGAGCATGCTGTGCCGTGTGTGTCCGAGCGGACGTGTCACCTCGGAGCTAACAAGCTGAACTATGTAACCGGTCGAAATGCAGTAGCCTAGGAGGCACGGGTTCTCATGTGACGAACAATGGCACTATCAATGAGGCAAACAACGGATTTACGACTCAACACATTCTTTGGGCCATAAAAAGTCATAACAATTTACGGACATAACAAAGAAACAGTGGCATCTAGTACGGGAGCTAATAACGCAGAGCAGCAGCAGCGCAACGCGGGGGCGTCCATTCACGCCGCTGATTGGCCCATCCGGTGCGCGCTCAATGAGATGATGCGCGCGCGCAGCGGCCGCCGCGCCGCGCCGCCTCTGTCATTGAGCAAAGGTCCGTCGCCTACGTTCGTGATCAACGCAGCCACAGATCACTGAAAGATAAGTGAGCATTGTTAGATTCTCCACCTCGGAAGGTAAAAACGATGAGGACCTCTGATACCGAACTAGGAATGTTATAACAAACGAGTACCTATAATAACTACAACCGTGTTAGTATTGCTTCGTTTTGTTGATTTAAATTAACCAACTGTATATTTATAGGTAGCTCACAACAGAACGACGTGTAGAATAGTGACAAGACTCCATAAAGTATTTTAAAACATGAAAAATACCACTCATACGCAAAACGTTCATTTTCTGCGTCAGTGAGCAGGGAACCGTTTGAACAATAACAATTTTACCGCATTATGGCATAACCCCCCTCCATGGTTGAATGAGTACAAGGGTGACATCGGTACGCAAATGGTCAATTTCTGAAAATGTATACTTATACTTAGTAAGTAATTGGTTTTACACGGTTACGATGTGAAGTGGAAAAAAGTTATAAAATGACCGCATAGATACGTAATAACAATATAGGTATTTATAAAACTAAAAATAACAGCCTTCTCTTCTTCGATCTTTGTCTTAAAAACGCCCTAAAACAAGTCCCTTCCAGGTATTTTAATAAAGACTTTAAGTAGACTATTACATTTGCAAATAATCCTATTACGTTTAAAGTATGGGTTTAATCGTGGCTTTTAGCAAAAATAATCACTTTGCAATAACGTTTAGTATAATTATAAGCAAAAAGAAGGCGATTTGAATGCGAACCATCGCACGCGCCGTTTACGTCACGCGACGTTTCAAGTTCAAACGGTGAACAATGGGTTCGGTAAAAATGGCGCGAGCTTTTGTTCTGGGTCGCTATTGTGGCGGCCGCCGTGTTAGAGATTGACTAACTATGAAGAATATGTTATGTATCACCTCGTTTCTCCTTACGAGATAAGGAAAAATACGATATAAGTTGGGCTAGAACAGCACGAAACCACAGAAAACAAGATCTACACGAGATTTGTCTAAACTCTAAATCATTGATTGCAAAATAGTTCAATTTCAAATTGCAACCAATTTACCGATCTCATGATTCTTACCGAAGTACGTCTTGACTTCTGTTCCCTTCACTTAATTCTGAGACATTTAAATTGTATAATATAGGTAATAGTACAATACATTACTAATTACAATGATCGCGCACAGCCTACTTCGTCTAAATAAACGCGCTGGACACTAAGTAATGAAGCTATTACATTTGTTTATCAACGTCCACAGTTCTAAATAGCTGGTCGCAACAAGTGTCGGTTGAGTTCCCCTCCGAACAACCCTTGTCGCCCACCTGTTACGCCGTAACCACCGAGCATTTACATAATGTGAAATGTGCTGGAATTCTATAGAAACGTAGCCTGTTGCGTGCATTGTTCTTGTTTTTAGTTTTTACGAACGTTCTGTGTTTGTGTATTTATTCTGCAATGTCATGTATTTTTAATTTTTAAGGGACCATACTAAGTGTAGAACCTTATTATGGTTTGCTATAACACATATTTTACATGACACATTGGTTGTGAAAGATGTGAAGTAAATAGACAAAATAATACAGTAATTTAGGGCCCTATCTCGTTAGGACACCATGGTGGTGCCAGCAGCGGTTCATTCGGTTGCCCTCAACAAACGTTGCGCAACCAAGCTGACACCAGGTGAGGTACCCTTCACACAACTGTTCACATTTTGTCGATGGCGCGACCGGGTGTCTCCGCCATGGTGGCCTAGTGTGATAGGGTCACTTAACGTACTTTCATTACTTCTAATCGACGCCAAAAACGAATATTATTGTTAAGTTCCACGTGTCTTAAATCAATAGAAAATCTTTATTCACTGATCGCCCAAATTCAAAGACAATCGACCAATCACCAAACACGTAATTAATGGCCGAAAGTACGAAGGTTGCGGCCCGTCCTCGGCTGTTCGGCCACGGCTGAGCCAGCCGGCGCATCTCCGGTGCTTTGTGCACTTATCTACGCCATTCACGATTCTCTTCACCCTACAGCCACGGTACGAAGAACGTTCGACATGTACAACTTCTGTTGTGGACCTCGATGACTTGATAGATTGCTTTCAAATTAAGCGGTGTTATTTTTAGGTAGCTGCAAATTTTTTGTTTGTTATTGCCACTGTTTGAATGCTACTTTGTATTTTGTGGTTTTTACAGCGATAAACAGCTTTATTTTAAACATATTTAATGGCCTCACAAATATGTTGTTTTAAAGCATGTAATTGCGTTTGCATTTGTATTTCGAAGTATATCAGTAACAATATCGTACAACGGATGGGGCTCATCGGAAACTACAGGACAATTAAGCCGAAATCACTCCGGATTAATTATTTTAATTACGGAAACGGAAGTCTTGCCATAGTAGTTTTTGCCCATCCAAAAATGCCATTCCTGATCTTAATGCCAAGCACGGCTGTTATTCGTGCCACCACCTTCTGGCATTATGCTCCCTGAAATGTACAATTACCTTTATTTTTAACAGATATTATACACTTTATATAAAAGCGGCTCACTGCAAATTCATGTTCTTTAAGCGATGACAACCTTCATTTGCTTTAAAATGCTGTAAATAAAAGAAATCATCGTTTTTAAAGTACTTTCTTACATAGGTATAATTATTTATCTTTTAGAACAACAAATTTGTCATTAATTATTATCAAATTATTTCGTTGGAGTCTTTGACGGTAAGTTTTACTCACTCGAATACTGCAAGCTTAATATCAGTCAAATAGAATTAATGTTCTTTTCATGTTTAAAAAAACAACCTTGGTACCATCCCAACACTCGAGCGTTAACGATCACGGAGGCGGTGCATATACATATTTCTGTTGAAAACTTTTTGATGACAACACTGTTATATTACTCTGAATTATTTTAAAGAACATAAGTTTTAATATATTGTACTTTTTATTCAACAAGTTGTTTGATGTGAATATATGTGTAACATCATTAATTAGTTGAAATGGTTTGATCTTTGTGCAATGAAAATATAGTACTTGCCTTTTTTGTTTTCATTGAGAAAAATATGAATTAGAGAGCCATCAGTTCTCTACAATTACTGACACCGGAGGATAGTTAGCGTGAAGCACAATCAGTAACATGTATTATATTTGTGTATATATATTGTACGTGCAGGTGTGTGATAAATGCTTTGCATTCTATACCCGCTGGTATCACCACAATGAACTTAACTAGCTCATTTTATAATGCACATCGCATGCACACGGATAAAGTTTTAAAACCTCAATTAAGCAAGTCATTAATATCTGATGAGGGTAAAAAAATCACGAGGAAACTATAAGGCTTATTCCGAGCGATTGTTTTTGTTCAAAATTATTTAATGTTTAAAATGTTACTATGTAATGTGACATGTTCGTGATGTGCGTTACAATAAAGTTTCAAAACTAAACTGGTTTCATTGACGGGTGATAAATGATAATAGAAACCGAATAATAATAGTGATTCTGCTAACAAAGTTACAATCACACCGCAATCAATGGCCGCAGCCTATCTCAGTGTAGCATAGCATTTGTATAAAAAGATACGTGTGCGCAGTAATCGTGAGTCAAGTGCAGCTGCGCGAGATATATAGTGCGAGTAAATCACAATGTGCCGGGGTGCCTGCAATTAATGCTGGCGTGATTCGCAACCACCGGGACCCCATCCACCTTGCACCATCGGCACCGCACCGGACACTACTTTATGTTATCGGCACTAAAATACAATAATGTTCGTATTGTACAATATGAACGTTATTGTATTTTCGCAGTTTAATATCGAGCATTGTCATACATTGCCTATAAAACACTGACAGGTTTTTAAAATAATTCTGTATTACGAAATAGCAATCAGATAAAAAACCTCTTTATAAGTTTATACGAAATACAAATACAAATTTAGCCGAAAATTGATCGTGAATTAAAACTTTAATTATTAGTAAAACTTAATGGAAATGACGGTTTTAATTAAATCAGTCTTAATTTTTTTGCTATCATATTAATTTAGGTAAGCATTAACAACACTATCGTTCGTGAAGAGAACCAAATAACTACATGATTACAATCAAAAGTCACGATACTTTATATAAGACTTGGAAGTTAAGTTTGACCAAAGTCTTATATTATTTTACTTCATTGTGATTGAAATGAAGTTGCTTTGGCTCTAATTGAAAAGAAAGCGACAAACACAGAGAAAAATTTAAATTATATCAGAACGAGGTTCAGCTAGAGCAGATCAGAGGCCGAGCGGGCACCGACCGTGGGAGAGGTGCACAAATCTCCGCATCTCAGAACTGGTCGGCAGGTGCGCGCGCGCACCACACAGCCACATACATAGACACACACACCAACACAACAAACCAGGCGCACTTATGAATGAAGCCTACAAACCTGCACAAGAACTACACTCGAACACTCACGCACACAGACGAAGCAAATTCAATCTTGCTTGTTTATCTCTGATTTATTTTATTCGAAACCATCAAGTCTCAAAAAGTTGGCTATTAATTTGTTCTTCGGCGCTCGGTATAAATGCCGTAGATAAAGTAATTAATCCGATTGATAATGATCTTGGTGGACAAGCGATTGAACCTTCCACGATCAAAACTGTTTATAAAATACTCAGTAGAGCTTCATAGATTATGTTTGTGTTTATGGTATAAAATAACCCTTAGGCTTATGATAACTCATTGCAAACAGATCATATCTAACAACCATGCATATGGACAAACCTGATTATAATAAGAGCATATAAAAATAATAAATTGCTTCCACGATGATTTGCCAATGAAAGAAAGCATAACATTCTTAAATTTACTGAATTTAAGACGACTTGGAGTAGATATGACACGTAGGTATGTATTATCGGTACAAATATCATAACGTATAAGTTTCTACTTAAAGGTTAATTAAATCGTTACGCTCTTGACAATAATATCTACAACAAGATATATGTATTTCTCAAAAGCTCCGTTGATGGCATGGTACTTGGTTCATTGTCATGCCTGAAAGAGTTCATAAATTCTTCTCCTTCTTTGATTTCGATAAAATTATATTGTGGCGATTGAAATTCCTTATGTAGCTACCTATTATTATTTGAGCGTTTTAATGTAAACCCTAATTAACGTATGTAAACATATATAAATGGTATATCTTTATAGATGTGTGTTTTGTTGCAGACATCCCGTCACAGGTGCCGCCGCTCACGCCTGGCACCAACAAGAAGATGGCCGAGGCGCTAAAGGCTACCTTCGCCTCCTGGGAGAAGGAGCAACTGCGCCTCGGCGTACCCAAAGGTAAGGCGTCACTGCTTTGAGACATACTCATATCGTTGCCAGCTTTCCACGTGCATATTTTAGCATTGGGTGGTCTCACAATCTTCTCATAAATTTCATACACAAGCATGCATAAAACTTACAACATGTAGGTACAGATAGCATATACTAGGTTCTTGCTTTCGTAACTTGTTACATAATAAAGCAAAAGTCACAGTTTCGTGCCTATGACTAAAAGCAGTTTTACCTACATAACTTAACTCAAAACCCGTTCGAACTACATATCTATTTTATTTACATATCTAATTTTGAGTTCATTATGTCCTAATAATTAACGTTTGTTTATAGACAATTAAAGTGAATATTGGATGGAGGTTGAGCTATAAAATATACTCAAATTACCGTTTAACGTTCAGTAAATGCTTAGATAATTTCACACAAAGACATTTCGTCGTGTTCCGCCGCTGAGGAATAAGAAAACATTCGTGCTATGGTTTATTTCACAGTAATGTAAACAGCGGTTCATTCGGGATCGTTCAGCAATAGCACTTTATGGTCAGGAAGAAAAGGCAATAAAACCACATTAATATTAATTTTAGACTTCAGTCGCTCAAGATCTGAGAGAGGCAGGGAAAAAATCATTACATGTTATTCTTATGACTATCGGTCCATTTTAATACGATGTGCATCTGTTTTTACGTAAGCTAATAGAAATGTGATAATCTTCGGTTACTAAATCAGATTGTTCGAAAGATTTTTCGATCGTTTTTACTAATTATTACTAAACGCATATTCGATAAATTGCAAATTCGTCGCGCGGTGTGGTCTGGCGTATACAAGGGCGACAAATAATCGGTACATTTTTTGTCACCTCGCTGGTAAAGTAAAGTCGTTAGCGCGTAAGAATGTTGTGATAGCCGTCTTGTTTTTCCCTCGTTCAATATTTAAGTGTATACTGGTTACAAGCAAAAACTGTTAGCGTACAGTTGACAAAGCGTATAAATACAAGGTATCATTTGCATATGGTAATGTGACGGACGCGTCGCCCTGTCGCGACCGCCATCGCGCCAGCGATATACACCTCCTGCTTTGTTGGTGGCAAATAACGACCACCGTTTTTCACACCTACGTTATTATAAATGATAATCATAATCTAAACGTAAGTAGGCTTCATTAAAAAAAATCTTTCTGTTATTATAAAAAAAAAAAACAATATTTTGGCATACATGTAATGACGAATTAGCAATTAGACCCACAAATTGCACTCGGTTTATAACGTAGCGATATTTGCCTAGGATCATGTTGTGGACAGGTGGCGGGTTCGATGCCCTAGCGCGGCGGAAGTGCGTGCGTCTGCGCCGCGTCTATTCGCGCTTCCGGTGTGCCCGCGCGCATCTAACACAAAATCACGCGCAGGATGTGAATAACACTTGCTAAATCTTTTATCATTATTATTATCTATATTGTTTCAATGAAATTGCCTTTATGGATTTGAATATAATTTAATACATTTTAGTAAATAGAAGATTGAGCAAAAGGACGAAAACAAAAAGTCGAAGGCTCTAATCTTAATTTTAATGTACTCGTTCATGTTTGGTTTAATGTATTGAGTGCCCTTTTCAATCAACATGAATTTGAGGCAGATAATGACCGAGCAACTTGAAGTCTTTGTCGTTAAACTGTTGGTACTCGCACGTTATCGGAGGCCTAAAGTAGTGTGTGTTTAACAAGTGTTGTCAAATCGACTTGATTCCTTTAATTGTTCAACGTAATAAATTGTGTAATAAAACCGATTTGATAACGTTTTAAAGGACTTGTATGTAAAATAGGCTTTTACAATGGGTAAGCCCGTTGTATATAGCAGTTTTACTTTTGCACTTGTTAATAAAAATTAAATGTCTAAAGTAGAAGTCTTTACGACAGGCAAAGGGGAACAGGTCGCCAGGTTTAGCGAATTTTGAGCTCTATCTTGTTTTATTTTAATCATCTAGTGGTCATTCCCAATTTGACAGACACAGACTTGTAGTAGGTAAATATATTTTAATACGGGATATTTTAAACATATAGATACGATGCAACATAACTGGGTTTGCACCTGTCTACGATATGAAATGAATTAGATGGCTGTACACCTCTTAAAGATAACTTAATTGATATTTTGCGTAATAATCTAACACAAACCGACACTATATAAATTATCAAAGTGTTTATATTTCTCCAACATTAACACATTTGAGATATAACAGTTATTTAAGACCACAGTTGTTTACTCCGCAACACAAGCCACGGGTGAGAATCATGAAATATCGATTGAGATAACCTGAACGATCTTATAACACATACAATTATCAGTAAGATTCAATGGAACTGGTTACCTTTGCAATAACACATTCCACTTTAATGAAACGAGTTAAAGGAATGTACTGATAAAGATATATACACAAGTGTACATACGATGCTCGTATGTTATAATTTTTGCAAGACACAGTTGTTATTGGACCTTATAACTCGCATATGCACAACTTACACGGAGGTAAGTTAGCCTATTATTGCAGACCACACGGCTACTGAACCCATACATTATTACATATATTTTAGAACAAGCACTTCTTACTTCATTTCTAATTGTTATTAACAAAAAACCTACGCAATCAACAATTATCATAAAGAAGCGAGTACATGTGTTAGCCAACAATTTTTGCTTTACAAGAAAAAACTTACTAAATTATAAGCGGCACTTTCCATGTAAGTGCATTTTACAATCCATCGCATTTTATTGTTAACAAAATCCGCCGCGGAGTATTATAATCACGCAATGTGTAAGGAAGCAATTTATACGTTAGTTTTGCAGTGGTTATAGTCGTAGAGCCAGTGCTATCTATGTATTGCGATCTCGATAAACATAAAGTGATTCCGTTCACAATGACGTCCTGTAGTCGCGGAGACAGAGCGTTATCTCGACATCGGTTGTTAATGAAATTGCTCCATTAACATACGGACCGGGCTTTGTTCTACCTGTGGCTTCAATTAATGTACATGAGACTTCCAACTATATTTATTGGTTAATTTGAACAAACATGTTAAGCTGTTAAATTATGTCGCTGAATACAGTGATTCTTAACCGTTTTATACTTTTTTCATAATGTGTTTCCAATTTATTTACTAAACTTTCATCAAACTTTTTTAATTAGTATAGGTAAGAAGCCCAGATAACAATTTCCATTTAGTATTACTCTAATAAAAAAGACAAACATAAACTTGGGTATACGTGTCTACTTGTCATCACGTTAACGTTACATTTTAAATTATATTTTAACGATCACGCAAATGAACACGTTGTCATTTCGCTTTGATGTGACCATGTTATAACCTAACACGCGCTCGCCGGTCGCTGTGCTTGAAGCCACACGCCACAGTATAAACATTAAACGCCGTGTCCCGGCGGCCGCCGACTAAAAGCTGTAATTAAACTAATTATTTATTATTAGACAGCTCTCCCTCTTCCAAGGGAAAAACTTAAGTTCTGAGTATAACAGTAATTTATAACATCGTAACACATAACTCCATTTGTATCGATTGACTTTTTCTCGTAGTTAACCTACCTAGTTGCGGTTAGAAAATCTTTAATGGCCGCCACTGATTGAATCGATCGATCTTCCTTAGAAGCTACGCAGAGTTCTCTATTCGCTTTAAATACAAGTTGTTCGTTAGCTATTTGCTTTCCTTAAATTATTATTCAGTCATCGTTTGAGAGATCCTAATTAAAAGACTTCAAAATTTTGCATTGCTTGTATGATATGACTTTTAAAGCCTTAATAGTGGAATCACATTAGAAATCCTTTATCAGTATTATAAAGACAAACGGTTGCTTGGTGCATACATTGGGGCGTCAAGGTCGGGCCGCTTCCGGCGCGCACGCATGTGGCAAGTTCCGCTGTGAGGCAACCGCAGTCGGTTCGCTGCCCCGCTAATTGTTCGTGTTGCAGCCCTGCGTACCATCCGGCTACAATTGTGCATTTTACTACTTGATAGCGAACGCCAATCAGGGCCACCACTGACGGCCTGATTTCATATTTTTTGCCCTATCTTCATATGTATCTCGATATAGTGTATAGCTATAATTGGTTAAAATAAATATTTATAGAAAATTCTTTGATTGGCCCAAATCATATTAAATATGTACCTATGTGCCATTTTTATATGTTATCTAGGTATATTTTTAGTTTGTAGTCATTGTCGTAAAAATACTTATTGTCAACTACGACCTTTTGAGACCACCCTTGCCTTTCATATTTCAAGCAGTACCCTTGTATCTTATAGGAACTAGTCTTGCCTATTTTCTCTTCAACAACTACAGTCTTCATGTGTCCCTCAGATCCTCGCCAGTGGAACGAGGCTGCGGTGGCGGCGTGGCTGCGGTGGGCTGCGCGGGAGTTCTCCCTGGAAGGCGTAGCTCTGCAGCAGTTTGCCCGCACGCAGGGCAAGGACATCTGCGCCATGGGACGCGAGCAGTTCGTCGCACGCGCACCTGCCTTCATGGGTGACATACTTTGGGAGCACCTCGAGATCTTGCAGAAAGGTAGGTATTGGTATACCGCTTACTGCGTCCTTTCAATGTTATTAAACTAATTTCATTCTAGTAGATTCTATGAAATCAGTATATTTTACGGCTGCTCAATTAGTCTATTTCCTGCGGCATTCTACGAGTTGAAAGAAGTTTAAAGAACAGTATGTTTCTTTAGATAAGATTGAAAAAATCGTTGTAGATATATTTTCAAAGTATCATCAGCTTCATACGTCTCTCGAATTTCGCCATAAACTGAACCTTAATCTGTGCGCAGATGTGGAGAAGGAGCGTTCGTTGCTGGCCAACGTCCCTCCAAACATGTACGAGAGCAACGTGTGCCTCCCGGAGCTGCCCGAGTACAACATCCCGCCGCCGGCACACCACTACAACAACAACAACAACACTGGTAAGTTCACAACACTAGCAGTTTACAACAACCCTATTATGTAGGTACGAGAAGTAAGAGGAGATTACATTTGTACAGCCGCGACTTTTATACATACATATATTTATCTTACCTATAGTTTTTTCAACGATAAATAAGAAGTCGCGTAGCATGTAGCTGTTTACCAAAACCATAGACTTTTTTTAGATACTTATACATATATATTACTAGCTATAGTATAGAAGGAGAAAGGTGGAATATAAATGAAGGTAAGCTTCAGGTAAGTCAGTTCTACGAGGGGTCTACGATAAACGTCTACGGCGAGTGTCGTAGCAACTACAAGGTTTGACTAGTCATTAATTAGTGTAAGGAGTAATACGTTATTTTAAATTTAGATCTAAATTTTAAAAGTACATGTCCGCTCTTGTTAAATTGGGTTTCACATTCAATCTGGTGCCACTAAAGGTACCAGCAAAAAATTAGCTTTACTTATTACGTAGTAAAACTGGACAGTCCAAAACTCTAGTAAAAACAAAGTATTACATTGTTTTACAATTAAATGCACAATAAAAAACAACGTACTTTTCACTCATAAACGTATGAATTAGGGCTCATGGTTTCAATAAAATACAAGTTTTATGCTGTTTAATGTAACAGCACACCACACTTCTGAATCAATTTCTATTATTTTTTTAGTAGGATTCACAACTCCTGTATATGTTACATACTCTTTCGATGTTTGTGGAGATAGTAATACGCACGTCTCTCGATAAGAACGGTGACGTTAAGTGCGCGGCAAACTGAGCCTCATTACAGCGCAGACGATAACCCGACAATTACGCAGAACCCCGACCAGTTTATTGACTATGTCATAAATGCATATTATTACGGAAATGTCATTTTATGCACGTTAATGAATATTTTTGTGGTTAAATATTCATGGAAATTTGACTCGACGTAGAGCTTGTAATAACTACTTAGGGATGAAATCTTCTTTGACAGACACAATTACCTAAGACACAGAAACCTTTATAAAAATCACACGTTCCGTACTCAAAATGTAGTTTAGTTAAATAAAACAGTGTAAGCCAGATGTTATTCCGTTCCCTGTTATATATTTTATTTTGACTCACCGAAACACTAAATGTCCGCTCGCATTGTGAAGACTTGCCTCATTTCGCTTCAACTTGTTAATCATCACATAAAACTGATCGCAGTAAAATATATTACGTTCAATTGTGTAACTGTTCTAGAGTTATAGGATTGTGTGTACACATATCTACGCATGTTTTTACTGGGAAACTTATCACTGATCCTGCTCACATACATCATAATATGGCACACAATCATCATAATACATGTTATATAAATACTATAAATGTATATATTTAGATACATAATAATAGACATAATTTTATGGCATTTGTTAGCGTTACTGCTGTAAAGTACAAGTAAAAACACTATATTATATCAATTAAGTAAAGTAATATCAAGATTTTCCCAAGATAGAACTAACACCATGCAAAACGGCCCGTCAATCTTTACATAAAGCATTAGATTTAGTTTGAGTGTTAAGGTGTAGTTAGAATATTATAATTAATCAAATTTTACAATCAGGGGTGGCTGCGTAATCTCACGGATAAAAGCTCATTTCCATTAGATATAAAACGTGGTGTTTATTGCGTTATAAATCATCGCCGCGGGATGTTTTGACTGCAAGCGGCGGAGCTCAGCTACTGAAATAATAAATTAACTAAGGAGACAAGATGTCCTCTGGACGTCGTTAACACGGGTGGTCTACAGTCGCGACCTCATCACGATCACTACCTATTAATGCGCCAAATACTGAACGGAATATATCGCTTTTTGAGTATACGATGACGGGTTAACCTAAATATGTTTATAAAAACGAAAAAGATGACAATAAGGCGGGCCGAATCTTTAAACTATCACGATCTAACTGATAGATTATAGGTCTACGATACATAAGAACCAAAACTGTTTAACTAGGAGGCTGACACAAGCGTTATTATTTACGCTAGGTAAAAGATTATACGTAATGTCTATAAAAACCCGTTTATTAACTACAATAACCAAGGCAATAACTTTTACTGCTGCGATCGCGAACCTAGCTCTGATACCGTTTCGACTTGTTAACTTAATTATAAAAACAACTATCGTTGATAAAAAACCATCCATTTTACAGTAACATGTAAGTATCAGCACATACGGTTTCCAGTCGGCTGGGCGTGTGGCGCAATGCGCCGACCTTGGCGCTGTTTTTCCGCTCTCTTTCAGCCGCGCCGAGGTCTGCCAGAACGTCTTACACCTTGTGCCATAATTTCAAACGTGACATTTTTATACATAAATTATCCTAATCAATCTGTTTTACTTTACCAGCTGAATAATTAGGGTTAGTAATTCTTAACTAATTAAGTATCATCCGAGTTACCTACCAAAATTTCCGAGTAGTCTCTTTCAAGTACTCACTAGACAAATACATTACTGTAATATGTGCAACACTTTACTCTCTCTACTGTATATGTGTAATATGGTGCAACAAAAAGTAATACCTATCTTCCGATGATGATTGTCGTTTAAGTAGGTATAACGTAGAGGCTCCTGCAGTGGTTAAAAAACAAGGCCAGACAGGGAATCCTACGTTAATTTAGTCTGCCATAAATCACGTCCCACCCTGATAGGTAAATTACTTGATCATTAAAATTACAATGACGCGACTATATAATGAAATGTAGCGTCTGAATTATGAATTATAAGTGCTACTGTGTAGAACTTAGTATTTGTAAATAGACACATGAACGTGACTGAAGAGTATAGGGCAGTTGCAAATAATCTATTTCAAAACTGATTGTTAACAATATCTTATGCCTTGGCTAGAGTATATAATTAAAGTCAAAATTGCAACTAGATGTGAAGTACTAATTAAGAGTAGATTGTTCAATCGCCCCTACCACGAGGCATGCGCGCGCGCAGCCTGGCTCGCGGCAGTCTTCAGCCGCTACGCACTTACTCATCACTCGCATTATTCTTCCACGCACCACCTGAAAGTTCAGTGTCGTGAACCTTATCAACTATTTCTTTTAACTTTGATTAAGTATTTAATTTACCTCAATAATTAATTTTAATTGATTCGCTTAAAGGTTTTTGTCATAAAAGTTTTGTTTTTAATTTTATTAGGGGACTTGGATCCTCTGTCGTGCTGGGCGATATATCCCTTAGGATAAGTGGCAAGTGTTCCGCGTGAGTGTGACACAGTATGGCGAGCTTGGATTCTGGTTAAGCTATGTTCTTACACCCGAGCTCCCGTTCTAGGGACTCCACCGAGCTGGACCCGGTCATGGTGTGGCGTGGTGAGTAGGAACACCACTTTGTTCACACTCAATTATTGCAACTGGATTCAACATTTAATAAGTGAATTACCAAAAACATAGCTTCTACGTGCCGTTAAAACCTGATTATAAGAATAGCATCAACTTTTTAAAATCACATCTAGTTGTATACAAAATAATCATTGGCCAATCGACCACCGTCCGTTCAGTTCAGACAAAGTGTAAATTTGGTTACCTACCTACTAGATTTAGGCAAATTTCTTGTTATGAAGAACTCCTACGCTTTTTGTGGTGGACCTTTGACAAGCAACATATACAAATGTATCTAATAGATAGATAGAGCAAGTTCTTAAAAATAATTTGAAGGTGATAAGAGACTATAATAATGATGTCCCGAGTCGACATGACGGTTGCCATAGACACCATCACACCAGATAGCCAGTGCGCGGGGTGCACCACGCCGGGTTAATTTCTCGTGTCCTCGCGTCAACTCGAGCGTCGCAAACTAATGCAAGTGGGCCGACGAAGCTGAAGGTTAACGCACAAAAACATCGTATATATTCAATATTTTGCAACTGCACTCGTATTAATAAACCGTGCGGGTATATGGTTAATGTTGTGCTGGTGCAATTTCGTGGCATCCGCGCTGTCGCAAGGGCCAGCGATCGCTTGCCGCCGGCACATCCTCGCGTTGCGCACTCGCCACTAATCGCCGGACGTACGCCTCGGAACAACGTTGCAAAATTTACAGACAATATGTCTAATGCACTGAAAAATTCATGGTCACATGTGAGTTTGTCGCTGCGACGTGCGACGCGCTGAACTGAAACGAGCTCTTCAAGTGTGTACATACACTTATCCTTGTATCTGTTACATACCGATTAATGTTGATTTCACATAGCTTAAAGATAATCTAAGTGCAGCAATAACAACTGAATAAAGAAACCTTTAAGCATGTCCTAAAATATAAAGCATAAATTGAACAGCTATAAACAGCAGAGGGTACAGTCATCCTTATTAGCGTACATTTAGGAGTTGCCAGCGCAATTTATCGGGCGTATTACGTGGCAGCCAATCAAAATAATTTATTTCTATCAAGTGATATGGGCAGTTAATGTGGAGTAGTAATGTAGCGACACCGCCCGCGCGGCGGTGTACTGCGACTCGCACAGATTTATCAGCCGGCCAGGCCCCGCCCCGACCTGATAGCCTTACCCTACAACACGCGCAACCATTCAGCTTTTTATTGAATTAACATTAATTGGTGTGATATAATAATAAATATCATACGAACACATAGTCTATCGTAATAGCGGTGTAGTTAACCATAGTTAAAATATAAATTCTGGTATGTACGATGCTAAATTACCTTACCTTGCTGTATTATTTTCAAACAAATAATACAGCAAGGGCTTTAAATTGTGTTCGATTTTTAAACCAATGTGAGCTTCGATTAGAATGTCCTTTTTGATGTGATTAGGTATAACAAAACAAATGTTTAACACTAATATTGCATCAACCAGAATTGATCTAATTCATCTTGTATACTTATGAGTCTCGTGACTATAGTTTCATACTTGAGCGGTTTTAGTTATATAATCTACATTCAGGTACCGTTACCCTTCAGCTCGTACGTAAAACCCTGCCACAAATCACAGGTTATGCATTATGGAGAAATCTATACAAACAAACACAGAACCAACAATATCATTTACATTCACTATATAACTGTCAATAGTTCTGAAGTGTCGACAAGAAAAATATTGAGCTTTCTAAGATATCAATAAAGAGATACGTGTCGTTTGGAGCAGCCACATCCGGCCGCCATTGTGCTTCAACTGGCGTACTTCCGGTGCAACCCGATACACACTCCTGCGCACGTGCGCAAGCTTTTCAAATTTCGATCCACGAAAATTTCACACAAAGGGCTATATAATCAAATAAGGGGATGTAATAAAATATAGACAGAAAAAGGACAGAAAACCCAGTCATCAAAACTAATTACGGCACGTAATACTTATTGTATCTATGTGATTTTATTACACCTAGTACTCTTACACTTAGTTCATACTAACTGCAATTCCCCTTAGAAAATAATTTTAAAAAAAAATATCTAATGATTTCGGTCCTAATTAACACTATCAAGTAAAGATTACCAATATAAATTACAATCTCCGAGCATTAAATAGCGAACCATTTCTACAAATAAAATAATGTAATGTTTTTGATCACTAAACTGGTATAATTACACATATCAACATTCTATTTACAGGTCTATTAGCAATCGAACGTACTTACATTCTAAACATTTACTTAAAACGATACTTGGCATGCCTGCTCTAATAGACTGTGGAGGACTTACTCTTTGTACAACAACAAAAAACATGTAATCCCGCCTTAGTACCCATTCAAGTGCAGGCAGGTAAGAAGTTAAGAAAAAAATCAGCCCGTAAGGGTTGGCACACGAAAAGAGCAAGGGTGCTTCTTTGATAGGGTGCTTGCATACGCTCGGCAACCTTTGGGGGCCCTTGTCCTCCAATAAGCCCTTAATAAGGGTCCTTACCAAGTGCCCTTTCAATCATGCCTTTTTCTTCACCTCTTCCACGTGTCCTTGATTCGAATTCTAAATCTGATTTGCTTGTCAATGTTATTGTACTCGTATAAAGAGCAAGGGTCAGTTCACTCACAAAAGGATTTAATATTCAAAAGCTGCCCTTATCGCATTCATTTTACTGCTATTTTAATATAGCCGACAAAACGCATTGATAAAAATTCATGGCGTAATAAAAGTTTCAGTTTTTATTCAAAATACGTCGATCCAAAACAATTATGCATTTAATCTTTAGATAGTCAATAGAAACGGGAATTGGATGATATAATGTAGGTTTATGTACATATATTTTATGTTCGGTTTCATTCTCTTGATAACATATAAATGCATTGATGTGTGGGTGTATTTAAATAAGTCATGGAATTTTTCACAGAATCGTACGTACCTACTCAGATAAGAACAATACCCGCAACTTTTTAAATTCAGTTACATTTAAAGTTAGCTAGTACTTTAGTTAAAGATTTTTTAAGCTGTTCAACGAAAGCCGGCTTACGATTCTTTTTTCTTGAAAATCGATACCTCTTCGTTTTAGCAATTTGCAGGTGTTTTTTGGTGTTAGCTTTTGTATTGATCCAAAGAGTGCGTGGGTGTGGGAATAGCGAGAGAAGGAGTTTTGCAAATCCTGTGCGTTCACATAGTGTCGGTAGACAAGACTCTATATAAGTGTTGGGTTACTGCAGTTTGCGCGTCTACAGGCGCCGACAAAGCCCGCCGGCGGCACCTTTGATGTGCCGAATTCAATTAATTGCCTTATTTGCGGCAGTGCTACGTTCATTGTAGGAATCCCCCGCAAAAACAAATATTTGCTGAGTCTTCATTATCCGTTATTAGGTGGTGCGAACTTTAATTGTCTCCAGGGCTCGTTTAGTTTGCCTTGATTGCATTTCAAGAGGAGTAAATCACTCATTTTTCTCAACCTCGCACATCAAACTGCGAATAAGAAATGTTACAATTACAATAAATTTCATATTCTCACTGCTATCCCGCAATTAGCCTTAATAAATTAATATTATTAATTCTGCTTCACAAATAACATATACATAGGTACATTTATCTACAAAGCATGTTACAGGAATCAACCGACACTCGTGGGTTTTTACAGTTGTTTGAATACATCGCGCCAAACTCCTTCTCCACGCATAGCATGATGTGCGATAATGTGTTACGTGTCCCCGATATGTTATCAGCCTGAGCAGGGGTGTCAGTGGGGGTGAGGAAGCGACGCGGGCGCAGGAGGGTCTGCTGGCTGCCGGACGGCGTGGGCGCACTGTCCTTCGCAACACTGCCCCTGAGATATCGTTCGTCGCTGTCACAACACTATATCGCTCATTCATACTTACCACTTTTTGTTCGAATTTTTAAAGCCACGATAACATTTTTTTTACAGTTTTCGCCATATTTATTTAGGCATGTCGTTCCTTGTCGTGTCAATTTGTTATCTTATTGATAGACATATCATAACATGAAAAAATATTGACTTTGGAAAATAAAATAAAGCATAAGAATAACGTTTAACGTTTCTATAACAAATAGGTATCATAATATAAACACATCAATACTTGTAGACAGCCCAGTAGTTCCGCGGTCGTGGCTCATACAAGAATATGTCACAATCATAATGTTCTTAGAAATCGTTCCAAATATAAACGTGGATAAATGTCGTATCACGCGCCATCGCGACACATGACGGAGGCCGAGAGAAATAAATTATTGGTACCGGAAGTGACGTCCCGGGCTCGCTCCAATTTAAAACACAACCCACGAAGTAGCATCGTCTAACACACAGTGCGCCGTTAACAAAAACTGCCGCCGTGCGAGCATAAAATAATAGCCGTCAAACACAATCTCATAAAATTTGCTTTTAAATGTAATAGCTGCTATTCAAAATACAAAAACAAATTATACTTAATGAATGTCACAAAATAATATATTGTATCCTTAAATCGCCGGAAATAAAATTTAAAACCTTAGACTTGGACTAATAGAGAACACAAATGGAATTTCAAATTAGAATTAAATCAGTTCGTATAATCGACAGGACCGGATGCGCTGCGCTTTTTAATTAGTGCAAAGGTTAAAAAGTTCTCAAAAAAAAACCTTTCATGTTGTCAAACGTCAGCAGTGGTAGATATAATTATAAGCAACCGTTAGTAGTCGTTGAAGCTCATCGCTATGTCAGTTTGACAGTTCTGGCTGAAGTGTTCCCGAGCCGTTGTACAGATTTATGGACTGTTTTCAGTGTTTTTATCTAAAAAAGATTGTTTATCTGGTACTTCCGTCGCCTGCCGTGGCCCAACGCTTTATTGTTTACACATAATGTAATTCAAAGCAGGGAATTCTTCAGTAAATTGTATTTTTAAATTTAAACTCGGCGATGGGAATGGGGAGCTTACTTTGTGAATATCGATTGTCCGCCACCAGTACGTTTCGATATCATCTGTTCGGGTTTTTGCGATCGATATTACGCTGATGCCATACGTAATTTTTGTCTGTACTATGCCGACTCCTTGAGTTTACATGTAGAGTTATACATGATTAAGACCAAAGAGCCGATATGTTTCAGCGTAATAAACTTCAACGTATTTAGGATCTGCTGTAGACCAAACTACAATTTTATTTCTTTATTATCTTAAACTACGCCGTCCATTTGGTGGTACAGTATAACAGCTCCCTTATCCCAGCTTCAAGAGGCTGTCTCGGAAGCAGACTATAAAGTTGTACATTTATTAGTCGCTACAAATTTAAATTGTTTTTGCATCACATGTCATATTCCTCTGCGGTTCTATTTCCTGGTGCACTAGTGTTACATGATAGGAAATTGTACGTCGATCACAATATCCACTGTGTGTTTATTTCCTTTGCATTTATTCAAATATTGGAAACTCATTTCCCGCGCTATTTCCCGGTGGAAAGGCGCGCCTCGCAGTTCTCTCGGCTCGCTAATTGCATTTCGCGTTCGCTCCACAGACTTATTCTCCCAGTTCCACACAACCTACTTGCATACGTTACCTGATGCCGGCCCACTAAACAATGTTTGAGTAGGGCTTGATACTTGTCGTGTAACTCGTGTCAGACATTAGTTGCATGTTAAATATTAATACTAAACTATGAATATAATAATCGCAGGAAATCGTTGCTACATAACTCATTTAATTAACTATTTTAGTTCAAGAATATTCAACACATTGACTAATATTAGAAGATTGTCGATATCTATTGTTATACAAATATGACTATCGTGCTGATTTAATTAAACATTGACGCAATAAATTTCGAGCCTTGAGCCTGTGTGGTCCTGTCACAAATTAGGCAACACAGCTTTATAGTTACTTTTCTCCCTTATCACGCGCCAACCATTATATTTGTGACCGGCCAGTTACAGCATACTAACAAAAAATCGGCGTCGCATCTTCCGACGGCGTCGAAATCGCTTCCTCCGGCAGACAATAGCCTCCAGTATCCGGTAGCACACGTGCTCAGGTGCCTATTATGCCCCGGAACGATCCATCGCCCCTTAACTGCCTTTTGTGACCCAACTTAGTACCCACCCCCTGTAACTTGACCCAGATTTAGGCCAGCCCACTAGCTCGTGCCCTCCCATCGAATCGTATTCTATCACATCGCATCTGTCACGAGGGTGATGTAAAGTGAAACTTTTGTCAACATCCTGGAGAGTTCAGACTTATTTGCTTCTGCGCCCATTCAAATATCAATATCTATGCTCAACTTCCACACTATTGTCAAAATTCGAATACATACATGTTATTGTATTTATTTTTCAGCTTCAAAAGATTAGAACTTAGATTCATGTCAATACTGTAAGTTCATGAAGTTAATATCTATAAAACTAGTATTAACAAGTATGTTAATCAGAAACAAAAAGGTAAAGCTCGTATTACATAAAGGTTACAACAATTGTTCCACAGACTACACGAATGGGTACTATTCTAAATTTAAAATTCAAGTGTGCCGTACGTCTCGCGCGGTACCAACTATCAAACAATGAGAATCATAGTCAAGGCCGCACGCGTCATGGTCATTATTATAACGTAATTATGATACACAACGTTACCTACCTGAATTTGCGAAACAATCCAACTGTTTTTTCTCAGGTTTAGCGTCATCTTTACCTACTCGGTCGATTGTTATGATAGAACGTCACAATACTTATGTATTAAGATAGTCGCAGTAGCATGTTACGAAACACGACCATAAATAATAAACCACATTTCAAAAATAAATTAGTTTTTTCAGACAATATTTTGTGCCAGTATTTCAGTATAGATCACATAATTCTCAAGTTAAATATTACCTCTTTAGACATGAGGTCTTGTTTTCAGTATCATGTAAAAATGTATCAGTTAGCTAAGACGCATCGTTTTAGTTGGCAGACAAAGTAAGATTTTATTTTCACGTGTAACTGTGTCCACATTACTCAAGTAGTTTTGTGCACTGCAATTTGACGTGGCCACAGAAAATATTCTATCATTACGTGCGTCAGTTGGTATATCTTTTATCCCAGTTCTTCATTCGTCTCATACCATACGATACCTACAGAACTAACTTTAAAAACGTGTCCCATTTTAACTTTAGCAAAACAACACCATAACGTAGTCGCACTTGAAACTTGTAAGTATTTTTAAGTGAATGAGTGTATAAAGTACAAAGCTTTGTATGCGCTAAAATAAAAACGTTGTTCTTTGACCGTGTAATCCAGTGATCCTTGTAAAACGCCGTGTTCCACGATAACAATTTCACGTGCTCTACAAACGGGACTCTACATTGTTTTCGTTCTGCGCTAACAGCGGCTCTTGATTTCATTTTCCTTGAATGATAACAAACAGGAAAATAGCGGAATTGAAATAAGAATGAAATATTTATTATTTAATATAATGGTTATTTATAATATTTCGTGGTGTAATAAGAATTTGAATAAGTGCACTTTGCCTATAAGTATATCTAAAGTACAAGTCTACTTAAAAAATGCTGAACCTATTTTGTTTTTTAAATATTTCTTTGTACTATTCTAACACAAACAACTGAACGAGTAATATTTTCGTTCATATTTTGCGAGCGGTGCCCGTGCTAATTTTTGTGATACTCATCAGTGAGATTAGCAAAAAAAACTTCAACGGTCGCGCAACAGTTGGTCGTGTTGTAGCAGGTGACGCGACAGGTCGCGGATCGTGTTTGTTCGTAGCGCCTCGGGTATTGTCGGCTCTCTTCGGTCGCGTTTGCACCACGTTTTCCACGGCCGCCCTCTCGATCCGCCCGAAAGCTCGCACTGGCTCGCAGTCGGAGATTAGGCGCGACGCGACACGGTGCTACGAATGCCTCTCCGTGCATACGAAAGCTCGTACTCGTCACTTGCAACGCGATAATATTTCAACAGTCAGTAATTTAGTGAAAATATTTTTTCTCGTTATTATTGTTTTAGTATTTTGATATTATCAAGAGCATTGCGATTTAAATAATAGCGTAAAATATTTAAGCCGGATTGAACATTTTAAAGATTTTTAAATCAGTGTTGGGGTGTAATGTGTTGGTGAACAGTGGTGGAGAGCGCGGGGACCGGTGGCCGGTCCGCCATGCTGCTGGTGGAGGCGCGCGAAGCCGCCGTGCCCGCGTGCGCGGCGCCCCTTGACCTACCCATGTCCACGCTAACCAAGCTGAACTTCACAGACTACAGTGCTAAAGTGAACAAACCTTACTCTGAAACAGAGGCCAGAGACAATACAAGACTGAATTACGAACAGGCTCTGGCTAGTGTGGCCCGACTGAGCTACGAACAATCAGTGCCCAACGCAGGCAAGCTGCACTATGCTGAGCAGCCCAGGCTCGCCTATGACCCTGCAGTGGATACGATGTGCGGAGACCCTTCCTTCATTTTAAATACAGGTCGGTAACAGCCGTTTGCACTGCTTACACCACTTTTGAATTTAGCAATTATAAAATACTTATTATTCAGTGGAGTTTAAAACACTGAACCGACATTGACACTCGTGATGTTTTTTGATTCTTTTTCTTTGTGCGTTTATAATAATTCCTGGTTTTCTTCACCGATGCTCAAGGATATGTTGTATACCTAAATATATACATAAAACAAGAATGAATATTTCTGCAACATTTCCTATAAATAAACTTGGCATTAATTGCAATGAAGTAAACTCATTAAACCTGCGGTTACGGTAAATGTAACAAAATACACATTGTTAATAAATAATAATTGAAATTAACGAACACTAGCGTGATAGTTAACATTTAAATAAAATGTAAGTAGGTAGGGACGTACCTATATTATTTATTGATCAAAAATAAATAACCGTGGATTTTTTGTTATTTTTTGTTTATGTTATTTTTTGTTTTGGTACGACTCATGTAGAATTGATAAAATTATTAATTTTCAATAAGTAAATTTATTAGGTTGGTAAATTATTTTACATTTACAATAGTCGGTCCAACTCTATTGCATATTGAAAAGATAATTTTGATTTTTTATGTGGTTTTTCATTTCTCAAACAAATAATATAATTTTTATGGAGCCCAATTTTAGTTAACCTTGTAAACACTCTTTATATTTCAATCGGTACGAGAAGCGCGCAAGGTAAACGAACGCTGACATATCACATCTTTATAAAAGTGTTACGTTATTTCAATCATAAACACATTTACGTTATAAATAAGCAGAGCTTCATTGAGAACTCTCAAGTTGGGAGCGGAAGCACTTTCGCCGCCGCCATATTGGATCCGGCGGCGGGGGTGCGCGGGCGCACCTCGCGCGCTTCCGCCGCGTGACGCGCATAAAAAGCTTTGCAGTATAGTCACATAACTTACATTTGCATACATAGATTACGTGAAAGCATTGTTAACGCGCCGATCAAGTGGTGCTTACAATAAACCTCCACTGACACGTACGACCATTCATATTAAAACTAACTAATATTATCTATCATTTGACTATTACGTTTTACTTCAACTTAAAATGCCCTTGTACCAAATTTGATGGTTCAAATACAGGAAAATCAAGTTTATAATTATTTTTATTGACCCCCTAAAATGAATCCACACGAAATTACCCGTCCATTAATGTTAAAAACATAATAATTATGTCAATAATTTATAGCTCTATCGTTCACTTCACAGCTCAACCGAGCTTGATTCGCATTGAAACACTTTAATTGAAAATCGGATCGTAATGTTCTCAACCACGGCACGTATGAAGAATGAATATTCATACAATAGCTTCAGATGTAATCGGTGTCGAGGCGTGTCGTCTGTCATCCACGGCCCCAACAAATAGTTGCTGATCATAAATGGTGACCATTCTAGAGGTAACGGTGCAGGTCGCTCACCTTTCAGTAATCGCTTCCTTCCTTTTACAGGTAGTCGCGAATCTCGTGGTTGACGTGATCAAAATCTCGATTCACGCAATCACGCGCCGTCGGACACTTTGACAGTCATTTGTAAATTGTGATTCGATCTTTAAAAACAAACATTTGAAAGGTCGTTGCCATCATAAATCTGTAATTAATTAAAAATTGTGTCGGCATACTAAATGTCAGATTTGTGACATGATTTGTCAATTGTTAGGTATTCGTTATCGGTGATGGTAATCAATGAAATGCTCCGTGAATGGTACCCAGTCACGGATGGAGTCCGTTACAGGGCTCGTTGATACCTAATACGGTGCATGGTGAAGTGCGCGTTAACTTGCTAAGTTGCGAAGCTAATGGCTTCCGAAGAAGTCTATTACGTCGGATTGGGTTCGGCTTTGTTGCCTTCTCAGCTTAATTATTACATTTTTAAACGACAGTAGTTTTTGGGAAAGATAGAAAGCCATTGTGTACATTGGAATTGCAATTCCACAAATTACTGTACCTAAGTAGATATATCTCGTAGATTTGGAAAATAAGTTCTTATTTGGCTAAGTTAATAAGAATACAACAAACTCACAAACAGAACTGTGTATTTTAACTTAATGGAGAACGATGTTTATATTTTTCTATTAACCGTCGCGTAGCAGTCTAATTACTCAGCTATTAGGGCACTGCGTTACTTAGCTCGTCAATGGCGGTATTAAGACCGAGATAACTAACTAGACAGGCTTTGAAAACCCGAACAAAATTTTATTTGGGCTTCCTAGAGCAGCGTTTACTTCGTGCCTTACAAGATTAAACTCAGTCGTTGTTGCCTCGTGTGGACTGTGGTGTGACAAGGCTACAAACAACTTGTCACGTTAGAAGCACCTGTCTAACGCCCGCAGCTGCCCCGTGACCTGGAGCATGTGCGCGATACCAAAGTTTATCATTTACCTATACAAATACCTACAAACCACCTTTATTCATTAGCAGATACAGAAAAAAAAACTACCCGGTCGACTTCGTTAACCATTAAGCATAATTTTATATTGAAGACTACAAATTCTGAAATATCGATGCCTAATTAAACGTAATCAAGCGCTAAGACGATTTTGTCATTAAAATCTAATATTTGTTCTTTTTTTTGTTTGAACATTATTTTAAAAGGCATTATTAGTCGTGTCGTTTGGTAACAGCTTCAATATCTACTTTCATTCTAATAATTATATTTTAGTTTCATCCTCTATTTCGCAACTGAATACTGTCCGGGATCTCCACAATATTCATGACGGATGACGTCAGTTGTCTTCAGTGACGTCACGCAGCTCGGTTCATTCATAAATTAATATGGTACTTCCGGCCGCCGCCCGCCGCAATCTACGATAATTTTGAATGCTTTCAGCCTAATCGACACTTTCTAAGAAACTGGATAGAACAGTGCACACACAGATAGAGCACTTACTTGAAATTTGTATCAATTGTATTATGAAAAACTGCGTATTATACTGTATTAATGTGTTAGGGACGTATGGTTACATATAAGTATTCGTCATTCATGGGAGTGTAAAAGACTGACATTTTCTTATTTTTCTCTTCGATAACTCTTAAGGAGACGTCAAACTTATTCTTTGCAGCATTTCGTGAAGCTAAGAATAATTGTAATTCTAATCCTACCTATATGATAAATCAGGACAAAGGATGTTGGGCATTAACAAAACAAGGAAATTCAAATATGACATCAGACGTATCCGCTTCCTTGTTTCATCTTCATACAAGCTAGTCCACAGTACAATCCAATCTTGCAAAAGTTATTATCGATTTGAAGGTAGCCACAGTCGATTTCTTTCCTCGCCAGTTTTAACGCAGCTGGCTAATGACGAATAGACATAAATATGTTAGACTATTTAAAAAAAAGTTTGTATTTAATCTAGACTTTCTACAATAATATAAACATATAGACATTTGTCGTCAAAATGTAACGCATGTAAAGTATGAGAGTTGAATGAATGTGACGTCACAAGCAGCAGGTCACGTCGCCGCCATTGATGCGCCCGCGCCGCCACTTCCGTCGTCTGTAGCGCCGCTACATCCTGCCTGCAGTTTAATGTCTATCACACAATATCACCACATTTATTTGCTTCAAATTTCAGATTAGTGAACTTGATTTTTTCAGTATATTTTTTAATTTTATTTTAGTGCTTCCTCAGTAGTGACACAGGACAAGAGTATAAAATTACAAAATGACTGTATCTCTCATTCCTGTGGCCGTTTATTTTAGATGCTCTTACGTGGCATCATTGATGGCTTTAGAGCGTTATTTAAGGTTGAATAATTAAGGTATTATTAGGAGAGTTAGTTGATTGGTATCCCACAAAGCGTGTGCTGAGGTCATTTCTGCTACATTGTTAGAATAATTACTGTTAACGTTATTCATTGGAGTTGTCTATTATGTGCCTATGTATTTCTACCACATTTAGATGTAGGTACATATACTTAGATATATTACTCGACGACTCACAATTGCAACCATGCAAAAAAAAACAATCTACTCCTTAGTCATTCTAAATGTAATTCGATATTTATTTCCTCCAAATGCTGGGCTTAACTAAATCGGCTTTTAAACGTATATTAATAATACTGCGAGGCAGGTTTAATGGCTTCCCTTATGTCAGCTATGTTCTAAGTATGACGGTGAGTGTTTATGTGGTGCAACCCCCCCTCGTGGCTCGCTCACGGTTTTTGTAACGACTGCCGGCGCGTGCGCAGGTGGCGGCGCACCTGCCGCGCATACCGACAACCAACGCCGTAGACGCGGCATAGAGCACGCGATTTGCCATTTTTAATAAGCAACATGTCTTGTAGTCTGTGCTTCATGCATGTCTAAAGAAATGATTGTTCAATAGTCCATTTTGAACTGAACACTTAGATATATTTTTGCATGTAGAGTTATGGGGTGAGATATTTTCGAGATCAGATGTGGTGTTCTATCTATCATTATATTATAAAGACTTAATATTATTATAACATAGATCCAGTGTGTTGGCTCCGATATGTAACTCTACAAATAGCACGCTCTAAAAACCTCTGAAGGTGATTTTCAATCGTGCCAGCTGTGTCCATTGGTGGCTCTACGTTTTATTAAGTCTAGACAATGTAATAGCTGAACGATTTGCCGAGCGCTGCGAAGGTTTTATTGAACCGCTATCGGATTCCCAGGAATCATTTATGAGTTTTTAAACACAATCGGCATGTGCACCTATTAGTCAATCAATTTATAATTTTACTTTAGGTATGTCTACGAGCGTGGAATTTTTAAGGTCCCTTGATTTAATTAACGATAAAAACATGTTGTAATTGTGACAAAATCAACGTCATTACGTCACCAGCTGCTACGACAGATTATAAATTGGTACCAAGTATAATAATCAACCGGATATTATTGTAAGACCCAAATTATTTTTGTTGCTAAAAACGAAACCGATGCCTATTTTTTTGTTTAAAATCGATGTATAAATAGTGAAGTAAAAAAAGTGTGTGTGTAATTATTATCGGGCGTGCTACATGCTATTTTATTGGTAATAAATATCGGTGGATCTGGTGTTAGTCGATTTCGCGTCGGTCGCTCGCAGGAAAACCGATTGCGACTCTTTATTTTTAAACGCAAGTTGAGGTCATGTGCTGTTATACCGTCTTACATTTGCGGGCTTTTATATAATGTGTTATATACCTGCCTATTTTAACATCTCTGTTGTTGCTGGTCTCTAGAGGTTGAGGCGTCTCAGACAGAAATATGAGTCAACAATATCGCGTTTAAACTGCTATATTAGTTGTTACCACATTTTAAATCATAAGTTGAGGCCTAGGGCCCCGTAGTTTAGTACATCCACAATATCTATCTCATGAGCGAAACTATAGCTCACATGTTGTGACTTTAATTTAAGTAGGTATTTAACACTTCCCGCCGAAAGATGTTCCAATTTTGTATTTGATTTAAACACCACTCGTTGACAGCCATTTCCTCTTATCCAAGAATAATGTAGTTTTTCCCACTATTATTTTCTGTATTCACAATTTTTCTATGCCGTCCCTCATTTGACAAATTATTTTATTTTTTCAAATGTGCACCTGTCCTAGCAGTTTACAGCTTCTCAGTATCAACGCAGGAAACGTTGAATATAAAGAAAACATTTATATAACTTATGCACACAGTAAACATAAATCATTTTTATTCTACACACAGGATAGTACCTACTTTATATTATATGTATGTATTCATAGTAAATGGTATAATATCATAGTAATGGTATGGTATTGCCGTTTTAGTGTCTTATTTACTATGATCCCCTAACTAACCCCTAACTTAAGGATTTTATTATCATTAACATCTTGGACTTCCAACCTCTGTCTAGGTATCATGGTAAAGATAAAATCATTACCATACTGAAATGTAGAGTTCGTTAATTGACACTATTTAAATTTTTAATTAATTAATGAGGCCAAATTATTTATGTCAAAACACCGGGCGGCGGCAGCATGTCGTCGCCTGTCACAGCGCTCACCTGCGCGCCGCATTGCTTCTAAAATTAAAAATTCATATTTCGACTTCCGTTCCCAAATGGGAATTGGCGCGATATGCGTCTCCGCGCGATTATAAAATACGTTCAAATGTAAAGTTGGTCAATTCTCTTTGCGCGGGATTTATATAGGTACCTAATCGACTAAATAGTGATGACCAGCACTGAACAATATTTGATATTTTGCGGTACCTAATTGGAAAAGTAACCACATCTTCATAAAAAAAGTAAATATAACTTATTCAAACGTCTGAATAGTCTTATAAGAATAAAGGGCTGTTATGAAAAATGGCAACAAAAAATCCTTATTCGTCTGTCGGCGGGACACCATATGGCGAGGACAGCGCGTGCTCGCCACCATAAAAAACAGCTTAGAGTTTTCGCGGCTCGGGTTTCGTCGCAGATAAGAAGTAAAAAAGTGCGACAAGTCGTGTCGCAGCTGCCGTCAGGTCTAAGGTTACCGTCATATATTTTGTGCCCACCAAGTTATCGCGAAAGACGTCTTATCACTGTAGTTACTTTAAAATCAGCTGGACTATCCGGTAATCATAAACATACCTAATAATTACCTAACCATCGTATGTCGGTGGTAGGTACCAACCCATCAAGATAATCTGCTGTCGATAAGTTTACTACGCAGAAAGATACTTATTTCCGATATGATCTGATTACAATTACCTATTTATATTAATATAATAGATAGGTACCTATATAATGTTGGCAAACACATACCTAATTGCTACCTAATGCGCAAGCGCATTGTATCGAACTACTTCTTTGTATATTTTCCAAAAACATGTACGTTGTCTTTCTATCTTCAGTAATCAGTATGAAGATTTCTGCTTGCTTCACATTTTGATTAATTTATCAAATAATTGTCAATATTTATCCTGCTGTCATTGCCAATGCAAGCTAAAGAGGAAAGAGTGGATATTAATAAGGACTTTTTACTCTATTACTAAGGCCCCCTTGGTCTAAGTAGTCCTGAAATATGCAAAGCATTAGCTTTTATGTATTACCTGAACTATCTGCGACATCGCCTCATTCAAAGATTAGGTCTCTTGCGTAGGTAGAGCAGAAATCGTTTCTGATAATGTATCTATTGTAAGTACCTGTTCCTACTCAGATACTGATCCAAACATTTACTCGTCCACCGGGTGGTCTACCAAGGGACCAAGTAGTGTTCATAAGAGCCCGGTACTTATTTGACACTATCAAAGCGTTCAAGGTAACAACAATTACAAGACAAAGCGTTATTAGATCAATACACATAAGCACAAGTTTATTTAACTTGTTTGTGGATCTTTTGACGTCTCCAAGGTATTTGCTTCATAAGATATTGTCTTTATTTGAAATAAATCAGTGCGTTGGACCAATGACGGTGCGGAGTGGCGACCTTTCGACCCGAGCGTTGGCGCGCGGGGCGTGGCCGCGCCCGATTGGCTCGCCCCGCCCCGCGCCTCCCCCCGCACCCGCCCCTCTCCACGCCCCACGGCTCGATCTCACTGAACTGTGATGCTGCACTGACGCGCACTTTTGTTACCTTACTTTTAAATGAAAACCCATCTGACTGCCAGTTCTAAGATTTCAGTGCTAATATTGAATCATCAGAGAGCAAGGCGCACCCACTGAAATAATTGGACGGATGTAGTTTGTAACAGATATTGATAATAAAAAGATAAATTAATCTTGTGTTATTTAGATATCTCATTAGGTATGGATGTATAAATATCAGACATAATAGGCGTCATATTTTATAGATAGCCATGGTTATATTTTGTCAATTCATTCAGTTGGGGCTATCTAAGTACTCGTATATTGTGGAAAATGAACTTGCTACTCGTGATTTTCGCAGTAGGTTGGTAGATATATATATTATAAGACACTACTTAGGTATTGACATAGGAACAAATGACTGACACATAAAATACCAATACGACCGTAAATAAAATAACGATATCAAGAAATGTGTGACAACACAAAAACAGCCGAGTTTACTGAAGCTCTACATAACTCGACGAAGGTCACGGGATCGCTCCCGAGAGAGCTATTTCACTCTGGCAACACTCCATCAGGATTTATAGCTTTATTCCATCGCCAAGGGAACAATTGCTTCATTAAAATACTTCTATTTGTCCAAAGTGTCAAAGTGACACGACGTGATTTGTTTACACTCTTGTCTTACTGATGCATCATTTGTTTCGTTAAAAAGATACTTTTAGTTTGCACTTTCACCCCAACTACGAGAAATTGGGGATTTGTGTAGAAAGCAAAGATATTTTGAGATCAAACGAGATTCCTTTTGTTTTTGGAACTTTAAAAGTTACGTAACGTGACTGTGCACTTATATAATAAAACCAAATAAAGTACCTTCTTAGGTAATACATATATAGGTGTTTGAATTACTTAACTTAAACTCCTTGTATTAGTTATATAGGTACTATATACCCACTGGCAGGCATGCTTCGAATTAACTAGAAGTTAAAAAATACAGTTTAATTCTATACTTAGTGACATAGTATTAAGTGTAGCGGTTGATAATTAGATCTCTACATTCGTAGGTGGCTACGAATATTACCTACTATCTAATGGTACCTACTATCATAGGGTATACCTAATAACGTACGCAAAGTAAATATCTTAAAAAAACATCTACATCAAAAGCAATACAAAAATTAGTAGACACCTACTTGTATGTAATGTATAAACCTAAGTAGGTTGGTGTGTAGGTACCTATAGGGAATGTACCCCCTGCTACCTACAGGAGAGCTACAAAGCATGAAGACCATATCTGCCCCATTAAAACAGTATTTGCTCCACATTGCGAGTATTTCATTAATACAATGCTGTAAACCATTTTACAGTTCAAACTTATTGAATGGAGGTTCAGTTTTCCTTGTAGCTATTTTTATTTAATTATGTTTATGTTGGTAGGAAGGTACTTACATATAAAAAGTGTATTCGCGGGATGTATGACAAATCCTACTGAACACAATCGAATTCAGCAACCTATCTACCAATAAAATGCATCACATATTTCTTCGAAAAAAATCACTTGATCTCAACACAGAAGTCATTTTACGACAACGAATAGCAGCTTACATCTGTATAGGTACCTATTATAAAATCAAACGGTATCGGTGTCAGTAACAACATCAATGAGCCCACTTAATCTTTATGATAACAACGAGATGAAGCGATCACATCGGCGGTCAAGCGTCAGACAATGAGCGAGTGGTGACCCCGGAGAGTGGAGCTATGGACCTACACACACAAACACACACACGTAGGTACACTCTACACGCTGCCCTATTGTTAAGTTGTTCAATCACATCGCAGGACTGCGTACTTATATGTTGACGAGATACATTCATACATTCACTATTCTCTTCACAGCTCGAAAACTCGAAATATTGCAAATGATCTTGGAAAAGTGGTGAAATTCAGTGTTTGGTAAATCATCGACATTTATACAGCTAACAGCATCGCGTAACAATAAGCCTTTCTTTTAATTTCATACATTATGCCATTTTTTTGGTGCTCGTCGTCCTAATTATAATAACTATATTTATTGTGCGTAGGTAGGTACTTATGTTGTACTTTGTAGGTAGAAAGTAAGCTATACCAACTGTATTTAACTTCTTACTAACTCTGCCAAAATCTTCCATATTACTGCAAAGCCTTAGGTACTTATTTAATCCCACAACATAACATAACGTAATATTTCTAAACACTTCTTATAACCAAGGAATCTCCCATTTGTAGAATTTCAATCAGAGTCAACTACCGTAAAGTTTTTTACCTACTTACTAGCATAAATGTACTTAGCTCAGTAACTACTTGCTTATTATCAATATTCGACTGCAGTCTTTGCAATATATCCTCTTCGGAATCAATTTCCTTGTTCGATCGCAGCAATTTGCAAATTAAATCAACCTCAATCCAATCGTTGGTGTTATATCGTGACTACGTGGCGCGAGGGTGTCGGCCAGCGAGGGGTAAAGGGGGGCAATGTGTGGGTCCGTCGGCGCACGCGCAGAACAAAGGGCGCGCCGTGAACCGCGACCGACGCGCTTCGGTACGCTGCGCCCGCGCCAACACGCCTCGATATGCATGCTGTACTGATTTTTTTTATGGAAATTTTGTCTGACAGAGATATCACATAGGTAGATTTAATGTTACTTTCTGAATACTAAATTATGACACCTGGATAAATCGATAGCATGGCCTCTGGCCTGCTTTCCTGCCTTAGAAAAACATAGATACAGGATACGCCGCTGATACACTCAGTACCTAAGTCTCTACATAATAATATATAACAATGTAAAACAGTCACGGGTTAAGTACCTATATCCGGCAAGTGTCAGGATGAGGTTTCATGAGAGGTTGCAGTTTACTAAATATAAAGATATATTTAAGAGAGGACGAGAGAGGACGACCTTCTCTTAACAATAAACTTGAGTCCTTACAAGTAAACATAGTATTTACTTCAACATCTTAATAGCATTTTCTTTGTTATAGGTGGCTACACAACTGGCGGTCCTCGTGAGACGAACGCATACGGTTACTCAGAAGCCAGCGGTGGTGGTGCGCAGGCGCCGACAGCGGCCTCCCCACTCGACGAGTATTACCCCCCGGAGTACCCCGCGGCGCCGTCCGCGCCACCCGCACAGCCCTACATCGACGAGTACTACCACCATGCGCACGCGCACTCGCAGCCCCTACTGACGCACGAGCCCAAGTACCAGCCCCATGCCTACAGCAAGCCGTATCCCAGAGGTAAGCGTCTTATAAATAACTATTATATTCTATTAGCTACCCACCTATATACTCTATATACATAGGTACTATTCCGTCAATTCGAAGACAATGTCATAGTTTGTAGAGAGCCACGTTCTGATACAAGAGGAAATGAGTTTCTGTACCTAGCCTACATAAGGATATTTTTTTCTTGACCCTGAGAAAATTCACTCCTACGGATTTCCATTGACCTACTGTAAAAGTAACAATAATGTCACACAGGGTCAAAAGTAAGATACAAGAATCTGCAGAAAAGTCAACCAGAAATTATAATATCTACATTTAACCACTTTTCACGCCAAACATATAGTTATTGCCTACAAAAATTATTGTCGAAACTAAAAAGCAACTTAATAACCGCAGATACAATCACATAGGTACGTAATTAAAACAAACATGGGCAGTCTCTCATTAGGGAACATCACAACACAACAGAAGTGACTCGGTCACTTTAATTGTTGCGGTGTACAGTTTCAACCGAGTCGTTAACAGAATTGAATCTTTCATGTGGTTATTATTTAGTGCGGATCATATTACTCTTATATTTTTACGTGTCATTATCAGTCAGAGTGCACTAATTGGGGTATTTTTATGCTTATTTATAACGTGTAAGCCCATCATAATAGACCCTTTTACAATGGAGTACCTAAATAACATCTTTAACGAGAGAGTGAACCTGTCTACTTTTTGTATTCAAGGTAGATAACGATTGTCTTCTAATATGATGTCAAGTGAATCAGTTCAATAGGCTCTGTTGTATGCAGGATCTTGATGGGTTCCCAAACATTTTTAACACACTTAAGTCTGGGCAAATTCTAGCCATGACAATCAACTTACTTAGGTACTATAATGAATTTGTACAACATTTGTTAATCAAGAACCATTTTGTTCATCCAGGCGGCGGCGGTCGGTACGGCGGTGATGGTTACGGCGAAGGCTACGTCCAGGAGTATGGCGGCGCATGCGCAGAGTGGAACGAATGGCCCGCCGATCAGCACGCGCTTATTCCCCAGGACAAGCTCGCGTACCCGGCTTCGGGACCCTGCTTCACCGGTACGTAGACTGGTTACCTTTTAATTCACTTAAATTTTAATTTAAGCTACTGTCCCACTTTCTACCTAAAACGAATAACTCTTGATACGGTCCTGGAGGATATAGGACTGAAGCTAGGCTAAATTAATTGCTTGTTTGCTCAAACAATTCTGTTCTGCCCATTATCCTTGCACATTATCTTCGTAACTTCACGTCTCGAATGCACCAACTGGTTGTATATCGTAAAGCAACTGTGTTCCACGCTTGCAGGTTCAGGCCCCATTCAACTGTGGCAGTTCTTGCTGGAGCTGCTGACCGACAAGAGTTGCCAAGGGTTCATCTCGTGGACCGGCGATGGATGGGAGTTCAAACTCACCGACCCTGATGAGGTAATTTAACCTTACGTACTTCTGTTTCTATTTGATGGGTATAATAAAAGCCCCTTATCCGTAAGTCAATTCTAATAACTTAATACGCACCGACAAAGTTTACATGCAAGAGCGATTAGTTTTACATTGGTCAAAAGAGTTTGTGACGCAGGTTGTTTGCTTTTGATAAGTAATGTTCATTTATTAATCCACTGCAATAGATAAATAGCTTAGGTACTGCATATTCTTTCTATATAAATTTTAACTAATTACTATTTGTTCAAAAATGAAACAAAGTAGTTTCTTACGAACCTCTTAAAAACAGATAGCTTCTCCTGACTCATGACCGATACCTCTATGATATTAAAGCTCTTCTTGGTTCTCTCTCCCAAGTTATAGATACCTATGTATGCAAGAAAACTCACCACGTGTTTAATTTCAGGTGGCTCGGCGCTGGGGTATCCGCAAGAACAAGCCCAAGATGAACTATGAGAAGCTGTCCCGCGGGCTGCGCTACTACTACGACAAGAACATCATCCACAAGACCGCTGGCAAGCGCTACGTGTACCGCTTCGTGTGCGACCTGCAGAGCTTGCTCGGGTCAGTTACCACCTACAGTGTTCTCACATAAATGATTGTACTTATTACTACTGTTAAAAGTGACCTTGCACTTGAGTTTGTTTCGGCATTTCTTCTCAGACGTAGTCAATTAGGAAATGCCGACGCCATCTAGTGTGAAAAAGAATGTCGAGTAAAAGTGTTGTTTGTAAACCCATTTTAAGAAATAAAAATCATTTATAATTTTTATATGAAACATTTATGACGCCTTTTTGAATGATCAACCGGCCAATGACTGACGAATAGACAGCTTCTGTGGTCATTCTTTGTAATCATGCTACAGTAACACGATTTAGCAATAGGACTTATGACCTTAGTACCTACCTAATTTTTCAGGAATAATGACATCCTTTTATTCCTTTTATTATTTTTTTAAACTTAAAAATCTTACATTTTGTTTTAAATTATTTTAACAAAATATTTTTATTGCAGAATATCACCCGAGCAGCTGCACGCCATGTATGAACCCAAAATGGAGAAGAAAGATGAGGACTGAATGAAAGTTGCGCACGCGCCGACCCCCTCCGCACCACCCTCCTTCGCAGACCACCTCCAACCAACTATATATTAGCAACACATCTCTATCATACTGCAGACTCCCACAGTCTCCTCTTGTGCGACCATTCGCGAAATACAACAATAGATCTGGCTTCTTTCCGCCCCAGGTTTACACAAGTGTGTATTAAAAAAGTTAATTGCTAACATCGTAGGCCCTGCCTATAACAATCATCAAGATTTTGTATTCATTTTTAGAACTTCATAATATTAAAATGGATTTGATCTCATACGCAGCCACCAGTGGAATTAATATTAACCAACTAATGAAGGCTAACACCGCAAAGGTCTTATGTTATAGTTCACGTTATATTTTACATTCATAAACTATAATTATGTACCCATGTAACCAATGGTGCCTTATGGATAACTTGTTATTTCATTTTGGTTTGCAAGTATTCGTTTTGATTGTATTCGACGCACGCGCACGTAGCGCGCGATATGGACTGAGCGCAGTATTACGGAGTACTACACTATATTGTCTACTGTATCAAGTCAATGTGATAGCGTCTACAAACTTTGCGACAAGTCAATTTATTTAAAGTTCTTTAAACACAAATGAACATAATTCAGCGAGATAATCAAAACTTAGTGCTAAAATAGTAAATTTTACTATAATTTTAATGATAACTGTAAATATAAGTTAATTTTGTTACTTTATAAAAATAATTAGGTATTATATTATAGTAGTTGTTAAGTGTTGTATGTTTAATTCGCAAATTGTTGCAATATGCGATTAAATTAATGAGTAGTCAAAATGTGGACGGACATAAAATGATTTTTTATTCAGAGATTTTAGTCCAAAGATTATTAGAGTCCCACTAATTGGTAAGGATATGACAAAATTACCAAAGGGACTTCTCAAGTGTCTATGTTTCGAAGTTATTATAATATTTAACTTGTTTTATCGACCAGTTTTTCCCAAAACAGTGATATCATTACAATTCATTGAATAAATTAGACAAAACCGAAACTCACATGTACGTAAAGAAATTCTCTTATTTCCAATATTTAAAGTGCGAACGCAACGCCGGGTGACGTCAACTTGTCGCTGATCTCGTGGTAAGGGATTGTAATGTCTTACTAGTTATGAAATTAAATTAGTTGTATTATTTTCAATTTTTATAGCTCCTAGCGTACACCGAAGATATGTCGATAAGTTTTATTTTGTAAAATATCTCTCCTCCATCAATATAATACCTACTTTATCAAGTTTCTTTTTGTGCAATGCGGTTGGTAGGTTCGAATTTGTGAATCTTTTTATCTTGCTAGTACACGGTGCTGTTCGCTCGGATTTTTAAATATAACAGAATTTTTAAACAATGTCTTCCCCGTATTATCAATTTAATAGGTCTAACTCCAATAACGTAGGTACTCCTTTACTGTTTACAATACCTATTGTAAATTTTACAGTCGAATATATCGTATTTTGCTCCTGTTTTATGTGCTAATAGATATCTTTACACGTTTACATGTAAGCGACGCCATTATTAAGTGAGACCTATTTGTAGTTACGGCCAAATTGAATGTATTAGTGTCGTTGTATGTATTGATGGAAGATATAAAATTAAATATATATATTTACGAAATTAAATATTGTTTTTCTTTTTGGATCGATGGTGTTTACATAAGGCATTTATTTACTGGTAAGTAAGTTGCAGCAAACCTGTGGCAAAACAAATCAAAGTACCTTCAAGTAGGTAAGTGTCTATATCTATGATGTTATATCTTGAAATATCATTACTAATATATGAAAATAATAATTCTTCAATACATAGTTACTCATAACAACCGATGGCTATAAAAACCCTACAACTACAACACTACACAAACCCTTGTTAGGGTATCGTTGGCAACTACCTACATAGCTTCTGCATAGATCAGTATCTATACATGATATCACACTTGTATTCCCCAAAGAGGTAGAAAGAGGTGTACTGAGCACGCTTTCGCCAATTTATTATATTTTATTATATATTATCTATTTCCATCATAGATGTTTTCCATTAACCGGGCACAAATTCAGACTACTTGTTGTTGTACTTGGGTGGGACTCGTGGGCCGTAGGAGACCGTTTATCAAAGATCAAGACCCCAAGACGCCTTAAATAAATCCCATTGTCCAGCGCCTGATCCCATTGCGGTCGGTAGGTGCGGTTAGGAAAATATATCATCAACTTTGGCCTTTGCGTCTATTACAGACGATTTAAACAGTGTCATGGCATAGATTATGGGGCAGGCACTGTGTTAACTTGCTCGAACTTGGACTTAATTGAATATAGCTGTGTTGCGTTATAAACGATATCTATGTGGTATTATCGATTAAAACACGTGTTTTAAGCGTCCTAGTTGCCGCAGATCCAGTCATTGCTTTCGAAGTTATGTTGAGCCCATGAGTTGTAACCAGAAGCCGGGAACGCACACAAAAATGACACCACACCAATTACGCCGAAGTAGGGTATTTGAACGATTTGACATTTAGTTCACAAAGATCGCGCGCATCGCTGGAACGTTTTACACGCTGCACATTTAATTCAATTATGCCGAGCTGCGTAATGCAAATGTGCAAAACTGCGGACGGAATTATACAAAAATATGTTAGGATTATATTTAATTTGTACATTTCACATAATTATGTCCTTTTATTTAAATATTGAATAATTTTAATTGTAGTGATTGTTAAATAAAACCAAGCGTCCATTTTGTCAGTGTTGCAAGTATTTGGTTGAGATTTTACCCCACGATTTTTTATTAACTCATTTTTACACAAATTTCTAAAAGGAGAACGAACTATGTTTTTGTGTGCGTTAGGTGTTGAGTTTGATTACCAGTTTGAGCAGTGTCATTGGATAGCAATACGGAGTCTAGAATTGTATCTAGTCCATGCCAATAGGCTCGCCCCCTATTACACGACTGTACTTCGTGTATGCATTAACCTATTAATATTATTTAATGTATTGACCTCACCTACATTTATTTGTCCTATTGGTCCCAGGACCTATAACATACATTACGAAATGAGGATATACAATATGTACCTAATGCCTTTTAGAAATACAGTTTATAAGAATACCCATTCGAGAAAAATACAGGCGTAATGTCATATATATATATAACCTCTTATAGAAATCATAAAATAACAATACCCAAAACATCGTCATTTACCCCAGAAGTAGTAACTGCCATTCCTAACCTAGCAACATTAAGCGGGTGTTTAGTGGCGGCAGGGGGGAGCGTACGTATTGTTGATGGACACAGTGCACGTAAAGGAAAAATGGCTGAACGCGGGGCCTGTGGTTGTAATGAGCAAAAAACAAAACAAAACGCGCCTGTTGACGCGCCGACGCCGACGGCGCATTCACCTACCTTACGTGTATTATTTGAAATACTGGCAATACTTTTTAGTGCCGTCAATGTCATGTGTCAACTGCAAAAGTCAATCCATATTACACTTAGACACTTACACACTATAATCTGTGGTCAATAAATTCTGCCAAGTAGATTTTATAGGTTAATTTGTAATATAAAAATAATAAAAGAAGACTTACAAGTCCAAAATGCGGCTAACCCAAGTATTAAATCGTCAACACATTGGATTTATGTTTAAGAAGCATTGGGTTATCCAGGGTAAACGAGTGCCTGTAGACTCTGGTATCGAAGAAAATTTAAAGGCTAAAGGCATACCAGTTGAAGATGCCTTAGAATTTGTAAAAGAAAAACCTCAACAACAGGAAAGGTAACAGCAACTTTGTCTAATATGATCATTTATAGAAAGCGAAATCAACAATAACAGAATGATGACTCATTCCAGTATACCTACAGATTTCAATAGCTGAATGATGATTTAAGTGTTTTTATTTTCTCAGTGTAAATGTAGTAGGACCTGTTGAGCCACCAATTCCGCTAAACGAAAATCATCCACTATACAAAGAGAGGCCATGCTACACTTTGAAAAGCACGAATGTACTCCTAGAGGGTTTATCACAGGCTCAAGTACTAACTAAAACTGTAATAGCAGAAAACAAACTCCCGCCAAAAATAGAGGAACTTGCACAAATGCCAGCACCTGCAGCTATTCATGAGAACATAAAAAAAGCTATTTTATCTGCAAATGTATTTGATTGTGAACAGAAAAAGCTACCAAAGATAAAAGATCAAGAACGTCCAGCTTATAACTTTCCTAGGATACTTGGAATAACTGATAGAAGACGAAAGTAAGTTAGTTTACACTTAGTTAAGGTTCGGTATGCTCATTTATTACCAAAAATTACAATCAGTAAAATATTTTTTATCATTTGTCTTTTAGCCAAATTCTTACTAACAGACTACTTCAACTGGTTGAAAAGAGCAGTGACAGTGAAGTGTCCCAGACTAAATATGTCCTGAATGATGTTGAAAGCCATACTGTGTTTGACAAAGAAGATGATCTAATACAATTTCGAGATCTGTCTCATATTTTGGTGACAAGTAACAAGCCTGTAACATATGAGGTGGAGAAAGATATCACTTTATCTGACATCCCTAATCTGTATCCTGTTAAACACACTGTAACGTTACCTACTGACCACTTTTATAATGAAACAAGCAAGTACCGTAAGTATGATATAAAATAATTTTGTAAGATTAACACAAGACATTATGACTACACTACAATGCACCAATTTGTTTGCTAAGACAAAAAGTACAGTGATACAGGAATTTCATTGTTTAATCCTATTTGAAAAACTATACAATATCTTACCCTCTTAGTTCCAGTTAGTTCTTGCCTCCATACTTGTGTTTCAAAATACTTGCAAGTATATGCAGAACTTTTAGTGTTACTTTCACTCGGGTGTATGCTGTGAAAGGTTAGGCAGTGGTGTTTACCTTCATTAGAAGCCTATACAAACTTTCTGTGACATACCTACATATATCACAAATATAAAGGTGTGCATAGTATGTTTTCTAATATCAGTCAATGTTCCAGCTATTCGTCCAAGTGTAACCATGAGGCATCCCCACACAACATGGCTGCACTACAACAGCACCGAAGTGCATAACATCTTTGAGACACCAGTGACCCAGGACCAGATTCTTGGAAGGTCATTGACTCATGCATTTACTGTGGCCAGTGCCTATGCCAAGCAACAACATGGGGTATGTTTCATCTTTCATTCAAATTCAGTAGCCAACCTAATTTACTCTTTACTACTCTCACTAAAATTGTATGTTTGCTTCACTCTTTTATAAGGGTTTAGTTTGATTTTAATTACTATTCAATCTTCACAGTGTCCAGGACTCTAGTTTGTTAAACTGACTTCATAGAAAGTAAGTTGTTTCTCAGTAAAGCATATGATTGCTTGAACTGAATTTAGGGCTAGCACTACATGTCACATTTTTTTGTAATTGGCAAAAGTTACCCTTATTAGGTTTTTAAGACGTTTTAAATAGGATTAAGGCCCTTACAGGGCGAAAGCGATAGTATCTAATGTATCAATAATTACCCGTAACTAGTGCTTTTAAATATTTCTATATCATAATGATATTATGCGTAATTTCCAACTAGACGTACATAATATTACCCCAGGATATCTCTTTTAAAGTTATATTTGGAAAAACACCGCGACGTTAAACGGACATTCACAGACTAAAATGATGATATTGTTAAATAACACATAATTTAATAATAATCATTACCTGCACTTAAATATACATGTTTCTAATAAATATGTTCACTTTTCTTATAGGAGGATGTAAAAGACCTACCTGAGCCTATATACATCAATTGTATACAAACAGATGGACAAAAATATCATTTTGGTGTATTGGAACTGAATACTCTGAATGTGGATGGCACTGAGGGCACCAAAAACATCTGGTACAGCAAGAACGACCTTAAGCTTTACGATTCAAGCCGCTACTTCAGTGGCATGCCTGTTTTAGAGAACTATAACAACAAAGTATATGGATACATAAATGCTTTATATAACTGTTAAACCTCCCTATTAATGTAGTCTAATTATATTCTAGAATATTATAAAAATGGTTTTATTTTATCACAACACCTGCACAATATATTTAAACTTCAATCGTATTTATTAAAAAAACTGTTACTTCAACTACTTTTATAAAACAACAAAACTATGGAGTATACGATAAGAAAGCAAAGTATGATTGTAATGTATTCATGTGTATATCCCATTATATTTACAAGAACATAAATACATTTATTTCAGATTAGAATAGATAATGCTTACACATACCGAAACACTTTGTACATTAAATAATAGTACATTAGGTAATCGAAACAAAAAGTTATTAACAAGCTCATTTATCCATCGCGAATTTTTGCAGTCGACGTCTTCTTAGTTCATCAGCATCGGCATCAGTCTTGTCTCTGTAAAAATAATAGTTAATTGTTATCTTTTATATTTAGGACGAACTGTAGCAGTTTAAGAATTCTATACTTGATATATAAATCCTATTACTGTACCCTGTTGCTGTGCTAGTAGTAGATTACTTGTTTAATTTTATTAGCATCAACATATTTATTATATTGCATTTTCTAGAGCTTCTTTTTACGTCTTGTATTTTAAAACATAAAATTCCTTAGTCACTGTCTATTAAATTACTCATAATTTCTGTTTAATGTCATTAATATAAAGTCAATCGTTTTTTTTTATAAGTTGCAGAATAAAAATGAATTATTGAAAAATAATTTCTGCCACATTTTACGAGAGCTAGAAACTACATTATAAGGAATTATTGAGTCTTCATTGTCGCATTATGTTATAAACCTGTAATGGTTGTTCTTTATTAACTAAATAGATGAATAGTAACCTATTAGAGTCTATAGTAGAATCGGGTTGCATCGTAGGACTCGTGTTGTCCGTGACGTTGGTCTTGCTGGTGGATGGGACCGGCGAGGGCTGCTTGTAGTTGGACGTGGTCGGCACCACGTCCGGCTCAGTCTTCACTTGAGACGTCGGCGCAGAAGTCTCTCTCAACTCTTCTATTTTTCTGTTACAAAATTAAAGAGTGCTATGAAATTGTATGCTGATTTTACTATGTAACACCATGACGCATACTGTATACTGCAACATTGGGTACATCAATTATACATAGCTAGTAATTGCATTGCATTGTAACATAATTCAGGCGAGTTCTCCCATGCATTTCACTCCGTTATAATCAGATAAAACGTTATCATTACGTAAAATTCACAAGTTCCCTGTTAGATAAGATTTGGTGAATCTTCATAGGAGAAAAATTTAGGTAAAAAATTAAATATGTTAATATTTTTTATAGATACATTAAAGGTACTATTAAAACTAACAATGTTCACTTACGGTTCGGTTTGGGTAGAGACGCTAGCGTTATTCTGCGGTAAGTTGGCGACGACTGTAGAGTATTGCTGCATCAGGAGCACTGACGCGTCCAGCATAGCTTGAATTTCTCGAAGTAACTTAAAAAAAAACAATTGTGATTAATTATAATGCAGTACTGTGTTTTTTTGTTAAGTAGGTACCGCCTTCTGCTGAACATCTGTTAATATCCCATGATTTACTCATCACTTGCCAGTTTCTCATATCAGCTTTGTAACCAGCCATTAGAACCCTTATTATAATACCTGTAATCCATCCAGTCTAGATATGTAAATAGAGAAAACATTCTAACTATTACAAAATTTTCAGTAATCATAAGTAACAGCTGCAGGTTCACCACTGTCCTGGTTTAATGAATGACTTGTCTTTATCACTGTTGTAAGTTTGTAACCGCGTCGATGTCGTCTAATAATTTATATGAAATTGCAGTCATCATACTTAATTTTCAACTTTCTACAAAAATATTATTCGATGATAAAGATATAACAATCTTCTTCTTAGTATTTTTATATGAACTGTTACCTGTAGTCTAGCCTCAATATTCCTGCGCTCGTTGCCCTCCATACGCTGCAGCTCGGCGGTGGTGAGGTTGGCGAGAGACGCGGGCCGGGGCGGCGGCGGCGGAGGCATGCCCCACGCCATCATGGCTGCACCACACAATTAAGTTCAGTTACAAGTACACAACATGAAGCAAATGTAATCAAAGGAAGATAATAATAATCATTGATATTGATCGAAACGTAGTCTATACCACAGTAATAATACGAATGTTAGTTAGGATAACAGTCATCCATCTGTATATGGGCAAAATTATATTGTAAATAGTTCCACAGCCTATTCTGTAAACAAGGGTATGTAAGTATCTATGTGTGCGTAATGAAGCTCACGTGGTGGTGGGGGCATATTGGGGAAAGGCGGCGGCACGGGCCCGGGCGGGGGCGGCGCGGGCGCGGCGGGCGGCGCCGGGCCGGCGGGCGCCGCGCCCGGCCCGCTGGCGTCCGGCGCCGGCGCGCGCAGCACGTTGAGGCGGCACGTGGGGCACGTCTGCTGCCGCTGGAACCACAGCCGGAGGCACGCCGCGTGGAATATGTGGTTGCACGGCAACTTCTTCGCACCTGGACAGACTCGTTTTTGACTCGTGGAACTAGGGTTTGTAAAGCCGTGTAAAGTAAAAGTTATGTGTTATCTTAGTATATTTACATATACCGTAATAAGGTTGCATAAATTTAGTATAGTACGTAAGTCCTTACTTTAGGTACTGTTAACATAATTGTATTATTTATCACCGGATTTTTCGTTTAATATAATCATGTGGTGACCATGATGCAATATGTCGCATTAAATAATGATATTAATAACATATTTCGTACAGCACACCGCTACACAAACACACGTCACATAATTATATTACTGGGTGTTCGAGGTCAAGTCACTTAGAACATATGAGTTCAATTGTGAATCGCAAGTCTTAATTTAACTACAAGTTTCAGGTTTCTCCGACCTTGTACTTTATCAACACGAATGCTAAGAATTGAATAACAATTTACAGTTTTATAAATACGAAGTACATATGGTTTATCAACATACATAGTTATGAAATCTGTAGAATGTTGCCGTCGGCTTACAGACTATAAAGATGCGGCTGTGTCACACTGTACACTGTACAAGTTTACACAGCGGAGGCTCTGTGGTTTACTAGATTCTTAAATACAAATTTACTGGTTCAAACCCAGACAAGTGCCTACCCAAGACACTGTTAAGTCTAATATCCTAAGACATTGTTTGACTTATAATTTATTGTGCCTGGAGAATGAGAATTATTCTCAACCGCGTCAGGTGCTTTATCTAATATTTCAATGTAATTTTACAGAGAAATATTATGTGATATTGATAATTGATATTCATATTATAGTTTAATCATCATCATATGTACCGTAACTAGGGCGGTGTCAGCAGTGCCCAGAAACAGGGCGCAGAGATGACCAGACCAGGACCACAAACAATAAAAAGGGCGCTGTAAAGAAGCTCGCACCGGCCGCATAAAAGGCTAATCACGGTACTTCATCATCATTGGCCTGTACCTACTTCTATTACAAACGATCTATGGTAATTTACGTGAGGCATCTCTTCTGGTAGCTATATAAGCCGATATTGTTGAATACATACATCATAATCAATCATCTGTGCCTAAACTATATTTGTGGTTTAGCACGCTACAATAGCCCGACAATTCAACACGTTATGTTATTGTTACGACACTGACGAATGAGACTCCATGTGATGAAACTATCAATCTGTGTAGTGATTCAAATCATTGATTGTAAATGTTATATGCAACTAAAAGATAAACCACGATAACGAAAAGGAAAGTTCATGATATAGTCACGTTTTACCTTCATCATGATGAAGCTTACACCGAAAAGCCTAAACATTTAGTTCAGACTGATAAATATCTACATTAAACCATGCGATTAGCGATAGCTTATGCGATAATAATAATTTAAGTCTACATCGAGATTAATCATTAGCAGTTTGTTAACATATTGGCTCGGAAACATAATTATCTTACATATAAGTAAAAATAAGTCAAGGCAGCAAGAGTTTGTAGTTATGAGAACTCATGAAAGAGAGATAATTTAAAAAAACGCGTTTCACTAACATGAATCAAACAGCCAAGCTCGGGACAAACATCTGCGGATCGCACAATTTTTTAGTCTCGTGCGGGAACCGAACCTGCAACCCTTAGCGCAACAGTCCAATCACTTAGCCACTGCGCCAATTGGTTCAACTAAATAACTCTTTGGTCACTTTATAGGCCTTGGGAAATGTCTTAGAATATTATCAAGCCTCTTGTCCAACTAAGTATTGAGTTCAAGAAGTTTCTAATATAAAGAATGTCAATTGCTTAGATCAGCAAACATAATGAGAGTACCGTGGTATGCCGTGTTCAAAATCATCTTCACTAAAGTAGTGTACTAACCAGTGTGCATTTCTTCGCGACAGATGATGCACTCGTTGTCTGCGGCGGCCAGCTCTGCGGGCGTCGCGTCTGGATACAACGTGTTCATGTTACGGATCGCACGCCGCGATAGCACCACGTCGTTGTACGCCTTCTTGAAACTCCTGCAAATACGGCGGCCGGTTAACGTATGCTACTAAACCTGGAAAAGCTGATGTATTCAACTAACATCATGTTTTGATATCACTATTTTGATCTAAAATAAAATGTAATTACTCTGTAGGAACTTATTGCACTATTTCTGGATAATAGAACCTCATTTTTTATCTGTCAATATCAATTTCATCAATAAATCTGTCAATGAAATAGATAATCTCAATTCACAGAACAGACAATAGCATTGCAAAGAATAGAGCACATTGAAATAAATATATTTTCTATATTACTATAAATTATTATATTAGATCTCACCTCATAGTCTCATACATGGGTCGGAATGCAAAGAGTGGCAGTGTATAGATCCTGACCATAACTGCCACGAAACCAATATAGAGCAGCACTTTGAGGAAGTTGATAGCCAGTTCAGTGTACAGCAGAACTGCAGCTTTGCTCTCCCATGGAGCTTCCCAGCGGGAGTCAATCGCATGAAGGACATACTGGTACAGGGAAAAAGCATACATGTTTATCTTTAAAACTAAACTGTAGTTAAAAAAATAATTATATTTAATGTTTTGTCTAAATATTAAAACATGCACATTTTAATTTGGATTTATATTGAATTAAATTGCCTAAAATATAAGCATTGGTATTATAAAGTGTATTCTAAACAAGCAAATGTAATATTTTAATATATTAATATTACATAAACTTGAGTCGTAGCATATTATTTGTATATAACCACAATGGAATTCAGTTAACAAACCATCTGTTTTCAATTTTGTAACAAGGAAAATAAATTATGCTTGGGTACTGATGAAAATGATACTCATAATTTTACACTATTTTTTCTGTTACTTGTTCATACATAATATCTATTACAGTCTTACTAAGGTCCAAAAATGTTAAAGCAAACTAATGCTTAAATTAATTATGTAACTAACATTAAAAACTTATTTCATTAGGTGTCAGTACCAATAATACAATATATCAACAAAACTAAAAGACAATTAAATTGAAAGATCAACTAACCTTAATCAATATATTGACTATCATAATTATCAAAATGCTGTACTCAAAGCCAAACACTAGTTGTACTGAGGGTCCCTTGGATGCAGTGAACTGGTAAGCATGGTGGATGAAATAGAAGTCGGCATGAGCCAGTAACATCAGCAGGGTTAATATCCTCACATGGAACAACCAGCCTATCACTGGACTCCTCTCCATCTAAATCAAAGATAACAATATTTAAAACAAGCAAAAGAGACTAGGAACAAAGAGTTGTAATTAAATTTTAAACTTTCATATGTTTGGAAATTTATAAGGATTTTTTTAACTTGCTCAATAGGATAAAATATTACTGTCAATAAATAGTGTATTATCAGCTGTTGACCCATAACTGTGATTATCAATTAGGTTCAGGTAGAAAAGTATGTTTTAAGGTAAACCATAAAAAAATCATGATAATTTAATAAATACATCAATAAAAACATTATAGTCAATAAAGCCTTTGAAGTTAATTAGCCACCAAATGTGCTGTATAGTTACTTTGTCTCCTACTATTATTAGAAACCATTACTCACATAGTCAACCCTGTCTTCGGCAAGCCAATGAAATGCTTTTAGGAACAACAGCAGAGTGAACAGCGCAATAAATTTTGGATTAAAGTCATCTCTGAACACAGTAAATGCCAGACATGTCTCCGTTATGGCATACCAGGATCTTTCTATCAAATGCTGAAACAATTAAATGAACATTAGTATATATATTATAAATATGTCTTTCATTTTCATATACAATTTGATATAATCAAGTACTAAATATGGATACTTTACCTCAAATTCCGCTGGACGAAGTTGTCCAAAAAATATCTTCCTCAACAGTTTCCCTACTAGTAAAACTAGTATAAAGGCTTGTAAATACATAACCTGCAAGTGACAGTTTGTTTTTAACAGAAAGTAACATATTAATAAGGGTAAATTGAACATCTAATAAGATTCTTAACATATGATACATTGAATTTATCGTAAATTAAATACAATGGCGGAGAGCTGCTCTGGGTAAACATTTGTATATAATAAAAACATACTTCAAATTTACTTACAGCCATGCTAGGATTAGAATTTGTTAGATATACTATCGAAGGATAAAACTGTTTCTTCTGGTAATAGGCATTGCCGATAACCACAGTCGTTAGTGCAAGACTGATTACAGTTGCTAGTAAAGCCTTCATTTTGATAATAATGCAATTCACCGATGCACTAAAATTTTCATACGAATTATCCAGAGAAATTTCTACGCACTCCTAAATCGCGAGACTGTCAATAAATACATTTTCAAAACATCATTTCATATCTTCGTAAAACACAAAACTATTTTTGTTTGACGTGTTCAATGTTCATTTGTGTCATTCCAGGTACCACAGATGTGGTCAAAACAAACAGATAAACATAATTAGTCGTAATTGGGCCGTACAACACTATAAAAAAGATAAAAACAAAGTGCGAAATCGATCATTGAGTTTTATTTACTGGTAATACTTTGTTGTTAAAGCTAATGTCATACTGTTACTGTCATTCACGTTCGTTCAGTGAATATCACGGAGCAGAAAAATGGATGTCAAGTTTCAAGAGGATTTTTTGTAATTCATTACACTAAACTTATTCCAATGTAACAGTGTGAGGACAAAGTAATTTTGGTAAGGAGTATCATGTTGACTTTATCTTCTAACAGATATATGTACCTGTATTTCATTCATTTGCCGCGCAATTTACTTTCTTTTTATCTAACGCTTGTTGTCATAGCTTGTTGTGATTATTACAATTTACTGATTTTATATTACCTTTCAACCTATGTATTTCACGTATTTGAATATTGTTTGATCCCGACCCTAAAGTTACTATTCCGTAACAAATTTCTTACTGCTGTTCTACTATATCTGATATAGCAGCTTGCTAAGTATTTTATGGAAATCAAACTGTACTACTTTATCCACTTATCTTTTAAATAATCAGTTTTTGTAAATGCAATTGCTATTCAAATTTTAACCCCATCGTGATTCACATACTTGAAATATAATATTCTAAACCTTATAATAACATAGTTAATAGATCCTATATTCTTATCCATTACTGTTTTCTTTTGTCTTAGAATTGGCTGATATCAAACAATACAAGACATCTTATAAAATGGTAAGCATTAACAAAAACCTTTACAATCCTCTGCAGGATGAAGATATTCCTAAATTGAAACATACTAAGGTTTATTTGTTTTTGTTTTGTTAGCAGGGTGACGACCCACCCTTCTTACCAGTTGGTACTGATGTCAGTGCCAAGTACAAAGGAGCTTTCTGTGAAGCTAAGATCAAGAAAGTAGTTCGTAACATCAAGTGTAAGGTGAGATAATGACTTGTACTTGTCTAGAATCCATTTGCAACATTACCTGAATAAAATTTTATTTCGCACGTTTTCTGGAGTTCAAGCTAACACCAATGAGGTAACAAGTAGACAGACAAAGATACAAGTCCAGGATATAGGTCACTTCATTATATCAAATGGATTTTATTATTTATTTATAAGGAGATGTGGAAGGAGAGTGGGGAGGCCTTTGCCCAGCAGTGGAACACTTCAGGCTAATAATAATAGTAATATGTTGTCTCTGCAGGTAACATTAAAGGCTGGTGGTGGTACAATCACAGTGAATGATGATGTGATCAAAGGCACTCTGCGAGTGGGGAGTACTGTTGAAGTTAAGCAGGACCCTAAGAAAGATGCCATGGAAGCCATCATTAGTAAGATTCAAGACTGTAGCCAGTATACTGTTGGTAAGTATGATTTAATGTTTGAAACTTCTTTTACTCTTGCTTTCTTTTAATATATTTCATAGTTGCTATGACCACAACTCATATAGTAATAAACTTAATTAGTATACAGACTAAGATACATAATTATATATTTAAGTGCAGAGATAAATCTTTTATATTTGCATCTTGTGCATTGACCAAAGTGCAAATACCTAGCTAAAATGCAGTTGTTTGGAATGTAAGTATAATGTAATATTGTCTTTAGTGTTTGACGACGGTGATATAACGACTCTGAGACGGTCAGCGCTGTGTCTTAAGAGTGGGCGGCATTTCAACGAGAGTGAAACCTTGGACCAGTTGCCTCTCACACATCCAGAACACTTCTCCACACCTGTGATAGCAGGCAGGAGGGGTAGGAGGGGGAGAGCACAGTAAGTAGATTAATAATAATAATGAGAAATATTATATATTAGACATATTTAAATATTTCCTGTTAACTAGTTGCTCAAAAATGCTATAAATAATTATCCTGGGGCTTATTATAAGATTAAGAAGATTAGTAAGACAACAATAACACACAATATATCCTTTTGCATTTAGCTAAACTGAAGAAACTGCTTACAGATTCGCTAAAGTTAACAGACAAATGTATCATCGTGCTCTTGAACGTTAGGTCCGAGGAGAGCGAGGGCTCGGGCTCTGGCCGCCGCGTGAAGGCTGACGTGGAGCCCCACGTGGGGCGCGTGGTGCTGGTGGAGGCGGGCGGCGGCGCCGAGCGGCGCAGGCCGCACCAGCCGGCCTTCCCCGCGCTCGTCGTCGCGCCCACCGCACAGATCAAGGTCAAGGAGGACTACCTCGTGCGCTCATTCAAGGATGGCAGATAGTTAGTATATTCATCAGTTCCAAAATCAACTAAATAATATTGATATCAGTTTAACCATATTAATCTATGTGCTTATTTACGATAAACACAATTTCTCTTACATAAAATTTAGGCTACATTTAATTTCTTTTTAAATTCAATCATTTTAGTTACAAATTTCTTGTCTTGTCAGCTTCATAATGAGAAATCGCTATTAATGTGTTACCAGCTACACGGTGCCTAAGAAGGAGGCGCGTGAGTTTCGCAAAGGCAGCGCGCCGCTGGAGTGGGCGGGAGTGGAAGCAGCGCTGCAGTACCTTAACAACGCTGTGCTGCCGCCACACTGGGACCGCGACGCACTCTTTAACGAACCCAGGAACACCTCTGACGATGTATGTCTTCCTTACTATTGTGTATGAGTGCCACAAAATTTCACTATTCATCTTGATATCATACAATACGTAAATTTATCTGATTGTCATAATAAAATTGTTACAGAGTTCAGATGATGAGCCACGTGAAGAAAAGGACCATTTTGTGGCCCAACTCTACAAGTTTATGGATGAACGTGGAACACCACTCAATAGAAACCCTACAATTGCCAACAAGGATATAGACCTGTACAGATTGTTCAAAGTAAGTTAATACCATAATTATTTATTACTGTATTTCCTGTATATTCTATTGAGTCTGATATATTCTTTTTTATACCCACATTTTGACTCATATTATGGACAGATAGCCTATCACAATATGTTTACAAATGTTCATCAACTTTATTTCTTTTATTAGGTTGTGGAGAAGCTTGGCGGCTACAACAGGGTGACCAATCAAAACCAGTGGAAAACAATCGCCGACAAAATGGGATTCCATCCAGTCACCACAAGCATCACTAACCTATGTAAACAAGCTTATAAAAAGTAAGTTGGGTAATATGCATTGCAGAGATAAATATGACTAAACAATACGGTATTAGAACCTCGACCTGTTAAACATAGTTGTGCCGCGGTACGTATTATTTCTCCCGCCTCAGCATGACGAAATAAACAGTGTGAAGTTTCCGTCCAGGTTCCTGCATAGCTACGAGGACTTCTACCGCAAGCTGGGCGTGACGCTGGTGGCGCACCCCCGCGGCGCGCGCACTCCGCCCGCCGGCCGCTCGCTCATCCGCGACCGCGACCGCCAGCCGCCCGCGACCTCCTCCGCCTCCAGCTGCTCCACGCCCACGCCGCCCGCCCCGCCCGCGCAGCCCGCCCCGTCCGCGCAGCCCGCGCCGCAGGTACCCTAACTACTTCTACCGCCGGCCGCTCGCTCATCCGCGACCGCGACCGCCAGCCGCCCGCGACCTCCTCCGCCTCCAGCTGCTCCACGCCCACGCCGCCCGCCCCGCCCGCGCAGCCCGCCCCGTCCGCGCAGCCCGCGCCGCAGGTACCCTAACTACTTCTACCGCCGGCCGCTCGCTCATCCGCGACCGCGACCGCCAGCCGCCCGCGACCTCCTCCGCCTCCAGCTGCTCCACGCCCACGCCGCCCGCCCCGCCCGCGCAGCCCGCCCCGTCCGCGCAGCCCGCGCCGCAGGTACCCTAACTACTTCTACCGCCGGCCGCTCGCTCATCCGCGACCGCGACCGCCAGCCGCCCGCGACCTCCTCCGCCTCCAGCTGCTCCACGCCCACGCCGCCCGCCCCGCCCGCGCAGCCCGCCCCGTCCGCGCAGCCCGCGCCGCAGGTACCCTAACTACTTCTACCGCCGGCCGCTCGCTCATCCGTGACCGCGACCGCCAGCCGCCCGCGACCTCCTCCGCCTCCAGCTGCTCCACGCCCGCCCCGCCCGCGCAGCCCGCCCCGTCCGCGCAGCCCGCGCCGCAAGTACCCTAACTACTTCTACCGCCGGCCGCTCGTTCATCCGCGACCGCGACCGCCAGCCGCCCGCGACCTCCTCCGCCTCCAGCTGCTCCACGCCCACGCCGCCCGCCCCGCCCGCGCAGCCCGCCCCGTCCGCGCAGCCCGCGCCGCAGGTACCCTAACTACTTCTACCGCCGGCCGCTCGCTCATCCGTGACCGCGACCGCCAGCCGCCCGCGACCTCCTCCGCCTCCAGCTGCTCCACGCCCACGCCGCCCGCCCCGCCCGCGCAGCCCGCCCCGTCCGCGCAGCCCGCGCCGCAAGTACCCTAACTACTTCTACCGCCGGCCGCTCGCTCATCCGTGACCGCGACCGCCAGCCGCCCGCGACCTCCTCCGCCTCCAGCTGCTCCACGCCCACGCCGCCCGCCCCGCCCGCGCAGCCCGCCCCGTCCGCGCAGCCCGCGCCGCAGGTACCCTAACTACTTCTACCGCCGGCCGCTCGTTCATCCGCGACCGCGACCGCCAGCCGCCCGCGACCTCCTCCGCCTCCAGCTGCTCCACGCCCACGCCGCCCGCCCCGCCCGCGCAGCCCGCCCCGTCCGCGCAGCCCGCGCCGCAAGTACCCTAACTACTTCTACCGCCGGCCGCTCGTTCATCCGCGACCGCGACCGCCAGCCGCCCGCGACCTCCTCCGCCTCCAGCTGCTCCACGCCCACGCCGCCCGCCCCGCCCGCGCAGCCCGCCCCGTCCGCGCAGCCCGCGCCGCAGGTACCCTAACTACTTCTACCGCCGGCCGCTCGCTCATCCGCGACCGCGACCGCCAGCCGCCCGCGACCTCCTCCGCCTCCAGCTGCTCCACGCCCACGCCGCCCGCCCCGCCCGCGCAGCCCGCCCCGTCCGCGCAGCCCGCGCCGCAGGTACCCTAACTACTTCTACCGCCGGCCGCTCGCTCATCCGTGACCGCGACCGCCAGCCGCCCGCGACCTCCTCCGCCTCCAGCTGCTCCACGCCCACGCCGCCCGCCCCGCCCGCGCAGCCCGCCCCGTCCGCGCAGCCCGCGCCGCAGGTACCCTAACTACTTCTACCGCCGGCCGCTCGCTCATCCGTGACCGCGACCGCCAGCCGCCCGCGACCTCCTCCGCCTCCAGCTGCTCCACGCCCACGCCGCCCGCCCCGCCCGCGCAGCCCGCCCCGTCCGCGCAGCCCGCGCCGTCCGCGCAGCCCGCGCCGCAAAACGAAACTGACCACCTAAACAAACCGGCTGCTACAAACAGGCACTTGCCGCAACTTGGTGACTAAAGTTGTTCCGACTGCGAAGCGTATTAGGAGGGTCAATAATGCACTATAACTTATGGTCGATATCATTGATATACTTTTTGTCTCTTTTTTTTTTAAACGTCGCCGTCTTCCTTTTGTTATCAATACATTCACGATATTTATGTTTGCATTATAGCGAGCTAAAGACAAAGAATCCGACAAGAGTGAGACGGACAAGAGTGAGAAAAGTGAAAAAGAGGAGAAACCTGAAAAAATTGAGAAACCAAAAGAAAAGTCGCGAGACAGCGACGAAGAGGACAGCGCTGACAATCAACCGCTCATCACCACCACCCCCAAGTATGTACCTGTTTTGTCGTGTTGATGATTAGCCTTCTTGTATTACTAGAAAGCCGTAGGCATAGCCTCCTAATTCGACCGTTTAATTCATCTCATTCACAGGATAGAGAAGGAAAAAGAAAAAGAGAGGGAAAGGGAACGTGAGAAAGAACGAGAAAAGGAAAAGGAACGAGAGAGGGAAAAAGAACGGGAGAAGGAACGTGAAAAAGAACGAGAGAAAGAAAAGGAACGCGAGAAGGAAAAAGAAAAAGAGAAAGAACGAGAGAAGGAGAAAGAAAAGGAAAAAGACAAAGAGAGAGAGAAAATTGAACGAGATAAGGACAAGGAGAAAGAAAAAGAGAAGGAAAAGAGTTCAGCATCGACGACTACAAGTGAAGAAAAGACAGTGATAAAGCCTCGGTCCCAGTCCAAAGGACGCACCATCACACCGGTCAGGACCGACAGCCATGAGAAGAGGACGCCCAAGAGACGGCCGTTGTCCTCCAAGAGTAAGTCTGGAATAAATTTATTGTCCACAGCTCATCATGGAAGAAGCACATAAACATAGGACGCCAGAAACGAATGCTTTTGTCACTGCTAGCTGGTTTGGATGTAATAAAGCTGAAACATTAAAAATATATAATTATATTAAATTTATAAACTTGATAAATTTAAAACTTTAATGTTGGAATGTTGTTGTATCTTCCTGTTTGGGGTAGGCAAAGATGTTTATTATCTATATAATCACTAGCGGACACGGCAAACGTCGGCCTGCCCGGAAAAGAACCGCCACCAACCGGGACCAATTGTGTTTTCAAACCATCCAGGAACCCATTGTAATATACAAACAAAATTTCATTTATTCCAGTCCAGCAGTTTAGGAGGAATTAGGTGACTAACATACGTACAGAAGAATTATATATATTAAGATTTACAATAATAGTCATTGATGTCTTTGAATGACATCTTCTTGTAAAATATTTGTGTGATATCTGTGGACTTGTCTTTAGCAGGCGAGGGTGCGAGCGGCAGCGGTAGCACATCGCGAGCGTCCCGACGGCCGCATGTATCTACAGACAGCGACAGTTCTGGACGGGCTTCGAGGTAACTGTTTATTGTCTAACATATACGGCCTGTTTCACCATCTACAATAAAAGGTCAAGTAGACTAACCGCCACTTAAAGTCATCACTCATACGAATTTCACAACATCGTCTGAGTAGCATTAATCAGGGGATAAACTGGCCTGTAACTAAGATACGATAGAAGATACTCGTAACTTTTACTTGCCGATTTGCGTTAATCAAGAAGTAACAATTAACACTTTACTTAAGACCTTAGACTGCGGCCTTAAGACTGTATAGGTGAGAGCTGTATACCAGGATTAGACGAAGTGAAGACTTTTACTTATGTCCTATTAGGTACCATTACGATTTTTCAGCTGCGGCCGGCCTGCCGCGACTGGAATGCTACCTTTAAAGAAACGTGCAGATGTTGCATGTTCTTCAAAAAAGCAGAGTTATTTTTTTCAACAAATTATCTAACTTAATAACGTAATATAATGTAATCATCTGATGCGTAGATGCGGGCCTATAAAAAAGATGCAGAGTCGTCGCAGTCAGAGCGCGAACTCGGCGAGTAGCGGCAACACGATCGCCTCCAACAGCAGTAAGCGACCGCGCAAGAGAAAGAATACAGAGTAAGTGTTACAACATGTTCCACCGAAAAATAAATATGTACAGTAAAATATTCAAATTCATGCTTTTTTTTCATTCACAGACCATCAACCAGTGAACCGACTCGTGGCGTATCTAATTTGAAAGCTCAAGTTGGCGACAAATTAAAAGTATACTATGGACCTACACAGTCCGAATCAAAGGTAAAATAGTCAATAATGACAATAAAAGTCATATAGTCAATAATAGTAAAACATTGATTAAATGTGAAACTCATACTTTGAGATAAATTAAAGGACTTATAGACACTGGAAATGATATATCTACATTGTACATATTTTGTCCTTTGCTATGTTAAACGCAACAGTGTTTTTGTTATCATATAACAAGACTACACCACTGCATGGTCATTGGTCAAAATTATTTTAATATGGAGGTAACTTAAACCCTAACTAACGTCTATAGGTAAAATTATATGCTTGCCCGTGACATATAGTTTGACGGGCAGAAGCTATCACTCGAACACATTATAAACTGTCGCACCAGGTGACATACGAGGCGAAGGTGATAGAGGTGTCGGCGGAGGGCATGCTACGTGTGCACTACACCGGCTGGAACACGCGCTACGACGAGTGGATCAAGCCGCAGCGGATCGCGCTCAACGTCACCCAGCACGAGCAGCGGAACAAGAAAGTACTGTACCTGCACTTACGTACATAGAATCCGTTACAAATATAAAATGTTCTCATTTGCGCAGAGATGCAAAATTTTCTTTTTTTAGTCAAACTATACTATATTATAGTATTTATTGGCACATAGATACTTTTTCATTATTTTATGCTTCTTAACAGCCTCGTTACCTCTGACAACTATGTTGTAGCCAACGGCAACAGTAGTGTAAAATAAAAATATATTAATAAGTAACTTTTTAACTGAACCTCCTATTACAGGGATCAAGTATCAGTCGGCGTGTCAGGAGCAAGAGAACTGAAGGTATGCATACAAGTTGTCTTAGAATCTATACATTGAGTTTCATTTTGATCTTATACGTTTTGTCACGTTAATTACATTACAGAGTCATCGGCACGATCGGACTCCGACAGCGACTCGGAAAGCGATGACGACGTCAAGAGACCACCCAAGAAATCTGACGATAAATCTAGCTCAAAAAGTATGATACTTATCTTCATCATCATCATCATTTTAGCCCGGTATCACCCACTGCTGGGTATATGCCTCCCTTTTTCTTATACTTATCTTACTTACTGTAATTATATTATACTTTTTTAATAATATATTTAAATTATTTTACAATATGTATAATATTATTTTTGCAGCTCCCTCAAGATCTAAGGATGTAAAATCAAGCGACAGCAGCAGCTCCAGCAAACCTCGCAAGAGACCCGTAAGGACAGTGTCCACACCCACGTCGGTGTCTCCTGCCAAGAAGACGCGACCCAATGTAGTTGGCCACCAGGGCCGAGACTACGACCTCAACGAAATAAGGTCCGAGCTTAAAGGATTGCACACTGTCAAACAAGAGCCTGATGATGCAGTCAAACAGGAAGCGACGGACAAGGACGCAGCAACCGCCCCGAGTCAAGCCAGCGCTCTGCCGCCCGAACCACTGCAGCCCGATAAGCAGGCCGAAGACGTTTACGAGTTTAAAGAACCGGAGCCGTTTGAATTAGAACTTCACGACGAGAAGAAGAAACGCACTCATCGCATTTTCGATGACATTTCACCCAGCAAGTACACCTCCACTCTATCCAAGTCTCTGAGTGAAGAAATATCGGAAGATCCCATGCGACCGCGGCCTTCATCTTTGAGATCACCTTCTTTGTCGCCCTTCAGAGATTTCGTCACGAGCCGAGATGTCAGCCGCCAGAGCCCTGAAGACGATTCCAAAGACGGTCTGTTTTCACTTGATGATGATTCCTTCCCTGGTGACGGCAGTTCAGGACCGACCTTCGAAGGGTTCACTCCGGCAAAAAATCAAGAAACATACTCCAAGAAGAGTAAAGTGTCTAAGTTGAGAGAACTCATAGATGACTCTCCAGATAGTCCTGCTGATGATGAGCAATCTTCGGATGATGAACCCGAAAATATAACAATCAAAGTAGAGGAAAGAGTACAAACCCCAGTATTACCAGTTATAGAGGAACCAAAAACGCCTGAACCTATCGCGAAAGATGAATTAAAACAGCCTGCACAAATATCACCAGTTAAAGAAGAAATCATAGAAACAAAGGAACAACCAGTCCTTAGTGACATCTTGGAGCCACCTAAGACACCACCACCGCCTCAAAAGAAACCAGAATCTCCACTGGTTCATACAAATATTACAAATCCGACGATCACAATAACTAGAACTGTGACTCCTACACCCGCAGAAGAACACGAAGGAGAAACTCCAGAAAAACCTAAGAAAGAAGAGCCAGTGAAACTCCTGCCTATTGCTATACCTACCTCAGAATCCAAAGAAAATATACTCAAATTGAAATTTGAGAAGAAATTGGATCTTGTCCCAATGGAGCCTCCCATTTCAAAACTGCAACCACCGTCTAGCCCTCTGATCGATACAGAGGAAGACAAGTCCGAGCCGGACAGTCCAGCGAGGATCGACGTGTTGCCGGAGCCACCGCCCGGCTTCCTTTTACAGTCTGAAGGCCCGAAGATAGCTGAGAAACTACTTAAAGCTATCAGTAGTGCTAAAAGATTGTCTATGTCTCCACCACCAATAGATGACCGCCCCGTCACGCCTAAAACTGATACGATTAAGTCAGCTAAGCCTGAAAGCAAACTATCACCCATATCCCCAGAACCGAAACCTATAAAGACGGATTTGATCAAACCCGTCGTTAAAATCATCGAACCGGTGAAGAAAGCAGGGCCGCCTGAGACCGTGGACATGATATTCGGAGAACCGTCTAATTTGCTCGACGTGAAGCGTAATATGCTTGATATTAAAAAAGTAAAGCCCGAGGAGATCGCTGTGCCTCGGCTGCAGAGTCCTCTGAACATCCTGGAGCGTCGCAAGAGTGTGGCGGACCTGCCGCTGAGCGTACCCGGCAAGAACAACAAGGTGTTGAGCGACACCATTCAGAAGCTCTCCAGTCAGATAAACCAGTCAGCGGCGGCCGCGGCGGCTACAGTCCCGCTGCCCTTCCCTAGCGACGACCGCACGGATTCCAGCGACTCTGACGACTCGGACAGAAGGCTAGTTATTTATTGTATACATATAAAAAAGTGGTCTATATATCTGTAAGCTATAGCAATTAGTGGCAGAATTTACTCAGTTTTGCAATTCGTATTAACTGTCTATGCCGTTAAAGTATAATTACTTTTTTTAGGTTAATAATCGATAAGTTATCTGTGGACGAGTGGGGCAGCGGCGGCAGTGGCGGCAGCTCCGAGCCTGCCCTTTCTGCGGCGGTGGCAGTGGGCGCGCTAGCCGGGATGGCGGGCGCGGCCGGGCTTGCGGGCGCGGCCGGGCTTGCGAGCGCGGCTGGGCTTGCGGGCGCGGCCGGGCTGGTAGGCGCGGCCGCGCTGGCCGCCGGGCCCGGCGCCGCCCTCACGCCCGGTGCGCGCGCGCTGCACGCCGGCAAGTCACCCGGCGAGTGGAGCGCCGGCGAGTCGCTGCTCATGCTGGAGGACGCCTGCAAGAATGAGCGGAAACATAGTACGACTCGCACAGAATACTAATATCATCTAACTCGTAATGCGAACTGGAGACAGTTTCAGACGACGCAATCAGTGTTGCACATTCTGTCGTATGTCGTTCCAGGCGCGAGCGTGGTGGTGGCAGGCGGACCACGCGACATGCGCGAGGCGCGGGAGGTGCGCGAGGGCCGCGAGGCGCGCGACGAGGACGGCAGCATCTCGCTGCTGCTGTGCGAGGAGACCATCCCCGGCTCGCCCGCGCCCGACGCGGAGCCCGCGCCGCCGCGACAGCGCCTGCACATGCCCTTCGCATCTGCGCCGCCACACCAACATCCAAAGGGTATGTACAATTGTGAATGGTATTAAAGCCGTTTATTTATCCTCAATATATTATTATTACATACGCGATTATGTAGAGGAGCGCCGCGGCGCAGGCGGTGCGGCCGCGCAGGCCGGGGCGGGCGCGGCAGCGGGCGGGGCGGAGGCCGGGGCCCGGGAGGCAGGCTGGGGGCGCGGCCGCCCGCTCGTGGACAACACTCCGCCCACTACGCCCGACAGCAGCCTGGACTTGTCGCCTCCACATAGGTAAGGAAACACTGCTCCTCTTTTGGCGAATTCGAACTTTGGTTATACAAAAGATTCTGCGACTTGTGAATAATTGTAAATCTACTATCATTCTTCAGTCAGCCAGCATTCGCCTTTAACCTTTTGAACGCTACGGTCGACTAAATCCGACAAAAGGCGCCATTTAATTTATGGCTTGACGTGGTAGGATCGCCGATGCGTTTACGCTCCGGCCTTCAAAAGGAAGCTAGAGCCTGATGGCTCTAGCAATCAAATATGAATCTACATCTATATTATAAAACAAAGTCGGGTTTGTTAGAACACTTATAACTCGAGAACTGCTGGCCCAATTTTAATGATCGCTGAATTTTTGGATTCGTCTCGACCCCGAATAGCAGAATACCTATTACAATAACGAAAAAATTCACGAAAAAAAAATAAACATACTAATTGACAGGTCACGTCATGAGCACCAGGATAACAGAAGGAAGTATTTTGGAAATTAATCGTAGGGGTTTTTGTTTGGGGGTTCGCAATGCTGGACTTTGTGGCGTACATTGGGAGAGGCCTGTCCAGCAGTGGACTGCAACGGGCTAATGATGATGATGATGAATGCTGTAACAAATTGCCCACTGCGGCCTTATTTTTGAACGTTGAGTACTAGGATATCAGAATGAAGTCTAATGGAGAATACACAAATGCAAATGAAACAGGTGAAACCGTGGGGCAATCTTCCGCAATTGATAGCTCATGTCATGAGTACAAGGATAACAGAAATTTAAGGGAAGTATGTGTTTGTCACCTAACACCTAAACGGTGGGACCGATTTGGATGAAATTTTGTGTATATATTTCAATGGGTTCTTGGATGGTGGTTTGAAAACACAATCCGGCCAGCAGTAGGTGGCGCTGCTTTTCCGGGGCAGGACGACGTCTGCAGGGTTCGCTAGTACATATATAAATAATAGTGTTTAGCAACCTAAGTTAACAGTTTATCATTTACAGGATTTTAATATTAACCTGACTATGATTCGACAGGGAGCGCCGAATTTCAGAGCGAGACAGCCCATCCGAACGAAAGGAGGACGAAGAAGACAGCCGAATGAACGACGCGGCCGGGCTTGACATTGATAAAGCACACGGTATGTTTTAATGTACACTATTTGATGTTACTGAAAACGTAAGTTTTAAATTAAATGATAACGTCAGATCGTCTTACCGTAGACGCATTCTGGATCATCATATTATGTGGATATCGAAGTGCTTTTGTGAATTAGTGTCAAACATAAAATCTATACTAGACATAATCTGTAACAGGAAACCTTATCGACTATTGAATCGTAGTATGTATTAGTCGGATGTCCAGCTTGTTATCTCCCACCTAAGTGCCAGTTATGAGCCCGTGTCCCGGCAGGCGGGCGGCGCTCGCGCAAGGCGTCGGAGAGCTCGGCGGGCGCGCGCCACCGGCCGCGCCGCACGCGCCGCGACACGGACGACGCGCAGGCGCACCACCACCACGCGCACCACGCGCACGCCCACCACGCGCACCACACGCACCACGCGCACCACGCGCCGCTCAAGTACAACTTCTACGTCGACTTAGGTACCGATCTGACTTTGCACCGCGCTCTTTCATGTACCCTAGTAAAGACTTCTACTAATCCTTTATGTTTATTAATCAGACCCTTCGTGGGACTGTCAGACGCGCATTAATGTGCTGACGTCACGACTCGCGGACCTCCGCAAAGTGTACCATTCAGTGAAGGCGGAGCTTGCGGCGATCGACCGACGACGCAAGAAGTTACGTCGTAAGGAAAGAGAAGGTCAGCTAACATTTACCTGGAGACAAACGTAGCCACGAATCCGTTGAGGTTAACGTGTTTAATATCCAACATCATCATCCTAGTACTTCATTAATTTGTAGACCACATTTATTATTTTGCATATAGTAATAATAAACAAGCCCGATTATCCAGCTTATATATATATATAACATAGTTTCGATGTAATCTCAGTTATTCAATGTCAAACCCGAGACGATTATAACAGTGGTTCAAGTTACAGATATTGCCCAATTTGCAAACCATTTATTTTAACGCCATCACATTTTTCACGTTATCATATTAATATAACTACAAAGTTCTAATAATATTTTTTTTGCATTTACAGCTGTGAAGGCAGCCAAGGCTGCGTGCTCATGATGACAAATGTTCTAAATCTGAAGGAGATAGCGATAGCGGAGTTTGTTCGTTTTAGAATGAACACGTTCATAGGAAACAAACTGTTGTTGTCTGTATACTGCATAATTTTAATGATTCCTTGAATGGACAAGATTTTATTCAAATCATTTTTAATTAGTAATGAACTTAGTGTTGACATAATCCATATTTTACAGTTCTATTCGGTCTGTAAATAGAAGAGTGAAATCAATGTATTTTGATATTCTATGGTCTGATTTGTACTTTATATTCTATATATCTAGATTATACACTCACCGGCACGGAATGTGGCCCAAACATCATATATTTTTTTTGGCAACCGAGATAATGCTTTAGATTCTGGTTCACGTATTCTCTTAAATTAATCACTTAAGTGTGGGCCGTGGGGATCCAGCAAAAACAAGTTATAGAAAGAATATGTTTGTGAATTTAAGTATAATTTGTTTTATAAAACATAGCCTTATAAGTTTGGGCTACATTCCGTGTCGGTGAATGTATAATCTAGATACATAGAATATAAAATACAAATCAGACCATAGAATATATTAAATTGATTACACTCTGACTAGTTGGCACATTACTAAATATTAAAACTACATTATAATATGTTTATATGCTAAAACGAGTGATTGAAACAAAATAATATTTCAATTCGTCAAAGAAGTAACGTGTATGAAATTATACATACACGTGATTTCTTTTTCGACATGATTTAATTTCAATTAAGTAAGTAGGTAACTTTTACTATAATTATCGATTGTCTTAACTTAGGTATGTTAAACATTTCCTAATTACCGATGAGACCCGGACATAATCGAAAGCAATGATTGAAATTTCCGACTCCAAACTCTAACCCCTTTACTTAAATATTAAAATTATCTTTTTTTTTTCTTCTTGTGGCAATTGAGTCGGGCTTCCAACTATTCTGCCAGATTCGAGTTAAGACTTTGTTGAACAATCGGTTGAATTATACCTGTCACTGTCGTTTGCATGTCAAAAAATAGAGATGCCAATAGACTTGAGAACACATGTTAGCGTCGTTTAAAAGTAAGAGAGAGTCGCCCCATCTCTAGTTAAAATTATATTTGCTGTTTCTTGTATAAAATAAGGTGTACGTAAGATACATATAAAATATATTTCTACGTTTTCACTCATCAGACGCCTATTTACATATAACTGTAGTTAAGATAGTGAATTAAAATTAATGGAATCCATAACTCGTGATACATTCATTGTATTGAGACAACTTTCGATCTTATGCATACTGATATGGTGAATTGGTATTTGAAAGATTTTGAATATGAAATCTTTGAAGACTGGTATGGATTGAAATAATAAAATGATAAATGAGAAGATAATATTTATTTCCTAAATACAAATTATAAGTAATGTCTCAGATATTTGTTATGTTTACTTCAATAAACACTTTTTCCTGAACTTTTAATTTATTATTCACATTACACTTATTGCCAATGTAGTAAAGTGTCGGCACTGTTAATTTTGCAGTCTTGGTTGTAGGGATATAGAAAATAATATCCTTATTAATGGCATATAAAATGAATAGGCATGCCTTTGTCAGTGAACTTTAATAACAATTATAGATAAAATGTTAGTCATAAAACATTGTTTTATGTATGTGTGTGTGTCCTGTCTGTCAAGAGTGTTGTGTATATGTGTTCGCTAGTAATAGTTAGGATACTGCGGCCAGGGGTGTGGGTGATGCTGGTAGGGCCCGGGCGGCTGCTGGTAGCCCCAAGCTGGCTGGTAAGGCTGCGCGTACGACTGCTCGTATGACTGCGCAGTGGCTGGTGGTGCCTGGTAGTACGAGTTGCCGCCGCTCGTCGTCGGAGTGCTGTTCGCAGTCGAAGCAGCACTATCCTTCTTTTTGGTAGAATCCGCTGATGCGCTGTATTCATAAATATGCCAGTAAATAAGTGTAAGCTATGTACTATTCTAAACGGGGCATTTACAACAAAAATGTCGTTTTTCTCCATAAACAAATAGGAATAACAAAATTCTATACAAACACATACTTGGGTGGCGGTGGCGGGTCGTGCTTGTCCTTGCGCGCCCGCTTGCGCAGATGTTTGGCGAGGGCGCGCGCATGCGCATGCGCAGCGCGGGCGGCGGCTGCGTCACCCAGCTCCTCGGCCAGCTCGCGGCGCCGCCACGCCAACATCGCGCTCACCTCCGCCTCCGCGCCCTCCTGCTGCCCATACGACGATACCAATTCTGCACACATAACGCTCTTATATACACGATGCATAAGAATAGTCATCAAATTTAATAAGGCACTGGATTTCTTAAGATTTTAAATACAAGTTTCTACTCACAGGCTTCATTTGTTATATTAGTTTATGCTTTATAGAAATTTGGAGGTGAACTGTAGTCGGGTCAATTATTCTTTTTTTTTTACATAAATAATAACCAATCAGAAAGCACTATTAAAGGCGCAGGAAAGTAATGCCTAACCGTCGAGCTCGGCGTAGGGCGTGCCGGACGTGTGCAGCGCGAGGTCGAGGCGCTGCGCGTGCAGGCGCGGGTTGAGCGGGTCGCGCAGCACGGCGGCGTCCAGCGCGGCGCGCGCGGCCGCGGGCTCGCGCTTCACGTGGAACAGGAAGCGCGCGTACTTGATGCCCAGCGCCGACGCCACGGCCTTGCTCTTCGCCGAAGATATGTAGCCCTCGTACAGTTGCGCGCACTTGTCGAAGTCGCCACGGCGTCGCTCTAGGTTCACGCGTCTGCCAACAATATAACACTTAAAGAGGTGTGACGCGAGTGACGTAATAACTTTGTCCCTAACAAAGAAAGCAAACCAAACTAAAAACTAATTTTTTGTAACTATTTTACGATAGTATATTAATTCGTGCCCAACTCAAAACCAATTCATATATCAAAACATCCTTCATCAAGCATGACATGAGATTCAACTTGCAAATTTCTAATATAAATAAATATAATAAACATTAATGCTTGTAACATTAACTACTAACATAATTATGATACAGAAACATTTCTCAAATCCTAAAAATGGATCGATACGTATTAAAGGAATGTTGGTACCTGTACTGTATCTGCACCAGGTTGGGGCAGGTCTTCTCGATGCGGTCGAGGATGTCGGCGGCCTTGGCGGCGTTCCCGTGCGCCTCCTCGAAGTGCGCCCAGTGCAGGTGCAGCTCGGGCTTGTCCAGGTGGTGCACGCCGCACGCTCGCTCCAGCACCTCGCGCTCCACGCTCACCAGCTCCGGGTTGCTCTCCACGCGCTCCTCCAGGAACTTTATCAGCTGTTCGTGATTGACTTATTAATAAAAAACAAACATGGCCAAACATGAAGTCTTATATTGACTGAACATCGACGTCGATCACCGAAAACTTATGTGTTTTGGACATATATACAGGACACACATGGCTAGAAATCGCGAAAAATAGAGGTTTAGAAAAGAGGAGACCTTTGCCCAGCAGTGGGATTCAAGATAGGCTGATAATAAAAAATAACATCATCATAGAACCTGAGCAGACAACTATGAGTCATATATTTTTATTAAGATTCTTTTAGACTTAGGGTACCTACTAAAAAGTAAAACGTATAAAGCGAATCTTTAATTTTTACTAAATTACCTACATATTAGTGTGCTGGTTACGAAACACCACATGACTTATGGCACATACCCTCATCCAGAACTCTTCATATAGAGCGCAGGCAATGAGACACCGCTCGTGCAGCACGAGTGCTCTCTTCAGCGAGCCGTGCTGTTTCTCCCACTCTAAGTAGGATTTCCAGTTCTTTAGTTGACAACGTTCAAGAGGCTTTACGTGGAAATATGGACGTTTTATCTGAAATACAGATTATACATAAGCAACGCAATATGTGTAGTTGGTGACTCGAAAAATAGACATAATCTAATTAGTGCTTCATTATTCTTCGTTTTCTTCTTATCGAATGGTTGATGAACAACCTGGTGTCAGAGTTTAAACCACCTGTAGGCCGCTGACATGGCTTTACACACCGTTGAAAAATCTCCCTGCTGTGCTGGTTTACTCACGATGTTTTCCTTCACCGTTTTTAGCAACTGATAACTTATGTATAGTACGCACTTGAATTCGAATGCGATGATTTGGTGCGTGCCGGGGTTTTAACTTGCGACCTTTGACTTATCAGTCCAACGGTCATACCACTCGGCAATCAAAGCTCCTAGTGTTCATTAAATGTTTTTAACAAAAGGTATTTACTATAGAAATAGCTCATGCTTAATGTAGCGAGGATGCCAAGGGGTGACGATTCTACAATGTGTGTCTGTACAGTACAGACACCTGATTGAGGAGAACACTTTCCCCCTTGAAGAATTACGAACGCAAGTGCAATGTATACAATTTTGACGACCGGATTGGCTTAGTGAATAAACTGCGGCGCTAAGAGTTAAAATTAAAATGATATTTTCTAGAGTGCAGTATTTTAAACAAAATAAAAAGTAATATAACTCACTCCTTCCTCGAAGGTCCAGCGGGCGGCCACCTGTTCCCCGGTGGTCTTGTGAACTTTGCGCCGCGCCGCTACGATGCGCTCCTTTATTGCCAGTGCTTCCTCCTCGGACGCCTGCGGTAGTCAATACATTAATTTGGTAAACGGCGAATGAACACTAGTGTCCTTAATTTAGTTTCAGTTTATTAAAAAAATACACTAACAGAAACATTATCTTAGTAAATGTCTGGTAACTAATTAGTTCTGTGTGTAATGGATTGTACCTGTCTGAATTCTAAACAAATATTAATCTCGGTATTTGTTTCTGCATTACGGAATTGTAATTGATCATAATCATGTTTATAATGTAGTATATTAATGTTTTGCACATACGACGTGGTCGAGCGGCTCGTCCTCCCCGGGCGGCAGGTCCAGCTGCGGCGCGGCGCCCGCGGCCTCCCGCACCTCCCCGCGCAGGCGCACCAGCTCCGCGCGCGACACCACGCCCGCCACGGGCTCCGACATCACGTGCTCCTGGAAGCTGTACACACTCTCCATCATACATCTACATTTTCTCACGCCCGACACGCTGCTGTTCCACTACAGCCAACATCATAAACATTTATTAATGATGTTCAATATGATTATAGGTGCCATAAGCTCAGGCTACACGCTCAACCTTGCATACCGAAACAGTTTGTTTAAAACAAAACATAAAACATTGTGGCGAGTGATTTAAAACAGCAATTTTAAAGGCACGACGTCTTATATTATACGTTTGGTTGATTGCTCGCCTCTGTCGTTACACGCAGGTATACCTGTACAAAATGATGGGTGGGAACTGTGGCCTGTATAACTGTAAACTAAGCAACAGCAAGCTAATTGCTAATATCGCAACTTCAATGACAGAGAGCCATGGGTGCTTTGGACTCTGGTTAATTGACGTGAACAGATTTTTTTTTTTAACGTCGCCCACACTATGAGTTTCTCCTGTGTCGTGGGTGCGTTTCACAAACATGAAATATCACATACCCAAACACCCATATTCGGGACAAACATCTGCGGATCGCACAAATTTTTGCCCCGTGCGGAAATCGAACCCGCAACCCTTAGCGCAGCGGTCCAATCGCTTCGCTACTGCGCCAATCAGTTCGTCATTATACTACATTACGTACTGTTGGCAATTTCAAATTCGAAAAATATATGAAAAATTAAGTAGTACCGGGTTATGTCAGGATTTACGATTAGACCCGCCTACTTCCGAGCTGCTTGATACTAAACTTGATACTATTGAAAACTAAGAACTTAAATATATTTTGGGTAGTGTCACAACAGCTAACATGGAGAAAAGCTAGTGGTGAGCTGTTTTATACATTTAATTCAAGTATATTAAAAGCAAGCGCGTGCCAGATCTCAATATTATAATCAACACTTAACTATAAAAAACAATCATAATAATATATTCTTACTTAATCCTTTCAGTGCTAAAAGTTTTACACTTGTTTGCACTAATATAAATTTAATTATAATGAAATAACATACAAAATTATGATTATCAACAACACATATAGAATTAGGATGTAAGACATTTAAATGTTAAAGTCTTTATAGTTCATATTTACCACTGACGACATTGAAGCATAAAAAGGGACAATGTACAAACTTGTCGAAATGTGAAGTGTATCCGAGAGTGGGGGTAGCCAAAAGTCGATCATAAATATTGGTGACATTAAGTGCAGAGCCGTTTTCAGCCTCCCATTTGATGTAAGACTCCCAAAGTCGATCTGAACGAAACTCTAGACCACAAGCCTCTGTAAATAAATATGTGCCGGTAAGTATATGCTTTGATGTACTCCAAATTAATAATTGATTTATTGTATAACAAGTAGGCACTGTCTTGTAAGGTATTGTAGAGGCTGCTCAGCTACTGCATAGACCGATACGTTAGATGAGTTAAGCCGCGCATGTCTTGACGATCTGGACAATACTTTGATTTTGACGCGGCCATTAAAACATTTGAAGATTTATGCTGAAAACTATTCCAACCCAAAGGTTGGAATAGTTTTCAGCATAAATAGAACGGTTGACTTGAGGCTACCACTATCCAAAGATAGTGGTAGCCTCAAGTCAACCGTTCTACATAATTTGAAAATTATTTGTCGTTTACTTGGCCTTATTTCATGTCAGCGCGCACGGCTTAACTTCAGAAGTAGATCGTTCTATCTAATAGCTATGTATCCCAATTGTAAAGATTACGGGCATTACCTCCCATTCTGGAATATATATCTTCTTTATCCATTTTGTGGGTAATGGACATAAAATGTCTTTATTTGATAAGTTTCTTGCCCATTCTTCTCCATATCACAAAGACATTTTGAAATGGGCAGCTATAGTCTTGATTATTTATTTATAAGTGCCTGTAAGTGCCTTATAATAAAAATCGGTTTGACTAAACATAAAAAGAAACCTATAATGTGTCATACCTATGGCCCTTTCATACTGAGATCGAATGAAGGCATGATCTTCGGTTCTGGTTGCCTTTATATGATTTAAAAAGTGTATCCATAAATCCACAGACAGTGGGATGGCTTTGAGGCCTCTTTCCAAAACCTGAAACACAAGAACATGTGTGAAACGAGTTCCGCGTGTGTGTAAGCGTCGCCATGCTCACGGCAACACTATGAAGCAAGGGAATATTGAATAGCATATTATGTGACATATAATTTTGCATAGAACTAGCGAGACGTGGCGTGTCGAGTGCGCGGAGAGCGCGGCGGGGCGAGCGAGGGGCTGGGGGGGCGGGGAGGCGCGGCGCGGCTGCACAGGCCACGTCTCGCTTGCCGCTATTGTATATAAAATGTTTGTCTGGGTATATTACACCTGTTCGCTTTCGACGCGCCGACGACGCCGTCGACGACCTCGCCGTAGTCTTCCGTTCCTAATGCCATTCAATGGCTAAATATGAAGTTCAGCTGCGCTTCCATGCTACCATGGATCGGTTGTTAACCTTAATCTTAATTATGTCCACCACTCATTAAGTACTTACTTAAATAATAATACATGTAAAAGTATTACAATACATCATGCGTGTACAAAGTATAATAAATATATGCACTAGAATACAAAATATACACCACAAAAAATGAACCACTAGAACGAAATCTATGTGATGGTAATATAACTCTCCGGTGTGAACGGACGACTTTGCCTTACGAACATCGTGGACCTCGTTGCACTGTTGGGAAAAAAAATAATTGCAAAATACCAGTTAAGACTAAAACATTTCAAAATCCAAGTGTTAAGACACATTCATATATGACTGATCATCAGGTGTACTGCCTTAACCAGTCACCAAGTAATTTTAATAATATATTATAAACAATGCATAGCTTGACTGTGGTGGTACTCACTTCTAGGCATTTCTTTTTACTTCCTTTACGTTTTTCATAATCGGCGTATTTCCTCCAGTAACCGTAACAATACGGGTAGTGTGACAGAAAGGCATCGTATGCTTCACGAGCCGCCTCTACGTCGCTCTGTAACAACGTTAGCATTGGTCAACATCTATTTCATACCATTAAATGTGTATTGTTGTTGTTAGTATCAATCAGTTGGCCCTTGCCAATCGTCAATTTAATTCAGGTCTCATTGCTTCATAAAGCAATAAGATTAGCGATAGTTTTCATCATTTTATGCATAATTAAGGATTTATATTAAGTACGTAATATTGAAATAAAACTATTTTTACGGATTTTATCGCGGTTTTTATTTGTTTTTTTTTGCTCCCGAATACGCATCCTTTACAGCATTTATGGTCTCGGGCACACTGAGGTCCTTAAACGTCTAATTTGAACAATTACTATTAACTACTTTACATTTTTTGGTTATTATTTACAATCCGATTCACGCAAAATGAGCTCACTGTGTCATTCGGTCTTGCAGTTTTATGCTTGGAATTAACTGATAAATGAAAATTTAAATTAAAACCGGAATAATATCCGTAGTTTCATTTCAATGTATTCGCGTAAGTGATAGAAATCATTTTTTTTTTTTTACTATTTTTTAATATTTACCTCTTGGTCGACATATTGCAGCAGATAAGTCCAGCCCGTAAAATCAGTTGGGTCGTCATTGACCACTTTCCAATATTTATCTAGCTCAGGCAGTGTCTTCTTTTTCGGCTTTTCATCAATTGAAGATCTTTTCTCAGATGGTATCGGTTTGCTTTCTCCATTCTGAAGAATATGAGAAATGATAATTTAATTTACTATGAATTGATCTTCTTTTCTTCTCCCACTTCCCCATATTTGTTATGAGGAAGACTCTGAAAATAACTGACCAATTATCAGTAGGTGTAAATCGATATAAATCTACATATACAACCTTATTTTTACTTTATACGAAACCTATACTAACAAAACTATATTAACTTTTCTAATGAAACTTTATGGCGTTTGAAATAGCTTTTTAATTTAATATCCATAGTTAAGACAGGAAAACGTCTGTCGGGTCAGCTAGTCAATAATATAAAGGTATAAAAAAAAAACCTTTGCAACTGCTTGTTTTTTGTTAGATGATTCACTTTCAGAAGTTGGTGAGCCTGGGTCGTAGCCATCGCGTTCATCTTCAGTTTTTCTCTTCCGTGATTCCTTTGTGTCTTTTTTTGAAGCAGGCAACTCATCCTCTGACACAACCTTAAAACAACATAGAAGCTTATTTGATTTACTTGACGTAGTAGTTGCCACCAAATATGGCATATCACTTTAGATAATCCTTAAAAATCAAACAGCCTTCAATGCCTTAGCTCATTATTTCCATCACTATCACCTTATTGCTGAGCTTATTCAAGCTTTGCGTTCCTTTCAGACTCCCACGCACTTGTATCACACCTCTAAGGAGAAGTAAGTTAAATTAAATGTTGTCATTGAAAAAAGAAAGAAAAGAACTTACTCTCCTTGTGTAAGGCTGTGTAAAATTATGAATAGCTGTAGTGATAAAATTGATTTGCACTATAATAGTTTAAGCAAACAGATATTTCTTTTTATCCAGCCTTATAGATTCTGATTATGGATAATTGAAAATGAGATTACCTCACATTTTAATTAAGATTAACTTTCATGTAACGCGTGTGTAACGAGAGGGACGATCGATCACTCCTAACGCTGCGTAAGTGAAGCGAATCGCGTGGACAATGCGACTGAGTGAAAACACGTTTGCGAACAGCCAGCGTGATGACACCCGACATTTGTAGTCTTCATACTTATATAGATTGGAAATTATAATAATTAAGGCACAATCACAATTCCATCTACAAAGATATTGCTTAATAATAAGCTATTATACCCAATTAAATTGCCTTTTTACATGACTAGTAATGAAATGCCGACCGCAACCTGAGTTTGTTTCGGTATTTCCTCCCAGAAGTAGTCAGTTAGGAAATGCCGACGATATAAATGATTTTTAAAATCTGTCGTTATTGTTTATAAAAACGTTAACAAAAGGTATAGTAGAATACCTCTGTGTCAGCAGGAAGCTCAGCGGGCTTAGGCCCAGGCAGCTCATCATCTGACACATTCTCAGCATCCTTTATGCTGGGCTTCTGAACCTCAGGCAATTCATCTTCTGAGACTACTTCAGTTTCTTCAGCCCCTCCTACCTTTTATTTAAACAAAACATTTTATATGCAATAAATGTTGTACTATGTATATTAAACTTTTATAATTAGTTGAATGATACATTTTATAATATGTTGACTAACCTTGTTAGCTTTCTTAGTTGTAAGTGCATTTTCTTCCTTAACATTAACCTCTTCCACCTCAGTCTTTACAGGAGTTTTCTTGGCAATCTGTAACTAAAATAAACACTTTTTTAAGTGATTACCAATCTACACTTTGACTTCAAAACTCTGAAATAGTGAATACATACTGCATTTTTTATGTTTTGGCAATCAGATTCTTCAAAATTATTTTGGTTTTCTGAAGGTTCTTCTTTTACTGCCTCTGTCTGGAAATGGAAACATATTATATTATAGTAACTATTAATTACTCTCATTACATAAAAATCTGAAATAGCCATGTATTACACAAATTATGACTACCTACAAAGATTTTGGACACTTTTAAATCATTGCATATAATAATTAAATTCATAAAAATCTATTTAGTTTTAGAATTTAATCAAATTACACCACACCCCTTCATCCTTTACAGCCGGGTCCGCGTCGCGGTGTCGGCGGTCTTGCGAGGTTACTTACCTACCAATATGCCGCCTGTCTCCATCAACACAGTAGGTCTGAGACTGAGCGATTTCCGAATGTTCAAAACAAGAAACATGAGTATGATTAAAGGGATATTATTATAACCACACATTCCAAAACTGTACAAATACAATGAATCTAAATAATTTTCTAACCTGAATTACTTATAAGCTACTTTTTGTACCTTTGTACCAAATAATCCACCTTTTATAGAAACCAATATAAGTATGATAGGCTTCACTTATTTCAAATACCATAAAATACAAGAAAAGATGAATAAACTTTTGTTACCAACAATAACTCTTATTAAATTGGTAGATGTTTCCTTATTTATAAATAGCACTGTCTGCAGATTTTTTCTATATTGCTAAATGTAGGTGAGGTTTAAGTCTGTAAAAGCCAAAAGCACATGTCATAGGTGACAATTGTCATGTTAGGAAGCTTATTAGAATTTATACATGTAATAATAATGTTTCATTAAATGAATAAAGTAACTAAAAAACGTAATAATTGTAATAATGTGTTGCACTAACCCCAATTAATTGCAAACAGGGCTGTATGATGATGATGAATGCATGTGCAGAAAAAAAGAACAACTTTAATTTTTATATATCTTTTCAATCATATTTTTTTTTTATCTTTGCTGCAATTAGGGCCTAATGCAATTACATTAATAGCTAGCTTAAGTTTATTGCTGCAGTTTACCTCTGTGCTAAAAAATAGATTTCTAAAAAGATGCTGTAAGTAAGCTTTTGAAAATTACTTTGTATTGAAGAAGTTTAGGCAATCTAGTCTAGTTTGATCCCCTGGATGTTTATACACTAATGAACATAAGAATATATATTAATATATAATAAGAACATAAAGAAGTAGGACTTACAAACGTAAACTTTTTTTCAGGGTCTCTTAGAATACAACCGGTTAGCTAATAGATATAAATCTATGAATCATTCATCTAATAGGAATACTCAGAATAAGGGGCAGAGACCTACTTTAATATGCTAAACATATAAAGAATTTTAAATTTAAAGAATTTACTTAATATTTATTGACTTTTTATAATACTAATATTGTTTGCTTTTAATGCAAATCTTATTAAAACAATGAAGTTTAGAGTAAGGTCATGTAAGCCCAGAATCACCCTTCTACAATACAATTAATATCAAATGATTGGATTACAATATGGAATACACTTCTACATATATAATTAAATGCACAATAACTTTCCATTCTGCACTAGAAACAAGTGTTATGTCAAAACAATACAGGTGCATTTTGTATTAGTTAAGAAGAACATGCTGCGGTAGCTGTATTGTGGTGACCCAGAGGGATTAGTAATACCTCCTAGTTTTATGTATACTAGGTTAAAAGATGATATGCAAGGATACACATATACACTTGGTACCTAATTTGGGAATAGTGCCTCACAAATGACAGTATGATTGCTCTTATTGTGTGGGAAATTTACTATCTAGCAAAGTGGAAGTATGAATAACCACACCTGTACCTACCCCTTCAACCCATTACATTGACAGTTGATTATGAACACACTAAGGACAAAAAAAGGTAGAATAAAAGAATAAGAAACACACCTGGTCAATTCCATGGCTTAACTCTTCTATTTTAACAGCTGGAGAGTCATCAAAATCTTCTTGTTTAATTTTTTCCTCCACATGTGGTATTTCTTCATCAATGCTGCCATCTGTTTTTGTTTGTATCATGTCATCAGCTGGCATTGAATAGCCAGCATCAGATATTTCACTGGCTTCAAAGTCAGTATCCACCGTCGCCTTCTGACTTTCTGTAACATCACCATCAGTATCAGAGGAGGCCTTATATGCTGCGTCACTAAGAAGCGAGTCGCCGTCGGTGAGCACGTTATTGAGCGAGTCGCTGGGGAATGTGACTGCATTATCGCCCACATCGAAAGGGTCTGTGTTGAACCCATCTGTGTTGTTGTCCAGGTAGTCGCCAACGCTACCCGCAGACAGCTCCACCGCATTGAGGAAACCTTGATTGGATGTCGACGACTCGTCCACCGCTGCCTCCACACTGTTGAACTCCCCCTCCGTCAACAAATGTGATAATCCGTTCGAATTTTCGTTTATTAATGGGCCTTCGTCTGTATCCATCGGTCCGTCGGATAAGCACTTCTACAAGAATATAATACACACATTAAATATTAATCCAGAACCTGCTGTGCTTGAAATATATTGACAACATTGAAACTATTTTGCTATAACCTCATGAAAATGGAATTGGAATTAAAATACTAAATCACCTGCAAATCTGAACTCGCTTCATCATCCATTTTATTTTACTTCTTATATAAACAATACCTACACTAATTACGCCTTAACAACCAAACAGTTAGGAATTTATATTTAAAATAATCAGAAGATGCATCAATGATCCACAAACGAGAACAGAACAACAGTCAGAAAGTCAACTTAAAAGAAGCAAGCAAACTCAACTCGGTCCAATCCATAGAGAAATAGAGAACCAATCAAAAATGAACTCAAATCAGCCATAGACTACACAAACACTATATATTTTCTACGAAGCCATGGCTATAATTATAATTATAGCTCACAAGAAGTAGTGTGAAGTAATGCCGTATCTCCCGCTACAGTGCTGCGCCATCAAGGAACATAATTTACTATAGGGAGATCGGGACTCTACTCGCTATATTCCCACCTATGATTCCCACTAAGATATTACACCTTTCTTGAAAAGTGACTACCTATTACTATAGCCTCATAACTTGTCTTGGGAAGCTCGTAACAACGTGACTACAACGCAGATCGGTCGATCTGCGAGGTTAAGCTCACCGCGGGCAGTCTTGTCATGGGTGACCATTTTGTCATGTCGAGACCCCACCGGGCTTCAGAAGGCACGTTAAGTCATTGGTCCTGCACCTGATCTCTCTCCAGTCGTGTCGGTCTACCGTCCCATCGGACTAGGCGAATGAAAAAATAGGGAGAGCACCTGTGTTTGCTCGCATAAGTAAGTGCTTGTGCACTATTATAGTTATCTCCTGCGCAGTTGGCTAGTCTCAGCCGAGACAGGCCGCCCTAACCAAAATTCGGTCAGAAGAACATTATTATTCCATTTCCATGGTTACTTAAATCTTTAAATATAATAAAAATAATAATATCTTGGAAAAATTCACACACGGTCACCTGATCCCAAACTAGGCAGACCCTGTATTATGGCAACCAACTGATAAACATACTTAAACATTTATAATTATATACATAATATAGATAAATAACACCCGGACACAGAACAAATCTTTATGCTCATCACAGTTTTACACGCGTAACTTTAAATTAAATGCATCTGTATTCCAATACTGTCACTATCATACAAAAGGAAATTATGCAGGAGATCTATTTAAAGAATTAAGGGAACACATTTATTTACTAATTTATTAATATCATAGATTAATATTAACCTCATATATGTAGAGGTTCTTTTGACTTTGCAAGAATAATAAAATTGTTTCTTACATCTCTTTTTATTTATAACATCTTAGGATCTAAAACTATGATTTCTAATAAAATACGTTTACAAATTGTCCCAGATTTAACGCAAGGTTTTAGACACGACAATTGGTTTATTAAATTCTTCATCATTATCATCAGCCGAAAGACGTTCCCCCTTAGTATGGGGTGGGGCTGCCATAATGCCCACGCTTGACAAGCGGCTTGGGGATCGCAGTATTGGTTGTCAAGTTACAGAAGACGCTGCTGACCATCTTCTAGATTTTCCCTTAGTCGCCTCATACGACACCAACGGAAGGGGCGGGGGTGATCAATTCTACGCCGGATACCACACGGCAAGTTTATTAAATTAAAGACTAAAATCTTAGATACTAAAATAATATCTGTAATTAAATTTAGTTAAACCTAAATTATAAATTTTTTATAAAACCCGCGAACCCGCCGCCGCCGCCCCCGACCCAGGCCCCGCTGGCAGTCTGGCACCCACGACTCGCGCGCGCCCCGTACATATGCATTTAGTACTAGACTACGTTGGAACTTGGAACTTTTATAAGGCGGATTATGAACTACTATACTCAATGTTAATGACTACCGATTGGAGTAATTTGTACGAAACGATTGAAGTAAATGATATTTTAAATTTCTTTTATAGTAAGATAAATAATATATTAGATGTGTGTGTTCCTAGAAAAAAAAGTTTAGTAAAGTCGCGATACAGTTACCCAGTATGGTACACGAGTGAAATAATAAGAGACTTAAAAACTAAAGCTGTACTTCACAAAATGTTTAAAAAAACTAAAAGTAATAGTTATTACGTTGAATATTCCAAGTATAGGGCGCGTATTAAAATATCTATTGAAACTGCACACAAACAACATAAAAATAATATTCAATGTCAATTTGCAAAAGACCCTAAGTCATTCTGGCAGTATATACGATCGCAGAGGAGTCCAGCAGATAAGCAAAATATTTTACAAGATGGTAGATATCTATTGGACGATGAATGTGCCCAACAATTTGCTATGTTTTTTGAATCAGTATACAGTAAAGTTTCACCAAAGTTAGATCCACAGGAGGCGGCAGTGGGAGTGGGATCGGTGAGCAGTGCTGATGTGCAAATTAACTGTCTTACTCTTAAGGATGTACGTAATGCACTGGAACGCCTAAAACCTAAACGATCAGCAGGCCCGGATGGTATACCAGCGTTTCTTTTTAAAGATTGTGCTAGAGTGATGGCGAAACCTCTGCTTCATATATTTAACACCTGTCTACAATCGGCGACTTTCCCAGCACAATGGAAACTCACCAGAGTCATTCCAGTACCCAAAGGTAAGGCAGGAACTGACATCAGTGGATATAGACCGGTGGCCGTGCTATCGACGCCGGCCAAGGTTTTCGAATCTGCTATCCAGCGCTGCATGCAGGCGCAGGTGTGTGGACAGTTGTCGAAGGCGCAGCATGGTTTTCGATCGGGGCGCAGCACTGCCACCAATCTAATCAGTTTCATGACACAGGTGGTGCCGGCGGTAGATGCTGGTGTGCAAGTTGACACTGCATATTTCGACTTCAGGAAAGCGTTTGACACCGTAGATAATGACATCTTGTTACGGAAGCTAGCAGAAGTCGGATGCACACCGCATCTGCTGCGGTTCTTTGCTAGCTATATGCAGGACAGGCAGCAGTATGTTGACTACAAGGGATGTGAGTCAGACCTATATTACACCAGGTCCGGTGTCAGTCAGGGTAGCAATTTGGGGCCTCTTGAATTTCTTATTATGATTAACAACTTACCAGAGGTTGTCAGACATGGTTCTTGTTTGTTATTTGCAGATGACCTTAAGTTGCTGCTCGAGATCAAAAGTGAATCTGACTTCAAACGCTTACAGGCTGACATCGATGAAATAGTTGAATGGAGTCATAAGAACAAACTTTATTTTAACCTATCCAAATGTTCAGTGATGAGTTTTACTCGTGCACGTTCACCTCTACTCTACGAGTATGAGGTGGACGCCACACCTATGCAAAGAGTCACACAGGTACGCGACCTGGGGGTCTCTATGACTCCTGAATTATTATTTCGTGATCACGTAGTCAAGATCTGCAAGAAGGCGTTTAGGAATTTAGGTTTTGTACTCAGACAGACGCGAGGCTTTACTAACATCTCGGCAGTCAGAGACCTGTATGATGCACTCGTTAGGAGCCATTTAGAGCATAGTGCTGTCATATGGGCTCCACATGAGGCTAAGTACACGCTTATGTTGGAGCGCATACAGAACATGTTCACGCGCCACCTGTACATGAAATTGTATGGGGTATACCCGTTCTACCCGCTGATGTACCCCACTCTATTTGTACTGGGCATGGTCGGGTACAATCAGCTGAGGGTGCGACGGGAGTTCACGCTAGTTGTATACTTAGTGAAACTACTCCGTGGCATAGAATACAACCCAGATGTACTACAGAGGCTGAGTTTGTGTGTACCGGATGACTATGTAGGGAGGCGACGACGCCCGCCACTGTTGGCTGTACCATCTGCCAGAACCAACCTACTCGCTAAAACACCGGTTACTCAAGCTATCCCTATCATTAATAAAATTCACTTGGTAATTGACATTTTTACGTGCCAGATGAATGAATTAGCGAAGGTCCTATTGTATCATTTATGCTATATAATAGAATAATATTAGTATAGTAAATAATTTTGTATAGTACCTTATATTAATAACAGTGTTATTAATATAAATTGTTATTAAATAGTATGTCCTGTAAATTAAATAGTATGTAAGATAGACATAAGATATTTTTTATTATGTATAGCTATTATGTTATAATGAAAAGATATTAATATAATTATAGCATAACTAGCGGCCCGCTCCGGCTTCGCACGGGTATAAAATATATAATAAGTATTTCTCCACTATTTAATGGATGTTATTATACATATAAACCTTCCTCTTCAATCACTCTATGTATTAAAAAAAACCGCATCAAAATCCGTTGCGTAGTTTTAAAGATTTAAGCATACATAGGGATATAGGGACAGAGAAAGCGACTTTGTTTTATACTATGTAGTGATATCATAGGTATAGGTATATAAATACATAATACTACTTATAATTTTTGTAATAGGCCTCGCTGTCGCATTGGGTGACAACCTGTAAGGATGATATATTAAATAAATAAATAATAAAATACATGTTAATTATGTTTGTAGGTAGTAGGTTAGGATAGATATGACCAAACTACAAATTCGGACGTGCATTCAAGTTAGGCTATATGCCTTGTGAGTTAAGGCTTGAATTTGAAGTTAATTAATACAAGACATTTGAAAAATTATATTAAAAAAAATATGTTTGATTCATGCGCTCAGCAAATAGATGGTGGTAAAATTATTTTATTACGCAATATTTACATCTGTCAAGTACCCCCCTTTCAGTAAGCGCTGGATTACGACTGAACGCGAATCGAGTAAGCCCGGCGCCCGGCATGTATGTAGCGATGAATCCGGATTCTGCTGAACCAAATCGGATCGGATCGGGTTGAGCCGGTAGGTCTATGACATAGGTCTGTGACCAGCCTAATAAAATAATAATAAAGACTGGCGCACATGATGGCTGGCTACACCGCACTGCATCGCATAACAAAATTATTCCTAAGTCACTTTCATACATTTTATATGAACTATCGCATACTACAGGTGGCTAGTGGCGGGCCGCACCGGAACAAAAATAAATGCTTTGCCGTAATTTTGCATTGCGGTGCGCAATGGCTGTAGTATGCGCCAGCCTTTATACTGTTTGAGTGTTCGATGGTATTTTTTTTGACATGTGTTTGACTTTGACATGCATATCTTGTTAGAATTCTGTAATAAATTGTAACCTAAAAGCAATATAAAAATACATATTCTAAAGAACTTATCCACTACTGTTGAAATTATGTTGGCGTTACGCTCATTCTTACGTAGTGCTATTACTACTGGACCAAATTTATGTCATCAGCAGACAAGGGTAAGCCTCTACAAAAGTAGCTTGAAGTTTATTCCTTTAAAGCAATTTTTCAATTTAAAATGTTTTAATAGAAGATAATAATAACTCCCAACGATAATAACTATAACCTAAACATTCAGTGCCTATGTAACATTGTTATGCCATAAAGTTTACCAATAATTCATATTTTTAATTACAGAATACTTTCATACTCAAAAGAAAAACTCCATTGCCACTTCATAAAAAGGGTGGTCGTCCAATAAAAATGAGAGGCAGGCATTTTGTCTATGACCTGGTTGAAGATACAAATACGATAAAGAAACCTGATGTTAAAGTTATTCTCAATCAATTCATTGATGGTATGTTAATAACACTACATAATACAAGTTTTTAGGAGGTTCAATGGCTAAATATCAAATAGTAGTCTGATTACCACTCAAGATAAATATTTATATTCAAGGTGTTGGTGTAAAAGGTGATGTATTAACATTACGGCCAAACCAAGCATACCGTGACTATCTTATGCCTGGTTTAGCTGTATATGCCAGCCCTGCAAACCTAGAGAAGTATAAATCTACTGACAATAAGCCTAAGGCAGCAGATAACTTCAGTTCACCTTATGTTCATAGGGTAAGTCTAAAATAATTATAATATAATAATATACATCTTCAAATACTTTCGAAGTGCATGTGGCTTTTTGGCTTGACAATGTGAATGTGTCAAATATTTTCAACATTTGTTTTCGTACCTATTGAAATTTTGTTGATATCAGGTTAAAATCATCATTTAGGTAGGTGTGATTGAATGGATGTTTAAGTTAAACTAAGATTAAAGTTCCCTTCTTAGGAAAACAATGACTGAAGAGTCAACAATTAGGAAGCCTAACATGCACAACAACACATGTTTTAATTGATTGTATAACATAGATATCCTTAATTATGGCAATATAGCTATCTCCAATTATTTTACTATAATTTTTAATTCCCAGCATCAATATTGCTTATAAGATAATTATAAGATTCAATTAATTAATTAATTCAATTAATGCATGTGTGTTAGTCCTCTAAGTTATTTCCTATTCAGTCATTGCTTTCCCAAGAAACATTGTTAAGCTGTGATGAGCATTGAATAACGAATATCTACTATTAATAATTTAATGTATTTTATGGAAAGAAATTTTTTAAACAAAAATTGTTCTAAATTAAAACTTTATGCTGCAATAGATATATTTTTTATACAGGCACATTTTTATGTTCTTTATCCTTCTTTTGGTGTGTTTTAATGTTTATTCATTTTTTTAGACAATTGGGTGCTTATCACGATTAGTTTTACAAATTACGATGAATAAAATAGAACCCTGGACACTAGAGCCGTGGCACATAAGTGCTTCATTTCGCAAGTCGGGCTTCATAGTACCTGAATATGCTATTAAAATGCCCTCAGTTCAAATAAAGGGACCAGATCTATCATTGCAAGATAAAGAATTTTACATAACAGTTACAGTAAGTAATCATTTTGTTTTTTTTTTAATGTCTCCCCACACTATGAATTTCTCCTGTATCGTGTTTCACTCACACAAAAGCCCAGACTCGAAAGCATTGGAACCCTAAGTGCAGCAGTCCAATCACTTAGCCACTGCACTAATCAGATAGTCATCGGTGTATGCCCAGGTTATTAAGTACACTTACGTATAAGGATGGCAAAGCCCAATAGATCAATATGCAATTGTTTCTAAAAAAATATATGCAACCTATTAAAGAATAATTTGAGTTAGTAAAAAAAAATGGCTTGTCCGAAACATTTTGTCGCGTGCCATTGCTTTGCCATCCTAAATGTTGTTTCAACATAAATATTGACCTTGTGTTATATGTTTAATAAATACCTTTTTTTAGATAAACAAATCAGAAAAAGTTAATGTCAGGTGTAGGATTCATCATTGGGCTACTGGGTTAGATAGACTGCCCTGGGAGGAGTTTCACTGGAAGAAACCAAAAGAACCACTTATTCCCGAACAAGCATCAGAGCTAGAAAAAATGCCTCTGCCTCAATAAATATATGTATAAAAAAGTAAATATTAAGTGAATTACGTAGATGTTACAAATAAAAATGTGTTGTAATTTGGTGTTTAAATTATTGTGTAAGTTCTTAATATAGATATAAATTAGTAATCCCTCTAATTCATTTCTTAACGAGGAGTTATACCTGTCTTAACTTAAACCCGTCAAAGAATAGGTACTAATTTATGTAAATTGGATTGGATTTGATGGCTCAATGAGAGGTACCTATTATTTAGGACTTTTTAAATGATCGCTTTTCTTTTTTGCCTTGGGGATATTTGGAATGTTTTATTTTTAACCTTTAAATTTAGTCTTTTTTGTAATATGCACACTTTCATTTGATACCCCACTTTGGTATATATGAAAGTATTTGATTGGTCATCCCCTCTTTCATCTCCTTCATCTTTTAAAATATGGCTAACCCAATTTTAATATAACTGTTTTTTTTTATGTACAAACTTAGTGTACAAATTATGTCCTTTCATTTGATACCAGACTTGGGTCTATATGAAAATATTCCATTTGTCAACCCCACTTTCACCCCCCATCATATCTTGTTAATGGCCGAACCGATTTTGATAACACATATCGAAGAACCACTGCTAGAAAACCTGCTTTCAAATAAAGGAAATCGCATCCAAATCGGTTCTCCCGTTCATGATCTACGGTGCCATAGACCAAAGATTATATAAACACCTCGTTATACCATAGACAGACACATGTAGCGATCAAACTTATATATAACACCCCTCTTTTTCCGTCGGGGGCATTGAGGCACGGTAATATAATACATACAGTACTCCAACTTCATACAAACGGACAAAACGCGAGCTATACCTACGCGCCTCGATCACGGGGTGCGCTTGAGGCGCAGACAGTCACGGCTGTACCGCAGTGTCCACAGAGTACGTTATAATATACTGGCAGTGTCGAACGGACGGTGTGTTGTTTTTTTAACAATAACCGCGCGATTTTTTCTCTAAACATCAGTTAATATGACGAGTAGGAAATATTGTGCTGTTTTTGGTTGTATTTATATAAGAATGCGGATTTATTATACTTTAAAATGTAACAATAAAGCATTTCGTACGACTCAGTCGAGGCGCAAATATTTTTCGGTCGCAAATTTATAAGCCCGATTTGTTTTTCAAACAAAAACATGTTTTTTTAATTAAATCTACCAATCAAAAAACAACACGAGTTTTTATTGAACACTTCCTATCCAATATACAAATTATTTAATTTATTTATATAAAAAGGATATTTACAATCACAAAACTAAATAGAAACAGAAAGTAGGCAAATGTAATTAAAATGCTGGAGACGGGTAGCCCTAACGCATGTTTACGTACCGCGCGGCTGTAGGCATTTATTTCTATCAAGCGGCCGAGTTACACTACTGTATTATAATATTACCGTGATTGAGGTATATAATATATTCCTTTGTCTGAGGTCGAGGGTTAAAAACCCGTCCTATGTATATTGACATCTCTATTGTTTGACATGCAAATTGCAGTGACAGGTATAATTTAATCCATGTTTTAAAATTGTCATTTTTTATGGCCATGGGTGAACAAGAAAAGCGGAACATTTATAGAAATAATAGTTAAAGATATTTTTAATGGCAAAAATACTATTAAGTTACAAAACAATATTGTGCTTTACGATTTTATCACTCACATTTAAGATTTGACTACGATATTAGCCATAAATAAGCCACATGCGTTTTAACATCGCAATATTATTAACCTTTGGAAAAGATATCGTCATTTTATATAAAACAAGCAAATAAATCTGCAGCTATTTATGTACCATACGAATAAGGTAAAAAAATTAGTTCAAGTAGGGAATATGTATGTAATTTTTTTTATTTTTTCATCCGATACCTTACATCGTTAAAATGTAAAAAAACAGCGCCAAATATCGAGTATCTAGGTACAAAAAAAATGATGTAAATATCGTTATAATACACCCGCCATTTTGGGGCGCTTGGCGTTGCGTAAAAGTGTATCAAACAACTAGAAAATACTTAGCTGTAAAATTATAGTGCTCTGTAATTTACCAATGTTTTGTATTTTACAACTATAATAACACGAAAAATAACGTAAAACCTACATATAAGTACTGTATTAAAGTACATAAACGCAAAAGAAAATGAAGTCGCTTAAATACACTTTCGATATCTCAGTGTGACCCATATGTATTATGTAACCTTTTAGTCTGACCGACGACCGTCACTTTTAACAGTTAACGTCGCGTTTCAATTACTTTGAAATTCCCGCTCATTTAAGGCACTTTTTTAAAAATTATTTTACCAATCAAAATGACATACATAATATAAAAAAAATATTGATATAGACATAATTATTAAGCAAAAGAGATTATAAAAAAAATATTTGGCTCATATTTGAATCACATGCATATTCCCTATTGTATTGCCTTTTTTCACTTGAACCCTCGTATTTCATAAGATTAAAGTTTACCAAGTAATACATTATTAAGTCAGTTTAACCCATAACTTGTTCAGACGCTTGGATTTCCTCTCGAGGCCGAGCTTTCTCATTGCCAACAGCTTCCTTGTGTTGCCTTTCAGGGGCTTCACTTACGTGGCGCTCGACGACTTCTGCTACTTGTTGTATCTCCCCTACAAAACCATCTTCTACATCTAACATTTGCTCCACACGCTCATTATTAGATATTTGGAGTTCATTAATTTGTAAATCTAATTCTGGTTGCGGCTGGTTGTAACTTTCAGGTTCTTGTTGCATTTGAGGTTGCTGCTCGTATTGTTGTTGCACATATTGCTGCTGGTCGTATTCTGGTTGCTCATATTGCTGCTGGTCGTATTGAGGTTGCTCATATTGCTGCTGTTCGTAATGTTGCTGCTCTTCGTATGGTTGCTGTTCTAATCCTACGTCAGCATTCAGGTATTGTTGTTCGTAAGTAGGATCAAATTTTTGTGTCAGCTCTTCTTGATCATTTACTTCGACAGGATAAACGGCGGATGGTACGCCCTCATAATAATCGAACTCTAAATTTTTTAGATGCTCCGAATTGACTGGATTAGAATCATCCAGTGGATAAGTGGAATTAACATCATTATTTTCTGAATAGAACAATTCCATTTGCTCGGTGTTAAAATCTTCAATTGAACCAGATATATCTACGATATTTTGGTTTTCTTCCATGACGGCTTCTACGACGTCATTATGTTCATATGTTGGTTTAATATTATCTTGTATTTCCATGTCTTCTTTTTTATTAACATTCGTTTTAATTTCAACGTCATTCGACGTGGGCTTTTGAATATTTTCCACTTCAGATGATATGTCTTCTTGTTCTTGTGAGGGACTATTATTAATATTTTTCACTAGTTCCTGATTACTAATTGCTTCTATCGGGCTTATATTATGTTTATCTAAATTGAATACTTGTCCCAAATCTCCAGGTTTATGTTGTTGTTGTTCTTTAGAGATATTTTGATTGTTTATTGCAGAGTTATTTTCAACATGAAGCAATTTCACATTTTGGCTAACTTCTAAGAAATCACCTTTAGTGGATGAGACATTTACATTATATTCAGGCAGCGTTTTATCATTAATACCTTCTGCTGATGGGTTCAAAGTAAGCGTAGTGTTAGATGCATCAGAATTATTGTAATCGAATGTAATATTTTGTAATTTATCATTAATTACATCTGTGGGGCCGCCATATACATTCGCAGTCACAGCTTCTTTATTCAAAATCGAGTTAGAATAAATCGTATTACCAGAATCGTATTCATTATTATCTTTTGATCCTTCAATTGTAGCGTTATAAAAATCTTTTTCAGGCAAGTTGTTTAAGAGTTTGTTTTTTGATGTTTGTACATCTTGTAAATCTGTTTTTATCTTGGTATAATCATTCTCAACTTGTTGGTAATTATTTTTCATCAGACTTTCTTCGTTTACGTTCGATTTAGGCACACCTTGAACCTGTGTATTGAATTTGAGTGATTCTTTTTCTTCGTTCTTTAATAAATTTAAAATATCATATTTACTTTTCCAATCCGTACTTCCATCAGTATTAGGGCTTACTCCATTATTGGGAAAGCTCTGCATAGAAAGCAGCCTTTCTGGGTTATGATTTGGAGTCGCGGTTGATATACCATTGTTGATAAATGAGGATCTAAGCTTTGGAATAAGTATATATCTTTTGCTAATTTCTTGTATCAACAATGAATCATCAGTTTTGGTTTCAATAATCGGAATAATATGTTTTCTATTGGCGATAGATGGTTGGAAATCATGGGTCAATGAGCACTCCGGTTTATATCCTACATCATGGACTTCCATATGATGGTGATCAGGAGAATAAACCTAAAATAAGTTATATATCAGTTAATTTAAAAGTATTAATCTTAATATGACTGCCTCGTAACTACTCACCTTAAGTCGTACTGGGACTAAAGCGGTAGTGCTCCGCATTTTATCGAGCTTTCCGAGTATGTATTCATTACGTTTTTTTCGTTTTTGATCTTCTTCAAGAAATGCATCGTATTGTTTCCTTAAGGCGTTGATGTTTTCCGACTTCGCTCTATAAGACAAGAAACTTAATGAGCATTATAATGTGTGAATTGAATTTGATAAAGGTACTAAGAAACTGTTTTTATATATTACTTTTTGTTTGACTTCCCCATATGGGATAAGACTATGGATTAATTACACTTATAAGATTGTAAGTTAGCAGCCGCGAATTGACCCGCATGGCATCAACGTAAACAAAGTAGTGCCGCGTCGACCTTCGAGAAGGTTTCTGCCACGTAAATAAAATAAGCATGGATGAGAACTGTACAGATATTGTTCACTGTTGTATGTATCTATTTGAGTATTTATTTCATGATACATTTTTCTAGACGACAATACTAATTTATATAATCCAAACTATAATATTTATATTAACCGCATTAATACAATAACGTTTTTTAAGGTACGTTCAATATCGGTCAAACTCCTATCTCCCTGACTACACAAGTCGGTGTAAGAAATATCATATTCTTCCGCTACACGAGCGAAGAAAAATTGCAGATCTGGCTTTCTTTATATTTAGTGTGATGACTGGATTGACTGAGGTCCCTGACGTTGGCAAGCTACGAAGTTCAAATCTTCTGCATACATCTGTGGTTTGATCTACCTACTGATAAAATTCTTACGTTGTAAGGGTTTGTAGAAGGTAAAACGTTTGTCCATATTTTTTAAGGTTTATCTGTATTTTGTATTAATTAGCTGTAAGTTTTCTTAATATATATAAAATAGTAGTGTTCATATTTGTCCTATAATTTATAAGGCGTACTGAATTGAAATGCATTGGCCCGGTAGCTGGAGCGGAAACCGAACAGCGCCCGCAGTACTCTCAGGTCCTTTTTGCGTTAGTTGGCCGGTCAGAGAGGGGTCGCCAGGGCTATATGCTCGGGTCTGAAGTGTCTAATGGCGTTATAACGGGGAAACACGCTGGGTGTTGCTTCCTGCTGCCTATCGTGGTCGATGCCAACATAATAGACTAATTCATTTTAGTATCCATATTTCTCAACAGTCAACTTTCTGGGGACTTATAATGGCTGCTTTAATACAAAGCAGCTGTGTGTTGTCGCTAGCTGGTGTCCCATTACCTTTCACATTAAAGATCTCATCGGGCCTCTGCGTGTTGGCCCGAGTAAAAAAGTGAGATACATAGTAATATATTAAATTTATTTATTTTCTCATATCAGCATAGGTATACGTATGTACATTAGCATCTTAAATTGTACAATTAATAGAGACTGGTGTCTGTAGTATGTTGAACCTGTATCACAGATCACCAGGCCTTACCTCCGTAAGATATCTATTTATACTAACTAAGTAATAACAAGTTATTTAGTAGTTTTAAATAAAAATTAAGAACATAAATTGTGAACGATTGAGAAATTGGACAAACATGTAACCAGAATGGTTTTAAACAAAGTAAAAAACAAAATTAATTATGAGATACTTAAGAAACTAGTGTTTGTGCGTGTGTACATGTGAGTGTGCGTGTGTACATGTGAGTGTGCGTGTGAATCTGATCTTTAGTGGAATTTTTTTAAACACATGGTTTTTTCAGGGTCAAGTGATATGGGTGTGCCTGGACTTTAATGTGTATATAAATATGTATGTAGTGTAGTGTATAATAATTAGAGTATGCCACCGGTAAAATTGAACGGAGTACCATTAAAAAGAGTTAACGCATTTAAATACCTCGGTCATGATCTGACGCCTGGCCTAAATGATGATCCGGACATTGAACGCGAGCGGAGGGCGTTGTCGGTAAGGGCGAATATGCTGGCTCGAAGGTTTGCACGTTGCTCACTGAAGGTTAAAATCACTCTCTTTCGAGCATACTGCACCACCTTCTACTCGTGCAGCTTGTGGGCCAGATATACGCAGAAAGCGTACAGCGCCCTCCGTATTCAATACAACAACGCATTCCGAGTGTTAGTGGGGCTACCTCGTTTCTGTAGCGCATCAGGGATGTTCGCAGATGCACAAGTAAATTGTTTTTATACGATTATGCGAAAGAGGTGTGCATCTCCGGTGAGCGGGGTGCAAGGTAGCTCCAATAGCATTCTAAATATGATTGCCAGTCGGCTGGACCGCATATACGTGAATCGCTGCTGTGCCACCTCTCACGGAATGATACAGCGGTGAGTCACAGTGCAGGGCATAGTTTGTAAGTTACACTAACAATTATGAGTCCTGGTCACTTTAATAAATGAAAATTATTAATATATTATTAATGTAGCTTATGCAAGGTGCCATCATTGAGGTGAGCATGATTGCATGAGGCACCACTGGCGGCGCCCCGCCGCCGTCTCAAAGCTGCATATTGTGCCAATGTCATGTGTCGTAAACTTAAAAACGAACCTACTCGAATCCTCATTATCATCTCTTGTAAGATTATTTTCTCGATGCAGAGTAACGTAAGTGTTCCAAATATGTAAGCGTACCAACTGCCCGTACCAGGCTCTGTCTGATACCAACGTTAAAACGTCAGCGAAATAGCACCATGAAACACGAACACTGCCAGCCAAATGACCTTCGACCTTGGTTTACGACCGTCTGTTAGAATATGTATGCAATTTTATCGTAACATTGAAATAGGTAACAGCACATACCCACCTAGCAAGGAATTTATAACTAATCTTCTAGTTAGAGGATGCCACAGAGATATATAATTAATTGTTAGGTACTGCTAGGTAGAAAATATTATGGCTCCTGTACTGTACCAAACGCTAATGTAAATATAAGTTATACTATTATAGACACTACCTACTTTTTTTTTTACTGAATTCAGTGTACTCGCCTACGAGTCCCAGAGCCCTAAAGAAGTCAGGACGTGTATGTGTTTATATCTACGGGTAGTATCAACCGATAAAGGTCTACTGAAGTTATAATCAGTCGAAACGCCTTTGCAAACCCAGTGCTGAGATATGCATATAAATTATAATATTAATAATCTATAGATAATATTTATGGGGGCCCATATTAATCTCGCAAGTTGTGTACTCACATGAAATAAATGCCTTTGGTTTTAGCAATTCCGCGAGTTAAAAGCATTATATTTAAAGAGAGTAAATAATATTGAAATAGAAAGTTCAATTGTCTTCGTGACTTGGTATTATTACATGGGTACTTTTTGTCTATGGTACCTATACCCAGGTGTATACTTCAATTGCTCTAATGAGGTTTATTGTGTCCGTGTTTACTAAAGTGTTACGGTCGCCAAGCGGACCTGCTAAGCGTGTGATCCTGGTTCAGCAAAGTGTTATCAAGGTGACTAATGTGTATTCGGTTCGTGGCAATACGCTCGCACCCCCCTTTTTTGCTGGGGACATCCTCATGGTCTTTCTCCGTCCTGGGGCCGACAGAACTAGGGCTTTGCCGGATTCTTGCCGGCTAAAATCCCAGGGTATCCTCCTAACTACCTTAGATTGAGGGACGCCGGATCTGCGTACACTGCACCGCATCCCTCGACAGGTCCCGACCCGCCTCTTTATGGTGGGTCCTGCTCAGCACGTACGGCCCATGTGCCGCACGTCCATTCCCGGTCTGCAGCGCCCGCCGCCTACTCGGGCCTATCTGGTTGAGCGACGAACAGCCCCAAGTTTCTTGCCCGCAGGCCGGCAACTCATGGAAGCCGGAGGTCATTTGCCCTCCGGTGCCCGGTTTGCCTGTCGCGGAAGGGGAGGGAGGTTGTTCGCTCACAAGAGCCGACAGCATTCCAGTCGCTCTCGCTCCTAACCATGGACATAATAACGTCCGAAAGCAAGATTACCGATCGCCTCGATCAGGTCGCGGCGCTGGTCGTCCCACGCAGCGCATTCTACCAGCGTGTGCTGCGCCATGACCTCGGCGTGGCTCTTACAGTGGTTACAACCGTGCCTCAGCGAACACCTGGTGCTGCGCTATATACTGTATGTGATTTAAAGTATAAACAAACTGGTCCCACGTACGCAACGCATTATGATATTGTGCCAGACGGGCGTCTTCAGTCGGGTCTGAAGGCCTAGGTACTGTACCCGTGAAGCGCTCACGTCCTGCACCTATAGTTCAGGGATCCTGTGAATGTTACCACAGCGTGAAGACTTACAAAGAAGGGACACCCCGTTGAAATAACACAACACTTAATTCATGACATTTCAGGGAATGACTTGCTTGTAAGTTTTCAGGTGCTTCTTAGTTAAACAAAAGTTCTCCTTTTAGAAATTTGTGCAAAAATGAGTTATAAAAAAATCGTGGGGTAAAATCTCAACCAAATACTTGCAACACTGACAAAATGGACGCTTGGTTTTATTTAACAATCACTATACAATTAAAATTATTCATTATTATTATTTTAAATAAAAGGACATATTTATGTGAAATGTACAAATTAAATATAATCCTAACATATTTTTGTATAATTCCATCCGCAGTTTTGCACATTTGCATTATGCAGCTCGGCATAATTGAATTAAAGTGCAGCGTGTAAAACATTCCAGCGATGCGCACGATCTTTGTGAACTAAATGTCAAATCGTTCAAATACCCTACTTCGGCGTAATTGGTGTGGTGTCATTTTTGTGTGCGTTCACGGCTTCTGGTTTGTTCTGTATTCTGAGATTCTAACTACACCTACCCTAAACCAGTGGTTCTCAAACTTTTTTGGTGACGGAACCCTTTTGGGAAGCAAAATACTTGATGGAACCCAACAATAAAACAATAGTTCTTAAAAGTGTATTCTTTATTAATAAGCATAATAAAAGTACAATGTAACAGTTACTAATTATTACTTACTTTACCTAATACCACATGGCAAGTACAATAATAGAAGATACCTATTAAAAAAGAAAAAAATCTAACTAATATTGGGAGGTATGAAACTGTTTTTATATTTCATCAATTGGTTGATATCAGGTTTGATAGAAGACAGTTGAAGTCTCATATCAGGTTCGGCGTCCAGTCTATTGCGATATTTTGTTTTCGTGGCTGCATAGGTTGAGAATCCTGTTTCGCACAAATATGTTGTTGGGGACGGGAGAAGAATATTCACAGCGATTTTGCCAAGCATTGGATATTCATCACGGATTCTGCACCAAAAATCGTTGAGAGGCGTCGTTTTCTAACAGTGACTCCATACTTGTGTCTGATGACATTTCTAAAAGAGATTCATATATCTCGTTTGACATACTTTCGGGCTTTTGCAAGTTGGGTAAAAAGGATTATGAATCCATGAATTCAGTTTCATTTTTGTATTCTGTTCTTCGGGAAAATACTTTTCAAAAGATGCGCGCATCGAACTGAGATATTGGACCAATTCTTCAAACACATCATCTTGAAACATTTCTGAGTCGTTATCGCTAACAAACTCACTGAGGTAAAGATTTCTATTTCTTTCTTACCAACGCAAATAATCCAAAAATCTAATTTTCTTTTGAAGGCAGTTATTTTGTTATAGGCCTGAAACACTATTGTCTGTTTACCTTGCAATGATAAATTTAATTCGTTCAGTTTTTGAAAAATATCCGCCATCAAAATTAGAAATTAAAAAATTATAACCTTCAAAAAACTCAAAAGTGAAAAATAATATTTTATCACATCACTTTACATAAGCGAAGTGGAAGTCGGCGCCAAACCCCAACATCCATTAAGCGATTCAGAAAAATAGTACTTATGAGAATGCTGACATAAGTGCGAGGTTCATAGTTTCAAAGCTAAAACTATAAACTAAGTGAACGCATAGGATTTGGCGCCGACTTCCACTTCGCTTATGTAAAGTGATGTGATAAAATATTATTTTTCACTTTTGAGTTTTTTGAAGGAGGTTATAATTTCTTAATTTAAAATTTTTTATTTCTCGATTTTTAGTGTCGTATGGAATTCATCCGCCCCAGACTTTTGTGAGACTAGTATTTGAAATCCTTTCACACACAAAACATAAAGCCCTTTTAAACGATACCTCACACGATATATTTAATCCAGGAAAGTGATAGGAGGGAGGTAAACGCACCCCCACTCCCTCGTGGGAGTAGTAGTTGATAACTAACCACTAAAAATAACAAGGAAGACCTTGTTAGTGATCAGTTTTCGACTACTACTTAAGCAATATCATTATCATATCATCAAGATACGGGCTTTTTGCTGTGACCCAATGAGGAGTTCCGTTCCATATCTTCGAAGTTCATCATCAGGTAATGACAAAATTTCTAGGGGACCAATCGGAAAGTGAACCCAATCATATGACAAAAAAAAATTTAAATCGGTTCATAAATGACTGAGTTATGACACATACATAAAAAAAGATCCCGACGAATTGAGAACCTCCTCCTTTTTTTTAAGTCGGTTAATAAAAGACAATCGGAACAACCAAGTTTTATCAAACAAGCGGTCCTTCAAATTCAAAGAAGTATCTGCTAAAAGAAACATTTGTAACTCGGCAATAAGTTCAAATAGCCTTGTTAAAGTTTTACCCCGAGCCATCGCACTTCTGTATGGAGCAGCAGTGTTTTATGTTTGCTGCCATAATCTTCACACAATAATGAGAACAATCGGGATTGTAGTGGTCGTGATTTGATAAAATTAATGACTTTTACCGCTTCATCCGCTAATTTTAGATTTGACGGCATTTGCTTCATCGCAAGTGCTTGTCTATGCAGAACACAATGGCTGGAACTATAATTAGGCGCTTTAATCTTTATTCGTGACACTGCTCCTGCTGTTTTACCTGTCATAGCCTTGGCCCCATCCGTACAAATGTCAATGCAATTGTTCCAACTGGGATTATTTTCTTCAAAAAATATATTTGTTTTATTAAAAGTTTCTTCCCCGGTAGTGTTTGTGAGCAGCGGTGAACACATAAGCATATCTTCTTCAAAACTTTCAGAACTATCATATGGATATCTTACGATAACCAGCAAGATCATAGACAAACCACCGACATCAGTCGACTCGTCCATTTGCAAGGCGAATCGTGTTTTTTGTAGACGTGACGTAGCTTGCCAGATCATAGATTCGCCGTGAAACAGTATCGTTTGATAGCGGCACAGTAGAAAGATGCTTTGCAAATTTTTCATCGAGCATACATTTTGTTATGTCTAATACACATGGCTTTATTAAATTCTCAGCAATAGTTAGCGCTGCACCTGCTTGTGCAATGCGATAGCTAACTAAATATGATACCTCCGTGGCCTTTTCGTTGATAGTTTGTTACATGCATCATATTTTTTTGACTTTCCAATAACTGATTTTTTTACGAACATAAATTTCTTTACTCTTGTCTTTAGATTCGGGGTGTACAGTTTCTAAATGTCGGCGCAATTTGGCAGGTGCCATGGAACTATTAGGAAGCAGTTTACTACATAGCATGCAGAGAGGTGAGCCGTTGGAATCAACAAATCCGAAACTGATATATGATTCATCATACTTCCTTTTTTCGTCTTTGAAACCGTCGAGCTTGACGTCGTGGCATCATCGTCTGGATCGGTGATTGCTATATTCTCCGCGCGTACTGCTTTTGAACATTCAGCGTCATTAGATGTTGTTGCAACACGTTTAACACCTTTAAGTCAACGTTCCATTCTTCTTTATTTATAATGTTACACGTCAGGATCATCATCATCATCATCATCAGCCGGAAGACGTCGACTGCTGGACAAAGGCCTCCCCCTTAGAACGCCATAATGAAAGGGGGGTCTAAATAATGCACAATCGTTACTGCGTACAAGAGGCTATAATAATAATAATAATAATAATAACTTTTTATTTCAGACAAAGTCCATAGCGTTAGTAACAATTCACTTAGTTTCTAGAGTTAGTAGATACATTTAGACAAATAAACTATTACATTAAATTACAATTGATTTAAATTAAAATTAAATTATGTATTACTTAATTACAATTTAACGTGGAGCTGCAGCCATCGCTGTACCAGCGGGGAGTCCCAGCGATCGGCAAAAACCCTGAGAATGGTGTTTGTGCTGCCACGGACACGTGCCATTAAAGAGGCGCACCTTTTTCTAATAATTGCGGCAAAACCGTCAATATTGCACTCCGCAAACATTCCCGACGCACTACAACGCCACGGCAGCCCCAACAGTACTCTCAGTGCATTATTGTACTGTACACGTAGATCGCTGTATGCACGCTGAGTAAAACTGACCCACAGGCCGCACGTGTAGAAAGACTGACAGTAAGCTTTAAATAGCATCGTTTTAACTGGTTTTGTACATCGTGCAAACCTACGGGCCAGCATGTTGCAACGAACAGCCAGCGACCTACGTTCCCTCTCTATATCAAAGTTATCTTTGAGGTCCTCAGTGACCCAGTGGCCCAAATATTTAAATTTATTCACTCTAAGTAAGGATTCCCCACAAAGTGTCACATCAGGAATACTTGTATACGTAACACTGCCAGATTTAAAGACCATTACTTCACTCTTTGTGACGTTATATTTAAGCCCATGATCCACTGCATAGACCTCGCACATAGCAATCAGCTGCCTCAGAGCTCCAATCGATGGGCTCAGCAGCACCATATCATCAGCATAACTTATATTATTAATACAAACTCCATCAATATGGCATCCGATACTGGTGCTGCTGAGCTCATGTATGAGCTTGTTCATATATAGGTTAAAGAGCCGGGGCGAAGTAAGCCCCCCCTGTCTCACCCCGCACTCCAACCGGTACACGTCTGAGTGCGAGCCAACCCACTTTACACTATTGTTCTGACTAGAGTACCAGTACTTAAAAATTGACACTATCTCAGGTGGTAACGTAGTGTCACTTTCCAGCTTACTCCACAGAACGTCATAACGCACCAGATCGAACGCCCTTGAAAGATCCAAAAAACAGGAAAAGATAGGCGTTTTTCTATCTGTGTAGTATTGAACAGTCTGCTTGAGACAAAGGATTGCACTTTCAGTTGATAGCCCAGGCCTAAAACCGAACTGGGCGTCATGTAGTTCGAGGTGTTTGAGTAATTGTTTATCAAGCAGACTGTCCAACACTTTCGCTATTACTGTGGCCAATGATATTGGCCGGTAATTTGAAAGGTCCGAGGCGTCCCCCGTCCTATTTTTAATAATAGGCACAACTAACGTATACATAAGGTCATTAGGTAGGTAACCGTGACTTATACACATGTTAAAAAACAAAGCAAGCACACGTGGTAGGTGACCTCCCGCATATCGCAGGTGCTCGATGCTGAGGCCATCATGTCCCGGGGATTTACCCCTCTCCATTTTTCTTATAATAGTCGCAATTTCTCGCGCCGTAAATATAATCGACAAGTCGGCCCCATGGTTGGCCTCAGCAACGTTCACCTGTAAAGGTTTAGTAACGGGTGTTTCCACCTTAAAATGACGCTGGAATGCATTGGCTATGTCAACTGGTTCACTTAAACCCGCTACGCTCACAGGGGGACTAGACTTGGGAGTTAAACTATTTGTCGATTTCCAAAATGAACCAAAATTACGTTCATTGTGATGTTTAGCTAACATGTCCATTTTAATCTGCTGTTGATTATCTTGACAGTATTTCAACTTGCTCTTAAAAGAGTTTCTAGATTGACACATATTTTTATATACATATCCATTATTAGGTTTGCCATAGGATAACCAATTTTGATACCACAATCGAGCCTCTCTGTGAGCGTCACGAACATGTTTATTCCAGCCTGGAATGTATTTTTTACCGTTGTGACGCATTTGTTTACTTATAAAAGTTCTTTCCGCACCTTCTTTTAAAATATTAATCAAGCTAGTATACATTGAATCTAACACTACAAAGTGGCTAGGATCAGAACACATTTTATGCGCACAATAACAAAATTCTTCCGGAAAATCTAATAACTTTAATTTAGAATTACAATAATTTGAATACTCATTAATTTGATTTATATTTCTTTCACCCCATATTACCCTATTGCTAGAATAGGTTGAAGTTTTTGATTTTGGTATTATTAAATTAATATTGCATTTAATCCTCAGAGGAAAATGATCCGACAAGTAAACTCCATACAAAACTGACACATCTACAACCAGTTGTCGTGCAGCACTGCTCACCACACAGTGGTCAAGCCAGCGCAAGGCACCATTAGCGGTACTCTCAAATGTAAAAGTGTCACTCGGGAGACGTTCCATATCAATACATGACAAAGTATTCTCCCTACACACCGTTAACAATTCATTTGAAAAGCGCTCACCTGGATGTGCATTTAGATCTCCTAGAATGAATACACTTTCTATATTACTATTTTCTATTATAGCTATAATTTCGCTTAAACACTCTGTAAACTCAATTAAATTGTCAGCAGAGTTAGTAGGCATATACACTGAGAATAACAAAAGCGAACGTTCTGAATGCTCAATCTTAATAGCCACTACAGCTATGTTTAGTACAATGAAGAAATGTATGAAACTGAGACAACAGAATACAGCAGGTAGTAGAACAATGAACACTAGTTTCTCGCTAGCGAGCTTGTAAGTAGGTGGGTAGAAACTTAACGCTCCTAACGCTAATCGTCAACTGACTGACGAGGCGCGACGCGCGATCGCCGCTTTTATACTTAGTCCTAGACTCGATCTCGAATATTCTCGAAAATACTCGAGTCAAGTTGTCGTTCATTATGGCGTTCTAAGGGGGAGGCCTTTGTCCAGCAGTGGACGTCTTCCGGCTGATGATGATGATGATGATGATGATGACTCGAGTCAGTGCCTTTGATAAACAAAAAGCAAAAATATAAAGGGAAATATAAAAATTGCGTTGTAAACTATCTCGACTTTATTTTTTGAAGTTGTCGAAACTTAATTAGTCGATAGTCGCTTGTTGAACTCTAACGTCTAATTCAGAGGCGGCTTTTATCAAAGAGACTGCGCGCTCACAAGTATACAGTCATGTTGATACCAAACTTATGAGATATTGTACCAGCTATTGTTATGCACATGTTTATTCAAATACAAATAAATAAATATACGTACGCGCGGCCGCGGAGTCAAAACGTTCGACCAGAGAGAGGGGTTCTGATTTTTTTTCTAAATTCTTGCGGAACCCCTACAGAGGTATCGCGGAACCCTGGGGTTCCGCGGAACACACTTAGAGCATAGCTGCCCTAAACCACGGTAATATTATAATACAGCCCCCTTACCATGAACTCTTAAAGCAGGACAGTTTACCATGTGGAAGCGAGATGCTGCATTGCACAGCACGTAGCGGCGTCTCGCTTTCACATAGTAAACTGTCCTGCTTTAAGAGTTAATGGTAAGGGGGCTGTAGTGTAACTCGGCCGCTTGATAGAAATAAATGCCTACAGCCGCGCGGTACGTAAACATGCGTTAGGGCTACCCGTCTCCAGCATTTTAATTACATTTGCCTACTTTCTGTTTCTATTTAGTTTTGTGATTGTAAATATCCTTTTCATATAAATAAATTAAATACTTTGTATATTGAATAGGAAGTGTTCAATAAAAACTCGTGTTGTTTTTTGATTGGTAGATTTAATTAAAAAAACATGTTTTTGTTTGAAAAACATTTGCGGGCTTATAAATTTGCGACCGAAAAATTTTTGCGCCTCGACTGAGTATAATAAATCCGCATTCTTATATAAATACAACCAAAAACAGCACAATATTTCCTACTCGTCATATTAACTGATTTTTAAAGAAAAAATCGCGCGGTTATTGTTAAAAAAACAACACACCGTCCGTTCGACACTGCGGTACAGCCGTGACTGTCTGCGCTAGCGATGCGCGATGGCGAGAGGTTTTATTCGATTTTTTCGATTGTTCGAACATCTCGATGGTTCTCGATTGTTTCGACTTGGACTCGAGTCCGACTCAGTCTGTTATTGCGACTGGCGCATAGCGCGTTCATTCGAGAGTTGTTCCTCGATGGTTTAGTTAGAGTTTCGCGAGTTCTTGACTTGCGTTGTGATTGCGAATCAATACCGCGACGGGAATAAAATGCAAGTAGTTAACTTACGTACGAATAATAATTAGATAGAAGGAAACGTAAAAATAAATAAAACACATTGAGGATTCTTATTGAATCTGTTTTTTTATTAAATATATGTAGCCATATGTAGCATAGTTTTTTAATCTTATTATTTATCTACCTATTTAAATTTAAAGGTAAAATCAGTCGGGCATGCGACAATTTGCATTCCACTGATGTCACTTTACCGTTTACCAATTGTTTATTAAAAAACTCCCACACTATTGATCTTTTAAAAATACGTGGCATTTTGATGAATTTAAAAATAAAACGGTGCGTCGTAATCGTAAGTAAAGGTAAACGTTCACAAATTACGCGCGGCTCGCTCGACTCGAGTCTGGCACGCTCTCGGCCTCTCGCCTCTAACTAACATGCACCTCGGCTCGATGCATGCAATCGACTGACCTTGGTGACCGAGCGAGACTCGGTGAGTGAGAGTGACTGATTCGAACAATCGAAAACTAGCGGTCGATTCCATTGACTCGAAACAATCGAGAAACATCTCGATTGTTTTATAGAATGGGGAATCGATGGTTGACTCGATGGTTTATTTTAACGACTTCGATTCTTTCGATTGTTAAAACATCTCGGAATCGCCCATCGCTAGTCTGCGCCCCGAGCGCACCCCGTGATCGAGGCGCGTAGGTATAGCTCGCGTTTCGTCCGTTTGTATGAAGTTGGAGTACTGTATGTAGTATATTACCGTGCCTAAACAGTACATAGGTGTGTCATACATCGTTAGAATCCTACTGTCCCTGGCTACCGCCTGATATATCACAGTACTACATAGGTCCTATGGCTGAAAGTTATCATGTTATATCATAGACAACTTGTCAATAGGGACGCTTGTGTTTCTATAATAAAATAACGTAATAAAAATGGCGAAATGAGCTATTAAGGTGTATAGAAATTACAGAGGCCGATTGAATATTAATAAATATGTATCCTATCACCCGTATGTTAAGTAAATTATATACACAAGTATATAATTTACTAAACATACGGGTTGGCGCCAAAAAGCTGTAGGGTAGGTTTAGGTAAGACCATAGACTAAATATACTTATTTTCTCTATGGTAAGACGTAGCTGACACGAACTCATGCAAAAAAAAAACAATTCGCAGTTGGCACGTTGATCTTTGTTTCAATGTAGCCCTAGACTCCATCTAGATAATCTAAGTAACTGTGTATTATTTTTTTGGTTACAATAAATACTTACTTAAGGAAATTTGTGGGAGACAGCTTGTCCCCGACGACGGCTGGACGGATTTTGACGGGACTTGCACTGGCAAATAGCTAATGTTAGAAGGAGTAACTCAGGCTACTTTTAATGTTGAACATATTTAGGGTTAAAAATACAAATACATTCCAGCAATGAAATTGAAAACAATTATAGTTAAATAAAAAATAGGGTAAACTTACAAGTACTACTGGTAAAATAGCTTGCGGAACTAATCGATCTTGGATTGCTGTTTTGTTATGAGACCGCCTTTCTTAGATACTATTTTTCTCTTTGGTGATGTGTCTATTTCTGACGCATCACTGAACAAGTTGTTAATTTTTTTACTTTAAATGGTTGAATTATGTACACTGTGGTTGGGTTGAATATAATAAGTTGTCACTAGCATAATCCGTAGGATAATTAAAGATGGGTTAATACCGATATTTTTCAATATTAGGTAATATGAATATATTAGTTTAGTAATATTATAATATTTAAACTAATATTTGAGTATCAGTGATATCTGAATAACACATACCGTATTCGACATCAACAGATCATATTAAAGGGGAATATCCAGATATCCGATTTGGATCGGATTATCATGTAGATAAATTAATACTTTGTGGTGATGGATCACAAAGTATTAAATATAATATATTGTACCATAAAGAAAATAAGTATAGGAGAACCGGAATGAAAATAAAAACATTTTTTAAAGAAAATATTATTTTTTATTTATGTTTAAAAACATTTATTTTTAACCTTTTCTGAACAGTTCTTCACAGAAATTCAGTTCTATCCTAACGAGTTCGTCAGTCCGAAATGAGATTACCATATTTAAAAAAAGCTTATCGTATATTAAAGATAATCTTTTTACACATTAAGGGCTTTAAAGTATTTAAAACTTTCATTCTCATATTTATTAATTCACATTCGTTTAATTTCACATTGGTTGAAATCCTATATGTCATAGCATAGTGAATCCAACCTACGGCAGTTGAATGAATGAATATTGAATCCGAATGATATTATTCGACCTGTTGGAATGGTATCCATAAAGATTATGTGAATATGATATATTAGCATATCAGAGTTAGTCGGATTACTAATCTATGAATCTGTGGAATATTACTGATATCTTAGCGAATACTAATATATCACTCACACTTCTAAGGATAATAGTGTTCTGTGGTCACAAGTGCCACTACTGTCATTACGTCAAATTTTAGTTTTACAATACAATGCTAAGAGTTTAAAACATATCGATAAACTATTATGTTTGAAACCCTAATAAAACAATTTCTCAGTTTGTAATTTTATTCACAGTCTAGGCATTTATGTGCTAGACTACATAGACTAATATTTATCTCGGTTGCCTGAAATCATAACCTATATTTTTTAATGTTATACAACTAGTAGGAGTTCAAAATGATTCACAGGTGGTGGCACCGTATGGTCCGCAAAAGGACTAAACCAATTCCAGAAGAAACAGCAATATTATGGAAAAGACGGCTTAGCATAGCATACGGCTTGTTTGCTTGGAATGCATTTGGTTTAGTCGTTTACAGTGCATATAAAGGAAAGGCCGACTGGGCTCATTATTATGGTATAAAATCAGACGAAGAGCACTCTACTTCTCCAGGTAAATAAATAAATATTATGTCAGGTATGTACCCAGAACGGGTACTGTGAAATGGGATGAATTGAAACTCAAGGGTGAATTGAAACATTGGAACCGATTCTAAAATTTATTTAATACAGTTGTCAAAAATTACTCTATTGGACTCTGTCTTTAATACAATTTAAACAATCTATTTGTACTATGTTTTTACTATAAATTCAGTTACAAAGTTTTGTTTCTCTTCACCCTTGAGTTTAGATTCACCTGTTTTACCAGTATGCAGAGGTGTTCTTATAGCACACCCTCGTTTTGCTACACTGTACCTGTTAGTCAGTGAAGTAATAGGAATAGAATAACTTGTATAGTGAATACCACTGAAAAGGTTATGTAAGAACTCGCATTCCAAATCTAGTCCACTACAGTCACTAATATTAAATAGACAATTAATCACATAGGTATATATTAAACTTTAATTTTCAGGTCTTGCATGGGCAAAAACATTAGGTATAAATAATGCAAAGGTTTACAAAATATCTGGCCTAACTAAAGTAGATGAGTATGACATTATTGATGGAGAAGGAGTAAGAACTGGTAGTCATGTAAATGTTGATAGTCAAGAATGAGACCTGCACTAATTTTAAAGTACTGTTACATATTAAATAGATAGTTATAAAACTTTATTGTAAATTAATAAAAAACAAAGAAAATATCATAGTTTTATTATTAAGTAAAGGCACCAAATGATTGGTAAAATATAGGTTAAATCATTAAAATGGTTTACATACATTTATGTTAGAAATACAGCACATAAAAAATAAAAAAAATAAATTGATTTATAGCTTAGTTATTTAATATCTTGTTTCATGATCACAGAGCAATTAGGCAAATTGATACAATATCAACAATTGGAGTGTGTGTGATAAGTAATGGCGGCTTGTCGCCGCCGTTCAATTTCTTGCAACAATGCAGACCTGTAACACAAAATCAAAGCTTTTCAGACCTGCGACTACATGATGCCTTCAGACAAACTATGTTCAACTTACTGGCTTGTTCTTTATACATGTTTTGTCCACTAGAATACCTACACCAAGCCACAAATAAAGACATTGAAGAGGTCCCTTGTAGTCATAAAAACAAAATACAGATCAAATGTTTGAATCACAAAGAATATACATAATCACTATTTTATAGAATTAGCTAATCATAGAATATTAGCCGGTGTAGAATTTCTATGCTATGCCATTGACGTGAAAAGTTGTACTTTCAATTTGATTTTAGGTATTTATTTACAAAGTAAGCCTTAGCGCGAACAATTTACAAAGTGAGCCTTAACGCAAACAACGATTTATTTTTTTACGACACGATTATAAAATCTCGCTGTAAAATACCGGAGAATATTATAATATAGGGGCGCACTGCGATAAAAACAAACAGATTTAGTAATTTTATGAGTTCACTAGTTTCCGCCAGCGACTTCGCCCGCGTGGTTTTTGAATGTTTTATAGCCTATATATAGCCTTCCTCGATCAATGGGCTATCTAACACTGAAATAAATCTCATTTTCAAATCGGACCTGTAGTTCCTGGGATTAGCGCGTTCAAGCAAACAAACAAACTCTTTAGCTTTATAATATTAATAAAAATATAGATTTGCTGTGATCAACATGGATTTTGTACACGTTGCTTCTCTTGTTTGGTTACTATGATGATGATAAATTCATGAATACTGGATTCAACCTTTCAGCCCCCCTAGACAAGTGGCATAACGCTTGACGAATAGAATGAAAAATATATGGGTTTAACATGAATATGTCGTCGATAACATAGTCGAAACATAATAATAACATTATTTTCGGTCCAATTTGTTAGTATCAATGTTATTGACTAGTTTAGTAATAAAACAACTCACAAGAAAAGAAAGACAGAAAAAGAATAAGAAGGCAGATGCAACATCCACCAACCATTGCTTTCGCCGTTCCATGAGAAATTGCTCAACAATGATTAATGTAACTATATTCCAACCATCTCGCGATCATGCTAAGGATGCTGTTGGCACTGCCCTGCCTACCCTGCGCACCATCGATGCGCATGTCTTACGCATCGTAGCGTAAAAGCAGTCCGTGCAATGCTTAGCAAACATCGCTGATGCACTACAGTATCACCGTAGCCCCATCAGCTGCCTGAATGCATTATTTAATAGGATTCGGAGGGCACTGCAATTTTTTTTAATAGTCCGCCCACAGGCTGCACTTGCAAAATCATGTACAATAAAACCACAAAAATGTAATTTTGACTTCCGTCGAACAACGTGCAAACATGCGACGATTATATTCGCCCGCACTGCCAGCGCCCTCCATTCCCTTCATGTCATCATTGTCCTTAAGGTCAGAGGTCAGCATATTATGTCCTAAGTACTTAAATTTTGACACACAACGCAATTCTGTGCCATTGAGCGTAATGTTCTGAAACAAGTTACCTATTCTGCTTCCTCCTGACTCAAAGACCATGACTTCAATTTTAAGTGGTTTATATTTTAATCTGTGTGGCTCGGCATATGCTTCACAGGTGGTAAGCAATTTCTTAATACCTACCACATACCGATGCACTCAGTTGCACCATGTCATCAGCATAACTTACCTTTGTCGTTTACATTAATTCCATATATGTGATAACCTACACGACTCGTTGAACCTACGTCGTCGAACCTACACTATTATGAGTGCCACAATCAGATCGTTCATATACAGGTTGAATAAAGTTGGCGAGGACAATCCCCTCTGCCTCACTCCACACTCCAACCTGTACCATGGCGACATGGTTCCCCGTTCCCGACCAGAGCAAGCTATTATATTGACCTGGTTTTCATACCAGTACCTACTTACAGATGTTTAAGAGTACTACTGGTACCTAGATTAGTATTTTCTAACTTTTCCATTGATTAGGGGAGACCGGGTACAAAAGTAACGGCGGTCCGAAAGTAACAAATGCTCTCTAGATGTATCCAATGGGCCACCACCGCCTTGCCGCCGTCAGGTGATAGCCTGGACCGCCCCCCTCACTTGCATTCAGTCGCCGTGCGCGCCACTCGTTGTTAGGCTATGTGACAGGACGCTACGTGTTTTCACATAACAAAAGTAAGATTTTCGATGTTTTCTTATTAAATGTTTACGTTGTCTTAAAAAGATGATAGTAATCTGAATGTTTGCATATCTATTCTTGATTAGATTGATTGTACATTGTTGAAATTCGTTTTTGTTTAGCACGTTCCGTTTAAAGGTTATGTTACACGATTTAACATAAATGAAGAAAGGTACATAATTAGGTAAATTATTTAATTATCTACATCTAGTGTTATGTGTGTATTTACTTAAACAGAATGCCGCGACAACGCATAAGAACTACTGCACAAGGAACTACCGACACGAAAGAGCATGTTCCCCATTAAAGTTGATCCAATTACTCCAGTTGGTGATCCTCCAACATCAATTGATCAGAATGATCACCGTACAGTAGTCTTGTGTAGTTCGTGAACGATGAACGAATAGGAACCGTATCTTCGCACTGTACTAAAAGAAACGTTTCCGAACGCTTTTTTGTAATCGGTCTAATAGGTCAAATAGTTATTTTCGATCTCGTACATTGTAAACCGCGCGATCGTATTGTGCGAACGAGAACGAGAAATGAAATTATAATATCTCTAAGTAGTCTCTGTTACAGTCACTGATTGTTTGATATAACGTAGTGATTGTATTCTCTTTGGTTTTTAATTTATTACAATGTCTTTGTTAGTACCTACTACCTAGTAGAGAGCGTATTTGGCTATATGCTCTGTGGATCGCGCTGTGCTCTTTGGAAATGCTGACCGAGAGCGAAGACACATTAGATCTATTAGAACTAATAGAATGAACTAGTTCACTGTCCGAAATGAACTAGTACGGAGCGATCTTAAAAATGACCGAGCAGGCACAAGACTACCGTACAGATAGCAATTTGTCAAACAAATCAAACAATAATGACCAACCACCGGCTGTTCAAAATTTACCGGACTCGATCTCTGCTAAGAGTAGTTTTCTGTTAGCTAACTCAATTTTTGGTCAATGATCCAAATCACCAGGGCCAGGACCTAGCGAGTTGCAACTAGAAAATTCTTCCCAACCGTTTAATTTCACACCTAAAGATCTTAGACGACGATAAGAATTATTTGTGCCATAATTGCGAATCTGAGTTGAAGAATAATACTCAATTATAAAAGTCTGATTAACATATATAAAAATTGATCTCATTACTTAAACCTATGCTTAAATGCTTAAACTAAGAATAATTTTTGTTGATTTGTTTTCTGAAAATATATATTTTTTGAGTATTTAAAATGCAGAAGTTTATTTGTTTCATTAATACTAAGTCTTCAAATAAATAATTTGTCGATTTAACATGTACATTGTATTCATTACCAACCCCTTTGTTTTGTTACCTTCGACCCACAACATGTTACTTTCGGCCTGCCTACGTGGTCGAAAGTAACAACCAACGATTTTTTTTTAACTCTCTGTTATTTATATAAAACACACCATAATAAAATAACTCGAGTTACTAATGTAAAGAACATAAACTGAATTTATACATGGTTATATTAATTTAATGACAATAATAACACCCAGCCAGAAATCAAGGTAAAAGTACAAAGTGTTACGTTTGTACCCGGTCTCCCTTACCTATCATAGGAAACCAGGTCAAAAGCTTTCGTGAGATCGAGATTTCGTGAGAGAGAGAGAAGCATGCGTGGACTGCGTTTTGACGTCATTCCTAAATATTTATCATTCTATTCGATTTCTATTCGTTCAAGCGTTTTGTCATTTGTATAGCTAAAAGGCATAAACGGTTTTTTATATCAAGTGGGTACAATCACTATCTATATGACTTGGCGTGTTTATCCCACAAGGTCAAAGGATCTAGCTTGAATTTCTTTAGTCAATTGCCTCGTTTTGCGAGTGCGCCGGAAGAACCGGTGCTGACACGTTGTCGCTTTGAGATCGAAATGACAACTGAACGATTTCTCACGCGATTTTTCGACAATCGCGTCGCGATCGCGGCAAATTTTACAATAATACAATTTAAATATCACCGTGATATTTTTATGCACTATGCTCAGTGATGTGTCTGACACATCACTGATGCTTTAATGAGGCTATAATATAAACCCATACGATACATACAGCATTTCTGAGATAAAATTGTCGCTCGATAAAAAGTCGTAGTGCGCGCTAGGGCTAATACCATCTAATTATGATAATCATGCATTCTCCTGTGACTATTGTAGATAAATATATTTACCTGTAACGCTCATACTTCATAACAATGAGCTGTAATTCTTGTTTGTACAGTCGCGTTAACATATCGGAGTAGCAGTCTAGCTCACTGAGCCTAAACATGTTCCAACGTAGTTTGTGGTCAAGCTCCTGATCAGCTGAAAAAATATTATAACATCAAGAACTATAGGGGAACTCGAGGACAATCAAGAGATCATTGCTTTTGTTTAAGAGTGTAAATAAAAAAACTTTGTTTTTCATCATGTGTACAATACCTTTAGAATAAACGATGAGCCAGTGCGGTATTTCTTCAAGGAGATATGGCGGCACAAGAGTTGGAACATAAGGACTGACTAGATAGCAGCCACCGACTAAACAAGGGTGTGCATAAGTCGTTTGATGGGTAATTTCACTACAAGAAAACAAAGTAAATAGTAAATTCAGAGGCACACTGATTATAATTATTTATTGAGGTTTAATTCACACCACCTCAGAACTAAAGTCTCGAGAAGAGAATTTGTAGGAAATTAGCTGCACTTCTTCTGTTGAAGTATCAGGATCAATGAGAATTTGTCAGAAAATGAGCAATACATTTTTGCGTTCAAGCTGTTTAAACAGTGTGTAGTTGGAATTTACGGCTAAGGTTTCAGCAAGATAATAGGTATTGACCTTATAGATCGCTTCTTTTTTTACTAAAACTTTTTAATTGTTATACTAACTTAAAGTAATAAACTCCGTGGTGAGGTGTCGAGACTCTCTGCCAGGGTTGGGGAACACTTTCTAGAGGATGAGTCCAGTGGGTCGTCTGCGTGTTGTGGTCCATGTAATAGCGCCGTCCACGTAGAGTGCGGTCGGCTGACCATCCCGGAGGCAACGGGAGTTCACACTCATCAGAACCTACAAGTTTCTCCCACGTAATTTGCAATAATTATATGTATAAAATAGATAGACCTATTATTATGAAATGGCTGATGATGATGATGATATTTATAAAACAAAACTAAGTATATAAAAATAAAATGGAATTAAAATGCATCAAAGTTCTCAAAAAGTATGGTATCGTAAGGTTGAATGGCAATGCTGATCTTTGACCCAAAAACGAAATGTATACATAAACCATATTATTTTACATAAATAAAGAATCAGCAATTATTTGAATCTTTAAGAATTCAGTTGTAGGGTGTAAAAGGTTATTGTTTTCATACCTTGGGTGCCTGAGATGATTTTACTCCCATGTGCTTTGTTGTAAGGCAGAACCGATGTACTAACACAATTCGAATATATTGGTGATGACTGACTTGCTGTGGCATGTGCTGAAATTTCACAAATGAACTGATGTAAGAGTTATAAACAGTTATAAACCTTAAGCAGAAAAATTGACATTTTTAATGTTTTACTTTATGAAAAGTAAACAGTAGCCTTAGATAATAATATTAATAGCCTTTATTCAGACATGAGAATAATTTACAATATAGGTACTCTTAGGTACTCATAATTACATGCATTTTGATTTTAATATCATAACTATAGGGAGAAGGTATGGGTATCTCCGCTATTTTAAGTCAAGTGTGTAGGGATGTAAATAAAGCACGGTGGTAGGTACTTACAGTTTATGTAGTCCAACACAGTACACACAAGAATCACAGAACACAGAACACAGAAGGAGAAAGGTACATATAATAGTCACAACATACAGTTCTAGTGAAGCACAATTTAGGCACAAGCAAAAGTCTTATTTCGGGTCTATCGATCGCAGAGCGATATCCCGAGTGCTCGCAGATATGCAAGCAAGCGAATTAGAGCGGTAAGCAGAGAGCACGTGTAAAGTAAGAAAGTCAAAGCAACGTGGGCTTCGCGTGTCAATAGGGTGTCTCGACTGAGGTCGCCGCAAGGTGATGGCCGGACGGAGGTCCGTGCTCCCACTCCGCGGCATCGCGGTAACATAGGTACGTCACGGATACGTCATAGGTACTGTGCACCAAATGCGCGCTTCCACTGCACCGCGCGCGCATCGCCGTCGTGTAGTAATAATTGACGTGCGATTTTATGTATATTATTAATAGTGTAATATTAATAATGTGTTGATGTAATAATTATTATTTGTGTAATGTAAATATGGTAAATATTATTACGATGTAAATATACTAATTATTATTATGATGTGAATATAAGATAAATTATGTATTTAGTAATAAGATGTAAATAATGTATTGTGTTGTTATGTACTGTGTGTGTAAATAAATATATAGTGGCGCTGTACGCCACATCACTCCCCTCCAGAGACCGTGTTACGGGCGATAATAGTCAGGGAATCGAACCCGTCTACCAGACTTGGTAGTCTTATGCGCGACCGTGGTCGGTACTGGCTCTTCCTCTACGGATTGGTCGGTTGGTGTGGGGTCGACCAACAAGTAGGCTGGCTTCAACCTGTCGATGGAGACAGTGACCGTCTTACCTTTAACGGTGATTTTAAAGGTTTTATCACCTCTTTCCACAACTTTGTGAGGGCCAGTATATGCCGGCTGAAGGGAACCCCGGAGTTGGTCTTCCCGGAGAAACACGTGGCTACAGGTGAAAAGGTCCTTGTGGACAAAAATTTTGTCCTTACAGTGGCGCGCAGCAGGACACGGTTTTAAATTGGCCGCGAATGTGCGTAGCCTCGCGGAAAAGTCGGTGATGTCGGTGGTGCCGCTGTCATCCGTTTGGAAGAAATCTCCCGGAAGTCTCAGCGGCTCACCATATAAAAGTTCGGCAGAAGAAGCCTGCAGATCTTCTTTAAAGGCGCTCCGAACACCTAATAGGGTTAAGGGCAGGGACTCTGTCCAGTTACTGTCGGCGTGACACATAATCGCCGCTTTAAGCTGTCGGTGGAATCGTTCCACCAGGCCGTTGCACGCAGGATGGTAGGCAGTAGTTCTGCGATGTTTGAAGCCGATCATTTTGGCCAGACATTGAAACAGTGCGGACTCGAACTGTCGTCCGCGGTCTGTGACAATGTCTGTCGGGCAGCCGAAACGTGCTACCCAGCCTGATAGTAAGGCTTTGCCTACTGTCTCTGCTGTCATGTCCGCGATCGGCACAACTTCCGGCCACCTGGTGAAACGATCCACGGCGGTCAGGCAGTACCGGTATCCCTGTGACAAGGGAAGCGGACCTATGAGGTCAATGTGTACGAAGGTAAACCGGGCTCGGGGTAACCCGAATGTGCTCAAGGGTGCGGACACATGGCGATTTACCTTCGCGCGTTGGCAACTCAGACATGTTCGTGACCATTCCCGACAGTCCTTGCGAACCCCGGGCCAGACATATCGCTGCGCTACGAGTTTAGCGGATGCGTTTGCGCCGGGATGGCTCAGGCTGTGCAGGTTGTCAAAAACCTGTTTGCGGAAGGGTTTGGTCACGAAAGGTCTAGGGGTTGCCGTGCTGATGTCACAGTACAGTTCGACCGGACTGCCGTCTATCTTGAGCCTCTTTAGCTGGAGCGATGACTCGGACTGTAGAAGTTTCAGCAGTTCAGGGTCGGAAACTTGTGACTGGGCTAAAATCTCGACGTCAATGGGAGTTTGCAGCTCACTAACGCGTGACAATGTATCGGCTACGACGTTGTCTTTGCCGGATATGTGTCGAATGTCGGTAGTGAACTGCGATATGAAGTCGAGGTGTCTATACTGACGTGGAGAGCAGTTGGTCTTACGCTCGTGAAAGGCGTACAGTAAAGGTTTGTGGTCAGTATAGACAGTGAAGTGTCTGGCTTCGAGCATGTGGCGAAAGTACTTAATGCCCTCGTAAATCGCCAGCAACTCGCGATCGTAGGGTGAGTACTTCACCTGCGTGGGGGTAAGCTTGCGCGAGAAGAACGCAAGTGGTTGCCAAGCTCCGTCACTGAACTGCTGAAGCACAGCGCCCATTGCCAGATCCGATGCATCTGTCACAAGGGCGAGTTTAGCGCGATGGTCAGGATGAGCTAGAAGTGTGGCGTTGCAAAGGCTGGCCTTGCACTTGACAAATGCAGCTAATGCCTCGCCAGTGACATCCACGGGGTGTGAGCCTTTCACCGAACCGGTGAGTAGAGCGTTAAGGGGGCCCTGGAATTTGGCGGCGTGAGGAATAAACCGCCTGTAAAAATTCAACATACCCAGGAACCTCCTTAACTCCCTGACGGTCTTCGGCACTGGAAAGTTGCTGATGGCTTCTACCTTGGTCTCGAGGGGCTTGGTACCTGCAGAAGAAATGCGGTAGCCCAGAAAGACTACTTCGTCAACACCGAAAACGCACTTAGCAGTGTTGACGACGATCCCGTATTTTTGTAGACGAGTGAAGAGCTGGTGCAGGTGGACCTGGTGCTGCTCCTGGTCTCGCGAAAAGACGAGGAAATCGTCGAGATAACAGAAGCAGAACTCAAGACCACGCGTCACTTCGTCTACGAACCTTTGAAAGGTTTGGCCGGCGTTCCTCAAACCAAAGGTCATGTACGGAAATTCGTACAGGCCGAACGGGGTGGTGATGGCGGTCTTCTGGATGTCCTCCACGCTTACCGGTATCTGGTTGTACGCCTTCACCAGGTCGATGGTGGAGAACACCTTGCAACCAGCTAAGCTGTGGGACAGATCGTGGATGTGCTTAATAGGGTACCTGTCCGGAATAGTCCTCGCATTAAGCAATCGGTAGTCACCACAGGGACGCCAGCTGTTGTCCTTCTTCGGTGCCAGATGTAGAGGAGAAGACCAAGGGCTCTCGGAGGGACGAGCAGTCCCGTTGCTGAGCATGATCTCGAACTCCTGCTTTGCGATCTTCAGCTTGTCTAGAGCTAACCTACGAGGAGAACAAGAAATTGGCGGTCCTGGGGTGGTGCGTATATGGTGTACAGTGTGATGTGTGGGTGTGTAGGGTGTGCCAGCGGGGCGCGTGATGTCAGGGAACTTACTCAATATGAGGTGATATTTCGAATCCCCAGTAGAGACCTTCACCGAAAAGGTCGACGAAGCCCTCGCTGTAGCTGCTGACACAGACAATGTTGTGGTCTTATCTATTAAGCGTTTGTTGCGGATGTCAACAAGTAAATCAAAAAAATTTAAAAAATCTACGCCTATAATAGGCTTGGTGACGTCCGCAACTACAAATCGCCAAGGGAAATTACGGCGCAAGCCTAAGTCTAAATTTAATTGTAAGTAACCATAAGTGTTAATCACGGTGCCGTTAGCGGCTGAAAGTTCATAGTTGGATTTAGCGCGCTGTTCGTTAAGGCTGAACTTCGGAAACACACACAGATCACTACCCGTGTCCACCAGGAACTGAGTTTTTGACCGCTGATCGGTGACGAAGAGGCGACCGGAAGACGAAGGACAGTCGTCAGTCGCCATTACCGACCGCCCTTGGGGTTTTCCGCCTTTTTGAAGTCGCAGGGCGTAATGCACTGATGAGCCTTAGCCCCGTACTTCGTGTGGTACCAGCAGATTGGGTGCTGCCGGTGGCTGGACTCTGACCGCTGCCTGGAACGTTGACGCCGACGCTGCTGACTGTCCTCGCGAGGGCGTTCGCGAGGCCTCCTGTTTAGCTGGAGTGTTAGGTCTCTCACAGCCTTCTTCAGCTCTGCAATCTCGCTTGCCATCTGGTCCATACTAGGACCGGGCGCTGATGCTGCAGCGACTTGGCACGGGGTCACAATGTCCTGGACCCTGTCTGCCAGATCTGCTAACGTCTCAAGGGAGCTCTGCGGTTGTGAAGCGAGCAGGGCCTGGATGTTGCTGGGAAGTCGACTGCTCCAGATGGTCCTCAGAAAGTCCTCAGGCACGCTAGGACCAGCTAGACCCTGAAGGTGACGCAGGAACTGCGAGGGTCTGCGGTCTCCTAGCTCCTCGTGCATGAGGAGTTGCTTGACACGCTTCTCGTGCGACGCCGAAAGCCTCTTGATGAGCTCCGTCTTCAACTTCTCATACTTGTTCTGAGCAGGAGGGTTCAAAAAAATATCCCTGATCTGCTTTGAGTACTGGTGCTCGAGGTTACCAATGACGTAATTAAATTTAGTGACGTCACTTGTAATATTCGCGTTCGAGAATTGGGCCTCTACTTGAGCGAACCACACCTCCGGGTCATCTGGCCAAAACGGTGGTATCCGTACGCCGATACTGCAAATGTCGGATCCGTCATCAATGGACACGCACGCTTTTGTTCGACGGGCCGAGCGCTTCGACCGTACACTGCCGAATGATTTTGAAGAGTCACTGCTACTACTCATGTCGCCGGTGTGCTTTCAAATAACTACTGGTAACTAAGGACTTACTGGACTCGAGCCTCAGGATTCTGATACCTTTCTGGCGTATCCTTTTTCGGGGTCACCAGTATAGGGAGAAGGTATGGGTATCTCCGCTATTTTAAGTCAAGTGTGTAGGGATGTAAATAAAGCACGGTGGTAGGTACTTACAGTTTATGTAGTCCAACACAGTACACACAAGAATCACAGAACACAGAACACAGAAGGAGAAAGGTACATATAATAGTCACAACATACAGTTCTAGTGAAGCACAATTTAGGCACAAGCAAAAGTCTTATTTCGGGTCTATCGATCGCAGAGCGATATCCCGAGTGCTCGCAGATATGCAAGCAAGCGAATTAGAGCGGTAAGCAGAGAGCACGTGTAAAGTAAGAAAGTCAAAGCAACGTGGGCTTCGCGTGTCAATAGGGTGTCTCGACTGAGGTCGCCGCAAGGTGATGGCCGGACGGAGGTCCGTGCTCCCACTCCGCGGCATCGCGGTAACATAGGTACGTCACGGATACGTCATAGGTACTGTGCACCAAATGCGCGCTTCCACTGCACCGCGCGCGCATCGCCGTCGTGTAGTAATAATTGACGTGCGATTTTATGTATATTATTAATAGTGTAATATTAATAATGTGTTGATGTAATAATTATTATTTGTGTAATGTAAATATGGTAAATATTATTACGATGTAAATATACTAATTATTATTATGATGTGAATATAAGATAAATTATGTATTTAGTAATAAGATGTAAATAATGTATTGTGTTGTTATGTACTGTGTGTGTAAATAAATATATAGTGGCGCTGTACGCCACATAACTAATAATAATTTATTTCTCATAATCTCAATTACGCTCTTGTGTTAATAACATATACTATAATCTTTATTCAATTATTATTTTGATTATATTTGTAGTACTATTATAATTATAATATATACCTATTATACATTTATGGTTTTAATTGACATCCGTCAGTGTGCCTTTATTGCCTTAGATAGAAGCAAATTATCTTTATATCATTATAAAGGTTAAAATAGATACTTACAGTCTGTGTAGTTATGAAGGCGAATAGAGTGTGTAGATGGGGGATGAAGCCTTGGAGTCAAGCTCATATTAGATGACAATCTTGGCATACTTGATTCCCTCGATCCATATTGTTGTTGTTTTTGCTGTTGGACCTGACAATATTTACATAGTTAATATTTTTAAACATTGTCGAAAATAGAGCTTAGTTATTCTGTAATATACGATGTATAATAATAGTTATAGTAATAAACAATAGTTAATTGTTTGTAGATTTGAAAGACCAATATACCTGCTGTTGATTCTGATATATTGGATCTTCTTGTTGCCTGTAATATCTATAGCTTGTTTGTCTGCTGAATGAGTCATCTATTTCATTTAGAGTTGCATGTGAAACCTATGAAAAAAAAAAATATAATTACATTATATTTTTTCTGTCCATCTGTCTGTTTGTCCCAGCTTATCTGAAAAACGGCTGGACCCATTTCGACGGAACTTTTACTGGCAGATAGCTGATGTTATAAGAAGTAAATAAGGCTACTATTTAAATTTCGAAAATATTTAGTGGTCCACGGGGAAAAGTAGAATGTGAAATACAGTTTATTAATAAATCAACTTTTATTCCTTGTTGTGTTTTGTGTAGGCCTGATAAAATAATAACCAAGAAGGTATCAAGACCCAAATGGTCTAAATACAGGTGTAATGTAAGTATTGTATGGTTATTCAAAAAGTTTTATTACCACATTAGAATCTAAGAGATATTGAGAATTGTAGCTGTTTGATGTACTAGCTGTATCACTAGTAGACAAACTTGCAAACCTAAAACAAAAACAAATAAGGAGGATAATAACATTACATATGAAATACAATTAAAAGAACATAAAGAAACAAAATCAAAGTTCAACAATAAGTAACTTAATATTTAATAAAAATTACGAAATTCTTTGTGTTACCTGTTGGCTAAGTTAGGTACTGACTCACTAGGTGTATATTTTCCAGCATGTCCACTCATAGTCTGTGCCTTGCCAAATTTATTCTCATGGCTTTGAGAGACGGCATCGTTTGCTCCAAAAGGCTGACTTCGAGGTCTTTTAATATGACCAGTTGTCCATACATTTATAACTGTAATTAAACATTTCAGACTTATTCTAAGACGTCATTTTTATAATTAAGTATTTAATAAATTTTCTGAATCAACATCGATAAGCATTATTTAACATGTTACTTACTAGGTAAATCTGGTGGAGTGTCTTTCTTTATATATTTCCCAACCACACCCTCATTAACAGCTTTTTGACCCTTTCTAGATATCATGATAACGGGATGGAAAACCAGATACAATTTCTAGGCTCAATTGTTCTCTTACATATTAAAATATGTACTACAATGTTTGTAATTGAGTTAAAAAACAATGTCAATGTGTGTAACAAGCTGCTGCAATATTTAGTATTTGACAGACGGTGAAGTGACCACATATTAAAAATATAGGAGTGAAACGGCGCAGACGCATGTTGAAAATTTAAATTTATATTATTATAAATAAAATACCTATGTATGCGAAGAAGATTCTTGTCTTATCTTAATTCTATTATATTTTAATTCTAGACCGAAAACCGAAACCAAGAACCTTTGAATTAATTTTATTTTTTAGTAAAAATATTGCCCTCTAGTCTTTAGCTAGCCCATACTAGTGCTTAGGCCGGTAGGCCCTATGAGCTAAGTACTTTTGCTTCCATGGATATACCTCAATGGTTGGACATGACAAATCATTGGTGAACGTCTTGACTTAAAGGTTCAAGTGACGAGGATTAAAATACAAAAAAAAAATTGCTGCACGTCAATGTCAGATATGTTTTGTTTGTTTGATTTCAACAGCATGCATTTGTCCATGCTTTAGCAGAAAATCTAACTTGAACTTAATTTAAGTTAGCATACGATTTATAAAATGTTCTATTTAATTGGTTTAGGTCTAGGTGATGCAAAAGACATTACTATGAAAGGTCTAGAGATTATAAGAAAATGTGATAAAGTTTTACTGGAAGGTTATACTTCCATACTAACAGTTGGGAAGGATGTATTGGTAAAGATTTCAGTTTTTTATTAAACTGCTGGCTTTCACTGTCATTGCGATTTCTGTATAATGAGCTAATTGCCCAACTTGCTATAATAATGTTCTCTTCTCTTATCGTATGGTTGATGAACAACCTGGTGTCAGAGTTTAAACCGCCTGTAGGCTTCTGACATGGCTTTACACACCGTTGAAAAATCTCTCAGGTGTGCACCGTTATTAGCAACTGATAACTACCTAATGTATAGTACGCACATGAATTCGGAAAGACATTGGTGCATGCCAGGGTTTGAACTTGCGACCTTTGACTTGGCAGTCCAACGGTCATACCACTCGGCTATCAGTATAATAAATGTTGAATAAAGTAAATAATTATGTTAATTCTGTTGTATGGTTCTGCTTAAGTCAAATTGATGATTATTATTACATGCAAACCGACAATACCAGGTTATTAAACCGACTATAGATAAGTATTAAAGTAATTTTATATTTTGAATATAGGCTAACATTACATTGATAAGTTTTACATGTATTTTAATTCAAGTTGTATTTTTATTCATTTTAGGAAGATTATTATGGTCGGCCTCTAGTACTTGCAGACCGTGAACTATGCGAAGGTGCAATAGATGACGTCTTAATGGAAGCAATTGATAAGGAAGTGGCTCTGTTAGTAGTCGGTGACCCTCTGGGAGCCACTACTCACACTGATATGTTGTTAAGAGCCAAACAATTGGGTGTTAAAACACAGGTACCATTTAACTTCTCGAAAACTAAAGATTTTACTAACTACAATAGAAATATCACTATATACACAGAGTGTGTTTGGAGAGTGTGTGGAAATAGCTATAGGTACTCATGGATAGATCGTCATCACGTAACATCACGCCTGTGATTCTCGAAGAGTTGATGTACCTATGGTGCTACCACACTGAGCCTCGAGGGCGGGGTTAGGCAATTTAATTGTGTTAACGTCCAATCATTAAGTGACCTTACTAACAATACTAATATAGACTATAAGTACTGTCTGTTACTAACACATCACTAAACAACCTATGGACTGTTCATGTCTGAAATAAAGATTTTTATTTTATTTTATTTAATGAATTTGATCCAAATGCTGTTGCTTATTTGTATTACAGATCATTCATAATGCATCAATAATGAATGCTGTGAGCTGTTGTGGATTACAATTGTACAACTTTGGTGAAACAGTTTCAATACCATATTGGACTGACACATGGAAACCAGATAGCTTTTTTGAGAAAATAGTTGGAAATTTTTCAAGAAATTTACATACTCTTTGTTTGTTAGGCAAGTTAAAATCCAATTAAACAAATATATTTGACATCATCATCAATGGTTATGGTAGAAAATCAGTTAATCATCATCATCAGCAAGAAAATGTCCACTGCTGGACAAAGGCTTCCCTGTTAGAACGACACAATCATTTAATACATGGAATATACACACAATTCATGAAATAAATTTTCGAAATCTACTACTACCCCTAGATATCATTTTATGGAAACTTGTACTAATTTACAATCACACCTGTCATAATATTCGGTCTACACCCTTTTATCATAAGTCCCAATTAATAAATTTGGCAAGCCCACTTCTTAGGCCTATGGAAGTGAAATTGATTTTAATTACTCTTCCCACACCACAGCATCTGTATAGATATTGAAATTCGATGACATAATTAATAATATATTTTAAATAATGAGTGTAAGTACTTAAGTAATAACTCAAGGCCTTTTGTCAAGTCTTCCCAAATTTCCTGAAGCAGTAAGACACTAGAGCAAGAGACAGTTGATAAATAATTTGTGTCATGTTTTGTCAGCATTTATTACCATAATAATATATCTTATACTTTTAGATATTAAAGTAAAAGAGCCTACGGAAGAGTCATTGATGAAAAAAGTTCGTCAGTATATGGATCCGAAATTTATGTCCGTTAAAGAAGCGGCAGTGCAATTGGTCAAAATTATCGAAGATAAACCAGACGCAGGTTATTTTTTAAATATTTTTAGAATTATCTCTCTTTCTTATTTCAATTGCGAGGATTGTGACGTAACACAATAGGCAACAGCTCAGAGCAGACAATTGTTCCTCTGAAAGTTGAAACAACTTTTTTTATGCTAATGCACAGCTAACCATTGTTTGTATTATTGGCTTTTTTTTCACATACCTACAAGTGACTAGAATCTGTCTGTAATTAGGTATCGAAGTATACTTCAATAATACTAATTACTAACTGAGATTGATAGTTATTACCATGTAAAAAGAGGCTTTAATAGGTACATCAAAGGTTTTAAAACGATTGCGTCTCGAATTGTTATCTTCTGCACAAATCACGTTTATAAAATAATTCTAAAAGCAGTTTGATGAAATGAAATATTTTGAGTCGGTTAGCAGATAACCCTAACGCTGAACATGACTTCTCATATGCCTAGTTAACCATTTTATTATATACTAAGGTGATCCTGTCATAAATACTATTATTTCTAACATTTGAATAACCCCATACAGGAATCAACAAAAATAATAAAGCTGTGGGCCTTTCCCGAGTCGGAGCTGCTGATCAGCGGATAGCAGCCATGTCACTCGACGCAATGCAAACCTTTGACCTCGGCCCGCCGCTCCATAGTCTCGTCATTCCTGCTCCCAATTTACATCCGTTGGAGCTAGACTATCTTGCACAATTTGAATCAGTCAGTTAAATACTCGAACGCGAATATAAATTTGTTATGTAAATGAAAATAAAATATTTGGAATTTAATTAATATATTTTTATTATTTACAATTATAATAATAATTAAAAATCATGATATTAACAGAATTTGATACGACCATGAACAACCACATTCAAACCCATCATAGGTCCACAAAGCTACCACAAAATACATACTACTACAAAATTATTCTCAATTATAAATGTTAAAAGGTACATTAATTATTATTTGGTCTAAGTTTCACAATTATAAATAATGAAAACTATTATAATAATATACACATAACGGAATGTAGATATACCAACATTGTTATAAAATAGGTCACCTATTATTGGTATAACATCAAACATCTCTAGATAAAACTGGAAACTGGTGGGTCACATTATTGTAATTAATAATTAGGAGCTTATAATATGGAATTTTACATAACACTAGCACATTTTCTTAACATAATTATACAGTCTTTAGACTTAGTTGTAAAGGGTACATACATGATTTTAATAATATATTAAAACGGATTCACATAACTCGTGCTTTCTATTTATCATGTGAGATTATAAAACAGGGAACTATATAAATAGACATTGAGTTAGAGTATTTCAAATTTTAAACAGCTGATACTTGTTGATCATCATCGTCATCGTCAGGCGTGTCGTGATAATAATCATAGGGGCGCGTAACACCCTCGTGGGAGTGCGCCCGGCTGAGCCTTTCGAGCCGCGCTACTTGCGCAGCCAGCGTATACGGAGCCTGCGGCATGCGCGGCGGAGGTACGGGCCGCGCGCAGCTCGCCGCTGTGCACAAGCTATGCCCGCTGTCGCTCGATGTCGCCGACCCAGTGTTCCGCAGGGGCAAGTTAACTAACGATGTTACACTACTACTCTCGGCCGATAAGTCGACCGGAAGAGGCGTAGGTGTGTCAGAGTGTGATCTCTCGTGAGCTGTCCGCGGGCAACAAATGCCAGCACCAGGACCATCGCGTCGATGTGAACAGGGTGAAGGTCCTGACGGTGGTGGTCGAGGTTGATGAGGTCTAGTTTTGGCAGGTTCAGAAAGAGCTAAAAGTTTTCTTACAGCTTGAGGAGATGCAGTTCCAAACTTATTGCCTGCAAAGCTCTTTTTGCTCTCACTTGCTGATGAAGCACTACTGGTAGTAGATAAAGACGGCGATGGATGTCGACGCCGCGGGATTGCAGGGGCAGGCCCAGCCCCTTCACATTCTAGAGATAGTGAGTGAAGACGTTCTTCATCAGTTTCGACATGCATTCGATTTAAGTATGCCTTGACACGTCGAACCATTTGTGCTTCTTCAAACATTTTTTTAGGATTGGGAACATTTGAAGATTTTTTCCTTCTTTTTACAGTTACTTGACCTTGCTGTACCCCTCCAGTAGTCAGTTGATTAAGGGCCACCATAGCATTTGAGGGTGGTTGCTTACCTAACTCTAGTAAGGTAAGTAGATCATAGGGAGCGCTGCACATATTTGTAAGAGTTCGTACTTCTTTAGCAATCATTCGTAACTTTTCAAAGTTAACCATTCCTTCCACTTTAGTGTCATTTCCCAAATGAATGAATGTAAGATCTTTTTTAACTACAGGATAAAATGGTATAACTGGAGATCTGCCCTGCTCTGTAGTAACTAATTGCCTATATTTGGACATGTTTCTTGATGGATCCATTAGCATTTGCAAATCTGTGAAGAGTTTCAAATACTTTGTTGGAAGTTTTTCCCAAGTCATTCTTAGCCTAGAAACTGCACCATGTCCTAATCCTGATATAATAGCAAACATAGAATTGAAGTTCTTGCACTCTTTGCAATGGCGAGCAACTTTAATAAACTGCTTAATAATTTTTTGTCGACGAGCTAGAGTCTGCTCATTAACAACTTCTGTGACCACCCAAAACATTTCCTTGTTAACAAGTTCAGCAAATTGTGACAGCATAGGTGTACCATATCGGCTTTTAAGTTCAAATAGATCATCAACATATTCAGTACTCTCAATTTGTCGAAAGATGCAAAAATCTTGTAATGTCAGTTGCACTGCAACCTCAACTGCATTTAATTGAAGAAAATGAACAACACTTTCTCTTAGAAGTTCTGGAGCCATTTCATCAGGCACTAAATTTTCAGTGATTCCATTTGTTTTAAGATAATACCTTGAGCTGAGTCCAATTCTTTCTGCGAGGTTTTGCAACTGGTCTGGTAAGCGATGTTGTTTTATGATACCCCCCTGGGCTACAGACACTTCACACAATGAAAAGTTTGAACTTGGATCAGTGATGCTGAATTCCTGTAAAGTTAACATTACAACCTCTCTGGCTGTAGTTTCTTTGTGCACCAACAAATATTTACATGTTTGATCGGACTTGTATACTTTGAGTACATGTTCTGGATAATCAGATGATTGATATTCATCAAAACATATTGATATTAAATCAGGATTACTATGTGAATTGTAAAACGATGTACTGGTGTTAGCTCTGTTGAGGGATTCTGAGTTTGAAAGAATACTGTCATCTGTAGGTAAACCATCAGTGATTGTATTTTTAGGAAGTAAGTTCATTTTAATTAAAGCTTTCTGTAATTTCCTCTTAGGTCCTAGAGTCATAAATCCTTTTTGAGGTTCTTTCTTCATGCTTAATTGCTGGGGTTTCTTGGTGGGAGATTGAAACACTGATGTCAATGTAATAGGATCATCGCTTATGAGTTCTGCAGTTGACAGCCTTGCTCTGGGATCTGTTTGCCAATGAACTCTATTAGTGCATCCTCTTTGTCTTGGAGAATTTTCTGGCATTAACAACATTTGCTTAAAAGCTAACAAGTTACTTTTTACTGTGATGCTTAAATGTGTAGATCCTGTTATAATTTCCATTGCTTTAGCATGACTGACATGCTGGAAAGATTGACCATTTACTTCTAAGACTTGATCTCCTCTTTTTAGTCCAACATCTTCAGCCTTAGAATGTTTTTCTACTTTAAATATAAATATTCCATATCCTCTTTCATATCCACCCAATACAGTAAAGTTTAAAGGCTCATCCCTAGAAGGACGAGATAATGTGACACTCCTTGTTCGAGCTTTAGCTGAACAAGCTATATTTAGCAGCCTCAATTGACTTTCCATTTTTTCATGTTCTAATGCAATTTCAAAGTTTTCAAGAAATTCCATCATATTAGTATCTGTTTCAAAGTCAGTAAAATGATTGTTGACCCAAAGCAGCACCACACGGGTGACCTTATCTCGGACAGTAGGTTCAGAGAACCAGGCAAGTAATTGTTTTGCTACCACCAATGGACTTTCAATAAATGTTCTGTGTGTCAGCAGAAAATCTTCAACATATGTAGAATCACGTGAATTATCCTCAATAAGTTGTAACATTAATTGTTCTGGAGTTCCACGGATCACAACATGACCTTGTTGTCGGCCTGACTCTCCAGCTGCTCCTCTGTATTCAGTAACCAAAACCACAACTCCATTCTCATTTTCATGCCTTCTTATATTTTCTTCACCTTGGTGTAATATTCGATAATAGTCAGTCTGTGTAATGCATACAAACTGACAGTCATCACATTTGGTAGTCATCACACCCTTATGGTAGAGCTTCTCAAGAGTAGCTTCAGCCATTCCAAAGCTATCCCCAACATATAAGTGCTCTACTTCTCCACTTTGATGTTCAATACTAACATGCCCATTAATAAGAACTGACCATGAGTCATGTTCTTCTCCATCATTCATGACCACTGTTCCAGCTTTCTCAACAACTGCAAATACCATAACAGCACATAATGCCCGACGCACTGTTAATGTCATGTTAGTAAATGCTTTCAAATGTTGGGTAAACTCCAAGAGTGTTTCAATATCTTCATCAGTCCTCTCACTTGGATCTTTTTCAAGACATTCTCGAACAGCATCACGTACTGTGAGACTGTCCATACTCTCTTCCAAATCCTCCTCTTCATCAGAGTCAACAATAGACTCAAGGAGGCCAGATAAGTCTACCTCCATATCCATGTCCAGAGAGCTATGTACTGAGGTCATAGTGTCACTTCCACTGTATGCAGAACTAGTGTCACTGGCGCTGGAACACTTCAGCGTATGGGGGTACAGCTCTGGACTGTGACGGCCTCCACGCCCACCTCTCAACATCGTGAAGATTCTGACCAGTCCGACTGACGTCCAGTTTCTGAAAATTCATAAATTAATGGTCAAAAAAATCGATATCTAAGGTAGCTGTTTGTAAGGATATTTAAATTAACACACTTGTTAAAATCTCTGCCTCAGATCGTAACTGTGAATAGATAATACATAAATGTAATGTGTATTAATAACGCACATTCAACAACCCACAGATGCAGGAGACTTTCTTTGGAAGTGTCTTTGTAAGCAAAACCAGAGGCGTAATCAAAATTATGAGTTAGTTACGTCATGCTTTGTTTTTAATGTCGAACTATAACAATAGGTGTTCGAATGAATAACAATAAATAAATATATAAGTTTCAAACCTTCACAATTTCTATTTATTTTGCATTCATGGCGGAACTGTCAGCGCTTCCATGTTGCTTTCTAAATTAATTACCCTTCTCCGACAACTCACAGTAGCTAAATGTTTTATACACTTCACTATACACTCTTTTCCTAAATACCTATAAAACATAAACTAATGTTTACCAAAATACTTATTAGGTTGATACAATATGTAATAATCGCGGAAAATCTTTAGAAAGCTATACTTTCCTCCAAAGCTGAATAATATACCACAGAGAAAATAGAAGTTCGAACTGAATTACAGAAATATGACAGAGACAATATACGGGCTTAATAATTTAAAAATGCCGAAACTTGGCCGAACCACAATTTTGTTGTATGCATTTTTAACTACCTTAATAAATAGTTTCACAGGCGCCCTTTATAATTTTATGGTATCTGAGCTATACAATTTATGTGTCTAACATTGTAACCATTTTTATGCTTCCGAATATGATTAAGTAAAATCATAGTAAAATTATGGTAAAATCAAAACAACACGGTAACTGGACAAGTATTTTAATTAGACTATTTTGTGACTCATAGCTGACCTCCCCTTAATTTAATAACAGATCTCTACACAGCGTCATGTTTTGCCATGTAATGTACACGAACAAGAGTAATTCTGTAAAATTCATTCCTGAGAAATCCATATAAGGTTTCAGACTAGCATAGAGACTAGTTACCTTTTCTACGGTAAAGCATGGATATGGACATATATGGATAAATAAAGGTCAACCGCAAACGTGGGGTACTAACAGGCTTAATGGACTCGAAAATTAAGGGTGGAAATGTCTGCAGTGGGCATGCAGTGGGTCAGCGACATCAGTATTAAATTTATTTCAAAACTAGATGTGCCCGCGACTCCGTTCGCGTGGAAATTTGGAAACAGCAAAAGTATTTTTAAATTGTTTTTAATATATTAGCATTAGCTAAGATTGAGCGAATTCGATTTAGTAGTTTTTACGCCATGCCGTACTATTTTATTACATGTATAGCTGTTGCCCGCGACTTCGTCCGCGTGTATTTCGGATAAAACACCAGTAGTAAATTGAACTTTTAACAGAAAAAAATACCTACCAGGCAGGCTGTTTTAAGTAGGTTAAAAATCTTTAAACCACTTATTTAAATAAGAATACTTTCCAGTATTTAAAAAAAAACCGCAAAAATTGAACGGTAATTACGGAAGTTACAGAAAGTCTATTGATAATAATATATAACTGAAGAAGAGAACATAAATAAATCCGTTTTGTGCGTTTCTGAGTTCCTGTACATTGAAACTAATGTAGAAAAAAAAATGCCAAGGATAAAAGACAACCGAGACGACCTGATTGGCGCAGTGGCTAAGCGATTGGTTGTGGGTTCGATTCCCGCAAAAAAGTGTGATCCGTGGATGTTTGTCCCGAGTCTGGGTGTTTGTGTAAGTGAAATTTCAAGTTTGTGAAACAAACCCACGATACAGGAGAAATTCCTAGTGTGGGGCGACGTTTTAGAAACCTATACAATACAACCCATTTCTATTATTTTGGATATTTTGTCTGTTTGTCGGTTTATTCGTAATTAAGTTAAAATAGGGAATTATTGCAGTTGACTTTTATAAAAATTATTGTTACAAAACATACGACAACGACACGCTTGTATTCCGCGAAGGCGTAGGCAGAGGTGCACATATTGTACCTACTCCCACAATTTCGCTAGGTTTGGTGTAGATCCCAATGTATCAGTATCTCAACAGACAAAATTTATAGAGAACTCGTGACCTAAGAGTAAGCGTCGTACGATTGTGTGTGCATGTAAGAAGCAGCTAAGTATTCGTAAGATTAAAGGCTACTTTAAGACTGCGTGAGTAAATGTGTTACTTGCTGCGAGAATTACAATTGTCTATGACGTAATGAGAAAAAATATATATCTATATACATATAATAAAATCGTAAACGACCCGTGTCTGTACATTCAATTTTAAAAAAGAATAACCATTTATGCCGCCGTACCCATACTGGCGCGGCGAGATTTGGAAGTTTTATTTCATCTATATCTTATATACCGATTTCTTTTTTTTTTTATAAAATAGATATTAAAGTGTACTTTTTGAATATTGGAGTTTGATAACGATATATCTATGTGAAATACAATATATTTATATATTTTATTAATACACTTGAAGAAGTGCCTAACGATTAAACACGTTATTGTGGCTAATTTATAAAAGATAGAATATACTATTGAGGACTTTTTTGTAGATCTTTTAGAGACCATCATTTTTGTAATACATACTTTTGGTGTATGATCGACGTATGCGAGGATAAGAGCTCGAAAGCGCATTTTTATCCGACTTGCTTCAAATTTATCGTTACTGCTCAGCTCCTATGTGTTTTAGCGTTATGTTATATAGCCTATAACCTGCCCAGGCGTATGGACTACAATCGTACCAAGTTTGGTTAAAATCCCTTCAGTAGTTTTTGACCCATGCGTGCACATACAGACAGACAGACAGACAGACAGACAGACAGACAGACAGACCGACAAAAAATTTACTAATTGCATTTTTGGCATCAGTATCGATCACCAGTCATCCTCCAATGATAATTTTGAATATATATTCAATGTACAGAATTGACCTCTCTACAGTTTTATTATAAGTATATTATAAGTATAGAAGAAGACAATAAAAATCAAAACTATCTTTTAAATAATAATCGGCAATAGTAATTACAAAAAAAATATGTAAATGTTGTTTGTCGTAATATCATAGGTAATATTAACTAAAATATTAGGTAAAGGCATGTAAAGGGGATTTTTTTATCATTATTTCATTTTAGTTTTATAGTCTCTTTTCTTAATATTCTATAGTCTATTTTAGAATTTTATTTATTATTTTGGTTATCTGTATTGTAGTTGCGTTCTACAACCGGAACACGTATATACGTTTTAGTGGCTTTATTACGTATTTAGGAATATTTAGTCATTTAGGTCATGAACGTTAAAAATTATGCACTTTTTTATTAATCAATTAATTTTAAAGTTATTTTTTATTGCTAACATCTAACATATCTATAAAAAGTACTTAGACTGGTCAACTGAACATTTTCTATCTCCATCTATTTTCAGATGTAGGTACTTTTGTATGAGTGTAGCGTTTTCGCAGCAAACCAGTGATGTTAATCTTTTAGTTACAAATTTTGTAAATTGATCGCTTCACGTTGTGAAAAAAGTCGCATATACGTTTCATTAGTCTTGTGAAAGTGCAACATCTTAAAATAATCTTGTGCATAGCGTTAAAATGCGTCCTGTTTTAGAGTCGAAACGGATGGTGAGCGATGGCGAGAATACGGTGATAGATTTTTGGTGTTAAGTTTTGCTCCGTGTCATCACCGCTATAGTTTCCGATTACGTCCAGGAAAGACGATAACCGTTTTGATTCGCTGTTTTTCGCGTTATTACAAGCAATAATTAAAAATCCCTTGCGATTATTGTTAGAAAATATATTGTCATTGACTGACCGGCTGATATTACACGAGGCTTGTATGTATATGCGACTTCTGCCTTCTGCTATTCGTGACACGCCTCAGAAAATAAATCTAAATTTGTGAATCGAATTATTCTTTTCTGTATTTGTGTCATTTTAGTGATAGAGACGGTTTTAAATTACGTAACTGTTGTGGAATCTTGAAGTGTATAAAGAATGGCCTGAGTGTGACCACTCCATTACCGTCATGTGTGACGAAGAATTGTTTGTTTAGGCTCTAATATTGTGCATCCTACGGAAAGTGCGCGTTCGTCTCGTGGACTGGGCCAGATCATGACTCTGCTTGAATCAAAACAATTTTCGCATTGATCGCCGTCTACCTATCGTCATTTGGGACACTTTTATATTACCAAAATGTCTTCGGGAACTTTTGTGGACAGAATCGACCCTTTCGCCAAGAGGTCGCTGAAGAAAAAAACCAAGAAGTCTCAGGGCTCATCCCGATACCGCAACACGCAAGATGTTGAGCTGCAGGCACTGCCCTTGCTTAAAGGTGGGTCTAACGAATTTTGTATAGAATATTACTCGCGTCTTCCGTTTTCCTTACTGTTTTACTATTCATAATAATAGTTATAACTTTTTTAAACAATATACTATTGTAATATTGTTAGTTCATTGAACTTTTGCCTTGATTTTCGTTAACTATGTAAATAGGTTAGGACAAAAATTTTGTTTACATTTAAAAAATACTGTAGTTTTTTAGAAACAAGAAGCCAATGTCCCAATGATAAATAACAGTTTTTAATTTGATTGTCATAGTTAACATTATGAAGTAGAAACAATATCTGTCTAACAATATCTATCTTCCACTGTTAACCTAATTTAATATACTTACTTTACACTGTTGGTGAGCCACTAAGGTAAACAATTCATGGTCATGTGGATTAATTAAATGATTTATGGATTAAAACCTATTGTAATGTTGAGAGTCCTAAAATTAGAACACTTGTTGTTTCTATTGTATAGCAATTCCATGATTTTGTTCAATTTGGTTTGATTATATAGTAATTCCTATACAAGGTAAGATGTTTTTTGAATGTACAATGTTTAGTTATATAGATAAAATTGTAGATGGTAAGTGGATCTAATCAGTTTAATCAGATAGCATTAGATAGATGATTTTGAAAATTAAAGCTATAAACAGATAACATGCCAACAATACACAAAAAAGCATACCCTACTAAGTTCATTTTTTTTTTCTATTTAGAATGTTATTGTTCCCATTCTACTAAATGAACAGTTACCAGTTAGTCTTTGCACCTAATAATCAAGAAACACAGTGGAATCCTACCCATCTTAATATGTCAAAGGATGGGTTCTATTAATTTTCTTTGTGATGCCAGGCCAAGTTACAGATAATGTTTATCTGTTTATGCATTATTAGTATGCTTTTACTCAAAATTATATATCTTATATTTGTAACTTTAGTGTTGTATGATTACTAAATTTAAAAAAGTTACTATGCAGGTTATTATGAATCAATAAATTTGAAATATCAATGTATAAGTATTCATAATATGTAACTTAATTTCTTAATGTTTCTTCGTCTGTAGGAATGTATTTATTAGTTATTACAAATACATTCCTATAATTTTGATTTGTTTTTATATGGTTTTCTCAACTTAAGCTAGTAGGTGAGCATACTTATTCTTCTTATTCTCTACACAACATTTGGAATAAATGCACAAAAAGCAATATGATGTCTAATTGAAACACATTCTTATAAGATTCTGCTTATTCAAATAATAAACTGTGTTAAAATTTTCCTTCTAAAACTACATTAAAATGAAATTATATAAACATTCATGCCATGGATATTGTTTACAGAAATATACATGACCCTGACATAAAACTAATTGTTTCCAGATGTTCCAAGCAGTGAGCAAGAAGAGCTATTTATTCGAAAATTGCGACAATGCTGTGTAGCATTTGACTTCATGGATCCTGTTGCTGACCTGAAGGGGAAGGAGATCAAGCGTGCGACCCTCAACGAGCTTGTAGAGTACATCACTGGAGGTCGTGGGGTGCTCACTGAACCTGTTTACCCAGAGATTATAAAAATGGTATGAATACCCTTAATTCCTCTATACAACTATATTTTTAATTATAAATATTAATTAGCTAAATCACACACACAAGTATTAATGATAATTAATATAATAATGCTGTTGAAGCAATGCTAATTTGATTGACACAATCAACAACATTAGTTTATAGACAGAAGTTAGATAAATACATATGTTTCATAATCAAACAAAATTACTTATTATCATTGTGTATGAGATTTCTAATAGTCCTGAGATTTCAAAAGTTAAGTGTATACTTTCGTAGTAATTTTTTTGCCTAGTATTATTATGTTACTTAGTTAGATTAAGGTACAATCATTCATTTACATAATCATCTAATTAAAATATAGTTACTTTCACATTTTTCATTATTTCGATAAATATAATAATAGAGTTCAATCAGATTTAAGTTAATGGGTATTTAAGGATATAAACTATATATGTATGTAAAAAGATTTCCAAAGTGGTAAGAGCTTTGGATATTTATTTTGTATATGGAAACCAAATTATAATTTTCTAGTAATAAATGAATATTGTATGAGCCGTACTAGAACCAAATGGCTTAGTACGTGACGATGGAAAGAGACCTGATGGTATGTCGTTTTTACCCTTTGTAATTAGGAAGGCCTTTGGAGCAAGACGCCACGTGCGTCGATACCCTTGCGCCTTCTCATGTTTCTCGCTCAGCGATTTGCGCTGGAACTGCTGCTGCTGCTGCGGAGACCTTTAAGTGGCGGAAATACAATAACCTAATCGGTTATTGTATTTTTGAGCCGTTTGGGGTCCCATGGGGGGTCCGAGCGCTCACGCGCTGTTTAGAGACATAGCGAAACGCTTTGTGGAGTCTACACGTGACCAAAGGACTGGTGCATTTTTTGGCCAAAGAATAAGCATTGGTATTCAACGTGGCAATGCTGCTAGTCTTTTGGGCACATTACCAGTTGACATGTGATGATGGGGATGAATATTATGATGCTTTTTAAATGTTTATTTTTTTGTGTGTAGGTATTATTTTCAATTTATATTAGTTTTAGAATGTAAATAATTGTAAAAGAGGTAACTATAAATAAACTTTCTCCATATTATGTTTATTAGTAGAATTAAAAACTATAACATATTAATGAATATGGTTATGCCAAATTAGATTTATTTTCATTATAATGCAAGCAACAGATGTGTTTATTATTTATGTGTAAATAATAATATAATAATTTAAAATATATTGCAATCAATTTATCAAATTATATTTTGTTACTAGAATTGTGATTGACATAATTAATGTTACTACAGATTTATTTTTAAGGATCCTCTCCTTAAAAATACCACTTACAAGGTGTTTAAGGCAAATATTTATAACATACCTTAACTAAGATCTTTCTTTAAAATTATTATTTAAATTAAATTGACCATAACATTTTCATTATTACACAGCATCTAATTACATTATTAATATTTTGCTATTAAAATAACCTTCCCACATTCTATTAATGTAAATTATAATTAACTACTTGTGTTTATTTCTTCAGTAAGTATTTTAATATTTTTTACACATTTGCTTATTTTTGCCCAATATAATAAAATAAAAAACTAAGAAATAATTAGTATTAGGACAACAATATTTTATAGTTTATATGAATATTTATACTGTATCTGTAGTAAAAAATTTAAACATACAAAATACACTAAAGTACACCTCAACATAAGCTTTGTTGGTTAGGCTTCTGTCATTAAAACAGTTAAAGTAAGTTTTATGTTTATCTATAATTATTTAGCTTTTATAATAATAATAATATTAATTTATTTCAGACATCATCAGACATATTTATGAAGCTAATTTCTAATCTTTATATCTACACATACATTATCAATATTCTTCTGTACATATATACCTAGCTTCTAAACATGTAATGTAAATATATAAACCCACAACTTAAATATATTTATTTGTTGCACTTTACGTACTACAGTTAACAAATACATGCTTTTCTTAACAAACATATACACAGGTGTAAATGTGCATATAATAATATGAAGCAAATTAAGAAATCATAGATAAAATGGGTTGTACTTTTTTTATAAACCGTAGCCAAACACTAGAAATTTCTTATGAATCGTAACGTAAACATGAAATATATATATATCTAAACATCTGCGAATTACACAAAGTTTTGTCCCTGCGGGAATCGAACCCGCAACCCTTAGCGCCGTAACCCTTAGCAGTCCAATATCTTAGCTACTGCGCCAATCAATTCGTCGGATCTTTATCAATTATAATTAATTTTTATTATGCTTGGTCATCACTTTTTAATTGTGAGAGGGGACTTATATTAACTTCCTGGTTAAGCAGCAAATCTAAGAGACACTGCCAAGTCCTGTTGAGTGTGGGTTCTAAGTATGTAGGTCATCAGGTTAGGTAGGCAATTTTGATGCTGTATAAGTGCATTCACGGAGTAAGTGTACGATTTTGAAGGATTATGATCACTCACTCAAACAGTCAAACAAACAAATTGGGTTTACGAAATATGTTTGGGAGAAAGTGCTATGATATTGTGTAAAATTTATTTATTTATTAAATCATCCTTACAGCTATCATTACAGGTTGTCACCCAATGCGACAGCGAGGCCTATTACAAAAATTATAAGTAGTATTATGTATTTATATATACCTATGATATTATGCTATAATTATATTAATATCTTTTCATTATTACATAATAACTATACATAATAAAACATATTTTATGTCTACCTTACATACTATTTCATTTACAGGATATTATTTTAATAACAATTTATATTTATAACACTGTTAGTAACCGGTGTTTTAGTGAGTAGGTTGGTTATGGCAGATGGTACAGCCAACAGTGGCGGGCGTCGTCGCCTCCCTACATAGCCGTCCGGTACACACAAACTCAGCCTCTGTAGTACATCTGGGTTGTATTCTATGCCACGGAGTAGTTTCACTAAGTATACAACTAGCGTGAACTCCCGTCGCATCCTCAGCTGATTGTACTCGACCATGCCCAGTACAAATAGAGTGGGGTACATCAGCGGGAAGAACGGGTATACCCCATACAATTTCATGTACAGGTGGCGCGTGAACTTGTTCTGTCGTTTATTTTATGTACTTATTAGGAGTCTTTTATTTTATATGCTGTCTTTAATTTATATTATATCAGCATTCTGTTTAGCTGTTGTTATAAAATACATATATAATATAATTATATAAAAAAAAAGTAAGTTATAAAATAAATAACCCTTCATTAGCTCTTCTTCATTAGCTAGTATAAAATAATAACCTGTTAACTATGTTTAGATATAACTAAAAGTAACCTACGCTAATAAGTGAAATTATTTGTCCTAGATATCGGCCAATTTATTCCGCACTCTACCGCCAAGTGAAAATCCTGACTTTGATCCCGAAGAAGATGATCCAACTTTGGAGGCTTCGTGGCCGCATCTTCAACTAGTCTACGAATTTTTTCTGCGCTTCCTTGAGTCAACTGACTTCCAGCCTACTATTGGCAAGAAGGTCATTGACCAGAAATTTGTACTGCAGGTAAATATTAATATAATATTTTTAGTGTCAATTTAGCATATACAGAGCTGTAACTCCATCCCTCTTATAACAAGAATAATAACTGTATTAAAGTAAACCTGTATTTAGTCTATTGACACCTCTATTTCCTGACATGCAAACAAGATTTATATACGGATACCGTCGCATCGGTTTTCATCAACAAACTAGGGTGTTTGTTGTTGTGGCATAAAAGCCGACTTCTGTCTCAAGAAGTACTTATTAGTTTATCTACTTCGCGTGATCTCTGCGTCTGATCATCATGTTGTCTTAGATGAGTTAACCTCAGGTCTCGAAACATATATGATGCTATGTAATGCTAGTCTTGTGTAGTTCGCTAACGAACTAGTTCGGAAGACTGCTCCCACAGACAAACTACGCGAACTAGTTCTCAGATCTCTCGCTCTTCAGATCGTTTGATGCGAGTCAAAAGTAAAGGTAAAAATATAAAATGAAACAAAAAATTGAACGAATGAGCGAGCGATCTGCTTTTCTCTGATCCGAGCTGGGAGCTGACAAACTAGAAGAGCACACTAGTTCGTTTAGGAAAGGCGAACTAGACTGAGCGATCTCAGTCGCGAACTACTATGTGCAAGTCTAAGTAATGCTGATGTAACTATAAGTATGTGTAAATTAATTTTCTTGTTAAAAGTTATATTTCAGTCTAAAATTTTCATAGATGCATTAGCAATAGGTCAAATATTTACTACTAAAATATAACATCCCCACTATTTAAGTATAGCATAGATCATACTAGGTAACTTATAATTTATATAGTGAACAGACATATTGTGTAGAAATTCAGTTAAATTGAACTATTAACCTTTTGAACGCCAGAGCAAAAACGCATGAACTTGCCCTCAACGCCAGGCCACAAATTCACCGCAAATACCTACGAAAAAAATAGGGATTCCAAAACTTCATCGATAATCAATTTTATTTTCATTTTCGTCTTTAATTTCGAAATATAATGTCCTTATAACATTGAAATTTAATTCAACATTACATTTCTTCCTATTAAAGTAATAGTTATACACTATTTACAGACTTGTATAATACCGTAATAACAGATATGAGACTACAATATATTTAAATATAATAACTGTAGGTACAACACTATTCTTGATCTGCTGTCTTCATATTGTGACCATGGCGTGGACGGCCCGCCATTTTAATAACTACTTCGCTTCCGAAATAAGGATGTGGCAACGTAATATCTCGTTTATCGATGTTCTAGTACAATATTATTTTATAATAAATGAAACACGTTTTTTAAATCAGATTTATAATTCCGAATGTAACAGGTACTTAAAAATATATGATTGAAATAGTTTAAGAAGGTAAATAAAAACTATGAAAAAATAGAAAATTTTAATAAAATGTTATACAGTATGTACTATGTATACATGTTTTTAAATATTAAGTTCTATAAACCTGGCATAAAAAGTAACAAATTAAAACAATTAACGATTATATATAATTATCACAATTACCAATCAGTCTTATACTAATAAATCTTTTGAATAATAGAACAAAATTATACAAAATCTACAATGCAACCTGCATTCTGATCATCTAATTCGCTGGGTGCAAAGTGGGTGGTGGGGACAGTGAAATCGATCTCAGCGCGCACCGTGGCTAAAAAAGGATAATTTAATTTAGTAGGTAACTGTATGCTGATTCATATCTTAATTAAATCGTATGTAAACAAACAACGATCGATATATCAACTTAAAAACTCTGTATAACGGCTGTATCTATTTTTTTACAACAATAATATTCTCAAAAGTAACTTATTTCTGTAAAAAATATGTTTCTTTCGGTCTACAAACACCAATACCAGGCCACACTTACAGATTTCATCGTGATTTTTAATAAGATTAATATTTGCTCAAAATTTTTAAAATAAAAGCAGATAAAAATAACTTACCTCTAAATCAAATTCGTCCAAAGATTCTGTTTCCGAAAATTCTTCGTCATCTGAGACTCCTTCTAATATGCGAAGAAGTTCTTCCGTAGTCATTAAATTCCCACTCATTATAATAGTCACTTAATATAAATCTTGAACTCGATATCACAAGTAAATTAATCATAAATATTATTCATTCACTTCACTAATTTCTGGTCGCCGCGCTTGTGACGTCACGATATTGTCGTCTAGTCGTGACCATGGCGTACAGGGTACTGATAATTCGGGTTGCGTTAGGGATGCGCTTGAGTTGGGATTAGTGAATATCGAAATTCGACCCAACCAAATTTTATTTTTGACTATGTAGCTTATTGAATGATTTTTAAGACTGGTTTTATAAAATTAATGCTGCTTTATCCTAGTACCAAATTATACCTAAAATAATATATTCCAGAGGAAAGTTTCGAATCGATCTTTGATTTGAAATAATGATATTATCCAACATGCGCTACATCACTAGCGGTCACGCAGTTATGACTCTGGCGTGTGAGGACATTCTTTTTTCAGAGTTTATTTCTTTCTTTTTAACGTAAAATTTCTCAATATTTATAATGCAATTTAATTAGTTTTATGGAAATAAATAAATTTTGGACCTTCTATTTTACAGGTATATAAATAAATAGGCATTAAAGTAATGTTTAAATAGTTTATTTCGTGTTTTAATGTACCGCTGTTTTTGTCACATATTTGTGTCGTTAGCGCTCAGGGACAGTTTTCGCTTGTCACGTATTTGTGACCCTGGCGCTCAAAAGGTTAAAATACTACGTTTGAACGAAATACTTTTAAAATCAATTCCATATTATCATTAACATCATATCAGAGAATCTGATAACTAAATCATGTACTTAACCTAATTAACAACATATTTGCGCTGTTTTCTAAATTACTATGTAGGCAGATATTCAAGTAATAAATACCTTTTTAATAATAGTTTTTAAGGAATAAGCATTATGTGATATTTATTTACACCATACATATATATAGACAGCTGACGCTGGTAAAAAGGTGAGCGAAAATTATTCGCTTTCTGTAACTAAAATATGTAGATACTATAAAATAAAATCACGTACGAATCGAATAACGTTATAAATTCAAAAAATGTCTATTGGATCTCGTCTAATCTCAGCGACAATGCGCTATTTAATAGCTGTTGTGTTCAAGGGTCAATTGTTATATGGTGGTTATTATACGACTTAGCACCCCTTAAGGATAATTGTTAACTTAATTCAAAATACGTTACCTACGCCTTACGTTGTCGGGACAGCGAGTTGCAAGAGGCTACAAACCAGATGAAAGCCCGTTGAATGTCAATAGGCTCGTAGCCTTCTCATTTGAGACTCTCATGATAAACGGTGAAAGTTGTGTGCCAGTCCTCACAGAAAAGAACAACCATTTCGGGAAGTTCAGGCGTAATTATAGTATCTATGTAAAGTTATAATATAATATTATTTTGTTTCAAGCTTTTAGATTTGTTTGATTCCGAAGACCCGCGTGAGCGCGACTTCTTAAAAACGGTACTGCATCGCATCTATGGCAAGTTCTTGGGATTGCGAGCCTTCATACGAAAGCAGATTAACAATATATTCCTACGATTTGTTTATGAAACGGAACATTTTAATGGTGTGGGTGAGCTGTTGGAAATATTGGGAAGGTCAGTAAATATAAACTTTGTATGTACTAAATAAGAAATAATGTGTCATCTAGTTCCTGTCCGCTCATACTTATTTGCGCTCTGCGTATTGCGTATTTTCCTCAATCACTCATATTTTCTTACCATCTTTCTTTCAATCCATTTTCGGCCTTTTTCTACTTCTTTCCAAGTATAATTAACACGATGTATATGTACATTGCAGTATAATCAATGGATTTGCACTTCCACTGAAAAGCGAGCATAAACAATTCCTGGTGAAGGTGCTGCTACCACTGCACAAGGTGAAGTGTCTGTCCCTGTACCACGCGCAGCTTGCTTATTGCGTGGTACAGTTCCTCGAGAAGGACGCCACTCTCACAGAACATGTTGTGCGTGGCCTATTGAAGTTTTGGCCCAAAACATGCTCACAAAAAGAGGTAACTTATATTCTATTTTGCCGTATTATTATTTAAAGAATATATGTGAATGAATTTATATATGAATGTAAAGTCTTCTGTATGTATATATCCATTGTGATTTCCATAATACTGTTGTTTTCAGGTCATGTTCTTGGGCGAAATTGAAGAGATATTGGATGTGATTGAGCCAGCTCAATTCGTCAAAATACAGGAACCGTTGTTCAGACAAATAGCTAAATGTGTTTCTAGTCCACATTTTCAAGTAAGCTAATTTATAATATGTAAATAATCACTAGATCGCGTCGTGTCACCGTGTCCGCCAAACGCTGTGTGTCTCTCCTTGTGGTGCAACATGCATGACTCAGTGACGCATTCACAGTTGTTGTTGTTACTAAATGGAGTTAGTTATTAGTTTCTGCAACAAACGATTTTATATTCATAGTGCACGAGTAATATATTTTATGCAATAACCTTTTTTATAGAAATAAGTATTATAAAGGTAATAGTTTGTATAATTTTAGATCCTTATATAATATTGAAACATTACTCAAATGAGAATATAGGGATTTAGGGAACAAAACTCAGGATGGGAATATTTAGGTATCCAAAAAGATACGAACTTCGGTTTCGGTACTTAGTAAAGTTCAGTACTTACTGCCTTTCTCACTCTAATATATATATTCTTGTAGGCATTATTGTATAGTCCGCCTCTCAGAATATATTCAAAGTATTATTTTAACTTCCAGGTGGCTGAAAGAGCACTCTATTTTTGGAACAACGAATATATAATGTCGCTGATGGAAGAAAATAATCACGTGATAATGCCTATTATGTTCCCCGCGTTGTATCGGATCAGTAAGGAGCACTGGAATCAGACTATCGTGGCACTGGTCTACAACGTTCTCAAGACCTTTATGGAGATGAATTCCAAGCTCTTCGATGAGCTCACTGCTAGCTATAAGGCGGAACGGCAGAAGTGAGTGTCACAAATATGTTAATTAGTTAATTAGCTTATTGAAACGAATTGATAATTTTCCATAGTAGAGTAACTAGTCGAGTACATGTCCGTGTGTGGCCCGCAGAGAGAAGAAGCGCGAGAAGGAGCGCGACGAGCTGTGGAAGCGGCTGGGCGAGCTGGAGATCAGCCACAAGCGGCAGCAGGCGGCCGCGGGCGGCGCGCCGGCGCTCGCCAAGTGAGGCCCACTGGCGGGCCCACCCTCCATCCACGACCTAGAATAATGCGATTGAATTTGTTTTCAGCTATGTATTGATATTTTCTATTCGATTACATTTTTGTTAATGACGTTATTAATTTTTAATACCTCTAACGGTCGGTCGTCCGGATACGCTATCGTGCCGATGTTTGTGTGGGTTCGGTTCGCTCGCGAGCGCCGCCGGGCCGCAACGCGCTCGCCTTGCGGCTCGACACGTGTTCGGTGTGACTACAAATTACTAATAGTGCTAAATGTTAATATGTCCGCATCCCGATGCACTGTCATAATGATTATTACTATTTTATATACGTTTACATAGGTCTCTAGTTTACTTTAGGATTTTTTAATATTGTTAAATTGTTTAAATAAGTTAAAGTTGTATGTATTATTGATGCATGATCGATTGTAACGCATTTCGGATCACCGATAAATGTATTAATCGGGCACCCAGCTTGTGGCTGAATATGATTGTACAAAAAATGAATAAGAAAAATTTAAAATGTAATTTGTTTAGTGTACGCGGGACGTCGCGGCGCGGCCGAGCCCGGCCTCGCCGTCTCGCCCCGCGCCCGTAGATCGTTGTATGAAATTTTCATTTAAATTAGATGCTCGATTCAATAATGTAATTTCGTCGTACTATCATTTTGTATAGTTACATAGTGTAAATAGGCATTTATTTATTATAAATTTATAGCAGTGTGATTTCTATACATAGCTGCGGGAGAGGAACACTTTATTTGGGCAAAATCGGTCTGAGCGAACTGGAGACTATTCATGTATCATGCATACAGCTCGGTAAAACTAAAAAGTTAATTTGGATTATATTGGAGTAGAACAATGCTAAAAGTAGATATAATAATTTGTAAGGGAATAGTCATTAATTTGTATGATATTATTGTAGCAATTAATTTTTTCTATCATCACTTGTAGAGCGCCGCGGGCGCCGTGGTGGCCGACGGCTCGGCCGAACGCGTCCGCGCCTCTGTATATACCGATACGCGCCGCGACATAGCGCTACTGCGTGTGTATGTATGTACACTATGGAGATGTTTGTTATGTAAAATGTATTAACATTGCAAAAATTATATATGATCTTATATAAATTACTATTATAGAACACAGTATGGAAATAAAAAAGTTGACTCACATGAATTGAATTCTTTAAGTAAACATAATGTAAGCGTAGGCGCCCCGCGGCGGTTAGTAGTAAGCGCCGGCCTCGCTCGCTCGCTCGCTCGCCGTCTCACCTACTGTCCTCCGGAGATAACGTTCCCCTAGTGATTACTCACTTGCGCAAACTACATTGGAAATACACAAGAAATTTTCACATTACTCAGTTTTTCATTTACAAACGAGGCCCGATTAGACATTCTCTGTAGAGCGCTATAATCTCATATGTACCAAATTAAGTGCCAAACTAAGTACATACCTAAACTATTTCCAAACAAACTTACAAACTTAAATTATACTCAAGACAGAATACCTTTGTTTGACCTTGATAATAACAATCGGGACTGTAAAAGCAATTTAGCTATTAAAAATGAATTACGTACGTTGAACCCTCGGTCGTGGAATCAATACTGGTGACGCAACACACAACAAGTTCAAGTTAGCACATTACTATGACTACCGCAGGCCAAACATGCTGCTCGAGGTTATTGCGGCTGATACCACAACGGACCTTCCTTCATTTTAGTAGTCGACACGGTCCATAACGGTGAAGCGCTTAACTTGGTACTCAATAATGTCCATAACAACTCAAAAACAATCAAGTTAAAGTTTACTATTCCTAAATATTGAAAAACGAAACAATGAGACTCACTGGTTCCCGAGTATACTACAGACCCACTCCTCCGAGGATGCCTACTGGTATGGTGCAGTTAATGGAGGGCTTGACTAGAGAAGTGCTCAAACACAACCCGAGCGACATTTATGGATTCTGTGCTGGACATGTTCAGCAATTGCTGGAAATGAGAGATGGCCCCCGTAAGTTCTTAGACCCATTTAGAATTTGTTACTTGTTACATTTGAAATCTGGCCTTGATTATTAATAAGTATTGTCTATGCGTCACTCGTAGGAGTGATAGCGAAAGTAGACGCCTTTGAAATACTAACTTACCTCGGAATCGAACCCCCGGGAATCGAAATCAGGATCTCATGCTAAGCTGTCGTGATTGCGACCATTGGGTTAATGAATAGTTAAAACATGTCACTGTGCATACATTGTAACATTTGTGTCCCAATTCAATGTCCCTGTTTGACAAACTTCTAAGTACCCAGCTATGTAGCAAATAAGAACTATTTAACACTGGTAATTGTTCCCTAGTATCAGATTATTCTGTAGGGTTATCGTTTACTGTATGCTTTATTTATAATAAATTAGTTTTTGCCCGGGACTAGACTTAGACCCTGGACCATCAGCTATCTGGCACTAAAAGTCCCGTTACAATCGGTCCAGCCGTTTTAGAGATTAGCCGGAACAGAGAGACAAAATGTTTGTACCGTGTATACTATCGTATGCATTGAGTAAACAACTGTTTTGATGTTACAAACAGACACTATTTATGTGTATTGATAGGTATACGTAAGGGTAGTAAGTTCATATATAATATGATATATGAAATGCACAGCCAAACGAAATATAAGTAGGTAATTACTTCTATTTTAATTGTTTAAATCCTGAGTTTGATGCGACTGTCCCATAGAGAGTGAAGTGACTGAATCAAATTACAGTAGATATCAGGGATATGACCGCAGTGTTTTCAATATAAAAGTGCCTATACAACTCTTAGAATTCTTTGGGGTAACATTGAAAGCAAATTTGCCTATCGAAACAAACATTTGTAGTGAGCTCCCTTGATTTGACAAGAAAATGTAGCCGATTATTAGATGATTGCCAAAGCTAAGCCTTGATTTCTAAGCAATACCTATTAGAAATCGTACAAGGGACAAGACCGTGCCTATCATCGTTCGACTTAAAATTCCTTGCCTTGGATACAGTAGGTAAGTATAGTAAAGGCATTACTGCGGCCGTTGCGGGTAAGTAAATTTAAGACAAGTAAAAAAGAAGTAAAACAAATTTATTAAAATTTGGGATTTATGAACATAGCCACACAGTACCTAATACCTATCATCATCAGACCTGAGACACGGTAATATTATAATACAGTAGTGTAACTCGGCCGCTTGATAGAAATAAGTGCCTACAGCCGCGCGGTACGTAAACATGCGTTAGGGCTACCCGTCTCCAGCATTTTAATTACATTTGCCTACTTTCTGTTTCTATTTAGTTTGGGATTGTAAATATCCTTTTTATATAAATAAATGAAATACTTTGTATATTGAATAGGAAGTGTTCAATAAAAACTCGTGTTGTTTTTTTATTGGTAGATTTAATTAAAAAAACATGTTTTTGTTTGAAAAACAAATCGGGCTTATAAATTTGCGACCGAAAAATATTTGCGCCTCGACTGAGTCGTACGAAATGCTTTATTGTTACATTTTAAAGTATAATAAATCCGCATTCTTATATAAATACAACCAAAAACAGCACAATATTTCCTACTCGTCATATTAACTGATTTTTAGGGAAAAAATCGCGCGGTTATTGTTAAAAAAACAACACATCGTCCGTTCGACACTGCGGTACAGCCGTGACTGTCTGCGCCCCGAGCGCACCCCGTGATCGAGGCGCGTAGGGCGTAGGTATAGCTCGCGTTTCGTCCGTTTGTATGAAGTTGGAGTACTGTATTATAATATTATGTGTTTACTTAAAAACACACAGCGTCGATATGAAGAATGTTTTCGTGAACTTACCGATTATTCCCGCTATACTGGTACTATACCTGTTTGTCACAGCTAAAGGGCAAAATATCCTTGTTGTTATTTACGATAGGTTGCCCCCCTTGAATCCTTGTCATAGCGTTTTGTGAAAATTCTCGCGCCAACGGCTTTAAAACTTTTCCAAGTGAAAATTTTTAATTAAGTCGAATTTTCAAACCTAAAATAGGGATAAAGTGTGCAGTGGAAGTTGCTAAATCAGTGAGTGATAAAAGTGTTACGATTCCACAAGATGTGACGGAAAAAATGGTTGAGACGTCCTTTCGACCGAAGCTATATTTTTACGAAGAGTAAGACAGTTTATCTAGTGGAGAAAGGGTATCAGACTCGGAGTCTGAGGGTAAATCCTTGCGCCTTCCTAACAAGAGGATATGATAATGATAGTCTCACCATAATCGTCGCGTCGTCATGAGACATCGGACCCTCATGTCAATGCACTCGTGGAGCACGACCCTAAGTCATTTGTCTAATTACGTGCAGTATTGCCCCTTTTCAACATAAAGCCCAAGCTCTTGTCATCGCTGGCTAAAGCAGTACCTTTAAATTCCTCGGCGGAATATTTATTTAGAACTGGTTTAGGGCAATTGGATTTAGGGAACTGTGAGACAACACGGGTAGTTCAAAACCGGTTAGGAGTGCTCCACCAAACCGCGTATACACCTTAATGATATTTAAACACTTTCATATAAATGCTTGGAAAGATGTAAAGTTTTCTAAATCACCACAGTGCTTTTTTAGCTTAACCTGGGTTTCTTGAACTCAAGATTAATGATGGGCTATGCCTTTTAAATAAAAGGAAGGCCTACTTAATGCCCACTGAAAGAGCTTTAGTTGGCCTAACAGATGGCCTATTAGAACCTAAAGAAATAGGATAGGTAATTAAGCCAGTAGTTCCCTAGGGAATTAACAGTATCCAATTGATGTTACAAAAGACTTGCATGTCGTCTGTAGTAAAAGAGCAGACTATATAGAGTATTAGAAGATTATATAGAGTAAGGCGAGATCGCTTGATAGGAAAAATTCTAGAATCTTCAAAAGTCATTATGATAGGTGACACTAAGTGTAGACAACTTAATTGATCAAAAGGCCCTTATGCATATACAACAGCCCTTAGGAGGAACGGGTAGAATTCTCAATACACTAACATATCTAAAAGATAACAAGCCTGTAAAGAGACATAGTATAATGCATGAACCAGCTGGCTCTACTATCTAGACACAGCCTGGGTTTTTAAAACATACCTTGACATTTAATTCATGCAGTAATAAGTTATCCCAAAAGAGGATTAAGAAAGTATAATAAAAGAAACAATTCCTTTTGCCCAAAAGATAAATGATAACTATCAATGACTAATATTTAAAGGGGTAATATTAAATTTTATATAAAAACACATTACATATTGGAATGTAGTCGGACAAAAAAAAAAAAAAGGGTTATCATAAAAATAATATCAGGTGCTTGCATTTAAAGACATTTCCAAGAACCACATCAAGATGACAATGGAGATTAAGCAGGTATGTCCATACAAAATCTTTCCAACTCATTTCCTATGCATCAGTACCTGACTATCTTCAGGAGCAGGACTGGATGGTAAAGATAGATATCTCAGATACTTATTTTCATAAAGTATATTTTTTCATTCCTTCGGGGAATACAGGCATGATGAGATGTTTTACTTTTTCATATATTATTATGGTTTACAATGGAGTAATCCTTATGTCAGCAAAAATGTCAGCTTTACCATTTGACCTTGAATCTACTCTGACATTTGCAGCTATGACGAATTGGGTCGCGAAGACCTTTCGTGCCAGAGGGATACGCACTCTAGTCTGTCTAGATAATTTCCTCTGAACCCACCAGGACCAGTCCAAGTTGATCCCAACTGCGGAAGTTGAGAATCAGTTGGAATCGCTGGGATGGTACATAAACTACCCTAAGTCTATAGTAAGCTTAGTGCAGCAGTTAGAGTACTTAGGTATAACCTGGAACACCCAACTAGATAATATAATATCATTGTTTCTCCAAAGAGTATTAAAGAAATTTATTAAGTTTTGGCTGCTACGCAGTAGACACAATAGAAGAACTATTCTTTGCGGCTCACCGGTTGGCCAAGTGGCGTTCAACGTATTAAAGACAATTAAAAGATGAAAATGCACTCTATTAGAGGTACAAAGGCTATTGGGTCAATAAATCTTTACCAATTTTTGTGGTCAATTATGTTTTAACATATGTGAATATTTGTGGTAACATAATTATGTGTCGCTACAGAGTTAAATACAAAATTGGGAACGAAGGGCAAACCCTTCTTAGGCTTACTGGACTTAACACGCAAGTTGTCAAAGTTGACAGACGGTCAGAATATACATCTGTCAGCTCATTACCTCTCGGGGAGGTACAACTGCACAGCCGATCACTTGCCCCGAGGACGACGGCTATTGGAATGGCATCTGTTGCCAGCCGAAACAAACCGATAATTTATCGTTGGGGCACTCCAGACGTCGACCAGTTCGCGTCTGCAGACAAAGCCGTAGTCAACAGATTATTATGTCTCAATCGATTACAAAGATCAATTTGGCAGTATTCTCTAACGCCTCTTACCTAAGGTATAAACTTCAGTTAGGATGGATATTTCCACCTCTTTAATCTGATTTGATCCCTCGAGTTTAGCTCACCTCAACAGTAGGGTGTAGCACTTACATACTTATAGCTCCACTTTAGGAAGATACATTTTGGCTAATATACTAGCGGATCTAGAATCACAAGCCCTAGAGCCACCAGTTACAACCTCGCGGAGAGGCTGGAGGACACAGCAACGGGTCCCCCATCAGTATAAACAAACCAACTGGCTCTTCATGCCTGGTTAGTTAACAGTGGGAGAAACAAATCAGTTTGTTATTGGTCAGAAGTAGAGAAACAGAATTAACATTTAATACAAATATAATGTTTATTAAGATTTTCAGCCATAAAAAGATGGTTTAAATGGTGCGATGTAATACTGTAATTAGCCACAATTACAAGAGTTCTAGCATACTTACATATACATGAAAGGTTAACTTACAAAGTACGATTCTAGTGCAATATTACAGACTTACTGTTATTTTTCATCATCATCATCCACAGTCCAATTTCACCCACTGCTGGGTATAGGACTCTGTAAATTATATGTACATTCTATTATATATATATTCTGTAAATTTACAGTAGAACAGAATTTACTTGCAACAACTAGCTCTTAGCTATTGCTGCTGCTTAAGTTTCTAAAGTAGGAGAGAGAATAAAGAACAGCTAGATCACTGCCGTCTTGGTCTAGTGGTTGCTAAGTGTGAGTGCTGAACATGAAGTCCTGGGTTCACATCCCGGGTTGTGCAAACTTAGTGAGTTACTTCATAAGGTAGTTAAGTAGCAGCAGGGAGTCTGAAGGTGTGCCTGGTTGATGGAAATAGACACGATAAACGAGGGTGTTACAATACACTCCTGCCTGCCCCTTTAGGGAATGCAGGTGTGAAGTTATGTTATGTTAAATCACTTATTAATAACAGTAATTAAAAAACTATATCCAGCATGCAGCATATAAGAGGAGGGAATAACAGCTTCCCCAGGATCTGTTACGTCTGCAGTAGCCTCTGCTAACTAGGTTGAGAACAAACCAGAGGGAACTAGCAAGAGTGATAAGACATTTAATATAATAAATATAAATTTATTGGTCAGAGATAGATTGAAGTAAAGGATCTCAGTTACAACTTAAAAACTTCCAACCCACATAAACTTTAATCATCATAATTATGTGATTGGATTTGATAATGTGTTGATATTAGAAAAAGTTATTATAATTTTATTTTTAATTATAATTTGTTAATAACTATGAAGTTTTTTTATAAGGATAAGAGGTTCATATTTATTGAACAATTTAATGGTTAGAAGAGACTGATTTAATAACAGTATTATTGTTACTTCTAACCCTCTTATGTTTACAGGATATACATTTATAAATATGTATCACCATAGTATCACATAGCGTTTTGTGTTTGTCACCAGCAGATATCAAACAGGTCTTCATATCGACGCTGTGTGTTTTTAAGTAAACACATAATATGATATTTTGAATTACAACAAAATAATTATTAGGTATGTGTTGAAAGAAAAACACACAGCGTCGCAGAAATAACTTCCTGGTGAAGACCATATGACAAGGATTCAAGGGGGGCAACCTATCGTAAATAACGACAAGGATATTTTGCCCTTTAGCTGTGACAAACAGGTATAGTACCAGTATAGCGGGAATAATCGGTAAGTTCACGAAAACATTCTTCATATCGACGCTGTGTGTTTTTCTTTCAACACATAATAATTATTTTGTTGTAATTCAAAATATCATATTACCGTGCCTGAGGCCAGAATGCTGATAACTTATGGTTATCTATATCAGTAAAAGTTTTTTCAATTTTATTGTTATTTATTATTTCAATTATATTTAAAACATTTATTATCACATGCACTCGAATTTAATTTCAATTGCAAAATTTTTGATATAACCATAGAAAATAACGAAAAACAAGCTGTCTATCCACTGCCCTCTTACCATGAACTCTTAAAGCAGGGCAGAGCAGTTTACGATGTTAAAGCGAGACGCCGCTACGTGCAGTGTAATGTGGCGGATGTAAGGGACGAGTAGTCCCGCCTACTGCGGGATGCACCGCGCGAATCTCGCCGATGCCACCCGATGCGGAACGTCCATTATATTTAGATGCGTAATTTTGCAATTTATGTAAAATGCACGATTGCTCTAGTGTTCCGTTGTCCAGCTAAGCACCGCGCTTCCTCGGCGACTGCTAAGTTCGAATCTCATTAGGCACATACATTTTTGTTTTCTTATTTTTAAAATATGTACGTGATTTTTTCTTGTTTTTAAAAATAATTAAACAATAATTGTTATTTTCTGGAAAAGGTTATCAAATTAGTGAAAAATTAATAAAAACAATCATTTTCATAGATATTTTTCTTAGGAATCACCAAGTCGATCGTTGATTTTGGAAAAAAATAATATACAGTGTGTTACAAAAGAGTGCAGTAATACCAAAGGAAATCGTTGTACACACGGCTACACATCAAGCTATACATTCCCAGTACAACTGGCTCAACTTTCCAACCTATCCCGCCGGCTAGGGGCTTAATTTTTTTTTTACGTGTAGGGCTATTAATAATAATGCTTTCCTGAAAGTTTTATTTGGTGAAGGTCAATAGTTGCAGATTTTTTTTTTACTGAAGTTTCAAAAGAATTGTAAGTATCCTACGTATTAATTGACATAATCACATAACACGCTGCAAATGACGTAAAAAATATACACATTACATGATTCTTTGTACTTTACAAAAAGTGATAGCGGATTTTAAGTCATGAATGACCTTGACCTTATCTAAAGTAGGTTAGGTTAGTATGGTGACCAAAAACGCGAGAAGCGAGCCGTCAAAGCGCCATAGTAACTTATTGCATTTGACATCAACTTGGGAAATTTCATCTGGCTCGAAGAAAAATTTAGCAATTTTTCGCGTTTTGCTGATTTCAAAAATACAATAGGAATGCACTCCTTTACCCAAAAAAATACCCACTCTAAAATGGGGAGGCGGGATATATTGGAAAGTCCTTCCCTTCGACCATGAACTGGGTATATAGATTCTTTTTGAGATTCGGTCGACGGTCAGACATCGTCAGTGATTTCTCTGTAATAAAAAAACACGTAATTTTTTATTTCATTATGAACAAAATAATTCAAAATCATGGCGATTGCGCGGTGTGTACGAATACAATGCGTAGATGAATACAAGATGGGTAGACAGTTGTTTACACCTTAGCTGAGAACCTACGGTTCGCTAGGGTTGGTCTCCCTGTTTTACAATAACTATTATTGACTCAGAACATTTATTGGGCTAGAATTCGCGAAGTTCGTGACGCCCATTGTGTGACAAGTTGACGACCGCTACCGATCTGTGATACTTACTCTTCATAATTGAAATTGATGTCCCAGGGTTTCCGTGCTCAGAATCCTTTTGTAATCTTAAATTGAAACAAAGAAGTTTTAAATTGAAATATAGGTATTATTATTTTTAACCGACTTCAAAAAAAGGAGGAGGTTATCAATTCGACTGTATTTTTTTTTTTTTTTTTTATGTTTGTTCCCTCATAACTTGCGACTGGGTGAACCGATTTTCATGATTCTTTTTTTATTTGAAAGCTAGTGCTTCCCGTTGGTCCCATTGTCACCATTTCAATACCTGATGATGGGATCTTGTAGAAATCGGGGGAACTCTTCAATAAATAACAGCAGATTAACCGCGATTGTTGCTATAGCTTAACTAAGCATTGTTTACGCTATCACACAACATAATATCACGCCTGTACTCACTACAAAGGTTATAAAAACAATTTCGAAAAAAAATAATTTCAAGGTCACTTACAACGTTTTACAAAAAAAACGCAATACTGAAAAATAATTAGATGTTTGTTCTGATGAGATATTCGGTTATATGAACAAAACTCTTCAAATTTCATGCGTCCTAATTACGTAAGCTGATCCGTGATCGCGGTACTGTCCCTGGGTAACCGTGACCCTGGAACGTAAAGGGCTATTGAAGGAACACTGTGGATGAGTATGACAGTAGTATGACTGTCAGTACAAGTCTGACAGTCCCTGCACCCAGGGTGGGAGGACTCATTGGGTGATTTTGCCTCGTAAATAAAAGGTGTATTATGACTTACTTATGTACTACTGACTTACTTATCTATCTTCATTATCGGAAGACAGATTTCGTAGTCTTGTCATTTCCTGCAACGATCTATCGTCGTGTGGTTTATTATATTTCACTAAATACCCATTTCACAAAACAAAATTTAAATCGCTTAAATGGTAATACAAATAGCAAAACCACATTAGCAGAATCTAAAGCTAAAAAATCGAGAAATAAAAAATTTTAAATAAAAAATTATAACCTCCTTCAAAAAACTCAAAAGTGAAAAATAATATTTTATCACTTCACTTTACATAAGCGAAGTAGAAGTCGGCGCCAAATCCCAACATCCATTAAGCGATTCAGAAAAATAGTACTTATGAGAATGCTGCCATACGTGCGTGGTTCATAGTTTAAAAGCTAACACTATAAACTAAGCGAACGCATAGGATTTGGAGCCGACTTCCACTTCGCTTATGTAAAGTGAAGTGATAAAATATTATTTTTCACTTTTGAGTTTTTTGAAGGAGGTTATAATTTTTTATTTAAAATTTTTATATCATATGATTTTTTGAGAAAATGAGGAATTTCAACCATGGAATGCAAATGACTCAAAATGTGTGCATTTTGAGTAATTTGCATTTGGCATGATGACTTCAATGAACTCTTTTCGAATAACTAGTTACTACAATATTCTGTAACACCATGTATAAGCTTAGTCATGTAAAGTTTCTCCGATGGTTCATCTGTTGACAGGTTAGTTGCCAACCGTTTCTATTTACTATAAAGAAAAAAACGGTAAAATTGCATTATAAAAATTTAAAAAATCAACAAATATAATAATTTCAGACAATTTATTTCAAAAAGGAAAATATACAAAAAGTATAAGCATTGCGGGATTAGAACTTGTGGTTAGTTACTAATGCAGCGAAATTTCTGCAATGCACGAGACCGCTAAACCAATCGAGCTATGGTTGTGTATGTCGAAATTCCTCATAAATATCTAAAAACAAACTATGATATGCACAAAAAAGTAGGTACCTACTTACTTTACAACTTCCAACCTTAGAGCATTTATTGGATAAATCATGTGTTTATGTTTCAAAGAATAAGATCTCTTTATTGCCCTCCGTTTAGTCTTTTTGTTTCCCATTTTTTATAATCATCTATACTTACACGGATTGTTTATTTACCACAACTTATGACTAAAACCGAAATCGTAAAAAATATAGCATAAGACAACAAAAATACAACTTAGAACAATCACTATCAATAAATTAATTACAAAATAAAATAAATAAACAGCTTTTAAATCGATAAATAAAAACGACAGTTCGCTTTGTTATTACATATTACGTTACTGTTATTAATTTTATTAAGATTTGCTTATAAATAATAGAGTTACAATTGCTAGAAAGTCAATGTAATGGTTATTTTATGATTTTTTTCTATGGAGAACATTTTCCGAAAACGTATTTTGGAAACAAAGGTCCCCCCACAAATATGATCAAGGTTAACATATATTTTTTTCTCCGCTCTAAAATTTATACATTAGGCTAAATAACTGTTTTAAGAAGCCTGTTTTACTATGTACAGCGCCTTAAGAGTTCATGGTAAGCGGGCTGATCTTAGTACGTTTCCCAATCCCAATGGACATAATTATAATATTGAAATAATTTGGCGCCAGTGTATGAAACTTAATAATTCCAATTCAATTTGGTCGGAATTAAATTGGAAAGTAAGCCCACTGCCCACTGATCTGCCTCTTCTGATGTTAGGAATAATAATATCATTTAGTCTTAGTAGGTATTTATTAAGAACATAATTGTAATAGTAGAATTGAATAATTTTACAGTACGTAAGAAATCATTATCATTAGAAGAAAAAATTGCCAGGGCGCAAGAGAAGGTTAGACAACGGGCTGAAAAACGGAGACAACAGTATAATAATGATATGCTACTACGTGGTAGTGGATCTGCAGTAAATGATACTTCAAATGACACTGAATCGCTTCTTATACAAGAACCAACAGCTGTTACTATTCATAAAACCCAATTTATCCATGAACAAGAATTAGTAAACTCGTCAGAATTTGAATTCTCACATGAGTCTGGTGAAGACACTTCTGCCAAAATCGACGACAATCCTCAAGTCGAAATCGACAGAAAAAAAGACGTTTTGAAAAATGATAGTACTTCAGAACGAATCCTTACAGAAAACAATTTCACGAATGAAACTAATGTGTTGGAGCCAACTAATGAAACAAGCGAGAGTAATGTTGCACCAAAAACTAAGTCCGTGGAAACAGTTACAGATTTATTAAACGAACCATCGAAAAATGCCAATCCTATGACGTTAGATGAACAAACTATAAATAATTGTGAAGCAAGAACGCAAGAAATTTCCGAAAAAATCAATATTTTTGTTAGTAACGACAGTGGCCTACATGAAATTAAAGATGATGGTACTAGTGACTATTTGTCGAGTCTAGAAAACGAGCCATCAGTTGATTCTATCGAAAATATTTTGAAAATAACTGTTAACGACGAAGGTGATGTAAAAAAAGATGTAAGTTTAATACCCGATAACAACAACTCACTTACACAAACAGTTTCCGATACGGTAAATGATGTCTTGACGATTGAAAGTGATACGATAAATCAGCCAAATAACGTAGAAGAAACTCAGACCCAACAATCAATTAACGACAACATCATTGACAATTCTGACATCGAAATTAATGCCGAGGCTAATACTATTACTTTATGTTTTAAAGAATCGCCTGCTTTGGAACTACAAAGTCCATTAATCAATTCGGACATACTTGAATCTCTGCCGGTGACAGACACTGATTTTGAGACAGCTACACTTACCGCCCGACATTCTATTGATGATGAAATAAAGCAAGATGCTTTTAAAAACGATTGTTTAAATCTTGTGGAATCTGATATTATCGTTCAAAATCCGCAAGATAGTAACGGAAATATCGAAACTACCCTAAATATTTCCAATGATGGCAAAATTCATACAAATACGCAACAAGTAAATGAAGTTAACACTAATGATATAGTTAATAACTCTATTATAGTATCTGCAAATGTAAATGATGACATTGAAAACAACAAAAACAGCACGTCGACAAAAAATAGTGCAAGCCCTCAAATTAGTAATCAAGATAGCAATATGGATTTAGAAACTGCAGCAATCACTATACAAAAAGTATTTCGCACGTTTTTGTTTAAAAGTAGAACATCTACTTTTGAAGATTCGGGTACTGACGAAACTAATTTTATAGATAATGATGAAAAAACTAAGGTAGGTATTAGCCATAAACTATTTTTATGAGTTTCGTGACGTTAAACTTCTAGAAATAACAATATTTGTACCTCATATATTTCAGGTAGAATGCGATTTTCCCGTTGGAGGTGGTTTGAATATGGATAGGAGGCCACATGGAATTACTAGAATGGATACAGTATTGCAAACAGTCAACGAAGAAAAGTCGCTTTCGTTATCTACCGATGATTCATCAACATTGTCTAGTGCTGCTACTGTAATTCAAGCACATGTTAGAGGGTTTTTGGTTAGAAACAAACTTAATTCTAATAAAACGATTTCTACAAATTCTTTAGCTGCTAGTAATTCAAATGAACCATCACTTACGTCACTCGAAATAGAAAATGATCAAAATAAAAATAAAACTAAACTCAATATTCATATAGTTCCTGAAGGAGGTAATTATTTAAGTCGAGATGAAAGTCTAATAACTTCGATGGACTTATCTCTCGATAGCAGCCCTCCATCGTCTATTAATTTGCATCCTTTGGGTTATGATAAAAGTGAGAGACGAAAGCAGTTGAAACGAGAAGACGCCATTCAGTCTATTTCGCCGCCAAGTAACAACAGTGGAAAATTAAGTGAAGAGGCAGATTCTGTCAAAGAATTTCCTCCCCACGATCAAGTGGAAGAGCATCAGGATTCCTTAAAATATGACACAGAAAGCGTTAAAATCGCTCATGTGGAAAATGGTAAATTTGAAATTAATACCGACTTAAACGAAAAGGATTCAGGCAATATGACTAGCGAAGATCAATCAAAAATAAATTTAAAGCAAAATAATTCGCTGTCAGAACACGGTTCTGATGAAACGGATGTTGTAAGTCCTTTTATATCAAATGAAGATAGGTCCGATTTAAAACTCATGCATTCTGGAGAGTTTCATGATGCTGTGCTTCCCACAAAGGTGTCTCGCAGTGACACATCCGTCGCCAGTGGTGAGTGAAGACATCTATTATCAGGTGATAATTACTTCCGTTCTATCAAGGCCATCGCATGAACTGCTATTCGGTAACTCTTTGCCGCTTGCCTTGTAATGTAACGTAGATGTGATAAGTAGTAAATAACAATTATACGTAGGATTTGCATCGTCATTGCGATTAAAATGCGGTGTTAAATATAAAGTAACAATAGTATACAATGCCAGTAGATGCAGCTATACACTCTTGGCAATTAATAATGTAGTCATTACCGTTGAATAGAAATCTTTATCTGCTGTAGGGTATGTCGTTTAGTTATGAATGCTCATTCTATTGCTGGTAGATTTCATTATCTTTCGTGTTCCGTAGTTCACTAATAATTACACTTAACAATCAACAGTATTTTCGCTAGTAACCAAATTTTAGTGCCTAATAATGATAAAAGCTGTAAGAGCTTAAAATCTTTTGTGTGATTCACATTTTATTCTTACTTAAATATTTCTTTTTTTTTTCAGAATTCAAGAATGTACTGGTGTATTTTTTGCTTTGGAACCATTCATAGTGTTATCTTATTGGTATTGTCAATGCAATTTTAACAATAATAATAAAGCACCCGTAGTAATTTCGTTTTAGTTTCATTCATTTCGTTTTCTTATTGCCCAAATGTAAGCCCATTTGAACAATTCGTTTAATTGAAGCCTGTAGTGGCGGAGGCCAAGCATACATGATCTATCGGAAGCTCCAGACAGTTGGTGACTATAGTCACACTTGGTTCCCAGAAGGGTAGGTAGAGACCACGGATTTGATTGTCATACTTGATTCGCTCTTTCCTCACCACATTCTTCATACTTGTGCAACTATCTAGCTCGTCCACCTGAGATAAGTCTTTATCAATCTGACCTTTTAGTGGTGATTTTTTTTTCGGTTAAGTTCAATGAAAGCCTTTGTTCACACTCAGCACTTGGCTCATTTGGTAGTATCATATTTATATGAGTATGTACCTATAAGCTTATTACGTACTAAGCATCCGTTAACTTTTTTACTTTAGTCACTCCAAGACACTTATCTTTTAATGAAATAAAGGTAGATATGTATGTCAAGACCTCATCCCCCAGCTTGTTCTACCAGGTGGACCGACGATATCGTTAGAGTTGTGGACAACCGGCGCACGATGTCAAGTCAGGTTGTGGCGGCTCCCGGATTTGACTAACAGACTCACACACCATATATACTATCTTATCAAAGTTCTCATATGCACTGCCTTTTCAGGATTTGGAATGACTTGCCCACGTAGGTAGATACCTATGTGGCCGTCGACACAAGTACCTAAGTTAAATATTAATAATTGTGGTATTACCATTGAGAACTATACCGAACCCGTAGTAAATAGATCAGCTAGTGAGCTGGTAACTATGGCTGCTATGACTGCTAAACTACCGAAACTTTAGGTTTGGCTGTAAGTTCGTTATTTTCAAGTGTAATTCTTTGTTAATCTAAAAGCAACGCTAAGGAATTGTAAGAGTAAAATATAAATCTCATATTTTTATATTTAATAAGTTTGGTCGGGCATTAAAAAGCGCATAATTTCGATCACCTGTCTTATGTTTTTGTTTAGGAGGAGGTTATGTATTTTGATTTTGGCGACACTGAACTGCTGAGATCGCATTATCTGTGCCCCAGATTAAAAACTACAAGGCAATTTTAATATTTTTCCGTAATGATTTTTTAGTTCTGTGGTATACAAATGTCACTCAGACATATTGTTAATTATTTTGTCTAACTGTCATCTTGAGTACTTGACTTCGCAATTACGGTTCCAATTTCCGATGTCTATAATTATTTAAGTATGTATTGAAAAGCGTGTTCTTAAAATACCATAAAGTTAGTTCATTAAGCTCTTGACCTACCTATGCCTCACGGCTCACGAACGCATCTCGTTAGGAAGTAACTGTTCTGTGATTCCGTGAGGTTTCCAGTAATAATAATTCACTGGGCTATATAATATTTGTGTATTTAAAATAATGCCGCTGCCACCAGCTTTAGCTGCACGTCTTGCTAAGAGAGGAATTCTTAAAGCTACAACTGACTCTGAGCCCAGCAAAGAAGGTCCTCCTGTTCAGGCAAGTGAGGAAATCATAGCGGAAGATTATGATAATAAACTTGAAGAGCGTGCCAATAAGGAACACTTTTGGGAAGGGATAGAGGGTGTTAATGTTGATCCTATCAAGGGTCATAAAGGTTGTCCAAATAAAAGTAATATCTATCATGAATGCTCTAAGTATTGCGTCAAAAGATGGAAATCCGGCAAATTAATCCCTAGTGAAACCTATTTGGAATACAAAAAGAAAGCTTTGGAGCTGTGGCCTTTACCACCCGGTTGGGAAGAAGTTTATGATGAAGGATTTGGTCAGCATTACTTTTGGAATGTTCACAACAATTTGGTATGTTGGATGCCACCAGCCCATCCAAATGCAGTCCCTAGTGAAAGTGCAGCTCATTTACGGGAAGAAAATCTATTAAAGGAAGGTGATGAAAGTGATGAGAGCAGTGAAGCTTCTGATCAAGAAGTACCCCAACAATCACATAGAGAGAAAAAACAAGATCGCAGGGAAAAAGAGAAAGATCAGGTCCATCACAGGAATAAAAGACAAAGGCTTAAAGATAATGATTTAGATCCAATGGACCCAGCTGCTTATTCTGACATTCCAAGGGGAAAATGGACTTCTGGTTTGGACACATATGCTAAAACGGGAGTGGATACCACTGCTTCAGGTTCACTTTACCAGATGAGACCCTATCCTGCTCCTGGGGCTATACTTGCTGCAAATGCTAAACAATCATCTCCATCACCTTGATTAAACTATGATATGATTAAATGATTACACACTGTAAGGATTCATTACAATTTGTCTTGTAAAATGGGTTTTAATCATATTGAATAATAATACTACAATGATGAACTTTAGAAAATAATAAACCTTTATTTTTTATATATTGTCATCACACAACTATTATCTGTAAGGGTAGTATTGCCATGTGTGAAGCTTCGAATATTCAGAAGGGCTTACATTTTATATTATAATATCATTAGACTTACATCTCAAACATCAGGTGTGACATAAAAATAAAATAAAATGTATATGCATCATTTTATAAGAAATTCATTTATTTCTTTTACCAGAATAAAGAAGACATGTCTTAGAATAATTGTTTCCACTTATTTTGGCCTAGTAATTTATCCAAATGCATACCTACTGTATAATTACTGGTTGTAGAATATATAATCAAATTTTTTAGACTAAATTGTAGTTTAGTTTCTTTTTGTGACACTAAAGTAATACTGACTAATTTATAACAATTTTTACTGCCTTTGTTACCTACTGGTATAAACATTTACCTTAGATTTAAATGCTGGTTATTTAATCTGCTTAGCCTTTACCCGATTTTAATTATATACAAAAATTTACATTACAAAATGTTTAACAACATTATTGATTATTTAACTTTTTTACAGATTTTATCATCATTGATAAATTTAGTTACTAACAATTATATTTCTTAAACAATAAATACACAATACGTCAATGCAAAAGTATGTGATATTTTTGTCAGTCAAATTTTTTTTATTAACTCTGGATTATATTGATTCAGCAATTCTTAGTTACCGTTCGTGTATTTGTTTTCCGTAGAGATACTTATCAGTAGATCTTCCGAGTTTAACAGACCAATCGTGCTTTCTATTTTGGTAGATGAATCTGTAAAAAAAAGTAACAGTTACTAAGTTTAGAACAGTAGAATCAACTGAATATAATCGCCATAAAACTATTAAGAAATTTTTTTTTGATTGACTAGCTTCTCCCAGAGTTCGCTTGACAGTCAAGCCATTGCCATGTAATAAACACACATAACATTGATAAGTTTACTCTAGACATGATATTTTGTCAGAGAGGTGTTAGTGCGAAGCTGCCTCTGTTGGGCTAGTTCTTAAAGCAGATTTTGAGATGGCGTGAGCTATTAGACGAATTTGTAGACTGTAGACTAGGTATGTACTGTATAGGTCTTGTCAGGTATTTTGGTTGCGAGGATATGCTCGGTAGCAAGCTGGTGACGCAATTTAGAAAAAAAATCGTGTCCTTAATCATACTACAATTACTTGACAATCAGATGGATGAACTATTGAACATAGTTTGTTGAGTGCATGCTTTTCATAGTGCGAACTAAACTTAAACATTACCTGATTTTACAACAACAACGTAAGGTGTTATGTCGAGCATTCGCGAGACTAATCCTAATGTCGGCTTGTGCGCGAGGTCCACTTTATAGAACTTTTTGACGGTGAATTTATCGAGACCTTCGGACGTGGAGCCCGATAGGTTAGCTAGCCGTCGGCGAGCATTGTCCGCTGTGAACACACCCACTACAGATCTGAAACACAAGTATTATTTATTTATAAATATATTATTATAATGCAGTCGAGTTATAATCCTAAACAACGGTTATAATGGCTTGGGCCAATAAGAATGAAATAATTATATTAATGCATGTTGTCTTGTCAATTCCTCTATGGTCTTTATTCCACCTGGCCTGCAATTTTTTGTTATAATCCTAGTTCCCTGATTATTTCATTTTACCTTGTAACTATTGCGACTCCTCTAATCGACCACAATCTACTAAAAGAGGTACTTTTATGGTAAAAGTAATTACCATTAACTATTCACTGTTACTGGCATATAAAGTTATTAAACTAACAGATGCTATGTGAGTGTAGACATAGCATACATCTCGTCACTGTGTTGAACCCAAGGTACATCAACTGATTGTTACTTGTCGCGCACAGCGTCTTCACGAACCAAATGTTCCAAGAAATATATAACTATGTAAGTATACAGCGATAAGCACAGAAAGAGGAAAATCATTAGACAGACTCATCTAAAATATTAAGTGAATTCAGAAAATTTAGACATGTTTAGGTTTTGGTTTGGCAGATGTTGTTTAGTGATTGATGTGTTTCTTGGCAGATGTTGTCAAGTATTTTTTTTTATAAATTATTATTAGTTTCATTGAATAAAAACGCATTCGTGCTCTCGTGAGTATCTATGCGTAGTAGGATTCTCAGCTTAACAAGATGGCAGAAGATAAATAAGTGTGATATTAATATAACGATAATACAGACATAACTACTGTATACAACACACTTTTTTATCGCGTTTACGAGATCTGTAGTACTTCGACTTCTTACACGGACTAAGACTGTATGCTTTGCTTACCCTTTGTCATCGACGACCGTCAACACCGGCGCCGTACTGTTTTTCAACGTGGCCAGAGCCTCTGTTGGCGTGCTGCAGTGGGACACACTTTTGAGAGGTTGCACCATATCTTGCGTCACTAGCTTGCTCCACCATCTACAAGATACATAGACCACTATTAAGAAACTGACGTTAGTTTGGTTGCTAAGCGCGACTGTTGAGCATGAGGTCACGGTTCGGGCAGTGTTTCTGGGTTTTTCTATTAGGTAATTCTCAGTTTGGATTTCTGCCCGGTTGATAGCAATAGGTTCGCCCCCTATTACATTGGGTCTTATAACATCACTGACGAAATGTGGGTGTAACACAGTCATCTCTGCCTGCCCCTGCACAGAATACAGGCGTGATGTGTATTTATATATTGTAGAAAACGTGTTGACAACGCGCAGAGGACGCGCTAATCAAAAATGCGCGTTGTCAGCGCATACAAAATATGTGGTGTGCAAAGGCCCTCCATAACGTAACGCCACCATCACTTACGACCATACTGAAACATCTAAATGTATAACTTGAAGCTAAGAAAAATACAGTAGTCAGGTGTAGGTGATGGAAGGTAGGTATAGTACTAGTAGTACCTACAGGCCTAACTAGCCGAAGCATTTGTGATGTGGTATTTACGTGTCTAAAGTATTTTAGTAATGAACTCATAATTAAAATTTTCAATCAGTTCTAGGTTTTTTGCTTATTATTACCATTATCTCTCAGAAAACATGTGTGTGCTTTAATAACATGATAACACCAGTGACACCGAGCAATTATTGTTGACGTAAAATAATGATTTCTTATATTAACGTGTCGCAATTTTACCAAATTGATTAGTTTATCTGTAAGGAAGGTCAACGTCTATAGTTTGGCGAAATATGTTGTGGATGATCGGTAATATGTCAGTTATGTGTTGATAAGAATAAGCATATCGACACCGATTTGCGATTGTTCCCAGCAATCATGATATTATTGTATGTATATTACTCAATATGCTGTAACATGTGATGAAAACATAATTATTATACTATGGAAACTGAGAAAAGGTTGCAACAACAAATACCTGCACGTGAGAGTTATTACATGTGTCCTCTCCACTCACTAAAGAATAAAATATTTATCAATTATAATGATTCATAGAGTAGCATGAGTTACTATTTAGTTTTTATTTACTTTATTATGTTATGCAATTAATTAAAAACAGCGTATTTGAAGGTTTTGCTTTGTGAAATCGCTCAGTAGTGAACATTACTAAACAAAATTTTCTGTTCACACTTCTGATATTATGTTCTTCCCATGTCAAACTACACAACATTGACACAAGTCGGTATTCATGTAAGTCATCCACTCATCCGGTAACCAGTGTGAGAGTGGTACTCTCGGTCTGAACATGCTCCACTTGCTCGGGCCACTAAATATATAAGCGTATACCGTCGACTCGAAAAGAAAACGGACCAATACTTACGGCAGGTGGTCCTTCTTCACGAGTGGCTGGAAACTCCTCGCTTCCATCCACTGGTCGGATATGAATTTAGTCATGTAGTTGCGGATGTTGTCAGGGAGCAACACGACACATTTCTGGCCTTCCTTCAGAGACCGGGCGGCCTGGATGGCACCCCACATGGCCGAGCCACTGCTGCCACCTACAAAAAATAAATGCTATATAGACATAAAGTCTGATTTCGTATTTAATTATTTTAACGCATCGAATAGTACAGCTACGCATTTCTATTAAGGAACAAAAAAGGCGATTTTCTTTAAATTAACCTTAAAAAAATACACATCAAAGGTTTGCTGTAAGAGAACTTAATTTTTAGTCAAGCTCGTCTGAGTACTTTCATGTTGTAAATTAGTAACTGTTTATTTTTGTGTACAATAAAGAAGTAAGGGTCAAAAAAGTTCTCACCGCAGAGTAACCCCTCATCTTTAATAAGTCTACGCGCCATGTCTAAAGAAGTCTTGTCCTCGGTCTTCACCCATTTGTCAATCACTCCTCTGTCGAGGGCACTGGGCAGGAAGTCGTAGCCGATACCCTCCACCTATAGGACAAAATAATATGGTCCATAATGAAAAGTAACAAGCATGTATGGAAACGTTAATGTTTGTCATTTCAATCCATGAAAAACACCTGTTTTACGAAACATAGGAAGCGTTTCCTCCGGATGTTTGCGTTAGTATACCTTAACTAACACTGCAATGAAAAAAGGTATCTACCTACATACATGCCATGTTAATTTGTGAAACTACCATACTAAATAATTGAAAATACCACTTTGATATAGTCATAATCAGGTAACTAAGCTACGTAGGCCCTAAAACCGCCGCCGCTATACTGCTTCCTAATATTATAGTTGAGAATATAAACATATTAATAATATAGTCGCATATTTTAGGTCTGCGAATCGTGCCCACCCACATTAAGCACTCAAGTGAGTGATCTGCAATTAGTAGTTAGTATCAAGTTACAGTTATTCAGTAATAAACTATATAATACTGTAGGTATAAGAAATAGAGTTATTACAAAAGTTTTTACAAGTAGTTGGAACATAAACAGGCAAATCGTATAATATTAATATTGATATCTGCATGTTTACATAGAATTCTGTCCAAGTGTTCGACGACCGGATGATGTAAGTGTGCATCATACTACTGGAATGAAAAATATTTTCATAACTTCTGATATTAGCCTAAGTTGAACATAAACGTCACCAAGTGTAACAAAAACAATTAATTTTATCAGCGTATTGTGTTTGATCTCAACGCGTTACGAGCGGCAGGTCACGGCACGTCACGGCAGGTCACGGCACGTGCACCGCATGAACTTCATGCTAATTCATCCGCGACCAATTGATTATGCTTCTCAGATTACATCAAACGCCCAACTTTTACAATCACACCAATAACCACTGTAAGTACTAAGCCAAATACGGTGTGCCTGGTTACGAGTCTATATGTTACTTTTAAAGTCCGTATTTCGGTAAATCCTTTACAACCAAATCTCTTTTACAAGTAAATCCACAAATTTACCAACATGAGTTGGTAATGTTAGGATTTTTATGATCTATGATGATTTTTCGGACTTATACCATCAGGATTTGGTAAATAAAAAAGGTTTTAGTAAAGACTGTCGGTAAATGTTAGCTTTGAAAATACATCTACCTAAGAGCTCGTTCGTTGCTGTGGTCTCAGTTTTAACATAACCAATATTTCACAAAAGATAGGGCAAAAAATATGAATAATTTTAAAATGCTTCTAACTAGAGACGAGCCTACTATGAGTTGGGTCCACTAGGCGACTACTTGGCCTAGCCGATAATTGTTTTTGGTATTTCCGGGTCGCATCGGTAACTTGAGAATGTTCATCACACTAGTACCTAATGTTTACGTACGGGCTGAGTTTAATTTAGAAAAATAAAAGATAATCCAGTAAATGACACAACTAAGACAATTTATAAATAGTAAAAGTATCTACTTATTTAATTGAAATGGAATCATGTCGAAGAAGAAATCACGTGTATGGACTTTCTTTAAAGAATTTAAGGATTATATCAATAAAATGTAGATCTCTACTTTAAGCGTTTCAATATTCCCATTTGTTCAAAAAATAATTTAGTAAGTAGTATATTAGTTGAGCTGATTATTAGGTGATCAAATCACTTGATTTTTTATCAGTCAAAGCTGTTATGTATTGATACTACGTGGTCTTAGGTACTGGTAAGTGATGCGGCTGCCGCACTACCGCTCCGGTCACTCGCAGCGCCGGCGCTCGAGGACGGCCAGCCTTACGGTTACTATATGCACTACGCGGATAGTGCTAATTTCAGGTTCCGGTTGCGGTTATGGCTAGCCACCACCCGATTAGCCGCAGTTGCAACCGCATCTTGCGGTCGGCCGCACGGACAGCCGCAATGCGGCTAACCGCACTGTGCGTATGTACCCTTACAGTAACGTATAAACACCCTAATTTTATGCAGTCTAGTGTCTAGTCCCATAAGTCTATTGCGTGACCGGGAACAACCTGAGGAGATAGTTGAGCTTCTCAGGTATTGGTATAATCACCAGATTAACCAGGTCAGATGGTCGGGTGCTTTGTCTGAGACGTATGGTCTGGAACATTCCAGACGGGGAGGTCAGACCACCCTGCCTTACACCACATGGTGTAAGGCAGGGTGGTCTGACCTCCCCAGCGCTGTTCAGCTTGTATGTCGATCAGTTGATCGGGGAACTAAGCAGCACAGGGGTTGGATGTTCGGTAGATGGTAAAATCATAAATAGCATATCTTACGCGGACGACATGGTGCTGCTGAGTCCCTCGATTGAGGCACTCAGACGATTGCTTGAGGTTTGTGAAAGATACGCCTTGACTCACGGCCTCCTGTACAACGTGAAGAAGAGTGTGTTCATGGTGTTTGGGGTTGCTGCAAAGGGTCACAGGGCAGTGCCGCCAGTGTACTTATATGGTGTTGCTCTAAACAGAGTGCCTTGTTTTAAATACCTTGGACACAAACTAGTCGAGGATCTTAATGATGACCAGGACATAGAACGGGAACGGAGAGCGTTGTCGGTCCGATGCAATATGTTCGCCCGTAGGTTTGCAAGATGTACGAGACCGGTCAAGATCACCCTTTTCAAGGCTTATTGTCAGTCTTTTTACACATGCAGCCTGTGGGTCAAGCATACGCAGAGGGCCTACAACGCTCTTCGGGTCCAGTACAACAACGCCTTCCGGGTGCTGTTGGGGCTACTGCGATTCTGTAGCGCGTCAGCCATGTTTGCTGAATCTACTACAGATAGTTTTTCAGCAATCATGAGGAAAAGAACGGCATCATTGTTACGCAGGATTCGTGGGGGTGCCAACGGCATACTGAAGGTGATCGGGGATAGGCTGGACGGCGTTTTCCTGGAGTATTGGACCCGTATGCACAGTTACGGGTCTGATACTGCAGGAAAATACATGAATTAAATTGTATTGTATTGTAGGTTTTATTTTGTTTGTTTTTTATTATAAGTAAGTACTAACATAGTTACGTAAGTTGTATCACTAACAAAATATGGAGCAAGTTTCCGAAATAAACGTTTTATTATTATTATATTATTGCAAAACTAGAGAATACTAAATTCTTTTGAGTGGCATATCTATTTTATCATGTTGTTTTCATAGTTACTTTGATAAGTGGTATATAAATAAAAACAATGTGATGAGTAATTTAACACCAATCAATAATATATATCTTCTTCTCTTTGTGTAGTTCGCGAACGATGAACGAATAGGAACCGTATCTTCGCACTGAACTAAAAGAAACGTTTCCGAACGCTTTTTTGTAATCGGTCTAATAGGTCAAATAGTTCTTTTCGATCTCGTACATTGTAAACCGCGCGATCATATTGTGCGAACGAGAACGAGACATGAAATAATAATATCTCTAAGTAGTCTGTGTTACAAAACGTTTTTTTATAAGCGATCGACCAGAATGACAGTCCTAAGCATGTTCAAATATGAAGGAAAATCAAATATTATATACCTATGTAAAATTAATACAATAGTAACTATCTCGGTTATTTTATACATAATATTATGTAGATGTCTAGTTCCTAAACGTAGTGATAAATTACAATGTCTTTGTTAGTACTTAGTTGAGAGCGTATTTGACTATTTGCTCTGTGGTTCGCGCTGTGCTCTTTGAAAATGCTGACCGAGAGCGAAGACCCATTAGAGCTATTAGAACTAATAGAATGAACTAGTTCACTGTCCGAAATGAACTAGTTCGGAGCGATCTTAAAAATGACCGAGCAGGCACAAGACTAACGCAGATAATTATGAATTAAAAATTATGAATAAATTTATCGAACGCAGTATCGTAATGCGTATATGTATCTAGTGCATTATGTAACCTAGCCCATAAGCATAGCATACATACTACTTACATAGCAAGATGGATTATGTCGACTTGGCATACGAAATTGTTACCATGTGAAATGGATTTAAAACTTGCGATTTAGCTATTAACTTAACATCACGCCTGTATGGGGTACAGGCGTATGACCATCCCCCGAAGGGGTAGGCAGAGGTGTACCTATAGAACCTAAGCCTAAAACAATATGTAAAGACTCTTTTTTATCTGGCATGCATAACTTCCTCATTAAACCCTTAAACACTGGAAGTGCTATCTGAATACCTATGTGTGAAATAGAAAACACATTAGTGTCGAATTGGGGAAAATGTTTTTTACTTTTCTTACATTAGCTAACATCAACAATGTTCCGCGTTGTAAGTGTATATTGCTTACCTCGTAAACCTGCACGTCCGTTTCATTCATCACTTCAGGCTGAGCGAGTATGGATCCATAGGGATCTACGCCGACGACCACGCAGTTGGGGCAGCGCTCCTTGATCTTGTGCGCCACGCCAGAGATGGTGCCGCAGGTGCCCGCACCTATTACCACCATGTCCACGTCATCATCGAGAGACCACAGGATCTCTTCAGCGGTGCCGTCGAAGTGAGCCAGAGGGTTGCAAGGGTTATTGTACTGTAACGTAAATAAATCAGCAAATTATAAATATTTTACCATGTTACTGCCACAATTTAGAAGTCAAAAACATTACAAAATAATGGACAGTTACATCATACATCCCATTAATATCTTCATAATTATCTCAAGTAAGTTTCTGTTTGCTAAAAAACCAATAAATTTATTCATAATTTTCAAGTCTGTCTATTCAAATAGTAATCCAAACAATTTAAATAATAAAAAAAAATTGTTTTAATACCATACAGTATTTGAATTTGAGTAATTAAGTAGTTCTATAATTTTGATTAGTGTACCTGATCCAAAATAACTGCATCAGGAATCTCTTTAGCAAGTCTGTGTGCCACCATAATGTTACTAGTGGGGTCATCCCATGCAGCTTCAGTGGGAGTCCGGATGATCTCTGCTCCCAGTGCTATCAGGGTGTTCACCTTCTCATCAGACATTTTTTCTGGTAACACTATTATACATTTGTATCCTGCAAGAAATTTATGTAATTTAACTTCATGTTCATGAGTTCCTATAGTTATCTATTATAAAACACAAAAGAACAGACAAGATAACTTGTTCTGCATAATTTATTATACATTTTATTGATCACATAAACAATGTAATATGTTATTAGTGATTTATGCAAAATTCTCAGATATATCATCATTTAGCCACACACACACACACACACACACATATAAACACTATTTCCTGAAGTGTTTTTTATTTTTTATTATTAATTTTACTGAAATTTAATTTGGTTATTTATTTTATGTAAGCAACATTCATATAACTCAATGTCTGACTAATATTCTAAATAGTTTTTAAGTTTTTCTTAATTTTATTTTGTTAAACTACCTATGTTCCTTTAACCAAATAACCTGCTATTAATTAAATAGAAATCTCACCCTCACGGAGGTAAGGCCTGGTGATCTGTGATACAGGTTTTACCTACAGCAGACACCAGTCTCTAATAATTGTCCAATTGTAGATGTAATGTATGTATGAGAATGAGAAAATAAATAAATTTATTATTATTATTATAGCCATAACTTAATGGCAATAATATTTCTTATGACTAGGTCAGTCACAAACTGCTATTAGCCTTGGTTTTTCAACATAGCACATAACATAACATGAGTGAGTGAATGTTAGTGTGAAGGAATGTATGTAAGAGTGTTATTGTGTGTGAAATACAGGGTTTAGATTGTTTAGAAGTGCAAGTCTAATAGTAATAGTAACAAGACTGTGGAACAATAAATAATCTTCCAAAAAATTAAAATTATAATGTTTTTTATTTACCTCTGACTGCAGATGCTAGAGCTAAGCCAATTCCTGTATTCCCAGATGTTGGCTCCACAATAACAGACTTGCCCGGCTTTAACAGTCCCCTTTGCTCAGCGTCAATCACCATGCGGTGAGCAATGCGGTCCTTCACAGATCCACCAGGATTTAAAAACTCACATTTGGCATCTGTTGAATTAAAGAGAAATAGAATAATCACATACTTAAAATGAAATTTAAGTTATTATAAATAAATACCTATGTGACAATATGATGCATATTATTGTAATCTTTGGCAAAATGTTTTGTAAATGCAGTCGGTATAAACATTTTAACTTTTGCATTACATGGGTATAAGGACATTTGTCGTTTCAAATTTAAAAGCATTGAAAATAATTTTTCTCTAGTGATATTTACACAGGGGATGGACAGGAAAGAACAATAATTACAAGTGGAATGGGTACTTTAACAGAATGACTGTTTCCTAAAACCCATATAAATGAAGTTAACTTTTAATCAATAATAATATTTTTGAAACTACTTACACATGTCACATTTAATACCTTCATCTTTAGGTATTTTTGTAAGCTTCACCAGTGGAGTATTACCAATTACATTTAGTATGTCTGGATAAGTTTTCTGATTTCTATCACTGTAAATAATTTGATAGTTTAGTACACTGAAATAAACTTGCATCACTTATTTTGATTTCATTAGGTACTTACAGAGCTTTAACAATGTGCGGCATTTCTTTGAGATTAAAGAATTTCCTTTCCGCATTTTCTTTATTGTTCACTTTCACATGGTTAGACATTTTAAACATTTACAGTGAAATTCAACTTTTTGGTTATAAAACTCTGTTATCAAATATTACACGCTTCATAAAACTGAAGTAATTTTGTGAGTATAAAATGCAGAAACTGAATGTAACTTAATTAAAAATATTTAATACAATAAATAGTTATTTTATTGGTAAGGTACTAATTTAATCAACCTATATTAACTGCACGTCACTTCACTAGCCCCGCCGGAACGCTAATCAGCTAATGAGCGGGAGAAAATGTTTAGAATTGACATATCAGTCACTCAACCAGCGCTAACAACCAGCGCGATTAAATACTGAATTATATCAATTGAATGAAATAAAACACTGAACAAACAAGTATACAGTATTATTATTGCAGTATTTATAAGTAAACTTGTTGTTATACTCATTAACTCATACGGCTAGTGAAATTATCTGTGGACAATGAGTAACTTCTCTGTGTAATGTTATTATTTTATTTTGCTTTTGATCACAGAACATCACTATCCTAGATTATCCTTTGATCATGATCAGAGTCAGACGGTGTTCTGTGTGGTTCTGTATTTTGAGAGTATGATAAGTATTTAGGTAAGGTTTATTTAATTAGGTATTTATTAACTAGTGTCTAGTGTGTCGAGTCCGCAAATTATTTGCAAATAGCTACATATGCACCTAGTTAATCAAGATAAAAACATGATAAATCGAAAGAATCCTAATGTCGCCCCATGAGTACCAATAACTTAAGTGTTCTTTCGTTTAAGGGTGTCGGTGGTTGCGGTGTAGGTAGTAATTAGTTAATCAGCGATATCGGGCAGGGATAACTGCTCATTGTGCTGCCAAACGGGCAATTGAAGTAGGCTTACAATCACTCGGGGAGGTTCTCAGGGTCTCTACATGCAGTCCATAAATTTAAATACCTATTAATAGCACCACGTACTCAAGATTTGTGCCGGGCTAATGGGCTCGCCTCGTTTGGACTTACTCATAGATATCTACCATGTCTGTTAAATTTTGTGTGTCCTAACTGTACACCTCTGTTTATACTTTCGGGGAATACAGGCGTGATGTTGACATGTTGCTGTGTTTTATATATTCTTACTTTCTACTTTCTTAAGCTGATACCCATAGCTACTAACTGCCCTAACTAGTTACCACACCTAATAATGTATAATGCCTATGTTAAGTCTTCTCAGGTAAAGGGCAGTGGCATCAAAAATTAAATACAAATATTTCTATGTTAAAACTTTATTCAATAAATTAGAAATATGTAGGTACTCAATAATATTCGTGGGAAAAAAATTTGGTATAATTAAAGGTAGTTAGTTATACTTATGAATAGATATAAGTGGATGTAGCGGTCGTTTTATCAGGATCTGTTTTAAATGTGATCTTGATGAGTAATAATATAATCCAGGACGATTTCTGAGGTAAGGATACCTTTCGGTATATTCCCTGAAAATTAAAAATAGTACCATTATCACATGCGGTAGATTATGTAGGTATACTACTTAGGTATGTAGATATAAATGACAAACTGCATATATGCTTCTACAGTTTCTGTAGCTTTACTCGGTCTCTACAATTGTATTTGGGAACAACTAAACATTTTAAACTCTATTTCTGTCATTAGCAAATTGTGACTCTCAAAATAGGTCGGGCGGCGCGGGCGATACAGGAACTTACATTTATTAATAGGGTAGGTACGTACCTGTTGCCATGGTATGTGCTAATCTATGTCTATTAACGTGTGTAACGGTAGTGCCTAACCGTCAATAAAAATGAGGAATAGAGTGATGTTAACGTACAAACTTAGTATATTTCAATAATCACCTTTGATGTCTCCTTTGACATATTCTTCCACGACCACTATGAACGGAGCTATGTCCAACATTCTTGATGCTAGGCCTACGGTGGGATTTCCTTTGTTTTCGGTGATAACATAATGATTCTTCATCACATGTTTTAGGACAACTTCGTTGAAATCGAGACTCCCTTTCTTCTTGGGATTTGTGGCTTCAGATCTTAAACTATTCTTAGACACAACGCCTTTTAGTAATCTAAAACACATAATTAAGTACTCAGTTAAATTCTGAAATAAATTGTTATTAGAGGACACGAGATATTGTTTGTAAAGAAATAAGTCAAATTTTTCTTTTGACGATACGCTGTTGTGTTCTCTAAAACTTTAACTTCTTGCCACAATCATATCCAAAGTAGGTAGTAGTAGTGGTAGGTATAGGACAACAAGCATGAAATATACAATTGATCAATTATCAGAAATCTTAGTCAAACCAGTAGATACTATGAACACAAAACCGTAATGAAATCAGATAACGTTATCGCGAGTTAAAAGGTCATTTAAAGATTTTTAACTGCGATAGGTCTGCCTATTGTACCGACATGTTCCATTGTTGCCGTAGGTATCTTTACATTGTTATAATAATATATTAACAATTCGGAAGAATGGAAAAAAAATTAAATTGTTACTAAAGTAAGAAGAGCAACTGTGACACAATAAATAGTTGACTCGGCTTCGAAACTTTTTAAAAAGGGGGAATGATGTAGGAATATTGAGTCGGTGTGGTTGTGGATGAAGCTCAGGAGGTTTCCATACCATTTTTTTTTTAACATGCGTGCGGGAATCGAACTCGCAACCCTTAGCGTAGCGGTTCAATCAATTGGCCATTATACCAATCAGGTTGTCAGCATCAGTCATTTTTGTTACTTTATCTAGTTTTTATTAGAGGAACAATATAACTTCTGCCCTACCGCGTAATATTAACGGTAGACTCAAATGTCCAAAAGCGAGAAAGCTATCTTGCCTGTAACAAGTCATAACGATAAAAAAAGTTCTATACAATAGAAAACTGGGAACGTTTGTTAGGAAGATACTTATTGTGACATTAAAACTAAGAGGCAGCAGTCGTAGCCCAAGAATCTAGCCCTGGCGACATGGCAACGACTGGCAGAGCTGGTTACTTGTGTTGTGTAATGTGTCAAACACTTCCTAGTAAAATACGTACTTATTTTTCATAACGATTTTCAAAATAAATCGTTCAAAATTTCGTTTGATGCCTTTAAGTATCTACATACCCATTAACATCCACAACGAAAGCCATTTGGCTGTCAGAGCCCATAGCAGCCAAGGCGTCATAACACGAGTGATTGTCTTTAACGGAAGGCACTGAGGGATCGACTTTTAAATTTGAAATACATCTGTTCCACCACCTGAAAAAAACATAACCTAAATTAACTTTAATTTCTGTGAAGTGAGCACTAATACCTACTAACTTACTTAAATATCACAAGCGAGCGATAACAAGGTTACCTCATTTCTTCTAACCCGTAGTCATATAAAGGTTGCAATTACTCTTTACCCCGCTCAACCATGTAAGTGTAGTTTCTTATAAGTATAGCTTACGGGAAATCTCGCTCTGGGGGCTCCTTAAACAGATGAGCCTCCATCCACTGGTCGTTCACAAACTTGGTCATGTAGTTACGGATGCCGTCAGGCAGGATCACGACCACCTTCTTGCCGTGGCCCAGCTTGTAGTCTTTAGCGGCTTGTATCGCGGAATACGTTATTGCCCCACTGCTTCCACCTGTACGGGGTCGTTTTATATAAGGGGTTTTCATAACTAGTTACCAATGTAGTTACAAAGTATTTATTTGCATTGTTACTGAGTTTTTCCATTCGGTAATTATCAGTAGCGGAACGGAGTATGGATCTGGGCTGGGATCCCGTTTGATGGCAATAGGCTTGCCCCCTATTACATTGGGACCTATAACATACTGGCGAAGTGGGGATGTACTATATATGCACCTCTGCGCCTGTATTCCTCAATGGGGTAGCCATTGAGGAATACAGGCGTGACGTTCTGTTATATGTTTATTTAATTACGTTTAATTGTAAGTTATGATGTTTATTCAACTAGGTAACTGGACTATCTAAACATCTGGTGTTGTATTTTTGGTATCTGAATATAATAAACGAGAGCCATACTTTTTACCTAGTTTGTATATGAAAATAAATGGATTGTTACTCACCGCATAGTAATCCTTCCTTAATAATAATCTCTCTTGCCATATTAAACGACTGATAGTCATTAGGCTTTATGACTCTGTCGATAACAGTTTTATCTAATACCTCAGGCACAAAATCTCCGCCAATACCTTCAACCTGAAACATATTTACAAAGAAATCATTTTATCAATTGTATCAAAAGTAAGTACCTATCTACCTATTTCCAGTAAGTATACGTAGCATTTATGTACACTTTTCATCAGCACTTGTTATGAACAATGATATTTCAAAATAAGTACAGATATGTTACTAGCGCGTTCATTTTGAAGACTCCACAAGGGGACAATTGTAGTCTTGGGTGTTACAATTGTTTCCGACATAAGACTAGAACAGGTCGGACTCAGAGTTCGGAACACTTTTCTCGTTCATTTTGTTAGCATAAATGTCGTATCTATACTTTTTGACATATTATTGGTTATGACTATATGTCTACAAATACATTGTAGTTACATTAGAACAACAATTGTAAAAGATCTAAAACATCCATGTTTTTAGAACTTATTAGCAAAATAGAACGAAACAGTTCCAAAGGTTGCTGTGACAAAGAAATCAAAACACTGAAAGGTCGATCGTCTACGAAGATAATATTATGTTCAAAAGATTGACCCGATGATACTGTATAGGTTTTGCATTAATAAACTGGCTTCAAAAAGGAATGGTCGCACCGTTGTGGTTTCATATGTGGGAAAATTTTATCACAGTAGCGTGTGTACATCCAATAGACCTATCTTGACTATTAGGAAATTTGTAATTTGACCGATGATACCTTAAATATAATGATGACTTCGATTTGGTATACTTAATGCAGTACCGTAGTCGCTAGGTATTTTTAGTGTCTTTTCCGGAGTAGTCTATGTACACCTTGAAGGTCCATTCATAATATTGGTAAAAGATCAAATTTTTACATATACACTTTAAGTGCCTCTTTATAATGTATTAGGTTTACAGACAATTAAAAAACTTACGTAGTAAAGTTTTGGCTCGCCACCACCAAAAATGATAGAGCCTTCAGGATCTACGGTGACAATGATGCAGTTTGGACATTTTTCTTTGAGCTTGCGGCCGATACCCGTGACTGTTCCTCCTGTTCCGGAGCCCATCACAAACATGTCCACGGTGCCGAGAGCATCTAATATCTCCTCGGCTGTATAATCGTAATGGGTCATTGGATTGACTTGGTTTGAGTACTGAAATATTCAATAGTCATAAATTATAGAATAGAGAATGAAGAAATAATCCAGCTTTCCTACCTATTAGTAGTATTGGCAATTAGAGTACGGAAGTAATTGAATTCATACAATAAAAAGAAAGCATGACTGCATACAACATACAAGGATGGACAGGTACGGTGAATATTTAATTCTAATGACTCGTACATGTTCCGGTGTTTATGAAATGGATTACCTGATCCATGGAAATAGCGTTAGGATCTTCTTCTAGTATGCGCTTGGTTACAGCCATGAAGCTCTCAGGATCATCACTGTGAGCCATGGCGGGGGTTTGTATGATCTCCGTACCAAGTATGTTCATCGTACTCATTTTCTCATCGGAGTTCTTATCGGGAGTGACGATAGTGCAGTCATATCCTAAAAAAATATTTTATTATGATTTGCGTTTATGTGTGGGGTACACCTCACATAGTTTAATAAGCATGTTAATATATTCATTGGCCTTGCATCTATAGTAGGTAACTAACAACATGTATAACGTCATAGGATTTTTAATAGGTATATTATATTAGCTGCTGGTATGAAGTCTTACTGGGCGGCGATAAATTGTATTGGCATTTATACAAGGTACGAACCAAGGAACCTAAGTACTTCACATTCATAAGGATAATTTGCATGTATTTTTTGTCGTTGGTTTAGTGGGCGCTGTGGGCGACTGCTAAGCATGAGGTCCTGGGTTCGGGCAAATGTAACTGGGGTTTTCTATTAGATTATTCCCAGTAGCAGCACGGAGTATGGATTCGTGCCGGTTATTGCAATAGGTTCACCCCCTATTACATTGGGTCCCACTGGCGAAATGTGGGTGTACTATTCACCTCTGCTTACCCCTCTTCGGAAATACCCCTGATGTTATGTGTTTTGTTTTTTAGTTGGCAATCACAATTAGCTTATTTTTCCTTTTTATGAGATTAGGTCAAGCCAAGTTAGGAGTGTTAGGACTATAAGGCACCGCAATCTTGTTAAATCTGATTATAAAGTCATTGTCAGCTAGGGTTCTCCCTGTGTCCGATACTTGTTCTTAGTTTTGGCTCGAGCTAATTGTCTTAGGGAGCAGGCCACGCTGTGATGTACAAATTGGCCAGTAACCAAGAACCTGCTTGGGTCGCCCTATGTGAACACTAGTATTATAAATAGAGAATATAGTAAATATACGAGTATAATAAATATAGAATAGAATAGTATAGTAAATAGAGAACCTTCATCAGTACTGAAGGTTCTCTATTTTGACTATGATGATACTGAGCAATTAGGTACCACAAACGGCAGCGGTGAGGGACACTCCGATGCCTGTGTTGCCAGACGTCGGCTCCACGAGTCTGGTGTTTTGTTTAATGCGGCCTGTCCTTTCAGCATCCCGTACCATAGTGTAGGAGATCCGATCCTTTAATGATCCTCCTGGATTTAAGAATTCGCATTTTGCATCTAAAACAAATACACATTATCTGAATTTTTTAAGCTATGAGTATTTTTTCAGTCATTAAGGTAACAAGTGGCCCTAATTTTTGAGTAAATAGCTTAGATATTATGTAGAAAATTATTTTGTAAATACTAATTTAATCTTTTTAGACTTTATTAGCCTATATTATAAAACTGATCTTTCTACTTACTGCAGGGTTACTACGTGTAAGAGGAGCTACTACCTCAACCACTCACCAGCGGCCGCAAGTCGCATCTCGACTGCAGCCGCACACGCTTAGCGCCAAGCCCTCTTAGGGCTCAGCGCGCCCCAACAACCGGTCATTCGCCGAGATGACACCTCGGGCAAGGCCCCAGAAGGGCCGGTACCGATCCCTCGCGCCCCCTGCGGGGGCGCTGAGATGTCTCTCCAACGAGGAGCTACTACCTACCTACTTCTAACATCATCATAGGCCTATGTGGGGCGACATACGCAAAATGGCTGACAGCGGTTGGAAGCATAAGGCCGAAGATCGAGCTCAGTGGCGTGCCATGGGAGAGTTCTATGACCAGCAGTGGACTTCTTCTATACATATTATTAATTTACGTTAATTGTTACGTAAAAAGTTAGTCGTAAATCAGGCGTTGTGATTTATCAAATTTAATGACAACAACGATATGAATTTCATAATATACCTAAGTCAGTAAGTACACATATGATTAATGTAAGTAATCAAGACAACAAACAAGGTCTGTAAATATTGTTATCATAAAACGAGATTATCGTTTAAATAAAGTGTTTATGGTGCTACTGGAGTACCTACTTCAAATTAAAAACCGTTTAGATCTTAGTGCATTGTACCTATGTAAATATGTAGGGAGCTAAATCATTGTAAAACAATGATTTAGCTCCCTACATTATACAGTATTTAATAAATGTAGCTGGTTTATTTAATAACAGTATTTTTAGTCAGTTAAAATAAATAAATAAACAAATATATTAGTGCCTATATAATAAGGTAGGTTACCTACCTTAAATATTCTCACATAATAAAAAAGACCCACTGTACGTCGTATGTACTGGCGTATTATATTAAACGGAGAATAAAAAAGTAAGTGGCAGCTGGAAATTCACTTTTTAAATTCTACTTAATAATAACTATGTGATTAGTACCCACCTACTTTGGTAACTCAGTATAAGGTGTATGTATTATGTGGCGATTTTTTACAGGATGTTACAAATTACTCACATAAGTCACATTCTAGTCCGTAAATGTCAGGTATTCGATTTAACTTGACCATTGGCGTGTTTCCAATACACTGGAGGATGTTGTCGTATACCTTTTGCGTTCTGTAAAAAAATATTTTAATAACGAATGTTAATTTACCTATTTCAGACAGGTAAATAATCACACTCAAGGGGCTTTAATTTTGGCAGTTTTATAAATTAAGTAATAATTTATATTATACATATTTTTTATTCTTGTATGACAATATAACATCAAATTGCGTTATTTTTAAGTTAAATATTACTTAATATAAATTTAAAAATGTTGTAGACTGAAGTTTTATATTTGGGAGATAATTGCAATCTTGTTTATTCTTTACTCACTGGCCATTTGCGTGCATTGTGAAATCCGTTGGTTGTTGTTAAACAGTAAACTTGTTATAGACACAAGTTGTAAACTTGGAACTGACGGACTGGCTAGTCACAAGGATACGTTAGGACTTATGGGAGTATGTGCATGCTCGTTTCATTTTATAGCAATATATGTTCGATAATGTATGTTTTATCACAAATCAAAATGTTGATAATGCTTTTCTTATCACTGAGATCAATGTATGTATACCTTAGTATCGCTACTACAGTTATTAACTTTGATTTCTTAACATGCTCCGTTTGCTTTTCTAAATAGTTATGCATTAACTTGAACCAAGTGTATGTTATAAGGAACATTAACTTTGAAAATATACCAGTGGTGCCAACCTATGTACACAGGTTTTACTTTTCTGGTGTAGTTTTTTGTCCACCTAAACTATCTAAGACATTACTTTGTTCTGATTACATGACATTTCAAGCTGTTTCGTCGAAAGCTGCTCTTACAATACTGAAGTTTATTTTTTTAATATTCTTAAAAGTCAGTAGATAGGTAAGTTAGGACTTTATTCCCTCTCCTCTCTATGGTGAGGTCCTGTTATGTTCAGAATGTCGTCGGCAAGGTTAGATAACGGTAAGGTTCAAGTTTAGAAATATCCAAGTATAGCTTTCAGTTAAGAAGGGCAAGAATTTGTTAATTTTATAAACATTATTTAAAAATGCATGAAATATAATCCTCGTTACGCAGTTCGAAACCTGTTAAATCATAAATGATTTTATTCCTGCAAATGGGGTTCCACCTGGATAGATGGCGTCGGCAGTTCCAAATTCACAAATTCAGGTTGTTGTTAGTTTGACAGAAATTCCTTAAATTTATCGGTAACGGTGCTGTAAAAATTAATAAAAAATTTGGAGTTAAATTCTAGAAAAACATGACAAATAACATACTCGAAATTCATTCATAATCTGAATATCGATTTTATCAATAAATTTTTCGATAGGTTGGTATAAAAATAGTTACTTGTGGGAATGCTATTAATGAATCGAGCTCATTGGTTTACGCTAATTACAACAGCCTTTGTTATTGCAATTGCGAAGTAAATAATCGAATAAAATATACATGTAGTATGTATAACATGTAGTATACATATGCGTAGGTACCTATAACTTGCATAGCAACCTTCATGCAGATTTTATTACCATTCAATGTCGGCAGTTACCTAATAGAAAATCAATGTTATTCTAGATTTATATACCTATATCATTATGGAGAGTTACAAAATCAATACAATCATCATTACAATATATAATATATACCGACTTAGGTACAATAATATCATTCTGTACATGTAAACTGCTGAGTCGATAAAGATGGAATTCGGTACGGAAATAGATAGACACTGGGAAATAGAAAAAACTACTTTTTTATCCCGAAATGTCGAGAAAATTTGATGTGGATGAAGTTGCGCTTGCGAGAGATTGAAATATTTATTTCATAAATAGTAACCCCAAAAAATGCCCGCTTATTTTTCCTAGCTCGTGACCTGGCAAAGACCAAGCAGTACAAATACTGCTGGACTTCCTTCAGCAGAGTGTTGGTAAAAAAGGATGACGGACTCAGGTGCATGGCTTGATGCAATGTATGTGACTAAATTTCGTTAACCTACTTTCTATATTTTTATTACAATTTTCCGAGCTTAACAAATTCATTTTAAAATACTGGTTATACAGTTTAAATTTAAGGAATATATTGTGGTTTCAAATATTTAACACAAGAAACTATCAAACACTAACACACTTACATTTCTCATGGACAATACACCTCAGTCATAACTTCAATACAACCACACCTTCGCCTCAACACGCATGCACCCACATACACACTCTGAATTGGTGCTATTATATTACTATATTAATTTATTGAAAAATATCAAAAGCTGTCATATTATATACATAAGCCGAAAACAAGCGGTTAATGAGTTACTCCTCATAGTATCTGTACAAGCAAATGGATAGTAATCTGATAACTTTGAGGGAATTGGACTGCGTTGAAATTGCTAAATCAGCAGTAATTGACGTCGCCCACATTCCGAATGAGCTACATAACTCTAAATTTACGATTCTAACACAAAACATAAGAAGTATCAATAGAAATTTCGACGACTTACAAATTAATTTGCTGCAAATGAAATTGGACGTCGATATAATAATACTCACTACTGAAACTTCACAACAAATATCCAATAGGCTTAGTTACTTGAATATGCTTTCTGTACATGGCTTGCTCCCAGGACATTGTCCCCTACCAGGGAACAAAATTATCTCGATCATGTCATTCTAAAACTTGACAAAATTAAAAACACCTCGTGCCAGTACTTAATACGACTATAACTGATCATGCTATGGTTGTCCTAAGCATAACTAATTCACATATTTCAAGGAAAACTAGGCATAAAACTGTGACTGTAGCAGACTTTGAAGGCTTTGTAACATCGATATAGCCCTCTTTAATACATATAAACTCCCAGATACTTTTGCCATCAAACTAGTGGAAGTGATCAAATCATCACTCCTCTCGAATTCTAAAACTAAATCAGTTTCCTGTTCTAAAAGAATCGTGAAGCCCTGGATCTCTACAGGTGCTCTAAAAGGTATAAGACTAAGGAACAAATTGCACCACCAGACTAGAATCGATCCCTTTAATCTAATATTGATAATTACCTATAAACGTTACCGAAATTTCTGTTACAATCTAACTAAAAAACTAAAAAGACAGTACCACAAAAAACAAATAGAAGAATCAGCTAAAAACCCACGACAACTCGTCTAGAATAAATGAGATAATGCAATTTAAAACACCAAAAACCTTAAACAGCTACCTACTTAATATAACACCCCGTCCTTTGGACTCTCTAAACCGAGTTAATAGGTTTTTTAGGACAATAGGTAAACATCTAGCGGAATGTATCGTGACCCAAAGACCAGTGAATATACCAGGTAACGATAACCACAGTAACAACTTGGCCTCCTCTTTCGTTTTAATGGACACGGAGCCCTCTGAAGTGGATACCATCCTTATGAGCCTGGACTCTGAAAGCGCTACTGGGTGGGATGGGATACCCACTAAATTTCTCAAATTATCTAGAGACTTGGTGGTTCCACTTATAAGCCTGTTAGCTAATCACTGTTTCGAAACAGGAACTTTTCCTAAGGTTTTCAAGACTTCAGTAATAACTTCTGTGCATAAGGGGGGGGGGGACGAAAGTGACGTCAACAACTATAGGCCCATATCAGTGTTACCATCTCTATCCAAAATCCTAGAGAAACTACTTAACAAAAGATTAATTAGCTATTTACAGAAATACAATATCCTGTCTGATTCACAATTTGGTTTCAGAAGAGGGCTTTCAACGCAAGATGCTATGCAGGCTTGAGAAAATAGGCATAAGAGGCACAGCACTCTCCCTTTTCGTAAGCTACCTTACAGACAGATCGCAAATGGTTAAAATTGATAATTTGAACAGTGACCTAGGAGTAGTTGAATACGGGGTCCCACAGGGGAGTGTGTTAGGCCCCACACTCTTTTAAAGCATACATAAACAGCCTATGTAATATCAAAAGTCATGGTGGTCGAATTTTCTCTTACGCAGCTGACACCGCAGTTGTTTATTCAGGAACTACATGGAGTGACGTAAAAACTGCAGCTGAAAATGGTCTCGCAGAAATAGCAAGGTGGCTTAAAAATAATCTCCTGACTCTAAACACCATGAAAACCAATTTCAGTTGCTTTTCTTCAAACCAAAGAACTCAGCCGAAACCAGAATACGGATTCATGTATGTAACAATAATCTATTAAATTGTGATTGTCAGAGTATACAAAAGGTCAGCTCCACAATATGGGTATAATCATTGACCAAAGATTGTCATGGCACCCCCACATGGAAATTCTAATAAAAAGAGTCAGAAAGTTTCTTTGGATTTTTAAAACACTACGTGATCTTATGACTGCGCAACTTTTAAATAAAATATACACTTCCTTGGTGCAATCCGTAATTACGTACTGCATCCCACACACACAACCTCCTCCACAAAGTTCAATTAAATATCTAATACGTTTACATACTTCTCATTCCTGAAACAGTATCTAGTTCTAAGATCAATACAATTAAAATCAGTTTCAACATTGTAATACTATGTATGCATGAGAAGAAGCGAGACAGCCTCAACACAAGTACTTTCGTATTTTTATTTTATAAAAGTTCGGTAACTAATTTACCTAAGATTATTTATTATAAAATTATGGCGGTTATGATTCAAATCGAGTAAATCTTGAAACATGAATGTAGTTTTTAGATTATCCAACAAGTATTTAACATTAAATAAATAGTAGGTACTTAATTTATTAATGAATAATTAATTATTTGTCTAGATTTTTGTTTTAAAATTACTCTTATCAGTGCTATAAAAACTGTTCAGGTATATCACGAGTTGGTAGTTCTAATTAGGTATGTTTGTTAAAGATGAACTAGAAAGCTAATAATAAATATATTTAATCGGAGCTACTAGATACATCCTTATGGGAAGGGTTCCGCGGGGTTACATCTTCGGTCTATCTGCAAGGCATAACATGTGAGTACTTCTTCTTCTTAGTCTTTTTAGATTCTAATCGTTTTCATAATTATAACTATGTAGAAATTGTGTGTAATCATATCATGCCAGGAAGAAAAAAAAATTAAGAGTAAGTTTATTGAAAAAGTGGACGAGTAGAATTCAATTTATGATTTTTGAAATTTATTGAGAAATAGAAAAAAATAAGACCCTTGTAATTTCTAAGTCAATAATAGTTAAACATTCGTCAGCAATTAGTCAAGACAGAGTAGTCCCGTTATATCTCGTTGCAAGGCTGGCTGTGCTCCTGTATGTAGTCTAGAACATCCTCGCCTGACACCACGCCGCTGGCCACGAAGAATTCTAGAACAATTCACGTGCCATTATAGTGATAATACGTACATATATGTATAGTACACTATACTATACCAAGAGAGTTAGTTAAATAAAGCTAGCTACACTGGCCACGAATAATACGTTTTTATGTTCCATATGAATGCCACACTCAAAAATCTATCAGTTGATACGTAAGACAGAATGAGGACAGACTTCTTGACAGGACAAAGGAATGTGTGAGAGACAACCTTGACCTGGGTCTCTAGTGTTGATTATACAATCAGTCAACAAAAAAGAAAAAGCAAATTAGTACTTTTGCTATTGCTCTGACATTGATACCTACTCTGTGATTAATTTTCGTGTTTAAAAGCAATTCAATAACTTATATTGACATAGATTAGGAGTATCGTTTAGATAATCTTGTTTATGTCTCACTAGAATGTTAGTTAGACGCAGTAGTAGACGGCAAGTAATCTATATCTCGCATTTATCTATTGACGATAAATTATACCCATGGAGTTTATAAATTGGACTTTGTCACTTATCAGGCTGAGGACAGATCAAACGTTTAAATACAGTCATGTGTACTAAACGTTGAATCTTGTGTGCCCTTACCTTGTCCTTGTGTACTGGCATCTGACCCTTTCTTTCCGATGATCACGAAAGGAGTAATGTCAAGTATTCGGGATAAAAGACCAATTGCTTTCCTTTCTCGCCAGTATCAGCCAACGTGTAAACGTGTTTTTCCGGGTTATCAGCCACAAGGTGACCGAAGTCAAATTCTTCACAGTCTCGACCAAGCAACTTGGTAGGATTGGTCACCCTGTTGCGAAGGCTGTCCTTAGAACTTGCACCCACGTAGTGTCTAGAAGACAATTTTATTTGAATTAATTGACGCTTAATATACAAACAATATTGCAGCTATGAAAGATATTACGAACAACGCAATAGGATTTTGTGTTTCTGCCAAAACAATTCTCATTTAATCATGCAAAACTCAGTGATAACATATACCTACCCAATATTATCGACAACCACGGCGATGCCAACAATGTTGGTCTTCATGGCCTCCAGGGCTTGGTTACAAGTGCGGCTTTTATCCAACTTGAGATATGTGCGAGACAAACTCAAATCATCAATTGGATTCTTCCACCGCCTTAAAATTACTTCAGTAAGTTCGAGTAAATATAAAGAAAACACTTAATATAGTAGTCTAAGCATCATCACCATCAGTCTATCTCCGTCCACTACTGGACATAGGCCTCTCCTATGGCACGAAAAAAACCATAAATCTAAGCTTAGCAAAAAGAAAAGGCAATATTACCAGCCAACCTCAGGTTTCTAAATAAACCTTTGACTTAAAGATAACTCAGTGTTTAAAGTTTCAATTAAAGGTTTTTACTTCATAGTATGTTCGGGAGGGTCCATGAAGCCGTGTGCCTCCATCCACTGGTCGCTGACGAACTTGGACATGTAGTTGCGGATGCCGTCGGGCAGGATGACCACCACGCGCCTGCCGGCACCCATGTTCAACGCTTTGGCGGCTTTAATGGCTGCCGACATGGCCGTACCACTTCTTCCACCTGTTCAAGAAATCATCTTCTTCATTAGACAATCCCAGCCTTAAAAAACTTTTAAATATTGAATTTAGATATCTTAATCTAACAACCTCGTGAGGGGTCTTATTGGGCGTAACCGGATAAATTAGTCACACTTGCTACAAAGAAAGTACTTGGGTACATCCTTCTTAGTTTCATAATCATTAGGTTTATCGTCAATTCATCATGCGAATGATTAGAATGACGGGTGGATCAAAATTATCATTAACCTAATTTGTGTAAATTGTAAATCCGTATTAAATAAGTAACTAGTTACCACATAGCAAGCCCTCCTTTTTAGCTAGCTCCCTCGACATCAAGAAGGATTCTTGGTCAGTGACCACTTCGACGTGATCAACTAACGATTTATCTAGAACTATCGGCACCCATGCTCCTCCAATTCCTTCCACCTGCAAAAACATTCCTTATAATTACAATAGGGACTTTGCCTCCTCTAAACAAGAACGCAGTGCCTTAGAAATAAAATGTACATGCTTATCAAAATAGAGCACAAATTGCTTGTCTTCTATACTTATAATAAAACTGTAGAGAGGTCAATTCTGTACATTGAATATATATTCAAAATTATTATTGGAGGATAACTGTTGATCGATACTGATGCCAAAAATGCAATTAGTAAATTTTTTGTCGGTCTGTCTGTCTGTCTGTCTGTATGTGCACGCATGGGTCAAAAACTACCGAAGGGATTTTAACCAAACTTGGTACGATTGTAGTCCATAAGCCTGGGCAGGTTATAGGCTATATAACATAACGCTACAACACATAGGAGCTAAGCAGTAACGATAAATTTGAAGCAAGTCGGATGAAAATGCGCTTTCGAGCTCTTATCCTCGCATACGTCGATCATACACCAAAAGTATGTTTTACAAAAATGATGGTCTCTAAAAGATCTACAAAAAATTCCTCAATAGTATATATCTATCTTTTATAAATTAGCCACAATAACGTGTTTAATCGTTAGGAACTTCTTCAAGTGTATTAATAAAATATATAAATATATTGTATTTCACATAGATATATCGTTACCAACTCCAATATTCAAAAAGTACACTTTAATATCTATTTTATAAAAAAAAAATCGGTGTATAAGATATAGATGAAATAAAACTTCCAAATCTCGCCGCGCCAGTATGGGTACGGCTATACGGTTGATTTTAGTTTAACGCGCGACACGGCCATCCGCTGCATTTATAAAAAGGCGGGGGCATTCGCCACCTTATTGTCCGGTTAAGCAGTTAACAGCTCCCTCAGAGCTAACTGCGAGAGACATTTTCGAAAAAAAGAAAACGCTCCACCTTCGCTCATATTGTCACTGTTAATGCGAACAGACGTGGTTCTTATTGACTCTTTGGAATCTTCTTCTTATCGTATGGTTGATGAATAACCTGGTGTCAGAGTTTAAACCGCCTGTAGGACTTTACATGGCTTTACACACCGTTGAAACATCTCTCAGGTGTGCCGGTTTCCTCACGATGTTTTCCTTCACCGTTTTTAGCAACTGATAACTAATTTATAGTACGCACATGAATTCGAAAAGACATTGGTGCGTGCCGGGAGTTGAACTTGCGACATCTGACTTGACAGTCGTACTACTATGTAAAGATTGACATATATGTAAAGACAATTTACATGTACATATGTAAAGATTGACGTAACTTTTTTTTATGAACCGATTAAAATAAAACAAATACTAAATATTATGGGAAGCTGCCACAATACATCAATGAAAACTGCATTCAAATCGGTTCAGTCGTTTCTGAGAACGCACTAGCGTTCAAACCCACAGACAAACCGACAAACAGACAAAAATTTTAAAAACGATATTCTTGGCGTCGGTGACATAAATACAGAGAGTATAAATTGTTTTTCTTTTTTAAAATTGAATGTACAGACACGGGTCGTTTACGATTTTATTATATGTATAATTATAGATTTTTTCTCATTACCTCATAGACAATTGTAATTCTCGCAGCAAGTAACACATACGGTTCTCCGGAACTTATTTCTGTCAAAGTAATTTAACGACTTCTAGCTCAAAGGCATCCTTCAGCTATAACATCATTGAGGCGCACATTCTAGCAGCAAGATAGATTTTCTATCCTGTGTATAACGATTTCGGCTGAGTGTACAGCCTTATGCTTCGCCATGACCATCAACATCAACCATTACCATTGTCTCACGCAGTCTTAAAGTAGCCTTTAATCTTACGAATACTTAGCTGCTTCTTACACGCACACAAAATCGTACGACGCTTACTCTTAGGTCACGAGTTCTCTATAAATTTTGTCTGATACATTGGGATCTACACCAAACCTAGCGAAATTGTGGAAGTAGGTACAATATGTGCACCTCTGCCTACGCCTTCGCGGAATACAAGCGTGTCGTTGTCGTATGTTTTATAACAATATTTTTTATAAGAGTCAACTGCAATGATTCCCTATTTTAACTTAATTACGAATAAACCGACAAACAGACAAAATATCCAAAATAATAGAAATGGGTTGTATTGTATATGTTTCTAAAACGTCGCCCCACACTAGGAATTTCTCCTGTATCGTGGGTGCGTTTCACAAACTTGAAATTTCACTTACACAAACACCCAGACTCGGGACAAACATCTACGGATCACACTTTTTTTGCGGGAATCGAACCCACAACCAATCGCTTAGCCACTGCGCCAATCAGGTCGTCACGGTTGTCTTTTATCCTTGGCATTTTTTTTCTACAGTAGTTTCAATGTACAGGAACTCAGAAACGCACAAAACGGATTTATTTATGTTCTCTTCTTCAGTTATATATTATTTTCAATAGACTTTCTGTAACTTCCGTAATTACCGTTCAATTTTTGCGGTTTTTTTTAATACCGGAAAGTATTCTTAGTTAAATAAGTGGTTTAAAGATTTTTAACCTACTTAAAACAGCCTGCCTGGTAGGTATTTTTTTCTGTTAAAAGTTCAATTTACTACTGGTGTTTTATCCGAAATACACGCAGACGAAGTCGCGGGCAACAGCTATACATGTAATAAAATAGTACGGCATGGCGTAAAAACTACTAAATCGAATTCGCTCAAACTTAGCTAATATATTAAAAAGAATTTAAAAATACTTTTGCTGTTTCCGAATTTCCACGCGGACGGAGTCGCGGGCACATCTAGTAAAAAATAATCGTCTTTAATTTACTAAAAATAAAACAAGAAAACCCTGCGCGATTAGATGTAGCAATATGATAACACAGTCCAAGTTGCACGCGGCTTATTGATGCACTACATACACAGAGCAACTTCATATATTTAAAATTTTCCTTATTTCTACGTGCGTTGAAGTTACAACACTTATAATAAAAATTTTAAACGATACCGGAAAAGGTTTACCCACCAAAAAAGGATGGGAATTGCCATTCTTGTTGATCATGATGGATCCGTCTGGTTCGGCCACCACCAGTATGCACTTGGGGTTCTTCTCCTTAAACTTCTCCCCGACCCCCGACAGGGTACCGCCTGTGCCTGCTCCCAACACCACCATGTCTACATCGCCTAATGCTGACACTATCTCTTCGCCAGTATTTCCATAATGAGTCCTTGGATTAACCTCATTATCAAACTGAAATCCAATAGTCATATGGAAATTTCTGTATTTATAGATCTGAACGATTATCTAGTATCTATAAATAAAAAATATCTACCTGATTTAACATGACAACAGTGTCAGGATTTTCATCTTTCAGTTGGTGAACTATAGACATTTCCAAATCTTTAGTTTTAGTCTGGATCACTTCAGCTCCCATTAAACGCATCGTGTTTACTTTTTCAGACGAGTTTCCGTCTTCCGTAACAATAGTAAATTTGTTCTCTAGAATTACACATTTTTTTTGTCTACGTTGTAACTTCTTTGAATTATAACATGTATACCTCTCATTAATTACGGTACTTGTATAAAATACCTATCTGCAAATCACACTAATGTTGGTTCAATGTGGGGCTAACCAGTTATTTAAGTTGATATTTTTCAATACGCGGTATAGGCTAAGACTGTACCTGTGATACAATGATATACTCATTAGTACAGGTACCACCGTTCCCCCTTTTCCTGTTATGTTCTCTTTTTTCTTTTTAATTCTATTTGTGTGAAACTACTGTTTTTTCTGAAAATAAACTTTTATTATTATTTTAAAAGACTTGACGCCAACCCGTTGCTGCTATTTTAATTTGATATTTGTACCTATTGTGCAAAAATCAAACCACCTTACAGCCCCCTTATCATGAACTCTTAAAGCAGTTCATAGTAAGGGGCTGCTAAACCAAGTGATAAGCGAGTAAGCTAAAGCAAACTAGTTGATTGCCAGTTTTTTAACCAATTTTGAATGAAATCGGATAAACACCTAATACCTAAGCGGTATTCAAAACCAAGTATTTTATTATATTAATTGGTATTATAATTAAATAGGTTTATCAGCATCTTGATTTGTATTGATGGTATCAATATACTAAATGATAAATAGAAAAAAATACCTAGAGCCCATACAGAGAAAGCTATGTAATGTTTACCCATAAGTGCGGAATTGAATGCAATGCCAATGCCGGTATTACCAGACGTAGGTTCTACAAATTCAGATTTACTATTCGCAACTGCTCACTTCCTTGCATCCTCGATCATAGACAAGGCGATTCTATCTTTGATAGAGCCGCTCGGATTCAGGAATTCACATTTTGCTTTTGAAAATATTGTCAGTTTTTATTATTTTTCCCTAGAAATGGGAAATTTTGTTGTTTAGCATTTAAACGTGTATGATAAGTATCTACTTACAGATTTCACATGTGAGCCCATGGTTCTTGGGTACCTTGCTCAGTTTAACAAGAGGCGTGTTCCCCACTAATTCTAAGATAGAACGTTATAGAATTTATTGTTGGTTTTGCTACTGAAAGTTGTAATTTTTTACCTAATATGGTTAGCTTGAATGTGCATTTGTCATGCTACTATTCGAAACTACTTCGAAACTACGAGGTGTTAAATCGAACTAAATATAAACATAAAACATAACATAACATCACGCCTGTATTCCCTGTAGGGGGGTAGAGGTTGGAGCATAAAATAACGAAAATGCGGGTGAAATGTGGGTGTACTATGTATAATACCTACTTACCCACATTTCGCCAGTTATGTAAGGTTAAGGTCCCAATGTAATAGGGGGCAAATCTATTGCTGTCAACCGGTCACAATTCAAGAGTTCATGCTGCTACTGAGAATTACCAATGTAAAGAATCAGTAACACTTTGCCCGAACCAGGATTTGAATCCGGAACCTCGACCGTCGCGCTTAGCAACCACTAGCTAGACCCACGCACTAAAACGGAAGTAATTAATTGTTCTGGTCCTTATCAGCTTATTAAATGTATTCACAATACATTCTAATTTATCTGCTATAAGCTATTGTTACGTTTGTCGATTTAAAGAAAAAAATGATAAGTAATTTAAATGGATTAGGAAGCAAGGACAAAGGCCTGTCCCAGCTGAGACTAGCCAACTACGCAGGAGATATTATAATGCAAAAGTATGCAGGCACAGGTGCGCCCCTATTCCCTCTCTCTCATAATTCGATGGGACGGTAGACTGACACGACTGGAGAGAGATCAGGCGCAGGACCAACGGCTTAACGAGCTTTCCGAAGCACGGTGGGATCCCGACATGTGAAAACGGTCACCCATCACAAGACTGACCGCGACGCTTAACATCGCAGATCAACTGATCTGCGGGGTAGCCACAGAGCTACGAGCCCCACAAATCATTGCAGGCGGACTTTTGTTTACCTAAAAGAATAAGATAAGTGGAGATCATTATATAATGAAAATGTATTTTATAACTCCTACACGTTTCCAACAATTTGATGTAGGTATATAAGGGTTTTGGTGTAGCCACAGCAAGCAGCCGATATCCTTCTTTTTACCAAACACAACTATCGCTTATTGATTTCTGAATATTGTGTTTTAAACTTACCTAAAATCATAGCAATTGTGAGGGTCCTCATCAGAACGCCTCCTTGTGCTCACTAAGTTGCTTGGCACAGTAATTAACTCTTTTTAAAGAAAAACGGTGTAAACGACAATTCTAAAGTTAGTTCCAGATTAATGTTTCTACAGCCTAACTTCTTAAATATATATTAAAATAACTGTATGGTCCAATAATTTTATGTATAGAAATGTGTATTGATTAAAGAAAAACTTAATAAACAATTTTCAAATTCATTGTCCGTCATGAAGTTGAGCCATGAACTTTATTAAATATTATAACTTTTATTAAAATTAAATATAAAAAATAAATTACGCAATAAAAATGTAAATATATATAAATAATGAGAATAGACCAGTACCAAATACCTACATGAATTATGTGTTTTTATATTATGTCACTTTTTATGTCTTTAATTAAAAGTTCTAACTAGTAACGTAGAACCGCCTACAAGATATCCGTAGTAACCAACACAGTAGGCGGCGTAGACGTATTAGTAGCAGGCGACTACCACCAAATCCTATAAGTGTCAATGTATTGTGCTATGTGTACAGTACATAATACCTACTAGATGCCAGTGACATTATAGGCCGGAGCCTTGAGATGGTTACAATGTTAGCCTTAGCTGTTGATTTCGGTGCTTGGTAGAGCAAGCTTGTTTTTTAAGTCCTTTGACAGATACTTTTGAATGGATACAGAAATATAAATATGATGTGATAAAATCATCATTAGTTCTTCGTCACTTGTGTTAAAGCTGCTTAACAGTACATTTGCTTTGCGGCCTTTTCACTCGGTTTTGTTCGCCTTTTCAAGAAGTAGCATAAATCCTTCGATTTTAATTTGTCGTAATGATGTTACAAAGAGACAAACTTATTTCTACATTTATAAAAAAATCAAGAGGCGATAGAGGTAAGTAAAAGACTTTGATATTGGTGAATTAAAATGGATGCGTTTAATTTTAGTAAATGTAGATAGTTAGATATAAGAGGTAAAAAGCATTAATAATACAATTGTTAAGGTTGTATGATGTTTCAACATGGTAACCTGTTGTTGGTGTTCAACAGGGTAGAGTAGGTTATATTTCTTTACAAGGTTGATTGTGCTCGTAAATGTACTCCAAAATGTCGTCTCCTGTCACCACTCCACTGGCCACAAAGAATTCTGAAACAATGCGAAATTCATTATTAGGTTACCGAAGTTCAAACTAATTAAAAGTAGGTAAGACACCTTCTTATTCAAATATTTTCGTGTTGCATAGGTAGGGTTCCATGAACATTTTTGGATACTTCTGACATTATGTAAAATAATAATTGGCCAGTAGTATTACAGAGATTCTGTATGATAGCAAGACAACGGTTTATTTATTTATGATTTACTGCTTAGTCTTAAAAGCTAATTAGGTTATAGACCGTTGTAGTTACTGATCGGTTGAAACATTTGTGAAGTCCATTATTTCGCGATGACCCCAACCAAAATAAACTGTGTGTACTTACTACTTATATCAAAACCTTCCTTTCCGACGATGACGAAAGGAGCAATGTCCAGCATTCGGGATAGAAGACCAATAGTCGGCTTTCCTCTTTCGTCATTGGTCGCCAACGTGTAAACGTGTTTGTCGAGGTGGTCAGTCACCGGGTCGTTGAAGTCAAACTCCTGACAGTCTTGGCCAGGCAACTTTGTGGGGTTCGTCGCTCTGTTGCGGAGGCTGTCCTTAGAAACGACGCCCACGAAGTGTCTATAAAATAATCACAAATTAGTTTCTACATGAAACAGAGAATAAAATCATTGGGGATTGGTTCTGGATGTTTAAAATTCCGTCCATTAAAATAATATGAACGTAATATATTAAATTACCCAATATTATCAACGATGACAGCGATGTTGACATTGTTAAGCTTCATAGCGTCCAGAGCCTGGTCACAGCTGCTGTCTTTGTTCAACTTCGGGTAAATGCGGGTCAAGCTCAAATCACTTATTGGGTTGTTCCACCACCTGAAAATAAGAATTGTTAATTAAAAAGGTTGGTAACTGCTTCATTCTCTTAAATAGTTATAGATGAAACAATCGGGATATATATATAATTCTAAATAAATCTATAACCGACAATTTAACTGTTATAAGATTAAGATGTTTAGTAAACAAAGGCATAAACTTGTATTGTAGTAGGTATTCAAGCGAATAAAGAAATATATTACTTCATAGTATGTTCGGGAGGGTCCATGAAGCCGTGTGCCTCCATCCACTGGTCGCTGACGAACTTGGACATGTAGTTGCGGATGCCGTCGGGCAGGATGACCACCACGCGCTTGCCAGCGCCGATGTTCAACGCTTTGGCGGCTTTGATGGCTGCCGACATGGCTGATCCACTGCTTCCACCTATAGGAAATTATTTGGTCTTATATAGCCGTCGGTACTAGATTTTTGTTAATTTTATCAAACCGTTATGTATAGGTAATTACCACACAGCATTCCCTCCTTCTTTGCCAGCTCCCGAGACATCATAAAGGCTTCTTGATCAGTGACCACCTCGACGTGATCAACTAAGGTCTTATCCAGAACAATCGGCACCCATGTTCCTCCGATACCTTCGACCTGTAACAGATATCCCTCATAAGTCAGTCATATTTATCTTTTTTTTTGTCTTTTTAGTGACGAATTTAAATATATTTTTTTACTTAAATAGGCCATAATGCGTAGTCATTAACTTTAATAATCATTAGAGCTTATTATCAGCTCGTGCGAGATGACAAACAATAAATGCTGTCTTTGAATATTACCTATCAATTTATTCTGAAATACTATTAGCACAGATTGAATTGGTATACATTATTCACGAGTGTATAATTTCACTTATTAATTCTTTATCAAATCAAAAAAGTTCAAGTTTCTTACCAATATGGTATTATGTATTACGCAACAGAAAATACAATTTTATCTCCAGGTAAGTTTAGGTTTTAGACGCCTTGACCACAGACTTAGATGACGGCAGCAAATGCACTCATATCCTGGTCAGTAGCGACTGTGACTTAAGTGATTCACTCACCAGGAATGGATGCGGTGTGCCATTCTTGTTGATCATGATGGATCCGTCTGGTTCGGCCACCACCAGTATGCACTTAGGGTTCTTCTCCTTCAACTTCTCCCCGACCCCCGACAGGGTACCGCCTGTGCCTGCTCCCAACACCACCATGTCTACATCGCCTAATGCTGACACTATCTCTTCACCAGTATTTTCATAGTGAGTCCTAGGATTCACTTCATTATCAAACTGGAATAAAAAATTGGTTTCATTCGTTATGTTAAGAATTTACAGCTTAGACAAGACAGATTTGAAAACTTAATTTTTAACCGACTTCAAAAAAAGGAGGAGGTTCTCAATTCGTCGGGATCTTTTTTTTATGTATGTTCCCTCATAACTCAGTCATTTATGAACCGATTTGAATTATTTTTTTCATATGATTGGGTTTACTTTCCGATTGGTCCCCTAAAAATGTTGTCATTACCTGATGAGGATCTTCGATAATATGGAACGAAACTCCTCATAGAATAGAATCACAGAAAAATCCCGTAACTTGATGATATGATGATGATATTGCTTAAGTAGTTGTCGATAATTGACCACTAACAAGGTCTTCCTTGTTAGTGGTTAGTTATCGACTACTACACCCACGAGGGAGTGAAGGTGCGTTAACCCCCTCCCTGACAGCCCTCCTATCACTTTCCTGGATTAAATATATCGTGTGAGGTATCGTTTAAAAGGGCTTTTTGTTTTGTGTGTGAAAGGATTTAAATATTAGTCTCACAAAAGTCAGGGGCGGCTGAATTCTAGACACCACTATAAATCGTGAAATAAAAAAATTTAAGTAAAAAATTAAAACCTTCAAAAAACTCAAAAGTGGAAGTCGGTGCCAAATCCCAACAACAAGAAACAGCCATTAAGCGATTCAGAAAAAAAGTACTTATAAGAATGCTGTCATAATTGCTTAGTTCATAGTTTCAATGCTAAAACTATTAACTAAGCGAACGCATAGGATTTGGCGCCGACTTCCACTTCGCTTATGTAAAGTGATGTGATAAAATATTATTTTTCACTTTTGAGTTTTTTGAAGGAGGTTTTAATTTTTTATTTAAAATCTTTTTTAGAAGGCGTTTTACTACTTTATTCTTATTATTTTTCTAATCGATCCGAAAATAGCTATATCTTAAATTTACCTGGTTAAGCATGACTACATTGTCAGGATTATTGTTTTTCAGTTGGCGAGCTATCGATATTTCCAAATTACCATTTTTAGTCTGAATAACTTCAGCTCCTAGTAAACGCATGGTGTTAACTTTTTCCGACGAGTTCTTATCTTGTGTCACAATTATACATTTGTTTTCTGAAAGAAATACATACATTGGTATAGGTTTTAATGTCAGAATATTCAAAGTAATTTTGTCTGTAAAACAAGAAGTTAATCTTTATAATATTAGACTTTCTTCTTGAAGATCATTAGTTTGAGTATTATGATAAGTTAGTTTACCCATAAGAGCAGCGTTAAACGCTATGCCGATGCCGGTGTTTCCAGAAGTAGCTTCCACAAATTCAGATTGATCGTTGACGAGTCCCCTTTTTCGAGCATCCTGCATCATGGACAAAGCGATTCTATCTTTGATAGAGCCGCTCGGATTCATGAATTCACATTTCGCGTCTGAAAATTTAACGGGGGCAATGTATTCATTTCATGCAATAATTCGATATAAGAACGGGATATATTTTACAAAGTACATACGTAGTTAAATACACAAGTAATGTGTAATTCAAGCAAAAATTACGGTTAATAAGTTGGTACATTTAATACTAACAAATTTCACATGACAGTCCATGATCCTTTGGCAGCTTATTCAGCTTGACAAGGGGTGTGTTCCCCACTAACTCCAATACGCTGTTGTAAACCTTATTGTTGGTTTTTTCGCTGAAAGTAATACTTGTTTAATAACTTAATCACACAAATACAGTAGGCAAAATATAATACTTTACATTTTAAAAGGTCCAAACTGAAGTTCTTAAATCTGAGTCTTATCATTAACTGAAAAAATGTTCTAGGCATATCACATACACAAAATCTCAGACTCAAGAAAATTATATCGGATTACACAAATATTTATCCCGTTCGGGAATCGAACCCAAAATTAGGCATTCCGCCTATCAGGTTGATAAATGTTGAAAAAAATGGTAAATGAAATTGTAAATTAACATTTCAAAAATTTCAGCCAATTTAAGAAATATTTATATTCCTTAAATTGCCTGAAATTTGTTAATAGAATAACATTTTTTTTTCTAAACACTTACGCAAAACGTACGGTAGTCTGGGGCTCCTTGTCATAGCGGCGCCTAATGCTGACCAAGTTTCCCGCCTTCTTATACATTCTGATGCAGTACAGTACCTAAACTTTATTGCAATGTGGAACGCTTAAGCGTTTACCAAACTGAATGTATATTCAGACTGATCCTTCCTCTAACACCACCGTCTTATATATGTTGAACAGCTTGTGAAGTATCAGAATTCTATGACGTCACATATGAGGAAAACATTTACCTTATTATTAGTCATTAAATAATTTTCAAATCCTATTTTCCGCCACGTAATTAATTATTACTTAAGTAAAATAAGGCCACTTTCGTGAAGAACATAGTTATCAACAATTTGGATAAAATAAAAAGCCAAGAAAATGTGTATATTTTTATTTTAAGGCAAGTACCGTAATTACGTGTTTATGGTGTATATATATATTTTGTTTTATTTAGCACTGATAGACGAGTGGTTTGTCCGTTGGACTGCCAAGTCAAAGGTCGCAAGTTCAAACCCCGGCACGCACCAATGTCTTATCGAATTCATCTGCGTACTATTATAAATTAGTTATCAGTTGCTAAAAACGGTGAAGGAAAACATCGTGAGGTAACCAGCACACCTGAGAGATTTTCCAAAGATGTGTAAAGCCATGTCAGACCCCTACAGGCGGTCTAAATTCTGACACCAGGTTGTATACGATAAGAAGATTATTTATTAGTATTATGTATATCTTCTATTCACAAAACTTCCTGTCGATCAGTGAACATTCGAGTATTTCTGATATGTTCAAAGTAGAGAGCTTGGAATACTGTTAGAAGCAGTATTCTTCTCCTCAATGTCTAAAAACATTATGTTATACCAAACATGACCAAAACGAAGTATTATGCACGCGAGATTGAAATCATCAAATTCATCATTCAAAGAAAATGGTAACACATTTGCTTTAAACTTCTGTAATAAGCTAGAAAACTTTTGTACAGAATTATCTAGTAACTAATAATATAATCTGGTTGGTTATAGGTAGATTTAGGTAGGTACTTAATGTCAAGCTGTAGTTATGATCCCTACTGAAGTTTATATCACAAAGTTTTATTTCAGTTCGATGTTCTTGGCTAATTACTCAAATGAGGATTAAAAAAAACAGCACTTGTGGTTTTTGTATAAACAATTTTATTTTCATAACTAACACATTTTATTATCAAAAAATGTTCTTACAACTAACTTTTAGTAACGGGTTAGACCTTTAAGTCACAAAACACGTCTTGACAAAAATAATCTTACAATACCTATTATCATTTAATATACATCCCAATAAAAGAGATAGTTACTTCCCCAGGCAGCTGTTGTTCCATTTCCTACCTTGGAATTGGAATAAGCCTTTACGAACAACACAGTAAACCAATGTCTTACAAAATAAAATAAATTGACTCATGGTATAAATACGTTTTTGCCAATCCGTCACTTTTCCATAAGTTTTCAAAATCACATATGTACTGTCAACGAGGTCACTATACTTCCAGTCTGTCTTGGCACTTGTTGAAATTTGCATCTGTACATCGACAAACGCAGTGCACTGTACCACTAGGCTTGAACCACTTTTAACTCTTTAACCATAATTGTCACTAGGTTTAGTTCACTCGTTAACTACAGTATTATTAGTATTTGTTTCTAGTTTATAGTGTTTAACTGCGTAATTTTTGTAAAGCCAGTTCCAGAATTCGACTCTCTTTGGTTCAGGGTCTGTTTTGACTGTGAAATTACCATCGATGTCGATGTAGCTCAAGTGTTCTGTATCGTTAACTTGCGGCCACTTAAAGTCAACCACAGACTCGTAATCCACGGGGGGCGTTGGATTTCTGGAATTGATATATACAACATCAGGCTCTATTGAAACAAAATGCTCGGTATTTATGTGATTAGCATGAATGTAAGACAAAAGTCAGGCAATGGTTATACTTACCCAGTTTTGGCAAAGTTCGTCCACATTTGAACCATACGCCTCGATACTGCCAACTCGGGCGAATCATCATCCAGCCTATAGTTTAGCCTGGAGAAGTAGAACAGATATCCCATTTCATCGCCGTGGCAGGCTCCAGGGTGCGTGATGCCGAGCATGCGCTTAAACAGGCCCAGAGCTCCGTCGAACGCAAACCGATACAAGTATGTAGGGCTCGTACGATTACTCTCTACTTGCTGGCGGACTGTTTCCAAAACTGGTCGCAAGAACATCACATCTGTAAATAACTAATAAAAAAACCCACTATCAAGTAAATTACATGCCTTTTACGATTTTAATTAAATATTTTAACTGTTTCACACCATCCTGCAAAATGGTGTTCTAAACTACAAAAGACGAAACAACAACGATAAATGAGTCAACACTTACATCAATGAGGTTATCAATATTCCTGGAGTCGACGGGTTTCTGCTGGAAGTAGAACGCTCTGATGGAGTCCGATATCTTATCGGTGAGGTTCGCGTTGTGGCCGAACAGTTCGGGGGGCACCACTCGTTGGAACTCGTTCTCTAACTCGCTCAGCAGCTTCGGATATCGCTGAAGACCTGAAATATTATGGATCAGCATTGTTAAATAAAACCTTTTCGAATATATGGATCAACTCCGCGCTTAACCAGCCTTTTGCTTACGCATGTCACCGTCGCTTATCATGATAATCATCTATTAATAGATGTAAATAATTCTGATAAGTATATAAATATTACAATTAGGTATACAAGTATACACTACCTACCTATATACTACCTAGTTATCAGATTATAAAGCGTGGCAGAATCAAATAAAGGTCATACCCAGCAGTGGGATATAATATAACTTTATCGAAATCAAAATTAAATTTATATTCGTGTGTCAAACGTAAGGATTTTGTTTGTTATCAATTAGCTATAGAAATCTTAAAAAATCCTTGACACCACGGAAAATTGTGAAATCCTCGGCCAACATCTGTGATATGACTATAACCGCCTGTATGTTAACTTACAATCTCATTTGCTTAGCGGACAGTCAGTGTTAAATATTTATTATCAGTCTGGTCTTCTGTAATTTGACAATTAATATAAGTAGGTAGGTAGTTACTTATTTTAAGTGTACTCATCTGTCTCTAGGCCGTACCATGCCATTTTCTTCGTAATTACTATGATTTACCGGAATATCCTATTTCAAATTTAAGTTTCCTTAATTGAAATCCCAATGCGGTCGGTAGTTAAGATGTACGTAAGCATCAGCCTCCATGAGTAATGTTATTTGCGAAAGACGTCTAGATTAGTGACAATGCACGTTACATATTCCGGTTCTAATCATTTGCAGACGTCATTCCTTTTTGGATTCATAAATCGTCTAATATTTTTGAATATCAACTGAAAAATGAAAGTTGACTTTTTTCCTGACTTTTGTTTTTAGAGGCACTGTCCGGTGCCAGCGGGAAAGTAGCACATTGAGAATATGATCGCATGTGTTGTTTATTATGTAAATACGAGTAACGAGCCAGTTCACCAGCGGTCAGCGTATACTTGTTGTCGGTATCTTTGAACACAGTTAGAACATTATGTAACGTAGCAAATTACATAACGGAAGTATATGCTCTTTACGCTTTTACTAGTGATAATTGAGTTTTGTCAATATTTCACGTTCTACTTTTAATCTGGGTAAAATGCTATCATGCATGTAACATGCCTGTATTTACCGTAAAGACTAGTAGGTTTTTTCAGTTGCTTTCTCACAATTCGACATAGTGTATTTATTCCATGGAGTAGGGGTCGTGCCTCTTGCTGGTTTATCTTGAGGACCTTTGCCCAATAAAGATCTTAAAACTGTAAAGCAGATCTAAATTGATAAAGGAAATTTGAAAAATGATGGACACGAGCGGGATCATTTTTTAAATTTCCTTTATCAATTTAGATTCAAGCTTAGCATGGGCAATATGCTAAAATGGCACCAAAAGTCATGTAAAGCAGATGATAATAATTTTATAATAATAAATTAGACAAACATCATTGAAAACCACCGACTGAAAACCCATCGAATCTTTTCTCGTAGCCTCAGGTGGTCTTTTGTGAGGTTACAGAGCCTCTCTTGTTCGTGCAAAAGGTGACCACACTCCCTAGTTCCTATCTCTTATAAGCCAGGGGCTTTTTGAAGGTTTCACCTTGATAAATGAGCCAGAGGCCTTTCCTCTTAACCACGATTTATAGGCATTTTTATAATAATTCTAACAGATCATTCGACATGATGTTTGTGATTTAATCAGGTTTATAATATTTATTAACGACTATGCGCATCGGTTATCGTAAGTAATCTAACTTAACTACTAGTGCATAGCAGTTAAATGTTGAATGAAGTTATATAACTACCTAAAAGCACGTTTTTCATTTTCACGTTTTAAAATAAAAATGACTTTTTCATTTTTAAATAAATATAATACTTCTACAAATACTTTCCATGACTTATTAGATTTAGGCATATTTTCATAAGAAACTTATTTCGTAAGGATTTATAATTGCGAAACCAAAATGCAATGAAATCGGTGAAATGAAGGTTGTGTGGGTTTACTCGTTCACAGATTGGCACTCAAACATGACTTACAATTATAAGTACATACATTATTTTACAAGAGATATGAAGTAACTTGCATTGAAGTAATAATAGATGTGGGTTACTGTCAGACTGTCAGCATAAACGATTTGGTTTCCCCGCATGCCGTTTTAACAGTTTTTGTGGTCACCGGAACTGCTAACCCAGAGTGCATCTAACGTAGCAAAACGTCACTTACGAAGGCTTTTAAAATTCAGTTGCTGAATTGGTCAATCTTGTTCTACGTCAGGCTCAATTACAACTGACAGCGGAGGAAGAATCGTATTCAATTGATGCTGTGTTATGAAGTTAAAGACAAGACAAAATGCTATGGATACAAGTATTTTTTTATTTTTTATTTGACGACCTGAATGGCCCTGTGGCTAAGCGATTAGATTGCTGCGCTAAGGGTAACGGATTCGATTTCCGCATGGGACAAAAATTTGTGCGATACGCAGATGTTTGTCTCGAGTCTGGATGTTTTTGTATGTGATATTTCATGTTTGTGAACCGCACCCACGATACAGGAGAAATTCCCAGTGTAGGCGAATTAAAAAAAAAAGCCTTTGGTATTGTCTTGTGAATCAACTTTAAACGGCTATATTTATTACATGACTAGTGAGTGAGTAGAGAAAAGTCTACATTCATATTTTATGTGCAGTGACGTCTTAGTAAGAAAAAAAATCCTTTACACCACCTAAAAACAATGATACGTATCCATCCGTATGCTGTTTATGTTAACGTACTACTTTGTTTTAATTTTAACCAAAATATAATAAACCCAGAAAGAGGTTACGGATAAAGAATACTTCATCCTGATAAAGTGCAGAAATCAAACATGTGGCCCTCAGGGCAAGAAGCGGAGCATTTAGCAACTACGTTAATTAGGCGGTCAAGTAGAAGAACAACTTTATGTTGGTTATGGTAGCAAAGTACCTAACATTTGCTAAGCAGACATTTTAAATTACAGAAGGGCATTCGTTTGAGACAAGTTCCGTTCACTCGGCTCGCAAAATGCACAAGCTCTAACTTCGCACTTATATCACGCTGATCACAACCTTACAGGCATTGATACTAAATTGGCCACAACCAATTCGGATGTCCTCGATAATCCGAGCAAAGCATTCGAAAGGTCCTAAATAATGTTGCAATTTGCTCAAGGATTTCGCGGAAATAAATACTTTACCTACGTTGAATATACACACGTCTGTGTGTCATACTGGAATTATTAAGTGAGAGTGGTGAGACGTTTAATATATGTATACTTACTGTTTTTTATGTCATGCCTGTTGAATCACATTTTCGCAGGCTTGTTTCACAACGCAGTCACCCTTCGAATCATTTAAAACTCTATTCATTTAAGACTTCAGATAGTCAGCCAGTTGGCTGACTATCATGATCAGAAATCATGCTTTAAATATAGGAATATAAACTTGCTCTCTTTATGGTAGGTACGTAACGGAACAATGTCCGGAGAAATGCAAATGTAACAAACAATTCTGCCTACCGCCTCTGAAAATATTATAATGTCCTCCTGACCGAATTTCGGTCACGGCGGCCTGTCTCAGCTGAGACTAGCCATCTGCGCAGGAGATATTATAGTGCACAAGTATGCGCGCAGACACAGGTGCACTCCCTATTCCCTCACTCTCATAATCCGATGGGACGGTAGACCGACACGACCAGAGAGAGATCAGGCGCAGGACCAACAGCTTTACGTGTCTTCCGAAGCACGGTGGGGTCTCGACATGTGAAAACGGTCACCCATCACAAGACTGACCGCGGCGAGCACGGCTTAACCTCGCAGATCGACTGATCTGCCGGGTAGCCGGATAGCTACGAGCCCCAGTGAAAATATTAGTGTGATGATGTATGTTAGTGGCTAAAGTGCGTAAAAATATTTATTATGACACAAACATTGAGGAAGTTAATAGGTACTAAGTTACTGACCAAAATAGATTGACGAGCGCCAATATTCCCATGAGGATACTTCATATAATTGACACATATTTGTTGCAAATTAAGTTAATAGCAAAATTCCCTGCAAAACAAATCAATCCGCCGAATGATTTGTACGTAAATACCTATAAAATACATAGATACCTTCAAAACATATTTAGCGAATTACGCATCTGATACCTTTTTGCAAGCACCGTACAGTGTTTCAAAACAGCAAGTGTATACTAACGTCGGAACAGAATAATGCCTTCCTGTGCGTTGTACCCAGTGAGGAAGGGCACGTCAGCGCCGGGGAGGGTGTCGGCCGGGGGGCGTGTGAGGAAGGCATCGGGCCCTTCAGCCTCCAGTGAGGGCAGGAAGGGCAGCGCGACCGTGCTCTGCAGATCAGCCGACTTGCCCGGGGCACTCGCCAGCCGAGCTCCTGCCTTCACCAGCAACTCACTCGGGGTGGCGCGAAGATAACCTGTCAACGCATAGGTTTAGGCGATTGTCCAGTTTTATGACCAAGCAGGTTCTACTAAGTAGTCCCATCGTTGTACCCTTATCGAATGAGAATTTTGAATAGATATAGAAGAACACGTTCGAGGCCGTTTGACTTGATGGTAAGACACCGTTTTTCTATAGTAGTATACTTAGTGATTAAAGTAGTAGGTACCTACCCAGCAGTTCAGCAGTGCTGTTGGTGTCGATGCCTAGCTCCCTGCCGAGCTCAAAGGCGCGTGCGCGTGGTTCCTGTGCTATCGCCCACGGTGCGATTGCCACCCCGCTTTCCGCAATAGCAGCGTGGAACAAACCCTAACACATTATACATTTATCAAACAAAACATTTTTAGATATACGCACCTTGTCATTCAGTAGTTACTATACCAAGCACCTGGTTTATAGGTTTCTACATTTATTTAAACCAATACCTGTTTTCATAACCCTAACCTTATATAATTTGAAGATAATTTGCCATAATGCTCATAAATATATTGTTAGGAATTAGGGTGTATGCGTTGTGATAAATTAGCTTCTATCATGAAGCCCGTAGGCTATTCTTGCCACAAATTTTGCGATCATAAATATTATCATTGGAACTGTGTCTATATTTCCTCAGTTTTTAAAGTCCTATTTGTTTTATCCTCATCCAATAATAACTGTTGAAACTGGGATAACTAGCTACACAAACATCTTCAGTACATACACACTTACGACTTATCAGGATAAACAATAATATTGTTCTAATTTACTTTACTGTATGGGATGCGTCATATGTTATGTCAATTTCGTTTTCCAACCAAGATTTGCGTAAACTTCTTCGTTACATACAAAAAGGCAATGCCTTGGACTACGGTCTGCATTTTTGTCCGATTCCTTACGTAATCTTTCTGTGTAACGACGTAGTAGATAAAAAGGTAGTTTTATTCTTTCTTTTAAGCACACTAATAAATACTTTGACTTTGACTTGACTTTTGATTTGCAGTTACACGTCGTCTTTAATGGATATGATCATGTAAGCTGGCAAAATATTTGGTTACACAACAGACTGCTGTGGTTTAAGAAGCGGACGTGTTGCCTTCATTGCTACAGTCCTATGGCATTTAGTAACATGACAGGTTCCTACTATTATTGATTCGGGCCAAGAAACGAATTGATGATTGCGGTTGCGGTGGGTGTGTTTTGCAATTTTCACAAAAAACAAAGCGCTCTGCATTTTTTTAAAACAACGCAACACAAATAAGCATACATTGCGAATGAATACAAAATGAAATGTACGAACTTGAGATGCGGGTGACAGCATGTGTAGATGCACGGAGGCAGCGCCGGCCGACTCTCCGAAGATGGTGACGCGGCTGGAGTCGCCGCCGAACGCTTCGATGTTGTCGCGGACCCACTTCAGAGCCATTACTTGATCCTTTGCATAATACTATCATTAATCACGAATTCGCGTAACTTAACAACGATCTATCGATGTCGCAAGCAATCAGAAAACAATTAATATCAATATTAATTACGTGCAGCTCGCCAATTTGTACTTGATTAATCGATTTCTCTTTATGCGACAAATAAAATCAGTTCAAACTATTTCAAAGCCCACAGAAGGATTTTTATTCCGATATAATAAACACATTGATTCAGGTCGGTATCTCGGTGATCAACCATCGGTCATTATAATATTTCATAATTAAAGAATGACAAATACAATGAGAAAGATTTATAAGTTCTCTTCGTAATCATTTTATTGGGTTATAATTTCTTGCTATCTTGCGTCAAATAGGTATATCGTGAACTTGACCAAAATGTTTAAACCATGACCAAGAGTTACGAAACGCTGCAAATACTCACATTTTAACATTGTTATATACAGACATGTACTTACAGCTTCGGCCAAAATATAAAGCATGTAAATATATACACTACCTACCTACCTACTGAATACATGTTTGCAAACTAAGTGAAAACTTGCGCAAAAATAACTGAACCAACTTTGAAGGCGTTAGTAAAGACGTTGTGAAAAACAATGTAGGTACCAATTACGATTACCTAGTCTGTAAATAAACTAAAACTATTATTAAATCATAATTCAAGTCTGTATCGTTTTTAAACCACCAATCAATCAAGACTATCAAGATGATTCCCTACAGTCAAACATGTTTAAAAATAAACAAGGATCTAAATTGATAAAGGAAATTTGAAAAATGATGGACACGAGCGGGATTCGAACCCGCGACCTTCGCCGATCCGTGGCGCTGCTCTAACCAACTGAGCCACCGTGTCGCTGCTCGCATCCATCGAATTTCAAGTTCCCTTTTTAGTATTTACGTCTTAAGGGTGACGTCAGGTATTATCTGTTGGAATCTATGATTACCAACTCAGTGTTATACCTTTACAGCTATAAATCACTGAAACGATAATACCAACCCAAATTTATATGACTTTTGGTGCCATTTTAGCATGTTGCCCATGCTAAGCTTGAATCTAAATTGATAAAGGAAATTTGAAAAATGATGGACACGAGCGGGATTCGAACCCGCGACCTTCGCCGATCCGTGGCGCTGCTCTAACCAACTGAGCCACCGTGTCGCTGCTCGCATCCATCGAATTTCAAGTTCCCTTTTTAGTATTTACGTCTTAAGGGTGACGTCAGGTATTATCTGTTGGAATCTATGATTACCAACTCAGTGTTATACCTTTACAGCTATAAATCACTGAAACGATAATACCAACCCAAATTTATATGACTTTTGGTGCCATTTTAGCATGTTGCCCATGCTAAGCTTGAATCTAAATTGATAAAGGAAATTTGAAAAATGATGGACACCTGACGTCACCCTTAAGACGTAAATACTAAAAAGGGAACTTGAAATTCGATGGATGCGAGCAGCGACACGGTGGCTCAGTTGGTTAGAGCAGCGCCACGGATCGGCGAAGGTCGCGGGTTCGAATCCCGCTCGTGTCCATCATTTTTCAAATTTCCTTTATCAATTTAGATTCAAGCTTAGCATGGGCAACATGCTAAAATGGCACCAAAAGTCATATAAATTTGGGTTGGTATTATCGTTTCAGTGATTTATAGCTGTAAAGGTATAACACTGAGTTGGTAATCATAGATTCCAACAGATAATACCTGACGTCACCCTTAAGACGTAAATACTAAAAAGGGAACTTGAAATTCGATGGATGCGAGCAGCGACACGGTGGCTCAGTTGGTTAGAGCAGCGCCACGGATCGGCGAAGGTCGCGGGTTCGAATCCCGCTCGTGTCCATCATTTTTCAAATTTCCTTTATCAATTTAGATTCAAGCTTAGCATGGGCAACATGCTAAAATGGCACCAAAAGTCAATAAACAAGGAGTTAAACCTCATGTGGTGTGTGACGCGCTGCACCTTCCATATATTAGAATGTATCCTTTATACTAGAGCATTATACGTTTGGTCACCGGAGAGATAACTGCGTTTAATTGATACCCTTAAGTCCGTCACTGCATGGCGACCCTGCCAGTGCTGCCGTTGGCAGTACTGAGCTTGTGGTTTTTTTTTAATTTTTTCCTTGCCTGGCAAGGTCCAGAAAATCGACCAATTGAGTCGTTGCGCGTTGTAACGAAAATCGAAAAATGTTGATTACGTTTTAAATGAATTGACTGGCTGATCTGCGTGACGCTGAAATGAGAGGTTTCCCGAGGAGGATGCTGCCGGGAGCCGTGGGTTTTGGTCTGTTAAGCCCAAGAACGGAGCCGTGGGCACATCACGGTGACCTCAGTGATACGGTGTGTGCTAAACAGGACCATTAAATGTGAGGTGACAAAATTATAATTTTTATATTTATTCCATATTGCCGCTGACAATGTTTTTTGTGTTTTTAATATAACATATTATACTATTCTTATATTTTATTAAAATGATAAAGATATTATTTTAAGTAACTTTATAGTATATTTTATAGTAATGAATTATGTAAAAGTGCCTGTTGACAAATAATTATATACACAATTTGAGGTATAACATGTAATGTGTTGAGATATATAGATATAATTTCATTACTTATTAATAACCTAAAATTTTAATCGTCCCGAAAAGACACATTCCAAAGTTATTGCACATCAGGTGTCTAATATACGATACGTTAGCAACACTACGTGTTGTGCGCGACTTTACCTTTGAATTTTATAAGGTACAGTAAAACTTAGTTATTGTTAAATTTGACTTAATTATTTGATATTGTGTGATTTTAGTGATTACATTCATTCTGATACGTTAATTTAAGAATGTTAATTTCAGTGCCGAATTAGCGTACTAATGTACCTACGCTATTTCTTAGATTTTTCAAAAAGTAGATATAAAACATGCCACGTTTTATAAAAAAATGTATTAAGTAATCTAAATTAGTTCTTACTTTTGTTTTATAGTATTGATCATTATGTATAGGTATATAATTAGATCGCATTCCAGTAGTGCGTCGAGAAAACGATACATTGTTATAAAACTTGACGCCTATGACACAATATCTTGAGAATGTATTCTTCGGAAACTTAAGCCACCTGCAAATAACTGCATCAGCGTTTATGTTTGAACATTGTTTATAATGAAATATTATTTTGAATGATATAAAAATTAACGATTAAAAGATTTTAGTCTATAGATTAGCGAATGGTGAGTCATGCGAGGTATTAAAAATCTTTTTGTTATTTCTATGCAATTAGGTACCGTTGTAATGAGAATGAAATGAAGAATGTATTAAGTAGTATGGATTGGATTGAGAAATATAGTATGTTGGGTATTGATTGTACGAAATGTATAAAGTAGAAGGGAATATTCGGTAAATAAGTTTTTAACAGCAATTTGGACTGATCACCCAAATGAGATGTAGGATTCGTATGTACTGACATATTCAATTAGTAAGTTAGCCTTAAGGTTGTGTTATTGAATGATATCGTAAAAAAAAAAAGTTATTTTAAAAAAGGTACACAGTCTTAAAGGAGAATAAAAGGATGCTATTCCTTCAATTTGATCATGGTGTAAACGAGATTTCTCTGTGAAAATTGTTGGAGGCCAAAGGAGCCTTAAATTATGCCCTTGTTATATGAAATGTATAACTAATATAATAATGATATAATGAAATGATGATGAAAGTCCAGAGTGGACCAATTAAGACGATAAGAAAATGTGTACCTTCTATAGCAAATGTATTGAAAAGATGAAATAAATATAGGTAGATTATGAGATAGGCAAGGAGTAAATGGAACGTTAAAGTGTTTTATGAAGAAAAGTAATAAATTATTGTAGGTACCTAGAAAGGAAGAAAATGTTTATTGGGTATGTTTGATTGTATGTAATACCCAGGTACGTACAATGCAATGAAAATATTTTGACAATGTGCGATGCAGATATTTATTACAGTGTTTATATTTTATTATATTTAGTATGACATTTTTTTATGTCTTGGTGGGCAAGGACTATAGTAAAATAAACTTTATACTAATGTTGTTTATAAAGGCTTTTTGTTATATTAAAATACAATATTGTTTGTTGAATTAAATTTTATTACTACGTCATTTAGATTTACAATTACAGAAAAGGCATGTATTTTTGGAATACTTGCTCTTTATTATTTTTATGTTAAATGTTGTTTTTTTTTTGCATGTTTAATGTGTCACGTTTGTAATTTGAATTATATACAGTTTATAATTTCAACTGTTCTTGATCACTTTCATATGTTTATGTGTTTATGATTTATGTAGGTCGATAAATTACTATCTATATTATAAAAATTCTTACCTGATTCATAGCGAACTTTACTTATTTTTTTTTAGTCTTGTTATGACTATGTACTAGTTTATTTTGTTGTTTTATGTATTGTCAACAGTGCACAATAATATAACTTCCCTATACCTAGTTTTCACTTTTATTCTTAAGAATTTTAATGAAATAAATATCCATATAAAATGTCATTTGATTTTAAAATTAAGCAATATTGTTGTTTTTGTTTAAATGAATATCGAATTATTTAAATGTAAATGTTTTTCTTTAATGTGATTTTAAAATTTTAGCTATTCAAAATTAAATTGTAGGTTCTTTTAGTTATAAAAAATACGTAAACATTTTTTTTATTTATTAAAAAAGTGTGTGTGACGCGCTGCACCTTCCATATATTAGAATGTATCCTTTATACTAGAGCATTATACGTTTGGTCACCGGAGAGATAACTGCGTTTAATTGATACCCTTAAGTCCGTCACTGCACTCAATTATAGATTTGCGCAATTATTTATGTCATAAAATTATTTTACTAAAACATACTTTAAGTCCCATATTGCCGGACACTTCATCATTTTCGAGGCTCAAGAAGCCGAGCGCACCAAGCCTGTAATTGAGCGTCACCAGAACCACTCCTGCGCCGACGAGGTGGTCGGGCCCGTACAGGAACGCATTGCCTGAGCCCATGGCGAACGCTCCGCCGTGGATCCAAACCATCACCGCTAGCTTCGGATTGTACCTGACAATATAAACAAAGTAAGTATACAGAAAGCGTTCTAGATCTAACCCTCTAACCCCCTAATTCATAAAAAATTACAATTTTAAACCAAGGACTAAATGATACCTGTCACTGCCGTTTGCATGTTATAGGATAGATGTCAATAGACTTAATACGGGTTAAGGCTAATACTCCTCGTTTATGAATAAGAGGGTAAGGGTCTAAGCTATTTCCATTAACATTTTAATCTATTCAGAATTTAAGAGTTCTACATCTGAAAAATCTAAAGAGAAACCATAAGTAAGGGTTAATTGACTCTAACTAGTAACTGCTACTATTATTAGTGTACATTATAAAGAAATCTATCAATTTATCACACCAACCATTGCTGTTGCTGTTAATCCATAGGTCATCAAACGAATATTACGCAAAAACGGGAACATTATTTTCTCAACGTATATAAGAAGGCTAGGCCAACATTTTATGATTTAGATCACCTTACCCAGACATTTTATCAGGAAGCGCTGGCGTGTATACGTTTAGGAAGAGACAGTCTTCGTCTCCTTTATAGGTATCAAAGAGCATGAACCGATGTGGACACACGGCGCCCTCTTCCAAAGCGTCCCGAACTCCGGTCCAGGGCTCAAGTGGCGCGGGCGGCCGAAACCGAAGGGACCCTCGAGGTGGTTGGGCGTACCTATACATGGAAAATATTTAAAACTCCATTTAGTTTCACAACAACCGATGGATTAAAATCACTCGTAAAAATATGTTCATCATTATCAGCCGCATCCAGGTTCCACATCATACAAAGAACCTACATGATACTGCTTTGTCAGTCCTATGCGGGATATGTTACTTACCTAATACCCTTAAAGCTATAGTAAGGTGTCTGCGCGGTAGTCCTGGTGACTAGCTTGCGTCCGCGCAGAACGCCGAGTTGCGTGAAGACGAGCGGCCCACCGCCGACACGCATGCGGTCCACCAGCGCGTGCACCAGCCGCGCCGCCCGCGCAGGCACCGCCTGCAGCCGCCGGAGAGCGTGTTTCAGGCCCACCGACTCGCTCACTGTACTCGACAAACGACGCCATGCTCCAGTCACCTAACAATAATTTTACCATTTACCAACTTCAAAAGTAAGAGGTTATGTATTTGTTTTTTTTTCAGTCATTCTTTTGCCCTCATAAAAACTCATAATACCTATACTAGTAAAAAGCCAATAGCTGTATGACACTTTCTGCGTCTGGCCATGTTTAGTAGTTTGTTCATATTTTTATTTTTTGTGTTTTAACCTATAAAGAGTTTGCATAATGTGTGAATATTTTCAGTTTAAACTTTAAACTGGACCCCGCAATATTGAACACTAAAATAGCTATAATTATCACACTGTCGCGTGTGTTTAAACACGGTAGTTAACTTATTAAACTAATTTTAGTTTAAGTGTGATTGTTATGATCACACTTGACGAACAGCCCACACGCAACATACGCAAGTTAGATCGTAATGACACGTAACACAATGCGTAAGATAATATCTTAATCCATATATGTTACTGATTAAGTAATAATAATTATGACAGCAACAGAATTACTCGTTTATAACAGTTAAGACTCCTTGTCCGAGCTTTTAGCGTGACATGTAACAAGCCTTAAATTAGGACCACGATTTTTATAATACAAATAATATAGAGGTAATAGAGGAAACTTATTTAATTAAAACGCAATTCGGGTAATGCGTATAAAAGTTGAAACTGAACCAAAAAAATCAAGGTGTAACTCCATGATGACCCCATGCAATGTTCAGAAAATAGAACTGTGGGAAAGTGAAAAGATATCAAAGGAATAGATAACGTAGCGGCAGTGACAGAAAATTAAATATTGTAGAGTGTACCTATATCATGATACGCATATATTGTGAGAAGATTCTATGCAAAATTTAAGGAGAACATTTAAGAGTTATGTATGTATACGTAATAATCTGCATCGGGAGAGAAAGGCAAAAAAAGAGATGCATGGATTGTTTTAAAAATATTATGTAATTATAAAGGAATAAAGAGAAAAATAATTAATGGAAAAGAAAACTCTTTACTACCAACCTGATGAATAGGAACAGCGCAAAAAAAAATAGGTACAGGAGAATATCAACTTATAGGACACGGTGAAAGTAATGAATAACAATCATATTACCTAGAAGTTACATATTTCAAACGCCGCAGTTTGGGAGAACTTGCACTTGGACCAAAAATATCCCCAAAATTAACCATATAGTTCGTTAGTTCCCAAGTTCTTATTTGTACCTAGTGTCCACGACAAACTGCAACAATCTTCATTATGTTCCGGAATGCTTACAACTGCTCACATTCCAAACTTAAGTTGTTTTCATTAATTACTTCGGAGAGATACTTATCCATAATAAGTTGCCTGCACATGCATTAGATCTCACAACATTTAACTAATGATTAAATATAGCAATACGCTAATGATGCACTTGCCTGATTTTGACAATAGGCGTCCAAACCATTACTTATTTCTGTCGCAAGAGTTATAACATTGGTCAGACAGAAATGTTCAATGTGTTGACCAATATGCGAAAGGTCTACGCTCAAAATTGATGAGTGCTTCATTGAAATCTCATAAGATTTTATTTTGCGTAAGTATGGATTTTTGATTGCCATAAACACACAAATAACGTTAAGCCAGTCAGTAAGCATCGAAAAGCAATTCTTTTGTGCATGTTGTAAGTTGGGTAAATGCCAAGGCATCCCATAAAAATACCTACATCAGATATATATGATAACAAGTGTAGGCAGCAGACGTATACGGTACCTACTTATACTGCACTAGCAGACATATATTTTTTCGATCCCTTGCAGCAACTTGATTGAGCCTTATACAACGTTCGGGTGGGAGGTTGATTATGTTAATTACATATTAAACATGTGATTGGTACGTTGTTTAAGAGGCATCGCAACTCTTTTTTTTCCATATTAATACAGAATATATTGTCTGAACAACCATTAACGAAGGCATTTGTATTAAGTATAGGTTAATCATTTAAATACTTAGTAGAGCCTCTATGACTCAGACTACTGTCACTGTAGCACATCTCCAAACTTATCTTGGTGACTAGTTGTTATTTAGTCGCTCTTAATGTCATAACGTAGTTTTTCTGCCTTCTATGTAGGTACATAATTTAGCAAAGCTAAAAAAATTTAGAAAGCCTAAGGAATCCACCTAACCTTAACTTATGCAATTTAAGAATAGCTTCATCATTTTAACGTATAGATTTTAATTTACATTAACCTCGTTGATGTAATGAATTTTTTATATGAACGAGACTACATGAGGGACCACCATATGTTACCAAACATTGAGGCAGGTCGTTAATACTATTTATTATAGCAGTAACTGCAGAGCCACACCCTGGCCAACTTATCCCTTACACTTTATACAAACCTCTGCCTACATCGGCCTACTCATCTTGAGAGCAATCGATTACAAGTTACTTAAGTACATGACTCAGATAAATGACAAACATTTCTTTTGTCAGCTTTTTTTTACAAAAAAAAATGTAAACTTTGACTATGTTTAAACGTAAACACGCGTATCACGCTTAGGTATTTAGATTTTGCAGTTAACAGATTACTGGTACTTATAACGAAAAAAAATGTTAATTAAATAACTTATGGGACTTATTGAAGCAATATTTCAACTGTAGCATTACAGATATAGGAAGTTATTACGCGAAATGCAACATCAACCGAGATAATAAGTGTGTCACAAAGATTAAATGAGATGGACCTGAAATATTTGCAATCATCTGTGAAGAACGGACATTATGGTAATTCAGAGAAGTAGAAAAACACATTACCTGTATTGCGGTTAATCTACTTTGAAATTAACTGACGAACTTCAAATATCGCTCGGCAGATAATGATTTCCTGGTTAGACAACATAATGACGATAAAAAGCTAATAGCTAAATTTTCTAACTATTGTAGTGTAACACACTCTTAACTAAACCGTTACTGAAATAACGGACTCAAAAAGTAGTGTACTTTTACAGTCTAAGAATATCACAATATTATTTATATTTATGTTCTGAAAACACTGTCGGACAACTAGTTTTCCGACAAACGGTTTCAGAATTTGACTAAATAATTTTTTAGTCTTATGATAAGCCAAGTCTTGCTTCTAGTTCTAGGTGCTACACATGTGGCTACATGACTACTACGAGACTACGACTCGTAGCATGTGTAGTATGGCCACCCTTATGCATATTATGGTGCCGTTCCCAAAGCAAAGACAGTTTATCATACCTACTCCTCGTATTCATCATAAAAACAATATTAAATATACATGCAAAGATGGGTCATATGTGTTTGAAAGCCTATGTATGTATGTTTGAACCTCTGTGGTACTATATAGACCAAACGTGTGGGACGATTTTTTAAGTCACCTTAATCACGTTTTATTTTCGACTGTAACACAATTCATCAGTAGAAACCTAAGCAGCCGTTATAAAAATCACCACCATAATTTAGAAATACATCCTATTACAAAATGACTGTGGTCATTCACATTGTAAATGTGTGCAACATGCAGCCATTATTTGAACTTGCTTATTTATTAAATGACAGTAGACTGGGCGGCAGTTTACTTCCAATGTTCTGTAATCGAGTTACCACATTCCGCTACATGCTTTAAGGTTGAATCTACCTTAATGATAACAATGAAAAATTGCATCTTAGCAAACACTTTTTTTGGTTGACATTACTTTAACTTGTAGGTATATTTACAAATATTTTTGGTAACAAATTCAGTGTCAATCGATTCAAGTTCCAATTGCGAAATATAAGTAAAGCGCTCGTGGGACACAGGTGGAGATGCCTCGATTACATTATCAAGAAGTACATAAAGTGGACCGTATGAATGCGGCACAACTTTAGATTGCTTAACGACTGATATGCGAGTATATATGTTTAGGACGTTCCCTGGATAATAGCGTAAGAACTGTTGTAACTTGACGTGCATGGCTTTGAAAATGGCACTTTTCTATTGCAGAGCAAGGTTAAACACGCGCCACGCACAGACCTCTGTGATTTGTTAAGATAATGCTTTTAAAGAAGAGACTTTCGTAACGTCGATTTGGTAAGTTTGTAAACGTTTAGTCGTAACAAACTGATGGTGGTAAATATTCGGAATATCTTTATTGATGATGAATGACAATGTGATTTCTTATTGTGATGCCATTCAAATCTATAAAAATGACAATAAGTTCCTTAACAGATATCGCCATTACGAACAATTAATTATTATCAACCTGCTTACCTAATTAGTATTAATTAAGCCCGTTTTGTATCGTAGGTCGTGAAGCGCGATTGCTAAGCGTGTCACTCCGTGTCTGATATAGACTCCGGAGACAGCACGGAATCTGGATGTACCATACTCAGTTAATTGCATTACTCTTTAAAATTGGGACCTATAACATAACTTGCTAAATGTGCGTGTACTTATATATATAATATATACACCTACCCCTTCGAAGAATACAGACGTGTATATATTTTTATGTAAAGGTAATTTTATTACCAACATTAGGTACACTCTATCACTCTATCTATACCTCTTGATGCAGTATTAAGACCGTAATGGACCGATTTCCTAATATTATTCCGTATCTCATATAATTAACATTCTGTCACGAGCCGCTCGATCGTGCATAGCGTGTTGATATATATTAATCGAGGTAGGCCTACTGTGATGCCCAGTAGAGAGAACACTTATAATATTCCTTTTAGAAGAGGTCAAGAATTCGAGACCTATTGACCTACGTCCGGTATTGAAATGAAATAACAATGGATTTTAGGGTTTCTTTGGGAATTTTTGTTCAAATATTCTTAATTCTAAGCTCTTCCTCATCAGAAACTGCTTTGAATAAACTAATTAAGTACGCAACCTGGTTCAATAGCACATATCTTTCGTACGTAGCAAAGATGGAATGTTGAGTTTGGATGTACAATATGAAAAATTTGAAGATGAGAATTCAATAAAGGCTTTCATTAAATTAGATATTAGATACCTCTATAATATTATTATTATTTAGATACTTACATCCTACAGGTACTATGCAGCAACCTTTAGATGCTGTTCTGGAACAATGAAAGCTACCAACAACACTTCACAGAAGAGGAATAACTATGTCTAGTGTACTAAGTACTAACCTTCATGGAGTTGAGGCTGGTTGCTGCATTGGCTACTACGTCGCCTAGCGTGGCAGGCGGCAGCGCATCACTGCGTACCACCAACGCGCATGCGCAGAGCACCACGGCGCGCCACCATCGCACACGCATCTTCAAGATGTTATTGAGTCAATTCACTGATCACAGTTATCACCACCACTTGATAGAAAAGTCACTTAACTACCTTGTCTATGGACACATTGTGTATTTTAACAAAGTCATTAAATTCTGAAAATATAATGTTATTAGTATTAGGTGTCTAATAGTTGAAGAAGTGAAATAAATTAAGTTTCGTAACCATTTTTGGCGAAACCTTTCTTATAATCACCTATATTCTAAGACACCACTAAAACTAACGGTGATGGAAAACATCGTAAGGTAACCTGGATTTAATTATCTCAAATCTCAAACCCGCAGTGGGCTTGCGTGGTGATCGATGCTTAATCCATCTCTATAAGAGTTCATCAGAGTATAGGACAGTTATAGGCTGTTATTATAATCATTTTTGGAGAGTATTAAAAAAGATAACATCCAAACAACACTTCTACAACGTGCTAAATCGTATAAGGCCATTTTATGGCCACATGAGCCTATGTCACTGATAGTAATCTTAGATGTGTGCACTCAAAACGTAATGGTTCTACTTACTTAAGATAAGCCGGATTTTTATAATGATATCCGAAAGGCGATAAAGATTGCGACGATTACAAAACTGTCTTACATTTAAATTATCTTTTGCAATCATCCTAGGTAGGATGTTTGCAATGAGCCTATTTGTCTGATTATCCCACATCATAAGTTAAAGAAGATTATCCAACATAATACCAGTAAAATTAGAATACATCGAGCCTGTGATATCAGAAAAAAATTACCATTATGGTATGACGAGCTCAATATTTTCCAAACGAGACAGTCGAATTAATGAGGATACAACAGCATGGTGGATGGACATAGCTAGCTTATGATCACAGCTTAGGGACATACGGATATGACACATATTTTATTTCATTGATCCGTACACTACCTGGGGCCTGACATGTGAATATCTACGTAACGCTAGTTAACATGGCATTCTATTTTAGCGTCAGCGGAGCAATCTAAATACTCTGTAAATTCCGCGAATGAGAGTTACGTGCATTTATCGTGTGAAGAATGTAGGAACTAGGAAGTCAAGTCTATGTGGTATGAAATCTATCGATCATACCGCATGCTTTACTAGGTGCAGTGCAGTGCCGACTTACGGGTGTCGCTTAGTAGCGCATGCGCCCACCGCCGCCAATCCAACCGAGACGCTCTCGACATTATTTAACTTGCACTTTCACTCACTAATCTACTTTACCTACACCTGAGTCATGCGCGGTTCTTAGGCTTTTTTAAACCTTACAAGTAAGTCCTTTGCGGTTGCCTTCAAGATTAAAAAGCAATGTAAAATAATACATTTGTTCTGAATAACATTTTCAATTTATTGAAAAAAACCAACAACGAAAAGTTGCATTTTTATGGAAATTCGCCAAGAACTCGTATTTAACGTCTCTGTCTTATGTAGGTAGGGCCTTCCGAAATGTGTGAATACTACCAATAGGTTCTACGGTAATCTTGGACCTTCCTTAGTGACGGCACAAGGTTGTGCATTGAGTGTTCGATAAAATTCGAAGCATTCATTCCCGAACAGTGTCCTCAGTTTCACTATCATTAAGTATTACTTACTACTCATACGTTATTACCTACTCATAAAAAAGCCAATATCATATCATCCGTTGTGGGTGATATAAACGTCAACAGGAGCGAACTTTAAAACTGTTACCTAACAGAGTTATGTAACAATTGTTTGCGTGTGCATGCCACTAATGTACCTATACATCGAACATTTGGTTAGTTAAGCATAATAACGCGGTGACATACTCATTTTTAATCTAAATTAATCTTGACGATCCCCGTAAAGGCTAAATAAGTTTAAAATTACATAATTAATTTAAGTATTTAAGTGGTTGAAGAAGAGCCCTACAAAGTCGATGTGCGTCGAGTTAAAACTTAAAGTAAATCTTCCATTATAATACAGTCAACTGACAAAGGCACAGAGTACAGTGTTCCGTGTCGGGGTTCTATATGCGCCCACAGATTCCTACAGTATTATCTTGCACCTCAAAGAACGTAATGTTAGGTACACGAATAAATCGTTAGGAAGTTTTACAGCCATAATCATGAAGCAGGTGTATAACAAGCACATACACTCAGCCTTGGGACAAGTCTGCGGATCACGCTAATATTTGCCCCGCGGTAGTGCAGCAGGCAGCCGCCCCATCACGTAGCCTCCGAGCCACTGCGCCAGTCGTATTGTCAAAATAATGCTAATTGATTTTCATCATGGTTCACTTATTGCTCAAACCTGATTACTTTTATCTTTTATCTGGGACAAACAACCAGAAATATGTAAGATAAACTAGGATAGATTTTCATCATAGAAAAGACATCAACGAGTTTATGTAACATACTCCAGAAATTTCTTTTTTTTATATAGAAACGTTTTAATTTCATAGTCGTTGCGATGACGATGGCTTTCAAATGGTTCAATTACTCAATGTATTGCGTCTACAATGCACGTTAATATTAAATCCTAATTTAATAGTCAATCATTTATTAATTAAAACTTTAGTACAATACATTGGTTACTTATTTGTTACATTGTTTAAAAAGCAGTAATCTAAAACCACATGACGACATAAATAATGCCTATAATATAAATCAGATCAGACCCCGGAACAGAGGTGACGCAACGCTCAGATATGCCGTGATTTCAGGCCCGGTTACATCACGAGATAATAACATCCCTAATTGTAGGAAGTAGATAACATCGGACCCGAGTTGGACCTAACTGTGTGCTTGCTACTACTACTACCTACCTACCTACTGCTGATCCAGGAATAAGGAATACACAAATACATTGTTCTCCATACTCGTAGCTACGTAGTATAACAATCTCTCGGTATGGTGACACATAACTTAAATAAATAAGTAAATAACTTCTCCGATTTCTTCTTAACTTTCTTCCGATCTGTTACTCCTTAATAGTCCTTAAGTAGAATTAGCAGCAAAGGGATCGCTCCTTTGGTAGGCAGGGGCTGCCAAAGGAGCGATCCTTTTTCTGCGAATTACCTTAATAGGTACACACCCAGAACTCATTTAAAAATATAGAGCCTGTCAATATTATACTAAAGTAAGGTGTGAGAGAACGAATGAAAGAACCTCGCTCGTTTATAATAATCACTAGAGAAACTATAATATGACAATTTTGGGTTACTCTGCCATCCAATCTACGTTTAAGTTCATTGATAAATTAGTTGTCAAGTTCCTATCTACGTAACATCTTTGTCAGAACTCGATGTTTGTATTAACGTTTTATCTATTCGTATGTTTTTAATTAATTGAAATGGTTCGAACAAAGCTGCCATTTACACAATAAGTACAATCCTAGCTAATATAATATTATCACACGTCACTTAGTGAACATACATGTGACGCAAAGAAAGCTGAGCGAATTGAAATTACAACTAAAATTATTTACTTTTGTATCATTGAATGTTATATATGTTATATATGTATTTTGAACTATGTATGTATGTTGCTAATATTTCCATGCATATATCAAGCAACTTATATAGTCCGGTCTCTACTTATTACATGTACCTACAAAGAGTCACGCCAGATACATTAGGTAGGTACACAAATAACAACACTGTCGCAGCATGATTAGTTTATTCGTGATTGTGAGCATTAAAATCGAAGGTTGGGTTGTCAAAATACCGAATGGTGCTATACAAATGGTATTGGACCACAAACAACTCTATTAATCAAAACAGTTTATCAGAATAGAATTTAATATACCCAACATGTATTCAGCATTAGACGTAAAATGAGTAGGTTTCGATGGCCATATAATAATATTTTACACATATTTTTTTATTAAAGAGAAAGTATTCGATGTCTCTTGTATGCGCCATACGTCTAGGTACTTATAAGGTACATATATTATAATCTATGGCGTCCAACTAGACTAAGATATAATGAACTGCCATCAAGCAATAACAAACAGTTCACAAATATTATTGTGCCAAGTAACTGATAATACAATACAAGAATGGGGATCAAATTATAATATAATTCATAGTAAACATTACCTAAATCAATCAATTTCAATGTACAATTGCAGTTATTTCGTAGTAACGGTCGCACAGAGACACAACACTCTTAACAATTTCGAGTAAACTATTATACTGGCTATAAACTGGTGATTACAACATTTGTTTGCACGAAATAGTAGGCTGCAGTGTGTTGTTAATATTTCGTTAACAGATTCGTCAGCGGTGAATGCACGCGCGCGATTCACAGGTACGTTCACTTCACTAGTTAAGCCACCGGCGACATCGCCAACGCCGTAACAGGCCTGAGAACGGTTACCCAACACCTTCCACCACCACAGCAGGCGTATCTGAAGATCTATAATTCACGATTTACGAGCTTGGTCGTTGTATTTGTAAGTTCACGTTAAAATGTCGATAGGTGGAGAATGTAGTTGTACTTCCTTTGTTTTAAACAGCTAGGTTTTATAAGTAAGTACAAACAAATCGTCTTCGTAAATTGTGTTTGATCTTTTTCATCATTATTTTATTTCTTGATGCTGTCACCGTTTGAGACTGCCGTATTACCGGCCCCTTGGGTGATTTTTAAACGCTAGTCAGGTAGGTATCATACGTTCCTGATCATATTATCTGGCATAAGCAAACGCAATGGGCTCGTTACGCCCGTTGTGGTAATAGGCTTGCCTCTCATAACAAAGTAGTATACTATATGCGGCCAAATCTAGATTTATAGACTCCTGATAATGGAAAACACCAAGATAGATTACATAACTACATGGTAGATAGTTACTTACTTTAAATGCATAAACGTTCATATGTATTCACAACAGTTTATAGTTGACTTCAATACCTTGCGATTTAATAAGTATATTATATACCTAACTCTCTACATAGCACACTACCCATACTATAAGGGCACAAACAGTTTCACACGCAGATCGCCTACTTTGTCATCCTCCCGCCATTTATCTGAGGGCTAGGTTAACAAGTTGTATTGTTTCTCTGGGAACAAACTTAAATTGTTAAAAACTCCAATAACCACAAAACGAACACCTTACCTGTAAAGGAAATGCACATCAAAATAGTAAACGCAAAGAACCCGTTACCCTCCTCCGCCGCGCACTGTTGACGGAGACTTAACGAATCGCTTGTACTCGATATAGGACAGTATAATTTTCCCAGATTAGGCGGTGTTATCAATAAATAATGCAATTCTGTGCACCGTGAACTTACGGTAACTTGGCAAGCCCAGGGTTGAGCCCTCTACTTGTGTTATGACCCTATATGAAGTCAGTTAAAAACTCCTTAAGGTTCTCGGTAAACTTAATAACTGTTGTTATCCCAATTTATCTAAGAGTAGGTAGAGATTAAACTACTGTACGACTGGACGTACCTGGCTTTGCCGGCGAGCAGTTTGGTTTTTAAACCGAACACTTTGCCTTACCATGTCAATACTTAAGGGCGGTTCTAAGGGGTCTTCCAAATTTGCCTGCGAAAGTCATGCTGTTGTGTCTTACGGTTCATACAAATATTATTATTAAACGGACGGAACGTCTAATCGTACGACGAAATCGTACGTTTTCTGCAGGCCATTAAGAAAGACCCCTTAGTCTTAGCTTAGGGCATTGGTCTGTCTGACATACCTAAATACAGTGGTGGAGGTACTAGTAGGCTGAGTGGACTGGAAACCTAAAGCCGTAAAGCGGCAGATATTAGGGGCCGCAAAGGCGCTAATATTTTGCATTAAGTATGTCCAAAAAAAATTGACTATTTATGTACTTACCTAAGTGTCATTAGGTCCAAACAAATTAAATTATATATTGTAGTAATAGATGCATACTTTACACGTCATATCTTTTTTAAACTCTAAATAAGATAAATAAAATAGATTTAGTAATAGTACCTTACGCTCGGGACTTCATCCACGCAAGGGCGGATCCAGGGGGGGGTCATGGGGGTCATGACCCCCCTTCTGGGCCGGGTCTAGGTTTCGTTTCGGCAACACGGATACACATAAATAAAATTGGAGAGACTGTTTGTAACATCAAAATATCAGTTTTTTACTCAATGCATACGATAGTGTACACGGTACACAACAAATATGCAATTGAAAAAAATGTTGTCTGTCTGTCTGTTTGCTGCGGCGAATCTTCGAAACGGCTGGACCAATTTTGACGGGACTTCCATAGACAGATAGCTGATGGTCCGGCGTCTAATATATGCTAATTTGAATTTCGAAAACGTTTCGAATTTAGCGGGAAAATTAGAAAAACGCAGGAAATTCGCGGGATACAGCTACTCCGCGACGGCTCGACGGATTTTGAACGAACTTTCACTGGCAGATAGCTGATGGGCTAATAAATGCGCCTCTAAATTTCAAAATATTTAGGGTTCCGCGAGAAAATTAGAAAAACGCGGGAAATTTACGGGTTACAGCTACTCCGCGACCGTTTAACGGATTTTGAGGGGACTTTCACTGGCAGATAGTTGATGTTATAAGGTCTAATAAAAGCTACTTTGAATTTTAAAATTAGTTCGAGATCCGCAGTAAGTATTCGCGGGATATAGCTTCTCTACGACGCGCGACGGCTGGAAGGATTTTGACAGCTCCTACACTGACAGATAGACGATGTTTTTATCATCATCATCATCAGCCGTAAGACATCCACAGCTGGACAAAGGCCTTCCCCTTAGAACGCCACAATGAACGACAACTTGCCCGCAACTCTGACGATGTAATCGTCGGTCCACCTTGTGGAAGGCCTGCTAACGCTGCGTCTTCCGGTTCGTGGTCGCCACTCGCGAACCTTTCTTCCCCAGCAGTTATGATAAATGATAAATGATTTTATTTCTGTAAATAGGTCTTAAAAAAACACTTTTACACGTCATTTTTTTTTTAAACTAGATAGATGGCGTCGGCATTTCCTAACTGACTACCTCTGAGAAGAAACGCCGAAACAAACTCAGGGGTCAATGTCTCTTTTAAAGTCCAGACAGGTAAAAAATAATGTATGTGAGAACAGTGTAGGTGGTCTGAGAAGAGGTCTTTTTAAGAAAGTACCACGGCGAGTTTGAGTCGACCTGTCCTTACAGACGCCCCGTCTCGTACCATCTGAAGGACATTTGGGTAGGCCGCTTGAAATACTCAAACCGTCAGACACGTGAAAGAAAAATTAGTAAAAAAAAAAAAAAAGCAAATCCTACATAATGCTCACATTTACAAATAATATAATTTCATGTCTGTTTGTACAATGTAGGTCGTCTGTGATGGTCTTTTGGAGAAAGCCAAAGCAGATTTGAGTCAACCTGTCCTGACAGACGCCCCGTCTCGTACCATCTGCAGGACATTTGGGTAGGCTGTATAAAAAATACTCAAACCGCCAGACAAAAAAAACTACATAAAAAGGATAAATCCTACATTGTACATTAATTTCACATTAATAAAGATAAATTAATACATAATGTCAGTTTGTAAAAAATAAATAAACAAATCAAAAACAAAATAGATCAAATGATCAAACAATGTCAAAAATGTAAAAAAGGGGTAAAATAAATAAATAATATAATAATTAAATGTCAAAATTAAACAATATAACAATAGGTAAGTGAAGTGGCTTAAGCCCAAGCATTTTTGTCTAGGAGATAGTCCGACACTTTATAGTAACCTTTTCTACATAGTTTGTGCTTAATAAACGACTTAAATTTGTTCACACTCAGATTTTGAATGTCGTTTGGGATTTTATTATAAAAACGTATGCATTGACATTTGAATGAGTTACTAATTTTCTGAAGCCTAGTGGCTGGTACAACAAATTTGTGTTTATTCCTAGTGTTAATGTTGTGAACATCACTGTTTCTAATAAAAAGATTAATATTTTTATGAGCGTAAAGCAAGTTCTCATAAATATAATGTGATGGGACAGTCATAATACCAATCTCTTTAAACTTTTCCCTTAGCGAATGTCTGGGACTTAGTTTATAAATTGCCCGAACTGCCCGCTTCTGCAGTACAAATATTGTCTGTATCTCGGCAGCATTCCCCCACAAAAGAATACCATACGACATAACACTGTGGAAATAACTGAAATAAACAAGTCTAGCGGTATCAACATCGGTTAAGTTTCTTATTTTCATTACAGCATACGCTGCAGAGCTCAGCCTTTTGGACAACTTATGTATATGTGGACCCCATTGTAACTTAGCATCTAAAGTTATGCCTAGAAAAACTGTGTTATCCACAAGTTCCAACTCTTCGTCATTCATTTGTACACTGGTTTTCACTTGTCTGACATTAGGTGTTGTAAATGTAATACATTTAGTTTTATTCTCGTTCAAAAGCAAATTATTAACATTAAACCAGTGGACCACTTTAGAGAGAGCACTATTTACGTCGTCAGTAACTTGATTAGAGCGTTTGGGCTTAAATAGCAAAGAAGTATCATCTGCAAATAGGACAATCTCATGAGAATCCTTAACAAGATAAGGCAGGTCATTTATATAAACGAGAAATAAGAATGGACCAAGAATCGAACCTTGTGGGACTCCCATTGTCACCAAGGACCCTGGGGATCTTTTTCCATTGATATCAACTCTCTGAACCCTATTATTCAAATAAGAACTAAGAAGATTCAGAGCGCTGTTTCTTACACCATAATAATACAATTTTCTGATCAATGTTTCGTGAAGGACACAATCAAATGCCTTGGATAAGTCACAAAAAACGCCCATCGCGTCGTGTGAGTCCTCCCAGGCACTATAGATATGTCCTAGTAGTTCAACACCAGCATCAGTAGTTGAACGACCCTTTGTAAAGCCAAATTGTTTAGAATGAAGAAGGTTATTTTTGTTAAAGAACCTGAGCATTTGTTCTAAAATAAGTTTTTCAAAAATTTTACTGAATGTTGGTAGCACTGAAATTGGTCTAAAATTTGTAGGGTCAGAAGTGCTACCCGATTTAAATAATGGAATAATCTTACTACATTTCATTAGATCAGGAAATTCACCGGATTCTATACAATGATTAAAAATAAAAGCTAAGTCGGGTGCTACAAAGTCAATAATTGACTTAGTCACATCAATTGAATGACCCCACAAGTCGGCAGTCTTTTTTATATTTAAGTTACGAAAAGTTCTCTTTATATCTAAGCAATTTACGTGACAAAATTTGAATTGTTCGTGACAGGGGCAAACATTTTCCGTCAATAAAGTTTCTGCAATAGCAGGTGACGAATTTAGGTTTTTGGTGGTAGAAACTGGAATGTTAGTAAAAAAATTCTCGAATGCGGTGGCGACGTCAATGTCCGATTCAATTTTGCTGTTGGCGATAGAAAGGCTGTAGGTACTATCTCGACTTTTGACTCTTCCAGTTTCACTATTAATGATGCTCCAAGTCATTTTAATAACGTTACTACTGTTTTTTATTTTCGTGCTAAGATAACGGGATTTGGCGAGACCACAAATCTTTTTAAACAATTTTGAATATTTTTTAACATAGTCACTAAAATCTGGAGTATTAATATAAGTCCTCTCATGATATAATTCATACAGTCTTTTCCGGCTAACATGAATCCCAACAGTTGCCCATTCACTAAAGGAAGCATTACCCTTAACCGCGATCGTCTTAGGAACAAAGGTGGAGTCAAATTCTTTACAGTATACTTGAAAAAAATTATTATACAAATCATTTGAGTCCATAGGGTGAGCTGTAGTGAGGTGAGGTAATTTATCACTTAATTTAGTTTTAAATTTCTCCAAGCGACCTGCAGTTTTAGGGTTAACAGTGATGTTCTTTACAGCCACTTCCCTACATCTATTCTGAATTGAAATTAACTGTCCACAGTGATCTGATTCTAATAAATTAATAACTTGCTTATGATGGGGTATAATGTCTGTATAGATATTATCTAGGCATGTGGCTGTAGTAGGAGTTATTCTAGTAGGCTCCAGAAATAGGTTTTCAAGATTGTATGACTTAAAAAGACTTTTAATCTTACTACATACAACTGTATTCTCTAAAATATTAACATTAAAATCACCACATGTGATGATAGTCTTGCTCGACCTACAAAGTTTATGCAAAACATCATCCATGATCTTTTCAAAATTGTCATACAATGCTGAAGGAGGTCGGTATACACTTAATATAATAAACAGTTCTAACTCTACACATGCTATTTCTATAGTTCGCTCAACCGAGAGGCTTACAATGTCTTTACGTTCTTTAAATTTAAGTTTATTACTAACTAATATTAATGAACCACCATGAATAGCACTTTCTCTGCTGAACGAACTGCCCACCTGGTGGTTACTGAAATTGAACATGAATTGGTGACTCTTAAGCCAATGTTCTGTAATACATAGAATGTCAATACTATTACAGCCCATAAACAATTCTATTTCTAGGTCTTTGCCCTTTATTCCTTGAATATTTTGGTGTACCAGGTTGATTACATTTGAGTTAGAATTATCACTATTATTATTTGACAAAATAAATGATGGGCTCGTTTCCAAATCACAAATTGTACTATCTAAGTTGACTGTAGGGCTGCAAGAGATTTCTTCCATTGTCTTATTATTTAATTTAAAGAAATGTCACAATTGGCAGAATTATTAACAATGTCAGCTGTTTGCTTAAAAGAAGCAATATTGTTAATAGCCAAGTTCTTGGCTGATACATAAAAAAAATATGATAGCGATATAGCTATTTGTCTTTTACAATACTTGGAAAGATAGTAACTATCTTTTGTCGCAAAAAAATGTTTACTAACATAAATGTTAGTGTCAATTAAATTAAATTTATTATTATAACATGTCAAATTATGTAAAGTTAAATTAAGCCTATGTATAGAATTTTTTTCTCCCTGAGACAAACACTGTGATATAGGAAATGTAAATAATACTATATTTTTAACATTTAAATTTGATAGCTTTTTATATGATTCAGTCATTGTTTTTTTATTTAAAGTATGATGATTTCCAATAAATATTATAATGGTACTATTGGAACTGAAAGAAGTGTTAATAACTTTATCTATTATGCACTTATAGCTCATGCCTGGCATACAATAATTTGTTGTTAGTTGACCATTTAATTTATTTGACAATAACTGACCCATATGTTTACCAATTTTGTCACTGAACATTACTATGTTATTGTTTTGAGTTTCTATTAAGGTTTTTGACATATCTGCAGAATTTAATGTTGGGCGAATAGAACTGTTAATATTAGTAATATTTATATCATCTGCAGTAGAGCCAGAAGCACACACTGGCAATGACTGAGCCAGAGAGACATTGAGGTTACATGAACTATTGCTAGTCATAGATTGTGGGTGCTCACTGGTGCAGGAACATGAGCTTACTAACTCATTCATTGCCAACATGTACTCCTTCATCTGCATTTCAGAGCTTTTGTATTTGTTCGACATGGAATTTAGTTTGTTTTTAAGATTAGATATTTCAAAATTAAAGCTCTCCGAGTCAGCTTTATGTTTAAGATTATTTTGTTTTAATTTTAAAGAATATATATCTAATTTATTTAACAGGTGTAGGCGTTCTCTATTTAGTTTTACGTTTTTTATGAAATATTTTTGCCTTTTTACCAACTTTTGTGTTTTTCTGATAAATTTATTAATTCTGACATACTTTTTAAACTTGTTTCTACTACATTTAACTACCCTTACAGAGTTATTTTCATCTTCATTGGTCAGATCTATAGTGACTAAGGGCTTTACATTAAGTGCAGCAGCAACCATACCCGGGGCACTGTCTACCAACTCAGTGAATAAACTTTGGTTCGCTGAAGCAGTGAGGTCTAGTTGGTGATCCTCGAGTTTGATAATTTTATTATTGGCCTCATGTAGCTGTTGTTTAAGACATTGAATTAAGTTAAGAGCTTGCTCATATTCCATGCTACAGTGGTCGAACCTGTCAACAATGAGTTGAAGCTTGTCCCGGGCATCAGAAGCTTCAGTATATTTTACATGTAACTGACTCATATTTGATTTTAAGTTTTTATTTTTTTGTAACAGATCTATAAATTCCTTCTCGTTGTCATCTCTTTCTCTATTTAGTTGGTCACACAACTCTTTAGACGCTTTTAATTCGCTCAAAGCCAATTGAAGTCTGGACTCCTCTTGGCGAGCTAGAGCCCTGCGTGTCATCATGGTGATTGATAAGTAGTAAAAGAGGTGAAATGAAGATAAACAGTGAGGAATTCGGATAGATAAAGCTAAAGAAAAATTTGAGTATATGAAATATATTATTTATGAAGGTGAAAGTATGCAAAAGTTGTGTCACCAAACTAAAGTAGGGTTATGTGTTGTTTTTAATAAACTAAACATCAAAAACAATATTTGATCAAGCAGGAGTATTTATAAGCTATATTTTAGCGTATTACTACAAAAAAAATATTTAATTTGTACCTGAAATTCACGAGATGACAACAATTACTTTGTACTTTAGACCGGTAACCGTACACCTTATTATATACACATATTACACTATTAATCACTAAGATTCATCACTTTTAACATTTCTTATTGCTAATTATAACTATTTAATGAGTATTTAAGCTAAATTGTACTATAAAACAATATTTTAACAAATAAAATTTAAGGACAAATTTAAATCAGCTGTTAGCTGTAGTGTTGCCAGAGGGAGAAAAAAAAAAAAAAAAAAATGGCCTGGCCATTGCCACTTCAACATACATGTCGGTGACCCTAGTTTTAATGGCGAATTTCCGTATTCTGATCCTGTTGCGCAAAGAAACTCCGAACATAGCTCTCTCCATAGCTCGTTGAGTGACTCTGAGCCTCTCCAAAAGGCCAACCGTTAGCGACCACGTCTCAGAGCCATACGTTATCACTGACAACACACACTGGTTAAAAACCTTCGTCTTCAGACACTACGGAATTTTGGACGAGAAGATGTCGCGTAGTTTCCCGAACGCTGCCATCCGAGTTGGATTCTTCAGGCGACCTCTTTGTCAAAGTTGGACCTGCCTAACTGAACAGATCGTCCAAGGTAGACGTAGTGGTCAACAACCTTGAGAGTATTGTTCCCAACAATAACCGGTACGGGTGCGACATGGACATTAGACATGATCTTCATCTTGTCTATGTTCATTTTAAGACTCACCTGTTGGAAAACGAGACTGAGGTCGCTGAGCATAGTATTGAGCTTCTCCAGCGACTCCGCCATGATGTATTCGCCATTAATGTTGATGCCGGACCCGTTCTCTAACGTCCTCCAACGCATTTGTGAACAATTTCGGATAAATCACGTCTCCCTGTCGTTTGATTTCGTGCTCTCGTCCTGTAACTGGATCGACATGGTGGCGTTACTATACAAATACTTCAACACCTCGATATACCTTTAGTCAATATGACATCGCTGAAGGGACTGCATTATAGCCCAGGTTTCGATTGAAACGAAGGCTTTTTCATAGTCCACAAACGCTAGACACAGTGGCCGATTATACTCTTCGGTCTTCTGCATAATCTGGCGGAGGGTGAGGATGTGGTCTATGGTGCTAAAGCCTTTTCGGAAGCCGGCTTGTTCGGGAGGCTAGAAGTCATCAAGCCAACGTTCGAGACGGTTCGTAATGACTCTCGAAAACAGCTTATACACATGGCTCAGGAGCGAGATGGGTCTATAATTCTTCAACAAGGTGTCGTTGCCTTTTTTAAGAAGAGAACCACCACGCTCCTGTTCTATGCTTCTGGCGTAGTATCCTCGAGTATGATGGAATCGAATAGCTTCTGGAGGACTGAAAGTACCGGTTTTCCACCCGCTCTCAGAAGCTCCCTTGTAATTCCTTCATCACCCAACGCCTTGTTGTTCTTAAGCTGTTTCAGAGCCACTCTTATCTCGTTCAGGCTGATGTCTGGGATGTCCTCAGTGTAGTGTCAGTTTAACTTTTGAGTCCTGAGCTACGCTGACAACGAGTTCCCGTGTCGAGGTATACAGCTGTCCGTAAAACCTCTCGAGCTCTCTCAATATTTTCGGTTTCGATGAGATGATACTGCCACTGCTGATGTTATAAGGTCTAACAAATACCACTTTGAATTTCGAAAATGTTTAGGGTTCGGCGGGAACAAAGGAAAACGCAGGAAATTCGTAGGTGTTATATGGATCTCACAACTTTTTACGGTAGAAAAACTGAGTCGCGAGACTTGGATTTTTTACAGTTATGTTTTTGATGGCACTCACGCATATCCTGCAAGATAGGTTACCCCTATCACACTTACTCACTCCCCGAGGAGAAGCCCCTACGGTTCGTAATTAAAGGCGTACCGGTAGCCTTCAGCTCGGAAGAAATCCTTGTCGACCTTAAGTTGCAAGGTATCCCCGCTAGGGAGGTTCACAAACTCACCACGAGTCGCTGCGCCCCAAATCCTTCGTCGCCCTACGAAATAGTGCTAGTTCTATCATATGTAAAGTTTTTATTTTGATGTTACAAAGTACAAACAGACACTTTAATTTGATTTGATTATTATGGAGTAATCAAAATGGAGCCTGTAAGGACTCTTTGACCCCCCCTGACTTGAAAGCTGGATCCGCCCTTGCGTCCACGTGGATTTCGATTAAAACACGAGTAGGTACCTAACCTACTTAAGCAGATTTACCTACTGACTACTCCATAAGATATAAATATCTGTAAATAGTATAACATACATATTTAAAGTCATGCCTATTTCCACGAGGAGTAGACAGAGACCACGGATTTCAGACATACCTATCTACTTCTTTCTCCTCATTCACTCGCATTACATTCCTCATAAAATAGAATAAAGCAATGTTAATAACGTAAACAAAAGTTAGGTCAGTTAGTTCAGAGGACAGAACATGGGTCTATGATGGGCAGCGCAAGGTGGGTTAGTACTTAATAGACTCTTATAATGAAGAACACCTCTGAATTTCTCTTTCAGGGTTACAGGCCAGATTGTAATATGCTGATTTTATACACAAATCCCAAAACTATTTTTATAAAGGCATATACCTAGTCGCGGGCAACCGGTGGATGCAAATGACCAGTTGTCGTTCATTGTGGCGTTCTAAAGGGGAGGCCTTTGTCCAACAGTGGACGTCTTCCGGCTGGTGATGATGATATACCTAGTATAACCTACTCTCATTTCGCAATTTATGTTATAGGTCCTGGGACCTATTAGGTAAATAGCATTAATGTAGAAATAGACACACGTAGTACACTCTAATAATTGTAATAGGGGGCGAGACTATTGCCATTCTTCTTCTTATCGTATGGTTGATGAACAACCTGGTGTCAGAGTTTAAACCGCCTGTAGGCCTCTGAGATGGCTTTACACACCGTTGAAAAATCTCTCAGGTTGCCTGTTTCCTCACGATGTTTTCCTTCACCGTTTTTAGCACTGATAACTAATTTATAGTACGCACATGAATTCGAATGTATGAATGAATGTATATACGTATGTCAGGATCGTAGCAAATGGAAATCCGTGGTCTCTGCCTACCCCTCGTGGAAATAGGCGTGACTTTATGTATGTATGTATGTATGAATTCGAAAAGACATTGGTGCGTGTCGCGTTGACTAGGCAGTCCAACGGTCATACCACTCGACTCTTGCTCGACTCGCTCTACACTATTGCCATTGACCAGATACAAATCCAGACTCCGTAATGCTACCCAATCACAGTCGTAGCCATCGATGTGCTTACCGGTGCAGTGCACCGGGGCCCTCGAGCTCAGGGAGCCCCATGTACCCAGACCAGCCAACTACCTATACAATACATACAATACAACAACCTACTCCAAATCAAAGTTTTTCAGCTTTAGGATATAAATTATTAACCCACAGGTTTTTCCATACTACCTAACCCAACCCTCTTTATCTGTTAGCGAATACGCCATGTTTTAAAGTTGATATAGTTTTATTAATGTGTATTTATTTACACATCCGAAATTATCACAATGTCTCTTTACCTGTTTATATCGATTATGTTATGCAGCGTGGTGAAGGCGTCTAGAAGGAATTTATGTTAAAATGGCAGGCACTTCAAACGGTATCCTCTGTAAATGTTTAGTCAGGTCTGTCTGTTCTTGAAATGAACTAGTGGCTAATTATGGAGCACAGAACGTCTTAAGACCGATATGCTGACTCGGTATTTATAAAAAAATCTATGTCTGACTGTGTGGTTGATGATAGCTTTTACATAGATATCAAATTGTCAATGTAAGTGAGCCTATTGTAAAATAGAGAATGCAAGCATGACACCCAATTATATCAAGGCCCAGGACACGCCGAGCATTATCATGTAACTCTATTCGGTTCTTTTGAAAACATGTAGTTTGATCTTACGAGCAGTGAAGTAAAATAACGAGGAGAAATACTTCATAATAATATTAGCTCTTGTGCTAAGACCGTAAAGCACATAGAAAAGGATAAATTCCATAAATAAAGCGGAGAAAGTCTCGTGGTAGTCTCCGAGTTTATATTTTCACTTGATAAAACCTGGTCAGTTTAATAGGGCCCCAATTTTACACGAGGCCCTTGGGTATCTTGCTACGCCACTGTACCGAATGACACTGCCTAAACCCTAAATCGGAAATCAAAGTCGAGACCGAACGCACAGGAAAACATAGATGTTCCTCCTTTTGAAAAAAGTTAAAAAGTGTCGTGCTTTCAAAACAAACACAAAAACGACATCCAAATTAGTCCAGCGGTTTAGGAGGAGTTAGGTGACAAACACAGACAGAAGAAATAAATATAATAAGATAGTTATCCCGGTGAACGTGGTCTTTGTACAAAACAAATCCATTCGATTTCTGATAACTGATACTAAATTGCGAACCTAGCGAAGATGGCGGAGTTTCAAACCTTATGTATTTAAAAGTCGCAATTGTTTATTTTACAATTTTTTAATATTTTCTCACCGATAATCCTTATCTGGGCTTCCACGAATATTTCAAGACCAAAATTATCCAAATCGGTCCAGCGTTCTCGAGTTTTAGCAAGACTATCAAACGTCAATTCATTTTTATATTTATTTAAATCATAAAGGATTTTTAACCATAAGAGTATTAGATTACCATAACATTAATTATAATTTAGTAAGTATAATATATATTGCAATTAATAATATCATAGAAAAATAATATTTAATTCAAATACAATATGTAACATTGGCAAGGTTTTATATTTGTGTGAGTATCCGAAATAGTGCAAAATGTACTCACGAGTGATGCCAATTTGTGGGGACTTACCCAAAATGTGGTAAATCTCAATTTGATTTAGTATAATTGGTGATGATAGTCATTATGCAAAGAATGTTGAAAACTCGTAATATTTTATATGGTTAGAGGCTTTGGGGTGCAAGTAAAAACATGAGTCGTCAAATCCTCCACGGGGTCGACGTAGGTATCCTCGTTAACTTCAACCAGAAAATAAATGACAAGAGGGTGGTTGAAGCTATTAAAGATTTTTTTGGTAATGTTGACCTAATAAATTAATTCAAATAAATAAATCTTTATTTTTAAATTTAATTATTTCCTTATTTGGAAATCGTGAAGAATTTCTACCCAAAAGGCAATTTAAAAATTAGCATTGGCAATGTTTGTCTTTGTTTTTTTCATAGCACAAACACAAAAGTAAAAAGCACCTGACAATTGACATTGACATATGATCACATATGACGTCATGTAATGTTTTATCTATCTTGGAAAATTAGTGCATCACTTACATTTCGTAAAATTTGCTAAAAAAATTTTTGTTCACGAGTATAGATAGGTACACACCACTATATATAATTGATCGCTACGTCTAGACTATTACCGTCTTCCTACGTTGGTTAGAAAACAATGGCAAGTAATCAAGTGCCTGGCATACAGGCCACAGCGCCTGAAGATCTTCCACCACCATACTCTGCTGTTGTCGGCAATCCGCAATATGGCTTCGTCGCGCCCGGAGGCGAGCCCTTCACTGCTGCCACCGGCCCGTATCCGCAACCTAAACAGTTTACAGCTCCAGGGGTGTACCCGCACCCCAGCATTACGGTGACGAACTCTCAGCCGCAGGCCGGAGACATGGGGTCGCTACAGCCGCCTCCTGTGCCTGTGGGCATCGTCCTGCCGCCGGCAGTCGGTACTGAACCAACAACAATAAATTGCTTCAACTGTGGAAAAATTGTGACTACAAGAGTAACATACACTACAGCCTGGCATACTCATCTGGTTGCTGGATCTATATGTGTTATCACTATGTAAGTATTTTTTCTTCTTTTATTTAGATATAATTTAGAATTACCAACTGACAAGTTAATTAACTATTCATTGGCCTTGATGAACATTACTGGTAAAATGTGGGTGTACTAAATGTGCACCTGTGCCTACCCTTTTGGGGAATACGGGTGAGATTTATATATTATGTTATTTCCTTGATCTACATTCAAGGAAGTTGGAAAGAAAATAATTTAATTTAACATTTTAAGCCATAATCCTTTGTTGGTCGAAATAAATGATAATTTTATAACTGTCTTACCGCTGCACTCAGAAACGTTAATGATTACTTAATCTGACACTAAATAAGATTTCACAAAGGAAACCTTTAGTTAGTGATAGTTTAAGTGTTTATTAAATGTCTCTGAGTTTGGCGGTTATCAATCAAAATGATCATGCCAAACAATACTTATTATGTAAGTTTCTATCACTTATCTCTTTTCATGATTGAAATGAGTTCATTCGAATAACATTTATCCTCGTTTTTTTCTGGTTATCATACAAAGCTATAACAAAGTGGGTATAAGTTTTACCATTTAAAAGCTAGGTTACTTTTATTTCTGAGAAATTCCTCATACTATCTTTCTTTCCCTGTTTACAACAAACAAAATTATTATTCTAAACTATAATATTGTAAAGTTTGATGGAGATATTTTAAAATTTGGAAACTTTTAAAAAAGATCTGTTTTATGAAATATAATAAGAGATAATACTTTATATTATTATGGTTAAGTATAACACTGGTATGTGTCTTTACAGGGTTTGCTCTCTCTGCTGTCTTGGCCTCGTCCCATACTGCTTCGATACTTTTAAGGATGCTGAGCACTACTGCCCCAACTGCAATACTTTTATTGGCAAAAGTAGCAAGTGCTAAGTAGTTGGGTGAAGGTATGAATAATGATTTATAAAAATTAAAGTTTATATTTTTAAAATACTAAAACATAACAGGCTGGTAAGCAATTTTGGTGCCATAAAAACGAGCATATTGTGCCCCTAATTGCTTATGTGCTAATATTATTTGTCTTTGCAATTTTATATTGCTTGAATCAACTATTTATCAATTATAAGTATGTGTGTCTTGATTCACTATCTAGGTACTTCACCAGCAATGTTGATTGAAACAAATTGCTTCGTTTTCTTGCCCACTAATCACACTACACAATCATGTTCGAAAATATTATGTGATACTGTAATTTGTACATATAAAGCAATAAATCTTCACATGTTATGCTCTTATGAATTGTTAGGGTATTATGAAACTTGTGGCTTTGAAACAAGTAGTTCCTATACAGTGTTGTTTTTTAATAATTTCAAGGAAATGAAATTATTTTAAGACTTATGAATTCATCAATAAGCAATAGATAAAAATAAGTCATAATGTTGTAATATTTTCACATATGTATAGCTGTATAATAGATGCTATCATGGACCAATGATGCAATTATTTATCTTATTGGTACATTATCTTTCTATTATTTATGAGGTAAATTCAAAGAAATCTTAAGTGTGACCATGATCACATAATATAAGATTTTTATTAAACTTGTATACTTTATTCCCACAGCTAGTTATGAATGCATTCCATCCATTTATAATATTGTATGCTCTAGTACATAATGTTTGTATTTAAATGTTTCAGTTCTTTCAGTTTAGTCATAAACATGGAACAATAAAACCAGACAGCTCAAATCATAAACATATTCATTTGTTAGTATGAATCATGACCAATTTGGCCATGGTAAATTGGTAATGCCACCAATTGGAGAAGCAGAAGGATAAACTTTTTATAACAATTATTTTATGCAAAAATCTAAAAACATAACTTATAAACAATTTCCAACTAAATTGAAACTTATTTGGTCTTAAATGGTGCATGCATGACACAAAGCACTAAAGTTTTACTTGGCGATGTTCATTTAAAAAAAAAGTTCCTTTGTGTTTTTCTTTATAGAAGCATGATGAAATTGCATTAAAGTAGCACTATCACACCATACATATTAACTTTGTGACTGAAATTAGACTGAATTATTGTGAAACTGTAAAAAAACTAATTTTTATTACAAATGTATTGATATTTAGCTTGTAATTATAAAACAACAGCAAAGACGTAATAATCAGTAAACGTTTTTTTGTGACCGTAAATATAATTAATATATTTTTATATGGTAACTGGTAGCTAGTAAATAAAGCAAAATTATGTAATCCATTGTAACGGGTGTCATGAAATACCAATTGTATATTATTCTTCATTTACTGTTTATAATATAATTAAAATGTTAAGGTATTTAAACTACTGGCAGCTGAATTGTTTTTTCTTGTGGCGTAAATTTTTTATTATTTCTATGCAAACATTAAGTAATAATTTGTTTATTTTCTAAAGTAAATAGTTTTGTCTGTGTGCATCTAAACTTAATTTGGACTTATTTCTTTTTTGTGATTCTCCCAGAACATACTTCAGAGATACACAATCAGTTTCCACCGTATATCATAATATTTCAGAGTGTGGAGACAGAATACATAATGCATTTCCGTGCCATGAGACGTTGTTTTTAGTCCATTTTGTGTCAAGGGATCGGTTTAGACATATCCGAGAGCCCTAAGCGCGTTAAACCACTTGGCACGCCTGATTATGAGTGTAAAGAGAGAAAAACCCTATAATACTGCCTTACTACTGACTATGAGGTACTGCATCGATTCCTGGGGTGGGCAAATGGTATTGGGTTTTTAGATTAGGTAAATAGTTCTCAATAGCAGCACGGAATCTGAATCTGTTCCAGGTTACGGGTTCGATCCCTGTTACATTGGGACCTACAACATAACTGGCGAAATAGGGATGTATTATAATACACCTCTGCCTACCCCTTCGGGGAATACTGTTAGAGAATTGTGTTATCTAATCAAAGTAAGAAAGTACATACATACCTACTAGACAGTTTCGCAGGAGATTTGAAGGTATCCAACAACTCTCCACAAAATTATAATTACCTATGTATATAAACCTACACATGACGTAATAGAAACTGGAATCACCAACATATCAGTTGGAACTTACTGGAATATCTTAAGTGATAAGATAGCAGCAATTACTATCTAATGATAACGATGTAAATTTTCAGCGTCAATGGTAACCAACACAGTATTTGTGCGACGCGTCTTAATGTTAATGATATTTTCATAACATGGATATGAACAGTGGTGTGAATCCAGCTCAAAATGATATAGTTAGTGGTAGAGCAGTGTTACATGTAGACACAGAGACAGTTACCTTTAACAGGGAGCCACCGCCGCCGTACGAGTCCCTCGATATACCAGTGACGAATCAACCGGCAGTCCAAACTATTATCATACAACCAACTCTTAAGAATGTGCCCATGTTCTATTTATGCCACAAATGTGGAGAAAGGAATCTAACTGAAGTTACATATGAAAACACGAAAAAAACACACATGCTAGCTGGTTTTCTTTGTGGTTTCACACTGTAAGTATAATATAAAAACAATGTAATGGGCCATAAGCATATAAACAAAGTGCTAGGAATTATGCTTCTTATTAAAACTAGCTATAAAATAAGGAGATTACAACAGAAAAGGGTTGTAAATAGTGAAAATAGTAGTATTGTTAAAATGATAATTTATTTTCTTGCAGTTGGTGTTCACTTTGCTGTTTGGCTGCAATACCTTATCTTGTTAAAACTTTCAAGAAAGCGCACCATTACTGTCGAAACTGTAACTCATATTTAGGAGCTTATTCAAAATTCTAATAACAAATTTATGAAGTTCCATTATAATCTTCAGTTTTTAATACTCATAAAATTACTAACTACTGCCCCTTACCATGAACTCTTTAAACAGGACAGTTATCGTTGTGGAAGCGAGAAGCCCCTATGTGCAGTGTACTGCGGCATCTCGCTTCCACAACGTAAATTGACCTGTTTTAAGAGTTCATGGTAACGGGGAAGAACTACATACACATGATAAATTAATATTGGTTGGTGTACTGACCAGCAAAAACCCTAGGTACCTGCTTTTCAAATGAACTCTTTTATACAGCAGACGGAAAACCTTGAAATTGTTTTGGGTACATAATATACATACGTTTAATACATTGATATTTGTCTGTGTGATCTTAGGATGTCACTTCCTTTAGCAAATAAGTTCCAAGTCAGAGAGCTTGAATCCTTGCTAACCAGCTAACAAATCTTACCGCCGCACTCAGAGACAGTAATGATTACTTAAACTGACACTAAGTAAAGATTTCATAAAGAAAACCTTTTCTTAGTGATAGTTCAAGTAGTCATTAAAATATAATAATAATATCTTGGGTCAGCCCACACACGGTCATCTGATCCCAAACTAGGCAGAGCCTGTATTATGGCAACCAGACAACTGATAAACATACTTAAATATTTCTAAATACATACATAATATAGATAATTTACACCCAGACACAGAACAAATCATTGTGCTTATCACACAAAGATTTGTCCTGGGTGGGAATCGAATCCAAGACCTCCGGTTTAGAAGTTAGCGTCACTAACCACTAGACCAACAGGCCAGTCAAATATGTCAATGAGTTAGGCAGTTAATTATATGTACTTTTTATTGTGTATGTGGGTATCTCGTGTGTTTAAGGAAACATTGTAGGTACTTCGGGTAAGTATATATTCAGGATCTTTTGTATAAATATTGTGATAATAAAATTTTAAAACAGCATTATCTTTTACATGGTTTTAATTTACAGAGAAGCTTAGTCTTCTATATTTTCTTTGTAGATGCAATGTGGGACTTCTTCCTTAAATTACATATATTAACCAGAAATGTCCAACTCTTTCATGACTCTCATCTTCGCACCATTCCTTGACATCATCCAGCAACTGTAAAATAATGTAATTGCCTATAATTAATAAAAACTGAATGTGTTTAAAAAAATATCTAACTACTACCTAATCACACTAATATTATATTGAGACGAAAGTTACAGCTTTGCTAAAATTTGGTATGAAGGTAGCTAACACCTGGGATTATCACGTAAGCCACTTTTTATCCCGAAAAAATGTAGTGGGCAACACCGGAGGGTGCAGCTAGTTATGCATACTTTTTAAAAGTACAACAAATAGGTCTTGTATATAATAAGGAATAATTAGGTTTATACCGTGTAATCTATTATTCTTCAATAATTAACTGTTATATGGAACTTGCAATCTAAAACAATCTGATGCAATTTTCCACTTTCCATCAACTGCTACGATTACAAATGTTTGTTGAAAAGGTTTTTTGCTTTCATCATTTTGATAAGTTACATCTCCACAAGCTTGAATGAGGAAAGTTAATTTGTTTGACACCAAGGTTTCCGAAATGGGCTGTGCGTCTAATGTCTTGAGAACATGATTACTAGCTGGTAAATCCATAAGGAATTTCTGAATCTTGTCATTGCCGTTGATGCCATTTCCATTCCAAACTAGCAGACCAGTATCTAGATAAAGTTTAGAAGTAAGGTGGCGGTTACTGTCTACTTGCTTATAAAATACTTTCGTAAATTCTTCAGCTGTTTCACAAGCATTGTCGATATTTTTAACAGCCGCCTCAGACATTGTTACTCTCAACAAACTCGTCTTACAGATTATTAAACGAAATAAAATAATAACTAGATTTCACAACAATATGTAAGTTTGTCTACTTTTGACAATAGGTATTTCTGTTTGACATGACAGATTGACAATTCATTTTCATGATCAGACCTGAGGCTCCTCAGACAAAGGAATATATGGACCGGTTATACCTACGAAAAACGGGTGCCTACCTACTGTCTCCTAGGACGCAAAACATGGCGGAAATCATAAGGGATGCTCTAGATAGAATAGTCAAAGATCATCGATATCGATAATTTTTGAAATCGATTTTATGTGACTTAAAACGGAGATTCCATATTGGTTTACATATTTTTAGGGATACCATACCCGTAAAAAATGTAATTTCTAAGTCAACGAAATCAAAAGATACCTCTACATTAGAGGATTTCGGCAAAATGAAACAAGTTGAAATAGTTATTTATTATAATTAAACCAGTTTCTTTTGTGGAGCTCGTTACGTAGTTAAAGCCATACAGATCGACCGCTATTTATTTACTACTATCAGTATCTATTAGGTTTTAATGTTATAGCTTATCACGGCTGGTCTACGAATAGGCGCGCACGTGAAACGCGTCTGATGACAGTCTCCCCACCTAAAATACTCATGTTTAGCCAAATTTGGTTAGACTAGGACTCTGTATCAAAAAGACAAAGACTTTGTATAGTTAGGTATTATACCTACTAGGTTTAATCATTGCCCTTACATATAAATAGGTACCTAAGTTGTAGAGGTAGTAGAAAAACAGGCAAAATATGTTATCATTTAATAAACAAAACAACTTTAATCAAAGAAAACTTCGGCGCGAGACTTTATCGTTTATTTTCTTTCCATGGTAGCCTTAAATCTATATAAGTTTTTATAACACTTTTAATGGCAATTATCGGTGATTTATATTGTGTGCGACATTATTTTCAGTATAAAATAGATATCAGTGTTATCAAATTAAACGAGAAATTGTAAAAATAATAATGCTCTGGTACGTTTGTTGTAATTAACGAGGCCTGATATTTTTTTTCTGAATTTATTAAATTATATTTCGGACACCATGAGATGCGTAAATTAGGCCGTCTCTTGATTTAAAAAAAAATCCTCTGGTCTTAGCGATTTGCCTCCTCAAGCAACAGAGCCATCTCTGTTGCTTGAGTTGCTTCATGATTAATTCTATTTTTTTCTTCAATTCACCAATTACGTTTTTTTAATAAAGCGATATTTCCTTAATCTGCGCCTAAAATAAAAATTGTTTAATAAATAAATTAAGATTTAGGCATAATCGTAGAATTAATTAGGGTAGACTATTTCAAACTAGATTAAAACCAACATGAATTTAAACTATACTTCATAAAATATAGCTTGATACCTGTGACGTTTGTCAGAATGACATTACTAGGGATGGGAGCGTCTTTCGTATTTTATCGATATCTATGTCGTAATGAGTTTTATAAAAAATGACATTGTAACGACATTGAAAGAAAGAATGAGAAAGAATTAAAGATGTACCTAAGTTTAAATCATAATAAGGTGAAAATAAATGTTTTCTTTAGAAAACTTCCCACTATCGGTTTATTTTGCCATTCATTATTCATTTATTATTTCTTTTCGGCATTGTGGTGCAAGAAAAAACAACAAATAAAGAGACAACAAAACTTAACAAAGTAACACAATAACAACAAAACAATAGGTAGCGTATACAAGGCGTCGCGTCGGCACTCGTACTGACTCAAAAAAGATGGCGCCCGCTTGCTTCCTGCACGCGAAACCATTATTGCCAGACTAAAAAAATACGAATCTATAGTAAAAACATTATTTTATTTAATAATTTTATCCATTTAATACTAGTGAAATTTTCATACTATTATTTTATCGATATTCGTCTGTCAGTCAGTTACACGTCCCTACCAGTCTTCAAAACGCGTTTATAAAATAAGCGAACAAACAAAAAAATAATTAAAGAAAAATTAGAAATTATTTAAATTACCCTTGTTTTTACTGGTATCTTTATAATAACATGATTGTTTTTAAAAATGTGTTCTATTTTTATACACAAATGTCGTATTCATATTTAAAAACTTGAACTTTTTCAGAAATAAATTTAGTAAAGCTGTCTTTAAAACGGAGTCGCTAACGTCACAGGTATCAAGCTATATTTTATGAAGTATAGTTTAGTGTGTATAAATTGGTAAAGGAAATTTGAAACATTATGGACCGAGCGGGATTTGAACCCCTCTAGAAAATAGGCATGACTTCATGTATGTTATTGATGTTATATACATACATGAAGTCACGCGTATTTCCCTTTTTTTGTAAATTATATTAATCGACAATATCGATAAAAGCAAAGTAGCACTCGCGTCACTATTGTTTGTTTACATAATATTAACATGTCAACAAACAGTACTAGCACAACCGAAGAAAACGAATTTCAAGCAAAATTTAACTAATATTACTAAATGACCAGAGTATATGAGTATATAGTGATAAATATAATTAGTCATTTGTAATTATTTTACCAAATAATTCATGAAAACGAACACTAACCTGTAAAATTATATTAGAGGCCGATTTTCGTTCTTACGAGAGCTACACTGTAATAAACTACACTGGGGAATTTTGGAATTCAAGCCCGGACTTCAAAAAGGAGCTTAAATTCAGCTCATAGACACTTTCCAATCGTTTATTTAACTTTTGACAGATCACGCACATAAAGTTTTGTAAATATTTTTGATACATTATACTACAGGGAATACTGTACTTAATGGACGGGCTCCACCCACTTAGCATGACTGTGTAATCGTAACTAATGACCACAGACTATAAAACGGTATTAAAATTAATCGATTATATTAATAAAACTTACAATAAAATTATTGTGATTATATTTTATATCAAATCACGTAAAAACCTTTATTATTTTGCATTAAAATGCCCTAAATGGCTGTTTTAATGCATAAATAATTTGCGTAATGAAAACAGTTTCATCGTACTCGGATCGAATGTATTCGCTCAAATTAATGAATCTATAATAATCGTCAAAAGTTAAATAAACGATTGGAAAGGGTTATAGTCTTCAAACTTAATAAAAATCACAAAAAAGATACGATAACGCAATTACTTGACAGCTATTCTACCACAAATGGATCACAAAACATGGCGTCAACGCTCAAATGCTGCCAAAATTAGCAAAAACCAAAAACAGTCTCATGTCATTTCGCTTTCCTTAACCTTTTGAGCGCCACGGTCTTGTATAGAAGACGCTTCCGCACCCTCCACGCCATCACTGCACCAGGAGACAATATCCAACCGTACCGTTTGTGTAACAAACAATAATCTTAATAAATGTTACGATTAGATATTGTCTTCTAATACAATCTTGGTCTGGACGGCACGAAAACGCTAGTCCTCCATACAAGACTGGCGCTCAAAAGGTTAAGTACAACTTCTTTCGACTTATCTTGCGTTCGATTTGTGGTATGTTGGCTGTCAAGTGATTGCGTAATCGTATCTCTTTTGTGATTTTTATTAAATTTGATGACTGTGCTGAATCTAAGCTCATCATAACACGGTAACTTATGGAACGATTTGATTTTTATTTTCATATCATATTTATTTGTGCCCAAGTTTAGGATCCCTCTTAGACGGGGTAAGGAAGGTCTCTTGTATTAGCAACATATCTAATTGATGATCACGGAGGAACGTTCCGATTTCATCGCGTTGTCCTTCTACGTAGTTCGCGTTAAAGAACCCTATTTTCCTGACCGGTAAAGGCACACATAAGGTGTGAGAAGTCGCTGGGCGGAAACTCAGCGACTAAGCGCGCGGATTCCTCTGCAGATTTGCAGAGACTCATTCGGGTCATGAGCCATCGGTCCTGCGGATCAACGATCATGCTCATGTAGAGGTGCGGAAACCTCTGTCTAGTTCGGAGACGATATCACCCTGAAGAGGTGCGGTCGCGGGCTAGGGGCCTCAGAGTCTAGTTGGCTTGGACGCGGTATGTCCAAGCTTATGAGCGGAGGAGGCTGGCTGCCTTTAGAAGGCCGGGATGAGGGAGATTCCCTCAGCGCGGGGAACGCCTTCCGGTGGTTGAGGGCGTTCCATGGCGAGCCCCTTCGTGGGCTCAGTCTTTCAGGCAGGTCAGCCTTCAAAGAGAGCGCGTGGCTGGCCTGCGTAACATGTGCGGCGTTCCGCGCTGTCTTGGGCGGGGAGGACTTGGGTGCACGCGGGCACCCCCTGAAACTGCCGTATGGCCCGACTGCCCGCATAACACGCAGCTAGGGGGCTCGACGCATAGCATGCGATCCCTAGGGCGGGGGCAGTCGTGGGTACCATGGTCGCCCAGGCACTTGATGCAGCGAGGTCTTGCAAAGCAACACCTCTGGGTGTGGCCGTACATCTGGCACCCATGGCATTGCCCCAGTTGGTGCCGTTTGTGGGGTGTTTCCACCGTGACCCCGGTCAGTTGGCACACCCTTTCTAAATTGGCCATTTTCGGCTTAGCCCCAGTGACGAGAACTAGCACTATTTCGTAGGGCGACGAAGGATTTGGGGCGCAGCGACTCGTGGTGAGTTTGTGAACCTCCCTAGCGGGGATACCTTGCAACTTAAGGTCGACAAGGATTTCTTCCGAGCTGAAGGCTACCGGTACGCCTTTAATTACGAACCGTAGGGGCTTCTCCTCGGGGAGTGAGTAAGTGTGATAGGGGTAACCCCTATCTTGCAGGATACGCGTGAGTGCCATCAAAAACATAACTGTAAAAAAACCAAGTCTCGCGACTCAGTTTTTCTACCGTAAAAAGTTGTGAGATCCATATAACACCTACCGTAAAATGGGGTGAATAGACACAACTTTCAACTTCTACACTGATTTTCTTACATATTTTGTATGAAAGCTGTTATCAAAGAATTGTCAAATTGCGAGTCTCGTTTTAATTTATCAAATAGTTATTCTTTAATCATGCATAAATTTGAGAATTATTTGTGAAATAGGAAAAAGTAGGCGGTTTCTATTTACCTTGAAACTGGGGTCAAAAGATACGATAGAGGGGTGAATAGAGAAAAAACGTTAGGGTTGTCAAAATCAACTTTTATTGTACCTATGTAAGTACTTATCTTGATAATTAAGTACAAGAAATTATGTAATTCACCTTATGTGAATTAAATAAGATTCGAACACAAAATACTAATCGTCGCTACCGTCACTTACGCGTACCAGCTAAAATTAAACAAGTAAAAGTAAAGTAGAATTTAGAATTATATATTTAAATATATTATATATATGTAATTCGTTAATATATTTAAATATATTAACGAACATTATAATAAAAATGGGGCATATCGAGAATATGTATTTTTAAGAGTAAGTCTTTCTGCAAATGTACCACAATTAGGGCATTTTTGGAATGAGGCTAATCGCAAATATACCCTTATACGGTCTTAAATATTTATCTCAGAAATCCAGAAAATGTTAAATTAAATTGACCAAAACCGTTGAAGATAAAAAATCTAAATTTCAAATTAAAGTGTCACAGAAAAATATTTTAATATTTTTTTTAAAAGAAAACTGTCATACCTAATGAAAAAATACTCGATTGACAACCCTGAAAATCATGTTTCTATTAACCTCTTTCTCGTTGCTATTAACCCCTCACTCATATCTATTCACCCCTTTCTTCGTTTCTATTGACCCTAAAGGCGTTTCTAATCACCCCCGACTCGGTTCTATTCACCTCGAATTTAGTAAAAAAATACTAAGTCTCGATTTTACTAAAAAATATGAACAAAATGATGGAATATTGATACTAACCTTTTTATTCCTAATAGATGACAAACTTAACTATCCAAGTATGCAAATTGACTGAGAGATAACAGTTAAGAACTTGTTTTTTTTTTTAAAGTTTTACACAGTCAATAAACACTTGTACGCAGACGTTCACTTCAACTGCTTTTTTCTTTATGTCATTAGACTTGACGTAAATTTTAGTGTTGCCAGAATAAAGGAAAAATGTTGCAGTTTTATTAATAGTGGGAATAAAGATATTTTATCAGACTATAGAGCAACTAGAACGACCATAATCAAACTCTCAGATTTGTTTCTATACACCCCGCGATTTCTATTCACCCCATTTTACGGTACGAATTTCCTGCGTTTTCCTTTGTTCCCGCCGAACCCTGAACATTTTCGAAATTCAAAGTGGTATTTATTAGACCTTATAACATCAGCAGTGGCAGTATCATCTCATCGAAACCGAAAATATTGAGTGAGCTCGAGAGGTTTTACGGACAGCTGTACACCTCGACACGGGAACTCGTTGTCAGCGTAGCTCAGGACTCAAAAGCTAAACTGACACTACACTGAGGACATCCCAGACATCAGCCTAAACGAGATAAGAGTGGCTCTGAAACAGCTTAAGAACAACAAGGCGCCGGGTGGTGACGGAATTACAAGGGAGCTTCTGAGAGCGGGTGGAAAACCGGTACTTTCAGTCCTCCAGAAGCCATTCGATTCTGTGTGTGATTCGATTCGATGGATACTACGCCAGAAGCATAGCACAGGAGCGTGGTGGTTCTCTTCTTAAAAAAAGCAACGACACCTTGTTGACGAATTATACACCCATCTCGCTCCTGAGCCATGTGTATAAGCTGTTTTCGAGAGTCATTACGAACCGTCTCAAACGTTGGCTTGATGACTTCCAGCCCTTTTCCACTTCCTTTTTTCATGACCCCTGGATCCGCCCTTTTGACTGATACAATGTGCGTAAGATAAATAGAACATGATTTGTGTTTATACCTGCGATATCGCAGTAAGACCCAAAGGTTGCCTGGAAGAAGCCGCCTTTCCGTGACGGTTGGGAAGCGTGGAAGCCGCGGCGCGGGCAAGCGACCTCCGCCGGCCACGGTTATGATTATTATTGTTCTTTCTTTCATTTCATGGCGATTTAGTCTACTTAATACTTTGCGAAATTTTGGTACAACTTCATAAAATATGGTCCACTCGCTTTTTCATTCCGTTGATTATTTCACAAGTTACCTTTGAACATAATTATATCAAGGTTCCACTATATTATACATATACACTGATTCATTTACTGCAAAAGTAACTTTGTAATCCTGTATCTACCACCTATTATTCCATTAATAATAATATTTTCCTAAATTTGTTTATAGGTAATTTCCAAGAACCGATACATTGCGTGCCCAAAGGTTACATCCTTTCAAACACTTTTATTTCTTTGGATGTAAGTAACCGATTGCGATGAAACAAAAATTAAACACTTAATTTTTTATATCAGAGGTATCCACATTAATATTGTGTTTATGACGTGATGCCGTAAACAGACAAACAGACACAAATTCTAAAAATGTAAAAAATGGGTTCTGTTATGCCTTTTTAACGCCCCCAGAAGTTTTGGTAAAAATACATGCGATATACAGAATCGTCTCGTCTTCAGATTAATTATATGTATAGATAATTATCACTACAAGACACTAAGAAAATCGTTAGTAGTTTTCTACTAGGTTGTAAATCAAAATTTAAATAAATTAGGAAATATTTTATTTGATGTCTTTCTATTATCATACAAAGTGGTACGTATTATACAATTAGATTTCATAATATACTACTACTTCTATAATTATAAGTGTGACCCCGTATCCACGGATTGGGTTGATGCGATTTCACTTAGCCTTGGTTTAAATGGCGGATGAAAACGCATATCTTACACAAACATTTCAGTATTTGTCGAATACTTACTTGAATTTGTCACTACGCAGTTATCTTACCACAATGTTTTAAATTATATTAATATCAGATACCGTGAAAGTAAGAATTGCACCAAACAGTTGCAGATACGGGCTACTGGTATATTCAGAACATTTGACACAGTGATTCACTACTTACATTCGTCGAGCACTATTGAAATTGATAAAAATAACTTCAATTATCGATCTTACCGTTAACAAGCATTTGATTTATTTATTACTAGAAATAAAACAGTCAGCATTTTAAATTCAAATCTTACCCTAAGGCACTGACAAAAATGATTATGCGCTAGATAAAAAAATATTTATAAATAATGATATAATTCTAAAGAGTAAATAACATTCCTTAAAATTATTAAGAATAGAAAATTGATAATTCGGCAAATTAAAAATAGGGTATACCAGAATTAGGAATATGAAAATGTTATCAAGTATACAATCGCACGTCACAATGTTATTCTGTTGCCATAATTTACAATTGTATTATTTTAACTAACTAGGTTTATACATACATAAATAAATAAGAATTCATCAAGATCATCAATATTGCTCAATTACCACAACAATTTGATTTTATTTATAACATCACAATCACAATTTTATTTTAAATAATAGCTTGATCAGGCACAAAAATAAAATGTTTGTATTCATGATTGAATTTGATACAAATTAATTCAAGCAGTTTATTTAATAGTTATAATATATATTAAAAATCTTGTGCTTGAACTTTACAACAGTCTGTAACATTGTAGGTTTATTAAGATTTCATTTAACTTAAAAAGTAGGTATAAAACATAAATTTACTTGTTAAGAAAATCCTTCAACGTTAAAGATGTATTGATAAGTTTAAACATATAATATATTAAAATGTAGGTTTCAATTCATTTAAATTATTTACTTGTATTGAAATCCTTTTTCCTTTCATACAATCATATCGTATCATCATGCTACCGGCATAATTAATACACAGAATCTAATGAAACATCTACAGCGTATAGATTGCCCGCTGGTTATCCGTAAATATTAAGGGCATACACAAAATTACGTATCCCAGTGGCCAATGGCATTTTAATAATATTGGTAGTTCACTATGCTGCCACTTTTCAATCGGCTATTTCTCTAAGAATAGTCGGCAAAAAGATTGATATTAATCTGCTATAAATTTAAGATTTTAAACATCAATTGCTGCCGACAACAGGCTGCCTGGTCACCACTTTCCTTAAATATGAAGTGATTATGAAGATAACACAGTATCATTCTTATCTGGGAAGTGCATTAATAAAAGTACATTTATTTTGTAGTCTGATAATGAAACCAAACGTCAACATGAGGTAAATAGGAAATTAAAAATAATCTACATATTTGGACGATTACTGCGATTGTATGTTGTCGATTAATTATGATCAATTTTGTAACATTACATTCCGAGCGTTAGTTTGCGAGTCTCTTATAACTTAATTACCAATATCGATTAATTGTAACGTACATCTGAGCGACATGGCATCAGCGTGACGACGCGCGGCGTCGTCTGCGTGTTACCTGTGCGAGAGCGCCCTCACTGGCCAGGAATGACACCTCGATACTACCTCTACACTTGCCTGTTGTTATTTATCTTCGAGCCCCATCTGTAATGCCATTCACTACACAATCACAGATTATTTTTAACTGATACTTTAGGGTCTTAACCGCAAGGCTCAAAGTAATCTGTCATAAGGTGTTTCCTCCATCAATTAAGTCATCATGATTGTAAGTCTAGTCTAAAATACTTCACAATTTAAATAATTTAACTACCTGTAACTGTGTAACTAGTTCTTGATTTCTCAGTTAGATTTAAATAAACATAATAACTCTTTGGTATTGTTATATTATTAGCATATTGTATAATTATTATAATGTGTGTATAGATGATGTTGACACTAATGCAAAACTAACTTTACTTGTAGTTAAATAATGAGGTTTACCTGTAATGGTCCATTGCTAACATCTACGTTGTGTTTATCGGACAAACCAGCAATAAGTCTTTCCTGTAAAGGAAAAGGAATGATCAAGTTCACTTTTCTGAGATGCCAATTATAGCTCAGGAGCTAAATCAATCAACAAGGGTAAGTTTTTTATCGTCAAGCAAACATTACATAATATAATACTGCTAGATGCTAAAAACAAATGAAGTTTTCCTTAATAATAATTTATTTATTACAGATTTTATTAGTTCCCTGTTATTACTATTACTGAGTATAGACACACTAGATTCATTGCATCATATTTGAACGTTACGTACCTCGGCAAGCCGTTCCGCATCGGCGAAAGTGTGATTATGATTGGTACCTTTCGCCTGATGAAGTTCTTCCTGTAATGTGTCGATTTTCTTTTGCATCTGTGAGGAATGTGAAAATAATTAAATATTTTGATATAATACATGAACACCATCACCAGAATGCAGTCACATTGTTCGACGGTCATAATGAAGAAAGTCAGAAATATTAAACTATTTAAAATCACCTAGAAGAAGGATAAAGTTTACATGTACTGACAAAAGTCTTACAGGGAGAATAAACAAACGTAGTTTTCTTACGCCAATACCTCATGCTTGAAACTCATTTATAAAATAATATATCTTTTGTAAAAGTAATCACTCCAATATAATTAGCGAATGAGGAGTAAAAAAATGGAGTAAAAAAAATCATTCTGTTATTACTTGGCAAAATATTAAATGTGTCAAACGGATCAATCTCAACAAAGATAATCACAATACAGTACTGGTATAATACATACAAAAGATATAACCACATTATGTTTCTATAACGTTGACATAAGAACACAAAAGCACACAGTGCGAACACAACGATCACTGTAATCTGTACCTCCTCTACGATCGTAGGCAATGACTTTTCTATGCAGGAGTATGCAAACGCCAGAGGTTCCTACATGAAAATAGTAAATTGCAATATATGTCAAGCCATTACATGCACGAGAATTTATTATAGTTATAGGTAATCATATTATCTTATTTGATCACTATATAAACTGCATTGACAATTAATTCAGACGGTCATGGCAACGTATAACAATTATTATATTGTTATCATTATGGTAAAGGTAATGGCCCATCGGTGTATGGAATTTTTACCCACATTATAAAGAAATTACGTGTAGTGGGATTTGTAGAGAATGCTTGTTCTTTACAATGATATTATGTCACATCTGTGGTGGTGATGGGAATAAGGAATATGCATGTGATTCAAATATGAGCCGAACATTGTTTTTAATAATCTCTTTTGCTTAAGTATTGTTAATTTAATTTCTTTTTGATTAAGAAAATAATTATCAAAAATTGCCACAAATGAGCGGGAATTTTAAAGTAGTTGAAACGCAAATCTAACTCCCAAATGTACTGTGACGTCATAGTCTTAGATATCGAAGTGTATTTTACATTTATGTACTTTAATACAGTACTTTAATGTAGGTTTTATGTTATTTTTCGTGTTATAATAGTAGTAAAATACAAATCATTGATAAATTATAGAGCACAATAATTTTACAGCTATTTACTAGTTTCTTGATACTGGGACTTTTACTACCCGTGCGCGATAAGTTGAGACCCGCGTGGAATGCGACACTCCTCCCCCATCCCCGCGCACCTACCCGCGGCCGCCCGCGGTGTACAGTTGAAGCCACATTTTTTATCTATTAGTTTCGTACTGGCTTACGTCACGTATCGACGCGCTCCGAATAAGTTGTTAGTTTTGTTATAATAGTCCGTGTTAAGTTTATTTGTTATTGCTCCTGTTACGTTTTTTTATTGTTAAAGTTTCTGTTACGTTTTTTGACTGTTTTATTGTTATTATTTTTTTAATAACAAGCATTGTAATGAGGGGTAAAGCTTTGCGTAGTGGAGAAAGAAATCTCGTGCTGAAAGTGTTCGAGTTTTTCGAAAACGAAAAGCGAAACCAGCAGTTTTGTTTACCTGTTGACCAGGCAATCAAGAGAACCTGCATGGCAACGGGAGTTTCCAAGGCGACGTTGATGAGGATCAAAACTGAAGCTAAGCGCTTGCAAACTGCTTCACCAACACCAGGTTCGTCTTCGGCACTAAGTGATGTGAATTTATCAACACCGGGCAAGAAACGTAGACCTAAGAGTAACCGCATCCAATTAGACAGTTTTGACATGTGTGCCTTGAGGAATATAGTTGATAGTTTCTACACGGTCAGGAAGGAAATACCTACCTTGAATAAGATACTCAGTTTGGCTAAAAGAGACCTTAACTTTCAAGGGGAGAAAACGTATTTAAGACGAGTGCTAGTGGACAAACTAGGATACAAATTTAAAAAATGCAAAGACGCGAGACACTTTCTCGTTCAAAAACCAGACATTCGAGCGTGGAGAGCGAGATATCTAAGAAGATTAAAAGAAAATGATGATTTGGGCTCGGCAAAAAGGCCAGTCATTTATATTGACGAAACATGGATTCACTCTCATTATACAGTTAGCAAATGCTGGCAAAATAGTACTGATGCTACTATTAGAAAAAATCACAGTCCGGGGCAAAGATGGGTGATTGTTCACGCAGGGGGAGAAAATGGTTTCGTGAAGGGGGCTGAGTTGCTTTATAAATGTAAAAGCAACACAGGTGACTACCATCACGAAACGGATACAACAAATTTTAAAAAATGGCTTATCGAGAAGCTGATCCCCAACTTGCCGCCGAATAGTATTGTGGTACTAGATAACGCACCATACCACTCTACACAAGTAGAAAAACCACCTACAAGTGTAGCAACGAAAGCGGTAATAAAGCAATGGCTGTTAGACCACAACATTGAATTCGACGAGCGAATGACGAAATCCGAGATGTATCACCTATTGTACATAAATAAGCCTCCAAAAAAATATATTATTGATGATCTTTTAAAAGAGCATGGCCACGAAGCTGTTCGTTTGCCTCCCTATATGTGTGACCTCAATCCCATCGAGTACATTTGGAATTTGGTCAAACAACGAGTAGCCGATAAAAATGTGAGCCAGCTAGAAAGAGACATAGAAAAATTAACACGTGATGCTATTAATAGTATAAATGAGAGTGACTGGAAAAAGGAAATAAACCATGTTGACAGGCTTAGACAGAAGTATTGGGAAGATGATCACCTGCAAGAAGACATTGAGTCCCAATTAATTATTAACTTGCAGTCTGACACCACCAGCTCAGATAGCGAAAGTGAGAGCGAACCTCAACAACTACCAGAGGGAATAGCAATAATTAGTAGTGATGACGACTAAATAATTACTGAAAAGTTATGTGATATGAATGATAAGGGTAGGAGGATGATGATGACGACTAAATTATTGTTGAAAATAATCTAATAAATACTTATCCATAAAAGCATCTTTTATTTAATATAACACCTATCGGCTTTCACTTTTAGTGATACATAATAAATCTATAGTCTGACAATTACGATTAATTATTGTTATAAAATAACTTAATATTGTAAATAATTTCACTATGGAAGATGACTACCTAAAATTCGCAGATACCGCCGCATGCGGAAGCTAGTTACATTTTTTGTTTGAACTGTACTTGTCAGTGACGTCACCGCGCTCAGGTCTCAACTTATCGCGCACGGGTAGTACGTCACGCCAAGCGCGCCAAAATGGCAGGCGTTTAAAGTGATTAGGATGATATTTATAACATTTTTTTCTCCCTAAATTTTCGTTATTTGGCGCTATATGTGGCATAGTACACACACATTTCGCCAATTGTTATATATCCCAATGTAATTGTGCGCGAGCCTATTGCCATTAACCGGGCAAGCAACCGGGAAATAACCTCATGGAAAACGCAATCTTTACACTTTCCACGACTGGACGTGCGTGTTGCGAACACTAAACCAACGAGGCAGTCAGTGCAATACTTAATTGACAGAAAATCTTATCTATATTAGCGTAATTGGGTTTATATTACACACAGCTAAAATGTTAAGAGCCATTTCACAAAATTGTGACGTTCAAATTCTGTCAAAATTGTCATGTGTGCGTAGCGCATCCACACAAAAACAATGCAAACAGTGTAGCGAGAGTTTTGAGACGGACATAAAAATTTTGATCGTTATGACAATGTTTCTTATTGGAGATTTATGAAAATATTTTTATTTCTTTAGACAAATTATAATTTCTACAATAATAATTTATTCACCAATTATAAATAGACCATGTTTTGTAAAATTTATTTTAATAATAAAAATGTAAGCGATTGTATTTTTGGAGGATTATTACTCAATTACGCAAAAACGGTTAAAAGGACATAGAAAAATTGCACATAGATAGTTTATAACCTGGATTAACAGATTAAAGGCTACAAGCTACTTTTCATGCGTAAAAAGAATCCAAGTGGACCAAGTCGCGGACAAAAATAGTACAGTCAAGATTAAGTACAGTAGCTGAATATTAATTTAATAAAATATCATAAACTAATAAAATAATATATTTTACTTGATAATAAACAAAACCGAATGAAAATAATACATAGAAAATGAAAACGTTGTGGTCGTAGTATAACCATGCATTTGCAATACGAATTTTCGTAATTTGAAATTAGAAAAAAGTGACACAGATCCTACCTCTTTGGGCGCTCGGGCCCGACTGATCATTCTAGGTTTGTGCATCGTAATTTATTGTGATTTGGAGTGATATTGAAAATGATGTGATTTCTAATTAAATAAAGGAATTTTGAAAATCACTGTATTATTAGATTTTTTAAAGAGCATAGTTTATTATGACATGATTTTAAAATTAAAATATACCTTTATTCAAACCAAAAAGTCGCGATAAAATTACAGTATAAACCGTGAAAATAGGTTTCAGTTTTTTTTTTATCAATTAAAAGCGTAATTAATCGAACATGTTGCACCGTAAGTTTCAATAAAAATATATGCCTAATGCTTACTGTATTTTTATCGTTTAAATTTGTGAATGTAATTGATAGAATTTGGAGCCCGAAATTGACTCTGCGATGATTTTTCAAAAAACGTGTTGCGGGAGATTGATCACCATCTAGCAATGAAGTTATTTTTTGTAAATCTATTAGCTTATGTGTCAATGCGAAAGATTGGTCTACATTTTACATTTATATATCAATACTACCTAAGATGGTAAATTAGGCGTCCGAAATCTTAGAAAACTGCGTAAAAATGTAAAATGGCTCTTAATTATCAAATCTTTAACCGTCTATTACAGTGAATCCCATCGATTAGTGTTAAGTGGGGGGTAAAAAGTACGTATTTTAAATTATCTAATTTGGTCTTATACGTAAACATTAGATTTGGGCCATTACCTTTGATTTTCCTCTTCTATTTTTAGAGTTATTGCTGTTGTTGGCGGATTTGGATTAGAAAATTAAAAATACAAATAGTGTATTCTTGGTTGTTAGTTTAGCTACCAACCTGCAACACGGTGCGCTGCCTGAGATCATCTAGTTCGCGTTGTTTTTCGGCTAACTGTTGGGCCCACCTCTGTTCCTCTAAAGTGACGTTCTGTTGAAGACGGCTCAACACACCCTCCTGTTATACAACATCAGATTTTAGTATAACTCATAATATAATGTTATCGCTGAGGCATGGTCAAAAATATGAAGATAAAACTCACAGTGTCGTCAATAATTCTTTTGTATTTGTCGACGAGGCTCTGTGAGTGTTCGTTCTGCTGCAGTAGGTCTCTGAGCCGGTCGTCCCCGGCGGGTGGGGCGGGTGCGGCGGGGGCGGCGGGGGCGGCGAGCTGCGCGCGCAGGCCGGCGGCGAAGGCCGGCAGCCAGCGCGGGCCGGGCGGCTCGCCGGGCGCCGCGCCGGGGCACGCCGCGCGCAGCACGCGCTCCACCTCCGCGTACTGCGCCTGCTGGGCCTGGGCTATGGCTTCCTACACATACACAATATGCGTTCGACAACGACACACCAGCACGATGATAATACAACATATTACCTCTAATACTATACATCGATAAGATTCTTTTACATAATGCCATAAGGCTTGGTATCAGGAAAAATTAAAATTATGTTTTAACGAACTAAACATCTCAACAAAAATGATTACCAAATAATAAAAAATGCATAACTAAAATAGCAATACATATATGCAACAAAGCGAAGCCGGCCGAAGATGTATGTATGTACATGCGAGTACGTGTCGGTCGCTCAGAGGTCTCCTGGGGTGTGTACAGTATAAAGCGGGCACTTACGCGGAGCGAGTCTTGGGCCGGCAACGCACTTGCTGATCTCATCTGAAGAGACTTTTCGGCAGATTGTAACGCCTCCATTACTTTCCAGTTTTTAGTTCGCAATTCCTAAGCGGGACGAGTCAAACTGTATTACAATATGTTAAACAGCAAAACAAACTTTAATTTAAACAATGCAATGTCAATTTGTATTCATATAAAAAAGATCATTAGTTAGGTTAAAATATAAGTTGGATAGATTGAAATTATTTCGTAACACACGTTTTTGGATAGTTTGAGTAATCAATTATAATGGAATTTTAAGAATACCTCATTATAATTTAATATCTTCCCTATATAATTGCTTGGTACTTAGAAAAAGTTTTAGGGAGTCAAAATGAATGTGGTATATTGAAACATCATATAGCATGTCATCAAACATGTAAGTGTTGTGTGTTGCGTGGAGAGTGTGGAGAGTGTGGAGAGTGGAGCTCACATTGTTCTTGTCCTGGTAGCCCTGCAGCTGGGCCTGCAGGCGCGCGGCCTGCTCGCGCTGGTCGCGGGAGGCGCGCTGGGCCGCGGCCAGCTCGGCCCGCAGCGCCTCCACTATGCTCTCCACCTTGGCCAGCTCTGTCGCCTGTTACACACGAGCCCCCACATTTATCACATCTTTCAATGTTTAATCACATGGAAAGGGGTAAATAGGCCTACATGATTCATGTTAACTTGAAGTTGTTGTTTTCGCTTGCATTTAGTCATTACCCAAACAAAACATTAACTAGAAAACATACATTGCCTTTGTTTATCTAGGTATATAAAGTAGTACATAGTGTCCCTGACAATAATTTGTATTTTTCGCCAAACCTTAAGCTGTTCGTTAGCGTTGGAAGCGGGTAGTCCGTTCTGCGTGGGCGCAGCCTTCATCTGCTTTATTTCAGTCAGCTCAGTCTCTCGCGTAATCAATTGCTCTCGGAGTGATGCAATTTCACTAGACATCTAGACATTACACAAGATTAGTGACATATAATATGTATGTAGGTACCTCACGTCAAGTCACGTGTAGTTAAGTATATTCATGTGTAGTAACTGCAGGTAAATTAATAGTAAAGTATCGAAGTAATTTTGATTAATATTTACCTGTTGTATCTGATTATCGGATTCATCTTTGATTTTGTCAGCGTTACTTTCAGCAGCCTGAACATGGGCCGCCAACCGTTGAACTTCATTTTGGAGCTCTGCCATTGCTGTGAAAAAATGTTGATGTAATAGGCGTGTCACTATTTGAATGTCGTTTTAGTTTGTTGCGGACACTAGATGGCGCGTGCAGTACATACCGCCGAGTCTCTCCTGCAGCTGCCGCAGCTCCTGCTGCGCGCGCTGTTCGCTGTGCACTGCCAGCTGCCGCTGCTGCTCTAGCTCACTGAAGGCCCGGTTCGCCTCCTGCATCAAAAACAAATGTATAATATTTGTTCCTAAATTGAATGTTTTTGAAATCATTGCTGCCCCAACTCGCGGAGCTCACTTACCTGCAGCTGCTGCGCGAGGTCGGCCGCGTGCTGCTGCGTCATGACGCACGAGTCGCGCGCGGCCGCCGCCTCCATGCGCAGCTGCCCCGCCTCCAGCGCGTGCGCGTTGAGCTCGGCCTGCAGCGCTGCCAGCTGCGCCAATAGCGCCGCCTCCGTCTGCACGTTATATCCCCATGTTACAAAAATATATGTGGAACTGGCGCATTATTATTAATCAACAGATTTATTTTCAGATCACATAAAGACACACACAATACAATCGCATGTTACCTCGGACAGCCTCTGAATGTGTAGTTCCATTTGAACGCGCTGGGCTTGCGCTTCGCCTTCTGCACTCAGTTTGGATTGAAGCTGAGAGAGCAAAACGTTTGAATTAGAAGCAGTGCTTTGTAACAGAGTAAATGTGTGTGTGTGTGTGTGTGTGCGCGCGCACCATGAGCTTCTCCTGCGCGAGCTGGTGGTTGTCGTCGAGCAGGCGCTGCAGCCGCGCCTGCAGCGTGTGCAGCTCGGCGCGCGCGGCCGCGGCCGCCTGCTCCCCGCCGCGCGCCGCCGCCGCCGCGCGCGTGCGCTCCGCGTTCAGCTGGCTCCTGCCCCGCGAACCGTTACCGTTACAATGCGAACACAGAAGCCGTCACAGAATAACAATATACCGACACGCGTTTGAAGCTTTTTAAATTAGATATTTAGCCTGGTCTGTTCAGATTAATTTCCATACAGGTCCCTAATAAAACCTGTTTGCGCAACTAACCTGAGCTCCTTTAGTTTAGCGTGCAAAGCCTGAGACGCCTCGACTTCGTCAGCTAGAATTTTTTCTTTGTCGGCCAGCTGCTTCTTCAACTTTTGTATGGGATCATTGGGACCCTTGAGCAAAACAAAAAACAAATAATAACACTCAGAGCCAGTTGATTCTTAAATGTTTAAATACCTTTCCAGTCCATTAAGAAGTGTCCAAAATTATATAACACTAAAATATCATCACCATAACTTGCAAAAAATAGTAAAATGTTATAAAGTTTTGAACTTGACCTTTATTGTTGTATTTATTATTATTATTTCATAATTTATCTAAAATGATAAGCTTTCGCTTATCAGTACATGTAGGGTCATCAATGTCATCATTATGTGACTTCAGTCGTAATGACGCTAACTTCGACACGAGTTGCTCTCAATGTTATCACTTTCTTGGAGACGTCTCTACATTGCTGCGTTAAGAAAAACACAAAAAATTACTGTTTGGCTGCAGTTGCAGCCATTTTTTATACCAAGATGTGACAAGCAATTGTATAAGATTGTACTAAGAACATACCTCTGTCCACTCTGAGTGCTCGGGCAGCGGGTCGTGGTGCTTGTTGAGCAAGGCGTCGGTGAGGATCTGTATTTCCGTGCGGGACAGCGCCGCCTCACGCACCACGCGCACCAGCTCCCCCACGTTCACCTCACCGCTGTCGCCCGCTGCTAGCAAAATACTCATATTAATACAAAATAGATATACTGCTGTTGTGGGATAGATTTACATTGACTTTCCAATATGAAATTCTCCCTAAACCATGATTTTTTCAACAGTAATAGCTTAGCATAACTAGTGAAGATTTCAGAGATGTTAATTCAGTCAGCACAAAGTTTCCTAAAGTATTGGCCTGTTAATGTTAGACTCACCCATGAGTGAGAGCACATTGGGCTCCGCCTTCTTCTTCTTGCTCTTGCCGGGCGGCGAGGCGGCGGGCGGCGGCGCGCTGGCCAGCGCCTGCTTGAGCAGCTTGTCGGTGGTCAGCTCGCTGGGCTGCGGCGCGTTCAACGGAGGCACCACCTCCTCGCGGACAGCCTCGGCCACTTCCTCAGAAGCCTTCTTCTCGGTTTTCTTGCCTATTCAATTTACTTACGTTAATGCGACTCTATCTCACAGTGCTAATTGTACAAAAAACTAGTTATAGGAAGAATATTGGACTATAATTTATTTTTCTTTGCCTGCAATTCCTTATTGCGGTTGATAAATGTGGTTTAATTTTGAACTGAATATTTCCGCCCCTTTTACTTGCCTGAAAGCAGGAAACCGTTTAAAATTGATATGATGGCAATATTAAAGATAGTTCTGCACTGTAACGAAGGGGAAAAGCAACTAGAGCGGTCTTCCATCTGTTGTATCAAGCAACAGAAGTTGGATATATACTTCAATACTCCATGTAAAGTTAGATAGAGTATAAAAATCATAATGTTTTATGATAAAAATATTTGTGCACCCTTGCGCTGTTCCTTTGCAGCTTCGCCACTGTTGTGTCTTTCCCGGGTAACTTCTTCCTTGACGACTTCCACAGGTGCAGGGAGTTTAGCAACAGCTTTTCCACCCTTAGCTGCCTTCGTCACCTTGCTATCCTTCTTCTCCAAAGCTTCTTCCACTTTCTCTGGAGCCTAATAACAAATACATTTCGCTATCTTAATGGTCATAAAACTATAAACTATCACATGCGATTACTAGAAATTACATCCAAACGATTGTTACTAAGTATTAAATCATGCTCACATACACGCGTGCGTCGTTAATGGTATAACGTTACAATGCAGTCAGGACACATAATAAAAGTGACACAAAAGGTTTTGTTGACATGAATACAATTCTGCCACGTGCTTAATGATGTCAATTATGAAAATGAGTCGATCACATTATCACCCTTGAGAATTCAGTGTAGGGATAGTTAGTACAGCTCAGTATATTATGAAGACATCACATGCAAACTAGCAATATGTAAAGCTTAATTTGAATTTCTATTTTACTTTTGTATATGATGTAACATAAAATAAACACTAATTTTATCGTGTCTTTGAACATAACACCACTTAAATAAAAGACAATCTACTCTCTACTACTCAACTGCCACTGTCAGACGTAGTGCTATGCAGGTAGCTTTTCTACTACTAGTTAATAGACACACACAAAACGAACAACAACAACATGTATTTAGTATGTGCGTAAGTGTAGCAAACTCACTTTTTCTGCTACAAGTGCTGAATGCATCAATTCAAACTCGTCTTTAGGATGCATTTCCTCAAAGTGGTTGGCAACAGTAGTAGTCATGGTGTCTGGCAGCGTGCTTGGATCACTAACGCAACTCGGATCCTCTTTATTTATCAGTATCGGCTTTACTTTAGGATCCTTGCCGCGTTTGCGGATCTGTACAGACATTGTACCTGTAGTAGTCTTCACAACACTTGTATATTCTTATACATAATATACTATTATTTATTAATCCCAAGGCATTTAAAACATTATCAGTTGGTTGATTCCACATAGCAGATGCACTAGACATTCAACTATATTCTATATAATACTGCTTGGATTCATTGAACCAAAAGCAATATTAAAATGATGGCCCAAATGTCATTCTCATTTTGAATGAAATTATATGAAAACGAAGTCCAAATTCTTAGACACACTCTTACTAAATAACAATGCAAAGAACTATACAACTAAAAATTAATAGAGATAAAATTAGTAAAGTTTCGACTTTAATAAAAAAGGACCTTTCTTCTGAAGTTATAGGAGTTGACCCTCCTATGTTCGTACATCTATGACACACAGTGTTTTTACACACAGACATGCCTTAATTAATGCCTGCAGTTATCACAATAATTAGACGAGAGTAGAGATTTTTTAAATATTCCTCCTAGCTGTTTCGTTATTTTAAATGGCTAGCAGGCCCTTATAGCATGCAGAGGTTAAACAAATAGCCCTTTATAAAACCATAACAAACAACAAGAATTCATCATATTGCAACAGAAAAATTTAAACTAAGTAGGTAGTTACACCATCATTTATAACTTAAATCTTCTGTTACAGCTTCAGATTTGTTATTATAAAATTTTATCAAATTACAACATACTTTTTTTAGATAATATTTAACAAATTACTTGATAAGGGTGTTTTGTTCAGTATGTTATGCAAGATATCATGCAATGTTCCTATTTAAGTGGGTAATAAGTACTTACTTAAATTTTTAAAGTTGAAAGTGAATTTTAGTTTTATATATTATATACACAGATAAAGAAAGAGATTCCCACTTGAAACTTTTGCAAGCCTATTTCTACATAAAATTTACTATAACTTTTGTTTAAACACTTTCTTCTATACTGCCTGTTTCTAGTGGTGTATAACAAGGAAATTGATTGATGCCTATTTACCAAATGCATACAAAAACAACTATCCAGTGTTTCGGAGTCTTTCAGCACTCATTTACCTCTCAAGGTTATTTAAAAATATTGGTACTAAAATTTGAAGATCTTACCTTAACATTTGGTGGTGTGTCCCGCTGCACATCCACAACTATGGATGAAGAGAACTCAACATGACCCTTGGGAGCAGGAACAACATCATCTTCTACACCACTCTCAGCTGGTGCTTCACTCTCCAGCTCACTGCCTGTCATACCCACTGCACTTTCCTTGTTCTTTTCCTTTTTTGCTAACTAAAATAATACATAAATAAGCATAACAACTATTAATAATTCAGTATAAATACTAGCTCAACAAATGGAAACTTACTGTGAACAGAGTATTTTGAAGGGTATGTTTTGTATAATAAATAATTACCATAAAACTAGATGTACTTAAAATGAGTAAAATACTTATAGACATGGTATAAGGCTCAATAAATAATTAATATAAACAAGTCAGTAGTACAATATAATAATTTAAGACAAATATGTGATTGGTAGTAAATAATAGACTGTCTTATTTACCTTTTTGTTAGCTTTCTTCTCCTTCTTTTTAGGTTTGTTTTTACTTTCAGCAAGAGCAAGTAGTTCAGTGGTGGCCCGACGCTGTTGAGCAATAGCTTCTTCATAGCTGGTGCCTGAAGCTGAGAACAGCCCCATGAGTAGCACCATAGCCAGACCGGCCACTCCCACCCCACAAAGAACTAGCAATGCTTGCAGCTCCATTGGATCTGCCGCACGCGCCTACCGCCTTAAAGTAAAATCATTAACATTGTAATTGTTTAATAAAAATAATCGCATGCAATGATTTTTGTCACTTATGCAATATTTAATCAATATAAAGCAAGCCGAATAAATTATCTTTTAATATTATGATGTATTTAATTCATCAAAAATGATAATAGCCGCTTCTTACTTAGCGTATAAATTCTAATAAAATGTTCATAATATAGTTTCAGATATAGTATACGAACCACAGTCCAAAGTAAATATATAAAGCACAACGCCAGCAAAGAGCTAACTGTAGTTTTAACAAAATACTTGGAAATGTAACAAAATGAAGGTATGAGCTGACACGTAAGCAATGACACATGTCAAAGGTTATTGACAGTCCTTTCGCTCAAAAGTAATTTATGCTGATGATAGTTATAATCTAATTGGAATATATGAACGAGAATGCTCTTCAAATGTTTGCAGCATACCTACGTACGAAACATCTAAATGTACTACTAGGTAATTATCTCTTATAGTAATATCCAGCATTTATCACGTTTATTGAGGCACGATAAGATAAATTTTATTTACCTGTACCAAATAGAGGCTAATGATGTGTAAGCTAAAAACGTATTTCAGCTATTTTATTACAAATTTGCACCTTATTTAATGGCGTTACTATACAAAGATATGGACAAAATGCAAGATTTTCTTTGCTTTTACTTTCAACTTTTTGTCTGACCAACACGAAACGAACCGAACTAACCGGGTACCAACCACAGATAAAGGCACCAAAAATCAGGACTCGTAAGAATTGATACAAATGGTAACACATCTCAATTACTTTTTGAAGAAGCTTTTAATAGTGAACTATTACGAATAGTACTTAATTAAGCAGATAAAGACGATGATAATGATTAACATATACTTTTTAACACTGTTCTGCATAATATTAGTGTTTTTTTTTTTAATTAACCTATTAACTAAACATATATAGTTTTCAAACCTTCATTAAAAATAATCTTGCGAATAATATGTTCACGCTGCGTTGTTTTATAATTATAAAAACGATCATCGATGAATAGGCATGAAGTGGATTTTTAATATTGAAAAAATCTACTGTCAAAGATGTTGTGAGAATATCATCTTTCCGATCCAAAAGTTAAATAATCTAACTTTACGAACGAAAATTAAAAATGGTTGCTTATGACAGACAGATGTCAGCTTTCCTAATCAGTTGCATTTCATCGTAGCAAATTTTTGTCAATTACTAAACAGCTGTCCTAATTCCATGTTCCAACAGTCTTTGGTATTATGTAAATAGTTTTAAAGACAGTGTATCAGTTCCGTGAAATGTATTTAAACTCATGCTATTAAAAGTGTTGCACTAAAGCCTTGATTAATCTTTCTTTTATAAGGATGTCGATTCCTCCACTCGTATGTAGTACTCCTCCACCACCTGAACAGTGTGAAGACGATAAAGACCCTGAAGATTTCGACTTATCATACAACTGTAAGTGTTGATTTTCATTAACATAACTATAAGTGTGATAAATCTTTGAAATTATGCTACCTATAACTTTTATATTCCTGGTACCTAAATAGTACCATAACAATATGTTTATAATATGTCGGGTATACATACATGTCATATAGTTTAATATCTTTTAACTTACCTTTGTGTAAGTACACAATTAAAACAACCTAAGTTTATAAAGTTGGATTACCTATTGTCATTGTTTTGTGTCACATAAAGCTATTGTTCCTGCACATATTTATAAGACGTCTATCCTCAGAAAATAATATGTGCAATAAAGTTTGTTGGGAAATATAAATATAGTATTTTTATTATTTGCAGTATCACAAGAAGATGATGATGATGAAAATAATGATTATAATTATGGCAACTTTTCTTCATATAACCATTACCAACCTTCATCTGAAAACAAACCACTTGAGATTAAAGACCATAAGATAGCAAAAAGTATAAACAGACATGTGCAGTATGAAAATAGTAATGTAACTGAACAAAATACTTCTGGCCATGAAGGGTTTGGAGCTAGTGATATTAATGAAAACAAATTGAAATGTGAAGAAGATACAAATATAGAGGATTTAAATTTGAAATTGGATGAGGAAATAGTAACTATTATTGAAGATAACAGTGATGAAAATGAAACTAGTGAACATAATGCTGATAGCTTTAAAGACTTAAACATTCCATGCGGCTCAAATAATAGTAGCCAAGGTACAAATGTATCATCTTGTGATAATGTTAATGACCCTCCTGCTGGTAGAAAAGAATCACAAGTAGATTTAAATGAAGAAATTGTGGAACAGTTAGAAGAAGTAACAATTAAGGGTGAATTAAATGCCAATGATGTTGAAATTACTTTATCCAAGTGTAGGGACAGTAATTTGCCCATTGAATTAGTTGAGCCTCGGAACATAGTTCAAACTTTAGAAGATTCTGAAGATTTTCCAGAAGAATTTCAACAATCTCAAAAACCATTTGATAGCCAATCAAGTGAAATTATAGTAGACGATGATTTTGGTGACTTTGATGACTTTCAATCTGTTAATACAAAAAATAATGTCACAAGTGTAGTTGATAGTTCTAATCCATGGGAAAATGCTGATACTAATGAATCAGATTTTGGTAATTTTACAGCTAACTTTGATGAAAATAAATCTCGCACTGATTCATCACCATTAGAAACCATTCCTGTATTAAATAGTGATCAACTTAAGAATGAAATTAAGGAAGAAGAAACTAATTTAGAGGATGAGTTTGAAGATTTTGATGATTTTAAATCATCTGCCGTAAAAAGAGGGTCACGTTGTGTAGCAGAAGAAGATCCTTGTCACGAATTACCATTCCTAAATTTACAATCATCAGAAAATGAACATCAAATAATGGATAGTATTGGAAAAGTTATAACTTCTGTATTTCTGGATGAGTGTTCTAATTCGAATATTGAGCTTGACTGTACGTTAGAATCATTACTAAGTGAAACATGGGGGCATTTAATGCAAACTGATGAAAGACAACCATACATTGTGAACTGGAACAATTCTTTAGGACAGAAAACACTACTGAAAGCTTTATGCATTGACTCCCGGAATATTGTAAGTACTAACAAGATTATATTAATTTCTATTTATGTATCTCCAATATAAGAGATTGTAATTTCTAAGAATTGCAGAGGTACTTAATTTTAAATGTAAATTAATATAAATGAATAAATTATCATAGGCAAACATATAAAAAAAGAGCCAACAGTTTCTAAATAATTATTAACTTTAAATATTATGTTTTCTAGTTGTTTGGACCAAAATGGAGCAGCCACATGCCTAAATATGCAGCAAACTTAAGTATTGCACCCCTGCAGCCTCAGAAACAAGCTTCCACTCCTTCTAATACATGTCCAAGCGAGGTAGTGGCTGATAAAACATCCAGCAAGCCTTCAACATGGTCAGACCCTTTCACATCAGAAGGACAAGAATGTAAGTGGATATAAGTTTCAAGCCATAACAATAACTAACCAAGTGACCAACAACCTCAATTAACATTATATAATTGGCACATTCTGCAACTCAGTTAAACAACACGCAAGTTATGCACAGTCCAGTTGAAATGCCAGAATAATTGTATAACTGTTATTGAACCAATATATTGTGAATACTTGAACAAACAGCTTTTCTGATAATGACTCACCATGGTAATTCTTTTGCATGTCTTGCACTTGGATCAATAACATCCACCTGTAAATTATCTGCTTCATCCTATTCCTATAGTCACCTATGCCGAAGCCCTACTCCTTGACCTTGAACACCTCATGGCCACCCTTGACCAAATGGCTCATAACCATTCCACCCTCAAGATATCTGAATTACTTTCTCAAGGTAAGTTGTCTATGCTTAAATAAAGGACTTCGATTGGTAAGACTATAAACAGTTTTTTTTTTAATTATGAACTAATTAATTCATTCACAACGAAGATTTTTCTGTCTAGCCTGCTAATAAAACGACATCCAGGTTTGGTTATTTGCGTCACTAATAAACCTTATATTATATGTTCAGTGCTAGTTAGGTGGTTATATAAAAATTATTACTAATTAAATATTGTTGATTAAAATTGTAATTTTTATAAAATTTAGATATACCATAACTACTAATCTTAACAGCCCAGTTTCAGGGTTTAAATTGTGTCGCAAAAAAGTTTTTGTTAACCTACTATGTCATGGGCCTTCGAATTATCATCGCACCAGATTATATTCTACAAAAACTTTTTCGTTTTTAATAAAATACTTCAAACTTTAATACTTTGTTATGCCTGTTTCAGCTTGTAACACAGAAAGTGATAGTTCCAACATTACGCCGAGACCAACTGATTTAGACGTATTTGAAGGTGACACGTCCGCTAAAACAGAGAAGATCTACTCAAGTACACTGGGTGTACAACCTATACGACAGATCAGCTTACCTGAAACCCATATTTTTACACCCACTGACTCTGAAATACCTAGATCTAAAACTATACATTATGACCGCGGCCCTAGCGTTCTCTTGCCACAACCTGTTGAGAAAAATAATAATAGTCCGACAGATAATCCTGCTACTAAACAAAATGATAATTGTGTAGTTGGATCAAGTTCTGAAAATGACAGTGAATACTGGGAATACAAAGATTTTAATAGCACTTCCGACTCTATTTCCTTGCAAGAGTCAATAAGCCAACCGCAGATATCACAAGCAAAAGACATTGAGACAGCCACAACAGTGCCTAATAACAATATTGCTTATCAAACAAGTTTATTGCAACCAATCAAGGTAGAACCTTCGATGCCTACCCTCAATTGGCCAGATCCTGGTGAAGTTAAAGTTGCATATAACGATTTTTCAGATTTTGTATCGATATCATCACATCCCACTGAACAACAAAACAGTGTTGAATCATCACAACCTAGAATTGAGACTGATAATACCATTAAGTCTGAAAATTCGAATGATCTCATTGAAAAAACTCAAAATGTTTTTGGACCAGCAGAAAAGCCTAAAAGTGATGATTTTGATGACGATTTTGATACATTTCAATCGGCACTGCCATCTAAAAGTGCTGTAAATGATTACAAGACAAACTCTTTTAGCTGTGCAGCTAATCAAACGCCGGTAGGTGGATTTACAGACTTCAATTATGCAACACCTCAAACTAACAGTATTAAGTCTGATACCATATCATTTGCAACTATGCAGAGACCAAACGAAGCTTTAACACAGACTGTAGGTTACATCTCGAATACGACAGAGCTAACAAAAAAAAAATCTTTATCTTTAGGCGCGCAAATGCAGCCTAGTCTCCTGCAGCCCACCCCTGCCAGTTACAGTACAGGAAACACACAAAATCATCGAAAAACTGGACAAATACTGCAGCCTTTATCTTTAGAAAGTTATTCACAAATAAATTGGCCTAGTCCTGGAATAGACTTACAAGATTTGTCAAGATTCAACCCAGTTGAAACTTTGAACTCATTAAAAAGTGATTTGAGTGTTACTGGTCTTGGCAAAGCAGCCTCCCCAGCACACACAACTCAAACCACAGTTGTTAACCAAGCATCTGATGATGATGTCTGGGGCGAATTTGTATCAAGCAAACCGAAACAGCAGCAGTCACAGTCTAAGAAAGCACCAGTATTTGCAGAGGACGATGAATGGACAGACTTTATATCCAGTCCCAATGCAAAACCTCAGAATGGTTTAAATACGATAAGTTTTAATGTTCATACAAATTCCAATATACAGAAAACTGTGCAGAATAAATTCCCTATAAAAAACAAACAAACGCCTGTTGAAATTCCAACATTAAATTATATAACCCCTAAATCTAACCCTCACAAGTCTTATAATGATAAGCATTTCCAAAATTTATAACAACACAATAATTATTTATACATAATTTATTAAATTGTACTTAATTATGTTAAGTATTACATGAAATTATTATTATGTAAATAGGGTGGTGGTGTATTTAAGTATAATTTGTAATATTTAATTAAATTTATATATAAACTCAAAATTATCGCAATTGAATTTTGCACTAGATTAGTAGCGTAGTAGGTATTTTTACCCGTTATTAGCTGTTACATTTAGCACTTGCACAATATGACTAGAAAGGGCAATTTATAAAACAAAAGGCGCTTTAATTGCATGTATTGTATAATTTATTCCAATCATAATATTTAGTTTACGTCATAATGTGCAAGTTTAAATCAAGACCCGTCCTTAATTGTTTTGAATTAGTTCGACATTAAGTTTTTGTCTGTGTAATTGACATAAGTGTTGTGTTAAATGAAAATTTAAGCCAGTAAAAGCAATATTTGTTATAATTGATTTATTGTATTTGTATATAATGTGAACTATGTATAAATTGTAAATTTATGTAGAAGTGAATGTGAAATTACATAATTTAACTTGAGGAAGTTAAATAACTTGTTTGTTTATAGCACTGATATATCATATTTTTACTGAAATGGTGAACATTTATGTTTTATTATGCGTGAGGCACTAATTAAAGTTATATTGTGACATAGATGATTACAAGAGATCAGAAAATATGTACCTAATAAAATTAATCATTTTAAAAACAACAAATAAATTATTGTTGGGAGTATATTTTTCTCAGTATATAAATATGAATTTCAACTTATGATAAATATTTTTATTTAAAATCCATTAAATTTTTCAAAAAACTTTGTATATATTATTTTACTACTTATAAACAATTATGTAAACCTACCGACAAACTCTTGTTTATACTGTGAATAATTGGTCATAGCAGTCCTAAATATGATGGTTTAATAAAGTGTAAATAATGAGACTTATATCCTTCTAAAGAGTGGTTTTATTATTAGTTAACATATTTAAGTTTCATTCTCCACATCGGAGTGTTCTATATCTTCTATATGAGTACCTATACCTTCCTTGTCATCATCGTCGAGGTTAGTAATGAACTTAGGTAAATTATTTTCCATTGTAATTCTGAACTGGCACTGCTCGAATTCTGGCCATGATATGAACCTGAAAACCAAGTAAAAGAATTACTACTAAATTATAAAAATGATCATACATACCTTATTGGCAGTGTGCATTTATAATATTACATTTCAATACTAAAATATGGCATACTTTTTAAACACTGTTATTTTTTGTTTAAGATTTAAATCTCCGAATTCAGTGAAAATTGTCATGTGTGGTAGCTCAGCGTCGTCTATCCCAGGTGCTAATTCTTTGTTTGTATCTGGAGGATCTTGGCCAGTAATTAGCCACACACCGCAACCAGGTATCCATTGCCTAAAACATTTAATAGCTTTTTACTAGTTATATTATAAATGTGACAAATATTCATGTGACCTGCTAAAATTTGTTTAATTTATGGGTGATTGCAAATTAATGTATTTGTCACTTACTGTACCTAAGGGGGAGGCCCTTGTTAAACAGTGGACGTTTTCCGGCTGATAATGAAATAATAGCAGCTGAATCGAATATTAGGAGAGGCCTAACAAAAGACCTGCAGTAAAGTTGTATATTATGTGATTTCATGTCTATTATAGCACCCACAATATAGAACACATTCCTTGTAGTAAAAATACCTTATAGGTTAGTTCAAGGCACTAATACCACTTAGCATATAAGTGTACATCAATTATTTTAAATGTATACTGTGCAGATCAAAACCTTGGTTTGTACATTAGCAGTTAGTTGATTTTTATTAAATTTATTAATATATAGAATGAAAGCCTTGACATTATTTTTAAATTAAATTATCCATAGTTATTATTTATTTATAAATATAACAAGGACTTTATTCTAACTATCTTTTTTTATATCGTTGGTATGTACAGGTATAACCGTAGACAATTAACACAATATTAGGGTTATTATATTGCTACTTACTCCAACATTGGTATAACCCTTGTTGATTTAGAAAATATGTGCGGTTTAAAGAAATACCATAGTAATGGTAAATATTGCGGTGGACAAGGCAACTTGTCTTTCTGTGTGATATTTACCAACAAAAGTCTGTGCTCATCCATCTGAAAGGGAAAAATAAAAGTGACATAAATCAATGCATTATTCTACACATACCTAAGTTCCAAACAAAAAACAACTATTTCTCTCAGATACGTACCAATGATATTTTTTTACTGTCTGATTTATAAGTCCAAGGTAAAAAGTGAACTTTAGGTACACTTGTCAGTACCTTATTATTAAAAAGCATTTGAAATAATGCTGGTATTGATCTTTGTTTTTTAAACTGTACTTCATTATCTGTAAGAAACTAAAGAATTGAATAAAACAATATTTCTCTTAGTTGTAACAATAACATTCTGGAAACAATAGTATACTTCATAATGATGTCCTGGCATAGTTATAAATAGATCTGCTTTTCCAAGTTGGTTGTGTGTATTGTGAAATATTATATTACTTATTAAATGCTTTACAAAAGACAGTCCTGGCATGGATCCAATGATTTTTACTACTCTATCTGAAACATACAAAATTAAATTCATACACTATTATGAGGGATGTAAGGGAGCACGACTACCAACTCAGAGCTCCAAGACAATCTCTCCTGCACGTGGTACATCCTGCCGATCAACGAACGAGGCTCTGGCGACCGACAAATGGCGGTATAACTATTTCGAATCCCACAGACTGGTGAAGGGCAGCAGCGTCACCAGTGCGAGTACCGACATACTGCGATCGCCAACCCGCCTGCCCAGCGTGGCGATTATGGGCATCACTTTCTATGGCCAATACACTCACACAACGGCTCCCAGTTCCCGCGGCCATGGTTCTGGCGAGGCAGGGGGTGCTACGATTCCCCGGGCTACGGTAGGCCGCCAACACCAACTAATTCTGGCTACATATAATGTACGCACCCTTGGCTCGACGAACATCTGGCCCAACTAGAAGAGGAGCTGAAAAACGTAAGATGGCACATTCTGGGGCTATGTGAAATCCGAAGAGTGGGGGAGTATAACGTAACCTCGGATTCAGGTCATCTTATATATTTCAGGGAGGGAGACCAACCATCCCAAGGCGACGTGGGGTTTCTGGTCCACAAGATGCTCTCTGAAAACGATATAGAAATCTCCAGTGTGACGTCAAGGGTGGCGTACCTTGCGATCATGCTAACGGAGAGGTACAGCCTCAAAGTAATCTAAGTCTACTCGCCCACTTCGACATACTCAGACGACGAGGTGGAGGAAATGTATGAAGACATTTCAAAAGCCTTACATACCACCTATAAGGCCCATTTTAACGTTGTCATGGGGGACGTAAATGCTAATGTGGGAGTACACACAAGCGGTGAATCGGAAGTAGGACCTCACGGGTTTGGTAGCAGAAATCATAGGGGCAGAGGCTTGTCAACTTCCTGGAGCAAGAGGGGCTCTTCTTAATGAATTCTTATTAATGAATGAATGAGATTCTTTAAGAAACAGCCCCAACGGAAGTGGACATGGCAAAAATGAGATTGACTTTATCATGACGGATAAAAAAGCGCATATTTAGAGATGTCTGAGTGATCACTAAGCTTAAAACCGGTAGCGATCACCGACTCGTCCGAGGCACTCTAAATATCAATTATAAGCTTGAACGGGCCCGTCTGATGAAGTCTAGGCTCCGGCCAAATATGCTCCAAGCCTTGGTAGGATCTGAAACGTTCCAGATAAAACTGGAGAACCGATTCGCTGCCCTGGAAACCACAACTGACATTGACCAGGATCTCGAACAAGTGGTGGGTATACTCCGGGAAGAGGGGACGTTCTGTGAGGTGCAACGTGCCGGTATGAGGTCGAAACTTTCTGCGGAATCTCTGCAGCTAATGCTGAATCAGCGACGTAAAGATCCCACTGTCACTTCGTCAGACCAGCGGGCTTTGAATAAAAGAATCTCAAAGCTGGTAAGGTGTGACCACCGAAGCTCCAACACACGCTCTATCAAGGAAGAGATTGAGCAAAATTGGGGACTAAAGTCAACCGCTGGGCCGAAGTCATCTGACGAAGCTGACCAAATGTAGTGAAGAAATCGTCGCTACTAAGCCGGAGATTCTTGCGGATATTCAGGACTTCCACGGTCAACTGTACTCATCGCATGCGTCCCGTTCCCAACCCGAGAGCCATTTTAACCCGCCACTATACCGAAGAGCTGCCAGAAGTCAGCCTAGACGAAAAAGAGATCGCTCTTAAACAGCTTAAGAATGGAAAAGCCCCTGGAAAGGGTGGAATTTCAACGGAACACATAAAAGCCGGTGGAGCTCCTGCGCTCAGACAACTGCAGCGCATATATAGTTCCGTCCTCTTTCTGGGGAGAACTCCTAAGGCATGGAGCAAGAGTATGGTCGTGTTGTTTTTCGAAAAAGGTGACAAAACCTTATTGAAGAACTGTCGACCCATCTCTCTACTAAGCCGTGTCTATAGGCTGTTTTTAAGAGTGATCACCAACCGTCTCGCGCGTAGACTCGACTCGTCCTCCAACCCCCCGAACAAGCCGGGTTTCGAGGAGGATACGGCACCATAGACCACATCCACACAGCGTGGCAGATTATACAGAGAACAGAAGAGTATAATCAGCCCCTGTGTCTCGCCTTTGTGGACTATGAGAAGGACTTCGACTCTATTGCGACCTGGGCTGTTCTGGAGTCTTTGCAACGGTGCCAAGACGATTTACGATACATCCAGGTGCTGAGATGTTTGTACGACGCCGCGACGATGACCGTCCGTTTTCAAAACCAGCAGTCTGAACCGATTCCAATGTATCGAAGAGTGAGACAAGGCGAATTGGAAGATATGTTTAAGACTGGACTGGAAAGGACGGGGTATAAATAGAAAACGATGAATACATCTCACACCTGAGATTTGCAGACGACGTCGTCATAATGGCCGAAACCGTGCAAGACCTAGAACATATGCTGCTTGATCTGGCTGACTCTTCAGCACGCATCGGTCTCCGGATGAACTTGGACAAAACTAAGGTTATGTTCAACAAAAATATCAAACCGGAACCGATTGCGCTTGACAGAGTAACTCTCGAAGTTGTGCACGAGTACGTTTACCTCGGACAAATATTACAAGTGGGTAAGAACAACTTCGAGAAAGAAGCCCGAAGAAGAATACAGCTAGGTTGGGCAGCATTTAGGAACTTCAGCATTTTGCTAGTAACTTAATAGATAGTACTCAGACTGAGGGTCTGACTTACTTAGGCGGTACCCCGCCGCGATATTGTCTTAAATAGGTGTTACTCGGATCGGATTTGATGGCTCAATGATAGGTGTTATTTTTGACTTTTTAAATGATCGCTTTTTTTTGCGTTGGGAGTTTTTTAAATTTTAATTTTTTTTTTAACTTAAAATGTAGTCTTGTTTTGTAATATACAAATCATACCCTTTTATTTGATATCCCACTTGGGTATTTTTGAAAATATTCGATTGTTAATGCTTACTTTTACCCCCTATATCTTGTAAATGGCTGAACCGATTTTGATATAATATAATTTTTTGTAATGAACACACCATGCCGTTTGACCGACATTTGATACCCCACTTTGGTATATATGAAAATATTCCATTTATCTGCCCCTACATCATGTACTTGGCTGAAGCGATTTTGATATAACTTAGTTTATTGTAATGTACACATTTTGTCCTTTTATTTAATACCCTATTTGGGTATATATGAAAATATTTGATTGAACATCCCCACATTCACCCCCATATCTTGTAAATGGCTGAACTGATTTTGATATAACTTAATTATATGTAATGTACACATTATGCCCTTTCATTTAATACCCCACTTGGGTATATATAAAAAAAAATGATTTATAATTTCCACTTTCACCCCCCATATCTTATAAATGGCTGAACCGATTTTAATAACACTCTAAGAACCATCGCTGGAAAATATCCTTTCAAATAAAAAAAACCGAATCCGAATCGTTTCACCCGTTTCAGAGCTACGGTGCCACAGACAGATAGACACACATAACGGTCAAACTTATAACACCCCTCTTTTTCCGTCGGGGGTTGAAAATGTATGTGAACTTATGCTGTAAGGAATAAGAAGTGCAAAAATTAACAAATAAGAAGCACATGATATTAAATGGTAACTTATTAAAAACAGAATCATTCACTATATATAGTTTCACTGGCCGACCCCATTCAGCTTGCAACTTTGCTGTGTAACCAGCCCATGAATAAGGTTCCCCGTTTGAGATTGCAACTAGTCAGGTATTCCCAAATATACATGTGAGTAAACTGCCATATATAATAAATAATATAGAATAACAATCACAAAAGTTATAGTAAAAAACAAAATCATACACACCCCTATCATCAGTGTAAAGATCACCTAACAATTCTTGAATTCTGTTCCCTTGGTCTATTTTATCTTTGAATGCTAGTTTCCACATACCAAAGAAATCTGCTATTTTGAATATCACTCTACCAGGGTATTGCCCTTGCAGGTTCTGCAAATAATATTATTTAAATTTTTATTTGTACCAGGCAAGGTGATAACTTATTTCAAGACATATCTCAAGTTTTATTAAAAAGTGAATTGTATATTTTTTGCCTTAATTTAGACACCTATAAAAGTCTACTCTCTACTGTATTCTATGTATTACAATTCATATTACAGCAATATTACTTACATTCAAATGACTTGAGAAATGATTTGACAATTCATACATAAAAATGGGTTTATTTTGGCATTGTAATAATTCTTTGCTCAGAAAACCAAATCCGGGATTAACTTCAACTAAGGGCGAGCTATCATCTATATGAACTTTTATAGCGTCAACGATTTCTTTGGCAGTTTTCTGGTTTATCAGGTACATGCTTTCAGGTGTTTTATACTTTTTGAGTAATGTTTTGGGTATTGTGTCTTTAATTTTTTCATATTCTGATAAACTACTCAAGTAGTTGACTACGTCTGAAGCTACTTTTGGAGGTGGTTTTTCTTTAATTTGTCGGCTGACTTTATGACATAACCTCAACGAAACTTTCATGTGACTCCGCTTTGCAAAGATAACATCGCTGAATGTTCTTTTCAACATATTGATTCGTTACTCATGCCAATGATACTTTAATTTATCATTTAAGTTCCCTACAAATCAGTATTACAGCAAAAAAAATTAACAATAACAAACAAGCAAGTAGCACTTGCTTATTTTAAAATGACATTGACATTTCTTTCTTGACATATTGACATGACAAGACAATGATTAACTTGCTTTACATTGAAATAACGATTTCATACTACTCAGAACTCAAAGAGTTGTAAAATTTTAGTTGTAAAGTGCAGATTGATCTACATATCACTGAAATGATCAGAATCATCTGAAAATTTATTATGAATTTACGGATAATAGCTAGTCCTCAAGATAAAACACATTTCCGCAAAATCTTAAATTTCTAAATTTTTTTGCTTCCTGTTTATATAATTAGGTATGCAATTTGTACTTGATTCGTGGCTTATTATATTATTAGAGAAACCATAAAAAATAAGTAGTAATTTCGTCTGTAAAATCGGTTTTTACAAAATATTCATAGGTGTACAGCCATATACTAGGACCATAGAGAAAATTAGTATATCTAGGACCGTATAAACATTTTATAAAAGTTAAAAACTAGGTTGGTTCCAGTTAATCAGTCTCAGTAAGAACTATTTACACTTAGCATTTAGTGAGAAAGGTAATTCAATGTAGGTATTGCCTGACGCGTCAGAAAGATGAATTCAGGTCTCAGACTGATAAAAAAACGGAGGATGATATTCCTCAAACTTGTAACAACTTTAAGACAGTACCCCCACAGTACCTTTTTTTTTTTCAAGTGAGGAAATGCATTACGCATCCCCCGCCGTTGGGAGACGACGAGGGTATGTGGGACTCTCCCCCGAACCCATTAAGATCCAGGGGCCTACCCACTAAAACCTCACATGCCTGCTCTGCGCTTTTGATGGTGGGAAGGCGGGATCGCTGCAGCATTCTACCGCCAACACCCCCACAGTACCTATCTTAAGTTTAATAGTTAAGATAGGCTAGATTAATCGACACATTTTACATACCTTTAGAATTTTGTGACATTTTACCCATTTGGGTAACAGACAAGACTAATGAGGCAAAAACCAGCATCTTTCACAATACCTACTTAAATTTTCCTACAGTGTTTTGTCTTGTTTTTTTGTGTATTTAGCTTAAAAATTTCCGAGATATCTTAATACATAAATCCTAATAATAAAAGTATAAATCAATAACACATCTAAAATCATAATTATCCTGTTTGGTCGGCGGTGCATCAAAATCTGAATACACATACATGATAAACAGCGTATCAAATCGCGCAGGATGTGCAAGTATGTTATCATTATGACATTATGTATACATAAAAATACTTACATATATGCACGGAGTTTATTTAAATAAGGGTAATCATAATCACCTTTTGTACAATGCAGCTGAATTCCTACTCGGGCCTGTGTCAATGTTATCTGAGCCGATAATCGCTGGGCCTATCCGTCTTCGATATGTATAATTTAGTAGCAAAACTTTCATTATATATATGAATACCACAGTGAATCAATTAAGAAATAGTTATGTTTTTATCAGTGTACATTTTGCTTCAGATTACCTTTGTTAACGTGCTCGCATCGGTCATATTTGAAGATTGCGGTAAGCTAATTCATCTTTTTATAACGTCATATCCCCCGTCGAGTTAATAAGATAAGTTATTTTCTGTTCTATTGTTTGATAGAACACTGGCCAGCTTATACCACTCAATATTATTTTAAACAAGTTTATTGAGAGTTAATATCGATTTACAAACAAAAAACAATGTTTATACATAGGTACATTACTCAACATAGGTACCTATCTACTTATGACTTATATATATGTATTTATAATTGCTCTAGTCATTTTAGGCGAGATTAAAACGTGGATTTCCCTCGAAACTTATTTTCAAAAACAGATTAATTTAATTGATGATATCTGATGACGCGATGAACCTACCCAGTAACTGAAAAACACTTGCGAGACTAAGGATATAGGTAATCAAAAATAATGTTGTCCACTCCGCCGCGATCAGATTTAAATTCATGCGATACTGTGCTTCCCCTAACTACGGGAGTCCATGGATACGTAGGTAGGTACATATGCTACGTGGACAAAGCAAGCACTCATACTTACAATCATTCAGTCCACGTCAGTTCACAACTTCACATCAATCCCCTAGAGAAAAGTCAAGGAGTCCTTGAGTAGGTATATTTAACCTATGGTCCTTGTTAAACTATACCGTTTCAGGATACCGTTGACTTAAAGTACTAATTATTAGATAAGCAAATAAAATATACATTTTATTTTATGGGGGCGTGGCTATAAATTCAACTAGAGTGTAAGTGGTTCATTTGTTTAGTTCACCGTTGCTCTCCAATATCTGTGTAAGTACTCATTTACAAAATTATTACTAAATAGGTAGGTAACTATATACCTAATTCTACCTTGCGTGTGAATAACTCAATGAATGTTAGTATTATTTATTGTACCTACAGTAGGCAAATTCCAACCAATAAAAAGATTATAAAAAGTATTACCTAAATCAGAGCATTTATTACATTGTCAAATCATTTTATAAGTAACATTAAGTGTTATCAGCAACTCACTTTGATTAGTAATCCGTGTTTGACAAGACAAACATTTAATTTGATGTGTAGGTCAGTCATTTCTTTAATTAGATTAATTGAAAAGGTAATTCAGAAACGTCATTATTATTGAATAATATTATCGCATACAGCTACGCTACGCGTGTATGACGCTACAGAGACGACGTTTTCTAAATATAGCTGCATAAGTACTTATACTTAGGCACCTTATAACCATACAATTTTATGCATAGGTAACAAATAAGTAAATTGAAGCATAGGAAAATACACATTAGGTATACATTTGTGTTCGTATACTTAAATAGAAGTCAGGCCCCTACCCATTAAAACGTGTTTATAGCTTCGTGTGCACTTTTCTTTACCGCTTTTGATCAGTGATGAAAAGTTGCCTGATCGCCCTAATGTTTAATTCATAATTATTATAATTCCTAAGTTTTTTATTATACGATAAATGACTATGTGGTATAACCAAATACTTGATATGTAACGTACAATTATAATGCTAGCTATCTGATAAAAACATAAAATAAGTACCTACCTAGTAAGTAATCTTTTTACCCAGCAAGTGGCAAGCACTGATTATAATGTTAGCTGTGGGTAGGTATCTACATTATACGTATCTAGTTATATAGGTATTTATAATCACGTTGTCACTCATATTTATTTTTAGAGAATTATTCACGTTTATATTGAACATTATGTATATGATGTATCTACCTATTATCTATATTAAGCAGTGCTAGACTCAACTGATTTGATTGTCCAGTCAGAAAATGTTGAGTATCTATCTAGGTACCTGCCTAAAAGATTAACCTACCTAATTTAAAAATATAGCTTCTTTGAAATTATTAGGTTACCTTTGTTTTATCAAGACAAAACAGGAACTGATATTACTTTCACATTGACTGCAATGTAATCTCACTTGTCTAGGTATTCACGTAGACGTATGCTGATTGCTGGGGCTGGTCTGTGGCTCTCTCTGGCTGACAGGCCAGGCCTGTCCCAACGGGCGGGTGTCTGTAGCTTTATATTACAATAAGAGATCTGCTAACACTTATGCTTCAATATGGGTGGGTGCTCACCGTAAAATTAAGGACAAGAAAGTCGTGTGGCACCAAATTGGAATTTCCAGTTTTTACGATTTTTGTATATTATTAGAACCTTAACATAACAAGAATAAAGGAAATTTGAAAAATGATGGACACGAGCGGGATTCAACCCGCGACCTTCGCCGATCCGTGGCGCTGCTCTAACACGGCGTCCATCATTTTTCAAATTTCCTTTATCAATTTAGATTCAAGCGTAGCATGGGCAACATGCTAAAATGGCACCATAAGTCATATAAATTTGGGTTGGTATTATCGTTTTAGTGATTTATAGCTGTAAAGGTATAACACTGAGTTGGTAATCATAGATTCCAACAGATAATACCTGACGTCACCCTTAAGACGTAAATACTAAAAGGGAACTTGAAATTCGATGGATGCGAGCAGAGACACGGTGGCTCAGTTGGTTAGAGCAGCGCCACGGATCGGCGAAGGTCGCGGGTTCGAATCCCGCTCGTGTCCATCATTTTTCAAATTTCCTTTATCAATTTAGATTCAAGCTTAGCATGGGCAACATGCTAAAATGGCACCAAAAGTCATATAACAAGAATATCTTGACGTCAGTATATAATTGACTAGAGCTCTCTGATTGGCCTCAACTAGGTAAACCATGCGTCTTCCGTGCCGTGCCTTCAAGTCCTGGAACCGTTAAGGTTTTCTCGGCAGATCGTCCACCCAGAATTTGTTAGGGTTCCCCATGAACGAGACGACGACATCTTGAATGTAAATGTTCTGTTTGGGGCACTCTTTAAAGCTTAAGGTTTAACCAAACCACAGGCGGAACTCTTTGGATTTGATGGGCGTATGAGGATGAGGAAACTGTGGCGGTAGTTGAGGACCGTTCATGATAAATGCGCCTCTGCTGTAACTAAAGGTCGATTGATACCTATAATGTTTATAAATGAAGTACCTATACGTGGTAAATTATAATAGCTAAAACGTAAATAAAATACAGTGATTGACCCGAAATAACGTATTATCAAACATCACTTTGTTTTCTTTTTCTAAAAATAGAGTAATTAGTAAGTAGAGCAGTTCAGTAGATTTCGGCACATACATATATGTAACAGAAACATAATCATTAGCACTACGTGATCTTAGATAAGAAAATTTTATCAATTGTGGTCCGTACTTCCTATATCATATCAACTGTGTTAGATATTTGATACTGCCGACGCACAAGTCACGACAGACACCGCGTGTGTAAAATATTGGTTAAACACACCAAAGATCTATGTCACTATGTCATCTACATACTTAATATAAGTTGATATAATTAATCGGTAGAATACATAAAGGACTAATAGATAGTGTTTGTTTGGTAAACCGTCTTTCATACAGATACCGACAGAGGGTGCAACTGTAAGTGTTTATAAGTTTTTAACCAAGTTAATAACAAAACGCAGTTTGATATTGATATAGTATACCTACTAAGGATATATCTTAATTAACATTTACGTATCATAAACTAAGCTGGTACATAGTACTACGCCGCATAGTTCTAGTCATCACTTTCATAATCATCATTACTTTTCTAAGTTAGGCAGTGGCCATTTTGTGGCAGTTTCTAGCTTCCAGCTGTATAGAGGTTTGATGACAAGTGTCTTTGATAAACCATCGTCTTCTTTTGTGACGTGCGTCATAAAAGCGGCAAAAGGGGTCCTTTTCGAAAGGTTGATGTCTTGCCTCTACTTACCGATTACTAAGTATGATCTGCCGAGCGCAAACATGACACCAGAAGGATCTTGCTTTTTTACGAGACGTACGAGCACTATGGTAGTTTAAGCCGGTAAGCTGGCCAGGCTGGCCTAGCTCTAAGTTATTATGGAAAAAGCTGCGGGATCTATCCAGCTTGTGGTGTTTGCCGATGATACAAACGCCGTTGTTTCAGCTGACAATATACACGCTCTTAATTCCATTGTTAATCAAGCCTTAGATATCTTCCACAGTTGGTTTGCTGTCAACGGTCTTAAAGTTAATGCCAGTAAAACTAACGTTATGCTTTTTCGATCCACTTCCACAAATAAGGATAATATTAACTGTGCCATAAATGGAGAAAAAGTAAACGTGGTCCAGGTGGTTAAGTTTCTGGGAGTTTATATCGATAGCCAGTTGAAGTGGAAAGAGGAGCTAACATACCTAGAGAAAGCTATTAGCTCTGCCTGTTACGTACTTAGAAGTCTTAGAAACGAAGTTACCATAAAACATTTGAAAATGGTCTATTACGCATTAGTTGAGTCAAAACTGAGGTACAGCATACTTTTCTGGGGAGGAAGTTATGACTACAATACCCAGAAAGCTTTTGTGATTCAGAAAAGAGCAGTCAGGACCATAGTTAGAATACAATAGCAAGAATCATATAAGCCTCATTTTATTGACTTAACCATATTAACAGTCCCAAGTCTGTACATTTTGGTCCTACTTACTCATTTATCTAATTACATCTCGGAATATGAGACTGAAGATGAAAGACGAAAAAGGGAGAGTACAAGAAGGAAAGATCTCCAGGTGAAACAAATGACTCATCTGAACATTGCAAAGTATAGTTCCTACCACAAGTCATTGAAACTGTTCAATAAACTTCCGACAGAAATTAAAGGTCTTGTATATAAAAGTGAGTTTCAGAGTAAGCTCAAACGGTTCTTGATAAATAAGTGTCTATATTCCATTGATGAATTATAATTTAATAGCAATGGTTTTTTTTTGATGGTTTAAATATGGATTGCCATTTTAATTGGATAATTGTGATGACTTAAATATGGATTGACACTTAATTTAGATAATATCGTGATGATTTAAAAGTAGATCGCATGTATGATTTTTAGGATATATTTAGTTGTAGAAATTCAGACACAATGTAAAAATTGTTATTAAATAAATGAATTGAATTGAAATTTAAGTCGTTTATTGAGCGAGGAAAATCCATTATGGACACTGTCCAAAATATTATCTGTAAGTATTTCGTAAATACTTCATCACCACACCATACGATTGACCTACGTAGTCTGATTTTAGTGAATGGGAAACTGCAGTCACCCCTTGATGATTTGTCGATAATATAGTTTTGGTTGTGGTGTCGATCTCTACAGGGTCCGCTTACGATCTCAAGGCTGTGAACATTGACGGGTGCGGCCAGCAGCTTCCTTGCTACGTCACCTTGGGCGAGGATGTGCCGGTTAGTTTGGACTTTTATGCCGGTAAGTAAAAAATGTGACATTGTCCTAACTTGTTACCTGTGATTCAGTACTTACTCTGTTTATGTATTGACTTAATAGATTCTGACTACATATAATCTATATTCTACATAAAATCTTAATGTAAGGGTAGGGTTTAGCCAAAAAATTTCCAATGGAGTTTCTATTTGTTCTGCAAGGTAATTTTGATGTCAAAAAGTACATAAACGAACAACCAGATCAGCCCCCTTACCATGAACTCTTAAAGCAGGACAGTTTACGTTTTGGAAGCAAGACGCCACACTACACTGTTACCACCAAGAGTTCATGGTAAGGGGGCAGGATATCATAAAACTAAAACACTTCTAAAGGCTTTTTATATTTTATAGTATTCTTTTGTTTTGCAGATTTTGTGTCGCGCAACTTAGACCAAGATGTAGTGATAAACATAAATCACATAAACCTACAAACGAAAGTAAGTCCCGGTAAGTAATTGAAATACCCACCTTCCTCTCATTTTCCTCCTTCGCATAAATATTTTATATAAGTAAAAATTGACAAAATTTGATGGGTGAGCCTACATTTAAAAACGCTTTGAATGCTGTATTATAGGCATTTGCAATATGTTGGTATATTGTATTTTGAAAAAAAGACATTCATAAGCTCAATCAGAAGAGATAATGTCCACATCACAAATGAAAAAAAACCGGACTGCCCCCTTACCATGAACTCTTAAAGCAGGACAGTTTACGATGAAGAAGCGAGACGCCACGCGCCGCTACGAGCAGTGTAATGTGGTGTCTTGCTTCGCCATCGTAAACTATCTTGTTTTAAGAGTTCATGGTAAGGGGGCTGTCCGGTTTGTTGCAGTTGCAGTTATACAGACCTGCGTCCGATTCTAATGTCTTTTAGAGGTAGTAATTTATAACTAAAAAATTGCATGACGTATCTCTGAAAATGATCATTCACCACGCAAAGGTCTGAGTTTTTTTTACTTTATTGTTTTATTATTTTTATGTACTTAAATTATTATAACAAATGGATCAATGTAACCTGATTAAATAAATGAATTATTATTATTATTTAATTTGTTAATGCACGAAGACGGGACAGACAAAAACACGGAATACAGACAAAAATAATATAAAAAATGAAATATGATTTATATGAGACTTGATTTGTTATAAAATCGTCACACGAGTAAAGTGCCTATCAACCTGAGCTGAGCTGTAAAACAATAAATATTAATTAGAATACCTTGTTCATAGAGCGGTGCGAGATCTACGACTGCCCGGTGACGACGGACATCGTGACCTCCTTCACCAGCGTGATGTCCGTGCCGACCAGCATCGCATTGGTAACCTTTCAACGTTGCATTACTCATCTTTATACACTTCCAAGTTAAAGTGTAAAATCATAAATCAATGACTGAGGCTTTAATTCCATAAGCATAATATTGTATGATAATGTATGCCACCTGTGGCATGACATAAATATGTGAGTGGTGACCTTGTCAATCCTTGTCTATACGAGAAGAGACCTTTGCAGTGCAATGGGACATTTTAGACTGTTATTGTTATAATTTGCATTATAAGTAATTTATACCTGTTTTAACGAATGTAGGCATTAGGTTCTAAATGCACATACACAAGTATAGTGTAAGTATAGAAAAAGGCCCTAGAATAGATCCCTGCGGAACACCTCTATTATTTGCTGACGATACATAATTATTATTTAAAGTGGCAAACTGAAAAAAATCTAAAAGTCCAATCCCTAAACAGACTACTTTTAAGTTTGCAAGTTTACATTGAATGATATTCAAAGATTCAAACTGTTGTACTGGCGAATAAACCTTGACAACAATTGTCGATTTTGTTTTTGTGAATAAAAGTCGGACGTCGTCTGTCGCGTCGTTTAAAAGCGATAAAACATTTCAACTTTAATTTATTGGTATGTTACATTCGACAAAGGCTACCCATCAATGCAAAACGATAGATTTCTTAGTAGGGAGATTAATAAATTCTTGATAACTTACAGTATTGTTTCTTTTATACAATACTATACCTACTAACGAAATCTACGTACGACTTGTACAATAAAGACCACCTGACTGGCGCAGTGGCCAAGTGATTGGACTATTGCCCTAAGGGTTGCGGGTTTGATTCCCACACGGGATAAAAAATTGTGTGATCCGCAGATGTTTGTCCCGAGTTTGGGTGTTTGTGTAAGTGGTATTTCATGTTGGTGAAATGCACCCAAGATACTGGAGAAATTTCTAGTGTCATCATCATCATCATCATCAGCCGGAAGGCGTCCACTGTTGAACGAAGGGCGGTTGTCATAATCCCCACGCTTGGCAAGCGGCTTGGGGATCGCAGTGTTCGTGGTTAAGTTACAGAAGACGCTGCTGCCCATCTTCTGGATTTTCCCTTAGTCGCCTCTTACGACACCCACGGGAGGAAAGGGGGTGGTCAATTCTTGGCCGGATACCACACGGCACGTGTTCTAGATCCCAACATCCATTAAGCGATTCAGAAAAATAGTACTTATGAGAATGCTGCCATACGTGCGTGGTTTATAGTTTAAAAGCTAACACTATAAACTAAGCGAACGCATAGGATTTGGCGCCGACTTCCACTTCGCTTATGTAAAGTGAAGTGATAAAATATTATTTTTCACTTTTGAGTTTTTTGAAGGGTGTATAATTTTTTATTTAAAATTTTTTATCTGCACTTTTGGTCTATGGATGGATGGTTGGTTAACGATGCAAACGAATAAGGGGTAGTATAGTACCGATGTTTATGGGAACCACACGCTTTTAGGTTATTGATTAAATTTTTACCAGTTATTTAAAAGACAAGATATAAATGAGAATAACAAACAAATACCTTTGAAATAGGTCTACTAGAAATTACGCGATAAACTGTTAATTTTAACTCTATGAAACGTTCCAGAACCAACGTGGCTACCTGCGGTGGCGGATTGAAAACGAATTTGGAAAGCAAGTGTTGTGTTACTCGGTGATGGTGCAAACCCAGAGTCGGCTGCAGAAGCATTTGCGGCAATACTTGACAGCCATCCGAAACGCCCGAGATTACCAGCCCTGACACCATGACCACTGGCAACAAACCAACTCTATCAAATAAAAACTATTTATCTATTAATTAACTATAAACATAGGTGATAACCAAATTGTCATCGTTAACATGTACTTGATTGAACAGCAAAAAATAACTTTTACTCCAGTCTTATTTTAATAGTAACATTATGTATTACTAAGTACGTTTTAGTAGGGTTAACTTTTCAGCACCTTTCCTGCTCTCCGCGAAGAAACTATAAAATTAACATTTGAGAAAGAAGAAAATTTAAATATTTGGAACACTTAATAAATGTTTTGTACCTACCTACTTAGATAAAAATATATTGGATTGCCAATAACAGGTTCAGCTTGTAAAGATACGGTCATTGAAATATTTTATATGGAGAAACATAAGGTCACATGCAAAGGGTCTGCAATATTATACATCAATACTCAAGTCTATTATTAATTGTATTGTTATGAATAAGTTTGTTTTCTTAAAAATGATTTTAATAACAGATATAAGTGTAGTTATTAATAGGAGAAGATCTAAAAGTTTTCAGGAATTAAAAGACTGATAGGATTAGGATCGAGTTCACGGTTTGATGTGAGTACCCCTATGACTTATATTGAAATCAGCGTCTATCTTAACATTTTTCGTAATCTTAATTCAGATTATTATATAAACGTTATGATTTGCGCAGTTTAGTGTAAAAGAAGTTCCAACCAACCAGCTGAGATGACTAAAGTGATAAGGCGTTCTGTATTCTGAGTTATTATGTAGAGCATTTTTTTTAACCCGGAAATAGCACATTTGACAAAGCCTAGTTAATAACTTTGCGTTGGGTTACTTTTCTAATTTGCCTTTAAGTAGGTAATACTACACAAACAAGTCGCAACACTAAGAAGTCAACAGTAAAATAAAGCTTCAAGGTCATTTTTTATGCCGGTTATTTCTTTTATCGACATCCGGTCAATCAGTCAAAATTTATAGAAAAAAGTTCTATGTAAAGCCAGTGTCAAAAACAAACATCTTTAATGTCAAATGGTTGTGGGGCTAGTTTTAATGTTTTTTGAATCGGTAAAAAATATACGTAGGTATTAATAAAATAAAGTATGTGGAAAGGAATTTTTCGGCCATCTACTTTTGACGCCTGTAAATGCTGATGAACTCGACCCTAAAATATTTATTTACCTAATTGGATTTTTTATAAGAAAGGAGAATGACAAAAAAAAACAGTATTTTATGTTTTCTTTCTTTAAAAAAACAATAAAAGTCTAGGCATTAATAGATATTAGTTTTTTTAAATACATATTTTTACCTAACCTGTCTCATTAGAAAATTTTGTAATAAACAAAATGATTTTTAAATGTGTATGCTTTGAGCTAGATACAATAACATTTTTAATTGAATAAAGAGACTGACCTTTTAGAAATATATTAATTAATTAATTAGTGTCTTTTTAAGTTATCATATTTAACTACATAAGGTCTAAGACATTAGATAAGACCTATAACACCTCCGTCAAGATAACTAAAATGAGCCAAGTTAAACATAATACGTCATATAAGAGCTAATTATTTTGCTATAATTAAAATTGCTATTAAAAAAAAAAAACAAAAGTTTACTGATGGAAACCTTTGAACCAACAGTTACACTTTGATTTGTAGTTAATTTATGTTTGCAGTTTGTCTTTAGTTATATTCGGTATTGTATAGTGATTGGTTTTAAATAAGTTAAAACAATACATTATCCATTGGAAGGATAGTTGTTCTTGACTTGAATTTCGAAGGTAAGGAACGGAACTCCTCATAGGATCACAGTAAAATCTTGATGATATGATGATGATATTGCTTAAGTAGTAGTCGATAACTGACCAATAACAATGTCTTCCTTGTTAGTGGTTAGTTATCGACTACTACTCCCACGAGGGAGTGGGGGTGCGTTTACCTCCCTCCTATCACTTGCCTGGATTAAATATATCGTGTGAGGTATCGTTAAAAAGGGCTTTTTGTGTGTGAAAGGATTTCAAATACTAGTCTCACAAAAGTCTGTGGCGGATGAATTCTAGACACCACTAAAAATCGTGAAATAAAATATTAAAACCTCCTTCAAAAAACTCAAAAGTGAAAAATAATATTTTATCGCATCACTGTGGGTGTGTCGCGAAGTGGAAGTCGGTGCCAAATCCCAACATCCATCCTGCGATTCAGAAAAAAGTACATAAGAGAATTCTGTAATAAGTGCTTAGTTCATAGTTTTAAAGCTAAAACTATTAACTAAGCGGACGCATAGGATTTGGCGCCGACTTCCACTTCGCTTATGTAAAGTGATGTGATAAAATATTATTTTTCACTTTTGAGTTTTTCAAAGGAAGTTTTATTTTATTTTTATTAAGTGTTATCAAGAGTGTTATTTAGATTATCAAACTAAATTTCCATCGAAAATTATAAAAATAAGTGTAGACTAAGGGTCGTAGCACATTATATATCAACCTGGAAAGGAAAGGTAACCATATCGCCAACGCCTCGACGTCAAACTAGCGTCAACCTCACGTATGCACGTAACCCATCGATTTTGAATACCAAATAGGTAGTTCCCACTATAGATTGGCTTTGCGAAACAGAAAGACCTCAGAACAGTGTTGGTTAAAGCGAGATAAGTAGATAGACGCCTTACTTACTTACTTGATCGCCGAAGACGTAACCAAAGCGGATCAGCTGCTCCGATACGACTCTCTTGCCTCGGCTACGGTTAGGCGACGCGCGACTTTACGTTTTACGTTATGAATCCGATTAGTATGCTTTGCATTAGGGAGTTTCATACAAATTATACTGCACGGCTCGAGTTGATTCGGTTACGTTCCCTTTGCGGGTTGATAAATGTGCTACGACCTTAAGTCATAAAGTTTCTTTTGAATCCCGGAACAGAAAGAGGACTTTAGAAACTGGCTTCCGCTCAGCCGCGTGGAAAATTTAACCACGGCAATCCGGGCTAACCTTAATACTAAGTAGTTCAAGGTTCTCCGTATCAAAAAAGGATCTTAATGGGTTAGTCGGTTCATCTGTTAACAGTAACGGACAGAGTTACTATTTCTTTCATCTTTTTTATTAATATTATTATGGATATTCTGAACGTTATATGTTCCCATCTTTCTTCATCTTGTCGAAGCTTGTAGCGTCAAATTTAAAATAGTTATAAGGATTAAAGCGACAAAACATTATTCACTAAACAAAAATAAGTCGATATTAGAAGTAATTAGAACGTCTCCTAAGTATGGATTCATTTCCGAAAAAAATTGTTTAATACTTTCTGACGATTCCCATTTCTCAGTAACTGCAAGACTTGGGAGTAATAGATACGTACATACATACATACATACATAAAGTCACGCCTATTTCCACGAGGGGTAGGCAGAGACCACGGATTTCCATTTGCTACGATCCTGACATACTTCTTTCGCCTCATTCACTCGCATCACATTCCTCATACACGCTCGTCGGTTAAGGGTACTCCTCACTTGACCCTTTTGTAGAACATCTCCGATCTGGTCCAAGTATGTTCGCCGAGGTCTTCCCCTTCCCGATATTCCACTAACATTCGCCTCATATATTTGCTTTGTCACTCTTCTTTCATCCATCCTTTCTACATGCCCAAACCATCGAAGCATATTCTTCTCGATTTTTGTAATGACATCTGCATTCACTCCGCATCTCTCTCTTATCACCTTATTTTCTACTCTATGTCTCAAAGTCACACCACACATACTTCTCAAAGCCCGCATCTCTACTGCATTAATGCGGCTTTGATGTTTTTTCTGCCATACCCAACTTTCACTACCATACATAAGACTCGGCACTAATACTCCTCTATGCACGGCCAGTCGAGCGTTTTTTGACACCTTCTGGGTGGTCATAAAGGAGTGTAGTGCCCCATTCACTTGATTCCCAAAATTTACTCTCCTTTCAATATCTTCTTCATGCTTACCATCCCTTGTAAATAATGTCCCCAGGTACACAAAATCTTTCACTTGCTCTACTCTCTCTCCACCAATCATAATATTGCATGCTGTCATACACTCATCTTTTTCAAAAATCATAACTTTCGTCTTTCCTACATTTACTTTCATTCCCTTTTTCTTAAGTGCTCCATGCATAATAGTCACCATCTCCTGCAGCTCCTCTGCTGATGATGCAAGTATTACCTGATCATCGGCATAATGAAGACATTTGACGAGTAACTCATTCATTCTCAATCCACATTCGCTATCTTTCAAATCTTTCATACAACTGTCCATGAACAGATTGAAGAGCCACGGAGACGCTACACATCCCTGTCTAACACCTTTTTCGATGCTAAACGATTCAGTATAGGCCCCATGTATCCTCACGCACGCACTAGAATCCCCATAGAGAGATTTAAGTGCCCGAATGAGGTTGCTCTCCACTCCATACATTGACAGTACCGACCACAATTCATTCCTCATCACTTTGTCATAGGCCTTTTCCAAGTCCACGAAAGCGCAATAGACCTTTTGACCCTTGGCCAAACATTTTTCGGTAATGCTTCGTAAGGAAAAAACCTGATCCGTACATCCCATACCCTTTCGAAATCCTGCCTGAACATCCCATATTTTCTTATCGGTTACTTTCATCACTTTTCAATCAAAACTTTTGCATATAGTTTGCCGACGATGCTGAGCAAGCTAATGCCTCGATAATTTTTGCAGTCTTGCTGTGAACCCTTCCCCTTGTATAGCGGTACAATGACAGCCTTGCACCAATCACTTGGTACACGGCCGTCGCGCCAACACAGATTAAATAAACGATGTAGCAGACTGGCTACGATGCCCTGTCCAGCCCTCAGCATCTCGACTGTTATCCTATCATACCCTGCAGCTTTTCCTAATTTCATACTTTTCAATCCGGACACAATTTCATCCATACTAATACTACTTTCTTCATCATTCATTTCTTCATTTATATCTGGCACTGGATTTATGTGCGCCTCTTCTCTTTCAAACAAACCTTCAAAGTATTCTTTCCATCTCTTCAGAATACATTCTTCTCCATAAATGGAAAGAATGGAAGTGTAGTAAACTACACTTCCATTCTGGTCTCTGATGGATTTAAGCTCTGAGGACCCTGATCTTCCTCTAGCCAACCTAATAGATTTCCAGAAGAACTTTATGTTGGTCTGGAAATTTTCAGATAACCTCCTGTCAAGCTCGTCTTTCTGTTCTTCTTTCTTTCTTTTAATTACCTCTTTCACTATCCCTTTCAATCGTTTATAATTGTCTTTAGCTTCATTTATATCATCTTCCGTAGCTCTTTGCATTCTTTCGTTAGCTCTAACAGCTAACCAATCTAACCAAGCTTTCTTTTTCTCACATACTACCTTTTGTACATCTTTATCCCACCACACATTCTTGTCTATTTTACCATTGCGCCTTTTACTCACACCGCATACTTCAATAGCTACATTTACTACATTTTCTACATTTAATAGATACGTAATTGATTTTAAATAATAATAACAGCCTATATAACTGTCCCACTGCAGGGCAATGGCCTCTTCTCGTACCTAGTGAAGCGTTGTGCATTTGATCACTACACTTGCTCACTGTGTGTTGGCGACTTCAAATAATTAAATCCAGCTTTCCATAATGCTCTACTGACCGAATTTCCGTCACGGCAGCCTATCTAATCAGAGACTAGCCAACTACGCAGGAGATAATATTATAGTACGCAAGTATATACACAGGTGCACTCCTTATTCTCATTCTCATAGTCCGATGGGACGGTAGACCGACACGACCGGAGAGAGATTAGGCCAAGACCAACGGCTTAACGTGCCTTCTGAAGCACGGAGGGGTCCTGACCTTCGACATGTGAAAACGGTCACCCATCACAAGACTGACAGCGGCGAGCACGGCTTTAACCACGCAGATGGACTGATCTGTGCGGTAGCCAATTAGCTACGAGTCCCTTAGCCTGGCTTCCTTTCGATGCCCATAACCTTGTCCAAGAAACAATAAGCAAATATAAAATAAAAAAATATAATAAAAAACACGACTGCCATGACAAAAAACGAACTAAAAAGTGAAAAACATGTTCTATCGCAGTCGGGTACCTCTTAGATAAGACAGTGTTCCAAAGAACGGTCCCGCGACTGCGATGGAACTTGTTTTTCACTTTTTAGTTCATTTTTTGTGATGGCAGTGGTGTTTTTCAATTTTTTTAATTATTTTTTTTTTGTTTCATTTTTTTATATCCTATGTAAGGATTCTAACGACACTCCATACATCAAAACCGGTTCAGACATTCAGAAGTTATGGTGGAATAAAGAAACTCACAAACATACATACTTACTACATACATGAACCCTGAAAACATTACACTCCTTTTTTTGGGCAGTCGTGTAATTAATAAGCTAGGTACAATCTCGTCCAAGTATGTTAAAGGTGACAGGGTGCAGATGTTTTACCGACATCGTTACTCAGTGGGGTCTTAGAATATCTAAGTAGTTTTTATTTTTGTCATTGAAAAACTCACATAGATATCTACATGCCTAAGTTTAACCGTAGATAGTACATTATTCTGTGGTTTAACCTGCAACCTTGTGCATGCAAATCCTGTCAGTCAACCACTAAGCAACCACGACATATTCATGTTTTTGAATATACATATATTACAACTAGCGGCCCGCTCCGGCTTCGCACGGGTATAAAATATATAGCCTATGTCATTCACTGAAAAAATGATTAAAATCGATCCAGTAGTTTTGATTTGTTCATTATTGCCCGTGGCCCACACGCTACGACTCGCAATTTTTAAATCTGTAATATCTTCGAAAATATTCATTTAAATCATATGCTGTAAAGGGCCATATAGATCTATATTAAATCAACAATGTATGGTATTTAATTAGATAAGGATTAATGCTGTATTGGTTAAAATCGCTTCGAAAATTAGCCATTATTTGTCGTAAAAAGTAAATGACAAAAAATGATATTGTGGGATATCCATAAGACATAGACATATACCATAGCGGAGTTTTCTGTATATCTTTTCAATGTGTACAATACTTACTACATTATTTTGATAAATCTCGTAGGGTTCAGCCTGCGTTTGCAATGTAAGCGGAAAAAATGTAATTATTTACGACATCACATTAGAAACCTCAAAAATAACAGTATTTCTCCACTATTTAATGGATGTTAAACATATAAACCTTCCCCTTTAATCACTCTATCTATTGAAAAAAACCGCATCAAAATCCGTTGCGTAGTTTTAAAGATTTAAGCATACACAGGGATATAGGGACAGAGAAAGCGACTTTGTTTTATACTATGTAGTGATGGAGATCTTAATTATTTAACTATGGGGTCTAGTTGGACAGATCAAATGTTGCTCCATTCCTGCTGGCCACTCTCACCGTCAAATTGATTATAACAAGAATTAATTTGAGGATCTTCATAATTGCGTTTCCTTTATGGTCTTGTTGTTCTTGTCATAGGACCACAGGCCTCCGTCGATTAGTTACCCCATATGTTGCAAATTAACGACGCAACGGTCTAAAGACCTTTCCATCTACATACTGTGTATGTGATAGGAACGAGTTTTCGTGTATATTCCTATTTAACATTGAAAGTCTATACCTATTATACTTTTTATGACAAAAATAAACACAATAACAACTGGACCAAGTATTCGATCTGCAGTCGTAAAAGTTAGGGCTAATATATCAGCTATGGGGTGGGATAAAACAGTGTCTTACTAAGTATTTACCTCATTTTAATATAAAATTATGTATTTACATCTAGAATCAAATTTTTAAAAGAAAACATGCTGTACCGCAAATTATTTCTCTTCCACATGTTAGGGACTTCTAATATTATATGATCTTTTAAAAAGCTAGTCCTTTAGACAGAACTTATTTGTTTAATCTCAAACAAAGGTTTGCAGATTGCCAGGTTTTACTAAGAACACAATTAAATAAATGATTTTATTATTAGCGATTCTTGTTATCACCCCATGATCTTCATCTGTATAGATCATAAATTCTATAACACAGTATTGTTATATAGTGTGCACGCGACTACCTCCCACTATATATTGGCAAGCTCGATCGCAGCCAAGTTATTGCACAGTAAGTGAAGTACGCCGAGGGTCAGACGTCCGCACCCGCACTAGTGGTGTACGAGTAGTGTGCTCGCTGCTCCGCGGAGTATCTGTAGTCCGAGCGTGATCGGTGCAGCGCTGCCCGCTCCCCAGTCCGAGCCCGTCGCCCGACAGACGTAACAATGGTGGCACTTCGAGCAGTCGTGTGTCTCTGCCTTCTGGCTGTCGCCGCCGCCACTGACGTGCAGCAATGTGCAGGTGAGCCTTGCTCTTTATATAAGCCCGTTAGAACACGACCTGCTTTCTTCTTGTTATGCGTTCACAGAAATCATACTGTTATTGTGTTTCCTAATACGTAAAATGTTACGATGTCGTCGTAACTCGTAAGGCCAGTGAGAGTTATGAAAATAGGTTGTGCTGGAAATACCGGTTATCTATATACTCATGAGTTGCCCATAAATCAATTTAAATTACTTATATATGATTAAGTGCTATTAGTTCTGCTATGTAAACAATGTCACTTGCTAGGGAACAGGTTCTTTACACTAGCGTTTACCTTTGTGGGACTGTATGAAATAATTAGAAGTTATATCCACCAACTTCAACACCTGAACCAGTGACTACACTCGTCAGTCTTCGTTGCAACGCCACAACAGCCAGCTGTTGACGCAATTTTCTCATGTAACATACAGTTATTACTTACAATGGAACCAATACAATAGTACTTACGAGGTATAATGAGATTAGCTAACTCGTATATCAACTCGGTATTAAGTGTTAGGATTAAGCAAACACTTCGAGTTAATATTAGCTTGACCTATGGCCTCTCTTTGTTATACGTTTAGCCCGTGGCCGGAGACAGTCTTAGGTTTTGTTTACTTCAGATAAATCACTTCACACACGCGCTTACATTTACGATATATGAGGATTGTAGTACAATCTGGTTATATTATGTTGATAGTCTCTTCTTAATGTGAAAATATATACTTAAGTAAATAACTTTACAAAGTTTAACTAACTTAAATGTTACCTACCTGGCGAATTTAAACATTATGTACCTCTACTTATTTAAGGAAATAAGTATACTTAGGTACATAATGTTTAAATTGATGACCCGAAACAAGTACTAAGTAAAAATATTTGTGTCGAATATTGGCTTGCTTGATGCAGAAGTGATAATGATAAATTGTATTTAGTCAGTAGTACCCTACTACTCATTATTTACACGTGTTTGTATATAAATTGACAATCATCCGGTATGATTTAATATGTATGTTTGTTTACACCTTGCGAAAAAATCTTTAATAGGGGCTATAAATTAAAGTCATTACTCTAGCAAACAAATTCTGCGAAAAAATGACACACACGCAACTTAATTTTTATTGTGGGTAGTTATATGTATAACATACCTATCTATTACATGAACATATTTCCGCCTAACCTTAGGTTATTAATGTACTTTTTTTATTCGGTTTTGGTTCTACAATGCGGACAATCTGATGTTAAGTGATGGCCGTAATAGGTGCCGACGAATACTTGAAAAATAAAGTTGCACTCGTGTAGGTGGATTCGATTTAGTCCGATAGATAGGATCCAATAAAATGTACATACGTACCTACAGTAAGATTAAAATAACATTATCTTTTTACATTTACGACCACTTTTACTACGCGGTTACCACCACATGCTGACATCTAGACTAGCGAAACCATTTCGAAATTAGCATTTAAATTAAATTAATACATTTTTTGTCTGTCTCTTTTGTCATCGTTTTCCACAAATCTGATATAGCAAACGCGTATCAATATCAATCCGTAATTTGGAGGATTAGACTAATCTTTAATGATTTATAACAGTGCTAGAACGATAAGAATTGTCTGAAATCAGAAAACCTGTCTTCAATAGATTTTCTAAATTTCAATGATTTTCGCATTTATTGCAAAAAAGACAAATCTTTCACCTTTTGTTTACCGAAGCAAACATGCAGTACACTTATTACCAAAGGGATATTTAAGTACCTATATCAGCAATTCCAGTGTAGGATCTAATATTTTCACTTATTTATCCTTAGAACTACCACCGTACTGCGGTTGCCAACCCGCCTGCCCAGCGTCAGGTCTGCACTGACCAATATCAATGTCCTAGAGGATGAATCTTCCTACCAATAAGGAAGCATCAAATTATTTATCATTAACTTATGAGGGGGTAATTTCGGTAAATAAACTTCGCAACGATACAATGCAATGCGGTCTTGTAGTCCCTAGTAGGTAAACCGGCTAGGTACCTAAGTACTCCTTAAATCCTAATTATTAAGTCAAAACATTGAGATGAGTCAGTTATTGCTACTCATTCATTTATGTACAATAAAACCATTTATAACCTAAAATTAGACGTTAGTAGGTACCTAATAGAAGCAAGTTATGCAAACGTCGATAAATAGTTAGTTGTGGTGCCATGGTCATGGCTGACTAGTTGAGCAAACTGAAATCTGCAATCAAGATTCTAATGTCCGTAAAGGGCTCACCTCACTGCATCTATTAATAAGGTAAATTATATAAAACTTGACGAGCCGGAAAGTACCTTCAATTCAACCTTTTTTTTTACACAAATCTTACGGAACAAAAGACAATCAATTATGAAATTGCACAACTTTGTTTCGTAAAATGTTTCAATGTTTTTTACTTGAATAATAATAGTAGGTGGGTACCTAACTACTTAAGTATTTTCGATCTGAAAAAAAACACCAGGCTCATTATTATTTACATTTCAATCAAAACTTTAAAGTCCATAATCACTAGGCCGCATCCTTTTGACGTGACCGTACTTACTTATCTACTAACTTAGAATTAAGCATATTTTTTACTAGACCACAAATACCTTATTATGTTAGTAGCATGTAGCTGATCAACTATAATTACATAGTCATCGGTGGTTGAATAAACTCCATTGTTTTAGTTGAGAAATTAGACACGATATAAAGTATTACCTATAGTCTGTTAAACCTGTTAAACCTTGTTCTTTATAGCGGTTGAATATTTGTCATTTGTGTTTAAACATCTACAACATCAATTAACAGTTATTAATGAACATCAATCATAATTCATTATTATTCAAACTGCAATTAGGTATGGACTTAATTATCATTACGTAGGCAACTAGTTACCTATATATATATATATTACTTTAATAATATAATTGAGTGAGAACCTAGATTTGACCTTTATAAACAAGTTTTGGATAAGACGATAGGTTCATAAGTGACTTGTCTAACGTGGTTCTTAGTTGTAATAATGACTAACAAAAGTCATGCAGCTTTTAACATCCTTGTTCTGGCTAGTAGATGCGTTAGTTATATTCTTACAGCCCCCTTACCATGCCCCCTTACCTCTTAAAGCATGACAGTTTACGTTGTGGAAGCGAGACGCCGCAATACACAGCACGTAGCGGCGGCGTCTCGCTTCCACGTCCTAAGTGCAGTATTTTATAAAGCAGGCCAACTAACATTCAAAGCACGATATCCGTGACACATTCCGGTGCATACAGACGTTAAATTAGCACCCAGACGATCTGGCGCTTTGTTGTAGAATAACGTTTTCCATTATCATTATGACCTTTGTCAGAATTGGCACTGGTTTGATTCATACGAGTAATGTATGAAAATCCACTTAATAATAATGTTAGTGCACCAAAGAAGATAACCGACAACAATTATATCTACAATCCACAATGTAATTGCAAAATTCCTGTTCTTATTTCCAGGGGCTTTGTACTGTGAGCTGTGACACGTGACCGTGATTTACGTTGAGATACATAGGTGTTTCAATCGAAGCTTTCCCAACTAACCAGCCAACAGGAATTTACAATAACATTGTGTATTGTACTTAGTTGGTATACAAATGCAGCGAGAGTATAACTTGTTTCACCGTGTTAAATTAAAGCCGACTATCACCACGGATGTGTTGACTGTCAATTCACACAAATAATACGTTCTTTGTAAAGGACAATGGGTAATTTTGTATTAAACCCGTAGGTACCCAAACCTTTGTTGAAGCACTATGAGGATATTGTTGGCATGTTGGATGCTTTCATGAATTGGCGTGCCAGGTGATAGCCAGCATACCTAAAGTATGATTTTAATGTGGAGAACATTTTTGTTAACTTTGCTTGTCGGAATGAATGGTGATTGATGTTGTAGAGATGAGCCAGTCAGAAAACGGATCGCGCTGGCTGCCCAAAAGACGCTTAATCTGTTACGTGTCACGAGAAACGGGAACACAGCACAACGATGATAAGCACTATGAACTGAAGAATTCTTGGTAATGTGTCGATAATAATTAACACAATATAATTAATTAGTTTTAATACATCGCAAAAAATAAGCGTTATATGCGAAACGAAATAAAAAACACCCTTTACTTTATAGACTAGCGCAACAATGTGCTAAAAATGAAACAAGTTCTTATTGTAGGTATACATTTTTTATTAATTCTTTTTTATCTAAATCTACCTTCGATCTACGTTGATATCGAACTAGTTCGTGTACTATCATGCCTTAGAATAGAACTTAAGGACAGTAGATAACTAATATAGCGATCCTGACGAATTTATGGACGTGTGGCATGCGCTTCGAATTGGTATTTCTTGAATCGTATGGAAAAGCCTAGATTACAATTACTAATATCGATTATTATAAACGTTGGCGCAACCACAACGATAAATAACGTACATAACTTAATAGCTACCTATATCCATCATAAGAAACGAAGTTCACGTCAATAGATATGTACAAACAGGTTAGTGATATAACTAACAACCAGTTTGTGAACTTGAAAACGTCAATGTTAGACATTTTTGTTCTGATTTTTTATTAAACTTAGTTTTTATTACTTTTTTCATTATTCGTGCGAATCGCAATTGTAGTTTTGAATAAACATTATACTTATCCAATTTAATTTCAAGGATGTAATAATTACACAGTGTACACTTAATTACCTACATAGATGCAGAAGAAGAAGGCCACTAAAAACTTACGACGTTACCAACTAACACTAGATGTTGGTAGATACTACTTAACAAACACTTCAAAGCACCTAGAGATGTGGCTGTAGGTAAGGTGGAAAAGTGTTAGTAGTTCTTACCTTATACTTAGTGCCCTATAGGTACACCCAACTTAAACTGCATTATTTTAGGACATAGACTTAGACATCAGTCACTGACATGTCGAATTCAGGTCTCATTGCACATTGCTACAAACTGAAGCGTTGCTTAGTAACGGTAATTAGTCGCCTTTTCTTACCTTCCAATTTAATCGCCAAATTCAACATGCTCCTAATTTTTCTATACACAGTACCTAGTTTATTAAAAATCCTAACAACGTGCTACTGGATTTTGCCCTAATGTAGTAGTACCTAATGGGGTTTTATGGGACAATGTTTATTACCTACCATTAATTCTTATTTAGTTGGATATTTTCCAAAGTAGAATTTTAATTCTTAATTCTTTATTGTACATACAAAACATACATTTAGATATAAAATACACATGAAATTAGATGTACAGAGGCGAGCTTAACTCAAAATTGAGTTTTCTAACAGCAAACCTTTGAGTTATTGAGAGATTTGCTTACGAGGATAATAAAAGTGTACAACAAGAATTTGATTAAATAGGTTCTACATCCTAATAAAACATTGCAGATTTTATTAAATGACATAGTAATTAGTATATTAACTTGAGACAGTGTTTAAGTTAACAATAAATAATTCATTATTATTGCCGTTGAATGCACACAAACATGGTACTTAACTACCTACGTCACATCCAGCAGTCATATCAAATGCTCAATAATTGTCATAATCTTTCTGAAGAATTAGCTGAACGAACTGTATGTTTTTTCATAATTAATTCTAAAGAGTTATGTGATAAAGTTGAGTTTTTTTTGTTATGAATATTTATTGAGTCGAACAAGAATCCTTGTTTTTAAATTAATTTCAGTTATATCAATAAAAAAAGCTGTCTATGTACTAAATCATAATAGTACACGAGTGTAATTAGCCAAACAATAAATATAATCATCGTTATGCATTTCATGACCTCGACGGGATAACTTTTTTGCAATTTTAGTTTTATATAAACCAAGTTTTTGTGATTCGATTTTGAATTACCAATTAGTTACATAGACCCAGTCACGTACATAAAGTATTAATAAAAGTACTTTAATCAAAACATGTTTATATAAGAGTTATAATTTGGTGTTCCCAAAGGTTCGATCATAAGCCCATGATTGTTTTTCATAAATATCATTACCAACGTTAAAATAGTATAAAGCTGACTGTAGCGAGGCCATTACTTATTTATAGTTCTTGCTGACAACAGTCATTTCTATTTACCTAAGTAAAATTACTGATTTAGAGAAAGAAAATAAAACAACCTCGAACCTGACTCCAAGAAGAATATTTATTTAGTTCCTAGTGGTATACCTACAGGTTGGGCACGCCGTAATTATGGCGGTAAGTCCCCTCTTTGAGGAGTGGCTGGAAAGGCAACACGGCGTCCTTACCTTCCGCATGACGCAGGTCCTCACCGGACATGGTAAGTTCGGGAGGTTCCTGCACCGGATCCGTGCGGAAGAAACGCCCGGGTGTCACCATTGCGTGGACAGCCCGGAGGACACGGTGGAGCACACGTTGGAGGTGTGCCCCGCTTGGGAAGAGCATCGCCGTGTCCTCGTGGGGGCGATCGGCGGCGGTAATCTCTCGCGCCGGGCCTTGGTACAGGCCATGGTCCGGAGCGAGGAGGAGTGGCAGGCGGTCGCCTCCTTCTGCGAAGCAGTAATGCTAGCAAAGGAGGCGGCCGATCGCGTGAGGCAACGATCCTCACGCCCCAACCGCCGCCGGGATTCTGATCCCGATTTCCGGCCACCGTAGGCGCGGGCTTGCGGTCGGTGAGCAATGGGTGGCTCGCCGTCCGACCGTCCGGTAACCATCCGGACCGAGCCCAAGTCGTCGACGGCGCGTACTGTTTCACGCGCGCCTCAAGGAGATGTCAGCAACTGTAGGGGCCCATCAGGGTCGAAGCCTACTGGGGCCAAGGGTCTGATTCCGAAAGGAAGACTCGGCCCTGGTACGAAAGGCAACGAAGGAACAGGAGTGGGTTTTTAGTCAGTAAAAGTCTGACACTATCTCCCGCTCCGCCCAAGAGCGGGGGATGTCATAAGATGATTTTCCCACCGAAAAAAAAAAAAAAAAAAATACCTACAGGTACACACACCGCCACCTGCGTAGTTAAGATTGAGTCTTTGTTTACTATAATATAATGTAAAATTTAGTATACTCAACACGTACGAGCAGAAGGCATCATTTCCGTAACCTACAAACTAACAGTCAACATCAAAAGTATGATGAACAATCAGTAGGTAGGTGTTTAAAACTAATGTCGAGTTATCCTTTCCTCAGATTGTGTTTTGTTTATAAAATAAAAGATCTGTAGGTGTGGGCTTGGCCGCAATGTGACTAGGTAGGTATATGGTATGATTTAGTCAGGTTTCGATTTAATACAACGTTGTGGCCTCTGCTTCCGCAATCGATGTGATTGTTTTTTTTGCAATGTATAGGTGCTAAAATATTGAGAGAGACAAGGTTTTGCCACATAAACTGGTTCTTAAAACAAACAGGATTTGTGACGTCACTTTCAATGCATTTGCAGTCCGTGTGATATATTTTATAAACTACTTAATAATTATGCTGATTGGTTAATTGTAACGAAGAGCTTCTCACAACTATACGAACACAGTGATGAATATTATAGATCGGTATAATATTGCTGTGAGTGCATGTAGTTACCGATCTCAATCAAAACGCATTATAGTAGATACCAGTAACCTGTGATCCCCAGTAGAACTGGCACTCCCCATTGGACCGTCGTTTCTCTCCGCCGTTGTTTCTCTCCACCGCTGTCCCACTTCACTAAAAAAGATTTCGTGTCGTTTCAAATCGGCATTTACACTTAAGCTACAAGAAATATTTTTTTGCTTTTGACACTGACTTATAAGACGCCACCGACTAACATTGGAGGGCAAATCTTGACAGAGCCTCAATTTAGTAGTATTTAATGCTCGTTAATTCACTGAATAAAACAGGCATTTGCAGTGGACAGTAATAAACAATTGATATATATAAGTTGAAAATGGTTGATATATAATTTGTATATTATTTGTTATAAAACATCTAACCTTGAATTGAAAATCTATAGGTCAGGAAAACAAACAGAGAATAATTGATGTACCTATTAAAATAAATAGTGTGTCGATCGCGGACTATGAATAAACTGATGCCGATATTTTGTTTATTGCTTTAACCTATAATTAGTATTCAATGTTAAGACCATGGCCAGGGTCACAGAATAAAACTTCCTTAAGATGTGAATTTTGCATTAAAATGATTTGTAGGAAATATGACTTTACTGCTCGCTCGTCTGTGGGAGAGATCCAGGCAAAGCTCATCCTGCGCAAAGATCTTAGGCACGTAACTACCTAATTACCTATAGTCCTATATCTAACCGTAACTACATACATAGTTCTGCCTCTTATGACTGTCGCTTAACTCATATGATCAGTCGATCGATTGAGCTTAATAGTAGCCATACAATGGAGAGACCGTTAGATAACTCCTAGTTTTCATCTCCTTCTAAATGAAGTTGAAACCAATGTAAGAACAAGCAGGTTTTAGATTTATTGGTAGCTAATCTCTTCAGCTGTGAATGAGAAAAATGGAGAATGGAGTCTAAATAAAAAACCATTATCCAGGTATGGAATACGGATACTCAATTATAAAACAACTTACAAAAAAGTGACTAAGCTTTTGTGATACAATTTGTTATATCTGCAAGTGTCATAAACCTGCTTGAGTTCTGCCCCCTTACCATGAACTGCTTCCTCATCGGAAAATGTCCGGATTTATGAGTTCATGTTAAGGGCGTCTTGGTACCTATACCAATTACCGCTAGCCGTTGACTACCTGACACATTTATGAATAGGGCCGGATTAATAATGTCGGGGTCCCTAGGCAATTTACGTTTCGGGGCTCCTTTATCGCTTTTTTAGGTCTTCTCTAATATCCAAAAATATTTCCGGGGCGCGACGCGGGGCCCCTATGCAGTTGCCTACTCTGCCTATTGGATAATCCGGCCCTGCATATGAACCAGTATTTTGTTTTACTATAAAGTGAAACACGAGCGAAGTCCACTTTTATAGATTATCGTTAAAGTAGGAACACATGGGAATATAAAAATATTTATTTGAGGAAAAGGGTGCATGCAAGCCGCCTCAAGAGTCAAAAGCATAAAATTACTTCTTAGCAATAATACTAGATCCTTGATATTTAAAAAAATGTCTGCTATAAATATTTTTATTGCGACGCTGTTTGTATGACCTTAATCTCAAGTAAGACCGATGTATAAATAATGCATGTACGACTTGTCTGCCTTTAGTTAAAGCTACGTAGTTATAAATGAATTTGTAATTATGATTGTAAATTAAGCCAGTAGAATTGTAACAAGGACTAAATTTACGAGTCAATAAAAATATGTATGTGCGTACCTATATGTATATCATATTAAAATTGATCCCTTCGGGGAATTAATACCTTCGGGTAGCCACATGTGCAGCAATTGCACAATGCCTGCCTCCTTACCATGAACTCTTAACAGAGTAGTTTACGTAGTATAAGAGAGACACCGCTACGTGCAGTGTAATGCGGCGTCTCGCTTCCGCAACGTTAACTGCCCTGCCCCCCTAGACAAGTGGCAAACAGCTTGACGAATAGAAAGAAAAATATATGGGTTTGACATTATGTAATCATTGTGTCATCTCCATATATTTATCATTCTATTCGATTTCTATACGTCAAGCGGTTTGCCACTTGTCTAGGGGGGTAGCTTTAAGAGTTACCATGGTAAGGGGGCTGCATACCCATATTTCGACGTATTTATAACATCTACTTAGTTACTATATCGCGCATTACTCAAGAATTTATTGTATAGGTACGTAAATACCGAGTAGATCCTTTTGTCTAGACACAAAATCATACAACACGATATAAATGAAAAAAAAACAGATTATATTGCAGTAGGTAATTGTCCGATTATTATGTATCTACAGAAGTGAACATTATAAACATTATAAAAGTAATCAGATACCAAACTGTACCACAGCTGTACCCGTCCTGTCCCACAGCTTGGCTCTTTTCATACCTGCTACTAAATTCGGCCATTATTTTTTTTTTGTTATCGGGGGGAAACCTTCAAAAGGCTCCCGGCCCCGTGGGATAGGGACCGGGTAGTGTGGGATTTCTACCTCACTAAAACCACCCCGGTGGTCACCATCTGCACGAACAAGGGAAGTCCCGGGACCTCTAAAAAGACCGACTCCGGAACTAAATTCGGTCCTAGCATCTACTGTACACGTAATGGTCAATGGGCCCCGAGTTTAACATGAAGTTTATACCTAAGTAGGTGGATACCTCAAATGATCTTTATAAATATTATTTTCGTATTTTCAGGACAACACACCGAAAACCTTCGCGATAACGTGCAGCTCCAGTGCAAGAAGACACCATGCCGCCTGAAGAAAGGCACCAACCAACACATCACAGTTAATTTCTCCACAGGTATGCTCAACTACCTATACATACACATATTTAAATACCTAGTTCGCACATATTTTAATATTTTTAAATCTGACACTTCAACATTTTTAAAATAAACATGAATTCAAATCTGAATAGTACCTTGTAGTGGTTCGGCCCAAAGAGAGACTTACATCTATGTTAGGTAATACGTATAGAAACAACAAGGAACAATTATCGCGAAGCAATAAAAAACCATTACAATATCACGGCACCAATTGCTGTGCACACCCATACAAGTGCTGTGCACACCTATAAGTGACGAATTCACCGCAACGCTGTTTATATAGAGTATATCTAATGTAATGAGTTAGTGAATAAGTCGTTGGTGTGTCAATAAATAAATTAACATGATGGTGTCATGCAATAATCATTGACAGCAGTAAAATTATAAAATAATCAAAGGTTTTCAAGTTAGCTAATAAGGAGAAGCTGCTTATATTCTGCGCTAGGAAATAACTGTGTTTGTAAAAGCCGCGTTGTCGTCTAAAAAACAGTATCCTATTCTCTTTTTACGGTTATTAGATATCTAGCACTAAGTACCAACATGCGTAGGCCCTGTACCTACTCGAAGTGCTTATTTGTTCTGATTTGACTTATCCACCTTATTCTTTGGCGCTTTGAAGTGTTTATTCACACAATGAGCGGTTTTTATTTATATACTGAGCCAGAGGTACAAGGATTTTTTCCGCATTTAATGGTCGCTAATTTAATTTTCTCACATTGAGTTGTAAATTAAATATCTTAAAAATTGTGTTCGTTCTGTTTAGCCAGTTGTAATTGTATGTAGGTGGGTGCCTATACATAATCCCTAAAAACATACAAAACTTAATTAAACCAATAAAATAATTTGGCAATATTGATGGCTGCTAGCGAAATGCGACAATGAAATAATGATCATGTCATATTTGTTATGAGCGCATTAGAGTTACGTACAGGTATATATATACATGGGATGTAATCATCCACGGCACATGATAAAACCTCACTCTAACATATTGCAACTTCCTCAGCCACGGACCTGCCGAGTATCAAGAACCACGTGACTGCCGATGTTTTCGGCGTTGCTCTGCCGTTTGTAGGAGTCGATGGAAACGACATTTGTGACAAGATCTTCTCCGAAAATGGAGAAAAGGCTGCATGTCCACTCAAGGCCGGCACTAAATACACCTACAAAGACTCCTTCCCTGTACTAGACTTCTATCCCTCGATAGCGGTGAAAGTTCACTGGGCACTGAGGGATAGTAAAGATAAAGAAGTAATCTGCTTTGAAGTGCCCGCAAGAATTGCGTAATTTGTACGATAACTGATTTATTAATTTTTATAACGCAATTTATGAACAAAGATTATATTTTATGTATGTATCTAAAGTGCTTTTTTATGTTGTAAATTAGTTTTTTGCTAAAAAATCCTAATTCATTCATTATACATATTTTCCATATTTACATACATCCATAGATCAATATTTATGTTTCAAAAATTAAGTAAGTACCTATTAATAGATATTAAGTGTAAGTTTATACGCAATTTAATTAATTGTAAAGATTTAAGCGGTGACCAAATGGCCATTTACATGTGATTGATAAAAATAAATAATACTTATTTAAAAATGTGTTTATTAGTTGGAGAATCTTACATTCAAGGAAAAACCCTTCAACAGCAGGCAGAGTGTTTAATAAACAATATTATGATTAAAAGGGTTCGTTCATTACTAAGTTGCGGGCTGACTACGTCGCTTTGGTATAACAAACAACTGTTCGAAAATGGGCAATGTAGTTATTTTAATTTCAACTTTATGTCGTTATACGTAGTCATATTATAATAAACTATAGGAATGGTGAAGTATGATAAAAACAAAAAAAAGCCTTGACAATTTAAATAAAGAACAGTATATTTGCTATAAAATTATAATATTTATACTAATGCTAACTTAGATTTATGAGGCAGATTTATTACTATCAAAATGTCAACTTACAATAAATATATTTTTATAAAGTGGCATACATACAAACAATATAATCGTATTACACCACTTCTAAGTAATAATCTGTTTCAGCTTATGTAACGTAATTTAGATCAGCAAGCATATCGCTAGAGATAAACTGGTCCCTCGTACGCAATGCATTATGATGTATGGACGCTTAATTTTATATGAAAATCTATGCAATCGAGACACACTTGACGTATGTGGCATACGTTACGGAACATACTGCGTTGCGTTCAATGAGTACGTGGGACCAGTGTATCTCTACCATACTATAATAGGGCAGTCGACACAATTACCCAATAATTCCACGACACTACTTCTCCGAAAAAATGCTTGATATAAATAAAATAGTGTATTGAGTTTAGTTAAATAATGCTTCATAATTTGCTATAGCCATACAAAATCCATGGAGCGTTTTGACGGCTCAAAAAAAGTAAGTGAATTGTTTGATGTCACTCCGCTTCCCGGGTCCGTAAAGTATCACTATCAGCTGCGGGGTAGTACAAAGACGAAAACGCGTGAGCAAATTCTTTTTTAATAACATTAAGTATCAATACTAATATTTTGATTATTTTATTTATGAAATTAAATAATTAAAATAATATTCAATATTAAATGAATTTTATTTCACGGCGAATGGTGGTCGTTCTTACATACCTACTATTATAGTGAAGATTTATAAGGGACATCAGGTAAATTACTAATGAATTTCCAGAATTTTGTTCGGTATCTAACCTATTGGTCTAGGTGCTTGGTGCTTGGTGCTTATTATGAATATATATGAATAGGCTCGCTGACCTTAACTCACAACACACTTAAAGTAAATGATACAAAATTTATGCCGGCGTCATATAAAAACATTATTTAGGTACCCGACATGTACACAAGTACATTTAAAAATAAACATTGTAAATTTATGATTCATAATTATTTTATTTAACAAAATTATCTGTAGATATATATAGGTAATGTATACATATAATACTGCTGTTTAATTTTATTAAACTATCTAGGTATAACATTTTCCGAGGTTTTAAGTACCTACCTACCAAAAAAGCATAATACTATATTTTTTACTTAAATATTCGTTTAGATTTATAATGGAATATAAATAATAGAGTATATCATAATTATTCTAAGTTGGTCATGTTTATTTTAAATTTGCATAACATATTTGTTTAGAAAATACTATAAAAACGATTAAATCGTTGGACCTTAAAAAACCCCTAGTGGCCTTCGAAATATTATTTAAAAGAATTAAATGCAGGCTCAGTAACGTCACAAAAAAAGGTCATTTTTATAATAAAATACTATTTGAAGAATTTTTTGGCTAGGTTCCAAACATGTCATGGTTTTTTACATTTGGATTAAATTTAATAATTTATAATGTTACTTTTGTTATTTGAATCCATCACTGCATTAATAATTTAAAATAAATGGTTGTTTTTAACATTTGATGATTATAAATAAGATAACAAGAAACATGACGTTGACATGTTTTGCATATATGCCACTTCTACTCTTACGCATACAGTTTTGAGAGGTGAGGCAGTGTAGCGACGGCGACGCCAGCGCAACTTAATTTAATAGGATTGTACATAAACTTACAGTGATAAGATAATTGTATTCATTCCTTCCTTTATTTCCTCATTCATTTTGTGGTTGCCAGATGGTAACTAAATGGTATTAGATGTTCTCAGGCCAGCTTATTACCACTCTAATCTGTTCATTCTATGGTTAAGATTAATACATTTAATACCCACGTGGATATTTAGAGACTTAAGACAACTTATAATAAAGTAAAACCCTGATAATGAGAAAATATGTTTAAACCTAGTCCTAAGTTACACAATCCTGCGCTATCTGTCAGGTATAGGGTATAAATCACCTAACGTTCTTGTTGGTACCATAAATAAAGTGTCCTTTTGATTTCCACAATTAGATGGGGGCGCCTCGGAGAAATACTTGTCCATATTCCTGAGTAAAGACTTTGAAGGATTCGTGCCAATAACATACTCATCAATCGCCTGATACACAGCCTGAAACAACATCATTAAAAACTATAAATTCATGTAAGATAAGACATGTCGTGTTTTAAATTAGAGCTATCGGTATATCTAGCAGAATTATTGAATCTAATCTACATGTATCATTATCTCAGAAGCTTTTATTACCTACAAACACTAATCAATGATTATCCTACCCTACAATATTTCTGCAGTGTTCATGTCTATAGTAATTCTTCTTAATGTATGGTTGATGAACATCCTGGAGTAAAAATTTAAACCATCTGTAGGCCTCTGTCATAGCTTTAAACACCGTTGATAATTCTCTCAGGTGTGCCGGTTTCCTCACGATGTTTTCCTTCACCGTTTTTAACATCTGATAACTAATTTATAGTACGCACATCAATTCGAAAAGGCATGTACGTGCCGGGTTTTCACTTGCGGCCTGTGACTTGGCAGTCCAACTAGTGCTTACTAGTACTCTATAGTCGCATCAGTACTTTATCTTCGTGCGTGACACATCACTGTTAAAGTAACGTTAGTAAAGTTTACGGATACACCACGAATAACATGACAGATGCCGCAGACTGAAAAGCCTGATCTTCATCACTTCAAATCATCAAACCTATGATACACTAAGAATCAGGGCTCTGGGTCACCAACGAAGTGCGAGAAAACTGCTCTGCAGTTGTACTACACACGTGCATGTCGCCGATGATTGCTATTCTACAGGTTCTTTACCTCGTGATGCTTCGTGTTCGGTGTACCAGAGCCTGTTATGAGTTACTACTAAATCTTAAATCTAAAAAACAAAACAGTTGTTTTACCTGAAAAGCTGGTTGCTTATTGTTATGAAAAGCCTTGCGGCTACCGTGCAGTAAGAATACGCCACGCGAAGTGGCGTCTGCGCATGCATCGCCGTACATACACTGGTCGGAGCGGTAGTTGTAGCGGCACGACAGCACGTACACCGCTCCCTCGTGGTAATGGAATATAATATTTATTATATCCTGGGGAGCAAAGCGTACGATGTTAGGTATGGCTTAGCTAGTATGCTTATGTATTGGCTGATCATGTAGCTAAGAAAGCAAGCAAATTAAAGCCATCCACGATCTGAAATTGTAGCCCTAAATGAAGCAAAAAGTGTTAATGACTTAGCATGTCTACCTAAACCTTCACCTTACTACCAAAACCATAATATTATTCGACTATTTCCTTATTTATTTGTAATAGTGGTTTGTAATAATAATGGACACTTAAGTTGGCTATACTTATAACAAAAAAATATTGTTCCAGTCAATGTGTGTAATAAAGAAGCCTATTTAGGTAAATAAAGAACAATGGTTAATTATGATAGTACCATACCTGGTCACCCCAAGGTATATAGAGTTTCCATTTTAACATGATTGGCGTGACATAGTCAACCCAGCCAAATGACCTCATCCTAGTCAAATTCATTAACATCACCCCTGAGTTAAGACCTGCAACATGAAGTCAATAAAAATATTAACATAAAAATATAAACTTAATATTAATACTTCAATATTTCTTAGAAAATCTTGTTAGATATGCAAATGCCAATATAGTAGCTGAAATAAATAATAATAATAATATTTTGGGACAGCTCTCACATGGTCATCTGATCCCAAACTAGGCAGGGCCTGTATTATGGTAACCATATAACTGATTAACATACTTAAATAATTCTAAATACATACATAATATAAATAAATAAAACCCAGACACAGAACAAATCATTATGCTCATCACACAAACATTTGTCCTGGGTGGGAATCGAATCTACAACCTCCGGTTTAGAAGTCAGGGCCACTAAGCTCTAGACCAGTGATTCCCAAAGTGGTCCAGGTGGACCCCCAGGGGTCCACGGGAGCCTTGCTGGGGGTCTACGTAGGCGTCAATAAAAAATGGGGGTCCATAAGATGTTAATAGGGGTCCACGAAAATTTATCTGCATATAGTTTTTATAAGGGCCTACCTATATTGTTTTAAGTACCTAACTAAGCAGATAACATTTTAATCTGGCAAGCGACTCTTACTTGTCCAAACTTGCGTATTCGATATTACAATTTCGTGTACAGACTTGCAAAGCGCAATCCGTCCGACAATGCTTAGTGCTTGTTTAGACATGATCTTGATCAAGACTATAAATACTCGATGCCAAAGGCATGCTCATTTATTTGTTTCCGGAATTTCGAAAAAGAAGGTGTGAGAAAATTTATATTAGTGTTCCTAGTGCCGGAGAAAAGTAAGTACGTACCTTTTTTTTGTTGTACCTAGTTCTTAAGTATTTTGTTTCGTGTACTGGTCGGTTGATAACAAATGCTTGTATACAATGTGTCCTAGGGATAAGTGACCGCCCGGCGTATTTAGAATATTTGTACAAAATTAAATTAAGTAAAGACGCGTGACGTGCTGCAGTTTTTTTACGATATTTCCTAAGTTTGTTCATCTTTTTCCATTATTTTTGTTTACTGACTAGCCGACATCATAATTTATCAATTAAAATCATTAGACAAAACTAAAATGTAGTAAAAAAATTACTTATATAAAATCACTAAGGCCGCTAAGTCACAAATGTAAATATAATTATTAATGATTTCGTACAAATATTCAAAAAACGCCGGGCGGTCTTATCGCTCGGACACATTGTATATAGCTAACTTAGTAACTTACAGATATTTTAATTGTCCTCTTTCGATTTGAAGACAAACACAGCACGTTTTATTCAATTGTTTTTTCACGAGAGGACTGCCTCTCTAAAAAGGCCGAAAAATCAATATTGCAGAGCAATTACTGTTTTATAAAACTACTAGCGCGTGAACTCATTGATTTAATGAAATTTTAGTTATTGTTTTTATGGTCACTTTTTTGGTCAATTTGGGATTTCGACTTTTATTTTTTCCTACACAAATATGATCAATATTCGATACTGAGTAAACTAATTTTTATTTCTACTATTAAAAAATTGTGGTAAATTAGGTATTTAACATTGATATCGCTTCGTGAAAAAGTCTGTACTTGTCTTAGCGGTTTATTAGTTGGTCCCTTTACAAGCCGTAATACTTTTTCAATATAATGATAATCATAATAATATAAAGCTGACAAAGGCTGCGTTGTGCTACCTATATTCAAATAAAAACTTGGTTACTATAACATTTTTTTTTACAGGGAAGGTAACTGATACAAAACATGGCTACAGCAAAGAAAAAATGTCGACAATACAGTGTCGATTATTTGAAATATGGTTTTGTTCCATCAGAGGCAGATAAACACTTGCCCATGTGCCTAATATGCAATAAAGTTTTAAGCAATGACTCTATGAAACCATCAAAGCTCGAAGATCATCTAAAAAGGTGTCATACTGATAAAATGGGTAAAGATTTAAAATATTTTCAAACATTGAAGGAAAAATATGAAAAGAGACCCACCATGCACAGCATGTTCGCTTCAACATCTCAAAGTAACGATGATGGCTTGCGGGCATCTTACAATATCTCATTACTAATAGCAAAATCTGGAAAACCGCACACTATCGGAGAACAATTAATTTTACCCGCTGTTGAAGAGGTTTTAAAAACTGTTTTGCACAAATCTCCATTTGACGTACTAAAAAGAATTCCATTAAGTAACAATACTGTACAAAGACGCATTGATGAAATGAGCTCTGACATCGAAAGTTTTTTGTGCAATCATCTGCAAAAAAGTCATTTTTCTATACAACTGGACGAGTCAACGTTACCCGGTAATGAAGCATTATTATTAGCATATGTCCGATTTATCATGGAGGAAGAAATTCACGAAGAATTGCTATTTGCCAGAACTTTGGAGACTGACACTAAAGGCGAATCAATATTTAATGTCCTGAGTAATTTTTTTACGGAAAAATCGATTCCATTTACAAACATTATTTCAGTGGCAACAGACGGAGCTCCTGCAATGGTAGGGCGATATCGTGGGTTTATAAGTCATCTCAAAAGAATTATACCAGGACTTACAGCTATTCATTGCGTAATCCACCGACAACATCTTGTGGCGAAACATTTAAGTGACAGGTTGAACCAATCTCTTCATTTTATAATAAACGCTGTCAACAAAATTAGAAGCAATGCATTGAATACGCGTTTATTTGCTCAATTGTGCGACGAAAATGACGAAGACTTCCAACGACTGCTCTTACATACTGAAGTACGCTGGTTGTCGAAAGGTGCATGCTTAACGAGATTTTACTCTGTTTTCGATTCCGTATTAGAGTTCTTAGAAAGTAGAGATCCAGATTTAAAAGAAAACTTGATCAAATTCAAAGGAGACATTGCGTATTTGACAGATTTGTTTAAAAAATTTAATGATATTAACTTGCAGTTACAAGGGGACAGCCTGAATTTAATAAAAACAAAGGGGATAATTTCGGCTTTTCTTGGGAAATTGAAATTTATGAAGCAAAACATTAGTCGGCGCGAATTATCTCAATTTCCAAACTTGTCGCAGGTAGAAACTATTGATGAGGATATCCATACCTACAGTCAACATTTAAGTGCCCTGCATGATGACTTCAAAACCAGGTTTGAAGATATGCTGACGATGGATATACCACCATGGATCGTAAATCCATTTGATGAAACTGAAGTGGCCAATGTATTATTACAAGAGGAGCTGCTTGAGCTAAGCACCAATGAGGAGCTGAAGGTGAAATTTAGAAAAGGCTACCAAACATTTTGGCTGCAAGCAGAAATACACGAAAAATATCCTGGACTGTGGGAAATCGCAAGGAAATTTTTGATAGCTTTTCCCTCATCATACCTTGTCGAAAGAAGTTTTAGTGCCGTTACAAACCTCTTAACAAAAAAAAGGAGCAAACTAAACATCACAGAGCGGGGGGATTTGCGGTTATTGCTCACAAAAATAAAGCCAAACATTGATCGTTTGCTGACACTCCATCAAATACATCCTTCCCATTAATTAAAATTATGTCCACAACCTATAAGTATTACCTTATTATTATTTTTTTGTAATTCTTTTCTTTTAATTAATAAAATGTTATAAAATGTACCATTTTTCGTTTTTATTTAAAATTTAAAATTTTAACCTATCAGAATATAGGGACGGAACTCAGAAGCGACACAATTTTTATTTTTTGTCGACTTTAACAATGTGGTAGGAATGTAGCAGCAGGGGGTCCACCGACACCAGTTTAATTTTGAAAGTGGTGCACGAGAAAAATAAGTTTGGGAACTACTGCTCTAGACCAACAAGCCAGTCAAAATGCTCAAATTTAGTAACAAAATAATTTGGTTTATTTATGAACTTGCTCTCAGGTAGAGTATTCAGAATTAATTCCTGCACATAAAACATCCACAGTAAATAAGCTTGCTTACCATACTTTCCATAAAATGGATGTTTAGCAAATCTTGGATACCAGGAGACATTGGGGTTATCATCTTCTAATGTCATTGCAGATATCTGTACAGAGTTGAACCTTGAGAAGTACTGCCAGAGTTCTTCAACAGGGCCGAGGAACAATGTGTCAGTATCCACATATATCATAGCTTCAATGTGAGGTATCAGTGTCTGAAACAATTGTATATTAATACTATGACTTTCATGGCAACTGATTGTATTCTCACTCCTAAACATTGCTAGTTGACTGCACATTTAATATATAAACATACACATCACATTTCACAAAAGATTGCTGGAGGTTGGTCAGCTGCATGTTGAATACTTATTAATTAGATTATATTATTATAATAATAGTAGTTCTACTTACAGGAATAAATAAGCGTTGGGCTGCACATTTACTGAATAGATTCATCCAGTCCTGCTCATGTTCTGCAGGAAAACTAACTTTATGTAACTCAAATTCTAATTGGTTGTTTGTGATGTGTCTCCACCTAGTCAATGTTTCATTAAACTTAGGTCTTAGGCTGTCGTCTGTGAATATTACAAAGTGTATTCGAACTCGTGTAAACAGCAACGCGGACTTCACAACGTTCAACGATTCATTGAATCTGGAGTCACAAACTACAAATGATAACACTACCCTGTCAGGCTCTGCATTTTCTTTATTTTTCATAAGTCTGTAATAATAGGAATTGTGTGTAACTTTTCTATGAGATTTCAGTTAAAAGTAGAATTACAAATAAGTTATAACTTACTTTGATATTAAAGGCCGTTTCTCAGAAGTAAAATTTTCATGGCTACTTACTTTAGAGTACAAATATATTACCATAAAGCCACAAAATACTAATAAAATCATTATTCTCGGTGATAACTTTTTCATCTTTCTGTTTTTGGGATAAATGTTAATCTAGTTTGGTGCAGTGCCTAGTCAGGCGTATCAAACAATAATAAACGAAGTTATTTAATTTTAGCACAAAACTAATGTTATGTTGGTAGCAGTGTAAGTCTGTCAACTCATAACATTAATGTCAATGTCATAATTGGAGTATAACTATGGAGGCGCCCTAATCTTCTATATAAACTTTTACTTATACTATAGAGAAACTTATACAGATATTGAGGGAATCGACATGGTAACAACAAATTACTGTTTGTCTCTTTCTAACCAGTAAAGTTGTACATAAGGAAAGCGAAGTGACATGTAGATTGTTTTTGCTAACTCTGGAAACATTTGAGCGGTGACGTCACGATAATGTGTTTGGGTGCCGATTCCGCCATGTTTTGTGATCGATTTATATGTGATATTTGTATATTGGCTGTCAAGTGATTGCGATATTGTATATTTTATGTGATTTTTATTAAATTTGAAGATTAAGAGCTGAATCTAAGCTCCTTTTTGAAGTCTGGGCTTGAATTCCAAAATCCCTCAGTGTAGTATAATACAGTGTAGCTCTCGTAAGAACGAAAATCGGCCTCTAATATCATTTTACAAGTTAGTGTTCGTTTTCATGAATTATTTGTTAAAATAATTACAAATGACTAATTATATTTATCACTATATATTCATATACACTGGTCATTAAGTAATATTAGTTACGTTTAGCTTGAAATTCGGTTTCTTCGGTTCTGCTAGTACTGCTAGTGCCACTTTGCTTTTATCGATATTTTCGATTAATATAATTTACATACATACATGAAGTCACGCCTATTTCCCAGAGGGGTACAAATCCCGCTAGGTCCATAATTTTTCATTTTTTTTTATCAATTTATACACACTAATCTAGTTTGAAATAGTCTACCCTAATTAATTCTACGATTATGCCTAAATCTTGATTAATTTATTAAAAAAAAAATATTTTAGGCGCAGAGTAAGAAAACATCGCTTTATTAAAAAAAGTTAAGCATATAATGCGAATGATTTTTTTTAAATCAAGAGGCGGCCTTGTTTACGTATCTCATGGTGTCCGAAGTATAATTTACATTCAGAAAAAAATATCTGGCCTCTTTAATTACAACAAACGAACCAATGCATTATTATTTATACATAATTACAATTTCTCGTTGAATTTGATAACACTGATATCTATTTTATACTGAAAATAATGTCGAACTAATATAAATCACCGATTATTGCTCTTTAAAAGTGTTATAAAAACCTATATAGATTTAAGGTTCAGGTACCATGAAAAGGAAATAAACGATAAAGTGTCGCTCCGAAGTTTTCTTTCCCTACCATTATTCATTTCTATGAATAATAATTAAAGTTGTTTCGTTTATTAAATGATAAAATAACATATCTTGCCTATTTTTTCTACTACCTCCACAACTGAGGTACTTTTTTATATGTAAGGGCAATGATTGAACCTAGTAGGTATAATACCTAACTATACAAAGTCTTTGTCTTTTTGATACAAAGCCCTTGTCAAAACTTACTTTTGTCGATCTCCAGTCTAACCAAATTTGGCTAAACATGAGTATTTTAGGTAGGGAGACTGCCATCAGACGCGTTACACGTTCGCGCCTATTCGCAGGCCAGCCGTTATAAGCTACAACATTCAAACCTGATAGAAGGAAATAAATAGCGGTCGATCTGTGTGGCTTTAACTTCGTAACAAGCTCTGAAAAAAAAACTGGTTTAATTATAATAAATAACTATTTAAACTTGTTTCATTTTGCCTAAATTTTCTTATGTAGAAGTATCTTTTGATTTCGTTGACTTAGAAGTTACATTTTTTACAGGTACGGATCCCAAAAAATATGTTAACCAACATGGAACCTCCTTTGTAAAAGTGAGATGATAACATAAAATCGATTTAAAAAATTCATCGATATCGATGATCTTTGACCATTCTATCTGGAGCATCCCTTATGATTTCCGCCATATTTTGCTTCCTATAGAAATAGAAATCTTTAATTGCAAGAAACCTAGGAGACAGTAGGTAGGCACCCGTTTTTTGTAGGTATAACCGGTCCATATATTCTTTTGTCCTAGGTCAAATAGTGATACACTCAGAATAATAACTAAAGCCGTGATAAATCTGTATCACTGTATTTACTAAATTTATGGTTTCTAATCATGATAAAAACAATATAGGTGCGTACCATCTTAGCCCATAAAATGCTAATCAACAACTAGAACAATAATTAGACGTGCTGCAGTGAGGTAAAATAATTTTGTAGGTTTATTAACCAATTAATTACTGGACTAAAGCATTAGAAATTGCTTCTATGGCACACAATCACACAGCGACCAGCGTGAATGATTCTAGTCTATGATGCCAGCTGATTATTACCGTCAGTGTCAAATTAATGTTTTGTTTTAGTCAGTAAAAAGTTTGGTAAAAAGCATATTTGTTAAAATGAGCGCAAAAACAGACGAACAATTAAAAGAAAAAATACTTAATGTTGCTAAAAAGAATCCAAAAGGTATAACCCATAAGGATATTACTGCGGCGATTCCGGAAATATCATCAGCAGAGCTGGTGACCGCTATCAATGAACTTTTACAGCAAGAATATTTAGATTTATTTAATCAAAACAATGCTTTAATATATAGGTAAGGCTATACAAAAAAGCAAGCCCATAATCAATATAATATTATAACGCCATAAAATATTTTTAATTTTAAATTCTAACCTAGGTCATCACTTGTGCTAAATTATTAAGACCCCTTTTCATAAGAAAGATTACAAAAGCTTGTATTCATATTTATTTTATCACACTGATTTATTTATATTGAGTTTAAATTACATATTTTTTAGAATCAAAGCTCAAACAAGTAAACAAGCAGTCAAAGGAGCAGATAATGAAGAGAAGGTTGTATTTAATTTAATAGAAGAAGCTGGAAACAAAGGCATATGGATTCGGGATATTAGAGTCCGGTCTAACCTTGCTAACACACAACTGACAAAAGTATTGAAAAATCTTGAAAGCAAGAAACTCATTAAAGCTGTAAAATGTGTAAATGTAAGTATTTCTGCTTACAAAAGTTCAATCAAGTAATAAAAATCAAGCACATCTTTGTTAGCTATCAAAAGTTAGCTGCAAGAGCTAGCACAGTACTTGTTTTGTAAATTTGATAGGAAGTTGAAAAAGAGAAAGATTGGTATTCACTTTTGATAAAATATTTTCAGGCATCTAAAAAGAAAGTATATATGCTATATAATTTGGAACCTGATAGGTCTATATCAGGGGGAGCATGGTATCAAGATCAGGATTTTGAATCTGAGTTTGTAGATATACTTAACATCCAGTGCCATCGATTCTTAAGCCAGAGATCTGACAAAATGAGGAACAATCCAAGAGGTCCAATAGTAGGCAGGACTCAGACTTATGCCACTGCTGCTGAAGTACAGAAATATATTACAGATTTAGGAATAAGTAAAGTAAGTCACTTGTATATGTTTTGGTTTATTAATCTAAAACTAGCAGATATAAATAAGTATATACACAAGTTATATAGATACCAACTAAACTAAAATTACAACAAGCTTACATACTTTCAAAAAAGTCCAATAAAACAATATTAGTACAGATTCCATTACTATTACTTTTTTAATATAAAAAACTAAATCCTACTATTGTGAAAACAGCTGTTTAACTCAACTCTATTTTGTGTGCTATATAGTAAAATGAAGGAATAAACTCATTGGCAGTGATCCGACGCAGTTGGAGCCGCAGCGTATCTAATAATATATGTAATAGTTTACTAATACTCAATAAACTGGTTTTGTGTTTTAGGTTGAACTAGACGTAGAAGATGTTATTACTATCCTTAATACATTAGTTTATGATGGAAAAGCTGAGAGCAGTGTTTACCCCGATGGAAGCAAAGTGTACCGTGCTGTAGACCCCCTTATCCCAGCACCTGGCCTTGTTCAAGTGCCTTGTGGAGTGTGTCCACTCATACATAAATGTGCTTCTACTGGGCTCATTACTCCACAAGATTGTAATTATATGAAAGAGTGGCTAGAACAATAAAAAACAGACTTATTACTATAATGTGTTTACTTACTTCTTGATGCCTAATTACTGTTTTAAACAGTTCTCATAATAATTCAGGTACTTAAATGCTAAAATATAAAACAGAAAGTTCCTTTTTGAGTACCACAGATTGCAAGTAAAAATAACATTAAATAGCTATATTATTACAAAGCAGTTTAGATTGTTTTTTTTTTTTGCTAGATAATAAAAACATTACACAATCAAGTCAAAATATTCCAGGTATGTACATATAGAGGTAATGGATATCCTTATCAAGCTTACATGAATACTGTCCTGTTTTATAACAGTAATAATAACATACCTTTACAATTCCATTTACTGTATGATTCAGTAAATTAACAAAAAGGTACAAAAATAACCAGTTCAAACATCTACTATAAACACTGTTTTCTCACACTGCAAGACAGTTGCATTATATATACAGTTATCACAGATTTCAAAACAAACTTCTGAAATTATTTTCTATATTATATAGAGCTGATGAAAGTATTGCAGACTCCCTTTTGGGATTAAATGCTTTTTCTTCTGTTGTAGTATTGATTTCTTCTACAACATTGTTATTACTTTTTATTGGGAAAAGAGAACTAAAAGCATCCATCTGAATATAGTTGAGTGACTGGAGAATCAAACCCTTGTTGGGATAAGGGGTAGCTGTAACAACAACACTATCATAAGTGTCATAAGCTATGTTTTGAGGTTTTGGTGTTTCTGGAGGTGGTGTTGCTGGTGGTGTTAACACAGGCGGGTCCTTCAGGGTAGGAGGAGGAGTTGTTGGCTTCTGTCCACCTAAAATCAAACAATTAATTAATCAAATTACCTACTTCAGTTAAGATAATCATCATGATCAAACTAGTAGTAGGTCTTACTTATTGAATAAATAATCCGTTCCATTTCTCTGAGCTGTGTTTGCTGTCTCTGAACAGTAAAGTATAAATCAGTAATGGTATCTGAAATGTGTTTCATTTCTTCTTCTCTCTTACTTTCCTTTGCAGTTTCCTTGTTACTCTGCCTAAAATATATTGAGCACTTATTATATTTATCCATCATTAGATAAAACTAGTGCAAATTATTAATTTGATGTTTACCTATTATATTCAAGCAATAATATACCAGCTCCAATGGCAAAAATCAAAGATTCACCAAGGAGGTTAGCTCCTAGCTCTATAGCCATTTCTTGACTGAGAACTGGGATGTTTACTGGTCTGCCTAAGTTTAAAATCCACATTTTGGCTTTTACTTCACACCAGTTGTAGACTGCAAAAAATTACGATAGAAGTAATTCATATTCATTGTTCAAAGGGCTTCGTCTGACTAGTATTCACATACATATAAATCAGGTTCCTTAAATTAAGATGTGACTACATCTACCAAAACATATATTTTTTCGCTTGTTACGACACCAACAAATGCGACAAATTACCCTATTTACAGCCGAGGACTAACATTATAGTAGCTGTAACATCAAATCGTTCTATAACAAACATACTTACATTGCGCTGGAGGCATACAAACATAGGTCCTAAAAAATGGATTATTTTTGGCTCGTTCTTTGCAAGCATTTGCAATCGGTTTACTTATTTGTTTTATCAACAAAGCTGATAGTTTTGCTATTGGAAATGCTCCTACAACCATTTTCAAAAGTCAATATGTCTTTTCGCGATATAAATTGTTTAATATTGCAAAAATCTGAATTATTTTACATGCACAAGGTTAAAGTATTGACCATTACGTTTCGAGTGTTGCTATTTACTAGAATAAAAAAACACTTTACATATTTTCTGGGTAATAATTATTGCGAAAAATCAAAGATAATAAACTTTCAATAATTTATAGCTAATTCAACTGTGTTTAAAAGTGTTATGTCTATTTTATATTATGGAATGACCCCGTAACAAAGTATTTATAACTATTAAAAATTTAAAAATTACCCTCATGTCAGGGATTTTTAATAACTCATCTCTAGGTTTGACAGCCCGATTTGTCACGAGCACAGTCTATCATCACACTTATAACACAAACACAATAATATTAAAAAGGCGAAAGTTTGTGAGTATTTTTGTTAGTTCTTCACGCTCAAACAGATGGACCAATTTTAATAAAATTTGGTATGAAGGACTGCTGACACCCTGAATTAACACATCACTGATTAACACGTAGGCTATTATCCCGAAAAAATGTAGCTGGTAATACCGCGGGGCGCAGCTGGTAATGAACCCTTTTTTATCATGATGTCATCTCAATATCTCTAATATCATCATGCTTTAGCCCATCTAAAAACTACAAAATATGTAGGTCTTTAGTTTCTTCCAATGATATGTTGTATATAATATAATTGGTTTGTTCTGTATTCCGAGTCTTTAGTATAATAATTAGGAAGAATGTATTTAAGAGTATGATGATCTAAATAAAGTTAAATATTCGTTATCATGGAAATAAACGGTGTTAAATAATTTGAACTTGCATACCTACCATTAAAGCATTAGCCATAATGACAGTCTTTTCGAGATTTAACTTATATCTCGTATATTCGTATAATAAGATTAGCATTAAGGCTCTTTCAAAGTTGCCTGCGATAGTCGTACGGTTCATACAAATATTAGACGTCCGTTTAGCAATTTGTATGAAACGTACGACAGCCGCACGACTTTCGCAGGCAAATTTGAAAGAGTCCTTAGTGGTCTAGTCTAGTCGTAGTCATGACACAAAGTGCGGCAGCTCGGGTACTGAACGTGAAGACTTGGTTCGATTAGGATTTCCGAGTTGGGTATAGACTATACAGTGTAAAAAAGTAAAACATGTCATGAGCACCAGAATTATTTATTTCACTATCATTACATTAAATATCCATTTTATACTGAGTAATGCTAGCTTTATCTGGAAAACTACTTCGTAATATAAACATGCTATTAACCTCTGGTGTAGATTCTAGGGTTTCTAAGTAACCAAACCAGTATATGACTAGACCTGGGCCAAATCTATTCCAATAACATAATAATTGTTCTTTTAAATAGCCTGAATGATTTTCTTCATCTCCAAAGAGAGCTTTACTTTCAACCCAGTTCACAATAAAACCATCTACTGCTATTGGAACATCTAATTTAAAATCTGGAGTCTTGTCATATCCTCTCGACCTTAGTACATTTTCATCAGAAAATGTTATATTCATTAATCTTAATTCTCTTTCTAATCTTAATTCATATTCCAACCCTATAGACCTGTAATTAAATACATGATTAGGTTATTAGTTTATTTATTATATACTAGCTTTTGCCGCGGCTTCGCTCGCGTTAATTTAGATAGATGGTTAGTATTTTATATACATATTATTAAACGACCTTCTTAAACCCTATTTAAACCCCTATATAGGGTTGAATAAAAATAAGTAGCCTATGAAGGACACAGGGTACTTTTTTTTTATTGGGTCTTAAAATTTCTACTTGCTTAAAATTCATCAAAATCCATCGAGCGGCTTAGACATGTAGATGTAACAGACATAGTTACTTTCACATTTAAACTTAACTTACTGTTTTATAATATCTGCATAAGGGCCATACTGGTTGTCATTTATAATACCCTAGAAAGTTTAAATACTGAATTAGAGATATGATATTTTATTATATGCACAATTGTTAGAGGGCTTTCGTAACCTTACCATAAAAACTTGATATGCCAAGTCCTTATCTTCAATCAAAGTAGTATCTTTGATACATTTTTTTGCTACAGTAGAATCTGAGTAAACACCTTGAAGAAGAGATCTTGCAAACAATGCAGGACTTATTCCTTGACAATCAGAGAGCCTGTACAAATACAAAACAATACTTTAGTAGATACAAATAAAGTAATAATAATAATGTCCTCCTGACCGAATTTCGGTCACGGCGGCCTGTCTCAGTGAGACTAGCCAACTACGCAGGAGATATTATAGTGCACAAGTATGTGCGCAGACACAGGTGCACTCCCTATTCCTTCACTCTCATAATCCGATGGGACGGTAGACCAACACGACCGGAGAGAGATCAGGTGCAGGACCAACGGCTTAACGTGCCTTCCGAAGCACGGAATAGTAATATTATTATAATAAAAAAACTTGAAGACTAACTGTAAGATGACATTTTCTTTATTCTTATCTCTCATCAGTCCTTCATAGAATTCTTGGTATTTACTTGAAATAAGTGGAGATTTTCTGTAACTGTGCTTCATAGATCTCTGTACTAATAGAGATATAATACTGCCAAGAGTAGACGGTGATATACTGAAAATTAAATGCAATGCAAAATGAAAGATAAGTTTAAATTAAAGGTGGTATTCTATTACTGCACATACAGTATGTTTTATATCTGCAAGAATTATTTTATAAATCGGTGCATATGGATCCCAACTTCAAGCTATAAAACATTATGACTGCAGATAAGTCTTTCAAACATTAAAAATACCATAAAGTTGGGTTGGCTAGTGTCACCTCGTGTATACACAGCATTGAGCTATGTGAATGACATTTCCCAGCAGGCTACATGAGCCTTTTAACAATATTCCAAACAAGTGGAGCCAGGGAATTAGTATTAATCAATCTTAGATGAACAGAATCACGCTTATAGTCATATCACTCTACACTAATTTGAAAGTTTGGAGTTTCATGCACTTCATTTTAGTAGGTACTTTGAATAAAAATATAGTTACTTTATAAATGAAAATAACTACTAACTGTTTGTACTTCTTCTTTAATTCATTTTCAGACTTGCGGCTATACGATGTCAGTTTATTAAAGTCTTCTACGATAGTGTTGTATTCTTCGATCTTCATTACGTTTTGTGGTTTTGAATCTATTATTGAACAGTTTTCAAAAGCCATATTGTTCCTTTCTGCAATAAATTGGTATGATTAGTATGATAACATGTTAGCTATTCTGAATTTCTGAGATCAACGCAGAAAGCATTCCTATTGGGCATTCCTCGAAGTGTTTGTTAAATTAATGTGGGGCAAGTTAAAGGTAAGATTATTTCTGTATTTCATTACACGACTCTTAACACGACTGCCCAAAAAAAGAAGTGTCTAAGTAAGTACCTATTTGTCGTATAAGTCATATTACCTACCTTTGCCACAAGAAAAAAAAAAAATATTACCTACCTATTAAACAATAATAATAAAAAAATATTAGCACTTAAAATGCATTGAAATTCATAGATTGAAACTCAGAATATTTTTAATTGAAATTATGTTTTGATTTGATAATCATCAATTCAAAGAAATTATGAAACCAAAGAGAATAACGCTTTGCCTGAGATACGTTTATACGAAACTGACAACCGTGTTTTGACTACCATGGTTTTGACAGTTTGACACAGAGTATAAAACGGTAAAACCACTATTCATCATCATTGATAAACGCAGTCACGCAATACGCAGATTCTAAGCCAAACCTATTTATTTTTGAAAATTATGTTGAAGAAAAAATTCAAAATTTTTATGCAATTTCAGAAAGACTTTCTGAAATTAGTTATTGTTGTTGTGGCCCAAAATTTACATATTATCTTCGCTCTTCCCAACTATGGAAACGTGCGAACCTTTTGGAAAAAAATTGACCATATTATACGGAACACCCTTACCACTTACTAAAATTCTTAATGTGGCTATAGACGCCGAGCGTGGTCCCAAGCCACTTTACCAATTAGATTAGGTGGTGTGGGTATCCGTAAAGTTAGCAGTTTAAGTTTACCAGCTTTTCTGTCGTCGGTCCACAGTACCATAGAGAAAATAAGTATAGACAGTACTGAAAAATTAACCAGAAATATTCTAGCCACTTCGCTTGTTGATTTCGAGGTACTGTGCATGACTGACGCAGTGAATGCTTGGAAAATAGCTTGCCCGAATACGGATTTACCCGACAAACTTTCGTCCCATCGTCAGTGGGATGAGCCGCTCTGTAGGTTGACACGGAAGCAATTAATTAATACGTCAATCAACACTACAGAGCGTGCGCGTTTGCTGGCTGTGGGTGAATGGGAGTCGGGTCTTTGGCTGCAAGCACTTCCGTCGTCCAGCATAGGAACGATGTTGGATGACAACACTTTCCGGATTGCCACCAGTTTGCGTCTAGGTACACCCTGTGTTGCTCCTCACCGGTGTCACTGTGGTGAAGCTGTCGACAGCCTCGGACGCCATGGCCTGTCCTGCCAGGAGCGCTGGTCGCATACCGCGGCACGCAAATTTAAATGACATTATTCGTCGAGCTCTTATCACCGCCGGCGTACCAGCTATATTAGAACCAAATGGCTTGGTTCGTGACGATGGGAAGAGACCAGACGGTATGTCTTTGATGCCTTGGAAATTGGGTAGGCCTTTGGTGTGGGACGCAACGTGTGTCGACACCCTTGCGCCATCTCATGTTTCCAGTACATCGGTTTACTCTGGCGCTGCAGCTGCAGCTGCGGAGACTCTCAAGCGGCGGAAGTATAATAACTTAATTGGTAATTATATTTTTGAGCCGTTTGGGGTCGAAACACTCGGGTCATGGAGTCCGAGTGCGCGTCTCTTATTTAGAGACATATCTAAACGGTTGGTCGACTCTTCACGTGACCAAAGGGCTGGTTTGTTTTTCGGCCAAAGAAATAACACTGCCATTCAACGTGGCAATGCCGCCAGCCTTTTGGGTACCCTGCCAGTCGACAGTGATAAGGAGGAATATTTTGATGCATAATTTTTTGATGATTTTTGTTTGTATATATTTTTAGTTTTAATAATATAATAGCTTAATAGGTAGTATAAAAACAATCGTGTGTGCTTATTTTTTATACATAGTCTGTTGAAAAAAAATTACTGTCAGGTGTCAAATTTGTGTGACTGTGTCAGTGTGTCACTGTGTGTACTTCTTTCTTTCGCGTGATGTTTTTCATATTTACGAAAATACATTTAAAATAGAATTATTATTTAATTATTAACATAAATGTGCTACTAATATCCTAAATAATTTTGTAGTAAATCTGTAATCGTAAGACTACAAGAATTCGTTTAGTATGGGGACTGAATATTATTATAATACAGACGAAACGTACTGCTGACTAGTCAGTAAACATTGGATTATAATTCCAACAGTAATAGTAGGTATGATACTAATGTAATATAATGAACGGCTCTAGTAGCATTGTTGTACATAACTCTGAATTAAATTCACCTGAAACGTGTATAGCGCAAAATGCTACATCGATAAAAGCTGACCGAAATAAAGCGGCAGGTTCAAATGCTCGCGATGGCCCGGAGGAGTTACTTGATCTTAAAGGCAAAGTTGAATCACGCCTTCTATCCATGTGGAATAACGTAAAGTTTGGGTGGACAGTTAAATTAAAAACCAGTTTTTCTAAAGAGTCTCCTGTATGGCTACTAGGCCGATGCTACCATCGTAAACTTAGTCCAACAGGATCACTAGAGTCTTCTACAGAAATCGGTACTGAAGCAACTGCACATCAACCCATTGAGCAGATATATGGAGAAGGTATTGAAGGCTTTAAATCTGACTTCATCAGCAAAATTTGGATGACTTACAGAAGAGAATTTCCAACAATGACTGGTTCATCATTTACTACTGATTGTGGTTGGGGTTGCATGCTGCGCAGTGGACAAATGTTGCTAGCTCAAGCTCTAGTTTGTCATTTTCTAGGCCGCTCTTGGAGATGGTCACCTGAAAAAGCTATACAAAATGCTAGAGAATTCCAAGAAGATTGTCTGCATCGCATTATAATTAAATGGTTTGGTGACAAATCATCAGTGAATAGTCCTTTGTCTATACACCAGATGGTAAGTCTGGGAGAAGCATTAGGTAAGAAACCAGGAGACTGGTATGGACCTGCATCTGTAGCTCATTGCTTGAAAGCAGTCATGGGTGCTGCTTCAAAGGAAAATTATGAGTTTGATAACTTAGAAGTGTATGTTGCTCAAGATTCAACCATCTATATCCAAGATGTGTATTCACTCTGTAGATTACCCAATGGTTCTTGGAAATCACTTATTCTTTTAGTACCTGTGAAATTGGGATCTGATAAATTTAATCCCATTTATGGCCCTTGCCTTACATCACTGCTTACATTAGACTTCTGTATAGGAATTATTGGAGGTAGACCCAAACATTCACTTTATTTTATTGGGTACCAAGATGATAGATTGATCCATTTGGATCCACATTATTGCCAAGAAATGGTTGATGTGTGGCAACCTAACTTTTCTTTACAGTCATTTCATTGTCGATCACCAAGGAAGATGCCACTAAGTAAAATGGATCCTTCATGTTGTATAGGCTTTTATCTAGCAACACAGCATGATTTGGAAACCTTTATCAATATAATCCAGTCATTCCTTGTGCCACAGGGTGTTTCTGCAAATTTCGAGTACCCTATATTTACTTTAAATAGTGGATCTTGTAGTAATGTTATGAACTTTCCTAATATAAGGTATTCTATCTATGAAACAGAGCAAAACTGGGTGACCCCTAATATACAAGACAGTGATACAGACATAGAGTCTGAGGAATTTGTGTTGGTGTGAATTGAAACAACAGTACTTCTACCAAATGTATATCACTTATTTATGTAGCTCTAAAAGTTTATCTCTATCACAAAAATTGTTAATGATTTATATTTGTTCACTACATATAAGTATGTACCTATATCTAATAGGTGTCATATGTATACAGATATAATTAAGTTTAAAGAGAAATATCCTGTAATAGTTACAATTTTATTATATCAAAACCGACGAAATAAATGAATAGCATAATAAAATGCAGTGTTTTACAATATTATTTTCAACCCAATTCACAACATTTACCATAGCAATTTAATTGTCACTTCTTGTCTACATACATTTTAAAGGGTGGGGAATGGCTAATGTCAAATATGTATACTTTAAGAAAATATGTATTTTTATTGCTAGATCATAAATTCAATAATTCTCAAGAATCTTATTTACAAACATGGCATAAATATTTAAAACAGCACATTATACAGAGAAATAAGGATGATTACTCTTAATTTTATAAAAATGTCTTACTGTTTGAAAAAGGGATTAGTGTCTCTGCGAAAGCATTATCACAAGTGCACACATACTTATTCTATATGCACACCACAAACTTTTTTTAAATAATCTTATTTAGCAGGCGTATAGTAAAACTATGTTGCAAAAAATTACCTAAGCTTTCAAAGATTGATCGAAATAAGAAATGATTAGTTCTTGTCCTTGACTGGTGGTGGATGCCTTATAAAGTAATGAACAGCGTTGTAGGCGAGATGCGGCGCAACATTGTATAATGGGTGTATTCTGTTGAGCTCATTGCTGGGACGACCTACGACGTACGGGTCTCCAGCTCCTGTGCCGTGTTGTGCCACTGATAGTCCACTAAGGGCGTAACAAGTGTGGTAAATATCTCTATGTCTGAAACGAAAGAGGGATATAATAAACAATGTGAAATATGTAATACGAATACTGCCCATAACACACATGATCAGTTGATCACACATCATATGAGGCATGGTAACATAAGTTGTTACTTGTTACTATAATAGAACTTAGTAGTCTTTAACAAATGAATTTCCTGCATGGGTGGTTGCTAAGTGTGACTGCCCAGAATGAAGTTCTGAGTTCGAATCCCAGGTCGCACAGTGTTATTGGGATTTTTTTCAATAGTAATTCTCAGTAGCCGCATAGAGTATAGGTTTGGTCCCAGTTCATGGCAATTGGTTTACTGCTTATTATATAGGGTTCAACAACTAGTGAAAGTGCGTGCATTTAACAAAAAAACTTAAACACCTCTGGTTTTATTTTTATAACTAGCTTACATATGCCGGGGACTTCGTCACCGCGCATTTCGATTACAAAACCTGTACGTAGAAGGAGTAAGCAGATTAACTTAATGGAATCTGATTTGGAATTTTGTTCACAAGATATTGAGTTTTAATTTTTTCTTTTTTAATAACTTCAGCCAGTGAAAGTCCCGCCAAAATCCGTCCAGCCGTCGCGGTGAAGATGTATCCTGCGAATTCACGCGTTTTTTAATATATCCCGCGGATCGCTAAATATTTTTGATATTTAAAGTACCGTTTATTAGACCTTATAATATCAGCTATCTGCCAGTGATAGTCCCGTCAAAATCTGTCAAGCCATCGCAGAGTACCTGTAATCAGCGAATTACCCGCGTTCTTCTTGTTTTCGCGCGGACCCCCAATATTAGACCCAGGACCGTCAGCTATCTACCAGTGAAAGTCCCGCCAAATCGGTCCAGCCGTTTCGGAGATTAGATGGACAGACAGACAAAAAAAAATGCATTTTTGTTACTACGTGTATCGTGTATACACGTATGCATTTACATACACGTATATTATATCATATGCATTATGTAAAAATCTATTATTTTGATTTTACAAACAGACACTCGAATTTTATTTATGTGTATTGATTTGATAATAGCAAAATTGTTTTTTCTCATCAACTTATATATACCAAATTATACTTACTTGCCAGGTTTATCTATAAAACCACCACCAGGTAAGGCCTGACAGCAAACAATAATGTATTCTTGTAAGGCACCTTGATTAAAAAGTACTGTTTCAATTAACTCTTTATTTTCTGTAACAGAATAATATTATGGTTATTAGTAAAACAAATAAACATAGGTCTTTTCTTTTAAATAAGTACAATGTTTACCTTGAGAAAGTATAGCACTGATTATTGGGAATGCAGCACCTTGCCAAAATGAATAACAGCCATCAACTAGCTTATTAGTCCTCCCTTGAAACCCTCCCTCTACACGCATCTGACGATTTACACACCACCTCAATAGTGCATCAATGTCACAAAGCTGTGTTTTATTTAGCAATGCCAATGATGCGATGCCACAGAAGGCATAACCTCCATGTGCTTCCATACCAGGACAACCAGCAAATCCACCTTCATATGTCTGACAGCTTACAATCCACTCTGCTGTTTTATCAAATAATGCATCTGTATATGTGTTTGTTATTTTGGCTATGCTAACTGCACAGTAGGCACCTCTTATATCTTGTTCTCCACCCTTGTGAAGTGCAAATGATCCATCAACATCTCTTACAGTCCATAAAAACTTCTGTAAGCTGCTTCGGTCCAAAGAATTGTATGCTTCTTCTGTACCTATGATACTGAGGGCATTTACAGCAGCATAAGTGGTTCCAAGATGAGGGTATTGTCCTGGGCCACCACCATATCCACCTTCCTCATGTTGGCATAAATTCAAAAAGTAAACTGTGTCAGACAATGTCTCAGCATCAGGCAAATCATTAAGTAGCCACAATGAGTGTAAGATCCAATACACTATCCATGTTCTACTTGCATCCAAGCATTCATAACTCTTTGGTAAAGACCTTAGACAGTCTTTTAATAATTGAATATGAACTCTTTTCCTTACAACAGGGAATTCTGGTTCTATCTCTGCAGATTTTTCGAATTGTTTGTATATCTTTAGAATCATAGTCTCAACATCAACCTGTAAAAATCAAGTCATATTATTGATTAGTACCAGTCAGGAGTCTATGTACTTTTGTTGTATTCCAAAATGTGTTAATGTGTATTAAATAAAGTACACATATTCTTTAAATAATGTTTAAAATCCATCTAAAATATAAATTATTTCTTATTTGCTTCCTTCATCAGGGGACTTTTGCAGTAAGAATTATATACTTTAATAAAATTAATATAATACAAACATATTTACCTGATCTGAAGATGAATCAGTCACTACATTCTCTGTATCAAATATCTCAGCAGCTATCTCTTCATAACACCTAATTTGGTTCTCCATTTTAAGTCCTTTACAATACTCAAAATATGTATTTATCCGGTCACTCTAGAGCTAAATCCGTTCTGAACACTGTTCGGTTATAAATACCTGTTAACCTGTGGTTAATTAAAGATAGCACTTGAAACACAATTAAAATAAGGTGTGCCAAGAAACTCTGACATGATTTATGCAAACATACATTGTATTGATGTGTTTGTTTTGATCTTGATAGCACATTGAAGCCGAAATTTTGATTGATGTCAAAATATATTATGTCTCATGTTTGATTTTTATTTGAGAACTGAAAGAGAATATTAGTCATTCCAAAATAACCTCAATACAAATTCTAATAAATAAATCGACAATTCTACAAGCAAATTCTAGTTACAAAATTCAACACGTTTTACAGAGGCAGCGCTGGCGCTAGTAAAATCATGTAAAATGAAATGCACGATACCCAGTTGACATTGATGGGTTTTTATTTGATTTAGATTTAAGTTGTAAATAATTGTAAAATATGTAAGTAAAAATAAACTACATCTACAGGAGTCACAATAATGGGCACGAGTGGTGGGTTAGTCCCGTTAAAAAAAAGTAAATACAAAAGAAACTTATAAATAAATGTACCTAACTAGTATACAAACAATTGGTCCCTCTTGTCCTATGCAACGTTGCATACGACTGTACGACCAGTATGCGGTGTGCCTCTCTCTAATCTCTATTTCAAGAAGCTTCATACAAAATCGAGCGTCTATCATAATTATTATTTCTATGTAGACATTATAACGAATTGCGTACGTGGGGCCAGTATGTCCCTATTATTATTATTCCCGTACAGCTTACAGCGTACTAGAACTAAATATTTTTTTTAAACACTAGCTTAAAGTAGTGAAGACATTTTTTTTCAAACAAGACAAATAAGTTGTAGCGACATCTACCCGTCGAAGGACAAATGACGATGACATTCCTGCATCGCGCTAGCGAAGTAATCACACGCACTAGCTATAAATACAGCCGCCCCGAAATGAGAAATTGCCAGTCCCTAAATAATTCCAGTCCCTAAATAATAAATCAGATCCAGCAGTCCCTTGTTGTTTTTGCATGTTAGTCAGCGATGCACCGAGTCGAGGTTCGAGTCCCGCAGGGGGCGCCCTCGGTAGCATCGCTTAAAGTCTTTATTAGTAGTTAGCCTGGCTGGAGGCTCCAGAAGTCTCGCCTTTATCCGGCTACGTCCAATAAGACCCCCCTCGGGGTCGTCGACATAAAATATACCGAAAAAAAAAAAAAAAAAAAAAAAAAATGAGAAATGGGGCGCCGCGCCGCGGCCCACCAGGCATACCACCGCCTGATTGGAAGTTTTTCCTTTTCGTAGGAGGAACTAATAAGGGACACAGTAGATCCATCATCTAATAAAGAACATGTGTTAAAAATACCATACAATACAACACTTTAAAGACACTCGCTGCTTATAATATTGTTCAGTGTTTCGGTTGTTGCCGACTGTTCGACTGCAGTATTATCACTATCATACTCATTAGGATTATAAAAACTCTGAAATATCAATTAATGTCGGTTGTTACCTTGCTTGATGACTGCCCATTTTGATAGTAAATTTGTTGGCAATTTTGATAAGATGTATGTATTTAGGCTTGTTCCATTCAGGTATTCATCTCGACCGATGACTCTAATAGCGGCTACGCAGTTTTGTACCTTAATTGAAATAGGTATTATATCTTTGTGATATTCTTGTGACACTGTATGTAATTTCTTAATGTCTACCATAATGCGTGTCAGTATGACTTCAGGATTCCCAAACTGTAGCTCAAGCATGGACCGTCTCAGGTGAGGAAGCACTTATGAGCAGGGCTCAGACGGCTTCGCGAGCTGATCCTTTAAGACACTTTTTTAGGCGCCACATATTTTCATTGTCTTTGAAATTACAAACCTCAGACGACTCTTCATACGCCTGTTTAAAATGAAGCCAATCCATTAGGTCACCAAAAAACAATGGTAAGTCTGTTGGTTTGCATATTCGGCTTACTAGGTTTAAGTTGAGACTGTTGCTTGTAGAAGCGGCTGCCAGTTCCTTTAGTGCGCTAGCCAATAGGTGAAGTGTACCATCAGTGCCGACATCTTGTGTTGCCGGCGGGCACAGCACGTCCGTAGTATGACCCTTGTCGCGGACGGTCTGAGCTTCACACTCACCATGGCTGGGCTCCAACCGCTCTCCTACACCCTTCCTTGTGTACTCCGACTGTACACTAGCCTCGTCGTCTAACTCCGCTAGGTTTGCCGCCAACCGTTTGTTTATCAAATCCATCTCTATTTTAGCTTTAGCTTCGGCAGCCTCCAGCTCCAGCTTAGCTTTCCGTGCATGCACTGAGGAAGCTGAGGACCTCATAGACCTGGGTCTGGAGACTGTATGAGATGTTAAAGGCATAGTCTGCGTTACATTTACCCAACCTTCATCCTTTAGCGTAAAAGTATTATCCATTTTATCTTTACTAACTTGTTCCCCACCACATGTTATTTTTAATATTCAAATTATTGTTGAAAATTAGTTTGCTACTTATTAATGATTAACGATGGGAGTTTTGAAGATGCGGAGATTATTATAGATAATATAATAACGAACGAACATAATAAAAGTGAGATGAAAAATAATATTATCGTAAATGACCAATGCCCGCATATTTCCTTGCGTCGCGCCATCCGTCGGCCGGCACGGTACTTAAATAGGTGAGGAGGGGCTAGAGGGGAAGCCGCAGCGCGGACGCCGCCGCTTGTCCGCGCTGTGGCAGTTAGCAACGGGGCCCGGTGCCTAAACGTAACGGACTGACGCGCGCTTAGTTTTTCACCGCCGCGCGTCGCGCCCTTTTCGCATCGTGTAACCCTGTACTCTCTCTAATTGAACTGATTTCTGTGTGTGGAACTATCTTATGTGTTTACTTCTCAATATTATACCACTATAACTTACAAGTGCCCTAGTTTCCTTTTTGCTAAACCCCGTTCTCGACACCTACAGTTTGTTCTGTATTCTGAGCCTACAGTCTACCCTGAGATTATACCAAAATATTGATAAATTATTACAATCGTGTAATTTGGAACACAAAAATAGTTTAGAGTTGGAAAGACGTACTAAAAGAAATAGGGAAATGGATGAGGAAGAAACTTGGACGAATGTAATGAAAAAGTCAAAAAGATATGGAAGGTCAGAAAATGATATTAATATTACGATTATTCGGGAGGATAGAGTAGAAGCCTGTATAACTTGTACAGATAAATTACCGAAACAATTTAAACTGGTAAAAATGTTACAAATTGAAAAGATACAAAACATTAATATTTATTGGGCAAGGATCGAACTTAAAGTAGTAGGCCTATTAACTCGCATTGCGGACCATGAGTCGCCAGGCTATGCTAATAATTAATAATAAAATAGACGTTTCTATACACGTTATAATTTATTGCTGAGCTTCTTGTGGATATAGCGTGGTGATTTTTTACTTCAGAGGTTCATTAACAACAACACACAAAACAATCATGCATTTAAATGATTTTTTGCATGAAATAACTGCTATTAGTTCAACTTTTGTATAATAGATGGCGCAAAATCTTTAAGACTTTTAGAAGAAATAGATGGCGCTGTTTTAAGTACTTACCATGGAGGAAAAAGGATCTTTGGTCTATAGTACCTATGATAGTACTTACATAATCTAATATTGCTAAATTACTTAAACTCGAAAATTACATAAACCTAAACAGATGAATATCAATACCTCTCGTCTTTTTTCCTGCCCCTATCCCATTAAGGTCGGCGAAAAGTAATTGCTAATTAATTAATAGCTATGTTAATAGCTATTTTGTTAAATATAGGTATTTTACTTATAGTGTGAGAATAGGAGATGTACAAATTAATATTGCAATTATTTGTTTGTTTATACATGTTTATATAAAAAATTTAGGGTTACTTATAATGTTGACTATTATTGCTATTATCATAGCTATTATTATTAATTACTATTTTAGTACGCAGATCTTTATATTGTGATAACAGATTTTTACCTAAGGAGTCTGTAAGAGGCATACGAATACTTATAAAAGTATTCGTATGCCTCTTACAGAGGCGGATGTGTTGAACTTTATTTTATTTATACCAACTTTGTAATGTACCATAATATGGTATTATCCTTCATGAATAAATTTCTTTATCTATAAGATCATAGAATAAGATCATATTATAAGATCTTGCAAAAAGGAGGCACAGACACTATGGCAGGCATGTACATTGTACAGTGCGGCCTACAAGTATGTATAAGATGTGATCTGTGGAACTTTTTAACAAAATGTTTTCTTCTATCAACTCTGTGTCAGCTACGTCAATTAGTATCAACTTCAACTGTCAACTCACGATAACAGAGAAAAGATGAGAGCGAGACGCGAGTGTCATGACGATCTGTATTACTTTATTTATTATTGTTTAAGTTAATATTGTATTAATAAACTACCTTCATTGCGTTGCTTTCTCAGTTTAGGTCATTTTTCCTATTTTAAAGCACGACGGTGGAAGTTAAACCACGTACAGAAACGCATATCAAAGTCAATCAAAATGATGCCCGGTAGGATTGGAAATTTACCAATTGCTAATGAAAATCCATTAGGACTTTCGTGGCACGATTCAGCATGGATACCTCTATTGAGTCCCTCTAACATAATGGACTACTTTTCAGAGAGATCAAACCCATTTTTTGACCGTACTTGTAATAATGAGATTGTAAAAATGCAGCGTCTAAGTATGGATCAACTTCAGTGAGTATCAATAATTGATTCTAGATTTATCACAAAGCTACTAGGAGTATTTTCAAAATATCGTAAATTAATTTCAGGAACATGACGGGATTAGAATACATATTGCTTCATGTGCAGGATCCAATTTTGTATGTAATACGTAAACAACACAGACATAGTCCCACACAAGCCATTCCTCTAGCTGACTATTACATTATTGCTGGAATTGTGTACCAAGCACCTGACTTAGCCAGTGTCCTTAATTCAAGATTAGTAAGTTAACACTTACTCACTACATAGTATAAACCAAAGTCGCTTTCTCTGTCCCTATGTATGCTTAAATCTTTAATAGTTTTGAAGATTTAAGCATACATAGGGACACAACAGATTTTGATGCGGTTTTTTTAATAGAGTGATTGAAGATTTATATAATATAATAACATCCATTAAATAGTGGAGAAATACTTATAATATATATTTTATACCCTGTCTGTACAGCTGTCTGCTGTCCACCACCTACAATGTTCATTTGAGGAAACTATGTCATACTCAAGATATCACCCTAGTAAAGGATACTGGTGGGATTTCAAAGCAACCAAATCTGGTAAGTAGAAAAAATAAAAAGTAAATATGACTGTCAACTTGTACACAATTAAAATAAATTTTAATTTCAGGTTTAAGCCCTTTCAATAGCAGTCAGTCCACATCTAAAGATGTGAGCAGTACTCCTAAGGAAGAGCCCTCCACTTTGTTCCAGCGACAGAGAGTGGACATGCTGTTAGCCGAGTTAGTCAGGCAGTTTCCACTCCCCATCACTCAAGCACCCAGCCAAGTAACTACATTTATTTTAAATACTTAATCATCATCATCAGCCAAAGACGTCCACTGTTGAACATAGGCCTCCCAATACTTAATAGTAAATTATATTTATTCTGCTTTAAATACATATATATATGATATATCTATTTTATATTAAAAGAAAAAAACTTTTATTATAATAAGATTATTAAGAACGTACTTTATATAAATACAATGATAAATGAATGATAAATGATTTTATTTCTGCAAATAGGTTTTTAAAAAACACTTTTACACGTCATTTTTTATTTGCCCGACAGGGTCCATAATGATCTGTAATATTGTAATTCCACCTATGTACTATTATGGAATGCAATAAAGTATTGAGTATTAAATTGTGCACTACAGTACAGGATAGGAAATTAAACAATTTCCTACATTATACTACCCACACCTATTTTTTTTTCTATAAAATATTTGTACCATTTGTGTTTATGCAGATTAAAAATATAGCTATAATAATGGACTACTGCCGGTTTGGTACTTTAGGGATTTACAATAAGCAAACACCAATTTGTTATCAACTGTAACACATTTATGGTAGTGAGATTAAAAATATGGAATTATTCTTTTTCTTTAGACAAATGGTGTTACTGTGAAGACTGAAAACACTAATGACAAAAATACTGATAAAGCTGCAGATGGCATTGTAAATAACATCACGATAAAACAAGAACCAGTGGATCCAAGTAGCTCGGACATGACTAATGGGGGTTTACAAGGACATGTTGAGATCAAAACTGAAATCAAACAGGAAAATATGAAACCACCTCCAGAAAAGAAGCCACGGATATGAGTAATACTGTTAGTATTCACATTAAATATAATTACTATGTAACTATTATTAAGTATGAAATTTAGGAAAATAATCATTATGTAAATTAAGTATGTAATATTAAAAATGATTTATTGATTAAAACTGGCATATTGGATTGAGCACGAGTGCTGCAGTTTTATTTACACTTATTTATTATTGATTATTTATTTAATATATATTCACAATTTTTCTCTTTCTGGCGGTTGAACAAATTGCCAATATTTTCTTCAGAGCTCGCACCATTTAAACACATTAGGCAATTTATTTTACATTGATCTTTTGGCTGTTGCTTGGTTGAATCGGGCCTCTGTTGCTGCCACCTGAAACCAATATCATTTTTATAGCAACAAATGAATGATACCTGGCTATATTATTATTATATTACCTTGAATGAGCTTCCCTATAACCTAATTCCAATCCAAAACATAGTCCTTGTTCATATCCTACATCAAAACTTTGTTGAAACACTGCAGTTTGACCATCAGATGCTCCGTCCAAATAACCAATCTGGAATTAGAACAAACCTTTTAAACGCAACTTCAGTTTAGTAGACATATTGATAGTGAACTTTTTTTATTAGTATTAACAAATGTGATGTTCTAGGTTTATAACCGACTGAACTAATATAACATACCTTTGTGACTGGTTCTAGTGAACGAGCCCATGTTTTTCTTGATACACTTTCGGTCTCTTGGGACATTGGATTGAGAACGATTTACGCGCGTACTATATATTTTATTAGTAATACAATAGCCTCAAGAATGAGTGTTTATCAATACTTTTATCGAACTTTAATTAATTTAGGTTTTTAATTATTTGCATTATGTACAAAATAAATACACTCGGCGGTTTTCAAAAATTTTAAAAATGATCTTTTGCTGTTTAATGTTTCGACGTCGTTTCGACAAAAAATGATCATAAATTTATTTAAAAATAATTTATACAGTCAGTCCGTGTTTTGGCACAGACTATAAATTGTAAACTATAACATCTCAGAATACAAAGATTATTTATTATTTATCTACGTTAAATGATAGAACAAACACTAACATTAATTAATACCATAGACCAACGAGGATATTTTTCTCTATCCCAATACCATAGACTAATCACGCACAATGGCCCATTCAAGCGGCTAAGTGTGGATAATGCCCAGCCAAATTAACTAACGCATAATATTCAGATCTCGCCGTCGAGGTCCGCCGCTTTCATTACGAAGTAACGTTCGAACTAGCGTTGAAAATTGCCTAAGATCATAGACTGTAAGATATATTTTGTTTTTTACGAAACTTTGTATCTTTCCTGTAAAATACATGTATTTTTCGAAAAAAACAAATCTGACGTTTGTATGAAAATACAATTATACACGTTTAATATTCGTTTACGCCGTGTGGTATCCGGCCTAGAATTGACCACCTCCTTTCCTCCCGTGGGTGTCGTAAGAGGCGACTAAGGGAAAATCCAGAAGATGGGCAGCAGCGTTTTCTGTAACTTGACCACCAACACTGCGATCCCCAAGCCGCTTGCCAAGGCCGTGGGGATTATGGCACCCCCCCTCTAAAAAGGGGAGGCCTTTGTTCAACAGTGGACATCTATCGGCTGTTGATGATGAATATTCGTTTTATTCTGTGTATCTTTCATATTTAACAATCAAAGAGAGAAGACCTTGCTTATTATAATCATCATCATCATCACCAGCTTTTAGGTGACCCACTGCTGGGCATAAGCCTCCTCCCTTAAACGCCACTCTGTCCTGTTTTGGGCCTTTTGCATCCAGGTCTTTCCCTGTACAGCAGCGATATCGTCAGTCCACCTGGCTGGAGGTCTGCCAGGGGCTCTACTAAATCCTCTGGGCCACCACTCTGTCAAGGCCTTACTCCGCCTTATTATAATAGTTATCATTAACTGAACAATTTAATTATCGAATTTGAATGTAATGTTGTTCAGCTACTTTTGACAATTTAGCTAATTCAACGAAGTAATACATGATACAAGTTTTATTCATTACGTATATTTAACGTCAATATAAAACTCTCAAAATACTACCCTATTGTAACGTATTAATGCAAAAAATACATGGAAAAAACTCAAACTTGCGAAAGATTCAACCGAAGATCCGCAATGAAAGATACTGTATTTTATTGAAAAATACAGGGCCGTTTGAAAGATACATGTTTTTTTCAACGCTAGTTCGAACCCGTACCATAGACCCCGTACCTAGTACAGCCGGCCGGCCCGCGGCCGAGCTCTAGCATAAAAATTAGTCCCTAAATAATTAAACCAAATCTGTTTTCTCGTATGGGCTGCTTGCACCAAGTCGAGGTTCTAGTTACCTTAATTGGTCTATGTAGTCACGCAGGGGGCGCCCTTGATACCATCGCTTAAATAATTAAATTTATTAGTAGTTAGCCTGGCTGGTGGCTTAAGTAGTCTCACCATTTTTCGGTTACGCCCAATAAGACTCCCCTCGGGGTCGCGTCGTCGGCATAAAAGTAGCCCGAAAAATACCGCGATGTCTAACGATGTATGGGCTAAAATGTGCACCGACTGGGTCCTACATACGGCGTCATCGCGGAAGACCCAAACGACTACATTGGCATGACGAGCTTGCCTACAGGACAGACAGGTCCACTTTAAAACACAACCAAATAATATGCAAGTATGAAAGGTAGGCCTTTGCCCTGCAGTGGGACAACACAGGCTAAAATGAATTAGAATAAAATAGAGGTGCTTTTTTAAAAATGAATATATTATGTACATTGTTTTATTAACATGCATTATACACGAACAAAGCAACATTACTTCAATAAACGTCAATCTTAAGTACTAAAATAATACATACACAATTGACAACATTTCATATTTTGAAACACCTTAATAGAAAAATACTACACTTCTGGACACATCTATTGTATTTTCAGTTTCGTTTGGTCCTAACAAAAATTTTATATTAGGTCGAGCAAAAAGTTTTTATGCAGTTTTGAACCTGGCACATTCACAATTTCATTGAATAGTCTTTTTGTTGAATTTCGAACACAGAATTTAAAGAAACAAAAGACAATTTGGAGCCTGTTTGTTGATATCAAACAATCGAATACTAATAAAACTTGGTTTTATTGGTTTACTTGGATTTAATTCTTGAAAAAGTGATTGATATCTTTGGTTTTGCAACAAACATTACTTATTCTTAACATTAAGGTGAGGTTCTATCAATAATCTATGGATACTTCACCTGAAGTCGCCGCCCAAGCTGTGGCACTTATTCAGGCCGGACACAGCCAAAGAAACGTGAGTGCTCAACTTAATTTAAGTCGATCTGCGGTCCGAAATGTTTATCGGAGGTACCTAGAGACTGGCGGCTTTGTTCGTCGCCAAGGAAGGCCACGATCTCGGGTCACAACTGAAAGGCAGGTTCGATTCATCGTGACGACCAGCGTGAGAAATCGTCACATTACCCAACTTCGCGACTTCCACGGAGTATCTGTGAGCGCTCGAACTGTTCGGAGAAGGTTAAAAGAACGCGATATGGTACCACACAAGCCAGCTAATGGGCCCAAACTAACGCGAGCCCACCGAACAGCGCGCCTTCATTTCGCACACAGTCATTTAAATTGGACACAGCAAGATTGGAGCCGTGTACTCTTTTCTGATGAGTCTAAAATTGTGTTACATGGCAATGATGGAAGGAAGAAGGTCTACCGACGTAAGGGAGAGCGTTTCGCACAGTGCTGCTTTGAAGAGAGGGTTGCTTATGGCGGTGGCTCATGGACTGTCTGGGGCGGTATATCCGCGAGCGGCGAAACTCAACTTGAGGTTGTTACAGGACCACGGCTGCCAACATTAAATGCTGAAAGGTACATTCGTGAGCGCTTAGAACCTCACGTGATACCATACGCGGACTATGTGGGCCCAAATTTCCTTTTTATGCATGATAATGCAAGAGCCCATGCGGCCGGCATCGTCAGGGAATATCTTCGGGATGTGAACATCACAGTTATGGACTGGCCAGCTAGAAGCCCAGACATGAACCCCATTGAGCACATGTGGGACGAGCTAAAAAGACGTGTTAGGGCTCGTTAGCCAGTTGCCCAGACGATGCAGGAGTTGAAAACTGCCATAGAAGAGGAATGGGAGATGATCCCTCAAAATTTTATAGAGCGGTTGATAAACTCTATGCCTAATCGTATGAGAGCTGTGGTAGATGCCCATGGAGGCAACACGCGTTATTAAATTAAACCTTTATTTGATAAAACATGTTTTTTATTCAAAAATCAATTGCCTTTAACAAGGTGCATAACCGACTTGTTAGGCGTAGCTCCATGTCGTATGGTATTCTGAATTCAAATTTAAAACAATACGATCGAAAAAGATGGTAAAATGTATCAGGTTTAAAACTGCATCAACAGTTTTTGTTCAATCTAGCAATCATATTTCGGTAGGGGCCATCGAAACCTAAACTCTAAGGTGGGCCAATAGATGTGTCCAGAAGTATATTTCTTCATTTTGCCATGTCGACCAAGGAAAAAATAATTCGTTTATAGCATGTTTATTAAAAAAATAAATAAAAACAAAATATCTGTTGTACACGTCATAGCGACGGTGGAATGAAGGATTTCCGTACAATATCATTATTAAAGATGGGCGGGTTAATCCGATATTTTAAAGTACTTATTAGCTTAGCAGGGACCATAGACCAAATAAAGCATGGACGCATGAATTATACCTGGATTAAACGGTTTAAACTGATGACCATTCCTAAGGCACAAACAGTTTTGACCATGTTTTTACTAACATAATATAATATTAAGAAGAGTGTAGTCATGGTCTTTGAGGCCAGGGGTAAAAACCCAGAAGCAGTACCACCAGTTATGATCGACGGTATTCCCCTTAAATATCTAGGTCACATATTGACCACTGGCCTCAAAGACGATGAGGATATTGATAGGTAGCGGAGAGCGCTGTGTGTGAGAGCTAATATGAATGCCCACAGGTTCAGGCGCGCCTCTAAAGAGGTCAAGTGCACTATATTTAATGCTTACTGCACGTCTTTTTACACTTGCAGTCTGTGGGTTTATTACACTCAAAAATCATACAGCGCGATTCGCGTCCAGTATAATAACGCATTCAGGCTGCTGATGGGGCTGCTCCGATACTGCAGCGCATCAGGGATGTTTGCTGAAGCTCATGTGGATTGTTTCTACACGATCATGCGGAAGCGGTGCGCATCCTTGGTCCGCAGGGTGAGGGGCAGCGCCAACAGCATCCTGTCTATGATAGCGAACAGGTGTGATTGCGCGTTTGTGAACCACTGCTGCGAGGTTTCGGCTGGGCTGTCACTTCGCAGCAATGATGTCCCAATCTGTGTTCTCTTTTATCTTTTATCTTTGAACGTGTATTAAAGACTGCCTCGTTGGTCTAGTGGTCGGTAAGCGCGACTGCTGAGCAAGAGGTCCTGGGTTCAAATCCCGGGTCGGGCAAAGTGTTACTGAGTTTTCCATTTGGTAATTCTCAGTAGCAGCACGGAGTCTAAATCTGTGCCCGGTTGATGGCAATAGGCTCGCCCCCTATTACATTGGGACTTACAACATAACTGGCGAAATGTGGGTGTACTACATGTACACCTCTGCCTACCCCTTCGGGGAATACAGGCGTGATGTTATGTTATGTACGTGTATTACTAACATAGTTTGTAAGTATATTGTTACTAACACTATGAGTCTTGTTGCTAGAATTAAACATTATTATTATTATAACTTCCTTGATTAGTCGTGTCAAACTGTCAAAGTCACTCTGACAGGTGACAGGTTAAAATTTTAAAAACATTAAAAACAGTCATAGAGGTTAGGTTCTCGTGTGTGAACTGTGAATCGTTCAAGAAAATTGTATTATTACGAACGTGTCAATTTAAAAATATAAAATGAAAAAGGGCAAGAAATTTATTTCCAAGAAAAAAGGTGCTGTCAAGTCCACTGCCAAGAAAAAGAAAAGAGCGGCGGAAGAAAAGATTGTAAACAAAAAAGCAATTTTTAATAGATATAAGAATGCACAGAAAGTTGAAGAGGAGATGGAGAAGAAGAGGAAAATGGAAGAGAAATTGCAACAGCAACAGATGACATGTTCTGAAAGTGAAGAGGATGAAGATCCTTACAACCAATTGGTTTCCTGTTTTAGCAACAATAAGAAAAGACCAGTAGCAGACAGTGATGAGGAAAGTAGTAGCGGTAGCGATGTAGATGATGATAAACTTGGTATGACTAGTGGAGGTGAACATGTTAGTAATAAAGATATTGATGACCAAGAAAGCACAAGTGAAGATGATAGTGACGATTGTGAAGAAAATATTAAGGTAAAATATTTTGGGACTTAGATAATTTTCAATGCTTTTGCATGTTTTAATACATAGTACCAATGTATTATTTATTTTGCAGGTGCCTTCAGATCATGAAATAGAAGATGACATTTCACCAGTGGATCCTTTTTCAAAACATCTCCATTATGACTTAGGAGATGAACTGCTTGTGTCTCTAACTAATACACAGCCATCAGTGGAAGCTACTGTTAAAATTTGGCCTGTTTTAGGTAACCTCTCAGTAGTCATTCCAAAACCTATAGAAACCCTTTCAAAAAACAAAAAAGTTAAACCAAAAGTTTCCTTAATAGAGGAAAAAACACATGCAACAACAGGAACAGTGCCTATACTAGCTAATAAAATTGATTTTCAGCTGCTAAATATAAAATCCCAAATACATGGGAGTATAGTTTCAGCAAATAAAACTAATCTTGTGAAGAGAGACCTAGAACTAACTGAAGTGTTCACACCATTGCAAAAGGAACTATTTTCAGTTATCAACAACTATCAAGATTTGTATTACCCTCACAGAACATTTAGTAATGCTGATGAAATTAGATATATATACTGTCTTCATGTAATTAATCATATGTTAAAAACAAGAACAAAAATCCTCCACCATAATGCTAAACTATCAAAGAAAAATGATCCATCAGATGAATACCGAGACCAAGGCTTGGTCAGGCCAAAGGTATGTTCTGGTGTTTAGTAAAAATGTGATAACTTATATGCTAGTAAATAATGTAAGTTAAACACAGGTATAATGATTTCTAAATGTAGATGTATGAAGTGTATGTATCTTTAAGTTCAGTACATAGAGCCATAGTATTCTTAATTACTCTTTTTTAGACGCTTAGCTTAATAAAATGTTAAGGTCCTGTGACCTTCTAGTTATTAATATTTTATATGCTTACCTCACAATATATTTATATATACTAATCTTATGTAAGTAAACTTGAAATATCTTTTTCACCTTTCATTTTTATGTATTGTTTTGCAGGTTCTTATCATGGTACCATTCAAAGATGCTGCTTACAGAGTTGTCAAAACAATAATAGAAATTTTAGTACCTAAAGAAGCAGGTGAGGTAGTAAATAAGAAGAGATTTGAAGAAGACTTTACTGGTGGCGAACTGATAATGCCCCGGAAAAACCCAAAACCCGAAGACTATGAGCTTATGTTTAGTGGAAACACTGAAGACACATTCAGACTGGGCATGACAGTTACTAAGAAGACTCTAAAGGTTGGCTGGAAACTTTGTAATCATTCAATTTATAACTTGTCTAAAATTGTCAATTAGTTATCAGTTAACCAATTTTTTACAGCTGTATACCGATTTCTATTCTTCTGACATCATAGTAACTTCGCCACTCGGGCTGCGCATGATAGTCGGCGCAGAAGGTGAAGAGGACCGTGACTATGACTTCCTAGCCTCCATAGAAATCCTTGTGATGGACCAGACTGATGTGTTTCTCATGCAGAACTGGGACCACTTGCTCCATGTTCTTGACCACTTTCATTTACAACCTAAGAAAACTCATGGCACTGACTTCTCCAGAGTTAGGTCTTGGGCAGTTAATGGATGGGCCAAGTATTACAGGTAAAGTTGATTTACATAATATGCCACAAATTATATTAATTTAATAGTTTCTTTCATTTTTAACATAACAATTCATTCTATTGTTTCACAGACAAACCCTCATTTTCTCATCAATATCAGTGCCGGAAATTAAATCGGTGATTAATAGGAAATGCTATAATTATGCAGGAAAAGCATTAGTTGAAAATCCTGTCGAAATCGGAAGTATACAACAGGTGTTGGTACAAGTTCCTCAGGTTTTCCACAAGTGAGTGATTTCTTCTTCTGCAAGCTCCAACAGTTTTAAAAAGCGGTCAAATCATCTCACGTCTGTCTTGGGGCACGTTCTACTAACACTAGCTACCTCGTTGGTTTTTGGTACTTTTAGGTTGCCAGTTTTTACGTCTGTCTGTAGCGTTTTGGACGGCGGAACAGGACAGACGATAATTTCTATGTTTATAACTTTAACTAGGCATGAAATTTGAGCTTATAAGAATGTTTAACGTGGGTTGGGATTATTTTTTCATGAAGGAAAACTACATACCTACTGATATTTAAAAAGCGTACCCTAGATAAACCCTCTTATTAACAGGTTTACTGCAGCTAACCCCTTAGAGTCAGTGGAGGCGAGGTTCCAGTATTTTATCAAAGAAATTTTGCCTAAGCAGCGCGACATGCTAATGAGCCACACTCTCATTTATGTACCTAGTTACTTTGATTATGTACAGTTGAGGAACTACTTCAAAAAAGAAGATATTGGATTCGTGCAGATATGTGAATATTCTAAGGTTAGACATTACATTTTTTATTAGCAAATACCTACAATGATATGGGATATAAGTTTTATATATTTTTTCGGTTTGGAACTGTGTTCAGGACGATGCACACTTGCAGAGTACCTAAGTTTGCAAAACATTGGCGAGTGGTGTATGTCCTTGTGTAAACAAAACTTTAATTTTCAGGACTCTAAAATCGCCAGAGCGAGAGACATGTTCTTCCACACGGAAGCCCATTTCATGCTGTACTCTGAGCGAGTTCATTTCTTCAGGAGATTCAGGATAAAAGGCATACGACACATCATCTTCTATCAGCCGCCTACATATCCACAGTATTTTTCGGAAATGTGTAATTTAATGCAGGTAATAATTATGATCTGATGTTTCTATGACATTCCTTAAGTTTATCTACTAATTCTATAAATTTTCTGACCTGTTTATTAGCCAGATATGTGTTTTTAAAACTCCAAATCAGCTATTGACCTGATACGAGTTAACACATTGTAATCTTGACTTCATCTGGCACATCGCTTTAGTTATACCTACTATGCCTTCAACGACGTAGGTGAAAAATAGTAAAGAATAGAAGATACTAAAAAATAACATTTTTACGGCACACACAATTTGTACATTACCGTAAGTAGTAGATACGTACCTACGTCGGTACTTATAAAATATATTGGGGTCTGGTTCCAATCTTACCGGATGCAACTGAATACTAGTATTTTACGTCTTCAGCTCGTACCATTGGTGATGCATATTTATTTAATTTGTAATTGTGATTTATCATGTATTGTGACAGGAGATGAATCAGAACAAGTTCGGAGGTAGCGAGTGTAACATGACGGTGACGGTGCTGTTCTGCCAGTACGACCTGCCGCGGGTGGCCGCGCTGCTGGGCTCGGGCCGCGCCGCGCGGCTGGCGCGCTCTGACAAGCCCGTCCACATGTACGTCACGGGTGATCACTGAACTATCGTGCCTAAAAATACATTGTAAATACTAACATTTGACTTTCATTAATTTAAACCTCAATCGCACTGAAACTATAAATAGTGGGCTAGGGTTAGTTGAAACTGCCTTTTCAATGTTAAGCCAGACTTTTTAGGTGAAAGTAAAACATAAGTTGCTAAAATAAATATTTTTCGTACTATATAGCTACTAAAGTAAAAGATACGGATAGCTACCGGGAAAAAATCTGATACGACTTACGTAATCTCCTCAGGTAAAAAAACAATCTGATTTATCGATGCAATTATGTCTACTAACATGCGTTGCAAGAATAATTCACCACGGCCACGTTACATTACCCTTCACCGTATTTTATAAACACATTCTCAGAAAAACAGCATGTTTATACATTTAGTTGTTATAGGATTGTGGATACGTACGCGGACGTACATTAGGTGAAATAATTTACTGCAATAATATCAAAGACTTTTATATTACAACACAACATACATACATTGCCTGCAAAGGCTACAAATAGTACCTACCTAATACAACTAATACCTAAATATTAAATAATTAAAACAAAAGTAATTATCTTTATTATTTCTAAGTATGAACTAAAATTAGGCGTTTCGCTAATACACACTTAGGTACATGTCATACAAATCTAATAATAATTAAGCCACTAAACAATAATTTAATCATATCTATCTAACTAAATGTTAAGGCTAGCTGACTGCAAGTATTTACCGACTATAATGTGTCAGTTACCTCAACAATCGAAGACGAGTTATGCGCAGGAGCTTATATGCTTATGCCATGTCATTCAAGTTCAGTCTAGGTACCTGTACTGGACGTAGGTATATTTCCCAACTGACACACCCCAGGGTAGTTTAGCCAGCTATTAGCCATTTAAAATAACTAGTTAAGTACTTAAGACAATCTAATTGATCAGTTGGTGTTTTAGTCCAGGCTTCTATGTTACAATGCCAATATTTTGTATATTTACCTTGGGACCTATTAATTATTTATATACCTACAAGATAACCAGCGTCCAGCTGATACCGACGTTATAAACTACTGGTGTTTACTTTGTGAAGGGTTATCCGTTATTGCCATTGGCCATCTATTAGCTAAGATTAGCTATAGGACCAACCTATACTACCTAGTTGGACTAAAAAACATTAGGTAGCATATTTGTTACAGCGAATGATTAAGAATTAGGTACAAATCGATGTTAGTTTAGTTAGTATTTCTTGGGCTTCGTCCATGAACTATAGAATAACTGACTAGCGATAACGAGTAGGCACTGCTGCAATGTTACACCTCGATCAATGGAAGGAAGCGTTACAATCTTCATGTTAAGTCACCTCCGTTGATTGACGAGTGTGTGGCGGTCGTCATGTGATGCTGTCGGTGTCATCGAAGGCGTTGTCGTCCGAGGTTCCATTGAGCAGTGCCTGCATGGTATCGGGCACGCCGGTCGTGTTCAGTGCGGCGTCAGTGGTCAGCTCCGTGGACGCGCCCTCATCCGTAAAGCCACTGGTGGTGTTCTCCGGTGGTGAGTGAATGTTGTCGCCATTCACTGCGATATCGCCTCCTCCTGTAAACAAGATTTTTGTCATTAATCGGTGTCGATTTAGGTGTCGGTGTAGACATATTATGTCGTCGATAATAAAGTCCGTTAAGCATACGGAAATGAAACGCAAGCCGTTTAGCGTTTTCACACTTTTGATTCTTTTAAATTTGGGTCAGTATGTTGATAGCTAACTAAAAAACAACATTTGCAATTTACGAGTTAAGTTAGCCAAAAACATTCAGTAGAATTGAAGTCTCTTTATTTATGGTATTTAGCTAAATAGCCCGAACACGGTATACTCATGCTCATGACACATAAGCAAACCTAACTTACTACAGTGCGAGTCATAATTTACGTTATGTACTTACATATGTAGGTAAGAATATTATGTCCGTACCTCACCTATAGTTGATGCGTGACAAACACGTAGGTAGGTATCTAACGTAAATTTTATAGGACCTAAGAAAATAAAGATATACTTAATGCTTAAGTTCTGCATATAAATGCTATGGCTTGCATCATCTTTCATTTCTTTTAAATATAAAATTTATGTAAATTTTCGGCGTGCTATAGCTTTTGATAAATAGGTCATGCCCATGTGGTAAAGATATTTATATAATTCTCCAGTCAGCAGGTTGATAGTGAGTGACGTGCGATCAGATAAGTACCTATTCCTGCACTTCTTACAGGCAGCCTGCAATAATAAGCAAGGCAAGTCTTACCACTTCAGATATCGTGCCTAGGTACGTGTATTTCAACTGAAATACCTATGTATATCGCCCACGTCGGTAAGCTTAGCTAATTAAGCCATACCGTATGCCACAGTCTATAACGACACGATGCGATACGTATCATGTTATAGTGCCCCAAAAAAACGCAGACATAAGTGAAGTCAATAGAACCTATGTTTTATGAAATAAACAATGTAAAGTCAAAGTGATTACAAACTCGGCAGCACACTACAGTGCTACTTAAGTAAAGGTTTATATAAGATTATTTTCCGAGCTCCTGCTGCCGCGACAAACCAGCCCCCTTACCATAAATTCTTAAAGCAGAACAATTTACGTTGTGGAAGCGAAATGCCGCATTACACTGCACGTAGCGGTGTCTCGCTTCCATGTCTTAAACTGTCCGGCTTTAAGAGATCATGGCAAGGGGGTAGTAGTAAAAACCGCCTTGCTCGGAATTAGCGCGGCAGGCAGCAGTGCTGTGCAGCACAACAATAGCAGCAGTTCTGTTTGGTGTGGTTTCTGTTATTTAGGTATAATAATTGGTGCCTCCTACCATTTTAATTTACTCAATTGCACTAATTCCGAATAAGCAATTAATCAATCGTTAAGGGTCCCAAAGCAACATGGGGCGAGCCTATTGCCATTAACCGGGCACAAATCCAGACTCTGTTCTTAAACTATCTAATAATCTATATCTATCTTCTATACTTATAATAAAACTGTAGAGAGGTCAATTCTGTACATTGAATATATATTCAAAATTATTATTGGAGGATAACTGGTGATCGATACTGATGCCAAAAATGCAATTAGTAAATTTTTTGTCGGTCTGTCTGTCTGTCTGTCTGTCTGTCTGTCTGTCTGTCTGTCTGTATGTGCACGCATGGGTCAAAAACTACTGAAGGGATTTTAACCAAACTTGGTACGATTGTAGTCCATACTCCTGGGCAGGTTATAGGCTATATAACATAACGCTAAAACACATAGGAGCTGAGCAGTAACGATAAATTTGAAGCAAGTCGGATGAAAATGCGCTTTCGAGCTCTTATCCTCGCATACGTCAATCATACACCAAAAATATGTATTACAAAAATGATGGTCTCTAAAAGATCTACAAAAAAGTCCTTAATAGTATATATCTATCTTTTATAAATTAGCCACAATAACGTGTTTAATCGTTAGGCACTTCTTCAACTGTATTAATAAAATATATAAATATATTGTATTTCACATAGATATATCGTTATCAAACTCCAATATTCAAAAAGTACACTTTAATATCTATTTTATAAAAAAAAAAGAAATCGGTATATAAGATATAGATGAAATAAAACTTCCAAATCTCGCCGCGCCAGTATGGGTACGGCGGCATAAATGGTTTTTCTTTTTTAAAATTGAATGTACAGACACGGGTCGTTTACGATTTTATTATATGTATAGATATAGATTTTTTCTCATTACGTCATAGACAATTGTAATTCTCGCAGCAAGTAACACATACGGTTCTCCGGAACTTATTTCTGTCGAAGTAATTTAACGACTTCTAGCTAAAAGGCATCCTTCAGCTGTAACATCATTGAGGCGGACATTCTAGCAGCAAGATAGATTTTCTATCCTGTGTATAACGTTTTCGGCTGAGTGTACAGCCTTATGCTTAGCCATGACCATCAACATCAACCATTACCATTGACTCACGCAGTCTTAAAGTAGCCTTTAATCTTACGAATACTTAGCTGCTTCTTACACGCACACACAATCGTACGACGCTTACTCTTAGGTCACGAGTTCTCTATAAATTTTGTCTGTTGAGATACTGATACATTGGGATCAACACCAAACCTAGCGAAATTGTGGGAGTAGGTACAATATGTGCACCTCTGCCTACGCCTTCGCGGAATACAAGCGTGTCGTTGTCGTATGTTTTATAACAAAAAAAAAAATAAGAGTCAACTGCAATGATTCCCTATTTTAACTTAATTACGAATAAACCGATACACAGACAAAATATCCAAAATAATAGAAATGGGTTGTATTGTATAGGTTTCTACAACACTAGGAATTTCTCCTGTATCGTGGGTGCGTTTCACAAACTTGAAATTTCACTTACACAAACACCCAGACTCGGGACAAACATCTACGGATCACACTTTTTTTGCGGGAATCGAACCCACAACCAATCTCTTAGCCACTGCGCCAATCAGTTCGTCACGGTTGTCTTTTATCCTTGGTATTTTTTTTTCTACAGTAGTTTCAATGTACAGGAACTCAGAAACGCACAAAACGGATTTATTTATGTTCTCTTCTTCAGTTATATATTATTTTCAATAGACTTTCTGTAACTTCCGTAATTACCGTTCAATTTTTGCGGTTTTTTTTTAAATACCGGAAAGTATTCTTAGTTAAATAAGTGGTTTAAAGATTTTTAACCTACTTAAAAAAGCCTGCCTGGTAGGTATTTTTTTCTGTTAAAAGTTCAATTTACTACTGGTGTTTTATCCGAAATACACGCGGACGAAGTCGCGGGCAACAGCTATACATGTAATAAAATAGTACGGCATGGCGTTAAAACTACTAAATCGAATTCGCTCAATCTTAGCTAATGCTAATATATTAAAAACAATTTAAAAATACTTTTGCTGTTTCCGAATTTCCACGCGGACGGAGTCGCGGGCACATCTAGTACTTATAATAAAACTGTAGAGAGGTCAATTCTGTACATTGAATATATATTCAAAATTAATATTGGAGGATGACTGGTGATCGATACTGATGCCAAAAATGCAATCAGTAAATTTTTTGTCTGTCTGTCTGTCTGTCTGTCTGTCTGTATGTGCACGCATGGGTCAAAAACTACTGAAGGGATTTTAACCAAACTTGGTACGATTGTAGTCCATACTCCTGGGCAGGTTATAGGCTATATAACATAACGCTAACACACATAGGAGCTGAGCAGTAATGATAAATTTGAAGCAAGTCGGATGAAAATGCGCTTTCGAGCTCTTATCCTCGCATTCGTTGATGATACACCAAAAGTATGTATTACAAAGATGATGGTCTCCAAAAGATCTACAAAAAAGTCTTCAATAGTATATATCTATCTTTTATAAATTAGCCACAATAACGTGTTTGATCGTTAGGCATTTCTTTAAAGTGTCTCAACACACGACAACCCGGAGCGTGCATGGAGGGTAGTTTGACAAGATTTCTATAAGCAGCATTGGTTGCACCCGCTATATGTAATATTATAGTAAGCACATGACTTCGAAAAGACATTAGTGTGTGCCGGGATTTGAACTTGCGACATCTGACTTAACAGTCTAACGGTCATACCACTCGGCTATCAGTGCATTAAGTTCCTTGGAATAAGCGCACTTTAGATTTTAAAAATACAGATACGTAGTTTTTAGATATAAGTTTAAAGTAGGTATTATTAAATAATAATAATAATTAGTTTGTTTATTTTTTTTTGGACAAACATCTACGGATCACACTTTTTTTGCGGGAATCGAACCCACAACCAATCGCTCGCGCTCAAAAAAATTTTTTTTTTTTTTTTTTTTTTTCTACAGCAGTTTCAATGTACAGAAACTCAGAAACGCACAAAACGGATTTATTTATGTTCTCTTCTTCAGTTATATATTATTTTCAATAGACTTTCTGTAACTTCCGTAAGTACCGTTCAATTTTTGCGGTTTTTTTTTTAAATACCGGAAAGTATTCTTAGTTAAATAAGTGGTTTAAAGATTTTTAACCTACTTAAAAAAGCCTGCCTGGTAGGTATTTTTTTCTGTTAAAAGTTCAATTTATTACTGGTCTTTTATCCGAAATACACGCGGACGAAGTCGCTATACATGTAATAAAATATTACGGCATGGCGTAAAAACTACTAAATCGAATTCGCTCAAACTTAGCTAATATATTAAAAACAATTTAAAAATACTTTTGCTGTTTCCGAATTTCCACGCGGACGGAGTCGCGGGCACATCTAGTAATAAATAATATTGTATGCTACTATTGAGAATTACCTAGTGGAAGAACCCCATAACCTGCCCAACCCGAACATCGAACTCCTGACGCGACCTGACGCGCAGCACTCAGCAGTCGCGCTTCGGCAGCAATGGATCCACGACGCAGGTATCATATTTAATACTAGATGTGCCCGCGACTCCGTCCGCGTGGAAATTCGGAAACAGCAAAAGTATTTTTAAATTGTTTTTAATATATTAGCATTAGCTAAGATTGAGCGAATTCGATTTAGTAGTTTTAACGCCATGCCGTACTATTTTATTACATGTATAGCTGTTGCCCGCGACTTCGTCCGCGTGTATTTCGGATAAAACACCAGTAGTAAATTGAACTTTTAACAGAAAAAAATACCTACCAGGCAGGCTTTTTTAAGTAGGTTAAAAATCTTTAAACCACTTATTTAACTAAGAATACTTTCCGGTATTTAAAAAAAAACCGCAAAAATTGAACGGTAATTACGGAAGTTACAGAAAGTCTATTGAAAATAATATATAACTGAAGAAGAGAACATAAATAAATCCGTTTTGTGCGTTTCTGAGTTCCTGTACATTGAAACTACTGTAGAAAAAAAAATACCAAGGATAAAAGACAACCGTGACGAACTGATTGGCGCAGTGGCTAAGAGATTGGTTGTGGGTTCGATTCCCGCAAAAAAAGTGTGATCCGTAGATGTTTGTCCCGAGTCTGGGTGTTTGTGTAAGTGAAATTTCAAGTTTGTGAAACGCACCCACGATACAGGAGAAATTCCTAGTGTTGTAGAAACCTATACAATACAACCCATTTCTATTATTTTGGATATTTTGTCTGTGTATCGGTTTATTCGTAATTAAGTTAAAATAGGGAATCATTGCAGTTGACTCTTATTTTTTTTTTTGTTATAAAACATACGACAACGACACGCTTGTATTCCGCGAAGGCGTAGGCAGAGGTGCACATATTGTACCTACTCCCACAATTTCGCTAGGTTTGGTGTTGATCCCAATGTATCAGTATCTCAACAGACAAAATTTATAGAGAACTCGTGACCTAAGAGTAAGCGTCGTACGATTGTGTGTGCGTGTAAGAAGCAGCTAAGTATTCGTAAGATTAAAGGCTACTTTAAGACTGCGTGAGTCAATGGTAATGGTTGATGTTGATGGTCATGGCTAAGCATAAGGCTGTACACTCAGCCGAAAACGTTATACACAGGATAGAAAATCTATCTTGCTGCTAGAATGTCCGCCTCAATGATGTTACAGCTGAAGGATGCCTTTTAGCTAGAAGTCGTTAAATTACTTCGACAGAAATAAGTTCCGGAGAACCGTATGTGTTACTTGCTGCGAGAATTACAATTGTCTATGACGTAATGAGAAAAAATCTATATCTATACATATAATAAAATCGTAAACGACCCGTGTCTGTACATTCAATTTTAAAAAAGAAAAACCATTTATGCCGCCGTACCCATACTGGCGCGGCGAGATTTGGAAGTTTTATTTCATCTATATCTTATATACCGATTTCTTTTTTTTTTATAAAATAGATATTAAAGTGTACTTTTTGAATATTGGAGTTTGATAACGATATATCTATGTGAAATACAATATATTTATATATTTTATTAATACAGTTGAAGAAGTGCCTAACGATTAAACACGTTATTGTGGCTAATTTATAAAAGATAGATATATACTATTAAGGACTTTTTTGTAGATCTTTTAGAGACCATCATTTTTGTAATACATATTTTTGGTGTATGATTGACGTATGCGAGGATAAGAGCTCGAAAGCGCATTTTCATCCGACTTGCTTCAAATTTATCGTTACTGCTCAGCTCCTATGTGTTTTAGCGTTATGTTATATAGCTTATAACCTGCCCAGGAGTATGGACTACAATCGTACCAAGTTTGGTTAAAATCCCTTCAGTAGTTTTTGACCCATGCGTGCACATACAGACAGACAGACAGACAGACAGACAGACAGACAGACCGACAAAAAATTTACTAATTGCATTTTTGGCATCAGTATCGATCACCAGTTATCCTCCAATAATAATTTTGAATATATATTCAATGTACAGAATTGACCTCTCTACAGTTTTATTATAAGTATAGATATAGATAGAAGATAGATATAGATATAGAAGATATAGATGTTATGTGCATTGATGATTAATGTAGGTAGTTATGCTAACAGGTAATTTTTTTAAAAATATGATGATTCTCAAATGTGTGAATTGCTGATTAAATGTTTAGGTTAATATACCTACACGTACACCGATAATGCATACACATATCTCAATGATTAAGATGTTTTATATGGGAGATGTACCTTATGTAGTTTAGATGAGAAGAACTATTTACATTTGTACACACTAACAAAGGAAAAAACATAAACAGTCTTATAAATATTTAAAAAGCGCTCATTGGGTGCATTCGGTAAGATATTTTTAGCACAAAGTGTTTATATATAAACAGTCAGGTGTAGCGTGCTTGAATAAGGCAGATGGTTTTTTTTTTTAACTTCATTTTAAATATGTATATAAGTAGGTACCTAACTCCATAGTCACTTTCTTTTGTAATTACTTTGTGCGCCTATTTTAACAGTTTATAATAAGTACAAAGGGGTTTGTCTGTCTTAGTTGGCCGTTGCTCATCTGACTAATCGAGTGTCACCTTCCTCGGAAAGCAAGTTAAGCCGTTAGTCCTTCGACTGATCACTCCGGTCGTGTCGGATTACTATCCCATCAGACTACTATGAGTGTGATTAAATAGAGAGTGCCCTACATTATGCACAATTATATCTCCTGCGTAAATGACTAGTCTCAGTTGAAATTGGCTTATGTGGCCAGAACTTGGCCAGGAGGAAGGACATTCAAAAATCTACATCTTACTATTTTATCCGTTGTCAATCTATTCCGTCTTTATATATGCCAACAATTAATGAATGAAGTGGAATAGAACTAACCAATTTATAGCTAAAACATACCAACTAAACACAGGCAGTTATACGAATTTCAGAATTTTGTTCTGATGAACGTACGTAGTTGCGCTCCACATAAAATACACCGTGTCCAGGCTAGTGTATGCTGTTCGCTTCACTGGCCTTTTACGTTCGGTGACATTGACTCAACTACATGGTGTATGTACCTACCAGTGCAAGTTGCGCAGTGCGCTATTCCCGGCAATTCGGCAGAAACCATTTGTGATTTATATGTGATAAACATGATCAGTGAATAACCAAGAGCGGGTTATTGTGACTGCCAACGGCTATATTTAGAGTAACTGCTGGAGGCGCTTGCACGAACACTCAAATATCGACGGCTGGCGTCGATCGTCTTGAGAATCTCGATACATACACGAAGCTACGTTATTAGTACGGGTTTGGTACCGCATGCATAATAAATAATAATTCTAAGTACATGTAACAATCACACATTCAACTCGTTAGCTAATTGAATAACCGACTATGGTTAGCAAAAAAAAATGATGCGCGATAGGTTTAGCCTAAACTACCTACTTAGTTTAACCTAAACATTGTGACAATGTTGCGAATCCTAAGGAAAGACACGGGCTACTGTTACAAAACTCGCACTAGAAGGGAAGTTACTTATAGAACCTACTTATATACGTTTTCATAAAAATTAGAAGTGAGACTATCTTGCTAGCATCAATCTGCAAGACTTGTTATAAAACCACCAGTCAGCAAAACACGACTCCAACACTTCGGGTGTAGTAGTTTAAGTAGTTTGTAAGTCGTAATATATATAATGTTCTGCCTATGTATTTGTAGTACTTATTTATAATTCATATTGATATAGATAGATTTATATATATTATATGTTGTCGATATAGTCCTAGATCCCTGAAATAAATGGGTAAACAGGCATGGTTTTGTCAAAATAAAGACTAACGACAACAAAACATGGTTTTGTCCAAGTAGGTACTACATATTTTTACGGTCAATAATTAAGACACCTCCTAGAAATTTATTGTCGATACGTTTAACTACTCCGTTGCAAATGAACATACTTAGTAAGCGTGCCGATGCTTCACAGTCTATTAATGTGTGTATTTACAACGTATTTAAAACGTCGTAAACTTTACGCGGTGCCTGTGTACGTAATGCTGTTTTTTTTTCTAAATCTCTTTGAATAATTTCGTGCGAGGAGTAGGTAGTTAGATATGGCTGATATTGAATACATAAAGTCGTTGAAATACGAGAATAACATGTTAGTTAATGTTATGATTACGTCATACTGAAATAAATCGGGATAGGTACCTACATTACTTCGCAGATGTTAAAGTAAAGCATTCGATCACAGTGGAATTACTACCTAAAAGAGGTCAATAGTTTTGCAGAAGTATGGAGTGTACTGCTAGAAGATCAATGGCATCATTACGATCAATGACACTCTTTCTCTACACCGCGTCTGCTGTTCACTATTATCCTGAACACCTTGTTTCAATTAGTTATGCCTATTGTTCTAGTATTGTCATTTTGAGCACAACTTGATTGATGCACGGTTATAGCTTATCTAAAATAATTATTATCTAATAGCGGATTGGAGGAAGCACGACAAATTTAGTTGAGATCAACACTTCTTGCTTCATCATTAATTTAGTTACAATATTTCAGCATAATTTAAGTAACGCGCTACAGCGTACAGGCAATTTGGCAAATCGAACCTGCAACTCTCCAAGGGCCCGAAAATGACAATAAGTTCGCCATTGACGCATGCGTAAATAAAACCGCTATATTAATGTGCAATTGAAAACCGTTGTTTTGGACGAAAAAAAATTCTGCTCTTGCACTGCTAATGATTGTGAGCGACGAGAATTGCCGACTGACCGACTGACTATTTTATATTACGTAGTGATTGATGCAATTTTACGACTTCAGAATATGGCACGCTGCCGAAGAAATGCTACTGCAAGACAACGTCAATGAATATGAAAGAATCTAGTTATTGAGTAATTTGTAATTACTTTTTGGCATGAACAATGAATAAGAACAGTAATGATAACAATATTCCAGGTAGGTATCTAATATTATGACTAAATAAGAATTTGCAAACTTATTATAATTTTTTCTTTCCATTGTAATACTACTGTGAACCAAAGTGTTATTCATACCCAAAAGCTCGCGAACAGTTCAACCAGACTCATTATTTTGAAGAACAACGTCATTAGTAGCCATCCACGCGAGCAACATCAACGTACGTCGAATTACTTTGTAGACGTACTTTATTTATGGAGCGATAAATCAATGTTTACTTATTATATTTATATGAAAGGTTATATATATATATTTAAATTAGCCTGTTTCATAGAACATATTCCGCTGCTGGGCAAAAGGTATCCCTTTTATTTCTCCGCGAATCTCTATTCTATTATATTAATAGAGTTATTTATGAATTTATTATTCTGCCTCGGTGTCGGCGGCATATCTTGGTCTGATGATTTTATAAACATAATAGGTAGGTACCTATGTAGTCTTAAGTACCTTACTTATTCACTGCATGAAGATATTCTTCATTCATTAAACTTTAAAGATTTGTTTCTAGTTACAAAATAATCATTTTGATATGAAGAAGACATAAAAAGAGATCCCCTTAAAACAGAATAATATAAATTGGCATGAGTCTTAAAATCTACCTTTATAGGTGCTTATTAGCTAATCTGTTTAAACAGTGTCTTTTCTAAAAGCTACCTCTGACTCTGACTGGTTATTATGTCATTATTCTCCTATGGTGATATAAGATTGACTATTATTAGGTTATTTGAAGTTGTTGTGGTCCAGGCAAACTATTTAGTGTAAAATCTAGTTAGTAGCGTGCTACATAAAGCAGAGAATTTGTACACTCACAAGGATCATCGTTAGATGCTTAAGAATAGCAATATGTTAAAGATAATATTCCAAAAGTTCTAAATTGTCGTCGACATAAGACAACACAGTTAGAAAGACAGGAGGGAAGCGTGTCGGTCATGTGACGTACCGGTGAGGGGCATAAAGCATGTGGGCATTGGTGTGGTGCTGGTTTGCTGCTCTACTGTGTGTAAGACCTTGCGTTGCGCGTACTGCGCGTCTTTGGGCTCCCAGAAGAATACGTAGTAAAGCGAGAGCATGATGGCCGCCAGCGACACGCAGAAGACGTACACGAGGACCGTGAGCACACGCACGCTTTTCTTATCGCGCTTGCGCTCGTACAGCGCGTCCAGCACCAGCTCGTGGCCGCCGGCCGTGCCCAGCCGCACGGAGCCGCCGCAGGAGCGCACGCTGCCCGACGCGCACGACTTGCCCGACATGGCCCTCGCTGCACTGCCGCACCGCCTCACCCCTAATCCAGGTAAGTGGGGCACGCTTATTGATATGGCCCAGTTGCCCTGATGCGCCGCGGCCGCGTTTTCGTGCCGGGTCACGCCGACCGTGTCTGCCGCTTGACACCTCCTGATGCCGACTGCTGTTTCATTATTATGGCGCCCGCTTCGGAATTCATTTGTTTATCCTTTAATTTCACGCCCGGTATACGTAAATCTATTCCAGTTCCTCTGACGTAGCCATACGATCGCGAATCGTCTGTCATAGAGCCGTCCCTGAACTTTTATTGTTTTATTTAACAGTTATGATTTGATTATAGTTCTACATTGCAACATATAAATATAACTTGTTGAAACACTACGGGTCACTGAGTTACTTCAAGTACATCGTTAGACAATGTCACACACGACCGTGTCTCCTGATAAGGGTTTGCACCTCGTTATTTGTTTCGTATATGAGCGAGAATGATGACAAGCTAACGAAGTTAATTGTCGAGAATAGTGACACGTTATTGTGACAGCGAGTGAAGTGTAGCGAAGGGCGACGCGCGGCGGGGCGGGCGGCCCGGCGACGGCGGCTCCGCGTGTGCCGTGAGCGCGGCGCCGCCGGCGGGCGCGCGCCGCTCTCCCGAGATCAATAATATGCAACACTTCTCTTATTTTCTGCAATGGCAAATTGTTGCCGAGTTGAAATAATGCGTCATGGGAACGCAATGTTCTCATAAGTGAATACTAATGCTCGCAAAAAATTGTTTCATGTCATTTCAATATTTTCTACGATAATGCGATGCGGTGATGGACATGTTACCTACTCTTTTTATTTTATTTCTAAATGTTGCTAAAAGTCTGAAGCAAAGTACCTACGTATGTACAAGTGGTCGAAGTGAATATCTACTTTGTACTATCTCATTGTTTCTCAGTCAATCAGCTGTGTTGATTACATATTTATACGAACAGTACTCGTATTGTACACATTTCTCAAGTGCGACGTAGGTAGTAATTATAAATACACTGCTAAACCCTTACAAGTAACGTTAAGAACTTAAGTAGAGCACAGTCAAGTACTTGCGCCTCGTAAACGAGGGCAGCAGATCGCATTGTATGAGTACATAGTTACTCCTACACTAGATTTTTATTAGACGCAAATAAACATGGTCATGTTGGTTACTACATTGCAAAGTTATATTTATAGAACGCTGTACTTATTATAGGCTCTCAAGTTAAAACGACTTAAATAAAATCTAACATCTATTGCTACACACTGTTTAAGACCTTAGAATTAAATGGTTCTATAAGCATTATTATCGTAGGCCGTAGCCTAGTAGTCTACGGCCTACGATATTATATTATTATCTATATAGTAATGAATTGTATATACCTAATATTATATATTATGAAGATTTTTATGTAGACAATGTTGACGATTTATGTCTACATGAAAATCTTAGATAATGTCGTCGGCCGTAGCTGGTGGCCTACGGCCTACGATATTGTGTCTTCACGATACTATTTTATAATCTATATACAATATATTAATGTATAGTGTATACCTAATATATTATGATGTATTAAGAAGATTATTGTGAAGACAATGTGGACGATTGATGTCTACATGAAAGTCTTAGATAATATCGTAGGCCGTAGCTGGTGGCCTACTGCCTACGAGTTATGCTATCCTTATAATTATAGCGTTGTCCTCATTTTAACGAATATTTTATCAGTCACGTGAGTATAAGTGTTAATTAAAAAACATAACATCACGCCTGTATTCTCCAAAGGGGTAGGCAGAGGGCCACATATTGTAAACCCACATATCGCTAGTTCAGTATGTTAAAGGTCCCAAAAGGAGGCGAGCCTATAGCCATCAACCGGGCCCAAATCCAGACTCCGTGCTCCTGAGAATTACCTAATGGAAAAACCCAAACCTGGCCCGAATTCGAACCCAGGTCCTCGTGCTCAGCAGTCGTGCTTAGCGACCACTAGACCAACGAGATAGTCAGTAAGTATTAATGAGACTAATAAGAGAATACGAGAGAAAAATCTTTTTAGAATGATATCATAAGTAATGAAAAAAAATTGCAATCTATCGATTTTCGTAGATTTGACTTAATATTATATTACTTGAATGTTATTGTCCAGGCATTATTTATTTATTTAATACAGCATGGAAGGCTTACAGCTAAATACAATTGTGGTAAAAACAGTATGGACATCATTGAACCAATTACAAGCTTTACCTATGGGCAATCGCGTTACAATTATTTTTGTGTGAGCAAAAAGAGGGATAAAAACATAAGAATTTACTCGAATTTAAAGAATTTTTGGCTTAAGGATTGTCGTGCCGCTGACACACTAGTAACAAATGGATCAAAATCATGCTGCTTACACAATTTGCTGAAGGTTCTACTTGCACGTACAACGAAACTATTTTGCCTGTAGTTGGATAAGGTGTTTGGTATCTGTATTGGTGAGTGGAAACGAACAGATGGATGGAACGTTAAAGCCGAATTTTGCCAAGAGGTCGGAACGATCAATCTCGATAGAAGTAAAAAAAATAATTGGACAGAAATATATAATCCGCTATCTCTCTACGATGTTGAAGTGGCACTAGATGGTAATACATTTTATTTATTATTATTCGGGTCTATAAATTATAAATAAAAGACTTATTAATGTTCTGTAAAAAGGTCAAGTGGGGAGTACCCTTAACTGACGAGCGTGTATGCGGAACGTGATGCGATTGAATGGGACAAAAGAAGTATGCCAGGATCGTAGCAAATGGAAATCCGTAGTCACTGCCTACCCCTCTGGGAAACAGGCGGGACTTTATGTATATATGCACTAATCTTTTGGCACAACAGGTGACCTTCTAGTTAGGAGTGAATGAAATTTTGATATTGATTAATCAAAGATCCGATTGTCTATTACATGTCATCGTAGCAGTCGTAACTGTCTGATCAGTTTTCAATAATTTTACAATTTACCACAATACAAATATTAAGTAATTATGAAATTTATTTCTAATGCTTAGTATCTAGTAGGTTACGCCCCTTTTTTTGTGTGTACTTCTTAATTGAAGTCTATGCAAGTAGAACTAAGCGTGTAACTGAAGACGCGCTACGCACCCTTGTTTTTATTCGTTTAGCCATCATAAACTTATTACAATTCTTTCAATTCAATTTATTTATTGTTATCGACTAGTTAGTTACTTTCATTAATGCCTCTACGAGAATCTATAAGGAGATCTACTCCAACAGAACAAAGCGTACACAGTTGACATTCCTAAAAATTGAGTTTCGTGATATTTGTCTGTATAATTAAATAATTATGTTAAATATTAATCTACTAACTGAGAAATCTTTAGTTACTAAACCCATTTGCCTTATTTCCTGTGCTAATTTTAAGCTCTATAAATTGATTGAGTTAATTGATTCTGATCTATATATTTAACTTGCTTACGTAGCTAATGCCATTAACTACGTAACTACTTACAATACTTCTATTTAATACTCATTATTCACCCTATTGTTAATAAAAAAATTACATAACATCACGCCTGTATTCCTCGAAGGGGTAGGCAGTGGTGTATAGTACACACATATTATGCCAGTTATGTTATGGGTGCCAATATAACAGGGAGCGAGCGTATTGCCATCAATCGGGCACAATTCCAGACTGCTAGTGAGAATTACCGAATGGTAAAAACCAAAAACACATTGCCCGACCCAGGATTTGAACCCGAAACCTCATGCTTAGCAGTCGCGCTTAGTCGCGCGAGGTATAAATTTCGTCAAAACGTTGAGCCATCCCCCAGGGCGCACCAAGGAGAAGCACACCAAAGCAAAACGCATCCAGACTATTCGTCGAGGTGCAACCGGTAGCAGTTGCTGAAATAATCTACAATACCTACATAACGTGTATCATGTTCATTGTATCTCCTCTGTATTTGTTTTGTCGTTAGAAATAAGTGTGTAGGTGCAATTATTGTGATAGTTATTTAACTAGTTACTGCGTTTATATTTTCTGTTGTTAAATGACAAACAACAAAAATAACGTCGCAAACACAGTAGTTAAGGTAGCTATAATCAAACTCACGCTAAATTCGCGGCTCTGAACATTTCATAGATTAGTTGGTTATTTCTTATGGTCCTATACGGTAAGGCCCTAAACTCCTAACTGTAAGTTGAACTTCTTGAATTTAAGATTCAAAATACGTAATTATGTAATACTAGAGAACTGTTCAGATAAATGACATCTATTTATGGACATGACTTTTAATGTTAAATGTTTGAATTTTTCACGGTATAGATAGATATAATTATCAAACAAAAGGAGAACGCCCAAAATTGTACCTATATAGAAAAAGCCCAGATTCGATTAAAAAAAACATATGTACCTAGTGTGAAAGACCATGTATTTTTCATTACAAATATATAATTACTTTATTTGAAACTCTTCACTAAGGTTGGCTATAGCAAATTTTCAATTTCTATAGTATTTGTTTTTTCAGGTTAACCAGTGACTTAAATATTGTTCTGTGATTGCATTTCTTTCATTATACATTCTATATAAGTTTATTTATAAACATAACATAACATCACGCTTGTTTTCCCCGAAGGTTTAGGCAAAGGTGTATAGTATAATATACCCTCATTTCGCCAGTTATGATTTAGATCCCAATATAATGAGTGTGACTATTATATATATATGCTCCACAAGCCTGTATATGAGTTGTAGTATGAGTTTTTTTAATCGACCCTGGGTATTTTTTTGGCTTTCTGCTTTGCTAGAACTGTCCTATTTAACATATTAGAAAATACTAAATCTGTCTATTTTTTAAAAAAATATTGAAATATCTGCAGTGTTGTCAATTCATCTCATATTTGCATGAATAGTATTCAATCGATGACAACGGAATCACGTGCGTGTCCCGACATGCACTTGTTTTAATTATTTAAATCATTATCCAACTAAATATCTTACCGCCTATCTATAGATGTAATGTAATATATGGCTGTGCCGTATATCTGGTTGTAATTTATGTGAAACTACAAACAGTTAAAAGTGCCAAACCTTCGATATATTGGCCACTATATAAATACGTAAATATTCACAAAGCCAACATAAAAGTCAACAAAATAAGGTAATTGATGTTCAGTTTTGGACACAATTGGGTTAAGCTAATTGGATTACAGGAAACCCTTCGTGTAATACCTAATATATTGTCATGTACGGATGTTGTGCGATGTCGACGGAAGTATTTATACCAACGAAACATGACTTAATGTAAGCAGCAATCAAATTGAATACAATACAATGGTCTAGAAATAAAAAAACAAATTTATAATTACAGTCTTCTAAAAAAGACCAAAATTTTGTTAAATATTGTAAGTTGCACTTATTACTACATATCGTCGTTGATAGTAGAATTCCACGTACATAAGTAACTAACATTGTTACCGCGTTAACGTATGTACCTACACTTCCGCTAATTTTACACAAGGGCCAAAAAACAACGTGTCTTAAAAGCCAATCGGCTGGATTTTGGACGAACTTGAGTATTGGACCGTTTCGTTTTACATAATCTGATGTACTATTTTTTAAATCAAATTCCCAATAGTTTATTTTCAAAAGCACATTATTGTTTTTTTTGTACTTTCGCGGTTAGAATATTGTTAGTTACGCGGATTTGGACTATTAACGACGATATCTTATATTAACTGTAGTGTGTGTAATGCATGTGAAGCTTAGGTAGGTTAAGGTTACAAGGCTTCAAGTGCCAATTTGCATTATGTTTAAACAAAGGATTAGCCATTAAAGTATCAAAGGACTTCATAAGATAAGGCTAATTGGAAGTAGAAGTTTCAATAGTTCTATTATTCGGGAATAAAAGGAAACGTAGTGCTGGTGAAAACCAAAACTCCCATCCGAGTAGAACAACTGGCAATGAAGACTCCCATTAGTTCTACTCTTTTGTAACACCTAACATTGTAGCACTATTGAGAAAAAATATCCCATTAGTTCTACCATTGAACCATTTAGTAGAACTAGTGGAAACAAACCGATATAAAAATTCGTAACGCAACGAGGTATATTTTAGCAAGCACGAACCTAATGAGGCTTATGTCCAGCTGTGGACTAAGATAGGCTGATAATGATGATGATGAACCAAATGAATATTTTCCGTTTTAGTTATGTTACGGGCACTGTTTTAAGAAGCAGTTACTATTTAAAGCACATCGAAAGTAGCCTAGAATACCTCACGATAAGCCTTTCATAGAAAAAAGAGATAAACAAAAATTGTGGTTTATTGGAAACTACTCGGCTCGTTTTAACTAACTCATCTATTTACTTTTAGTGTCGGGAATTAGTTTTTGTATTCTTAGTCATAATTCCTGAAACCTATAGATTTTGACAGCCTGATTGGCACGGTCGCGGTGGCTCTGCAATTGGACTGCTGGGTTGCGGGTTTCATTCTCGAACGGGGCAAACATTTGTGTGACCCGCAAAATGATGTTTGTTCTTAATCTGGGTGTTTGTGTCTGTGATATGTCATTATTGTGGAACTGACCATAAAGGAGAAATTCTAAGTGTAGGCGACGCTGAAAAATCCTAATACACATAATCGTTAGTACATATAGAAAATAATACAATTAATAGGCCCTTTTTGTATAAAAGTAGAAAAGTACTAGTAAAAAGTAATATTTAGCTAAAATACACTATTTCGATAATGAAACAAAACTTAATAAGTTTCTTAATCGTGAAAGATGAATTATGTTCATTTGATGTAGTGGTTGGCGTAGTTTCTAAGATAAACCTCTCACTCACGTTTAGCTATCTAAACAAACTCCTTTTTCTTTTTACTGTATACTTTATAAAGATATTCGGAATGTAAAATCTCTTAAAATGTGAGTTTTGCTGTTTATTTTCCTAATAGTACTTTGTGCTCAAAAGGGTCTTGATTGAGTGATCTAAAGTAGGTATGCGTCATCACGCTTGCATGCAAAGAAGGAATAGGCTGGTGGTGACAGACAGTGTAAGTCACATATCCATAAATTTGAGATGTGCTTTGTGAGACCTTTCTTTTGGTACCAATCACAACATGCTGTGAAATATTTTTTTTTCGACGCGTTAATTTTGTTTATTTAATCCACCATACCGAATTAAGCGTGACGTCATATAGCCTATGACACACAGACAGCCAAGACAAATCCAATGACACCTCATTCACTAACCTAGGGTAAGTGGTTTTTGAGTTTCGAGGGAACAGATGAACATACCCACATACATAGACTGTTAAACATATAACCCTTCTCCGGCTTTTTTGCCGTAGTCGATACAGGCATAGAGCTGCAATCTCCGAAAAGATAGCCAAAAAGGTTCTCCTTATTTAAAGCTTATCCCATATAATAAGAGAGGATCACAGCAGTAGGAGGCCTACAGGCGGTTTAAACTCTGACACCAGGTTGTTCATCAACAATACGATAAGAAGAAGAAGATAAGAGAGGAGCCTATTAAACATTTGAAGAACTAGTCAATTTGGTGTGATTATGACGAGCTATCGGACCATCCTGATAAAAGTAGTTTGTGATCTTAATTTCGACAACAGTTCTCATATACACGTAGATGCAGTTTCACACCTGATACACCTCCGTCGCCACTCACGGAATCATGCGCTAGTTTATTCTTAGCCGAGGACCACACGGCCTGTTCAAATCCTATAAGTAGTTACCTATATACCTACATGTAAGTGATTCATGGTTTATATACAAATTACCAAGCCACCATGTTAACAGCCAATATAACATGTAATATACGGTGACTCTCAAGGCGACGAGCGGGACGGGACAGTGCAGCACACGACGATCCCTTACGTAAGTAATTAAAGTGAATTCACCCAATTAAGTAATTAATAGAGAACACGTGATGTTTCGCCATATCCCTGAAGAACCTAGTCGCACAGTGACACTTCAACTGTTTCTTATCCATACTAGATACTTCTATATATTTAATTTAAATTGGGTGCTTTACCATAATTTATGGGCATTATGACTATGTACGTATGTAACTTTTAAAGATGGATTGCATACATAAAATATACGGTAAAAATACATGGCTCTAAAAAGGTTAATGTTTAAACAAGAACCAGACGTTAATCAAATCTTAAATGATAATAATAAGATTTTGGTTAAAAAAGTTTTTGGGGGATAACTGCGACTCTGTTGGATTTATGAAGCTAGGTATTAACTTAGTTGCACTTGTGTTGATTTAACAAGACTTACCATACACATGTGAAGTCTGCATGTAATCAAGCCCGGAGGCGTGCTCCCCTTGTGGGTAGTCAGTGCGGTTGGACGTGCGTGCGCTCATCTCTCCGGTTTCGTTCAGCTTGGCTTCCCGCGGCAGGTCCGGCGATTTCCACACACAGATGTAGTACACGGAGAGCAGGATCGCGGCCAACGACACGGATAGCAGGTACGCCAGCACAGTCAGCACGCGCACCACTTTACTCGCTGGCTTCTGCTTGTAGATGTCCCGCGTCGCCTGTGCGCCGACCTCCTCTGAGGCGCTGTCCTCCTCCGTTTGACCACTCTGACCACAAACCGACATCCTGCTATTGCTCTACATGTTTTAATACAAGAGACGAATTTCGATTAAAAAATAAAATGTATGTGTCCGCGAATGGCACGTGTAGCATCCGCGGTCGGGTGGAGTGAGTGCGGCGAGCCGGCGCGGTGGAGCGGCCGCTATCCCGACAGCGCGACGTCCGCCGCCGCGCTGACTCCCGCGCTATTCGCCAAGCCGATCAACTACACACGTCACAAATTTATTATAAAAGCTACAAACCACCGACGAGTCTATTACGTTTTATACCTTTATAAAGATGTTTCAATCTGTTCGCTAATCGTATGTTCTCCTGAATTTCTTTACTTATACGTAGGTGCTTGTGTGAGTTTAGCAATGCAGCGTACGGTGGAATAGTTTGTGACTACGTAGAGCTATCCGCAATGAGTAGGATCCATGATATTCTGATGAAACATAATTTCAAGAATTTATTTCAACACATATCATATACATATCCAAAACTTGTATTGGATAAAGGGAGGATTATTATTTTATTTATTACTAGACTAGATGTGCCCGCGACTCCGTCCGCGTGGAAATTCGGAAACAGCAAAAGTATTTTTAAATTGTTTTTAATATATTAGCATTAGCTAAGATTGAGCGAATTCGATTTAGTAGTTTTTACGCCATGCCGTACTATTTTATTACATGTATAGCTGTTGCCCGCGACTTCGTCCGCGTGTATTTCGGATAAAACACCAGTAGTAAATTGAACTTTTAACAGAAAAAAATACCTACCAGGCAGGCTTTTTTAAGTAGGTTAAAAATCTTTAAACCACTTATTTAACTAAGAATACTTTCCGGTATTAAAAAAAAAACCGCAAAAATTGAACGGTAATTACGGAAGTTACAGAAAGTCTATTGAAAATAATATATAACTGAAAAAGTATAACATAAATAAATCCGTTTTGTGCGTTTCTGAGTTCCTGTACATTGAAACTACTGTAGAAAAAAAAATACCAAGGATAAAAGACAACCGTGACGACCTGATTGGCGCAGTGGCTAAGAGATTGGTTGTGGGTTCGATTCCCGCAAAAAAAGTGTGATCCGTAGATGTTTGTCCCGAGTCTGGGTGTTTGTGTAAGTGAAATTTCAAGTTTGTGAAACGCACCCACGATACAGGAGAAATTCCTAGTGTGGGGCGGCGTTTTAGAAACCTATACAATACAACCCATTTCTATTATTTTGGATATTTTGTCTGTGTGTCGGTTTATTCGTAATTAAGTAAAAATAGGGAATCATTGCAGTTGACTCTTATAAAAAATATTGTTATAAAACATACGACAACGACACGCTTGTATTCCGCGAAGGCGTAGGCAGAGGTGCACATATTGTACCTACTCCCACAATTTCGCTAGGTTTGGTGTAGATACCAATGTATCAGTATCTCAACAGACAAAATTTATAGAGAACTCGTGACCTAAGAGTAAGCGTCGTACGATTGTGTGTACGACGCTTACTCTTAGGTAGCGTTTGCGAGAAGCAGCTAAGTATTCGTAAGATTAAAGGCTACTTTAAGACTGCGTGAGTCAATGGTAATGGTTGATGTTGATGGTCATGGCTAAGCATAAGGCTGTACACTCAGCCGAAATCGTTATACACAGGATAGAAAATCTATCTTGCTGCTAGAATGTCCGCCTCAATGATGTTACAGCTGAAGGATGCCTTTGAGCTAGAAGTCGTTAAATTACTTTGACAGAAATAAGTTCCAGAGAACCGTATGTGTTACTTGCTGCGAGAATTACAATTGTCTATGAGGTAATGAGAAAAAATCTATATCTATACATATAATAAAATCGTAAACGACCCGTGTCTGTACATTCAATTTTAAAAAAGAAAAACCATTTATACCGCCGTACCCATACTGGCGCGGCGTGATTTGGAAGTTTTACTTCATCTATATCTTATAAACCAATTTCTTTATTTTTTTTTATATAAAATAGGTATTAAAGTGTACTTTTTGAATATTTGTGTTTGATAACGATATATCTATGTGAAATACAATATATTTATATATTGAATACACTTTGAAGAAATGCCTAACGATTAAACACGTTATTGTGGCTAATTTATAAAAGATAGATATATACTATTGAAGACTTTTTTGTAGATCTTTTAGAGACCATCATTTTTGTAATACATACTTTTAGTGTATGATCGACGTATGCGAGGATAAGAGCTCGAAAGCGCATTTTCATCCGACTTGCTTCAAATTTATCGTTACTGCTCAGCTCTTATGTGTTTTAGCGTTACATTATATAGCCTATAACCTGCCCAGGTGTATGGACTACAATCGTACCAAGTTTGGTTAAAATCGTACCAAGTTTGGTTAAAATCCCTTTAGTAGTTTTTGACCCATGCGTGCACATACAGACAGACAGACAGACAGACAGACGGACAGACAGACAGACAGACAAAAAATTTACTGATTGCATTTTTGGCATCAGTATCGATCACCAGTCATCCTCCAATATTTATTTTGAATATATATTCAATGTACAGAATTGACCTCTCTACAGTTTTATTATAAGTATAGAGGCTAATTTATAAAAGATAGATATATACTATTGAAGACTTTTTTGTAGATCTTTTAGAGACCATCATTTTTGTAATACATACTTTTAGTGTATGATCGACGTATGCGAGGATAAGAGCTCGAAAGCGCATTTTCATCCGACTTGCTTCAAATTTATCGTTACTGCTCAGCTCTTATGCGTTTTAGCGTTATATTATATAGCCTATAACCTGCCCAGGTGTATGGACTACAATCGTACCAAGTTTGGTTAAAATCCCTTTAGTAGTTTTTGACCCATGCGTGCACATACAGACAGACAGACAGACAGACAGACGGACAGACAGACAGACAGACAAAAAATTTACTGATTGCATTTTTGGCATCAGTATCGATCACCAGTCATCCTCCAATATTTATTTTGAATATATATTCAATGTACAGAATTGACCTCTCTACAGTTTTATTATAAGTATAGATTACTTATTATAGTAATTATTATTTTAAGTCTTTCTTTTTTCCCTCGAGCTAACTACCATGCGGAAGATACCCAGGCTTTTATAAGGCTTACGTATTAGGTATGCTGTATGTGTATGTAGCTCCTTTGTCAGTAGATATCTATTCTACTGACAAAGGAGCATTAACGTAGTGCGAGGTCTATTTAAATTGATTGTGTTGTTCATATTTGTAAATTGTAAATATGCTAGTTATTACGATTTTGCTATATTTTTATTTGTTGGTAGTTTATTCTAACTACAGATTATTCCAAAACAAATTAAAAATGTGTTTACGGAATAAAAAGAGAAACCTTTTTGAAGAGTCAAGTATTGTTTTATGATTTGATAATACTTATTACGTCATAAGGCTGTAGACAAAATAGTTGGCGAGTGATTTTAAAGGAAACCACTCAAGTGTTATGTTCAAGCAGGGCGTGCGTCTGTGTGTCACGAGTACGAGCCTTAGACGTTGTTTCGACATTCCTTCACATTTACGAGATACCTATATAATTTCCACCGTAATGGATATCAGCATTGTATATTATGCTCTAAGATACCCAAGATATTGGATGAGACTAATTAAGGTAGAAGTCATCCATAGATAGGATAACAAGATCCTGTCTACTATTTTCTTAAAAAAAAAACGCTCATTACTCGGAAAATATCAGTGGATTAAGGAGCAAAAATCGGACCCAGTCCAGCAATCCTTTAATCATAATTCCGAATACATAGAATTATAGGTGACTTGGTAACTACCTATCTCTACGTGAATAGTCCTCTACAACTTCTACTGGCTGTAAACTTTTTATGTTGTTATGTGCAGGTTTCGACTAAAACCATTTTGGAATTCCTGGTGTATTACAAATTGGTTATTGTTGGAAATATAAGCTTCCTTTTTAGTTTTGCCACAGTCGCAGTCGGGCAGTATATCTACTGCACCTTAATAATATCTAGAGCGCTAGGAATAAAATGAAATCGCAAAGAACATGTTTGCATGAATAATATAATCTGATTTTAGTTACATTATTTAATGATTAGCTATTCTAAATTGTCTTAACATTGGCGGGATTGACACGAATGTATAATCTCATTTTTCAGCGCATGATGCCACGCCAATATCAATATTTGTGAATTATAATTCTATGAATCAGATGACCGAGTTTCCTAGTTCCCAAATACTTACGTAATGAAAAGCTTTTGGTCTTATACTGATGTTGCAATTGACGATTAGATTAGTGCATGTCGTTCGAGTCTTTCAAGGATGGATGAGGATGAGGCGACAATAGTTAAGTTTGTTGTTTCGTCAAACATCAATAAAAAGATGTTTCTATTTTACCTAAATGATAGTAGTTACATGGTTTTAATTTATTTTTATTTTAAACTTGCCATTACCGCAGGCATCACTAGAGCTTGTGGTAAAATTATTCATCGTGCATTAAGTTACGACTTGCAGTACGACTAAGAATGGTATCAACCAATCTATTCGTATTTGTATCGTATTCGTTATAATTATTATTCGTAAATCTCGTTGAAAAGATCAGGAAGAAACCACAAGGCTAGTTGATAGTAAACAAAGTAGTTCGACCTGAATTTTATGACGCTTGATGTAAATTAACATTCGAGAGGCCATAAAACAACCAAAAAGATATGGCGCCTGGCGCCCACACAACTCGCCGCTGCCGCCGCGCGCCGCCGCGCGCCGGGACGCTGGTGTGCTCTGTGTTCTATAGCTGATCGTATTAAATACTTAAACATTTAATCTTCCAATGAATATGCATTTTCTAGAGCCCGATTACTTAGTCCGCATCATTTGTACATAAATTAACCACATTCGCGAGTAAACTGCCCACGGGAGCGCAGGGAGTTCATCCATTAGACATAATTGAATCGTTGCCCGCGGCACAGCCGGCGGGGACTGTGTACTCGCTTGTATTGTTTCATGTCTAGCAATCAATCATCCTTATAATGGACAAGAAGTTATCGCTTTGGGACATGAGGGAATATTTAGGAAATTTTCCCATACGTCCCAAATTTATTTAATACCTAAGTATCGACGTTTTCGCATGAGAAACATCAAAAGTTGGGTACAAACTATATAATGGTGAAATAATATAAAGCAGGTGCATTTTTACGAAACATGTTGATTATGTTAAACTTATCGTCAAAATTCTTCGTGTCTTTTTCAACCGACTTCAAAAAAAGGAGGAGGTTATCAATACGACTGTATTTTTTTTTTTTTTATGTTTGTTACCTCATATCTTGCTCATGATTTTGATGATTCTTTTTTTATTTGAAAGCTAGTGCTTCCCGTGTGGTCCCATTGTCACCATTTCAATACCTGATGATGGAATCTTGTAGAAATCGGGGGAACTCTTCAATAAATAACAGCAGATTAACCGCGATTGTTGCTATAGCATATCTAAGCATTGTTTACGCCATCACACAACATAATATCACGCCTGTACTCACTACAAAGGTTATAAAAACAATTCCGAAAAAAAAATGTTCAAGGTCACTTACAACGTTTTACAAAAAAAACGCAATACTGAAAAATAATTAGATGTTTGTTCTAATGAGATATTCGGTTATATGAACAAAACTCTTCAAATTTCATGCGTCCTAATTATGTAAGCTGATCCGTGATCGCGGTACTGTCCCTGGGTAACCGTGACCCTGGAACGTAAAGGGCTATTGAAGGAACACTGTGGATGAGTATGACAGTAGTATGACTGTCAGTACAAGTCTGACAGTCCCTCCACCCAGGGTGGGAGGACTCATTGGATGATTTTGCCTCGTAAATAAAAGGTGTATTATGACTTACTTATGTACTACTGACTTACTTATCTACCTTCATTATCGGAAGACAGATTTCGTAGTCTTGTCATTTCCTGCAACGATCTATCGTCGTGTGGTTTATTATATTTCACTAAATACCCATTTCACAAAACAAAATTTAAATCGCTAAAATGGTCATATAAATAGCAAAACCACATTAGCAGAATCTTAAGCTAAAAAATCGGGAAATAAAAAATTTTAAATACAAAATTATAACCTCCTTCAAAAAACTCAAAAGTGAAAAATAATATTTTATCACTTCACTTTACATAAGCGAAGTGGAAGTCGGCGCCAAATCCCAACATCCATTAAGCGATTCAGAAAAATAGTACTTATGAGAATGCTGCCATACGTGCGTGGTTCATAGTTTAAAAGCTAACACTATAAACTAAGCGAACGCATAGGATTTGGCGCCGACTTCCACTTCGCTTATGTAAAATGAAGTGATAAAATATTATTTTTCACTTTTGAGTTTTTTGAAGGAGGTTATAATTTTTTATTTAAAATTTTTTGTAAGCTGCATATACAGATACAAGTAGTAGTAACCACATAAGTATTTATGTTTTTGCTGATCTTAATCTTATAGGTACATATATTACTTATATAAAAGCTATTATCCTGCTAATGCCGCGGTTCCGTCACAGCAATAGGTCGTTAACTTCAATGTGTATTAAATACACAAGTCAGTTTCAACACTGTATTGCTCGAGTTAATTTGGATTGTTAGTTAGTATATTTAAACAACATTTAAATAACAATTAACACACTACTAACGATTGTCATAAATCATCATTTAAACGACACGTAGCGCCATATACCTACTTCTACAACTTTTCATAACCCACCCTTGAGGGTTGAGTTCTTAAATTTCGACTATGCATGTTTCTTATTTTTAAATTAATATGCTAAACATAAGTTTTGTAGCTCTAGCTTCACAACTGGCGAATTTTTATACAAACTTTCAACCTCTATTTAAAAGCCTTGGTTTAATCTAAAAACAGACAGACTTATTTTCAAATTTAAGGATGTAATTATTAAAATAAACAAAATAAGTAATATCTATCCCATGAATACACAAGACTGCAAAAAGGCAATAGTTCAAACACACACACACACACACACACACACACACACACGCACACGCACACGCACACGCACACGCACACGCACACGCACACGCACACGCACACGCACACGCACACGCACACACACACACACACACACCCTCACACACACGCACACACACCCTCACACACACACACACACACACACACACTCACTCACACTCACTATTTTAGAATTTTTAAGTAAGTTTGTTTGTTTAAGTTTTGTTTCTTTTAATTTTATATTAGATTTTACTTGTTATTCCTTTTTTTAATCCTTATTTTAAATTCCTTTTTAAATATTAATTTTTTTGCACACCACATTTACCGATTTATAATTTACTACTGAAGAGCGGGGCCTCCTAACACAGGTATTACTTATACTTAAAAGGAGATCCCTATGTAAGTTTACTGTAAATGTCGCATTAAGTATCTGAAATAAACCTTTTTATTAATTTATTTTAATTATCGAATATTTATAACATATCGTACTCATTCGTTTTCATTGTGATTTACTTTTGCTTTTATCCAATAGCTTTTGTTTGAGAGCTCTTCTCAGGATCTTTCCCGACGGGTTCTTTGGTATCTCATCGACGAAGAAGATACCGTGGAGACGCGAGACTGCTGATAACTGTGGGCAAAAACCGGACAGAAAATTTTACAACTGAACCAGATTACCTACTGTTGTTTTTCTGATAGCAATGAGTCAGTATATGTCATGGCTTGGTATGACCCAAAAGGCACTGTTTCATCACTTATTCAAAAGATGAAGGGTGGGCGTTTTTGAGGGGCTGTCCTTGCTATGGTAGGTGGTAGGTATGACGTACCTACATTTTTAAATAATATAATATCACGATTAAATGTTTTTTTTTATCTTTATCTGTAATCATTTTTGACCTCCTCATATGTATACTTACGCGTGCAGCAGTAAAGTCAAGCAGTTCCTTCTCGGTGACGGTGGCCCCTGGTCTTTTGACGACGAAGGCGGTGGGCAGCTGTCCGGCCCGTTCGTCGGGCGCGCCCACCACGCCGCACTCCGCCACACCAGGGTGGCCCAGGACTATGTTCTCCACCGCAGCCGGGGCCACCTATATATGTCAAAATAAGATACCCCAAAAATAAAGTAGCTTGCTCATATTGTAACTGACAAAAACCGTATCCTAAGACCTAAACACGTATCGACCAAGAGATTATCATATCTGGCCATCTGACAACTATTCCAGATGTTTTTTTCATGTGTTCGTTAATACTTAAATCAAATTTGAAAATAATAAGGCATACATGTTCTATTCATTTATTCAATAACAATTTTTACATTGTGTCTGAATTTCTATAACTAAATATATCCTAAAAATCATACATGCGATCTATTTTTAAATCATAACGAAAATACATGGAGTGTCTGAGCCGCTTTTGTTCGATTTTGTCATGTTGCTAGCTAAACCAATAATGTAGAAAGTAAATACGTAATCATGGTAGTGCCTTTAGTACCAAGATGCCTCTTTATTATTTACATTCTACACGATCACTTGACTTGAACTAAATTAACGACTACAATGTCATTTTTTATTCATGTATGTAAGTCCAACAATCATTGTCAACACTGCACAGGATAAAGGTTATTTTACCTGATGCCCCTTATACTTGATTAGTTCCTTTAGCCGGTCCACGATGAAGAAGCAGCCGTCTTCATCGTAGTAGCCCACATCTCCAGTCTTCATGTAGCCCTCGTCGTCAAACATGGCGCGAGTGGCAGCCTCGTTCCCGGCGTAGCCTTTCATAATGAGCGGCCCTTTCAGACAGATCTCACCATTTTCATTAGGACCTAACTTTTCACGAGAGTCTACGTCAACAACCTGTAAATTCAATATTATCATGAACAATGCACGGACAGTGTAGTCTTACAGGTTCTATATAAGTAGAATTTATCTCCTCCTATTTAAATAACGAAATGTTTACATTAATTAGACCAGATTTTGATGAAACCGAACAGTAATGTTGCTTATAAATCAGAATAACATAGCCTTAAGTTTATAAATATAAATGAAGTAGCATTTATTTTAAAATTAGTTATTTTTATAATCATTCATCCGTATCATCAGTATTACCTACTTAACTTAATTTTGTTTTGATATATATCTGAGAAATGTTACCTTAGCTTTCACACCCTGTAGAGGATAGCCTCCACTTCCGGGTTTTCTCATCATTTTCTCATCATCAATGTCCTTCGTGGCAGCCAGTGACGTCTCTGTCATGCCGTATGCTTGGAATATACCCTTACAGTTACGCATGCTGTCGATAAAAAATGTATAATACGAGTAAGGATTACCTGTAATCATCTTAATTATTTACTGATCTCTCAAGTTCAACTTGAGGCTAGTTGATAAAAGTGAAAGGACGGTCCACGGATGTGGTAATGTCAAATGACGGGAGCTGTACTAGTGTATAGTCAGTCTAGTGTATCAATGTCAATCAATGATTAAAATGAATAGGGAAATGATTTTTTTTGGAGTATACTTATTACATAATATTTAAAGTACTAATCGTTACCGCTTCATTGCCAGATCGATGGTTTCTGCAGAGAGCGGAGCGGCGCCGCACCAGACCGATGTGATGGAGGATAGGTCATACTTCTCCACTATGGGCGCCTTGCCTAAGAACACCACGATGGGCGGCACAGCGGCCAAACTGGTTACCTACAACAGTTTGATATCATTTAACAAGTTAGCACCATTAATGATGTCACGGGACATCAATTTCTTATTCAGGTTCTCGATAATGTAAGATTTTCTATATTCATATTAGTATAATTGTGTCAGTCTTATTCTCAGTAATCTATATCTTTGGAATTGTTTGGTTGTAGTCTACTGAATAAGCACCTTATGTATTCGAATAGGTCATGGAGGGGTTATGCCTACATAGGGAAACGCTGCTGCCCATCCCCCCGGAATATCCCTTAGTCACCTCTTACGCCTTAGTCCCACGAGAGGAAAAGGGGTGGTCTATTCTAGGCAGGAAACCACACGGCAAATATTTGAATGGGTAGAATCAATTCTTAAAGAACAATCAAATTGAAGTTGAAATGAATACCTTGTACTCCTGTATCGTGCCTAAGTACTTGAGCGGGTTGAATCCGTTTAGATACACCAACAGTTTTTTTAGTAAGATGTAGTTAATGGATGACATCAAGCCATATACATGATACCATGGCGCTATTGTTAGTAATTTTGTGTTCGGGGGGTTCTTTTCTGATCTGAAACAGTTTCAAACGTTATTTGTTTCGAAAACATACTAAGTACATGGCGTCTTCCTTCCACAATGGATAGTTCTGCAATGCTAGCTCAAAGTAACCCCGGAGATGTTTAAAATGTGTCAGAACTAGAGAGAGCTCCAATGGGGCAACCAACAAATCTGTAGAAAGTTACATCCAATGCCCGGTAATATAAAAAAAAAGGAATGAATCAGTTAAGTTATTAGTTAGTTAAGTAATACATTATTAATGTAGTCAATTGCACCCACCAAAACGCACAATATTATGTTTCCATACTCCGTCGTGTCCATAAAGATGTATTCTGAGGATTTAATCTTTTAACCAGTGTTCGTCATTTAGCCACCAGGGGCGCTTTTTCCGACACATTACAGTAAAATTAATTTGAGAATTGAAAGCTACTAAGAAAGAACACAGATATCACAAAATATATTAATAATAAAAACGAATAATAAGATTGACTAAAAAAACGACAAATTATCTTAAGTAGGTACTAGATTGGTTTAGCGAGGAACTTATAAACAACATTTTCTAGTTTATAGCAGAAGCACAGGCAAGGCTGGAAATATTTATATCGTATTATAAAAATAATAGTAGGTATGTACGAGTTGTAGGTCAAATCAACTGATTGCATATTAAGTATACATATATTATAACTAGCTGTTGCCCGCGACTTCGTCCGCAAGAAATCAAGAATTTCGGGTAAAAAAAACACCAGTAGATTAAATTCAAAAGCAAGTGCGAACGGCACCTCACCATCGAGTGAACGAAATATGCGCTTCTAAAGCCTTAATTTCACAGATAGTCTGATATGCCGCACTATTCTTAATAATCATGATGCTAAGTTTTGATATATATTTGAGTATGCGTGGTTCGTTATTTTGTATTTAAAGCAACTAGAATATTTCATTATTACGTGATATACAACCATGCAGTTGATAACATCCTATAGTTTAGTATGCCGTGATATATTTATTCTTTTCAGTAAAGTGTGGGACTTTGTGAGGTAGACAGCGACGCAAAAGTTGAAGGTACAAGTAAACATACCTAATGTCATGATTACATGATAATTGTTTAAATTCATACTTACGCAAAACTGATCGCCGAATATAAGACGTTGAGGTGCGTGAGCATCACTCCCTTGAGCAACCCAGTCGTTCCTGATGAATAAAGGATGTAGGCCACGTCCGACCAGCCCTGCACCTCTTCTGGTTCGTACTCATACGGATTCACATGTATTGTCACACTTTTGTAATCAATGATACCACTTGCAACCAGCTTACCATTAATTTGTATAATTTTTTGGATACAAGACACTGATTTAATGGTATCGATATTTCTTTTTAATCCTACTTCAGAGGCAATTAATATTGTTGGTCTTGATATATTTAGCACGTGCGTCATTTCGTCTGAAAATAAGCAGTCAGTATTTATTCAGCTCTTTTATTTATATTAAGTCTCCATTTTACAATTCTAAAAAATTACTCTAAATGTCCTGTTTATGGAACACCATGCTAATTGTCCATTTTTTAAATAAATTAGCAGAATTGAAATGCACGATTTCTTTTATACTAGAGGCTACTGTATTCTGAGCTAGACGCGAGGTGTGCTAGGATGTAATCAAATCCCATGTAACTAATTCAGACTTGCAAAACAGACTTTATGTGTTAATAAACTGCTATAGCCATAGTCTTGCTACTTAGTCGTCGTCCCATCGGACTATAAGAGTAAGGGAATAGGGAGTGCACTTGTGTCTGCGCGCATACTTGTGCACTATAATATCTCCTGCGCAGATGGCTAGTCTCAGCTGAGACAGGCCGCCGTGACCGAAATTCGGTCAGGAGGACATTACTTAGTATAAATAGCAAGTTATAAGTAACTAAGTTCATAAAAACAAAACGCTGTATATTTTACCTAACCTTTTTTTATTGTAAGTATAAACAACCAACAAATTCTCGAGCTGAGTATCTAAATGAAACCTTTCAGTCTGACAATCTTACACATCTACATGTACGTGTTACTAGTACAGTCAAAGTGTAAACAACGAGCCAAGTCAAGGTAATGAATACCTCCAGTTAATGGTGAACTTAACTACTACTTTAAGTAACGCGTGGGAGTTCGCTATTGTTTGCAATATTTTTGTTATGTAGCTAACGATTGTTCACAACCACTTTTTTCACGTCTACGTATTAATTAATATATTTGGTTTATAATGAATTATTAATCATGTTTGTTTGTTTATAAATATGACAATACCTTTAGTGTATAGCACGTTGAGTGTGGTGATGGTAGCGCCACAGCACAGCACGGCCAGCGCGGTCGGGAAGAACTCATCTCTGTTCTCACTGCACAGAGCAATCACATCTCCCCTCTTCACTCCCAGCTTCTTAAGTCCAGTCGCAACATTTACGGTCTCTTGTAGGATTTGCTTAAAGGTAATTTTATGACCGGTGTCGCCATTGATCTGTGTAATAAAAGTTTTTTATTGTAGTAGCACTAACGTCTTCCTGACAGAATTTCGATCACAGCAGCTAATCGCGACCAAATACACAATATTTTTTTCAATTGAATTAATTGATAGAAGTTCTCTACGTCTCCTAGGGTCTCCTATTTTGGAAGAATCTTATCCAGATTTTATAGAAGAAAAAATTCAAAATTTCAATATAATTTCGGACAGACTATTCAAAATTTCCATGCATTCGGCCATTACTTTGATTCGATATTGCTGTTTCGGCCCAAAATTTACTTACAATCTGCGGTCAACCCCATTGTGGAAGCATACCCAGCTTTTGGAAAAAATTGATCAAATTATCCGGACCACCCTAACGTCGATTTTGAATATTTCCTTGGACGACCGAGCTTGGTCCCAAGCCACGCTTCCAGTCCGTTTGGGTGGTTTAGGAGTTCGTACAGTTTCAAGTTTAGGTTTACCGGCATTTCTCTCCTCAGTCCACAGTACTGAAAAATTAACCAGAAGAATTCTAGCTTCTTGCTTGGTTAATTTTGAGGTATCGTGCTTAACTGAGGCAGTGTCAGCTTGGAAAATGGCTTGCCCAAACACTGATCTCCCGAACCAGCTTTTCTCCCAAAGGCAGTGGGACGAGCCGCTCTGCAGATTGATACGGAATGAATTGATTAATACGTCAATCAATACTGCTGAGCGCGCTCGTCTGCTGGCTGTGGGTGAATGGGAGTCGGGCCTTTGGTTACAGGCACTTCCGTCGCCCAACATTGGAACAATGTTGGACGACAGCACATTCCGCGTAGCTACTAGTTTGCGCTTAGGGGCTCCTAGTGTTGCTCCTCATCGATGTCACTGTGGTGAAGCAGTCGACAGCCTCGGACGGCATGGTCTGTCCTGCAGTAGGAGTGCTGGTCGCATACCAAGACACGCTACCTTGAATGACATCATCCGTCGTGCTCTTGTCACCGCCGGCGTACCAGCTGTATTAGAACCAAATGGCTTGGTACGTGACGATGGAAAGAGACCAGATGGTATGTCGTTGTTGCCATGGAAATTAGGAAGGCCTTTGGTGTGGGACGCAACGTGCGTCGATACCCTTGCACCTTCTCATGTTTCTGGATCAGCAGTTTGCGCTGGCACTGCTGCTGCTGCTGCGGAGACCCTTAAGCGGCGAAAATACAATAATCTGATTGGGAATTGTATTTTTGAGCCGTTTGGGGTCGAAACATTTGGGCCATGGGGTCCGAGCGCCCGAGCCTTATTTAAAGATCTTTCAAAACGTTTAGTCGATGCTTCGCGTGATCAGAGGGCTGGTTTGTTTTTAGGTCAAAGAATCAGTATTGCCATTCAACGTGGCAATGCTGCCAGTTTTCTGGGCACGTTTCCTTTTGACAACGATGAGGAAGAATACTTCGATGCTTTTTAATTTTATATTTAAGTTGTAAGTAGTTTTTAAAGGAGGTAGAATTTAAATGTGTATATGTATATAATTATTTCTCTTATAATAAAGGATCTTATTGAATTAAATTGAGTGCAAACACAGGTGGACTCTTAGGCATAGTTCGTTTTGAGTTGGATCCGTTGAGCTTATATAATATTTTCTGAATTCCAGGTAAGTAATATAAGGAAGAGTAAATGATTACTTATAGCTAACTAACTACTTACATGTTAATCAAGTTTTATATTATTATTTTTTTCGGGACACGTCCTCCGCTCGAGCCCTAACACCTGTAAGCTAGGATCTACAATGAAACCCATTAAGAACCATAGGGGCAACGAAGCTCGTGGCGTCCCAGAGAAATGAATTGACTGTCTTGGAACCCGCAGCGAAATTAATCATAAAAAGATATATAGGAGGAAGTTCCCACTTCCCTCCATAGCAAGCGGGAGACTCAAAGACTAAAATGCTAAAAGCATATTTTAATTTGAATCTGTACACTGTTTTGATTTTTCAAGGCTAGATAACACCAGAATATTGGCAAAATACTGCTTCTTGGATCGCTTCTTTCTCCGATATCAACTTTCCGGATCTGTTTGTATCGTAGATCTACGGGGTGCCAGTCAGAAAGCCTCCTAGTGGCGCACCCCGGGCAACGGCAACACCAAATGCCCACCCGCCTGCGGGTGGACATCTGGGTTTGACGGCTAAGGTTCTACACTGATAAGGGTTCGATTCGGTCACTGAGCATCCCAGATGGGCGGTGAAGGAATCGGGCCCAGCACTCGGTGTGGAACTTCCCGCCCGCCGAGTGATCTCCCCACCCTCGCAACCTGCCCAACCCCTATCTCCTCGTATTCCACTCTCCCACCTACTCCTCCATCACCCATCCATCCACCCCACGCTTAAACCACATCCCATCTATACCTCCTATCCTACCCCTACTCGACATCCATCACACCCACCCCATCCCATCCATACCCATATCCACACCCATACTGCCGAGGGCCAGAGCAGTGTGGGTTACCAAAAAAAAAAAAAAAAAATTTTCTTCTGCCCAAAACGACGACAATGGAGGCACAATTTGCAACAGAACTACCCCAGGAGGGTACCACGCGTAGTGGAGAATCCCTCACCGAGCATAGCTCGGTCTGTTCCTCGTATTCTGGGGGGAACAACAAATCGTGCGTGGAGCCAGGTTCGAGCCTGGACCTAACTACCCTTGCTGAGGCTATGCCGGAAACATCAGCAAAACAACCTACACACAACACCACCAGCATGACTACATGGAGCCTAGTCACCCACAAGAGCTCTTGCAAAAGAGCCGCTGTTAGGGAGGCGACAGCTCCAGCAGACACTAGGTTGAAGGGTCAACCAGAACGCAGTCGCCCTAACGAGCGCGCGAGACGGAAGGCCCCTAAACCAAACAAACGCAAAACCACACCCACCGAGCACACACACGCAGCAGCGGCAACGCAGCGCGACCCTGCGCCATCTACCTCGAAAGAGGAAAAGATGGTGCACAAAGACTCGGCACCACCACCACCTCAACAACCCAACCAGCCCAAACAGCGACGAGCCCCAAGAGGCAATCGTGGTCGGCGGACTGCTGCGGCGGCGACCCCAGCCCCTGAAAAGGAGCAACTTGAGCACGGGTGTAGTCTGGCAGAGCGCGCTTCAACGAAGCGTGCACGCCTGGACGACACCCGATCGCCCAGGGGGGAAGCCAAACGCGCGAAAACCGACGCGAAGCCTAAGCGGGCAGTTAGCTATGCAGATGCGAGTCAATCGCATCTGAAAGTAGCGGTCATAACTGTCCCGCCAAGGGATCTCTCGCAGAGCCAGGCAGAGCAGCTTAGAGAAGCTATTGATGATAGCATCGTACAAGCTGTCCTGTCTCCTTTGTCTCCGAGCGTGCAGGCTCCATCTTTCCGCGGACGCCCCTTCCTTAAGGATGGGGTACTAGCGATGTGGTGTGAGGACGCAAACGCTCTAGGCTGGCTGGAGAAAGCGGTAACCACCATCCCATCACCAATACCCGGCACCAGTCTGGCTGTCATAAGGCAGTCGGAACTGAAGAAGCGCGTCAAGGCCGGACTTCTACTGCACACCCGCATCACCGACGCCGGAACGCTGCAGAGGATACTTTGTGCCCAGAACCCCTGGTACAAGGTAGACTCCTGGCAGTGTTACGTCATGACGGTGGACGACAAGGCCGGGGACGAACAATCGAGGGAAAAGGTTGTCCACCTGGTCCTAGGAATTCCCGAGGACCAGAAGCAGGGCATCATAGACCGAGACCGTCGCGTAGCCCACATATCTGGGAGCGGATACATCCGCTTCTTCGATGTGGAGGAGGAAGCGACGGTTGAAAACAAACCAGCAGAGACGGGTGAGACCACGGCAAAGGAGACATCCACCCCGAAGCCGTCCACCTCAGCTCCCCAACAGGGTCCGAGCGAGGTTGCGTCGAACCCGCCACTGGTAATGGGAGAGGAGACTAGCGACGAGGACAATGTTCTCCGCAGTCCCTGACTCCCAGTTAAACATCATCCAGACCAACCTCCAGCACAAACAAATAGCGGCGGCAACCTTACGCAGAGTGCTGGAGGGAAACAACAAGACCGCCGCTCTAATCCAAGAGCCCTGGATCAGAAACAATAGAATCTGCGGTCTGAACAACCTTGGAGGTAAGCTACTGCTAGACACCTCCATAGAAAAACCAAGAACTTGCATCTTCATGCCCAAAACCATAAAAACTACCTTGCTTAACCAATTCTGTTCTAGAGACCTCACGGCAGTGAAAATCATTACAGATAGACAAACAGCCCTTGTGTTAGCCTCAGTGTACATGCCAACCGAAGGTGAAGTTCCTCCCAAGGAACTCGCAGAGCTGGTGCAACACTGTGACATCCACGCCTGGGAGCTGATCATCTCCGCAGATTGCAATGCGCATCACCCGCTGTGGGGAAGTAAGGATACAAACAAAAGGGGTGAGTTACTAACTGAATACCTTTTTCAAACAAACCTCATCATCATGAACAGAGGTACGGAGGCTACTTTTGTTAGCTCTAGATACCAAACGATCATCGACATAACATTGGCGACGAGTGCGGCGGCGGAACTAATAAAGGGATGGCACGTATCCAACGAACCATCCTTCGCGGACCACCGCCGAGTATGTTTCCAGATAATATACAAACAAACAAACCCGGTTCCATATCGCAACCCCCGCAAAACCGATATAACCAGGTACACAAACCAACTCACCAAAACACTAAGTGACATACAGTTGCCAGACACAACACTTAGTACAAGCAACATAGAAACAAACGTACATAATTTAACCACCGCTCTTGTAAACTGTTACGAACTGGCATGTCCGACTGTAACACCTAAAGATCCGGGCAAGAGTTCCTGGTGGGGGCCAGAACTGGAACGCTTACGGAGAAAATTAAGGGCGCTGTTCAATCGAGCGAAAAACACCAGAGCCGAGGAAGACTGGGACAACTATAAAATAGCACAAAAACACTACAAGAAACGTATCAGATTCCGCAGCAGCGAAAGCTGGCACAATTTCTGTAGCAGCATTAACTCAACGAACCAAGCCGCGAGAATAAAGAAAATTCTCGGCAAGGAAACCTTGACCTTATGGGCTCCCTTAAAAAGGCTGACGACACCTACACAAACACAGAAGTCGAAACCAATGCACTACTGCTCGAAACACATTTTCCCGGATGTCAAATCACGACAGAATCCGGATGGCCAGACGAGCACCACAGCAAACCCACACCCCAGGAATGGGAAATAGCGGCCAAGGTAGTAACTGCAGATAAGGTGGCATGGGCCCTGAAAAGCTTCAAGCCCTTTAAATCTGCAGGACTGGATGGAATTTTCCCAGGACTACTACAATGGCAAACAAATCAGACAACGAAGTACCTTACACCAATATACAGGGCATGCATAGCCTTCAAATATATACCTAAAATATGGAGGGAAGCGAAAGTAGTATTCCTACCAAAACCTGGTAAGGATGACTACACACAAGCAAAATCCTTCAGACCTATCAGCCTAACGTCTTTTCTACTAAAAACACTGGAAAGACTAGTGGATCGACACTTACGGGATGGAGTTCTAAAAACCGAACCACTACATCCCCAACAACACGCCTATAGGAAAGGTAGATCAACAGAATCGGCCCTGCACCTGGTGGTGCACAAAATCGAATCCGCCGTTAACAATAAATCATCAACTCTCGCAGCGTTCATAGACATAGAGGGAGCTTTTGATAAAACCACACACAACAGCATCAACCATGCCCTACAAAGATACAAAGTAGAACCAGTAATAGCAGACTGGATCACCGAACTAGTCAGCAAGAGGGCTGTCCAAATAGAAGTGAACACCACAACAAGGGCTAAAGTGGCCAGAGGATGCCCACAAGGGGGTGTCCTATCACCACTTCTATGGAATATGGTAGCGGACAGCCTTCTGAGAAGACTAAACGATCAAGGCTATACCACCATTGGGTACGCAGACGACCTAACCATACTGATAAGTGGGAACGCAGAGAACATACTGTGCGAAGTAATGCGTTCCGCTCTTCGCATTGTAGAAGACTGGTGTGACGAACACCAGCTGTCAGTTAACCCAAAGAAAACAGAACTTATCCTTTTCACCAACAAAAGGAAGTTACCAGAACTCCAACTACCAAAGTTATTTAATACCAAACTCTCCCTATCAACTCAAGTAAAATATCTGGGCGTTATACTTGATAGTAAACTAAACTGGGCGAGTCACATCATGGAAAAAACAAAGAAGGCCTGCATAACGTTCTACCAGTGTAAGAGACTAGTTGGTAAAAGATGGGGTCTCAACCCGAAGATAACACTTTGGCTGTACACTGCAGTTATCAGACCCTCTCTGACCTACGGGTCAGTGGTATGGTGGCCCAGAACACAACTTACCACAGTAAAAATTAAACTCCAAAGCCTGCAACGCCTTGCAAGCATTGCAGCGTCAGGATGCATGAGAACCACTCCATCAGCCGCTCTAGAGTACCTGCTAAACCTGAAACCTCTACACCTTGTCATACAAGAGGAGGCACAGGCGGCAGCACTCAGACTGAGAGCCAACGGACTATGGAAACAAAACATATTGACAACGCACTCAACCGTCTTGAAGGACATCCTCAAGGAGGTTCCACTCCTTGAGGCGCCTATAGACAGAACGATGTGTCATCATGTTTTCGATAGAAGATACAATATCCAACTTACAGCAGAAATGCAGGATAACTCTGGCACAGGTGAAGTTAGGATATATACAGATGGCTCCAAAACCTCACAGGGAACCGGAGCGGGAGTCTTCTCGAACGACCTTAACATTAAAATCTCGACCACCCTAGGTAAACTTAATACTATATTCCAAGCAGAATGTATAGGCATCACCAAAGCAGCACAGGCGGTTGCAGCCAGAGACGTCAGAGGCTACAATATTAAAATTGTGTCAGACAGTGCATCCGTCCTTCAAGCTCTACAAAACAATACCATAACCTCTGTCCTAGTACTGGAATGTCACGACGCACTCCAGTCCATCGCAGACACAAACAGTGTAACTCTGCAATGGATTAAAGGACATAGCAACTCACTGGGCAATGACGCAGCCGACGAGCTGGCTAAAAGGGGATCAAGGACGACGGTATATGGACCGGAACCACTACTGCCGCTACCCCTGGGACAAGTCAGATCTTGGCTGCGGCTGAAAACAGAACAAAACCACCAAACAGAATGGAGGAACGGTGTAGGATGCAGGCAGACAAAGAATGCAATTCCGGTACTTTCGAAAAAGTTTGCCCGCAACCTCACCAGACTAAACAGGGACGAAATCCGTATAGTACTAGGTACAATAACCGGACACTGCCCTCTGAACAAACACCTTTTTACCATAGGTGTGACGGACAGCCCTCTATGCAGAGGCTGCATGGAGGCAGAAGAAACGCCACAGCACGTACTCATGGAGTGCGGAAGTGTGGACGACCAACGGGCACGCATTCTCCAGCGTCCAGCATCGCTACCGGAAGCTTGTAGCAGCCTGAAAAGGCTGCTCGCATTCTGGGACGAGCTGGGATGGCTGGAGTAGAAGAAAGAAACCCATCACGCACAATGGCCCATTCAAGCGGCTAAGTGCGGATAATGCCCAGCCAAACTAACTAACTAACTAACTAACTAACTATCGTAGATCTACGCGAAGTGGAAGGCAGTGGAGCACGGAAAAATCCAATTTTATTCATTTGTAATCAAGAGGGAACTAGGAGGTTGCCGTAAATTCCGTTCAACTCAAAAACACCTATCCAACGACGTATCACATGTAGCTATTGGAGGATAGGGCCAAAATGGGCATCCTCCTTACGTTTCAGTTGGTTAACTATGGCAATGCTACAGACACCTATCAAAAATTAGTCTACAAAGACGACCTTATTGCAGTAGGTTGTCAACAACGGGGTCCATCCCATTATTACACAGTTAAATTCCAAATTTAACATATATGATATTTGGATGATGAAACCCGAGAAGGTGACGTGGAGACCGTTTCACAAGATCTGAAATTTCTTTAGGACAAACAAAATTCTATTGTTTTGGACCTCAACGTTTTAAAATGTGAAATTTATATGTACTACCGATGGTTAAGACATTTTAATAAAATTTATTGTTATAGTTCCCCAAACTAAAGTGGTGGATAAAAGTTCGCTACGTCTCTTAGGATCTTCTATTTTGGAAGCAATTTATACAGATTTCACCAGAGATTAAAAGTTAAAAATTTCGATTAGATTTCAAAAAATACATTTATTACAATCTTCGATCAAGCGCATTGTGGAAACTTGTACAATTTTTATCCGTACGGTTCCGCACCACCTAATGGAGCGATTTTAAACGTAGCTTTGGACCAAGCTACGCATACTGTCCGGATGGGTGACTTAGGAGTCCGTACTATTTCTAGTTTAGGTTTACCGGCTTTTCTTTTCATACTCCGCAGTACTGAGAAATTAAAAAGGTGAATTCTGGCTGCTCCCTTGAATAAATTTGAAGTATCGTTCTTGACTGAGGCAATATCTGTTTGGAAAATGACTGAAGACCTGTTTGGACCTTCTGCTAGAGACAGTGGGGCGACTCGATTTGCGGTTTTTTATTTATTTATTTATCCATAACAATTATAAATATAGGTTAAATGTCATTTAAGTAACGAAAATAATACTATTTACTAAAATGATTAAATTTAGCCAATTAATCATATATGGCATGAATGTAAATAAACTCCGCCCCTAAGATGACCCACTGACCAACAATTTTTTTTTTGACTACAGTTTGATAACAATCCTGCCGAGTGCGCTCGTTTGCTGTCTGTGGGTGAATGGGAGTCGGGCCTTTGACTGCAGGCACTTCCGTCGTCTAGCATTAGAACGTCGTCCAAAATTTTATTTATAAGGCGTTTGTAGTCGAAACATTTGGGCGATGGGTCATGGGATCCGAGCGCTCGCGCTCTGTTTAGAGGTTTAGCGAAAGGCTTAGTCGACTTTACACCTGATCAAAAGGCTGGTTATATTTAGGCCAAAGAATCAGCGATGCCATTAAACATGGCAATGCTGCCAGTATTTATATAATATAATAATATATGTAAAAAAACCTAAACTAAGACCTCACTGTTACTTTCACCGATTTAACGAGACTATGTTTAATGTTTACCCAACTCTGGTTTCCAAGATACAAGCTATGCTTAGTCCAAACTAAGCATAGACCACTGACAATGTTTTTTTTAATGTCTGTTACAATTATTATCTATAATATTAATTTAGGTTTAATTACTAATTGTTTGTTATATTGTAACATCTATGGAACAAATAAATTTATTCTTATTCTCTTATTCTTTTTTTTTTTTTTTTTTTTTTTTATTCTTCTAAAATACAGCATATTACAGTTTTGAATTTTATACTGCACCGTTAAACCTCAATTGGTTTGTATTGGTACTCACATTCGCTATTATAACACTAATTAACAAATATTATCTTAATAAGAATATAAATACTACTTTATGCAACAAGTTATATCAATATTTATTTATGTCGTAAACACCTATTCGCTAACAATTTAACTAAATTGTTTTAATATAATTAAATTTGCGGGTATAAGCTACTCGCTTATTCTAGGCCGCTCAATGTACCCACTACCAATCATACAAAGAAAGAAACTGGTTCTACTCGTCTGTGCATGAACCCTATACAGGTTGTTCAATTTTTATTATTGTTGTTGTGTTGTTTATACATATAAATTTTTTATTTTTATTTTACATTACGAATAACAATAATTGATCTAAGGTTTCGTAGAAATATTTTTTATATACTTGCTTATAGTTTTTAGAGTTTATTTCGTTTTTAATACTTCGCGGAATTTTATTGATTAATGTAGGTATTAAAAATTTTAGTGTACGCCTGCCATAATAATTTCTAGTCTGAGGTATTGTTAGTTTATTGTTGGTTATACTTCTAGTGACTATTTTATGCGATGTGGGTATTTGGATGGTCTTGTTGTTAAATTGTTCAATTACGAGTTATTTTGGGTATGTTATGATGACATCGATGGGGATGAATACTATGCTTTTTTTTAAGTTTCTGTTTTTAATTTGGGTTACAATTAAGTGGTCAATATTTGTAAAAATATGTTTAATTTATGATTCAGAATATTTAATTGACCAACGGTTTATTGTCTTTTGACCATTATTGTGTAGATTACATAACCTTTATGTTTTGCGATAATGTTGATTGATAGTAAGTTACGATGTATGTAATCGGTTATTCCGCTGCGTAGTGGGTCATAGATACAATTTGCTAAGCACACATGTTCTTGAAATAAACATGCCAAATAGTAACTAAGTCTTGCTTACCACAGCAACACCATCTTCCACTTCACAATTTTGCTTCAATTTGTCTATTACGTACTGACTGAAAGACAAGTGGCTGGGCACACTAAATGCCGGTCCAGTTGTAACCACTTTGTTTATTATCATTGTATTAATTTACACCCGCAGCTATTTGACTGAAAATAATGCAAACGGTAAGAGCAAATAAATGAACATAAAAACCACCTACTCACTAGACAACTTACCTCATAGACTATAGGTACTGTTTATAAACACGGTCTTATGTCAAGCAAAAAATATGAAGTCGGTAAAGTTATACAATTACACAGCCAGGGTTGCTACAAGAAGCAATTTATACGGCTGTATCAATGCACATAAATAAAATTGGAGTGTCTATTTGAAATATCAACCCATAAAAGTATACTGTATATAACAAAAATGCATTTTTTTGTCTGTCTGTTTGTTACAGCTAATTACCGAAACGGCTGAACCGATTTTGTCGAGACTTTCGCTGGCAGATAAGTCTAATATAGGCAGAGTAGTGAAAAATATTTTGGGAACACGGAAAAAAACGCGTGAAATTCGTGGGTTACAGATTCTCTGCGGCGGCGGCGCGACGCGACGGTGCGACGCGCGGCGCACCGTCGAAGTAGTAGTAGCCTAGAAGTCAATATAGCTTTAAGCTATATTTACTTCTTTACAGATTTAGATTCCCGCGTTTCCGTTTTCCCGGTTTAGGAAACACCCATAAAATTGTTGACAAAATCCAAATTCAAATAGATTAATCTACTCATTGCTGTTACGTACAGGTTTTCTATTCGAAATCCACGGGGACTAAGTCGCGGGCATAAGCTAGTTTGAATATAAACTTTTAGTTTGCTTAATTAAAGGCGACAGCAGCAGGGAACGCACGCTGATAAAGTGTGTAATGGGAGGTTTTGTAAGTAATGTCCATACATTACTTAATCATCCTATGATATAATGGTATGTAATCATTTAGATTTTTCAAACACGTACAACCCTAGCTAAAACCTAAAATAAACCGGTTTGAGAAATAATCGTTTATTTTTATAATAATTAGTTACTAATTATTATAAAAATAAATGTGATGTACAAAATCCTACCTAATTGGCAATCAAATGTAGAAGCATTTTCATGTCTGATCTTTTACAGGGCCGATTTATAAAACTGAACAGCATTAATTAGACATTAATGACCGCTGGACTAGCAAGTCAAAGGTCGCAAGGTCGCAAAGGTTTTTTCGAATTCATGTGCGCACTATACATTAGTTATCAGTTGCTAAAAACGGTGAAGGAAAACATCGTGAGGAAACCGGCACACCTAAGAGATTTTTCAACGGTGTGTAAAGCCATTTCAGAGGCCTACAGGCGGTTTAAACTCTGACACCAGGTTGTTCATCAACCATACGATAAGAAGAAGATTAGAATATACGTTACACGGTGTGTAATTTATTTCTTATCTGGATTTTAGTAACAAGTTGTTGTAAATATGGTAAGTTGCATCGATATGTGAGGATTATAACGTCTACCTGTGTGCCCTTCTACTATAAGGCCAACGAATAATTATGTACTTACATGACATTGTACATAATTAAATAAAAAACGTAAGTACCTTTACCTTACGTTTTCGGTACAATTAACGACAAAAGTCGATAAGCAGTCGACGTGTCACAACAAACAATAAGCATAAGAATATCGATTTTACAAACATGTTTATGAGACACTATTAAAGTAGAAAGGTGGATGGGTGTTTAGTTAATTTTATTAATAAACTAGCTGCGCCCACGGTGTTACATTTTTAGAGATAAAAAGTAGCATATGTGTTAATCCAGGGTGTCAGCTATCTCAATACCAAATTTTAGTAAAGTCGATCCAGCCGTTTGAGCGTGAAGAGGTAACAAGCATACAAACACCCTCACAAACTTTTACTTTTATAATATTAGTGTGAAGTGAGATACATAACGTCACGCCTGTAGGTGCTCAAAGTACATATACATAGTAGGTACACCCACATTTTGCCAGTTATGTTATAGGTCCGAATGTATTAGAGGGCAAACCAATTGCCATTAACCGGGGCAAATCCAGACTCTGTACCGCTACGCTACTAAGAATTACCTAATGGATTCTCAACCTAAGGCAAATTATAGAAAAATCGCGTGAGTTTAATATCTCGCCGTTTATTTTTTTTATGGATTTTCGAAATGAATTCGAAATTTTGGAAAGCTTTTGACACCGTTATGTGGTGGAAGCTTTAGGAAGTATTATTGATAATGGGTGTACCACGCCATCCGGTTTATCTCATTAAAAGGCTGTATCAAGACGGTACAGCTGCTGTTCGCGTGGACGGTATCGATTTCGGGAATTTTAGGGCTCAGGCTGGTGTTCGACAGGGTTGAATTCACTCCCCTCTTTTGTTTAATGTCTATACGGAGTATATAATGCGGATAGTCTTAGAAAACTGGGACAAAGGTGTGTCAATAGGAGGCCGGTTAATATCGAACCTAAGGTATGCAGACGATACAACTCTTCTTACGACGACACAGGCAGACATAGAACAGTATCTGTCACTTCTGGAAACAACCAGTTCAGATTTTGGCCTCACTATAAATCGCGATAAAACCAAAATGATGGTGGTGGATCGTCAAACTAACAATCGACCAGATTTGCGTAAAATAGCAAATTGCGAAGTTGTCAAGAGTTACGTCTACCTGGGATCAACAATCTTAAATACTGGAAGCTGCGATGAGGAAATTAAAAGACGAAGAATCAGCCGTAGAAAACCTCACGAAGATATGGAAAGATCGCCGCATAACCAAAAACACCAAGGTTCGCTTAATGAGATGGTTAATATTTCCTATTTTCCTGTATGGAGCTGAAACATGGACGATCCAACAAAAACATCGTAAGAAGATTGACGCACTTGAAATGTGGTGCTGGAGGCGACTGCTGAAAATAAAATGGACTGCTCACCGCACCAACGTTTCCATACTAAAAGAGCTCAACATCAAACAAAGACTTTCGTCAATTGTGCAAGTGCGGATCCTTAAGATGTTTGGACATATCATACGTAATGAAGACTCTTTGGAACGATTAATGGTTCAGGGAAGAGTAGATGGTCACCGTTCTCGGGGTCGATCACCTACAAGATGGAAAGACTTCATTAAATCATCTAAGTGTTCCCTCACTGAATGTGCTCGTAATGCCACAAATAGAAAGAGATGGAGAATTATCGCAAAAGCCGCAACCAATATATCACATGATCCATGAGTCCATGACCACGACCGCTCCGCTAGGAGTGTACGACTGAGAAGAAGAAGAGACCACCGAGACCATTCGGTGCCATAAGTAGATTACACATTATGAATTTTTTACTGTATGTGAGCTTTATTCACGTATTCACCAACATACCATACCTAGGGTGCGACTTAATTAAGGATTGAAAAACTTGTTCTAACCTTAACTTAATATATATTAACTTAACACTTAATATATACAAAAATATAATAAAATTGAATTGGTATTAAAAGATTGATAAAAGTTAGTTCGGCTTAGGTACTACTTCACTTGGTTGATATTTTGTTACCTACCTAGCAAAATAATATTTTATTGTTGGTAACTAATAACGGAGCATTACCTATTAGTTACCAAAATTAAATGATTTTTTGCTCGGTATGTACAGAGCTTAATCATACCTATAGGTAGATACCTAATAAACACCATTCGTTGAAATCTGTTTTTGTAATTGAAAATCCCATCAAAAACATATCTGTAAAAAAAACCAAGTCGCGCAACTCAGTTTTTCTACCGTAAAAAGTTGTGAGATCCATATAATACCAAGTCGATTGCTTTATTAAGTCCCTACTTCAGGGACCTTCTGTCTTAAGTTATTACGTAAATAACTAAACGAACAACATCTTATATTAACCATATTAATATTAAAAATCTTTTATGTTTTAAATAAAATAGATTGAAAATTCAGGCTTCTAGTTTTATTCACAACGAAGTTATAGGGGGTCGAAAATGGCCTGAAGTGCTTCGAGAAAAGGATGGTACAGCCGTGCCGCTTTATTGCTCGACTTGGCGGGGGCACTGCCGTGCCCCCAGATAATACAATGGACAAAGGCAGTGTGTTTAGCAATTAAGTAGTCTGTTTCCAGCGATTACTATGTATTATAAACTATTTATTTTTACACTTTATAATGTAACATTAAACTTGTATCGTCTTTTAACAAAATCTTAATGCAACTAAATAGGAGTTTTTTTAAAAGAGGTTATAAAGGTACCTCTACATATAGGTAAACAGGACTTATCTTAGGAAATCCCGATTATTGTATGCACTTTTAGCGACATCTGCACGACGACGCGACGCCCACCCCACACTGCGCACACCCAGGGCCGGATTAACCATGTCGGGGCCCCTAGGCAATGCACGTCTCAGGGCCCCATTACACATTTTAGGCCTTCTCGAAGGCAAAAGCTAGTTGTAGTACCTACTTATATGAAAACTAGGCATTCATTGTTATTTGTGGTCTGTTACATACCAATCTTAAAATTAGGATTATTTACTCTTAACTTAAATTGAAATGAAAATTAAAATATTTCGTGGTGCGGGACCCCAGCCGATGCAGTGCCCCTAGACAGTTGCCTATTCTGCGTAATGAATAATCCGGCCCTGCGCACACCCCAGCCTCCACACACTTTTGTCGTGTTCTTTACAAGTAGATGCCTACCATCAAGCACAAAAGTAGCTAAACTTTCAAATGTTCGAATATACATACCATTACTTAATTAAAAACTATTTGTTACATGGTAGAATCAAGAATGTCTAAAAAATATTCTCAGATCACCATTTTCCAATTTAAGATTTTCTTAAAACTTGAGACTATTGACGACCTACATTTTTTTTAAGGTGTGAAAAATGCCTTATTCATACCCCACCGTTGGGAGGCGATGGGGTTATGTGGTACCCCCCCCTCCCGTGAACTAAAAAGGCCGATCCACGAAGGTATACCCACTAAAAACCACACATGCATGCTGCTGGCGCCTTTGATGACGGGGAGGCGGGATCGCTATTAGCACTCTGCCGCCAATCCCACCGGCGCTGTCCGCCCTGAAAACGGACGGGCGGACCTTTGTCTTTAGTGCCCCCCCAGAGGATAAAGGGGGCTGCAGGTCTTCGGCGAAGGCCAGTGGAATGAAGAGGTGGGTGTCCCAACCCAGTCTCCGCTGGCCTCCACACGGCGAGGAGTCGGCTAGTCCAACCCCTCACCGTCTTGTTCTTTTCACGCAGCGCTTGATTCCCGAAAGTGGGGATGCGAGGTTTGGCAGCCATGCCGGTTGGAAGAGGGCGTTGTTTGCCCTCCTCTGCCTAGCCCTTCTGGCACGGATCGGGAAAGCGGAGTGAAGCTCCCGCTCTCTCTCAGCTGCCTCTTTGAGCACCATCACCTCCTCATAAAACTCCTTGATGGCGTTCCAGGACCTCTCACTCCCTACCATCTCGATTGACGACCTACATTGTACAAACTGACATAAAATTATACAAATTATTTAGAATGAGGCACTACACTCCTTTGTAACCACCCAGAAGGTGTCAAAAATCTTAATTTTAACATCAAAGCCGCATTAATCAGTAGAGATGCGGGCTTTGAGAAGTATGTGTGGTGTGACTTTGAGAGAGTAGAAAATAAGGTGATAAGAGAGAGACGCGGAGTGAATGTGGATGTATTTACGAAAATTGAGAAGACAATGCTTAGGCGGTTTGGGCATGTAGAAATGGATGAAAAAGGATGGATGAAAGAAGAGTGACAAAGCAAATTTATGAGGCGAATTTTAGTGTAATATTGGGAAGGGGAAGACCTAGGCGAACATACTTGGACCAGATCGAAGATGTTCAACAAAAGGGTCAAGCGAGGAGCACCCTTAACCGACGAGCGTGTATGAGGAGTGTGATGCGAGTGAATGAGGCGAAAGAAGTATGTCAGGATCGTAGCAAATGGAAATCCGTAGTCTCTGCCAAAGTGCCAACCCCTCGTGGAAATAAGCGTGACTTTATGTATGTATTTGTAAATGTGAGCATAGCTGATGGTTTTTCTACATTTTTTAAATTAAATATCTACTAATTTTCATAAACGTGAGTCACGGTTTGAGTATTTCATGCGGCCTACTCAAAGGTCCTTCAGATGGTACTAGATGATGGTACGTTTGTAAGGACAGGTCGACACAAAATCACCGTGGTTCTTTTCTCAAAGGGCCACTTCTCAGACCACCTACACTGTTCTCACATATTTTTTTTTTAACTTGTCTGGACTTTAAAAGCGACCATGACCTCTGAGCTTGTTTCGGTATTACTTCTCAGAGGTAGTCAATAAGTAAACGCCGACGCCATCTAGTTTAAAAATAATTAAATGACGTGTTTTTGTAAAACCAATTTGCAGAAATAAAATCTATTAAGTTTAATTGTTTATTGTAGAATCATTATAGGTACTTTACTAATTACGTAGCAATTAAGAATAGACTAGAATTAAAAAAAAATGTTAACGGGCATCGTTCTTTTTACGTGACGGGAACTAAATTATTTATTGTGCATGGAGCGACGACTTACAATTAACTTACATTATTTCAGTAGCAGTACCCTTGTTACTATTTTTTTAATATAATAATTATAAAGTGTATTAATTCCACAAGTCAGTTTGATCACTGTAAATGGTTTATTAAACTGATGAAGTCAGTTCAGAAAAGAACAATATTTGTTCAATATTATGTAATAATCAAATATTCTAACATGTCGGTCATTACAATTTGCTTTTGCTTTTCTCCAACAGCTTTTGTTTGAGTGCTCTTCTCAGGATTTTTCCCGACGGGTTCTTTGGTATCTCATCGATGAAGAAGACACCACCGTGCAGACGCGAGACTGCTGATAACTGTGGACAAAAACCGTACAGAAGATTTATTTATTTATTTCAGAGTAGGGTTGAGTCGAGAAATCGGCCCAAATTCAAGACGAGAACAAAATGGTCGAGAATTTGAGATCTCGACAAATTTTTAATTACTGTAAAATTAACTTAAAAGTTTCCCGATATTTGCATTCTTATTCTCCTTACGAGCCGCGAAGGCGCGGGGAAACGAGCACTAAAATATAATTTTCCCGAAACAAACAGCTTTACAAACGACAAAGCTTATTAATTGTAACTAAATATTTCATTGGTTTGGCTGTGTCATGAGGACTGAACTGTTTACCTATCATGTTGTGTCATATAACCACCTGTACTACAATTGCTCATACTGTTCATCCTAAATCAACATACCCACACAGCCCTACGATAGATCCATAGTGTATATAATTATATTTATGTAAGCATACTGGGAAGTTTGTCCCGTTTCTGCTTCCGCTTTAGAAATCAATGAAGGGTGGGCGCTTTTTGGGTCTGTCCTTGATATTGGCATGTATGACGTTCAGTACATTTTAAATAATCTAAAATATTTTTTGTCTTTGTGTGTACTAGTTTTCGATCTCCTCAAATAAGTATACTTACGCGTGCAGCTGTAAAGTCGAGCAGTTCCTTCTCGGTTACGGTGGCCCCTGGCCTCTTGACGACGAAGGCGGTGGGCAGCTCTCCGACCTGCTCGTCGGGCGCGCCCACCACGCCGCACTCCGCCACGCCAGGGTGGCCCAGGACTACGCTCTCTACCGCAGCTGGAGCAACCTACCGACATTGCAATCTATATATAGCAGAGACAAAGATTACCATATCTTGCCATCTGACATGATGAATATTCCAGAAGAATTTTAAGTTTTTTAAGACCTGATTGGCGCAGTGGCTAAGCGATTGGACTGCTGCGCTAGGGGTTGTGGGTTCGATTCCCGCACGGGACAAAAATTTGTGTGATCCACAGATGTTTGTCCCGAGTCTGGGTGTTTGTGTATGTGATATTTCATGTTTGTGAAACGCACCCACGATACAGGAGAAATTCCTAGTGTGGGGCGACGTTTTTTTAAAAAAAAAAAAAAAATCAAGTGGTTCTACCAATAGTAAAAAGATGCCTCCCTGTACTCATACATGATTATATAATAATGATCTACACTATAATAACGACTTGACTTGAACTATCTATTACGTCTACAATATCTAATAGCGGTTTTATATTTCACTATCTCGAAGCAGGTAAATATCGAGCTATAAATTGCTGCGGATAATAAAGACATAATAACATTTATTGATGGACTATCTTATAGTTACGAGTAGGTGTAATTTGTTAAGATAATGTTGACACTACCAAAGTCCAACGAACATTGTCAACACTGCACAGGATAAAGGTTATTTTACCTGATGCCCCTTATACTTGATTAGTTCCTTTAGCCGGTCCACGATGAAGAAGCAGCCGTCTTCATCGTAGTAGCCCACATCTCCAGTCTTCATGTAGCCCTCGTCGTCAAACATGGCGCGAGTGGCAGCCTCGTTCCCGGCGTAGCCTTTCATAATGAGCGGCCCTTTCAGACAGATCTCACCATTTTCATTCGGACCTAACTTTTCACGAGAGTCTACGTCAACAACCTGTGAAATACATATTATCATGAACCATGGACGGACAAGTTTAAGAAACTGCCTTATGTTAAATGTTAATCCATAATAGCTGGCTGTAGTCTAACAGGTAGGTCTAGAACGTAATTTCCTCCTATTTAAATAACGAAATGTTACATTAATCTTTAATTTAAGTAGTTCTTTTTGTAAAAAATCATCAGCATCATCAGTATTAACTGCCTTTCTCAGCTCAAGGACAATTTTATCTTGATATATATCTGGGAAATGTTACCTTAGCCTTCACACCCTGTAGAGGATAGCCTCCACTTCCGGGTTTTCTCATCATTTTCTCATCATCAATGTCCTTTGTGGCAGCCAGTGACGTCTCTGTCATGCCGTATGCTTGGAATATACCCTTACAGTTACGCATGCTGTCGATAAATAATGTATAATATGAGTAAGGATATTACCTGTAATCATCTCGATTATTTACTGATCTCTCGAGCAAACTTGAGGCTAGTTGATAAAAGTGAAGTGAACACGGATGTTGTTAAGTCAAATGACGGGAATTGTTCGAGTGTATAGTCAGTCGAGTGTATCAATGTCTAAGAATCATCTTCATCATTATCAGCCTATCTTAGTCAATGTCTAATGATTAAAATCAATGACAATACTTTTTTTTTTATGTATACTTATTACATATTTAACTAATCGTTACCGCTTCATTGCCAGATCGATGGTTTCTGCAGAGAGCGGAGCGGCGCCGCACCAGACCGATGTGATGGAGGATAGGTCATACTTCTCCACTATGGGCGCCTTGCCTAAGAACACCACGATGGGCGGCACAGCGGCCAAACTGGTTACCTACAACAGTTTGACTTCATTGAACAAGTTAGCACCATTAATGATGTCACGGAAACCACACGGCAAATATTCGAATAGGTAGAATCAATTCTTAAAAATTAAAAATGTGAAATTGAAATGAATACCTTGTACTCCTGTATCGACCCTAAGTACTTGAGCGGGTTGAATCCGTTTAGATACACCAACACTTTCTTTAGTAAGATGTAGTTAATGGATGACATCAGGCCATATGCATGGTACCATGGCACTATTGTTAGTAATATTGTGTTCGGGGGGTTGTTATCTGTTCTGAAACAGTTTCAAACATTATTCGTTTGTTGGTTTTTATTAAAGGTTAGAACCATAATAATAGCTACATAGGTACACCAATCTCCTAAGTCAAGAAAGGTGCCAGAGTCTGCCTGAGATGCCCGAAATGCACTAAGTAGTCGCCTCGCTAGCTAGAGAGAGCGCCAGGGGGGGCAACTAACAAATCAGTAGAAAGTAACATGCCCGGTAATATAAAACGTATGAATGAATCAGTTAAGTCTACCGTAATTTTTAATCTTATAATTACCAGGTTTACCCGTTCTTAACTTGCGACTATAATGTAACATAAGGCTAGGTTATGCACAACGAAAAATATCTAGAAATGCAAGCTTACGTTACCCCGCTGAAGCTTGACTGTCGCAGATGGTCTGATGTGTACTTACTCAAAACTGATCGCCGAATATAAGACGTTGAGGTGCGTGAGCATGACTCCCTTGGGTAATCCGGTCGTTCCTGATGAATATAGGATGTAGGCCACGTCCGACCAGCCCTGCACCTCTTCTGGTTCGTACTCATACGGATTCACATGTATTGTCACACTTTTGTAATCAATGATACCACTTGCAACCAGCTTACCATTAATTTGTATAATTTTTTGGATACAAGACACTGATTTAATGGTATCGATATTTCTTTTTAATCCTACTTCAGAGGCAATTAATATTTTTGGTCTTGATATATTTAGCACGTGCATCATTTCGTCTGAAAACAAACAGTCAGTACATATTCAGCTTCTTAGGAAGTGTTAGGTTTTGAGTGTTCTAGTTAAATTACACTGAAACTTTACATACTCTAAATGTCCGGTTTTAATCTTGCGAGCCAAAACAACACCTTAATATTAATAATAGTTTATTAATCCAAGCATAATCACATGTTTACACAGTTTTAGGTCTTATTATAAGTAAGCATATAAATTATATACAATTTTGTGTCTTTTTATAGCCTCCGCTGCCGAACTAGGTTTAATGCCTGTGTTTCAGCACGCGGCGCCTCAACCTTCGGATTTGGGTATACATATAAAACCCAAATCCGAAGCATTTTGATCGACCATGCATTTTGTATATTATTTTTTATAAATCAACAGAACTGAATTGCAGGACCTTTAACGAACGATACCTGAGGCGAGGTGTACCGCCGTGTACGATAGAATGAGATCCCTCTATCTATGTGAAGATAACCAATTCAGACTTAAAAAACAATGCAGACATTAAGTGTTTATAAACTGCAAAAGCCATGTTATTGCCACTATTAATAAAAAACAAAATTAAAAAAGACTCGTTTGTTTAGTTGACATGAGTATTTTCCATCGCATATACATATTGACGAGGGTCTGATGTTGGAGCTGCAAGACTGCCACTGGAACTCTGGGATGGAAAATGATCAGATAGTCGAGCCTAGACTCGTTTGTTTTGTTGTCATGCGTACTTTCCATTAGAGATATTAACAAGGGTCTGGTGATGGAGCCGAAAGATGAAGATGATTGAAACTGATATGATAGTCCAGTTTGAGTGTGGATATAGGAAGAGTGTTGATTGTAACATGTTACAATTTATGTACACTTAAGTTTAAAATGAAGGACATCGATAAAAAGTTTAATTTTAAAACCAAAAAGTTTAAAACACCCACGAGCCAAGTTACAGTAATGAATGCAAACCAATAAATGATGAACCAACCTAGGCACCTACTTTAAGTAAGGTATGGGAGTTCATGCTTTTTTTTGAAGCAGGTGGATGCATTACACACTTCTTAGTGTGTGTTATTCACGACTGATTCCAACCGCTTTCTTGAACGTCTACGTCTTAAAATAAGGTTGGTAAACATGTCTATTCGTTTATGTGACGATACCTTTAGTGTATAGCACGTTGAGCGTGGTGATGGTAGCGCCACAGCACAGCACGGCCAGCGCGGTCGGGAAGAACTCATCTCTGTTCTCACTGCACAGAGCAATCACATCTCCCCTCTTCACTCCCAGCTTCTTAAGTCCAGTCGCAACATTTACGGTCTCTTGTAGGATTTGCTTAAAGGTAATTTTATGACCGGTGTCGCCATTGATCTGTGTAATAAAATTAAGTTTTTTATTGTAGTAGCACTAACGTCTTCCTGACAGAATTTCGATCACAGCAGCTAATCTCGACTACGCCAACTACGCAGATGTGAGTGCAAACACAGGTGGACTCTATTCCCTTCTTACAATTCGTTTGGAGTGGGATCTGCCGTGCTTATATATTGTCCGAGGTTATTGTGGTAGATATGTAAGTAGAATGGGAAGGAGTGAATGTTTACATATAGCTAACTGTAAATAACTACTCAGGTGTTATTCAAATTTAAAAATTTGGATCAGTGACCTTATGCTTTAATTTATTTATGATAATTTGAATAAAAATAAGGTTCATCATCATCATCATCATCATCAGCCAAAGACGTCCACTGTTGAACATAGGCCTCCCCGTTTTGGCGGGGGGGTTTGCCATAATCCCCACGCTTGGCAAGCGGCTTGGGGATCGCAGTATTGGTGGTGAAGTTACAGAAGACGCTGCTGCCCATCTTCTGAATTTTTCCTTAGTCGCCTCTTACGACACCCACGGGAGGACAGGGGGTGGTCAATTCTAAGCCGGATACCACACGGCACGGCACGGCAAAAATAAGGTTAACAACCGGTATTAAGTGAATGACTGACAAAAGCGTTAAGATTATACACCGGTCCGGTAAGTTGGCAAGCTATCCGGTTTTCGGTCGTATAGACTCGGAAACCTAAAGAAAGCGCATCGGACATCTGCGGCGCGGCGTGCGGCGGCGGACCAAAAATTTTTGTTGCTTTTTTTTTTAAATTATTCAACATTTTGGCTGTCACATTGATGGAGTTGCTGGTATTGGATTTAAAAACATATGCAAATCTAAAAAGATAAAACAAGTCTTGTAAAAAACGATACAGTGGTTTTTTTATAATTCTAAATAACGCAAGAATGATTGTTAGAAATACTCTCTTCTTTCGAATCGTTCTACCTTTCTCCGATATTTACTCATTTCACTTTCCCGGAACTCTTCGTAGATATCTACACCGACGCGAAGTGGAAGGCAGTCGCCGCAGTGGGACTGTAGGAGCGAGGGGCAACTGGGCAAGGATACAGGATAGACACTTAAACAGAAACCACAGGCGACAGGACCACAACCTACTCTTTATTAGTGTAGGCCTCATCTCTGATTTAAATCATTTCGTACATACAATAAATTCACGCCTGTTTCCCAGAGGGCCAGGCAGAGACTACGGATTTCCATTTGCTACAATCCTGACATAATTTCGTTTATCTATTTATACTGTATGATACTGATGATGACTGAGGTGAATTGTTCATAAGTGTTGGCTGGATGCGAACGACAAAGTTCAGCGTCCAAATTCACTAATACTGAGCATATCAGATAATAATCCATTTATGTGAAATAAAATCTTTTGAACTTAGGACTTCGACAAAGTAAAACATTACGCGCGTAGATAATAATTGTTTATCAAGGTTACGTCTTGTACGCACCTACCTTTGATGTTTACCCGAATGTCATGACAAGTCATATGCTTAATCACTAACCTTGGTAAGTTGTACATTAAATTAATATTAATCTCATAAACAGACTCGAGGTTCTATAAATATACTAGGTACCTACGTTACGTAACGTAACGTTACTTAATACATGGGTACGTTACTAAGTTCCTATAAAATCTGCAGTTTTTACCGTTCAGCTAAATGGGCGTATTTAGTTACACATAATCCTACTAAAAGTAGCTACTTGTATTTTTTTGTGCCTCCATTATATGATAGTATCTACTAATTGTACTTTTATTTAATGTACCTATCTTGTAAAAGTACAACCAGCATAATTCATTAATTAATAGTCTAAAGTTAGATCGTGAGTAAGATATTAATGAGGTACCCACTTCACACAATACACCCAACTGCTATAATCAGCTAAGAAAACATTCTCACTATCTTTAATAAACACAAATTAAACATCATCAACACATTATTCGTTTACAAAGTTATTATAACACAATTATTTATTATAGATAGTTAGTTATCTAGAGTTTGTGCGATGTATTTAACCAGTTATTCTGCTGCGAAGTGGAGCTTGACCGCCGTGGGTCATGGACACATAAACATCTATATCTATCTAGTACTTATAATAAAACTGTAGAGAGGTCAATTCTGTACATTGAATATATTTTCAAAATTATTATTGGAGGATAACTGGTGATCGATACTGATGCCAAAAATGCAATTAGTAAATTTTTTGTCGGTCTGTCTGTCTGTCTGTCTGTCTGTCTGTCTGTATGTGCACGCATGGGTCAAAAACTACTGAAGGGATTTTAACCAAACTTGGTACGATTGTAGTCCATACGCCTGGGCAGGTTATAGGCTATATAACATAACGCTAAAACACATAGGAGCTGAGCAGTAACGATAAATTTGAAGCAAGTCGGATGAAAATGCGCTTTCGAGCTCTTATCCTCGCATACGTCGATCATACACCAAAAGTATGTATTACAAAAATGATGGTCTCTAAAAGATCTACAAAAAAGTCCTGAATAGTATATATCTATCTTTTATAAATTAGCCACAATAACGTGTTTAATCGTTTTGCACTTCTTTAAGTGTATTAACAAAATATATAAATATATTGTATTTCGCATAGATATATCGTTATCAAACTCCAATATTCAAAAAGTACACTTTAATATCTATTTTATAAAAAAAAAAGAAATCGGTATATAAGATATAGATGAAATAAAACTTCCAAATCTCGCCGCGCCAGTATGGGTACGGCTATACGGTTGATTTTAGTTTAACGCGCGACACGGCCATCCGCTGCATTTATAAAAAGGCGGGGGCATTCACGCGCCACCTTAAGTCCGGTTAAGCAGTAACAGCTCCCTCAGAGTTAACTGCGAGAGACATTTTCGAAAAAAAGAAAACGCGCCACCTTCGCTCACATTGTCACTGTTAATGCGAACAGACGTGGTTCTTATTGACTCTTTGGAATCTTCTTCTTATCGTATGGTTGATGAATAACCTGGTGTCAGAGTTTAAACCGCCTGTAGGACTTTACATGGCTTTACACACCGTTGAAACATCTCTCAGGTGTGCCGGTTTCCTTACGATGTTTTCCTTCACCGTTTTTAGCAACTGATAACTAATTTATAGTACGCACATGAATTCGAAAAGACATTGGTGCGTGCCGGGAGTTGCACTTGCGACATCTGACTTGACAGTCGTACTACTATGTAAAGATTGACATGTATGTAAAGACAATTTACATGTATGTAAAGATTGACGTAACTTTTTTTTATGAACCGATTAAAATGAAACAAATACTAAATATTATGGGAAGCTGCCACAATACATCAATGAAAACTGCATTCAAATCGGTTCAGTCGTTTCTGAGAACGCACTAGCGTTCAAACGCACAGACAAACCGACAAACAGACAAAAATTTTAAAAACTATATTCTTGGCGTCGGTGACATAAATACAGAGCGTATAAATTGTATTTCTTTTTTAAAATTGAATGTACAGACACGGGTCGTTTACGATTTTATTATATGTATAGATATAGATTTTTTCTCATTACCTCATAGACAATTGTAATTCTCGCAGCAAGTAACACATACGGTTCTCCGGAACTTATTTCTGTCAAAGTAATTTAACGACTTCTAGCTCAAAGGCATCCTTCAGCTGTAACATCATTGAGGCGGACATTCTAGCAGCAAGATAGATTTTCTATCCTGTGTATAACGATTTCGGCTGTGTAGGTACAGCCTTATGCTTCGCCATGACCATCAACATCAACTCACGCAGTCTTAAAGTAGCCTTTAATCTTACGAATACTTAGCTGCTTCTTACACGCACACACAATCGTACGACGCTTACTCTTAGGTCACGAGTTCTCTATAAATTTTGTCTGTTGAGATACTGATACATTGGGATCTACACCAAACCTAGCGAAATTGTGGGAGTAGGTACAATATGTGCACCTCTGCCTACGCCTTCGCGGAATACAAGCGTGTGCGCATGTTTTATAACAATATTTTTTATAAGAGTCAACTGCAATGATTCCCTATTTTAACTTAATTACGAATAAACCGACAAACAGACAAAATATCCAAAATAATAGAAATGGGTTGTATTGTATAGGTTTCTAAAACGTCGCCCCACACTAGGAATTTCTCCTGTATCGTGGGTGCGTTTCACAAACTTGAAATTTCACTTACACAAACACTCAGACTCGGGACAAACATCTACAGATCACACTTTTTTTGCGGGAATCGAACCCACAACCAATCGCTTAGCCACTGCGCCAATCAGGTCGTCACGGTTGTCTTTTATCCTTGGCATTTTTATTTCTACAGTAGTTTCAATGTACAGGAACTCAGAAACGCACAAAACGGATTTATTTATGTTCTCTTCTTCAGTTATATATTATTTTCAATAGACTTTCTGTAACTTCCGTAATTACAGTTCAATTTTTGCGGTTTTTTTTAATACCGGAAAGTATTCTTAGTTAAATAAGTGGTTTAAAGATTTTTAACCTAATTAAAACAGCTTGCCTGGTAGGTATTTTTTTCTGTTAAAAGTTCAATTTACTACTGGTGTTTTATCCGAAATACACGCGGACGAAGTCGCGGGCAACAGCTATACATGTAATAAAATAGTACGGCATGGCGTAAAAACTACTAAATCGAATTCCCTCAAACTTAGCTAATATATTAAAAACAATTTAAAAATACTTTTGCTGTTTCCGAATTTCCACGCGGACGGAGTCGCGGGCACATCTAGTTCTTAATAATTTTATTCCTTGTTAATTTTCTTCATTGTATTTAATGTTGGAACACTGCTGTCCCTTGGCGCAAACAGTTGCGACACAGTTTTCCAAACTAATGTAGCTGTTACGCACAATTAATATTGTACACTTAATACTGTTCCAATAAATGATTTGGATTTGAATGATTCTTAAAATAAACATGCCAAATAGTAACTAAGTCTTGCTTACCACAGCAACACCATCTTCCACTTCACAATTTTGCTTCAATTTGTCTATTACGTACTGACTGAAAGACAAGTGGCTGGGCACACTAAATGCCGGTCCAGTTGTAACCACTTTGTTTATTATCATTGTATTAATTTACACGCGCAGCTATTTGACTGAAAATCATGCGAACGTAAGAGTATATAAATTAACACAAGTACCACCTACTTACTAGACAACTTACTTAATAGATACTGTTTATCAACACGGTTTTATATCAAGCAATAAAATTATTAAGTCGGTAAAGTTATAAAATTACAGTCAGGGTTGCTACAAGAAGCAATTATACAGCTGTACCTATTTAACTATGAATTTTTACTTCTTTTAACGAGAAAAGTACTTTATAACACACACAATCAGCCGTGTCTCCTTGTAAATATGAGGCTAATGAACGAATAAATTGAATGAACGCGTCTTGCTGAGTTATTTGTACGAGTCGATGAGAGTTTACATTATAGGCGACAACAGATGCGAACGCACGCTGATAAAGTGCATGATTGCGTACCTATATTTAGCTTGATGTGTAATGGGATGTTTTAATTGATTACTAACTGTTGCCCGCAGTTTCATCCGCGTTTCATTTGAATTTGTATAATCTCCATTAGACTTCTGAATTCTGATATCCTAGTACCCAACGCTCGAAAACACGGCTGCTGCAGGCAATTTTTCAAAACATTGCAAACCAAACCAAGTATTTATTATTTAGAAGAACATAATATATTTTTTTTTTGACATTTGACTGAGATTTTATTTAGTTAAAAGAACAATTTACATTATATACACACACGATTGTTTTTATACTACCTTCTATTCTATACTTCTATTATTAAAACTAAAAATATATACAAACAAAAAACATCAAAAAATTATGCATCAAAATATTCCTCCTCATCACTGTCGACTGGCAGGGTTCCCAAAAGGCTGGCGGCATTGCCAGGTTGAATGGCAATGCTAACTAATTCTTTGGCCGAAAAACAAACCAGCCCTTTGGTCACGTGAAGAGTCGACCAACCGTTTTGATATGTCTCTAAATAAGAGACGCGCACTCGGACCCCATGACCCGAGTGTTTCGACCCCAAACGGCTCAAAAATATAATTACCAATTAAGTTATTATACTTCCGCCGCTTGAGAGTCTCCGCAGCTGCAGTTACAGCGCCAGAGCAAACCAAGTATTATTGTGTTGATCTCCATTATACTTCTGTTATCCTGGTACCCATGACTTGGGAATATTTTAAAACACAGACTACTTTGGGTTACATTGCACTTTTCTTACGGATCTCTATTTTTTTTCAATATAAATTGGTGATCTGGAAAGTGCTAGTCAACCTGCCCCATCGCTGGTGAGATGCCCCTATTGTCCCAAAGCACGATTTTTTAAAGGTAACCGAGGTTTGAGGGTGCATTTCGGGAAAGTTCACAAATCCCAAAATGCGCCCTCTAGCCTTGATCCTACGCCCATAACATCGACCCCCTCTAGTTTACCGTTCTGGCAAAAGCTATCAAAATTATAAAATTCTGTGCCCGTTTTAAAGAGAGTTCCTCGAGGTGCAAGACCATCAGTTGCTAGTTGCTAGTTGCTTTTGTATGGGGCCAATCTTTGCGCCCTTCGCAAAAGGGATGGTGGCATTCGTCCCATTGCCGTAGGCACCACTTTTCGGCGTACAGCAGCCAAAATTTGCTGTACAGTGAGTCTTTATCCAGCAAATTTCAGCCCCTACAGCTAGGCTTCGGTTCGAAGGGGGGCTGCGAGGCTGCTGTACATGCTTTTTCGACATTTAAGGTCATACTTAAGATTGACATTAAAAATGCTTTTAATTCCATAAACAGAGACACCTTGTTGGCAGGAATAAAAAATTAAGTACCCAAAATTTACAGTTACCTTTGGCAATGCTACAAAAAGCCCTCCAAATTAGTCTATAAGGATAATCTTTTAGTATCTGCAGTTGGCTGCCAACAAGGAGATCCGCTCGGGCCAGTTATTTTTAGTTTAGCAATCCACCCGATTATTCAACAACTAAATTTAATGTTTGGTATTTGGATGATGGAACTCTGGGAGGCGACGTAAGCACAGTTATTGAAGATTTTAAATTTTTAAAAGATAAATTTGTTTCTATTGGTTTAGATTTAAATTATTCCAAATGCGAAATTTACATACCGGACATTACAGACAGACTATCAACTTTGAACAAATTTCTTTCAGTTGCTCCACAAATTCAAATTACAAACAATCAAAATTTTAATGCAATTTCTGAAAGATTTTATGAAATAACCATACATTCGGCCATTACTCTAATTCGTTATTGTTGTTTTGGCCCAAAATTTACATATTATCTTCGCTCTTCCCAACTATGGAAACATGCGAACCTTTTGGAAAAAATTGACCAAATTATACGGAACACCCTTACTAAAATTCTCGGCTATAGACGAGAGCGTGGTCTCAAGCCACTTTACCTATTAGATTAGGTGGTTTGGGTGTCCGTAAAGTTAGTAGTTTAAGTTTACCAGCTTTTCTGTCGTCGGTCCACAGTACTGAAGAATTAACCAGAAATATTCTAGCCACTTCGCTGGTTGATTTCGAGGTACTGTGCATGACTGACGCAGTGAATGCTTGGAAAATAGCTTGCCCGAATACGGATTTACCCGACAAACTTTTGTCCCAACGTCAGTGGGATGAGCCGCTCTGTAGGTTGACAGGGAAGCAATTAATTAATACGTCAATCAACACTACAGAGCGTGCGCGTTTGCTGGCTGTGGGTGAATGGGAGTCGGGTCTTTGGCTGCAAGCACTTCCGTCGTCCAGCATAGGAACGATGTTGGATGACAACACTTTCCGGATTGCCACCAGTTTGCGTCTAGGTACACCCTGTGTTGCTCCTCACCGGTGTCACTGTGGTGAAGCTGTCGACAGCCTCGGACGCCATGGCCTGTCCTGCCAGGAGCGCTGGTCGCATACCGCGGCACGCAAATTTAAATGACATTATTCGTCGAGCTCTTATCACCGCCGGCGTACCAGCTATATTAGAACCAAATGGCTTGGTTCGTGACGATGGGAAGAGACCAGACGGTATGTCTTTGATGCCTTGGAAATTGGGTAGGCCTTTGGTGTGGGACGCAACGTGTGTCGACACCCTTGCGCCATCTCATGTTTCCAGTACATCGGTTTACTCTGGCGCTGCAGCTGCAGCTGCGGAGACTCTCAAGCGGCGGAAGTATAATAACTTAATTGGTAATTATATTTTTGAGCCGTTTGGGGTCGAAACACTCGGGTCATGGGGTCCGAGTGCGCGTCTCTTATTAAGAGACTTATCTTTGTTGGTTGGTCGACTCTTCACGTGACCAAAGGGCTGGTTTGTTTTTCGGCCAAAGAATTAGCATTGCCATTCAACGTGGCAATGCCGCCAGCCTTTTGGGAACCCTGCCAGTCGACAGTGATGAGGAGGAATATTTTGATGCATAATTTTTTGATGTTTTATGTTTGTATATATTTTTAGTTTTACGTCTAATGTAATTTAGCTTTCTATTAGTGGTTTCTAAAAATGGTTAAAATCCGTCCTATACGTGGGTCGGAGCCAATTCGCAAACAAACAAACAAGAAAATCTTTCCTCTTTATAATATTACTTACTATGTATGTATCTCGCTTTTATAACTCGGGCTACGGGTCTATGAACCTTACGGAAGATACCCGGTCTTTTTAAATGCTTTTATGTGGGGACACAGGTCTTACACGTAGAAGCCCGTTAGGAACTTTAATCTTTAAGGGAATGGGACACCAGCTAGGGCACCACACAACTGCTGCTAAAATAACAGCCATGAAAAGTCCCCAGAACGTGCAGAACTGATTTGGTCTATTGTCTTGGGATGTCTCGTGGATTCGTTAATATTCGTTGTTTTTTTTACTGAAGCGATAACGGCGTCTGCATTTTAAAATAAAATAATGTGTATATTTAGCAGATGCCACTCACTAGATGGGCCCCCTAAACGGTCGTCACTATAGGCAACAGGGAGCAACACCGGTGTGATTATTATTTTACATTTCCTTTATTTAAAACTTATAAATATAGGTATGTATATATAACAAAAACAATATTTACAAATATAAAAAATAGGGCCCAACCAGCAGCGGGACCAGGGTCAAAGCTACCGGCTGTTGGGGCTCCATAGAGAGGAATTTCCTCACAATTCGTGCCGTGTCGAGGAGTACCGCTTTCTGCATCAAGACCCAACCGTCTAACGTAAGCCTCTTCAGGAGTTGGTTAATACGGCTCTTGACCATGAGGCTATTGGCTGTAACGACTATCAGTACAATGATTGCTTAGTCCACTTTCCACATGTCGACAACCTCGTGCGCCAAATCAAGATATTAATTTGCTTACATTTTTAAGCTTTAACGGCGTTCTAATCGTTCTATTACCACTATATCAGGCTTAATGGCAACAATAGTCCTGTAAGTGATGATAGGTCGATTCCAGTACAAAGTGATATGATAATTTTTAAGAACTGGGTCGGGGACATACCTGTAGTATGGCATCTCGGAATCCAACAGTTTGTATTTCAAAGCAAGTTGCTGTACTTCGCCGTTAGCAAGACGAGAACAACCAGATATAATAATTATGTCTTAAGGATTCACCCGGACGGTGACATGCCTGACATATTATGTCAACCGTGCCAGCCATCCTTTAAGATATATTTCCGGTAATAGTTCGTCATGATAACTTCATCTATTGATTATTATTATATTTTATTATAATTATAATAAAAAAATTGGAGAGTAAACCCACAGGCCGCGTAGTTAAGCAGTAGGTAGAGCGATAGGAGATAGTTCTTGAAACATAAATTCCCTCCGTGCCCTAGTAACCTCATTACGCCGCCGTCGTCGCCGTCGGTCCTGCGCTTATTCTCGCTCCCTGTCGGTGTTGTTCCATCGTTCCATAGCACCTGTGTTTTTGCACACACTTAAAGTATTAAAACCTTTATACATAATTATCCCGTGTGCCTAGCTCGCAATTATGTAATAGTTGGTCTCAGGTGAGATAGAGTCATAAACCCGATAAAGGTCATCTTCGAAGTGTGCCTAATAATAACTACGAACAGCATGTCCGTGTCCATGTGACATCTATTAGATTTTTAAATAGTCTAGACTACGTTCTGGGTACAAGAATGTTATTAAGTGCACCACTAGAACAAGGGAATATCAATGGCTTCGTGATAAAATTATACTCATTATTTGCAAAAAATTAAAAAAAATTGTAGATATGGTTTTTAACGATGTTTATTTTATTGTACAGTGTATACTTAGTCCGGGAGGTACCGTTGCATTTTAGGCAGTGTTTTTACGCCAATCGATTCCTATGCTTTTCAATAGATCTTGAATGATTTATAAGTGAACCAAGCGTCAGCGACAGCCCCCGCGGTGGATGTAGGATTGGAAGGTTATCAATCACCCTCACCCACCGTTACTTGAGCAGCTGACAATATCAGCCGGCTTACTATGACTTTCTATTTTGCAACACAACCTCCCGGACCAACTGTACAATGTACATTGTACGGTGCCTAATCATAATGGAAGATGCCTAAACGTGCACCATTAGTTGAAATCTGTTTTCGTAATCAAATCAATACAAAGAATAAAGCCAGTGTGTTTCAGTTCGAAGACTCGAAAAAGGGATAATTGTAGTCTTGGGTAGTACAATTGTTATCCGGTTCGACATAAGACTAGTACAGTTCGTATTCAGAGTTCGGAACACTTTTCTCGATCATTTTGTTAGCATACGACGTATCTATACTTTTTACAACTAACATTGTTTCGCTCTCTATTTGTGTGTCTTGTTCTTAGATTTAAACAGAAACCGCAACTTCCACAGGTCGAGTGTTAAGTTATCAGTAATAAATATGCAATCTGATGCTGCATATGGTGTGTGCAGTGGGGCAAAGTTCTATAGAGCTTCTGGCATTGTCTTTAAACATAAGCACCATTCATTGAAAATCCCTTTGTTACATCGTAAAATGTCCTAAATACTCTGAGATCATTATTTAGATTAGGCTCTCTTAAAATGTGAGACTTGAACTTGAGTTGTTGTTTATTTCTTTTAATTAATAGGTACCTACTTGACGTTAAGTTTCTTAAATTCTTAATTTCTTTAGCTGACGTGACGTGATCACGTGAAGCTGACCGTACCACGTTCAATATCAAAACAATATACCCTAACATTATTACTTCTTACGAGTTTCATTATCCGGTCCAGTCGGTACCTACTATCTGCTAAGAGGATCTAACAAAGTATTAAAAGACATAAATAAGTCGTGTTGTAATATTATAGGCAGGTAGACAATATATGGGTGGTTTACTGCAAGGCAGCATTCTGTGTGGTTCTGACTATTCTGAGCCGATTGCGAAGTCCGATGACCGGTTAGAACCTCGGTGGTCCTTTGATAAGTACTTTATCCGACTTTAATTAGTCACACATTATGTAAGACATACATAAAAAATCATTACGCCTGTATTCCACTTGGTACACTCACATTTCAACAGTTTCGTTATGAATAAGTCCCATGTAATAGGAGGCGAGCCTATTGCTATTAACCGGGCACAGTTCTAGGCTATGTGCTACTACCGAAATCAAGAATCAAAGCGCAAGGACCACTACCTCGCGCCCAGCTCCCTCGCTTTGCGCTCCGTAGGTAAACTAATACGCCCGAATGTATTCTTTCAAATATTTCAGTCTAATAAAATATCTTTTCAACATTGAAATCACACTCACGTAAAATAATACCTAATCCAAAATATTTTAAAGATATTTGGTATCATTTTTGCATGTTGCCTATGCTAAGCTTGAATCAAAATTGATAAAGGAAGTTGAAAAATGATGGACACGACCAGGAATATAACCTGCGACCTTCGCCGTTCCGTGGCGCTGAACTAACCAACTGAGCCTATAATTTGCCTTGGTAGGTTACCGATATATTCGGCCTGGCGACAGACTTGGGCAGTTCACCGCCCGACCAGATAAGCCCGAGTATTCAACGCGCGTTGGTGTTCCGCGAGGGCCTTGCGAAAAGGGACGTGCGGCACAGAGGCCGTACGAGGTGAGCTAGAACCCAAGGGTCCCAAGGGTTTAAGCCGGTAAGAGAGCATACCCCTCCGTCCTCCCCAGGACGGAAGAAGACCATGAGGATTTTCCCAGCAAAAAAAGATAGGCATTTATTAAATAAAACGCAAATGTCATATATAGATTCCTAGGTATGCTATTATTTTCATCTACTTACAATCCCTCCCTAAGCATGGAGGTGTGCTTCTGACGAGTTAAATTGAGTTTGACTTGATAGTAAGGATGGATTTATAAAATTCTTTAGTCTGTGCTACTACTACGGCTAAGTGTTCGTACAATTGTTCTTAGCTAATTTTATAAATCCATCCTTACTGTCAAGTCAAACTCAAATGTCAAAACTATGGTCAAAAATGACAATAAGTCATGCATGACGCAAGTCGTAACGCAATCTATTGGTTGTATTTGACTCAACTTGTCAGCTAACTTTGGGGCTAACTTAAATTAATTGAACTTTATTTAACTGCTAAAACTCTGTTTCTTGGCTGAAAAATTGCAATCAAGCATTCCACAATTGCAAATCCACTAGATTCGAGGAAGAGTTGCAGAGTTTTATCTAATTGAAACTAAAATCGACATCGAGTACTGATATCATTTTCTTGACTGATTAATGTACGGATGGATTACAATTAAATACCAAACTACCAACCAAAATTTAATCCAATGCTAATCAAAACCATATGAAAGATAATAGGATAATTATACCTGCTAGATAAGATAATTTATTTTGCGATACCAAATACCTTTCATTTGTTCTTTTTAAGTCAAAATTTTGTAAAGCAAGTAGAGTTACTGTACTAATTTACTTCTAAGTTTTATAACAATGGTTACTGTGCATAATAATGTGGTTTCGGGACCAGAAGAACGAGGTATTCCAGCGCATTTGTCATATGGGCAGTTCCTGTTTGATCAGTTGAAAAATGGTGGAGATAAAGTAGCTTTAGTAAGTACAAATTTTAAACTTAAACTATTTGAAGATAATTGATCTAATAATAATATCTTGGGACAACACACACGGTCATGTGATCCCAAACTAGGCAGAGCGTGTACTATGGCAACCAGACAATCAATAAACATACTTATATATATCTAAATACATGCATATTATAGATAAATTACACCCAGACAGAACAAAATAATGACTATGCTCATCACACAAAGATTTGTCCTGGGTGGGAATCGAACTGACAACCTCGGTTTAGCAGTCAGGGACACTAACCACTAGACCAACTGACCATCTCATAACCAATTGTTGTTCCTTAAATTACTTGTGTTAAATTACCTTGAGATATGTTCATTAAAAGATATTTGAAGAACCTATGTTTTAGGTTATGTAAATCGAATAGTTTGCATTAAAAAAAAGAGAATTACTTAAATATCATCATCATCAGCCAGAAGACGTCCACTGCTAGACAGAAGCCAATTATTTACATAATTATATTTGTAATTAATTAATTAATGTGAAAGAGACTCATTTTCTCAATTTTATTTTAGATAAATGCAGAGACTGGAGAATCTGTGACATATAGATATATTCTCCAAAACAGTGTCAATGTTGCCGTTAGTCTTCGGAAGTTGGGTTTGAAAAAGGGTGATGTAGTGGGTTTGAGTAGCGAGAACAGATTCGAGTTTGTTGTGGCTGCTCTGGCTATTACATATTGCGGTGGAATCCTGTCTACACTGAACATCACATACACTCCTGGTGAGTGTTTAATCATTTAACAAACATTAGTCACTGATTTAAGCTGTTCTAGCTACATACATAGATGATTAGTAAAATGATCTTTTTTCTTTATCTGGTATTCTTTTTAAAAAAGGGGTTTAATATGTTGACTGAATTTAAAGTTAACCAAGTGCATTTCTCCTTACAGGAGAGATATCACACCTGCTAAAAATAACAAAACCAAAGTTTATTTTTACCTCACCAATCACATCACAGAATATTTATGACTGTTGTGAAGAATTGTCATACAAGTGTAAACTTATTATGTTTGGAGAATTTGATGTCGTTCCTGATTGCATTATGTACAATAACTTGATGAAAGACCATGTGATTGTTGATGACTTTATTCTCACTGATGTCAATGGGGTGGACGACACTGTTGCTGTGATGTGTTCTTCAGGAACAACTGGTTTACCTAAGGGTGTAGAACTCACTCATATCAATTTCCTTACATTATCAGCTCATATGAAGTAAGTTTATAATTTGGTTAAAAGTAAATAAAAATTTGTAAGCAGATTTTGTTTAAAGTATGTTATTTTTAGATATTACTTTGATTATGTACAAAAAAAGAAAAATAATGGCATAATAAATGGTTTGACACTGATACCATGGTTCCATGCTTATGGATTCATTACAACCTTTGCTGTTATGGCAATGAATATCAAAATTGTATTCCTAATTCGCTTTGAAGAAGAGCAGTACTTGGAGACTATTCAAAAATACAAGGTAAAGTTCTGATGTCAAACTTATTTCTGTAATTCTGTAAATTTTATAGACATCATTTTTGTAATCTCATAAATGTAATGTATTTTTTTAGATAAATATGACTACAATAGTCCCTCCTCTGGCAGTCTTCCTTGCAAAACACCCATTAGTTCTCAAATATGATTTATCATCATTAGTTGAAGTCTGGTGTGGAGCCGCACCATTATCAAAAGACATCCAGAAAGCAGTATCTAAAAGGTATATTTTAATTAATAAAAATAACTATATGATATGTCTATGTCCTTACTATGTCCATGGGTCAATTTAAATAATGTTAAGACATATTATACCTATTATTTTCTCAAATTATTTATTTCTTAATCTTTCAGAACTGGCATTGATTTTATAAAACAAGGTTATGGGCTGACAGAAGTAACTATGGCTTGTCTTGTGGACTTGACAAGTGGCGAGAAGGTGGGCTCGTGTGGTACACCTGCCCCAGGCATGAAAGTGAAGGTTAATTCAATTTTAAATATACATACATATTTCATTAGGAAACCAACTTAATAACTTGCACTTTGTTAAAAAAGAAATTTCTCAATAAAATAACCGGCACCTTTGTACTTTCTAACTCTTATGTTTCTTTCTCTTTACCCAACCCAAAGTATTTATAATGTTTCTTGTGTAATAAATAGTTAATTAACAAATAAATAAAGACCTACAATTTATCATGATACAATACCTTTAAATATAAATGTATCTACATTTCTTGGAAATGTTTAGGTTTTAGATATTGAAAATGGCAAACAATTAGGTCCTGGCCAGGAAGGTGAGTTGTGGATCAAGTCGCCGCTACGTATGAAAGGCTACATGGGTGACAAAGCCGCCAGTGACGCGCTGTTTGATGAAGCAGGGTACGTCAGAACCGGAGATATAGGCTACTATGACAATGAAGGATACTTTTATATCGTCGACAGATTGAAAGAGCTTATTAAATATAAAGGATTTCAAGTAAGTTAATAATTGTTTACTTACTATTTCAATCATTATAATAATATACAATAATTCTAACTCTGACTACCTCGTTTGACTAGTGGTCGCTAAGCGCGACTGCTGTGCACTAGGATGGTGGGTCGAGGTCCTGGGTTCGAATCCTGGGATTTGATCATAATCTGTCCAATTATTTGAGTTCAGTCTCATACATATGTACAGAAAAACTTATAAAGATGCGTGAGCTAAACATATATGCATTTCCAGGTGGCTCCTGCTGAACTAGAAGCGTTGTTACTTCAGCATCAAGCTGTAGCTGATGCAGGTGTAGTCGGCTTACCAGACGAAGTCGCCGGCGAACTACCTTTAGCATTTGTAGTTGCGCAGCCTAATTCAAAAGTAACGGAACAAGAACTTGTTGAATTTGTTGCATCCAAGGTAAGCTAGTGTAATTGCAAATTTATATACTTAACCAATTTTATCTGTATGAACAATATTTAGAGATAAGTGTAGTGTAATATTCATAAGATAATATTACGATAACGTTAATTTTTGTTACCAGGTATCACCAGCCAAACGACTTCGAGGTGGAGTCGTATTTCTTAAAGATATACCTAAGAATGCTTCTGGTAAAATCCTTAGGCGGGAATTAAGAAAAATGTTGCAGAAGTACAAAAGCAAGCTTTAATAATCCAGTACATTTACAGTATAAATATAGTTACCTATTTAGATATGACAAATAATAATATAATTATTACATTATTGTTGATTTTTTGTTATAAATATAAAAAAAATGTGAAGGGCACCATTAAGTTTTATTTACATTTGATCTCATCAATCGTAAACACAATAAATATGCTATTTATTAGTTAATGCATCCTTTAATTCCTGTGGAATTCTCTTCACTGCATAACTATGTAGTTCGTCATTGACAGCCGCCAAGACTCCCGTCTTGTTAGGTGGCAACACTGATCCACCATATTTGTAAAAGTTGCCAAGTATGTCAGTCAGCTTGCCGCCAGCAGCAGATAACACAGCTTCAGGCGCACATGTATCCCATTTTTTGCAGCCACTACTAGCAAATACGTAGATTGAGGCTTTCCCTTCTAATAGTTGCAGTACCTAAAAAACTATGATTATGAATACACCATAATATTATATTATAGAAAAAAATCATGATGTTGAGGATTATTAATACCTTGTACCCAGCACCACCAACTCTAACAATTTGTGCAGCATTCATGACTTGCAATGCCTTCTCAACTAATGGATTAGAATGACTCCTTGTAGTAGTAATTACTAGAGAGTCAGGGGGAGGTGCCGGAGTAAATCCTCCCACACCTGCATCTTGCAACCCCCATATGGTCCTTCCCATAATTTTCTCTCCTCCCAACATACTTTTGTAGTATGGCTGGTGAATGACGCCAGCTACTGGTTTATCATTGACAGAAATCCCAATTAGAACAGTCACATGTTCAAGAAATCCTGTAACAATTTATAATTTCATTATTCTTTACTTTAAAAGCTACTGTTTTAACACGCCATGCAACATGCACTTTTAAGTATATTATCTAGTGAAAATGATTTACTGGTGATGATGGTGGTCTCTGTACAGACTCAGAATTAAAACTAAATAATCGTTAGAAACAGAAGACTCATTGACTATAGTTAGTAAATAGATTACATTGGTTAGAAAGTTATTTATGAAATATGTACAATACATACAAAATCAAATGTCCATTCTCCACTGTGCCTGTGGTACTACAGTGCATACTAAACAAGAAAACCTCTAAGACCAATGTGAATCTGTAATTTACCATAATTTGATTGAAGCAAACTTAAATACCACTTGATACTTATAAATGGGTGAGTTAAGTACATTTTCCATCGTTCCCATGGATCTCTCTTCAACATTAGGGCACCTAGAATTATTTTATATTATTATTTCATCATTTCAAACAATCATTTAATGAAAATGCATGTAACATGGTGTGATAGAAAGCTGATTTTAACTTGCTAAATAGTGTTTACCTTGAGTGTACTCTGAAGTACCGTCAAGAGGGTCAACCCACACAACTATATCCTCTTCCTTAACACTATGGAGATTGACTGGGCATTGTAATAATAACACATCCTTGTCTGCTTCAGAAATCAACCAGTCACTAGGCATGTCATCCTGTTACAGAAATATTTTTTATTCAGATGGATCTATGAAAGAAATAACTGACTGACTTCATTAATTAAGCCAATATATAAATTATTATTCATATATTTTGTATTATTTATGAAGTAAAAAAAATACTTTTTTCTATCTTTGGATGTAGGTTATATAAGATAAAACAGTTTGAATTGAGTAAAAGGAATAACTGTTGTAGAAAATATAAAATATGAGATGTGTAACTTCAGAATGTCTTACTTAATACAATAGAGCATGAATTAAATTTTTACTGATTGAAATAGAATCTAAAATTAGATGAACATAACACTAACCACAATGTATCTTTGCAAGAATCAATGATATTAATTCATTTATGATTGCACAACTCTAAACAATACAATAAATATCCAAATAATAAAACTCACAGAAAATTTATGATATTATGTATGATATCAACAAAAAAGGTGTTTGTTTAAAGAAAGATTTTAATACTTCACTATCTGGGCCATCCTCTTCACCGATAATATTCACTTTAGGGTACTGTGCTGAAAGTGATGCAACAATACAACGCTGTGCAGACCGATCAGCTTCAGTTTGATAATCATCTTTGCCCTGAAATAATCAAGTGTTACGATCTAAATTTTATATATTATTGAGGTTTTAATAGAAATTATTGTAGTAAAAATTTAATGAACTTTGGACTCAAACGATTTATAAAAACAAATACTTGATTGCTACAATTTGTTCTAATTTATAAACAAACCTTTTCGATTATTCCTAGTTCTCCTTTACTCATAACATCGCGGACTATTTTTCCAGCTCTTGTCGCTACAGACACTGATGAAGCTAACACTCGTACGATAAGCGGTACATTCGACATTTTAAGCAAAAAAACCTTCTGCCGTGTATACTTTAAAGTCACTAAAAACTTTTATCTAAAACTAGCACTCAGTTCCACTCACTTTTTTCATGTTTCCTGTTTCATTCAAGTCAATGTCATAAATGTCAATTAGGGTTGTGCCTGCCCGTGTCCTTGTTGCTGAAACGTCGATACGAGAAATCGGATATCGATAGAAAATGATTAATTAATGAATAAAGTACCTTTAGTATTCTACAATAAAACAATCAGACTAAACTACAATAGCCTAGAACCAGGGATGTCTTTACCCAGGGGTGCAGAGGGGCGGGGCACTCTGACGCAGTGTCTTGGGGGGCGACCGCCCCAGGGCGATGGCCACACACATAAGACAAGAAGAGGGCGTGTCGTGGTGGGACAGCGAGCGTTGCGTGCGAGTCCCGGAACCCGCGCCCAGCCTCTTCTGTTCTCGCCCGTGCCTCGGCCAGACGCCCCCGTGCCCCGTCTTTTCTGTATGTTTTGCCATAGGGCGCAGACGAATAAACGCCGTGTCTGCGCCCTGTCCGCGACGCGCCCTTGTCTTACGACTTTTCTGTGTCTCTCTTATAGTTACAGACCTTTTTTTTAATCTAACGGAAATGCGTTTCACAGCTGGATTTGGGACAGCGGGGCTGCGGCTTTCATCTACCCTTTCTGGGCACGCTAGTTCCGCAGTGCTTGGTGCCGATCGGTTGGTTGGCCTAACAACCCGCAGCAGCACACACTGTGCAGTGTGGATCCCTGGTACACGACTCGTATAGGTGGCCGACCTCGCCGCAGCGGTAAAACTGCGTGCGGCGATTTTCTTCGGACGTGCAGATGTGTTGTACTTGAATAGAATAGAAATTTATTCGCAGGAACAGTAATCTTTACATTGGTCTTATATGATTGTATACATAGCTATGTGGGCCCGCCTTTTGTAAAAGGCATGCAAATGTTGTCATAAGGTTATGACATTTGTTATTAAGTAACAAATAAAATAAATGTAGGTGAGGTAAATACATTAAAGTAATGAAGCAAGGAGAATTACAAGTAAGTATCTTAGAAAATATTTTAAGATTTTAACAGATTTTAACTTGCCCGTTGCGCAGGCAACGGAAGCATCGGTTAGGTCTGCACTCCAGCAGTTTTACCAGCGCTGAAACCCATCCTATCAGCAGCCTACTCCAGGCCACCTTATTAGCGGCTGTCACTGGGAAGCCGTACCTCCCCCGCCTTGACTTCGTCGGCCGTGCAGCCGGCGACTGGGGCGACGACCTCTTCTGACGTTACGGAATCATCCAGACCCAAAACGCGCATCTCTGCGCATCTGATGGGCCTGGACGTCCTCGGGACCCAGTGCCTATCTGAGTTTCTGCACGAGGGCGTCGGCTATCCTGTATCGCAGATCGGTGATGCTGCGGTCCGCCATGGACACCTTTTCCCTGGCCGTCGTGAGGACAGCCGCGTAGGACAGGCCGCGCTAAACCAGCGTCTGCGAGCTGTGTAATAACCACAGCCGACGTGCGTGGAATGCGTCAGCCTTATTGTGTTTATTAGGCGCCTTATTCTAGGCTAATTTTTTTGATTTGCCGTGTTAAGGCCACCCGCGCCCTAATTCTTCGGGTTTCTTCTTTTTGCCCTTTTTGGCCACCGCGGTCCAGTTCTCCTCTGTAGGGCTGGCAGCGGTGGTGACTTTAGGGGCTGTTGCATCTGCTGTAGTTGAAAGCCGCGGATGTTCAACAACCTTCATCTTCTTGGGTTGTGCTTCTTTTCCTTCGAATGGTTGGAAACAGCAGCTCTGAAAGTCGCAGCTTTCTTGGCTACGACTTTCAGAGCAGGCTCTGTCGCGGCTCTGTCGCGTAGGTGCGAGACTACACGACTCTTGTCTGCCGCAAGGCCTGGGGGCTCAGTCTCCAATTTAATTCCGACCAAATTGCATTGGGATTGTATACCTTTAGGGCCTTGCATGACTCCATGAGCAGCTCATTCTCCTGAGAGATGGTGCGCGTGCACAAGGATTCATTAAGAATCAGGACTTATCCGCTGTTAAGGTTGCCGGACTTAGCCGCAACCTTTCCGACCAGAGCAAGCCTATCAGCGACCGACTCTTTAGGATCTCAGATAGCCTATCGTAGACATCGGAGTTCTCGGCCGAGTCCTCCATCACTACATAACGAATATCAATTATACCTATAAAAATATAGTCAACAATATTGTTTATAAATTGCACCTCTTGCAGCTCGGCACAATCGAAAGAACAAAACGAATTTGATGTTTAAAAATGTACCTACTTTTGTTGTAGAGTAAGTATTAAATATTTTTTTTGTTGGAATGGGGGGCGCCGTCTTATTTTTGCGCCCCGACGCCCAATATGGTTAAGACGGCCCTGCCTAGGACGAATGGATCGATCTGCGCATACAATACCTACAATACAAAAAGCATTATTTACCCATACAAATTAATAAAGTTACATGTTTAATAGTTCATTGTATGACCGCGCACAGGGTAAAAGCCTCCTCCGTCAGTTTCAATTTTTTCCTTCTTTGAGCATTGCTCATCCAGATATTCCCAGCTGTAACGGGGTCGGCGTCCGGTATTTTCCAAGAAAACGAGGAGTCCAAACAATAAAGTTTTATTGTGTATAAAATATGAAAACAAACAATAATAATACGGGTCACGTAACGTGGTAGGCCAGACGACGTTCAAGGATGATGCGACCGTCTGGTTACGTCACACGCGCTAGCGGGGGGAGAGGGCGTCTAGTTAGCTCAACCAACGTTCCGATTGCCGGATGCAGAGGCTGCGCGAAACAGACTGCCGCCGTACGGTCGCGGCGGGGTTTATATAGGCCGGGCGCTTCCATGTGTGCGTGCGGATCATCAGTGGGGCGCGCGTAGTCGTGTATGGCGGGCCGGTGTATGCGCTCATGCGGTGTTACAGTCTCCCCCTCTGGATGCGAAGACGTCCCGACGAGTAGACAGTCAGGCTAGTTTAAGAGACGTAGCGGTCTTCTTGGGCCGTCCTCGACCTCGACTTGGTTGCGAACTAGCAGCAGCTTGCTTCGGTTTCGGTGGTCGGCCTCGTTTTCTCAAGGGTCGCACTGGCGCCGGAAGTTGGTGAGTGTCGCCTTGGTAAGGGGTCAATGCGGACGTGTGGTACACGCCAATGGCCTGACTCGGTGTGTCGGGATCTGAAAGAACATAAGAGGAGACACCGTGTCGTTTTAGAATAACGTAAGGTCCGTCTCGTCGTGGGCAGAATTTCGCGCTTACGCCACGGGCTAAGTTGCTAACCGGATGAGTGGTGACCAAGACTAGATCACCAGGGTCATAGCCAGTATCCGTGCGACGGCTTTTGTCTGCCACCTCCTTTCTGCGTTCTTCTTTCGTCTCACGCACTTCACGAGCTCTATTCAAAGTGTTGGCAAGCATGAGAAGCTTCGGAGTTATTTCGGGTATGAAGTTCTCAGACTGGATGACTTGTCGTAGATCGTGCGAAATATCATTTGGAGTCCGAAGTTCTCTCGCAAACGTCAAATATGCTGGAGTGTAACCAGTAGTGAGGCTGCTAGCAGTATTCATAGCGAACCGAATGCTGGGTAATTTGTAGGCCCAGGTTCCATGGTCGTCTCCCACCAAAATTGCAAGTTGTGTCTTCATGTCTCGGTTCTTTCGTTCCACGGGATTTGCAGAAGGGTGATATACCGGAGTGAAGTTATGCTTAATATTAAGACAATAGGTCAGGTTCTGCATAACAGCACTCACAAATTGAGGCCCATTGTCACTGATAAGCCTTCTAGGAATGCCATACCGTAGGAATACATCGTTAACCAAAATAGTTGCACAAGACTCTGCGCTTGCCGTCTCCATTGCGAATAGCTCAACCCAGCCCGTAGCTATATCTTCGACAATCAGGATCCAAGTTTTGCCGTTAGCCGTAGGCGGGAGGGGTCCAAACAGGTCAAATGATAGGGTTTCGAATCGTTGATTGGAGGGTGTAGTCTGTAGTAACCCAGCGGGTTTAAGATTTGAGGGCTTATATCGCTGGCAAGAAACGCAATTCTTGACGTACGCCTCTATGTACTTTCTCATGCCTTTCCAGTAATAGCGTCCTGCGATTCGTTGGAACGTTTTGTCGGCTCCGTAGTGTCCAGCTAAGGGGTCGTCATGATACGCCCACAAGACGTTGGACCACTCATGTTGTGGGACTACGAGTTGTGCTTCTTCCGACTCCTGACTTGGGTTGTATCGATACAGTAATCCATTATTCATTACATAACCTTTTGAGCTCCAATATACTGCGTTTTCAGATCGTTCGGGATCCTCTAGAGCAGTCACAATGTTTTTTATGTATTCGTCCTTCATCTGCTCGGCCCTGATCTCGGAGGGAGATCTTTTCGGCATATCCACCTCAACGCTACATACTCCGCATTCTTTCTTGGATTGTTCATCACATATAGGCCTTGAAAGTGTGTCCGCAACAACGTTCGTTCTCCCAGGCGTATATTTGATTGTGATATCATGAGCTTGTATCTGTAAAGACCATCTTGCAAGACGTCCTGTTGGAGACCGTAGAGACATTAGCCACTTTAATGCCTGATGGTCTGTTACCACTGTCACAGGCAGTCCTTCTATATAGCCTCTAAACTTCGTGATAGCCCAAACGACGGCAAGAGCTTCTCTCTCCGTAGTAGAGTAGTTCCTTTCAGCTGATGTGAGCATCCTACTAGCGTACTCCACGGGATGCTCGTTGTCACTCTCCCCCTGGACCAAAACAGCTCCAATTGCGTAATTACTTGCGTCAGTTTTAATGATGTAGGGCCTTGTTTCATCAGCTTGGCGAAGTACAGGGGGTGTGGTTAGAGCAGATTTTAGCGAATTGAAAGCATTTTCTTGTTCCTTTGCCCAACCCCATTCTGCCTTCTTTTTGGTGAGTCGAGTTAGCGGTTCACTAATTTTAGCAAAATTTGGAATGAAGCGCCTATACCAAGAACAAGTTTGCAGAAATGTCATCAGGTGCTTAATGTTTCGGGGCGCCGGATACTCAAGTATGGCGGTTACCTTCTCGGGATCAACTTTCAAGCCATCCGGTGTTATAAGGTGCCCCAAATATTTGATTGTTGCTGAACAAAATCTGCACTTGTTGAAGTTCACTCGAAGGTTATATTCTTCTAGTTTTCGCAGAACTTTGTCCAAATCGTCTAGGTGATTTTCATAAGTAGAAGACAGAATAATTAAATCGTCCAAATAGGCCAGCATTTTAACGTCTTCTAGACTTATACGGACTCTGTCGATTAGTCGCTGGAACGTCGCAGGAGCGTTTCTAAGTCCAAAAGGCATTCGTTTAAATTTAAACAGTCCGAATGGCGTTATAAAAGCAGTCTTGTCCTGATCAGTATCCTTTACTTTGACCTGCCAATAACCGGCGCGTAGGTCTAAGGTGGACATATAGGGTGTACGTTTGGCAGCGTGCAATAAGTCGTCCATCCGTGGTATGGGGTACACGTCGGGTTTTGTTACCGCATTCAGCCTACGATAATCGACGCAGACTCTTACTGAGCCATCTTTTTTGGGAACCATTATAACTGGTGCAGCCCATGGAGATGAGCATGGTTCTATTACTCTCTTTTCCAGCATCTTTACGATCTCCTGCTTCAAAACGGCTAATCGTGGAGGTGAGAGGCGATACGGAGGCACCGATATCGGATTCTGATTGCCTGTATCTATACAGTGTTCAGCAATCATTGTCGGGACAAGACTTTCTTCAAACACACTTTGATTTCTTCGTAGAACTTCCAGCAACAAATTTATCTGTGCTTCATCCAGAGTCTCCGAAGTGATCTCCTCCACTGAAATTGAAGCAATCTCCACGTCATCACTACCATCATCACTTGGAAAAAGCTTCCTGGAGTGTGGAGATAGGTCCACTTCAGCCGCGTGAGCGTTCATCTGGGCGTCTCGGTACATGAAGTCGATGAAGCTAGGTGAGTACCCATCAAATAATGTTCGAGAACGTTTGTTAGGAGGTGTAGGTGGATCGATAAGCACAACGTGATAAGGCTTGTCACCGGCACTCCTTTCAGGCAATGCGGGCTCTTGAGCGTTTCGAGGTTCAACCACAGCACAGGCGCTAGACTCCGGCGAGGTAGGTTTCTCTTCAATTTGCTTCACCTCGGTGCCCGTGGCCGTCACATTTGGTGGAGTGAGTGGTAAGGGCGAAATCATGTCTGGCAGTTGAAGCTCTTTAAAAAAAGCTTCCCGAGAGGGACTTGCCTGCGACGTTGTTTCAATACGAGCCATGGATATTTCGTCCGAATCCTCCATATATAGGTCGAAGACAACATTCGGATTGTCCACGAAATGCCAACACATCTGTGGAATATTCAGTACCATTTCAGCATCTTGAATGAATCCGATACCTAACAAGGTACGTGATTCCCGTGATTCTGGGAATATAATAAATGTTGTTGGTATTACTCGGTTGCAAAGCCCAATTGGTACTTTAACAGTAAGTACATTTCTTTGCGTCTTCGCACCATCAGCTAATGTGACCATCATCTTTTCTCTGCCAAAGTGGTATCCTTGCCTGCGTAGGCATCCATATAGGCCAAACGATGCGACACTAGTTTTTGCGCAGGAATCCACGTATGCTGTTCCCATGGTTTTGCCAATGCTGATACCGATGATAGGTCTTGGGCGAGCGTCAATATTTGCACTGATGGAACAGAAGCTAAATTCTTGCTTAGGTTGGTTCTTTTTACTGCATGTTGGGCACTTGGTTCGCACCACTCCTGGTGTACCACAACCGTAACAGGAGAACTTTGACTGAGAGGGCGAAGGTGCTTGTGTCGCTGAAGAGGACAATGTTTTGGTGGGTACCTGGTTGCCACCAGCACTGGTTTCACCATTCGCTTCAGCTTTCAACTTTCGGCGACATTGGTCGATGGAGTGCCCCGGGAATCTGCAGTACTCGCAGCGTATCTTTTTTGCTTGGGGAGCTTCCTTACGTTGTGACTGACTAGTTTGAGGCAGCTTTTCCAACAGAAGTCGTTCCACAGCTCTGGCTGCTTTGAGCAAAGCGTCGAACGTAGCGACAGAGTCCCTCGACATCTTTTCTCGGATCCTGTATCTTAACTGTCCGTAGGTCATGTCTATCTGGTGGGCTTCTGTCGGTGCGGGCTCCGGCAATTGTGCCATAAGAGCTCTCTTCTTTGAAATAAAAATTTCCGTCAGCTCGTGCTCCTCTTGTTTGATACCAATAATATCTTGGTACAACAGGTACGCGGGCCGCTTGGGAGCAAATGCGTGTCGAACCCTGGCTTCAAAATCTGCCCAAGTACTGACCTGACCCTTGAGTCCATTCCACCAAATAGCCGCCTCTTCTTTTAAAATCAGCGGTACGCTCCTGATGGCTTCGTCGTCGTCTATGTTATGCACATTTTTGAAGACAGCCGCTGCTGTTAGGAAGGCTTCGACAGTCTCCGTATCCCTTTTGCCATTAAAGGATGCGTTGCATGTGGCGAAAGAATACTTCTGTTGCGATCCTATCGTCGCCAATAATTTTTCAAATTGCTCGTTCGTTAGGTTCATACTGTCCCTTTCTTCTTTTATCTTCTTTATTTTTGGACTAGCCTTCTTCCGGGCCTTAACGTTGAGCGCCAGTTTGTAACGGGGTCGGCGTCCGGTATTTTCCAAGAAAACGAGGAGTCCAAACAATAAAGTTTTATTGTGTATAAAATATGAAAACAAACAATAATAATACGGGTCACGTAACGTGGTAGGCCAGACGACGTTCAAGGATGATGCGACCGTCTGGTTACGTCACACGCGCTAGCGGGGGGAGAGGGCGTCTAGTTAGCTCAACCAACGTTCCGATTGCCGGATGCAGAGGCTGCGCGAAACAGACTGCCGCCGTACGTTTTTTTTTTTTTTTTTTTTCGGTATATTTTATGTCGACGACCCCGAGGGGGGTCTTATTGGACGTAACCGGATAAAAGCCGCCGTACGGTCGCGGCGGGGTTTATATAGGCCGGGCGCTTCCATGTGTGCGTGCGGATCATCAGTGGGGCGCGCGTAGTCGTGTATGGCGGGCCGGTGTATGCGCTCATGCGGTGTTACACAGCTACATTTAAAATATCGTCGACCCATCTTTTCTTTGGTTGTCGTATTTCTTCTTTTCCCTGTGGGGCTGACCCACTTTGTTGCCTGTGATGTCCATCTTTTATCTTGATGTCTAGCTATGTGACCTGCCCACTTCCACTTCAGAGTCAGGGTATGTCGCAGAACGCAGCGCATCCGTGAATTTGGTTTAATTGCGTACTTATGTCAGGATTTTGTGTTTTATCACTTCTCAGTTTCAGGATACTTCTCTCCATGGTATGCTGGCAATCTTGTCTTTGGTCTTGTTAGTGAACGCCCAAGACTTTCGATCTGCGCATAAGCATGTAAATATAATCTGCTTAAGCTATGTCCATATAAAACTAGATCAACAAAGTGAAAAGTAGTGTTCCTAATTATTTCTCTGTAAATTTCTGTTTATTAGAAATTTTTCTACTAGTCTACTTCGTGACCGGAGCAGATTCTGCCAATGTCTCTTGTTCCATGCCAGCATAATATGTGCGAATAAGTCGCAATCACAATCTAGCAAGTAGGTACCTACCTAACTACCTACAATTTTTTTACAACAGCATCAAGTTTCCTCCTCGTGCTTTGTCACGTATCGAACATTCTCATATCGTATTTTGGAAGGCCACTAGAGTGTCAACCTACGCGGATAGTGAACCTACCATTTAATTAACTTCAACGAAAAAAGTGAAAGGAAGGCTAGTTGACTAAGTATTTCGGAAAGAAGTGCATAGTCATTTTTATGTACCTAGGTAAGATGCATCCTTAGTCTAACGGTTGTAGGCGAAGGTAATTTAACATAAACATAATAACGCCTGTATCCCCCGAAGAGGTAGGCAGAGGTGTGTAGTACACCCACATTTCACAGCTTTGATATGAGTCCAATGTAATAGGGGGTGAACCTATTGCCATGTCTATTTAGCTAAAAACTCTTTGCTCGACCCGGGACCTCACGCTCAGCAATGGCGCTTTGCTTAAAGTACTTCGATTGTTGATCCAAGTTAAAGTATGACAATTATGGTCACTACTGAATTAAGTAGGTTAAAGATTGCACTCTAATTTTAACTAACTACTACGTTGATTTATATGTACCTACGGTCCGAACGAAATGACAGTGCGGGGCGTACTCATCAGTATTTTTTATATTCATGACTACAATTGGACGACCTGATTGGCGCAGTAGCTAAGCGATTGGACAGCTGCGCTAAGGGTTGCGGGTTCGATTCCCGCACGGGGCAAAAATTTGCGCAAGCCGCAGACTTTTGTCCCGAGTCTGAGTGATTGTGTATGTGATATTTCATGTTTGTGAAACGCGCCCACGACGCAGGAGAAATTCCTAGTGTGGCGACGTTTTTTTATTAAAAAAAGAAATGCGGATTTACGCACTTTGAAATCTATGAAATTAGATAAAATTAAATCATCAGCTGGAAAACGTCCACTGTTTAACAGAGGCCTCCCCCTTAAATATTATATATCTATCGGTATTTACCAAAGCAGTTATTGTTTGATGCACAGTAAGTCACTGACTTTATTTTTGTCTTTCTTACTTTCAGGCCTCTATGGGTGGCAATATAAAAGGATTAAAATTCACTATCGTTTTAAATGTTAACATTCCACTAACTTTCAGTAATGCATTTAATAAAATTCCTGTAAAATATGGCTAAATAAAATAATGAACAATAGACGCCTTCGTGATAATTTATTTATTAAGATTAGCCTACAATTGTTTACACAATACATCTATACATATAATAAATCTGTAGAAGTGAAAATTATGTACGTTTTGTTACCAATTTCAGCTCTATTTCATCGAACGGGTTCTTGTATTTCTTAAAACGCAGTCTTAACTTGTTCTTTTCTTTAAGTGTTTTTATGATTGCTTTATTAAACCATGCGGGGTAGTGACGGTTCATTGGCTTACAATTTGGAATAAATTTATTATTTGCAGTGTTTATAACATCATATAGTACTTTTAACATGCAGTCTACATCGTTCATATTCGTAAATTGCTGATTCAAGTTTTGTTCTTTTAAATAGGTTATAATTTGTACATAATTGGCTTTAAAAAAGTTTTATCTCGTATTAAGTTTATTGTAAGGGAGGTAAGATTCTTTTAATAATGATAAAGTAAGTTCACGTGGAGGATAAGTAGGCATAGGTACAATAAAATAAGCCACAACAAAGGCGTCGATATATAATATTGCATGAGCAGTCTGTTGTAAAATTATTGTTTTCGTATTCGAAGTAAAAATACCTTTATTTATAAGTAGCCTGGTCAATGTCCAACTACTGGGCAAAGGTCTCCCAATTATTCCTCCAAAAAACTTCGGCTCATTTTTTTCCGCAAGGGTGGCCAAATTGTCCCATCAAGTTCTAAGTTTGCCTGGTCGTCGGCGGCCAGCAGGGTATCCATTGTGTGGTATTGGCCCACCTTTGCGGGTCTATAAGCACGACATGACCGGACCACTCCCACAACCGTCTTATCGACGTACCTATTGTTTAATAATTAATACCTACATAACAATTACATTTAACGAAGCCACGAAACATCCCAACACAATAGACTAAATCCTATTATGTAGTATCCGTATTTAACAATAGTCCTGCTTCTTCTGAGAACTAATATGGCTGTTTTTTTATGTCCCAGTCCCTTTAAAACCGAAGATCTCAACGGGCCTCTGAACCTGTGTCCCCACATAAGCCTTTTAAAGGACCGGGTACCTTCACATGGTTTAAAAAATCGACATTCAAATAATAATATTAACACTCAATGTGGTAAGCGACTGAATAAATCATTTTCGAAATGTTGCGCTACGGAAAAAATATAGTCCTCGTGTTATTAACTAACATGTAGGCACTTTTTGCAAGTTAAATTCAAATTTCTAAAATTATTTTTACTACTTCTTCAATTTATTTGTATTTGTGTGTATTTGTCATTAAAATAGCTTATTTATCGAAAAAAATCGACACTGGCAGTAAGCAGTTCTACCTGCCACTGAAAAGTGCATAATAAAACGACTTTTTATAATCAAAAATGTATTTGATGTTGACAACCGTAACCCTAAAAAGTGGTATAATAATAGTAGGGATATAAAAATAAAACTGCATTATTACTTAAATAATTAGGAAGGCACATATTTAACTTAATAATTAAAATCCCTTGATTGATGGGTAGGTAGAAGGGTACCAGTGTCAAACCACAGTACATTGATGAATACTAACTTCACCAATATTACAAAGTAAAACCCATAGCCTATACTAAAATGTAATGCACTATTTAACTTATGCTACAATTTTATATACCTAAATATTTATAAAATTACTCAAACATAACAGTTTCCAGACATAAAATAGTTGCTTATAATTAGTCAAGTTCTACAATTAAAATGTTGATATACCTAAGGTGTAATATATTTTTTATTTGAAATTATTTAAATTGAATGTTTTATCAAATATAAGCTTTTAAAACAGAACTGAAGTTTTTGTTAAATTCAAATATTATTTGGGATTTTTATATTTTATTAATTTGTTACAACAAATAAATATTGTGAAGAATAAGTTTATATTAAGAATATATTTTTAAACACAAGCTTTATCAGCTACTCTCAAAGTACTTGTGAAGACCAAATTAAACAAACACAATAGGATTTCGATATTTCGTTACCAGAGTTCTTTATTATCACTACCTTCTGGCTCCATCATCAGACCAGCTCCAAAGTACCATAATATTGTAATGTCACCGAACCTATATAAGTATTATTTTATTATTATTATTACGAGCCTGTAATGTCCCACTGCAGGGCAAAGGCCTCCCTAATCTCTTTCCTCCAAAAAGGAGTCCAGTTCATCTCGCCATCTCCGTTTGGGTCTGCCTTGCTGACGTATGCAACATTTCATTCCAATCGGATGTCAAAAACTGATTCAAGTTTATAGTGCAAGATTTGACCTAAACAAACTAATATACAAACAGCTTAATTTTTCAACTATGCGTGAATGGTTGGCCGTCTAACCTTTATGCCATGATAGCCAAATATACTCCAAGAGCCACGAACCCAGAATTAAATGGTCCACGGCAATGAGAGCTATCGCGTATGAATTCACCGCCAGAGGCGCGAGAGTAGCGTCAGGTTTCCGAAATGTCAAATATCACTGTTTGTGGGTGCTTCAAGCTTTTTCTCTAAATATAATAAAGTTGTGAATTATTTTGCAATATATAGTGAATATTAATTTTAGAAGTTTACAAAGACAATGCGGGAATGACCGAGTATATTGCAGTTCATAGAAAGGGCTTTAATAATATGATGATAAATGAATATCTAGTGACATGTACACAAATAATTTGCTTTTTTGAAAAGGACAAGTCCATTGAAGCATTATCATATTATATATATATCAGCTATACTTTAGGACCTTACTCGACCACGGTGCCAACTGGTGAGCACAAAAACGGTAGCTCCCTTCGCCTCGTTTAGCGAGAAACCGGTGCCGCCGATATGTTATCGCTTTGACATCGAAATGACAACTGAGCGCGCGATTTGAAAATCGCTTCGCGCGCGTGACCATATTCTTTAAATGCTTAACTTTTAACTATGCTAAGCTATAAACCCATACATTGCATTTCTGCGATAAAATTGTCACTCGATAAAAAGTCGTAGTGCACGCTAGGCTTCAACTTTTTTTTTTATATAAACTCTATTTTATTTACTTGTTCTTTACTCTTAATCTAACAAGTTATGAATTCAATTCAATTAGGGAATAAACAAAGAAAATAATCTTAAGACGATAAAGGAAATATAGAAACAAATACATTAGAAGATAATAAAGTAGCAATTACTAAAAGCTGTGCTTACAAAAATAATTGTGATTAGCAAATATGGACACCTACTCTAATAATAATATGGAACCCCACCATTATTTAGTTAAGAGTAGAAGCAAGGCACTAGCAATTAAAAAATTAAGAAGTATTTAAATAAACTCATAATAACTTTTTCATAATTATGGGTAACACTTATGAACTAAATATACTAACACTTATTAACTATATAATATATAATAATATATGCACTAAATATAATAATGGGATAAGCTGCATACTTTTTAGAATCTCTTAAAAAATAATTAAGCTCCAAGATTAATTATAGATACAAGAATTCACTATAAAAGTAATAACAATAAAGTTTTGATCAAAGAATTTTTTTTTTTTGAAGTTTTACTATAAAATAATAATTATCAAAATTAACATTAATAATAACTTTGAATGATATTGTAAATTTAGGAACCCAAGTGGGTTAGAAGATTTACTGGTTAGACCTATTACCCGTACATTCCATTAACCATTATTATAATTTACGCTTGAATCGATTTCTGTGACTTGACTAATTGCTACAAAAGGTTTATGAAGATTGATATTACAACTGGTAAAAACTAATAAGTGTAGGCATTTCTGGATCCCATAATGTTCAATAGCAACAGGATCATATCCATCACAGGGTGAACCCTTTAAACTTTGGCTGCTAAACTTAAAGTATACATGTAGTTTATATTGGGTTTACGAAAGGGACAAGTGCTAAGAATGATGACATCACAATATATTATCTTAAAATTAAAATTTTCATTAATTTAAACTACGTGAGCTTTTACCTTATTTTTTTAAACTACTTTTTCTTGCGTAGGGATAATACTATCGATTTATAGACGTCCAATACAATATTACACATACCACTTATTACTGTTTTTCAAGTTGGTCAAAATATGATATACCCAGCACCTTGAAAGACATATATGCTGTCTTTCATATATGTACATACATACTTACTAAGGTAAGGTTTACGTATAAGATAAGATTAATTTAAATCTCTAACCCCCGCACTCAGAGACATTTAATGATAATTAAACTATTACTAAGTAAAGGTTTTGTTCGTGAAATCTTTCATTAGTGTCAGTTTAAGTAATCATTAACGTCTCTGAGTGCGGCGGTAAGATTGTATTACTACAAATGGTGCCCAATATAAAAAATATGTGTCGACCCATGCTAATTTAAATGTTTGCTGATATGCTAAAGATAATTTCTATTGGTACTAGAGTGGTTTTATTTTTACTAATAATTCCTAATAGATTAATGCTCTGGAGCGTCATTCAAGCAAATCTTAAGCTAACCCTCTAAGATGTATAAAAACATAAACATTTCAATATTGACAGTCTTTTTTGAACATTTGTCTTCAAAGATATGCAACTTTCTAATGTCGCTGTTCCAGCACATGCATAAATATAAGGCACAACGTTGTTAAGTCCTACAACGCATGTCTACGACCGCTAGTACTACATACACTGTCACCTTACACTAGCTACTCTCATTGGTCTCATCTTCGCTGACTTGTTTGAGTATGTGTTTTACGATTTGATCAATGGTGTGCGTGTCGAGCATACGCGCGATGTTCTTGTCCTCGATAACGTACAAGAACAAATGCTTGGAGTTCTCTCGCAGGCGCTGTACGCGCGTCCATTTCTCACGGTCTGCGGGCTTAGCGCCGCATTGCTCGATTACTTTCTCCAATACCTGAATTGAATACTCTATTTGTAACGAATGTTTACAATTAAAAGTTCGAAGAACGTTATGTCAAATTGTTCCAGCAAGATCTATTCTTACTGCTCCAGCAAGATCTAATAACGTGACGTGACATCATTTAACATACCACATCCACACTTTCGTCAGGCCAACCAAACAGTTTGAGTGTCTCCTTATCGATGAGTTGAGAAAGTAGCTTTTGCAAATTCTCTGTCAGTTCCTCCTCCGACATCAGGGGATTGTTTACAGTCTGAAATAAAACATAATTATATAGTTGTGATTGTGCTTTAAGTAATATGAATCAAATATATTTGTAAAAGCCAGAAGTTGCACACATAATATTCCCATAAGTACCTTCTCCTGTTGCTTGTCAGTGCTGGAGCCGCCCTCGTCCTCCTGTATGCCGCCGTAGAGAACGCCTGAGCCGCTGTACCCTTGCAGGATACGATCCGATTCAACGTCCAACAAGTTCAGAATCGATTCTATTTCCGACTTCTTCACTCGTTCCATAGAATCATTGGAGCCCTGGGTGAAAATATACATATTATTCTGACGTTGTATTCGATTTGCCATCAAAGTTAACTAATAACTAAAGTACCTACTACACTCTGAATAAACCGATTTTACTTATAAAGAATGAGTGTTTGATTGAAGACGCAAGTTAGACATAAACTAGTGTTGTTACTGATATCTCGCAAGTTGGAACAATGCCTGTGGGTCAAAACTCTAGTACCTCCATTTGTCTATGCTAGGCTTAACATAGACATTACATTTTCCAAATCCAGTCATCCGTCACCCGTCACCCAGCACCGCTGGCACCGCTGGCACCGCTGGCACGTAACTCATACAGAAGCACTAGCAACTCACGAGCACTCGCCGCACGTGCTGCAGGTGGCCCTTGAACATGGCGGGGTGGTGCTTGCGCACGTGCCGGATGAGCTGCTCGCCGCGCACGTAGGCGCGCGCCGACACGCAGTACATGCAGCGGCGCGGCCGGTCCAGCGTGTGCGTCTCCAGGTGCCGCCGCAGGTTCATCTCCGAGTGGAACGCCTTGGTGCACACGTCGCACTTGAACGCTGCCACCCGACATACACACATCTCACTCCAATTATAGTCAGCGGTGGGAAGAGAATTCAAAAAGGTGCTCGTTATTTTTTAATTTCGAACATAATTTAAGTGTCGCTTTTAGGTTCGTATATGAATTTATCTATAATTTTGAGGCTCGTGGCTTGAGACGTGAGTTTACTATCCCATAATGTTATAGAAGAATTAGAGTTCATCTATTTGCGCAAAAACTTAAAAACATGTAGATGAAGTCTCAGTATAAATTTGATACCGTGACCGAAATTAGGTCAAAAGGAGATTACTATAACTCTGGGTAGCTACAGTAAATTTAAAAAAATGGGCACCTTGCCTCAGAAGTATACAAAAAATATATTATACAATTCACAAGCAATACTTACGTTTGTCATCTAAATGCACTTTTAAATGATTATTAAAGCTGGCTTCATTGATAAATTCTTTGTTTGAGTAGGTGCACATCTTCATAGGACAAAATAACTTCTCCAATCCCATGTGTTCTCTTAAATGAATCAGTAACCTGAGGAGACAGATTGTGAGATCCACATTAACCAACTAAAACTACCAGTCTACTAATAGGTAATCCGAAATATAAATTCTTCAGGATTACTACGAAGGTAAAAAGTTAATGGAGCAGGCATTTTTGCTCTATTGCTACTTTCAGCGAGGAAGCCGTTATAAACATGCAATACTTACTTGGCTTTAGAGCTAAAGGTATCGCCACACTTAACGCATAAGTTGCCGTTGTGTTTCTCGATGTGCCGCTGCAGCTGGGCGCGCTGTATGTACGACTTGCTGCACAGCGTGCACTTGTAGGGCTTGTCCTCGACGTGCGTCAGGACGTGGCGGTGCATCACCTCGATCGTGTACGTGCTGTAGCCGCACTGTTAACAACGCGCATCGATTTATATACATCCTTCAACAACTTATACCAAAACTTTTTTTTGTGGCCCTAAATAAGAATACCACTACAGCAGAGGGCTTACAATGCAAATCGTTTTATGTAATTACAACTAATTTAGTAGAAAAATATGTTTTGTTTTGGTATATACACTTTGAACGCCACCGCGGTCACCCTGTGACCGCAAACAATAGTTTTCTAATTGTGTCTGCTGCGTGGCAGTTAATATGACTCTCTGTATCGTATGCTATTAACCAATTTTTGTTTTTGTGAAGCTTTATTTGAAGAACCTTTTTTGTAAAGCATTTAAATTAAATTATACGTAATTCATCTATTATACTTATACCTATATGATAATTTATAACCTGATTACCTACTATTTAGGGTATGATTATAAAGCCTTATCTGTGTCACTTACCTTTCACCTTGATTTTATAGCCATGTGAGCATAAAAATTAAAAAATTTACATTATTGACAATTTGATTTATCAAATCTGTGGACAACAAAGATCAGATCTTGATCATGTTTAAAGTAGTAAAAAATGTATTTTTGGATTCTAAGTATAATAAGTTTATATTAAAAAAATATTTCTAAACACGAGGTTTTAAATCAGCTAGACTCAAAGTACTTGTAGAGATGAATTATACAAGCCTAAAAACGATGGGAATGTGTCATTTAGGTACACAGCTTCTATGGCTACCTTCTGACTCTATTATCAGACGACACTAAAGTACGATTATACTGCATTGTCACCGAACCTATATAACTGCATAAAATTCCATTTCAATAGGATTTTATTTCAAATTAAATGCCAAGAAGTGCATCTAATTTAGAAACTGGCACACCTGTGAGGCCTACAGGAGGTAAAGGATGTACTAATTAAATGTTTTGAAGAGTAATCTCTAAAAATATTATATTTTGGTGAAGTATCTGAAGCTTAGCTAACCCACAAGTAATTAATAAGAAGCATACCACGGCACATGAATATTTCTTTTCGCCATGTATCTCCAAATGCTTGACCATGGCGGCGCGCGAACTAGTCCAACTTCCACAATGGTCACACTGATATTGATCAGGTGTCTCTGTTAAAAATAATAACCATGAAATACTGTAACAAACTGTAATCTTAACATAAAAGCATAACATCACGTTAGGGGTAGGCAGAAGTGTAATTTTTAAAGTAAACCTACATTTCGCCAATTATATTATTGGGTCCTAATGTAATAAGAAGTGAGCCGATTGCTACCAACGGGTACAATCCCCGTGTATTTTACAGCAGATTTACCCATTTGAATTTGATTCTGTTAACAATTTCATAGGTTTATTTTATTTTCCTGCAGAACCCTTGATATATTTAAAATGAAAAGTAGCCTAAGTTACACATTATAACATCAGCTATCTGCCAGTGAAAGAAGAAGAGAAGCTGTAACCTGCGTATTACCCGAGGTTATATTTTTTCCTGCGGAACGCTAAATATATTCGAAATGCAAAGAAGCTCAATTTCCTCGTAAAATCAAGTATTTGCCAGAGTCTCATCAAAATTATACAGGTTTAATTTTATAATAAACAGGAGTTAATACTATAGTTATATTATACTCTGTTTATTTCCATTATTCTTGGAAATTATTATGAGAATTGGAAACTTTATTTTTATCAAATGTTTAAACACTTATGTTGTTTTATAAAAGTTATAAATTATAAAAGGGATGAGATAATAATACCTGAATGATTTTTGTGCCAATGTCTGGCTAATTTGGTAAAGTTTTTTGTGCTGTATAGACAGTTCTTGCACAAATGCTCATTTTTAATAATATGCTGCAATCTGATGTGAACCATCAAGTTATCTTTCCTTGAAAATTTTGCATTACATATCTGAAAGAAAGACAGTTCATACAGGTAATAATAATAAATCATTTATTTCAGAGTAACTCCATGTGACATAACTTAAATCTAGGTACATATTAAAATTTGATATAACACTTATGAATAAAATAAAATAGTAAAACAAACAAAAACACATCAATATTATTTGTAAAGATCATTATTTTGAGTCAAAGTTCAGAGGTCTGACATGCTTCTCAGTCCATGCCTCAAGCTACTATTGGAGGCTGTTGGTGCTGTCGCGCATTAGCTGCATAATTGAGCTAGCTCTCTTACATATAATTTAAATAAACATAAACATGATGATATAAACCTAACTTACCTCACAAGTAAACGAAGCAACCCCTTGCCCGTCACACCCACTCTGCGCCATGTGCCGTAATACATGGGAACGTCGAACAAACTGTCTTGAACAGTGTGGACATTCAAATATATCTCTCTCATGAACTTTCTTGATGTGTTCAGCCAAAGTATCTTTATCAGGACAGCGAACATTGCACCGGTCACAAGCAACACTGTTTGGTAACTTGGAGTGGTCCTTCTCACGATGTTCCTGATAACTCTTCTTGAATGTAAACTTTTTAGAGCATTCTTTGCAATTATAGGTTGCCTTAAACAAAAATTTGACTACTTATGAATGTGTACAATTTTTTTTATTGACATCAGTATTATAAACTAATAACGTATAGACATTAAACGTAGATACTACTTACACAGCTTAAATAATTAAACCATCCAAAAACAGATTATGATAATATTTTTACATTCATTCATTAAATGTTGCTGCCTTAAAACAGATGTATGTACATAATATTGATCATGGTAAGCGCCTATTAATATTGTTTTTATGAAATCACAAGCTGCAAACTATAGATATGTCAAATGTTCACTTTGTTTACCTTCGAGACTATATTAGATATGGCTAAGTCCTTTCGACAACTCCTGTGAGATAATAACGCCTTTTCTGTTATGAATTCTTTATTGCAAACTTTGCATGCATATGTAATCTTTTGAAACTTGGTTTTCTTATTTTTAGATCCAGGCGGACGTCCCAACTTCTTCCGTTTAGGTGGCATTATATCAATCTATGCAACGATTGACATGAATTATTTAGTATTCTATTTACAAAATACGTGCAACAAGTTCCCATTTACAAAATTTGATATTCCTTTCACTCAGGCGCTAAGCAATAGTGAGAATATAGCTGGATTCCTAGTTCAACAAAACGCCACGTATACCCAACATTTTAGTGATGTTATTCTGAAATAGAGAAACGTCATATTTCATCGAATCTACTATGTCAACTTACTAATAAAATGAAATTATAATTAATACCACAGATAAATATCCATGATATTACATTGAAATAATCCTCCTCTTTTTACACGACTGCCAAAATAAAGGAGTGTAATGTTTTCAAGGTTCATGTATGTATGTGAGTTTTTTATTCCACCATAACTTCTGAATGCTTGAACCGATTTAGATGTTTGGAGTGTCATTGGAATCCTTACACCAACGCGAGTAATTATATTTAACATCATAGTTCCTGAACGATTGCCTGTACGTTCAACCGTTCAACCATAGAATGGGTTCAACCTATGGTTCAACATAAATAATAATTTTTTTTTTAAATAAATTAAATTATTCAATACATTTGTGTAATAAATATGTTGCGGCTAGCGGTAATGTAACAGGTTCATCGAATTATCATGAACATTATCGCATGTCTATAATGCGCAAGTGAAATAGTGAATACTACATGATAGCTACGATGATAGCATAGCTATAATCATAGCTATAATGATAGTATCTTGGCACTGATAAAACACTGGTTACATGTGATTACGAAATGAGGCTTAATTACTTCAAATTTTTATCATATTATTTACTACGTGGACCACAGCACAGGCTACATCCTTACGTTTGTGGACCTCACTTTCACCATTCTCTTAGTCTATGCTTTCACTAACAAAATCTCAGACATAGGAATTTTTTTTTTTTTTTTTTATATATATATGGACCGGTTATACCTTACGAAAAACGGGTGCCTACCTACCGTCGCAAATGTCGCATAACATGGCGGATATCATAAGGGATGCTCCAGATAGAATGGTCAAAAGTCATTGATATCAATATTTTTTTTTAACGATTTTATGTTATGAATTAACTTATAAAAAGGATGTTCCATGTTAATTTTATGGTTCCTTATTAATTTTATGGCATGGCAAGGGTCGATGAAGGCGTGGATATTACTGCTATTACATTTGAATATAGTTTCATTAGGGTTTTTATACAGATCAACAGCATTTTCAAATTCTATTGACCAACAATATCGATACAAAGTGGGACTTGCGTCACTATTGTTTGTTTACGTATTAACATGTCAACAAACAGTATTAGTAGAACCAAAGAAACCGAAATTAAGCTAAATGTAACTAATATTACATAATGGCCACAGTATTTGAGTATATAGTGATAAATATAATTAGTCATTTGTAATTATTTTACCAAATAATTCATGAAAACGAACACTAACCTGTGAATTGTTATTAGAGGCCGATTTTTGTTCTTACGAGAACCACACTGTATTATACTACACATAGGCATGTTGGATCTCAATCCCTGACTTCAAAAAGGAGCTTAGCTTCAGCACTTAGTGGTTAAATTTAATGTAATTCACAGAAAAGATACGATAACACGATCACTTGACAGCTAATATACCACAAATGGACGTAAAATCATGGCCGCATCGGCACCCAAGCACATTTTCGTGAAGTCACCGCTCCAATGTTTCCAGAATTAGCAAAAACAAACAACATGTCATTTCGCTTTCCTTATGTAAAACTTCAGTAGTTAGAAAGAGACAAACTGTAATTTGATATTACCAAATCGATTCCCACAATAGATGTATAAGCAAATATTTGTATAGAAGACTAGGGCGCCTCCATATACCTTTGTCTGAGGTCCAATCTTAATAAGGTTCAATCAAAACCACTTATTATCGGAAGCCAAATTGTTAATTAATTTATATTCAAAAGTGTTGTAAATTGTTGTTCATGTATGATCTCATGCTATGCTATATATTGGATTTTAAAATAGATACCTATTTTAAATCTTTTCAGTGGGCAGCCTGGTGATCTGTAACACAGGTTTACCTTTAACAGACACCAGTCTCTATTTAAGTCGTTATTTTTTGTACGTGTACACAGTGTGATGATAAGAAAATAAACATTTTTATTATTTTATTATTATTATAGCGGCCCGCTCCTGCTTCGCACGGGTATAAAATATATATTATAAGTATTTCTCCACTATGGATGGATGTTATATACATATAAACCTTCCTCTTCAATCACTCTATCTATTAAAAAAAACCGCATCAACCTCCGTTGCGTAGTTTTAAAGATTTAAGCATACATAGGGATATAGGGACAGAGAAAGCGACTTTGTTTTATACTATGTAGTGATTATTGAACTATGAGCCAAATATTTTTTTTATAATTTCTTTTTGATTGAGAATTTTTCTATTGAAATGTGCCACAAATGCGCGGGAATTTTAAAATAATTGAAACGCAACGCTAAAATGAAATGTGATGTCAAAGTCTACGAAAGAACGAAACTTTGATTAAATGAACTACACTTAAGTACAGCTCCCTTACCATGATCTCTTAAAACAGGACAGTTTAAGATGAGGAAGCGAGACGCCGCTACGAGCAGTGTAATTCGGCGTCTCGCTTCCACGTCTTAAACTGTCCTGCTTTAAGAGTTTATGGTAAGGGGGCAGTACTTTTTTGTAGGTTTTATGTTATTTACTATGTTTTAATAGTTGATAGATACAAAATATTGATAAATTATAATTGCTCATATTATTTTGCAGTTACATATTTATAACGTTAGGTATCATACGTCTTCCGGCTGATGATGATGATGATTATGATGACGATGGAAGTATCATATAAAAAAAATTAAAATTTACACGCATATTCGTCATATTATATACATAATATAGATAAATAACACCCAGACACAGAACAAATCATTATGCTCATCACACAAAGATTTATCCTGGGTGGGAATTGAACCCACGGCCTCCGGTTTAGCCGTCAGGGCCACTAACCACTAGACCAACAGGCCAGTCACCCACACACACAGTCCAGTGTTTGTTGGTCGCCTATCTTGAGATTTACGTCTAATAATTAAAATTTATGTATGTATGTATTATCTCGATCTCACAGAGGCACAATTTGACAAGCTTGAGCGTCTCCAAAATTTTTGTATTAGATTCGTATTTGGTTTGCGTAAATACGATCACATATCCGAGTTTCGTTCAAGGCTCAAGTGGCTTCCTATACGACTTCGCCGGAATGCTCATATACTCTCCTTACTTTACAGTGTATTATTTAACCCTACGACCCCCTACTATCTTAAAGAACGTTTTAAGTTCCTTAATGACGCACACACTAGACACTTGAGGTCATCAGAGAACTTAAGACTTGAGATGCCAACGCACTCCACGCGATTTTATGACAAGTCTTTTACAGTCCAGGCTGTACGACTGTGGAACGAATTGCCGGTGCCTATCAGACATGCTCAGTCCTTAGCGAGCTTCAAAAAGTTGGTTAAGGATCATTACCTTGCGCAACCTTAACATATAGAGTATTTATTTGTTCACCTTGTTGATATATATATTATAATTGTGTATGTTTAAGTGTAAATAAGTAGATAACTATGTAAGTAATTTGTATGTTTATGAGTTTTATAATAGTGCGCACCACAGACTACCCTTGTATTAATTTTCATCGCTCCAGTCCATCCTAAGGTTGTCTGGAAGATATCGCTATTAGCGATAAGACCGCCCATTGTACTCTATTTTCTGTTTTTGATTCCTCCTGTAAAATATGTGTAATGGTGTGCAATAAAGAGTATTGTATTGTATTGTATTTAGAAATATTTAAGTATGTTTATCAGTTGTCTGGTTGCCATAATACAGGCTCTGCCTAGTTTGGGATCAGATGGCCGTGTGTGAGTTGTCCCAAGATATTATTATTATTATTTAACGAGCATTACCATCACGCAAGAAAATACGATGTAATGAATATTCGTAACCAGAAAGTTTTATTAACGAAAAGAAAGGATATCTCAGATTCTGTACTAAATAATAAATAAATACTTTATGATGTTACAACTCTTGAAGTGCATTTATTTTATCTGACTCCTGTGTTTCATTCCTAACTCAATGGAGTATGGACACAGAATGGCCTACTGTGAGAACGTACCATTATGGGACAGCCTTTGGACAGTTGACAATTTTACGCGCGACAGATTGTGATTTAACAGTTTTACTTCGATAGATTATAATCTACCGAAAAATAGTGCGTTAAGTTTTAAGCAACCTATGTTCCGGTTAACAATCTTCCGTACAGTTTACAATCTCGCGAGAAAGATTTTATCTAAATGTTTTTACAATTTCACAATAACATGAATCCGTTTCCCTTGGTCACGACATAACTTGAGAACGGCTGAACCGATTTGGCTAATTTTGGTTTTGAAATATTTGTGAAAGTCCAGGGAAGATTTAAATGGTGAGAATGCAGTACGAAATTCGCCGGATCAGGTAGTAAATAATAAACATAAGTTGGGAAAAAATTGAGTACTTTTCCATAACCATGAAATAAATAAATGTCAATGAAAAAAGATTACATACTTAATTTATTAATTATTTTAAATTAAGTATAGTTAAATTATAGTTAATAATAGATGGTTATACCCAGCGAGCACTGGAAGCGTATAACATTACTATGCACTATGGCTATGACAAGAATGTTTAAATTTTAAAAACATTTTATATACCTAAAATCAATCAATCAAATTATGAAAATTTTGTTGAAGAAAATTTTTTTTTTTAAATTATCATACATTCTGCCATTACTTTGATTCGTTATTGTTGTTTTGGCCACAATTTGCATATTATCTTCGCTCCTCCTAACTATGGAAACATGCGAACCTTTTGGAAAAAATTGACCAAATTATACGGAACACCCTTACTAGAATTCTTAATATGGCTTTAGGCGATCGAGCGCGGTCTCAAGCCACTTTACCAATTTGATTAGGTGGTTTGGGTGTAAAGATAGCAGTTTAAATTTACTAGCTTTTCTGTCATCGGTCCACAGTACTGAAAAATAAATCAGAAAAATTCTAGCCACTTCGCTGGTTGATTTCGAGGCACTGTGCATGACTGAGGCAGTGAATGCTTGGAAAATAGCTTGCTTGAATGCGGATTTACCCGACATACTTTTTTCCCAACGTCAGTGGGATAAGCCGCTCTGTAGGTTGACTCGGAAAAAATTAATTAATTCGTCAATCAACACTACAGAGCGTGCTCGTTTACTGGCTGTGGGTGAATGGAAGTCGAGTCTTTGGCTACAAGCACTTCCGTCGTCCAGCATAGGAACGATGTTGGATGACAGCACATTCCGGATCGCCACCAGTTTGCGTTTAGGTACACCCTGTGTTGAGCAACACTCACCGGTGTCGCTGTGGTGAAGCTGTCGACAGCCTCGGGCGCCATCGTCTGTCCTGCGCCAAGAGCGCTGGTCGCATACCGCGGCACGCAAATTTAAATGACATTATTCGTCGAGCTCTTGTCACCGCCGGCGTACCAGCTATATTAGAACCAAATGGTTTGGTGCGTGACGATGGGAAGAGACCAGACGGTATGTCTTTGATGCCTTGGAAATTGGGTAGGCCTTTGGTGTGGGACGCAACGTGTGTCGACACCCTTGCGCCATCTCATGTTTCCAGTACATACAGGTTTACTCTGGCGCTGCAGCTGCAGCTGCGGAGAGTCTCAAGCGGCGGAAGTATAATAACTTAATTGGTAATTATATTTTTGTGCCGTTTGGGGTCGAAACACTCGGGTCACGGGGTCCGAGTGCGCGTCTCTTATTATGAGACTTATCTTTGTTGGTTGGTCGACTCTTCACGTGACCAAAGGGCTGGTTTGTTTTTTGGCCAAAGAATTAGCATTGCCATTCAACGTGGCAATGCCGCCAGTCTTTTCTACCAGTCGATGGTGAGGAGGATTATTTCGATGCATAATGTTGTATATATTATTAGTTTTAATGTAGGTAGTATAAAAAAATCGATTATATATATAATGAAAAATATATGCTTTAATATATCATATTGTGTTAAATGTAGTCTGTGAGCCAGGCCGAGGCCGGTTACTATAGCAACCGATGTATGTAAACGAATTAGTCAAAGTCATCATGACAACGTTCTTGGTTTTTAATGCCAATACATTGTATTATTTATTGTACATTTATTATCTGAACTTAAAGGCATTTCTTTAAAGCTTATTATTTATTTGAGCCGCTCAAAAGTATGAGCCATGGAAAAAGAACTAGATCCGGATGTTATAAAATCAACGCAAATATCTTTAAGCAAGTATGTGAAACGCCCACCGTTGAGTGAAAAACTATTAAGAAAACCACCCTTCCGATTTTTGCACGATATTTTCACGACAGTAAGTATCCTTTAACTTTTATAATGTAGTACCATGCTCAATGCACAACATTCGGAAAAAAAAAATATACTAACTAATACAATGCCATCTAGTGAATGACGGAATTCACTGTGCAACGGTTTTCTTTCAAGGGTATTTTCCGCACCAGATTAATGTTTCATTCTACAAACGCCAGTTTTTCCTGAAGGGGTAGGCAGAGGTGAATGCTCGCCCACATTTCGCCAGCTATGCTATTATATCCCATTCACAATTTGAATTACACACAAATCCAGGCGTTGCGTTGTGCTGAAATTATCGTTACCTTCCAAACTGAACAAAGAGATTAGTGATTGCAGTTTTATTATTGTAGGAATATTTATGTGTCACCTTGTAGAGTAGGTGTTTAAATCAATCTCTTTAGTAGTAGGTATAGTACCATCAGGTACGCCTAGGTAAAAAGTCGGAAATTATTATAAAAATTTATAACTAAACTGCCGACGTTAATATAAATATATTAATGTCGGCAGTTTATATACTAGTTACAACCCGTATTGCTACCGGTACACTTCATTCCTCTTCAGGGAAGCCGGCGCAATAAAAAGCTTAGGTACTTGCCTCCAATTTCCCATTTATCGCATGTCATGAGCATTTTTAATAAAGGTGCTTAACAGCTTGTTGGCATCATTGTTTTTGGCATTTGCAGGTTTTGAAGACAACGGGGTTTTTTAGAAATTTGTTTGAGGAGGAAGAATTGGTTTCAGATAATGTAAAAGACCGGGATAGTAAAATATCGTTTCTTAACAAAGTGATATTCGTTTTGAGTGAGTAGTAACAATATATGGAAGTATGATGGACTGTGGCTATATACAACTAGTTCAAATTAAAGTTGCCTCATAAATGCTGTTACGAATATTTTATTGTTCTCATCCTTGTTTCGTTTTCAGGTTTAACAACAGGAAGATCACTAGGCGCAAAACCATCAAAAATTGTTGCAGGTCAAGAACCGGAAAAAACTAATGAATTACTCCAGTGTTTAGCTAAAGCATTGGACGATAAATTATCATCAGATGACGCTGTAAAAAAATATAAAGAAAGTTCAAAATCATCTCAAGTATCTGAAACTATAAGTAAAGATCTGGCGAAATCTTCAAAGAAACAAAATGACCAAAAAAAGCTAACATCGAGGAGCAATGAAAAGTTGAGTTCTCAAAAAAATGATGTCACGCGTTCAATCACTAAGCAAGGCAAAGAAAAAGTCGACGATGTTAAATCAAAAAGAAAAGAAAATGGGTCGGTTAAGCATGAAACTCAAAACCCAAAGAAAACACAAACAAAATTGGCCACTAAGAAAATTGTTAAGGAACTATCGAAAGAGGATAACTCTCAAGCACGCATTAAAAGTTTAACTCCTAATACCATAGAAAAAGAAAAGGTTTATGTCACAGTACCTAAAGTTCAAAGTCACGAATCTGATACATCTTTAGACAAAGAAGAACACGTAGACACACAGCTAAATGTTGAACAAGTAGATACTCCTAGAATGGAGTTGGATGATGATGGAAAACTTAATAGTTCCTATACGATAGGGGAGAATGACCTTCATTCATCGTCATCCTCGAATGATCTCTTAGAGACTGCGAATAGAGATGCAATTAAATCTCAGGAAATTAATATAACTAAAGATACCGATAACCATAATCAAATAAATGAACAAAATGATAACGAGAATCTGAAAAGTTCAAAGGCGGATGTAAATAGTAAAGAGAGCATTACGAACAATGCTATATTCAGTAGTAAAGAGCCTGAAAATAAAATCATAGACGCGGAAACAAATAATTCTATGACACTAGTGAAAGCTCCACTGTCCACGGCAAATGATACCAAAATTTCTAGACCACCAAGTGTAAGGCCTTCGTCTTCGCGACCAGGAGCTCCAAGAATGAGAGAAAAGATTGACAACGTTATAAAAGATACAGATAATTTACTTTTAGGTAAAGTTAATATAATTATCGAAAATACCCAGAATGAAGAGGTTTGTAATAAATCTACGCCTTTACCGAAAAATGTAATGTATTTGTCATGAAAATAGCTTTTAATTTTAGGAAGAAGAAACGAGTCTTTTATTAATGGACCAACAAAATGGTTTGACATCTTCACCTCCCGACCAACAAGATCTGCAATTAATATCGTCAGAACATGGACATCTAGTACAACAGATTTTAGACTCGCAGAAAGAACTATCGCATATTGCGGGAAAAACCGAAATAGTATGTATATTTATGTACCTATCGTCTTCTACGTTCTCAATTCCGACAGTTGACGACCTGACCCCTTACCATGAGCTCTTAAAACAGGACAGTTTACCATGAGGAAACGAGACGCCGCTACGAGCAGTGTAATGCGGCGTCTCGCTTCCACGTCTTAAACTGTCCTGCTTTAAGAGTTCATGGTAAGGGGGCTGATTGGCGCAGTGGCTAAGCGATTAGACTGCTGCGCTAGGGGTTGCGGGTTCGATTCCCGTACGGGACTAAAATTTGTGTGCACGCAGGTGTTTGTGTATGTGATATTTCATGTTTGTAAACCGCACCCACGATACAGGAGAAAAGGCTAGTGTGGGGCGACGTTTTTTAAAAAATAAGAAAAAGAAATAAAGTAAAAATACTTTTACTGGCAGCTTTAATTAGGTATATTTTAGCCATCAATGTTTACAAGACAATTTAAGCGATACGCGTAGGATTGGATCTGATTTTTTCTGTGTTTACGTTAATGTAGTACCTACGTCGTATCTAATAAAGAGCGATTATATTTCGTTGAGAACGGGCCCATGTTCAAATTACAATTTATTAATTATTATAAGCTTCCACAGTTGGCATTAGCACTAACTACAGCCAACACCTCGAGTAAATCTTAAATAGGAAAAAAAATATTGGGTAGTAACAACGATAAAATTAAAAACCTAACAATGCATGGAATCGACTTTGGGAATATTTAACTTCTTACAGGGTTTCTATAATTTACTAAACTGCAAGGATTAGTAGTAGAAAAAAAAATCCTTGCACAATGTCATGCCATCGGAGACAAAGCGTTCTCAGTCCTTGGTATGTGAATAAATAATAATGTTTCATATTTTCATGCAGGAGTGGCAATTTGGAGCTCAAAAGGCAAGAGAGGCTATGAATCAAGAAATCGAGCAACTCAGGTTTAATATCCAGGCTCTTTCACGTGTAGCGAATCCTTTAGGAAAGTTATTAGATCACATTCAAGAAGATGTAGAAGTTATGCGGCAGGAGCTACAGCAATGGTCAAAGATTTATGAAGATGTTTCCAAAGAAATGCTTCAACAGAAGACGTTAGTGTTTTCTAATATCCATAAATTGCCTTTGTAATCTTGTTTTAATGTTGAGCATTATTATTATTTTAACTTAGATTCTATGTCTATCTAACTTAACTATCAAAAATGAAAAACGCAAATGCGGTAGATAGTTAAGTTAGCTAGATTCTAACTTATACTTACCTTACGCATTTTAATTGAACGTATACGAATTAATTTTGAAAGTTAGTAAAACTTGAAAATGACTAACTAAATAATATTTTGTGACAATTTCAGCCTTAACGAAGACTCAATGACGCCATTTTATACTAAATTAAAACAATTGGACCGAGATATAGAAGAGAAGCATGATAAAATCAATGATCTCAAGATATTGATACATAAAAATGCTTTTAGAATTGAGAAGTTATTAGCGAGTGGAAATGTGCAATAGAAGTACCTATTATGTAGATTTGATATTTACATTAAAGTAAATCTAATATATCCATCGTTTATTTTATTTATTTATTATAAGGCACACCAACATCTTATTTACAAATAAGGTTTTATTTTTTAATCTATACATAATTTATTCTGTGCAAATAAGTCAATTACAGGCAAGCACGGCATTTGTTGGATAATTTTATAAATATAACATATTAAATAGCACCCACATACAAGTTATTAAGAATATATGGATTTACACTTTACTCTTATTACCAGACCTTTACATTCTTTTGTGTGGAAAATTTATTATGCACACCATACCCTGAGATACGACAGGGTTATCTGGGAGTGTGACTCCCCCTGTGAACCAAAAGCTACGATACGGTGGGTATACCTACTAAAAACCACACTATTCCTGCTGTCGCTTAAGATGGTGGGGTAGCGAGATCGCTTCAGCATTCTACCGCCAAATGGTTAACAGATCCTCAATTGTGGGTTTGATTAAAGTAAATTTAACTACCTACCACTTTAAGTTCTTTCATATAATATAATATCTAATAATCAGATAATCTGTCATGAAAAAATGTAATCGAGTTAGCTTTGATTATTATATATATTTAAAGCGTGTTTGTATAGTAGCAAGCAGCAATAAACAAAACCCGCATGTAATTTTTTTTATTTTTCGTGCGATACCTTACATCGTTATATAATTGTAAAAAAATATCAGCGCCATATAACAGAAATTTATAGAGAAAAAAAGTGATCTAGATATTAAATATCATCCAAATGCAGGTACTTTAAACGCCCCTTATTTTGACGCGCTTAGCGTGACGTAAAAGTCGTATCATTTATATACAACCTAGCCAACAGCTGTAAAATTATTGTGCTCTATAATTTATCAATGTATCTCTATATTTTACAACTATTTTAATACGAAAAATAACCTAACGTAAATAAATATAAAATACACTTACGATACGATATGTTAGACTTTGACGTCACATTTCATCTGAAAGCGTTGCGTTACAACTTTTTTTTTTTAAATTATATTTCTTTAATTTTGTCATAGGTACGTAGGGTCGTAGGCCGTTAAACTTGTGGTGGTTGTTTTGAAGTGGAAAAAGTGATCCGAAGGTGTGCTTCCGGGGCTACTACTCGAACCGGTAGACGGTTAGAACTAGGTGTGCCGAGTTTGAGCTCATTTTATTCGTCTCTTGATCTTATACCTCCGGACATGATGGTGTGAACTGGAGGTGTACTTTGGGGGCTGCTACTGGAACAGCTAGACGGGTAGAGCTAGGTGTGTGTGTGCAAAGTGAAGTGATAAAATATTATTTTTACTTTTGAGTTCGTGCTTTTGAAGGTTTTAATTGTTTATTGTACACAAAACATATGATTACATAAAACAATACGAAATAAGATGTAAAGAGGCGAGCTTAATTTAGAATTGAGTTTTCGTACAGCAAACCTTAGAGTAGTTGAGAGATTTAGCATAAGAGGATTGAAAAAGTGTACAACCGAAATGGATAAAAACAAAATAATACTATATTACAGGTACTTATCATATAAAATACACATACTTACTAAAAATAATACATACATAAAATATATACATATACACAAAAATAGTATATAAACAAACTAAAATACAATACATATTATATATATATATACATGCTTAAAACTGAAAGAATGCTCTTTAATTCTTCTCCTAAAAACATCTAGCGAGTGACTATCACGCAGAGTGAGGAAGCGAGTTCCAAAGGCGTACTGCACGAATAGTAAATGATTCATCATAGCGACTAGAGGAATGACAAGGGGTACGAAGGGGAAGAGAGGAAGCCGTACGACAAGGCTAACCTCTGGAGACTAGGTATTCGAAACGTTCCCAAGATAGGCCAGAGAATTGGGATTATGAAGAACAGAGTACAGAAGAGAAAGAATGTGGGAGTCTCGACGTTGCCAAATCGGTAGCCACCTCAGTTTAGCCCTGAAATCCAATACATGGTCGTACTTCCGAAGACCAAAAATAAAGCGGATACACAAATTCTGCAGAAGTTCGAGTTTACTAAGAAGTTCCTCCGTAGCATCGAGGAATGAAAGATCGGCGTAGTCTATAAGAGGCAAAAGAAGAGATTGGGCAAGAGTTATTTTGGTTTGAAGAGGCAGGAACTTTTGGAGACGCTTGAGAGACTGAAATGAACAATAGACCCTCCTGCTTACTTCAGCAACATGTGTAACACTGGACAAGTGGCAATCCTTTGATTATATATATGTCTAGATGGAGTGTCAAGACCCTGACAGCATCGGTATTTTATAGCGCCAATTCCTCACAATTGGCGCCAAAAGCCAACAGTGTCAATTGTGTTGTCAATGGAGACGCTTGTTTTTCTATCATAAAATAACGTAATAAAAATGGCGAAATGGGCTATTCAGGTGTGTAGAAATTACAGAGGCCGATTGAATATTAATAAATATGTATCCTATCACCCGTATGTTAAATAAATTATCATTAGTTCTGGAATAATGAATTATTGCAAAATATTGGAATATAAAAAAATAAAATTCGCCATTTTGCAAGTGTGGCAAGTTTGTGAAAACCAAATTTCCCACATTTACACATGAGACCGGTATGCTGGTAGGGCGATATTATTAATGTTATGGTGGATAATGGATCTTCAGTTTTCTACGAATCGAAGTGTATTGTAGTACATTGAAATAAGCTTGATTTTTTTTTTCGAATATTCCACCCATTTTGAATTTCAAGATGGCGGGCCTATTGACTCTTGCAAAATTCGACATGAGCGCCAGCATGTGTATACTTAATTACGTGCCTGCGCCGAGGAAATTTGAGGAGTTCCTTCGTCTGAAGTTAACCATGGGGATAGTGTTTAAATCATGGTGAACTTTAGAACGAGATATTATAGTTAAATGTGCATATTAAATGTTGAGTCACTACTGTTGACCGTTGATGAGTTTCCTCGTCTGGAGGCAACCGTGGGGGTGGTGTTAAGATCATGGTGAATTTTAGCAAGAGCTATCATGGTTAAATGTGTGTACAGAATGTTGAGTCTGTACTGTTAACCATTGAGGAGTTCCTTCGTCTGGAGCCAACCCTGGGTTACAATTCGTTCACGCTTATCATGAAAATGTATTGTCTTTGGAACTGAACTAACGTGAAAAATTTTAGCTCCGTAAGAAAAAGTGCCATAGCCAATTGCTTGTAATTAAAAAAATCATTGTCTTCATAATATATAATTAGTACCTAACAATAATTATGTACCTATTATATAAAAATAAATTTTATTTCGAGAGATAGACTGCACCGCGTTGGGCAATTTACCCCATTTTAGTTTTAATGTTTATTAACTGGTATCATTACGCACGCATTATATACTTGTGTAAGACGTAGCTGTCACGCACATACAAAAAAAAAAAAACAAATGGCACGTTGATTTTTGTATCAAAGTAGCGCCAGACTACATCTAGATAATCTAAGTGGCAATCTATGTAGGCACCCAGATTTTTGGCACTACGCGAGGAGTCTATTGGAACAGACTCATAGAACACTGGTGGGAGAGACTGATGATCCAAAAAATTGTAGAAATACCTGGCACCAATGATGAGGGCTTGAGACTTGGATGGATAGACCGGTAGACCGAAAGATTTAGCCCACTGGCCAATCATTCCAAGGTCACCATTGATGGCAGTAATGGCGGCTGGAAGATCTTCAATTTTAAATAGACACGATAATGTGAAGTTAGGACTTTTGTGATAGCATTAATGAAAATGGAGAAAAGAAGAGGAAGGAACGCCACTTTGGGGAACACCCGCAGCAAGATCGCACCACTCTGAGGAGGCCTCATCGGTGCGAACCGACTGCGAGCGACCCCGAAGATATGAATTGAACCATACCGTTGCAGTAGGAGAGACACTAAGAGAGGATAAGATCCCTAAGAGTGTTTCAAAATCAACGGAATTAAATGCAGTGCTAAAATCCAAGAGTATGAGAACTGTGAGATGCTTGTTTTCCAAGGCCAGCCGGGTGTCGTCAGGTATTTTAACCAATGCCGTAACAGTACTGTGACCAGGGCGGAAGCCAGATTGGAAGGGACTTAGCAGACTATGAAAGGAAAGGTAGTAAGACAGCTGATTGTGAACTACACTCTCACGGAACTTGGATAGCGCAGGGAGAATGGAGATCGGACGGAACTGGGATAAAGAAGAAGGATTTGGAACTTTCGGCATTGGTAAGACATGGGCCCTTTTCTAAGCTTAAGGAAAGGAACTTGTTTCTAGGAAGAAGTTGATGATATGAGTAATTATAGGATTAAGGTTATCTAGAATGGGAAGGAGCATTGGAAGTTGCAGGCCATCATCTCCGCCTTTGTGGAGATAGATAGGATTTGTTTCTTTGTGTCTCGTTCTGCAACGTGCTTAAATATAAATGAGGTACATGCTGGCAAAGGAAGATTGGAGAGACTGTTAAGAGTGACAGATTTGATAGTTTCATCCACGGCAACCGGTTCTTTGAAGAAATGAAGACTTTAATTAAAAAAATTAAATTACAATTTGTGTGGTGTCTTGGATTCATCCGTCCCAAACTTTTGTAAAACTAGTATATTAAATCCTTGCAAAAAGGCCTCTCAACCGATATATTTAATATAGGAATGTGGTGGGAGGGGTGTCAACGCACCCTTGTCAATGGTCAGTCATCGACTACTACATATGCAATATCACTTGTTGCGACAGTTCTGCTATGATCTTATAAGGAGTTCCGTTCCATATCTCCGAAATACATCAGGGCACCAATCGGAAAGTATACCCTACCATATGAAAAAAAAAACCGGGTCAAGTCGAGTGGGGCTCGCGCATCGAGGGTCCGTGCGAACTTTATATTGTTTAAAACAATAACATTGTTCTATCGAAAAGATAATATACTAAACTTAACTTTGCCGTTGGAAAACTGTAACCCCAATACATTGAAGTAGGTAGCGGTTAGTTTATCAACTGCAAACAAATTATTCTTATTTATTATGTGATGTAACTACAAATTTACAGTTTCCAGAGTTATTCCTTTACTTGTGCTGTTAGCTAATGCTTCTTGCCAAATTGTATGATTCTAGGTCAACGGGAAGTACTCTATAGGTTTTGAAAGTGGAATTTATAAATACAATCAACATAATTGCTCGTATCTTTTGATAGCGTTAATTTAGAAGGTTCATATTTTCACGGCTTCAAGGGACAGCAGACCTCGAGTATTTGATATTAATTTTAACTTTATACCTTCACGCGTTTTTGAGAAAAAAGGGTTGACAAGCAGGCAGACAGACAGATAGACGGACAACGGAGTGATCCTATAAGGGTTCCGTTTTTCCTTTTTGAGGTACAGAACCCTAAAAAAATCAAATCGGTTCATAAATGACTGAGTTATGAGAGAACATACATAAAAAATTATATATCTAATATTCTATGTACAATAATTGACGAAACTATACCCTTAGTACGGCACATTAAAAGCAGCTTTCCTTGTTGGTTTTCGAAGACCCATGTGAGAGTATTAAATGAAAAGGAGAAAATAAGGAAGGGCTACGAAAAATACTGTAATCCGCGGGATAAATTAGGGTATAAAATCTTGGCTAATAGAGCACGTTCGTTAATCAAAGGGTGTTATAGTAAATACAACGTGTATACAATGGAAAAAAATATTCACTTCCGCCCCAAATCATTCTGGTCGTTTGTCAAAGCGAAAAACTCAAACTCTTTCGAAACGTCCCACAGAATGGAAAAAAACCAACGTGATTCCCATTTTTAAGAAAGGGGATAACTCTAATGCCCAGAATTACCGCCCCATTTAAATTTTGTCCTTTTTCAAAAATATTTGAGTCCTTAATGATCCTGCCGTCTTAACGTCACACTTTAAATCACAAATATCTGCACAACAACACGGTTTCTGTTGTAATAAGTCGACCATAACCAACCTAACGTCGCATATTAATGCGATCTCCAAGCACATTAATTCGGGCCTGCAAGTGGATGCTTTATATACGAATTTCAGCAGTGCGTTTGATAAAGTGGACCACCGGATCTTACTTTATAAGCTGGAGAGATATGGCGTGCACATAAACCTTGTGGAATGGTTCCGATCATATTTAAATGACCGAAAACTAAAGGTGGTCTTGAATGGTTACCATTCCCCGGAATATACAGCCACTTCCGGTGTACCTCAGGGTTCGCATACTGGGCCTATTCTTTTTATTATATTCATCAATGATTTAACAGACATTATTCAACACAGTCGTTGCTCCCTCTTTGCTGACGACCTTAAGATGTATCGAGTGATCCGGTCTCCACTTGATTTCACGCTTATGCAGTCCGACTTGGACTCCCTGCTTCGTTGGTGTGCCACGAACAGGATGACGCTCAATGTCAACAAATGTAACCACATTACCTTTACCCGTAAAAAGCTTGCTCTCTCATCTTCCTATTCTTTTAATGGAACGGAATTGCAGCGCGTGGATACAATAAAAGACCTGGACATTCTACTCAGCAGTAACCTTTCATTTACATCCCATATTGACAATATTGTGGCAAGGGCTGGTAGAATGGTAGATTTCATCAAAAGAATTGGCCGTGACTATAAAGGAATACACGTGTTTAAAATACTGTTCAACACCTTCGTACGCAGCACACTTGAATATGCATCCCCTGTATGGAATCCGATCTATAAGGTGCACATAGATCGCATTGAACGCGTCCAGAAAAGTTTCACCCGATACCTTCGTTTTAAAGACCACAGCTGTCCTTATAGTTGTCATTCGTTAGAACAGCGACCAATTGTAAGTGACTTGTCAACTTTGTTTAAAATTGTAAATGGTTTAACATCGGTGCCCTACCTACTCTCAGAAGTGAACTTCAATGTACCTCGGCAATGCCCTGTCCGATCAAAAAGACAAAATAAAGCCTTCGCTGTCAAATAATGTCGCACAAACCTCGGTCGGTCGGCCCCACTAAATAGAATGATGGACACACAACAAGGCTTGCTCCACTAACAGTGATATTGATATGTTTCCTGATAGCTTATCTAGATTTAAATTTAAATTATATAAATCATTCGGGTTGCTGGTCAGCTGCACTTCTAAAGAATTTGGTTTGATTTCAATCGCATCTTTGTTCAATACATACTCACGATAATTGGTATACTATAATTTTATTTTATTTTATCCACAATGTAAATATTTTTTGATTTATTAAATTAACTTCCATTACAATGTGAATGTTGTGCATACCTATAAGTTACATTTTACACAGGAATTTTTGTAGTTGTAAGCCCTAATTGTTATTTGTAAAATGTAGTTTGATTGCCTATTAATAAATAAAAAATTAAATAAAAAAAGAACTCGGCGAATTAAGAACCTCCTCCTTTTTTTGAAGTCGGTTAAAAATAGTTTTTAAGAGAACAATTTCTACCATTTAAAGATAAAGGAATATTCTTCTGTCACACCCGTACCGATTATCGTTGGGAACGATACTCTCGAGGTTGTTGACGACTACGTCTATCTTGGACAAACTGTTCTGTTAGGCAGATCCAACTTCGACAAAGAACCCAACTCAGATGCCCATCAGTTGGGTTCTTCGGACGCGTTCGGGAAACTACGTGACATCTTCTCGTCCAAAATTCCGCAGTGTCTGAAGACGAAGGTTTTTAACCAGTGTGTGTTGACAGACGATGACGTATGGCTCTGAGACGTGGTCGCAAACGGTTGGCTTTTTGGAGAGGCTCAGAGTCACTCAACGAGCTATGGAGAGAGCTATGCTCGGAGTTTCTTTGCGCGACAGGATCCGGAATACGGAAATTCGCCAAAGAACGAGGGTCACTGACATAGCTCAAAGCATATGCAAGTTGAAGTGGCAATGGGCAGGCCACATCGCTCGAAGAACCAATAACTGCAGGGGAAGAAAAGTTCTGGAGTGGCCACCACGAACCGGAAGACGCAGCGTTGGCAGGCCTCTCACTAAGTGGACCGACGATTTCGTCAGAGTTGCGGGCAACCGGTGGATGCAAATGGCAAGTTGTCGTTCATTGTTGCTAGGGAGGCCTTTGTCCACCAGTGGGGGTCTTCCGGCTGATGATGATGATATTCTCTCAGATGGCAGGTTACAGTTGAATTAGTTTCATTTTGTCGCTAAATGTAAAACATGCTATTTTTTGGCTGATTTGCAAACACGTCCTAAAGCCAGCCCATAGCCGACAGCCGTACCGTAAGTAGGTATACTTACTTACTGACAATAAAATTACGTCTACGATGTTACATACGGATAATTGACTGAATTAGTGTCTTATATTACAAATAAAATATGATATTGACTTACGATCTTATTTAATTTATCACAATTAATGACATGTATCACCACAATAACATAGACACAGACGTTTACATTACATACCTATAGTTGTAAATTTATAAGCCTCTGACTTAGTTACGTTAAGCCAAAAACAAGTACCTAGGTTTACATGTTACTTTCAGTTTATGCACATTAATGTTAAATTTTAGTTTTATTGAGACCAATAGTGTAAGAAATACCTATATAAATATATACTTAATGATGATACTCATCCATAATAGTAGTAGTAGGTATAATCTATAAATTAAAAGGATGTAATTCTTTAAAATAATGTTCTAGTACATACAAAAAATGTAACCAAAATACTTACATGATTGAACTAATCAACAGTAAGAAATTTCATCAAACAGATTAGTTCCATGATGTTTAGCATAACTGCCTGTATTTATTAGTTAGATAATTTTGAAACAAAATAAGGCCGCCAATGCTTTTCTCCATATTGACCTAAAAAATGACCTCAAAAACAGAATTGCATCATTCAAAATTGGTAAAGTAGCAATCAAGTGGATTATTAGTAAAATAGTGTTATAATTTACACAAGCATAATTTACTTAGGAGAACTACTTAACTGTTGATAAGTTTAAATTATTAGGATCATTCCATTGGAGTATAAAACATATGACATTAATATTACAATAAAAACCAGCTAAGCATGAATTACATTTGGTAAATAGAGGTATAATGCTTTTTTCACCTTGTTCATCAGTTCTACATAAGGCGTTTGCATTATAATTTCTCTGTACTTTTATTTAAACAACTTATGGCTGTAGATTGCACAAAACTAAGGCATAATTTGTTTTGTAATTATTATTTATTTTGATGAGTCCATGGATACAATAATTATATAACCTTGCTGATTTTAATGTTTTAATAAATAACACATTTTAAGTGTAACTTAAAAACAGGTAAAGCCATTGCTATTGAAAAATTAACAGCACTTTCTGCTCAATATGAAAATATTTAGGGTATATATTAGTACACAAAATGTTTGTTTCCACAGGCTCCTCACAGTAATAAGTCTACTAATAAGTCTACATTCAAAAAGGAAAAATGTAATACAGGTAAACTACAGATATTTACCAAATGAGATTAATTTTCCAAAGTTGTGAAAATCGAGAAAAAAAAAACAACTTCTAATGGAATGCATCCTATCCTTACCAATTTAAGATAAATTCATACTTATTAATAATATAGAGATAACATATAGGTATGACATTACGGTGTTGGTGATTCTGATGTATCATCTGTAGTACTGTTGTCAACAGTATCACATCTACGAGTGGATGCTTGGAGAGCCCTTTGACGTTTTAAAATACTAGCAGCTTGCTCCATTACCATGACTAGTTTATGTTGACTTTCCAATCTTTCTAAACAATTTTTACAAATTGTTTTTGGTAATGGATCTGAACGAGATACCTGAAAATTTGCATGTTTTTAATTATTCCTGCAAGACATTACATATTGTAGTGGTTCTGCTGCAGAAATCAGCAAGATTGTGGTCTCAGAAGGAGAATGTAATATGCTGGATTTCAATGGCTCCAAACTGCTATAGTCCTATAGGCCAAGATCAGTAAAAGGAGGGAAATGAGGCAGGCACTTCAGTAGAATACAGTGCACTTAAAGAGATATCCGAGCCTAAGATCATTATCCAAGGCTAACTCAAAAAGAAATCGTAAAATAATATTGAAGTTAACATTCCAATGTTTAATTATTTTGTGACACCATAATAATTAGAATATATACAGTGCACAAATATATTATTTACAGGAGATTGTTACCAAATCAACGTACATTTATTGAAAGATATCTGCTTATTTTCTCAGATATACACAAGCGAGTGCCTTCTTCGCCATAAATATGAAGCACCACACGATGCATTTCAGAACATAATCGACAGATAAAGCCAGTCAAAACAGCTCTGTCTAAACTCCCCATAATTTTGAAATAGAAATCGATATAAATTGTTCTTCTTTGAAACCAATATTGTGATAAAAGCTTTTGTTGATCACTGGCACCTAAACACTTTACTGATTGATTGACTTGAGACTACGTCTAGACATATTTATTAGGAGAGATACATTTCCTATTCCATTTCACAACATAAACATATGATTAGTGTTATCTGTGGCTATAAGGTTCGTCGTGATCGTGACGTGACGCCCAGCGTATTGAGTCTATTTGAATTAAACCATATTGAACTTACTAAAATACTATATAAACTTACAGAAGTAAGTAAATCATTTTCATTTTTTTCATTCATTTAAAAAAATACAGATAAATCAATCGTTAAATGAACAACATATTGTTAACATGTCCATCATCATACAATCGTACCTCCACCGGCCTTACTATATTTTCATATTAATGAAACATCATAGAAACATTCAATGAACCGCGAATTTTTTACATTTAGGTATTGTAACTTTGTAACATGAAATAATGATACAGTTTTTAATTATATTATTCTTTAATAGAGTCTATGATGTAATATAAAAGTAGTAGAGTAAATAAACGATAACAATGTTATTATCGAAAATGATCCGCGACTCCTAAGTTACATCCTCTTTTCCATGGGTCTTTTAGTTCACGACCTGTCAGGAACGCATTCTCTCTTCTCCCTTCAAGCTCTTTTTTGTTCGAACTTGTCATTCTACTAGGCTATTATAATTTGGATATTTGTTATTTCAATCAACTTTATGTTCGATCGCTTCTCGCACTGCTCTCGAGTGAAAGTGGCGATCGCCGAAGAGGACTTGTGTGCGATAGAATTGAATCCAGTGATTCGTTCCTGGCTGCTGTAGGTGATCTGATATTGCCGATTTTGTGGTCTGACGGTTTTTAACAGCCGTGATATGTTCTTTGAGCCTTTCAGCAATGGTCAGCATCGTTTGCATTTTATAGACAGATTTTGGTTGTTGTAGGGGTAGAACGCCTTCGGTGTGGCCAACATGTTGTGAACTATTATATATATATTTTATTTTACTTTTTTATAACCCTGGGGTATAAACGGTCGGAATAGAGTTTTTTCAATACTGCTCCGATCTTGTCCGTTACTCCTGTAATGTACGGCATGTAGGCCCGTCGTCTATTTATTTCAGGATGTCTGACCCGTTTCGACTGTCGCATCATTTTTCCTTTCATCTGGTATCATGGTCCTGCTCACGCTCTAAGTGTTCAGGGTCACAGAGGTCATGCGCTCTATTCTTTAGTGACGTTATTACGAATAGCAGGTGTCTAGGGTGGTGATGGGATGTACTATGCAGGTATTTTCGGTGTGTGTGTTGTACCCATTTGTTCTCACACTCACTGTGACATCTAGAAATGCTAGTGACCTGTCCCTCTCCATCACATATGTGAACTTCATCTTCGGATAGATGGAGTTAAGATGTTGTAGATAATATATCTACTTCTTGCTAGCCACCTGTGATGACGCAGAAAACGTATCTCTTCAATACTTATAATATTATATAATTATGTGAAAGTAACTGTCTGTCTGTTACGCCAACATGACTAAACTACTGGACGGATTTTGATGAAATTTAGCATGTAGAAAGTTTAAGGAACCCAAGAAAGAACATAGGTCACTTTTGTTTAAATTCGTTTTTTTTTTTTTCTATGCCGACGACCCCGAGGCGGGTCTTATTGGGCGTAACCGGATAAAGGCGAGACTTCTGGAGCCTCCAGCCAGGCTAACTACTAAATAAGACTTTAAGCGATGCTACCGAGGGCGCCCCCTGCGGGACTCGAACCTCGACTCGGTGCATCGCTGACTAACTTGCAAAAACAACAAGGGACTGCTGGATCTGATTCATTATTTAGGGACTGTTTTAAAAGCTAGAGCTCGGCCCCGGGCCGGCTGTACTAGGGACGGGAGGGTTATTTACGTTAAAAGTTAACGATCGCGGCGGACCTCGACGGCGAGATCTTAGTATACGACGGCGTCGGTCGTGTAGAGTGTTTATTGTGTCGGGATTCAACCGTTGCTGGAGCAAGGTTGTACTATCATCTGGCTCATCGAGTACGCGTCTGGGACGCCTTGTCTTGGAAATGTTTAAATTCGTCCCTCTAGGGGATTTAAATAGGGGTTGAAAGTTTGTATGAAAATTCGCTAGTTTAGAAGTTAGACCTACAGCTCTAACTTCAAAACTAGCTTAAATTAGTAGGTACGCTAAATACCAAGTTTTGTAAAACTTTGTATTTAGCGTATTAAAAAAATAAGAAACGTGTATAGTCGGAATTGGAGAATTCGACCCTTAAAGGGGTGAAAGATAATAAAAGAATGAAATCTCAAAAAAAATATATATATATAGGTTTATACGTGTTAAAAACGGTGAAGGAAAACATCGCATCGTGAGGAAACCGGCACACCCAAGAGGTTTCACACATTTTTCAACGGTGTGCCAAGGCTAAAGCCATGTCAGAGGCCTACAGGCGGTTAAAACTCAGACACCACATTGTTCATCGACCATACGATAAGAAGAAAGAACATTCCAGGATCTTTAGAAAATCAACCCTTAAGGGGGGGAGAGTAAAGAAAAACAGATTTCAGGTGACTTTAGAATCTGGAAACCAGTGAGTTGAGTCTTTAAAACTAGGCTCTTTGAAATACTATTCTGCGCAGACGAAGTCACGGGTATCAAGCTAGTATTATCATGAATGCGAAAGTAAGGTTGTTAACTTTTCACGCCCATGAAATTGAACATATAAGTTGTCAGGAGAACAGAAAAGGACATGGATAGGCGTAGGAGGACATGTACAGGGTATGTACATTTCATGCAGAAATAAAATTGTTGCCGAATGAAGAACAATAACTTCGACACACAACAACAATAACGGCGATCACGATTGCTTTAGGATGCTAGATGGCGCTACGTGTCTTTCGAATCATAACCGAATTATAATTATTAGAAACTTCAGTTAAGAGCCGCGGTTTCGCCTGCATTATTGCAAATTTACCCTGGTAAAACTGCGGAGCACAACTATCCTATAGATATTTTTCAGTCGTAAAACTGGTCATAACTAAGAAAATTAAACCCTAACTAAAACATTGACACACGAGAAGAACCCAACCTTGTTATATTTTTTTTTATTTCACATACCTACTTTCTTAAAATTTCTTAAGTTAATTTTATCTTAAATCTTACCTACCCCCTTAGACAAGTGGCAAAACGCTTGACGAATAGAAATAGAATAGAATGATAAATGTATGGGAATGACAATGTTTCGACTATGTTATCGAGGAGTCGACGAAATGTCATTCCTATACATTTATCATTCTATTCGCCAAGCGTTTTGCCACTTGTTTAAGGGGTCAGATGGCAAATTTCTAATGTCGGGAACATTTACTCTAGAGTAGGTACTAATTACCTATTATACAAAATTAAATTAAATTTTAGAAATCTCAATATTGAAACGAAACGACATTAGAAATTTGCCATCTGACCCCTTAAACAAGTGGCAAAACGCTTGGCGAATAGAAATCGAATAGAATGATAAATGTATGGGAATGACACATGTCGTCGACTCCTCGATAACATAGTCGAAACATTGTCATTCCCATACATTTATCATTCTATTCGATTTCTATTCGCCAAGCGTTTTGCCACTTGTTTAAGGGGTCAGATGGCAAATTTCTAATGTCGGGAACATTTACTCTAGAGTAGGTACTAATTACCTATTATACAAAATTAAATTAAATTTTAGAAATCTCAATATTGAAACGAAACGTCGTGCTGCGTTCACGAAGATATTAACGGAGATCTATTAAGCCTAAATCATACACATTTAGAACATAACAGCAAATAAAAGTTAGTTAAATTTATTTAATTCATCCAAAAATGATTTACATTTGTCTCGTAATATTTTAACAGCTTCAACAAATATAACATTTGGTGGCATAGCTCCAACAGACTCCACATTAACTGTCAAAGAAAGATAAATATTAAATTAGTGGCATTTATAAAGATCAGGAATATGCATGTGATTCAAATATGAGCCAAATAAATTTTTTGAAAATTTCTTTTGCTTATGAATTATGCCTTTAGTATCTAAAGTGTATTTCACATTTATGTACTTTAATAAAGTACTTATATGTAAGTTTTATGTTATTTTTCGTGTTGTAATGATGCCATTTAAAACATTTTTCACCCAAAATTTTCGTTTTTAGGTGCTCTTTTGATTTTTTCGGGATATAAAAAAATTCAGTACCAGTTATATATATACTTACATATAAAATGGTCTCGCACTCTGCTCAATATGACGGCATCTTTTATTTCGTCATATCTGTATACATTTCTGCTGCACGTGTCATATCTGGCGTCTCGTACGTATGCCTTTCCTTCTGAATCTAAGCTGATAACTCCTGGCGCGAAACAACTTTGTAGTAGAGATGCATCACCACCTCGAACTTCGCGCGTCAGTATCACTTCAGGTAGCAAACGGTATGAAGCTGTCGCTGTGAAAATATAACACTACTGTTAAAATGGCAACTTACTAAGCTTTTTGAAACAATAATTTATCCTAAAATCCTGAATGGTGGACAAGGTTAGTCTTTAAAAGTAAGTATATAATTATTTAGAAATTTGTGGTAAAAATTAGTAACATTAATAATACAGATTCGTTTGATTTTGCACTGATAGCCGAGTGGTATGACCGTTGGACAGCCAAGTCAAAGGTCGCAAGTTCAAACCACCAATGTCTTTTCGAATTCATGTGCATATTATAAATTAGTTATCAGTTGCTAAACCGGTGAAGGAAAACATCGTGAGGAATCCGGCACACCTGAGAGATTTTTCAACAGTCAGTCAGAGGCCTACAGGGGGTTTAAACTCTGACACCTGGTTGTTCATCAACCATATGATAAGAATAAGAAGTTAAATTTTGAGTCTCACTTAGAAACCAGACAGAGGGTGAAATAAGCAGTAAGAAGTAAGCTTTGCTCTAAGTTGTAAGTTGCTGACAAATTTTGTACAACATGTACATAATTGTATTTTGACTCTTCTAAGGTAACAAAATTAGGCACACTAAATTAGGCACTTACAACTTAAATTACGTGAACATACAATATGTTAGACAATAAATATTGTTCTCAATTCAAATTGTAACAATATTTCTTACCTACTGGAGAAAACTTTGCATGTTCTCTGCCAATGCCTTTAACAGCAACTAAGTGCAGGTCTAATTCATGTCCGGGCCTCATTTTAGAAATTAATATATCACCCTGCACTGGACATATATCTGCCTCCTTATGCACTGATGCTTGATTTCCAATGGGCTGCCATTTAATTAGAGATGAATAAACTAAAAAAAGCCATCATAATTTTGACAAATTCATATTTCAATTAAAATTATGGTAGACATACAATCTCTTGTATATAATTATAATGACTATAGTTTTTAACAAAGGTGTTCCAATATTACTAACCACTATGATTTTCATATAAGTCTTCAGCTCGATAAGAGTCTTTTGGCTGTGATTTATTTACAGTGCACTTTACTTTCATGGAGTACTCTAGAGTATCAAATTCAGTTCCTTCAGTTGCATCTGTAACAACAGAACATATTCATACAATTTGATTATAACATTTTAAAATAACCATGCCCAGGTATATTCAAACAGTGTATACCTTCAGGACGATATTCAAACAACCTTGGGTCAGCTTTTAAAGGAATTAATCCTAATCTGTGTGCTAACACTTCGTCCTGTATTATAGAAGTATTGTTTTTTATCATAACTTTTTCTATCGCCATACTCGGCACTTCACTCAACATCAATCTTCGAAATGCATTGGCGAATGCAGGCTGTATGCCAATTAAATCGAACTCCATTTCATAATTGTCCATCCTTACAATGACAATGCGAAATTTCTTAACAAATTTTTTGAAATTCCACTTTTCGTCAGCCATACCGTAATCGTTGGGAGCATTCTGAAATAAATAAGAGGTTACAAAAAGTTAATTTATCATAGCTTGATATATTCGACAATTCGGTAAGAATGTCTCACAATTGTATTTAACAAAATAAGAGAAATCATACGCGCTACAAATTAAAAGCATTAACATGTTTTATTTACATGAAAACGTGCATTTCTGTAATGGTTTACCTTCACACGAAATTCTTCTAAAAGCACACGCGGTTTCTCATCTCGTTGGGGCATCTTCATCAAATTGAAAGATAAAGATGTTATAAACACGTGCTTTTCCTTTCGAGAAAAATATTATTCACGAATGAAAATATGGAAGTGGTACCGATCACTGCTGTCTGCTGAGTACTACTGGTTGTTTGTTGACAATGACAGATACGCAGAATGACAGCAAGTATCGTTTTGGCTCAGAGCTCAGACCTCAGACAAAGCAATATATATGGACCGGTTATACCTACGAAAAACGGGTGCCTACCTACCGTCGCAAATGTCGCATAACATGGCAAAAATCTTAAGGGATGCTCCAGATAGAATGGTCAAAAGTCATCGATATCGATAATTATTTTTAACGATTTTATGTTATGAATTAACTGTTAAAAAGGATGTTCCATGTTAATTTTATGGTTCCTTATTAATTTTATGGCATGACAAGGGTCGATGAAGGCGTGGATATTACTGCTATTACATTTGAATATAGTTTCATTTGGGTTTTTATACAGATCAACAGGATTTTCAAATTTTATTGACCAACAATATCGATACAAGCAAAGTGGGAGTCACGAATTACGGTAGCTACAGGCGGAGGATTAAAAAAAACCAATTTACTTATAATAATTTTAATTAAAAAGAAATTACAATATTTGATTATAACTAGAGATTATGACTACGTTCGAAGTTGGACGCGAAGTGTCCGTTTCCGACGCCCGGAAATGGTGGAGCGATGGTTGTCACGTTGCGCGAAGTCAGCATCTCGTGGCCCGTCCTCGTGTCCGTGGCTGATGCAATGTGTTGTTAGGTGTAAATGAGGTTAACGCATCGTCAGCGATCTGCCCGCGGTACCATGGTATAACACGCGTCACTATTGTTTGTTTACGTATTAACATGTCAACAAACAGTATTAGTAGAACCAAAGAAACCGAAATTCAAGCTAAATGTAACTAATATTACATAATGGACACAGTATTTGAGTATATAGTGATAAATATAATTAGTAATTTGTAATTATTTTACCAAATAATTCATGAAAACGAACACTAACCTGTGAATTGTTATTAGAGGCCGATTTTTGTTCTTATGAGAACCACACTGTATACACATAGGCATGTTGGTTCTCAATCCCTGACTTCAAAAAGGAGCTTAGCTTCAGCACTTAGTGGTTAAATTTAATGGAATTCACAGAAAAGATACGATAACACGATCACTTGACAGCTAATATACCACAAATGGACGTAAAATCATGGCCGCATCGGCACCCAAGCACATTTTCGTGACGTCACCGCTCCAATGTTTCCAGAATTAGCAAAAACAAACAACATGTCATTTCGCTTTCCTTATGTACAACTTCAGTAGTTAGAAAGAGACAAACTGTAATTTGATATTACCATATCGATTCCCACAATAGATGTATAAGCAAATATTTGTATAGAAGACTAGGGCGCCGCCATATATATACCTCAATGGCTCAGACAAATATATTCCTTTGTCTGAGCCAAAACGATACTGATATATTATATGGACCGGTTATACCAACAAAAAACGGGTGCCTACTGCCTAGGCCTACCTACTGTCGCATATGTCGCAAAACATGGCAAAAATCATAAGGGATGCTCTAGATAGAATGGTCAAAGGTCATCGACATCGATAATTTTTTTTAACGATTTTATGTTATGAATTAACTTTTAAAAAGGATGTTCCATGTAGTCTTGTGTAGTTCGCGAACGATGAACGAATAGGAACCGTATCTTCGCACTGAACTAGAAGAAACGTTTCCGAACGCTTTTTTGTAATCGGTCTAATAGGTCAAATAGTTCTTTTCGATCTCGTACATTGTAAACCGCGCGATCATATTGTGCGAACGAGAACGAGACATGAAATAATAATATCTCTAAGTAGTCTGTGTTACAAAACGTTTTTTTATAAGTGATCGACCAGAATGACAGTCCTAAGCATGTTCAAATATGAAGGAAAATCAAATATATACCTATGTAAAATTAATACAATAGTAACTATCTCGGTTATTTTATACATAATATTATGTAGATGTCTAGTTCCTAAACGTAGTGATAAATTACAAAGTCTTTGTTAGTACTTAGTTGAGAGCGTATTTGACTATTTGCTCTGTGGTTCGCGCTGTGCTCTTTGAAAATGCTGACTGAGAGCGAAGACCCATTAGAGCTATTAGAACTAATAGAATGAACTAGTTCACTGTCCGAAATGAACCAAAAATGACCGAGCAGGCACAAGACTAGTTCCATGCTACTTTACATATTTTTAGGGATTCGTACCTGTAAAAAGTTTTTTTGCGGAGCTCGTTACGAAGTTATAGCCAAAAAGATCGACCGCAATTTATTTACTACTATCAGTATCTATCAGGTTTAATGTTAGCTTATCACGGCTGGTCTGCGAATAGGCGCGCACGTAAAACACGTCTGATGGCAGTCTCCCTACCTAAAATACTCATATTTAGCCAAATTTGGGTAGACTGGAGAGCGACAAAAGTAAGTTGTGACAAGGGCTCGGAAGACTTTGTATAGTTAGGTATTATACCGACTAGGTTTAATCATTGGCCTTATATATAAACAAGTACCTAAGTTGTAGTGGTAGTAGAAAAAAAGGCAAAATATGTTATCATTTAATAAACAAAACAACTTTAATCATTATTCATAGAAATGAATAATTTTAGGATAAGAAAACTTCGGTGCGACACTTTATCGTTTATTTTCTTACCATGGTACCTGAACCTTAAATCTATATAACACTTCTAATGAGCAATAATCGGTGATTTATATTATGTTCGACATTATTTTCAGTATAAAATAGATATCAGTGTTATCAAATTCAACGAGAAAGTGTAATTATGTAGGTATAAATAATAATAATATAATAATCCATTTATTTCAGGCATCAAGGCCCATATCAATACATAATACTATATTAATATAACTTAAAAATACTATAAATACATACAATATTACACAACTTAACTACTACTACACACGAAGTGTCGGCGTCGTATTTCGCTGACTGGTGTCATGTAGTCGGCCACGAAACCGGCGATAAACAACACCCTTCGGCCATAACTCTTCTTTAAGGAACTTTTCGAGATGTTGAGTGGGGACACGCACCACGAACGACTTGAAGTTAGTGTCGTGACGCGGCTCCAACTTCTCGACCCTCAAAATCGAGTTGGTCTTCACACGCAGGTACTCCACGATCTCCTCAACCTTCGTGGAGTGGTGTAGTCTGGACACGTACAGCTGCGTCGTAGGGATTGCTGGACGCAGCAGCATGTTGGGTCCTACCAGCGCGTTACCGCACTGGTTCCGACAAGGAGGCTTTTTCTTCTTCTTCTCTACGTTTATGAAGCCATCCTTGTCGCACGTGTCCTTTTCTGGACCCCGCCTTTTCAAAACTTTGTTAGGTTTCGACCGGCTCCGTTTACCCCCTTTTGCTGTTAGGGCTTGGTTTGCCTGCGAGTTTTGCGATTCAGCAGGCTTGTTAGCGGCTACTATCGCTGCGTAGGCTCGTTTGGGGGTCGATGCACCTACACAAGGCGTTGTGGCCACCGGTGTCGAGGCAGGAACGGCGGCGGCATGCGTTGCAACGCATGCATTTTCGGCCGTAGGTGACGCAGTTGAGCTCGCTGACTCAAAACTGCATATGGAGGCGTTTTGTGCGCCGCGACGCGTGTTCACGTTAGCGGCGGCGGTCGGTGACCTACTTGCAGAAATTTCATTGCGCAACAACACTACTTTAGCGCGCAGATCACTTATGGTGTTACCAACCTTAGCTCCAACTTTAGCTGCATCTCGGCCTGGCTTTGCTTCAGGAATGTAATGTCCTTCAGCAGCCTAGTGACGTCGACGTGATCGAAAGTGACGGGAGGCAGCTTATGCAGGTCCTTCGCCACGAATTCAGGCACATCGTCAGGGTCGGTCTCCTTCATCAGTGTTATGATGTCTTGGAGACTCTTCTCTGTACCGTCCCTTCGACGGGACGGCATCTGGCTGACTTTGCCGAGCGTCGTGAACAGCAGCAACTTGGCACTGCTAATCTCGTCCTCCTTGTACGAGGACTTGCAGATCTGCATGATGCTAACTTCATCCATGTAGTCGATGGCATGTTTAATGAATGCCAATACTTCATTGGCTATGAGAGGTTGGGAACTCATAGCGGAAAACGGGCAGCGGCTATAGCCGCGCAGTTCGCGAATATAATATTCGTACTGTGCAGCGCAAGCGCGACCGTACTTGACCGCGCATCGCACTGTACTATGTAATGCTCTAAGACGTTTGTTGTAATTAAAGAGGCCTGATATTATTTTCTGATTTTTATTAATTATATTCCATACACCATGAGATGGGTAAACTAGGCCGCCTCTTGAAAAAAAAAATAGTATTATATGCTTGTCTGATGAAGTCGTAAGCTTTCGGCAAGAGAAAGTGCAATTTCAAGGCGAACTTCCGAATTTCTTCTGAATATTTTTGTTGCAAGGGTAATGCTTTGGTCTTAGCGATTTGCCTCCTCAAGCAACAGAGATTGTTCATTTTTAATTCTATTTTTTTCTTCAATTCGTCAATAACGATTTTTGATAAAGCGGTGTTTTCCTTGCCCTGCGCCTAAAATATAAATTGTTTAATAAATTAATCAAGATTCAGGCATAATCGTAGAGTTAATTAGGGTAGTCTATTTCAAACTAGATTAAAACCAACATGAATTCAAACTAGATTAGTGTGTATAAATTGATAAAGGAAATTTGAAAAATTATGGACCGAGCGGGATTTGAACTCCTCTGGGAAATAGGCGTGACTTCATGTAAGTATGTAAATTATATTAATCGACAATATCGATAAAAGCAAAGTGGCACTCGCGCCACTATTGTTTGTTTACATATTAGCATGTCAACAAACAGTACTAGCAGAACCGAAGAAACCGAATTTCAAGCTAAACGTAACTAATATTACTTAATGACCAGTGTATATGAGTATATAGTGATAAATATAATTAGTCATGTGTAATTATTTTACCAAATAATTCATGAAAACGAACACTAACCTGTAAAATAATATTAGAGGCCGATTTTCGTTCTTACGAGAGCTACACTGTATTATACTACACTGAGGGATTTTGGAATTCAAGCCCAGACTTCTAAAAGGAGCTTAGATTCAGCTCTTAGTCTTCAAATTTATTAAAAATCACAAGAAAGATACGATAACGCAATCACTTGACAGCCAATATACCATTAATTGATTACAAAACATGGCGAAATCGGCACCCTAGCACATTATCGTGACGTCACCGCTCAAATGTTGCCAGAATTACCAAAAACAATCTACATGTCATTTCGCTTTCCTTACGTACAACTTCACTAGTTAGAAAGAGGCAAACAGTAATTTGTTGTTACCATGTCCATTCCCTCATGTATAAGTAAAAGTTTATATAGAAGATTAGAGCGCCTCCATAGATATACCTCAATGATTTATTACGTATTGCGTACCAAAGATAACTTTTTTGTTCGCCATAAGGGCCGGCCCTATTTTGTCTTTCGACCATTGTTGATCGAAGACCTTACCGCCATGATACCGCCTAGTCTTTCTGAGCCTGTGAATACGTTGTTGTACCTATGTACCAAATAGCTAATTACCTAGGTACTTTACCAGGTGGAAAAAACTTTGCGATGTCATTGGTTTAGTTAGTTTTTTTTACAGTATACATAGTTACCCATTACCATAACTTTCTCTATGCCATTACCAACCACAACGTCCACAACTATAGTGATTCTACGCATTACCATGGATGAAATAGTAGACTAATTTACATTACCAACTATAAATACTAAAACGAATGCCCAAAAAACTGCCAAAAGAATAATTATTACTCTATGTTATTACCATAGACTAAAGAGGTTATTACTAACCCACTATGGATGTAACTTGTCCGAAATAAAGATTTTGTCGGAAAAAATGCCGACTGAGTACTCCAATTTAAATTTATATCTTAGAAGTTATCGAATTAATTAAATAATATTGGCGAGGCATGCTCAGCATGATCAATGTCACTTATGGCTTCATACTATGGAAATAAGTGAAAAAAGCTTTTCTTCCGACTTCAAATTTTAGTAAAGATCACTAAAATGTCTCTTCCCAAGCTAATCTGCTTAATGAGATTGTTGCTGCAGACTAAGCAAGCCACTGTAACAATGTAAAATTCGAGTATAAAATCTAGGCAAAGCCAATATCGCTGAGGAAAGATCATGGGTTGCACTAAGGGTAGCACAATCTTGTCAAGCTATTTTTCTGCATTCAAATTGCCTAATGACAAAACGAGATCCGTTCTTTCATCCAAGTGAATTCCAGCCCATACCATGTTTTTTTCTCGATGTTGTGGAGTAACTGCCACAGAATTCTGAATCTAGAGTGAATCTGCGGTATCTCTCATTAAACGACATCCTCGATTTCCTCATCGCAGACCTGGAACTCTAAGCCGACTGCGAGCATCAATATTGACTTTATGTAGTCAGTTCTGCTGTCAGTTTGGTCGCCAATTACCAATTGGTACTGGGACTGGAACCTTTCTATCAGCTGGCAAGCTGTTATTTGCGACTGACTTAAGCAGTATTTATTTCGCAGAATATTTTATTTTCTCCGGACATTAGACCTGTATACTTCTTGATAACGTTGGGCTACATGTTCCTGTAGCCCTAAAGCATGCTTATAATCAACTAAAGAGGTGTGGGTGCGTGTTAACAGCGATTGCAAATTCGCGGTATTTGGGTCTAGCCGGTGATGTGTCAAAAATACTAAATATGTCACTTGTCACGAAACTTGAAGTACTGTCAAGTAAAAATAACGCTGACCGATAGCTAATTTTGTTAACATTGTATATTCTAGTGTTTCGTAACTAGTAAAGTACCTATAATGATTATACAATAAAATAATTAATCAATTAACCATTTATTAATTAAATTAAAACCACAATAGCCTACGACTCTAAGCCTACGACCATAGGAGGCGACTATAACCGGGTGCAAACATAATCGCTGACAGTCGCTCAGCGTTATTTTTACGTGACGAGAAATATACTAGAAATAGGAACACTAAAAAGCAACATTCTTAAAAAACAGATACTGATAATAATTAATCTTTCAATTCCATACCTTAGACTACTTGGCAAATATTTTGCGATCAAGTTACGTTTTCCCTTCTAATTTCAAAAATCTTTTGCTTTCCGGTTTATAATAATAATAATAATATATTTATTTGCTTGAAACATGGTAAGTACATGGTAGTTCAATACATATATGGTTGGTCAGCATGTTTCGCCGTCGCAGCGGCATGCAAAATACTTAAGACTATTTATTAAAATGATACAATTAATAAAAAGAACTTTTAATATGACTCCAAACACTCCTTACTATTAAAAATTAGTTAAAAGTATGAATTATTCTCTAATTAGGGCCTATATTTAGATGCGAGGTCAAGAGTGAAAAATTTACATGGATATTTGTGTAAGAATTCATTAATGGAATAGAAACTTTCCTGTAACAACCATTTCCGCAATTCAAAACAGAATTTTTTAAAGGGAAGCTGCGTAATGGACTTGGGCAAAGCGTTATAGACCAGAGGAGCCATGTAGACACAACTCTTTCGGAAAATTTCCAATCTGGGAAGCGGCATTTCATAAGCTAAATGTGCAACTTTCCTTTTATTTGTATTGTCTTTTGGTTGGAAAAGCATAGGATAAGTCCTTAAGAACCTAGCAACCTCATAAATATAAATGCAGGGCACCGTTAAAAGTCTATTAGTCTTGAATACAGGCCTGCAAGATTCAGACCATTCAATATTAAAAATTGTCCGAATACATTTTTTCTGGGCAATGAAAATTCTGTCAATATCGGAAGAGTTTCCCCATACTACGATACCATAACGAATCACTGAGCAGATGTAGGCGTGGTACACCATCAAAGAGGTATGCTGAGACGTAACATCTTTTACTTTTCTTAGTGCAAAAACGAATTGGTTTATTTTCTTAGAAATGATTTCAATATGATTCTTCCATGTCAAACATTCATCCAGTGTAACCCCAAGAAATTTTGTAGTATGAACTTGATTAATATTACTATTATTATAAAAGACATTGAAGCATACAGGTTTACTTTTCCAGGTTTTAAAATGAAGCAAGTTAGTTTTGGAAATATTTATTTTTAGTTTATTAATATCTAGCCATTGTATTAAGTCGTTGAGTGTTTGATTAATTTCTATATCATAGTTTTGTTGATTATCAAATTTAATTATTATTGTAGTGTCATCAGCAAACAGGACACATTGATGCTTTATTGACTTCGGCAGGTCGTTGATATACAGAAGGAACAATAAAGGTCCCAAGATACTGCCTTGCGGAACGCCACAGTCTATAGTGCCCGTTTTAGAATCAAAATTTTCTAAACTGTTAGTCAATTGGTTAAATTTTGTTATTCTTGTTATCTGTTTTCGATTACATAAAAACGATTGAAACCATTCCTTGGCTGGGCCCCTGATGCCGTATTTTTCAATTTTTTCTATAAGTCTGTCATGGTTAACCAGATCGAAAGCCTTGCTTAAGTCTAAAAATAAAGCACAGGTAGGTATTTTACCATTTATATTGCTAACTATTGTTTTTACTAATGTATAGATCGCTAGAGTAGTCGATTTGTTTTGCCTGAAACCATACTGTTGACTGACTAGTGTATCATGTTTATTCAAAAAATTTAGAACACGCTTGTACATGATTTTTTCAAATATTTTTGAGAGTACGGGAGTCAGTGCTATAGGTCTATAGTTATCTACGTTTAATTTGGAACCTTTCTTGTGCAGTGGTTTAACCAATGTTGTTTTTAAACTCTCTGGAAAACATCCTTGTTGTAAGGATAGGTTAACAATGTGAGCTAAAGGCGAGGAAATATATTTAGATATTTGTTTGAGAATTTCAGTTGTAATGTTATCATAACCCGCTGATTTAGAGCTTTTCAACGATATTAAGACACGATAGATTTCTAAGGCGTTTGTAGGTTCCAAAAATATACTCTTATCTTGGGTCTCAATATTGTGGCTATATTTTCCGTCATTATTATACATTGATAGGTGCGTTTTAGCTATATCAATGAAATATTTATTAAATTTATCTGCGATTTCAGGACCTGAAGTTAAAGTTATACTATCGTCAACGATTTTATTAATATATTCTCTAATTGGCTCGTTTCCCATGTTGCGCCTCACAACATCCCACGTGGCTTTAATTTTATTTTGAGAGTTAGTGATATGCCTATGGTTACACATTGATTGCAAGTTATTCATACACTTTCGTAATAGTTTTGTATATGCTTTATATTTTATCCTATTTTCAATATTTCTATTCGTGTAGTATTTATGCCTCAACGATCTTTTCGTGTTACAGCTACTTCTAATTCCCTTTGTTATCCATCTATGTTTGTTATTGGTATATTTCTTCTTGATTCTAATACTTGGGAAACATAGTTGAAAAAAAAGAGTCACTAGTTCATGGAACGTATTAAAAGCTTCATTAATATCTTCTAAATCAAAGACTTCACTAAAACTTAGGCAGCTTATGCACTCGACAAATTTACTGACATTACATTTGTTTAAGTCATTGATAACTGTGAAATAATAATCCAATCTGTAATTGACAGCTTCTTCAATAGTAACAATTTGGGCTGTATCATGGTCAGACAGATGGAAGTTAAATGTTTCACCAGTTGCATTAGTAACATTGCTGATTATATTATCTATACACTTGTTAAGCCTAGTCGGTTGATTTATTAAATACTGCATTCCGTAATTACTCAGTAATTCTTTAAAAGTTGTACTATTTGTATCGGATATTAATAAATCTATATTAAAGTCACCGCAAATGACGATTTTATGTTTTTTGTGTTGGAGTCTTAAAAACGTTTTATTTAAATTTTCAAAAAATATATTAATGTCAGAATTAGGTGTTCTATATATACATATTATAATTAGTTCCAATTTTTTTATTTCTGTACCACATATTTCAAAATGTTTTTCTACTGCAAGATCTTTTATTAGGTCTAGTTTAATACTTTCATAACCTCGTTTGCACAAAATACATGTGCCTCCGCGCCTTTGGTTCTGACGAGAATAAATTGCCGCAAGGTAAAAGTTTTCTAAGTTAAGATATTTTTCCTCGCTATTTTTTATGAAATGTTCGCTTAAACATACAAAATCAATATTTTTCTTTAGATCATGTAACTCATGTAGCACTACTTCTAAGTCATGTATTTTGTTTAAGATTCCAGCAATGTTCTGGTGAAATACTGCAAAAGAATATTTAGGACCGAAAAAAGTTGTTATTATTTGCAACTGTAGTTGTGTCAACTTGTGATGTTTTTTTTAGAGTTTGGAAATAGTAAGGTATTGTACCCTTAGCGGGCTGTGTAACAACCTTATATTTATCACTGATTTCGAACTTATCAGAAGAGATTTTTTTGGAACTTTGAAAGTAATAGGGTATCGTGCCCTTTTTCGGAAGTATATTATGAGTAGTACGAGCTTTTTGAAAGTTGCTAGGAAAATCAATATTAGTGTCCAAAACCAATTTAATTTTGTGATTGTTATAGGAAAGAAATTTATTATTATACTGGGCACAATTCACATTATATATTATTTGTTGTATAATATCTTGACCACTATCTGTTTCTATGAATGTACAGTTTTTATAGTTTCTAGTGAGCAGTTTTAATTGTACATTCAAAGTGCGTTCATTTAGTGCACGATTATGTAGAACATTTACTATAAACACATTACATTTTTTTAGGAAATACAATGCAACAGATACCTCAGACATTACTTCCGCTGGATTTGAATCGTTACTTCCTGTCATTATGATAACATTATCCTTTGAAGTTAAAAAATTTGACATGTTACTGCACTCTGCCAGGACATATTTAGATTTTGCATTAGGTTTAGTTATAGATTGTATATCATATTCCTGTAATATAAGTTTATTTTTATTTTCTAGCAGCATATTAATGATACCTCAATGATAATTTAGTTTTTGTAAATTTTCAATCATGAATTTTCTTAAAACAAACAACTTAAAATGACTGTTATTACTAGACTATGTTGAGCAGTGTACAATATAGCTCCTGAACCGCTTATTACATTAAGTAGGTACCGAATAATTTATTTATGTAAGGCTGCATAAATAGAGGACTACCTCGTTGGAAGCCAAACTGCTGTGCCGTGTGGATTCTTGGGTGGGCGGTGTGGCGATGATGACCGAGCGTGATTGCCGCTCGCGTGTGCTTGCATTCACAGGTTTTCGATTGCTTGCGTTCACATCATCATCGTCCATTGTCAGCAAACTAGCTATCTACTTATATCCTAGAGGCTAGAAATACCGTCAAGTGCGTAGCTTACATAATGATGTACTACATAACTTTTAAGCCAACCATGCCCTATTCTTCTTATCGTATGGTTGATGAACAACCAGGTGTCAGAGTTTAAACCGCCTGTAGGCCTCTGACATGGATTTGATTTACACACCGTTAAAAACCTCTCAGGTGTGTCGGTTTCCTCACGTTGTTTTCCCTTACCGTTTTTAGCAACTGACTGGCAACTGCTAACTAATTTATAATGCGCACATGAATTCGAAAAGACATTGGTGCGTGCCGGGGTTTGAACTTGCGACTTTTGACTTGGCATTCCAACCGTCATACCACTCGGCTATCAGTGCTGTTACACTATATTGACTTACATTTACAATGGTATAAATGGATGGTTGCAAAGGAAACACTGATAGCCGAACACATAACATTACGCACGTAGAGAAGGGATAGGCAGAGAAGTACAGTATGTATGTACACCCACATTTTACTTATTATTTTATAGGTCCGAATGTAAGAGGGGGCGAGCCTATTGCTTTTTACCGGGCGAAAACCCAGACGCCGCGCCGCGCCGCGCTGCTACTGAGAATGTGCTTATGGAAAAACTCAATAACACTTTGCTGGACCCGGGAATAGAACCTAGGTCGTACCTAACCTCATGGTCAGCAGTAATGCGGTTGTGTTATTTTCCTATATAATATTGTTGGTTAGGGAATGGATTAAGAGTATCCCTATCCGAGTATCCGCGGCGTGGTTTTATTAGTTACCTATGCATTTTAATGATTATAATAAGTATCTAAGTAGTTGACTTTTGGTGCCATTTTAGCATGTTGCCCATGCTAAGCTTGAATCTAAATTGATAAAGGAAATTTGAAAAATGATGGACACGAGCGGGATTCGAACCCGCGACCTTCGCCGATCCGTGGCGCTGCTCTAACCAACTGAGCCACCGTGTCGCTGCTCGCATCCATCGAATTTCAAGTTCCCTTTTAGTATTTACGTCTTAAGGGTGACGTCAGGTATTATCTGTTGGAATCTATGATTACCAACTCAGTGTTATACCTTTACAGCTATAAATCACTGAAACGATAATACCAACCCAAATTTATATGACTTTTGGTGCCATTTTAGCATGTTGCCCATGCTAAGCTTGAATCTAAATTGATAAAGGAAATTTGAAAAATGATGGACACGAGCGGGATTCGAACCCGCGACCTTCGCCGATCCGTGGCGCTGCTCTAACCAACTGAGCCACCGTGTCGCTGCTCGCATCCATCGAATTTCAAGTTCCCTTTTAGTATTTACGTCTTAAGGGTGACGTCAGGTATTATCTGTTGGAATCTATGATTACCAACTCAGTGTTATACCTTTACAGCTATAAATCACTGAAACGATAATACCAACCCAAATTTATATGACTTTTGGTGCCATTTTAGCATGTTGCCCATGCTAAGCTTGAATCTAAATTGATAAAGGAAATTTGAAAAATGATGGACACGAGCGGGATTCGAACCCGCGACCTTCGCCGATCCGTGGCGCTGCTCTAACCAACTGAGCCACCGTGTCGCTGCTCGCATCCATCGAATTTCAAGTTCCCTTTTAGTATTTACGTCTTAAGGGTGACGTCAGGTATTATCTGTTGGAATCTATGATTACCAACTCAGTGTTATACCTTTACAGCTATAAATCACTGAAACGATAATACCAACCCAAATTTATATGACTTTTGGTGCCATTTTAGCATGTTGCCCATGCTAAGCTTGAATCTAAATTGATAAAGGAAATTTGAAAAATGATGGACACGAGCGGGATTCGAACCATCATTGTCCATCATTTTTCAAATTTCCTTTATCAATTTAGATTCAAGCTTAGCATGGGCAACATGCTAAAATGGCACCAAAAGTCATATAAATTTGGGTTGGTATTATCGTTTCAGTGATTTATAGCTGTAAAGGTATAACACTGAGTTGGTAATCATAGATTCCAACAGATAATACCTGACGTCACCCTTAAGACGTAAATACTAAAAGGGAACTTGAAATTCGATGGATGCGAGCAGCGACACGGTGGCTCAGTTGGTTAGAGCAGCGCCACGGATCGGCGAAGGTCGCGGGTTCGAATCCCGCTCGTGTCCATCATTTTTCAAATTTCCTTTATCTATTTAAGTAGTTATTAACCAAAATGATTCTCTCAGCTCTGTATTAGGATTTTTTTTTGCAAGGCTGACCATTTATGTTTACTCATACGTTTATTAGTTAATACATAAAAATATGAACACAACACGGATGTTCTTGTATATTTCACCAGCAGATACGCTAGTTTTCCTTATGATACCGGATTTGCCTCTGCGCACTTTTGTTATTTCAAAAGGAAACCGAAACGGACATGTCTCTTACAGAACGCCTGGTGCTACTGCTACTGAAGGCGATGACCTGGTTTTTTATAGGTGCTGGCTTACATCACGTATTATACGGTCCCTAATGTAATATAGCTGTGTTACATTTTGTGAGTACTTAAGAGTTAGATATATAGGTTATGTAGGTACCTATTTGCCTAAATCTTAAGTACTCACAAAATCTTAGAAGTTAAACTGCATGTATATTCGAGTCTCCATACCTATAATATGAAATAATTAAGGTACATAATTATCTAAGTATTTGTAAACAGATTATTTTGCCCATGGAATGAACTCTTGTCATAACACGTAATGTAAAATGTGATACAATTATGTTACGCAAGTTATCTATGCCTGTATGCAGTGATTAGGCGCCGCGTAATAAGTCCATGTAGCAAACGCAAACTCATGTTTTTTTTATAACTGATTAAACTGACAAGGAGAACGACTCTTTCAAATCATATTCACTGAAACAAACTAAATGTAGGTACGTAGCGAAAGTAGGTACTGGTGTCCCCCAAATGATAATCTGTATCAACTGCGGCCGGTACTTATGCAACATGACGAGAGCCAAGCGCCGCTCGCCAGCATCAGTGGCCAGCTTACCGCCAGCTGTGACGGGCAGCCAACGATCCCTACCTAGCCAAACAAATAACGGCTAACTGTAATAACCGACAGTGACATTTATTTTAACATTTGTGATCTTATGGTTATCCTATTAAATTACAAAATTTATGTGCGTCGAAAAATTAATTGCTTCAAAATGCATTTGTATAACGTTTTGCCTTTATTAGCGGTGATCTCTATCGGATGTCTTAATTCAGGTAAATATTTCTATTTGTTTATACAGCTTTCCAGTAATCGCATTTGGCGTAGATATTCTCTTGCAGTTTATTGGCACATTTTATTGGTTGTCTTCGATCCATCCTAGTAATATTTCTTTAATAATATGTTCTTACACTGCAACCACTTCTGTTGTCCGGAAATAGCTTTCCATTTACACTAACTATATAACTTCTTTATTATGTATACTTAGTTCTAATGCTCTTTAGACTAATGAGATAAAGACTTATTTTTTATTCACTTCCGACCCGTATTAATAATTTATATAACGAGAATGAGAATAATTTAAATCTAATTTAATATGTATTTAATTAAGTAACTTACTCTGACTGTCCGATTGGCGCAAAGGTGAAATAGATTGCCGCGAGTTGTTGGTCCCATCCCCGCGAGTGACAAATATTTGTGTGGACCACGGATGTTTGTCCTAGATCTGCGTGGTTGTGGTCCTATGTCATGTCTGATGGAAACGCACGCACAATTCGGTAATAAATCAAAGAGCAACGGTTTTCACAAAGAAAACTAATGTATGTTAGGTATGTACAATTGTACAGTGTACACAGTAGATACCTACACAGTACACAATCTTATTTACAAATTTTGCGAAAAAGGTGACAGGAGCATAACAGCTATGTATCTATGAATACTTAACTCCGTCAATTGTCGAGTTCTTTATTGCCATATATGGTGCTTACATCTTTATCGGATGGGAAACGTAGGTATAAAAGGAAACTTGGGTACGGATTGTCTTCTTCTTCTTCGGTTCGGCGTGAGCCAATAGCCACATGGAATAGGTCATGCCGTGGTGTAGAGTTTGGTCGGTCAACAAGGACGGTATCTATAGTTCTTAATTATTATCTATCCTATCTAGAAGAATACATGATACACATGCACAATGCACATAGCAATGCAAAGAAAAGAAAACGCATTGGGCCGCTGGGCGGTTTTGTTGCTTTAACCAATTTCTTTATTTTATTTGCACCTCAGTCATGAAAAATTGTAATTAAAATACTTAATTGATGTAAGTAAACCTAAACTAATTTACAATGCTGCAATTTTCTTTATTCCGAAGGTCATGTAAACAAGGCCGTTGAAACTATGGAGCGATTAAACTTTAGGGAAACTAATAAGGTTGTTGCTTGTATTACTTGGGCAGTAATTAACATCCACAAGTTAATATTACGCGCGAAACAGTTGTAAGATATTATTATTGTGAAACGTAAGATAGTAACGTAGAACGTAATTGTGCTGATCGACAAATAATACCTATATCTTGTGAAAATTTAGTATCCGATTAGCTACCCGTGCCTGCAGCAGCCATAGTCAATCCCTAATTTTCAAAAGTTTTTAAATGAAGTAGTTTTTCTTTGGGTAGATAATATTAAACATTTTTGTAAAAACATTTTCATGTTCGCAATAGAAAATGCAATGACAAATTCACTTTAAATCACAACGCGCAGATATCTGATTGTTCAACTCATTACTTCCCAATCATTATATTGCTAAAGACTAAACCGTCTGCTGCAAATAAATTAGGAAATATTTTATTTAGTGATAGCTATATAATGTATATTGATGACTGATAAACAGATTGATTATACCCGAAATTAGCGATGCCGTTTTCTAAAGTCATCTTCTTACCAAAAAGAAAGTAAGTTCATCTTTCTGGAATACCGGGTTAGGCTTTTATAACTTGTCTTTATTATACCTATCACCTAATTGCTTATACATATTTATACGGCTTCCGGTAGTTATACCAATTATGATAGAGCAATATATAGCAAACACCCAGCCTCGGGACAAATATCTGCGGAACACACAAACTTATATCCCGTGTGGGAATCGAACCCGTATCCCCTCGCGCAGCGGTCTAATCGCTTAGCCACTGCGCCAATCACCTTGTTATTTTGATGCATGTATAATGTTGTAATACTCTTAGTCTAAAGTTTCAATCACCAGTACACCAGTAGTTTTTGCGTGAAGGAGTTACAAACATCCATCCATCCTCGCACACTTTTGCGTTTTTATTATTATAGTAGAATGGAACACCCTGTACCTATGCCATGGTGCGGCTTTGCGGCACTGAACGCAAACTGTCACGACTACGATTACAAATCACTTGGCCAACTACCTACTACTAAACACTCAAATTATGGAGTCGTACTTATTAAGTAAATCGTTTTTAGGGTTTTAAGTTTTAGGTAATTCAGGGAGACTTGCGTTACAAGAAATCACCCACAAAACACTCAAATGGACCTTGCTAGTAACTACTTACTATAAATACTTACGCAAATCTTAGTAAACTTATATATACAAATGTAAATAAACACGGCTTTGTGAAGATTTAGATGCATTTAAAGTTGAATCATTTCAGTCATTACGACGTGATTGGGCAACTTCAAATCTGGCATTTATTATATTAATGAGGTTATAACTTCTGCACAAGAGTTGCATAAACCGTAGAGTATTGAGTAATGTGATGATTTAGCAGTATACAGAGGAATGATTGATCCGGTGTGCCTCGCCATGAGTGACTGTGCTCTGACGGAGTCTGTGCAACAGGTCACCTCGCGTTGAACCGGTACTTACATAATACAACAACCGTATAAGTTAACCACTTACCGCATGATTTTTACGAGGCTTTCAGGATGCGAATTAGTTATGCGCGGGTAAATATTGCCTTACTAATAACTTATAAATCATTAAATTTTATTCTGCCAACTTTTACCAAATGAGAGGTCAAGCGTCAAGGCATTTGTTAATTTATTATGTTGTTCAATTGCATGCAATGGAAGTCAATAATCCTCAGAGATTTATTTATCAGTTTATCTTTATACAGATACTTATTACACTTACATGTTGCGATGGTCGTTGTTTTTACTTACTTTTAACAGCACTGCCCCCTTACCATGATGTCTTAAAACAGGACAGTTTACGATGTGGAAGCGAGACGCCGCTACGTCCAGTGTAATGTGGCGTCTCGCTTTCTCGACGTTAACTGTCCTGTTTTAAGATTTTATGGTAAAAGGGCTCATAGCCGAGTGGTATGACACTTGGACTGCCAAGTCAAAGGTCGCAAGCTCGAACCCCGGCCCGCTCCAATGTCTTTTCGCATTCATGTGCGTATTATAAATTAATCAGTTGTTAAAAACGGTGAAGGAAAACATCGTGAGGAAACCGGCACACCTGAGAGATTTTTCAACGGTGTTTTATGCCATGTCAGAGGCCTACAGGCGGTTTAAACTCTGACACCAGGTTGTTCATTAACCATACGATAAAAAGAAGAAGATTAGGTACGAACTCACTGTCAAAATAGTAAAGTAAAAATATTAGCATTTTAAAGTGATTATCATCGTAACTTCTGTTACAGGGTTAATTTTTATTTTTTATAATGCCTACGCGTTTCGCATTTAATAAATCAGCTGTTCACCTTCGTTTACTTTCTTTTCTTAATGCGGTATTAAGGTCATGGTTAATTAACTGCTAGTCTTATCGTTACGTGAACTGAAGTTAATCAATGAAAATCGATTTAATAAGTTGCATATGATAATATGTACGTACTCAGATGGTAAATTAGGGAAGCTCGTTCACGTAATAAGGGTGTCTAATAGGTACCTAAATCAGAAAATATTTCAGACGGATTAGAGATCAATATACCAACATCAAAATGAAGATAACTCTATTAAATAATAACAGCCTTAAACTGTCTCATATTAGGCAAAGGTAAGAGAAGGAGCGTACCGTGAACATCACGCTGTCACATTGCCTAAGTTTGAACGTGCGACTTTGCGCTTAAGTCCTAATCTATCCGTAATTGACTAACTATTGGGCCATCATATTATCTTTTGTTACTTATTAGAATAATCGAATTGGTGTTCCTATAAGACTCTGGTCCTATTGCAAATTGCAATATAATATAAAAATCTGCCTAATACTAAATTCTGTATAATCGGACCAAACTGGCATAATATCTCAAGGCTGTATTCAGAAAATTGTTTTATTTTAGTGCTCGACTAATTTGTAGGTTAAAGATAGGTACTATTTCGCAAATTAAATATGAACCGAGATTTAATCTTTATAAATGATAAATTATTATTGTTTAACTAGGTTACGCTTCAAGGCTTAGATTTTGCTGTTATTATTCGGGGTTGGCGCTGAATTATGATTCTAATTAACACAATACATGCCGGAATAATATTATTTTAACAGAAAGCGAAAGTAAATAGTTATTATTATTTATTTAATTAAATCCGTTCTGGATTTTCTTAGGTAGGTAACTAAATATAATTATACACACATATCGCAACTCCGGATGATAATATTAATTTGCGGGATGATCTTCGGGATTTAACTACCTATTTATATAACATTGACATATTTATTCTGCAACACGAGGCAACTAAGTATCTCCACCACAACAATGACGTGGGAAAGTAGACCCTCCACGCGTGATGATTGACAGGCAATGATACATTGCGCCAGTAATGTTATAGCTGATCCAATGTTATAGGAGGCGAGCCTATTGCCATCAACCGGGCAAAATCCCGACTCTGTGTTGCTACTGTGGATCACCTAATGAAAAAGCCCAGTAACATTTTGCCAGAACCCGAATTCGAGCCCAGGACCTCATGCTTAGCAGTCGCTTTAACGAACACTAGACCAATGAGGCAGCAAAGTAAATTGCTTGTTATGTACTACATAGTATCTACATACATACTTATTATTTTAAATTTTTCACACCTCGAAAGGCGAGTGTAAAACTGCACAGATGTTTAATTCTGTATGTAGCTAATATATCTATATAAAATTGGTTAGATTACATACGATGGTACAAGTACATATTTTATCCAGTTAGGCAGAGGTGTTTGACCCACTTAGCGCTGCATTTTCATCGACCTTCGCCTGAGCAGCTGTGCCAGACCTAAGCCGTCGCCAGTCGCCGCGACGCTCTGACACGGCTGCTTGCTTGCCACTTATTGTCATCTGTAGGTACCTATTATCTCGGTAATTATTTCTGTTCAGTAACATTAACTGTAATATAGGTACTTATACGGTTTGAATTTGTCTAGGTGTCGGTCATGAATAGTGTTAGTGGTCATAATATAGTCTCGTATATCTGGGAGCTACTTAGATGATAGATCCATTATTTCTAGGTATAGTTTTTAATCTGGGTGTACTACACCACTCTGCCTACCCCTTCGGGGGACCCAGGCGTAATGTTATATTATATTTAAAATCTTCTCTCTCTATCGGTTCTATATTATCTGCAAGTTCTGCAACACATACCTAATAATATTATTATTTACTTATTTCTCTCACAATGGAGGCACAACCAGATACATACGTAGAACTAGCTGCATAATACCTCAATAAGTCAGTACGTCACTAATAAGCGTGGAACTGACTAGGACTTTAATATACTCGTATATCGTATGGCGGTCGAGGACGTTAGTAGTTACCCTTAGGGCAGCAGTCCAATAACATAGCCACGACGACGGTTTGTTCTGTATTCTGAGCCCCGACGCGCGACGCGACGATTCACTAGCAGTTCGTAAGCAAAGCCTACGTGCGCTTGAATGCCAAGTATCATTTGAAGATGAGCTCTATCTTTAGATAAAAATGTGAATAGAACTCAGTGCAATAAGCAGTAGATTTAAATATATCCTAAGTTCGCCTACCTACAATTTCGATTACATATTATTTACAAATTAATAACACATTATTTTTAGGTAAACCATAATTTTTATAATGCAAAATAATCAAATAAGTAAATACAATATTTAAATAGCTATTAACCTCCATTAAAGTAAAAACATGAGACGTATGTTTTTGTAAAAGATTATTCAGTCGTCCAATACAATCGGCCACCAAAACGAGGCGGTGGGCGAGGCTTGCAATCCGGCAGGGAAGGAGTGGCGTCCTCCACCTTGGGGTGGCAGGGGCAGGGTGGCGGCTTGGGCGCCTTGCTGGGGCTGCTGTGCACGCGGCCGCGGGTGAAGTACCCGAACTCCGGCCGCAACACACACAACCGATCCTTCATGCAGAAGTCAAACACAGCCTGCGTTTTTCGACAATGTCTGTAACCGTAATCTCCCGAACTCTTGTCAATACAGTTAGCGTATTGTTTGAATTCTTCGAGGCATTCCCTTTTGATCCTCCTGAAAACTTCCATGGTACATGCGGTTACCTGTTTTCCGAGGTCGAGGCAGCGTCGGGGGTCATTGTATTCCTGCCGACAAAGCATGAACTCATTGTTGATAGACTCGCACTGCTTGCCGATGTAAGGAGCGGCTGTCATAAGAGTAGCTGAAGACATGTTCACCTCATCCACATCGTCTAGCGTCGAGAACTCTGGCAAGTTAACTTCGTCTGTTATAACCATGTTGTCGTTTTAACAGTTATATACACAAAGCAATTGTATAAAGTAGGTATTTTATTAATTTATTAAGCCAAGTTACAAATTTCAAATCGGCAATGTAAAGTTGATTTGTCAATTGACGTTGATGTTTTAAATCATTATTTACTTTTTCTGCATTGCCCGTGCCTGCCTGAAACCATGGTATAATAATATCATGGAATGAAACTTTTCACGAGGGCGCACTAAAAAGCCTAGGTAATTTTTTTAGTTTTTTATGCACTGATTGACACATCACTGTTTTTATGCTTTTATTTAACTTGTAATGTTTGTATGTATTTATATGTTTGTACGGATCTTAGTTTGTCTTGATCAAATCTTGCAATTAAAATTAGAACCACTTTTTGACATCCAATTGAATTGAAATTTTGCATACGTTTAAAGGTTTGGTTTTTATGTATAACATCATAGGCTTGGTGGCAATACATTATTATGACTATTATACTTTTTAGCTGATCTGATGATGGAGTTAGAAGATGGTCATAGTAACTCTGTGACAACATGAGGCTTTGTTGGTTTGGGCTTGTTTTCGTCTTCAGCCTTCGACTTTGAGCCTAGCTAATAGCTTGTGTTTAAAATATATTTTTAATAAAAAAATATTTCATTATCAATCCAAGAAACATTTAAGTGACTTGGTACCCCGTACTGCCCGTACCTACTAAGTACCTACTCAGGCTTGCACCACTAACTAGTTACTATAATCTCTGCTATAATGCAGATCAAGTACTTAGTAAATTCCAACATGCTATATGCAACATGCAACTGCCCGTTTACAACTGCTTTAACATCAACAAGCCCCATCGATTGTGACAAATGTGAAATACGGACCTTTGCAGTACACGGACTAAACAATTAGAAGGATGTTTTAGGATGGTAGGTGTTGGTCCATCCTAAAACATCCCTCTTATTTGTTTTTTTTTAGAACCATCGTTGTTGCCTACGGGCAACACACAACCGAATTGAGAATCTCCTTCTTTTTTGTGAAGACGGTTAAAAATATAGCGCTGATGCAATACATGAACTACCTATTAACTATTTTTAGCTTACAATGATATGATAATGTAGTAGTATTGGCTGTAAGTCGAGACTGCCTCGTTGATCTAGAGGTCGCTAAACGAGACTACTAAGCATTTGGTCCTGGGTTCGAATTCGAATCTCGGGTCAAGCAAAGTGTTATTGAGTTTTTCCATTAAGTAATTCTCAGTAGCAGCATGGAGATTAGTGTATGTTTTGTGCCCCGTTGATTGGCAATAGGATTGCCCCTATTACATTGGGACCTATAACATAACCTGCGCAATGTGAGTGTACTATAGGTACATATCTGCCTACCCCTTCGGGAAATACAGGCGTCATGTTATGTTTGGCAGTAAGTTAAATTAGCATGTAGTTTATTTAATTTTCTATACTTAACGAACCACTCTATTAGTTTAAATGCTGACTCCCGTTTTAGTTTTAGTTTTCGAGAGAAAGTATAGACAACGTAATAACTAACAGACGCAGGAGCAAGTAAACTAAATAAAAATAAGAAAATATAATGAACATAGATCTTTTAGTTTAGCGGTAAATGTATGTTAGGTAGAGATAGAGACTAAACGTAGTTACGTACTTACTATTAACTGTATTTGCCTTGTAGATATGTATACCTAACGTAAGTATTATAGATGCATGGGTATGAAACGGTACGGGCGCCGGCGCGCGGCGGAGCCACGCTTCCACAACGAAAAATTGCAAGATCATAGTACGCCACCTGGGCGAAGAACTTAGTAGAAATGAAATTAGCTAATTGTGTATCTAACAATTAAATTCATCCGCAGTGGCCAGCCAATCCGTGGTGTGTCCAGCGGTGCGCACCACCAGCGGCTGGCTGGACCTGTTTCCATTGCCATGCAGGAAGAACTCCGAGTGCCGTGTCATGACTAACCAGCATCTTTGCTGCAAAGGCTTCTGTACAAAGGGCGTCAAGCCTACTGCTGCCATTCAACAACCACGGTATGTTTTTATTTAGTTTTCCTCACGGGTGTGGGACTATTCTATTAACAGCAAGAAACCATCCTACAATAAATCGTATTCTATCATCTCCGCCTAGCGCTACATACTTTATAAATATACTATCATAATGTATACCTACCCTAGAGTGCATTACAGTAGTTTACTAAAACCCACTGCTTAATTAGAGAGTATTTCATACCACATTTACGCTGATCATACACATAACGCAATAAGTTACGCAAGCTAATGATAAAAACAACTTATTTAGGGTTTGTTCTGTATTCTGAATATTTAGGTATCAGGTATTACTACATAGACTCAATGTACTGTATGTAGGTAGGGTTTTCCAGTATCTACTTTTACCACCGCATAGGAACAATAACAAGGGCATCGTGTGTTCACGTCTCGGGAGTTCGGGACATTACCCTCGGATTTCACGGTTATCTAAGTTTCCCTAATGCTTTGCATTTGCAAGGCTGGTTTTGATTTAGTAGGTAGGTACCTACATTCTTGAATAACTTTGTAGGACATAATAATAATATACTCAATTATGTAAGTTTATTATAGTTTTGTATAAATAGCATATCGAATAGGTATCTTACAATTACCATACAATACCAAATTCCAACAGGGTTAAAAAAAAACTTATTTCTATTTACCGGTAGACATACGATTGACATGAATGACCCATCAGCGCGGTGTGCGTAACGGATCATGGGCACTGGCGGGGCATAAGCTTTTCAAGTGGGCAAACTATATTTCGCGAGGCCCATTAGAGTATTTTTTTGTGATTACCTACCTATAAATAAAAAATTATATGTTTGCAGATAAAGTTACGTAAAAATCACATGTTTTTACAGTTAATGTATGTAAGGTGGAGGGACGGGAGGTATCTTTAATAGGCCTCCGAAAATTATTCATAACTTAAAAAAATGGGGGGCAATATATTTTTTTTCTTTATATTCTTCAAGGCGCGAGAGAGGCCCTTCGGACCGCGAGGCCGTGGACGACGGCCCACGCCTTACGCCGCCTCTGATCATGGGTTTACATTTTTTGACATCCCCAATAAAACAAACTTAGTTAAGTGCTTAATATTTTATATCTTTGCGTTATAATACATGTGGATGTTGAAATGTTACCTATACCTATTTTATGTCTGCAAAGCTTATTGTTTACTGCGCAGACCGATGAAGTCTAGTCGATGCAACCTTTTGACTTATCCTCACCCGAGCATCTGCACTCGCAAGTGGTACTAGGAACCTAGGACGTAAACCTACCTACTTACCTTACACAATAATAATTAAGGTCCATGACCTTGTTTACTTTAATCTTTTTTTAAAATCTAATTTCCGTCCTATAGTATTAGGGCTGCAGTCACTATATTTAGTATTCGAATATTTTTTGGTTGTTCAGATCTATATCAATATATTATTAAGTAGATGGTACTACATAAAGATAAAAAAACAATAACCATGTAGATACTTAATGATTTAAAGTTGAAGCTGACTCAACAGTTTCGTAAAGCATGTTGTAACAGACCGTTAGCTAAAATGAACTAGGATAGGTGCTCCAGTGAACGAACACACCCCAGTGAATGAACAAAACTAACTTTTTTCCAAAAAATAAGAAATTAGGATATTTCTACCCAACGTAGTATTTTTTTTCATAATTGCCACTCATTTTGCCATTATAGTGGCAAGATTCATTTCATATGTCACTGTTCGTTTGAAAATGTCGAGCGTTAAAAGTTTGCAGTGTTGTTGTAACTGTGTATTTGTTCGGACAAGAATTTAGGACTCGGGTAAGACGCAACTTCTTTGTTAACACATTGTAGCCGTAATTTAATTATGTAACATAAGTTATTTATTAATTTGAATAAAGAATCGTTATGCTATTTGTCTCAAATCGAATTCACTGCATTTTAGCCAGTTTTAAGTAAATTATTAGGTGTCCCAGCATTGGAACTAAAAATCGTTTGAAATCCAGTAAATGAACGACCGTTCATTCACTGGACAAACGTCATTTTCATGTTTTTATTCAAATATGTAATTTATTTTTATGCCATAAGATTCTTGTATTGAGAGTAGTTTTAAAAATAGATTTCTGATGTTTAGGCCAGTATTGGGACAGGTATGTTCATTCATTGGTTCATAATATCTAGTGAATGAACTAACATTTTTCATCATGTTCAAATATTAGCTTTCGTCATGAAGATGTAACCAATAAATGAACACAATATTTTGAGCTGGAAATCTTGTTTGTAAGACCTAGATTCTATTATTACATTTATTTTTATTTTTTTAAATTAATTATGTCTAAATGATGCGCTGTGTAAATCTTCTGAACCTAAGGTTTTTACTGAAACACATCCGGAAAATAAAAGTAATGTTTCTGTTATTCACGCGTGTACAATCAATGCGGAAGAAATACAACCGTCAATGGATACCAATAAAATCGAATGTTTTTTGAGCTACCCCACAATCACTTCAAAGAAGAAAACACAGGCAAAGAAATCTAATCATATGCCATTTGGATTAACTGGTCAAAAGTACAAAGAACACATTGAAATGATAGAAGAGGAAAAGAGAATAAAAGAAGAAGAGAAAAAAAATGAAAAGAAAAGGAAAGCAGAGGCGAAGGAAAATGAAAAGAGAAGAAAACAGGAAGACAAAGAAAACAAAAGGAAAAAAAAAGAAGAAGAAAAGCTTTCGCGAAAGCGTAACACTAAGGAGTACGAAGAAAGTTCTGGAAACAATCAAGAAAAAAGTCTGGTAAAAAAAGCTAAACGGAACGATGAAATTGAAATAGATGAGTCTATACCGGCGGATAAGTCTGTAACGAAGGATTTATACGGGAAATATGTTATGGCAAGATTCAAGACAGAAAAAAGAGTACGTCATTATGTACTACTCTGTGTAAAAAGTATCGGAAATATGTCAATAAAAAGACCCGCGTAAAAGAGGTCGTTCTAATTTTTTTACTGCATGTTTATAGCACTGTACTGATTAAGCGCGCAAAGTTTGAGCGGGATCTGTCATTTAATTTGTTTTAAACTACACGTTTTGTTGGTCATAGTTTTGAGTTCTCGGCGATTTTTACAATGTAAAATATTGTTGCCTTAAATTTTGTGTATCGAATGATATTTCATGTGGTGAATCACTAAAAATGTTGCGCAATACCTACGGTGAATCGTGTATATCGAAAACAAGGGCTTATGAATGGTATAAGGCTTTTAAAGAAGGCCGAGAAGTAGTAGTAGACTTGCCACATTCTGGTAGACCTTCAACCGCTACGACCAAAGAAAACATCGACAGAATCAAGAAGCTACTGCTCGAAAATCGACGTATGAGTCTGAGAGAGTTGGCTAGTGAGGTGAACATATCTTTTAAGTCTGTCCACAACATTCTCATTGACATTTTAGGCATGAAACGCGTCGCCGCTCGACTAGTTCCAAAAGAGCTCAATTTTGTTCAAAAAGCGCAGCGAAAGCATGTCGCTGAAGACATGGTTTCCCGAGCTTCTACGGATCCGACCTTTATGAAACGTATAATAACTGGCGACGAGACATGGGTTTATGAGTACGACTTGCAAACAAGCCAACAGTCTTCAGAATGGCGTCTCGAAAACGAGCCGAAACCCAAAAAACCGCGGCAAAGTCGCTCCAAAATCAAGGTGATGCTGACAGTTTTTTTTTACTACCGTGGTGTGGTTCACTCCGAATTCTTTCCAGAGGGAGAATCAGTGAATAAAGAATATTATTTAGGCGTCATGAAGCGTTTGCGTGAGAGTATCCGCCGAAAACGTCCAGATTTGTGGCAACAAAACTCATGGATGCTGCACCATCACACACAGCCATTATAGTGAAAGAGTTTTTAGCGAAAAATTAAACGAAAGTTCTCGACCATGCACCGTATTCACCTGATATGGCTCCGTCTGACTTTTTTTTTCCCAAGTTAAAATTACCACTTCGAGGAAAACGTTTTGAGTCGATAGAAGCCATAAAAGAAAATTCGCTGAATGAGCTGAAGGCCATACCGCAAATAGCCTATGAAAAATGTATGGAAGACTGGGTGAAGCGTTGGAGATGTTGTATTGCAAGCGATGGGGCCTACTTTGAAGGCGATAAAATAAATTTAGATGAATAATTTGTATTTTTTGTTTTATTGACAAATTCCCGATATTTAGTACACAGAATGTAGGTAAAGTTCTTATGGTGAACGATGAAGAACAGAAATATCCGATAGATTTTCTTAGAAAAAAATCTGTATGTGAAAATATTGTCAGCTTTGTAAAACCACACGTACCGGATGTGACAGAGGTTGATTTTAAGGACATAGAACCTGTGTAATGTGAACCTGAATATTCCAGACGTGGCTTGATCTCTTTTCACAATATTACCTTTAGAGATGTAGAATATAAAATAATAACGCCGAACAATAAAAATGACTGGATTGAGACTGATTATTGTGATTGTTATGTTAATTACTTATTAATGAGGCTGATTAAAGTTTAAGTAAAGTTTGTTTTAACATTTTTGACAAAGTTTATAATTATGTTAACTGTTTTTTTTATAATTTGATTTAAATATATTTTATATTTTCTTTGAATTAAAAGATATTAACGTGCCCTAGTCCTCTATAGGTTTATAATGATTAGGTGAGAATTTTAATTTTTTTTCTAACAGATTTAGAGGCAGAGAATTATGTTTGTTTTATTTTGTTGATTATTTGGATTGCATTTATTGTAATAATTAGAATTTTCCTGTATGATTAATTAAACAAAAAATGTGTTCATTTACTGGTTTTATTTAGTTCATTTACTAGAAATTTTCGTCCATTCACTAGGGTTCCAGGGTCTTTTTCATTTTATTGCTAAATATCTAAGAAAGTATACAGATTATTTTGTTAAATCAACTCAAAAAATATTCTTAATACAATCCTAATACCAAAATATAGCTTTGGACCATATCCCTTATGAGGAATACACTGTAATATTTTTTTGAAGTTGGAAGATCGCTTAAGTGTTCATTCATTGGAGCACTTACCCTATTATTTAATAGCTACAATCTCTTCAGTTGTCTGATAGCAACACTATAATAATTATGATGACTATGCTAATCAATCAATATAGGTTTTTCAATTTCCGAAAAGTATGGGTTCCCATTCAGACCATAACTCTAAAGCCTCTTGCGATAACATGTTATCTCACAGTACCTAATTACTGGTAACAATGTGAAACGTCGAATATTTCAAAACCTAATTTGCCCGCACAGGAAACAACAGCACTTTTTAATGCCTTAAAAGTTAAAACATACGGTTATATAAATAGTGACTACGTAAATGAAAAAAGTGAGTTTTATAAATTGTATTGGCATGAATAGCTATATCGTGGTTACCAGACAAACCGCAACAGATACCATTCTCTACTGATGGTGACGCGGTGGGCGGCGCGTGCGGCGGTAGTAACAGTTGCACTTACGTCCGTAGGTCCGCCACGCCAGTCCGCCACCTATGAATCCTATGATTGAAACCACAATTTATGTAATATTACCACGACTGTACTCCCCGAAGGGTAGGACCGGGTTCGTTAATTAGCAGCCCCACTTCCACATTTCGATTTTTTACATCTTTTATAAAAACCACCTTTTATTTAAGTAAGCTAAGTGACAATACAAAATCTTTAGAATACGTTAACTCGCGAGTGGTTTAGTATGTATTATGTAGTAAGTATAATAAGGAAATATCTATATATAATAAGTAAGTATCTATGTAATAGACAAGTATTCTTACTTCCTTGCTTAACACTAAAAATATTATAGTGGCTAATGATCGGATTTTTCGTAAACACGTCGACACGATTTTCTACCATTATTATCTAGAACTTCTTGTTCTAGATAATAATGGTAGAAAATCGTGTCGTCGTGAATTACCACTTGCACTAACAACCTCACAAACGCATGCCCCAAATATTTGTCACTTGCTCGGAATTAACCTGTATATCTTACCACAATAGTCCTATCATGCCACTGCGCTGATAGGGTCAAATTACTCTAACGTAAGTAATTAAATTAAAGATAGTAAAGTAACTATCTAGGCAGTTTCAGTTTCAGTATCAGTTGTTGTTGAAGGTTTAACTTTGAATAATTTTTTGTCGTTAATATGCAAGTTTGCTTGAGTTACTTTACGAGTACCTTTCAAACCTAAAAGCCACGATATGCAGTCAGGGTCGCAACACTGACCATAATTTATATTGATTTATTGTTAATTGGAAGGTAATAAACTTTAAGCTTGTACCTTTCATACCTACGCATTACTAATGTGCCACTTAACTACTTAGGTATAATTCAGTTCCGTTACCGTGATTCAAATTAATGAAGCCATGATGAATGACCATAAACATAACGCAACTTCGTTTCTCCCTAATCTAAACTAACAAACAGTGATCTAAAAAAATAATTTTGAAGTATTTTGGGCATTTTTTGGTTTGGATTTTATATTCGCGCCTACCTACTTGCATGTGCTTACCTGCAACAATAGTTGGAGAATATAAAGTATCTAGGTAACTTTACTATTAAAATAATTAAAAAGTAGATAGGTATTAAAATATTCCGGAAGTATCTACAATATTCCTATAATTTATAAGTTATTAAAAGTTACAACTCCATCAGTGTTGAAATATTTAACATCCTCTAGTTACATGCTTAGGTACCTAATTAAGCTATTATAGCTTATGGAAATTAGTTGTAAGGATTAAAAATAATTTGATCGCCAGTCGACATTACGCCAAAATGTAGCTTCAACATTTTATCATTGGAATTATGTATATTTTAATCGGTGTCAAAACTCCCTTGAGCTCAACAGCAGTGGCGTAACTAATTGTATGCAACAAGTGTCCTGCCGAAAACAAATCTCCATGATGCTTAATTTAATACACATATTTGAATAATAAAGAAACGTACATGCACATGATGCACCCTCAAAATTGTATTTCCTCTCACTGTCTAGTCCACTTTAGTGACACCTTTGTTTAGAAAGCTTTAGAGTCATTTAGAATCATTCATTTGAGTGGTGGTTTACATTGTAGAATGGCCCAGATCATGACTAGCGTAGTCCAGCCGAGTAGCAGTATCACGAGTCCCACCACAAGCACAAGCACGACTACCAGTAGCACGACCACCACGACTACGACCACTACAACTACACCCACGCCCACCACTACAAGTACTACTACAACCACTACAACTACTCCGAGTACCACCAGCTCCACGACCACGACCACCACTACGACGACTCCCAGGCCGACCACTACCACTACAACCGAGGCCCCACGACCGTTCTTGCAGTTATTGCCTCTACAGATACCACAAGCGACGACACCAGCCAACGCGCCTGTAAAAACAAGTGAGTAAAATGTTTACATTGCTCATTACAATACTACTCACTCACATTTACATAGATTAAAAAGCCATCACCTATGAACCGTCCTTAAAACAGTACCTACAACTAAAAATTAATTTCAAGGATTGCATATAATTATAGACGTAAATATTTTAGACACGCACAGCTAAGCATGCAGCTGCCTTGTAAAGATATTAGTTAGGTACCAATTATATTATTTAGTTACTTATTGATCATATTCCCGTGCTACATTTATGTTTAAGGTGATAGATCCGCTAAATCCAACTTATTTTCACCTTTTTTAATCGTGAATCACGATGAATTCAAGGCAACATGTCAAGGCTGCATTCTTAAAAATATAGAACGAAGCTCTTGCATAACACAACCTTTGTACTTGCATTTTGGCTGAAAGTTCCCAAGTATTGTCAGTGAAAAATCAATAGCTTTTTTATCGTAGTCGGTAATGTTACGATTACAACATATGGAGCACAAAAATCTGTTTTAAATTATAAGTAGCATAACGTTTTTAAAAATAAAAGCACTTTCAGAGTGACCTAGTCATCAGCCACCCATATAACATGGTAGGTAGTATCAATTGTAATGCTGAAGGCTCATATTGTTCATAGGCAATGCTATAACTGCCGACGTAACTTTTTCGCGATCACACAACTCTGGTAATTTTTACGAGTATAACGTGGATTACTCGAGTGCAGGCAAAACGCAGAAACTGGTGTGTCCGAAATCCGGACAAGCGCCGGCGCTCCTGTTCCCATTCCCGTGCCAGAAAAACTCTCAATGCCGCGCCGCGGTCGGACCCGACCAAGTGTGCTGTGAAGAACGCTGTGTGAAAGGTGTTCCAGCGCCGCGGCCTACTTCGGCTTCTAAAACGCACCAACGTATGTTTTTTTTGTACCTATTACCTACCTACTAACTTCAGTAAAAATAATCAAGTCGCCATTACGTAAACTCACACCGGTTTACAAGTTGACCTGAGAGGAAATTGAATGTAAGTAAATAAATGTAGCTTTACCAATGCACATATTGAGTTCCCGTTCTGTTATGTATGTATGTATATGGCAAGAGATACAAAAAGTTACTTATTAACGTAAAGAGTTCATTCAATCGATTATGAAACAGCAAATACCAGGATTTTGTCCCGTCTACCTACCTACCTACTTATTACCTTCATTTTAGTTATCTAGTAACTTCATCGGACTTCCGCCAATTTATCTTCTCAGTGTCTATTCAAGTAATATGATTATTAAAATAAAGAGGGAAACGCCAGTTCTACTTTTATAAATTGCAGCGCTATTGGGTGTGATTCCCCGCGAATGTCCATCGACGCCGCTGGGTGAATTGCTGTTTGAAGTTCAAACTTGCAAAGCTGATTCAGACTGCTGGCCGCGGATCTGCTGCCCTGATGGAACACGTTCCTACTGCCGCACGGCGCGCGCAAGGCTCGATCTAGTGCCCGTCGCCAACCAGATAGATGGACGTTAGTAACAACATCATTACCTACCTACCATATTCTCTAATATGAACCATTATTATGCTAATTTAAGAACACGGTCCAGTGGTACCTTGAAGGTACCACTGGACCGTGTTCTATATATATTAGACAACTATATGAAGGTACTACCTTCATATATACAAAACTAAACTATATTAGACAACTATATGAAGGTAGTACCTTCATATAGTTGTCTAATATATATCAACGTCTTACTAATCTAACGAGTTTAGAGCTGTGGATCCTCATTTTGAGCTGACTACAAGAAAGCGTAACTGACGAATTTATTTTATGAAGACTACGATCTAACGTGTTTTATTGCTCGTAATTACCGTCGAAAGTTGTTTAATTTTGTATAACCTTGTCCTACTTTAGGAATTTAAGTATCTACTTACATTCGATGCATTAGGCATAAATTTGCATGCCTACTGGGTAGAACATAGAGAGCTAACCCAACATCTAAATGAGGCTTATTCCACTTTTCCCCGTTGGATGATCCCCATTGATGGGGATTAGTGAACTTTTTGTTCACTATTCCCCGTTGACCTAAAATTTTTATTTAATGGGGATAATTGAACTAAAAAGTTCAATAATCCCCATTAGGTAGGTACGTTAAAAAAATAAAATATATGAATCATGTTACATACATTTATTAATTAAAAATATAACTTTCTTATACCTAATAAAGTCACAGATTGTTACAATCATCCCCATTAGGTGGTACGTTAAAAAAATAAAATATATGAATCATGTTACATTTATTAATTAAAAATATAACTTTCTTTTACCTAATAAAATCACAGATTGTACAATTATTAATTTAAAATAAAAAATATAACTTTCTTATACCTAGTAAAATCACAGATTGTACAATTATTAATTTAAAATAAAAAATATATTTAACGTACCTAATTAGAAAAACTTAAGTGATTGTAATCTTTGATTTTACAAGGTATAAGAAAGAAATATTTTCATGCTACAATTTTAAATTAATGATTGTAACAATCTGTGACTTTATTAGGTATAAGAAAGTTATATTTTTAATTAATAAATGTAACATGATTCATATATTTTATTTTTTTAACGTACCTACCTAATGGGGATTATTGAACTTTTTAGTTCAATTATCCCCATTAAATAAAAATTTTGGGTCAACGGGGAATAGTGAACAAAAAGTTCACTAATCCCCATCAATGGGGATCATCCAACGGGGAAAAGTGGAATAAGCCTCACCTACATATGTTCAGCGAATAAAGATTTTATTATTTATTATTATAGGCGAAATTGCGACCTAATCTCCATTTTCGACTACTGCGCGCCTAACGCCCGTTAAGTTAGGCAGCATTTTGTATCTACAACACTGCACATATTAAAAATGTACTTTATTATAATTATGAAAAGAACGTGCAGCGATATGCATTTCTGGTGATGACAAATGATTACTTAAGATATTTAAATTATAATATATCTCATTTAAAAGTTCCAATATGTAAAATTAAATGTACTAATCATATAATTTTAGCCGTACGAGCATTTGAGCAGTACTTGCAGTGCACACCACCGCCCCAATACGACCTCTTCCCTCAAAAATGCAGCTCAAGTGTTGACTGTTTTCCTAACTTATGTTGTGCTGAGGGCGGTAAGAAGCACTGTCGACCACCACTACGTAGTCTTCTAGCACTGCTTGCTGGTGTTGGACAGGTAGGTACCAATCCTTATAAAATGGCAGCAGCAAATAACCAGTTCCTTCAGTTCGTGGTAACTAGGATTACCCACACACAGAACCAGTTGACCCGGTTATAAGAAAATTGTTTTGGTTAGATGCTCATTCTTCACCAAACCACATGAAGACCTGAACTGACCTAATTTAAATGAATCAAGTTTGATGTTTAAAATTTTGCATTTGCACAGGATCTATGAGGTCAGATTCACAGTGCATTTTACTAAGTAATAAACCTACTTTGTTAAATACCATAAAAATATCTTTTGATTTACAGAGAGTCGGGTCTACATTCACCAACCTGCGACAAGCTCAAGCCAATTCCAATAAATCATAGAATAATAATGTTAACTATTAAAGTGTTAAGAATTAGATTTTTATACTTTTGTACAGTTTTGTATATTGATTATATTTAATTTAAATATAACTGTTTTATTTTTAAGGTAAGCCTTTAAATGTAAGTTAAAATCATAATAGAAAAAGAAAACTTAGACAAAATAAATGTCTAATACTTCCTTATTATGTTAGTTTTAGTCGGGAAAGATATCAATGAATATTAAAACACATTAATAACTTAATTTTAAGTTTATTTGCCTTAACATTTTAATCAAGCTGAAACAAAAGAAAACCATTAGTTATTACTTGTTTACCATTTCTATACATAGCCTACTAAGAGAACAAATGCTGCTATACAGAAATTAGCCTATTCTCCCAGTTAAATATACTGTTTACAATAGTGAGCGCTAGATAACCTAACTCTAAAATAGCAACAGCCTATATAGGGAAAGTAAGTGCTGACCATACATAAAATAATAGGGAACCTGCATGATCTTTGAGCTCCATACTGGCATGAAACAACATACTACGACGCTAGTCATAGGTACAGAAGTCAAGAGTTATTAACTACGCTGACTTACTTGCATTTAGGAGCAAGAGAGAGCTTTAGAAAGCTTATATGACCGATGGTTAAAGTTACCTCAATCTAAACCAAAAAAAAAGACACTTGATAAAAACCGCATCGGTCAAATGATAGAAACAATGTATACGAACCTTCTTGAAACCAATGTCGTGAGCGTATTCTCTGAAGCACTGTCTGCAGATGTTCAGACCGTACTTGCGGATAAGACCGTGTCTGTTGGAGCAGGCGCGGCTGAAACAAGCAAAGGATCAGCTCAAACACGTGTTCTAACCAAGCAACTGTTCTTCATACTCTATTTGTAGAATTGCACTTTTAACGATCCATACCATGAGCGAGAGCCTTGGCCGTATCTGCGAGGGTGAGAATACCAAATGTTAGCGTGACCCATTGTGCAAATTATTAATTTTGCGCTGCACCGCAGTAAGGAACACGTCCAAAATGGCGGAAACACAGATATAAAGAACGAGAATGAAAAAAAAAATTGTCATAGACAATTATTGTTTTGAAGTTGATAGTTGACAATCATTACTTTACTTGGAACTCAGTTAATTAGCATTGTCAATATAATAATCTCTTGTTAATCTATGGTATAATAATAATATCTTGGGACAGCTCAAACACGGTCATCTGATCCCAAACTAGGCAGAGCCTGTATCAAGGTAACCAGACAACTGATAAGGATACTTATATATTTCTAAATACATACATAATATAGATAAATAACACCCAGACACAGAACAAATCATTATGCTCATCACACAAAGAACTAATAAAATAAATCATATATCATGTATACTTATGTATTTTTTATAAAAATATTTCACTTACTAGTGGCTGCTAGTGGCAAAGTAATATTTCTAGAGCTATGATCTAGGCAGTCCGCTTTATGATATTATGGTCACACTGGTCCCACGTTACTAACGTGGCAGACATGGTGTGCTTATTGACCCGCGTACGCAACGCAGTTAAAATTAAAAACTATACAAATATATATTCATAATGGAATGACGATACTAATGTCCCCTACTAAATTCTGACGTAAAAAGAAAAAAATTCTCGAGTCTTCGTGTGTTTAATCTTATGGTTTAATAAAGTGAGACAGTTCGTTTATTTTTAATGATGAGACGTGATGATGTGTTTTTTTTGTTGTCCTGATCGATCTGATCAGGACAACAAACATCCGATGCTGTTCACCAGCAAAATTGACTATAAAACACGTGCATAGACAACAGTCCGACTGTCCCACGGACGTCGCACGTCGGAAACCTAGCATTGCGTTGCATCGGACAAGTGTGTCACGATTGCATAATTTTCGTACAAAATCACGTTTGCATTCCGTAACGTGGGACCAGTGTGTCTCTAGTTCTACCATTATGCTCCAACTTTGTCGTTTCGCTCAATTCTAAGGATTGGTAACCACATTCATATTTTCATTTAAACATTTCCAAGGTGCATGCGATAATTTTCTCTATGATGCGATCTTCCAAATATAAATGAGCTGTATATAGGTGATAATAATGAGGTTTATTAAAGTTTTTTATTAATTTTGTTCCCTTTGGATTACCTTACTAGTAGCCATAGTAGCTATGCTAGTAGCATCATCTAGTAGTGCGATGTAGGTTAAACATAGTGATTATTATTCTCTTTGATGTGGGTCTCGGATATCTTACCGGATAGAATTCATGACTATATCACACAGGCCTGCTTTATTTGTCTGCATGTATGATTAATAAATGTCCAGTTCCGGGGCTCATAATTCAGTGTTGAGTTTAATCTGCAGTTTGAAAACTAGACCTTTTTTTTTTTTTTTTTAATTTTTGGCAATCAGCAAAGGTGCCATTTCTGCCAGTGTCGTGTAGTGGTCAGGTATGTTGCGGGCTCTGGTAAAAACGGAAGATTAGAACTGTTTTCGGCGTTATATCGGAGTCTGAAACAACACTAAATGAATACTATAACTTGATATTGTTAGAACTGATAAATTTAATAAAAGCACATATAATTTGGGGATTAGGGAAGAAGGAAAGTAAATGACGAACATTAGATGTGATACTAACTTGGATTCCCGGCCATATGGGCATAACGGGCAATAAGTGTGCAGATATAGCAGCCAAATCCGCTATCTCTAGCAGCTTGGCAGATTCCAAATACTTTTCGATAGAAGTCTATGACTTGATCCATAAGGCCAAAGTTGATCTCTTCAAGACCTGGCAGTCTTACTGGTCAGATACCAGTAAGACTAAGGGTGGTGCGTTTGCAGCAATTCAGCCCTCTATTCCACCTAAACCCTGGTTCTTCAAATTCAAAAAGGTTCCAAAGACGGTTACTTCTGTAATATGCCGTATCCGTATTGGTCATTGTTGTACTCCAGTCTTCCTTCACAAAATTCACGTCCGAGACAACTCCTTGTGCCAATGTGGCCTAGATGAAGGTTCTCTAGATCACATTTTCCTAAACTGCCAGCTTAACAATGCTTATAATATGGATCAAGTCATTATCAACCTAAAGATCCAAAAACTAGACCTTAAGTTCAATGACTTATCAAGATAATTTGTCCATGACATTGACGTGTCATTAAATTATTATAGTATCTGACTCAGATAGGGATGCCCAAAGCCCATAATAAGACAAAAATATTTAATCGATTGAACCCAGAAATTGAGCACATTTACGCATTAATAATATTTATGAACTAGCTTCCGCCCGCGACTTCGCCCGCGTAGATTTCGAATGGTTTTACAGCCTATAACCTTCCTCGATAAATGGGCTATCTAACACTGAAATAATTTTTCAAATCGGACCAGTAGTTCCTGAGATTAGCGCGTTCAAGCAAACAAACTCTTCAGTTTTATAATATTATAGCGGACCCGGCTGACGTTGTTCTGCCCCGGAAAAGCAGCGCCACGTACTGGATCGGATTGTGTTTTCAAACCATCCAAGAACCCATTGAAATATACACATGAAATTTCATCCAATTCGGTCCCACGTTTAGGAGCTAGGTAAAAAACACATACTTCCCTATATTTCCCTATATTTCTGTTATCCTGGTACTCATGACATGTGCTATCAATTGCGGAAAATTTACCCCGCGGTTTTATCTGTTTCATTTGCATTTGTGTATTCCTTATTTGTCTTCATTCTGATATCCTAGTACCCACATTCAAAAATACGGCCGCAGTGGGTAATTTTACAACATTGCGAACCCCCAAACAAAAATCCCCTACGATTGATTTCACAAATACTTCCTTCTGTTATCCTGTTACTCATGACGTGACCTGTCAATTTCGGAGTTTCAAACCTTAATACATATTATTAACAAATCATTTGTATGGGAAAAAGAAGGGCTATTTTTAGGGTTTTTCCAGCAATAATTCTAATTTTTCTCGCCGTAAAAACCATCCTTGAACTTCAACGAACATTTAAAAAAAAGATTTGGCCAAATTGGTCCAGGCGTTGTTGAGTTATGCGCTTACCAACACATTTTGCGATTCATTTTTATATTATAGATTAATGAGCTTTAATTATTATACAAATTGATGTTATGACGCTATAGAGACTAGTGCCGCATAATAATTTACTTGTCAATCTATTTATTTATAAAATACTTTCGACTCGAATCGTATATCGATTAAAGTCGAATTACTTATCTCGCAATATAAGTGTTGATTTTGGTGACATGGTACTTATTTCTCTTTGGTGACTGATTCTGATACTTTGACTATACTTTGATTGAATTGAAATAAGTTGTCAAGTGACAGTAATCTTCGGTAGGAAGAAAGATACACTTTTCTGAAAATAATACAAGACTTAAGTGTTTTGTTATAGGTAAATATCAGAAGTTTTATGCAATATAAATAATCCGTCGATATCGCGGTGTAATACCAGTTTGTTTGTGGCACTTCTTGTATTCGGATTAAAAACCTAGGTCATTCCTCAATTCGTGTTCTCAATAATTTTGTTTAATTTTATACAGAAATCAGTACTCAGCTGATGTTTCATTGTGAAATTCTGTGTAGTTAACATGAATTACAGCCACGTTGACGACTAAGCTGTCGTTTTTTTGGCGCGGCATGTAATTTATTTATACTACATTACTTTGTACTTTTACTTTTGAATAAATTTACATTAACTGGATTTCTTCAATAGTGTGAACTTGTGTGGTTCGTAGTGATTTATACACCTTTTACCAGTAATAATATCTGATCAACAGAAAAACTATTACTTACTTAAATGAAGATGTTGAACCATTATTAAACTCTTATCACATGGTACATTTTCAGATTCTACAATTTATAACCTTCTAAAAGTAAAGTTTTATTGATCTTCACTGTAAACATTGTTTTAAGATTAAGTTATTTTACTTGAGTTATCAGTGAAGTGTATTAATATTAATGTGATTATTGTGTACATGCAATTAATACAATTATCAGTACCCTAATAATATCTGATCTGCTACTTCAAACAAATAATTTAAACTTGTTTTTATCTTTTTAGGTGTCCAGAGTCTACTGCAATGGGGATTATATTTAATCTAATAAAAATATTAATAAAGACAACTTTAAAGTTGTCTTTGTATTTGGCCATATTAGCTACTGTTATTATCCTAATTCCTAATTTACCACCTTACACTAAATTCACCAGCATTGAGTAAGTAGATGTTATATTAATATCTAAAGTTAACTCAATAACATTAAAAACAGATTGTTGATTAAGAAACATTAATGAACACTGTACTGATATAAGATGTATCTGTACAGTGTTCAAATCAGAAATGAGGTAAAATTATGTGGTTTTTAATTGGTATTTTTTATAGATTAGCACCTACACAAGCTAGAATTGGTCCACTAGCACCAAATGAAGCGTTAAACAATGCCGAAAAGTTATTTAAAGGCAAACTGCTGGGACCTGAAGCATTCCAAGTCTATAACGGTGAACTGTACACAAGTCTAGCCACTGGAGAAATTGTGAAGGTTTCACCAGGAGGCCATGTGACTTATGTGGCTAAAGTAGGACAGCCATGCAGTAAGTAAATTTGTTTACACTTTACCTAGTTATTTAGGTTCAGGCATATAACTAAACTTGACTGCCTCATTGGTCTAGTGGTCGCTAAGCATGACTGCTGAGCAAGAGGTCCTGGGCTCAAATCCTGGGTCAGGCAAAGTGTTACTGAGTTTTCTATTAGGTAATTCTCAGTAGCAGCACGGAGTCTGGGTCTGTGCCCGGTTGATGGCAATAGGCTCGCCCCCTATTACATTGGAACTTACAACATAACTGACGAAATGTGGGTGTACTAAATGTACACCACTGCCTAGCCCCTTCGGGAAATACAGGCGTGTTGTTATGTTTCTTTTTTATAACTAAATTTTAAAACTTATATTCTTATGGCTTTTCAGTTTACCATAATATTTTTTTTTTATAAAATCACAACTTTATTGTTTCTGTGTACTGTGTAACTGTACACCAATGCAGTTATAAATAGAAGGTAAGATTTAACTGCATTGGGGTAATTTAAATTAAAAACTTGTATATTTAATATTCCATTACAACTTGTGAAAGTGAAAGTTACAAGACTGCACTTTCCATACCCTTCACCAAATTTTAGTGTTATAATGTACTGTAAACTGTCAACTTAAAATGACATAAATAATAATTATTAACATAGTATTATTTTATGAATATGTTTTATTGTATTCACAATTGTTTGAGGGCTATTATCATATATTAAATAAAATACATGAGTGTTCCATTGAACTTAGAGCAAATACGTCATATCCACATATTTTTTTTTTTTGATTCTTTACTTTTATGACAGACCATTTCTGACATATTAACACTTTACTCAGTTATATGGATCTGCTATTCTTTATTTGGCAATTCCAGCTTTTTATTCTGTTAATATTTACATGTTTTAGCTTGTGACAGCACTGGTTCGTAACCCAAAAATAATATTGATACATGACCCCTAAAAAATTGTTTTAGTTGGACTGGTACAAGAGCATATTTGTGGGAGACCACTTGGTTTTCAAATAGATGATACAGGCAAACTGTATGTAGCTGATGCATACCATGGCATCTGGAAAGTAGACCTCAAGACAGAAAAGAAGCAGTTGTTAGTGTCTCCCAATGTGGAGATTGAGAAACGTAAACCAAGACTATTAAATTGTATTGCACTGAGCAAAAATGGAGACTTATACTGGACTGACTCCAGCAGTGACTTCCATTTGAAGGATGGCGCAATCAGCTTGCTCACTGACCCATCTGGGAGGTAAATACAAACTTTTTCTGTGCTGTCTTACCTTAAAATAATAATATTTTGTCCATTGTTTTGGAAATATAACTATAAAAAAGTATATATATTGACATAAACAACTTGTAGGTATAATTATAATATGTGAAACCTTGACACCTGTGCTACAGGAGTCAGTGTCCTCTATGTTTTGATAATTTATAGAATGATTTTTTAAGATGATATAATTACGTAGATTCAATGTTATATTTTTAGGTTGTTCCACTACGATGCAGCCAAAAACACAAGTAAAGTACTTCTCGATGATCTGTGGTTCCCAAACGGTGTGGTTCTGTCACCTAACAACGAGTTTTTGGTTGTCGCCGAGACTTCTCGTTACAGACTTGTGAAATACTATCTGGCTGGGCCAAAGAAAGGGCAGTCTGAAGTGTTTGTTGATGGTCTGCCAGGTAATTTCAACAGTTTCCCGCCACCAACATAGCTTAGGATATTTTATTGTATAAAAATATATATATTTTTAATTTTAATCACTAATCAAATAAAACAATTAATAGACGCTTTTATAACCAGTATTGGGGCAAGTGAACAGCTTCTTTATCATATAAACCTGGATCATACCTACTGCTAATATAAGGCTTATCTGGAAGCCTGACCAGACATCTACGATAAAGGTGTCTTCGAATGCCATGTAACTGTCACGGGACTTGGTTGCAGCATAGATAGCCAGCAGATGGCGTGACTTGACCACGTGCGTCAATGTCTGCGACAGTGAATCCGCTATGTGCGCCACGCGCAGGATATACTCTTGACCGTTTTCATCTACTCCCTGCCATGCGAACTCTTCTTTGTGTTCCTTTCCGTCGGGATCCTCAACAGCCACCTCTGCCTCACCGTCACTCGTAATTTTATCTTCTCTAAGGATATATATAAACACGAGTTTAGAATTCATTATACTATACGTGTTGTCCATGCAGAAAGAGTAGTGTCCATCAACTTCTACATTCATTATTATAGAATTTTCAGTTTTTTTGTAATCGGATGCTATCTTCACGTTGTTTGGGTTGAACATTTCGAAGGAAATATCTAAATCTCCGTGCTGCCCGTCTAGTACTTGATAGTACACTTCCATCATTTGTCCGGCTTTAATTGTTTCGTAAATGCACGTTTTAGACCCTGGTTCTATTCTAAGGTTTATGTCACTTACGTAAATTTTTTGTGCGTAGCATTTTGTATATATCACTGTCGAAAATAAAAGGAATATAAAATAACGCATGGCTGCCACGGCTGACTGCAATGTAAGTACTATCTGTAGACAGAACGCGCTACAAGTAACTGTTCTTTATAAAATGTATTTACACAGGTGTTTAACTGTTAGTTCTGATAGCGTCATACTGTTCAGTGTACAGAGCATTCGAGTCCTGAACCGACGATTGTTGACCAAGCTATGTTGAGCAGGTGTTCCGGACAACGCGCGCGCCCTGCCCGACGGCTCCGGCGTGCTAGTGGGGCTGTACTCGGTGTTCGACGACGACCATCCCATGGTCACACGCTCGCTGGCCGCCACACCCGCCGTCCGCAAGTTGCTTGCACGTCTACAGCGTCTCATTGAAATACCTTTTGAGTATCTCAACAGCATTTACCCGCAGATAGTGTTTGAAGAGATCGTCTATTATGTTAGTAGAACACATTACCACTATAGTTACTTAAAATTCATGCAAGTCAGCAATTCATAAATAGTAGTGAACAGAAATTTCAGTTATTCGGGGTATCGGTATATATTTTCAAGAGTGACACACTTCTGGTAGATCGGTCAGAAAGTTATACATCATTGTATTTATCTTTACCATTTGTTTATTTAGTAGCTTCCATGTTGTATAGAGATATCTACATTATTTTGCATGGTTTCATTAAGTGTTACTTTTTTCAGATTGGTCATTTTAAGAGCGTCTCAGGATTAACCCCACCTATGGCTGGATTGCTGCAGCTAGACTGGAATGGAAACATTGTAGCAACATACTACAATACTGATGGAACCTTGGGCCATATCAGTGACGCTATTGTGTACAACAACAAATTGTATACAGGTAGTCCGCATCTGCAAGACTTCATCGGCTCCGTACCGGTTCCCCCCCTTTTAAAAAAAGCATTTGAAACCACAATAAAAATAGAGAATCCTAAAGTTGAAAGTAAACCCGTCGAGCAAAAACCCAAGCAAAAGGCTGAAGAAAAACGTAAGGTTGAGCAACCCAAAGTTGAACCCAAACCCAAGGTAGAAGTGAAGCCAAAGGTGGAAACAAAACCCAAGGAACAGACGCCCAAGGTGGAAACCAAACCAAAAGAAGAAAAACCCAAGACAGAAACTAAACCAAAGGAAGAAAAACCCAAGACAGAAACTAAACCAAAGGAAGAAAAACCTAAGGCGGCAACCAAACCTACAGAAGAAGTTAAACCAACAGTGCAAAAGCAAAAGGAGGTACCAAAAGTAGCTAAGCCTGCAATCAGTCCACCCAAACCAGCTCAGCAGACCAAGCCTGCTGAACCTGGGAAACCAGCCCCGAAACCCGGTGTAGTGACACCGCCGCCACCCAAGACAACCCCGCCCCCGTCGAAACCAGAGGCTTCAAAAAAGCCAGTACAAAATGAACCCAGAACTACTACTGCCAAACCTGAAGTAAAGACACCACCAACTAAACCAACTGAAAAATCTACTCCACCTCCTCCAAAGGCATCAACATCTTCAACACCTCAGGCACCTAAATCGGAAACACCTAAAAATGCTCAGGCACCTGTGAAACAATCTTCCACCGCGGAAACAAAACCTAAACCTATAAAGGAGGAAATCCTGTCAGACACCGCGAAGCCAACCAAGGATGCATTAAAAGTGATAAAGAAGACTGGTCCCACTGAGATCCCAATTCCTACTCAGTAAGCATTTATGGTTGTGGTAGAGTTTAGGTAGTATTTTAAAGATCTCTAAAAGGAACAAATCTAAGACAAGGAGAGAATAGCAATGGTTGTACGAATTTTTACATTGGTAAAAAGTAATTTCAAAAGATCTGCGGACTGCATTTATTTTGCTCGTGATTAGTGGTATTGTTTTAAATCGTTATTTTATACATTTCCAATGTCATTCCTTTATAATTCTGATTTAGTATAGAGTGCACCTTATTAGTCTATGTAGCATGAACCCTTTAGGTAGCTAATAGGTTTGTTACAATATTCACGTAGCATCATATTGGTGCACTCTTATTTAAATATTCAGAAGATCGTTATCTTAAGCATTCCTATTCCGGTTAATCATTCTAATTGTTTTACTTTATATGTTATGAGTGTTAGTAAATTAGTAGTTTAAATTAACTTTTTCTTGGACCAATTGAGAAAATTATTTAATATTTAATAGATCATCACAAAATTTCATTGAATACAGATCATATAGGTATTATATATTTATTATTTCATGAAACTTTAAATTTTCTTATTTTTGTTTGGAAAGAATTATTAATTTAATGAAAAGTTGTATCTTGTGACCTTATTTGTTACACGTTGTGCCGTTAATCGTTACTTACATTATAGTTACCAGTCACCAACTAGTGCAATATCAATTGAACATTTACTAGATATCTAAATTGATAAAGGAAATTTGAAAAATGATGGACACGAGCAGGACTTGAACCTGCGACCTTCGCCGTACCGTGTCCATCATTTTTCAAATTTCCTTTATCAATTTAGATTTAAGCTTAGCATGGGCAACATGCAAAAATGACACAAAATATCATATATTTACTAGATATATTATTTTTTCATCTACACTAACTACTCGAAATCTAAAAGATTGGTAATTATTTTTTTATATGGCCGTACTTTATGAGTATGTGAATCATGGGGTGAATTGTAACTTACAAAATTGAATGTTTCTAATACCGGTGTCTTATTTATGTATTTAGAGATAGATAAAAATTATAAAATGCTAAATATGTTATACACATAGGCAGTAACAAAGTACACTCATAGTTGTTTCATCCAATTTTACAAATATAATTGAGCAATATTTGACGTGTAAGCAATAAAGTATATTTTTTATTAAATATGTACATTTATAAATTAAAACATTTTAAACTAGTGTTAATTATTTAAATACTTTTTACCCTAAGTGTGATTAGTAAGTACTATTATTATTTAATAAATCTTACAGTCTAGCAATGATCATGACGCCGAGACTCGAATAAATATTTATTTCATCCGGAAAGGCGGGCAGCACGGAAGGTAGCGGCACCTTAGACCAAACGCTCGGCTGACTCATTTCCCACTACGATCATCACACCTCACTACTATCAGCGCAGGCGTCGTCCTTGGAAACAATAAGACCGCACTGGTAATAAAACAATGTTGTACTTTAATTTCATTTTACTTCGTTCCAAGGAAAATATTATGTATAATATATGTTTACATTAAATGTTGTTAATTAAATATTGAAAATAAGTTAATTCTCCACACAAACACTGCATGTTGCAAGAGAGCATAATATTATTAAAATGATGCACAACGCGTAACTTAATTGGAATGTTATTATTTTGTCAACTATCTAAAATGTGTGCAACAGATTCTTACATAATTTTTATAGTTGCAAAGAAATTCATTGGTCAAAATCAGTTTTCTTCCAAATTATTAGGCATTTTATCTTACTGCCAAATAGAAGAGAATAAAGAAGAAGTATAAGAAGTGTTCATATCCTATTCATAATACTTTTTATTTTCAATAATTCTTACTATGTACATTGAAAATATTAACACTATTGGTGTCTAATTCAATTTATTGCATTAAATATTCAATTCACTTTTCCGCGCTATCTCGTAATATCTACACTTTTTTCGACCTGAACGCTACAATTTGTATTCTCCGTACACTTCGGCACATTTTCGTAATATGTTTGGCATCTGAGCCCTACAGTTACACGGTAAAAACGTTTAGATTAATTTTGTGAGAAGAACCGTAACAGTATGTTTGACATTCACAATACCCTAGACAAGTGGCAAAACGCTTGACGAATAGAATTAAAATATATGTGTTTGATGTATTATTATGTCATCGATAAGACAGTCGAAACATTATATCATCATCCCCATAACCTTACCATTCTATTAGATTTCTATTCGTCAAGCTTTTTGCCACTTGTCTAGGGGGGCTGTTTTAGTAATGAACAAGTCTTCTCTAAATACACGAGCAAGGCGGAGGCTAAATAAACACTTGTTCGGCAGCAAGGGCGTCCGCAAACGGTTTGACGACGCATCTCGTGGCGAAATAGAATATTAAACCGAACGTTATTGATATGGGGAGCGCGGGCAGCGCTTTCTTGAGTATCGCAAGCAGTAATAATGTCAGGCACAGTCCCTGTGAACAAAACAGACAAACGTCGTGACTTAGAGCCAATTGGATGTTTCTTGATTGACTGCCTGTAAAAGGCTGATAAACAAACAATACAATTGTAAGTAAAACAAATTTAGTACCTAGTAAGTAAGTAGGTACATAAAAAAACTTGTTCTTCTTTGTCTCTGCACTACCCAAAGGTTTTACTAGTAGAAAATGCCCAAGTTCGTCTTGTACACTTTTGTATGAAAAATAAATAAATAAATATTGCAAACTAAATTTATAGTAAAGTTAAAGTATGGTTATGTCGGTGCTTTTCAATTTCTCCCAGCATAACTGGTTTAGAATCCTTGAAGTAGGTGTGATATAAATTATAATATACTTACAATTAATATAGCCACAAAACACGCGAGCGTCGTGTTCCAGTCCCCGTAAGAGCTAGCCTTACCGACCAACACACTGTAGAATATGAAGTCGCCCAACCCGAGCTTGACTCCCTCTGCGAATCAGACACGTTACTACAATAAAGACTTAAATAGGCCACTCTTGGCAATATTTTGCCTATTTTCGATAGTGTTTGTTTTAAGTAATAGACCGAGAATCTACTTTCCAGTAAATGTGTAACATTATGTCGACAGGTTAAGTCTAACAGGCAATTCAGTACCAAAATGCACAGTTATCTATAAATACAAAGAATATGTCTCTGTATTATGCAGTCGGTCAATCTGTTATTTTTTTATTAAAAGCAATAACGATATTAATGCTTAGTTACGCCTAACGTTTGTATTTCCGTTTACTGAAGAGTACTAAATATAAAGCTTTCTAAAGCTAAAGCTTTCTTACTTCTTTGATCATAGAATACTAGTGACTTACTTTCTTCGTCGTCACCGTAAGGCGCAGGCGCGGGCGCGGGTTGTGCGGGCGCGCGCTCGAGGCGCGTGGTGTAGCGCGGCGGCTCGGCGCTGTCGACGCGCATGCGCCGCTGCTGCTGCGCGCGGGCCTGCCACGCGTCGTCGAAGCCGGCCGCATCCCCGCCCCCGCCCGCCGCATCCCCCGCGCCCGTCGCCCGCGTCGCCGAGCGCTCCCTACCACCTGAATTCAACATTATCCACGATCTTATCGACAGCTCAAATACGAACGTCAACACTATTTGTTACATCTATATCCGTGTAGAACACAGCTCGCACAGCCAGCAAACGAGTGAGAAGTAAAAGTTAAAGTAATAGACAAGTTAGGGTTAGCTCACGATGATTAGACGATGAAATATTTAATCTAAATAATAAATATAATTACATAAATACAAATAATAATCAATTCTACATTGTGAAATAAAAATTAAGAGGTAAGAAAACTAAGCTTTAGGAAAAAGTTTGCATCATTAGTGCACTAAGTTATAAAGAGCCTAGGAGTAATAAACCGATGGAATGCACTTATCATTTAATCTTACAAATTACAATGGCTAAACTGAGGCACTTTTAAACTAATTCCAACAGCTATTAAAAAGGTAAACATCTTGTACATATGTATGCCAGTAGTGGGGAGGAAATGTGTGCACCTACGTTGGTCGCAAACAGAACACGCTGGCAATGCAAAGGTCGCGGGAAAAAAGAGATGCACGGATCAAGATGTTTGCCATATTTTTAAATGATGTCGGTATGATAAGCGCTCCACATGTTGAGTCTCGAGCGGGCAGCAAGCGGGACGGACCGTGCGGGTGCAGCGGGCGCAGCTCCCGCGCGCGCGGCTCACCTGGCGCGCCCGCCCCTCCGCCCGGCGCCGGCGCAGCCAGGCAGTACATCACCGTCGCTGCAACCAACGGGTACCCTTACTTATCGCACTTTCAATAATATACGTCCTAATATGTACTAAACTGTCATATCATAAGTCATCAAACAAAAAATATAATAAAAATCTTCTTTAAAAAAATAATGCGCTTAATACTCACATGAATAGATAAGAGCAGGAAAAATTGGTTCATTTCGTTCTTGTGCAGTCTCCACTAGTATTCTTAAGGGCCCTTTTGGTGTTAACACTGCTATAAGGTCTGAAATTGTATAATACAATTTAATTATTATACATTATAGAAAATGTTATTTGGCAAATCTGAAGCAATGTCTTTCATCTTTCAAATCCCATTTTTTTCTTTGGGTGTCACTGGCTCCTGCTAAACATACAATTAATTATATGAACATATCCCCACAATCATACTACAATAACTGTCAATTTTCCTTAGTACAATGATATGTTATTATTGTTAGGACTAACCCCATATTGAAATAACAGCAAGTACAGCCCATGTGGTCCATTCAGGAAGATACTTGATGAACACTAGGGCCATTAAAGCAGCGATGAAGATCAAGTACGCTTGCTGAAGCCGTAGAGGCCCCTTCCAGTGGATGACTATCATCCCCATGCCACCAAAGTTCCACATCACAAACACCAGTGTGATGTAGTCCATAGGTATGTTGTAGGCTCTTAATGCTTCCCTGTAGATGTTTTGTTAAATATTATTAATTTGTAGAGATAAACATGTTTGTCAAACAAGAGTTTAAAATAATGTACTGAATTTGAAAGTCTACATGAAAGTAGATGTTGCAACCAATAATAGTAACATTTATAACATAGATTTATTGAACACTATTTTTTTTTTATTGTTATCACTCATTGGTGTGGTGATAGTACTAAAAAGACCAGTGTTGTACTACTACTACAATCAGTTTGCATGCTAGGTTTGAATAGTGTGGCTAAGCATCTGTCAAGTCTACATCAGATTCAATACCTCTTTATAAATGATGATACACATTAGACTAGCATTATGAACATTACTGGTACCCGTTAAACAGCTTGTAGAAGACCTATACTCACTCAATATATAAATATGAGAACAAAAACAGCAACATAAGTGAGGAAAGGATGAGCCAGCCGTGGATGATCTTGTAGCACCTCTTTTTGTACAGCACTATGAGCAACACAGTCATAAGGGCGATTACACTCAGCAGTATCATTGAGTTTGCTAGTGCATTCCATACTTTAGTTACGGCATATGGACTTTCTTCATGAAATGGTGTGTAGGCTCTGAAAATAATTATTTATAAATATAGTAAGATTAGAAACTTATACCTAGTTTTAAACTCGACTCAAATGACTATTCAGTGATATTATCAAATATCTTAAAACAAACATTTAGTTTGCAAGAAATTATAACACCACAGTGTTGATTTAAAATTGTTAAGTTCTTAGTAAAAGCAGTACATACATAGTTTATATAAAATAAATATACTTACAAATAAACATCCTTAACAGAGTAAAAATTAATTGATGAAATAGTAGCGACGACGACAAGCATGCACAGTGTGACAGGCACAAAGAGTTTGATGACATGACGGGCACCATATTTGAGTTCCAACTCCTCTAACTGGGGCTCTGCCGGGGGAGGTGGTGGAGGTGCGTTTGTTGCAGAGCTACTGCCCGCCCCAGACCTGCCTCCTTCTGTCCGCTCAACACTCTGAAAATATAAAATTAATTTTAATTATACATCTTTCGGTATTTAAGATGTGACCCCTTCTAACTTAAAACATAAAGACTTGATTAGTCTAATAAAGACAGTTAATGTTAACTTGTGGCAGACATTGGAAAAACCCATCTTTACTATATTATATAGACTCAAATGAAAGTTCATAAATCATAATAGTGACTAGTTTATAATTGAATATAGCTTTACTTAATATTAATATGTATTAATTATGTAAAACATTTTGATACTCAAAACACAATGTAAATGTTAATATAAATTATGTAAATTTTTGTTCATTACTAATGGCTATAAATAACTTTTATATTTTAGAGCAAATGTTATTTAATTTTTTAATGAATCTTAGTTATAGGTTTAGGTGTATTGTTTATGTACCTATAATAAAAAAAAGATTAGTCAAATGCTACATGTAAAATACATAATACTACTACGATACATAATAAAGTTAAACTGTTTGAGTTTGAGCGACTTGCCACTCTGGACACACAGCGCCAATTACGTAAAGAAAAACCTAAGACCTCCTATACGTACATATACATACAACTCTTCAGGCCTACTCTAGTGCAGTACATGCGACCGTATATTTTTTTTTTAATCTTTAATTTAATCAAGGCTTCAGTCACTCTAGGTGACTATGCCAGCCTCATAGGAAATTACAAAAGTATATCTAGCCTTAACCTAAACACATTCAAACATCAGCATTCTCTCCGTATTCTTTCGTACATACATAGTTTCACAAAATCAAATATCCTCTTGCATGCTTGAGATGTTGGCTTACCCAAAATAACATTGAGTTGCCCATTGTTTAGATTTATGTTACGCAATAACCGACTCCTCAACTCGCGGTACTGGTCACATTCCATCACTAAATGAACAGGATCTTCTGGTTTCTGACAAACTTCACATAATGGTGATGCTCTAATTCCAATTAAATGATAGAATCTATTCAGTGGAAGGTGGCCAGATCGCAACCTAAGAGCTGTGACAAGTGAGTTCCTCGTTATGCTGATCCCTTCAAACCAAGGTGCAGCGGGTGGCGTATCCTGTATGGAACGATACCAGATGCCCTTAGTCAATGATTGGAGATTAAATATAAACTCCCACTTTTCCCTGCATAATGCTCGAACCTTTATCAGTAGTTCTGAGTTAAGAGGCATATATGATAGCTCTACCCCATCAAATCCTGCACTCTTAGCCAAATCATCTGCAATTTCATTTTCATAAATCCCAATATGGGATGGAATTCACTGAAGATCGACGCAAACACCTGATTCCTGAAGTGTATTTATCAATTTTAAAGCTTCATAGGCTATCGGTATGCCTCGGGCACCCGAGACACACCGAGCCAAATGCTGGAGAGCACTCCTCGAATCTGATAAGATGACAACTTTATTTGTAGCCACGGATCTGGCATATGAAAGTGCTTCCACGATTGCTATCAATTCCGCTCTCATAACACAAACTGCAGAGTTAAGTTTAAATTTCATGTTCATATCAGCTTGTGGATCAAGGAATGCTGCACCAACACCCAGTGGGCCTTTGGAGCCGTCGGTAAACAATTTATAGTAATCAAGGTATTTGCGCGCAATCTCATCCACTACTCTTTGCATAAGCTCTTTTGAGTTAACGTTTCTTTTAGGTACATTAAGGCTATCAAGAGAGAAATGTATAACAGACTTAATTTCTAACCTAGACACCCAAATCTTTAATGTAAACATTTCTAATATTGCACTTTTACGCATTTCATGACTTTTTAAACTCTTATGGACTTCAATCATAATCGGTATATTTTTATCATTCCAATATCGTTCCAGCACAGTTAGTCTATCAATTAATTTGAGTGTCGGGTTGTCAGTTAAGGCAGCTACTTTTAGCCAGTATTTACATCCTAGCCAGAATCTTCTTATTTGCAAGGGTTGCACACAAAGCTCACTCTCCATTACATGGATAGGAGTGCTTCGTATAAAACCCCCACAAATTCTCAAAGCTCTGTTTTGTAACAATGTTAACTTATTAACATGGGATTTAGCACTGCTTCCATACAGAAAACTACCGTAGTCGAGTCTGCTTCTGATTAAAGAAATATAGAGCCTGCGAAGGTGAGTGGGATGAACTCCCCAAGACTTCCCTGCCAATATTTTTAAAATATTTATATATTTATACACCTTCTCACAAATTTCGTTAATATGGGCTCCCCATCGTAAGTTATCATCTAACCAGAGGCCCAAATACTTAATCTTATTTTTTTATTAATTTGTATTTCATTGACCTGCAACGACGACAAGGTAATATTCTTTCTTGACCTATTAAACACACATAAACTACATTTGGAATCAGATAAATACAGGCCAATGTTATCTAGTACAGACATCAATATTCGAACAGAATTTTCGATATCATTTGTGACATTGAAAATTGCCAGTCTCTATAGTTTTATAAATAACAAAGTCATCCGCATACTGCGATACAATCACATTTTTTATACTTTTACAAACATTAATGGTCAGAATATTAAATAACAAAGGCGAGAGTGGGTCCCCTTGGGCTAAACCCCTATTTGTGTGTCTGGTCAGAAGGTTATCATCATTATTTATTATTATTTGACATCTTCTATCAGATAGAAAATTCCATAAGTAACGATCAATTTTACCCTTAATACCGATATTATGTAACGACTTAACTAGAGCATTAATATTCACATTGTTATAGGCATTATCTATATCAAGGAAACAAGCCATCGTTGGTTTATTTTCTGCAAATCCTATTTGTACTGTCGTAACTAGCCTCGTGAGATTGTCTAATGCCGAGCTATTCCTTCTAAAACCTACAGTTGATGGTGATAGCAGTTTCTTGCTTTCCACGTACCATTCCAATCTTTTACAAAGTATGCTATGAAATGTTTTGCAAATACAAGAAATTAGAGAAATAGGTCGAATGGATGATAACAGATTTGGATCTCGTCCTGGTTTAGGAATAGCAACTACTTTAATGTTCCTCCATTGGTCAGGAACAGTACCCTGTAGTAGGATTTTATTAAATACATATATGGAGCTGGAACGGCTTCCCAGTGTTAGGTAGATGGTTGATCATTGAATATGATAAGTTGTCAGATCCTGGTGAAGTATCTCTTGTCTTAAGGCAATTTTCTAGCTCTGTTAGCGAAATATTTTGATCTAATAAGTCATTCCTTAGCTCCTGGAACTTTGGAGGTGCTTCTGTAACACTGTCAGGTGCTATTGAATGCAATAAGGCTTTCACCTTTATTGGCTCTATCGTATGATTGCCTCTTATACCCTTCACCCACTTCATTTTTCTCCACATTTCTGTGGCAGAAGTTTCCGTTCCAATACTCGTACAAAACTCCGACCAACTCCGATAGCGCGACGTCGTTATTAATTTTTGAGCAGAAGCAAGTTTATCTTTATAATTTTTATAATTTTCTGGTGTTGGGTTTCGGCGAAGTTTTGCCAGTGCTAATCTACGTTCTGCTACTGCTTTGGAAATGTCAGGGTTCCAGTAGGGCTTAGGTCTAAATTGATTGCTAGGATTTTGAGATATTTTAATCCACGGAATGGTATCTTCAGCCACAGACTCCAATTTATCCACAAAGAGATTATAATTACTTTGAACATCCTCTAATGCTGGTAGATTCGAGAAGCTCAGCTCACATTTTTCTTGGTATTCTTTCCATTGTGCTTTCTTATAGTTTCTCTTTTTAGTATATACATTAATTTTTCCAAACCTGTAAGTAATTTTGACAATAATATGGTCACTTCCTAAAGATTCACTGGTGGGCTGCCATAAGAACTTAATGGCTATATCTGTGGTCACGAATGTAATATCAGGAGAAGACTTCTGTAAGTTACCCTCAACCATTCTGATCCTAGTTGCTGCTCCGGTGTTCAAACATATAATATGATTGTTTTCAAACATGGCTTGGTATATCAATTCACCTCTTCTGTCCCTTTTACAAGACCATAATGTGTGATGAGCATTGAAGTCTCCAGCCACCACAGTTCCTGTGTTGGCGTGTCTAAATATTTCATCCCAATCTGCTTGATTAGTGGTAACTGTAGGTGGACAATATAAGTATATAATATTGTTTATGCCCTCGACATTCAGTACCTTAATTATAATAATTTCAATATTGGCATTGGAGAATCTTTTTCTTTCTTGAATAACTTTAATTGACTTGTGAAAAAATATGCAAATTCCACCATATCCATCTTCCCTGTCTTGTCGAATGATGTTATAATCATTTATTTTAACACTGTCTTCTTCTTGTAACCATGTCTCACTTATCAGAGCCATATGTGTTCTCTCTTGCCAAAGTAGTAGTTCTAGTGTCCTTAATTTTGGTTTCAAACTATTTGCATTCCATTGCAGCACGGTTAAACCAGTGTTGTGTTTATGCATTTTTGTTCATTCCCAGCAGATCCCACACAAAATTTAGATTTAATAGCCCATTAAAAATTTCATAAATCTCCTCCAGTATATATTTTATAAAGCACCAAATTTTATCACCTAGCTGCATATCAGAAGACCAAATCTTTTTAATATTTACTTTTTAAGGTTTTTGATATTAAATCTTCGTCTTTTATTTCCAGATGGACCTGCCTCCTCTTCGTTTTGTATATTATCATTGCATTTAAACATCCTAATCCAATCGAATGATTTATATTTGTTTGAACTTTCTTCTCTACTCTTGATTATTACTTTTCTTCTTGTTTTTTTTGCGTCTATTATCTATGTTATCATCAGATTTTTCTTTATAGGTCGTTCTCCTAGCATTCTTCAATGTTTCTGTGTAGCCCTTCTGGACCATAACTGTGGTCATAGGTATCATCTCAATTAAATACATCCATTTTATTCTGACAAATTTCATTCCATGCTACCTTGTACAATTGTTTTTAGCCATTACCTCTCTTATCTCTCTCTCCCTCTTGAACGCTGGACAAATACTTTTTACAATAGACATATGATTACCGTTACAATTTACGCATCTGTATGTAGTTTCTTCACAGATATCATGGTTGCCTGCACACTTCGGGCACATTTGTGTTTTCTTAGGGCAGTAAAATCGAATATGGCCGTATTTCCAACATTTAGAGCACTGAGTTACAGGGAAAATATATCGCTCCACCTTCACTCTGCAACCTTATGATGAAGATTTCAGATTTCATTGTCTCCTTATTAATTATTCCATCGTCTTCTTCATTTGCGCTATCCATTCCTAATACTATCTATTTTTAATTTCAACTCACAAAATTGAGGGTACATATATAAATTGTCACTTAAGTTTTAAACAAAGTTTCAAAGTAATTTATACACTATACTACTATTTTCACATATTGTAATTAAGAGAAAATTGTTATAACACTATCTTCAATCACAATACACTAACAGTTTTTTATTTACACTCGCAACAATATAATCTTCAGAACATAACCGTTCGCGACGAAAGCGCGGGCGCAACTGACCGTATATTTAACCTCGTAAGGCCCAGACATATGTTTGACTCAGTAGTCATCAAGGCCCAACCGTGTATTTAAATGGACAAAATGTTTATAGTGCTTCAGGCCCAAGATTTGAAGTTGAAAATTAGAGGTGTTAGAGTTATCGGTTTGTATTGAGACTTTTATGGGGTACTTATTGTAATGTCTAGATGCAGATTAACAAAAAAAAATGCTTCTAAATTTTGTCCATTTAAATGAAATATGTGTACATGGTTTAGGAAATCGACTAAATAGAAAAAAACTACGTTCATTTTTATAATATGTCCATCTAAACGACCTTGGAGCATTAATGCCAACATAACCAATTAAAGGACTGGGCCTGAACGGCCATCTTTATTTTGTCCATTGAGAGGGCGCTTGGGCCTTAGGAGGCTATAACTAAGTTCGGTCTAGTGAGCCACATTAGGGCTTATCAAAGAAGGTAGGTAATTACAGGGGACGCCGTTATCGAAATCGACAAGGAGGACTATATATATATAAATATACATGTGCATATTCATTTGTTTTAGATTTAAGTGTGTGCATTTATAGACTGTATCTGACCTCTCCACTGATTTTTTTGTCGTCGAGGAAAACCTAACGAAATTATTGCGATAATGTCGAAATTTCGACAGCGCCGCTAAATTTCTAATCTAATTAAAAGCAGTCATAGTTCAGTGCAGCTTTGGAACGGATGAAGGAATTCAATTCAAGTTTTCTCCCTGACGAGACGACGGATGAAGGAATTCATTTTTTTTTTTTTTTTTTTAATCTTTAATTTAATCAAGGCTTCAGTCACTCTAGGTGACTATGCCAGCCTCATAGGAAATTACAAAAATATATCTAGCCTTAACCTACTTAACACATTCAAACATCAGCATTCTCTCCGTATTCTTTCATACATACATCATCATCATCATCATCAGCTTTTAGGTGACCCACTGCTGGGCATAAGCCTAGTTTCACAAAATACATACATAGTTTCACAAAATCAAATATCCTCTTGCATGCTTGAGATGTTGGCTTACCCAAAATAACATTGAGTTGCCCATTGTTTAAGTTTATGTTACGCAATAACCGACTCCTCAACTCGCGGTACTGGTCACATTCCATCACTAAATGAACAGGATCTTCTAGTTTCTGACAAACTTCACATAATGGTGATGCTCTAATTCCAATTAAATGATAGAATCTATTCAGTGGAAGGTGGCCAGATCGCAACCTAAGAGCTGTGACAAGTGAGTTCCTCGTTATGCTGATCCCTTCAAACCAAGGTGCAGCGGGTGGCGTATCCTGTATGGAACGATACCAGATGCCCTTAGTCATTGATTGGAGATTAAATATAAACTCCCACTTTTCCCTGCATAATGCTCGAACCTTTATCAGTAGTTCTGAGTTAAGAGGCATATGTGATAGCTCTACCCCATCAACTACTGCACTCTTAGCCAAATCATCTGCAATTTCATTTTCATAAATCCCAATATGGGATGGAATCCACTGAAGATCGACGCAAACACCTGATTCCTGAAGTGTATTTATCAATTTTAAAGCTTCATAGGCTATCGGTATACCTCGGGCACCCGAGACACACCGAGCCAAATGCTGGAGAGCACTCCTCGAATCTGATAAGATGACAACTTTATTTGTAGCCACGGATCTGGCATATGAAAGTGCTTCCACGATTGCTATTAATTCCGCTCTCATAACACACACTGCAGAGTTAAGTTTAAATTTCATGTTCATATCAGCTTGTGGATCAAGGAATGCTGCACCAACACCCAGTGAGCCTTTGGAGCCGTCGGTAAACAATTTATAGTAATCAAGGTATTTGCGCGCAATCTCATCCACTACTCTTTGCATAAGCTCTTTTGAGTTAACGTTTCTTTTAGGTACATTAAGGCTATCAAGAGAGAAATGTATAACAGACTTAATTTCTAACCTAGACACCCAAATCTTTAATGTAAACATTTCTAATATTGCACTTTTACGCATTTCATGACTTTTTAAACTCTTATGGACTTCAATCATAATCGGTATATTTTTATCATTCCAATATCGTTCCAGCACAGTTAGTCTATCAATTAATTTGAGTGTCGGGTTGTCAGTTAAGGCAGCTACTTTTAGCCAGTATTTACATCCTAGCCAGAATCTTCTTATTTGCAAGGGTTGCACACAAAGCTCACTCTCCATTACATGGATAGGAGTGCTTCGTATAAAACCCCCACAAATTCTCAAAGCTCTGTTTTGTAACAATGTTAACTTATTAACATGGGATTTAGCACTGCTTCCATACAGAAAACTACCGTAGTCGAGTCTGCTTCTGATTAAAGAAATATAGAGCCTGCGAAGGTGAGTGGGATGAACTCCCCAAGACTTCCCTGCCAATATTTTTAAAATATTTATATATTTATACACCTTCTCACAAATTTCGTTAATATGGGCTCCCCATCGTAACTTATCATCTAACCAGAGGCCCAAATACTTAATCTTATTTTTTTTATTAATTTGTATTTCATTGACCTGCAACGACGACAAGGTAATATTCTTTCTTGACCTATTAAACACACATAAACTACATTTGGAATCAGATAAATACAGGCCAATGTTATCTAGTACAGACATCAATATTCGAACAGAATTTTCGATATCATTTGTGACATTTTGAAAATTGCCAGTCTCTATAGTTTTATAAATAACAAAGTCATCCGCATACTGCGATACAATCACATTTTTTATACTTTTACAAACACTAATGGTCAGAATATTAAATAACAAAGGCGAGAGTGGGTCCCCTTGGGCTAAACCCCTATTTGTGTGTCTGGTCAGAAGGTTATCATCATTATTTATTATTATTTGACATCTTCTATCAGATAGAAAATTCCATAAGTAACGATCAATTTTACCCTTAATACCGATATTATGTAACGACTTAACTAGAGCATTAATATTCACATTGTTATAGGCATTATCTATATCAAGGAAACAAGCCATCGTTGGTTTATTTTCTGCAAATCCTATTTGTACTGTCGTAACTAGCCTCGTGAGATTGTCTAATGCCGAGCTATTCCTTCTAAAACCTACAGTTGATGGTGATAGCAGTTTCTTGCTTTCCACGTACCATTCCAATCTTTTACAGAGTATGCTATGAAATGTTTTGCAAATACAAGAAATTAGAGAAATAGGTCGAATGGATGATAACAGATTTGGATCTCGTCCTGGTTTAGGAATAGCAACTACTTTAATGTTCCTCCATTGGTCAGGAACAGTACCCTGTAGTAGGATTTTATTAAATACATATATGGAGCTGGAACGGCTTCCCAGTGTTAGGTAGATGGTTGATCATTGAATATGATAAGTTGTCAGATCCTGGTGAAGTATCTCTTGTCTTAAGGCAATTTTCTAGCTCTGTTAGCGAAATATTTTGATCTAATAAGTCATTCCTTAGCTCCTGGAACTTTGGAGGTGCTTCTGTAACACTGTCAGGTGCTATTGAATGCAATAAGGCTTTCACCTTTATTGGCTCTATCGTATGATTGCCTCTTATACCCTTCACCCACTTCATTTTTCTCCACATTTCTGTGGCAGAAGTTTCCGTTCCAATACTCGTACAAAACTCCGACCAACTCCGATAGCGCGACGTCGTTATTAATTTTTGAGCAGAAGCAAGTTTATCTTTATAATTTTTATAATTTTCTGGTGTTGGGTTTCGGCGAAGTTTTGCCAGTGCTAATCTACGTTCTGCTACTGCTTTGGAAATGTCAGGGTTCCAGTAGGGCTTAGGTCTAAATTGATTGCTAGGATTTTGAGATATTTTAATCCACGGAATGGTATCTTCAGCCACAGACTCCAATTTATCCACAAAGAGATTATAATTACTTTGAACATCCTCTAATGCTGGTAGATTCGAGAAGCTCAGCTCACATTTTTCTTGGTATTCTTTCCATTGTGCTTTCTTATAGTTTCTCTTTTTAGTATATACATTAATTTTTCCAAACCTGTAAGTAATTTTGACAATAATATGGTCACTTCCTAAAGATTCACTGGTGGGCTGCCATAAGAACTTAATGGCTATATCTGTGGTCACGAATGTAATATCAGGAGAAGACTTCTGTAAGTTACCCTCAACCATTCTGATCCTAGTTGCTGCTCCGGTGTTCAAACATATAATATGATTGTTTTCAAACATGGCTTGGTATATCAATTCACCTCTTCTGTCCCTTTTACAAGACCATAATGTGTGATGAGCATTGAAGTCTCCAGCCACCACAGTTCCTGTGTTGGCGTGTCTAAATATTTCATCCCAATCTGCTTGATTAGTGGTAACTGTAGGTGGACAATATAAGTATATAATATTGTTTATGCCCTCGACATTCAGTACCTTAATTATAATAATTTCAATATTGGCATTGGAGAATCTTTTTCTTTCTTGAATAACTTTAATTGACTTGTGAAAAAATATGCAAATTCCACCATATCCATCTTCCCTGTCTTGTCGAATGATGTTATAATCATTTATTTTAACACTGTCTTCTTCTTGTAACCATGTCTCACTTATCAGAGCCATATGTGTTCTCTCTTGCCAAAGTAGTAGTTCTAGTGTCCTTAATTTTGGTTTCAAACTATTTGCATTCCATTGCAGCACGGTTAAACCAGTGTTGTGTTTATGCATTTTTGTTCATTCCCAGCAGATCCCACACAAAATTTAGATTTAATAGCCCATTAAAAATTTCATAAATCTCCTCCAGTATATATTTTATAAAGCACCAAATTTTATCACCTAGCTGCATATCAGAAGACCAAATCTTTTTAATATTTACTTTTTAAGGTTTTTGATATTAAATCTTCGTCTTTTATTTCCAGATGGACCTGCCTCCTCTTCGTTTTGTATATTATCATTGCATTTAAACATCCTAATCCAATCGAATGATTTATATTTGTTTGAACTTTCTTCTCTACTCTTGATTATTACTTTTCTTCTTGTTTTTTTTGCGTCTATTATCTATGTTATCATCAGATTTTTCTTTATAGGTCGTTCTCCTAGCATTCTTCAATGTTTCTGTGTAGCCCTTCTGGACCATAACTGTGGTCATAGGTATCATCTCAATTAAATACATCCATTTTATTCTGACAAATTTCATTCCATGCTACCTTGTACAATTGTTTTTAGCCATTACCTCTCTTATCTCTCTCTCCCTCTTGAACGCTGGACAAATACTTTTTACAATAGACATATGATTACCGTTACAATTTACGCATCTGTATGTAGTTTCTTCACAGATATCATGGTTGCCTGCACACTTCGGGCACATTTGTGTTTTCTTAGGGCAGTAAAATCGAATATGGCCGTATTTCCAACATTTAGAGCACTGAGTTACAGGGAAAATATATCGCTCCACCTTCACTCTGCAACCTTATGATGAAGATTTCAGATTTCATTGTCTCCTTATTAATTATTCCATCGTCTTCTTCATTTGCGCTATCCATTCCTAATACTATCTATTTTTAATTTCAACTCACAAAATTGAGGGTACATATATAAATTGTCACTTAAGTTTTAAACAAAGTTTCAAAGTAATTTATACACTATACTACTATTTTCACATATTGTAATTAAGAGAAAATTGTTATAACACTATCTTCAATCACAATACACTAACAGTTTTTTATTTACACTCGCAACAATATAATCTTCAGAACATAACCGTTCGCGACGAAAGCGCGGGCGCAACTGACCGTATATTTAACCTCGTAAGGCCCAGACATATGTTTGACTCAGTAGTCATCAAGGCCCAACCGTGTATTTAAATGGACAAAATGTTTATAGTGCTTCAGGCCCAAGATTTGAAGTTGAAAATTAGAGGTGTTAGAGTTATCGGTTTGTATTGAGACTTTTATGGGGTACTTATTGTAATGTCTAGATGCAGATTAACAAAAAAAAATGCTTCTAAATTTTGTCCATTTAAATGAAATATGTGTACATGGTTTAGGAAATCGACTAAATAGAAAAAAACTACGTTCATTTTTATAATATGTCCATCTAAACGACCTTGGAGCATTAATGCCAACATAACCAATTAAAGGACTGGGCCTGAACGGTCATCTTTATTTTGTCCATTGAGAGGGCGCTTGGGCCTTAGGAGGCTATAACTAAGTTCGGTCTAGTGAGCCACATTAGGGCTTATCAAAGAAGGTAGGTAATTACAGGGGACGCCGTTATCGAAATCGACAAGGAGGACTATATATATATAAATATACATGTGCATATTCATTTGTTTTAGATTTAAGTGTGTGCATTTATAGACTGTATCTGACCTCTCCACTGATTTTTTTGTCGTCGAGGAAAACCTAACGAAATTATTGCGATAATGTCGAAATTTCGACAGCGCCGCTAAATTTCTAATCTAATTAAAAGCAGTCATAGTTCAGTGCAGCTTTGGAACGGATGAAGGAATTCAATTCAAGTTTTCTCCCTGACGAGACGACGGATGAAGGAATTCAATTCAAGTTTTCTCCCTGACGAGACGACGGATGAAGAAATTCAATTCAAGTTTTCTCCCTTCCTCCTAAGACTACAACAGGTATTTCAAGGCGACTTTCAACAAGGGAGAATATGTTCAAGCTCTGTATCAAATTATCTGAGCAAACGTCTCTTAGTCAACCGCATGCTATGAGAACAACATTGAGATTATAAAATTGTTAATTCTACCAAGGGAACATTTTTTTCCATAGTTTGTGACATTACATTCTCTTTGTTCTACGACGATAACCACTCTTAATATATTGTTTAAAATTTACTAGTTGCCAAGAATATACAGTTTATATCGTAATTCATCGTTTTTTTAGCATAGCCACGCTTAATGTTTGAGTAACAAACATAATTGGTGATTCTCCCGATTGTAATATAAATCAGATTCATTGTAGTGTAGCATCTGTAAGAAAATCTATGTGCAAAGTAGTAGTAAGTAAGACACAACAATTACAGATATAACATAGCATCACACCTGTATTCCCCAATGAGGTAGGTATAGGTAAACAGTACACCCACTTTTCACCAGTTATGTTAGAGGTCCCAATGCAATAGGGGGTCTCAAACTCTCAATAACGATTGAATAACTATCACAAAGTGACTAAAAACTTTAAAACAAAGTAGGAAGTCATTAGTAGAAACTATAACACTGCAGCACTTGAATAAGAATAAACACATAGCCTCCAAAACCGATTAGATAGTGGGTGTTGGACGATGGTTTAGTCATAGTCACTGCCTGGCGCGCCTACAGTTTATGAACGTGTAACTGTGACGCATTGCTTATTGCTTAGCTATGTAACTTACCCCATATGACTGCTGATTATCGGATTTGGTCTTCCGTTTTCTCGCTATTCGCTCAGCAATCTCCCGATCAGGGCGGGCTTCAGCGATGTGACCGTCCATAAGTGCCGTGTGCTCTGTCGCCTCCTCTATTTCAGTTTCACTGCCGGTATCACTCATTCAACAATCCTTTGAGTAACAAGCATTTTGATTATCACTGTTAGTAATATGATGCAGGTTGGCCTACTCAAGAATAAAATAAATAGCAAAGCTTTTTCGCAGACGTTTTACGCGTCGTATAACTATACTTAGAATAGTGACGTGCTTAACTTATGAACAATGTCAAAACAAAGTGACAAAGACTCGAATTGATTGAAACTATATTTTCGTTGGAAAATACTTGAATCGATTGATACTACATTGTCGTTAATTTCGTAACTACTTGATAAGTCACTAGTGTTTTCGATTCTAAGTTAATTTTGTAAAGGAAAAAAATATAATAAAGAATTGACTATTAATTAATAATAATTAGTAATTTTTTATTATTAATTTTAATGAAAACGGAATGAAAAGGAAATGGCAATATGCTAGTCAAGGCATAGACTACTATATTATACTAGAGAGGGTTAAGTTATTGAACGACATCGACTCATCGCTTAGGAGAGGAACATCACTGGTTTTACAAAGAATATAAAACCAAAAACTACTGCTACTTTGAAAGTAGCAATAGTTTTTGGTTTTAACCACAGAGGAAAGTAGGACTTTCCTCTGTGGTTGTAAATGAAACTAAATAGGGTTGCTCCACAAGCTAAATACCACAATTTCAACAGATTCTAATTCCAAGATGCACTTTTGTTTTTGTTACAGCTACTTTAACCCTATACTTATTTTCTCTATGTTTTAACCGACTTCAAAAAAAGGAGAAGGTTCTCAATTCGTCTGGATCTTCTTTTATTTTTTATGTATGTTCCCTCAGTCATTTATGAACCAATTCGTTTTTTTTTTTCATACGATTGGTTTTATTTTGCGATTTAGAAATTTTGTCATTACCTGATGATGAACTTCGAAGATATGGAACGGAACTCCTCATAGGATCACAGCAAAACGCCCGTACCTTGATGATATTCATAAGTAGCAGTCGATAAGTGACCACTAACAAGGTCCTTATTAGTGGTTAGTAATCCACTAGTGCGTTGACCCCCTCCTATCACTTTCCTGAATTAAATATATCGTGTGAGGTATCGTTTAAAAGGGCTTTTTGTTTTGTGTGTGAAAGGTTTTCAAATATTAGGCTCACAAGTCTGGGGCGGATGAATTCTAGATACCACTAAAAATCGTGAAATATTTTTTTTTATTCTATTAAAGGAAATTTGAAAAATGATGGACACGAGCGGGACTTGAACTCGCGACCTTCGCCGTACCGTGTAAATTTGAATAATTTACACACAACTATAAAATATACTAGTCTTTATGTTGGGGTTAATGAAAAACAATTTAATTATTTATACGACACATCTTTATTACGCGAAAAATATAAGAAAAACATGTAAAATAATATGTAAACAGCTATGGAAAGTTTATAGATAAAGCCCCTCAGGAGTGCCTTCTTTCTTACGATACAGTACACTTTCCTTAGACTTCTTGAAGTCTTCATTAGTAACCTTCATGCGGCGTTCACGTAACGCCATCAAACCCGCTTCCGTGCAGATAGCCTAGAAAGGGACAAGTATTTTTGTTTAGTAATTCGCACTCGTTTGAATTTGAATGTAGACTCCCCATACAAGTAACTAAACCACGCAAAAAATGTGGTACTAGAAGCATTGCCTTTTCAGCGTTGCAAGTATCTCAATGCCAAATCACCAAAATTAGTTCTGGTGGGTTCTGGTTTTATCATTGGATACCTGTCAAACAAACACAAGAGACAGTTTCTTTGAATCTACAATATAAGTAGGCATATAATGAATACCTTAATGTCAGCTCCAGAAAGATCATCCTTGGACATGATGAGTTCAGACAGATTGACATCATCAGCTAGAGTCATTCTTGATGTGTGTATAGTGAAGATCCTTCTCTTGGTTTTCTCATCTGGCAGTGGAAATTCGATTTTTCTGTCAATACGACCCGGTCGAATCAAAGCTGGATCTAATGTTTCAATTCGATTTGTGGCCATGATAACCTGTGTTGAAAAAAAACATTATAAGTTATTGTTGCTATACAACTGATATGTTACATGCTGTGAAAACCTACTTTAACATCACCCCGTGAATCAAATCCATCAAGTTGATTAAGTAACTCCAACATGGTCCTCTGGATTTCCCGTTCACCACCAGAATTTGAATCATAACTGAAAAATTACAAAAAATGCATGAATTACTACCAAGTTTATTCTTATAGCAGCCAGACAATGTAAGTGTTGAACAATATTAAACTTTACCGTTTAGTGCCTACAGCATCAATCTCATCAATAAAAACAATTGAAGGTGCATGTTCTTCAGCTACTCTAAACAGCTCGCGGACAAGTTTGGGTCCATCACCCTGTACGGATAAAATATAATGTTTGTTTAGTGATTCCTTTTCCTATTAGGACCTTATTTCATATATGAATGTTTCTTCTCAATTCATTATACTCATGCCAACATTATTACACATTATTTTAAAATACTTGTATGTAATAGTATTGAGTATTAAATTTGTAAACAATAGAGGAAAATGATAACTAGTTATGGATTCTATTATAAATCTTGTTTAAGTAGTATATACAAATATTATTAACTTACCAAGTATTTCTGAATAAGCTCAGAGCCAACTACTCGCAGGAAAGTGGCAGAGGTCTGATTGGCTACTGCTTTAGCAAGCAAGGTCTTGCCAGTACCGGGTGGACCATAGAGGATCACACCTTTAGGGGGCTTAATACCCATCTCTTCATAATACTCAGGGTGAGTAAGGGGTAGCTCTACAGATTCCTGAAATGTAAAACAGGATTTTTAGTAATAAAATTAGCCACTTTAGGAAAATCAATATTTGGATTAAATTTTGAAATAAACACTTCTCATTCAGCTGTATAGAAGAAATAACTAGATAGATTTCACCCATAAAAATAAGGATAAATGCCCATCAGTCCTTTGTAACTGTTACCTTAATTTCCTGTATTTGAGTGTCAAGTCCACCAATATCAGCATATGTTTCCTGTGGAGCCTTCTCCAGCTTCATGACTGACACCATGGGATCTGTATCATCCCCTAAAACACCTACCACAGCATGAACCTAAAATATATTATACTTAAAAAGTAAGAGTCTAACCACCAAACTCAGATACATTTAATGGTAACTTAAACTGTCACTAAGTAAAGGTTTTCTTTGTGAAATCTTTACTTAGTGTCAGTTTAAGTAATCATTAATGTCTCTGAGTGCAGCAGTAAAGGTTTTTTAAGAACTTAACAAACAAAGGACTTAATAAATGAGATATAATAAGTCACAACCAATAACTGACATAATGACAAGTATAGATAATAATTGGAAGTGGTATCTATTAGTTAGAGATACACTGGCATAGCTACTACAGCATAATAAAAAAACAAAAGATTGTGGTACATAACCCATACCTTATGATTCAACAGCACAGAGCATCCAGGCTCCAGTTGGTCCTTATCTACGAAGGACAGTATGCTGACATAGTGTTCACTGCCTACTGATGTGGATACTATAGCATGGTTGTCATCGATGATCTCTTCCAGATTGCCGACAGACATAGGAGTCCCACGCAGGTCATCCACCTAACATTTAAGCAATTAAACTTATTATACAAAATAATAATTATTGTGACAGCTAATCGCAGAACGATGACAACGCGTATTGAAGAACATCGATAAACTGCAAACAAAACAACTCACCTTCGACCTTTCTTCCTCTATTTTTTCCTCCTGTGGCTTTAATCTTTCTTGGTTACGTATAAATTCTTCTTCCATAAGGAGATAATCCTTTATTCTTTCCAATTTTAATAACTTGAGCCTACACCTAGTATGTGGTGTAACTTGAGGCAGTTTCAAAGCGGCATCAGGCCCCTTCGCCTTGCGCTTCTTTTTACCTACCCTAGTAGGGATTGGAGGCTCATACTTCTTCTTCTTATCCTTGTCATCTTTCTTGTCACCGCCGCTTCCTCCGCCAGATTGATTCTGACCCTATTAGGAAAAGAGTTAAACAATAATTTGTGGTCAAAAGTATAAACGTTATAAGACTAATGAGTAATATATATATTTGCTAGAATTAACTGTTGCGTAAAAGTATTATTTACCATTTAAAACTTTATTTTTAGTACAGTTTTTAATTAACTAAATCTACAACTATTCAATGACTGGTGCAACCAAGATGATTACAAAGCGGAATTTAAGCCACAGATAAATAATTACCATAGAGTAAAAATACGAGTGTGGACTTTCAAATCTTTATGGTTAACCATAGTCATAATCGGCCAATCTCTAGATAGTTTAGACAAGCAAAAGCAAGGCGATTTTCTAGATTCTCAATCATCTGACTGAAACTTCGTTTTGTTTGACCTAAGAGTACAAGCTCAAAATGGTTTATTACGATAATATAAAAATAATAAATACAAATTTCTAAATTATAAGCTGATCATCTTTGGGTTATCCTAAAAATGATTTTGGATAAAATTTAAATAGAAATATTATTTAATGGATAACTAAACGGAATACATTTGACGTGTCTGCTCGTCGTGTACGCCTCATGTCATTTTATCGTTTTTGTGCAATGGACTAATAAAAACTCACGAGTATCTTGTGTTGTGAATTTAAAATAAATCATTTGATACGGAAAGTTAATTATTAGATTAGTAAACAATGAAGTCTTAAAATGTGTCAGATGTGTTTTATTTTCAGTGTCCATTTTCGTTAAAAACACAATTCTTTTTCCCAACAGCTGATGCCAAACATACTTGGCAGTATTTTATAAATTGAAGCCATCGTTTTTTGGTTTTCAAGATGGTATTAGCAGATTTAGGTCGTAAAATTACTACTGCCTTGCAGTCCCTAAGCAGGGCAACCATTATCAATGAAGATGTAAGATCTATGACAAATAATATATGTTAATCACGTCAAGGTGTCTGTGTACTTTCTTAGTTCATAATAAAATACTAGGCAATGTTCCTTGCAGGTATTAAATTCTATGCTCAAACAAATATGTGCTGCTCTGCTGGAAGCTGATGTTAACATTCGTTTGGTAAAGAACCTTCGTGAGAATGTGCGGGCTGTCATTGACTTTGATGAGATGGCTGGTGGGCTTAACAAGCGGCGAATGATACAATCAGCTGTTTTCAAAGAACTTGTAAAGGTAAATATTTGTATTTTAGTGGTGATCATTATCTAATAAGAAAGGTTTTTCCCTATAATAATGAGTTTATAACAGTGAAATGTAGTTGATGTCATTGTTGACATAACACAACAATACAATTGAATCAATCAATAAGCATAAATAATCTTTCAGCTTGTAGACCCAGGAGTGAAACCATACCAACCAATAAAAGGCAAACCCAACATCATAATGTTTGTAGGTCTCCAGGGTTCTGGTAAGACCACTACATGTACCAAACTGGCGTACCACTACCTGAGAAAGAATTGGAAGTCTTGTTTAGTGTGTGCTGACACCTTCAGAGCCGGGGCCTATGATCAGGTCAAACAGAATTGTACTAAGGCTAGAATACCCTTTTATGGAAGGTTTGTTAACATTTAATCTCTTTTACACAGCCATGCAACACAAAACCACACTCAGGCACAATCACACAAAAATTATTTTTTAATTGTTTATGTATAGTATTTTATATTTTGTTATTTTTGTATAGTATTATTGTATTTTTTAATATGGGCCTTTGTTGCCTGAATCAAATAAATAAATAAAATAAATAAATTATTACTATGTTACACATTTTATTCAAACATGGCATTTAAAAAAAAATGTGTTTTCTGTTTCAGCCAGTTTGCATAATTGTGGTAACTTAAATTGTGTTGTAATGTAAACAAAAGCTAGGGTAATTAAACACATTATGTATAATCTTAGATATGTTTAAAGAGTGATAATATTATATTGGTTACTATGGTCTGCAATAAAGCATATTAAATTATTCTTTGTATGTATTGATTAATAATATTGGTTTGTAGTTTAAATCTTAGTGTGTACTAAACTGACTCCTGTGAAACATCCATTGGAGAATACAGCTTCATATTAGTATTAATGTAAGATACCACTGATTTATACTACAGAAGAATACATTTAAGTATAGGATAGGGGGTTAAGGGAATAATATAATCTGTTGCAACCAAGGTTAGCATTACAATGAAATACATATTTGTCTATTTCCAGTTATACAGAAGTAGATCCAGTGGTCATAGCAACTACTGGAGTGGAGATGTTCAAAAAGGAGGGCTTTGAAATGATCATTGTAGATACTAGTGGTCGTCACAAACAGGAGGAGTCATTATTTGAGGAGATGTTGGCTGTCGCTAATGCTATTGTAAGGGGCTAGACATTTTATTTATTATAATGACAATAACTAATCAAGATTTTATTTATTATTATTATTCCTTTAACAGTCTGCTACTTTGCTTGCTAATATTAAAATATGACTTAATAAGTAGTAAGCTGTCACAACGAACAACCTCTTTTATCACAGACTTATATCAACTGAAGTACAGTAATAATGTGGTGTCAATTTTATAATTAAGTATTATATCTATCTAGTTCTGTTGTTATTCTTCAATAAATAAATTTCATCAATAAATTTTTTCTTCAATAAATATTTTGTGTAATATTTACAGAAACCAGACAACATAATTTTCGTGATGGACGCGACGATTGGTCAAGCTTGCGAGGCTCAAGCAAGAGCCTTTAAGGATAAAGTAGATATTGGTTCTGTCATCATCACTAAGCTAGACGGCCATGCTAAGGGTGGTGGCGCATTATCAGCGTGAGTATTTTTTCTTATAGAGATATTTAGCTAAAAGTTTGGATTCCAAGTATTTTTAATGCATCCAGTGCCAGACATTTTGTTTTAAACCTAGATGAGATGCTACAAATTGAGATTAAATTTGGTCTCAAAATATCTTTTGAACAGTAGGCCAGTTATTTATTTTCTATCTGCGCTTACAGTGTGGCTGCTACAGAAAGTCCTATAATCTTCATAGGAACTGGAGAACATATTGATGACTTGGAACCATTTAAAACCAAACCGTTCATCAACAAACTTTTGGGCATGGGAGATATTGAGGGTCTCTTAGATAAAGTAAATGAACTCAAACTTGATGATAATGATGAATTATTAGAGAAGCTAAAACATGGACAGTTTACTTTGAGGGCTATGTATGAGCAATTCCAGAATATTATGAAAATGGGACCCTTTTCACAGATCATGGTAAGCTAAATCAGATTAATAATAATTCTATTGTAACCATTGTATGAATCTAATAATTCCTCTGTTTCAGGGCATGATTCCAGGTTTTTCACAAGATATTATGTCAAAAGGCAGTGAGCAGGAATCAATGGCAAAACTAAAACGTCTTATGACTATAATGGACTCTATGAATGAAGGAGAGCTGGATCATCGTGATGGTGCTAAGCTTTTTTCAAAACAACCAACCAGAATTACAAGAGTGGCACAGGGCGCCGGCGTCACGGAAAGAGATGTAAAAGACCTTATTGCTCAGTACACTAAATTTGCCGCAGTCGTGAAAAAGATGGGAGGTATCAAAGGATTATTTAAAGGAGGTGATATGGCAAAGAATGTCAATCAAACCCAAATGGTTAAGCTCAACCAACAAATGGCTAAGATGATGGACCCCCGCATCTTACAACAAATGGGTGGCATGACCGGCCTTCACAACATGATGAGACAACTGCAGCAAGGCTCCAGTGGAATGAATAGTTTAATGGGTGGCAAATGACACTAATTATAGTTTCGCCATAAGTCAACTTTAATGTTTGTAATATTATTGAACTGTATTTTAACCAATAAAGGTGGACACCGAAATATTAATTATTTAATTAACAGTTTATCCATGTCTATAGCAAAACCATAATAGCTGCATTCCTGTAAGCTACTAAAAGCAGGATGTACAGCTATATCAGGTAAAGGGGAGATAACGTATCTCATATATAATAATAATAATTGTTTATTTCCTGTTAATTATACTTCATAAAATATAGCTTGATACCTGGGACGTTAGCGACTACGTTTTAAAGACAGCTTTACTAAATTTATTTCTGCAAAAGTTCAAGTTTTTAAATATGAATACGACATTTGTGTATAAAAATAGAACACATTTTTAAAAACAATCATGTTATTATAAAGATACCAGTAAAAACAAGGGTAATTTCAATAATTACTAATTTTTCTTAAATATTTTTTTGTTTCTTAGCTTATTTTATAAACGCGTTTTGAAGACTGGTAGGGCCGTGTAACTGACTGACAGACGAATATCGATAAAATAATAGTATGAAAATTTCACTAGTATTAAATGGATAAAATTATTAAATATTAAGTAAATGTTTTTACTATAGATTCGTATTTTTTTAGTCTGGCAATAATGGTTTCGCGTGCAGGAAACAAGCGGGCGCCATCTTTTTTGAGTCAGTACGAGTGCCGACGCGACGCCTTGTATACGCTACCTATTGTTTTGTTGTTATTGTGTTACTTTGTTAAGTTTTGTTGTTACCTTTTTGTTGTTTTTTCTTGCACCACAATGCCGAAAAGACAAAAAAAGACTGTTTTGAACAGTGAATGTCGCGAATTTGTGATCCGTTTGCGCGAGTATTTTGCTAGACATAATGTAGCACCGCCTTTCACAGCAAACAAAATGTTAACCTTACTACACGAAGCTTGTGTTCATGTAAAGGCCGATGATTGGAAAAAAGTAGTCGAGAGAACCAAAAATGTTATTCAAAAAGATTGGGAGCGCGATCTTCAGTTTGACAACATATGTGATCAAGAGTTGATTATTAATCTTCAGGACTGCTCCAGCGATGAATCGGAATTTCAGTGTGATGTTGATCTCGGATGTACACCTTTCGACAATTAAAATTTTAAATACCTACTCATTTCTCTTATTTCATATCATTTAAATTAACTATTAAATAATATTGGGGTTACTTTTGCTCTTTTTTTGAAATAATAATGAATGGCAAAATAAACCGATAGTGCGGAGTTTTCTAAAGAAAACATTTATTTTCACCTTATTATGATTTAAACTTAGGTACATCTTTAATTCTTTCTTCATTCTTTCTTTCAATGTCGTTACAATGTCATTTTTAAAAAAACACATTATGACATAGATATCGATAAAGTATGAAAGACGCTCCCATCCCTAGTAATGTCATTCTGACAAACGTCACAGGTATCAAGCTATATTTTATGAAGTATAGGTACACAGTATTGGTAGCATTAAAGATACACTGCACTTAAATTTTATATAATTATGAGAAATCAAATAAAGAGTTCTTCATTATTTTACTTATTTACTTAATGAAACATCTGATCACTAAGTCGTATCTAAAACCATAATTATGTAGCTTTCACATCTATATGGTGAAACCATTCTTAGGTTTTATCTAGCTCTCTATAGATGAGAGACATTTCATAGATAGTTATGGTATGGTAATTATATTTAGCCATTGTACCTAGCGATTTAATTTTATTCGCTTCATAAAAAATCCGGGAGTTCAGCCGCATATGGCCGCATCCAATAAAGCTGACCTCAATGGTCTATGCCTCAATCCTTACATAATATTTATGTATGTACTAGGCAGGTTATAATAATTGAATTTTAAATATCTAGCCATTTTTTCCGTTAGATGTTTTTTTATTTGTTTGTATGTGTTTATTTATGTATATATTTTTTTAATAAAACGTCGCCCCACACTAGGAATTTCTCCTGTATCGTGGGTGCGTTTCATAAACATGAAATATCACATACACAAACACCCAGACTCGGGACAATCAAATGTGGATTGCACAATTTTTTGCCCCGTGCGGGAATCGAACCCGCAACCCTTAGCGCAGCAGTCTAATCGCTTAGCCACTACGCCAATCAGGTCGTCAAATATCTCAGAATACAGAACAAACCTATATATTATGATGTATATAATATAAATTTTAATGTAGTTTATGAAAATTTAGTATATATATTAATGTAAATTGTTAAAACAGTTTTTTCCTGGTTCAATCATTTAATACTATTTTTCTCTATGTTATAACTCAGTCACTGTTCAAAAATCTAAATCAAAATGTGTTTATTATTATCTTGTACATTGCGTTCATACAGAAATTGAGGTGGTAAGATATATATAACTACATATATACCGGTGGATGCAAACGGCAAGTTGTCGTTCATTATGGCGTTCTAACGGGGAGGCCTTTGTCCAGCAGTGGACGTCTTCCGGCTGATACTATCAATTAATAAATTTATATTTATTCTATGCAATTCTGACTAAAATGAGTTCGGTTTCCTCGTAAGTGAGATTTTTTAACCATTCTGATAATTTCTATTTACAGTGATAGGTCAACATTGGATAAATATCAAGTTTAAGATTCAGTTTGTTGTATATGGTTGTATCTCAGGGTTGTATATACTTATTTTCTCTATGATATAAGTAGACTGCATTGAGGTACTTAAATTCCTTTGTCTGAAGTTGACTGTGTTGCAAACTGACGTGTAGCATAGTGTTTTATCTCGAGTTTTCAACTGTGGTTCTATAGTCTGTGAACACCTGACGTAATTAAGTTGTCATAATTTACTTGCTTGTCAAATTTGGATGTTTTGGTTATGAGACGACAAAACTATAATTTATTTTTGTCAAGAATAATATAAATGTACACATGATATTCACCTGGATTACATTTTGATATATATTTTGTTGCAGCGTTATGTACATTGCATCGTTACGAATACCCATGTTCTTACACTTTGCAAAAATTGCAACTTGTGAAATTAGAGTAATCTATTCTCCGTTTTTAAGATGTATATATAAAAGTATTAGACTATTCATATTTCATTGACACACTCTTATTACATTTTTAGGTATACTCAAGCAATACAACTTCTGTTCTTCGCAGAATACGCTCCAAAATGGATATAGATTTGAAATGTCGAGAAGATCCGGTTGTGTTAAAGTTAGAATCAGAACAGTTTAAAAGCATATTCACTCCTGAAGTTACGCAGCTGAAAAAACTCTTTGATAAATACAGATATGAAATAAGAGTCGCTGGTGGTGCTGTCAGGTAGTTAGTCTAGGTACACTGAAACATTGCATCATTATTAGCTGTAGTATATAGCTGTAAAATATGTTGCATGCTGCAATGGTAATTGTGTAAAATTGTATGTCTTTATAAAATTAATTTATTAAACATGGTTTAATGGTTGCAGGGACCTGTTAATGGGCCAGAGCCCCAAAGACCTTGATTTTGCTACAACAGCTACTCCTCACCAAATGAAAGAAATGTTTACGGCTGAGAACATCAGAATGATCAATGCAAATGGTGAACGACATGGTACTATCACAGCCCGGATTAATGATAAGGAGAGCTTCGAAGTGACAACACTCAGAGTGGACATAGTCACTGATGGACGTCATGCTGAAGTTGAATTTACCACGGACTGGAAGCTTGATGCTAACAGGAGAGATCTTACTATTAATTCTATGTTTTTAGGTGGGTTATTTAATTTTTTATTCTTCTTTATTAATTTAGAGTAATTGTTTGATTATAACAACAACAACTATAACAAGCACTATAAATGCATCTGCATTATGCTACCTATGTTGATAAGTATTATATATTATGTAGTTCAAAACCAATTTTATCTGAAATAAATCAGAACTTTAGTTTTAATAAAAATGTAAAGAGTAACAAATAAAATATATTACAGGTTTTGATGGCTCTGTGTACGACTACTTTTTTGGTTATGAAGATTTGCAAAAAAGAAGAATTGCATTTGTTGGAGACCCAGAGAAGAGAATTAAAGAAGATTATCTCAGGATAATGAGATACTTTCGATTCTATGGAAGGATAGCTGAAAAACCTGACAGTCATGAGAAAGAGATTCTTCAAGTATTAAGCAACAATATTGAAGGTCTGCAAAATATATCAGGGGAGAGAATTTGGGTTGAACTGAAAAAAATGCTTCAGGGGAACTTTGCTGGTAGCCTATTGAAGACAATGATAGATGTAGGAGTGGGAAAGTACATAGGTAATTGTTGTTCTAATTTTACCTTGAAGCAATGTTGTATTTTTAAATTATTGAAATATTTTTAAAGATTACTGTAATTCATGTTTTGTTACTGTATTTTTGAAGAACACATATTTAAAAATCTTGTGGCCTAATAACTATCAATTCCTATTCAATGCAGGTTTACCATCACAGCCAAATATAGATGAACTAGACAGAGTGTTGAAAAGAGCTGAACATCTCAAGTTACATCCTATGAGTTTCCTGACTGCACTACTTACAGATCTTGATGAAGTGACTGTGCTCCACAGCAGACTCAAGTTCTCTGGCTATGACAGAGACCTGGCCTACTTTCTGGTTGAACACAGGGGAGATAAAGTGGGCAGTAGACCATTACTGTGAGTTGATATAATAGTCAATGTTTGTTATATTTAATTCAGTCAATATGATAGGTTAATTAATCATTTAAAAATATTTCAGACCATACGAGAAACTTGTTTTAAATACAAAGATTAAACAAAAAGATGCTATTGATTATGTAAAAGAAGTTTTAAAATACAGAGGAGATGAGAAACTGTTGGAACAGTTTAACAATTGGGAAGTGCCTAGGTTCCCTATCAGTGGTAAAATGTTGAAAGAAGCTGGTGTAGCACCAGGTAGAATGTATGGCCCTATTATTAGTAAAATTAAAGACATGTGGATTGAGAAAGAATACAAACAATCTCAAGAGGAACTCGTTAAACAAATCCCTAACATAATAGATGAATTTGAAAATAACAAAATAAAATACAATAAATAATTTCTAAGACTTTATATTCAGCTGTGAAATATGATTTGAAATAGTGCTAAACTTTCTGTGATTATAAACATAACATAAACAATAAATAATATTAACAGTGTTTGTTTTCAATAATTATGTGAATATTTGCTAAACCTTTATATTATTAAAGTTTCTGTTACCACATAATATATTTTAACATAATGTTAATTATAGGGTGTACATAGGTATTTACAATTAAAATATACAGTTTCCCTTTTCCCGTTGATGGTGGCATTTATCTATTTTTAATATGTGTTTCGAGTGTCAAGTCCAGGAAACAGTCTTAAAAAATATTTGGTTCTCATAATTAGCTAACAAAGCACAATATTTTCCCATGACTCATAAATATTAACAATTATGATTATTTTTTGGCATCATAAGGTTCATATATATTACAGCCATCATCATCATCTTTGTGTTCCATATAGCACCGCTTACAAAACAGGTACTGACACCCAAGACATCGCATCCTTGCATCTTCATTACATATTTCACAGAATGGCAATTCATCATTCATGGATGGAGAGATTTCATCATTTTCCAACAATGCTTCGGCCTTTAACTGAAAAGTAACAAAATAATAATTTTAATCTTGCCAATTTTTTTAAATGTATTATTACCTGTGGCCTTTTTGAGGCCTGTAGCAAATTCATCCGATTTTTTCCCTCCAGCCAGCTTAAGTCGGCTTGCCAAATTATACCAATGTGTTCTATTTAAAATATATATGTACTAGCGGCCCGCTCCGGCTTCGCTCGGGTATAAAACATATAAGTATTTTTCCACTATTTAATGGATGTTATTATACATATAAACCTTCCTCTTCAGTCACTCTATCTATTAAAAAAAACCGCATGAAAATCCGTTGCGTAGTTTTAAAGATTTAAGCATACATAGGGATATAGGGACAGAGAAAGCGACTTTGTTTTATACTATGTAGTGATAACACTAACTGGTCCAACTGCCTAACCCTTTGGGCAATACAGGATGGATGATAATATACATTATTTACCTTATCAACTATTTTTTTAACTGTGTCCTCTTCATTATCAGAATCAATATTTCCCTGAACATTAGGAGTAGTCTGCGGGGTAGGGTTACTTTCCTTCAGTTTTTGAATTCTGGTCTCAATACCACTGATGATCCCATCAAACTCATCATTGTACTTTGTATCAATGTTGGTTTGTTCTAAATACTGACTAATCAAGTCATTCGCTTGTTCTTGCTCTGTTCTTGTTTCTGGAGGAGGTAATGAGGGCTAGAAGAAAATCATGATTTATTATATCTAGTTTAGAATTTGCTTGGAGTGAATTAAATTGATAGCATGTGTGTGCAGTGTTCATAATAATCAAATTTACTAGTGACTGTGATTATTATGATCATTTTATATTACATAGTTACTGAAGTATCTCATTATTTCACCTTATTAGATATCACTTCAACAGGAACTCCTTTTAGTTTTGCTAGTCGTGAATGTAATTCTGCATCTGAGGTAGAAGCTGTTTCACCTTTTATTTGCTGAAGTCGTTTTTTAATATCTTCCTCTGTGGTTGTGTCAGGAGTTACATTTTTACCTTCCTTTAACTTTTGTAGTCTTTCTAATATTTGCTGGTCTACAAGATCCAGATTGCTATTAGTGTTAGTACTAACAGCTTGTTTGTCTTCCATTGCACCTATTCTCCTAAATGACAACAAGTTAGTATATTTTATATGAATACATAATCACCTGTTGTACAATTCAATATCTAAATGAATGAATAATATAAAACTTGATCATGATAAAGGTTGCATTTTTCAAAATAAAATAATTAATACTTAGAACATAACATGTATCAGATATAGACATTATGAGAAGCCTTTTTCAATAAACTTTATTCTTATATGGAGTAAATAAAGCTAAGTAGCAGATACCGTTCTGCCCCCTTACCATGAACTCTTAAAGCAGGACAGTTTACGATGAGAAAGCGAGACGCCACATTACACTGCTCGTAGCGGCGTCTCGTTTCCTCATCGTAAACTGTCCTGCTTTAAGAGTTCATGGTAAGGGGGCTGTACTTTAAAGGCTGACTAGTAAAGATTTAAAATAATATTTTTATAAAAGTCCTGTAAATAAAAAAGAATAAAAAAAAAATATATTTACCTGTAGTATACATCAGGGGCTTCAATTTTTTTAGGTTCATTAGGTTTTGATGCCAAGTTTTTACATTTCGCACAGACCTGAAATTAAGCCAATGAAGGTTTAGGTAGCTATATGAGTAGAGCTTTCTGCAAGTTATGTAAATTGCGTCTTATTTCTATAATTACCTTTACTTCAGCATTTAATTTAGATAAAAATATTTTGTGGTCTAGACATTTTGAACAGTAACTAAAATCACAACTAGGGCAGCCTTTCTGTAAACAATACAAACGGCCAAACTAGATTTTTTTTAAACATGTGTTTATCGCGGTGCTGTGCTAAGAGTAAAGAAATAATAATATAAGGTCAATGACATATGATTCTTATTTAATTATTATTAAGCTCACATACCTCTTTACGAATTAGTGAAAACGATTTCGTACAGGAGTTGCAAGACATTTTTATGTTGAGTTAGCAAGCATTCCTGAAATGTCAGACCGTTTGAAATAAGAATTGAATTGTTTAAATATACAGAAATCCAGGATGACAACAGTTTATTTACTCCTGTATACTGACTCAAATAAAGTTAGGAAAACTCTTAAAAGTTTAAAGTAAACAAGTACTTTTTATGTGTGATGATTCGTAATGTCAGCTTAAAAATGATTGTAATTTGCTCAGACATAGGAATATATATTATATGGACCGGTTATACCTACAAAAAACGGGTGCCTACTGCCTAGGCGTACCTACTGTCGCATATGTCGCAAAACATGGCAAAGTGGCAAACATCATAAGGGATGCTCCAGATAGAATGGTCAAAGGTCATCGATATCGATAATTTTTTTTTAACGATTTTATAATATGAATTAACTTTCGAAAAGGATGTTCCATGTTAGTTTACATATTTTTAGGGATCCGTACCTGTACAAAATGTAACTTCTAAGTCAACGAAATTAAAAGATACTTCAACACTAGAGAATTTCAGCAAAATGAAACAAGTTGAAATAGTTAATTATTATAATTAATCCAGTTTTTTTTTTTTTTGCGGAGCTCGTTACGAAGTTAAAGCCAAACAGGTCGACCGCAATTTATTTACTACTATCAGTATCTATCAGGTTTAATGTTAGCTTATTACGGCTGGTCCGCGAATAGGCGCGCACGTGAAACGCGTCTGATGGCAGTCTCCCTACCTAAAATACTCATATTTAGCCAAATTTGGTTAGGCTGGAGAGCGACAAAAGTAAGTTGCGACAAGGGCTTGGAAGACTTTGTATAGTTAGGTATTATACCGACTAGGTTTAATCATTGCCCTTATATATATAAACAAGTACCTAAGTTGTAGTGGTAGTAGAAAAAAAGGCCAAATATGTTATCATTTAATAAACAAAACAACTTTAATCATTATTCATAGAAATCGGTGCGACACTTTATCGTTTATTTTCTTTCAATGGTACCTGAACCTTAAATGTATATAACACTTCTAATGAGCAATAATCGGTGATTTATATTATGTTCGACATTATTTTCAGTATAAAATAGATATCAGTGTTATCAAATTCAACGAGAAAGTGTAATTATGTAGGTATAAATAATAATGCTCTAAACGTTTGTTGTAATTAAAGAGGACTGATATTACTTTCTGATTTTTATAAATTATAGTCCGGAAACCATGAGATGCGTAAACTGGGCTGCATCTTGATAAAAAAATTTTAGTATTATTTGCTTGTCTTATGAAGACGTAAGCTTTCGGCAAGAGAAAGTGCAATTTCAAGGCGAACTTTCGAATTTCTTCTGAATATTTTTGATGCAAGGGTAATGCTTTGGTCTTAGCGATTTGCCTCCTCAAGCAACAGAGATTGTTCATTATTAATTCTAATTTTGTGTTCAATTCGTCAATAACGATTTTTAATAAAGCGGTGTTTTCCTTGCTCTGCGCCTAAAATAAAAATTGTTTAATAAATTAATCAAGATTTAGGCATAATCGTAGAGTCAATTAGGGTAGACTATTTCAAACTAGATTAAAACCAACATGAATTCAAACTAGATTAGTGTGTATAAATTGATAAAGGAAATTTGAAAAATTATGGACCGAGCGGGATTTGAACTCCTCTGGGAAATTATCGATAAAAGCAAAGTGGCACTCGCGTCACTATTGTTTGTTTACATTTAGGCATGTCAACAAACAGTACTAGTTCTGCTAGTAGTTTGTTGACATGCGAATTTGAAATTCGATGGATGCGAGCAGCGACACGGTGGCTCAGTTGGTTAGAGCAGCGCCACGGATCGGCGAAGGTCGCGGGTTCGAATCCCACTCGTGTCCATCATTTTTCAAATTTCCTTTATCAATTTAGATTCAAGCTTAGCATGGGCAACATGCTAAAATGGCACCTAAAGTCATATAGATTTGGGTTGGTATTATCGTTTCAGTGATTTATAGCTGTAAAGGTATAACACTGAGTTGGTAATCATAGATTCCAACAGATATACAGAATACCTGACGTCACCCTTAAGAGTTAAGACGTAAATACTAAAAGGGAACTTGAAATTCGATGGATGCGAGCAGCGACACGGTGGCTCAGTTGGTTAGAGCACCGCCACGGATCGGCGAAGGTCGCGGGTTCGAATCCCGCTCGTGTCCATCATTTTTCAAATTTCCTTTATCAATTTAGTCATTTGTAATTATTTTACCAAATAATTCATGAAAATGAACACTAACCTGTTGATATTAGAGGCCGATTTTCGTTCTTAGGTTGCTGGAAACTGGAAAAGTCACATTGATAATGTTTGTAAACGTATATATATTTGTGTATGCATTACAAAAAAAATAAAAAACTAGCAGGAGAAATAGCGGCACTTACCGTCTATCATGGATATATCAACTCGGTACTCCGTTATGGGTTAATACTATGGGAAATTCAACAAATATTAATAATGCTTTTATTGTTCAAAAAGAGTGTGTACGGGCGATTTGTGGGGCAAGCCCCCTAGACACATGCCGACCACCATTTAAAAGACTTAAAACTTGCCGGCTAGGTAGTTTCTTCAATAAAGGCACAAATTGTTTTCGGTCACTACACTGACGGGGACTAGTCTAGATTGAATCAAAACATAATATTTTGAAATGTAACGACACGAAAATTTGCCGGCACGCGATCGTGCGCAGCGTGCGGTGTGTGCAACGAAATCGAACGAACTCTTGCAAATTTCGAATCAGGAGCGGGGCCGCTCGGGGCGACACCTTGCGGGAATCTTCACGCAGTCGTGTGCCAAAGAAGGGGAAATAGGCGGGAATTGAATGACTCGCTAACTGATCACAATCGCGCGGTAAATTTAAATGTGTTATTAAGAGGCGCAACAATCTTAACTTTACCATCTCTATATATCTTTGAAATAGCTATGTTTGTAAAAAAACACCCCAATTTATTTAGTAAAGCTTCCGATCATAAGAAACACCTATCTAGAGACATAACTAAACTTGTTGTACCTAGACCATCAACAACATTATATCAAAAAAAATGTGCAGTTATGGCCATTAAGGTATATAATAAGATTCCAAAAACGTTTAGAGAACTTCCCCTAAAACATTTTAAAAATAAATTATGCGAGTGGTTAACAAAGCAATGTTTTTATAATATAAAAGAATATTTAGAATATAAGGGTATTTAGTTTGTTTATATTGTTTAATTATTTTAGCTGTATTGTTTTTTTTTCTTACTTTATGGATGTGTTTAATGTTGTCGCAACGATAGATGTAATTATTATTATGTAATTTTTTACATTGTAAATTTTGCATACCGAGTTATCGGTGAAACATGCTGTACTCTTTAGTCTTTACAAAACATTTTATCAACCTGTATTACCGTGTTTCTTGCAAATAAAGATTTCTATTTCTACGAGAGCTACACTGTATTATACTACACTGAGGGATTTTGGAATACAGGCCAGACTTCAAAATGGAGCTTAGATTCAGCTCTTAGTCTTCAAATTTAATAAAAAAAAAAAAAAGATACGATAACGCAATCACTCGACAGCTAATATACCATAAATCGATCAAAAAACATGGCGAAATCGGCACCCTAACACGTAATCGTGTCGTCACCGCTCAAATGTTGCCAGAATTAGCAAAAACAATCTACTTGTCATTTCGCTTTCCTTAACTTCACTAGTTAGAAAGAGAAAAACAGTAATTTGTTTTTACCATGTCGATTCCCTTAATATCTGTATAAGTAAAAGTTTATATAGAAGATTAGGGCGCCTCCATAGATATACCTCAATGGTAATTTGTAAGTCAAATTCAAAATCCCTCAGTGTAGTATAATACAGTGTAGCTCTCGTAACGTAAGAACAAAAATCGGCCTCTAATACTATTTTATAGGTTAGTGTTCGTTTTCATGAATGATTTGGTAAAATAATTACAAATGACTAATTATATTTATCACTATATACTCATATACACTGGTCGTTAAGTAATATTAGTTACGATTCGCTTGAAATTCGGTTTCTTCGGTTCTGCTAGTACTGTTTGTTGATATGTAAACAAACAATAGTGGCGCGAGTGCCACTTTGCTATTATCGATATTGTCGATTAATATAATTTACATACATACATGAAGTCACGCCTATTTACCAGAGGAGTTCAAATCCCGCTCGGTCCATAATTTTTCAAATTTCCTTTATTAATTTATACACACTAATCTAGTTTGAATTCATGTTGGTTTTAATCTAGTTTGAAATAGTCTACCCTAATTGACTCTACGATTATGCCTAAATCTTGATTAATTTATTAAACAATTTTTATTTTAGGCGCAGAGCAAGGAAAACACCGCTTTATTAAAAATCGTTATTGACGAATTGAAGAAAACAAAAGAATTAATAATGAACAATGTCTGTTGCTTGAGGAGGCAAATCGCTAAGACCAAAGCATTACCCTTGCAACAAAAATAATCAGAAGAAATTCGGAAGTTCGCCTTGAAATTGCACTTTCTCTTGCCGCAAGCTTACGACTTCATAAGACAAGCATATAATACAAATTTTTTTTTAATCAAGAGGCAGCCCAGTTTACTCATCTCATGGTGTCCGGAATATAATTTATAAAAATCAGAAAATAATATCAGTCCTCTTTAATTACAACAAACGTTTAGAGCATTATTATTTATACCTACATAATTACCACTTTCTCGTTGAATTTGATAACACTGAAATCTATTTAATACTGAAAATAATGTCGATCTCAATATAAATCACCGATTACTGCTCATTAGAAGTGTTATATACATTTAAGGTTCAGGTACCATTGAAAGAAAATAAACGATAAAGTGTCGCACCGAAGTTTTCTTATCCTAACATGGTTCATTTCTATGAATAATGATTAAAGTTGTTTTGTTTAATGATAACATATTTTGCCTTTTTTTTCTACTACCACTACAGCTTAGGTACTTGTTTATATATATAAGGGCAATGATTAAACCTAGTCGGTATAATACCTAACTATACAAAGTCTTCCAAGCCCTTGTCGCAACTTACTTTTGTCGCTCTCCAGCCTAACCAAATTTGGCTAAATATGAGTATTTTAGGTAGGGAGACTGCCATCAGACGCGTTTCACGTGCGCGCCTATTCGCGGACCAGCCGTAATAAGCTAACATTAAACCTGATAGATACTGATAGTAGTAAATAAATTGCGGTCGACCTGTTTGGCTTTAACTTCGTAACGAACTCCGCAAAAAAAAAAAAAACTGGATTAATTATAATAATTAACTATTTCAACTTGTTTCATTTTGCCGAAATTCTCTAGTGTAGAAGTATCTTTTGATTTCGTTGACTTAGAAGTTACATTTTTTACAGATACGGATCCCTAAAAATATGTAAACTAACATGGAACATCCTCTTTAAAAGTTAAATCATAACATAAAATCGTTTAAAAAAAATTCGATATCGATGACCTTTGACCATTCTATCTGGAGCATCCCTTATGATTTTTGCCATGTTTTGCGACAGTAGGTAGACACCCGTTTTTTGTAGGTATAACGGGTCCATATATATTCCTTTGTCTGAGAGTCCTCTACTCAATCATGAAGCAAGCAAGTATCCGATTTTTCGAATCCGCCGAGTCTCACCCGAATCCCTTGGTTGTAACGGCCGGCCGTTACACACCATCCCGGATATCCAAGACAAGGCGTCCCAGACGCGTACTCGATGAGCCAGATGATAGTACAACCTTGCTCCAGCAACGGTTGAATCCAGACACTATCAACACTTTACACGACCGACGCCGTCGAATACTAAGATCTCGCCGTCGAGGTCCGCCGCGATCGTTAACTATTAACGTAAATAACCCTCCCGTCCCTAGTACAGCTGGCCCGGGGCCGAGCTCTAGCTTATAAAACAGTCCCTAAATAATAAATCAGATCCAGCAGTCCCTTGTTGTTTTTGCATGTTAGTCAGCGATGCACCGAGTCGAGGTTCGAGTCCCGCAGGGGGCGCCCTCGGTAGCATCGCTTAAAGTCTTTATTAGTAGTTAGCCTGGCTGGAGGCTCCAGAAGTCTCGCCTTTATCCGGCTACGTCCAATAAGACCCCCCACGGGGTCGTCGACATTTAACCATACCGAAAAAAAAAAAAAAAAAAAAAGTCCTCTACTCAAGTTTATGCTTTGCTAACTTTGTTTGTGTTTGTGACGGCTTAGCTTTTGGTTTCGTGGTAAATAAAACAAGAATGTTGTATTATTTAATACTAAATAATTTCTTGTGAGGCATTACTGTATGCTTTCTTCATACTTTGACAATGATCGATCATGAATGATAAGGAGGCAAGGAGCAATACGTTTCGCGGGCATGCATAAATAATAGTAAAGAGGATGACTTTACATCTTATATTACCACCGAACATATTTGAAGTTATTGAAAGAGCAGGAATATCTACAGCTAAACAGATAATACTGCTTTCTATTTGGGATATTAAAAAGTTAACAAACTTAAGCATTGATGATATCTTGCTACTGAAGAATATTGTTACTGATAATGTATCACCTAGTACTATTACTGGCAATTTAATAAAGAATCATAACATAGAAGTTCCTAAAGTGTCTACTGGATGTAAGGGTATAGATACTGTATTGAAAGGTGGTTTACGAAGAGGTACAATAACGGAAGTGTATGGTGAAAGTGGATGTGGCAAGACTCAACTGGCATTACAAACAACTCTATCTAATTGGGACGCTGGATGTGTTTATATTTGTACAGAAGATTCATTTCCAACAAAAAGATTTGAAGAAATAAAAACAAACCTCCTTATGTTCAACTCCAAAATTGATTATGGAAAACATATTTTTGTGGAACATATAACTGAGGCTAATGATTTGCTATCTTGTATAAGTGTGCGTTTACCAAGGCTGCTCACCCAAATGAAATTGTCCCTTATAGTTGTAGATTCAGTTACAGCACCTTTCAGATGTGAGACTACCAATTATGTTAAGAGAGCTGAAAGCTTGAGACAAATAGCTATAATATTGACCTCAATAGCCCAGGAGCATAACTTAGCCATTCTCTGTATAAACCAAGTTACTGCATCCTTTGAGGATACAGAAAATGTTTTGCCATCCCTGGGTTTGGCATGGTCTAACATGGTTACTACCAGGCTAATGGTTAAGAAGACTTCAAAAATTGCAGATGGTAAATATCTGCTCAAAGATAATAATCATAAGCTAACTTTAAATCATAATATTTGTATACGAGAATTATCAATAGTATTCGCTCCAGATTTACCAAATACTATGGTAGAATTTGTAACTACTTCCAGTGGTATACAAAGCTTCTATAATTATAATTAAACCGCAGTCAACATTGTAACTGTTGCGTTCAATAAATTTTATTTCAGATAACCTGCATTCTTTAACTTATTAGTTTAGGTTACTCCGTACATTAAATTCACCTATCAAAGTTAAAGGTCCTGTTGGTCAAATCACAGTGATATTAGAGATAGTGCTATATGACTAAAATATTGGTAAGACTAAGCTATTAGAAATATTTGTTTACCAAACATGAGACATCATCATCAGCTCTCCCAATATATATATATGTCTCAAGCAGCAGACTGGGCTTTGTGGCAAAGCCCAGTCTGCTGCTTGAGACATAAATGAAGTGAAAAACCATGATCTCTGCACGTGCCCACCTACCTGAAAAATATGTTTGAAACATTTCCTACTCACACATTATAAAAATATTGAAAATAAATATTACAGCTGTTTGTCCTGTATTCAAAAAATGAATTTCGCGAGCTTTCTTTTTCGGACTAAAAGGCTACGGTGTGTAAATCATGTATTATAAATACCAAGTACCTAGTTCCCAATCCTACTAATTCGAAAAAAGGTGGATTTACATTAATATATTATAACTACCTCGTTTGTCAGCGAGACTGCTGAGCCTAACAGGTACAGGTTTCGAATCCCGGGTCGGGTAGTATAAATGGGTTTTTGCATTAAGTAATTTTAAGTAGTATAGATAGATAGAACATAGTCGATAGAACGAAGTCTGGATTTGTGCCCGGTTGATGGCATTAGGATCGCACCTTAATACATTGGGACCCTTAACCGCCGCACTCAGTAAACCAACACTAAGGGCGGCTTGCGTAACATAACATAAATACATTTAAGACGTACTAAACGCGTTTAAAATAGTTAAACATGATAAGCGTCTTGCACAACGACAAGTTTGTCGCTAAACATGTTAAAGAAATGGCAAAAGTTAAGTACCGAAAATCTGCTGTTTAACGGCGCTTAACGTGTTTAAGAACAGTGTATCTGTCAGTTTTGAATTCGATTTTAAGTTATGTTTATTTTATTGATAACTTGCGCAGTGTCGATACGTCATAATAATTAATACGTATTTATCACAAAATATATGGATTTGGATTTGATGGATTTGTTTACTGACGATGATGAAGAAATTGTAGATTACATAAATAGGCCCATCATAGTACTGCAAGTTTTTCCCCGGACCGATTTATTACACTCTTTCTGAAGATAAATTTATGCGAAGATTTCGTTTGAGCAAAGCGACAACTATATTCCTATTACTACTCATAGAACCGCAGTATTATTAATATTATTCGTATAAGGCTTCATTACAGAAAACAATAATATCTGCTTTTCCTTATTGAAATTGGGTGCTCTGGATCTAGTTATTTTATCACTCATGTTTAATACAAATTATAAAGTATAAACGCAAAAATATCGGACCTCGTACAAGTTAGCTCGTCAGTGAAATTGAGCTTTCATTCATGGTATTTTTGGTGTTTGTTACTAAACAATAACAACGAGTTTCGTTTTATGCAAAATTATGCGTATGTCATCGTGATAATCATAAGTATAATAACAAAATAATCGTCATGACGTGGAACAGAACGTAAAAAACTGTTTTACCGGCTTCCTAAACATATTTAGCTAAATAAGCCTTCCGTCGTCGTTGTGCAAGACGGCGTAAATATGTTTAAGTTAAACATGTTTAAGCATTTAATTGTGTTTAACTAATTTCATTTAAGGAGCTATTTAAGTCAAACGTTGCGCAAGTCGCCCTAAGTAAGGATTTCACAAAGGAGATCTTTACTTAGTGATAGTTTAAGTAATCATTAAATGTCTCTGAGTTTTAGAGCTGTAGCAAACCGTATGTATTCGTTACTAAGTAACGGGTACGCCATCTAGTACCGAGTAACGAAACGTTACTCACGAATACTTTTCGTTACTCGCATGTTTCGTATCATGGTTACATACGCTGTTTCAAACTACGGCAAAGTGAAAAATGCAGTTTGGCATGTAATGAATATGTATTATTTCTACAAATTGAAATTATGAATGCTGCATCTTATAATAAAATTATAGAAAGAACATGAAAAATATGTTCGCAAACTATTCGTAACGTGATTGGTTAAAAAAATGAAAATATATGTAATTTGTGCGGATATACTTCAAAAATATTTGAACCGATGTGCGCGCATTATGGTGTCAAAATTTCAAATATTCAAAACAAAGTTTTCTTTAACAGAGTACGCAGTAAAAAAAAAAGTATATACTTGTGAAAAAGTGTTTTCATAAAATTTTGCCACTATACAGTATGAAATAAACGAAAGTAACGAGTAACGATACGATAGTAACGAGTACTGAATGTATAGTAACGAATACATACGGGTACGTGATTTTTTCGTTACTTTTACACCTTTACTGAGTTTGGCGGTATGTTGGGACTTTTAACATAACTGGCGAGACGTAGGTGTACTACCATAGAGAAAATAAGTATATAAGTAAGTATGTAAGTATCTCATTAGTCTATGGTACTACATACCTCTGCCTATTTTTGTTCTGTAAAATAACTTCATTTTATACTATAATAGGTGATTTTTATTTAAATATATTATTTTTGGGGGAACCTTGTTGAATTTTCATTTGTGTTTAATCATAGGTTTAGTATTACCATAGACTAATCAGAATAAGACCACCAACCTCTAACAATAGACTTTGTTCACTAGTTTCCCCAAACTGTGTAGGAAGGTCAAGATGGCGTTACTGTGCGCGTACTTACAAGTAATAACAATAATTTCTTTACTAATTGGCTTATAAGAGTGGACAATAGATGGCGATGTCATAAATGTTGAAAAACTTAGTATACAAATTGACTTGTGCGTAATTGGAATAGATGGCGCTGTCGTAAATGTTACAAAACTAGATCATAAAGGACAATGCCAGATCCTGCCCTAGCCATTTACAGAATATATAAATCCACGAAAATAATTGTAACGACTACTGGACTTTTTCATAACAATTTGTTTTTCTTTAGAACTTGCGGATTTCAAATCAATGTTAAAAGGAATTCAACCCCGGAAATTCCCTTTTGCCATTTCCCCTATTCTATAACTATCTGCGTTTCTTGTTACGCTTGAACATATCTAGGTAATAAAAATTAAATTACATAAAATAATTAATTATAGATTAAATGAAAGCGAACGTATGCATTACGTTGTACGTAAAAATCATTAAAGATTATGCAAATAATTATGTATTAGAAAAATGTTGCATAACAATTAGTTTCGCATTCATGGATTTTGTATAACGAAACGTTATTGAAGCGCATGCGCGTATTAGTCTTATGTCAAAGTTAAAAGTATGACATTGACATTAATTCGCTCCAATACTATTTTTAAATATAAAGTACGTTATTGAAGCGCATGCGTGTATTAGTCTTATGTCAAAGTTAAAATTATGACATTGAAATTCATTCGCTCCAATACTATTTTTAAATATAAAGTACATACAAGTACATATAAAAAATACAAGATTATACGTTCTTAAACAATAAACGCAATGTATGAACATCTATTTTACTAATTTATTATATATCAATATTGACTTGTGGTTTATAACACTGACTGCAGTTTTTATGTCACTGTGATCAAATCACAACTTCTACTTATACTTTTTGAATCTTTTTATGTTCATATTATAATATTATGTTGATGTGTGACACAATTTTTAATAGAAATATTTTGGCCACGCACAACGTCAGCTCCTCGTATTTTACTTCAATTCAAACCAAAAAATAAGCAAATTTGTAACTTAAATAGTTCGTCTTCCGGCTGATAAAAATAATCAAATGTGTTAAATAGTGTAATCAATTTTAACATTTTTGCCATTCAACGTGGCAATGCTGCCAGTCTTCTGGGCACGTTTCCTTTTGACAACGATGAGGAAGAATACTTCGATGTTTTTTAATTTTAATTTTTTATTTAAGTTGTAAATAGTTTTTAAAGGAGGTAGAATTTAAATGTGTATATGTATATAATTATTTCTCTTATAATAAAGGTTTTATTTCTAGTATCAAGTTAAAAAAAAAAAAGTATTTTAACAGTTGGCATACAATTCTAAAATGCAAATTCACCGTGTCTTAACGTTTCTTAAACAATAAACGCAGGTTTGGAACATCTATTTTGCCAATGAATTTAATGTTAGAATAGTCTTGAAATATGTAACCCTGATCGCAGCTTACATGATGCTAAGATAAAATCACGGTAATATAAATCACTTTTTGAATCTTTTTTTCAAATTTCTAGAACATTCCACTGATACAAGAACCAAAAAATAAAACAACTACGTATGAACTGAATTATCTCATTCGAATCCACAAAATATTATTTTATGATACGCCTAATATCACGAAGTAATTATAAATATTATGATAATGGTGGATATATTTATGAAAAATGGTCGCCTAGCAGTAGCCGAGTCGTATTATTTTAATTGAGTTTAATATCAGTTGTCATACGATTCTAAAATTCAAATTCACCGCGTCATAACGTTTCTTTAACAATAAAAGCAGGTTTGGAACATCTATTTTGAAAAGATTTTAAGTGGTAGAATAGTCTTACAGTATGTAACACTGACTGTAATGTACATGGTATTGGGGTCAAATCATGATATATAAGTTCACTTTTTGAATCTTTTTATGTTAAAATTTCTACAACATTCCACTGATACAAGAACCAAAAAGTAAAACAACTACGTATGAACTGAATTATCTCTTTCGAATCCACTATATATTATTTTATCGTATTATTATTAATTAAATTGTAAAACCATATTAAGTAAGTCTTGCACTTATTACTATCAAATATTAACAAATCGCACGTTAACTGCTTCCAAAAATAAAAAAATAAAAAGCTTTTATATATCAGAAATAGTTTAAAAAATTGTAAAAAAATAATGTCTACCACAAGGATTAGAACTTACGACTACTAAAATGAAAAGCAGAACCATAATCGACTGAACTACCATATCTTCTTACATTGTATCGAATTTTAAGTTCCTATTTCTTTTAAGTCGATTAGAAAAAATACATTCAAATACATTCCAGCAATGAATTTAAAAACTATTATAGATAAATAAAAAATTAGGTAAACTTACAAGTATTACTGATAAAATAGCTCGCGGAACTTGTGCTATGAATGTGACCACTTTTTCATCTAAATCGGCCCTGAATCAACTTCAAATACCTTTTAACATGTCCTATATAGTGTTGGCTTTAACCATTCACTCACTAACTAATCATCAAAAAGCATTAAAATATTATAATTAATAATAATTATATTTTTGATGTAAATAAAATATTTAATTTCGTAATAATTATTATGAAGTAAGCGTATGTATGTTCTTTATGAGTGTTCATATAATCACTATCTCATTTATTTCCGCGCCATCTATCTGTGTTATAATCAACAAGTTCATAAAGAGAAGGTTCAGTTTGTTGTTGTATCCGTAAACTAGTCTAAAAATACGCGATCGTGATTTTTGGAACTCCTAGTGACATCTCTGATGGCATGGGGAACTAATCGATCTTGGGTTGCTGTTTTGTTAAGACACCGCCCCTCTTCTATACTTATTTTCTCTATGGTATTACAAATACAAAGCAGTCAGTGTCTGTGGTAAAAAAATCCCCCACGCACGGTACCTACTATGACTGACATTGGCAGCAATAACTCAGTTTAAAAAAAAACTGTGAAAAATATTTAATATAAGAGAAATAATTATATACATATACACATTTAATATCTACCTCCTTTTAAAACTATTTACAACTTCAATATAAAATTAAAATTAAAAAGCATCGAAGTATTCTTCCTCATCGTTGTTAAAAGGAAACGTGCCCAGAAGACTGGCAGCATTGCCACGTTGAATGGCAATACTGATTCTTTGACCTAAAAACAAACCAGCCCTCTGATCACGCGAAGCATCGACTAAACGTTTTGAAAGATCTTTAAATAAGGCTCGGGCGCTCGGACCCCATGGCCCAAATGTTTCGACGCCAAACGGCTCAAAAATACAATTCCCAATCAGATTATTGTATTTTCGCCGCTTAAGGGTCTCCGCAGCAGCAGCAGCAGTGCCAGCGCAAACTGCTGATCCCAAAACATGAGAAGGTGCAAGGGTATCGACGCACGTTGCGTCCCACACCGAAGGCCTTCCTAATTTCCATGGCAACAACGACATACCATCTGGTCTCTTTCCATCGTCACGTACCTAGCCATTTGGTTCTAATACAGCTGGTACGCCGGCGGTGACAAGAGCACGACGGATGATGTCATTCAAGGTAGCGTGTCTTGGTATGCGACCAGCACTCCTACTGCAGGACAGACCATGCCGTCCGAGGCTGTCGACTGCTTCACCACAGTGACATTGATGAGGAGCAACACTAGGAGCCCCTAAGCGCAAACTAGTAGCTACGCGGAATGTGTTGTCGTCCAACATTGTTCTAATGTTGTCTACGGAAGTGCCTGTAACCAAAGATCCGACTCCCATTCAGCCACAGCCAGCAGGCGAGCGCGCTCAGCAGTATTGATTGACGTATTAATCAATTCATTCCGTATCAATCTGCAGAGCAGCTCGTCCCACTGCCTTTGGGTGAAAAGCTGGTTCGGGAGATCAGTATTTGGGCAAGCCATTTTCCAAGCTGACACTGCCTCAGTTAAGCACGATACCTCAAAATTAACCAAGCAAGAAGCTAGAATTCTCCTGGTTAATTTTTCAGTACTGTGGACTGAGGAGAGAAATGCCGGTAAATCTAAATTTGAAACTGTACGAACTCCTAAACCACCCAAATGGACTGGAAGCGTGGCTTGGGACCAAGCTCGGTCGTCCAAGGAAATATTCAAAATCGACGTTAGGGTGGTCCGGATAATTTGATCATTTTTTTCCAGAAGCTGGGTATGCTTTCACAATGGGGTTGACCGCAGATTGTAAGTAAATTTTGGGCCGAAACAGCAATATCGAATCAAAGTAATGGCCGAATGCATGGTAATTTTGAAAAGTCTGTCCGAAATTATATTGAAATTTTGAATTTTTTCTTCTATAAAATCTGGATAGGATTCTTCCAAAATAGGAGACCCTAGGAGACGTAGAGAACTTCTATTTATAATTTTAATATTGGGAGCTATTTCATTTAATTTTGCTAAAGTGTCTTGTCTGTCGGTAGTGTCCGAGATAAAAATTACACATTTTGAAAGATTGAGGTCCAAACCAATAGAATTTAATTTGTCCTTTAGAAACTCGAGGTCTTTCAAAACTGTCTCTACGTCACCTCCTAGAGTTCCATCATCGAGATACCATACATTGAATTTAGAATTTAACTGTTTAATTATAGGATGGATGGCTAGGCTGAAAATAACTGGCCCAAGAGGATCCCCTTGTTGGCAGCCAACTGCTGATTCCAAAAGGTTGTCTTTATATACTAATTTTGATGGGTTTCTATAACATTGCCAAAGGTAACTATAAATTTTAGGGATTTCATTTTTAACTTCTGCCAACAAGGAGTCCCTGTTAACAGAATTAAATGCATTTTTAATGTCAACCTTCAATATGACCTCACCTTTCCCACAATTTAAAAAAGTTGAAAGGGAATGTACGGCAGCCTCACAGCCCCCTCTTGAGCCAAAACCTAGCTGAAGGGGCTGGAATTTGTCCGAAAGGGCTTCATTATAAAATTTGCAACAGATTTTGGCTGCCATACGCCGATAAGTGCTTCCTACGGCAATGGGACGAATGCCACCGTCCTTTTTGCGTAGGACACATAAGTTGGCCCCATACAAAATGTGGACGATGGACTCATTCACATTGCCGGAAAGCATTATATTTATCAAAGCTGTAAGCTCCTTCAAAAGTGCCTCACCAGCTTCACCGGCGCCGGCGCCTGGGCACGTCAAATCCTTTAGATGTTGAGGTGTCAGGCCGTCGAGTCCACCAGCTGAGCCACTTCGAAAGGAGCCCATGGCTGTGACAACATTTTGAGCTGTAATTTGAAGGGAGTGTGAAACTATATCTGGGGGGTCAGGAATAGAAAGGTTTGTGTTGTCTGTAGTAGTGGGCGTTGAATCAACGAACTAGTTGAATCAACGTTGATGTCTCTTCAACGGGATTAACGTTGACCGTGTACAAATCAACTCGTTGAATTCGTCAACGACTGTCAACGTGTCAACTTCCTGAACGTAAATTCGCCTGAAGACCGGTTCAAGGGCTATGAATAAAATTACGAATGTACATAAAATTACTAAATAAAAAAAAAGTATAAAAAGCCAAAATAATGTAAATAAAAATTGTAAATAATAATTAATTAATGTACATAAAAATCAGATGATCTTCTAAATACGCCTGAAATTTGTGTTTTATAGCAAATTAATCAGTCAGTCCTAAGCCTGAAAAAAGTATGAAGGGAAAATCATCTAGAACCCTAGGTAGGTAGTAGGTAAAATCATCATAAAACGTTATCCAATTTCATTAGGTAAACTGCATCAAATTGTTCGTAAACTAACATTACAACAGCATAAGTTAATAAAAGCGTTTAGGCGTTTATCGTTCATGCAAGTTGACGTTCGTAACACGTTAACTCGTTGACGAAATTAACTAGTTGATGGACTAGTTGACAAACGCAAATCAACGTTAACGTTTCGTTGACGGAAAAACCTTCAACGACCCATAGCTAGTTGTCTGTCAAAATATGACTGACACCACTGACACTGACACCGCTAGAGACATGTGACAGTGACAGATACAATAATAGCATGTTTTGTAGATGTTTGCGTATTTATGTTAATCTAAATGAAAATACCTTCAAGTGTTTAATGACCTAAATGCAAAAAAGCAGATATTATTTTCAACTAAATATCATATAGCAGACTTATAATTGCATAGTTCTTTTAATAGTCTCCTTCAATGGTTACAAATCGGGTTTTACTTGGTATTTGCTCTGTAGCGATACACTTTCACCCCGCAGGCTCGAAACCTGCGCTCAATGCCAGTCGCGCCGCCGTTCGATACGCAAGTGTATCACCGACCTCGCCCAGTAGAAGGAAAATGGTGTGTATTCGCACATCATTATTGCACAGTTTATTATCTACATGATTAAATAATAACTTAGTTTTTAACTGTTTGTTTTGTAGGCAGACAAACTAACTCAAGAAGAGCGTGACACACAGCTGCAGCCTCTGTTGCAATCTGGCTGGAAAGTGCAAAGCAACCGGGATGCTATTGAAAAGGAGTTTAAATTCAAGGATTTTAACCAGGCTTTTGGCTTTATGACTAGAGTGGCACTACTGGCTGAAAAAATGGACCATCATCCAGAGTGGTTTAATGTTTACAACAAACTACAAGTAAGCTATTTAATTTAATAAATATAGGTAAAAGTTTGAGTTCAATGTCATGTGTTCAATACACTGTGAAGTTTAGTAATGATAATTTAATTACTGTTAGTCATGAACAAAACATATTATGCAGAACATTTATAGCCTTATTGTTTATTGTTATTATACTTAAATAAGATTTTGTAGTGTTCATGGTGTATTAAAAATAATATTTAGATTGCAATTTGAATAAAAATAGTATTTTAGGAAATTGTTCTAGGTATCATAGAATTAAGGACTGCTTATTATGGTAAATTTGCTCAAGTTTTGGTTAAGTAGGTGTATAGCTTAAAACTAATCTACTATTTAAAGTAATGCCTATTATATCCTAAAGAGTAGGCAAAGTTGATAGTTTAATTAAACTGTAATTGCATCACCTTCCCACTGCTGGCAATGGCCTCTTCTCAGTATTAGTAATTCTAATAGTGTAATGGTTTGCACAGACAGTTATTAAGAATTATATGAATTGTTGTTTATTGCAGGTAACTTTGTCTTCACATGATGTCAATGGTCTAAGCAAAAGAGACATTAGAATGGCTACATTTATGGACAAAAACATCCACTAACTTGTTTGAATTTAAATTAAGTTGTGTAACAATATAATAAAGAAATTACAGGCCAAAACCTGATTGTAATTGTATATTTCATTGTTGTATATAGTTAAACTGCAAGATATAATAAAATGTAACTGATCAATGTTTTAAGGTTTTTTATTAGCTTTTACTTTTATTTGTGTAGCTATAGAACAACTAATAAATTAAGATGTTTTAGAGCATCTTATTATTAGTTGATTACCATTAAAATGTTTTCATTATGTGTAATGTGAGTGTCGAAATCGTTTCTTCTACAGATTAGGGTGGAAATTACAACCAATACAAGTCACTATGATAATAAATTTACGTAAGTAGTACCTACGTATCTACTAGTCTATGACCATATAAACATACAGTCATATTGTAATTAGTTTCTTCAAGATCTTAATGTTATCCCTGAATGTTAGTTAAACAATCTAAGGGAAAATAAGTAGGTACACATTGAATTTAACACAACTTACTTGCCTTGTTAGGTACGTACTCGCATCCTTGTACTACAAGTCGGATCACAAACATCCAAATCACGATTTAATGAGTTTAGGTAAGTAGTATAAGTAGGTATCTACAAGAGATAAAGATGTTTTAGGTAATTCGTCTAATACTTGAAGGAGTATCTAACATACGGCTAATGATGTCTCGAAATTGTAATTTAGTAAATTACATTTTCGAAACATCATTAGCGGTATGTTAAAGGTCTCTTTCCATTCATTAAGTAAGGGCAATATACAAAGTACAATAAATACTTAAGAGTCGAGGGAGATAGAATAATAAAGAACGTACCTAGCTGTACCGGCGGTGGGTTAACAAGTAGTTAGGAACCAAATTAAAGTAGTAGCACAGGTAGATATCTCGGCAATATTTAATAGTCATTTATTGTTAGAAGGTATAAAAGTAGATTTTCGTCTTCAATATTATTCTGCAAATTAAGCTTGTTTCTTAACATAGCAGGGACAAGTCCTTCTGTCATTGAATGGTTCGGTTTCAAATACGGAGGTGCATGGGTAGGCTCGTTCTATCATCCTCTTTAATTCCAAAGCATGCTCCAAGCCTTTTGTTTCGCATACCATTTTCATCTGAAATCCATAATTACATTCGTAGAAGGTTATTCAAAAGCTCAAAATACTGGCAAGCATTTTGACTCGTAGGTGAATTCAACGCAGTGCAATTGCAACATGCTTTCGATAAAAACCAACATGACACAATACGAAAATCGTTGGTTTTTACCGTCTTAAGTTACCAGAATTGAACCTACGGGGCCTATGCGATTAGTAACATGCCGTTCACAAGTATCACATTATAATTAGGATGATAACACAACATAATTAGGGTGATGTATTGCTAAAGTAATGCGGCAACAAAATCTATCAGTTTCTTACGTTATGTTTAAATACCTAAATACAAACCTCAACATAATATTCCTCGTCCTGTGTCCACGAATTGTCTTGAAAGTGACGATGCATATTATATCTTCCGTTTGCGAGAAGTTTCATCAAATTAGCCTTTGATACTGGGTCATTTCTAACACCAACCTAAGTGATAATAAATCGTAAGAAAACAGACACATTCTTTCCCATATACGTGCGATGTAGCGTTTCGATCAATCGAAAGAAAATCATGATGATCGATCTTAGGACCTTACCGATTTGTAGGTATCTGCTTATGATATTCAAGATTGCATTTATGTTTATGTTGCGCTCTCATCATCATCATCATATGAATATGATGTACACTTGAGATCCGTCGTTACAATTGGTCTAGTGCGACGGATATATCGTAGGAATACTTTAAATAACACTTCTACTACCAAGTATTTAGAATAAAATAATTTCTTACTCTAAATTTGATGAGGCGTCCTTCGGCGGCCAGTCCCCTTTCCAAACAGCGATTCAACATGATATTATCCACATTTCCTCCGGTCAAAACTAACACAACACTAAAAAATTAAATATTAAGATCAGTGTGCTTACCTCAATGTAGCTACTTATATATATTTTTGTGTGCCATATTATAGCTGCAGAACAGAGGTACTTACCTCTATTCTGCATATGTTTATTCCGTTTATTTATAAGTACCTAGGTAGATATATAATTTTGCTGATCAGCTTGTGCTTTTTAGGCGTGAGCGCGCTAATTTTAGTAGATTATTACACGACGTGGGGTCTTACTTTTCAAATAGGTCTTAAAAATCCATTAGGTATACGTAGGTTAATACTTCATGAGGTAATTGAACTATGGTTACGTACTTCTTTAATTTAAGCTCAGGTACGAGGTTTCCGATCACGACAGCCAATGTGCACGCTCCAGCACCTTCTACTACGAATTTCTCTCTCTCAGTTAAATGTAACATTGCACGAGCGATCCAGTCGTCCTTCACAAGGAGCTGTGAACAAAAGTACCTCATGATATGTTTGGTCCGGTGTGACTAGTGCAGACATTACCAAAATTGCAAACACTGGCTAAATATTGGCTAACCATATTTTCACAAGTTCGCAGTTCAGACGCACGCGTGCTGATTTTCGGGAAAGTGATTTACTTTTAACTTATTTCCTGATATTTGGCTGTCACTGCATTATTTTAAAAATAAAGGATCGGATTTATACGTACCATTTTGTCCAAAAGCGGTTTAGCTGTTGCAAATGCGTTACAACCGATGGTATTAACAGTTACAGCATCTGCCAAGTTCGTTGTCGTGGGTAGTGTAGTTAGTTCTTCGCTTTCCAAAGAGTTGAAAAAGGTTGGCATGCTCTCAGGTTGGACCCCCTAAAAGAACATCGGGTAAACAGGTTTTTTTTTGTTTTTTGCTCTACGCTAAGATTTTCTCCTCTGTATTGTATCCTTGGCTCAGGCATTACGGTAAAATTTACAGCGGTCGCGGGGTTTACTGCCCAGGTTACGATAGAGTTGGAGAGTGTACTTATAGCCTCTCGTGAAGGATCTATAATAGGTACATAATAGTTAATAGGTATAGATATAACTTACGTAGACAAGTACAGAAGGTTTCTGATGTTTGATGACTGTAGCCACAGCGGCGGCCAGCCCTCCGGACCCCACGGGCACAATAATTGCGTCAAGGAAGGGCGTTGTTTCTAGGATTTCTAGAGCAAGGCTACCATAACCGGCGAGAATGTGTGGATGATCACGCCTGAGATTAAATGTAGGTATGTGTTAATAACAGCAATGCACTTATTTTCGTATTTAGTATCTAGGTTTTATTTAGAAACTATAATTATATTTCCATACCCATTGATGTATGTAAGTCCTTTGTCTCTTGCCAGAGCACGCGCATATTTTTGAGCTTCCATTAAGTTAGTGCCCTGCACAACAACTTTAGATCCGAAATAGTGGCATCTTTGCATCTTGTCAATAGCCACAGTCAAGGGCATCACAATGATGGTGGGGATGTTGAGCTTAGCTGCATGGTAACTGAGACCAATACCCTCGTTACCGATCGACGCCATTACCACGCCAAGCTTTTTCTTGTCAAGTGGCAACTGTTGGAGCGCATTCAAAGACCCTCTTTCTTTGAAACTACAATAAATAAAATAATGATTATGAAATAGATCAGTCAATGAAATACACTTAAATAAGTGAAATCAAGATTACTTACCTTCCGGACCTTTGCATAAATTCTAATTTATAATGAAGATATATACCGAATTCCTGTTGAGTGTGTGCCGCCTGAAATAGGGATTAGCCTTTAAATTAATATTTTCTAGTATGTGTAATGGTTACAGGTCGGTCTTAATGTTTGCATTAAGAGATAGGTAGGCGAAAAGGTAGCAGGAGCCTGGGAGGCCAACGGCTACTCACGGCACAAAACAGACTGATGCATCACCAATAGATAAACGGTTCCGCGGCGGAAGCGTCTGGTGTTATATATAATAATAATAATTGTTTATTAGACAAACACTTAGTCTCAGTACAAGAAAATGCGTAAACATACAAGTTGTTATATAGATGGGGAACACTGAACACTGTATGGAAGTAGCAGTGGGCCCCAAACTAGGCGTAGTCTAGTAGTATCTTGGTGGCCCAGACACGATAGTATTAGCTGGCAAATTGCTATCCGTTAGCGCACTACAGTATTACACTTGGACTTAAAACTAGAATTAAACAGTTTCACTTCGATAGATTATTATAATCTACCGAAAAATAATGCGTTTAATTTAGGTAGATAGAATGTTACGGTTTACAATCTTTCGATAGTTTACAATCTCGGAAGATATATTATAATCTAATGGTACAATTTTGCGGCAACATATACTTACAATACATGCACGCACATCATTAATAGCGTGGCTCTAGGGCCAGACTTTTAGGCTGGCCACCATTGATAATTAAATGTAATATGAGAAGTGGCTGTGCGAGGTAACTACTAATATTTCTTAACAATCAACTTGCGGGACTTGAGACCTACCAATACCGGCGTGCTGACAAGGTGTGGTCTTATCCTTTCTGCCGCTTCAGTGATATCTTCATATTTGATGATCTTGGGGTTTTCAGGATCACAATATTCATCGAAATCTTCCTATAACACGGTTACAAAGACGTTAATCTACATTCTAATTTCTAATTAAAAACCACACCATTGCGGTATTTTAATCGGAATCAAAATGAATATTGTTGTTACGGCACAATATCAAGTACTTAGGTAACTCTAATAAACAAAGAAACTTATTTCTACATTTATAGGAGTAGATAAGCTTAGAAAGTAAGGATTAAATTAAGACTTTTATTAAAAATATTTTACGATAAGCCTAAAACAGTAATTAACCATGCCTTATAAAATACGCTTTCCAAGGAACTACTTGCATTAGGTAATATATTGCGTCATCACTTATCAGAGAACCTGTTCCATATTATCTGAAGGTTAGGTTAGGTTATGTGCTTTTTAAATTTTTAGTTTTACTCTACGTTTGAGATGGACATGTGAAAATATCGTAGCAACTGTCGTCAAAAATATACCCACTTCTTCTTTTTAGCGTATGGTTCATGAACAATCTGGTGGAGTTTAAACCGTAGAAAAATCTCTCAAGGCGTTCGCCTTTACGAAACGTTCCGGAGTTACTGATGCGACCCGGACATAACCAAAAGCAATGATCGCTTGGCCGACCAGTCAGTACATCTCTAGGTAGAAGCGTATTGAAATAATTCAACAAAATAATTCATATTCGTACTATCAAATATTGGTTAGGTCAGGTTAGGTAAGAACTAAGAACAGCCACCATCTCAAGGCACTAGCCGATCGAGTACATCGACCGTGCCACGCCAGTGGTAGAAATGCAAAATACTCATCGATGTATTTTCAAAACTTACTTACCGACTGTCTTTAGTAAAACCTAGAATTTACCAAATTCAGATGGTAAAAGCCCGGAAAATCATCATACTTAAATCATAAAAATCCTAACATTTACCAATCGATGTTGGTAAATCTGCGGATTTTCTAGTAAAACCTAGGTTTTACCGATATACAGGAACTTATATCCAATTGATTGCTATTATAATAATCTCCTACTAAAAAGTGTGTATATTATTTTATAATAAGATACCTAGGCAAACAGTTCAGTAAACCAAACCAATGAAACATTTCACATGTTGTGGACCAAGTGATAAATTGGGTCACTTTTCATAATGCCCGGGCATTATGAATAATGACAAAGTACCTAAGGCGAAATAGTAATTATGATTTGAACTTCCTTATTTATCACATTGCCTAGACATTATGGACATTGCCATATGATTTTCGGGCAATCTGATTATACCCTGTGTATGTTACTTTGCATGAGGTGGAGAACAAACGCGTGACACGCACTGACGCGCGTTACGAGCGAACGTCAACCGGCTCTCATGTTTTTGTTTATCATAATTAATATCAGCTTATTTCACTGCTGGACCTAGGCTCTCCTATGGCATGCCACTGAGCTCGATATTTGGCCTTCCGCTTTCAACCGCCGCCAGCCATTTTGCGAATATCGTTGCCCCACCTAGCTGGAGGATGTCCTACACTACGTTTACCGTCGGGTCGAGTCGGGGTCTCCACTCCAGAACACGTTTTCCCCAACGGTTGTCGGTTCTGCGACAGATGTGACCTGTCCACTGCCACTTCAGCTTGCTAATCCGGTGGGCTATGTTGATAACTTTGGTTCTCTCTCGGATATCTTCGATTCTGATCCTATCCTTCTCAGAAATTACCAACATAGCCCTTTCTATATCTCGCTGAGCGACCTTATATTGGTGGATCAGTCTCACCGTCAGTGTCCACTTCACATGTCTTAACGGGTAGGACGCACTCTTTGAAGACTTTCATCTTAAGGCTTTGTGGTATGGGCGATGAGAAGACTCGATATAGTTTCCTTAATGCTACCCAACCTAGCTGTATTCTTCTTCAGGCTTCTTTCTCAAAGTTTTTCTTATCCACTTGTAATACTTGTCCGAGGTAAATGTACCTGTGAACCACTTCGAGAGTAATTCCGTCAAGCGCAATTGGTTCCGGTATGACATGTTGGTCGCAGCATGTGTAACAGTATTTGTTTATTGCATAAATACTGATGGAGGTGGAAGGTTATATTTTCGTGATTCTGTGTCAAATCATAGTGAAAGACAATTGTTATTGTGTTATTGGGCTATTAGTTCGCAATGGATAAATCAAAATTAGTCGACATGATTCGTTGACAGTAATAAAATCAAGTTTTAATTATTCTGGCCCGTAAGTGGTTAACATTTTAATCATTCTCGGACGATTTGATTATTTCAATAGTTATTATCACACTGCTCTTTCATATTGGACATTTTTCGAACTGCGCGGGCATTTATTACAATCCTCTATTAATCACTTGGTCCATAACATTGTGGAGGAAGGGATGTGGAGTTCCTCCAACGAAAAGGAAGATCTTCCAACCAGGCGGTGGTATGCCTGGTGGGCCGCGGCGCCCCACTTCTCAACTCGGGGCTGGATATATAGCTAGCGCGTGTGATTACTTCGCTAGCGCGATGCAGGAATGTTATTCTGATTCGTCCTTCGACGGGTAGATGTCGCTACACCACTTCCCTCCAAGACTGGAAGTCGATGAGTGCTGCGGTATCCCAGTGAGTCGGGATGAGTGTGGGTGACTGCGTTGTACCGGTGAGGCTGATGTGCTTCTTACAGGAACCGGTGGTGCTGCAGTGTCCTTCCCTAGTTGCGTGCCCGAGGGTAGACCAGTCTGCGGCGATCGCTTGCAGGGTGTGGTTTACCCATGAAGGCTGAGAATGCTGGCTGGCTGCTGCTGTAGTGGAGAGGAGTGCGACGAAGGTGGTGATGATGCTGCTGCTCGAAGGTCGCTACAACATATATACTTAACACAATTTTATAAACTTTGTCGTTTTTAACCAAAAAATATTTCAGTAATATTACCTATAAAGAGTAATTAACCAAATTATTATATTTTAGGCCTCCCTTTCCCGCGCATTCACGTCTCGTAATAATAATGTTTTCTTTACCGAAATTCGGTCTCGGCGGCCGCTGAGCAGCTGAGAATAGCCAACTACGCAAGAGATATTATAGTTCACAAGTTTGCGCGCAAATACAGGTGCAATCCACTATTCCCTCACTCTCATAGTTTATGGGGGTGGTGGACCGACACGACCGGAGAAAGATTAGGCGCAGGACTAATGGCTTTACGTGGCTTCCGAAGTACGGAAGGGGCTCGACATGTGATAATGGTAACCCATCTCAAGACTGACCGCGGCGAGCACGGCTGATCTTCGCAGATCGACTGATCTACGCGATTGCAACGTAGCTACGACCCCTCGTAAGGAGTTACGAAGTGTTTTTTTCGTCTCGAATTAGGCGCGACTTCTTAAAATCTCTAGACTCGAGAAGTCTCGAGCAGAAACCCTTGTAACTAATTAGCCTACTAATACAGAAGGTCCTGGAGCTGTTAAACAGAAACCATGAATATCTTAAACTAAACGCACTAGGTTTTGGTTGTTACTTACATTGCGTCGAGACATTTCTTACAGTATATACTTGGTGGGAGTAAAGGTGAATGTTGCTAATCTTTCTAGGTCGGCTTGTTTGGATTTTTGTGAATTTAAAGCACAAGCAATTTCATTTCAGTGTTTCATTGCAATTGTTTGTTATTTTTGATGTTTCATGGTTACTGACAACTTCAGTTATTACATTGTGTCCTCATCAAATAAAGTTTTCTTTTTTCGAGTTCCATACCAAATAGGTACCTATTGATTACCAAACTTTATAAAATTAAAGTCCGTGTTAAAGACAGTAGATAATAATGGAGCTTTATTGCTGGTTTTTAGTTACGCTATTTAACTAGGTATATGAGTAAAAATATATCATACCTAATATTAAACTAAGTTATCGAACGGTAATAAAGCAAATGTCAATGTGATTAGGTATACTGTATATTTCTTATTGATTACATTTCTAGTTTGCACGTTTATCAAAAAGTCAATTTTTTTTTCGGGAAGCAGTAGCACATACTAATCGGCTGGAATGTATTGTCACAGAAGTCACAGATGCCAGGGAACAGCTTGTCCAGCACACGTTTTAGTGTATACGCGTGCCTCAAGTCTTTGGTTTCACATTGAATGCTTATCTGGTTAACAAAAATGATAAACTTAACATTGACATCGAATGGTTATCAAATTAACTGTTAATATTTAATTAAAATACATATTAATTGTTAATATCATAAGATGTTTTGTGTCATAATCTAGGTATAATTAAGACTCCTAGTCAAAGTAGGTTAGCGTCATGAGGCTTGAAGAATTTTCTTCAAACTTCTCCAGAACCTATTTTGGAAAAAATATAAAGAAAATTCAACGTATTTATTTATTTGTAGGGGCTTTCTTACTACTTATTCTAAGACTACCTCCATCGACATTGGAATTTGCCCAATGAACGGCACTTAGACTCGTTCCGTTATGTTATGAAATTTATACTATCTAGCGAAATCGAGCACGCGCACGTGGACTTATTTATGATATGTAGGCACACACTGTTGATGGAGGTAGATAAATAATAAGTTCAATCTTACATAGGTATCGACCAACTTGTCTTCCATCAGCCATTCTCGTTCTACCTGACAATCGATTATACTGCACCCTAACTTAGCGATCACCTTTAATATTTTGTTAAGCTGGATGTGATGTGCGCCTATCAGACGAGCCTAAAACAAGATAAGTTCTTACTGACATGCTTACACAGAAAATAAGTCAATATTCAAGAGGTTGTTCTTACAAGCACTGTTACATAACGGCCTTCCACCGCTTTCCCGCGCGCAATCACCCACGTCAACGGCAGGACACCTATATTTCCACCCGAAATGATGCAGACGACCCTGAATTTAATTTGTTTATTAATAATTAACTTGTTTTATTATCCGTTTAGAGAGTTACATTAATTCATGAGATATAAACGACAAGCGCATACTTTTTGCCATGTAACTCAGGTAATATGTCAGGTATCGACAGCAGGGCTCCCAGACTAAGAGCTCCCGCTCCTTCCACTACCAGATTCTCTTGTTCTGCCAAATACAAAACTGCTCGAGCCGTCCAGTCATCATCGACTAGTACCTATAAATTCAAGCAAGTTATGACCAGTAATTTAAGAATGTACGTAATTAAACTGTGTTTAAATTCTATACGAAAATCAACGGTGGCAAACCTACCATTTTGTCTATTAGAGATCGTGCTGTGTGAAAAGCATTGTCGCCAGCTCTTGGCACAGTGAGGGAGGTGGCTATACTTCTTTCAGTTTGTATCTTGTATGGATATTCGTTATCCATGGCTTTGAAGAAACTGCAACTTTTTCCTGGCTCTATACCCTGGTAACAAAATGTTAAAACATACAAACACGGAGAAATCAAATTCCAGGATTCATTAAGTTTTTGTTTCCTGTGTTAAGTAGCATGCGAATGTTAGTGTGTTATGTGCAAATGATATGTTCCATAAGTAGATATAAACATTAGTAGTTTTGCTGTGGCAAACGTGACAGTGTTTGGTCTTGAATTTGTTTTTCTAGTGGGTTGGTTGTAAAATCAGAAAAGTCTGCGACGGTCCGTGCCTTCCAGATTCGATTTGCAAAAGAAGTGGTTTTGCAATTAGGCCTTGTGTATCCTGGCAATCACGCACACAATGCGCATTTTTTTGTAAATATTAATTTATTAATATAGGCTAGATTTACATAAATCAGAATATCTGGTTTAAGGTGCTTAATGGCCGAAGATATGCCCGCTATCAGCCCTCCACCACCGATGGGAATGAGGATAGCCCCCACGTCTGGTAGCTGCTCAAACAATTCCATGCCGATAGTACCGGCTCCAGATATTACGTGAGGATGATCATATCTGAAATAGATTTTAGTTTTTAATACAATGTTACAGAGATAATGATTTTTAAGTAATGAGCACGCGTTATTCTGTCCCCTTACCATGAACTCTTAAAGCAGCACAGTTGAAGATGTGGAAACGAGACGCCGCGCCGCCGCCGCGCCGCTACGTGCCGTGTAATGCGGCGTCTCGCTTCCACATCTTTAACTGTCCTGCTTTAAGAGTTCATGGTAAGGGGGCAAATGTCATCAAAATCAACTTCTTATAGTTTTAATTTAGAACGATGAGTTCTCGTCGTACGCTCGTATTTATAGTACTTAGGTAGCAAATACAGCCACAATCCCTAATTAATTGGCAGAAGATTTTAATGAAATAAGAGGTTAATGAGCAAATTGCTGTATTTTTGTTAAAATAACAATAGATAAACATATATTACCCATTCAAGTAGGTACCAACGTGGCCATTTTCAGATATCAATATAAAAGCGCGTCTCTTGGCATCGACTATTGTTTTTCCATGGAGGATAACGGTTGCCCCAAAACCCTGGCATTGGTCTACGACATGCATGACGGTATCCGCAGGAAGGACGACGGTCAAACGAGTCTTCAGCAGGCCGGCATGATATGACAGAGCCTGCACAAAGCAGTCAACAGACCATATCAGTCAGCAATCTACATTATTATGACGAATTTTCAAATCTATAAATTGTATTTCACTACCTACATAGCAACAATTTATACAATCTGATGGGTTATTTACCATAGCCCAATTTCCTACAGACGCCGTATATACACCATCTGCACGCTGCTGTGGTGTTAGCATAAGTAATGCATATATTGCAGATCGCTCGTGGAAACTGTAAGTATTCAAAACAACCCATGAACAATGGTTACCAGTATAAGAAAGAAACGCCATTTGAATGTACCTAGGTAACAATAAAATACCTTCCAGTTCTGTGAACAGTCTCTATTTTCAAATATAATTCCATTTTAAATTTTTTACAGCACTTTGATTTCTGTAATTGAATTGTTGAAAAAAAGTTCGTCTTATATCTCTCTTTAGTTAATACAGGTATGAATCTCGTTTATAAATAATAGGGCTAGTGTATAAAAGTGATAGCAACTAACTTGACAAAATCACTGTCGTTAACCCAGGATAAATACTGAATCCAGGAGTGGCGAGAGGGGGGCAATTTCCAATATGATGTCTCGTCAATGTTTTATGTATTTTTTGTTACTCCAAGATACATGATAATAGCACAGTCACACAGGAATAGGCTCGCTCCAATTGCAGAACATAAACCGCAAGACGCAATGAAAAATCGTTTAGTCACTGAGTGACTGGATTAGAATGCATTTTATAAAAAAATGGGATACTTAGGTAGGAACGAAAATTAACGAAGATGCTCTTCATAGAAACATTTACAACTCACCATGAGTGGAGTAGGTGAAACAATATCTTTTAACATACTGTTAGCTTTAAAGATGTGACTATAATGTATAGTTTTTGGGTGGCCTGCATCGCAGTTTTTATCGTATTCAATGTCTGGCGGTGTCTGAAATCAATCTACTTGGTAACATTATGTAGGTAAATCTTTTTAATATTATCATCATAATAATATTATCATAAATGTATTGAGTATTGCTCGATACACTTATATAATTTGAGTGTCTGTTAGTAACATCAAAATAACAGCAGGTACTGAGTTCCCTAAATTATAATGAACTAGACTCTTGCAAATGTGTAATCTTAAAAATATCAACACACACACGAACAAACCCACCTACACACACCCATACACTCACACGGGCACAGACACACGCCCACACACACAGACACACACACACATACACATTTAGTAATTTCTTGATTATGATTTATACATTCTTAATATATGTTATAAGTAGGTAATTATACAAAGTCGTATGCTTACTGGACACCACGGATTCGCTTTAACAACATCGCGCTTAGCAAGAATCGCGGGAGATAAACCTAAAGATTCTCTACATTGCGGGGGAGTTGGCGCTGGGTATGGTTCCTTCGGCATTATGGAGGCTTGAAGTGAATGTTGTTGTTCAGTAACAGATTTAACTAGTGCATTCCGTTGTTTTCTTTGATGAATTATTATAAAAAGGGTTTGTAGTGTTGAGCTGTGGTTTTGAGATGTTTTGATTGTAACTGTTGACAATAAGTTGTCACCAGACTAAACACAAAAGTACAGTTTTTATATATCTATGGTCACTAGTCTAGGACAGGCATAGATGGGCACTGTTTCAAGTAACAAGTAGGTAGAACTACTTTTATTGTACATAGTCTGTGGTGCCACGTGCCCAACGGATAGATTAATTCTGTAACTTTATTTGTTGTGCTTTTGGGAAATATGCAATCCCAACTTAACTTTACATTTTCAACAGGGTTACTTTTGCTGTAATTTTCAGTTAATGATTCACTACTAAATAAAACGATGTACCTGAGGTGATTTGTTTTATTAACATTATCCGACATGGTGGTTTACACAAGTGTTATTTTGTTACTAAACTGGATTGGAGTTGATTATTGTTGTCTAAGGTGGTGCTACTTCTGCATGCATACAGGGTTCGGTGCAAGGCAAGGGCCGCGTCTAGTGCCCGCCTGTTTGTCGGTACGCTCATTCATATCTTGGAAGACATAATCTTTATAGTGCTTCTTAATTTGCTCTACCAACTCTTTTGTGTGATCCCATCCTCTGGTTTCAACGATAACTTTTAGCTGAAACATTAATAATATTGGACACGGAAATCGCTGTATGGCGACAAAATGTCGAAAAGTAACTAGTTAGTTAATGTTGGCGGTAGTTGGTATATTATGGTGCAACGACATCTCTGTGTCAACAAGCTGATTTTGTTTTTATTTTAAATCATAAATCATAATGATATTATATGCATAATTGCATAGTTTATACCCCAATGCCTTACTTTCTTTTTCACTCTCTTACCCTATAATATGCGATTTTTTGCGACCCTATTTTACAGCACCTAATTCCTTAACACCTTTATACTTAACTAATACCAACTTTATCTCGTTATTTTTTGGGGTAAACTTCAGGCTTACTTGACAACTGAAAACGTCGCCTTTGACCCATGCTCTCTCGGGCACACAGTCTCTAATGGTGACGCCGAGGGTTGCGAGCATGCTGCACAAGTCCGCCATGCCTCCAGGCCGGTCCGACACCGTCACCTTAAACTTCACCAGCCGACCTTCCGCCGCCATGCCTCGCTCTAGAGCTCGCGCTAATGTGGTGGTGTCAATGTTGCCTCCAGTACAGACGCAAACCACTCTGAAAATACAGGATACTGTTTAGCCAATGTCTTGCTCTTATAAAGTTTAAATATTAAAAGTAATGATAAAGGCTAAAATTGCATAGTAGAGCATGTTATAAAGAATGCGGGCCATTTATTTATAGGCTGGGCGTTATTGCGAAAATTCATACATTTAACAAATGGGACGATAATGAAATTCGATTCCGATTACTGAAACATATCCAAATATAATATGAGAGCACATACTTTTTTCCTTTCAGGTTAGGGAACAGACCAGCCATGAGGGATGCAACGCCTACTGATCCAGCCCCTTCTACTACGAACCTTTCTTCTTCAACGATATGCATGATAGCACGAGCTACCCAGTCCTCTCTTACAACGACCTAAAATAACGTAAAACTTGGTAAACTAAAATTTCTTGTGAGTGAAGGTGAAAACTTAAACATCTAAACTAACAATATTGTACAGCTTACCATTTTATCAACGATCCCTTTAAGGTTATAGAAAGTGTTCACCCCTACTTTGTTGACGGCTAACCCATCAGCAATTGATGAATCTATTGTTATAAATACGCGTTCATTTTTTCTGAGTGCTTCTACCATACCACAGGTTTTGTCAGTTGTTACTCCCTAAAAAAACAGACACCAATGATCGTACGATCGTAAAAAAATTACGAAAAGATATGAGCCAATGGTCTCGCTACAAGTTACGTGAACTTACATATATCTCAGTGTCAGGTTTAAGATGTTTGATAGCTATAGCGACTCCGGCAAGAAGACTGCCTCCGCCGCAAGGAATCAGCACGGCGTCCACACTAGGTAACTGTTCTATTATCTCAATACCTACGGTGCCTTGGCCCTCTATAACTTGAGGGTGGTCGAAACTGAACAACAGAACATATAAAAATAGTTACGAACATATAATCCAAAAAAAATCTAAAAAAATATTACAAGTTTCCTATTTCTCATCCCGTCAACGAAGGTTGACGTATGAAGATACAGAACGAACAAAAGTGAAGTTTCCTAGAGATGTAGGAAAACGTTACTGCGTTCCGTAAACATTAAATTCGTACACTAATTTACTTTTAAACATTAGCGAAAAGTAAATTAAACGGAATCTGTTGGTTAAACGATACTTTTGGTCTCACACATCTCCACATTCATAACATAACATAACATAACATCACGCCTGTATTCCCCGAAGGGGTAGGCAGAGGTGAACATATAGTACACCCACATTTCGCCAGTTATGTTGTAAGTCCCAATGTAATAGGGGGCGAGCCTATTGCCATCAACCGGGCACAAATCCAGACTCCGTGCTGCTACTGAGAATACCTAATGGAAAACTCAGTAACACTTTGCCCGACCCGGGATTTGAACCCAGGACCTCTTGCTCAGCAGTCGCGCTTAGCGACCACTAGACCAACGAGGCAGTCTCCACATTCATGGAATAAAAAATTAAATAAGGATTTATATTGAATCAAATCAGCACAGAAGGTAGATTACACATACATACCTACGTATTAAAATGTGCTTTTACTATTATTTATAACAGTTAGAAAACTCTTACCCGTTGACGTACATCATTTTCTTTTCTTTGGCAATGGTCATTGCATAACGCTTTGTTTCAGCCAAAGTATTACCATGCATTATCACCTTTCCACCCTGTCGCTCTGCCTTGTTTACTTTTGTGATAGGGGCATGCACAGGCATCACTACAATGCATGGTATTCCCATTCGTGTGGAGTGGTAGCCCATGGCAATGCCGTGGTTGCCAGTACTAGCAGCCACAACGCCATATTTCTTTTGCTCATCGGGTAACAGTAAGAAAGTGTTAACGACTCCGCGCTCCTTAAAACTATTAAAGGTGTTATGTGATAACTGTCCTATCAAACAAGTGTTTTGAAAATATTGTAATTTTTAGATGTAGCTAAAACTAGAAAGTAAGATTTTTGTGAGTCTATGTTGAGATAACTTAAAAAAACAAACTTTTTTATAATACTAATCTATAAAAAGAACAAAATCAAAAATGATGATTTCTAAATAAGTTATTTTGCAGAATAAACTTAATGCTATCTGTTATTATCAGCACTTTGGAGATAGTTATTCGTTTTAGTAAAAAAAATAGCGAATTAAAGTAGGCCTAATATTGTCGGTTGATAAGCATTAATACCTAATAATTTATATCATGAACAATTTAATAAGCAGATATAACCTAATTGTAATTCCTTACCATCCTGTGTACTGTAGAAATTCTTGTTTGATGTATAGTTCCATTCCCAACCTCTCAGACATGTGAGTTCGCTACGGTCAAATTTAAAATGAGTAATAATTATATTACGAGGCAGTTTATAATGGAAGATAAAGCAAGTTAAAATAATTACCATGCACGGAGTCCTTACTACTTGGCCAACCAAACGTCGTGATGCAGCTAAAATGTCTTCATACTTCACTTTGCGAGGATTGTCGGGGTCGCAGAACTCATCATATTCTGGATCCTAAACACATAGCAAGTATACTTTTGATCTAATCATCATGATGATAACCAAATCAACCATTGTCACTACGATGATCGAGTCTAGTTAGCGCTATGGTCCCAGTTTTAACTTATGAACCTGTTCGTTTTAGCTATAGCTTCTTATCGCCATTGCCTTGTAGATAGGTCTCGATCGCAGTCGGCCCATTGGCAATGTCATCCTAACATTGCAATTAACAGTATAATTACGAAATATGGCTTGCTCTTTCTCTTAGAAATGGTTATGTTGTATTCATACTAAATAATAAAATAGCACTGATAGCCGAGTGGTATGACTGTTGGAATGCCCAGACAAAGGTTCAATCCCCGGCACGCACCAATGACTTTTCGAATTAATGCGCGTATTATAAATTATATTATATATTAGTTGCAAAAAACGGTGAAGGAAAACATCGCGAGGAAACCGGCACACCTGAGACATTCTTTAACGGTGTTTAAAGCCATATCAGGTGAATCAAACTGCCTGTAGGCCAGGCAGTTTAAACTCTGACACCAGGTTGTTCATTAACCATACGATAAGAAAGAAAGACTGAATAATTTCCGACGACTCACAAAAATAACCAATGAGGTGGTTAGTTCATGGGATTTTTCAGTATTTTTTTTGCAAAAATATGTACCGCCGTCGTGGCTTTTTTTGGCAATTTATGCGGAAGCCTAGGGTAAGTCCCATCTAGTCTAGCAATGTGTCAGGTATTAAGTACTTACATCTTTAGGATTCGACATCTTGATTAATTATTGCCTATAGTTTTAGAAGTTACGTTATTTATAATGTTATGTTTTTGATTTCAGATTTTTACTTTTTTGACACTAATAATTTTTCATATTGGTTGTGAATAACGGGTATGGGAAAACGGATTATTAAAACATTTTGAAGCCGACATTTTACTTGTCAATTTTATCTCATCTATGCTACCGTTATTATAAAATAAATCCGTCAGATTCGGCCCATATTTGAAGAAGAGTTCCGTATCATCAATTACTATTTTTAACCGACTTCAAGAAAAGGAGGAGGTTCTCAATTCGTCGGAACCTTTTTTAATCATTTTTTTCATGTATGTTCCCTCTTATCACTGTCATTTATGAACCGATTTGACTTTTTTCCATGTGATAGGATACATCTTCCGATTGGTTCCGTAGAAATTCTGTAATAACCTGATGATGAACTTCGGAGATATGGAACGGAACTCCTCATAAGGTCATAGTAGAACTGTCGTAAGAAGTGATATTGCTTAAGTAGAAGTCGATGACTGACCACTAACAAGGAAGAGGAGGAGGGGATGCGTTGACCCCCCTCCTACCACTTTCTTTGATTAATATATCGTGTGAGGTATTGTTTGACAAGGCTTTTCGTAAAGATTTCAAATACTAAGTAGTCTTACAGAAGTCTGGGGTGGATGAATTCTGGACACCACTAGAAATCGAGAAATAAACAAATAAAAAAACATGAAATCAAAAGTGAAAAATAATCTTTTGTCACTACACTTTACGTGAGCGAAGTGGAAGTCGGTACCGAATCCCAACATCCATTAAGTGATTCAGAAAACTAAGTACTGAGAATGCTCTTATAAGTGCTTTGTTAATGGTTTAATAAGTATTAGCATAGACCAACGAGAATATTAGCAAAGCAAACGCATAGGATTTGGCGCCGACTTCGACTTCGCTTATGTAAAGTGAAGTGATAAAATATTATTATTCACTTTAACGTATTTTTTTTGTTATTTTAAAATATTCATTTATTCAATTTACAGTCATACTTCTTTATAGTCTTCGAAAGTATCCTAGGTAGATGTCGTGACCTGAGCCTTACAATATAGTACTTACTTAGAAAATGTGCCCACTAGACTGTCCCTGGAAGTAATTTATTTTAAAGACACCATCCATAGTGGCTTTGAGGAAATTCTAACTTCTATATTCATGCTTTGCTACTGATTGCAGTTGCCTCTAAATCTGAAATCTAGCTCATTACATGCCTACTAACAGTTTCGAATGATATTTGAATGACACAATAACTTGGAACATGCTTCACACTAAAAGCTTTAATCTTAATGCAGATACCATTTCCTTTAATTAGTATCTATATGGCAACATTAATAATTAAGATGTATGTAGTCAAGATAACTAAAATAATATCGTGTTTTTTTTTGAAAATAGAATGCATCCCGAAGTTTTGGACTTCATAGTTGATTTTTATAACGTTCTATTCTTAGCCTTGAGTACCTCTATCTATGTCGGTACTTAATGCTAGGAAAATAAATAATTCAACTTCATGACACAGTTCGTTAAATTAACCTTAGAAATTAACATGCGATTATCCTATCATGTAAACAATTCCATGCATATAGCTATTGCAGCAATGCATAAATATTGTTAAACAGCAATGATTAAATATCATAAAATAAATGCCAGTAAAAAAAAAATCAGTGTAGATGTTGAGTGCAATAAATCAGTGGATGACTCGTATTATTGCTATTTTTGTCTATTAAACTAGGCTTAACTTTAATCAGCACCAACTTCTTTTTTTCCTTGTAACCACAGCAGCTCAGCATAATTCTGCATTGAACAGTGATTAACCCAGGATGAGGAAACAAACCTGCTTCATCTCTTATTAAATAGTGGTGTGCCGTGTGTTCCGTTCCCTTATGTGTTAGTTAGTATAGAACACATACAAGAAGAAGATATACTCGCAATTTCAGTAATATATTTTATTGACAAGAGCATTTTGTTACTAAACGGGATAATAGTTGTGATGAAATTACTTCTGCATGCATGCGGGGTTGGGAGCGAGGCAGGGGCCGCGCTTGGTGTTCGCCGTTGAGTCCGCGTGCTCGTTGATGTCTTGGAAGAAGTAGTCGGTGTAATTCTTCTTTATTTGTTCTACTAAAACTTTTGTATGGTCCCATCCTTTGGTTTCAACAATCACTTTTAACTGTAACAAAAAGAGGATTTCTTACTTCTATGGTGCCTTTTTAAAGCCATTCATTAGAAAATATGAGTATGTGACCGGTGATCGGTGTTTATATAGGTGAATTAGTATTCAGAATATGAATATAATCGTCTACCTGACATTTGTAGACGTCTCCTCTGATCCACGCCCTTTCGGGCACGCAGTCCCGCATGGTGACGCCGATGTTGGCCAGCAGGTCACACAGGTCGGACATGCCTCCGGGTCGGTCCGACACGGTCACCTTGAACTTCACCAGCCGGCCCTCAGCTGCCAAGCCACGCTCCAGAGCTCGCGTCAATGTGGTCGTGTCGATGTTGCCCCCGGACAAGACGCATACCACTCTAAAATTTAACGTTATTTTAATTAAAAGGGTTATAATATAATTTAAAGGTTTAGAGTACGTTGATTAGAGCTGCCTTTCCCATTTGTATCGTAAAGCTTAGCCGTTAGGCTGAGTACATCTGAGTGAACGTCAACTTAGCCCAGCTTGACGTTACTTGCTTCCCTCGAGGCAACTGACCTCCTATATTTCTCATTTCTTCCCTATGGGATGACTCCATAGGATTCTCCATACTTTAGTATGATAATTAAAGTCAAGTAGAGTGTATTTACACATATTAAAATTTAAAAAAAAACGCGATTCCTTTAGTTATTGCAATTTTTAATCTAGGTACTTAACGGCTGATTCTTACCTAAATACTGTATGTACTTACTTTTTGCCTTTCAGGTTAGGGAACAGGCCTGCCATTATGGATGCTACACCAACGGCTGCAGCTCCTTCAACAATAACCCTTTCTTCATCAGTGATGTGCATTATAGCACGAGACACCCAGTCCTCTCTTACCACTACCTAAAACCAAATGATATAATGGAAGCAACTTGTTTTTAATGGCTATTTCATAGACGCGGCAATTCTAGGTCTGGAGAATACGAAATGAGTCTGTAAATGAAATGAAAATAAACAATAGGTTACCATTTTATCAAGGATTCCAGATTTGAGGTTGAAGAAAGTGTTTACTCCAACTTTATTAACGGCTAATCCATCGGCAATTGTCGTCTCTATCGGAAGGAATATGCGTTCATTTTTCCTGAGTGCCTCCACCATACTGCATGTTCTATCCGTCGTGATGCCCTGAGAAATAATCGCAAATCAATAATGGCATTTTCGACTGCGCTTACTTCATTAACATTGAACTATAATAAAATAATGAAATTGAAGCTAATTTAAAGCTTAAATACCTAATAAACAGAAAATTAAAATATTTTATGCTTTTTTGGTTTGTATACTTATTCCGATGGTCTTAAAAATATTATTCAGGGATTTTCTAATAGTGTGGTTGGCCTGTTTCTCAGGCATGATAATATTATCCGACGTTGCACAAACTATTTAAGGGCCAACACCAGGACCACAACCACACCACGTGGTCGGGCGTATATTTTGTATTGAAAATTAATAGGACTATTCACACGTACCACATTTTGCAGTCGTTATCGACCGCTTGTGTGATACCGACGACATCGCGACGACATCGCAACCATAACGCAACCACCAGCGACACCGCGAACTAATGGCCACATCGCAATTACTGGCAACCACATCGACATTGTCGGAAACACAATGCAACTACAAAAAGCTGCAGCGACACTATTCACACATAGCCACTCCTTGACTACATTGTGACGCTGCGATGTGGAGTGGTTGTGGTACGTGTGGGCCAACCCTAATCGAGTTAACGCAGCATAAAGAAACGGAAACTTACATATACTTCAACCTCAGGTTTTAGATGCTTTAAGGCCATAGCGACCCCCGCTAGAAGACTGCCGCCGCCGCACGGCACCAGCACCGCGTCCACGGAGGGCAGTTGCTCTATTATCTCAATACCTATCGTGCCTTGACCTTCTATTACGTTCGGGTGATCGTAACTGTACGCAAAGTTTACACGTAGATGAAATAACAAGGATCAAAATGAAATAATTTACTGTGTGTGTATAATGTCTGATAAGTTTTAGATAGAATAGATAGCTTTATAGATTTGCAACGTTTTTCTCCAAAAAAAATTTTAACACCTAGTGTCTAGTGTCAGGTTGTTATTTCCGATATTTATAAACGGTCAAATCTCTTACCCGTTGATGTACATCATTTTCTTTTCTTTTGACATGGTCATTGCATAATGTTTTGTTTCAGCCATGTTACTGCCATGTAGAATTACTTTTCCACCTAGTTTTTCTGCCTTGGTTACCTTCGTGATGGGGGCATGCACAGGCATCACCACAACGCTCGGTATACCCATTTGTGCCGAATGGTAGCTTAGAGCAATGGCATGGTTGCCAGTACTAGCAGCTATGACGCCATATTTCTTTTGATCATCGGTTAGCAATAATAAAGTGTTTCGGACTCCGCGCTCCTTGAAACTATTAAAATAAAAGAGGGTTAACAAAAAAATATAACATCGCCGGTCAGTTAAGCTCGAAATTATGTGCAAAAATTTTGCTTTAGAAAGCTCGTAAATAATTGAAATTCGGACCTAGTTGGGCACTACCTCACACGGCAGTAATAAAGAAACCAACTGACTGAGTCGACCTTTAAGCTTTAGGCTTTAAAGCGAGATCGCTGAGGTTCAAGCACTGAGGAGGACTTTTACGTGAAAAAATAATTATAATTCGTCACCCTTAAAACGAAGGTAAACAGCCAAATAGGTAGATACTAAAAGGGAACCTCGAAATACGATACGAGCAGCGACACGGTAGCTCAGTTGGCAGAGCTGTGCCACAGATCGGCGAAGGTCGCGAATTCCGCTCGTCTATAATTTTTTTAAATTTCCTTTATCAATTATAATAATACTAGCGGCCCGCTCCGGCTTCGCACGGGTATAAATTATATAGTATTATAAGTATTTCTCCACAATTTAATGGATGTTATTATACATATAAACCTTCCTCTTCAATCACTCTATCTATTTAAAAAAACCGCATCAAAATCCGTCGCGTAGTTTTAAAGATTTAATCATACATAGGGATATAGGGACAGAGAAAGCGACTTTGTTTTATACTATGTAGTGATAAGTATTACCATCCTGTATGCTGAAGGAATTCTAGTTTCAAATAGAGTTCCATTCCCAGTTTGGTTGACATGTGGGCTCGCTGCGACAAAATAACTGATATTAATAAAGATTATCGGCATCCGCTGGAATGGAAAATCATTCCGGAGGCAGTCGGACACAATGTGAAGTTACAGAGACAATAGAGTCAAAAATGAGAATAAAATAGGACACATGATTTTTATAACAAAGTGCTCTTATATTATTATCATCTTCTGAGACTATGTAGTGCATATTTTAATTGTTTTTCCAATTCGGGTTTATACTACAACATTTTGTAAGTACCGTGCATGGTGTCCGAACCACTTGTCCCACAATACGTTTTGACGCAGCTAATATATCTTCATACTTTACTTTGCGAGGATTGTCTGGGTCACAGAACTCGTCGAATTCTGGGTCCTAGAATTATTCATATTATATTTTATATACTTCGTATGGTCTAAGTAATCAAGCAAATGATTTCGATGTAAAGAAACAACACTTACATCTTTTCCAGCCATTTCAGAGTTGCGGGTATGTGACTTGTTAAAATATTATTTTTTGAAGATTTGTTTTTGTGTTTTCATTTTTTCATTACTGGTTAATTTTTCATGTTTGTTGTGTATTTGCAGAAGGGATAACGTATTACCGAAATATATCAATCATTTTTCTTGTCAATTTTAATTTTCACTTTGTTTTTTTGAAGCCTCATGTAAAAAGGTTCTTGACTTGAGGTCAATTATTACTACATTCTTAGAGACTATACTACTATCATAGCTACTATTAATAATAATGATTGACTAGCTTATGCTCGGAACTTCGTCCCCGTGGGTTTTGATTAAAAACCTGTACGTAGAAGCAGTAAGCAGATTTACCTATTTAAATCTGTTTTTTTTAAACAATTTAATGTTTTACCCGCGGAACCCTAATTGTTTTCAAAATTAAAAGTAGCCCAAGTTACTTACTCCTTTTAATATCAGCTATTTTCTAGTGAAAATATCGTCAAAAGCGGTCCAGCCGTTTCAGAGATAAGCCGGAACAGACAGACAAAAAATATTTAAATTGCATTTTTGTAATATATATGCCTATCGTGTGTACTATCATATACATCGAGAAAAAGCTGTTATTTTGATGTTACAAACATACACTCCAAATGTATTTATGTGTATTGATAGATACGTTGGTACCCGATGCCGACGGCTATTGCTTATGGTTCATGTATAGTATATGTAAACCAGGAGACCCGTAGTACAGGTTTTTTGTTAGTATGGGCTCCAGTCTCCCATCTTTAAACTGTAATAAACTAAACCTCTGCATCTTGTGGGAGAAAATAAATAAATTCTATCGCATTATTTGATCAATTGATTGGTTTATTAAAAGCTATGATTAAAAGTCACAAATATGGTATAGTTAGCTATTGCTATCTGGTAAAGTCCCATTATATATAAATATTAAATATCATCAGATAATATATTTATTATCACAGATTTGTTAAATACCTTACACGCTGCATTAGTCAATTTCTAATCGATTATTTAACTCGAAAAGTAAATCATAAAAGTTGTATATAATATGAATGAATTATAGACAAATATACTATGTAACTAATACAGGTTTCCGAGGTTACCTAAGTAGTACTACATTTTCTTTACATAAGGTTATTCAGTAAAATATATGCAACTCTACTTATGTAAATAGTGAAGTGGAATTAAACATAAATGTATACACGGCTTTGACAGCTAAAATGATTATAAGCTTAATTGCGAATCAACCTCATGCCATTAAAAAGTTCACTGTTTTGAAAATACTACGTAGGCACTCAACTCATGTGCCGTAACTGTAGAGATTCGTTAATGTAACCCTGTGTAAATTGGCGCCCAACGTGGGGCAGAAAACATTTCGAATTAAATGTTATCGTAACACTATTGCATAACTTATTATTGACTTCAAAACAGCTAATGCGACACGTCGTCCAGAGATTCGGTGCTGTTCCTGCGCGGGTAGGCGTCGTACTCGCCGGCGAAGTCCCATTCCCGGTACGTGGTTGCAATCACAGCCCGCAGCTCCTCTAGATGCTCAGGCCCACGAGTTTCGCAGACCACTTTAACCTAACATATAGATTAATCATTATCATTCTATCATTATTAAGTATATCATTATCACAAATGACCTTATAGGGCTTTTCGCAATACTCTTGCTTCTACAAAATATTGCTTAACATAATTTCCATAAAAAGTTTTCCATTTAACTTGATAGTAAATAAATAAACCGGTAACGATACCAATATCTTAAATCATAATTAAGTCTTACCCGAACGCTGAATATGTCACCATGGACCCAAGCACGTTCCTGTATGATATCCTTGATGGAGACTCCCGAGGACGAGATGAGTTTGCAGAGCTCCGCGATGCCTCCGGGCCGGTCGCTCACGGTCACCTTGAACTTCACCAGCCTCTGCTCCGCGGCCAGGCCTCGCTCCAGGCACCGCCCGAGTATTGTTGTATCGATGTTACCACCCGACAGAATGCATACCACCCTGAAATAATACTCTTAGTAAAGATGACTTAAATTTGAAAAAGTAAAAACTTTTGCTAGTTCTTGTAGAGGAATTGCATTTTTTAACGACCACTATTCCATTCCAATATTTAACCAGGTTAATCGTGTCAGTATTTTCTGAAGTATTTGGCGGAGGTCTACTGATGCACTTGCATAACTCGCCAAAGACAACACAAATTAGTTTTAGAATGTAGCGAGTTTTTTTTTCGTAATAGTGACTAACTTCTTTCCAGCTAGCTCGGGCACAAGGCCAGCCATGATTGCGGCTACTCCGACCGCGCCCCCTCCCTCCACCACGTACTTCTCCTGCTCGATCAGACGCAGAATCGCCCGAGCGATCCAATCTTCGTTCACTGTTATCTGAAAGACAAAACAAGTGATTTTAAAGTTGATATAAACACTATGCGATAGTTTGCAGACATATGGCATAAAGGTTGGCTGATTTCAGTTAAAATACGTCGAAACGTGATTGCTAGCACCCACAGGCAAGTAGCTCTCTAAATCAAAACGTCGACTTTTTCTTTCTTGCATATTAGCTGCAGACCAACTAGGATGTGTCATCAGCTTAGGTATATAAAATTTTATTGTCGTTATCAAATAATTGCGTAGTCGATGAGGATAACTGCGTACATTTTGTCTGTGGACTTAGTGTTTATAGCTACAATTACATCATGGTGATCGTGGTTACATCGTATCACTAATGTTTTGAACTTTTGGGGAAAATATTTCCTTTATTTGCAACTAGATATACTTACTATTGTAACTAAGTATCTTTGTTTTTGCCGAGAAATATTAATATTGAATACTATCGTGTTATGGTTTTGGAGTAAAAAGGCTGTATTAGGTATCTAAGTTATCTAATTATATATAAATATAACGGCTATAGGTACAAATAATAATTTGTTATGAACAATTGCAAGAAACGCTTCCTCCAATTAGAACAGTTTAAATATAAATAATTTATATTATCAATAAGTAAGCTTACATTGGTACCTACTCTGGTAATTAATTATAATTAAGTAGGTAGGTACCTATATATTTATTATGATTTCTTAATTGTAGATAATTATAGTGTGACTCGTAGAAAAATAAAATCCTAACTGTGCGTAAGTAAGTATGTACCTAATGTAACGAATTATTAGGAAGGTGTTGGCGTTTTTGGTCGACATGAAAAATACCATTGGAATATTCTTTTTAGAGGTTGTGCCGGTGCATGTTTTTGACCTAAGGTATTTAAGAGGACACCCTTGGTTTTTAGCCGGTAAGATTCCGGGACGCCCCTTAGTCCTCCCCAGGACAGAGGAAGTCAAGTTCAAGTTATCCCTCCATTTGTCAGCCTCCTAGAGACCTTGAGGTCTGTGGCCATTGTTTTACTATTGTGTCTGCGAACACAGATAATTAACCGGATATCTAGTTCAAACTGTTCAAAGTTCAAAATCAATGTTCAAAATGTTTTAGAGTTATTTCAGTTCAGAGTTAGTACTCACCATCCTGTCGACGATCGGCTTGACGGTGACGAAGGCGTTGTAGCCGACGGTGGGCACGGCCAGCCCGTCCGCCAGCGTGGACCTGATCTCCACGCTCACCGGCTCGTCGTGCTTCATGGCGTACTTCATGCTCGGACACTTCTCCGTCTCCACGCCCTGTTCAACACCTGCATATTTAAGACTGAAACCGTACACTTATGAAAAGAATCGCAGCACTAGATTTGGTTTGATCATTGGATGTTTTTTACTTAATCAGGCAAAACAGCTGAATGAAATGCATTGGATGACATTTGGCATACAGAATTTTCAAACCAGGGTTAACATTTAAGCACGATCTGGACCCAATTTTAAATTTTAGGAAGACGCGAGCAGATACTAGAAAAATAACTAAACCCACATAAAACAAGAAGAAGAAGAAGAAGAAGAAGAATTGCAAGAATCTAGGTACGAAAATAATATGTGGATCCCATTAATAATGGTAGGATTATAATAATAAAAATAAAAAAATAATAAAAGTTTATTTTCAGAAAAAACAGTAGTTTCACACAAATAGAATAAAAAATAAAAAAGAGAACATAACAGGAAAAGGGGGAACGGTGGTACCTGTACTAATGAGTATATCATTGTATCACAGGTACCAGCGCCTTCAAAATTAAAAATTACAGATTAAATATCAAAGAATTGAATATTAAGGCAAAACACATTATTTTTTTAAACATTAACGTAAGTGAGCGTTCAGTAAATAAACTAAACAAACTAATGGTACTAAACATTCCTATTGGTGTGTGTATGTGTGGCGTGTGTGTTGTTTGTGTATGTAGTGTGTGTGTGTGTGTATAAGAGGGAGTGTTTGTGATTAAATTGACTAATAGGTTCAACCCGTTAGAATTAAATCTGTGTCTGAAATATATTCGGACATGAACCTGAACTATATCCGTAAATCCATTTTAAATATTATGACTCCTTTTTTTTGGGTCGTTATCAAAAAGAAGGCTAAGACATTATAATTTTGTAACGTATTGTTGTTTATTAACTTAAACACATTTTTATGTGATAACCATGTGTTATCAGCACAGTTCACTGAACTAAACATGAAGTTTTTATACTTATTCATATTTTTGTAAGTACAATAATTAAACGTAACAAATTAGCAGACAGCGTTCTTGCTGCTTACCCTTCATGATAATAAAATTAGGCAATGATGCGTTCATTACTTCTAAATACGCCTTATTTTTTTGATAAGAGTTACAGTAATATTATAGCTAGTATAAAAATGGAGACGCGTAAATGTGTAAAGCTTTATCGATGCGACCCTTGGCATGGGTTACTCTAAAACGAGAAATGTGAGACACGAGTTAATTGCGGCTGACCTACAGCAGTGATTTTATATTATCGTAGAAGAGAAATCATCATGGAATACTAAACCAAACAACTTATAATCTATCTTATTATCGCTAACTAGTGTCACCGTTATTTATAGTTCACTTCCGATATGAAACGTAACCAGACCCATGTTTATATTTGTACCTTTATTGATTTAAAATTTACAGTCACTTGGTAGGTAGGTAAGCCTAATTTGATCTTTTGATAAAAATCGTCCACTAAACATTCGTCGCAAATAACTTGTAATGGACTTACAACATAACTGGCGAAATGTGGGTGTACTATATGTTCACCTCTGCCTACCCCTTCGGGGAATACAGGCGTGATGTTATGTGATGTGATGTGTGGTTTACAAGAAACAACCATCCATTAATATAATTAACTAATTAAAAACCTAATATCGAGGTTCTAAATTCAACTTTATTTTAGTTTTATGATTACGCCGTGGCGCCTCCAGGGTCAGCGACCGGATTTATACGTTTATTTTTTAATCGAAAGAGAATTCTGCTTTGGCCTACTTCAAAGTATTGAGGCGGCCTCCTCAATAATGGTGATCAGAGTAGGTACCTTCTACCTACAGGAATCGTGGTAAACTGGATGAGATCACTACAGCTACGACCGCTGAATGACATATTAATTTGTAGATACTCAACATTCTGGAAGTCTGTTTTAATTTATTTCCCAAAACTTGCTCTTACTTATCTTTGAACTACTCTCGTAAGATATACCTATCTGAGATAGGTTGGCTGGATCTCAGAAGTTGCTGCTAAAGGATCTCCTTTAATTTATTATTAACTTCGAGAATCATTATCATATGTTGTTAGCCTTATTGACATTTCATCTGAGGGTGACTGTTTGTCTCGTGTCAGAGCTCAAGTAGGTACGGAGAAAACTACGTACTTGTATTTAATGCACAGCATATCTGTTGTTTTCTATCTGGCTTTTATCTAGTTCACATTACGTAACGTCAAATTCAATCATTTTAGTTTCAGTTCTAGTTCTCATCCCATCCTCAACTATATTGCAGCTTCTGGATCAACCATTCTTCGACAACTAATAAAGGACGTCGCCTCGGGCGGAATACTACTATATCACCCTCTGACACCGGTTTTTGTTTTAATACTAAACGAATTACGGATGGTCTGCACTCTGCACTGATTTAGGATCAAAGGTAACGGAAATTAGAGGATGCCTTTGCCTAACTTCATGAAATGGGCATTCACTGGACAAATGCATACATCATTAGGTACCTAATCATTAATGAGTGTTTGAGTACCTACCTAACGCATTCTAGAGGAACCTTAGAACATAGCATCTTTTGTTATGGTATCTATTTATCGACATATAGAACAATTATTAGCTCTTATTATAAGCTCACAGATAGATAACCTTTGCTTTGCTACATGCATATCCCATGTGTGTTAGTTGTAATACGTAAACTCGTTTTTAGATGCAAAACATCCAGTCTAGGGAGAAAGATAACCAATACATGGATATTTTATGCGCAGAAAACTTACCGGTCAAGTACCAATGAATAACTTTGTGATTATGATTAAATCTGCATTGATCTAAAAATTCAATAACTAAGGAAATGAGTTTGTATTGTGGCTTCAAAACGCAGTTCGGTAAAAAGGGGTGTGCATGTTGTTGTTGTTGTTGCAGTCACTTCGATTCCAAAACTAAGGCGGGTTTCATAACCAGCTATCTTCTGATCTTGTATATAGATTGTAACAGAAATATATAAGGGTAGTCCCTGAAGGGGTAGGCAGAGGTCCCCGTAAAGTAGACCCTCATTTCGCCAGTTATGTTATAGGTCCCAATGTAATAGGGGGCGAGCAACATATTTGATAGAATTACCTAATAGAAAACCCAGTAACACTTTTCCCGACCCAGGATTTGAACCCTGGACCTCATGCTCAGCAGTCGCGCTTAGCGACAACTAGTGCAACGAGGCAGTCAGTATAGATGGTAAATAGGTAAGTATTGCTGAAATAACGCTTACGTAGATAAGGACGTGAGGCTTGAGGTGTTTGATGGCAGTAGCGACGCCCGCCAGCAGGCCGCCGCCGCCGACTGGCACGAGCACGGCGTCCACGTCCGGCACCTGCTCCACGATCTCCAGCCCCACCGTGCCCTGTCCCGACATTATGTGCGGGTGGTCATAGCTGCAGGACGAGACCACACGGATGACATCGAACTACTAACACCATCAAACATTTTTCGTAGACGAATTTTACAAAAAAAATAATGCGATGCCTTTAATAGTAATTAGTTACTATAGGTATCTATAAATATCATTACGTGGTTGTGGTCTTGTGCTAAGTTTAGGACGAGAGTTCAGAATTTTAGTGAACTTTTAAGGAAAGTGAATTAAAAATATAAATTAAATTGGCCAATTACGCCTACGAATCCGTATCGGACCGAGATCTGTAAATAGGGATACTTTTGACCAACATATTATTTTGGAGGTCCCAAGTATATTTTTGACTTAACTTTTTACCAAATTTATTGACAGCATAAAATTGTTTGATTTTGGAAAATTAATTTAAACTTACCCATTGATGTAAGTAAGGCCTCGTTCTTTAGCTAAGCTCATGGCATGATACTTGGCTTCTTTCATGTCGTGGCCATGTATGATGACGTTGGCTCCAAAAGATCGACACTTCTCGATCTTCATGATCGGAGCTACGTTGGGCATCACGACGGTTGTGGGGATGTTCAGGTTGTTAGCATGATAACTCAGAGCCTGAGAGTGGTTGCCGAGAGACGCAGAAATTACGCCACGGGCCTTGGTGTCTTTTGATAACAACAGCAGAGCGTTTCGCGCCCCACGTTCTTTGAAACTGGAATAAAATACTTTTTACAATAGATCGGTGTGAAATAAAGGTTGCACTTGTACAGTTGGTCCCAGGATTACTAAACCCTTGCCTTAACTAAAGCCTTATGAGAGCCAATAAGTGTTAGCACTTATTGGCTCTTATTGAGATCTGATTACAAATGCTCTAATATAAGATTAGTTTAAATGCCCTTTTTATAATTTAAAATTACTAACCTGCCTGTGTGTTGAAGAAAATCGTTTTTAAGGTAAATTTCCATTCCGAAAGTAGTAGACATGTGAGATTTCTGCAAAAATATTTTTATATAATGTATGACCAGGTAGGTAATAAAATTTAAAATATAATTCAGACACACTTACCACGCATGGCGTTTTAACAATCTCACTTTGGATCCTGAATGCAGCAGCCGAAACATCTTCAAATGAAATTCTTTGTGGCTTTTCTTTATCGCACATAGGATCATACTCGACTGTCTGGAACACCATGTTTATTTATTTTAAGATAACAACACTATAACATAATTAAATCTAAGCCCTCGTTAGGCCACGATCCACCCTGGCTTCTGTCAGAGGAATGAGTGTTTTGAGTTGTTATCGCTGAATAAAAGCGCTAATTATTATATTATGATGAAGGTTAAAGGTGACACTGTACTCGTGATGGAATAAGCCTTGGCTATCAATGTATTAGGCCAGTAGGTGGGAACGTATCAGTAGTAAAGTAGGTACTTACTGCGGGTCCGAGCTTATAACGCTCCATTTAGATATCTGAGTAATTTATTGTAATAAGTATATTCAATTTTAATAATGTGCGACTGCGGACCGGAAGGCGCACATAAGAAATGAATGACTATTATCTCTTAGGTTTATTTTTAATTGTGCAAGGTTTTTGATAAGGCTACTTTGTTGTTTTAATAATCGCAATTTTTTATAGACGAAGCACAGATTCTATCTGTATTACATTAAATATATTCTCTAATTGTATTTTTACATAAATTACTTTTGAACTTTGTGACATATTATATTGTATTATTTCAAAAAGATATGCACTCCTTGGTAAGCAACAAAACGTTTCAATTTACGTGTTAGGCAAATAGCAAAACGCAAAAATGACAACAAATTTATGACATAATTTTTAGTCTGTGGTATTAAAATATTGACAGTTTCATTGTCAGGCAGACACTGCAGACAGTATTGTAAGGTTATTTTGTTGTTACAACAAATTTAAAAACATATACAGTTCATATTAAAAATCTATGACTATAATAATAATAAGTGCCAAGTGATTGGTATCATACAAAGATGCCGTACGCAAATCAACCTTCCGTACACATAACAGAGCTAACTGACGACAACGTTAAGTTTATCGTTGAAGACACTGAGCTTAGCGTCGCTAATAGTATGCGACGTGTGTTTATAGCCGAAACACCGACTATGGCCATTGATTGGGTACAATTAGAGGCTAATTCAACTGTACTTAGTGACGAATTTCTGGCGCATCGCATTGGTCTCATTCCACTTATATCAGATGATGTGGTTGACAAAATTCGTTACTCTCGAGATTGTATGTGCGCCGATTTCTGTTCAGAATGTAGCGTTGAGTTTACACTGGACGTAAAGTGTACAGGGGATCAAACAAGGCATGTGACTACTGCAGATTTAAAGTCGAGTGATCCGAGAGTTGTGCCTGTGACATCGCGCCACCGAGACGAAGATCAAGCCGACTATGGAGAGACTGATGAAATATTAATTATAAAGCTTCGTAAAGGACAAGAGTTAAAGTTGAGAGCATATGCCAAGAAAGGGTTTGGAAAGGAACATGCGAAATGGAACCCTACTGCTGGGGTTTCCTTTGAATATGATCCTGATAATATTATGAGACACACACTGTTCCCCAAGCCTGATGAGTGGCCTAAAAGTGAGCATACAGAGCTGGATGAAGATCAGTATGAAGCAGAATTCAACTGGGAAGCCAAGCCTAATAAATTCTTTTATAATGTTGAGTCATCGGGAGCACTCAAACCAGAAAACATTGTCCTTATGGGTATTGTGGTGTTAAAAAATAAACTACTTAATTTACAAGTGCAATTAGCACAGGAAGCTCAAAATGATGCATTAGCCATTAATTAATTAATCAAGTTTTTAGTAATAATAAAGTGTAAAGTAACTATGGAGTTTCATTTAATTAATAACAAATAATATATAAATACCGATGAGTTATGTAGGTAGCTCTTCATGTTGGATACAAATTTCTTTCAAAATATGTTCTTCACTGCACTAAGTGTTGTTACATTCACTAAATATTAGCAATTGCAAGCGCAAGTGTCTATAAACTTGTAACATTAATACAGTGCTGGCTTGTAATTATATTTAACCTGTTTTGAGAGAATGTAAAATTGTAAAACTTACAATGGGCTTCTGATTTGTTATTAAGATTTATCTTTTGCAGTCTTTTATAAAGAAAAATTCTATGATATAAAACAAACTAGTGTCTCCAAGTAACAAAACCCTACCCTTTTATAGTATTAATTAGTAATGTGTATACAGAATAACACACTATTTTATTATAATTATTACTGATAAAGATGTTTTTTTTAAATTTCTAAGTTAATTATGCCCAAGATAGTAAACCTTAAAAAAAATCATGAATAAGTAGACTGGCTGGATGGTAAAAATAATATTCTTTAGGAAAAACTTTACTTTTTATACTTTGCAGAGGTCTTTATAATGAGCTAAGGGATTTTGTCATAGTTCCGATATTAGTTTTTTTTAACATAAATCGACGTTTCGTCGCATATGTGTGCTGAGCGCGTAATATTTCGCGAGGTTTGATTCCCAGGCCAGAAAGTGATATTGAGTTTTTCTGTCGTATCAATCCCAATCAGCTAATTAAACATAACATAACATCACGCCTGTATTCCCCGAAGGGGTAGGCAGAGGTGTACATGTATTACACCCACATTTCGCCAGTTATGTTGCAAGTAAGTCCCAATGTAATAGGGGGCGAGCCTATTGCCATCAACTGGGCACAGATCCAGACTCCGTGCTGCTACTGAAAATTACCTAATGGAAAACTCAGTAACACTTTTCCCGACCCGGGATTTGAACCCAGGACCTCTTGCTCAGCAGTCGCGCTTAGCGACCACTAGACCAACGAGGCAATCAGCTAATTGATTACTACAAGCAAGTGGTTTAGATCATAGACGTATACCGCAGACCTATACAACTTCGAGAAGTTGTTCCTTTAGATTATTAGTTTTTCTCTATGTTATTAGTTATGTCTTGATTATGTAAATTAAGTAGTCAGTTAATTTTCAAAATTTACTTTTTTTATAGGTACTTATGCAACGGCTATCTGTGTGTCATATATCTCGTTTCAAATTTGTGTCTAACTAGCTATCCGAAGCTTAAAGGTACTTTGAACCCTTCTCGCGTTACTTACCTAACGGTCTGTGAATATAAATTTATATTCTACTTACATACAGACACTGCTATCTATTACCTATGATTACGTACTGTATAATAATATTATCGATTTTATAAAGGTGTCGCAAAAAAAAACGTAGTGCGCGCTAAGGCGTATGTATTTTGTTTATGGAAGGTTCTGAATATCAGGCAAGAAATTAATGTCATAAAACACTAAAAAGTTAGTAAATCACCTTGACAGAACAGACGTAATTATGTTTGTAAGTTTAACAAGAATAGGAACCATTACCAACAACATGCAAAATTGTAAAATTTTCTGTGAACCGTAAACTAAATGAAGATAGAAAATATCTAGGAACACCACCGCATAGCTATTTTATTTTTACATTATTAGAAACAGTCCTTAGAACATGTCGCAAGTGAATGAAAATGAGCCGACGTGGAACATCCTCGGCGATAGTTTCCCTAAGCAATATGAGACAACTGAGGTACGTTACTAATGTAGGAGAACGACATGGATATGCTGTGCAGCACAACCTATCTATGTGCCTGAAGGTGTGATAATAATACATTGATAGTAAAATATTAATGCATAATCTGCTCAATATCAACCAAAAAAAAATGGACCTACACATCTACTCACATCACTCCCACTCACCTCTCGAACTGCGCAGTGTAAGGGTCTAGTACTAATGACCTCATTAATACTTTACTTAGATTATAACGTTCTGCAACCAATAGATACTGTTTATCATTCAAGAGTAGGCAGAACTTTAGGTCCTACGACTACGGGCGCGGGGAGCTTCATTCCTACGGTGCGCGGTTCGAATCCAGCGTTCGTTAACGTTTGAGTTTCGTTAAATAATCTTCAATATATTTGGCTGGCTCTTACTTACTTACCTGTATTCCTTAATTTTTGAGATGTATTTAGTTAAAGTACTTATTCACATTACACGGTTGTTGATCCAGGAAGTCGAAAAAAAACCGAAAGCTGAAAATATAAGCAAAATTAAGTTAAAGCTACAGGACATCCAAGATGCTCATAATAAGATAAAGAATGACGTTGTGTTTACTCCAGTTATCGTAAGTGTCCTATTAGCGTAGCAATTACTGCTCTAAAATAAATTGAGTCATTAAAATTAATCAATTCATTATTTATAGGAAGCAAAATATATAGGGAAAAGCTTTTGCAATGTTTTCTTGAAATGCGAGAATTTACAGAACACAGGAAGGTACGTAAATTAAAACTGGCATATTAATTAGACGTCGTTAGGCATACCCGAAAGTTTATGCTTGTTAATGATTTGAATAATGATTGCAGTTTTAAAGCGCGTGGAGCTTGTAACATTCTCTCCAGTATGTCGCCTTCAGACAAAAGTAAAGGTTGCACTGTGTCAGGCGGTCGAAACTACCTATGTGCGATGACGTACTACGGATTCAAACAGTCTGTGCCTATCAACGTAATTGTGCCGAAGGATTGTCCTCTTGTCGACAAGCATAGATACAAAGAGAACTTCGCGATAGTCAAGGTTCACGGGAACGATCTGAACGATGCCAGCCTGCATGCACTTACTTACTGTGATGAAATTGGCTCTAATTATGTACACGGGTAATGTAACAATATTAAGTTTATTCGAAACTCTTTCTTCCATGACCGTAGTCAGTTAGATAGATAGGTACCTACTTCATTTCTGCCAGATTGTTGCTACATGTAGTAGGTACTTAGATAGTTTCTTACTTTCATTAAATAATATTTGTATTATTTTCATAAGCACTGACTATAAAATAATACAAAAAGGCAACTTAATTATTAATTTAATTCACATGCATTATCTAATTATAATAATGCTTAAAGGAAGCCTCCAATGATCGATATATGATGAGACCGGCAAAGCAAGGTACAAGACTTAAAATTCGAGACTTTTAAAGCAATGAAGCAGTTCAACATTTTAAGCAACCTGGGGCTCTGAAGAAAAGATCTGTTTTTAATAATATCATCATGTCTATGTAGGTCAGACCGATTGGACTTAATAGCGGGCTACGGCACACTAGGATTGGAATTGCTCACACAAATGGACAAGATGGACGCCATCTTGTGTCCTGTCGGCAGCGGCGGGCTCGTGGCTAGTCTCGTGTTGGCTGTCAAGAGCCTCAAGCCTAATTGTTTGATTTACGTAAGTTATTAAATGCACTATTCAAGCAGGTCCCGCGTATATTTGTCAACCGCAAATTTTTTGTTTAGAATATCTTAATAGTTATTAAAAAAAAATTAAGGCCCTACAGCCTTCTTTACGAAGTTGACTCGGTTGGCGCCGTACCTGAGTCGCTGGTTCGAATCCCGCACGGGACAAACATTACTGTGGTCCGCAGATATTTGTCCCCAGTGTGGGTTTCCAATTGGAGGCATTTCATATTGGTACCTACCTAGACAAAATTTAAAAGCTAAATTGTTCTGTTAGGGCGTTGAATGTTCGGCCGCCCCCACGATGACCAAAGCGCTCCAGGAAAAAAAGCCAGTAATGATCCAGTTAAACCCAACCATCGCCGACAGTCTCTGCAGCTACATCGCCAGCAACAACGCTTTCAACATTATCAGAGGATATTTGGATAGAATGGTTTGAAAATATTACCTAATTATTTAACTACGCTATAATGAGATAATAATTGGTATAAGTCTATCTACACGGATCGTGATCACGACAATCAATCTATAAGTTGACAAAATTCTAATAGGCTTACATTATACTTTTTTAGATAACAGTAGATGAAGTATGGATTTCGCGTGCGATGATCAACATTCTTGAGCGAGAGAAGATGGTGGTTGAAGGTGCTGCTGCGTGTCCGGTGGCTGCGGTGATGGCGGGCAAAGTTCCGGAGCTGCGCGGCAAAAAGTATGTAAGCACCACTCGGTGCGAGTTAGGAATGATAAGATAGACTGTACGTGACTTTCTAGACAGCACTGAGCCGGACCAATCGAGGCTGGTTAGGTACTTAGGTAGCGTATAAAGTATATAGACATAGGTTTATTCCACTTATAATAAACATTACTGGGCCCTTGACCTCTTAAGGCAGGATATTTTCCGTTGTGGAAGCAAGATGCTACGTGCAGTGTAGTGTAGCGTTCATGGTAAGGGATTGACTCAATGTACCTCCTACCTATGACAGCAGCCAAAAATTTAAATACTAGTAAGTTGTTAGCTCATAGAGAGTTATTTCGACACCATTATGATGTATACAATTTAGAGATGTTCTTGTTTCGTGTGGACTGTAACTGGCCTTGTTGTTCCAGCATCGTGTGCGTCCTGTCGGGCGGCAACATCAACAGTAGCCGCATGTCGCGGGTGATCGATCGCGGCATGGCAGCGGAGGGCCGCCTGGTGAAGTTCAGCGTGGCGTTGCCCGACGTGCCTGGCGCTATGGCCAAGCTACTCGCGAAGGTCACCGACAACGGCGCCGACGTCAAGAGCTTCGTCCCCGAGCGCGCTTGGATGAGACGAGATATCTTTACTGTTTCTGTAAGCATGCTTGTAGCTTTCCGTTATACCTACTTTTAACTATGGGTTCACTAAGTTTACTCTATGGGTGGTTAACAAAAAATATGGTCATGGATTAAAATATGGATCTGAAAGAATGATCTGTATAGAGAAAACCTAATGCTCATGCTAATTTTTAAAACTAAGTAATAAAGTTAACAGTTTTTAAAATTAATTCCAGGTTAACATGCTAATTGAAACAAGCGACCTACACCACGCCAAGGAGTTGGAGAAGAAGTTACTGAAGGACTACCCGCACTCACACTTTATAATGTTATAGTTTATACACCAGTTAGTTTCGTAGCCGTCTGTAAATGTCAAACACGCCATCATGATCACGCCAATAATGACAATAAACATTCCTATAATACATGGTGTTATTACTTTATTTGTATATTCCTTTCCCCTTATTTATCCGAACAGGACTTGGAGGGCTTGATCCATATTGTGCCGTATATCCTTAGTACGAGGTCCGAAACGTTTTAGCTATGACAAAGCCGTTCGGATCGTGTAAGTGGAGTAATCATTTGCGCCTAGCATATTCCCAACTCTGTTGTGGTCAACTTCCAGTTGTCGGATGCAGCTGGATACCAGTATTTTACATTAAGCGATTGTATATCTGAGCTCCACAAAACTAATACTGCGTAGGTAATACAATATTGCAAGTGGCCCTAGTAGTTATAAAATAATAATAATTGTTTATTTCCCACCACAAACCAAAGTGACGCATCGCATAATACCTAACCGCTGATAAAAAAAATGTTACAAAACTTAGTTAAAACAGGCTTACATTCGACGGTAGGCCCATCATCATCATCATCAACCAAAAGACGTCCACTGTTGAACATAGGACTCCCTATTAAGGCGGGGGGGGGGGGGGGGGTTCCATAATCCACATCCTTGGCAAGCGGCTTGGGGATCGCAGTATTGATGGTGAAGTTACAGAAGACGCTGCTACCCATCTTATGATTTTTCCCTTAGTCGCCTCTTACGCCACCCACGGGAGGAAAGGGGGTCAATTCTAAGCCGAATACCACACGACAGGTAGGGCCCATAAGACCAACAATTTACTGCGAGAGGGAAACAAAGGAATTAGGTACTCATTATTTTAGAAATCATAATCTTTATGTTGGTAGATACTTAAATAATAAAAAAATTCGATTCGTTAGAAAATTGGAAGGTAGGCTTACGAAGTTATATTTTTACTAAGTTAGAGAAAGAGATAAAACTCAAAATACATTTCACTTACTGGCTATTTACTAACTTGTTGTACTTCTTTGTAAAAAAACAACATGTGTCTACTGGTGCAAATCAATTATGACATGACACTGTCAACCTACATTAAGTGAAATATGAGAAAATCAAGAAAATAAGAAACATATTTATGGATAACATTCTAAATTCTAGTATCGGAGTTAAGAAAATCGCAAAAATGGTAAGCTTTTAATAAAACTTTTTTATGAAGCTGTGGAAATGGCGCAGGCGGACTGAAGAAAAGTAGCCAGTAATCATCCCGTGGCGTGCGAAATATGTTTAAGTGCACCTGCTAAACCCACAGCAAAAGCGCAATACATTTTATTACTTATCGCATCTCGTTTCAGGAGGAAACATTGTTACAAGAGGATCGTCCACACATTTTATCATTCAATGAAATCAAACAAGCTGCGGAGAGGATCGAAGGAGGCATCATACACACACCCCTATGCGTTAGTATATAGGCCTACTGGTCAAATATTAACTTGAGAGATTATCAGGGTAGGCTAGGCACCCACTATATGGAGCTGTAATAAAACAAAAAAAAATTTTCAGGAAGCAAAGATCAGCAAGTACATGGACTACAATATTTATTTGAAATGTGAAAACTTGCAATATACTGGCAGGTAAGTTTAATTTTAAAATATTACCCAAAACGTGATAACTCGAGTTTTGTTTATTTTCTTATTTCAACCGAATCCAATTCAACCGAATTTATGAAAATATTGATATCAAGGGTATTTCTATTCATAACTTCATTACTCCATTTAGAAAAATATACTCCATTCCATTTGTACTGGAAAATCTATGCATAGATCTTTTCTTGCCTTTCTTTGTAGTTGCGCCGAGCGAGGCATACGCAATGCTATGTTGGCGTATGGTATAGAGGCCAGCGAGCGCGGCGTGATAGTGCCGTCGCACGGTAACATGGCGCTGGGCGCCGCGTACCAAGGCAGTACCCTCGGCGTACCGGTGAGTAAGGCCTCATCTATACACAGAACAGCTTAATGATTTTGGTTTAAGTGTAAACTTGCACTTAAATTTCAACGTACTGTGTGCTTCTCACCTGGGGCTGCAAGCAAGACATTTTCTTCGTAAAACATACCTGTATGTTGTACATTGCGGTTATAGCACTTATACGTATATGATTTCAGGTGACAGTGGTGTTACCGGAGCGCACTCCGCCGGCGCACTCTCAGCGGTGCTCAGAGTTAGGCGCGGACGTGGTGCTCTGCGGAAACACCCTCGACGAAGCCATAGCGTACGCCAGGAAAGCGCACCGAAACTCCCATCAAATCTTCCTTGAGTAAGTGATAATATATAAATTATATAAAAATTATTTACAAAATATGACGGTTTTACTCACGTGTAGGTATGTTCGGGAATGCCAGACTAGTTTCGAACTCGAAAGGAGCCCTTATTCAATCATGAGCTGGTTACGCGGCAAAGTCGCGATCCAATATCGGTTCGGCTCTGTCTCGTGACCAGCTCATGGATAAGGACCCCGTTCGAGTTCGGAACTAGTAGTTCCTTCAACTTGCCCATCCAGCAGCTGTCTGAAAGCAGTCCTTATATATCTAAGTGCCTTTGTTACACATAGGTTATGCCTATTTTATTTTTCCCAGTTCTGACGACCCCCTGGTGATGGCGGGTCTGGGTACGCTGGGTCTGGAGATCATCACGCAGCTGCCGGAAGCCGACGCGGTGATAGTGCCGGTGGGCGCCGGCGGGCTGCTGGCTAGCGTGCTCGTCGCCTGCAAGAAACTCAAGTGCTCCTGTCTTGTTTATGTATGCTTGTTCATCAGCTACAAAATTATAATTAATAATATGAACACTTTCCTACTTACTACTACATACTTATGGAGCTTTCCAGAGAAAAATGTACAGCGCATAGTTAACTGATTCAGGAGCATGGTTTCAGGGCGCCGAGTGTGCAAAAGTGCCGAAGATGATGAAAGCGCTGCAGGCGGGGCGACCCGTGAACCTGAACTTGGCGCCAAGCCTAGCCGACGGACTTAACACCTCTATTGTTGGCATTAACGCCTTTTCAACGCTGAAAGGCAGACTGGACAGGATGGTAAGTGAAAAAATTTGTAAGTGCCTTCGCTTTCGTGGCACTCGTGTGTGCCACGAAAGCGAAGGCACTTACAAATTTTTTGCTAGCTTGTGTTTTTTTTAAATAAAAGTGCCTATAAATTACAAACATATTAACTAACTTCCAGAGAGTTAGTTAATATGTTTTTACCTTTGACATATAGGTACCCTTAGACTGTTAAAACCGACTTCTAAAAAGGAGGTTCCTTTGCTCGATAGATTGTTGCGTTAAAAAATGCAAATCAAATTAACACAAATTCGCTTATATACCTACTTAGATGATATTAGTAGGATTGCCATGTTAACTAATTTAGGTAATACGTAGTACCAAACAAGATTAAATCTATACCTACTTACATTGCAGTTAGTGGTCGACGAGATGTACATAGCACGAGCCTTGATATCAATGCTGGAGCGCGAGCGACTGGTGGCGGACGGCGCCGGCGTGTGCGCAGTCGCCGCTGTGATGCAGGGCCTCGTGCCGGAGCTCAGGGGAAAACGGTGCGCTTTTTATTATGATGATACCCGTAAATAAGTTCAAAGGTTAATAATAATATAATATTAGATAAGGTCAAAGATTCAAGACTGCTACTGAGAAATACACTCATCATCATCATATGATGAAAAATATACTAACCGATTCTAAGTCCCCACGCCACTTAAGTTACCGCGTAATATAGTACATAATATTACCTTCATACGTTAGGTACCTACTTAGGTTTAAGTTACGTAGTAGGTATAAGTAGGTACTGTGTATAATAATAGGAAGATAAGAAATTATTTCACCAAGTGAACCAATCCAATCTTGTAAATACTTTTCTTCTGAAGGCCTGAATTTATATGCTGACATACCATTGTAATCTGTATATAGGGCTGTGTGCATAGTGAGTGGCGGTAACATCGACTCAGGGCGCCTGTCGCGCACCATCCAGCGCGGGCTAGGATCGAGTGGGCGGCTCATGCGGTTCGCTGTCGCCCTACCCGACAACCGGGGCGGACTGGTGCAGCTCGCCAAAGTGATATCTGACGAGAGCGCGGTGCTCAAGAGCTTGGTCACCGAGCAGATGTGGGTGCACAGCGATGTCGCCACTACTTGGGTACGTATAATAAAGGAAAATTTAAGAACTTTCATCATGATTTGGTAACTATTGACTGCTCCGTGTTCTGTTTATTGAATTTCGTAAAACTGCCCAACAAGTTCATTAGGTACCTACTAATTAGAAAAATGAATATACCAGTCTTAGGATATTTTATTACAACATAAGTAAGAACATTCCGTCAAATCAATTTAGCGTCATTGTAATTATAGGGGTGATTAAGAATTGAATTGTTTAATTCAGTAGTTATCGGTTACAGGCAAATTTGGTTGTCGAGACAACTAATGAGGATCACGCTAGTAACTTCAAAGACCGACTGCGGGATCTGTATCCTTCTGCCAGGTTTGCAGTCACTGATCTTGATGACAAACACAAAGTTTCTATACGATAGGAAATCTACTGCTGTGATTGAAATGCCTTACTATTTTTGATCAAAAAAATCTTTGTAAAATTAGTTCAGTAACACTGTAAATTGTACATGTTTTGTAGAAAAGAGGATTTTATTTATTAAAAGTAAAAGAATGAAATTTTCTTGTTTTTTTATTATTTTTTACTTATACATAAACTTATGCGACAGGGTCATCACCCTTGGTGGCTCTTGTGTAGATCACCTGTCCATGGTGCTGGACTACTTGCTTGATTAAGCCTGAAACAAGAACAACTCAGATTATTTATAATGTTAAAATAACATAGTGATAAGCTATACAAATGATAGGCTCAGACTCAATATATCAGTTTTAACTGTCACAGTTTATCCAGTAGAAGGACACATCATAACAATTGGTTTAGTAATAATAATTCAGACAAAAGTAGCAAGTACAAGTTGACCAACAAGTAAATTTAGATAAGTTCTAGCACTAAAGTAAAAATAATAAATAAACTACAGATCAAAATCTGATTTCAGGTCTAGATTTGTAGTTTATTCTGTATAATTATGTTGATAAAAACACCACTTTCTATCTTTATTGAAGACCATAATTACAACATACTGCCACACAAAGGGAGGTCATATAAAATTAATATTCATTATGTTTAATGCAACCAGAATTCGAAGCATAATGTCAACAAATTATATTGTTGTTCTTCTGGGATATTATTTATTGATAGCATTCATAAAGAGACGTATGTTATAATATTTAATAATTGTTCTTGAGTGACATGCTTGTGCCCATTTGTTAGCTATATTTAAACTACTAAACTGTTAGTCTAGTTAGGTAAAGCTGGGTCTGAGAACACTGGCAAAGCAATAATTGTAACAGAACAATTACTAATATTAGAATATAAACTAAATTATGAAACTGATTTGATCATTTTTAGACCTGCAACATAATTATTAAGTAAGTTGAAAAAAAGAAGAGTAACATACCCTTTTCTCTGAGTTCAATGAGTGCCCGCCTCGCGAGTGATCCCCTAACCTTCAGCCTCTCAGAGACGACGGCGGGTGTGATAAGCTTGTACTGGGGCACTTCCTTGTACAGTTTCTCGTATGTGGGCTTGTCGAACAACACCTGGTTGTTAAGCTTGTCACGAACTTTTCCTTTGGACCACTTCTGCAAGGTGAAAACTCATGTCAATAGAGAACCATAAGTTTATATATAGCTTTATGTTGTCGATGACTGCCATCAGACTCAATATATCAGTAAGTTTTACTCTCACAGATTTCAAGTGTAAATTTATAATCATTTGGCGTTTTACCGTTCGTATTTTTTTAAACTGAAGCTTAATTGAATAACCTCAAAACACTGCATACAAATTTCAAGAGCGTTTTTCTAATCCACACCTTTAGTATAAACTATCACGATTGTTTTTTAATAATAATTTCACTCATTTGTCACACGCACACATAACCTTACTTTTCAAGTTAACAAATTGTTTACCTTCTTCTTGGCTTTACCGCCACCGGATCCTTCCTTCTTCTTCTGTGTTTTCTGGGGCTGCTTGGCCGAAGCCTTCGTGTCCTTCTTGGGCGGCTGAAATTATTAAAACATTGTTGACAACAAGCTTCGCCACGAGGTCTCATGATAAAAGTTTAATTATTCACTACGATAGTCACAAAACTTGTGCTAAATTAATAGTTTTTTAATTGAACTTGTTTATAACATTTTAGATTCGGTTAATTTGATGAAATAATCTCAAAATTACGACCTAAAAATTAAAATAATGGAAAGACGGCGCATTCACTCACCATCTTGAAACCGGAAAGAAGGTTACCGAATTTTGTCTATGATTATGCTGTATGCATTGCTTTGACGTTTACGTTCCGAAACCTTTAGAGCTATATGAAGATAAATATAACATGTGTCTGAAATTATTCAATTAGTCTCAATTAAACATTATTAGTTTTAATCTATCAATAAAAAAGCAGCAGAAATTAAACCTGAATATTATTGTATATGAGTATATATTTAAAATTAAAATGTACGTAATAAATCATGATTTAAAGTTTTATGAACAAGTTTTTAAATGTTTTAGTGCGTTCGTAAATGATTATTTATATTTGAGGATCTACAGAAAATGCCCGCCAAGATAATAATTATTATGCGAGTGCCACCTTAGCTATTATACCATAAAAAATATCTTTCACGGATCTTGTTTATGACATGGTATAATAATATGCTTCGCCGAAGTATATTATTATACCATGGTTTATGATACAATGTTTTATTGAAATCGTAACATGTTTCAAAAAAAAAATCGAAAGACTTGGATTTGAAACCTACTTTGGCACTTCCTGATTAAAATACAAAACGTAAACATAATAACCATCTTACCGACTGCCAAATGTTATTTACTTAAAAGTACAATATTAATTGGTATAATTATGTTAATGATTACACTAAGGATTGAAGAACTAAAACTTTTCACTTATTTGATACTAAATAAAATAAAGCAACAATACCAAACAAAATACCTTTATTTAAAACAAGAACTAACTCCACCAATCTCAGTCCATTCATTTCATATAATTTAATACCTATTATTATGTACAATCGTCCAATAATTTACGTTGATATTAATAACTTACTTAGATAAAACAGATTAGCCAAATCTCTACGCGAAGACACAAGCTAATTCTATGAAATAATAGCTCTTGACGTCATGCAAAGAGGAATTTGCTTTGTGAAACGACTAGTTTTATTACAAACTACATTTGTGACTTTAATGATTCGTAATACGCTAATTCGTCAGCTGTTACTGATGGTCGGAATGATTCGACAGCGTGCAATAGTTCTGTAGCTCCTATAATAACAGAATCAGGGCTCAATTCGCTTTCCTTCACTGCACCTGTAACAACATTAGAGACTTTTTGTATTCAATTTCCAGCATAGTAAAACATAAGTATATATCTAACTGTGCCTGTAACTTGCAACGAATGAAGGTTATCAAAGTATATGATGACTAATTATTTAACAGTTTAAAATGCATACATATTTTTACAAGTATGTGTTCAACTGACTCGGCTGTTGAATGATTTACTATGAAAATTGTAGTATATGTCCAATGGGGCTATTAATGAGAGCTGAGTGCCCTCGGAGTGCGAGAGACATCTCACCGGCGTGCAGGCGGGCGACGAGCGCGCGCACGGCGGCGGCGCGCGCGCAGCCCACCACCTGCAGCAGGTCGGCGCCCGTGCAGCTGTCGGGCAGCGCCGCGGCCACCGCCTGCAGGTCCACCTCCTGCCGCACCTTGTAGCTGGAACATTTACACTGTGAGACACCTGACTATATGCATCTCACGCAATGCTTATGCTTTCATTAAATAAATCACTGCTATTTTGGCAAATTTTCCAAGAGTGTGTCGAAAACTACAAAAAAAAACTATGAATATGTACAATTTTTTATATGAATTACATTTATTACATTAACCGCCGAACTCAGAGACATTTAATGACTACTTAAACTATCAATAAGTAAAGGTTTTCTTTTTGAAATCCTTACTTAGTGACAGTTTAAGTAATCGTTAACGTCTCTGAGTGCGGCGGTATGTCATTTACATTAAACATGTAAATGACTTTTTATAAAATTATAAACATTTGCAAGAAGGTTTCTAAACCTTAGAAACCTTCTTGAAAATGTGAAGTAAATGACTTAGATAGTTATGTGTCAGAAATACTGACACATAACTGCATAGATCCAAACTTGGTCAATGAAAAATAAAAATAACTTCGAATTTTTGACTCAGTGTACTCACTTCCTGCACAGTGCTTTCAGTACGCAAGTTTTCTCACTCAGCCCGCAGTAGGGCCCCACATATATAAGTTTGTCGAGGCGACCGGGACGCAGCAGCGATTGTTCCAGCAAGTCCGGTCGATTTGTTGCTCCCATTATGAACACAAAACTCGACGTGTCTGCATCTGAATGAATATAAGCATTTTAAAATTTATCGTCTGACACAGATAGCATTCGCTTAGAAATGACGTCACGCCTACGTAATTTCATAGTAAATTTCACGTGTATGGGGCAGTACATTTAGCGTTTTGAGGGAGAGAGATAGAGAATGCCCCCTCTACAAACTTCAAAACGCTGTATATCCTCTATTTTTTCATGGATTTTATTTATTTTTCCAGTGTTCCCATTCCTTTGGAATACTTACTTAGATTTAATTAATAACTATTTATTATAATGTAGTCATAATTCGTATTATATGGTAGGTCGGTTACCCTCCCCGCTGGCCACGCCGTCGACCTCGGCCAGCAGCTGGCTGACCACGCGGTCGCTGGCGCCGCCCGAGTCCCCGGCCGCGCCGCGCCGCGGGGCCAGCGCGTCCAGCTCGTCCAGGAACACGATGCACGGGGACGACGCGCGCGCCGCGGAGAACACTGCCAAACAACGATTTTTTTATTACTGTGTCTTTGAGTCGTCGCCAAATTTCCTATTGATTTACAGACAGCTTAGTTATCTTCATTATATTTCCACGGCCAAGCAGTACTAGTATACTTATATAGTCAATCATAATTACTACTATAGGTGACACTACATAATCCATCAATGATTGGCGCAGTGACGACCTGATTGGCGCAGTGGCTATGCGATTGGACTGCTGCGCTAGGGGTTGCGGGTTCGATTCCTGCACGGGACAATAATTTGGGCGATCCTCAGATGTTTGTCCCGAGTCTGGGTGTTTGTGCATCTGATTTTTCATGTTTGTGAAACGCATCTACGATAGAGGAGAAATTCCTAGTGGAGCGACGTTTTTTAAAAAAAAAAAAAAGATGTTAAATTGCTTTTTCATTGATGTACAGAATGCTTTATGAATAAAACTAAGTATCAATACTTGCTCATGCAAAGCTCCTACATACAGGATAGAGAGCCAGTAGAATTAACAAACCTTTTCTAACATTTTCTTCAGACTGACCAATGTACATGTTGAGCAACTCTGGCCCCTTCACACTTAGGAAGCTCACATTAAGTTCTGTGCTGACCGCCTTTGCGACGAGAGTCTTGCCACAGCCTGGAGGGCCATAGAGCAGTATACCTGGAACATGGTGCAAAGGGGTGAAGGAGATACCAGTGCAAAATGCTATTTATGTAAACTAATATTAATAGAGGGTAATAATTGACGGTATGTAATAAACACTTCAGAAGACAGATTGATTCTTACTATAATAAATGAAAAAGTAACTCGACCTTTCTGACACTGCTTGCATTTAGTATGGAGTACCTATATACCTTGAATCCTGGGATTCCTGGGTGGATGTAGAGTACTTGTTACCTCAAATTCACGATAATATTTCATGCAGAAGTCGGGAGTCACTTATTGTAGTCCTGGCACATAATATGGTGCTTACCTGATCTCTTCAAACTGGAGTTTTTGAATAAATGTGGATATTTTATAGGAAACTCAATGGTCTTCAGCAATTCTTTCTTAAGTTTCTCCAAGCCGCCAATGTCTTTCCAGTATACCTTGGGAATTTTAGGAGCATCTAAATGTTGGCTTTGTAGACTTCTGATAGATTCTGAAAATATAAGTTAATTAGTATATAATATAATTTGCATCAAATATTTCAAAATACAAGCTAGTAGTAGTTAGTGGAATATGAAGTAAAGACCTACCCAGGGCAGCGTTAAAGTCTTCCTCTTGTACAAAACGCAAGTCTGGATCTGGTGGTAGTTGGTTAAAGCCATTATGTTGCTTTAAATAAGACTCTCGTATCGCAAAATGTAGTAAAGTGTCTAAATCACCGTGTAAAAATGTCTCAGTTTTAGCAGCAACCCTTTGCAACATGTCTCTGGCTGATTTACTTAAGGAAACCAACTCTTTAGAGCCAAAGTGGTTTGTAGCAACTTGTTCTTCCCCATCTATGTTTAACTGCATAACTGATGCGAACCATTCAAGCATTTCATACCTTTGTTGAACATTAAGTCTGGGTATATGAAACTTTTCTAGAAACATTCTTAACATATTTGGTTTTAAGTCCTGCCTCTCTGTGATGGCAATGAATATGATTGGATATTTTGTGTAGTTTTGGTACAAATCTGTGATAGTATTCATGAAGTACTCCAGGACTCTACAGTCTTCGTTGTTTTCAGGGTCCACTGCAAACACCTTGGAGAATGCAAAGAAAACTGTTATTTACAATATTAATAGACGGGAAGCTATGATATCTTAAGTTGACATTTAATCAGACATTTGACAGATGGAGCATTTAGGAACATAATTTTATGAAAATCACTGAAGCAACTCGGCTCGGCGCGGGGCGACTTGTAGTGAAACGAGCCGTGAGAAGCGACCATTAGCAACTACAATACCTCAAAGTTATCCAGCACCACAATGACAGGAGCAGCAGCCTTAGCCTTCTGTACAGTGGAGTTGATCTTACTCTCAGTTTGTTTGGCAGTAGAACTCTGCAGGGCATTGCAGTCTATTGCTAGGCAGTTCATACCTGGGCACAAATCATTGAGCTAGGGTTTAGTGCTAAACTGAAGTAGGTGGGTTTGTTTAGTAAAACAATTGTCATATAGAAAAGCATTTGAAAAAAGCCTTGATGCTAAATAATGTGTGAAGCGAAAATAAAAACTTTTAATCATACAGGCAAAGCTTTTGCCAATTTGCTAGTAAACAATAATTTCGAAATCTTGTGATTTTTCTTTGGGGTATCAGTTTTATTTTCAAAGTAAGTTATAATTATAATACTTTATGTCTTTACCATTGTACTTTGCAAGTATTTTGACAAGCAGATGTCTCCCGGATCCTGTCGATCCAGTGAGGAGCAGCATAGGTATTATAGGACTGGACATTGATGACAGCAACTCATCTGAAAGAGTTCAAACAATTTGTATCCTTTAAAATCATTTTTTGATAAATGGTCCTTTAACTTAATAAGAGTTTAAAAATAGTATTTATTGTTTATTACAAAATAACAACATAACCTTTATGGTCGCTTCAGTTTAGGTAAAAATACTGAAACATTACTTACTCATTTCTCCAGTCAAAAATGGAAAGATTGTTTCTTGCATGTGGTTAAATTTGTGCTTCAATCCAGTTGGACACAGGTGTGCCACTGTCATGTTAGGACTTATGTTCTGCGGTGGTTTAAAGAATTCATCCTTGGGCTTCAGACTGTGTATATTTTCACCTAATGTTAACTGTGTGACACCTTTTACTATAAAAAATGTGTGTACTATGTTGTCCTTAGACTCATTGTTAGCATCAGCATCACTACTTATCCTCTTACATTTGAAATGTAGTCTTCCAGTTGAATTTACCAAGTCTAAGTATTTATAATGATACTTCACGGTCTTATCTGGAGTGAGGTCTATGCATATTATGTCACTCATGCTCACTAATTTAGGTATTTCAAAATGATTGCTTAAGACCTCCTTGATGAAATCATTAGCCAAGTCATAGTCATTGACTATGAGGCTGACCTCTGCTACTGCTGCTATCTTCGGTGAACTGTCTAAGCTGGGCACCGGGTGAAATGTCACAGATATATCATCACCAACATTAAATCCAAAACTCGAAGCAATATTAAATAATTCAATTTCATTGGTAAATGCTATATTTTCTGGGACATGTTTAGATCCAACTATTGGTACTATTCTTATGTTATTAATACTACTTTTTGTTGCATCAGTCCAGAGCTTTTTGTGTAGTTCTGACGTCATGAAGTGAAGATTAAATTTAATTTCTTTGACATTGTTTTTTGCTTTGTGTTTTCCTTTTTCATTTGGTGATAGTTTTAAAGCAACCCAAAGCACACCATTATCTAAATAAAATAAGTTTTCACTGCCCAGCTGAATGAATAGTTCTTTAGATATAATAATGCATTTATTTATAAGAACTGGTAAGTTTTCTTCCAGTCTTTCCTTTAAAAGTGATTTGACTAGATGTAGGGGAATAGCCTTCACTTCAAATGTATCCATATTGTCCCGTTTTGATATTTTCTTCTGGATCCAAATTCTATACCTTATCGCAAGAAAAACGAGGAAATAGTAGTAGTTGTACTTTGGATAGACAACTTTTAAACAAAACTTTATCACCCATAGTTTACGCGAAATTTGTTCATTCATAGTAACTTAAATCACGTTTGATAAATAGTTTTTCGAGACTATAAAAGAAAAGAAAAGAAAAATATATAAAAAAAATTGCGGTATCTTGTCTCCAATTTATTTCTTGCACATTTTTTTATGAATCAATGATAACATTGTCACAAATCACTGCCTGACTGATTTTGACAACTAATGAACCATTAAACTGTCAGTGCCACTGCCTTCGTCAAGCTGCGTTCCCTTTTAAAGGAACGCTATTTAAGAAAGAGAATTTAGAACACAAATGTTTATATAGGTATTATTAGCTTAATGTGAGTACACATCACTCATAGAAACACAAAAGTCTTCTATTTATTTAAGATGAACAGTACCGATTGAGAAATCAATTACATATTTATTTAAGGTTTGTTGGTAGTTTTCTCCTGTATATTTGTATTTACATGTTCAAAATGTACAATAAAGTTCTTCTATAAGTCAATGTCAAATTACTTCTATTTATTTAATTTCTGAGAAAATAATATTGATAAAATTCGCAACATAATAAAATCATTAAAATGTATCTAACATGGGCTTCTTTCAACAACATACGGATGCTTATGATGGCATGCATGCCTGTTGTAATATTTTATTTGATATGGTTAGTCAACACTTCAGAAGGTATACGTAGTGAAGAAGGAACATTGTTGGATCTTGTATGCTGGCCTGATGGTAATGCCATTCCAGTTATTATTGCTTGTGGTGCAGTAATTGCAGTTGTTATAGAGGTACCTTTTAAACTGCGCATGTAGTAAAATATGATATTATAGGTCTCAATCTCAATTGGATATATACCTTCCATATACCTGAAAGGAGCCCGCCCTTCTGGTTCTAAAATACCGGAGAGCCTAGCACTTTCATTCTAGGCCAAAAACATCAAACCCCAAAGTACTACAAAAAAACCTGCATAACCGAAAAGCCTAATTAAATTATCTAGCCCGAGAATCGAATCTAACATCTCTAGCTGTAAGGGTTGGAATATAGGTTGCATAAAAAGTCAACAAAATATTGAAAACTAAAGGGTGATATGAGTCATACAAATTAGGAACTAATAGTGACTCAATCCGACTGATGGATTTATAAAAAACTTTTGAATTTGATTAGTTTTTACGCAGGTGACAAAATAAACGTTAGTTATGTAACTTACATTCTTAGAAATATTTTTACATTTTGTTTAACAGCTCTACGGATTGTATCAGTTATTCAAAGCGGGTCTGCCCAAGAGAGAGTACGACGTTACAAATGGCCTCTTCTATTACGTTTGGGCGCTTATTATTATGATAATTATATTTCTCGCAATCATGTTTTACTCTGGACTTCAATCAACTATTATACGAGGTTATATAAATGTTTTTTTTTGTGTGGATGTGAATCATGTGGATGGACCTCTTGCGCCGTTTATAAGTACCTAACCTTAAAACATTAACCAATGCCATCACCAATGCCAATTCGCGAAATGGTCTGGGTACATAAATTAGATACCTATTTACCTCTCTTAGTACCGTACAATTCTTACGTCTGTTGTTATTGAAACGTCATATCCTTCACCTCACAGTGAACTTTCAATGGTCATTAGCTACTAAAGCCTAACTAAGTACTTTAAGATCATAGTTCACCGGACGATTTGAATAACCGACATTTATTATTAATTTGAAAATATTTTTCAAGCCAGTCAACTTTGAATAAATATTAGGTATTTTACAGCTAGGTAACTTTTATTCTTAACTTTTCTTAAACGTTGTCCCACTTTGAATTTTTTACTTTGCCAAAGAACTCATTATTTATTTAACAGTACCATGTATTTTCACGAGATAAATTTTGTCTCAGCCAAGATAAAAGGTGGTATTACTAAGGCCATGCTGAGATATTCCAGTCATCTTCCGTCGAAGGTGGCAATAGATAGACTGCAGACAAGGTTCCATTGCTGCGGCCGCGTCAATTTTCAGGAGTGGTTTTACATTCCCTGGTATACGAACGGAGAGCATATCGATTCTAAAACATTGTAAGTACCACTATCATATGAATTTAGAGAATACACCATGACCATACTTTTGCGCACTGCTTATTATACTAGATATCTATGTGTAGAAAGACAAATTTGAGAGCGGTTACTTCCCACTGCCAAATGTCAGAATCATCATTATGAAGTCTTGCAAGTTGCAGTCTCTTCTGGTTATTTCAACAGCTCAAACCACAAGTTCGTGTCAGATAACGTACCGTACAGCTGTTGTTCCATGGAAGAGCTATACCCTTGTATACATCACGGAGTTACTCAAATGGGCACCATATACAAGTACAATCCTTCGGTAAGATCAGTCTTTTGCTCTTCTGATCTGATAAATTGCAAACATTTTGGGTCAGAGAAAATACATTAGATAGGTACTTTAAATCCAAAAGAAAAGCACGATTTTTGAAAAGTAGACCCCAGAAATACTAATGGTATGCCATATTATGTGCTTTATTTTATCAGAAACAATTAACGATATGGAACGCTGGCTGTGAAGAGAAACTGATCAGTGAAATGATGTCGGTCTCGTGGCGGTTCAATGCTGTGATGGCCCTGATTATAATAGCAATGGTATGTTCGGACTACGCAAATGCGGAGTCAGTTCTTTTATTTATTATCTTCCTTATAAATGATTAGAAAATTTTATATCCAGATTATGCAAGTGATAGCAGTAAGGTATCTCCATACCGCCTACAGAAGTGGACTTCACGTTGGAAATCAGATAACATGCAAAGCCTACCTCCTTCGATCCCTCACGGACACGGAGCCGCCAAAGAACCCGGTCAGGAAGAAAGTTTTTAAGAAAAGAAAGTTTCGTCAAGCGCGCACCTTGCACTGGGTCTCTGTGTCGTATAGACGAGGCAAGAAACGATATGTAACCTCCTCGGCATCAGATGTTAACAGCTCTGATGAACTATTGAAGCCTATTTATGAATAAGTGGTCACCTAGAGTCCTTGGGCTTGTGCAAAGGAGACAATGTAACCAAACCCCAAAGAATATCGATTCCAAGGCTCCTAAATTCGGTACTTCGATGGCCCATTGATTACGTTTCTAGTTTTAAGCTATGTAGAAATAGGTACCTAATATAATGTAATGGGCTCAATATAAAAACTTAGCAATACAAGATCTTTTATACACTAAATCTATGTATACTTAGAGTAATGAACATAAATATATCGCATATTAAGTGCCTTTATAACATAACTGTAAAATGATTACACTATATTGACAAACGAGTGTATTTTCTGTGGGTCGGCGATCTCCTGAAGTCTGTGGAGGTTGTCCCACCAGTAGTGCAGCATGTGGCGGTGCATCAGCTTGAACCACGGCGTCACTGGGTGCTCCAGGTTTTCCATGAAACTATGTACAAGAAACATCCAAGTTAGTTTTTTTCGAAGATACAACACCAGTCCAAATCGTAGGTGGTGTAGGTAACGAGGCGTACCTACCGCGAAGGTATCTATTAATTTGTTATGAATATGCGTCTCCTGGTTAGTTTGTGCTAGGATGGTGTTAGGCCATCTTGAGAAGATCGTCTATCTGCTTTGTAACATAAATAGGTAGTTACATAGATAACTGTTGTATCGATACTGGCACTCAATGCAAAACTAGAGTCAAGCATAGAACCGTGACCCCACAAAAAGCTTGTTGGTGTGTAATGTACGAACTTGTCAAACTTATTTCTTGGTACATATTTGATCTCAGCTATTTCGTCAGGGTTAGGTTTGACCTCGGTGTCTGTTTGGAGAATCAACACGTAGTCCAGCTCATATTCCCCCCACACGCCATCACCCGGATCCATGTAAAGAAATCGCGACAGTAATGTGAAGTCTTTGGGTTGTACCTGTAAATGTAGACAACATTTTTTAGGACGTTGATGTTGATCAACGAAGGCTTTAGAGAAAATACTTAGTGTTTTAATTTAATATGACTGTCTTGATTAATACTTTTTGAAGCTTATCTAATCTCTAGCTGGTTGGACTTGCTAATTCTATACAACAAGAAAGAAAATAATAAACACATTGAACAGTCAAAAAGTATTTTGAGTATTTATGAGAGTAATTTTATAACATTTGAATAATCTCCATAGTTTAACATCACAATAGGATTTCCATATCTACAGTAAGTAGGTACGTTCAAAGACGTTTAATACCTACCTATTAGGTACAATGTTGCAATCACTAAGTTTTGTGGAAATCGCAACAAAGAAATTATTATGATGTTTACATGCCTGATGTTTGGATATCCCCAGTTCAACGTCAAGTCTTCGCATGGCAGCCGTCGTGACGTCCTCCAGGGCACCGTTTATGAACAGTGGGTGACTGCAGCAGGCGTTGGTGTAGCAATTTGGAAACGTAACCTAAAACATTACTTAGAAAACACTAAATACCTAAAACATTTTCTAAGTTATGAGTTGTGCTGATTCAACCAAAAAAAAACCAAATGGAAAAAAACCAATAACACGTTGCTCGACCCGGGATTCGAACCCAGGCCCTCATGCATAGCAGTCCCGCTTAGCAACCTATCATTGTGTCATTATCTTATCTGTGGTTTGGTTAAAACTGAAAGTAAAGATTAAATACCTACTTTATGCTTAGCTCTCTTCTGAACGAGTATCTCTCCTGCTGTATTGAACATAAGAACACTAAAGGCTCTGTGCAGGCGCAGCTTCCCATCAACCCCTACTCTGTGGCACTCTCTCTTGGTGGCCGTCCCTAAGAAGTTGTCAGTTCTGTCAACCAGCAAGCACATGTCGTTGTCCAAGGCTTCCTCCTAAAAAATATAGATCCCAACAATTTTCTGTAGTTTTTAACTATCATGTATTCAGCTGGGTATTTGTAGCGGTGGTAGTCATATAAAGAAGAAGAGTGTAGGTTGTCGTTAGATACTGCCGATAATTTTGAGTTATTATCCAGGTTAATAGGTTTTAACAAGAATACATAATATAATTCTTCCAATTCACTGCAATACATCTGCGAAACGAATATATTGTTTGTTTATGCGAGATTTACTTGGTAGCGAGCTAGTAACATGGCTTGTTGTATTTTATTGATAAGTAGATTAGACGTATCATAATAAAATTCATATTGATTTGACCGTTTCAACACGGCAGCTAAGTTGTAATAGGTTCGTTACGGATCAGCGAAGGTCATGGGTTCGATCCCGCTCGTGACCATCATTTTTCAAAGATTAGGTATAGTCCCGGCATTTTTCATATCAGATAATTGTAATAACGTAACAAGCGCCACTGTGCAGTGTGCAGTCCTTATTCCTACCTGAACTGTATGTTTGTCCCTAGTTATAGATAGTTGGTTCATTATGGTACACAAACACAGCCTTTTTACTTTATACGTATTCCACAACACTTGAACGAACATATCTTATAACATCACTTGTCGGACTGCCGAAAATTTGATGGGTACATAATTTATTATGCACACATTTATAGAAAACCATCTATTATTTAACTACATTTTATGTTAATTCGACAAAAAATAGGTATAAGATAAGGACTTAGGCACAGCATATTTATCATAATTATGCATAACAATAGCATATTTACGAATAGTGCGTTTGGAATGGAATTTTTGGTTTATTACAAAAAATAAGATCTTTGTAGGGTTCAACTTCTATGAGTAGAGTAGCCCATTTCCACACAGACAATGAGGCTATAATAATATTATTTTATACACCTATTTAGGTACTTATCTAGGAACATCAAGACGGATAGGTAAATATGTCTTGAGGGAAGTAACATTACACTTATTAGGGTAAAACGGGTAATACACGCATTGGTGAAATGAAATAAGTAACGATACAATAAACATGTTTCCGATGAAATCTGCGGTCACTTGAGCCATATAATTAATCTCAGCATTAGCGCTGGAGTGTATCCTGATGCTCTAAAAGTTTCTATAGTCAAGCCACTGTTTAAGAAAGAAGATAAGGAGCTAATGGAGTTTTATCGGCCTATTTCACTCATTCCCATTTTCTCTAAAATAACATGTTTCCGATGAAATCTGCGGTCACTTGAGCCATATAATTAATCTCAGCATTAGCGCTGGAGTGTATCCTGATGCTCTAAAAGTTTCTATAGTCAAGCCACTGTTTAAGAAAGAAGATAAGGAGCTAATGGAGTTTTATCGGCCTATTTCACTCATTCCCATTTTCTCTAAAATTTTTGAGAAGTACATGTATAAGGAACTAAATTCATTTATTCAAAAAGATAAAATTATATGTGAGGAACAGAAAGGATTTCAAATAGGTAAAACAATTAACATGGCTATCTATGATTTCTTATATAATATTACATGTTCCGTAGATAAAAGGAAACCGGTCTGTGGAGTTTTTTGTGACATGACACAAGCCTTTGACTATGTGCATCATGGTAAATTAATAAATAAACTTGAGGATTACGGGATTCGAGGTAATGTCAATGACCTCATTAAATCGTACTTACATAATAGAACTCAAATAACTAATATAAATCATATTGATATGAAAAGTAAAAGAGAAATAGTTTTTGAATCCACTGAACGTAAGGTTTCGTATGGTGTGCCACAGGGCAGTGTTTTAGGTCCTCTTTTATTTATATTATATATTAACGACCTTCCGAGAAACATACCTCAACCTATGACACTATTTGCCGACGATAGCACCATAACGATACCGTGCAAAAATGCTGAAACCTACGAAAAGGAAATCAATGAATCTATAAATCTAATAGTGAAGTGGCTAGTGGAGAATAACATAAAAATTAACCTATCTAAAACTAAATTAATACATTTCAGTCAACGGATAAACGGCAAGAGTAACTTAAACATAAATTTTAATGACCAACCAATAGCACAAGTAGATTCAACGAAATTTTTAGGGCTCCACATAGATAAAAAATTGAATTGGAAACCTCATACTGAAAACTTATGCAAGAAAATGAGTAAAGCCGCATATGCCTTGCACACATTGTCGTATTTAGTAAGTGTTGAGGCACTGCTGACAGCCTACTATGGTCTAGCAGAGTCTCATCTACGGTATGGGGTTATTTTCTGGGGCAACTCGACAGAAAGGGAAACGGTGTTTAAGGCCCAAAAGAGATGCATACGTTCTATGTTTAAAATAAAACCAACTGATAGTTGCGTCCCTTGCTTTGAAAAGTATAAAATCCTCACATTACCATCTCTTTACATTTTGGAAGTAGCGCTTTTCGTAAAAAGTAATCCTTTTCGTTTCAGGCTATTCATCATCATCATCATCATCAGCCAAAAGACGTCCACTGTTGAACACAGGCCTCCCCGTTTAAGCGGGGGGGTTTGCCATAATCCCCACGCTTGGCAGGCGGCTTGGGGATCGCAGTATTGGTGGTGGAGTTACAGAAGACGCTGCTGCCCATCTTCTGAATTTTCCCTTAGTCGCCTCTTACGACACCCACGGGAGGAAAGGGGGTGGTCAATTCTAAGCCGGATACCACACGGCTATTGAAGGATGTAATTCCTCGAAATAGACGCGACAATGGCAGGATATGCCTTCAGACTGCAGGAACAGCCCTTATGCGCAAAAGTATTTTTTGTATGGCTCCTATAATATTTAATAAATTGCCTAAAAGCTGGAGAGAACTGCCATTAAGAATATTTAAAAGAACGCTTCAAAGATTTCTGCTAAGTAAATTGTATTACAATATCTCAGATTTCCTTAATGAAAACGATTTTAGTGTTCCGACTGTTAGTAGGGAGAATGTTAGATTAAACTAGTACCTATTATGTAATGCTCATTAAATATATTGCATGCCGATTGGTAAAATATGGCTGATCTTTCTACATTTATGTATCTAAATAACTTTATTGTACCCATATTTGCAAAATAAATTGTCTTTGTCTTTGTCATTGACATCCGAACCTTTTTTTTAATACCTATTTTAAAAATGTAAAAGTAATTTTGTTTGTTACTCCTTCACGCCTAAATCACTGAACCCATCATGAAATTTTGCATGTAGATACGTTAGTAACAATCAATATCAAGGATCGATACCCTTTTCAGCGGAGGTTTGGGCCGCTAAAATTTGACTTTGCCATTGGCTCGCTAAGAAGAAAAACAGGATCAATTTCCTTTTTACGAAAACGATTTTAACGTTTATATCAAAATTGGCCCAGAGGCCAGAATAGTTTGAGTTTTGGTCATTTGCGTGTACTTTGAAAATCCCGCTTGTTTCATTACTGTGCGGTGCAGTTCACTGGAGTAAAATTTAAAAAACGGTACTAAACTAAATACTTGATTTTGATTGTAGCTAATGTAGGTATATTATTAACTAGCTGCGCACCGCGGTATGCGGCGGCGTATGTGTTAATCCAGAGTGTCAGCCAATTTTAACAAAATTGGTCCAGCCGTTTGAGTGTGAAGAGGTAACAAACTTTCGCCTTAATAATATTAGTGTGAAGAATGGTACTGATGTTTTATGTAAATATTATGCAGGCAAAGAAAACGGGTGTTAATCGAAACCGCATCACTATTATCATATTTTTAGTGGTGATTATAACAGGTAAATAAACTCCAATATTTTCAATAATAAATATATTTATTCTTACATTCATAGAAATTGTACATAGCATATTATAATTTTTTTGAGATTTTACTTCAAATAATCTGTATTAACAATGAGAAGCACCCGTCCTTATTTATTCAATAATCAAATATGTACAGATATATTAACTCAACACAAATTAATAAGAGCGATTTTGTAATTTGACTTCTGCGTATAACTTATATAATAAAAGCATTCTGTGCATTGATGTGCAAGAGGTAGTTATGAGATAAACTAAAACTACTTACTATAGATTGAAAATTGGATTAATGCTGGCAACAGCGAAAAGTTGAATTCCAATGGTGTATAAGTGACTTTAGGTAATGTTCAGTTTCAGTTGAAAGGTTTGCGATTGTGCCCTGTAAATGACAACAGGTCATCGCCAAGTATAAATATTGCCCTAAATAAATATATCAGCCAGCAGCCTAAAATCAGTACAAAGCAACCGATAATAAAATCGCCCTATATTTTTTGTTGTAAACGAATAAGAAACTGATAACTACAACTACGATAAGGCGACAGAACGAGGTTATTTATTGTTTTCGTTCATAAACTTCTGTATCTTGTCGGGCTCGGCCAGTTCCTTCAGCCGGTGCAGGTTGTCCCACCACAGCTTCAGCCGGTGGCGGCGGATCATGTTGAACCACGGCGTGATGGGGCCTTCCAGAGTTGGTAGGTACCTGAACATCAAACAGTTGTTTTTATGTACATTCTACAACAGAGCGTACCTTAGGAGTCTAGACAACCGTTTTATAACATACAGCAACGATGAGTAATGGCGCAAGTTTTTTTTTTAAGAAAAATGAAATTATACGCGTCTTATAATTCAAATCAGATCCAAGTCCACGACTAGCTAACCAGAGGTCCAAACAGCACTATGGTGTGCCCTTAACTAACTAGCCATTAACTGCAGTTGCGTAGTTTATCTTTGTTCAATAACCGGGCTTTAGCCAAGCCTAGAAAAATACTCGTATAGTTAGCCAAACAAGGCAATACTTACGCGTTAAACTCGGACTTAGGCACGAAGCAGTACTCGGAGATCTCGTTGGAGTTAGGCTTGACCTTGACGTCGCTCTGGAACATGAGGATGTGGTCGATCTCGTGCTCTCCCCACACGCCGTCGCCGGGGTCGTGGTAGTGCACGCGCGTCATGAACGTGAACAGCTTTGGGTCCATCTATGTAAACAGATAGCATGGATAAAAAATTTAGTACATTAATACACATAATACAAATACAAAACGTACAATACAATAACATGACATTTAAACATATAAAATATGTGTCGCATGGGATCCAGCTCAGTATGTGTTGTGCGAAGTACGTCATTATTATTTATCTATGCAATTTATGAATAAGCAATATTTTTGCTTTTTACCATATAGATGGCAAAAAAGACCCAGGTGGTGCAGTGGCTTAGTGAATGGTCAGGAAGTGCATGGGATTATTATAGATTGTTAATGAACGTGAAATAAATGATCATGAAGAAATACAGTTATGTGAAACAGTATACAGGGTGGTGAGCTGCTCCAGACATTAATGACATTTAAATTCAAGCAAATCAGTGTAGCAAGGCCTGTACTACCAAACTGGTGATTTGTTTGCTTTAGTACAGTACAGTGTGCATTTGCTGAAAAAATGTAATACTCAATGTCATGATCGTTTTAAAATGACGCATGACGAAGATTAAAGCTATTTTTAAATCGTTTATTGCAATATCTTCACAATCTTATTTATACACACATATTAAACATTCGTTGTATGTCTGCATTATAGAATGTATATGCATACTTTTGTAGATAGGTACTTTTTTACTGTGTGACTGTTTACCTGGTCTAAAGGTATGCCAAGCTCGTGGTTGAGCCTGCGCCTGGCGGCCGTGATGACGTCCTCAACCTTGTCGTCTATGAACAGCGGATGGCTGCAGCACGCGTTTGTGTAGTAGTCTGGATATGTTACCTAAAATGTTGAAACATCGACTATAGTCTTAATGTTAAAAATATTAGCGTTTTTACTGAATGTGGGTAAGAATAGTCGTAAATAAGGTCGTAATAGGACACAGTTTAAGCCAAAATGACAAAAAAGGTCAATGTAGGTATTGTTTAAATCAAAGTATTAATGATTCAAGTGTGTGATGAAGTAAAATCTTAAGTATCTTAGCATATTAGTAACATTATGTTAGTATAATTTAAGATAATCATAGTGTCTAGCAGCGGGAGGTGTAGAAGAAAAAAGGAGTCCTTTGTATTACATTGGGAACTAGACACTATTATTATTATTTCAGCCACGGTCGTCCCACTGCAGGGCAAAGGCTTCCCTTTCCTTTCTCCATTCCTCCCGGTTGTGACCTGCTGTAGTCCAAGTGGCCTCATAGGAGGGATTAAATAAAAAAAAGATAATAACATATTTTCAAGAATATTTAAACAACAATTGTTTCTTTTTTTGTTGAATAAGTTAGTTGCTTACTTTCTGGCTAGATCTTCTTTGCAGCAGCATGTCTCCTCTCTTGTTGAACAGGAACACACTGAAGGCCCGGTGGAGCAGTACTTTGCCATCTTCACCCACTTTATGGCACTCCCTCTTGGTTGCAGTACCCAGAAAGTTGTCTTTCTCATCAACTAACAGGCATATATCCTTGTCTAGAGATTCTAACTAAAAATAACCAATTATTTCAATGTATTGTGTGTTATTTAAAGAGCTTTCTTAACAGTTTTGGTGTTTATTTATGTTGTTGCTAAATTTAACATTTTTTACAAGTAGAATAATGTTAATGCAAGCCATAATATTTATCATTGTAGGCTAAATTTTACCTCTAAGGGTTTCCATTTTTATAATATTTAAATTAAGGTAAAGGTTTAATATTGTGAGCAGTAAAGTGTAATTAACATAAATACCAAAGCTATTTAAGGCTCACCTGTACTGCATCTACATTTTCCTTTTCCTCAGGCTGTGGTTTGATTGGCTCCGAAGCAAGTAGCCTCTTCTCCACCCGCACTGTGTTCCATAGAGACCTTGTTAGCCTCCGGACTAGCATCTTCTGCAACCAAACAAAGAATGAATGTGAGATGTTGAAGTCAAACATGTATGACAAAGGGTATTTTCATGCTAATACAGGAGATGTTAATCTCATTGCTTTACAATACAAACAAATGGGAACTTATGCCATGTTAGAGTACATTTAATATAGATATTTTACATATAACCTTTTATAGAAATCTTAAAATAACAATACCAAAAACATTGTCCTTTACCCCATAATGTATGTATACTCCATTGTATTCATAAAAAGGTATGAATGCATTGTTGTCAAAAAATTGAGAGCAATATTATTTATATCCACCAGTCCAGTCCAGTTTGAAAACCTAAATACTTTCAGCCAGAAAATCTCCATTTTAAGTTTGGTCCTTATGCTTGTGAATGAGACAAGTTAATAAGTATATAATTTACATAGACAAAACAATTGTGCTATAAAAGGATTGTCATATTACTAAATAACAAATTATGTAAATTAGTATCACCAGCCTGTATAAGTATGACAAGATTTCATTAAGTTCTATTGATTCTATTTATGATGTTGTTATCTAAAATACTGTTGTATCCTGGTAGTAATCGTTTTTCTAATCCCGTCACTATATTTGTATATTAATTATGAGAATGAGAAAGTATGTCGGCAGATACCAAAGTTGTTTACAGTTTAATATAATTATGGGCCCAGGATGGAGAAGAGAAACTATCATAATTGAGTTCTATTTACATGGCATTACTTGTTTGAGCATTTACATATTTTCCCCCCTTCGCTAATGCTTAACCTATATGCTCTATTGTTACTACTACTGGTAAATTGAATAATTTTACAAAGTTGTACCTGTTAGGTGTTATCTTACGAAAGATAGAATAGATCTTAATAAAATATTATGTTATGACACTTGTTTTACACTGTAGTTATGTATTTTCTTTCACATTACTAAAAACTAATGGTAATTATTTAAAGTTAACGATACCTTTATCTGTTTATCACTAAATAATATTAATAATTCGTACAAAAAGCATTAAGTTTTATAGGAATTTTCAGTTCAAAGTGAGAAAACTTGACCAACTCTTGACAAAATGTCTACTACTAGTGATGTACTATCTTATTTCTCTGACATTATCACTGACATTGACGTATTGATATTTTCTGTAATCGATTTGTTAATTTACTCTTATTGATAATCATCGTGAATACGATAAACATTTTTGTTTTATTTTTAATACGAATGCAATGATATGATATCAGATGAAACTTAGACTGCATTAGGTTGCTTAAAATTTTCTGAACGCTGAAATAAATATACTTTATTTCTTTTAGACCACGATTGTTTTTTGAACATCTATGAACGATCCATGAACGATGATCCACGAACAATAAGCTCTCATCCATGGTCGTATATTTATTAATGTTCAATAGTTCATTTGTTAAATAATTTTTTGGTTGCCTATCTTCAGTTTATTAAATGGCTCTTTACGACTCACACTAAAGAGCGAGATCTATTTTTAAGTTAATTATGCTTTCCTTATGTCTTGAACTACAGGAAGGGTGCGTTGATCTTAAAATAACTTCGTCTAACAAGACGGGCCTTTGAAAAACTGTTCATTATACATCTAGCTGGCACTTTGAAGTGTCGCTATCTGAATTAAGTCTTATGTGTCTTTTTAAGAGTTTGTAAAGTTTACAAATAAATATTTAAATAAAAATTTACATATATCTAAGAATGTCGAATGTTAAACTTGCTATTCGAATTAGACCATTCACTGAAAAGTAAGTTGATGAACATCAACATAATTATTTGCAAGTTTTTAATATCGCAAAATTAATTAGTATTTTATTTTGTATTTTACAGGGAGTTAAAGTCGCAGAAAGATCGTGTTCCCGTTGTAAATGTCGTAGATGATAATACAGTTACAATAACCAATATCAAAGTAAGTGTTTTGTTTTTCATTTTTATATACCCGGAAACACTACGTCAGAAAAGTTTGTTTTGTGTCACAGTTTTGGCCAGTTTCCTTTGATCACGTCAAATAGTCAACATTCGAGATAACTTACTCCATTGCGAATTTACGACTGCACAACAATGGTCAATAGTTAACTGTTTACTAGACTTTAAAATTAAATGCCATATCATTCGTGCTCTGTCACTTAGCGGTTCAGAATATTTCAAAATAGCATTTCAAGAACTTAAAAAGTTTTCTGTATATGTATGCAACGTATAAAACATTAAGTTATTAATATTTTTTATAAATAATATGCTGTTTGGTGGCTTTGTCTTTGCCACTCGGCTCCCTACATAATTATAATCCCTTTCGTCCTGCGCGCGCATATACTAACTGAAGGTAACAAACAGCGCGCGAAAAGTAAAATGCACGCCAATTTAACAAAATGTTATGTTATTTAGAAGACATCTCATGAAGAAAACCGTTGGAGAATACTGACTGATGATTTGCTTACCTACATGATAAAAATAAATAATGTTTATCTTTTATTTATAAATAAATTTCCTTTGATTATATATATGTAAATTTCTTTGCTCAGGTAAGTGTATCAGGCGCCGGTGACAGTCGGCAGCGCACTCGCCGATATTATGCTGATTATACCTTCGATAGCTCCTGCCCTATTACACAGCCGAACTATGCGTCACAGGATAAGGTAAGAATTAACATGTAATGTGAATTAAGAAGTTATTTAAGTACCTAATAATATATTGCTCCGGTTTTAAATCGTATTTACTCTTTACCCTGTCAGATTAAGCGGACTGCCTTGTTGATCTAGTGGCCGCAAAGCGCGAGTCTGGGCGTGAAGTTCTGGGTTTGACCCGTAGGGTAGTGTTTAGCGAGATTTTTAGTTTTTACCCATTTAATAATTTTCAGTAGCAACAAGCAAGCCTGGATTTGTGCCCGATTACATGGGACCTTAGATTATCTAGATGGAGTCTGGCGCTACATTGAAACAAAAAACAACGTGCCAATTGTTTTTTTTTTTGCATGAATGCGTGCGTTATGATACCAGTTGATAAACATTACAACTAAAATGGGGTAAATTGCCCAACGTGGTACAGTCTATCTTTTAACTCGAAATAAAAATTATTTTTATATAATAGGTACATAATTATTGTGTTTGGTACTAATTATATATTATGAAGACAATGTTTTTTTTATTACATGCAATTGGCTATGGCACTTTCTTTTTCTTACGGAGCTAAAATTTTTCACGTTGGTTCAGTTCCAAAGACAATACATTTTCATGATAAGCGTGACCGAATTGTAACCCAGGGTTGGCTCCAGACGAAGGAACTCCTCAATGGTTAACAGTACAGACTCAACATTTTGTACACACATTTAACCATGATAGCTCTTCTTAAAATTCACCATGATCTTAATACCACCCTCACGGTTGCCTCCAGACGAGGGAACTCATCAACGGTCAACAGTAGTGCCTCAATATTTTATATGCACATTTAACTATAATATCCCGTTCTAAAGTTCACCATGATTTAAACACTATCCCCATGGTTAACTTCAGACGAAGGAACTCCTCAAATTTCCTCGGCGCAGGCACGTAATTAAGTATACACATGCTGGCGCTCATGTCGAATTTTGCAAGAGTCAATAGGCCCGCCATCTTGAAATTCAAAATGGGTGGAATATTCGAAAAAAAAAATCAAGCTTATTTCAATGTACTACAATACACTTCGATTCGTAGAAAACTGAAGATCCATTATCCACCATAACATTAATAATATCGCCCTACCAGCATACCGGTCTCATGTGTAAATGTGGGAAATTTGGTTTTCACAAACTTGCCACACTTGCAAAATGGCGAATTTTATTTTTGTATATTCCAATATTTTGCAATAATTCATTATTCAAAAACTAATGATAATTTATTTAACATACGGGTGATAGGATACATATTTATTAATATTCGATCGGCCTCTGTAATTTCTACACACCTTAATAGCCCATTTCGCCATTTTTATTACGTTATTTTATGATAGAAAAACAAGCGTCTCCATTGACAACACAATTGACACTGTTGGCTTTTGGCGCCAATTGTGAGGAATTGGCGCTATAAAATACCGACGCTGTCAGGGTCTTGACACTCCATCTAGACATATATATAATCAAAGCATGGGACCTTTAACATATTGGCGATATGTGAGGGTAGGTACTATACTTACAGTTCTGCGTACTACTTCGGGGATTAGATTACAGACGTCGTAGTAGTAATTCTTCAGCAAACATATTTTTCAGACTTCCTGTAAAAAAAAAATTTGTAAACTTTGGCACATGCTAGGTATTTGAAGCCATCGGTCAGGAGGTGATAACCAGCGTCTCCCGAGGTTGTTCAGCATGTGTGCTGGCGTACGGACAGAGTGCTACGGGCAAGACGCACACCATGATGGGGACAGAAGCTCAGCCCGGACTGATCCCGCGCGTCTGCAAGGCGCTCTACGAACTGCAACCGACCGACTTTACTATCAGGTAGTAATGACGAAATAAATTATCTATTATATTTTTTCGACTGCGCCTTTATGCATTGAGTTCCACAACACAAACCTATTGTGTGTCCCAACTTATGTTTGGTGTTTACGTATGTATAAATGTATACTTCTAGCTGTTTGTTTTCGGAAAGTAAATTGTTTGTATCATTTATGCATTTCGTGTGAAGAACCCATATGTGTGACGGCACGCGATGCGATTGTCAAAATGAAATGGGTGTCGCGTCATTATTTCTCAGGCGCCAATTTTTTCATGGTAAATGATTGTGATCATTATATAGTGACGGCGCGGCGTTTCGATGGCAGAATATTTAATTCATACCTAAAGCGTCCTCTTGGAAAGTTTACCGCATCATTTCCGGGACTAAGGACTCTGTGTCGTTCCCCAGGGTTCGCTGCGGGTCGTTTTCAAAGTTTAGCTGTGATGAAAAATAAGGTTACTTTCGCATTTATTATGGTTGGAAACGAAGCGAACTTTACTTCTGCTGTTAATCCAAAATTTGTTTGAGTTCGATTTTATCGATCCCCTGCAAGTACCAAATTAATAACATAGTATGCAAATAGAGAGGAATATAAACTACGCAAAACAAAAGCTAACCTAACAACTAGAACCACTGCAGCGGTATTGTTCATACCTATAGGTATTATTCAAATTAAACGGATATATTTTTACATTTTACACCAAAATTTCATATAGGGTTCTTGCATGCAAGATCAATGTAGACGTGGTATGGAAAACAGTTTCTGGGTAAGCTAAGCTAGGTATCGTTTTAGTTTTGTGCCCTCCCCGTGAACGGACCACCCTCGACTTCAGGAAATATCAGGTACGTGAATAACATAGGTCTACCGCGGTCATTCGCGTGAACGAACATTCTTTCAAATTAGTTGCCAGTGTTATTGTTCGAAACTTTTTATTATTGTTTCTAACACTCAGGTAATATATTGTTGGTTCTATTCGATTAAGTTTGAATGGTAATAAACACAGGCAGTCGCTTCCTGACGTCAAGGTTGGAACGACACGCGAGCCTTTAACACCCTGCGATCATGGCTTTATCTGCGCCTATATCTCCCTACACGATCACACGTTCGTATTATACGAACAACGATTGGAAACGTATATTGGTATAAAGATTATCGAGTTGTAGGGTAGACATGCAGTACCTTACTATCACAACTTAAACTATAACCCAGAAATACAGTACCAAAACATGTTGTATTGTTAACTTTTAATTGCTATTTTATTAGCAAAGCCATAAAATGATGGTCGGAAGCTATAGCTTAAATGAACTGCAGTAATTGAAAAAACTTGTAATATGCAATGCAAGATTTTAATATTATTTAGCATGTTGCCCATTTAAGGCTTAAATTGAAATTAATAAAGGAAATTTGAAAAATGATGTACACGAGCGGGACTCGTACCCGTGACCTATCAGTTCCGACCGTTATGGTCGTTCTGTGATGTCTATCTTCTTATTGTGTCTAAATTTTCTGTACCTTCTTTCCATCTATAGTTATGGTTGTCATTATCATTATAATTTACTTTAACACACAGCTCGAACTTTTGCTTTATTCATTTTCAAGCTCTTTCTTACGGGCTGCAAACGACCAATTAATTCCTAAGAACAACAGCAAATAATCACAAGCCTAAAACTTATTCAATTTTGGTAGGTTTTTGTGATATTAAAACAAAAGGAATGTAAAATTAAAATGAACGAGGCTTACTGCTACGAATGAGGAACTTACTGCCATGTCTTAGCCTCATAGCTAGTGCGAGGGGTGTCGTCAGTGTCTGTGGGTATTCGCAATAGTGGCTACAGTAAGGCTTCAGTGCTCCCAGTGTGATCGCGAGTTCGCCGCCCCGCGCCAGTCGCGTGCATGTGCCGCCCGCCCTGTGCTTAGACCATACGTATTTTAGTTTAGACTCTTTGGAAAATATACGCGGTAAGAATTAACTTTTTGTTAATAATATTTTAGTGAGCAGTTACGAATTGTAATATTTAAAGATATAATGTAAGAAATACGCAATAACAACGCTTAGGTAGGGTAGTAAATTGGCTAAGTTCTTTACTTTTCAGTGATGTGCTTTGTTTATCTTTTGTACTCGTTACGGTTATTACATGCATGTGTTTTTTATATCCTTTGTAAACTAGAGATTTTATTATCTTTAAATTACGTTACTTAGATATTGACAAATAATTATTCAAACTGGCGCTTCAAATTATGGGCTATTTGGCTATCTTGCGTAAATATTGAAAAGTTATATAGGTTCATAACTACATACTTACCCACAATATTGATTGTTAGCCTATAGTGTGGACTGTGTAGGTATCACTTCTGGACAAAACCCTCTACTTGGACTTCCTAAACCCTATCTTTTGCCAGCTATGGCCAGTTGTTCTGGAAGGCGACTAGATCTCCGATGATCATCTCATAATTTTAATTTAAAATTATTTTTATACAATTTAAATAAACACCAACTCCAGTGAATTGCAAAAAAATTGCCTAGGTTTTAATATTGTTAGGTAAAAATTATAAAAAGCAACACCTAGATTCTAAATTGATAAAGGAAATTTGAAAAATGATGGACACGAGCGGGATTCGAACCCGCGACCTTCGCCGATCCGTGGCGCTGCTCTAACCAACTCAGCCACCGTGTCGCTGCTCGCATCCATCGAATTTCAAGTTCCCTTTTAGTATTTACGTCTTAAGGGTGACGTCAGGTATTGTCTGTTGGAATCTATGATTACCAACTCAGTGTTATACCTTTACAGCTATAAATCACTGAAACGACAATACCAACCCAAATTTATATGACTTTTTGGTGCCATTTTAGCATGTTGCCCATGCTAAGCTTGAATCTAAATTGATAAAGGAAATTTGAAAAATGATGGACACGAGCGGGATTCGAACCCGCGACCTTCGCCGATCCGTGGCGCAGCGACACGGTGGCTGAGTTGGTTAGAGCAGCGCCACGGATCGGCGAAGGTCGCGGGTTCGAATCCCGCTCGTGTCCATCATTTTTCAAATTTCCTTTATCAATTTAGATTCAAGCTTAGCATGGGCAACATGCTAAAATGGCACCAAAAAGTCATATAAATTTGGGTTGGTATTGTCGTTTCAGTGATTTATAGCTGTAAAGGTATAACACTGAGTTGGTAATCATAGATTCCAACAGATATACAGAATACCTGACGTCACCCTTAAGAGTTAAGACGTAAATACTAAAAGGGAACTTGAAATTCGATGGATGCGAGCAGCGACACGGTGGCTGAGTTGGTTAGAGCAGCGCCACGGATCGGCGAAGGTCGCGGGTTCGAATCCCGCTCGTGTCCATCATTTTTCAAATTTCCTTTATCAATTTAGATTCAAGCTTAGCATGGGCAACATGCTAAAATGGCACCAAAAAGTCAAACACCTAGATTTCTAAAAAAGGCTAAGTATAGACGAGACGAAGAAGTGTGAATAATGCCGTGTTTATCAATGTTAGTTTCGTGGTGGCAAGTTGTTTTATGATGTCTGTATCACACAGTGCGAGGTGTCTGCCGCTCCGGCCCACCCTCACGTAATATCTGCTGAAAACTGTTTCATTTCCACCCTGTAATAATAGAGTATTACTCATGAACACCTCACAAATGGAACACTAAATCAGGTATTACCTGAAAAGTTTAATTTTAACGATTTTGTGTCAGCTGTTCTGTTGGTATAAAAGAAATATAAAGTGAATAGTGAGTGGGTAGGTAGAGAGGCAGATATATAATATTTATATATCACCTTAGAGAATTACGTTCCTTCACATTTGGTTAATTTAGTAGCTGCTGGACTACAATGCTAAGTACAAATATTTTTTTTGACTAGTTTATAAACCATTATTGGTAAGTACTACATACTTGCGTATCTACTTACATACGTACCTACCTACGTAAATACATAGGTATACATTTTACATAATGAAAATGTTTTCCATAGGTACTAACTGTATATTGAATAATACCTAAAACGGTAACGTTCGATGGTGCAATTCAACCTAAATGTTAAGTGGTTTATTACTCAATAACACCGAAACGACTTAATTGATTTAGAAATTTAGTACACAGAAAGTTAACTAAATGGGCACAATGGGTACCTACGTAACGGCTGCATCAATCCAAGTTAACATAAAGTTAGGTATTTTAATGGGTAATATAAAGTCACGCCTTACGCCTGTTTCCCAGAGGGGTATCAGCAAATACGGATTTCCATTTGCTATGATTCTGACATATTTATTACCTACCCAATTCATTTTGTGATTTTGCATATTTTAAATGAAGATGTAGAATTATAAGAATATTAAAAACATCTATAGAAAGGAACCGTAATTAGTTACGTATATTAGCCGCAGATATTATACTTATAGATTTTTTATCAGGATTTTCTTGTATGCTTAAGAAAAACATACATAATGTTATGTTCCTAATATTATTTCTATAAGTTATTACACCCCGGTCAAACTCGCAAGTTCATAATATATATTTTGTAATTGTTTAGAATTTCACATAGTTAACAAGTGGAAAACTACGTAAATATACCTACGTACTAAAAGTTATTTCTACATAGTTAAAACAAAGTTTAAAACATAGTTTCCACTTTGTGAAAATTGCAGGATGATTTATTAGAAGGTAATTAGTATGATCGTGACTAACTGCTGTTAACAGACACACAAGTTTCGCCACAGTTGTGAACTTTTAACTGGTGGACATTTGCCGAAAATTACTATTGTTTACTAATTTATTTGGTAGTTCGATCACAAGACGTAACTTAGTCTCGTTAAAAAACGCAATCAAACTAATCAACGTTTTATTTTCGAGATCTTGGAATCACCTTCTTGTTCTTCCTGACTTTCACAAAGCGAATTTTAATAGTGGAGTCTCTAAAGTACGAACTCAGAAGTATTTTAATTATGTAGGTACGCACAAAAAAACATTCACAGAAAAAAAGAGAGCGGCTTGTCTAATAATTTTCCCATTAAATTACTTATTTTAGTCATTTGTCAAAATATTCTAAACATATTGCTTTTATCTGTTAAGTCAACTACCAAACTTAGTATCAAGTACAATGGCGGATGTGTTATGTTTTCTGCCAGTTTCCTTGAGATATACAACGAGCGAGTGCACGACCTATTGTCTGGTGAGACGCCGCTGCCGCCCTGCCACTCGTTGCCACGGCGCAAGGGCAACGCGCGGAAAGACTTGCGCGTGCGCGAGCATCCATCTAGAGGACCTTATGTGCAAAGTAAGTAAAAGTTAACTTAACTTAGAGAATCTCCTCTGAGTGAAAACGTCAGTAAACTACATAGGTACTGACTTACCAAGCGGATCGTTAGTTTTTTTTACTAAGCCTAGGCGGCAATCGCACCTGGCAGTTTAACTTTTATACTTAGATTTGGCTACACGAAAGTATTTAAGTCTTTACCATAGTATGTCGTGTTAAAAAATGCATAAGAATTTAAGTGACAAAACAAACGTTCACGAAATGTTTGAGATCAGCTGCTACGCTTAGTCAACATTTTCAAAGCGTTCACAACTTTTTGCTAAAGCAATTATGTTCGAATGAATTGAACCGTACAAATTGGGAGCTATCATTTTCAACCGGGCAGATCTCCGCCGTGTAGCAGTACAGGACGCGGAAGCTCTCCTGTCATTAGTGGAGGAGGGAGCTCGGCGCCGGCGCACTGCCGCCACGCGACGGAACTCCACGTCCTCGAGGTCTCACGCCCTGCTCGAGATAGCCACGCCACATGCCACGCTGCACCTCGCTGATCTAGCTGGAAGGTAACTTGAGGACATCTTGATGCGTAGCATTTAACATAAGTACATTGCTATAAGACAATGACGGAAGACGATGACGTAATTCAATGCAGAGTTAATTGTGACTACGTGAATACCCATTATTACCCATTCGAGGATTATTGTGTGCCTGTAACGTCTTGTAAGGTAAGAGTGTTGTAGGCTAATGCCCTTAATCCATTGACCAGGTTAAGCTTCGACGTACTGTTGAAGCCTCTCATGTGCTTCACTAGCAAATCTACAAGTTTAAATCCACGTTAGCTTGTTTCAGAGGGGTTAACCAAAGGAAAGGTATAACATTTTATCAAGCTAACTGGCCGAAGGGTTTTAGTTACAGACAGTAAAGACGACAAGATTATTTAAATTGTCTATTACCTCCGAAAACACATCAACAATATACAATTATACAGGATTTAAATAATGTGTTACTGGCAAGGGATTACAGTAGATATACATGGTGTAAAAAATAAAGGATATAAGGTTTTTGCGTGTTTTCTGTTTAGCGAGAAAGCCAGTTGGGAAGGCTGCGGTGGCGGCAGACAAAAAGAGGGTGCCAACATAAATAAATCTTTGGTGGCGCTCAGCAACGTAATCTCTGCTCTAGGTAAGTACAGCACACATAACTATAAGTACACTAACTTATCCCGTAGCTAGGACATACGGAGTTATCTAAGCAGTATTAGGTTACCGGTCTTCACACATCGAAAACCCACCGCGTGTCGGAGGAATACTGGCGTGTCGGTTTTCTATTCCTCGGAACTATAAACTTGCGCACATTTATTTCGTTCTTTGTAATCAGCTAGTGTCAGTTTAGCCGTCGCGATCGAATAGCGATAAGTTTGTAATAATCTTAGTTTCTATGATTTTATAGAGGGGCACAATAAAACTAGGCCACAGAGAAAATACTGCACTGTAACAATCTACCAACTTTACAATAAGGAATGTGAAGTAACTAATGAATCCTTTGGTTAAAACATTTTTGCGTGTTTGCAAATGTGACAGCTAGGTAGGTACATATACGTACTGTACCTACGTACATGTACGTAGGTACAGTGTCCCACTAATTGGATTATAATATCGGCTCTAATTAAATCGGATTGACTAGTAAATAATAATTGAAACAACTAGTCAACAATCAAAATTCTTGTTAATTTTAAGTTAAGCAGTCGGTTTTTTTTAATTGCATAGCTGTGATGATAAGTCAGAACATCAATAATGTCAAAATAAATCTATCTAATAATAAATCGATGTATGATAATAGGTTCCTTGAAATGGTATTTTGACCTTGAATGCTAGGCATCATCATCATCATAAAAATGCGCTTTTTTGCGCGGGAAAACTGAAATTCAGGTAAGATGATACGTCTATACATTAAATTTGTTTATGAAGATAAGATATAGATAAAATGTAATTTATTCCATATACACTACTGATTAGTACTTCTTGATCGTCCAAATTATATAACACTGATTAACCAGCTACTTCGTTTTGTTCTCTTTCAAGTTAAATTTTGGTTAAAGTGTATTGATTTGTGATGAATTTCAGTGAGTGCGGGTGCCGGGCGCAGCAGGTTTGTCCCGTATCGCGACTCAGCTCTAACCTGGCTACTTAAGGATTGCTTTACGGGAGGGGCTGGCACATTTGTTATAGCTAGTGAGTACATAATTACTTGCCTATATTATACATTTATAACGTGTTCAATCCGTGCTAGGCTGAAGGAGATGTCTTTGCCCGGTAGTTAGGCAATTGACGTCTCGATTAGCGCAGTGCCCATGTGTTTGGCGAAATATTTTTGGCGAAATATTTGTTCTGAGGACGCTTTTGAGTATGGTGAATTTCATAACACCATACAGGGGAAATAATTTGTGCAGGGTACCGTATAAAAACGTAGATACGTTTGTTCTGTTCATCCATATTGCTGAAAATTTTTAAGGACCAATTACGGCGTTTTTTTTTTGAGTGAGTTGGTATGTACGAACCAAGTAATGCTACCTATTTGTATAAATAAGAAAACAAGTGTTTGATATTAATATTCAAAAGTCTATGTTAATAACTCTATGAAGACAAAGCCTTGGCATACATATTTATGTTAATAAGTACCTAAGTACCTTTACCAGAAGATTTTCGATATGATGTTAGTGTTTCAGGATAGCATAGCTGATGTGTTTTCTTAATAATAATTAATTAAATCCTAATTGGAACAGAAGGTCTTAAGGCTGCGTAGTTTGGTATAGGAAAAGATTTGTAATATCAATTCGATATTATAATTATATTCTTTACAATTCAGCTGTGTCACCAAGCGCAGCGTGCTACGGCGAGTCGGCGTCCACTCTGCGCTGGGCGGCCAGAGCCCGTCAGCTACCAACTCCTCGCGCGCTCAACTACAGCTCAAACGTCGCCTCACGCGCCGCACTACAAGCTCAGCTCAATCAGCTCATTGCTGAGCTTACTAGAAACCATATCCGATACGTAAGTTAAATGAAACTTGTATTGATATGTATCCTACCTATGACCTGTATAATTTTGTAATAGTTGTAAGTGAACGTTAAATTTCAAATATCAAATAATGATATTGTATTCTTCCAGATCCCAGAAACAGGATTAATTACATTTGACGACGATCATTGGGCATTGAACACAAATGACCTTGAATTGCAAACTAATGATTTAAATAAAACAGCAACCATAGGCAACATTATGAACATAACGCGTCCAAAAACTGACGCGAATAATTCAGAGTCAACCGCGTCATCAGCTGCTAGTGGCAGTTCAGATGTCATCAATGCTATGGACAAGAATATTAAACTTACGAAGGAGATTAATGAAGAAATGGATAAATTGTTTGGACCACCTTTAGAGCGAGCTTGCAGCGGAGATGATTTAAAAGTAATTGCACCACTAAGACATAAAAAAAGACAATATAGATCTCAAGAAGTTTTACCCGTGGATAAGACATCAGTGGTAGGTCCGACTAATAATTTAGGGAATACGTTACCTAGTCAAAGTGAAGCACGAATCAATGAAGTGCCGAATTCGGCAAAACTTAAAGTCCCACCGATTACAATTCTTCACGATAACCAGAGAGCAGAAATTGTCGCTTCGGTTACTGAAAGGCTGTACTCTAAACTTAAAAAGAAAGAAGAGGCCGCTGTTTCTAAAGTAGAATCAATGGTGGACAAGAAAATAATGGAGCCTCTAAGTGAACTAAAAATATGTACAAATGCACGACAAAGACTGATGGAGCTAAGTCAAAAAGCTTTAAGAAATAAAAGAAGGATTGGTATTCCAGCACATACACAGACGAGAATTTCGGTAACTAGAGTAAAAGATCAAGCTGTTGATGTGCAAACCGATTTATACTCGTATATTATAAATAGCAATTTTCCGTATACACTCCGTCGAGATGTAGCTACTGAGACTGTTCCAATGACACCACGATGCAAGGAGATAGCCGTTGGACCAACAGGATCTTTGGATTTTAGTGACAGATCAACGGAAACTAAAAATGTTGTTTTTAAGAATTCGTTTATGATGACTGATTTTGTATATAAACACGAAAACTGCACTCAGACACAAATTGTACCACCACCTCGAAGAAAGAAACGTGCTTCGAACTCTTCAAAACACATTTGCAGTAGTGGGAATCGTAATTATTCTGAAGACTGTTCTTCTGCTCCGGTAATAAGTATAAACATATCACAAGTGTACCCAGTCGATTCAGAATCTCAAAGTGATGACAATTCAGAAGTTTTAGATATTAAGAATAGCAAATCAATGACATCGACACCAGATTTACTAACAAACCATAGTACTACTGAAACGCAAAATATAATAGAGATTGGAGAAGACGATATTAGTGTTTTAGTAAATGTTGGTGAAAATGTAAAGGTTCCTTTAAAACTGCATAATGAAACTATAGAAAATTCATCAGAATTAAACAAGCAGAGCGAGGAATTTCCGGAAACAGATGATTATCCACTCCCAAAAGTTAGTCCTAATCCCGTTAGAAAATCCAAATCAGTAGAGATAAAAAATATGATATTAGGACGAAGTGCAAATATGTATCCTTATAATATAATACTTTCTCCGCCGAGAGAAAGAGATTCAAAACGCATAGTCACTTTTAAAGACGAAACTGGTCACACGATCAATGTTGCTAATCATGACGATGATGGTGATTATAAAACAATAAATGAAACTGAATCGGCATCTGAATTAACCACATCTGACAAAGATTTGCCAGTCGATAAAGATTTCGAGAGTATAAATTCTGATTCGACTGAATCTAGCAAAATGGAGACAGATTCTTTTATTTGGAAGAAAGGTAGGGGCAGAACATTGGGAAGTTTAAGAAAAAGTTACGTGCCTGTTTACAAGGGCACTAAATATAGGACGACAAAAGCGAGAGAACGTCTAGATAGTTTTGGTTTAAAATCTGAAAATAATACACGAAGTTATCCCATATCACCAGAACATTTTAAAGATATCAGTTCCACGGATAGTAGAGACACTGATTATTCATCAGAGTATAAATGTAGACGACGTAAACCATATCTTGACGGCAAGTTTTATTCTAGTGAATATGATAATGTTAATACAAATGATTTCAAAAGTATTGAAAGGAAAATATTTGATTCTTGTAATAATTTAGAAGATTCTGTTAATAAATATTCGAATTATGTTACTGATTATAAAGACAGTAGGTTTGATTGCGCTGAAAATACAACTCGAAGACCTAAAGAGTTTCTGCAGCATTTAGTGCAATTGAGGAGAGAAGTGGTGAAAGCAGAGAGCGACAATACGGATAGTTCCATAGATGTTTCTCATACGTAATGTTTTCCCATAATAACTTTATAGATATGTGTGAATTAAGAATAATATAGGTATAATTTATTTTTGTATCTAACACATTAATATTAAAAGCGTTGTTTTAATTTGTTGTTGTATTTTATTGGTGTTCTACATTACTACATAAATATTTATGAAGCATTTCATTCGCAAAATATTATCTAAGAGTCATATTCAAGTTCATGGTATTTTATAACATAGGCCTACCGCAAATGGTGTGTTTATTCACATAACATTATGAAACAAGTAAAGCCATGTCTCGCCCAACACGACTAGCTTCGATGCCACTGCAGCATCGGGCATAGTTACGGCGCGTACGCACGCAAATGACGTCAAATATGAATTAGAAAACAATTTGTTTTAAATAATCGTTGGATAAGTAAAATTGGGATTTGAAGTTGTTGGGTGTGTTGTGCTTAAGCAGTTTAACTTTGCCAGTTTAAAAGTGCTCTTCAACATGTCGTTTTTATTAGTTCATGTGTTTAATCCCCGAACAATAATCGTCATCATAGTCACTATCATTTATATAGTTTTGTGGTTTCGACATAAATTTACGTACTGGACGAGAAGGGGTGTAATTGGCCCGAAACCAGAATTCGTCTTTGGACATATTAAAAACGTTATCAAAAGGAAAGAACAGTTTTTTCAGCCCTATTACGACAATTACTTTAAATACAAGCACTTGCCTTATATCGGCATGTACTCTTTTCACCAACCTGTGCTGTCAATACATGATCCAGATATAGCTAAACTACTGTTGATAAAAGATTTTGATTATTTTCAATCACGTGGTACCTACGCTGGAGGTGTAGGAGACCCCTTAGCTGCGAACCTATTTAATATTTTCGGAAAACGATGGAAAATATTACGTTTAAAAATGACTCCGACATTCACCCCTGGAAAACTGAAGACGATGTATCCGATTGTGGAGGACATTGCCGCACGAGCCTTGAGCTATGTTGATGCAGTATATTCAAATAGGAAAACTATTAATTTTTCCAATCTTTATTCTAAATATGCCATGGAGATCATCGGCAATGTTGGTTTTGGTGTTGAATGCAATGGTTTTACAAATCCTGAATCTGAATTTTATATCAGAGGACACGAATATTTCGACCACAAGTCACATTACTGGTAAGATTTTACATATATTTTCTATTTATGTAACGTTCAAATGCCGTTTCCTCGGTTAACCGCAAACATAATTTCTCAACTTTCAATTTCGTTATCAAGTTACTTTATTAAGGGCCAGAGTCTACTATGTGGACCGGCCGTAGTAAAAACGCAACACTATGAATATTTAAATGAAAACCGTAACTATCCAACAATATACAACTTGTTAAAGTATCAAATAAGAATGATGCCAAGTATTTATTAATCATTATAGGTAGCATAATCGTAAAACAGAATTAATAAAGTGTCGGTTGTTTTAGGAGATTAATCCGAGCTTTTGCATTCTTCGCTCCAGACACATTTGATAACTTGAAGATAAGACGGATCAGCTCCAAAATCGAGAACTTTTTCTATGACATAGTGAAAAACACAGTCCAGTACCGTCAGAAACATTCTATAACACGAAACGACTTCTTACAGACACTTATCGACTTAAAGAATGGACATGAAGTTGACAAAAAAGGTACGTGCTCATTCGTAGCTGAGACGACGAACTTAACATTACTGTCCTACTTATTCGTATTAATTCATATTATATTTATTTAATCGTAATCCACTAAAATACTGTTTTATTTTTTGCCAATAAATTGCAGATTTAAAGTATGAAATTTGTGAATAGGTGATTATATACATAACAAAACAAAACAATCTTTAGTTTTTTGGTTCTACAATTTAAATTATCATATGAAACTACGTCTTAATTAATTTAAGAAGCTGAACTAATCATGACTGTGTAAGGGATCTAGCTCAGGATTAACACAAACAGTACCTAAAGAATATAAATATACATTACAGATAAAGACGAATGCTCCTTAAATATGCCCTTTACAATGACCGACGTGGCAGCAAACACAATGCTGTACATGATAGCCGGGTACGAGACGTCCGCCACCACGGGTCAGTTCGCTGCGTACCAGCTGGCACTCAACCCTTACGTGCAGACCAAGGCCCGGGCCGAGGTGCTCGCAGTCCTGGCCAGGCATGGAGGGGAGTGCACCTACGAGGCTCAGAACGAAATGGGCTACTTAAATATGGTGCTAGATGGTGAGTTTTTATATTAAATGCAGACGTATGACCAACTGTACCTATATCATAACGTGCACCATTTAGGTTTTAAGATCACTAGTTAAGTAGGTCAGAAAGATGGGCAATAACACTACAGCTGTTTCTTCAACCTTGGAGGTCAAATTCACTGTAGACCTTCTAATAAATTTGTGCATGCATAGTTCAATTTCTGTTATAGCAGTCCGTAATGCATATAAAGGAGGGCGTTCAACAGTTCCTGTGCCGTGTGGTACCCGGCCTGACCTAGAATTGACTACCCCCTTTCTTCCCGTGGGTTTCGTTAGAGGCGACTAAGGGATAATCCAGAAGATGGGCAGCAGCGTTTTCTGTAACTTGACTACCAACACTGCGATCCCCAAGCCGCTTGCCAAGCGTGGGGATTATGACAACCCTTTCCTTCTAAAAGAGGAAGGCCTTTGTTCAACAGTGGACGTCTTCTCTTCCGGCTGATGTTGATGATGATGCATAGAAAATATTATATATATTATCTTCTAATGCCACTCTTTATTTTTTATTTTAACTTTTATTACAAGGAGGATTTCATTTTTCCTACATCAGAGACAATGCGAATGCATCCATCAATGCGCGCTTTATTCCGGAGATGCAGCAAGGATTATAAAGTCCCCAACAGCGACCTGGTCATAGAGAAGGGCACAATGGTGTTTATACCTATACACGCGATACACATGGACCCCAACATATTCCCGGACCCACACAAGTTTGACCCTGAAAGGTTTTCACCGGAGAAGAAGGCGAAGTTGCATCCGTGCCATTGGATGCCGTTTGGAGAAGGACCAAAGAAATGTTTAGGTACCTATCTTATTACTATTTATGATATTGATAAAAAAGATGTAGGTATATTAGAAAAAAACTCAAAAGCTCATGGAAAACAATAAGTACCTAGAATAGCACGAGAAAAAGAATTTAAACAAATGTTTTTAAAACTTGAACTTTTCAAAATATTTAGGTTAACAACAAAACCAAACCGTTAAATTACCAAAGGTTCTGTGGTTAATCTTAGGTTAGGTAATTGTGTAATTCGTATGCATCAATAGAGTTAAGCGCCTATTGGTGTTGTTCTTGACCTGGTAGTCGAGACCACATAGGTAGCGAGTCATCGACTCAGCATCATTAAATATGGACACGTGGTTTGTGACCGCGTTTTCTAATATAAGTATTATATTTTCTTGACTACCAATATGATCGGATCAAGATAATTGGAAATCCAATTAAGTAGGAAGTCTACGTGAAATATAGGTAAACCGCTGCCCATTTTGCTGTCTGTAGAAATTGATTTTGTATGACAGATAGTCTTGATACACCTAAAGTATTTTTATACCTACACTTAGGTATTTACCTAGTATTTTCATGATGTCTGTTAAACACTAAAACTAATCTTAGACAGAATTTTCGTAAAGATATGACAAATATTAAAGGTACAGTTCATTGTCCTGAATATATATAAATAATTATGTAGAGTAGATATTATCATTAAATAATGTTTCACACACAACACGGACATAACATTTTGACAATCCGCGAATAAGACGAAATAAATAAACAATTATGTGTCGTATATACATGTACATACACATATATGTCGGTGACTGGACTTTGAAAGGGCTAAATTATCACAATATTCAAATAAGCTTACCGCAGTGTTCAAGGCTCTATCAAGTCCTGCACTTCGAAGGTTTAGTTGATTAAAGGTCGTCTTTTCAATCTCCTGATAATTATAATCATTCGAATAAATTTGACGTTTTGACATATTCTCCAACCATTCAACCTGATAGATAGATATCTTCAGAACGTTTTTTTTACAATTTTGCCTTGAAAACGTAAAACCCAGACTTAATTACTTTGGATTTGATTGGATGGATTTGAATTATTTTGGATATTACAAGTGTTAACGTTACTACTGCATACTGTATTTGTTTTAAACTGCTTTGTTCTTTTCGACTTAGGAATTGCAATCTTTGTTCAACTCAAAATATAAATATCTATATAATATGTATTATGTGTACTTAAACTATTCATTATTCGTAGCACTATAATTTTGATTTATTTTATAAAATTGATACCTAGCTACTTGTGATTGTGGTTTTGCGGGGTTAATATGTCAGGGCAAACGCACTTACGTTAAGGCACTTAACATTAAGTTGAATATTGACGAAGAAGTAGAAGTTTGTTTATCCACCAAGGTTAGATATTCATTTCAATATAGGTGATGTATAATATTGCTTCACATGCACTTCAACGAACCCTACTCTGTCTAAATGGCTCCGACTTCTGAAATAAGAGTTACGGGTTTCTGATCTCTGGGTTATCATATCATAAACATCAAAAGATCCATCAACAACACACCCACTTGTTGTTTATAGGAATAATTTCATTGCTCCATAGGTATGTTAATTGATGAATATTTTCAGTGTTAATAAAAATGGGGAAACTAGTCGGGCATCCCCGAATAGAACGTGAGTAGAACCGAATATAGATACCACTCCCTAAAGTTATAATAGTATACATCCTTGTGTTTAACAGGAGTAAGGCAAGGGTACATCCAATCGAAGATAGCCTTGATAAAGATGCTTCAGAAGTACGAGCTGCTCCTGGACGAGAGAACAGCGGTACCCATGAAGATAAAGAGCTCATCGCTGGTGTATGCAGCGCAGGACGGAGTCTGGCTCCGACTTCGAAGACTGGACACGTAGGGCGGTAGGCAGATATAATATATAAATATTTAAATAATATAAATATTATAAATATTTAATAGCCTAAACAAATATATAAATATTTGTTTAGGCTAATATTTATTTCTCCGTTAAAGCTGGTTGGACTCGGAACTTGGACTACTCTTTACAATTTAATTTAACCCCATTTTAAAACGTAATTTAGTCCAAATGTTATTCTAACTGCTATGGTGGTTGCATTATGGCATATCCAACTTATAAGACTATTTCAGGCTTGTCAGAGACAAAAATGTTTATAGTGAAACTATAATTTAAAAATGAATTTAAAAAAGGTTTACAAAAAAACAACTCGGCCTGTTTTATCCATGTAAGTAATGTTCTCATATTTATACAGGCACTAAGAAGTTGATAAAATTTGGGATCCCATAAATATTGGAATTTACATTTAAATTACCAGTATCTTATATAATATATTATATGAACTTACTGAAAACAAACGATGTTTGACGACGATTTAATTAGGTAATGATACTAAATAAGTTGGTATCTATGGAGTCATATAAGCTTGTATATAGTGATCGGCCCTGAGGTTTGAAAGCGATCAGCCGATCCAACTAGGTTACCAATTTACCAAGCTTAGAATTCGGCGCTATGTAATGAAGATCGTACGAAATGAAAATCGGTGATTACCATAATGTGATTGTTTTGTTGAATTAATATTTTATTTAGATATACATAATTATAATTCTTGAAATACAAATAAATAATATGATAACTAATACAAATTATAAAAACTGTGTTCTTTACTGTGCCCCACCCGCGGAACCACGTTTTACGCTTTTTAACGAACAAATATGTTTTGATTTCCTTATAATTAGGTACCTACTTATTTGATTTCTGTAAGCTTTGGATTTGGAGAAGTGACATTTAGCAATCATCACGAGCAAAAAACGATATGCTAACTTTAGGATAGCTAGTTGTATGATGATTTAAGTAATTGTTTTCCAAACCGTTTAATGAGTTCAGAGGATGAGTGCCATCAACCTTGAAGCTTTGAGACCAGTGAATGGTTTGTTGTCTGCATTTGTTATGCAAGCTTCGGGTAAGATAACCTCGGCAGTTTACAAACGGTCCCTTTTATTTAATTTATTATATTTATGAATAATGTTACCAGACACTTGAAATATTTCTTGTATCTTTTGTCTATTTTACTAATCAATCCGATTCCAATACTTCTAGCTGTAAGATAGAAAGAGATTAAAAGTGAAGCAGATCATATATTTCTATTTATCAAAAACGAAACAACTTTTGTTAATAATGAATCAATGCGTACTCTATTTTACCCCCGCACTCAGAGACATTTAATGATATTTAAACTATCACTAAGTAAAGGTTTTGTTCGTCAAATCTTTCCTCAGTGTCAGTTTAAGTAATCATTAACGTCTCTGAGTGCGGTGGTTAGTCTTACCGCCGAACTCAGGGACATTTAATGATTACTTAAACTATCACTAAGTAAAGGTATCCTGTGTCAAATCTTTACTTAGTGTCAGTTTAAGTAGTCATTAACCTCTCTGAGTGCGGCGGTTAGTCTTGTTTTTCCTTAGGAGCGGTTTGCGTTTCTTTATCAACGTCATCTTTCTTTTCCGACGGGCTATCGCTGCTGCTACTACTATCAGATTGTTTACTTTTATTTTCAGATATTTGGACACGAACAGCTCTTCTGGGTTTGTTCTTTTCAGTTTGAACACCTATATTTTTTAAATTCGACTTTTTGCTTTTCGTTTTTTCATCATCTTTTTCATCTTGATCATTTTGATCATCTTCCGTCCTACTTACCTTAGTTTCCAAAACTTGTTGCATATCAGGGTACAAGTTCATTATTGACTCATTTTCTCGTACGTAAGAAGAAGATGGTTTCGCTAGGTTTACGTCGTGGTCACGTAAATCGAACGTTTCCGTCACTTTTTTAACTTTATGCTCCAGTTTCGTAAAGCTTTCTGATTTATGTAATTCCGTTTCAACGTCAGTTGTTTCTGTTTCCAGAATTTTTAGTGCACTTTCAGATAGTTTAATTACTGTGCCACTCGACGTAACGTTTTCCCGTCCAAATTGCCTCGATATTAATACTAGATCCTTACTTAAATCATCAGAGCTACTTGACAAACCACTGCGGGACCTAGCTGGAAGTTCCGTTTGAAGTATTTCAGGTATGTACATAGAGTCTAGTAAGTCATACAGCCACTTGACTATGAATTGCTTATCTTTAGGGACTGCTTTACAAGCTGTTAGTCTATCTATTCTTTTTCGCTCTTCAGGAACTAATGATAGTTCAGAAACTTCCCCATATAGGTCGGACATAAGCATTACCTCGGTGTTATCGTATAACTTAGTTAATTCATCTTGTGCCTCATAACGAGTTTTAATTCCATATTTAGCAAGTAATACGGAGGTAGCCTCAGGATCGTCAATATCATCAATATCATTCCAAACATCAGGTGAAACTGTTCTTATTTGGACCTCGTGCTTCTCCTGAATTACATTACGAGTTATATATGAGATGGCAAATCATTAGAATTGCTAGTAAACTAAAGCACGGGGTGTTTGAATAGCATGCAAAACGAAGAATATGATGCAGAAGACTTATTAATGCAGTATTAAAAGTAATATTAATTCGATAATGTTTGTGAGTGTGACTTACCAGTATTTTATCAATGTCTCCATGAAGTCGGACATTGATGCGCACAAGCTGGAAGTCTACAGCTAAGATGACACGGATGATTGCTATCAGCGCGGAGAGTAGCCAGCAGCCGGTGTGCAGCCAGGCCGATAGGATGGTCAGCCGGGTGGCCTGGTACACGCCACGGATGCGCCGCTCGTACGTCAGAGTAGCCACGTTCACTGTGTAGGTGCACCTGTGGGCCGGAGCTTAATAAGGTTGACAGGTTCTATCACTTATAAGAACAATATTGCAGTGCACTTGAAATGAGATTATTACCCTAAGATTTTAATACATGGGAGTTTAGTCATGTGATAATTATGCTATGTCAATGAATAGCTAAGATTTCTGTACAGTAGACTTTAAAAACCATATCTTGCATACAACGTTGTGTAAAGTAACTTAATATTTAGTTATGTACGAACGTGGAGCTTCCAGTGATTTCTCCAAGTTTAAGACAGAGTTCTTGTAGGCCGTAGTGAGTGACCGTAGAGGAGTAAATACACAGCACACCCATCGCCAGAGAGAACACGAACACTGGCGGCAGCACGCGCCATGGTCGTTGTAAACTAGAGAGATATATTAATTATAAAGGTAAGTACTGGCAAAGAGGTATTGAGATTTTCCATTAAGTAATTCTGTACCTGTTTCGTCGCAATAGGCTCTCCCCCTAACACATGGGGACCATAACCCTGACTTCATTTTTGTTCATCATGTTTTATACAGACGTGATGTCATACATAAGTTACAGAACATAGTTTGAATCAGTTTATATTATAAAAATGTTTTTAATAACAAAGTAGAATACTAGAATAATTATTGTATTGTCACGAACGTACTTTAGTACCTATGCAAAATTTTATTTAAATCGGTTGTCAAGAAGTGGTTCTAACTTAGATTGCATGATTTGACCTAATCAAACTAACAGGAATACATACATACAAACATTCCAATTAAATAAAAGCTTGTGAAAAGAATACTCACCCAGTCAAAGTCCTGCTCCCAGTGGAGCACATCAAGAACATGGTGGTCCACACCAAGCCGAAGATGCCGGAGATCAGTGGCACGTAGGTCGGCAGAGAGCACGTGCTCTTCTCAACCCACTGGGTGCTAAGGAAGTCCACGGGCACTGGTAGACGAATAATGTTGTATGTGATAAATGAAGTCTACAAAGCTTTATAATCGCTAAATTTCAAACAAATTAATATAAATAATCGTAATAAAAACATTACACTATTTTCTTTGGATGTTGAAGCATCAAATTAATCTTTGCCGTTTCAGCAATAATTATGTAGATAACGCATTGAGTACCACCATAAAGATTTAAAAATAAAATTCAATGTTGGTACGTCCATTACTATTTGATTTTTCTATTAATGTGGGTACTCGAGAACGAGTATATATGGCAAACCTAGGCTAATCAAATTTGTAAAAACAAAAACGACAAAATATTTAAATGATGGAAACATTAAATGCTCAATAAAAAAAAATGATCATGGGTTCTTACTATCGGAAAGATCCTTATTAGGCGGAATGAACTCGTAGATGACGTTGTGTCGCAACGATGTGAGGGAGAGGAGCTTCGGGAACAACACGCACTTCTCGTCAAACAGGTACATCAGCATGTGGAAGCAGAACGTGCAGAACGAACCGAACACGAAGGCCAGGAAGAAGAGCAGGAGGTGCGCACCTGAGGGACGGAGAGGATCCGAGGTACAAAAGTATTTTAAGGAAGTCTCCTTGAATCTTTTGTAGGTATACCATTACACAATCACTTAGCTAGCCAAGGCGGTTCGCAGAGCGCAAAACTTTAGTTAGCAGTTAGAGTTTTCGTTAGCAGTAATCAGCTGCAGAAACAGAATTGCTCAGTATATGGTTGTCGTGACCAATGGTGCTCCGTCTGGAGGACCTAAAATGGGTTTGTAAAATACCTGCTCTATACAACAGGCTTGTGAGTAAAATAATTAAAGATAAAACCTTTAAATTCGCTACACTACAGTGACAAATTTCAAATTAGGTACCTTTCCACACTCCATTGATTTCATGTTCACTTCTCTCTATCAATCTGTACTGGTTAAAAAGCGGGACCCGGTTTATTTTAGTTGTAGCCATTATGTATTTGGGCTTTAGATATTCTTCTTCACCTACCTAAATACACTTTTTTAACTATCATTGCTAAAATTGACAGCATATTTCAAAATGACCACAAAGTGACTTTAATCCTGTTTTGAAAAAACAAATCTTTTGTAAATACGATCTTTTTGCCAAAGAATTGTTGGTTTCTAATCTCGTTCCTTCACCTATATGCCTGAATTGTAGGGAATGAAAAGCTAAGCTAACAGTCCACCTCATCCCCTCAATTGGGAACTAAGCAGTTCCCAATTAAGGGGATGAGGTGGACTCAGACTGTTTTAGCAAAACGAGAGTATGCTACAGGATTTACTTCCACCACTTGCTGAATACATTTACTCACTTAACATAACTTGCCAATTCTTTGACGCGCAGTTGGTTTCTCTGTCGCCTTTTACAGGCGCTCGGAACACGCAGGGCACCATAGAAGCTATAAACTTAAACAAACCTGAGCAAAGAAAACTATTTGTATAACATGATCAACAATTGAGCCCGATAAATAAGGGCGAAAGGGACCTGTTTACCCGCCCCAAATCCCTTTTTTTATCTTACTTACAAGCGAAAATAATTATCTACGGTTGTTGAGTCTTCAAGATCGAAATTAAATTTAATATGGAGATATTTGACCTATGGTAGGACAAGTTAAGCCACCTTTTATTCAAATATCAAAATCAAATATATATTTGCTGAAATAATTATGGTGTACAAAATAATTATTATGTATGAAATAATTATTCTCGCAAAGACGCGGTGGTAGCCGCGGATTACATAAAAATATATAGGTACTTTACCTTAAAATTAAATCGCAATAAAAAAATATAATTAAAAAAAATAAAAAACAACTGCCATATCAAAAAACGAGCTAAAAAGTTTAAAAAAAAACAAGTTCCGTCACAGTCGGGGTACCTCTTAGATAAGAGAGTGTTCCACAGAACGGTTTCATATTTTTATAGCTTATGTTACTCGCAATGTTGCAAGGACTAACGACACTCAATACATCAAAATCGGTTCAGGCTTTCAGAAGTTATGGTGTCATACATACATACATGAACCCTGAAAACATTACACTCCTTTTTTGGGCAGTCGTGTAAAAATTGAGCGTGCTCACCTTTGCCTCTCTTTCAGGGAAACCTGGTTTGACAATATACACACATCTCATTTTATCGTGATTCATGACGCGATTAAGAAATGAGAACCGTGAATACTTTTGGTGATATGACGGTCATTAAACACGTAATTTGTTTTAATTAACTCACTGTTTTATGATAAAATACAGCATGATACATTTTATATGAAAATAAAAAGATTTTTATTAATGACCATTCGAAGAGGTCACAAAAAGAATAGTACATAGGTACTTTAGGTTATAGGAATATAGGGTACTGGAAATATGTATATATCAATATAAGTATACCCCAAAACAAGGTCCGCAGTCAAGCAATCCAATCATCATCAGTCTTTTAGTTCTATAAGTTCAGCGGTAGGGTGTTGCGGTGCGCAAGCACTTACTAATCCAATTTATTGGTCAAACTAGCTGCGCCCCGTGGTGTTATCCGCTACATTTTATCAGGATAAAAAGTAGTAGACTATGTATCCAGGGTGTCAGCTACCTTAATACCAAATTATAGCAAAAATGGCCAGCCGTTTGAGCGTGAAGATGTAACAAACATACAAACACACTCACAAACTTTCGCCTTTATAAATTTATGTATATAATGTGTTTGTTCCTTTTCTTACAATTCCTAAGAATGACTTGCTCCAGCACTCGATTAGATACGACGATATTACATTAGTTTTTTCTGAGGTATTTATTAAAATATGAAATAGAAATACCTCAACAACAGTATCACCCTGTACCACTAGAAACAGCTTGAGCGTTGCATACTTAAAACTGTTATTGGTATTATGTAGCATATCTTATTACAAGTATGTGAGTGCTTGTGATAATGCGTTTTGTTGCTACGATTAAACAAATAAACGAAATAACTATGTGTTTACAAAGCAGTATCATTATTTGTGATATGCTATAAAAGGTATCTAGTCCATTTTCGAATCGGGATTAATCTGCCAGGCCAGTTGACATCGGGTCATTGATAAACTGAGTAAGAAATCATTCTATTTATTATTGTGATTTAAGTTCGTATGAATTTACGAATATCTGCGGGCTGACCGCAATTTTATGATATTATCTGACTGCCTCGTTGGTCCAGTAGTCGCACAGCGCGACTGCTGAGCATTTCGTTTTGGGTTTGATTCCCGGGACGGAGCGTGATATTGGTTTTTTCCGTTTGGTAATTTTTAGCATCACGGCCCATCAGCCTAGTTAGCGACAATAGGCTCGCCTTCTATAACATAACCGGCGAAATGTGGGTGTGCTATCCATCTCTGCCAACCACTTCGGAGAATTAATCATTTCAATCTTGCTTACATAGATTCAAATTCACAAAAGGTTGTTTTTAAATGTCAAATATCTACGTCTAAAAACTAGAAACAAATAGGACTGCACAGAAATCGATTAATGAAAATCAGTAAGTAAATCACACTGGCTGAAATGAATGACCTCACTGTTTGGACATAATCTTTAATGTTTTGATTCTTCTTATAAACACTATTCATGGCTCGCCCTTTACCTCACAATAATGATAACAGATGTTTTATTCGCTATTGATAATCACCTATTTATCTGAATTACGAAATGATTGTACTGACGTAAAATCGAAGAGTTTTAAAACATCACATCTCATCCAGTTATTGTAATAAAAATTCTATCACTATAAAATACCTTGACAATTTGGGCTCGTTAAGTCATCTTAAGTCTCAAAATGTAAGTACCTTGCATGTTGACATTAGCTTATTGGACCTGTCCCAATGATATGTCAAAAAGTAGGTATAGATACGTTGTGTGCTAACAAAATGAACGAGAAAAGTGTTCCGAACTCTGAGTCCGAACTGCACTAGTCTTATGTCAAATCGGACAACAATTATTCCCCCTTTTCGAGTTTTAAATATAAGGCCGCTAGTAACATATCTGTACTTTTTTTAAATGTCATTGACCTGTCCCGATAACAAAGCCAAAACTCAGTTGATCAATCAATTCAGTTGATCATTGAGTCAATCAAGTTGATCATAATGTTTTTCCCAACTACACCACACCCAGTTAGATCCATGTTACATGATCAGCGTTAAAAGAAAAGCGACTCCATAATGGACTATTCACTAAACTGCAGGGCAAAGGGCTCTTCTCGTATAGATAAAGATTGAGCATTGGTCATCTGCATCTGCGGTATACCTAGTGAGCTATAGACATTCTTATACTCTTACTCTTCTCGCTAGGACCATAATCGTAGCACATCTAACAAACAGCCAACAGTTTTAGAAAATTCCTATAAGATCTTTCATTAAACACCAGTCTGGCCTTAGGGCATCTGTCTCTTGACAACGTATATATAGTAGAACCACGTGACCTATTGAGTTAAGGGAATGTGATGAAACTGGAGATACATAATTGGTGCAGTGTTGATGCATAACAGCCGGTCATTGCATACGATCGCGATCATTGATGGTAATCACTGGGCTTTTAGTGATGGCTGCAGGTCGATAAATAGTTTGACGATGATTAGCGATTCTTTCTTATATACATATGTGTGTGCGGTTTTACAAACTCATCTTATCTCAGCATAAACGTCAATAGAGTCAGTTCTTGGCCATATCTCTAATTTTGCAACCTGGTGAATATTAGGCCTTCTTCAAAAGTGGCAATGCCAGCGTCATGAGGATGCCTTGATGACGCTGGCATTGCCAGATTATGCATTCGTTCCACAAGTTTGGACAAGGTTGGACAAGGTTCTGAGAAAGCGGAAAGAAAATAGTTTTATGACTTTGTATGTGTTCCGGAGCCAAAGTGTAGAGGCTCAAAACATAGGAGACAGTTATGTTTTATTAATTTGCAATAGTTTTACTTATCATAAGATTTTATGTATTTAATTATGCGAATACCGAAAACCTGGCTTAGGTACACTTCTTACTGCTCTTTTCACACTCATCAGTATTCAGTATTACTAGCTGGAGTAAAAAATAAATAAAGGCGTTTTATCGTTTTATGGTAATGTTAAAATAATATTTATAGGTACAGGAACAATAAAAATTGTTTATTTTTATTGTTACGTACGTTTTGATTAAAATGGTTCCGTTCATCATTCTAACAACCTAATCTTACTAAGTGAAAATAATATGTTTTGTTACGCCTGCATATTAAACGTATGAAAGTCGTACAAGAAATATGTAATGATCTTGTGTACCGCGCTGCTCGGGTGTTTCACGATTACCTATAATTTTCTTATCGACACTGACCGTTCAGTAAACGAGGCACATCATTATGATGGAGTCGGTGACTAGCGCTTGATACTGATTAACGTTTATGACTAAATATTTGTCTTGCAGTGGCGGTACAAACAGTACACAAATTTATTTGAGCCATGAGGACGCTTGTGTGTGTGTTGGTGTGCTCCGTGTTATCATTAGTGAAAGCTAAAACAATACAGCTATCATCCAGTGATCATGTTTCGTGGACTTTTGTGAACAAAAACAAAAGTAAGTTTATTTTACTATTTATTTCTATTTTAATTTAATAATGTTTACCTACCTCCAAGTAAAAATATGCGAGATTACAAAACAGGATATTTAATTGACTTGTTGAGATAAGAGATCGTTCCAGTATTATAATTATATTATTTTATGTATTCCATAAAGTTGATCAAATAAAAATCAACGAAATTAAAAGCGAATTGTATACTATGAAAAAGCAAACAAACGGGTAAGATAATCATTGTCCGCCAAAGATTAGGAGGAATGACAAGCACGTAAGGTCAGTGACAACGCCAAGTAGATGAGCCAGTAAGACGTGATTACACTGACCCTGCTTTTACATGTTACCGTGGAATCTGTAACAGCTGTGACTAACTGTTTGTATAATACTAGTGTTAACTAATTAATATTGAAACGCGTTACACATTTTTACGATTGATTAATATTACGCGTTCAATGCTCGACTCAAGTTAGGTAGGTACCTGCCTACTTCTTGATTATTTCCATTGTTGGTTTTCCTACAAAAGACATAAAAACATAAATTCGGTATCTGAATATTTTGATGACTGGTTTGTTATTATTCAATGACGTAGAATGTAAAACGGGTTTGAACGCAATTAATTGTATTTTGGAATAAAATCAATCAATATTTTTTATGTCTGGCTTTTATGAGGTCCCAAAGCGATGCCCGCCGTGGACACGTCCTAACTTATTTTTTTGAGACTGGTCTATGTGTTGCAAACGGCGGCGGCGCTTTATGCCAGCCCACGTAACGATGTACGAATAGAAATACAACTGCCACCGATGAACCGGATAACTTGCTACGGTTTTCATATATGTATACGATACCTAAATGTTTGCATAGGGCTATCCCTATATATAGTTACCTACGTGTGTAGCAGGCATTAGGTCGGGAATACACCTAATAAATTAAAGAAGCTATATGTCCTAATCTCCATATTTCAGCTTTGACCGGGCAAGCGACGGTGCCCGGCGGTGTGTACACGGACTTGAAAGCGGCCGGCATTATTGGAGACATCCTGTCCAGCGACAATGACGTGCTCACGCGCTGGGTGGCCTACGACACTTGGACCTATACGGCCAAGTTTAACAGTACTTAAACCTGCTTATTTTCTTTGTGAATAGATTGACCTATCCGAAAATATCCCCTATTGCTTCAGCCAAAATTTACTTAGGGTCAATACCCATGTCTTAGTTGATAGTAAACTATTTTTCGTAACCATTGCAAATACTTTAACTGCGTCCCTTTGACTTTAAATAAATTGCCTAGATTCAGATAAGAGTCAACGTCATTCAAGTCTTGGATCTGCAAGAAAGGTCTAGGCCGACGTTTTTGGCTGACATTGTCTAGAACTGCATACATAATAGACAATCCATGAAAAAAATGAAGGCCAGCACGGAGTCTTTGAAGATGTATTAATCTAGATTATTTTCCTTCTTCCAGTGACACACAATGACTTACAAGCTAGAGTTATACATTTGGTGTTCGAGGGGGTGGACACTACTGCCTTCATAGTTCTCAATGACCACAGCCCCATCGGAGCCGTCGCCAATATGTTTGTACGACACGTATTCGACGTCAAAGGAAAACTTAAAGTATGTCCGCATGTATAATTATTTTCAGGCTATACCCTTTTTTGACAGAAGGTACGTATTTTTTTTACAGTAGGAATTGTCGTAATGGGGCTGTCCGTCCAGAGTGTAGAACTAGGGTGGTGAGTAGTGTTAGTACCTGGATTGGGAGGTCAAATAGCCAGTTACTCCAAATGTATTTGATAAAATGGACAATGACCCCAATGACCCATACAAGGCGCCTAAACATGATAAAACGTTTCTGCGGCTTGCCAAAGTTATTCAATTACCAAGCATCTTAGAAAAAAGTGACTTGACTAACATAAGAGACTAAACCATTCAAGTGAACGTTGTTAATGAAGGAAATCGACTGGATACTACTATAATCACGTGTGAAGATGCATGAAATAGAACTTACAAATTGTAGCAAATGAGTGAGAAAGTAATAACAATGGATTTGATCTGGAATCTAGAGATAACCCGATTATTCTAGATATATTAATTTATTGGAGGGATTTGAAAACGGACGAACGGACTAAAGCCGTTCAAGATTTAATGGGTTTTCCATAAAACCCGTTTAAAAATTTGATTGTCTCGTGTGGTATGATTTTAATAATATTAGATATGTTATTACAGGCAGGTGAGAACGAGCTGCGAGTGACATTCTTATCGGCGGTGTTAGCAGCACAGATTCGTTCAAACAAGGTTTTCGCGCCGCCCGCGTGCATCCCGCCGGATTACAACGGCGAGTGCCACGCCAACCAGCTCAGGAAGATGCAGGCGTCCTTTGCATGGGACTGGGGACCTGCCTTCCCTTCCGTGGGGATTTGGTATAGCCTATGACAATAATATATGTATATTCTAAAGTATATGCCAATAAGAAACAAAAAACCTAATAAAAATGGGAAATGGTGAAATCTAAGAATCGGAAGGTTGCTTTTTGTGAGAGTGTTTTTGTTGAGTTAGATATCATATTATTTTATGGAAATAATACGTTTGCCATTTGCCATTATGTTCATGGAAACAATAAGTTACAGCGATGTCTAAATATAGCTTGTTAAGATGTGATAATTATTTCATGTTATAGTTTTGAGTAAGGTTGTAAAGTTAATTGTAGATGTATTTCAGGAAGCCAGTTTATATTGAATTATACGATTCGGCCATCATTAGATCGGTGACAACGCACATTAAAAAGGTCGGATCAGACTGGGATTTAAATCTTCAAGTTCACTTAGAGACGAGTAAAAAAGTAACAAAAATAGTAGGCGTGCTGAGTATGTCCTTACAAGTTGAAGGGACCCAAATGTTGAAGCAATGGAAGCAAGTTAATGTTGACACCGATGGGGAAGGATTGGTGGTAGTGGACCTCAATGTAACAGTGAGCTCGGTACGACATATTCTGTGAAATACTTATCTTATATTAGACACCCTCGTCTAGTATGATTTAAAGCTAATTAATGTGTAAATTGTAATGTTTAATTTTAAAAAAATTGTATCGAGAGAAGATGTATTACCTATATATACTTAGTGCAAGTATAACACTTGCTCAAGGAAGAAGAATACTCAAAGAAGAAAATAAATAGAGGGCAAGATCGACCTTCAATGAAATGGATGATGACTGCCTACTTTACATGAATCGTAGTAATTAATTAAAATAAATAAAAAAACGTTCCAAAGGGATGGGAATACAAAAAAAAAACCATGAACAAATGGAGAAAACACAGCGTTTTGAAGTTTGTAGAGGGGGCATTCTCTATCCCTCTCCCGCAAAATGCTAAATGTATGAAACGGTGTGAAATTTACTATGCAATCACTTAGGCATGACGTCATTTCTAAGCAGATACTATCTTTGTTTAATAATTTAAAATGCTTTAAATTTTTCCTTATTCAATCATTTTTTTCAGTCTTTAAATTAATTTTACACAATATTTCAGATTAAATTTCAAAAATCGTAGTCATCATCCCATTGAGTTCACTATGTAGTAAAATTTTACAGTGGATGAAATAAATAATAAAATATATGAATCAATATTTAATTTTGTTCCATTACAGAACATTGTCAGACTTTGGTGGCCGAATGGATATGGTAATCAGCCTTTGTACGACATGCACGTAACTTTTAATGCTAAGAATAGCAAGGACGATGATGAGGCGTCACACAAATTTCTGAAGATTGGCTTCCGAACTGTGGAAATTGTCGAATCTGATGCCTCGAAGATACTGGGTGAGTATCATTGACAGAAAATGTAGATGTTTATTTATTAATCTATAGTATAGTATAATTAAGAAGTAAGAACCTGTAAAGTCCAACTGTAGGGCAAAGGTACTTCTCACTCTATGTCTACTTCTCTCTCTGAAGGGCCACCAAAATCCAGTCCTTTATGAAATAGTTGTATTCATGAAGGAATTGTATTCGCATGTGTTTTATTGTGAAACAGTTAATTACATTTTCTGAATTGTGATATAAATTCGTCTGTTACCAACGTTTTAATGACAGTGATTTGCAGGCAACACGACAGCGGGACAAGGCCTCACGTTTTACTTCAAAGTCAATGGTTACCCTCTGTTTATGAAGGGCTCCAACTGGATCCCGTCTGACATCCTCCCGGAGTTGGGGGAGATAAAAAAAGATACAAGTAAGTAGTTGCGTTTTATTTTAAACTACCTGCGCCCCGCGGTGTTATCCGCTACATTTATTCAGGATAAAAAGAAGCCTATATCTAAATTGATAAAGGAAATTTGAAAAATGATGGACACGAGCGGGATTCGAACCCGCGACCTTCGCCGATCCGTGGCGCTGCTCTAATCGCGGTCGAAAAAGTCGCGGGTTCGAATCCCGCTCGTGTCCATCATTTTTCAAATTTCCTTTATCAATTTAGATTCAAGCTTAGCATGGGCAACATGCTAAAATGGCACCAAAAGTCATATAAGAAGCCTATATGTTAATCCACGGTGTCAGCTATCGGTCCAGCCGTTTGAGAGTGAAGAGGTAACAAACATACAAACACACTCACAAACTTTCGCCTTTATAATATTAGTGTGACAATTAGGAATTGTATCAGAAATAGGTACTAGATATTTTGCTTACGTGAGTTTAGATTATATTTAAGGTCAGTCCAGATTTCGTTGGATATGTTAGATAAATCAAACGGCATAGGAAGTCTAGAATGTGATTTTAAGGCATTTTTTTTTAAGATGACGATTTTAAGAATTTTAGAAATTTTAAGTAACTGTAATATTTTGAATGTAGTTGATGAACTGTTGCGTGCGGCTCGTGACGTCAACATGGCGATGCTGCGTGTATGGGGTGGTGGTGTCTATGAGTCCGACTACTTCTACGCGAAATGTGACCAGCTCGGCATTCTGATTTGGCAAGATTTTATGTTTGCTTGCTCCATGTACCCTACTGATGCAGAATTTCTAAAGTAAGTCTTAAGGAAAATAAAGGTTTCATTTTGATTAAAAAAAAAATTAAAATCAGTGAATTCTTCAAAAATTAATTTAGCATAAAGAACTCGGTCTTTTCGGTGAAACTATATCTTTCCGTGTGATTTGAATAGGTAGGTACAAGTTACTAGGGCAGAGGTCTTAAAAACAATTAATTATACTAGGGCTAGGACTATAATTATGATAGGATGCATATAAACGTTTCATGTAGGTAACATAATTTCAGCACAGTGCAGCAGGAAATCGAACAAAATGTATTGCGCCTTCAGCATCACCCTTCTATAGCTGTATGGGCAGGCAACAACGAAAACGAAGTCGCATTAAGAGGCAATTGGTATGATACCGCGCCATCCTACAGAAAATACAAGGCAGATTACATAAAGCTTTACGTGGACACTATCAAGCCAATCGTCGAAGACCTGGACCCAGAGCGACGGTACCTAGTTTCCAGTCCATCAAATGGCATCCAATCGGAAAAAGACGATTACGTGGCCCTCAATCCATACGACCCTCATTATGGAGACACGCACTACTATAATTACTTTGCAGATAATTGGAATATGAACATATACCCCAAAACGAGGTTCGCGTCGGAGTACGGATTTCAATCACTACCATCGATCAGAACGATGAAGACTGCTACTACTAATCCAGAAGATTTCCGACTAAATAGTAAATACTCTGAACATAGACAGCACAGTCCTAATGGTTACTCTTATATTGAACGACAGTTGACGGGTCGCATGAAATTAGAAAAAGATGATCCAAACTATTTTGAAAAGTTTGTGTTTTATAGCCAGGTAAGCATTGTTTTTTAATAGCGAAGCAAATATATGTTGATGAATCGAATCCAGTTGATTGACCGCCCATTAAAATCGCATATTGGATTGAAGTAGAAATAATGTTTTACTACATTCTATTATATTACCTATGTCTTTGCGTTATAGATATCGCAAGCGATGTCGCTCAAAACGGAGACTGAATATTATAGACAGAGTCAAGCTGACTGGTACACTATGGGTGCGCTGTACTGGCAGCTGAACGATGTGTGGCAAGCGCCATCTTGGTCAGGAATTGGTGAGTGGACCCAGACTAGGTTATTGATGCAAACAATTAAAAGTACCTATATAATCCAAACCAAGGTCCTATCTTATATACCAAGGTCATGATTTGTTGGGTGAATCACTTGCCACACCTATGCAACTTTTACGCCTCTTTGTCCCAATCAATCCTACAAGAAATCTTACTACTGTAATTTCAGAATACGGCGGTAAATGGAAGATGCTACATTACTTCGCAAAGTCATTTTTCGCGCCAGTCCTTGTGTCACCTCGCCTACACTTATCTGATGACATCGATGTCTACCTCATTAATGATAGATTTGTTCCGATAACCGATGCCCAAATAGTTGTCGACGTATACAACTGGAGTAGTTTGGCTCCCATCGACACGAGAAAATTCCCAGCGAGTGTTGATCCTTTAAGTTCTAAGCTCCTAGATATAAACGTCAACTTCTGGGATCAAAGAAAAGAGGAAATATTTTTGAAGTTCTCTTTGCAAGCACCAGTTGTAACGTCGCCTCCAAATTATGTTTTTCCGGTGAAATTGAAGTCAACAGTGGGTTTGAAAACACCGAATATTCAGGTCAGTACACTCCAGTGTAGTAATTTTTTCCTTAAAAAACGGAATATTTTCCTTTTATTACCTTTTTACCTACTTTTCCGAGCTGCAATCGGCGGAAGAGATTTTATAAATGCCAATTTCCAAATGTAAATGAGTATGCATTTATATAAACATGAGTTGTCCCTACCAGCCCTACCACCTACCAGTTGATAATTATGACTACAAGATATACTGAATAGGTAATCGATATTGTGCTAAATTGGTATATTTTTACAGCTTAACGTTGCCAACATCGTGCTGAGGAGAAAAGATAAGCTAGAGTACACAATAAACATACAGGTTGACACAGTAGTGTTGTTCTTATGGCTAGAAACTGATGTTGCGGGCCGTTTTATGGAAAACGGTTTAATAGTTACCGAACCAAAAATTAGTGTTAAATTTGTTTGTAAACAATACGTAGCGCCGAGGAACTTACAGAATTCAATACAAATCCAATATTACGTCAACTAAGCGACCGCCTTTTTGTCTTAAGTCATAATTAAGTGTATGTTTAAAACAAAGTACCTAAATAAATATTTAAATGATACCTACTTGTATTATTGTGTTCCTATTGACTGTGCAGTTTTGTGTTAATGAATAGAACACGGTGATTTTTATCAACCCGCCGTTGTAAGTTATGATGGGAGCTGGTCTTGGCGATGTGGAGTGCCCACGGTATTCGTCAGCCAGAGAAAGGTATCAAAGTGAGCAAACTCAATTAGTGATACTACGCAATAGCCGGCTATGGTGGTATGTGGTGCTGAGTAATTACTCAGCAACTGTTGAAGGAATGATTTCAGATAAAAACACAGGTTAAAAAAGCAAATTAATATATTATATTTCCGTTAACAATGCAAATATGCGAGCTGCAATTACAAACTAATTATAAATACCTGCAATACAATATAGTGCTATGATGCATCTAAATTAATCTTTGGACGATTCTTCACGAACTGGTAAGGGCTTTGCTGAATTTAATTAAGTATCAATACATTATAACTATTATTCTTTACATTTATAATAACTTTGCAGTATAGGTAATAGATTCATAGTATATTGAAAGGGGTAGCTAGAATTTGAATGAGACGATACGATGTTTTCAGATTTAAAAAAGGAAGGTACTAAGTTACATAATTTACAGTTTAATAAAATGTGTAATACGGTATTGTGTGCATATATTTTAGACTGTCCACATAACATTTATTTGTGTACAAATAATAAATTGATTATATTATTAGTACTATGGCATTATTTGTACAAAATTTGCATGATGTTAAATATATTTTTTAAACTCATGAATAATGGATTTATTAGGATTTTAACAGTGATAGCTACCCTCATATTTTACAAAACGTTATAACTTGACCGTCCAGGCGTACAAATAGCTAGATAATACCTTACAACAAACATTAAGATTGGTGCAAATACAAAATATACAATAATTAAGATCTCCATTTATATGATTAGGAAACAATGATTATAATCAGCTTTAGCTATATAAATTAAAGGCCCTTACCTATAAAAGGCCGTAACAAAGGGTATTGCAACGGAGACCCGTGTCGGGATTACAGCTAGTATACTCAAAAAGCACCATTTTTAAACTTTAATCATCACAATTCGTGTGTTTCACCACATTTTGCTTATTTTTAAAGTGTTTTCTTTTTCATGGCAACATTCTCTTCATCTAAGAACTATATTTTCGCATAACAATCAATTGCAGTTAAATTCGGTATATTAACTGCATTCTAAATACATAAATGTTTTTGTGTCTTTCGCATTAAGCTTTGAGGACAGTAAACATTACTGCTTAGCCGGATATTTGTGGTGACCGGATAACATGTCTCGCTCCAGCCGGAGCATTATACATACATTGATTAATTATTATATTGGAAGACACAGAAAACAAACACGTCGTTGATCGACGTAAAAATAAATATAGTATAAATATTACAAATACAATTATTTTTAAATTAATAAATAATGAGATTACAAGACAGTGGTGAAACACGTTAAACTCATCACCAATGTAAAAAGGTATATATTACACCAAATTATACTAAGCGATCAATACTATAGAATAAATTAATTAATTAAACTTGGCTGTACACTGCCGTTCACGCACGTTGTCAAAATATAATTTAATATACTGGGCTAAAAATACTAAACAATTGGCTTCTAGATTTTTGCTAAAGCAATCGGAATTAATACAATAATATTTAGTGTAAAAATTATTTTCTTCATTGTATTAATTTCCCTGTTGTAAGCGCTAGTTAAATATGTAGACAAGGAAAGAGAGAACTTTCATTTCAGTCACTAAACATTAAAAAAAAGCTTTTCTGTATGATGTATGATAAATCTATAGAATAATATTAAGGAAATATTGTTATAAATATACTTTTGGATAACTACAATACTGTTAGTTTATAATATCTATATACAATACACTGCATGTAGTAGTATTAAGGAGTAGTTTCGTTTGATATAGATCATCGTTGTATAAATATACATATCATATAATACATACAATTATAGGTACTGCATACTGTCACTATTATAATACTTAAATAAACGTTTAAAATCGACAAATAAATACCTATAATATACTTTAAACAAAAAATAAATACTAAGCTAGTTTCGTTTAGGGCGAGCCATTCATCTGGCAGTTCTGGAACTACATTGTAACGTAAATTGCTTGACAAAAGTGAGGCGGAAGACTACTAACATATTGACTAGAAGTGCCTTCATATCTGTGTCGTGACGTATTTTTCGTAGAACGAATGTCGACTCTGTTATAAAGACGAGTTAAGTATAAACCCAAATACATAACCTCTTTATTTGAAGTCGGATCAATACGATGTCTGTTGCCTTTGCCTTCGTAAAATTGTAATATAATTTGCAATTGTAAGTTGTTCATGCTTTGACGCTTTTTAAAGGACGATAAATATTAGGTAGTATTTTAATGTATGTAACGAAATTCAATGTGATAGTAGTAGTAGAGGAGAATCTAAATACTTAGTTACAATATTATTCGTACAAGGACAAAAAATCGATATAATTATCAGCCGACTTAAAAAAAGCGGAGGTTGTCAATAAGGTTGTATTTTCTTTTATCGTCACGACAGATATGAAAGCACTTAGGTACACAAATGTCTAGCAGATAAACAAACGTCACAAAAGATTTAAGTATAGTAGTTTATTAAGTGCCGAATAGTGGCAAAAGGTTAATAAATAAACGTTCACAATCATAGAGTAAATTTTGCTAAAATACAAGCTAAAAATAATTGACTGGATAACATGTAAATAATAAGAGTACATTAAATAAATATTGATTAATCTTTTAATATTTTGGGTAATCACGGTATATAGCATATTGCTATAATAGTTATTATCATGTCTATGCGATGTTTTGAGCATTATATTTTATTAGCACTGGCTGCATAGCATGTGGTACTCTAATATATTCATTTCGTTGCTTTGCCGTGTTTAGACATTTAAAGTGCTGTTCGCGGCTTCTTGTGAAGTAATAATATTGTCTCTGGACCTAAGTTCTTATCTTTACTTACATTGATAAGAAAGAATTTACATTCATTTTTGCAATTTCACGTGAATGCCAAAAATGTATTTTATTTATATTTAAGATTTATAATTTTAAAATTAGGACGGTAAAACACCGTAATTGTATAAAAGGATTTTATTGACTCATTTATGCAATTCCTGCAATATTTATAAATTTATAATTTACTATACAACATGAATTCATCTTTAGTTTAATTATTCGTTATTGCTCTACAATAACATAGACCAACTAATTTCCTTATGAATCATTGTTTGGTTGAGTATTTCAGATTTTGACGGTTCTTGTATAGTTATTACATCCCATAAAACTTTCACTAAGGTAGGTATTCATTTTTAATAGTTTTATTAATATGAGATTTATTGTTTCTTATAAAATTGTGTGTTTAAAACACATCTATGTATTATATTAGGTATATACTTACTATAAGAGCACATTTTAGCATGCAGCAATTGTTTCTAATGAGAAATAAATATATTTCCTTTGGCGTTTGCTTTGAGTTCGAGACACAGATCAAGCTTACATCCAGCGGTTAAAATAATAGTAGTGGCACTGGTGCTACGCATAGCGTGCGATGTTTGTCGCTAGTTAATGATAATTATAACATTTAATACATGTAATTATATACAAGAAGACAAATTCAATAGAACACAATTATAATTTAAGGTAAGTTTAAAACAAAACACTACCTACAAAATATAACAATAAACTAAGAAAATAAATGATTCTATTATTCGTATTTCAAATAATTATAGTTTAAGTAATAAAAGTTTATTGTGTGTTCTCTTAATTTGTCCCGAAGTATATTAAATGAATGTTTGATGTAGTTACTTTGACATTTCACAGTTTGACTGTTACATAGATTGCTTGTATCAATTGACAATGAGATGATCTCGTTACTAGTTAGTGTTCCATGCAAGCCCATCAGAGATAAGCACCGAGCCTGGAAAGAAACATCCATTTATTATAGCAGTATTACATAATTATATATAAAATATTAAGAAGAAGGAAGAACAGTAGAGGTTAGTACACAACATATATTTTCGGTGGGTTATTATTTTAAAACTAGGTATTTTCTAGAGAGCTGTTACTGTAACTGTTACATGTATCTGTTGCATTATAGTAATGTTTGCAGTAGTGTTGCAAATGCCCTCTTACAAATTCACATGTAAGCTGTGATATTACCTTGTAACATGCTGTAGATAAGATGGTATTGTGCCAAGGTAAAACAGTATTATTGTGGTGCGTCATAACTATATTTATATATATTTTTAACAATTCTGGCCGTCGTTGATTTTTGAGATAAACGGATTCGATGTTTGCGCCTGTTATAGTAACAGCTATCTAGTATTTCACTTGATTTAATTTCATTGAATAATACAATTAAAAAAGTTCTTAATAATATGGAAACCATAGACTAGAAAATTACATTCACCAAATAGGGGATTTGTTGTTTAAAAATTAAAATCAATATCAGGTGAAGGAGTGCCTTTTAATGTATATAACATAGAAATAAATTGTGTATATTGCATGCCACATAAAAGACAAATATTATCATGCATAACTCAATAAATACTTACCACGGGAAGCCAACAAAGCAAGCGTATTCTTACCATTACCAAATAGTATTTAATATCTTTTTCAATTAAAACTTTAACTTGTCATAACGTTTCTTTAGAAATGGTGCTTTTAAAATATAAGTAGGGTGCACAAACAAAACGTAAGCAACCACTTGAGTTTAATACACACCTTATCTTAAAAACATCCCAATAACGACCTAAATTAACAAAACATCAGAGAAAGTCATAAGTGGATAAAAACTACTAAACATCGAGTAATTAAGAACACTTATTTATCTGTGTTAACACAAATATTATTATTATACTCTTATTTATATTCAGTGCAGAATTATTACAGACGAGAGGAAGACTTGAGATGTATATAAAAGGAAGTTTAAACAGACTTGTATAGGGACAACGTTTTGTACAGTCATGACCAAAAGTATATTTTATTGCCATTCGAATTTTCTATAAACATGCTCTGTGAACTGTGTATAATGATTTGAAAGCATTATATGAACTAAAACAATTTAATACAATATGTGTTCATGACTGTACACTGTATACAATCTAAATACACTGTTGAACTAAGGCGCTTCTTAAGTAACATTACTATAAAAATAAATCTTAAATGTAATTTTAGTTCAATAAAAATGCAAATCCCTTATAAAAACACATAAACAAAGGCTATAATTAAGGTTGCAACCAGTATCATAGACTGTGAACTGTGTGTGACCTTGTTTAAATATTTTCTAAGATAATAATTATGTAACTTAACTCTTAATCCATTATTATTCATGATTTAATAACATAATCTTAAATAAGGTTCAACAGTATATTTAAACAACCACTTGTCGGTATGTAGTTGTTTACAAATTAAGGTCAAAATCTCAGTCTCGGGTATACAATCAAAACGCAATGGACTAAGGAATCAGTCGTCTATAGGTACACAACATGACGGAAAGGCCTTACACATCACTCCTTGACTATAATAGAACAAAATTATTTATTTAAAGTTTGATAAATAAAACTTAGGGCTACCGCATTTTTTGTATATAAATGCATGTTTAATACGCATAACTTGCAATATTATATCCTAAAATATATAAATTGAATAGGCGTAAGTCGAAGTAGCACAACATTAATAATTCAACGTATTCTCGGTTTGTGTGACGTGAATTTCGTTATTAAGGACTAGTATTCGTAGATCCCGTTTCTAACAATCCAATACATGGTAAAAAGTTAGCTTCCAAAAATATTAGAAACAAGTAAACTCCAGCTACGGAGTGTTGAAAAGGTTGAGAAAAGGATTGAAATTTCGTTTGTTTCGAACGTTTTTGTATTCGTTTTGGTCCATTATGGTCAAGCATGACTGATTCCCCGTACAAACCGTAAATTTACCTGACGCGCGAGTGTAGGGCTGCCCTCTCCTCGGAGGGCGTGTCCCTCAAGAAAGTGGAGGAGAGGTTGAGAACGACCATAAGGCAGCACAGTAGGAGTGGTCCTAGGATCGCGCCCTCGGGGCCCAGGTAGAATATACCGCCGGCTATGGCCAGGCCGGTCACGTAGGGATGTCCGCCACTGGAAAACAAATAATATTGTGTTTCTTTAATATAATTATAATACTCGCGGCTGTATTGTCAATAGATTTGCACATAAATATGTTCAAATATTTTTGACAGTATAAAAAATTTACATATTGCCCTGAAATAGGACTCGAACTTAAACAAAGCTTCCCATTTAAGACCACTGCATGCTGAAAGCCAACTTTTTTGCAGTTTTGTTTTTTTTGCTCAATATTTAAATTGCAAATAGCAAGTTGTTGTTCATTGTGGCGTTCTAAGGGGGAGGCCTTTGTTCAACAGTGAACGTCTAGCTGATGATCATTCAAATTGTATTTAAAGGTCTTACCCAATCGCCCAGCGGATTAAAGTCGACTTACTCTTTAATCTCGGCGTACACAGCAGCGTCCAGGAAGGCGATGGGCGCGGCCTGCGCGATGGGCAGCAGCAGCGCGGCCATGGGGCGGCCCTGCAGCCACACGTCCAGCGCGGCCGGCAGCCCCGCCAGGTATGGCCCGAGGAACGGCGCCGCGCCCAGCACCGCTGCTAACACTGGAATACGCTTTCCATACTTAGTATAAACGTTGTCCCATAAGATCACGCCTGTAGAGAGGAAGGTAGGACCTATTCCTTTCTGAAAATACAGGTGTTATGTTATGTGACAACATTCGTAATAAGTATGGCCATCGCTAGATATTATGTTATAGCCGACGATATTATAAAGCTGAAGAGTTTGTTGTTTGTTTAGTTGAACGCGCTAATCTCAGGAACTACTGGCTCGAATTGAAAAAGTTTTTGTGTTGGATAGTCCCGTTATTGAGGAAGGCTGGGCTATAAATTATTCGAAATCCACGTGGACGAAGTCGCGGGCGGAAGCTAAAAAGGTCAATAAAACTAAGTAAGATAATGAAGTATTATTTATTATGTATAGTTAATCAATGAACAATACAAGTTTTCTTTTTCTTGTTGTCGTTTGGTCTCGGCGGCCTCAACTGCGCGTATACGTATTTATAAAAATCTAAAGCTTTCTGTCTGTCATACGCGACATTGTTCCTGCACTGCGCGCCGACACACCGGTTTATATACTCTTCGGGAGGCGACTTCGGTTCTTCAGAAGGCCTCTTATGAGTCGTATTGGTACTCCGAAGAGTCTCGACAAAATCCTTTGAAGAATCAAACACTACTTTGATAGCAGTTCTGTTTGTCATGTTCAAATGAGTGTCTTTTAAGAGGTCGTCTTTATCTAGTGCTGTCATTGCAGCGCTCGCGGCACCGTCCGGCGAGTTGGCCTGGCGAATCAAATATAATGTAGGGGCGGGTTCGGTAACGTCGTCATCCGTCGTCGCCTCGCTGTTATGTTTGTCACTGTACAACAAACACATCACTTGTGGGTCTAGCGTCAACTGGCACATGTCACTATCTAGGAGAATCTTCACGACGTCCACTGGGAGTGTACAGGGCGCTGACAAACAAGTATTGTTATTCGAATTGTCCAAAATAATGTTGTTTAGTTCTGTGTTGGTTGTTGCTGTATTTAGGAATGCAATGTGACGACACTTGCAGTCCATTTTGTTGTCGCTGAATGTTATTATAGTTCCCACTGCCTTGCAACTGGCGTAGTCGAATGTAATGGAGTACGGCTCAAGGGATGCGATTCTGTTCTGCACAAAACTGAACTGTTTCTTTAAGTTTCTTCTTTTCTGACACTTGATGCTGTTAAAGGCATTGCTCTTCAGATTACTGATATCATTTTGCATAATTTCTGTACTAACAGATTTAAGTATCAGGCCGTTTCCGCGTATTTCTTTAAACTTATTTCCAACAATATGCAAGTTATCTGTTGTTATGTTTATAGCACCGCCATTGATATAATTAAACGTATTTCCTGATACAGACACGGATGTGCCGTGTACAGTGATACCTTTCGGTTCTAATTTCTCAATCCTGCTGTTAGTGATTGAAAATATTGAGTCAGAGCCCATAATAGCCTCTACGGCCTGATAACGAATGTCTGTTATTGTAACGTTATCAAATTCAATGTTTTTTATCCCGGTCACGTTATAAATCGCTCTAGCGTTAATCGAGTTTATTTTGCTGTTTGTGACTCGGATTTGTTTTAACGTTGCAGCTCCCAAGCATTTGAGTTCGGTAATAGTGCTTGGAGATTTGAACATTCTTCTTGGTAATGAGATTATTTCCTTCACATTGTCTATGGTTACTTCGGGCGGAGTTTGTAGCAGAGAGTTGGCCGATAGTGAGACGAACTCGAGTCGATCGCAGTCTTTGACTTTGAATCGTTGGAGTTGGGAGGTCTTCTGCAGTAGAGGACAGTCGAGCACGACTCGCAGATCCTTACAGTTCTGCACGGTGACGCTTGTTATGTGCTCAGTGTAGTAGTCTTTAAGGTGTATTATAAAGTCCTAGAACAAAAACGTTTTGATATAGTGAAAGTAAAGTAATGAGACTACAGTAAACATAACCAAATAACATACTTTACAAGTAACTTAAAAATTGTTTGACAGATAAATGAGTTAATGTATTAAATCGGAGGTAAGTATATTCATAATCTCACTAACACTAAAAACCAACGACAAACAAGATAAATATTATACTCACATTGCTTCTGACGCCGGCACAACTATACACCAATTCATTCGGCAAACTATTCACACAGACCCACTCAGGGTCTTGGCAGCTGGTGAAGTTGATCCTGACACTGAGAGCTGACTGTACCAACACAGCAAACACTATAATATTGCGGTGTGCCATCACAATCACGCTTTCACAGAGCGTCCAAATATAATCGATATGCACATCAACGCGCTCAATAAAAATATACGTTCTCGAGCGAATATCATCCCGAGATAATTCACTGGTTATGACGTAAACACATTGATGAATTTTATCGGTAAGTTTATTGACTCGTCTAGATTTTTTATGAAATTTTTGATTTCTCAAATCTGGATACGCGCTTTATTTATGAGCGTGCCATATGAGACGCCTATGTCCAGCAGTGGATTGAGATAGGCTAATGATGATGTTGAAATGCTGTGTTAAAAGTGTCGTGATTTATAACGTATAGACAATTGGACATAGTTTTAAAATTTTGGTAATGTCGGTAGGTTCATCATTCAATCATTTAAATTTCACTATGATATAAGAAAATTACGTGATATTCATAAGGCCTACGATAAGTAATACCCTGTTTCTTTTACAGTTTTTTCGTTATGAGTTTTGTTTGTAAGAATTTAAAACTGCGCCAAAATTTGCCCGTGAAATATAGAATCATTAACTTTAATAAAAAAATAAAAAAGTTATCACATGGAAAAAGTTTATGCCATTCTGTAGATTGGCCAGTGAACAAGGATAAGCGAGCTTATATGCTGTGCTATATTAAGTATATTATAGTATGAAGTTTTATCAGCAAAGTACATGTAATTAAATACTAAGGTCACGTTCGTTGATACGCTATAAATTTAAATTGTTCACTATGTCTGGTCTTAAAATAACGGATTGGCTATTGATATTGAATAATATTTACGTAAATCTTGACACCTTTTACACTATTACATTCACGTTTATAAAATAATCATCACTTAACGCTTGTATTCCTACCGCCGCACTCAGAGACGTTAATGATTACTTAAACTGATACTAAGGAAAGATTTCACGAACAAAACCTTTACTTAGTAATAGTTTAAATGTCTCTGAGTGCGAGGGGGCAAAGATGTAAAGTACCTATACCCACATTTAGCCTATAATAAATAAAGTAATAAGGGGCGAGCCTATTGTCATTAACTGGGCACAGGCCCCGTGCACATTTATATCGACAATGGGATAGTTCGTACCTGATGGTAAGTAGACAACTTTGGCTCCGAACAAGTTGTGCACCAACCACGTCCACAGGCCGTAGAACAAAGCCATCTTGAATGAAGCCCTAAACACCTGTAAGTTACAACTTGTATTTAAGACTAATTTACGACAGCGGCTTCGTCCGCGTAGACAATTTTAACGCATCTGTTCGGTGATTAAAAGTATCACGAAAAGATTAATTTGTGGGGATGGTTAAGATATTCTTAGGCATACCGTTGTACCCATGTCTTTTCAAATTAATGTGCGTAGGTACTATAAATAAGTTATCAGTTGCTAAAAACTGTGAAAGAAAACATCGCGAGGAAGCTAGCACATATGAGAGATTTTCAACGGTGTGTAAAGCCATATCAGAGGCCTACAGGCGGTATAAACTCTGACATAAGAAGAAGACCATTGCTTAAAAATATTTTCAGGCAAAAGGAGTTTCTGACCTTCAGAATAATTAGGTAACACTTTGATAATAATTATATATACATACATACATAACGGTTGTTTGCAGGTTTATAATTATGTTTATCGTTTTAGGGGCTTTAATATTCCAGCCTGATAACCTCTCTCCAATATTCGCTATCAAATTAGAACTAATTAATTCACTGCGTAGTGGAATACAAAATACAATAATAATATTTATAATGAATAACTTTGTGAAATATGGTCCAATTTTTGTATTATTATGGCAAAGATATGTAAGTAGACAAATTATGTGAATAAACATAGTCTAAATTTAGTATAGGCAATTAGCAATAATACTTAAGTAAACTTTTTTGTTGATAATATATATGGGTGGAATGGCAGAAAAGATTTGGAAGAGGTCTTTTTCGTACATAAGAACAACAATACACAATTACACATACATATTATCATAATATGAACACGTACAATCAACAATTTGTCAATAAAATCCACTTCAAAAGATCGCAGCCGTACGCGATCGACCGCCTGCGTTCGTTGCAGCACGTGACAGCCGCGCAGTGTGCTGACGCATGCTGTACATTGTCACTCGAGTGTCACGTGGCTATCGTTGCATCGGCCGCGCGACAGTCGCGTGCGATGGATACCACCCACCGAAATCTTCAATTTAGTTTATGTTCAAGCTATTACCTGATTGATGGCAACGGACAGAGCAATGCCGAGTCTCGGTCCGAAGTTGGGCTGCACGTGCGTGATCACCTCCACCGGCTTGTACAGCGCGTTGCTTGACGCCAGCAGGTAGAATAGTGTCGTGAAGAACACCACCTGATGACAACAGCGACCGTTACTTAAATTGTACTTATATAACGCTGAGTCTTGGCTAAGTGAAGAGTTATCTTTTCTTCTTCTCAGAGGAATGATTTCATGGACGGTGACGTGATGACAACATAGTATGCTAATAAGTTATAGAAAAATTACCCAAAATAGACTTAATTTGTAATAAATAAAAGAACTGACATGATGAAAGAAAAGTGACGTTCTCACGTCCACATCATGTATTTCATTGCACCATTAATTAACTTGCAAATAATCGACAAATAAGAAACACGCCTTATATTGTAGAAGCTTTAAGGTGTACTAATCCTCCTAAATTAACTATACCATGCCAGGAGACTTACCAAGTTAATAAACATGTTGATGATGGCACTCCCGCCGCATAGCAACAGAGAAGTGAAGGCGCCGACCGAGCCGGCCAGCAGCGACACATTACTGGCCAGCGGAGCCCAGATGCTCGTCGCTATGGCACTTAAAGTACCCACGTTAGCTTGCACCCACGTCACTATGCCTGAGTAGTCGAACACACCTGTCAAGAGAACATAGGGATGTATTGGTTTTGATGTGTTATGCTATGTTTATTGTTCCAAAGAAGCATGCTGTTAGTTAAAAGAGTGTTCTTCAGTGAGTCGCCCAGTCCAGCTCTTGTATGGCTAATTTTAGCTAGAAGAGTACTTGAGTTCTGAATCCTAATTGGAGCATAAGCTGCAGCATTGGAGCTGTCTTTGAAAAATGAAAATTAAAAGGGAAAGACAGTTCTATTTGTGCATAGCATTAATTAATAAAGTACTACATAAAAATAACTCAAGAACATACACTCAACACTGCCCACATATACTACACTTTCCTTATAGGATATGAATCATAAGTTGAAAGAAACGAATACGTCTACATACGACGCCCAAAAGAACGAATAGGTTGATTACTGTCACAATATATTAGAGGTCTTACCGGGAGCATTAGAGACGTCATTGACGAAGGAGTCCCACGAGTCCTGTATGGCTGAGCCGTCGACTTGCGGGCCCACGCTCGAAGCGAAGTGCCCCGACACCCAGCTTTGGTACACTCGGTCCCATAGCTCCAAGATTTGTTGCTCTACACGACTTATCTTCTCTGGTTCTCCCTCTTTAAGTATGCTTTTTACCTGTTTTTATAATTTATTTAATTACCAGAGTAACTATTCTACACGTGAAAAGGTTAGGTTAGGTATCAGGTTGTGTCTCAGAATGGTACCGGTACGAATTGTGAGGCAATTATATCTAAAACACGCAAGTCATTTCAATGGGGATGATCAGGTATCAAACCCTTAAGTTCTTGTTTTTAATATAAGTAAGTCAATCATACGGCATATAATAGATCGCTATGTGACAATGAAGGTAAAAGAGTGATTTATAAGCGGAAGTAGTAACTTCTATTGCACCAATATCAATGCAATCTAATGGTCTACATGATTATTTACATGAACACCTCAACAGCTTTACGGGACCTTATGAAGAAAAAATACGTGCTATCCAGGATTTGAGTTTATTATCAAACAGTTTGTGATTTTGATTAAGCTGATATATAGTATATTCGCTTTGTCTATTTGTGTTCATTTATTATAAACCATTTCATAGAATGGCTGGTATTTGGATTGTTTTTTCGAATAAACCAGTGCTTGGTGCATCCCACCTGATGGTAGATGGTGCTGCAATGATGAATCAAAGTAAAACAACCATAAGATATATTTGCGATACCTTTAAGAATGCATGTGGCAAAAGTTTAAGATAAGCAGTCGGAAATTTATTTTTTATTATGAACCGGTTTGTAAGAATCTGAATTTTATGAGCACTTACAAGTTTCTGAATCTTTATTTTATCCAAAGGAAGCAAAAAAAAAAACATTTTTTTGTTAAACGAATATTCATTTTCAAGCAAATTTGAACCAAATGGCCTTCGGTGCAATGGTGATTCTTGCTCGCTCCATTTTTACGCCTTTGAGCAACGTTGTTTGTTTGTAACAATTCCAATTGACATTTGTATTAAGCAACATATTATAAAAAAATATGTTATGCTTGTATAACCTGACATTTAGGTAACGGTGTTGACAGAATTGTGTCTTCTTCGGTATTGATAACAATTCGATAATAATACAATTTTTTCAAAAAGAGGGCGTGGCCTATTTGGCCCTGTATTAGTAACATACTCACCGCTGTTGAGATTCCCTCCCTGCCGTACGTATAGGCGTTGTCTATGAGTGAGTCTAGCTTCTCCTCCCATCCTTCTGGCAGGTAAGCGTGTAGTTCACTGTTCTGGACATAAGTACTGTTCAGCAGACTACCACTTAGCTGCACGACCACTATGGCTTCAGAGTATATCTGGAAGGAAAAGAACGAGTAAGGAAGGACTTTTGAGTTGGCTAACTTTTTTTAAGGGTCTACTCTAGTACCTCAAAAATGTTACTTGTTGACACTAAAATATATGTTTTCCAAAGAACAAACAATATTATATATCTGGAGCATGACTGGGTTGTGGTATAGTATCAGAAATGCCTATATTGTACTATAGTTGGCATATTATTGCCTAAAAATAACGACTGAATTTTAGTCAATGAAATTCAGGAGACCAGTTGTTTTACTTCAACCATTATAATTCAAACATTACCTGTATAAAAATAAAAACGGTGGCCACAGTCAAGAATAGTATGAGTCCGACGATGACGATGCAGCTGGACACTGTGTCTACTGAGCTGTACGCCATGTCACGGAAGCTCGAGTTGCAGAGAGCCGCCATCTTGCCGAGCCCACGCACGTGCGCTGGTAGCAAGGCCGACTGCCTGGTGGTCGACGGAAAATGGAAATAGAAATTAGACTTTAATGACACTAAATTAAGATATAAATTTCGTCGACATCATGATGACGTATTAAATGTCAGTGAGCAATGCATCTCTTTAATTAATTTATTAAACAGATGCTTTTCGTGTAATTGTGTCGTAAAAGTTCTTTGCGTACTAAACTATTCACATACACTCCAGCATTACCATTAAGCCAGTTTGCTAATTAGCCAGTTTCAAATTTAAAGCAACCTTCTAGTATGATAAAATAATGACGAAAGATAATGTGGGTTCGATTCCCGCACGGGGCAAAAATTTGTGCGATCCGCAGTTATTTGTCCCAAATATGGGTGTTTGTGTATTAAATTTTTGTGAAACGCACCCACGATACAGGAAAAATTCTAAGCGCGGGGCGACGGCTTAAAAAAAAATATATTTGCCGAATAAAGTTCTTTACAGTAACGTTATGTTAATTACCTCAACTTCCACCAGCTCTTCACTTTGCCCATGACATTATTGTAATGATTTTCAAAGAACAACCACACACCGAAGTAGTCCACCAACCTCTTCAGCACATGAATGGCTAAAAAGAATAAAGTCACGGGCAGCAGCCAAATGTGCTTCCACACGAGCATACACAAGCATCCAAAGAACAACAGCTTAAAGTACAAAGCTGTTTCCTCATCTGTGTCATAGTTATTCTTTATGTAGTTCTCATCCAGGGATCTTTGTTTGAAAGCAGCTAAGAATCGTATATCAGACTTCAATTTCGAATTCGATAAAGGTAATGCAGATAGTGTCCTCGTTTTGTACAACATTTTCGCGTGTCGCGGAGAGCTCTGTAAGGGGTCGTTGGCCGACCAACTCCCTCTTTTGGCTATCGTTTCAGGAGTGACCGGCGATGGAGTTTCTTTGTCTGGTGTTGAGTCTTGCTCGCTCGTTTCTATAAGAGACTCCTCTTCTAATTTCTCTTCAACCTTTTCATCGATTTCTTGGTCATAAAACATGGCTTTGTGTAATGCTAGAAGAATTGACGCTTCTGGATCTGGAAAGCATTACAATAGGTATCTTCTAAAGTAGGTAGATAATGCATGGTGTTGCCAAAAATAATGCAAATTTTGAATGAGAAACGTTAGTTCTTATTTAAGGTAAGTTCTAATTGTAGCATCAGATTCAAATCCGAAGTCAACAGATAGTTTAAACCTGTAAATTACGCCTGTGCCAATGCCAGGCCTATAATTAATATTTTGTGGTAATTTTTATTTTTTTTATTTATTAAACATACACACACTATCATTACAGACTGATCCAATACAATAGTGGTAATAATAATAGCATAGTAATACTAACCTGTCTCTAACAATCTCTTATGAATATCTAGCACTTCTAAAGCAAAGCCGGTGATGCAGATTGCCTGGAGGATCGCAAACGTGTACACCTGCAGGGACCCCGTGAGACTGGCTATAAAACTTGAGACTACCAGCCATAGCAGCTGTGACGTCAGCCGGAAGATGGCTGCGTTTTGCGGCGTCCATAGTATGTACACACTTATGACGTAAGCCAGGAATATTGTTAATGTCTGCAAATAATAAAAATACAAATTACTAGATGATTTAATATTATAAATTTTAATCAGCAGTATTAAACATGGTGATGTCTCTCATAAAAAAATATACATAATTTTACATTTTAAAGAAAAAACGCTGCATTTTTTGCAATATACTTGTTGTACACTGTTTATTAGTAAAAGTTATATCAGAACTGTCTGCTACAATTCGTCATGATCATAATATAATTTTTTGTAAAGATTTCTAAAAGGTATGGTTTCCAACTTACAATGTAAGAACTGCAGACACTGATGAGCATTGTGGTAGAGAAGCTGACGAAACTGCTGAGCTGCCAGAACAGGCACACCAAACTCCTTGGCACCGAGTTGTACAGCCATGGTAACACAAATATTGCTGATAGCAACCCTATCACAGTCTGAAACAGAAAGAAGTTTTGAATCAAAGCCAGTAATATATATCCATTTTTGAAAGCAAAAAAGACAAAAGAACTTAAAAATGTATGTTAAAGAATTTTTTGTATTAGAAAGTCTAAAAAACAGCAAAAAAGTCTCACAGCCAATTTTGATAAAAACTTAAATGGTATCTAATCTAATGTTATTCTGTGAATTTTTGTGTAGAGTAAAGAATAATTTGCCTAATCTTACTTTACTAGACATCAATATATAAAGAGAAAACAATGTGCCTCTTTCTAAGCATATTTTGTGCACAGAGTGTGAGATATTTGACACAGTTAGTTTATATCGAGAAGAAGGGCAGAAAGGAAAGATTCATGATTTTTTAATTTATAAACAATAAGCTGTGCCCCATCATGTTAATCGCTGCATTTTTTGGGATAAAAAGTAGCCTATGTTTTAATCCAGAGAGATGAGCTACATCCATACCAAATGTTATCAAAATTGGTCCAGCTGTATATTTTTTTTTTTTTTTATAATCTAACAATACTTCACTGCTGTAAGCCGGTTACTTTATCAGATTTGCTTTATGATAACTTGAACAATGGTTTTAGTCAAGGTTGATGGGGAATGAGATGAGATTATTATTATTGTAAATATTTACATAAATTATGAATATATCTCAGACAACATAACGGACTCTATGTGCCTTCTTTGGGCATAGAATTTACCCCAAACATTATGTAAAATATTATTATTTGATTAAACAAACTCCTGTATTATATTTACAGCTTGTATAGTGTAATATAGATTTACTTTAATAGTCATAATGTTTTTATAAAAAATAGCTTCAATTTTTTTATAAATATTTAAAAATAGGCAGTTATCTATTTTTTAATACAACTGTTAAATTCATGCATGTTCAATCAAGAGAATTTTGGACTGGCTTATAATAAAAAATAATTTTATTTATTGATATAAACAATCACTGTTTACACTGACCTTCTCACTTCTATTATATTTTAATGATGATTACCTATATTTTATTTTATATATAAATTAAAGGGGAATGAAAACATTGTGAGGGAACCAGCACACCTCAGAGATTTTTCAATGGTGTGTAAAGCCATGTCAGAGACTATAGTGTGTTTACTATAGTGTGAGAGTGTTTAAACTCTCACACTAGGTTGTTCATCAACCATAATATGATAAGAAGAAAAAGTAGAATGATAATTATAATTTTTTGTTAGACATTAATATTAAAAAGAGCACAGGGAATCTAATGAACCATATCTGTATTATAGTAGGCAACTAGTAGATGAAACCAACATATCAGATGATCCATGGCCAAGTCAGCTCTGCCAGGAGTATGCAACTGAGAAGAAAAAGTAGGTGAAACTCTAATCTAAACTACTTGAGATTCATATTTGAAAATCACATGTAAAAAATGAGCCATACCTTATAATGTTCTATAAATTGCTGTCCGACTGTGTCTGAAGCAAAATTAACCACATTCACAGGTATCACCATTAAACCAACTATCACAGAAGTGTTGGATTTTTCAAGATCTCCAAACCATGATTTTAATTTCTTAGACAGTTTATACTTAAAAGGATGAAGTAAGGAGCCCACTAGTAGGGCCCAAAATAAGGGTTTAAAGAAAGGCTCCAAGATAAGAAACAACACATACACCGCGACACAACATATTGCTAATATAAATAGGGCAAAGGCGTTGTAAAACCCATGCTTCATAGGTTTCTCGTTCCCTTCAGTTATGCCGCCTATAATATTAAAAATATTTTCAAATGGTGACTGCTGCATTGCTTATCCGGTGTTAAAAAAATTAAAAACAGTATTACATTTATAAACATATGTTAATATAATATAGTAAATTGAAGTTTTATCTAGTAGTAATCACTTTAAATAGTTATGAGATCATAGTTTTTACTTGATTTTTGGGAACATTTCGATTACCTACTCGTTTAAGCGTTCCAGACGCCAGATTACATTAAAATGTCAGACTTGTCATTTTTCCAATTCGTGACAGCAGGAAAGTATGATGCATTTTACTTGTGAGTAAAAAGAACAAAATATGTGAGTGCTGTTTTAAGAGGCATTTGGAGCATTCTATTTATGACATTATAAATGGGTTTAAAAAGAAAGCTTAAATATAAAAGTGTACATGATTTACATTTACCATAATACCAAATACTTATGAGCATGTGAAGGTAAATTATAAAAAGATAAGTAGTTGAAACTTAAATATAGATGTTATGTTATAAGCGCCCTTTGACTATGGTATCATACTTCGAGTACACCTATGTCTTTTCTCACGTCATTTAGAATGAGTTTAGAAAGTTAAAGCTACGTTAAAGGTGGCTTTTTGAGGTGTGAATTCGATTTCTACAGTGTCTGTCAGGTGCTACATAATTGAATGTACGTGACACTGGCAATGCACCGTAGAGGTCTTTGGAGTACACTAAACTCTATGACTAAAAGTGTTCAATTTGGCGTCATGGTAAGATTCGGTTGTTTTCTTAGGACAAAAACTGCAAATTAGCTATAATTTAAATCCTTGTAAAAGTTGCAAGGATTATATTACATTTCCGAACATCCTGTATATTTGATTTCAATAAGAACATAATGTAACAGTTATGTAGGTAGTTGTAAATGTATAGCTGATGACCTCGTCGAATTGACGCTATGACCGGTTACATTAAATTTTAACATCGTTAACATTTTTCTAAACGAATGATAAATTATTTGAAAGCGTGTTAATGTCGATCTATTTTGATTAGATCAGCAATGTAAGAGCCTTAACAACGTTGAAATGGTTTAGTAATTTGTCAACTGCATCTATGGCATATAAAGGCACTACTATATTATGATTAATGTAAACTATTATCTAGTAGATACCTAGGTATCTAAAATAAAAATCAAAATGTAAGTAATTTCGTCATGACTATGTAAGCTCTCGGTCCGATGTGTGCCTACTTCCTTTAGTAGAATTTAATGTTCAAAATGAAAGTGCTTTTATTAATGTTATACGTTACCAGTTTAGTTAGTGCACGTCTTTATATTGAAACTGAAAATCTAGGTTACGATGAAAACCTTACCACATGTGTAATGAAATTAGGAGCACAGGTTATCTTTAGGAATTTAAGCAAGCACATGGACGTTACCATTGTGAACGCGAATGACGATTTAGATTTGTCTCTACTTCACAATAAAGAAAGTGTAAGATTTGTTTCAAGAAAGTTTTTATGGGATACAAAATACATTTATAATGTTGGTTATATTATGATGAGTCAAAACTATCAAGAACTAGTACAAGGACTGAATAAAATCACCTCTGATGATTACTGGAATCCAAATGCGAATTTTGTTATAGTCATTCAAGATTTGGAAACTTATAGCTTGAAGGATGTGACTTATCTACTCCATGAATATAATATTATGTACCAGGTTACAGTAATATCACGGAGAAGAGATGACTACGCTATTTATAGGTATAAGGTACCAGCACCAAATAATTGTGTATTATCTAGCCGCCTAACTTTTGTGTCGATGTGTTCTAAATACCGCAGTAATTTTAAATTACCCACATTGGTGGATAATTTTAAAATTCGTAACTGTCAATTTAAGTTAATGGCCCATAATGCATGGCCATTTATGAATTTTGATTCAGAATCCAAAGGACTGGAACAATTGTTGATTGGGTTATTTGAAAAACATAACGAATTCAAAATTGAATTGGAACGTTTTGGATTTATTGACAGACACGGGTCCATTCCTGCTAATATAAACCAGAAATTGCTTAATAAAGTAGTGAAGAATGAAGTGGAGGGGGTTTTAGGTGGATACTCAATCAAGCCTTATTATGTTGGCAACTTTTCATATTCCTACCCGTGGAGTATAGATCGCGAGTCATTTGTACTGGCCCATGCCAATTTCGTACGACAGTGGGCCGCAGTTTCTCATAAGTCTATGGACACTTTTTTTGTACTAGCTATCATATTCATATTATTTTGTGTATCAGCAAAATTGTTGTCAATTTTCCCAAATAAAGAAAAAAAAGTTTTTTACGATATTCTACTTGTATTTGGATACATATTGAATAAAAATGTTGTGAGAAGTACTCTGTCGGGTTGGTCGCGGTCATTCATATTCAGTACTCTATTATTTACAGCGTTTATAATACCGTACGCTATAAATGCTATTTTGTACAGTGTGACTACTCGGCCAATTCGAGGTCAAGAACCAACTTCCATGGATGAATTAAAAAATCTGCAGCCCATTTTGTACAGAGAATCGACAGAACATTCCCGATTTGACGGGCATTTGGATTGTGGCAGTCGAATAAATTGTTTGAATGCGATCAAAAATAACCGGGAAATGACATATTATACAGTAATGACTGATATTCATTTTAGTCTGTTTAAATATAGGCTAACCGATAGAAGGTGCAACCCAGCACTGTACCAGTTGAAAGAACCGTTGTTAAAAACATATAGAACGATAGTATTTCGTCGCGGTTCGATATTGATGCGTCCATTTGATCAATTTATAACTAAGGTAAAGGCCACAGGCATTTTTCATAAGATGATTAAAGATATATTTCGTCGAAAGTATGTGCCGTGTATTCCTAGCTTAAAATCTAAGGATGTGCCGCTAGAATTGAATGAGTTTTACTATGTGTATGTTATACTTATCGTTGGTTACTCTTTGTCCATATCAGTTTTTATTTACGAGTTAAAATTTGAATCTAAAAGTAATTTAGGAAATAATGGTGACCACTAAGGTTTGTTTGTACCTATACAGTACCTGTATCCTTCATTTTGTTGCACAATTAGGTACTTATATTGGAAAGTCACCTTTAATCAGTGGAAATGTAATTATGTAGTATGTATAAGTGGTAGGTATAAGTATGATAAAACTGTTTTAAACAATATAATACGTAGATACATTATATCTACTGAAGAAATAACTAAACATAACCTAAGTATAACAATGTGTGGTTAACTTTTACCAATCTCCTTGTATTTTTTTCTCTAAATTGTAGTAAAGGCACAACAGCCTAATGATAACCTTTTTTAGAAAAAATCTCCTATATTCCTCTCTGTTTAATTATTATGTAGAGATATTATCATCCACGCAAATTTACTTAAAATAAATGTATTTAAAGGCTAAAATGAATTAATCAACTGGTTATATTAATTTTCTTCCATACTTCCACACTGTCAGTCCCCATATTCATAATCTGTGGATTAAATTATACCTCTCACTGTCGTTTGCATGTTAAAGAATAGAGATGTGAGTAGACTTAAAAAGGGTTTAAGTTATGACAGGTTATACTCATTTATGAATAAGAAGGCTAGAGTGCGGTTTTTCACCTAAGTATGACGGTTTGTTTTATTTGAATCTGTGAATGAACATGTCGATCATCTGCTTGGCGGCCCGAGGTTGGTCGGCGGGCACCAGGTGTCCTGCGGCCCGTACCATGACGTCCATGAAGTTACCACTCGCCTTCAAGTAACTACAACATACAAAAATATAATATATTTACGATTTTAGATAATTACTTCTAAATTAGGTAACAAATCGAGCTAGCTGCTTGGTACTGCACCTGATTGTGATGTCTTTGTTGATGGGCGGTGTACTGTTATATCAGCTTGTTTAAAATTTTGTGAATCTCTTAATTAATTCATGTAAACTTAATATTGATAATGTAGGAATATATTATATCACTTGTTATAGTTCTATTATTGAGTCAAAATTTACCACCACATAATAAAATTATTGTAACATGTAGTTAAAAATTTGTATGTGTGAGTGTATATATTTCGTGTGTATTTTGTAACGTCTTAAATTACCGTAATTGGTTTATGCCGTTGTAATTTAATTAATTATTAAATAAACAAAATTACGGGTACCTGAACAAAGCTACCATACTGGTATTCAGCTGCATTCAGTGGAGGCCCACCTTAATTGAAAGATGACTAGGTAGACTAGGTCATCGGCTTGCTTGCTCAAACGTGTTTTGATGAACAAAATTAATAACTACCTACATAAAATCACACAGTGTGCGAATGTGTCTCATTAAATGTTAACTTACTAAGCAATATTGTGTTCTTCGGCATCAAACACCGGGAATCTTTCAGCTTTTAAATAGTCGCCTGCTCCTGTCCAATTGAGACTTCTGTAAGTGTGGACCGACAGCGCGTACGCAACTATTACATCCAGTTGACCGCTAGTAAAGGAAAAAAGTTGTAAGATATAATAACTTGTAATAAATAAAGGAAAAAATATAGTGGATGTTAGGAGCTAGCTTAAGAGGTAAAGATTCTACCTTAATACTACTAGAACGAGCGTCCACGAGCTTTGTAAGAAATTTATGTACGGTGCATTCAGAGTGAGTCTAAATTTCGTAACATTCAAAACAGGATCTGCGATATTTTTATTCCAAGTGGAATGGAATTTGTTAAAATGAAAATGGCAAGGAGCCATAGAACATATAAATCTTTGTAATAATAATAGAAGATAGGTACATATTAGAAAAATACTTACTTGTAACACATTACTCCGTAATGCTCCAACAATTCTTCTAACCAGGGTTTGACGGTATCATAAAAGTCGTCAGATAATGCTCCATATACAAAACGATTTAATACTGTAAACTCCACCCTTTTTACGTGAAGCGCTTTTTGTATTTCTGGCCTATTTAAAAAAGTTGTTGTCCAATTTTTTTTCAAGTCGAATTCGGGATTATGATATAGTAAAAAATTATAGACATTAACGGGTGCATACTCCGTTAATGTGGAAAGTATCTTTCCAGCTGTCTGAAATGTAAAGGTTACTAACTATATTTTTTATTCTTCACTAAGTATGGACGAGTAGTTACTCTACATTACAACCATCTGTTTTTAATTATACCAACCCAACGTTAGGGCGTTTACTTCTAAGTAAGATCCATGTAGATTTTACGATCACTGTTTATTATTCGGTTCACATTTTTTTTAACCGACTAAAAAAAGGAGGAGGTTCCAAATCGAAGTGTATATTTTTTGTTTTTTATGTATTACCAGTGACCACGCATAACCTTTTAGAGTAGTCCGATTTTGTTATCTTTCAGTGAGCTACTTGGACGTTGTGGAATAGGCTAAGGGAACATATTACAGCTGTAGATACTTTGTGTCTCAGAACCTACGTAGGTACCTGTTGATAAGCTCTAAAATTTTTCTCTTTCCAATATTTTCTGGCGGTTTCTTCTATCTCATGTATGACTTCGGCTTGTTCAGGGTCTAGCAACCCCACTTGCAAGGCCCACTCTGAGTAGTGCAGCAATGATGGGGGATCAGTCCAACCGTCGCCGATCGCTAATCCCTAGAACAGAAAATAATGATCAAGGATATATCTACTACCCTTCAGAACACAGAAAGAGTTCTGCCTTTTTATATATAAAATGTTGTATACTGAGACACCGTGATATAAATTGTCATACCGAATTTACAATTTTATTTTTTGTGAGTTATAAAATGTGAAAATGATTTTCAATATGTAGGAGATTTAAAATTATGAGAAAGCGGTATACTCACTTTTAAATTTATTGGCATCGACTCATTTTTGTTTTCATGGATGTAATGTCCAAATGCGGGAATGTATTTGCCAGCGTACGATTCTCCCGTCAAAAACAGAGGTGCATTTCTCAGTTCTGGAAACACTTGAAGAAACTGTTGGATGAAGTTAAGGAGGCACTCACCCACCTGCATGAATTAAAAATATGTTTACGAAAGTTTTTCACAATTTTGTGATTTCGAACGGTCAAATATTGTTTTAGGACTCTTAGGAGTACTTATTAAAAAAAATGCAACCAATTATTCAAAATTCAATGCAATCTTGAAATTTTGAAAAAAAAAGCAGGAGAAAAACAGGTTTTTCAGAAAAATATAGTCATAATAAAGCGTTCATCTTTTTAGACGTCAGTAAATTGTAGTTTTTACACAACCCACCATATCTTCATTAGTAGCGTATTCTCCCCCATCGGAGAAGCTGAAGCCTGTACCAACAGGGTTGTCGATGAAGAGCAGAGAGTAGTTAGATCCCCACGTCACAGGCATTTTTTCCACTGTGAAATATATTGATTATTGAAACAAGACTAAATTTGGTAACGCCCAACTTTGAATACGTCAGAAAGTAGCGTGGTCCTTTATATAAAGAATTTTACGAGCTTATAATACCTGCATAATTTTAATGTTTACTATAGAACTCAGTTGGTGCATTTAACATAAGTTTGCACGCTGCAATGCTCAGTTGGCGTAGATTGTTGCTTACATTTATTTTATAGGTGCGCAAACATTAACATATCAGAAGTGCACATATATTACAACCACATTTCACCAGTTATGTTATAGGTCCCAATGTAATAGAGGCGAGCTTATTTCCATTGATCGGGCATAATTCCCGGCTCCGTGCTGTTACTGAGAATAACCTGATGGGAAAGGCAATTACACTTCGCTCGACCCGATTTTAAACCCAGGTCCTCATGCTTAGCAGTCGCGCTTAGTAAGCACTACCCACCAACCAACGAGGCAGTCAAAAGCCAAAAGCGTTATCATTGATATCATACCTATTTTTCCGTTCATTTGTAATGGACCCAGTTCCAAAAACATGCCAATCATAGAAGACCCTCCGGGCCCCCCTTGCAGCCAGATGACTAGCGGCGTGCTTTCAAGAGGAACGCCTTGCGCTGGGAAGTACCAGAAGAACAGATTCCACTTCCCAGTTTGGTTGACTGTGAAATAAGCAGCATGGCTGCTGACACCAGCGAACAAGTTGGGGTCTACGGTGGACAACTCTTTAGCTTTTTCTGTTTCTCCATTTTCGATATAGGGCGTCAAAATGAGAGGTCCGTCTTCTTGGTCGTTCGGTAATACAACTCCGGCCAGAACATTTGCACTGAAGAACAAAATGTATTACCTAATTAAATGTAAAACTATAATAAGCAACAGTTAGTAAATGAAATAATGTTATCTTACAATAGAAATGCCAGTAAATAAATGGAAGCGAACATAACGTTGAAGTAAGATGCGAAATATGTTAACCGCTATTTAAAGCAGTTTGATAAAGTTAAATATTCGACTAATGTTTTTGAGGCATTTATGTTGTTAAATAAAAAGTTAGCATGTCACACATGTTTTGAAATAATAAAATAGGTAATATAATTATAAACCTTGGCTTTATTGTAGGTGACTTACTTTGATGTAAATATCATTATTGTCCTTCATTTTCAACTTGCATTGTTTCCATATTTTTGTTAGTATTTTCTTGCATTGATTCTAAACCAGTTTCAGTCACGCTCCAGTTTCAACCAAAACGATATAAACTGATTGGAAGCTGCAGGATCCATACATAGCTACTCAGTTTAGAGTACACATACATATACGTGTGGGTTTCATGATCACTACTATTACATTACCCTCCTATTTGTACGCAGTCGTGTAAAAATTAAAACTTTTTTTTCTGACTATGAGATTTTTCTAAACGGTAATAATTTTGAATGAAAAATGCAGAATTAAACATCAATATAATTATGCAATCGTTTTCCCGTAACATTCAGTTGCGCGTGATGTTAAATGGTTATTCCCGATTATGTAGGAAGAGGTTTAAGAAATAGTAAACATACAAGGCACCGCCGAGGGGATGCAACTTTACTGAAGCTTATTTTATCCTCAATAACTTAACACACGTAGAGTGTGCGACTGCACGTCTGTTTTACAGAATATTGAAAAATCGGTAAAGGTTTTAAAAATAGTATAAAATATCTATCTTTGTGGCGATGGTTACAAGAAGGTACACTTACAGGACTTGATTAAAATATCTTTTATTATTTCGTCAATTGAGAAGATACGCATATTTTAAATAGGGTTTTATAAGACCTGCGATCACAAGACAGTTGCATCTTGCTTATTTATTATTAGTGCCTATTAGGAGTAATATTCATTCTTCTAATTTTTATAACACACTGTGAACTATCAACTAACTTCTTAGATACCTAACGGATTTCTTCTGATGAGACCAATGAGGCGAAAGAAGTATGTCAGGATCGTAGCAAATGGAAATCCGTGGTCTCTGCCTACCCCTCGTGGAAATAGGCGTGATTTTATGTATGTATGTATGAGACCAACAGCAATGAAATGATGGTGTTGACAAATCAAAACACGGTGATTGCTCAAATGCATCGATTGATATTATAATAATGTCATATAAAAAAAAAGGGATGATGATAGTATAAGGATTTTAGTGATCCTTTAAAGTAAACAGAGAACCCTATGTCATCACATCAATCTAGTACTAATACATTATTTTTCGTATTTTTTTCCATTATATATGACGATAAACAAATTGCAGAGTCAAGGTACTTCCCTACAGCGGGAAAATACTTTAAATATTATTATGTTAAATAAAAGTCACATGGAGGGCTTCGTCACAAGACAACACAAAGAACAATGACATAATGTCTGTGTTAATATAGTCAGGGTTTGCCCTTCTAGGTCGCCCCCGTCCCGAGCCACTCTGAGTAATTGCGAGATGCGACTAACAGAGTCGTACATTAATAAAATTAATAGGGCATACAGAGTATTACTAAGGAATTCGATGACCGGGGTTTTTCAGCGTTATATTATGTTTTAGGTATACGGACTGGCTTTTGTACTGAATGAACTTAAACCTGTAGGAAAAAATACAGTACACATTGTTAGAATTCTCAGTATTACGATTCGATAAACATTTAAGTTGTCGTAACATAGCTAAAACAATAGTGCCGTTTGCAATAGGGACCAACAATTTCCTTTTATTTGTACTACGTAAATTAAAAACATCAAGCCTGTTTTCCCCGAAGGGTTAGGCAGAGGAACGATATTCATATTTCGCTAGTACCTATTGTAATAGGTGGCGAACCTACTGCCATTAACCACAAACGAGAGCTGTTACTGTATTACCTAATGGAAACACCAAATAACACTTTGCCGGAGCTGGAAATCGAACCCAGGACCTCACGCAAGCGCGCTTTACGGCTACTAGACCAACAAGGCAATGACTCAACGAGCTATAAATATACTTTTTTATCTTAAATACTAGGAACTAAACTAAAACTGTCTTTCTTTCAAATCTTTTTATACGAAAATTACCCTACTTCTGTGTTCCATACAAAAACGAGTAATCTGTTTAAATATAGAATAATCTCACCCTTTTACGTTTGCTGCCGGTGGAGCCCCGTCACGCGTTGCCCCTCGTTACCGTACCCCGTACCCAGTACATTTGCCTACAAATAAATAAGTTAATTCTAAATAATATCTTATTCACAAAGTTGCTTCATATAATTCGAGAGTACCTTCGCTTGTCCCCTTTTATATAACAAGTAATAGTTTTACAACATTCGAGTATATTACTTATAGGCAATCTCCGGGGATCGTAGGTCGAGTAGCTATTATGATACGTAGCATATTTTCAGCAATATTTATTGGAGTAATCTGAGCCCGGCCCGTATTTCATCTTTATCGAAACTACTGGGGACCCAATCGGACCCACGTGGACCGAATCGATTGTTTCACATAATACACTAAACGTTTCGTGCTTGTATTAGTTGTTATCCAAAGGAGAACCACATAATAGACAGAAAACATTATACTTTTATTAAACTTGTGACTGGTATTGGTATGGTCTTAAATATACCTAATATTTATGTCCCATTATATTCTACCATACCATACGGTGTGCAAATATTAAATTTATAGACACTGATCTACATTATAACCATTATGAAAAAGAAATACCATGTTTTATAGACTTCATCGAATTGCAAAATGTATTAATCTTAACAAATATGGCCTTACAGTGACTGCTATTGCTCTGCCTCTACTGAAAGATTATGACGTCAGATTATATTATGACGGTTGCCAATAAATATGAAAATGTGTGATAAAAATGACGTCAATCATGCAATGCCTGTATTTATTTTATGCATGTTGAGCCAGCCAGTCTTTGCGAAGATTTATTACTATATTTTCAAGAACTTTATTGTATCAGCAATTTTCATCGAAAAAATATATTTATAAATGATAAACAAACGTTAATCACCACGCTTGCACATTTTTTGAAGTCAATTGCATACCTTTGCTTTCAGTTTTGTGGTAATGAATTGCCTAACTAAACTTGGACATCAATACATTTTTAATCATTATAATTATTTATTGGCATAGTATCTAATACCTATAAGTACATATTATTTATTTATTGGCAGGTTCATATAAAGTAATTACAGCACAGTGTCCTATCGGAATCTGAGTTTCTTGTTTCCGTTGAGATAGCCCGACGTGACGGAAATTTGGTCAGGATATATTTATTATTAGATAGGTATATAATACATCGTAGTCGTGGTGGCCTAGTGGTTGACATACCGGATTTCTATGCACGAGGTTGCAGGTTCAAACCCAGGCAAGTATCAATGTGACTTTTTCAATGTCATAAATACTTTCTTAGATATTCTAAGACACCACTGACTGACGGTGACGGAAAACATCGTAAGGAAACCTGGATTTAATTATCTGAAATCGCCAACCCGCAGTGAGCTAGCGTGGTGATCAGTGCTCAATCCTTCTCTATACGAGAAGAGGCCTTTGCCCTGCAGTGGGACAGTTATAGGCTGTTATTATTATATTATTATTATTATATAATACATGATATTTATTTATTTGTAGTTGCATTTTACTAGGTCTACGATAAACTAAAATATAATAAGGAAACACACATTTTCCCGTATGAATCAACAAAAACATACCTTTATTAGAATATATCTGCTCGTTAGAATAACCCTTTGTGTGTTTGGAGTCGCTTTGTTCGAAACAAAACACTTGCATCTCCAAATATTGACGTTCTGTAGTGCTGTCATGTCCTTTTTGATTTACTGTTCAATCGGTAGCTAGTTTTTCATTCTGCTATACATATGTTACTTTTTTGTTAGGTTTTAGGATTTTCAGAGAGGGTATTCAAAGCAAACAATTTAGCTCTTCTATTTATAGAGGCTTTGGTTGAATTGTTCAAGTATATTTTGAATTTGAAAGGACCGCCTCGTTTGGCTAGTGGTTGCTGAGCGCGAATGCTGAGCATGAGGTCCTAGGTTTGAATCCCAAGTCACGTAAAGTGTTAATGGGTTTTTCCATTAGGTAATTCCTAGTAGCTGTACGAAGTCTGGATTTGTGCTCGGTTGATAGCAATAGGATCGCCCCTTATTACATTGGGACCCATAAGAAACCTGGTGAAATATGAGTGTACTATGTGTAGTACACTCATATTTCACCATCACACCTGTATTCCCCGAAGGGACAGGCAGAGGTGTGCCTCTGCCTATCCCTTCGGGGAATACAGGTGTGATGTTTTGATACGTATGTTTTGCAAGGATTTTTATGACATAACACTGTTAAGTCCGGGTAGAAAGCAATTCTTAATGGGAGTAATACCCGATATTTCCGTCTACCGGGTATATTGGACTGCCTGCCATACTGCCATATGCCTTAATTAACTTTTGCCATTAAACGGAATGAATAAGTTTGCAAATATTATGATGATCGCCGAGAACCTAAAAATGTTCAATAGGTGACTTTTCGGCTCAACTTTTAACTCAAGGATTTAGGTGTGATTATGTACGTATCTACATACTTTGTTGTCGTAGTTCTAAAACATTTTACTATAAATATCCTCGAGAAAGTACTATATTAACAAACAAACATTTCCGTACATTCGGAGTAACTAGTTACAGCCAGTTATGTACGTAAGTAGGCATATGGCACGAGTTTATATTATCTTGAGGTAAGAAAAACAACATACCACATGACGTTCATAGCTCATAATTAATGTAATAATTCTACTTTGTTACATAAATTAATACGAAATTAATGTTTATTAATATATCCACGTCTTCAAATCATATATTATTCAATCAAAGTGACCTAAATTTACAAAATACGGTCTATCCAAGGTTAAGCAAGTGGGGCACTGAAGATGTCAAATGAGAAACTGGTGGAGATGATGAAAAGCAGGTGTGCATCATCAAGCATCAGACCCCTTACCATGAACTCTTAAAGCAGGACATTTTCCATTGTGGAAGAGGGACGCCGCACTGCACTGCATGTATCGGCGTCTTAGTTCCACATCAGAAAATATCATGCTTTAAGAGTTCATGGCTTACCATGAACTCTTAAAGCATGATTGCCCTACTCTCTCTTAACTCTTGAATGCAAAACACTTGTTGAGTCATTAGGAATTCCTAAATGACTAAATTTATTTTGATTTGAGGAAAGACTACATTATGAAGTACAATAAGTGCTACAATACTGTATAACATTATATAATATTAGCAATAGTTGTCGTTTGTATTCATGTTTCCTCCCCAAAATTACAAACGCTCAAAGATACTCGTAAATGGTAGAATTATTGGTGGTAACAAAACTATTAGGTAGAGAAAAAATAGCCAAGTTGAAGTAGGAGTGGGCTGGCTACGACGCTCGGATGCACCTCGAAGGACGGGCAAATATCATCAGTCACTGGATGCCCGAGGGAGAACATCGCCGTCGAGGTCGACCACCGGGAAGGTGGTGTAATGAAGCCGGGTGGCACACACGTGGCCAGAAACTGCAAAGATTAGAGTGGTTTGGAAGAAGAACAGTTAAACCTTTGCCCAGTAAAGAGGCACAAACTAGGCTATAATAAAATAGGTGAAAAATTTTAAATAAAAAATTATAACCTCCTTCAAAAAACTCAAAAGTGAAAAATAATATTTTATCACTTCACTTTACATAAGCGAAGTGGAAGTCGGCGCCAAATCCTATGCGTTCGCTTAGTTTATAGTGTTAGCTTTTAAACTATGAACCACGCACGTATGGCAGCATTCTCATAAGTACTATTTTTCTGAATCGCTTAATGGATGTTGGGATTTGGCACCGACTTCTACTTCGCTTATGTAAAGTGAAGTGATAAAATATTATTTTTCACTTTTGAGTTTTTTGAAGGAGGTTATAATTTTTTATTTAAAATTTTTTATTTCACGATTTTTTGGCTTTAGATTCTGCTAATGTGGTTTTGCTATTTGTATGACCATTTAAGCGATTTAAATTTTGTTTTGTGAAATGGGTATTTAGTGAAATATAATAAACCACACGACGATAGATCGTTGCAGGAAATGAAAAGACTACGAAATCTGTCTTCCGATAATGAAGGTAGATAAGTAAGTAATAATAAACCTTTTATTTACGAGGCAAAATTATCCAATGAGTCCTCCCACCCTGGGTGGAGGGACTGTCAGACTTGTACTGACAGTCATACTACTGTCATACTCATCCACAGTGTTCCTTCAATAGCCCTTTACGTTCCAGGGTCACGGTTACCCAGGGACAGTACCGCGATCACGGATCATCTTACGTAATTAGGACGCATGAAATTTGAAGAGTTTTGTTCTTATAACCGAATATCTCATCAGAACAAACATCTAATTATTTTTCAGTATTGCGTTTTTTTTGTAAAACGTTGTAAGTGACCCTGAACATTTTTTTTTTCGAAATTGTTTTTATAACCTTTGTAGTGAGTACAGGCGTGATATTATGTTGTGTGATGGCGTAAACAATGCTTAGATATGCTATAGCAACAATCGCGGTTAATCTGCTGTTATTTATTGAAGAGTTCCCCCGATTTCTACAAGATCCCATCATCAGGTATTGAAATGGTGACAATGGGACCACACGGGAAGCACCAGCTTTCAAATAAAAAAAGAATCATGAAAATCGGTTCACCCAGTCGCAAGTTATGAGGGAACAAACATAAAAAAAAAAAAAAAAAAAAAAAAAAAAATACAGTCGAATTGATAACCTCCTCCTTTTTTTGAAGTCGGTTAAAAAAGCGTTGTATTCTAATTGGGTTTTGTTTATGTTTGTTTACAACAAAAATAATGAACAGTGTGTACACCAATGGTTCTCATTAAATGATTCATCGAATGTTAATCACGGGGATTGTATTAACACATATTACAAGGAAAAAGTCTTGAAACCTAACAGTATATAAAATCCCATTTTGTTTGGTCCAGACACAGTCTTCATCCGGGCAACGCTCCTTCAACACATTAGAAAATACAATTATGTATTCAAACATGTGTGTGAAGATTGCTCTGTGCCTGGCTCTGATCGCCTGCATCGACGGCTTCGTCATCAAACACCATCAAGTGCCTGTATCACCGAAGGACATCGCAGTGGAGACTGAAGTGGAGAACAAGGGTGACGAACACCCAGTGTCTACAATGAAGATCGATATCGACGGACGGGACAAGCTTGTGATGCCGTTAGCCGAAGCTCCATCAGGAGTGCCTCAGCATCCTAAGCAAGTACCTGCAGTTGTCGTGCCGACCCTGGGATTCCGCAGCGGGATCCGTTTGGGCACCTGCGCAGTAGGATATACAGGGAGAGCAGGATACTGTGTCCCCAATTCCGATGCTTAAACTATACTTTTATTGATCTTTCAACCGATGTTACCTCCACTGTTATTTATTGATTAAACTGCTTTATCTTTACAACTCGTCGTTTGTTTATTGTTATTTATACGACTTCACTTATAGGTTACTAATAATTCATTATTGGATCATTGATTAAATCTAAAATATTGTAATTTAATAAGATAATTTGGTAATGCAAAAATAATTTCTGATATTTCCCAGTCATAATGTCATCTTGAGCATCTTACCAAGGTTTTTATTTAGAACTTTAGTTTTTAATTACAGTTTTCCTAAAATTATGTATTTGGATAAAAATTAAAAGCTAATGTATATAAAAGAATACTTTATAAACATTTTCAAATCGGTTCATAAATGACTGAGTTATAAGGGAAGATACATAAAAACAAATAGGTTCCGACGAATTGAGAACCTCCTCATTTATTTGAAATCGTTAAAAAAACCACAAACAAGCATATTATCTTCAAAATATAATTATTACATGATTGGCGGAATGTGGGTGTTATAAGCACCTCTGCCTATTACTTTGATAGGTAGGTACTTTGACAGAAAACATACATTTTAAAGAAAGTATATTCATTTACACTACAAAACAAAAATCGACAATCTGTACAACAGTTTGTTGGTGATATCGTACTAGGTATTATCTAGCTATATATCAAGCTGGGACAGGCTAGCTAAAGGCTTGATACCCAAACCACAAGTTGTGTAGGTAATAATACATTCATCATCATTATCTTCAGCCGGAACACGTCCACAGCTGGACAAAGGCCTCCCCCTTAGAACACCACAATAAAAATAATGCATTGGTTGATAATAATTACAGGTCCAATTTTTGTAAAAGGTCCCAGTCTTATTGCATTAGGAGTGTCAGTATATTATTGAAAATAACTTAAAAAAATTAGAATTAGGTCTATGTTTTAGTTTACAAGATGGCGTTAAATGAGGTTACTGTATAGTAATGCTTAAGAAACCTATGCTTAAAACTTTTAATTATAAGTCTGGAATGGATTAGTTATCTTCATGGTCGATCGTCACCCACAGCTTTCGTTAGTACACTACGCTTTGTAAGTGGTTTTGCTTACACAGTTGAATATCTCGACAATATACTGACATTGCCACGTGTGAAGTAAACATGTGATCTACCTCGTTGGTCTAGAGGACATAAAACAAGACTGTTGAGCTTGGAGTCATGCGTTTGCTGCCTAGTTCGGGCAAAGTATTATATTAGGTTTTTACATTAGGGAATTCTTCATAGTAGCACGAAGTCTGGATTTCTGCCAGGTTAGTTGCATTAGACTCGCCTCACTCTGGAACCTTAAACATAATTAGCGAAATAAAGAGCTTGACCTCTGAGTTTGTTTCGGTATTTCTTTCAGAGGTTGTCAGTTAGGAAATGCCGACACCATCATTCAAACTAGTTTAAAAAAATATGACGTGTAACAGTGTTTTTTTTAAACCTATTTGCAAAAATAAAATCATTTATCATTAAAAAGAAGGTGTACTAAAGATGATAGAGTAAGTACCTATGTATGTACTGTTCTATACCCCTCTGCCCTCCTCTTTTGGGCAATACTAGCCTGATGTATTGTATATTGTCACTGTAGATCTCCTTCATATTACGTAATTGTTAGCAAACTATCAACTGTGCGAAAGATAGGGTATCGTGATCATTTACAAAGCTTAAGAATTTTAACTGGGTGGTGTGGGTATATGGAGATCACTGATTAGGAGCGACACACGGTCTATAAAAGAATAGCCATGGTCAGTGATATGATAGTGATAAACATCAAGGATAAAAAATGCCACCGAGTTCTGTAGTTTAGTCGATAATTACCATAACAGGCTATGTACGCAATGATTCACCCAACTTTGTCAGTCCATGAAGAATACTATGTGTAATAAAAGGAAATCGTAATTCACTTATTCTGACGTCAATTCAAAGGATTATAAAATGTCCATGTAATGTTAGGACCCCTCACAGTCCTCATCCGGGCAGCGGTCGTTCAACACATTAGAAAATACAATTATGTATTCAAACATGTGTGTGAAGATTGCTCTGTGCCTGGCTCTGATCGCCTGCATCGACGGCTTTGTCATCAAACACCATCAAGTGCCTCTATCACCGAAGGACATGGCAGTGGAGACTGAAGTGGAGAACAAGGGTGACGAACACCCAGTGTCTACAATGAAGATCGATATCGACGGACGAGACAAGCTTGTGATGCCGTTGGCCGAAGCTCCATCAGGAGTGCCTCAGCATCCTAACCTACTACCTGCAGATGACGTGCCGACCTTGGGAGACCGTTTTGGGATCGGCTCGGGCACCTGCCCAGTTGGATATACAGGGGCAGCTGGATACTGCTTCCCAGACTCCGATGCTTAAACTACAATTTTATTGATCTTTCAACCGATGTTACCTCCACTGTTATTTTTTATTATACTGCTTTATAATTATTAATTGTTTATTGTTATTTTATGACTTTCCACGGAATTTCCTACTTATAGGTATCAACTGATTGATAGTTAAATTACTGCAAGCTTGGTAATATCCTTATATTAAACCATTGATTGAAATTAAAATATAGTTGTATGAGACGATAATATGGTGATGCAAACATTCTTAAATTTTCTAAGTCACATAGGTATTTACATCCTATTAATCATGACATCCTGGGGATATTTTTTCCAAGGTATTTTGCATGCTTGATATAGAGGGAAGTGGTAACGAAATCATATATTCCTAATTCTCCTATATATCCTTGTATGATTAATTTGGGTGCGGGTTCCAAGACAGTCCATTCATTTCACTGGGACGCCTCAGATTCATTGCTTCGATGATTCTTAATGGTTATCATTCTAGATCTTAGTTTATAGGACTTATAAAGATGGGCACAAGTACCTAGAGGGCTTGTCACAAAAAAAAGTGATATTTCGAATGGGTCCGTAATTTAGAAAAGTATTTTTATATTTTGGAATTCCTCTTTTTCAGAAACTATATCTATGTAATAATTTTTATCAACTATCTATATAAAAATGAATTGCTGTTCGTTAGTCTCGTTAAAACTCGAGAATGGCTGGACCGATTTGCCTAAAGTTGTTCTCGAAATATTCGTAGAAGGTTCAAATAGTGAGAAGGCGATACTAAGTTTGCTGGGTCAGCTATTTTGTATAAAGATTATACAAAATGCAGTTACTAGGACTTTTTAAAATATTATAATTCCTATGACATGATTGGCGGAATATGGGTCTGAGCATATCTGGGGGCACGATAGTGCCCCCGTCAAGTCGAGCAATAGAGAATATAGGAGTGTACAAAACAAAGTATCGCTTTATTTCGTACTAGGTTTTTTTTTACTGCTTTAAACAGAACTGTGCAGCTTTTAAAAGAAAAATAAATTGTTTAAACCGACTAGGTTTTTCAGCTATATATTATACAGGTAGATAGAACAGTCTTACTAAGGCTTGTTGTAACACGCAAATCGAGAATTTAATCATGATTTAAAATCGCGATTGGCCCCGCGTTTTTAAATCATGATTCAAAAGACACGTAGCGCCATCTAGCGGTTAAAAGCTGTGACCGTCGAATGATATCGTTCTTTCCCTCAGAAACAGTTCTTTTTTCTGTATAAAGGTTTCCTTTTCTATACTCCAACCAACGTATATGCAAAGTTTCATATAAATCGGTTTACTGGTTGAGGCGTAAAAAGGAAAAAAACAAACTTACTTTGCCATTTGTAATAATAGTATGGGTAGGTTACATTCCCAAATAATTGGGGAGGGTCTATGCCTCTTTCTTGTATAGAGAAGGATTGAGCATTCATCACCATGATAGCTTACTGCGGGTTGGTCTCTGCCTACTCCTCTGGGAAACAGACACGATTTTATTTAGGTATATATGTACTGTTCTTTACTTCTTTGCTAGTATCTTTGGGCAATACCAGAAATGTAGATATTTTTTAACTATCAACCGTGCAAAAGATACCTCGTCATTTTCATGGGTACGAACTTTAACTTTATAAGGAATAGATCACTGACTAGGAACTACACACGAACAGCCATAGTCAGCCGAAGGTCCCCAGAAGTACTGCAAAAGTCTCTCTAATAAATACCAAAATGTAAAACGTTGAAAAATCCAATAACCACCGAGTAGTCGTTTTGACAATAATTACCATAATAGGCTATCAACGTAATGATTCACCCAACTTCGTCAGTCCATGAGGAATACTATGTGTAATAAAAGGAAATCATAATTCACTTGTTCTGACGTCAATTCAAAGGATTATAAAACGTCCATGTAAAGTTAGGACCCCTCACAGTCCTCATCCGGGCAGCGGTCGTTCAACACATTAGAAAATACAATTATGTATTCAAACATGTGTGTGAAGATTGCTCTGTGCCTGGCTCTGATCGCCTGCATCGACGGCTTTGTCATCAAACACCATCAAGTGCCTCTTTCACCGAAGGACATGGCAGAGGAGACTGAAGTGGAGAACAAGGGTGACGAGCACCCAGTGTCTGCAATGAAGATCGATATCGACGGACGGGACAAGCTTGTGATGCCGTTGGCCGAAGCTCCATCAGGAGTGCCTCAGCATCTTAACCTACTACCTGCAAAGGACGTTCCGACCTTAGGAGACCGTATTGGGATCGGCTCGGGCACCTGCCCAGTTGGCCACAGAAGTCACCGTGGCTACTGCTTCCCTGTTGAAGAATAGTACATATAAGTAAAGCGTGGCCTCTACCAAATACTGTGATACTTGTTTCCTGTGTTGTTGATTATTAAATCATTGTTTAGTAAAAATCGTTTTTTGTTTTTCATTAAATGCTCTTTTCCTATCTTAGCATTAAAATATTTAAGACGTGTGATTACATAGTGTTATTGAGTACTTGAAAAATATCCAGATATTGACTACGACGCGTTATTGAAAATAAGACAAATTTGGAGCTTAAAAATATCTGACTCAGTGCGTCGGAATACAGTCATGGGTTTCTTAGTCTAAAGCAAAAACAATCCTGAGCTGCCTATAATATATTTATATGAAATTGAATACTTTATGCATTGCACGTAATGCACATGTCATGTGTGAAAGCGTGGTTATTGTTATTTATTAGTATTAGCGTAGTTAAGATACCAAGACGGAGTGGCAACACCCACCGCAAGCTTCTCTTGTCAGGTCTGTGGCAAGTTATGCCGCTTTCGAATCGGCTTACATAACCACCAGAAAAGATGCCTCACAGACATCACCATAGATCGTCTGTAATAGACGTATAGGCCAATGATGGCGATGAACGTAGATATTAGGATTAGCGTAATCACTTACTTCGATCGACTATAACTATGAGACTAGAGGCCGATATACCTATTTGTGATAAATGCCGGACACTTTTTTATTCCCAAACTAGATTATAGTAAAACTTACTACCATAGTGTAGAAGAGAAGGGATAGCCAGAGACGTTTTCCTTCACAACAGGAGTCACACCTATAGATATTTCACCGCTCATTATGGACTGAACTGGTGGTGGAAATGTAACTTTTAGGGTTCAGGAGTAGAGTCCGAACACTAGAGCTATGGACATTTATTATTATCAAAAATAATATATTGGGTACGTAGCTACCGTTTTTGGTCTTCATAAAATCGGCATTTTGAATCATTTAGGTAATTTTGCAATTTCTCATAGTTTCGGATTTGCTTATCTACGCATAATATACCACGCATAAGCAAACGTACAACGTAACATAACATCACGCCTGTATTCCCCAAAGGGGTAGGTAGGGGTGCATATACGTATACCTATTGTAAACCTATCAGTCTCATAAAGAACATTACCTAGAAATAGGACTTTAATACTAAGAAATCGATTACTAGTCATGTTAGGTTATTAGCTACATATACTTTGCATATTAAATACTCGTATTTTACTATTACGATAGACGACAACAGGAAAAGTAGAGACATTGGACAACCGGCTACTAAGATTACAAATGGTTGCGCATCATCGCTAAAAATAAACATAAGTAACTAATTGAATCCATGATACTTAATTTAGCTGTAAAAGAATATTATATAGATCTCAGACTAAATTAAGCTTTAAATTATTTTGAAACTTTTATTGCTTATGATGTTTACTATCCCTGCTTTATGTCTGTAGTTGTAAAGCACGACTGCTGAGCGTGAGGGCCGGGGTTAAATTCTTGGCTCGGGCAATGTATCATTGGGTTTTGCGATTTGATCATTCATAGTAACACGGACTCGGTATCTGGATTTGTTATAAGTTTATGGCAAATTTGCAATTGGCTCGCCACCTATTATAATGGGACCTTTAACATAACTGCCGAAATGTGGTCGTACTACACAACTCTGCCTAATCCTTTGGGGAACAAAGGCGTGAAGTTATGTTAAGTGTTATAAGCATTATACGAGCCAGAAACTACATGCATTTTGATTTCTTTTAATTCGTTTTTTTAGTTTTTTAAACTATTTTTCATTTTTATAATCTTTTTAACTTCACGATACCAAATTGTTGTATTGTTATCCAAACTACATAATATATAACTACAAACCTAGGTAAAAAAATAATTTTGATACGAAAATTTCTAGAAGGTTAAAGTCGACTTTAAAGATTTGATTATTACAGTTCCAATGAAGCTGATTAAAAACGGGTAAAAATTGTGCTTTTTCAAATAAGTACCTATGCGGCGAATACCTGCCGAACTTAACATGACTGTGATGACCTACAAGAGGCTTATGAAGTCATTTAATACATCATGAGTGACGTGGGACAATGACAAGCCAGTGACCTATAATAACTACAATTTTTTTCTGTGCGCGGTATTCTTTTTAAGGAAAACCCAAGCCCTTGAGCACATTATTATCGAGGTAAGGTCTTCGAACTCTCGAGTACAAATGTTTAGGAAATGAGAATTGGATTGACCATGACAATATTGTTACGTAGAAGGGACGTTACGTTGGTCAGATGCTGCTCAAAATACCATGTTATTATATGTATGTATTGTACAGTACTAACTAACTATATGTACCTATATGTGAAATTATTATTATTATTAGCAATAGGTTCAATTTTGTTGTATTTTTTCCCCTGCCTACTTTTACAGGGATTTAAGGCGAATGGTATTCCCAACATTTGTTGACAATCATAACCCATGAAATAGGTGGTGAGGCATTGCTCATTGGACTACAGTAACAGCAGAAGTGACCTAGACCTAATTGTGTTAGCCAACAGTGAGCAAGTTTAGTGACTCTTGATATTTCGTAGTCGAGGCGTAAGAAACGCCACAATACGTGCTCTCGGAGCGCGGCAGATCACCGGGTACGGATTCTCCAGTGTCCAGCATCATTACTGGAAGTCTGCAGCAACTTGAAAAGGCTGTTTGTTTTTTGGGGTAGGCTGGGATGGCTAGAGTAAAATGAGAAAAAAGACATAATCACGTAAAATGACCCAGTCAAGTGTCTAAGTAAAGAAAATTCCCGGTAAAGCTAACTAATACTTCGTATAACAAGAGGCCGATGCCCTGCAATATGCCACTTAAAGACTGATATAATAATATTGTTAATAAGTGGTTGAATCACTATTGTTCCTAGTTCATACTACGCGGTACTGGATTAGTCCTACTATTGTTTTCATATCTAAATAAACACGAAAGCGATTATTTCTTTAGAGTTCAATGATATCGTTCCGAAAACCAGTAAGTATACGAGTACGATTAATAAGTTAATATTGGTGATGAAGATCTTCAATAACAAAAATGTAATATTTTCTCGGCCGAATTTACGGTCACGGCAGCCTGTCTCAGCTGAGCACTATCATAGCACTATCATACTCATAGTCAGCCGACTACGTAGGAGATAAGTGCACAAGTATGAGCGCAACCAAAGGTGCACTCTCTATTCCTTCTATTATAATCTCAGACTTATTTTCTATTTGCCGTGTGGCATGCTAAGATTTCCTCCTTTAATAAAATCGCAAAAAATGGAATCGCTGAAAAGGAAATATGAGTTTGATATGGAACTGAAATGTAAACAACGCAATGCGTAACATACCAAGGGCCTTAAATTAAGACATCGTGTCATATTAGATCTTGAGTCACAACGTATATGTTGTCTTTTTAATAATAATTAATTAATCCTATTTGAGATGTTACGTACAAGAAGGACGAATATTATTACATCATAAAGGGACAGTCCCTATGTTATTTAGAGACGAGTTTTTCCCGTCATGTTATGGCGCGCTGTTTGGATTTTTATATCCCAATATTTGGGACTTGTTGAAATACGTGATACATAAACATGTTTAATAATTACCTATATATTGGTTGGTTAGAAGTAAAAACACGGAAGAAATTAAATGACATAGTACCTACCTATATCATTCGCAAAAATAATCTGGCGTTGTTCCGGAAATTGTTATCCTGAACTGTTTAATTTGAGGGACATAGATGAACCAGGTATTGATTACAACAACAAGATATTTTGTTGTTGTAATCAATACCATAATAATATAAATAATCAATTGTAATCAATACAATAGCTTTTAAGTAAAACTTTCGAAAAAAAATGATACCTACTATGCAATTGTGCTTTGGGTGTCCGAAAGCTTAATGTAAACAGTATCAAAAACACCGTCATCATTAATGTGTGTGTCCATCTTTCATATGCAGTTGGCTGAAAATAAATATGTCAAACAAAACCCTTGATAAGCCCATTTCGCTCACTCTTGACCGATTTTTCACAATACGCGTACTTCGTCACCAAATGATTCAGCGCCGACCTCAGGGGAATATCAGTATGCGTAATGTAGGAAGCGCGTCTACTGTGAGCCTTACTGAAGGCAATTCGTATATAAGCATCACGCAGACAAGGCTGAGACATTAGTTATCTGACTAGCGGTCGGTCAACACATTAAAAGTACAAAAAATGTATACAAATATGTGGGTGAAGATTGTTCTGTGTGTAGCCCTGATCGTCTGCATCGAGGGTCACGTGCTCAAACAGCAGGAAGTGCCATTAAAACCGGAGGGCATGACAGTAGAAATCACAGTGAGGAATAAGGGTGACAAGCATCCAGTGTCGACGATGAAGATTGATATCGATGAGCTGCACAAGAAAGTAGTGTTGTCGATGGTGGAGGAACCTCCGTTGCGGGTGACGAAGGAAGTTCTAGAGTTGCAGACCGACGTAGTGCCGACCGTAGAGAATCGTCACGGTATCCGCGTTGGAACCTGCCCGCTCGGCTACACCAGGCGGGGCGGGTTCTGCTTCCCCAATGACGACTACTGAAGTACGCACTTCAACTAATGTTACCCACTGTTCATTGTTTGTTCCCATTACAAGACTTAAAGAGATGTGATATATTATGTGTTATTTATTTAATTAATAAAATTGTTTATTTTAATTTTCTTTGTTTTATATGATACTTCCTTCTTTGAGCCTTAGCTTGAAAGCAGATGTGTATAAACTAGAAGATTTTATCAAAAAATAAGCACACTTGGCTAGTACAAAATCGTTATTTTAAGAAGGATATTTGTAACTACATCGATAAATAATTTAACTATGTTCTAAAGTTAGAATAGTTTTATAAAAATGGGTACAAAAGAGTTTAAGAAAAAAGTCTTAATTAAAATATTAGTCATAAATCGAATATTCATATTATGACAGCCCTCTAAACACTTTACCTACAAAAGTATAAACAGTACACTTTGAAAAAATCCATGTAAAGCATAAGATATAATTCCTCGTCTATTTTCTGCTAAAGGGACTCATTCCATGAGTAGATATGAGATATTGCATACGTCACCATGGTTTCCCCTTCTCATGTCTATGGGTAAAACATGGATGATAATATTGCTATTATTACTAGAGTTCTCATTCGTCCCTAGCCTAGTCATCTAGTACCGTGTCAAACAGGGAATGATGGCAAAGTGCATCCTAGCACAAACCAAAATCTATACGAAAGAGTAAAAATAGATCTAGGAAATTTTTAGAATTAAATTTGCTGATAATGTGAATTCCTAACAAAATATCGATAGGTAACGAAAATAATTTTCTAGACGAACCATTTCAAAATAACTTAAACAATATATTTTACTATCAAATTGATCACGCCAAGATAAGAATATCGATAAAGAACGAATTTGTAATAAAAATAAGAATTTGCGTACGAAAAACGGTACCTAATTGATAAGGTATGTAAGGTAGGTACCTACTACGGACTCTTGACTACATTCGAGAACAATGAATCCGTTTTCAGTTTTGCAAACCCTTCAATAAATGACATCATCATCTACGACACAATTAAAGTAATTCAAGTCAAGTCTTCATTTATTTTAAATTAAAATAAGTACAAAAAGTATGTAGAATTTTGCGATGAGCTTTTTTTACAAATGATCATCATCCACAGCCTTCAATATCCCACTGCTGGGTATAAGCCTCCTCTATCCAATCGCGGTCCTGTGCCAATCTTATCCAGGTGGAAATTATCCTATGAAGATCATATTTCCATAAAAGAAAATAACGTGGGTAGATGGGCCTAATTGATAAAGGACTTTTACTAGCCTCTAACGTCATGAGTCTTATGTAGTAGGTGACGACATTATCATTGAATGAGGATGCACCGAATTCGTCGCCTTATTCGCTTTTCTGGCAATAATAACTCTTTATTAATTTGTTTCGTTATGGAGACCTGACTTCAAAAAGCAGAGGTATTCTGCTAAAAACTGCTTTTGGCATTTATATGGGAGATTGTATGTGTAATTATGTAATTACAGTATAAGTGACGTAAGACATTGTATGATCTAAATAACCTTAGGAATGTTAAACAGTATTGTATGGGTCATCCCGGTAACACTGTCTTGAAAGACTGACTCACTATTGCGATGAGGTAACTTAATAAAGGATCGTTACAGTTTAATGTCTTTAATTAAGTACATTTGTTCTTTTGTGTTGCAGGTTTGTCATGCTTTTTGACTGCGGTGGTACATACGACGTGGGTTGGCTCGCATAAAAAAACCTTATTACACGAACATCGGCCAACTTAGACGGACTTCATATATTTTTTATACGCCATGTAGTGGTTTGAATGAGTCTCACGACTGACCAACTAACATTTTTTCCGTGTATCTTTAGGTGACGTGTCGGACCTTTATAATGAGAACAATAAAATGATGACTAACGAATTCGTCCCACTTATTGGGACAGGTCAAAACAACCCTACGCTTTCCTGGAACGGTCACTGCACTGCAGTTGACTTCTGGTTACTTAAAGGCTTCACAACAACGCTTATTAACAACACACGCATTCGTTTCAAGTAGCATTTAACCAGGTAATAGCATGACTAAAACAATATAAATAAAAACCATTGCACGTAAACAATACGTTTCTTAATACTGTTTACTCTATTAAGAGTGTTCAATTTCATAATAACACACCATAAATATTACTTACATAAATTCTATGTAATTGAGTGTTTTTCCATCTGTAGTAAGTCCTAATAATAATTGAATATTTTCCGAAACAAACTTACTGCAGTAACATATTTAAATAAACAACGTACATCTATACTAGGAAACCATAAATGTAAACACAACATTTAATTTCACAATCGAATATAACGCGCAATCAGTATCACATTTTAATCTTCTCGTCAAAGGTATTAATTACAATAGCAGGTATTATGGGCGTAGTGGAACTTCATTCGTACGCCGTACTTCATATTGAGTAGTGCAACATGTTTCAGTTGAAACAAAATAATATAAGCCCCGTCCTTTGAATGTAAAGCTTGTTGTGTTACGTAGGTAACTGTTAGCTCTATGCATATGTATGTATTATGGAAAATAATTCATTCGCTTTGTGAAAATTCAAAAATATTTGTATTTAGGTATGTGATTGGTTATATTTTTGACTGTCTTAACAGTGAAAGAATTAAAGGATATTTAGGGCTCTATTTTTTCCACGGTCGATAAATAAGAGTATCAAGCTTATTCTTCATTTTATTAGGGACTCGTAGGTAAATAGCTACCGCATATTTTATAAGTTGATGTGCAAGGTATAAATTATAAACTAGTTATTACGAAAACATCGTGGGGAAACCAGCACACCGCACCGGTGAGATTTTTTAGTGTGTAAAGCCGGGTCAGAGGCCCACAGGCGCGGCGGTTCAAACAACTACACCAGGTTGTTCATCAACCATACGATAAGAAGCAGAAGTTGATGTGCAAGGTTAAGCAGTGCTTGCGACGGTCACACTTATGATGGGTGAACGTTTTTCATGTCATTTTCCGGCACCTGATGTCGTATCGGTTGAGTCTGTTTACTATCCTATCAAACTAAGAGTGTACCTGATTAAGCGTTGACTTGCGCACATGAATACTATATAGATAGCTAGGTTTTTTTAAGATTTGTCGTAGTGATTGTTATTCTCTCATGAGGACATTAATGATAGCAGTTTTTTATCTAATTTAAACTTGAATGACTCAGCCGTAATTTGAATATTAGGTTTTTTTAGTATTACAACAAGGTGTAAAAGTCAAGGTGACTCTATTAGCGGAAATAATTAATGTAACATATTATTCATGATTGCTTTTGTGGAAATATCATACAATTTTAGTGTGATATCATTATAATTCTTTCGTCCACACCCGTGAGGCCAGAGTAAGTATTATTATTATTATGAGCCTAAAATGTCCCACTGCAGGGCAAAGGCCTCCCTTGACGACCAGATTGGAGCAGTGGCTAAGTGATTAGACTGCTGCGCTAAGGGTGGCGGGTTCGATTCCCGTACGGGACAAAAAATTGTGTGATCCGCAGATATTTGTCCTGAGTCTGGGTGTTTGTGTGTGATATTTCAAATTTGTGAAACGCACCCACGATACAGGAGAAATTCCTAGTGTGGGGCGACGTTTTTTTTAAAGAAACAAGACACAAGGAAAATAACCTCTCTTTCCATAAGTCTATGTCAAGAGCTGTTAATGTCTAGTCCTTCATAAAAGTGTCCAGTTTATCTCGCCGAGTAAGTATGCATGGGACTTTTAGACCTAACATGACGGCAGTATCTCCAGTAAGGGTAGGCAGAGACTAATGATGCGTGAAATGTTAGTCTATTAAATGATTATACAACAGGACACCTCTGCCTACCTTTACGGGAATACAGGCAGTTTGTATATTGTTTTACGTCTAATAGTTTACGTAAATATATTGACGCAATTGTATTGCGTATAATAGTTAGGTATGTCGTAAGAATATAGGTACCAAATATATAATTATTCTGCTCTCGACTGCCTCGTTAGTTTAGTGGTCGTTAAGCGCGACTGTAGCATGAGGTCCTGGATTCGGATTCCGGCTCGGGCAAAGTGTTACTGGGGTTTTCAATTAGGTAATTCTCAGTAGCAGCACGGAGTCTGGATTTGTGCGTGGTTGATAGCAATGGGCTCGCCCTTTATTACTTTGGGACTTATAACAAACCTGGCAAAGTATTGGTGTACTGTACAGTTTACACCAGTGCCTACCCCTACATACAGGGATACAGGCGTGATAATATGGTATGTTACATTATTATACGTAAGTACAGATATCTATTTGCGTAATAAGACCCCATACATTATGAAGTTTAGTTCTTCAAAGTGTTTAACGTGCCACTCGAGATGTAAAACACTTTGCGCATATAAATTAACTTCTTGTCAAGATTGATTAACGCGTGTCCATATTAAGATAAACATATCTACGTCTCGGGAAAAACTTGTAACGGAAAACCTTTAATTTAAATACAGGGTAGTTTCTATCTTATTTTCCTATATTTGAAAATAAATAAATAAAGGATTTTAGTTCCAAGTCGATTGACGACTGATTTGCGAAGTGGCTAAGCGATTGTATTGCTGCGCTGAGACTTTAGAGTTGTCTGTCCCGAGTCTCGGTGTTATTTTATTTTTGTGAAAGACACAATACAGGAGAAATTTATAGTGCGGAACGACGTTTTTTTTAATAAATGCAAAGTTTATGTTAACCGCATAAGTAAGTAAATGTGGACAACTAACTAGCTACTACGTTTGCATTGATTAGAAGGTACTTAATATACCAACAGGTAAAACATACTTTTAATAAAACATAATTCTACAGCTTGGTTGGTAAATGAACGCCATCTGTGGTGTATTGACCGCACTACGCAGACATCTCGAGAATTGTAACGTCAAGCACTTCTAAGCTGAGCTAGTACCTAGTGTTTTACTTATATATTATGGAGTATGGTGACCGTAAATCTAATGTTTAGGGCTTAATGCCTTCAAAAGGAGCCCTCACTTCGTTGGCCGTCTGCCTGTCTGTACATTTAAGATCAACATTAATTGTCAAAAAGTGATAATAAGTCCAATAATTAATTAAGAATTAAGTCCTATTTAATGACAACGGTGTCTGCTATATTTTAGTTAAGAGCCATTTCATAAAATTGTGACGTTCGAATTCTGTCAAAATTGTCATGTGTGCGTAGCGCACCCACACAAAAACAATGCAAACAGTGTAGCGAGAGTTTTGAGACGGACATAAAAATTTTGATTGTTATGACAATGTTTCTTATTCGAGATTTATGAAAATATTTTTATTTCTTTAGTAATTTATTTAGACAAATTATAATTTCTACAATAATAATTTATTCACCAATTATAAATAGATCATGTTTTGTAAAATTTATTTTAATAATAAATGTAAGCGACTGTATTTTTGGAGGATTATTACTCAATTACGCAAAAACGGTTAAAAGGACATAGAAAAAAAATTGCACATAGATAGTTTATAACCTGGAATAACATATTAAAGGCTACAAGCTACTTTTTATGCGTAAAAAAATCCAAGTGGACCAAGTCGCGGACAAAAATAGTACAGTCAAGATTAAAGTAGCTGAATATTAGCTTAATAAAATATCATAAACTAATAAAATAATATATTTTACTTGATAATAAACAAAACCGAATGAAAATAATACATAGAAAATGAAAACGTTGTGGTCGTAGTATAAACATGCGTTTGCAATACGAATTTTTGTAATTTGAAATTAGAAAAAAGTGACACAGATCCTACCTCTTTGGGCGCTCGGGCCCGACTGATCATTCTAGGTTTGTGCATCGTAATTTATTGTGATTTGGAGTGATATTGAAAATGATGTGATTTCTAATTAAATAAAGGAATTTTGAAAATCACTGTATTATTAGATTTCTTAAAGAGCATAGTTTATTACGACATGATTTTAAAATTAAAATATACCTTTATTCAAACCAAAAAGTCGCGATAAAATTACAGTATAAACCGTGAAAATAGGTTTCAGTTTTATTTTTTTTTATCAATTAAAAGTGTTATTTATCGAAAATGTGGCACCGTAAGTTTCAATAAAAATATATGCCTAATGCTTAATATATTTTTATCGTTTAAATTTGTGAATGTAATTGATAGAATTTGGAGCCCGAAATTGACTCTGCGATGATTTTTCAGAAATCGTGTTGCGGGAGATTGATCACCATATAGCAATTAAGTTATTTTTTGTAAATCTATTAGCTTATGTGTCAATGCGAAAGGTTGGTCTACATTTTACATTTATAAATCAATTCCTAAATACTACCTAAGGTGGTAAATTAAGCGTCCGAAATCTTAGAAAACTGCGTAAAAATGTAAAATGGCTCTTAATAAAGAAGGTAGGTACAACAATGGTGATAAATCATAATTGTTGTTTTTTTTACATAAACCCTTCAGCTATCATATAATTTTATATGTCATGCTTCGTAAATTCATCACACACTCGTTGGCCACAACTAAAAGTGTGCAGGCGCAGCTATTTATACTCCGTAATTGATATGTCATCAGGTACCGAGACATGACCAGTCCAAAATCAAAAATGGAGCACCTGGCACGCCTGCGCATGTAACGCCGCAGTCATAACAAGCTATTTGTCACCACATTAATAGCCTCATTGTGGTTGAAAGAGCATGTTGCTGCTCACTAAATGACATCGGCATGCAATTTTTCTACATCAAGGTCTGTACCTTTGTACCTCACTCAACTATGAGTTTTCTAACACTCGACTACGTAAAATATTTTTATGGGCAACTGTTATTCCGTACGCACCTGCTAGAGTTACAGAGAGAGATATTTAACGTGGGTCTAGTCTCTTTAAACGAAACACATTGATTTAAGTCCGTTATAACTAAGTTCTAAATATTTATCTATACTGAAAGCTAGATTTTTAAAAGAACTCACTTCGACTACTTCAACACCAATTGTTAGGTGTTGAAGTAGTCAAAGTGAGATTGCAGTTTTTCTAGTGCTTTATTTTTTTGTCAAATGGCATATGTCCACGAAAGTATAAAAGATAGATTGAATAGATTAATGGCGGGAACGATTTAAAACTACGGCCCTGATTGACGTGCTAGATTTTTCTTTTAAGGATTCTGCTGACAATGTTCCTAATGTTGGCTGCAAGTCGGTAATTATTTTGTGTAAAATAATGCTAATCAGATTAGGTAGGAACCTACCTAAAATTGGACGCTAGTCCTAAAGTATCAATGAAATCGGAGCATCTAATGAAGATGTATAAGTCAATAGTATCTACTAGTTTTTTTACCAGTTAGTCAGTATACGTAATGCAAAATCCAAGTCCAGGTAATATGAAATGTTGCTATACCTACTACAAAAAAATAGATAAACATAACATAACATCAGCCTGTATTCTCCGAAGGAGAATAAGGCAGGCAGAGGTGTAAACTGTGTACATATAGTACACACACATTTCGCCATTTATGTAGTAAGTCCCAATGTAATAGGGGGCGATTCTATTGCCACCAACCGGGCACTAATCCAGACTTCGTGCTGCTACTGAGAATCACCTAATGGAAAACTCAGTAACACTTTGCCCGACCCGGGATTTGAACCCAGGACCTATTACTCAGCAGTCGCGCTTAGCGACCACTAGACCAAAGGCAGTCAAAATAGATAAAATAAGAAATAAATTACATATATCCTATAGTAAAACCGTCAATGTGATACTGTTTACATTATTAAACTATCAGTTCTTATGTCTTTCTATTCTCCATTGTATTGACAGAAAAGAGAAATAATGGTTAATCCTTTATCCCGAGGGAGTTTGTGTTCAGGGGGAAAATATGTGCTCTGTGTCCCGTCGGTGAGGCAAGTTTACTATGCAGATAGATCTTCATCGGGTATTCCCGACAGAATAAGGAAAATGCTTTTGTATGGGAAGTAATGTTGATGTCCAATTTTGCATTCAATCAATTCTTTTTTGTTTGTTGTTGGCTCTTGTAATTCAATTGTTATAGAATTCATGGTATGATTCCTTTTTTCTTAGTATTGCTAATGATTGCAAATATGAGTAGATCACATAGAAACAGACCTAGCCGTAGTTTAGAGCTGGGTCTGAATGGTAGTGAGGTTATTGCAAATATTGCGCCGTATCTACCTACTAAGTTGGTATCATTAGTTGGGGGGGCTCTCTATTTACCCTAAAGGTTTTTAATAAAAGCATTACATGGGGGCTTAGGCGCCACGAATTTAAACAGTTATTAGTACGAAGCTTGTTCAATAGATGGCGTACTTGGCGTAGATGGTGTACTGTATTAGGGTTTATTTTCTAATTCCCACTTTTCGATTCCTACGAACATTTTAATGTAATTTGGGAAGAGTTTTTATATTTTCTAAAGTAAGTTCTCATATAGCATGAACGAGCTCAAACGTCTTCTTGATTTTACTTCTACACGATTTCTATAGATGGCGCTGCTAACATGATTGCAGCCTTGAGACTTCTTACGTGATTATTATAAAACCATTGCTTTGATTTTGGGTTATTATAGGATATTAATAAAACTTGAAATTTAATCATTTTCATTCATCATTCATTTATTTCATTCAATTCTTTAAAAGACTTTGAAAGTTTCTCATAGCTGCAGTGGTACTTGTAAACGAATGCACAAAACACATGAGTGTCTATTTAAAAAAATTCTAAATCAGTGCCTTAAACCTTATTTATAGGTAAATTTAAAGGAAATATTTTGAAGAAACTTGTTTATTTCTGCAGCTATAGATATTAAATGAAGTTAAAAAACGCGTACAATAAATTGTGTTAATATTGATTGTTTAATTCTGTTAGTAACCCGTTGACCAAGCCTGATCAATCTCTACCTCTTTCCTTCTCTTGCTGATAGCTTTATTATACACTAACACACCATCCCCTTTTCGTCATGTTAATCATTTATCCAAGTTTTCAAGTAGTCAAGGGGCTCTTAGCTAGGTGGCTACCGCGCCGATCAGTAGATCTGCGAGGTTAAGCCGTGCCCGCCGCGGTCAGTCTTGTGATGGGTGTCCGTTTTCACATGTCGAGACCTCTCCGTGCTTCGGAAGGCACGTTAAGACGTTGGTCCTGCGCCTGATCGCTCTCCGGTCGTGTCGGTCTGCCGTCCTATCGGACTATGAGAAATAGGGAACAGGGAGTGCAACTGTGTTTGCGCGCATACTTAGACTTGTGCACTAAAATATCTCCGGCGTAGTTGGCTAGTCTTAGATAGATAGGCCGCCGTGACCGAAATTCGGTCAAGAAAACATTATTATTATCCAAGTTTTATATTTTTTTGCGCTATAGTAACGATACCCGAACAGTCTTGAATGATAACTGAAAATTTGACATTTGCGTGTGATGTATTTTATACGCGCTATTAAAAAATGGTGCTTGTACTCTACAAATAGATCGGAATGGTCGAAACAGGAAGATGGGAAACGAAATACGACGTATTTTTAGATGTGACATGAAAAAACTGACTGTCACTGCGATAGATTTACGAACGAATAGATATTTAGTAGGAATCTATGAATTAACCCCGGCTATATTATACCGTTCATAATTAATTTTAAAGACAAATCGAGTTGTAGATTCTATTATAGTTTTTTAAAGACGTAGAAGTAAGACAGATTGTAATCCACTTTACTGCTTATATAAAAACGCTCCGTAAAAATATTTTCCAAAAAGGACAAAGTTAATGAAACCTATGAAGGTATGTCATAGTCAGACATAATGTTTTTATTTCATATTTAAAGCTACAAAAGAGCACTTACAGAACGTTAAATCTAGTTGCGTATAACAGCGTATAACAATGTCTGACAGAAATCTCTGAGTATTCTTAAAACGTTTTTGTCGCTACAATGAAGCGTAAAATAAAATTAATCGATAAAAATATTAGTGTTGGTGGTTCAGCCGTCCACTACCGTGACATCTTACTTCTGCACTACTTAAGATGAAAAGGGTAACGTTCGATATAGACACAAGTGGATATTTTTGTTTCTTTCACGACAATGACCCATTTCTACTCGCTTGAAGTGTCGGAGGACGGATCTAAAACGATTGTTTCTAAATGCTTCGTATTTCATTTTGTTTTGTTATGTGGCTTTTTATTGTTGTATTATTATTACATTTCATGGTGTTTTCATTATAGTTTTTACTATTTCCAGTTAATTTGTTGATAGAGAACGTGTAAAGTGACTAGGCTTAAGTACCAGTTCGGGTAATGGTTTAGGGAATTTTTAACCGAATAAGCCCACCACTCGAGCACATCATTGTGACTCCTGTAAGCCAGGATCTACAATGATAACCTTTAATAACCATCGAGGCAATAAAGCTCGAGGCGTCCCAGATAAATGTCTGTTCTGTCTTGGAACCCGCAACAAAATTGTAAACACAAACATCCAGACTCGAAACAAACATCTGCGGATCGCACAAAATTTGTCCCGTTCGGGAATCGAACCCGCAGCCCCTAGCACATCAATCCAATCGCTTAACCACTGCGCCAATCAGATCATTATGCCAATAATTATAATTGTAGCAAGTAAAGATCCCTCAATCTTCAGAATCGTAGTAGTTTTCTGCACGCAAACCTATTTTAATTAGAATTGTGCCTATTAACGTTTAATGTCACACTTTTTATTTATAAAATACTTAAGTAGGCGCAACAGGCGAATACGACGCTATAAAAAGTAAAATAAATGACAAAGTCACATTATTTGGAGGGCTACACTTGCTCAATTCACTAAGTTTTTACCCGAACATTATTACATGTAGTATCGTAAAGGAATTCATAAAGAGCGGTAACAGAATACACATGTTACAGAAGGTTAAGTACGGACTACGTTTTATACACTCTACGTACTTTACGTTCTACGATCTACGTGGTTACGTTTTACGGAATACGGTCTCTGTCTTCGAATTGATAACTTTATACATGTCAATGACTCATTTGTCCATGATTTTAGACAAGAACGGGCAGATAAGTCGTCACCGTTTATTTGTACCAATAACTCATCTTGTAATTTATTAAAACTGTACCTATAATGAAGTAAAAAAATAGGAGCGACATTGTGCAAATGAAGCGTAAAAAAAACTACATGAAATCAAAAAAATACCTGCAGTTCAATATTTTTTTACTCACAAAATTAGACAGTACACATTTTTATATTAAATAAGAAAATATTGTTGTACTCATCTATAACGATAACGTACCTCAGTACTATCTCTATACCCAGTGGACCTTCTGTCATCCACCTATTATGTGGCCTTAGCACAAAAGTTGCGGCTCATAGGGCGCCTCAGGGAGTTATTGGATTAGTAACGACGTCAAATTTGGCGTAGAGCTATCAGCTAACCTTCCTATGATAACGCCGTGTCCCAACAGACGCGCTACCATTGTTACGTCAAAGTGAAACGGTTATATGCGAAATTGTTTTTATGATAAGCCTGTTTGGTGGTCCCAAAACGCCGACTTCTTAACACTAACACATGGTTGTATTTAGGTAAATGGTTGTATGGATCATTGTTGTTTTGACAAATAATATTATGTTTAATTGTTTAGGTACCTGTCGCGTAGAAGTAGAGAGTCAAATGTACGCCTAAGGGGATATGCATGAAAACACGCGGCATTAAATGACAGTGCTTTGACCAAAACAAAGATAACCAAGCTATATCTATGGAGATAATTGGCGAAAAATCTTGAAACGTACTTATTTGGACCGAAGGAAGTTACTAACTTTCGCAGTGAGACCTTAACCGTTATATTAAACCGACAGGCAGTAGTCAATTGAACGGATAGGCAGAGGTGTGATCACCTACACAGTTCACTTAACTATACCAAAGTATAACACGAAATAGGGGCGACGTAATAACTTCTTATCTTACTGGTTCGATTCCAAATTACTAAAGTGAACGTAAAAAATGTCGTATTGGGAAAAAATGGAACCGCAACTATGCGGACGCGCACACAATTCCGCACAAAACGTTAACAAGATAAAAACGCAATAATGAGGTAATCCGACAGCTCCCCGTCTAATTCTGGTACGCCACACTAAATACGATGTAATGCAGTCTAGAAATAGCGTACGCGCATTAACCACGTCAGACTAGCTCCAGCGCTGTGGGTGCAATTTTTCACACTTCTCCGGAAACACTTGATGTATGTATCGCGATGAAACAGTGCAGAACACGCCGGAATGCGCTCAATAAACTATCTAAGCGGCCTGTACGTTGGTGGTCGCTATGTTTAGATGCCTTTGAGTTAAAACTGGACTTGACCACGTGACCGTCGTGATAGGCAACCTATCGTAATGCCACGCTGGGAACGTGCTCTAGTGTGTTAAGTCTTGTTTAATGCGGTTGTTTTTTACGACAATTAATTAATACACTTATGTTGTTTTTCAATACATCGTCTCGCATTATGAATTTCTTTCGCATCGTTGGTGGGCTTAATAGACCTAAAAATTTACAAAATAAGAATCCATCCTTAATGAAGCATTCTAATGAAATATCAAGTGCGCCAAATGGGTCGTCAATTATTATATTTTAGATTTAATTGTAAACACCAATTATTTTTTTGTAAAATCGAAATACACAGATTTTCTTCAACAGTCCCTACTATATAGATGGGTATGACTAAAATATGTAACTAAAAATAAATACACGATGTACACTTTAAGTCACAGAGTCAGAGTCACAATTAAATAATCCTGCCTGTAATCCCCCAAGTGGAAAGCAGAAGTGTTCTTCTTTATCAGGAGTTTATTCGCTTACAGTTCGCCGCATGATAAGTCCCATGGTAGCGGACCTTACCTATTTTAGGGCAAAACCTACGGGTTACAATAGTATTATAGTCTAGTAATTATTATTACGTTTAGTAAATAGTAGATATACCTACCTACTAATAACTGTGTCACTGTTTTTATGTTACAAATAAAGACATAGGTACTTGTTTTATCATTAGCATTAATTAATATTACAACTTGATGTACTTGATGTAGGTACACTTATAAAACGAGTCACAGGCTTAGTCTTAAATACTAGGTAATTTGTTTTTCTGAACATTGAAATAAAACGAAATACTGCCGAAAAGAAAAACAAGGGAAGCGACATATATTTTGCTAAAATACTTTTAACTTAGGGCCTGATTCATCGATTTATTGACAAGTAAAGTGTCAAGTAGACTAACCGCCACTCAAAGTCACCCGTAACTACTTATACGAATTACACATTATTTAAGTAGCATTAATCAGGGGATAAACTGGCCTGTATCTAAGATACTCGTAACTTTTACTTGCCGATTAGCGTTAATCAAGAAGTTACTATTAAATACTTTACTTTATATGGTAAAACAGGCCCTTATTGTTAAAATGATTTTACTATTTAACTCATTACATTTATCTATTAAGTGTCTTATGAACACACATGAACAATCATGAAACCGTCACTCAAACACCTCGAAACTATTCTTAATATCGAACAAGTTCAAGCAACATGTCAACAGCCAGTCTATGCCAGTGCGTTATTACCTCCTACATACAATCACGCAGTGTTAATGATTTCCTAATTAGACACAGCAGCGCTCCAAATCTGCGTGTAATCCTGGCCCTTGTAGCCGACTAATTGGTAGATTACAAGACATACATTTTACAAATAATGAGTGTCTAACAATAGAAAATGGAATGCGACATACTAATTATTTTCGTTGTTCCGAACTGACGAGTTACTGTCTACGTTCGTTGGCAACCTGACAAGTTTTTAAGAGGTTATTTAATTCGCATATACAATTAATCGGACTCATTAGCTATTTTTTATGATCGCTATCTGCGTTCCCTTAGAGTTTAAGAGAAAGTAGGGTTCACATACTTTCGTTTTGTTTAGGAATATATTAATTGCACCATATCCTTAAAAGTTTTGGTTTTTGTAGGTACTTATGTGTGTTGTTAGTTAGGACTCGGACTCAAAATAAAATAAAATAGTCTTCCGTCACCGGGAAAGTGCGTTGACGAAGCTGTTATGAAACCGACGAATGTCAATAGGCTTACCACCACCACATACGACTCGTGATCAGGAGAACATCTTTACCCCTTTGGGGGCGTAATTATTTAAGTAGACATGTATTTGTGTACTTTTGTAATTTACTTATAACCGACACCATCATTCTAACTAGTTTACAAAAAAATGACGTGTAAAAGTGTTTTTTTAAAACCTATTTGCAGAAATAAAATTATTCATAAAGTTATGTTCTTCGAGTCCATATGGCCATTCTCTCTTCGATTTCAATACTTCCTCTTATTATTTTTCTAAGAAGTAGATACATTACTTAGTAAAGACTTAATGTCTAAAATTCTCTCTTGTCGGCTAATGAGAACATCACACGATTTTTACCCGGCAACAATATTGTCGTTAATTACAAACAAAAAAACCTGACACGCTAGGTTAATAGCATTAAAAATGTATCATTTAAATTCCCGATATTTGCTTTAGTTGTTTTTGCTACCCTACATGTATAATTTAAATTGTGGTTACCATTAAATAAAAAGAAAAAAATATTTTTATTTTTTGTAAGCTTGTAATTAGTCGGTACACACACAGTAAACAGTCTAATTATAATAATATAAAGCTGTTATCTAAACAGATTACAAATACAATCTACACAAAGCTGATAAACATTATAAATAGGTTATGAAAAAGAACTGAGATTAGCTCGTTAGTCTAGTGGTAAAAAGCGCGACTGCTGTGCGTGAGATCTTGGGTTCTATTCCCGGGTCGGGTCAGGCAGTGTTTTTGTATTTCCATTGGTAATTCTCTATCGTAGCACGGAGACTGGATTAGTACCCGGTTAGTGAAGTACCTACTTATAGATATTTTTAATTAAAAATAACGACATTTCATTAAAATATACTTAGGCGTTAGGAAGTACCTATTTAAAACGACGAACGAATTCCTAAAGAACCAGTCGAAATAATAGTTTTTAGCGACCCATATCTTGGCTCAATCAATGAATGTTCCGTAGAGGATTATTCTTAGATTACTTATTAGAATAAGTTCCTTAATTATATTTTTATAATTTTTAAGTTGTAAATAACTAAGTTAACCTTCCTCTCTCCGCTTTTGCTGTGCCCGACAGGGTCCATAATGATCTGTAATATTTTAAATCCACCTATGTACTATTATGGAATGCAATAAAGTATTGAGTATTGAGGTCTAATGTCATAACACTGAATGGTTTCTTTTTTAATCTCTCCATCAATTTCTCTTGCTGCCTACAAATATAAGCTTTTCCTCCGTATTAGCGGTCTCGTAGTACGACGCATCACTTAGTGCATGATTATCAAATGCTTCGATAACATAAAAGGTAAAAATATTGCGCTTCAAATCCTGGCAATTGGTTTTGAATAAATTTTTATAGTTCTCAAATTGATCAAAGGTAGACATTTGCTATTCTAAACGCTGCCGCTGTTACATTTTGTTTTTTACGGATTTTCCAATCATTCATTTTGTTTGCTACTTTGTAAAGTTAGCTAAAGTAGATGTTTTTGATGGTAATAAAAAATATTATTACCAATCTGCAAATGTCCCACTGTCTACTACAAGGCAAAGGCCTCTTCTCATACAAAGAAAGAAAGTGTATTGTTATCAGACCTTCAGTGATATTTAAAAGAATTTTGTTTTCCACGAAGCATTAACATCTAACAAGCTCTCATACTTAAGATTCCAAAATATGAAACGAATAAAGTGAAACACCGAGAAATACAACGTCAAAAGTATAAAACACTTGTTGTTTGAGTTTCGTTGTATCAAGGAGATTTAATAGGTAAATAAATTCTATTAATTTGTGACGAAACATTTTCTGGATCGGTCGCCGTCTTTCAAGATTTTGGGGCATAACATCTATCGTCTCTCCATTAGGAGGCTTTTAAAAAAGATAAACAACGGGCCGATGACACGTCCGTGGTCGGCGTCGCGGCCGTGCGGCCGGCTGCACGGAGCCGCGGCTGCTGCGGCCGTGTGCGGCTAGCGCGACCACAAACGCACGGTGCCCATTTGTCAATTGATTCTCGATATAATGAAGGGTACATCGCTACATTGGAGCGAGCTGTCAGAGGTGGTCGCCCATTTCGGTATAGATGCGGCTGCGGTGTGGGTAGGGGGTCGGGGTGTATCGAGCGCTGCGTGCGCATCCACGGTGCGTGTTGTTATCTCGCCCGCTCAACGGCCGCCGCGGCTCTCGCCTCTCGCCTCCCGACCTACACAGCCTACTAGAGTTGCGTGCTATTCGATTACGACACGCATCTGTGTGGCCTCTTGTTTATATTGGACTTGATGCCACTTTAAATTGATTAATTCTTACAACGACACCTCCAATTCTTAGAAACGATTGAAAATAATGTATTCTGGGTCAAATTTTGAAAACTTTTTTTTTCCATATTTTGCATCTGATTTTATTAAAATTTGTTTGTTATTAGTGTCTTTTAATAAATTAATGTTTACAATTATTAATGACCGTGTAAATAAAATATATTTCACATTGCAGTTCACTGCTGGATGTAGGCCTCCTCTAGGATATGCCACTATGCCCGCTCTCCTGTTTTTGCCATTTAGTCACGATCAGCTTCATCGGTCCATCTGGCCAAATAAAAATATTTATTGTAAAATCGTTTTTATTCCCCTATTTCATATTTTCTGCAAAACTTTCGTTTAAACAACGCTCTTTATTCTGCTGTAAAAAATTATCTTAGGCAATACACTCAATGATAAAGTGTATTGTCTCTTTATAATATTATGTCCGTTGGATATAAAGTCAGTCAGCTATTTCTAAAACTTATTACTAACTTAAGTTAATATCCCAATACAATAATATGACAAAAGTACAAAAAAAAAAAAAAACAAAAAACATTCACACACATATACAAAGTGTGCGTATTCAATAAAATCTATTAGGCGCGCTGTGTGGAATCATGAAAATCCTTGCGCTTGTGAAAGCGTCCTAAAGAGAGTTTTCCACAACTCACTAACACCGATTCGTCGGTCGTAAGCACGCGACTTTTCACGCACACACGCAAGTGTAGCAAAATAAGCGCCTGAAACTCGGCACGAAGCTGCGGAGCGTACTACGGTCTCACTCGCACACAGTCCCCTGTCCTATTTCAACAGGTTTCGCCTTTCAGCCGTTGCAGTAGAACGCGTGCCTCTAGTAACGAAGCACAAACAGTAGGAGGAACACACGTCGCGTTGGAAAACTGAAAACACAGTTTCACTGACAGCTCCGACATCACCTGACATTCACCGCTGTCCTGCGAACTACGGCGGCGTCGCGTATTAGTGAAACACTTCGACATGGATACATATAACTATTTATAAATGAGTATTTCGTAGCGACGTGTGTTCAGTGGCCGGTCGGGAGTTAGTGGAAAACGCGCGTCTCCGCGTTACGGTACAAAACTTCACGTGTTCGACATGACTACCGTCAAACTTGACTGTGCCAAAAACTATCAAATAAACTACATGTAAATATGATAGTAGTCCGTGGCCGCGCTCTATTTAGAGATGTAACCGTGAATTGATATGGAATTAATTGAAAAATACCCGAAAAGTTAACACGATGTGAAAGTTAGCGCGTAATCAATGTTTACCTCTTCAGTGTTGTGAATATAGAGTAAATTAGTGTTTAAAACTTGATTGAGATGTAGCTGAGTACCAGCGTGGACTTACAGACTAAAGACGGATGGGTGGCAATGGTTGTGATAAGTCAAACGAGAAGAAGACGGAGTGCGTTCGTTTCGGTCCTGGAATGACTTACAAATAATAAACTGGTTGTTAATACTACTGTAAGTTGTGATTAAACGCTAGGAAACCAAATATTTTTATGTATGTACGAATAAAATAGTGAGAAATAAGTATTTTATGTACATATGCTAGGTACCTGTTGTAGTGTTTGCGATTCTTTTCCCATTACAAACGCTGAGAGATTGTCTACGTTGGGAGTTCGTCGTGGATAATTTCCCATGAGGTTGTGACTACTACAATAAACAAAACTGGGGCAAAAACTTGGAAGTTCCATTGTTATTCAGATGTGATCGCTTCTCCACCGTGCGTGTTATATAGTGATATACAGTGCATGTACTTGGACTTATTGTGTGCGACGATTTGCTGACTTTTATGAAGGTAAGAGTAATGTAATTTAGGTAACAGAATATATTTTCTATTGCATTAGTAGGTATTGTGTTACAGGCATATTTAACCGATGATTATTGTATGAAGTTTGATTATTATTATGTTTTAAAGCTATAAAGTTTTCTAGTTATTATTATTCTTAAATTTATTCATGTCTACGTTAATAATATAGCTACAATCACATTACATTTTGATAATTTATCTTATTGAATTTACTTGGGGGCAACTATTGATATAATTTTTTATTTAATTTCTGTTACATTAAAACTTAGGTAATAATAATAATAATAGGTATAAATAAATATTATTGACTAAACAACATTTTTCTGTGTTGAATAAAAATATAGAATAGGTATTATTGAAATTACACAATTTAATCATTTTTAAATTAATTTATTTTACATAAACTGTTAATTACCACAATTTAAAAATCTTATCATTTTTTAGCTCATTTTATTTATAAAGTCAAACAAGAATGAGTTTTGACATCTTTAAATTCAATCATTGAGTGACCAAAGAGGGTTTGCGGAAAAATGGGGGCGAGTTTCTTTTGTTCCTACAAAATTGTAACACCAAGGCCGTTCGGCGAGAAATTTCAAGTATAATTAGTTTTCTTTGCCTTTGTTTGGGCTTTTTATTTCTCTTTTTGAACATTTTTCATTAAGTTTACTTATTCATCATTGCTTAGGATGTATTTAAAAATGTTCTACGAAACAATCATCAGGATAATTGACTTTTGATTGATTATTACAAACAATGGAATGATAAGGTTTAAGTCTGCATCTTAGAAGGTTTGGCAGAGATGATAGTAAGTTCTCAATTGTAGACAAAAGTTAAAAAAGGTACACTCCGTCGTTGTAATAAAACTAACATAAAAATAAGAATTTTTAATTACAACACCTTATTAAAAGATTTTTGGTATATTGAGCTCTATTCTAAACGATAAAGTCTGAGGAGACTGCATTAATTAAGCTCTATTCCCAATTTTAATTTACCTTTACTCTGCCACCATTACACACTTTAAACAAACAAAACAAGCTTACTATTTATTAAAACTAGTCAATGAAATATACGCTCATAAGGATTATAAAGCCTTGGTAGCTGTTAATATACTCCTTATATAAAATACCAATAGCATTTAGCCTACAACATAGACCTCGGACTTATCTGGGGGCACGGCAGTGCTCCCGGCAAGTCGAGCAAAAAAGCGGCACGGCCGTACCATCCTTTTCTCGAAGCATCAATTGTACTAGAGACTACGAAAACGGCAATGCGATCCAAGGTGAGGTGAGGTGAAAAACAAACAATATTATCGAATAAAAACCTACAAAATTAAAAGAAAAAAGTTTTCATATTTTCCAATCTTTGTGTTTTGTAAATAATACAATTTAATACAAATATTAAATTAGTAAGAAATATGACGGCTGTTAATACAGTGAATCTTGCTGGAACTGAATTTATACAAATATAATAAGTATGAAAAAATCTACATTTATTATTTTCCCTGAATTGCAAATAAATTTAGAATTATTAATTTTGTATCGTTCGTTTAAAATTCAAATGAAATATGTATCGTGCGGGTATTGGATAGTATAAAAAAAGGTGACGTTTAATCATTTAACCACTACTGCATACCTAATAGAAAGCCGTAAAAATACTATACCTACATAGTAAACTAAAGAAAAGACTTTTATCAGTTAATCAGGCCGCCAACTCCATCGGGGTAAGTATTTAAAAGATTCATTGGCCGCATTGCAAATACGGTTGATACCAGCCCGACAATGTTCTTTAGACATAATTTACTTTTAAGATCACAACAGGCAAGAACCAATAGGGATAGTGTCAGTAATATATTACAATACAATGTAGTATAATGAGGAACTGTTACAGAATAGTTTTGTAACCATTCCAATCTTAAACAGACAACCTTAAAATATTAAGTGTGACCCTTTGAGCGTCACGGCAGTAACTGGTGACAGACGGACGGAGTCTATTCTGTCCCCACGTATTAAAAAAATATTTCATTCCTCATGACCAGTAATTATTTTTTATGTAGCCTGATGAAGTGTTCTACTGCTAGAACATGACAAAGAATATATGTATATGTGCATTAAAATACAACACACTAATACGGTTGTGAGTTCCACAAGCATTGATATCATAGACTTTACTATCGCTACTTCACTCGCGTAGCAATCACAATACATTACCGATACGGATTAAAAGTAGCCTCCATCCCATCGTCTAGAACTTCCACACGCAAAATAGCTTTTGAGTCTCCAATGCACTAACAAGACACGTGGTGTATGTCCTGTATGAACGAGCTTCATAGGCATATAAAAATGAATGAGCAATGCTCATTTCGTTTGTAAATACGAAAATAAGGTTGTGTGTAGCGTAGGTTGAAATTATTGTATATTTATGAATCTTCGTTTCTCGTCCCGCGGGAAATTATTAAAACTTCCTTCAATCGTTCTCTTGTATTTTGTTTATGACTAAATTAATGTAGGAATATCAAATGTGAGCTGCCACGTTCCTTAAAATACAATTATATATATATGTATTTAGAGAACATAATCTTATGTTTCTTTAAGGCCGTTATTTATATTGTCTAAGAGTTTATAACAAAAAAAGACGAAGTTTTATTTCGGTTCTAGTTAATAAAACAAATCAAAATGTCGTCTACCTAAACAGTATAATATAATGAAAAAGTGAATGGTATTAAGTAGTCTCCTTTTTAGTTTATACCCAAAGGTTTTGCTTCAAGATCACGAGGTTAAGTTGATCTAAAAAACCGAAAGAACCCAACGTTTTCGAGGCGTAGCATCGACACCGAAAATTAGATTACGCTCGGCACTAAGCGAGCGGTCCCCATTGAACTCACATAGGTATCATTCCACTAGCGTCCGTGTTTATTCGTTAAATATTTATGATGCAGCGCTAGATGTAAACGCTATGAGCAACTAGATGATATAGGTTAGCTTTAAATGAGGGTAATTGAAGGTAAATTGCTGTGTAGCAAAGATAAGGTAAGGTAAGAAGGTAGGATAGGCCCGTTTGCAGAATAGCTACCAGGAGACTATGAGTTAAAGATTGTTAAACGACGTCTACTAATCCGTTTCCGGAGCTCGTTGGTAATAACAATAACTGCTAGCATTAGGTGAAGCATGAACGCGTTTTTAAGTTTCTTTAATACTGACCATCTACAATATTCGTTGTATTTTTGATTAAAAATGATTTTATTGTCTAAGGTATGATGATAATTGCCTTACAAAAAAACGGCGCTTACGTTGGCATTAGAGTTTTAAAATTTATCAACGTACCGTACCTCATTTTTAGGCCAAAGAGTAAGTTGTACCTTGTACGATAGATTGCATTACAATTTTAAATTGTCTAATTAAATATGGTTTTACGGCAGATAAAATTATAATACCTACATTATAAAATACATGTCTTTTTAATCCTTGAATGTCTAAGTGAGTTGATAGTCTTCGTGCACCTCGAATTCAAATGATTGTCGCCAGCTGATTTTAATAGCGCGAATACTGCAAAAAATCGTTATGCTTTCATTAATTATGAAATAGATTAAGTATGTCGTAGCATTGTGTAGTTTTGCTTATAGCTTAACGTTTTTAATAAAATGCAATACAACCAAAAATAACTTAGCTAATATATAATTTTAAGTTTAAACGGATAACGAGATATTTGACGCTAGTTTAGGATTTTGTAGATAATTTGATTAATTTACTTAGGATCACGTTTTAGTTACTGCCCTCTCTTTATTCATATTAGTATTATTTACTGGGCATAATCTTGCGCGCTCGGCAATCTTGCTCTATCTTCAAAACGCGACTGTCAACATTTATACGAATCCTCCATCGGTTTTAGCTTTTCATAATTGTTAAAAATCAATATAGGATACATTGTAACACTACGACAAATACGTTCGTGAAAATTGCAGCTTAATTGTCGCTAAATTTGAATCTCGAGAGAGTTGTTGCCATATGATAAATATCATGTTGGCGATCGAATCGTGTTGATTGCTCCCGAGTGCTCTCACACGCCGATAAAATAGTGAAAAAATAAATGACACCAATTGATATTGCGTTTGGTGTAGTCTATATCTAGTAGCTATAGTTGGGAAGGGTATCCATTTTGTGTATCAAGATCTATTTGCACTGGGTTTGATCTATGGTCTATTTTTATATTATCGACCAGAAAAATATTTAGTACCTATCATCCTTAGATAGCTTTTACGGTTAGTAAATAAAGCAAGCATACACCTATGTATGTATTATACTTTTTCATATTCCGAAGCCTTTGGCCGGCAGTAGGACCTTTATGTAGGCTGAAATTATCATGTACCGCTAATGATTATCTTTATAATCACGATTAATTTGCCGAGCAACCATAAGTAGTAAGTAAGTAGTGATACATACTTAGTAAGAGGCGGCGTAGGCACGTCAATTACCAACATTGAACAGTTTCACTTGCGGCTACGATGAACCAATGCCATGTCAATGCGATGCCAATTCAACCTGAGAAAACAAAGACCCAATGCTGGGTAGAATATATGTAAGTATGAAAACATAATGAGGTGCTCCAATATTATCACACATTACTAGACTAACGACAGAAATTAATTTTGTTTCAACATTTTCGCGGAAGCTAACATAAATTCCAATTATTTATAACTCAATTATATGAGTGCCAAATGACATGTTCAACAGTGACTGTTAACACGTTGTTATGAGATTGTTACTTTTTAATGACATGCAATCTAGTAGCAGACAATGACTGTATGTGAAATGTCGAATATTTATGTCTTAAGCTACACGTAAAGAACTCTGCACAAAATAATGAATTTTCTCAGACTTAAAAATCTTTAGACGTCTCTTTAAAAGTCTCTTATTTATGCCACTTTTTAGTGCCTCACACTCAGATATTAATTTTACGAGCTTCAACGTCACATTAATACAAAATTTACATAGTAAGGTGGTGCAAGTAGAGATCCTCCCCGTGAGACGATACTGAAATACGTTCAACGCACCCTCATGGTCAGTATGATGGTATCTTGTTGACTGACCAATCTGTACACCACGGCACGAGCTATTAATACCATGCAGTTTTTGTCTCATGCCGATACGAAGAAGAAGACACAGAAAATAGGGAAGAATTTACCTGACTCCCCACCTACACCTACCTACCTTTATACTCGGCCTTGAAATCTAAAAAACGGTAGGCAGACAGTTAATATGTCAACACTTATATTAACGTAAACATATTTCTGTAAGCTATAGTTTATGATATTTATTATTAGACCAGTGAATGACCGCATTAATAATAATTGTTTCACTATCATCCCACCTCGTCATATATTCGATGCGTCCAGTCACACAGCGATAATAATCGCTAATCCTTAAAATAGTGCACACTATTTCAGTCACTAATTTATTTTACACAAAGCCGATAATTCCGCGCATATATTTACGAGTATAAACAAACTAGACAGTAGGTTGTACAAATTATTACCTATGACCGTAACGGTGACAGATTTATGAAAAACATTACCATTTTTCGTTGGAGTTCGCCATAAAAATAGGTTATTAGCATAGCAATGTGTTGTGGAAACAAATATATAGAACGAGGTGTGAAATTTCCATTTCAGTCAGGTATATCCATATTTAACCATCATGTGCGTTCGTATTTATTACGCTGTTCTACAACCCAACTTATGTTGTTGACATTATGTTTATGACTGACAATGTTCCTAAATGTATCCTTGCGAGAGATTTCATCATCGTCTCTCGAGAATTGATGAGTGCTTGGTGTAGGCCTTCCTATTCTAAAACTGAGTGAGTCGAAAACCAGGCTGACTGCCGAATAAGGTCTAAAGATATTCAAAAAATTGTATAGTTGGCAGCAAAAATATATTATTATTACGGTTTAGATAAAAATATTAAAATCATACAGAACGAATGAAATCTTCGTCTTAAAAAAAAATTGGTTAAAAAGGCTTTTTATGATGCCGAAGCGGCAAATGAACAAAATGTGTTACAAATACCTAATGTTTTAATTTCAATCAACAACAGCAGTCCGCAGATATTATACTAAAGAAACACAATGTACACACAACAACTACAGACAAAAAACTTATATCAAAAATAAAGTTGTGGCGGCTTTGTTTTTTCCTCTTTGAAATCTGATGTTGACAGAAAATTATAATTATTTATAAGGGAAAGAAACTTCTCGAATCTCCTATTTACTGAAGCAAAATATGTCAATAAATATTAATTTATTTGTTGGCGAACAAGTCGACTGTGATCGGAAACAATGTTAGAAACGACCAGCTATAGATAATAAATAGTACCTAAGAATCTAATGTAACGGAATATTACCATCACGATACCTAGTGATAGTACAAGATCCCACCGTGAGGTTACTAAGTATGTTCACAATTATGTGTTTTATTGAGACAAAGGTTTTATGAAAAATTATAGTATCGATAAAAGAATATGGTTCTGCAGGATTGCTTATTTAAATATGACAGGAAGTATATTTAATTTAACTTTTGAAGGTCGATTAATTATTTGCATAGCATTTAAGACATTATTTCAAAAATGGCGACTGCTATCACGGATAGATAGCAGTAGCCATTTTGATATAATGTCATTATAACTCTGAAACTTAAATTTTAATATAAATATTTATTATTACACTCCATATTGGTAGGTGTATTATAGGTACTTTTGTGCGTGTGTATGCTGTACTCAGATCTCTTGCTGTGTGTAAAATACTGGATGTTCAGATTTATTATCAACATCTGGTTAGATTATACACAACTCAATGCAGTAGGGAAAACGTTAGGCCGAATATAATTCGATACACATTTACGCGTCCGTGTAAAAATAACATTCAATAAATGTATATTGCATATAGGACAATGTGAACATTTTTACATGTCATGTTAACGCAATTAGCCATTATTTTAAAATATTTTAAATCTATGACTAGGTAGAAAATAAAAATGTCGTAGTTTAAATTGATTACTTATAATTTTCTTTTCTAATTTAAAACTGTACTGTTAACAAAATAAATAATAATCAGTCTGTTACTATTCACCAATACTAAGTTTATCAATGAACCTTTTAGTTATATAGATACTCATTTTCAGGCATCTTAAATCTTGCATAAATTACACAACAATTAACGAGTCTTTGACGACTATTCCAGAGATAATTAAACCTGCTTAGCCCGTCAGACGAAACAAGCGTGATTCCTATACGTATTAATATTTCATGCAATTTCAGTTGCAATCGGTAGCTACGTTCTGATTTATAGTTGTGCAGTGTACACTATGTAATTATGTGACGTCACTAACTAGACTTGACTTACAGCGCGCATAGAGGTGTCTCATTAATTATAGTATTAGATATAAAGATCGATATGTTAACTAGTACTCGTACAATGATTAGAGAAAAGGTAAAAACAAACTGATAAGCATAAAATAGCACTGACCTAACGAGTGTCTCGACGTCTACAAAGGTCCTAGGTTCGTTGTTCAGGTCCAAGTAGACAAGGCTGAATCGTCCTCTTTTCATTAAATTAATTACCGAAGTTTATGTACTGTTTTAAACATACATACATACTACTTAAGACATTGAATATATATTACTCCAGCATGGTACTTCGCATGATTCAAACTTTTGAAGCTGCGGGCAACGATGCGTACCTACTAAATAATAAAAATAACAATTATTATGTATCCTTATAACTTAGTTATCTAGTTCATACACAGTTAACACGTATTCAGTTACTAGGACTAACAAGCAAGGGTTCCTACCTTCACTACGGTTCCCTAACCCGCTTCACGTTTAATATGTATGCCCCACATCCAGAACTCTTAATACTGTACGTGACCTTGCAAAACACATAACACCTACACGAAAGTACACTCATCAACAACTGGAGTTCACGGCTGTTTACGTGTGTGCAAAAAATAAATGCCCAAAACACGAATAATGATCCGAGGTACGCTCGCGTCGAGCGGTTGTTATTGCTCCGTGCCGGTCGTTCCCTGCTTTAACAGTTGTGTGCGAGCCAAATCGCGGCCGAATAATGTACTGCTACTGCCAAGGCGAATTCTATTGCTATGATACACCAGTGACCTTCTATTGTCTCCGACGGTAGGACATTTCTTTGGTACAGACGAGAAGTAAAGCGTTTCATGATTATTTAGTTATAATTTTGTTCGTAACCATTTTTATTCTGTTTATCTTCCAAACGTGATTTCTTTTTCTAAATGTGTGTGTTCATTTGAAAGAGCACGAGCAAATGTCTCGCATCCTCTATTCGTCACAAATTTAATAAAAATATCGTCATATCTAAGAAAAAATATGGGTACACCCACGCACAACGTAGGTTGGAAACTAGATATAATTTATACACAAAAGAGGCTGTAACGATGTCGATCAATATGACATTTACTAGAGTCGGTATAAATGTTAGAAGAAAATATTATTTTAATAATGTCGTTACAATTTCGTGACACATTTATGAATGGATTCTTAATTAAATTATTTTGAATTGCTAGCTTTACGGATTTTATCGTGATTTTGTTAAATCTTTGTTATTCAGTCTCGAATCCTTTGCAGAAATCATGGTCACGGCAGACTATACTAATACTGTCTAACTCCTTATACCTAATAATAAGAATAAGAATAATTTTTATTGTATAAGATATTACATTCATTGCATTGATTCCTGAAACTCACACTAGGATTCCCTGTGTCGTAAGTTCCAGGCTCCTTCGTTCCGTTTACATTCATATCCGTTACTATAAATTTCTAAATCTAATTTAATCGTAATCATAAAAGAAATATACAAAGAAAAGTGAACAGTGCGTGTTTAATGATAATAATGTTTTTATTATTATGAACTAATGTGTACACATTACAAAGTACAGTCGCTTTTTTAAATCACAACAAATAAATGAAATAAGTCGCAATGTTACCGTATGTTATAAACAACTTTAGTTAATAAATTACTTACCATATACTTTTTGTTAGCGTTAACTTCCTTTAGCGTAATCGTATCAAACTTACAGGTACGTACATCTATATAACTCGTTCTAAATTAAGAGTTATATTCTGATCTGGGTCAGTAAACTCATAATTATAAAAATCTTTATATAATCATTAGTCAATGTCAGTAATAAGTTCAATCGGAACTAAGTATTTATCAAAATGGTTCTCGGACCTCAATTTGCGCTCAGTTTTGGTAAACTAGGTTTAAACGATTCACGCAAAGCACGCAGCATCTCCGGTACCATATGGCAGTCACAACTATGATTAACAAAACTATTTTCTCCCAAAACATTGTTCCCGAATTTCCTCGTTCCGAAACCACAGCTCAGTTTCACAAAGGCAAGAAAAAATACGAAATCCTATTTTTCTATTCATTGCTCGTTCAGTGCGCGTGAGTCAAGGCAAGTGTAGTGGAAAAAATGCAAAATAAAAATAGATACCTATGGCTTTGAGTCGAATTCGTCACCGCTCCTTGTGTTTGTCACATTGTTTTCGTCAGAAATATGTTTCGTAGAGCAATAGTTCTGAAAGAATATGAAGTTTTGTGCGTTTAAATTGTGGTGGTTGGTGCATTTGCCAATTCAATTATGCCGTCCGTCATAATGTAAAATGTAGTTTGGAATACTTTCTAGTTTTCGCTATTCATGAGGTTTTACCCATAGTGTGTTTAATTATGAAACTTTAAGCTGTTTTAATATTAGCTTTTAATGAGTATTTTTATAGACATTGATGAAATTATTTTAATGATATGTAATCAGTAAAAATACTCTAAAATTTCTCGCAAATCTTGCGTATGGTTGCAAACGCCAACCTATCGTGAGACTATTATTTTTGCTAATTGTGGTTTTACAATAAGAACGGTATATGAACTCTATGCTTGATTAATAAAGATTAGTCTTCAGGGAGTTATGTACATTGTACAATGATGCTTTTACACTCAGTCACCTTTAATGTAAAAAAATAAAACTTATAAAATTTAGAAAATAAAAAAATAAGAGTAGCATTATCAGTGTCCGACTGTACTGTGTTAAGTTTTCAGACATTGTTTCAAACACAAATTGAGAACATATAAAAAGCTCGTTAAAATGTTTCATATCCATAAACTAGCCGCGGAGCTCGGCGTCGCTCGTTAATTCTTAACATATCTGCGTTAATGGATCAATTTACTGATATCCAACATTAGACGTGACAAAATACTGCCATGACCAATAAATATCAACATGTTTCCACGCCATCGCTTTTCTGTTTCACAAAAGATATTATAGGCTTGCTTCGTTAGTATTATCTTAAAAAAACTTTACACACATTGGCACAGTATCAAGAGTTACTTATAATAATAACGTATTATTGTGTGCGAAAATATTCTTGTGTTATTCGCTTATCAGATCTCGAATCTCGTTTTTAAACTTTCCGGCATTTTTCAAGATCAACCTCAGATAGCGGATAAAAAATATTTTGTTATACGTGGTTTGGAAATGTGATGCAAGCTCTACTGTCTATTATTTTTATTATACCTACTGCTTCAGTTGTTTTATGGTTTCGTAGTGTATTCTTATAAACTTTTTCATATATTCTTATAAACATGGTAATCAGCCTTAAATAGCCCACGTGACTCTGCTTCGTCTTAGAAAGAAAGAAATAATGTTTTATTTGAACACAAACTTACTTCGAAAATCAAATCGTATAAATCATCATCATTTTCTAGTTTAATATTTAAGAATAAGAAACTTTATTTGCAAAAACACGTGAATACATAGAATTGCAAGATAGACATGGATTAATTTATTGTTTTAACATGTTTGCCATATACAATGGCGTGCAAATGTTAGTTACATAGATATTTTATTCTCAATACTAATTAGTTATCAAAATACAGTCGACTTCCCACAATAGGTATATTTTATAAATACAATTATATTTACGTATATTTGTGTTAATTGAAACTAAAACATACTAATTCATGTTACAGTTGGATACTCAGCCGATTTACATTCAAAACCTAATTTCAGGTCTTTTAAAATACATTCACAAAATATCGTTTCAAGAGAAATAAGGTCGTACGTTTTATAACTGTATTAATGTGGGTAGTACTCTCATGTTTACTAAAAGAATTCGGTCAAGTACACACGGCGAAGAACATTTGTCAGGGTTTACTAGATTGCTTATCCCCGGTAACCATTCACTGAACTAAATGCATTAATTTTTGTTTTTATAAATATTTAATAGCCATACAACAATATGGGTCTACGACGTAGCAGGTGTAGCGCTACGTACCTACAGAAATTGCTACGCTATTTACAAGTTGTGGGACTTTCTACTTAATAAAATGTCTTCTCCATTTAGCTATTATTTTGCAATTTCCATTCTTGTATATCCAAGGGACAGGATGGCCACCACGATCTAATTAAAAGAAAACAAACCTTATTGAAGACATCCGTCTCCTTCAACAATAAGGGTTAATAATATTTATACGGAAAGAGGTACAAAAACATTTTCTGCTTTACAGATTTTATTACTATCGTAATATAAAGTGGATATGATTTTTATGGTTTTATAATGATATGAGTAGCGTGTTGATGATAATAAACTAAGGCATTCATTGTGACGCTAAAACTGAACATTTGAATCTATACCTACTTACAGTTCCAATAAAAATCGTGGAACTGTTAAAACGACCTACATTGAGCCCACTTATTTAAATAATTATAAAAAAATATTATCGTGTTATATGCAACTCGAATAATAATGATTTAAAATACATTTTTTGTATGTATAATTAATATTCTATACAAAAGAATGAAAAGACCTGGATGCAAAAGGCCCAAAACAGGACAGAGTGGCGTTTAAGGGAGGAGGCTTATGCCCAGCAGTGGGTCACCTAAAAGCTGATGATGATGATGATGATGATGACAAAAGAATGAAACCAAAACGTGTTTAAAAAAAATCTATCATGATTTGTCGCAATGCTGAAAATGCAGGAATAAGGAATCCCTCAGACCAAGTGGAATCCCGACATCAGCCTATGACTGTAGACGTAACGTGTGATAACTAACTAGATTCTGACCGTAAAACCGTTTTATGGTCCACGGCAAACATTCAGTGTGATACCGAAATTTTATTTAGTGGCAGAAATGTGGAGAAATTTATTTTATTACCACTTGTCCTATGTTAATATTGAACATAGGGAGTTATTGCCACTAATGGAAATATGAATTAAATAAGTTAAGCTTAGGTTTTTTTTTAATGGTCTCATATATATAATATTAATATTTTTGTTTGTATGGGGACAATCTCCGGTACTATCAATCCGATTTGCAAAATTCTATCAGTAATACTTACAATGGACTTTTAGCGTGGACATAGAATTGAATCCCGAAAAAGTGACAACTTTTTCCACACCGACAAAGGCGCGGGCGGTATCTTAATATTAATTAATTTGTATAACCCGCCAAAGACGTCCACTGTTGAACATAGGCCTCCCCGTGTAAGCGGGGGGGTGTTGCCATAATCCCCACGCTTGGCAAGCGGCTTGGGGATCGCAGTATTTGTGGTGAAGTTACAGAAGACGCTGCTGCCCATCTTCTGAAATTTCCCTTAGTCGCCTCTTACGACACCCACGGGAGGAAAGGGGGTGGTCAATGCTAGGCCGGATACCACTAAGCATTAATTATTTTATCATACATTATTTTTAAACTTTACTCCGTGAAAATCTCGCTATTTAAATAAATAGAAAAACTATCATTCGTTCCTTTGTTAATCGCCTTACGCAAGGCGTTTTATTATTTAAAATGTTCTCTAATAATAACTGGCTAATTAATGTCATATTCAGAGGCATTAGGAAACGTGAATCAGCGGTTCGCTGTTTAAAAATAAATGGCTTGGTAAAAAATTGTCTGTGGGCGGGTAGAGACTAATCTTTGACGGCTCAGATACTTGTGCATTTTGTTTGCGTTCGTAATGACCTTTAGGAAATAACCAACGGACATACAATAATAAATATATTATATAATTGAACCGCTTTTAACTTTTAAAATGATTTGTAAAATTTAACTGTGTAGAGCTATTGGAAGTTTTGTAAAATAAAGGCGATTTTAAATAAGTGTAGAATACATTACATTGTCATTATCAATATTTTTTTAAATTATCTATGCTATTTTTGAAATCTTTCTACTCAGAAATAATTACATCAACAAGTTATTAGGCGACACTGACGAAATAAATAACAATCAATGGTAGAAAGTACTTCTGCAAAGATCACTGGTCTATTTAGTTTATATAAAAAAACCGACTTAAATAAATAAAAAAACAACAATCTTCATTAACAAACTTAGTTTGGTTGACATTACTAAAACAGTAGATCTACACGAACGTCATCTGTTTATCTGACTGTACGCCTACTGTCACTTGTCGATAACTTTTCCGTCGCATAACGAGTACAGTACAGATCGTAGCAGCAATATATCTGTTGAGTTCCAAACGGTTTGACAACACTGATTTATGAATCCCACGAACTCACAGCAGACGGAGGGCTGACGGACGCATGTGTGGAACACACACACACCCAACAGTTATGAAGTAAACAAATCTTGAAAGTAACAAGTCGCTTGCAAGCACAAATGTACAGATAATATATTAAGCGATGTTTTGACAGTCCGACGTTTAGGGCACCATAGCTATAACTTACTCGAGTTTTGCTCATAAACTGTTAATGGTATCGAAAGTTTTGTTGAAAGAATTCTAAATGTTTATAAAGATATTTCTTAAAGTAAGTTGCTTTCTCGAAATTAGTAGATACCTATTGATTTTAGATTATAATCTATGGTTCTATCGATAGAGGAAGGTTCTAAGGAGGAAGGGAAAATAGAATTAGTTTATTTTAAAATCCTTTTTTCAACTAGGTTGACACGGAATACCTATACACACATACCTAATACAAGGGCGTCTATTTGTATACAATATAGTTCTGAATACTCCAGATGCCATTTATATTTGCTTACACATTACAGCTTGGCTTATTACACGGCGTATCCCAACCATATGCACCGTTTCCTTCTTTCGTCAAACAATTAATATTGAAGCCGGCAACAAAACATTTTGTTCTGGCAATAATAATAATCTTTCGTTACGTGTAACATGAATCACTTTTCGTTTCGCTACGTAAAACAAAACCAAACGTATTGGTTTGCGTCATAGGTTTCATTCCGTTTTGGTGACGTGCGTTGAGATGTCTTGCTCAATGACATTGCCTAGAACATGTGCAGATTTTCCGTTCAGTGTTATTACTTACTAGATAATTATATCAGATGTACGGATACTTGACGATTAGGTTTGAAATCAAAAATAATAATTTAGGTTTTGTTTTTAAAAACGTCGCCCACACTAGGAATTTCTCCTGTATCGTGGGTGCGTTTGAAATATCACATACAAAAACACCGAGACTCAGGACTAACATCTGCGGACCGCACATTTGTTTTGTGCCTTGCGGGAATCGAACCCGCAACCCTTAGTGCAGCAGTCCAATCGCTTAGCCACTGTGCCAATGAAGTCTAGCGGCGTTTCTAGTTTATAAATTTAATACTTTGTAGGTATTATAGCACTGAGAACATTGAAAGAAGCAACCACCAAGTTCGGGTTAATTAAAGTCTATGGACTGTTAGACAGCCTATATTTTATTACATTTATTCAAGGAAATTTTACTGTCTAGGCAAACAGTAATTCATACAACATCAATAAAATTATTCGCAAAAGCGGCAATATCAAAGAGGCATTTCAACTACGGCCGATGAAGCTTTGCAAAACCATAAAGTTGTAGGCAATTTGTCGTTACTCCACAATTGTAGCTTCCACACATAGGCATGCTCTAACGCGTCTCTAAAAAGTTAAAACAGTCGTTTGGTGTTTTTTTACGATGACGTGTTGTTTTTGAATGTTTGTGTAGGAATGTTTTACGCGTTCGTTAGTGCTTGACGTCAGCGTTACTAGATCCCGCGCTGGCGGCAGACGAACTATTTGGTTGGTTGATGACGGTATTCCGACGGTAGTCAACTCGTCTAATAGGCTAGTTACATCAGATTTGAACGGGATTTGTAAACAATTTAATTTAGAGGGAATATTACAGATGAATATGTCTTCAGTTTTCTTCTGCGCACAGTTTTGCTAATGATGATAAAAATGCATGTGTGTACGTGGATCGAGGCCAAGACTCGTCCAGTACTCCAGACACTAAGGTACTGCGCCATTAGAGGCTTAAAAAAGATTAAAACCTACTTTGAAAATATTTTCCCCCGTGTTCTATACAAGCTTCAATTCTGTATTCATTTTAAAATTGATGTCGTGTCCGACAAAATTAAAAAGAAAACATTATTTTCACCGCGACTAAATTCCTAAAACACGCAGAGTGAAAGGGAAAAAATATAACAATGGAGTGAAGAGGCTCTGAAGGCCCCGGCTGGCCCACTTTCGCCCGCAGCGCTTTTTTCGCTTAATGACGCCACGTTCAAGGAAAGTTGGAAATATTAAAATGAGCAAGCACTTGTTTCGATGGTAAAACGGCTAGCGCTCAGGGCTTCGCGCCTCCTTCCCAGGATACCGTATTTTTAATGCGAGTTGGATTCCTCCACTCGATGGCTATAATGAAAAAGCTTGTCATCGTTGCGTTTTTTTTAAGTATATTTAGATCTGTATACCTCAATTGGCAAAGTTTTAAACTGTTTTGTAAGCTAATCAAAAAGAGAGTTAGTATGCAAAACACGCAGATGTTTTTTTGCTTTGATTGCATAGTATTTATTAAAGTTGTACACAAACTGAAATGACAAAATATGCTGAAAGAAAAGATTTAACAGAAGCTTTCCCGATAAAGAAAATACCGACAGCTCTATAAAATGATTTAGTGACGGACAAATACGCACTTAGCGCACAATAAACTTGGGCATTATCTTACAAGGACGAACTCCCGACGTCTTGCTTACATTTGACAACACATAAAAATCAGCGTTTACGCGGAACCGTCTCCAAGGCGCAAAGTGGAATGTCGTTAAGGAAAGGAAGGAAAAATACTGGGATTTATTCGAAGCGTGTCCCCAATGAGTAATGCCTCCTGCGATTTAGGTGTCAGCCCGATAGAAGGCGTTCGACACCAATGATTTATGCTGCTCCTGGTGCCCTCTGTACTTTGAAACAGTGTACTTAATATATTTTCGGACAAACCTTGTCTAGCCTTAGGAGCTCCGAGCTAGTAGATATTTAAAGTGGCAAGATAATAAAGTCATTTTTCGAATAAATATAGATCTCAAAAAACTCCAGCATAAGTAAATATATTCCCAGACTAGGTTGGTTACATAGCTTAGCATATTTGCACAATGATGGATCCAAGAAAGTCAAGATTAGAAGAAGTTTGTTTACTTTTTCCAAATTTCGAAACTCTTGAAGTGTAAAAGTAGCTCTCAAATCCATTAATTAACTGTTAGTTGTAATGATCAGTAATTTAATTACTCCGGAGAGCGAAATTTGATCGATCCAAGTTTGTTACAAAGTTGATTTCGGCTTGTTTAGTTTGGAACTTGATATCTTTGAGTTTTTAATGCTTGTCTATCTTTTGTCTGGCAATTTGTAAGTTGCTGGAATTAAGACGTTTCAATTCATGGATTTAGATAAAGTGTGTCAAGAGGACTATATAAGTTATCCATTATTATATATTATTATTTTGCTGATTTTTGGTCCTTGGTGGCAAAATCGGTAAGTTCGTGTGATTCTTCCATAATAAATGTAGGTAAATGAGAAAAACTTAATAATAATTTAAAGCCAATCTGTGCTGTTCTCATTCATTCTTGCCCAAAGAAAGAACTAAACTCAAAAGTAAATCTGCCTTTTCAAAACCACTACAAGTGTCGCACTTTAACTTCCGTTGACCTTAGCAGCCCGACCCAACATTTCACACGAAAGCGAAATCCTAAATTGTCAACTTGAATCTATGAACGAGCATCGTATTATTTATCACTGAGAAATCATTTATTCAAAATAATAAAATAACAGTTCACAGTTGCCATAATAAAATATACACACGTTTTGGTCGGCTGAGGGTCGTTACTAAATCTTGCATCGATCTTTTGGTATAACCCTCATCATGCGAGCGAATGATGCGGGGTCTTCGGTGTGGGTTTACGTTTAATATCGTACGAGTCTAGATTATTTTAGTACCTATACTATATTCAGGGATATTTTTGTTCCCCGAAATATATATTTCTTTCTATTATAAGCATATTATGTGGTACATTATTTTTGCTATTGTATGTACTCGTATCACGTCAGAAACATGTTGTATTTTTTTCTTGTTGAATTTGAAAGGTTAATACAAAATATTCTGTGTGAGCTATGATTTGCTTTTGACTTATGATCTTATAGAGCTAATGGGAAAGGTTTTATAGCTCTTTATTTCTTCTTCTAACGAATAAGAATTCGTGTTGGCGTGTTCTGTAAGAAGCGTAGTAATTTTCTTTATTGACCTTAGGGTATTAAAAAAATCTGGGTCTTAATTAGTAATTAGTTATCATCATTACTTGCAATAGTGGACTTTAAACTCTAATTCTCAAACTGACACACACATTGATAGAAAATCACATTAGCAATGTACTTCCGAAAGCAGTAAGTAATACAGACATTAACATCATTTGTATCAGCATCTAAATCTATCTCAACGATGACCTGATGAATCAGTGCAGGAGGGGCATGCGACGGAGGCGGGGGGAGGGAATGCTAATGATTTATGTTGTCGCTGCGAGACGGTCCTCCAATAATAAATGTACCTACGTTACGCAAGTGAGTTCTTCGGGATTCGTTGAACGAGTCTAGCCGCAAATTGTTTGATCACTCCGTAATTGCATTACAGGGGACGAGTCAACAAGGAAATTTCGCTTTCAGAAGATAGATGGCGTTAAAGAGCGTTTTATTCGTCCCACTTTTGAGTTGTTGATAGTGGGTGTGTGTTTTGTTACGGATTACGGTTTTGGGAACAGTTGGAAAACATTTTGCTAAGTGAAGTGATTACGGTGATAAATAAATATGAGCTTTTACTGTACTAGATACTAATTTGTAGAAGGAGTAAGACTCTTGTTATATATTATTAAATAAAAGAATAAAATAACTAGCGTTTTTCCACGTCTTCTGTGTCGTACAAACAGACACAGAAACAGAAACATGACGACCTGATTGGCGTAGTGGCTAAGCGATTAGACTGCTGCGCTAAGGGTTGCGGGTTCGATTCCCGCACGGGGCAAAAATTTGTGCGATCCACATTTGATTGTCCCGAGTTTGGGTGTTTGTGTATGTGATATTACATGTTTGTAAAACGCACCCACGACACAGAAGAAATTCCTAGTGTGGGACGACGATTAAAAAAAAAAAAAAAGATAACCAAGAAAGATGACAAAGATTTGTGGCATAAAAAATAAACTATACCACTTTTGGCTCATACACTATATTTTTTCAAATCACTCCTGTCTATTACTTTCTTACGTCAACAACGTTTTAGAGGGGCTCGTAGCTACGTGGCTACAGCGCAGATCAAAAGTACTAAGTATTAGAATTGTTTAGGATAATCTGTGTTCATATCTGGTGTGCTTTGTCTATAACTTCACCAATAAAACAGCTGTGACGGTAAATATGGACCTTGTCCAATAAAGTAATGAGATAATTGCTCTGTAGGTACGAGAAGTAATCAATTCGATGATTTTATATGTAGCCGTTATTATAAAGATGGCTAAAATTATTTAAATGTTTTATTTATTATTTAAATAATTACAGGTACAATAACATACTAATATTATAAAGTCTTAAGTTGGTGAGTGTGCTTGTTACGTCTTCACGCGCAAACTGCTGACCCAGTTTTGATAAATTAACACATAGGTTTTTATCACGAAAAATGTAGCAGGTAACACCGCAGGGTGCAGCTAGTTTTAAATATATCAATTACCAATATCACTTGGGAGAGTACTAGGTAACCAACGAGTTTTGGGTAGTGAAGAAATAGTTATAGGGATTGGAATTTTTACGCTTGATTAACCTTTCACGAAGTTATTGAGTTTTATGAACTACATAGCTGTGTTGCTGTTAATCAATGATATAATATATTAATATAAATAGGAGGTTGTTAATCTGCTTATTCAAATTGAGAGAGTCAAACAAATAATTTACCCACTCCCACATTAGGCTGCCCGCCCACGTCAGATTTTTCCTAGGACCGATAATCGGCCCGACTTTTCTTTCTTGTTGTTTCTGACCGACCTTTTGTAGGACGTGTGCGTTGCACTATTGCAATCAGTACGTTCGAGTTTTCCCTAACAAAAATCGGTTACCGGACGTGGGCGGGCTGCCTTATTGTCTTATGCTTCTTTCCGTGTAATTTATCAGATATTTATTAGATTTAAAATACCAAGTCATTCGTATGGTCTGAGTACCTTTCACTGCCGTTTTTCATTTTAATACACTTAATAATAATGTCCTCCAGACCGAATTTCGGTCACGGCGGCCTGTCTCAGCTGAGACTAGCCATCTGCGCAGGAGATATTATAGTGCACAAGTATGCGCGCAGACACAGGTGCACTCCCTATTCCCTCACTCTCATACTCCGATGGGACGGTAGACCGACACGACCGGAGAGAGATCAGGCGCAGGACCAACAGCTTAACGTGCCTTCCGAAGCACGGTGGGGTCTCGACATGTGAAAACGGTCACCCATCACAAGACTGACCACGGCGAGCACGGCTTAACCTCGCAGATCGACTGATCTGCGGGGTAGCCACATAGCTACGAGCCCCAGAATACACTTAAAGAGTTGTTAAAGTTAACAAGCGTTCATCATGGTTTATAAGTAAGAGGATAATATCTTTATAAGTTTGTACACCGTAGAAAATCCAAGTGGAGCAACTAATAAAACTTGCATTGTTAACTGAGCTTTAGCAGGTAACTTAAGTGCCGTGTTCTGAGGTCCCAATGACAATCTAACCGAGCCGAGAATCTGTGAGTATGCTGCACAAGTGGTTCATTGAGTCGTTGCGTAATTATGTTACGCTAATGACGTAAACGTCTCCGTCATTCAATACATAGCTTTATAGCATCGTTGTTAGGGATAGACATGTTGATGTAGTACTTAACTATCGTATAGGCACTTATTTACTGATTTAGATTAATTATCTTAAAGTTACAATAGTAGTTTTGGATTTAAATTGAAGTTAAATACAAACCAATCGTAACAGATCCTAGTAGTAGTAATTATACGGGAAGCGAAAACTTCGAATCCCTTTTTAAGAATATTGCGGGCCAAGGGGTGTGAGATTTGACATAGTTTATATGAATATTGTTTTATTATAAAGTTTATAATAACAGTAGAATTTTGACCTCAGGGCGACCCCTAGTTCAATATTAAGATGCAAGTCTGATTGGGAAGAGGTTCAGTCTGAACGGATGTTAAAAAACAACATCCTCCTACTCTGACATAAAATTTGGCAAAGTTGAATGTTGTTGTCTGCATAAAATATCGCGAGGTTTAAATCAAATTAACTGTTATGGGAAGGAAATATGAATATGTATCAGATGCTTATCATTGTACGGAAGTCGCAAGTCAGAGGACAAGGGCACTTTGTTGTGTCGATTGTAATGCGATAACAACTCTGAGAGAAAGAGAATTGTTTTTATTAGACATGTATTATGAAAATAATTTACTGACTTCTTGATCTAGTGGTTGCAAAACGCGACTGCTGAGGTCCTCAGTTTGATTCCCGGATGGGAAAAGAGTTATTGGGTTTTAATAATTTTCAGTAGCAGTACAGAGCCTGAATTTGTGCCTGATTAATGGGTACAGGCTCGCCCTCTATTACATTGCAGCCTATAACATAACTGGCTGGATATATGGGTGTCTGAATATACACCTCTGCCAAACACTTCGGGCAATACAGGTGTTATGTTATGTGTGTATTTAAGAATATTATTTCATTGCGTCGCGTCGCCGAGATGGAGAATAAAGAAGCGACGAACCCTGTGTACTGTGTAGGTCTAATATGCCAAAACGATGGCAATGGGTTCCTATGGGACATCAATGGGTCGAAATGTGGGTGTTGAGCCGCCTGATACGGGAAAAAAAACCTCTGCCCTTCCTCGAATTTACATGTGATAAACCGTCAATTATAAAGTTATCGGGTATGGATACAATACCAAATGCCAATATTCTTCCATTAACAATTTTCTATCGTGACAATATAAAAACAATTGTTCTAAAAAATAGAATGATATATAAATACCTACATAAACCAAACTTGCAGCTGCTAAACGAGCCTCACATAAAATAAAACAATAATATTCACGTTCAATTACGTCTTTCTCAAACGTGGCAATAACGAAACGGTTCGCAACAAACTATTCCATCTAAATCTAATAATCTCGTGGAGCTGTTATTGCCGTTTTAAACATAAAAGCGCTCACGTACAATATTTACGGGCTCTTATAAAAATACGATTGTTAGCGCACCAGCCATTATGCGTTACGGTAAAACCCCGTTAAGCTGAAAACGTGGCATCGACGTGAATGATTTATCAACGTGGATAACAGGGCATTAGCAAAACCACAACACGAATGCGCACTGGATTTGGTAAAAAGAGATCTACCATTATTGTGTGTCATGATTTATTGGTTGCAGTAGAATGCCGCCATTTTTCCCTGTCGATACAGCGACAGAGAAAATTTGGTTGGCCTGTCACAACAGGAGAGTCTCTAGGCTGCTGGCAATATCGCCCGAAGCTAACCACCTTTCCTTTCACGTAAAATTTGAAGAGTTATACAGATACATGGGATTGAAAACATAGGGATCGGATATAATGTGATGTTTCTCGTTTTTAAATTTATTCTAAATTTTGAATTAATTTTCATTGCTATGTCTTGTCTGTAGTTGGTAGTTTTCGAATTGTTTATAGTCGACATTAGTTGTTATGTAATTCTTACAAAAAAATCGTCAGATGTGCTTTGATACACTTTACAGATTATTAACCGAAACGTAAATTCACTATAAGTAATAATGTCAGCCATTACTATCGAACCCAAAAAATCGATTCGCAAGATATCAATATAACTTCTGTATGTTGTTGTGCAATTTAGTTGGTAGCTTAGCCCCGAGCTGGGCTCACATGTTCACTCGTGCGGAACCACCGAGCCTGCTTTCCTCACTGGATAATGTCAGTTACCTTTTATTACGTATATTATGTAAATATAATAATGGGCCAATGGCGCGGCCTTGGGCCGGGAGGAGTTTTATTTGAAATATAACATTATATTACCTGCCTAACCGCGGCTTTAAAGGGTTTTGTGAGCCTGTTCGTCGAGTTTCACGAGTTGTATTGATAAGGAATATTGGTCTACTTAGTTTACTTGAACGACAGACTCGAGGGATGAATTTCCACAATTTATATATACATAAGATATATGCGTGGGAGTAGACAAACATTGGAGAATGCCACGGGGTCATTACTCTTACATTCACATTTTTTGTAAAAAAGAACAGCCCTTTGATGACGTACAGATTACTAAAGAAATAATTAAAGCAGTAAAAGTTGTAATGTTTGATAAAGACAACCACAAGAAAATCAATTGTTGTTTTCCACATTTAGGGTTAAAATACAACGCACGTAACCTTTCAAAGACATACGAACAATAAAAAAAATGAACAAATGTCATATGTTTCAGATGAAGATATTTGTGATAAGTGTGCGGCTACCGTCACATTGTTGGGTCGTAAAATTACGAATTCTTGAGTTCAAGGCTGGCTGGTTATAAAACTAACTTTTGGCATTAGGCTTTTATGCTGGAAAAAGGAACAAGTACCTTGTATAAATTGTATAACCTTTTTTTAATGTTCCGACGAATTAAAATGACTGGCAACTATTAAAAATAGTAGTATAATTGCAAGGCCGGATTCCTAAGTACAAAGTTGTGTGTCTAAGACTTGGAAACTAGTTCATACACAAAAGACTTTAGTTGTTCCAAGAACCCACTGGGTTTTGGCTAAGCAAGAAAAATACTCAGAAAGTCTGTCTTTGATAGTTTAAATTGATTAACATGCGATGCTTGTTTTTTTGCTGTGTGGTTTAAGTGTAGATATTTGATATTTTAATGAAATCGCACTAAATTAAATTGCTTTTCTAGATCTTGAATATTAGGTACTGTTTCAATAGGTAGTTATAACTAAAATGTTTATTAGTTAATTTAATTGTATGTTAAAACTGTTTGAATATTGCTCATATAAAAGGGGAAAGCAAAACCATATAATTAAGTACCTATTTAGATTAATATATCCGTATCTATAAAAAGAAATATCAAAACGCAACTATAAATGGGATCGTTATCCTCGTCCTGATTTAGTGAAGGTACGCGTTAACTTACTTTTCACTTAACAATTTAAGCCCGGAACATTCATAATATTTGTTTTCTTATGTTTGACTTTAGCTCCCATAGGGAACCGAGAGGGCCGAGAACAAACACAACTACAACTTTTGGCAAAAGTCCATTACTTACAGTACATAATAATTCTATAAACACGCATTGTGTTGAACAATATAGATGAAGTAACCGACTCTTATACACAAATAGAAGACACGCTTTTATCTGACGTATAAACGATATTAACAGGCCAAGTTCCCTCATTGCGAAATATAAGCGGCAACTAATTTCAGATTAAACAAACAACAGTGATTACGGTTAGTGTGATATACGAATGGTTATATGAAAACATTGTATTTGTACGAGCGGACTGCGTACGCCATAAAAGCTGTTACTAGCGAGTTTGTATCCAATCTTCGTAAACAGCGAACCGTGTTGTTATTGGCTATAACGATTACAAAGCTACGGCCGAATTGAAAGTATAACTCGGTCGATGCGATCCTAAGAATGTGCAAGCCGGCGAAATCTATAACTAAAGCTATGTAGACCGCCCTTCGTGAAATTATTGCACGCCCGCCCGAAAATAGGTCAATTGCCTCCTGTGCGAGAGTGAGACGTGTAGGGATCATCGCGCGTGACAAGGACGGAAGTTTTAATTCGTTCAGGTGACGTCACGGGGGTTTTAACAGGATCGTTCGTTTTCTTTTTGCCAGCTATTGTTTTGGTAGAGTTCGGGAGCTCATAGGAGCGCTCGTCTTCTTTCTGAGGGGTTTATTTGTTCGACGTCGTGTGGAATCAGTAATGTGTCGTCCTCTATTACGTTTATCGCGGTAGGCGTTTTGTATGCTATTCGTATTTTTAACGGAACTCGATACGGTTGTCGACGGAGGATCAAGAAGGAAATGAGTAACATGAAACGAACAGTCGTACTTTGATCAAGACGTGTCTGTTTATTTTCGCATATTCTGAATGTGCTTGCCTGATGAACCCTTTGTTTCGGTTCATCTTAGTGGTAATTTAGAAACAAGCTGCGGCCTCGTTTGTTTTTGGTAACAAGTAGCAATCTCACAGAACATGTAGCGTACATTGTGAGATTAACTACTGGTTTTTTTTTAATAATGATTCACGTGTTTATTCTACAACATATTTTATTGGAAAGTAACAAGGTGATTTGTGGACTACGGTCGCTTACACCGTGGTTCATTACTGTAGTAAAATATGTCATAAACAGCACAGTAGTGGGTAATTGGACACTTCAATAAAAGAGAGATTCGTCAATACAATAAAGCTCCTTTGTGTTGTGTAGACAACTGAAACGGAGTCATTAACTTGGAGGCCTATAGTTATAACGATGATATAAAATGTTTTTATTACTTTATGTGATGTATTATTGCATGAAATAACTATACGCGTATAATCTTACTAGGGTACTAATCCTGTGCTGCAGGACTGCAGTAAGGGTCTAAATTAGAAATACTTTGGGATAATTCGAGGCCCAAGAAACGTATAATACACACAGAAAGTAAAAAAAAATATTTTATGGGAAATTAACTTGTCATAGGTAGAGTTAGAAGGTAGATGTAGGCAGAGGCCTATATCTTCGGGGAACACGATGTTATGATAATATTTTAGCCCAGTCATCAATAAGATGATCTTCGATGATAATCATGATGGCAAATCCCTAGCTGAAACTCCCTGAAACTTGGAAAAGTGCGTCAATATAAGAAGGTTATAAGTTTTGTTAATGCCGTGTGGTATCCGGCCTAGAATTGACCACCCCCTTTCCTCCCGTGGGTGTCGTAAGAGGCGACTAAGGGAAAACTCAGAAGATGGGCAGCAGCGTCTTCTGTAACTTAACCACCAACACTGCGATCCCCAAGTCGCTTGCCAAGCGTGGGGATTATGGCAACACCCCCCTTCTAAAAGGAGGAGGCCTTCGTTCAACAGTGGACGCCTTACGGCTGATGATGATAAGTTTTTTTTATGACGGACGCAAAAACGTAGTCCCAAACTTAACAAAACCAGTTCAACCGATTCTCATATTATTTTTTTTACTTCTTCCTTTCCTTGTTCCTGAAACGCCCTTAAATCTTTTAAACTCAATTTTAAAGTAAAATACGCTTAGAAATTAATTGAGTGTAAAGTTCCAGCCGGTAGATGTAACGTCAACGGATTTGACAGACACACGGCTTATAAGATGTGTAATGACTTTATAATTAACACATAATAAGGAACACCGTAAAGAGGGAACGTTGATGAACAAGCAGGTCATAAATTGTTTAAAAGGGAGATTAGGCAGGAATGTTGTACCGTGCATACATTACGATACTTATCATTTCTAACGGGATTCACGAATCTTATGTGGGTATGTAAAAGTTTTAAGTAAGTTTTTATTATTTAGATAGAATAATTGAATAGCTTTTAATGCTATATGTTATGTGTCTACAGCTAGCATTTTACCCTGCGTATATACCTAAGACGTAGCTTGAAACGCTCACGCGCAGTAGGAAAGGAATGTAACTCAAAGAAGTCGAAGATTAACCGTTTTTCATATTTGCATAATTATTAGTAATATAATAACAAATTTTTTAACTTGTATGATAAATTAGTAATGTTGTACTCGTGTCTTCCAAATTCTATTCGAATATGTAATTTGTGGATAACGTAGTTAGTTACGCATTTATATACCTATATAATAAGCTATTGTTAATCATATATAGTGTGTAATTGTTTGTTTTCCTTAATAAATAAAATAAAAATAAAATAAAAATAAAAAGTCCATTTAGCCATTAAAAAAAAAACCTCGCCCCGCACTAGGAATATCAGCTGCATTGTGGATGCGTTTCACAAACATAAAATATCACATACACAAACACCTAGACTCGGGACAAACATCTGCGGATCACTCAAATTTTCGTTCCGTACGGGATTCGAACCCGCAACCTTTAGCGCAGCAATTTGATCGCTTAACCACTGCGCCAATCAGGTCGTCATTCTCACACAGTCTCTTCTCTAAAAAAAATATGTTAAACGGCATTTAGCTAAATTGTCTTAACTATTTTCCTGTTTGAAATTTTAGAATAATTTCCATAAAATGTAAGGCTGTTACTATAATTATACTTACGTAGAATAAGTCTAGCTTCAGGCGACCTACAGAAAACTAACAAGTAGATGAGAATTACACCTATCAACTGTTCATTTCGTGTCCTACAATCAATTAAAAAACACCTAAATGTCTTTTGTTGCCGCCGTTTGTCCCAAGATACTAACAAGAGCCTAATAGTGGCACAGTGGTTCGTAGCAAATAATTATATAGTATAATTAAACATTGGTGAAGTCGACTTTTAGCCTCCTCCCCTCTTTTGAGGAGCAACCGAGTGTGTGATTAGGGGCGACGAAGGCTGTACGACGCCTGTGTGCCCCTTCGCGTCTCGAATAATTTAGACTAGCGTAGAACAATTCTAACTAATGTTGTTTGCTTGTTACTTCAACGGTTGAGGAGAATGAACTTTGCATTCTACGTCGGTTTGGTCAGGGAATTTGTCAGTAAAGGTGGTTCTGAAATGCATGCGGTTTAAACCTTATTGATACTTTCTATATTGTTTAATCAGTATGTGTTGGTCGAAAAAGGAATTACAAAACTTTTGCATACTGGGTTAGGTAATTAAATATTAAAACTAGTTGTGCTGGTATTTCCGCCAATGTTATAATCAATTCTATTATAACACTGAATCTGCCGGCATCGTAGTCATGAGCTACATTTTTACTAAAATTGTTAACTTTAAATATCGTGGTTTATGTGAGGTCGTTTACAGACTTCTATGAATACACATATTATAGTCCTTATCTGTTAGTGCTAGTACTAAACATCTATAGACAAATAATTGATATCAGGCAATAATAATAAACCTAGAAGTGATGATCTGTTTCCAATTACCATTCGATGACTACACACATTATAAATAACTCATTATGATACTGTATCTAAATTATATACTGATTCTTGTCAACATTCTACTATGATATCGAACAAGACATGATAAGTATTAGGCGTATGAAAAATATTGCGATGAATTATTACATGTCATAGATGTACGCATGATCTGTGCGTCAGCAGCTATGAATGTAAACAGCTGGGTTACTATGAACTTGTACTATTCATTTTTCGCTGTGAACGAGACGCCGCATTACACTGCACATAGCGAAGACTTGCTTTCACAGCAGAAAATGACCTGCAATGCATGTTCATATTATGAGACCAGAAAATTCATATAGTTTAAAAATTTTTAAAATATTATTGGGAAAGCGAATGTTTTCCAACAAAAAATGAAAATAAAATCATATAGTTTTCGATCTTTGCGACAACGACCACCCTACTTGTCAAATGGATTTTCTTACCATGAATTAAATACAGATGAGTCTAAGGATTCGGTGATATTTTCAACGATAACCATTATAAACTGTTTCTGACCACACCAAGATATTAAGTAGTAAACTAACATCTTTCTATTACTCAAATATAAGGATTTATCACAAACCTATAAAAAGAATTATGTTTACATGTTTGCTATCTCCCTGCTTTATTTGTATATTTGCTGCGTCTGGAAACCCGACCATGAAAATATTACATCAATACGATTCGTAACTGTATTAAGTATCAACTACATATGAATAAAGTTTGATGATGCAGAATAATTTAACAACAAGTTTATTAATTTGTAGTTCTATGCCTACAAAAAAATACGTGTCCTTGATTTCATAATTATGTACTCTATGAAACACGTTAGTGTCTGTCACTGTGTCGTCTAGCCGAGCCTTCTTTAAAGACATTTATAAGTTTTGAATGTAGAAAAAATTTCGTTGCAACCACGGACTATTGAAGAAATTGATTGTAATTAGTAAGTTCATTTAAGTGGTTCGCTTCAAAAATTTATGTTTATAATATAATTTTACTAATGATTTCATTTCTCTTTTTCAGGTCAGTATCGCGTGCAGTTTGAGGAAAAGGTATCTACATGAAATCACACTTGCCAGTTGCACTTCAAGCTTCTGGAAAATGCTTAATAAAAATTTAATGAACCACTTTTCATCGAAATGTTTCAAGTATAATGACTGAAGATTAAAAATTCCTCCTATAACCGTTCAGTTTTAAACGATCAGCGTTTTTATTATGCCGATTGTTCCTCCCAGAACAGCGCACTCATAAAATTGTTATTGGCATGCTCATAAAACCGCTCATAACATACATCCCGAACATCAATTAATGTGGGGGCAATTATTAATCTACTGATACACTGTTTTATAACTCGGATTAAATGTAGAAATTAAACTTTATGCTACTATGAATATTTATACAGAAACGCGGACGCGAGTTTCATTTCAGTTTTTTGCTTTGCTCAAGTAATATCCGATTAAAAATAAGAAAGCACTTTTCAATGTTCGTAGGTATCTTTAATAATAATGAATTCCTTATTACTGATTTAATTAGTCAAGTGTAAGCACAAAGGGATTCCCGGTTGAGGCCCCAGATTGAATGAAATAACTTTGAATTTTTCCTTGAATAACTTTTATCCAAGTTATAAAAGTCTAGTGGTTTGACTCTCTTTACTTGATATAAACGTCCGCTGCAACTAGATTAAATTACTCGCAGTGGACTTTCAGGAATTGGATTTGGAATATGTTTAGTGGACCAGGACTTTTCTGCATGAATGTAGATATAATGATAAAATTGTTATTGTAAAATACTAGCTTTCCTCCAAGAATACGAATGGAAAACTTTATCCCGTGTTTTCCGGGATAATCAGTTATTGTGTATTATCTTAGAATTTAAGCTTCCTCCGTACCAAATTACAGAAAAATAGGTTGGTAAAGCTGTTTAGGAGAAGAAAACGAACACGTGCACAAAATTGTTGTGTTATTTAAAGACGATTAAAACACGAATTGAGTCGATATATTAATTTAATTTTCACCTGTCAGTGTGAGGTAAGAACATTTGGCAGACGCAGCCCGGTCCACAGAGGGCGTATTCCCACGACACTTGAAGAGGAAATGGAACTTTCAGCTTTGATAAAGTTTTAATATATTCTTCGGCAAGTTTCCAAGTTGTTTCGCTGGGCGTTATGACGGATTCTGTGTGTGTTCGCCTTCTTTTCGTTACGCTTTTTCTAGTTTCACTTATTCCGTGGAAGGATTTAATTTATGGAATATGGCCGCGGGCGCGACATCCCGTTATAGAAAGTATGTACTTTGTAAGTTAGTTTGTAGAAGTTGGTTCGTGTAGGAAGTAGTTTGCAGCGGGTCGCCACCGGGTCTTGCATAGCCGCCGAGAAATTGCGATGAAGTGTGCCGCTCGCTGGGAACTTTTGCGCGCTACGTTTTCTCTGTCATTTCGTTCTCTTTTTTACATATTATTGTACTAGTTGTTTTTGTGGGTCGTTGTGATAATTCAAGATTCTTGAGTTTGAACAGCAAGTAACTCAATTACGTTAATGTTTAATCGTGTTTGCGATATGTGTTAGTTGAATTTAGTGTGTTTATTTACATATTAAGATAAAAAATGTTCATCAACGGAAAAGTTGCCCCAAACACACATTTCGTTCTGAATCAAAACAAATATTTCTAATCTTTTAAATGTTCCACAGCATTCTAATCGCTTTTTAGCAATCTGATATTCCACAGTAGGTAGATATAGTAGCTACAATAGCTACTTATTAATTCAAATTACTATTTACTGAGTAATTAGTTGAATTGTGAAACTTTGATTATTATTCATAAATATGATACTGAAAATAAAAATTAAAAGCGTCGTCAAAAGTGTCTTACTCAATGAGTTATTAAGAAGTGTTTAATCGCAAATAAAGAAAAAGTTACTCATTTACGAGTTTCACAACAAAAGCGGTCTGATTACGGCACTCCAGAATGTTTTTTTATATTTAAAATTTCCCTGAAGTTTCGCGCAGTCGCGGGAATCTATTGAAGAAAATAATTAACCTTTATCCGCTGCTGTCAAATGCAATGAGCCGCGAGCGCCGCCTTGCTTTACCAATTTTAAAGTGTCGATTTTTTATTCTTAACTTCTTTGCTGGCTGGTGCGTTTTTGTACTCTATTTTCAATTCGGATTTCAAATCTCATTGTTTGCTCAGAAATTCCAACTGAGAATGTTGTTGGACATTCTCGGACAATTTTATTTGTCTGTCTTCTGTTTGTAGCAGGCTAGTCAAGCTAAAGTTTTTAGGGATGATTCTTATACTATTCCGCACTGTAGGCATCGATGTATCGTGACGACCTGATTGGCGTAGTGGCTAAGCGATTAGACTGCTGCGCCAAGGGTTGCGGGTTCGATTCTCGCACGGGGCAAAAATTTGTGCGATCCACATTTGTTTGTCCCGAGTCTGGGTGTTAGTGTATGTGATATTTCATGTTTGTGAAACGCACCCACGATACAGGAGAAATTCCTAGTGTGGGGCGACGTTTTTAAAAAAAAAAAAAACAGACCTGTAGATCGTCAATGTAATTACCAATCAAATCATATTTCATACAAATTAAAAATAATGAATATAAACCACAAATCCTCCTTAACGTCTATAGTTGTTGTAGGTAAAATTAGATAAAGTGTCATTTAAAATTTCCTCCATATAAACAGTTTGTAGATCTTCATCACGGCAACGTCGCAACGTCAAGCTACTATCGGATTATCCCAAAAAGGCAAAACTGCGCCAGTTTCGGTCCCCAGACAGTCTGACAAGATATCTCCGTCGACCTGGTTGACTTTACGTCTGTGCCCATTACGTGGCCGCCGCGACAAACAATGCTTTGATAGCTTCTAAACTGGGGCAATCCCGACATCGGTCCTTGTCACACTCGTAGGGCTGCTAAGCTAAGGATTATGACTTGAATCTGTTTTGCACAAACAAATTAATCTTAGAAAGTTTATATAACCAAAGTCGTGCTTGAAAGTGAAAATAGTATTTTATATTTACTTACTTGTATTCGAATCACCGTTTGGCGTATTGAGCGTTTGATCAGAGTAATCATTCTCTTATTTTATTAGTTTCATTAATGGTTGCATAAATGTTCTCAAAAACACAAGTTAAAAATGATTTGATAACCCTAATAAATTGTGTAATATGTCTATCTCACTCACACATCGACCTGCAATCACTCCCTCGACGGCGACGCTGCCCCAATGATATTTGTGTTCGATTATAATTAAACCTATGTCCTCCTTCTTTGAAATGTCAAGCTGTCTTTAATTAAAGCCGCCCGTTTATTATAGATCTGTCCCTTTCAGTTTTCTTCAAACAAAAAGATGTCCGAGTGTTTTTTATTTGTTGACGAACAATTCAACGTTCGTAATATCTGCCCGTAAATGTCTCAAGCTAATCGTAGTCCATGTTGCTAATAGGCAGCCGTAATCACTCTTGACAAACGTTTGGTGATCGAAATATGTCGTTAATAATATTAGGGCAATTTAATTTAAGATATAATTAAAGCAAGTTTGTGTCATTGTTTTTGGTTCAGACGTTTCGAGACATTCAACAAACAACGTTTGAAACCGAATTGGTCTCGTGTCTTCATTGTATTAACGTAATAACGATACAATTAACTTATGTATTTTTGATTTGTCAAAGATATTCGACCTTAAATAAAGTTCTCCTTCCATTTATATACAGTTATAGAGCACAACTTAAAAATTGCCCCATAACATGTGATTTTCCAACTCTAAGATGTACAAACTCAAACTGCTATAGTTCTTTCAATTTTGATGCTCTAAAATATTATTATTCTATAAGGTATCTATTCTACAAGATGCTGAATTAAGTAAAACGTAAACTCAGACACCCAAATTTTTATCCACTGTGAATAATACCACGACGTTCAAAAGAAACTATAATCTCAGAACTATAAATTGGCTACAATTGTCATTCAAACAACTGTCAGTTGAGTGCCACTTGCCATCGTAAGGCATCGTCACATGGGACGTATTCTGTGCGAAGAATGTGTTTGAGACCGACTGAAAGTAGGTCACCGTGTTGGTGATCGATTGTCGAATATACGCAGATCTCCTTGGTCAATTAACTGATGGGGTCAATACTGCAAAATATGATCGGATTGGCAATGGCTGCGAGATCATCTTTTGATCGGGTCTTATCCCTCACGAAGCAATATTAGTTTATCCGCAAATTTTGGTTTGAATTAGGGTGTTTGAGCATTTTAATCATCATAGAGCATATGAATACGTAAAGGAAATATAAATTAATACATTATTCTTGAAGCACTGATAGCCGAGTGGTATAAGCGTAGGAGTCCGAAGTTCAAACCCCATATTTTGTCTAAAATTTCGGCAAACATCGTTTTGATTAAACCATTACATTTTCTGTATCCCACATTGTATTCTTTGTTAAAATATATTCTTATATGCTTACACGTGTACGTGAACTGTCGAATTCTCCAATATCTCTCATAAAACAGAAGAAACAAGATTAATTGGAACAATGTTCGCGTGTCGACCATGTGCACCGGATAATTTATGAAATTCATAATGGCGCCCAACAGCGACCCACAAGACCGCCACCTTCTCGCTGCCAAGTAATATAAAACATTATTTATACACTCTTGTACGTAATTATTGTTTTAATCTGATATTTTCTTTTATAACCCCCGTCATGAGCTAAGAAATTCGGTTTTCTTATCTTGCTTACAAGGTGAAACTTCGGTAATCCTTATCATTAGAGAGATAGAATGTAGTCTGCGATTATTACGTGTTTTTTTTGTTTCATATTATCTTTTTGATTAGTATAATTATAAGGTATCTAATATGTATTATACCTAGCTAGTTACTACATATTTTATATTATCCATAGACTATGGTACTGATATCCGTCATCTGAGCTTGACTGTACTCGAAACGTAGACGCAAAAATGTCTACATGTACAGCTTTCTGATAAAAATATCATTTACGGCCGTAGTCGTATACATAAATGCTGAAAACAGCCTATTTGTGTCACAAAAATATTTTTTGCTCTCCATAATTTTTTATTGAAATCAACCGAGCCATAAACCAATCGAGCCTTTCAGACATAAACAAAGATGTTGGCGCCGGCGATGTTTTCTTGTTAACTGTGCCGGTCTGTAATAGGTGGATACGTTCGATAGAGGAGCGCTACCACGGCCACAAACACGGCTAGGTTTGGCGAAAACAACACTATTTATCAAGAGGGTTGATATCGGCAACTCTTTTCGAGAAAAGTCGGGCAATAAAAGCCACAGCCGCGCGGCGCGTGGGGATTTCATATTCCAATATGGCGGGTCGTCGCGCCAACGGCCAATTCACTTATACTCGGGACTCAAGGCCCGCCGGTGCGGCAAGCTTAGCTATCATATTATCTAAGATCTGTATTCGCGCGTCCCACTCGGTATGCTTTTGCTTAGGTACTCAAGTGACTTTTAAGTACTGCTGCGAAATGATTGGGAGGTTATTGGTTTGTTATGTAAACAGAATGTGGAATGATGCTCTATGAAACTAAATCAGGTTGATGGCCTTATTGAGAATAACTGTTCTAATGGCTTGATCCTGGGGACTGGCTCTAGCTACACTTTATTGAAATAATTTAACAATATGATACCATACTTTGCTACTTGCGGAATTCATTTCAAATATATATCTTTAAAGTATAATAGTTTATGTAAAAGTTGAACACCTTTTTAAACAAATAGTACCGGACTTCCATTCAGATCATTATTAGGTAAAATGATTAATGTCTGCTTAATATTCTGCCACATCTATTCTACGTACCTATTTCAGTATTGTCTTAAACCCAGTACCAATTAACGCTTCAAGTTGACGGAGCGATCTTCAAAATAGTCTCCGATAGAGCCGGAAATATCAGTTTCAGACTCGATCAGAGCCCCTCTACTTTCAATATTATAAATAACAATTACGGTATTATTATTTTTATTAAACGTCACGAATACGTATTGCTATTACAATATACAATTGATACTAAATCCTAAAAAAACATAATTTTAACAGAGGTGTATTTATAACATTAACAAATTAATAGGTTTTGGTTTACCACCGATAATTAGTATATTTAACCGTGGTTCGACTACCTATCATGGTAAATAATGTGTGTATGCCTAATGCTAACAGGAAAATCACCGTAATTACCTGAATAACTTAACTAATTGTTATTATCATAAATAAGGCTATTATTAGCTTTTTAGAATATTAATAATGTATGGGAGGTTAAAACCTAACCTAACTGTTTGAAACCTCACCTTCACAAACCTCTCATTCAAGTTAGCTTGCTCATAGTGAGGTTAGGTTCGTTCCGTTCAGGTTAAAACCTAACCTAACATTTTTAAACCTAACTGTGTGATAGGTATTAGGGAGTTGTTTAATGAATTATATACTCTTTCGGCTTACATTTATGACATAATTATAATATAAATAATAAACAGCCTCACAGCCGCATTCAGCTACAGCGACTGCTAATAATTATTATCGGATATATCGTTGTAACATAACATAACTTAACATCACGCCTGTATTCGCCGAAGGGATAGGTAGAGGTGCTCATATAACACATCCTCATTTCGCTATTTACGTTATAGGTCCCAATGTAATAGAGGCAAGCCAACCTATTTCCATGTACCGGACAAACATTTAGACTCCGTGCTGCTATGTACTGAAAATTACCTAATGGAAAAATCCAGTAACACTTTGCCGGGATTCGAACCATGTGCTAAGCAGTCGTGCTTAGCGACCACAAGACCAACGAGGCAGTCATTACTGTTGTTATTTTATCATAATAAAATATATAGTCAAAATTGTTGAATATCATGTTTAAATAAAATGAGTACAAATCAGTCATTTTATGATACTTGTGTCCTGTAAAAAAAATATATCCTAATATTTTGGTTGTAATTCACGGACGACTATAAAGAGCAAATAGTTACTTCATGCATTACTATTATGTATTGTGTAATCCCCTTGTTTATTGCTTCTTGCCAAAGCATCTAATTACACGTACCTATATTTCTCGGATTCCTTTTAAAACATAAATGTAGATTGCTTTATAACTGATCTGAAACTGAGGATATTTCTAAATTTTTGTCACTTTGCCATAATTAGGTCAAAGACTCCTAACACACTTTTATTGTAGACAAACGCCTAACATTATTATCAATATTCTACCTAAAAGAAATACCAAACGTTATCGTATATATTGAACAATATTATCATAACAAAAGTATTATGTTCAAACATCTTATTTGTCCCAAGAAGACGCCAAAACAAAATTAATATCCCGTTATTACGAAGTAATGGCTCCTCCTAGTTCGCCAAAAAATATTGGAACGGTAACTAAATACCTACTTAAACATTTGTTTTTGTTCGTGCAACATTGGTGGGGCAAGTCAGGCTAAATCATAAACATAGAGAATAGACTGTATTCCCTGTCAAGTTGTGAAGTAATTATGGGCAGAAGAAGGCCTTTTACTGCCCATATTAAGCCAAGTTCGCTTTGACAGCTTTTCTATTCCATATCACTGCCCTAAAGGACCCATAGTCATTACAGATTTACAGAAAAGACAGGAATTGGCCGCGCAGACGCGGTCTACTTTTACAGCGTGGTAAATTTTATGAGGATACTCGACTAGTTGTCGCACGCGGCTTCATTCGCGTGGAAAAAGACAATGCATCATTCTCGGTATAAAAAACTCTATGTGTTATATCAGATTATAAAGTATCTCTTTGTAAATTTCATTAAAGCCGTGCTGGGTGTTTCCGGGTGATTCAGTAAAAAACGTCCAAACACACAGACACAAACTTTTTTTATTAAATTATAATACTATTAGGATTTCTCATTCCATTATCTATGAAAACGTGTTAAAATAAAACGTTGCTCGACAGACTTTACGGCGATGTGTCGCGCATCGAGTGTCAACAAAGACGTTCTATTTCCCAACTCTATTATTTTAGTATGAAAGATTTAAGTTCCGCGGCGTATAGCCGTTTGTTTGAAGGAATGTTTCGCTCCACTGAAGAATGTTAAGAGACGTGTATATAGGACTGTGTGACTTTGTTGCCCGCAGCGATAGAAACGTATGTGTGGTGATGTTACATTGTTTTTATAATAAGCAGCCTGGCTGTGGTAGTGTCGAGTATTCTGCGCAGTATTTTTTGTCAGCTTGGTTTACAAACAGGACAGAAACAGTAATTTTTGTTTTCTCAAAAATTTTAACCGTCCTGAAATTTAAAAGCTTATTTTTTAAATTTAGACCATACAAATAAATAATTAAGGGTTGTTTTTCTAAGCCGAAATGGGTGAGCTTTAGAATCTTATTATAAAAGTGGCAATTGCTTGAATGGTGCACTGCTATAAATTTTAATTAGTGGATAAGAGCCAAAAGAAGCTGTTGTGATATTCAGATGGAACTACACTCCCAACACTACGTTTAGTACACGCATTGCGCCACTCAGAAGTCTGAACTTTACTTTAGTCTTACATATTTTTTCTTTATTCTAAGCTAATATTAAGTCATACATTTTCATTGTACAAACATCTATCTGTGAGCCCGTAGTCCTTTTATTTGCGTTAGGCGCTCAAAAATATACATCATTTTATTTTAAATCGTTTAACACACCCGCAGTTCAAAAGGTTCCATTATCATAATTCTAACAAGGGAAAAGAACAAAACGCGTGCAATGCTTGCTTATAATAAAAACAATGGGTTCGTCCCACGCGTGCCTGAATGTTTTAGCGGACTCAACCCTTGTTTCGCACGCGCAAAACATTTTTACTTTACTTTTTTCGCCACTAAGGATTGTTCTCTTTGAAAAATTACTTAGCACGTCGGGAGTCGAGAACTTTTAATAATACATATCAGAGTTCAACAAACACTAACTTAGTAACAACTATTAAAACAATCTATAAAAATAATAATTTCAAAAATACTAAGCGGCCCGCGTTACATTCTTGTATTTTAGCGTCCATATTTCAAATTACAGAAAGAATTTCTAGAAGCACAATTTATGAAAGTAATATTAGACCGAAAATGGCACGTTACATCCGAACGTGGGACTAAACAAAATCACATTATGATGTTCGCGCCACACAGGTGCATTGTAGTGAAGTCTATTTTATATTCTCGTATCCATTTAGAAGGAAAGCGCGATAAGCGAAATTGCCTTGCTTTTATAACAAGTACGCCACTAAAAAGAACCACCGAAAATGAGACGCAGATTGGTCCGTGGAATACCGGGTCGTACCATATTGCGCTTGTAATATTTTGGTGCCGCAACTTTCATAGTGTCATTCTTGCGTTTCATTTAAAATGTTATCATTTGAGCAATAATCTCATTGCCTGCTAGAAATTGAGTGCGATTAAACAGTACCGAGAAATAATTTGTCAATATAAAATTAGAACATTACGTCGAGATGGTCAAGTCAATTACAGGTGGCTTAGAAAGTTATGATCCCTCACCAAACAGGAGACGTAGATTTATCTGTGTTGGCTTCGATTTGCTTATTTTGCGACGCGCATTTAAAATTGAATTCATTAATTTCGAAAAGTTTGTCGTGGACTAAATTACAGATGAAGACGAGTTGGTGCTGCAAAGTAATTTGACTCGTAACATTTCTCGTTTACGGGTGTAATTTAACTGCGACAGTATTAATCAAGTTGATGCTACATCAGTAGCCCCATTTGTATGTAAGGTTTTTGAAGGTAATTTGGAACCACCGTTGTATTTTTTTGGAACGAGACGTATACTGATGATTAAATAAGCCCGAGTTCGGTTATTGCACACTTTATTATACATTTTGCAGTGTTATCGCGATTATTATTTCTGGCGTTGAAATCCTGGTATTCATATTACGTTTGACAGCCATGCAATCATATAAAATTGTTTTCATGTATCAACTAGTGCAGAGACGAACGCCAACTATTTGTCAGGATGATTTCATCAACAAAACATCATACATCTACTAAAAACATATTTACTTACAGACACACTACCCTTAACCCAAAAACAGAGACATAAATTATTGAATACGATATCATATTCACTGAGTTCGAAAAAAGAAAAAAGAGATACGAAAAATCGAATTCCCTTTCAATAGTCGTCACGTACTCGGGTCCACGTTCGCTTTTCGTCCAATATTTAGTATGCACGTACTTAAACGTGATTGGTGGAACATCCCGAAGGCTTTGTGTGGTATTTGCAGTACTATCACGTGTACCCTGTTGGCTACGTGACGTCACACTACCTGGCCGACGGCACCAACATTTGGAGCCATCAGTATGTAAAACAGATTGTCGGCTAAAGAACATAATTCGGAAATCTTGGCTGCTTTTTGGGGTTTGATAATTAAGGGACCCAAATTATTTTCCAAATTTGGGTATGAATCCAAATTAGGTATATTGTTGGTAAAATGTACCGACCGTAGATTTCGTACTTTTCAGATCCTAGGTCTTATACATCTCTAAGTCTGAATTAGGTCTTATGAAATAATGATACATACCATTGAAACACAACATCACGCCTGTTTCGCCGAAGGGGTAGGCAGAGGTGCACAAATAGTAAACCAATATTTTTCCAGTTGTGTATAGGTCCCAATATAAATGGGGGCGAGCCTAATGCCATCAATCGAGCACAAATCCAGACTCCGTGCTGCTACTGAGAATTACTTACTCAATAGAAAAACCTTGAAACACTATGCCCGACCCGGGATCTGAACCCAGGGCCTCTTCTTCAGCAGTCGCGCTTAGCCACCACTAGATCGACGAGGCAGCATTATGTAAAATACTGCATTTAAATAGTGTTTTCTGACTTTATTTGGTTAAATTTTACGATACAATATAATTTTCCTGCACAATTTATCAATTCAAGGATACCAGTGAAATTTTATTTTATTTTAAACATTTTCTTACAGGTCATGATTTATAGAAAAGGATAAGTAATATCGGAAGAAAATAAAAGCTAGGATTAAATGGGTACCGATGGCTCCAGTGAGCTCGATTGCTGTTGCTTTTGTTCGATAAAACATACTGCCTTTTATCTTTTAAGAAAACATGAGCATTCCCGCACTTTGTCTTGTGTCATCTGCCCTATTGTTTAACCAATGAATGAGACATGAACTTATACGGACACTGGGAATTGTGGTCCTTTTTCATATTTAAGCGCTATGAAGCTATAAAACCTGATATACCTATACACGATATAGTAGTAGTAATGTACATATTACACGAGTGTGCCGACATAAGTCTTTAGACAATTATTTTTTTAGACATTTATTTTACAATAACCGTTCTGATTTTCTACTCTTACGATATATCTAAACAATACAAAGGTAACTGTATACTGTTGAAACCAGATCACAAACAATGGATGTCAAGATGTTTGAATCACAGAATTAATAGGACAGCAGCTTGCACACGATAGTCGGATCTAATTGCACAACCTCCGCCGTATCGGGTTGATTAACCGATACAGATTATTAAGGGGATTGCTCACGGCTCCACATTCGTTCTGGCGGTAGGCCAGCGGCGACACTACGACTAAGTGTTGATCATAGGGCTGACTAACGCGAGATAGTTTAATTGATAATTTATTTGCTGTAAATCGTTTTAGAATAAATTGGAAGGGACAGAAGTTGTAGGTTTGAGTTATATTTATTACAAAACATTTCTAGTAAAATATGAGTGGATATTAGAATCGTAGAATTCACGGCTTCGTAGCGATGAAAGCCCTTCATTATATTTTGTGTTTATTGGAAATCAATCCGTTCGTTGATTCTGATAAACTTTAATAATTGTTTCATTAACTCTTCTTGTTATAAGATCAATAACATGTCTTTACGTTACTATACCAACATAAACGTCCGCATAAGTCTATTACTCCTTGTTGACATTGAACTTAATATTTTCTAAAGTTCAGTATTTTATTTCCGCAAGAGAAAGTTAAATCCACTTTCGCCACAATATTGAAAATATCGAAATTTACGACGAGAAAAGCCGGTCAACCCTATCGTAAACACAATGGTGCCCGCCCACTAAGTCGACTGCTGCAAAATATGAGTACAGCTGTCATTGGTCGATGTTAGCGAGCCAGTGTGACTATAGCTTTATGATTTATCAGGCGCTAAGGCAGATAACACTAATCTCACTAATAAAGATGAGGGATGATTAAGATATTCAAATAAAATATTTGGAATGTAATAAAAAAATGTTAGCCATTATTTATTTTTTAACAAATTAATTTTGTGTTAAGTTTTGTGAGCGCGGAAGACGGAGGAATGAGACAGTGGATCTGTAAAAATTAATTTTAAATATTAATATCCACAATAAATTGTCGGTAAACATACTTAATTTGTCACTCAATCATCACTCACTGAGATGAATTCGGTTAACACACAAACTCTCCTTTTTGATCAACTCGTAACTAATCTACACTGCTACAGATATCATTCTTACCGAATTTCACTTAAAGAGGTCCATATGGAATAAGACCAGTCAGCTGAAATTTATGGAGACAAGGGAAAACCTTGGTGCACTCTCATACTCATAGTCTGATAGCAAGATAAATGATTGAGAAATGCTCACCCATTTTACTATAATAAAATAAGTTCGGCTCGGCTCGGCTCCGTTCGAGTTTAAAACTAGTCATCCCCGATTCACCCGAGTAAAACCGGAATACATAGTAAATAAAATGGTCAACCATTCACAGTCGGACCTTAGCAAGAGTTGCTTAACCTCGCAGATCGACTGACCTTCGAATAACTATGTAGCTACGAAGTCTACGAACCCTTGAATTTATTACTTACCGTAAATCAAACAACCAATGTTTGTAAATAAATAAAAAATATAGCTCTGAAATTAAATACAAGCAACAAATTAAATATGTTTGTATAGGTATTTAAATATGAAATATTTTTATAGTTAAACATAAACACGTTCACAATTTATTTGTTTAGAGTAAAGAACCGGAACATTTATACATTGACCTACGAATAACTAATTTGCTACGACGTAGTCGGTAGGTATAATAATTATAAGGAAAATGTTGGATTCGTTTAGCTTGAAAATACTTAAGTATGTAGTTTGACTAGGACAGAACCTACTTTATTCATCCGACGACTTTATGTAATTTAAGAATTTTCTACTAAGTATGATAAATGATAAAATGTGGACAGTGCCGGCAGTTGGCGGTAGAGTGCTGAAGCTAACCCGCCTCCCCGCCACGCCATCATAGGCGCAAGCAGGCATGGTGTGGTTTTTTGTGGATAACCCTCGTGGACCAGCCTTTTCGTTTCACGGGGGAGTCCTACATAACCCCTCATCTCCCAGCGGTGGGAATTGCGTAACGCATTTTCCACACTTTATAAAAATATAGTCTCACAGCCAATAAGGCAATTTTTTTATGGTGTCTCTCTACTGTGTATCTTTGTCATTATGTGTATATTTGTCTTAAGGTGTCTAGTCTGGTGACATTTCAAATCAACGTACACATCGATATAACTTCTGAATCACGAGTATAATAATACTGATGCGGTAACACTAACAATAACTGTAACCACCCGCCGTTCGATACACAATCAATAGGGTTGACTTTTCTAATTAAACCCTTTCGCGGTCCAACTAATAAAATAAACCAAGTCATAGTAAGGTCGCAATATAATTGGCTCACTGTTATTGGCGGAGCTCGACTTGAATACTCTCCGTTATCACTATTAGCACTTAGGTCTCGTGATACTCGCACAGGACCTGAATAGAAATGATGTGAAAGGGGTTCTCGGGCCTTCTCCCCAGTTTCATGCTCATGCGTGTCACGGACGGACCCCGCTCCGAATAACTCGGGTTTCGGTCTATGTAAGTAATCGTTTGTTTTATTATTTTCTTGCGATATTATTTTTATACGAACAGACACTTCTCTTCTGTCAAACACCGCTCTAATTACATCGTTCGCGCAGAATGAATGCTGCCACCAACTCGTGTTTTCTTATTCCCCATTAAATATATAAGTTCAAAACGTGAGGAGACAGCTGCTTATGAAATCAATTTCCTCCACAGTTCTATGTTTGAACATAAATCTGTTCTACACAATCTTCGCTCGAAAATACGCCATTTGAAAAGATTAAAGCGGGTCTGTTTCGATAGACAGTCGTAAATAGATCCTTTTTGGTGCAAAATTCCTTTCATCAATGTATTTAGTAAGTACCATCGTGGAACGTTTTATCGTCAAAGGCCGCGTAGAGATGAACATCAGATAATATGATTTATATTTTTCAAAGAAACATCGCAATTGAATACATCTTTATAGTTTTAAAGCATTTGTTTTATACTCAAAGTTCAATGGCATAAAATATAACGTTAATAAAGTGTAAAATAACCAGTAATTTGTTTGAAATTATAAATACTTGCCAGATTTTGTGAATAAGTTTTAATAATAATTCGGATATTAGTAGTCTTCATTCAAACATTCGGATGTGAAATTAGTTTTGTGTCGTATCTGTTTGTTTAAAATCAAAATATGTTATTTGACGCGCATATGTGTAAAAACCCTTCATAGTAAACCCCGTGTACTTTGGTAGGAAGGAAAACAAAAGAGAATTATTCAGAACATTGGCTTCATTTGGCTAGGTTTAACGCAACATCGGTAACTTCGTGAAAGCTTTTAAAGTACCAGCGTGTACTTATTGGTCGACTAATCCTCTTGCGGTATATGTAAGCAGTAGCATCGACAGAATCAGTAAAACTGCATAGAAAATCGCTCGTATATAGAATAAACAGTTGACATTATTGACTGCATTAACTGTAATACTAAATCTATGTCTACGGGTATACATTGAAAATTTACTAAATAAAAGCTATAGGCAATTACAGACGCATGAAATTTGGGACAAGAATATCCAAGGCTTACGCAAATATTAGGCTAAAACTCGAATCGAACCTGCATCTCCTAACGCAGCAATAGTGACTTATTTACAGTACCAATCAAGTCCATATTACATTTCTTTTTCGGTTCTTGGTGTCTAATGTTACGAAGCAGTTGTGACATAAAACGTCATACTTGTCGAAGACAGTTTTCATTTTGTTGCAAGCTGTTACAATGTAATATTAGTACACAAGTGCAGTAGAGACAAACTAATGGTTTGTGTATTTTTACTGGTAGAGTTACGATCAACTCCTCATTGAAGCAGTAAAACATGGCCATTCCGAATGATTCATAAGTTTCAATGTTGGGTTCCTGTTGTCGATATTTTAACTTTTGATTCTTGTTGTTTATATTTTATCTTCATGTGAATACAACTTCATTTTTGTGTTAGTAAGGTTTTCAAAGTTTAATTAATTCCTCATAACCTACTTGGTTTGCATTAAAAGGAACCGTCAGTTTTTAAAGGCAGGTTATAGCTAAGAAGTAATAGCTTTTGTGATAAAGGAAACAATGAGTATTGCTAAGGTGATAGAAAAGAATTGAATAGTATGGCATAATATGAATTAATATTATCAATATAATAAAAAATGATTGCGTACTCTATATAAGATAATTACAGTATAAGTCGCTAAGCATTTTGCGTTGCTATCTTTCTTTAAATGCCATAAGAAAGGCCTATGTCCATGATGATGATCTTTCTCTAATAAGCGGTCAAAACTGGCACGCAGTCTCGAATACGGCACCAATGTGTGAGACAATAATGTCCCTCCTGCCATACTAGGCCGGTGTACACTGTAGTGACACACGGAGCTATTTCTGTCCGTGCGTTACAAATGCGATCGCATAATATTTTATTTTCAGTGCGTACTAGTGTTTATTCGTAGATGACGCGAGAGTCCGCCAGTGACTGTTCGCCCGTCAAATATGTAGAACAATCTGTTGTGGAGACAGTCATGTTATAGCCGGCCCACTTTTGAGTAATGGCATCGTTTCGTCATTTGTGTTTGTCTGTATGTATGCAGCAATGATTCCCTGTTGACATAATATACTAGTTTTCTTATTATTCAAAAGAAATGCCTAAAATAAGTGATACGTAGCTTTTTGAGTGTGTTGAATAAGTGTCGTTAAAACCTAAGTAGCAGGACCAACACGTGCCTGAAGCTCGGGCGGATTTAAATACTTGATATGTCAAAGTTTATGTTCAATCCATTTGCAGCTTACGTGTTTGTTCAAGAAGTTCAAAGTCAACCAAGTTTACAATAAGGCTTTACTAACTTAGTGGTACAGTGTTAGCTGCATTATGGATGCACACTGCCCGTACGATAAAGTTCGTGTTACACGTCGGTTCGGTGGTAATTCAGTGTGGTACACAATGTCCAATATAACGCGTTAGCCACGCTCGAAACTACATAAGTACTATTACAGTATCTAAGGGGTTCAACGAAGCATCGGTCGTGTACGTCCGTGAAAATATACTTACGCACGTTCGTTAGTTATGGGGTGAGTTGTGGCACATTAGGTACAAGTAAGTAAATTTAAACTACTAACAGTAGGTACCTATGTATATCATGCCTGTGAACGTGCGAGTGTAGTTATAAAAGACTAAAAGGGAAAGTCGTAGGTCGTTATAAAGTCCTCCTACGTGTGATAGATTATTTAGACAGAATTAAATTTAGTTGGTACAAGTACCTACTTATACAGGGTTAGTTGTTTACACAATACTCTTACTTCTTGGTATTTACGCTTACGTTTACGTTAAAGTATTTACACAATAGTGTCGCGGCTCTATTTCGCTTCATGAAACATATTATTTTAAAAATAATGTAATTTTCAATGTCGTTGTCTCCGAACGTGCGCCGCCATGATTCCATTTGTTCTATCTATCTAAATGACGTACCGTTTTACCCGACATTTCCTTGAAAATTATGTTTAGACATTTGGCGACTACTTTGTACTACGTAGGTACCTACCGCGTTCGCTTTCAAAACATTGTCTCACGGATTTACGATCCCATCTAAATATTTTGTAGGGACATCTTTATGTGGTTCGCTAACGGAAAACTTCTAGAATATGTTTTTTATATCGCATTGTGTGGAACCGATGATATCTGCGAAGATATTATTCTTGTAACCTTGTCACTACTTATGCGTGGAGCGACTTGTCATTGAGTGGCGTACTTTATTATATTCTCAAACAATTTACTCTGACATTTGAACACATGTAGCTGAAGTTGATTGTTCTTTTTTCAAGTTTCACAACTATAACAACATCAGATATTTTATTTTATAACGTATAGGGATGTTGCATGATACCTTAGTGGCAAATAAACGATTTGAGTTTGATACAAGATTTAGTATTAAAACGAAAGCTATCATCTGTATCTACATAATACATAAACACAACGTCGACTAAATATCTTCCCAGCCGACATAATTAAAGCACCTATCCATTATTTGCAGGTAATTTATCACAGCCGGGGCGCCGACTGGGATTTTTTCCACGTCACCGACCACGAGGTTTGAAAGCTAAAAAATAAGTACTAACCCGGCTTATGTAGGCGGGAGATTGCGAAACAAATAATAGCTAGTAGCGAACTTCGTAGTAATTTTAAGTCAGTGAACGAATCGGAACTATTGGGGTGTAGGAATTGTGAATCGAAATGCGCTCGGTGGAGCAGAAAGACAAGGATGTGCCTATTTAAATTAATTTCGATGCGAAGCTTGCTTGGGTTATCGCCAGGAAACGATACTGAATGTGAGTCGAATGAATGTTCCAAATACATGTCGCCTATCGTTCTAGCTAACGATTGTGACACTTTTTTTCGGGACTAGCCCACCACTCGTGCCCATCATTGTGACTCCTGTAAGCCAGGATCTACAATGATAACCATTGAGAACCATCGAGGCAATGAAGCTCGAGGCGTCCCAGAGAAATGACTCGACTGTCTTGGAACCCGCAACGAAATTAATCATAAAAGAATATATAGGAGGAGTAGGAATAAATGTTTAGTTGCCACTTCCCTCCATAGCAAGCGGGAGACATAAAGACTAATATGCCAAAAGCATAATAAGGGATCCACAACTGAGATAAGCCCAGTCGCCAAGCACCACGGGTAAAAAAAAAAGTTAAAAACTAATGGGTCCTAGCTGTTATTTTGATTCCAATAGTAGGTATGGCAAAAACGTCTGAAAGCACGGAAGTTTGTTCTGATCGCAACAAGGTCCTCATAATAAATTACACCGGATGTAGCATGTATGCTGTCTAACAAAGTATTACGTTCATTCTGCCATAGACCACACTCCCACAGGATATGATGTGCAGTTTGTGACACTTGCCGATTTAATCGGTTGTTTCAAGTTACAATATTATTATTCATACCGAAATACTCGATTTACTATTCGATACAAATGTAATCGATACCTACAATAGTGTATGATACGTGTGCTTATATCTGCCTACTAAAATTAACTGAAGGATGCTTATTTAAAGACACGTAGATTGTTGGTAATATCTCTATCTTACGTGTTCTAATTACGTCGTTAATAAAATGTAATTATCCTAGATATTAATTAAGATTTTATTGTAACTTAAAATACCTATATATGAATTTACAATAAAGTCTAAAAATGCCCCTGAAATATTAATGTTATTGTCATCGTCATAACAATTATGTAATTGTTATGACGATGACAAGTCAACTAATTCAAGAATAAGGTCGCTATCAATCAGGGACGATACAGATATTAACACAAAACCCTTCTTTGCGTCACGCAGTCGGGTAAACACAAGTCAAGTGTACAATCCCTTTGTAATGTAACACACGGCTCTTCACCCGACGGCCGCGGGTAATGTTCCCGATTGTCAAACTATTTGGAACAAGCTCCGATGGAAATACCTTTGTTTTTAACTCGTTTCAAATAACACCGTTGGAGTAAATAATATTAAATAGGATGATGTTTCGCCCGGTAATTTAAAACGTATTTTATCGATATATTATTAATGATCAATTTATAAACAATTTCCATAGTCAGTTACTTAAGTATGAATTTATACTTAATGCACATTGTTTCTTTTTTATATTCTATGTTACTCGCAATGTTGCAAGGATTCTAATGACATTCCATACATCAAAATCGGTTCAAGCATTCACAAGTTATGGTGGAATAAAGAAACGCACCTACATACATACATGAAGCCTAAACATTACACGCCTTTTATTGGGCGGCTGTGTAAAAAAAATTGATGATCGATTGATGTGATTGAGTCGATTATACAGATACAAAAGTATCTACATAAGAACAAGAAAACTTAGTGTGTACGTATAATTCCTTAAGCTTAATTACTAACAGGATTTTTTCGAACAAAAGAAGAAACATAATCCTACCTGTAAATTACACACGTGAGCATACGATTTCTGTATTTATTAATGACCAGCCGCCAACCCTACGCTCATCATGACAACAAAGCAATATTTCCTTTGATTTAGAAACATGGAATAATCATAGTGCTTCGATTAACGTCGTGTCCTTTCTGAAATTGTTTAGGAAATTACTTACTAATGGACATCCATCTTCCTTCAGGCACTTTACAAAATAACTTTTTACTAAGAAAAAGTATGTAATTTACGGGGCTTAAAATGCTACGGGGACGCAAATTAACACGGCGAATTTAAGTTCTTGAATGAGGAAATTATATATTTTAAGAAACACGATCGCTTTTATTCGTTTTGAGAATGTTTTTGACGTTTTTGACTTGATATTAATAATTATTTTGTTCATTTTGTTGTGAGAGCAATGTTTAATTTTTTTCCTTTCTTTTTGCTTGTGGCGTTCGAAATACGAAATTTTGTTCTAGCATTCAAATACGTACATTCAAAGCAAGGGCGCCAACGTAAAAAGTTTCGCACCCGGGGGAATATTTCAAATTTAAAGGCTCTTTTTTTAAATTTGCGCGCAGAACTCAACGTTTTTAAACTCTATTTTTACTGCGTTAATTTTGCGCATAGTACTTAATGAATACTCTTTGGTGCTTCATTTACATTCTAACTGTCCCTGTGTTTTATCCGTCAGTTATTTATTTTGGGAACTGTTAATTAGAGTATAAGTGTTAAGATAATAATAATATGTAGGTACTTAAATGCAGCATTAATGTAGTTTTTTAACTTTTATGACTTATGTTGAGTTTCCAATTTGTTCGTATTATAATATTTCAAACACTAGTTCAGATCTAAATTCGACGATGAGCTGTTTTAAATCGTTACTGTCAGACTCCAATTACCACGTTCCGTTGGAGTGATCAATTTATATACTTTATATAAAAAAATAAACCTATATCATAATTTATTATTTACTATATATCTCGGTTATACTCACGTGTGTATTCGGGAATGCCCGGAGCATGCCGCCCGGATGGTCACGCGGCGGAGTACTCCGCCGCGTAACCAGCTCATGAATAAGGGCTCCGTTCGAGTTCGAAACTAGTCGGGCATTCCCGAATACACACGTGAGTATAACCGGGATATATAGTAAATAATATGGATAACACTCACGGAAGTTATTATATATCATAATAGTTAGTTGAGATTTATGATAAAAACATTTTGGAATTATTGATAGTATTGAATTTTATTTGCTTGCTCTCTTTTTGCTTTCCTCAAGTATACATGAGGCTGTATAAGTGCTAATTATTAGGTACCCACTTTAAAAAAATACATTATTATACTGCTTAATTTTTAATCTCGTTGCCTTTAATACGTTAGAAAAAAGCGGCCAAGAATATCAAATGTCCCAACCAAACTAAAAAGAGATGTATCAACTATAAAACAAAAGAATACACGCCTCGTTTCCACCGTTCTAAAATGAAAAGAGCGAAAATATAATATTTTATTGTACCTATTCAATTTTTTAAAGCCTACGTTTTAGGTTAATCCGTGCTCCCGCTACGTGACCGCTCCAGCGAGGCCTACGCAAGCAAAAACGTCACACGTACGTAGGCACAGGTCCCAGGCTACAATCTTGTGTATAACTAATATTCTGCGTAAAGGTAGACAAATATACCATGTACGTAGACAGGTACCTAATCTACTTTATAATATGTTGCGTTCTAAAAAAGAACGTTTCGAACACGTCGTTGTTCATTTGTTTTTACTAGTCTGTATGAATGTTTTCGTTTTTAGGTTGAAATATTTTTGTTGTAGTATCTATGTTGCTGTATTTGAGGGTTGAGTAGGGATACTTTAACCCTTTACTTGTTTGGTACAAAAATCTGATACCAAAGAGTCTCTTTTATGACTTTTTAATCGATTGAGCGACCATAATGAATGAAAAATCATATTTTCATTTATTTTAAATTATTGTTTTATATCGATTGAAACTGATATAATTATTATGCTACCAAACCAATTAAATGCTTATTAAGTCATAAAACACGATATTAAGCTTCAATGTTTTCGCGAATCGTAAATAATGTTCAGAAATGAAATTGAATTATTTATCAGTATTGTGGACCATTAATTTATATACCTATAATCAGGAAATGATGATAATTATGTAAATCAATCTTTTGCGTAATATAAATAGATTCAGATTTCAGTTTGGTTTGCTGGCCGAATGTTGCCATAAATTACTATTTATAATTATAATCTGTGTTTTGCTGTAATAAACAAACACATCGTGCACGTGTTTGAATAAAGTTTTTGTACGTTTTATAGCGCACAATCATCATTGGAATTGCATCCTTATACATAGAGAAATATAGTTCAAATCAGAATGATATTAGTGTCTGAATAGATTAAAATAATTAAATGTAATGAAACCGCGTCCGTTTATTAAAACCTCAGACTAAAATTAAAGTTTAATTTTTCACAAGTCTTCAGATATTCAGCCACAGTCTTCACAAAGAACAGCTGACTCAGTAATAAAAAAAAACTAACAAGTCACTGGCAGTACAACAACGTTTGAACAAAAAAATAAAGTTGTATATTTAGATGAGCTCCTATTAGTTATTGCTAATAAATTAGTCCAAGTAGGACAACATCTTTCGACAATAGACTATCATAATAACATAGTAAGTGCGTCATATTTCATGTTGTATCACGATTTACGACAAACGCTGAAGAAAAATCGTATAAATATATTGAACATGTGACCGTTACTCCAGCTGCGTCTGAAGATGGTTTCCGTGAAATGTTTGTATTAAATATTCAAATAAACAGACCTGGGGTTGCCAGCGTCGGACGGGTTAGCTCCAGCAGCTTTTATGGAAGTTATAATATTTAAAGGTTATTATGCTGGGAAGCGGCGCAGCGCCGGTAAATCGGTCACCGGCTTTCTATTACAATCGTTTAGTTTTTATGTTATCATTCTGCTACTAATTTATAGTAAAGTGAAAATAGAAAGGCCTTAAATATTTAATAAACCTTCATTTAAGTCCTTCTTTATAAAATATTTTTCTAAACACGGTCTAGTGTTCGAAGTGAATGAAAGATAACAGCTTAATTATTTTCAAGTCAAATTAAATTTGACCCAAAATTACAAAATGTTTTTTTATATATTTTACGTAGGTATTGAATATAAGTACTTATCTAGGTATATTAATTTTGAAATTATTTTATTATAATTGATAATAGTAGGAAATATGTATAATATATAATATAAATTAGGCTACAATAAATAAATAATGTCTATTGTTAATGTCTTTGTTTAAAGTCAATGACCTTTAATACTGGCTTGTGTAATGGTACATTGTAATATAATTTAAAAACAATCAAGTCAAGACGTGGCCCGTTGCGCCAAGCCTCATTAATCAATCTATCAACATGTCAATACTACAGCATCTATTGCGTAGGTAGATACTCTTTCGTCGTAAATAATAATCATATTCACTGAGGTATTTTTTATCATAAACTTCAATATATTTGAGCGCTACAATTTAAAAAATGGAAGTTTGCCATTTTGATTAACGATCTGTCAAAGTGACATTAGTTTGACATTAGGTTTTAGCGCTAGCACAGGACTAGCAAACAATGAATTGGGATTTCTTTTGTTTTTAAATGAAATTCTAAAAGTATAGTGTTTCAAAGCCTTTATTTATTATAAAATTCCTAACAAAAGCTTTGTAAATATCTATTGTACAGAAACATTCCTTTAATGTTTCATACGTGAGCGCTTTACAATATTATGTTGCACTAATGTGCACGTCATTGGTGATTTAATTTCTAAAATCGCTTTATGTAACATTTATTTGACCTATATTTAAATCTAAATATCAGTCCATAAACTTATTTTTAAAACTGGCTTATTTGAAATGGGAGGTTTTATGTTTTGCAGAAATCTACAAATTGAAGATTTGGACAAATCTTATTAACCTGCAATACTTATCTAAGTATATATTTATTTTGTATTCCATGTTCACATAAAATGCTAATTTACTTTTTTTTTAAATAATTATCACCAAGGAGTAAACAAAGGAATGTTTCTACATCAAATAATAACAACAACAGTATACAGTGAACTTACAAATAGCGCACTTGGCTCCTTTTCAAACAAAAAGCAATTACTAGGCATTACGTGAATATAGCGCGACTACATTTTCTATTAAATGGAAGTGAATGAACGAGGTTTCGAACTCTTTGCAAAGTACTTTCAATAGTTTACAGTCATGCCTCGATAGTGCTGTAGTAAAAGTTGAAGAATGTCGTCAAAGTTGACTCAAAGTACCTATACTTGCTTAATAAACATTAAAAGTACTGTTGTATTCTGGTTTGACGATATAATCATGTTCAATATTAGACACCTATTTCAATTCTGAAGTATGAATCGGTGCTTTTTTTAAATAAGTTTTATTGTGTCTAACATTTGAATTGAATATTTTACACTCCTTGAAAAAGATAAAGATATGATGAAAGAAGATTATGTCTATCATAACTGTTTAATATATATTGTCATGACTTGTGGTTCATCTAGATATCCTTTTTGAAGGCATTGCTTGATAGCTCTCAGAGCTTTAAGCAATTGTGGACCCTAAGCAACAAAACAATACTCGCATTTAAAAAATAAATATCGATGACCCTTGTCTCACTGTGCACTCGCTTACAAATACCTCTAAGCAAACTGACAAAATAAGGTACCAAATCTTTCTTCATTTACTTGCTACAAACATTAGGCCATAATCCGGTAGTCAGTTTGCTTGGCGATTTATGTGTGCGACACAAAGCAGCACAGGCGGTTGCAGCCAGAGATGTCAGAGGCTACAATATTAGAATTGTGTCAGACAGTGCATCCGTCCTTCAAGCTCTACAGAACAATACCATAACCTCTGTCCTAATACTGGAATGCCACAACGCACTCCAGTCCATCGCAGACACAAACAACGTAACCCTGCAATGGATTAAAGGACATAGCAATTCAATAGGTAATGACGCAGCCGATGAACTGGCTAAAAGGGGATCAAGAACGGCGGTATATGGACCGGAACCACTACTGCCGATACCCCTGGCACAAGTCAGATCTTGGTTGCGTCTGAAAACAGAACAAAACCACCAAACAGAATGGAGGAACGGTGTAGGTTGCAGGCAGACAAAGAATGCAATTCCGGTGTTTTCGAAAAAGTTTGCCCGCAACCTCACCAGACTAAACAGGGACAAAATCCGTATAGTACTAGGTACAATAACCGGACACTGCCCGCTAAACAAACACCTTTTTACCATAGGTGTGACGAACAGCCCTCTATGCAGAGGCTGCATGGAGGCAGAAGAAACGCCACAGCACGTACTCATGGAGTGCGGAAGTGTGGACGATCAACGGGCACGCATTCTCCAGCGTCCAGCATCGCTACCGGAAGCTTGCAGCAACCTGAAAAGGCTGCTCGCTTTCTGGGGCGAGCTGGGATGGCTGGAGTAGAAGAAATAAACCCACCACGCACAATGGCCCTTTCAAGCGGCTAAGTGCGGAAAATGCCCAGCCAAAACAAACAAACAAACAATGTGTGCGACAATGTAAACATGAGCTGAACAGCGGCTATTATGACAGCGGCCATCAAACTTTATTGGATGCGTCCATCAATAAAGTTATTTCAAGTGCTCGCCGAGTGCAAGACCTTTACGAGTCCACACTAAACGTGGTTGTGTAAACAATGTTATTCTGGCTATCAGTAGGTTAATCGATACATTTTGGCGCCTTAATCGATTGTACTTTGATGTTTTTATTAGTCGTTGCGATTCTGTTGTCTACAAAATGATTCATTCTCAGTTTTCCTCCAACTCGGGTTCTTGCTTCATTGGTATGCAAGACTGTGTGCCAGTGTGGTTAGGTTAGTTAGATTTGAACCAGAAACGAGGGATTATTCTTGGTACAAACATGCATTTTGCAGCTGTGCACTTAACGGGCATCAACTGATATTGAGACGAATGGAAACCAATCCCTAATGCCATAAAAAAAAAACAAATCACAATGTTCGAACACTTTCTTTATTTCGTAGCTACTACTTACTACAAGCTAAAACCGAAAAGAAAAGAAAATATCATATTTCGCACTAATATACTATCCGATATAAAATGAGCATCATAACGGAAAGAGCGGCTAAAGCACTTGATCTATATCGGTCCACATTATTTAGTCTGAACGTAATGCATTTCTTCACAATTGAAACGATAAGTGGAGAATTAAAAGCGTCTATGTTTACAAGAAACGAATTCTTAAATAAAACTATTGTGGTTAGTTACTCTGGCACGCAAGTACTTATTTATTTGAAAAGCGATTTTAATTGTCTTTGAGAGAGCTTCTTGTATTTATAAATGTTAACATTCTTATACTTACTACTTATGTAGTAGGTAAGGAGCAATCTTTGGTCGTCTGATTGCTCGTTATTTGCCATTATTATGAAATCTGAAATTCGAGACAGAATTATAAAACAAAACAAATAAATAACACTTAGACCATAAATCCAGTTAACCAAATGTAATAAGAAGTAGGTACCTTCTACTGCCTACCTACCTTTAAGAAAGGCTTTGTTTTTAAGTTAGCGCAATGTCATAGTTACAAAAAGAAAGCAATCTAATAATGTTAAATATTATTATTTGTATTCTTTGAAAAACATACCTCAGATTATTGATTCTCTAGATAGGTACTTCAGACATCTCAAGGGATACTCAAAACATTGATTCCAATTTCTCTCAAGATACGCCAGCCGTGGTCTGCTTACAAATAAACCAATATCTATTTCAATCAATAAATACAACCACAACAACTCGTAGACATTTCAGTGGGACATGGGTTTTCGTGGCGATATTTCGTGCAATATTGCTCAATTAATATAAGATGGAAAGACCTATGGACAGATGGGTTGATACCATAAATGCTGCGAGATCTTCAAAGGTGTGGAAAGCCGTGCCAGATGCTACGGGCGCGGGGTGGTTTAAACTCCGACACCAGGTTTTTCATCAACCTTACGATAGGAAGAAGAAGACCATAAATGCTCGAAATGCTTCAGTAAAACTTGTCTCAAAACTCGAGGAAGTTTAAGAGCTAACCTTTAATAATGATGCAAGGCTAACAACATAGCTAAATTAAGAAAACAATAACTAAATGATAACGCTAACGAATTCCACTAATAATTTGCTTCACTGGATGTGTTCATGCAAATATCGCACGAATGATATAGACTTCTTGGAAATTCAATCACCTGTAATCAGTAACAATATATTCGCAATCACATGTCTTTATCATAAACCTTAGAGACCTATTCTTCATAATAGACCACCTACTTCAATCCGCTATGTTTTCAACGGATCTACAAGTTGTCGCTGTATATGATACTGCTAGCGTCGTCGGTGAGTTAGTGCCCAACAGATGTGGGGAACGCATTCCGATTCCAACTCGACGCGGGCCCGGAATAGTCTCATATAATGACACACGGTGATTTTTTCTGTGTGTTTATTCCTTTATTTTTAAGTTAACCTTTATTTCGAACTATTTGTTCAATAAAAGTGTCACACGTATTTTAATAATTCATTCTGTTTTATGGGTTGCGTGAATGTGTGACGAATGATGAAGATTGAATATGGGTGAGGAAATTTGAGTATGTAAGAGTGCCGATCGGTTGGTACATTTTTCTCACTGATATGGGAAAAGGCGGGTCAATAAAGTGCGTTATATTCCGTATTTTATTTGGGTTTTCGCATAACTGTTTAGTTCGTCGCAGCATGTAAAACGATAAACAAGAACCCCTGAAAAAAGTATCATATAACTCTCATGTGTTTTGAGTAACTTTAAAAAGTCCACATGCCTCGTTACTTGCTCTTATCCACTTTCTGCCCTAAGTCCTCCATACGTGCATTTTTCCTGCCCCTATAATGTCATCTGACCGGGGCGCTAGTCCCAGTGTCCGCCACAATTTAGTTACCGCTCCAGCCCGCACTTTCACTTTAACCCCGTTATACGGATCCCAACGTCCACGGCCTTAGTGTTTTATCGGATCTCCGTATTTGATGCCGGTTTATCCAGCTCTAAACCAACAGCGAGCGGTTTATAGCACTTTACTTATAAAATGGTTTATTACGTTACTGTTTCTTAATCAATCCTGATCATTTTCATGAGACTATTCCGCAAATGAAGTAGGTAGGCACCTTATTTACCTGTCTTTTGATACTCATACGCGATAGGTACATTATACAAACAGCTGCAAAAATAAATTTTAAATTTAAATGTCACTCTTTACGCTAAACAGAAAGCTCCCACTGCCTGTTACCCAGTAGTAGAATGAATATCCTATTGTTGACAATTTTAATTCAAAATATTCACGAATCGTTACACAATACCGAGTGAATGCACACGTGCAATATTCGTTACATCTGAATTAAAAATAGCCAAAATATAAATACGTCTTTATTTTAAAACGTCCTCTAAATTCTTCCTCGTTTTAGCGAATACTACATCGTTCCTAATGAGTATAATAATATAGTGTGTTCAGAGGGCTATTAGTCCACTTGACAACAATATTTTAACGTACTCCTTGGCACTAAGCCCAATGTTTGACGGAAGGAAAGGAGTTAAATCGTCGCGTTTAATTGGAACAATAAGTTTGGTCACGTACATTTATTGCTTGTGATTCTTTGTTTTAGATAAAATACACAATAATTTTAAACTGCGTACGTTTTCTGTATGATACACGAATGTTGTCACCAAATCTCTTATTATTTTGTTATGCTAGCTAGCCGCTAGGTGTTTACCACATCCATATGCTATGGCTAGGAGTTCTAACTTACGCAAGTAGTAACTAATTTGTGCTTTATAAGTTAGTACGTTCTAAGACGCCACTAACCAATCATTGTGTCCGATATACGCAGTATGGCGAAATGGGCCCTCTACTTATCCTTTGGTGAATGCGTAAATTATACCAAATTTAATGTACCGTATGTTGAAAATAGGAGAGGCCTATGTCCAGCAGTGGACTAATATAGGCTGATGATGATGTTGAAAATATAAGCGGTACCCAAATAAAACCACTCGCGTGTCTGTCTACCTGTCTGCTTACCTGACACAGTCGTTTTTCTTAGAACCTGTGACTGTGTGTCTTGATATTTGGCAAGATATTGGTTGTTGGAAGTCAAATGAGAATTAGGAACAATCTATTTTAACAACTATTCGTGTACCTATTAAGATTGTTTTAAAAACTCTAAATTAGTCGATTTGTCTTTAAAAGATTTGGTATATATTTTATAATAACAATAAGTACGTAATGGGCAAACAAGGATAAAATGAGTAGGTACCAAAATAAATTATTTGGTTAATGTTCGCGACGAAGCGTCACCAATATTTTGATTGTTATTAGTATTAACTTAGAGTCATTTACAATAAAGATAATATTAGAGTAGATAGTTACGGCGATACTTCGCAAATAGCGTTTTAGCTAATAAAAACATTGTGATAGGTTTTCAGGACAGTGAGTCACTGAAAATAGGGTAATTTAGGTCTTGTTTTAATTAGTTAATAAACTTAAACTCATAAACAGGTAGTCATACACCTAGAATAGTTTAGAAACACACTGTCAAATTCCTTGGCTTGATCATGACGGTAAGAGTGTTATATATCGCGAATAGTAAGGAACCCTAGGCCTAGACTTATTCTGAATACTAGCCCCAGCCGTAGTTTCCCCTAGACACTCTTATCATCATGATTAGAAGAGGGATAGGCAGATAGATAGCTTTTGGCAATAAAATTGTAGTGAGATTCTGTGTACCAGTACATAATGGTATATAGTGCCTTATATACTTGGTATATAATGTTTAGATTGCTTAACTTCGCTAATTAAATAGACCAGCTAGTGCTTTCAGTTTATTTCATAAACCTAGCTCTTGTAGTTTTCTAGATAGTTACCTAGAAAAATAATTTTCCAACGAAATTTACAATTTTTTCCCTTTTTCATTCCACAACTTTTCAGCCGTAAGGCCTAGGAGGTACCACTATACCTCATTAGATAGGTGGGATCAGCAGAATTCCAACGATGTATGACACACCTGCGTACTGATTAGGGTATAAGTAGAATAAGCAAAAAACTGTATATTTGATAATAATTTTGTATAATAAAGTTTGTCTCGGGGAACGGCTCGCGGTGGCTCTCGTTATGGTAAAGGAGCGTCGTACCTGAACGCGCGCTCGGATCGGGTGATTTGTAGTCATCGGCAGAGCCCATTTTTTATTAATTTAGAATCACTTGAAGAATTTAGAAGCAAGTCGAGTCGTTCCCTGAAAAAGTCCTGAAGAGTTATAAGTGTTTTTTCATTAGTCCGAAGTACGAGATACCCCTTGCTTGTAAGTATAGAGATCTTCACGCTACGGTGTCATTCACAGGGATCCCTGAACCGTAGGTGCAGGACGTGAGCGCTTCACGGGTGTTGTACTCAGGTATTATACTCGACTGAAGACGCCCGTCTGGCACGTTAATGTTATTAATGTTAGATAGTTTTGGTGTATGAATAATACCTTATTATTTATTTACGTTTCGAAATTATTATCTAGTATTAAAACATGGGAATTTTAGTCGTGTTTGTTTTAATAATTACTTAATAAGCTCGTATTGTGTGCCACCAGTCGTAAAGTAAATTAAAGAAAATCTAATAATGTTACTAGTTTAGAATTTCTACACAAATCCTTTTATTCAAGCCTTTTTTGAGTAGAAACGTAATCATGTTAGAAGTTCATAATTTAATATCTAAACGGTTAGTTTTTACTTTCATTACTTTGCTAAATCAAACGTTTTCTGTTAAATTCGGGATTCTAGTTTAATTTTGGCTCTTATTAGTTTGGTTAGCAACTAATATCTAAGAATCTTTCTTGTAAGAATACTCAACCTGATTAGCAGCGTTCGGGTAACTACGCGACATCTTCTCGTCCAAAATTCCGCAGTGTCCGAAGACGAAGGTTTTTAACCAGTGTGTGTTGACAGTGATGACGTATGGCTCTGACACGTGGTCGCTAACGATTGGCCTTTTAGAGAGGCTCAGAGTCACTCAACGAGCTATGGAGAGAGCTATGCTCGGAGTTTTATTTGCGCTACAGCATCCGGAATACAGAAATTCGCCTAAGAATTAGGGTCACCGACATAGCTCAAAGCATATGCAAGTTGAAGTGGCAATGGGCAGGCCATATCGCTCGAAGAACTGACAACCGCTGGGGAAGAAAGGTTATCGAGTGGCGATCATGAATTGGAAGACGCAGCGTTGGCAGGCCTCCCACCAGGTGGGTTCTAAGGCGGAGGCCTTTGTCCAGCAGTGGACGTCTTCCAGCTGATGATGATGACTCAACCTGATTCAATTTTTCGTATAAAATACCTTACTATAGATACTACTAGCATATAAATTATATAATTATGTAAAAACTACGTATAACGATTAAATCTATACACCTCAAGAAAACGTCTTCTTTTAATATATACTTTGGGTAATACCACGTCTTTTTATACAATTAATTTCTTATCAATGTAGTTAGCGGTATAAACCGAAGTATAGAAAGAAGCGATAGAAGAATACTCAGGAATAACTAAATGAGGATCCCCGGGAACGGAGCTGGCGAACGTTGCTTGCGCTGTATCCAATCCCAAATACACGTCTGACGGAGCCTCAGAATCAACCAAAGAGAGAACCTTACTACCGAGTAATGGTACAGAGGGTACCCTCGCGTATCGGATTTGTTAATACCAATCCAAACCTGTAAGTACCTCGGCTATAAGTACCTACTCACTGTTTATTGAATTGTAAACAACGTAATTGCAAATTGTTTGGCAACTTTAGTGGAGTTTAGCCGTTGTTACCGTCGATATTTTGCGTTGAATGTGATTGATTGGGGTACGCGGCTTTATGGATACATTTCTGGTGCTTTTGTGCTAATTTGAAAAGAAATTTGGACCAGGTAATATTTTTACTGGGATTATTTGGATATTTTTATTTGGATACTCGTATATTTTCAAGTAAGTTCCAAAAATTCCAATATCAATAGAATTATTATGACAGATAAAAAACGATTGCTTTCTTAGTTCTCTTCTCTTTAGTTTCACCAGCCCAATGCTTTTCTACCATATTAAATATAATTATCTAGACTCTAATGAGATCTTAGAAAAAGTCCTTAGACTATTCTTCGTTATTTCTTTTAGTTGTTTATCACGTGTAATAAGGGCCAATTTACCAAATTAGGCTCACATATAATCTGCTCAAGACATTTAATGTTATCGGAACAGTTAAGATCTGCTACCATTGCCAATTCCAGGATCTCCTGTAAATAGCAATATATTATAATTACCTTTTTGGGAAACTAGATACCTATGTAAGTATTTCAGTATCAATTTGCATGCACTAAAGTTATTGTTACGCTAATGATGAAATGCATTTACATAATTTATTATTCTGATGAATAAATTGACATTCAGTTGGTTCCTGTATCGATAGGTTTTCTCAGGACTCACTTCTTCAAATTATTTAGTCTTATCAGTCCCTCATGAGGGTTTGAACTGTTTGTAGAGTTATCACCATAGAAGTAAAAAACATTTTCAAGGTACCAATAAATACTATCATAGTTTCGTAACCGCATTTACTTTTTATCAGCGTACCATGTTTACAAGCTTTAGTCCCCTCACGGCTACAATATCCAGATACACCATACAGGTGTAGCTTGTCTGAAATGTTTGCTAAAGGGAACTCTGGGCCCGTTTAACCAACAGGGTTTGGCTTTCCACATCAATGAAGTTTCCACATCACATAATTTCTATGTAATTACACAGTGTCAAGTGTCATATCTGAACCTAGCGTGGTCTTTGTTGTTTCGTGTTAGTACCGTGTGATTTGTGGATACGTTTGGCAAGTGATCGTGTCGTCTGATGTGTTTTAATTAGCTGTTACCAGTAGGTATAATTATATAATAAATATTACATTAAATACATTTCACTGAATGATTAAAATTCTCCTCTTTTTGTACATACAGCAAGACAGCTAAGAAATTATACACAACGGTTGAATGAGTTATAATCACATTGCCATCACATCTGCCGATTTGGGTTTACTGCAAAATGAAATATTATAGCATTTTTAAGAAAAATCCTAGTAGTATGCAATCTTAAGCCGCTGGCAAGCTACTCATTAAACATACTTCAGTCGACTGTTAGCTATCACTCTCCCTCTAAGTAAAGTTAATATAAACCCCGAACGAACATTCGGATAACAACAAGTCAAACAATGAAATATTAAAGCTTCTATTTTTGTACGTAATTTAATTAACGAATTTCAATATTATGATTCGTATTACTTGTAAAAGTCGTTCAACTTACCTAATATATTTGTTTTCATTAATAGAGGTACATTTTTGTAATAGTGTTCTACAAAACACGTTGTTTTGATAACGATTATATTGTTGCCAAATTGCTAGAATGTTGTCATAGAATTTCGGTTTCTAGAATTTCTATTTGTTTCGCGTCTTCAATAGATTATTTTACAAGAAAAAATTGAATATCTTTAAGCTTGTAATTACTTCAGTGGTCTTCCAAAACATGATTTTCATTGACAAGATTAAGAAAATAAATACATAATTCGTATAATTATTTTTAAGTTGATAGAGATGATTTATTCTTTTGAAAGATAGAATATTACTTAGTGTTATTTTTGTAAGTCAGTTTTGCCGCATCAAAACTAAAATATACTTGCTTGTTTTGGTAAAACTAATCAAAAGGCATTCCTAGAAGCATAGTAACTAAATAATTGTAACGAGAATAACATTAGATGTGTTAATGTGTGGTAAAACCGAAATAAAAATTGCTTATAGGTCGTCAACCTCGGTGCTATACAGTATGAAGATTATTGGCTCGTGTAGAACATCAAGATTTATCTGTTTAAGCTTCGTGATGTAGTGTGTAGTAAATGATTTACAGCAACACCTACTATCATCGTCATGGGTTTGAGGTGGTGTGTCATTAAATGCAAGCGTGTGTGACGTAGGATAGTAATTTATTTTTCATTTATTAGTATTTTAGTATGAACTGCCAGGGTTTTTGTCAGACTAGGTTTTGGGATTATTGACAGAAACGTCACGACCTTTAAATAGTGTTTTTAGTTTAGTCTTTTGTTTTATTGTGTGGCTACAGTTTTAATTATTCTTTCATGAGACCTTTCTAGACCAAAGGTGTTGCGGATTTTTCTCTAAACACACCAAATGAAAACAGAAAGATGTTTTAATTTAATATTGTAGCCAGGTAATCGTCTCTTAGCTGCACATATTTTTAGCCAAAATCTTTGTACTTACTAAAGTCTGTTTAGTTCGTTTTTGGAACTTTATATTTTGGATTTTATTTGTGATTTGTTTGTTGGACGTCTTGTTTTGCTTAGATAATTTTATTTCACTGATAACTACTTAAACAAAAAATAATAATATTCAGGATTTATGAAGTACCTAAGTTTATTTTTATTCCGTTTTTTTTTTCATTATCAGACTGTTGCCGGCAATACCAAAAAAACAAATAATTATTCTAGTTCTATATTAGTAAGTACGTTAATGAAAATACAAATAACATATTTAAAAGAAGATGTAAACAAAATTATTATATTATTATTTCTTCAGTTGGACAATTTCATGGAAATATTATAATCAAATCTTCAGAATTTTATCGATCTTCGTTAAAACCCATTTCATAATCACCAACATGTTCATTTATTCCGTTGTTAGGGTCGATGCCCATAAATTAATGGTATGGCAAAATTGGATTAAAGTCGTGGTGGCCTAGTGGTTGACATACCGGATTTCTATGCACGAGATTGCAGGTTCAAACCCAGGCAAGTATCAATGTGACTTTTTCAATGTCATAAATACTTTCTTAGATATTCTAAGACACCACTGACTGACGGTGACGGAAAACATCGTAAGGAAACCTGGATTTAATTATCTGAAATCGCCAACCCGCAGTGAGCTAGCGTGGTGATCAGTGCTCAATCCTTCTCTATACGAGAAGAGGCCTTTGCCCTGCAGTGGGACAGTTATAGGCTGTTATTATTATTATTATATGGCAAAATAATACCAAAAGTTAAAACCATAAAGTCAAATATTAATGGCTAGAGATATAAAATTTCCGTTCACAAGACATGTTTGTTGCCTTGTGCGTATTGGTGCGTTGCCAAGCGTTCGGATCCGATGTATGGCATTGTTCTGCGAATTCGTTTATAGACTTCATAGAACAATGCCATCAATATCTCGTTTACATATCAATCGTAGGAAAAATTAAATGTTTGTTAGTCAAGCCGTGTGGTCGGACTGTACTAGAGCCCTACGCAAAGTACATAAGTGGCAAAAGGCTCGAATAGAATGAACAATGTGTGAGGATGACATAATGTTAAATACGACTATACCTATGTGTCAACTCAATATATTTTCTTTCTAATCGTCAAGCGTTATGTCATCTATCCACTAGTTGAGATTGTTGCTATTCAAATGTTTTGTTTTACATTGTGTATAGGATTACGATTTTCAAGTAATGGGAGGCGAACCTTTAGCCATTTATCGGCCCTAATTTAAAATCCCGGCCTAGGACGTAGAATGTTAGCCTAAACATCTAATAACACTTGTAAATGGAATAACATTGGCAGACGGTAAACTAAACCTCAAAAGAATTGAGGGAGAAAACGAAAAATAAAACAATTCTTCTCTTTCGTGGACAATGTATATGTTTATGCAGTTCTAAGCGTCATGAACGATGTTTTAACATTTAGGGACATAAATTAAATTTGGTGTGATTCTCTTCGTCTAAATTGGTACACAGGCTTTTTAAACTAGGAAATTGTATCTTAATATTATGTTTAATTTTAAAGCAATGGTTAGACGAAAATGTGCTTCTATTTTTATTTAAATTCTAAAATTCACTGAAAGTCTGAGATATTACTAGATGTTTTCTCCGTGATTTAGGCTGACTGTTAATATATTTTATGAACTGAAATTTCACTTTCAATTATTTCAGGAAATTTAATATGTAAGTAATAGATTTTACATCTAGGTTACAAATATATACATAAGAATCGTGAAATATTTTATGGAACATGTCAAGAAATTGGATCTGGTAAAACCAGTTTGTGCTAAAATTTATTCGAAAATAGTTTTAAATTTATTATGCCCTATGCTATAGCCGATATGTCTTTATGGGCGAAAATGTAGTGTCGAATTGTGGCTTAAATATTATACAGTACATTTGCATATCAATTACAATTAAAAAGTAGTTCATTTAAAAAAAGGTTTATTTTTATTTTTGCAGACTACATTGAACTGCTACTGTAAGCCCATTTTACATTGAAAATATACAATTCATCATCAGTTGTCTAACGTTTATTTTATAACGTAAACTAAGTCTACTAATCAGCCTTAGTATCAAAAATAAAACACTTCAGTACTAAAGATATAGTTGCGATGTTTTCTAAGAGAAGGTGTATCGCAAATTACCGGACATAATCTCTTAATAGCCTTAAACGTGCAAAGTGGGAGGGGCCTATTCAGCCGAGACTGGACGTAAACACCGCCGATTTAACTGTACCTACAACAAAAACAAACTATTTTACTTAAGTCCGAGCGCTGAACGCAACGTGAGTAGGACCTTTCTGAACTGAAACCCAACGCTCGACCACTAGTAATGAAAACCAGAACTTTTGCGAGGGATTAATTCGTTCGCCGACGGAATCCGCAATACAGGTGATTCTGAACAAGTCACGGGTAGCGTTAGTTGCTAAACTTTCCTCAAAATAAACGCTCTGCCCTTACATTAAAATGCTTTTGACTCCGGCTTAAAATTAATAGGCCATTCATAAACGCGGCCCAATTATATTATGTTTTAATTACAAGCCTAACTTAATTTTGGAACAAAAGAGTTTCCTTATTTTTTTAAATTAAATTATGGCGGAAACTCGGTGTTACTTTTACGGGTCGTCACGAACATAAATTCAAGGTTGCTATGGCAGCATTGACCTCGATTCTTTACATCACTTTTTTGTTTTATTTACAATATTTTTTTAAGAATTAGGTAAAAAATGTTGGACATTATTTTTTGTTTACAGAAACAGGATTATCCTCATTAATAACAGAACGTACATATATTTGTAAAATTCAGGATAATTATTCTTTTTAAAATAACGTTACGACTACGTTACTTTAACGACTTAGTTCTTGTTATGTTATGCTTAGATATTATGGCTACATCGAACAAATTAAAGTTAAGGCAACAATTCTTAACAATTAATAGATAACAGTCTTCTAAGAAGACGTGGTGACCATGTAGGACGATAGTGCTTTATTATATTCCGAGTTTCGTGCGGGCCAAGGGACTGCTGAATTGAGATACTAAATTTGCTATAGTTATCAACTAAGTAGGTATATTGGAAGCGGAAGGCCGGAGATCAAGCTCAGTGGCGTGCCATAGGAGAGGCCTATGGCCAGCTGACTGAGATAGGCTGATGAGTCATTGCAAGAATATCCAGAGATAAATATTATAAACTACTTATAGTATCTGTTATGCTAAGACTTTAGAATTAAAATTATGGTCTACAAAAACTATTGCTTAAGAAGTTGCTTAGTAGGTATATATTTTAGGTATAACACGTAGACATATATTTTGTCTTTTTCTGTCATTAATAATCCTACATTGCAAAGAAAAAAATAAAACGTTAATTGTCCTTTGAAACTATTTCTTTTATCTACACAACATAGTTGCAATATTTTACTATACAATAAAATCGCAATGTCCTCTTAATGGTACAACAAATTTGAAAAGCATGTAAATGAGACGCCTGCGCCTTGCATATGTTTGGCACACATAATGGCCAATAATGTCTTCTAAAAATATAATATAACCAACACATGTGCACTGTTGCGTGGCCAAGTGCCGTTTTATTGTAGTTACTGTATTTAAAAATGATCGTGTTTCCTGTTTGTATATCTGATCTTAAACAGATGGACCATTGTCATGTAATAAAAATGTACCTACTACTTTAAGTAACATCACGCCTGTATTCCCCGAAGGGGTAGGCAGAGTTGAACATATAGTACACCCACATTTCGCCAGTTATGTTGTAAGTCCCAATGTAATAGGGGGCGAGCCTATTGCCATCAACCGGGCACAAATCCAGACTCCGTGCTGCTACTGGGAATTACCTAATGGAAAACTCAGTAACACTTTGCCCGACTCGGGATTTGAACCCAGGACCTCTTGCTCAGCAGTCGCGCTTAGCGACCACTAGACCAACGAGGCAGTCAATACCAGTACAGTACTAAGTGTGTTTCTTAAAAAAAATATCTAAATGTAAGTATGCAATTCCAATTGTGTAACACAAGCAGGGGCTTGCATACTTAGTTTACTTAAATTTTTCTTGGTAATTAATTTATCGTATAAAAATAGTGTTGTAATGATTGTGCTACATCGTTCATTGACACTGAAATCTAATAGACACAAATTCGTACAAACAACAAATTGACAAAATAGCTGATGCAACTGGAATCCAGTTAAACTGCTTCACTATAATAGCTATAGAGCCTTATCAAATTCACCTGTAATTATCGGCTTCCGTCAAGCTTGCATTTACAAGCTGAATAGCCATATCGGTAATTGCTTACGCCGGTACATTACGCTCTGGGAAACCTGTTTGTGTATCAGTAGGTACGTACTATGTTCTTGTACGTAGCTATTTGTAATTGGATGTCAAATAGGAGTATAGTTGAATGAGTTTCACGTGTGGATTAGAGTGTGAATAGCTTTTGATGGTTGTGATGCAAAATGATGATAGGAGCTTATGGATTTTAGCGAGCTAGAATGTGAGTCTAAGGTTTTTAGTACTTAGTACATCTAATAATAACTTCTTTCTTTACTCTGAGCTTAGTCTAGACTACGATATACGATATGCTTACTCACTAACATAATTATAGAAAATAATGTGCTGTTATGTATAGACTAGAGAATTTTTAACATTTACGAGTAGCACAAATTAGATATTATAAATTAGATATTCAAATGTTTTTTCGGTGTGTTATCATACCTATAGAAATGATAACGACATAAACATTGGTTAACGTTCAAAAACATGTTGAATAATATTTGTCGACGGCCCGCTCAATAAGGTAAAGTACTTTGAATTGTAAAGGAATAAAGAATCATAGAAGATATTTATAACGTCTATTTGTACAAACCTCGTTACGAAGATTCTGTTAAAGAAGCCTTTCATCTTGTTTCTTGAGATCGCATCCCGTCGAACAATACATAATGAAAGAAAAATCTGAGAATTGTAAACCCAATCAACCTTTGGACGTACTCTTCCAGAATTAAGACTTCATTTCGTTTGACTTATTTCAATCCTGCAAAGCTTGTTTCGTCAGAATTTTAACAAAATTAGCTCTGTAGCCAAAATGTTAACAATGACATTTAAAAAAATATTTATTCTAAGCGAAACTAGGCCGGCTCCGCAGAATTAGAATAAAAAATAAATCTTCTAAAAACATCTGCGAAACGCAATTAGGAATAGGCTCACAAGAAATACGTTGGATTTAAAATTTATGGGAGATGCAAACAAGTAAAAAGTTTAACTAAAATTTGTGATCTAAAGAATGATAAGAAAAGCTCTGATTAGGTACCTTAGAAAGGTAACACCGGGACCTACATTAGGTCACCGTAACTTACTCATGTTTTTTTGCTATTTGCAGGCTGCATGTTCTCTCTTCCCTTAGGTTTATGGGCTGTCCCTCGTATCATCATGTCACATTCTACGCTAGATGTAAGAACCTTTAACAGATGCTCTAATAACATTTTTGTGCCAGATCGGTCTGGCCAACACCGTATTTTAAAATAAAATCGATACAGTTTACGTCTAAAGAAACAAACATGTCTTAATTATCCGATCAACCGTAAAAATTGCTTATCGGGTGTAAAATTAATGATCATTTTAATGTGTTATTAAAATTTCAGGAGCACCGCACACCAATCGGTAATTTAATTTATACCCGAGTAGGTTAATGAACGAATGCCTCTATTTGTTCAACTGAATACAAGTACGAACTTAGTCAATAAAATAATTATTAATGTGTTTATTATACGAATCAGTGTCACCCACAGATTTGTTAACGCAATACAATTACATGATTTTTTTGTGATTGTAATATAAATCAACATACCTACTGACATTATAAAACATAGATACGTAAATTTAGTAATCCCTAACCTTTAAATAAGAATATCTATATAGTTATCAATATCAATAGACAGCAAGAAAATTGATAAGCTATATATTTTTTTAATTTTCTTTAAGGTTCAGGTAGTTAGTAGATTTTTTGCGGTGCACAGACATAATAATCACATGCACCAATGCAAATATTTAAACTCGGAACAAATATCTGTACTTCAAAAGTTCATACAATTAATATTTATCCCGTTTATTTATCGACGAACATCCCACAGCGCAGCAATCCAATCACTTAGCCACTAGGTACGCCAATCAAGTCATCTTTTAGCACTCATACTACATTCAACGTACTCACATAAAAAAATTAATTAGTTTAAATCCATCCAAAAAATACTCAGAAAACGACCCAACATTCATCAACACAACGCTTAAATCAGTAACATCAGGTAAACACTAGTCATTATTGGCTCACAGCTGGTTGTCGTTTACAATAACATATCACGTGCTTCAAACTGTATTTGTTTGACACTTCTGTTAAAATCAAGCTGTTAATTAGCGTATCAGTGCAGTCATAATGTAATTATTGCAAATCACATTTTGTTATTTACGACGTATATTTGCTATTTCGGGTCCTATTTCATTTGTTTTTGGCTAAAATCGATGGATTATTTATTTATTTATGTTCGATTAGGTTATTGTACTGTTTTGATGTTGTTTTCCATTACAAATGTTCTACTGCAAGAGCAAAATGTTATATTCGTCTAAAGATTAATAAGTTATGGGTTATGAGAATGTGTTTTTGAAAGTGTTATTTTAATACTCTTTTGGACTTCTATATAGTTTTGTCACTTTGTTTTCCTAATGTGCTTTCTGCAATTCATGGTCAACTGATGTGTTTGTGTTTTAAACTAACAACATTTTATGGAACTGCCGCTGCGAGTATTAATGGAGGTAGACAAATTCAATTGTTTTATCTAAATTTATTGTGGAATTAAAGTATGTTTACAATCTAATTCCTCTCACATACTAATGGTTTTAGCAAACAATACATCTCGTGGCAAAATTTCTTCTAACCAAAGAAAACACTAATAAAAAGAGCCCACACACTTCTAACAGCATTGAAAATAGCTACTCGTGTTAGTGACAAACAGACATATCACAACATAAAAGCTGAATCGGCGTTCACTGATACATCGCTCAGTGATCCATTTAATGGATTACATTCTTGGCTCGCGAAAACAACGTAACTACGAGAATACTAATGTGACGTGTACACGCAAGTGCCACACTTTAGATCACTTGCCACTAGTTCTTTTACTTGCAAAATTCGTTTCAAATATCGTAAGTTAACTTAAAACTTTTTGATAGTGACACGCACCTGTTATTTAAATAAGACTCTTTTGATTGTTGAGACCTTTTGTAACAAGCGTATTTGATTGGGGGCGCTTCCAATTAAATATTATAAGTAAATTCTTACGCATTACAAGAACATTAACTTGGAAGTAAAAATAATAATTTTGTTCTGAAATGTATTTTAGATAAAATCACATTTATAAAAAGCACAAAATACGATGTAAAATACTTTTTAAATTATTTTCGTGACTTATTTTACATAACATAATAGCCGAACAGCCGTTTTTTTACATAAACTGATTCACATACAGTACGTTTTGGTGCACAGTATAAATACAAGGCTAAAGAGAAAAAAATCAATTTATCATTCAAAGGAAGCCGTCAAAACGTCATACTATTGACTGGCTTACACGTCATAATTTCCGCTCTCTGAATGAATGCTTTCAAATTTGATTCCTACATACCTACCCATAATAATCTTTCGTTTTCCCATAATAATGCGTCTTATGACGGGAGCAGGGATCAAATTTGTCTCGAGCCTGGTTTGTGCATCCGATTTACGTCATTCAATTTAAAGTACTTTATTATTGACTGAAGCTGTGTGTATTTGTAACTGATGTTAGATCTGTTTCAAGAAAATATGTAGCACGATAATATCTACAAAACAATCTGAACATTTGACACATGATCATTGAGGCATCATCATAGCATTATTAACGTTCACTGCTGGGCCTACGTTTTTTGCGTCGTCCAACTAACTACCTCTCTTCTTCTTTTTAAACCGGCTTTAAGAAGTAGGTAATACGTTACACAATTAAGTATTCATTTAGTTACTTCTGTATGTGTGTATTCTCGGTGTTCGCAACCTTAGTCTATCAGTCATTACCACGCCTTGCCACAAATGCTGCTAAACTCCATTTGAGTCCTTGAATTTTTTTTTAAAGACAGCATTGTATTATGAACATCTTATAAAATGACAAAGCAAGATCAAAATAAGACTGGATTATTTTACACACTGTTTTTTTAGTTGTTGCTAAGAAGAGCCATGGAATGTGGAGCAAGTCACATGACGGTGTCCGACCAAAATAATAAATTGTCATTCTAAACACTGCCGTCTTTCATTGTGTCTGTACAACAGGTTTTCTTTTGTTTTCTTTTATGATGATCACTGTTCCGCTGACGTTGATTGAGCCAGTGATTTGTAGATGTAGAGACAGACTTTGATACTTTTACGTGACGTTTTAATTGATTGTTTTTTATTTATTTATTTAATCATATTCTATATTATGTTTGTTATGAACAGCGAGTGCGGCTGCCAAAATTATTTCATAATACACTCACTGAGTTGTTGTTGTAATTAATACCATCGGCATTTACCTCATTCGAAATGACTGCTTTTAAAGCTACTAAGTTTGTGGATAATGGCCATAAAAATAAATCATTCTAGAACAACCAGATACAAAACAGCCTTAATAAAATTGACGAGCGATCTCTACAAGGACATAACGCCGGGCTTTCCACACCTGTGCCATTCAGCTCCTCAGATATACACCAACATTTGTAAACATACCTACCACTACTGTCCATCGTGTACACAGTTGTATTCGGTTCGCTGCGCACCATTCAATACACAGCCGTCTCACAAACAAGCCGTAGGTAACATACGACTGGACTTCCGACGACATCAGTGCCCACAAATACTGAGTTCTGTGTTTCTGTATACTAATGTATCTGTTTCTGTACGTACACATAAAGGTAGATTGCATTGTTACATCGTGAAGATTACATTGTTACAGCGTTAACGGTCCTACTAAAGATATAAACTCCATTGACTGATAAAACAGTTTTAGATTCGCAATACGCCGCTTTTTTTAAGTAAGGCCATCACCAGGCCACATCTAAGTAAGGCTTACGTTCTGTGATGGGAACTTTAAGCCGGTGTATAACAGCATGCTACTTTGTCTTTCAGTAAACTAGTAGTACCTAGAATAGCTAGACTAGAATTAGCTTCGGAATAATACTAATTTCATATCATATTATATTTAATACCAATACTCGCCAGAATTATAGTGGGTTGTAAAGTGCAGAAACGTTCTGAAATAATATTATTTTACAACATTTCTGCGTTATACAGCCTGCATGCTACAAATGGTTTTCCAATTGCAGCATGTAAGTTATATATTTTAGGTTCTTTCAACGATTGCTAGAACCAATAGAAGAAAATGTACTCTAGTGTATTGAAAAATATTGTTGACTTAGTGAAAAGACACGGTTATTACAATCTCGCTTTAGAAAACTTGAAAATTAAGTTATGAAACGCGTTTGTGGTTATTTGATTAAATACTGGTCATTTCTTCTGTATCGTAACATGCATGACCACTTGCAAAAACTTCAACAAACTAATCTTACTCATATAAAAAAAAAATCGTCAAACAAAAAAAAACACCTTGTGTTGCCATGTGGATTGACCCAATAATAGGTAACGAAACATAGAGTTTGGCAAAAATCGTTAACGAGTTCCGAATTCAAATCACCGACAAGGTTAGTAGCATTTCCCCAAAAACCCCGTAAGCCTTCCTATTCAGACATTACTTTGTTTGGGCGGGCGGCAGCGGAGCCTCAGTTCCACCCCGCTATAGAAAAAGCTGCCATTGTCGCAAATCTCTACAGAGAACCCCAAATTAGGAATCTGTGGAATCGTGGAAATTATTCAAATGATACTATTTGGAATGTAAATAGAAATATAGGGGCTCATTCCTTGGATCATGTTAATTTGTTTTTCTTGGTATTTTTTATGCTATTGACTTCGTATTTGATGTCGCAGAGAACTTATCGAGAAAGCTGTCTTCAAATTATTTACTTTTACGTACAATAAGTTTATTTTTGTAGCCAACAAGAAATATGATATTATAAACTTTATAAACTCTTTAACACACCTACTCCTTATAATCGTCATAGTTTATTTCGGGGAAGAGTTTGTGAAAAAACATTACTCTATAATCGGGCTTGGACATAAATCAATTATTGATGGTATACCTAAACAAGATCAAAGCATATATGTTCGCTATACTTTGTCAATGAAGCTTTTGTGATTGTTTTCAGCTTCAAGACATTGAAATTGCTTAAACAACTGAACACTCTTAATTCCTTCAATTAATAAGCAGTAACAATCAATGATGCCTATTAAAGAATACAAAATAATCCTCATTCTAGTGATGATCATCAAGTTGAAAGCTCTTAGACGAAGTTTATGGATCGGAAATTTTCAATAGTAGGACCCGATATTGGAAATGTGCCAGAGTGGTATACTCGCGTTTTGTTGGATGAAACTTAGTAAGCACCTACCATAGTACAGAGTGGGTCTGCGGCGTGACATCTTTGACACACAAATTAAGTCATTTTGGATCTCCAGAGGTGTAGGCAAATACCACGAATTACCAGGCTTCATCTTTGCGGGTATGCCAGAAGAACCTCATTTACTCTCATTAAATTCTTCATACCTACCTTAATCATTTCATAGCAGTGGGAAACTGAAGGATGTGGATAGGTCTCCCTCAAACTTAACCACATGCAACATTTCTATATGAAAACAAAGAACTTCATACACTGCAAATTTTTGCCAGAACAGACACAAATATATTTGAAACAAAACCTCCCATAACCCTACACTCTACAGTTATGACGTCATAATAATCACGTTAGCAACAAAGCGTTACAAGTCGACGTAGTGTTTCCACATGAGATACACGGCCGTCTCGTTCGGTGAGCGCGTCACTGTCATACAGCTCCATCATGCTCGGATATCGGGATGCTCTGTGAGTCTCGGGTAACGGTTGTAGGACTCGTAATTAGAGAAGATGGAAGACTGTGATTGGAGCTAGAACTTTATTAGGATGTATACAAATGTATACAAAATTATTTGACCAGATTTTGGGTGTTTTAGCTTGTGATGTTTACTCAACCAATTACATTGAAAAAGATTTATGGGATCTCTGTAATATTTTAAACATGTTTACGAAATAGGTTATATTTTCTAATAAGTTTAAGTATATATTTAGAAGGCTTTTGCCCTACAGTGGGACGATCGTGGCTAAAATACATATTTACACTGTCCTATGTTTATTAGAATTGCTGCAACATACAAGTTTCAAATTCTATTAAAGTTTTCTATTTTATTTGCACTAAGTTTATAATATTACTTCCGAGTACATCATAGCGTCTCGTCATACATCGATAAAATGTACCTAAGAGTACAACTACATACATCTGCAAACTCCTACAGGGAATATCGCATGACGTAGTTTAACAACAAAATAAAATAGAAACTTTAAAACCGCGGAGAAAAGCTCCTAATAAAGTCTTATATATCTTGACCCAGCGCACTAATGTTCTCGCAGTTGTTGGCAGTTGCCGTAACTACAAAACCGTATGTTAAACTAGTTACGAACACAATTCTCTAGCGATGAATCCGCTGACATAATTAGTAAGTCGCAACATGTTCGGATTGTAACGTATTATCTAGCGTGAAACTTGCAGTATTCAGGATTGGTCGAGATTGCTTTAATACACTCTTCTGAGTACCTATGGTGAGGATAACTGCAGTATTTTCAGAGATAATACCTCGTGCGCTGTTGGTCTAAGTCGTCGATTTGGGGGACTGTTACACGTTTCTAACCTGCTAATATTAATGCGATGTTACAAAGATAAACAAAGAGCCTAATGATGAGAAGGCTGTTCTTTTATTACGGCAATCTTGTTGTAGAGCTCATTTATGTTAACGTAATAAAAGAAAATTAAGAAGAAATGTGTCACATGTTAAAGGTCTTTTATCGGAACAGTTACAATCTGAATACTCTTAAGTAATAAGTATTGCATAATATTCTTAACGACTATTAAGTATTAGTATGCTTATACGTTTTTTGCTTACTCGCAATTACATTTGAACAAAAGGAATGTTACTTTCGTTTTAATCGTTTATTTAAACGGATTTATAATAAACTCCTGCAAGTATTTTGGAACCCCTACAGCTATTTCTCCATAGGTCTATTCATATTCCTCATATAGATAGCGTCTTACGGCTTACCAGCGTGCATTAATATAGGAGAACAGCCACAATAGAACGTGAGATACAGCTGTATATAATAGGTATAATTGAAACACTCTATCAAGGAGTGACATATTGCTATCTGTGTCCTTGTCACGCCCAGATTGCGATACATCGAGCCGCCATGATTGATCTAATACGTTCATCGACATCACTGTAACAATATCCGATGTGTGAGATGTAATTTCACGTATGAGAAGAACTTCTTGAAGTGCAATGTGCCGACGGGATGTTATTAAAAAGGCTGAATGTGTTTGTTAGTTTGTCCTGCTTAATTAAGTCAAGTACCAATGTTACTTTTTCTAAGACACTATATACTAAAATCATCGGCCCGTAAAGGTGATTGTAGGCCCGATTGCATGGTGAAATTTTTTTAAATTATATTCTTTGTAAAGTGACTTACCTTAAGGCCTGCAAATCATACCCTCCTCCCACACTGGCACTAATGTTCACTAACTAATGAGAAAGAGCGTAATAAAACACAAAATACTTTCAGTGAACAATCCATAGTAAAGTTATGCAGACCACCACGTGATAGTTACAAAACGGCCAATGAAAACTATTGGGGTGACGTCACGATGCCGAAACTCACAGAATCCATTGACGTAGATCATGAAACACGATGTTTTATGTACTGCACTGTTACTGGCGTGGTATTTACAGTTGTATTCCAACAACGCATGTATGTCCGTTTTTCTGAAAGTGAATCAAACATGATTACGAATTATTCAGGTCTTAATCGCGCACGGATTATTAATTAGGTGCAAAATTTTGGACTAACCTCGAATACTCGATCGAATCAATAATTGAAAGATTAGCCATTATTAATATCTTAATTGAAGCTCTTAGTTATTATGATATTGTGTATATTGTTTATACACTATATATTATTGTTGTAACAAAATAATTAACGAACTAATCTAAAATAGGCTTACCGAAAATTATTTGAACATATGCTAAAAAGAAGATGTAATAATGAGAACTGCAAAAAAAAATCAAAAATTGATTTTGGATTAGTTAACGTTTTTTATTTACTATTGTTATTAAAAACATTGGAATCCTTGACCCTGAATTTGATTTCAATACAAAGCAATCAAATTATCGCTCGCCTTTTCAAATGCAGTAATTTTACCAAAACAATTGACACCTTTGTGGAGGAGCATAAAAGAATTACGGGTTACTTTGTCGGGAGTCGGAATTGCTCGGCATTTGTCGTAAAACAATGTTTTATTGTGGTATAAACAGTACTGGCAGACAGTCATTGACGGGCGACCTTATGTAACCGTGTTTCCAGAGCTTGCATCCTGCTTAAAGGTGATCTGTAAAATACAAACTTTATTGCTATAAATTCAAGTAAATGTTTGGGATATTTTTAGATAAATCTCACGTAAAAATTATATTTTTGCACCTTTTTTTAAATGAGTTTACATTTTATTTTATGTAGGTAGTTACAAATCTTCTATAATTATTTTTTAAATACTCACTGTGCAGTAAATTATATTCTGCTTATATAGTTTATTGACTAATTGGTTTTGATAGTCTTCAATGCAGCAATATTGATTAAGGTAAAGTAAGTTATTATACTTTATGATTATCGCACGATTCCTCTCGCTTGAGCTTTAATTAGATACAGGCCCGTATTTCGCTTCGTTTCAATGAACAATGCTTTTCTGTGTCATAATCAACTCTTTTAATAAACACAGCGTTCGCATTCAGTCACAGGGCCCTAAGGAAATTGGCAAACGTTTGTGCTTGCTAATATGCTTTGTGTAGCTCTGCTCTGCATTGTATTGTCAAGTCGCGGAGACTCTTTTGTCTAGTAATACAATTTCTGATTTTGTTTTTCCGTGTACTCTGCTTGGTTGGGAAAATAATTGCGAAATCTCTCCTCCAATCATGTTACGAGCGACGGAATAAATATGCGTCTAGACATTAAAAAACGGCGTCTAAAACAAAGAGAAAAAAAAAACATAAGCTCGCTGACAAGGCCAATACATTTAACAACCTATACCTTCAAGCTTTTTTAATCCTGCTTGGTCATTGTCAAACAAACACTGCATAGAGCATATGTACTGAACAGCCGAGGGTTGAATGTGGTTTTTTTCGGCTTACCTCGCTTTGTCCTCGCGAAGTGCTATTGTCATCAAATACTGGCCACTAATTCAATTCACTAATGGTTTCGCCCGTTTTACTTTATCTCTATATCAACAGGACTAGCTCTTGTGTGGAGGTTCGCGTTGTATTTTCTACATGGAATAGTGGGCCTCGAATATGTTAGTGTAGTGAGAACTCGTGGGGTTAGCCGGCGCGGCGCAACACGGCAGGCGACGTACGTGTTGTGTGTTTTGTAGATCCAGTAACGGAATTACAATAGAAAAAAGTCATCTAGTTTTTCCATCATTGGTTTAGGTTTTAGTGTTTAAAACTTAACCTTCTTCCATTGTTGGCGATTTTAAGATACATAGGTGACGTAGGTGTACAGATTTTGATCACTTTGAAGTTCACGGGTTTTAACATTTTGCTGTGTAATTCTCGCATCGTATGGTTGATGAACAACCTGGTGTTAGAGTTTCAACCGCGTGTAGGCTGTTGCTATGTAATTAAAAGATAATGTTTGAACGAAATTAATATTTCATAAGAGTAGCCTCAAGCCATTTATATTTCGGCGTCTCTGAAATAGGTATTAATAATACCTACTTCAATTAATGTTAGATCAAACATCCACATATTTTAGGCTATAAGTAATGATTCACGCGGTTAAAGCCACGTGTATCGACACGTGGCTTTAACCGCGTGTATCATTACTAAAGCCTAAAATAACGTAACAAAAAACGAAATCTAACAAAAAGTAAAAGATCATGAATGCTTTAAAGGATTCGAAACGTCAGGACCAAAAATCTAAATTAAAACCGCGATAAAATCCGTAAAAATAGTTTTATTTCAAAAAGTAAAAGGTTAACCAAGATTTCATCGACGAAGGAAAGTTAAGAAAAAGTAAAATAATATTTTACGAACACTTGGAAACGTGTACAAGGATAACGGAACTAAACATGAACCATGTGTTTTTATACTTACCTATATACTAAAGTTGCTGAAATATGAAAAACTCACTAGGTATGAAATAGGCATTTTCGTAAAAAAAACATCCCGAGATATTAATATATACCAAAGCAGCGTAATTAAAAAAATTGACTTCTAGAGATCCAACCCTCATAACAATTATTTAACTGACTTTTGGTGCCATTTTAGCATGTTGCCCATGCTAAGCTTGAATCTAAATTGATAAAGGAAATTTGAAAAATGATGGACACGAGCGGGACTCGAACCCGCGACCTTCGCCGATCCGTGGCGCTGCTCTAACCAATTGAGCGACACGGTGGCTCAGTTGGTTAGAGCAGCGCCACGGATCGGCGAAGGTCGCGGGTTCGAGTCCCGCTCGTGTCCATCATTTTTCAAATTTCCTTTATCAATTTAAATTATTTAACTGTTTTTTCAACCAGCATTTGAAGAAGTTTTGGAGAAACAATTGAGGCAGAAATAAGGTTAAAATACCCAAGAAGAACTCTAAAATGCATTAATTTTTATATGAAGTGCTAAAAGCTAAAACACACTAAGTAAGAACACTTACTAATTCAATTAATACACGTGTCAATAAAAGTATCGGTCAACAAAATAATAGTAATTCATATCTATCTATATCTTTATCTATATCGTCCAAAACTTTCATTCCTTTAAAAGCTAATTTCGAATTGAGGTCACATGGCTTTAGATATACCTACTATTCCGGGATTTCAACCTCGGGAATCCGATTGAACTTGGCGTTCTTTTAACACAAATTGCCGCTCTAGGGTCGGCTAGGTTGGCTGGAGGTTGACAAATCAAATCCGAACACTGGACCAAATTGATTAAGCCAGCGCTGTGAGCTTTTTAATTTGGTAATTGGACAGAGCTGCTTTTGATTCGACAGATGAACCCGTACATGTCAATCCTCTTTTATTACAGTCTTAATAGACTTGATAGTTTTTGTGAAGCTTAACATCACGCCTGTAGCCCTGTAGTACAATAATAAATCCAGATACCTTATTATATCAGCAGCGTTTATTTGAGCTCTTAATTCATGATTCGTCAATTACCTGTAAATTACCAGTAATATTATTATTTTTTATATTAAATGTCAAATAACCTAAGAACCTGATGATCAGTAAAATAAACGTGTTTGACACTATTATTTAATAGACAACACTAAAAGATTTTAAATATGTCCTTACCCATGCCAGCACCAAGTAGAAATGTAGCCGTTATAAATTTAATATTATGCATCTTCCCGCCGAGATCTTCCTAGTTTTCATAACATCACTTCATAAATCCTTTTTGATTTAAGCCTTAGCATACCTCAGCTTGCCTTTGTAGAACGTGACAAAATTAAAAACACTTCTTGTGTATAAAAATGTAATAATTCACCTGCACTGTTGGTTGTCCCTGCTTTATTAAAGTTTTCGTGCAAAGTGATAAAAATTATAGGCGCTCCGTAACTTTGCCGCTTTGTCTTTTGTTATACTTTTTAATAAAAACTCTCTTTTTATTTAAACGTGGAAGAAGCACGTCTATCAAATGACTTGTCAAGTTAATTTTATTATTAATAAGGTAAAATTTGTTTTATTCAAAACCTTTCACAAGAAAAATATTGCGCTTTCTATTGCTTTGTTAAGTGCATCTGTAACTAGGTATTGCCTAGGCAAAGGACTCCTCATCGATTTTTCAAGTCTTGGAAGACTTGAATTCTTTGAATCTCACGCCACCTCTAGTTGTTTTGTAATCTCCATATGGATCTTGCACGTCTTCAACTTCCGTCATGTGATACCCACAAGGTTGCAAGACTAACAGTGCGCATCACAATGTGAATCTCTCTTAAAATTCCTTTTGCATGTTACCGTGCCCGGTAGGGTCCACTTTAAGGGCGGGTTGCTTCAAACAGTCTGTTAACATTACATACGTACGTCAAAAAATAGCGATTGCAGATAATGTATAACGCAAGTAAAATATGAAGCGTTGTTTCATGGCGTAAATAACCCGGTTATCAACGTTATTAGGGCTGAAACAAGAAAACAAAATTGGTATCGCCATTTTTTAAAAAAAGCTGAAGTAACCCCGACTTAGTATAACATCAATATCTAAGAAAAGCCCTCTTACTTAAAAACCATGCCAGAATGTGTTACCCACTTTTTAAGTCTTTTGACATCTCTATTCCATGATATGTAAGCGACAGTGACAGGTATAATTTAACCATTGTTTCGCATTGACAATTTCTATAAGAAGGGGTGTCTAAATACACTGATTGAATTGAACCAAGTCTGTAGATCTCTGGGCCAGGACTTCACAACTAACTTTAAGTCCAAGGAGTCAGCTTTGTATTTTAATAAACCAACACTAATTAAGTTTCATAATCTCAGTTTACAGAAATAGAACTCCTTAATCCTTTTTAATGAAGTTGAGAACGGATTTATAATTTAATGCTAAATTAATATCATTGATTGCGTTCTACTGTTAGAGAAACCCAGATGTATACAATTATACATGCACAGTTTTTTTTTCAAACGTCGCCCCACACTAGTTGTTTCTCCTGTATCGTGGGTGCGTTTCACAAACATGAAAGATCACACACACAAACACCCAGACTCGGGACAAAAATCTGCGGATCGCACAAATTTTTACCCCGTGCGAAAATCGAGCCCGCAACCCTTAGCGCAGCGGTCCAATCGCTTAGCCACTGCGCCAATCAGGTTGTCTGTGTAGTAGGTACAAGTAGATCTACAGTTCTACACTGTATGTCCTAGGACTGGCACAACCTAGATATACCATTTTACATGGTCACATGATCTAAAACGTGTCTGTAATGATCTTGAGTTTAATCTTAGATCTAATCATAAGTGGTAAGTATTGACTTTTAATTATTTCGTGTTCATATTTTCGAGTGTTTTGCTTCGCGTTAGCGGTGTCGTGAAGTTCGTTATACATACTTAATTGACCGTAGCAATATTACAGAGTTATTTTCCAGAGAAAGATGTATGTAAAATATTATATTACTGTTTAAGCACCTATTCAATGACAAGAATACACTAAAGCTTTACTCATTATCCTTTTAATTGAATATCCTACACGGGCGTAGAGTTATTCACCATCGTAATCATGGCTGCGTCAGTGTAAACTTAACATTGTATCAATTCATGTACATTCAACGTATTCATATATACACTTATTCATATAAATGATATTAACTTTGGTATTTATTTATAAGAAAGCTATGTATATTTGATATTATAACAGTTACAGCGAAATATTATTAAACTACAATATGTTTAGTACGAAGTTCTCGTAAATAATGAAAATGGATGTTTGCAGCAAACATTTATGTACTTAGTAGGTACTCTGAGTAGTTCGGATAGGCTAATGAAAAAATATATTTAGCTCATATATTTATGTACCAACTTGAAAGCATATAGTAACCGATTTGTTGAAGAAAACTGAAGCAATTTTTATTATGTAGGTACAAACGAATAGCTATTGTTCCTATTTTTTGGATAAGCGAGATACTATAGACTGCCTCGTTGGTCTAGTGGTCGCTAAGCGCGACTGCTGAGCACGAGGTCCTGGGTTCGAATCCCGGGTCGGGCAAAGTGTTACTGGGTTTTTCCATTATGTGTTATATTATATATATTTGTGCCCGGTTGATGGCAAGGCTGGCAAGGCTTGCCATACACTGGGACGTAAAACATAACTGGCGACATGTGGGTGTACTATATGTGCACCTCTGCCTACCCCTCCGGGGAATACAGGCGTGATGTTATGTTACAGAACAATTGGTACGAGTCAGCGTAAAATAGTTATATTTTTCTATTTCTATAATCATTTATGCCTTTCATATAAAATTGTACCTAGTTAAATAAAGTTCTAAAATGCTTTGCCGTTGTTAAACTGTTGACAAGAGAGATTCTAAGAAACACAAAGAAAGAGGTAATGTTCTCTTTATTTACTTAGAACATAAACACAGAAAAGACAGCTAAATAAACTTAGCATAACAACGAAGAACAAGAAACACTTGACCTTGCTAACAACGATCTATATTCCTTCGCAGACAAGGGCTCCTTTTTAATGCATGCTTAAATAATATTAAAATAATATATCATACAAGAGGCACTGTGGCAGGCTATCAATCATCTTGGTCCAGCACTTGGCACCGGATTACAACTTGTAATAAATGATTTTTTAAACCCGTAGTGTGACGCGCGTCCCTTTTGTACCTACCGATAAAATGTAGCCGTGAGTGTAAAGTGGCCTTAAAATACAATTCTTGTTATTTTGTATTTCTAAAAAGGTGTTTTTAAAGCTTAGTAAGCTGGTTTTATTATAATTTATGAGTAAAAACAAGTGTTGTGTAGGTACCTAGATTCTTTTCAGTATTGACTCACTGTATTTAACATACATACATCAAAAGCTACGTTCAGTAAGGTTTGATCGAATTGCATGGAATATGATTGCTTGACATATTTTATTGCAAACTAATAAATATTGACTTTCAAAGAACTTCTAGTCTCGACTTCTATAAAAAAATCGTTTCAAAAGTTCTTCAAAACACTTGAATACAATAACAATTTCTGGCGCAACCCCGACAATATCTTACAGACAGAATCCATTCTAGTTCCAAATAAATTCAAGTTTCACACAATCGTGCGCCGAATGTATCACAGTACATTTGTAGTGAGATTTAGACATAAAAGCGTAGAAATTCACAAGTTTTGGTACAGTTACGTGCGATACGTAAGCGGAGTTTTCATCGTCCCGTACTATTTGAACTTGAGACATAAAACTACTTTATCGTTTACCTTATATGACTGTACGTGACTGTACTTTGTTGTTTCGCGTAGTTCTTTGGCAAGCGTCGCGGCAAGGATCAGTCCACGTTGACAATGACAGTATTGTCATACTAATGATAATATACTTGTATACAATGAAACTTGACAGTCGACAGCTGGTCTGACGTCAGAATATCAGTATCCGCCAGAAATAAGGTCACAAATGCTAAAAAAAGACGAAACGGAAATTGATGAAGTCGATTATAAGATTAAAGATTTGTTCGGGAAAATTTTAGTTGTTTTAGGTTAGAAGTATGCCAATACTAGCAGACAATAACGCACATATATTTGCAGACGAAGTGTTATTTTGATTAATACTCCGAGCAGAAAAACAAATACCTTACTTAGTCGAGGTACGCATCTGTCAGGACAGGACGGCTCAATTAAGCCGGGCTCTTTCCTTAACAGGCCACTTCAGACGGTTCCGTACATTTCTCTCACATTATCTCGTCTTATGAGAAACGTCCGGACTTTCAAGTTGTTTCGGCGTCACTTTTCAAAGCTAATCTATTACGAAATACCAGCTCTAAGTACGGAAATATTTAAAAAATACGTTAACATTTGTTTTAGAATCATCTGCAGTGTAGGTGCAAATTACCACTTATTCTCCGTATTTCCACGCTGAGTTCATTGTGTAAAAGGATAGGTATGTACTTTTTTAAATGCAAAAGAAACGCCTTTGTCTGTCTAGTATCACATATCTCAACGTCATGACTAAGTCGTTAAGAACACAGGCTAAGGCAGTGACATCTATAGTCTAGTTTTTATCCCACAAAAATTAAGTAAAATTTTGCACGCGGACGGAATCGCGGGTGAAAGCTAGTAAGTATTAAAAAAATTGATAGTCTGCGCACGTTCGTACGTGTGTACGCAACTTTAGAGTAGGCGTGTTTCAGACTAGATATGTTTAGTTTAACGGCTGAGATGCTAGTCAAAAGATTATAGAGATATTTACACGAGGTTATAAATACTTGGTTGCGCAAATCGTGATGACATTTACTCAGTAAAATGTAATAAATGTATTTTAGTACTACATACATAGATAAGTATATCATAATATTCACGCTTACTATGTTTATGAGCTTAAGCAAATATCCGAAGACGAGTTACTATTATATTTTGCTTTTTGTTTACTCTTATTATAGATTACACAACATGGCGTAGGCTGAAGAATGTCTTAATCTAAATAGCCTCCAATTAAGCTGAAATGAATAATATAATTTTCAAGTTCATAATGGTTTTTCATAATAAGAGCACAATTTAGGTTTTAGTCACAACATCTTCACCGACGACCTGATTGACGCAGTGACTAAGCCATTGAACTGCTGCGCTATGGGTGGTGGGTTCGATTCCCGCACAGGACAACAATTTATGTAATCCGCAGATGTTATTTGTCCCGAGTCTGGGTATTTGATTATGTGAGTATTCGATCAATTCATGTTTGTGAAACGCACCCACGATACAGAAGAAATTCGTCACAAAACAGGCGTCTTTAAAAACAAACAACACTACACTTCCACAGTGTTAATTACTTACACTAATATCACTGAACAAGCTAGTGGTAATGAATCATCTAGAACGTGAAGTCTGCAGCAAACATATTTTGACTAACATGTTATAAGGGGCAAACCTATTGCCATCAACCGGGCACATCCATCCAGACTCAGTGTCGCTACTGAGAATTACCTAACGGAAATACCCAGTAACACTTAGCAATGCATAAGTTCCTAGGTTTAAATTCAGTATCGGTACTCTGGATTCGAACCCAGGAACTCATGCTCAGAAGTCGCACTTATCGACTACTAGATCAACGAGACTTAATATAACTAGGTACGTAATAATCGCTGTATCATTATGTAGTTGTCACACTCTACGCCTATTACCAAAACATTTGAACTAAAATACGCATAACAGATCTCACAGCTCACTGCCAATATCTAATATTGAAAATTAAATGAAGCGAATAACGTTACAATACTCGAGCGAGCCGGAATGTTTGGTCAAATGGCCTCATATGCGCGCGTCGAATGGGCTGACTTCACTGTTACAGCACCAGACTTGCATACCTATGATGAAGCTGGTAATCTTTGTAACTAACTCTTTATCATTCTAGAATATTCTCGAATAAATGAGTACTGTCATGGAATTGATTAGAGTTGGAGATTGAGCTCTTGGAGATGGTATTACTGCACTAAAGGTTGAGTCAGAGGGTTTTTTAGGTTGGTAGGTATGTGTGTATGGAGAAATTTGTTGAAGTGTGTTTGTTTTTATATAGGTAGGCACCTATGTAAGCTTTATAGTTGATGTTATCTAATCTAATCACCGATCCTCTTGATAATTTTTTGAGGTATGCGCAGTTGCGTATTGCGAACCAATGGCCTAACCTTGATAGAAGTCAATGATTCCAGTTTATAACCAATTCGTTAAAATCGCTCTCATATACAAAGTCCTATATTTTTCATATCACTCAGTCTCTATTCAAAATACAAATACAAAGTCGACAACTTTTATGTGTGAAGACGTAATTTGCTTACGTCATCAACCATTTCCCACCATCCCAAAACCGCTATTGACAAACGAAAACCGCCGTCTGCATCCACTAATACCGCGGAGTTTTATTTATCTCCACACGTGAGCATTGTGCCCCGGAATGTCCGTCTGATTCAATTTTATTAATGGACTTGGAAGCTTGCCCTACTGACTGTGAACGCGACCATTCTATTTGTCGCGAGACGAACATCTTACGTCGCCTGATGAGTGATTTCATAACTTATGCGCTCGTTTTTAGGTGTATATTTGAAAGACGACACCTCATGTTTACTGTAGGGCTGTGACAATGACTGAAGTTTCAAAAATGTACGGAAAATTTTAATACCCACTCATTAGCGAGTATATTTCTTTAGGTTTTTTTAATGACTAGATAAAAGTCTCAATGTATCGTTTTATTTTGAATCTTTGATGAAGATTATTGCTTGATAAAATAACACTGGAATTAGTAATTTGATAACCTAATCTCCCAATGAGTTTATCAGGATTAACTTTTATTGTAGTCTAAATCTAAATTGAGTAGTTTACGTTTTGTTTGCGCATATCATTCGGATTTGGATGTCGGTAATAAGGTCATGAGCGTAACATAGAAACTTAAAGCCTTATCCATTTAGTTTCAACGACTTGTATAATCAAACTCAATTCTAGTTTACTAAGCTTAAGTTTTACGAGCTTTGCCCGTGTTACCTTGTATGCTTAGGTATATTACCAAAGTTAAACTTGGTTAAATACATTTAAATGGAGCCCGTCAATAATATTCTGCCCAAAAATTCATCCGTTAGGTAGTAACTTTATATTAAAATAGTTTAGGCATGGTTGATAAGCTTAAAGCCCTAAAGCCAAATACTGTCATCAATTTCGAATATGGCAACTCTAGCTAGTTCAAGGTATGTACGAACGCCTTACAAAACGAGGCTTTTTAGACCCTTATTTACAAAAAAACCCAAAATAATTAATGCATACTAATATTAAAAATGTGAAAGTAACTTTAACTGTCTGGCAGTGTGTCTGTTACGATTTCACGTCTAAACCGCTGAACGGATTTTGATAAAATTTAGCGTGTAGAAAGTTGAAGACCTAAGAAAGGACATAAGATACTTTTTTTTAAATTCAACCCTCTAAGGTGTTTAAATAGGGGTTAACGTGGTTGAAGCCGCGGGCAAGAGCGATATATATATATAACACTAACTAACAGCTAGTACTGATATAAGTGATGAATTATTTATTTGAAAGTACCAGCCCTAGATGTAAGGCGAGTCGGTCCGCCCGAGACAGCATTGAGTCACATCACACAACATGTCAACAAGGCCGCGACGAGTTAGGCGTTTACGATATTGCTTTTAGGTTAATTTACTTTACGATCGCTCAATGTTTTCACATTCGATTCTGGTCATGCACAATTTACTACCAAACAGTAGTGTTATATACGAGTAGTACGGCGAGACCTGCCAGACTTGGAGCCGCTATTTCATGCTATATTTTATGGATGATGTTTATGAATTGTCACGTTTTGTTTCCTTTGTTCTTGGTTTGCGGTCGTAAAATATTGGAGTTAATGTACTAATCATGTGAGCATTACTGGCTCTTAGTGAAATGGAGATGTCTACAAACATCCATTGGTGTCTAAATTGTCGTTGCCGCGTAATAATCAAAACTAAATATCTAATATAAATTTCAGCTAACTGAACCTTTTAAATTCAATTATGCCAAAGCTAACTCCTTCGTACGCGCAATATGCTTGAAAAGGAGTACAAAGCTTTTTATTTACATATAAATATGTACCTAGATTATAGAACAATCTTACTGTATTTTTGATGCGTAAATAATTGTATTAATTGGTGTCTATATTTGTTTCAGAATGAGTTGGTAGCCGGCGACGTCCATGTACTATGGCAGCGGTGAATTCGGTAAGCTATATACTGCACTAGCTTATGTATTTCTCAATATATACCTATAGGTAGGTATGGGTATATTCTCTGTGACGTAGGATTCTAGGAATATACACGAATGATTGTAAACGTCAATGAACTATCGTCGGGCCTTGGATTTCATAGGAAATATGGAATAGATTGAATGTGTGGTTACATTTTTTTTATGACAACCAGTATTTTTTATATTTATGTTTTAGAAATTCGAACAAAAGAGTGTTCTAAAACTTTTGAAATACAGCGTTGCACTAGAATATGAGAGTTTTTTTAGTTTTAAAACAGAATGTAGGTTTTCGAAAACATGCAGCAACAACATCCTATTTGGAGAAAAACCGAAATATTCAGTTAATTATTTCGGGCCTTCAAAACAATAAACCTCGTAACGTAACGCATAACCGCCATTACTAATCTAAATATTAGCTGCAGTAAATATCGCTTGGTACATCTGTTCGCTAAAACCAATCATATTTGCGGTAACACAATATTACAGCATTTATAACCAACAACAAAGCCACCAATCCTAATCAACATGGCTTCTAAAATTCATTATTTGTCCATCGAAATACATGAATTGATAAACCTGTGTGTAGAACAGAGGACAGACAGATATCCAAATGAATTCAAACACTAATACCACTATAAGCTTTGATATTGCCATTCCAAAATGAATTCCACATTGCCATCTCCGTTGTACAGTCAGCAACATATTAAGAAACCTTATGACAAATAAATTGAAAGAAACCAACATTCAAGTTATTGTTTCATACTGACTTTTAAACTATTGCGTTACATGATGATAATTAAACTACAACACGGGAATTCGCGTTATTTCCCGTGTTGTAGTTTAATGAACAGTTATTGTTTCAATTTATAGGAGCGTCCAAATGATGTTTTAAAAATATTTAAGACTTTTTACTATACAAGAAGTTGTTCTTCAGTTACTGGAGTGTTTAAAAATAAAAATTTTAGCTACTTATGATGCTGACTGTACTACCGCCGGCTTAAAATTAATATCGTAAAATTCAGTGTTATTACGCAAGCGTACAGTAGTCAGCTCATTAACAAGGTTCAATCCGTTGTGAATATCTGGCCCGTTATACACTTCACTAATTGGCAACGATTCTACTTCAGGACTCATCGCTCGCTTGTGATAAATTTCCGACGAAAACTTTATTACGGGAAGTACTTATGTCAAAATTGAGACGTATGCGCCGTGTATACATCGTCGACTTGTTATTTTTATTTTTATTCGCGATGATTTAATGGCTTTAAATAGTTCGAAGCGGTTTAGTAGGCCTTAAATAGATTATGATGACAGCGAACCGTGATAAATAGGTTCCCTTTAGTAGATGAAAGTAAGGTGTATTTATTTTTAAAACTAAAAGATAATTTTAAATAAACAGGTCTGAAAGTCTATAATAATTTAAAGATAAACACCAAGGTGATGCTATACAGAAAACAAGACACATACCTACTTGAGAAATTGAAGTTCCTACATTTAATGAGAGACTTACTTAGTTACGATAACCCTAATGCTCAGCTTATTTTAATGACACTCAATAAAGACTAGCCTTCAAGGAAGCAAGGTGTCGTTATTTATTGAAACAACTTTCAGTTCTCTGTATAGCTTACACGTGGTGTGTCTTGGAGCACACTTCCTTCTCAATTAATAAATTACTATTCATATGGTCCAGCTTGAATATAGTAGGGACGTTAGTAACAAGAATGCTAGGCAACCGTTTATTAGTTTTGCTTACTCAATACACGTGTATCGAGTATAACAGTACTTTTAGTAGCAGAGCAAAGCTAAAAAAAGCTGAAAGAAGAATGCTTATGTTCAGAAATGTGAATCGCCATCAAATGCCGCCTATATTTACAATCCTAACTTCGAACCAACATAAAAATTGGTAGACTTATCTTGCTTTTATCGACTAAGCGGGCCAACACAGCTCTTCACTACCCCTCACTGTTTTATCTGTTATTTTTTCCTGCCATAAGGCCTCGTTTAGAGCTTAACAGCCGGCGATTGAGGTACATAACTGCCAGTTGGCTCATCACTTCTCTCTCCCAGGTATAACGTGCCCAGATCAAGTGGACCTCTCACACCAATTTTTTCAAGACTTTACGAGTCCATGCTACGCTGGTATGGGTATAATGGTGCTGGCGTTGGACGTTCTGCTATGGACACCTTTCAAATCGCATCGCATTTGAATAGGAACTGCAGTTCGGCGATATACGTTTAATGACTTTTATCGATCTATATCTATTTCTTTAGTGTTGGTTTCGCTTCAATTTGAATTTGGTAAGAGAATAGGTACCTACTTAACTTAACTAAGACATGTTTTGCTTAACGAATTCCATGGCTCTAACATATATTTGAGAAGTTAAAAACAAATGCCTATCTATAAGTAAATTTAACGATAAAAATATTCCGCTGTAATGAGATTATATTAGTAATAAGTAGTAAATATTCCTCTCAGTACGCACATGTAAATATTTGATTCGATTTGATTACACAGCGTACGATCGTAAGTTATCGAGTCAATAGTTGGTAAAGCAAACTTATTACTTTAATATATGATACTCTATGTAGTAAAGCAATGCTAATAATTACTATGAAATAGTAGGATCTATTTCCATTAAAATAACCATTCCCTGGGTTCACTAAAATATTAATTAAAGTATCCAATGGTTACCTAGTAGAACAGCCCCCTAACCATGAACTCTTATAGTAGGACAGTTTACGTTGCGGAAGCGAGACACCGCATTACACTGCACGTAGCGGCGTCTCGCTTCTACATCTTAAACTGTCCTGCTATAAGAATTCACGGTAAGAGGGCAGCTAGTGTTAAAACGTGGACATTACAATCAGAATCATTATTTATTTCGTGAACATTTAAATGTTTCAAACCTGAACGATAGCTTTCCCTGTTTAACAGCCAATACATAACAATATTAGTTAAATAAAATTTATTTCCATAACTTTAATAACCCTAGATTCAATGAGAATATAAAATTAAAATTATCGAATCATAATAGAACTTACTTAAAATTTAGCACGACACCCGCAAACAATATCGGATGCTTATCGATAACGTCAAATCGAATATAAACTGAGCTGTAATCGAGAATCACAGCCGTATACTTTGTCAAATTGAAGTTTCCTACTTTGATTCAAGTTTCAAACTCATAATCTTAAATCAATTCACTAATTATGTACTTGAGTTTACTTCAAACACTGAAAGTAAATTAAAGGGATTTGCTTTCCATCTTTAAATAAGTTTAGAAATATTGTAGAAATAATAGATTTAATAGTGATTCGAGTTTAAAGAAAAAAATCTGTAGCAGCATCAATGTGAATTCATTAAAGGCCATAAGTATCTTTTTATACTATCTATACATATAGACCTATTTCTTTTTTTTGAAGCTTAAAAGAAGTCATGTCCGGTTGCATAATGTATTGTTTTATAAAGCACAAGAATACATTATTAGGTTTAAATAAAAACATGGAAAAGCGGGTAATCATCACATCACCATCTAAAGCACGACCGTAGCACTTACGCTCAGTGGCTATCAAACCGTTAGCCTTTCATTCACCATCGTGGTACAAATGCTAATACAGTTATAGTTGTGACGTAGTAAAACGTTTAGTCAGTACCATAAGAGCGACATCACTAAATGTTTTATCACTTTTGACGTTGTTCCATTTAGTGTCAGCTCTATTCAATGACGTCACTCTAGTCTATAAATGCTAGATTCCTTCAGAGTTAACGTCAGTCGAAACGTTTGCCGTTTACTCCCCACCATTGATAACGAGATTAGCTTGAAGAGTTTTGATCCTGCACGTTTTATGACAGGTGCTAAAGAAAACCGAAGATGTGTACTGTAGAAGTTGTTTCATGGTTTTATTTAAAGCGGTTTTATTTGTGAGGTAAATAAGCAAGTTGGAAAATAGGTATGTAAAGTTACCAACCAAAAAAATGTTTTACCTACAGGCAGCTTATAAATAAATAATTAAATAAATGTAGCAATCAAATTCCGTAGATAAAGCTAGTTCCAAAAATAAAAAGACAGAAATACCGAAACACTCCGCGGATTCCTATAAATCAGTCGTAATAGATTTTAGACACACTTTAGTCTCGAAGCGGTCGTAAATCTCCTAGATTCTATTGTCAATCCAAGTTAACGCTGTGATCTATGCACACTCAGACTTAACTTAGTCACAATCTTAGCTCGGGGAAATTATGTCATGTAACTTTTATTTGGTTGGGTTATCGTCTAATTTCTTTTTGAATCGTCGAGAATCACAGACGAATACAAAAATTGGTTTCTAAAAATTTGAGTTAACAATAGGCGCGCCCTTTATTACTTTAGGACCCGTAACGTAACTGCCGAAATGTGGGTATAAATCTCTGCCTACCGCTTCGGGGACTACAGGCGTGACTTTGTTTTGACTTCACTCGAAAGGTAAGTGTGAGTTAAGGATAAGTGCGCTTTATAGATCTCAGTCTTAGATACTATTGTCAATCCAAGTTGTAGCCATAAACTTATCACTCGCACACAACTCCAAAGACTTAAGAGCTGGATTACCGCACCGTTTTAATCCGTCTTTCGTCATTAACCTCACAAGGTCACTGGCCGACATCCTGAAGTATGCTTACGCAATAGAGAGTGTGATTTTGTTTTAATTTTATTAGTACAAGTGTCTCTGTGCAATTACAGTAGGTGTGTATAGAGTTTTTGTAGCAGAACTGTATTTCAAACATAAATTGACTGACTCCTAAGACACAGAGTATCCTAGTTTAGGAGGCAGGGTTCAATAAACTTGTACGCCTTTCACAAATTGTGTAACACAAGCTAGGTCCTAAGCAAATTGTAAGATATTTGTTCAATAAACAGATTATTGTCTTTCTTTTCGTTGTGCGGGTTCAGTGAGTGGCAATATGTTCTACATCTTCTACTACATACACAAGGCATATTGAACGGTAAGAATTAAGCGACTCCTAAAAATGTGAACATAAGATTAATATCACTAAGGTGTGTGCCACGCACAAACAATTTAGCTTATTGTAATCTCACATCACTTCACTACTTTAATAGTATGTACTGAAGTGTCACTTACATAAATTATTTTATAACTTTTTTACAATTCGGCTATAGATTATGTCCTGCTTAAGTGTCATTCGACTGTCTTATTCATAATATAATAAGCTGTTTCATACTTCGTCTTATTCATACTCTGCGCTTGTTTAGCATTACCTAGAGTCATTGTCTAAATTGTCTTCAACGGATTTTACAGTCAGAACGTGCTTTTGATTCAAAGTTTACGGTCATGTCACATTGTAAACAATAACAGGAGCTTTAAAGTTCTGCAAAATATTATATAATAACGAGACAGAAATAAAATAAACAAAGAATTAATGACGCCGAATTATTCGATAATATTCAGTACTTGAGAGATTCTGTCAACAATTTCTAAACCATCTTAAAGGTTACTCTTCCATATCAAAATGTACCTACAATTTCATCACTATGTCAATTTACGCCCGTTTCGTTGGAGTTGTATTGGAACCGATCGATTTAAATGTTTTAAGCAGCCTTAGCTTGTTAGACCCATGTCCCCACGTAAGCCTACAAAAAACCGGGTGGCTTCTTATGAAGGATTTATACCCGTGAGGAGCAACCCTATTTGGATATAACCAATTAACTACGTACCTACTAATAATGGTTTGCGAACACAGACAATTCTTCTAATTTATGTATGGTTTCGATAAAACCTACATCTTTACATTGTTATATCTAATATCATCCATTTTCTTCAAACAATTTTTTTCATGTTCCTTTTTCAGTACTGGATGTCACTGTATCGTACCTTTATTTTAATCATAAATAAATAGCAATCCTTCTAAAAAATCACCATACCTAATTCATATTTCCTGGAGTTTCATTTCATCCATTACTACAGTCTGAGTCAATGATATGTATTCAACGTTTTACAAACCATTTAATTTTATCGAATGCAATGTATTACGAATTGTTATGAATCAGCTGGGAGTCAATATGTCGGCAAACAGATGGAAGGCGTTAGGCGCGTGTCCGTTCAATTTATTTTTTCCCACATGTATGTTTTGTTTAGTTTATGTTGGCCTTAGTGTCAGTGGGGCAGGGCGATGAGACAAGAAGCATCAGATTGCTTTGACTGTACCTACCATTGCAGGTTTTTTGTGTAAACGGTAGCAACCGAATGTTATGATGGACGTTAAACTTTGAAATTTCGAGTTTTATTTCCGTTCCATTCTTAAATGCCGATGCTAACTGAGCAAGCGTGTGGCGGAAGAATTTATAGCTGATTATTCATAACAGTCAATTATTATAAACGTATAATGCAAACTACGCTCTGATAGGTATAGTACGTCGATAAAAATAGGACTTAGTTATATTATTATTGTGACAACCTTTAAGTATTTACAAAGCGTCTCGAAAATTACGAGACAGAGTGAATTATAAAACAAGAAATACTTTCGAACTACACAGGCACAGCATTAAAGCTGTTCTTTACTTGAACAACGACAATAGAAACAAATAAAATATACGGAAAGAAGGACTAAATAAAAAATGTCACTTTGACTGTATCTTGAAGCAACTTTGTTTATTCGCGAGACTGTAAAAGAAAAAAAAACATAAAACATCTGTACCTCGGATAATGTTTTACAACTTATCAGTTAAATCAAACAACGTTCCGCCATTTAAAAGGCATAAAAAGGGAAAAAAGGGGCCAAGTTCTCTACTTACTCCGAGTTTTCGCCGGCGAGGATCGAACGGGATTAGGCTAATGAGCATCGGATTTTCCGTTCATAAAATATACAAGACATGTCCAGAACTTGATATTGGCAAATATTTAATGAAAACAAAATGGAGGTTTTAAGTAACTGCTTTGTTTGAAGCCGATTATGTACTACATTTGGTTTTACACAATAATACAAATAATATAAGTTTACGTTTGAATTAGTATTGTTTATCTCCTATTGTATTTTATTTCATTTTAAAAAGTGCAATCTGGAAATACCCTACAAGTACACATACACATTTGATTATGGAATAGTAAGGACGGGCCTTATTTAAGCGCAGAACTATGAGAATTTGTAATTTTACCTAAACGTTATGCTTAAGTTGCATTGGCGACATAACTTTACCAAATATAGGAATTAGTTGAAAAAAATAGTACACATTGGTGTTACATTTTTATTTCGGCCTTAAAACTCATTTGAGTATTTTCTTGTTATTTATTAAAGTTTCTGATTTGGTCATCCACGCACATTTGGGATATTCAAAATTTATTGTTATTTCTTGTGTATTATTTACAATGTTATTTTATCTTTATTTTGATGCATTTACCGTCGCAGTTACCAGTAACATTATTAAGTGTTTAGTGGTAGTTTGCACGATATTCCAGCATCCCAAAATAACGCTGTCGTGTGTAACACTCCCATTCTGAGGGAAATATAGCTTAACCCTCGCAATAAAATAAACGTGAAAGATAACCCGTAGGGTTCTCAGAAAATAATATATTTTTATTGAATTCTGTGAGAGCATTGAGTTATTAAAGTTTATCAATGTACCTTATCATAAATAAACAGATAAAAAATTGTATGTTAATGCCAGTTTTTTCTTTTGTGCAGTAAATAAGTTTTTGTGCGAGATTGATCAGCTTCGGACCCTTCCATCTATGAAATTTATAGCCTGGTATTTTATACCGTATCTCTAATAAGATACCTTACAGAAAACTAGCTGTAAACAAAAGGTCTATCGTATCTACATACTTCTTATGTTACTCTTTGCTGACATGACAATGTAATTACATGAACATCGCTTACGTTTAAAATTCCGAACAAATGGAATGTCAAGAAAATGAATGAGTGAGATTCTAATATTCTAGTGCTACAACATAAAACCTTTTGTAACGGGGTAATAAAGGGCATTCTAGGGTTGAAGTGGACCCAGCGGAAATTTAATCTGACTGAGGACCCTTCTGTTACAAGGAATTCTGTCCTTAGATAAATGTCGGTAAGTAGGCACAGGAATGAATGAATATTTCAATTTAATTAAAAATACGAGTAGAAATGTTGTTTGCTCCCGATTGCCCATTTAGAGGGCCATCTTATCAAATCTTAATGACCCTAGAGTGTTTTGTTTTGATTTGAGTAATGGCTGAACTTGGTGGAGTATTTTTAGGCAATTAAATTAGGCTCCCCATTTTGTTTTCACATTATTTTTACACTGTATTGCTTAATTGTTACATAATTGTAAATTAAGTTCATGAGCATTACAACTGTTGCCTAATTAGAGTTTGTTATTTAGAACTCTTATAATAATTATAATATTTTCGGTGTTTATTGTCAGCTCTTAATTTTATTTTTGGCTATCTAGTGTTTCCTTTAATTAGTACGATGAAATTTCATCTCAGATTCGATTGGACGAGTTTTAAATTCCATTTGTTAAAATATCTCCAATAGCACTCATAGTTCATATTTCTCAAAGAAACATACTTTTAAATGGTATCTACACAATGCGTAATTTATTATGTTAAGATCTAAGCTTTTAACTAACAGATTCCCATCGAAGCACCATTCCTCGTTTGTTACAAAGGCTACACGTTATATTCCATCTCGTTTTAAGCTTCTAACGACAGCTGGGATCAACAGCTCACCTCCCCAAGGAGCACTGAAAGATATCGAACACAATGTTATTAAGAACAAAGATGATTATTACATTCCTTTGTTATATCTTTTGGAATTAAATGAATATCTATTGAAATCGATTTAACAAAAATAAAGGCTTTTTAATTTTATCAAAATAATTTAAGAATGACCTTTTATCACAACTAATATTTACTTTAAGAAAATTGTTTTAAGCAGCCAGTATATTATTGTATAATACATACATTTTGTCGCTCGACTTAAAAGTAAATACGTACTTAAAAATATTGGTGGATCAATTCTGCTTCCATATATCGTAGTAGGTGTCAAAGTAGACTACGATATAAAAAGTCCCAAGCGCCGACAGCCAAAACATTTAGTTGAAAGATAAAATGTAGGGTTTTTATCACGTCTTCATGATGGCGGCCGAACCTTCATCGCTGCAGATAATGAACCGCTACTACCCCCATGGGCATAAAACTGAGGCACTGACCAAGCTTTTCCTCCTGAGCTGAAAAGATATCGTTTGACACACCGGCTTATATAAGACACTTCTGTAAGACGATTAACAAGATGGACGCTTTGTGTGTGGTGTCTCCCCTAACAGCAGCACGTGTATTGTTTAATTAGAAATAACAAACATTTCTGAGAATAACTATCTGTGGAGAACAAACATTAAATTTAAAACGGACATAATAATTGCGCGACCCGTAAATAAACATACAGAAAACCTATTATATATGATATATATAAATCTAAAATAGACATGAAAACTATTTCAAGGGCCTCTAACCAGACGAGTGGGCGACGGGTCCTCCCTACCCTTTTAGCGAGTGAGTGGATCACAACCGCTGACTTGACTCGCCCCTCTCGCCGCCGGCCATCCGACCGCCTTGGAAACACGCCAGAAATCTGTTTGCCCAACTTTAATTGAGATTATCCTATTCCAAAATAATTTTAAATAGCCAAACATAGATTACATAAGCAATCCGAAATTCTCTGATTGCTTTATCTCCACTGTTGTCCGAGCAAATTCCACTTTGGCTTTGCGTAGCTAAGTATTTCAATTTGCGAATTTGTCAGAAAATATAATTATCTTTCCCATTTCCGATGACGCAAATGCCAAATGCATCAAAACGTCACGCGTCAAGCGGCCGAATGTCTCAAATGACAAGTAGCGTCAGTCGCGCGGACTGAAATAACAAGGTTGAGTAACAACTTTAGAAAAAAATAGATCTTAATATTCTTTATAATGTCCGCTTTATTCCGCTATCAAAGCAGTATTGAACGTAAAATTTTAACGACGCCGCAAAATGGCCAGCGGTAGCGGAGTGAGTGCCGCGCGCCGCCGCTTTATAGCAAATTGGAGTCATAGTGGGTTGACACCGAGACGGCATGGCATTGTCCCATGTGACGTGATACAACAAGACCCAACGGGCTGTGTCGAGTAGCGACGAGATGAGGCCATCGGACAGGTTGGATTGGAGCCAGCGATGTGTCCCGCCACTCGCGTGCTACGGGATAACAGGATATCTAGCTTATGTAGGGATTATTCAGACAACTGGGTCGCAGTTTCGTTTGTCGAGCGAAATTTTCAATGGGATTTAATGTTATACCGTCGTTGTTAATATAAGTAATTCGCATCAGTTTAAAGTTGTCGAGTATAAACGTTGGCAGCGTGACATGTTTCGAAAAGCGATTGTTCCACAAATATCGAAGTAAATAGTGTGCATTCGGGAAATAGAAGAGAATGTGAAAATGTTTTAACTTTGCCGACCCAGATAATGAAATTCACATCCTGTAACATTATTTATAAGATTAGTCAGACTCTGTTTTGCATAAATCTGTTTTAGTTTGGTGAGTCGCTCCTAAATAGAATCGGAAAACCAAAATAACTAATCTGTTTTATTTTTACATTGGCTAGTCTGTAAAAAGTCTTGAATAAAATCAGCCAAAAGTAGGAACCACTGCAGCGTTTTAGTAAATTATTTATTAGTTACATTCAAATGCAGTCGTCCTGTTCGCGGTAATTTTACAAGTGAATAAAAAAAAGTTCTTTTTTTATAACGTTTAATCGCTCTTATTATAAGAGCTTTTGAAACGATTAAAAGACACAATAAGCAACCGGTTATTTAATAAAATTTTGTGATAACTTCTGTAAGTATATAAATAAGTGTCTACATTAATTTGGTACTCGTCTCACTGAACCCTAAGTTAATGCGTGTCAGGTTTTTTATTTGGTACGAAATTCTTATATTATTTTTGCTGTAGACGCGCTGACGATAGCACGTTGAGCCATTTCGCTAATGGGGCGTCTGAGCTTGAATTCTGTCATTAGGACTTGGAATTTTACCTTTTATCGGGCAAATGATGTGCCCACACAGCTCAATGAACCGACATCTTTCCATAGGTTTAGACAAATATTATTGAGTTCTAACCTGGGGTGGCTTTGTCATTCGTTAGGTTAGCGTCAGCTAACTTAAATAATGATTACAGACAAATAAGCCACTTTTCTTTCTAAGTAGTTAAATAACTACACACATACCTACATAGAGTCACGCCTATTTCCCAGAGGGGTAGACAGATACCATACTTCTTAGTTCAGAGATATGAGTATAATTTTTGATTGTATATGTTTGTTTAATTTTCCACGTTGAAATGCAAGTAGAGTGACAATACCCAAGTATATGTGACCAACTTCGCTGCCATCCTTGTTGATTGTCCTACTTCCATCACAGCATGATCTGCGTCAATCAGCATGAGACAAGAAGAAAAAGAAAATTACATTTAAATAGTCATACATCTATACCATATTAGATTCAGGCGTTCTACCTAAATAGAAAGTCTAAAAATAAGTTCGTAGTACTACAAGTTGTTAAAGATAATAAAGTTGGTTCTACCAACAAGCTATAGTTTCTTTAAAGTTGTATCAACCGGAGCGCGGAGCTCTCAATATTGAGCGCTATACCGTCCATGTGCCAAGGTATTTAAAGAATAGGGCTGTCACGCCGCTCGGCATATTAAATTTATGATACCAAATGGCGTCTACCATTATTTATTGCTTGACTATATTTTATCGTAGAATTAATATCACTTGCCGTGCTGAAAGAGGGTATTTGGTTATTAGTTATCTCGTTAACAATAGCTTTATACAGTTGTATTTAAAAACTGAGTAATATGAAATACAAGCATTGCGGGGTTACTATAAACTTGTATGGCAGTTCATTTTTCGCTGTCGAAGTGAGACGGCGCACTATACTGCACATAATGGTGTCACACTTCCACAGCGAAAAATGATCGGCAACTCAAGCTCGTGGTAAGGTGGCAAGGTATTTTGAAGCGCTGAAGGCATATTTTTATAGTAAGAAATTGCCTCTGGTATTAAGTCCGCCTTTGTAAATCCATTTTAAGCATAAAGAATACTGTAAATAATTAATAACTTTTCTGCCAATGTAGTATGTACAATTGTACATACATTAAAATAAGTACCAGTATTTGTGAGCTAACAGAATACAGCTAATTCCTCAAAAAGCCACACTACCCGAGTTCTACTAAGGGTGTTCAATTAAAAAAAGCATCGGTTCACTCAAGCTCCCTCCTTATTTGCGAGGGCACAGTGCTTCATAGGAGCACGTCATCTACATAAATTGGGGCAGTGCGTGACAAGAGCGCCATCTTGCGCGTCACGTAGGAACTACATTATTCTGCTACCACAAATCGTACGTATTCCACGAATATTCGAGTTATATTCAACTGTTTTTCCGTGAGGGTGACTCAAAGTTGTTTATATCAGCGATTTGAACGCACGTCTGTTATAACGATGGGATGAAATACTGTCGAAGCGTTTGATACTTATTATTATTGCTACTTTCAGCATTTCTCGAATGATCATTGATCTCCGATCATAATAGTATCGAAGCTCGCAAAAGACCAAGTCAAAGGCCTTTAGCTGGCTTCGAGGCTTAAAGTGAATAAACGGAGTTTAACTTCTGATGTTCTTACATAAGCGTCATTGATAAATTAGTCTCGTCTCGTTTGAAATAAATACATTCAATCACAAAGGAAATACATAGGTATAGCTGCAAATTAAATTAGGAAGCATCAATAAATATTTACTACGTACGGTTCTAATCAAGAAGTCTTAAGAATAAGCGTTTACGAAGGTACTGAACTCACTTACCTCGCTCTAAAACCTTTTTAGTACTCAAAACAATGGTACTTAAGAGTTATTACTTTATGTAATGAGCCATTCCGGGACGTCTCGGTCTGATTCCCGTGATTCCTGTTAGTTAGGCCCTCGAGCTCAACCCTCGTTCATAGTCTGATACAAACTACATATCTGTTATCTGTGTATCTTTAATCGATATCTCGTTTGTAACGGTCGGCTTGTCTTGAATTTGACTCATAAGTATTGAGGACTGTGAGTTTTACTAAAACGAACTTCTTTAAAAGCGGCAAATTTAAAACTGCTTTTGAACCCAATAATAATTGTTGACTTACCTCCATAATATGTTGCTTAAAAACACGAATAAAGAGAGAGAAATGGGTGACTATTTAAGGTCGACAAACATTTGAACTGATGATGAAGCCATTTTCATTAACTTAGTAATACGAACAGCCTATTTAATCTTAGGTATTTTCGCCAAGGATATAAAAATTAAGTACTTAAAAAGTGATTCTAGTTCCCACTCTCGACACTAAAACGGCTTTAAAATAATGGACTATATTGTTACAGTGACGTAGACGTAGATCATATACTGGTCTTCAAAGCTACCTTAAACATGCGGCGACAAGCCTCAAGTCAGGCGACAATGTCAGGTAGCAACAGGTTAATGTGACCCTGCACAGTGTACACACCACTAAACCCGAGTACTGAATGGATCTAATATAAAATAAAACCAAGTTTATGAATATGTACCCATAACCTTATTCAGGATATTTGCTTAGGTGAGTTAAAATTTCGACCCTTAAGTGACGGAAAATCTAAAAAAATACAATCTCGTTTTGAAGTATATGAATAAATATTACTTTTGATAACATTATGTGTTACTATGCCCTCGTTTGAATCTACAGATACACTGTATGTTTATTTAATATAATACACAATGCAATTAAGTGAAATGCGTATGTGAAATGTGTGTATACCAGTGCCCAGTTAGCGCCACATCAGAAGACATATTAGAGGCTAATCACAGAGCAATAGATCGAGTAGACTATGAATTGAGCTGATTAGATCTAAAGAAAGCTATCGATATGACAAGAAGAACTGCCTAGTGCCTCCATAAAGGTATAATCTAATCCATCAAGCAAAGCCACGGACACAGCCTTATGTAGTAAGAACAAAATTCATTATTGTCTTACCCCATTCCTCGCAACAAAATATTTAATTATATCCAACAGATGAATATTTAATGTTCCCTTAATATTGATGAAATAGGAAGACCTACAAAATGATTGTTATTTGTCTTGTATAAAGAATTTAATTAGAGCCTTCAAGACTTTGGATGATGTGAAATTAGATAGCTACTTATGAAGTGAACTCCGACATAATTAAGTTTAAAACAGGTAGCTCCGAGCAACAAAATGAATCAAAATTAATCCGGCGCTATTTGACAGAACCGTGTCGTCGGAATTTTCAAGTTTAATTAAATAATATTTTGTTTATCACGTGAACAGAACCAGAATAGGGGAAAAATCCTCTCATTAGCTTTGATGTTGGAATAATTATGTGCCGACTCAATAAGGTTTTATGTGGACTTTACCGGCCTCGGATAAACTGACCAAATAATTTTTAACAAAATGTTTTCGATTATTTTTATATTCGGATTTTTTAACATGACTCTTCAGTGTTGTTTGCTCATTCAAGACTTTTTTTCTGTTTGAAACCTCTCATATCTTACAAAAAACAGCATTTTGACGCGTTAGAAAATTGTATTTGGTATAATAAAGTTAGTACAAAACAATGAATAGTTAGCTTTTGATTTGATATTCGATTTTATGTAAGAGAACTTACAAAAAATAAACTTATTGTGATAATAAAGAGACAATTATTCCTAAATAAAATGTTTCACACATGTATACATCAAATACCTGTCACAATTATTTTAATTTCAACTTGCTACCCACAAGTAACAATATTAACAACGAAGAATCGATGCGCGAAGAAAATCTTCTAAGCGTGAAGAAAGCAAGTATTTTTGGCACAATCCCAACCACGGGCAAACAGCTAGCGCCCCTGTCTTTACGACTGCCGAAGGACGAAACTTTGCTTGTTATCCGAGAAATATCACAACATATTTCGAAGCCTTTATAGGGAAAGTTTGGGAGTGCACAAGAGCGAGGGAATCATTGACCGGCCTTTCGATTGAAAACTTTCAGCACTCCATGAAACTGGTGTTATTATGTATTGGGACACATGACGCTCATAATTCCGGCCGCAATTGGACACGCGGCAAAAGTTTTACGGTCGTATTAAAGTGTTTGTCTTTTAAGTAGATGGCGCTGCTAAAGTGAACATCTGATTCATTAAAGCTCCGTATTAAAAATAGTTTAAAATTAAAAATAACAAGTGTATCAATATAGTTATCGCCTTAATTCAGAGTTAACGGTATAATAACCAAGTGTGAGTGTTTTTTAAAAAAACTGAACAGTGAATAGCAAAAAAATACGAAATATCATCAGTGGCATTAAAAACCACAAAACTTTATAATTAAACCAAAAATAAACGTATTTTCAGTGTAAACCCATAATAACATCTCATAAATTGTGCAAATAAACATCTATAAACAGTATATCTCAGTGCAGAACAATATTAAAATCAAAATAACAAAGTGCAAATATTCGTGGAATGTGTGCAAAAATTCGTGGAATGTCAGTGATTCAAATTCAAACTCCAACAGCAATATTTTGAACAAAAACAACTGTCTTACCATACACTCCTCTAATTCATCATTATTTGTAATGTCAAAACGGCTCAGCGGATAACGGAGGCGGATTGTATGAAGTGACGTGCGATCAAATCCGAAGAAATTTGATTCTCTTTTTGAATGTTTGACAATATTCTTAACAAAGTAAAGTAACTTAAAAACTATAAATTACCAAAGATAAATAGTAAAAAATGGCTAGCAAAAGTAACAGTCGTAACAAGGCTCCAAAAAATAAGAATATCGAGTCACCGATGCAAAAAGCCCCAGCATTAAAGCCAAATAGAAACTGTTCGGAGAAACTTACTTCAACACCGCTTAAAGGCTCTCTGAGTAACACTAATATCGAGCTAAATAGTTCCTTGGAAGATGATTGCAACGTTACAATTAGACAAAAAAGTCACGAAAGCCCCCAGTCGTCAATGAGTCTAGTCTTAGAGGACAAATTAAGGGAGATAATAAAACAAGAACTAAACACATTTCTTGAAACCAGGATAAAATGTATAATTTCTGATCAACTTATGCAAATGTCGCAACAAATAGCTGGGTTTAAAGAGTCTATGGATTTTTACAACGCAAAATTTGAATCCTATAAATTATGTCTGGAGGAAAAAGAAGAGATAATAAAAAAATTGCAAGTTGAAAATGAACACCTATTGGCGTCCAATATTGAATATGGAGCAAGGTTGACACATGTTGAACAAAGCCTACGCGAAAATAACTTGGAAATAAACGGGGTCCCTGAGTTCAAGACAGAAAATGTTATTACTACATTTTTACAATTAGCGAAAACGGTAGGGGAACCACTAGAAGATGGCGACATCCTTCACGCTACTAGAGTGGCTAAGCTAAACCAGGAGAACAACAGACCTCGTCCAATGGTCGTAAAACTACGTACGCCTCGTCAGCGCGACAATATAATAGCCGCAGTAGTGCGATTCAACAAAAAGCACACTACTGACAAGCTGAACTCTCAGCACCTGGGTTTAAGTGGCGAACGCAAGCCGGTATATGTAGCAGAGCATCTGTGTCTAGCGAACAAACAATTACACGCAGCAACTAGAAAACTAGCCAAAGAGTTAAATTATAAGTTTGTATGGGTTCGTAATGGGCGAGTGTTTGTTCGCAAGGATGAGTCCCACTCCGCATTATTAATTCGTAGTTTGGATAGCCTCTCTTTACTCAAAAAAGAAAAAAACACAGACATTGTAAAATAAGTAGCCTAGTTTTTTGTTATTATTTTTAATTTTTAATACGAACAATGTTCTGGTACATATTTTTGTAACATTCGATATTTATTACCAAAATGTAAGAGGATTAAGAACAAAAACAAACGAACTGTACCAAAATGTTTTATCAAATGATTATAAAATCATAGCTTTTACTGAGACCTGGTTGAATGCGAACATAGTTGATAGCGAGTTGTTTGACTCTAGGTATATTGTATATCGACGGGATCGTTTGTGCGATAACACGAAAAAGGATGGCGGAGGAGTTCTTTTAGCTGTTTCGCGCGAAATCGATTCAACCAGAGTAAACCAATGGGAAAGCAGTAGTGAGGACCTGTGGGTGTCAGTAAAAATTAATATCAATAACACCGTTAAAAGAATGGCTGTGTGCGTAACTTATTTACCTCCGCCCGTAAAAAATACTTCTTTGACCAACTTAACAGACAAAGTAAGTACCGTTATCAATCAAGTTGAAGATATCCTAATTGTTGGTGACTTTAACCTGGGTTTTATTAAATGGACTACTGACAGCCATAAGAGTTACTGCAACCCATTAAATTATGGCAACATATTAGGTGAAACTTTTGTCGACTTTATATCTATAAATAATCTCTATCAATTTAACTGTATTTGTAACTGTGATAATAGAATTTTAGATTTGGTTATTAGTAACATGATAAAAGTAGAAGTTACCCCATCCACTGATGAACTCACGAAAGTTGATCCTAAACACCCACCTCTATTAGTTACTATTACGCAAGGAAATGATAGGGTGTTACGTCCAAAGGGCGTTGTACGCTCTAATTTCTACAAAGGGGACTATCAAAAAATTATATCTGAACTGAGTATGATTAACTGGCAACAAGAATTTTCTCAATGTAACGATAACATAAATGAAATAGTACATACATTTTATTCCAAATTAAATAGAATTATCGATAAACATATACCAAAGCAAGCAGCAAAAAATTCAAAATACCCTTCGTGGTTTACAAAACCGCTGATCAAACTACTCGCGGAAAAAGAAAAATATAGAAGAAAATTTCGCACTTACAAAAATCAACGAGATAGGTTAAGTTACGAGTTACTTAGATCCCGCTGTCATGCAATGATTGATAAAACATATAGTGAGTACAAACATAATATAGAAAAAGATATATCCAAGAATTCAAGAGCATTCTGGAGTTACATAAAAAACAAACGAAACAATAATAATAATTCGAAGATACCTGCTAGCATGTATATGGATAATATGGAAACATCGAATGGAACTGAAATTGCCCACCTATTCGCTTCTCACTTTTCATCGGTTTTCACAGACCCAATAGCCAATACAATAGCTGGTATTCCGGAATCGTCTGAAGTTTTAAGTTGTATTAAACTAACAGAAAGAGAAGTCCTAACAAAAATAAAAAATCTGGATACATCCAAAGGTGCGGGTCCAGATTTAATACCACCTGTCTTCATAAAGTCTTGTGGAAGACAGCTCGCTCAACCACTCTGTTTTATATATAACCATTCCTTATCGTTAGCGGTATTTCCAGATGAATGGAAAAAAGCGCGCATCGTTCCGATACACAAAAAAGGTGATCCTAAAAATATTAAAAACTATAGGCCAATTTCCATATTGTCATGTTTTGCGAAACTATTTGAAAGTCTTATAAGTCCCATAATTACTAAATTCTTAGATAACAAATTTTCAGATAATCAACACGGATTTCGAGTCGGACGATCCACGGAAACCAATCTTGTCAAATATATATCAGATATTTCTGGGGCATTAGATAAAAGACAAGAAGTCGATGCTATATATACAGACTTCAGCAGCGCTTTCGATAAAGTCAGTCATCCTCTCCTCGTTGCTAAGCTCCAATTTAGTGGCGTACATGGTTCACTATTGAGGTGGTTTTCATCATATCTGGAAAAACGTTCCCAATTTGTAGCGGTCAATGGCTTTATTTCAAAAGAATTTCATGCGCGCTCTGGAGTTCCGCAAGGCTCTCATCTTGGACCAGTGTTGTTTCTTTTGTTTGTGAACGACATTGTTGGCAGGATCACGCATAGTCAATGCTTGCTTTTTGCAGACGATTTAAAAATCTACAAAACGATCTCAACAAATGAAGATACTTTACTTTTACAAAAGGACCTACATGTTATAGAAAACTGGTGCAATGCAAACAATATGAACCTCAATCCAAAAAAGTGTTTCCATATTCGTTTTACCAAAAAAAAGGCTTCTTCCCCGATCCACTACATGTTATGCAGTACAAAGTTAGAAAAAGTAAAAGAAATTCGTGATCTTGGCGTGATGGTCGACGATGTGCTAAGCTTTAAACCACATGTGAATAATGTTGTAAAAAAGGCTGCCCAAATGTTGGGATTTATCAAGCGTAATGCACGGGGCTTCCAGCTACCTAAAACTAGAATAATATTGTACAATGCTTTAGTACGGAGTCAACTTGAATACGCAAGTGTAGTTTGGAATCCCCTATATGCTGTCCATTCGCAAAAACTTGAAAGCATACAAAGAGCATTTACCAGACATCTCGCTTACTTTTCCCCAGATATTAGTTACCGATATCCGTATGCGGAGCGTCTGTGCCATTTTAATATGAAATCTCTTAGAGACCGTCGCCAATCAAGTGACCTCGTATTTTTATTTAAAATCGTAAATGGTATCACACAATGCAGTGCCCTGGTCGAAAACATAATGTACTCGGTTCCATCAAGAATTCCCAGGCATCCAATAATTCACATGTTTCACATACCGCGCCGCAATACAAACCTGGGCCTTACTGCTCCACTTCTTCGAATATGCAGGACGTACAACGCCCTTGGGGACAAATCGCGTAACATTGATATACACGCTGATTCTTTGAATAAATACTTAGAAAAAGTAACAGTGGATGGGTAACATGCGTACTATAATGCAATAGGTAGATTTAAGTATATCATAGCAGTTCAGTTTACAGTAATATTTGATTGCTACCAGCCTGTTACTACATTGTTCCCTATATTAAAGTTAACTGTCAAGTTATAATTTAACTATAGTTGATGGTTTTTAACTTCAATTTTAAAAATTTTTTTAGTGCTAGTTATAATATAATTTTGTTTTTGTATCCTCTAGATTTGATAGACGACTATTGTTTTGTTTTTATATTTTTGGAGACCAAAGTGTATTTAATTTTGTTTTTATTACGTTTAGATTTTATCTTTTCTTTTTAATAGATTTAAAAGTGATTCTTAATAGTAGACTTATGTTGTGAATGCTGTGTGTACCTATAATAGGCATGCATATAAGAAATGTTGTCATTACTGTTTTAATTTTGTACACAATATATGTAATGCTGTTGGTATACCTAATAAATAAATAAATAAATAAGTAGTTTGTTTTGTATATGACGTTAGATGTGGACATAAATATGTTAAACAGGAACAAACCTTGCGTAGCGCGAACTTAAGAGTGCTTTAGTTAGATAATACAGTCGGATTTAATTTTAAAATACTTTATTAATTTATTAAACTTATAACAAAAATCGACTAACTAAATTTTTAGCTATGGATTAGGAGAGAGAGTATAGTAAAAATATTGGAATCATTAGAAATCGACTATTAATTTATTTACTTTAAATAAAACGGCCGAAGACAATTACACCATTTACACAAAACACAATAAGACAAAGAGAAAAAATAAAAACATAAAAAGATATGAAACAGTAACACAACATAAGTTTAAACATTATTCTCATAAAAGTTCAGGCATGCTGACAATAAGAGCTTCCATTCATCAGCAAATAAATTCAAATCTGGATTTAAGTCCAGGAGAGCATTCAGGTCCTTCAGAGTTCGTGGCAAAGGAGAGTTGGACCGTGAGACGGTACTGCACGACGTACTGCTCGTAGCTATGCGGCTACCCGGCAGATCAGTCGATCTGCGAGGTTAAGCCGTGCTCGCCGCGGTCAGTCTTGTGATGGGTGACCGTTTTCACATGTCGAGACCCCACCGTGCTTCGGAAGGCACGTTAAGCCGTTGGTCCTGCGCCTGATCTCTCTCCGGTCGTGTCGGTCTACCGTCCCATCGGATTATGAGAGTAAGGGAATAGGGAGTGCACCTGTGTCTGCGCGCACACTCGGGCACTATAATATCTCCTGCGCAGATGGCTAGTCTCAGCTGAGACAGGCCGCCGTGACCGAAATTCGGTCAGGAGGACATTACTGCACGACGGAACCGCCAGTAACCTGTGTCTCCTGCCACGACAATAGTTAAAAGTAGGTGTTATTTACCAGTTAAAACATAATCTAGGTCCAACACCTAACCCATAAGTTTAAGTTTTCGTCGGCGTCGTTTCAGCCGATGGATGTCCACTGTTGGACATAGGCTTCCTGCACTGATCACACGGCACCACGATGTTAAAGAAATAAACTGAAATACAGGCTGAAATATAAAATAAATCAGTTTGAATATTCTGTATGAATTAAAGGATTAACGAGGCTTTACGGGCTAACGTAAAAATAATCATGAACGATTTAAACGCGCATTTATTTTGTACACAAAATCAGCTTACCCATTCAAATCGAATAACTAATTCTTTATTCATACTGTTTCGATTCAAATTATTGTCTACAAATCCACAAACTTGGTAAACGATTACGCTGTAGGTATATAAAATTCGAAGTTGCAAACGTAAAATTAATTCAAAGTCACTTAAAATGCGATGGAGTTTAATTACGAGATTTGTCAAATAATAAATAAAGAAAGTTCTGTCTACCCTCTCGCTGGCTTCAGATACCGCCACGATTTATACCTCGACTTCCCGTTTCCTTTATTTAAGTTACCCTTTAAAGCTTAGCATTGAATTTCTTGAATCTTTTTTTTTCTTTATCAGATCTGTGCCTATTGAATTTATTTAAAAGTTGTTGGGATTCGAATTATATCGTTTTTAGTTTCTGCTGAAGTATCATTTTGTATATTTTTTTATTTCGGCAGTCTATTGTTTTGAATTTATTGAAACTTAATGTTTTATTGTGAATTTCTTATTCAATATCTTGGAATGACGAAACTGATCTAAAATATTGGGTAGCACTTAAATGGGGACGAGTTCGTTTTGTGAATATGTGAGAGAACCCGTCTCCAAACACTCACAAACATAACGTATAAAGAACAAATTGCCGTATAAATCAGCAAACTGTGTTAAAAGTCTTAACTACAGAGGAATTCGTTAATTTATCGTCCGTATGATCTATTTGATGACTCTAGACAAGTGGCAAAACGCTTGTCGAATAGAAATCGAATAGAACGAAAGATAGATAGATACCTTTGGGATCGACATATGACATAGATTACATAGTCGAAATATTACCTATGTTATCTCCATAAATTCATCATTCTATTCGATTTCTATTCTACAAGCGTTTTGTTACTTATTTCTGGCCCCTGTTGGGGTTGTCGTAGTCTCTTAGTACAGACAGATCGCATTTTAATGCTGACGGTATTCCTCGCAATTACTGAACAAATTAGAACAGCGGTACCTATGTACAATTTAACACTTTTTTTGTTCGTTTTAATGTAGTCCTTAATTATTCATCCGCGCTGAATTTAAAATGACGACCGATTCAGGAGGCGTTTTGTTTTATGTCGTTGGAGGTTCGACTCCTGTTGCAAATTTGGATGTATATATTTTTTTGTATAAATGTTTTATTATAGGTTATTGCGCTAAAGTTAAAGGCTAAGTCAAAATATGTTAATTGAAATTGTAAACGGTTAATAAGATTTCAGTATTTTGTTTGATAGAAATTGTGCTTTTTGTTTACGTCTGTTATACATTATAACTTTTTAAGCCCTGCCAAGTGAAAACTGATGTGAAGAACTAAATTTGTTTTGACTATTTCTCATTTATCTTTTCCAGACTTATCAATCAAGCAGTAAACGACTTTTAACATATTTGAGAACATGTTTACAAATAATTACTTAAAAAATGCTGAGAAGTAAAGACTGGGGCTAATTGAAATAAGTGCAAACCTTTACTTAATGTTAGGTATATTGTATTATTTTGTTTTATTTTATAATGTTTTATGTTTTCTTTTTGTGGTAGATATATTGTTTAGTGGGTGTTATTGGCATGCGGCCTTTGTTTGTTATGTTATGACTTACTCGTAACCGTTTCCTACTTAAAAATAAAAATACATTGTTTAGCAATTGATTATAATATACCTAACTATCGATGTCGCTTAATTATAGTGAATAATTATGTAAATAAACTTACGAAGTGTTTTAATTAAGATAGTTTACGTCAATGTAAGTCTAAACATGAAGGTAAACAATATACTATCTAATAAAGGAGATCACAGCGCTTTATCTTTGTTTGTAGAAAAACAACGGCAATATCTCGAAAATAGGCTTAATTACTACGATTTGTCTCTAATTAATACTTGTTTAACTACTGACTTTAGAAGTTATGATTAATATGAATTCAGATGATTCATAGAATCATTTTTGTATTCTTACTATACCAAAGTTTTTAACAAATTAGCAGATAAAAACTAAACTTAAGTATCGATGTTATTTACGATATAAGATTACTCAATTAATGAAGGTCTATACAATAGATATTACAGAAAGTTTACACTGTGGTAACGTTATTGATTACCTACGCTTAAATTTAATATTTACTTTTGCTTAAAAGATAAATAAATCTTTATTTACATAGAACCAACTAAGTAAGTAAAAAGAGTGTAGACCTTCGCATAACACAACATTCGATCTTCATAAACGACACACAACATTGTATTGTCACACTACACATTTAGTAACACGTAGGTCTTTTCTTGGCAGTCGGGTAATTATCTCTAGGTGCTCTTTTTAGGTAAACTAATTAGTTAAGTTTTAACTTGCCAATTTCAATGCTAGTATAACTTATCTACTTCTTCCTACTATAATAGACATAATACATTAATATCGATTAAATAATATTATAACATAGCTGGTGAAACGTAGGTGTACTATATGTGCGCCGCTGCCTATCCCTTCAAGCAACACCGGCGTGGTGATGTTACACTCTTAGTATTATTTTGACTATAAAAATTTCAAAATAACAAGTTTACCAAAAATTTAAAAAGCTCCATCACAATCCAACCCTCCAAATGCTATAAAATTCACGCGGCCTAACCTAAAAACGCAAGCTAAAGTGATTTGTCGAGCGAATTTGTCGCAGCGACTGACGGATGGCTCTCTAATGAAGAGGCTGACGCGGTCGGTCGCAATTACCGCACAAATTAATGCTACTACTGCATTGCTGATTACTGCTTTGCAATGCTGAGTGTACGACTAACTGGTGAAATTAGAAGCGGAAAAACTGTATCAGCCAGTCTAGGGTTACTTTTTAGAATTATGCTTAGATTATTCATACGTTTAATTACATTTTTAGGAATGATTTACTGAAGTTGCTTATAATCACATTAGTATTTATTTAGATAAACAATCTCTTTAAACATACATAAAAATATGTACTAGTTGACAAAATAAAGTAATATTAAATTAAAATTTATATGAACGCTGAAATAAAACATTTGATATTAGAAAATAATGATACAGAACGAAAGCTAGCTGTAGTAATTCTGTTTTCTGTTTGTTTTTACTGTAGGTAGGTAATAATATTGCAAAGTAAGACAGATTCTTAGAAAAGCTGACGCATCGCTGACTCATTTATAAAGTCACCAGACAGAACAGAATTGGAGTCTCTGTTTTAATATTACAAAAGAATAATTTGCTTTGTTCATACATTTTGGAAAAGGTTAAAAGTGTCATGTCTGAAAGTCAAATCCTGTCTGTTATCATCCGTTCGTGCAAAACGTGAATTAGTTTTAAAGCTTACATTTAATAGTTCATCTACAACTGTAATCTAGATAATCACTAGAGCTAATTGTGGGTAAAATTTTAAGCCAAATAATTCAGAAGTTTCAAAAATATTATAATTATACTTACAGATCCCACCATAATATTAAATTTAACGATGCAAATTGAAGTGGGCAGATCAAAGCAACAAATCTTAAACCGAAAACGCCTTTTCCTCGATTTGAGTAAAAATCCGTTACTCCCTGACCCCATTACTCTAAATAGGCCTTTAACATTTTAATAATTGGATCATGTTTCTAATGCAGAAAACGTAGTCATATATATGCATGGATGTAACATATTAATTATGTATATGTACGTCAAATACGAAACAAAAGCTCACATTTCCACATTATGCGAGTAACGCGACGCCTGAAGCATACGAAATGAAGTACAACCAACAAACCGAATTGATGCTAGCGTACGTTACGTTAAGTGAAATTTTATGCCGTCTCATAAAAATCCACGTGCTAACGCTAGGGACGTGGCCTCGATTAAAGCGGCATTGCTCTCGGCGAGGCATAACCTGCGAGGCATAGGTGCAATGCAGTCACGCGTGACCTTTATTGTTGCTTCTAATTGTACGGTTTTTGAAACGTGAATTTATTAAGTTACATTTATATTTCGTGTATACCTCTTGTATATACCTATATACTCGTATGTAGGTTCCTAAGAAAGGCTCTTAGCTACGTGGCTAGTGGCTACCGCGTAGATCAATCGATCTGTGAGGCTAACTCGTGCTCGCCACGGTCAGTCTAGTGATGGGTAACCGTTTTCGCATGAAGGCACGCTAAGCCGTTGGTCCTGCGCCTGATCTCTCTCCTGTCTGTCCTGTCCTGTGACTGAAATTCGGTCAGGAGAACAAAAGGAAGACAGGCAAGCATGTCTTAAGGATTTCGCACTTCAATGCTTATTAAAGACCGCAATCACAGGTCACTTAGTACAAAGCTCTGTTTAAACGAAAATGTATGTAACAGTGTACAAAGGGGTGTTCTATGCATTGTATCACGTTGCTAGTTCCAAGCCATTTACCTCGGTTACTGAACTAGTCTTTTGTTTCTATCACGATGTATATTACGTACCCAGGTACAAATATCGCGGACTTTACAAAGGCGAGAAGATTTATAGGTAGTTTTTTTAACAGTTACCTTTGGGTTGTTCTGGTTTCGGTGAGTTTATTTATATGTATATCAAAATGGATAAAAATAATGGTAGCAAAGTCACTTAATAAAAACTATTTTAACAGATAAAAAACATACTGAACTTAACGTTTATAATTATAGTTTAAACATTATAGGTAGCATATTTTACTAAGAATTTTGCTTGAATATTTTTGATAAGACCTGGTTAGGTCTAAAACTTATAAGTTTAAAGCCTCCAAAACGACTTAAACACAAAGATCTTGAATAACCTATTACAAAGAGATATATGATAACCAGACATCAGATTTGAGCGTTCGCAAAACGACCCTCCGTAATGACCGATATCCATTGCTGGCACCACTTGTAACAACAATCATGTATCATGTGCAGAACCACCAATATATCGCCAGCCCACCTGACATATCGTTCAGAGATACAAAACGATTGTGTTTCCACGCTTCCAATTTCCTGGACAAGAAAAATGGATTGAGACGGATCCATTTAGAAAGCGTAGGGCTAGCAGAAACAATTCGACAATAGACAGGATGTTTTTTGTTTTGTAAGTACGGGTTTTTTTCATTCATCTTTATGCCTTCAGGTCCAATGTTGCTTTTTCTGAACGAAAAATATTTTATGTACTAGATAAAGATAAGACAAATATGTACCGGTGGATGCAAATGGCAATTATCGTTCATTGTGGCGTTCCAAGGGTCCTTTGTTCAACAGTGGACGTCTTCCAGCTAATGGTGATGATGATTTTACAAATAAATATTTTATATTTATGTTTGTAGTGTTGTTGTTTTTAGCTCGTTTATTACTCGGCTTGTTAGAGTTTATAAACATTTGACTTAATGCCTTGAAACCAGAAGCAAATTATTTTAGGTTGTTTAATAAATCTTATGGTTCAAAATAAAGAAGATCAAAATTGAAAGTCCTTCTTTGGTACCAGATCGATTTTTTATGTCTCGTCATACTAACCTTTTGAACGTACCTGTATCAAATAGATACTCATTTTTTTTACGAAACATGAATCGAACCAAAGTAATTCATCCAAACTTTTTTACAGTCAAAGTTGTTTGTTTTTCGGATTTCAAATCAATATTGACGGATAGATTTGCTCTTCACAAAACTAAAGGCAAACTAGACACTGTTAAAACAAGTCCACTTTTAAAATGGACGAGTATTTTTCGGCCAACAAAGCTGGCCGGTATCAATACAAACTCTCAGCGTTCGAAACTACACCAATATCATGTTTTTGTGCGTGAAATACATTTTTAAACTTTTTGCAGTAGTTGTACGAGCGAGGTTACATTTCGTAGTGTTGAGGCCTCTCGTATTGGATTTACTTTTGTGTATGTCCAATTTCAAACCTGTGAGTTATATTTGTTTCACGTTTATTTAACGCTTAATTATAGTGTATATTTTTGTTATTATTTTTCGCGAAATATGAAAAAAGAGAAATGACTTAAAGAAGTGTTTGTCAGGCGCAATAACCAAAAAGTCTCAATGTACTTAGACCTCTTTTTAGCTGTTTGAACTTTTAATATTTAATTATGAGGACACATACATAAAAAAAAGATCCCGACGAATTGAGAACCGCCTCCTTTTTTTTCAAGTCGGTTAAAAATAGTGCATTAAATTAAGAAAATACCACGCACTTAATAATCCAGCAACCCTATTTGAAAGTGGAAAGGTTTTAGAAAATCTAGAGTCCGGCAGATCTCAGCACTCGACACAATGATGGATTAATGACCGTGCGGGGAATACCCGGCTACAATTTAAACTGCTCTTGAAGAAGAAAAGTTTTTAAAGGCACGATATACTTGTACCTGGATATCAGGTGTTACTTGGCTATAAGATTGTGTTAGGTTTTGTGTTAGAGAAAATTGATTTATGGGGACATGTAATGAAAATTGAAGCATATCTGTACTTATCTCTATGAGTCTATTTTTTTCTGCTATTTATAAAATAATTTTCTTTTTATTTCAGGTAAGAAACGTTCATCGGGGATCGACAGAAATATGATAGCCGTTATAAATGGACAAAACATATTTCATAACACATCTCTAAAAAATATAATGCGTCTTCTTCATAAATGCACAAACAACATTTGCAACAAAAAATACAATGGCAAAATTCAATACTTATCCAATAACACTAAACTTTCAATTCAATGCTGTGAGTAATAAAACAGACGCGACAACGCACAATAGGTAGAAAATTCCAAGAAAAAAAAATGTGACGCAGAAAATAAACACGCGACGTCAAGAACACGATAAGTTTGAGTGTGTCGCTGGCCACACTAGCACCATCGACAAGAAACATTGTCGCATCGAGGCAAGAAACGTTGAAACAAGAAACATTGAGACAAGGAACATTGGAACAAGAACGCTCCAGTTATCAGATAAATGTTTCCTTTTATGACATGTTTGCTCTCGTAAGTACTTTATATTGTTTTTGGTTTTTGTGTGGAACAGCACAATCTATGGACATGACATTTTTGTAGGACTAATAGCTTGTACGTCTAATTATTCACTTATCCTCTTAGAAACTAGGTACTTACGAGTAGTACTTAAAATCTATGTTTATCCTTAATGTGAAGTTTAGTTTTGTAGGTAATACTTTACCTTCTTTCCATACTTTTAAAACGTTTACTCTTTCACCAATGTTATTTTAAAAACAGATACCAGAAACAGATATGTATACATTTTTAGGCATTGTATTAGATGAACGTTTTTCTTACTTAATCAAATTAGACTATATTAAATGTAGTATACTGTCTGTCTTTGGGCGAACGTGTGTTGAAAACAAAAAGAAGAACTTCCCGGTATAACAATAAATAACGAAGAAAACACGTTTCAATACACTCTACCAATACATTCATATAAACAACGCAACCAATGCCGTCGGCTCCAATCGCTTTTAAATAAATACTTTTTTAAAACAAATCTAGGAATTCCGGTTTAAAAAAACTCAGTGTGAAAATCTAGAATGCATTACCGAATTGGGCCCGAATCCTTTTAGCCGTAGTGTCGTCGTAAGTCCGAAAAAACTACAATGACAATGGGGAAATTAGTTAGTAAGCAAGAATATATAATACGGAGTCTCAAATACATTGAAACATGAAAATGAATTCATTTGTATGGCCTATTTTCGCCTGGGTAATTGTAAATCCTTAAATATTCACTTAAAAAAATTGTATCTTCCGCTACTCTTAATTCTGTGCCAATTATGCTGGCAAATTATCGCGAAGTATTTATAAATAAAAAATATAAGTATTTATATTTTTTATTTATAAATAAAAAAAATAAGTATTTACTAAACCAACGAACTGGTGCCGAGTGGATGCCAAACGTCAATTATTTATTTTAAAGAGCTTCAATATCAAATATAATTAACAATACCTACCTTATTCCTTAATTAAATGTAATACACTTATTTCATAGACGTAACTTACAAGCCACAAATCATAGAATTAAAGTGGCGTCTTTATAGCCAACAATAACATCGATAAAATATCTCGATTACATTGAAAACAAACTACTGCAAAAGTGCACCAACACAGGACTCCAAATGCTTTTTACCGAGCCAAGTAGGTCGCACCTATTGCAATTCATTAATCAATGCATTCTAAAGGCGGGCGGGGAAACCAAAAGGGCCAAAGGGAGGTGCTATTGTAAAAAGCACAGCTGTAAAATATTGCGACCCAGTTACGTCACGAGCAGACTGCTTAGAGAAATAATTTCCAATAGCCGGTGGTCCCTTCCGTGTGAATGGCGAGGAAATTTGTCGTCTTTGTCGCGGCTTCGGCTTCAAACCGACCCCTTGGAACTCGGTACTGCTGTACAAAGTCGATACAAATCGAATTCTATTGGTTGGCTCTTATTTAAGTACATAGTCCAAAGTCAATTTAAACGGTAGTGGCCGGGTGTTTGACATGGAAATTTGGGAAACTTTTGAATTAATTTTGAAATTATTTTGACATACTAAATACTTGGCTTCCTATGTTGCGGTTCGTATTACGGAACACACAATAAAATACCTGTTTTATAGGGTTCATAGTAATAGTTACCAATCCAGGCAATTCTGGATGTGCCAATCATACCAACAAGAAATTCTAGTGCCAAGAACTACAGCTTCGAAAACCCTATTCATCTTCCCTCAGTGACAGTAGGCAGTCTTTCTCGTTTATATTCACCATCTTACGTAATAAGGCGTGAAAAATCGGTACTCATCTCACATTTTATGTCAGTTGGTGAGCCATAAAAACCAGTACCCCGTGGTACCGGTTCCATAAAATGCGGGTAGGTATGCAGGCCATGTTTACTGTAATAACGTCTTATGATACAGGGGTAAATACCTCTAGACCGTAATATGTACCTTTGTAACGCATAAGTAAATACATTAGGCTGTCATTTAAAAAAATATGAGCACTAAAAGCTTTGATGTTGGGTTTTTATTTAATTTCTAAGTAGCGGCCTCGATGGGCCGTGAAATATACGCAAATGGACGCCAATTTCGCTCGGCCATTTAGTCCGTATGTAGAAATACCTATTCATTTGTAATCGGTAATCAAAGAAAGTTCCACAAACCAGCAAATACTTTAATTAGGGTAATAGAGAATCATTTCAAATGTAATGTGATATTATTTATTAGTAGGTCCCTATTTAATTATTTTTAAACAATCATTTTGATAAATGGTAAAAAGCTCGCCTCCTATAAGTCCTATACCATCAGGTGAATGTAGTTTTATTTTAGAAAATAATGTAAAGCAATTTACATTGCGAATTGTAAGCAGTTTTAAAAATTACTAAACAAAGTGTCAACCCCATCCAAAACCAAACAGTCCACAAGACGTACGTATCAACCCTCTATCAAATAGTTTATTCAAAAGCTACTTAGTAAGTGGGTTTTAAATGAGGCTAAAATGTAGCTTTCAAAGGAATAACTTTTATAAAAGAGTTCCTCGGGTAAAGGTCAAAGCTTGGCTATCTAAAACTCAACGACCTCCTAACTAACCGTACCGCTGTACAGTAACACCTCCCTTTTATATTACGGCCTTAAAATTGGCCTCAAAGATACCGGCTACCAATCTATACAGAGGGTAGGTATTACAATGTAGTTTAGGAGGTATCATTTTGTTGTAATTGTATAGTAGAGAAAATTTATCTAGTCTTGTGATACATTAAGATCATAAATATTATGGACTAATGCGTTATAAAATTTATGTTATTAGTAGGTAGGTTCATTTTAACACTTTTACTGTTTGATCATTGGATGATTAATTTATGGTTTTTATAGCTCGGTTGAAGTAACCCTTTTTCGCGAAAATTATGTACAGCTATGGTGCAATGTAATGTACATTAACTAAATACTTTTAATATTTAAACTTTTTAATATTCAATCATTGAAACGACCTTTTTAACTTTTCTAATTACGCTAGCCAATAAATGGAACGCACAAACAGAACCGTAACAAAGAAACTTTGGATCACATCCCCTACCGCATAACAAGTGAACGCCAACAATAAGCCATAAACTATTAAAATAGCGATCCTCGCTTCACTGTACGGCCTAAAGAAATTGCCCCGTAAATTTAACTCGTCCCATTTCTGTCGAAAACAGACGGCAAATAATTCCCGATAGGTACCATACACCGATATTCCATCATCTATAGAGAATGAGTCGAGCCTTCTCGAGCGAACAAGGATCCCTTTTCGACCCACAGGGCCTTAAAACCAGGCCCCGCTTTTCATTTACCTATCTTTGAGTAATTGAAAGGGACATTGATGCTACTTATTCGAGCGGAATTGATAGGAAAATGTATTGAATTGTGATGTGTATTCCATTTGTGTTGTTGGTATTACGACGATTCTTCATATTGTATTCCATTATCGTGGTGCTTTTCTAAGCGGGTATCGAATTCCAGTTGCATTATTTTTGTTTTACCGTAAGCTTACGATATTTTTCAGTGTTGTGAATGCGTTCTCAATGATAATATTGCTGGATCAGTAATAAATAATTATTTTAAAAGCACAGTTATCACTCGCAACGGTCGTTTTTGTATCTAAAATGTAGTATAGTTTTTAGTACAATTTGAACATTAAATATAAAATTTATTTTATAAAGTCGAACAGCAAGTATTTTAACAAGCTATCATCTTGACTACGAGCTGTATGTACAAATCGTAAACAAAAAAATATATAAAAAACCCCAAATGATACGCAGAGTTTAAACGTGCGTCATAAATTCGCAAATAAAATATGAACGGTGGTATTATATCAAACGATAGTACATGGCATATAAGACTAAACTACGTAACGTTCCGACCGCTCCACTCTCAGAGAGCGCAGCATAAGGACTCTCACGTGTGCACTATTTGCGTCAGTCCAACCGTTACAGCGGCGAGCAACAGACAAACACACAGGTAAAGATTTTGTTTGAATTATTTTTGACTTAAGAAATTGATATGTTAAGACATTACGTTAATTTTAATTTTGATTGATTGCGGGTATCCTATCGGTGCCTTGCAAATACCATGAGCGAGCTAACTAACTAACTAAAAGAAGTAACTGAATTTTGAGAAGTGGAAATCGACCTTCAGGCATTTGAATCGGCCTTATCTCACTACCTACTGTTTTCAATTCCTTTCACGTCGTCGAGAAAATAAACGAAAAAAACATCGCATCTATCATTCACAACACAAAATCCAGTAGATTTACAGCAATCGTGAGCATTGAACCCCTAAACCTTATCTGAATTTCTATTGTCAACAACTGAAAGTACGGAGACAGCTAGACGCCAACAAACAAACGAATGTTAAGTAAAACGCCATAAATCTACCAAACCGCGGTGACGTTGGCCTTGTTGGCCGCCTGCTCGTCACATAGCTATAAAGCATCAAGAAAACCGCACACGCCAATATCTGGCCAATATTTGCTTAGCGCGTATTTGGAAAACTTATTTCTATGAGCGCGCACCAGGAGCTTGCGACTGGGGCGTCTGTGTCAACATGCAAATTCGCTTTAGTTCGGCGCATCTCTGTTTGAACTGGGGCTTTGGCAAACGGAAACTTTGCCTTTACAATGTATAAAGACGTTTCGGAGCTCGTCTAATGCGGTGTAAAGTTAATTGAATGATACTCCCCTATAACAAAATTAGCTGACTTTAGTTAGGATTTATCTTGATACATCCTTGACTCAAAGCAAAGGTTGGATAGAGAATTTATTCATTTATGAAAGTTTACTCATTGAGAAGAGGTTCGAATTACGTGCTCGCTTGGGTTTCCAATAAAGTTACATTGAGCTATTAATATTTTTGCGCCAGATACATTTTAATTATAAAATGTTCGAACATTTTAATTTATTTACGAACGAAAGTATCTTATAATTTAATACCTTATTATATTACCTTGAATTGGATAACATTTCCAACAACAAGTGAACAAAAAAACATTCAAACTAGTTTGTCTCGTCAATCTTCAGTTTCTTATAACGTTACCACTTCAACAGTTATATTGTAAAGATTTCACGCATCTTTACGTCCTATGTCTAGAAAAAAGGCAATACAAAATAATATACAGACTTATAAAGACCTAAGTACCACCCATTCAGTATGAGGGCAATTGAAAAAGCAAAGACAAAGGCTCAATTGGAGAAAATAAAACTCGCTGGAATCTTCGGATTTCGGCGCGTCGTACTCTAGTGCTGTGCCGAAACGACGCCTTTTAACAGGAAAACATGGTCTTAGGACGTTGAAACATGTCCCTTAGGAAAGAAAGGAACAATTTAGAGAGGCTTGAAACAAATCCGCTCCGAACAAAATTATACCCGAGTTGTGTCTAACAGATTTTAACAAAATGAGGACGGAACAAAGACGACAGTGTTTTAACGGGACGTGATATCAATAACAAAATATATAATTAGTACAATATTTTTCAACGATTAAAGTTTTCAATTTCAACCTGAATAAAGAATCTACAATAATTGGGGTCGTATTAATAAGTTAAAAGGTGTAACTGCCAACCAACCGAAGCGTTTCCAACTAAGTCCTGGCATCCTACTTTTGGTTATAAGTTCTAGGTGTTAACTAAAAAAATGAGAAAAAACAAACGACTAACTTCAATGAATGTTCTTAAAAAATAAAAGAAGATCTACAAACTAATTTACTACATTCCACATAGAAAAAGCTAACAGAATGCAGTTGGAAACTTTGGTTTTACAACAGTCAGTGATTTATACCAGTTCCGAATATAGTCATATGTAACTGGCATTTTGATTAAAATTAATTCGGATTGAAGTGGCAAAAAATAGCTTAGTACGTAGTGATAATGATAGTGATTTTGAATAGCTCTTGTTTTATATCAGAAAGTTTTTTACGAGGAACTGTGAAACCGCACTATAGGTACATACAGACAAGAGCGTTCTCAAATATAATATATGCTGAATAGAATATTTAGTTAGAGAACTCGATTTTCAGCTAAGCTCGCCTCTAGCCCAGTATAGTTTAAGTTAATAATGTCTAGTTGACTGACAGCATTTTAACACACTAGCATAAAGTATATATAGTAGAATATTTATTATTTATTGTTATTGTATTTAATAAATATACTACTTTTAGCTATTTAGACAGCATTTAGACAAATACTAAACTTAAAAGCTTGAGTTAAATATTCAGTAATCATCTATACTTTCTAAAGTTAAAATATACCTAACGTACATACAACACAGAAAACAGTACGGAGCTCCAAAACCCTTCGTCGAACACAGGCGTAACTACACACCTATATAGCTTAATAAACAAAAACAATTAGCACAAATCGTAGCACGAATCATATCCCCTTTCAGCACAACTCCAAACCGACTCAACAGTGAAACAGCACAAAATAACTAAAACAGCAAAATCCAATATTGTCTGTGCAAGTAATATGCCTGCAAACAGTCCGTCTCTATTCGCTTTGACATGTTACAAACTCCGTATTTACATGAATATTTCTACAGTGAACTCAGTTAACTGATAAGGTATTTTTTAAATCCTTTTTTGAATGCGTCGCGAGGACATAAGCAAACAAGCCTCTGAAGGAAACTTCAAGCGATCCCGACTAACAGTCAACAGTCGTTTGAAAAATCCCGCCGTTTAAATATGCTGTTACGTAGTCAAGGGATATTTTTTCTGTGTCTACCATGAGTCGTTGCGTTTATGACTTACTATCGAACAGATTTGTTATTGAAATAAAACTATTTTTATGGATTTTATTGCGGTTTTATTTTGTTTTTTGATCGACGACGCGTCGCTTCGAATCCGAGATTTGTTATTACTAAATATGGCAACAAGCAAGTGGCTACTGGAGTTAACGTGATGAAATTATATTTGTTAGTTTGCCGATAACGCAACGTTCTATAAAAGTATTTTGGTTAAAATTTTGACGTTATATTGTCAGCTAACCCACGGTTTAGAAAACTTCACGTTATTTCCATTCGTAACTCATGGTGGATACCCTGTACTTATTGTAAGAGGATGAATATTTTAGTATTTTTCTATAGTAAACGGATCGTAACTGATATTATTTGTAGCAGTAGATATCTATACGATGGAATGTCTGCACATCGTAGCGGATCGGTTACGACGGTGTAGCAATCGTAGCGCTTACTTTTACGTAGCAACCGCGCGAGCCTTACAACATTCTACGATTTACTTTTTATAATTTACCTAACTTTTGGTTAACTTGACAATACTATTTTCATTCTACATTTACTCACTATAATTCAAAGTTTACTTAATTGTATTAATTAAATATATTGAGATAAAAAATCTTAACAGAAAAAATATGTTTAGCACCCTAAACTTAAGTACGTTACATAACAAGCCTATTTTATCTGTTAGTACGAACAGTAACATTGCATTTTGTGCCTCAAAACGTTACCTCGTTACACAGCATTTTTTTAGCGTTACAAAATTTGTCCAACATAAAATACCTTCACGAATCCAATTACTGTAAAATAAAACAAGGAAAAGCTATAAAACGCCTTATCAGGATAAGATAAAAGCAAGATGGAGGTGGACAAGCGACCCTCGTCTGCCAGCAAAGCTTCAGCTGTGACTATAACCTTACGATACGAGAATACGTCACTATTTGAATGAAGACGTTCTGCCGGTTTCTGAACATCAAACAATGTTTGAAGTACGACTGGTTCGCGTGACGTTTGACATGTGAATAATATACAAATAGTTACTTATGTATACGAATGATATTGAGGCTAAGAATGAAATAAGTTGAAAAAACCACAGGGGCGGCTCTTGCCATAATAGTGATCTACTTTGACAATTCGTGTGCAAATCGCTACTGACGCCTGTCGTTCACGAACGAGGAAACATAGTACCTAAAACATTATTTACTTGTGCGAAATAACATGTATTATTAAAATTGGTCAATATAATAGTAAATTTTTTAAAAGGTTATCAACAACCAGATAACATAATATTGAAAGAAGTAATGTAAGCACAAAAAAACTTTATCAATGTATAACAATACATCACAATTCACAATACCTTTACTTTACAAAGAGAACGTAAACAGTGTTCGGACGATCTATCTCACAGAGACGTGTTTAATCGCCAAGCAACGGGTCTCGCCGACAGAAAGATTAAGCGATACGGAAACAGTGAGTTTTCTTTCTTCAGGCCACGAAGCTGAGGTAACTGCGATATCATTGTGATCGAGGTTACTTCTGATACAATATGTTTGGTTCAGAACAATGTGGGTACAACACTAGTGTGTTGGACATACCTGTACATTGAGTGTTTAGTGTGCTTAGTGTGGAGGCTTGTGTTTGGAAGCAGTAATGGAAATTTATGTAGCGCAAGCGGGACTAGTGAAGAGCAGTTACAAAGGACACAAACAGAACCCACAAGATGCAGTTAGTAATTGGTTTTTTCAAGTGCTTATAATGCAACCTCAATGCAATTCAGTGCGCTTTAGTTATATATTGCCTTCTGGATAACTAATGTAGTTGTTATAGCATAATAGAGCGCTAATTTAGGGTTAGATTCTAAAAGGCAATACTAATTGAATATTCCATAGTTGTAGGCTTATAGCGTATAATAGCGAATTATGAATAAATAATTATCGCACAATTTTTATTGTGCTTTAATTTCTGCGGGGCTCGTAGGCGAAGGCTACGCTGCGCCTACCGCGGTTGGTCCATGGATTAGTGACTACTTATGTAAATAGTGTCAGATTGATAATTGCTGCCAGTAAGACACTTCTGGTGTCCACTTGTCCAGCTTCATACGGTAAGACTCGAGGCAGAATTCAACACAATTGTGCAAAGATTGTGGTAAATGTTTTTTTTTTTTTAAGTTTTTGTATCTGAGTATCTACAGGTTCTAATCGTCAACTTCTACTTATAACCATCATCATAACCAAAATTGCACGTTAACATCTAATTAGAAAGGATTATAATCGGATGGTCGTATACACAATGACTGTCATATCAAGTGGTCGCAGCCAATACCATGTAATTTGTTTCCAAATTGATCAAACGTGGTCACTGAGCTGGAACGCCTGTCGTGGTGGTTAATGCCTGGCACTCAGTGTATGCGCGCTGTCCCACTACTTTATGGCTTACGTGAGCATTTTACTAAGCATGCCACTCTGACCTCTTATACTCGATAGCTTGCCAAGTTTCTAGTTACCTACGTCTCCGTACCCACTTCATGTTGCGTCATTTTTAAATAAGGTTGTGTTTAAGTTTATTTTATACGGTCTATATATATATAATACGGTATAGTCTGGCTGCGACTTCTTCTGTGTGGAATATAGTTCGTGTCTTTCGGGACTGCGCCTTTGTCCACCCTGGAGGTCCATCCTAAATATTGTTGGAAGAATTTTTAAAATCGAATAAAGAGTTTTATTGATCACCCTCTACATACAAATAATGAAACAAATATTACCTCTTTATAATTAGTAGTAGCTACTACTATTAATTATAAAGTAGTAAAATTTACATTCTAAAGTATGTTCGAAAGAATTTCACGTATGTACCTAATAATGATACCAGATTTACTGTATAGTGCATATCCTGAGGATTATCTTACAGGGAAGAAACAAGCACTAATCGCCACACTAGCTCACTGCAAGCTTAGTGTAAATATTGTAAACTAGAGAAAAAATTACGTTCACAAGATTAACATTTGATGTATCAACAAAACAGGATTACTGTTTCTTACTGCACTGCAAATTATGCACCACTATATTTAACCTTTTATACCATCTAATCCCATAGGGCCATATTGTAGACGGCGAGCTTTTAGCCATTCATTAGGCCTGTTGAAGAACCCGTGTAATATTTTAAACCGCTTATTTCTTGGCCACGACTCACCTTTCTTAGGGCGCCATTAAAAGCTGCTCAATGAATCAGTGACGTAATCACGAAGGCTCGCTTAGTACCTACTCAGATTTATTGTAAAAGTTTTTCTCATTGATACAAGCCCAGATAAATTGTACCTTAAAGTTGGGACTAAGTGGCGTTTTTATTCAAAAAACTCGAATTAAGATTGGGATAGCTGTAATCTGCAACCAGTCAGATAATATTTAGTGTTGTTTATTTTGAATTCACTGTTAGAGGCTGTTATTTGGGAAGAAAGAAAGAAAATTATTTATTTTTGTTTCGATAACATAACAATAAACGTTAAAATTAACTTAAACGTTTACTAAAAAAAACTTGACATTTAATAAACGTCTAGTTTCTTTTATACGTCATGTTGTCATTAGTACATATTAACACTTAACTATTGCTCAAACCTGCACCACAAATGACAGGCTTCAAGGCGCATATGTAATTAAACGCTGTCTATTCATTATCGATCCGTAATTCAGGCGAACTGAGAGATAATTGACGCTTAATCATTAATGTATTAATTTATGTATCTGTCAATATCGTGTCGAAGCTTGTCTGTCTAATTACAGCGTTGATTTCGCGGCTTTAGTTAGCATGTGCCATCGACCGCAACGTGAGTTTACCCAGCTATGTTCTGGTAATAGACGTTATAGTTATGTTTGGGCTTGATGTGCAGTGACCTTTAATCGTAGTGTTAAACTGTGTCTAGTTATGAAATCTGGTGTTTAGCGTAGCGACCAAGAACTTATAGCACTAGGCTTGTTTTTCAGATAATGTTTGTCTTAAAACCAAACCTTTTTAAAAATTCATTAATAAACATTATAACTTTAATTAATTATGAGACCAATAGACGTTACATAATATTTATTAGTAGCCTGTATATGGTCATGATGCGAGCTTGGCTTGAAAAAAATTCTTCAATTAACCTCTCGGTTAACTTACTGAAACACGCGTTTTTATAAGCTATCCATCAGCTGACATCATCGTTAACTCCATCACTGCCTAAGGCTCCAGTCATTGGAACTATTACAGTTTTTATGATTTGTGTGTCTACCACGAGTTATTGCGTTTTTACACGACTACCCAAAAAAGGAGTGTAATGTTTTTTACTTACTATAGAAAACGTTTATGGTTCCTATGGCAACGAGGGTTTTTTTTTTTTTTTTTCGGTGGAAAAATCATCTTATGACATCCCCCGCTCTTATGGCAACCAGGGTAACGCGATGAACTAAAATCCGTATTACGCAGTAAAAGAGACAGAAAAAATATCAATTAAACTGTCAGCTGACCCGCGTTTTAAAAACTTCAGCGTATTTACATTTTTGTAATTATTGGTCGGTACTAGTGACATAACCCATTTATTAAAGTATTGATGCAATTTTCAAATCTAAATATTACAGCTAAGTAGGTCGTCAATTGTATCAATCACAGATCAGCCCACACACAGCCTCTTCTCAAAGGCCCGATAATTGTTCCAGGGCTTTATCTTCCACCCTTCCACACCTGAACGATAATACTTTATCTGACCGGTTTTGTTCGCTACCCTTTATTTTATCACCCTTTGTTTGTTTAGACATAATAGAAAATACAAAATTTTACACCACAGGGATTTATTACAATGTAAATTTATCTGAAGCGAATCTCTTTCAGTCAACATTTGTGTTAGGAACGCAAATGATATTTTTGTTGTTGGCCGCACAAATATTTGATGGTAAAAAGTTTATCAATTTGGAAGCTAGAATTTGGCATGTGGTTTGTGGGTGTATATTTAAAACCTTAGGGATTGTATTATTTGCAGTTCGGGTAGGTTCTTATCAATGAAATAAGGAGAGGATAAAGTTTATTTTTATTTCATGCGTACAGCCGTACACCTATTTTTAATTAGACTTTTAACACTGCCGTAGCCTAACTTTAATTATGTAAGCTATCAATATATAAAAAAAAACGAAACATTTTAATATTACCAACGTTTTATCGCTACGCTATCGCGTTACTAACGAAACTTAGCTACGCAACCCTCTACGTCGTAGTCGCGTAGCATATTTATTAATCATTTTTACTCAGAAAATAAAAGCTTAAATATGAAAAACAAACAATTTACTGGCTGTATTCACCAATATTGAATAAGTTCCAACAAAAATAACGTTCGCATAAACAAATTATTGAAGCTGTTGTGAATCAAAATTATCTGGATCACGTGGCCAGAATACATGAAATTATTTTATTTATTTACCTTTTATTTAAGCTCCTGACCTCGTGGACCAGATCAACATAACGTAAATAACAGCTTGATGAATACATTAAAAAATCGTTACGATTTTTTAAAATACAAATATTAAAATAAGCAGCCATCTTGCGTAGTTACATTATGCAACAAAACTAATCAAGTCGGTCGTTCTGCGGGCGCTTTTAACGTAAGAAGCTTAAAAACAGCTGGTACCTATTTTCTTTCACAGAGAGGTTTTATATTTAATAAGTAAATACATTATCGGCATGTGTTGAACTATCTGTGCTTGACATGTCTCAAGAAAAATAAATTACACTTTTTCGATAACCTTACTTTTTACGGCCGCAGTAAATAAATAAAATGAGTGTATGTACAAAGTCGAAAGCTTTGTAGTCACTAAAATATTTTATATAGGTTTCTGAATGACCTTACCTTTTTTCGTTTAACCTTATTTTCTTCAAATTGTTTAAAGTTGTTGCGAAATTCAATGTTTTGTAATGAGTAAGTTACTGGCGCAGTTGGTTCTCGATTGAACAGTGCAGTTTTGAATTCAAATTCAATATAAGTTCCATTACAAAATGTGATTGAAGATTTATTTATTTATTGCCTTGAACAATTATTTAAAAATTTAGTACGTTGGCTTTTAACGAAATAGTTAACCAATATTACCAAAAGTATTTAGATAGATATCGTATAATATATAATTATTATGTGTAAGTATATACAGTTTATTCTTAGGTATGATTGCGATCGAGGGCTGTAGCGCGCATGATTACATCTTCAAAGGGTCAATCTAAATCCAATATCGCATTCTGTATCCGTCAAGCATGGCTCATAGTTACACGTTGAAGTATGTCGGTACAACTCTGAAATGTATATTAAAATGCCTCTGTAAAGTTGTCGTTAAGAGGCTCTAAAGAACTGTCTCTGATACAAATCATCAAATCAATAATACAATAGTTTTTTTAATTCCTATTGATAAATTAATCGTCAGATATTTTTGATAACCCTAGCGTAGCATATATTTGTGCTGGTAAATAAACACTATGAAATGAATGCGCGTCCAATATCACATTTTTCACAATAAAAGTTGCAACATTCGTGTACATTTCCTTTACATGCATGGCTTTATGTATCAAATACAAACATGTAATCGCTTTGACGTTTTTAATATTACAGAAATACTGTATGTTTGTCTGTCCGTCGCCCGACTACCGTTTAAATTTAACTTTTCATTCGCTTTTGGAAACGTAAAAAATAACTTTCAACGTTTACAAAAAATTGGTGGGAACATATTCGTTCTTTTTTAAATTCGGATGGATATTCGCTCGCTATATTCAAACTCAGCTCGATCAACTGTCGATGACTGATTGACTGCATGGAGCCGGGTTCAAAGGGAGCTATCACCTTTATCGATCTTTTATAGTGTAACAGGTTAGTAGTTTTAAAATGTACTTTTTTATTAGTAACAGATGCACTGATAGCCGAGTGGTACGACCGTTGGACTGCCAAGTTAAAGGTCGCAAGTTCAAATCCCGGCACGCACCAATGTCTTTTCGAAGTCATGTGCGTACTATAAACTATCTATAATATATATACTATTATCAGTTGCTAAACACCGGTGAAGGAAAACATCGTGAGGAAACCGGCACACCTGAGAGATGTTTCAACGGTGTGTAAAACCATGTCAGAGGCCTATTAATATAAAATAATGTTTTTAATAATAAGATTACTAACATAGTTATAAGTACTACTAACAAATTATGGATTCTTTATCTGAAATAAATGATTATTATAATAACAGGCGGTTTAAACTCTGACACTAGGTTGTTCATCAACCATACGATAAGAAGAAGTAACAGATAGTACTTTAAAAGTTTTGTCGTGACTACAATGAAGATAACTTGACCAAAATGTCAAGATTAGTCACAATTTTTGATATTAATCTGTGCACGACTAATATTCGAAATGTATGGTATAGTTTAATATTACCGATTATTTAACTATACAATCATGATTAGGGATAATCCCATAAAGTGTAGTTAGATAGTTCTCCTTTATCTGGAGGTTATTTTCAAGTAGCTTTAGACAGAGATAAGTGGAAGGATGGAAGAGAGGGATTTGTCCTTTATTGGAACCGTACGGGCTAATAATAATAATACACACACATTTCACCTCTCATCATAGGTACTATGTAATGCCTAGTAGGGAAATAACCTAGTGCATCAGAACCACAGTCACTACTTAGGACCCGCTTTCCTGGCGGAAGGGAATTCTACTATGAATACGTCTCACCCCGGATAGTACAGTCAACAACAAAAGTAGCGGAACATTATTTTTTAAACATAGGTACCATTAGTAAAATATCTATTTGTTATATAGCAAAGTCATAACTAACCTCAAATCATCGATTGACTTTTGACTATAATTGAAATGGATACCTATCTGTATCAACTTTATAACATGATTTTTTTTACTTGTTAATCAACTCCTGATGCTAACCGTACATAGTAAAATATCTGAATAACATCGTTTATAGTCGTCGTATACGCGAGATGTTTATAAATAGCTGCGTTAGTAACCTTGAAGCAATTTTTTTTGTAAGAAAATTTGATGTTTAATAGAATAAAGACTAATTCGCAGAATACACCATAATTATAAAATTAATACTTTGTTAATTCCTGTTCAGGAAACAATATAGTATAATCCTCTGTTAATTGTATAGGTTGTAGTTTCTTGTTCAATCTCTGGCTAGGCAAACCTACCTACAGTATCTATCAAGGTTTTTATGTTATTACAAAACTTTCTGAATAATTATAATATTATGTATGTATATCATACTCCTATTTACCCTATAGTAGGATAACACAGACTGATAAAAACCCTTTTTTTTTCGTTATAATAATATAATCATATTCAGTAGAATATGAAAATACTAAAAGGTTAAATTCAGATAATAATGTATGTTACAATCATTAATTTATATACACGGGCCGGTAATTAATTAGTTTATTACATTACGCGATGTCTTTCAAATGTCAAATAAACTGAAACAAATGAGGATAGAAGGTTCGTTTGTAATAAATATTTGAGTTAAAGACGAAGTTCGTTAACCTGACATTATTCATTCATGTTACAGAGACTTTGTTCTCACGTGTTCAAGAATACAGTTCGTAGTCTTCATTAAATTGAATACCTATTTATATAGCTGACGTTTGACTAGCTTACGAGTATGAAGATGATAGAGAATGTTTAAACTATACGTATAAATCGTTATGTTTGTAAGTTACAGATCAGATATAATAAACTTCATCTATACTTCCCAATAGCTCAGCAACATTCACAGTCAAGTCCATATCACTTCCTCTTTGTGACGTCACAGCAAACAGGCACCAATTAATTGAAAGATTGAATCAGAATCGCCTGAATGCCATAATCAAGCCGGCTTCTGTTTTGCCAGCTGCACTAACCACAATAAGCTAAGCCAACCTATTGTTGGTAGGTCCCCTATTTACATATATATTAACTGCCCCATATATCGGTTATGATATACGATCGATTATCTTTTGCTTTAGCGTAAGGTGTGAATTTGTGAATATTTACGTCGAATTGGGTATTGGAAGCGATATTGTACTGATAATTATTATGTTACGCTCAAGGATTTAATCGAGTATGAAAATAAGGTTGAGGTAATATGCAAATTCTGCAAAAGTTGGTATATACTTTATGTATCTTAAATCTGAGCTATTAGTCTGCACAACCTTAATTAAAGTCACCAGTTTTAAAATACAATTGATTTATTTTACTATTTGAAATTTTATACTTTATTGTCGTCTTTCAAAAACCAGAAGCGGATTTAATCAAATTTTAAATACCAGCCTATATATAAATAAAACCCTGATCATGCATGTACCCACAATGGTACTAAATTCTACAACTTAGCACACTATTCCGCACCCACATAAGAACAGGTTAAATTATTACAAACCCTCCGCGCTATTAATATCGTGCGCCAATAATTCTGGCCTTTACTCCTAACCCTCCCAAAGCCGAAATCTTAACTCAAAAATAAATACTCGAGATTTTGGATCACATAATTAACATGAGATAGTAATTACGTCCCAACTACGCATTATTACACTCATAAAACGTAGACGGGTTGGTTATGAAATTTTCATTAAACTTTCGTAGGTTGAGCTCGGTCGTCAAAAATATTTCATTAGGCTTTTAGTCGCCCTTTTGTCTCGTAAGATATGGCTTTTTGTGCGCACAATGCGGGGGATGATACCTGCCTTTGTGTGCATGTTTTTGTGCGTGATGTCGTCAAGCGTTTTGTATTCACTTTGTGTGTGCTTACTCGAGTTTAGTGGTATTAGGTTATTACTTCAAAGCCAGGAGCAATAGTAATGTGTTTATTTTAATTTGAGATTTGTAACGTTTTACTTTGTATATGAGCTTCCATAATAGTTTTAGAATAATTCTGTAATAGGTATTTTGTTTCAACTGTCTATTAAATTAAAACATGATCAATAAAAAAAAATAGGAAATTCTCACGAGTTGATTTATAGTAAATATCTAAACCAATAATGTTGTATGTCTAGTCTATACTCTATATCAATATTGTTACAATATACTGACACTAATATAATACAGTAGTTAACTAAATACTCAATATTAACTCAAACATAACCAACGTCAAAATTAAAATGAACATGAAAACCTGAACATTGCTGACGTCACTTCGATTTACCTGGCAGAGTTCAAAGCGGAGTACACAGGTAACTTGACAGACGTGGAAATAGGCACAAAACGCTCGGGGCAGCTGAACTGTGACGCAACACCGTAACCTTGTACTTGCTTGCCTTATGAGTTTCTTTGAGGGTTGTGCTATCACCGATAGCTATTTGTATGAAGTTATCATTGCATAGTATATTAATCTGTACTAGTAAACTCTCATGTAAAATGTAGATGTGTTCTATTACATCTGTATACAACTACAATGTTACAGGGATATCCGCCATGTGGGAACAAACATTTACAAATTACATAGGTACAATTTTATCTGCAAAATGTAAGTTGCGGACCAAATTGCAGCTACCTAATCCCACAATGTTACTATTGCAGCAGTCGAATTAGCTTTTTCGCCAAAAACCAAATTATCGATTTCTTAAAAAAAAAAACGTTATGAAACTTCAAGAGTAGCACACAATGTTGTCCCTAAGGGTTCATGAACAGGGTTATTCAACAAAAATAAAATATAAAACTACACACTAAAGTTTTCCCAAAGTATTCGCCAAAATAGCGAGTCGACCAGTCCATTCAATTTCTGTTCTCGACTGGTCCATTGAACGTCAAAAGACTATATTTATTTCCCAAAATATATTTACAAAGAAATACATACGTCCACGGAATACTACGACAAAGTAAATACAAGCTTGTAACGGACATTTACTGACAACATATTAAAAAGCCTGGCCTGGGGCTACGGTACGGTACCTACACACACAAATGTACCACCAAGACGTGTATAACTGTATAGTCCGTTAAAAGTAATGCTCGTGATTTAATTCTATACAAACGTCAAACACTAGATAAACGCCTGGTATACACCTGCCTGGATATACACGCGGCTATTCGCAGTTCCTTATTTAAAAAATAGGTATCGTTTATATTTTCTGCTATATTAGGAACCGATTTCCACAGATAACAAATAAACGTAGAATACTAATGTAACGGTTATCCTTAATGTGAAGGATTAACTTGTCACTTTTACTATTTAGTTTTTGTATAAAAATATGTTAAAAATAAAATGTATTTGCTTATAAAGGCGCCTGACTCGTTGGTTTGGGTTCGCTAAGGACGACTGCTGAGTAGGTTATAAGGACCTGAAGAAGAATGTCGGGTAGGGCAATGTTACTGGGTTTTTCCATTAGGTAATTCTCAGTAGCAGCACGGAGTCTGAATTTGTGCCCGGTTGATGACAATGGGATTGCCCCCTATTCTAAAACATAACTAGCGAAATGTGGGTGTACTATATGTGCACCTCTGCCTAACCTTTCGGGGAATACAGGCGTGATGTTATGTTATTATGTAAGGTTTAAAATCTTATAAGCCATCAATAAATACATTTTAAGTAAGTACTTCCTTTTATACTTAGTTACAAATTAGGTAGGACCTATTAGGCTTGCCGTGTGGTATCCGGCCTAGAATTGATCACCCCTTTCCTCCCAAGGGAAAATCCAGAAAATGGGCAGCAGCGTCTTCTGTAACTTTACCACCAATACTGCGATCTCAATGCCGCTTGCCAAGCGTGGGGATTATGGCACCCCCCCTCCCTCCTAAGGGGAGGCCTTTGTTCAACAGTGGAAGTCTTCCGGCTGATGTTGATGATGACCTATTAGGTAGTACCAACATTCAATAACTAATTATATACCAACAATAAACATCAGCTTACAATTAATAAGCCACATTCACGATAATCCAAATATTCACTGGCTGATAATCATCCAAAATATTCCATAGTAGATAACTTTAAATACAGTTTATTTGTATTTGTGCACTTCAATGACATGAAATAATAAATCAACACGGCGGTTAGGCTATCTGGAAATTTGTTCTGACTTTACATATTTTATTTCAACGCTACTGAAAGTAAACACCTGTGTGTAAATATGTTTTATATTTTTATATTAAGCCACATATTGTGAATGTTAGAGGTCCACAACAAACGTAACAGAACATTTTTAAATCATATTTTAAGAATTATTTGTTATCTAGTGTGAAAAGTTTTAAATCCTTAGATATTTTGGACATTTTTATACTGTGATACTATAACTTGAATTTATGTACACTTATTTCAATTTAAAGGCATGTTTAAATTATCTATTTTAAACTTCTTTTAAAAATTATCAGAGGATAATGTTAAATTACAAGTAATATCTGTATACTTATTTAAAATAATCGAGGGTCTTAGTAAAGTTGTTTTACAAGGGGAAACCACTTTACTAAGACTCTTGATTATTTTAATGTGATAGTTCATGAGAGACCCAATTGTATACCTTACTAGTGGTAACTTAAATTACTATGTTTACTTTAACATGAAATAAATGACCGTCTAACCTACAGAGTAGGAATATTTATAATATTAGAAATCACACTAGTAAAATACCAAAACTCAAATTCGTCAAAATGTAGTTAATAAAATTATCAATTAAACCGATTGAAAGCAGGAATACCGGAGCAAGGTGAGTGCGGTGTGTCACCGCTCTCAACTAATTGATGCACGGATTCCGGCTGCAGCGGGAATCGTTTGCCGGCTGACTAAATGAAAGTGAAACGGAGAACTTTGTACTCGAATACACTGGAACAGTGCCGTTATAAAGTTCGGTAAAGTATACTGAACACCTTTATTTTTTTACTTAGATGTTTGTAAACGCTGTATTGTGAGAGAGACCTACCTACAAGAGAGAGAGAGAGACAAGGAGAGACTTACCTATTACAATCATCATCATCATCAACCGGAAGACTACTGTTGAACAAGCTTATGATATAACGCTAAAAATGCCAATTAAACGGCAGAACGCCTGCTATTAATCGTGCTGAACCAAAAATAATCTCATAAAAAATTTGAGATTTTCATACGTTTCTACCACGAATATTTAACACGGGGATTTACGAGATTCCCCAACTACCATCCAGCGACACGCTTAAGGACATTAATCACGAAAAAACTACATCCTCTGATGTTTAAGCGGCAAAATCGTCCGACCACATGCCTGGAATAATTCTTTACAACAAGGTTTATTTCATTTTTTACAAAAACCTAGTTTTATTTTTGGCATTGTGTAGGTGTAAGCTAATCAAATACAGACTAAGGGGTAACTATCACCAAGGACAGATACTCAATCAGTCATAAGTCATAATTATAATCATTTGTTTAACATAGGTACAATTTTAATATAGGTAAAGTTCTTACAGATAATAACAGTTCACTATGAAAGTGAAATACTTAAAGTTTAAATAATCATTAACGTCTCTGAGTGCGACGGTAAGTATTATTTTATATTTATTTTGGATGTTAAATAATATGGATAACACCCACATAAGTCTTAGTAGTAAGTAACCAAAGTAAAGGAGATTTCAATTGGGAAGATAACAATACTGCTTTTACACACAATGCGTATTTTATTTGTGCCACTGAAAACAGAAAACTGCGAAAACCTAGCTAAAAATAAAAAAGTAGAACATCACCCTTTACCTACACAACTCCGAAGGTGTGCCTTCACGTTCCCAATTAATACATGAATTCAATTAATACTTTCGTTTTCAACTAATACACAACTCTTTGAACACGTAAACTTTGTTTGATTGGAACTGGATTATTTACATTGAAAGTGAATATAAAAGTTTATGTTGTCGCCGCCAACGTAAAAGGGTACTGTGAGATGGGACCGAGTTGTTCTCCACTGAAAATAAGTAAATATGTACGCAATCAATAACTCGTACCTAATACGTTTGCGTGATATGACTACATAGACACCTAAAGCTTAATTTATCTGGATTTCTCAGGATAAATACGCCAGTAACAAGATCACGCTTCCACAACGGAAAACGTCCTGCTTTAAAAGCTATAGCATAGGAGCTTCAAAATATAACAGGCCCAGCCAGTAAGCAAGTCAATAGCTCGCCGCTAAATTAAATTACAGACTCAAGCGAAACTGATATAATTATGTAGTTGTCGATGTTATATCATTTATAAGGTCTGGCTGCTAGTTTATACTCAATATTACAATTTGCAGAATTCATCACAATGAATATATAAAAATAAACTTCACAATAATGTCCGTATCTAAAAAGATCCGAGTTTGTAAACTTTATTCATATTAAGAGACAAACAATAAAAAACGTACTAATGGAATCATTTTTAATTCCATGTAATAGGAACGCTTTCTGTTACTTCGTCCGTAGTTTTCATCACGTACATGCAACATCTGAAGCGCTGTCAGGACAGTTTTAAAAGCCGTAAACGTCCATTACTCATGGGAAAGTTTAGACAATGAGTCGCATGTGTTTATCACAGAAACTTGAGTAATAACGGACTAGGGAAGCATCTGTGTTGCCAGTGCAGCGTTACAAAACAGCCAGGACGTGTTGCCAGTATTAAATTCCTCTCATTTAGTTTTTAGAACAGTTCAAAACATTGCCACGGGTTTAATGTTAACGCGCTGTGTTGTGTTGGTAACTTTCGTACATTTGGTCTAGTTTCGACTGTTACAGTTCTGGTTGATAGTTTGAGTTGTGTGTGAATCTTTAATACGAATGCCATGACTTGGATAGGAAATATTACATGTAGGTATTTGTGATGCCTGAAGGAGTAAACAGAAGATGTTGTTTACTAAATTAAAATTCTGTAACTAACAAAGAAAGAAACTGCATCCTGGATCACAGAGCATCATAGTGCGGGATGTAGTGCCACATTATACTTTTGAAACTTTTTTATGAAATAAAAAAACTTTATGAGTTTTCTTTTATCGGGATCAGTTCAACCCTAATTTCGTCACTCCTCGTGGTAAGAGGTAAGGTCCCCAGGTAAGAGGTTGTTTGTCTATAGTCAGTTATATTAAAATGTAACTATTCTTTAATCTAGGAACCACTACTAGATATTAAAGGACTTGATACAACATTTATTGCCCAATTTGATCGCTAACCCTAAAAGGCAACACTGTTTTATCGTGCCAGAAAATGTATTGTTGGTACGAAATGACTTTGCCTATTCTCTTTATTTTACGATTGTTAGAAAACTTCAGATCGATTTTCAATAAAACTATTTAACATCAAAATCAAGTCGTGGAATAGATATAAAGGATTGAAACTGATTCAAGTAAGTCGTAGTAATCGTAAAAGACTTCGATTGCTCAAACTTTGTAAGGTGTAGCTCGTAAAAGGACAGTATTTACGACTGAAACTTGGCATGGGTTCGTGCCAAAGATTAGTAACAAAATGAAGGTGTCTCGACTTAATGCTGAATTTTAATCATAGTTACAGGCGGCTGAGTTAAATATTCAACTACAGCATATCCTTACAGTTAAATGCTGCTGTTACCTTATTGAAGATAATGCAATATAAGTACTTAAATAAACTATAATGTCACAATATGAAGATTTAATGAACATTCCTAACCCGGTTACTCAACTCGCTTTAACCCAATGTTCTTAAAAGCTTATAGATTACATAAATGTGAAATATTCAGCGTAATATCGCCATTTGCCACATTTATCTACTCAAATGCGTACTATTGATACTTACACAAATGCTGCGATTCACGTGCACTCCATTCGCTTTCTACTCCGTGTTTCGTGTCGTACGTTCTATAGCGCCACCTGCTCCTCACCACCTACATTTTACACTAAAACTAAGTTAATTTAATTAATTCTCACTTTTAATATGTGTAAAGAGTGCAGCGTGGCATTTGCGCTGGTTTTATAAACATTAACTAGCTACTAACTTATACGTATGTGATGTAATTTAGGTAATTCGTAGTTTAGTCCTTAAATTAACCATCATAAACACGAATTAGTATATTTGTTACCCCATTAAAAATAAACACAGTGAAACTATAAAGCTAACTTGATTACTGAGAAAGGTGGGGAAAACTGATAAGTTATGTGCTACTTTTTATCCCAGTAATTGCGACGAAATTGACTACTTAATAGAGTGTCGGTATACCAAAGCGGCCCACTCACTTTTTATAAAAAAATACTTTTAATTCACAGTTTATTCCACATACAATGCAGAGGTAAAAAAATATCAAATTCTTACTTTAAACTATCGTATAAAAATCCTGCACTACTCTACTGAGCAAGACACTACTTTTCTCTAGCTTTAACATTTTTCGCAATACCGGTCTCACTATCAAGTCTAATGGCATCCGTGGATTCTAAATAAGGCAGTGACGTTACCCCTATAGCACCCATAACACGCGCGAATTATTCTCTGTCCCTCCTGTGTCAGATGCGCGGATATCCGCACGATATTTCCTTCCGTAGGGAATGATGTAGGGATACGAATCTATTCGCGGGATTTTGGCACATCACTAGTTAAGCATGTCTTGCATAGTGATGTTTTATTTGGTTGCGTATTTTTTGTAATAAACTTATATCTTATAATTATTTAATAATTAAATAAACATATACATTTCTGGTTATTATAATAGATAACTTGACTTGTTTTCAAAAGCAGCTAAATATTGAGATATCTATAAGAAGAGAAGGAAGGCCTTTGCCTAACAGGGGGACACAGAAAATAAGGATAAATTATAATTGACTTATTTTGTATTTCGTGTAAGCCACTAAAAACGCATATAAAATGTACTTATATTATAATGTACTTTTTATACTATTGTTAAGAGCCTGTGGTCCTTATACTCTCTGCATAAATAAGAATAAAATCCAGCACGCCTCTGCTTACACTCACACAAGTAAGTCCTTATTTTGAAAATTTGTCCTCTTACAATTCATATAAAAGTTTTGATATTTCGTAAACAGCATTACAAGGAATAGAGGAAAATACTAACAGCTTCAATATAGAATAACATTCTGACGCTTATTGCCAAACTAAACGGGTACAAGCGCCAACTTAAACGGGAAATAGAATGCACATTTTGTTCAAACATAACGAGTTACATTGCTCGCTAGACATGCTTTTAGCCGCAGTTTCCTTAAAGAAAAAAAGAGATGTACGGTGTACAACTGTACTGCTATATGTTCTGATGCTCAAAATATTAAAACGTTTTGGGCCAAGTTCAGGTCTCAAAGGAACTTGTTTGGCTCATGTTTAAATTCCATAAGTTATGGTCAGTGAACTTGGCTGGTTTTTTGACAATTCTTCGTACATTATTTATGGGTGCAATATAAAAGATTTTTTAATTTTTTTAGAGGGCTTTGTTAACAAGCTTTATAATCACTGCTGAGTTTAATGAGATTGAGTCGTTTAAGAGTAGTTTATTGCCAGTTGTTAATTTGAATACAATGCATTGCAAACGGAAAACAATAGAACTAATCTCAAACTCTAATTAAAGCATAATCATTAAAATATTAGGCTCGTCAATAAAAAAGGATCTGGTGTATATCTTACTGGTTTTCGGTGCCATATTCTTAACAAAAACATTTCATAGTGAACTAAAAAAATAGTTAAATTAAGACACCTAACATCACATAATATATCTTAAACTTATCTACGTCTCCAAATCCCAGAATTAGTTTCTTTAAAAACAATTTAAATTATTAATACATCTAATGCTAAAGCAGATTCCCATTAAAAATAAGAAATAACATTCATTCAAACGAAGACGAGAGGACTGAAAGACACAAACTAACCTGCCCACGTTATGACCTATTAAACAATCACCCTAAATCCAGTCGGCCAGTAAAACCAAGGAATGCAGCAAATTCGTTTTTATTTTTTCTTCCAATTTAATCGGTAACGAATCACTCCGTCGGGAGAACTGATTGACAGATGGCCCGTCTACATAATTGAGACGAATGCGATTCTGCTTGTCTGCTCCGATAAATCTGCTCCTGTATTTATCATCGATATTTTCAAATTATATTTCGGTAATAACAATGTTTATCTATTTTAATGTAGGTGCTAACTATATATTACAAAGTTTAAATCCTGCATTTTTTTGCTTACAGAGCCAACAAATAATTTTATCTTGGTCGCAAAGACAAAACTCAACAAAGAAAATTGGTAGTTACATGTGTAAGCAAGCTAATGCTTCGTATCTCACAACTCTAAGTTTTTAAGATATAAAAAAAGATATAAAATAAAGCTATAAAATAAAGCTTTAAAATAATATTAAGTAATTTTGAACACACAATTAAACCATAAACTGTCACACAGGTGCGGTCTACTGGCATTCAGCCCGCATTGCGATACCATTCTTATTACATTTTACAACCTAACACATCGTACACTGCGTCTAGAAAACTGTTACCACAATTATTTCATACGAAGCAATACCGACAATACTTGGTCATGACACAAATATGACAGAACATCACGCCTGGGCCTCAAGTCTGCTATTACAATAGTGTCAGAATGGTCTATCATTGATTTCATAATTGTTGATTTTGACAAGTTTGGTAATCTGCTAACATAATGGTGTCATTATGACTTTCCAGTGGTCAACCACTGACACTCCATTGAAAGAAATGGCATAGAAAGGTAATCTCGTACATAATGACAAATCAATGACAGGCGTAGACGGTATTCTGCTAAAATTTTGACAGTTCCTTCGATCAGTGACCTACCATTTGGACGTCATTGTGCAGTCATTGCTTCCTTTTGAAGACATTGAATATTTTTATATTAGATACTCTCTTCTCTCGGTTATCGAAAAGTGTTTGTGGAATATTCTAAAAATGTATTCTCTACGAGCAAGTATTCTCGAGATATCTAATGCAGTGGATGCTAGAGAAAGGAGATGGGCGGAATGCAGAAGACATCGCCGAGCCCGTCGCTTGATGAGAAGACTTACAAACCCCTTTACTGATATTCCCGAGGCGGAATTTGTAAAAACGTTTCGCCTAGGAAAGGACTCAGTAAGGGGGTTAGGCTCAGTAAGAGGAAACTGAATTAGACATTTTCCACGAAGGGGTAGGCAGGTGTGTATAGTACACATATTTCCTCGGGTCTCAATTGCGGCCTATTAGCATCAACCGGGCACAAATTTAGACTACATGCTGCTAATATGGAAATATGCTATACTAGAATTACCTGATGGAAAAACCTAGTAACACTTTGCCCGACCTGGGATTCAAACCCAGGACCTTATGCTCAGTAGTTGCGCTTACCAACCACTGACCAAGGACGCAGTCATGACACAAAGCTTTAAATATTAAACACCTCGAAGTGAGAACTCATAGAAACTCCAGTAAGTTCAACTACGACTCTGAGTTATCTTACAATCGTTCTCAACTAACGCCTGTTCACAGAGCTCGGAACTATGTCCGCTCTATAGCTCAATTTATAAGTTAGTGAACAATAGTCATACTTAGTACTCTGGTATTATTAGTGGGAAACGAATTTCTTTTTAATGTGTCTTGTGTAGCTTGTGCACAACGCCACGTAATAACTATGGATTAAACGATTGTATCATTGATGATACATACAGATGAACTCTAAATAAATCGAAAACCTGAATATATGACGACCTGATTGGCGCAGTGGCTAAGCGATTAGACTGCTGTGCTACGGGTTGCGGGTTCCTGCATGGGGCATTTGTGCGATCCACATTCGAATGTCCCGAGTATGGGTATTTACGTATGTGATTTACACGATACAGGAGAAATTCCTAGTGTGAGGCGACGTTTTTTTTTTAAACCTTCCTTAAAAGACCGTGTGAATTACAAATAGTGTTATTTATGAAGACATTTTCTATTATAATATTCCAATTGAATTATATATTAAATAAGTTATTTAATATATTAAATTTAAAAACTAAAAACCCCAATGTATTAAAAAAGTGTAGGTTTATAATATTGGAATACCATACATATAATAAAATGTTTACACAACACACATACAAGATTTCATATTGCAAATGGCAAACGCATTGAATATTCTCAGAAATCCAGGCAACTCGATACAGAATCTTCAGACTTTCAAACATATTGTTAGGGATGCATAACCTAATTCGTTAAAAGCATTTGCAGCTGTAGATGTTCTCGAATGAAATACTTGGAACCCAGGTCTCAAATGTTACTAGAATTCAGGCATAAGTTTGAATTGCATAGTGTGGAGATAATGACGAGCTATATGGAAGGAACTTAGGTCACTGGTGCAACTTGCGTCCCGTAAGTGGGAACGGGGAGAGAAATTATACATGGGAATCATACAAGGGTACTACTTCCAATTGTTAGGTGATTTGGTTTTGAAAAACTGAAATTAGTAGATAGTCTTTTGTACAGTGAATACGATGAATTAATGACAGTAAACAACAATTCGTATTGAATTACACATTTTTATGTAGAGAGCGTTGTATTTCAATTAATCGGTCAATGATTTTTAATGGGCAGCATACAAAGTTAATTCAGTACGCGGTTCTGTCAAAAATACAATCATCCTTTAGGTCCGGAAATGGAAATAGTTAAGTGAGTTAGACAATGGCTGGAATAAATGTGATATTAGATAACCTACACGGTCCGAAGCTGAACCATTAAGTTATACTTTATGGTAAAGTTTGATTTATTCAAAGATTCAACCAATTGGTCCTTACAGACTTAAAGGTAAATTATTTGGGAAAAGACCAAAATTAGAAAGAGTGTAATTGTAATTTGATAATTATGTAGATTATTATGTTCGCTCTCCAAAAGACATACAATTACTATATAATAATAATCTACACGATAATTCATCAATAAATAGTGCTCTCAATAAAAAATATTAAGCATCCACCATATCAAAGGCTTTTACTTCCAATCTCTTATAACCTGTAAGTCCTAAGAAACCTTAAAAAGATAGAACGAACCAGAAAGTATTAAAAGTAGGTCTGTGTAAAAAGCAAGAAAACTACAAACTTAACCCTCCGGCGCCGTCGTTCGTACAGTCGACAACAAAAGTATCCAATATAAATAGCAAGCATGAAAAACAAGTTGTTACACAGTAAAAAAAGGTCTTAAAAATTCTCAATTAACTAATTAAACTCTTTTATAATTTGAGACTATGTTTCTTGCAATTATTTGATATTACGTATTTTACAAGCAAGCTACTTCTGTTGCCGACTGTACCTAAAGTTTGCACCTTTTAGAAATATCTCGCGATTCAACAATACCTAAAGGAACAGTTAAACGCCTCGGCTTTACGCGAGCTGGCTCGAGATTGCATTTCTGTGAGTTATGGTCGATCGAGTTGGTGATATTTGCCGAGTTGCCAACTGCACCGTCGTTCTATGCAATTATACCTGGCTCGTTTGTGTTTACAGACGATAAATAAGCCATTGAACTATTCAACATTAAGTTCGATTGAGAAACTTTTGAGCTGTTCATAAAAGATTAGCTTGCCATAGTAGATGATATTAAGCATTATGCATTGATAGAGTTAGCAGTAAACTTGAAACCTTAACTAAAATCACTCAATTTGATAAAATCAAATAATTAATATATAATTCAAGTAGTGAGGAGTAGAACAGAACTTAAGAATAAAAAAGCCATCACTACATTAAAACTAAAAGCCAATATCTTAACACCATTAAAAGCGGCCAGTCTTGAAAGTGATCCTAATATATTACGCACCATCTTCCCCTCTAGACTGGTATCATAATTAATATTTCCTACGGGCACTTAATAAAATTAACAACCGCACAAATTTACTGTCGATACACTTCGAAACGAGGATCAAAGCTTTCATAAATACATTCTTAGTTCATACATTTTTATTTAAACTTGTTCTTGAATTATAGTGGTTTTTACATTTTACAATTTGTTTTGCCAAAAAACTGACAACGTCGGTTTGCAGTGAGCATATGGCTTTGAAAATTTAATATTTCATGTTCCACGTTGCATTTAAATGGACTCGGCTATTGGTAGTGAAGCGAAATATAAATAATTTACGGTTTATTCCGAATATAACAACGTAATTGGAGTAGGGGTGCCAATCGCTCGATGATACGATATGGTTTTCCGTATTTTTATGCAACAATTAAACAACAAATAATATTTGTATTTACGCTAGTATTTTTTGGTTATGTTTGATTTATCATTCATTTAATATAATTATCATTTACAATTTTTGTGTAATCAATGAGTACTGTGACTATTTGTGTGGTTTTTGCGCTAATGTTCACGGTTTCGACTTTTGCAATGGCAAAGATGTTACGGTCGGATCAATAAGAATGAAATAAATGCTTTCACCTTCACCTACCTGCCCCCTTACCAGGAACTTGCTTCCACAACGTAAACTATCCTGCTTTAAGAGTTCATGATAAGGGGGCTGGTGCGAAATAATATTTGAGATAGGCAGGTAAATAGGTACGCAAATACACAGTGGGTACACAAGCAGGTATTTGCCGTGTGGTATCCGGCCTAGAATTGACCACCCCCTTTCCTCCCGTGGGTGTCGTAAGAGGCGACTAAGGGAAAACCCAGAAGATGGGCAGCAGCGTCTTCTGTAACTTGACCACCAACACTGCGATCCCCAAGCCGCTTGCCAAGCGTGGGGATTATGGCAACACCCCCCTTCTAAAAGGAGGAGGCCTTCGTTCAACAGTGGACGCCTTACGGCTGATGATGATGACACAAGCAGGTATGTACCATCTACCTTTATTTATAATATAACCTAATATTTTTGTAAACTTGTGAAAAAATAAAATTCTAGCACAATCGTTTTATTTCACCTACGTATTTTTATTAAAAATCCAACTGTACGGTTTTCAGCGCGACATAATACGTCCACCACTCATTAAAAAGTTACCCACATTACGCTTCCACGGAACTGGAAAATTGCCAAATTTCAATAGTAACAGCTTTTCTTGCACAAACATTTTTAAAATATTCAACGTTTTCTTGTTGTTGTGAGTGGTGCGGATAATAATTAGCTTTTTATATTTTATGGAGCAAGAAAATTGATTCGACGGCTATTTAATACTAGATGAAGCAAGAAATTAGTAATTAAAATATTTGCAATGCTGTTCGCTGTGGCATGGTGTTGTTTTACTCTCTTGCCGTTAAAGGATAATTACATCACGTATTTATTAATAAATTAATGTAGCCATGGCATAAGGTTTGACGTCTTAATTGTTTGTTATTGTCGGTCAAGTTGTGTTGCTTTAATTTCGAGGAAAATGTAGCTTTGGGTTTTATGTTTTATGTAGAAGTTTTGGTGATATGGCTTTTAAGATTCATATGGTTTGGTTAGAATTCGTAATTATTTTATCAGATCAAATGTTGCAAGAGAACACGGAAAAAGTTATGAGGACTAGATGTCCACTAAGGTCTGCAAAGATACCAGTAACTAACCGTTATACTGATTCAGAATCAACTATTCTACTGTTCGCGATACAAACTATGAATTCAAAATATAAAGTGATCTCGCTGAAATTGAAAAAGGTTTTTTAGGGATACGATCGGGATACGATGCACATTCATGTCATGTCAATAAATCCTTTTGGCCCGATACGTTTTAAATAACTACCTATCAGTTACATCTGAATTATTTCAACGTAAAGGGCGTCACAAAATTAAATATCGTATGATAGTCTCGAATAGTAGATAATAGAATAATAGATATAATATATAGATACGAATATATATACGAAATAGATACGAATAATAGATAGTCTAGAATATTGAAAACATTTTACGTATTGATGGAATTCCAGACTTTTTAAAATGTTTCCTTCTATTAATTTTAAAATAAACATAAAAAGTAAACATGAATTTTGCAGGGCATTACCTACTGTATCTATGTACTCAACTCACAAAGTCCGATGAAAAGCTCAGGGATTTGCCTTTAATAAAATTTTTACGTCGACACGAAGCTGTTATGAACTTGCAAATTAATTTAGGCCGGTTTTGGAAACTCAATTTTCGGTTTATTTTATCCGCCAATATTTACTGAATATCAATTATCTGGTCCGGGACGCTGGGCATGACGTCATCAATCTAACTGGCCAGTTCTCGCTTGTTTTATATTCATATTGTTGTTTAGGGTTACCTTGTCACAATTTTATGAGAACATTTCGGGAAATACAGGTAATTAGTTTGACCTACTTTTGGGGTAAAGAAATACTTGAAGAAAATTAACTTGATTGATTTTCATTTGAATATCTGACAGGGACGGAAATTAATCATAATGGTAAATTAAAATGCGTTGTATTTTATTATTAAACTTTGAACAGGAATACAGTCATATTTATTGCGACGTTTATAAATAAAATGTGAATGACTTGAAAATCTTGTTGACATCCTGATATGGGAACATTGAGATGTTTTCACCATCCAAAATAGCTCATAATTCCAACTTTGTACCTAACGTTCAGATTTATCAACGGAGTGATTTAGACGACAAAATAGCCTTCACCCGCCATTTCCAAGCACCTAAGTAATTTGATACAGGCACTAAATAAGGCAACTTGTCCTAATTCCCAACTCTCACAAACGTTGGCGTTACCTAGGCCGAACTTGACTTACCTCACTAACTTGTATGCGAGTACGATTAGGTATTTAGTTCTGTATAAGTTGGGGTGAATCTTGCGGAATTTGATGGCCTTGTTATAGTGGAACTGTGGAAGTTATAACACTAAGTAGATAAACTTTCTCTCACAAACACCCACAACACGTGTGTAGGACGGTCTTACGCAATACTGATTTGAATTTGTTATCAATAAAAACTTGTTTGAATAAATAATAATTCACAAATAATAACTGCTCCCCCCTCACTCCTTGTATTTTATATGACTTGCATAAAAAAAGACGTTTTTAAGTTTTAAAGCTTTTATGCTAATTAATGCCTGACATGGGGACAAGTTTAGTATAAAAATGTGGAATAACATAATGTTGGTTTTTTCCATATGAGCAACAAGCTAAAATTAATTTATAAATCAGTAATAATATGCCTGCCTAATTAGACGTCTCAAGGTAACATTCAACTAAAGTAATTTATCTCTCCTTAATAAGACATTTGTAGGTCACAAAGGACCTTGCCCTTAATAAACGTCTACCCTTAAGACGGCATAAGACGAAGTAATTTATAAAAAAGAACTTATATATCTCTAACAGGTAGGAAATTGATACTTCACATAATTGATCCTTAATTAATGAGACAGTTGAGCACCCATTAAAATTGAGACTAACATTTTCAATAATGATATGAAAAAATATATTTGCCGACGCCGTCCCGTTCAGGTCGGAAAATATTTATAACACTGCCTTTAATTATTGTGTTTTTTTAGTTCATTAAAACCCGAGGGAGGGCGTGGCAATTTTAATTAAATAAAACCAAAGCCACGGATTGGGTTACGGCGGCCGTAATCATTTGAGGACTTACATGTGTCGGTTGCGCGTCGTGTGAACTTTTCATTGATTAAACCTGGCGTATTATTTTCATGGTGTAGTCGGGATCAACGTAGTCATGGTTGTAGTATTCATAGGGTTAACTATTCACGTTCGGAGGCTCGACGAGGAATAAAAGAGTAATTAATACATCGTGCAAATGCTGTTTAATATCTGTATTCTCCATTTATGTCATTTTGGACAATTATTAAAACAATGTGGACCTATGTAAAATGTCGAGAATAGGCATATCTGTATGGTATCTCATATTTAACCCTCCGCTTTATAATGTTCGGTTTTTGTATTTATAAAGAGGATTTTGTATGTAAACTAATATGCATTCAGTGCGGCGCAATTATCTACCTCTTAGCGCAGAGAGCACGGCGATTAGCCAGTTCGCTAATTAGGTCATTAGGTAAAGAATATTTCAAAACTGTTTTAGTAAAGTTTTTGATATTAGGTACTAATTACGTTATTATCCTCCGTCCTTGTGTATTTAAATACTCTATTTGTCTAAATAATGTTGTTTTTATTTAGAAACCAATATTAAGACTAACAACAAACCACTTATCTCTTCTGCTTATGTAAGTTCAAGCATCGACTCCAATGGTAAATATTTGTTTATTTGTCTTAAAACATCTTACGATATTTTACAGTACCTCTCTTTAAGGTTACTAAACAGATTTCCATTGAAAGTTCCAACTGTCAAATAAATTGTATATTAACCAGAATAAAACATCCATGTTTGTTGTAGTGTCCAATCCAATATAGAAAATATATCTTGCAAAACACTTATCAAAGCTGCATTAAAGCCTGCATGACGCCAAAACTCAAAGAACGAAATTAAAGTTCAAACTTGGTTATACCGCAAAAATGTCTTTGCCGATATCACTGTCGTTTGACGTTTTAAATGAGACAACGTCGACGTCGCGTTGCCGCGTTGTAGCGTCACGAATCGTGACGCGGAAATGATATCGGCAACACATAAGAACCAAACCGGCGTAAGTTTTCAAAGAACAGAGATAATGTGGAGCTGTCATCTGATCTTTTTTTATTAAATTTTTGATATGATTTGTTAAGTTTTGATAAATACTTTTAATTACACATTTTTTTACTTGATGACTAAAGACTTTGTCGCCTTTGTTTTACCACCACGTAATATTCATCAGATTTTCTCATTTTTGGCTTCGATTTTTAATAACGTGAAAGTTCCAAGAAAAACCTAAGATGCTTTTTTATATTTTTTCCATCGAGTCAAGCTGCTTTATACACTGTCAAATATTTAAGAAATAGGAAAGAGATCCTATTTTTTTCCGAATATATTTCATTTGTTGTGTTACAATCTAACTAAATTAAAACCTATCTTGTTACAGGTACTGATGTCAACACCACGCCTTGACAGAAATGACTGCCGTCCACATTATGTAACTACAAACAATCATTACCTATCCCTATCAAACACAAACATAACTCTTACTCTAATCATATCATAAATCTAAACAAAAAACAACCACAAAATATACACTTGTAATAATCTTTTCTCTTGACATTTCCGTGTCGTGCGCACGCATCGGTCGCGGAAGTCGCTCGCGGGCTCACAAAGTACCACGGAAATGAGATACCGGTGTCTCGATGTTTGGATCAACTTCACGCATATGATTAATTTATGACGTTTGGTTATGATATATAGCAGGCATAACAGCCAGTGTTTATTTATAAATGTGTACTCGGAAGTTAATTAGGATCTTTGCTGTTGATACTGGCAGTCGAATGAGTATTTTACTTTAGGCGTCAAGAGAAAAGAAAGTTTATCTTCGGCAGGGTGTGACCTGTTTCCATTTAACCGATTTTAACAACTAGGTTATGCCGATTCGAAAAGAAAAAACATAGCACATGACACATTAGTTGGTATTTATGTCATTATTCAAAATATCATATAACTAGCTAATAATTAATAAATAATTTGCATTATGATTAAATAATTTAATTAAGTCACCCATTTATTAATAACGTTCTCCTAACCGATATTTAGCTCACTCTAAAAGTCCGATGGGACAGTAGACCGGAGATACATCAGGTGCAAGACCAACGGCTTAACGTGCCTACTAAAGCGGGTCTCGGCATGTCAAAACGATCACCCATCACAAGACTGACCGCGGCGAGCACGGCTTAACCTCGCAGATCGACTGATCTGCACGGTAGACACGTAGCTAGGAGACCCTCGTATTCTCCCATTACTATAACATACCATACTAATTGGACACAACTCCGAAGTCTCCACTACACAACAAGTAGGTCCTCACAGTAAAACCTAATAATAAAACAATAGAGCTCTCCATTCCCGCTCGACTCGTGCAACTGAACCAATGCGTCGGACTCGGTTGTATCTACTTTAACAATACAATGCTGTCATTCAGGTGTTTCTGCGCCAGGTCCTTACAATCTGAGCAGTTAATTGTACCTGTTTTCAGTCCAATTCATAGACATTCTGAAATTGACAAAGGCTTTGTAAATTTAAAATGTTCCTATTCTTGTCTATGAAATTAAAGTATAAAACTACGTTATTTATTTAGTCTTTTGTATTTAAATATCCTTCTAGAATAAAATTTAAAAAAGTTGGCACATTCCTAACGACGACAGATGATGAATGATATGGTTTGTAATTGTTAAAATTAAGAACACAAATATAAAAATTTGAATTGTGATTATACACGTCCATTTAACCGTATCTCGATATATAAAATATAAATAAACCCGCTAACTTAATATTATGCAAGTACCAACTTATAAATACTTTATAAGGTATATTAAAACCCTCTCGTTTGCATGAAAGAGCTCATTCTTATCTCGATCGCTTGTACAGCTTCAATTTAATCTCGACGTTGTAAAGAACATCCATTACAGTACCGACATTTTGTTTATAAGTTTTCGCTTATCTATTACACGTTGGATATTACAGACATTGGATATCACGGTAAAATCGCAAACCGTGTAATAGGAATTTTAATTTGTGGTCCTAAGTTTTTTATTTATTATCATAAAAAAGTTCCAATTGTTTTGTTATTTACATAATTTGTATTTTATTCATAGCATTGAGTTAAAAAACGAATAAATCCTGTACCTAAATTACATAAAATCTCACGTAACAAATAAAAAATATTATTTCTACGTTAAATGCCATAAAAAGGTTTTAATGAAATAATATAGTTTTTATTCCAATGGCTTTCCATTAGCCAGGGAAAGAACAAAAAATAATAATTCAAAAGCATTCCAATTTATATTCAAATTTCGAAGTAAAACCATCGACGGCCACCATAGTTCATAATTATTATTAATCTGCGTCCGATAATTCCGTAATGAATGCGTTCTGCTGACTCGTTGGTCGGCTGTTTCGAAATAGTTTTACAGTAATACCAAAAGTTTTGTGAAAGCCATTAGTGCGGGCCTCATCGGGCAAGCACGTACTAATGTTCTGTTGCTATTAATGTTAATAATTAAGGCCGAATTATGGCTTTGAGTTTCATATTGAACATTCAGATATTATTTGTAATTTCCATAAAATAATGCACCGAATCTGAAGCGGTATTTTTTCATTTTTTAACTTGTTTCTGTCACTTGTTAAGTGTGACATCAATATTTATTTCGTACGCGAGTGGGTGTCTGTCTACCCACGCCACGGTACAAACCATAGAAAAAGGCATTTATTTGGAGACCCTGATGAATGCCTTTTGGTTATTGTTTTAAATTTCATAACTATAAGTATCATTTATTAAAATAATAACTGTGGTAGTAAAAATCCTACTAGTTATTTAAAAGCCAGCTCTTTCTTCAAAGCATTCTGTGCAATAATAAAGAAATAGCCAATATGGCTGCCAAACATAAATTTTAATGTAGACTCGTCAACAGGGCAGGCCATCATCAATAAGAAAAATAAAAGTTTGACAGGCCGTCAAAACAGTATGAATAAATAAACGAAGGGCAGGACCAACAGTAAGCCCACTCGAGCCTAAACTTAGGTAAAATATTAAACGATCGAGCCCCGAGTTTCAACAACTTGCTTAATAACTTAACGTTTTTTAAGATGTTTTGGTATCTAAGAAAATACTTTATGAAGGTGAAATTACTAGCTATATTGACAAAATAAGCCTCTATAAGTACACTAAAGTAAAATCTTTGTAATTAAGATTTTATCTAAACTTAATCAACAAGAATATGTACCATGACAATTTTTTGCCACGAAAACATTTAAGTACTACACAATATTATGTTTTGTAATTTGAAAACAAAATGACCTTGGCCACCAGTTATTACAAAAGTGCAAAAAAAAGAATATAACCTTCATATGACGTCATCAAAACTTTCAACGTCAACATCCACTCCATGAGTTGCAACTCCCAAACATTAAGGAAGCCTCAATTGATTTTCCATGTTCACGCATAAAATATGCCCCATACTTGAAGGTAAGGCCGAATAAAAAGTTGTTTCTTATGCACTTCATTATTCATGATGTTTTTCGGTGTTACCCTCGTGAACTTCTTTCGGCCTTGTCATGATATTAAGTGACAAATTATAGCCGAAAATCGAAGGAATTTTTCATGAACTGTAGCGAAGCCCTGCTTTTTGTGTGAATTTTTTATACGCGTGTTCTTTATTAGATTTTTTGTAATGTCCTTTTTTGTATTTAGTTATTTATAGCATCAGAATTCTCTGGTATATTTTATGTTTATTGGCTACGCTTTTATAAGCTGACAGTGTAGCTAATGGAAACATCAAATAAGAATATTTCGTCGTACACTACTATTTATGTAAGACTCCTTTATATAAATCATAAATATCATAAACGACACCTACATATGTACATAGCAAAGACTATGTAACTACTAAATTATCTACATAGTTACAACTACTAAACTATTATGTAAAATAACTGATTTAAGATAAACCAAATTAGCTTATCTCAAGAAAATCTATTAAGTATAAGTCTAAATACCTGTAAACTGCTTTGTTTATTAAAAAAATATTTTAATCATACACGACCTTAACAAATTAATTTCAAGTTTATAATTTAACCTTCTAACGAGCAGAAAGCGAATATAACATTAAAACAAAACATTAACCAAAAACCAGATCTAATTGAAAATGCTTACCAAAAAGAAATCGCGTGTGATTTAAACAGAATAAGTAATAAAGAAAGACATGACTTCGTGGAATGGGATTATATATAGATATATATATAGTTTGACACCGCGATGGCTTTATCTACGCTTCCTATACACACTGATATTGTCCGCCATGTTTATCAGGCTTGTTTGTATACAAAAAGCGAAAGGCAATTGTTTTATTATAGTGCACAAGTTCTAAAACTCAGGTACTCTCTCTGTACCTACTCTCACGCCCAGACCGTACACCAACAGGACCCGAAAGAGATAGAGCGCAGGACCAACGGCTCACCGAGCTTTTTGAGGCACAGAGAGGGCTCGTGTTAAACCGTCTACCCATCCAAAGACTCACCGGGTGTGCTGGTTAACCTCGCAGATATGACGGTAGCTATGCTAGCTACAAGCTCATCAGTGTTGTTGAAAGCCCGTCAGTGTTGGTAGATATAATTCAGAGACTACGAAACCAAGAACATTTTGCAATAAACCTAATCTAATCGCAAGTCTTGCCTGCGGGTATGTTATAGTCTCCCAAGTTAAAATATTATGAATAAAATTTGTTTCATGAAATATGTATTTTGATACTAATTAAGCAAATGGCTGCACAGTGTACACCGAATATACATACATACAATACACTAGTAAGCTAATTAGTGTATAAATTTAACGTCACACTTAAACTATAATATCTAACTCAACTTGAATTCTGTGAACAGCTGTTTTATTATCCAAGCCTTCATCTTTATACCAAGATAAATTATTATTTGTTATTTCTACTTTTATTTATGCCGATAAATTTCTCAATTAACAGCATACGGTCACGCTTCTAATCTCCGAAGGGGTAGGCATATTTACTATGAAATTACTCGTTATTACACTATCTATATCTACGCTTTTAAAGTACTATGTGAGATTACCATCTACCGTGCTCACAATTTCGTCGCCCTTAAAAACTTTCTTCTCTAAGAATGTCTCAACTCTCATCCCTGTTTATAAAACAAAACCATTTATATATTCCAAGGTATACCATTTTGAAATCACCTAATCAATCGTTCAAAGCTTTGTCAGTGTCTCGACATAATATCCGGGTCGCAAGTTACCGATACACAATAACTTTGTACCGGGCCCAATCTCCGCCCGGATATACCAGTTTCACTCCCCATAAAGCCACTTCACAGTGCCACAGATTATAATGTCAGGTGGATGTTGTCTATGGTTCTGTTTGGATAATTATTAGGAAATATTTATCTTCTTGAAATGAGTTTATAAGTCTCAAGTTACAATGTTATTCTTAAAATGAATAGGATTTTAAAGAAACATGGTAAAATTAAATATTATATAATTATATTTTAATACATTTAATATTGAAATATGATTCAATATACTCTTATGTAGGTATTGATATAATTATATTATGCTGAAACAGGCAAGTCGTGTTATATAAAGTAGATACTAACTTGAAATCGCAACTTCACCCGCCCGGAAAATGTTGGCGATTTTTCCTGAATAAAAATGATCATGGATCCCCCAGGATTAAGCTATCTTCATAGTATTTCATCAAGCTCAGTTCTGTAGAGTGTGTATATATCTATTCTTCAGTAGTATAGAAGTGAAAATGCAAAAACAGACAGGATTGTAAAAGCAGAAAGTCAGAGTTACGTTTTGTCAGATGGTACTTAACTGTAAAGATTATAAAGATAACATAACATCACGCCTGTATTCCCCGAAAGGATAGTCAGATCAGTAGTAGTCGCTAAGCGTGACAGACTGTCCGGGATTTGAACCCCGGACAGTCTGTCACGCTTAGCGACTACTAGACCAACGAGGCAGTCAACAACATCTATACATATAATAAAATCGTAAACGACCCGTGTCTGTACATTCAATATTAAAAAAGAAAACCAATTTATACACTCTCTATTTATGTAACCGAAGCCAAAAATATAGTTTTTAAAATTTTTGTCTGTTTGTCGGTTTGTCTGTTTGTCTGTTTGTCGGTTTGTCTGTTTGTCTGTGCGTTTGAACGCGCTAATCTCAGAAACGACTGAACCGATTTGAATGCGGTTTTCACTGATGTATTGTGGCAAGCTTCCCATAACATTTAGTGTTTGTTTCATTTAAATCGGTTCACAAACAAAAAAATTACGTCAATCTTTACATACAAGTAATAAAACAGTACGGCTTGGCGTAAATATTAATAGAATCTGCTCAAACTTGGCAAATATATTCTTTAAGGGCCGGCGGGTAACATAGGCTATATATTATCACGGTATTTGCAAAAGGGGATGAGCAATATTGCATTGTATCTTTGTTCGTCTACTATTCACTGCAGAATTAATAAAAGACAAAACCAATAGTTGAAATATGTAGATTAGTTACAGATGAACCTCTGAATTGGAAATCATCACGCTATCACAAGGAACTCAGCAGTAAATCATGACATGTATAGAAACGTCTATTTTGAACCAATTGTCAAATATCATCGTAGCGTGGCGGTTCAGCGATCGCCCTGCGTGTGATTAGTATAGTGTTCGATCCTTGGCAAAGGTTTTTCTTTTTGCATTAGCTTTCATTTCTTTTTGCATGTTTTTGCACTTCAATAATTATAATAGACCTTTATTTATACTTTTCACATAACATTTCGGACTATTTACTATGTTTTAATTAATTTCAATGTTTAATTAGTTTTTCTACAAAATACATACGATAAGGTATTCGGAAACTAAATTTGCATTTGGATAGTAACTATAGGCCCCCATCACAAAGAATTTATACGAACGCATTAAGGGGGTACTAAATATGTTGCTGCCTTCCTCCGAAGAATATAGGCGTTAATTAGCGAAATTGTGGGAGTAGGTATAATATGTGCACCTCTGCCTACGCCTTTGGGGAATACAGGCGTGTCGTTATGGTATGTTTTATAACAATATTTTTTTATAAGAGTTAACTTCAATGGTTCCCTATTTTAACTAAATTACGAATAAACCGACAAACAGACAAAACATCCAAAATAATATAAATGGGTTGTATTGTATAGGTATATTTTTTCTTAAATAAAACGTTTCTTAAATTTCGGCAGAATCGTGGGTGCGTTTCACAAACTTGAAATATCTCATACACGAACACCCAGACTCGGGACAAATATCTGCAGATCACACAAATTTTTGTCCCGTGCGGGAATCGAACCCGCAACCTCTAACACAGCAGTCCAATCGCTTAGCCACTGTGCCAATCAGTTCGTCAAGGTTGTCTTTATCCCTGGCATTTTTTTTCTACAGTAGTTTCAATGTACAGAAACTCAAAAACGCACGCAATGGATTTATTTATGTTCTCTTCTTCAGTTATATATTATTTTCAATAGACTTTTTGTAACTTCCGTATTTACCGTTCAAATTTTGCGGTTTTGTTAAAAAAATACCAGAAAGTATTCGTAGATACGAGTAAATAAGTGTTTTCAAGATTTTTAACCTACTTCAAAAAGCTAGCCTGGTAGGTATTTTTTTCAGTTAAAAGTTCATTGTGCTACTGGTGTTTTATCCGAAATACACGCGGACGAAGTCGCAGGCAACAGACAGACATGTAATAAAATAGTATGGCTAGGCGTAAAAACTACTAAATAGAATCCAATTTTGCTGTGTCCGAATGTCCACGCGAACGGAGTCGCGGGCACAGCTATCAATAATATAACTATATCTTTACATATACATACATATAATAAAATCGTGAATGACCCGTGTCTGTACAATCAATATTAAAAAAGAAAAACAATTTATACACTCTGTATTTATGTTACCGAAGCCAATAATACAGTTTTTAAAATTTTTGTCTGTTTGTCTGTTTGTCGGTTTGTCTGTTTGTCTGTGCGTTTGAACGCGCTAATCTCAGAAACGGCTGAACCGCTTTGAATGCGGTTTTCACTGATGTATTTTGGCAAACTTTCCATAACATTGAGTGTGTGTTTCATTTAAATCGGTTCACAAACAAAGAAGTTACGTCAATCTTTACATACATGTAATAAAACAGTAGGGCTTGGCGAAAAAACTACTAAATAGAATCCAATTTTGCTGTTTCCGAATGTCCACGCGGACGGAGTCGCGGGCACCGCTATAATAACTAAATTTAACAAAAACTAGCTTCACTCAATGTCACTTCCAGGGAAGCACAACTGTGACAATGATTCAAAACATTCCAACATTAACAAAAAGCGTAAAAAAATAAAATAAACGAGTCATATTCTAACTCCCACACATTCTACAATAGTTTGCTAAAAATATGATTACATAAATGTCTTGGACGTAACACACAAAACATGTATCTTTTGAATTTATTTTACTAGATATAATTGTAGAAACAGAAGAATGTTTACGAGCATTGGTACGTACATTTTTCATATAGATATTAGAGAATATACATATATTATAGATACGCAGCATTATTACATTAATAAGGAGAAAAAATTTGTGACGAGCTGTACTTAGACTGAATTTCCATTCAGATTGTGATAGAGCAAGTCTCCTGGATAACATTAAACTTTACAGAGTAATAAAAAAGCTGCTGAAAATTCAAAATTACGCGTTTCCGTCATCGATAAGTTATTTTTATGGTATTCGTTATTTTTAAGTATGTCCCTACTGGGTTTAATTTAGGTTTTAGGTTTAATTCTTTTGCTTTACACACATTCTCATTAACATTAAATAACGGTAAAACATATAGGTATCTAATTCTATATACAATCTTTGCCTTTTCCTTCGAGTGGTAGATGGCAGTTGGGCAAGTTGGGCAAGAATAAGTCTTCATAAATCTCTCTTATTCAATGAAGCTTGAAAAGGAGACATTACAAAGCAACGAAGTTTAACTAGCGCCGCAACGCAGCCCATAAAACTGAATTGTATGCGCTGCACAGACTGTACAGTCGGTACACTCCAAACAGTTGATACAGAATACAGTCTACATAACAATGCGTACTGTTGTCGAAACGGTCCGTATCTCATTATTGTCATAATACGCACAAAGGATCTTAGTTAAGCCCCGAATAAAGCACCAAAACTGGTTGCCCAAGCGTTCTTTCTTGTATGTATGTGTTGGACTCATATCGTATGACTCAAAACGAAAATAATAGTACTAATATGTTTGGGGATGATTAGGTATCAAATCATAAATTAGATAACTTTCTCTTATTTCATGGCAATATTAATCCACACTAAACTGAGTAACTAATTTTATGTGTTTCTACTTTACGAATAAGAAAAGACTTAAGCAATTCCAACCACACTCAACTTGACTTACGTAACCCTCAAAAAGTCAGGTGGCAGAAATCGACAACCCTGCAACCTAATTTCAAAGGTAATGTTGCTATTAGGGCTTATAACTATCAGAATACCCGCTCAGGGAGTATCCATAACGGTAAAGTGTAAATGTTTTCTTACAAACGGCACAATGGTGGAGTAATAATGGGTATAGCGTCCATTGCGGATACATAAGGAATATAACGATGGCCCAGCATTCAAAATAACGTCAACACGTAAATAATGATAAGAACATACAGTTCTATTATTTGTATTAGAATATATGTATAGTTTTTTTATATTGGAATAGTATGATTGCCTTATTTTTATACGAACATCAGCAGTTACCCAGTTAGTATAAAACAATAATTTGAATAAGCTTATTAAAATACTTAATAAGTGTAGACATTATTATTATTTCTAGTAAAGCTATCTAATGAAACCTCTAACTTAAATTAAGCCATTCGGCAAGGTGCAAACTGATAACACAAATAAAGTTACAAACGCAGGTACGTTCAGACCTTTTCAGAACTATTTGCAACAATCTTTCAGATCGCCCGAAACTGCCTGTTCGGTTAGCACGGCTCCCGCGTCCCCCCTCCTCTCCCCGCGGTCCAACTTTAATGTTTTTCGTGTCAGTGGGAGCCGCCACGATCCTTTGTTCTGCCTCAGTTTACCGTTACCCTGCAAAGGACGTTGTCATGTTTACGCCTCAAGTTTCTTGGACCCATTCCAGTCGCGTCAATCCCAGTAAAATCCCCTGGAATCTAGCCACAGTAATAAAATATCAAAAATATTACACCTACATGAACAATTTTTAAATGGCCAATATATTAGGCAAATAGATACCCCGTTTACATGACATTTTTGATCAGCTAGCGACGTATTTGTGGGAAATGTTAACGAATTTCGACACCATGTTTCTTTTTACTACATTACACATTTAAATATCAAAGCGTACGTTTTTGCACTAAATAAAATCGTGGAAAATCAGTCTTAAGTTATTTTTCCTGTAACCGCGACGTATACTGGGAATTTAGAAAGAAAATGTGCGAAAAATATCCTAAAGTTGAGACTATTGCTGGGTTATAAATCGTGCCACATCTCACGAGTCATTTATACTTCTGTAAACGTCTCTGACACGGATACAATGTTTCACTCAGTAACTACTAACATTGAGAGCAATAAAACTGACTGATAACTTGTCTAGTGTTTATTTGTAGGATATGGAAGTAATGTGTGTTTTACTTACGGTTTCTATATCAATATTTGTCATATATTTTCCTGGCATTATAATAATAATAATAATAATTTTTTATTTCATAAAAAAGGAGATTGTAGTACATGAGGCATACACAAAGTTATACATATGAGTTTGTACCATGTCAATCACAAATTCAATCACATTTTCCTGGCATTGCTTCGTTCTCGTAAACCTAACCTAAACCTAGTATTACAAATGAAGAAAGGGGGGAAAATATGTTTTCACTAGAATGGTAACCATACTGTATTATGCTAACGACCATAAACTGCGTTCTTCAAGTCGTTTGCTACGCGCGGTGATTATGGCTATTGGCGTAACGACCATTTATTGCAAGAATCTGTGAAGCTGCAGCTTGCGCTTATGTCATCTACAATGCTAGTATGTAAATACTCTCTGTGTTTTGAAGCGGTAGGTGTATACATAATAATCATAGTACCAATTGTAGACTTTCATTTGACATAGACATATTACACTACACCTCCTATTGGAGGTATGCATTTATCTATGAGATTGTGCCCAGTTGCCGGGCATAAATCCAGACTGACCATAATGTTAGTGATAATTACTCAGAATCTAAGGCAGGACCTCACGGAACATGGTAGCCCGAGGTAGTAATATTTCAAAATAATTTTATTTATTACAAACGTCATAGCATGTTTACAAAGTGCTGACGTCACGTCTCACAGTATTCTCCTTCGGTCACGATGTAATTTATCTATCGCAGCTGCTTCACGTGCATTATTGCTAGTCTAGCTTTTATTATTATTACGCATTACACTGTATTTGGAATTATTATAATTCCAGCCATAGCTAGGGCTTCTTCTTATAATGACCGAGCTTTAAACATTGCGATCGACTAATAATAACATTTGTCATCACGATGTTTTCCTTAATGTTTATTCAGTGATATAGAATATGCGAAAAAGTAAGGAAAGAAAGATATAATTTATTTGTAAGAATATAATAATATTTAGTAGTCCAGAAAAATATAACATTGAAAACGTCATATTAATACTTGTATAGAATTGAATCGGCTACGTATATGAATGCACTTATAACCATGAGCCATAATTTAAATTTCGGTTCTTTTCAATATTTTTAATGAGTGAATAGGTATACATTTTTTTATTTCGAAAAAGATTTTAAAGAACTGAGAAGTATTTTTAAACTCTTAACAAAAACCATAAGTTGAAGACAATTTTTTTGATTTATCATCAAAGGAGACTGTTTTGTACGATCTCTCGGCTTCGTAGTAAAATCAGTGCGGCTTATGGCGCTTTTAATCGAGCAATTTAATATAATGAATGTGGTCTATTAGTCCGACGGGGTTGCCGTCGACCGCTAACTCGGCAGTAAGCTTTTTCCTTTAGCATTTAGTTTAATGTTATAGTTAATTTGATCTGTAACGTCGCGACGTAAGTTATTGTACAACGCTAGCTTATGGTTAGCTACGGTTTCCTTTGAAGAGGAACGTTTTGGATTTTAATTTGAGCGTCATTAATAGTTTCAAGCGTATTATTTGCTTTAATCTCATATATATTTCACTCAATGATAGAAATTTCTTAAATTAACCTATAATAGAAATTTATAATGTTGTTTGATTACAATAAGCTTTAATCTAATTCAATCTGTTACATAATCATTTTAATTAATTTTATTGCATTTTATATTTCTATCTTCAAATCTGGGTCCGTCTCGCTACGACCCTTATTATCTGGTAAACCTTTACAATATCACAATATGGTTTGATTCCATTAGGCAATTAGCATAGGCTGATATAAAGAAGAACTCCTTAAGTTACTAATCCTTAAGTACTAATGCACGAACGAAATATACAGCATGTTCACATAAAAATACTTTAAAATAACAACATTATTAAGATTCACAAACACTATACAAGAGCAATAAAGCTTAATACGTTCAATTTATAAACACGGAGACAGGTGTACATTCTAGAACAGTAAAGATGGCCGAGCCATAGACCTGAGACAACAAAATACAGTTTCCTCGGCAGGTAACTAAACGTGGCTTGTTTCCTTTTAATATTTTCTTCCGACACCTCATGCATTAAATATTAAAACGAACGAGTAATGGAGGACATTTTAAATCTGCCTCGGCTATACTAAGTTTAATCGTGCAATTTATTATGAAGAATATGGTTCGTTATAGCCGCACCTTCCCTTGGACATTTTCAGAGTAATCGACTGGCTATTAGTGTATTGATTGGACTATATTTTTAAAACGTGATCTATTTTAAGTTAGGACGTTGTATTTCTTATGCTCATGGTTTATTTACGTTAGGCAATTATATTGATGCTTCTTGACTCGGAAATAGGCTTCTAGTTACGATTTTTAGGCGAAATAGGTATACAGGTATGCTGTGGGAAAGTAAGATCTACTAGTTAATTATTATTTATCTAATAATTTATTAGCACACCTCATACAATTTTGTACTAAATTATGTTTGTACCCGCATGTTAGTGGATGCATGCTGCACTCTATTTTAACGAGCAATTTAGAATAAAGAACATGCTTTGTAATATTCACACTCTCCCTAAAATGATATCATTTTATACTTCACATGTTAATGTCTGTAATAAACTGTAGATCAGCTGGCTTACCTTGAGTTAAGTTTAATAATCGTGATTATCTAATTTTAAATGTTTTAGACGCAATTGCTTCTAGGTTTTTAAGTACAAAAACAAAGTGGCATTCTTAATAACCCGTCCAGGTTCTAAATAATGAAACTCAGTTTTTAAAACAACAAAAAGGAGTTTTTAAATCAGCCCATTTTGTACTCTTGTTTAATTTTAATGAAGATGACTCTTGATGCTACTTCATTAGGCTAAAAGCTTTTTGGTATTTTTAAGTGTCAACTCTTTATTTTTATCAATCCTACTTTTATAAAAGTGATCGATTTTCTTGTTTGAGACTCATTGCCGCTTATTATAAGATTCAGAGAATTCATATAATTGTATGAATTATTTAGCCTCTGTAAATTAATAGGAGGATGTAGGTGTTTTCAATTGTTGTGTTTTGAAATAAATGTTTTAATCTCTCATAAAAACTAAAATTATTTCATATGAAATGTATTTTATCTCAACCTTGAATAACTATTTCAATCATCATCATTAAGAAGACCTGGATATTTTGATTAGGTACATAAATTACTCTTCTCCTTCTGTTGTTGTACCTACGTGAATCATTGGCACTGATAATGGCTGAGTCTGCACTTAGGGTGATGGATCTGAGCTCGATCCCCCAACGTCTAATGATAAATGGCTTTGTCAAACCCCTGAATGTGGGTCACGGAACCGGCTCTAATGGCCCCCACACCGATATATTTTAAAACTAACGACCTAGTGTTGTTTATGGCGATAATCGAAGTTTACGATAAAAGTTCTTGGTTAAGGTATTGTTATAGGCAGCTGGAACTATCTATGTTGGCTTTGGGCACGGGAAGATTAAAATAATGATCTAATTTTATGTGTTTTTGTAGCAAAATTTAGGCACAAGAGGTTCCCAAGTAGTTAATCTTTCTTTCGGTGAGCTGAAACCTAAAGGCAGATCTGTTTCAATCAATATCTATTAAAATATTACATAAAGTTGGTGAATTCAATTAACAATTTGGATTACTGGTTCCAATAGAAATCTTCATACTTATAAACTTAATGTATAAGTAAACATAGTCTTTAACTTAAAACACTTATCCCACGCGTGTACTGTAACTGACCGCACCTAAGCTCAACTGTTTGCCCCAGCTAGTCGAACCACTACCTAACTGCTACCAGCTGTACCATAAGCTGACGTAACCATATCTTAGCGGATAACATAGCCACATTAAGATAATCCAAGTACTGACAATTACATTTAGATATGGCTGGCAAACTGCCAATACACCCGTAATTGACAGCAAGATTGATGTGTGTCTGTACGTGTGATGATTTGATCAGCCACTTTTATAAAACGTTTTACCAAATTCTTACATCGATTTCACTTGGTAGTTACGCTAGGGCTGCTACCATTTTGTTTTGTTATGACGAGGATGTACAAAATGATTCAAAACCCTGTCCGTTCTAATAATAGCGTATTCCTGTTTTACTATAGACCAGGTAAAAAATATAAAAATACTGTTGGATAGGTTTCATTTGTTTTTGCGTGATTCATGTCGAAAATCTAAAATATATTTTGTGTGTGCAATAGTGAAATGGCCGTAGTTTTTACCGATATTAGTTGAAAAATATTGAATATCTAGCTTTGAATAAATATAGAATATCAACCTAGTATATGCCTGGCTTTCGATTTCTCGGAAATGTTACGTAACATTTAGTTGAATATTTATGTAGAGCTAGCAGATCTTCCGAGCTAATGTTCGTGCTTTCTCTATACGAGAAAAGACTCTTACTTTGCATAGGGTCAGTGGTCATGGTTTTTAATAAACATAACATTTTATTCACAACCGATAATAAATAAAGGATAATGCATCTTTGGGAATCGCTGGCTGTTACTTCGCAAAAACAACTGATTGCGCAAAATGTGGGCAAAACTTACTGATGTATGGCCAGATAATACAGTCTCGAATGGCACATAGCTCAACGTAACGAGGCTTTACTGCCCTCCCCTGGCCCGTAAATTTAGGCCCACTATTCTTTTCCCGGTAGAATTTTGCAAATTTATTCCTTAGCCCAGGGAATTTGGCGCATTTATAACTCTTTGACGTGATAAACCCGTTCTGATAGTTATATTATGCATAATGTTTGGCTGTTATTTATTTATTTGAAAAGTATAAATGTAAGCACATGTTCTTGATAGTCAGCCCTTTCGTTTAAATTATTTGTTTGAAATAGCTCAGTGAAAGTGACGCCTTCCCGTGGCGATGTGATTGACGGGACGGATTTTTGTGTAATTCATTGATATTTGCCGAGACTCTGGGTGTACTTACAGTACAGGGGAAGTTTCTAGTGTGGCGCAACGATTTAAAAAGTGGAGATCAGTGCACGTGGCCTATTTCCTTCTGTGTGTAATATTTATCAAAATTATGCCTATTCGAGTATATAGTGATGTTAGTAAAGCACTGTACCCATCTCATTCCTCATGTAACTAACACACAGTACAGAGCAGATCGTTAATGTCGTTATTTACCGACCTGCTTTCCAGTTTACATACTCGTTCGTGGTACAAATAAGTAAGATTTACTACACGTAGGGAATACAGGATGCTTCCCATATTTTTGTCTTTCTTGAATATAATTATGAAAAATATTCTTGTACCTGCTAATAGAATGCTGTAAATTGCCTGTATGATTTTTGTTCGTTTCTTTGCTACTTCAATCTCCGCAATATCAAAGTTACAGGTTTGGTACCTAGAGCCGAAACCAATGCATGGCCTTTTGAACGGCAATAGATTTTTTTCCACATATGGTTTACCTGGGATAATATTATGAACAGCGAAATGCTGTATAGTATACTATGGAGTACTAAAAGATAAAATATCTACCTATTACTACGGGGATCACAGGCTCGACTATTATGTTTGCTGTAGGTATCTTTACAATACCTATATATAAATAGGAGAAAATAATTGGACAAAGTTAAAAGCGTGCATTAAACTCATTACTTTAAATAATTTCAGCTACATACCCCTCAAACAACACAACCTTTTCCTTCGGCGCCTACACGTAACAGAATTAAAATTGAGCTCCATATGTGTATGTAGCTGAGACAATGCAAAGCATAAATCGGCCATTATCGCCGGCAGCCGTCGCCAGGGCCGTTTGATTCAATTCTGTGGAGGATTTACTGCAGCGCGCCCTTCCGACGCCTCACCTCGGCACCAACATTGTCTTGTAGCTAATTCTATAGCTGGCGTGTGACGTCACGGCTTAGCCCCGACATGTTGTGGGGTTCATAGAAATTGGCTTTTACGAGACTGAGCGAGGATTTGATAATGTCCTGAGTTAAAGTCGCCCCATTTCACGAACTTGAAATATCACAAACACAAACATGAAGGCTCGGGACAAACATCTGCGGGAATCGAACCCAAGAAACTTTAGTGCTACAGTCCAATCACTAAGCCAATCAGGTCGTCAAAATGAATGAGAAGTGGTATAGAGCAATAATTTTGTTAGTCGAAATTACTTTTATCTTAGCTGGTACGGTTTAAACATATTAGTGAGACCCAATAGAATATGCTCTAATGTACACACACCGATAGGTAGAACGTTTGCCAAATGCAGAATATTCTTTCTGCTAATTACCTATGAGGTACGTATAAAATGCCTAGTCGCCTTGTTTGTTATGTCCAGCATGACCTAGAATGTATTTTGTCAAATGACATGGGCTTCTGCTTAAATATCGGTAGGATGAAGCAGTAAGCTACAAAAATAAATGTCACGGTCAAAACATTGCAGGCACCAATTTTCCTAATTGGTCGAAATATGATACCTTGATTATGGGTAGGTATCGATTTTAATCATTATTTTTGTTGGTACCATTATTAGACTGACAAATGCATTATTATGACTTTCCGTGAAAACATCACCCTAATCACGATTTCTCGCGTGTTACTGGGGGCAACAAAGGATTTCTTTGTATCCGTACTTCTGGTACCACGGATGTTAATTGTTGGCTCGGGAACACATCAGTTGGCCGGTATACGTCCGTCCTCACTTATGACTCTCACGTGACTGACCCCCACTACACTGCATGCACTCGAGATATCGTCTTAAATTAGATACAAAAACACCACAATATCTATCACCCTTCACACTAATATTATAGAGGCGAATGTCTGTGAGTGTGTTTGTGCGTTTGTATGTATGTTACCTCTTCACGCTCAATATTCACGATTTTGCTATAATTAGGTATGGAGGTTGCGAAGGAGGTTGGAGGAGCTGACACCCTGGATTAACACATAGGCTTACTTTTTACCCCGAAAAAATTTCGCGGGTAACACCGCGGGGCACCATAAGTTACAAAAATACGTATAATTATAACGTGAGTTTTTAAAAACGAGGGTCATGACTCATGTGCCAGTACCTACATCGTTTTCTATATAGTTACTACAAATTTTAGATCATCGAGTTAACTCCAGGGAGCTTTGAATGAGTTACAAACGGTGTGAATACAAAAACTCATGGTTGGCACATTGGACATTCTTCTTTCAGTTCGGTCGGTCAATAATGTCGGAAAAAATACATTTGTATTGGCCGACTGTATTTACCAAATATCAGCGGATCACACAAATATTTTCCCCTACGGAAATGGATATATTTTCATGGAGGGCACTGAACCTATAGGGTTGTCACTCACCATATAATAAAACGGTCAAGGAGACCTACGACTGCGATTCAGGTATATTAGTTTCAATCAAGCGCAATGCTGTGTCTAGACTACGTTACTGCACTAAACAATAATCTTGCGTTATGGTATAAAGACAGATATCCTGACTTTAACTTGGACTTGCCTGATTAAACGATGTAGATGCAATGACTCAGCAGTGTAGCAACCCTGATACCTAAATTCAATATGAACTAGCAATAAATAATTCTATTTATTCAAATTCAATCAAAACTGTAGATTACTTACTTGAAAAATGTATCAATATTTTCTTTCAAACAAACTTTGAATTTTTATTAAGAGCTAAAGCGTAGAATTTAAATAATCAGCGGACTAGATTTTTCAATTATAGCTAGTACATACAAAATTTGGATATATTTTACACAAGCTTAAACGACAAGACATATTTTGAGTTGTTTAATAATATTTCAAGCATTAATTTGCCTAACAAATAATAAATCAATGCTGCCATGATCTGCACTAAATGTCGAACCAAAGAAGATGGCCGACCTCCAGACCTCATTGGTCGGCCGGATTTCGAATCTCGAATATTACGAGAATGCCGTCCCGAAAAAAAACATGATATTACCGAATGCGTGAATCATCTGAACAATGTTTGCGACAGTTATGGCGGCGTTCTCCTGAGTTATTGTGTTCCAGACTCAAATTTACTGTGATTTAACGTCTACCGGCCGTTATTTTTCTTGCCATTTTCCTTGTGGATTGGGGTTTCGGTTAGGGTCCGCAACGTAATGCTTGGGAGACCTAGTGGGCTCAATTATTTCTTCGTTGTTGCAACTGGATACAAGCTAGATATTTTCAACTAGAAACTTTTAAGATGTAAAACATAATTTATTTTGAGAATACAGACTTGCGTCTGATATTAAACCTTATTACGTAGATACATAAGTACAGATTTTTGTATGAAAATCTTAGCCTTTTAACCATGCTTAAGTAAATATCTGCATGTAACTATTTCCACTAGCACGATTTTCGAATAAGACCATCGTCGTCGTTCAATTTCCCAACATTTCTTTAAAGAAACCCCCACTAATGAAATACATTAAGCACAATTCTAACCAAATACATTTCCAAGCGACTTCTCTAACAAAACGTTACATTAAAATAAAATCAACCTCTAACATTTCGATGTTAGACATTCAGTCTGTGAAATGAAGCAGCAAATCCACAAAAATTAGACAAGCGAACAATTTAGCTCGAATTTCCGTTTGTACGGGCCATTTAACCCAATAAATTTAGACCATTACCCATGTCCAAGCGAGCCGCAATAAAGTGCTTTAAAACGCCCGTGTCGCTTTGAAAACTCGTTACGCTTTTTTTAAACGAAGACAGAAATAAAATTAATTTTATATAATTGGGGAAATTATAAAACGTTTGGATGACATTCCGGTCGTTCGGTTCGCGTCCCTTACGTTTTCATGCGAAATGGCGTTTATATGTGTGTTAGTAGGTGTTAAATGTTTTCTGAATTGATTATGGAGGTTGGATTTTGGATTGCCAATTAGACGCTTTACAATTCGAGGGATAAAGATTCATAAATACTTTTTCATATACAGGTTTAATCTAAGTTGTTATAAAGTATGTATTTTGAACATAACATCACGCCACTATTCTTTGATGAGGTAGGCAGAGAGATTTACCAGTGACTTATACTGCCCAGCTCGAAAATTGAACACGCTGTAGAACAAAAGGTCAGTCAGCACATGTTGATATTATATAAATAAACATAAAACATGTATCATCATCATCATCATCAGCCCATTGCAGTCCACTGCTGGACATAGGCCTCTCCCAATGTACATGTAGGTATGTGAGTACAATAGTTCCAGCTTACATTTATGTACGTCGCTGTTCTGGAAGGCTGGCTAATTGTTGACGCCAGGAAATGTCACTAACAGATTCTGTACCAAACCAGAGTACTAACAAAAAGTGGACAGTCTCTTGATTATTTTATTTAAATCTTAATACATTATTGAGGCAAAAATAAGATAAACAAGTAACAATAATGACCATTAGATATTTTAAATGCAACAAACGCATACATAAACATTAACTGGAAAATAAAGTACTTCATTTAGAACCTCTTTTCACGACTACATTAGCAAATTTGCATTACCCAAACCAATGTTTGGCTATTCACAACTCGAGTTAAAATCACAAAGCTCACCTCTATTGCTAGATAAAACGGCGAAGGCAAGTGCTATTAAATCCGGTACATTAGTTGGTCTCTGGCTAAGCTGTTGATTAGAATGTAGATTCTCGGTAGCTTATGCTTCGATAGAAGGAGATTTTTGGTTGTATTTGTACCAAAAACCGTTTTAAGCATTAGCATTCCGTGTGCACAACTACTTGTATTTTAAACAGTGTCTACCATGAGTTATTGCGTTATTATGCGTTTTAAAGGCTCCCTCACCCAAGTGCGTTATTGCGATAATGGGTCTTGATTCCTTGCATGCAACTGCGTTTTTATCGTCTTTTGTTTAGGGAAATTAGTGCGATGAACTAAAATCTGTCGTAGTAGTGTCATTTCTCGGTACAAATATTGTGAAAAATACTATCAGCTGAACCATTTTTTTTTAAACTTAACTAAAGTTATGAACTTATCAGATAACTCATCAGATACACTGGTTTCTCGCTTCCTAGTTGAGAGTCCTTTTGTACTTGCAGAAAAGGGGAGAAATCGGAATGGCTTTCAGTAAATTAAGCACAACGTAGTAAAGGTGGGGTGCCGTAGAGCGAAGGAGATTAAACTTCTACTTTTGATAATAATTTATACCACTGAATGGCGTGCCTCTACCATGAATGATTACTGTTTAGAAGAAAGAGTAGTTGACGTCATCACTCACCCTAAATTATCAGTGGTTAAAGTTTATAACACTCTCATGTCTGTAACCTCCAAGTGGAAGGCAGAGGTAGGCACTGATAGCTGAGTGGTATGACCACTGCCGCATTGGTCTGCCAAGCTAAAGGTCGCTAGGTAAAACCCGGGCACGCACTAATGTCTTATCAAATTCATTTGCGTATAAAAAATTAGTTATTAGTTGCTAAAAAGGTAAACGAAAACATGCATCGAGAGGAAACCAGCACACCTGAGAGATTTTTCAAGGATAAAGCCGTGTTAGAGGCCAACAGGTGGTTTAAGCTCTGACACCAGGTTATTCACCAACCATAAAGTAAGCAGAAGAAGAACTCTATTACTTCCTTATAATAAATAGCGAGCCTATTGTCATTGAACGGGCCTACACTTGGTCCCACCGGCAATGTTTGCATTCTCTGCATAATTCTTAAAACACATTCCTCATATTAAAGGGTACATACCTACGTTACATAGGTATGTATGTACCCACCTTTTACCAGTAATGAATGTACAGAGTGATATGATCAAGCTCACGTACAAATCCGCTCGGGCAAAACGAAACTCAAAGTCACAAAGTTTAGAGGGCGCTTGATATAAATACTATTGAAACTCGACTATGATACTTCAATTTGTCGTCAAACTCACGTATTTCAACCGCGAAAAGACCAACAGGTTGGGAAGACAACTTTGTCGGAAATTTTAAGATCATCTTACATTACTTTGTTAAGTCGACGATTGTTAAATTATCTACTTGTTCATTGATTCCGTATAAATTTAGACACGATAGCGTATTTATACTAATATAATAAAGAGAAAAAGTTCGTGACGGTTATTTTTTATACCGATTTCTAAAATTCTTTTACGAATGGGCCTTCAGCCTAGCACCTGCTTTAATTTTATGTAAGTGGGACTATTTTAATACGATTCAAAAACGAGAAAGCTACACAAATTTTTAGCTTCCTATCTCTGTGGACAGCGCTGTGGGCTACATTATTGCTGATTTCCCTGTGCATTTTTTTCTCTGTAATATTATATAATGGAGCTGTTTGTTGTTCACTATAATTTAAGCAAAAAATAAAACAACAAATATGTACTTTGCTGTAAAGCGTTCCCACCAGATTTTGATATCATATACGCCACACACTCCAGAATCACAAATTACCAGTATTGTCGTATACCTGGGTGTTCTGTATACATACAACAGCACACAAAACAAGCTTGAACATAAATAATAAATCGCCATCTGCAGTTGTCTAATATCGGTAAGTTCTATCAGCTTACTGTAATACAAAATCAATAATAACACCTAAGTTAAGAGCTCATATCTATTTAATTAAATAAAAATACTTACAATAGTAGTAAATGCTAAATTATTTGTGAAAAGACACATAATATACCTCAGGTGCACTCGGATAGCTAATCACTTCTCTCTTTAAAAAAACTCACACAAAATGGACCTTTATACCACACTTTCAAGCAACATGGAGGAGCTTTCTTCAACCTTTCATGCACGTATGGCTCAATATGAAGAGGACCTGAAGACTGCCAGTGGAGTAGATACTGTGCACAAGACTGTTGCCAGCCTGTCGAAAGATTTCACCGACTTCAAGTGCCTCATATGGAAGACAATGAGTGCAATTAAAACACAGATGGACCTATTGATAGTTGGATTGGATAGGCACGAGATGGCTTCGCGTCGGAAGGTTCTCCTCCTCCATGGCCTTGCTGAAGATAATGACACCGATCTCATCGCCGGCGTAGTGACATCTCTTAGCACTCAGATGAAGATGACTAACTTTTCTTCGGCTGATATAATCGCCTGTCATCGCCTCGGAGTCAATAAAAGTAAGCCTCGCCCAGTTTTATTACGCCTTCAAAACTATATGTTGCGAAGCGACATGTGGCGGCAAAAATCGCTACTGAAGGGAACAGGTTTGACTCTGTCGGAATTTCTGACCAAGCCTCGTCATGAAGTTTTTATGGACGCCAGGAAGTACTACGGCGTGCATCAGTGTTGGACATCTGAAGGTAAGGTGGTAATCCAGCTCCCCGACAAGTCACGTCGTAAGATTGAATCTGCAGCTGAGCTACGCAAGATCATAGTCCAGTTCCCGGTAGCAGAATCGTCAACTACCAATGTGGTAGTTGGGCAGCAGGATGGCAAAGTGGCAAGTTTAGCCCCGGAGAAGAGGCAGCGCAAACCAGCCAAGTAGCAGTACCCACATTGGTAGATCATTAATTTTTGTTAATTTAATTTTCAATACATTCACTGACGGTCACAGTATATATTACCTGATTTTGACAGTTTTGACATTGAGTGGCAACTGACAGCCGTAAAACACTCGTTCGGAAACACTGTAGTGTATTTGGCCTACTGGGTTTTGAGAAATTGTTTATATTTTGGTTACGCATGCAGCTGGCGAGTGCATCGAGGATATAGAAGTGTACTTATTTTTGGGTTATAATTAGAATAGCTTTAATTATTGCATATTTTTGTTAGTTTTAGTATTACATTAGGTATAGTTTATTTATATTTATATTATTCGCTATGTTTAGTGATTCAGACGACAGTTTTGCATCCTGTTCTTCATCTTGTGCATCCGATGCCAGCTACATTAGTGCATTCAGCGATGATAATTCCACACAGTTACGTGATATAATATTTACACAATTTAGCTCTTTCCACAAACTTTTTAACGTCGTTCACATCAATGCTCAAAGTATTCACGCTCACTATTCTGATATGCTTTCCACTTTTGATTCTGATCTTATTCACGCTGTCCTTGTTTCCGAAACTTTTCTTAAACCTGCTCTTCCTTCTACGCAGTATTCCTTGCCTGGCTACAAGCTTGTTCGCAATGACAGAACAGGCAAGGGAGGAGGAGGGGTTGCTATCTACCTCCGAGGCGACATTACATATAAAGTCATTGACCAGTCTCCGAGTGTCTATTCAAAATTTGCAGAACACCTCTTTATTGAAATAAACTTTCAACACTTAAAATTTCTTCTGGGTGTGTACTATAGTCCCTCGTGTCATATTGACTATTTCTCTTCATTTGAGACTAAATTAGAAGATCTGTCTTCAATTTATAAAGACACAATAATCCTCGGAGACTTCAATACTTGTCTGCTCAAGGATGATTCGCGCTGCCGTAAACTCCAATCCCTTGTCTCTTCTGTCAACATGCACATTCTTCCATTAAATGCTACTCACCGGGCCCCCAACTGTATTCCTTCGCTCTTAGACATCATTCTTGTTTCTGACCCTAACAAAGTAGCAACGCATGGACAGCTACCAGCCTCTTTTTCTTATCATGACCTCATATACTTATCCTATAAAATACGTCCTCCTAAACGCAAGATAAAATTTCTTACGCTTCGTAGTTTTAAAAACATTGACACTGAGCGTTTAAGGGTGGACGCAGAGAGAATCAACTGGTCGCCTGTTTATAACTGCACTGACATGGACACCAAAGTATCTGCCTTTAACAAAATCATGTTGGGACTATATGACTCACATGCTCCTTTAAAGAAAATTAAAATTAAGCACAGTCCCGCGCCCTGGTTATCTGAAGATATAAAAAAAATGATGGCTAGACGAGATAAGGCCAAAAAAAAACACAGAAAGTGTCCTACTGACGAGAACTGGTCGTTATATAAGATGTTGCGTAATCGCTGCAGTCGTATGTGTAGAGATGCTAAAAGACGCCACATACATCGCTCCATTCAAAATATTAACTCAGCACAGGTCTGGTCTTTCCTCAAGTCCCTCGGCATAGGCAAACCTTCGAATGACAGTGCCCTTCAGAGTATAGATCTTGATGCGCTTAATGTTCACTTTTCTAAGTCCCCAGTTACTCTCGACGAGCGTGTCAAATCTAGTACTCTTAATTATCTCTCTAACATCTCCATTTCAGCAGGTAGCTCCTTCTCTTTTCACCCAACTACAGATGAAGACATTAGGAAATTAATTCTTGGCATATCCTCAAAGGCGGTCGGAGATGATGGCCTCCAACTACAAATGCTCCAACCAATTTTGAATATACTTGTCCCTATCATCAACCATATCATCAACCATTCCCTGGAGGTAAGCACTTTCCCTTCGATCTGGAAAAAAGCGCATGTCTTGCCTCTTCCCAAAGTTCCTGATCCTTCCACTGTATCTGAATTTCGACCTATATCCATTCTTCCCGTCCTGTCTAAAGTTCTTGAGAGTGTTGTTCATAATCAACTGTCCTCTTTTCTTTCTTCTAATAGCCTGCTTAGTCCTTTTCAATCTGGTTTTCGCCCTGGCCACAGCACTGTGACGGCTCTTGTCAAAATTTCTGATGACATTCGACTGGCCATGGAGAATAAATTGCTGACAACCATGGTTCTACTGGACTTTAGCAGTGCGTTTAACTCAGTTGATTTTGACATCCTCTTGGGCATACTATCCTCTTTAAATGTTACTTCTTCTGTAATTGCCTGGTTTAATTCTTACCTTCGGGGTCGCTCGCAATCGGTGCGCTCTGATGAGGCTTCCTCAAAGTGGTGTGACCTTACTGCGGGCGTTCCCCAAGGTGGCGTACTTTCTCCTCTTCTTTTCTCCGTTTTTATTAACGCTATCACAAATGTACTCTCTTCTCAATTCCATCTCTATGCTGACGACCTGCAGCTTTACCGACATTGTAAACAGAATAATATTCTAGAGACTATAGATGCCATCAATGATGATCTTAATAATATCAGTAAGTGGGCTCAATCCTTTGGTCTAGTAGTCAATCCCTCAAAGTCTCAAGCACTCATTATTGGTGGCAGATATATGTTAAGCCTTCTTGACTTCCAAGCACTACCACCAATTGTATACGACCAGGTCACAATACCCTTATCAAAAAGCGCAAAAAACCTAGGAGTTCACTTAGACTCAAATCTTTCCTGGGATGTTCACATTGCGGATGTAAGCAGGAGGTTGTTCTACTCGTTCCAATCTCTTAAACGTCTTCAGAAATTCCTGCCATTTCAAACTAAGGTTATTCTTGCGCAATCTCTTCTTCTTCCTATCTTAGACTACGCTGATGTCTGTTACCTTGATGCTAAAGAGGAACATCTAAACAAGTTGGAACGACTGCAGAATCTGTGTATACGCTTTATTTTTGTCCTCCGAAAGTATGACCATGTGTCAGACTTTCGAGCCCGATTGAGGTGGCTACCGATTCGGCAGCGACGCGACACTCACATTCTTTCTCTTCTTTTCTCTGTTCTTCATAATCCTAATTCTCCTCTTTATTTGCGTGAACGCTTTGAGTATCTTATTCCTAGAGGTAAGCCTTGTCGCTCATCATCGTCTCTTCTTCTACGTACTCCTCGTCACACTTCAAGTTGTTATGATGGTTCCTTTAGTATACGTGCAGTGCGACTTTGGAATTCACTTCCTCACAATGTACGGGACAGCCGGTCGCTGGACGTCTTTAAGAAAAAGGTGAAGATGCATTTCTTATCAAAATAAATGTTTAGTGTACTCTGAATTATGTAACCTATAGTGAGTATTATGTATATGTAAAGTATATGTATATATATAGCTATATTGTATATACGTATGGTATTAGTAATAAGGTAGTAAGTAAGTAGTTATAATACGTGTTAGTTTTCTCTTTTCGCACTCGTTTATATTTTGCCCTCTGTTTCCTGTCCTCTATCACTCAAAGGTTTGCTGGTAGAAAACTCAATACTGAGTTAAGCTCGCCTTTGTGCATACAACGTTTTTTTTTCAAATATTGTATTTGTGTACTTCATAATGTGCAATAAAGAATAAGAATAAGAATATTGTAAGCCCCCAATTAATCGGTGCTTCGGTAGGCAAAGCCGATTCGAGTCTGCCAGTGCTTACAGCCACACGCCAAAAGCCCTCTCTTGATAATGGATGCCTGGTAATTCATAATTCATGATACACGAGTATTCAGAGATCTGTGATGAAGTATTACTAAAGGCTACTTAATAGTGACGTCACATTTAAGTTTTTCAGTTACCTTTAATAAAAAAGTAGTCGAATAAAGTAACTGCATAATATGAGGGATGTTGGTCCTCTGTTTCAATTTAAAAATTATGTATCGTAGCGCAGTCTGTTTGTGTTATAGCATCTGCTTTCCATTGAGTTTTTCAAAGCTGCACTAACGCCTAATTGTCATCGTCTTCTGACAAGAACTGTTGATAAGTTTTATAAATAAAGTAAACCAAAACACAGGGTAGAGCAATAACTCGTATTTATAACATCACACTTTACATTTTAGCAAATCTGCTAATCCCTTCATGGATTACAAGTTCGGCGACATACATAAAATAAACCATCCCCAAATCAAAGCCTGATTGATTGGCATTCTGACACTTTTTGGAAACACTAAATACCTGTATCCAATAGGTACTTTATCTTTCAATCAATTATACCTTGTTATAAACAAAGCAAACAATATACCGTTGACAGGTACCTAATCATTTATTCTTGAATCCAGACTAACTTCAATTTAGGCATTTAATAGTTCCAAAGTCTACGTCAATTAGTACACATTGTTATTTTCGGGGTGTTAGGTGAAAAACGAGCTCGGCCTACGTAATAATACAACAATGGTAGGAAACAATACATAAAATATATAGCTGTATACAGTAGGCCGCTATAAATAACCCCTTGTTACAAAATACTTTGATAATAGCTGTCGATGTTAAAAGGCCTCCTTTTTATTTTTAGTTATTGGGGCATTACAAAATAAGCATACAATTTACGATTGTTATAGAACAGGAGTCTGGGAGAAAAACTCGCTTTCAATGAGTGATAAGAACATTTAAAATGAAATAGTCATCGAATGACTGAAACTTTAATAGAATAATATCTACCCTAATCTCACTATTTACTATATACTTTCAGTAACAAAACCCAAAATATACAGTATTTCCCTCTCGTAACCAAATTGCGTGTCTTAGGTGCTTAACAAATATATAATTAAGTGTGTAGTCATGTCACTAGCTCATTCTCTGATCTGAATAAACTCCATGACTAGTTGTAGATACGTGTTGTGGTGTGTACAGATAATAGGCAGGTAATTAAGTTGTGTAGAGAGTAGATTATCCTTCCCACCGTGTAAGGTGAAACTTGCAATTATCGTCCGCGTATAAATCCCGCTCGCGGAACACAATATAATTACGGCTAAACACTGTCTATGGTCTATGTATTTAATTATTGTATCAAGTCTATCTCGATATTTACTAATGAGGTAATGTTGTACTTGTAGACTACCTCGTTAGTTTAGACCCCTAATCTTAGTTTTGTATTTTATGCCTATTAGTTCGCATGCTTTCTACGGATAGCATTTACGCATTTAAAAAAAAATTACAGTTAATCGCTTTTTAATTTTTAAATACTTGTATGGTAGTACTCTAATCATAAAACATCTTAATTATGATGATGGTCTGTAAAAAAAAATGAGTAAAAAATCTTCTAGTGTCAAAAAAATACTCACTTCTTTAAATAAATTATAATCCATGTGCTCAAATTGGTAGAAATATATTATTCCAGTTAATTAAATCCAGCTAATAAGATATACTTTTAAATAAACATCTCTAACACAGAAAGGCTTGGCTGTCAATAAAAAAAGGCATTCGAATTTGGAATGTATTCCGTGAACAATAATCCGGGAGTGAACAATAACAGCCAACAATTGTCGCTGCAAAACAAAAGCTTTAAACGGGCCTTTATACGTTCTACTTTTTTTAATTCAGCTCGTCACACAGCAATTGACGCGTCAAACACATGGCGGTGGTGCCCGGGGGGATAAATCGTCAGAGAACCCAAACCTAACAATTTTACATGCGAATTTTACTGGCCATAAAATATCTGCCTATATTTTATAGTCAAGCGGGAATTTCGACGATTTTTTTCACGTCACTCGTCTAGTTTATATCTCGTACTCATAAATGTCAAGGTTTTATGCTTGCAAGTGAAGTGGGACTCAGTAATGGGGATACAGTCGAAGATTAAATATTAGCGTTCACGACTTTTTATACTGGCTAAATAAGCACTGGCTTGTCGCATAATTATGCAGTATATTTATTTTAATTTAACGCTTATAAATTATAAGAGTTTTATTCGCCTTCGTTTATTTCAGTTCCGAAAAGTAAACTTACGTAAACACGCCTTGAACTTTGTAGGTATGTATGAAAACGAGTCAAAGTCAGAACGAACAAACCGTAACAATTTTCTCGTATAAGAAGAAACCCCATTTTCTTTTGCATGTAGTATGATGCCAACCTGTATAATAAAGAAAATGAAGGCCATCCCACGTACGTATTGTAGGCACAAAACACAAGATATTAATTAACCTAGTCTAATAAGAAGAAGCTCCCAAACGTCCTGTCATTACGCAGAAAAACAGTTCAGGTAGGGTGAGCACACGCATTGTCGGCCGAACCATTTACTCACAATACACACGGTTAATCACTCACGCGATTTCTCGTAATATCGTGCCTTAGCACGTAACGGGAACAAATGAGCCGAGTCGTCGGCAATCATCACACGAATGCGTAAATCTCAAGCGAGATTAGTGCTCGCTCTTGACCTAAATCGAGGAATGGGGGATATTATATTTTTTCTTTGAAGTACGGTCATAGCGCTCAGTAGCCTTTATTATTAACGAAATATTTTGTACCTCTGAAAGCTCCTGAATATTGTCACTTCATAAATTCCCGGATTGGATTTCGAAATTTAATTAACTGTTTTATTATTCAGTAGTCCCATTACAGTGATCGCATTATTCAACTACGAGTATTATTAGGACAAACGAGTTATATCTGTCCAAATATTAAGCCTAACTATATCTATTGATAAGTGGATTGACTTAGTTTATCTATTAGAAACTAGTAATTTGAATTGAACAGGAGACGTAGACACGAAAGTGTAGATTACAGCGACTATATGGGATTAATCACTAGGATTATACTCTAAGTTATGGAACTAGTGCGCGATAGATAATGCTCGGAGCTTTGAAATGGCTTACGCAGAGCTTTCATATCTAAAGGTACTTGTATAAGTTACTTCTGATGTGTACTTAGTGTTTTCTGCAAATACAAAGCTAGAACAGTTAGACAAAGATAACTGTTAATTCTTGTTTTCAGTTTGTTTGGTGTCAGCTAGTAGTGCAAAGGGGAATTAGTCAATTTGCTACGCACATTCCCTCTTACTTATAAACGATGCTAACATGTGTTTTAAGGTAACCACTTCAAGTCTATTGGCATGTCTATTTTTTTACATGCAAACGACAGTGACAGATATAATTTAACCGATTGTTCAACAATGAAAATTTTTATAAGTAGGGATTATATCCATCTCAATTTTCTAATTAAGTAGCGGAAAATTCAAAACGCTTAGCTGTACTCACTTTTCCGCTGCCCGTAAAAGTACCATCAAAAGTAAAACCCTACTAAATAACATCAAACGAAACGAACACACGTATATAATAATACGGTGTCGGTCAAATTGCTCATCCGGACTATTATGTGTTTATTTACCGGCCAACGGGGTATAATTGTACCGTAATCAGCAGGCCGGCTCGCCCACGGGACCTTGCGGTGCCCGTAAATAGCACTCTCACGGACGACAACTACGACTTTCACCCTGATTGTGCGCTTAGAATTTATTTATTGCTTCATTTTAAATAGTTTTGTTTAGTTTGAAGATGATAATTTAAATGTGCTATTATTTTGGTATATTGTGTTTTTGTTAACCATACTTTCAGCTGTATTTCGACTTTGTCGCTACTTTAAGAGAGTTATTTTCCTTTTTTCTACACATGAGGTTCTTACTGCTTTACTAGATTTCGTTTTTTTTTAATAAACGTCATCCCACACTAGGAGTGTCTCCTGTATAGTGGGTATGACAAACATCCGCGGATCGCACAAGCTTTAGTCTCGTGCGGAAATCGAACCCACAACCCTTAGCGCACCAGTCCAATCGCTTAGCCACTACGCCAATGAGGTCGCCGTATATATGTAATAGCTTTGCTTAGGGGTTTAGCTAGGCCTAACAAAAACATGCTAGTTAAGTATGCTAAGTAGAGAAATGGTAAATGATTGCATAGTCAAACCATTATTCCCTGATTTTTTACGACGAAGGGTAGACTGCACCGACATTTCGCCAGTTATGTATATGAATGACAAGATCTGAAGACACGCCAGCCAGTCTTAAAATTAACTGAACTAAGTGCAAAACAAGTCAATTACCCTCAAGCGACTGGGTTCAGACGTAAAGCTAGAGCTTAACGCTGCTAGCTTCGTAAGGGCTAGTTCGGTTGGTTAGGTTACAAAGTCTATTGTAAAGTAACATTTAATACTAATTTGTCAGAATCCCATGTCTGTAATAAATACAAATATTTGTACTAGTTTTATAACTCTCTTTTTGTTCTTGCTTCACTAATTTACTTCTTCCCTTTGTCCTTTTGAATGTCTCTAAATAATAGTGGTCGTCTCGTTAATTTTTTGGTAGTTTCTTAAACTTTTATTTATTTATTAGTTAGATAGACCACAGGCCAATAACACCAACTTAACAATATAGCATCTACTATAAAAAGAAAACATTTTATAAAATAAAAAAAAACAAGAAAAAATATAGAAATGTCTAGAATAAACAGGTCTAGTCACCCCGGGATCCTGAAACGATGTCTACACTTTAAAGTAGAAGTTGCCTCAACATTTATCCCTAGGCAATCCTTTTCTTTTATAAAAAAATTTTGGCTATACGATATAAAGTTATCATAATTTAAAATATGAAACTTACAGTCGTTGCCTTCAGCATTCCCGGTAAGCGGTTCGTAACAGGCTCTCTGCCGCTAAGGGACTTTAAATTAGCCGCGAGATAATGACGCCTGCCTAAGCTGTGCACTATTTATACGACGGTGAGGTAATGACGTGTTAATTATTGGAGTAGAGTCTTTGGCTGGAGACCTAAGCTGCTATAGCAATGTATAGTAAATAAATGCTTTGGAGAACTTTGTCAAAATGTGTGCAAATTAATTGCTAGAGTATAGGTAGTTTTTTATTTTCCCAATGTGTTTAAGTACTCATATCTACATTTTTAAATGTGTCTTCGAAATGGATGAAGTTGTGACATGGTGTTTACGTCCCAAAAGTATTTTAAATATTTAAAGTATTGGTATTAAACGAAAAGTCATAAATTATGAAATGTCGAAACCGATGAGACCCGAAGTGGTTTTGATCGACTCCTAGAAACTGACGACCACGCAAAGGGTCCATGTCAGCAGAGAAAATACCTACATACAATTCTTCACACTATTATATGTCACAACAGCTAGAAATTTAAATCTTTCAAAGCGAGTACAGAAATTACAGCCCACAGATAAATAAGAACACCTCTAGGCTTTATCTACGCCTTTAGGGATTACAGGCGTTTCTATCTATGTAAATACCTAACCTAAGCTTCGAAGACCTTGACCTAATAACCTTAAAAAAACACAACGCACGAACAAGCAGGCCCGGCATTCATAAGGCGAGCGTGATTACCCCTAACGAGTCACAATCGCGATGTAATCAAGGCGCTACCTGCTCGCCGAGGGACCTACTACGTCTCGTAATTATGTTAGGCCCGTTCATCTTGAATTTATGGCGTGTTGTATCAATTTTCACAACATTTCTGCGGCTCTATACATATTGTTTGAGAGTGCGTTAAGTTGTAATTAATTTGGCCTTGTTTTAGTTGCGGTTCTTATATGAGAATGGGTGGAGAATTGTGTGGTTTAGAGCGGAGTTTGTTGATCGCAATTCACTGTTAGATTTTGTCTCATTTAAACGAAACAGTAATATTACCCAGATATAAACATACAAACGCAGAATTAGGTTAGTCCTATCAAACTTCTTTGATACCACTACACACATAATCTGACAATTAGTACAAATTACAAGATTCTACTCGGTTTGTGAATCGGAGAAACATGACTGAATCTGCATTAGTAAGCGCACCGGAGTCTTGCTAGTCAAATTGATACTGAAATTGAAATCCACGAACCGTCCTCTACTTGCAATTAAACTTTACCCAAGCTATTTGAACTATCAAAGTTATTTGCATTGGTTCCAATCGCAAAAGTGAGAATTACAATATACCGCGCTTATTTTCAATGGCAAAATGTTAACCATTTGCGAAAATATTTGGTCGCGACGCGTGATTGACCGGCTTTAAAGTAAATATTTGGAGCAGTGTTGTGAAATGGAAGGATTAGCTGTAACATAAAAAGTATTTTGAAGGTAGATGCTAAAATATCCCAAACATTGTTGAATTTTTTGAAAATCCTCGTGCATAAATAAGAGCAACTAAACATTTGTCTTATTTTCAATCAATATGAGTTAGATCAGCAGTTAGTATGTTGCTGTGTAAATCAATATAATATTATATGTGTGTGTTAGTTAATGGCTTCCTATTTCATTGTTGTATAAATTGTTGGTAGCGTGATAATTACTTACTAGAATTCATGGTAAGTTTCATATTCACGCAAATTGACGTTAATGTTTTGTGATCAAACGATGTGTGATTATACGAAAACCATCACTCGTGTATACAAAGAAGGTAGTATATAATATAATAGGTACCTATATGTAGGTAGTAACAACGAACTAAAAATATATTTCTTCCAAAAATGCTTTCCTCACTTAATCGCAAACAAAGGCGCCATTAAATATCCTACAATATAAAACAAAAACTCAATTTATTAACAGCGGTAGTATTACGTTGCGATATTCCATTAACGCGCGCCCTCCAATTTAATCGTGTTATAATCTCGGTTGTCGTTACTCGCCAGCAATGAACAATGCGCCCCGATAATTACTCGCAAGCTACTATTTATTCTGGCCTGCCACGTAATAGGGCGAGATTAGTAGTTGAAGTTGGAACAAAACGCTGGTGTTTGTATTGTAGTAAGTTGGAGTTATTGTAGTAATTTATGTGTGAACTTCAGTAGACACTGGACTAGTTTATTCATGGCAAAGAACAAACAGGACATATTTGGGACGAGGATGGACTAAGTCACAACTTTAGCGAACTGCGTCGACATTAACTATAAAGTATTTTTTGTTAGCACAAACTTGTACGGTTTCTTACAACCTCTCTGTCTCTCTCAACAAAATATGTCTTTTTTAACGTTCTTTCTCTGTTTGTATTTTCTGTTTCAGTCTGCTGTAGAAGTATTTTGAATTATTATGAACATTTAAATCGTCTTAGGTACCTAAATGTTTTGGGAAAAGAATTTCTAGATAATGTTGGTGTATTGACAAAATTCATTTGCCAAAAAGGAATTACTAAAGTCCTACTCAGTTAGTTGTTATAAAATTAAATTAAATATATGTACTCTATTTAATCGTACTTACATATTATCCGACTAAACCTTCTGCTAACCTGCCTGCGACGTGACCAAACTATTACAACTTGTGTATGACACATTTCTAAACTAAAGGCCTCCATCCAGGAATCATAATTATGTGTTTTGGATTATGATGGATACGCTTTTGATGTATTCGAACGACGTGCGAAATTACACCGGCCTTGTTACTTGTAATACATCATTATATTACGGCAAATGGTTTCCCGGTAACGTGTACGATACGTGTACGGGGCCTGTCAAATGCATCTCAACGGTTGTAAAGGGGAGTTTAATTGTGTTAACAAGGGTAATCCTATGAGGAGGTATCTTTAGGGATTACTCCGGCAGTTTCCGGTAAAGAATTGTTTCCTTCTGATGTATCTACGTAAGGTTTTACGTAGATACATTAGTCCTACATTTTTGGAATGGAAGGCTTATTCCCGAAAATCGGTAGGCAGAGTAGACTGGCACAATCCAGACTCCGTACTAATAATTGTTTAATGGATAAAACCCAAAAACTTTTTGATGGGCCGGGGATCAAACAAGACCTCATGCTCTTGACGGCACACACGTTTGACGACCTCTAGACCAACGTGGCCGTTATTATGTAAATGAAATATAGGCTTATACATATTTACTTGATACAGTACATAATGCTTTTGCTGGATGCACAAACTATGTACCTATAGGAAGGTACTATTATATGTATACACACTAGGAATTTCTCCGATACCTAATATCGTTGGTGCGTTTCACAAACATGAAATATCACACCCAGACTCGGGACAAACATCTGCGGATCACTAAAATTTTCGTCCCTTGCGGTAATCGAACCTGCAATCCTTAGCGCCGCAGTCCCACATCATCATAATATACTACAAACACTAACTTCTCACTAAACTTTAACTACCTTCCCCACCAGGTGCAGACGACGCGGCTGCCGCTGCCGACGTTCTCGCCGCGCGCCGTGCTGATGTACAGCGCGTCCGTAGGCGGCGAGGGCGCGGTGGCGCTGCAGCTGCGGGAGGCGGCGCCGGGCGAGCTGGACGCGGCGCGCCTGCACGACGAGCGGCTAGCCATAGCCTGCCACGAGCCCGAGCTGCTCGCTGACCTGCTGCACGCCGCGGCGGATATTGGTAAGTTATAAGGAGTTTACACGTTTTTATTGTATAATTTAGGCCGAGGACGCACTGGTTTATTATACCTACCTACCTACATTTCGCCGCTTAGTCCTATATAGGCGACGAGCCTAGTGCCATCAACCGGAAACAAAACACTGCCCAACCTGGGAATTGAACCACAGACCGTACGGTCAGCAGCAGCGCTACCGACCACTGGACCAACGAGGCGTGTAACAGTAATACGGTACACTAAAACCTATTACTAGCTACACAAACATGGATGTACCGTGATGTACGTAACTTATATCCTTATACAATTGTAAGAAGAATAAGAATCATTTATTTGCTCGAAATAATGGTGTTTACAGATGGACATAATATTATAATAGTAGTTTCACATATTTCGCCTACTTTTTTCGGCATGCAAATCAAAGTACACATTAAAACTATACCTATAACTATAACATAAATATTACAATAGTTATTAATGTAAATAACAGATATATACAATGTTTTACAACAGAAACAACACTATTTATTTTACTACACAATACTATTTATGTATTTATTATCTAATTTAAAGGCTTAAAAATATTATTATTTTAAAAGTATTTTGTCAATTAAGGTTCATTGTTAGAAATTCATTTATGGTGTAGAAGCAGCTATTGATAAGGCATTTTTTTAGTTTAATTTTGAATTGGTGTAAAGGTAATTCTCTTATGTGTTTTGGTATTTTGTTAAAGATTTTTATTGATGTAATGTAGCAGTTTCTTTGGCGAAGTGTGCTTCTACACATTTGAACAGCAAGTCGAGTTGGATCTCTGGAAGCAAATTTTTTGAATTCCGTTGCTTTTGTATATAGCTCAGGATGTTTCTTTACGAAAATGCCAATTTCTAGTATATATAGTGAAGTCAATGTAAGTAATTCTAGTTTTTTAAAAAGTGGTCTACATGATTCAAGGGGACCTACGCCACAAATTGCTCGAATACATTTTTTTTGGCTAAGAAACACTTTATTGGCGTACGTAGAATTTCCCCATATAAGTAAGCCGTATCGAAGCACAGATCCTATGTATCCATGATACGCAGCTAGTGTGGTTTCCACGCTAGAAACTTTTTTTAATTTTTTAAGTGCGTATACGAATCTATTTATGTTAGAGCATATCTTATTAGTGTGTGCTTTCCAATTACAGTTTCTGTCTAAAGTTATACCCAAGAATTTAGTTTCATGTATTTCTTCTATTTGTATATTATTATATTTAAGATCTAAATTTGTATGTGTTTTATTATTTTTGTTATAATTAGAAAATTGGAGTATTTTGGTTTTAGATATATTGGCTGTTAGGTTATTGTATCTAAGCCATTTCATTATAGATTCTATTGTATTATTTAAATCTATTTCATAATTAATATTAATATTTTCTTTTACTGTGACTGAAATGTCATCTGCAAATAGGATGCACTCATGGGTTGTAACTTGAGGGATGTCGTTTATATATAATAAAAAAAGAAGTGGGCCCAGTACGCTTCCTTGTGGAACGCCAAATTTATTTAATTCTATTGTGGATCTGAATGGAGTAGATATTTTTTCATTGTTAAGGTTATAAAGTTCAACGCATTGTGTTCTATTTTTTAGGTAGCTGCTAATCCATTGTAGAGCATTACCTCTAATTCCATAGAGTTCACATTTATTTAATAATATTTTATGATCCACAAAATCGAACGCCTTACTCATATCAAAGAATATGGTAGATACTCGATTACGCTTATCAATGCTTTCGGTAATGTTTTTAATGAGAGAGAAGACTGCAAGAGATGTGGACTTGTTTTTTTGAAAACCATTTTGATTATTTGCTATAACGTTATATTTATTTAAAAAGTTAATAATACGAGAGTGCATTAGTTTTTCGAAGATTTTAGAGAATACTGGTATGAGTGTAATGGGTCTATAATTGTTCATATCCTGTTTGCAAGCTTTTTTATGAATAGGTTTAACAATCGATAATTTGAGTATATCCGGAAAGGTGCCCTGTGTGAATGAGAGATTTATCAGGTAATTTAATATTTGCGCTAATTCAGTACGGCAGTTTTTTAAAATCAATGTAGAAATACAGTCATATCCTACTGCTCGTGTGTTGTTTAGTGTCCCAATTGTTTTAATGACTTCATCACATGTAGTAGGCGTTAGGAATATGGTTGAGCTCACCGATTTTATTAAGCTGTAGTTCGGGTTTGTGTTATTTTCTTTGTTTGTTATTGATATAAAATAATCATTAAATGCTGAGGCTATATCAATGGGGTTGTTAACAATTTTATTATTAGTTTGAATAGACTCTATCCTTTCATATACTTTAGTATCATCGGTTTTATTTTTTATGATGTCCCAGGTTGCCTTACATTTGTTTTTTGAGCTTTTTACATATTTCTTATTTATATATTTCTTGGACTCAGATATAACTTTTTTAAGTAGTTTATTGTATTGTAGGTAAGTTTGTTTATTATAATCTGTAGAGTTTTTATAATATATGTATCTAAGTTTTCTTTTATGAGAAGCTGATATTTTTATTCCTTTCGTTATCCATGCGGGAGATGTGGTATTAGATCGTATCTTAATCTTATTAACAGGAAAGCATAAATTGTAGTAAACTGTAAATGTATCATGAAATATATTAAACGCTTGGTTACATTCATCTACATCTAGAACTTCTGACCATGTTAGTTTACTCAGAGTCTCTTTAAACTTAAGTATATTTTCCGAGTTATAATCGCGTTTCATTTCATACCAATACGTTATTCTTTTTTGTTGAGTATTTGGGATAGATAAAGTCTGTCCTGTGTTGTGGTCAGACAAGTATAGTGGATGTACTTCACCAGTCGCGTTTTTAATATTACTAATTATGTGGTCTATGCAAGAAGATTTTCTAGTTGGTTTGTTTATATGCAGTTGCATGTTGTTATTAAGCAGAATATCGTTAAGGTGGTTCGAAGCTATACTATTTTTAAGTGTGTCTATGTTTATATCTCCAGCTATAATAATATTTTTATTTCTTTGTAAAGATAGTTTGTGTAATAATAATTCGAAGTTTCTGAGAAATAGGTTCGTGTTCGAATTTGGTATTCTATATATAGAAATAATAATACATTTTAATATAGGTATTTCTATCCCACAACACTCAAATATTTTTTCAGTGGACATGTTGTTACATATATCAATTGCCTTTGTATTCCAAGATTTTCGGATTAAAATACAAACCCCACCACGTTTTTCATTTTTGCGTGAAAAATTACTAGCTAATATAAAGTCTTTTATAAAAATGTTATGTTCATCACCAGATTTAATAAATGTTTCAGAGAGGCATATAAAATCAATCAGAGTACCCTTTTCAGACAGATTATTAAGGCATAATTCTAATTGTTCTTGTTTGTTTAATAAACCCGCTATGTTTTGATGTAATAATCTTATAAATTCATTTTTAGGTTCGAAAAAAGGTTTCGGTTACAATGTTATTACTTTTCAAATTAGGGAAATAGTAAGGTATAGTTCCTTTTTTGACAGTTTGATCGGGACTAGGATTTTTTAAAACATTATTTTGTGTCTTTTTTAAGATAGGATCAATTAATAATGTTTTTTTATAAAATGTAGTGTCTATAATATAGTTTAGTTTTTTACAGGTGTCTTGCAAGTAGTACAGGTTTTTATTGCGATAATATCTATCAATATTTATAAAAGTACAGTTATCAAAGTTAATAGAAATCTTTTTTAACATCTGGTTTAACAAGTATTCATTTAAATAATTATTATTCAATACACCTAGGATAATTACATTAGTCTTTTTTATATATTTTAAGGTAGATATTAATTCTATCATAAGTTTATTAGGGTTCTTATCGTGTTCACCCACACATAAGATTAAAAAATTGTTCTCGCTGTCAACTAATTCACGGCTTGAACTAAGTATTTCTTCGGACGACGCATGTGGTTTCGTTAGCGAAGAGATTTGATACTTTTGGTATTTTGTATTTATTCTTGAATATATAAGTTTAGAAGAGAGGCCAGAACATTGACTTCCACCCAATATATTAATTTGAGGTTTTTTATACCCATCAAAATGTATATGAGCGCCATCTGTTGGTGTAATGACAAGTTTGGTTTCATCTTTCTGTTTTGGTTTAAGGGTTTTATCGGTGTCAGCGCCATCTAGTGTATCTTCATGATAGTTAGTTTCCAAATCGATTAAGTTCTCATTTAGATTTTTTACTTTTTGCATATGTACTTGTTTTTCTCTAGGTGTTGAATGTTTATTGGATTTTATTTTTGCAGATCCAGTACAAAAGGTTTGGAGCTTAGCAATTGTGTTTTGTTGTTCTATTGTTTGTGATTTTAATTCGGTATTTTCTTGTAATAGTTTATCAATATCATTGTATGCTTTTTGTAATTGTATTTTTAAGCTCTTAATTTCTTCATGTGTAGCGTCAGATGTATCGATTCTGGTTGATAGATCAGGTAGGCTCCGTGCTAGGTAATCGTCTGCGGTATGCATCGATACAAATGAGCAATCAAGCGATTCGTCCAAAATTTTGTTCTTCTTTTTTCGGATAGTGATGTTGTGATCATCCATTGTTTTAGATATTTTGGTTCAAATTATTAAAAATAAATAAAACAAAATGCAAAAAGATTAATCAAGCATTAATCAATCCAGTATTCATTAAAACACTTTTACCCGCTTCGACCGATGTATGTTACCAATAGGTCATCTGTACATAGGATCTAAATGTGAAATAAGCTTTTACTTTATAGCAGCAGAGTCAGATGTTAGAGAACAGCCGGTAAAATTTGAATTACGAATTTCTTCACAACGGTGGCATTTTTTTCACTTGAATTATAATTTTACAGTTTTATCACTATTATGTTATTACTATGCATAATAACTACACGGTAGAACACTTTATGATAAGTATTTAGGTAAGTTTGTGTATTATATTGTCACAGCACAAGAATAAACAGATTGTTTGTTTTGAACATTGAAATTTGCTTATATCTTTCTAGTTTATCATTGAATTTGGTTTAAAACACTGTCACTTGGTTATTATTGTTCACTTATACTATCTATTTAACTTTTAATGTTTATAATTGCGTTTAACTATTTTTAATTAATTTAAATATACAGAGCTGATGTTTTCGTGGCTAGAGCGCCATCTGTCATACGCTCAGCTACGTTAGTTTGTACAGGGCGAGTGTTTACTAAGCTTATTGATACAGATTAAGCAATTCAGATTAGACTAACTAGCTCGATTCGAATCAACATCTGAAATTAATTATTATTTGCTTCTCTAAGTTAAATCCAGTAAGTTCAAAATATACGAAACTATTTTAGACAACTTTTTGTAGTATGAATTAGTTCGTAACTAACAATATAATGTGTAATAATTTGTAATAATGTGTATAAATCTGAATACTAAATTGTATGCTTGAAAATGTGAATCAATAGACAAAATATAGTCACAGATAATAAAACAAGATAACGTACGCAATCATAGTGTATACAGATAATCCAATCGACTCGAGAAACCAGAGAAAATGTAGAGAAGGTCTATTCATAGCCAACCACAGCTGCAAACCCTGGTGTGTAAAGCGTACTGTATTTGGTTTCGCATAAAAATTTGAATTACAGTCAACAAAATTGGCATTCAGACGACGCTAGAACGTTCCAGATATTTTATTTTACGCGAAGAATCATGAACGGTATTCGGCGAGTCGCCCGGAATGCTTCGTCGGTTATTTTGAAATTCAAATATCGTATTTTGCATTCGAAACTGGCTGGAAGCAGTGCACTCGGACATAGCTCTGTCATTTGTAATCGACTCATTTAAATCTTTCGAGTGTACATCACTTGTTGTGAATGTTGGTTTTCGTGCACTAGGGAGGGGAAACAGGGAAATAAAAAATATTAGTTTCATTTCTTATTTACTTCTGCTGTAGTGTTATTACATACTGAAGGTTTATGTATGTTGTGGCTTGTAAGTAAATAGCTACTGCGCAGATTACTCGATGTGCGAGGTTAGGCAGTGCTTGCTGCGGTCAGTCCAAGGATGGGTGACCGTTAGTTTTAAGATGGTCTTACGCTTGAACTCTGTCCATCTTTTCGGTTTACTTCCCATCGTATTATGGATGTGAGAAACATTTACGGAGAAAATACACAAAGGATTGAGCCCGTTTTTGTACATTAACATGCAAAACAAATAGTATTGTTACTATTAATAATAATAATGTTCTCCTGACCGAATTTTGGTGACAGCGGCCTATCTCTATCTGAGACTAGCCAACTACGCAGGAGATATTATAGTGCACAAGTATGCGCGCAAACACAGGTGCAAACACTCCCTATTCCCTCACTGTCATAGTCCGATGGGACGGTAGACCGACACGACCGGAGAGGGATCAGGCGCAGGACCAACGGCTTAACGTGCCTTCTGAAACGCGGAGGGATCTCGACATGGGAAAACGGTCACCCATCACAAGACTGACCGCGGCGAGCACGGTTTAACTTGCCGATCGACTGATCTGCGCGGTAGGCACGTAGCTACGAGCCCCGCGAGTATTGTTAATAAGCTTATAAATAAACATTATTACGTTATAATCACATTAATAATACTAGACACAAAACAATTTGCAGACGGAATTCGTGGTAGCAATAATTTGGATAGACAGAGTTAAATGAAACATCGAATGCTGCTTCTTTTTATTGAATAACCAATATTCACCAAGCTATTACAATATTAAGCATAACTGAGAGAAATTATTTAATACAATTCTGTAAATTCCATGGGTTTATCTTTAATATTATTATTGTGAAAATCTGTAGATACTGGAATTTGCTGATTCGGATAACAGAATACAAGTTCTACTTTCAAAATACAAGTCGACGTTCAATTCAAATGGAGAATACTGGCTGAATAATTCAATTGTTTTTTTAATAATATTGCATGATAAAAATGTGTATAGGTATCTTTAGAAATATTAGAAGCATTTTGTTGTAATTTGTCCATTATTTAAAACCATAACCGAAGCTACTTCGCAACAAAAATAATTTAATTTAGTCCCTACTACTACTACTACGAAGTAATTAATTATTCAAACATGTGAAAATTTCCAAGGAATGTAATTATATCGCTACGTATTAAGTAACTGAGTTTATGGAAGTTTCAGATACAACCTAGTAAAAGGAATTGACGCATATCAACATTACAAGCATTTATTCTTCGGAATTTGTCTGTTAGTAAAGAAATCAAATAATTACTTATATTACCGGTATTGCAAACTCATGGGTAGATTATAATCTTGTTATAATAATCCCACATACATACTAAACATACCATACTTATGAAACATATACTATTATATTAATATCTAGATCTACCAATAAAAAAAGTCTACACTATACAGTCAAAATCAGGTTGATTCCCATCCTGACTCCATAAATAATCTGATTCTTCTCAACTCGTATTTTTGTACAAGATCAAAGCTAACATAATTTACTGGCATTTCAAATTTAAATTACCTAGTTCGTCACCCCCTAGCTCCCGAAGGAGGGCATTGCAGGACATCAGCTTGTCAAAATCCACTTGAGAAGTGTCTCGATTTTGCTTAAAAATGCAAACTCATGCAAACGAAGCCTGAAGTCCCCTAATTGAATTAGATCTCCTTAAGGACGATGAAAATGTCCCATCTATTATTAAGCTCGTAAATTGTTAAGATCTTGCCTTACTACAGTCAGCAACAAAAAAACTGTAAAAATTCTTTATTGTGTACTAAACGCAAATCAAAAAATACAAAGCATAATAAAACTTTTAAATAATCTAACCTGCATTAGGACTCTCCTCTTAAATCCGTTTCTTTTCGTTTCAATCTTGACTTAACCAGTAGTCAGGCGGGTACGCTGTCAAGCCGTAATTTAAAAAAGCATTAATTTTCTTAACTTGTTACACTAATGTGTTGCCGACTGTACACGTCAATTACCGGCCATTCAGTTCCTAATTCAATATTATGATTTCAGTTTTAAGTTGTCCTTTAATGTTCTTTCTAACTTTCAGTATTAACTTAAGGTAAGTTATAAGAGACTGCAGTAAATAACACTAACGGTTATCAATTTTTAACCCATTATACAATCAGCATTACGAGTTTAATTTGAGATAACCGTTTTCAAATATAACGAAAAAACAATACGAACTAAAATATATTAAAGAGTTTGTTTTCGTGATATGCAAATAGTGATGAAATTAAACTTAAAAAAAGTTATATATTAGATTCCCTTTTTTGAATCTGGTTGTCAGCACAAAACTTTTTCAATCGAATCAAATATTTTTCGATTAATAACATTAATTCCTATTTCAAGTTACGCATGCGTCTACAAAAAAATATACCGAAACATTTTTTTGCGACCTCCAATTTAAGGGGTTTTCAAAATAACATTTCGTAACTACAGAAAGCAAATGCCAGTTTGATGTGATGATAACTAAATTCTCAGTAAGGTAAGTTTCACGGCGTGTTCCATACCGCAACCCTTGTAGGTAAATATTCGGGAATTCCATTAGCCAATCCCTTAGAGAGTATTTAATTAACATATAGTAAACAAGTTCATTATCCCCCTGTGCTTTGTACAAAGTTTTCGACATTCTATAACTTCTCCTGTATTTAAAATATACTTTAACAGAAGGCTCACGGGTTATTTCAATAATGTTACTCTTTTAATTATGAAGAGTGGAGGTTTTGAGTTCCTGAGATTCCGTGTCGTGATTTGTGACAACGTTTACTTTTTATGCATTAAGCTACATTTTTGGATAAGGTTTTTATTATAATATTGTGCCTATACCTTTTCATATACGTAGTATTATTTTAGAGCTTATTTAATGTGTTAGGAAATACGGAGAAATTTAAGGGTAGAAAAACAACTATTTTATTTACAAAAAGAATATTTTTTTTTACAATGTTTATCAGTATGACAACAAAATAAAAAAAAACAGAAAATTCATCAAACATCTCGAACGTAAACAAGTAACAAAAAAACACCCTTAAAAATTATCTCCATAAAAAATGTAAAGCAAAATAATATGAAAACAACATTATTTTCCTTAAACAACCTCAGCATAAACAATAAAAAGCGAACAGCGGTAAGCAATCTGCAATATGAATAAGTGGTAGTTTTTGCATATTTCATCCCCACAGAGTATCGGGGCAACAAGCACTTACAAAGATGAATTGTCACTTCTGTAAATTGTATTCGCTGAGTCACCGGCTCCACGCTAGATGGCGGTGGAATCACTCCGTGAAATTATACAGCGTCACATTATGTGATGTGTTAGGGACATACATTGTAGTATGGTAGTACGATTTACAATTTAATTGGGGACAGGAATGTTTTTTACAGCGAAATATTTGTTTAGTTAAGAAAAGCAGTTACACCTAGCATCATAGATGCACGAAATGTTGAAAGTAAAAATTTAAAGAATTGGTAATTTGATCAATCCCTAATGGTTCCATTTATAAACATAAATAAACAAAACAAAATTTATAGATCTGAATCTACATGACCTTACAATGGAATGTGTATTTAAAAATGTCATCAAAATCTTCCGTAGTCCAACAAGCTGCAAAATATTTCATTTTCCTGTCACAATAAACCTTGGATAATTTTAATATAACTTAATATAGATTATTCCGTGTTAACTGTACCCAGTTTCACCCATCGTAAAATAATGATCAGTATTTTTTCTTTCCGCCCTTGAATGACTTACGAAGTGGGGCGTGAAAAAACATGCGCATGATTTCCATGGATTTACATAGCATTTCCCGGACCAATGTACCCGTTGATTGTACGAGGCAATGTGGGTGGTGCATGGTATTTACAATTTATTGTCTCGTGGGCGACAAGCACCAACTACTAGCGGGGTGAACAAATAGTTGCAATAAATTTTTCTCCTGTCATGTAAGAGATCATTATTTCGGATTATATCAAGTCTTTGTAAAGTCAGTAATTTCGTCTTTTTGGAGCGAGTAACTTATTTAACGGCTATCATTTGTAAATACTCAGATAGTAGGCTATGCCTACACACATCAAAAAAGACCCTCATGCGGAATAGCGTATTCTGCATAGCTGCATGGCTCCGGTTATACGATCAACTTCCTGCTGTATGTACACTGATTTTTTCAATATATATGCTATAGGCTAATGTGATGTGATGAAATGAAATACAGAAGACAATAAAACGTTTACGTTTCCACGATATAATATACATCGTTCAGGTCACCCTCTAACCTATACATTGGTGTCGTAATAGCGACGAGATTACGTCAAGACGATAGGCATCTTCCCCCTGGCTTATACATTTAACCGTCGACCAAGAGAAGTGATTACGGACATTATCCCAATTAACAAGTTGTAGCGGTCAGCAGTACTGTATACGTATACACTATACAGTTATGTAAGAACTATCTCATACCCAAATACCAATGAAAATCGCTAGACATGGTAGTAAATAATATTATTAGAAAACTGTGATCTTAATTAGTAATTAATTTCCCTGCCGTGTTCCTTATTACATGTGGTCGGCGCAAAGCTTAAGTCTATGGACATTTCTATTCTCTGACATGCAAAAGACAGTGACAGTTATAATTTAATCCTTAGATTAAAATTATCATTTTTATGATTATAATTATTTAATTTACTCCTATTTATGTACAATAAGAAAGAACGCTTTGACCTGAAAGATAATATACTGGCTGGTTATATCAGCTGTCTAATTCCATATTTTTAAAAGCATATGTAAATGAGATCCCTCAATAAATACTGTGACTTCGAAATGTTCGAGTTACAGAGATTATTAGGCGCAGGCATCTCGATCGACCCACATTTTGGTCCACATAAATTCACGTGGGGCTGTTTCTATTAAATTTTACGACAAACATGAACCCTCATATAACTTTGTTAATAAATGTTATAATATATTGGAGGCAGATGCTAGTCCTATCCGACATATAGTAGTTGTATAGACGCCACTATTAAAGTCGCTTTTGAAATTTCTAAATAATGTCTTTACTATTTGCATGTCATGATTTGTATGCCTATCCTAAGTTATATTGGATTTGTTTATGTTATGTTTATTTGCAGTTAGGTACCTAGGTATGTGAGTCATGTAAGTATATTTTACTATCTAACCAAACTGGACATGTAGAACATATACAATGCAATAAGCACACCCTCTTTTGCAAATAAGACTACCGTCTGACGAAGTGTGGGTAACTATGAGCTGACCTCTGCATACCGCTTGGGGGAATATATGCGAAATGATAATTATATTAATACACATGCGGAAAAGAATAATTTAATTAGAACTTATTTTACTTATTTCATCACCCGGTTCTAAATACTCTATACTGCCCCCTTAGACAAGTGGCAAAACGCTTGACAAATAGAATAGAATGATAAATTGTATGGGGATGACATCATGTTTCGCTTATGTTATCGATGACATATATGTCATCCCTATGGACTGCCAACTAATGAATATAATATTTTGACTGTGTACACAATATATAATAAGAAGTAAAATGACGTGTTACTCCTTATAACAGTTCTATGATGTACTTCTTGAGCCCGTTAGGAATTATATTCGAAGCCTATCCAGCCTATACGAGGTGGCGGTATCTGATTCCGATCCCAGATAGTGATGATACAGTAAAAAGGCAACCCTTAATCGAGTCTACTCGATACAATCTTATCGATGCTGGAATCGGATTGGGTATCGCAGCGGTATCGATACAGTTAATGTTGCCATTGTTTTTCTAGTAGATTATTTTGGGAGGAAATGTATCGATATTTGCATGATAGTCCAATTCAAGACATTTGCTGAACCTTTACCGTTCAGGTTTACTGTTTCGTATATTTTGTTCGTATAAGTAATAATATAATATGCCTACTATTGCGCCAGTTTTCTCTTTAAGGGTAAGCACAGGTAAATGCTGCAGTCATTCAATACAAGTTGGGGGAGTACAAGCTTAGAAAATATTTTCTAACAAAGTAATCCAATGACATTTTACCTGTCCTGGGTATCAAACCCAAAACTCAACAACCATCACAAATAGGTTAAATAAAATAGGTTAAGGGAAATATTTCCAGAACTAGTTATCTATAAACTATCTGATGAGAGGCAAAACCGTGCACTTTACCACTTTCATATTCCTTCTCATTTATTGTATTCGTAACTAAAACGAGAATATGTATGTACATAATAACCCCCATCTGTACCTGCGGCTATATTTGACCACAAGGGTATTATTTCAACAACTCAGTAAGTTGGCAACACTCTAGAGACGCGAGCTATCTCGGAAAATGATCCATTGCTGTTACCGCGTATATTAGCTTGATACTTCTAACTTGAGGAAAATAAAACAGGAGGTTGATGTATTGATGGCTCATGGTACCGATAATTTCACGATAAAGATATATCGCTTCGTAAAATATTCACTAAGAACAACTAAGTTATTAGTTGACATGTTAAAGACTGTATAAATATTAGTTTATAGTACTTATTGTCTTTGAAGGTTTCATTTCGGGACTAGCATATATTTTGCTGAGGGTTTGCGGGCGTCTTGTGGATGACGTTAAAAAATTTCATTTTTCTAACAATCATAATCTGACCTAGTTAATTATGTTTATATGATCTTGCCGTATCTTTATTATAAACATGTTTTAAGCTACAATTCTACTATTATTTTTTAATGGTGTGTAAAGGTATTTCAGAGACCTACAGGCGGTTTAAACTCTTACACCAGGTTGTTCATCAACCATACGATAAAAAGAAGAAAGAACTATTATTTTATGAAACATCATTTTTAAATTCCATTGAAACTTCCGTTTTCCTCTTACAAATGGAAATAGAATTAGCTAGCTAACCAACGAATTCCCCATGTCAGTTGCAATTCACAATGGCCAATATTGAGTTGCTAATGCAACTATGTCTGCTGCACCCAAAAATATAATTACTTTACAGAAAAATTTACGTATATGTATAAGTAACAGTAAAACAACACCGCTAATCAAATACACTGTGAGCATTGTACTTGACGAAAATATAACAAGGACCAGTTGTACACGACGCCCTATTTTTCCGACACTACATCAAGAACAAAGGAGCGGGGCCGGGATAATAATTTTAAGAAAACCGCCTCAGAGTTATTTTTATAAAACAAGTGGGGAAGCGGAACCCTCGGCAAGGGAAATGCGGTACCATAAAGTTGCAAATGAAGTAATACGGCACTCCAGCTGACTTCTCGAAACTAAGTCGGTAACTGGTCGCAGTGCCACTTGGGCCCCAATAGACTGCTACCAATTTGCTCCCTATTTACTTAGTGTCATTTAATTTAGCTGAATAAATTTGTAGGAGCGATGCCGCGGTGCGACCGCTGGACCCTGTTGGCTCACTTTGTAATTAATATTGACCATTCCAACCGAAATATCGCCAACTATTTAGTACTGTTCAACTATTCCGCTGCTGTAGCTGTTTTCTGACAATGAATTTCTAATTAGTTGGATTTCTTGGAGTGCTCTCAATTATGCTTTGTTATAGTCTGCAGTGGACCGCTGTTTATTGAACAAATATTTAACAAAATACCGCTTAGTTTGGATCCGGAAATGAATTGGGTTGCCTGACTGAAATACATTATTCGACTTTATTAAGTTTCATTGTTTCGAAATACGAGTCTTGAAAATTTTATGCTAATGCTTTAATATAAAAACCTGACTAGTATAAAACCAGTTTCCATCATATTTATAAAACTAATAGCATTTAAATGTCGTCTCACATCTTATTCGTATGCGGCGAGCACACAAAACAAGCAAGTGTGAACGAATCATAATTCAACATTATGTTGCACGTAGAAAAATATTCTTGAAATTGAAGTCGTGGGGAGCACACGGCGTTTATTGCACCCTTCGCGCGTCACTTGGCGTTTTATTATGTCCCACATTTGGGTGCAAATAAACAAGATGATAACTGGAACGTGCCTTCTGTGGCACAACCTTTTTTACTAACCGTATTGCAGAATTTGGGAAAGTATGATTGATTTGATTGAACAATACATTTTCCTTTTTATTATTGCTTTCGATTACTTCTTTCGAAGGCATTCTATTGTATTCGTAAAGATCCATTTATTGTTTGTTTTATTATTAACAAAACTCAATTTGACCACGAAATAAATCTTTACCACTGAGGAGCCGCTATTTTGTTATTGTTTTTAAACTTCGTGACCAACCATAACATTGTAACCCTCAGAAATATTAAATAAGGACTAAGCAAACCGTATCCTCGTTAATATAACAATTGAGTATGACATATAAGAGGTACTTGAGACCTACTTAATTAGGGACGCGCCGCACATCAGGGAATAAGGAAATTGCTCAACTGCCATAAATAATTTATAGGGATTCGAAGCTGCACAAGTTTTGAGAGCTCTTCTGTTCGTGCGGTGCCTTCAGGCAGACTGTCTTGAAACAATTATTATGCTATCAGATACTTTTGGTACTTACTGCTCCATGCAACAGTTGAGAAAGACAATTGTTGGTTCAGGTACGAATTCGTTTACATTTAGGACAATAGGGATGTAATGTACGGTATGAAATGTTTGGAAGCTGAAATGTTGGCCAAATTAAAACTTTACATTTCTTTTAATAATAACATTCAGACACAAACACATAGGAGAAAGGGTTCAACAATCTTCCATCACGGTGTTAAAAGATCATTGTGTTTGTTTAAAGCAGAAAATCATTTAGTATATAATATTACAATATAATTCTGTACAACAACGCCAAACTCCTTGATAGTCGAATAATAAACTTAATTATGTTGTAAGTGAAGCCTACTTCATATTAGTTGTGTTTACTCGAGATTATAATTAACTGGATTAATATTAGAAATTGTTGTTACTTTACGAACGTACGTTATTTTATGTTTAGGGTTTGTTTATTGATGTCATACACTTTTGCGCTATTGTGAAGCCTCGACCGAAAATAAACGATCTGTGAAATGTGTAGATTAGATTGTATAAGAGAATGAATGTTAATCAATATTTCCATAAGTAGTAGAGGTGTGCATACATGCATATAACCAAAGATCGACAGCTATTGTAAAAGTGGAATTCAAGTTTTGGTCCGTATTTTTGTATACAGAAAAGTTATGTAGATCTGAACCTAAAATGAACATTAGCTTTCTTTGTTTCAGATGGTAAGCATAAATACTTACATTTTTTGGGGATTCAGTCTTCAGACCTAGGGCAAGCACAAACTATTCACCAATTCACGATGACAGTAAGTGAGACAAATCACAACATTACCATGTGACTTGTGACGTCATCGAACGTTGCATACACGCTACATAAATAAATTGCATTTATCCTTAATAAAAGTAAAGAAACAAAGACACAAGTTTACCCAGATAACGAGGCCGCTATATATTTGCAGCAAACAGTCATCGTGCTCTAAACATTAAAATAACAACAAAGGCAAAGCTATTCAAGGTGGCTAATGGCTCAATTGATTGTCCTGAGCTCGTAAAAAAACTTGAGACTAAGCAAGAAGCAAATCAAGAGACCACCAGCTATTGAGTATTCCATCTATGCACTGCACTTAAAGACAAAATGCTTGTATTATAAGGGCACGTAGATCATAATAACTCTATGCCTATTAAGGTGAATATTGACTAGTTCCACACCAGTGTTCCTATCTTAAGAAATTTGCTTCTCAAACAGTTCTTCAACTCGCTGTAAATACTTTTCACTGAGCTTTTCTATATAACTGTCTGTCTACTGTCTATTTCTTTCTATCATCTGTGCTATTTGTGAAAACTTGTTATCGGCCTTCCTTTACTAATGTATATTGTATTCTTAATTTAGCCGTGGATTTTCCTAATACAATAAAATATAATAATAAATAATAATAAAATTTTATTGCTTCAAAAAGTACAACAAGTAGTATAGGTATTGAGTAGTAAGACGCAAGAAGATGGTTGTACAAAGGCATTTTGTGAGTGGATGACTGGTTTCCAAACTGAGATATGCTCGTATTTTGAAAAACAGCAGCTCTCTATAAATTGTGTCATAAATTACCCTCACGTACATTTCGCGGGCACTTCAATAATACTACTTACTAAGTAAACAATAAAATAAGATCAACTTATAACTAACACTAAGGTCTATAGGTAGTTATTATCCCTTATCTAAATGTAGCATGTAGTTATAGTTATTCATAATATAAAATAAACAAAAACTAGTCCTCGCCAAGTCGCCATTGGCATCACGAATCACATTCCTAAAGTCAATACGGAAAACATCTCGTATGTATATTATAATCATCTCCTCTGTAGTTAAGGGAGCAATAAACCGTCTTTGTGACAGTAATACCAATTTGGCGTCTGTTTATTGCTTGTATCACTAATTGTATTGATGGCTCAACAATACATCTGCGAGACTACACAACGTCCTTTGATAACGGATAAAGTGCAATTAATTTGCATATGTCTTATATGTAAGTAGTATTATACTGTCTGTGGTATTCGGTGTATTGTATATTAGAGTTCTGTTGAGAATTGCCTGCTCATATTATGTGGGACGGAAGAATAAGGTCTTTAGTTGCCGTATGTCGTTCACTTACCTGAATTTAATCCTAATTAGCGACACAAACCGATGGTGCAATTACCTACAGTGTTCTTTCCCCAAATCATTTTCGAAATTAAATAATGCCTTTGATGACTCTTTGAGTAGTTTTCTCTATGTCTATAGTTTCAGATTTGGTCCTACACGCATATTTGCAAAAGTTGTCCAGTAATTGGAAAATGTGATCCAAATTATTCCAATGTCTGAGACTTTTTACAAATGTAAATTCTACATTGCTACTAATCTCATTTGAATACAACATGAGAGTAATAGTAAAAGAGCAATACACCCACAATCCCCTGGGTTATAGTATACATAATACCACTTTAAAATACATTAGTGAATGCAAATTATGTCAAAGCGAAGAGACGTCTGGAGGAAACGTTAGATTATGTATGTACACCATATGTACATAGGTGCGTCTTAAAGCAAGGGAATAGCGCACTTCGACTCGCTTTGACTAATTTGTAAGTACCTCGTACCAAATTAAGGCAAATGAGACGTTATTATAACTGTTTTAGTTGCTCTACGACTCTGTTTATCAGTGCCAACCATGAAGCACATTCTAAACCTGGTGTTCTAAGTTATTAGAGATGCTTTCTAAACTTGGATTAGGTGTACAAATTTATCTGTGACTACGTCCACGTAGATTCTTTGTAACAAAAGGGATTTTCCTGTGCAATATTCAACACATATCAGATACCGCATTGGTTTGTTTTTTGGTAAGTAAGTGAAATAGATTTCTCAAAAATAAAACGTAAACACGAAGGAGTTAAGACAAAATATATGTATTCCTAATGACACGCTTATGCCCTGTGAATTGATGAATGCGGCTTTAAAACATTAAGATGAATAGATCTGCGGGTTCCGCCCGTTCCGCGCCGGAGAACTTCGTGAGATTGATGTGTTTCGCGAAGTGACAACGGAGTTGCGAATATAATGGCGGAACTTAACAGTTTTCTAACTCATGACACACGAAATATAGGATACGTTTGTAGGTAACTAACTACCTGTTACACGAATCTTTAGGTGTATTCGTGTATTAAAATTCATACCAAAACTTCCGGGATAAACTTTTGGTAACTTGAGAACTTGAGTTCAGACTTAAATTGTTGGACGGATAGTTATTTATGGCACTGGCTGTGGATAACTTACACTTGTTGGTGTGCAAAATGCATCTTGTATTTTTGTGATTTGTACCAGAAGCACGACTAGTAAAGTAGATCTCATAGGAACATGATAATGGAGCGATTTAGTCGATGTTGCTAGTAACAATTGTTTGCCTAGTTTGCTGTAGTTAAAAAATGCTTTGATCCTTAGAGACGATGAGAAACGTGGAAGTAAGAATCTCACAATTTAAGTTTCTAGATAATATCTCGAAAGAAACAGCGTAGTGCTATTTTATAAATTCAATTACATAAATCATTACAAACCAAATTTTATAACTCGACTGCTTCAAGTATATTTTAAGTCAATTTACATACAGACTTGTAAAAATACGCTAATGCACTTCCCGTAACAGACAACAACTTATAAACCCTCAAAGTTAAACTAAAAAGTGAAACCAACTTCTTTAAAGTGCTTGCCGCTTAGAGGACTATCTAATTTACGTATGAAGCTATCTCCAGTTTGTTTGAACGTGGTGACCTCTTGCGAGTGCTGTTTGTAACTGTCAAAGAGGGTTATTTCACTGCTTGGCTTTGACGTAATCCTGTTTAAACAAGTTGTTATATTTATAAATCCTCTCCTTGTCTCAAGTAGCTGTATGAAGTTGTTATTATAAATGTACCTAGTGCATAAACTGTTTGATAGTTAGAAATACATTTTTTGGGACGTAGTATTTCCTAATTAAAATATCTGTTTTAATGTATAAATTGTTTCTGCTTTGTGTCGGGTTCTTGTAAAAATTTAAAGCACTAGATATCATTTTCCGTCGTGATTCTTCGACTGAAATACTACACAACTAAACTTGTAAACAAAACTTTCAAGAAATACTATCTTAAACCCTGTAGTATAAATACAAGAAAAAACAACTAAGGTATCACCCGACACTGTTTAACTTAAATACCCATTACCCATATAACCTAAAGGATATATTAACCTAAAATTAACTTAAAAGTTAATATTATAATAAACTTTGTGTGTGGTGTGTAGTTTTATGCTTCGGTTGCAGCTATGGCAACTTAAACGCCGCAAGTCTTTCTCAATTGTTCGCGAACATCCGCGTTCAAGTTTTTTGACTGGAAATTTAGGTGCACGTCAGAAAGTATGGCGTGCTCTTGATTCTTGTTAACTAGTTTGAGTTAAGTCTAAGAATGTTAAAAGACCTTTATTTTTGCTCTTCAAACCGTAAGCGATAATCGGCGAAGAGTTTTAAAGGCTGATAAACCAGGTGGTAAACCCGTCGATCAAAAATTTATTTATAGGTAATAGATTCTTTTTTTTACAGGTATTCACTATGTATATGTAACAATGTAGTCACAGACAATTAGATAAAATAGGCTAGCCTCGTATTAAGTGGGACTTTGATGAACGACGAAGAGGGTCAACTCCAAGGTCGACTTCTACTTATAAAACGACACATCTACCAACACTTTTGGAACTCACAAGAGATAGTGTGTATGTTTGTTTATTTTTTCATATACAATAACACATTTTTACGGACGATCATAGCTTGGTTGGCTCGTATTCATTCATGCCTGTTTCAGTTTCCGAATCAACCGCCCGGGGTAATTGAGTGACGTCACTCAAACGTCACGCTTCATCAATCTAACAACGACACAATGGTACAGGAAATATGGCTTTACAGGATTGAGCCGTGATTCGGGATTACAATCCATTGGTTAGATCCGAAAATAATTTTTACACAAATCTTTACATGTTATACCTACTATGTAAATTTTGGTGTGGGGCTCGTAGCTATGCAGCTACCCGGCAGATCAGTCGATCTGCGAGGATAAGCCGTGCTCGCCGCGGTCAGTCTTGTGATGGGTGACCGTTTTCACATGTCGAGACCCCACCGTGCTTCGGAAGGCACGTTAAGCCGTTGGTCCTGCGCCTGATCTCTCTCCGGTCGTGTCGGTCTACCGTCCCATCGGACTATGAGAGTAAGGGAATAGGGAGTGCACCTGTGTCCGCGCGCATACTTGTGCACTATAATATCTCCTGCGCAGATGGCTAGTCTCAGCTGAGACAGGCCGCCGTGACCGAAATTCGGTCAGGAGGACATTATTATGTAAATTTTAATCTGAAACGTATTCCGTATATAAATAAGACTCATATTTGATTGTGTATGTCAACATACCATCTAATATTAATTTGCCTGTATGTCAATAGGAACATACCATCTTATATTAACTTCTCTGTATGTTTAAGTTTTAAATCTAAGGTAGTTACTTCTTTTGTTTCCACTGTTGAGCAATCTATACAAGACAAGAGTATTGCATTTTTATTTGTTCAGTGTTATCAGTCTAATGCTAGATGAACGTAGCAGACAGGTAAGCCTAAATCTAGCCTCAGTTGGCTTACATACCATTTCACACTGATTCAAGATGGACGACAACCCTTGAGACTAATTCCCTTCTCATTGTCGCGCCAAATGAAGGCTCAGGCGGTCATGATTGACGCAACAATACTGTTTACTGTGACAATCCATTACTAGATACTAATGGATCGTTCATTCGGACTCATTCGGACGTATTCGTATCAATTATGTAGAGTTAGTTCCCATTTCCCATAATATGATGGGAATGGCTGTGGACTTCTATCGGGCAATGGGAAACAATGGATAATATTGATTACTATTAATAACTAGCGGCGTGGACGCTCGGTAATAATCTGAACGTTTGGAACCGTATCGCAAAGTGAAGTTTGATAGTTACCTGTTCGGTATTGTATTTCTTTTCGCTCAACAAAAATTGTACATGACAATATTTAGTTAGTTATAGGGAAAGTTTTTTTATTTTTTATTTACAGAATTGTGCTTAACTTAATCAAGTAATGGTTAGTTGGAAGTAAAACGTCATAGGACGGTTATTCTTTCGATAAAATCAGAAAAAGCCTTATCAGGTAATGCCCTACTGTTTTCCGAACAAGCACACAGTATTTTCCAGTTAAACAAAAAAGTTAAGCCAACTGAAAAAGAAAACTTGAGCTAGTACAATCTTTTTAAAACTATACATAGTGTACATGTATTATTAATTCCCTAACCACGGTCTTCTTTCCATTAACCGCTAGTGTAACATAATGATATACCAGCACCCTGCGACCTGCCTCATATTCTCGCAAAATGCTCTTAACCTGATCGAATATTTAAAAATAATATTCGTCATCAATTCCTTAGAGTCTCCACAATATTTTTAGACACTTTAAAATACATGTTGTATACTTTTGAATCCCTGAAGAGCATTCTGGCCAAGCATCGTTATACCTTATCGAATGTACAATGGTAGAGAACGCAGAATTGTAAGACAAACGATACTGGAAGTTATTTCTTGTCGGTACTCGTGAGTAACTATCGTTTGTTGGTGGAATAATCATGTTATGTTTATTCGATTTCTCTAGTTACGTTGTGCTTGAGCTGTTTGTACAGATTTCTCTTGTTTGAAGTAGGCTACTGTGGTTAAGCTCCTTATACAAGTCTATTTTAGCTATACATAAGACTGTTGAAGATTACGTTAAATGGACGACTTTTTTTTTAAATACCGTGACTTGGTTTATGATATAAAAAAGACATAAGATTATTATATTCCCGTGCAAAAAAGTAGATTTTCTTTTTTTGTCTATTTATTAACAGACATAAGCTGTATTTTATTGTAAGTAACGTTTTAAATGCGTATTTTATACAGTACTTCAATAATAGTTGAGCTTAATAAATAACTTATGTTATATAAACATTGCATGCTCAAACAGACCATGCCATAACAACGAGACCGCAGCTCAAACAATTTCACATTGCAGTCTTTGCACTACACTTATTTACCAATATATTAAACCAAATAAAATGAGAACTCAAGTAAACTGAGGCACTACCGACTGCATTAGCAAATGAGGAAACTGCTAAATTCCCGTCTCGTTACGACGACGTAACGACACAACATGACGACAACGAGACGACTCCGATGCGGAGACGGGAACAGTCTTCCAATAATGTGTACGGATTTAGTCGGCGTTTTGTTATTGGTAACAACTTGCTTATTATTTTGAATTCACATCCACGTTTTGTTTCTTGAGTAGTTCTGTCTGTATTCTTTTGTTTGTTTTTGTTGGTTATACGATTATAGACGTCATTAGCCTAGCCTTCCACATAAGACGTCAATAGGATTTAAATCGGATACCTCACCAGTGTTAAGACTTATTTATATTAAACTTTTGACTGCATTACATATTATTTTATTACACGTATATTGTTTTGCTATTGTATCAGGCAACGTGTTATGCTGCTAGTTTAAAATGATCGTATATCAGTACATATTCTGTTGAGTAACCACTTTAGCCAAAACCAGTGATTATCAGTTTTATGCAATAGACAGCGAGTCTATTACTTTCATTTACTTCTTATAAAATTATATTTCAATAAGCCAGTGACATAATTGTAGTTTATCCATGTTCCATATAAATAAGCTTGGTAGTACAGAAAGTCTTTGTAGCTATTAATTGACTATCATTTGTAGAAAACCTCATGTTTGTCTACATTTCAGTGCAATGTGCAATCCAGTTCAGTAATATTAATGATACGAGCTACCAGTCTTACGTTAGGTAGCGATGCTTTGCGTGTTTTAAATGAATAGATAATATATTCATACATTATGTAGTAAAGATCTTGTTCTTTTTTTTGTATTTAAAAAACGTTACCCCACACTAGGAATTTCTCCTGTGTCGTGGGTGCGTTTCACAAACATGAAATATCACATACACAAACACCCAGACTCGGGACAAACGTCTGCGGATCGCACAAATTTTTGTCCCGTGCGGGAATCGAACCCACAACCCTTAGCGCAGCAGTCCAATCGCTTAGCCACTGCGCCAATCAGGTTTTATATATTCACGATGTTTCGCCTGTTGTTTTCGAAGGAAAAAGCAGAGATCTTCTTCATAAGAAGTATATTCAAGTACCTATTTAAACATCTACATTCACATACAAGTCTTTTGCCTCTTTGCGGGCCCACATCGAGATCATCAACACACACTACTTGTTTTACCTGGCGACAGAAGGGAATTCTCAATCAAGACCGCTTTGGACATAACTAATAATCCTTTTAATATCCAATTGAGTATAAAAACGCCCACTACTTATCAAGCATTACGTAGGTGTACAACTGAACATTGGTGGATGGTAATGAGTGTCGCCCGCAGGGTCCAATTGTTGACGGCCGCTGATGGATCGCCGAGCTCTTCCTGTTTGCACAACAACCTCCACCGTTCGGGCCCAAGTTCACAACTTACTTCATCATTCATAATACGGGCTTTTACTTTGTTTGAACTTTCTCTGTTTAAATTGGTGTTTCAACCCGTTTGGATTTAGGTCTCGAATCCAATGTTATAATAACTATGTTATATTGATTAGTCTATGTTTTCGTAAGCCTACAGCGGTAGTATGTATACTTATGTAGTCAAACTTTATTGTTGAATGACAATATGACGCTCGTTTTAAGTCCATATAAGTTTCAGTAAACCTTATAAGTTATAACGAAAATGAGGAGTTTGCTATAAAATAAATCTTAATAAAGACAGCACTTAAACTCTCAAGCGACTTTAAACACAACTTATCGCTCTATTTTTCGGTAAATGTTCGTTAAACCCATTAAGCAACTACCTCAGTAGTGAATAGTCAAAGTTCAGAACACTTTGCTTAAAGCGTAATAAAACCAAGCCATCTTAAAGTATGGAGTCATAAAGCTCGCTTCCACTTTATTTTCATCCCGGAGTTTGAATCAAATTAATCAAAGCAGTTACCAACTAACCCCGTGAACTGCATAAAAAATACTGCGATGACCACAGAGCTATCTCGAGGCGACATCTTGTACGTACTTTATGCGGGACTTTATAAGTGAGCGGGCCTCGTAAATTCCCACGGCACAGATGCTGGAGATAGGTGACGAATAAAGGTACGAGGAGCTACTAATTTATGCTTACTTTTCACTGTTATGACTCTGCGGAGGAGTTTGGAGTGGAAGCTGTAAATTTTGCTTCTTTGATAATACGGAAGGCTTTGGTTTGGTATCACATTATTGATATTACCTATTATTTTTACAACAACTGGGCTATCGATCATTTTAATAAGTTTAAACGAAAGGTTAAAATCAATACTCTTAAATGAAGGTTTCTGTATACATAGTGCACTAATTTGTAAGTTGGGTAAACTATAAGCTTATATGATGGTAGGAGCCTATTGCAATTTATCTCGACTGCCAGATGGCACAATAGTTTTAAGGGTTAAGGGTCGAAGGATTAACTGTACAATACAATATAGGACTTGTACAGTATGCAGATAATTTTGTACCCAAGATTTGTCGTGTACTGTTTATCCATCGCACGCAACACAGAAGCGTACATTTCGATCAAACAAAAAGGCAGATTATCTATAGCAGTCAAAGTGACAACCTCCATATATAAGTTCTAAATAATATATCTTATTTACTTATAAAGGTATTTATAGAACACTAGCGGCCCGCTCCGGCTTCGCACGGGTATAAAATATATATTATAAATATTTCTTCACTATTTAATGGCTGTACAAACACATATAAACCTTCCTCTTTAATCACTCTATCTATTAAAGAAACCGTATCAAAATCCGTTGCGTACTTTTAAGATTTAAGCATACATAGGGATATAGGGACAGAGAAAGCGACTTTGTTTATATAATTATATATATATATACTACATAGTGATAATGTTTTGACATAATCTTTGAACAATATTTGATTACAAGTATTTGGGTGACTTACTTATCTCCTCGCTAGATTGTAAGAAAACCTGTATTAAGGAGAATAAGTCACTAAAAAGGAAAAAAGATAACAAATAAATCTAACTCTATCCTAATGCCAAGATGAGATTTTTCTAATTACTTAGGTACATAAAAGCCTACTCTAAGTTTCAGGTTTTACTAAAATCTTGTTACTAATTTATTAACGTCAATCCTGGGTGTAAACTTTTGAAGGTCAGCCCATTTGACAGCGCCGTTTTTAAATTAATCACTAGCTAAGTAGAGGTGAATAATAATTAAGTTTTTTAATGTTGGTAAAAGTAATAAGTCGTTTTATGATTTGTTACAGTTTTAATTTTGGATTAGTATGTTAGTTTATAATATGCAATTTTAGTAAGTAGGTATGAATATGATTATGTGCCCTCGTGTATTCTAAATATGTAGTAATAAATGTTGAGGTCTGAGTTGATATGAAACATATTTTAATTGTGTAAACAATATTAACAAATCAATCTAAATCGTTTAGTAGGTTTACTATGCTCAACCATAATAACTTAATTAAAAGCCTCAACCCACCTCAAAGATAATTTGACATTCTAAAATCTATCTATATCGACCCAAGGGCTCTAGACAAAACTGAATGATAAATAGGGATTTCATAATGTTTCATCTATGAAGATTACAATATACATATGTATGACGTATGTAAATCCCATATAATTTTAATATATTCGACAAAATTTTTGGCACTAATAGGGCCTTAATTTAGTCAATCACCTTAAATCCCCCTAATCGCGCAAAATTACTATCAATTCTGTATGATCACATTACTTCAGTGTGAATTGAAGCATATTCTGTAGCGACTCGTTTATTCTGCTATAGTCATCTTCTATATCCCTCCTGATAAAACCTCCCTAGTGTATTGAATAGTAACAGACTATTTGCGGAAAGAGAAAAGGTTTGCTAGACAATAGCATTTTCGTGTTTACTACCAAATATCTACTTACGTACGAGATTGATATATTTAGGCTGTACTTAATTGATAATGAAACACCAAAGGGTGCTAGGTTAACCTAACATTTATAGGTATTTTTATACAATTGGCATTTGGCAATTTTTTCATTATTGTGGTTCTATAGTTAAAGTTATAAAATTTAATAACTTCTTTGGTAAATACAATACACATACGATAGTGGATACCATGAATCATATCATGCACATAATACGTAGACATTAAATAAAAATGGATTGAATAAAAAAAATGATTTACAAAATCCCTTTCCTCTAAAAAGCTCACCGCTAGCTCTCAGTTAACATTCCACACAAGAATAACAATTAGTTACCACAATGCAGGCCGCAGCTAACTGAAAACAGAAAGAAAAAAAAGTACAACAAAAATAAAAGGGGAAATTTTACGCAGTACAGTTTTGGTGATTTAACTAAAGTCCGTGAAGGGAAAACGAACGATTTGTATTCATGATGGCGTCCTCCGCAGGTTTGGTAGGTGCGACAGAGTAGATTCGCAATTTTCTCTGATTCTCTAGAGGGGACCCTGATTCGGTACTGTTATTACGATAAATCCGAGGCCTATTTCGCATATCCGAAGAAATGGAACGCTCGGACCTTGGTTTCTGGGGTGCTATTGTTTTGAGAAGGCTCGTTTACAAACAAACACGTTTAGACTGTATTTTAACTTTAGTTGTACACTATTGGCTTCGATATTATAAAAATATAGACGTACTAGATTTGCTTGTAGTATGTTTTTCGAATCTTTTCTTTTATACGGAGGTTAAATATGGTTAAGCAAAGTGAGTGACAATGTACGACTCAAGATTCGAACCAAAGACCCTTGCATTCAAAGTATATGAACTAATTAATTATTAACTTAATTGCCCACTTACTTTACCATACATTAAACAACCCTTTTCAAATGCTGTTACAGACTACTCTAAAAAATTACAAAAATATGTTAGCGCGTAATTAACATAAAATCTTAAAATTATTAAAACGTAGCCTTAAATCCTTTCGCTATGAAACCGGGTGTCGTGTTCGAGTCGGCCCAACGCGTGATAAATCCCGGAGCACACGTGACAACTCAGATAAATAACCCTAACTCAAGCCTTTGTGGAAGTGACACAACATCGGTGCATAGCCTTTGTTAATTAACTTAACATATTTTACACTGAAAGTAGGTACAAGTTGGATTTATTTTCATTCGCGCGTGGGCTGTCTCGTTTTAGTTAAATAAGTAGCTACCACGAAATTGCTTTCAGGAAGTTAGTGGGTGTACGGAGAAAATGTAGCTGATGAAGGTAGATAGAGATGGATTCATTAGTTATTGGTTTATTGATGTTGAAGATTTAATTAATATTGTGTTGGAGGCATGTGTACGGCCGCTCTGACTCATAACAAGGGTGACTCCCAGCCATGTTGTTGGTGTTATTGTCGTAAAGTAAAGTCGACTCAGTAATAATGCAAGCTTTCATGCGGGTTCTAGTTGGATAGTATGCATTGTATAACTGAGCCTGCATTTAAGCAACCTGTTTTGTTGATTCCAATCATGTTACTAACATAGTTTTTAAGATTTTGTACTACTAACTAAATATGGGCATTGTCCGAAATAAACGTTATTATTATATTATTATTATTGTAATGTGTATTGAAGTGTAAAGTTAAATAGACGAATATTTTTTTATATGACTCACCAAAGTTACAGCTTCTCGTTATAGTCTAAACGAGACAGTCAGCACCGTAGATCTGTCGTCAATTTGAGTGTTGCTGCAAAGGGACCGCTAGAGACCGGTGTTTACAATACATCACTTTTTGCTAAAAATATCAATGATGAACCAACCAGCCGTCATTAATTTCTGGAACACATTCTAAAACACTGATCATGTAAAAACGACATTCTGACTAACTAAGGGATCATATTTATAACCTTAAGCCATTGTATATAAACAAATAGAAACAATTTCAAAGATATTTACTTACATTTAACATACTTACCTTACGTACATCGTACGGCGCAGGCAATCAATTACGTAAGTATATGATTAATGCGTGCCGAGAGAAGCTTTGAGCACATCGTTCTAAAGAATGAAGCGACGTACACATTAACTTTGTACGGCTGCTCTCAAAGAAGCTACCTGCCTTTGTAAGCCTGCGTACCACACATAATGTGTAGTGCACTGACATTGCGATAAACGAACGTACGTAGAAATATTTTTGTACCATTTCATTATGTATTTACTCGTCAAAGGAATGTTTAGGAGTAAATACGTGAAAAGGTCCTTCCAAGAGTAATGAAAACGCTAGACGAATAGAATGGTGCTTGTTGGTGGACAATTGGACATAATGTTACGACTATGACGACACGTAAGTCAACCATACCATTTACCATTCTACTCTTTCTCTATCTAGCGTTCGTGCCTCGCGTCGAGATGTCGGCATACACAAACACTAATTTCATTCGCTGTCATACAAACCTCCTAACTTCAAATACAACACAAAATCTAAGCTCGGTATTTATTATCGCAAATATTCACCCCTGCAGGGTTTAACCCACAATTAATAATAATAATGTTCTCCTGACCGAGTACCGGTCACGGCGGCCTGTCTCATCTGAGACTAGCCAACTACGCAGGAGATATTATAGTGCACAAGTATGCGCGCAAACACAGGTGCACTCCCTATTCCTCGCTCTTCTAGTCCGGTGGGACGGTAGACCGACACGACCGGAGAGAGATCAGGCAATCACTTACTCTGTAAGAAACAGGTCGACCAAAGTAGAAGTAGTTTATTAAAGTGAAAGTAATTAAAAAAATACTTTCAATTTTACAGTAAATAGCGTCCTGAGACCTTTTTATATATCCGTTGAGTAAATTACTTTATAAACTTTGTCTAGCCCAGTCCTCGATTTCCCTAGATTTTGCTGTTGCTTTTAACTTATTAAATGTTAACTTTTACTTAAAAGATTTTTAAGCTGACTATTGAGAACAGTTACTTTTATTTATTCATAAAAAAAATGTCCTCCTGACCGAATTTCGATCACGGCGGCCTGTCTCAGCTGAGACTAGCCATCTGCGCAGGAGATATTATAGTGCACAAGTATGCGCGCAAACACAGGTGCACTCCCTATTCCCTCACTCTCATAATCCGATGGGACGGTAGACCGACATGACCGGAGAAAGATCAGGCGCAGGACCAACAGCTTAACGTGCCTTCCGAAGCACGGTGGGGTCTCGACATGTGAAAACGGTCACCCATCACAAGACTGACCGCGGCGAACACGGCTTAACCTTGCAGATCGACAGATCTGCGGGGTAGCCACATAGCTACGAGCCCCACACAAATTCAAACCATCAGTGTATTCAAACTGACAAATATCAAAACTACAAAGCGATTTAAATAATTTTTATTTAATTTATTTAAATGTATGGCAAATCATAGAAATTATGTTCACAAAGTACGAAAATTGCTAGTCTATTATTAATGAAGTAACGGCCAATCTAGTTTCATTATATATCTCCTTTACCTCCGCTCCGTTCTTCGCAAACCGAACTATTTACCAAGTGAAGCCTACGCAATACGCAGTGAGTTAAAATGGCGTCGCATTCACATTTGATGGATGTTCCCGCAATTATTTGACAGTGGTGCGTCCCTCTCATAATAACGTAATCATTTCGACAAGCGGAACACATTCGCATGATATTAATTCACATACCACATCAGTCTACCGGAATGCCTGGTAATTAGCAGGCGTCTGTCCCTGTTACTGTATTCACTAAGTACAGTCTTTACGTAATTATGTTTATACTCTATTTCAAAACTGAAATCAGTTATATTATCCATGCATTCTTTGATACTTGTAATTTTTTTCACTGAGGTTTGATTATGCATGTCACCAAACTACCGTAATAATGCGTAGCAAATAAACTTTTTGTAGCGCTACAGCCTGACGTAGCAGCGTAGCGCGTATCTCGTAGCATAACAAAGACAACGTATCGACTTCCAAATATATACCGTAGTAAATATACAATGTGTATCAGAAATCCGTAGTCATATTTAACGGTATGGCGCAGACCATCAACTATGTCCTTCTTCTCTATGAGACCCACATCGTGATCGCGAAATAAATATCAGCTGTCCCACATTATTTTAAGAAATTACGGAGTCACAAAAATCTGTGTTGTCGTTCAAAGTGCTAATGATGTAATTTTTACGTAAATAGAAACCACCCAAAACAGTACGGTACGGTACAGTACTTCAAATAAGTAATATAAAAATACTCATCACAACAACCTCATTCTCCTAGCGACTCGATCCTATTATTCCAAAACAACCCACAATAAAGATTCCATTGTTCAACGTAAGTATTCTGAGAAGAAAAAATCGATGTGTCTCGACAAGGTTTAAGCCGGCTGTCAGAGAAACGATTCGCTTCTCAGTCGGGTACCATCGTCACCGAAACTTATACCGTTGCGTCTTCAATAAAACCTTAAAACTTCCCCAGGCGTTGTTCTAAAAGCCGCCCCTTATTACACATCAAAACTCCACAGAAAATATCCCTGGAGAACACAAAAAGTTCAATCGACAATGGACTGATGTCTTCTTTGATGTCAATTCTTTATGTCTCGAGATATAATTGTCATGTTTTGTTGAGGCTTCGTGTTGCGCAAATAAGTAATACATAACAAGCGTAGAGTTCTAAGGTATTTAAGATTAAACGCTCGTTAGTGATAGGAAGGGTAGTCTCATAATGTGGTATCCGGAACAGTTTACTAAGACTTATTTAAATGCGGAACATAATCTCTCTCTTTTTCTAAGAAACTCAACGTGTAGTCTCTTTTTTCCTTCTAAGACAGTCAACTTGTAGTAATATCATCATGCCTGTATTGCCTGTAAGGATTGGCATGGGTACCTACATTTCACCAAATAAAGTCTCTTTTCTAAAAGACTATCACAACTTATTAAACACAATAAAATATTACTTATAAGAAGGTCTCATCACAACTTGTCAGATTTGAACCCGCAGCCTAGCGCTTATAAAGCCCGCACAAAACCCCCCAACCTTCCAGTATCACAATGTATCTTACAAAGTAAATACACAGAGCGATGTACTCGGGCTGACTGAAACTGTATTAAAACTTGTTATGTTAAGTACACCATTTTGGCTGAAATTGATTTCTTTAGGGACTACTGTTACGCTCTTGTTTTAATATAAGTTACAAATGGGACTCTAGCATCGTACTTGTTAGTCGGACTTTAGTTAATAGAACGGTGAAGACTTTGTGCTTACTGTCTTGATACAAGGTAGCAAAATACTTTCGGAATACCTGAGACACACTTTCACTACCAAAAACATAAAGTTTCCCCATACAGTTTTAGCTAAATAATCATTTACATATGCTTTGAAAAGTCTTAATAAAACATTATTTTGCTTAATTTAATACATTAAAATATTTTACTACTCAAATGCTCACAAAAACCAACGAGCAATGTTTACAAGAAAATCTTCATTTCATTATACAAGTATACTATACAATGTGTGTATAGTATGCATAAAGAAATTATCATTTAATTTATTGAGAGTTTGTAATAGTGTATTATCTTCTTTGACACATAACATGAATGCCGTGAAGGTTGCAATAAATTCCCCATACAGCAAATCCATTCGTAAATCAGCACCAAACTAATGCAACCGAACTTTCCTACTCGCTTCCCGTTCCTTAGATGACGGCAAAGTTGAGTTCAAAAGGTCACTCTGAAAGCTCGCCGCGTGTTCCTAATGTGATTAAAACCTCGCTCCGACTCCTGACTGATGTCGTGGCGTCATATCTTCGTAATTAATTAATTAAATATTTTATCTTGCTCTCCTTGGCTCACAAAGACTGATGTTGCAACTGGCTGTTATGTTATGCGATGTGGTTTCTCCCATTTGTTTATTTTGTATGCGAATGCCGGTTTTATGTAGCTTTATTATTGTTTGCCTTTTTATTGTAATTTTTACCTTTATTTCTGTTTATAACGTAGCTGTTTGTAAGCTATATCAATTGGTTTATTGACTTGAATCACACATAAACACAAGACTAGTAGCAGGTGACCCTCACAAGATGATAATGAATGACATTAATATCACGTAGCATTAACTAACCGTTGGTGTATGCATTGCAAGTAAGCTTAGTAGAGTTATACTTTAATCCACGATTTTTTGATTGATTGACTTTACAATTCGCAACTAAGTAAAGAATGCCTCAGGAATTGAGTCTTATGTAACTATTCTTGTTATTGTTAAAGTACCAGTAAGAAAGCAACTGCTATTTTCTAGAGACATTTACTTATACATATTACACATACTTTGAGTGTTTTAAATAAAATACTTACATATAATACATATATCATTTTAACTAAAACTTGTCATTTCTGTTGTTTATCGTAATAAAATACAATGTTTATTGTTATTACTAAAATAAACTTAGCCCCATAAAAGCATGTTATGTACACCAATGTGTTTGTTTGTTACCATAACGTCCAGTAACAGACAAACCTAGGACCATATAAGATCATTATCCTCCATACTCATACAAGTTTTTCAATAATTTATCTAAACAGTAACGTTATCCTTTACGAAATATGTTACGGCTCGGTTTAGCCATATAAACAAATCCTTTTCAGATAGTTGCAAAACAAAATGATAAAAAAAGGTTTGTGTCCGTAATAAATTTCTAAGCATTTTAGAAATATCCATCATTTGGGATAGATGTGGGGTTTGACGCCCGGGGCGCGGCGCGATCCGCTCCGACCGGGTCACCAATATGAATAATTTTCCAATCCAAACGTTTATTCACTCTTTTGTCTACCATATTTGGCTCGGAGACAATTTTATGACGAATCGTAAACGCCTTTTTATGCAACAATACAATGCGTAATAAATAACTGTGACAATTCTGATACACGATTGTCATTTGTTTACCTCGACTTTTTGCTGCGATTTTGGCAACAGATTTCTTTTACAATTTTGTTAAAATTTTCTTAGTAGGAAATATAAACGTAACCAAAGTAGTATAATTTCTTCTTGCTTCATATACTACATTTACAAAAAGCAGTTTAAAAATATTTAATAAATAAAAATACATTATAAATTATTTCTCATTCTTGTAGACGCTTAGGCGAACACAATCAAGTGTGTTGCATCTACTTACCTCGAAATTGCCTTGCACTTTAAGCGAGCCATGAAGGTTTTTTGTAAGCCGCTACGGAGAACTGTAATGCCAGGAACACATCTGTAACACACTGGAAGATGCCAGCCATGTTTATGGACAAATGAATAAATAAACTCTTCATCGAATTGCCCTTTACATGCCCTGATAGCTTTCTTTTCAATGATATCTCACATTAACAATATTGTGATAACCGTTTGATTATCAGATACTTTTAATAATTAAGAAAAGTGAGTACCTACGTGTAAAGAACTATTAATAGATCAACAAATTTTGTTTTAAGTTTCAGCACAGTTAAACCTCTCCCTCCTTAATACCATAAACATAGGCCATAATCTATACAATAAACATAGGTACTGCCGTAGAAACAAGAGTCAGTAAGCAGATTTTTATCAAAACTAGCACAGAGGAATATTCTAATCGAAAGCTGTAGATATTGAACTGTTATGCGCAAAATTGATAAATCACATCACAATATAATAAAACGCATCTAGCGTCATAAATATGATCCTGCCTTAACTATTTCCAGCTGAACTAGTAAGTGACTAGTAAGTCTTTGTGTCTAAAGCATCCATTACTTGTAGCGTTATTGAAAAAGGCGCTGTACGGAAAATGTGCTCGTGAATGGAGCCAAAGTATAGTTTAATATCGTTTCATAGATGCACCCTTTTAGAATGCTGTATACAACGCTGTATAGGGTATTTGGAGCAGTTTAAGTAGCTTGACTGATGGTTATATTACTTTAAAAATGATATAGTACGATAATAATAATTTCCTACTGACCGAATTGTGGTCACGGCGGCCGATCGCATCTGAGACTAGCTAACTCTGCAAGAGATAATATAGTGCGCAAGTATGCGTGCAAACAGAAGTGCACCCCCTTTTCCGTCACCCTCATAGTCTGATGGGACGGTAGACCGACACGACCGGAGAGAGATCAGGCGCAGGACCAACGGCCTAACGTGCCTTCCAAAGCACGGAGGGGTCTCGACATGTGATAATGGTCACCCATCACAATACTGACCGCGGTAAGCACGGCCACATAGTTACGAGCCTCTCAATGTATGACAATACTGCTGGTATGTAGCCTGTCCTATTGCAGAATCACCACTTTGACGGCAAAGAATCACGTGATATTCGAGCTACATTATTCATGATTTCTTCTGGCTGAAGTTCAGTCAATCTTAACCATACACATGAATGTGTGCGCCAACTATACGCAGGTGCACTATTCATTCCCTCACACTCGTTATCTAATAGCACGGAAGCAAACCAACAGGACCAGGGACATCAGGCATATGTTTTTGGACACACTTCTCATTAATATCGGCACAGTGAGAAACTCCTTTCTTCGGCACTATTTATAACATTTTCTGAGAAATGTCTTAAAGTATGAATACTTTAAGACATTTCTCAGAAAATGTCCAAGTGTGAAGCAGGGACCGATATAATACGAAAGAGGAAAATATTGAAATCAGGACAAAACGATTCATGGAAATGGTAGTTGACTGTTAAGGTATATTAAAATACACAGATATAAATAAAATATTAATAGGTCGACTTGGCAATCTCTTATTGGCAATTGGCATTATAAGGCTATTTATTGCTATTGTTGACAAGTACTGATACCTTAAATCAGAGCAAAGGTTATTTTTTAATATTTCATGGTGTTGAAGATTCATAGGGCATTACATAGGAACTTTATACACTCTACATAACAACAGTATGGTATAACAAGATACAAACATTCTTATAACTAAATAATGTTATACCTGTGTCATTGTCGTCGAAGTATCGATGCGTCCATCAACTGACACAGTACTAAAGCCATCACCTTCACATTACCATAATTGCTATTTGTCCCACCAATTCCCCGAACAAACACTGTAACGGCTGTCCACTGAATAAGTTTAAATTACATTGTAATTAATGAACAGGTTGTATAAGTAAAAGCCGAACTTAATTTACATAATGTAGGCATTACGGAGCGAGCTATAAACCTTTATACAAGTTTCAAGGGAGGACTATCGTTGTTCTTTCTATTATAGTAAACATGTTAAGTTAATAAAGATTTGCATTTACAGCGCAAGGAATAAATGCAATTTGTTTGGAATATCTCGGTGATACTTGTGTATTACCATTTTAGAAATTGGTGTTACTATTAGTGTATGTATTGTGTAAATAAGTTTTGGGCAACAATTTAATATAGTTCATTATGAAATTCTTGTTGTACAATTGTGAAGTGACATTTGATCGCAGTTCTCTTGTTCTCTCTTTCGCTTTTTTCAAAGTATCTTAAAAGAGTGTGGTTATCTTTACACATATGTTTTACAGTGTCATTTATATGTAACAATCACATTAGGTATATTTTCTGTTCAACATATAACCTAAACTAACTACGCTAATTAATTCCATAACCCAAACAAATAATGATCCACCCGACTCCCCGTCAAACAACGACAAATCGAACGACCGGAACGTTTGCGCACGCATAAAAGCCAACATAATTAAATCGGCCGAGAGCAACTTATCCTTGAGTGGAGCGAACAACGTCTTTTTTCTTCGTCGACATTACCTATTCATCACACGACTCGCTGAAAAGCGACCACTTTGTTATTTATATATCTTTCCGCACAGGTTCTCGTGAAAAAGATCGAGGATCATTTTTCTTCGGTTCCATTAGTGGGCATCGGCCGGCCGAGACGGATATGCGGTCGGGGCAAACATAAACAAAGTAATGGTCCCTGTCTAGTGACAAAGAACATCCCATCAGACGGCAAAGCGGCCGAATCAATACGGATCTGTATGAGGCCTTCGCGTTTGAGAGCCTCCGAATTCGCCCCGCATTAATGTACCCGATAGCAATCGGTCTGAGAGGCCCCGTGCGCCTCTGTGGCACAATGGATAAAGTCAGGATATGAGACTATGGCACATCTTGTGTGCACTGTGCGCATTGTTGTAGCCTCTATCTGGTTCAGGCATCAGCTGTGAATGTATTCAGTGAACGGCAATAATAGCAATCATACTAATTCATCTGTAAAGACGATTGAGTCTGGTACAAGCTAGCAAAGCGGTGTGCATTGTTAGAGTACAATATAGTGATTAGAACATCAATCAACATTTATGACTCATATACCTATTTAAATAATGTATATTTTAAGAAAAACAGATTTCAGTACATGATTCAGTACAGATTTTAGTATTTATTGCTTTATGATTTTTCATTAGACAATCTCACCTTAACTTAATCTAAAACAATAATAATTCGGAATTGAAATATGATAAAAAACAATACATTCACTTCTTAAAAACCTAATTATATCTATGTTGTTGTTGTTACATAGACAAACCGGTAACTAACATTTTACAGGCCTGTACTTTCAATAAAAATGTAATGAAACTTCGCGGTTCCCAATAAATGCTTTGAAGCGTAAAGAATAGATTATTGGTAGACGTTGATTAATGATGATTGAGAATTTGAATATCCAATCGGTTCCTTTGAAAGCAGACGAGGCACCGCGACCGGCGCGCCTTTTATCCCAGAAGGTAGAGACAGATACCGACTTTCAGAGATTACTACAGATACACCCCATTGATGTCTATCAAAACTTGTCTTAGGATTGGATGTTCGTAAATGAAAACAAATATTTTATTGGAAGTTTTGAAAATTTAATTCGTACCATACAAAGAATTCGCATTGTAACAAAAACACAAATCTTCATCTCAATATCATAAAGATATAAACCTAAAACGTTCATCTCTAAATGCACTAAATGTAAATAAATTAAACAAAAGAACTCCAACAAAATTAGATTGCTCGTGGAAAGCTCAAGCCTCGAGTTTCGTAAAATTGATCCTTTGCCCAAACAATCTTTACTTTCGCCTAATTCAACAGTTTTTCCCGGACGTGAAAAACGAGAAATAACTCTGTATTTCAGGCTATACGTTTTGCAACTGTTTGCCTTCGGCTTCTAAATTAATATCGAACTCTGGAAATTTGTAGCAAAATGAAATTACAAATTGGAGGTACACCGTTATGGTGGGCAGCGGTCAAACGCGTTCTTTATCAAAATATGTTTCGTTGATTTAGGAGACAGGCGAAAAAATTGGAATCTCTCCGAATACAGAACAGTTTTACAATTCTGTCTGGCTTACACTTCTTCTAAAAAAACAAACCTTATGGTTACATACACGTGGTTAGTTAGTTAGTTTAGCCGGGCATTTCCCGCACTAACTGCCGCACTCATTACTTAGACCGACACTATTTAAAGATTTCACGAAGAAAACCTTTGCTTAGTTTAAGTAATCATTACTTGTGATTGGGAAATTATACGTTGACGTTATGTTGTGTGTGTGTAATATTTTTTTAATGTGTTTGTTCCAGATTGCACATCATCGTCATCTAGCGGGCTGCTGAGCGGCGTGACGACGGTGTCGGTGGCGGTGACCGGGCTGGACTCGCGGCCGCACTCCAAGAAGGTGCGCCCCAAGCCCGCCTCGCCCAACAGACAGGGACCACAGCAGTGCCAAGTAAGTACGGTATATTATAGTTTAGTATACTGATAAAAAATAAAGATTCCGAGGCAGTGGAGTGAAATTCGACTTGCACTGTAACATGTGACTGATAAGTGCTTTATACCTGTACCTGTATGAAGAAAGTACGTTAGAAAGTTAGTTTATTACTGACTTGTACAATTTACAGTCACGTGGAACTAGATTATGACGTCTCTTAATATTATCGTATTCTTAATTCATTCATACTTAATTCATATACCTTACTAAAGTATCTTTTGATGCTACGAAATAAGATTCCGATGAGTTTTACTTACTGTATACATTCAATTGTTTTACGAAATGTCATGTGACTACGCCAACCGTTTTCCATTAGGATATTGCCGCGTACTTCGCCAACATTTTAAAACAAAAATAAGTAGAACTGTAAAGAAACTTTTTTATCAATTTTAATCTTATCTAACAACATTAATACGAATTCATTTTCAATCGGCTGAACGACGACGACAAATTAATTTCGACTGACTTCATTAACACAAGTAATCACTAGCTCACGATTCAAGGTTTCAATGTAATTAAGTATAAACTTTTTTAATAGCATACTTACTTTATTCACTGTTCAAAATTCAAATTAAAAAAAGAAACGTAGTTTTAACAACTAAGTTTCTTTATAACGAAAATATCAAGTAGCTACAATGTATCGTTGAAAGTGTTAGTTGCTGTCATAAAACAGACTTTATTTTATGTATGTATTGTATAGTTGACGTGACGTCATAGTTCCGGTCCGCATCCGGCTCATAAAGGCCGATGGACCGCGACGATTGCCTCTATTTGTCTTCTAACGGTACAAAGGCTATACAGCCTCATTTGTCTCGCAGACACCGCTCACATTGTCTCCGGTACATTTTCCAATGCGATACCTACCGTGTTTATTTGTGTATTGCATGAGTGGAGATTGTGGAGATCTAGCTTGATTGATTTGTATGGCAATGATATTCTGATAGCAATTATAATTGACTGTTGACAGCGAGTTGAAGGTGGCCTAAAGCGTTTGTTTTGTTGAATATCTATCACTTATTTATTCTCCGATTGTATTAAAGTTTTTTGAATACGCGTCTACTTATGGACTCAGATTCAGATCTACAATAAAATAATATTTTATAGACCAGAGCTCTATTTAGAAAAACTAACGTTTAACTTAGTACTTACGCTCTGTATGCTAATATCTACGGCTTTCAAATAAACTCATATTTACTCTTAATAGCGGAGATACCAAACAAACATAACAGTATTATAACAAGCGCAAACACAACTCATCCCTTTATCGAGAACAACAACAAACAAGAATAAGTATAGAAAAAAGAAAATAAATCTCCAGCAACTCAACTATTCAATATAGAATCCGTACTTATAAAATATAGAGTTCTTTTATCAAACTAAATATACTTTCGTTTGCGTTAGAAAATTCTCTATTTAGTTATCGAAACGGATCCTTTGCACCCAGTTAGGTAACAAGTCGGTAAATATTTACAAACCGTACTAACATACTCCTAATTGGCACTAAGGAACCCCAAACGAACACTAATGAGAAAACATATCGTCTGTATGATTTGGGTGTTAATGATGAAAGGTATTTTATCTTCACTATGTTAAGGAGGCCATACCATATACCCACAGATTTTCAATTCTGATTGAAAGCCTGTCTATTTGTAATGCAGTCTATCAAACATTAGGTACTTGCTGCAAAGGAACCTCTTTATCTTCAAACGTATAGCGACCACGGATGACTGACTAACTTCATTCACCTTATACACTATCATCATATTAAGTGGATATTCCTAACCAGGACTTTCTAACGAACATCTGTCCCATTAGACAAGTGGCAAAATGATTGACGAATAGAAATCGAATGGAATGATCAATTTATGGCGATGACATAATGTTTACTATGTTATCGATGACATATGCCATACATATATATTCCATTTCTATTCGTTAAGCGTTTTGCTACTTGTCTGAGGGGGCTGGTTAGAATATGTTCGATCGATATAATCGATCAACCAGTCGCAGGTTTGTAGTGAGACTGTCTGGTCAGTAAGCTTACTCTTAAATTTAATTCCGACCCAATTGCATTTAAATTGTAAATTTTCGTACTCTTGAACTAAACAGTGGCGCCAAATTGTTTCAATACAATGTGTCCATTGGGAGGAACTAACTAAGGTCAGTCGGCCGTGTGGTATCCGGCCTAGAATTGACCACCCCCTTTCCTCCCGTGGGTGTCGTAAGAGGCGACTAAGGGAAAACCCAGAAGATGGGCAGCAGCGTCTTCTGTAACTTGACCACCAACACTGCGATCCCCAAGCCGCTTGCCAAGCGTGGGGATTATGGCAACACCCCCCTTCTAACAGGAGGAGGCCTTCGTTCAACAGTGGACGCCTTACGGCTGATGATGATGAATGAACTAAGGTCAAAAGATTGACGGCATTTATTTTCAATAAAACTGAATCATGTTTCCGTTAAATCAATATTAATTTTGCATTGGCCTTGTATTAGAATTGGAATTAAATTTTAAAGTTGGCCGCCAGGTTGCTTCGTACAACCAATAGAACAAAGGGTATTTTTGATTAACCCGAAATACCACACAATATTCATAACAACAGTGAATGCTTTATTCACATAAGGTATTATTACCTTGCAATATCGTATTTATACCAACAATTAATTTATCTACTAACTATAAAGTTTTATGAACCTGTTCCTGAAACAGTTCTCTAAATTTTCTCATTTACAAAATGCTTTATTGGAAGCGTTTATAACCCAAAACATTTCATAATTTTGAAACTGCATTCCGTACATATTTTGAGGATGTTGTACGAAGCTTAGAACATAATTACCAGGTTCATGTTTAATATTATTTTAGTAATAGACATTTTATTAGAAAGTAGTTGATATAGAAAGTTTTATACATATTTTTCAAAGACTGACATTTATTCGTGAAGGTTTATGCTACATAGTTATCTTCTATACTTATAATAAAACTGTAGAGAGGTCAATTCTGTACATTGAATATATTTTCAAAATTATCATTGGAGGATAACTGGTGATCGATACTGATGCCAAAAATGCAATTAGTAAATTTTTTGTCGGTCTGTCTGTCTGTCTGTCTGTCTGTCTGTATGTGCACGCATGGGTCAAAAACTACTGAAGGGATTTTAATCAAACTTGGTACGATTGTAGTCCATACTATAGGCTATATAACATAACGCTAAAACACATAGGAGCTGAGCAGTAACGATAAATTTGAAGCAAGTCGGGTGAAAATGCGCTTTCGAGCTCTTATCCTCGCATACGTCGATCATACACCAAAAGTATGTATTACAAAAATGATGGTCTCTAAAAGATCTACAAAAAAGTCCTTAATAGTATATATCTATCTTTTATAAATTAGCCACAATAACGTGTTTAATCGTTAGGCACTTCTTTAAGTGTATTAATAAAATATATAAATATATTGTATTTCACATAGATATATCGTTATCAAACTCCAATATTCAAAAAGTACATTTTAATACCTATTTTATATAAAAAAAATTAAGAAATCGGTTTATAAGATATAGATGAAGTAAAACTTCCAAATCACGCCGCGCCAGTATGGGTACGGCTATACGCATGTACGCTGCATTTTTAAAAAGGGTGGGGGCGTTCTCGCGCCACCTTTACTCACATTGTCACTGCTAATGCGAACGGACGTGGTTCTTATTGACTCTTTGGATCTTCTTCGTATCGTATGGTTGATGAATAACCTGGTGTCAGAGTTTAAACCGCCTGTAAGCCTCTGACATGGCTTTACACACCGTTGAAAAATATCTCAGGTGTGCCGGTTTCCTCACGATGCAGAACAAAAATTACGGTCTTAAATAGATTTTTAAAAGGCAGCGTCATATATTGACATTCTAGCAGCAAGATAGTTTTTTATCCTGTGTAATTCGGCTGAGTGTACACTGTACAGACTTATTCGCCTTCGCCATGACATTCAAAATCAACCATTACCATTGACTCACGCAGCCTTAAAGCAGCCTTTAATATTATGAATACTTAGCTGCTTCTTACACGCACACACAATCGTACGACGCTTACTCTTAGGTCACGAGTTCTCTATACATTTTGTCTGTTGAGATACTGTGCCGGATTCATGGCAATAGGCTCGCCCCCTATTACATTGGGATCTACACCAAACCTAGCGAAATATATAGCGATAAAGTGGGAGTAGGTACAATATGTGCACCTCTGCCTACGCCTTCGCGGAATACAGGCGTGTCGTTATGATATGTTTTATAACAATATTTTTTTTATAAGAGTTAACTGCAATAGTTTACTATTCGAATAAACCGACAAACAGACAAAACATCCAAAATAATAAAAATGGGTTGTATTGTATTGTATAGGTTTCTTTTTTCTTAAATAAAACGTCGCCCCACACTAGGAATTTTGGCATCGGTGCATTTCACAAACTTAATATATCACATACACGAACACCCAGACTCAGGACAAACATCTACGGATCACACAATTTTTTTGCGGGAATCGAACCCACAACCCCTAGCACAGCAGTCCAATCGCTTAGCCACTGCGCCAATCAGGCCGTCACGGTTGTCTTTTATCCTTGGCATTTTTTTTTCTACAGTAGTTTCAATGTACAGGAACTCAGAAACGCACAAAACGGATTTATTTATGTTCTCTTCTTCAGTTATATATTATTTTCAATAGACTTTTTGTAACTTCCGTAATTACCGTTCAATTTTGCGGTTTTTTTAAATACCGAAAGTATTCTTAGTTAAATAAGTGGTTTAAAGATTTTTAACCTTAAAAAAGCCTGCCTGGTAGGTATTTTTTTCTGTTAAAAGTTCAATTTACTACTGGTGTTTTATCCGAAATACACGCGGACGAAGTCGCTGGCAACAGCTATACATGTAATAAAATAGTACGGCATGGCGTAAAAACTACTAAATCGAATTCGCTCAAACATAGCTAATATATTAAAAACAATTTAAAAATACTTTTGCTGTTTCCGAATTTCCACGCGGACGGAGTCGCGGGCACATCTAGTTATAAATAAATAGTTGTCCAACACATTTTACATGTAAGAGGCATACGAATATTTAGAGGATTAAAATATTGATTTTCTAAAGAAGCTCTAGTATGTCTCGGTCTCGATTTACGATGTAACCACACGGCAACATGAATATTTTAAAATTTTGTATCTGCAGAAACATTTTAATTTAATATTTACAACTAACGCATGATTATAGAATAATACTAGCACTAAAATATGGCGCAGCATATTAATAGGCGGTATGTATTTTTATACATTTGTATAATGTCATTCGATATATTTCTTGTCTTAAGTGATTTTAATTACGGTATTTTACCAGAATAATTTAATTTAACAAATTTAAAATAAATAAAAGAGAGGCCGCCCGAACAGGGACTTGAACCCTGGACCCTTGGATTAAAAGTCCAATGCTCTACCGACTGAGCTATCCGGGCTATAGTGTGGTGGGCGAAATAACGGTTCAGATAAAAAGTCAATGACCTCATGTAACCTAGAATTGTTATCGCAACATTAGATACTGATAGTTTCCCGCTACACATAGCAAATTTTTTGTATGTTTATGTAACACAAGTAATTTTTACTTATGTTGAATATTCATATGACGTCGACTCATTTTACTTAAGGTTGGCTTAATGTCACACCGAGTCATTTATTTAAATTTGTAACACGTGTATCAATAAAAACGTAGTAAAGGATTGATAACACATTACATTAAATAAATAGTTTATCGGTACTAGTATACAATTCAATTTAATTATCACTTTGGTATATACAATTTTGTTGTTAACCACAGTTCTATGAACCACTATGTTACACATTTATAGATTAACCGTTCAGAGCCGTGTGAATGCAGGATTGTAGAACTAACCTTAAAAGGGCTAAGTGTTTCATATCCGGGCTTGTATTGCACGCTACCGCCGGCGCCGGGTGAAACACGGTTGAAATAAATCACGAGTTTCGTTCTTTTCACGGAAAGTTCCGAAGACCGGGTTTATGTAGCGTGCAATACTCGTAACACGTCTAAAGCCACGTAAAATACACGTAGCAAGATTAATCAAAAGAAAGAAAAATGTTTTTAAAGTGCAATTTTAGTTAGGTAGGCAGGTGTTTTCTCATGTATAATGTGACGAGCCTATATTTATTTAACGGGCCCACAACGAGTTCTTGCTTCTTACGGCTCGTGTTACTAGGAAATAAATGGAATTGTATACTTATTTCATCACCCCACGCGGCGGGCATTCTAAATCATTCTCTATGTGTTGGTATTTGTTACGACACAAATCACCATAAAAATAACGTATACAAGAACTACAGGATACAATAACTGTTACCAATAAGAACGGCATAAGTGAGATGAGATTACTGTGTATCAATACATGTATAAGTAACTTTGCATATACAATACATACATCTATTGATACAAAGCTACGCGTCAGCAAATTTCTAGGTCGATTCTTGACCGCAGCTTTGTCTTCGGTTGTGACACACAGTGATGAATAAATACTTAGGGAATGTATGTTACTTTATTTACGGTTAATAAGAAGTCCACAAAGAAATATAAGCTACATCAAAAATAGAATCCTTTAAAACTGTTATGATTAAAAAGACCACTATTGCGAAAGTGCTTCTAAATGTATTAAACGTACTTCCAACAAATTGGTACCTACTCCAAAACTCGTCTTTACAATCCCGCTTCGCTCTACTCAGACGTAAATGTACTTTTTTCACACCCCTAAAAATTGATGTTCATTGTTATTTTTATTACGGCTTATTACTAAGAGGCCTCTTAGAAGGAACTCATTTACAAATTTGAAAGTACATAAAAAATTATTGTTGCCTACATCTATAGACGTGGTATGATCGAAAATGTGTTTGTAGGTCAGCCGAATATCAACAAAGGGGATAAAGAACGTCGCAGGCGAGGGGTTGGGCGGCTGTTACCAGCAATACTAATATTTGTGGACCGTCCTGATTTTAGTTCGGTTTCTGACGCGTTTGCTGTTTATGTTGTTCTAGTATGTTTAATAAATTACTGCTTTTGTTTATTGATCTATTTTATCAGTACCGTTCAATTAAATATTCAAGGTGGATGTATTTTATTTCTGTAAATAGTACCTATTATACATACAAATTAAGTATTTGTATATCAATATTCAACGAAAGACTTTAGTGTGGTAAACCGGGTACAATTAATACTGTTTAACAACTGTATAAAAATACTTCAGTCTCAACTAACAAATCCTTGATAATTTTATACCACTATCCTAAAATTGGATCTTAAATACCTGGTCACAGCAAGTGGGGTGGTCCCCTACTCTAAAGGAAAGTAGCGATTCATCATAGCTCGCGAACCCTCACACGGCGTAATTGCAGACTTTCGAAATGGACTGATATTCCAACTTATATTTATCTACGATGTTAAGTAGCTAAATGTTTTAAGTGGATCTAAGTTAAGTTTTAGCCAAAAGTAAAGTGGATTTACGGAGTTAAAAGCAGTAACTTTAAAAACTTTTTAATATATTTTTAGGATAAGTTTTAATAGCATTCCATATTTTTCGGGAAAAAAATGTGTAATATTTATTAACTTCTGCTGATTTTACATATATGTAGTACTTGCCTTCATACACAAACACACACACACACAATGTATTACATTTACTGCTTATACTTAAATCAAACAGGATAATTAGTGCAACAAACGTTTGTAATCCGAAAGCGACGCTCAACACGTATTAGTAATAAAATATTGATCGGAACGATGGCAATAAACAGTAACAATAATCTCTAAGGACCATTGTTATGAGCCCTTTTCCCTTTTACGTTTACTTATTAAGGTACAAAGACTGGTTCTTGACTTTGTGGATAAAAGGACAAAGCTTTTTGGGTCTTAAAATAGCAATAAAATGGGTCGCAACTAAGCTTATAACGAACAATGTAACATTTTAATCTATTCAGTCTTACTTCAAAACTATATACGCATATAAAACTTGAAGTAGTTCACGAACGTCACACGGAGTCGCCATTGCTTTAAAATTCCTATTAAAATTTATCGGTTCTGATAAAAATACAACCCCAACTTTACAGCTTTGCAGCCTTGATCGTGACCTACCTAGCCAATTCTCGAAGTTTCGATGACCTAACCCAATATATAAGGCAAACTTCTGATAGCGGCCTCGTCGAGATTTCAGCCGATATTCCTAATTGAGCCAGCGAGCTAATAGCTATGATGGTCCCCGCCAATTAAAGCTTATTGATGTCGTTCGCTGTAGATCTTGCGACGACCCTCGTCTCGTTTTAACCCTATCTAACTCCCTTGCTAATAATTAATCAAGCAATTAAGCAGATCTGCAAAACGGAGCTGTATATTTTCGTCCTTTTATGAAGCGTGCTAAACAAATAATGGGGCAAGATAAGACGCTGTTTGTCTTATAATAATTGATGAGAATAGTAGTCGATAATATAAGGTCAAGTGTTACTGGTAGGATTTTTACCAAATTATAACGTTGTCTATTTTCCTATTAAGTATTTAAAAATGAATTGCTATTCAGTCTCGCTAAAACTCGAGAACGCCTGGACTGATTTGCCAAATTTTAGTCTTGAAATATTAGTGGGAGTCCAGTGAAGCTTAATATGGTTAATAGGCGTAACGAAGTTTGCCGGGTCAGCAAGTAATAATATATAATATTGAATGCTGCCTCTATCTGTCTATAATTTATGGTGACTTACAAAATATGTGTGACGATTACGAAATCAATTTAGTAATCTGATTTATTTATTGTCCTGCACACACGTCATTGAATATGTAAATATGAGAAATAAAACTTATCGAACAATACGGCATCTTAATGAAAACTTCCTTTGACATTATTTCAGAGACATTAATTCGACTTCAGAAGTTAGACAATTTCATAGATTGATATTATAATTGAGATTGAATGGGTTTTACAGCAAATTAACGCCGAGACGTATTTGAAGATCGAGATAAATCTGATGTTGATTAAGATATATAAATATAGGTATACCTACTGGTATTAATATTATTAAGAGAAGACCTTTTCTTTTAATAATAAATATTATACAAATACAGTCCTTTAAAATATGTATCTAGGTACCTATTTTTAATATTATGCATGGGTATAGCGTATATTTGTGTGTGTATTGCGCTCCTAATATTAACAAGCTTGTTAAGACAGAATCAAATACATACGGATCCCACAAGAGAGATTAGTGTCAGCTGATCACCACATTACGACGATCAGAACAAGAACACGTGGAAATTAATTAGCATCCCTCGAGACACCTCCCTTTATAACGTCAATCACTTAGATACTACCAAAGAGTATGTATAAGACAATGTATAGACTATACGTTATAATAGTCTGTATAAATATAAACAGACACGTGAACAATAATAGTATTATCTAAGAACTAGACTCATCCCGCAACTTCGTCTGCGTGGATATTTTTCTTGTAAGTATTCTCCAGAATTAAAGCCTATGTCTAGCCTGAAAATAAATATTAATAATGTCATTTTTAATGTGTTTAATATTTGTATAACTAAATAAAATGTATAAAAATATATGACGAATGTTATCAGAAAAGTATATTTTATCTGTGCCTTTTCCCCGTCACTCCGATGTGGCGCGAAGCAAATATGCCATGGCCAATTTAGTATAGTGCGCCGAGCGAAATGCAAGCGGTCAGACATGACAACACCAATATAGGGGAAAACGCACTAATACGGTTATTCAGAATTTCGGCCCATAATCCGCTTTACATAAAAACAGGCTTATGCACATCTGTGGAACAGAGATAAAACTCGTGAGTGCTGAAACCTGTGATTTCTAGGTTTTTTAGACCCCAATTCGGCATACGGTATTCAGTTGCGTGTGAAGTTGTCCATATAAAATATGAACATTTACAACTAACTATAGTAGGCATAACTTACCCAATTGATGACCTAAAATATCCTGTTGGTTTTTCATACATTATGTCGAATTGTCATCCTGTTTTTCGATTTGTCTATGGTGGGAGGGGCTGTGGCAGATTGATTCCCAGATAACTTAGAAGTTCAACAACCCGAAAAGGATAAAATTGTCTTGTTGTGAATAAATTGTTTAGGCAAATATAAATACACATAAATAGCACACTTGTATTTATTAAGACATCATTGTGTATAAACCTGCTGTTGTTCAGCGACTTTGTTTTAAAAAATAAGTATTTCACCCAATTGGAAATTGCTAGCTGTTCGCCAAAAGGGCGTCCAAGTCTTATCATACTTTAGTCGTAATTTACAACACTCAGGGGAACACTCCTTTTCTCCGGAAAGCAAGTACGTATAGTGCACGCAAAACTTTATGGGCCTTCTCAAGTTAGGCTCGAATCGAAAACAGCGCAGGTACCTCAAACAATTTCTCTCTCTGTCTTCTTCAACGTCCTATAAAACCTGGAATTGCGCAAGCTCTCGAAGCTAACATCCGAGAGCTCATACAGTTTTGCGCGCACTATACCCATACAAGTACAAGCATAAAGTTGTTTCACGATCCGTAAAACGAAGTGAGACGTGGTGCGAATGACTAATACCATTTAACTTCACGCCGTTATTGTCTACTATGTGCTTGGAGCACAACTGTTCCATGCTTCTCACATTCGGTAGGAATTTGTTGTTTGGTTTCAAATGATGTAACTTGAGAAGTCTATCCTAATTTGTTAACCCTATATTTAAGGAGATTTAATGGTAAGGATATTACGCTTTTATTACATTAATATTACTTGCCTGCTACTTCTTCTGACGCTCTGTCTTTTTCGGAAAAAATAGCATATTTGTTAAACCAGGTTCTAAACTACCTATGTGCTAAATGTTATTAAAACCCTTTCAGGCGTTTAGGGAAGTTTGTGTAAGAACCATCGAAACTCATGAATTTTCAGTAGGATTTAAAAAAAAAATACTATCGCGTCACAGCAATAAATGAGAAGCATCTATGTCAAAAAAGAAAGGGGGCAAATACCAGCCTATCTATCCAGAAATGGATGAGTCGATGCCTAGATCATTAATTTGAACTATAAAATATCACATACACACACACACCCAGACTCGGGACAAACATCTGCGGTTTGCACAAATTTTTGTCCCGTGCGGAATCGAACCCGTAACCTTTAGCACAGCAGTCCAATCGCTTAGCCACTGCGCCAATCAGGTCGACAATCATTCATTTGTTTCAAATTAAGCAAAATTGCCAACCCGCAGTGAGCTAGCGTGGTGATCAATGCTCAATCCTTCTCTAACGAGAAGAGGCCTTTGCCCTGCAGTGGGACAGTTATAGGCTGTTATTATTATTATTATTGAGCAAAATTTTACATGAGTTGATTAACGAATACGGTACGGTATTAAAATTGTTTAGGCACCGTATTATTAATTTGTTAGGAGTTCACACTGTATTATTACATGTAATGAACTCCGCAAGTCTTATTGTTTCATATTCATATAGATATTACGCACGGTAAGAGAAACAATTTCGGCTTACATGATACGAAATTCTCAATCCAGTGCCGTCTTATATGTTCTATTTGAAATACAACGTATTGTGAGCTCATAATAAATGAGTATTAGTTATCAGTCATGTTAACTGGTTGTCTGTTTATAAAAAAGGTTACTTACAAAATATATTGAAAAAGAGAAAATTAAAACCTCATATTAGTGTCTAACTACATAGGTACCAAACATTATTCAGTAAATGTTATCCAAAAAAGGTAACCAATTTCTAGCTTATCTCTTTCTACAAACTGGTAAACAAAATACTGATCCAGGCACAAGTAATACTGCATATTTTTTTGTGGCTAACGTCCATAAGTGTACCTTGAGGCTTTAACCGGGTGGACTTGAGTCGCGGTGGACCTAATGCCCACTGAGCCGACCGTTTGGGTGCCTGCCAGCTCGATAAGCCACAGCACCTGATATAACATAATATATTTCGTATTTAACCCCACTTTTAGAATGGCTAGCAATTATTAGAGAAGAAATTGTCAGCGGTTTTATGAAGATTTTATAAAAGAACCAATAATTGTATTGACCTACATCTTCTAATGAAAAACAAAAGAAGCGATTGCACTTGCACAATAAGTTACCTAAATTTCTTTCAGTCCAAATAATAAAACGACAATGTTAATTGTCATTACACAATAATATCAAATTTATCATCATCATCATCAGCCGATAGGTGTCCACTGTTGAACAAAGGCCTTCCCCTTTTAGAAGGGAGGGGGGTTGCTATAATCCCCACGCTTGGCAAACGGCTTGGGGATCGCTTTATTTTTATTTTTTTTATAAATGGTCTGCCGCAGGCAGCCTCGAGGGAGGCTTTTTCTGCTTTACCGGACTATTGGGGATCGCAGTGTTGGTGGTCAAGTTATAGAAGACGCTGCTGCCCATCTTCAGAATTTTCCCTTAGTCGCCTCTTACGACACCCACGGGAGGAAAGGGGGTGGTCAATTCTAGGCCGGATACCACACGGCGTAGATTAAATTAGGTATTGAAAACTGAGATAATTAATCATTTTTATCTTTATTTATCAGTTTACAAAAAAGTTAAGTTGTGTGTAGGTACATCTTACTTCACATATGTAAAACTTCATAGGTATGTATGTATACCTATTTAACTAAATCTTAAACTTTTACCTGGAAGGAACAAAACTGCCTCTGCTGAAATAGATGAAACTATTTCTATATCTACGAATTTCATCAATTCTCTCAAAGAAATAAACTAGTAGATACCTAATATATAATACCTCAGTCTGAATTCATAGCACTATAAAACAATACTATTCAGAACATCTAAGGACATCACTTCGAGAAATTGAATACCTTGATTTCATATAAGGTCACACGTTACAGCAATCTATTGAAGAGCCCTCAAGGATACGTAGCTCTGTCATATTACTACTATCACTTTACAAGAATTGCTAGATTGGAACCAATAAATCTAGTTAGATCTAGTGTAAAGTCACGTTCAGAATAACGGCTCCCCTTTGTATGTTTCGCCAATCTCAAAGACATAGTACAGACATGAATAAGTTTGATGGAGAGTAACTAGCGTACCGTGAAGACGTCTAGTATTCGAAATATAACTTTATCACCCCTACGAGTGATTTAATGCAAGTTCCGCGCCTGATACAGTTACGATAAATTAACTATAACTATATTGTAATTATCATCATAGTATTTTGGTAGGAGAGTTAGTGGATCATGCATATTTGACGTTTCACTGATATTCTGACCTTGGAGATATGTAATGTTTAATTTAAAGGTTTTTTTTTTTTAAAAGAGCTAAGATAACAGCATCACGAAATGTGTTTCATTAAGTAGGCTACCTACTTTGTTTGTACGTCAAACACACTAACCAAAAATATACTTGACAAGTTTTGCGAATCTAATCGCCGCTTAATTAGGTTAGATGATATCAATGTGAACCGCACTTTACAGCTCCCACACAGGCTCACTGCAAAGAGTCGTGTAACGCTTGGACGAGCGCCAAACCGCGTCAGGTAATCCCCGAAATGCTCGCGGTCATGTCCACAGACTATGCCCCGATATTTAGTTCACTAAACTGGCGAAATCACCCCGCATTGGTACTGGTTACAATTATTAGAAGCAATTCGAGCCTGACAGTGCTACGCGCAATTATGTATCGATCCCGTAATTGGCTATTTGTGTGGTTGTAAACGAGTTTAGTGCTGTCCCACTGTTGGACACGGCTTACTATTTTGTTTCTTAATAAACATTAGCTGAGTTTCCGTACTAAAGTCCTCGGGTAATCGCATCTAGTGAGAGGGAATTAGTCTTCAAAACAAATTAAAGTCTTATAGGGTAGCTGGAACGTGTATTATGTACTAGGTTGAGACAGAAGCTCGTACATGTATTGACCGACGTGCGCTACAAAGACCTTTAACAGATTAGCTTTGATGGATATTCGGCTTATGGGGAAAGCGAGTGTAGAATGACTGACTCAAGTGAAGATAGTTCACTTCATGTTGAGGTAACAGGGATTATTTTGAGATACTTTACACCTTCCCACCATTCATAAAAAATTACAATTTTAAACCAAGGATTAAATTATACCTGTCATTGTCGTTTACATACAAAGAATAGAAATGTCAATATGATCCACGTTTATGAATAAGAGGGACAAAGTTTACCGTATGAGGTTTAAGATGAGGCATGTTTTCGTTTCTTCAGTGTTGAATGTACAAACAAATTAACTGGTTATTAAATCCCATAAGCATTCTCATTAGTAAATGTAAGTCTCATTAGTATATAAAGTATATTAGAAACCCAAAACCTGCCCTAAACGAGACACATATTTATTAAGACGAATTTGTAGTATAAATAGCACAAGGAACGCTCTTTATAAAAAAAAACATTCCTCATCTTACCAATGCCCTCATATTCCTTGACAGAGCTTTTCATAAACACACCCCTTCTTTAAAGACCCTCAGTGAGTGTCCATTCATCCGGACCTCACTTTGCTCATTAGATCGATGTCCAATTAATTTCCTATATGAAGTTCGTACAAATGATCCCCTCCATTATACGGCAAACGAATTGTCATGAAATGCGCATCAATCAATGTTGGATTTAAAAAAGAAAAATGTTTTATTTTGCTCATAGCCAATATATATTGTATTTGTATGGAGGCGTACATTAAAGCCTGCTTAGATGATTCCTATGAATCTGATTAATAATAAAAATGAATAGAATAGTAGGCTTATTGACAGTTAAAAAAGTTTCCACAGTTTCCAGTGTACAATATAATGGGCGTGTCCATTATTGTCTACCACGAACTTCATAGTTGAATATCAAGAAATTATATAATTTTTATAAGCTACTAAAGGTAAGAACCCCGAGACAACATGCATTACAGTAAAAAGTTCCTTCCTCCCTTAATCACCAATAAAATACGTGAAGGCCCACAACGATGGCCTTTAAACAATAAATTCGACTCACCTATATAGAAGTTAGCTGGTATTCAGACAAAGGCTATAAACGTGCCAACTTCCCCGATCCGTTGATAAACGCTGCTCCCAATTTGAAAGTTTCCGAGAGTATTGGAGGTCTGGGGCCATGATCGTTAGATATGTGCTCAAATTTCCTGGACTCGTAAACTATATATTCAAGATTTACTCGAAATTAAGGTTACATTCGAATGTTGATCTGAAAGATTGTGATGAGGTATATTGAAAAGGTTTGGTTTAAATGTACAAATTATTGACTGTTTCTAGGAATATAATTGCATTTCTGCTAAGCAAATCTATATAATTGATACATGAAACGAAAACTCCAGAAGCCTTTTTAAAGTTTAAATGAGAAAAAGTACAGAAAGCTAAAATTTAAATCATAATTACGGTAAATTTACACCTCAGGGTGAGCTCTACTATGTTATAAATCTCTAGTAGAGTACATAAGCAATCACGGTCATAGATAACAAACACCATTTCCTCAAGAGACCCGTCAGCGATTCCTTTAAAGGTAAACACGTGCGGTGATAGGACTTTTGACAAATTCACATTACGCTCCCGATTGTCTGTGACCGAAAAAAGTCAGTTTTATTGTTTTATCACACGGACAAGGAAATGTGCGACGGTTAGTTAAACAAAGAAAATGGTTTTCGTTTTCGCAATAAAAAATTATGTAACGTATCGGTCTTGAATCAATTCGGACGGTGCAAAAAAAAGCGAAAATAAAATGGCCGCGCAATAAAAATATTTCACTGGAATAGTTTGTTGATCGAGGAGGCAAAGGGTGGATATTTCCGAGTAATATTATTGATATTTTGTTGTCTGACTCTCCTGCAAATATCTTTCAAGTGTAAGACCGAGTTTAAAATTAATCACGAAGAATTGGTTTGTGTGTTTATTTATTTTATCAAAAACTTTTTATTTTATCAAAAACCATTTTTATTATTACGACTCAAAAATATTATATTCTGTTTTGTTAGTATATTTTATTAAACTAACTACGAATTTTTCATTAATAGTACCTAATCAATAGTATTAGGTGGTTTACGCTAGCAGAATAATCGACAGATTAGTTATAATTATAGGGAATATTAATTCATTCAAATCAAGGTATTTAAATTAAGTACTTTGTAAATAATAAGGGTAATATAAAATAATTTTGAGTTGTCACTAGTATAGTCAGCGCTTATAATTAAAACCTAAGTTCTATATTTCTGGCAACGTATCATGTCACTATTTAACTGAAATATTTCAGAAACAGACAGCCAAAGTTGTGAATTTTTCGCTGGTAATAAAAATAGACAAGCATCCTACTCCACCCCGTCAGGTGTATGAGTACATCTGCAATAAGCGACGCCCGCGGCTTTGCCTGCATGTCAAAAACGACTAACACAACGAACTCGTTTTATCACTCAAAAAGGATTTGCAGCTAACTCACAGAGCAGAATTGTTAATATCAACGTGAAAATATCACGTAACTATTCGACATTACAATCTGTTTGCAGTTGTGTACGTATGCATCAGTAGTAGATATATATCTACTACATAATGCTTTACGTAATAAAGCCGTGTGGTATCCGGCCTAGAATTGACCACCCCCTTTCCTCCCGTGGGTGTCGTAAGAGGCGACTAAGGGAAAACCCAGAAGATGGGCAGCAGCGTCTTCTGTAACTTGACCACCAACACTGCGATCCCCAAGCCGCTTGCCAAGCGTGGGGATTATGGCAAAACCCCCTTCTAAAAGGAGGAGGCCTTCGTTCAGCAGTGGACGCCTTACGGCTGATGATGATGATGATGATGATGAATGCTTTACGTATAACAAAAGAACAAGATGATGATAGAGATAGTGCATTAGGCGACAGGGGTACGCCAAGATCGCAGCTAATAATACCCGTGATGCCTACTGACCCCTTTAAGAAACCGGCGTTACTTATTATAATTATAGTGTAGGTACACATTTAGCACATTCTAAGAACAACAACTACCCTTAGACATTTTCGAAAAAAGAATATCAGAATTTAAACTACAAAATACCGTTCTAAATCTAAATAAAGCAAGATGAAAATTTCAAAATACAACTTAAAATCACATTGTCTGGCTATTTTGCATCATATAAATAACGCGTGGTTACAAAGTGTAGCATTTTTCTTCTCGCGCGCCGAGACGGTCGCCTTTCCATCGCCAAGACGTGTTTGTTTTGAACCGCTGCGCTGTTGCCATTTGTCACTAGCTGCCAGCTATTGTCTTCCATTATGAGATATTTTCCTTCGAAAGTAGGAGTTTACTAAATTACTTACTGCTACTATTGAAATTGTTAATTTTGCGTGCAATTGTTGCATGTTTTATGACTGTAAAAATATGTTGTGAATTTATCGGCTTTACTTAATGTGGCGGTCTAGGAAATGGACGCGGATTTCTGTAGTTCTTCGTCTATTTATCCCCCGTTAGGTTTAAAGGGTACCGAATTACCGAGCTATAGGCTACTTACATTATTTAGTTGTAGACCAAGTCGTGTCTCTATATCTATAAACGTTGAAATTTTATAATCAAGTATAAAATATCTAGTCAATAATGTCTATTTTCCGTTGTAAATTTCAATTTGCCGTAAAAACCAGCGCATCTGCAACAAAAAAGCAAAACGTAAATTAAGCTTGTACCTTGCAGAAAAAACTAAAAAATATTCCGTACAGCAGTAACCCTGCGGAACAAAATACAATTCGACGTGAAAACCAACAATAGACGTATTCGACAGGGGTTTACCAATGGAAACATGAAAGAAAATCTCAACACGTGAATACCCCGGATTATTTGGCAACGAGTGCCCTGAACGTCATAACTACTTTTTTATACGGGCAAGGATTACCGATACAAGCAGCCCAAATTTTACATAAAGACTCATTGAAAAATGAAACTTAAATTTTGTTTTTGTAGACTGCCCCCTGGCAGTCTACAAAAACAAAATTTAAGTTGTAACAAAATTTAAATTTAGTTTAAATGAAAGTACAAAATAGTGGTTCGGATTTTAATATATTTGTATTTCATGCTGCCAGTAGCAAAATATCGAAAAACATTAAAAAAAAATTAAAAGCTATGAACTTTTTATTGAAATACAAAACAAAATACACAAGCCTAGCACCCTTGCTAGGCTTGTGTATTTTGTAATCCGAACCACTATTTTGTACTTTCATTTATTTGTGATTCGCAAAGCTTTATAAAATGTAACGAGAATTTTTCATAACAATTTAACTGGATTTATTTATAAAAAGGGATTAGGGTTTTAAAGTTAACTATTTAATGTTATCGTTATTAGCACTGGAACTGGGAGTAGATATAAGTAAGTGACATGCCTCGATACAAAATCAATCTAATTGATCTCTAGATTATTTAATGTAAGTTCCACGATACAAACCATGAAAGACCCGAAGTAAACCTTAACAGCGCCTTAAGCCGTGCCCAGATCCCCACTTAGGGGAGCTCCTAACTTGCAGCTTCTCATTTTATAGTTTAAGCTTAGCTAAAGGCCTTACGAGTGTCCATAAATCTAATTTAGCAGAAAAACAAGGTAACGAAGCCATTTAAAATGGAAGGTGAGCCAATCTTATATGTAGATAATTATCACGCCTTTTTTCTCAAGGCGTAGGCTGCGATATACAAACACGTTTCACAAAACACGTTCATGTAACTGAAAGCGACCTATTGACAATTACCAGGCAGAAAATTAGTAGTGCCTTAGAGTAACCAAGAAAATAATTTAGTTTGTAATACTTCTACAGGCTATTCCACTAGCCTATCCACAAATAACTGGACCACCACTCAATTTACCAGCAATCATAAATTCAAAGTTAAATCCGGCCTATTAAACGCAGACAAAACGGTCGCCATCCAACTACCATATTACTACGTCATTAGCGCAGAATGTATCGTAAAGCCAGAGTTTTAGTACACAGCACTACAATATGTGAACACTGATAAATAAAACGACTCAGTAACGTCGGTCACATAAAAATCGGGTTCTTGTCGACACCGAACTAAAAACACCTTTTTATTATAATACTGAAGGAGGGACACAAATAACAAGCACACAGCGCCTCCAATCGTCCTCGCAATACGTGACTGGTTTACTAGTTCGGATTCTTTAAATGAATTAGTAACTTTCAATCAATATTATTAATACTAATTGGGATTCAATTAACGAACGTCGACGATTATAGCCGGCTGTGAATACTGAGAGGCTCCTAATTAGAAGGGACTGTGCAAGTGTTTTATTGCAGAGGCCTGTCGCTGGATAGGCGACCTTTTTACACATAAAAGCTACTTTTTGGCATCATTACGCGATTTCAGTAAGGCTTATGACATAATCGTTAGGCTATTTCCAATTCAACCATGCATTTGAGCATATATATTATACGTTTGTAAAATGTACGTGCATGTTCGGAACCTTTCTTCGAGTATGGGTACGTTATATTTTCAAAAACCGACAAATGTCTAGTTTTGTTCTTAAAAAATCAACTAATACGTAACTAATTACTTTCACTTCATTTGTTACTTCGACACATAAAAAGCCGTTGATTGACCTGTAATTATTTATACACACTTCTTTCACAAAACCTCTCGTCTCACGTCCTAAAACACGCTGCACACGCATGCTGACGGTGACACGTGACCAACATACATACCCCAAATCAGCGTAAACGGAGTTGTAACGAAATCGTAGGGATATCAATAGTTCCTAATTGGTGGAGACGAACCGTCGATCTTGGAAGAGGAACGTCATCCAATTAGCGAGTGACTGAGCTTCGAACGTGAGCCGCAAAATGGCGCCTTTAGATTGGCCCTATCGCCCTATCTAATAGCCGATGTTGGGCAGACGTGGGTGTTACTTATTGGGGATTGTTGATGAATTTTAGTTGTGAGTGTTGATTAGGCTGTAGTTGACAAGCATTTCGTTGTCTCGACATAAAGTAGGTAGTAGGTTAACCAAGACGCATATTTATAATGTAACAAATTTACTTTTCAATATTTGCCTTTACTAGATTATATTCTGGCGCTACACAATATTTAACTAAAGGCCTATTGTAAGGTTTCGTCAAAAGCCAGGTCTAGTCAAGCCACATTTCATCCTTTTTCTTGTCTTCGCTTAAAGATATATTTTCCAGTTGTAATTCATTGTTGTTACTGTATGCTAAATGAGTCAAAAGAATACAATATATATAAGAACATACGTCTACCATCAAAATGCAAAAGCTCTAACAAAATATTCCATTGTTTTCCAAACAGATAATGAAATACATATTTTTTCACGCAGAAGCAGGTTCTATAAACAAAGGGCGCTCATCCCACTTTCAATTCAATTCGCGGTAACGTAAATCCAAGCGATCGGGGAGAAAACATCGCCAGATTATGTTAAGGACTCGCTCTATGAAACATATTTATTTGTAAGTGTCTCTATTATTGAAATATTATAAACCATTCTATAGTTCTCTTTTGTAGAAATGTTAAGTATTGTTACGTACGGAACTTTGTATGTTTTCTATTTTTATCCCGCAACATTAATACTTCATTAACAAGAGGTCATCAATCACTTGGTAGGTTCAGAAATATTATTAATAAAACCATGTAAGTAGCATGTAGAGTGTAGGTATCTCCCCTTTGTGGATTTGGATCTGGTTTGATTTTCTTTTTTTTAGAATTAAGTTACAAATATATATATTATATATATTTTTAGTTTTAATAATAGAAAGAAAGAAAAAAGAAAAAAGAAAGAAGTATGTCAGGATCGTAGCAAATGGAAATCCGTGGTCTCTGCCTACCCCTCGTGGAAATAGGCGTGACTTTATGTATGTAATAATAGAAGTATAGTATAGAAGGTAGTATAAAAACAATCGTGTTTGTATATAATGTAAAATGTAAATTCAGTTACAAATTTGGTTTAACCTCATTGTTGTTTAATATTGTTAATAATTAATAAGATTAATTTTTAACTTTTAGTATTGATTTAGATTTTTTTTTTTTTTCTTAGAATTAATTTATACATGATGTGCTTACCTGTAAGAGATTGATACATTAAGTCTATTGGATGTTTCTTATGTGTGTATGAGTGTAATCAATTGTTATTGAGCCAAATAAATAAAATAAAAAATAAGGGTAGGTACTGCTACTACAGACAGTAATCTTGTTTTGAACTAAATGGTATTAATCGATTTAAGGTAATAATCTTGCATTTAGTACATTGTTCTTTCTACCAGCTGCCAAGAAACCAATTAAAACGAACGCAACCAAGATAAAACACGTAATATAAAAGTTAAAGCTTCAATAACATCGCGCAGATTCGTACCTGCTTCTTGCTCCAGCTCACGCCTCGCAGGGGTGTCCCAAATCCACGAGATTAAGTCATCGAAAAATTTGAAGCGTGCGCGGCGCGCGCCCTCGCGGCTTAGCACAAGGTGCGATCCGTAACCGCGTCGCACTTTCCATTGACGATGTGTCGCCGAAAAAACGGATTTAACAGCTTTACGAGGCTCCAGTTATTGGAATGACAGCTTTGCTGACTATGGATTTATTAGGAGTTTGTTTTTTCTGGATAAGGAGGAGTGTGCTTGTGCAAGCTGATAGCATTTTGCTTATAAGAAGGCTTTTTTATTTTCGTCTCGAACGGAAGATTTTTTTTCTTGCTTCGACAGTTTCGTCTACGTTTCGACAAGAAGAATATAATTATATATTATTAAGAATAATTTATTGCTCAAAAACTTTTTATTTTCGTCTTATAGGATAGAGTTAACGTCGATGTCCGTGCTAGTATACCCTGTCCGACAGGCACCAAAAGAAGACTATGTAATTTTCAGAATAATAAAATAATTTCATATTTTTGTTTAACACCAATAAAATGTACAACCAGTTTAATATCCGGAAAAAAAATATATCAGTCATCGGCTTTTACTTCTGAAAATGCATAAAACATTATTGTTAGTCTTTCATTTAATTAAATTCTGAAAAATATTATTTAATCCTATTTTCATTTTCACCCGACAGAACATTTTAAAAAACACTGGATACCAAATAAATATCAGAAAAATGAACAAATATTTAACGGAAAAAAATAACAAAAATTATAGTTCTTTTAATGATTATATACCAATTCATCCCTGGTACTCTGTTTTTATGTTGGAGAGAATCATAAAATCGTGCATTTACCCGAAAAACATAAGCGGCAAGCAATAATAAAACGCAGTAAACACGAGTTTACCCAACTGTACCGGTGAAAAAGAAATAAAAACGTGTTGTAAATAGGGTTGCCACGTAGTAACGAAACGGTTCTCCGTATTGAATTGGCAGCTTTCTGTGAACTCTGAGATAACACTTCGAGATAGTTCTCTGAATTAAGATATAAATTGTTTAAGGTTTAAAATGTCTTATACTAGTTCAACGAATTATGGCGATAGTGACAATGCCTGGGAACGCCAGTTCAAAATAAAATTGCATTTCACCAATTCATTTTACCAATTCATAGAGATCAATTTCTTCATGACTCTCTTATAAAAGAAATGCAAATAATAAATATATGTTAAGAGGTAACCGTAATTTATAAGAACCAGCTTATGAGCTTAATCTAATTACTATTACAAGGTTAACTAGTTTTCATATTTTTAACCTGAACAATTTGTCAAAGGCAGCCCTTAAACGATAATACTAGACTTGACCTCGATTTTACATGAATTACAATGTAGGTGGGTCATGGCCCCGGTGCTCGGAGAATTGGGTCGCCAGAAAATATCCACTCAAATGACGAATGCAGCCACTTCTGTACAGAATTACTTTTAAGTTGCTCTATATATATTTTATAGTTGCCTATTCTAGATTTAGTAATTGAGGTTTTATTACACATTCAGAAGTACACATTTGCTCACTTTATTTTAAAATTGAATAGAAATAGGAATTATTGCTGATATGTATAATGTGAGAACTAAAAACACTCAAAAAGTGGGAAAAATAGTCATTAATTAACAGATGATGAATGGGGTATTGATATTACAAAATTATGTGAGTGGTAGTCAATTTCACTACGTATTGAACATTATGTACAATTTATTGTTAACTGTTACATCATTTGATTCATAAAATGGACATGGGAAAATCAGAACACTTAAAAAACAAATAACATAAAGTGCAGGCAACTATCAATCATCAAAGCGCCGTAAACAAGTGAAATGTTGCAATAAATAAAAAATAAATTGTGCATACGGGCCAATCGTGTTGCCAACTACATATTTCCTATCATAAAACTGATATTAACGACCAATATACTCGTAGCAGTTAAAATCCGTTTCCCATCAAAATCCATGGTTGACATCGGTCCCATAGTTGTCAGTTTATATGGTAATAAAACCATACTTAGGGCATAACACTTCCTATCTTAATGGTTGTTCGGAAGCAATAAGTTTTTATGATCCGTTCAACTTGCAGTCTTTCAGGGCACTGGGGCAGAATACATTGTATGTAGTGGCCGTAGTACATGAGCTTGGAATGTAGAAGTCGTATTGTTTCCCTCATTCTTATACTATTATTTATTTAAAATATTATCATATTAATACAATGATTACAATCATCATATAACACAGAATACGGGATGTATAACCCGCCAATTATATATTAGTAAAATATTAAAACCATACATAAATCAACAACAAACAAACACACAAAAAGCCTCCCAACTCTGAAAGGAGCGCACGAATTGGTTTTCTTTTTAATTCCTCCAAGAGTCGTCCCCGTATCGATATTATTACTCGTTTCCTATATTTTTCCGTCATACTTCACCGTTCAATTGTTATTTCACTCTGTTCTTGCCCAATTGATTTTGAATAGCAAGTGAATGAGAATTTATTATTCTGAACCCATTTAATACGGCGAAAGCAACATTTTTTTCTTGGTTCCTTGTTCAGTTTTGCAGAAGGAATTGATGTAGTATTTCTAGTGTTTTAGTTACAAATGAAGAATATAATTTGAATGTTATGGTAGAACTTACATAACTTCTTATGTAATAATAATGACCTCCTGACCGAATTTCGGTCACGGCGGCCTGTCTCAGCTGAGACTAGCCATCTGCGCAGGAGATATTATAGTGCACAAGTATGCGCGCAGACACAGGTGCACTCCCTATTCCCTCACTCTCATAATCCGATGGGACGGTAGACCGACACGACCGGATCTGCTGGGTAGCCGCATAGCTACGAGCCCCACTTCTTATAATAAGATTGAAATAATTTGGCATCGATATTCTGTGTGACTTATATTACCGGGTCATGGGTAGAACAAACAAATTGTAATTATTTTAATGGAAAATATATTCAACTGCTAGAATAACTAATTTCGTTCAACTATCAGTTCTATTTATTTAAACGAGTGTTTTAGAAATCTGTATTTCGGTCTTTACATAACGTTAATTACATAAAAGTTTTAATTTAAATGCAAATGTATCCGTGTAATGTACCATAATCGTACTGTTTCTTCCGTTTCGAGTCCGCTAACAAAATCAAAAGAACGTCCGATCATTAGTATGTTAAAGCTGCATTTCCGAGCTACAGCGGTCGCTTCGACTGCATTCTACAATCATTAATGTGGCCTCGTCGAAGATACCGGCTTGCATCCTTTCTTTATTTAGTTTTTGCTTATTATTTAAAGTAACTAAAAGTCAGAGGTATTGTATTTATTTAACTTAAAAAAAAACGTCGCCCCACACTAGAACCTTCTCCTATGTCGTGGGTGCGTTTCACAAACATGTAATATCACATGCACAAACCTCCAGACTCGGAACAAACATCTGCGGATCGCACAATTTTTTGTACCCTGCGGGAATCGAACCGCCTTAGCGCAGCAGTCCAATCGCTTATCCATTGCGCCCATCAGGTCCTCAAAAGACCTATATATATAGAGGTTTAATAAAAATACTTTTGCTTTGTTAACCTGTACTACATACCAAATATTATTCCTTTAAGTAATGAATATTGAAGAACTTGCTGAGAATTCCGGAAATGGTTCATCTTTAGAGGATTGGTAAATGTCATTATTTCAGCCACATATGCAGGTAAACAATCCAGAATGAATGGACATAACTATAGGTATGTGTGAAGGATTGAGAACAATGGTTGGCTTTCCTGCCGGGTCCCTTGTCGCGTCTCGACCCTTGGCCTCCGATAACATCGCGGCACCAATTTAATTTAATGTTAACCGACTATGATGTAGGTTTAAGTTTTGAAATTAGAGAAAGTTTAATAGAATGGTTATAAAGGTACTAAGGGCGTACTTTTTATTCGCCATATAACTTTTGTAAAAACTTTTAAAATTAATAATTTATCTTTGACGGAATGTCTATACACAGCATGAATAAATGTCATAATATTCTTTACAAGAACATCATGATCGTGGGCGTTGAATATTCATTTTAAGCTCAGTTGAATTTAATCAACATGAATCTAAAACATGTCACAGAATGAACTTAAAGTAGGGTAAATAAAAAATTGAATAACACAGTATTGAACGCGGTAATACAGTGTTATACAGTATATACAGGAATAGCCGATTAAATATTGAAAATAAACCGATTAGTATCGAATAAATCGAGATTACCGGTTTACTCAAATATATATTTTAATCATTCATAATTTACCGAACGCTATTTGCGTACGAACGCAAATAATTCGAAAAACTATTATGAATACGCAAATTTATCGCCAAATACACATTGAAAGCATATTTACCAACCTTAGTTAAGCATTATTGTATTCTTGAAATATATATATAACTGACGAATTTTATCGAAGCAAGTTGGTAAGTAGCCGCCCTAAGGAACCTTTCTTACAAAAATACTGAGCAACAAAGAAACATGTATCAGCAAAAAATGACTTAACAAAATCTTCAAGGGTTGCCTAAAATATTCAAATGTATCGTAATACCGAACAATGCGGCAAGTTTTAAAACGCCATGCTTTAACCTCGACTAATAAATTATTCATGATTTAATATCTATTAAGAATTAAGACTATGTTACTTTATTTTTATCAGTATAGGGTGTCTGCCTACCTCTCAGAGAAAACAGGCGTGATTATGCATTTAATTTAAGACATAATTTGAATGACGCATTAGAGTTTCAAGAAGGGTTTGCATAATTAGGTGATACAATTAATTATGAGACAAGGTGCTTCGAACCTTTTTAATTAAACACATTTTATTAAATATATTTTTATAAATAGTATGAAACATTGTTATACTCTTCTGCCATTTAAATCATAAACATGGCTATATTTCCAGCTAGCCTAAAGCTATAGTCGGCATTCGACAAATGTCAAAATATACATACAATTTTACACATAACGCCTCTAGGTGAAACGTTCACCTTATCAATAAGTATGCCCTGGAGTTACATCCGAAATAAAAACAGGATAAGGAGACGAAAAGACCGCCTAATTAGATGAGAAACAAACGCAAGATTAGGGTCAACGCTCGCCTGGGGACCTCTTGCTATTGTTGCCTACGCCCATCGGGTGTAGAGGCCTCATTTTAATATAATTATTATATTAAGTACAGCTTACTGTTACCGCCTGGAGCCACTTGCCGGTGTAGATGTTAGTTTCACTAAAATAAATGAGAATAGACATCTTTGTTTGTTAAATTTGTTTTTGTACTTTGTTCCGTGGAGGTAAACTTCAAATGTAATGTGTAGGTTTGTATATGACTTCAACATTTCAGATATAACCCTTCAAGTACCTAATAAGAGGTATGTTGTGAAAGATATAGAACATCGCTGTACTCAGTTCAATATGTTATAAAAATAAGCAGACACACTTAGTATACAACACTCATCTATAAAAAAGTAAAGCTTGAATTAAACTGACTTATACCTGAGTTAACATAACGGTGTTATCAAATCAATGCTTATTGTTACTGAACCTTTGTCATTAAATGTGTTTTCTTTTGTTCCAGGTATGCAACAAGATCTTCGGTAATGCGTCGGCCCTCGCTAAACACAAGCTCACACACAGCGACGAGCGCAAGTATGTGTGTATCACATGCGCGAAGGCATTCAAGAGACAGGATCATCTGTAAGTTCGCTAACAGTTTTACTCGAAACATTGATCTTTACGGTCATCTCCTGAAAAGTACTAGCCAGGGTTTTTTTTTTAAAACAAACGTCGCCCAACACTAGGAATTTCTTCTGTATCGTGGATGCGTTTCACAAACATGAAATATCACATACACAAACACCCAGACTCGGGACAAACATATGCGGATCACACAAATTTTTGTCCCGAGCATGAATCGAACCCGCTATCCTAAGCGCAGCAGTCTAATCACTTAGCCACTGCGTCAATCAGGCCGGCTTTCCTATTCATAAGGAGGGAAAATCATCATGGATGTCAGTCAGGTTCTTATCGTCATTAGGCCAGTGACACCAGTACATTGCCGCATGTCCCGAAGGATAAATGTCTCTTCACAATTAATGAACCCTCAAGCTAGACAGCAGTTTGCTTGACCCGCCAATTATTTCCTTGTTATATTGTGCAGTATTGTAATTGTAAGCAATCCTTCGGTACAGAAATCTTTAAAAATTGATTTCTCAAAAAGTTATCCTTCAGACAGTTATTTTTAGTTCGTCAAAGGACGTTAAGCAAACGTCTTTAGTCACGCAAATCCGCTTAACCCCTTAACGTAAGGTAATACCTACCAACTATGATCTACGTTCTAGGTTCTTCATATATTCATACTAACAGTACAAAAAGTTATTGAACGATAAAGAAATAAATATTTATAAGTTGTTAAGAATATTTATTCGTTATATACTTCTTCTGTCATGGTGACACGGGTATACAATACCATAAACTTTGTGGTTCAAAGATAACCCATTTATATAATCTTAGAGCCATCTATACTTTATCTAAACTGAACAATTCCCACATAACAGCAACTAGTTTATAGACCAACTGCGAGACTACTTTAAAAATCAATGCAGTTATTTAGCAGACTGGACAGATGTCGACCGAGGCACCGCCACGCTGCTTCAATCGCCCCAACTAAGCCACATGCATAATAATGAGCAGGCTATAAGCCAACATGTATTGAGTAAACACACTTTAGTGTTTATTATGACAGGACAAGAGAGCTTGTTTTGTGACCCAGTTAGTGTCGTGGGATTTCATTAATTTTCTACTATAGAGGCTTTATTAAGTGTTATAAATTCACTAGTTCTTCATCTTCGTATCGGCATGAGCTTATGTCTGAGATGCGAGGTTCAAATCCTGCAGATTTCTTTAAAGGTTATAAATCGCTTAAAAAGTTAAGGAGGAATAGTTCAGCAGATTCCGTGTCAATTTTTGCAAAAATTCACATTTCTGCTCCATTCTGTATTCTAATATTACACTCAAAAGAATTACGGCTTACAATGTTTACGGCACTTGTTTAGGGTGTCAGAGTGAGATAGCGTTAAACCAGATTATGCAAAAGGGCGAATATCACCTGTCATTGTCATCATGCAATATAATAATTTTGAAAGATTTAAAGGTGCTGGTTACCCATTAATATATTTTTCTCAAGGTTCCAAATCTTATAAGTCTTTGGCTATTTATTGTAAAAAGGTGAATGCGTATAATATAATTAGCGTTTCTCATAAGCTATTGAGTAAAACAAAAAATAACCTACAATAGACCCTCTTGAATGTTTGGCATAGCCCTGTGGCTTGGGACAAGGTCGGCTACTACTGGATACGATCATATAGAGATCCCAATTTCTGCTTAAGGGTATTGTCTAATATTCTATTTATGATTATTAAAAGAAACGGTAAAAACAAATACTCATATTTACGCGGGAAGGGAATTATATTCATATCCATTAACTGATCTACGGATTTTTTAATCTTGCCACTAAATATTGATATTTTTCTGATCCTCTTGTTACATCACTCTATTTTTAAACATGCCTAACGTTTGTATCTTCTTGCAGCAACGGCCACATGTTAACACACCGCAACAAGAAGCCATACGAGTGTAAAGCCGACGGATGCGGCAAGTCGTACTGTGACGCGCGGTCGCTGCGGCGACACACCGAGAACCACCACCAACCACCAGCGCCGACAGACGCAAGTATGTTGTGATTGGCATTGAAACATGTCTGGCACAAAAATATGGAGATTGGCACTAGAGGGCTGCTATGCTATTCTGAAACACTAACATCATCTCGAAAGTCATCTCGCACGTAACCTTGCTATGCGCTAGTGTCAAATCTCACCGTGGCCCGTGGTGGATTTAAAAGTGAGTTCGTAAGTGATGTCTTTAGAATAGCACGGGTGTATTGCGAGACCCCCGCATTGTGTTAGGTCGGGCTGTAGATGAAGATATAGTAGCAGCTACAAGTCTTCCTCTTATAGTGGCGTGAAGTCCTGGGAATGCCGATGGGGAGACTTTACAATTAATTAAATTGTTTTATTAATTAGAACTCAAATAGGTTTCAAATTCATTAACAGAAAGATTCGCAATATACTGTACACATTATGCTACTTTCTCTATCACGTATCGGGCAAATAATTTCAGGAAGGGTCAGTCCTAATCCCGATGAGAACCAATTTTTAATCGATTCCTTCTCTGTGGGTCTTTAATTTGTTTAATCCCGTTCCTTGAATCGCTGATTAGTTTTACCAATAAGGTTTTTGATGGGCTCCTGAGGGATATATCACGTGTGTAAATTTAAAACGAATTAAATACATTATATTAAGGTTATGAACTCTACAGATTGGGTTTACTTGTAGGTAGCTGCCACCATAACAACAGCAGAGGTCATATTTTTAACACATAACATAACATCACGCCTATATTCCACAAATTTGTAAGATGTGTAGTACACCCACATTTTGCTAGTTATCACATAGTTCCCAATAAAATAGGGGACGAGCCTATCACCATCAACCAGGCACAATATATACAAAATAATACTAGAACGCAATCGTAGACCTACGTCAAAATGTTACTTCATACATTTTACCCATGTGCCTTATTCGCAGGTTCACCAGGCACGGCGAGCAGCAGTGGGACCCCGAGCGCCGACCGTGACGTCACTTCGCAGCGCATCGCGTCTCCCATCTCCCCCGCGCGCTCACAACCACCGCATTCCGACGTATGATCTTTACAAATAATAACACTAAATCCATAGAAAATAATATACACTACAACATTATTGAATTATACATTTGATCAATGATTAATTATGTATCTACTTAGTGGTCTAGAAATTAATAATCTCGATTTTGGACTTCCACTTGCTATATAAAACAGGCTAGAACAAAGGGGTCGTTTTAATGTTACTTTTAAGGTTTTAAGAAAAAAAATACATAATTTATTTAAAGCACCAATTACTGTTAAGAATGCAACAAATCGTACTCAATCACAATCGTACGTATTAATATGTGTCTTATATAACAGTTTAGTAACATACTCAACATTCAATTAATGATAACAAGCCATTTTTGAATGTATCCTTTTGGCAAACATCAGATTCGTAAAGTTATTCTTTTGTAGCCTAATCAAACCTTACTTTACATTTATATACATTTAACTAATGCCCAAAATTTCCTAACCCACAAAACATAACCCTAATCCGCTAATTTCCCATCAATTAGTTCATACGTTGCTTTTAGTCCCTCATTAATCTGGCTTTTTATACTTAGGCATGTCTGGCGGCTTTCCAACTGGCCAGCCATGTAAAATTCCAGCCACCGTCCTTATTAATTAAGCAATTAGCCCGAAATCCGCGTTGTGTGTGCTCTTTTAATTTGCCACCATTAAAGGCTTCGGCAAAAAATGTCGGCCGATACGAGCGATGTTTATCTATGCTCGTGTTCGGTTAATCAAGCGGGTTATGTGACAGAGTGATCATGTTGTTATTTTGGTAATCTTATTACTCGTATGTACATTCATTAATACCTCGCTTCTACGGGTACTCTTCTGTACGGTAGTTAGATTATATTTGCTGCTATGCGTATTTTAAACTTGCAAAAAGTAATGTTTGCCAAATTTATTAAACAATCCCTTTTTTTTAAACAATCTAAAATATTATTTAAAACTTTAAAATAGTTCAATGTTTGTCACAAAAAAACCACAATGAATTTCTATGATATTTGTATCTTGGACTTTATAAAAGTTGCGTATCCACTGAACATAAGAGCTTAGAAAAACATTTAATATAGTACAACTACACTAGACTAGAAAACTACAACTGGACCGCAACAATAGACCACACAAGTTCACCAATACAATAAATTTGTTCAATAGTCGAGCAACGGATCGGAAAAGTCGAGCGTGACTTCAAGCAGCGGCGGCAGCGACTCGAGCCCCCCCTGCACCCCGCCCGCGCCACCGACACCCCCTGCGAGACCCAAGCCGAAGAGCAGTAGCAAGCCCAAGTCCAATACGGTAAGATACCATTTACTTCAGCGTATGAACAAGCAGCACAGCGCACTTGAAGAAGAATTTACTGACACCTAGGCAGTACACGGTGGGTAGGTTTATACTCACTTGTTTATACTCGTCAAAAAAAAAGAAGACTACTGCATAAGGCTGAGTTTAATGGCACCTGTCACAGATTGACAGATACCCCATCATTGAATAAATAGATAAGGCCGTTGTTGGGACTTTGGTTCGATCATGGGTTTAAGTAAAAGTAAATACCAAAAATACTCATACGGATTTTATTTAACAATACAAAAAATATACAATATTTAAAAGACAGTTCAAATGTACGCCGCGCAGTATCTTTCAACTTTTCTAACCTAACCTATCATTCGCTATAAGCACCTTGTCTTAGGTATACCCCAAGATTAACTATCAGTTAAAAGTAAGGACTCGGAAAAATAATGGCCAGTTAAACGAGCAGCAGCCCAAGTCTCTTGCGGTAGAGTAATAAACTTTTTCTTGAGATAAACGGATAGTTAAATAAAACGTCTAAAGAGCATTAAGAACTTGCGCTAATTAGCAAGACTATTATTTATATTTTTTTAAACTACGTAAATTCATAAGCTTTGGGCATTTTCCTCGTTAAAAGTTTAAACTCTTTATAATTATAAGATAAACATCAAATTTTGAATATTAATAATAATGTAGTGTTGTTTTGACACACGACGCATCTTGACACCAAACCTACGCGTTTCGGGACGAAGGACCAATTTTGTACACACAATGCGGACCCTAGCAATATTCTGGAAGACACCAGAATAAAGCCAACTACTTCCCAAATAACGGTAGGGAGCCTCACGCGGATAATATTCACCTTATATTTACGGCAACTAACAGTGTACGGCAAACAATAACACATCTGGTCGAAAACAAAACCAGCGACGGCGTAGCGTGTAACAATACCGGCTACGCTCCGTAGCCGACCGCAGACTTCTACGGAGTTTCGTAGCGGACGCAGCAGTAAATCGTATGTAGGACTTGTACAACAATTCAGCCAACGTAGTAGATTGTGTATCGTTAAGTAACGACCGCACACATTTATCTGAGTACACACTGTGTGAGTGGGTGTAAGTCTTGGGTAAACCAGTTATAACTTAGTCAAAGACATAGATGTACACACACCCGACAAGTAGGTTAGTACAACTTATTTCAGTTTTTGTAAGCCGAAGAATATAATCTGATTGTAATACCGTTACCAAGTAGGTATTGTGTCCGACATAGGACGATTAACCTAAACCTACCTATTTGTACCGAAAAAACATTTTGAGGCGATTACTTACGGTATTACAATCAGATTATATTCTTCCTAATCTCGGATTTATAACTAAGATTTATATCTAACAAAACATATGATCATGCTGTTTGACAGATCGAAGCAGAACACGGTACATACTTAGATATTTATAAATCGGAATGTAAAATAAAAATACGAACCAAAATACTTAAAGCAAAATATTGACTGTGAAATATTAAATAAATGCTGGATAATATTTTCAAATGAGAGTAAATTGAGGAAAAATTACTTAACAATTATACTTTGTCAATAAAAATAAAACCTTCTATCCATCAAACATTGTTTACACCCAAAATTATTTCCCAAAAAAACAAATTTAACAATAATGACCATCTCACGAATAATTATACGTTTTCCTCAAAATACTTTTAGATAGCGCTCGTCAACATCACGAACCCGTCGCACTCACGTCAAGCAAATTACATCATATTTTATTCAACAAAACGCCCATCAAAATAACGCCTACAGAACATTTTTCTTGTACAAAACAGGCAAATAACAAACGAATATTATTAAAACTCGAACAAATCTCTAAAGCAGGCAAGGTAATCATGAGCCGTTGGAACTTCAAAGCTTGTCAAACTAGAACATAATTTAATATTATTACTAATACGAGGTGAATTATTAAACCTAGTCGTAATTCTACGAAAACATTAAAGTGGACCGTGGGAAGCGGGGAGGCGATTCTTATGTAAATGGCGATACATCGCGGATCGCAGTGCGAATCGGCCGGTGAATTAAATCGGCCATTCATCAGTCTTTGTAAGGGTTTCATAATTCAGGTGCGGTCGTGGACAGACCCCTACCATGATTTAGTAGCGATATCTGATCTACTTAGATTAAAATACGAGTTTCAATTTGGTGGAGAATTCTTAGTCGTATTAGAATTTAATTCATTATAATTTATCAATGGTATTTATTCTAAAATAACTTACATTTAAACACGATTGTTATATATATTTAATTTAAGCAAACGTACTTATGGAATATTCTATCATATTAAAACAAAATAATACAGATAACATACCACGATATCCTAGTGTTCTCATCTACGAATTCCTTGAAAAAACTCCTAACCAAAAGTACTCGCGACTGTCGTTTAAAATCCCATGGTAAGGGGTTTGCGAATACGGTCTCGCGGACACGGAGCGTCCACCTGTTCTCGTCCCATAGACGCCATGGTCCTACGGGTCTAGTGTGGTCCGCCGTCCGACCAACCAGTTTCATCAGAACTAGATATCGTTACATTTTGCAACCCCATTTGAATACGTTTGCTGGGAACTTTCCAATGAGAAATGCAAGGTTTGCCAAACTTCTTGACAGTATATGGTTAGGCGTAAATGAGACAAAGTTGTAGTATAGTCTGGTTATAATTATCCAAAGGTGCATCTTATATACTAACGACTACGTGTTGATCACGGATAGTAGAAACATTTAGTAGATATTGAACGTGCGATAAAGATCGTAAGATTGCGATGTAGATTGTAGATACAGCACAAAGATATTGTACTGTAACAGTACACCCTCCTTTAAAAAAAAAAAAAAAAATATTATTATGGTAATAGTGTTTACAATATAAATTTGACCCAGACCTTACTAGTTATTTGCTGATGTATATAAATAATAATGCTATTGTACGCGGTGGAATTTGATGACGCCTGTTGTGGTGTGATTTGCTGACGTATGTAATTTTGACTTAGCTGTTGCACGAGTGTTTATTATTTTTTTCCGTTAAACTCTTCATTCTTCTGTCCAGTGTTTTCATTATGCCGTAAAGTAGGATCACGCCGATTGTTAAAATAATCTGTCCCATTGCAACATTTCTTGTCCACCGTAAGTCCTCCTGGATCAGGTTACGGAGTTTGTCCGCTTCGTTTTGATTGAGGCAACTGTCCGTATTGTATGTTATCTGGTCCTTAGAACTTTGATTTCCCATTTTAGATGTCTTGTTGTTACGAGTAGTTGTGAATTAATGGTATATGTTAAGATCTATGTTAATATATATACGAATGGCTTGCTTATATCAGCGATTTTTTATAGACGCACTACTGGCTTTACTTTACGTCCCGATCGTGTAGTGTACGTGTGTGAATGTCTGTATAAATCCTTTGAATCTGGCACGTAGTTTGATTCGTCATTGATCATGAATGCTGGTTTCAATCTATCAATTGATATCACTGTCTCTTTATCCCTAATTCTAATGCAAAATGTTTTATCTGTTTTACTAATTACTGGGTAGGGTCCTTCATACGGCGGTGTCAGGGCTTTCTTAATTCTATCACACCGAACAAATACGTGTGAGCATTCTTTGAGTTCGGGATGCACAAATATAGCTTGGTGGTGGTTTTTTCTTTTCGGAATTGATGTCATTTGTGTGATGTCCTTTTGAATTTGTTTTACAAACTCTTCGTACGTTGATAACTGTGCTGCTGATGACTCAAAAAATCCTCCAGGGAGTCGTATTGGCGTTCCATATGTCATCTCTGCTGAACTATAACCTGTGTCTTCTCGCAAGCTACTCCGCAACCCGAGTAAAACTGTTGGAATTTCTTTTAACCAATTTTCGTTGGATTCTCTTGTCATTAACGCCACCTTTAAAGTTCTATGAAATCTCTCTATCATTCCATTGGATTGCGGATGATAAGGTGTTGTCCTAATTTTATGTATTCCCAAAAATTGTGAGAGTGACTCAAATATTCTTGATTCAAACTGTCGGCCTTGATCCGTAGTAATGCGCAATGGACATCCAAAACGAGTAATCCATCCTTCGAAAAGTGTCTTGGCTACTGTTTCTGCCGTTATATCTTCTACCGGAAATATTTCGGGCCATGACGTACAACGATCTATGATTGTGATTAAATATCTCTTCCCTTGTGAAATCGGAAGTGGTCCGACGATGTCAATATGTAAATGTTCAAAACGTTGCGCTGTCATAAATGTACCAGGAGGTGATATCGTATGTCGTTGTATTTTTGATTTTTGGCAGGCTATACATGATCTACACCAATTATTGATATCTTTGTTCATATACGGCCATAAATACCTTTGGGTTATCATTTTTCTCGTAGTTCTTTTTCCTGGATGGCTCATACCATGAATGGTATCGAAAATTTGTTTGCGAAATTGCTTTGGTAAGTAGGGGCGGCTTTTTCCAGTAGACGTGTCGCAGGTGATGTTTATTGTGGAACCCGGAAGCGTAATGTTTCTGAATTTTAATCTTTTATTGTCACGTAATTTACTTAGTTCATTATCTGTTGATTGACATTTTTCCAATTCAGCGTAATCGATAGGTGATGGCACGTATATTTCCTCTATTCGAGATAAGGCATCGGCGGTAATATTGTCACGTCCGCTTATGTGTTGAATGTTGGTACTGTATTGTGAAATGAAATCTAACTGCCGGACCCGTCGCGGTGTATCGTTTGATGATGGTTTTTGGGAGAATGCGTATGTCAAAGGTCGGTGATCCGTAAATATTGTAAATTCTCTTCCCTCGATTAATCTGTGAAAGTGTTTGACGGCCATGTATATTCCTAACAGCTCTCTGTCAAACGTAGAATATTTTTGTTGAGTTTCGCTCAATTTTTGTGAAAAAAAACCTAATGGTTCCCAATTGCGTCCGGATTTTTGTTGTAAAACTCCACCAACGCAAGTAGCACTAGCGTCGGTCATGAGCGCTAGTGATGCGTTGCGGGAAGGATGCGCTGTTAACACTGCGTTTTTCATGCTTTCCTTGCATTTTTCGTAAGCTTTGTCTGCTTCCGTTGTCCAAGGAACAGGTGAATTATCGTTCTTTTTTGAACCATGTAGATATTCGTTTAAAATTCCTTGATTTTCCGCTGCGCGTGGAATATTACTTCTGTAGAAATTGACCATGCCCAAAAATCGTCTTAATTCTTGAATTGTTTTCGGTTTGGGAAATTCCATGATTGCTTTGTAATTTTCTTCGGTAGGTTGTATTCCTTGGCTCGTTATATGATAACCTAAGAAATCTATTTCCCTTCTGAGAAATTCGCATTTTTCGAGATTAATGGTTATTCCATTCTCGTGTAAACGTTTGAAAACCGTTTCTAAATGCTGATAATGCAAATCTTCGTTGTCCGATGCGATGAGACAGTCGTCTACAAATATAAATACGAAGTTTAAATCTCTAAATAAGGAATCCATGAATCGTTGAAATGTTTGTGCCGCATTGCGTAATCCGAAAGGCATTCTTAAGTACTCAAAAAGTCCGAAAGGTGTGATGATGGCTGTTTTTTCTATATCTTTAACAGGAATACAGTGGTATGCTTTGCGTATATCTATCTTGCTTAGTATCTTCTTATTTTCTAATATGTATGTAAAGTCAGTTAATCTTGGTAGTGGGTATTTGTCCGGTACTGTCGTGCTATTGAGCATTCGATAGTCTCCGCACGGTCTCCATTCGCCATTTTTCTTTTTTACCATATGTAATGGGCTTGCCCATGGGCTATCTGACGGTCGGCAAATTCCGAGCTCTATCATATTTTGAAATTCCTTTTTGGCTATGTCGTATTTTTCTGGAGGTAATGGTCTTGCCCGAGCTGCGACGGGTGGCCCTGTAGTGATAATGTGGTGTTCAATCTTATGTTTGGGCGCATTGCGTAGAGAGGACTCTTTCGTGATGTCTTCGTATTTGTTTAAAAGTTGCGTAATACGTGAATTCGTTCCCACTGCGATAGTACGAATTGTTTGTTGTGTCGCTTTTTCTGAAGTTACATGCGTTGTCAGCTCTGTAACTTTGTCGATAAGTTTGCGACCTGCTATGTCGACTAATAGTTTATAGTGCTCTAGAAAATCTGCTCCAATTATTGGTTGTGTAACATCGGCGATTATAAAATTCCATTTATAACATCGTTGTAGTCCTAAATTCAAGGTAAGCGTCTTCTCGCCGTAAGTCCTAATTTTAGTCCCATTTGCAGCGTATAGTGTGTATTGTTCATTTTGTAAAATTGAATATCTCTGTTGCTTGCTAATGACTGAAATATTTGCGCCCGTGTCAATTAAAAACTTCATACCACTTTTTCGGTCGGTAATGGTGAGGCGATTGGATGGGTGGATTGCACAGAGTTTCGCCGTTGTCTGTGCTCTTATTCGTTTCCCTGGTTCCGTACGTAAGCCATTGGTTTCCAACCGCATGGTTTAATGCAGTTCCTTGCATGTTTTCCGAATCTTTCGTGGTAGTAACAAAATCGATTTGCTCCTCTATAGTTTGTTCTCGGCCTCATAATCGGGAATTGTTGACGTTTCTTGAAATGATTGTGCGTGCTGGGTCGATAGCCATATTGACCTTGCTGAATTGCGTCAATATCTATCTGTAATTTTGCTAGCTGGGCTAAAATGCATGCTGTATTGTTGTCGTTTGAAGTGTCGTTGCTAACAGCTGATATTTCGGTTACTTTTGAATTCATTATTATTTTGTCTGCAATTTGGCTCAGTTTGTCAATTTCCATGTCTTCCGTAACTGCTAGAACCGTAGTAACTGATGTTGGTAAAAGCCTGAACCATAGTAGTTTAATTGTTTCGTCACTGATTTTTCCTCTCCCGAGGACTCGCATTTGACGTAATAACTGCGAAGGTTTTTGATCACCGAGTTCTGTCTCTGATATTAATTTTTGAAACTGTCGCTGTTCTGTTTCTTCGTAACAATCAATTAAACGTTCCTTGATGTTTTTATATTTATCTGTAGTCGGTGGTGAAGTGATTAGGTCACTAACTTGTAGTATTTCTTCCTTGGATAATTTTGCTATTACTGTACAGTATTTGTATTCGTCTCCTTGCTTCTGTGGTGCTAATATGGCTTCTAGTTGCGTGAACCATAATCTTGGTTGGTCTTTCCAAAATTCCGGAATGCGAGATAAAACCGAGGTGCCAGCGGCTACTTCAAGTGTTCCTTGCTGATTTATGTTCGCCTTGCATGGTGATTGTGCCATGTTTCTTGCTGCGTATTCGTTCGTCGGGGTCACCAATTTGCCAAACTTCTTGACAGTATATGGTTAGGCGTAAATGAGACAAAGTTGTAGTATAGTCTGGTTATAATTATCCAAAGGTGCATCTTATATACTAACGACTACGTGTTGATCACGGATAGTAGAAACATTTAGTAGATATTGAACGTGCGATAAAGATCGTAAGATTGCGATGTAGATTGTAGATACAGCACAAAGATATTGTACTGTAACACAAGGTATTATTATGTTCGGTTTGTAAACCTATTAGTCTGGGGTCCACTTTGTATGGAATGGGAATCTTTACACTGCGCAATGCGTAGGTTAATAAAATTACGAAGGGGAGTTTTCAATGTGAATGTAGGTATTATTCAATGTCCTGTGATTCTATTAGTATTAGTAATTGAGTGTGTATTCCGTATGGTACAGAGTTCGTTTGCTACATGTTGTATAAAATACGGAAGCACATGCTTTTGTCCGGCACCTTGACTTTTGTAAAAGTATGTTAAAATAAATAATTGATCGAATGTTTTATGCAATACTATTTTTATTATTTTCCGATCAATTATTTATTTTTAGATCTGTCCCCGTCAGCTAAACTTTTTCGATAAATTAGATTTGTAACATTAGGTCAGAAATAAATGCTATTCTGTTTAATTCCGAACCTCCTGTTTATGCTTACAAACGTTTGCTAAAACGAAACTAACTTTATTGAAACCCGTTGTAATCACACTTTCTAATAAGAAAGTCATATAAGAACTAAGAACATCAATTAGATACGGCGATCTCATTGTAACCAAAAATGAAATTGGTGATAACTTTTCATTGAAAAGCTTTATCCTTGTAGAGCAGTCTCATTTCAGAAAAGAATGTTGTGTTGCGGGAACCAATAATCATGCTACATGTATGGAATCTACATGGAATGTTATTGAAAATGATCAGTGTATTTTATGATTTTATTTTAAAACGAATCATAATACCCATGGACGGACAAAGAAGAATATTTAAACAGTCATTAACGAATAAATATGGACGGGAATTCCACCGCTCAGAATGCACATGATAAATTCAAAATATGACCCTTTTAACTTCCAACCAACAACCCGTGAATTCCACAAAACGAACGAATCAAAACAAACATGATGCACGAGGCAAAAATAATTACACCGCACTCATTAAAACTACGCAGACACGAATTCGGTTCATTTACACACAAAAATTCCTTTACGCACAACCAATCAGTTATTACCAAACACGGGGAACATAATCACAGCAATAATTAAAATAGGACCTTCAATATATGACCACCGCCGAGTGGAAAATGATCTTTCACAACACAATTTTGGGGTTCAATAGATGCTAAATTTGTTTTCAGGTGTTGACAGCGGGGGTTCAACATTAAATAGGCATTGCTGGTATGCGTCGGTCGGTTTATTAAAAGCACTCACTGTGATCGGAGCCCTGATTTGACGTCACTTGCAGGAAGCAATTAAGCCGGTTACACACTGGCACATAATTACGGACGGTCCAGTGTACTCCGCGGTTATAATATCCTCACAACATTGACAAAGCCTTTGACTGCATATCCGCTCTGTTTCAGTATTGAATTCCAATGTATTTGCTAACGCGATTTATATAATTTAGGTACGGCGTGGCTGGCGCGGTTTTAGTGAATACAAATGGAATTTTGAATAATGTTTGCACGAAATTTTTGATTTATACTTTAGTTAATGCCATAAAGGCTTCTATTTTTGTTAGTCAACTTTCAGTTGTAAAATTAATATACTTTCCTTTAAAAAAGTGGAGCTTAACTTCTTAATTTCTGTACGAGGTAAATCTTGTTGATAATTTTTACTTGTCCTTTTTATTATTTCTTTATGATATTTCCTTCTGAAAACGCAATAAAATTTAATAATAGTCTCGATTTATATGAATTTAGAGTCGATTGTACCGTTAAGGCATTAATTGCAAAGAATAAACATCAAATCACGAAACCTGACTTGAAAATGCTTTGGTTTTACAGTGTTTCTCGTAATTGAAATTAGATTTTAGGATTTAATTTTTTTTTTTAACAAGGTTATTTCAAAGACTGAAAGAGAACGTGTTGCGTAACCAACATCGGTCCTCCATTACACGTGAATTGTGTATCGCAAAAATTCAGCAAATTATCTTCATATAAAAATCCGAAGACCTCTCCGGAACTGCGCTTAAAGTGAAAGCTGACCGCATCGACTGGCCACTGTTGCGGCTCACCACTTCTCAACTTTTTGCAAAAAATAATATACTAGTAGTAAAGCCTTTGTAATAACGTCCAAAGTTGCTCATTTAATAATAAGCAAGCTTTTTCACGTTCGCGATCACGTTGGTTTTCCGTGTAAAACTCTATGGTCTCTTGAATTTCATATGCAATGGATAGGTACATAATAATAACAATAGGATCGCTGCGTTGGAACATATCGGCGGCGTTTAGCGCTCGGTAACAGTTGGTACGGTAGGCAGTAATTATAGGTACTATGCGCGCTCGTAATACGACAGGTTTGGGCCTAACGGGATGTCGGGATCAGATATCACGTCAGATATTATTGTATGTGTTGCATTATTGTTCTTTTTAGATAGCTACAGTATGTTTTGTTGTTGTTTTCATACATGATGTATACGTGCATGTTAAGAAGATGTTTGAGAGACTATTTCGATTTTATTTTGGACGGGTGCTTAATAAGCTTAGAGAAAAGGGAAACGACAGCAATAAAACAATGAAGCAATATTCAAGAAATGTTATAACACCCTCTACATACAAAGAGAAAGTTTAATGAAATTCACAAGATTAACACAGTTCAAAGAACAGTCCCAGTTAGTACTATCTCTAAATTAAGAATTACGTACATTCAGGCGTCAAGTACTAGAGCTTCAGAAGCGCGTTAACAAACACCTACAGTTCTTATTTCGTTTTATTATGACTTTGAAAGCGCCTGAACGTCTAGCTAGACATCTGAACGGGTCATATTCATTTTAAAAACAATAGGTTGAAAACTCTATTTCTTAGAATAACACTATTATGTGAAATTGCATTGCAGTGTTAGCACAAAGAGCTGTTTGTTGCGTAAACTCGATTAATATAGAGAGTCCATTTCGCCGTAAACAGCCAATCTAAAATTAAAACCATTTGCGCTTAATTTCGCTGCAATCAGGGTTGCTTAGTTTGTTAGGAAAACTGAAAAACTAATTTTGTTGTATAAATTATTTATCTTTGTAGCATTTTTTTGTTGTTGTTTTCAGACAAGTGAAATTCATTCTAAACATTAATATAACACTCAATTTTAATTTTTGTAATAAATTATGGTAACTATTTATTTACAAATCAAGAGTGGGTTTTTAAAATTTATTTTAAAAATATCAAATAAATTCACTTTATTCTTTATAGCAATAAATAAAAAACGGAACACGTAGTTATACTTAGTACGTAAAGCAAAAAATAAGCCGGTTTTTCTATACTTTCTAATGTCTTATGAATTTCCGCGTTCGCGCTGCGCTATAGAGAAAAGCGTTATTTGAAGCCTGAACACAGTCATCGAGTATGTGACAACCCTGACGTCGGTCGCGTGTTCATTATTGTTACAACTCTATACAGCTTTCCAATGTTAATATAATTACACTTATTAAACTTTTTACCACTTAATAATATTAGGGTTTGTTATGCATAAAAGTGGGTACGTAAACGTACGTACCAATACCGTACGATTTAAGATCTACGTTTAATTTCATAATTATATTCCACCAATACCCAATTACTTATATTTTTGCATAAAAACTTTAAAATTCAAGCAAATTTAATCGTCAAACACAACATAGTTTAAAGTATTGTGATTATTATTAGACTATTTAATGCAAGAACTCATTTCCAACACACAGAATATTAACCAGAAATCAAATTGCAAACAGTTCTTTAACAACATAATAATAAATCTAAATGATAAGACATTTTATCATAGCAATATTCCACGGCTATTCATACAAAATTCTCCAAACAACTCTCAACGTATAGAGGTACGCATATTGTACAAAAATTCCATTCACGTATAACCCACTAAAGATTCCCGCACTTTCAAAACTGTCAACACAAATAAAATAAGAACTCATTTTCCGTTGAAAATGCGCGGGAATTTTCAATAGAAACCAATTTTCGGCGTGGTCAATACATGTTTAGCGTCCCCGTTGAGAAGAGAGCTCAATACGTGAAGATTGGGTCGCTACACTGGCTGCGACTGCAATTTTTGACGCTCACCACAAATTGCATTTGCTGCCTCTAAGGACCAACTCCATTCTTACCGGCTGCTATAAGGCTGTACCGCACTCGCTCTATTTGTGACACGTGTATGATATAAAGTCGCAACAAAGCACAGGAGTTTTCACAGTTTATTTTAGTTTTTTATTTATTGTGAAGTGTTACGTGCATTATTTGAATTTATTATTCTCGTTGTCACTCTATATCAGATAGCTCAGCCACAAACTAGTGAAAAAGTTACAATAGAACACGAAGTACTCCTCTAATCTTTTAAAATATATTATCAACTTCCATTAAATACGATACTACAGAAAAGTTATGCACAGAAATAAAAACAATATCAAAAATGTATAACCCTCGAACAAAATATTTCCCGGGTATTTTAGAGAACAAAGTGTTGCGCAAAATGTGCCCTAGACTCAACCCACCTCTCAAAAGAATTCGTAGCTGTCTGCTATCGAGTTGTGCGTCTTTGTACATTCTACCAACTACACTCCAAATTCAATTCAGTTTCAGCTGTCATCTGCTCAAATATTTCATGGACAATTCTTTTTTTTTCTCCCCTCTGATGCAAGGAAATACGTCAAAGTTTCTACGCAGATACAATCGCCAATATTGGAAATATAAAAAAGAACGTCCGCCCTTCAAAACTTTTTATATATTAATTTCTGGGACTTTCAATAGAAGAAGAGAAAAAGAAAACGCGAAATTCAATTATATCGGATTTAAATAACCCGCGACAGATGTGACGATAGAAACTTGTGATTGAGACGGACTTCCCTCGCAGGACTATCTTAATGAACTAGTAGCACTATCTTCAACTCTATAATATTACTTTATTGGGCTGAAATTAAAGAATGAATAATTTTAAATGGAGTAGGTATATAATGTTACATGTGGAACCTAGATAAGTCTGGCACAAAAAGATGCCTATACCTGTTATTTTAAAGAACAACAACCCTCAAAAGTAGGATGAAATCCAACAATAATTCATAAGTGTTACCTAGAAAGGGGATCGTTTATAAAGACGGTGTCATTGTTTTAGGCTGACGTCGCGATCCCGGCTCGGCCCATTAATAATGTAGGGCGACAACGACGCAGGTGCGGGACGCGCCGCGCCGATAAACGTCCCGATGCATAATTGAAGACGTGTACCTAACGTAGCACTTACGTGACTCTCTCTATCTTCTGAGGGTACATCAACATAAAGCACGTGTAATGAATGGGTTTCTGATACTACCGGTAGTAAGAGGTTTACTCCGCAGTTGTTGATAAAAATGTTACAAGATAGATTTTCTTGAATGAACCTATTGTTTTTTCAATATTAATTAAACTATTCATATTTGTATTTGGAAATTGAAATTGTACAATCTAACCAAGAAGTCAATTACAAAGAGATAACAAGTGCAAGTTATTAAATATCGTTTTAATTGAACAGCCATTTGAAACGGTCACCCTATTTTAAAAGTGAAGACTTTTGACCTTTCCTAACTCGCAGTGACCTGTGACCTCCGCGCCACGTGGCCTGTTCTCCCCTTAACTTTAATGTCAGACTTTACGTGACCCGTGAATTTGTTAGCTTCCAAAAATCAGCATTTTTAATTTTTCACACGGCTACTTAAATAGATTAAATTATTCTGACACACTCCGCTTCTTTATAAATATTTTTGAATGCAACCGTATGCAATTGAACTTCTATTTGATAATAACAATAGTAAAATAGATTTATGACTACACTCAGAATTACTTCAATATTTTTAATGATAAATAGATGTATGAAACAAAGAGTTTTATTAAATGTGAAAGTTATGTTTAGGCTAACTTATACCACTTGCATGACTAAGTTAAAAATATATCACTTGAGCACCTAGGGTACAATATTATAAAAGCTACAATCTTGTTAATATAAAGTTAAAAAGTATCTTATATAATCGCTATAAAAGTCTGAATAGCTAAAAATCCAATTTCATCCGTACTGAACCACTTGTTATAATATTATAGCTGACTCACGGCTGAGATATAAAACTTTTATTAGATCTGCTGTACTATACGGCTGTACAACTTTTGTTTTACACTTCACGATTTCCATACAGATAGGTATACTTAGGTATACCGTTTATTTTAAAATAAGAGCTCTCCGTTATTCTATACTTTTTTTTACTCACGTTCGCAATTGAATAGAATTAATATTCTCCCAAGAAAATAATAATGTTTTAGTCCAAATAGAACGATCTATTAAGTATATGCAAATTAATGTTCACACAGAGTGCGCATCTTTTGTTGTTGGTCTGGTCAATTCAGATTCGCGAGCTTGGAGATTCATTGAGGGGTCATCTCTTCGATATCTTTCCCATCCATTGTATCATCATTTTATGTTCGAATTCCATGAGATAAACACCATAGCCCGCACCTTTCGGTCGAGTTTGAATTTAATGTCGAATTAGTTTCGCGGACCGCAGTGAACGGTTAAGTTTTAAGTAATGGCGGTATTAGTACGGTGTACGTAGTTTTTCGTGTTTAGTGTAGAAGCATGGACAATTGGATAACAGAACTTTTTCAAACACACACATTTTCAAAGCCGTTAAGTAAGGTATGTATTTAATATTCTCTCTCAAATTCGTAATTTTCATGTTTAATGGCTACAGTCGTCGTGTTTCTTTCGTCATTATCTTCTGCCGGTAATTTCCAGCGTTGCCTTAATAGTAGATTACCGTAATTATGCTTGTTGGGACATTGTACTTGCATTTAAATAAGATAATAATAAACAAAGCTAAGGTTTTGAATCATATTATACGTTTATTGTTTTAAATATATAACCTTACGCTACGTGCTATTAAAGTTACGGGTAGATCTACACTAATACAGTATTATTTACCTCACAATTTATAATTTCATAGACGAAACATCATGACTGTAAACGTACTCTAACTATCGTAGCCAAGTCGGGCGCCATTTGCGAACTGCACAGCAATAACTACAAGGAAACGATCCCGACCAAAAAAGCACAATACTAGAGCCAACTGCAGTTCGGATGATGTATAGCAAAAACAGCCAGCTCTACAGAACATCTGCTCTCACCTCCACATTAACCTAACGAGCCAGCCCTAATGGCGCGTTAGGGCTGCTCCCGCGAAAAAAGCTTCAAATCAAATAAATTACTTTCCCACGACCCAATTTTAACACGTGTCCTTTGTACCGTTATTAGTCATGTGACAAAAAACGTTTATCTCTACAAATAAAGACATAATGCAGCACTTTGTTTTTGCGTGGCAACCTTGTCAACGGTGACGTCATTAGTGCGGGTCTCAATGTGTTTAGTTTAAGTGCCTCAATTTTAGTTTAGAGTTTTCGTGTGTTTCGTATTCGTAGCAATAAAACCAAGTGTTTGTGATGTTAGTTTCGAAAGTTTTACACGATTTTGTGTATTAGGGTTATTTGAATCGTCTAGAAGAACGAATAATTATGAGTTTTGAGAATCTCACTTAGTAAGAGGACTTAGTATATAGTAGTGAGCTTACATATGTTTTTATATATTACAGTGTTAGAGCATTACCTAAAAATATTATTTAAATGACAATATTCTCGAGAATACGTATGAATATGAGCATCTATCTAGTAATGTTAAACGAATTGATCTTGCCTTCTCTGTACTACTAATTAATCCATATTTTCAATAATTATATGTTGTATTCGTACAGCCCTACGGTATCACAGTCGTCTATCACAGCGTTTATATTTGTTCCGTTTATTTACCCTTTAATACAAAAATGGCGTTTGTATTTCGAATGAACATTCCGTTATACAATAATATTAATGTGACATTTTACCGTCTGCTTCAACGGTTATGTAATTTGGGTTTTGATTTCGTTAAGAATTTTTATTTTGGAAATATATGGTGTATACTGTATCAACTGAAAATTTTAATGACTACTTCTGTAATTGAAAGCGGCGTTGTTGGTTTTAATTTCTCAACTACAAGTTAATACTAATTTTCTTAATAGAAAACACCCAATAATATTCATCGGCTAGAAAAAGTGTAGGTAATTTTGATTTTGATGAATTTCTTTATCACACCCCAAGGATTGAATTTATGGTCGACAAAGAGCTATAGTGCGCTAAAGATTTTCTTGAAATTATAGATCTTTAGTAAACTTATTGTCAAAAATATCTATTTATTCATTGCGCAACACACTTTCAGGATTCAGTTGATGTATTGCAAGTACTACACATCACTACAGTACTACACTTCAAGACTTTTAAGGGAATTAGTCGTTTACCGAGAATCGGTGTAGGTACACCTGTACAAACTGCGCCGGGGTCTCGCTCAACTATTATTGCTTGCAAGACGACAATAGCGCCGCAAAGTTTTGGGTGCCAGCCCTAACCCAAAATGCCATTAAGCTTGTACGCCTTTTGTTTCTCCCAAATTGGGTACTACTTAAATATTTAAGCTATTTTCGAATGGTTATTTAAGGCTTTCACTCTCCGTTTTGTTCGATAAACAATGCTGAAATTATTATACGATCGCTCTGTTTTCCGCTGGCAAAAATATCGCAGTAATCATGGTCCTAACAGCGCGCGGAGAACAAACACGAATACTAATGTATGTAAATAGAATAATTGCGACATTACAACATTTTATCAGATATAATTTACGAGTTGCAGCGCGACACGTCGGACGCCATCGCGGTGCGACGGAAATCCGCAACTAATTAAAATTCTACGTGAATGAGTAACTGCACTGCGCTCCCATTGCGCTTTGTAGTAAAAATTTCGCAAATAAATATTACCTAACCAACCATTTTTCACTGTTAATGTTCTACTAAAGTTAGCACCGCACTTTCCCACAGTTATTTATGCTTCCGTATTGACCTGTAATTACTATTTCTTTAAAACCAACAGGGATTATACAGAGTCCATCAAAATCCATTAATTAACTAAGAATATTAACGAGCTACTAAAGATCAAAGTTTATACCTTGAAATTACCAACTACGTAATAGGTTCGAAAGTCTTTTGAACTTTTGAAAAGTCATCGTGAATTTTACAGACGCAGCAAGTCACTCAGAAATGCGGGAGTGGTGCGAGTGGGGGCGGGGCGTTGAGCGGAGCGGGCAGCGGGGCCGCTCCGAGCGCCGCGCGGCCCAGCGACGTCAAGCCCGTGGAGTGCAACCTGTGCCACCGCAAGTTCAAGAATATACCAGCCCTCAATGGTCACATGCGTCTCCATGGCGGATACTTTAAAAAGGTATATTACAGTCACTTAGTTTCGGACTTATGCATGAACTACTAATGTATAATTTATATGTTTTCAATATTAGTTATTCTGAAATATTTATATTATTCTCCATAAAAAATATATTACACATCTAAGCATTACACATCTAACCTATTGGTGAAACAATCTTAAATGTATCCTAGTTTTCTGAACTTTTTCGTATTATATAACTTTTTTACGTACAGGACTCGGATAGCAAAAAACTAGACAAAAAAGAATCAACGGGACCACCTTTGCAAACAGCGTCGGTGTCAGTTCGGGCGCTTATAGAAGAAAAAATTATAAGCCGACGAGGGGCAACGGTTGCCTCCACGCCGTCCACAGGTTCGTATACATAATTATGAGTAATAAATGTAAATTGTATATAAGATGACACGTCGGGTCACAAGTATACCTCACAATTCACAATGCGTTTAAATGTACGTAAAATAATTATAGTATCTACCTATAATACCTTAACCTTTTTATAGGCACGAGCACCGACACAATAGTATCTCGCTCAGGATTCGTAGCGCCAGCTCCGCCACCTTTGTCTACGATACGGGCTTCTATAAAATCACCCGCTTCACCGGTCGCGACCTCAACGCATTTCGTATCACCACGAGCGCCACCTGTTGTTACCGTCGCAACTAACGCAGTAACCAACATCTGCGCAGCACAAAGAGATTCTACTCTAATAGAGCTATTGAAAAAAGGCAATACAAAGGTGTGTATAAGAATAACACGTTCCTTGTTATTATTAGATGTAATTATTATATCCTCATAACCAATAAATGTTGTTGGCAGGTTGTCAAACGATCATCATCGGACCCCGGTCAGTCGTCGCCTCAACAAGACTTCACTTTCAGACCAGAACTGTTTGGAGTATCTTTTAATTCAGATGATGGCTACTTTTCTCCAGCGCTGAACGAAGACACGTTCCAGTTCACTACAACACCTGAACAACTAGAGGAACTGGCCTCTTTGGAAGATTATGCCACTGTAGCAGCATCTATAAGAGAGCGGTCTCCAGTTACTTTTCCTTCAAATCGGCGACTTGCAGCAGTACTAAATTCGCCGCTGCCAGAATCCTTAGCAGATTTTGGTGCTTGCCATGGAGGTTCACCCGTTCCGTCACCGGGCATCGGCTACGCAGCCAATTCACCAGGACTGTCTTACACGACGGGAGACTCTCCTGGGATGGCGTTCACAGCCGCATCACCAAATAGTTACTCAAACCAAGCGGAGCCGTCCCCTGGGCTCACTTACCCAACACCCCCAGCTTCTCATGCTGCTCATTCTCCAGCTCATACAGTACCACGTGCGTCGTCACCACTATCTGCAGCATTCTTTACTGCCACAATGTCTAGTCAAGAAGAGGTAATTACTATCCATTTATACTTTTTTTTGTTTTCAAGTTGGTAATAATAATATTTGTGATTTTTCATTTTTAAGGTGGAGGAAGCCTTAGAAGAAGTACTGCCTGAAGAGTGTAGATCGTTAGATGCATATTCTCTAGAACCTCTGCCCACTCCACGCCGGATCATGCTAAATTCTGAAGATCCACTTCTTTCAAGCAGCCCTCGCGACTTCTCTCACCAGCGGCCTTTCCGACGACAAAGTCGACTAACGACTTCAACTATTTCGCCCTTACAACAATGGCAGCACGACGCACTTCAAGTAATTATATTTTATACCTCCTTTATATATTTTTTTTTAATTTTAACTTTTATTAAAAATGCACAAGTATATTTTAGGTTTGTGTGGAAGGCCGTGATACAGTGCCGGCAGTATTTTTGAGTCCGAGTAGCGTGCCAGCTTCTCCACAGAGACGAAAGCGCCGAGCTTCACCAGCTGGTCCTTATCATTCACGTATGCGACGCACGACCAGTCACTACACTCCACAGCCAATTCTGCCTCCAGATCGCGCAGGATCAGGACTACTCATAGAACTTGCTGGAGGTAAACTATTAAAGCGTCTGATTTAGGAGTAAACATTATAAAAGTATATATTATATAATATAATAAACCAATTCTTACTTTCTTAGGACTGACAGCAACAGAATCAAATGTGCTAGCACAACTGGATGAACCGCGACATGCACAAATCAACATCGGGCGTGATTTCCAAGCTGACTTGCCGGAACTTTGCAATGATCGTATAGATTTACATCGCGTGTCGGAGCAGCTTTTATGGGACCCTGGTATCAACGATGCACTAGACGATAATGAAGGTAACAAAAACATTGGTCATTTGACGCTTAAATAATACTACATTAATATTATTATTACATTCGGTCAACTTATTCACAATCAAACTCGTCAACAGTGAGGATGTTCATGGAATTAGCCATGTGCGCTGCGATGCCAGTCGGAGGACACACGCGGGAGTTCGCTCTTCAAACTCTTGGCGAGTGTGGTGGGGACATTCGAGTGGCTACCCTTCGCCTGATGTCCCGGCCCGCCGCACCGGCACAGCACGAGTCGCGCTGGGCGCCTGATGAAGTTGAAGCCTTTTTAGCTGGACTGGGCCATTACGATAAGGATTTCTATAGAATTTCTCAACTGGTAAGTAAATAAACACATAAATCAATTACAAGAAATAAATATTAGGTCACAAATGAGTGTATATGACACTTGTTTCTGGTTCGTAGCTGTATTCATAAATAAGCTCAAATAAAAAATACTTTTCGTTTCCTAGGTAAGAACAAAAGACTCGAAGCAATGTGTGCAATTCTACTACTTCTGGAAAAAACTCACCAAAGATTACAAAACGTTGTATTTACGGAGCTGGATCTTGGAACAACCAGTATCAACTCAAGTAAGCACTGCCACACACTCTGGGCTACATCACTTTATCTTCAGGCTATCTGATGAGTGAACCACGAATGGTCACGGGATGTTAATACACGCGACTTATCTAAATCCAGGGTTCTGTAGGCCAGTTAACCGCGCACACCACCACGTCGTGCACCTCCTCGCCGTCGTCCTTTGAAAATGAGGAGTTCCCTTGCAAGATATGCGGGAAGTAAGTTCCGACACTCGGAGCACGTCAGCATACCGCTTCCAAATATCGAACTTTACAGCGAACTCGCGCAAACGCAATTTATGTGGAACGCTATTGAATTATATCGCTCGTGCCAAAACGTATCAATACTATTTTACCCCTTTAAATTAATTTAAAAACGTTAAACTAATCACTGTAAGTTTCACCTAAATTGCCTTTTGTGCATGCATTACGTATAAGAGAAATATTTACAGCTTCAGAGTAACTAACTCAATGAATAAAATATATATTTAAATTAAGTTAACTTTGTAAAGCAGCGGCTCAGTTAATACTGCACTAGTTTTGTAATAACGTAAATCGTCGCCGTGCAAGTATTCAGAACATCGCCGCTCGTGAGTGAACCCCGCGGGTCAATGTTATTCATGTTCATTGCATGTGAAGTTAATGTTTGCATAACTTCGTCTTTTATATATTATATAAAAGTAAATATTTATATTATGTAATATCTAAATTAAATCATTATTTTAGGTGTACCTTTTTCAAGAAATACTTGTGCCAAGCATCAATAGTGCCTCAAAAGCACTTTTATTCAGCGAAATATTATTAAGAAATACTTATATTATGGCAAAATTGCAAAGAAAAGAGATGTCTAGTAATATTTATATTATGTCGTATGTGCCATTAAACTGCAATTAGTCGAGAATACAAATTCAAACATAAATAAATACGAGAATGACTGTAGTTAGTAGACTACAACAAATAGATTTCATTAGTTTACAGCAACTCGTGTAAATAGAATTATGTATTATAATGTATTTTTATTGGATATTAAGACGAATTGATGTCCATTTCTTAAGAGGTTGATAGTTTTTATCTACATTTTATTTATTATACTTAACGTAGGGATAACATTAAAAAAGGTTTTGTGTATTAATGTTGTATGTATATAAGTTTTCTCTAATACTAACGCTTAATGCTTTGCTTTATCTGCAGTTGTGCTTATCAGTTTTAATACTATTCGTTTTATTCGCTTTGTCTTTTGTTTCTTTTGTTGCCATTTCTAATAGTGTACCCTGTTATGTTTCAGAGTATTTAACAAAGTAAAAAGTCGTAGCGCGCACATGAAGTCGCACCGGCCACTCGACGCCGAGCCAAAACGGCCTAAACTCGAAAAGCCTTATGAAAAGGTCGAAAGATCCGATGACAGATCCCACGCGACAGCTGAATACCAAAGCAAACTGCCCGCACAGTAACCGACTCCTTGCTCACTCATTCCGCCCGCGCGCCGTTTTGTGCCCCGAGACTAATGACCGCTATCTGTAACCAATCGTACCGCCGCGCGCCGCGCCGTGTGCACTCGCACCCCGCCCTACCCGACACGACACAACGCGTGAGTCGTGACTCGCTCGTACTCGGACAAATGCTAAATCGTTTAAGCATTTATTATGATAACAAAATAGATATTATAGATTAAATTAAAAGTGATCTAGAAAGAGCGACGTAGTAACTAACTAGTAGCTAGAGAAGAGTTAGCTTCGGACGATAACCTATATAAAAATACACTAATTGATTCGAAATTCTTGTAATGCTAAGCTTGGAGAGAGCGTAGAAAGATATTTTGTATAACGATTGATACATAAATAAGTAGCTCTTCGTAAATTTTTTATATGACAGACTTCTTAATGTGACTTGCAAGTGTGATGATGTAAATAATGATAGGACAAGTAGTTCGTGGTAATCACTGCGGTCCCCATCGAGCGCGAACTACATTCGAGATATAATTGATCTATATAAGTATTACAACTATATTATACGTGTGATAACATAAATCGTGTAGTAACTACACTACCTCGTTTCTATTCGTTTGGTTGTATCGTGAGCGCAGCTCGGTAGTACAGTTGCTTGTTTGCTCATTACCTTGTTAATTTCTGTAGTTATTTATTTGTTTCATTAATTTCTAGTCGTATTAGGAAAATATATTTTGGATGCTCTATGGATTTCGGTCTTTGCTCTGTTGTAGGTTGTATAATAGTTAAGACTACGGAACTCTGTTCAGCATCCGTATCTACTAGTTACATATCGATGTTATTTCAACGCACTTTAGACAAATATTGACACGTTTAGATTTGTTCCGGTGAGTTCGACCAGTCAAGTGGAACACAAACTGATTAATATTTTTGATTGATCGTAACTAAACAATGAATTGATATCCGTCACTTATTAGATATAAATTATATTATTGTAATGACGCTTCCACTTGATCCCGATACATTCACGGAGCTCTAAAATGGAGGGATGATATTTTTTTACACAAATATTATTGAATGCTCAAATGTGCTATATTTTACGTTGGTAATATTATTATCTTGTTCCTTGTTGATCGTTCTGAATATGCCATTATTTGATACTTGAAAATGTATAGGTAATGTGAACATTGTTTCTACAAAATGTAATATAAATATCTATTTGTAACTCGGCCGCGTTGTGATAATTTATATACGTAGTATGTATGTGAGGTTGATTGCTTCTCCGTAGAATCAATAAAGCTCACATAGGTACTATTCTGTCTATTGTTTGAAGCTACAAATCGAGCAATAAATAATGTTGCTCAATTGTATTGACGAGTGTCTCAAGTAGCGTGGCGACTGGCGTTGGTACAAACAGCCCGCTGCTCCCAAAGTGAACAACTCATTTTTCGAGTAACAAATAATTCGTGGTTGTGATGTTTCTTAGTCTACTCTTTAATTGTCTTCCGATACTCTAACGACTTAATTAATTTTGGGGCATAATTCCTCATAAAAGACATGTTATAACAAATAACCTTGAATTTTATTTAAACATTGTTACTAACTTCTTTAGATTAAAGTTTAACAATATCTATGGAAATTGCGTGCGACGCGCCAAGTATTGTAAAAGTAGCTCGAAATAAATATATTTATGAAAGAGTTATAGTAGTCTAGGTCTGCAGCGTGTCGCCCTGGTGGCCGATACGTGGGTGATATCGTAAAATTAATGTAAAAAAATCTGCCGTTAAATTATAGTAAATACTCGGTAAGTAGGTAATATTTATGCCCTGCGGCTCGCAGTGCGATATGCAGCAGACATTAGACCGTACAACGTACAACGCAGAACAAAGATGTATTATTTTTTTTATTACTATCTACTGGAGTTATTACATTCGTTTTCCTTCCACGAGTACCTGAACAGACTTATGCACAAAGTACGACTAAACAAATTATTATTAATTTAAACTCGAAGTGTCGTGGCTCTAGTTATTAATATTAAAATGTTGTGACGCATCTAAGTATTTGTACATCACTAACTAGTGTGATTATTTGGTTGTGTTATCTTAACAATTTAGACGAAATTTTCTACGTGAAATGTTAGTTCTATACTGTCTGACTCGATATGCCAATATTCTGCCAAATTGCTAATTGTAACTTATTGAAAATAGGAATAAAACGATTTAATTTTAGTGTCAGAAATTAGAAAACGTAGACCGATATACTAGATAAGATCAGGCTTTAACTGACACCTGAGACGTTAAGGCTTAAGTGACTCCTACAATACTTTTGCTCATACAACTACGAAACGATGTGCCATTTTATTTGAAAATAAAATAAAATATCTTAATTATTCAAGAATATACTCGATCGACGATTATCATTATTTTCTCGACATTCAGAACGGACAAAGTTATTTTCTTAGAAAATTAAAATTAGGTCTTACCATACTATCGTGTAAATACTGAATATTTTTTCAAAATAAACTTTACGGTACCCGAGATAGTTCTACGTCGTAATACGATTTATTGAAGACAAGTCCATCCAGAGATAATTTTTAACAATACTCTTAGCTATTAAGACTGAAAGGTACTCTCTAAATTCACTAAAACTTGTTTAATTTCATTTAAATGTAGATAACTATTGTTCCTTTTCATTATTTATTACCTAACTGTTAGTAGTATATTGTGGTGTCACTAACCCATTCCATGTGCCCAGTCATACTAGTCAGGGTATAGCTTTATAATGATGCCCTAAATAATTTAACCAAGTGTAACCTAGCGACAATCGATGTTAGGACGCGCCCACGAGCGCAGTAGCGTTCACTAGATAATACCGCTGTATTCTAATACAAGTACGCACTCAAATGCTGTATGTATTAAATTAATTAAGATTGGAGATTTAAACAAAACTTATTTCAACTTAAATATAGAAGTGCCTTACAATTTTAATTTTTATACTATTTTCTTAATTTATTATCGTTTTAATATCGAAAAGCACTGGAAATTGCATTTATTGATCCACTGTCCATTCTGCCTAGCCAGAATTGATGTGCGGATCTCACTGTAATGTTTTGTTTTGTTATATTTTTGTTTCTTAAAATAAAATATTGTTAGAAAATAAAATTAGAAGTTAAATCAAAACCAAAAAGACGTTATTTTTTCAAGTTTTTCTTTAAAATTAGGAACGTCTATAGTATTTAAATATCATGAATATACATCAACGACATTATCATTTAACAACAATAACAAAACGTCAATTGTATGAAGAGTCTAGAATAAACATAATGTGGAGTATCGATTTACCAAATAATGTACCTAATATTAATACCTAATCAGTAATCATCCAATGAATACAGCGCTAACTAATTATACGACATTTTTATAAGTACACGTTTACGTTCGCATAAATGTTCTAAGTGTAGTCCGACTCTTGTTTGTACTCTGTAGTCCTGGCACATAGTGTACATGTAAGTACTTCTGTATTTGTGTCTACACATTAATTGTTACTATAGTATTAATATTTTGTAAGTCTAAATGGATATTATATTCTTCTAATTTTGTATCAAGAGTGTGAGTCGTGCGGTGCGGCGCTGGCGAGGCGAGGTGCGCACGCGCCGCCCCCTCCTCTTCGGTGTACTGCGTACCTAATACGTATATACTTGTAATATAACTGTAGACGATTAAATGTACATGTGCCAAACGCACGATAATTGATATTACACTCTGTGTTGTGATTTTGAACGTTCTGTAAATTACAAAAGTCTTTGAAAATATTAAAGAAAAAAATTGTAGACACCTTTCTAGATTAGCACAATTCTTCGCGTAGACACATTAGGCCAGAAATTTAATAAGCATTTAGATTAAATGATGACTTAGATAATCATTGATGATGTAAGTGTATTATATAAATAGATTCATTGTTATATTCGATCAATGTGATGATTCGTAAGAACAACGACTTAACCCCGAGTAACCCCAACCTTCCCCGCTGGGCGACTCTTCACAACTTGGCATATCCTCGAAACAATAAGTAATAAAATTAATCTCTATGATATATATTGATAAATTTATTAGGGTAACTAATTTTTTAAGGCAATGACTATTACGTGATCTTTTAGATTGTCTTTATTAATAAATATATGGTGAAGGTTTTGTCAATTTGTTTTTATTTTTATCTCCTTTAAATGTAACCCTAATAGTTTCTACAAGTGTGATTGTATTGGTCAGTCATCAATTCTCAAGAAACTGAGATTTTATATCCAGAATTTACTGTGCAGTAGATAATGTCACATGATTTAAATTCCTGGTTCAAGAAAAGGTACAAGTAGAGAGCCACCCCGAGCAACACAAAGTAAGGTCCTTTATTATCTGGGTACTGGCTTAACTCTAGACCACGGTGTCCACGGTACGTGTTATTTAGAGTTACGTAGAACCGACAAGCAAAGAAGATTGTAGACACCGAACAAAGAAGATTGTAGACACCGAACAAAGAAGATTGTAGACACCGAACAAAGAAGATTACACAGATTTGAACTCCAACGTTCTCCTGCTTCTATCGAAAAACAATGTGATCTGCTGTGCATATAAAATTAGATTCGTCAGATTTAAATCCTTTTTACGATGAACGGAATTTAATTGTGAGTTTTTTTTTGTAAAAGGGGACATAAACTGTGTGTATAAGGGTGCCCGGTATCCGGGACTGCTAATTGAATAGCTCTTATATTCGGATATCGCTGATTTACCATGAAGGTCGGCGCAGGTACGCCACGGTAGGTATGATGATGTAGTAGGGTGGGCAGAGGTCAGACATTATGTAATTTTATAAAGTTAGGATAAAGCAACCATATTATGTTAGAATAAGGTAGAAAGTCGATTAAAAGAAAAGCATTAACTAATTAGTTGAAATGAGAACACGTCTATGGGAATAACTGGCGTGATGGGTTATGTAAAAAACAATAAAAAAACAACTGACTTTCGGACTAATAAAACAAATAGAAAAAAATCGCTGTGATATCAAAGTCGTCAGTAGTCGGGCAGAGGACCTCGGTATTATTAGTGGGCCCGAAACGGTAGTACATCGCGTTCCGCTCGTCATAATAAGTCTTAGCAACAGACACCAGTTGCATTGCACTGCAACAGGTAGATATTTGACTACCTGACATTTAAACAACAACCTGTAAGTAACATAATGTATGGTAAGAGATACCTAAGTATTACGTAGTCCACCTCGTCGCACTTAAATGAACAACAAAACAGTTTGTTTTATTCTACAGTAAGTGGATAATGTAGGTAAAAGTGTTAATCATATTCTGTGCCAACCTACTGTAAATCGGATTTTTTTAAAAGTAACCCATTAATGTGTCCGTATTTCTCCACTAACTTTATGGCTTAGTGCTTAGAAGCTTTATCTACATTTATTAAAAATATAGTCGTCGGTATGTAGTCACACTATAGTCACTAGTTGTGGGTCGCGGGCAGTGGTATTGGGCCGTTGAAGCTGATCAAGCAAAGAGTCAATATCTCAGAGCTGGTGTCGGTTTAAAGAAGTTTATTTCTCATAAGAACAATACAGTCCACTTATAATGAGATACAATGTTTTCAATGTATGTTAAAAAAATTCAATAATAGTTACCTCCAGAGTATTAGAAGTTATAATGTACTAACATATTTCTTAAGTTTATTTTTAAATGCATTAACGTTATCACATTCTTTTATATCATCCGGCAGTCTATTAAACAGCTGTGCTCCTTCGAACAATATAGTTTTTTTACCGTAATTAGTGCGTACGCGGATAACTTCCAGTTTGTTTTTATTTCTCAAATTACGTGACATTGTTCTTTTCTTCTCTTGTGTATGTAGATTGTTAGGCATTTAGGTATAACATGACCGCTGTATGCAGTGTGAAGGTGTTGCTTTAAATATTTTTATTTGTCAGTTTCAAGTTAAACGGCGGTTAAAAAAGGTTGTTGTAACGCAGAGATTTACATCTCTGCGTTACATAAATAGGGATGGAACCACTATCTATAAAAATAAAACAAGTATAGTCGTCTCCATCTGTTTATTAAGAACATTGATAACACAATGAACCCTACCTACAGATCGATAAAACTCTGTTACAATTACGCAAAACAATTGGTAGACAACAATAAAATAAAAATACGTAACACAATAACACCCACAGAATTATATCATCACTTTTTTATTATAATTTATATTGACAATTTGCACGTGAATTATTAAAATCAATTAAACAATTCAAAGCGTAGAGTTGTGTTTAAAACAGAAAATGCAAGACATAAATGCAGAAATAATTTATGCAGTCTGAAAAGGAATAATTTTAAGCGATATTCAGTCAGGTATACACATTGTAGCCAGCACACATAATTATGTGTATTTGACACATAATTATAAGAATGAATAAGATGAAAGATTATTGCGTGTCGTTCTTTAGACTGAATTTCGATAACTTAAGGAAGTTTTAATAACAGTCTTAAACAAATAAATGCAACACAACACTACGCTTCAAGTTGCTACACGTAAATGAATTTCACAAATATACAATACATTCAACTAGTAGACACCTATCAAAATTATGAATTCATGCTTTGGTTAGCAAAATTACGATACATATAACAGGACAACTAATTATTGCATTTTTCCAACATCCTAAGACACGTGTTACACTAGATTGTGATAAGTACTGAAGTGTAGCGAGGCAAACATTATTATTTTATAAGAATTTAATAAATTACTGAAAATTAAGACGAACAGACAAACAGCTAGATATAATTTTAATTATTATACAAATGGACGTAGTAGTTACAAATATAATTCACCTCAGATTGTTTCGTTATTATCAAATCTCGTGGTGACACGAGTTTCACAACAGCTGAGCGACTAAGTCACGACGTAAGATGCTTCTGCATTCTACTCTATCAAGCCTTGCCAATTATTAAGATCTTTCGTTGTTCCCATATCGAGTTTTGTATCGATTGGACAATAGGATCGAGGCCGATCGATTAGGCTTGGGAGCACCTTTATCGTCGCGTCGTCAACACGCCCTAACACTAAACACGATGGCAGTGTCGTCTGCAAAGTATACAGACAATATCAAACACATACAATTATTATTTCGATAAAAAAGAACTGGCGGTATAGGGAAAAAGAAGACTACAACTACTTCTGAAAGAGCCATGTTAGGGTTATTTCATCATCCAATCTGTTACAAGATATATTAATACAATTCATTACACTCAATACACAAAGAAAATATTCACCAATAGACTATACATTAATATTATACACGACTACAACTAACGTAAGTCGCAGTATTGCCACACAATAACTGAATATTAAAAAATGGAATTGAAGAAAATCATTTCAAATACTAAGTAAATGAAACATATATTTACAGATTCCACAGAACTCGCACGTGCATAAACAAATATATTATAACTGTACTAATAATTAAATTTATATGAATTATTGCAATATAAAAGTGTCCATGAGACCAACTCAACACTTATTTTAACACCAACCTACCCAGTGCTAGAACAAACTAAAATATTATTTTTTTGAATCATTTTTATCTAATGGACTAAAATACATACATAATTGGTGTCAGTCATCAGTTTATAATACATCAGTGGTAGCTCCATGTTTTGTATGCTCATTCGATAGTCACACACAGTCCACATACCTATCATATAATAATTGTAGGACACAGCCATTCTCACACCCACACAACAATATTGAATATTATCAAGACATCGAACAGGATTACAAATATTATCAATACTAGGCCAATTAGATATAAGTAGGTTATAATTTAGATGACAATAATACAAATTGAACTTTGTATTTATGAAATATAATATTCAATATATATTGTCGCAAACTTAGGCCTTCGATCACGAGGATAGTTATACACGTCAGAGGTCACCAAATACAATTACACCCACATCTATGCAGTTATAAAATTAAGTAAATTACTAAACCACGAAACTAGTTCCCACACACACATGAGAAAGTAAAAATTAATAATTTCACTAGATTAACCTAAATGTAAAGAAACTGATGTGATATGTTGTATATTATGCTATAAACTCAACCGCGACCTCTCAAGTGTACAGACATATAAAACGCTCACTATTCCGTTTGCGTTTTATTTCTCTCCTCAGCCTCTATTACCATACCGTCTATTAAATTCTCCATACAATTACGACATATAGGTTTGTCTACAAAACACGGCGCATCACCACTGATCTGTGAACATTATCTGTGTGCGCGCATATAGCGACGCGCGCGCACACGAGCGCGTACGCTGCGTCACTCCAACCTTACTGCCTTCTTGCCTTTCACGATCGTCGGTTTGTTTTTAATCATCCCTTTTCGCCTTTTTGATGTCTGCAAAAGAAGAAACGATTAGTTTGTGCTCATTTTTAAGAAATTAAATATTTATTAAGCGTTTGTAGCAAACGAAGTCACATTCAGCGCAGATTACACGCAGTGAACATGCATTCAACAAATGTATAACTATTTATTTTCTGATGTGCTACAGCTCTACGTTTAACATACACTAAACGATGCATTACAATAAAATAAAAATAACAAGAACAGATGATACTATATCCTAGTTAGCATTGACACTAAAATAATTAAACAAAATAAGGTTGTCAGTTTTAATATTGTCCGTGGCAATTGCGGTACCACAAATCTCTTTGAAATAAATATAAAGATACAAAACCCACAGAATAAATAATTTCTATTCCTAAACGACAATAAAATCCCATTGTTTATCACTAACTGACGCGTATATTTATACCTGGCAACCCCACACAACTAACAATGGCAACAACGAACACTTGGACAGTAAAGCAAAGATGTATGATGTGAACACAAGCTCAGGCTTCATACAACCACATACATCGGTAAAACAGAACTCAACAGTTTTACTGTACCGTCGGTCCGCCTCCTAATGCAAGCTGGAATATGAGAAGGTAAGTCAGTACACCGTTATTAGTTACACTGGTTAGTTTCGTTAAAAAGTAAATTACAAATTGAACAAAAAAAAACGATTTTAGAGAGAAATCTGAAAAAAATATTTATGAACACCTTTTTTTATGCCACTTCTTCCACTAACATTATATTATGTAACTTGGTGTTTAAAGAGAGTAGGAATTTTCTTGATAACGTCGCCCACACTGAGAATTTTGGTGCGTTTCACAAACATCTATTATCACATACACCAACACCCAGACTCGAGACAAATATCCAATCGCTTAGCCACTGCGCCAATCGGGTCGCCAATTAATTCAAGCTTTATTCCACCCTAACCCTCCAAAGATACGCAACACAAGCTATGCTCATTGACAGCTGGGGACAAATGTTAGACGCGATCTGGTTCGTTCGGCTGATATTAATTAAATATCATATTTTATCTATTTATCTGCCGTGACTTTGAATTCACTTTGCGAGGTTCAATAATGCACAAAGCGTTTTATATTGTGTATATCATTGTGCATTCATTAAAAGGTTGTTTTATAGCTCTAAAATCAAGTTAGACCCTACAATTTGATAAGAAACATCTAGTAGTGGAACATTAACTTTTCACCTCGCTAGTCAGACATAATTATGAGTGATCACGGTGTTTTTTAATTTAGAGGAAAGAACGTTAGTAAAGTTAATCAACCAAATCCACAAGATTTTCATGATACATTTATAGTTAGTAGTAAATGTACAAAATTTACTCTACTAAGCAATACAGTTAAATTTATTTTACCTTTTTAGAAATTGAGTTGCTTGTCGGCACCGTTCGTTTCGCAAGCGGCAAGCGCGGACGATTGAACTCATCTGGCTTTTTTACCCTGAAACATTAACGACGCATAGGTAAATTAAATAACATTCGACACTTTGGTAATATGGTTATACCATCAGTCTCAATTCTAATCACGATTTAAGAATTGTATGGATAAAAAATAAAATATCAAAGTTGCTGATAATGTAATAATATGGAAAGAAAAAATAATTAGTAATAGTCCCGTCACGTAAAAATAACACTGAGCAACTGTCAGCGACTGTGTTTGCACTCGCATATAGTCGCTTCCTATGGTACTAGGCAATTGGTTTATAATTATAAGTGTAATCATAGTGTAGTCATTATAGGTACTTTACTAGTTACGTAACACTTTGGAATAGACTGGAATTAAAACTAAGTTAACGGCCAGCGTTCTTAGTACGTAACGGGAACAATGACACATTTTAAAATACTAACACCGTTTAAGATTAATTGTAAATGGTCATTGTATGTTGGCCACAAGTCTATTTAATTCATTTGAGGACTGCTAAAGGCGTGTTCACATTAATGGCGTGTGCATCATACCTGTATATCCTGACGAGCCAATGCTCGGTGGTGTAGGCCTCCTCGAGGTAGGTGAGCTTGAAGCCGCGGTTGCCGGGCAGGGCGCCGCGCGTGCGGTCGTAGCCCGGCGGACTGCCTCCGCTGTCGTATCTACAACATACCATAAATAGCTTTAAGACTTCAGTTCAAAACTATACTTTTTAAGAAATTTAAATACAATTTAAAAAAATAATCTTTATCTTCTTTCTTATATCTATACAGTATACACATTACTATTAGGTATATGGATAGAGTAATGTAGTAGAAAACCCCCCGTTAAGAGTAGAAAAAGAAAAAGGCCCCTAGTTCCCGGCCGCCCTGTAATTCCAAGTCTGGTAGTGACTGAGTGGCGAAAACGGGAGAGCGGGCCTTGTGGAGTACCTTGGAGGCCTAGGTCCAGCACTGGACTGCTGTGATGATTGATGATTAATGAAGTGGACATTTGGCTGATAAAGGGTCGCCATTAAAAACACGGAAGTGCTCCAACGCTTGTATAAGTTAGTTACTCACCTATAATATGATAATTTGTACATTAGACAGTTCAACATAGTTTTAGAAGCTTCTGAGTCTACTCGATATTCGCCTCGCTCCGTGAAATAGTCTGCTTCCTGTAGATAACAAAATATTGATTGTATGTTATAATAATTAAAATTAACATAATTATATCATGAAATTACCATCAAACTAAACTACCTAATACCTTAACAATATTATGAGAATTAAAATCATAATCTATAATACCTCAATATTACTTTTTATTTTGGAATTTTAAATAAACTTTTTGGCATTGGACAGGGTTTTGTGGAAGAATAATGGGAAGGCCTTTGCCAAGCAGTGCGACACTAAATGGGCTACTTTAAAAAACCTTTATCTTGAATAAAACCGTCTGATAATTCTGAGTACATATTGAAATACTCTATACTAAATAAAACTCACATGAATATCTTTAGGATGCTCTCCCTCCGCGATCCGCACCATCCATATGAACTTATTGATATCGTCACCGGAGTAGCCTATAGCACCTCCGAATATCACGAGCACGTAGTCTACGTCCAACATCGTCATTATCTCGTAGGCCGCAGACTCGTTACTGGCCATAGCTTTGCCCACGAGGGCGATGTGGGAGTTGTTCCAAGTGTTATTGTCCACTAGTGTAGTCCGGTTGCCCATACCCGCTATCTGTAAACGAATTAAGAAAGATTTAAAACGCCTTGCAGGTCCGAAAAATGTCTTGAAAGACTAGAAAATGCCCTTAAATACAAGAAAATGTCTTGAAAGACCAGAAAATGCCTCGAAAGACCAGGAAATGCCTTGAAATTGTCCGTCATTGTTTTTCTAATGTTTCCGGCTAATCATTGAAGTAATATTATATAATGCAACAACACTATACCTGATACCCGTAGTCCCACCACGACATAACTCTTGCGTCCTCAGCAGTGTTCTGAGACAACCATCCGTAGGCTTCCCTGAAGTCGTCCAGAATTTTACGAGACCTAGAAAACATTTACTTCTATGAGTTATTTAGTTTACGAAGGAAGGTAATAAGCGGTTTGAAATATTTTCTATTGAAATTATCTTGACTTATTTTAATAACAGTAGACATTGATGCACCTTGCCAAGATTAGAAATAGAGAAGCTACGTGTTTGAAGTACAGAACAAAAATGCCTAGTATAGTGCCTTTTAAAAAATACCAACTGTCGCAGTTCCGGAAATGTTGGACTAACATTATGGGTCATACTATCATCACTCTAGTCAAGTACTAATTATACGCTGAAAAACGAAGGTATAGTAGTTAGTCCAGTACCTCACTACCATCCATGTTGACTGACCAATCTCTACACCACGGCATAACCTATTCCATGCGGCTATTGGCTCATGTCGATACGCAGAAGAAGTAGTAAGCTATAACTCACCCGTCATTCCCATAGCTGGCGAGCACGATACTAGGGCTGGAGTAAGCATTGGAGGTGGCCCAGGTGCAGTGCACGGAGAACAACATGAGGAGGATCATGAAGAGGATCAGGGTGACCGAGCGCACGTTCATCCCGAGCCCTATGTCCTGCTGCTGCGCCGGCTCGTGGGTACGCTTCTTTAGTTTACCGGCCTAATGGAGAGGAACCTTTGTGAATGTCTTGAAGAATTTTGATAAGTTAAATAAACACAATTTTTTTACATTGTTTGTGTGACGAACATAATTCATTTGTTCTAATAATATATTACAGTCCCATATCTGCTTTCTCTACAGTTGATACCATCATCAGATCAATTATACCCACTTCTTGTTTTTTTTTTTACCGCTAAATTTTACGACATAAACACGTAACATAAATCATAACTCGCTACTGACGCGTTGCTCTCGTAAAACTTCAAACATTGTACCAATAACGACTTCCATTCGTCCACAAATAGGTCTTAATAACCAAAATTAAAGCATCGTCTGTTTGACAGTCGCGGTCATAACGTGAAAATTACATTACCCATTAATTACTGTTATTACACCATTATTGTAATTTCAATAATATTGTATAATTCATGATAGTAATTGGTTGATTTCTGTAAATTATTTGCTTAATTTGGCGACATTGACAGCCCTCTACTGGCTAATTTTCCTTTGCATTAAGAATAATATAGAAATAGGATAGGCGTAGACTAATCTAGTCCCCATATCTCCCAGCCAGCTGGCGTTTGAACTTAAACTGACCTTATCGTACAAGTTCTTGGACTCTTCAGTGTCAACCTGAGGCACTGGTAGGTCATCTTCTCTGAGCACCAGGTCCAGTAGGATGGAGAAGGCGATACCAGACAGCACGCACACCACCGGCGTCAGCGTCAGCATCAGACGGACCATCACACCCGCGAAGTATACCGCACTGAGTGCGTATAGGGCCACTGGAAGGTAAATGTGTGTATAAAACTAAAGACATAGGATTCAAGACGGAAAGATTAAAGGATATTTGTCGTGAGGAGTTCCATATCTCAGTGAATTTCTAACCGTTATTTAATCATTATTTCTTTGTCTACATATCCCTGATTCCTCTTTGTTTATGTTCTTATGTACCTTTTTACCAGTGTTCTTAAAACCTTAAAAATATTGATAGAAGATTCAGTATGACGATAAATTAATTAAAGAGCGATTTACAATTTTTACCATACTGAAAAGAGTCGTACCATTTAGATTAGCCATAAACTTACCAAACACTCTCTCATCGTTGACATTCTTGATGCAGTACCACAGGCCCACAGGGAACGTGCACACTAGCACGTGCAGGTCGAAGAAGAATGAGGACCACGTGGTAGGCTGGTGCTCCGACACTGATGCGATAATGGGGATGTGGATCTTGGCGTATGTCGTGTCCCATAGCGAGTAGAATCTATAACGAACAGGGATTTGTTTATGAATTTGTTTTTTTTTTTAAAGTCCTCCCCTATTAATTTTTCCTGAATCGTGGGTGTGTTTCGCTAACATAACATACACAGACACCCAGACTCGGGACAAACGTGCGGGAATCGAACATGCAACCCTTAGCGTAGCAGTTCAATATCTTAGCCACCGAAAAAAACCCCAACGCATAAAAGAAAAGTGATCATTTAACAAGTCAAAAATAATACCTATCAATGAGCCATCAAATCCGATCGAGTAACACCTATTTAAGACAATGTCGCGGCGGAGTACCGCTACATTTAAGACAATAACTAAATAGTAATAGACTAGAAGTGGTTAACTTTTTTAACATTGTTTATAAGTATGAGGGCATCAGTTGCGAGTCACATCTCTTCATTGTAATGTGTAATTTTATATGTATTGCAAAAAATCATGCAGACAGGTCGAATCTCTACACCAGGGACTTATAACATTACTAAAAATGACGTTATTTTTTTTCGGATAACGTTATTTTGTAACATTTCGAGTCCCTGCTCCACACTCAAAACTTTAACACAGGCCTATACTTTCTACCTACAGATGTTATTCCTAAATTGTATGAACCTACTTAATCTTAACATTGAGGTCAGTACTCGTACATTAGTATAAAATAACGAGCATTCATATCAGCCCGTAAAACACTGGTTTACTGCCGTAAACTCTACTTGTAAGCCGCTTAACAAACCTGACGACAAACACAACATACTAACACGTGTGTAAATACAATACACATGATGTTCTACAAGATGTGGATACTATAGTATAAACACATTGCCTTTAATAAGTTGCAGATTTAAAATGATTTACCTACGTAGGTGGCGTAATTTATTGTTACATCCTATTTTTAAAGGAACCATTTCTTCTTTCTATGAATTCAGGAGATTTATAAATGTGATAATAATACATGCATAAAAAGCCAGTCGGATGAAACGTCTGCGTTAAATATAAATATTTAGCCTCTGCGGGAAGCGAGCCCTTTGCAAAACTTTATATTAAAATTCTACCTATGTTAAACAAATGATTGTGGCTTATGACTTTGCGCAGAAGTCCGAACACCTCGTATAAACGCATTTCATTTTTATTTTCCGAAAAAAACATTAGTACTTTAATCGACCGCGGCAAAATTGTGTAATTACCTATATAATCTGCAATCTACGAATAGTGAAATAACAGCTCGTTACCATGACAACACACACACAAACTTATACCAACCTTCCGCTCCAAGGCGCGATGACTCCCATGTACGTCAGCAACACTACTGCAAGGAACACGGTGCCGGCGGCGATCAAACCGCCCAGGATCAACAGCTGCTTCCACTGACCCTTGGGGTTCAGACTGTGAAGGTACTTGAGGGCCCCAATAGCCATCAACAGCGCGAACACACCTGATGACAATATAATAAGGTAATGTAAATATGGTAATGGTAAGTATCAAGTATTGCCATAGGAGAGGCTTATGTCCTGCAGTGGACTAAGATTGGCTGGTGATGATGAAGTATCAGGAAGAGAGATTAGGCAAGCTAGATGACCCACAAAGTTATCGGGTGTTTCATTTGGCAACTCTAGCGCAGTTTATTAAAACCGTCAAATCTGTTGATAGAATATTAAATGGGCCTTGAAATATTTCTTAAGAGTAGTATAATCATTATAAAGTGCGATCTTTAACATGGTTTCAATACGTTTATAAGAAAACGAATATCATGTAGCAACGGTGTTTAACCGTACACATTAATTTTTACACTTTTGTAAATGGTGGATTATGTTTTAAAATGATGTAATATCAAGGCAATCCTTAAATAAATAAATAATTATTGGTAACAGTTTACATGACTTTAGAAACAACTGGCCTACACCATGACTCTCATATTGGCTGAAATATAGTACCTATCATATATTCATCATTATACAAATTCTATACTATTATTAAGCTGGATAACTAAGAGCGCTGTGTCATCATAGGCAATTTAAATTAGCGCACGACTTCACCTTGCAAATCGATAGACATGTAGAGGTCAATTGTTTTTCGCTGTATGCAAAATACGCGAAGACGCACTAGAAACCATTTCTAAAGCTAGTATATAACATTATGTACACCTAACATTTAACTGTATAATATGTCCTAGTACTGTAAAAGGTAAAATAAGTAAATCGGGTATATCGAAACTCAAGGGTGATTAGATACAAACTTTGGAACTGAATTTATAGCAAAAAGAGTATATACTGTTACCATTAACGACGACTGACGACCCAATTGGCGCAGTGGCTAAGCGATTGGACTGCTGCGCTAAGGGTCGCGGGTTCGATTCCCGCACGGGACAAAAAATTGTGCAATCCGTAGATGTTTGTCCCGAGTCTGCGTGTGTGATATTTCATGTTTGTGAAACGCACCTACGATACAGGAGAAATTCCTAGTGTGGGGCGAAGTTTAAAAATATATATAAAAAAAATACATTAAGGACCCTATACTTTAAATTGTATTATAGACAACAACAGCAATTTTTGACAATTAGGTAAGTAATTTAATGATAAATCAGTTCCAAAATTTTGTTTTCGATACACCCCGTTTTACCGGTACCTGTTTGTTACGTCTTAATCATGATTAAATCAGTCTACCAATCACAATAAAATTTCATTCACAGATATTTTGAACCTAAATAGAACGGCTACTTGTTATCCCGGAAAATAAGCGGATAAATTTACTCGCGAAGTTAGTTTAGAAGCTGGTCTCAATATTACATTCACATAAGAAATGTAATTCGATAACTAGATCATACCAATCACAGTGAATAATAGGGACTACACATTTGAAGAATATTGTGTCTTTGTCATTTGAAGATCTAGGTTTACGTTATATGGCAAATAATGTATTAATGATTAAAGGCAGAACAACTCTATTCGTGTCTCGAGTATGGTATGTCTTCAGTTGCATACATTACTTATTTAACGGTATACCTTCTGCGATCAATACATTGAACGACTTATAGGACATACAAAGCAGAACTATGGAAAATGGGACCGACTGATATTGCAATAATTCCATTTTCTATTCGTTTTTTAAAGGTTTTAGGTAAAAACCTACATAGGTATTATCTTTATCAACATAAACTAGTAAATTATTTGTGCAACGGCATTGTCTAAAAAACCTACATTTCCTCTATAAAAATTTAGTTTTATTTTTACTACAAAAATACTATCACTGAAAACTTCCGCATACCCTTAACGAATATCTTTTGCTGTTTTCAAAGTAAATTTACTATGTAATAGCGTCGTTCTAAACGTTGGAATCTCGCCAAATCGTATGCATTTGTGCAGTACCATGTAATTTTATATTACCATAAAATATTCCCTCAGGACGAATTGCACTTGAGAACTTCGCGTTGCTATTTGTGGAGCCATAGTTACAATTGTGTAAACAAAGGGTTCCGTCAACAGTTTGTGGAGTAGGTAACCAAATTATTCATAAACGTGACTGTAACGTTTCTTGACCGCGTCGTCTAGTGGTCGTTTCAAACACATATGGTAATGCTAAGTTATGAAGCAGGTTTGTCAAAATTAAAGGGTTGTCCTGCTAGATAAGTTTAATAGCAGTGCAGAGTTAGGTAATGTCCAGACAGCAATAGTCTTGTCCCCAAAGTTAGGGTGTGTTTACAAACGACCATGTTTTTTTTCTTGTTTACGACGAGCCCCGCTACCTACATGCTACATGCAGACTGGCTAATGAGCTACACGTATTGTAAAGTTCATGTCGATATGACAGATGAAGTTCCCTATTAAGCTCAGACCCGTCACTTGGGTGTGCATAAGTCATTGCAACACCAATTTACTAATGCACCCTTCAACGATAAGAAACACAGATACAGAGCAGACAGATTCCTTTCGCAGTCTGAAAGAATCAATAGCAATTCCAACAATTTATAAACAGTTGGCAGTATGCTATGTATGGAAAGTGCGCAGACAAATAAAGTTTTTTGATTATTCACAATATCCTGTAGCCACATACTCGTAGCGGCTATTACGTAGGTACAGTTCAAGGTGAATTGATAATGTTATTCTAGCTGTTTCATTGCTGATCCGCCGATAGCAGTGGTATTGCAGAACTAAATAACTTTGAACAATGTATAATAGGTTGGATTGATGTCAATATTACGATAGCAGTTATAATAGGACTCAATGGAAGATACTGTTGGTCTCGTGGCCGCACACGCAAGTGTGAAGTAGGGTTTTCAATTACTTGATAAGATAAAAAATATTCAATTTGAAGTAGAAGACCAATGTCTGGATATGCGCCTACTTAAATTAATTGTTAAGGTTACGCTCGAAAATTATTTTAGGGAAAGTCATTGACCGCTTGGCTAAATATAAATCAGAAAGCCATTTATCATAAGTATAACAATAATATCGTCACATCTATGCAAAGTTTACACTACTCTAAACAGGCATAAAATAATCAATTACCCAGAAAATTGAAATGCGTTATAAGTTTGTATATTCAGATAAAACCTTATCGTGCGTGTAATGCAAGGTACTCAAATAAGTGTTTTATACAATAAACTAGTTTTCCAGAATTATGTCCAACTTAACATAATACTAAACTCTGAACTAGACGACCGAAATATGCTTAGTGCTCATTGCCAGACCCCACTAATGAGAATCAGAGTAACTGTGGTTCGTTTATCATCATCATCAGCCTATCTCCTTCCCCTACTGGATGGCCTCTCCTATGGCACCCCACTGGGCTCGATCTCCGGCCTCCCGCTTCCAACCGCTGCCAACCATTTTGCGTATCTCGTCGCCCCACCTAGCTGGTGATTACTTTAACCATTTGTAATGGTTTCACGTCTGAATCAGTTTTAATAGATTTCGGTAAGGTTTGGTTCGGTTTTGGTGGGGTAAACAACAAATGGACAGAGATACTCACACCATAGTATGTGTTTCTCATTTGTAAAGATTAGTAGGGATAAGCACTAAGCATAATTTAACGAATTTCAGGATTTTGTAGGTACATACATTTTTAGACGCCTTACTGTACATTAGTCATTGTTTCTTGTTCAAACCGGTTTTAATAGACTTAGATAAAGTCTAATTTAGATAGTAAAAACCCTAGGACAAGCTAGTTTTATCCACAATGATATTCTCATAACATTTTGTTTCAATGGTATTGAGTTTGAATAATAACATGGTTTGTTAAATCATCAACATGGGTAAAATGCGACTGACATTACGTCAAGCGACAGGATGAACAGTATTTATGCACCATCTATAATAATACAACTATACTGTAATATTTTGCCCTTTTCCTAAATATATTGTTGGTGTATGAACCATCTCGATTACAGTTTTAATAGAAATTGTTAAATTGAGGTCAAAATACTGACTAATAATGCAAAGAAAATAAACTTGATAAAAGTAAACATTATGTTTTAAGTTCATTTATTTGAAAAGAAATAGGTATAATATAATCAATTACAATATTACTCATGCATGTAATGCAAACCATAAATGTTATTTCTCGTAAATATTATAAGTAGCGTGAACTGGTAATTGTACTTATAAACGTAAAATTAGTTTGTACAATTAATCGATAATTAAATTACATGTGTAAAAACCTTAGTTTGATTGATTGAAAAACCAAGAATAATTATATTTTCGAGGGAACATGGCGATTATATGAAGCTAGATAGTTTTAGAGGAGGCAGCGTGAATGGGAGAGTTGAAAGAGAAAGATGTCGGCCAACATGACCAAATTAGAGATTTTTGAACATCAGCCAAGTGAAGAGTCCTACTTTAATCGAACTTATCAAATTCAATAATCCATCGATGTGTTAGGATACAAGTGCAAACCAATGGTCTCTTCTTGAGACTCTGGGAATCAGGCTTGGCTGTGTATAGCCTCATTTATTACTGCTTATAGCTTCAGCCAGCGACTTCGATGGCATGAAACATTTAACAGTGACTTTTTCTCGATAATATTAGCCTTTGTCCTTCCTATTAATGCTACCTCCATACCAAATTTCATTACGACGCGCAAAGAGGTTGTGATAAGGTTACAAGTATACAGACGAGGTAACTTTCACATGCACAAATGAATAATCGGTTCAAGATGACTTTGTCGAATTGTTGTTAGTTCACTTCTACCTATGCTGCAATTAATCTAGATTCTCTTGACAAATCAGTTTCTAGATTATCGAGTTTTATGGCCGCCAGCTTATTCGATGCGCTTCGGCGTTTGTGAGCTAATCTCAATTTGTTTTGTTACTCAATGACGTGCCTTTATACCTAACGTCGATATATCAGACGCTGTAACAAACGCTTCCTGTGTTCTATTATTGTTGTGTATTGTAAATCAATCTTTCCGTATAGACTCAACAATTTTAAAAAATGTACTAAGGTAGAATATTGGTTTTGAATTTACAGATGCGACTTATGCGGTTTTAAAGTCGAGTTTTTGTAAGGACAAGCACCTAGCACCGAAATTATTTATGTTAATAAAATTGAATATCAAAATTTATATTATTAAACTTACCTTAACATAAAACTATACACTATGCACATACAACTTTTTGAAGTAAGCCGGCCGCCGATGAGTAGGCAGACGAAGAAGGCGTTGAAGGGACAATTTGGACACCTTTAAGGGAAAGGCATGGCCGGAAATGGCACTTAATAGAGATTTGTGGGGAAATAAAAGGGAGGCCTTTGCCCAGCAGCGGGACATAGAACAGGATAAGGAATTAAAAGTAAATTATATATAAGTGCAGTAGGGTGACAATTTATTACGAAAATACTGACATGATAAATAACAAAAGCTGGAGACTCACCTGAAGCAGCCATATGCTCACTAGTCCGGATAGGCTGGAAGCCAACGAAGGGGATCTGCATGGACATCAACAGGCCCACAATGTAAAACACTGTGTAACTGACGAACAGCCGCTGGGAGAAGCGGCCCATGATGAGCAACAGGAAAACGTGTAGAGGGATCAGGTTGATGATGAACACGTAACCACCCCATGCTGATACCTGGTGAAGGGACACACATCAGTAATTCACATTGTTTATGGCACCTTCTGATTAGTATTATTTGCCAGATGTTGCTGTTTTATCATTAAATTTTACCTAGGGTCAACATTTGTTTACAGGACAAGTTAGTGTTAATCAACACCATTTTAATAAGAATTTGCAAGTTTCACATAAGAAACCGAGCAAATATTATTAAGGTTATAATCTAATAAGAAGAAAATCATTATAGTTTTGTTATTGTGATAGATGGTATCCAATAAGATAATTACTTATGAGAGAATAGAGCACTGAAGGAGCCATGATAACATGACACATAAAATAGACATGCTTTAATTAATTAATCAAGAACTAGAAATTAACTTCTCTCAGTTGGTAATTGGGTGGCATGGTGGAAGAGGTCTAACTTGCTACAACAAATGGTTAAACTGAAGTCAGACACTAAAAACTTACCATGTAAAAGTAAGACAGTGCGGTGCAAACAGACCAGAATACTGAACCGTTTTTCAAACTTTTGAGCCATAGGTAGTATGTAAACTGGAGTGCAAATATAGCTATCCCCTCATTGTCATAGCTTCCAGCTACAGACCGACTGCTGTAGCCTGGTACTATGGCTATGAAGCATGCAGCGAACAGACCGGCTCCCCGAGACCATAGCTCAGAGGTCAAGAGGTATGTGGCTATAGCTGTCAACCCACTAAAAATAAAAGTTACATTTTCAGTATAATTTGTTTTGTAGAGAAATAATAGTGTAATTATTGTGAAACAGCTTGATAAACATATGTTAAAAGGAATGCTAAAATGTAGATAACTTTTTATGTATGAATAAATGTGTTGGAACCTGGTTTCAATACAAAAATTTATACCTGAATCATTTCAGCTATGCCATTAAAATTCAAACTTATTATGCTGATATTAAGTGGTATTATCTGATAATATCTACATGATGGCTAAACAAACGAAAATTGTTATGTCAATAAGAATGATAACCTAGATTAAAGAAATGCCTCAACTATCTTACCTGAATACAGGTGCGAGGAACACACAGATATCTCTAATGTGTATTGGAATATTTAGGGCATGGAGGAACCAATGTATAGTGCCTGATGTGATCATAAGGCCAGGGTACACGGTACCGCCCACGATACGGCCCAGCGGGTACCATGCGCGCTCGTCGAACCAGTTCAGGAAATTGTAAAACCCATGCTGCACCATGTAGGCCGTGGATCGGTAGTTGAACCTAGAACACGTAGGCAATAAATGGAGGGAAGCTCATCTTCATCAGTATAACAACATTCAGCATATTCTACGTACTCACCATGGGTCAAACTCGTGAATTATACTTTCGAAACGAATAACAGCGAATAGCCGGGATGCGAAACCGGCCAACCAAGCCAATGACAATACCGTAACAGTGATTAGAGTGCTGAAGCCGGTCGTATTGTTAAATAAACCTTGTTTACGGCCATCGCCCGGCTTCGCAGCTAATGTCTGCGGCATCTTAGGGGCAGATAATTCTATAAACTATCCTAATATTTCACAACAACTATATTTTCATACATCAGTCCCAACAATTCGATTTAGAAGAAAATTGACTTTTTAGATGACTGACGTACGGACACGTCTCTCTTCAAAATTAGGTTTGCCAAGTAAAAAAATGTTGATAGTCAAGTTCGAGTTGTGTATTTACGGTTCAGTAAAAACCGCTTAATCTGGTCTTAGTATGGTTAGTGTGAAAGAGCTTTAGAATATTATACTTATGGCAACACAAAATGTAGTTTGTTATTTTTTACAGCTGTTTGTTGACGTTGACATCTTAGTAGTTTCCCTTGGTTTCATTCTCTTTGGTTGACATTTTGCTATACATGTCGTCGAACGTAAATAAATTGTAACGATGAAAATATAGTAAGAATTAGCTGGTTTTCTAATGAAATTGTTAAGATTTAATTATTACAAATGTCTAATTATCAAGAAATTGTCAACTTAAACGTGGGAGGCACAAGGTAAGTGTCAAATTAAATGAAAAGTGTGTGATAGTTATTTTTATATTTCATATTCTTTATAATATTATTGGAGCTCGTCGTTCTACGCTTTGAGATGACATTATCTATCTAAGTTACTCACCAAGAATGCATTATACAATTATTCAATACGTATATATATGGAAATCTTTGTAGACTTGAAACAAAAGTGCCTTGACTTAAAGAAATTGTGTTCAACTGTTGTTTATATTTATGCCGGACGACATTTTAACAAGATTAATTGGTTTTATGTACATTGTAATTAATATTATTACAAACTATACGATTTATATGAGGGAAATATAAGTTTTATAATATAATTTTTTAATATTGTATGCTAGAATTTCTTTAAAACTCTATAAATTAAAATTAAAAAGTATAACTAGCAAAGGTAATTTAGGCTCAGAATATCACACATCTTTATCAGTATTATTTATACTCAATCAAGAGTTTTTCAGATTCTCAACATCATGGCACACACTAACATGGGTTCCGGAGACATTCTTCACAGCACTCCTGAGTGGCAGGATACCTACAGTGCGAGATGAAACTGGAGCAATATTCATAGACAGGGATCCAAACCTCTTTGGTCTCATTCTAAACTTTCTTCGTACTAGGGATATAGATCTAATAGATGTTAATATTAGGGCATTGAGACATGAATGTGACTACTTTGGCATTACTCCATTGAGCAGAAGACTGGCCTTATGTGATGAAATGAACCATTCAACCTGCGGGGATGTACTGTTTTATGGATACTTGCCTCCTCCATGTAAGTATACAATTAGTCTGTATTTTATAAGTATCTAGTCTTTAAGAAGGCTTTTTTCAAAGACTAGATACTTATAAAAGCCCTACTAGCCGGTCAGGTTAGACATGTCATACAATTATGTATAATTATATGTTGATTTATCATTTACCATATCGTGTCCATCTGACACCTATAAAAGTAGAAAGACTAAAACAGTTTGTTTCAGGCACATTATTTTTTGCAATGTTACATTTGGGTCAATATACCTGTGAACTTTGATAACCCAACATTCAGTTAATTTTGTTGTTATCACTGAGTAATCAATTAGGACTTCACATTGTTTATTGTGATGTGCGATAGATAAACACAATTAATTCTAAATATGATTAAATTTAATAGGTATAACTACATTTGATTTTTATATTATAACATTAACTAAAATATCCAACAAATAAGGTAAAAAAAATGTACAATTAATAAGTTCATATCTACAGTAATTATCAAAGTGGCTCAACAAGTTGAAAAACTTCATTTATAAAATGAAGGTATTTTGATCATAAGGTAGAGAAAGATATTAAAAACCAACCTATATTTTATAAATTTATTAGAATATTTAATATATGAATCCACTCATATATTTGCATAATATATTCAATAAGCGAATCAAATATAAAACTAGCATCTGCCTGCACCTTAGTATGTGTAGAAAATTATACCACATCCTTATCATGAGAAATAAAATTATTAAAATAAAAACTAGAATATTTCTCTTCTAAATTCACATCATGAATCATACATGTTTTGCAGTAAACACAGCCTTGCCAAGCAGTAGCACTGCAAGGAATGGCAGCAGTTGTTCGCGGAAAAACTCGACAGCATCTAACACAGATGTAGCAGTCAACAGGTCACACTCGAGAAACTCCTCGCTTGATCTCCGTACTGTCGGCAGGATACCCTCACAGGATCAACTCAGGTTCGTAGTCAATCACATACATACCTACCACATATCTTTGTAATCCTTGAAGGGAATCAGAAGACTGCACTCATATGTTATGTACATGTGTATTATCTATCTATCTTAAGCTCACCTTTATACATAAAGATTGTGAAATTGTAATAAAGAATAAGTATTTTATAATACAGTAATACCCCGAAATTACGTGATAGGTGTTATGTTGTGTGATACGTAGATACGCGAAAGTTATAGAAAAGCACCGATTTCGTGCGATACGTCCGAACATGTACATTTATTGAACAATAGTGTAGGGGGAGTGAGTAATCGAGTTGTATATCATTAAAAGAGAATCGATGAGATTTGAAAATCGCGTATCACCGAAGTCGAGGTATTACTGTATTAATATCTACTTTCTAAGTAATATGTACGTAACAGAACAACTTTGTAAATTAAGGTGATTCATAAGTCAACTGGTACAGTCGGCGAAACAATCGTATTAACACGACAAAAAATTGTCGCTAGTACCTTCGCGCAATTCAGATCTTATGAATAGATATTGTATATATAGTTAATTGTCGTGCCTGTTTTGTTTTAAGAGGTACGCACAAGCTTAATTTACCTATCAGCTTAATCTTTAATGTAAAAACTACACGATGGCCGAAGTATCGCTTTTAAACCATAGTAAAAAAAAATGCGTGTAATACAAGCTTTTGAAATCATTAGCTTCACATATTTATGTGTATAGTAAGAACTATCTGTCTTCTAAATCAAACATTTCACACTATATCTAAACAGACAATGCTGCATTGTCTTTGCACATATGTACATTAGTTGAATGTTATTGCATACTCAGTATGCAACATAGATTATTTTATAGATAGTCGACTTTATTGAAATATTGAAAACATGATTTATTTTAATATTCCCATGGGAAAGTTATATTATCTATAAGGAATGCATGTTTATGATCTACTAACACACATCCTAAAATCAATAATCATGACATATTATATGGGGGCATTAACACCCACGTTTGTATGTAACTAGATTCCAATGAGGGTAATATAGATGTCCATGTGAAGTTTGGTAGGCCTTAATATTTTTTTGATCGCTTTGGAAAAGAGAAGAGACTCCACTAATTAAAATTAGTGCGTAATAGCACGCAGCATAGAAATAAAGTCATTATTATATACAATACAATATAACAAAGGAATATCCCGCTCGTCCCAGTTATAAATCCATAATATATGATGGTGGAGTCAGCTTTCCTTATTTGTCTCCTTCACTTCGCTCTGTCAAGGACCTTGTCTTTAGTTGCCTGACACTCTTTCATGTTCTTGAGCACTACATCTTTCCACATTGTCTAAAATATGACAAAAGAATAAGACTACCTCGTTGGTCTAGTAGTTGCTTAGCGACACACCTGAGCATGAGGTCCTTGGTTCGAATCCCAGGTCGCGCAAAAAGTTACTGGGATTTTCCATAAGGTAATTCTTAGGTAGTTTCTGGATTTGTGTCCGGTTGATGGCAATTGCTTCGCAGTCTCCCCCCATTACATTGAGACCCATATTATTACTAATGAAAGTATACCCAGTACTACACATCTTTGCCTTCGGGAAATACAAGCGAGATTTCATGCAATAAGAATCCTAATAGTGAGTATAATTCGCAGTCGGTGCGGTAGAGGTCACTCGAGAGCAGCGTCGTTAGGCAACGCTGACTGCCACAAAGGACATCGACCGCCAGACAGTACGTATCAATTATATTATGCAATGTGTACGTGAATCAGACGTCGTGATTCAAGTATCAATTATATTATATGGTTGAGTACAGATCGGAGCAGCGATGATTCATGTACTAGCGCACTTTGTTAGCTGTAAACCTACACCTCGCCCAATTAAGTATTGGTTAAGTTTGATTAATAGGGTATAATTAATAATTTTGAACACGAGTTCTTATATTTTGTCTCATACTTAGAATTTTCCTGTTTCACGACTGCGGTGGGGTATCTTACAGACATGAAATACACGCTTACACTAACCGCTACCCTCAAAGACGTTAATGATCACTTAAACTGACACTAAGTAAAGATTTTACAAATAAAACCTTTACTTAGTGACAGTTTAAGTAATCATTCAATGTCTCTGAGTTCGGCGGTTAGTTTCAAGAAATCTGCGGTTTTCACAAATATTTACCGTTTACATAGCTGTGAATAACAGTATATTAGAATACTTATATGCTTCGATAAAATAAAACTGTACACACATTCTTCTCGAAAATTTCTTAGTTTTGTCACATCCATAGCCAAAAGAAGTATATGGATCATGTCTAAATAACACGACAACTCGTTCTAGGGGTAACCTATGATCCTTATAGGCTTCTGGACTATGTTCTCTAATAAGCCAAATAAATAACTATCTGTAGTGTTATTGTATAAACAGAATGAAACTTATTTCTTATTTCCAGTGAGCTCGTGGTCGGATAGTATGAAAGTTCAAATAATTAAAGCACACCACAACTGGGTTGCTGTGGCCTATACACACTTTGTTACTGGTTATAGGTAAGTTAATACGCGATCACTTTCAATATAATACACTCCTATTGAACCTTGTATATTATACAGGTCTAAAACTTACTTAATTCACTTAATTTCATCTAGATTGAAAAGGGGCCAAACGGGAAGAAAAACTTCAATAAAAATTATTTATGTTTTTTTAAATATGAAGTTACGAGATATTAAACAAACAAATGCAACCTAATTGAGAATCTCTCTTTATAAAGTCGTTTAAAAATCGCATCTACTACATTTTATAACAAATCTATATTCTTAATTAATTAAATGTAAGATGATTCCAAGACAAGTCTAAGACAATTCTTAGTGATCTCAGTTATTGAGCAACATTTCAAATTACAGATTGACAGACTCTTGCGGCTGGTATGTAGTGTTCCAATCGCCAGTCCAAGACTCTGTAATAGAGCGGATAGCGTTGAACGCAAAGACTGGCGGCGGCGGGGGCACCTCTAGCGGGAACAACACTACTGGGACTGACGTCATGCTGGGCATAGCTAGTGGGGCGCATGTTAGGTTGTGGGCGTTCTCGACGCACAGTGAACCGGTTCGGCGGACTTTAGTTGGTGAGTCGTTCATTCATTTATTTTAAGAGTGTTAAGGGAAAACCGATGTTATCAGTAAGGTAACTGATATCACTTTCACGAATCAATGACCAATTTTCATGACCGATAGCAGTTTATTAAACCATAACAAACAGTTCTGATCAATATTCAACTAAGATAAAAGAGATAAAAAAAATTAGTAATACAGTACAGCATATAAGCCGTCTCGCTCCTACTTATGGCCTGAAGAGTAGCCAGACAGAGACGCCAATGTAGCCACAAATTTTCTTATACTTATCTATACTATTTATTATAATAATATTGTAAAGCTAAAGAGTACATTTGTTTGTTTGGTTGAACGCGCTAATCTCAGGAACTACTGGTTCTAATTAAAAAAAATTGTTTTGTGTTGGATAGTCCATTTATCGAGGAAGGCTATAGAAGTCGAAATCCACGCAGCCGAAGTCGCGGATGCACGTTAGTGCCTTATAAATCCGATGCATAGAACTAATTATGAGCGTTGAAACATATGTTTATTCTACCGAGTCGATAAAGCAATACGTGTGCCTAATCTTTCTTCAATTACAGGCAAGATTATATGTAGGTATGCCTTTCTTTTCTAGGAACATTTAACCTCGGCGTTCGTGTAGAACACCTTCTCTTTGTGGGTCCTCAACTGGTAGCTCTCAGCGGCGCCGGCAGTCGCAGCAAGGCAGGCGTCTGGCACACCAGCACGCAGCACTGGCAGACTCAAGATGTAGCTCATCTAACTACCTATGACACGGCTGGATCGTTTCTACTGCTTGGAACTGCGACTGGAGCTATCAATTATATCGGTAAGTTAAATATTGGGGCTAAGAAAATGGTTCTGAAAGGCAAAAGCATTCAAAACGAAGGTTTGAAAAGCTGCGTCTTAATCCAATTGGTTAAGGGCTTTGGTAAACTTCGATTTTAAGTTTATTTAATATTTTTATACTGCGACGTTCAATAGCCTCCTAAGGCCCAAGCGCCCTCTCAATGGACAAAATAAAGATGGCCGTTCAGGCCCAGTCCTTTAATTGGTTATGTTGGCATTAATGCTCCATGGTCGTTTAGATGGACATATTATAAAAATGAACGTAGTTTTTTTCTATTTAGTCGATTTCCTAAACCATGTACACATATTTCATTTAAATGGACAAAATTTAGAAGCATTTTTTTTTGTAAATCTGCATCTGGACATTACAATAAGTACCCCATAAAAGTCTCAATACAAACCGATAACTCTAACACCTCTAATTTTCAACTTCAAATCTTGGGCCTGAAGCACTATAAACATTTTGTCCATTTAAATACACGGTTGGGCCTTGGTGACTACTGAGTCAAACATATGTCTGGGCCTTACGAGGATAGGACTAAAAAGAAGAATATGTCGGCTACTTACAAGTATACACATACAAATATGTTTCAAGGGGGAAGACAAAATAGGCTGTATAGATTCATATAAAGAAGTATGGCAAAGATTGCAGAATTGTACCACAACTTAACTTTATTGATGAATTTAAAGTGATTTTTTTTTTCTTTTAACACGTGATTTATGTTTTTGACAGACATGCAAAAGTTCCCGTTGCGCATGAAAGACAATGATCTGCTCGTGACCCAACTGTATAAGGACCCGAATCAAGAGCCCATCACAGCGATATCCGTCTATCTCACGCCAAAGACGAGTAAGTAATCAGAATTCACTTTTGTTTTAATAAAACCATATTTTGAATGTGAAATTTAAAATATGACCACACATCACACGAGTATTTATTTACACGTTTAAGTCTGTTAAAATACAATAATTATAGTTCTTTGATTTAGTTTATGAACACCTATCTTATGTTACTTCTAATATAAAACGTAACACGTAGTATCCGACCGAACTTTCGGTTTCGGCTTCAGCCTAGTTTCGGCAAAAAAACGGGTTTCTAAACTCCAGGTTTCGGCCGAAACTAAGACTGATTTTGACGGAAATTGGGTTGCGGTTTCATTCGTAAAAACTGGTTTCGTTCGGACACTAAACACGTGTGTAACGAAAAAATATTGATTGAATTTAAACATTTTGTTTTATATACAGATCTTTGCGGCAACTGGATAGAAATAGCGTACGGCACGCGTTGCGGGTCTGTGCGCGTCATAGTGCAGCATCCGGAGACAGTGGGCCATGGGCCCCAACTGTTCCAGACCTTCACTGTGCACCAGAGTCCTATTACTAAGGTAACGTTTAGCCCTATTTATAAGATAACTGCCCATTTCCTGAGAACATAAAAGCTTATTTTACCTTGACTTTAAAATTATACTGTTTACTCTATTAAGATCATAATAGGTCCTATCAGACAGCGTCATTAGTATGTATAAGGCTATATCCATATATGGTACGCGATTAATATCAGTTTTTTTTTTCGGAGCTTTTTGACTTTGCATGTGATATTTTATATCTGTATATCATTAAAAAAACGTAGTGGCAGAAAAGCGGTTATAAACAAGAGGTTTTATTAATGTCTGAAAAATTGTGTATTTATAAGGACGTGTATTTAACTATTTACTTATTTCCCTAGGTATCGCTATCAGAGAACTACCTAGTGTCTGTATGCAGCGAATACAACCACGTCCGAACATGGCGTGTGACGCGCTTCCGAGGGATGATCTCCACGCAGCCCGGCACCACGCCTAAGGCCGCCTTCAAGGTGCTAGCGTTAGAAGCGCCCACTGCACAGCCTCATAATGACTGTGGTAAGATACTGTTTAAAAATAGAACATAAATATATAGCTAGGTACTACACTAGCGAACCATACATTTTAGGAAAAAATAAAAAATGGAATGAATTATGTATTGAATGTATTTAATAAAGTGTTAACGCTATTATCAAAATGCTTATTTAGGAAGATATTTTCTTTTATTAGAAAGCAAAATAAGATAAATAAAAAGAATAAGATCTTGCATAAATATTGTATATAGTAAGTCTTGTAGTGAAGATGTGAGGATAAAGACTTTGTTTCAGGTCCGTACGGAGAACAGGATGAGGAGCAAATATTTATTCAGAAAGTCGTGCCTGACACGGATACGTTGTACGTGCGCCTAGCATCTAATGGGAAAAGGTAAGACATCTACTTCATAAAACCGTGTGTTTGGAGTCAATGATCCAAGTTCCACTTCCTATTGATATACATATATTATTATGACTAATTAAATACCATAGTTTTAATTAATTTGTAAGTATTATTATTAGGCAGCCTATCCACTGGACCGAAACGAGGTGGCGGAACGGTGAGCGAGGTAAAAATCTACCAATAGAATTGTATCAGCGGGGATTTTATGCAATTATAGTGGTCCAGTGGACAGGCAGCCTTAGGACCATAGTCAACACAGATTGACGACATAATAGATTCGAGACAAGGACAGTAGGTAATTCAGGTGTCGAACAACTGCGCACACAGGTTTTAGTTTGACCCCGCCAATTTTTTTTTTGTATAATCCTTAGATAAGTCTTATCACCAATACTGACGATTCAGAACGATCCTGGTTGGGCTAAGTTTAACACTTTGTCTGCCATGCCTGGGACACAATTGATTTTTATTGTTCGCGGGTCAAAAATGTCTCGCGTATCAATCAAAGATTTTACACCACACAAGATTCACACTTGTAATAAATCCGCAGAGTATGCACGATCCGCTCAGTGGACGGGTCCGCGGTGTCGTGTTTCGTGGTGGCGGAGTGTGAGGGCGCGCTGCGGCCGCGGCGTCTGTTGTTCTGCGGCCACCGCTCGGGGGCCACGCAGATGTGGGACCTCACGGCCCCCATAGACAAAGCCGCCAAGCTCCAGCCTGTAGCCGGCAGTGGGGGTAAGAGACAAATGTGGATGTTTGAGATTTTGGATTAGGTATTCTTTAGAACATAGGATGTGAGAAAGTAATTTTGTGTCACTTTCCCTTTGATTGTTTATTTCGGTAATCACAGCAGAAAAGCGCGGAGGAACAATTAGGAAATGAACATATGTATGAACTTTAATCCTGGCAAAAAACGCTACATTTTCTTCAGCAAGACCATAGCATTTACCTCGAGTGGTTAAACTTAAGGTTTTTTTTTACTTCAGTATTACTCACAACAGTGATTATAATTCTGATATAAGCTAGTGCTACGGGCCATGTCCATTAAAATACGAAGTTAGGATAATAGATAGCCGTAGGATCCCACACAGAGATAAAATTTATTTTTGAGGGATCGAACAGGCTCTTTATTATGTATTGATCATAATTATAGATACATTCCCGTTGTCATGCACTTGCTAAGAATGAGTCCCCCCGCAGCAGTGGAGGGCGAGGAGAGCCCGGCCCCGGCCGGCGGCCCGTCCCCGGACGAGCTGGTGCGCCTGCTGTCGGCCTGCGACCTGGACGCCGCGCCCGCGCCGCCCGCGGCCTCCCCCAGCCGCCCCGCGCAGGCGCCCTGAGCCGCGCCCGGCCCGCTGTGCGGAGCCCTACTCAGGTTCTACTCCTTAGTCGTCAACGCTTGACGTGTTCTCTTCGGCGTAGTCTTTGCTCTATATTGGAAGATGTTAATACTTACTTTCGAGGTTTATGTTCCAGTGAGTGGCACATTTGATGGCTAAGGTCCGGTTGGACTTTTTCCAAGTCTACGACAAACTAAACGTGCTTCCGCAGCGTGGGTTGACTTTTTTAAACAATCCTAAGATTATCGGATTTTGATCACAGGGCTAACTAATACTATTTACATAGTTGGCTGTAGTCGTTATGATAAGTATTAACGTCTGACACATTCTTCTGATATAAGATATGATACACGTTTCGTCTTCGAATGCTTTCAATGTTATATGTATTAAAAGCGGTGATAGATAGATGTAATTATGCATACATGTTTGCATGTAAATATCAACTATTGACCAGTTTAGAACAAAATTAATCAACTTGTACATTTCAAAGAGCAAAGAAAGTTGGCCAAACCGTATTTTTGGCACTTGACTTATGTAACTTATGGAAAGGTTAATATTTTTAATGCTGGCTCTTAATGATTTACAATATTTTTAAATAAATTATTCGGTCATTTCTAGCCAAACTTCATGCAAGTAAAAAGACACAGACAGGTTACATTTCATGTATCACTATAGATACACTGTATATGTCACGAACTAATTTTACTAATTGGTCACATGCTATTATTTCCTAAAACAATGTAAAGAGTATGTTTATGAGTCACCTCAAGCGCCGTAGAATGATGTTAGGTACGTTTTGGCCATTGTTCTTTCCCTAACTTAAAAATCTAATAAATTATTGCCAATTTATGCCTTATTCATACACTTAGAATTTGACGTAATTGTGTGTATACAAGTTATTTACTTATTTTGTCGTTAGTGTGATTTCACTAGGTTAGATAACTTCCATTTTTTATATTTCAAGCGTCCGCCTAAGAATTCACTCATACTTTTCATCGCAAAGCATCTTGTTTGATGATTTTTATCAATTTAACTTCGGTGTTTTTAACTGACGTTATTAGAAGTCTCAATAATTAAAGATGGCAGCCTAATCAAAGTGCATGGCGACTGGGAGGAGTAGGTACAAACCGTTAACTACTGGTAGGTAGACTTTGTATCCGCTAGTTCTATATAATTAATACATATTGGTCAGTTGAAATCTGCATAGTGACTTAAATTAATATATTTTTACTAAGCTCTTATATTACAGGGTTTTATTGGAATGTCATGACATAAACAGTTATTGCACTAGGCACAACGTAGGGTCTTTTCTGATTCTAATAAAAATTTAATTTACAGTACTAAATTAAAAAACACGGATTTCCAATCAAATGTGAAATTGATAGATCAAGTCAAATAATGAAAAATCGGTTGCTCCCGATCGTGTACTCGCTAGATGGCGCTGTAACTTTTTTTATTTATTTTATATGATGCCTTACTAGAATACGCGTCCATGAGTCATTGCAGTTAAGTAAACTTGGGTATATCTTTGCTTTAAAATCTATTGATGAGGCCGGGTATATTATGACTGTCTATTGCAATAACTGTTATACAATAGAGGAATTATCTTGAGTCTCGAATTATGCTATTGATAGTTTTTCTATATTTACTGTCGAGTGCAAATTAAATGGCGTGTAAGACTGATTTGATTCAAGCTCAATAACGATCAAAAATTTCATATTTACTTCGATTAATTATTTTTGAAATGATATTTTGTATATTTAAGTATAATAATTTTATGTTAAAATGTATAATGTTGAATCAAGTTAGTAAATTAGATAGATGTGATGAATTTATGCGATTGTTTCTTGTTAGTTTGACAGTATGTAAAATATTTATATCAAATGCATTTAATAACAGAGTGTTGACGGTGTATCATAAATAGACTAATTTCTACTTTACTTCAAATTCCCAGATAAAATAAGTTGGGTATTACCCACTTGGGTTTCCTTTAATACGGCAGCTCATTTTAAGATGCTTTATACATCACTAAAATCTTCAGAAGAATTCTAATTTACATTATTCTCACTAAGCCACATAAGCTTCATATTAAATAGATACAGTCATATCGATATTAGATAGTAAAATAAAAATAATGTTAGTAAAAACAAGTCTGCTATAAAAATAAATAAACTTATTCAACTTTAATTAAATGATCATATAAAGTATAAAGGCTAAATATAGATAACGAATGAATGTAGTATTTATTTATAAAGGGCTTCCACTTGGTTTGAAGTAAAATAGATATTAATTGTCTCTACTTAAATTTTATATCTGTGCGTCTTTAATCGAGTGTATGCTATTTATAATGTAAAATAGATTGGAATTAGAATTGTTCATAGATATTACAAAATTATGTATATACGAAGTAAATAAAATATTATTTACACATTATCTGTTTGTCTTTTACGATAAATTGTGTTACTAAGCTTTAAGCTTATCTTAGGACCTAGAACCCCTCCCAAGGATAAGGGACAAAATCATCCAAATACACAGACTCAGACTTGGGATGTTCTATCATACCATGACATCTAATTCATTGCCATTTTTATAGCGACGACTGCTTGTCTCAACTGAAAGATAAATATTTAAATAATAACATAATAATTTTTTAATCATGTATTTTTATTACATGACAAGTAATATCGTTGTTTCACAAACATACTCACGTCACAAATCATTATAATTAGTATTAAAAAATAAAAACAATACATCAATTGACTAGTGAGGCTATAATATGTTGCAATGTACCCATGCGTGCAAAACCCTGTCTAAATTATTATTTTTACGTATTTACAGTAACATATGGCACAAACAAAAATAACGCTCGTTCCACCACATCTGTTTAAAAGTAATTTAATTACGCCAAAATAAACCTGTTACATTTTAATTTTTTTTCTTTAAATACAAATATTATAAGCAGGCTCAGATAGAAGTGGTGAAACAAGCGTTATAAAAAGCGCTTAAAACATAATAAAACATTCAATAACAAATTTGGATTACGATCACATCAGGTAGGTATGACGCATTTTTATAACACAATAAAAATAATAAGACACTGAGCAGTTTCGACAACCCTACTGCGTTGCGACGGTTACAGAAATACCGATTACGTATTTTGGAAATACTTTATTATTTAAATATTAAATTACCCTAATAGTGTCTACATCTGCTTTAAATTTATGGTTAATATTGTGCTTGTACTGTGTATAATATGTACCATGAATTTCCATGTCGTTGCCGCGGCCGAGTTACGAAGATACAAATACCTACATTCTCAAAATAATCCGGGATCTTTGCATTTATAATGGCTATTATAAGTAAAAAATCATGTAACCATGTACTATAAAACACCGATCTAGAGCTGTTTTAACCTTTTGAACGCCTGGGCGTAAACGCATCGGTGCCCCTGCCACGCCAAGCCACAAAGTAAATGTAGACTTTCGCTGAGGGTGCCGCGTTGGGCACGCTATCATTTGTCGGCTATATCCGACCGTGTCGTTCAAAAGGTTAAATATCGGTAGATTATTCAAAGCAAGTGTAGACACAAAAACATTATGATCAATATATTAATTACCATATCCTTGATTAAAATATTAGTAAAGTTAGGATTTATTTAATTATAATAAGTATACTGTGATTAGAATTCTGAGGTAAACTATTTACTTATGTATACAGTGATGAGCAATACTGTAGTGTTACTATTTAATTATACAGACATATTTAATGCTGGTGATACCATACTATAGATAAATGTACACCACTAAGCCAAGTAATTAATAAATTTATCAGCATAATGGTGCAGCTGTCTTGATACAGTCAGATGTTACCAACTAAGTATTATTTAAATTATTCAGTTTATATAAATGACTACATGCAATAATATCTACTGTCAATGTGAAACCTATGAACTATTCCTGAAACTGTTACGAAATGGAAAATCAATTACGATTTCTCGAAACAACAGACATTGATTGACGTTCAACTACAAAAAGTTAGCATAATAAAATGCAAGTTGTGATAGGCGTATAATTATGTCAACTGTCAAAAACTATTTTGTGTTTACATTGCATGTCCTGACAAGTCTTTTAGGCGATTAATTCGAACCAAATTAAGAACACAAGTAAAATAACATTGGCATAAATCTGTCAATCAAAGAGAAAACCATGTTACTTAATACTGTTCATTCTTTTCGATTGATATAATTTATGCTTGTCCGTTAGCTTTTAAACTCAGGTTTCCCAATGTAACCTGTTGTCATAGATATCAGGACTGGTTAGAGGGGTGAGCAGGAAACACCACAGTCCGAATCCTAACAGGAAATTACATACAATTAATACCCGTTGCAGAGGTGCAAATTCAGTTATTTCGGCGAAGTTCGGAAATCCCATGTGATTGCAGAACATGTGAGCTACTAGCGGGGCAACGAAGTGACCTGGAAAATACGAGATACACTTGAAAACGATACTATTTCAAAACTTATAGTACTACAAGAACAAGCTTATCATTGCAATAAAAAAATAATATTAAAACTTATATACACTCTCAAAATAATATTGATGTAGTTTTATTAATGATGATGAAGGTATACATATGTACACCATCAATGTGACAATTACAATTTTGGTACTACCCACCTGTCCTGAGAAACAGATACGCCGAATAGGCACCAAACATACTAGTATATGTAAACTGGAATGCTGAAAAGAAAATATTATAATAAGACGAAGATAAATTACAAAACGGTAAACGTAGCGCGGGTCGTCCTCTGGCCAGATGGCGGGATGACTTACATAAGAGGGCAGGCAATGACTGGATGCATAAAGCAGCAGACCGGGCTTTGTGGCGTACATTGGGAGAAGCCTATGTCCAGCAGTGGACTGCAACGGGCTGATGATGATGATGAAATTACAAAATCCTAACTTGTCTTACTATCTGACACAATTTCAAATTTGTTTCATGATATGAATATCAATTCCAATTAGTAATTGATTACATTAATGTCGTAACAATTGGCTATGCAAACTGAATACTTGCCAAAAATGTTTTATAATCGGCATAAGTACTATCTGAAATAACTATTACACGTATATAACTTACTTGAGATCATTAAAGCTGTTTTGAATTCAAACCCAGCCTTTATCTGTTCAAACATATGATGGAAATGAGCTGAAAATGAAACACAACATAATTATAGGTATACATTTAACATAATATGATAGGGATGGCCAACCGATGGATCAATGTGCTATCAAATTTTTTCAACTTAGGTTTTTAAACCGCGAGATAAGGAAACTGCCGCGCCGGAAAAAACCGCGGCGTTTTAACCGTAGTGCGGCCTCAGTCTAAGTTAAAATAATTTGATGGCACATTGATGGCTTCATTTAACGTTTGTATTAGTTTCCTTGAGTCAGAAAATCATGCATTTAAAAAACGCGGCGGTTTAACCGTAGTGCGGCCTCAGTCTAAGTTAAAATAATTTGATGGCACATTGATGGCTTCATTTAACGTTTGTATTAGTTTCCTTGAGTCAGAAAATCATGCATTTAAAAAACCGCGGCGTTTTAACCGTAGTGCGGCCTCAGTCTAAGTTAAAATAATTTGATGGCACATTGATGGCTTCATTTAACGTTTGTATTAGTTTCCTTGAGTCAGAAAATCATGCATTTAAAAAACCGCGGCGTTTTAACCGTAGTGCGGCCTCAGTCTAAGTTAAAATAATTTGATGGCACATTGATGGCTTCATTTAACGTTTATATTAGTTTCCTTGAGTCAGAAAATCATGCATTTAAAAAACGCGGCGGTTTAACCGTAGTGCGGCCTTAGTCATTATTGGAAAAATAATAAAAGTAAATATTATCAAGTCAAACCTAACAATTGGTGGTCTGCCTAAAATATTTTGTAATTGGTTTGCCATCCCTAATAAATGACAACATTTATAATGTATTTTATCCTGGACCATACATAATTGCATTATCTACCCTATATACAACACAAATTAAGCTTCATATAGGACCCAATAAACTCTAGGAAATCTTTGAGACCCAACTAATTTAGTATGTTAGGTTTTCAGAATTCAGAAGTGTGTATTTTGCTATTAAATATTTAGCAGTGATTCCTAAACTACTGGCATAGGAAATGATAATTTTAGGACATTCTTATTGTATCACTGATATCAGATATTGATCAGAGATAATATTGGTAAAAGGCCTCTTTATTATGTTCTAAAGTTCAAAGCTTAACCATAGTACATATATAATTTTATAAACGTTTTTTTAAGGAAAATCGTTGCTCCACACAATGAGTTTCACCTGTATTGTGGGTATGTGTCACAAACATGTAATATCACATACACAAACTTCCAGACTCGAGAAAAACATCTGTAGATCACACAAATGTTTGTCTCATGCGGAAATCATACCCGCAACTCTCCATGCAGCAGTCTAATCGCTTAGCCACTGTGCCAATTGGGTTCTCCTAAACTGTTCTTGTTACATTAAGCTTAAATATCTATGATCTACAGATTATTACATAATATAATAACATAGTAGCCTAAAGACAAATAACTACTTACCAACTCCAAAGAGTAAAGGTCCAACAAATACCGCTGTCATAGGTTCCACACACTGCAGCAGTAGTGGTACCATGCAAGCTCGGAAGACCCACTCCTCACTCAGAGGTGCCATAAAATGATTACGCACCCACACCAGGTCCTGCCAGCTGGATAGCCAGTATATGGGTTCTGTATAAAACAGAGAGTAAATGAAAATCTTAAACTACTTGTTACTCACAGAAAATGTTATATTAGCCAGCTTATTAGCATTATTTGATGTGTTTTATAATTTTAATAGCCATAGATAACTTCCTTCAACTTGTCCCATGTAAAATGGGACAATTATTTATTATTGTAGTTTATAGGGCCGTTCGCAATAACAAATATTATGGTCAGTGGGTCATCTTGGCTCAATACTAAGGAGAATATCATATTTTTCTTCTCTAAGTGCCACTCCAATTAATGAAATTATATTAATAAACATTTTTACAGTGTTTATTTTCTAGACTTCACAAAAATTATAATAAATATTACCTGCATATAGTTTCCATATTCCAGACAAAAATTGCATAGTCAGTGGTCCCAAAAATAGTACAGCAGTCAAAAATAGAGGGCCAAAAATAGCTGGTACGACACCCGTCCAACGCAGCCCTAATTGCTCATACAAATCACCTTTACTCAACGTTTCCTTAGTAAAAAAAAACTGAATGAAGAATGGTGCCAGTAGCATCATAACAGACACACTGAAAAATCTTCTTTTTATTGTAGTAGGGTGATCCCTGTAACAAATACATCGGTATTGATACTAATATGTAACAAAACGTTGCATTTTTCATGGCAAAAATGTAATAAATCATGATTTACCTGTTTAATGTAGACCTCCATACATATAAGCTAGCAACGTATGAAAATGTTAGAAAAATACAGGCTAAAATAGATGAACTGCACTGATTTAACTCGAACAACTCTGTGAGAGACATGCTGAATAAAGAAGCACAATATTAGCACAAATTACATAAATAAAATGAATGAAAAATAGGAATTCAAAACAGCTTCAGCTTCCAAGACATTTTACAAATGACAGTTTATTTTTTTATAAGTCTGTGCCGCAGACCGCAATGTTCACAGAATATTATTTGGTAGTGTTGATCAATTTAGTCATGCGTCGCGTCGATGTTTACGTTAATTTATTAGTAAGAATCTTAGTAGATTCGGTTCTAGGGCTGGGTACAGACGACAGATTTTTTCATCAGAAAGTCGGATCCAGATTATTTTCTTTGTGCTCCGTACGCAAACACTCGGAATGATACTCGGAAACGACTAACTTAGTAAGTTCAGAAAAAGCCTGACGCGAAAATCGGATATGTGTTGAGTGAATACGATGAGATAGTCAGTGGGCTTACTGTCCAATTTATTTCCGACCAAATTGGATTGGTATTGTAAAGTTTTGGACTCTTGACACTGGCGCCAAATTATTTCAATATTATGTGTCCATTGCACATTTGGAGGAACTAACTGAGATCCAAAAATTGTTAGCATTTTTTTTTTCAATAAACCCTATGATAAAACTGTGTCAAGTTTCCGTTGAATCAATATCCATGTTGCATTGGTCTTGTATTAGAATTGAAATTAAATTATAGTGTAGACCACCTGATCAGACGATCGGAAACAAAATCTAACGTGTGTACACAGCCTTAATGTCTGTGGTCTGAAGAGGGACGGAATAAATTATTGGATATGTAATGCTTTTCTTTTATTTTATTTAAATGGTATACAAAATTACAATAATATATGTTAAAAAGTAACTTTGATTATTCCATTATAAATGGCATTATAATAAACTATTCAACGTATTACGTTGCTAATTTGAACGCATTAATAAGAATAAAAAAACATTTCATGTTATTTTGTAGACGGCGCTGCGATCGCCGTCGCCATATTTCTAAATCCGCCATATTTTGCTGAGAGTCGCCCGTCGCTTGAGGGTAGTGTGAATTTTCATCATAATTTATTCAGATAATGAATATTATCAGTTTAATATCATAATTTTAGTGTCAGTGATTAGTGTGATATTTGTAAATCAATAGAACTCTCACCTAGCAGTAACGAATGTGGTATATTCTCTGTTTCCCGTTTTGTCTGCCCAATCTAATCTAAACAGAAAATGGCCGACGGTGTTGGTGCGGGTGTCTCCTTTGTTTAGGGCTGAATTCTAGTGAAAATAAGTGTTAAAAGAAATAATGCCTAGTGCCTCGTTTTCCTCTTCGCGTTCTTACGTCCGTAGATCGCGGAGAAAAGGCGGACATAGAATACCACTACCTTCTAGGACACAATCGAGTAAGTAATCCGGGTCGGCCGAAGTCGCCCCGATCTTTAGAAATGCTTCGTTATTCATATTTCCTTGATCATGTAACTGAGTGTTATACGTAAATCAGTTTGTAGGTGGTTAATTAGTGTGGTAACGGATAATTTATGCATCTGTAATGTAGTTTTGACATTCCCATTTTATATGAAATAGTTGTAGCTTGGTATTGAATTTTGAATTAGTCGATCATTGTTCCCCGAACATTAATTGACATGTAAATTCTTATTTCATTACGTTCAAAGTTTCAAGATGATATCAGATAGCGCATTTCAGTGACATTTTGCGCAATATGGGTATTGATTTGCTAGATGAAAACTTCTTTTACACATAATGACGAAACAGCTGTTCTGATACATAGCCGAAGTGCAGATGTATATTTGCGTGAAGTTACGAAACTTTTTTCATTTCAGTTCACACACATTGACATAATTTTAAGAGCTCTTGTTTGTTTATTCACCCGTTGCCTACTTTTAAGGTCCTCAATCGTTTAAAATACGTATTGGTGTGACATTGGATTCTGTCAAAATATAATGGATACTCTAAAATGGACACTGAAATCTCGATTAGACTGTATTTATTTATCGTATTTTTAATTTGTATGCACACTCAAAGTTGATATAATTATTTAGTTCCCATGTTTTTTGTAAACATTTAATTATTGAAGTAAGTAATGTATGTTTCTAAACATGTTTTTTGGCATAACTTTTTGTCCAGTTATATGAAAACCTTGTGATTACACATTTACCTGTTAACATTACAGATTTTGTGTAAAATTGCATGCATTATGTGCTTATAATACCTTTGTTCTCATAAGATGAAGTTCTCTATTTTTGTATTGACAAATCCATATGAATAAATTATAGGGAACTATAAAAAACTTGATAAAATATAACTTATTGTGAAGGACACAAAGATATAAGGAAGTGGAATTCAGTACAGATATTTTTGCATATTTAACCTCTAGCTTTGTCAATGCATACCAGTTCTGAATTAACATCAGCAAAACATTATGGCATTTATAATATTAAGTGTAAAGTTGTTCATGATGAGTGCTAAATAAAAACAAAATAAGATAAAAGTTTGTGATCTGGCTAATGTATAATTAAAAAATATGTAAAATTGTTATAAATTATTATTGTAAATTGAATCACATACATACTGTTATGTTTATTAATTGCCTAATACACCTTTTGAAAAGTACTGTATTACTATTTGAAACAGCAAATTTGAAGCCTAAAAAGAGAAAACACCTTCAATTTATTTATTTTGACATTAATGGTACATTAAGACAACAATACAATTTTTAAAAACAACATTAACGCTTGTCACTTATTTACCATGAAATAGTCAAAATATTAGTCACAATAACTAAAATTCAATATGTGTAATAGATTGCTTGTTTCCACTCAACATTCATTACATTAAACCATTCATTCATAGCAATGACTCATTTACCACAATATTAGTTCATTCTCAAAATCTAAGAAGGTAATTATACACCTATATTATAATTATCCCAACTGGGTCAAAAGTTTTGGCAGCACATCAAAACCATTTTTAATAAGTGTACAAAATAGTACCGAGACCTGATTGATCTTAAATTTTATCTGAAATCCTAGGTTTGTGGAAAATAATGTAGGATGTGAAACACTCATGTTTTATGAATGTGAAAAACTGAAAAAATAATTGATAAAACCTACAGCCATAGGCAGAAATTTGACACAAATATGTGATACTTGTCATGTTATTCTTGTAAACCTATATTTCCTATATGATTATATGCTATAACATCATTTGTATTCAGTAAATTTATCAGTAATTAAGTAATTAATTTACAAATGTTTACAAATAAAACAGGTTATGTTTGTATTTTCAAATAAATTATCAATACCATAAAATACCAACTGATAAGGGTTTTGTTTATAAACACAAATTCTGCTTTTCCATATATTATGTAAACAGTTTATTGACTCTAGGAAAACATTACAACTTATTGTTAATGTTTTATAAAAATATGTACAAAACTTAAATTTAACTTTAGTAGTTTTAAAACACAGAATGTCGCTGAAATGGTTAAAGCTTAACAAAAACAATGTGTGAAGATATTTTCTACTTTGTTAACTAAGTTCATAAATGGTATATTCATGAATTCTGTGTTTTCTTGGTTTTAGTAAATAACTTGAGTTAAAATAGTTACATTTGCATTGCAGGCGAGCCATGTGAATCAGTCCCCTGCCCCAACAACGTGACGGGCAGCGCGATGGCGGCGACGGCGGCGTGCGCGGGCGCGAGCGGCAGCGGCGGCGGCGGCGCGCCCCCCGTGCCCGCGGCCGCGCCGGCCAGCACGCCCGGCCACCACAGCCCCTACGACCTGCGCCGCAAGTCGCCGCCCGCCTACCACGAGCCCGGCCCTTCGGGCGCTTGCTCTCTACCTGCCCGGAAGAGGCCTAGAACGTCAGTACTACATTATTTCTTAAGTCTCTCAACAGCCCTTCTATTTAGTCCTTGGTGGCAATAAAGTTTTAATCTTAGTACTAAAATAGAAGAAACAGACATGAAAAAATAATTAAGTGCACTCATAGTGCTAGTAACTAAAACAACGCGACATTACGCAGCAGCAACTTCAGCAGTATGCCTTGACCTTTAATAATTAGAATGTTAGAACTCATTACCTGTAAAATTAGTTTTTTGTTATGTAACATACACAATATATACCTTTTCATACAGATCACTGTCTCAAGGAGTGGATGTGTGCAATGTGTCACAGTACTTGCAGTATGAGCTGCCTGATGAAGTATTGCTGTGTATTCTCTCTCACCTGACAGAGCGGGATCTCTGTCGCGTCGCGCAAGTCTGCAAGAGATTCAACACAATTGCTAATGATACTGAACTATGGTAACATCATTATACATAATTATCTTTTACTTATAGCTAAAGTCATGGTAGAAAGTTGTTCAGTATATTGCAAATGCTAGACTTTGTTACCAAATGTAATAGCAATATTATGTTTACATGAAGGCTCTAACACCTTCAAACAAAACAACATGTGAAGTATATAATAAATTAATTTATTGCTCTCTTCACAAAAGTTATGAGTAATCCAATACATTAAGAAAACGAAAGACTGCACTTTTGTTAGAGATTGGTGCCTGAAATAGGTATAGAATACCTGTACCACAGGTCACCAGGGCCCACGCCACTAGAGTGTACAATTATATAATAATATATTAGACATAATTCTAGAAGATTTAAGGAGAAGAGATATAACATGAGAGAACCGGAGATAATATATAATTGCAATGTGCAGTTAAGTTTATAAGATAATGTTATCAGTCCCAACTGGTAGTAAATAGACTTGTGGAGTTTTATTTTGGCTTTGAATTGGTTTAACTTTTCCCATTAAAATGAGGAAGATGAATGTCTACTGACATGGATAAATGTAACAATGTTATAGGTAACTTCTAAATTGTATAGGCAGTTTCGATTTAACTTGTGTCTTCTGAACCATAAAAAGCTCAACTATGAGCGTATCTCCGCGTGAACACCCTGGAACACTCTGAATATACATAGTTAATTTAACTTAAGCTTTTTACACTTTGCATTAAGGTTTTGTTTATGTCTGTCTTCAACAATGGAGACCTTAGTGTTATGTGTAGTATGTATCGGAGAGTTACGCCGTTGGCTCTGCGCCTGATCTCTGCTGCTCAAATCAGATTGTCGTCCCATTGGATTATGAGTAAAGAAATAGAGAGAACACGTGATTTTCGCCACCTTATGCACTATTTTATCTGCAGTGTTGACTAGTTCCAGTAGATATTGATTATCGCAACTGAAATTTGGTCATGAAGTCCGAATATTATTATTGCCTACACTTGCTATTTACCTATTACATGTAAATAAAAATAATGAAAATATATTTTCTGCAGGAAAAGTTTATACCAATCAGTGTTTGAGTATGACATGCCACTGATGCACCCTGCGCCATGCCAGTTTGAGTTCGTTGCGCCCGACGAGTGCGACGCCGACAACCCTTGGAAGGAAAGCTTTAGGCAGCTCTATTATGGCATTCACGTGCGGCCCAACTACCGTCCCAAGAAGGATTCGCGGATCAAACACTTTAACACAATAAGGGTGAGATATAGAAATACAAGTTATATAGATTTATTATTTAAATCAATAAAACCTGCTCCATTACCCTGCGTCAGTTTATCTTTACGTCATTCTTACTTCACATTGGTTTGTGGTAAATCAAAATTTACTTTACTTGGTTACTGTCGAGTTATTGTACATAATATCTTAGTTATTATTTATGCCAAAGAGATGGTACCTGCATAAAAGTTGGAGACCTCAGGCACTACGAGTTGTGCTCGCACCATTTTCATATGCAGACATTATCTACTTTCATGAACAAGATTTCGAACACATCATTCCCACGTTCCCAACTGTTAACAACCCACCATGTGGTCATGTGGTCAGGCGGCCCTCGAGTACGTGGAGGAGCGCGGCGGGGGCGGGGGCGGGGGCGCGGCGGGCGGGGGCGCGGGCGGCGCATGCGCGTGCGGCGCGCCCGCCTGCGCCTGCCGCCGCCCCGCCTCGCTGCACGCGCCCGCGCTGCTGTTCGTGCACGCCGGCCTGTACCAGGAGGAGTGCCTGGCCATTGATACCGACGTGCAGCTCATAGGTGAGCTCAGTGTTATTTTAATCATTTACAGATTATTTACTTTGCCTGGATTGCGAAGCATAGCTTTATGGCTCAGTTCAACATTACTTAAGTTGTTTCTATCTTTTAAATTACTTTTTTCAATAATTCATTACATATTTTCATGGAGAAACTAAGCCTAATAGAATGCGATTGCCTTGTGAATTTTCACATTTTAAATAACCAGATCACTGACACTTGCTAACACGCAATAAACTAGCACACTATATAAATAAAGATGCATTCCAAATAAATAAATACATTGCTAAAGGAAAACCTTTATTGCTCTGGAAAGTTTAATTCAGTGGTTTGTTTTCTATTTCTGCTTCGCCGACTCTCAACTAATATACAAGATTATAATACAGCAATGTTGCTATGTACTTAAAACCTACCACAGGGAATTGCACTCAATTATACTGCATCTGATATGCCCTGACATTGTGATAAGTAGCCATGGAGTGACTGCTGCCGCTACTGCTGACATGATCTCTATCATGGTAAGCAATCACAATTTTACACCCATCATACTCCTCACTAAACAATCATATTGCCACAGGTTGTGCCCCCGGCAATGTAGCGGAGTCGGTAGTGTTAGAGCGTGAGGCGGAGTCGACGCTGACGTTCGCTGAAGGTGCCAACCGCGCGTACGCAGGTCACATGACGCTGAAGTTCTCCCCCGACGCCACCAGCACCATGCAACACCACAAGCACTACTGCCTCGAAGTGTCAGACAACTGCTCGCCTACTGTCGACCACTGCATCATACGTAGCGCTAGTGTTGGTGAGTTAAATACTCTGTCACCCGTCTCTCACTACTTAGTGACTTCACTAAATAATTCATCACAGAAATTACCCCCTGTTTGTATCCCTATGACATTGACTATCATTTGTTTTATTTTAATTAGCAGGTATATTTTGGTATGTTGTCGAACAAAGATTTTACAGATTAGGCAATTAAAGTTGATGAATATTTAAATGCAGCAGATAGTTAACATGTTTAAAAAACCTTTTATTTAATGTACTAGTTGCTTAGTGCAAGAATAATTTTACTAGAGTCATAATCTTTTGATATTAACTTAATTATGTATGTCTCTTTGTACTATACAAATGAAAATATTTTTGTTATGCAGTGGGCGCCGCGGTGTGTGTGAGCGGCGCAGGCGCTAACCCCGTGATCAAGCACTGCGACATCAGCGACTGTGAGAACGTCGGGCTGTACGTCACGGACTACGCGCAGGGCGCCTACCAGGACAACGAGATCTCACGGAACGCACTCGCCGGGATTTGGGTCAAGAACTTTGCCAACCCCATCATGCGCCGCAATCATATACACCATGGTAGAGATGTCGGGATCTTCACCTTTGAAAATGGCTTGGTAAGTTTGCCTTCTCCATACATTTTATTTTTATAGTCCTACATATAAACAGGTTTTTATGTTTCTACCTGTCTCTAAGGTCAAACAGGTTTTGTGTTAAATATTTTGTATTGTTCGAAAACTGGTGTTGTTGACCAACTAACTATTTAATGGAATTTTCAATGTAATTACAGTGAAAATTCCGAAATACATAAAACATTGTAGATACAACTTTGCACTTTTATATGAAAGGAATTATGAAAACACCGAGACTAATCTAAAGCTTCAAAAAGTGCCAGTGAGTGTTATGTCTTCCCAAATTTAAAAAGGCCTATTCCTTAAAAATCCTAGTAATTTGAAAGTCTAACTAAGCTCAAAACTTACCCAAACTTCTTACAAATCAATTAACAGATAAGTAAATACATTAAATTACAGGGCTATTTCGAGGCGAACGACATCCACAACAATAGAATTGCTGGTTTCGAAGTGAAAGCCGGCGCCAATCCCACCGTAGTCCACTGCGAGATCCACCACGGTCAGACAGGAGGCATATACGTCCATGAGTCAGGGCTGGGCCAGTTTATAGATAACAAAATACACTCAAACAATTTTGCTGGAGTCTGGATTACGTCTAACAGCAACCCTACGATTAGGCGCAATGAAATATACAATGGCCATCAAGGCGGTGTTTATATATTCGGGGAAGGACGCGGCCTGATTGAGCACAATAATATTTATGGAAATGCTTTAGCTGGTATACAGGTAAAGCGTCTTTTATATTATTAATTGTATAATTTTTAATATGACATTTTGACAAACCTTGTCATTTCCATTAGGTTGCATTGACCATATTCAAAGGTCCTGACTGAACTCACTCTTACCTATAATCCCCCATATTTTTACATGTTGTTATTATATAAACTAGTTTGGTTATTATTATTTGTTAAGTCCACAATTATTTTACTATCTATTTCACAAATTCCTTGCTCCATGTTTGTTACTCTGATTGATGTCTATATCAGTAGAACTCTTGAAGTGCGGCCATGGGCCATCGTGTAAACGCCTTTCCATCTCAACGGACCGCCAAGGTACTGTTACCGTCAGTGATTCTTATAACACAGTAAATATAATCTTGTTTTACAGATACGTACAAACAGTGATCCTATAGTGAGGCACAACAAGATCCACCACGGCCAGCACGGCGGCATCTATGTGCACGAGAAGGGCCAGGGGCTCATAGAGGAGAACGAGGTGTATGCCAACACGCTCGCCGGGGTCTGGATCACCACGGGTTCGACACCAGTACTGCGACGCAACCGTATACATTCGGGGAAACAGGTATGTGGGTAGACTTACTGTTTATTTATATTAAGCCTTATGTATGATGGTTTACAAATAACCCTATCTGATTGGCCCTTTTCTCCCTGGAATTAGATATAAAAATATTCCCTATTTTTCGCCATGGTTTGATTTTATTCGATTGCCCTGACTTTATTTTTCAAGTTACCAATATTACACCACAATTACTACTACAGCTATTCAAAGAACGTCATAGATGAATACGCGTAAATCTACAAATTAAAATTCCGCTAACCAGATAAGACTATATAAAAGAAACACATACAAATATTCTAAAAGCGGTAACAAATAATGCCTTTCACAGGTCGGAGTATACTTCTACGACAACGGCCATGGAAAACTAGAAGACAACGACATATTCAACCACTTGTACTCGGGCGTGCAGATACGGACGGGTAGCAACCCTGTGATCCGGGGCAACAAGATATGGGGCGGCCAGAACGGCGGCGTTCTCGTGTACAACGGAGGCCTAGGGCTGCTAGAACAAAACGAGATTTTTGATAATGCTATGGCCGGAGTGTGGATTAAGACTGACTCCAACCCAACGCTCAAGAGGAATAAGATATTCGATGGGCGTGATGGGGGTATTTGTATTTTTAATGGGGGGAAGGTGAGTGTTGTATTGTTTATGGTGCTTGATAAGTATTGTGGCCCACGCAGGGTGCAATTCTGCTTAAGAAGTCGCGGGTTCAAAACCCTGCTGGCACGAATATTTTCGACTGGTTTAATCCGCTGAGACACGCGCCCTTCTATCGCTGAGTGTAACTTCCAGTTTCTCATGCTTGTGATATTTTCCTTTATCTTGTTTTCTTACATTTAGTACCTGCTTGGTGATGGCATAATTTAATATTCATGTTTATTTAAAGTCATGACACGTAAATAGCATTGAATTTTTCAACATTTAAGCTTTTATTAACTAAATGACATTCACATGCAATTTTCTGCTGAACTTACATTCAAAATTTAATATTAAAAAAAACGATGTCAATATAAAAAAAATAAGAATTAACACATCTACATACACACTTTTTTATACATATCTATACCTTATGCCTGTCTTCCACCAGGGCGTTCTCGAGGAGAACGATATATTTCGCAACGCACAAGCGGGCGTGCTAATATCGACGCAGAGCCACCCGGTGCTGCGACGTAACCGTATCTTCGACGGCCTCGCCGCCGGCGTCGAGATCACCAACAATGCCACTGCCACACTTGAACATAACCAGATTTTCAATAATAGATTTGGAGGTATGTGCATGTTTATAAATTATATGCTTACTTTAGGTTACACAGCCATTATAGGTCAATAGCTTTGAAGGTTGTCTGGTTTTACGGTTCATGCGGTAAGACTAGATTTTTAGCTTAATACAACCTAGAAAATATTTATAATAATTCAGTGTATTTAAATTTCGTGTTCTACTAAAATCGCTAATTACGCCATCAATAAAACAGATTGACAATTGACTAGTGCCAAATTTCACTTCTGAACTCATCCACTCTTCCGTATTTATTTATTAGTACTACATACTTCGTGTTTTTCACCCATTCTTCTAGCTTATCCAAGTGGTTAAGTAAAATTCGCGGAAATCGTCAAATGTTCAAGAAATAATATGTTTGTGTAGTCTGCATATTTTGTAAAGGATCAGGCACAGAACGGAGCCTTGGGGAACGCCAGTTTGTAGGAGAACTTTGAGTAGGAGTCATCATTTTTATCATGAATGATTTAATGTTTTATGTTCTACAAGATAGAATATTTAGAAGATGTCTTATAACCTTAAAATAAAACCTCTAGTCGCATACAATAAGTGATGATGTTTGAATGCCATCTGTTCCTAAATTCAAGTCGTTATCGTTAATTATCCGAGTGAAAAAATCGGCCGCCTATTGCATTTTCCTTTATCAATTTTGACATACATGGGACGAGGCTTAAATAATGTATAATGACACTATGTATGGTGACTTACCAGGTCTTGCGATATTTTTTCCATATACCTGGGTAATAGTCTTCGAAATCCCATTCAATATCTATGTTGCGAATATAACAGCTTTTCTTTAGAATTGTCGTTTGGCCTCAGCTGTTAATAGCAGTATCCTGGAGCTTTATTTATTAAAGACCTTTGATAGTCCTCCACACCGACTAGGTCAGCATTGCAGTGGAGGGCTCAGTTGAAAGTCTGCTTCCAGATACTTGTGTGTTTCTTTTTCAGATGAGGCATCACATACATTGGCAGTAAATGCATCAACCAAGAAGAAGCCAAATGCTTCGGCTCGGTCGTCGTCCGTTCTATCCCAGTTGTTGTTAGCTAGTGTTGTTGGGTGTTCCGTGATCTGAAGCATTGCTTTCTAAAGAGAATATTCATTCTTAACTAGCATCCAGGTCTTCGAGCTTATTTTTGGTGTCTGGTCTTCAATTTCCCTTCAATAGGGTTTCAGATTTGCAGCTATCTTCTTAAAAGTCTGTTCAGCTTTGTGCTACTCTTTTAAGTTCCCTTTCTTCAAGAGTTTGTCACTTATCTCTTTGGGATGGTTTTTACTTCATGTTTTAATAGGGGTCTTCAGTAAAATTTCCATGATGCTGTGATATCATATTGTCGTCGGAGTTATTACTTATTTAAATTAGTACTTCCAGGTTGTCTATGTGTGGGACTCTTTATTTTAACGTCTTCCAGACAGAATGTCTACTGTATAAGCTCTCTTTAGGGTGTAGTTTTATTAGTTAATTACTCATTTAGGCCATCATAGTTATATGGTCTGAGCGAATTTAACAACATTTAGGAATTGATTTAAAAGCCCCTCGTACACTTGAAAGTCTGCTGTACACCCTCGTTGAAAGCCAACGACGTACACACTCGGTGTACCGGTCACTGGAAACACATTATTTGTAGTTTGCTGGGCTGGTAGGTATAATTAGATTTTGCTAATTTTACACTACTCATTATTACAAAGTTATTTATCATATGACTAAGTGCCTAGCAGTGGACTAAGCTAGGCTGATGATGATGATTTATCATATAATATTATAAAACTGAAGTATATTTGTTTGTAGATTTATTGTTTGTGTGTAGTATTGTGGAATAGAATATAGGACATTTTTGAACTAGTCTTAATCTTCTGAAGGAATCCATTTGCAGTCAACTGTATTTGTTTTAGGTTTTGATTACCTTAGAGATGTGCGTTTGTTAGTGCTAGTAGTTAGAACTTTTTGTTTGGACTACCTTTATAGAACCAAGACTCAGAGATGGACTCAGACTATTGTTAATGGTAGTGGGCGAAGGTTTGTTGCCTAGTGAATAAAATTTAGGTCTAGCAATAAACTAGCTCGAGTAGTTAACTTTTTAAATAGGTGGTTTGCTGAAAACAGCATTCACTGCCATAGACTTATTGTCGCCTAATTCAATTAAGTCTCCGGTAATCTCGAGGCCCGACCAAATCTCACGCTTACATCATTCTCATAATGAAAAATTTAGAGGATAACATTCACATAACTTTTCCATAGTCTTAGATCCTTTTGGACCATACAATGAGTTCGTAAGTCGCCGCACGTGGCTAGACGTGGTTGCTCGTTTAGTACCCCCGGGGGAACGTTTACAGGCCTTGGATAAGGTGATTAATCTACAGACGTGAGTAACTATCCCTATATAAGTATTTATATGTTATTTTTAATTAAATAAGGAAAAAGTTTACCACTACTATATTATGTTATATTTCGTCGTTTTTATAGCCTGGGTTTCTGTTAATAATATAATTAATATAATAATTCTTACACAACCGTCTTTCACTTAGCACACATTACGTCCTATTAGCTTGACTGGCACACTTTCTGCAAATTGTATTTTGAACTATTAATTAAATTTACTTAACACATTGACTGCCGTGCGATAGACACAATAGAAAACCTATTGTTTGGGGGACACCTGGTGACCGCGTTGGCGCTCAAAGGGTTAAGTTTGCAACTAAATAGTGATAAACGTGACGGCAAATGGTCCGAGAGATGTTTGGATTGTTAGCGATATAATATGAGAAAGGGAGAGACAACATATTGCATGCACAAACAAAAAGTCATATCTGCCTTAATGTTTACAGGACTTTCATCTTTAATATTTTACTAATAAAACAAAATGTTGTGTGCAGGTCTATGTCTGGCGTCGGGCGTGTCGCCGCTGGTGCGGGGCAACAAAATCTTTAGCAACCAGGATGCGGTAGAAAAGGCCGTGGGTGGCGGACAGTGCCTGTACAAAATCTCATCGTACACTTCCTTCCCGATGCACGATTTCTATAGGTATGAACCACCACTTAAACATAGTACCCTCATTTTGGTGCTCTCAATTGTAAAAATAGGAAATGAGTTCTTTATTATCATTGCCTTTTATTCGTGTCATAAATGCTTTAAACTTTTAAGCCAAATGGCTTTTGTATTTTTCATGTCTGGTAAAGCTCTTGAACTACTAACTATGTTATACCAAAGTGATCCAGTCAATTATAATTAAAACTTTGTACTATGCTTGCAGTTTATCATATTTTATTTTTGCAGTCATATTGTGCTTTTATTTTATTCAGTTAAACTAATTTTTGGTGTTTATTTCCAGGTGCCAGACCTGCAACACGACAGACCGCAATGCAATTTGTGTTAATTGCATCAAAACGTGCCATTCCGGACACGACGTAGAATTTATCCGCCATGACAGGTAACTACAACACTTTATTTACTGTAACGGACATCAAAGATGCTATATTCCATCGTATCCAACAGTGCTATTTCCGCTGTTCCGTTCTCATGTAAAATGAGCTAGTAGCTAACACAGTTGTATGACCGTCCAGATTCTTCTGCGACTGTGGCGCGGGCACGCTGTCGAACCAGTGCCAGCTGCAGGGCGAGCCCACGCAGGACACGGACACGCTGTACGACTCGGCCGCGCCCATGGAGTCGCACACGCTCATGGTGAACTGAGCGTGACGTCACCCGCGCTCGCCGTGACGTCACCGCCCCCGCCATACCGCCCACCGCGCCCCCGGCACACCAGCCCGCGTCGGATATCAGTATTCGTCGGAAAACTATTTTTCTTTTTATTTATTTTTAGGTGTTATTCGCCGCCAATTATATTGTAGTTATTTGTCTCCGCGAGTCGCGACTCGCCCTCTTCTAGTTCAATTATTTTTATTATCTAAAACTTGGTATTGTATATTCTCGTTAGGGAGTCGCTGCCAGTGTGCACACGTGTAACCGGCTGGTAATGTATTTTCATCTTTGTACTTTATAGTTGACGAAACTAATCATATTTCGGACATTGTTACGCTATCTGTATATGTAGGGAGTTTTTTTAATCATCGGTACTTAATAATTATTGTATTTTGTCGAGTAGTATCATGCATTCCCAAATTGTAATCGTAAACCATAATAACGAGAGATCACATTGATATTTAGAATAATGTTATTCGTTTTATAAGATGTACTGGTAGTAGCTTATATATTATAGTATCTACTAGTTTCATAATCATGGGGAAGTAAATTAGTTTTTGTTTCTTCAAAAAAAAATGGTATGATATTTAGTTATGTAATAATTGTCAATCCAGCGACTGTGACAGTCAGGATAACTTTGTAATATAATGAATCCATATAATTTTAACTTTTTGACTTTACTATTTCGTTTTTATTTTGGGGCATTTATTCCTTAGCTCTCCTGACAATAAAGTGAATTGGTCAGATGTTTTAGTTAATAAAGATACTTGTACTTGAGTTTCGTTGGTGTAGTGGCGTGGGAGCTCGCCGTCGCCAGACGAGTGTTAGTGGACGCATGGCGCGGCGCATTTATTAATCTCTCGTTTAGGAGTCTGCCTCGCCTAACTATTTTGGCGCTCCTAATGCGCTTTGTAAATATTTATGTCACACAATAATCGAAAAATGTAGTAATTAATGTATTTGTATCATTATATTTTTATTATTGATCACAACATGTATGTTTAATTATGGAATTACGTACGTTATGCTCAGTCGGATGGAGCGTGGCGTCGCCGCGGCGCCCGCGGTCGCGCTTGATGTAAAGAGCACCTTTGCCTGTGAGCTGTGAGCCAGTAGATAGTCCGGAGATATCATTAGCCGCCTACGCGGCCCGTTAGTGTATATTAAGATGCAAATTAAGAACGAATGTGCGTATTTAATTGGAAAAGATCTTAGGTACAATTGATATTTTATTATATTGTTAATTTAAATTTGGTATTGATATCAATCGAGAAGCAATGTTAGGAACTGGGAAGAGCCGTGCGTGAGCGGCCAGAGTGCTGATAGTGATAAGTTAGCCAATAAGCTATAATGAAACCTAAATTACTCAGTAATCACTATTGCAAGTTTCGAATTGTTAAATCGTCTCTCCATAGCACGGTATGTTCTGAATCTGCTTTTTTATAATCCTCAAATCTGTGATCATCGCTAAATGTATAAGTGAAAATATTTTAGTTGAAACCCCACATACAGTATGAATATGACTTTTATGTTAATACTATTATCCAAAAAAATTCAAAATCGTTTATTCAATTTTTATGTCAAATATAACGGGAAATTTATTGTGGCGCCAATGCTATATATATTTGAATGTGAAAATTGTTATTTATTGAATTGTCAGTAAGTCCTTAATTTATTGAATTGAAATCTGGATATTTTGTTTATACACGAAAATACCACTGTAAAATCCGTGATATACATCATATAATATTATAATTGGAATTTTATTTCACCCATGCATTCCCTTATCAGTCAAAATGTAATTTGACTTTAAAAATATTTTAATAAATAACAATAAATGATTGACACCGTGATTAATTAAGTGCTCACTCACACTCTTCGTCGTCACATTGTGGATTTCACAGGTTATGCAGTAACGACCCTTACCAATAAAAAAGTAGATATTGGGGGAATTAAAATGTGAAAGATAGTAAAATAGACGGTACTCCCCAAGTCTTTGATTTGACTACACTTACCAGTAATACATGGATGAGAGCCGTTTTCCACCACACGAGGTGTGTTATAAGCAACAACTAATAGAATTTCGTTATTTTCACATCTCATCTCCGCTCAGCTTCAGTGGGAACAGTTGAGCAGAGCGGAAAAGATAAATGTGCGGTGTTTCCATACAAAATATGTTGCGCTAGCGGAGCGGGGACGAGAAGACCTGCACACACCACATTCCCGCTTTAATCAGCTTTGATGGAAATAACCTGCCCGCTATGCCGCTCGTCTCCGCTTTGGTTAAAAACGGTTTTTTTTTTATAAATGGTCTGCCGCAGGCAGCCTCGAGGGAGGCTTTATCTGCTTTACCGGACTTTTTGGCGAGACCCAAGAGCCTCCAGCCAAGTTAAAAACGGCCCTTAGTATATCCTTTTATTGAGGTTAGTTAGTAAGTATGATATAGTTTAACGACTTGATTGGTGCCGTAGCTGCCTGCAGTTCACAGTAGGTTCAACAGTTCAACTCCAACATGTGATTTGTCGATACAGGAGTAGGTATCCCTTTTTATCTATTATCATCATTATGTATGTACGCAAGGTATAAATATAATTCACCTACATTTCGTCAGTTATTGTAATAGGGGGCGAGTCTATTGCCACCGGGCACGTATTCAAACTCCGTGCTGCTAAATACTGACATTTACCTAATGTAAAAAACCCAGTAGCATCGTGGACAATAAACTCGTGACACCTGCTCCTAGCCCCTCTGAAAAACAGGCACGATGACACTTTACAATGCAGTCATAACAGTCTATAAATATAATCCTAGAGAGAATATATCTAAACTCGAAAAAAGCTAGCGCATAATTTGATGACTTTGGTATGACTATCCCTTCTGTAGTGGATGCTTTTGTCCACGAATGCAATAGTATCTGACAGTTGATTCTAGTCACTAAAGAATAAAACACTGTTTAAGATGGTTTTAATATAATCATGACTAATAAAATTAGATTTGTATTTACACATGGCCACTTGTTATAATACTTTAACTAATCGAGTATTTTACTAACATTACAAAATCAAGTTACTCATAGGTATAATATTAATCAACTGATTTGATTTATTAATTTCTTAGACACGTTGTTGCTTTTGCCGAGGAGATCGTCTTCTCGGAGATATATGAACAGCTTTCATCGGCGTGTTGGTCTTTCTGAGATCATTGCTAGGGGCTGGAAGTCGTGAGCTCTTCGGAGTACAAAGAGGCTTCTTCAATACTGGTATTTGTGGGGTTTTTAACATCATATTTTGTGGAGAAACCATGTTTTTAACAGGCGGAGTTGTTTTCCTTACATTTCGCCAACTTTCTACGTCATCTTTACTGGGAACGTTTAAACGATAAGATTTTGAAGGCACGTTGGACGCGACTTCGACGTTTCTGTTAACTCTAACTGGAATACTCGGAGATACAATGGTTTGCACTTTAGGTTTTACATGTGCTACACTTCTCTGCAGTTTATTTTGTTGACCGCTTATTCTAGGTCGTCTCGCAAAGCCATTATGAGCGGCTTTGTCGTGTCTCTCTGAAGATTTATCGGAGCTAGATTCAAAAAGTTTTGCTTTAGCGAGAACGGCGCCAGCGTTCTGTCGTCGGAGCTTATTTACAGAAGGTCTCCCAGAATGACTAGCCTTCTCCACTTCCCCAGTCTTATCCATAAAGAATGCCGCCGCACTTCGCCATTTTTGATGCGACTGTGGAGGACTTGGTTTACGAATTCTACTAGTAATGTTTTGGTAGCATCTAGCTCTTTCAGAATTATTTGATTTCGCACTAGAATTGAAAGTGTTGTTCATTGAGTTTTCCGAAGCTGTATTATCCCAACTATTGTTAATGGTAATGTTCAGGGATCTGCGCGCGGGTATTCTGTTAATAGGTTTTTCAGTACTGTAATCAGGTATAAAACTCATCCGTTTTCGTAAGTGATACTTTTGGCTCGATTTTGAAACATTATTAATAGAGTTTTCGGTCACGGGTGTGTCCCATTCACTTACTGTCACTTTCTGTGACTCTAAGTCAGGTTTAGCAGTACTTGTTCTCTCTCTGCGGTTCAGTCCTGGGTATGGATAAAATCTATCCGTGTTATGACTAGATTGCGACTGGGATGACACATTCCAGGACTTGTGTCTTACGATTTTAGTGATGTTTTCTTTGGATCGCCGTCGTATAGAGCCTATTTTGCGCGCACTGGGGGATCTAATAATCTTAGCTTCTTCGTTCGGCCGTATCTTTAGTTCTTTACTTAGCCTCCTCGCCAAATGATCAGAGGTGGGGCAGTGTAACATTGCAACTTCCTCTAATGTTTGTTCATACACATTTTGTACTTGTTGCAGAGGCTGTACTCTGGGTATGACGTCTGTAAACTCCCTGGAGAGTCTGTTCTCGATGGCTGATACTCTGCTTTTAATCTCTTCGTATTCTTGTTTCGAGATTCTGACGTAGTCTTTGTCTGACTGTTTCATATCGGGAGACAGGTCGATAGTGTCGTGGGCGCTGAACAAATGTTCAGAGGAAGTTATCAAGTCTTCACTGCTCACGCTAGTTTCGGAGTTTTTGTGTGAAGTGAAGTCTCTGTTGATGATTGGTGTACTTCGTGCGTCCATGAGGCTTAGTCTTAATCGTTTTCGCTCGAGACCCCTGAAAGTTAAAGTATTGTTCAGATCAGTTATGGAACCATTAAACATAACTGATACATACCCATCCCTACATATGCCTCACAAGTCAGACATTAACTCAATAATTCATAACCATACACACAGCTTTCAAAAGTTATACATAATGAATACAAAACTATACACTGGCATTATTACCTCATTTAAAACATCCTTTTTCACAGAACTAGTAAGATATCAATTACACTGGAAAAAAATAAAGCCACTTAATGGATCTTATATTTACAACTATTTAGTTTTGATTTTTACTGTACCAGTGGAAATTCATAATGAGTGACACACTACAAACTGTGAATGAGATAGATAACATGGAAATTGCATCCTCAATCGTTTGCGATTGCTCGAATTTATCGGAACACATTCATGTTGACAAAAATGATGTAACTATTGTTTCGCAAAACATAAGGAGCATATATTGCAATTTTGATAATTTCAATGTTATGCTCTCTAGCTTTACTTTTGAACCTGATTTAATAATACTAACGGAATGCAGATTGAATATTAATAAACCTATACCACAGCTACCAAATTATCACTCCCATGTTACAATGCGACAGATGAACCAAAATGATGGAGTAGTCATTTATGTAAAAAAAACACTAAAACCAAAGGTTTTAGAAATACAATTATCTCAGGCGTCCTGTCTCCAAGTGGACGTACTAAATAGTATAGTTTTGTGTATTTACCGTTCCCCGTCAAACACGAATCATGACAAGTTCTTGGACTCACTCTCTCTACACTTGGACACATTAGCTTCGCAGAAAAATGTAGTTATTACCGGTGATATAAATATTAATATTAGACCTAAAGAGACGTCTTATGAACAAAGAAACCGGAATACTTACCTCAACTTGATGTCGGCATATGGTATTTTACCTGGCCACACACTACCCACCAGAGAGCAGAATTGCCTGGACCATTTCATGTTACGGTTTCACAAAAAAAAGACATCTGCCTCGATAGCTATTCTACAAACCACTATTACTGACCACTACACAACATTTTTAAAACTTTCAAAAATAAAAATTAAAGGAACTGCTAATAAAACGTTTACTACTTTAGACTATGAACAAGCACTAAAACATTTACAAGAAAAAAATATTGCCGAATTGTTATTCTGTAACGACCCGGATCTACTTACCAAATCACTCATTCAAAAGCTATCTGATTCTATCATTACCAACACAATAATAACAAATATCCCACACAGTAAACGTATAATTAAGCCGTGGATAACTCAGGGAATATTGCGGTGCATTAAAAATCGAAACAAATTACAAAAACACTTGCGTACTGACCCACATAACACAACTTTAAAAATTACTTATGGTCGATATAGAAACTACTGCAACAATCTTATTAAAAAATTGAAAAGAAAATACGAACGAGAATTAATTACTAAATGTACCTCAAATACAAAACTACTCTGGAAAAACATAAAATCAATTACCTATACAAATCAGCCTAAAAACCAAAGCACCGAATTATTAAATATTAAACTGTCCCCGGTCGATTCTGTTAACTTTGTAAATGACTACTTCGCGAATATTGGAAAGCAGTTAGCACAACAAATACAACCAAATAAAAACAAAAACCCTCCTAGTCAACAATGCGCTGCACAAACACGAAACAGTTCTCTTGTTCTCTTAGATGCAGACCCCAAGGAAGTTGAGCAAACTCTAATGAGCTTAAAATCTGCGAGTGCTCCTGGATGGGATAACATCTCAACTAACTTCCTAAAATACTGTAATAAAGAAGTCGTTCCCATCATTACCCACCTTGCTAATGTTTGCTTCAAAAGCGGAACTTTCCCTGACCCACTGAAAAAATCTATTATCACGCCGGTACACAAGGGTGGGAGTAGAGACGATGTCAGTAACTATAGACCTATCTCAGTTTTATCAGCCCTATCTAAGATCATAGAAAAATTAGCTAATAAGAGACTCGTAAATTACTTTAATAAATTTAAAATAATATCATCTACACAATTTGGTTTTAGGCAGGGAGTATCCACTGAGGACGCAATATCTGCCCTTAGCTCTATAGTAACTGAACATCTCGATGCAGGAAATAAGTGTTTAACAATATTCCTTGATCTCAAAAAAGCTTTTGACACCGTTTCTATTCCTATCCTTGTGTCAAAGCTGGAAAGGTTGGGAGTAAGGGGAGCCCCTCTAAATTTTTTCAAAGATTACCTGTCAAACAGAAAACAGAGAGTTAAGATTGGAGCATATATTAGTGAAGATGCTGATATATTATTTGGCGTACCGCAGGGGAGCGTTCTAGGCCCTACATTATTTTTAGCATATATAAACGACCTCTGCAGCCTTAAAGTTAATAATGCAAAAATCTTTGCTTACGCCGATGACACGGCTGTTGTCTTTTCCGGAAACAACTGGTCAGATGTTAAAATCAAGGCTGAGGAGGGTATAGCTCATATTGCTAACTGGCTAAACAACAACTTACTCACAATAAATGCAACAAAAACTAACTACATTTGTTTCTCCATCTCAAATCGCTCACAGCCAGAAAAAGCCTTCAATATTAAAGTACACTCATGCAATAATGCCTCAAACCCCAACTGTAACTGTCCTATAATTATGAAAGTTTCACAAACAAAATATTTGGGTGTCTTAATAGATCAGAAACTAACATGGTATGATCACCTTGATCACATTTCTGGAAGACTTAGGAAGCTAGGTTGGATATTTAAAACCTTAAGACATATCGTCCCTACATATTATGTAAAAGAGAAATCAGGCGCACCCAGAAACATCCTAAACGAAACCTATACAGCACTTGTGCAATCTGTCTTAGTTTATTGTATCACAGTATGGGGTGGTGCGGCAAAATCAAAATTTATAAATGTAGAACGAGCTCAGAGGTCCGTAATTAAATTAATGTATTTTAAAAAAATAAGGTATTCTACTGAAAAACTGTATGAAACTAGTGGACTACTTTCTGTTAGAAAATTGTATATCACCCACACTGTTCTGAAGAAGCACAAATCACCTCCATACGATGCAAAGATAATGTCAAAAAGAAGGAAAGACCTTATAACAACAGTACCACAAACTAAAACAAAATTCGCTGCTATTCAATACAATAAACGTTCGGCACAACTATATAACAGGGTAAACAGAATAATATACATTTATCCCAAACAACTATATGAATGTAAAAAGAAATTAACTGACTGGATAAAACCACTGACCTACAATGACATTGAGACACTTCTACAAAACGTGGATTAACCCACTGATATCTTACAGCATACATTCTTACAAAGACAGAACACACATACACTTCCAACTATCCACTTATCTAGCCACACATGACATCAATGCTTGCATACATGTACTCGCTACCATTACACCACTCATACATACACCTGCCCCTCATTTATACACACACACATACAAACACACTCATTCACACACACACGCACACACACACACACACACACATACACACACGAACACAATCACACACACACACACGCACACGCACGCGATATAGACATACATCCGCATACAGATTAATACCAATATCTTCAAAAACATGTATAAAGAATAAATAATGTAATTAGAAAACGAAACCTCACTTGTAAATTTTTTCTTTTTCACTTTTTGTAAAATTAAAAAGTATCAAAAGTATGTTATACCTACCTCTAGATATGAAAGAGCGGCGTCTCCTAATACAGGCATTATTTGCTTAAAAGGAGGCGCCAATCACAAAACATTGTTAATATTCTTATGGTACCACAATAAAATATATTTGTATTTTTTTGTATTTTTTGTATTACATTCGCGCCTTTTGGTACATAATTACTTACTCTATTACCTAACTGCTATGTGGGACTACCTCACACCCACGAATTCTTCACAGCACTCGGCTTTAACCTTCATTTATGAACATTTTAGGTGTATCTAGTCTAGCACATACAGAATGAAAGTCTTGACATGAGATAAGTGGGTATAATACTCACATTTTCATTGGTGTAAATGATAACTCTTTCTGGGGAAGTCCTTTAGTGATTTCTTTTCTGTTTAACCAAAGAAAATCTTTTAAAAGCAAGTTACTTAGTAGAAATACATATTTGTTTTTTGCTTATGTTATGCATTTGATGGTTTAAATAGTTAGTTAATTGCTCTCATAGAAGTAAGGGGTGCTACATCACAGTATTACATCCAAGGTAAAGCAGATTTTATAAGTTGTTTTTTATGATTTTATAACTGAATCAAAAAAATGCCAGCTATTTATATAACTACTTAAATATAAGTATATTTGAAACTTACTTAGTTTTAGTCGAAAGGCCTTCATATGTGTCGAACTTCCGCTTGGCTGCAGATTTGCTCAGTACTGGGGTCTTGCCGTTCTCGTTCACTGTTGCCGGCGTGTTTACACTGCCTGACACCATTTTGCGGAGGCCATTTAGAACTCCTATAAAACAAATTATACATACGATACTATTTATTATTCCTTTAAACATTATTCTAATTGAGAATTTAGAAAAAAAATACTACTTCTTCTAGCCCATAATGTATCACTGCTGCACAAAGGTTTTCCCACTTTCCCAGGCCGTCTATTATTTTCGGTTCAAAGTCAATGTAGACCATCCATTTTATTGTATGGTCCATTCCGGTCCGCCACTAGGGGCAGACTAGAAGATATCGCCGTCGACGTCGACCGTGGCGAAAATGTTGTGACTTGCGACGTGACCAAAAATCAGGAACAAAGTCATTGCCCAGTAAAGGGACTCTATAGGTTAAAAAAAGTAAGAAAAACTTACTGTTGAGAGAGCCGCTGCGTCTTTTTTTCTTCCTCCTTGCAAGATAGCCATCGGAATCATCGTCTAGCTGTGTCATCAGCTCTTCTGTTAGCTTACCAATGTGTTGCGAGTTTTCGATGAACATCTGATCACAGTTGAAAACAATTATAGTAACAAATAAAGGATGCATGAATTGCATTTTCAGACCGTGATCATTTTTGTGTACATTTTTATATTAAATACTCAAATCCTGTAAATGCTTTAAGATGCTTCTATACTTTTTTTAACATCACGCCTGTATTCCACGAAGGGGTAGTCAGAAGTTAATAATACACCCACATTTTGACAGACATGTTATAGGTCGCAATGTAATAGTTGGCGAGTCTATTGACATCAACAGGGCACAAATACAGACTGTGCTGCTACTGAGAATTACCAAACGGAAAAACTCAGTAACACTTTGCCTGACCTGGGATATGAACCCAGGACCTTATGCTCAGCAGTTACATTTAGCAACCACTTAGCATATGAGGCAGTCTAATATAAATATATTATAGAAAACTAATCAGATCATCACCTCCACAAGCTACATTAGTACCTTAACAAGTGCAACATGGTGCTCCAGTCTCTGTGCAGATGCTGCAGCTGGCAGCGGCATAATACTGGGGGCCATCACTATGGCCAGGTTTGAGGAGTCCATCAGATTGTCTTTGTGTTTGGACGCTAAGAAGTTTAGCAACTAGAAAATAAAAGGTAATTATTACTAGTCTTGTCATGATCGAAGTTTATACCCAGGATGACAAAGGCAGTGTATGTAATGGTGGTGAATATTATTACCATTCTATCAACATATAATTTTGTTATTCAATTCAATTGTTCATACAAGAAAAATCTAGCTGTTATGGGAAAATTATATTAATTAATTTAACAATAAATAAAGATTATAACTCTGTATCATTCACATAACAACAACTTTTTGCAAAGTATAAAACATAAACTTCTGGAAAATTCTATTTACAGCCATAATAACCCTACAGAAACATTAAATTGGCAATAAAACCTGCATTGAAACCTACCTCCATGATATAATGTAACAGATGAACATGCAATACTGGTAATAGCAACAATGTGTGCAGAATAGCCTTAAGAGCATCATCTCCAGCGGTCAGTTTACATCGTAATAACAAGTCCTGTACTTCAGCACTGATCAGAGGCTCTGGTAAACATCGAAGGTATAGCTTTAGTACACTAGCCACATCAATGGGGTGGTGACCTTCCGAAACACAGCCGCCAGCATCTAATAACCTCTGAAAATTAATAATAACATCTTAGAGGCCACAGAACCATAAATCACTTAGAGAACTTATCAGCGCCACTATATAACGAACATGGGTTGTAGAGCTATAAGAATATAATGGTATAATATATGCAAAAATTATTAAATAGTGTAATAGTCATTCACTATCTATAAACGTAGAAATGTAATATTGGTAGACCAACATTTTTGGAGGGAAACTGAACTTAGCAAACCACTACACCAGTGATTCCCAAAGTGGTCCAGGTGGACCCCCAGGGGTCCACGGGAGCCTTGCTGGGGGTCTACGTAGGCGTCAATAAAAAATGGGGGTCCATAAGATGTTAATAGGGGTCCACGAAAATTTATCTGCATATAGTTTTTATAAGGGCCTACCTATATTGTTTTAAGTACCTAACTAAGCAGATAACATTTTAATCTGGCAAGCGACTCTTACTTGTCCAAACTTGCGTATTCGATATTACAATTTCGTGTACAGACTTGCAAAGCGCAATCCGTCCGACAATGCTTAGTGCTTGTTTAGACATGATCTTGATCAAGACTATAAATACTCGATGCCAAAGGCATGCTCATTTATTTGTTTCCGGAATTTCGAAAAAGAAGGTGTGAGAAAATTTATATTAGTGTTCCTAGTGCCGGAGAAAAGTAAGTACGTACCTTTTTTTTGTTGTACCTAGTTCTTAAGTATTTTGTTTCGTGTACTGGTCGGTTGATAACAAATGCTTGTATACAATGTGTCCTAGGGATAAGTGACCGCCCGGCGTATTTAGAATATTTGTACAAAATTAAATTAAGTAAAGACGCGTGACGTGCTGCAGTTTTTTTACGATATTTCCTAAGTTTGTTCATCTTTTTCCATTATTTTTGTTTACTGACTAGCCGACATCATAATTTATCAATTAAAATCATTAGACAAAACTAAAATGTAGTAAAAAAATTACTTATATAAAATCACTAAGGCCGCTAAGTCACAAATGTAAATATAATTATTAATGATTTCGTACAAATATTCAAAAAACGCCGGGCGGTCTTATCGCTCGGACACATTGTATATAGCTAACTTAGTAACTTACAGATATTTTAATTGTCCTCTTTCGATTTGAAGACAAACACAGCACGTTTTATTCAATTGTTTTTTCACGAGAGGACTGCCTCTCTAAAAAGGCCGAAAAATCAATATTGCAGAGCAATTACTGTTTTATAAAACTACTAGCGCGTGAACTCATTGATTTAATGAAATTTTAGTTATTGTTTTTATGGTCACTTTTTTGGTCAATTTGGGATTTCGACTTTTATTTTTTCCTACACAAATATGATCAATATTCGATACTGAGTAAACTAATTTTTATTTCTACTATTAAAAAATTGTGGTAAATTAGGTATTTAACATTGATATCGCTTCGTGAAAAAGTCTGTACTTGTCTTAGCGGTTTATTAGTTGGTCCCTTTACAAGCCGTAATACTTTTTCAATATAATGATAATCATAATAATATAAAGCTGACAAAGGCTGCGTTGTGCTACCTATATTCAAATAAAAACTTGGTTACTATAACATTTTTTTTTACAGGGAAGGTAACTGATACAAAACATGGCTACAGCAAAGAAAAAATGTCGACAATACAGTGTCGATTATTTGAAATATGGTTTTGTTCCATCAGAGGCAGATAAACACTTGCCCATGTGCCTAATATGCAATAAAGTTTTAAGCAATGACTCTATGAAACCATCAAAGCTCGAAGATCATCTAAAAAGGTGTCATACTGATAAAATGGGTAAAGATTTAAAATATTTTCAAACATTGAAGGAAAAATATGAAAAGAGACCCACCATGCACAGCATGTTCGCTTCAACATCTCAAAGTAACGATGATGGCTTGCGGGCATCTTACAATATCTCATTACTAATAGCAAAATCTGGAAAACCGCACACTATCGGAGAACAATTAATTTTACCCGCTGTTGAAGAGGTTTTAAAAACTGTTTTGCACAAATCTCCATTTGACGTACTAAAAAGAATTCCATTAAGTAACAATACTGTACAAAGACGCATTGATGAAATGAGCTCTGACATCGAAAGTTTTTTGTGCAATCATCTGCAAAAAAGTCATTTTTCTATACAACTGGACGAGTCAACGTTACCCGGTAATGAAGCATTATTATTAGCATATGTCCGATTTATCATGGAGGAAGAAATTCACGAAGAATTGCTATTTGCCAGAACTTTGGAGACTGACACTAAAGGCGAATCAATATTTAATGTCCTGAGTAATTTTTTTACGGAAAAATCGATTCCATTTACAAACATTATTTCAGTGGCAACAGACGGAGCTCCTGCAATGGTAGGGCGATATCGTGGGTTTATAAGTCATCTCAAAAGAATTATACCAGGACTTACAGCTATTCATTGCGTAATCCACCGACAACATCTTGTGGCGAAACATTTAAGTGACAGGTTGAACCAATCTCTTCATTTTATAATAAACGCTGTCAACAAAATTAGAAGCAATGCATTGAATACGCGTTTATTTGCTCAATTGTGCGACGAAAATGACGAAGACTTCCAACGACTGCTCTTACATACTGAAGTACGCTGGTTGTCGAAAGGTGCATGCTTAACGAGATTTTACTCTGTTTTCGATTCCGTATTAGAGTTCTTAGAAAGTAGAGATCCAGATTTAAAAGAAAACTTGATCAAATTCAAAGGAGACATTGCGTATTTGACAGATTTGTTTAAAAAATTTAATGATATTAACTTGCAGTTACAAGGGGACAGCCTGAATTTAATAAAAACAAAGGGGATAATTTCGGCTTTTCTTGGGAAATTGAAATTTATGAAGCAAAACATTAGTCGGCGCGAATTATCTCAATTTCCAAACTTGTCGCAGGTAGAAACTATTGATGAGGATATCCATACCTACAGTCAACATTTAAGTGCCCTGCATGATGACTTCAAAACCAGGTTTGAAGATATGCTGACGATGGATATACCACCATGGATCGTAAATCCATTTGATGAAACTGAAGTGGCCAATGTATTATTACAAGAGGAGCTGCTTGAGCTAAGCACCAATGAGGAGCTGAAGGTGAAATTTAGAAAAGGCTACCAAACATTTTGGCTGCAAGCAGAAATACACGAAAAATATCCTGGACTGTGGGAAATCGCAAGGAAATTTTTGATAGCTTTTCCCTCATCATACCTTGTCGAAAGAAGTTTTAGTGCCGTTACAAACCTCTTAACAAAAAAAAGGAGCAAACTAAACATCACAGAGCGGGGGGATTTGCGGTTATTGCTCACAAAAATAAAGCCAAACATTGATCGTTTGCTGACACTCCATCAAATACATCCTTCCCATTAATTAAAATTATGTCCACAACCTATAAGTATTACCTTATTATTATTTTTTTGTAATTCTTTTCTTTTAATTAATAAAATGTTATAAAATGTACCATTTTTCGTTTTTATTTAAAATTTAAAATTTTAACCTATCAGAATATAGGGACGGAACTCAGAAGCGACACAATTTTTATTTTTTGTCGACTTTAACAATGTGGTAGGAATGTAGCAGCAGGGGGTCCACCGACACCAGTTTAATTTTGAAAGTGGTGCACGAGAAAAATAAGTTTGGGAACTACTGCACTACACAAATAAAAATCTGCTTAAATTATAGTTACTTCAGTGTTTGTTTCAATATTTCATTTGTCATAGCTTTAGCACTTACCTTGATGTCTTTTTGTCGGTTTTGAGAGCCGGCTTTACGGAACAATCCTTCAACGTGAGCGTTAGACCGAAGCACTGAGGACATCTCAGATACAACTATAGGAACGCTCAATGTACTGCCACAACAAATAACACTGCACGACGGAACCTTCACTAATGGTGCTCCGAATACTGTCTTGTGATCCTTAAATTAAAACACGTTAATTAAGATGACGGAACATCATTATAAAAGCCATTATAAAAACAGGAAATGGGAATCCACCCACTTTCACACTTTTCAATATAATCTTCTTTAACCGATGCTTTAAACCTGCTTTTTTCAATTCCCCGACAATTATTGATTGCAATTTCCCATGATTAATTCCATCTGATATTAACATTTTGTTTATTTTTGTTTTCGCTGTTTTAGATTTCAACTTGTGTAAGTATTCAAATCCGCCATCCGTAAATTCGTTAAATATAACGTTCCATTTCACTTTCTAGAATAATGTCTGACATGAAACTTTTAACATCTAGGGTTACAAAAATGTTATAGAAACTAATAAAAAATTATAAATAAATAAGTATTCTGCTAAGATATTTAATGTATGTGTGTATATATTTAATCGTTAACTAAATGTATTCAAACGTTTCTTACAGTTAAAACGTTAATGCATAACTCGAAAAACAGTAACGTTCAGGAATAATATTAAAAATAAATATTTCATTGTTATAATATTGTCAAAGCCTTGCAATGAAAAAAAAAATGTAAACCAGTTAAAAGACTTCAAGCGGTTCAATTCATGAAGAAGGTATCTCCAAAACATCCTAAAATAAAAAGAGTAATAGTTTTTTATTATTTAGGATTTTAACTTTATTTAGTTTCAGAACATCATCGCCTATTAGGCATGGGCGTTTTCGTTTTTAGTTGCAAACGGATATGCAACCGATATTCAGTTTTCATATCGATATCGAAAACCGTTATCAGATATCGATATTAGTGGTACGATTTGTACAAGTAACTGAAACGAATGAAACGCACTAACAACAAACGCAAACTCACACTTTTACCGTTAATAAGGAAAGTTGCTTACTTATGGAATCTTTATTGTAAATAAATAGAAACTAGACCTTATTGCTAGCGCGTTAAGATATAGATATTGCGCACACACTATTATTAACCAAATAACCAATCACTAGCCGAAGTTACGTAATATTCATCGCATTTATTCGCTTCATCACTTTTACGCCAGTAAAAAATTATATGGTAAGACAGAGACAAAGCGAATAAAAACCGTCGATGTCATATCGCTCGTGATTTGAAGTTTGCGTTTCGTTCGTTATTCGTAGTTCGTTCTTGTTGTTGCGCTTTGGATAAACTATAACTCGAATAACTCGATGAAGTTTAAGTTTTTTGAAAACGGTTATGTATATTTAGATATCGATACGATATGATAATAAATACATATCCGATATAAATTACGTTTTGATATATCGAACCCATGCCTATCGCCTATGTCATATATTTTGACATCAATGACATGATTGATTGACGTGTTTCTGTTTTTTTTTTCATGGTAATTTATGAATTTAATTTAGTATAGTTGAGAAATAAACACAACAATCATTTCTAAAAAGAAATGGCATAAATTAGTTTGATAAGACGGTAGGAAGCGAAAATAATAATCTTAAATACATATATAGTGTAATAAACATAACTAGGGTTTTACATGCTCAAAAATAAGTTAGTATTCCACAAAAATATTACAAGATGATCGAACTATCAGCAAAATTAACAACTGGGACAGTTTATTTAGCTGGCGAAGCGTTAGAATGCTGCATATCATTCTGCTATACTGCTCAACCAGAGCACAGGAACTCACAGAGTCACTGGTAATATAACTTATTTTACTTTATTTCTTTTGTTCCCATTTTAACATTGTTTTTGATAATGTTTAACACATAATTATATTCATGTGAAACTTTTTCAGTGATGCATTAGAAAACTTGGCGTGGGCTTCAGCACAAATTCATTGCTTCTATTCAACATCTAAGAATACAGGTGATAAAACTCCTACTATTGGCAAGACAACATCCTTAGAAGTGACCTCCTGTGATATTGGAGATGTCATATTTCATACTAAACCAAAGATACTGTTTTGTGATTTGACTATCCCATTAGGGGAGACCAAAACATGTAAGTGTAATTTAGAAAATTGCTGTCATAAAATTAATTGTGTGTTTTTATTGAACAAAAATAATACATACATTCACATTTCAGTCTGGTACAGAGAATCATTACCGATTGAGGCACCACCTTCATACAGAGGGACATCAGTGAAATACTCATACAAGATCACAATAGCAACGCAGAAAGTAGGATCACACATCAAAATGGTCCGAATACCATTCAGAGTGCTACCAATCAGTCCTATCATGAATGTTCAGGATCTAGCAGCTCTTTGTGGCAATGAGACCACTGAGGAGTTGCAACCTACTAATCCGTTTTCTGAGGAGAGAAAAGTAGAGACACCATTGACTATGGCTTTGCAAGTTTTACAGGTAAACAATCGGAATTTAAATTGCAATATTTAAATATTATATTTTTGGAATTGATTCAAGGGTTTATGAAAAGTTATTTACAGACGTAGGTCAGAGCTCTGTACCATTTATTGACAGTAGCTGCAAGATGCCTGTGTTAGCTAATTCTGCTTAAATTGGTCAAGCAATTGCTATGTGGCTTACTATTATTTTCTTATCAGAAGCAATTCTGATTTTAATTCCCATAAAAAAACGAGTATATAAGTATACATTGTGCTTAAGTAAATTTAGGACATACTAACCCTCTTACTTATAAACGATGCTAACATGTGTTTTAAGATAACCACTTCTTAAGTCTATTGGCATCTCTATTTTTTGACATGCAAATGACAGTGACTGGTAAAATTTAACCGATTGTTCAACAATGACAATTTTTATAAGTAAGGGGGTATACATTGGTTTCATTTCAGAATCTCACAGCAAGAAGAAGTCCAAATTCTTACATGATAACTAACACTAGAGGGAAGGTGGGCCGCTTCTGTTTGTTCAAGTCAGCCTACAAGTTAGGTGAAGACATTGTCGGTACCTTTGACTTCTCTGTGGGTACTGTCACTTGCATGCAGGTAATGTCTTTACCCTTGAACTTGTTGTTCCATAACTTTTAAACCTGGCTCTGTTCTGTTTAGTGTAATTAATGAGCCAGGTATTACTAGATTGTGTGCATAATATCCATTTCGTACTTCAGTCTCACCTACCAGTCTGCTTCAGTGTCTTAGATAGAAGCTTAGATTTTCTTTATAATATGGCAACTCCTAAATTAAACAGCTAATTTATTTACCACTTAGGCATGATTATCAGCCAGTATCATTCATAAACTAACAATAATACATTTGTGAAGACAACAAGAAAATAATATATTTTATGTTTTAGGTGTCAGTATCCTTGCAACCTGAAGAAGTAATAAAATTGAAGTCTCCTGCTAAAGGCATGAACAAGGAGACTAGCAGTAGATCTATGACTGTGGCCAGGTATCATGAGGTGACCTTAGGACTGACACAGTCACAGTTGATACTGCCAATACCGTTACACATCACACCTGCATTTGAAGTTGATGATGGTAAGTATTTATACTTCCTAATATGAATTAAAATACCTATTTACAGTTATAAGAGTTACAGTATGTTTATACAGGCCAGTAATAATTTAAAATCATAATTCTGAAATGTTGCTCCAGTCAAAAAACGTATATTATGTGAGGTGTTATTCCAAATTGTAATTTTACTTTCAGTATCGCTAAGCTGGCGTCTACACTTCGAATTCGTTACCACAAATGAGAAACTGTTACCAAATCCAGAGGACGTGGACTGGACTGCACCCCTGAATGTGCCTATTGAGACCATGGTGTGGAACCTGCCTGTCAAGATTTATTCCACTTTGCCCAAGCAGATAACACAGCATTCTATTGGCAATGACGCCTACACTATGTATATCAAATAAGTGTTCAAATATGGAAATCGAAACATATTTTTTAAAGTTCTTACAGGTAACTAGGTCTTTCTGGGCTTATAAGGTCATAGTGATACAGAGAGAGCTCTGCATGTAGATTTTGGATATATTAACATAGATTTGATATAGACTATGAAGTAGGTATAGATGTAAATAATGACTAAAATAGGCTGTATGATAAGTTTTAAAGGGGATAATATTTTAATTGTATTGTTAAATATATAAATGCAATAACTACTACAGATAGGAAATAACAAAATATCGACTACTGTTATGTGTTAATATGATGCCAACTTTCTTTGATTTGAAGTAATATTTAAATTAAATTATTATGATGTGTAAAGGATAATAAGTTTAATATTTATTAAAAATAGCATGTACTTATATTTATTTTTTATTCATCTACAGACTCTTTATCCCAATCTTTCATTTTGGCGCCCATCATAAAGTCATCTCTGAAAAACAAAACCTTCATTGTAATATCATTGAATTCACCATTAAGAAAAAAAACATACCAAACACTTACTAACTTATCTAAAAAATCGAAAAATATAACATGTAACACAAATAACTGAGGTTTCTGAAAGAGTTTCTGAGATGCTTTATTTTAACAGATAAGGTACACATAACATAACATCAGGCCTTAATATACCCCAAAGGGTTGGCAGAGATGTATAGTACACCCACTTGTTACCAGTTAAGTTAAAGGTCCCACTGCTAAGGGGGCAAGCTTATTGCCATTTATATATTTTGGCTGCTGCTGCTAAGAAATGCCCAATATCACTACCCGACCAGGGAATTGAACCAAGGCCCTCGTGCTCGCCAGTTATTCAGTGCAACTATGTACTAGACCAAGGGTTGGGGCTTTGTATACTACATAAAAGGATAAGAAATAAATAACCTTAACATGTTTCTTACCTAAGTGCACTCCATTTTGTTGTGTCTTCATCTTTCAACTCATCCTTTGCAACTTTGGCATGCTCATCAACTATTATTGATTTACTCTGTCCCATAAGTGTGTCTAAAAAGGATCTCTTATCAAATTTCTTCAGCAGTTTCTCTTTTTTACCCTCTGACAAGTCATTTCTATCCATTTCTTTCTCTAGAGTTTTCTGTTGATTTCTTACAGCATTAAATAATTGGACTACACCTTTTGTTGCTATTTTACTTAATAGTCTCTCTCTGTCTTTTTCAAGGACATTGGGCTTTACTCGTATTGACGCTTTTTCATGTTTCTGAAAATAAAAAAAGATAAAATAAAGATATATCAAAGTCAAGTGGAATTTATAGTAGATTTAAGAGTGTTGAATCTGAGTAATTAATAAGGAAGTTATGATAAAGCCTCAAAGAGTCCAACTAATCTGATACCTACCACTTTCTTAGCTGGTGGTGGTTCTAATGTGACTGGCTCTTCTTTTTTCACTACAGGTTTTTTCTCACCTCCTTCACCTATTACTTCAAAAGCTGGCTTTTCTTCTGTTACAGTCTTAACTATTTCTGCATGTTTCTTAGCCCTTGATAACACCAATGTTTTTTTATTTTTCGGTTTGCTTGATCCTAAGATTTTTGCTACAGAATCTGCCCATCCTTCATTGGTCATTAGTGCAGTTTTGCCATCTTCTTCAGAAGCGACACTTTCGGCATCACCATCAATGCCTTCATCAGCTTCTTCATCATCATCAACTTCTTCGTCATCTTCATCAGTATCTACATCACCTCCATCATCAACTGCCTCACTTTCATTTTCTGACGCTTCAGACTCCTCTTCACTAGTGGAATCAGATTCTGAATCAACTGTTGGTGGCAAAAATGTTATTAGGTTTTGTTGTTATCATAATATTATTAGTAATTATTAGGTTCTGTTTCATAAAAGTATGTACTAACCTGAAACTTTTAATATAGGTTTATTCATTGTTTCCGCTACTACCATATTAATGAAAGAACTTTATAAATACTTTATAATAACACGTGACTTAAAATATAATTATAAGTTTCAGTTTATTTATTTCACGTGTCGTCCAATCCAGCAATCCACAATACCACATGCGTAACATATACCTCAATGTGCGTAACTGACATTGACATTTTAGACATTTAGATCAACAACAACATTTTCAGTAGTTGTCCAGTTCAATTTCAATTTACTAACTTTGAGCATACCGATAAATAGCATTGAAATAATATCACTTATTAAATGCTTATTATTAGAATATTGTAATGGAACATTTAGCATCGTCCGGACTCTTCTTTCGAGTGTCTACAATTACGTTCCGTTAATTCATAAATTGAAAGGCGTATAGGCATATTCGCAATATATTAATTAAATGTATGGTGTATATACATTTTGAAATACAAACTTCTGATTTTCTTTATCCAAAAGTAAAGTGGGTGTCTTCTCTTTTTTCGTTAAAGTCCTTAAGATTCAAATATAACAATAAATTATTTGATCATAATAATATGTATGCGTTAAGTAAATAGTTTCACGACAAATTGTTTTTCATGTAATTTTAAAACAAATCAAGTAAATCAGTACACGTAATTACTGAGCACATTTTCTCTAGTACGGGTACAGTTGTTTTAAAAAGTCCTGTAATCAATAATAACGAAACGCAAAATTGTTTTTAAAAATAAAATACAGCTGATCGACAAGGCAAGACAAGTTTTGTTTCATTCGTGTTTCATGAGAAAATGGTGGTTTTGTTCTAAACATGGCGAGCCCTTTACCGTACTTAAATAAAAGGGAATATGGGCTCTTGCCAGATATTAGAACGCAATTCTTTAACAAGCGTTTAAGTGCAGCTAAAAATTTATACCGACGCGATCTAGTGTGCCATTTTGGATGTGTAAATGCTATAGAGTTTTCCAGCAATGGCGAATTACTTGTATCAGGTACTTATGTGATTTTCATAGTATTGTAAATTCTTTGACGAAAGCCCACTGCATTAGTTCTGTATGAGAATTGCTTTTAGTTTTTATATTATCAGAGTATGCACAAAGGATGGGACAAAGGATATGAATATTTCTAACAGATATATATACATCTATAAACCTACTTCATTTTATGTAGGTCTATATTATTATTATAACAAGATTTTTATGCATTATTGTTGTGTTTCTTTGATCTTTTATTACGATGTATGACCGATATGACTATGAGAACGGAACTCATTATTAAGTTTATAATATATCAGCTAATGATATAGGTACCTAGATATTAAAAGTAAACAAAACTTTATATTACAAATATGTATAAGTATCAGATAATGATACTTATTAAAGTCGTATATGGATAGTAAAAATTATCAAAGATATGCTGATGATTTCTCAGTCCCAAAAGGACTTGATATAATAAACAATCTTTTTTTTATTTTAGTCTTACGTAAAATTACATAAACATTATTTTGTCACCATCATAAATTAATTTTCTTCCTTATAAATCTACTTTACATATTTATATAATTAAAATATTTTTTTACATTTATTTTAAATCTTATTGGAACTGACTCAGTATACAGGGTGTGCATTAATTACCATACTCGATTGGTATCATAATAATTATGTTTGTACTGTGCAGATCGACTGCCAGGGCAGCAATTCAAGCATTAAGCTGTCTAATCAATTAGCTTGTTAAACAGTATAAATGGACACATCATATATATGTATTGATTGATTGTTATATAATATAAAACAAACGTAACCATTTCCCAGTCTAGTGAGTCACATATAAGGTCATTATTTAACTATTGTACCTGCTTTGTGAACAAGTTGTTAAGTCAGTCAATTTAACAGGTCAAGTGAGCACTAATAAAAAAATGAAGAGCTTTCTATGCATGTACAAGATGTTGTGTCATTAGGCGGAGATGACAGGAGGGTGATGTTGTGGCAGTTTGGGCAAGCCATCATGGACCGTGGCAAGCCCGAAGCTATGAAGGCTTGTCACCAGTCAAACATCTTTTGCCTCGGCATCACCAATGACAACCAGAAGATATACTCGGGAGGAAATGATGATATGGTAAGTTTACTAATCTTTTATGTATCACATTCAGGTTTTGTTTTGTTTTTTTATGTCTTAGTTGGAAGATTGTACAGCCTTAGGTATTTTACTTTCACCTATGTACAAAACTATTGAAAATCATTAATTGCAATTAATGTAAATAATGCTAAACTGTGTGTTATCAAACAATTGAAGACTGGATATCAAACTTCTGCTAGTCTTTGAATTATTTTCTTGGATGTAAAAAATTGCCTATATTCTTTAGTTTCTAGGATTATAGTTTTGTTTGGATTTCCATCCTAAATTCTATCCTTCAAAATCCTTGCAGCAGTAAGTTATAGCATAACTACTGAAGACAAGAATTATATTGATGCATACAATGAAGTGTGGATGCATCATAATTTCATCAGCTTTCAGCCCATGGATGTCCACTGCTGGTCATAGACCTCCTGCATTGATCATCAAGCACCATGAGCTATACTTCACTGTTATTATAATTTTCTATTCATCACGCCTGTATTCCCCGAAAGGGTAGGCAGAGGTGCACATACAGTACACCAACATGTTACCAGTTATGTTTTAGTTCCCAATGTTATAGGGGGCGAGCCTATTGCCATCAACCGGGCGCAAATCTAGACTCCGTGCTGTTACGCAGAATTACCTAATGGAAATACCCAGTAACACTTATCCCGACCCGGGTTTTGAACCCAGGAACTTATGGTCAGCAGTCTGTAATTATAATCTTGATTGTATAAATCAGGTGATAGTCCACGATTCGGAGAGCAAGTGCCCATTGAACGTGCTTCAGCATCAGCGCGCGGTGTGCAGCCTGAGCATCGACCCGTTCAACGAGCGCGTGGTCACCACTGCTGGCAATGATGGCCGTCTGCTGCTGTTCGATACCAGGCAGTCTGTACATGGTAAGAACACAGAAAAGTAGAGTAAAGTGTAGTTGTTTATGGATTGTGGGTGGCAAATACAGCATCTGAAAAAACGATGCTGGTTGGATTTAAGAGATTAAAAAATAGAATATTCAAGCCAATTCAAGCATGTAAAAAATACTGTTTTACAAAAATTGTCTTTAACTTTAAATGATCAGATTTATATTTCATCATATTTTCCATTTTTTTGTGATATTTAGTTCATAACATACAATACCTTATTTTTGTATGTAACAGAATCGCTGGTGATATCCCGCAGCAGGAAAGCCTTCCATGGTGTGATGTTCCACCCCACCCAGGTTGGCATGTTAGTGTCAGCTAACGCTCGCGACGGAGTCGCACTGTATGACTTGCGCACGCCCAAACGGTCAGTAGATAATATCTTTCATTGAGAGAACTTCTATTGTAGACAGGTATTTTATCACATTAATGTGGGTTTAGATAGTCTTAAACAGTGGGTAATAAATAGGGTTAACATTAGAGAGTTGCATGAGAAACATTGTAACATTTGAGAGACTAGAGATTTTATATGAAGGTCAGAGTGAGATAAATAGTATGAGGTCTTTGTCCTAGTATGCCTCGTATGCCTTAATGATAATATGTACATTGTACACTGTAATAAAACACTCAAAACTTCTATAACCAAGTATCTGTGAATCACTGAAATATGTAATACTTATGATTAAGGAACTTAACATTAACCTCAACTCAAAGCCAACATCAAACAACATACATTAAAACCTGACTGTATAAATATTTAGTTAACAGCATACCAAATTCTCCAATTATACGTTATGCAGCCCTGTTCTCCGCTACTCGGGCAACAGCAGCCCCAATCAGAACTGTATGAGTGTTCGCTTCAACGCTGCGGGCTCCCACATCCTGGCCCTCCGACGTCGCCAGGAGCCAGTCCTCTATGCCGTTCAGTCTCCCAACCCTGTCGCTGAGTTCTACCACCAGGATTATTACAACTCCTGTACCATGAAGAGCTGTTCCTTCGCTGGAGAAGGGGACCAGTTTGTGCTGTCCGGCTCTGATGACTTTAATTTGTATATGTGGAAGGTGCCAGAAACCAGTAGAGATAATAATGGTGGGTGGTCATAGCTTTACTATTTAATAAGTGACAAAATACTGCTCAGGGTGTCAAAAGTTTGAGACACAAGAAAGGACATTGGCTACTTTTTTTTTAATTAAACCCTCTATGGGGCTTAAATAGGCGTTAACGCGGGCAAAGCCGCGAGCAAAAGCTATATATAGATATATATATATATGTAATACTAACTAACAATCGAAATTAACGCGAGCGAAGCCGCGGGCAAAAGCTAGTGGTAACAAATATTGGCACTCTGGTTTTTGAAAAATAGTCTTTTATTTATGATTATGATTTGAGATTATGGGAGTTATGTTGTAAGTCCCAATGTAATAGGGGGCGAGCCTATTGCCATCAACCGGGCACAATTCCAGACTATTACAGACAGATTAAACATAACATAACATCACGCCTGTATTCCCCGAAGGGGTAGGCAGAGGTGAACATGTAGTACACCCACATTTCGCCAGTTATGTTGTAAGTCCCAATGTAATAGGGGGCGAGCCTATTGCCATCAACCGGGCACAAATCCAGACTCCGTGCCGCTACTTAGAATTACCTAATGGAAAACTCAGTAACACTTTGCCCGACCCGGGATTTGAACCCAGGACCTCTTGCTCGGCAGTCGCGCTTAGCGGCCACTAGACCAACGAGGCAGACAGATTATGGGTACTATTTATAAATATTTTTGGGTTATTTCTAGATACGGTGGTGGAGACTCCGCAGCTAGTGCTATACGGTCACAGGTCCATTGTGAATCAAGTGCGCTACAACCCTCACTACTGTCTCATCGCCTCGGCGGGCGTTGAGAAAATCATCAAGGTTTGTAATATTTTGTTTATTTCATAGATGTGTTTTTTCTGCAGTAGGCCATAATGGACCTAAAGTAGGCATATAACGCAACATTGCTATTCATCTAGAACAAATTGCCTATTTTACAACAGTAAATTTCGTGAATGTTATCCATATTATTTACCATATATTCCGGCAATGCCCGACTAGTTTCGGACTCGAACGGAGCCCTTATTCATGAGCTGGTTACGCGGCAGAGTCGCGAGCCGAACCTAGTCGGGGATTCCCAAATACACACGTGAGTACAACCGGAATATATTATAGTAAATAATAAAAAAATCTATGTCTATTTGTCTATGGATTATGAAACCTTTGAATAAAGAAATGAAAAATGTAAGTTATGAAATATCTTTAGGTGTGGTCAGCCCTAGAGTTCCCAAAGATGCGCGGTGCGTTACTGGAAGAGGCGCAGGGCTCGGACAACCCGCGGGAGATATACAGCCATGAAGACTACGTGTCACTAGTGCATCACAGCGGGCAGGTTAGAGAACTATACTTGTTTATATCTTTGTAGTTCACTTGTAAAACAGGAACACGCCAGGCAACCACTCAAGATCATTATTACATTATAAATTACTTGTCATAATCATCAGTAGTAAAAATTGTTTAAAATATAATATATAGTCTTATAAAAACAAATAGCATTTGCCAAAAAAAAAACTAAGTGATATTAATGTTAGGAATTTCCAACTTTTGTTAGTTGAAGATGGCAACTACAAAGAAGTGACGTCACGCCTATGTGGTACTACTACGTGTATGTATAGTAAATTTCATATCACGTTTATACCCCTCATTGTAGCTACTGTACTGTACTTATAGTAATATCAAGAAACAAAACATTTTTGTCCCTTCCAGTACATATCCCACAACTACGCGGAACAGTCGACGAGCGAGGACCCTCGTATGATGGCCTTCTTCGATTCCCTGGTGCAGCGGGAGCTGGAGTGCCTCGCCGAGGAGACGGACTCCCTCGACTGCTCCAGCTCGGCGGGGTCCGTGCACCGAAATGACTTCGACTCCTCAGACACCGACCAGATGGTGGTAGACTTCCTGCCGTTGCCACCCAAGAGATGTAAGTACAATTTGTTGTACCTATGACAATTGTTCACTGTCTGTAGTTTTGTAGACACTTGCTTTGATAAGGCCTTTTAAATCAGATATCCTATTTGACATAAGGACTAAACTGTTTTGTGTCAAGATAAGGCCTATTATTCAAATAGGATGCCATAAAAAAAAGATGAGCAACATTTTGGTTGATAGCGGGGCCCACTACTACTGCGGCTACTGCCCATAGACAACTTGCTGTTTGATTGGTTAAGTATCTGGAGTAAATCAGTTAGATAAATAAGGTACTCAATATTTTTTGCAGCCAACACAAACTTTAATCGCAGTCAGAGGTGCCCCAACAGGCTAGTTCGGCTGGTAGCATCGCGCCATTCTAAATTCTTCCAGAAAAGAGGATCTGTTAGGTAAGCGCTCACTTTTCATAGACGATATTATAAAAGAAGGTACAACTGGCCGACTTTTATGTTAGAAGATTTTTTTTATTTATTATTAACCTTATTATTTTTAAATACGTTTTAGTTTTGATGACGTTTTTAGAGCCAAATTTGGATGAAATTTTTAGGAGAAAACATCTTGAAAGTAAAGCAGGAGATTTGCAAGGGATTCTAAAGTGAGGACCGTCACATTACCTCTTGGTGGTTATGAAGGGCGTAGACAGAGCGTTAATATGTTACCGGCAGGTTGGTTCCTTAAGTACAGTGAGAGGTCGCGAGTCCGGGCTGACGTGGTGATAGACGGAGACGTTTCAGGCGAAGCAAGCAGGCGCGCCCGCCGCTGGGCAAGGCCAGCAGCAAGTACGTCAGCGGCCCCAGCGCTAAGGGCAAGCGCACGCCCGCGCGCCGCTCGCGGGGGCCGCGCCGCCCCGCGCCGCGCGAGCCGCGCCCGCCAGGCCTGCCCGGCGCGCCCGGCCTGCCCGGCCCGCCCGGCCTGCACGGCCCGCCCGGCCTGCTCGACCTGCACGACCCGCCCGGCCTGCACGGCCCGGCCGGCCTGAACGGCCTGCCCGGTCTGCACGGCCCAGCCGGCTCGCGCGCGCTGCCCGAGCGCCGCGACGCGCCGTCCTCCGAGAGGACTGACTCCGACGAGCCCGCGCATTGCCTCTTCCGGAACTCGGGACGGGTCAGTCACACATTTTTAATGGACTGTAGAGGCTGGCTCTTAGTCGCAGCTGCTGCTGATACGTCAGCCGACGCAAATTAATAAGCATAATTCTGACCACCATTTTCATTACTAATAATTTACATAGAACATCATAATTGTAAATCTATTTGATAAAAATGAGAGATGTTTTATTATATATTTTATATTACAATTGTACTTTTTCAGATCATTCGACCGCTGCGGCGACGCATGAACCTTACAAGGACCACTAAAAAAAAAAGTAAAGTCACTAGTTATAGGAAAGTTATTAATTTAAGAAATAATGGTGAGTTCATGTTACCCTATAATCTTCTTATTTTTCTAATTATACACAATAATTATATTTGCATCTATTATTGGGAATGTTGCTTCAGGAGCAGCCATGGCACAAGACAGTAGTGATAATAATAATTATTCTACATTCGGTAACTTCGATGACAATCTAGCTCAACCCAGCACAAGCACAGGTACTCTTATTCCAACAAACTTATTTAGCATTTTATTAAAATTAAACTATTACATAGACTAGAGTAATTAATATTGCTAATTTAAACTGCTGTTCTTTTCAGGTTACAGGGGCCAAAACTCATCTCTATTTCGAATAGCAGAGGTAGACTCTGACGACGACCAGTCAGTGAGCAGCCGCCCTATATCGCCGAGGAACCACAACGGCAACCAAAATATCCCTCCTAACCTCGTCAGCATCATCCCCACCCCCATCAACGGCTCCCGGGATTCACTCGGAGAAACCTTAAGGGCTGAACCACCTGAATCAGAAAGCAATAACTCCTCCCCACCACCGCCAGAGACAAGGCGAATGAACATGCGCAGAGTCCGCCGGAATGGACGCCTCAGCCAATATCGGTCGTATTCCAGCGAATCCCCGCCGCCTAAGGAGCCAGGGGAACGCGCGAGTACGTCCCTCACAGGACACTCCCCCAAACTAAGTTACAACAGGACAGTCGCGAGGCTCATGAACGAAACGAACGAGAGTGAACTAGAAAGTAGCTGCAGTACGGAGAGCAGTATGTGGCATGTACCGGACCCGATGGGCACGCCCGACAGTGGCGTCGGCACAGTCGCGGGCAGCAGCACAAGGAACTCCCAACCCCACGCCGACGACGTGTCCGATGACCCTGACTACCAGGCCCTCAAGTTCCGACAACGGGTCAAAAAGGCCCGACGCAATTACAGAAATCACATGGACTCAGACTCCAACTGAACTGAATAGATAGTTTTATCAATTGTGTTCCATCATATTGTAGTAGTTCTATTGTAAGTGAATTATTCAATGACTGCGTCTTTTACTATTATTGTTATCGACTATTACTAAGAAGTGTTACTTGGTAGTTACTGTTCGGAAACGAAGTAAACTTTGGTCTTAACGTTAAATGTACGCGAATTCTGTTGTTATTCCGAGCAAACATATACCGTCATGCATGTATATTATGATAAACTTGGTGTAGGCAAAGAATTTTGTTCATAATTGCTGCTGTGTTTATTGGTTTGCTTTTGTATAGATTATTATGGTTATTAAAAAATATATGTGATCTAATTATTATTATCAAATAACTAGTATTTAAGAACCATCAATGTTCCCTAAACGGTTGTTAGCATAATCCAAGCGATATAGATACATTGATCTGAAAATATTTTATATTTTATTTAATCTCCTACATCCGCCACTTTCCTCGTCATAAGCATTACACGGCGTAACCTTTAAAGTTGCAACCTGAGGTCCTGATTTCATTTCCCACGTCTGGCAAATCTTATCTATGTAAATAACTTAATACCAATCTATCTTTAAGAGCCTTTTTATAATGTATGTATATGATACAAAAATTCTAGTATTTTTAATTAAGCAGCAGCGAAAGCAGGATTTGAGCCCGGTTGTGGCAATAGGAGGCCCCCTAAATTGAGATCTATAACATGACTGGCGAAATGTGGGTGTACTATACTTCTGCCTACCCTTTCGGGAATCAGAGGCGCGAATTTATGTAGTTATATTACTTTGGTTGGAATCTGCAAATCCGGAAAACCTTAGGGCAAGAGAATTATTTAGTATACGACAATTAAACTGTAAACCGTCCCCAATCAGTTAGTAAACCATGCAGAGGCAGTCTCATTCAAAGGTAGGCATTCCTATCTAGCGTGACAATTATTTTACAAAGTACCCAGTAAAAATCACTAAGTATAAAATTAAATAACCCCCCTCCTATAATTAAATCATTACAAGAAGATAACAGAACACCTCTGTAATAAATCTTTAGACTATCACATTCTTATCATGGCTAAAATCTATGAACGGAAACGTTCTTTTATCCACATCGACTTGCATTATCGACGATAACGATACGATACACCACAGAGTACATGAATATACTGATACTATACACGTTATGCAGAGAACGTAAAAACTATTGATCTGGTTCTCATGGGGTTATTGACCTCATGAAGTACTAAGTGGGAGTAGCCCCTAAAAAGGCAGACGCCAAACGCAGAATCTGAGACTGCTCACTTCTTTTGAAAAAAAGCCAAAAGCCCTGTTCTCTAAGTACATTTTATTGATCCTGATATTTTGGCAAACTCAGTGACACTGACAGTTGCCTGCCGGAGTGCCGGCTGATCAGTATTTAATGGGAGTCTAACCTAGTTTTTCGCTCATTTTCTTATTAGTTCTTTGTGAAGTGAACGAATTCCTATTCAACATGGATGGAATATCCACGTATAATAATTTCTTAGGATTACACAAACCACAATTGATATTATCGGGAGTACCTGAGCACTTTTGGCCATCTATATGTAAGAAAATCACAGATCAGATTTTTGATGCTGGTTTAACATTTCAACTTGTTCAAATAGACTATGAAGACATGGACAAGATGCCCTACGACCCTTTATGGAGTGTAATTGCTATTCGGGACATCGAGTGTTTAGATGCTAGTCATGTTTATTTAATTGATCATGCATGGACTTTTAAAGCAAATAGTATTAAGACTAACTTAAGAAACATACCAGGACTTCTGGAGAGAATGTGCAATTTAATGCGTATAACTGCTGAAACAACCGAGGAGCAAATTAACAAAGTTTCAGAAGGTATTTGGAAGTACGCCCATACTTATGCAATTGGAGGAGATGGCTTTTCTATTGAAGACAGGGTGCCTGTCTGGTATGTATTAGATGAACTGGGTTCAGGCATCACACACTCTGACACGCCTAATTTTCGGGCCGTACCTTTTTTATATGTGCCTGAGCAATTGACTTATACATTACTGTTTGCAATCAAAGATATTGAAGAAGGTGATATGGTGACTAGGAACTTTGTAGAAGGTCTGTACCCTGATACCATGCAGAGAGAAGCTATGCTTATTCCCTGGAAGCATTATCAACATTTTGATGAAGACTACACTCAAGTGGAACCAAGCTCTAAATATTTTGTGGAAGGTCATATAGTAGAAACAGTTCCAGAATTAGAATTATTGAAAGATAGAAAAGTAAGTCTCAATAAGCTTAAAGTATTCTCAGAGTACAGGTATATTAATGAATATTTAACAGCACCTGAGTTTGAAATAGTTGATAATGAAAATGATGCAGATATTCTGTGGTACATAGACCATTTCAAGGAATTCCAAGATTTAAGTATTAATTCACCCAACAAGTTCGTGAACCAGTTTCCATTTGAATATGTCCTGACTATAAAAGATCTTCTAGCTGTTGTTGCGAGAAGGTCTTCAGAAAAATACAGTAATGATAATACTCTCGATACAAATCCAGCCTGGTTGCCCACTACATTCAACATGAAAACTGAGTTTCCAAAGTTTGTTGCATATTACATGCAGAGAAAAAAAGCTGGGTTAGATAATCATTGGATTTGCAAGCCATACAACCTTGCAAGAGGACTTGATACTTATATTAGTGACAATTTAGATTTCCTGTGCAAACTACCATTGACTGGCCCTAAAATAGCTCAAAAATATATTGATAAACCTGTTCTGTTTGAGAGGCCTGAGGTTGGTCTAGTGAAGTTTGATATTCGTTATGTAATTTTGTTGCATTCCATAAGTCCTACTGAGGTATATGTTTACAATAACTTCTTCCTAAGATTTGCTAACAAACCATTCTCTCTAGACAACTTTGAAGAGTACGAGAAACATTTTACTGTTATGAATTACACTGATGGAGCACCACTTTTTAAGATGTTATGCTCAGAATTTAAAGAGGAGTGGTCAAAGCAGTTTCCAAATTATGACTGGGCTGATGTTGAAAAATCAATATTCAAGATGGTGTCAGAGTTGTTCACAGCTGCTACTATGAAGGGCCCTCCTTGTGGTATAGGAAAAAGCCCACAATCTAGGGCTTTGTATGCAGCCGATATAATGCTTGGTTGGAGAGAAATAAACCATGAAAAAGTGATACAGCCCATTTTGTTAGAGATGAATTGGATGCCTGATTGCCAACGAGCATGTGTGTATTACCCCAACTTCTACAATGATATTTTCTCTGTAATGTTTTTGAACAAAGAAGTAACAACATGCACTAAAGTTATGTAAGCTTGTTATTTTATTGTCTAATATGTAAACATCATGATTTTCTACACATTTATTATATTTACACATTTGTTACTCACTGAATAAAACCAGTAACCTCTGACTTTGAATCTTTATTTAACATCTTATTTTTTAAATTAAGGAATTATAAATTTAAAACATTATTTAAAAGAAATTAAATTATTATAATACAGCTAATTGGGTTTATATATCACTTTATAGATTGCTTGATTTTATGAATAAATATGAATGATTAGTTTTTCTGAAGTATTCTTTTATCATCATCTTGGATGAAACCGAAGGGGTTATCTTCGTCGACGTCTCTGCGGCTAAGTAGCACAAGGACCACAACTACTGCTACGAAAACGAATAGCATGATCCAATAACGCCTGTAGATACCTCCGGCTCTTCGCACTCGAGAAGATGGGAGCGAGTTCCTAGTGAAAACAGTCTCTTTAGAACAAAAGTCCTAATCCAGAAATCCACTTAATATAAAATTGTTAGGATTGTCGCGTAAATAAATGCCGACTTTAGTTTAACTGGACGAAAGTAAAGATATATATAATATGTTTAAAAAATTTCACCCCCACTTTTCCCAAAATACCCAATTGTTAGCTACCCCAATACCAATACTACATTAGTAAAATACTCACTTCCACCATCTGCTAATCCAAGCAAATGTAGACTTCTGTTTGTACTTATTTTCGTCATGATCAAAGTTTGTCGTCAGTTTCAGTGGTTCGTTTGATTTGATACTCTTTCTTGCAGCTTGGCCACCTGGAAATATTTATTAGCAAATTTGAGATGGTATAAATATTAGTAGTAGTAGGTATTAAGTGAGATTGAAAGCCACTTATCCAGGCAAACTGATGAGTTATTGTAAAACCACCACACTTTTGGCAAGTTATCGTAGTCTAGGTTGCACAAAAAATTTGTGTTATTTGGGGCCCCAGGGCTACAGGAACCTAATTGTCAGCATGTAATGGTAAAGGAATAAAATCATACTGATGATTTCCATACAGCCATGTCAGATTTGGTATATCGTTATTTAGCCATGAGACGCTAAGTCTATATAGGTATCTATATTTCGTTTAAATATCTAAATAAACGAGAAGGTGATTTTTCCCATAGGTATATTATTAGTAGGATGTTATTAAATTATATAAAATTAAAATAGCATAAACATTTCTATTCAAAGTACAGATGTTCAATATTTTTTTTTTACCTTGTAAACTATCATTTCTCTTGATAGAAGTGTTGTCATACATATTGACTGGTTCGTCAGGTATCTGAACGATGGAATGTGGTGTGCCATTTGCTGAGCGGCTGGTGGACTCGTCATCACTGGCGCCGACCGGAGTACCCCGCTGGCTGTCGACTGTGCTTGTGTAGTAGGGAGAGTGGTGGTCGATGGGAGACTGGCTGCGGCGCCCCGCTGCGCCTTTCATGTCTTGGTCTTCTGAGAGCTGTAAACAGAAAAATCACTTTTAGAAGATATTATTTTAACATTATTGCTTATGGTCAGATGGCAGTGGTATTTGGAGTGTTATAATAGGTTTCTATGAGGTCTGTAACATAACTGTATGTAATATAGTTAATGTTAAGGATAACATTAATATTATTAATTAATTTCTATTGCTACAATCTTACTTCTACATAAAAAAATGTTTATTGTTTAACCAAGTTTTAATTTAGGTTATGTTGATTACTAGAAATTACTTGTTGAGGCCTAACTGCGATAAGTAAGAATAAATAAAGTACATACCAAAGGTAGACCTAAGCCTGCTCTAGCCCAGTTGACACCCGCCAGCTTTTCCCTGAGCTCATCAGCAACAGGAGAGACTAGGTTGGGGGGAGGGAACACAGGTGTTGCACATGATGGACACTGGTAACCAGCTGGAGCTGTGGTGCGAGGCAGAGCCCTGTATCGAGCCTCCGCACAAGTCCAATGGAATACATCTGAAATAGTTTCATTAATATAGTGTACAGGAACATGACTCAATGAAGGTGTTCAGTATACTGTTCTTTATTCGATTGTAGCAAACATTTCAACTGCAATAAAATTCTAATGTTTATCTTTAAGTTTTAGTTAAATTTAATTGGTAAAAAGCACATGAAATTATAATTTAATTATTGGATTAACTATATTTCGTAATTAATATTCTTACCCTGATTAAAACCTGATACTTTTACTATCTTATCAAAACTAATAACATGAATTTTAAATTACAACCGTAAGCATGTTTATGGTTTACTATCAGTGTGATACTTACGATAACAAGTCAGTCGAATACATTCGCCTTCACTTAGGCTTTTTGTGCAAATTTCACATATTGGGTTGTAATCACTGTCTTGTAACCATTGCAAATATGACTGTATTATACACTAAAAATCAGAAAAGTACACCTGCTATTAATACATTAATTACTTTCACTATAATTACAGATATTAAAAAAATTAAGCACCGAATTACCTTCGGGTGACTCGTCACCATACAATATTCACAAACATTAACTCTGTGCTCAAAGCAAAACTGATTTGTAACCCGTCTCTTTGGACATTTACACAGGCCCATTGTGATCTTTCAATAAGAGTATACGAAGTACGTTTTCTAATTACAAGTTATAAATGCAAAATAATAAAGTTACAGAGAAACCCTGTATTAAAATCGAAGACAAACAAAAGTGGCAGTGAGGATGCAGTCAGCCACGTAAAGAAACTGTCAAAATTTTGAACCGCGTTCATATTTGAGTAAATATGGAAAATCCACATCCCACGACTAAAAGCAGACGGAAACATATTTGACGAAAAGATTTCCATTATTTTGATTTAATGTATCAGAGTATAATAATAAAAAAAATGTTTCCTCTCATAATCCACCATAATTCCTTCAGTATGCTTCAGTACTGTCTTTTAATTATATCCTAATAATTTTTTTAATCGACTAAGAGAAAATCCAATAAAATAAATGGCAAGTTTGATTTGATGTTGTGTAAAGTCAAATGTCAATTTGATTTCTTAGAGATTGACATTTGACGATATTATGAGGAATTAGAGAGGTTATATATTGTTATTTAAAAATAAAGAAACAGAGTTAAATCTCTGTTTCCACTCATAATGTCTACAAAAATACTGACTCTTGGGAACCTTCTGAGCAGACCTATAACTATTCTTTTAAAGCAAAATACTGTTACTCCTAACCTAAAAAATAATTTCAGTACAACGTCTGTCGCTTGTGTTAACTTTTTCAATAAATGTAAGTACATTCATGAAAGAATACGTTAATAAAATCTATACTAAACTTCTTACACTAAACTCAAACGTGTTATTTATTTAATTTTAAGTGTAATTAATTTAAGCTTACACTCTTAAAGATCTACACTTTCGAATGAAATGATTAAAATACACATAAAACATAGACTTAAAAGGCAATTAGACCTTAAAATCATATACAATATCTTAATAATAATTCTAGTGCCTGCAGAAAAGCTATGGAAGTCAGTAACTTCTGTAAGCAATGCTGGTGCCAAGAAGGGTCGTGGTAAAGGAGCGGGGCGCATCCGGATCCGTGACTTGAACCGTGGCCAAGTTATTGGAGTGGGCAGGACCAGCATGCTGTGGCCGGGTCTCTCTGCTCCAGTGATTAGGGGCAGAGAACTGCTAAAACAACAAAGACTGCCTGATGACCCTGAGAGGTGAGTTAAAAATGGACTTATAAAAAGTAACTATTGTTTTTGAGCTGTATCAATTAAACTCAAATTCAGCAGTCTGTTAAACACATCTGTTATTTTATGTCATATAATAAATATATTTTTTTCAGACTAGAAAAATTGATAAAGATCAGAGACTCAATGACAAAATTCCGACGACTCAAACTTAGCCCTATAGAAAGAGGTTGGTCAGGCATGAAGATGCCTGGTCGCAGCCTTGGTGCTCCGGATCCTGTTGGAGATGGTATGTTATACAGATATACTTACCAGGAATGTGGGCCCAATTTATTTTTGTGGCAATTGAATAAATATGCTATTTTATATGTTGTTAATTTTGATTATGAACCATTATAATAACCATATAAGTTTGGGCCATAATCTATGCTGGTGAGTGTGTAAAGCACATCAGCTTTCTGTTTAACCTCTCCCTGCCAATGCTGGGCAAATAAAGGCCTTTCCTTTTTTAATTCTACAATTTTTTTTGCAGATGAATTCATTGGCTTTGACACTAAAGTACTGCAGCTAAGATCACTTCTAATCATGAAGGGAAGTCTTGGGCGTACTAGGAACTTCCAAGCCATGGTAAGGTTTCATTTTATTGGATATTTGATTTAATTTTATTTATAGAATCACAGATATGTATTTTAAAGTAGTGTAATAGAATGTATATTATGCTCCATTCGAATTTATTTGAAAACCCACTGTTGAAAAGTTAAACTAACTGATATTTTTAGTTTCTACAGTTTGTTATGTTATTTTTCTAAGGTTGTGACTGGAAATGGTCAAGGATTAGCCGGTTTTGGTCTCGGTAGAGCAAAGGAAATGCCAGCTGCTTTGAGGAAAGCTAAGAACAGGGCCGGTCAGAAGCTGATGCATTTTGATATTTACAATGGGCACACAAGTAAGATACTTTTTTAAGAATAATTCAGTTTTCAGATACAATATATTTTGTTGTTGATGATTTCAATTTATAACTTAAGGATTATTTCTTAAAATAATAATTTGCATTTCTGCGTTTGATAGTACCCACTTTTTCAATACTATTTTAACCTCAAATTTTTTGCTCTTTTTAGTCTACCACGATTTCTACACAGCATTTGGAAAAACCAAGATATTTGTACAGAAGAAGAATGAGGGCTATGGTTTAATGTGCCACAGGGCCATCAAAGAAATCTGTCAAGCCATAGGTATTAAAGACTTGAGAGCCAAGGTTGAAGGGTCTAACAATCTGCAGCACATTGTGAAGGCATTTTTCATTGGTCTTTTGCAACAGGTAAGGATATTTTGTATAAACAAAGTAACGATAACTGTTAGAACTCGCACGAATGACGCACAATGGCCCAATCATGTGGCTAGGTGCGGACAATGCCCAGCTAAACTAAACTGCTAGAACACAATGTTTGTTTGGTAAAGGACAGAAATTGAGTATTTATGTTCTTTTTTCAAAGAAACTGTAGTGATTGTAGCTTTATTTTTAAATCCATTCTTTATTCACATTAAATCACTCAAATCAAGCTATTTATTCCTTCCCTGCAAGTGCATGTGCAGTCTGCATGTTACATTCAAAATGTCATAGTCAAACTATTCTTCACAGAGATTAGATTAATTAGATTCAAAATGTTATCGTCACACTATTATTTACAGAGAACTCACCAGCAACTAGCTGAGGAGAAGAAACTTCACCTGGTTGAGTACAGATCGGAAAACGAGTACTTCCCTAAAGTGGTCGCCAGTCCCTCCGAAGTCAGAACTAAGGACCAAATACTTAAGAACGAGACCCTGGACTTTAAGAACTACGTCATGAACGAAAGGGTCATACTTAAGAAGAAGAAGTTCGATCCTTTCTACAAGTCCATGCCACATTACCAGATATACCTCAAGAAGTACGAGAAGTTCAGGAACCATGAGAAGATACGCCGTAACCTGAAGGTTGAGTACGGAGAAGTGAAGAGCTTCCTCACAGACAAGTACCCAGAGAAAGTAGAACATGAAGCCTAGTAGTATATAATTATGTATATAGTGTTAGTAATAAATAAAATTAAACATGTTGCAATCATTTATTTATTGTTTTCAAATTATCAAAAGGATTATCTTCATTGTTTGAATAAAAACGATAATGGAATAGTCTTACTACTCTATTAAATATCAAGGAATCACGCATATAAAATGAAAAATAAACTTATTAATTGAGTAAATAACAGCCTTACCTCCAAACTGTCACAATTATGTGTGCGCCGCGGATTATTTCGCGGCATTTCGACGATTCTAGTTTGGCTAAGTCAGTATTGTCTTAAACAATTTATTAATCGAATTTTCTAGTGTAACCAGACATTGAAAAATAACTGAAAATCCCAATTTAGATAATTACAATGACTTTCACGATGGTAATAAATCTATGTACAGACCAACATTCCGATCAGGATTTGGGCATAATAAAAACAAACTACTATATAATATACTTCCACATATCTGTCATGGCACCCGACAATCGTCCAACGATTATATACATGAGCGTTGTAAGCCTATAGGAGCCGCTAAATGCTCTAAAATGCTAGACTGTTCAACTCGAGCACCACAGTCTTCTGTAGGTCGGTGTATGTTGTAGCGTGTATAGTTGCATTTTCTATTTTTTGCATAATTTATTTTTATCTAATTATGTTTATGAATAGTTGAAGAATTCTACTTTATTGACATACATGTATTTTTAAATATGTATTTCTAAGAGAGTATGGAGTCTAATTTAAGTAATTTGTGTATACCTACCTGCCTAATGCAACTATTCGCTCACCGTTGGAAATAGAAGGCATAACTATACCGTTCTTTTTTTTAAACGTGTGAATTCAAGTACAGGGATACCGTTTAACAAAATGCTCGATGTTTTACACCTTTATGATATTAACATAAGAAAAAAACTGTACTCGAAACCACAATTATAAAATTAAATACGCAATGTATTAACTAAAACTATATCTAATAACATTAGGAGTTACATTATCAACGTTCCTTTTATATTGCAACACTGTCCTGCCAAATATAAAATAATTTAATATAAAAAACACGAGACGATTATTTTTGTACCTCGATCATGAAATTTGTAACTCTTGAATTATAAAAATAATACATCACATTTTAGAATCACTACGCTTGCTTGAAATATTTGACATCAATCACTTGAAAGCGCGTTAATATTTAGGTATAAAAATATGTTCATTGAATTTTCCATACCAATAGAGGCAAGTTATGTATTGTCGTTTCTCCATTGATAAACGCCACAAACCTTAAATCTATATATATAATAAAGGGGTTGAAAATAGCATATTTATGAACAAAATGTGAACTTCAATGGCAGTCGACGATAAGCCTCGTGTTGTGAACTGAGCTAGGGTTGAACGGATTGCATCAAACTTAAGACTAAGCGAAGCTTGAGCATATGACGTAGTAGGATATGTTATAGTATGTAGATTTAGATGTAAATGTAACGAGAGCAGATATGTAAGTATTCTAAACTGAGTTCTAAAGGAATGTTACGGATTAACGCTTACAAAATGGTTACGCAGATGTTCTTAAGTTTAGTGCGATCCGCCCTCACAAAATTATACACGAGAATAAATTGTGTGAGAGAGATCATCGTACAAAGTTGACGCGAATTTTCTTAATCTATAGAATCTGAAACAAAGAAAGAAATAGGTTAGAAAGTTTATGAGAGAATCGATAGTAACTTTTTACTTATGACTTTGGAAATATTCTGACATACTGGCAGGAAATATTTCTTTGGCAGGCAAACTTTAGGTACTTTTCGGTCACAATTTGAGTTTGCCAAAGCGAAGTGCGAGAGTAAATCCACGCGACACTGTGCCATACGATTGCCCGCGTCTGTGGATTTGCCACACACCAACAGCGTAGGTGAGGTATACTTTCATACCGCGTAACATTTTCGACGAGTTTCGACCATGCGTCGTCGGTACCTGTATCCTGTAGGAAATTGTGATACAGAAGTGAATGGTTGGCCCAGCACGTCGGCCGCGCCCGCCACAGATGTAACAAGTGTGTGGTTACCGGTGGTGCGCCACTTGCGGGCGTGCTGCGCGCCGTGGTGCGGGGCCAGCGAGGCGCGCACGCCGCCCAGCACGTCGGCCGCGCCCGCCACAGATGTAACAAGTGTGTGGTTACCGGTGGTGCGCCACTTGCGGGCGTGCTGCGCGCCGTGGTGCGGGGCCAGCGAGGCGCGCACGCCGCCCAGCACGTCGGCCGCGCCCGCCACAGATGTAACAAGTGTGTGGTTACCGGTGGTGCGCCACTTGCGGGCGTGCTGCGCGCCGTGGTGCGGGGCCAGCGAGGCGCGCACGCCGCCCAGCACGTCGGCCGCGCCCGCCACAGATGTAACAAGTGTGTGGTTACCGGTGGTGCGCCACTTGCGGGCGTGCTGCGCGCCGTGGTGCGGGGCCAGCGAGGCGCGCACGCCGCCCAGCACGTCGGCCGCGCCCGCCACAGATGTAACAAGTGTGTGGTTACCGGTGGTGCGCCACTTGCGGGCGTGCTGCGCGCCGTGGTGCGGGGCCAGCGAGGCGCGCACGCCGCCCAGCACGTCGGCCGCGCCCGCCGCCGCCAGCGCTAGCGGGGCCACAGCTGCGCCCGGCAGATGTCGCAGCACACCTACGCCGTTCGACCAACGCGCCGCCATCGCCATCGTCGCCGCCGTGTCCGCGAAACCCTGTCAGTCACATAACAATTCTATATAATAACTATTTTTTCTGAGATGAACTTTTCAAACGACATCCGGCTGGTCTGCTACTCAGTAGTCATTACACGAAAGCATGACAAACCTGACATCCGAAATTAGATAAAGAAATAGAAGTTTTCATTGACTAATTAACCGCACTCACCTCCTTCATGGTCTGGTAGGCGCTGGCCACCCCGTCCCGGATGTCGGCGGGCTGCCGCGCAGGGTCGTGTCTGCGCCTGCGCCGCCTCTCCCGCCGCGCGTACGCATCCTGTAGCTGCAGCGTCGGCCCGGGCGTCAGCATGTCGAACGCTGTCTCTGCTGTCGCCTAGACGTAAGAGATGCGAATTAATAACTAATTACTAAATTTGGAAAATTTTTTTTTTTATAAAATACATATTATTACTTACCTATTAACAATAAATGTACTTATACAGTTCTAGATAAGATACAAAAACCTTCTATCGTGTCTATAACTAAAAAAAGTAGCTGAGTAATTGTTCAAATTAGAAGTTTAAAACCCCATTTTGCCCGCGACCATAATTGCTGTAAAGGATTCAAAAGGTCGGGACAAAAAACAAAATAAAACCGCGATAAAATCCGTAAAAACAGTTTTATTTGATCATGTAATATACCTGTATAAGTTGCAGGAGCCTGGTGGTGATGTCGAGCGCGGCGACGGCGGTGCGCGCGGTGAAGGAGGCGGCGCCGCGCCGCAGCCCGTGCACGAGGCGCCCGTCGCGCCGCCACTGCTCCACCGGCAGCCACACCAGGTCGCGGATGCCCGTTACTGGACAGCGGGACACATCACTTATATGGCCCTCCTGACAATACTATGCTCAAGAGAGATTTGACAACTTCACAGGGGATAAAATTATAGTAATCAACTATGGGTGGAAACACAGGTGCACACTATACACTCATACTTAGTCCGATACACGACCGCAGACAGATTTAGTATAATTAATAATTAGACGTAGGACCTATTTATTTATTACGCACTCTCCGGAGCCAACATTTTATGTTATAATATTAATTTTGAAGGATACTTCAGCAGATCAATTATGCCCCAAAATTGCCCGAAAACTGCCCCAGTCCAGGATAAAAATATTGGGTGTTATTCTTAGTCTTACTTACTTACTTACTTTGTTGGCAGGATTTCGGTCGATCTATCATGTATTTATAATAACGAACAATATAAAATACCCTTTAAATACGTACTAAACAACATATAACTTTATAAGTGACTTACTAAGCTGCAGTAGCGAGTGCATGGGCCCGATGCCGCTGAGCAAGCCGGGCAGTTGGTGTCGCTTGATGTCCGACAGCCACTCGTGCAGCGCCCACTGTACCAACTTCTCCAGTCCCAGCAAACCTAGCCTAGAGATATATTGAAATTAGTAGAGTAATCGGTATAAATCGGAAGTCGATCGAGTAATCGAATCAAAGTTTAGTCATGTCAAAATGTGTCATCGAGCGATTTAGCAAATCATCATCATAAATTAGAGGATCCTCGGAGACAATGAGATCAGACATCTGAAACGACTAACACCACTTACTTATAGTCCAGCCTCTTGAGCGTGAGTTCCGAACAGTTCAGCTGCCCGAGTCCCATCAGTAGTCCTGCGACTGGTCCTGCAGACAGGTCCACGCGCTTGCCCACGTAGTCCAGCCGGATCGGGACCTCGGGCGAGAACACTACGCGTCTGGAATGGGGAAGAAGGGGTCACTGTATGTGCTGTGTTGCTGGTAGAGGAAAATGGGATAGAGGCGTCAAGGATTATGAATTTAGGCTCAGTTAGAATTAATTCTTCTCAAGACGGTCTGAATATCATGACATAATATATTTGTAAACAAGAGAGGAGCTCGTAGCTACCGCGCAGATCAGTCGATCTTCAAGGTTTATCCATGCTTACCGCGGTCAGTCTTGTGATGGGTGACCGTTTTCACATGTCGAGACTTCGGAAGCTTCGGAAGAGACGTTAAGTCGTTAGTCCTGCGCCTGATCTCTCCGGTCGTATCGGTCTACCATCCCATCCGGCTATGAGAGTGAGGGAATAGGGAGTGCACCTGTGTTTGCGCGCATACTTGTGCACTATATCTATATAGTTGGCTATTCTCAGGTTCGATAAGCAGCCTTGACCGCAATTCGGTCAGTTCTTCTTCTAATGAAGAAGAAGAAGATCGGGCTAATCCCGAGAAAAGCCCAAACAACATAGCCAGATCTGGGATTCGAGGCCAGCCTTTGACATTGATTATATCCAGTCAAAACATTAATGAAGTAAAATGGAAAAGCTAGTGATCATAGTATAGATTTAAAAAACTTAGAACATATTCTGATCAGATTTGAAATATGGTGAACAGCCAGGTCGAAACTCTAGTCCGACAGGCAAGGAATTACAAGCGGCAGGGTAATCAGCAATCAGCACTGTAGGAAGTGAAATCCATGATCTTGGTGGTTTCTGAAGTACCTGAAGTATATAGGTGAGTCATCTATGGGCTCGGTGTCTACCGGCAGCTTGGCCACCGGCTTCTCCTGTATGCCCAGCTTCTGGAAGTCCTCTTCCAGCTGGATCAGGTTCTCAGACACCAGACGTTCAGCCTCGTATGTCTCCATGAGGGGTTCTTCGTTGCGAATCACTGTCACAAGGGTAGAAGTATACATTCAGGGGTCCCAGTTTACATTTAAGGGTTTAAGTTATGCATAGTTTTAGTCAGATTTTCTGATGTCTATATTGGAATTTGTCTACAAGAAAAGCTGTAAAGTTTTTTGTTTTTGGGAGCTTTAAGAGAAGAAGGAGCAACTTGACTTATTGATTCTTCCAAACTAATTAAAAAGCGAGTACAGAAATCGTCACAAAAGTGATTCCCATGATATTTATGTATTAGTGGACGAATGACGGACCCTAGCGATATAGTTTGATTAGTGAGTATTCCCTTAGTCTTGACAAAAAATAATTACCTCCAAGTTTCGGTAGTGTTCTTTCTGAAAATTCCAGAGAATATAATAAAGTGTTACCTGTACCTAATTCACCTGTGTCGTTGAGGGACAGCGAGTCGGCGTCGCCCAGGGAGGTGGGCGTGGGCGGCGGGTCCCGCAGGTGGCTGGCGATGCTCATGACGGGCGGCCGGTGCGTGGGCGTGGTCTGCCGGGACCCGCTCGACTCGGTCGATAGGCCGCCCACGCTCTTCGTGTCGTCGTCTGTACAAGAAATTATGTGTTTAGGAATCACAGAGGTGTACATGGAATTGTGAAGAGGACGAAAGGAATCAAATAACTTTGTTCTAGGTTTGTATTAGCCACAAACACCTTAATTAGCTTTTATTGTTGAATGTCATGTTATATTTATTCATTTTATTTCTGGCAGACTTCAAAAAGGGGGAGTTTATTAAATAGGGCTAATATTTTTTTTAAATTGTGCTAAAATGTACGACTAGTTGCGGATTAAAGGTCCACGGCGCCCTATGCAAGCACCTGTTCGGCGCACTTTTACAAAGTGTGTTTTTAAGTTGGAAAAATTAATTACTACCGCGCGCGCCCCTTGGTACCCTCAGAACCCTAGGCTTATGCCTAGTTTGCTTTTAGGTTAATCCGCTACTAGATATTACGATTATCATATCAACAAACATACCTGTAGATTCGTCAGTGCCGAGCTTGGATAAGTAGCCGACAAGGAACGCGAGCGTGTCCTGATCTAGATTGAACCATAACGGCAGGAGAGACACCTTCAGGCAGCACTCCTGGGCTGAGAGCGCCGGGTCAGGCCGCAGGTGAACTGCTTTGACTATTAGCTGAACAAAATGATATAAAGTTCTAATTAAGTGATGTGTAAAAATCAAGTGACGTGTAAATGTCACGTGACATTTAGGTTAACAATGTTTACTTAATTATTATTAAGTAAGTATTTTTGGCAAGTCTTCATGATTTGAAGAGTTGAGTCAAATTCAATAATATGGTTGATTATGGTTTTGTGGTTCAGCGATCCTGCTAACAAAATTTTACTTTTTTTGACGTACCATGTGTGCGTTTTTCCTCTCAGGTTCGTCTTTCAGCTTGTACTGGCTCAGCAGTTTGTTGATGTCGCTGCACACCAGCTGGTCCAGGACCTCGATCTTGCTGATGGCGAGCGTCTGCCGAGACGCGTGGATGCCGCCCGATGGGTAGATCTCGTATTGGAATTTAACCTGAACAAAATAAACTTTAATATTTTAGCATGTTTTGGCTTGGAAATTGGGTTAAAACGATAAACCCGGCCCTGTGTGGTTCTCGCCGCGCGCACTCACTCGGCGCCGCCTGACATATACACAGGCACACGTTACCTTAGTGAGGCACAGCTTGACGCGCGTGTGATGGTCGCGGTACGGGCCGCCGCGCGTGCGCAGCTCGCGGCGCTGTGTGGGTCTCGCCGCGCGCACTCGCTCGGCGCCGCCTGACATATACACAGGCACACGTTACCTTAGTGAGGCACAGCTTGACGCGCGTGTGATGGTCGCGGTACGGGCCGCCGCGCGTGCGCAGCTCGCGGCGCTGTGTGGGTCTCGCCGCGCGCACTCGCTCGGCGCCGCCTGACATATACACAGGCACACGTTACCTTAGTGAGGCACAGCTTGACGCGCGTGTGATGGTCGCGGTACGGGCCGCCGCACGTGCGCAGCTCGCGGCGCTGTGTGGGTCTCGCCGCGCGCACTCGCTCGGCGCCGCCTGACATATACACAGGCACACGTTACCTTAGTGAGGCACAGCTTGACGCGCGTGTGATGGTCGCGGTACGGGCCGCCGCGCGTGCGCAGCTCGCGGCGCTGTGTGGGTCTCACCGCGCGCACTCGCTCGGCGCCGCCTGAGATATACACAGGCACACGTTACCTTAGTGAGGCACAGCTTGACGCGCGTGTGATGGTCGCGGTACGGGCCGCCGCGCGTGCGCAGCTCGCGGCGCTGTGTGGGTCTCACCGCGCGCACTCGCTCGGCGCCGCCTGACATATACACAGGCACACGTTACCTTAGTGAGGCACAGCTTGACGCGCGTGTGATGGTCGCGGTACGGGCCGCCGCGCGTGCGCAGCTCGCGGCGCTGTGTGGGTCTCGCCGCGCGCACTCGCTCGGCGCCGCCTGACATATACACAGGCACACGTTACCTTAGTGAGGCACAGCTTGACGCGCGTGTGATGGTCGCGGTACGGGCCGCCGCGCGTGCGCAGCTCGCGGCGCTGTGTGGGTCTCGCCGCGCGCACTCGCTCGGCGCCGCCTGACATATACACAGGCACACGTTACCTTAGTGAGGCACAGCTTGACGCGCGTGTGATGGTCGCGGTACGGGCCGCCGCGCGTGCGCAGCTCGCGGCGCTGTGTGGGTCTCGCCGCGCGCACTCGCTCGGCGCCGCTGGACCATCGTACTCCACCCGATCGGTATGCTGCCGCTACCGCGCGACCGCTTTCGTATGGTTCGTAGTCTTTGTTGCGTCTGACGTACGAAAATACTTTATAATATTATAAAAAAAATATTAAGAGCCTAAAGTCTCGAGACCGAGGGACTAACAATTTGGACGAAATTTGCCTGATACAACGACGTTTTTTAACAAAGAAAACTGTGATGAGATTACTGTCTTATGATGATTAGTTCTCAACGTACCGATTTTAAACATTTAACCAAGAGCTGAGGACCTGGAGTAGCAGTGACCAAAATGTAATCACAAACATAACATACTTGACGGTGGTAGGCGAGCCCTGCTTGCGCGCATCCCCCTCTATAGTGACGGTCTTCTTGACGGGCGCCGCGTCCGCCGCGCGGAAGTCGTTCCCGCCGTACATGTTCCACGTCACGCTCATCTCGCATAGCGTGTACCTGCGAGTTAGCGAATACATACCCATTTCAGATAGTAAAGTAACCTTAAATAAATGGGGTATTATTGCAGTAGTAGGTAGTTTTGATGTTCCATTGATACTTTTTTTTCCTAGGGGATTTATTCACTCAAAATGTTAAAATTATGGTGTATTTTCAATCGACAAGGAATCAAACTAGGCTATTTTTTTAAACGAAGAAAGCGCATTTTACGTACCTATAGTTGGCTCAGGTTTAAAAGTTCAAGGTTCAAGATATTATGTAAAAAGACATATTTTATGGCTGAATTTTACAAAAAAGTGTAACTAATTAAGAAAATTAAGAATCATTTCTTAGATCTAAGATATTAACCTGCAAGCAAATTATACCTCAACATTGGCAGCGGAAAGCTCTTAGGCGCCTTCAAGACGTCAGTCCTAGCCGCTGGCACAGTGAAATGGTTATCGAACATGTAGACAGGCCCGGGCCCTATCCAGTTGACTACTGGCTCGTCTAGGTCGTTGTCCTGGGTAGACGCCTGACTCTCTATGAAGCAGTACTCATCGTCCGTGTTGCCGCCGTCACTGCTAGATTTAGTCTGCGAAGATTTACAAAGACATTTGGAGCAAAGTCCTTATTAAGTCTAAATAATTTAAATTGTAAAGAAAATGAATGACAGGATTCACAAATAGGTACGTTTCAAGAATGATATTTTGTGGCATACAGCCCCCGCACCATAAACTCTTAAAGCAGGACAGTTTAAGATGTCGAAGCGAGACGCCGCTACGTGTAGTGTAATGCGGCGTCTCGCTTCCACAATGTACACTGTCCTGCTTTAAAAGTTTACGGTAAGGGGGCTAGTCTGCTCAGTAGATGGAAACCAACGAAGGTGAGAATATCTCTAGCAAAAGCTTTGTAAACTAGAATAGACGAAAGTAACAATTTGAAGGATCAAAATCTGCAAAAAAGGCTGAAATAGTACACGCAACAGACAATTATAGACTGCTTGCATAATTCCAGAACCTCCCTTATGTGGAGAAGTATTTTGTATGGCGCCAAAAATGTAAAGAGAAGTTAGTTAGTTAGTACATAATGTGTATAAAACCCTAACAGTTAATTTGTTAAAAAAAAGAAGAATTTTCTGTGTAAAAAAGGGTACTATAGTGTAAATGTTTTTTACAAGACATATTTGAAATTGTTGTGACAAAATTGTGATATATTTTAGATTAATTTTAAGTAATTGGTCTGATGATTTATCTGATACGGCAGGACATGTTGATTTACACAGGTTTGACAGGTTGCCATAATACAGGCTCTGCCTAGTTTGGGATCAGATGACCGTGTGTGAGTTGTCCCCAAGATATTATTATTATTATTATTATACCACAACATTAATTGTAACACCACATTTTAAAATGTAAAACATGTTTCTTTATCTATTTCAATAAGCCTCTAAATATATCTTTATCTATTTCAATAAGCTCCGTTTTCAGATGTTCAGCCTCATATTTTATATAAATTGGTTATTAAAAAGTCATATACCGTCGCATTCAGAGACGTTAACGATTACTTAAACTGACAATAAGTAAAGATTTCACAAAGAAAACCTTTACTCAGAGACATTTAGTGATAGTTTAAGTAATCATTAAATGTATCTGAGTTCGGCGGTTAGTACGCCAATTAGCACTAACATAACTCGAAGAAATAAATGTATTTAACACCAATATGAGACTGGTTACTTGAAATAATTGATTAATTGATTGACGCCATCTAGTTTAAATAAGAAAGACTGACTTGTAAAAATGTTTCTTGTAAACCTTTTTGCAAAATAAAAATTCTTACCGACTTCCGTTTAGGTTTGCGGGGCGTGGCTTTCGGCGTCGTAGGATCGCCCAGCTCCTTAGCAACCTGAACATTAGTGGGCTTTGCTTCCTGAGCCTCCTCAAACATGGTGGGGGGCAGGTCCTCAGACTCTATGGATTGGGGCTCCTCCTCTAAAGGTTCTGACGGCAGTCGGACCCTCATGTTAGACTCGTCGGGGAAGAAGAATATCTCAACCCCTTCCTTCTCTGTCGAGCTGTGGAGCTCGTCGTCTTCTACTAAAGGGAATTGGACTTTAAAGTGCTGTTATAGGGTTCATATTTGTTTGACAATATTTCCCAAATTTCTATCTAAAGTTAGTTAATTTTATTAATATACTTACGTGTTGTATTAGGACTCTCCTTCATAGCCTCTGCCATGAGATCGTTGACTTGTTGAATTTCACTAGGCGAGAGTTCTCTTATTTCTTCTATTGGTCTATCTTCTAGTCCTAAAAACAATTACTTACATGAAATATGTGGCTGTTTAGATATCCGTTGTACCTATACCAAATTCGGGGGCCAGAATTTCGTATCCGCGTAGACAGCACAAAATAACCCTGTAGTATGTGTGTCAATGTATTATAATCAATCTGATGGACGGAAGAGGGCTATCGTCAACTGTTTTACCAGATTTCAAATGAAAAAGACAATATCAAAATAGTCTAGTAGTCCTAGCCTCTCAATCTTAATCAAATAATTGTTAAGAAGGTGTTTTATAGATCATATCGTGGGCGGTAGGTGATTCCGTCACATAAATCGCGATTGTACGAAAAGGTTAACACAGCGCTTCTTGCTACATACCTACTAAAGGCTCCAAGGGTTGATCGGAGCATATACTCGTGTGTCGGGAGGAGGCGTCGAACGGCGTCTGCGAGTCTCCGTCCGACGCTGCGTAGGTGAGCAACCGACACAGCGCCGACGCGGAGTCCCAGCAAGTGTATAGTGTTACCATGTTGTTGGATGCGCTGAGGTCCACTTGAGGCTGCTCGTTTGACTGCGAATTTGATGTAGCTTTACACAGAGGTCGAGAAGTAACCCTTTCACAGTCTAGTGCATTACAATTAATACACGTCGGTTGTTTAGCTATTGTATTTACCTGACGGACAGGCAACGTGTTAAGTTGGAACTCATTAGCAGCTGTCTTTGAGTTCAACCACTGTATGTAGATCATATAGTAAAAGCTCCTATTACGATGGTGATTAAAAACGGCTCAAATAAAAATATGGCGCTTATTGGAGCATTTTTTTTACAACATGGACTGTAATACGTACTGTAGTATGGACTTATTACGTGTTAAGTAAACTGTTTTGATAAGTCGAGGCTATTAAATCCAGGTTTGGCAGGACGTTACCGTAAAAAAATTTTTTCGGAAAATTAAACAAAAAAAAAAAAATTTTTTTTAAACGGTTCATAAATGACTTAGTTAAGAGGGTACATGCATGAAAAAAAAAGATGCCAACGAAATTCATAACCTCCTCCTTTCTTGAAGTCGGAAAGAAGTGAACGTAGAAAGCAGTGTCAATGTCAGGTTTAAAATGGCTTAATATTAAGCATGTTATGTACAAAAATTACGATTAGTCAAAAATACTCACGCAATTCGTCTTATCCTCCATCCGTAAAGAGAGCTCAAACAACCCAACATCAACCACACAGATGTAGTCTTTTATCACATCAGGGAGCTTATCATCGTCTAGGGGTACCGCGACGTTCGTCTTAGTGTTGTTCAGGTGCATCAGGAACAAGGTGCACTCCTGGGCCAGGAACCGGAGGCAGGAGGTGTTGGTCGCTGCTATTAGGTTGCTGGAGACGCTGAAGTTGCCCAGGGTTAGGACGGTGCGGATTGGGAGGTAGAGAGGCCTGCAAGGAATATAGATATAAAAAAATAATTAGCTGAAGATTTTATTGAAACCCTGAACCTCTTTTCTGATTACAAATTTTTTTACTCATTTACAGGGACAAGCCTGCGGAAAGGATTTGCGGTGTTTTATGTCCTCCACTAACTGAAAAATGTTATTTTATGATAATACAGTTTAAAAAAAATACGAACGTTGAACATAGAACCTCCTCTTTTTTAAGTCGGTTAAAAACTAACATTGACTAAGTTGTTTTTGCAATTATGTTTGTCGCCTCTGACTCACTTTATTCCTCACTTTATATTTAGTTTAACATACCTGTAGTCAACAGCGCAGTCTATAACGTGAACGTGTAGTTCTGACAGCACTGTAGATGGAGTGTATCCGGGTACAGGGTAGTCTATGACATCTATTACGTCCATCAGTTGTGTCAGCCATGCGATCCCCTTGTCGCCTCTGTGGCGGAGAGTTGCTTGCTCTATGCCCAGCGCTATGCATATTGTCTGTAGGAAAAGAGATATGTAGATTCAAAATTTCAGTTTTAGCTAATAGATTTTGGTTTGGTATTATATATTTAGTTTAGTTTCATGACCTACTCTGGTTATGAGAGACGGTAGGAGAACTAGCATATTTTGAACATTTATAAAAAGATAAATTAATTGTTTACTGTTCAAATATGGAAAATATTTAGGTGATGCTAAATTCAAATACGCTTGAATGTTTATTTCCCAACTTAAGACTCAATCACTGCTACAAAGTAACAAATCAACAGACAATACAATGATTATATTTAATGTATAACTGCATGACAATATCATTTTCCACCAAAGCGGAGACGAGATGTGTTATAAATAACCAATAGTATTTCGTTATTTACACATCTCGTCTTCGGTTGAGCAGAGCGGAGAAGATATGTGCGGTGTTACCATACAAAATACGTCGCACAAGCGGAGCGGAGCGGAGATGAGAAGACCTGTACACACCACACCACATTCCCGCTCTGCTCCGCTTTGGAGGCAATAACCTGCCCGCTATGCCGCTCGTCTCCGCACATCTTATCTCGTCTCCTTGGTGAAATACGCCCAATATTATCTATCTCATCTTAACTTACCTTCAAATTCGGTGTCTCTGAATCCGGATCCACTTTGAGTGCCAAGGTGAACATGTCTTTCTCTGGCAACCGGTCCTTGATGATGACGCCTTTACCAGACGGGTAGATGGTGCTCTTCAAGTGGGACGGGAGTAGGGTGCCGTACTGACGGAACGGCGGCTTCTCTGAAGGTATCGTCAGGAGGGCTAAAAGAAACGAGTAAGGTTAAGATTAGTCGAATATGGTGCGAAAAATCAAAGTACTAAAGGTGTTCAAAATAATTTATTAAAAAAAGGAATATTGTGCATATATAAACATAAATTTTAAAAGTTTAGCCTATAGATCAGTTCCTTAAAATCATTAGTAATCACCGTAAATTGAATTGGTTAAAAATCATAAGAATAAGATGAATACATAATGAACTAATATTAAGTAACTGTTAATCATTTTCATTAAATGTCGTGGTGGCCTAGTGGTTGACATACCGGATTTCTATGCACGAGGTTGCAGGTTCAAACCCAGGCAAGTATCAATGTGACTTTTTCAATGACATAAATACTTTCTTAGATATTCTAAGTCACCACTGACTGACGGTGACGGAAAACATCGTAAGGAAACCTGGATTTAATTATCTGAAATCGCCGACCCGCAGTGAGCTAGCGTGGTGATCAATGCTCAATCCCTTCTCTATACGAGAAGAGGCCTTTGCCCTGCAGTGGGACAGTTATAGGCTGTTATTATTATTTCGCTAAGCTAAAAGCTTGAATTATTTATATAATTCCTGTTTCGGTGAGCTTAATATTTTACTATTATAACTTTCGTGAGAAATCCATATAGGTTAACATTGCTGGCAATATAAAGTGACCTTATAATTTCAATGGAACACTACTTACAGTCATGATACAACGTAGTCCTTTCAGCTCGAAGACACAACTGCGCCGTCTTCGGGCGTCCATTGAGACCACTAACTTGGCACATAGATAGATTGTGAGCTTCCAACACTAGCTCGCCCATTTGACCCGGTACTACTCGTTTGTTACTGTCCTGGTTGTAAATAAATTGTTATTTAAACGATATCAAAAATTGTTATATGAAGTTGGCAGCTTTAATATGGCACGATTCGGCGGCCGAATATCTGGCTATCCCGCTACAAGGTTGGCCGAATATCCGGCATTCGGCTAAACTACTATCCGTTTCATCTCTAGTTTAAATACATAAAGTAGCGTCATACCTACCTCATTCTTCGCTATATCAAAACCCTTTTCGTAGGTACAATTCAATTTTTTGTAAGACTTTCATCGTAGTTCGCAGGCTCATGAGTGCATTTAAGTATGTTAAGTTTCTACTATTTTTTATTTTTTTTGCTGATAGTTATATTGAAATCTTACCCTAACAGGAGTGTAAATAGTCAACAGTCCTTTCCCGACTTTGAGAGTGAGACAGAAGTTATGTGTTTCAGTTGTCTCTTGCGCCTGTTTCGTCGCGCCGATGCCCTTGCGCAGCTTGTTGTCGTATGTGGAGTAGTATAGGTTCTCTTCTTCTGAAGACGAGCTGTCCGAGTCAGAATCTAAAGGAAACATCTTATGGTCATGACATAGTGTAGATTGTTTAAAGATATTATAGTGGATAATGCCAATAACCAATGCTGAACTTTCAGATTCGATATAAAGCATCGAATTAAAAGATTTAAGATTCAATGACAAAGACAAGACATAATTGAAAACGAATTTGAATAAGCATTCGGACCTTATAGTTTAAAAATATGAGTAAGCTTCAAGTAAGGTGGCCACAATATATATAATTTTAAGGACCTGTTTCACCATCATAAAGAGTTGAATAATTACTTCTTGATTAACGCTAATCGGCAAGGAAAAGTTAAGAGTATCTTCTATCGTATCTTAGATACAGGCCAGTTTATCCCCTAATTAATGCTACTTAGATATTGTAAAATTCGTATGAGTAGTTACGGGTGACTTTAAGTGGCGGTTAGTCTACTCGAGACTTTGTGAAACAGGCCCTAATTGTTATAAAACATAAATATTTTTTCGAAATCATTTTTCTATTATATATTCTAAGGCTCGTTCCTTCTTTGTATAAGAAATAAGAAGTCGCCCTGTAGTGGGACAACTATAAACTAGTACCTAATATAATTATATTACCAATTATATACTAGTATTATAATATAATTATATTACATCTTGGGACTTACCATAACCGGTGCCTTTGCACATGCCAAAGGCAGGGTTGAGTGTAGGACAGACGAGCGGGCTGATGTCAAACTGGTCGACTATCTGCGGCTCCCACAGTAAGAGGTCAGAGTTGATGCGGTTGTATATTATCTCGTAGAGCTGCTTCGATCTGATAACAAGAGAATAACTGACCTTTACCAAATGGCTCCCTGCTAATCGATAGTTGACAGTAACACTGTACAAGCTACCGCTCGGCCTATTATAGACGAGTGTCCACCAATCAAATGTATGGGAAGGTTGGGGAAGAATACAGGCTCGCAGTAATTGTTTGCGTGGATTATCTCTTGGCCGAAAGACTTAAATACATTTAAAACCAGTATTACCAGACTGTCGGCCAACTGACGACTGACTTGGCCGACTCCAGTCGATTCACATATTATCACTCCACACTCATCCTACAACTTGTGTCGTGTGCGTCAGTGATAGATTATTTACCAACTAATGTAGGTACACATAGACTACAATAAAGATCATAACTACTTACTCAAGCTGCAAACTAAGGATAGGTAGAATAAACTCTAGATGTATGGACGACAGTTCTATGGAGCTGCTGGTGAACTCTGACATCTCTTCATCGTTACCCGGGACTATCAGCTCTTCTTCTTGGCCTGTAATAAAACCTTGTTTTTAATAATTGTGAGATGACATGACAAATACCATATGTAGCGTACATAGGGCAGGCTTTACAATTATTTGCCAGAAAGTCAGACAAAAAATTGATTTGCAAATAAGTGGATCTGTCTGATCAGTCTGCTGGCGACCTCGGCCGGTGCAACTCGGTCGAAACGTCAAGCCAAAATTAAAAACTTTCGCGTTCACGTTTATTAAGCGTTAATTCCCGTTTCGTAATTTAATTTAATTATTATCATGCAATGCGACAGTTTAAAAGGTTGCTAAAGCTTCTGATATATTTACATTGTTGCGGAGTATTCTCATGCTTGGTAACGCTCTGGTGCGCCATCTTCTTCCCGCTGAATGGACTGGGGTGGGTGGGGCGCAGGTTGTTCATCATGTACATGGACGTCGTCATAGGGTTGACGGCGGGCTCGAAGGTCGGGGCTTCGTCGTGGAAAGTGTCGAACGGACCCTTCGGAGTCGACTTCGGCTTGAAGTTTATTGATATCCTGGAGAGGCAGAAAATGGTGGAGATTCCAGCTGCTTTTTGTGTTGGAAGGAAACACTGGTTTTAAAAGACCTGTGTTTTTTCAGGAGTTTGGTCCACACTATTTTTGTCAAGTTAAGTTAAATTTAATGTCGATAAAACATTTGTCATCGTTATTTTACCTGGAATTGTTGTCAAAGAAGATGCTAGTAAGAATTCAATCACACCTGTTGGATGAAGCTGTAATTAATTAGTGGCCCATTTGAACCAAACCAACTGTTACCAAACATCACGCCTATTAGCACCATACAAACTTACAAAGGTTCAGATAGTTATAATGTCCTTAATAAAATAAGACTTACGTCGGTAAAACAGTGGAGGTGATGTTTCCACTGAGGATGTTTCCTTCACACACGTTGTCGTCCAATGTTGTCTTCGCTATATGAGTGCCGGGGAACGTATCGTTCTCCTAACATGAAAGAGAACATTATATTAGATCTACTGGTATTTCTTCCAACTTTGAATTTTCGAAATGAAAATGGGACAGTGTTTGTTGCCTTATTTTTACTAAACGACTAAACAGATCATAATGAAATTTGTCATGGCGATAGTTCGATTTATAACCTAATTTTTGTGCGGTATTAGACGCGACCAAATATTCACCGAAATAAATTGAGGAGAAAAAGCTAGCGGTAAATATATTCACAAAATCAATAGTAAATAAAGTCCACTCACATAATAGTACAGGTCCAACATAGTGGATCTTATATTGACTGTAGTAGGCAGAGGTCGAACGCTGGGCGTCTGTTGACAACTGATGGTCGCGTTGTGGAACTTGAAGACGAGGTAGTCGGGTCTGACCCGGCGGATCTCACGGTTCACGCCTTGCCGGAGATCAGCTATTGGGAACCTGTGGAATAAGATTAAAAGGTATTATGAGGTCTATGGAGCGGTCTGGCAATGTCGCTTATTAGTTTAATTTGCTGATACAATTTTTTTTAATGTCGTTGACGAAAAGGCGACGTTGCTAGCTCGCAACTGAGTAAATGTTTAAAGCAATCGTCTTTTATATTGAAAAACTGTCGTTAAATGTGAATCGTACTCCAACAAATAATTCACATTGTATGGTTACATAAAAAAAATCTGTTGTTTTCGAAATGGCACAATGAATATTGATTTAAATATTTGGTAGTCCAGAATGCTTACTTTAAAACTTACAAGAATTATTTCCTTACCTAAGTACAGCATTAAGGTTGGGGCACTGCAGAGACACGCTGCACTGGTTCTGCGAGGCGATGGGCGCGGCGGGCGCGGCGGGGTGCGCACGCCCGCCGAAGAACGTCGCCGACATGCGCTCCATGAGCGTTAGGTCCACGTCCAGGGCAAAGGGCGTGCATTTTATACTGCGACATCAGAATTACATACAATTTTGGATACAGGTAGTAGAAAATATATGTAGGGTTTTTCCCAAAACAATTTACAAATTTAATAGTCTCTTGAAAGATTTTACTTCCTCTCTATAATTAAAGTTCCACCCGTGAGGTGCCGACCAGAATAGCATCATCTCATACCGTTGGATGTCGTAGATGGCGACACAGGCCAGAAGATAGGCAGCAGCGTCTTCTTTAACTTCACTATCAATACTGCGATCCGCAAGTCGCTTGCCAAGCGTGGGGATTATGGCAAGCTCCCTTGAAGTTAAATATAAACCTACTTACACAATATCTGAAGTAGGATAGACTAGCTTCTTCTCCCCGGACGAGCGCACGTATTTAGACGTTTGTTTGAAGTGTACGCGCACGTTCGCTCGCGTTGGCGAGCCGTGCTGACTGGAACTCTCATCATCCTCTGTGAATATAACAATAGTTTATATTGAAAAATTATGGCATGATATAAGAAAACTTAATGCGTCATTAAATATCTAAAAATCTATATCTATAATATTATAAAGCTGAAGATTTTGTTTGTTTGGTTGACCGCGCTAATCTCATGAACTACTGGTTTGTATTGAAAAAATACTTTGTGTTGGATAGTCCGTTTATCCAGGAAGGCTACAGGGTATAAAACATTCGAAGTCCACGCGGACAAAGTCGCGGGCGGGAGCTAGTCGTAGAATAATAATTTCAAAATTCTTTTTTGTCAGAGAAGACAACTACAAAGAAGTGACGTCACTTCTATGTAGTTCTAGTTGCACAACTCTTTAACTTGAAAAGTGTTATAATGATGACTAATTGCAGATACTGGACAAATATTTCAAGAAGCATGTAGATGGTTACATTACCTTTGCACTGAAACCGGATAAGGTCGAAACCTTGCGGCTCATTCTCATCATTCTCCGTGGCGTAATAGAGACACTCTCGCAACAGTAGGTGCCTGGCTGCCGCCTCGCACATCGTCTGACTACCCAGTGACGTCACCTTTTCACTGCCGTCGAGCGATATCTCCGATGTTAATAGCCTATCAAACGAAAACAAAGTTAACCCTTTTACTGTCCACTGCACTACGTATGGTACACAATTACACATTGATTATTTAACTATTGTGTCCATTTAACGGGCAGTCAACGTGTTAAATTTAAAATTAAAGTTTTACTACGAAATGTAGTGTTTTTGAATTCAAGTTTAGAAACTAATAACTAGAGCTGACTTTTCATTACTAAGTAACGAAAATTTAATGTGTAGAATAGAAATTTCTTAGACTTTGAGTAAACTAAACTTATGCAAGAGACACCGGTAACAACGTTCAATAGTTGACTTTAAAAATATATGCAATATATACAAGTTTTATAACGTGTAAATAACACACACATCAATTCTCTCTCTCTTTCCGTCATCAATGTTTGTTTGTTTGGTTGAACGCGCTAATCTCAGAAACTACTGGATCAATTTAAATTTTTTTTTCTTTATTATATTTCATTTATTCATGCTATAGGCTATTAAAACGTTCGAAATCCACGCGGACGAAGTCGCGGGCAAAAGCTAGTACTAAATAAATACCTTAAATGGTTCTTGCCGGTGGTCCTATCAAGAGCTTCATTGGCTGCGCTGAAGTCATCCACAACGGAGTATGGGTCCAGGCTGTCATAGAACTTGTTGGAGACCTCTTGCATTTTGGTGGCGCTCGCCGGCGATATGCAGTCAGAGCCGACGATGTTGGGGACTAGAATATCCTAGAAAATAGGAATAAATGACTTATTAATATGGTACCTTGGGAGAGGCTTATGTCCAGCAGTGGACTGCAACGGCCTGATGATGGTGGTGAGCAGTGAATGTGGAGGTAAGACTCCCTTCTTTGGGGGTATGTATAAAGAAAAGAAATTCCCTTGAATTCTTAAATCATTTTTTAACAGTTTGGCGGACGAAACTTAAGTATAATATATTGCTTTATTTTGCTTTTTGTATTTATATTACCTTATGCAGTAAAACACAGGACACTGATGCAATCCTTAAGCTGACGTGAGATACTTCAGCAGTAGGATCACCGTCTATGTGAGGAACTGGAAACAAACAACATGTTTACATACTCGAACAGGTAAAAACAATAGAAGATCTAGAAAAAAACTAACTTTGGTCTCGACTACCTGAAAACGTCTTGCCGTCTCCTGGCGTCAAGTCGATAACTGGTAACTTACCCTTTTTGTTCCTCTTGATCCTGGGCGCAGCACTGGGCATGTTGACGCTGGAGCTCATACTAGCACTCATGGAGCTCACGGATGAGGAGAAACTCTCCGACATCTGGTTGCCGAGTGACGTCATCGGCAGGAACCTCTCGTTGTCACCCTCTGAGTCCTCTGGAAAATTTTAAGCAATTTAACAACACGGCTTTTGTCAACATACAAGCGATAAATGGTTTGCTTTGAAGAATTTTGCCTTGTTTTGAAATGGACTTTGAAGGGAATGAGGATCTGTGCTCTAGCTAACTTTTTTTACTGTAGGTACAGATAGTGTTTTATTTAATTTAAAAAGTATTGGGTTCTTAGGTCAAAGTCTCGTTTTACACTAGTTGATAAACTATATTGTTGGGGTTCCTATTATTTTAAAATTATATATAATTAATTTGGTTTGGCCGTGTGGTATCCAGCCTAGAATTGACCACCCCCTCTCGTAAGAGCCTAACTTGACCACTAATACTGCGATCCGCAAGCCGCTTGCCAAGCGTGGGGATTATGGCAACCCCTACAAAGGGGGAGGCCTTTTTTCAACAGTGGACTTTGTCCAGTAGTTTGGTAGCGGTATTTTTTTAGCTTTTAAGACATCAACAGCAAAATACAGTACAGCTTATATATTAGCGGGAGGGGTTTCTATAAGCAATCGGAAGCCACACTTACCGTAACTGGGTCCAGACCAGCCGTACATGCCACCACTGCGCTTCGTGCTCTGTTTCTCCAGGTTCCCAAGTAACTGAGCCTCGATTAGCTGGAAGTCAGCCTGCCTCATAGGCTTGCACTGCATGTTCATACCGCTTGGCCGTAAGGGTATATTGCTGAAATAAGGACTGTAGTTCAAGCTATGTACGTATATATATTTTTCTTTTAGACTTTATCTTAAGTGACCACCCCCTTTCCTCCCGTGGGTGTCGTAAGAGGCGACTAAGGGAAAATCCAGAAGATGGGCAGCAGCATCTTCTGTAACTTGACCACCAATACTGCGATCCCCAAGCCGCTTGCCAAGCGTGGGGATTATGGCAATCCCCCCCTCCTAAGGGGGAGGCCTATGATCAACAGTGGACGTCTTCCGGCAGATGATGATGAAGGTCAAGGAGAAGTTGCAATATATGTATATAAATAATGGATACTATCAGTGACATTTCACGATCGCAAAACTCTTAATAGTGCTTGTCTTTACCATTGATAGTTTTCTTTAAAGAATGGTATTTTAATAGATTTTTTTACAACAGCTTTCTTGGTTACTTTGTTCAAGAGTTTTCATTAGCGACTTAGCCATGGCGCTACACATGATAATAAGTTAACTAGAATTAGTTTATGTAAATAATAACAAAATATATACCTTGTATCCTCTAAATGTGGCTGGTTCAGAGCATCAACGAGTTCCAGCAACGTGTGCAGCTGTCTCGGCGTGATGAAGATAATGAACGACCCGAACAGCATCTTCACTTCCACCTTAGGCCCCTCTACTTCTTCAGTATACTTCAGTTTCAAGGACAACTCCTGCTGCCCGGTCAACTTAGCAAACAATATAGGCTCAGGATGATTAAGCTTTTCATCAGGAGTCATTTCTTGGGATTCCGTTTGACTTTTCGCTTCAGCTATTATTTCTTTCACCGGATCAGCCTCTATCGTCGATATAACACTCCTGGTCTCGTAAAATACATCTGATAAAGTGCTCTGGTAATTCATATCTGGTGTTTCGACTAGGCTATCTGTTTTGTCGGCTTGCGATGATACGGACTTCTCCATGATAAGACTTCGGGCCATGGTTCGCATTTTTGATGGGAACTCGTCCGTGTAGAATGTAACTCCATTGAACTTGATCTTTTTGTTGGTGTATGTTGCTACTATGTATGTTTTTGTTTTTTCTGGGTCTGTCACGTCGGGGGCAGGCTCTGAACCGGCCTCGTCGAAGTAGTCGATACTAAAATGTTCAATGGAGTTTAAAACGAACATTACGGTCGTTTAATATTCATCGCCTAAAGGTAGTGTTAGGTTTAACGGAAGCGTTAAGTTTAATGTATGTATGTTATTTAACTAGTATTTTATAGCCTCAGGATATTTTTAAACAATATTTATTAAACCACTTTTACCATTCGTCATATCTATCACACAACCAGATCGTCACTACTCAGATTCCAATTCATTCAGTAAGCCAAAACTATACTAATTACCTTGTAAATAAGGTTCAATTCATAACCATTTCCGGATCCAAGTACATTTAATACATAAACTTATTTATTATTCTTTATATGTATCACAGCGGCCTTGAAAGTCTGTTACAATTAGGATTGGAATTTATTGAGATTGTAATCTTGAGATAAACTAATTGTACGAGACAAAGTAGAACACGGTAGTACTTAGCATAGAAAAAGTATGCCACGAACAATGCAAATGGAAATCCGTGGTCTCTGCCTACCGCACTGGGGAACAGGCGTGACTTTTACTTTACTTTTTCAGGCAAGTATTAAAAAATTTAAAAATAAACAAACCTAATATTCAAAACAGTTAAACAGACAATACAAATATGACATCTGCAATAAATTCAAGGCCGTTGATTGGTCGCGTTAAGATTATTCTAATCAGACGCCCGAATAGAGGTCAGGCGTTGAGGAAGTACCCATTTAATAGACACTGACTAACTATTCAGAGTTTTTGGAACAAAACAGTGTTGTTAAAGTTTAGGTCACATGTAGTTCCTTTCACTAGGGTATAGATTAAATTATATGATTAACCTGCATTAAACCTGTTGTTACCAAAGTAAATCATAAAAATGTATTCAAATGTCTTAATTATATGAATAATTTATATGATTGTTTATAAATTATTGTAGCATGAATATGATCACTCCTTTTACTCGCTAAAGGGTTACCAGGAATGTGCTTTCGCAAAGCCATAATTTTGCTAGACAAAAAAATAAGTCCGATTGGTAATTAATTAAAATTGGCAAGCTTTTTGTCCCTTTTATGGAACAATTATTGTTAAAAGGACTAAACACTTAGTGTACTTACTTCTTTATATGGACCTCTAGTGCGATGCCTCGGTCGCCGTTTTTAGGTACATGTTCTATTCTTATTTTGGTGTTTTCAAATTTAACTTTTACTCTGCTTAGTACTGAAATTAAATGTTTGTCTTATAGCCCCGCATACAATACAGTCAAGCTTAAACTTTCTAGTTATTGGATCTTTTTAGAACTCTCCTCAGTTTCCTCCTCTATTACGAATTTTGCCCATCCATTGGCCTCTAAACATTAGGCATTGTAAAAATAAATAATCAGAGTTAATTATAAAACATAATTGCTCACTAATTTCATACCACAATTCAGTGTTAATTAGGACATGAAGGTATGTTGTAAATACAAAATAAGTAACACTTTTATGACCTTAATAAAATAGCATATTAAATGATTTATTTGTGTCTTTAAACTGTAATATTTTACAAAATTCTAGACATTAAACTTTTTATATTTACATTAAAAATTGCTTAATCATGCTTCGTTATATATGCAAACAGTTGTAATAATACGGTATTATATTTTCACTTACTTGAATCAATAGCATGTGCAAACATTTCTATTCCCTCTACCGCATGGGATTCTTGTGGGCCATCCTCTTCCCGCAGACATTCAGCCGCCAGCTGCATGGATGAGGACATGGATGACCACATTGACTCCAGCATGGATGACACTGCTGAAAAAATATGTATAGGTATAAACATTGTTATACATTAACGAACCGTTACTGTTATTTGCATGGATTGGATCCTGGATTTTTAAGGTGTTGTACTGTGAGCTGGTGTAGCCATCAATGTTAATTTTTATTTAAATGTGCATTTTTGGACTTGGGGTCGAAGACTGTTGTTATATTGTGATGCTGTGTTTATATTCTGAGTGGTATAAGTTATGGGCACTATTTAAGTATAAGAATTTGCTTAAAGTAAGTATATAGTTATTTTTACTTTTACCAGATATAACCATTATTTAGTTACATTTTTTTCTCAGAACATAACAGATGATGATGAATCATTTATGGTATTAAATGATCTTTAGTTAAAAACAAAAAGTACTAAAGTACAGTATTTTAAAAGGCCATGTTATAATTAGTTTTGAATAAAATTAGCAAGTTTTGCATATGAATTACCTGGTTCAGCCCGCACTTTTGGCTGAACCGTAAGTGAGAGGCCATTGACCTTGACAATAGAGTCATCTTTGAATAATGTTGACCATGGGATGGTAACGGTGATCTCTTTCATATGGCCATCCACTATCTCCAGCGGCCAGTTCTGTGCGTCTCCCAACTCATTGAGCGCCTACAAAAAAAACATTTATTAATATTTCTGTGATCTTCATAATATTTGCAGTGAGACATGATGAAACTGCACCTATTTATCATAATTTATTAATCAATATCTTATCACCATTTTAGTAGTAAATGATAAGGTTCTTTCAAAGTGTGTTCAATGAAAGTAAAGGAATATTATTTCAGAATATGAATCAATTTCTACTATATAATTTTCTATTTTGAGTATAGTAAACTTGTATATTAATTTAAACAATGATTCCTCAACGAAAGAGTAGGTTTGTTGATAAAAATACTGCACCTCGCTGTAATTGTGTAGAAATTTCATTCATAAGCATTTATAAACAGTATATTTAAATTGACTTGATGATAGTTACTAATGCTGAAATGTTTATTCAAATTAGTAAGATAAAGTACTGATAATTAAGAAATGCAATAACAATGTAACTTAAACATAGTTCAACTCCTCTGCTTGGTTTAGTATGCAGTATCTTTAAAACATAGATAAGAAGTAACTTAGCAGGCGTATGATGTTAACCATAGTGAAGAATGTGAACACATTATAAGGTGTTCTTTGTTTGAAATTCATGAATAACACGTGTTGTTTCGTATTGCGCATATTATATTGGCAAGCAAGTGCACACGTTTATATGATAAGACCAGTAAAAACCAAGTCGTGTTACATGTTATATCAAAGGAAACGAAGTAATATAATAAAATAAACTCACATCGCAGTCAAGGCTAACATCGCAAACCGTTCCAGTACCATTGTACAGATCCACACTCAGCTGATCTAAAGTCAGTTTCTCTTCAAGGAAATTACCAAGATACCGTTGTAGCAGATACCTGCAGGCTCTTTTTTTAATGCTTTCTGACCATGGTAGATACCACAACATCTTCAGAACTTTTTAAAGAGCATCACACTGAGAATTTTTATTTTTGTGCGTAATGACTATTGTGATTTGCGTGCGATTGACTCGCGAACGTAAATAAACATAACGTTCCGTTTTATTCAGGTGACTGTCAAGTGTCAGATTGTCAACCGCAAAAAACAAATTTATTGTAAAGTCTGTGGCCACTAGTGTGTCATTACACATGACAGCAGGATGAAGATGCGAATATTGAATACGCGTGAGCGAGATAGTATATTTCATTCGGATACACTACCATTCATAATTATTTCAAAAATCAGATTTGGATGTAGAATTGGAAAATAAACATTTAACATGATTTACATAAACATAGGTACGATTAAAGTTTTGTAAAGTTTTAGTATAATATAGGATCCAGCTTCAGCTAATATACCATGCGCGTGGGTAGGTGTTTTTGTATTACCATAGGGTCCATAGGTATGTATTACCAGTATTTCTCTATGGAATTACTGAAAAAATAGACCGATGTGAATGTGTCCTCACAGCAGTTTTTATCAACGACCACGACGGATTTCCTGCACCTACTTACCTAACTTACTTCTTTAATAAATCTTTTTTGTGTAGTTGGACGACTACTAGGCGACTGGACGTTACTTTTTTGCCGTGTTAACAGGTCAAGATTGTCAGCTACTTATGCTTTAATACATACAAAAAAAAACTGTAACAACTGCATTGATAATCGTTTTATTTGATATTTCGTACAGGTTCTTTAACATTATATAAAACTTCCAAACATGTAATGACATAATATATTCTATAGTTGTAATAATGAGTTAAGATCGTCAACGAACAAACGCTAACATTTAAAAAAATATGAAAGCTGTAGTTTTACGCCTTTGAAACCTCAAAACATACGGTTAAGACAAGTAGATATAGAGAATCAGTATTCAGAATGAATAAATTGGAAGAATAATACGTGTCGTGTGGAGGCACGCTGCTACTGAGTTCTTGTGTCTTCTTTATTATCATCACTGTAAATAAAAGGCATAAGCGTATGAGCCTTGTCCCCTTTACCCGATAGTCTTATTTCAGAAGAATCTCTGTCTCGATTGCATGAGTAAATGGTGAGTGTGTAAATGACAATGCTTAGATTAGTTGGTAAATATAAAGTGGCCGCAAACTCAGAACTGCCGACACCATCATCAGAGTATGCAAAACTGCTAGTATTGTTGATAACAAGCCTGATTTCCACTCTTGAAACCTTGTAGTATTCTGAAATCAAGAGCTTTATTAACTTTAACATGATTTTACATGAATCATCATTAGAGGAAAGACGTTCACTGTTAAACAAAGGCCTCCCCCTTAGGGAGGGTTGCCATAAACTAAACATAAGGTATCGCTGTATTAATGGTGAAGTTACAGAAGGCACTGCTGCCCATCTTCTGGATATTTCCTCAGTCGCCCCCTACGACGCCCAAGTGCACTCCACGGGCTCTTACATTAAAACAATTTCATTAATATGAGTTTATCAAACAATAGGAGTTTATCGAAGTACAAACACGAATCACGAACAGCTCATAAGTTTCACCTTAAAATAAGCTAGTTAAAAAAGGCCAGCACGACCGTAGCGTTATAGCTAGAAAAAATAAACGGTAAAGGTAGGCAGAGGAATCCCTGTACCTACCCTAAACTATAGTCCATTTTCAGGAGTCTTACACCCACATCACACTTCTAATCAGTCCAACACATTATGAGGTGAACCATGAATCGGAGCCATACTGGGTCTATCATCTTCTTCTTATAGGAAACGTTTGTCTTAACTTACCATCATCGCACTTGTAGTAGATGTCAAAAACTCTGTTCAACGTTATCTTTCCCCATATTTTCTGATCGAAGTAAAGCACTTTTTCTGTAAAGTGGTTAATTTGTAAGACTGAATTGCGTGAACAATGTTTTGTTTTTATATGACAAAGGCAGTTTTGAGCGATTACTGAAGCTATGTTAATAATAGGAAAATTATGGACTTTGAGTAAAATATTTGAGTTTTATACCTTTGCACGCGCCCAAGGCCATCATAATTTTGTAGTACGGAGTGCCGATTGCCTCGATTTTTCTTACAAATCTGAACTCAATTGTGTTTTGCACCACAATAAGTATTAGAAAAATGGGCAAGTTTAGTTCTTTGATAGTCATCGCGGGTGCACATGGAGCTGCTGAAAACAAACTCAATTATTTCGCCAAGACTACAATCTGTGCTATTAGCAGGTGTCAGTTTAGCGATCGAGTTTGTTATGTAAACGGGATTATGTGAATCTATTGTTGTGTTCAAAGAAGCTGCCATACTAGACCTTGGCTGTGGACATAATTATATATTATACTCGAACACTACTTATATTTAACAAGACGGTTTAATATAAGTAGCTATAGCACTGATAGCCGAGTGGTATGAACGTAGGACTGCCAAGTCAAAGGTCGCAAGTTCAAACCCCGGCGCGCACCAAAGTCTTTTCGAATTTATGTGCGTATTATACATTAGTTATCAGTTGCTAACAACGGTGAAGGAAAACATCGTGAGGAAACCGGCACACCTGAGAGATTTTTCAACGGTGTGTCAGAGGTCTACAGGCGGTTTAAACTCCGACACCAGGTTGTTCATCAACCTTACGATAAGAAGAAGAACTAGACGGTTTTTAGGAACGTCTGGAAGATTCTGGATTCAGAGTGCCTGAATCTCGTATCAACTTTAAATTGTAATTGTAACGATGTAAGTGTTTCACGCGTTTTTTTGTGTAAGATTAGGTACTTTTTATCCGAAATAAAAGTATAATATTTATAAACCTATAACAAAAAATAATAATAAAACCTTGAATAGTCATAGTTGGGTTACCCAACTTTAATCTTTTTATATGACAATACTAGAAACTTACTTAGTTATTTCCTACGTGCGTCATCTATGTTATGTTATCGTGCTTGTATAGTTTACACGAAATATAAACATATCGGGTAACTATATAATGTGTTTAAAATTAATTACGTGGCCTGAATTTAAGTCCACCACAGCCACCACACGCTTAGTTGGAAACTTTCCGGTTTCCTCAATTGGCACATCAAATCCTTTCACAAGATGAGTTCGGTAATAAGAACAAAAATATTGTTAACTATTTATTTACAATAAAACCACAATAGATCCTTATAATCCTACCAAGAAGAGAGAATGTAACCAGCTCCTGCAGCGATACCTGCCCAGGTTTCTGTTACGATCTGTTTGATGTACTTCGGGGGCACAATGAAGTCGTATTCATAGCCAGGCAGCTCGAGGGTGTAAGTGAGGGGGATGCCCACAGCCTTGGTCCAGTCCCGGGAGGTGCCGGTCGTGTAGTACAGAACATTCGCAGCGTTGCCCACGACGTATCTGTCGGCCTTGTCGAGAGCGAGCTTGTCGATGGCTGTGGCCATTGTAACTCCCGCGAGGTGAAGGACCAGACCATTTGAGGGTAGAGTGCCTGTCAAAAGTAAAGTATGAAGTTTAATGGTCATTGTATGTTACCTGTGCGAAAATATTTTTTTCCCATGCGCCCGTTATTTTGGCATGGCAGATCACAGATGTACTGATACGATGAACTTATCGACCGGTCGAACATGACCAATGACCATTATATCACTTATGTAGAAAATATATGTATAAAGTTATGTCTAAAATATCCTCACCATTATTGCCCCAAGCGTACAGGAACATATTGCCATAGCTGTGTATTGATATGTATAGGGCAGTTCTGTCAATGTTTGACAGCACTGCGTTCCTGATGACCCTGATCTCAGGCTCGGAAAAGGCGGAGGGTCCCTCGTAGATGATTGAGCAAGGATTTGCGCTCGCTTCCCTGGTGCCGAAGTAGTGGTCGAAGTTGCGGTTGCCGTCTACTCCAGGGCATTCTTCAGCTCCCTCGTGAGATTTTGAGCGAGTTTTGCGCCACATACGGTCCTGTGCATAGTTATATCTTATAATACACATTATCTAAATAGGTATAAAAAGGAAGTAAGTGATTAAAAATATAAAACATTAATGTAAGGAAAAGATAAAATAATCATGCCTGTGTTTTCATTTTAAAATGCATATAACTACTTTAATAGCAAGATCTTCCGTTCCGTATAAAATAAAACTTTATTAAAAAAAACATTTCGTTTCTTGTATTGCCTATCATGAATACAAATGGATAACATTTAGCTAATAGGGTATCCAATTATGTACATGCACTGGAGATCCTAAAAGTCAAAGGGTCATGTTATCATGTCACGTATCAGAAATTTCTAAGGTCACTGAGATTTACCTCGTCAATGGAGTATTCGTAGCCATCAGGATTAGCGAGTGGGATAATGATCCAGTCAATTTGGTCAGTGAGCTGGCTACTCGCGTTCTCAACAAGTTGGTTTATGATGTAGATAGCGACAGGAGTGGTGACCCATTCTCTGGCATGGACCATAGCGTCGATGACGATGACTGGTTTCCGAAGGTTCTCGAAGCGGCTCGTGGAGATCCTCACGTACTTGATCTGGCGGCCTTCGTAGCTGAGGCCTGCGTTGATAACTGTGACGAGGTCAGGGTAGGTGGCTGCTTGTTCATCCAAGTACTCGTTGATCTAAAACAAAGCATTAGATTTACAAGTACATGATTACATGCATCCGAATACAAATAACTATTGGCTGAAATATAATCAAAATTATGATTTAAAATGTTACTTTTAGTGTTGTACTTAAGTAATACATATAGTATAGGAATATAAAATATTTATGGAGACTGTAGGTTCTTTAACATTTCACTTACGGTCTTATTATGTACTTACTTCGTCATATCTGTAGTAAGTGTCCCAGGTGATTGACTTGCCACTTCGCTTTGCTGCTGATCTCGAAGCTTGGATTTGAGCTTCTTCATCACGGAGGATGCTAAAATATTTACAATTAGTATTATAAAATTTATCTACCTAAATTCACGAAGTGTATTTGAAAATCAGAGTCTTTAAATGGCCTAATTGGTATCCCACTGCTGGGCAATTGCCTCTTTTATGAGCTTAAGTCTTCCTGCAAGGGTGTTAATTATATTAAGAACTTACTCAGCTAGGTTGTCAGCAATCTTTTCGTAAGCCATGCTCCTCTCGTCGAAGTATTGGAGCCATTGCTGTTTTTCTTCAGGAGACAGTCTGACGATAGCCTCGAGTTTACCAGATGCGGTTCTGGCAGCGGGCTTGGCGGACAGAATGTCTAAACTAGCTTCCAAAGCTGCGATCTCTTCACCAAGACCAGAGATACGGTATAGTTGATGACTGTAAAATACGGAACATTTTTAATATCCAGGCTGTTGGATATTTACCATGAAAATTGTAATGTGTGACACCCATAATCCACATTATTAAAATCAACATCGTGATTCGTGGAATTCAGAGCGCTTATTCACTGCGTCAAAATGGTCGTTAAGTTGATCAAAATCGGTAGGAGTTAATTTCTAGATCACGACTTTAAATGTGACGACTTGGTAAACTGGTACACTTGACGTCACAGAGTAATACTGATATATTCAAACCTTACTCTGTTATTATTTCTTGATTTCGATTATTTCTCTATGTTGCTATAACCTTAAGTATCACCATTTGACCTTGACGTAGCAAATCCTTCAATCACCGACTTAGAACAGCACCCAACTCTTTTTAATATCTTCAAATATTGGTAAAACAAGTACATACCCTTCATATTTCTCATGACCTCCTTGCACAAAGGAGGCCACACACAGGAGCACACAAATCACCAGCCGAGTCATTTTCCCAACTGCCACTGTGTCACCAGGCAGGTAATCTTATAGCCTTCGATTAGGGATAATCCTTTGATAGCTGACATATTTTATTATCTAGGTACTCAGTTCAAGCAATAAATAATTGTTGTTTTCTCGCATGCTACCGGCGATTTGAATAATATTATCTAGTATTGATTCTGTATCTAAATTGTGTAATGCATTTAGTGGCCCTATAAAAATATCAAGTATTTAATTGATAAACAGAGTATCATTGATCCTATTTACCTGCTTAATGAAAAATATACACCTAGCATAGTTCCGAGGCAAAGTAAAATCATTTCTATTGAAATGGTGAACGTGCGTTGATCACCATATTCGTTACTGTAAGTCGGTCATTTTATATATTTTTTTAAATTCGGTTTATGACCTTTTTGGTCATATTGGGAAATCCTAAACCCTCCTGCTAAATAAGTAAAATTTTCTGCCAATTTTAGTTTAGTAGTTGTCGTTTAAAAAAGACGTCTGCCGTCTTTAACCTCCTGGGTTTAATTAAGATATTATCAAAGCGCCTCATGAGTTCATGACACCGAGGGGGTTGTGGGTTATTCTCATCGCAGCCTGGTTTTGAACAGTACTTACTTTTTTAACAATTTATCATTTATAAAACTAATCTTAGTAATAAAGATTGGAATAACACAATGAATATTGGCCTAGAATATTCTACAATGGCTTTCGCAAACATTTTATTGGTTATCTGTATTTATGTCTTGGAATTGTAGGTAGTCATGTCCACGATTTTAGGGTAAAACGACTTCAGCAAACACGGATGTTTTTTAGTCTATCGTTGGGAAAGAAGGTCGTCACCACAGTAAACACAACTGTTGTTGGGATCAAAAACTGCGCATGATTTATATATTATATATATTAGAATCCTGACTCATACGATAAATTCATATTTTTTTCTTTGATCCTCCAAAAATATGAAACATTAAATTACAGAAATTACCTATGATGTGAAATCACTCGTGGGGAAACTAATAAAGGCAATAAAACAATTTGTGACATAAAATAATTTAATTCATACAGAAGATGCTTAATTAACGTTTTACAATTTACTAAGACGTACTTAATTTGTTATGGCTCACTTTACACTTTATAGTTCAATCTTTTCTGCAATAAGTCTTTTTGTAGTAATATTACAAATAATCATAATTTCTGATGAACCACACACTTCCAATATATTCTTTTTATGCTTCTCTTAAAACCTGAATGTCTCCAAGCGTAGATCAGGGGATCACAGAGACTATTACAAACACCTAATAAATACAGAGGTCCTAAAGTTAATATTTCTAAAGGAATACATTCATAACCATTCTTCAGTATATCACATTTCACATACATTATTACTGCCACATAGTATGGAGCCCACGTGCCAAGAAAACACAATGTTACGATAAGTACAGTTGTGACCGCCTTAATTTTGCTTGGATGCGAACTTCGTCTGATGCTACAACACCCAATTTTCCTCCTATCGTTACTGTTATCACTTCGATGGGTTTGAGCATCAGGATCGAATTTCCGCATCTCAAGATTATTTCCAGTATCCAAAGATTCAGAAATGGAGATGACTATGGAAGAGGACAAGTCTTCGATGAAGGCTTTGTTTGTGTAACTGGTTTCCTTAAATTCTCTTATTTTGTCAACGGCTTTTACTGCGCTGCGTAGGATGAGAATGTATAGTATGCAGACCATGCAGATGACTGAAAGGACTAAGATGGATAGGACTAAGAGTAGGGCTGAAGGGAAGACAGCGATGTACCAACACCTGTAGTCCGTGAACGTGCGGCCAGTCCAGCCCATCGCTGGTAATGTCGATATAAATATACCTGTTAGGGGTGGAAATGGAATAATTAGAAGTTAAGTTCTGTGTGAATGAAGTTTACGTGACTAACATACTTATAAATACGCAAATAAAGCTAGACTACGTTGTCGCCAATAAGCAAATATTTGTTTAGTATGCTACTTACATGAAAACGAAAATAAGCACTTTGATATGCACAAATCTTAAATAATTAATACACAGCACACATACATAAATATAAAGTAGTTAACTAAGTATCGGCTACTTAGATAATACTTTTATTGTATAACATATACCAGTCACGCAATAGGTGAAGTCCAAGACGAAAAAAAGCAAAATAAAAAGGATAGGAAGAAAGATAAAAGATAACAGAAGTGCAAATAGAACATTCAGCTTTATACTAAAAAGGTATAGGTAATTATTAGCACAATAATAACATTTCTATACGTTAAAATTAAACATACTTCATAGAGAGCTTCATGTCATGGATAAGACACATAAATCAGTGGGGGACAAATCGTGTTGTTTATTATCGCTATCTATTAACCCTGCAAATATATTTCTGTAAATATCTTCGATAATAAGTCCTAACGGATTTTTGAAAGCCTTTATGCCACCACGCGTAGATAACGGGATTCAAGATGCTGTTGAAAAAAGCTAGAGTAGCCAAAGGACCGCCTAGTAACGTCCTCATGTGCATACACCTTGGGTTTGTAAGCTTTTCCTCACAGAAAACAAAGACAGTTACAGTGATGAAAAATGGCATCCAGGTGAATAAAAAACTGCCAGAAGTCAACATCACAATAGTTATTGCTCGCCATTTATTGGGTTCTTTTGGTTTACGTGCGATCGCGTTGATGTTGCAAATTTTCTTCACCTGACTCTGGAACCTTGTCTTTACATCTGGCATTGAAAGGTTGGGATTGGAAACTTGGGAATCTATAGTGCAAATACTAAACATAGACTCGTTTGTAGACTCACACTGGCTCTCGATATTTCTGAAGTTATTTGTCATCATTGTTTGACCAACATTGAGGTCATGGTTGCTTTTAGATTTAATGGATATGATAGGTTTAACAATAGTTCCTACTTCATTTATGTAATTAATATTGAAAGATGCACTTTTAGTCAACTTAGGCCTTGTAATTTTTTCTGGTATTTGAACGGATTGAGTGCTAGATTTTTTGGTAAAAGTGCCGCGATAAATTCTCAATTTGGAATTCTCTCGAGATGCTGCATTGGCCTTTAAGTGTTTTACTCCTGAATTGACTTCCTTGACGGTTTTAAGAGCTCTTACTAGTATGATGAAATAGAGAATGACGACTACTGTAATAGGGACGATACTGAGGAACGAATTGATAAGTATAAGGTCGCCGGGAAATAGAGCGACGTAGTAACACCGAGTGAGGATCAACTCTGTGTTGATCCATCCTGTCGCTGGCATGAATCCAAGTGTTATACCTGGAATGAGGGTTAACACACACATGTAGTGACATACAAATATTAAGCTGCGTAATATTAGTTATGAAAAGCTTTGTTAACTACAGGGTAATAAGAGGCTTATAAATATAAATCATTATCAAGTATAAATCACTATAAAGTTATAAATGCATTGAGCTGCGATCTATAGTTAAAGGTGGATACTTTGTATAATAATAAATTATTAAGTAAGAATAAAAAGTAGCTCCATAGTATTTTTACTAAAACGACCTATGAAATAGGATCAATATATTGGTACATAGTCTAGGTTAAGCAATAATTACTTACACAGATTTTTAAACAACAAAACAAATATTAGCAGTATAATTAGGTTAGTAGGTAATTCGCAATTACTCACTGACGAGCCATATGCATAGTATGCCGATTCTGACACGAGTCGTGTTGAACCATCTCTGGTAGTATAGACCGTGGAGGATGTATATGTACCGGTCTACAGCGATTAGGCCGACGCTGAAGATGGAAACCATGGCTGGACATACCAGCATACCTGCAGGAAACATAGAATATAACATAACATCTATAGGTCACAGGTGTTTAGCACTCCCACATTGCACCAGTCATGTTATGTAAAAGGGGGCGAGCCTATTGCCTTTACCCGAGCACAAAACAAGACTGCGTTCTGCTCCTGAAAATTACCTAACGACCTAGGAATCGAGCCTCATAGTCAGCAGTCGCTCTATACCACTACTAGACCAAAGGGGTAGTCACAGAACGTAGTATTTATAAACCTAAGAATGTGGCTAAACGTGGCTATTATCAAAAAAGCCATACTTTGACCGAATGACTGCGAAGGTTAGATCAAAAAAGCCAAGCACGGCCGAACCATATAAGGTTGATGACATAGTCAAACTTGCGAATAATACCTGAACAAGAGGCAAAAGGATGTCATAAAAAGCATTTTTTATCTTTGGTGTCTTAAAATATAACTACCAACACTCATACAATACTTATCCCCATCACAGCACCATAAAACTGAGCCTCTATGACAAATTTTGTGAAGCTAATCCTGAATAAATTAGATATCAAAGACCACAAATAGTTAATTAGACAATTAAACAGCTACAAAAACAGATATCTACACCATGCATACGTACAACGCCTAATATTTTACATTCAAGAATGATATACCTGTGTGCTAAACGTAAAGGTATGAATAGTGTTATTCCAACTCAAAGCACGTTGTAGACATGTTTTTTGCGAGTCTATTAATTTTGCACATATCCCATTATGACAACATGAATCAGCAGATTTTGGTCTGTAGACATACCTAGTTCAAAGTGCAATAGGTTTTTATTACATAAAACAACTTATAACGGTTGCTTTTTAATAGTCAATACGTTATAGAGTGAGTCTGTGTCAGTACATTAATCTATGTCTAGTCATATGATTTAAAACGTTACGTTAGTTGAGAAATTAGGTAACTATGTACCTACCGCGTGGATTGTTAGCACTTGTAAATATTGTATAGAAATAATTAAACTCTTTTCAAACTCCACAAGGTTGAGAAAGTAAGAGTACTTATTGTAGAATTATTAAATAAAGTAAGTGCTATAGCCCGGTTTACACCGCATTTTACATTCCCACCAACAAGGAGGTTAATCAGTTGATTTCCACTGCGAAAGGAGAATTACTGAGCGAGTTCATTATAAATCTTTCTTCTCGCCCAGACCTATCCGGCCGGCTATTTATTTGTGGGAATATGCAGTTTACTCTGGCGAGTTAAACGGAGTCTTTAATGGGTCCGTTCTAGTAGCGGAAAACGGGGTTATCGGTCCTTTTAATTCAGAAATGAAACCTATAAATGGAAATTCGCCTCATGGATTTCAAACAGTGTTTTTTATAGAACGTTTGTTAAAGCTTACCTATCTGAAAGATACACAAGGGGTTGGAACTCACAGAGTTGTCCACTGTGACTCCAAAAATGAGGGAGAATCCGACGATGGTGTCAGCGAGGGAGACATTCCCTAGCAGAAGGTATGTGCTCTTAGGTTGTTGACCTGAAAAAACAAACAAACATACAGCGACTTAAATAATTTTATGAAGTTATTGCATCAAAATTTTCGCTCAATGGCTATATTATCTAATCATAGTAATTTTATTTATACGTAGTCATGCAGGACTGTAGTGTAGCAGGTTGGTGAACCCTCTGCCTCCTCCTCAGCCTGTTATAGCCTTTATTCGGGCATTAAAAGCACGCATAAGGCACGGACAGCAATTAAAAACAAGAGTTTGCACTCTTGTTTTTAATTGCTGTCCGTGCCTTATGCCCAATAACAATTAGTTATATATATATAGTACGTCTCTTTCACAAAAAAAAAAAGATAAGCAAGCTTTTTATAGACGTGGCCCTATTTATTTTGTATCGTAGGTTAATTTTACAGAGTTTACAAATTAGTTCCTAGTTAGGTATTGTATTATGTCCTAGGCTAGGCGGGGATTAAAACCACAACCAAGTACCAAGGTTAATCACTCAGCAATTTGGTGGGTAATCTATTGGTTGACTCCTTAAACGTAACAGACAAACATGATGTTGATGCTTTCGCATTTATATTATTAATTTGTATCTAAGTGCCTCGATTAATAGGTGTTTGATTATAATTAAGTACGTGTAGGAACGTGCTTATGTTCTCAGGCCAAGAATTAGCATATTTTTTGTTACGATAAGTAACTTGAGGAATAAGCAGCGATTTAAGTGCATCGGTCGCATGAATGATGTTTGTTCTAAAATGATTAATATGCCAGTGCGAAGTCACTTCGTTTTACCCGAGCATACAATTATGCATACAGTATGAACCTAGATCAATATTTTTCTTTAGTTAAGTATACATACCTAGCTAAGTATTATTATTTTGCTAATCGTGGACGGACTTTTCGACCTGCATTCGGTAGTAAGAGACTGACTGCTAAAAACATTAATTCTGCTAACTATTTATCTTACTATTTTTACTTCTGTGTCTACACTACATAAACAATACGAAATACAATTATCACCTACTTCAAATATAGATCTGAAATCCTGGTGTGAATGTTTCAATCATTAGGTGTTAATTCATAGGCCTCTGAAAAGGCTCACGTGGGTAATTGAGAGACAGGACCGACCACTCAACTCAACTCAGGTTATTTGCTAAAGCTTACAAATGAATAGCGTTTTTTTTAAACTCTTCTCAAGCATCGGGCTTGCTTAGCGGCATCGTTTGCTTTGCTCTGTGCACCGAAGCAGAATGCACACCCATGTCATCTGTCCATAGTCCATACGAAGAAGAAGATTTATGAGCGACTATTGAATGGGTTACAGAAAATGTAAGTAAATATTGAAGATAATCGATTGTAGGTATAGATCGGTCGTGACCAAACAGCGGTATTTCTAACAAAAGCTACCTAACAATCAATTGGGAGGGACTAAAACTGTGATCTAAAACCAACGTGGCGCTCAAACTATACCGACCAAACAGACTTGTTAGGCACTTGTTAATGGTAACTCTTTAAACATATTAACAAAGAGTATCGGGAAAACATAAATTCCTAAGCGATGAGCTGTAAAATCAGTAGGTAGTGTGTTTGTCGACTTAATTATCACATCATCGTAATGTGGTTATCCTTTGTCGTGACGCCATCTTGAAATTTAAAAGACTTGTTGTTCTCGTAATATTTTGTTTACAGTTTTGATATCCACAAATCCTGCTGTCCTACAAATGCCTACTGGCATGAGCTATATTCCTAACTTGCCCCCTTACCATGAACTCTTAAAGCAGGACAGTTTCAATACACTGCACGTAGCGGCGTTTCGCTTCCATAACGGAAAGTGTCCTGCTGTAAGAGTTCATGCTAAGGCCCAGTAGGTGTAAAGATAGATGGTTGATTGATAGTAGATTAGTAGGACGCAACTAGGGCAGGCAGTTCTAAAACTACCCCGCTGTCTGTCAAATTGTTTTACCATGACAACTAAGTATTTATTTGTAGGTTTACACAAGTTTCATGTCGACACGATAAAAGAAGAAGATTTTTTACTAGATTGTGATCTTCCAGTTAGGTTTAAGGGTGCATGTTTTGCATATACTCTTGTTAAGGTTTGAATATCACGCATCTGGCAATAGTTTGCTAGAATTGTCTTTGGCCAAATATGGGTGAAAAATAATAATTTCCTTGTGGCTCCTTGGGTACTTAATTAGAAGTATGGTAGTCAAATATACTGATTTCTACCTCTATTTCAATATAAATGTTGTAAGAAAGAAAGTATGAAGACTTTACAATTAGGTAAGTTGTATTCAGATCAATAATAATGAACTCTTTCCCTTTTGCTTAATGTTAGGCCAAAGGGTTTCTTTGTTATCTAGGTACATATTATGTAGGAGTAGGTTTCCCTTTCCTCCTTTTTTATTCACAGGTTCTGTTTGCCTATTCAGAAGAACCGAGATGTCTGAGAACAAAAAATTTAAAAGAACAGTTCTTTTTTTAATTTCTGAAGCTGCATTTGACGTACCTATACATAATCAAGTTATATATTAACTTATGTGTTAACGTTAAGATATTTGTTTTGAACTCATTGTTTTTATTGTTTTGGAGTCACTACTATTTTCTTCATGAAGAATAAAGATGTTAGATGATGTAGTTTACCATTTATAAATTGGCTAAATTGGTATCATACAAACTTTTCTAAGGTAGTTTAGTAAGTATTGATAAATGAAAAGCCAGAACTACAAATCCTAAAAAAATGCCCCAATTTTCCGATTAAAGCAAGAAGTCAGTTAATCACTTCAAGTCGTATATTTGCACCTTGAATAATGATGCATATATCATAGCACCTAGTAATCATAAAACAAGTAATCATTGTGTAAACAGTAAATAATAAAGTATTCGATTTACCTTTTCTAAGAATAAGTCCGCTAGATATGACAACGGTTAAGTTGCTCAAGATAATGAGAGTGCCGATAATGTACGCCACTGATTTGTACACCATCAATTGTTCTTTCTCTAAAGTTCGGTAAGCTTCGTACAGATCAAACAGATGTATCTGAGTCACTTCACTTTGGTTCACATTCGATATATTTAAATGAAAGAAATCTATCACTTCGTCTAATGTAACGTTCGTTTTAAAATCCGATGTGTTCGTTTCCATTTTCGGTTACCGCATTGGTTTAATGAATAGAATAAATGTTGACAAACGTTCTGGGGCACATGTCATTGCCGTGGGTCGCCAGTGAGGAATGATGGCAAACACTACGACATGTCGAGGATGAGACCGTCTTTGGTCGTAGTTTAGTATATTATAATGAGATGATTTACATGTTTTATGGTTCCTTAGAAACGTTTCCGCGGTCACGCGATTTCGGTAAATATGTCTCACCGCTGCAAGTGAACGAATGCCTCTACTTAGTCTAGTTGTGTTTAGATCTTTTTTTTTGTGAGTTAGTTCAACTGGTTCTTTGATCATTTAAGTCAACATATCAACTTGTTCCAGCAGGTTATATGTTTTTCTATCGAATACTTGTTGTGAGACGTCAGTGAGTAAAAAAAATCTATTAAAATTCATTCTATATTTATAAACATACAGTGAGGTATACCTATAGTTTCAATATTTCTGACATATCACTGTTTCAAGGTATCAAAATCACATACGGAACCAACCTTTTTGTTTTTGTAGTTCTTTTCATTTTTGTTTGTTCATTATTGCCAATTAAGTTCATTACAAACGTTCAGCGCTTCGTTTTGAATACAAATTCTTTCAATAAGGATATTCGACAAAGGAAAATTATTTCAGGTAGGTAGTTAGCGGAGAGGCTCCTAAATTCATGCAGATTATAATAATAATGAATGCTGAGTTTCATGAGAGTAAGTATTGGAAGTGTTTCTAACTAATATATTGGTTAGGTACCGGTTCATTAGAATAAATTCGCAATGTTTGCGATGTTATATAGGTACCTATAATGCGACATTAAATAGGTTTCTAATGATTGTCATTCAGAATACAGACGATTGTCACAAAGAAAGTATAGAACAGTTGAATTAGATTAAGGTATTAGAAGTAAGAACAATGTAAATAGGTAAATTCAAAATTAACAAACATGGACCACACATAAACAATACACAACCTTTTTTTACGAAATATACAAATCTCATCCTATATCCATCTGTGTCTACAATTAGGTACGTACTGGTTTATAACAAAAAAATAACAACCGTGGACGGGCCTCCTAATAAATGGCTGTAATTAGTGCACGTGTTCGTGTATTAATATGTTAGTGGGTACTACTAGTCTCCTACTTTTGGCAAAAACGGTTTATATTACATCTGGTAATTAGCTTTCCACGCGATTCAGCTATTGGATTGAGAAAATAATTTTATTATATTAGACACGTTCATTGTGGCGTTCTAAGGGGGAGGCCTTTGTTCAACAGTGGACGTCTTTCGGCTGATGATGATGATGATGAGACACGTAAGATTGCCTCCTTGCTAGAGATAAGTGACAATAATACAGACAGCAAAGCAATAGAAGCCATTAAAAACAATAGTAGATTTTAACCTAGCCGTATGCTACCAGTAGGTACCTTATACCATTCCAAGACTACCCTTCTTCCCTAAGCTTATAAGTACTTACCTAGGTACCTATTTTAAATTTGTAATGAATTAAGTACAACCATCTTAATTATGTTTGGGTTCAATAATCAAAATATCTTTACCAGATATACAGACAGTTACTTATTTATTATACTATGTTCGATGAAATTGTATGGAACACTAACAATAAAAATAAATATGTTTTTGAAAGAGCCAGGCTTTCTAATGATTTGGTCTCCCGCAAGGCACTATTCTTGGTCTTTTTTTATTTTGAGGTTACTTGATGCGGTTACGTAACACAATGACTACATATCATTGCACGAATAATAATAGTGGCAAATTCAGTAGGATTTTTGTAAGTTCTGATGTCATTTTGAAACTCATGAATGAGTTCTGACAATATTTATTGAGTTATAATGCGACCTTCGTGGTGGAAGTAAAATGTTCAGCAGTGAAACGGAATGTACTTTGTAACGTTTCATTACACGAACTAGTTGACTGCAGAGTTATAACAACCAAGTGTATGTTATCATAGACTAATCAGAATATGTTATGCAATTTATCTTTTATTTATTTTATATGTATATTTAATATTATTAAGTATAAAACTATGTGTAAAATATATACATTTCATTGATTTACTGAAATGAAATATATTTTGACATTTCATTAAATGTCAAGTACTATGGAACGTAACGGACTGGGATTACTTCAGTTCTGATTGCTTTTACTATTTTTAATGGTTATTATTATACTTTAAAGTCAAAATATTGCGTGAATAGTGCAAAAACATGTTTAATTTGTCCTTGTTAAGGCAATTTTCCAGGTGTGTTGATAGAAATTATATATTTAGCAACATAACCTTTTAAGAATTTTCGGTGATTTATCAAATAAAATTGTGGCATTTTCAGATTATCACTATGTCCGGCCTCAAAAATACCAATAAGCTGTCGTAATATTACCTCAACACCAGCAGTGCAGTTCAAAATAACAGATCAACTATGGTAAGGAAAGCTGGTTAATATTCCAAGTCTATTGCCTATCTTCTTCCTTCTAGCACAGGTTTACATTGAACTTCAAAACAGTTCCCTATGTAAGATTAACTGTGAAGTTGTACTAGTTACTGAAATAAACTGTTTTTTCTTATCCAAGCCACATCTATAAGTGAAACAGTTGTTATGAAGGTTTCATAGCCACAATAATAGATGTAGGCGTATTTTTGTTATTTATTTATGTGTTCTACAGAAATCTTACAGACTTATAAAATGATTATACAATACCTTTCCTTCTAAAAATGTAATATACATTTATATAAAACATTGTAAGTTGCAACTTTTATCTATTTAATATCTTTTTTCAGGGCAGAACCAATGAAGAAGAAGAAAAAGATAGACCCAGCAATAGTCAAGGCTCGTGAAGAGAGACGTCGTAAGAAGCTAGAGAAGCAGATTAGGCGGTTGGAGAAGAATGCTCAGCAGTTGAAGCCCATTGACGAGCTGGAGGTACCTCTAGAACTGCTTGACAATTTTGGGTAAGTTGGAATATCGTCATGAACATCAACCAGCAGCTTATGAGAAGTCTATAGCCATAGATTCTATACTGACTGCTTTCTGATAATAAACCTGTTCCAATTGGAGATATCAGAATTTTTCAGTCATATCTTTAATATCCAGACAGAGATGGTGGGGCAAACTTGACTTGTGTATGCAAGAATGGCAGTCTTCAGGCATAAAATAATAATAATCTTTGATTGAATTTTAACTCGGGAACCAGCTATTTCTACAAAATTCTTATAGGATTATCATTTTTCTAAGTTGGATTTACTTGGTACAATAAATTATTACATATTTTTAGAAATAAAAAATCATATGAAATATTTTACAGTTAAATTAGACTAAATCTAATTTACTTAATTAAAAGCACTTTATGGTAAAAAAAATATACCTGTGCATTGCTTTCTTGTAGGATTACCTAGTAGCAACATTTATTATGATTACGATTATTGTTTGTTATTACATTACACAAATGTAAACGATTAGATAATGCATCTACCATGATGTCTCTGCACTACCTAAAAGTTTGACTGGTAGAAAACGCCTAAGGTATTAAGTCCGCCTTGAACACCTTTTGTATAAAAGAATAAATAAATAAATATTGTCGACTATTCAAAGTTATGGTGTGGAGAGCACGAAAATGTTTGTCTTCGATACACAACCGTAGCACTCAAAGGGTTAATGTTATACAACTTAAACTAAAACAACCAAATACTGATAAAACAATAATATTTTTCACAGAAAACGAAAGAGGGCACCACCAAATCTGTCAGCTGAAGTCCTGGAGTCCCGAGCACTGTTACAGAAGGAGTGGACGCGGTACAAGCGCGAGGAGTACATGGCTAATGTGGCGCAGATCGACAGGATCATGGCGGCACAGCGGCGAGCGCTCGACAAGCTGCTTGAGGAGTCGGAAGACCTGTATAATGAAGCTATTATGGTTGGTATTCATTATTGTTGTTCTTCTTCTTTATATTGGCATGAGCCACATGGAATAGGTCATACGGTGGTGTAGAGATTGGTCAGTCAACAAGGATCAACAAGGATGGCAGCGAGTTGACCTTCCAGGGTGCTAAAAAAATACAATACAGCAATTCGGCACTAAAGTTGTGATAAGTTATTAAATCAAATGTAATTATTTTCGCATGTTTAATAACTTATGATTAAATGTCAGCCCAACTTATGACCACAAAGTTTTAAGTTCAATTCCCACATAAAGCAATGTGTTATTGAGGTTTTCCATTAGGTAATCAATCAAAGCAGCACAAGGTCCCTTTAACATGATATCACAGCATTACATGATTAAGTAACGTTTTTTACTCCCTCCAGCCCGACCTGCAGTTGATTCCCTACGAAATCACCGGCCCAGTCGCGACGCCTCCGATCAAGAACTACAATTCACCAGACGGCGAATACATTGACGTGTCTAAGAAGTGGGACAATTAGTGTGCGAAGTGTATAGGTAATATTAGAGTAATAAAGTTATGTTTTAAATTATGTATTTTATTTTAAAGTGCACAGACTATTTTTTTTTTCAAGTGGCCTGTTCAGTGTCCCGATGCTGGGCAAAGGTCTCCCTATTATTTTTCTAGAAAACCCTGTCCAATGCCATTACGGGCCATGTCTTTCCCGCAAAGATGTCAAAATTATCTCGCCATCGCCTTCTCGGTCTGCCTGGTCTTCGGCGGCTGGCGGTGGGTATCCATTTCCACAGACTAATATAATGTTTTATTAGTATACTTCCAAGCCTGTACTCCTAAAATGTATGTGATACTAAGCTAGTGCTCCAAATTTCCTTAAAATAACATTAGGTACCACTAAAATTGGCATAAGATGCTTCAGGGAATACCCCAACATTATTTTGTACTTAAACCACCCAGTAAGTATATAAAGATTCGTTTATCCGAGAGCACATGCTATGGCGCATTGAGAAGCATGAAATCAATAGGATATAAAAAAAATGAAAAAGTTACTTTTGAAGGATTTACTGTATTCAATTTCCCTGTTTACTGGATATAATTAAAAAGTATCAAGGTTGAACAATAGGTGTATCATCATAATATGACGGTGAGCAATATTTTTTGGACACGAAGATTGATAAAATAACGAGCTTTTCAAGTAACATTTTACCAAGGTTTTGTGCAGTCACCCGTTTGTAGCAACAGTTTGTAAGATGCCCAATTACTGATAATTTTGTGCTCCAAAAACTTTACTGTAGGAAGCAAGCAATAGAAGTCAGTGAATACATTTTTCCTTAACAACGATTTCTTATTTTGACAAGCACACTCCATGTTGACGTGACGTAACAAGGGTGTTGTTTATTTTATAATGATAAGTGTTTACATTTTGCATACAAATTGTCCCGAAAAATAATCATAGTATAAGAGAAGGGACATTTAAGTTTAATTTAAAAATCAATTGAAAGTAAGGCAGCATACTTAATTTTGTAAGCAAAATACCTCATAAAGCAGAGTAACAATACCAACTAGGTATGTAGAGAGTCTAGAATTGATTGCTAATTAATTTAAGCCAAGGCTAGACCTCTGTAGTGATGTCCATTACTGCAAATACCTCTTCTGGTTCCGAGAAGAAACAAGAAGTGTTCTACACGCATGCTCATAATGTAATGCCGACGACCCCGAGACTGATCTTAACGATGTTAGGGCTGCAGGTAGAAAACAAAACCTATTCGTTATAATGGCTGCTAGAAGAAAACAAAATTGGTATCGCCATTTTTAACATTTACATGTGCGTCAAGTGAAGTTGAAGCAACCCCGCCTTAAACTTCCATTATTTTTTGGGAAGATATGTAGGGTACTGGAATTATGTTTTCTTTAAAATGAGTTCCCGTTTCCATTGTCCCATGTAAGGGGATCTAAAGAGCATAGTAACGATAGTATTATGACACCCGAAGGTTGAGTGAGCCAGTCTACCCGGCCGTTACCGTATTTAGTCGTAAAATCATCCGGGTGTTAAATCGATTTTCATGCGCGATCTGCCACAAAAATATGACGTTACAATTTTTCTGCAACAACAGTTTGTTCCGTGTTCCTTAGTTTTTGTTGGAAAGATTACTATCCTACTATCCTATTCAAGTATTTATTCTTTTACGTCCGAGGTGACCGGCGATCCAAGTAGATCAAGAATAAGATGGTCTCAAGGTGTAACTACCTACGGGAAGAATGCCGCAGTAGTCTCAGTGATATCAATGATAAATGTGGACATCATTTTTTTGTCTATCGTGATGACGTCATTGCTTAAAATCCCTTTAAATATTCGAGTGAAATCGTTGAAGAGACTTACGGCAAAAGTATTAGCCAATCAATAGCCGATCAGTTTAATTGAAACTATTACTTGGCTGATTGCCTGCTGCTGACACTGGGAAAAGTAAGCAGACTTAAGGTGTATATCAGATAGTTGTGCACATAGTGTCATGGGTTTTACGGGCTGGATTCGTATCGCAAAGGGACACTCAAATCTTCCGACATAGGTACTTAATTACTTACATCCAGAAAGTCCGCTTAGACTAATTTAGTCTAAGCGGACTTTCTGGATGTAAGTAATTAAGTACCGATGACATATTTTGCATGCATTTTCTGAGGTTTATAGGAAGGTAAATACCTTGATCGTTAGTAGGTACCTACCTCATCATATTCCGTCCTAAGGTTAACTGGGAGAGAATTGCCTATGGCATTAAGTCCGCCTCTGTACATTTTTTTTTAATTTGTGCATAAAGTATAAATAAATAAATAAATATTCCAAATCACATGTTAATCTGAAAGAAAGCCTTTATAATCGCGCGTTTAATAATAGATAACACGAGATTTAATGCTGACTAGCAAATTTTGTGCGTGAACCTGGAGTAGGTGTCTACTATCACCTAGGTACTACCTATTTACCTTTAACCGGTCTTACCTAAAAGGCAAAAATGGTTAGGTATTTAAACCATCATGTTAACCATCATTACTTAATTCTAACGCAATTTTAATCTATTCTAAGTAAGGTAAAATAGTACTTACCTACCTAATATTTTATAATAAATGCATAACCATCACGTTGGCTCTGAATATATAATAGACGTTGGCGCCAATTTTGCTAAGTCACGTTTTACAATTTTTTAAACTAGTGACTCGAAAATTAAAATGTTCTAGGGAGAGGGTGAGTACTTGAGTAGGTACAATATTCTCTTCGGCAATCTTCGGTAATTACCGTTCCTTATTCAAATTATATTTTACTTTATCATCCCTAAACATGTTTAGAATTTTTGAAGGATTTCATTCTTCGAATATTGTGAGGGGATATTGTTAACAAAATACTTTGTTCGAAAAAATTATTACTTCGATGAGTAGGTGATAAATTGTAATCCTTATTTTACTACTATGACAATGCAGTTTAGGTAATAGTAGTACCGTTTAGTAACTAAATGTTTTAAGTGTTTAGTTACGAACAGCAGGTAAAGGGAAAGCACTGAGGTGATAATCCAATCTGCTTTTAACCGCATTTATGAAGGGACAAAAAAAATTAAAAGTCATCGGACTAAGAACTAGTCTAGACTAGCTGGAGAAATAATGGATTAGGTGAGTCGGTTAGGTCGGGGAAGTACCGGCTCGGAAAATACCTGTTCCTTTGAAGTCGTAGTTGTCGTACCTGTCGTACTCATCGCCAAGATTTAAACACTAATACCATTATTGCGGAGATGGGTTTACCTGTATAATCAGACAATTACAAAAAAGTTTTTTTTTTTTTGTGCAATTATTATTATTAGTGCAGACTACCTACCTAGTATATACCTTTGAATTGACTTTGATAGAAGAAGTGTCGATCTCTCTCTCAAAAATTCGGTTGCATTTATTATTGAGGGTAATGAAATTTGATATATTGAGAACGAGCCTCAATTTATTAAATTCCTATATTTGGTTAGAACTCCATGTCCTTGCCAAAGAAACATAATATTATTCTCATTAGTCCCTAAGAAACAACAAGTGTGATATCTGACACTCGACAGTGGACGCCATATTGTCAATAGTGTTGTGACCCTAACGATATGTCAATGTAACAGTGACAGACATACAAAGTTGATCGTGTTCTTAATTATGTTTAAATATTATCTTAAGTATTTACCAGTTAATATATATATTATGTTATAATTTAATTAATATTATGTTATATAAATAGATATCCAATAAAATAACAATAGGTAATAATAATAAGACAAGAACACTGGTACCTACCTAGTTTGTTTTAGTCATTTTATCTACGTAGACTTTATTAAATTATTATGCCTACGTAAAAAGCACAAACATTCATCCTTTTTCTCTCTTATACTTGTTCTCATTTTCACTTGTCACAGATGCATCCGCTTGCCCTAAATAATTTGAAAGGCGTTTAAAAAACCACTATTTTGAACAAGCGCTTCTGTTCCGAAGTCGAGAAATAACTGAACTGTGAATTCATGATAAACAAATGGTTCGCTCTTTCACGTAAAAATCTGTTAAAAATATTAAAGTACATTATAAAATTACGCGGCTGCCAGTCTCCATCCGCAATTATCGCACTAAAAATGATTGCGCCGCGATCCCCTTTAAAAGAGCGACGCTTTTCATTCCGGCTACGATACATCATAATGACAAAAACTACGACTTACACCGCAAAATATTGGATTTTAAACTTCAAAAGCATTAGTGTTAAAGTCGAATATTCTTTGATGAGTGTCCAATTTTGTATCTTATCTGAATTGAGTAGAGTAGTGTCAACAGTGAGGTGATTTTAAAAAGATACGCGTTTCACCTCGAGCCGTTTCATGAAATTTTTATAGCGGTGCCCTTTGAGGCGAGTCTCGGGTCTAAACGAGAAACGATTTGAATGTCCCTAGTTTACTGGGTCAAGTGATGTCTATTGATGGTGAGGACATGACACTGCGAGCCCTAGTTTCTTGAAGACATGTCCTAAGGAACTTAAATCGTCTTAACGCGTGACCTCAAACGTTTTTCTGCTAGCTTTTATACCGTTCAATGTTGGAAAAGTGGAGAATGTTTGGTTACTTTTAATTTGAATTTGCATATTACGTTGTAGGGGTTTTAAAGGCTGTTTTAGCATTAACGTTCTTATATGTATGGTTAACTTATTAAATGTTTTAAGCAAGTACTATGAATCATACTTAAATCGAATACATTTCTTGGAAAACTTATATTTCATTCTGCTTTTTTTAGTGTTAGTGTGTTTATTGTAATACATAGTGTCATAACTCATATTCCAATTCTTATTAGATTATAATATCTGACAAACGAACGGCAAGCTAGATGTAAGCTGTAAGGATGTAAGTATTTTAAGTTGTTAGTCGAAATGATCTCATGATAAATAAGTATTTGATTGATTTATCTATTGCTATCTTATATTTATGAGAAATTAAACGAAAGGGAAATTGATTGGAATAGAAATACCTAACTTTAGGGACGTCAACAAAAATATGGTATTGACAGGTATCATGTCATCTACATAGGTTCAGTACCTTACAAGAAAAGTCTGTCGTGTTACGACACTAAACCGTGGTTCTACTATAACACAATTGTCAGGATACAATATGTTGTCACGTCGCTCGTCGCGTTGGGTCGATTTAGTGATGGGACTTCGGTAAATATACTGAAGTCTTAACAACTTTGTACCATCGTGTGGCTTTCCTCGTATTCATCTACCGACTCGTATCCAGCCACATTCATCTGCTAGTGAATACGGTTTCAGACTGCAGCGAAGAGCGGTAGTGCTCTGCACATAAATTTCAAATTTCATTTACTCGGACTCGAAAATATGGAACAGAATACTCTTTCATTGGTGTTATGTACTGCGTTTGTATCGCATGCCTAAATTAAGCTTAATTTAATTACAAATTAAGTTTTCTGAAACATCTAAAACTTTAGCTTATTCTAGGTATGAAAGCGATTAGATCGCTACAGGTATGCCGTTTCCATGGTGACACGGACTCGTATAATGGCTATAATGGCTTCGGCCTATAGTGACACTTGGAAACGTTAGATGACCTACTTTTGAAGCTTTATACTCCGTGATGCTACTAACAAAAGTTCTAAATGTCAAGGCTATCAGATTGGTGGACTTATTATTTATTCGTATTTTAATATCAACGTACAGCCTTGCTCGGCAATGGAAGCTTCTTAGACTGAGAATAAACGTGAAGTGGTAACGTACAAGCAAAGTACAACAAGTTAACAATACAAATTACGAAAGGGAAGGTAAAGGCACCAGTTTATTTCCACAAAACCTATTCGTGGTTCTTTTTATTAACCCTAAAAACCATACAATGGCAACCGATTGAAACGAGTAAGAGCGATCGTTTTCTATTTTAAAAGGAATTCCTGCTCACTTTGAGCGGTACGTGATCACTTTAGTTAATATTTGGGTGCGGTAGCGAGGGTTACTTTCATGTAACACCACTGGGACCACTGATCGTAGAAATAATGGATATGACAATAGGTAAAATAGGAATTTTATCGCCTGATTATGCTCAGATTGTACCTACAATATGTTTTGAAATAAAATTACGAATGTGTGAAGCTTCATAGTTTTTGGTTGGAGTGGTACTTACAGCTTATCGAGCGGTGTTCTATTGTTCTATCATAGATTTGATTAAAAATCGCAATATTTAGGGGGTGTGAACAAACTTTCATTTGTGTTGCTCAATTTGGTGTGGTAAAGGATGCTCCAGTTAAGCTGGGATGTAAAAGAGGAAAAAAGACGGCTCTCTTTAGTTGCAGAACTGATTCTTTTACCGAAATAACTAACGACTATTCGGCCGACTACTCGGCACTGCCAATCATTGCCTTCGGTCATATCCAGGTCTCATCGGTAATTTGGATGAAAGGTAATGTAAATATAAATAAAATAAAGGGCTGATATTATAGGCTATATATGCAACTAATGGCCGAATATACAAATAGTGCCGAATAGTCGGCTTTACCGAGTAGTCGGCACATCTCTACTTCCTACTATCACCTCGTTTCTAAGATCCTTGGTCTTCCGTAACGAAACTATTTAAACAGACCTTTATATTACCTACCCAGTACACCCAAATAGTTGATGTATCCGCAAGAAATATACACATTGATTAATTTACTGAAACTTTTAATGAGTTTCTGGAACCTCCTTAATGTGTTGAGCTCGGCCGCCGAACTGAATATGCTAGGAGTAGTATCTGGGCTAGAAACACACTAGTATTAGGCTTTTTAATAGCAGAAAGCTGTTGCAAGCACTGTCATAGTTTTTGGTTAAGAAATAGACTCGGATTATATGACCTACAATAGGATTCCTGGAAATTGTGCAGGACATTTTAATAACTAGAGAATAGCTCTGCCTAGTATTAATATTTTTCTGCCTACCTGTTGGATAGAAGTATGATAGATATATGATACGGTACACATTTTTTGAGAGTTAAAAAGAATTGAAAGCGAAATAAATATTAAGCGCTGGAAAAGGGATGTTTTTGCGCAGAAAAGTTCGACCAACTCGATTTTATGAAATATTTTGTTTGTTCCACGCAGTATAAATGCCTATCTCTAAAAACCTTTAGTGGAATCTAGTTTTGTACGGACCTAGAGTGGAAACATAAGTTAGCAAATTCTCGCACAGAGTCTAGATTAGTGCCCGTTTGATGGCAATAGCATTACATCACGCCTGTATTCCCCGTAGGATGTAGGTAGAGTGTACCGAAGTGCACCCACATTTCGCTAGTTATGTTTTAAGTCAGAATGTGATGGGTGGCGAACTGGTGGGCCTATTGCCCCTAACCAGGACTCCGTGCTGCTACTGAGAATGACCTAATGGAAAAAACTAGTAACACAATGCCCGACTTGGGATTCGAGCCCAGGAACCCATGCTCAGTCGCACTCAGCGAACACTAGACCAACGAGGCACACGAGTAGAAATGGTAGAAATGTGGCAATCTTCATCTTCTTATCGTATGGTTGATGAACAACCTGGTGTCAGAGTTTAAACCGCCTGTAGGCCTCTGACATGGCCTTAAACACCGTTTAAAAATCTCACAGGTGTGCCGGTTTTCTCCCGATGTTCTCCTTCACCGTTTTTAGCAACTAGATAACTAATTTATAATACGCACACAAATTCGAAAGGACATTAGTGCGTGCCGTGGATTGAACTTGCGACCTTTCACTTGGCAGTCTACGGTAATACACCTCGGCTATCAGTGCTGTTAATGAGACAATAGTCTCACCTCTAGTTACATTGGGCAAAACATTTTCACGCAAAGGCGTGTTGGTATTTTATTTAATTTAACGAAGACAAACTAAAATTCCCAATTCCACTTAGTAAAACGAAGTCACGTCTACAACTAAAACAATTGATGTAATTAAAACGCTTTTATTTTAGTTTCATTGGAGTCTTGGGAACTTTAAATTGTATCGAATGCATAATTTTAGCTTCGGCTTTTAATTACTATTTCTGTGCCTTTGTCGCTCGTTTTTGTTCTTTTATTATCCATTATTAATTTAAATTGAATTCAGGATACTTGTTTATTAGATATTGAAAATTACAGTTTTATAATACCTCCCTAAAAATATTTATATTATGTTCCGTACTATTAAGCTAATGGAAGATACAATGATAGCTTTTTCAGATAGATTTGCCTAATGTTTTTCTCCTTGATGTTTGATATTTGAAGAACACATTTAAAAATGACTTTTGCCCGGTAAGGATTCAATGAAGGCTTCAAAAATAAGTTATCACAATAAGTTTACACTATACCTCATTTTTGTGTTTGAGTCTATGTATCGACTCTAACATCAACAGCAGTAGCACGTTTAAGTCAAATACTGATCCCTATAGTTAAATACCTTACGAAGTAGGTATATGTATATTAATCTAATGATTTCTATCACTTACGCGAATATTAGCCATTGAAATAAAACTATTTTTACAGATTTTATCGCGGTTTTAATTTTGTTTTTTGGTCCCCACGTTTCGAATCCTTTACAGCATTCATGGTCACGGGCAGACTGAGGTGTGGTGTTGGTGTTGCTCATCACAACACATCACCTGGCTGCTGAGCTTCAACATGTCAAGCAAGTTCTGCACGACAACAAGCTCCGAATACCGCGCCTGCGTCACAAACCCCGAGTGTAGTACTTTTTAACCTGAAAACAACCGCGGGGCGCAGCTAGTAAACCAAAAAAGCCAACCACTTTCATTAAAGTGCTGTTAAAGTTATTAACTAAGTTTATTCTATTAAAATACAAATACTATACGTACAATTTCATTTGATTAATAATATATAGGCAGCATATCGAATTGAATCACCAGAAATAGCCCATAGGGAAAAGTATTTTATCTGATGCGAATATTGGCATTGTCGTCGACCCAACCGTAACTTGTTTAGGCAATTCCAATGAAATATATTACACTGAAATGATATTATGCCCGATATTGTCTGTTGAATTATACCATTATAAGTCTGGTTTGGGCGAAAGACGTTCTACTGCGAATTTCCTTTTCCCCTGTGTATCGTTAATGATCGGTAGGGCTACAGATCGCTTTCAGGGAATTATATTAAGATAACCATTAAAATTATTTAATATTAAAATTATATTGTTAAGTTACATAATTGTCACAAACAGTCAAATTCATTTCACCAAATATTTTATGTAAGTGTGGGCAGGCAACGACTGGATTGATAAAGCAGCAGACCGGGCTTTGTGGCGTACATTGGGAGAGGCCTATGTCCAGCAGTGGACTGCAACGGGCTGATGATGATGATGATTATGTAACTGTATGATTTGGCTCCAGATATATAAAGAATAATTGCTTATGATCTGCTGGAAATTCCTGAAATCATCTTCTAGGGGAGGAATTCCTCATTCTATGTATCTATTGTTGCATAGTCTGAGCCTATGGAATAAGTTTTGATGATAGCCAACAGTCTCTGAGGTAGGATTGCGCAAAATAGTTCGACCAACTCGATTTTATGAAATATTTTTGTTTGTTCCACGCAGTATGAATGCCTATCTCTAAAAACCTTTAGTTGAATCTAGTTTTGTATGGACCTAGAGTGGAAATATAAGTTAGCTAATTCTCGTACAGAGTCTAGATTAGTGCCCGTTTGATGGCAATAGCATAACATCACGCTTGTATTCCCCGTAGGGTGTAGGTAGAGTGTACCGAAGTGCACCCACATTTCGCTAGTTATTTTTTAAGTCAGAATGTGATGGGTGGCGAACTGGTGGGCCTATTGCCCCTAACCAGGACTCCGTGCTGCTACTGAGAATGACCTAATGGAAAAAACTAGTAACAAATTGCCCGACTTGGGATTCGAGCCCAGGAACCTATGCTCAGTCGCACTCAGCGAACACTAGACCAACGAGGCACACGAGTAGAAATGGTAGAAATGTGGCAATCTTCTTCTTCTTATCGTATGGTTGAAGAACAACCTGGTGTCAGAGTTTAAACCGCCTTTAGGCCTCTGACATGGCTTTAAACACCGTTGAAAAATCTCGTAGGTGTGCCGGTTTTCTCCCGATGTTCTCCTTCACCGTTTTTAGCAACTGATAACTAATTTATAATACGCACATGAATTCGAAAGGACATTGGTGCGTGCCGTGGATTGAACTTGCGACCTTTCACTTGGCAGTCTACGGTAATACACCTCGGCTATCAGTGCTGTTAATGAGACAATAGTCTCACCTCTAGTTACATTGGGCAAAACATTTTCACGCAAAGGCGTGTTGGTATTTTATTTAATTTAACGAAGACAAACTAAAATTCCCAATTCCACTTAGTAAAACGAAGTCACGTCTACAACTAAAACAATTGATGTAATTAAAACGCTTTTATTTTAGTTTCATTGGAGTCTTGGGAACTTTAAATTGTATCGAATGCATAATTTTAGCTTCGGCTCTTAATTACTATTTCTGTGCCTTTGTCGCTCGTTTTTGTTCTTTTATTATCCATTATTAATTTAATTTGAATTCAGGATACTTGTTTATTATTGAAAATTACGTTTTTATAATACCTATCTAAAAATATTTATATTATGTTTCGTACTATTAAACTAATGGAGGATACAATGATAGCTTTTTCAGATAGATTTAATGTTTTTCTCCTTGATGTTTGATATTTGAAGAACACATTTAAAAATGACTTTTGCCCGGTAAGGATTTAATGAAGGCTTCAAAAAATAAGTTATCACAATAAGTTTACACTATACCTCATTTTTGTGTTTGAGTCTATGTATCGACTCTAACATCAACAGCAGTAGCACGTTTAAAGACAAATACTGATCCCTATAGTTAAATACCTTACGAAGTAGGTATATATTAATCTTATGATTTCTATCACTTACGCGAATATTAGTCATTGAAATAAAACTATTTTTACGGATTTTATCGCGGTTTTAATTTTGTTTTTTGGTCCCCACGTTTCGAATCCTTTACAGCATTCATGGTCACGGGCAGACTGAGGTGTGGTGTTGGTGTTGCTCATCACAACACAACACCTGGCTGCTGAGCTTCAACATGTCAAGCAAGTTCTGCACGACAACAAGCTCCGAATACCGCGCCTCCGTCACAAACCCCGAGTATAGTACTTTTTAACCTGAAAACAACCGCGGGGCGCAGCTAGTAAACCAAAAAAGCCAACCACTTTTATTAAAGTGCTGTTAAAGTTATTAACTAAGTTTATTCTATTAAAATACAAATACTATACGTACAATTTCATTTGATTAATAATATATAGGCAGCATATCGAATTGAATCACCAGAAATAGCCCATAGGGAAAAGTATTTTATCTGATGCGAATATTGGCATTGTCGTCGACCCAACCGTAACTTGTTTAGGCAATTCCAATGAAATATATTACACTGAAATGATATTATGCCCGATATTGTCTGTTGAATTATACCATTATAAGTCTGGTTTGGGCGAAAGACGTTCTACTGCGAATTTCCTTTTCCCCTGTGTACCGTTAATGACCGGTAGGGCTACAGATCGCTTTAAGGGAATCATATTAAGATAACTATTAAGAATAATATTGTTAAGTTACATAAATGTCACAAATAGTCAAATTCATTTCACCAAATATATTATATAACTGTTGGCAGGCAACGACTGGATGGATAAAGCAGCAGACCGGGCTTTGTGGCGTACATTGGGAGAGGCTTATGTCCAGCAGTGGACTGCAACGGGCTGATAATGATGATGATTATGTAACTGTATGATTTGGCTCCAGATATATAAAGAATAATTGCTTTTGATCTGCTGGAAATTCCTGAAATCATCTTCTAGGGGAGGAATTCCTCATTCTATGTATCTATTGTTGCATAGTCTGAGCCTATGGAATAAGTTTTGATGATAGCCAACAGTCTCTGAGGTAGGATTGCGCAAAGCGTTCTAAACCGAGTCATACCAACCAACATGTCTGCATCATGTACAAGTTTTAAGCACAAAGCTCTATACGTTTTAGATTCGGGCTGGAACTTCCTTTACTTGTATTATGTTTCTATAGCTTCCCTGATCTACAGTTTGAAATATATATATCCGAAAAGGTAGCTGTGAAAACGATACATATAAATAGTTACTTCACTTCAATATGAAATGTAGAAGCAAAAAGAAATAAGGAACAAAAATAATAAAGAAGAGAAATAAGAGGCGATAACGACCAAGCGCTAGCTCAGTGTCAATAGTTTTCTCGACATCCTATTATACAACTGTCCCTGTACCATAATTTAGAGATGCTTAAACAACGTGTATATGTCTTATTCTGAACATCAAACAATAAATTCTTTCTATAAATCCGCTTAACTTCGCTTGATACACTCAAGAAATCTGTCACTGGCAGTTAAGACGCTTGATATTGTGCCCTTTTTATTGAGTTGACAACTTGTTTAGACTTATTTCCATTTACTGTACGTACAGATGTTACTGATATGTTTTGTATAATATAATAAATAGATTTGAGAAGTTCGCTGTTATGTTCTCTTAGGTAAGTAATGTTGAATCTTGTTATTTGATTATTTCTTACTGAAACTGAAATATAAAATACCTTGGCACTGACTCGTAGCAGTCGACACTTAAGTTAAGTTCTGCAGATGAGTCTATTTCATCTATTTGTGAGGTTACAAAAAGCTTGTTTTGGTTACTTTTTGGATGGGTGACCGTTTTTCTCTTGACTTATGTGCTTGGAAATTATGTATATAGTGAAAGAGTAACATATATGTGGGACTAAAATGTCGTAAAATATAGACGACAATAGCAGATGTGTTTTAATGTACGTTGCTCTTAAGCACGAATTTTCATTCTCTCGAAACATTTCTCATTTAGATAAGAAGAAAGAAGAAGATTTTATTCTAACAGGCCAGCCTAGGTGCAAAGCATGACGTAGGTAGGTTATTTTAAATGTGTTTTATGACATTAATAGTCTAAAATACACGGTTAAATAATAATCTCATAACCCCAAAACTTTTCATTTCATTATTCTATTTTCAGAATCATTGTATAACTCCAAATACTTTACAATCAATTCACATTAAACATTCGAAGGTGCCTGCGGTAAGACGCAAATAAATCCTTAATTTCACGCTTGCACTCACCAAAGATATGCAAATTCAATTTGTTCACAGTTGACAGAAAAATATAAATCAAAGCGAAGTGCGAAGATCTTCGTATTCGATTAAATGAATATCGTTTGAAGATGCGAGATCGAGAATCTTTTGTTTACATGGGTGAAAGGCAATTATTGGGTAAGTATTAAAACGTGATACATAGTACCTTGTCAAGTAAGTTTACTCCTTATCCACATCGATGAATTAGATTTGGGATGTATCATTCTGTCTTCAAGCGTTTAGGACGTTTTTTATTTGAGTTCCGTTCTATTTACTATTGAATGTCGAGGTTTCGACTGTATGCGGTTTTTTATTGACTGGATTTTTTATCGGTTGTAAATTGTTCAATGTGCAAAAATTAGAGAAATATTTACTTTTAAATGTGTGATTTTTCGTGGAATTTATTTCCTAGAATTTGAGCCAGGGTCCTCCTGAAAATACGGATGAAGGAACTTCGAGTTGTAGTGCGGGATTCCTTCACACGTTCCAATCGGTGCTCGAGTAACCAATAGCACTCAGCCCTGAGCTCTCCACACGTATTCGTCAGCTGAAGAGTGTTTCTGTGAAACAAGTGAATGTAGGCGAGTTTATTAGAGGGGTCCAAGTAAATAGCCTCCACTTGAGACCAGGCTTCAATAAGTCTGAGGCACCCTAGGCTCCTTGTAGACTAGCCAGTCTTTAGCATAGGCGTGTCATTTCCATTGGATAATTATCTCATGCCGATACTAAGTAGAAGAGTGAAAAGATAAGTAGTTAAATGAACACTATTCTGCTACCATTTTAATAGGACTTCAAAAGATTTCGTACATATTTGATTGCGTCAACAAATAAACGACTTTTTTTGATGATGCAAGACCCAATTGACGCTGTGATTTGAAATGTTCGGCTTTCAGAACAAATTAATTCAGTATGAAATGATTTTTAACTCATATTATCTTTTTCCCCCACCTTTACACTTATTGAAAGTGGTTGAAGTACGGAGAGATTAGATTATGTTGGGTCGTGAGTGAGTGCTCACCTGTATTGGGATAACATCTTGTTTCGATCGCCCTTCCGCTTGACGAAGCGTGATGTTTTCGGCGTTACCATCCAATATTATGTTTTGTAGCGACTAGGTTCTTAAACGGCTAGCCTATTATTTTGTCATCAAGATTTAATCTATTAAACACAGTCAGATAAACAAAATGGTATTTACATCAAGATTCTGAGCTGTTATAAGGGCACTATTGAATTATTGAATACATGGTACCTGCCACTGAGGTTTGCATGTAAAAAATAGTGATGTTAATAGACTTAAGTTAAGATAGTTTTATCATCATTTATAAGAAAGAGGGTTAGTGCAGGGTATTCGCCTCGAAAAAGAAGTTGTAATAATAAATAGTAGAATCTAATATTATTTTTTATTGCTCATCGTCATCGTATATTATATTTGTTGAAACCTAAATTCCTATAAGTAAGTCCGTCATGCCAAAACAAATTCGTCCACTTGCAAAACGAAGATACGGCGTACAGAACATTTATCAAAACCGTATACATGAAAAAAAAAAACCATTACTGTGCAAACTTATTCCGAGCCAACTAAAAAGTCCCAAAGTTTAAATTCGAACACCCATTATACTGAAACACTGATATACATAGTATAAAACTGTTCGTATAATAACACTATTCAAGTGTCCAAGTTGGCAGAGTTCATCGACGTCAGTTGGACAGTTGAGACTTAGCGCACAGTTAGGACGCGCCTCCCAACTCACAACTAAATCCTCTAACTATTCACTATCCATCCCCACATTTTACAACAACATTCACCCTTAATCTCACACACTTAAAGCCTATAATCCCATGCACAAGGACTTGTTTTATGTACAACTCATCTCATTAAACCGCACGTAATAAGGTCTTAAAACCATTTTATAGTAAAAAGTCGGTTTTGTATACAGTTTGAAATTCTAAGAATTTTTTGTTTAAAATAATGAATATATTTTTCGTGGTGCTGCGAGAGTTTCATAAAGTGGAAAATCCTATTTTCACCTTTTCATGTCGTAAGCACTTGATTGGAGATGTGAATACGGTTTTAAATACCTACCTCCAGGAAAAATTAATTAAATATCGGAAATACTAAGAACGCGACCCTCAAAGTTTTTATAGAATTATCTTTATAAAAAGCAGGAACATCTTTAATTTAGCATCGTTATAAATTGCAACTGTAGTTGTACAACAAATTGAGTGTTGGCTCAGTCTAAATTCAGGCTTAGGTTTCTAGAAATGTCAACAACATGAATATTGGTAATGGTTGTAGTTATTGGATGTTTTAAGTCTTAAGCGAATTATTATTACAATGTTTGCATGATTTGAAATGGGAGGGACGTGCGTTTCTCAGAAGGAACCTGTAAGCTGCTGCCTATTTGAGAAGCTGTTTATTCTTGGTTTTGCAAAACGTTAACTCAACACAGAGTGCTAATTTAAGCCTTACCTTTGCGATAAACAGGAATTTACCAGGAGTTCTGCTTTCAGTTTAGAACGTCAAGGTGTAATTACTTAGTTTATCTAATTTTAGTTGGCTTTAGAGTTGTAATTATATAGCGCGGCGTAAAGGGGACAGCATAGTACACTTCTGATTTAGGGTGTGATACGGCGGGACCCCTCAGCAGCTGTCACGAGCAGACAGCAGACCTAAAACTCTTTCTGTAGTAAGTACTAGAGATTATGCTTCATTAGATTATTCATTCCTAAACAGTGTTTCAGATCTTACCAGTAGATTTGATTAATAGCATCTGGTGCCTGCAATAAAACTTACTGAAGGGTGAGAAGTGATTACCGTAACATTACTAAATGAAATTATGTTCGCATGATTAAGGATAATCTTTGTTGTAAAAAATGTTTGGCGAAAATGACTGGCAGTTTGATTAATGCTGCCTCATTCTAGTTATAAGAAATATACTCGTTGTTTTTTTATTTATGATCTTTTTGTATTCGGCTATTGTCTGCTTGAAGGGTGAAATGGATAGAGGGAATTCTATGTTGCCAGTAGGTGTTTCTTTTACAAAGTGGTTCGTTCGCTATACAGTTAGAGCTACATAACAACCTGTGGCGTTATACGTTTTTTCGGAGTATTACTAATCATTTTATAAACAAAAGTTGCAATCTTACAGACGTATGTCATCATGGAATCCCTGCACCTTGGGTGTGCCGGACTCGCTAATGTTTCTCTCGCGGCTGTTGTTCTGGGTTCGCGGTAGAGTTCGAATTTCGTAATCATAGTAGTGGAATCTTCGGTCAACTAAGTGTAATGCTCGTAATTAAGTCCCATTACTGAAGGATGGGTGGTAGACAAGCATCACCAGCTTTTGCATGAGAGGCAACTGAGGTAAGAGAACAATCACCATAGAGGCTTGATAGCTTTTAGCTTGTTAATTCTGTTACATGATTTTTACGCAGAAGGAACTCTCCGCGTTTGAGCAAATCAGGAACTGCCACATATTATTTCCAAATTGATCATAATTGTTATCAGCAAAACAAAAAGCTTAGGGCTCACACCTTTGTCACTTCCTACAGTTTCAGTTACATTTAGCTGTCAAGTATATCCTCAAAGCAAGCAAGTCATTAGGCAAGTTGTTATAATAAGTGCCAAGTAAATATTTTAATTAAAGCGCTAAAACGTGCCAGGATTTTGCACAAAAAGCTCGGCTAAGACCTACGTTCTTATGCATAATTCTGTTCTGTCTGAGAGAATTTGTTAATAGCGGAATTATATGCGAAGCCTTAATGTTGAGTCTTAGTCTAAACTAGAACGTATGTGATGGAAGGTGCTGTGCATACTTACTTGATATTGTACCTAGTAGGTTTTCACGGGGTCGATAACCTCGGTGTAGCGAATATCTCTTTTAGGAGATATGCATTAGAACATATTTAATGCCCATAAAATACATGTTATAGCTTAAATTAAAACTTAGAGAGTTGGTATCTACAAGTATACTAGGTTCGAGACTTGTATGTTGTATTAGAAAAGTAGCTCTCGAGTTTCAATACAGAATAATGAATGTACTAAAGTATTATTTTACTCGATAAGTATTTTATGTTCACGACAATTTAACAAAGAGTTGCCTCAAAGTTGTTAAAGCCCCTTATGTTTACCAAAGTAGACTAATAAGCCGATTAAACAAGGATCTTTTCATCGATACTGCATGAAATAAATAAATTGAAAGGCGACTGCTATGTTTGTGATGATATTTAAGAAGATATTAAATATCTTGTATATATGTTTTATAACAGGCAGACTTGTAATAGTACACCTACATTCCGCAAGTTATGTCGTAGCTCCCAATTTAGCGCCTATTGCCGTTAACCGAGCACAAGTTTAGACTCCGTGCTGTTACTGAGCATTTCCTAATGGAAAAACACAATCCAGGAATCGGACCCAGGACCTTACGCTCAGTAGTATTATGCAACCTAGATCAACGAGGCAGTGTAAAGACGTTATAGAGTTGTGCAAGTTTTTACAAAAAGGTAACTGATGTCTTCATACTTTTAGTGATGTAATTTTTACATATTTTCGATGAGATGGGAGGTCGTTAAGTAATTGTGGCACATATCCCTCGCTATTCACCGGAACCGTCACGAAAGTAACAGGTAAACTTGATAAACCCGAGTAAGTGTCACTTAAGTAGTAGTCCTTTTTGGTGTCCCATTAGTGTCCGGTTGAATTGGCGCGTGTATGTGAGAAGCGTTTGAAATGTATGTACCAATGTATGTACGTTATAGGTTTCAGGTGAGTTAGTAATAATGTTGGACATTGGTTCACGTCCCCTTCCCTGGGGGCAGACGTGATCGGTTTACGAAACAACACGTGTTTTCCTGCTCTCACACCGTAGCGAGCACTTCTATCAAGTATGCCTAATATCTATATAGGTACCTTCTATGAAGTATGCTTGAGCTCTATATTTATTTTCGTTGACTATTCCTTTCTTGTGTTTCTGACAAATGTTTGTTATACATGTTATGTTACATCTGCAAGTTAATATGAAAATATATTTTCTTCTTCTACTAAAATGAATTGATTGTAGCTAGAATTAATAACTTTTGTTTCACTCTGCAAGTCTATCTCTTTCTCTTTCATATTCTCATCTAAATATGATTATGTTTTGTGAACTGTTATCATATATAACACTAACAAACACGGAAGAGATGCTGATACAGCCAAGAGAGAGCAACCTCTGTGGATAGTGAATGTATATAGGGTGACCCGAAACAACGATTTAGTTTAAAGTAAAAGTGGGGTAATATGAGAAAAGATAAAATAAAAATGTAAGGTGAATTGATATTTAACTGCTTATTTTTTAACTGGGCATGTTTGGAGCCTCTTTCACCGTTCCAGTTAGCATTTTTATGACTTTGGCAACCACTGATCTACTTTTTAATTTGAGTGTATTAAACACTATACTCAACCCGTGACTTCGTCTGCGTGGACAATTTTGGCCTTTTAGCAGCCCACTCTTAAGATCTACGTTAAATATTGGTGAAAGAAATTTTGGAAATTGGATGGATACTTCCCGACCAATAATTGGTAATTTAGATCTTAATCAATTTTTTTTCAGCCTATGTTGGCCATTGCAGGGCAAAGGCCTTCCTTTCATTCTTCCATTTTATTCGGTCGTGGTCTCTCCTGTAGGCAAGCAGGTCGTCATGTCACCGTCCGCGTCGTCTGGGTCTGCCGCGATAACGCCGTATATTTTGTGGAACCCAGTCGGAATAAGTTTTAGCCTATAAGACATTGGACATGCAGCAGTCCCATGTATTCAATCTAATGTCACTGTAAAATTATCCCTAGTACGATAGTAGAGGACTAGGTACCTCGTACTGTAAATTAACAAAGGGATTTAAAAATCTAAACTCATTAATAAATAATGCTACACGTATAATAAATAAATAGTTCAGGTCGGTGTAACAGCGGCCCGTTTACTCGACCGACCGGTGTTAGCACCGCATTAGCTTCGTACGTTCATCTCTGTCCTGAGAAATTCTCCACTTTTCATACTATATATCTATTTATAAGTGTATGTTAATAAGGACACACGGAAGTTTAAATAAACTTTGCGACATTGGCACCTCTAGCTTTTGAAATGTTATGCATTCTAGCAACATTTATTTTTAAATTGTTTGTTTTAATTTTTTCTGTAGTGCGTGGGCAGGTGGCTTAAAATGGTGTGTGTTGAAGACAAACTGCGTTAAAAAAAGCTCCAAAGAAAAAAGTATGGAATCATCGTGACGTCATCATCATAATCGCGAGAGGTTGTGGGGCTCGTAGCTATGCGGCTACCCGTCAGATCAGTCGATCTGTGAGGTTCACCGTGCCGTGCTCACCGCGGTCAGTCTTGTGATGGGTGACTGTTTTCACATGTCGAGACCCCACCGTGCTTCGGAAGGCACGTTAAGCCGTTGGTCCTGCGCCTGATCTCTCTCCGGTCGTGTCGGTCCACCGTCCCATCAGATTATGAGAGTGAGGGAATAGGGAGTGCACCTGTGTTTGCGCGCATACTTGTGCACTATAATATCTCTTGCGCAGATGGCTAGTCTCAGCTGAGACAGGCCGCCGTGACCGAAATTCGGTCAGAAGGACATTATTATTAATCGTGAGAGATAGGTATAGTAATTATAAACAGCGTCAATCGTCATGTATTAAAGTACGGGTACTTCTAAAATAGTGTATGGTATTCACGTAATAAGACTGAATATTACATTTAATTATCATACTCGTAATATTTTTTGATTATTATAAAAACAGAAGTATTAAATACTAAAACCAAATCATCAACGCTCCGTAAAGTAACGTTATTAAATCACATAAACATAACATCACGCCTGTATTCTGCAGAACGGTAGGCACAGGTGTATAGTACACCCACATTTCGCCAGTCATGTCTTAGGTCCAATGTAATAGGGAGCGAGTCTATTGCCATTAGGCACCGGGCACAAATCTAGACTCCGTGCTGCTACTGAGTATTACCTAATTTAAAAACCCAGTAACACTGCCTGACCCGGGATTCAAACCCAGGACTTAAGGCTCAGCGCTAACTTAGCGTCCACTAGACCAAACAAGATCCCCAAGCCGCTTGCCAAGCGTGGGGATTATGGCAACCCCTCCCAACTAAGGGGGAGGCCTTTGTCCAGCAGTGGACTTTTCCGGCTGATGATGATGAATGAATGAGACCAAACAAAATGGCACTCGAAAGTTAAATCGTAAGTGAAAACAATTCGTATATTTGTATGAGAAAAAAAAAACCTACAGAGTGGCTTATATTAAACGCTGCGCAAACGTGGAAACTTTTTTCTTGAGTCGGATACAAGCTACCAATGAATATTTGATTTATATATAACCAGTATGAAATCATCCACTCCCTGCGCAGACGTAAACATATTTTTTAAATACGGTTTCCTCCGATGGTGTGCCGTGTCGGTCACAAGAAGTATTACGTTTGCCTAGACCCTTAATAGGTACTACACAAATTGATAAAGACTGTCCGACGACAAAGTAATCGAACATAATTCAATTTCCAAACACGTCTGTCTACTCTAACTAGAGATGGCTCGGCTAGATAATCCCGCGATTCCCGCGTAATTACGGAACCACCAAATAATATGGACTATATTACAGTGTAATCTGTTCGCCGGACTTAGTTGCTGTTGTCACGGAATTATACACGTGACAGTAGGCTTTGTCGATATGAATTTAAACCCTTTAACATCCCTACAAGCTCAGATGATATTGTAATTGATTGAGACAATAAAAATGTTGCTATGACTAGAAACCATTTTAGAAATTAATTATTTAAATATAGTGTTGCTGACTACGTATGCACTAAAAAATAACAATTATCGATTTTTCGGTGGTCTCTACGAATCTTTCGTAGGTACAAATTTTGGATAAAGAGTTATTATTATTTTACTTTTACAAGGTACAATATCCTACGGTTATGCTATGAATTATATCTAATAGAACTAGGGCTGCATTTAAGTATTACGTGGCACTTAAAAGTCCGTGTGGATTGGATAATTGTGTGGAAAGTGTGGTGGTCATTGTTTGGCAAAACGAGGTTGTGCAATACACCTCCGCTTACCCCTTCAGGAAACAGTCGTGATTATATTATTCCCATTTTGAACTTTAGTAAGCCATACTAAATTCTATGGGTAGGTGAAAAGCCATTTGTGTATATAGTAACAAGTGGAGCTAATGTAATAATAAACAAATTCAGGCACAAAAGGCTTACGACGGATGGACAAACAGCGCCCCACTCAATATGCATGGCTATATCTAGTCTATTCAGAATCTATGTTTACGACAATCTGCCACACAATGTCCTACAGTTAGTTAGCCCCTTTGGAACGTGTTATATTGTCTGCAACATGCTAAATACTGAGGATTATGCCTGAAACTTAGTTTGGAACAAAGAACGATTAAACAATGAGGAGTGACGATGCATGATTAGATAGCAAATCAACCAGCATTAAATATCTACTCATTTCGTATTAAATAATACCTAGTGGGACTATTGATTGTCTTGAATGCAGGCTGTTAATTCGGTCACTGGATAGAAATAACTCATAGACTGGAGACCGAACGCATTGTAGGTAATCAGTTTACCTTAGTTCTTCTCTCAGACCAAATATATACCCTTATTGGATGCTACATCTATTGTTCTTCTAGTGCAACTGCATCATTACGTTTCATAAGCACCTGTAATCGGTTTATATGGAATATGCATTTTTGAATTTGAATTTAAACTAGATTAACTTGCTTTACTATTGTAACTAATAGTCTTTGCATTTTCATATATACGAGTATATTATATATATTTTAAAACGTCGCCCTACACTAGGAATTATCCTGTATCGTGGGTGCGTTTCACAAACATGAAATATCACATACACAAACACCTAGACTCGGGACAAACATCTGCGGTTCGCACAAATATTTTCCCCGTGCGGGGCATCCGCAATAAACCCGCAACCCTTAGCGCAGCAGTCCACTGCGCCAATCAGGTTGTTCAAAGATTATTAACTAACTACTTATACTCAATCATTCAAAACGGTGGAACCAAAAAAAACTAAGATAAAAATAGTTTTATTTCAAAACTACATAAAATTTATATATTAGTAATACAAATTCTTTCCGCATTCCGAAAGGGTCAGTAAAGTGTAATAGTTCCCCGGTCCGATCGACCATCTGTCTCGTCGAGTAGTTAGTGAATGGGTTGTACATTCTAAGGTTCTACGCTTGATTTTATTGTACCGGAAAATATCGAGCACTGGCCGGTATAATTCTTTCGTAAGCTCCTTTATTGGTATTACATTTTTCCTTTTTCAGTGGATGGAACGTAGTTTGCTTTAGTACAGACACTTGAAAATTTTGATGTCCATTGTTCTGTTATTAAAGGAAAATTCGGGTCGGTTTTTTCGATTACTTTTTTGGTGGCAAGTATAGTAAACTTTTTAGGGTTTCTGTAATATTTTAATGTTTTAGGATATAATATACTTTTCAGGCAATGACTGGATGCATAAAGCAGCAGACCGGGCTTTGTGGCGTACATTGGGAGAGGCCTATGTCCAGCAGTGGACTGTAACGGGCTGATGATGATGATACTTTTATAAATAATAATAATAACAGCCTATAACTGTCCCACTGCAGGGCAAAGGCCTCTTCTCGTATAGAGAAGAATTGAGCACTGATCACCACGCTAGCTCACTGCGTGTTTGCGATTTCAGATAATTAAATTCAGGTTTCCTTACGATGTTTTCCGTCACCGTTAGTCAGTGGTGTCTTAGAATATCTAAGAAAGTATTTATGACATTGAAAAAGTCACATTGATACTTGCATGGGTTTGAACCTGCAACCTCGTGCATAGAAATCCGGTATGTCAACCACTAGGCCACCACAACTTTTATAAAGGTCAATGTTAAATAAATTGTATGATGAAATATGTCCTTTTTTGGGTCTTCTTCTTCAGCTTAGCCAGTCAATGGCGAATTAGAACCTGTTTTGGGTGATTATCAACATGTGCATTACAAAACTTCAATAAGTATCCTTGTTGCACTATCCTTAAGTTTAATTTATATAGAAGTACCTGGGTAGTAATATAGTCTTCGAAATAGATGGATTCGCGGTCAAAACTTGAGTGCTTTAACCTATTAAAGAACCTTACATCATTCATGAGGTAACTATGTAAACGGATTTTTTGTGCCACTCGAGCGAAGATATGTATTACATTCTTTTTGGTCTATGGTATTACGAAGTTCGAATAAAAACAAAATTGAGCATGAATAAAAAATTGAGATAGATCCGAATAGGTCACTGACCTACACTGACTTTAACACGATTTAAGATGACATTTGGCACGCATGTGTTTTCGCTTGAAAAAAATGTTCTAATGATGTTCGTCCATTTTTTTGACGAAGCTTCTTAGAGTAGAATAATGGGTCTAGTAATTTATTTTGCTATGACCGTGACAACCTCATTTGTTAGAACCTTTTTGAAGTGTTTTAAATTATTTTATTTCTTATTTATTCGTTTGTGTTTAGATATATTACACAAAACCCTTTTTTTACACAAGAATGTTAGTGTTATTAGGATTACCGCAATATTATGTTCATATTCGACTGAGCAGCTTTCCAAAAAATTGTAAAAGTTGTTCACCTTAATTAAATTATCGTTATGGTTTTACATATCCGCATAAGGATCCGTGGGGGACATAATTTTAATTGCCTTAAATATAGATTAAGAAAACGAGTCCCTTTCCTCGCCGGGCAAACAGGTCATAAGAGACAACTTAACCTGAAGTGTACTCAATGCAAGGCAATAGGCTACCTACTATATACCTTTATATAAAATATACCTACCTATACCGTGACTAAAATGTGCTTACACCTATAGATCTTTATAGTTCCATTTTGTTTGTGTCTGTGTTGTTTCTTCTTCCTAATTCCTAGCTATATATCGGAAGTATAGAAAAATGGGCGTTTAGGGTTATCCCATAAGAGAGACCCACAAAATCCTCCGAACGTGATGTTCTAATCTATATAGTTTAGGGTACATCCACATACTCCTGCTTAACCCTCCGAGGAATAGGCGTGCTTTGCGCTAACGTTACGTTAAAATAATAACATCCTGTAACAGAAATGTACGAGATTATTAAAGCGCTCGGTACATTCAATATAATAGATTAATCAACACTGAGCACAGCTACACATTCGGAATTCCGCCTCCCTAAACAATTTCGAATGCTGCATGACAAGGAATTACTGTTACCAAGTTAATTAGTAATAATTTCCTGCTGAACAGCATCTAACACTGATTTGATACAACGGCAGATTCTGAGCATTGCAGTTGTAGTATGTGCGTATTTTGTATTATTTGCATATTTGCAGTATTTTTGCTTCGTTTGGCCCACGTTTTAGCCCCATTATCAAATATTCCAAAAATTTCATGGTTCGTCCTATTATAAATTTGTTTCATGTTTCGCCCCTCATTACTTAATAGATTCAAAGTACAGTTAAAAATACATTAGGTGTATTATTAGATTACCGGCATGAGCCAATAGGCACATGGAATAGGTCATGTCGTGGTGTAGAGATTGGTCAGTCAACAAGGATAGTAGCGAGGTTGACCGTCCAGGGTGCACAAGACGTACTTAAGTATCGTCACTCGTGGAGGCTTTCTACTTGCACCCCAGAGCTCAGGTCAGATACTTTAATTGTGAAACCTTAAGCTGGGTCCTCAAACTCTGCCAGGCAAACGTTTGGACCGGAACGGCGTCACCCTAAGTCCCACGCCGTCTCTTATAGCAATGAGAAATACACTGCTCAGGGTTTGTTGTTTTACAACGGGTAGTCCGCCCGCTCTCCTCCTGGGGTTCGGAAAGTTCATAAATTTTATCCTCGTTCTAAAATAACAGGTTCAAGTGCAGCACTAGGCAAAAGTTATATCTACTCTACCAATAATACAATTAACAAAGCACTCTAATTAACATCAACTGCAACGATGCCTCTAGCATATTAATTAATTAATGGAACATAAGCCACAAACATTACAATACGAAACTAAAAACAAACCTGGAACTTAGGGTTTAGTCTCTCACTCTCATATGGCTGGGACAAAAACGAATTTCCTAACATCGCCGTGGCTTAGCAAGCTGCTGTGGTTTGTTATAAATAAATTTACAACTTTGTTTAAGCTTTGTCGAACGCCATACTTTGGCTTAGCGGTCAAATAACAGGATACATAGGTGGATTTACTTAGTTTTCGGAATATAGAGAAGGGATGTGGTGTGTTTAGTGACGATCAATCTCATGCTCTATCGTGTTGAAAGAACGAAGATATAATTTTTATGTTGGCTACAAAAACGAGACGCGTACAGGTCAACAAAAAGCTTGGTTAAAAAAAATCCTAACACATCCTTTAACGTACATATAGCGTGTCAACATGACTTAGTATCAGGGTACGCCCTGCGATGAATCGTCTTCCAAAAACATTATACTAAATAAATTATAACTATGGGCCCAGTGACCTAGACCTAATAGACCTGTATACCAAGATCAAAACACACTGGAATGCCTAGCCTTTTGTTAGGTCTCAGAAACCAGTCATGCAGTATTCAACTGGGCGAGACTAACAAACAATGCGTCAGATAATGTTGCAAACAAACACATATACAGTTTCTATTCTCTTACTCTCACAGGAATGCCAGAGCGACACGACCGGAGAAAGATCAGGCGCACCACCAATGGCCTAACGTGCCTTCTAACCACGAAAAAGCCTCGACATGTGTAAATGGTCACCCATCACAATACTGACTATGGCCAGCACTGCTCATCGCAGATCGACAGATCTGTTTATTAACTTTGTAGCTACAAGTCGAAGGCCTATAGTAAACTGTGAGAAGAAGACGAATGTCCAAAGCCATCTCAAATCAATACCTCTCTTGTGACTTACTACTGAATTCACGTAAAGACGATATTCTAAAGATACACCTCAACCACATTATACTTATTAGAATTATAATGCGCGTGTTTCGTGGTCGAATATTCTATGATCAACATATTACGATTACATTTTGCTTAGTGCATACGTAATTGTATACGATACCTACGCGCAATAATCCATCTTAATTAGTTAGCGTCTGCACTATTTAGTTTCAAGATCAGTGGTATTATTGCATAGAGGTGAATTATATTACAATCGTAGAATAATGTGGACTAGTGTTTTGCAGTAAGCGTACTAAGTACTAATAGGTGACGATACTCGGTACTGTACAAAAAGAAACATTTCCGAACGCGAACTGTTAATCGGACAATCGGACTTTTCGTGCACCGTTCGAGAATCATCAAACCTATACAAGTTAGCGTAAGATAAATTGTCATTTTTTGTCTTAGATAAGTTTTAAATAATAACAGTAAGTTTTTTAGGATAATTACTTTAATTCTGGGTACCTAGGCATTGCCGTAAAAACCATTGTATGCGCCCTGTGTGCGCCTGTTTAACAGCGCCCTTTCTTTGTTGTTTGTGGTCCTGTTATGGTCATTTGTACGCCTCTCTAGGGTTGGCTCTTTGTGCCTGGGCACCGTTGGCACCGCCCTATTTACGGCACTGTACCTAATTACAATTATATTAGTATTAACAATGTTGGTGGTCATTTCTACGCCTCTCTAGGATTAGCGCCATGTGCCTGGGTACCGCTGGCACGGCCCTATTTATGGCACTGTACCTAGTTACTATTAGTTACTACTAATGTCGGATTGTTGCTTAGTAAATAGTGACCGAGTGAATTAAGAATCAAAGAGTATATAATCACTACGTTATTAAGTATATTTATATCTATTTTAATAATATTATAATTGCTAACAAATGTATGGAGTAGGTAGGTACTATTGATTAAGAAGTCATGTCAGTTCTCAAGATTACGTACCGGATTCGTATGCACCTAGTTGTATGTAGTTCCAACTCAGACTTGTGATACATTCAATATACACACAGTGACAGTTGTGCTTAATTTAGATAGTTTTTCTGAGCAAACAGTAAATAAATACAAACATATCAATCTATTGTTGGAAAACATCAATAATGTACAGACAGCCCCGTTAGACTTGATCAAAGTATACATTACAATGTTTGAATTCTGTAACGTTAGTTTTAATACAAAATGAATGAGTCATAGGACAAAAACAATAATAAAAAACAGGTAGAAGGCTAAAAATAGGTTACGACGTAGGTCTGCGAAATAAAGTATAATCAATCTGTCTGACCCAGTGAACAATTGGAATTATATTATTACTATACGCCGTTTTTACGGGAATATTCGAGAATGCCTGACTAGTTTTGAGCTTAAACAGAGCTCTATTCATAAGCAGCCAAAATGTTCTAGTCGGGCAATTTCGAATATTCGCGAGAATAAAATAATATTAAATCTCATGAAAGTTATTTTAGAAAAATTGGAACTATTACTGCCACATATTAATACACATACACAAAAAGGGCCTTAAATATTTTATCCAGAGATCAAATGTTTTTTATTAGGCCTACAAAAATACAGCACTGAAATCGATTGATTGGATGCAAACGGTTGTGGGTTCCTTATGTGAACATTAATCCCACAATGGATTCATATTCGTGGATACCATAGGTATTTGCATAGAATTTGGTATTTTTTATATTTCATGTTCCTAAAATACATGTCGTTACTATAAAGGTGTTCTAATCATTACCTCGTTTAAAAAAAGGTACATTTATTTATAGTATTCATGTCTTTTATTCAGTAACATTGAGGTATCCTCATTAAATTGTGTCACTGCATAGCACGACAGCGATGCCGTCACCAGCCCAGTTTAACATGCAGGTATCATATAGATAACATATCACTTACATTGTGTATGAATTACTTTTGATACTTTTATATTCATCAACTGGAGAAAATTGAACAAGATGTTGCAACTTTAAGTCCTTCACATCAATAAATACAATAATGCAACATAAATAGAGCCTTGTACTAATTACCAGATTGCCTCGCAGCGTGGTTCCTATGGTCTGTAATAGTATGCCATCCCCTGGCCCGTTATCTCTTTCCAGAAAATCAAATCAAATTGTTAGTTATTTAAATCAGGAATTAAATATGATTGTCAATAAATTCAAATAGCCAGTTCGAAATTGTTACTTTAAAAATACCGTTGAATTGAAGTTAAAGGAATCAAGTAAGTATAGGTAACTTGTTCATGTAAGCAGAGCCTCAGATACACAAGCAGAGGTACTAATAGCATATTTTAAAACGAATAGCAACTGCTAAGGAATATCGAATCAAGATAAAAAGCATAACATCGATTAGAAAATCACCATCGTGTAATACAGCAGTGTGACGACAAAAAAATCGATAAGCAAGGTCAAAATGAAGTCGGTAAAAATAGTTTTGATGATTCAGACGGTTCAAGGTCTAGGAGGGCCGATGCAATTATAAGGAAGATGCGAAGAATCGTGTGTCACGATTGAAGAGTTTGCGAGAAAAATACATTAAAGAAAATTATATTTAAATTTGAGCTAGCATAAGTGTTTTAGATTCAGAGTTGCGGGGAACCGGTGGATGCAAATGGTAAGTGGTCGTTCATTGTGGTGTTCTAAGAGGTCGTTGTGTCGTTCCTTGTTCAACAGTGGACGTCTTTCGGCTGATGATGATGATAAAGTGTTTTACCAGATTTTACTGTGTATCGGAGATGTATCGTAGAGGGTTCAGTAGGAAGGAACATATTGTAAATTGATCCATAACCGAGAGCTAGGCAGGCAATTATAAAAACTCAGTTTCGCTCGTTCCTTTCCAAATGGGGATCAACGGACACGATTTACTGTTTTTGCGAATAGCCTATCAGAGAGAACAATGAAATATTATGGATACACTCGGCTATTGATTTTTGATGTCCAAAAGGTTCAGCAGGTTCTTCAAAATATATAAGTTATACTACATACATATTAAAAAACTTTTGACGTGCGGTTGAGGATAGGTTAGCAGTGAAAACTCACTCTGATATTGGTAATATCTAGTTGTGCTACTGATTTACTTATATTTTTCTTGTGTTTGTGCTGTCATGTGTGCTGTGTTGAATAAATGCTATTCTAATTCAAAAGTAGTGGGATAAGATAGGCATTACTTACAAACAACATTAATTCTAGATTCTCATTACCATCAATATTTTATAAGCTCTGTGTAAAACTTTTTACTTTGAAAGAAATCTAGGACCAAAGTGAGAATTTATTGGGTATAACACCCAGACAAAGATGTTTGTCAGCAAAACTTTTCTGATTTGTCTACACTTATGAATTACGACTTTCTAGAGACCTAGTTTGGTCTAGTCTATCGACAACCTTCATTGTTGCAAATAGTAGAACTATAAATTATTCAAATATGAGACTGACTGGTAGTCAGCAGATTTTTGGAGCTATAATTCTTATTGGAATCAGGTCATGATAGAAGAATCTAAGAAGCCAAACTGGATTTGAGGTTCCCATAAATAGTTAAGCTGATAAGGATAGTTTAAAAGGCCAAACTAATAGGCATTTATTTATACACCACTCAATTTCCTACAACGATATAAACAAATGATCCATTAGGACCCATTTAAAATATACGTGCTTCCTTTCAGAGGTAAAAGCAGACTGACACTTCACACAGTTTAAGAAAAACAGTTGGAGAGGTAATCGATAAGTAAATCATCAATTACCCAGCAACAGAATGGACTCTACAAAGCCTTAAGATAAACATCACAGTCGACAGACGTCTCAGAAAAGAATTCAAAAGGCTTAATCGTTTTGGAGCTGCGAAAAAACTCGGATGACCTTTACAAAAAATACTGAGTGTTGACTGGTAATAAATCGTAATTCCTTGCTAATTAGGCAATGTGGAGCCTAGATATAATTTTGAGATATGCGACGAAAATTATGTATTTATTTAGACACCATTAAGAAACTTAAAATGGTTTTGTTTGAATGTAAGGCTGCGTCTTTATTACGCGAGTCTTAACTTTGAGGGTATTATTATGGTAACTAACTAACTAATAACTATATAATAAACCGACAAATAAGTAGTCTTAAAGATGATTAAATCTTGTAGGCTTTGTTGGTTTTGACTTCTATTACTATTATTAAAAATAATAATATTGAGTATAATATAATTATTCAGGACTATCTTAAAACAGGTAGAATTTAATAGTAGCGGCACGCTGGCATAGACTTGAACTTAAACCAACGGATGTAAAGACAGCAAAGTGCACCTACCCCAAATTGTTTCGATAGGTAATAAATAATACTTCTAAGATGCGAAATCTAAAAAATATAAATAAAAAGGTCTCGACGTTGAAACTTTGTGTTTGCTGTGTCAGCCGATTGTTAGCTTTTAATATTTAAAATAATGTTCGCACACTTCGAAGCGATAGCTAAATCTAATTTAGGTGTTTGTTCGGTTTAGTTTTATAATCATCTTTCTATCGCTATATTGAAAAATAACATTACACTATATCTAGTTCAAGGACTGGATAATGATATAATCGGTTTTTCGATGTTTTAATTTACGATATAACGCTTTTATTTTTCCTTATATTTTTGAATTTGGACATCCATGGATACTTGAACAATTCATCCCGTATTGACAATATCTATATGCTAATAAATCTCATGTTTTCTGATCAATATTTACCATAGATACATATATTTATACATTGCAACAACACGGTAGCAATGTTTACAATGCTTATGCAACTAGTTCAAGATTCTATAATCTGGAGCAAGCAAACTATGGCGCGCGTGCATAGGTGACGTGCGCCGTAATATTGCTCCCACAGGATTGATTGAGCATATATAATGTACGAACATTACATTACGGGTTACCCGCTGGGAATAAGTAGACAATAGGTAGATACTATATTGCTTGAATAATAGGTACTTACATTTGTGAGAAATTTATTTTTCGCTTGGACTTGGAAAGGACTTTAACCGCTTTGTTTTGGCGGCTCTTATTAGATGTAGGTCTTTTAAGAGATGTAAGATGAGTAAGACAGCTTGTGAAACTTATTGAATGATTGGGATTATTTGAGCATGTAATTTAAGCATATTTTATGGTACGCCTTAGTTATTTTTCGTCCTGTTATGAAATCAGCCTAGAGAGGTGTATCTATAAGCTTCCAGGGTCTCGCACTTAAAAAAGCTCCCTCTTCATTCCTTCAATTAGCTCAGCGTCCTCTTGCCAAGAAATTGGCGTGAAAGCTAATCAATTTGTTCTTAAATAGCATCAAATTTCATTAAAGTAACTTAATATCTATTCAGGGTAGTCCGCCCTAGATTATGGTAGATCTTAAATCTGAAATATCCTGCAATCATATTTTCAGATACAATTTAGGCAAGCGAGTGCTTCGTTATTTTTGAAGCAGCATTAAATTCAGGCGCTCCAGTTTATCTGTGTTAATTTAGTACTAAACCATTACTCCTCTGGATTTACTCGTGTGCCGTGACTGCTTTCCAACTACAAACTATCAGAGCGTTTGTGTCTTGAAGATACATCTATCTCTCAGAATATAGGCCATTTAAAGGCACAAATATTTTAATTCAACACTTGAACTTAGTACCTATGTGAAACCAAAACATAGTCTGCTAATCGTGGCTTAAAGCTAGATTTATTTTTGTTAAAACTGTTACTAAGTTCTACGGTTGATTTTCTTCGGTTCTTGTTCTTTGGAATTGCTGAATTTATTTGACGTGTTTTTTAGCTACCACTAATCGCATAAATAAAACGATCGTACCTGGTCTATTGTGATGTAACGTTAAATGCAAGTCATTTAGTTCAATTTACGCACCACAATTTAATATTAATTTCAAATCGATTGTGACCGCAAATAAACCTTGATTCTCAGAATATTGTTATAGCTTCCATTACTTTAGTTCTTGACTTTAAAATCTATACTGTGCAATTTAAAAAAATGGTCTTAGATACAATCATTAGCCGGTCATTGATCTCTTGCGCATGACTGTAATACATGCTTAGATAATGGTTTTAATAGTTCAACGGTATGCTTGTGCAAAGATGCTGTCATTTTGATGAGATTAAGCCCATCCGGGTATCAACGGCACTGTTTGGGTTGTGTCGCAAGGCATTGTTGTTTTAATGTTACTGATGTTAAAAATGAGAGCAACTCGATACATATTAAGGGTCATAGCCCATATATCAAATCAGAAAGGTATCATCACCGTATCGCCTTTCGCCTCACCGTCAAACAGGCGTCAACCTTACTTTAAGCACGTAACCAAAGCAGATTAGTTGCTCCGATAATAATTATGTCGACTATGGCTATGGAAAAGCGACGACGCGCGACGCTTCGCTTACGGTTCGCCGGTTCGAGCTTGTCCCTAGGCGAGGCGATTACGTTACGATTCCGATCAGTGTGCGTTGCAGTAAGGAGTTTCATACAAAGAATACTGCACGGCTTGAGTTGATACGGTGACGATCCCTTTCCGGGTTACTATGTGTGCTACGACCATTATATGGTTGCGAAAGTGAGTTTGTATGTCTTTCATGTCTTACTAGAGCAGAGGAACGGTTCTTTGGATGACAGAGATGGAGAGGCTGACTTTATAATATCACATTTAGTTACGCTTTTTAGATTTTTTGTTTCCAATGCATGTTTTTCTAGTGCAAAAGGGTTTTTATGATGGTAGTAAGAAAATAAATGATACTGAGTTTTTCAATAATCTGAGGATCTAGAATGATTTATAGGTAAGTTATTAACACCTAACATTCTAATCCTAACAGTAATGTCTGACAGTATAATTTAAAATGCCTTAACTCTTATTAATAGCTTTAAGTGTGATTTATTTTGCCCATTTTATACAAACATCAGTCCATTAAATGATATGTGTGCGCTGCGCGTATCTAAATCATTAAAAAAAAACAAATGTCAATAAAAAGAGCTTGGTGATGATTATCAAATATTAGGTTTACCAAGAACATCGGAGTCACTGACTTTAACATCGAGATGGGTTTAAATGTATTCGCTTTTAATCTCAAACCGCTAGTGCAGTATTGTTGTTTTTTATTGAACGATGTTGACGTAGTTAATTTATTGTTTTTTTTTTGTCTTGCACCGACATAAACATCACAGCTGTATGCCCAGAAGGCCCAGAGGGGGTGGCAGTGGTGCCCATGTAGTTTACCCACATTTCGCCAGTTATGTTATAAGTCCCAATGTAAAAAGGGGTGAGCCTATTATCATCTACCAGGCACACATTCAGACTCCATGGTGCTAATGAGAATTACCTAATGGAAAAAATCTTTGCCCGACCCGGGATCCCAACCCAGGATCTCATGCTCGGCAGTCGCACTGAGACCACTAAACTAACTAGCTAGGCATAAAGAAACAGTACTGTCGTCATAGTGTCTGTGCTTGAAACCAAAATAATACTTCATCAAACACGCTCACAATGTGCAGCATTGACACTTTATACCGTTAAACGTTCTAAAAACAAAACTTTGAATTTAAAAACAATTTGTTGTAAAATAGGTCAATATGAACTCTTGCGCGCAATATTTAAATGTCGAACATCTCCTTACAAAGGCAAACGTATATAGGTACGAATTGTCAATTTTTAAAACCTTTCTTGTCTGACCGGTTGTCAAATTCTGGACATTTTTGCAGGTAGAAACAACGAAACCATAATATATGTTAATAATTACCGTATATTAATCACCGAAAATACTTTATTCAGCAATTAATTAAATAAAATAAAAAATTTATAACACTATTAAAAATATCGATCGATATTATTATGGAGCTCGCGCGTGCAATCTACTTACCTAATAAAATAATTGATGTCACTGTCAGTTCATGTGTTTGGTACAGATTGAGAGAAAAAATGCTGACTACGACTTTTTATAACCTACTTAAAGAATGCCTAATGAGCTAGTTAAAATGATACAATGTTGAAAAATATAATTATGAGGTCTGATCTGTTCTGTGTTCATTTTTTTTTCGTATTTCGAGACTATATCACAGTTCAAATGAAAAGATGAAAGTTCAAGTTTATATAAGTCAGTTATTTAATTATAGCCAGAGATCAAACTGCGGCGAAAATCTGACGGTAATGATACAAATGTTAGCCTTTGTTAAACTCTTTGCTTAAATACTTCAACTATGAGAAATGTCACAATTCTCCGGGCGCGTAATATTCCTAAAAAGAATTTTAAATTTTCGCTTCACGTATTAATTAAGATGATGATTATGTTTGACATTCAGTTAGACGATAGAGAACAAAGACAAATAATATTAATATTTTTGACCAAAGACTTTAACTACAAACAAAAGAGTGTCCGATTGTGCATATTAAAAATGACAGATTACGTCAATAATAATTTTTATCGATTAAATATTTATGTGCCAGCGCATGGTAGTGTGTGTAATGTGTTTTATTCATTTAATTAAAATATTTCTGAAGCATATTATATAAAAATATTAACTTCCTGCAGTCCTTCCCCATAAAAAATAAAACTGTGCCAAATCATATTCCTCCATTCGCGTAATTTTCGTAAAAAGGGTTTCCAAAGTTTTCGTTATATTTAGATTCTAGTCAAGACTCAGGTTGTTTTTGGAATCATTAGCACAAGTGTCATTGTGACTTTATCAATGTCATTAGTATCTACTACCGTAGGTACGTATCATTTTTATCTATTGTTATGTACATTTTTTTCCTGGGTGTTTCACAAACATGAATTTTCACATTTACCCAGACTCGGGACAAACATCTGCGAATCGAATTTGTCCCGTGCGGAATCGAATCTGCAGCCTTTAGCGCAGCAGTCCAATCGCTTAGCCATTACGCGAATCAGGTCTTCAAAGATCAAAGTGTCATTGGTAGAGCAGAGAAGAAACTCAGTATTTATTCTGAAGTACTCTGAAATACTCCGAAATATAACTGGTTAACCATTACCACACCACACCACACCAAAAGGAAGTTGAAACTGAAATGAAACCGGCTGAGAATCGTTTATAAAACAATTAAAAACATAGTAGTTACTAATTATATCGCTAACCTGAAGTGACAAAGAAAGAATAGTGTCCTTTCTGCATGAGAAAATACCTGAGTCCTGCAGTTCAGGTAATTGAGCAGTGTGCATCAAAAACAAAGAATTATTAAAACAATTTTGTCATTACATAAATTGTATCGAACTCATTAATTCTCCTTAAAAGTTATTTTAAGCCTCATTTTTTGTCAGAATGCGAAGTATGCATTCAATTATACGTATGTATAAAACCTGTTTAGATATTGCGCCGATCGCAAGGCTACGCATTCGCAGGCGCACGCTTATAATCAAGGTTGCCACCGTTTTTTTTAAAGTTCTTTACGTATACCTGTATAAATACCTGTTCTTTATGTATTTTAGAAATAATTTTAAAAATAGATTTGGGAACGGTTAATGGCATTTGGCTTGCCCCTATTGCATTGGGACTTAAACTGGCGAAAAGTGGGTGACTATTTGTGCACCTCTGCCTACACCTTCGGGGAAAACAGGCGTGATGTTATGGTTTATGCTATGAGGCTCGCGACTATTGAATTAGCGGTTAAAATATAGTACATTACGTACTTTATTAGTTTTCTTTACAATTGGCTGAAAAATAATACAATACTACTACTATAATATATTATAATGCAAGTGGCAACCCTAAATATAACCTTGACGCTTTTTATATGGAGCGAGCTTAAACGCATTTCTCCTTAAATTAGTTCGGCATTGGCTTGCAAACGTTTTATTAAACACTGTCCATTGAGATTTCTTCTGTGAAAGTTTTTGTTTATGGAGAAATGTCAGGTATACAATGTATGTACTAAGCCAGGAATTCTGATAGGTGGTATGGTAGGTATAAGGTATACAATGTCAGGAAATGGGAGCCTTGACTGTACTGCATAATTACTGAAAACGATACAAACACCAAGCCCTCAGCCATTGAACCAATTAAGTCATCGTTAAGAGATGCGCTCAGATATGGTACGCAATTTTTCATTAACATTGCGGCATAAAGAGATATTGAAAGAATAATGATCGCTTCAAGTGTCAGCGTGTTAAGTTGTGTTAAGTGACGGTACGCATAGGGGTGGGAAATTCACCCTGGTTCCAGCGTAAAGACTTCAGTACCCCGGCATTTGCCGTAGCGATCGGACGTGTGATCTGTGTTCGTTGTTCTCGCGGCCGCGAGTGCGAATTACGATGTCGAGTGTTATACGTAAATATAAGTGCGATTTGTGAGTGTTTTGTTGGAGTTCTTTTTACACCTGGAAGGAACATCACTGACGATTAAAATGTGAGTCAAGGTTCTTTCATAAAAATATTTATGGAACGTCCCAATCTGTCAAGACATAGGTCTTGCTGTCAGGATATAGGCTTGTAGGCCGGTTGCCAGATCTAACTGACGCAATGAGCTTTTCTCCTAAATTTGTATTCGACCTAATTTCGTTTGGGTTGATTTGGGTTTGTTATATCCGTCATAAAAATATCTAGATACCTAGTTAATTTGAATAGAAAGGTCATTTGTTTGTTTAATTCATGTGTGGGTATCTGATAATTACAATGGTTACGAATCGATCGAATATAACTATAACCATTTACGAATACATGTCAAAGGCAAACAATTTTTTGTTATTCTTCCTAGGTACCTTGTATCTTAGTAGATTCTAATGTTGCATAATTGTAAGATACATATCCTAGGCCCTAGAGAGTAGATCAATCAAATCAAAATTGTATCTACGTCTAATATAATATGTTAAGTATTAAAAGTATGCAATACAGAATCATAAAAATTACTTAATGTATATGTATAATATAATATATCTAATAACTAATAGTAAAGCTATTAATATGCCCTATATTTTAAACGATTTTTTTTTTGTTTTGATGTTTTGAATTGATGATATTTTCTAAAATTACCAAACTCCTAATTAGTGAATGTAAAAAATACGTCTTAAATTTATTTTTTTATGAAATGCCATAAATAAAATACACTTGACGCCCTTATAATAATAGAAATACAGATATAATTATATACTTAGGTATAAATGAAGTCTATTCAGACAGACTTAAGTACATAAATAAGCTAAGATCTATTTAAATTATTATGTAATTGTTTATTTAACCAACTCTTATTACTAGAGGTCACCCAGACGTCTGCAATAAAATATTACATCACGCCTGTATTCCAACTAGTGGTAGGCAGCGGTTTAAAGTAAACCCACCTTTCGCAAGATTTTTTGACGATGTCAATTTTCAAGGTTCCAATGTAATAGGAAGCGAGCCCATTGCCATTAACCGGGCACAAACACGAAGACTCGATCGCCGCAGGGAGTATGTCCTTGACCGTACCTAACAGTAATTGTAGCAAATCGATTTCCGCACTGGACAAAATATCCTGTCACGACTATTCTTCCTATCGTATGGTTGATGAAACAACCTGGTGTCAGAGTTTAAGCCGCCTGTTATTGGCCTCTGACATGGCTTTACACACCGTTGAAACATATCTCAGGTGTGCCGGTTTCCTCACGATGTTTACCTTCACCGTTTTTAGCAACTGATAACTAATTTACAGTACGCACATGAATTCGAAAAGACATTGGTGCGTGCCGGGATTTGAACTTGAGACCTTTAACTTGGCAGTCCAATAGTCGTACCACTCGGCTATCAGTGCGCTAATCACTGCTAAGCAGTCACGACTATAACCCCTAAGGTATATACTATTAATATAGATTCCATACCTATGTTTCTCCATTATTTTTCTTCCATTGAACTTTTAAAGACACTATACAATAATATTTTATTAAGTTCATTACCTACCGCTAAATCTGTGTGGCAAAATGTGGGTAGTTCATTGTGCAATTTTGCACATCTCTGGCTACCCTTTTGAGGAATGTAGGCGTGATGGTTTAAGTACATAATGATCAAACATTATTCTGGAAATTATGTTTCATCCTTTTGGTAACTACCGCCCATAGTACAAGTCATGATAAACATAATTTATACCTACTTTTTCCAAATGATATCCAGTACAATTAACAATAATTTCTCCTATAACGAAATTAATTGATTTATAATTACACATTTTCATAAACAACTGAAATGGGTAACAAGATCGTTGGAAAATAATGAATTAAGATATACTTATTACCTAGTAGTATTTTGAATTAACATAATATTTAGTAGTGGACTAAAATAGGCAAAATATTGTTTATATTAAATCCTAATTAAATTTAAATAGACTATACGTATTATCAAAAATCTAGTACGGTCAGCAACAGAAGAAGCAAATAACTGATGAAAAAAAACATAAACTCAAGTTATAGTCTCATATTAATTGTAGGAGAGTCCAAATGATGATCGAAAATATTTAACACTTTTTACTACATCATATAAATATTTATTACATTTTTGATGTAATGATGATATGTTTAAAAAGTTAAAAGTTCAGCTACTTTTGTGGTTGACTGTACCTATACACGGAACAAAACATAGACAATAAGTACAGGAGATATGATATCACAATTCTGGTTTATCTTAGGTACTCAATAATACATTTAAGTATATTCTAACGATAAGCTAAACAGTTCCTTTTGTAATATTATGGGATTATGGGTGAAATCACTGAGCAACGTACTATGCATGCAAATAATCACGCGTGTTTACCCTGAAGGGGTAGGTAGAGTGGGGTGTGAACATAGAGTTAGTCCTGGTGAGCAAAGTTCACGAATTTTAAAACTGGGTTACAATTGAAACTTATTTACATTATGTTCTAACTGGGTCTCGAACTTAACACCTTATTCTCTGTGATCATGTGTGCAACCATTACTGACCGTCGTATGAGTATTAATTATTTTACGCTAAATGTAATAATTAACAAACAGTCATTTATTTACTTGTTAATTGTATACCAAACTTTAGAATTATGACTTCTTATTTACATTATAACTTTTAAAAAGAGCTGTTGAAATGAATTGCTAAACACATAATAATTATGTATGTATGACACGGAACTAGACGTTTAAATATATTACAAAGTACTTTAAAACCCCATAGTATTGTTTATACAAGCATCAACAAAAACTAGGTACCTCATTCACTTCCACGGGTATTTGCAAAAAAATACATCAGAAAAAATATGTGCGTTTCAAACACTTGTCTTTTATTTGACTTATCATCTTGACTTTAAATTCTAATTTATACATTTCAATGTCGTACTTAGGTAGTGACCGCATGGGACTTCGTCTTTGTGAAGATGCTACTCTAGCTTTTCTAGAATATGGAGAACCAAGTTTCTATTTATCCGGGTTCATGTCTTTCTCGATTCTTAATGCCATGGCATACGTTCGTAAACAAGGAATACTTAAATTTTGAATAAATCATAATATAAGTTTACGCTCACGTCCGTCAGTCAGCCTAGAAAATGTTACAGGTTCAGGGTCATCACCATAACAGAACGTATTACGATCGGTTCAGTAGTTTAGACGTTATGCGGTAACAAACAAACATACAGTTACTTTGGCGTATACATACACAAAGTCTCGCCTATTTCCCAGAGGGGTAAGCAGAGACTACGGATTTACATTTACTAGTAGATTTGCATTTAGTAGATAATATGAATTTCCTATAAAAGGTTGTACGTATAACATGTATAGTACCGTTCTTATGGAAAACCGGCAAGAAATTCTTCGCCCCATTGTCTTATAAAGAAAAGTTAGTTATTAGACTTATTACCATTAAACGCGTGTCATAATGTAAACATGTTAATATGGGTGATGTGCGGAACTATTAAATATACATAAAGAACACACAAGTATGAGAGAAAACACTTCATAATATTGTAATCTATTCATTTAGTCAACCTTAACGAGTGTGTAACGTCGACGTCTAGAAAAACAAAAACAATAGAGGTACAACAAGAAGTTCTATTAGAACTACTGTCCCCGTACCATGAACTCTTAAAGCAGGACAGTTTACGTTGTGCAAGCGAGACGACGCATGACACTGCACGTAGCGGCGTCTCGCTTGCAAATCTTAAACTGTTGGTAAGGGGGCTTTGTGCAGTTACTTACATACGAACACAGAATCATGCCTGTGATACGGTAATACCCGAAGCGATAAGTAGTTCTCCTTTATTGAGAGATTTTTCACACCCATCAGTCTTTCGTTGCGTGTTTTAATTATAGCATTTACACATATTGTATGTTTTGGCACTAAGTGGTGTGACATGTTCGTATGAAATCCAAAAAATATCTTACGAGACACCTGTTATAATTTTATATGAAGTAATTGAAGTTCTTATGAAATAAGTGTCGGGACGAATACACAGTTTCTTAAAAAATCTTTATCAATTTATTGCAGCTTTTAAAATATATTTCTTCGGCCCGCGTCTGTGTGTTTGTCTATGTGATATTTCATGTCTGTAAAACGCACCTACGATACAGGAGAAAGTCATTTATGAGGCGTATATGCTGCGGGACATCCTATTCAATAGGCTCTGCTAAGGACAGTCGTCCCTTTGTATCAAAGGCTACCTATCTAATAAATGCTCGTCCCACTGCAGGGCAAAGGCTTTCCTTTCCTTTCTCCATTCCTCTTGGTCGTGAGCAGTTGTCTATGTGGCCTTATAGGAGTCAAGCTAATAAAATACATCATAATACCTAATATATAATTATTTAAATAAACACATAACCAACGTGCATATTTTTATTGTTAATAACAAGGTGTTAACCTCATGTCCTGCAGTTGGACAGCTATTGGCATGGCATGATAGAAGTAGGAAATCCTAGGTATGTAACCGGATAATGCCTCTGTTATAATAATTTCCACTGCGGCTAGTAGATACTTAACTATTATTGTAGGCACATAATAATGTACTTTTAAACGTTCAGCACGCTATAGTTTTACTACCTACCTAACATACAGCTATATACTAAACAAGAAATAAACATCCATTAACGCTCATCTTATCATAAATTAGCAGTCGCCACGGGAAGGCAGAGGTCGTGTGTTTTAATCCTGCTCGTGTCATTTTTCAGCTTCTTTATGAAGTTTGCACAAAAATATGTCTTGAGAATGTTTAAGATTCAAACCCGCGATTTATAAAACTTTTTACCATTGAGCTATCCGGGTCATTATCATGATAAAATAATGCGTAATTAACGGCCATTGTTTCTTGAACTTATTTGTTTTATTCGACGACCTGCATTGCATTTTATTTACTTTATTAATATTTTACTAATTTCATACCTACTTTATTTAATTAAAACGGTCGCAGACCGACTACATTCATTAAACTCATTACAGCTACTCACACATTTTTTATTGCAACTGAATTGAAATAAATAATTCGTACAAACATATGTCAACCACATTCTCTAGATCAGTAGTTCCCAAACTTATTTTTCTCGTGCACCACTTTCAAAATTAAACTGGTGTCGGTGGACCCCCTGCTGCTACATTCCTACCACATTGTTAAAGTCGACAAAAAATAAAAATTGTGTCGCTTCTGAGTTCCGTCCCTATATTCTGATAGGTTAAAATTTTAAATTTTAAATAAAAACGAAAAATGGTACATTTTATAACATTTTATTAATTAAAAGAAAAGAATTACAAAAAAATAATAATAAGGTAATACTTATAGGTTGTGGACATAATTTTAATTAATGGGAAGGATGTATTTGATGGAGTGTCAGCAAACGATCAATGTTTGGCTTTATTTTTGTGAGCAATAACCGCAAATCCCCCCGCTCTGTGATGTTTAGTTTGCTCCTTTTTTTTGTTAAGAGGTTTGTAACGGCACTAAAACTTCTTTCGACAAGGTATGATGAGGGAAAAGCTATCAAAAATTTCCTTGCGATTTCCCACAGTCCAGGATATTTTTCGTGTATTTCTGCTTGCAGCCAAAATGTTTGGTAGCCTTTTCTAAATTTCACCTTCAGCTCCTCATTGGTGCTTAGCTCAAGCAGCTCCTCTTGTAATAATACATTGGCCACTTCAGTTTCATCAAATGGATTTACGATCCATGGTGGTATATCCATCGTCAGCATATCTTCAAACCTGGTTTTGAAGTCATCATGCAGGGCACTTAAATGTTGACTGTAGGTATGGATATCCTCATCAATAGTTTCTACCTGCGACAAGTTTGGAAATTGAGATAATTCGCGCCGACTAATGTTTTGCTTCATAAATTTCAATTTCCCAAGAAAAGCCGAAATTATCCCCTTTGTTTTTATTAAATTCAGGCTGTCCCCTTGTAACTGCAAGTTAATATCATTAAATTTTTTAAACAAATCTGTCAAATACGCAATGTCTCCTTTGAATTTGATCAAGTTTTCTTTTAAATCTGGATCTCTACTTTCTAAGAACTCTAATACGGAATCGAAAACAGAGTAAAATCTCGTTAAGCATGCACCTTTCGACAACCAGCGTACTTCAGTATGTAAGAGCAGTCGTTGGAAGTCTTCGTCATTTTCGTCGCACAATTGAGCAAATAAACGCGTATTCAATGCATTGCTTCTAATTTTGTTGACAGCGTTTATTATAAAATGAAGAGATTGGTTCAACCTGTCACTTAAATGTTTCGCCACAAGATGTTGTCGGTGGATTACGCAATGAATAGCTGTAAGTCCTGGTATAATTCTTTTGAGATGACTTATAAACCCACGATATCGCCCTACCATTGCAGGAGCTCCGTCTGTTGCCACTGAAATAATGTTTGTAAATGGAATCGATTTTTCCGTAAAAAAATTACTCAGGACATTAAATATTGATTCGCCTTTAGTGTCAGTCTCCAAAGTTCTGGCAAATAGCAATTCTTCGTGAATTTCTTCCTCCATGATAAATCGGACATATGCTAATAATAATGCTTCATTACCGGGTAACGTTGACTCGTCCAGTTGTATAGAAAAATGACTTTTTTGCAGATGATTGCACAAAAAACTTTCGATGTCAGAGCTCATTTCATCAATGCGTCTTTGTACAGTATTGTTACTTAATGGAATTCTTTTTAGTACGTCAAATGGAGATTTGTGCAAAACAGTTTTTAAAACCTCTTCAACAGCGGGTAAAATTAATTGTTCTCCGATAGTGTGCGGTTTTCCAGATTTTGCTATTAGTAATGAGATATTGTAAGATGCCCGCAAGCCATCATCGTTACTTTGAGATGTTGAAGCGAACATGCTGTGCATGGTGGGTCTCTTTTCATATTTTTCCTTCAATGTTTGAAAATATTTTAAATCTTTACCCATTTTATCAGTATGACACCTTTTTAGATGATCTTCGAGCTTTGATGGTTTCATAGAGTCATTGCTTAAAACTTTATTGCATATTAGGCACATGGGCAAGTGTTTATCTGCCTCTGATGGAACAAAACCATATTTCAAATAATCGACACTGTATTGTCGACATTTTTTCTTTGCTGTAGCCATGTTTTGTATCAGTTACCTTCCCTGTAAAAAAAAATGTTATAGTAACCAAGTTTTTATTTGAATATAGGTAGCACAACGCAGCCTTTGTCAGCTTTATATTATTATGATTATCATTATATTGAAAAAGTATTACGGCTTGTAAAGGGACCAACTAATAAACCGCTAAGACAAGTACAGACTTTTTCACGAAGCGATATCAATGTTAAATACCTAATTTACCACAATTTTTTAATAGTAGAAATAAAAATTAGTTTACTCAGTATCGAATATTGATCATATTTGTGTAGGAAAAAATAAAAGTCGAAATCCCAAATTGACCAAAAAAGTGACCATAAAAACAATAACTAAAATTTCATTAAATCAATGAGTTCACGCGCTAGTAGTTTTATAAAACAGTAATTGCTCTGCAATATTGATTTTTCGGCCTTTTTAGAGAGGCAGTCCTCTCGTGAAAAAACAATTGAATAAAACGTGCTGTGTTTGTCTTCAAATCGAAAGAGGACAATTAAAATATCTGTAAGTTACTAAGTTAGCTATATACAATGTGTCCGAGCGATAAGACCGCCCGGCGTTTTTTGAATATTTGTACGAAATCATTAATAATTATATTTACATTTGTGACTTAGCGGCCTTAGTGATTTTATATAAGTAATTTTTTTTACTACATTTTAGTTTTGTCTAATGATTTTAATTGATAAATTATGATGTCGGCTAGTCAGTAAACAAAAATAATGGAAAAAGATGAACAAACTTAGGAAATATCGTAAAAAAACTGCAGCACGTCACGCGTCTTTACTTAATTTAATTTTGTACAAATATTCTAAATACGCCGGGCGGTCACTTATCCCTAGGACACATTGTATACAAGCATTTGTTATCAACCGACCAGTACACGAAACAAAATACTTAAGAACTAGGTACAACAAAAAAAAGGTACGTACTTACTTTTCTCCGGCACTAGGAACACTAATATAAATTTTCTCACACCTTCTTTTTCGAAATTCCGGAAACAAATAAATGAGCATGCCTTTTTTTTTTTTTTTTTTTTTTCGGTATATTTTATGTCGACGACCCCGAGGGGGGTCTTATTGGACGTAACCGGATAAAGGCGAGACTTCTGGAGCCTCCAGCCAGGCTAACTACTAATAAAGACTTTAAGCGATGCTACCGAGGGCGCCCCCTGCGGGACTCGAACCTCGACTCGGTGCATCGCTGACTAACATGCAAAAACAACAAGGGACTGCTGGATCTGGTTTATTATTTAGGGACTGTTTTATAAGCTAGAGCTCGGCCCCGGGCCGGCTGTACTAGGGACGGGAGGGTTATTTACGTTAATATTTAACGATCGCGGCGGACCTCGACGGCGAGATCTTAGTATTCGACGGCGTCGGTCGTGTAAAGTGTTGATAGTGTCAGGATTCAACCGTTGCTGGAGCAAGGTTGTACTATCATCTGGCTCATCGAGTACGCGTCTGGGACGCCTTGTTTTGGAAATCCGTGATGGTGTGTAACGGCCGGCCGTTACAATCAAGGGATTCGGGTGAGACTCGGCGGATTCGAAAAATCTGATACTTGCTTGCTTCATGAACTGCTTGATGGTAGGCAGTTTAAGATCACAGTGAAGCTGTGAGTTCCGCACGAACCACGGAGAGTCCGTGGCTCGGCGCATGAAGCGGTTTTGCAAGGTTTGCATTGTTTTTAAACGGGCATCGTGCACGTGTGCGAACACTGGACTCGCGTATGTCATTATAGGTCGAATGCACGCGGTGTAAAGTCTCACCTTACATTTAAGGGAGAGTTTACTGCGCGCATTGATCATGGGATGGAGACGCCCGAGAGCGAACGCGGCTCGCGCGCGTACTCGCTTTATGTGCTCTCGGAACGTGAGTTTGCGATCTAAGGTTACACCCAGATACTTGGCTTGCTGCTCCCAAGGGATTGGCTCGCCGAAAAGAGTGATCGGAGGGGGGAGAGAGGGAGCAGCTTTCCTCTTCGAGAAGAGGATTGCTGCGCTCTTAGTGGGATTGACCTCGATTCTCCATTTTCTGAACCACTTCCCTAGGGTTGTGACAGACTCTTGGAGAATGCGACCTATGGCTTCAGGCGACATGCCTGTATAATAGAGAGCCGTATCATCGGCGAAGAGAGCTAGCTGAGTGAATTTACCGTGAGGAATATCACTGGTGAACAGTGAGAAGAGAATGGGAGAAAACACCGAGCCCTGTGGGACTCCGGCTTGAAGCGGGTGAGGGGAAGATAGAACGCCCTCTATGCGATATCTGAAGGAACGATTCGACAGATAGTCCCGTAAGATGAGTACGAGACGGTCCGGCACTTCAAGTTGGTATAGCTTATATAATAAGCCATTGTGCCAGACCTTGTCGAACGCCTTCGCGATATCGAACAAGACCATACCTGTGTATCGGCCTCTTTGGAACCCTAAACTAACGTGTTCAACAATTCTATGGACTTGTTGAACACAGGAGTGTTCTGCTCTAAAGCCGAACTGTTCGTCGGGAATAAGGTTGTTACCGATGGCAAAATCTTTGAGTCGTGCCAGAAGGACACGCTCGTAAAGTTTCCCAATAGTCTTGAGGAGACTGATTGGGCGGTAACTAGTCGGGTCGGCTCTGGGTTTACCGGGTTTGGGGATACCTATAACTATAGCCTCTTTCCACACGTCCGGAAAGAGGTTGTTATCTAAAGCCGCATTGAAGATGGCGGTTAAAAGACCTATCAATAGAGGTGGGAATGACCTAACAACTTTATTAGTGATACCGTCAGAGCCGGGGGACCTTTTGGGGTGTAACCCTTTGATCAGTAAACGGACTTCGCCAATGGTGACAGGGGCGATTGGGAATTCTGGATCCTCAGCGGGAGGCAGAGCGAGTCTACGTTCGACTTCATTGTCTACTCTTTCGAGATGACTTGAGTCTACTGGTAGAGTGCTGGGCTTACACTGACTTTCTAAGCTGTCGGCTAGGCATTCTGCCTTCTCGTCATCGTCAAAGGCAGGGACCGGATTGTCGCGACGGATGAGCGGTGGCATCGGTGCCACATCTTCCGTTTTAAGCGATCTTTGGAGCTGCCAGTACGCTAAGTGCGTAGGCTCTAAACTTTCTAATAGCCTGTCCCAACGAGCTTCACGCATCTCACTTATGCGTTTCTTTACAGCACGCTGCATTCGACGCATGTGAGCGCGATTAGACTCGTTGGGAAGGGAGTCGAAGGCGCGTATAGCCGCATTCTTCGCCCTCAATAGATCACGCACTTCCGGCGGCAAGTACCAACGGTTGTCGTCAGCCTCTGGTACTCGCCGTGAACACTCGTTCAGGGCGGCCTGTACGTGATCCGTGAGAGAGTCGATCGCGGCATACGTATCGGAGGGGGAGCTAATAATACCTGGTATGCGATCTAGATGTACGGATGAGCTCGACTTGAGACGGTTCCCAAGCTTCGCCCAGTCCGTAATCACTTTAGTGGGAGGGGGAAGGCCAGCGTCTTGGGGACCTACCCGGGGCCCTAGAGACATGATAACTGGCCTGTGATCTGAATTTAATTCGTGAATAACTTCCATCGAACGCAACGAAAGGCTGACGTTCTTCAGGAGAGCTATATCTAATACGTCGGGTCTGAATCCTAACTGCGTAGGGAAATGAGTCGGTGATAAGGGACCTATTATATCGAATTGGAGGGAATTACTAAGTAAGTCCATATACCTTCCCCGCGGGTTACGGCAGTGGCTATTCCACGACTCGTGTTTCGCGTTTAGGTCACCTGCTATTATGACAGATGGGCCTAAGGAAAGCAGGACTTCTATATCGGAACGAATATCGGTTATGCCCGAACCGGACGCGTACGCGGATACAATATGAATGGGACCGTGACCGGTCAGACCTAGCCGACAGATAGAAACTTCTACGTGAGAAAGAGAGGGCGGGTCAATTGGTATGCAATACAGAGACTTCCTATAATAGATGAGAGTGCCCCCACCAGGGCCTCTAGTCCTATCATTGCGCACCAGATTGTAGCGCCCAATTCTAGGATCCCTCTTAGACGGGTTAAGGAAGGTCTCTTGTATTAGCATTATGTCTAATTGGTGATCAGAGAGGAACGTTCTGATCTCATCGCGTTGTCCTTCAACACTGTTCGCATTGAAGAACCCTATTTTGATCGATCTGGGCTTATGTTTACCTTGAACCGGGAGCATTACTGACCGGTAAAGGCACACATAAGGTGGGAGAAGTCGCTGGGCGGAAACTCAGCGACGAGGCGCGCGGATTCCTCTGCAGATTTGCAGAGGCTCATACGGGTCATAAGCAATGACCATTTGACCTTCGGATCGGCGATCATACTCATGTATAATCTGAATCCTTGGTCCAAATCGGCTGTATTATTACCCTGAAGGGGTGCTGTCGCGGGCTTGCTCCAGGCCTTAGGGGCCTCGGAGCCTGGTTGGCTTGGACGCGGTACGCTCAAGCTCATAAGCGGAGGTGTGCCTTGAGGAGGCTGGCTGCCTCTAGGAGGCCGAGATGGGGGAGGTCCCCTCAGCGCGGGGAACGCCCTCTGGTGGTTGAGAGCGTTCCATGGTGAACCCCTTTGTGGGCTCAGGCGTGCTGGCAGGTCAGCCCTCAGATGGAGTGCTTGGCTGGCCTGCGGTTCACGTGCGGCGTACCTCGCCGTCTTGGGCGGATGGGATTTGGGAGCACGCGGGCATCCCCTGAAGTTAGCCGTATGGCCCGACTGCCCGCAAAGCACGCAGCTAGGGGGTTCGACGCATAGCGTGCGATCCCTAGGGCGGGAGCAGTCTTGGGTGCCGTGGTCGCCCAGGCACTTGACGCAGCGAGGTCTTGCGAAGCAACACCTCTGTGCGTGGCCATACATTTGGCACCTATGGCATTGGCCTAATTGGTGCCTTTTGTGTGGCGTCTCCACCGTGATCCCGGTCAGGTGGCACAAACAATCTAACTTAGCCATTTTAGGCTTGACTCCTACTACATTGTCTACGAGAACAAGAACTATCTCGTAGGGCGCGGACGGGTTGGGTGCAGAGCGACTCGTGGTGAGTCGGTGTACCTCTCTAGCGGGGATACCTTGCGACTTAAGGTCGGCAAGGATTTCTTCCGACGTGAAGGCGACCGGTACGCCTTTTATGATAAACCTGAGGGGTTTATCTTCCGGGAGGGAATAGGTGTGATAGGGGTAACCCCTATCTTGAAGGACGCGCGTAAGGACTCTAAAGTCCCCAATGGCGCGGAGATTAAAACGTATACCCTTTTGGGTGCTACGTGCTGTCGCATCTATGCGCTTTTCAGCGCATATTGCGTGAACCTCCTTGAAGAGGGCCTTATCCCTTAGGAAGATCGGAGGGGGTAGAGGGGCCCTCTTGTTAGAGGGCGCGGTGGGGGGGGGGCCTTGAGAGGCGAGCGGAGGGCTCTGAGAGGGAGCGGGTGAAGCTTGCGGACCGGCAAGCACACCGGAGAGAGGCAGGTCTAAATCGGTCCGGGCCGCCTTGGCCGGTACCTGCCCCTGGGCGTGGGCGCGTTTCTTCCTCTTTCCGACAACTTCGATGAAGTCGTCGGACGAGGAAGAAGCCGTAGAATCGGAGTCTTCCGATGCCATCTCGGCATCGGGGGGCGAGGGGGAAGCCGCCGGCGAGGGGCGGGGGGTCGGAGACGGAGCGGGACTCTCAATCGAGTCCCGTTCGGGCGAGGCCGGGGCGTCCTCTGAAGGAGGAACGACGACCTGGGCGGAGAGGGGCGCGAGAGACGCGAGGGTGGGAGGGGTGAGGCCCCGTTCCCCTAACAAATTCCCGATGACGGGGTCGGCCATCACCGCGCGAAGGTAACCCAGCAGGGCCACCAGTTCGCTGGTGATGTCCGACCCTACGACCGTCTGCGGGTCGATAGTCGCCATCCCCGCGAGGGGTGGCACGCGCGTACTCGCCTAACCAACTAACAGATTCGTTAACTAAACGTATACCGCGAGAAGAATCTGTAAGAAACTCGCGGCACGTAACCTAACTGACGATACTAACTACTCCCCGGGTTGGATGGGCCCGGGGGTGAGTGCAGTGATAACTCCCTGCCGGGATAGGCAGGGAGGGTGTATGCCTACAGGTGAACCCTAAGCTTGTAATCCCCGGCGCCAGTCGTATTGTGCGACCGGGGTTCCTAACAGCGCTACCGCAGAGTACAGCAAGCCGGGGCTATACTGCACAAACTGCGGCAACGAATAGGAGTACAGGGGAAGGGTAGGTGGGAGGGGCGATAGTTGGGGTCGACTAGGAGATCCCCCAAGGCCGACTGATCCAACCCCGTCCGAGTTTACTGCCTCACTCTGAAGGAGCAAGGCGAGTGTCCTCGGGGCTGACACCCACTCGGCTTCGTTGGCACCGTTAGGTATCCACCGAGTACCGTACTAATAAATTAGTATACGGTTTTCCAATACCTGTCGTATCGAAACAACGATGACGCAACGCCTCGAAAAAGGCGCGCAATCACCCTTCGACAACGGTCGTAAGTATACTCGTCCGCTCTGAAAAGAGCAGACTTGTAAACAAACAACCGTATCACAGCTACGCGCAGTTACGTCACCGCTACGAGTAGCGGCTTCGTAGCACACGCAGCTGCGGTCGGCTACGCCTGAGCGAGTACGATCGTAAGATCGTAGAGCGGGTCGGGAGGGGAGGCAGAGCGCTACGATCAGTGAGCGAGAGCACGACTGCGCGCAACGAATGCCAGAAGCGGAATGTCCCTGCCTAATGAGCATGCCTTTGGCATCGAGTATTTATAGTCTTGATCAAGATCATGTCTAAACAAGCACTAAGCATTGTCGGACGGATTGCGCTTTGCAAGTCTGTACACGAAATTGTAATATCGAATACGCAAGTTTGGACAAGTAAGAGTCGCTTGCCAGATTAAAATGTTATCTGCTTAGTTAGGTACTTAAAACAATATAGGTAGGCCCTTATAAAAACTATATGCAGATAAATTTTCGTGGACCCCTATTAACATCTTATGGACCCCCATTTTTTATTGACGCCTACGTAGACCCCCAGCAAGGCTCCCGTGGACCCCTGGGGGTCCACCTGGACCACTTTGGGAATCACTGCTCTAGATCATCAATCAAAAATAAAAGGGATGTAGAACAAAAGCTATATCAAAATGCGTACATTAGTTTCCGAGATCAGCATTACACAAACGGACACATCTGTTAAGACCTTGTTTACAATGTACGGGCTAGTTAATAATAGTCTACGAACCTTGACAGTGCATGTAGCTACAATGTATTAGCAGGTCTGTTCGCATTAGATTTCCCCTGTTGGCACGTGTAGACCGATTGTTTTGTTCGCCAGTTGATGATGGTATAAGTCGGAACAGAGCAGTCGATCGATGGAGACAATGCTGAATTGCCGTACGATTCTCTATTTACGTATAACAGCTGATTGATCAGCTGTGTTGATTGATATTGATATAATACCGTTGTAACACTATTGGACAAGATGTAGCTGGTGTTAGTGGTGGAGATTGAGGGTATTAATCTATTGATTCTGTCCGTGTTCCTAATCGCCTTATTGGTCTAGTCTAGCTTGTCAACGAGGCTTACACGTTCAGTTTCCGGCGCGATAAACAATATATCTATCTACTTACATAACATAACATAACACATAACATAAAATCACGCCTGTATTCCCCGAAGGGGTAGGCAGAGGTGAACATATAGTACATTTCGCCAGTTATGTTGTAAGTCCCAATGTAATAGGGGGCGAGCCTATTGCCATCAACCGGGCACAAATCCAGACTCCGTGCTGCTACTGAGAATTACCTAATGGAAAACTCAGTAACACTTTGCCCGACCCGGGATTTGAACCCAGGACCTCTTGCTCAGCAGTCGCGCTTAGCGACCACTAGACCAACGAGGCAGTCTATCTACTTATTATAAAATAACTAGTAGCTTTGCTCTTGTAGGCTATTCTAGTGTTTAAGCTATATTCCATAGCAAATAACATTACGATTGATTACTCGTAGTTGAAGTAGTATTGTACGCAAAGTACAAGTACACTCTAGTCTTGGGGAGCAAATTAAAGGACATTATTAAAAAAAATATGTCTTAACCCTTATACTTTTAACAATTTTTAACCAACGACTAAATTTTGTTTTATATTAAATTAAATTGTATTTTGTTTGTTCATTTATTGTACTGTTTTATTGTGCCAAATAAATTTAATTTAATTTGAATTTTTACCCGTCAGTGTCGTTTCGATGTCAAAGAATTGAGACGTCCACAGCCCTCAAAAGGTGTTTTCGATGAACGTTTCTTAATTCTTTATTGTACAAAGAAACATACATTTTTAAAATTCATATTAAAATTTCATGTAACACAGGTGAGCTTAACTCAGGATTGAGTTCTCTTACAGCAAACCTTACTACGTTTTATAATCGTTTAGTTTAAAGGACGTTTAATCACCGAATCACCGTTTATAAATAAGAGTCTAAATTGCCAGGTGATAAAGGATGCATTTTGGAAGGGTTAGTAACCCTTCCAAAACCCGTAAACAATTTAAGTACTTATGTGGTTAATTATTATGAGATTATTAGCGCTCATTGATATTATGATTTCGTGTATGATGCTGCAATGTTTCCGTTAAAACAAAAAAGTTACTAAACATTTTTGTATTGTTTTAAATGTATTAGTTTCATAAATTTTTAAGTGATATAATTTAATTTGCAACTTTTCTACCTATATTCCTTAAATATAACATAACATACTATCTATATTGTCACTAATAATAAACTATACATTGTACAAAGTACATTGTTAATTATATGCATTAAGAAAAATATTAGGAAAAAGAACAAAATTTAATCATCGATGTTTTCGTCTTTATCGCTGTCGAACTGTCGACTGGTAGTGTGCTCAAAAGGCTGGCAGCATTGTCACGTTGGATAACTCATCATAATACGTACCTACCTACCTATACTTTATTATTGTCGAGTGCTTTGTTATCAGCCAGCCGTATCACATCACACTCATCAACGATGTAACACGTAATTGCATGTGAGAGGAATTATTAACAGGATGCCAGATGCAGTGAGGTAGGTCGTGGACCGCGGTCCCTCCATCTTGATACTCTTTATCCGAGGTCAAGGAAACAAAGACTGGTTCGTTTGGTACCTGACTTTTATGATTAGGTGAAATTTAGTACTTACATTCTCATAAGCGACATTAACTATATGTTTAGTATTTTGGGGTGTTTAAGTGTGTATTTAACGAAACATTAATATTTTATTTAGTATACTGATAAGGCCTCTGTTTGTGGTTTTGAAGAGAGCCATACATTGGTTTTAGTTTAAAAAAAAAGTACGTCGCCCCACACTAGGAATTTCTCCTGTGTCGTGGGTGCGTTTCACAAACATGAAATATCACATACACAAACACCCAGACCAGGGACAATCAAATGTGAATCGCACTAAATTTTGCCCCGTGCGGGAATCGAACCCGCAACCCTTAGCGCAGCAGTCTAATCGCTTAGCCACTACGCCAATCAGGTCGTCGTGGCTAAGCGATTATAATTATCGTTACATTATAATAAGAGTGAACATGGCGCTTCTTGCCCGTTCGACTTCATTGGAATGACCTTTGAAATGGGCACCTAGACTTCTGTAGGTGCCTATTTCAAAGCTCATTCTAGTGCGCCTAGAGCACTGAAATGGGCACCTAGAGTCTTCATTTGAGGTGCCTATTTCAGTGCTCCAGGCGCTTCCTAAGATTAAGTATTCGATTTACTATATAAATCTTTTTGATTTATTCATCTAATATATCTTCGTACACCTAATAAAAAAAAATACCTATCTACTAATAAAACTCCTATTTTTGTATACATGTTGCCACACATTAGAAATGCTTTCTGTTTTCTACATGAAACAAACATCCGTGTTTCTCAACATTAGTTCTGTATGGGAACACAACTAGCGACCCTTTCGTGCAAAAACTTTAACAATTGCCTACCAACTTGGTTAATATAAGAGGTTATTTCTGATGTTCCATTGTTTTTCTTTTGATATTCACTGTGCTATAACGCTAGTATATAATTTATATTATGTTATATTTATATAGTAAACATAACATCACGCCTGTATTCTCCGAAACGGTAGGCAGAGGTGCACAATCATATAGTACACCCACGTTTCGCCAGTTATGTTAAAGGTCTCAATGTCTTAGGGGGCAAGTCTATTGCCATCAACCGGGCATAAATCCAGACTCCGTGCTGCTACTGAGGATTACCTAATGGTAGAATCCGATAACACTTTGCTCGAACCCAGGACCTCGCGCTCAGAAGTCGCGCTCAGCGACCACTAGACTAACGAGGCAGTCTTTAAAGTCTACGTAATTTATCGTATCATACTACTAGTATCATAAATTATATATGTATATAACCAACTAAGATTTATTGTATAATTAACGATTAAGATTTACATAACCTGTTAAATACAAGTTTTAAGATGAGCCTTCTTATTTATAGTACAGTAATAATTTTATACAATATTTAATACCACGTAAAATATGTTATGATAGCAAAAGTGATTTATATTCGTAGAGGTACTTTATGTTTTATGGAATGGTTATTTTTGATGCAAATGTGCAACCTTTGCCTTTGCAGTCCAACGGTCATACCACTCGGCTATCAGTGCTACTAAGGCAACGTTTTATTGAAAAGGATCCACAATAATTGGCAACTATCTGCGGAGGTGATGTAGAGGTGTAGAAAGTTCAAAACTTACTCGTTGCACTCCAATCGTTAAACAATATCAGCGTGATAATAATAAGCTTAGCTGTAGTTTCAAGAACAGTTAGTGCATTGCAGTTAGTTTACCGCTTTATAAGGCGCGTCTCTAAAGACCGCCTATACGGTATAATAATTATATTTATTAGTAACTAGCTGCGCCCCGCAGTGTTTCTCGCTGCATTTATTCGGTATAAAAATCCTATGTTTTTATCCAGGATGTCAGCTACCTCCATACCAAATTTTAGCAATATCGGTCCAGCCGTTTGAGCGTGAAGAAGTAACACACATACAAACTCACAAACTCTCGCCTTTATAATATTAGAGTGATACGTGACGTTACAGTCCTCCGTTCTTGGATTAGATTTATGGGTCCAACAAATTTCCGTATTGAGTTTAAATCTTGATGACTGACTGATTAAAGATGATTCTGAATTCTGTTTTTGTTGATTTAATCTATTTTTTATTAATTACTGCTGACTACATTCGATTTAAATGATTATTCATTATGCTACCTCAGAATTATTTAAAAAACTCTTCACAAATTATCCGCGAATCAAAATTGTTTCCGGACAGAACGCATAACTCTACCTAGCGAGCCAACCACTTAGCTACCGTGCCGTACCGTGCTACCAATCAGATAAAAAGAAGCCTAACTGTCATAGTAAAGTTAGTTCATGTTTCTATAGGATGGAATTGACGGTGGAGACCCAGTTGCACACAGCCACAGCCAACCAGTTAGTGCCTGGGAAATGAAATTATACCTCTCTCCGGCACAAGTTTTGTGTGCACTTAAACCCGTAAATCACCACGCCTGTAGTCCCCGAAGGGGTAGACAGTGTACTAGTCTGTGTGTTAGTCCTTTGTTATTATCGGTGAATCTATTGTCATTGATCAGGTGTAGTTTTTAGTGAATGGTAAAAAAAAAGTCTTTATCGTCATCATTATCATCAGCCCGATAGCACCCACTGCCTCCATTCTCTTTTGTCATACATAATGTTGTGTGTCTCTTGTTCCAGTGGTATCTTCGACTTAGTTCCTTTTTATTCCATAAGGAACTTGGAATTATAGTTTACAGTTGCATAGTGGCTAATAATAACCTTGTAATTATTGAGGTAATGTGCTGGTTCGTATCTGAGTTTAAACCCGTAGCCATTGCATTATATGAATCCGTAATCAACCTAAATGAATTCACAAATGAAACTTCAACCCCTTCATTAAACAAATAGCTTTATAAAAACTTACTGAAGAAAATATAAGTAATTCTTTTAAGAATCATAAAAGGAGCCTCGTAAAATAATACGGTTCTCGAAATTATGTATCAACGTTGAAAATCTCTTTAAGAAGGGTGCGAAGTAAGCTTCTCTGTTAATTTGCAAACCCAATTTAATATAAGACCTTGAGCGCGGCCGTCGGAGGCATACACCCAGTATTGTCGTTGGCAAACGCTGAAATGTCTCGTTATTTTCCAAAAATTATTCCATTTGCGAGAAAATTTTGTCGCATATACAGAGATACGTACAATTAGAAGGAAAAATGTTTTGAGTACAGTTAGTATCTACGGCCGTGGTGTCGGCGTTATAAGTAACATGAGATGGTTATTTAGTTTAATGTTTTAAATTGTAAAATTTTTGCTTGGTTTGCTTCACGCGCGTTCCTAGAAGGTGTTGATAGTGGTGTAGAATATAATGTGGTTATCATTTGTGATCGCGGCGAACAGTCCGTAAGATCTTTAGGAACTACCCGCATTCTAGAATTTGCCAGGCCCTTAAAAAGTACCAGGAGATTTAATAAACATTACCAGCGTAGATAGATACTCTGGACCATAAACTGTTGTCCGCTAAACTTTTTTAATTTTCGCCATGACATATTTTATTTGGGGTTTTTTTCGAAACTTTTTAAGTACCATCGAGTTCAAAGAACTTTTTTTGACGACATAATGTAACTTTTTATTTTATGAATACGTAATATTGAGTTGGGTGTGATTAATTGGGGTCACTGCAGATGTAACAAGATGTAGAAAGTATACTAAATTTCAATTTTACAACCAAATATTTTGACGATTTGATTAACGTAGTGGAATTAAGTAAGTGATTGGATTGCTGTGATAAAGACTATCGGTTCTGTTACCGCGTGGTGTGATTTAGTGATATTTGAACCTGGGTGTGTGTCGATCTATAAAGATCTGCATTTATAAGTAAACTATTTTTAATATTTAACATGTCATTTTGGGACCAAATTACCATATGGAGGTAGTAACTTGCTATTCACTCTTAATTTACCTTTAGTACTTTTTGGAGCATCGACAAACTTCGTAAACAAACGAGTATGTAATATGGATACCTAACTCTTTGGTTTAGTTGTTTTTTTTGCCGTGAGTACTTTGACACGTTGATACACATTACAATGTGTACGTAATATGTATGTATGAAAAGATAAAGTGTCGTTGGCCGTGTCACATTATCTTTTACCATACATTTTGTGTGGAGCTAAACTGCGAACTAGACATCAAAATAATCTTGTGAAGTCGTCCTTAATGTGAAGTATCATCATAAAGTGATAAGAAAGCGGTACTTAGGTGTAATTGGTACTTCCAAGTGACTCCGGGGGGCCATCTCGAAATATTGTATGTACAGCATTACGCCGAAGATATCGCTGATATGGTGGGCAGAGGGAGTAGATAGGGATTGCTGTTGTTCACTAACATTTTGCCAGTAAGTAGAAGTACTATTTAATACCTATTGAACTATCGGGCAAAATTGAAATCATGCTACTATGATCAGGGACCTTACGTTTGCGTGCGTGTTATAAGAGAGTATGGAAATATTACTTTTTGGAATACATGCGGTGGCAGAATAAGAATATAATTACTTTCCACTGCTAGGAAAGCCTAGGGACATATTGCGAGCAGCCAGATGTGAGAGACGTCTGTTGGATAAAATACTCCTGGGGCCCTCGACAATTAGTGACAAAACGCTTGACGAATAGAAATCGAATAGGATTATAAATGTACGGAGATGACATAATGTTTTCACTATGTTATCCATGACAAGTTAAGTACCGGTGGATGCAAATGGCAAGTTCATTGTGGCGTTTTAAGGGGGAGGCCTTTGTCCAGCAGTGGACGTCTTCCGGCTGATGATGATGATCCATGACAATGTCAACGTGATATTTTCTATACACATCATGCATTTTGCCACTTGTCTAGTGTCTCTGGTACCATGTATTACCAATCCGTTCTCCAAATAAAGCTGGCACTTAGCATGTAATATATGAAGTGAAGCGTGGTGAAGGTACTTATGTATTAAATGATATAATAAAGACGAGCCGACAAGGTAAGATATGTACATCTTACCTTGTCGGCTCGTCTTTAGTATATCATTTAATACATAAGAAAAGCATTCATCACAAAGATCGACATGTGATTAAGTTTATATAATCCGCAACGATACGCTTTCAAGAGATATGTTTAAAGATTTGTTTACTCGAAAAACATATCCTTGTGAATCTTAAAATACCTTATTAAGTCCCTTTGATAATATTTTCTCAAGTATCTTATATGTCAATGGAGTATTAACATGACTGTATATCTAAGAGCATCCATACATACACTTTGTGTGGTAGGTATTTCTGTATTTCTCTCTGAATATCGTATTCGGTATGCTAGTGACGAAGTAATATTAAGAGAACGGACGTCAATTTTCATAAGAGTTGTGTGAAAATGTGAGATGAGTCGAATACAAAATTGTTAGTTAGTTAGTTCATTGACCTACCAGATTGCAGTAAAAAATGGTGAATAAAAACTTATCTACGTGATGAAGTCATCCTGTTTACTTATCAACGACACAGTTAATTTGCAATTTTATTACGAAAAAATTTTGTTGATCGTGGCATATGTACAAGAATTTCAAATGAGGTGAATAAATTGTTAATTAAAACAACATTACTGTCTACTTGAGTATAAATTGAAATTATTTTTTCCTTTAACGGCGACAAGCTTTTAAACCATATCAAGGTTATCGATTAATTTGGCCTGTACAACATCATCATCATCATCCGATAGACGTCCACTGTTGGACAAAGGCCTCCCCTTTTTTTAGAAGGGGGTGTTGCAATAATCCCCACGCTTGGCAAGCGGCTTGGGGATCGCAGTGTTGGTGGTCAAGTTACAGAAGACGCTGCTGCCCATCTTCTGGATTTTCCCTTAGTCGCCTCTTACGACACCCACGGGAGGAAAAGGGGTGGTCAATTCTAGGCCGGATACCACACGGCCTGTACATGGCAACGATAAATTGGCGATACAATAATTTATCGGCTATCGAAAAATGGCATCTTAAAGTACTTTCCTTTGTAGTAGTTTTAGGCTTCAATAGCCTTCTTAAACTGCCCTAAATTGATATCGGTAGGGACCTTGCCGCCGTAACCTCTGAAATTCGTTTAGAGTATTAAATATATTGGAGAGCTTCGGTACTTAAATCTTGGATCTGAAGGTACCTATCACAGTTTTACTTGAAAATATTTAACATAAATTTCTTTGAAAATGGTGCTCGACCTGGATTTATTCTGGATGTAGGTGCCTATAGTACTTCCATCTTTGGAAATGCAAAACTTATTAGCTAAGTTAAGCAGTTACCATCTTATTCTGACTTATTTATGCTAACTATGATTTCATACCTTGTATTTCTTTTTGGAGTGCCGGGACCGTGGACTGCCGGGCCAGAATAGCACTTTACCACTTGTGGGTGTCGTAAGATAAAAAAATGGGAAAATCCAGAAGGTGAGCAACGGCGTCTTCTGTAACCACACCACCATAATGCGAACCCCAAGCCGCTTGCCCAAGCTAAGGAGGCTTTGTTAAACAGTGGACATCTTCGGATGACGATTTCTTTTTCTTTGCTTTCATTGTTATCTCCTGCCTTAAAAAAATATTTCTTACCCAAAAGTTTGGAATAGATGTAAAAGATATTTTGGACACGTAGTAAAGCTTCGAATTCACGACCAAACACAATCTTAGATCTAAACAACTGTATATTATATGCGTGTTTATTATTGCGTTCTTGATTCCTGAATTGGAGCAAATATTTGCACAGTGTACAAACATTGGATCGTTGGTAGTTGGTTTGTTGGTTGGAATGTATGTGCATATGATTTGTGTTTGTGATGACAAGGAATGTTAATGCTAAGATAGGGGAGTGTGAAGTGTTGATTTATCAGCTACTTACGTATCTCTAAGTACGCACTGTGTAATGGCCTTGAAATCATGCTTGTGCATAATATTGAATTGGAATTTTATTTGTAGTAACGCAAAGTATTTACCGGGTGTTTTCCCGAGTAACATACATTTATGAATGTCCTGACTCTTTTGATGAATGAAGTGGTGTTACAATTGTATTCCGAACAAAACCCATATTCGTAACTCGCAAAAAGCTAGGATCATAAAACTTTGATCACTGCTAAATATTGAAACTCCTGCTGCCATATTATCAACTTCGCATTTCTGCTAATGAAATCAATATTGAAAGCGATCATAACAAAAGGCGAAAAGGAAAATTAATATTGAGTTCCCAAATTGTAGACGGTCAGAATTTGATCTTCTCAACGGGATTTCAGCGGGTTAACTGCTAATCCCTGGCGAATGCCTCTCAGGACTAGTATTACAAACAAATAGGCATCAAACACGTTTTCGGATCCTCCGGGAGTTCTCCATTAGAGCTCTGGTGTTAGATTAACGTCTAATCCTTGCGCTCACACGTTTGACAGTGAACCCTTTGAAAAACAATACTTAGTTCATTAATTAAACTCCGTGTGTGCCCGTGGACGAGCGAAGTAGCCACGAAGTTTTGTTTGAAGGTTAAATGAAGTCCCAATTACGTATCTGTTAACGAATTTTGGATGAGATTGGACATGTAAGTAGAATGAGATCTGGATTAGTATATTTGTTAGAATACTAAAAACTTTTCTGTTTATAAGTTGTTGAAAGTTTTTCGGTTAAATTAGCCAGGTAATTTTATATATGTGTTAGTAAATAACTGTTATAGTAAATATTTATAGTCTTCTTCTTATCGTATAGTTGATTAACAACCTGGTGTCAGAGTTTAAACCGCCTGTAGGCCTCTGACATGGTTTTACACACCGTTGAAAAATATCTCAGGTGTGCCGGTTTCCTCACGATGTTTTCCTTCACCGTTTTTAGCAACTGATAACTAATTTATAGTACGCACATGAATTCGAAAAGACATTGGTGCCTGCCGGGTTTTGAACTTGCGACCTTTGACTTGGCAGTCCAACGGTTTATAGTTAGTTACAATTTGGATTGACGATTGAAAGAATAGTAAGATCTAATTCTGCTTTGAGACTAACTATTTACGAGGCGACAAGTCTTCAGGACTGCTACATTTGGCACCAAGCTTTATCAATAAAACATATTTGCATAAAATATAACGCTACGGACACAATCTTCAACACTATGGTCTAGAAAGATGATAACTTGCAGAATACGTATCTCGAACCTTATGCAGTCACGTTCGGTGGGCGACCGTTGAGGCTTATTTGATCTTGATCCAGATCCATCACGATCGCCACAAATCATTATAAATCATAGTCAGGTCAGAATCATTGAGTATAAAAGAATGGGGCTCACTGGTAGTAACCGTTCAACCGTGACCTTATACAAAACCAGTTTGCGCACTTGCTATGTACGTAATAATTGTTCTTGAACGAGATTCCTTTGGCCCTAGGCTAGTGGCAAAACGGTAGTTTAACAGAAATCGATTAGACTGACAAATGTATGGGATTGACATTTGTCATTTATACATAGGCAAAACATTATGTCATTCGCAGGTATTCACAGTTATTTATAAAAGTTTGTGTTATAATGGCACAAATAAACTCTTTTACTTGAATACTGTTCTTGATTCGTACAAATGAGACTTATGACGCTGCCTGCTATAAGGTTCATATTGCAACGAATTACGCGCGCACTTGCATTGCAGTAACCATTGGTTGGGCTTTGTAATTGTTAGGGCTTTACTTCTTTTTGGAAGAGTTTGTGTAAAAAGCCTGAAAAATCCTGTCGTACAGTCAGCAACATAAGTTGCTGAACATGTTAAGAAACCTTAAGACAAATAATTGAAAGAAATAAATATCAATTCAAGTTATTGTTTCAAGTTATAGGAGCGTCTAAATGATGATCGGATTATATTTAAGACTTTTTACTATGTAAGAAGTTGTGCTTCAATTAATGCTGTGTTTAAAAAGTTTAATGTTCAGCTACTTATGTTGCTGACTGTACATGCATTAGAAAAAAATCACTTGTTTTAAAATATATTTATAGGTATGTTGGTTGTGTAGACAGAAAGGGCTTATAAAAAAAATTGAATATGAAAATGGATAATTAGTATAAGTGTGACTTCATCTTATAACATACATGTGTTTTCTGAGAAACATTGTATATATGTACGTGAAAGAAAATAATATTTTTTGTATTTATATTTGTAAATATTTGTTGAAGGGTAAAAAGTGTTAATTCATTTTCTTTTTATGCAAAGCTCTATTTGGTTTCAAGGTGTTATTTTTATTAGTGTAAGAAACTTAACAAAAATTTCATATTTATATCTCTTTCTATATTTATATCTTTCATCTTATATTGTCAATAAGCTTGCTTAGTTTCTCGGACCTTATACTGTCAATGAGGTCACACTTCTCGCCTACCTCTTTAGGAATACAGGCGTGGCATAAACATACTAATAGAATAGAATTATGCTTGTCGACCTATTTTGCTTCATTCAACAGATTTTGAAGACTCGAAAAGTCAAAGGGACACAATGTAGTCTTGGGTAGTACAATTGTTGTCCGATTTGACATAAGACTAGTGCAATTCGGAAGTCAGAGGTTCGGAGTTAAGAACACTTTTCTCGTTAATTTTGTAAGCATATGACGTATCTATAATTTTTGACATATCACTGGCTTCATTCAAATACTACATTGAAAGTTGGTGAAGGTTCAAGGTTTCACTGCAATATCTTTGACGCCATTTGAAGCTTCAGAAGAATTCCGGTCATATCCTGCCCCCTTACGATGAACTCTTAAAGTAGGAGATAGTCCGGTGTGAAAGTGACTCGCCGCTACGTGCAGTGTAGTGTGGCGTCTCGCTTCCTTATCTGAAAAAATCCTGCTTTAAGAGTTCATTGTATAGGGCCTGGTGTGCGTTGTGCAGTGCCAAATACGTTTAACGAGTAGATTGCGTGTTAGTGATTGTTTAAAATTATTATCAGTACAGTGTTCTGTCACAAATAAAAATTGTAAGACAGAAGGTTCTGTTCATCAAAGGTGCCATCGAAATAATTTTACTTGGTGATAAAGGGTTTCCTTTAGGAAGGTGATGTACGAAATTTTGGCAAAATTCAGTGATTTATGGAATTCAGGTTTTGTTAAATGTTAACATACTATTTATAGAAAAGAAAGGAGTATAATACAGAGGAGAAGGGATCATGTAGATAGGGTACCAAAACAATTGAATAATTTTGTTTTTTTTTTATTTTCTCATTATGCGAACTTTACATTCGATGAGGTCCCTTAAAAAGTGTAGGATTTAATATGTCTGCACTCATCATTACATTATTTTCAAGTTTCGTAACAAGTAGACATTCTGCGTATGCTTCCATGTGAAACTGCATTGTTTATATATAAATGTCATGAGTCACCGTGTTTACATTCAACATTCAACGTAGTAAGTGCATAAAATAAACGGTTGTGACACCCACACACATACTATGTTTGTAATGGTGTGTCACACGACGGTCTCTTTGTTTCAGATTTAAATCTTTGATTGTATAATGTGTTTGAGCTTTTAGAATTATTTCATAGCTTGTTGTATTCTGTAAATGTATAAATAAAATAAATTAATAAATAAGTACCTACAGATTTATCCATATTATGAATAAAGTCAAGGGTCATGAGAATATAATTGGCAGGCCTGGGGTCATAAGAATACAATACTTTTTTAATTCATAAGTAATGCAGTAATAAATGTAAAAAAATACGAAAAAATATGCATTTTTCTGTCATTTAATTAACAATGCTAATTAATCATAATAATATTCCTGTATTGCACACCAAAAATAAAATAAAAACATGCAGAAAAATATTAAAATTGTTCAATGGGCGGTCTTATCGCTCACGGCGATCTCTTGTAGACAGCCTTAATGTTTTCATGTGTATGTATGTGTTTTTATGTGTGATGTAAATAAATCTTCCTTATTGTGATACAACTGTCTTATTTCAACCATGTCATTCATTACGACTATCCAAGGAAATTGGCTACTTATTCCTCTAGAAAAGTCATAGCAGAATTATCCACGCCGGCGAAGTCTCGGGCGCAAGCTAGTCAAACTTAGTAGAGAATTCATTATTAACACTTTATACTCAGTTACGCTACTAATATAACGTTGCTAGTTTAAACAACAGTTAACTATTGTTAAGCAAACTAATGTGCTATGGACGCAAATTAATTTCTTAGAATCGTGTATTCAATAGACGCAAATGTCGTGATATATTGCGTCTTGACAGCATGCTAGCGACTGCAGCTACCTAGTTAGTGCAGAGGCAGTGTGCTGCGTAGTTTGATTGGCTCCGGTTTGTATATCCACGAAAGAATTTTAGCTTATAATAGTTAGTTTATTATTTATTCATTCTCTCTCCCTCTCTCTTTCTCTTTTGTTTGCATGCTTGTCTGTGATTAAGTTGAGTGTTAATTATTTTTATGTTTTATCAGCTTAGAATAGCGCTCTGTAAGATATAACTTTAATATGTTGTGGAAAATGTCGTAGGTTATACATTTATAACTTTTGTATATTTATTAATTAGTATATGATTTTTTCGTACAACTGTTTATTTTCCCGAAAAAATAAAATAAATATCACACGATAAACGGTAGGTACCTATAAAACAAAAAAAAAGGTGTAGAAAGGTGTCTTTTATTGACTTACTAGATTCAGTTGAGCTTTTTCCGTGTCGTTTTCGGGATTACTTTCCTGCCTCCTTACCATGAACAATTCAAGCAGGACATTTTCCGTCGTGGAAACGAGACGCCGCGCCTACTTTAAGAGTTCATGGTAGGGGAGCTGTGTCCATCCTAAATGTCTATTGCAAATAGTGGTGAAAGAATTTTGATAATAGGATTGAAAATAAAATGAAATTGGATCAGATTTTTTTTTGTCTACGATGCTTAATAAATTAGCATCAAATCTCACATGCACCAACTGCCAGATTCCGTACAAACGCATGTAGATTTTTCGAGCTAGACCAGTAGTAATCACCATATGCGTAGAAACAGGTTTATATTGAGTTCAGTAACCGGGACTACTACCATATACAGAAGGTTCAATACGATGCATTTCAATGCATTCACTTAAATACACTGCAGAAGCTCTCGACAAGTGACCAACGTCAGACGAATAGAATGAAAATTGTAGCGGATTCATATTAAAGGGTAGAATATAGTTGAACCATTGTCATACCTATGCATTTATCATTATATTCGTCATCGATTGTCTATTCGTTGTTATGCCCAATATAACAAGGAAACAGACGTAAAAACTTATCTTAAGCAACATTCAAACTTCAAAAATGGCACTAGAAGAAGGATACCGTAACTATCGTAAGAGAAAAAGAAACGAAACGAGTTTAGGAGCGCTAAACAGCCTAGTTTTAAAGTGCCACCTTTATAGCTAGTATATTATGTCTACCTCTGTGTACTTAGGTATAGAACCATTGCCTGTACCGACCTTTAGAATAACCACGCTGGATAAAGGACACGACCAAGACATCAAGTAAAATGTACGTCTTCCAACTGGGTCACAGATGACAAGAGAATGTATGGCGGATTTAATTCGTAAAGAGCGTATGTGCCGTATTATGTTGTGTACTTATGACGTTATTGTTTTAATGATGCGTCTCAGGGGTATTGTTGGTTTTGTTTATAAAGGCACATTTGTTACGTCAGTTGTGTTTCTGCCAGTTTAAACAGTAACAGTGTGCTCGCCTTTATAATCTATTGAAATTTAATAGGTGGAAATTATGTGTATCGATGTTTTCCTGTCAGTTTGTTGTTGTTATTTCAAAAACCTGCAACTAGAGTAACCATTAGTGTAAACGTTACTATTATCACGTCGTTTTTCACGCTCAGTTGCAAGTTGTTGTAAGTTTTGTCTATTTTTTTTTAATTATGGCAACCAGCTGAGAGTTTCAACACTTTCAGATATTTATGCCAGTGTCTAGTTTACAGCCAGTGTCGTGTAGTGACCATATATGGGTTTTGTTAAGAGTTGCCAATTTGCAACGTAGTTTCAGTGTCTGAAACAATACAAGTATAAATGTTAGTAGAAAAGTTTTGTCTAATTTTATTTTTAAGAAATAGACTTTGGCCTCTGACAAATGATTGACAATTACTTGACACCTCAGAATACCACTGACAATAATTCCTAGACACAACTTCTCTAAAATTATAGCCTTGAAAACCTGATTATTTTTCAATTAACTATAAAATTTGACTTTTAGTGGCTCTATAAAAATAAGTTTTTGTAGGCAAATTTGACGCCATTTGCTATCACCATAAAAAAGCTATGTGAGAATAGCGTTTTGTTAACTAATAAAAAGTATGTCAATTGACTTGTGGTGTCAAATACCCAATTAGACAACTACGAATGAAAATTATTGTTAAAGTAATACCTAATTTTACATAACTACTTAATAATAAACCTCGGTAAATTACATTATAACAGTCAGAATACAACCGCCAACTCAGTAATATTAAAACTATTGTATTTAATTCACCCGTTTAACCTGTCAACAACTGTGTATTGCCGATTTATTTCAAGTCATACGACGCGTTGAATCGTATATTTGTAAATTTAATTTATTACAATAAATTATTATTGGGAGGAAATGAAGGGGTTATGATAATATTCAGACTGAACATTTTTCATTGTACTATTTAATTTTAATATGTTATTCATTATTTATGGCATTTAGGACCATGCTGAACTTGCCCTGGCGGTGTAGCGCGACTGACATGTTTGCTGAGAGCAGGGTAGCTGACTTCGTTACCATAATGACAAGGCTTAGGGACTCATTCTATAATAGAGTAAGTTCTACCTATAACACCTTGGTAGCGACCGTGTATGAAACTGTTTATCTGTGTAGAAACACGAGCTTCCAAAATTAAGATGGTGAATATAATCATCAATATAATTAACCAATATTTGTTTTAACTAACTATTTAAAAAAAAAAAATGTTCTAAAATTTTATAAATTTTTTTTTGTGTGTAATGTAAAATGTAAAGCTATGGGTGTATACCTGAAATAAACTGATATTTAATTTAATTTAATTTAATTTATTCACCCTGGAAATATTTTGACTGTTTATGATTTAATTCATTTATATTGTTGGAATTTTATTTATTTATAATTTTAATTGACACAAACCTATGTATACTACTATTTTTGTTTTATTGTACGTGCGTTAAATAGGTAAGTAATAAAAACATACACAAATTAACATGCACAAACGCTTACACATGAAACATAATCATGACGTCACCAAAGACGCACATCACTATTAACAGCCAATTAGTTCACTGCTGGGCATAGATTCTATGGCACGCCACTGAGACAGTTTGCCAGTTATGTTATAACAGTTATGCTGGATTTTAATATGAGCTTTTTCTATGAAATAAATAGCTCAGGTTGACATGCAACAACGAAGATCGAGCCACAGTGGGCCTGCATTATTTTCTATTCAACTAAAGGAAATGATACTATCAACTTCTAGTCCTTTTTTCTCCAAAAACGTCACCCTACACTAGGAGTTTCTCCTGTATCGTGGGTGCGTTTCACAAATATGAAATATCACGTACAAAAACATCCAGCCTCGGGACTAACTTCCGCTGATCACACAAATGTTTGCCCCGTGCGGGAATCGAACCCGCGACCTTTAGTACAGCCGTCCAATCGCTCTGCCCCTATGCCAATCAGGTCGTCGGATCCTTGCATGCATAGGTACTATGTTTTAAGTATGTTTGTTTCCATATGGTTACCGTTGTTAGGCCCTAAGGGAAACTTTGGGAATGTTCTCGATATATTAGCGAACGCTATTGACAGCTCATGACGTAGTATTATGCTCATACACTAATGGGCCTATGAATAGTTTAGTCACACTGAATTACCCTGATTACATTATACACTGCAAATTACTGGATAATATATCAACACGGGACGCTAGAGGGACTATTATTAGTTAGGTTAGTGATGTGGGAGGTCAAAGAATCCTTACTCAATAAATGCGAAAGTAAGTTGGTTTGTTTGTTACCTTTTAACGTCTAAACCACTGAACCGATTATCATGAAATTTTGTATACACTTTGTCAGGAGTACAGAAATAAATAGAGGATACTTCTCATCCAGAAAAAAGTACTGAACTAAAGAACAAAATTATTCCACGGTCAACTTTTTTTTCGACCGTTAGATAGCGCTACGTGTAAAATTTGAGCCGGATGAAATCGCGGCGCACCTCTAGATCTGCTAATGAAGGTGTTATTACTAAGATTTCAGAAATAGATTTAAAACTTGTGAATATGATAATCTTTAAAGTGTATTCATAAATTAAAGATGTTTATGATTTTCATCGTTATTTACTAAATTAGATGACAATAAATAATAGTTTGTCTACTTATCAAAATTCTTAAATCCTCTTATTTATATACAATGATGAAACAAACACCTTTTATGTTTATTGACTACCTATACTTTGACATGAAAAAGATAGTGACGGTTCTCCGATGTTTCCGTACTTCGGAAGGTACGTTAAGCCGTTGGTCCTACGCCTGATCTCTCTCAGGCGTGTCAGTCTACCGTACCATCGGCGTATGAGAGCGAGGGAATAGGGAGTGTACCTGTTTGCAAGCATACTGAGGTACTGTAATATCTGTGTAGTTGGCTAGTTTCAGCTGAGTCAGGGTGAATATTATTTTTATGAACCTATAATTTCATGACTCAGAATACAGAACAAACGTTAAATTTCATGAAACTTTTAATAAAATAAAAATACTGTTCAATCACAGGCTAAATATTGTACATTTTATTAAGTAAGGTCAACATATACCATGTTTAGGATCCCAATTCTTATTCTGCAGAGAGATTTGAAAAAATCTTAAACTATGCAGCCTACTTTTGTTTTCTTCAAAATGAAATCAAACAGTGTAAGTCCAATAGACATTGCATTGCGCGCATGTCCTTTCCGAAGGTTAAGGGCACAGTACTCGGAACCGGTCCGCATTTATTTATAGGTCCTGGAATGAAAAAGGACCACAGGAGCGTCTGGGGAGTTCTCACTGTGATATAGCAACTTTGTACCTATACAGCCCCCTTACCATGAACTCTTAAAGCAGGGCAGTTTACGTTGTGGAAGCGGGACGCCGCATTACACTGCACATAGCGGCGTCTCGCTTTCACATAGTAAACTGTCCTGTGTATTTACTCAAATAAATACCTGCCCCTTTACCATGGTAAGGGGGCAGGTATTTATTTGAGTAAATTGCCAAGTTATACAAGCTATTTTTGCTATTTTGCCAACAAATAAAAATGTACAAAGGTGGACTTAATGCCTTAGGCATTTTCTACCCGTCAACCTGAGGTCTATCAACTGGAATATACAAAACTTTTATTCTTTAGTAATTAGTAGGTACCTATGTATGTATATCGAAACCAGGTGCCCTAGATAGTGGCAAAACTCTTGACGAACATAATGAAAAATAAATATGAGATTGACATTTGATATCGCGACACATTATCCCTCTTAGGTACTTATAAACGACGGTAAAATGTGTCTTAAGTTAACCACCTATTAAGTCTATGGACATCTCTATTGTTCGACATTCAAACGACAGAGACAGGTATAATTTAATCAATTGTTAAACAATGTAAATTTTTATAATGTTTAACAGGGTTAGGTTAGGTTAGGTTATTCTCATACATTTATCATTCTATTCGACTTCTATTCGTTAAACGTTTTACAACTTGCCTAGGAGGCAGTAATCTTCAGGATCACAGAGAAAAAGGTGGCTAAAGGTATTTTAATCATTTAAATATGAGTTATACTTATATAAAATTGGGTCTTACACCCCTTATTGCTGACATAAACAACATTTAAAAATATAAATTTTCTTTTACATGTGACCTATATGTATGTTTATTTTATTAGGTCCTCAAAGCAGTTAATAAGGCTTCCACAAGGCTTCTGAAGAACGTCGAGGAAAATGCGCATTTGCCTCCAAGGCGGACATTTTCCAAAAAATCTTATTTTAATTACGTTGTGTCTTTTCTTTTTGTTTCATCAAAAGTTACGGAAGTATTTTAATCGAAATTCGCTTTTGGTTAACCCTATTTTCGTGTTTGCCTAATTAGACGGAAATGTTAATTAGGAGGCGGTTTTTTGTTGCAATCAGTTTGTTTTCAGCGTTCGTGTTGGGGTACTAATCATTGTTGGCTGATTAGAAGCGAAATGTTTTTATTTTCAGTCTATATTCTTTGCAGGGATAGGCAGACATGTATTTCCACATTTCGACAGTGCAGCAGTAGCAGCGGAGCAGTTTACATCCTTGACTGCTATAGTAAACAAAACACTACATTAAAATAACGTCAAACACGTAATTTATGTCAACTTTGTACGCTGATATTTAACTTTGACTGGCCAATGTTGTGTTTTTAAAGATAAGCTGATCTCCAAGACATGCCAGAAATAATGTATGTAGGTACTACCTGATGAGTATTGCCACATTTTTTTTTTTTTTGAAAAAACGTCGCCCCACACTAGGAATTTCTCCTGTCTCGTGGGTGCGTTTCACAAACATGAAATATCACATACATAAACACCCAGACTCGGGACAATCAAATGTGGATCGCACAAATTTATGCCCCGTGCGGGAATCGAACCCGCAACCCTTAGCGCAGCAGTCTAATCGCTTAGCCACTGCGCCAATCAGGTCGTCATTCTGTGCCTTCGTTGTTTATATGAGGCGATTTCTATAGGTTTCGGCTGGGCCTGTCACTTCGCAGCAATGACGTCCCAATCTGTTTTATTTTAATCTTTTATAAGTTTATTTACAAGAACAATTTACATTATATATACACTCGATTTTTTTATACTACCTACATTAAAACTAATAATATATACAACCAAAAAACATTAAAAAATTATGCATCGAAATATTCCTCCTCATCACTGGCGACTGGTAGGGTGCCCAAAAGGCTGGCGGCATTGCCACGTTGACTGGCAATGCTAATTCTTTGGCCGAAAAACTAACCAGCCCTTTGGTCACGTGAAGAGTCGACCAACCGTTTTTTTAATCTTTGTACGTGTATTACTAACATCGTTTGTAAGTATATTGTTACTAACTCTATGAGTCTTGTAGCTCGAATTAAACATTATTATTATACGAACATAATCTTCTCTACCGTAAATGCAATTGTACAAAATATCATAAAAAAATCGTTTCTAGTTAAAAATATTTGTGTACTGTCTTAAGGCATAATAATTCAATCGCTTAGCCTCTCTTTTGGCTTGTTTTACTCATCATTGTTCCATTATACCACATGCTTTAATCATTCCATTTTACGGCCAACATAACTTGCATCAAATCGTCTCTCAACCCCCATCAAAGACAACCGTGCCATAAAACAACATAACTTGAAGGTTATAAAATAATTGTTACCAACTATTTGCTCAGGAACTCCAAGTTTGTGTAATTACTGTAATAACTTGTAATATATGGACGCTGAAGATTGAAGGTCGCAGTGTCATTTTAATTTGTAAGGCTTCTAGTTTACTCTGTATTAGATCTAGGATTCACTTTTACTTCCTTTTGGAAAATAATCAGTACAGGAGTGATTCCATGGGTATGACAAATTAAAATAAAAGTTTTTTTGTTTATCATCGATGGCTTTCTGTCCTGATTCTAACATAACTTAAAATCACGCCGGTATTCCCCGAAGGGGTACGCAGAAATGCGTAAATAGTACGCCCACATTTGTTCAGTTATAGAAGGAGGCGAGCCTATTACCTACCATTAACCGGGCACAAATCCGGACTCCGTTCTGCTACTGAGAATGGAAAAACCCAGTAGCACTTTGCCCGACCCAGGATTCGAACCCAGGATCTAATGCTCAGCAGTCGCGATTGTCGACTACTAGACCTACAAGGCGATTCTTACGCCGAATAAACGACAAAAAACTCAACTTTAATAACATAAATTTGAAGTGGATGTACCACTTCAAAATTAAGAGCATCGCATGCACATTAATGCGATTCGTTTTTAATTCTTATTGTTCAGTGAATCCAGAATCCTTTATATATCATTTCTCTGTATCCATTGCCTAATAGAATTCAAACTCAAGTGGAGTTGGGCAGGCCATCTGGCAAGATTTGGTGATGGCAGGTGGAGTAAGGCCTTAACAGAGTGGTGGCCCAGAGGATTTAGTAGAGCCCCTGGCAGACCTCCAGCCAGGTGGACTGACGATATCGCTGCTGTACAGGGAAAGACCTGGATGCAAAAGGCCCAAAACAGGACAGAGTGGCGTTTAAGGGAGGAGGCTTATGCCCAGCAGTGGGTCACCTAAAAGCTGATGATGATGATGATGATGATTGCCTAATAGATAAAAACAAAATATGGTAAACAAACTATCACTATAATAAGAACTAAAGAAAAACAGAAGAAAACTATTTGGGGGAATGTTTCTTCAATATGTGCCTTCGTTTAACGATTGTGCTGAAGTAATGAGCTAAGTTCGGCACTAAAGGGTAATCCAAGTTGGTTAAGTAATGTCATGTCCTTCGGTGTGTGATCAAAGATATATTATATTATGTAAGGGGTCGCTTAGGCCGAACATGTATGAATATGGGCCCGATTAATGAAATTCGTTTCGGCTTATAACTTATAATGAGACGAAAAGTGTTTAGACTCTTGATAAAGAGGAATATTTCTACCTACCACTCGGGGAATTACAGTTGTGATTGTTAATCTGTATATATGTGGGTGATAGGGTCCGGTGAATGATAATAGGCTCGCCACCCAAATATAATTTGCTTTGTGATGAGCGATGAATAGTGAGTTTGTGGACTTCAGCTAAAAGATATTACCTTAGCTTAATCCTTCGAAGTATATGGGTGTGAGCTCATATAGTCATATGCCCAGCCCACCAGTTGCTATAATGAACAAAAAAAACTATTTATATGATAGACAATAGCCGATCGAAAACGTTAATCAGTCTTTTTCTTTTTTTCCAAAATGGCCACATGAAATGATCCAATGTAAACTTTTTGAGATAGACAATGAAAAATAATTCACATGAGTTGTTAATAGTTGTCAGCTTTTGAAGTCGATTAAAAATCAACACTGACGAACATACTTTCAGTATTAAAAACGCCAGTCTATTAAAATCAAAGAGTAGTACATATCAATATCTCGCCAAGGAATTCAGTTACAAGTTTTAATTTGATTTCGGTGTCTCACCCTAATTGGTTTTATGGTGGCTTCTCACTGCGCCTTATAACACGAGTCGCACCAGTGCCAAGCCGAGCACGCGCCGTTAGAAGGGGTGGCTTGGGTCCGTTCGTCGTACTTGCTGGCCCGGATAACACGACTGCGGCAGGCGAGGCCCGTGGTATAACGCGCCGTGAGATGCCGCCATTACATTACCTCACCTGACTAATCAGGCACACCTGTTTGGATGTTGGCATCTTATCATGTTATCGCCTGTCGCTTCCCTTTTGACAAGAAGCGGGAAGATGAGGCTTTGGGCTTATCAAGGGAGATTATGGCTATCTGGTCCCTTTGTTTTTGTTAATTTTTGGAACGAAATTGTTTACGTTTGGATGAAGATGAGAAAGGGTGGTTCTTGCCTTTCTTGTAGAAAAGCGTTATGCAGACATTTTAGTGTTGATACTAAGATGTTTCTTAAATCAAATGTATCTGTAGATATTTCAGAAAAGCTTGAGAAATTGTTTTGAAAAAGCTATCAATCCTAGGAAAGTAGGATAGTTATGCAACGTATGTATTATATATACAACCTCATTTTTACTTTATACGAGAGCTGAAAATACTTATTCAAAATCAGTAACTGAATCAATTGCAGTAATATTTATACCATGTTTAGTTATATTTTGTAGAAATGAGCCGCACGCGCTGTGAATGAATTTTTTCGCGAACAATAATGCAACACAACACGCCTGTAATTTTGTGAGTTTTCACGGTACAGTATATACATTTTGAGATTCTTTTTATTTCATAAAAATATTTGATACCTGTCTCGGTTTTTGTATATAGGTACTAAAAATAAAGTTGAATAAAATGTTATGCAACGTATAAAAATTAAACAAAACACACCTTCACGTGTTGATGCGTCGCGCATCGTGTCTAGTATGATTACTATGCTATACTTATATTAAGATCGTGATTTCAGATCGTCGGTCGTTGATAGTAACCACCGCCTATCGTGAACATCCGCAATAAACGATCATTGGCGCGTTGTTTATCTTTTGTGCCCCCTCCAAAATACCAAGTAGGTTGCATGCTGGTGGCATTTGGTTGAAGAAGGGCTACCATAATTACAGATCGCACGGTGGTTAAAATTCGGCTCCTACTATATTTTTTTAAATTGTAATTTTTCGCACTTACTTTTTAATTAACTAATAGATATCCTCCGTGTGCGCGCAATTAGTTAAATAAGAGTTACGTTTTTTTTCATGTAACAATATACAAAGTGACGACCTGATAGGCGCAGTGGCTAAGCGATTAGACTGCTGCGCTAAGGGTTGCGGGTTCGATTTCCGCACAGGGCAAGAATTTTTGCGATCCACATTTGATTGTTCGAGTCAGGGTGTTTGTGTATGTGATATTTCATGTTTGTGAAACGCACCCACAATACAGGAGAAATTCGTAGTGTGGGGGGACGTTTTTATAAAAAAGGAAAAAAAGTCGCTATGATTCATAACGCAAGAGAGTATGTATAAATATACCATAAAAGTTAATATGCAAAGAATCATCAATAATTTCGAATTTGGGACAAGGATTACCTACTGTTCTCGAGAAATAGAAATCGGAGTTGCCTACGCTTTTGGGAAAGGGGCTGCCTTTACTGAGAAACTGAGTTTCAATCATCTTAAAACCAATTCAAACTCAGAAATTCAGTTTTACTATTAACACAACGATGATAAATTTTCGTAACAACTTTCCTTCCATACGTTTTAAGCGGCTTATAAATATTGCAAATCCAATTTCAATTTAGATGGAATGATTAGCTAGAATCACATTTGGCTGATTAAGCCGCCGCGTCTAGAGTCGCCGCGTCATTTGAACAGGAGTGTCACATGCAGATAATTGGATTTGAGGATTTGTGAATATTCGCGATTACATGCTCACGTGGCCTTGTGTGGGTGTGCCACGGAGGAGGTAGCTAATGGAGTGCTTATTTGCACAGGTCTCGGTAAAAATACTTGCACGTATTTGGTCTTTATTGTTATTGCCTTTATTTATGTGTATCCTTTCTAGAACTAAATACTTGTTTACGTTCATTTTTTAAATTATTTTATTGTATTTGACGGCCTTTCATTACATTCTTTTTCCGATCCGATTAACTCTAGGCATTCTGCATGTGCCGATCCCCAAGCCGCTTGCCAAGCGTGGGGATTATGGCAACCCCCCCCCGCTTAAACGGGGAGGCCTATGTTCAACAGTGGACGTCTTTGGCTGATGATGATGATGATGATGATGATTCTGCATGTGATATTTTATGACGGTTAAAACCAATTAAACAAAATTTCTATAAAAACACGATAAGCATGATAATTCGGGCACAAAACGTAATTTAGATTATCTCAAGTGACTTTATTACGAGTAGCATATCAGCATTCCATTTGTTCTCTCCTCCATGGCGTGAGCACACAGCGCTACACTATTTTATTCAGCTGTGATTCGTTCGCGGGATTTACAAATGCATAAATATTAGAAACCTTATCCTGTTTTTGTTGATACCATTCCCTTTGAATACCGTGTAATATGAATAACATACTCGTACATAATATTCAGAATTGCAAACAACGTTTAGGATTATCCTCGTAGATGATATTTCAGACATGTGATTACTGATTCATTATGCTTTTGAGAATTATGACTGAAAACCGAAACAGAATAGAAAACACATTTAATTTGTGATTTATTGTTTTTTCTATCAGTCTTTTGAGATTTAACCTTTTTCATTTTCTCACTAGTCTAGACTTCAATGGTAAATTCAGCTACAAACTGGATCTTTTAGAATAGGTATAAAAACCTTCTTGAATTGACGAATGATTTTGTAAATAATTCAGTACCTATCTACCTACCATGCATCTCGTACAGAGCCCAAGATATCTGTAGGTACAAAAAATACATAACTATACATATAGAAAACAGGAAATTGATTTGACTCGCTAATGATTGACTGTTTCACGTTAAATAAACCCGGTAGTGTTTATTTATAACGTTGCCTATGAGCCAAAACATTATCATTGTCTTCCTACTCCAAACACACATGGAATCACTGAATTTCAATTTTGGGAGCAGTATTCACAGTAACAAAACTCGAATCCCAAATATTAGTTTTTGATTTAAATTCGCACAAACGCTAGTACGAATGCTGTGGCAATTCTATTTGTTTAGGCATCCATTATTGAACTAATCTGTGATCATTGTTTTTGCACTCGATTTTGGTCGTTCAGCGAAAACACGAATTAAGGGGAACTCTTTTTATTAGAATTAGTTAGGACAGAAATTATGACACTTTAACACTTAAACATATGTATACATATTGTATAGTAGATTTAACTGATTTGACGACCTTATTGGTGCAGTGGCTAAGTGGTGGACTGCTGCGCTAAGGGTCGCGGGTTCGATTCCCGCACGGGCTAAAACTATGTGTGATCAGCAGATGTTTGTCCTGGGTGTTTGAGTATGTGATATTTTATGTTTGTGAACCGCACTCACGATACATGAGTAATTGCTACATAGGAAGGGGCGACGTTTAAAAAAAACACCTACTTGCGCCAAGTCGTCTGTCTATCTACTGATTGTATGGAAAATCTAAGAAATCTGTATACCATATTTATCTACCAGTGTCTAGAGTAAAAAATAAGACGTCTAATTGTAGGTTAGAAAAATATGCCTTTAGACAAGGTAAGAATGTTCTGTATATAGGTATTTAATATTTGGTTTTTGTAGTATTTTACGGTCAATATATTTTGGGGAATAAAATCTACACCCACATCGCTAGAAAAGCGAGTAGTAAGAGACCAGATGATTAGCAATACACTAGCTTCTACATAAGACTTTTAATGAGCAGCGTTTGGGCGTACATGATCCTGATAAATAACAAGGAGGGGAATACTTTTTCCCACCCCTTTGGGAAATAAAAGGCGTTCATATAAACATAAATCAACACAAACATTACAAGAACATCAACGTATATTACTAAACTCAACCGACAAATAGAGTTTAATTAGAACATCTTGCCGTTCTCGTGTTAGAAATTTGGACACAGTGTTCATTTTACAAGAGGTTTACACCTAAAAGTGTCGTAGTTGGAACACGTTTGGCAATTTTGTGAAAGCCCTCGGGGCTGGCTCATACAGAAACTGTTTAGTTGCTTAATGCTTACATTCCTAATTAGGCGTCTGCTTGATATATGTGCGTAAAATTGCTATTTCTGAGCGTAATACGGATGGCCCGTCTATTTGTTTCTGGGTCTAAGGAGGATGTTGATTTACGTGTTTTGAATTTAGAAGATTTATTCCGTCTTTAAATGCCTTGGAATGCCTCGGAATGTTACTTTAGAAAAATGTCCAAGATGTGGTCTATTAAGTGCACAGTGGCATATTAGTTCGGTGTGGTTAATCATCTTCCGCCCGCTCGCAGTAGCTACCCCTTAAATTGGACCATAGCTATGCTTACTTAATTAATTTAGATTTTGAAAAGCACTAGAACAAAGTAATATTTTTTTCCTAACGGTCTACATTTCAATTTATCTTTCAATGGAGGTGTACTTATGCTTGCTTTTATTGATAGCTCTTTATTGACACAATGACCTGTAAATTAAAACATTTACCGTGACCTACTTTAATTAAGTAACATTTTTCTATTCTATCTGATTTATCAATGTTTTCTTTGATCTGAACACAAAAAACGTAACTATGGAATACATAATCCATGAATTTGTTTTTGTGTACCGATCTGAAAGCGCATTGTTCCGAAATTTCGCAGGATGGAAAATCTAATCTTGCGAAAAGTCTTTTTCTTTGTACCTTTAATTCGAAAAATAGCTGATAATAAAAACTTCTAGTTTCTATTATCAGCTATTTTTCGTGTTTAGTAATCAACGTTGTGACCTGAAGCCATTTGACTTGAACATCCATAAGAAGTTAGCACACCTTTATTTTCTCGAGTCACTGCGAGCTAATTTTCTTGGGACATTTTCTGGCGACAAAGGTTAACAGCGTCTCAGACCGACATACGTGCTAATGTAAGGGTCTGGCTAGACTAGACTAGGCGTTGTAACTGCTTATGTAATGACTTGTACTATTTGGTTGGTTCTAAGGGGATTATATGAATTTGAAGAAATGGGAAGCATGGTAGAAGTATTCTATTAAGCTGTCACATTTTTCCATTGACAATCTTGAAAAATCGAATCGGGGTAATGTAAAGTTCGGCCTATTAAAAATATTCTGCATGAAAGAACAACCAAAGCTTATCTTCAAAATCCTTTTAAGGATCTCACATACCCCTAGAATCCTAGCTGTTACTATAGTTGAATGTTATCTTAACGCTGTCAATATAATGTTCATTAAGCATTTCTATAGTAAGCCCGTACAAATTAATACAATACAAACGAACTAACCCCATAACAGTATCATTTCGGAAAACTGTACTTTCAGAATTATCCAATTGAGAATACAGGATATTAGCTCTTATCTTTAATGTGAATAGGGTGAGAACGGCTTTCACTTCCCTAGGATCTATTCAGTTACGTCATACAGTAATTAGAGTTAAATGGGCCATTGAAGTTGCAGCGTTTAAGAATATTGCTCGAATATTAGCTCAGGAACAGTTCGGCTAGGCAACTATGCAATTTGGAAAAGTGAATTATTCCATAGAAGTGCAAGTTTTTGTTAGCTCCTAGTTACAAACAAATTACCGACAGAGTTCTGTGGTGTTACACATGAAGTATTAGGTAGTAAAGAATTGTGAAAGGACATTTGATATGACTTGGTGAGCTCTAATGAAGAACAACGAATGGGAAATGAAGCGTGGGATGTATGGCAAGCCACGGTCGATGAGCGATGAGCTAGATGCGAATATTTGAGGTAAATACTGGAGTGACATAGTCGCATAATTAGATGCACCATTTATGCTAAAAATTACCAATGCAGGGAAACATGATAATGGCACCCGAATTTAGTGATCCGAGGTCACTACATACACGTAAGCGTAGTAAGAGTTAATGGATAGAACATTTTGTCCTACAGTGACTGTTATAGGCTCGTAATATTTATTATAATGTACAATTTACCGGACATGTTGTAGTTTCATAACATCATCACGCCTGTATTTCCCAAAGGGGTAGGCAGAGATGTATAGTACTCCCACATTTCGCTAGTTATGTTATGGGTCCCTATATAATAGGGGCGAGCTTATTGCCATCGACCGGGCACAAATTCAGACTCCGTGCTGCTACTGACTCTTACCTCTGGGAAAAACTCAATAACACTGCCCAACCTGGGATTTGAACTCAGGAGCTCATGTTCAGCAGTCGCGCTTAGCAACCACTAGACCAACGAGGCAGTGACATTTTAGTATCCCAGTAATAAAATGAGCTAACAGAACGGGTCTCGTTGTAAATACAATGCGAACAGTAATTATACGTAAAACATGCTTTGGCAATAATCATGCATGTTTCCATAACATATGTTTATGTAATATTATTGTAGTTTTACGTAGTTTTCAAGGCTTAACGATAACTGTAGCGGTCAGTGCACTGCAATTATCTTGCAATACACGTGTTGCAAACTAACCTTCGCCTTGACTAACACGTGGGAGATGGAATGTACTCCTGCATTTTAATGTTGCCAAATTAATACAGCAATACTATTTAATATGTTCTATATATTGTATACTTTTGTTCACAATTACGCATGTAATCTCCGACCCATGGTTCTTAAAAAATTTCAATTTTAAACCAAGGATTATATTAAACCTGTCACTGTCGTTTGCATGTCAAAGAACAGAGATGTCAAAAACTTAATACGGGTTTAAGGTACTGCCGGTATGATCCTTGTTTACGAATAAGAGGGCGATTATTCGTCAGGCGTTTTGTCACTTGTCTTGGGTCTTTGGTGACAGATAGTAGTACAGGAGATAGAGTCGGACGCGGACATTATAAAGATGTGTTGTAAGACTTAGCAGTAATTACATCATGAAATCATCGATCTATTGCAGTCAAAGTGACTTAAAATAAACTTTTACACTCTTTCCATTCGTATTAGTGGCAATCAGGCAATTAATGTTGGATGTAAGACGTTGAATTTATTTCCACATCTTATAGTGCAGTGTATATAGACATACCGTATTTATATTAACAAGGTTGTTGGTTTAAACTCAGGCAAGATCAATGCGACTTTTTCTAATTAAACTAAAGCTTTCTTAGATATTCGAAAACACTACTGAAAAGCGGAAAACATCGTGAGGAAACCTGGACTTAATTATCTGAAATTGCCAACCCGCAGTGAGCTAGCTTTGTGATCAATGCTCAATCCTTCTTTATCTAAGAGGCCTGTGCCCTGCAGTGGGACGGTTATAGGCTGTTATTATTATAGTGCCCATATAGTGCTGCGTTTTTTATACACATTTTCAGGAAAAGCTGAACAACCTCTTTTAATATAGGCTAACTCCACAGCTCGTCTACGTTTGTACAAAGTTAAACTACTTCAATTACATTATCTTTGTTGTACTGTCTCCCTCATTACGCCGTTTCGTGGCGTGGCACGAAAAGTTTGGTGCCTACGTTAGCGCTTCCTCTCTGAGTATAGCTGCCAAGGGTGACATTCTAGACAATTTTACTGACTATAATTTCAGCTGTTTTTGCAGAGATAAAGCTAGCTTTTTAACTACTAACGTACATTTTGTAGGGTAAGTTAAGTTTTAGGGCTTACGTTGACGATGACTTTAACAGTTTTAGTAGCGTTAATGAGACAGTTACTATTTAAGTTTATGGTTAGCGGTAATTTTATTTAAGTTGTTCGTAGGCAGTAGTTTATACTCACGACATTTTTAATTGTGTTTAGAATAACTTGGAACTTCTTTAAACGACTCTGGGATTCTCATGTATCGTATTCGTAGGTTATATAAATCTTTTACGCTCTGGCGACTTGCCTTGGATTATATAGACTAGGTAGCGAACCCACTAAAATTATAGGGACACAACTTTGTACAGCCTCTTACCATGAACTCTTAAAGCAAGACAGTTTAAGATGTGGAAGCGAGACGCCGCTACGTGCAGTGTAATGCGGCGTCTCGCTTCCACAACGTAAACTGTCCTGCTTTAAGAGTTCATGGTTAGGGGGTAGTATTGTGTCTTGTCTATTACATTATTATTACTGTGTGTTGCCAATAAAGGTGGATAAGGGAAGTTGCCAGATCTTCTTGACACTCTTTTTGCTATTCCCTTACACTTACAGTTTTTTTTTTACCGTGGCCAGTGCTGCTTAACTCGCAGATTAACTGCATAATATACTTTTGCGTGAAATTGATTTGGTTAGTTAAACAAGATTTATTTAGTTAAAAGAACAATTTACATTATATACACACACGATTGTTTTTATACTACCTTCTATACTATACTTCTATTATTAAAACTAAAAATATATACAAACAAAAAACATCAAAAAATTATGCATCAAAATATTCCTCCTCATCATTGTCGACTGGCAGGGTTCCCAAAAGGCTGGCGGCATTGCCACGTTGAATGGCAATGCTAATTCTTTGGCCGAAAAACAAACCAGCCCTTTGGTCACGTGAAGAGTCGACTTACCGTTTAGATATGTCTCTAAATAAGAGACGCGCACTCGGACCCCATGGCCCGAGTGTTTCGATCCCAAACGGCTCAAAAATATAATTACCAATTAAGTTATTATACTTCCGCCGCTTGAGAGTCTCCGCAGCTGCAGCTGCAGCGCCAGAGTAAACCGATGTACTGGAAACATGAGATGGCGCAAGGGTGTCGACACACGTTGCGTCCCACACCAAAGGCCTACCCAATTTCCAAGGCATCAAAGACATACCGTCTGGTCTCTTCCCATCGTCACGTACCAAGCCATTTGGTTCTAATATAGCTGGTACGCCGGCGGTGACAAGAGCTCGACGAATAATGTCATTTAAATTTGCGTGCCGCGGTATGCGACCAGCGCTCCTGGCGCAGGACAGGCCATGGCGTCCGAGGCTGTCGACAGCTTCACCACAGTGACACCGTCACACCGCCTCACCGGTGTCACTGTGGTGAAGCTGAGCAACACAGGGTGTACCTAGACGCAAACTGGTGGCAATCCGGAAAGTGTTGTCATCCAGCATCGTTCCTATGCTGGACGACGGAAGTGCTTGCAGCCAAAGACCCGACTCCCATTCACCCACAGCCAGCAAACGCGCACGCTCTGTAGTGTTGATTGACGTATTAATTAATTGTTAGTTAAATTAGTTTGGGAAGCATATTACAATGATAAACGATTAGGGGTCAGGGGACGATTAGACGTTCAAGAGTTTATCATGGTGATTGACAGACAATTGTTTGTAGATCCTTTGTTTATATACATATATATTCAGTTTTTTTATGAGACTTGTTTGGTATTGTGTGAAGATGAGCCGGCGATTAGCGTGTAGCCATGCACTGAAGATAATTGTCTTTAATTGTCCAAAGCGTGTCTAGAACTATGTTGTCGTGCTGCCTTGTATGATTAATGATTTCCAAACATAATATTACGCCTGTATTCTTCGAAGGAGTAAGCAGAGGAGTATATTTCACCCACATTTCGCCAGTTATGGTGAAGGTCCCAATGTAATATAGGGCCAGCTTATTGCCATCAACTGGGCACAAATCTAGACTCCGTGCTACTACTGACACTTACCTCTGGTAAAAACTCAATAACACTTTGCCCGACCCGGGATTTGAATGCTTAGCAGTCGCACTCAGCGATCACTATACCAACGTGGTAGTCGTAATGATTATTAAGTTTTTATTATAATATGGTCAATGATGTTCAACCATAATGTGCTGTTTCTAAAATAAATCACAATACAAAGTAATCTATGTATTTATAATCAGCAAACAACAATTTCTGCTATCCGCAGATGTTTGTCCCGTTTGGGTGTCTGTATTCCTCCTGTATCGCGTTTAACAAACATGAAATAGGTACATTTCATGTTTGTTAAACGCGATACAGGAGGAATTCCTAATGGGGCAATATTTTATAACAGAAAACAATTATATTATTTAATTTTTCTCGGAAAACTTCGATGTGATATCACGATACTCTGTTGTCATTTTAATTGCACGTTCTTAAACCTTTATTACGAATTATGACAAAAAACGTGGTGTTAAATACCGTATGTTATAACAAGCAAGCAAAGGCAAAGGCCTTTTCTCCACAAAAGAAGAAACAAGCTTTAATCACATGCTGGCACCATTGATGGTAAGTTGTAACTTAGAATATCTGAAAGAAAAATAATATTCAATACTGATAACTTGGGATAAAACCTACCACCTAGTGCTTACGAATCCAGTCCGTGAACCTCTAGAGTACTACGATTTTGTCGTTCATTTGACTTCTTCATTATTAAACCACATTTTTTAACCTGATTGTCGCCTGAAACCTCCTTCCAGGAATACGTTAGGTGTAGATAACACTATATTAATTTTACCTCTATAAAGGAAAATCTGTTACGTTTCATCGGGTGCCTACAGCCTATGTGGGTATACTGTACGTAGGTCTGTACATAATTTCATAGTCTCAATATAAACCAGCAAATATTGTTTCACAAACACTTAAAATAAACTTAGTATTTGACAAACATTGGACATATTTGGCTAACGGGGTTTTCGGTGACGATAATATTCAGGTACATAAACAAACTTCTCACATATATCTACTGATCTACTGTTTAGGTAGATACTGAATTATGTACTAAATATCTAGATAGCTCCTGTGGATATAACATAGGACAGTTGTGAATAGTTTAAGCGTAAAATGATGTTATTTAACGGAGTTAGGAAGAGGTGTACTTACAGTATACCTACATTTCGCCAGCTATGTTATAGGTCTCAATGTAATAGCCTAATAGGTGGCATTATCATTCTTCAAGTCAAGCGTTATGTATTTCAACGAATTCTTTGGAGACAGAGAATAAACTCACAGTTATGTTGACTTTAAAGATTGTTTAAAATGCATTTAAATTAGTGATCTCATTCTTTAGTGTTCCCTAGCGGTACTGCGGGCTGTAGATGTAATTCTTAGCACCAATAAAATGTAATTGAGTTCTTCTGTGAGGAAATTTTTAATCAAAAGGAGTTGGTTAGTCTATGTCAATGTAATTTGCAAATTAACATTATACGGTACCCGAAAACTGCAAGTAGGTACAAAATACACAAAAAATTCATTCAGCGATTACATTGGTTAGTATTACACAAAATTAGATACCTAATTTTTTGTCTCCGAGTAGGTTTCTTCCTGTTCTTCTAGTACCTACATATGTTGTTCTAAACCTTAGTTTTGACAAAGTTAAAATAAGTCTCGTAGTAGTTTGCCAGCCTATTGCCGTGTATAAGGCCTACGTTCCTGGGCTTAGATTAATAAGTCCCTAACACCCTACCAGTCGACGACCTGATTGGCGTAGTGGCTAAACGATTAGACTGCTGCGCTAAGGCATGCGGGTTCGATTCCCGCACGGGGCAAAAATTTGTGCGATCCACATTTGATTGTCCCGAGTCTGGGTGTTTGTGTATGTGATATTTCATGTTTGTGAAACGCACCCACGACACAGGAGAAAATCCTAGTGTGGGGCGACGTTAATTAAACAAACAAAAAAAAATCTTACATGTAGCCCTTTTTCCGAATACTCTTTAAATCATCGAATCCTAAACCTGTGGCCAGCTAGCAACTAACACACCATATCATGTAATTAAGTCTAATAACCGTATGTTCTCACAAAATTACCAATATTTCAACAAAACAATTTGGCAACCAAACACGGGATTAGCCTATAATCTGCTATAAATTTAACAATGATCATGTAATTATCGCTGGATGGCGTACATAGTAGGTATACAATGCTTGCTTTTACAAACCAAAAAGGATTTTGGTTTCATGATAAATGTTTCGGAACTTTGCAAACTTAAAATGGGACGCGCAGAAAACGTAGCGGTAGTTAATTTAAGAATACTAGGCGTTATGAATGAACACAACTCCTTTGGGACGTATAGTATTCAGAATTTCTAGTACTGCAACGTACAAAAGTGGTCCGGGGAAGCGGTTTATCATAAAATGCACACAAGTGTACCTTTGAACCGGAAAATGAGAACGTTCTTTAAGTGTTCCATATTTCATTGGCTTGAATTCGTCTGACGTCGTCGGTAGAATAGTGATTATTACTTTTATTATGTAGTCTAGCTTATGGTACAAAAAGCTACGAATAGGTCATACCGTAGAAAGAGGATAAGCCAGTCAACCAGAATCACTGCCCAAGTTATGTCAGGTAACGTGCCACGTGACACGAGGCACGGCTCCGACGGCTCGTAGAGGCGATTTTAATGCACACCTCATTATTTATCATCTACCACTTCTTTTGCCTACTTTTTCTGATATGGAAAGGCGTGAAAAGGGCGAGCCTATCTCCATTATCAGGGCACAAACCCAGACTCTGTGCTGTGCAAAGGATTATCTGATGTCAAACCCAATAATAATTTTTCTCAGACAAAGTGTGAGGTACCTCTCACGCGCAACATTTGCGTTTTGCGACAACTAGATCATCGAGACAGACACGTATACACAGGTACACGAAACAAAATCAGAAGTAAGGAAGCCAGTGGAAAACCTAAGTCCAATATAAAGTCTACGAGTAGTACTATTGTAAATCATCAGAACGAATGCACCCATTCATCTCTTCTAAGTGCAAAGCTTAATAGTTTTCATATTATATCGTCTGGTCGTTTCGCATTCACACGAATAGCTTTATATATAAACTTGTCACGTGTACAGCTTTTAAGAGGAATTGTACAACTCCTACTTAATATTAAAAAGGCAATAGGTACCTTGTCGGTTTATCCTTCCTTCACGCAGCCAGAAAGTATTGGATAAACATGTTTTTTGCAAGCATTCATGTACGACGATTTCTTGACGACCCGATTGACGCAGTGGCTAAGCAATTGGACTGCTGCGGTAAGGGCCGCGGGCTCAGTTCCCGCACAGCACAAAAAAAAATCGATTTTCTCCCGAGTCCGGGTGTTTGTGTATGTGATATTACATGATTGTGAAATGCACCCACGATACAGGAGAAACTCCTAGTGTGGGGCGACTGTTTTTTTTTTAAAGACAAACTGACAAAAGGACGCCATTATTTTTCAAATTTCTTTTATCAATTTAGGTTTAAGATTAGCATGGGCAACATGCTAAAATGACACTAAAAGTCATCTTTAATCTATGTTTTAATATAATTATTTTTGATGACAAACGTAACTTGCAATTCTCTTTATTAACGTTTGGCTCGCCATCTATTGTATCGGTTTTATACCATAACTGGCAAACTATGTATATTCGTACACCTATGTCAATCTTTTCAAAGCTTGCAAACGTGATAATTAATGTAACTTAATGTTGATGTTCATCGATAAGCATTGTCATTGGAAAAAATGCTGGCAGACAAAAACGCTGTAGTAGCTTTCTAACAAATAAATGATCAACAAGTCCTTAACATTAATGAATTCACCACGCCAGTCATGATTAGAAGAATGATCTCATCACTCAGAACCCATTCGTTGTAGCCGTGAAGCTTTGCATAATACCTACCAATTTAAATGGTAAGGTGAGCTTGTTTGTCTGTTAGTTCGTTTGTTCTATCTCCAAAATAATGTTAGTAAAATGATCCTGATTTAATTCATCAGAACTAACATAATGCGTTGTTATTATCGCCTAAGGGGTAGGTAGAGGCGTACTTTCTATTTAATAAGACGTATATACACTCTCAGAAGTCCTAATATGTGACGAGCTTATAATTGTAAACATGACATGTCATATTCATGTTTGGTGCGCTCCATCCTTCATGGCATGCCTCGTATTATTAGCAAACCCCAATGCTGATCATAATAACACACTCCTTAGGACTTCTCAGTATGTCTTCAGAATCCATTGAGGCTTTCGAGAATGTTCAATGGTCTCGCTTTCTAGCAAACGGATCCAATGGAGCACTTGGCGCGCTTGTATTAACACCAGATGGCCGATACTTGAATTACACGTCATTCCTTTGTTTGTGGCTGCAGCTAGTTAACCGACATACAAGAGCAACCATTAGGATGCCGTGAGTGCAGTACGGTAATCTGATAGTTTACAGGTGTCCGTAGAAAGAAGCCTTCCGCTTCATTCTGGTATGCTACGATCGTGGCTTACGAAATCGGTTCGATACTTTTTATCGAGTCATACCCGTGACCTACAAGAAATAATATTACGCCTGTGTTCCCAGAAGGGGTAGGCAGAGGTGTATAATTATACACCCACACTTTCCAGTCATGTTATGGGTCCCAATGTAATAGGGGGCGAGCCTATTGCCATCAACCGGGTTCAAATCCAGACTCCGTGCTGTTACTGAGAACTGCCTAGTAGAAAAACCCAGTAATACTTTGCCCGACTCGTGATTGAACTAACAAAAGTTCAAAAGTCACGCCTATTAATGGTGTTCTGAGTAAAACTATATACAAACAAAAACATAAGCCGTATTAAACAAATTAGCATTCAAGAAATACGTGTTGAAAATGTTTAAAAGTGCGATTACCAACAAATGAGTCATTCATTTTACGTTGCATTAAATACGCGTGCACCTATCCCACATAGTAGTTAATGAAAGCCGCACTTAATAGCTGAGAGCAATAAACGCGAACGTGCATTGTTCATTTACATTGTGACGTTTAAATATAACATCTGTTCGGGCAGCCATGCTAAATATAATACTATCTACTTCGGTAACTGAGGCGGTGTTTGTGCATGTACTTACATCGTACATATATCTGTAGTGTGCATGTGTGCATACATGCAGACCATGCAGTGTATAACTGTGCCATGCATTTCATGTAAATAAGATTATTGCGTATTATTTTATATGGTCGGAATGTTGAGTCGGCAACAGTAAATACTGCATAAGTACGCTCATCATCATGTCTGTTTTCCTGGAAGGGGTAAGTAGAGGTATACATACTATACCTCCTGCTGTTGTACTGTACATATGTACATTGTACAACAAATAATGCGGGGTTACCATGAGCTTTGATTGCAGGACATTTTCCGCTGTGGGAGCGAGACGCTGCACTACACATCACGTAGTGACGTCTCGCTTTGACAACGGAAAATTACCTATTTTATGTGGTCATGGTTAGGGGGCAGAAGGCTGTTTAATTCAAATATAAGTAAATAAATGAAACTGATATCGGAAACCAGTCTCACTGGAATGAATCAAAAAAAACAAACTGGATATATTAATTACGATACTTTTTATCGTGGAGAAATCCTTATAGGTGTATTCTTAAGAATTTTCTTGAGAAGTGATTTGTTGCTCTATAGGTTGCATGGGCATTGGTCATGGCTGGTAAACATCCGTACCACTTAGGCTCTAGACAGACGGACCGCATTTCAACTGCAATCCAACCGCAAATTGCAGTTCAAGTGCAGTTTGAATGCAGTTGGCACGACTGCAATAGAACTGCATACCAAACGTGCAGTCCAATTGCAGTTCAATTGCAGTCGGCGTGCAGTCGTGTGAACGTTTGGTTTGCAGTTCTATTGCAGTCGTGTCAACTGCATTCGAACTGCATCCGAACTGCAATTTGCGGTTGGATTGCAGTTGAAATGCAGTCCGTCTGTCTAGAGCCTTATGGCTAAAATCTGCTTTTAGGTAGGTATAACAAATTCGGCTGACGTGGACAGATAGAAATAAACATTCCTTTAAATTGTTCTCATACTATATAGGCTACTAAGCGTTTAATTATAGGTCAGTGAGATACTAAAACAAAAGCAACTCAGCATTGTACAACTTCGCTGTAATTAAGCGGTTTTGGTATTCTACTAAGACCACAAGTGACTCGAGACTAACTTCTAAATTCACATTCATACATATTTCCATAAATCATAAATCTAATTAAGTATACTTGATAACAAAAGTCGCATAAGCATGCATAGTTTAACTTCTGAAACAAACACAGCTTTGGAATAGGCGCATTGCGACAATGGTCTGTATGACAACGATTTTAATTAGAATTTAAAACGTGTTTCTTTCTTCTTCTTTATGAGAATACTTACATTATAGGTATAAGTCTCGTCTTTTTTCCCCGAAAGGTAGGTCCACATTTCGCCAGTTATGTTATAAGTCCCAATGTAATAGTGGGCTAGCGTATTGCCATCAACCGGGCACACATCCAGACCCCGTGGTGCTACCGAGCTTCCTTATTATTCTTCTATAAGTGCCACTCCAATTACTGGAGGTCGGCTACCAGCTGTTGGAATCTGTATCTATCTTTTGCGGGGCGAAAAAGATTTCCTTATGGTAAAACCCAATAATCCATTCGAACCAAGGACGTCAGGCTCAGTAGTCGCGCTTGAGTTATTAAGTTAAAATTGAAATAAGTATACATGAATGTGTCAGGATGCCTCTAGAATGGGATAAATAGTGCGAGAGTACACACAAAAACGAAAATTACAGAAAATACTTTAATTAGAGATTAATTTAATAGATAAAAAAAACGTGACGAGTTGATGAATCTTCTTGTATCCAGAACAGTTAAATCTACACAAAACTTATGACTGAAAGACAGTGAAAACCCGGGAACTCTGCCTACTGTTGTAGGAAATAGGCAAGACTTAGTGTATAATAAGTTGAATGTAGCAAAAAATTATGATTTGTAATTAAGTAACATAACTGGCGAAAAGTGGGTACACACCTCTGCCTACCCCTTCGAGGACAATTTATACAATGCTATGTTATTTTCAACTTCAACAAATTCCAATGTTATGTAATTATTATGTCTATCATATTTGTTACGCAGTCACGAGTGCAGTTCAACTGCACAAACACGTGAGTTTAACGCCGATTGATTTGCATCGTATTCGTCGGCTAATTGTTTCAATGGTAATTTATTGCACGCCTGCCAACTCTTGGCAACTTCCATGGGGAACTTTGTGTTTAGAGAATTGTCGGCGACTAAACGTTCTTGTCACCGCAATATCTTTTAGACAGCTTTTAAGTAATCTGACTTGAGAGTGATGTGGCTACCTTCCTCAATTTTAATTTGGGGTTTTCGCTTTGTTTTTGAATGTCGTATATTATTTGTTTTGTTTTGAACTACATTGACTGCTACACCTAGTATAAATATCATGTCTGTTTATTATTACATTAGGCACAGCTTTAATACATTTTGGTAAAGACAACATGTTACAATTACAACAACCATCTATCATCTCTATGTCTTGGAACTGATCTTAAGCCTTAAACATATGTAGTCTTAGACATATATTACATAATTGAGTGCTAAGTTTGTTTAACTTTTTCATTCCTCGCTTTGTCCATAAAATTATACTAACTTGTTTTTTGTTTTACTATTCCAACTGTCGTGAGTGTTTGTCATTTTAATTTGTTACTTTTTTCGTTCTTACTAGTAAGGCTCGCAATCCCCCCTTACTAGTTTATGATAAAATGCTCCGTTTGAGTCCGCAACTAGTCGGGAATTACCGAATAAAAACGTTAAACCGAAAATAGTAAATAAAATGAAATCTAATCATAAAAAAACATCAGCTACATATTTCCAAGCTTCTCGATAAGGAATCATGGTAAGCCCAGCACTATTCACTAAGACGATGTTCGCTTATCGCCGTCAAAGTTTCTGTTCACAAGCAACCGGCCGTGGCGACGTCTGTCAAGATAACTTGGGGAGTAAAAACCTGCGTTCTGCGCCATTCAGACGACGTCAGCGGCGCGCCGTCGCGCTCAGCGAAACGTAGCGATGTCCATTTATAATCGTCTGATTTCCGACTTTGCCAAAGCGATGCAAATGGCAGCGTCAATGCCGTTATCCCGACAAGATATGTGTCTTCCAGATCGATCACTAGATACTTGTGGGAAAGATTGAGGATCCCGTTGTGTGGTATGGGAGGTTTTATCTATGGGTATGGGCCATCTTGGATCAAGATCAAAATTGTTCTTATGAATTCTAAGAGTAAAGCTTCTTCAAAAGCATTCATTCTTTATCCTGAGTTTAGCTCGATTCATTGATATAAATTTTTAAAAACGTCACGCCACACTAGGAATTTCTCATGTTTCGTGGGTGCGTTTTACAAATATGGAACATCACATACACAAACAGCCAATATACGTTTTATAGGTCCAGTTTCAGTTTATGCCATTGATGGTATTTCTTCAGACAAAACTCATTGGGACCAAGTAAGAGTTCCGACTGTTACTGTTTGTCGTTATTGTTTTCTACTTTGATAGTTAGCAGCTGTACAGACGATACTCGATAAACTATTTTTATTGTCATCACAAAATAAAACGAGCGGATATTAGAAAATAATAGCTCCATTACCACCAATGAACTCACAGCTGATTTGTGCTTCTAGACAATGCGAGAGCAAGTAATTATTATATATTTCTCTCACTGCAGAGCCTACTTCATAACTCAATTAACTGTCAAAATCTGTTATTACTAGTTGAGATTAATGTATAACATCGTTAGCCGGTTATTGTGTATTAATGCGGTAAGTTGTGCCGTTAATTTGACACATTGCCCGGGCCGCTTAGATAGTTGCCGGGTATTACGCAGCTTCGCACGGCAGATATCGCGAATTGATATTTATCTATCTTTAGTACGCCATTGTGGTTTCGCACTCGCGTTATTATGAATGACTGCCTTATATGACGTCATCGACGATATTCATAAATTGATAGTGACGGGTTGATGCAATAAATAGTCGGGAAACGACAAATCTGTAAACAGTTCTACCATGAGTTAGAAAACGAATATAATGTAACGTTTTCAAAAACGCAGGTCAGGTGACAGTATTTGTATCAAGAAAACTGTCATAGAACGTTACGTTTTTGGCATACTACCGAATTTAGATCTCATGGTTCATTCACACAGGTCCTTTTCTTTTTAATTATTACTCTTTCGTGGTCTAGGTAACTAAGAAGTTTTCTTTGAATCTTCTTTGATGTGGATTATTTTACAACTTCATAATCAGTGCCGTAAGTAGTCCATTGGAGCTGTCTCTGCCAGTTGCCGCAGCCGCATCCATCCGTCTGCTGCAACCTTTTTTATTACCTCCTGCTCGGCGTCGCTGGCCAACAATTAACCGCAAATCGGTTGTTGCCCTACATAATTTTACAAGACGGTCGCATTATAAAAAAAAATATGGGTTATTCCGTCTTGCTTGCAAACGTCGTAGTCAAAGATCAACAAGTGATGAGAGCATGGGAATGTTGTGCATCAATTATATTTAATGAAAACCCTTAAATAAACAACACGGTAGAAAATTTAATTAATGCCTTAAGAAACTATACAAAGCAGTGCAGGGCAATGTAAAAGTAAATTCAGTAAACACTGGGCAAAGCAATTAAGCAACATATCCAAATAAACTAGATTGCTTAATTAAAATAGGACCACCCGATTGGCGCAGTCACTGCGTGGTTAGTCGTCTGCATTTAGGGCTCAAATTTTTATGTCAAGTCTTTAGTGTTTTATTATGTCAGACGGCGAAGCGCTTGACGAATAGAAATCAAATGATTACGTCATAGTCAAAACATTATGTTATACCCATACATTTATCATTGTAGGTATTTATTTATTTCAATTCGTCAAAACGTTTGCCACTTTTCTAAGGAGGCTGGTAAACTACAATAAATGATCCCACGTAATCAGTTTTCTCGTACCAGTGAAATTTTATTCGCTGGAATGAAAAAAAAAACATCCATAATGCTGTGGTAAGTAGAGCATCTACTAAGTGCAATGCCGTCAATGAAGCCAGTCAAGTTTTTGTCTATACTCATTGGAGAACCGGCTTCATCTCGCACGATTCCGCGTATTTACATTGTATTAAATAAGAATGAAGGTGCAGTGTATTCGCCAAGTTTGCGATAGTAACATACTTCATCTACAATCGTAGGTGGTACGAGTATGTTTCGAATGCGCATTCGTGTGCCTATTCAACATTAGGTACGAATATGTGTGTGACCTGCAGGGTCTCATCTAAATTGGTCCTGACTATGGACTATTGTGTGATATTGCAACTTTGTTTTACCCATGATAAGTACCTATAAATTGTATTGTGTATGATAAGTATAATAATGTATTTATTTCTCCCACATTACAGTTCAATCACAGTCATTAGTTCAATGTATAGCTTTGTCTTCAATGCAATGCACACTAGTGTCTGCATTAGGTTAGACCTGTATCGCATGAGGATACATGAAAAAGGCAGTATACATTTCATTAAATTATTACTTTCTTTTTAGAAATCCCGTTCATTATTCTTAAAACACAGTTTCAAATGAATTCCGATAAACACGTGCCAAGAACTTTTTGTGAAACAAACTCGTTTGTTCAAGACTTCAGAACATATTTAATTCTAACTTTAATGTTTGTTAATGGCAAAGATTACTTTTTACGACCCTTGGAACTAATCTAAGTAAGTTTTAAAAGAAATTTCAGATTCCGGGACCCGTTTTTATAGGGTTTACGTGCTAATATTTTTTTGTCGACGTGAGCCACGTGTCAAGCATAAAGCGAAGCTGACAAAGTCTCAAAAAGTTAGCAAATATAAATACTTTAAATTGATTTTATCCGTATAAGCTATGCTGTTTCACACTCACATTACACAGGATAATTAAATAGCCATAGAAGGCTATAAATACCAAAGAATAATAAAATTATACTATAGGTATGAAGGATGTACAACGGACGGTGTTATCGCTAACAGCAATCTCTAATAGACGGACAAACTTTTACGTGCTTCATCTACTAATACAACATGACAGGTACAGTCGGTATCTGTTCAAAATTCCATTTAAATCCAGTGACATCATGATTGCGCTACCGATTCAAAATAAAAGCTTTGTATTTTTTTCTCGATTTGATAAAACGAATTCGGAAGGAGGTAAGACTCGTCATTTCTAAAGGTTTTTTACCTTTAGAAATGACGAGTCTTACCTCCTTATTAACGAAAAAGTCTGAGACCTTCAATCCAGGAGAGTTATGAAACCTTTATCTATCTTAATGCCCAAAGAATCCACCCTCACTGTATACACCATACATGTACAGTCCTACACATCTAGTCCAAGCTGCTTCAGATTCTAAGATACTTCTATATTTCTAATCTATAGTAATCTTTATTTCTATAAGATCGTTACTTGACTCCAGGTTTTATCAAGATATATAATAGTCAGCATTAATTTCCAAGTTAAACACAAAATGGTCCTACGTTAGACAATGCTTCTTACCAAGGTTCTTTCTGCACTGAAAGCTAGACTGTAAGCACCACTACAATGCGACTATCCGACCGCTCCAAAACGTCACAAATGTATTTTTAAAGCAACCTACTTGCGGAAAGTGATCGATCTATTTAGTGTTCTATTAGTTGGCAGAAACTGTTATGGGTAGTGGTTTATTTTTAAGAAACAACAGTAATCTAAAGTAGTTGTTGTATAAAACTAAGAGGTGATTGACCGGCTGCTTTACATAAAGCGTACTTGCAAAACGGTGCTGAAATGTATAGGTAATTTCAGTTAGTTTTTTAGTACATCATAATATTATAGATTATTATATAGGAAGACTAGGATTTTTAAACCAAGTAAAGCCGTTAAAATGTAAGTTAAGTATTTTGGACTTATTTTTTGTTATGCGATGGTATGAGCTTTTCGAAATTGTCTTATGCATCTGATACTGGATAGAGGCGGCTGCTTGGCAGGAATTTAAATGAAATGTAATTGGAACTATCTATAAAAACTATTAGTAGCACACATAGAAGCATTACATAGAATCTCTACCACCACAAATAAGTAAAAGTTAATAATGAAAACCTGAGACGCAACCAAAAACATTGTTGCTCAAACAAAATTAATTCTTGTTACCTTATCTGAGTTTGTACTGTTAGCTAAAGAACTAATGAGAAAACTTAGACTGTCACTTTAGCTGTCAGACTAATCTACTGGAAAATAAGGCTAACAGTGTGACAAGAGAGTGGTGTGGGCTGAATGTGAATGTAGTGACGAGATTTGAGAATGATGTGCTTGTAGTTTTGGCATGTACGAAGATAGGAACTATATAATATGAGGCGAATGTCAAAGAAGTGAATGAAAGATTCCGGGAATCCGGGATACGTTACTAAAACCAGATCAGTTATGTCCCAGAGAAAGACAGGTTAGGAGTACCCGACATCTTCTTCTTCGTATTGGAATGAGCCATTAGCCCCATGCAATAGGTCATGCCGTGGTGTAGAGATTAGTCAGTTAATAAGGATGGTGACGAGGTTGACCGTTCAGGGTGCGTCGGACGAACTTAAGTCACTCGCGCAGGCTCTCTACTTGCACCCCATCGCTAAACTGACATGCATGTCAAGAAATGGAAGTAAACAGGGCGAAAGCAGTATGTAGGTAAATATAAGATAACATCACACCTGTATTTCCCAAAGGGGTAGGCAGATCAACGGAGGTCACATCACAATTGCAGACTCCGTGGTGCTACTGAGAATTACCTAATAGGAAAACCTAGTGACACTTTGCCCGACGCTGGGTCCGAACCCAAGACCTCAAGCAGTATGTAGGGATCATTACAAATAGTCTCTGGCCTCTGTCAGCTACTCTTGGCGCAAAGAGGCGCAACGTTTTGCATATTGTGTAAATAAGACTAGTCTTACTGGTCATAACCGTCGCAGACATGAATAATATTTTATTGAAGGGATGGTCCATACACTGAACATACCTGTTCCTTTTAGAAGGTTTAATTTTAGTGTATAAACTGCAGATAAAATTACACTCAAAGATAGCGCTGTAATTTTAGTAATGTTTATTTAAGCTATGGGTAGGTACCTACATCTCTTTATGAGCGCACTAACTATGTAGATACTAGAATATCGAATGAAACAGCATTTCTTTTAGGTTTTTTTTGGCAAGAATATTATTGGGCTGACTGTCCAGGGTACGCCAGCAATAATTCCTTCAAAACTCCAGACCAAAGTATTCAAATCGTATCCATTAAATTATTGAAAAACAATATTGAAAGTCGCATCCATTTTACAAAAACACAACAACAAAATGTTTTTCTGAGGTTGAAACAAAGGTTCTCTCAGATACCCGCAAAAAATTAACTACGCCGTATAAGAATCGTAGTCTGATTGCTTCAGCTTGGGTTAGGATCGCGGGTCGAATATTTCCCCACGGGATTCAATCACTTGAAGTTAAAGATGTTTGGATATGAATCTTGAGATTTGAGATCATGAGAGAGATTAAAGTCAGTGTTTACTGTTTCATTAAGAACCTTTGCTCTGGGATAGGTTCTTTTATTATTTTTAATTGTTTTGTGGGATGAATTTTGTTTTCATTACGTAAAGCAAAAAAACGTTTTAAATTTTCTGTCTTTATCGCATCTCTCTCAATTCGATAGCAAAAATATATCAATTTGTCTTACAAACGTCGTCACAATATTTTGAAAAAGAAAAGCATATTGAAATTAATGTGAAGACAATAAGCATTTTAAAAACGTCCACTGTCTGTCACTATTATTATCATGCTAGTATTACTACAGCCAACTAATTAGAAGAACGGTAAATAACCTTGCCTATACTCATTGATTTTACACAAAAAATAGTTAAGCCGTCTCCGGCGGTCCAGCACTCTTGCAATATGAAAAAATCATTTTAAATTGTATTGTGGAAACATTTTACATACAATTTCCTCAGCTATGAGAATATTAAAAATGGATGGAAAAGCAAAAAATTAATTAACTACAGGATATTTAAGTAATTTTTTGCTTTCTCAAACACGTACACTACTTTTTCTTAGGGATAAGCAGAACTAACTAATCAAAATGTACGCCTATTTTAAGAACCTTTTCGACATTATATTTTTGAACTTACATTATAGTACCTACGAAGCACTGATAGCCGAGTGGTATGACCGTTGGACTGCCAAGACAAAGGTCGCAAGTTCAAATCCCGGCACGCACCAATGTCTTTTCGAATTCATGTGCGTACTATAAATTAGTTATCAGTTGCTAAAAACGGTGAAGGAAAACATCGTGAAGAAACCAGCACACCTGAGAGATTTTTCAACGGTGTGTAAAGCCATGTCAGAGGCCTACAGGCGGTTTAAACTCTGACACCAGGTTGTTTCATCAACCATACGATAAGAAGAAGAAGAAGATAGTACCTACAAGCAAACTTAAGAGATTCTTAAATAATAGCACCGAATCTATTAATTGCTTTTTGTTCTCCATACACAAATGCAGTTGCAATTGTAATACCTTGATGTGAGGCACTCCATATTATTCACAAGGAGACAAGTATAATGTAAATTTTGCGTCTGAGACGAGATTGGTGCGGGATTACTTGGGCCGAAGCCTTCAGGCATTGGAATAAATTATGCATTGGACATTAAGTGGTGCTCCTCGCAAGGGAACTTGCAAACGTTGTTTGGACGGCAACCCATCTATATAGCTCAAGGTTAAGTGCTAATTGTTGTGTGGAGACCGCCTATATATCGTCTGTAGATAGGTGCTATTCAAAGGTAGATAACTGGTAAAGATTACCACCGAATTATGTGAACATTTTAGACTGATTTTGAATTATTATTTCAAATTTTCTATTCAATACTGTAAGTGTAAACAAAGCTACTGGAATATATTTAATAGTTATTGTACTTATAAAAGATGATGCTTATTTAGTAATAAACAAAATGTTTAAATGATGTATTTGTATTGCACTACATTTCATGCGTAGGAAATGCTCATCATCATTATCTAATCGTCATTAGGCCTCGTTCATCTTGACTGATGATATATCAAGCGTCTGATGGATAATGAGTGGAACTGTTACTAAGTAGTTAGCGTCCATTTTTTCCACCTAGACGTGAGAAATGTTTAAGAGCACAATTACAGCCATTCTTTTTAAAGCAGTTTTATTTATTTCATTGTTGTATGATGAGTGAGTATTTAAGACAGACAGACAAGCGATTGTATAACGTAACTTCTGTTTCTGAACGATTAGTTCATCAAGCATGGAAAAATAGACAGTGATGGCGTGAACTCAAGAAACGATAAAAAATTTCAGTTAAAAATACAAGAACTTAAAAAACGGTTTCATCATACATACATTAAATACTCAACGATTTCATTCATCTTCTTATAGATGGTTGATGAACAACCTGGTGTCATAGTTTAAACCGCCTGTAGGCGTCTGACATGGCTTTACACGCCGTTAAAAAAATCTCTCATCGGTGCCGATTTAATTTACTACATTATTAAAAAATCTTGTAATGATTTAAGATGTTGCCTTTATTGCAAGCTTGAACATAGGTAATGAGTTGATAATTCAAGAAGTAACAGAGTCATAACAGAAGGTACACGTAATGACAACAACTGACACAGGTGGTGTACATCGGATCCCGCGTCATTACCATATCTACCCGCAGTCGGCCATCGAGATAGCACCGAATATGTTTCCCTGCGGAATTCACAGTTTTCACTACGTCCACAGTTCAAAAATGCACTCTATTGTACACGTTATACAGCTGAAATTTTATTGTGAAGTCAAGTATTCATATGGAGCTGTCGAGTAGTGTCCGTGTGTCAATATTTTTTTAAATATACGGTCACTATGCCATTCAAACGCTCGCGAAATGTATGGTAACGACGACGATGAGTTTTTGTTCACGTTGTCCCTTTTGTTTCTCGGTTTTATTACTATCTGTTATTGCTAGATTTATGGGTCAATTGGGTTAATTTAAGACAATTCTACTTCATTATAAAAATAATTGGGGTGGACATTAAGATAGCAGTAATACAATTAGCAGCAGTAAAGATGTCATTATCACGTTTTTGATGAATAGTTAACAGTAAACAGTTTGAGTTACTTAATTTAAATTCAAATTGATAAAGGAAATTTGAAGAATGATGGACATGAGCAGGATTCATACCCACGACCTTAGCATAATTGTGTCGCAGTTCTTACCAACTAAACTACCGTGTCGCTGCTCACAATCGAATTTGAAGTTCCAACTTTAAAACATAAGTAAACTATTCTACAACCCAATCTTAAATTTAAATTATTACTTTTAATTTAAATTTAATGTAATTATTATAAATGGGGTTCACTTCAACTATGATTTTTTAAACTAAAGCTCCCGTGTCGAAAATAAGGGCCGATTTTTCAGTAACATTGTTCGATTAAAAGCGGCTTGTATGGTTCTATTTGACCGAGTAGCATGTATTGTTTATCAGCTAAATAAAAAAGAGAGGCGGCCGAAGGGCAAGTCGATCGGCATGAAGTATTTAAACTTATACGGATTCTGTATGAATGAATAACGAATTGGAAATCAGTCTTCGTATTTCTTAGCTACTATGTATTCTATTTTGATTCGTGTCAATAGATTCTCCATTTAGAAACTTGCAGGAATTATTGATACAAGAAAATAAAGGATAGTGGGTGGACTTTTAAAAGTTTTCAATACTGATAAATTATATAAACTACTGATAAACCATCGAAATATCTTTGTGTATAATCTTGGAAATATTCAGTTTTTAATGATGTAATTTTTGCTTTCAGGTAAGCGACCAGTGTCAACAATGAAAACTGATCTTAAGTAAGGTGGAGAAGAATCCCTAACACGAAAAGCCAAACGCTCAGTTATAGCCTCAAATTAAATATGTTAAACTAATTTACTGTTCTATAGGCTTATTCTAACATCACAAGTCTTGAACAATAACACGGCGGCATCCTCAAATCACATCAATGTAGCATACTTACGATGTCTACATAGCTATGGGGATGCCATAGCCCTTACCCCATGGTGTATGACGACGGTTGACGGCTCGAGCACCCTGCTTCCCCCATACCGGATAATGCTATGTATCCGCATTAACCCAAAAAGATTAACCTGTATTTCCACATTACACGTTCTTAATTAAGGTAGCATAATTTTCCGGTTTAAACCGTTAAAATAGTAGCCTTTAAATCAGCTTTTGTTAAGCTTTTGTAGAGCTTGTTTGTGTAAGGAGATAGCGAGGTTTAAGGAGCGTATGTTTAACCCGGAACATTCCAGTACATATGTAGGTAAATTACGACCCTGAGGGTCAGGTGGAGGCAAAGTGTTTGGTTTCATTATAGCATGGGTATTTGATAATATTATTTTATAATATCATCCTGAAACTATCTTACTCCAGGATAAGGGCTGCTCATGCTGGGCCGTGTGCTTATTTTATTTTAAGGTTGTTATTTCAAAGATATAACCTGAATTAAATGATAATGATGCCTTTGACAAAGTTACCCAGCGCTTTCAACATTAATTTAGGACCTGTGGAATGTCTAAATAATGGATTAAGAAAAAGCTTCGTAAATCATTAAGTAAACCCGCATCAATGTTTACAACATTTTGTAAGACCAATCCAGATTTCGCTCCCCACCGCTTCACCTTAATAAGATTTTGTGAATTTTCCTTTTCTATGCTTGAGGTTCAAAAATATCTTTCTAGAAATAATCTTTTTATTTTTTTAGATTATTTCGAAGTAATCTAAAATAGTTTTGATTAAATTTATGTTTATAGCAGTAATAAAAATAATATTCAAAGATTTTTTGTCAAAATTGGTAGTATAGGTAGTGCCCGTCACGTAAAAAGCACGCTGATTGTCTTAATTTTTGGAATGGCAGTCTATTCCTAAGTGTTACGTAACTATTAAAGTACCTATAATAGTGATGATTTTACAATAAAACAATTACACTTAATTATAAACCATAATAGCCTAGGACCATAAGAAGCGACTATATCCGAGAGCAAACACAGTCGCTGACAGTCGTTCTTCTTACGAGACGGGTACTATATCTACGTTCCGTGTCGTCGCTATTCAAAATCAATGAAAACTTTGCTGATCACATCCTGTGAACTCGTATGACTAACACAGACAATGCAGAGTTACCATTACAGCTTGCGTTCTGCATGTCAGCTACAAACTTCTGCTGGTGATTTCAACTATTTTGTTCAACGCTACACCTTAATAATTTCCTCTCGGCGCTTTCTTAATGAACGCTTAACTTCAACACTGCTGCATTGTCCTCATTCACTTGAACTTTTCCAAAGGAACCGTTTTTCTATTATGAAGCCGTGAAAACAATACTGTTAAACGTTGTTACTAGAGCCTGTTTGTACAGGCTCACTCAATTAGGCGAGTACGGCACAACTGCAGGAAATAATTCCAGCTTTTTCGCCTCCCTTTTTTTATTTCAACTCTTCGAGAACTTTATGCAAATCTACAAGCGAGGTGCCGGCCATTGCAAAATGTACTACAAAGTTATCTCGACGAAGTTTTTGTATAGCAAAACTTTTAATTATTGATTTTCGAAAATGTTTTGTACCAGTTACGCTAACTGGGCTTTCAGAACACGTAAAATAGTGAGTTTGTTTACACTTAAAGTTTGGCTTTATTGTTAGTGCGTTGCTCTTTGTGGCAGTTATAGAGTTTAATATTGTTTAATACTTTTTGTTTTCCGGGTTATGATACTTTTATTGGTTCCGGGCCTTTTCTATGTGCGCATATTATAATACCAGCGCTGCAATATTGTTGCATAATGTATTGTGTCTATAATCACAGTATTTTTTTGCTTTGTACCGTTTTCATTATAACTATTGACTCAAATATGTTTTATAATTAACATCTCATTGCTGTAAATAGAAACTTTGTAGAGCAAAAGCTTATCTCGGACACCTACTAATTAAAACCCTTCGATGGGTGAAACTAAACAGCCTCATCCAGAGACCTTTACATTTACTGTGATTACCGTTCTCCTAGGGGTCGCTAGGACAACACTGAGCCCACGCTGTGCCGTGACCTCAAATAGATGGGAACTAAAAATAAAAGACACCTAAGTAGTCACGAGATATAGCTTAAAGGGTAGCCATTTAAAGCGGCTCTTGCTTCGTTTTCAGTATAAGAATAGTCGAATCAACAATAGTTTGGACGGATGACGGCTAAAAAGATTTAATGAGTTTTTAAAGATAGACGCGATACTTTTATTATAATGTATTTGTTGCCTGGCGGTATACAAATCACGCAGTGTAACAAAGTTTGGTGATACGTAAATAACCATACTTCAGCTCTCTTTGTAGAAAAACCTCAAATGATCAACAAAATTCATATATATGCCTGAATTTAAACAAATTCCTACAGCCATTTGATGTAAATGCAGGATTCGCAAACACGTTTTAATACTAACTCACATTACATCCATAAAAACAAACAGACGAAGCGAAGGTAAAACAAAATAAACAGTGCTGTGTGATTCCGGGATGCTGTAATTAAAATTTGTGCCGCTGCAAAACGGTTGCTAATAATTTATTAATTGTGAGTTTTATGTGTCCATGCGCGTGCTTTATCTGGTGTAGGGCTGGTGCGGTGATGAATGGAACTGTTTGGTCGATGATTTTTTTATAATTAGTTCTATATCGTATTTTTTTTGTAGTCGTAGTAGGTATCTAGTAATAGTCCTTAGTTTTCAGTGCAGGAAAGGAAGGTAATGCAATGCTTATTTATGTTTTCTAGTGGTCGGCTGGAAGGCCTAATTTTAACCGCAATTAATTTAAAGAGCTGTTAACACTTTAAGTTTTTTTGTTTTAAATTTCTTCTTCTAATCTTATTGTTGATGAACAACCTGGTGTCAGAGTTTAAACTGCCTGTAGGCAGTGGCGGATTTACCCTAAGGCCCAATAGGCCCGGGCCTAGGGCGGCCAGATATTAGGGGCGGCCAATTGTGACAAGAAAAATCACTGATGACAACAAGAAATAACTAAGTACTAAGTACATACCTACAATAGTAAATTCCTTGTGTAGTCAATACAATGGGTGCTAGGAAAGGGGCGGCTGATACTTACTACATGGCCTGGGGCCTAGGGCGGTTAAGACTGCAAATACGCCACTGCCCGTAGGCCTCTCTACTAAATACTCTAAACTACTCTTTTCTATGCACATTTTAATTATGGTAAATCTCACAACATTTTTTTCTCCAAGTATAAAAATATATAGATTTCAGGGACATTAATAAAACAAAACGCTTGAAAAGTACCGCATGAATATTTAAATTTACTTATTCAATATCTACAAAGTGAGTGTTATTTTGTGCAGTTTCATTTACTGAAATATCATCCAAATTGTTGTTTATTTCACTCCAAATTCAGTCAATGGTTTATGTACCTTTAAAGTTCACTGACGCATCTTACTGTCATATAATATTCCAAGTTGCACGTGATTTATGCAAGTTGTTGCGTGTTCTATTCTAAGTTTATTTCCTGGTCACATTTCCACTACGGTCGCATCTTCATTTATATTCAATACACAAGTTTTAAGAATAAACTATATTTTACGAGATTTAAATTTCGTGTTACATAAAAGTTTTAAAATAAGCATTCAATTTACAAAGTGCGGATCAAAATAAATAGCTTTCTTTTACTCCACCAGAGACTTATCCGTGTGGTCATTTACTGCGATTTTCTTGTAACAAATAGAAGTTATAAAGGAAAACATCCTGATTAATTTTGAATTGAACGGCCTGAAATCACTGATTCGATGAATATCAAGGACAGTCGGTCGGTATTATTTTATATTAGTGAAGAAATAAAGCTTTCTTAAGTTTTACCGGCATCGAATTTAAGTTTCAGCGGTTGCTGGTTATAGCGGCAGTGTTAAACAATAGTAAAGAAAAACAAGAAATTTAATTTTAATCCGGTTAAACTGTGGCCCATCCATAGCTATGAAACTATCGCAAAGATTAAATTATAATTTGCGGTGTGGTTCACGGGCAGAGGACACAAATTGTTTCGCTGGACCTCATCAAAATTCGAGATTCGAATGCATACTGTTACAACGATAACTCTGTCGTTTCAGTACAATAAACTGTTATTTTTATCTGCTCTTTACACCAGGAAAATAGCAGTGTCGCTTTTTTATATTTTGCTGTTTGCTCACGTGTTAAATCATGGCGTGTTGACGTGTAGTTTCCATGCTTTGTTTCAATAGTTATTAAGTTAAAATGATCAATAGTTCTGGCATTTTTAGGTTGCCTATACTGAATATCAGTCTAGATATTCAGCCTTTTATTAATATTTACTGCAAACACGTTCAGTTATTCATAAACTGTGATAGTATCTTTTTTATCAGCTTCGAGTAAGGATCGAGCGTCGCTAAGAGGTCTATTAGTGACGCCTGAGGATACAATTTTTATTGGTTCTTGGATATCTTTGCTTACGTTACGTACACTTCAGCGCTCATCTTCGTGTACAAAGACCTATAGTTTGTTATTAAACCAATAGAGGCTACTTAGGCTGTATGTCACGTTTTTGCTTAATACAAAATTATGATTGCTTCATGCGTATTGAATCTTCATGCTTTGTGATTATTCTCAAAGTTATATTCCATGAAGATAATAATTGAAAAAACTCTTTATATTTTTGTATTTATAATAAATTGTATTATTGTGTCTGTGATCTAGTTCGTCAGATCAGAAAATCAGGAAAAGAAATTGGTCATTAGATTTGAGATATTTTCTTAATGATTTTCCGCAGCACAACCTCAATTACTAACATCTTACCCTGTCTCCTAAAACGCTTAGACCGCAAGCATATTTCGCAATGTCTAATAAACAGAATCCCATAGACAATACAGACTAGCCGTCGACACTAGCGGTGGGCATCTCATCTTGGTCGCAAAACCGCTGTGATGCTACATTGGACGCCCGCCAAGCGAGCAGTATTTATAGCCATACTACAAATGAACATGGGTTTGTCCGCCTCAAATTCTACTAATTTAGATGAAATTCCCTAATTATAATTACTTTAACTGTGTGGTTTAAACAGCGGATCAACTCGCTGCGGTTATCAATCAACGTCAATGTTTGATGTATTGTATGTATTATGGCCGGCGTTATTACCCGGTTAGCCATTTGCTAACCTTTTTGCGGTGAATTTTTAGTCCAATTGCGGCCACTATCGGCCTTTATTATGAACGTGTGTGATGTCTGAAAAGTTAACTATAAATAGGACTTCATCTTTATTGGATATTTACTGCTATCATTATGTCCAACCCATATTTTTATATGATTATATCAATTATTTTGTAAGAAAGTTTTAAGTGGCAAAGGTCCCGGTGTGGGCTTAATAAATAGCAATAAGATTGTCGTTAAATTCATTACATGGAACTTATAATACCCAGGGTGTATTTACCCGCGTGAAGCACAATCTAACCGGGGAATATCAGACGTGATTCTAAGTTCGCTAATTAAGTCACTACAGACAGAAAAACATACATTTATCATATTATAACAGTAGATAGCGTATTGGAATAGGATTCCAAAAATATATTCAATGCGTAATGACCGCATAATGAAAAACATTTATACTCTTATTTTTTGTGACCTTTTCTGTCTGTCAGCGATGATAGAAAAAAATGTTATCCATTATTTGTTGGCTTAGACTAGATTATAATGAATGTATATTTACTCAAGATTTAAAATAAAACAAGAGCTTAATAAAAAAAAAGTAGATACGGTCGGCAACAGAATAAGCTCATCAAGTTTCTCAAATATATAAATGAAAGAAATACATAAATCCATGTTATAGTCTAAAATTATAAGAGTCAAAATGATGTTAGAAGAATATTTAACGCTTTTTTATAAGTTACAATTGTTTCCATTCACCGACTGAAGTTGCGTTCAGAGGATTTATCCGTCTTCAATTTCAAAATTATTTGGGCCTCTTTCTATAGGACATTTTCCGCTGTAGAAGCGAGATGCTGCTACGGGCAGTGTAGTGCGGCGTCTCACTTCCACAACAAAAATGTCCTGCTTTAAAAGCTAAGGGGGCTGACTGCCATTACACTCCGTCTAGTACTGTTCGTGGTTTTTAAAAGTTCCGACTTGAATAAACAATGAATGTGGTTTCTATGGAAAATTCTTTGTCGGAACCGGTTGGAATTTTGCCCAAAAACATGTCCAGAATTTTTTTGTCATTGCCAAAGTACGGATGTCGGTTACATCACTATTGTCTGACCCTCCATAAATATAAGGCTACTATGAGTTTTTTTTTAAGTGTACAAATATATCTATTGAATTAATTTAGACATCAAAGGCATTTCATGCGGTTCGAATACTTATTCACAAATTACGTGTATTAGGACATACATTGAGAACTGATAGCCAAGTGGTATGACCGTTGGACTACCAAGTCAAAGTTCGCAAGTTCAAACCCCGGCACGCACAAATGTCTTTTTGAATTTATGTGCCTATTATAAATTAGTTTATCTTTGCTAAAAACGGAAGGAAAACATCGTGAGGAAACCGGCACACCTGGGAAATTTTTCAACGGTGTTTTAAGCTATGTCATAGACCTACAGGCGGTTCAAACCCTGACACCAGGTTGTTCATCAACCATACGATAAGAAGAAGGACGTTATTTACGTAAGAGGATTTATGCAAAAGCTGTAATCATATTTTTTGCAGATCCGATATTAATATAACGACCGCAATCATCGCGTGCGGGCTGTCGAGTTGTGACCGCAAAACGGATCTTCTTGCATCGTTGGTGACACATCCGTCACCGGTCTTACATACATACTACATAGATAGTAAATTAAACAACATTATGCAGCATTTAGTCACATTTTAATTAAATGTAGTCCTATTACCATCTGCTTCTACTATTAAATGATAATTTTTTTTTATTTTGCTAATAGGTTACAGGAAACACGTCATTCTTTTTTAAAGACCTGCCCCCGTACCATTAACTCATTAAACAGGACAGTTTACGTTGTGAAAGCGAGACACCGCTATGCGCAGTGTAATGCAGCGTCTCTTTTCCACAACGTAAACTGTCCTGTTTTAAGAGTTCATGGTACGGGGACTGATGACGTATTGCTACTTGAGTAGTGTGTGTGGGGTTCTGGGTTTAATTTCCCGGGTCTGCAAAGTGTTGATGGTTTTTTTAATGATATTTCCAGTAGCATCACGTCTGGTTTTGTGCCCGGTAAATGGAAAACCTCGTTCCCCTATTACATTGGAGACTAAAACATAACTGGCGAAATGAGGGTGTACTATACACTTGCCTAAAACTTTGAGGAATACACGCATGCTGTTATGTAACGACATTAAACCACATTCTCATTCACCTGGCAACCATCGCGGCATCAGTAGCCAGGCCGCCATGGTGACAAATGGCGCTCAGCACCATTACACCGTATCAATAAAAACCAAATGCGCGGATTTTTAACGATATGCAAATTGTTGGGCGTTCGCGTGACCATTACGCCGTGGTCAACGAGTGCTGGGTAAGCAGAAAGCCCGTTGTTTATAACATTTTACGGGCAAACGATGACTATAAACGGAACGCGTCGCATGTCCACTCCGTTTTTTGTGTCCACGTGTAAGCTTTATTGACGCTTGTTCTCTACTGAAATTTGAGCTGAAGTTTATAGTACGAGCTGACCGTGTTACTTGTGTTTAGGTAATGATCTATATTAGACTTCAATGTCAGTCTGTGAAGGGCATTTGGAAGGTTAGGAAGACTGTAAACAGACGAGCGTGTATGAAGAATGAGAGTGAAAGTGGCGTGAGATGTATGCCAGGATCGTAGCACATCGAATTCCCTTGTCTCTGATCACCATCTGAGAAACCGGCATGACTTTTTGTATCTATGTGAGGAGCATCTGATTCTCAAGATAAAACCCTACTACAAGATAAAAGTTTCTAATTACGATCATTATAAACATAGAAATTAGCATTGCAATAGTTCGTGCGGATACGAAAATGAAGACTTAAATATTATTAAAGTGAGATACTTTTTACATTCCTAAAATATTAGTATACCATCGAGGCCCATAATCTTATACCAAATGTTATACGGTAAAGAGATTAAGACATTTTATTGCATTCTAAATGCTCGTATTCTTTAGATATGTGACGGCAAAAAATTCACGCACGAAAAAATTTCATATTTTTCATGCCTGAATTTGCTATAAGCATTTTAGTTAACATATAATAAATTTGGATATAGGTAAAAGCTTGGTGTTTTGGAAAACAGTGAAACACTTTTTTGGTTAATTTAATAAAAATCTAAAAATGCTTGCTAAATAATTCGAACGAATAATAATTGTAACAAATACAACCTTTTCTCAATTGGAAATTTTCAGTTCTTCGCGAAGAATGATTGCAGTTTTGACTAGTGCAGTCAATACAGACTACAAAGGTACCTTATTCGTTCAAGAATACCAATACACTAGCAAAAAGGTACTCGTTCAATAGAAAACATCTATTCTAATTGAATCAATCGTGATTCCAAGTTATTTCCAGAACAGTTTAAGAATCAAAAGTAGTGTTTGCAATAGAAATTTCAATGAAGCTGGAGTTTTGTAATAAAACCAAAGCTTACTGTTACGGCAGTGTCTAGAGTCCGTATTGAAATGATCCTACAATGCTTGATTCTGCTAAGTAGTTTAATGTTCTTAGCAGTAATTTGTAAAAGTATTTCTTCATTAATTAGGTATTTACTACTATCAAAACACATGTCATTTAAAAAATTAAATGGAGTGGATTTTTCAAACCCTGCATTTTGCAATTTGCTAAAAGAAGAAGATAACATCAAAACACCACGTCGGTACTCCCTAAAGGAATAGGCAGAGGTGACTGTATTATTAAAACAGCACTGATAGCCGAGTGGTATGACCGTTGGATTGCCAAGTCAAAGGTCGCAAGTTCAAACCTCGGCACGCACCAATGTCTTTTCGAATTCATGTGCGTACTATAAATTAGTTATCAGTTGCTAAAACGGTGAAGGAAAACATCGTGAGGATACTAGCACGCTTGAGAGATTTGCCAGCAGTGTGTAAAGCCATGTCAGAGTCCTACAGGCGGTTTAAACTCTGACACCAGGTTGTTCATCAACCATACGACAAGAAAAAACTATATTATATTATGTTGGTCTCATGTACATATGTATTAATTACGTAGCCAGGATCGTATGATGTAGCTAATAATAACGCCAATTGTCATTAAACAGTCACAAGAAAGATAATATTTACAGCGGTATTTCAAAAACTTGTATCAACCGTATCATTTTCTTAGTCTTGTTTGCAAAATGTCAAATGAAATGAGCATTCCAGTATTCATAGAAGGTAATAAGGAAGCAGACTAAGAGTTAATTAATGTACGTGAAATAATAATAATAATAATATAATACTAGCAACACTGCTCAACAATGGTCACATATTTCTCTTTTAATTATATTTATTTCAATTTTACCAAAATCATTTGTAACACAGTTTTAAATCGTTTATCAGTATCCAGTTTCAAAGTTAATTTATAAATACATATATTTTGTACAGTTTTACTGGTGTTATGTGTTTTTTTTATACTTTGGTATTTAAGAAGCTAATGTCACCGGCCCGTCAACAACATGTCACAACGAAAAATAGTTAAAAATAATATAAAAAAGGAGAAAAATGATCACACGTAGCAGAGCAAAGATCGCACAGTCAACATCCCCGGACTCGTCGCCGCGCTCCGCCTCGCAGCTGCCGGACCAGCAAGCGCTGCATTCTCCGGCATCTGCAGTTGCGTCGAGCTCCAGCGACGAGTATTTCTCCCCGCCGACGTCGCCAACACCTGTACGTCGGCAGAGGAGAGGCCGGCCACCGACGAGTTTGGGACTCAGGGGCCAACTGGCTCCGAACCGGGTCCCCGCTTCCGGTGGTTATGTGCAGCGCATGAAATGGTCTCAGCAAATAAATGAGAACGTCATGCGCGCATATTATGGGTCAACAGAGGGAGGAACTAACCTCACAGCGTACCGAGATAGGATGCTTGCTCTGTTTCAGGATCTTGAACCAGCAGTCAACGTCTCGGCACAACGGCTTTCGGATCAGGTGCGCGTTATCCTACGGAACCACAGGTTGGATGACGCTACGCTTGATCGGCTTCGCTCTGAAGTACACAGTAGTCCTGTCACCTGTAGGCCAGTACATGTGGTGGTGCCGCCTATTGGCCCACCACAACCGTCTTGTGATATGGAAGCAGACGACAGGGCTACTACTGTAAGTACACAGTACAATGATGTATTGAGGAGTACCCTTGAAGATACGATTCGGGAATATAGGGCCTCTCCCTTTGGACTTAGACCGCGTCTACCACGCTTGCCTATGCATAATAAAAATAAGGCAATGATAGGTGCTCTGGATTCGCTGCTTTCAACTTACTTTGAAGGCAGCGAAGATCTCTGTGATACACACTCGATTCTGTATTGCGCGGCTGCTACGGCATGTCGTGTAGCAAATGTGAAGTGTTTTGATAGCAGTACAGCTACACGATCGAAACCTGCCGTACCAGCCTGGCAGTGCAGGATTGAGCGTCGTATTGCGGAGGCCAGAGCACTTATAGGCAAACTTATAGCCTTTAGAGAAGGAAACACACGACCTAGAGTGATGCGCTTTGTGAGGCGGGCATTTGCGGGGGTTGATATTAATCCCCGTGAATATGCAGCTCGTGCCACAGAGCGCATCGACTTCTATAAACAAAAAGTTTATGCATGGGCAAGTCGTATACGTAGGTATAAGCGCCGGGTGGATAGATTTACCCAGAATCGTATCTTTAATCAGGATCAAAGGTGGGTATATAGAAACTGGGAACGATCAGCTCAAGGTGTGAGTGATGGGCACCTGCCCGATGATGATGTTACCAATGCATTTTGGCGCAGCATCTGGTCGGTGCCTGTCAATCACACTGAAGGCAGTTGGATGCTTGACGTCGAGCAGTCATGTGAATCCATACCAGAAATGGGGACGATTACAATAAGTCCCCAAGATGTAGCTAGTGCAGTCCGTCCAATGTCCAATTGGAAATCACCAGGACCTGACGGACTGCACAACTTTTGGATTAAATGGCTACGTAGTTCACATGGTTGCTTGGCGTCTCAATTCCAATCAGCCCTAGAAGTGGGATCGCTACCCCAGTTTCTAACAACAGGATCTACCCACCTGCTCCACAAAACTGGTAGCACCACGGACCCAAAAAACTTTAGACCCATAACTTGTTTACCTACCATCTATAAACTCCTTACATCCATTTTGAGGGCAAAGATCACAAAACACATTGATGATAACAACATTATGTCTGCTTCTCAAAATGGATGTAAGAACGGGTCCCGTGGTACGAAGGAGCTTCTCCTCATAGATATGACCATTTGCCAACAGGTACGCCGCTCAAAAAAAGATCTGTCGACATGTTGGATAGATTATAAGAAGGCCTATGACTCTGTACCTCACACATGGCTCATGAGGGTGCTGGAGTTGTACAAGATTGATACAACTCTACGCACTTTCTTATTGTCATGTATGAGGCAGTGGAGAACGGTTCTTCACTATCCAGGGTGTCGAGATATCCAACAGGACGGTGAACCAATTAGGATTGAGCGGGGAATATTCCAAGGCGATAGTCTGAGCCCCTTGTGGTTCTGTTTGGCCTTGAATCCTCTAAGTACATTACTGGAGAATTCAGGGTTAGGCTATTCGTTGCGAAGAAGGAGTCAGGTAATCTCCCACCTGCTTTACATGGATGACCTTAAATTGTTTGCTCCCAGCAGATTCCAACTGATAAAGCTACTAAAGATTACAGAAGCTTTTAGTAACTCTATCAGGATGGAATTTGGTGTTGACAAATGTGCCGTCATGCATGTGAAACGTGGAGGGATTATAGAATCCCAGGGAATTCAACTCTCGGATTCTATAAACCTTAGATCACTCTCCGCAACGGAAACCTACAAATACTTGGGTATGTCAGAGGCTTTGGGCATCAACGTGGTTGACATGAAACAATCATTGAAGGAACGTTTCTTTGGCCGCCTGAATAAAGTACTGAAAAGTCTTTTGTCAGGTGGCAACAAAGTTCGTGCCTTTAATGGTTGGGTTATGCCAACCCTGATGTACTCCTTTGGTATACTCAAGTGGACTCAGACCGAATTAGATGCCTTGGATAGGAGAGTCCGTACGCTGCTAACTTCAAATCGGATGCATCACCCACGTTCGTCGGTAATGAGTTTATACATCCCACGAAAGTGTGGTGGTCGAGGATTTTTAAACGCCAAGACACTCCACAATCGTGAGGTGTGTAGCCTCAGGGAATATTTCCTCCGAGCCGAAGTGGGAATGCACCGAGAGGTAGTTGCAGTAGACAAGGGACTCACTCCGCTCTTCCTGGCTAAAGAGAACTGGTGCAAACCTGTGGTATTGAGTGTTAACGACCGCAGGGATGTATGGCAAAGCAAGGAGCTACACGGACGATTCTACAAGGCTCTTCATGGGCCCAACGTAGACTTCCTATCGTCCGTCTCCTGGCTACGCTTCGGTGATCTCTTTGGAGAAACCGAAGGGTTTGTCTGTGCAATTATGGATGAAGTTATCATGACGAACAATTACCGGAAATATATCTTAAAGGATGGCACGGTTGACATATGTCGGGCATGTCACCGTCCGGGTGAATCCTTAAGACATATTATGTCTGGTTGTTCTCGTCTTGCTAACGGCGAATACTTACACAGACATAACCAAGTAGCCAGGATTATCCACCAGCAACTTGCTTTGAAATACAAACTGGTGGATTCTGAGATGCCATACTACAAGTATGTCCCCGACCCAGTTCTTGAAAATGATCATATCACATTGTACTGGGATCGATCTATCATCACTGACAGGACTATTGTTGCCAATAAGCCTGATATAGTGGTGATAGATCGATTAGAACGCCGCGCAATGATTGTTGATATCACGATCCCCCATGACGAGAATCTCGTGAAAGCCGAAAGAGATAAGCAAATTAAATATCTTGATCTGGCGCACGAGGTTGTCGACATGTGGGAGGTGGACTCAGCAATCATTGTACCGATAGTCGTTTCGGCCAATGGTCTCATGGCCAAGAGTCTCGACCAACACCTGAAGAGGCTCACGTTAGGCGGTTGGGTCAAGGGCTTGATGCAGAAAGCGGTACTCCTTGACACGGCACGCATTGTGAGGAGGTTCCTCTCTCTGGAGCCCTAACCACCGGTAGCTTGGACCCTGTTCCCGCTGCTGGTTGGGCCCTATTTTTTATATTTTTAAATATTGTATTTTTATATAGATATTTAAAAATGTAATTTATAAGAAAAATAATTTAAATAAAGGAAATAATAATATCTTGGGACAACTCACACGCGGTCATCTGATCCCAAACTAGGCAGAGCCTGTATTATGGCAACCAGACAACTGATAAACATACTTAAATATTTCTAAATACATACATAATATAGATAATTTACACCCAGACACAGAACAAATCATTATGCTCATCACACAAAGATTTGTCCTGGGTGGGAATCGAACCCACAACCTCCGGTTTAGCAGTCAGCGTCACTAACCACTAGACCAACAGGCCAGTCGAAATGTAAGTTAATTGTATTACGAGTATCATCTTTAGTTTCAAAGTCGAAACTGACATAAAATCAATTAGTACGCTTAGTTTATCAGTGGGAGGCTTCTTAGAAAATAAAGTAAGACATTTATGGTATAGTCAGTTAGGAAATGGCGACACCATCATTCTAAACAGTAAAAAAAATGACGTGTAAAAGTGTTTTTTTAAAACCTATTTGCAAAAATAAAATAATTTATCATTTATGAAATTTGCCTGGCATTTAAAACTTATGATTTATCTTATGAAGAATCTATTTTGTAAACTATATGATTTTGGGTTTTAAAGAAATACCTTTGTAGAAGCTAAGACCAACCTGCTTGATTGGCCCGCTTCTTTTTGACTCATATGACTAACGTAAAATTAAGTTTTTGTATTGAATGTAGGTAAAAATACATACATACATACATAAAGTCACGCCTATTTACACGAGGGGTAGGCAGAGGATTTCCATTTGCCACAATCCTGACATAGCTCTTTCGCCTCATTCACTCGCATCACATTCCTGATATACCCTCGTCGGTTAAGGGTACACCTCATTTGAAAAATAAAAAATACCTGTTGGTAATATAATACTAGGTATCAGAATTTATGCTAATTTACTTTCATTGTGCTAATTTTAGTGGCGTTTTGTAATTAGAGTTACGATGACCCAAATGGTGCAGTGACTGTGTTAGTCGAGAGCATTTGTGATTCACAGACATTTTCGTCAAAGCTTCGTTTATTCGTAAGATTTTTTGGCTGCAAAACGCACTTAAAGATTCAGAAGTTCCAAGTAACTTCCTAAAAAGAATAAGAAACAATTCCAATCTTTCATCCCACTTAATTCACTCGATGTTAGAATCGAGCATAATATATCCCTACTCTTAGAATAGATCGTATTCCTATTCGCTAGATAGCTCATTCTTGAACTATCTCCTTGATAGTAGAGCAGTTAAATCGACATTTTGGTACATTAGTGCTAAACCTACATTCGTTAACCGGTGAGCAATCTACAAGTTTACATTCGAGAGTTTTAGGTAATCGAAATGGGTTTAGTGTTGGGATCGAGTTATTAGAATCGAATTGGGTAAAATGGCGATCATTAAATTGTATGTTCAATGGTTACTGTATTATATACCTAGGTACAACATGTCTAAGATAATTTAAACTAGAAACAAAAGAAGTTTAATGAATGCAATTATGAAACGTAATTAATAATTTTGTTGTTTATGGGGTCTATCAAACCACACTTCGCCGGCCGCACCATTTACTGTCATTATAGCAGGTTCGTCGCCTTTTACGCCGCTATCCATTAGCTTATGGAATAGTATTCTTAATTCATGTCTGTATCATATTTTATTTCTTATATACTTATAATAATAACGTTTATAAAATCAGACAGGCTAGGAAAAAAAAACGGTTACTGAATTCAGTTACAATTTATAATTTACGTAACGTCGCTACCTACGTACAATCTTATTCGATTCTGAGAATTATCGAGAAGAGGCGTCCTACTTTAATTCCGCGTTTTCAAGAACGTTTACAATCAATATCTGATTCATTGGGATCGATTTACAAACAGATTCGAATTGCAAGTATCGATTCAAAGAGCACGTGTACACACTCGGTTTATGTAACTGTATTTGTATTCGGATTTCAAATTATGAATTAAGGGCTCGAGTTTCGCTTTCGGAAGAACGATAATGTAATAGAGACACGTCAATAATGAACGCATTCTTTTCGCCTTTACGTTCACAGGCACTCGTGTTACGATACTCATTCAAACAGATTGTATGTTTTTATCATGCTGTCTTTTGTAAATATAAATATATTTTACTCTGCTCGTCAATGGTTCTTTTATGTCAGTCAAGTCAAATGATTCATCAATCGAATGGATTACTAACGCTCGCGCGGTCTTGTTTTGGCTTGGTGACTGTAACATCAAGTCACGGTCATCCACAATACTAATTGAAGTTGAAAAAATTCGGAATCTCCAAAGCGTGAAATCCCTCGTTGTATAAAACAATGGATAATCGGTAGTATGGCACTTAAAAAACTTCTTAATTTGCCAACAGGTTATTTTATTTCGTAAAACAGAATCCTAATTTCACACAAACAAATATGAAATAAAACATACAATTAGTTACCTAACGTTGCGCGTTGCAAAGTTTGAAACAGAATTAATTTTGAGTTCATTAGATTCGCAGCTAAAATTACTCGACTTCCGAGTGACGTGTCGCTTCACTATTTTAGTTAACCCCAAACTGGATGTGTGAGATTAGTCAAGGTGTGCCAAGGGTTTATTTGTTCTCTTCAACTCGGCTACACTATTTAGTTTGGTGCATCACTAGATAAGTTTAGCTCGCTCTGTACAGCGTTTGTGGAATTGTGGATAGATGTTCGCAATTTATTGTTTTATTTACTCCCTAACTTGTAAGTTGAGTTTTGCTTTAAGAAAGCTTATACGGTTTAAAATGAACGTCAATGTTGATTAATGAATTTCTAATATTTCACATGTATTCTTATACGTGAGTAGAGGATTTTAACAGACTTATTAGCTTCTTTGCCATAGCGGGTGACCTCGCTGCTACTTATTGGGCACGATATTATCATCACGATATTAAGTAGCGAGTGTCTTAAAATACGTAAGAAAGGAAATGAAAGTAAAAAAACAACAGTCCGCAGCGCTTGATACGGGTAATGACAATAGGATAATATGCTGCTTATAATGAGCAGCGAAATATGAGTGTACAGATTTCCGATATGGCCTTATGCCTATCTTATAGAAACAGACGTGATTGTTTGATTACTTTGTGTGATAGGCCTAGATATGCTTCGCAAACTTCTAGTGTTAATTGGAAGTCTGTGTTCTTTTCAATATATTTTAGCTATCTCAAAGTAACGACAGTCGGTAGCAGTCAAAGGTTTTTAAAGCATACATACCTTAACTAGACGCTCAGGTACAGACTTGGTGAGTATCACTGAGAGTCTGAGAGCGACTGGACGCAAACGGCCTTTTACGTTTGTAGGGTCTAACGATGTGGACGTCAAAAAGGTGAGCGTTTTGTAAAATTGAAAAAAATAGGTACACATTCTGCGGCCAGTTTGCGGCTTTGAGACTAGACTAGGAACTCGGACAATTTAGATCGTAACTTAATGCATTTAAAATGATTTCGTATTAGTAGCAGTAACTATCGACATAGCCCACAGGATTAGAAAGCTGAGGCAGTGGGCAGGTCACATCTGTGGCAGTGGCCAGGTCACATCTGTCACAGAACCGACAAACGTGTTGTGGAGTGGAGACCACGGTCCGGCAAACGTAGTGTAGGACGTTCTCCAGCTAGATGGGTCGACGATATACGAAAATTGACTGGCAGAGGTTGGAAGCGGAAGCCTGAAGATCGAGCTCAGTGCCGAACCTTAGGAGAGACCTATGTCCAGCAGTGGACTGAGATGGGCTGATAATGATGACTAAAAGAAACTTAGTAGGTATGTCTTCTTAAACGAAATTCGGTTCCCAGGGCCAATCTCCACTGGTATTTACCAATTACGCAAGAAATATATTAAGTTCTCTAAAAGCCGGTATTATATTATAATGTTATCGTAAATAAATTATGTACTTCGTGAGTTTTAGCGACTCCACGCCATTCTTTATAAAAACTTATAGGTGCTTCTTGTTGCGTAAAATCTATGAAAGTCTAAAAATGAGGGCACTTGATAACCTTAAAAGCTCAACGCAGATACTTGCCGGGCATCAATCAAGTAGATTAAGGCCTAGCGTGTCGGATGAACAGGATTAGTGAAACATTTTTTATCCATCTTTAATACAAGGTTTTCGTCAATGTTCGCACTTTTTAAATATTTTATTAGTCAAAATGGAACAGAAAATAATATATATTGTAATACATAGGCTTGTTGGGTCTTCGTAATAAATTAATTACTGTATTTAGACCACTTGGTTGTCATTCAAAAGGAGAGAGTTCACTCATTTGTTGAATTATAAAATCTTTTCACATTTTCACCCAGTCAAGATAAATCATAGAGAAAACTCGTATGTCCAGATAAAAATACCTGTCACCAAACATTTGCCAAGAACTTCCAACATTAACTATAGTGTCATGGCAACTCTCACAAAAAAAACAAAGAACTCCCTGTATTTTTAAGACACCATGGTGGAAAAATATACCGCCATTACCTATGAGTCAAAAATAGGGCGAAGTGTCAAAGTAGCCATCTTGTGGGTAAAGGACGAAGACATTAGTTAGGAGCACGATAATAAGAGGGTTCGGCTTAATCATAAAATCCTTTTCGCCTGTTACCGTCTTTTGCCTACTTACGCAGATAAAGTGGACCTAACAAGTTTTGATACTTTTATTTTTGATGTCAGCAGTTTATGTCAACCGTTACAAAGATTTAGCTGCCTTTATAGGTAAGTATGTTGCAAGTTCTTATGTACGTACGAGTACTAGGCAGTCTGTGTTGGAAATACAAATCCGAGATAGTCCTTCTTTAGAACAATGGTATTATCTTATCCGAAGGAACCGAATCAATTCCCGATGTTACTCAGTATTTGGTCACACGCGGTTTTATATTGATCGTATAAAATCACCAAATGAAATAGCTAACAGTACGTACTTAAAGAGACTTAGCAAGGTAGGCTTATATTGTTTACTTTGAAAGATAGGACATTAATGAGAAAGGCATAGCATTAGCATTAACAAAATTAGAACTAAACAGTTTAATTTAAACGATCAAGATCATTTGCGCGCACTAGCAAGGTAGGTATCTAATTTTCTTGAAATATAATGTGCGTAGCGACGCCGATGTCGCCAAGCCACAGCCTCTGGATAATCGTTCCTAATGAATAAATAAAATTAACCTTGTCTTGTTCTTGTCATACGATTTAACGTCAACCTATTGATTAATTAATTAAAGTAACAAATTGCCTTTGTAATTGCTATGTTGTAATGAAAGTGTGGAGATGTTCTAACTTGCGCCCGTTGGGACTAACATCAGAGAATACCTTAATAAAATGTTTACTTATGTTTGTTTTTACTTATCGTTTTTGTTGTTAGCCACTTTTATGCGTTAGGAATTTCTTTTGTTTAGGTATTAGATACATTTAGGTGTCACCTAGCGTTAATAAAAATGGGTATTAGTATTTTTATAATTTCGTCACATACGCAGATGTCAGAACATGACGACCTGATTGACGCAGTGGCTTAGCGATTGGACTGCTGCGCAAAAGATTACGGGTTCGGTTCCCGCACAGAACAAAAATTCGTGCGATCCGCAGATGTTTGTGGGGTATTTTATATTTGCGAAACGCACCCACGATACAGGAAGAAGTACATTCTAGTGAGGGTTAACGTATTAAAAAGAAATGACGGACGGAATGGAGGAAAGCAGGATTCTTGATGAGTAGACAGAGTTCTGGTATGATCGCGGTAAGAACAGCCTAGCCCTACAGATCGACTGGTCTACGCCGTAGCTACGAGTCCGTCTCAAGTTGTATAATAAATAAATAGTGGACTGGAAGACCTCTTCCGATTCAGTTTATATCGCCTTCTTTCGTCAGTTAGTCTTTGCAAACATGATCACCAAGTGTAGATTACCGTAGGTCCAGGTCAGTTAATTATGAAATGAAATAATAAGCCAGAGACGATGTTCCTTGAAAAAGTAATTTCTGCTACACTTACGTGACAGTAATGTGCATTAATTGCATCTGCTTATCTTCGGGGGTATACAGATAGGTAATTTTGTTGATTTCATTTAAAATGTTGTAACAATTGGATGGTTATATCTTCTGTTTGTATCTTAAATATGTAATTAAAATGTTGTTCCTTTATTGTGGTGAGAAAATAAAATACTATCTTATCTTATCTTATATCTGAGCAAATAAATAAATATTCTATTCTATAGACTAGTCTAATCACCTTAGTCGATTGGTTTCAAACCCGGGTAAGAACGGAATGTGACAAAATTTTATCACACTGTGATATTATAAAGGCGAAAGTTTGTGAGTGTGTTTGTATGTTTGTTACCTCTTCAAGTCTTCACGCTCAGACGGCTGGACCGATTTTAATAAAATTTGGTGTGGAGGTAGCTGGCAGCCTGGATTAACATATAGCTTTATCCCGATGTAGCGGGGCGCAGGTAGTAATAGATAAGGTTAATACTTAACATAACATAACATCACATAACATCACGCCTGTATTCCCCGAAGGGGTAGGCAGAGGTGAACATATAGTACACCCACATTTCGCCAGTTATGTTGTAAGTCCCAATGTAATAGGGGGCGAGCCTATTGCCATCAACCGGGCACAAATCCAGACTCCGTGCTGCTACTGAGAATTACCTAATGGAAAACTCAGTATCACTTTGCCCGACCCGGGATTTGAACCCAGGACCTCTTGCTCAGCAGTCGCGCTTAGCGACCACTAGACCAACGAGGCAGTCAAAATTAAGTATTAATTAATAGTTAATACTTAATAGCTATTATTATCGAATTTCTTGTCACTTTTAATCATTGATTAAATTATATCTCTGGCGCTCACGTCTCAGCGAAAAGAGATGTTAATTTAAGCTGCGATTAATTTATTAGACATTTCGAAGTAAGAGGGTTTATTTCTAAGTATCTCTAGTCTCTTGCTGATTATTCAAAATTTTCATATTTTCCTTATCTAGAATATTTAACTTGCGGATTTGACCTACTTACGGTCTTACGCGTGTACTGTTTCTATATTAATTGTTTATGTTACAGGGTGGTTCGTAATTTGGCCAAGATCCCGAGGATTTTGCTGTGATCTCAGATAGTTTTATTTACATTGTACCTCAATATTTTGCGTCTAAAAATAAATCTGGAAATTTTAAAGGGGTATTTAGGATGAATATGCACTTCTCAAACAACAAAATTTTGCAATATAACCACCATTAAAATCTATTTCTACGTGATATTGCCAATAAGCAACACTGCTACAATCTCAACTTGATGACCTGATTGGCGTTCGGTGTCGGGTTCGATTCCCGCACGGGGCAAAAAATTTGATAATTCATGTTTGTGAAACGCACCCACGACACAGGACCAATTCCTAGTGTAGGGCGACGTTTTTTTAAAAGAATAAGCAAAAAACAATCAAGCATATTATAAGTGTCTTTGCTAATTATTCTTTTTTTTCTGGGATCAACCCAAAGCCAAAATTCTCTTCCAATAATTTCAGCATGAACTCCTTTTAGGCTTATTTAATCTTACACTCAATCATCTACTTTTGTCTTCCTCTTCGTGTCTCAAATTTCATTCAATTCACAGCGACAAATAGCTCAACGGGTCGCGTAATTTTTGATGCAGTAAATACCCTCACTATAGCACCGTATGCCATGCCTAAATTTGGCAGAATGTATTAATTAAAATGTGTGTTTGTATTCAAAATACAACTCTGCTTTATTTCGAGCAGACGAGTATAAACCAGCCTAAAGGCTTTAGAATATTGCTAGAAGGTATCGCTCTTTTATGCACCATTTGATACGTAATCTTTGTTCATGATTCTAATCAGTTCGCTAAAACGCTAAATTAAAGTCTTCAAGGAGGTTGTATAAATTCTTAGCTAAAGCAGGGCTAAAATAAATAAGTTACACCTTTTCTTCGGTACCATCTTTAACACTGTAACCAATGTCCGCGTGGTATATAAATACCAATTAAAGTCCAAATACAAACGATTGGGAGATAAATTTAAACTGATCATAAACATAATAAGAAGAAAAATCATGTTTTAAAATTGAAAAAAATATTTTTGTAAGAGTCTACTTGTATAAATCGGTTAGTTGTAGTTACGTTGTAGGAGCTTATGGTAAAAACCTACAGCATCTGGGGCTTAGAGAAGTAATAAAACGCTAGAGGAATAGAAATCGAATACAAAATATGCGGGATTGATATATATGTCATAGATTACCTTTAGTCAAAACATGATGTCACAAACATTACATTCGCTTTCGTTTCGTCAAGCGTTTTGCAATTTGTCTAGCTATCTGTCTCATTTACCCTATTTATTGGGAGTAAAAGAGAACTAGGTATATTTCTCAATTTAGACGGTGACCTGGGTAAAGCGAATGTCTGCGTATTTCGTTTTTTTAAACGTCGAGGCTTATTTAGATAGCGCCCCTATAACGGTGCGTCCTGACATAGCGCGGCAAACGACCTCAACATTTCAGTTCTAATGCCTTGCAGTTTTTTTAGTTGAGATTACAGAGTCAACTTAATCTTTTTATGTGAGTGAGTAGACACGTCTTTAGCAAAAATGTACCTTCACTTAAATTATAAGTAAATAGTTAGTTATAAACGTTGTAAGATCACACGCACATAATTATGAATATTTACCTTGTACATACCGAATCAAAACAGCTACATTTAGTATAGAGAGAGACATACAATTTAGCTAGGTGCATATAGATCTAAATATTCATTACATCTGTGTATCATAAATGTTTACTGCGTACGAGAATTTTAAGCGCCTGATGACGTCATCATTTCGTGCGAGCCGAGCGTTCGGAGGACATTATTTTGAAGTCCACGTAGGTCACGACGCTCAAAAGTCCATGTTTTCCCGCAAACACGCGGTAAGCACAAGTCCCCAATGTCTGTTGACGCCTTTACGATAATTCTTAACCCAATAAAAGAGTCTTGAGTAGTTAATCCAGTACCGCTAAGCCTTTCCCAGAGGTACCGTTTGCAGTACTCCTCCCAATAATTTTAACCAATAACGAGGGATTATGCGTCTCCCGAGTTAAATTGTAGCGTGAGAATTAGATCCCGCTGGGTAAGGATTAAATTGGTCCAAGTTATAAATTGAGTTTGTACATATTGTGCATCTCGATTTGATTTGAGTTCGCGAGAGCGTCGGCCGTGGTCACAAGCAGACGCTTGTGACCACGGCCGATGCAACTCAGTCGAAACATCAAGCTAAAATTAAAAACTTGTGTTCGCGTTAATTCCCGTGTTGTAGTTTAATGATCGTTATACAGTTTTGCGGTAGTTTAGATTGAAGTTGATCGTCGTTCGATCGTTGATCGATTTCAGTTCAGGCCGTTTCGGTCTTTATTTCACTTGTAGCTAGTAGTAAAACTGTTAGCCAAATGGTATGACCGATAATATGACTGTTGGACTGCCAACTCAAAGATCGCAACTTCAAACGCAGGCACGCTCCAGTTTTCAAATTCATGTGCGAACTATAAAATTCGATTTCAGTTGCTAAAAACGGTGAAGGAAAACATTGTGAGGAAATTGGCACACCTCAGAGATTTTACAACTGTGTGTAAAGCCATGTCAGAGGCCTACAGGCGGTTTAAACTCTGACATTAGATTGTTCATCAACCATACGATAAGAAGAAGAAGTAGTAGTAGCTAGTAAATGCGTTGCCTTCTTTTTATTTATCACTTACTTACCTACATAGAATATGTAGGTATTATAATTCATTCTAGATAGTGTATCTGCACTAGACACACTCAAACACACACACTTGTGCATTATAAATGCTTATATGTTGAGTTTGGGCACCGCAACCAATAGTTTCTCAGGAAGACATTATATTCAAAGTCTTTGAAGAGGACACATGAATTTTGAGTTAAATTAATGTGGTCAAACATCTACCTGAGGTGTGTTATTCACAAGTAATGCCTTGCATATGTTATGTTACCATTTGCCCGGGAAAATCAGGTCGTTATTTCCCCGGGTACGAAACAGATCATTCAATATTTATCGAATGAAACCCTTTCAAAGCAATGGATTGGTCAACACTATTAATTGTATATCGATCGAAAACCATTAAAGTGGTTTGCAGTTACAAACATTTACATTTGAATTCACATTACATTAATTTAACATAATTATTACTAGCTGCGCCCCGCGGTGTTACCCACTACATTTTTTCAGGGTAAAATGTAGCCTATGTGTTAATCCAGGGTGTCACCTACCTCCATACCAAATTTTAGCGAAATCGATCCAGCCGTTTGGGCTTGAAGGGGTAACAAACACACAGACACACTCACAAACTTTCGCCTGTATATTATTAGTGTGATGAGCCTATACTGTCCAACCGCAGGGCAAAGGCCTCCCTACTCTCTTTCCATAAGGCTTTGTCAAGAGCTGTCAATGTCCAGTCCTTCATAAAGGAGTCAAACCTCGCCATCTCCGTTTGGGTCTGCGTCGCTGACGTCTCCCTTGTTGAAGGGTCCATTAGGACGTACATTTGGCCCATTGATCGTCTACCTTGATTAATTTAACATGATCTTTTTAAATACGATGTGCTGGTAACAATTTTCAAATAAACAGTCCTTACCCGATATGTACAAAAAAGGAAGTTAAATCTTTTTATTTGTGTATCGTGTCATCGTTTGGGTTTGGTCCCAGGTCGGGCAGTGTTATTGGATTTTTCAATTAGGTAATTTTTATTGGGACCTGCGAAATGTGGGTATACTAAACAGGATGTTATTTTTTTATGATTCTTTGTAACAGCGCAGCGCTATGTATGCCAATGCACTGCATAACGCGATAAACATTAATTACCAAGTATTAATAGCGAGTTAGCTTGAAGCAAAACAGTCTGGTGTTGGTTTAAAATGTTATTTAGTTAGGAGTTGGGCTAATCCGACCAAATGCGAAAAGTTCTCTAACAAAACGAATGCAAATTCCCGTCCGGCTTTGAAAACACTAGATAGTTATAATGAATAGAGGTACATTTAAATAGAAAACAGTTTTCAAAATCAATTTAAAAAATTAAAAGGTATTTTCTCGGAGGCACGGTATGTTACATACCTAGATATATTTAACATTTTTTTTACTGTGCACTCTGCAAGACGAAAAAAATAAAATCCCCTTCCATCGGCTAGCAAGAGAGTAGTAAGAGATGACGAACCTATGAATGACATTAGAAGTACGAGATGAGACTTATGATAAGATGAAATATGGCGGTGGAGTTGACATAAAGTTGAGATTACAGGCTTGTATTGTGTATTCATCATCTATTCTTATAATTTTATAAAGCTGAAGAATTTGTTTGTTTGTTTGGTTGAACGCCTTAATCTCAGAACTACTGGTTCGAATTGAAAAAATAGTTTTGTGTTTGATAGTCCATTTATCGAGGAAGGCTTAGGCGATAAAACATTCTAAATCCACGCGAACGAAATCGCTGACGTGTAATATAATTCAGTTAAACATTTCCACAAACACCCAAATAACAAGGTAGCACACACACAAAAATAGAAAATTCCAATTTGATATTTCATCCAAAAAACGTGAGTAGCTAATTTCTAATAAGATCGTTTCATTTGGTGCCGAGTGGTGGGTTGCGTAACCAAGAACCAAGGGTGCGACGATTTGACTTAAAAAGGCTTCGACCTTGCCCGCTGAAACCATTTGGCCGTATCACCCTGATTTTTGCCGAATTCACGTTCTATAGCGTAGAAAATTGCTCGTTCTTCGCTCTCGTTTCATTTACCGTACCTATATGAAAGGAGATTCTTCAGTTATTCGCCGAAAATTAAATGGTGTAAGTTTCGTCTGCCTCTGACTATGAATGCTGTAAACTGTAAAGGATTCGGAACGGTGTTAGAATAAAATACAAGGTACAAACCGTAAAAAAATGTCATTTCCAGGTATAAGTTGGTATTGTTGTATGTTACAATTTCGACTTGTACTAGGCCAAGTGCAGATTTCATAAAATTATATTCTACAATGACCTGTCTTGCTCTTGTCTACATAGTGCATGCAAACTAACGGTATTAATGTATTTTTCATGTTTCAAAAGTGGCATTTTAAAGATCATTACGCCCCTTTCTTAAGGGTTAGGCGGAGGTACTAATACAAGTACTAAAAAACAAGCAGACTGAACTTGAGTCTGCTTGTGACTTGCCGATGCAACTCGGTCGAAACGTCAAGCCAAAATTAATAACTTGTGTTTCGCGTTAATTCCCGTGTTGTAGTTTAATTATCAATAAGCAACGCGATAGTTTAAAGTTAGTAGTTAAATGTATACCTAAGGCAGCAAGCTTTTTAATAAGACAGAAGTTGACAGAACACAAATGCTATCATAAAGTATTATACCATTGTGACTTCTCAAGTTTAAATATTATTCATTTGACAGATCTTTAGTAGAAGTACTCAAGCGTTTTGACATAAATGTTTGATAAGGGGAGCTTAACTGATTTTCTGTCGACTCAATAGCGAGTACTTGTGTTAGGGTTTTTGTTGTAGCTGTGAAGAAACTGGATTTTATTTCTATTAAATTTTTACTTGGATTTTTAGACAAAGTAATCTCTTTTCTAGCTTTAAAGTAATTGCCTTCTTTTGGTGATAAAATTTTAACTACAATACTAATAAAAATAGTCAGTGTTCAACAATTGCCTAAACTATACCTGTCCCTGTCATTTATATGTAAAAAAATAGAGATGTCAATACACTTAAGAAGAGGTTATCTTAAAACACATTTTAGCATCGTTTATAAGTTAAGGGGGCGACAATGTGACCACTTTAAATTACTGTCCTTTTTCGTATTAGCTAATTTTTATTTTTAAGCATGATATGATGTAGAGAGATCGGTTAGTGAACAAGGATGATAAAGAGGTTGCCTGCCCATCATCGGATTGCGCAGAAAGTATTTAGGTATCCTACCTCGCGGAGGCTCTCTGTCTTTTTATCGTATGGTTAATGAACAACCTGGTGTCAGAGTTTAAACCGCCTGTAGGCCTCTGACATGGCTTGAAACACCGTTGAAAAATCTCTCAGGTGTGCCGGTTTCCTCACGATGTTTTTCCTTCACCGTTTAATAATTTATAGTACGCACATGAATTCGAAAAGACATTGCCTCTTTTTGTTATTCTGCTTCCTCTTTGAGGGTTGATATGAGCTGACTATTGCATTGACATAGTTCATGTCGTAGGGAAGATATAAGTCAATCAACAATATCATTACACAAAACACGCCTTTTCCGGTTTCACCGAAAAATATTAAAAATTCTTATGAAAATATATAGAATATAATATATTAAGATATCAGCTAAGAATGTTAAGATATAAGACTGCTTCGTTATTCTAGTAATTTCACAGCGCGACTGCTGAGCAAAGAGGTGCTGGGTTTGATTCCCGGGTCGGTCAAAGTGTTATTTGATTTTTCCATTACGTTATTCTCAGAAGCACGAAGTCTGGATTTTTTCCTGATTAATGGTAATAGGCTCGCCTTCTATAACTTTGGGACCCATAGCATAACTGGCGAAATGTATGTGTACTATACAGCCTACGCCTTGAGGGAATACAGGCGTAATGCTTTTATGCTATAATATATCCAGGGTTCTTGTATGAATGCTTATCACATAACGTAATAAATAACAGCGAGTTTTCTGTTTTCTCGTCATAATAAATATAACGTAACCGTACTGCCTCGGTTTAAACAAGAACCAGTAAAGTATATTATCTGCGAAACGAATTCATAATTCGCTTTGCCATTGTTGGAGACAATAGGGCTGCCATGTCTTTGAATTGTATTTACGATTTTCATTTTAATTTATTTTGTATTATAATAATATAGCTGTAGCTGTACGTATAAATTTTCGTTTTATTTAGAATTTGTTTATGTTTATTTTATACTTTATGCACAACACAAGTGTATAAAGGCGGACTTAATGTCAATAGATTGTTTGTTTTGAATGAAAACATAATTACATACAAAATGTATACTTAAAAAAAAATGTGTAGCGGTCATCCAGCCAACTCCTGGAAGATGATAGGTTCTGCGATAACTATACTCGTCAGGAATCTAATTGATGTTTAAATATGTCATGCCTATAAATTTTGTATACCCTTAGACCACTATGAACTTACGAGTATGGTTGCATTAATTAATCAATTTTTAATGTAACTTCTGTTTTTGGTAACCCTACGTAGCGTGGTGGGCGGGGTGGCTCATCTTCGAGAATTTTAATTAATACGAGGTTTTCTCTTTAGTGCAATATTCTGTAGTCTGCGGTTTCTTGGTAATTCGCGCCAAATATTGCGAGATCTAAGACGTTGATTAGTTAAGCCATGATTAGTTTTGGAATGGCTTGTCACTCTAATACGAGTGAGTGTTGTATTGTTTTGGATAAATCGCTTCATTTTGTTGACTTTTAACATCTCTGGGGTGCAAATGTCTTTTACTGCAGGGAAATAGTTATCTTATTTAGCCAAAAGGTTTGATATTTTTTATCCGAAAATATTATTAACTAGTTGCACCGTGCGGTGTTACCCGCTACATTTTTCAGGATAAAAAAGGCAATATATTAGCAATATATTATAGACTTTGGCTGTGTTAACTTGTAATTTTTAACCGACTTCAAAGTAGAAGACGGTTATGTATTCGGCGTGTTTTTTTATATTTGAGTGATTTTAGAGTCTGTCACACGGCTCATAAATAACAATGTCGTTTCCATGATTATGCTGTACTTTATTAATTCCTATAAACACGCTGGTAAGCTCTATAAGGGTATGCAATGTTTTCGTCTATCAGGAGTATAATTATCATAAATAACTGAAATAGGTGCTAATTTATTTATCATTTACCGGCCTACATGGCTGTAATGTAATTTTAGTACATATAAAATTACATCATTAAAAATATTGTAGCTACATTGAAAATGCTAATAAATTATTGAATTATAATTAGTAAACATGTAGCTAATATAATTAACATAATTATAAACATAAAAACAGTATTTATTGCAGCTGGCCTGAGCATTATCGTGTCTGGAAAAAATATTTAATCATAATCGTGTATGGCTGGATGCGCATGCGCAGTGTGCGTGGGTAGGGCTAAGCGCCATGATGACATTGATGACCGTTCAGTGCAGTTCTATTTTTGCCCTAAAGGTCATAACCCTAGTGGTATAGATCTGTAACCGCCAGTAAATGAAATGATGAAACGTAAATGAAATTTTCATATTTAATTATTTTCGTAGGCGTTGTAAATACTTAAATAAAAGGTACCTTACCTAGGTATAGTTGAATAAATTGTGGGTTAACGTCTATGTTAAAGTAGATTTTAAAAGTATTCATGTAGGCAGTTCACTTCACTGTTAATCATTTCATCAGTTATAAAAAGCTTAAAATGATTCACGACTACTAACCCATTCAACAGCAACAAGCATAGTGATACACCCAGTGATACACAAAAAGACTGATACTTTAAGATTAATGAATACGGTAAAGTTTAAAAGACAGTCGCGGCTGTATCACTGACAATGCGTTTGCGTAGTGATATTAATTCCAGATTGTTTTGAGACGCCACGCACAGAATGTGGGTGAAAACCATTTATCATATTCCCAACGCGGTCTCGCCGCGCTGTCACATTCTCAAAGATAATACCGATATTAAACTAATGAAGAAGAAGAATGAATGAAGATGTATGTCGCATCTGACAATGTTATTCTTTGACAAGTTTATTTTTGTGTATCGGTGTTAATGTTTTTGTTGGCACTACGCTAAATGATGGAATTGACTGTTGTTTATGTCCTACTGTAGGACTTTTCTGATGTTTCCTTTTATTTATGCAATTTATATTTTGCTTCCTCTCAAAACGTTTCCCCAGCTTTAGGTCTGTCTCCAGTATTGAAGTGTATCTTACACTTCTATATATCTTATCGTTACAGAAGAAACATCAAAACAGTTTTTAAAGCCTATGGGTGCTAAGCTAGAGTCTTTCTTAGCGCAGCAGTCCAATCAGAAAGCAATTTCATCAAATGAGATATGTGCAAAAAAGGTGTTATGACTTAATATGCAAGATTATAGGTACCAAAGACATACACAGTCATGACAAAATAATTCTTCAAAAATATTTTTGTTGGAAATAACTGCCTTGAACTACTATTAACAGGACATAGCTAATCAGAATTCTAAAACATCTAAAGTAAAATATTTACTCAATTATATAAAGTATCTAATATTTTAAGTTGTTATAGTTGCAAGTATCAAGATTAATGTGGTCCGCCTGCATCTGGTACACCTACAAGCTATCGTAAAGTACACAAGCTGGAAAAATGGGATTGTGCTAATTTACATGCTGTTTGCATACTTCGAAGTATTGTGATTTATTACTATCCCATCGCCTTTCTTATGTATTAAAAATGTATAAAGGAGTTGCTTTCGTTTAATAGTTTTAACGCTAAAAAAATACAAATTTATATAACTTAGTTATAGGTAACTTTGTATTTTTTGTTACCCACTTTAGAGCTTAATTACGTGACTATTTAGCAACATTTTATCTACAATCAAGCTTGTTTTTTTAACTACTACCCAATTTTGACGCTTGACTTAAATTTAATTTAATAGATAGCGGGCCAGATCCATTTACAGGGCACATGCACACGGAAGAGAAATGTATTTATCTTCTCGCTTCCTTTTTTTTACGTGGGAATATTCTCATAGGTACCTCTAGCCCTAAGGCGGACTTTCGACGCCTAAAACCTATTTCGTGTTCCTCTTTCTCATCGATGACCGAGGGCTAAAGTCCACTCTCTTAATAACTGCACTCCGGATTTTGTTTCAGCAGGGACGGGCAAGTATTTTATGCTGGGTTTCATTTTGGGATTGATGCCCGTTAAAGGTGGTCCCACGTAGAGTTCGTTTATACGCTTATGCGTGTCAAAATATACCCAGTAGTGTTTAGGCAAATCATGACTACTTTACTAGTGTTTGTTTCTGTTGAACGATTCTATTTGTTGGAGTCAAGAGAATTACATTTTGAGTTAAGCTAGCCTCTGGCAGGCAGAAGTTTTATATGTAAAATAATAATTAAGAAGCGTTCTTACTAATGAGTAACTAATCAGCACGTTAGGCCGTAAAATTCTTCTAAAGTCATAAACCGAAACGGCGTGAAAATGCTCTAGTTCGTTCTATTATAAACATTGCATTTTCCACAACCGATGCCAAGTTCAACGACTCTTCTATTTAGTTGCAAATGCCGTGATCGCAGCACGTGCAATCATTCCAAGAGCTTTTTAATTAATGTACCAACAGTTTGAATGTGACACAATTGCATACAACCTTTTATCCTGTCGTACCATTCACTGCTGGATCTCTCATGATTTTCATAAAATATGCGGTACCACGAAAGAGGCTTTAGTGAAGAAATGCTTCACTAATTAAAATAGAGAGGAAGAATGTGGACCGAAGCGAGTGGGGACGGGTTAATAACGAAGTGTATATGACGTATTACAGACGTATTATTGTAGTTGCTCAGCCTTTTTTTTCTGGTATTCTTTTTAAGCCAAGGAATTGCATTTGCGGGCTCAGACGACGCTTTCTTTTATAAACAATCATTTGAATTGATGTGTGTGGTTTTTCATATTTTTTGTTTGAGCTATTTTTATGTCAGTGTTAAAATATGTAGTAGAATGAGATTACTGCTTAATTAGTAAGAATGACAAAATTCACGTTATATTCATCACACTAATATAATATATAAAGGCGAAAGTTTGTGAGTGTGTTTGCATGTTTGTAACCTCCTCACGCTCAAACGGCTGAACTAATGTTGCTAAAATTTGGTATGGAGTAGTTGACACCCTAGATAACCACATAGGCTACTTTTTGTCACAAAAAATGTAGCGGGTAACACCGCAGGGCGCAGCTCGTTCTTTATATAGTGAAAACAGTTTCAATTAGTTAAAAAAGGGTTATCATTAATTAAACAGGTAATTAAAGACACATTAAAATTATTAAACTGATGGCCTACTTAATGATAACCCTTTGGCTACCGAAAATGAATTCGCAACAAAAAGATCACGAATCCATGCAGAAGAACACGAAATTGCTTTTCCCATAAAACCAGGACGCATTCAAAGGTTAAAGAAGAAAAAGGTCCACATTCAATGAACCTGCAGTGAAAATTAAAGTTGAGAGTTCCCGTAGGTTTTCAATTTTCAGCCATTGACTTCAATTTCCGCGGCGCCCCCTGAGGTTCGAATCCTGTGCCCGACTAACGAGTGCCGCCTCCATTTGCATTCTTTGTGCTTACCGTTACAGGTTGACGTTTCATTTCGTTTACGGACCTCTGAAATGGGTTTGTGGACTTTGTGTCGTGATTAGTTTTAATAGTTTCCTTTATTGTGAATTGGTGTGATTGTTGAATGGAGAACTGTTAGTGATTCCATTTAGGAAAAAGAGGACGCGTTTTTGGGTTGTAGAGATTTGGGTATGAATGGATTCGTAGGTCTTAGATTTTTTTTATAAAACTTCGCCCCACATTAGCAGTTTCTCCTGTATTCTGACTCGGGATAAACATCTGCTGATCTGCGGATCTCACAAATTTTTGTCCCGTGCGGGAATGGAACCCGCGACCCATAGCGCAGCAGTCTAATCGCTTAGGCACTGCGCCAAGCAGGTCATTAATCGATTGTCTATCGTCGATTATCTAGTCTTTATTGTTTTAATATGTAATAGTGATTATGGTTGTAATAATGTAATGTACTAATATTTGGCTGCGGCTTTGCTATTGCATTGCACTATCCCACACGATCTGTACTTTAGTTTAGGATAAAAACTATACTTTGGACCAAAGCACACGACTGACTGTCCCTTTATTACATATCAGTTTATTTCAGGCGTACACCCATAGCTTTACATTTTACATTATAATATATGCAATTATGCATGCAATGACAAAGAATTAAAATTAAAGTGTAAGAAGAAGGGCAAACCAAGGATCATACTTTCACATTTATAATAATAAATAGAATAAACTATTGTTATAAAACATTGTTTGGTATACGCTCTACCTCACTAATACGTTTAAAAACAATTGACGATTAGACGTTGATTTTAAACAAACAAAAACATACTCTACAATGATAAAGTAAACCATTCAAAGTTTATTTCAGAAGACAATCTGTCACTATTATTATGTCAGGCGCGACCAAGTTCGCAGCGGAGCCAAAAATAGGTGCGACGAAGTGTGAACCGCGGAGCAGGAGATAGATATCTGGCTGCAAACCGAGCTGTAGTGTTTATTTTGCCACGTCAGTTAGAATTAGTACAGTGTACAGTAAAAAAAACATAACATTACATCTTATTCCCGAGGCGTTGGGCAAGAAGTATAGTACACCCATATTTCGCAAGTTATGTTATAGGTCCCAATGTAATATTGTTTCACTGTAGGTTTTGCTTTTTTTTTACTAATTTTTCTTTTACCTGTTTGACGGTTTGAGTGTTTCATGCGGCCTACCTAAATATCCTTCAGATGGTACGAGACGGGGCGTCTGTAAGGACAGGTCGACTCAAACTCGCCGTGGTTCTTTCATAAAAAGACGTCTTCGCAGACCACCTACACTGTTCTCACATAAATTATTAAACTTGTCTGGACTTTAAAAGAGACCTTGACCCCTGAGTTTGTTTTGGCATTTCTTCTCAGTGGTAGTCAGTTAGGAAATGCCGACGCCATCGAACTAGTAAAAAAAATGTCATGTAAAAAGTATCCTTTTTTAAAACCTATTTGCAGAATAAAAATCATTTTGGGCACGCCGTAATTATGGCGGTAAGTCCCCTCTTTGAGGAGTGGCTGGAAAGGGAACACGGCGTCCTTACCTTCCGCATGACGCAGGTCCTCACCGGACATGGTAAGTTCGGGAGGTTCCTGCACCGGATCCGTGCGGAAGAAACGCCCGGGTGTCACCATTGCGTGGACAGCCCGGAGGACACGGTGGAGCACACGTTGGAGGTGTGCCCCGCTTGGGAAGAGCATCGCCGTGTTCTCGTGGGGGCGATCGGCGGCGGTGATCTCTCGCCGGGCCTTGGTACAGGGCATGGTCCGGAGCGAGGAGGAGTGGCAGGCGGTCGTCTCCTTCTGCGAAGCAGTAATGCTAGCAAAGGAGGCGGCCGATCGCGTGAGGCAACGATCCTCACGCCCCAACCGCCGCCGGGATTCTGATCCCGATTTCCGGCCACCGTAGGCGCGGGCTTGCGGTCGGTGAGCAATGGGTGGCTCGCCGTCCGACCGTCCGGTAACCATCCGGACCAAGCCCAAGTCGTCGACGGCGCGTACTGTTTCACGCGCGCCTCAAGGAGATGTCAGCAACTGTAGGGGCCCATCAGGGTCGAAGCCTACTGGGGCCAAGGGTCTGATTCCGAAAGGAAGACTCGGCCCTGGTACGAAAGGCAACGAAGGAACAGGAGTGGGTTTTTAGTCAGTAAAAGTCTGACACTATCTCCCGCTCCGCCCAAGAGCGGGGGATGTCATAAGATGATTTTCCCACCGAAAAAAAAAAAAAAGAATAAAAATCGTTTATCATAATAGGCAGCAACCTATTGCCATCAACCGAGCACAAATCAAGACTCCGTGCTGCTACTGAGAATAACCTAATTGAAAAACACAATGACACTGCTCGACCTGAGATTTGAACCCAGGACCTTATGCCCAGCCGTCGTGCTTAGAGACCATTAGACTAACATGCAGTAAAAAACCTTTTAGAAATAATGGTAATAATATTTTATTTCTCTTTCCAAAATGAGCTTAGACACGGTTTTAAGGCGTGAGGTCTTTAGACTGATGTGGGTCAGGAAGTAATTTTGTGTTCCAGGTATAAAATCACCCACACAAAATCTTCACTTTTGGTCAGTAAGATTGATAATGCTTGACCGAATATTTCAAACCAATATGTTTCAAGAAAAAAAATTGTAGGTAACAAAGACAAACATAAAATGTATATTTCGTAAACAAATGAAGGCAAAAAAAATTTCAAATGACAAAACTAGATAGGTACTGAAGATTATTTATATCTGGATCACAAAAACTTGCACGCGGGCACGGGAGACTTCAAGCATTTAATTCATCAACAGATAATTAAATCAATAAAGGAAGATTGTAGGTAATTAGTGTAATTAGCCAAGTTCAATCCACTTGAACCAGATGACTTGAGGATTTCGATCAGCGTAGGTACGATCATTGGACGATATCCGACGATATATGTTTAAATTACCCAAATCTGTTCCTGAGTCAGGTACATACAAGCAAGTTGGAAAACGGGTACTTTCTGTATTTTTAGAGCGCTATTTTCGGCTATTTGGTGACGTGACTCAATTTTTATCAGCACACTTTATCGACAAGAGAGTGAAACTTTTTATTAATAAACTTTAGGTATATACAGTGTATAATGTACAAGTATATATATTTACTAGTAAGTGTAGTAATAAAAAGAGCTTTCAAAATGTAATTTATCAAACCCGCACTTGGGTAACTGTTCTATAAACCAAAAACCACCAGTTTCCTGAGGTTTAACACACGTAAATCCTTTAAGCCTCTCAGGGGGCACAATGGTTGTGTGGTACCTAGAACAAGCCACACAGAGTCCAGCTCAAAGTAAAAGGAAGCCTATGGCGCTGGATTTGGTACCAAACACACAATGGTAGGTACCAAAAGAGACAACACGTTTTATTCTGTTTGCGGAATTTTGTTTCAGTCTAATTTTCACACCGTACTTTGTACAGTTGGCGAAAGTGGTGTGAAGTATTATTGATTTTTTTATCACCAGCTTTTGTTGAGTTTTATGTATGAAAAGAGACCTATGTCCTGTGTGCAATTGAGACCGTGTATATATACATATTTTTGGTTACATTTTTATTCAATTTCATTTTCTAGGACTAGTGTACCCCGATTCTCTTTTTCGTATTTTTTCTCCATTGATGGACTAAATACCTTACTTATGCGTACTTACATTACAAAAAGCTACTTAATGGCCGAGTAAAATGGACAGACACGTTCAACATTTGAGCAGTTTCCACATTATTCTGTGACAGGCACCAGAACCAGATCCAGTTTAATTATTAATTTAATTAAAATAATATTGGTGTGAAAAAGCTCATCGTTGTCTTCATTTTCGACCTTAAAGCAATGATGATTACAGTTTATAATTATTAATTTTGTTCTAAAAGCAAAAGCTTGTTAACTGCGTACCATCTTTTGTCGCTGACTGTACTTTTCTACGGCGTCAAGCCTTTGAATTTATAAACTGGATTCATATTACAATAGCATACCTACTTGGTAAATATTATATACTTTTATGAAGGGTGTCGTTAATTATTAACTTCAGTGACTTTTAGATTCTGTCGCTAAGCAACGGTTTATGGAGTGTTAGTTGATAAAAGTTCCGGGTATTCTCATAATTTTGTGAAAACTTTGTTTATGTGTGTTTGCACTTTCATTGCAGTAAACTCTGTTATGCAAACCTTTTAGTGCTAATGAAATTAAGTACACTATATATGCGTAGTGTTTAATTTTATAGGTTTCAAGGTGTATATTTCGGTTTTTAGATAAGCTTTTCTAAAAAAATTGTTAGCTCGTTCTTGATGGCGATTAACTAACCTGAAATATCGATTTAAAGTTCTTTTAACATTTATATTTTTTTCTTTATTTTACATGTTTTATTTGAGGTTAAAAGTTCATTGAATTAGTCGAGTATAAATTGTTATAGAGCAATATAGGTTTAACAATGTAATTATAAAGAATTATAACAACTGTTTTTATCCTTCGATTTAATCGCTGAAAAGCATAAACTGATTATAATATTAACTTAAGTACCTGTCAAATGATTGTATCATTCCACATGCACTACTTATTATCTCAATCATCTAAGTAAAAGCGAAGTCTTAGTACAGTCAGCAACATGCAAATTGCAGAACACGTTTTTTAAACATTGAAGAACGAAAATAATTAACTGTCTCAAATATTCTTAAATTAATTTGAACTCTTTTAAAATTTTAGACTTCAACTCGAATTGATGTATGTTTCTTTCAATTTATTAGACATTAATTTTGTCAACTTTCAAGCTACTTCTGTTATTGACTGTACCACAATTAAAACTGAGACTCCATACAACCGCCGTCAAAAAGGTTTTTTATTGTTTCTCACTTAGCGATAAAAACAATAAATCATTTGTACAATTCATTATTTGCCGCTGTTACATTGTTCTTGAACACAATGCGATCTAAGTGCTATCAAGTTTTTTGTGGACTCATTATTGGGGCGGAGTGCTTAGATAATTAGGTGGGTAGTCATCACATGAGCTTTTGTTAACGTTGCTCTAATTTGTACGCCATGGTTAATTGCATGCCAAAAAAATTAATTGATTATTAAAATTAATTTGCTGTGTGGTGTTCGGCTTAGAATTACCGTGTGGTATCCGGCCTAGAATTGCCCCCCCCCTTTCCTCCCTTGGGTGTCGTAAGAGGCGACTAAGGGAATATCCAGAAGATGGGCAGCAGCGTCTTTTGTAACTTGACCACCAATACAGCGATCCCCAAGCCGCTTGCCAAGCGTGGGGATTATGGCAACCCCCCCCCCGCGTAAGGAGGAGGCCTTTCTTCCACAGTGGGCTTCTTCCGGCTGTTGATGATGATGTAGAGAGATTTCATTTTTTAAGTTTTTACTACATATACTCAAACATAAATATTAGTCTGTTGGCTCATACAGTTATCGTGGTCACAAAACGAAGGGCAGGATCAATTAACTAGGTTGTGTTTTTCTTTAAAAATATTATTTATTTTTATGCATAAAACAAGTGTACGAATGCGGACTTAATATCAATGACATTTTGTACCAGTCAACCTTGGGGTGATTCAGAGACAAATCGATGTACGGGAAATATCACGCGGTTAAAAAAAATGATACAATAAATTTCATTTAACTTCTTTTACTTGTATGTAACACACCGCTTGCAAGTTGAAAATATTAAAAAAATCTAGCATTTGCGATGTAGTACGTACCTATCTATTTACATATAAAATGTAATCCTATTCAAAAGCTAAGCCCTTTTCGGTAGAGCTATCGCCAGTGTTCTCCATACTCTGCCTTTTTCACTTCTTGATATAACTTTAACCGTCTTCTTCACCAGTACGAAGTTCTATGCTAATAAACATTACTAACGTTGGCACTGTTAGAAATTTAGATGACGTTTACATTTTGATAGTGACAATGTTATTGCTCCCAAAAGTGACGTTAGTGGTTTATTTATAAGCCTCTAACTGTAGACTAAGGCTAAGATTTACTGCTGTCCATAAACTTCTGACGATATTAGTACTAAACCAAGAACATCAATAAACTTTTAAACTATCGCGTTGCATGATAATTAAAACTACAAAACGGGAATTAACGCGAACACAACTTTTTAATTTCTGCTTGACGTTTCGACCGAGTTGCATCGGCCGTGGTCACAAGCAGACTGAGACTGCGGTGTCATGTCCCCGTATTTATACTGTAGATGATTTTTCATCTACCCTCAATTCTTCCACCACCCTATACACTACGCTGTCTGTGGGCGCACTCGGACCGCCACCTGACACTGCAAAAAGGCGAGGTTGTGTTAAACGAGTTTTAATAAACATTAATAAAATATATTTTTAAGGTTTTTTTTTCTTGCGACCGAGGTCTCGTCCGCGTGGGCACTACCCAGCCATCTCTCGTTTCATTCTGAAAAAAAAAGAAAGGTATATAAGAATGGTATATAAAAGGTAAATAATATTACACTCACGAAAGTTATTACAGTAAAAAAAAAGGTGTATACCCTTTCCTAAGGTTTGAACTATATCCTACTAATGAAGTAGTGGCAACGAAACTTATACTCAGGATTCAAAATAAAGAAAAGAAAATGACGGACGTGAGTGGGTCTTGCACCGCTAACAGATAATACCAGATGGATCGGCGAAGGTCGCAGTTGAGAGTCTCGCTCATGTCCACCTTTCTTAAAATTTTCTTTATAAAGAATTTGAGCCTAGCATAGGCAACATACTAAAGAATATATAATTTTGTAGTACAGAGAATACGCTTCATTTATAAATTCTACAAATAAACGATTCATCATCATCGTCAGCCGAAAGACGGTCACTGCTGGACGAAGGTCTCCCCCTTAGAACGCCACAAAACGATTAGGTACCTACAATTGGTTACATTATCTGAACTGTAAATCAATTTATAACTCGGAAGAAGTTGAATTTAAGCTCAATGACAACAGTTAAGTAATTTGACCCTAATAACAGCAGTGATAAATTGATACGGATAAAATGATCCTATTGTCTTTTAAGAATAGCAGATCTGTTTCTCATCATATTCATGTTTTTTTATTTCGGTTTTTTAGAACAAGCTTGAAACTGCCTGGCTTTGTAGGGCTTTTTGGTCATCAACCTATTTGTTAATTAAATATTTTTTAAGACTCAATTGGTTGGGCAGAAGGTAATTTATGGTTGCACATAATGATAAAATTATCTAAGGCCTTTACAGAGACGTAATAATTACGAAATATGATGTAGTACTGACGACCTGATTGGCGCTGTAGCTAAGCGATTGGATTGCTGCGCTAAGGGTTCGATTCCCGCACGGGATAAAAAATTGTGCGATCCGCAGATGTTTGTCCCGAGTCTTGGTGTTTGTGTATGTGGTATTTCATGTTTGTGAAACGCACCTACGATACGGAAGAGATTCAAAGTTTAGGGCGACGTTTTTTTTAAACACGATATTGGTGTAAAAAAGCTCATCGTTGTCTTTAGGAAGGAGGGGCTGCGGATTCGATTCCAGCAAGGGACAAACATTTTGGTGATTCGCAGATGTTTGTCCCTAGTCTTGTGTATGTGATATTTAATGTTTTTGAAATGCACCCAAGCTTGCTAAAAGTGCGAACATCCAATATGAGTTTATACCTACTTTAATTAAAACTCGAAATGAAAACTAAACTTTATTTAGTAAAACGTATTCACTTTTTACCCACTTTTACTAGCTTGTAGTGACTTTTATTTACGAAGTTTAATTAATGAAAGAAAAGAAAGATACTACCTTCATAACATTTCTTTTACCTTTTCAGTTGAAAAGATACATTACACAATTACAGGCTTAGTTACTTACTTGTATCTTTTTTGTGCGTTAGGTTATCTTAGGTTCGTTCAAATTTATTTCTTCACGTAACATTAACCCTTAGAGGTCTCGGTAAAACCTGAAAACACTTACCTACGCATTCGTTTGGCACTCGACAGAGTGTGAAGATACGAGAAATGCAAGTTCCACCCTTTTGTCACACACAATGTATTTTATATATTTATTCTTACACCTACATTCCCTGAAATGGTTGGTCAAGTTATATGGATGATATACCGTAATACCTCGACTTACGCCTCTTTAACTAACTCAATTTGGAGTTACGCATTTTTTAAATCTTCTCGTTCATCTTTATTTAGTGTTACCCTTCTTAATTACTCACTCTCCCCATACTAGTGTTCATCTAAAGTACATATTTCCACGTATCACATGAAATCGACTCTTATTATCTTTTTCGTGTTATTTACTTCTAATCTACGAAAACATCGAATTACGCGGTTATCGCTCAATCCTACTACACTTCGGGGTATTTTCTTAATTGTTTAACAAGAAACGTATAAATACAGAATGACTTAAAATGCCAAAGACATACATTTTAAGCCTATTTAATCGAGAAAACCGATGGCTATTTGACGGGCACAATGATATTATTATGTTAGATAATTTATAAATCACATTTTTTATATTTAGAAAAATTACAGCTAGAATAGAAGTATGCACAATAGAATAGAAGGCCAAATATGACACTTCTAACATTGGTATTGGTGAGTTGATACAAATCCAATCAATTAAACTCTAGGTCTCTGAAACTATATAAAATACGATTTATACGTGGCCCACTCTTCTTCAAAACCTATTGAAAGAACCCAGACTAAAAGTCGACTTTTTTCGTAATGTTTACGGGAACCCAAAAGAATATTGAATACTCAAAAAATGGCCGTTTCAAAGCTTCATAGATCACTGGGTTTTTGAAACAAGACCCCTTTAATGGATGGTTTTGGCTACCGTGGAAACAAGGTACAAATCCCTGGGAAATCCGAATGGATGGCTACCCTGTATGACGTATGAGAGAATAGGGTTTTTCCTAAAAACAAATTGTCGTGCGTCTGTCTTTAATCCCCTAGGACGTGGTAAAAAACTTATTTTAGACAGTTTTGTTATTATGCACGCGGTTTGTAGCGGTAAGTTAGCAAACTTTAAATATAAGCAAGCGGTCTTCATTTAAAGTTTGTTCATTTTTATAGTATTTTTCTTGTTGTTGTAGCCTGGAGATTTGGGTAGCGTCTTAATAAAAAATATAGAATACTAGAGCTACCAATTTAATTTGAAATTATAATCACACAGGAGCGTTATTCCGATAATGCGTCCCGAATCCTTGCACACAACTGCGATTTTAGAGATACCCGACGATAAAAACGCAGTTGTGTGCAAGGAATCGCAACGCATAATCGCAAAAACCTACCTGTATGGGGGAGCCCTTAAACGTATTCCTAGTTCCTACGTAGACTAATTTGTAATTTTATGAGTGATAAATTAACTATTCTACATACATATATTCCTCATTACAAAAACTCATTCAAATACATGAAACAACTTGTCACTTTAGGTAAATACACGATAACTTCATTGCTATTGAAAATTGCTTAAAGGGACATAGAATCTTAGCGACAAAGGAGGAATTGCATTAATCTTTCAAAATTTAATCATTTCCAAAACTATATAACATCGAATTATCCTACAAACAATATTTATAATAGTAATTAGTTTTGAGCACGTGAGAGTATTGGCAAATGCTTTGTGTGCTATAAATATTCGCACTAAATAATATCTGGCCTAAAATAAATAAGCATCTTATGCAGGCAACACATGCTCGGCTATTTTAAAGATCTGCCCCCTTACCATGTACTCGTTTACGATGTTGGAGCGCGACGCCGCTACGTGCAGTGTAATGCGGCGTCTCACTTCCACATCGTAAACTGTCCTGCTTTAAGAGTTCATGGTAAGGGGCGGTTGCCTTCAATTGTATGACGCTAACCACATTAGTTAAATGCACTGTTATTTATATCGCTGCACATTTAGCGTCAAAGAACATCTATAATTTCTACGTTTGTGTTTTTATCAATTAATCTAATGTATTTATTGAGAATTTACTTACAGAATGAGAGATTTACGCACAAAAAATTGCTGTTGGATTTTGTGGGTTCAAATTATGGCTAATACCTAATTTACATAAAAATGTTATTTCATTGACTGCCTCGTTGAGCTGAGGTCTTGGGTTGGAATCCTGGTCGGGCATAGCTTTACTGGGTTTATACATTAGGTAATTCTCGGCAGCAGCACGGAGTCTGGAGTAGTGCCCGGTTGATAGCAATACGCTCGCCCCCTATTAAATTAGGACCTATAACAATACTGGCAAAATGAGGATGTGCTATAGGTACTCTGCCTACAGGTGGGATAAAGGTGGAATGTTATGTTTAAGTTTGATTTCATTTACTTATATACTATTTATTAATTTGTAACTGTGTTCAATAAATGTGATCAGAACTGTACTGATCTGTGAATGATAATAATTGGTAATGTATGTATCGGTTTCAATAGGTGTTTCTTTGCAATTAAGTTACACTTACAATATTACCACGTTTTATCTAAATATGAAAGCATATTCCTTTACTTAGTTATTTTCATATAACTATAAGAGCAAGCTTTAACATATCCCCAAAATAAAGGGATATTCTTTTCTTTGACCTAAAACTCCAAAACAAGTTTTCTAGTTCTATCAAAAGTGTTAATTTTTCTATTATTTCAGATCGTATCTTTTTTCATCAAATTTTTTTGAGCAAAAAGCAAGAAAAGCAATAATATCATCTTTCGTATTTCCCAAGAGCATAAACGTGCCAGTTACGACTCAAAGGCTTTTGTAAAGTTTGTCAGAGAAGCCCAAAGGTCACAAATGGCCTTTCTCGAATACGTGTAAACCAGACTAGACTAGATTTGTCAAAGACCGGCTTCAAGACTTAGACCGGTTTCTAACTCGCGTTTGACTTTGAGTTGAGAAGTCTTGGAGTTCTCAAATTGTGGACTGTAGCGACTACAGCATAATGTGTTATACATAAATATGTCAATGAGTTTATAAAATAAGTTATGGGACTTGTAAGGCAACTGATACCTTTCTACGGAGCCCAATTATTTATTTTGATAAAACTGCTTAAATCTTGACCTGTCCTGTGGCGTCTCGCTTCCACAACGAAAAATATCCTGCTTTAGAGCTCATGGTTGGTAAAGGGGCTGATGTGCAAGCAGATACGGCTACTGTACACTGGTTCAATTCTCGGCAGAGTTTAAATTGTGCGGCAATTAGTCTATCTTTATTATCTATAGACAAGAAATGAATGTGGTTGATAACTTTTTTTTCTGCGTTTGCGGTAAATTACAAAAGTTTACACCTACCTATTGTCCAACCAACATGGAATGCTCCTAGATTACCTGCCCACCCTCGATAAAGCCTCGTGTTAAACAGGGTCACACGTCAAAAGAGAAAAGCCAGGTAACACACAGCGTAATGAAAAGCGACTGTTTTCACTTCAACTCCAACGAAAAGGGCATAAAGTAGTTGACACCCTGTTTTTGATGAAATGGAATGGTTTAGTTAGAACGAAGCCTTCTAGCATTTGAGGTCGCAGTACCTTCATTCTACAATGATACTGTTGAAAGTGTAATGTTATAACCTCATATTTGAGGAGGTGGATGTTAGTGAGGAATATTAATGAAGTATCTGCTTTAATTGAAATTATACCTAAATATTTACCAATGTTGTAATCATTCATAATCCTCACTAACACACACCTTCCTAAATATGAAAAAATAACGTTACAAAAGATAGTCCTAAGCTATAAAGTAATCATTTATAGGGCTTGGACTTTGAGCTGTGATAAAAATAAAATATTGATGATGATATTTTGCTGTACCTAAATCAGAACATTGCTGTAGATGAGGCGAGATCGTTAACATCAAGGCAGCTCTATTTATTGGAACTTTAGAAATTGTGGAACTTTTTTGTGCACAAGATATTAAGCACAAAGGAAGTATTTGCGCCCATTTTTTAGCGTATTTCGTCACATTTTGATGCGAGACTCACAAGATGCAAAGGGATAGATTCATTATAGTGTTGAGTAGGTTAAGAAGAACTTATTGTAAATATATCATCATAATCATCAGCCGGAAGTCTTCCACTGTTGAACAAAGGCCTTCCCCTTAGATAGGAGGGGCTCACCATAATCCTCACGCTTGGCAGGCGGCTTGAGGATCCAAAATTGTAAAGATATACTTACTCATAAATATGTTTCTTTAAACCTCGAAAATGGGCTAGTACTATGTGTCAAAAACTAATTAAAAAATTGTGCGCCATGTTACATTAATATTTAGCTACAATATCGGTATAGGACATACGGTCAGTCAGCAAGACAGATCACCGGACATCACGTTTCAAAAGAGTTCTGTTTTTACTGCAAAACCCTGAAACCATCTCAACGCTTGTGTTAGTGATGTAACCCAACTCAGTTGTGAAATGAAAATTGTATACTCATGTCAATATTCCATTCTGCCTCTTAGTTAAAAATAATTGGTAGGTTTTTGTTCTCTAATTAGTTTTAACAACGTATTTTTTTGTTTCAATTGTTACTTTTTATACAGCTATCCGTGTTAAGAGCTCGGTACTGTAATTACACAGTGCAAATAATTAAAGTGTCAAGATGTATGATTCAAGTAATGTTGCTTTACACTTGCGTGTCGGAAGATATGGAAACGTAAATAGCAATGTAATTGAGATAATTTTTTAATCTTTTGAGACAATATCATGTGAGGATCGTCGAAGACAGTTGAAGGAACAGTAATAAAAGATGAAATTAAAATAAGTAAAAGATACACCCTTAGTATGGCCTGTATTAAATAAAGACTCATTCTTATTCAACTTGTAAGTAGCATGATTTCGTTCATACCAACGCCCATTGTCGGCTGTCAACTTATTATGACAAGGTGTCACAAAATTATTGAATTAAAATGAGTCCCAAATTATTTGATGGACGTTAATTACAAAATAAATTAACACTTCCTTGTCAGCAGCGTTGTCAAAAAGTGCCTCTTGTTTAAAATATATTACCTTAACTAATTTATACTTTATGTCAATCACGATCGGCTGGTCATTAATATTTAGACAGTTAAGATTGAGGCCAAAAAATACTTATCGACTAAAATGCGCCAATTAATGCAGTCCCAAACTGCGCAATTTTTTCGACTGTCAGAAAGGGCAATACGCCAAAACGGGCCAGACAGGCGAGTTCTGCCGCCGACAGGCACAAATCGTTCATTTTTAGTGAGGAAATTCTAAAAGGACTCATTTACAATGTTCTTTTTATTATCTAGAGCGATTCGGGACGTCTCTGACCCATTAATAACAGACAAAAGACAGGCTTTCGGCTGCCGACAAATTTCCCGGACAACAGTGAACACCTCATTATTTTCAATGAAGACGCGAATCTGAGTTTTTTTATTTCGTCATCATTAATTATTGCGATCTTACGGAGCTCCGGTAAAGGGGTTTTACTTCGCTCTGAAGTGTTTGTGGATTTTGGTATGACTTTTTTATTAATTTTATAATAAATAATGAGATTAATAACGTACTGATTACTTATTAATTTACCTTGAACTTGTTTGTTTCACGACTTGATTGATGCAGAAACCAATCTCTTGGAATTGTTTTTGAGAGCTTTAATTATTTTTATGTTAACCGGGTGCCGAGTGGTATCCGGCCTAGAATTGACTGCCCCCTTTCCTCCCGTGGGTGTCGTAAGAGGCGACTAAGGGAAAATTCAGAAGATGGGCAGCAGCGTCCTCTGTATCTTGATCACCAACACTGCGATCCCCAAGCCGCTTGCCTAGCGTGGGGATTATGGCAAACCTCCCCGCTTAAACGAGAAGGCCATGTTCAACAGTGGACGTCTTTTGGCTGATGATGATGATGTTGACTGTACTGAATGTTTGAAATGTTTTAAGTAGTTTTTTTTCGGTTCCATTTTTTTCTTTCCTGTTATTTTTCAGGGATGACCATATCGGATTTAAATTCTGCGAACGTTTTCTTATAAAGGAAATACAAGAATGTGTATTTTCTTTCTATCGATGAGAGTCAAAAGTATTCATAGGTCCATAAAATGAATTCCGTTCCATAACAAAAGTACTGGATACCAGAATAGTGATCAGCCTATTTTAATATGTCATTGCTTATTAGATTCTATAATGTAGGATTCCGTAGGATTAGGTGCGGCTTTGGCATTAAGCCGAGGTTGACTAGAACAATAAGCCAAGTTTATTATCTTACGTGCTTCCCCATTTTGAGAGCATAACCTTCAAACAAATTGGCATACCTATCAAGAAAGGATTTAACGAACTCAAGAAACTTAAGATAATTATGTTTTGGTACAGTATAAAGTTAAAATAATGCGGCGAAACTAACATTAAGTAGGTACTGCTTTAAATTTTATGGTCTTTATACTTACACGGTGATTTAATTTAATTAATTCTTGAATAAAGCCTCAATTTTTTTTTATACCTATACCTTAAATGTAATATGTAATGTAATATCGTTTTTTTTCCAAATAAAATAAAATAAAAGGGCGCACCACTTCTAGATAGAAATGGCTGTGGATGAATGGATGAATGAGTCAATGAATCTAGAATGAAGACCAGTCCAGTGTGAAGACTACGGGCGTTAACCTCAAATTTAGATAGTAGGACAGAATGTACACTGAAAGGGTGAGATTTCATTCAAGTAATTTTATTACCGGGCTAAAGTTTCCGCATTTCTTAATAAAATGTAGGTTTATAGTAAGAGTAGTATTAATAATAATAATCATTTATTTGCAGACATTGAAGTCCATAGAATAACACAAATTACATAAAAATAAACACAATACACACACATAAACACAACACAAATAGCCAGAATAATAATAACATAATAGTAATAAAGATAAAATAAATGCACGTACAGCTATCTAGAACCGACCTGTGTGTGCAGTCTCACCCATCGACCAAGCATCGGGCAGTCCCACCGGTTACTCAATGCTCTCAACATGCCGTGAGTGCTGGTATCTGTTCTATGCCGGAGAGAAGCGCATCGTTTACGAATAATGGCATAAAAATCATCCACTCTCGCATCGGCAAACATACCCGAAGCGCTACAATACCGCGGCAGCCCCACAAGCATCCTGAAGGCATTGTTATACTGTACACGCAGGGCGCTGTATGCCTTCTGTGTATACTTGACCCAAAGGCTGCAGGTGTAAAAAGTCTGACAGTAGGCTGGAAAAAGCGTCATTTTGACGTCGTAAGAACACCGTGCAAACCTACGGGCCAGATAGATATTAGTAGATTGCCATGTTGTTCTAATGGTCGCTAAGCGTGACTGCTAAGCATGAGGTCCTGGGCTCGAATCCCGGGTCGGGCAAAGTGTTATTGAGTTTTTCCATTTGGTAATTCTTAGTAATATCACGAAGTCTGGGTTTATGCCCGGTTAATGGCAATAGGCTCGCCGCTTATCACTTTGGGACCTACAACGATAATTACGAAATGTAGGTGTACTTTATACCTCAGGCATTTGTTATGTTCTTAGCCGTAATTGATTCTTGCAAAAACATTGTACTTATCCACAGATGCAGCTACTCTTGCATCAAGAACAGTTTACGATCCAATACCTCGCATTTGCACCAGTAAGGCCCCTGAATGGTGGGTATAAACCTAAGGCTATACAGAAAACCTAGTCTACGCTATAAAGTAGGTCGTCACTGAGGGAATTCCGGGCGTGCGTAGTTCCAACATCGACGTTCATTAGTCACGACCTACCATCTTTTGTTCTGTTTCCATTCAAACTCATTTTTATTCCCCTTTTAGATTAGGTTCGAGAGGTACTAAATAGGAAAGCGTTCCTGGTTCAGATTGTCCTTTTAAGGAATATTGCATAGTAACACTGTCTAGATACGAGTTGTGATCCTTATCACCTTACATTACATCTCACTAATATTATAGAGGCGAAAGTTTGTGAGTGTGTTTGTATGTTTGTTACTTCTTTACGCTCAAACGGCTGGACCAATTTTGATAAAATTTGGTATGGGGGTAGCTGACACCCTGGATTAACACATAGGCTTTTTATCCCGAAAAAATGTAGCGGGTAACACCGAAAGGCGCAGTTAGTGTATTATAAATTAAGGTTGAGATTAAATTGCGATTGAGGCATAATAATTGTACAGCAGCGCTGAGCGTTGCAGGTTCAATTCTTCGGTGCAAATTAAGAACGCAAAAAAAATCCGCAAATATTCACGTGATGAGACTATGGTAAAAACACATAATATTCAATTGCAAATATACCATATAAGTACGAGGAAAATGATGAAACATTCACTGTGTCACTCGACCGGTTTCTTTGTAGTAGACGTCGGGAATCGCTCTCAAAGCCATAACAAGATAAACCCAAGTATACAGAAAACTGCCAATTTTAAGAGAAAGTACGTTTAACGACGCACTTAGTTCAAGTTATGTTTAAATGGAGCTGAAAGGGAGGCTAAGTTGGGTCATATTCATACAGATAATACTTAGCTTAACGCTTAGTGATAATTACTGAATGTTACAGCGAGGTTTCTATGCCAAAGATCTTACAGCGCACTCACGCGCAATCTTTGCACGAAAAAGTTAAAAAGTCATGTAACTTTTATTTGCTTAGCTTGTCGCCAAAGTTTTTCGTAAGTCATCGATATTGTGGCAAATGCATAATTGCTGAGTATAATGTTAGAAAAGTGAAAAGATTGGTCTTCGTACCATTACTAATGATATTATAAATGCGAAAGTAAATTTGTTTGTTTGATACCTTTTCACGCCTAAACCACTGAACCGATCATCATGAAATTTTGCTTATACGTTGTCAAGAGTACAGAAAATAAGGTAGGGTTACCTTTCATTCGAAAAAAAAGAACTGTTCCCAAGGGAAGAACGATATGTTTTGGCGGTCACATTTTATTAGGCTGCTGGATGGCGCTATCTGTCTTTTGAAATTAATCATAACGCTAGTGATACCGCAGGGTACCCCTAGTAATTTAATTAAGAATTCGACTTAATTTGTAAGATAAGACTGAGGTAAGTGTTAATTCGCTTTAAAGATCTCAGCCTTAGTCTTAGACTGGCCACAGACCTACCGATTTCAAACCGACTGTTCTGTACTACTGAAGAGATTTAAAGTCAGAAGGCTAGAATGTAATATTTTATTCTAGGAGAACAGAACAAAATCGGGTCGAAATCGGTAGGTCTGTGGGCAGCCTAAGTAGTATCGGTCTGAAGCTTATTATCATTTCTTAGCTTGCCTAAAGTTAGCAGTCAAGTTAATTTACCCCCTCTATTCATAATGCTGTTGAGGGATGAGGGATGAAGGAGGTGTGGAGATGAAGGATAGCGGGGATGAATGGAAGAATACGTATTGCAGCGACCCCAAATGAATGGGTGGATGATTTTTATAGGGCAGCTAATTCAGTTTAACGCTTTCTATGTCTGTGTATATTTGTGGTTTGTGGCCTAGATATTTTATTCGAAATAAACAAAATATTATCAAAAGAAAATTTTAATATAAATGGTTCAGATAAAAGTTCTATTGGTCGTGATAGCCATTTAAAAGTGTAGGTCGAGATATATAAGTAGGTACAATTTTTTTCTTTTTACTTTCTTAACTTGCTGATATTTTCAACATTCAGGCTTTTACCTTACCCACATAAGATCGATGCGGCATAATAAAGATTTATAAGATCGTTATAAAATATGAGGCTTATAATAACAATTTGAAGACGGGTGGACAAATTCAGCCATTTTCGTATAATGTGTGTTTTTCGCGCTTGAGAAGAATCTAATATCACCTCATTTGTCAACGCGGTTGAAAGGTTTACGAGAAAATTGCGAATTACCACTAAAGTATTCACTTCTTTGTAATTTATTACATTGGGTCATTTGTTACATCGAGATCAGGTCAACGAATGTCACCTACGACAAATTGTGCGTGAAATTGTTTAAATTGTTTGCGTCTGTCTTATTACTTTTGAGTTATTCTCTTTTATGTAAGAAAGTTAAAAATATGGAGCAAAGATTTGAATGTTTAGTTTTTATATTGATTTCGAAACAATTTCAGCCATATTTCAGATTACATACTATTATCGTATACTTATGTTTGCACAAAATTTCTTGATTCTTGATCGTAGTAAATATTTAAAATTGCACCAATTAGGGTCAATGTAGCTTGATTAAAAAGATTTATATCCTGCTTATGAATATCATAAGTAGATATTATAAAAATCGTGAGGAAAAATATATTTCCTCAATCATTAAAAAATAACCGGCGTTAAATCAACTGCCGCATCGTATCGTACTCTTCAGCGAAAAATAGGCTTTATCCAAGTGACGTCACTATCACTTGACAGTTGGCAGAACGAGCTATCGCATCCTTGAGTGTAGATGCCATCGTGTGAATTGGCAAATGAAGGATTGCTTACTTCGCAGTCGGATCGATTGGAGACGTTTGATTTGTCTTTTACAACCCTGCGCTGGCTGAAAAGGAACACAAGGAATTGTAGGTTAGGAATGATGTGATAAATATGGAGTCCTAGATTAAATCTGAAATTTAAAGGGATGCAAATAGCTTTTAAAAGTAATAAATGGCATTAATATTTCATGCCGAAACGAAGACTTGATTGCGTTATACATACACAGTCAGCTATCGGGTTGATTCAACTGTTTGCAAAAAAATATCTTTCTGCTCCACCTATAATAGGCAATTACCAGGCTTATACTTAATAAATATTTTATATTTGGGACATCCAATATCTCCTAAATTACAAGTATTAAGTGAAGCGTTATTTACTTAGTAGATAGGCTGTCTAATTGTATTTCAATATAGGTATGTACATTTAAAAATATAATACCACTAACACATTAGGTGTCTAGACACATAAAAAATGGTGCACGAAATGCTCGGTCACTGTCCGCCTATTTACTCATCGAAATGACATTCGGTTCAATTCGATGCGAATTAGTTTTTGTTAAGTCCGAATGAGTTTTTTACTAGCTACATCTAAGTTATATTTTATTTGAAGTATGACCCACCCCTACCACGACCCACTGACTAAATAAAGTACAAGCTACATCAGAGATCATTGTCACACCTTTTTAACCGACTTCAAAAAAAGGAGGAGGTTATCAATTCGACTGTTTTTTTTTTTTTTTTTTTTTTTTTTTTTTATGTTTGTTCACTCATAACTTGCGACTGGGTGAACCGATTTTCATGATTCTTTTTTTATTTGAAAGCTGGTGCTTCCCGTGTGGTCCCATTGTCACCATTTTAATACCTGATGATGGGATCTTGTAGAAATCGGGGGAACTCTTCAATAAATAACAGCAGATTAACCGCGATTGTTGCTATAGCATATCTAAGCATTGTTTACGCCATCACACAACATAATATCACGCCTGTACTCACTACAAAGGTTATAAAAACAATTTCGAAAAAAAAAATGTTCAAGGTCACTTACAACGTTTTACAAAAAAAACGCAATACTGAAAAATAATTAGATGTTTGTTCTGATGAGATATTCGGTTATAAGAACAAAACTCTTCAAATTTCATGCGTCCTAATTACGTAAGCTGATCCGTGATCGCGGTACTGTCCCTGGGTAACCGTGACCCTGGAACGTAAAGGGCTATTGAAGGAACACTGTGGATGAGTATGACAGTAGTATGACTGTCAGTACAAGTCTGACAGTCCCTCCACCCAGGGTGGGAGGACTCATTGGATAATTTTGCCTCGTAAATAAAAGGTTTATTATGACTTACTTATGTACTACTGACGTACTTATCTACCTTCATTATCGGAAGACAGATTTCGTAGTCTTTTCATTTCCTGCAACGATCTATCGTCGTGTGGTTTATTATATTTCACTAATACCCAATTCACAAAACAAAATTTAAATCGCTTAAATGGTCATACAAATAGCAAAACCACATTAGCAGAATCTAAAGCCAAAAAATCGTGAAATAAAAAATTTTAAATAAAAAATTATAACCTCCTTCAAAAAACTCAAAAGTGAAAAATAATATTTTATCACTTCACTTTACATAAGCGAAGTAGAAGTCGGTGCCAAATCCCAACATCCATTAAGCGATTCAGAAAAATAGTACTTATGAGAATGCTGCCATACGTGCGTGGTTCATAGTTTAAAAGCTAACACTATAAACTAAGCGAACGCATAGGATTTGGCGCCGACTTCCACTTCGCTTATGTAAAGTGAAGTGATAAAATATTATTTTTCACTTTTGAGTTTTTTGAAGGAGGTTATAATTTTTTATTTAAAATTTTTTTTAACACGTTAAATCGTATACCTACAATCTACATGATAGGAATATTCCTCTATCTTTTAGAGCTAGACAAACTTACAAACACACTTCAAACTTATAAATAACGCTATTCTTTGTGTTTGAAGCAAAAAAGATTTGGCAATTGACAGCTCAAAGGTTTCTTTTCCTTTTCTAAGAGTGTTCAAGGATTATGATAAAGTTGAATAGTATAGGTAATAGAAGAGCTGCTTAAAGAAACTCTTCAAGGTTGAGGACCTGTACCGGGTTTTTTCAACAGTCTGATAACGTTACATACGTATGCGTGAACAAATAACGATTATAGAAGATGTTTAACGTACGTAAAACATGGTTGTTTTATGGCACAAACTCCCGGTTATCGACGTTATAAGGGCTGCTAGAAGAAAATAAAATTGGTATTGCCATTTTTAACATTTGTCGTGTACGTCAAGTGTAAGTAAAAAGCATTATAAAACATTATTCAACAAACAGTGTGCGAAATTCGTATTAAAATATACCAATATGCGATTATAGGGTTGAAAATTAATATATTCATGAAATCATTTCATCTCTCCGTCGTGTGCAGTGCGAGGGTTATCCGCGAGTTAAAAAAGTATTCGATATTCCTATACCGTACAGTTTTTATGACCTCTCTTTATGGGAATTTGATACCAAATCGAATTTAATAATGTATCAAAGGGGTTATTATTTGGTTACTGCTTTCATGAGGAAGTTAGAAAAGATCATGTTTTGTATTATGGATATAATTACGCATCTGGTTTCTTGAAAGCAGTAGACATATTTTTATGCACTCTACATTCCATTGCTAGACAATTTAAATAAATAAAACTCCGTATTTCAATTGCTTAAGGGCGTCACAGTACATGATTTAGAATTTCATTTTAAATAAGTATAATTGAATTGACATGAGCAATAGAAAATACCGTGATAAAAATACAGAATGACAGCAGATTGGTAGGGCAAACAGACTTGGGTCAGCTGTACGATCAGTGTAGTATCAATTACTCTAAAATGCTCCTTAAATAGACCTTAATTAAAAATTATCTTGTCTTTTGAGCGATATTAATTACTTTGTTAGTTAGATGATACCGTATTTCGGAAATGTGCGACTAGTTTCGGACGCGACACAAGCCCTTAATTATGAGCTTTTCATTAACATTGCGAGCCAAATGAGTTTGGTTGTGACTTTTGAGTTATTCTCAACTGGCAGCTTTCCGGAGATTTGTTTCGTTTTTGTTTTCATGGTGCTTTGTGACAACTATTAAGTCGCTCTAAGGGTGTTTTTAATATCGTACGGGTTTCATCACGCATGCGGGATTGCCCCGCCTGCGTAAACCCCGCAAATGTCCTTTTCATACAAGTATTTATTGTAATGCGTGGAATATGCACAATAAATTTTCTGGATGCGGGACAATCCCGCATGCGTGATGAAACCCGTACGATATTAAAAACAACCTTAATGCTGGACTGTTAAAACAGTTTGGCTTTTACACAGCGGCCGGTAATAATGTAGGATATGCTCAAATAGGCCTTTTTTTTGTTATTTATCAAGACATATTAATATAATATATATTTTAATTTTTGTTTGTTATCTACCTACTAATAACACACCCATAAATTTCACACACTACAAGACCTGTGATCGTAGAGTTAAATAATTAAAAAGAGACTGAAGACGTTACAGCTTTTTTTGTTACAAACCAGCTCCCTTACCATGAACTCTTAAAGCAGGATAGTTTAGGAAGCGAGACGCCGCTTTACACTACATACACGTTACGGGGTCTCGCTTCCACAGCGCAAAACTGTCTTGCTGCTGTTTCAACTTCTGAAATATTATTGTTTTTTTTAACAACCTTAAGGTCATGACTTTTGGTGCCATTTTAGCATGTTGCCCATGCTAAGCTTGAATCTAAATTGATAAAGGAAATTTGAAAAATGATGGACACGAGCGGGATTCGAACCCGCGACCTTCGCCGATCCGTGGCGCTGCTCTAACCAACTGAGCCACCGTGTCGCTGCTCGCATCCATCGAATTTCAAGTTCCCTTTTAGTATTTACGTCTTAAGGGTGACGTCGCGGGTTCGAATCCCGCTCGTGTCCATCATTTTTCAAATTTCCTTTATCAATTTAGAACCTTAAGTTCTATAACTTTTATATTAGATTACATTAACTCGTAACTATATAGGCGAAATGTTAAAACCATGTAATTATGTACAATATTATCTAAGTAGTTTTATGGTTGCATTCGGTATAAGTACTGTACAATATTTTCTAAGTAGCCGTAGCAGTTCGAATCGACTACTATTCTAAAAACTAAGTACGTCGATATAGTGCAGCAGAATGTAAACAGAAAAAACAGGGGATCCATTACGTGAACACTCGTTAGTCTATCGAATGTTATCGCGTTCAGTTTTTAGGACAGTAAACGTGAAGTGCTCTTAACCGTATTGTTATTAGACCTACACTTGAATGTTTTTCTATCGTATTTTCCGCCTAACGATGGCCCTAATGGGACCCCTACTTACATTACCGTGACATATATGATGTTTTTTATATTACCGGAGATAGTAACAAATTGTTTTTTGCCTTTCGCAATTGCTGTATTCGATAAGTTTATAGAAAAATAACTAGACTATTTTATCTGGGACAAATAAATCTAAGTCAGAATCTTGACGATTTATGTAGGTTTTATAAAATAATTTGCCGTCTTAATAAGTACTTATGCAACCTTTATAAAACATATCAAAAACATCAAATATTTGAAATGATTTTTTCAATGTTATTGAAACATTATCTTTAAACTTGCATTTAAACGAAGTCTTAATGCCATTTCTATAATCCGGTTTTTTTTTGTTTCAGGTAAGAACCAAACCCTGCTGTGAACAACGCACGATGCAGCTATTTAGCTGTAAGGAACAGAAAATGGGAGCGTTCTACGCAGATGGAACAATTCTGGTCATTTGTTACAAGCCAAAGAATTAAACCAATTGTTATTTACCTTAAATAGTAGAAAAAGATTCCCTGTGAGGCCTAATGGAAATATGAAAGATAGATTAGATACTAAATTGATTAATTCTATCATATAAACATACGCTCACACATACACGTTACCTTTTGATAACGATGAGGAAGAATACTTTGATGCTTTTTAATTCCATTTTATTTTCGCATATAACGAATATGCGAAAATAAAATTGTTGTGTATTTTTGATATATAAGTTGTAAATAGTTTTATAGTAGGTAGAAAATTTTAATGTGTATTCCTAGGTATGTATTGACCTAAATGTGAAAATGAAATATTGAAGCAGTAAGAATAACCTGCACCGTCTTACGTGCCAGCAATGTTATCACAGGGTTGGGTTAGATTACATCTAGCGTAAGAACCTAAATCAAAAGCGTTAACACGAAATATTTGCGTTCCATTCAAACAAATATCACCAGATATCACCCTACTTCATTACTAGGAGCAATAACTCTTTGAAATCAATTTCAAGACTAACATACCAGCTGTTGGTTCGAAATCCACTCAGAATTTTGGGCGGCGGTGTGCCACTGATATTCCGGTTGCCAGCGAGCTATTAGGTGCTGATGTAAGTGGCGGGATGTTGACTAACTAAAATTGACCTGTAATTATGTGGTATGTAGTACTAGCCCTGGTTTACAAAAGATTTTGTCCATCCTGAAAGCCCATTTTAAATATTAGTGAAAAAAATTAGGAAATTGGATAAAGATTTTTAAGATTACCTCTTACACTGCATACAAATAAACATACAAATTTTACCTCTTTATACCATTAGTAAAGATAAATTGAGTTCGATTACAAAATGAATCAAACGATGGCAATCTAACTAACTTAATACAATAACTTATGAGTTTACAATAATATTGCGTGCGTTCGACATATTTTGTTTTGTTTAATAATTCTATTATTTCTAATGTTAATAACTTTTTTACACACGTGTGTGTTTTATGGTTATGTGGGCAAATAGAATTGAAAGCTTTTGGCTGTAGAACCACAAAGCTCGTAAAGCGAAAAAGGTTTTTTATGAAATATTTGTCTTTTAATATTTTACAGATTTTTAGTGGACCATTGCTGAGGTTTTCTTTTAGCATCGCTTTGTAAAGTATTGGTTCGTGTCAAGGCTGGTTTTGTAAAATAAAATTAAAGTATATACATATATTTACCAAAAACTATATTTTAAATTTATACAAAACAGATCATTTATGATACTTAACTAAAGAGAACACACTTATTATTCCGGTTTGTAACATAAAATATACTCTATCAGCTGTTTAACCTAACTATCAAACTAAGTATTACCGCTTCGCGAACAATTAACCCTTAAATGCCCCAATCCACTCGAACAAAACTCACACAACCCGTCCGTTAAAGCGTGCACATAACAATTACTCTGCAGTAAATTCTCTCACACTTAAATATTTTTTGCATCACCCCGACAGTTTTATGAAGACTGAAACATGTAGGCTTTGGCAACGGACGCGGCTTCTGGACGCACTCCAAGAATCATAAACTTTATGGGTTCCGTAAGGTCCATCTGACCCACATAAACAGCAAGGGATAATATATAAAATTTGATATTTATACACAATGTGTACCAGAAGTTTTTCGGATTATTGTTAGGGTTTCAGACACGTATTGGTGTACATTCCTGGAACCCGTGTTATTTGATCGGTGTTCGATTTCTTAGGATTTTTTGTTGGTGAGGATTAAATAAATCCTTATTTGTATTTCGTTATTCCATTCGCACTTCATTTTTTCGTTTTTTGAGAACTCGCTGTGTAGCACTTTTACATAGAAGGAAATAAAGATTTCACAAGAATTTATTGTTCTTGACTTGTTTTACTTTGAATCACTTTCTTTTGTGTTAGTTCTACTTAAAATGTAGGTATCTATTGAATAAATTACCTATGATAACGTTTATCCGTTGTTGCGAGCATGAAGAACAAACCAAACTCACATTTTCAAAGTACAAATCTTTTATAATATGTATATTTGTCTTTCTTCTATTTGGAGGGTTCATTACTGAAATAACAAGTACAAAACGTTCTTAAATTCGAGACAGTTGGCCAAATTCGGTATCAGAACGTGCCCGTGTCATGTCCCGTACTGCTTTATTGCAACTAAGCCGCGCCCGTTCCTTCCAGAAGCCCCTTACAATTGCTCTGCAGCTTGTGTTTATAGTATAGAGTATATGTTACTATATACGAAATGCTTTTTATCTATGACACTAAAAAATATACTACCAAGATAGAAAAATACTCTTTCATCCATGCTAACAACTAACCAAAAGTACATCCCTTTGTTTAAATCAAAACAAACCTACTCTTTTTGAAAAAGGCTAAACATTTTTGTCAGTGTAATTGCTACAGACTGTTAAAACGCATGTTTCGTTTCAAACTTTGACGGAAGGTTTTGTTAAACGTTCGTGCATGTATTTTACGGCTGATAAAATACTTACAAAATTTGAGTTTCTAGCAAGAATATTTTCTAAATCAAAATATCAAGGACAAAGGAACATCACCTTGAACGTGTTATTACCGCACCGGATAATGTTGTTACCCTCAATAATCCTCTGGACACCGTTTACGACACCCTCGGGAACAGTATTAGTCCCTCCCCTTTGTACGGAACCATACAGTCAAGTGGCAAGCATACTTCAATTAGAAATCCTTTGCTTTACCAGGCCAGTCTCGATAAGAGCAAAATTTCAATCGTTTAATTAGTCTCATCCAGAAAGTTTGCGTATCCGCCATTGATTCCAGTTAGTTGAAAACATCCTCGTTTCTCTACGTAGTCTGTTTCAATGTTCTCCTTTTAATTATACAAAGGTATTTGCTTTAATTATGTATCTTTTGGATTTCTGTCTTTCAACGAACCTTTCAGTCCGATTAGTTTTATAGGGAGCGTAGTAAAATTTGAAATGGCGTGCTTATTGACTGTCTTCCGTCTTTGGCAAGCCTCCAAAGTCGTAGGAGCAATAATACGACCAGTAGGTGCCATTATCGAGAGCAATTGTCGTGAGTGACTTTCAAATTAGTTTTATTTCAATCTGATGGTTGAGTGTTATTAGTGAGGTGATACGTATGGTAATACCCAGAGTCTAATTAAGTAAGAATTCTGATTCTTGATCAAGCGCCGTGTAAGGAGGAGATAGCCGCAACTTCAAGGCTTCTTTTGCACAAAATGATGTTATCAGTGCACAAATTGTTTTGTGTCAGAAGTGAATTTGTGCATAATTATCTTTTAGCTTTTTACCTACATGGCCTGATTGTATAAGGCCTTGTAGATACATACCTACGTTGTTTTAGAAGTATAGGATAGGTATACAAATTAATGTTATAGAACATTATATCCACGGCAAGGTTCTCAGAATTGGTTCTTTGTTCTTTTAAATGTTTATGGTTCAAAACTGATCGCTATCGAAGACTTATCTGTAGTGGCCTTTCATTATCTTTTTGGCCATTATGATTGTTTTTATTAGGTACCTACGACGCTTATAACTAATTTACTTAAAATAAATTTCATTTAATGCTTCACATTATGTAAATTAATTATAAGGATTACCGTAAAAAATTATATCCTCTTACAGATCATAATAATCTTAATCTACAATTTAACAGACAACCTTTTATCAGAGATACATAATTGTGGCTCAAAGAAAAATAGCTTTCTCTGAAATAGTTTAATTATATTGACTAGAATAAGCAGTTTAACAAATTTTGGAGAAAAAAAAATTGAGATACGCAAACTGAGTTTCGTAAAAAGTCGATGCTCATGTTCTTAGTCTAATGAAGTTAAAATTATAGTAAAACTATTCGAGCATTTTATTGTTTTGATCCTGTCCCTTCAATTTAGTCTACTGATACAGTGTTACAAGAGACCAATTTTGAAATTTCAGAACACAAAGGAATAAAATCGTAAGTCGCATAACCAAGTAAATCCTTTAGTTATTTAAATGTATTCTGAATCCGAATTTGTTTTAGTAAAAGTAGTAAAAACAAACTGCAAAATGTTAGTATTTCTTATCTAAACTCCTAAAATAGAGCATTGCCAAAACTCTTAAAATGTTTGTCCACCAAGTGACGCTACATAAAATGACAACATTGAAGCATGAAGAATTTATGAAAACACTTATCAGTATGTACCTTTACCCTACATTGTATGAAAATGAATCCAAATCCTAAAATTACGCTTACCTTACGCTATCTTGACAAAGACGGTAATAATAAATATTAAACTACCTGTACTTATTTTGCACCTTATATTTACTCATCAAGCTACCGAGTTTTAGATACAAATTATTTATACATGACATTAAGTATTGCTTATTTTTAGAAGAGAAAGGAAACTAGCAAAAATGCCGCAAAATAATTCAGAAAAAATTTGGAATGTTAGAGAAAATACGAAATAAAAATGTTACTCGTAAACAGTTACAAACGAGCGCTTTACTTCATGTAGGTACAAATTTAATACGTAACGCTTGACAGCAAACAGTTTCAAATTGGATGAACTTTCTAGAATTTTGGATCAATTAATATTAATGGTTGCTTGTTGATTCAGTTCATTGCAGATAAAGAGGGCTTGAGATTCGTCATAATAAAATTCTTGGTAGCATAAATTTAAATATCGTAGGCCGAAATGTAAGAGTGAGAGACAGAGGAAACCGCTGCCTGCCCAAGTGTGAAGGCTGTATCGTTTTAAAACCACAATCAACTCAAACGACTGTATTAAAAATAATGTGTTAAATCGAATTGAATTTTCCTTTGTGGCATTTAATACACAGAATAACAGGATCTACTGAATAATTTAACAGATTGTCCGATCCCGACAATGGATTTCGTCGATTCTGGCATTTATTTTAGACAATACCTACGATGATTATTCGAATAAAAAAAGCTTTTGTGAAGTCAACGTTGGCGCGAATGCTTTCGGAGATAAAATGTGGAATTAGAGATGGAATCCTTATTTTTTTTATTATGAAATTCTGAATGATTGAATCGTGGTCACAGTCATTTAGAATAAAAGGAATATTAAATTTGAAGTGTCTGACTTTTTTTTTAAATATTGAGTTGACCTGATTTTTACATTAATTGAATGGAGACTTGGAGAGCCGAAATGTGTATTAAATGAATTGAATAAAACCCTTCTTTACAAATATTATGAGTTTAAAAGTAGGTTCGGTACTGAGTGACATTAAGAGATAGAGATTATTATGCTGAATAATGTTAAAATACAAAATGCATCTAATAAATTAAAAGCTATAAGTATTATTCAATGAACATACTCGTAATTCTTTAAAAAAAATGCGGAACCAGGCCGCCAATATTCATTAATATTCTATTGGTACTTAACCTAAACCCATTTGTCTTCCACAAATCCATTGTTACAATTAAACATTTATAGGTTCGATCACAAATGCCCCTAGAGCAATAAATTCCGATACGTGACAAAACTTTTTAAAATGTCATAAAAAATAATATTGGAGCTATAGCTTTAATATGTGGGTGAAGCAGTAGGGTTGCTAGATGACAAGTGACATTTTCTCAGTTATTTGATGCGTTTGTTGCTTGCGGCATTTTTGGCATGTCATCATCGTCATCGTCCACAGCCTTTAATATCACACTTCTGGGTATACCTAAGACTCCATCCACTGCGGTTCTGTGCCAATCTCATCTTAAATCTTTTGGCATGTAATTTCAGTAAATGGGCTTTTGTCTAAGTGCCTCTGCCTATAATTAAGCATGATTAGTTACTGAATAAAATATCAAATGTGTTTTTCTCAAAGGTATAGGCAAAAGCCTGTTTTAGCATAATAGAATTGCTACATGAGTTTATCTAAAACTTTGTGCAAAATATTTTCAACGATGCATAAATCACTGATCCACTTAATTTTATACTATCTAATCTTATATTTTAAACAAGAGAGTTCTAATGTACGATTTAGATATACAGTTATTTTTGCTGGTTCTTTTTGACAGCCCTAGTTTGTATCTACCCACTACCCACGCTCCGCTGATTCGAAAACTTTATTCCTAGAACCGTTCAAATGGTATAAAACCAAAAAATGAGAAGAATGAAATGCAGTTTCACCAGCTGGATGATTGAATGTAACATAATTTTAAATTTATAGGATCAAATCGAACTTCGCACAAGCAAAAAAATTACTCTTATTGTTTTGAATGAGTGTTTTTGCATTTATTTTATCGTTTTAAACGCCAATGGTTTTGTTTACTAACTTTTGTTATGTGCCCTAAACGACTTTATTAATAACGTACTAAAGTAATTTAAAGTTAATTATTTTCAAACATTGGCACTGTTACATCGTATACATATTTTGTTTAACATCTTCGCCAATAGAAATGTAAAGCTAAAAGGATTTCATCAGTCCTGAAGCTGGTTGACAACGGCAATTAAACAAAAAACTTAATCATTGTGCTTCTTAAAATTTTATTTGATCCCTAATTTTTTTTGCAATATTTCCATCAAGGAACCCATTGGTCGTCCGCCAACAGCCAATTCTGACCGATGTGCACTCACGGCTGGCTGATTTGAAATCTTTAGTTATTGGGATTTGTGGCGCTTGCCTTTCGACGTTAGTGATCCGTAAAATCGTCTAAATGGAATTTTCGCCGATACATGCGCTGTTCCGGCTCGTTTAATTAAGTGAACGGCCGACGAATTGGCTAATGACTGGGTTTGGGTAACGCTTGCTGATTAAATCCGCTACATCTAGGAACCAATTCTCACACTCATAGGCACATTCATAGTCTGTTAATTATTTGTTTCGCTCGTTGCTCGGTTATAATTTGTCTAAATGTGGACTTCCTTATTACCGTAATGGCTAGAATAAATCAATTGATTATTTAATGGTAAGCTGTTATGTTACCTAAAAACAAACATGTATTTAAAGTATTAAAAATACCTATACATATAAAAAATACTAATATTCCAATTGAGCAGCTCTTATAAATTAATATGGTGATTGAAATTAATGTACCACAACTTCTGAGTAGTGTTACTGTTCGCAGTATTGATAAAATTACAATTGAAGAACACACTGTTTTTTTTTTAAAACGTCGCCCCACGCTAGGAATTTCTCCTCTATCGTGGGTGCGTTTCACATTTTACTAATGTAGATTACTTAGATATTAATTTATATTTGGTATAAAATTAGGTCTTATAATTCGTTCATTATAATAAGCCGTTAAAGCCGTTACAATAACTATACGAAGAAAACGAAGTCCTTTGTGGACGAAGTCACAGTAATTTATTGTATAACATAAATAACAATTGGAGTCTAAGATGATTGATTGTTTCTTGTCTAGACAGAGATAGATTTTTACTTGTACTATAATAAATTATTCTATTTTGGTCCATTTTATCTGTTTCAGTTAGCCAACGCGTACAAAATACCATTGTTTACAATCTTCTCTAAATTAATTTAAAATAAAGCTAACTTTAAATGAATATCAATTTAATTTAAAAAATCTAATATCGTTAAAAGAAAGTCTTTATTTATTAACACAATGACATAATGGGTTACAAAAATAAATGATATTATATGCAGCTTCCAGAATCCATATTTCCATAGGTCGTCAAAATATTTCCTTATATTCAATAACAGCCCCCATAAATAGTGTTCGGTAGTTCTAAATAACTGCGTGTGATAAACGGTCGGGTACATTTTTCAAGTGTCGCAGGTTCTTGCGTAGAGGATATTTTACGTCTTCATAAAAACGATATATTGTGGCTCGAGGTGTTTATGGACAGAAATTACTTTGTGCTGGAGTTATAAACTTGTATACGTTGGAAATGTCTTGATATCAGTACCCTTGAACAATGTGTGAGGATGGGCACTTCGCTGGTGAAGTGTCAGGTTTTTTGGATGAAGGTAAGTTGATACTTGGATGTGAACTAATATGCATAACCAAACCTGACAAGAGCAAGGAAGACTTACATTGTAGAGAAAATAAGATCAAAATAAAGAACAGAACTGGTGACTATGATTATTTAATGTTGTTTGTTAAGTTGTAAAAGAGCCTTATAAAGTAATTTAACTTGAAGTTATAAAGAAAACTGAAGTATACAAGTAAAAAGATCTGTGTTTCAGTAAATTAATCAACTGCTTTCGTCTGTTTCTAAGTACTTAAAGGAACGTTCGAGATAAATGTAATTGATGCGAAATCTAAGACGGCAAAAAACGTACATCTCCGATTATCTATTATCATCAAAAACTCGTTCAGCGTTTGAATCCCAATTAATTTTATGTTAAAAAGAAGATGGAGTGAAACGATTGAGTTCAAACAGAATTACCGAATTAAATTGGGTAAATTGCTTTTGGAAGCAAGTTTTATTTGCTTTTCATGGCATTGAAATAAGTTCTTTTTAAAGTAATTATTCAGTGATAGAATGATTTCCAACTTATTCTTTATTAAGTGAAATATCAATATTTGAATGCTTCACTTGTTACTTATAAAAATCCAACGCCTGTTTCTCTAGGGGTAGGCAGGTAGGTAGAGATTATGGATTTCCATTTCCTGTCATACTTCTTTCGATTCATTTACTTTTATCACATTCTTCATATTGATCGACTATTTAGGATAGGTGCTCCTAACTTGGTATTTCTTTAGAACATCTCCGATCTCGTCACAAAAAACTTAGAAATATTCAGATTTAAAATAAAATCCTCAGCCTCGTCAAATCGGATAGCAAATTCGACGCTGTCACGTGATAAAAAATTGACGATCCAAAAATCTTTTTAAAGGAAGTAGTCCCTAAAACTACCGATGGAGCCACAACATCGTAAAACCGTAAAAAAAATACCGTGAAATATGTAACGATCAATTTGCATATTCGAGACGTTTGGCTTGAAATACGTGCAAGTGTTCGACGTATCTTCGCGACGGGTGTTAAAAACTCGTAATACGCCAATATCGCGCTTCAGCCGACGCGACGAGAATTCTTTACGACTTATGTTCGTATTAACCAGGATTTACGCACATTCGCTGCGCCTCATACAATGGAGGGTGCGATCGTCAAGAGATGTAGATATCGCGGATTTGATGCATGAGCCTCGAGTTTATTATGGACTTGCATTAACTTTGCTTAAAGCTAAGCGTTTTCAGGCAGTTTTGATCTTTCATGATTACAATTTCAAGTATTTCTCTGTTCTACTTTGTCTTCTTGTTTCTAATTTGTGCACGAGCATCTGACTCATCACGAGCACATTTTCGTAATTATTATTGTGATAAATATGCAAATGCTATGTTGCTTGCCATATTTTCAAACAGATGCATTTGCCACGAATTATTATTATCTCTTCAGATATCTATCTAAATAGTATAGGCACCACGTGTTGTAAATGACGTGATTATATCTTAATGGAGAATTTCAGTCTACATCCTGACAAAATTCCCTCGATATTATCTTACCAGAAGATATGCTTTCTATCTATCGAAAACATTACCCAAAAGGAAGCATTTATGTCTGTAAATCCCAAAAGATATAAGCAGATATGTGAGGAGTGTACTCGTGGGACCACCATGTGAATACTCAAGAGATTTAAGAACAACATCATGTTCTTTCCCATGGTGTTTGGGTATATATATAAATAGGTACTATTGTACGTTTGGCACAAAAAAGAGGCATATTACCAGCAGTGCAGTTTAAAGTAAATGGATGCTTGCCGAAATCTTCAGCACAAGTAGAAATACTTTTATAAAATTTAATTGAAAAAATAATGGCCATAAAGTTGTGGAATTTAATATTAAAAAAAAACGTCGCCCCACACTAGGAATAAATTCTTTATCGTGGGTGCGTTTCAAAAACATGTAATACACAAACACCCAGACTTGGGACAAATATCTGCGGATCGCACAAATTTTTGTCTCGTGCGGGAATCGAACTTGCAACCCTTAGCGCAGCAATCCCATCGCTTAGCCACTGCGCCGATCGGGTCGTCAGAACATTTTCATTACCAATAATTTTACAGACTGCAAAAAAGCCGTGAGGCAAAATTAAATTAAACTGCGCTAAAAAAATACCAATTTCTCAAGTAGAAAACCAACAACAAAATCAAATATTCATTAATTCATCAGCAAGACGCACCCTATTATTTTAACGTAAAAATCTTATAAACTTAATTGCTGGTACAAAAACTCGACTGTTTTTCTAGCAATTAATTTTATGGTTTTTATGAAAACGGACCATTAAACACCTTTTTGCAAAGACCTCCACCCCTGAGCCTAAACACGCTTAATTGCTCAGATTATGGTAATTTTATGTAAAATGTTAGCTGAATGGTTTATCTTTCACTTTTTTTTGTTTTCTTAGTACGTTGTTACGAAAACCATACCCTTTTAAATTTGACTATCGATTTCATTTTAACGGTTGATGTAGGCTTAAGGAAATGGAGAAGGTATGTTGTTAACGTTACGTTATTAGCTACTTATCTGCCCCTATCACATCCTGTAATCAAGTTCTCTTACTTTTTAACTATGATGAAAGTCCATTGACCTATAGATGATGATAATAATATGAGATATTTTGGTATGAAAACGACAATGACGGACATAATTATTAAATGTTTCAACATTGTCAATTTCTATAAGGTCTTGTTTTTACAAAATTTTCCTTATGCTTTATCTCTTATTAAACTTCAAAATTATGTAGGATTACAAGTGTCGTGTGGAACAGTCTTGATGTTGAAAATGGTAACCAATTTTAGGATCTCTACGGCATGCGCTGTTATACCTTGCAAATCGACTGGGACGGTAGTTACGTTCTTACAATTCAAGTTTCATGGTATTAACATTGCCAGGGATGTTTGCAAAACCAATTATACAGTTTATCCTAACGAAATAAAACTTTATTTGATCAGTTTAACCTGAAAATCCTCGCGACACTCAGTTTACATAGCAACCAGTAAAATGTAGCGGATAAATTGATAAACAAGAGTTACAAAACAATTTCTGTCGAACACCAAGAATGGCGGCATCTCTCGAGATATTACACAAAATTCACGAGAATTGTATCGTATCTCTACGTTGTTCGATGTCTAACGTATAATAAACTGTTTTGTTCCACGATAAGAGAACGTTTTAGGGTTTCCCTTTACCCATCATGTATCCCGGTGGTGTCGTAGAATTTCACATAAGAGCTGCCTAGTGATGTTGTAGTTAGACTGTACGAACCGTATTTTTGGAACTTTGCTAGTATTTTTTTAAATCACGTAATATTTATAATAAAACAAGCATTTAATTGGGTGTGGTTTTGTCGTTCAGATTCATGTCAAACAAGTTAAGGTTCCTGCATTTACTTTGCCTGCGTAAATAAACAAAATCATCAAATTACAAATGACAATACTACCGCAATAATAAAACAAGTTTCAACGCTTGGACTGCAATAAAAAAAATAAGTGTAAATCTCCAACCTAGGAAAACAAGAAGTTAATATAATTTTAATCTAGGGATATGGTTAAGTTTTGTGAAACAACCCGTAACAAGCAATCCAATCGATGGCTACTGCACTAAACAAGGCCTCAACGAAATCGATGAAATACGGTAGGTCTTGAACCCCTGAGGGAAGTCAAAGTAAATTGACAAAGACACATTTACTTACGCCATATTTCGAACGGCTTTGTCTAAATAAACTTGACATTCTCCGAACACATCGATTGAACATTTTTCCTCGAAAAATCCATATTGTTTACCGATACACGCAATACGTTTGTTTTAAAAGATTTGTCACGGTACACGAAGTAATCCGCCAACTTGGCATCGCTGCCATTGATTTAGCGTAGAGGGATTTTGCTTGAATAACATTTATATTTGTAGTCGGTATCGATGGTATTCTGAGGTTAAATAAAAGGAATAATGGGATTTTCTTGTTACTTGTACACTCATGGGATGGCATACGATGTATCTAGACCAAAGAAGAAATAACTGATCGCCTTATATCCTACAATTTGAAGAAAGGTTAGGATTTATTTTAAATTAAATTTTCAGTGCTAGTTACTAAGTTATCATAAAAACAGAAATAATTCAAATTTAAAACGAAGTATAATTAATACTTAGTGGCAAAAAATGATGCCTAAGATATTTTTTATCAACAAAGAGCCGTCGCTCATCCGAAACTCCCGCTCAAGTTCTAATATCCAAATACATTTTCATTGATTTCGTAAGAATCTCTTAGCAAGGCTCTGTTCTAGTATGTTATCTTAGGCTTGTTTAATGCCCCAATAAACATGAGTTATTTGTCGTTAATAGTCGCCACTCCTACAGATTACTTCTTCGTTAAGACTTGAAATCTCTAAGGGCTCATCCTAATAATTTACCTGGTATATAAATTGTGTACTGTCAACAGCTTCACTGCAGGGATTTCATGATTTATCTATATCGTCCTTGCTTGCTTTGTAATCTACAAACTTATTTTTTGTTACTTCTAAGTCATAATACCTATCTGTAGGTACATGCACTACTATGACACTGGCAACTGTATCTTTCTGTTAGAATTTCATTTCTATATTCTGGGCTTCATTAATTATTGAATCCAGTCCACCATTTCTCTTCCTGTTATTCCTTTCATTACAATTCTAGTATTACGTTTATTATTCAGTTGAGCTTTGCAGAATTTGTGAAATGTAAAACTTAATTAAAAATTTAATGATTGTTGAATAAGATGGAATGCCGTCCAGGTTTTTAAACAATCCAAACTTATTTTATTGTTGTTTTATTTCAAACTTTACTGAATTTCGAGCTAGGTTTGGAATTTTATAATGAAATTTCGTTCATGCTGCGTAAGTTGCCTAATTGAGTGGCAGGAATTGAATGGTTTAAATTCTTTCTTTAAAAATTTACAGGTTGCTTTTGAAGATGTGAAGGATGTACTACATGAATATACATTGTAATATTACAACATAATTACAGTTTTCAAAAAGTTTCCGATTTATCCTTAATATTATTTTCTGGGTTTATTAACATGTTTTAAAGATTTTTACTTGGGTAGTTTGCAGAAACAGTCTCAATTAAGTGTTGCGATAATGGGCAATGTGGTTCTTTAGCCATACAATGTATGAGTTAAAATAGTAGTCCAGTCTCAAGAGGAGAGTCCAGTCTCTAAAAATAAATTCTTACACTATTTTTTTAATTTAAACAACCATATTATTTCAAGCTCTGACTCTAAATCGAGTTTTGTTATAATTATATTTTCAAGTTCATTAATTTAAAGTTTTTGAAGAATTTTCTGAAGATAAACAAAGTAAAATTTTAAATTAAACACGCTGGTTATAAGTAAGTACTGACAGATTCCGATTAAAATATCCGTGCGAATCATATTTTGATCATATCCAAGAAGAGATCATTTAATTTCAGTAAATAGGTAATTAAACAGAAATGACGGTAGATACAAAGGGTTGAGCCTGTCGAAATCTTATCATTTATTAATATTAATGAACCACGGGAAGACTTGAGGTGTCGACAAAAGATTTATTCTTGGTGTAATTAATTGCCCAATTTAAGACTGATTCGTGCGTTTCGTAATTAGGAAGTCCGGATTTCTGGTCAAAACTTATTATTAAGAATACTGAGATAATTTTCAATGGTGGATTTATAAATAATCCGTTCAAAAGATGATTTTGGAAGATTCCCTTACGTCCTTTGTTAAGACCTTAACAATAAACATACTTTGAATAAATGGTGAACGATAAATTTTAATTTAATCCCAATGTCACCCAAAAATTTAGTGTGGATTTTTGGGTGACATTCTTTGAGTTCTCCGAGGATCAGGTTAGTAAATGCAATTCTATTTATCTTTTAATGAAAGTAGCCTTGCAAATGGCTCTTAGGTACGAACAAAGCAACATTGATCATCATGTGTGCTCAATCCGTAGTCCGTACAACAAAACTATTCGATTGGGCTATTAACAGTACTGTAGTCGTTGATATTCACAAAGTTTATATTCCAAAGAGAATACTCCTGTTCAAATCTATTTATAAACAAAAGGCCTGATGTTGGATTATCAAAGAATCCGATCAGATAAACGAATGCCCTGAGACCCAAACACGGTCGAGGAAAACGTAGAAAATCAACAACTGGAAAAAAAATAGAAGGACTTCTTAAATAACAAATAATACCTTTTAAAAAAGTAACAAAAGTTATAGACATGAGTGTCCAGGAATCGTGGGGATGTCTTGTCGTTTATTAAAAAAGTTCCATTTATCAATCACTAAAGGTCTACTAGATCTGCACATTTGTTTAACACAAAAATAATTACCAAAATAGGTAATAATAATTTGCGAGATATTATAACATTTACAGTCCTTTTTAGTATTAATACAAAACCAATCAATATTTTGAAATTAGCAGTAACGTCTAAACAGTAAAATTTCAAGATCATCTATAGCAAACTAATTCTTAAAATAAAACTTCCAAAAATGATAGACCCTCCAAAAATTTTCATGTGCGACCAATCGCTCAATCGTCTGCCATTATGTCACCGGCTTACGTAAGTCCTGATGCATATGAAGTGCTCTATGCCAGTCTGATCCCTCTAACAAAATGTCGTCAACTGACTGGCCGTCTTCAGAGTTTTATCTGTCAGCTCTAGTGCCAGCTAAGAGCGTACTAACCTACTTATATCATAAAAGAATGAAAGCTTGCACTTAATAAAGTTTATAGGCGCGTATACATCAAATATAACATCTGCAGGAACATCACGACACTTTTATGAAGCCATAATTTTATTTACATGAGAATAACAATATACCTACTCGTCACCTATAATATAAGACTTGCTAAGAACGGTGAAGCATAGTTTTAGTGTATTGAAAACATAAAATAAGGTGTGACTGCTGATAATAGACATTTGGATTAAAAAAAAATTGGAATTTACTGGCGAAATCCTAAGAATTAAAAAAACGTAATACAAAGTAAAATGATTCATTATTAGTGAGAAATAAATAGTAAATGAAGATAGTGACCTCCTCGTATCTGTGATAGCACTTATAATCCGCAGTGCAAAATAAACCAGCTATCTGGTTACGTGTAGTCTCATAATCTTCTGTAAAGCCTACAACTGTACTTTAAAAACATATATGTATATTATTTTTATTTTCACTAACGCAAAAAAATTGATTATCATCAACGTGCGAAAGTGTGTTGTTGTTTGTTGGTTTCCATTTCTTTTACAAAGCAAGAATTCATCTAGACGTGATTTTCTGCACAGAGGTTGCAATAGACCAGAAAAACGTATGCACCAATCATATTATATAAAAAAAACACGGTTTTGTGATATAAACCACGACAAAAGCTAGTATTTCTATTTGCTTATCTCTTTACAGAAAAAATTAAATGCTATTCCATGATTTCTAAGACTGGAACACATCTGCATAGAAATTTTCTATATAGGTGTTCCGTCGATTTGTGAGAAATTCATGCAATATCCGCTAAGCTCGTGATAAATTATACGTGTTTTATGCTTAATGTGCTGCGCATGTGCTGCCATCTGTCAAAATAATGCCGCGTTTTATTGTTGTAAAGGCATTAAGTAGGGAATTAATACTGCTATATTTAACACTGTTGGAGGTTTCATGACAGAGAGACGATGTTGTTATGAAGCGATTTTGTAACTGCTTCATTGGTTTCAGTAGCAGCACGGAGCTTGGACTTGTGCCCGATTGAAAGGCTCGCCCTTTATTACTTTAGGATCTATAACATAACTGAACTGTGACCTGAGTCTACCTTTCGGGAAATACAGGCGTGGTGTTATGTTATGTTTTTGTCTTTATAAATCTCACCCTCTCAAATTCAGGATAGTATAAGCCATAGTTAAAACTACCCTGTAAATGTAAGTTGTGTTTTGTTTTTCAAATTAATTTAAAAAATTGCATGCTTCACTAACCGAATAGTCCATTAGAATCCAAAATAAATCTAAGACATCACCAAGACAACATCATCAAATGGTGTTCAAATGTTTTTTAATATCTAATAAAACCATTATTTTTTTAAGGGGCATCCCTATTGATTTACGGGTGAAAATGTCAAGTTTCAATAAATCTGAGACCCTGTTTGTACCTTCAAGAGATGTTCACACGAAAAAGTAAAGGGGCCTCGTAAATAATGAATCGGAACAAGTGTGTAGCAAGGGTAGTGATATATCAACGGGTGCTTATACTGTTGAAGCTTACTTTCTGGGGCACAAATAAAACAATCAATCGGCTGGAGATATTTTGTTAGGAAAGACAACCGAAATATTTTACTTTCACTTCGTACTTTTTCACAACCGATTTACCCGAAAGTCCTTTAAATGAATTATTATAATATAAGCCGTTTTCCACCGAGGAAAATCTATCTCTTTTCTTTACAAACCGAAGAACAATTGTGAGTAAAACCCGCCATCGTTGACACAGCTCAAACTTTCCTAACAGTGTTGTAGGCAATTTAGGGCTTAACCAAATCCCCCGGATAAAGAGCCAGTTCTACATACATTATCTATTCTATTATCCGCCCTTATCCTTGTAAATATTCCTTCAACAAGGATTCCATTTCCGCGGAGCCATAAAAACTTCGTTATCTTCTGACTCATTACCGATTTCAATGGCTGTCATAATTCTGCCAGGTAGTTAGTTCTTGAAAGTACCTGTCTCCTTTAATAATCCCTTGATTTTGTTTACCAGCGGCTAACGAGACCTCGCCAATGGGAGGCCGCTCGCAGCACTCGTAAATAACTGAATAACACTTAGTGTTGGGAGTTTCTGAACATTTTAGGACTTCAGGACAACCCTGTGGTCTGCACGAACAGTTATGTTTGTCTTTGTTGTTGGTCAGCTAGGGCTGGGCATAAGTGGTCAAAGTACGTGGAAGTTTCATCGATTGGGATTCCGACAACTATTCGGGTATGTAAAGGGTTTTATGGGCGCTTTTATGGCTTCTGTTTTATTTCTTAATTACAGCGTTCAAAATAGATTGATGTGATGTAAGTAAAATTTTACGATGAAGTAAAGTTCGTTAACGGTGAGATAGGAGTTCTCTTAATAATCAAATTATAACAGTCATAACCATGATTTAAAAATATATGACTGTTAAATTATCCGTCGACGCGACGTCTGATCGTTTACAAAGTAAATATATTTCAAGCTTTATTTTATAAGAAAGAAGAGAACGCTGTTTATACAGCGTTTTTATGAAGTGGCGTTTTCAACGCCATTTCAATTATACTGATAAGTGGTCACTATAAATAATTATTAGCATATTGAATACTGGCTTTTATGAAGTAAATCTTCATAAGTATGTTGAAGCTATTTTTTCATGTAATAGAAGTACATTATAAAACATCAATGGTGTATTTTATGACTCTTCAATTGATGCAGTAAATACGATGACGATAGGCAATTTATCTAGATTCTTTGCTTAAAATAACATTTATATTATAGCAGGAAATCGAATTAAATTAGAATAATGCTACACCTATGTTCGGAATATTTCATATTTGGTCCCGTAAATATTATTTGATACTAATGCATCAGTTTTAATTGCTCATTCCCAAGCCTTCGATCAGTTATTGTCTAAGACTATGAATAACTGAATGAAGCTTAGTTGACCTTTTCAAAGTTAAACCGCTAGCCGTACGAAATGTTGTCTGTGACAAATCAATATTTCAGTTATATTAGATATTTCGACTTATCATCATTAACTCATAAATCACTACTTTGCATAAAATAATTGGATTGGAATCTTATATACTCTACGTATTTACCTAAAGGATCTGGAAACATTTAGTCTACATCTCATACGGAATGAAACACAATAAAAAGGGTGCTTAAATCAACCCTTTTAACCTTGATTTGACTTGACTTTTCTTTTGTTTCTGTCAAGGTCGTAGAAAAGGGTTTTATGAGTAATATTATTTTATTTTGCACAACCTGGGTATTAGCTCTTTAGTTTCAAAGTGTGCCATACGCTTGTACTTCCACCAAAAGTGTGGTTGTGAGGTGTGGCATTTGCTCATTCACATTTCGCCCGACAATATAAATTTGCCCGCTGTTCAAGGGTCAGTCTATTGCAATTTTTTAAGCACAATCAATAGTCGGGGGTGGTAAGCCACTAAGAAAATACGGATGGATTTGGAAAAGTCATATTGATCGCTTGAACTTTTAAAGACCTTTTGCATATATATTAGATTGGACCACCACTACAACCATTTTTAAAGGTCTTAGAGAGACCGATCAGATGCTTTGAGAGGTAGTTCATATCTGCTTTTGTTAGCAGTTTTAATTATGGTAGTAATCTTCTTTGATGGCAGCTATATTCACAAGACCGATATCGTCCTACACTAATGATACGTCATTGATAGTTATCTCAGCATTATGATTACGGTTCGTCCTCCAAAATGGCTTCTGGGACAATGGTCTGTTTAGAATATTCTATTTTAGATGCTTATCGACAGAGGTATGGTGCTTTTGAAGTAACCCTTTTCTTCGTTATGTAAATAGGGAAAATATTTCTATAGGATACTGTCAGAAAATTATGTAGGTGTTCTATTTAAAATTTTGAACTGCTTCTTTATATTTTTGGGTTTATTTTGGATCCTCTGCGTTCGGTTGAACGAGTTTTGCGTAGAGAACCATCAGCCCACAATCGCTACTTAGGACGGTGGAAATTAAATTATTCTTCTTATTGTTCGTATTTTAATTACGCGTTTAGGTTTGTTCAGAACTTGGAGGGTTGAATAAGGTTTTGATAATATCTAATACAATTAGTTACATGTTCTTATTTAAAAACTTATCTCACAGTTTCTGTTGTGATAACGTCATAGTTTACAAATAAATGTAATTTATGGCAAAAAATATAGAGAAAATACTGAAACTGTGTGAATGAGAATTGACCTACTGATCTTGATAAGAAATATTGAAATATTAATTCTACTCATCCTAAATTATTCTTGTAATGTTTGACCACTTTAATACGAAAGCAATTGACGCTGCAGTCAAAGGCCAGATATGCTCAATCTGTATGACCTATTCGAATTAAAATGGGTACAATAAGAAAAAAAAATCTACTGCTAACGTGATACCATTGGCAAGTCATCGTACCGACCCATTGTTTCCCTGTAACCCTTACGATGCAGACCAAAACTCTTTAAACCCCCGCATGCGGTTCAAATTGTCCAAATAATAACGGTTGTATAACTATTCGTTACATTGTCACAGTTTTAATGACATTTCGGTTCAGAACCCAAAACTAACCACAGTTTGGGTTTATTGCATCCCCTAGACCGACGGTTGATTTTTGAGAAGTTAATGGACAAAGTGCGGATGAAGCCAGAATGCAATAAAATGATAGTGGGATGTAATGTAATTATTCTACACTTTGTTTTTGTACACTCCTAATTCCGTGTAGTCAAGAATTTAACTCAATAAAACTGAAGCTTTAATGTCATAAACTGGGCGGTACATTTTTGCTGACCAAATAAGAGTTGTCTGGAAAAATGGACATTGGACAAGTCAGGAGTTTCTTATACTAGTGACTGAAGAATGGGAAGACAGGATGGTAACCAATAGAAATCAGTGTTTTTAGGTTAAATAAAAAAAATACATGTTTAAAGCAAGTGTTAGTTCAAAATAATAAAGGACGTATATTATAATAGTATATCTTTTTATCTGCTTCGTCCAGCAAAACGACTTGTTGTTTAACTTTTATCAGTACGTGTATCAACTTTTATCCAGATCACTTTTATTACCACAAGAAGCTTTAAGTGCTCCAATCCTTCAGTACATTTCAACTCGGTCCGTACGTCCGAAACCGGCGAACACAAGCCAAACAGTTTTATTGCGTAACTTTATTTTACGACTCGCAAATATATCGCGGACTATAATATCGGTTGTTTTATAGCGTGTCCCAACCCTAGATATGTCACTGATCAGTAGGGTTGTGAAAACACGGACATGCTGTTTCGAGAACAGTTTCAAATATGGCGCCGGTATTTGTGTTCCGTTCCTGATTTGAATTTCGATGACTTTGTATGTCAATATATTTGTGCGGGAACTGTTAAACGCTGCCTAAATTCTTTTGGCTAGAGTTTATGGATACGAGTGGGATAACATTGTTATAATAAATCGCTTGTGTGATACATACAGAAATTGCACGTGATATGGATTATTTGCTCATAAATGCAGTCGGTATAAAAACATAAAGTCGCCCATTTTAACCGAATACTTGCTTAAATTAGCAGGATTTTGGGATAAACTCTAAACATTTTTTTAATGGCTGACCACATTGAAACATTAAGTCTCCAATTTATCGTAAATAATTTTTATGAAAAATTATTCGTTATGATCTCAAGAATCCGCCTGTCTGCCTCGTTTCTTAAATTATAATGAGGCTCTTGTGTGTATAAAGTTATTCGTACACTAACAACCGACTTCGCAAGCAAACATCAAAAGACAAACTTTCAGAGACAGACATTACCGAATAATGTAGATGTAGGTTATCACTTCTGTATTCCCAGAAGGGGTAGGCAGATATTTTTATTTTTTAATAAAACGTCGCCCCACTCTAGGAATTTCTCCTGTATCGTAGGTGCGTTTCACAAACTTGAAATATCACATACACCCAGACTCGGGACAATCAAATGTGGATCGCACAAATTTTTGCCCAGTGCGGGAATCGAACCTGCAACCCTTAGCGCAGCAGTCTAATCGCTTAGCAACTACGTCTGTCAGGTGGTCACACATGGATTGTCCACAATACCTATGTTAGTTTGTTTAGGTCAAATCTTGCAATCTAAATTAGAACCACTCTATGACGTCCGATAGGTTCGGAGACAATACAATATGATGATACATTTGCGCTGGTCTGATGATGCAGTCAAAAGGTGCTTAGGACTCGGACTAGAACTCTGTAACGAAATGACGCCATCCTATCGTGTTTGCGGTAGTTTAATTCGTGTTTACAAGAACTTTGAGCCGAAGATTTAAAATCTTGCGTTTAAAAATATTTTTTAATATAAACTGCCGCGTTGCATGATGACATTAAAATTAAATTAAAACACGCGAATTAACGCGAAAGTGCGAAACACAAGTTTTACATTTTGGCTTGACGTTTAGTCTGCTTATTTAAACTTTTATTTAACAATCTGTTTTATATTAAACGGAATTCATACCTACACCTAATAGTAACTTGAAAGTCGTTTATTATAGGTTATTGGCATAGCTGGAAGCTATGGTTCGTATTAATTTCCTACATCCTAGTTATTTCCGATCCCCGGTTCTTGTATTAGCAAGCTTTGCTGTAACGTAGAAGCTAAAGTTAATGTAACTAGTACTCCTTTAGTTTATGAATTTATTACGACAATTATTTATGTAATATGGAAATATTTTTCTACAGAAAATATTCTTGTGAAATGTAGTTTTAACTCTTAATATACCTATTTTATTTATTTTTCTTAGTAATGATCATCCCTGTGTCTCTATAAAGGATACAATGCAAAATTTCACATAGTTATTTACAAAGTTTTGAAAAATATTGGTCAGATTTTTTTACATCGTCATCATCATCAGCCCAAGGACGTCCACTGTTGAATAAAGGCCTTCCCCCTTTTAGAAGAGAGGGGGGCATAATCCCCATGCTTGGCAAGCAGCTTGGGGATCGTAGTATTGGTTGTCAAGTTACAGAAGACGCTGCTGCCCATCTTCTGGATTTTCCCTAAGTCGCCTCTTACGACACCCACGGGAGGAAAGGGGGTGGTCAATTCTAAGCCCGACACCACACATACATAGACTTTGTTTATTATGTCATAGATGAAGGGAATTTGAAATGTACAAATTTCGTTCTGAGCAGGAATCTATTCTTTTAGTTACAATATTATCAGTGATTTACTTCATCTATTTCCTACAAATTATAACACTCACAATTCTTCTTCTCGGCCATTATCGATGCGTTTTCAATAACATCATAATACTAGGTATAAGTAGTATTTACTTTTATCAAGAAAGAAAATACCGAACAAATAATTATAACCCTTCAAAAGCGATCCACGTCAATATTAGCGTCTATATGAACGATCGCGCATCGACAGGGTTACAACAAATATTTCACGGTTAATTGGATTCTTTCTCGTTAGCCCGTCACGCTCGTCCTGACCTCATCGGCCTCGAGTGTTGCCATTAATTAACTGCAGGATCTACAATATGGTGCTGACCTAACAGACGTCCACTTTTGCGCGTCTCCGCGTCAATTTCGATCTATTTACTGTTAGGTTTAATTTTGTTATGATGAAGGTATTTTATTAGAGTATACGTAAGTATCCTGTTGACATAAACACCTCTTATGTTTATCGACATATTCTCTACTTTTTGACATGTCGATGCGAGGGTCAGCAGTCATTATTCATCAGTGTTTAAAAATAGTACATTTTGACATTTTAAGTTAGGGGTTTAGAGTTCAGCTGGTTGTTCGTTCAATTCAAACGTTTTGTGTAACAATGACCGTTTTCCCAAGATGTCATCTGACGGTCCGAACTGCACGCCAGCTGCGTAATAGTATTTTGGATACGGACAGTCTGTTAACACCCTTATTTCTATCGAAGGAGGCAGTATTCAAACCTGATAAGAATTTATTGGACCGTGTCCAAGTTTTATTGCGTATATTAGATTTCTTATTTACTTATCAATGACTGACTTTTAGAGAAGCTTTTCATTAGGAGTTAAAGTTGACGATCTTATTATCTTTTAACATACCTCTAATTACAGTATCAAACTGTACACTTTTAAAACGTCAAAAAGCTTACCTCTTAGGTAAGCTTATTTAGGTTTGGAAATGGATGGGTCAATTATTCGGTACCCTAGTATGCGTTGAAGCACTAGAAGTTGACTCGTCTATTTTTAATAGTTATAACATTTCCAACCAGTTGTAATTCGTCTCCGGTCGAATAAAGGAAAAGATAAACAGAATTTACGGTTAATAAAACTCGAGCCGTTACAGATTTATTACGGGAATCTTTAAATTTTTGTTATTGGTTGTTGATATTTGGTACGTCTTGGTTACTTTACAGTGAAACTCAAAAGGTTTACTATCTGTTTCAACGGAAACAGTTTGTAAAATAAATCACAGGTTAATTCAGAATTTAAATAGTTTATTTAAAAATTCTAACGTACTTAATTCTTTTAAAACCTACGTTTTTTTAAATAGTTTGAGTTACAATTCTCAAAGAAGAAGAAGATTGTATTTTACGGTAAAGCTATGTAATGTAGTGTACTAGTATGCATTATATTGTATGTAATGTTGTGTTAATCTTAGTAACTATTTAGTTGAGCATAATTTAATTTTACCAAGTCACCTCGACTTTCATAACCTCGACGTTAATCAAAATTATTTCGGAACCCAAACTATTTCGGAATTTAGAAAATTGTATACCTTATCGAACCTACTGTATACATCTCCACACAGCTAGATCTCCAATTTAGATTCAGGTTTTATGTTCGAAGGGACATCAAAAGTGATGCAGAATTTATTTGTTCAAGATAAGTAATAATAGTATTTTATTACTGTTCCAAATACATAGTTTAGTAGATCCAGTTTTATATACCTAAATAATCATTGACTTGTACGCCGTGAACAAACAAGCCCCTAAACTTGGTTAACAAATATTATATACCCACGTTTAATATAAGTTAATATAATAATACATATATGTAAAACATCAAGATCCAGGGGCCTTAGACGAGTGGCGAAACGTTTGGCTATAATGATGGTATGAAGATGACATAATGCTTCGACTTTGCAATTTCTTATATTTGTGAGACATATGTTAATCGCAGCTAAGGGAAAATCCAGAAGATGGGAAGCAGCGTCTTTTACTAACTTCACCACCAAAAGCGGCTTGGGGATCGCAGTGTTGGTGGTCAAGTTACACAAGCTGCTGCCGCCCATCTTGTGGATTTTCCCTTAGTCGCCTCTTACGACACCCACGGGAGGAAATGGGGTGATCAATTCTAGGCCTGATACCACATGGCATTGGCACAGGCACGGCAATTGGGGTATATGGCGGTCTTATTGCTAAACATCGATCTCTTCCAGTCAACCTTTGGATGGACTGAAAGACAGGACATTGAGATAGGCTAATATTATACCTGTTTTAAAACTAACTACCACACAGCAGCCAAACACCTATCCACTATATAAAATAGATTGTCAAGTACTTTCCTACATCGCATAGCAGCTATATCACAATAATACGACACTAGCAAACTGATATAACTGACAGCCTATTAATCTTCAAAGCAAGCGCCGTATAAGCTTAGACCGTTCCAAAGGTTACGCTTAATAATGCTTGGCAAAATGGCAACACACTGAACAATCCAACTATTAATAACTTAAGTAGACGTATAAGTTGGCTTTAAATGGTAAATCCTCAACATCTAGATCGTAAGATAAGCTGACGAGGATAGGTCACTGGTCTAGCTGTACGGTTGACATGGGTTCAATGCCCCACTGAACTAAGGAACAGATTTTAAAGATCCCTGAAGTTCTCGTAAAGTTGTCTCGTAAACATTAAGACGGGCATTCGTTTGATATACTTGCAGTTTGGCTGCAAGAAATATTTCGATGTGAGGGGACATTTTGGAGCGGGACATTAGCTGAGACGTTTTGTAGATTTCGCCTAGGATTTGGATTGGGCAAGTTTTTTTTCTTCGTCATTGCATCTTGCATTATAATAAGCATTGGTGTAAGGATTTACTCTATTATGAATGGCCTGTATAAAACTTTATTACGGTATACGTGTATACGTGATAGTGTCAGAAATATCTAGGACTCACATAAGTAGGTACTTGTCCTATGCGGAGTTCTCCTAGTTAAGTCAAGAGTGCAACCCTTGCACTGTCCAATTACATAGCCACTGCAACTTTTGGGCCTAATAAAAAATAGAGAGTAGATAAGTCTTCATCATCAGCCGAAAGACGTCCACTGTTGGACAAAAGCCTCCCCCCTTAGAACGCCACTAGTACTTCTTGTAAATTATCAAAATCATGAACGCTCTAAAATGACATACAACTTTTTAATTATAAGCATAAAGGTAGTTAAAACTTTACGTAAAAAGCCCATATAACAGCATCATATTAACAAGATGAGAGCTTATCACGTTGACCTGTTTACGTCGCTACACTTGACTACGTGCGATATTGACTTATTCGCTGGAATCTCGCCGCTTCTGCAAAATGTAGGGCTATACAAAATACCATTCAACTGGAAAACATACCTACTGTAAGTATTTTTCTACGATAATGCAAGTCTATAGATTCAAGTTATGCGGATATAGGGAATAATTTGTATTTTTTGGGATAGCATTATAAGATTCTCAGTAGTGAGAGGCTGAAAAGTGTGTCTCTGGCAAGAAACATAAATAAGTTGTAGCTAGGGCAACTTTAATAATTATAATAGCGTCTGCCCGCGACTTTGCCCGCGTGGATTTCGAATGTTTTATAGCCTATAGCCTTCCTCGATAAATGGGCTATCTAACACTGAAAGAATTTTTCAAATCGGACTAATAGATTAGCGCGTTCAAGCAAACAAACAAACTCTTCAGCTTTATAATATTAAGTATAGATTGTCTTCGTCGATACCTCTAATTTTTTTTTTATGCACATTTGTCCAATTTAAAATGATGCTTGATAAGTAAATTCAGCTATGCGCAACACTAGTACTGAATTAGAAACATGTTTTGAACTATAAAATGTTTTGTTTCTGCATAGTTTTGTTCCGTCTTTACTCATGTGGTATTGGTTCATGGTAGGCTTTTAAAAAACACCTCTACCAGTGCCTACCTCTCAGGGGATACAGGCGTGATAGTACCCACAAATCCACGGTAAAATATTCGGCATCGACAGCGTTCTACCGACTAGAACGACACCACTAACTAGCTTCACTGCCTATAAATTCATGGACACAAACCACGCACTGCTTGGATTTACGGAATGTCCCATAAAGTAGGCAATGGGCGTCACTGGGGATGAAAGTTTCTGATGACAAGTGGCTTTTGGCATTATTCTAACAAAATCTTCACTACACATGTAGGTTTACATTTTGTTAGATGTTGTATTTTTTTTAGCTATTCCAGCCAATAGTCAAAAAGTACACATAATAAATATTCCGTACATTTTATCAATAAATTAAACATTTTGGTGCTTGTCTGGTTTTGGGCTCGCAACTTCAGATTTATGCGACTTTGTCAATGTTTTAATTACCATGCACCTTGTTAATTAAATTTTAAAATACCACTACTTAATATAATTTATTATGCCCGATAAATCGAAATGCGCTAAAAAATTGAGGCGGAATGTAAGCAGACAATGATGAGTCTCTGTTTATTCTTTCGGAAAATTTAGAAATGGGCGCAATTATACCTATGCACATAAAGCTGTACTGAAAATTTAATTCCTCTCTTTCCGCATTTCCAAAAGGCGTACGCAATTTTACTAAGCTATGTAATGCCTGCATTTTTCACAACATTTGCTTGGCTTTTGGTCGACATCTGTGTTTACTTTGATGCTTCAGACCCGAGTTTCAGACTAGTACTTAGTAAGTTTTTAGAATTTACATTCGTAAAGAAATTGCTTTAACGTAGAAGTTCTTGATTGTGTAACTACGCTATACTAATGCTTGTCGAAAAAAGCATTTAAAAATGTTTTTATTCTGTTGTAATGCTGTTTTTGGGCAGATTTTTTTATTTTCGCCACTGGTTTCATCTTCACCTACATCATCTTCACCGCCTTTTCATGCCACTGCTGTGTATATAGGCCTCTCCTTTCCTGCACTATTCACATCAGTCCTTTTTTACCTGGGAAACCCTTATGGACTTCCTCTGTCCTGGGGCGGACAGAAGGTTATGCCGCCGGCCTCTTACCTGCTAAATCCCTAGCTTTTCAGTTTAGCAGGTAAGAGGGATACCCTGGGGAGTGTCCTGCTTACTACGTTAGGTCGAGGGATGCGGGATTCATTCATTTATCCATCTTATGTTAAATCCATGATTATTACTTTGATGATCAAGGGGCTCGTAGTAACGAGGCTACCGCGCAGATCAGTCGATTTGCGAGGTTAAGCCGTGCTCGCTCACATGTCGAAACCCCTGCGTGCTTCGGAAAGCACGTTAAGCCGTTGGTCCTGCGCCTGATCTCTCTTCGGTCGTGTCGGTCTACCGTTCCATCGGACTTTGGAAGAGAGGGAATAGGGAGTGCACCTGTGTTTGCGCGCATACTTGTGCACTATAATATCGCCTGCATAGTTGGCTACTCTCAAATGAGATCGGCCGCCGTGACCGAAATTCGGTCAGGAGAACATTATTATTTATTATTACTTTGATGGTGACATGATTATAACTTTCCTGACGACATGACATTCTGTAGTCACAATCCAGTTCAGGCAATCCGTGTCCGCTATATTTCATCAAATGCGACCACCGACACTTTGTTGTCAAGCAGTTAACAATAAAACGATGGCTCCTGTTTCATTTTTATGGCAATTTTATGGGTTTTCGATAATGCTGCATCAACAAAATCCGGTGTTTATTACGTTTATCTTTTTCACTATCCTACAACATTTGGCGTCAAATTTATTTGTATGGTTTGTTAGATTTGATGGGACGTATGTAAATATTAAATTATGCTTACAGTATATTATATTAAATTTGAATAAGAATACAATTTACAACTAAATATTGCCAAGTAACGCAAGGCTTGTAGTTTGTTGGCAGGTCCAAAGTTCGGGATGCAATTAAGATCATGCCGAATCAGCTGAAAAAACAATGTCCATTTGAAGGCCATAAAACCATCGACAAATTTCAGCTTTAACTACAGAAGTAGATCGTTGATACAGTGCATATCTAAATAATGTAGCTAGCAGCGTTTATATAACAAATATCTAATTATCAGTACAAAGTAATTAGAAACGCCAATTACTGCCAGTATCGTGTTATCAGCTTACATTGGCTTGGTTAACGAACGAGCTATAATATTATATTCTGATTTGATATAAATATAAGCATACTCTTTTCATGCATACTGTTATAAAACCATTTGCTGTTTGATATCCAAAGAATTAATTATACATTACATTAGGATACTTTTCGTGCGGCTGAAATTTCAAAACGGGAATTTTTTAACTTCAATAAAAATCTTAAACTTTTCAATAAATTTATTTAATTTCCAGGACTTTTACTGAGCTGGATTTTATGTAAACCACAAAATTCAGGCGCTTATTTGTTTTAACAAAAGTTTTAAAAAGATACATAGCTGGAAATGATACAAACAGGCCATAATATGAGCACAAAAAATAAAACTAGAAGTAAAATGGGTCCAATTATGGGTATTAAGATACAAAAAGTGAGTTATGATCATTTCGATGGTATTCCTTCTCAGTCCTTTAACGTTAATGCAACGTAAAATAAAACATCACAGTAATTCATACCAAAAAGTTCCCAACGTTTATCTCCCCATTTATATCTTTCAACATTAACTTAATTTTAAAACACAACTCCATTTACAGATAATGAGTATACATCAACTTTCGTTTATTTAAGTCGTTTAAAAGGTCTTTAATCTCTTCCTGAAAAATTACGTTCCAGAAAAACAGTTTTATCTTTTTTCCAAAGTTCTGCCGTTCACATAAATCAACTTTGTTGAAAAAAGTATCATGTTTTCCTCGGCCCAAATTAGAAGTCTATAGATTATTAGGGTCCAGTACAAAAGTTGTTGTAATTGGGAGTTTAAGTGTCTTGTATTTTACGACACTTCTGGGTTTTATTTCTGAAAGTTGGATTTGAAATTTATTTGAGACGAGCTTTCCACGTTCTTATACTTTTGTTATCTTGTTAAAAATACGAGTTTTAGATACATTGACTAACGTCAAATAGGGTCTTCCTGACCAAAATTTCGGTCACGGCATGTTTTAAGTGGGAGTAAATGAACGAAGGAAATATTATGAAACTTAAGTGTATGCGCAAACACAGGTGTACCTACTCTTTGTTCCCTCATGCTCATATTCCGATGGGATGGTAAACCGACCGAACTTTAGTGATATCAAGCTTTTCTTTTGTTTAGGTTACATAACAGGAAAATGATTACTTATTCTTGTGCCTATTATAAAAGCTCTATGGTAATAATTAGAATCATTATTTTTCCTGGTTACCGAGAAAAACGATTTAATTTAATAAAACAAATTAGGAATATTGCTCGTGTTTTCCTGTATATAATGAAAATTACCTTTCTATTGTCTAAACATATACAAGTTACACTAGTCTAAATGTTGTTAGGTACCAGTGAAACTGTATCAAAGGGTGGAATAATTAAAATATTCAGCTCCAGTTTGCACGTTCCCTGACTAAACTTTGGCAAAACTACTCGTTTACTATAATTGAAACGAAACTAACTTCGCTGTTACTACAATGCCAGCACCGATAAAAGGCTTAATTTATCTCTACTTCGTTTTGAAAATACATCGCTTTACGGCGTTGCTTGTTACCGAAATTGGGACAGTTGAACGTCTAGAACGTAGGGCTTAATTTTGTTAAATATTTTTATGTAATCTTCATTGATGACATTGAATATACCTTTGGGAAACAGGCACAGGTATTTTTTTTGTATATATGTATATTGTATAGGTCATACTATAGACCTGTCATGATCGGCATGTATCAGATACGCATGTTTATATTTAACGACCTGATGGCGCTGAGGCTAAGCCATTGGACTGCTGCGCTGCGCTAAGTGTTGCGGGTTCGATTCCCACACGGGACAAAAATTGGTGTGATCCGCATCCGTTCGTCCCGAGTCTGGGTTCAGTGTCTGTGATATTTCATGTGTGTGAAACGGACCCATTCTAAAGGAGAAAATAAATTAAAAGGCTGGGGCGAAGTGTTTAAAAAAAAAAACAAAACACTGTGTCGATCAGACCAACTAACTAAAATACTGAATTTATTTGAGTAACAAGTCTAGTAGGTAATAAAGTTGTCTTGTTGGAAGTTTTGGTCCTATAGAGAAAATTGTTTTGTTTGATTGGGCCATACCACACCCTTACATTGACTTCTGTTCGACGTCGTAATCAGTACTAATACATTATAAATATCTAATAAAACTCCGATAGATACAAGTAAAACCGCGGTCGTGCTCAAATCTCAAAGGATGCAACCGCATAATAGTTTCTAATATTAAATACATCTTCTATTTGAAGAAGCGTTTCATATATGCAGAATTAATAACGAACGCTGGAGCTAGATAAACTATCACGGATAGTGATATCTATAACCACTGCACTCTCTGCAAGTGAGCTACGAATATGGGTTAATCCACATAGAAGCTTCGAAGGATGTCCAACGGATTTTGGGAGGTTGTAGTTAGCTTTGACTAGTTCCAAATGTTGTGCTTTTTAGAAAACTTCCTTTGTCAGATGAGCTTTTGATTCGTCTGTTCTGCTTGACGAGATGCAGAGAGAAGCTTTGACGACGTCGTACTTTGACAAATGTATGTTAGAGTAAAAAATGTTTTTATTTGAATTTTGTCGTTTGAAAGCCTTTTCTTTCGAAATTGTAGTGTTTTAAAAAATGTAGATGTGGACACTATTTTTTCGAGAAACGCAGGTGAACGAAGAGTTGACCGTCTTAGGTTGGATCAAATGTAATAAGGTTGCCACAAGGATCTTGCGACAAGCAGCAAAACGTGGGCGTAATAGACTTTTGATCAAAGAGAAGATGTTAACTCAACCTTCGAGGATTACAGAAGTAAATTTTTGTTTAAAGTAAAACTTCGATGATCGTTAATAGTACAGCAATATGTCGAATAATCCGCTTCCGCTAATTTCCTTTAGACTCGAGGCATGTGCATGCATAACTGCAAGCTATTATAAACTAACTTCCTGACCGTGTTTATTTATGTTGTATTATGGTTTAAGTTTGCTCTCAAATCAATAACTATTTCAAGGATGTGGTATATGTATTACTCTACAGCTCGGAAACTCACATCGATTTTGATTTGATGTATTTATTGGTGAGTACAGATTGTATAGTTTGTTAACAGAGTCTGTTGTCTAGTAGCTATGATCAATACGATTTGATGAAAACTTCGAGGCTAATCAAAGTTATACCTAATATTGCGGTCGATCCGTGGATGAGAGATTGCTTTTCAAACATCAAAATTCTTCAGTGTAGTTTGCAGATGCGCCCGGTCTTTTTGAACCGTCTTTCTGGACTAAGAGTCCCAGGAAGTAGAGTAAGATATGTGACTTCTTATTATGAAATCTTCTTAGTTCTTAATTAGCTGAGTCCATAGAAATAGGCTGAGGGTCTCTGGATACAGAAATTATTATATTACAGTTGTTATGCGTTTTAAAAGAAATAAAACCCAAGAAAAACGACTATCACATTCAATTCAAACTAATAGTTTCAATCTTTAGTTCGATTGGATGACAATAAGAACCAATTAGGAGCTGGTACTGAGGAGGTCGTTATAAATTTAAATCAGAACTCAGCGCACCCGTTGTCTCGTTCAGTGAGTCGTTAAATTCACTTAACCGATAAGACTTTGTTTATAGTGTAATCTATTGTTTTACTTGTACAGTTTAACTTTGATGGTAATGGATTATGAAGGTAAACATGGATGAATGTTAGCTTTCCCACGGTGTGTAGGTATGATAAAATTATATAATGTTCTCTTAACCGAATTCCGATCACAGCGGTTTTTCACAACTGAGACTAGCCAACTACGCAGGAGATATTATAGTGCACAAATATGCGCGCAAAAACAGGTGCGCTCCATATATGTATACTCTCATAGTCCGATGAGACGGTAGACCGACACGACGGGACAAGGACGTTAAGTTTAATTGGTAAAATAATGTTTGGCGAATTATTATTCTCCACTTATCATTTGAAATGTACCTATATTCCATGAAATAGTTTTCTATGTTATAATCACTGTCTGATAGGCCAGTTTTTTAAATAAGTTTTAAGCACATAATTGTCTATCAAACCTCGCTTGCGGAAGTTGTCATGTGTCAGAAAGTTCCGTAAAATATCAAGCCATATAATTATCCATTGTGATTATAAATTTTGCACATTGGTAAAGATTGAAGCAACCAGGATATACTTACAAGAAAATTTTATTGTTAAAAACTTTTCTACTATTTGCCCTTGCTTTTGAGCTCTGTCTTGGCGCCAGACCTGAGGCCGGAGCAGCTCAACTTTGAAGCACTCAACTTTTCGATTATTGAAACTTATTCCAATTGAATATTTCCATGCCAATCTGGTTATGAAAGGAGACACGGCGCGGCCTGTACCTCACCGTCCCGCGTCGTTTACAAGCACGACCAAATTATAAAGCTAGTTTAATAGTTTTAAGAGATCAAAATGTTTCAGAAAGTAGATGTATAGGATCTTTGTTCGAATTTGTCTATCTTATTATGTAACTGCTTAACTGAACTTTTGACGAGACCTAACCATAGGTATTAGTTAAGCTATCATAATCATCATTAGCCGGATTACATCCACTGTTGAACAAAGGTTTTCCTCTTAGAACGCCACAATTAAGCCATAGCATACATGTAGGTTACAACATTTGTGTTAGGAAGTTGGTAAGAAACAAACTGGTAGGAGACTGGATCTTGATTTTGATTATTTTGACAACAATTATTCTTCTTTTTTGCTTGTTAACACTAGCAATACTAGATGGAAACAGCTCATGCATTGGTGTCGAGACTAGCCAAGCAGAGAGACTTATAAAACTGACTGCCTAAGGAGTGCAGAACATTCAATTCGATACTGTAACGCACGGAGACTATTTGCTCCCGAAAACTTGACTAACTGCAAGTGTAAGCGCCATCTCCTTTACGCCAACTACATCAGCTTGTTCCAATATAGAGAGATTCAGATATAAAGTTACAGCATACAGTTAAATGAACTTAGTCCATTGAATGGACTACAGACGATACAATATACTGTGCCTTGAATGGGCGCAGTTCGCTTCGCTACTTCTTAATCTGCTATAAAGGCATTTTAAATAGAAATTAATGGAATAAAACGATCCTTTAGACCTAATTAGAGAATTCAGAATAAAGTTTAGCTCTGTATACTGAGTTCATCTGGCTGAATACTGAATACTGCTCCTGGATTCGTTTTAATTCCTTAATGGATGTTTGATGCGATTGGGAAAACTTAACGCTGCTAATGTGCTTGGCGCTTTCCTTGATATTTTTAACGATTCATGAAATAAATAATTAGTGTCTTCTGCAACATACTGTAGTCAAGTTTTAAGCTGTATTATTAGAAATGGTATTATTGCCAGTGTGTTTTTTGTCCTTCGTTAACGAAGTAGCAGATAAACTTGATCAAAGAAATATCTTAATGTACCTTGAAAGTCACTGGTCCGTAAACTATATATAAAGATATAGTTACTTTTCATTTCAAATTATGCACGGCATCTGTGACCAAAGGAGTGAATCGTAGGTTAAGCTATGTGCCACGGTCCCAATAGATTTTACTCATACAAAAGTATTATCTATAATTGATTACCTTTTTATTTATTATGTACCTACTATTCCAGATTTTTTTTTTAATTGAATTATTCATAACAATTCATTCAATTTTATATTTGAATCGTATTTTTATGCTTAATAAAAGTTATTTATGCCAAATCCGACGAAAATTTGCAGCGTTAAAATCCAATAAAATACACTGCTGATAGTAGTTAATAATTAAAATATTCATACAAAAATCCAGCGCGGATTTATTGTCAGTACTAAATGAATCATGAAGTGTATTTTTTATAAATCTGAATAATGATAGACTGATAGTTAGGTACGTATATACATACATTTCAATATAATACATGTTCATGATCATCAGCTTTGACAACCTGATTGGCACAGTAGCTGAGCAATTGGGCTGCTGCGCCAAGGGTTGCGTGTTCGATTCCCGCACGGGAATTGTACACTTACACCCAGATTTCGCCAGTTATGTTATAGTTCCTCAATATAATCGAGAACGAATACGAATATGGAACAAATAAATTAATTCTACGAGCCTATAATCATTAATTTGACATGAATTAACATAACCACTAAAATGCAGTATCAAAATGTTCGCCTACTTTTGTCCTGAATACAATGTACTACAAATAGATCTAAAAATAGTTGAATATCGAATATATTAGCGACATGCTTAACACAGCATTAAGTAACCAAACACTGACCGTTAAGAGAGCAGTCTCGTTCGCAAGCAAACGATTATTACTCACATTCCCCTAGCCCCCATTGTCCCGGATACTATCCCCATGAAAAACAATGGGGCGTTCAAGTCGACTGCGATAACTCGTTTCCTGTATGTCTTCTTATTTGGGTAGTGTTGCCGTGCGCGAAATATGTATAATTCAAGTGGAATACAACGCTTGTTTTGTTCTTTTTTGTTTGTTGGCTGTGATTGGTGTTTTATCCAGTAATAGGACTGATGGTGTAGATTTCGTTCGTTATGGCGACAAAGTATGGTTAAATAATATTTTTAAGTTAGCAAAAAACTTATTAATTTAACTAACTAAATTAACATTAGGATTAGGTACTCAGTAGATTTAAGAAATGATGGATACGAGCGAGACTTGAACCTGCGAACTTCGCCGTACCGTGGCGCAGCCCTAATTAACTTATCAATTTAGATTCAAGCTTAGCATGGGCAACATGCTCAGTAGATTTAATTTTAGTTTATTTCAAATAATAGTAAAATTAAGAATAAAGTTTTTGTATTGGGCAAAATTTTGGTGTTAAACAAATTGTTAAGGACGCAGGTTGTTATCCCAGCGATGCAGCAAGGACCCCAAGGGATGTGAAAGAGGTCATAATCCTTACAAATTCACTTTCAAGTCCAAATAGTTTGACCGGTGATGGTGACAAAGTTGAGAAGGGGATGCACTTTATACTGTTTTATTAGGGTGACAAAAACAACGTCTTTATAATTTTGTGCCGTTTTTAGGCGGCTTTGTCACTTATATAAAAAAAAATATGTTTGAAGGTAGAAATCTTTTTTGGAGTTTAAGGAGTAAAGCTAATGAAAAAATATCGCATTTTTTTCTTTTAAAGGCTCGTCGCCCCACACTACGAGTTTCTCCTGTATCGTGGGTACGTTTCACAAACATGGAATATCACGTACACAAACACCAAGCTCGGGACAAACATCTGATTTCTGTCCCGTACGGGAATCGGAGCCGCAACCCTTAGCGCAGCAGTGCAATCACTTAGCCACTGGGCCAATCAGGTCGTAAGAACTAAATGAATCTCATATTAGGTTATGATATAACGTTAAATAGATTTTATATTTTATAGTAACCTAACTAATAATCAAAAACCGTTAACAAAACACTATGTAGATTTAAAAAGCCTTTTTATTAAAAAAAAAAAAAACAAATTCTTCACAGTTTATTACTAAGTACGTTATGATGACTGTAAAAACGAAAAGCGGAGGTCATTCACCCTGCATACCGAACTAATTGGATCCCGAAAGTTCGGTCATTTGCAACGCAAACTCTACGCGTGGTTAGTCACTGTATAGTCGGTTACAAGCAAAACTACTCCAAGTACATCATACAAATTCTGTGACGTCAACAAGCAGATACGAAATTCGCAAAGCGAGCTTATCTTTTGAAGGCAGTGGTGTCCAAGTGGGGCTGGCCGCTATAAATAACGTCCGCATCCAAACTCTCCACTCGATTAGCTAATTTCCAGTGTTATTTTAGAGCAGCAGTTGCCAACTCGCCTGGCTGACTTCCTGGAGATATCAGAAAGGGGTACAGTCATGAGTAAAAATGTGTGTACGCTGTGGAAATTTTGAATGAGATTTTAAAAATAAGTTATCTTCCGACAGTGGGAATGATTAAAAATTATAATCGTATTTAATCACAATTTAAAAGCCGTTGTGACCAACAGTTACATTTATAGATGGAATTTATAGTTGCTATGGATGCGGACCATAAACTTATTTATTATTTAGACATCTGTAAAATACGTGAATCCAGCTGCATCTGGTAAGACTAGGAAAAAGCTAGGCAGACGATAATTATAACAGTGCATTAAAAATCACATGCCATCTTTATATTCAATAGTGCTGCTAAAAAAATATTTATTCTATTCGCTAAATGTATAATTTTTTTCTCAAGACTGTACAGTACACAGCGTATAAGAATTTGACCGACTTTCAAGAAAACTTTAAATACTTCATACACAATTTGTCGAGCGGTCAGTTTAATAATAGATGAACTTTAAGATTGTTAGGATTTGTACGCGGTGCCAAAATACTGGGACGTTATCAATTTGGATGGGCTGTCGTTTTTCAATAATAATAATATTACCTATTTATGTTCACTGAAAATAACGGGGAGGCCTATGTTCAATAGTGGACGTCTTTTGGCTGATGATGATGATGATGATGATGATGTTCACTGATATAATATACACAATGTATTGTTCTACATCGTTTATAACTGGCACTGCGAACTGCATTGATGAAAATCTACCTTTATCTTGTAGAATTTGCTCCTAGCGCTTTATTAAATAAGCAACCTATTTATTTACAGGATTATTTAGACTAACATTTAAAGTCTGGTCCTTTGGTACGCTTCGGTCTACGGGGACTATGGTTTTTATAAGATTCCAATTTTTTATAGTTCTTGACATAACCGGCAAGGTCCCTACATAATTTGTACTTATAATAAGCTTTTTCTTAGGTTTTCCATCGTCCTTATACATTTTTTTTTTATTTCTGCTTATCCCTAAAACTCCTTATGTAACTTATGTAGTGCAACAGCCGATTGATATCCAAGATTATAAATGTTCAAATATCATAGAGACTAAAAACACACTGCATATGTTTAACCGACTTCAAAAAAAAGGAGGAGGTTCTCAATTCGTCGGGATCTTTTTTTGTTTAGCAATATAATCTTTTCGTGTTATGGAGAAGCACAAACAGCGGATGCAGACTAGAAAGGTTAGTTTAGGTAGGTCTGTTGTTAGGAAACTATATGCAGATATTTGCGTGCCTAGGAATAAATTTACAAAGCTGTATATTTAATAAACTTTCTGTAAATTGCCTGTGTAGTCTATAAATCTCTTTGGGTTAGCAGTTATTGAACGTGATGCCTAGAATTCAGTTTCATTTGTCAATAGGTATTCTTAATTGATAAAGGAAATTTGAAAAATGATGGACACGAGCGGGATTCGAACCCGCGACCTTCGCCGATCCGTGGCGCTGCTCTAACTAACTGAGCCACCGTGTCGCTGCTCGCATCCATCGAATTTCAAGTTCCCTTTTAGTATTTACGTCTTAAGGGTGACGTCAGGTATTATCTGTTAGAATCTATGATTACCAACTCAGTGTTATACCTTTACAGCTAATCACTGAAACGATAATACCAACCCAAATTTATATAACTTTTGGTGCCATTTTTTTTTTTGGAGCAGCGACACGGTGGCTCAGTTGGTTAGAGCAGCGCCACGGATGGGCGAAGGTCGCGGGTTCGAATCCCGCTCGTGTCCATCATTTTTCAAATTTCCTTTATCAATTTAGATTCAAGCTTAGCATGGGCAACATGCTAAAATGGCACCAAAAGTCAAATAGGTATTCTTCTTGTTCTTCTTATCGTATGGTTGATGAACAACCTGGTGTAAGAGTTTAAACCGCCGGTAGGCTCTGACATGGTTTTAAAAACTGTTGAAAAATCTCTTAGGTGTGCCGGTTTCCTCCTCATAATAAATAAAAAAATACTTTGCGGCGAATGAAATTAGGCCTGAATACCGATCTGACCATCATACCAGTATACCCATTTTGTGTAGCTATGGTTCTAATTGTCACTTTTTGATATTGCCGCCATTATTTAAGAGATTAGATTGGCAAAAATATCTCTAGACCAACAGTATCCGAAACGTTACTTAATTAGAGAATTTAAAAAAAGGTCATACAGAAATTGGCCTTTATTTTCATTTGAGAACTAGCAAAATTTCAACTGCGTTGAGGTCCAGAATAACTAGATGGGTTAATATCTATATTTTGTAGGGACTAAAATTGCGGTGTTGTTAGGAACACCAGTCGTACTCGTTTTAATTAACATCGGACTTAGTCGACGTTAATTACTGAACTTGGGTCTGCCATAGATTGCTATTGTAGTATTATATTGTCACTTTGACTCGCCTTGTTGGACAGTGACGATTCCGATTACCAAGAAATTGAAACGGTTGTAAGTGATAGTTATGGCGCAAAGACCGACAATTCTATGAAATTGATATCATTAACTATTCGGTAAGGCTTGAACTTAAATATTGCAGAAGCTTTAATTATAAATGGAAGGCTTTTAAAATTATGGTAGACGATGAATTTGGTCTGGAATTTGTAACTTCAAAACTACTACCCTATGACCTACACTTATAAACTATAATACAGGTGCAATTTTCAATAGCTTTTATTCGCCGATGTACGGCTTTAGCTACTACGCAGACTATGAAGGATTGGGGGCACAGCTTTGCAGATGATGGCATAAAAAGAGATTTTATACAATCATCTGAATCATCAGCAGCACACTGCCGCTTTCGCTAGACCCTGGAAAAAAACTTTACACCCTTATTTTATCAGTGGGTACGTATACCTACCTCTTTACATAAATATACTATTTGGTAAAGCTTTAAATAAATCCTGATAATGAGGTGGTTTTATTCGTAAGCACAATTATGTTAAGTAGTCACCAAACACATCGTTATCAACATATTGATGCAAACCATTAAACACTATTAATTGTTTATTTAATGAGGACTTTAATGTTAAGCTGATCTACATTGGTTGCAAATGATATGCGATTTAAATGTTTAAGAGACAAAAAATTATAAAGAACTATTAGGTAGGTACCACTTTTACGTTAGTAAGTAAGCATATGCAATATTAGCTTAAAAATAACTAGTAAGTAGTAAGAAGTAAGAAAGTAAGATCCAAGGTATTTTTTTTTAAATTAATTAGCCTAGCCATTGATCCAAAGATATTTATTTGATATTTGATTGCTTGCTATGTGTTATAAACTCTCACGCTTAAAGTTTTATTGGATAGTATAGCCATATTGTTGCATAAACTGGCTTCTTAAATTAGATTATGCGGAGACAGAAAAAATAATTACTGTTCCAATATAATAATTTCAGCTGTTTATACACACAAATATTGTACACACTACCGTGCTCTAACACATGTATGAACGTACAAAGACAGGCATACGCACACACACACATACACACCTTTACACACACTCTCACACACCCTCACACAAACACACACCCTCACACACCCCCTCACACACACACACACACACCCTCACACGCACGCACGCACACACCTCGGTGTACATTATTAAGATTTAGTGCATTTCGCTAGCTGTATTTTTCTTAAGTAACTGTATGGAGCTCTCAAAAGGTTAAGGATAAAAAATAAGCTATCATGTAATTTATATCTTATTATAATGTACTTTTTGAAAGAAAATAAATAATTTTCATTCATTCATTCATTGTTTTCAACATAGTTTCATAGAACACGATCTGTTAAAATGCAGTTTTATCACTTTTGTTGTACCTCAGTCATCATCATTACCTTATATTATATTTGATAATTATAATCAATATCTTTTGTTAAGTGTTGATTTCCAGGTACCAAACAAGAGCGTGCCTAGGAGAGGTCTATGTCCAGCAGTGGACCAAGATATGCTGATGATGATGATGAAACAAGGGCGTACCTTTAAGTTACTTAGATGAATCATCATTTTATCATTGCCATATGCCATAATTAGAACTTAAGAAAAAATCATATCCACATAGGTGCATTGATCGTACGCCTGGGAGTTATATTAACGTCAGATGTAAATAAGTAGGTAAATAGAAAACCTAAAGTATATTTCCAAAACTCACATTAGGATTGGCCTTGACTGAATCCCACAACTATGTGCAATATGCATATAAATCTGCAAGAAAATCCAAAACCACTGAAATTATTTTGCAACATTATTTCACTTTGAAATAACGGTGAACGTTAACGCGCTGCACGCTACTATCCGTTTCCAATTAATCTTACTCCAATTTAATAAAGCAGGTACGCATTGTGAGCATCTGTTCTTCGTAAACTAAATACCATCGGATCTTAAACAATTAATTATCACAACGTGTGAACTAATCAGATTAGAGCTTCTAATTACTGTAACAATATTTTATAAGACGCGAAGCAAAGGCAACGAGGTTTTCACGTCGACAACCATTCCCCTGAGGTGGCTTAATTAAAACCCGAAGTTCGCGTACATTTGTCCCTGATTTATTGCCTAGGTAGGTTGAATTATTAATCGAATTAATTACCTGGATCGATTCTCTTTTGTTAGTTGGGGTAGTGAGTAGTGACCGGTATTGTGTTTTGTGGGGTAGTTATAGTTTTGAGAATGAGGTATGGACTTCACTTGCCGCGGTCAGCTTGTGGACGATCCATTTTCATACCGAGACACCTTCGGCTGGCATATGTAGATCTTTGACAGTTGTTACTGATAGACAGAACTCCCAGACAATCAGTCTAAAGAGATATCGTGCCCAGTAACTGTATTATGGATGTCAAATACGCAGTCGCTGCATAACAATTCTGGTATCTTGTTGCATCTGGTAAGACTAGAGCTGACCCGAATATAGTTAGGAGAGGCTAGGCAGATGATAGAGAATAAAGGTTGGAATAAGTTATAATACTAAATACAAACTACTCACTTGGCTCATGCAAGTTTTACTGTCCGGGTAAGGAGGCCAAGAGACCCATGACACAAGTTTTTTACTTAGTTTGGGCTCCTGTCTCCCTTCTATATTATAAGCATTGTTTTAAATTAGTGTATGTACATATCTTGGGAGAAAATAAATAAAATTATTATTATTATAATAATAATTACTGTAGGAACCTTCAAAGTTTAGCTACTATTTATTATTTTCTATATGTATATTTAATTGCGAGCAGAACAGCACACTTAAAGCACAATCACGATTACTGAGACGATGGATTTAATTACGCCAAACATTCCTATTATTGGAAACCTATCAGTGAATTTGATTAACAATTGAATTATAGTCTTATACACCTATGATCGTTTGATCGAATACTCTAAAATAACCTTATCATACGAATGTCAATATCAGGTAATCATAACAAGTAATTTAATTGAACCAATTTGTACTTCGATTATTGTCTAACGGCTGTATTCAAGTTGAAACCTTGGAACTACCGGAGTATGCATTATTGGTCTCAATGTGAAGTGCTAGGGATTAACAAGCGAATGCTAATCAAAGCGATGCCGTGTCAGATTGGAAATCGGTTGAGTCTGCCTGAAAATATTCAAATTGGTTTATTCTAGGTTTTATGAAGAGACTAGTTTTTTGCTGTTTTGCGTGCAGAGGTTAATGATTATAAATTCTTAAGTTCATAATTTAAAATTATAAACACGGATAAGGTTTAGAACGACAATTTAATTACAGTTGGTTGATTTTTCAAATTATTTTATAAGTTCTTCACATGTTATTACTAAGTACGTTATTATGACTGTAAAAACGAAAAGCGGAGGTCATTCACCCTGCATACCGAACTAATTGGATCCCGAAAGTTCGGTCATTTGCAACGCAAACTCTACGCGTGGTTAGTCACTGTAGAGTCGGTTACAACCAAAACTACTCCAAGTACATCATACAAATTCTGTGACGTCAACAAGCAGATACGAAATTCGCAAAGCGAGCTTATCTTTTGAAGGCAGTGGTGTCCAAGTGGGGCTGGCCGCTATAAATAACGTCCGCATCCAAACTCTCCACTCGATTAGCTAATTTCCAGTGTTATTTTAGAGCAGCAGTTGCCAACTCGCCTGGCTGACTTCCTGGAGATATCAGAAAGGGGTACAGTCATGAGTAAAAATGTGTGTACGCTGTGGAAATTTTGAATGAGATTTTAAAAATAAGTTATTTTCCGACAGTGGGAATGATTAAAAATTATAATCGTATTTAATCACAATTTAAAAGCCGTTGTGACCAACAGTTACATTTATAGATGGAATTTATAGTTGCTATGGATGCGGACCATAAACTTATTTATTATTTAGACATCTGTAAAATACGTGAATCCAGCTGCATCTGGTAAGACTAGGAAAAAGCTAGGCAGACGATAATTATAACAGTGCATTAAAAATCACATGCCATCTTTATATTCAATAGTGCTGCTAAAAAAATATTTATTCTATTCGCTAAATGTATAAATTTTGTCTCAAGACTGTACAGTACACAGAGTATAAGAATTTGACCGACTTCCAAGAAAACTTTAAATACTTCATACACAATTTGTCGAGCGGTCAGTTTAATAATAGATGAACTTTAAGATTGTTAGGATTTGTACGCGGTGCCAAAATACTGGGACGTTATCAATTTGGATGGGCTGTCGTTTTTCAATAATAATAATATTACCTATTTATGTTCACTGAAAATAACGGGGAGGCCTATGTTCAATAGTGGACGTCTTTTGGTTGATGATGATGATGATGATGATGTTCACTGATATAATATACACAATGTATTGTTCTACATCGTTTATAACTGGCACTGCGAACTGCATTGATGAAAATCTACCTTTATCTTGTAGAATTTGCTCCTAGCGCTTTATTAATTAGGCAACCTATTTATTTACAGGATTATTTAGACTAACATTTAAAGTCTGGTCCTTTGGTACGCTTCGGTCTACGGGGACTACGGTTTTTATAAGATTCCAATTTTTTCTAGTTCTTGTCATAACCGGCAAGGTCCCTACATAATTTGTACTTATAATAAGCTTTTTTTTAGGTTTTCCATCGTCCTTATACATTTTTTTTTATTTCTGCTTATCCCTAAAACTCCTTATGTAACTTATGTAGTGCAACAGCCGATTGATATCCAAGATTATAAATGTTCAAATATCATAGAGACTAAAAATACACTGCATATGTTTAACCGACTTCAAAAAAAAGGAGGAGGTTCTCAATTCGTCGGGATCTTTTTTTGTTTAGCAATATAATCTTTTCGTGTTATGGAGAAGCACAAACAGCGGATGCAGACTAGAAAGGTTAGTTTAGGTAGGTACTGTTGTTAGGAAACTATATGCAGATATTTGCGTGCCTAGGAATAAATTTACAAAACTGTATATTTAATAAACTTTCTGTAAATTGCCTGTGTAGTCTATAAATCTCTTTGGGTTAGCAGTTATTGAACGTGATGCCTAGAATTCAGTTTTATTTGTCAATAGGTATTCTTCTTGTTCTTCTTATCGTATGGTTGATGAACAACCTGGTGTAAGAGTTTAAACCGCCGGTAGGCTCTGACATGGTTTTAAAAACTGTTGAAAAATCTCTCAGGTGTGCCGGTTTCCTCCTCATAATAAATAAAAAAATAATTTGGCGCGAATGAAATTAGGCCTGAATACCGATCTGACCATCATACCAGAATACCCATTCTGTGTAGCCATGGTTCTCATGGTCACTTTTTTAAATTTCCGCCATTATTTAAGAGATTAGATTGGCAAAAATATCTCTAGACCAACAGTATCAGAAACGTTACTTAATTAGAGAATTTAAAAAAAGGTCATACAGAAATTGGCCTTTATTTTCATTTGAGAACTAGCAAAATTTCAACTGCGTTGAGGTCCAGAATAACTAGATGGGTTAATATCTATATTTTGTAGGGACTAAAATTGCGGTGTTGTTAGGAACACCAGTCGTACTCGTTTTAATTAACATCGGACTTAGTCGACGTTAATTACTGAACTTGGGTCTGCCATAGATTGCTATTGTAGTATTATATTGTCACTTTGACTCGCCTTGTTGGACAGTGACGATTCCGATTACCAAGAAATTGAAACGGTTGTAAGTGATAATTATGGTGTCGTGTGAAGGCACCTTTATATTATTGAACATATAAAACATGTAACATTATTTAAATAAAGGCAGTATTTACTCATCATTCGTCTTAGTGTCATTTCACTCCAATTCCCAACATCACATGGCGACCGTGACATAAGAGTCCCCGAGCCTTTGTTTAGAATACCTTTCGCCATATTAGGATACCGTTCCACAATGAACCGCAAGTGTAGTCGCAATCTTAGTCTTGTGACAATCAGTGTTTTTTGTGGCGATAATAATATTCAATATTATCATGGGCAAAACTCAGAGTAAGGAAGAAGTCATAATAGCTCAAACAGCTTCTGGCGGTAATAACAACATAGATTTGGAGCAGTTAAAGTACCATACCGGTACAACGAATGTGGTTTTGTTGGTGATTTTGTTGTTGCTGTTGCTGGGATTCCTGTACCTTATATTCAGGGTTTACAAGAACTGTCACACCAAGTGGATGACCAATGAAATAAATCGACACGCGTTGCGAAGATCAATTTCATACTTCCGACGAGACCCAAAAATTGATGTGGGAACGGAGAACGTATAGCACAAAAAACTCTCAAATGGCGTGGCTGGACAACGACACGAAACATAATTAAACATACACATTTGGGCGATATATTCATGAGTATGAGTTAATATAAGAAGACAACGGCATACCATCCTTCAAGCAGAGTGATAAAAATAAATAAAAATAAAGTGAAGTGGTAAAGTTAAAATACGCATGACTACCTATTTTAAAACCGTGTAAGTGCCCGCAATTGATAACGTCATTAGTTTGGTTCGACAGTATCCAAAAGTGTTACTTAAGACATTATTTATGAACCCTAAATAGAGAAACTCGTGGATTTTTTTTTAAGTTGTTAATATGCCTAAATAAGTGTATTAAATATTACTTAATAACGTTAGTTGAAATGTACCAGCATTGTGTATGAACGTAAGTAGCAGAACGTAATAAGCAATTAAAAAAAAAAAAAAAAAAAAGCCCCATATTTGTAAAGGCTTAGATACTTCATAATTATGCCATATGGCTCAAGAGCTATCTGATTTACTTGTAAAGATAAAAGAAATAAGAACATATTTAGTGAAGATAGGTGCCACGAGGCGAGTAGGTAGAATAATTGAAGTTAAGGTACGAGAAGCTAACCACTTGTATAAAAATTATCAAGATATTTTAGAAAAATTAGAAGCAATTAAAGGCAGCATTAAGGAACAAGAATACTTGTTTGTAACAAAAAACTGTGAACAATTTGATATAATATATAAGGAAATATTGAGCTTGTGTTCTGTGAAAACTGAGGAAAACCAAAAAATGGCTAAGTTTGATTTAAAAATAGCTATGAATTTATTGCCTGTTTCAGCCGACGATGAATCCAGTATTCATCGTCTTATAGATGGAATTGAATATTACAGCTCGGAGCTCGACGATGACTCCCAAAAAAGGTTAGTGAACTTTGTTTTGAAAAATAGATTAACCCGGGGCGCGAAATTGAAATTATCTCCTAATTATTCTAGTACTGATGCACTTATTAATGATATGAAAATTCAGCTATTACCGAAAAAATCGGCGACTGCTATTCAACGCAAACTGCAAGGTTTTAGACAAGATGACCGGTCAATTGATGAGTTTGGCATTAAAATTACAGAGATGTTCGTAGACCTGACCATTTCTCAGTCGGAAGGTAAGGACCACGCATACGAGGTTTTACGCCCACTGAATGAAAAACTCGCTATAAAGTGTTTTGCAGATGGATTGAGAAATCGTAGGCTTAGTACAATTATCACAGCAAGGAACTATGCCTCGTTAAAGGACGCCATCCAAGCGGCTTTAGATGAAGAAATATCGCGGCCCACTGATCCTGAAGTTTTGTATTTCAATCGCAGTAACTATTATAATAACAATTACAGAGGTTTCGGAAATCGTCGCGCTAGTACGAGGGCCAGAGGTACAACACACGCAGCTGCCGAAGAGCAGAACAGCGAGAACTTTGGTTACCAGCAAGGTACAGGGCGCGGTTGGCGAGGTCAACGGAATACAGCACGCGGTGCAAGGCGTTCATCCTTCAGGAGCAGAGGTAGGTCTAATCATAACCGCCAAGCACAATTACATACTTTGACAAACTCAGACTCGACTTCTTCACAGACAACCGAAGCTTCTTTGCAAACGGCCGAATCTCATTTACCATCCGAAGAAAATAATGAGTTTTTTCGTGACTAAAAGAGCAATTCTCTTTACAAATAATAATTCTAGTACTATTTATTTCAATGGTCGTAATGGTTACGCATATAATTGGTTAATTGACACCGGTGCCTCCATATCGGCAATAAAATATAAACATGTAGCAAACCAAAACATTCCGATTCATAAACAGCACATCGACGTATTTGGAATGGGAGGCAAAGTCCAATCTATTGGATATGTTTATCTAGATTTGAGCTCTAGGAATCAGATACTGAAACATAAGTTTTATGTTTTTAATTCCTTGCCCTGTAAGACCAGTGGCATAATAGGGCATGACTTCTTAAACAAATACAAATCAATTCTAAACCTAAGTAACAATACTTTGTTGCTATGGAATAATAATGTTGAAATCTCTTTCCCATTGTGTTTTCCACGCAAAAATATAAAGATACCTGCAAGATGTGAATCAATACATTTCATTAGTGTTCAGCCAAGGTATGCATTTGAAGAAATTGTTATTTGTGCATCAGAACTACAGAACGGAGTTTTTATATCTAGCGCATTGGTTAAACCCAAAAATGGATTGCTTCCGATCAGAGTCCTTAATACAACGAATAATGATTTAACTTTAGATGAAATTAATCCCATTATACAAAAATCTTCGGAGTACCATATTTGTTCTTTTGAGAAAACAATTAGTAACGCGGAACGGGTTAAAAAACTGTTTTCTATTCTAGATTTAAAGCACCTTAACAAAGAGGAACAATTATCGATAGAAAAAATTTGTGCGAAGTATTCCGACATTTTTTGTCTTGCAGGGGACAAAATGACGACAACAGAATTATATACGCACAAAATTAACTTAAAACCTAACGTAGGTCCGGTATATTCAAAGCCATATAGACTTCCATACTCACAGAAAGGGGAAATAAACAAACAAATAGAAAATTTACTACAGCAAGGTATTATAGAAAAATGTAACAGCGAATGGTCAAGCCCAGTTTTACTAGTCCCCAAAAAAACCAGACTCAACTGGGAATAAAAAATGGCGATTAGTTGTTGACTATCGCAAACTTAACAACTGCATTCAAGACGATAAGTTCCCATTACCAAATATAAATGAAATATTAGACTCTTTATCGGGCTGTATTTACTTCAGCCATTTAGATTTAAACCAAGGTTTTTATAATGTTGATTTACACGAAGACAGCCGCAAATACACAGCATTTGCTTCAGGGCAATACCAGATGACGCGTATGCCCATGGGTTTAAAAACTAGCCCCAGCTCTTTCTCACGCATGATGACAATGGCTATGGCTGGTCTAACATATGATAAGTGCTTAGTATATCTCGACGATTTAATAATTCTTGGAAAATCTCTTTCTCATCACAATAAAAACCTCATAGACATATTTGATCGTTTACGTAAAGTTAATTTAAAATTAAACCCTACAAAATGCAATTTTCTAAGGAAAGAGATGCTTTATTTAGGCCATATAGTATCAAGTGAAGGTGTACTGCCAGATCCCGCCAAAACAAGTGTTATTAGGGATTACCCAATTCCCAAAAATGTAGACGATGTAAAACGTTTTGTCGCTTTTGCGAACTACTATCGTAAATTTATCCCAAATTTTGCAAAAAAGGCTTATTATCTTAATTTATTGTGTAAGAAAAATGTAGTATTTAGTTGGGATGACAACTGTCAGAAATCATTTGACATAATAAAAGAGACTTTGATAACTCCGCCAATACTGCAATATCCTAATTTTTCATTAGAAAATAAATTCGTATTACAAACAGACGCATCAGGCTATGCAATTGGAGCTATTTTATCAAATGCGGATCGGCGCCCAGTTGCTTACGCTAGCAGAGGCCTAAATAAATCAGAGAAAAATTATCCCACCATAGAAAAGGAACTGTTAGCTATAGTGTGGGGGGTCAAACATTTTAGGCCATATTTATTTGGCCGCCCTTTCAAAATTGTAACTGATCACAAGCCATTAATTTACTTATTTAATCTAAAAGATCCTTCCAGCAGACTTCTTAAATTTAAACTAATACTTGAGGAATATGATTACGAGATTGAGTACGTCAAGGGTCGGGACAATGCAGCTGCGGACGCACTGTCTCGATTAACTTCTCAAGATTTGCACAATATGAACAATAATTTATGTGTTATGACACGGGCGCAGAAACTAAAATTAAATACCAACCCATCATTAGGAGAGGCAGCAGAGCCAAGCGATTATTTTGAAAGCCCAAAAGTTGTTGAGACACATAATAGACCTAAAGAAGTAGTTGAATTAACATTTACCGACAATTCAAGGTTAGAAAAATTAAGAAAAGAAAACGAATTAAATAACGAAAGCAATGTTTTTACCTATTCAAAGAATAAAAAGACTATCTTTATAAAACCAGCGGCTCACTCGCAATTTACTCGAGCAGAATTTGTGAAAGCGCTGACAATTTTTTGCAGTGAGATATGTGTAGAGGAAGTATATTTTATGAAAAATAAGAATAATAGAATATTTGTTGAAAAATTAATCGGTCAAATCAAAGGCAGCAAAAATTGGTCAGGACCAAGATTAATCATAATACAAGACGTAGAACGCGTAGAAAATAAGGACGATAGGAAGGTAATACTTAATGATTTTCATCTTTTACCGACTAGTGGTCACGCGGGTATAAGACGAATGGTAAATAAAATTCGGAAATATTATTTTTGGCCTGGCCTAGAAACAGATGTTAAAAACTTTGTGAAAAAATGCATAGATTGCCAGAAACAAAAGTACACAGTACAAGTAAAGGAACCTATGTCCGTAACCTCTACGGCACACACTGCTTTTGAAAAGATTTTCCTAGATTTAGTTGGGCCTTTCGATAAGGACAATAATGGATATTCATATATTCTAACAATACAGTGCGAGTTGTCAAAATATGTATGTGCTTTTCCACTTATTACAAAAACAGCAGCAGAAGTTGCCCGTTCTTTTGTGGACAACTTTGTGCTTCATCATGGCGTCCCAAAGGAAATCGCCACCGACAGGGGTACTGAGTTTATGGCAGATACGGTAAAAAAGGTATGTGATTTACTTAATATTAAAAAACTGAACTCAACTGCATATCACCATCAAAGCATAGGAGCTTTAGAAAACTCACATAAAAGTTTGTCTACATTTCTTCGTATTCAAACGGAACAAAAGGTAGAATCCTGGAGTACTTGGTTGCCCTATTGGTGTTTCGCTTATAATACTTCAGTACATACATCTACTAAATTCACTCCGTTCGAATTAGTTTACGGTAAAAGGTGCATCTTGCCAAGTAATCTCACTCAAAAAATAGAGCCACTATATAACTACGATAGTTACCCTCTGGAACTAAAATACAGGTTACAGGTATCACAAACACAAGCTCGCAAAAATTTAATTAACAGTAAGTTGGTAACAAAACACAGGTATGACACTTATGTAAACCCGACGCATTATAGCCCTAATGACAAAGTATTAGTGAAAAACGAAACAGGCAATAAACTCACAAGCTTATACTCAGGACCCTACAAAGTTATTAGGGACATTTCACCAAACGTAGAAATCGAAATTAATGGCAAAACCGATGTTATACATAAAAACAGAACAAAGCTCTATTATGATTAATGTAGGTACTACAATTGCTCTGTAAACATACTTACTTATAAATTGTATTGTAATAAAAAACAACCTGTCGTTGTCTAGAATAACTAAGCTAAATGTAACCATATACTAGTAATAAGCATCTAATATTTATTATATTTAACCGATTTATAATTTTAAACTAACCTAAAGGTTAAAAAAAAAAAAAAAAAAAAAGGGTTTCTCCCCCCGGGGAGGTGTCGTGTGAAGGCACCTTTATATTATTGAACATATAAAACATGTAACATTATTTAAATAAAGGCAGTATTTACTCATCATTCGTCTTAGTGTCATTTCACTCCAATTCCCAACATCACAATGGCGCAAAGACCGAAAATTCTATGAAATTGATATCATTAACTATTCGGTAAGGCTTGAACTTAAATATTGCAGAAGCTTTAATTATAAATGGAAGGCTTTTAAAATTATGGTAGACGATGAAGTTGGTCTGGAATTTGTAACTTCAAAACTACTATGACCTACACTTATAAACTATAATACAGGTGCAATTTTCAATAGCTTTTATTCGCCGATGTACGGCTTTAGCTACTACGCAGACTATGAAGGATTGGGGGCACAGCTTTGCAGATGATGGCATAAAAAGAGATTTTATACAATCATCTGAATCATCAGCAGCACACTGCCGCTTTCGCTAGACCCTGGAAAAAAACTTTACACCCTTATTTTATCAGTGGGTACGTATACCAACTCTTTACATAAATATGCTATTTGGTAAAGCTTTAAATAAATCCTGATAATGAGGTGGTTTTATTCGTAAGCACAATTATGTTAAGTATTCACCAAACACATCGTTATCAACATATTGATGCAAACCATTAAACACTATTTGTTTATTTAATGAGGACTTTAATGTTAAGCTGATCTACATTGGTTGCAAATGATATGCGATTTAAATGTTTAAGAGACAAAAAATTATAAAGAACTATTAGGTAGGTACCACTTTTACGTTAGTAAGTGAGCATAAGCAATATTAGCTTAAAAATAACTAGTAAGTAGTAAGAAGTAAGAAAGTAAGATCCAAGGTATTTTTTTTAAATTAATTAGCCTAGCCATTGATCCACAGATATTTATTTGATATTTAATTGCTTGCTATGTGTTATAAACTCTCACGCTTAAAGTTTGATTGGATAGTATAGCCATATTGTTTTCAACATAATTACATAGAACACGATCTGTTAAAATGCACACGTTTTATCACTTTTGTTGTACCTCAGTCATCATCATTACCTTATATTATATTTGATAATTATAATCAATATCTTTTGTTATGTGTTGATTTCCAGGTACCAAACAAGAGCGTGCCTAGGAGAGGTCTATGTCCAGCAGTGGACCAAGATATGCTGATGATGATGATGAAACAAGTTACTTAGATGAATCATCATTTTATCATTGCCATATGCCATAATTAGAACTTGAGAAAATATCATATCCACATAGGTGCATTGATCGTACGCCTGGGAGTTATATTAACGTCAGATGTAAATAAGTAGGTAAATAGAAAACCTAAAGTATATTTCCAAAACTCACATTAGGATTGGCCTTGACTGAATCCCACAACTATGTGCAATATGCATATAAATCTGCAAGAAAATCCAAAACCACTGAAATTATTTTGCAACATTATTTCACTTTGAAATAACGGTGAACGTTAACGCGCTGCACGCTACTATCCGTTTCCAATTAATCTTACTCCAATTTAATAAAGCAGGTACGCATTGTGAGCATCTGTTCTTCGTAAACTAAATACCATCGGATCTTAAACAATTAATTATCACAACGTGTGAACTAATCAGATTAGAGCTTCTAATTACTGTAACAATATTTTATAAGACGCGAAGCAAAGGCAACGAGGTTTTCACGTCGACAACCATTCCCCTGAGGTGGCTTAATTAAAACCCGAAGTTCGCGTACATTTGTCCCTGATTTATTGCCTAGGTAGGTTGAATTATTAATCGAATTAATTACCTGGATCGATTCTCTTTTGTTAGTTGGGGTAGTGAGTAGTGACCGGTATTGTGTTTTGTGGGGTAGTTATAGTTTTGAGAATGAGGTATGGACTTCACTTGCCGCGGTCAGCTTGTGGACGATCCATTTTCATACCGAGACACCTTCGGCTGGCATATGTAGATCTTTGACAGTTGTTACTGATAGACAGAAGTCCCAGACAATCAGTCTAAAGATATATCGTGCCCAGTAACTGGATTATGGATGTCAAATACGCAGTCGCTGCATAACAATTCTGGTATCTTGTTGCATCTGGTAAGACTAGAGCTGACTCGAATATAGTTGGGAGAGGCTAGGCAAATGATAGAGAATAAAGGTTGGAATAAGTTATAATAATAATTACTGTAGGAACCTTCAAAGTTTAGCTACTATTTATTATTTTCTATATGTATATTTAATTGCGAGCAGAACAGCACACTTAAAGCACAATCACGATTACTGAGACGATGGATTTAATTACGCCAAACATTCCTATTATTGGAAACCTATCAGTGAATTTGATTAACAATAGAATTATAGTCTAATACACCTATGATCGTTTGATCGAATACTCTAAAATAACCTTATCATACGAATGTCAATATCAGGTAATCATAACAAGTAATTTAATTGAACCAATTTGTACTTCGATTATTGTCTAACGGCTGTATTCAAGTTGAAACCTTGGAACTACCGGAGTATGCATTATGGGTCTCAATGTGAAGTGCTAGGGATTAACAAGCGAATGCTAATCAAAACGATGCCGTGTCAGATTGGAAATCGGTTGAGTCTGCCTGAAAATATTCAAATTGAATCTAGGTTTTATGAAGAGACTTTAGTTTTTTGCTCTTTTGCTCTTATAAATTCTAAAGTTCACAATTTAAAATTATAAACACGGATAAGGTTTAGAACGACAATTTAATTACAGTTGATTGATTTTTCAAATTATTGTTTTGATAATTTTTTTTTATCAACGTCAACGAAACGTTTTTTTTTTCTTTAAAAAAAAATAGATTTTTGATTGATGACAATTCTTGTTTGCATGCCCATTTGAAAATTATGAGCATAGCTACTTGTCTACACCAGCTTGTCAAGAATTATTAGGTACGTCATTCAATAAATTTACAGGCTTCGTTACTTGTCTTGTATTTATCAAAAACCTTACAACTCCATGTCATAACATTATAAGTAATGTTTGCGTAGGTTTTATGGAAACATCAAACTTATTCCGTAATAGAAAAACTTGTGTTATGGTAGAAGAATTACGGAAAAACATGTAATATGTTGGCTGGTAATCTGACCGTGAAGTATAATACATTAGCAAACAATTACTTACTACTTTCCTAGACACCATTGATTTTCCTTAAAGAAAACATCGTGACAAAATCTAGACTACTGTAATTGTAATTAAACTACATGCGCCCTGCGGCGTTACCCGCTACATTTTCTGGGGATAATGAGTGTATGCCTATGTGTTATTCCAGGGTGTTGGCTACCTCTATACCAAATTTTATCAAAATTGGTTGAGCTGTTTAAGCGTAAAGAAGTAACAAACATACAAATACACTCACAAACTTTCGCTTGTATAATTATAGTGTGCTTTAATCGCTAGTAAGGAAATGGCCGCAAATACCAAAAAATCTAAAGTAAAGTTTAAAATGTATAATAATAAATGTATAAAATACTTGGATTGTATTTAATTCTCCTTACCGTTCGCACATTCATCATCATTTGATTCGTCGCGGCAACCAACTCGATTTCCTTCTGTTTAGTAATAAAATCACAGTAAACATTCTAGAAACAATGTAGGTAATAAATATGCATATTTCTAGTAGCATTCTCGTCCATATTTCTAGTAGCATTATCAAAGGAAAAGGCAACACTGAAAGTTATTTTCAATGACATAATTACCAGCATTTTTCGGAAAAATTTCCAGTTCCGAAGAATAAAATCATTACTTAGACGTAATAAAATTCCAGTTATTTCTCCAAAAGCTACCAAAATGTGCGTTATACGTCGCCTTGGTTCAGAGAAACGTTTTAATAAAAAGCCTTTTCGCAGTTTCCTGTTGCCATGGTGATATAGCAGTTGTTTGTTTCGAGCCACCCTTTGACACCATCGATAACGCCCAACTATCAATAACACTGACTTGGGTATGGAGAAAAAAGAAAGAAAACTTTTTCTAAAAGATTTTTTCTTTTCGCACAAGTTGTTAAAATATTTAGGTATTTTCGATGCTATGCTTTCATGAGATGGTACTGTACACTTGGCAGTTGAGGAGTATTTTGATGGCTTTATAGGAATATGGATAAAAATACTTTCGATTGAGTAATGGTATCTTATAGTAGTACAGTTGAAATTCTAAATAAAAAGGTTTTCATGTATTAGGCAGAGGCATGTATAATACTCACTCTTCGCCAATTATGTTGTCCCAATGTTATAGAGGGCAAGCCTATTGTCAATGTCACTGAGAATTATCTAGCGGAAAACCCTGTAACACTTTGCCCGACCCAAGATTCGAACCCGGGACCTCATGCTCAGCGGTCGTGCTTAGTCTCACTAGAGCAACGAGGCAGTCATTATTAAAGTTGCTGGTTATCAAAACAATTTTTATTATTTCTAGTTATTCAATGATTATTTAGGATTTCTGCGACCAACATTCCTACTACATTAATATTCAAAGATAGTAATAACAGAATAAGATATTCTTTCATAAGAATTTTCGTAATATATAATGGAAAGATAAAATAATGCTGAATTCCTTTCAACATATTGCGTCAAACCTCTTCTACGAGTAATTTTGATCTACGAAATTTAAAATGTGTTTACAAATGTTTGGTCGTATTTCTAAAATAGACATTTCTTTCTCAAAGGGTTTATACCTTAATACTGATTCATTGATGTATGATTTAAATTTTCTTTAATTTTCGTTATCTGTTGCAGGTATGTATGTAAGAAGAGACAATTCTCTGATAGGAGCCAAAGATGTATGCTGGCAGGTAGGAAGGTCCATTATTGTATCTCAAAGCGGCATTACCTCCTTTAAATGGTTTAAATTCCTTTATAATTTTTTGAACATAATTTTTTTATTAGAGCACGTTGAAAATTATGTTGCTAATGTTGAAGCTTAACTTAAGATTGAGTTCTCTACAAGCAAAGCCTTTGAGTCATAAATAATCAGAACAAAGAAAGGCGAACAACAGAAAAGTAAAACATTTTAGATTTTCTACTTTAATTTTACAATTCGCAAGAAGACAGAGAATTCATTAATGGGTTTGTGGAGGGTGAATATTCACAAAAAATGCCTTTTCAGACGCGTCCATTAAAAGTGTACATCTATTATTGCATGTGAGCTGTGGTGGGTACTACCAATGCCATTTGTGAAGCCGTCTGTAAACTAAAACAAACTCTGTTTAAAACGACTCGTCACGCTCTGTCAGAGTCAACTTATCAATTCAAACCTTTTTAAAAGTTTGCTTTGACATAGCCCGAGCTGACAAACTCAACCACTAAGCCAAAGCTCTTCAAATCTCCAAATGCAAGAACATTTAATAAAATCCCTTCAAACAAAATAAATTCCCTTTAAATAATTGAAACGACTCGTTTTATTTATTCAGTAGTCTTTCATGAACTTTGTTCTCGTGGTAATGCAATTAATACGTTTGTTAATAGATAATTAATTCCATTAGTACGAAAGCTTGAAGCGCAATAATGTGAACCAAAGTTTTTGACCGCAGCTCTCGGTGTGTTGTGTTGGCTCGCTCATAGTGTAAAAACTGTTTGGAACGAATAAGTAGGGGCTGAAAAACAGACGGTTAGCCTAAATACCTTACACTATATGGACATTGGTGTTCAGTGCTCACAATAAGCATTTTGCTCCACGCTCTTTGCAAGCCAAGCGTTGTTTGGAGTTTTGCACCCATAGAGTATTGCAAGCTTTTTCATGGAATTTTAGATGGGCGTTCGTTCGAATTCGTGTGAAAAATATCTTTGAAGATTTTTTTATTTTTCTCGTCTAGATTTTATTTCAGTATGAGATTCAGTCTACAATTCTTACCGTCAAATATAAAATCACGGTCAATTTAAAAAAATATTTTACTAATTCCAATTGAAATTGATTTTGAAAACTGAAAAGAATGTAAAAATAGAAACGCTTTAAGTTTAAAGTTAACTCGTCATAGATATTGGTATTTAGTATTTATTCAATAAATTCAGTGAACTTTTTCATTAAATGGTTTAAACACAGATTCACACATCTAACACAGATGCTCTCATTTCAATGTATCCACTGTGTTTATAGATCTACATCCGTCCTCCGCATCCAATTCTAATACCGAAGGACCGGCCCTTATTTGAATAATTTCCATTAACCCACGATTTAGAGTACCGTCTCTGCGATTCATGTGCAGTTCTGTTTGCTTAGGACCCCGATTGTGACGTCACTGGCTTGTTTGTCATCATTATATGTGTTGATAGAAAATACAAGACGTTTTACTTTTAAAATCTTTTTTATAATTTTAGAGTTAATAATAATGTTGCTTGTTGCTGTTGCCGCTGGAGCAATTACTGTAATTCTACAGATCTTGGCAACACTTAGTACGTATACTACTATACGTCATACACGCCATATATTTCTAAAGACAAATCCAACGACGTCACAAACTAAGTGAATTACTATTGTGTAAAATTTAATATAAGCACTTCAAAGGTTCAAGCTAGCTTACATATTAATTATATTATGTACTAAGCGTAATTGTCTTGGATTAGCAAATATAAACGCAGATCTTAAATAATCATATTATTGCTCTTACTATTCAAAATGTAGGCACAATATCGAAACATTTATGCCTATGAGCGTAGGCAATGAACTTTGATTAACAGTGAATACAATAAAAGGTACTAATGAAAACATCAGTTGCAGTAATTACAGTTACTAGTTAGTATACTGTTTTAGTAAACAGTTCACTGTTTACTGTTCACTGCAACTGGAGCTAGAGAGATGCCCTAAGGGATTTACTTGTACGATTCGCTGATGTAGGTTATATTTTAATAAATAATGTTTTAAAATGTCAGCTGTCAAAGTGAGAAAAACTAAGTACAATTTTACAGCACCGCAATTCAAAAAAAGGCTAATTCTCGTACGCCTAAAACATAGATAAATATATAAGTATGTTTATCAGTTGTCCGGTTGCCATAATATAGGCTCTGCCTAGTTTGGGATCAGATGACCGAGTGTGAGTTGTCCCAAGATATTATTATTATTATTTCCTTTATTTAAATTATTTTTCTTATAAATTACATTTTTAAATATCTATATAAAAATACAATATTTAAAAATATAAAAAATAGGGCCAAACCAGCAGCGGGAACAGGGTCCAAGCTACCGGTGGTTAGGGCTCCAGAGAGAGGAATTATTATTATAGCTTAGATTCAGTCTTAATGATTCAATTTGATATAATATAATATTGTGCTTTAAAAAAAAGGAGATTGTAACATGCTGATCAAATTATAGCTTTCTTCTCACAGGTAGTAAATTTCGAAAAGTCAGCACCTTACCTAATTTCCTATAACAGTTCAAGTGTCTATCTAGAAAGAAAAACATTTCATATCCATGTCTGTAAAACGCAGCAACCAGGTTACTCCAAGTTATTTCTAACGATACATTATGAAGCTTTATACACAGCCCGCTGCGAGTCAAGATTATCATTATTACTGCTGTCTAACATAATTTCCCCAACATAAAGTCATAAAGCCTTCACTAACTTAATCCCTTTCCCCAAACGGAACACGGCAAGAACTTAAATAGCGTCGAAATCTTCCCTAAAACGGTCAGTTAGCGGATGTCTAAATTCATTCAAGATTCATTGCTTGGCATGTTTCCCTTATAGACATCCGTATTTAGTATTAATAAACGCTGGTCCCTCAGTGCGGTCAAGCCTGTGTTTAATTTCCGGCTTGGCTAATTGTCTACAAGTTGCGGGTAGTCGTAAAATGCGGGATCTGATTCATGGCCGATGAGATTCAGCTCAGAGGGTTGAGTTGCGAGCATTGTGTACACTAGTTGCTAATTGGTGAGATCTGGTCAGGTCTGGTTGAATAAAGTGTTTTATCTGTTCGACTTGCCGGTTTTTTCGCTTTTCACCGTTGCCATTATAATCGCCGTAGATTTGCAAAGAATAAGTTTGTCTGTGAACTCTTAAGTTTTTTGTGTTCCTAAAGTTACTTAGAACTAATTTGTTTTAATACTAAAGACTGAGGTTAATCAATCAACATGCCTTATCCTAATCTAACACTACTACACAAAGGTCTAATTACGTCTTATTGAATCAGACTGCATTAATTGTTAATTCTCTTTTGAAGTGCTGTGGAAGGAAACTTTTTTCTTGTTGCAATAATATTGTAAAACATGCGGTTTATGCATTTTATTAGAAACAGGTGTACTCCTAAAAGTATTGGCTTATATTTTCGGAGAAGGTTCACATGTAAAATTTAAAAAAGCATGAAAATTTGTCTCTTTGATCTATATTATCAAAGTGAAACCCACGACGTATTGTCATATTCAACATTATAAAAACCTTTGAATAATAAACAGGAACATACAATTATACAATATATTTTTATTTACAATATATTATGTAATTATTACGTAAGGTTTTGTCCGAAGCTTTTGATCTTGTTGGAACAATTTTATAGATACCTCTCTTAGCCATTAAATTACGATTTGAAACGTGCGTAATGAAAATAATTGTTTATCTAAAGAAGGTACTTGATAATACTTGAAATATTACCTAAAGGACCTTTAATAATACCATCGCTTTCACTAGACATTGATACAAGATATTGTTCGAACCTTTTCTTTGATAACTTGATGCTACATAGCTACTCGTTTTCATCAGCTTTAAAGTTGCTATCGCATTTATTCTGCATAAAGAAGCCAACATGTGGGCTGTTTGCATATCAAACATTATGATCTGTTCAGCGGTAATTTTACCATTTTGAATAGTTTTTGTAAGGATTGTAATTTTAAGAATTTTTCGTTTTGAGCTCAGTAAAATAACAAGATGGCAATTAGAATTTCACTCACGACTAATTAAGTACCTTTAAAATGAAGAGCTTCCGAGTCAGCCAGCCAAAAAATTCGTCATTATACAAAGGTTTAAATAAATTGGAAAAGTTTGCGTAACCCGAAAGTTTTCAACACTTTCATTCTTATGCTAATATGCTTTTAATTTTTATACCTTTTTGTTATGACGATGCTTGAAAAATAAATGTCGTTGGTTGTTTTTTATTATTTAAATAAGTTCTTGATTGTTTACTTGTTGAGGAAAGATTGATAAGCCTATAATTGAACCGAGTCAAGTGGGGCAAAATCGTTTCAATATTATTATAATAATATTCTTAACATCTTTGTTTTAAAAGTGTAAGTAAAAAGTGGATTCCCTACCTACAGTCTCAGAGTAAGTAATAATACTAGGAATTATTTATTTTATTTTAGCCATAATCGTCCCACTGCCGTAATAATACGCGTTTTTGTGTGTGTAATTGCGCGCATACTTGTGCACTATAATATCTCCTGCGTAGTTGGCTAGTCTCAGATGAGATCGGCCGCTGTGACCGAAATTCGGTCAAGAGAACATTATTATTATTAATACTACCTGCTGAAAAAATATTTTTACACTCTATTTGTCCAAAGATGTAGCCAAGTATCATGTGAAGCCACCCACCCTATATATGCCGATCGAATTATAAAATTCGCCAAACGATTTATCCCAGCGGCGTTGGTGTCAGTTCATATGCAAAGCCAAATTGATTCTCCCCTTTGAATATTTGCACCTGCTGTGGGTATGAGTTTTTTAATTTCCCATCCATGTTACGACGGTATGCGGATCATGTTATAAATATGAGAGGGATTAAATGCTTCTTATTTTTTGCTATGGCATCAAATACACTTGCCAAGTTTTTGATTGCGTCACTGGACATAACTAATATTTGTATATTAATCTTTATTGTTAATTTATGGAGACTTTTGGGGGAGATTGAAAGGTGGAGCAATACTTGTTTGGGCAAAAAGCTCCATCGAGTTTGTTATATTGATTTCTATGTGCGCACACAGTTGCGAAAACTAGACATCTTGTCTCTTAGCATCTTAAATTATTCAGACTTATTCAAGCACTAAACTTTGCATTGAGTAACAAAGTAAACAGTTAGGTACTAGCTCTCATTTTTAACCATTTTAACAGACAAAACACACTCTAATATATTAATAGATTGTAAAAAGTTCACAGTTTTTAATAATGAAGAGTTTACGTGTTTTCACCAAGTTTCAAACAAACTACAAACTTACGATGTACTATCACGCCTATTAACCCAAAGGGAATTCCCAGAGGTAATTCTATCGCTCACCAACATTTGACAGTTTTAGTCCCGTGTAACGAAGTACCCTATGCTACTTATCGAGCTCCGATTTGTCAGTGGTGACCCAGACAAACTATGCAAGTTATATATATTACAAAACTGAAAACTCACTTCAGTTCGAACCCGGTTTGTTATGCACTAGGTCACGACGAATCTTGCTTTTACCCCAAATTATTAGTAAATTCCAGGATTTATTACCAGCTACACTCTATAGCTTAGTTGAAATTCTATTTGCTCAATCTCTGATGAAAAACTTCATGGATAAGCTTGTTATAGACGCGAATAGTTAAAGTGCTATCGTCTGGAACGCTTTGTACGTACCGCAACGTCTGATCTAAACCAAAGTTTACATAGTGATTTAAATTAATTATTTAAGTGTAAGAGGTTGTTAAGAGTTGTGGCTGACTTAGAATCCTACAGTGCTGGTCTTCTTCGTCTTTTCGTGTCAATGATCTAGACATTTTTCGACCAAAAAGTCGCCACCTGGATGGCCCGGTCGTTGGCCTCCATCATGTCCAGGAGGCTGCAGGTGGTAGTGCATGACGGGCAAGACAAAAGGTACGCCATATCCTGCGATGGGGCACCACACCCACATTGGGTATGTGATGGGTCGATAATTCATGGTGCTGGTGAGAACGTCGATTGACGGTTTTTAGAACTTGAAAGCAAATGAAGGCAGTAATAACTTTCTTGAGTGTTATCCATATTATATACATTTTTTCTATTGGTCTTACCGTCACCGCTCCGTTTGAGTCCAAAACTAGTTCCGGGAATTCCGGAATAAACACGTGAGTTAATAATAATGAAGGCAGCGATTTTATTTTACTGCCTTAGCTATATATACTAAATAGGTGTGGTAATGTTGTTGTTACAGCCAAAGCCTCACAACATAACACAAAGACAAACGTTATTTCCTTCCATTTTCCTCCTATATGTATGCATGAAATTTTGATGTTACGTATAACATGATATAACGTGAAAATAGCAAACATAAATCAACACATCAATCATAATACCAACACAACTAATAATGAAACACGGAATCAACATCACAAATTAGATAATTCAAACACCATATCTCCATTTCCCAAGACGTAAGACAACTAGGTGAACTGATAATACAATTTCCTTGCAATATGCAAGGCGAACCGACGATGTGTGATGTCACATAGCAATATACGGAATTGCTGTATTTGCAAGTAGTAATAACTATCTAGCAGAGATAGTTGCCGCTGTAAAAGTTGGAGAAGGTATAATGAGATCGAGGTTCGCTGCAAATTCGTGCAATCCGCTTTTAAAATCACAAAACTTTTCACATGTAAAATATTATATTTTTGTTTAATTTTAAAGTTGGCAGTTTTGGATGGTCGTAGTAAAATTTGCAATGTTTCCGAGAAGGCTCACTTTCTTATTTTTAATCCACTTTAATAACATGCATAGCATCGATAGGCGAAAACCAAAACGTATTACACCCAAAAAAGCCCTAATAACAATGAAATAATTTAAGCTGTAGAAGATGATGAAACAAGACATGAAACTCTTTATTAAAAGACCTGAACTCTGATAATGAAAATTCATAGTTATTTCTTTTTAGATTTTCTTAAAACAGCTAGTTTTTTAGTATTGTAGTCTGTGCATAGCATTTATAATTAATGGTTCTGAGTACTATATTTGTTTCTTTTACTTATAAGTTCATATTTATATACTTATTTCAAAACCTATTTGTTATCCCCATCAAAATTAAATACCATACTTATTACTTAACCGACATCAATATTCACATCATCTCCCTGTATAATAGCCGAAGGGATAACGACATGTCCATTGTCCATGGTTGCATTTGAACGAATGATTAACGGTTAACCGCGTCAGTATTAGCCACTCTAGCGTGCGATTGTAACGATACCCGCATCCCTTTATGGTTTACAGTGTGTCGAGATTAAGCTTCTATTTACTTTTCCTTTACTTTTTTGTGAAACCTGTCAAAGCACATAACTTGACATACATTTTAAGACTCTTCACACCATAGATTTTGTATACCGAGCAGTTCCTACTACTGGTCTAAGCTTCACACAAAGAGCGTATCAAAATCAGTTCCTTCATTAATCCTGATAATATTCGTTTCTGTCAATGAGAGTATAGTATGATGTACGAATGAGCTCCAATTGCACTTCAATCACGCAATGAGCTTATCAATCATCAAAATCAATTTTAATGACCACTTCCATTAATTCCTTGCGTATTATTAGTTTATACGAGTATCAATGTGGGTAGAGTATGTGACTGAGCTCCAATTGCAATTCAATTCCATTTACAAAGTCCCCCAATACCGCTTTAGTTCACGACAGTCACGACCGATCGTATTTGCTATCCGTCCCATTCACCTGCACACATATTGCATTCCTAGTAACGATCGATGGTTTTGTACTTAATATTCAATATAATTATAGTATGTATCTCTATACGACAAGAGGCCTTTGCCCTGCAGTGGAACAGTCATAGGCTGTTATTTATATAAATCAACAGGAATCTGGTGGATTTTTAGTTTACTAGAATAGCTGTTCCAATGAAATTTAGAAAACTGCACTAGTAGTTGCTGTTGCGAGCAGTTTCACTTGCATCCAATAGGAACTTCTTCATGGGTTTGGGTTAAAAAGAATATATATACATATTTCTTAGGTCCTGTATTCTTCTTTGTGCAATATTATTTCCGTTTAGCCATTGAGAAGAGATCCATCAATAAACATCATAACTCTCAAAATTTTACAATAATAGTAGGATCGTCGCCGTAATATCAAATTTGGTTATTCATTTGCATAACATCAAACTAGGAACTTGATAAAGCAACAAATTTTCCCGCCCACGTTTATTCCAAGAATAAACTAGGATGATAAAAATACATTTTCCTATAGCTACATCAATCTTCTGATCGATAAACTGTAATTTTATAACAGAACGTGGGTGTTCAGGCACTCGACGGTGGAAATGAGTGGCACGCCCCATAAAGTTGTTGATCGCTCCGGGGTGGAGGCTTACATTTGCATTTTATTGCATTCCTTGGCTGTGAATAATTGAGTGGTGGTAGTCAGCGCTGATTCCCACTTTGTACTTTAAAGTGTTGAATTGAAGAATGAGATTTTAAAGTACGGGAATTCGATTTGGAAAGCGCTTCGGAAAGTTGTGGATTAAGAGTTGAGCATTGGCAGAGGTGGGTTTTGAGGTTTTTGGAGAAGTCATCTTTAAAATCATAGCTAAAAGACTGTGGTATCGAGTATATCAAATAATGTTATTAAATGCTAAATATGAAAGGGCTTAGAATCCAAATGACACTAATTCTTATCATGAGACAGCGTAACTTAATTACATAACATAGTAGGTATAGGTACAGGTTTATGAATAACACCTAATAAATCTTTCTCATGAAACAAGCACCTTACGCGCGACGGAACTTTTTATGAATAATTGATTCAGAGGACGGTGTTTTCCAATTTGTACGGTACTGTATGGGTTCATGAATTAGAGATTCTGAAAATAAGTAATTACTGAAGATATGCGTGGCACGTTATCAATTTTAACTCTTAATAAGCCAACGTTACAAATATGAAAACTTTAGTTAGTATTATAATTTTCTTTACTTTTAGTGGTTTTATTGAACTGCTCATTTCAAATGTTCTTCTATCTTATTTTTCATGGTAATGGTAATGAGAATAATAAAGATTTGCAAAATTTACAACATGAACTCCTAATTATAATTCATAAAACTCATTACATGAAATTGTTCGTGTTTGCCTTTTCATGTTCATTTTTTTAACTAGCTATTCAAAGACCTTTAACCGCTTAGCGAGTCGCGAGCTACGAGCCACGATGAAAAGAACGACAGTTTTAAAAAACTAGCTTATTTATGAGAAGAGAATACAGTTTCGTTAAATGTTTGAATAATGTTTATAAAATAAATAAAGCTTACATAAAAGTGTGTAAGCTACTGATACTGTAACGACAAAAAGGGAAAAGCTTTTTCATAATAACATTTCACGTTTTGTACGTTTAATGTTTTATTTTAATGTATTTTGTGATATAACACAAAACTAAAACAACGATACAGCGCTCGCGTTCACAAGAAGTTAACGTTTGTGACGTTCGCAATGCTGCTAAAACTACATGCGTGTTTTCAGTAATGAAATCGTATCTACAACTTTTGCTCGAATAAAATCTTTTACGTAAGTAACAAAATGAAAATGCTGGAACTAAATGCTCTTTTATGATATCCAAAGCCATTTTTTTGTGGATTATTATAAGGGAAATTATCAAATAAAAATGTGTCAATAAAATAAATCAAACGTTACAAAAAATTTAACGTTATATCCTAATAATAATGTTACAGCAAATAAATGATCCTTAATTAAAATTGTCAAACACTTCAATATTAAAGTAAAAACATTTGTTTTAAGTCTTTCAAAAACACGTCCACTAATTTATCTAGACGACATACTAAGCTTCTCTACATACTTGAAGGAACAACTACAAAGTTTGAGCATTTCAAACTCGCGAACTCATGTCGGTACTTGGAAATGGAGGCAAAATCTAGTAATGCGAATGTTGAGACTACGAAGTAAAACAATACCGTGTTTGTGCATGACAACACCTAGTGTTTGTAGCCTTGATCTGTTGTTTAATAAGATGGCTTAGCATTGTAGTCCATTCTACATTGTTTTCCTTCTAATCGCTATTTGTTTACCAACTTCTTTCTGATTATTTCATGTTATGTGTTTTCCATCTCCTGCCTTTTGCAATTTCTGCATTTATGTAAAGCTCCAGTTATAAAAAGTCCGAGTTAATTTGACCATCTACATTTTTGTTTTAAAAAGATTAAAAAAACGTTTTAGGATTATTTAGTTTAACTACCCTCTTTATATGAAAAGGAAACCTTAAAATGATAATTACACATCTTTTTAATTGGACACCTCCTAAGTCTATTGACATCTCAAATATCTACGCAAATTATTATAGTTTATAACCAGTAAGATATTTTTGTATAGATAAGATGTACTGGAATATAAGAAAACGTGTTTCTACGAGACAGCGTTAGAGGAGCACTGTATTCTCGATTTGCTATGCAGTAAAGTCACTTGAATTACAGTGCAAATATTAAATTTTAATACGGTGCAAAAGAGCATAATATGATACATTTATCAAGTTGAACGTGTTTTCTTTCCAAAACAAACAAATATATAATCTAGAATTGAATTTAGGATGCAAAATGTTTTGCTGTCTCATCGCCCCTGAGGTACGTCATCGTGACCCAAATTAAACAAAACTTTTTTTGAGTATTTTTCAGCGCTCAAATGTCACCTTTCATTCAATTTCCATTACAGCTCCAATACAACAGTTAACTTTCGTTTTTATTTCCAAACGGAACGTGATTCGCGTTTCAAGCTTTCAAGTTTGTAGTATTTGGAGGTATATATGCAAATTCTGGTAATGTCCCAGTAAGACAACGTTTCGTTTGCATGTGACAACACGCAGCAGTCTAGTGTGCTTGTATCTTGAACATGTTGTCGCAACAGATGAAATTTGGCTTGAAATTTTGTATTTAACAATGCATAGTTTCCATTTCTTAACATACAAAATATTTGTTTGTGACACATATAATGTAGGTATAAGGTGGAATGAAACAACATAAATACTTCAACTAATACTCACTACAATAATGTTACCTTATAAAATGTAAAGAACCTGCTTAGAATAAACGCTGAAGTTCCCGCACTGTATGTTAACACCGATACTCGCTCTCATAGAAGATACATTATAAGGAAAATCTTCACACGAATACTCAAGAGATTCGCTAGTGTTCTAATGCTTTTTACATTCACTTAGATAGATTGCATAGCTACAATATTAAAATTAGATTTAGGAAACATAATATATATTTATAATATTTGGCTCTTTCACCTGATGATCGAAGATTTATATGTACCACGCTACAACAAAGAAATATTTCTGAAAAACATAATGTTAAAATTTAACGATTTATTTTCTCTTAACAGGTTTTCATAAAGGCTTTCTTTTAAAATCTTTCACATTCGATGTAAAATTTAGGCACGAATAACCTTTTAAAATGGCACTTATCCAATTGTCTCAACTTCAGCTACACCAAATTACTAATCAAGAGGAAATTTATTAATGACTGATCGTAAAGCGCAGTAAAATTCCTTTCAAACGAATTAATTGTTTCAAGTAAAATTAAAGTTCTTTTCTTATAGAGCACAGAAGACAGTTTCTATTGTACTGGTAGCAAGTATGCTATGAAGCCGTCATTCTTTGCAGGCTCCAATTCTTGCTCAGTCGACTGCCCGCGATGGTCGACATTGGAGTTTTATAGCCTGCGGCCACCAATTATGAAGATACTTGTCTTTGCACTAACTTAATTTATAGGTTCACCGAGTAATATTACAGACGGGGTTTAGGTAGGTGTATATTTTTTATACTGTTATCAATTATTTATTTATGATTTCTTTTGAGATGGGTTTTGGCATTGCGCTGAACTTAAAAATGAAGATAAGGTTGAAAGGATTGGATTGTGAATATTCATCATCATATCTCAGTCTACTACTGGACATAGGCCGCTCCTATGGCACGCCACTGACCTCAATCTTCGGCCTTCCGCTAAATTGACTAGGCCGAAAAATTTGCTTGTCATTTAGAGAGACAATACAGCGAGAGTTTTGGGCATGTTACCAGTCGACAGCGGTAAGAAAAAATACTTCGATATATAATTTGACTGTCAATTTATTATAATTATTATATATAACGTTTTAGTGGTAGTCGACATTTCGCGTAGGTCAAGAGCCAGTAAAAAATTTTTTGAAGTACGGTGCATTTACATATTTACATGTATGCAGTAAAGTTAAAATTAGAATTCAGTCAAAAGTTCCTCAATAAAAGGTCCTTAAAACGATCTAATGGCTAGCAAAACCCAGCCACCTTTGATATTAAAATAAGAATTGTTTGACCTAGTTCTTACGATGTCAGCCCTCAAGATTGAAAATAAAGCCAGTTACGAAGAGATTCACAATCCCAACAGACATTTTAATTAATATTTCACGAACTAATTAATTAGGGCATCAACAAAAACACAGTTTCTTGGAAAGCGTTGCGTCCAAAACGTAAGTCATTCATTTAGAGCAGCATTGACATGAAACTTGATAATTACTTATTTAATGTATTTAACGTTATGTGTGATTAAAAATAATGTAAAAGCCCAAACTAGGTGAAACTAATTCATAAGCTACACAAGAAAAAATTCGTAAGCTTTTTTGGGTAATCGTAAATACAGTTTATTCTCACTATCTTAGCTCTAACACATCTTTAACTTTCTTCCAAGGAGCAAGAATGCTTTGCTCAATTTTTTGCATCAATGGGAAGTCAACCCGAAAAAGATGAATGAGAACCAGAATGTTTACAAATCACTCACACTTCACATACTTCGACATGTAATTTTACAAAATGCTACCATACCGTATATTTTGCATGCCAACATGTTAAGATACTCATGGTTCCCCTGGGAAATTAGGTCCAACAACAACCGAAAACTCCGTAAATCAATGAAAACGAACCTTTATCCCAAAGATAATCAAATTTAACCAGATCCGATTTCATTAAATCAATGGGGAAATACTTCAACATGCTTACTGTAAGTAGGATTACTACTACCTTTATTCAAAACTTGGTCAAAGTATCAGGTTTTGCAAGCCATGTCTCCTGGGCATATTCTCGGATCTCTTGGTCGATAAGTAAACAAACTTAGGCCAAAGTTTTGGCCTTTGACCACGGCCCTCTACGTGAGTCGATGTATTGGATTAAAGCAATTTAGAATTACTTAGATCAGGTTAAATGAAAACCGAGTTAAAGTAGCTCGCAGTGGAACGTCTTCCAGCACACTTGGCAGCAAATGTGTTACGTGCTAATATTATTTTTGAATAGAACGTACTTTTTATAGTCGATTTAAGACTCTTTACTTACGATAAGGACATAAGCCCATCGGGAATTAATCGAGCAGATGGAATAAAAGATTTTAAACGATTCTACTTCATTCTGCCTCTATTTTTATTAAAGCCAGTTTTTCATACATGACTATAGACACGGTTAACACTCACGAAAGTTAAAATAATAAAATATCGCAAAACATGAAGTGGAATATTGTTTTGTAAAAGGTTTTGGTTAAATTCTAGATAGCCTCAAAATTTAATTAAAGGAAAAACAATTAGTACTTTCAATTTCCCAAATATTAAACTACTGTTATAAGTGTCAGAGTACAGGTGAAATGGCAGTCCGGATTCATATTCACATTCGAATTTAATCCCACGGCCGAAATATTCAAGGGAATTATTTTACTGTTCCGTTGAGATTTTTGCTCATTTGATTAATTCTGGGAATTTACAAAAACTTATAGCGGAATTATAGTGTATTGAAAGAAATATTCAACAATGAATACTGATGATACATCCTTATTTAAGGATCCAAAAAAATATATTTATAAGCTCGTACCTTGCATTTATTTGCTTTCAAAAAGGACATTTTAGTTAAAGTTTTTGTGTTGGATTATATTTTTTATTTATCCGCTAAAACAAATGAAAGTTAAAATGTTATCTAATGTGTAGATGTACAGGATAATATGCAACACCGAGTTTTTGAGGAGAATCCATTTCAGATTTGAGTTGATCCGTCTTGACAGATGGCTCGCTTGAATCAAGCTCAACCCTTTTTCGGAACTCAATGGGCTTTACAGGTTTGGTATAAAACTTTGTGAAGCAAGAAGAGTATACATACTTTGTATCTTTTATATTTGCTCTACTCATTATATATTTGTAGTAGTATTCACTGACCTATACTAATATTATTAATAGGTTGGTTTGTATCTAAGGGGCTTTAGAACTATTAATCCGATTTCCAAAATTATTTTACCAATACCCTTTTTAAAATGGACTTTTAGGGTAGACTTAGGCTAGGCTGCAATTCCGAAAAAGATCCGATTTTTTTCCTTGCAGACGCAGTCACGGGCGGAAGCTCGTTTATACTAAATCTAAGTTTTAACGAATTTCTCTTCTTTGGATTTGTCTTATTTATTTCAACAATTTTGGTTTAGAGAACTTATTTCTCAAAAGAAAATTACAAAGTTTACTTAAATATGAGAAATTTTCCAAAAAGATTATTTAACTAAGTAAAATGATTTCTTTGAAGAATTTACTTCAGTATCAGTGTTTACTTAAAGTTATTAAAAGTTTAAAGCTACCATACTGACTAATTAAGTTGATATTTATTGTTAGTACCTAGATATCAACATCGGTAGGTCACATAGTATAGTTAAATCACCTGTCAATGACGTTAAAAAGAAAATTGAAGTTGAAATTCTGAAATAATGTAAGTTTTGCAAACGGCTTGTATAAGAAGGACCTTTTAAGCTTTACCCGTGTCTTAATGTTAGGAAAATAAAAGGTCTTACTTAAACAACTAAACATGCTAACGGCGTAACCAAGTGTTTCAGTAGGTACTATAAATCTCTGGCGACTTGAACTATGCCACCGCAGCTCCTTACAAGGCTTCTGTTATTTCCGGAAGAAAGGACACGTAAATACAAAGTCTATTTCCATCGCTTTCTTTGTAAGAACAACATAATTTAGAGTACTCCATAGATATTCTATTTTTCTGTCCGCAAAAAGTTTTCTTTTAGGCACAAATGTTTCATTTATGAACGTAGATTATACTGTTACATATTCAATAGGCACTGCTTTACCATATATACATATTTCTTATTGATTTCCTAATGAAAACGTTGAGGATCAGCTGTTGGTTCCCATGGATGTTTAGAAGTCGGTTAAAAAGAATCAAAACTTGATGACCTTAAACTAAGGATAATATGGCATTTATGGGCTACAATAGATAAAGATGAGATGGAACAAAATATAAATGACGAACAAAGTCCTTAAAAAAGGAGGAATACAAAACCCAGTAAAGGGTATGTTTATCTTGCAAATGAAGAATAACAATTTAAAGATATTACGCTATACTTAATAATAATGTCCTCCTGACCGAATTTCGGTCACGGCGGCCTGTCTCAGCTGAGACTAGCCATCTGCGCAGGAGATATTATAGTGCACAAGTATGCGCGCAGACACAGGTGCACTCCCTATTCCCTCACTCTCATAATCCGATGGGACGGCAGACCGACACGACCAGAGAGAGATCAGGCGCAGGACCAACAGCTTTACGTGCCTTCCGAAGCACGGTGGGGTCTCGACATGTGAAAACGGTCACCCATCACAAGACTGACCGCGGCGAGCACGGCTTAACCTCGCGGATCGACTGATCTGCCGGGTAGCCGCATAGCTACGAGCCCCACAACTTACGCTATACTTATACTGATATCAACAAGTTATGAAATACCATACAATACTTGCGATCCCAAAAACTGGTGTGCCAGATACAACGCTTCGTAATGAAGTACCTTTTATCGACAGCGTTGTGTAAATTGCCTCTCAGTTCGGTTCTTTGTTCAACCAATGTTGAAGTGAAAGTACCATACCACAGTGCCATAATTAAATTAGCATGGAGGAATGTTTACCAGAAAGTCACTAATGCTATTGGACGTGCAAGCAAACATACTGCGTTCTTTGATCAATACTAAAGCCACCTTGTATGTTAAATTATCTTGCGATAAGTGGGACAAGTACATTTTATATTAAGCACAGTCAACTCCACAAACAAACGTAAGTTGCAGTCTAAACTAAAGCCAGGCTCATATGTTTTGATTCAGCATTTTATTTGTTGTTGTCAGTTGTTTTGATACAGCAAGACTACAGAAAATTAGTACTTTTTTTTCTCCAATTGCAGCTTTTTGCTATTTAAACTTATATCACTAACATGTACATTTATGTCTAGATTCCAAATGGTCGTTCTCAAAATTTTAAACTCAAGAAATTGTCGATATTAAAAGAGTTCAGCAGAATAACCGATTCTTCCTAGCAAATGATTTATTGAGTAATTTCAATTGCGAATTTCACAAGAAACATGCAAATTACATTAATGATGTTGCATTATCATTGGTTTGAAATCTATTACGGTTGCAGCATAATTTATCAGCATAAATGAATGTCATGACCGAATTTTCGGCCACAGCGGCCTATCTCAACTGATAGATATCCATACCGACACGATCGGAGAGAGATCAGGCGCAAGACCAACGGCTTAACGTACCATCCGAAATACGGAGGGGTCTCCACGTCTGAAAACGGTCTCCCATTACAAGACTGACCGCGTCAATCACTGCTTAATCTCACAGATTGATTATTATTTATTTGCGCGGTAGTTACGACCCCCATCAGCATAATATACTTAAAGTTCGAAACGTACAGTCAACTAATAAATTCGAGCCTTCAAAGCGAATCGTAGCCATATTATTATATGGCAAGTGGCAACCACAAAATGATTGCGCGTCGGAACCGTATCATGTGGTTCCATCTCCCATAATTGCATTTCCATGGCCGCCATCACAGTAGACGGTGGAGCATTTGCAATGTTATTGGTACTTCGACGATCGTCGCACCTATACTGAGTTTAAATGTGGAATTATATGGGGTGAATGGGGGATTGCTTCAGGTATAGTGTTAGAATCGATTTGAATGTCGTTGAGGTCATTCGATCATTGATTATGATTTGAATGCAGAAGCGATTCGGAAAAAGTGCGGCTTTATTTTGTTAAATACTTAATTCAAGACATGGCTTGGCTCAAGATAAATATACTTATTTAACAGCTATAGGTTCTTTTAAACGTCTTTCTTTAGCAATCCTATTCTAGGATAATTACGTATGAGAACTAGTATTTAGATCTGTGTAAGTTGCAACACAGAGCCCATAACTTAACCGTCCCGTTGCTAACTCAGTACAAGGTTTTATTTTCCTCTACACGTCATGATGTATGTTATAGTGTTGGGTGCTCTCAATTTAGATACCTGGTTACTAGTTAAACATTGAGGACGTGACTTCACTATTTACAGCGGTGACGTCACGTCGTAACTGTATGTATAGGTATATTATTTACGTAACATGTAACACGTGGGCTTGTGGCTAAGGAACGCCATGAAAGTTTATTGATTGAGTTAAGCTGCTCTTGCCAAAGTTGGTCAAAAGATGGGTGACCGTTAAAAATTACGTTGATGATGTATTCTTTGGGCTCCAAGTTTTATTTACAAAAAACAAACTAGCAGAGTATTATGTCGACACAGTTCAAAGAACAATAAAATTCCAGTTTTCACAGTATTGCAACAGAAACGAAGACAGGTTAATGTATGAATGTGAATGAGACCGGCGCAGATTGAATTATCAACACTGTAGTGTGTGTAGTTTATATCTAATTAAATTATCTGCGTGTTATTTTTGGGACCACAGGGTAATTGCAACTGTAGCCATAATTACGTACACAAGCCGATTCCTCTGTTTAAACATATATTGTTGGAGTGAAAGCTGAAAGGCGAATAAATTAAGCAGAAAATAAACATGTCCCAGTGCGTAGGGTTGACACTCTATGGCCGGAATACCGACATAATCGGCAATTTTCGCACTAACGAAGCGCAACACTGGACTAGGGTTGTCGAATAAAAATCGCAATTGACTTGAGTGGTGACAGCAATTTATTTTTATTTAAAATAGATCGTTGTATTTTTTTCGAATAGTTTTTAACTCCAAAATGAAACTTTGAATGTTTATTGGCGCACGACATAGTAATCAAAATATTCGTTGGACAGTTGAAGTGAACTCGAAAGTTTGAATTAGGTTTTGGTACGTTTTTATTTTTTGTTAATAAAATGAAAATTTTAGTACAAAATACAGCTACTAAGCTATTTGCATTTTCATACCAATGTCGCGTTGTCAAACAAATATATTAAATGTGAGATAAAAACCTACCAAATGTGTAGTAAAATTTAGCTTCTAAACAAAATCTAATCGATATGCCTGTATTCATTGACCATAAGCAAACAAGTCGTGTTTAGTTGGTCCTTAGTTCAAAGATTCTAAAATATCAACTTCATCAAGATCCACAGCCTTTGAACTTAATTACATGGTGCTTTAACCTGTTTATTTTTGCATATTTATGATACAAATTACAATAAAACGAAACAAAAAACAAACTGCTACGCAATTTGTCAAACGTCCGTTAAAATATTTTAATATAAACTTTACGAACCTGTTATTGGCGTTTCGTATTACAATACATATTCGGAAACTATGGGCCTTCATTTTGGACACTGTAAAATGTAATTATTTTTCAACTGACGACAAATATCTGTTATCAATTTGGCTGTAATTTTTAAGTAGGTAGGTACCTGTACTACTGGCTACATTACGATATAAAGTTTTAACTTCAAACTCAAACGGCTGGACCGATTTTGTTAAAATTTGGTATGGAGGTAGCTGGTACCCTGGATTAACATACAGGCTACTATTTACTTCGAAAATATCTAGCGGGTAACACCGCAGGGCGCAGCTAGTATAAGCTAAAAATCTTTGTCTGCTTGTCAACCCTAACAATTGATGACACATCGTGAAACAATTTTAGTATTCTGCCGTAACAATGGTAACTACATATAATTGAAAATTAAATTCGATCAAAGCCGTACTAAACTAAATGGTAATTTGTGTTATCGATTCCCATTGTTATAAATTAGTTATCGGTTCTACGTTTTCGTATATATTGAGTATAATGACATAATAATGTCGTTCTTCTGTTACCATTTCTATTTCGTACACCATTCATATTCGTTAGCATTATAGTGCGTGAAAGCTGAACCAAAGTACATTTTTATAGTATAATTGTGGCTTCCCACGGCGTGATAAACCACGTTTTAGAACTTAAATCAAGATACCTACTAATTCATAATATATAATTGTGTAAAGTATATACTATTTACATGAACGTATTGTGGGTAATATAAAATAGTAGCTAACAAAGAGACGTTAATGATTACTTAAACTGACACTAAGTAATGATTTCACGCTGAAAACCTTTACTTAGTGATAGTTTAAGTAATAATTAAATGTCTGAGTTCGGCGGTACGTATCATAATGATAAGTTCTATACATACGACATATTAGAGATTTTCAATCACACTAATATTATAACGTTGAAAGTTTGTGAGTGTGTGTTTGTATGTTTGTTACCTATTCACGATCAAACGGCTGGACCGATTTTGGTAAATTTGGTATGGAGGTAGCTGGCACCCTGGATTTTATCGTGATAAAAAGTAGCCTATGTGTTAAAATAGGCTACTTTTAATTTCGGAAAAATGTAGCGGTTAACACCGCGGGGCGCAGCTTGTTGATAATAATCAGAATATATTGTTTAAGTAGGTCAAAATACGATTAAACAAAGCTACCATTCTCACCACACATTTGCGGAAACATTTCTAGAGAACTTAAAAAGCATTAATAAAGGGATACCACTGCCGAGCAAGATTAGCATATCAAAAGCCACATTGCCCGGTCTTGGACGGGACAAAGCCAAAGAGCGCGGAAAAAACGGTGCCGCAAAACTGTGACGTCAGTGCGCCTTCAAAGGCGTAAGTACTCCAAAGTACTTACGCCTTTGAAGGCGGTCGGAAAGAAGTCGGCTGCAACGATTTTGCGGCCACGTTGCAACGTCATTTAAATCACTTAAGACAATTAGATTCAAGCGATTTAGTCTGAGATATTCTATTGTCATCGTTTGTCGTTTTTCCTCGGATTTGGAGGTTTTTAGCATTTTAATATACGGGAGGGAAGTATTTGGGATGGATGGATTGTGTGGAAGGAACATGCTGGTGAGAGGGATAAGATTTTTTTTTTGTTAAAACAGAACATCGCCCACACTAGGAATTTCTCCTGTATCGTGCGTGTGTTTCACAAACATGTAGGTAATATCACATACACAAACACTCAAACCCGGGACAATTCATCTGCGGATCGCACAATTTTTTGTCCCGCACGGGAATCGAACCCGCAACCCTTAGTAGTAGTAAGTATTTTATTGGCACAACAAAAACATAAATACACTCTTAGTGCAGCAGTCCAATCGCTTAGCCACTGCGCCAATCGAGTCGTCAAAGATGATTAAATTATTAACTCTTATTTGTAAACTGGACAAGTTTGGGCAGCTTTTAGATATATAACTACCGCGCAAATTAGCTATTCTACAACGTTAAGCAACACTTTCTGCAGTTGATAATAGGATGGGTGACCGTTCAAATTAAAATCATGGCAATCCGTGCTTCGGACGTACATGTATGAGTGTTTAGAAATAGAGAATGCACCATTTTAAATATTAATTGGTTAGGTTAGGTTTGGTTCCATCATTTTTCAAATTTCCTTTATCAATTTAGATTCAAGCTTAGCATGTGCAACATGCTAAAATGGCATCAAAAGTCATATTGATTGGTAAGGTTACTAGTAGTGAACGAGGCAGATTTGGCTCGGGCGATTGCATTGCATAAGAACAATGAAAATTATTTTTATTATTATTTTTCAGGTCTGAACAAAGAAGAATGAGTTCTAATATACAGGTTATTTCAATCTATGTTGTTTTATAATTTTAAACCTACCATACTTACTATGTTAAAAACTTTTGTGATGGTTTTCGGAACTTATAATATGCGCAAGTTCATAACGATAAGACTCAAGCTCGGACAAAGTATTAACGTTACTCGTTCAATATTATAAATGTAGGTACCTACTTTCTTAATTAATAGACTGTATTATCATTATTTACGTAAAAAGAGAGAATAAACCAAATAATTAAATATCTTGAGATTACAATTTACATAAAATATTACTAATCTACTACGGTATCTAATTTTACGAAAATTGGCCTGAGGTAATGTTTAGTATAAGTTATTCCATGTATAATTTCAGTTTAGCTCCGAATTAAGATTAAATTAGGCCTCTAACGTTTATGGAAAATGGAGCTTTGATTAAGGTAAAGCCTATTACGCTATTAGCATAATATTTATTTTAGTTTTACTTTAATTGGATAATAGTATAGAGGTAATATTTCGTTTAATGGTGTCTTCTTACGACGCGTAATAACACGAGCCACGCCTGCGCCGAGACACGGCACGTTGCCGTGAGAAGGAGTGACTTGAGCTCGTTTCTATACTTGCATGCGCGTCAAAATTGCCTTCAGACAGCGTGGCCCGGTTATAACGCACTGTGAGAAGGAGTGGCTTGGACTGGTTTTTCGTACTAGCATGACTGTAAAAAGCGGAACCGGGCGGCGCGGTCCGTGATATAACGCACCGTGAGAACCCACCATAACATGAATCTAATTTGATAACTCTAATTATACTTGCTTGGGGTTATATTTAGTAATTTGATTCAAAATCTAAGTTGTGTCAGGCCATAATTGAGGGACTCTGTAGTGCATAGCACTGACTTGTATAATAAAAGTTTGCGAGGGTACTGAGGTAAGTTCAGTTCGCGACCCTAGCTCATCAACGAGGACTCCGTTTGAGTCTGTAACTATTCGTGCTTTCCCGAATAAATAGGTACCTTGGCACTACCAGGGAACAGTAAAATCTAAATTAACGCGACCGAAGCTGCGGGCAAAAGCTAGTATATTATAATTGGAAATCAGCGAGGCATTATAAACAAAACAAAATCGTTTGTTTTTAATGTTAATAAAACATCCGGAAGCACCGTTTTTCATTATTTGACTTTTTTGCTTTTACGACTTTATTGTTCACCAATGCTTTGTATGTATTTCCTCTGTGATGTTTATTAAAGAAAGCTTGCTTTGATTGGATCGCCGCACATTCAATTTTATTTATTGTTAAATAAATTCATTTGATCACTTTTCATAATGAACAAATAACTTAATGGCATTGAGTCCGACTTTGTACTGAAATGTGCATTAAATATATATAAATAAATAAATAATAACCAGACTCGGAAACTCGGAAAAAAGTTAGCTTACTTAGGATCATTTATCATGTCTTTTTTTAGTTTTTAAATACATAAAATTTATTTATAGAGACAGATTAAAATTCCCTTCCGTCAACGGAAAAGCAAGTCGACGAATTTATATAGGTACCTACCAGCTATGGGCTTTGATTGGCATAATCGTAAATGGCAATATCGCAGACATCAGCTTGTCTGTAAAGTTTATGCTTGTTTGTATGTAATCGGTAATCTATGAAAATATTCATCCGATTTTCAAAATTCAATAACCAGTATTTGATTATACATATATATTTATTTATAATTAAAAAAAAACGTTTGTTTGTTTGTATGTAATGGGTAATCTTCGAAAATATCAATCCGAATTTCAAAATTCATTAACTAATATTTAGAATGTACCTTTAAGATGGACCATAAAAAATTTCTGCACATACGTTGCAGGCATTTGCTAGTAATTTATTTTTCTATGATTTTTACCAAAATATTAAGCATTCTAATTAGGTATCGCGACCCTTCTCCCTCTAATAACATCTACGGGACCTTATGTTTTTAATTTGTCCGTTACAAATTTAATTAAATTCAAAATTAACACAATCCCGCTGTAAGCTTTTGTATTCGCCGGTAAAAATAACCATTGTTATTAAATATTTTTCCTATATTAATTATAATTAGTAGTAAGCGTTTTTTTTAAAGAGACAATAAAAAAATACCCCTCGTATTTTACTAGCATTAGAGAAACTATCTCTTATATTTTATCCTACAGCGGAGTTACTATGAGTTTGCATTGCAGCACCCTTAGACAAATGGCATATTTTATTCTATACCATTTGTATTATCATTATCGTATGGTTTATGAACAACCTAGCGTCAGAGTTTAAACCGCTTGTAGACTAGATACTGACAAAGCATTACACACCGTTGAAAAATCTCTCAAGTGTGCCGGTTTTATTACGATGTTTTCATTTACCTTTTTTAGCAATTGCGCGTGCCGAGCGTTTGTACTTGGGACCTTTGACTTGGCAGTCCAACGGTTAAACTAAACGTCATCTTGCTACCACATCGGAAAATTACCTGAAGTGCAAACTCATAGTAACACCGCAAAACTCTTTGACATAATAAAAGCTTTTCATAATATTGTATAGAAACTTTAGCATCCCCAAAAATGCGAACAGTAACGCATTAAGTAGGTATAGCACCTCTTTTCTTCACAAGCGTAAAACCACCATTAAAAAATTACAATGGCCAAATCAATACACTACCAATTTCTTTCATGTAATATTTTGTTGAAAAGGGGCTTTCTTAAAACGAAATTCCTTTAACAACTGTGGACCTTCACGAACCGTTCCAAAATTAGCATCTCTTTAGCGGGATTTTATATCAGAGATCTTGTAAATTGGTTTTTCTTGAGTCGCCCAAGCTAGCCGATAAGACTTAAGAACTTCTCTTGTCTTATAGAACTTTTTTAGGATGTATTTTTAGTAGTAATTAAGTTGACATCACTTAGTTTAAGGATTTATTTCATTAAGACAACCTTTTGGTCCTCATTTGTTGAGTCTAGCCACTTAATATAATAAATATATTAAAGTGTTTGTTGTTTCATTACGGCCACAAATGAAACAAAATAATTAAAAAAATCGCCATTTCAGCTGGTTTTTGGACTTAATTTAATTTTTTCTAATCATTGTTCCTTTATTGTTTCAGGTATGTAGACGATAGCTGTAGATAATGTAAAGATTGACGGTTACTTTCACCTTCATCCTGCCATCAAAAGGTAAAATTCATTTGAGGCTTTAAATCCAAAAATCTCAAACAATGAGAACCATCTTCACTAAATAGGGTCCTTAAATCAGCATATTCCAAAACTCTTTTTCGTATCAGCATGAGCCAATAGCAACACGGAATAGGTCATGCCGTGGTGTAGAGATTGGTCAGTCAACAAGGATGGTAGCGAGGTTGACAGTCCAGGATATGCCGGCCGAACTTTAAGTATGGTCACTCGTGGAGGCTTTCTACTTGCACCCCATCCCAAAACGTATTATGTTAATTAAGAAGCAATTAAATGTCAGTGGTAAGTACCGTTCCTTGGAAAGTTTTGCAACAAGCTCTTTATTTTAGAAGTTGTGACCCAGATGCCACTTCAATTAAATTGACTTCGTGTTTGAGTTTCCAGTAAGGGTAATTAATGACCGGGGCCAACAAACACAGTTCTTGCATCTTAGCTATTTATTGTAAAACAATTTTGACGCTTATTTAGAAGGTAAGTGCCATTGAGTGTTAACAAAAAAGTATTATTTACATTGCTAACCGACTTTAAAAACATTTAAAGTGGGGAAGTAAAAGAAACAGAAATCAGCGCATAAAATATAGACATTTACAGACTTCTATTTTTAACTTTCGAAACATACTAGGTATTTTATATAAGTTTTTATTTTTATGTTTTACTAACACTAGCATTTTCTCCTGCATCGTGGGTGCGTTTCAGAAACATGAAACATCACATACACAAACACCCAGACTCGGGACAAACATCTGTGGATCACACAAGGTTTTGCCCCGTGCGGGAATCCAACCCGCAACCCTTAGCGCAGCAGTCTAATCGCTTAGCCACTGCGCCAATCAGGTCATCAAACACAAAGGTTGACACCCGTTTGCGGGTCGCGGTGAGGCGAAAGGCACAGTGACGATCCCCTCCCGAGTTAATATGTGTGCCCTTATCTATGACCTATAAGCGTCACCTAACCAAATGATCTCAACTGAGTGTAAACAAAGAAATTTAAATTACCGCTATATTGCTGTTTGTGTTGAATTGTGTTTGGGAGTTACAATACTTGTGTTCAAAAATATGTAAAAGTTTTGATTGTTTTATTTGGCACAATAAACACCGATACCCAACGCAAAAAAATTACCGAGCAAACAGATTGGCTTTTTGGAAATGTTATGCTTTTTTTTTGAAAATACAATGTGAACAACCCTTTTGTTGAATTAGTGGCCGCGAGCGTAACAGCTGAGCGTTAGGTCTTCGGTTCGAGTCCCACGATGTCCGGATTTGTGCACGGTTGAGGGCAAATTGGCTTTCATTCTATGTCAAAGGACGTATGATATAACTAGCGAAATGAATTGTGGTTATAGGTACTATACACATCTGCCTTCTTCTTCAAGTAATACAGGCGTAATAAAACCATTTAAATAAAAACATTTCTTGAATAATTTTCATTAATTACCAGCATTCCATATTTTAATAACAGTTTATGGAATTAAAAAGTAACTTTATTATCTGCTAGACACAAAGGCATTTACTTCAACCGTTATTTAACTTTAACTGAGAAAAAATTAGGCATAAATAGAAAGCTATTAAAACGTGCTTTTACTGAGAAGATAAACGTTAAATTCTTCATCGTACTTCACATTGGAATAATTCAGAAAATGTTCTGCAGATTTAAAGCAACTGTTAACACGATTGGTCTTCAACAATTTTCCTTGTTCCCTCTCCAATATAAACAAGAGAAAAGCGTTTTACCAAATGGTGCAATGAATTTTGAGTAGCTTGTTGACAGTTACAATTCTCAAAAGTGTAGTTTGAGCAGGAACTATTGTTGGTAGAAAATGTATTAAGACATTGATTTAAGAATTAATGACGTAGGCAAAAACAACTTGCCCCCCAGACAAGAGGCAAAACTATTAAAGAATAGACATCGAATAAAATGAAAAATATTTTGTGTCATCGATAACATAGTCGAAACATTCCTATATATACATTTATCATTCTATTCGATTTTTATTCGTTAAGCGTTTTTCACTTGTCTAGGGGGGCTGATGAAAAACTTATAAAAGAAGAAAAACAACACATTAGATTATTACGTCATTTTAACGACAAAAACCAAAATCATTATAGAAATTATACAGGGAACTACTATAGTGAATTCAATTTAGAAGTTAATTCAGTCATTGTCGATCAACAAAGAGTAGGTAAATATCACAGATAAGTACAAAAAAGAAAGTATTGAGTTAAGGTAAAGGAAAGTAAACGAAATAATTTCTGAATACTTAATACTCAAGGAAGCTATAATATACTATTACCAGCTTCCAACGCCTATAAACCATTTAGAATTGACGCCAAAAATCCAATAGACATGGTGAAAATACCAGCACATGACGGATATTTGTCTGCTAATATATCATGAGGAATAATTTATTGGCAATACCGCACGGCTACATAAGACACAACAACATCAGGATAGATCTTCCATCGCAACCATGATTAATGTCAGGAGATTTTTTATGAGACGTAACAGAAGATACGATGGATAAAATTGATCATTTTTCTCTTTGAGTGACAAAGAAGTTGGGAAATGTTGTGTATTGTAACAATAATATATTATGGTGGTGGAATGTGTTGTTCCACTATCTCGTTTGTCTAGTGGTTGCTGATCGCGACTGCTAAGCATGAGGTCCTAGGTTCGAATCCCGGGCCGGGCAAAGTGTTACAGGGTCTTTCTATTAGGTGATTCTATTAGTAGCAGCATAGAGTCTGGCTTTGTGCCCGGTTAATGGCAATAGGCCCCCCTATTAAATTAGGCCCTATAACATAAATGGCGTAATATGGGTGTTTACATCTCTACCTACCCCTTCGGAGAATACAGGCATGATGTTATAATTTTTGTTTATGTTATTTCAATTCGATGTTTGTCATTACATGTGTACTTTCAGCATTAAATATATTATTATCAAAGAATATAATAATAATTTATCTGAGAGGATCTCAAACTAATTTGAAAATGTTGTTCATTGCTAAGTTAATTTATTAAAGTGAGTTCAAAGTCATGTTTACTGAAAATCATTGACATAATTGAAATTGTACCCTATTCATTGATAACAATAGGATCGACTCCTACAATTACAATTAGGAATAATGGGGAACTTAGAATGTGTAGGTATATTTTCGGGAACGTAGCTTTAGTAGTAGGTAATACACCACCACCTATACATATCACAATTACTTACGCAATGAATATTATTTTTCCCTAACTTGTGGTAACTAGTGGAGTGTCAAGAAAACGAATCGTGAGACACAATAAAAACAAAACTACAAAATAGAATATGACTCGTATATTTTCCGTTCAAAACGAGTGCTTATGCGTTAGAGCCACTAAGAGATGAAACTGCGCTGCAAACGGAATACCACATAGCAATTCACGAATTTCGCCAGGCCACAGAGACATAAATCAGACTGGCAAGGAGTGAAAAAAATCACCAAGAGAATTTCACAATGTACAAGTAGTGATGCCATCTTGGTGCTGGAAAATTTAGGATCGAAAATAACCTTATTTTGAAAATTTAAAGAAAATAATTTAGAAATAAATACTTAGTATAAATAAATATGTAAAGGTTTTGTTCATTTCAATGGTCTTAAAATTAAATTCAAATAACACGTTGAAATGTTAACAATGTCTTAAAATTTGTTTTCCCATTTCAATACGAATTCTGTTTATCAGAGAAAAACTTTATTCAGCTGACCTTATTACTTGAAGTTCAACTTATTGGATTCGTATTTTTAGGAGCACAGTCTGCGCTACAAAACTTAATTTAGGTTATCACAAATTTAAAAAGACTCAATGTTAACAAGTAAAAGACGTTATTAGTAAAAAAAATGAGATTCATAATTATGTGATCAATCCAAAGCAAAATTGACGACCATGATCGTCTTTGATGTCAAAAATAATCTTAATTATGATGGTTTTTGCGAGTCGATATATTTTAAAATGTTATTTTTCGATCGTCTCCTTACCATATGACGTCCTCAAAATTTTCTTTATTCTTATAACTAAAAATCATTGGTTTGTTAATGAGCTATTTCTTACAGAGTGTGAGTAATGTTATTAGAAGACATTAAAATTAAGAAGAAATCAAAAAAATCTACCTCATTACTAGGAAAGTCTCTCTAAACTCCGCATTATGGTATCCTAGTACTCATGCTAGCTGCGGAGGCATGACCCAGGCCGAGCCTCTGCTGTTATTTTATTTTCTTTGTTCCAAGGGAACATGTTTTATGACTAGCCCACATTCATACGCCTGGCAATTTATCTTAAAAAAAAATAGGGCTTTTTACCGATTAATATTTAAATATCTACGTTCATTTTCCGGTTCGCCGCTCACGATTTCCAAAATAAGCGCTAGAATTGTATATTCCTTGGTATTATTTTACGACTTTTTACATTTTAAATTTTATGAAATTACGCATTGTTACGAATACTTGCTTATTTATTCGTAAGTTTTGTATGAAAGTTCTGGCATGTTTTAACATTTCGTCTTCTATAACATATATAATTAAAACTTGTTAATCTTTCTCAGCCACATTTTGAAACTTTCCAACGTATTCATATATCTTATTTATTCTCAGTGTTGGTATTTTACATAAATGTTATTAACTTTTGATTTCGCTAATCTTTTCTTGATTTACGAGGATGAATCCTTGTCGATAGTAGCTACAGCGCTTTAGTTCGTTTGACTAAGATCCCGGATGTTTTGTTCGGAAGTAGCTGACGTATCCAATCTTGATATATTGTAATTTATATATTTATTTACTGTTGGTTTGCAGTAGCGTTTGTTTACTTGCAGCTTTATTACTTAATGATAAGGCATTCAACATAAAATTGTTATTGGTGACATTTTACCGATATGCATTGTATATTATAAGAATACCTCTATACTCTTTAGGAAAGAATTCAAAAAAGAAAGTGAGATCTTTGTTCTGCAGTCTTCCAATCATGGCTAAAATAATACTTTCTAATACACTGCGCAAAGCACACAGTGCAGCAAATCAGATAAGAAATGACACAATTATTTGCCATAGCTTTTCCAAACTCGTTTCAAAAAGTGCATTTTTAGTTCCAAAACAACCAAGTTCAGTTCAAGTGACCTGCGCATCCTATGTTAAAATACGTCACGAAATTCGTGAATCGAGCACAAACACGACCGATTCAAAAACTCAAGGGTACAAATAAAAGTTGATCGGACGGCCGACGTAGCTTTGTGCATAGCAAAGCAGTTGAAAGCTGTACTGTTGATAAACGCGATTGATTGAGTACCCGAATATTTTATCATAATGGCCAACGCGCCCGTTGGATAGATGGTTTTGGGTGTTGCTTTTTATTTATAGTGTATCTTGTGGAGTCTAAAAGGGTAGAGTGACCATACATACTTAAATAGAGCCAAGTCTCTTTCTGTCAAGGATAATCTCCCACGGATTTTCGTTGTCTAGAATCCGAGCATACCATTTGCTTATAATAAAATTCCCACGTTTAGTCAAACTCGCTCTTAGAGTTTTTTGAAGTTCGGTTTAAAGAACTTTATTTCCCATTAAGACAATCGTCACTTACATGAGAACATAAAAATTTTATAATATCATATCCCGGTGCGGGTGAAAGAAAAAACTTAAATAGGTAGTAGGTAGTTTCTTCCTTTGTATTGTTGATGTTGTGGAGTTGTGGACACACGCATACGGTGTGGTCGACCCTGTTGCTTCACAATTTGGTTATTTAGCTGCCAAAAAGTGCCTACCTACATGACACTGCACGCAAAGGCCAAAGATGAGATGATACCTTCCTCAGGAGTTCCTACACCCACATTCCGCTCATTATAAGTCCCATACATGGCGAGCTTATCGCAGATCATTGAATCTACGCCGCCCGTTGCATTTTACGACGTGCTTTCCTGGTGATGACAGTGAATTGCATTCCACGGATGATTAGGATAGATTCATCAATTCTAATGTGGCTGAATTCGCTTTATGATCTACGTAACCATACTCCTGAACTAGTAATTTTAGTCATAACTAGCTTCTGTTTCTCACAAATTAGGTTATCAAAGAGGGACGCAGCATAGTCCGGCTTCAGTCTCTAATCGAAATGGTTATATTAATTATTCATGTCGTTTACTGGCGACACTGCAAGGCTTCAAGCATATTTCTTGCCTGACATACAGATGTATAAGGAATCTGATATTTAGAAGTAAACGGAGAAAGAACGAGAAATTATCGTGAAGCGTGAACACTGTGGATTAATTTCACTTTACGAACATTGTAGTAGGTACTAAACGCTACTACTGTATGTCTATCATGGTACCTACGCCTACGTTACCGTTTTATATAGGTATGAAGACGTATGCATTGGTTTACTATTTCCATTGAACCACATTCAAAAATATTACAGTGAAATATCAGTGTCACCCAACATTTTGGTGTTATAGTTGAATCAAAACCGACGCGAATTAAGTTACGTTAAGATTTATGAAAATCTAATAAATATGGCACTGATGTTCAACAGCTCGTGTCCTCATAATTAATTGGAGCTTGTTTTCCTTATCAGCCATACATTTTCCTCAATTAGTCCGGAACTTCGCTGACCAAACTGCACGTCCGTGTATCAGTCACGTTACCGAGCTAATCAAATTGTCGGTGCCAGAGCGCGTAATCAGGGAAGCTATAAAGATAACTCGGGAGTGCGACGCAAACATTACGCGGTATTAAGGCCGTTCATTATATCATCGCGAGGAAGATACTCAATGGATGCTAACCTAATTTAGTGCGTCGCTGAGGGTGCGTGGTACCAGTAATTGATTAGAGTTGGCTGGGCCGCGCCTGTTGGTAACAGCTGATTCAGGTGAATCGTTTATTCTCATTGGGTGTCTGCTTTCTGATGGAAATCAATCATTCTGAAAGCGTCTACTATTGAATTTAAGACTAATGAATTAAAGTATTATCCCAAGACCTCTAAAATATAAAAGTTGGATCATCCTTAAAAACCTAGAACATCTAGGTACTGATTTCAGTATTACCTATTGACATTGTTAGCGAAACTATTTGTATAAAGATAAAGATGTTTTATTTTGTGAAAACATGTGTGTGTATGATCACTAAAATGCTCAGAGGCATACTATTTCGCCCACGAAGGTAAGGGTCATATACAACGTAGCAAGCCTATACTTAGACAAGCCCAAGCCTAGAATCATACTAGAACCTCACGCCTAATAAGTATGTTGCTACCTCAGCATAAGAAAACAGCTCTTCTCTGCAACTACAAGTCATTGCTTACTTAGCAAACTTAGATGAATCAGACTAGAAACCTTCACAGTGACGTACATTTTCATCCATGTTGCATCTGGAGCGTCTACCCAATTAGCTAGTCTACAAGCTAATTGGCTAAACCCTTGGTCACGATAGCACGTAGAAGTTACAACTAACCAGTTTAGTTTGCTGACATAGTTTACAGTTTACCATAAATGCCATTAAACAAAGCAATGAAAATAGGGTTCCATGTTAAGCTAGGACGCGCGATATAATTTTGATCTGCCACTCGAGGTTATACATAACTCCATTCTAGAATGTGTGACAAGAGGTTTTTTCTCTACAGAAGAACTGTTATAGGCTAATGTTAAGTTACTTACAATAGGTTATCAGTACTTGCTATCTTAAACGCTTATCTTTAACCTCTTCTCAATTGTTTTACTCGGCCGTATCTTTTAGAGAAAGAAAACTGGATGGAATATCAGCCAAAGATTTTTTTTGTGGAGCCTAAAAATTTAATTGATTATATTTGCACTTAATCCATAATTTTCTTTCTTCTTTCATCAACCATGTGATTTTGCCACCGAGGTGATCTTTTGTCAAAAGCAATAAGGGCTCCGTAATTCAGTTACCACATTACATTATTAGATCAACGCCCTAAATTCATTTGTATGATAAATACCGCAGTCAAATTAAAAGCTTAGATCGAATTAAAATGAAGGCTGGTAAACAAATCTGTGAAATCCATTCAAACAAAATAATCTGGTTAAGCTCATAAATGTATTTGAGTGAATTAAAAAGGTTCATTTTTCGCACGTTTAAACCGATTGCGCGTTGGACATAACAATTATTACGTTTTTTTTTTTCAGAAGAGTTATACTAAGACTGCTATTGTTGGCTTGCAAGAAGAGAACCTCATCGAATACCTATAAGTAATTTCGACGCACCGGGCTGCCAATTTTGCAACCATTTATTCAACAGTTGACTGACACCACGTCCTGACCTGTTATTGGATAATCTTAATCAGTTTCCCCACGGAGTATGGTTGACCCTTGATAAAGTACTCTTACAACTTACACAATCATAAAATAAACTACCCGTTAACTTTAACAGGTAACAAAATCTTCTACACCTAAAGCTAGTGGCATGCAGGCAATTGTTCCCATAGTGCACCCTTACCTACAAGTGGGTCTTTTAGTGAACAAAGGCACACACAAAAGACGAAAGCCATCCGGGCTTATATGAACACTTTAAAGGCAATGTCAATCCATTAATGTTATATGTAGCTCTTTATTACTCACGATCTTCCCGCGACTTCGTCTACGTGGAAAAAAAAACAGGATTAAAGTTGTCAACACGGAAGGTCCAAAAATATTGGTGAAATTTAAGAAATCAGAGTCCCGGAAATTACCCCCTATATAGAAACAAACAAATTATACCTTTTTATAATATTGGTATAGACTTGGACAAGCTTTTATGTATATCTTAAAGACTGTGCCCTGAATTTAAAAAGATGTGTGTTTTGTTAAAAGATTATCTTGAATCTTTTTAGTTGAAACTACAGAGATCCTTATTTTGAATGGCGGACTGAAGGTGTTTAGTCTCCTCTCGAAGAATACCCTGTCTGATCCTTCCTTACACTAAATACAAAAGCCCACATCTTACTAAAAATAATCACTTACTAATTATACTTCTTACTAATTATAACCTTTTGTCTGACTTTACCGTTTCACCGTACTCGGGTTAAAATTTATACCAAAATTTTGGTCTGCAAAGCAGCTCATCACTGCTTAAGTACCTATCCCTTCGACGGTAGAACTCCAATAACCTAGATATTTCTTTTTTAGCATACATTTACTTAAGCTTCCCTAGCGGTATACACTAATATTATAAAAAAGTTTGTTTGCGAAAGTTTATGAATTGTGTCTTTGTATGTTTGTTACCTCTCATGCTCAAACGATTAGACCAATTTTGATGAAATTTGGTATGGTAGATAACAGCCTGGTTTAACACATAGGCTTAGGATATAGGACATTTTATCTCGAAAAAATGCAGCGGGTAACACCGCGGGTCGCAGCTAGACTATTAATATAAAGCGAACAATGAATACTTACACTAAATACAAAATTATAACGACAATAAATTTAATTAATACCAAAATAATCTCCCTCCGCTGTTTGCAAAGTAATTTAATCTTATATAGCCGTCAGATATAAATATGAAGCTAAAATCTTCAAGTTCAATTATAAATTGTCTGGAAGTTAGTTATCTGCTGTATCTGAGATAATACAGATGAAGCCGTAATCCTTTGTTATCAGAAAATCCCATCAAAGCCTATCAACATTAAAATATATTATGTAGGGAATCGTTAAATTTCGTGCAAAGGTCAATGCAACTGCTTTGACATATGTTTTACTGTTTACCTAATTAACGAGGTTAGTGGTATAAACAAGAGGGATTACCAGACCTCTTGGTCTCTATGATTTGGTCCTGTGTGTTCTAGACTGTAGAGATATTAAATGTCTATTTATAATTTTATATTTTGTTATTTTTGTATAGTATTATTGTATTTTTTTAATATGGGCCTTTGTTGCCTGAATCAAATAAATAAAAAATAAATAAATAATTACGTTTTAAGAGTTTCCAATCCTGCCTACGGGGATTACATACTAATGTTTTGTATCATATGAGATGACCTGATTGGCGCAGTGGCTACGCTAATGGTTCGATTCCTGCACGGGACAAAATTTGTGTCATCTGCAGATATTTGACCCGAGTCTGGGTGATTCTGTATGTAATTTTTCATGTTTGTGAAACGCACCAACGGTACAGGAGATCACTAGAAATCTAGTGTTGGGAGACGGTTTATTTAAAAAAGAAACGTATCTTAACTTGACCACCTTTTGTTACCTGTTCTAATTGTCGTTATTTAATCATATGCCAATGATAGTGACAGGTATAACTAAATTAATGGTTAAAAATTGAGAAACATATTACAATCAGTAAAGGGGTTATTTATAAACTAATTACCCATATCCCAGAGTATCTTTTTAAGTGATTTGTGACAGTGCCTTAAAATTGTGTCCACACCGCAGTTAATACCAGAAAGTGGTGAGGCAGCATGCGGGTAATGGTACGCACTTCCGTACAGAAATAAGCTATAGCTCGCGTAAGATAAAATAAAAGGTAAATTACACTAATGATGTGCCGAGTCTTAGGACACTAAGACTTCGTACCCAGTTACTGATATTCCGTCATTTCTGTCATATCCGAACTGAAAATTAATGGAACTAGTCCAGGAATCAATGATGATTAGGTGTACCTACCTTCTTTTCTTGGTGGGCTTATCTAAATAATTATGATTTATTTTTGTGGAACATTTTAAAGAGCGAGCCATAGCAAGTTAAACACAAAGATTATACATAAAGATTTTAAAACAAAGAAAGCTAAAGTTTTTCTTTCATTATTTTCTCATCAATCTCTAGAAAATAAACCAACTTGTTAGATTAAACTTAAGTTCCTAGACGAAGTACATAAAATCCTCACTGAGAGATTCATGACAAAAGTATCCATCTGAAATAGTTTGGTGACCTTGAACATTTCAACAGGTCAAGTGGCAACTTCTTTGAAAGATTCATGAATCCTTTGTGTGCTTAGGAATTTAGATTAGGGTTAGACTGTGAAATTTTATGCGTCTGGCACCCATTTTTTTAGTCAGTCATTGATGAAAATAGCGGGTACTGGCCGGGCGATTGGCTGCGAGTTAACTAGTTTCAAAAACAAATTTTGAAAGATTTTTGAAAGGTCTTCCAGAATGGAGCTTTTTAATTAAAAGATCGAGCACTCCATTCTAAATTTCTGGTGCTGGAGCAAAACGTCGGTAGGATAACATAACACGTATTATCAATCCTGTGTTTCCTGAAAGGGTACACAGCAGAAGCAGAGTACTTAACTCTACTTACTCAGAGTACTCTGCTTCTGCTGTATACCCACATTTCACCTATTATGTTATAGGTCCCAATGAAATAAGGCGCGAGCCTATTACCATCAACCAGACACATACCCAGACTCTGTGCTGTTACTGAGAATTGCCTAGTGGTAAAACCTAATAGCACTCTGCCCGACCCAGGATTAGAACACAGGACCTCGTGCACAGCAGTCCCGCTAAGCAACCACTAGACCAACGAGACAGTAGGTTGAATAATATTATGAGAGTCCTATTTAAATAACAATATAAATTATAACCGACTATACGAAACGAAAATATACGACTATTATCTAAAATTATAATCTAAGTCTAGACAAACTGTTCTAATTTTTATACTTTGTCGTCTGGGAAAATAGGGCACGCTGACACAGAGTCGAATTTTAAGTTGAAACTACCATTTTTGCTTGGTCTCATCTAAGAGGTTTGAGTTTTGAATTGTCAACTGTCAGTCAGTTAACAAAGATCTCAGACTCCGAGAAACTTTTAAATGTACAAGAATTTGCAGGTTGATCCACTGGTACGGCTGGTTTAAAAATGAAAAAAAAATGCAATTCCTTGGTCTGTGAGACAACGTTTAAGAAAATATATATAAAGACATTTCTATTTGTCTATAAAAAGCGTGATTTTATTTCTACATTAAGAAAAATCAACTTGTTTCTCAAATACATATTCTAATAGCTTCTATAAATAAATACCGCATTTTTGTTCGACTTGGCGGGGGCATTGCCGTGCCCCCAGATTTCATTTCAATACAAGTCAGCAAACAACGCAATATTATTCCGTTTATTTTTATTTAAGGATTACAATACAAAGTATTACATTGAAAAAGCACTGAATATTTTCCACCATCAATGTATGTAATAGAAGGTTAAATTTTTCGTATCATTAAAAAATACAGACCAATTTGAATGACAAATTCCCGTTGTATTTTCGGCACCAAAATACCGAAGCGATTCATTCCTTATTCATCGTCTGGCCCGGTTTACAAGCTCAGCAGCGATCAGCGATGCCTATAGAATACATATTTATATTTTCAAAATCGGCTGTAAGATCAAACATGCTTTTGTAATACCTTATTTTTTGTGAGAATTATTTATATATTTTATCTGGGTGCTACAGAAACAAAACTCAAGGTATTAGTAATAGAGAAAGAGCTTTCAGATGTACCTACGCCTTGTGTGACTTTGTGTGTAAAGAACGTAATGAAAAAAGATGAATGTAGAGTGTAGGTACATTAAAAAGATGAGGAAAAAAGGTTGGCAACTAATAAAAAAGGAAGGGATGGATTTTTTTAAATAATGCTCTAAATTGTCGAGCGGTGAAAAATGTGATAAGAAATTAATTATTAGACAAAGAGGTATGCGAAGACTGGATTAGCAACTATTGAGAACCTTCACTTTCGAAAGATTTTCTTAAAATTATTATAAAATTCTATCATTTATAAATCAAATCATATTTATTTCGCTTAAAAAGTAAAGAAATATTCCACATATTTTTCCTTGTTGATGCGAAAATGAAGGCGCAAAATAAATTATTTATAATTATTAAATCAGAACAGAAATAATATATGAAATAATATGTACCTTTAGGTGCAGTATTACGCAGTATATATACGAGTATATATAAAAAAAGAGCATTAAAATCTGTGATCAGAAATATATATAAGCTTAGCTTAACTCAGTATTCTACTAATCTACTCAGTACTGCGTCTTGAAATGAGACTGCACTGAGGTCATTGCTAACGACTTTACATGGCCATTTGTCTTCGCATTGGATTCGGTTCGCTAGCACAGTGATAGATCGCTATTGTTTGGATACATTGCTGGCCTCGACTGTACCGTAACTCGACGAACTAGTCGATGTTATACGTTACGTACCTAAGTTTTTTCTAAAAGAACGAAGCGTAGACAATTGTTTAGATACTAAATGAATACAATTGTCCTCATTTTAAAGAAACTTTTTTCTTATAATGTTGGACAGGGTGATACGTATATGTATAAAATAAGAGTGGTTATTATTCATCACATTGCATGGTTTAGATCCTAAGAGGATTCTAAAGGATGAAAAGGAATCCTAAAAGGATGCTTTACATAAAAGAGCAGATCGCACAAGGTTAACAAAACATTTTGTCGGTGACCTATTTCAGTAGGGTCACTAACAGAATTAAAGGAACTATAAAAAGCCTCTGTTTGCAGCGGTTCAAACGAAAGAAAACTAATTGTATTCCCATTTATTTTCACGCCCAAAATATTCCATCGTTATATAAGACTCTTCGTCTTTGATCTCGAGTGGAAGCCTACTTTTGTGTAGCTTTCGATTCACGCAACACACTTACTTCACCGGAATTGGTTTCGTCTACAACGTGTAAGGATATTTGTTGAGATTCTTTCAGAAAATCTTTAAATATGACTACTTCTTTCTTTTATTATTATGTTTAGAGCCTAACAAGATTGACACGTGGATTGAAGCAAAATTAGAGTTCTGAAGTAAATGGAAAGGTTTAACTTTTTTAGCTATTCAAAGATCATATTGTATTTAAAGAAAATATAGCTGATTGCTGTACGATATAGTAGTTTTCACTGTTAAAAATAGCACAGAAATTCTAAATTTTGATTTTAAGAATTCTTTAAATTCACATTATGTACTTAACTACATCAAAATGACTAAGCCAAGGAAATCCAAGGCAGTTTTGTTGGGTCTAGAAACTGCAGAATAGTATTCCAGAAGTCCAGCTGTTCTTAAAAAGAAAAATTATTTTACGCTAAATTTTTCTTTTTAAGAACAGCTGGACTTCAACCTTAAAATAAACATAGACAAAAATTAAGGTTTGTTAGAACATTCTTAAGCAACTTTCCTAGTTATATAGTTTCAACACTTTCTCACTTCGTTGTTACGTGGTGTCGAACAGTGTAAAATATTGCTAACTTCGTGCCAGCAATCCCCATCAATCATTTCTTTCAATTTTATATATTGAACAAGTAAGTTTTGTACATAAATCAGTGTGGAGTTGAAACAAATGAGTGAGTTTCAAATGATGGCACATGAAGTTGTTGATAGATTGTTTCTTGTAGAATCTGTTAGATGTTCTTACTTTTATCAGCTAAGAAAGTTTTGGTTTGTTGAAGCTTGCAAATCGTAAAAATATTCTTGATACGAAATTTCGAAATTGAAATTGATTTTACAAAGTTTGAACTGATTACTGTATTATTTTAAAATTAATTAAATGTATTAATGAAATGCGCCAGAGGTAATAATGAATTTATATAATTAAGAATTTGAAGTTTATTAATCTTATTGTAAAAAAAACTGTAATGTTTTTATAAGAAATAAAAGTCTTTGAACCGATACTGAATGATATTACGACCTGAATGGCGCAGTGGCTAAGCGATTGGTCTGCTGCGCTAAGGCTAAGGGTTCGATTCCCGCACGGGACAACAATTTGTGTGATACGTAGATGTTTGTCGAGAAACATCGAGTCGAGTAAGAGTCTGGGTGTTTGTGTATGTAATATTTCATGTCTGTGAAACGCATCCACGATACAGGAGAAATTCCTCGTGCAGCCCCCTTACCATGAACTCTCAAAGCAGGACAGTTTAAGACGTGTAAGCGAGACGCCGCATTACACTGCTCGTAGCGGCGCGCGGCGTCTTGTTTACTCATCATAAACTGTCCTGTTTTAAGAGCTCATAGTAAGAGGGTAGGGCGATTATTTGTAAGTTTAAAAAAAACATACTGTGATAGCTAGTCTTTGTAAGCATTAATTGCATTTGTACCTAGTGTTAGATGGAAAGATTTAGATGAGCCCCTTACGTCAAATGATAATAAATCATCTTACTAAACATGCCTTAAGTCGACATGCCTTCTTTTGTCATTCAAACATTTGTCAATATTTATAGGCAAGGTGTATAAATGTGCATGTTTTATTTATAATTTAACTTTACAACTAACAAAAATTGAGGGCGTCAATAGCGGTAATGAACGATGATCTTGTTAGTGTCAGAGATCAGATTATTCCTTCTAACGTCAATAAAAACCTTGGATATTTAACAAAAGGGGAAAACTAGTGACATTTTAAATCTTAGACATGAAATTTGTAGAGTAGGTTGGTATTTTTGCACGGAAATGTATGTAAATGGTATCAATTGTATGCCGATTACTTGTCATCACATTAGTATGTACTATGTTCCCATTTAGTATGTTCGTACTGTTAAGCCATTAACACCTTATAGTATCATCAGTGAACATGTAATGTCTAGTACATTGTAATTGGCGGATGCTGGATGAATATTTATTGCTTAATAGATAATTATCGTGCCGATCTCATTAGCATTTGGTATTATTACGAGTTAAGTAGGTATACACTGTGGAGTAGGTTAATAGTTGCAATAGTGCATAGTGCTACTAGTTTGACGTTTTGTAAGTGCTCTTTTGTAGCCTATATGAAATACAAACATTATGACTATGACTATGAATAGGGAACAAATTTTGGATGTAGCATGATTCTTTATTACATTTTTTTCAAATAATTTTCCTCTGAATCCCATCTTATTATTTTGATCAAGGTGTTTATGGTAGCAATCGATGAAATCTTGTGTATGTTGATGTTTTTTTTTCTTGTACCGATGGTTCTTTAACTGAACTATGTCATACAGTTTCCGCACGTTTTCAGACCACAAGAACGAAGAAAATTTTAATGATAAGCTAGCAGTAGTCTTTCGTAAGCATGGGTACCTATTTATAATACCTATAGTAACACTGACTGTGCGCAAAGCAGACAGTATAGTTTAACAATAGCCATGCCCCATATGTGGGTCATTTCACTGGGAAAGGGTAAAGTAAATTTTGAATGATAATAAAATACACGTGCATATTTCAAAATCTTCAATGTATCGTTTTAAACTAAATATTGGTTCGCATTGTTTCCACAAGGATCATTTAATTTGCCCGCACAATCAGCCTTACATTGGAAACCACATGTTTAGTCAAATTAATTCAATCTAATTACGTTAGCGTTAATGACCTAAATGGTCATTGAAGCATTTGTTTATATACCTAGTTTGATTAAGTATCAATTGTTTAGTAAATAATAAATAACAAAAACTTATCACACTAAATTATAAAGGCGAAAGTTTTTGAGTGTGTTTGTGTGCGTTAGAGTGTTTGTTACCTCTTCAGGCTAAAAAGGCTGGACCGTTTTGTTAAAATTTGGTATGGATGTAGCTGACATCATAGATTAACACGTAGGCTACTTTTTATCCCAAAAAATGTAGCAGGTAACACCGTGGGGCGCAGCTAGTCATATAATAATCTCGTAAAAATACAAATAGTTGTCTCTTGTGTTATATGCTATGCTATGCTTACGCTTTGCCTGTTACTCTTAAAAGGGTTCCTACGGTAAATTTTTAAACATATCGCCATGCCTGTATTCCACGAAGCATAGGTAAAGGTGCACATATATTATCCCCTCAATTTGCCAGTTATTTTATAAGTCTCAATGTAATAGAAGGCGAGCATATAGCTATCAAGTGCACAAATTTTTGTACCGTGCTGGGATCGGACCCGCAACACTTAGCGTAGCAGTCCAATCAGGTTGTCTTCACCATTGGTTTACCCGTGGCACTGTAGGTGTATAGCGAATATAAACGCGAATCCCTTTCGGGATTACATGCCCGATTGTACCAGCAAATGTGTTCTTTTATGATTAACGTGCAAATGCTGCAATCTGTTAAAGTAACGCCTGTTAATGAGGGCTCTGCACATATTGACGTAAGGCTCCACGCGTCCTTTATCAATGCTTTAGCGCAGACCGTGATAAGCTCGTTTGGCAACAATACGTTATACTCGTATATTACACAGTAAATAGTAGTAGGTATATTATTGTAAATTTTGCAGTAGCTTGCAGGTTTATTTATGTTTTAGCACTGGGTTGCGTGTGAAGTTTGGGCAATGTATTAGGTACGAGTCCTTATTGACAATGTGGTAGTAGGTAGACGGTGGCACAATAAGTTATTGATTTTCGTTTAAAACAATGTTTATGAAACAAAAAAGTGCTGAAGAACTGTCATCATCCATAGAATATCTTCCTTCGTTTCTTGTCGTGTTTGTTTTATAAAGTCTTGCAATTTTCTATCAATACATAATATTATTAAACTAGCCAGGCTGCTCAGTTCCTTACCAAGTCGTGATCACGTATAGACAGGTACCGTGCAACCGCTCGCCACGTCCCGACGTCCGTGTCAGCCATTACCTTGTTATATACCATTAATTTTATTACGTGGATCTACTGAAATCCGGTTTTAGGTGAAATGGCGATTCGAAGTTAAAAATATAAATTTTAGAACATTCTAACTGCAAGATATGTCGGGTAATCCCAAATGAACACGTGAATATTCAACGTATTTAAGTAATAATATATAATAACAACTCCCGCCCGCGACCTCGCTCGCGTGGATTTCGAATGTAGCCTATAGCCTTCCTCGATAGATGGGCTATCTAACACTGAAAGAATTTTTCAAATCAGACCTGAGATTAGCGCGTTCAAGCAAGCAACCAAACAAACAAACTCGCTTTATAATATTGTAGTAATAGTAATTTTAACGAGTATTTGATTCAAGAGACTACTTTCTGACATTCTGACGTTTTAATTGTTTCAACATTAGGTTTTGATGTAATGTTATCTTGACCGAATTTCGGTATAGATCTCAGCTGAGACTAGCTACGCGGGAGATATTATCGTGCAAAATAAGCGCGCAAACACAGTTGTACTCCATATTCCCTCACTCTCTGATACGTCCATGGTTGCCGCGCTATATGAAAATGTGAGCTTTAAATTGGCTCGCGCACCAAAACGCAGGTTTGCCGCGGTCGAACATGGCTCGCGCGGCAGCCGCGAGCAGTCGATACGCGGCTTTATACTGGTGGGACGGTAGATCGACACGACCGAAAATAGATCAGGCGCAGAGAAACGAAAACTGTCTGTTCACGAAAACTGTCAAATGCTTATCCATAGTAAAATAAAGAATACCAAAGATAAAATAAATAAAACCTTATATCCTATAATACCTTTCAATCCACTAACACACATGTCTAATGCGACAAGCAAAGTATTAGCTAAAGGAGCTTTAGTGTAGCTATTAAGCTTGATGCATTGCTTCCTGGTTTCAGCGGAAATAGCTCTAGATGGATTGCAGCTGATTCTGGAAAAGTCAAACGATATATCCTAACCTTTAAACGGTAACAGAAACCTGATTTATAGATGGCTGCTCTTGTAAAACGCATTATTTGTAAATATTATTGCTCTTCAAAAAATTTAAAAGCCCATAAATGAACCTGTTCTATGGTCCTGGCCTATAGGATCCATGTGAATGACTATGCGGTTGACACCTTTTCTATCCCAGTGTTATAAGGGGCGAGCCCATTGCCATAACATCACATTAGCCTATTGCAGTCCACACCTGGACGTAGACCTCCCCCAGGTTATGCCACAAGGCCTGCTCTCCCGTTTTCGCCTTCCAGTCACTATTGCCATCATCTAAGCTTAAATTTAGACTCCGAGCTGCTACTGAGTATTACCCTAGTTACACTTAGCCCGACTCGGAATTCGGATCCAGGAACTCATGCTCAGCGGTCGCATTTAACGTCGTTGTAACAAATGGACGTTAAATGCGATCTATATACGCCATATAATCATCATCATCAGCCGGACGTCTACTGTTGAACAAAGGCCTCCCCCTTAGATAAGGGGTGGGTTGCCATAATCCTCACGCTTGGCAGGCGGCTTGGGTATCGCAGTATTGGTAGTGAAGTTACAAAAGACGCTGCTGCCTATTTTCTGGATTGGCCCTTAGTCGCCTCTTACGACACCGACGCGTCGGTGTCAACGGGGTGATCAATTCTAGGCTGGATACCACACGGCATATAAACACAACTAGTATATACTACGCTTGACTAATTACTGTTTTGAGCTGTGTTGAGTCTGTCTAACAAATTACCTCATGAAATATCTAATAAGCCCAATATTAGCTAAGTTCGTCGGCGCGTTACCACGGCAGCTATATGACGCATCTGTCGACATCAGACACTTATTTTATCTCCATGTGATTTATGGAAGTATTTTTCATGATGTTACATTGTAGTTGGATCTTTATCGGCATGGGATAAGGTCGTAATTCATTTGTTAAAGATGCGATTAATTATGACCGAGGATTTATTTTTGGTGTCAGTTCTGATTGGTTGGGTAATAAAGTACGCAAGTATAATTTTTGTCGAGAAATTATAAAATGTATACATTTTTGCATTTTGTCGTTCACATTATCGATCGCTAAGGTATGTTTTGGATAACGTCAGTCCTTCACTATGACTACCAGAATCAAATACTATCTACTCTTTCACGAATTCGAATTTACACTTTAGAAATATGTCGCAGCTAGCTGCGTGTTGTAAGTTGTATCCCGCGGCGTTACCCGCTAAATTTTTTCGGGATAAAAAGAAGCTTAAATGTATATCAGGGCATCATCTATATCCAAATTTTATCAAAATCGGTCCAGCCGTTTATGCGTAAAGAGGTAACAAACATACAAACAAACTCACATATTTCGCCTTTATAATATTAGTGTGCCCCACAAGGTAAACAACCCCTCTACCAGCTCCTTAGAGGATTACAGGAGCGATAATAACGTACTTGTATGAGATTAATGTTTCGTTCGACAAAAATAAACCGAACACAGCACAACATGATTTTAAAACGAACACGGAAATATCCCTTCGTATATTGACAATTTGCTTTTCAATAGCATTAAATTTTTCATTAACAAAGTTTCCAGACAAAGCGGAAAATTGCTTTGATGTAAAGTATCTGTATCATCCATGCAATTTTTGTTGATCAACGTCCCTTGATGTGGTGTTATAGAAATAACACCCGTGTCCTCAGAATACAGAACAACTCGTGTCATCCAACAATGCTTTTTGTATGATTGCTTCGTTTTCATACAACAAAGACAGCGAGACATCACTATTGATATTATTTCCACGAAAGGACTTATTATCGAGAACAACGGTCTCTATTTAAGTTGTTATTTTTTCGTTCGTGGAGGCTCTCCTATTATACCTTCTAGTATGTACAAATAAGTACATATCCCAAATGTTAGATAATATTAATCTACAAAAAACTGCTACAATTATCATCATCATTAGCCGTAAGGCGTCCACTGCTGAACGAAGGCCTCCTCCTTTTAGAAGGGGGGTGTTGCCATAATCCCCACGCTTGGCAAGCGGCTTGGGGATATCTCACCTACAATTATACCCAGGTAAAATCTTAAATCCTCTCAATGTAATTTGCATCTAATTGCCAACTTTGAACTTGTGAACTTTGAGTATAATATTTTATATAAGCATTTTAACCACTATTTGCCGGCAATATCCTCGAAAATTCTACAGCTTGACAATGCATTAAAACTTTAGAAATTCCACGGAAATCTTAACTTTAACTGTCCTTCGCAGTATGAGCAAATACAAGCTAACTTTAGCATGGGACTTAAACGTACAATTTTAATACACTATTATTTTAAGCGCAAACCTGAATAAGATGCAGTCATCATCCGCAAACTTCAGTCACTGCTCGGTATGGACCCCTCTTCGTTTGTGCCAATGACCAGGTCATAATGCCAGCCTCATCCAGGTTCTACCTACGTTAACTACGATGTCATCTGTCCATCTCGCTGCTGGATCTTCTCGCAGTCCTTGGATGCCATGTTGAAATAATATGAATTAGCAATCTATGTACAAGTGCACGAAAATCGCACAGAGAAGGCGCAGCGCGGAAGAAAGCAGTCGCGCTCAATGATCACTAGACGCACAGGCAATGGCATGAGGTTCGGGTTTTGAAATTTTTTAAATCCCGGGTCGGGAAACGTGTGTTGTGGGTTTTTTCATTAACTATTTCTTAGTAGCAGCAACAGGCTCGCCACGAAGCAGTCTAAAATGAATAAAACCAACATAACCTCTAAAACAAATACAGATGTAATATAAAGCAACAGTAAAATAGTATGATCGTTAAGTTTTGGTCAATTTATACAACATTTGCTGTAATTAAAGTTATATTAGGACGTACGGATTATATGAAGCGATCATGTGTTACCTCGGAATAAACCTCGACCGTAAATCTGTTGAGATTTATAGGCGATTCAAATTTTAACGTTTCTTTATTATACCTGATGTTATAGTTTAATGTGTTTTTAAAATCATAGCGCTTTCAATATGATTTTATGGAAAAAAGTAAAGTTAAGATTAATTTTATTCTCGGCAGTGGGTTTTGATAGAAACTAAAAACTCTGTGTGGTGGAGTCATGCTTTTATTTACAAAATGCCAAAAGAAGCAGTCAAGCAGCTGATACTGCTTCTTTGGGTAATAAAGTTATATAATGTAGGTAAGTATGTATATCACAGTTTTTGTTCATAATCGAAGTTCAGTTCGCGTAATGTTCTTTAATTAAATTAATAAAAAGTAATATTTAAAAAAAGTATATGACATAACTGTAGAAAAATATATATAAAAAGCAATAACATGAAACTATTTTTGAAGTCTATTTATTATCGTAGGCGCCTTATTTCCTACAGTCTATCTATGCATTTAGTAAATTGGTATATTTATTATCAGTCTAACAAGATTATTAAAAAAAGATATAGCTTAATACAGGGCGTCCCAGACCAGAGGTTAAATGAAAATTTAACGTCAAAAACCGACCAGACTTCCATCTTATAATAATTTCATTAACAAATTAAGTGGCAGCCGTAATGACGAGCGCCCTCCGAGGCATCCGCTCAAATATTCAGCACTGAACTACTTAGATATAGTAAAATAACAATTAGGACCGAAACGAGTTTTATCAAAAAACTATTTTTTTGTACTTTTATAAATCCAGTGATATTTAAACACTGATTTTCATAAAGTACTAGTCAAAGCACAAGATTACGAGAGTGTGTTACTTTACGTAACTTGTTTCTAAACGTAGCCCCATCATAATATAGGATGCTGCCAGTCTTATGGGCGGGCACGTTACCAGTTGATATCGAACGGATCAATATTATGATGTTTTTTAAATGTTTATGTTTTTGTATATATATATTATTTCTTGTGTGTGTTAGTTTTAAAATGTAAATAATTGTAAAAAGTGTATTACATATATAGGATTATTCCCTGCATTGCTCGGGGATCGAACCAACAATCCTTGCAGGCAAATAAACCACTGCTCAGCTAACCCTTTTAGCAACGGCTTATTACTTTGTCTTTATAAATAATAAAAATGTCAGTCGCTATACTATTCCTTGCAAAAATGGCGTTCACATCGGTTACTTTTGTAAACAATGCAACCTTACTTTATCTACGTAGGTATGGTGCATCGATTCTGTATTTTGTTTACGTTTGTCCGTCCGTTCAAGTGCTTATAACTCTAGAACCGCTAACTCCATTCACGTGTTTAGATTTCCATTCCGCATCTTAAGACTAATAAAATTGCAGGCAAAGCAGACGCTACAGTCAGTTCATAATATTTGTATGTACAAATCTCCCAGCCATTGTCTGTACAGAATTTCCCTAACCGAGATACCACTAAGAGGTTACCCTCTAAGCTTTCAAGGTTAACCTCGACCACAATGTAAATTATTCCACAGTATTCGTAATCCAACCAAGGATTACAAAGATCAAGGGAACTTCTGTTTATTTAGCTTCATGGATTTTCGAAGTTTAAAATAGAAACTTATGTAATCTCAGTTAAGAAGTTCGGGTTTCATATTTGATAAATGGGTAACCCGTTCACTGTTTACGGTAATCTTGGTTTAACCATGGATTATTCTATGAATCATATTATGATTCAAATTAAATTATGGTACCTATATTAAATTATAATAGATTATTATTATTAAGCTGAAGAGTTTGTTTGTTTAATTGAACTGAATTGTTTAAATTATTAAGGAACTACTGGTTCAAATTAAAACAGTATTTTTGTGTTGGATAGTCCACTTATCGAGGAAGGACGAAGTCGCGGGCGTAAGCTAGTTGTCCTATAATATTGTAGTGTTGTGGGAGAGTGGTTTGATTTCTGTTTCGGAACCGTACGACTTCAATTAAGCTCTACTATCTTTGCACCTTCTCATGTTTCTGGATTAGCTGCTGTTACTGCTGCTGCTGCCGCTGATACCCTAAACAGCATAAATATAATAAATTGATGACAAATGGTTTTTTGAGTCGTTTGGGGTCGGAACATTTGGACCGTAGTGTTCGAGTTCTCGAGCTCTGTTTAAAGATAAGATAAGATAAAACTTTATTCGTGAAACATGTGTAGGTAAAAGGTGTTACATATAATAATATTATGGAATAACATTCTCTGCCAATAGGCATACAAATAATACATTTATCATACAATTTACATTACAAGTAGTTATTATGGAACAAACATGATGTCCATAGGTATGTTACTCGTGTAGGCTCATTACCTTCTTTGTGCTTCAAAGTTAGATTTTTAAGCCCAGAATCTAAATATTTATCGTAAAATGATATTAAAATAAGAGAAGGATGTTAGAAACAGAGTACAGTGAAGATTACTTACAAAGCTACTCTTAAGTAGCTTAGTCTTAACTAAATAATTATATTTTCCCTATTAGGGCTGTGTTGCTTGCGTATGTATATTATGTAGACTTGCGGTTTTAACTGCGCTTGCGCGTTGCGGAATTCGATGACGTCACAGGGATGCGCGTGAAGTGAATGTGTATCGGACCGATATTAAATAATTCCACACATACCGAATACCGTGTTTCGATTGTACACAAAAACCCTCAAATATCTACTTAAAATAGTTTTGTTACTTTTTTTCCTGTTATATTACAGGCAGTTTTTTCGAGTTTGTCCCTCGCAGCTAACTCTGCTTATAACCTAACAAAGACTACACTAAAAAATTAACAGTTATATATAAATTGATGACCTGATTGGTGCCGCGGCTTAGCAATTGGACTGCTGCGCTAAGGGTTGCTGGTTCGATTCCCGCACGGGAGAAAAAATTGTGCGATCCGCAGATGTTTGTTTTGAGTCTGGGTGTTTGTTTTTGTATGTGATATTTCATGTTTGTGAAACGCACCCACGATACAGGAGAAATTCCTAGTGTAGGCGACGTTATTATTTAATAAACTAAAACCTTAAACTAACTTAAATATCAATTTAATCTCTCGTCTGCACAGTAAAAGAACCGTAAAAAATCATTTCAGTTTTTTATAACAATAATTTTGTATAAATTCTTTGACACGTAATTAGGAAGACCAACAAATTATGGTTAAAAAGGTTTCTTTTTCCGCAAAGCTCATTATATGTCCGCTTCACACTCAAAAGGCTGATTAAGTATTTAATTAAAATTAATTACTCAATATTGTGGTACTTGTCATGTTTAATGATGGACGCTGTAGTCATAAATTAATAATTTGATTCCACTTTGGGGACAAAGTTTCGTTAGTTAACTTTTCAACGCCATGGTTTTTAAAATTAGTCATTAATATCGCGTAGCATCCTTGGGGTTAAAAGGACGGATCACGTCCGGTACACCACGCTACGCTCCAAAACACGCATACCCGACGTAGGAACAACAACTGTCAGGCTGATGTGTAATTGGGCCGGCCACATCTGTCGTATGCACCCCAAGAAGTGGGTTAACATCTCCACCAAATGGTTTCCACAAGACGGAAGCCGGAGACGCGGCAGACCCAAACGGAGATGGTTGGACGATTTGGACGCCTTCCAAAGCGGCTGGCCAGAGCTAGCCAAGGATAGGGGGAATTGGAAAATCAGGGGAGAGGCCTTTGCCCAGCAGTGGGAAACAATATAGGCTATTGAAAAAAAAATACTATGCGAATTGATGTATGTTTTGGTTAAAGACATGTTGGAATTTCCACACTGTATGTTTCCGTATTATGTAGTTGTTAGTAAGTATATTTACGTTTTCCTTATAAAAACTCTTTCTTTTTGGAAATCTGTCTCTTATCGCAAGGTGCGATTACAGTCGTTTATGCTATCAAATGGGGAACAATCCTGAGGTTATTTAGGCGTAATGTCGCAGGTCGAATGCCACCACATTATTTCACTGATGTGTACAATTGTCTATTCAGCACTTTTTAATAAAAATAATAAGGCGTAAGGGTACGTTCAGATTGTATCAAATGAATTTCCGTCGCCTCTACCTTTCTAGAACTAAGCGTGATTTTATTTTACTATAATAACTTCCGTGAGTGTTATCCATATTATTTACTATATATCCCGGTTATACTCACGTGTGTCAGTTCGGCTCGCGACTCCGCCGCGTAACCAGCTTATGAATAAGGGCTCCGTTCGAGTTCGAAACTAGTCGGGCATTCCCGAATACACACGTGAGTATAACCGTGATTTTATTTTTCTATGTGTGACAAATTTGCGCGGGTATAGAAACCAAAATCACATCATAAATGAAAAAGCCAAGAACCAAACCACTTAGCTATAAATCACAATATAAATAAACCAAAAACATCTGATTCCTAATAACTTATTCAATATTAACATAATTTCATATTCTGACCACTCAGCGAGGAAAAAACGCGAAAAACTCAATATTAAAATGAATAAAGTATTGATACGCAAATGAAGGTCGATGTAGACGATTTGAGCCGTGAAGTGAACGTAATAGTCGGTAAAAAAAAGGTTTATGATGCTTCTTGATACTTGCGGAATATTCGGCAGGTGGCTTTGCTTTCATTTGATTTTCAATGGCACTCTCGAGCATAAGGGATAAGCTATTTTTACCATGCGACCCTACGGCATACTTCTTACAAAATTATAATTTGTTTGCCTAAATTACCCGGAAGTTTTGGCTACTAAAACTTGGTAAGTGTCAAGGGCTTTTTAACGTTGTGTTATAATATAACTTAGTAAGGCTGTGGGGAACAGATTATACGCTATAAATAAAGCTAGCCTTTAGAGTTGTCAAACCCGGTTTAGGGCCAATAGCTCGCTGATGTGAAATCACCTTTGTATCTAGGTACTGAGATCATAGAGCTAGGCGTTAAGATAGGTTAATATATTGTAAGCTTTCTACGATAATGTTGAGGTATGTATGGTGAAGAAACGTATGTGCAATTCTTGAAAAGGAGTAAAGCATTTTTTTACCTAATTAATGGTAAAGACTATACCTCTATAACTCAAGTGAGACTGATACTAAGTAAAGATTTGACGAAGAAAACATTTTAGTAATAATTTAAGTAATCATTAAAGGCATCTGAATTCGGCGATTAGATTGATAGCTGGACAATAGGCATATCTTACATATCTACATACGTAAATGACACAAATGTACCTATAGTCTGTGTTTGAAAAGTTCGAATAGAAAAGAAAATTCAAAATGGATCCTGGCATAATATTTATAGTGGAAAAAGAATTTTACTCGAGCAAAAATAAAAACATCCGCAACTAAATAAGAGCTCTATTCTTTAGAAGAAATTTGAGGCTTTTCCTTATGGCAGTGAAAAAAATATTCAACGTGGCAACCCTATAGGCGGATGCTCATTGTGGTACATCCCGTGGAGCTGCGTCATCCGCCACATTAAAAGCTACATATACACGTAAAGAATACATACAATGGATGTATTCATATAAATACAAGTACGTATGTCGCAGGCAGAGTGAAGAATCTGAGTTTTGATGGTATGCCTAAAGGTATTTTTAGAGAGAAATTGTTAGCAATATTGTTTTGGTTAGTCTTTGGTGTTGACAAAAATTGTTAGGCGTCATCACCTAAATAGGTCAAAGTCTGTTAACGCGTCGTTTAAAAGTGATAGTAAATCAAAGTTTCATAAAAAGTGTGAGACTGAAGGTTGCAAACATGATTGGATAAATATGATTGAAATTGTTAAATTGAGTCTAGCTTCAAACTCTCTTAAATATAAACTGGGATTTTTTAAAACAAAATACCGTGCCACTAGAGACATCACTTACGAACTCACTTCTAAATCCGCGGTGAGATTTGACTAGTGTCAACGCTTTATGCGCTACAGCGCGTTGCAAGGTGATGTGCGAGATGTCTTTCGAGATGATGTTAGTGTTTTTAGACAGTGTCAGAATAGCATAGCTGATTCTAAGTTCTTTAAGTAACACATGCATTATTATATTATACCTGACGTCATCATATTAGGTGAACAACGTTTTACATGCTGTGTGGCTATACCATTATCCCCCTTACTTATAAAAATTGTCATTGTTGAACAATCGGTTAAATTATACCTGTCACTGTCGTTTGCATGTCAAAAAATAGAGATGCCAATAGACTTAACAAGTGGTTATCTTAAAACACATGTTAGCATCGTTTATAAGTAAGAGGGTATAAGTTTCATGATAATATAATGTTTCAGTGAAATATTTTTTTTCTCCCCGTCGGTAATAGTAGGCAGATTTAAAATAAACAAAATAAAGATACAACTTTTTATCTTGTATTAATTTGAGGCTTCTTATTTCCAGCCGTAATTACTAAAGCGGGGTCTGGAAAACCAGGCTTTAAATCCACCAGGCTCGTTTAAGATTATATTAGGAATACAGCGGGAAAATTCTTGTTTTCAATATTCTATTTACATTTTTAGGTTCCAGTCATTTGTTAGGCACGAGTCTAAAAAGATACGAAAAAAAAAATCCTCTACACTTCTGCCCCCTTAGTCAAATTGCAAAAGGCTTGACAAATAGAAATCGAATAGAATGAAAAATTTATGGGATTGACATATGTCACCGATAACATAGTCGAAAAATTATGTCATCCCCATACATTTATCATTCTATTCGATTTGTACTCGTCAAGCGTTTTCCCTCTTGCCTAAGGGGTCTGAACATGATGCTATTGCAAATTATCAGGTATTATGGAAAATAATAGTTTTTTTATTATTATTACTGTGACATTTATGCATAGCATATATTCGTATAAGAGACCACCTTCAACGGTAAAATGTGCTGAGTTATTTTAAAACTTCGCTTAAGATTACTGAACTTTAGAAAAACATAATGATTTTATCCATGGCTATGTGTAAGTAGGCAATGCCAGTTAACTTTTAAAAAGGAGATTTATATTAGGAATGAGATAATAAAGAAGTTCAAAATGGAAAATACATAGATGTAACTAAACGTTTCGAAGACTTCAAAGAGCCATTATCTTTGAAATAGGTATAATTTACAAAACATCAAGCCAGTTACCCCAGCGTCCCAACGTCATAGGGTGCGAGCCTATTGACATCAACCGGGCACAAATCCAGACTCCGTGCTGCTACTAAGAATTACCTGGAAAAACCCAATAACAATTTGCCCGACTCGGGATTCGAACCCAGGAAATCGCGCTCAGCAGTCGCGTTTAACGACCTAGACCAGTGAGGCAGTCGTAATGTCCTCAACAGTAATATTTTATTTTGGATAAAGGCCGCTGACGCCTTTGAAAATCGCAGATTTTCGCATGAGTTTTGATAATGCGCATAATGTCTTCAGCGTTCATAAATAAATTCCCCCGGGATTCTAACATGACCAGGTGTACAATGCACAAAAGCAGCTTCATGGAAGGGTTAAATCAAGCGGACGCGAACCGAACCGTAGTTTTATTGAAACCCACAATGGATTTGGAGAATAGAGGACGATGGACGACTAAGTGAATGTCAATTTGTGGTCTGATTGTAGCTATTGTTACTACCTGTAAGTAGTTCGTTTAACTAACGATATAGTATTTGTTTAAGCTGAAGATAAATGTATGATTTGTTTTAAAGTACCCATAACAAATTTTCTCTTTAACTACATTTGTTTCAATCATGTTATCTATGAAGAGATTAAAAAAGGCAACACGATATAATTCGACACTGAGTTAAGGTTTGTTAAGCTCTGCGTTTAAAAATCTTTTGGTTCATTATAATTATGTAGATATTAAAAGTATCGTATTAACTGCGTATGAGGGATTAAATCCAATACCTGCAAGACAAGAAAAAAATCACCCTAAGAAAAAGCTAGAAGCATAAAAGTCATCAATTTTGAAAATATTGTCCCGTATGCAAAGTGATCGAAGTGAAAATTTGATCTCGTGGTATATCCTCGGGAGATCTTAGCTGGAAGTAGAATGGATCACTCGACACTCCAGAGGATTCCCCGCGATGTAAACACGGCGAAAAGGTGATCGGGTTAGCTCTAATATATGTACAAACAAAATGAGATCTGGAAAATATGCGTTGTTGAAATATTTTAGGTTAGAATTGTTTTTTTTAAATTTTTGAGCCTTGAATTTGAGTTTGAATTACGTTAAACAAAACGGTGCTGATTTCGAAGTTTTGTTTTTTAGTTCTCTTTAGAAATCTCAGATCTTTAGAATCTCAAATCAGATTTAAAGCACTTCTGAGGGCTCTTAGAACATACCTTTGTCACACATCTCTGGAGATGAGAAGGACCACTTTGACTTCAAAGTCCAGATTGTAACTAAAAGGACATAGTTATCTGCGTTTTTTTGGGATTTCAAGTAGTCTCTTTACGTGTACTTTACTAATATAAGTCTGCCGCACCGTCGCGGTTATCTTTCCTGCCATCATTTTTGACTGGCAAATCTCTACATCATGTTCCATATTTGACAAATTCCTCATAATACAAAGAAGAACTAAATATTTAACTAACAAAATAACTTGACTATAAATATTAATACGGTTAGTCATAATGAAGTTCCTTCAAGGTAGATCTTGAGAAAAGTTATGCATTTCCAGACACAAAGGCGGCGTAAAGTAGTCAAGGAAGTGGTACCTCCTTTGTAAGAGCTCCTTAACAGAAACAAAGACTTTGATCAAGGTGGAGAACAATTTTAAAAAATCACGATTCTTTTTTCAAATAATAAGTATGGACGTTCAAGGCTTCAGTAATAAAAATAAAATGGCCTATGTTTTGTCTTTTATTCCTTTTTCAAAATCAGTGAGATAGTATGATAGTGACAGGACACTGAGTGAATTAGGAAGTTGTCACCATTAACCAATCCATACTAATATTATAAATGTGAAAGTAACTCTGTCTGTCTGTTACACCTTCACAACTAAACCGCTGGACGGATTTTGATGAAATTTGGCATGTAGAATGTTTAAGACCCGAAAAAAGATATACCTAGGCTACTTTTTTAAATTCATTCATTTGAATAGAGGTTAACGCGGGTGAAACCGCAGGCAAAAGCTAATTAACCAAAAACTACAAGGCACTACTTCTCTAAAAAATGGTTGATTTTATCCCTGAATTTCTAATAAAATTTCGCATCTAACGTTATCCTTAAAATAAGATTTTTAGTTCTAAATTACTAAAGAAAACTTGAAAAATGATTGACATGAGCGGCACTCGATCCGGCGACCTCTGATCTGAAGCCTAGCATGGCCAACATGCTAAAATAACAACAAAAGTCATATAGATTTTTAGTTGCCTTGAAACCTGAAGTATTTAATAAATTGAGTTGGCAAATAGCGACTTCATTCTTCATTAATTCAAGATATGAATCCTAAATTAATCCAGCATCTCCAGTGCCCCCAATTCAGGCAGTAGACAGTCCATACCATCAGTCTATTCAACATTAACAAACTACAAGAACAAACACAACTATTATTTTGTCTGTAAACTTTTACAACGAACGGTCTTAATTCATAGTTCAAAGACTTTGGAGTATTATAAAGGTTAAATAAACTAAAAGTTATTCTGTGGTATTTTAATGTATTCAGAACTCCATAAACCTGTAACCATTTTATTTTATTTTATTGTAAAATAAATTTCAAAGAGATTTCACGTTTTAATATTTGATTTCAACCGAAATGTGAAAGCCACTGGTTCTGTACTTTCTTTTAGTATATTTCAATTGGTTTCTAGTAAATAGATTCTGTTTTAGACTAAATTAAGTATTCATTTAAAAGGTGTTTTTTTAATTTCTGCACTCATTTTACCGTGAAAAGTTTTTCTATTACTTTTTAGGAATATAAAGTAGTGTAGTCTTTCAAGAAAACCACTGCAGAAGTTTAGTTAGTTAGTAGTTTTAGTTTAGATTGTAATTCACACCACAATACGATTTATTGGGATTAAAAAAGCCTACAAAATTTATTGCTAAAGTTTTACAATCGTACATCCAATACACATACAATATCATTGGTCCTCATAAGATGGACTATGAGAGCTAAGCTGCAGGCAAAAGCTATTATATAAGTCTATTAGAAATGCAACCAAACAAGCAACTGATAGTTCAGGTCAGATCCGCTGAATCGTGCTTACCCTCAGGGCATCAATCTATTTTCCAGGCGGAGTTTCAAATCACGGGCAACGCTAAATCAACTCAATGTGTACACTGCAATATCTTAAGCATTAGAACAACAATATCAGCGATCATTGAGAATTTATAGGTAGCAGAGCTAAAGCTACATACAGACAGAGGTGCATACAATGAAGTATGTATTGTTATTTAGGCAAATGTTAATCTTTATTTAAGGAGTTAAAACAACTACGTTTTAAGAATAGGCCAAGGCCAAGCAGAAGGTGGGTAGCCTAGCCCTATTGTCATGCATTTGGCTCACCCCGGTTTATTGCCTCTTACGATTTCTTGATGACAACATTATCATCATCATCATCCCATTGCAGTCCACTGCTGAACAAAGGCCTCTCCCAAGGTACGCCACAGAGTCCGGTCTGCTGCTTTATGCATCCGACGACAACATACGGCAGGAAAATACATTCTTCTGCCTTCAGCTCCATAGAACGAAATGGATCTTATAATAAAATAAATAAAAAGTAAGGTATCATCCTTCTTCGTCGCAATAAAGTGGTAACAAAATTTTACCAAATTAAATGTCAAAACTTTGCTCAAAAAGCCAGGTCGCTGAGACAGTCAACTAACCTACTTAAGCCTTACTAAATACACAACATTAATTGGGCGATCAAATATCATTTTATAGCCAATATTTACTGCACTTTGTTTTCTCATCATCAGAATTTATGTCAACGGCATTCGAATGGACAGTATATTTTTATTGGTTAAGGAAAAATGGCTACCGTAATCAATTTTGTTTGTCAATCTTAATAACATCGTCGGTGGAATGAATGGCCTCGTAATATTTGTGTCGAATTCAATAAAGCAATGGAAATTGGTATTTTGGGATAACTTTTTATATATGTATGTATGTTTATTTGGAAGTTAGAATAGTTTAAATAATATTATAATATTTTTGGTAAATAGTTACAAATAAAACTCTGGCGCAAGCAATAATACAGTGACGGGTAAAAGTATAAAACCTATTTTCATCTCACAAAAATAATGTACAAATCTCGGGATTCCTTAGGGGCGCTATTTTACCATTTGAAATTTTGATTTAAAAACAATCCACAACCAAACGAATCACCCAATAAAAATAAGGTCCTTGTTTCTGTGTATTACACTGTTCCTTTAGTTTTAAAATCGGTGTTAAAAACCTCACCACAATATTACCAAATACAATTAATTCTTCATTATAATTTACTAGCTGCCGCCCACGACTTCACCCGCGTGGATTTTGAATGTTTTATAGCCTATTTTATAACCTAACCTAACACTGAAATATTTTTTCAAATCGGACCAGTAGTTCCTGAGATTAGCAAAAGAAACAAACTTTTCAGCATTATAATATTATGTATAGTTTTGCTCGCAAGCATTATAATGTCGGCCATTGAAGAAAACCAGAGTGCGCAAGTCCCCAGCGAAGGCCTTTTAGCAATACCCTGTATTGAGACGTTAGGAACCAAGCCTCGTAATCAAGCTACAAAACAATACGGATCTAATTCAAAACAATGCGCATTAAATAATAGACACGATATTCTCCCCTCTTCTAGTATTTCAAGGAGTCAAAGCTGTTTTATTTAACCCTGTGTAAAACACATAAATATTATTATTGTAAATCTTAGTAGATTAGGGTAGGCAAAGGCAGTGCCGTAACTAGGGCTATGCCTTTGTTGCTCATGCACAGGGCGCAGACCCTAGATGGGCGCAGAAATGAAGAGACAATACCAAAATAGATGTTTGACGTTTATTTATGCCAAAAAAGCCCAGCGTACAACTCAAAAAGCTTGTCAACTGAGTTAGCATAAAGCAAGACCACAAACAATAAAAGAGGGCGCTACTTAAGAAGCTCGCACCGTGTGCATAAAAAGCTACCTACGACACTGGGCAAAATCCAGTTTGTGTTGCAACTGAAAAATACCTTCAGTTCACTTTCAAGATAACTCATTCACACTTTTCCGAGTCGGACTCGTATAAAAGATAAAAAAATATATTTATTTGTATACCAAATAATATGTATTTAAGACCTCTCACATAATGTCATGTAAAAAAAGTTATAAAACTCAGCTAGTGTACTAGCTGAGTTTTATAACTTTTTTAGATTAAAAATAGCTTCTACTTTTAAAGTCCAAATATTAAATATGACTTTAGGTAAATTTCGTATTGCGAAAATCATATACGATTCTTTTGACGCGTCTTGACGTATCAGAGAAAAATTTGACTCGTAAAATTCATATCAAAATTGTAATATATTTTAGAAAACACCGCGTTTGAACAAACAACGTTAGGGAAATCTTTTGGCTTCAACGCGTCAGTTTAGGGTATGAAAATATTTTCTGATTTTTATACTATTGCTTTTGATAAAAAAAGCTTAGTAGGTACAGTTTTGCCTTCTTTAAAAAACAAACTAAACTAAAACTTTTGTACTGGTATCATTTATTCTCTCTTTCTCTCAGCCTATCGTGGCCTCTTCTAAATTGCACCCCATCATTTATCCAAAAGGTTTGAATTTTGATTCCCGCAAAATACGTTAAGTTTTAAATTATAATGCGGTTCAAGGGATAATGCTACATTATCAACTGGATAGATACCTAATATCGTCTTGTATGCATATAATAAACGTTTCCCAACTGTGTAAGGGTCAGCTTACGTAGTCAGCTGCATCTTGTTTAGTTAAGTTCGTCTCGATATCAATTTGCACATCTTCTTCTTATCGTATGGTTGATGAACAACCTGGTGTCAAAGTTTAAACTACCTGTAGGCCTCTGACATGGCTTTACACACCGTTGAAAATCTCTCAGGTGTGCTGGTTTCCTCACGATTTTTTCCATCACCGTTCTTAGCAACTGATAACAAATTTTATAGTATGCACGTGAATTTGAAAAGACATTGGCGTGCCGGAGTTGTGAGTTGATCATCACCTTTGACTTAGCAGTCATACCTCAGCTATTACTGCTGCAAAATTTGCAAAAGATTGTTGTACATTAGTTCTGAGCGAACAATACGTGAAAGGTTTCAAATGCATGTTTTATTACACGCGTATTAGCTTATTTTATTACTCTACGAAATGAACAACAACGTTTTGAGTCTTAAAAATGTTCCAAGCATACAAAGTGATTCACTGTTAAGACAATTTTCTTTATCTCAAATATAAGATCTTTTTCTTTTGTTCCTTCATAGTTGAGTTAAGTTTCTTAAACTTCTGTATCCGCTACAAGTATAATGGGTATTTTGTTATTGTTTTTTGCTTTATTGTAACAATAATTCATTTGAATAAACCCCTGTAGAGTTGTCGGGTTTTGTGTAGTTACATTGCTATCCTGTCGAGACTTAGGGTGAAAATATTAAATAGTTTCTTGTTTCTACGAGGAATACAAAGAGTGAACTTTTCTTCTGCGACAGAGATGAATTAGGTTAAGTTTGTCGTCATTTTCTGGTCGTCTGACTTCGAAGTTGAAGCTAAAAAGAACTTAATATTTATTTACTTCTTTGGCTCACCGATCCAATATTGTATAGCCTCTTATGGGGAATTTAACCCTTTGCACGGAATAAAGTGATTTATTATACAATTATTGTCACTAAACTATAATTAACAAACGTAACATAACATCACGCCTGTATTCCCCGAAGGGGTAGGCAGAGGTGAACATATAGTACACCCACATTTCGCCAGTTATGTTGTAAGTCCCAATGTAATAGGGGGCGAGCCTTTTGCCATCAACCGGGCACAAATCCAGACTCCGTACTGCTACTGAGAATTACCTAATGGAAAACTCAGTAGCACTTTGCCCGACCCGGGATTTGAACCCAGCGCCTCTTGCTCAGCAGTCGCGCTTAGCGACCACTAGACCGACGAGGCAGTCAGTACTATAATTATAATACAGAAAAAGTTCCTAATGGTTTGGTAGACCGCTACGCTGATTGCTGCTTCGATTCCCGTAGAGGACAAAAATCTGTGCGACTCGCAGATGGTAAGCCTGTTTGGGTGTTTGTGTATGAAGTGATAATGTTTCTTTCCCAGACATGTACAATTGTACACACAACCCATGCTAAAACGTCTAAACCACTACGACAATCTTCTATGTATTTTCTAAGTTTGTACTATTGCTTGAATAACTGACACTTTGCCATTTAAATAGCAGACTAAGACCGACGGTTTTGTCCGTAATTTGCGGTTATATTTGAGGTCAAAAGTTAATATTACGTGAACCAGTCCATTAACGTAGTTTAATGGCGTGCCTCTCTTATGGGAATTGAGCAGACTGACGGTTATAATCAGTTTTTTATTTATTTACTACCCACGACTTTTAAAATTTATTGCACAGCTCTTGTCGCCACGAAAAAAGAGATCATAAGACGGATGAAGACATGATAAATAACACATACATACATACAACGATACAAACTTAATGCGCGAATATCAAACAAATTAATATGTCACGTGTAAATACGATGACGTCATAAGAGGCATCTTACCTTCCCGGTGTGGCGTGACATTTACATATTTACCCTACATTCTAATTGGTGATACGACAAAGTTGCTTAGAACTGACGACAGATATGACTAGATTGGATTTGTTTTCGCATTGCATTTGTTCGTTGGAAATTGAAAGAAGGGAAAACAATATTTAAGCGGCTTATTGTTAACCGACTTAAAAAAGAAGGTTGTCTGTTCGTCTATATGTATTTTTTAAGAGGTGATAAACCTGGTGTTCTCCCGATGAATGACGAGCCGTTAGGGCCAACTGACGCGCGGATTAGATCCCTAGATACCCAAATTCAGAACAAACATCGTCGGCTCACTCAAATATGTGTCATAAATTTGGTTGTTTCTGCATCTCCTATTATTTGGCTTTAAAACGCAACGATGAGGAAGACAAATAGATATTTTGTACAAAATCCATTAAGTTTACCCGTTTTAGGAATATAACACCTCTTTCCCCCCTCTTAATACCTCTTTGTTTGCATCAATGTATAAAACAATAAACAACAGTAAATTACGGGGTATTTCCTTACGACGACTTTAAATACCTGTAAACAGAACACTCGTATTTCACCAAGACAAATTGTGAATTTGGAATATTTCATTCCTTATTATATTCTACATTCCTCCCTTCACTTATTAAACGGATAAGTGACGTACGTCAGTGAATGACGTCACGGGGTAAATGGAGCACCTTACCCTGTTGCTGGATATCTTGCGGTATTTACATATTTACCCCTCTTTTAGTGCGGATGATATTGTCACGGATGTAGAAAATGTAAGAAATGCCAGATATGCTAAAGAGAGGTTTGGGAAACTTCTATTGGAGATACCTATGTTTAGATTACTTTTTAGTTTAATGATTTCGAAGATGAATAAATTGATGTTGAAGATAATTGTAAGTAACAGCACGGAGGCCGGATTTGTGCCCGGTTGATGGCAAGTGCCGTGTGGTATCCGGCCTAGAATTAACCACCCCCTTTCCTCCCGTGGGTGTCGTAAGAGGCGACTAAGGGAAAATCCAGAAGGTGGGCAGCAGCGTCTTCTGTAACTTGACCACCAACACTGCGATCCCCAAGCCGCTTGCCAAGCGTGGGGATTATGGCAACCTCCCCCCTTCTACAAGGAGGAGGCCTTTATCCAACAGTGGACGTCTTCCGGCTAATGATGATGATGATGGCAATTGGCTCGCCCCCTATTATATTGGGGCCTACAACCGACCTTACTTAATTAGCCATTTTCTTCAGAATCCGTTCTCTCACTACTCACTTAAATTTCTTAAGGTACATTGAATATAAATAAGATCTTTGTGAGTAATTCATTATTCCAATCTTTACGAATTTATATCCATTAACACCTTACCGAATCGAAGTTTAATCATCTTAAGTATAATTAAAAGCAGAGCTTTACCTTTGACCTTAGTTCAAATAACCTTTGATAGACTTACTTCAAGTCTAATAAAATTTATTTTTTAATACAGACAAACGGCCCATTTTCTAAATTTTCTAAAGAAAGCCAATAATAATATTGAATGAGGCTTCGTTCAGAATCGAGTTAAAACGCCAGGTGACGTAACACCAATTTAATTTTGGCAACTTTTATATTTTTCGTCTGTCATGGCCGAAAATGTGGAAGAATCTATAACGAATTCAGGAATATTGATTTAATTTGGCAATTTTCTACTGAATTAGATGGAGTATTGGCATTTGATTGGTCGAAAGTGTAAAGCGATATTTATTTTGCGTAGTTTTGTTTTACCTATTTTGATCAGATACTTAATATAATAATAAAGGTCCTTTTGTAATACTAACTTTATTTCTTTACCAGGAACTGCCTCTTATTCGTATAATTAGGTTCTATGTAGTGTCTATAATAAAAGGCACCTAGTATTATCTACCTCCTAATTGGGCAATTTGAACGTTTTCAGTACTTTAAATCAAGAAGTAAAGATTAAAATGTTTGGCAAATTGCGTAGATATGGCCTTAGAAAAATATCTGGGTCCGTATACTGTAGAAAGAAACAAGAATAACTTAAATATTGTGCTTTTTCGTTCATAAAATGACAATGTTTAATAGGTATTATTGCTTCTGTCATATTACATACCGCCACGATTTTTTCATCTAAAACGCGTACTTAGTAGCTCAGAAATATTTTGATTAAAATCATCTATCATCATAAAATTTCATCGTTCATTTCCGCATTGTAACCACTTCAAACACTTTTCCATTAATCATAATCAGTAAGCTACGTCGAAAATATTTTTTAAATTCGTCATTATTTTGTAGGTGACTGGCTCATAGGCCAATTTTGTTACCGCCCATGTAATAAAAGAAGATTTTAAATGCTACCTAGTCTTATTTATGTATTTTTAGTCTGAACAATATATCTGTTTATCAGATGACCTCATGTGTATTTCAGCAGATATAGTTTATCTTAAAGATCTGTAGATCCAAGTACCAAGCCAACCCATTAATTTTCAATTATTTTGTCTGGAACTCAAGTTTTGTTTTTACACCGATTTCTTGGTATTGTTTTTCACACTCCCGGCTTTTCTGTCAATGTCAGTAGCTAGTATAATCCTGATATTAGATAAACGATTATAAAATGTAGAATGAAAATTTTAAATCTCTAAACCAATCTTCTTCGAATCGTCTTATGCTTTATGGCCACATGGAAATAGATAATGACAAAGTGGCCACCTTTAGTGAGCTGGACGTGGGTATCATACTTTATCATTACTCGTAGAAGCTCTGTTTTTGCCATCCTAAAACCTTTAGCCTCATCTAGATATTCATAACATCTGTGAGCCTCATCCGCTCATGTTTATGTTTATTTACGCGCGCGTTCGTGACGTGCGTGAGATGAGACTTCACGAGCTGAAACGGTGTCTTAGATTACGAAAAATACAATGTTTATGGAGGTGTGTTTGAGCTGTATGTACTTCAATTACATCAACAATTAAACCTAGACTTAGTAGAAAATCGTATGCATGTGTTAAAAATGATTTGTTGTCGGATAAGCCCAATCGATTTAGGCTTCAAACAGCAACTTTTATATCGACATTATTAAATTATGCTTAAATTTCGGGTGTCTTAAAGCTCGATAGTCGTTGTTCAGAGTAACTAGAGCTAAGTAGTTTTCTTGTGGTTTATACGAACTGACACTAAAGTTGCTAAAAACGGTAAAGGAAAACATCGTAAGGAAATCGGCATACCTGAGAGATCCAACGGTGTGTAAAGCCATGTTGTCACCTGGTATCAGAGGTGAAACCGCCTGTAGGTCACAGGCGGTATCAACTCTGACACCAGGTTATTCATTAACCATACGATAAGAAGAAGAAGAAGTTGATTTTGAAACGGCTGTTTCACAAACAACATTCACCTTGGATGTTCTTGCCATGATCGTTGCTCCAAGGCACATCTTCTCGAGTGAGCGTGCGGCGTCTATCTCGTGTGTGCTGTACGAGTTTCATGGAGACGCTAGACGCCTTATTTATTGTGTAACTGGTAACCCGTCGCGACTTCTCGCAGTAAACGTTTATCTTCTAAACTCGAGTCCAAGTTGAAGTGATTTGTACTTGCCTAACAGGGCAACTGGCTGCATTTCAGTATACTGTGGCTTTTGGATTTCCAAGCTTTTATTCTCATTTACATCTTAATAGGAATATGAAGGTAAGATAGACTTTGAAAGAGATTGATGACATCTACGAGGAAGAAGGAAGTCAGTGATTAGATGATAAAAATGAAACTGTACCAACGTCAAATGACAGTATAAAATATATAGATTACAATTATAATTGTATGATGAAATTACTATTTTCCTCAATACATTCCGTGCACTGAACATATATAGTCATACGTTTTACCAATTTTTACTTCGCAGTAAATCTAGCTAAACTAAGCTGCACCCGTATAAAATACCGCGTTACCAGGATAAAAATTACTTTATGCACAGTCTCTTAAATTTAGCCTTTGTAACAAGTGTTTGCCGTTTTATCGTGTTTGAATAAAATACGCCAAGCTTAAATTTTACTTACTAAAAAAGTGGTTGAATTATATATCCAAGTAAAAAGGCCGAGTATTTGAAGTCTCCAACATAAATCCAACTTATGAAGCTTAACGAATAAAATTAAGCAAATTACGTCATCACAAGGATACTAAAAATAATGTAGTCGGAAATGTATTCCACTTTGAATAATAATATATGTTACTTTGTAAAGTAAACAACACCATTAATGTAGCAGCTTTTCCCGGAGTTAACATAAAAACACCAACCCAAGAAATACACATTCTAATTATTTACAGCTCACAGTAGAATAAACACAATCCAAACTTTCCTTATACCTACTTCCTCGACGTAGCTTCAATAAAAACAAAACTTTTTCGACTGCGGATAGTACTTAAAATGCGTTCTATCCTCCACAGATTTTCTGTTCCATTTACTTGAAAAGTCCGAGTTTATTGGTGTAACGTCGCTGGGATAAATGTACTCAAGTTTTGGCATCATGCTGCCACTGAATGGGTCCATCCATCTCAAGGACTGTTTTTGAGTGTTGATAAAATACAGAAAACCCTTATGACGAAAGAGGTTGGCTCATAAATCTAACCTTTCAGATTTTGGGTCTTGCTTTATTTTGTTTTCTATGTTTTGAACTGAAATAGTTCGATGTTGGCTCTTATCTCACATAGGATTTTATTGAGCTCCCATTGTATACTTCGTTTTGTGGATACAGAAGATAAAGAGCGAAAATATGGAGACATATTTGTTTTTGCGATTGCCAAAAAGTTTGCTGACATGGAAACAATAAAACAAGTGTGTCAGCTGTTTATGTCACCACAAGGACAAAGCCATACATAACCCACTGGAAATCTTCATTCCACGACAGAAATCATCAAAATTCCGATAGCATACATCGGAACAAGGCTTCGTCGATTCCAGAAACGGAGGACCGAATTCTCAAGCTGTCATCCTAGTTGAAAATATTTCACATCCACGCTGCGATGGAGTCGACGCAATGCTGCAATATATCACGGACGTGTTTCAGAGCCCGCACATTTTTACATCCCCGCCATACCATACATACTGTGTTTAAATTATCCGTATTGTTCAGATATAGGCCACTGGAATAACTAGACTTTACTAGACATAAGTGGATTTTTATTCTTATATTTTATGGCGGTCCTGGCTGACAAGTTACTTTACATTTTCTTCTTCTAAAGTTCCATATTTAATTTCAGTAATAGAAGCCAGTAAGATAATATCTTTGCTTTTAATATAAAGGTATTTTTATCTTTCAAAAGGCTAATCAACCTTTTTTCATATCACATAGGGTAATAAAATCAACAATATTTCCTACAAAATAGATAACGTAATTTAGAACATTTGATGCAATTTGCTAACTTCCTGAACCCTCGAAAAACAGAAAAAAACACAATCTCTCAAAAGGGAAATACTTTTAGCTCGAATCCTTAACACAATATTGTCCAAGAAATAATAAAGTTATGAAGGTAAGAAAAACTCGTGTAAAACTTGGCCTGTAACGTTTTTAGCCAATCTAATATCGCTCCACGGACCTCTGAACTTCGTCACGTTGCCAAATTAATTTGATACAAAAATTTCTCTTTGTAATCTTGAACGGTGAAGCTCACTTAAAACTTTCCTACTTTCTACATAGGCACTGGTATTTTCAATGTAATCACAGCTTTCACCTGATACTTGAAACGAACTTAGTGTTGAAACAATTCATAGTATTTTCATATATTTTAAAGTCTTGGCTGTTTTAGATACTCTAGCACTATGGCTGGTAAAGTCTCCTGAAGATAATAGATTTTTATTTCTAGCCTATTTCAAATTATTTTTTTATAGAATATAACTTGCAAAGAAAACCTCTGATATCTTTTTCGAAGAAATTGTTTAATTTGCCTCAGACCAGAGGCATTTCTAAGGCAAGTTACTAAGAAATCAAAACTCATACCTATATACTGTGTATCACTGTTAAAACATCGTCTTTTCATATTATACATGTTCTGTATTCACTTGAGCAAAGTAATATTCCGGGAGTAGAACAAACACTAGAACTCGGTCTGTTTGCAATCAAATATGAAAAATGTTATGATAAGCTGGTAACATGTCTATTTCTTATGACTATTGTTGATTCTTGGCATCTTATTTCAATTCTGATAGAATTTAATGGTTCTTGGGTAGTGGGTCTTTGAAAATCAATTCGTTAAGTATGGATATATTAATATGGTTATAGTTCAATACTTTGAGAATTCTTTTGCGATCGGGGCCGAATAATGTTAATTGTATCTATTGTAAAGAGGGGCCAAACATGTAATGCTGCACATCCATTTTTAGCTGTAATTAGGGCAGATCATAATTATTATTGTATCCAACAAAATGGAACTGCAACTGAGAACCTCCCAATTAAACCAAAAATACATGCCAATGATACTTAGATATAACTTGCAAGTTTTTACCATATTTAGGTCGTATTCTATGGGTATAGTCATCTCATTATCCTACCATATACCTAACGGATATACCATACCTAAACGGAGTAGCGAGCTGAGCCATGGCTCGAAATGAATTTAAGATGCATACCGACATTCTTAGGTACCGACATATGTATTTGGGACTTGATCCAACAAAGTATACCTATCTCTTGAATAATATATTGCTTGTTATGTATTTAAATAATGGGGCGTTTCACCAGCCTTTGTGGTTTAAATAGCATTACAAATAGCATCATAAATTACGCGGATTTGAGTAAATTGAATCTCTTTGTTGGAGCATAACACAATAATTTGGAAATACTTGCTGATATAATAATAAAGACTGCCTCGTTGGTCTAGCGGTTGCTAAGCGCGACTGCTGAGCATGAGGTCCTGGGTTCAAATCCCGGGTCGTGCAAAGTGTTACTGAGTTTTTCCATTCGATAATGCTCAGTAGCAGCGCGGAGTCTGGATTTGTGCCCGGTTGATGGCAATAGGCTGGCGCCCTCTTACATAGAGACCTTCAAAATAACTGGTGAAATATAGGTGTACCTTAAATGCACCTCTGCCTATATGTTTAGGGAATACAGGCGTGATGTTATATTTTTTATAATAATATTGATTTTATGAAGGCTTTTAGTTCCATTAATTAATATGTAGTCATTATAAGACCTAAAGGTGATGTAAATTTTCATAAGTTAAGCTCAATGAAACTTTATCTTTATGCATTTAAAGGGCGACTTACACCTAAAATAAGGTCTAATTCCAAAAGTATGACAGAAACGAAGCTTTATAGTCACATCACTAATACGTCTGCGAAGTTAAGCAACGTTAGCTGCAACCATTCCATTGATGGGTGGCCGATCTCTTTACACCGAGACCCCGTCGTGTTTCGGAGAGCACGTAAACTGTATGGTCCATCAATTGATCTCTCTCCTGTCTTGTTAGCCGTCTTCATGGACTAGTGTCAGAGAATACTCTATTCTCTAGTACACTAGTACTAATACTCTAGTACTCTAGTGCACTAGTGTTTGTGTAGGATACATTAATTGTGCACTGTAATATCGCCTGCCTAATTATTTTTGAGGTAGGCTTCCATAACCGAAATTCGGACAGAGAGACCTTTTTAGCAACTAGTTTTAAATAAAAACATTTGCATTTGATAAAAGTACTTTTTAATGTCCTCCTGACCGAATTTCGGTCACGGCGGTCTGTCTCAGCTGAGACTAGCCAACTATGCACGCGATAATATAGTGCACAAGTATTCGCGCTGACACAGATGCACTCCCTATTCTCTCACTCTCATAATCCGATGGGACTGTAGACCGACACGACCGGAGAGAGATCAGGCGCAGGACCAACGGCTTAACGTGCCTTTTGAAGCACGGTGGGGTCTCAATATGTGAAAACGGTCACCCATCACAAGACCGAAAAAAAAAGTGCTTATAGATTCTACTTAACGAAATTTAATTTTACAAAAACAGCGTCTTCTTCTTTTCGTATGGTTGATGAACAACCTGGTGTCAGAGTTAAGCCACCTGTCGGCCTCTGACATGGCTTTACACACCATTGAAAAATCTCTCAGGTGTGCCGGTTTCCTCACGGTGTTTTCCTCGTCGTTTTCGTAACTGATAACTAACTTATAGTACGCGCATGAATTCTAAAAAACACTGGTGCGTGCCGGGGTTTGAACTTGCGACCTTTGAATTGGCAGTCCAACGGTCATACCACTCTAACGCTATTAGCTTTTCTAAATTTTCTAACACACACAGAACACCAATTTTACGTGATAAAAGTACTTCTAGAACGAAAATGAAATCGATAAGAACAGAGAACTGTTGATAATGGCGAAAATGATCTTTCTAAACTTAATTCCTAAAAACCGTTGATGAGGGTCAATAAGTTAGATCTAGAGATTTTTATAAAGACAAATGAGACAGTCATTAATCTTGGACTGGACAGTTAAAAGAACATCTAATAAATGACTTCATTTTACCCTCTGGCCGGTCTCAATAAGTTTTTATACGGGAATAATGAACGCATTTATTGGGATCTAGAGTTTTAACGCAAAAAATATTTTAAACTAAATAAATTATCGCCTTTCTTCCTCTTTTTTTCGCTTTTAGTGATTAAGATGAGGATATGAATTTAAGTGGTAATATAAACGACATGATTATTTAAGGACGCCATTTTAATAGACAGGATAAACCACCTTCCTATGGACACTGAGAAATACTATGTGTCTAATAATCTACCTGTGTTGAACAGTACCTAATATCTATACTGAATTCACTATGTTATTATTTCGGACAGCCTTTCTAATACACACAAAACACCATTTTTATACTTTTTACAACACCATTTTTAAACTTTCTGGGAATAAAGTGAAACCTGTAATAAAAACAACGTTTTTCTATCAACTTATTAATAATGTTCTAAATGCTATTTCAATGACCCTCCAGGTAAAAGGAACTAAACCAATGTATACATAAGCGAAACGTAACGTTCGAATACAGTCGACGACAACAGTGCTTCTTTTGTAAAAGTCAAAAATAATTTACCAGTTACAGTGACTTCATTTGCGTGGATGTTAAATAGTGACGCTAAAATGTATCATAACTAAACTCATGAGTCTGTTTTACAGTTTACAAGACATGGCTTTGGTTAACAAATGCCCAAATTCCAAGAAAAATATTAGACCCTAGCTAACACAAATATATTTTTGCCTAAATTCGGCCCTCCAACCCAGAGTACAATTTCGTCAACCCTTATCCAATCCATCAGTCGACAACATACCTAAAATCCAATGTTCTTTGCCCACAGGCTAACCATGCAACGTCTGCTCAGCATCACACTCATCACCATCGCAGCAGACCACGTGTGCGCCCAGGAGGGCGACCGAGAGCACCAGGGACCCCAAACCTGCGGCGGCCACCTCAAGGGCACCGTAGGCACGATTCAGACCCCAAACTTCCCCAACCCATTCCCAGTCCCCATAAAATGTAAATGGATAATACAACATGACGTAGCGAATGGAACTATATCGATATATTTCACGCAACAGTACACCACTAGTGGATTGACATTTACCGAGTATATGTACTACGATGAATCCTACAAGTTGGGGGAGAGGAGAGCGCTTACTATCACCGAGGAAAACATCACCAGGATAAAATGGCTTCAGGTATGTCCACGTTATTATTGTTATTTTAGCCATGGTCGTCTCACTGCAGAGCAGAATCCTCCCTTTTCGTCTTTCATTATTTTAATGCCCACGTTATAAAAATAAAATATTTGCTTTATGTTTTACCGAACTAATTGACAGGTTTAAAAATAAACGGTCGCTATTACGTGTAGTACAATTAGATATATTACATATCCCATCAAAAAACAAAAAACTGACGATTAAGATTCTTTTTTCGTTAATGGAGGACTTAGAGCAATGGTTTCACAATTTTAAAATCATATTCATGTAATAAGTATCCATTGCTGGAATGATTATCTAAAAGCTAGCGATGTCAAAAAGCTAGTCACTAACACGTACTGATAAACATGGTGATCATTTTGCGTTTGTTTTGTAAATAAAAAAGAGGCCCCTGACATAACAGATACAGGCTGATGTTATTACTGTCACTTTTGTAAAACAAACGTGCCTATAAATATTCACATATTGGACAAAACCCTACCATGTAACGTTGCTTTGACAAATATGTAGGCAGCATTAGATACATAAATTCAACTGGTGCGCACAAAAGTTCTACAACGTCCATCAATTCTATAATAGAGTTATATATTGTTTGCAAACTCTAAAAGTCATTTGAAAATTTCACATAACATAACATCGCGCCTGTATTCTCCGAAGGGGTAGGCAGAGGTGTGTAGTACACCCCATTGCGGCAGTTATGTTATAGATCCCAATGTAATAGGAGGCGAGCTTATTGCGATCAACGAGCACAAATTCAGACTCCGTGCAGTTTTTGAGAATTGCCTAACGGAAAAAGTCAATAACACTTTGCCCGACCCGGGATTCTAATCCGTCCACTAGACCAGAGAGGCACGACCAATATCACATATATATAGCAAATATAGCTCAGTGTAATAAAAAGGAAATGCATTTACTACCTGAACAATTCTATGTAAGAAAACGCTACTCGAGACAAATTACTATAGATTTTTATTATGACAGAAAAAAATGGCGGAGTTCCTGCCTTGAGTGTTCTGTGTGGAAAGAAGGGTAATAATGTGCCACATTACTGTAATTATTCAACGGAACGAGGTTGTCGTCGACTGTACTACGGCAGCAATGAGAAAATATGTTGTTGACTTTTTGCGGTGAGCGTACATGATGCTAGAAGTCGAGGTATATATTTTTTTGTTAATTTAATGGAGTAATTTTTCGCTGGTTGTGAAACGTTTCTGGATTTACTGGCTTTAATTTGTAAACGTTAGAAGTGTACTAAACGTTTACTGATTCTAACTTTGGGGGAATATGTTGTGTGGTCTAAGCCAGTAAAGATTTATTTACTTCTGAGCATATTACACCTGTCTGTAAAAACAAAAATAAGAAATACATGCCGTCATAAATGTTTAATAATTGCGTCGTTCTAAATGAATCTGTCATAGCTGTCAAATCAACTGAGACTAGTGAATTACGTGCGAACACAGATGTAATTTCTTAAACATTAATACCGACTGAACGTTGTAAGGCAGTAACGAATAGTAATGTTTGGTTACCTATACCTATGTAGAAAATCAAATAACGTAATTTTTTTTTAAGTCGGCCAACTCTAATTATTTCTCGTGCATCGCGGTAACGTTTCACAAACATATAAATATCACATACACTCGGGACAAACATCTGCGGATCACACAATTTTTTGTCCTACGCGAGAATCGAACACGCAGCCGACCAATCGCTTAGCCACTGCGCCAATCAGGTCGTCAGAATCATCATTAAGTTGTATGTAGTAATCGAACTTAGACCTTACGAGCACAATGCTAAGCTCTAAGCTACTACTCACAAACTAAATTAACTGTCAAGCAATACTTCTTAAGTAAAGAATGGTGTCTCAAGTCGTGGTCTTAAGCTTGCAGTCTTTAAACTACTGTGGTTGCGCGCCTGCGCAATACTGGTGCATATACGTCTTAATTTGGTCTTCCGGACGAACTTTGTAGTACTGCCAGTGGCGGATTTGCAGTCTTAACCGCCCTAGGCTCCAGGCCATGTAGTAAGTATCAGCCGCCCTTTACTCAGCACCATAGACTACATAAGAAATTTACTATTGTGCTTCAAAATCAAAATCAAAATTATTTATTTGCATAAATAAGGTACAGAAGGTTATTAAAGATAAATACATAGATCTCTTATTCTGCCTCCAATTTTGGCGTGCAAATTTTACATAATCATTTATTAATAGATACGTGCAGTGATAATATTCTCAACAACTAACTCTAGTCTACGACACCACAATTTATAACTTACAACTTATAATCTAGGAACTCAAGTACACTATAGAAGCACTTATCAATTAATAATCTTGAAAGGCGGCGCTTAAATTTAAAAAATGGAACTGTTTTAATTGCACTTGGGATCCTATTATACAATTCGATACACATGATATAACTGTAGTTGGAGATTTTTTTTTTTTAAAAAAAACGTCGCCCCACACTAGGAATTTGTCTTGTATCGTGGGTGCGTTTCACAAACATGAAATATCACATACACAAACACCCAGACTCGGGACAAACAAATGTGGATTGCACAAATTTTTGCCCCGTGCGGGAATCGAACCCGCAACCCTTAGCGCAGCAGTCTAATCGTTTAGCCACTACGCCAATCAGGTCGTCAATATGAGAGTGAGGTTCGTCTTGCGTCAATGTAACTTGTTAGTATTATGCTTGGTAGGTACTTATTATTATTAGAGTTATTTCTTGTTATTATCAGTGATTATTTTGTCACGATTGGCCACCCTAGGCCCGGGCCTACTGGGCCTTAGGGTAAATCCGCCACTGAGTACTACTATTATTTGCTTGAGAATTTGTCTGCCTAGACACCAGATTTGGGTTAAGAAAGTTAACATCTCACCTCTCATCTCACTTTTTTTTGATAAAATTTGGTTTGGAGGTCTGGACTGCCTCGTTGGGCTAGTGGTCACTAAGCGCGACTGCTGAGCAAGAGGTCCTGGGTTCAAATCCCGGGTCGGGCAAAGTGTTACTGAGTTTTCCATTAGGTAATTCTCAGTAGCAGCCCGGAGTCTGGATTTGTGCCCGATTGATGGCAATAGGCTCGCCACCTTTTACATTGGGACTTACAACATAACTGGCGAAATGTGGGTGTACTATATGTACATCTCTGCCTACCCCTTCGGGGAATACAGGCGTGATGTTATGTTATGTTTTGGAGGTCTATGACACCCTACCACACACTACTTATATATAGGCTGCTTTATATCCCGAAAAAATGAAGCAGGTAACACCGCGAGGCGCAGCTTGTCATTAATAAAAATCTAGTAGCCTATATTTTAACTCCGGTTATGTTTATAACCTGACAAATTAGAATGAAAATTACCAATATATAAAAATACCAAATTTCATTCAATTTGTTCAGTATTTCACATTTTTAGGTACATAATTTTAGTAGGGAGTATGATAGCACATCAGACTACGTTCAAACTGCGAGTTATATTATAATAGTGCTCGTCAGTTTGTTACAAACAATTCATGAAACTACAAACAGAAATGACGCTCAAAATAATTGGAATAGGTAATTAATTTGAAATTAAACTAGGCACCAGTTGATTACGAATTAATTTTAATTTTATATTCTCTACATAAAATGTAAACTACTAATATGATTTGCACTCTCCCCGTAATTTAACTAAATTCTAAAGCAAATGCAATTAATTAATCAGTGTTCCATAAAATATAATTTAGTTACAGAAAATGTAGTTTATATTTACACACATATCTATACTTATATTATATAGTATATTTTATATATTATTAATATTATAAAGCTAAAGAGTTTGTTTGCTTGAACGCGCTAATCTCAGATCATCATTTAGATTTTCATTAGAGATTAGATAGCCCATTTATCGTGGAAGGCTAAAGGCTATAAAACAATCGAAATCCACGCGGGTGAAGTCGCGGGCGGAAGCTGGTTCTGTGAATTCGTAAGAGTACATTCTCATGCTTACATTCTCCCCAAGAAATTAATACCCAAGCATTTACCGTAAAAAGAATGTTATAAAAACATGAATTCAATACAACAAAGCAAGAATGCAGCGCATTTAAAATATTTCCAGTAAACACCATCGCAAAGCAGCCGATATATCACGGGTTTCAGGAAAACAAAGCTATTACATATATAATTGAGGGATGCACGGAGCAATGGTAATTTCCTGCAAAAGAGGGCTGGTCTCAGAAACAGGACAAAGGAAGGAATGCCGGATGCGGGCCACAGCTACGGATGACGTCACCGTTTTTAATCCTGTTTCCTCATACATGTCTGTTTTTGTTGGCGGCCCAAGTTCGAGCCGAAATGTTTGTATTTGAAGTCCTACGCATTGAGAAAGTTTTTAGTTTCGGACAAAAGTATGTGGGTTTAACTATAATTTCCCTTACTCGCGCACAATCATGACGTAACGTATTAAGTATAAATGAACGATATCATTTCCTACTCTTCTTTCCTAGTCCGTGAGAATGTTTGGTCCTTCACGTAAAAAATACTGGACAGGTTTTAATGAAAATTTCGAATAATATAAATAAAACCTTGTACCACCTCTGGCATTCAATTATCAACTTTAATACCAGTAACCAATATTATCGTAGATCAAGACTTTTAAGTTTTGATTTGAGAAGTTAATTTACAAAATGAATTCATGAAACCGAATAAAATTAACTTTTACAAATTCCAGAGTATGACAAAGCAAGTCTGTCGTTCTGAAACTTTAGAAGAAAAACTTTTATAGCTAAACTCAATTTCAATAGTAAACTTATTATACTTTTGCTTGAGTTTTCATACTCTAATAAAAAGTATATAATTAATTCTGTAAATGGTACCTACTTAGTGTCACTGCTACTTTAGTTTCTATATATATTTAATTTGTTAACTTCAGAAGTAATAATATTTAAGTCGTAGACCACAAATAAAATTTACCGTTTTTACTTAGTAAAAAATGGACGGACTCGATCGGGATTCCAACTCGTGACCTCGGCTGATCCGTGGCGCAGCTTTGCAAACTGAGCTACCGTGTCGCTTAATAGATAATGTCAGACAATTATGGAACTGTCATTTGAATATGACAGCTGTTCTCGTTTCTCCTATGACATGTAATTGCTAAGATACTGTCTTTCATCCCACAGATTATAATCCACAAAGTACCTTGTTATATTCACTTGTCTCATCCAGCATAATAATCTTGTAATTTTTTAATGAGTTTGATAATATTTAATCCATATAGGTACTAACAGGTTGATGTTAGTCCAATATTAAATAAATTTTCTCTCATGTTAGCTACAGGACTAGTCAAGTCTCAAGCAGCCTACCCTTATATTTGGCAATAAAAAGAAATTTGAAGTCAGTGAGCATAGTACGAGTACCAGTCTTGAATTCAGTTTATTCTAGCAATTATAAGAGCAATTATATCAACACCAGATAATTGGAACAACGTTTGTGAAAGAAAGCGTTTTCTTTTGAGCACTCAAGTGGAGTAAACCGCAATTTTTAATCCTACCAATAAATCTTAAAGCTTCGTCTGTGAACGACACTTGTTCAATTCTAACATATACAATAATATCTGCAGCAACGTATTAGTTAGAACAATAAGCTCCATCCAACAAACATTATTTCCAGTGCCCTTTAGCTTTCCACACACGGAGCAGAAATCCGCATCGTATCAACTGCAGCTGAAATAGGCCGGGGACCCACCGAGCCGGTACGTAACGCCATTGAAAAACATCGGCGCGTAAAATGCTCGGTTTGAGGCCAAATCAAATATTTACCGTGGGAATGCCACGGTGCCGCGTGGATACTGGCCTGGCCCACACATACATAACCTAAAACTTTTAGTTTATTGCCATACAATTTTAACGAATTGATTTTATGTCACTCATGTTGCAAAATGGATTGATTGGGCCGTTTGAATTTCATAGTAGACCTTGTAAAGCAATCTGCGTAATTGATTTGGAAGTGTCACGCGGCGCGCGTTCGTAGTTCATGTTTGTGATTGATTGATTTCCATTAGATAGGAAGTGGGATGATTATATTGTCTTGTACACTTTATTATTAATATGTGTCTGTTTTACGAATAATTGTTACCTTCCTTGAGGAGAAATCTTTGTCCGGCACATTTCATTCACGTAGATTACTTTAACATACAGAGGCTTAGATAAGAATGAATCAATATCTACACATTCTACTATATTAGTAGATGTCTTAAATACTTAAGTATATTTTAAAGTGACTTAATTATTTTATTTCGTAAACATGCGAAATAACATAATACTTATTATTTTTAATACAGGCTTACGGCTCAGCGCTCGTTGGTTTGCGGTATTCTCACTTCGCCCGCTTAACCCGGGCTTTCGTTAAACCGTTTCCGTTCAGTCGTGTGTCCATTTTCTTCTTCATTATAGAAGTTATTTAAAATAATGTTGACGAGTCAATACGCGCATACGTTAATGGATTTTTTTGTGCTACTTATAGCAGATTTTATCATAGGTATAAACAATTGTATGGGTTTATAAACTCCTGATAAAACTGGTTAGTTTACCTACCTCTTTCAGATTACAGGTGTGATCGTAAACTTAGATATGTGCAATTGTGCATGTATCTAGATCTAGAGACGTTTTTATATTTTTACTAGGTGCGCTCCGCAGTTTTACCCGCGGTGTTAGCCTATATGTTAATCCAGGGTGTCAGCTACCTTCATACCAAATTTTATCAAAATTGGTCCAGCAATTGAGGTAACAAACATTTATATATATATAAGTGTGAAGTGTGATTGTTGCATCATTATAGTTTATCTTTGTGTTTCTTGCTTGATAGATAATTATTTTATCGTGACATATAAAATAGCTTTCAGAAAACAAATCGCGGAAAAATTTTGCTCCGTTTAAACGGTAGGTGCTACAATATTGTTTGGTATTTGATTGTTTGCCTCCGATGCAGGCGAAAGGCCGTCGCTTGGCTGTGTTTTATTGGACACGCTTTTGGATGTGCGCATTGCGTGAAATCATCCTATGATATTCGTTTCCCCACCTGACATCTATGCGAAAAGCCAGACCGTTTAATTATCACTAAACGAACAATAGAAAACGTCTATTTAGATTGTATTACAGTGCCTCATTTATTTTATAGGCGTTTAAGTCATTGTTAAACGTAAGTAAGGGTACGATTTTCAAACCTATTGTTTAGTCACTTTTCCTGCTAGAAAATTTCACTTACAGTCATAGCTAGCAAGAAACTCTTCTTCTAGTTTTACCGTGATCGGTAAAACGCTGGAGTTAAACATTCCAAGAACAGGATAGGTAAAAATCTTTCTCTTTAGAAATTGTGTAATAGGATGACAGGTACGAGTAGGTACTGTGATCTCAAGGAACGTTAGGAATCAAAGGCAGCTGAATATAGAGACAGAGATATTCTCCAGAATTCAATGAATGGTATAGATAGGGAAATAACTCCGAGACGCGTCCTATTTGTTACATTGTCATTGTGAGCAAGCATCGCAAGCACTGACACGGATCAAACGCAAGTTTATCCCGTTTGAGAATAGGTTCCTTTTATTCCTACTATTTACCTTTTGTATTCTTTTGAAGGGTTTGTAGCTAAAAGGATCTTAGTAATTCAATCTGAGAGGCTAGGTGGCACTTGCAGCCTCGCGTTTTTGGGTGGTGACACCTGAAATACATTAGATAAAAAACGTAAGAAACCATAAAGTCTTGTTTATTATATGAAATTATACAAAAAGAGGTTAAAAATATGCTCCATAAACTTTAATGGGCTGGTCGTATATATTTTATTAGACTAAATATCAACTTTGGCTTCATGGAGTTTCGTAACATTATCTGGCTAATCTTTTTTTTAATTAAAATGAAAACATTATTGTTTTTCAATGTAATTACATTAGTTATGGAGCAAACGCTTAAAGAATCCTGTAAAGAATCACAGTGACGTCACTATTGTGAGAAAACTTCCTCTATACAGTATTATGCATTCCATTTGCATATTCAGCTTCGTTCTTTTACCTAGGAGCGGATCGGGTCTTGGAACGTGACAAGAATGGTAATCACCTCTCAGAGACGCTCATAATTTATTGATACGAATAGTGTTACTTATTTGCCACTAGTTTGCCACAATTGGCCAAAAATGTTGGTCGTGAGCTTTTGTTGGGGCCAAGGTTGGATAGTTATGGTACTAAGTTTTTTGGTTTATATTTTAGGAGCTCTTGCGATGTTTGACTTAGTTATGAAGGGAGCTAAGATGGCAGGTTTTTTTTGTCCATAAATTGCAGGAAGTCATTTCAAAGGTTTATATATGTATTTTCTTTGGTTTTAGGATTTAAATTGACGACCTGATTGGCGCAGTGGCTAAGCGATTGGACTGCTGCGCTAGGGGTTGTGGGTTCGATTCCCGCACGGGACAAAAATTTGTGTGATCCACAGATGTTTGTCCCGAGTCTGGGTGTTTGTGTATGTGATATTTCATGTTTGTGAAACGCACCCACGATACAGGAGAAATTCCTAGTGTGGAGCGACGTTTTTATAAAAAAAAAAGCTTGACATGCCGAAAATACAAACATAGGTAGTTAAACAACTTTTTAAATTAAATGAAGCTTGCAAATTGGTTCACTTTATTGACCTAAATAATTTACAAGCTCCTGAAAGTAGTTCCGCATATCAGAATCCTTAAACTATCTCGCGTGGGTGTCAAGTTAACGACTCTTTACCTAAAGCCAAAAACCCATTCAATACGCCCAAAAGGTAGCCCTTATTTAAAAAGATCTTCAAAAAGACCCGCCTCTTACGTTTAATGTGCTCTTAACAAAATAATATAGCTTCAGGTCCTTTTTCAGAGCGTAAGCACTTACATTGTCTAGACTCAGTGATTGTATAACATTCCTTAGATAAATAAAACTTCAAATACCACAAAGCTTTCCTAAATTCTTCGAGACTTTAATGTTATGATAAACCTATGTAAGTACTATCTTAATTTTTGTAAAAAACAAGAATAATAAATCAATGAAATAAATTATTCAGCTTTTAAGTTACCTTTTAATATTGTAAGTAAGCTCTAATTAATGTCAAAGCTAAGTGATATGATCAATGGATTGCCAAGTCAAAAGTCACAAATTCAAACACCGGTTCGCACCAATGTCTTCTCGAATTCATGTGAGTATTATAATTGAGTTATAAGTTCCTAAAAACGGTGAAGGAAAACATCACAAGGAAATCGGCACACCTGAGAGATTTTTGAACGGTGTCCAGAGGCCTACAAGCTTTTTAAACTCTGACACCAGGTTGTTCACTAATCATACGAATACGATAAGAAGAAGAAGAAAAATGTCAAGAGATATTTTTATATATCCTATATATATATATATAATAGTCCTAATGGCTAATACTTCTCATGAGGATTGTCCGAGGAAGTTTTGGAGGGAGTCCCGACGAATTGAAGGAACTCCAAGCCTCTCTTATAACCACAAACCTTAGAAGTATAAGTTTCATCCCATTACTTAATTTTATTGTGGTAACGTGATGCGTGCGATAAACGTATTCTGAATAGTTTCCTCCTCTTTTTATGAGTCTATTTTGCTCGCGGTTTTCCCTTTAAAGTAAAGATTAAGTAAGTAAAGATACAGTAAATGGAACTTGTTTACCAAATTGTGAACAAGTTTTGTTTGTGTTTTGATTATTTGACCGACCACCTTTTGTGTCACGGAAACAGATCACCTACCACATTTTCGCCGATCATCGGTGGTATTTAAATCTGGCCGACTTCGATGTAATTTGGTATGGTAAGATAAAATAAGATAAGATAGTATTTATTATCTCACCACAATAAAAGTAACAACAATTTAATTACTTATTAATGATACATGCAGAATGTTATATTGTCGGAGACTGGAGCCTAATCTAGGCATGAGCCTGTATTTCAGGACACCAGGTCCCCATCCTTTGTTTTATTAATATCTCAGAGCGATTTATGCATTAATATTCGTACAAGCAGTAATCGTATACATTTTTACATACAAAGTTTTGATTTATTTATAGCATTAGCACAGTATAGATACTCATACAATATGTCATCGCGTTTGATCTTGGGAAATATACTGACATAAAGAAATTCTGAAAATAATAGAGGCCAGCTTTTTATAGGTTGTGCAAGCGTTTAATGAAAATGTATGCAAGAATAATGACAATATTGTCATCATGATTGAACGAACTAATATAATAATCACTCACAACTGTCGATGTTTTAATAATAACTAATAATAATGTACTTAATTAATGTGAACTACTAACATAAATCAGCGACGGCTCGATCCCCGGTGAGCAAAATACATTTATATATTTGTTTCAAAGCTATTTATCGAAAACTGTACGTTTCCGAATGCGATATCTCATAGCTGTAAAATGCACAAACTCTGCTAGAAGTCCCTTATCTTATCCAGCGTTTAGGAAAAATGTGTTGTCAATAATTATATAGATGACTAACTTATAATCTATACTTATAATAAAACTGTAGAGAGGTCAATTCTGTACATTGAATATATATTCAAAATTATTATTGGAGGATAACTGGTGATCGATACTGATGCCAAAAATGCAATTAGTAAATTTTTTGTCGGTCTGTCTGTCTGTCTGTCTGTCTGTCTGTCTGTTTGTATGTGCACGCATGGGTCAAAAACTACTGAAGGGATTTTAACCAAACTTGGTACGATTGTAGTCCATACGCCTGGGCAGGTTATAGGCTATATAACATAACGCTAAAACACATAGGAGCTGAGCAGTAACGATAAATTTGAAGCAAGTCGGATGAAAATGCGCTTTCGAGCTCTTATCCTCGCATACGTCGATCATACACCAAAAGTATGTATTACAAAAATGATGGTCTCTAAAAGATCTACAAAAAAGTCTTCAATAGTATATATCTATCTTTTATAAATTAGCCACAATAACGTGTTTAATCGTTAGGCACTTCTTCAAGTGTATTAATAAAATATATAAATATATTGTATTCCACATAGATATATCGTTATCAAACTCCAATATTCAAAAAGTACACTTTAATATCTATTTTATAAAAAAAAAAGAAATCGGTATATAAGATAAAGATGAAATAAAACTTCCAAATCTCGCCGCGCCAGTATGGCTACGGCGATATAAATGGTTTTTCTTTTTTAAAATTGAATGTACAGACACGGGTCGTTTACGATTTTATTATATGTATAGATATAGATTTTTTCTCATTACCTCATAGACAATTGTAATTCTCGCAGCAAGTAACACATACGGTTCTCCGGAACTTATTTCTGTCAAAGTAATTTAACGACTTCTAGCTCAAAGGCATCCTTCAGCTGTAACATCATTGAGGCGGACATTCTAGCAGCAAGATAGTTTTTCTATCCTGTGTATATAACGAATTCGGCTGAATGTACAGCCTTATGCTTCGCCATGACCATCAACATCAACCATTACCATTGACTCACGCAGTCTTAAAGTAGCCTTTAATCTTACGAATACTTAGCTGCTTCTTACACGCACACACAATCGTACGACGCTTACTCTTAGGTCACGAGTTCTCTATAAATTTTGTCTGTTGAGATACTGATACATTGGGATCTACACCAAACCTAGCGAAATTGTGGGAGTAGGTACAATATGTGCACCTCTGCCCACGCCTTCGCGGAATACAAGCGTGTCGTTGTCGTATGTTTTATAACAATATTTTTTATAAGAGTCAACTGCAATGATTCCCTATTTTAACTTAATTACGAATAAACCGACACACAGACAAAATATCCAAAATAATAGAAATGGGTTGTATTGTGTAGGTTTCTAAAACGTCGCCCCACACTAGGAATTTCTCCTGTATCGTGGGTGCGTTTCACAAACTTGGAATTTCACTTACACAAACACCCAGACTCGGGACAAACATCTACGGATCACACTTTTTTTGCGGGAATCGAACCCACAACCTATCTCTTAGCCACTGCGCCAATCAGGTCGTCACGTTTGTCTTTTATCCTTGGTATTTCTTTTTCTACAGTAGTTTTAATGTACAGGAACTCAGAAACGCACAAAACGGATTTATTTATGTTCTCTTCTTCAGTTATATATTATTTTCAATAGACTTTCTGTAACTTCCGTAATTACCGTTCAATTTTTGCGGTTTTTTTTTAAATACCGGAAAGTATTCTTAGTTAAAAAAGTGGTTTAAAGATTTTTAACCTACTTAAAAAAGCCTGCCTGGTAGGTATTTTTTTCTGTTAAAAGTTCAATTTACTACTGGTGTTTTATCCGAAATACACGCGGACGAAGTCGCGGGCAACAGCTATACATGTAATAAAATAGTACGGCATGGCGTAAAAACTACTAAATCGAATTCGCTCAATCTTAGCTAATGCTAATATATTAAAAACAATTTAAAAATACTTTTGCTGTTTCCGAATTTCCACGCGGACGGAGTCGCGGGCACATCTAGTATATAAATAAATAAATAAACTTTTGCCCGCAACTTCGCTCATGTTGATTTAGATTGTTGGTTAGTATTAGCTTTTGCCCGCGGCTTCGCCCGCGTTTAACCCCTTAGAGGGCTGAATTAAAATAAAAGTAGCCTATGTCCTTTTTCAAGTCTTATACTTTTCATTAAAATCCGTCCAGCGGTTTAGTCGTGAATGTGTAACAGACAGACAGATAGACAGACACATTTATGTTATAACATCACGCCTGTATTCCCCGAAGGGGTAGGCAGAGGTGTACATGTAGTACACCCACATTTCGCCAGTTATGTCGTAAGTCATTTATCATTTAATAGGGGGTGAGCCTATTGCCATCAACCGGGCACAAATCCAGACTCCGTGCCGCTACTGAGAATTACCTAATTGAAAACTCAGTAACACTTTGCCCGACCCGGGATTTGTAACCAGGACCTCTTGCTCAGCAGTCGCGCTTAGCGACCACTAGACCAACGAGGCAGTCCATTTATATTATTATTAAGTATAGATATCGTAAGTAGGTGAAATTATACTGTAAAACCCTTGACAAATAGCCTCTGTGGAGTACAATTGGAAACTCCACCTGTACAGCAAGCTTTGTTCTAACAAGCTCGCATGTATTGTGTGAGAACAAAATTGTGAGCAAAGTAACTATGTTTGTTTACTGACTTATGCATATGGGTTTGCTTGTAGCGGCAATGGGAAAACGTTTAATAAACCATCTTTGCCAGCCTTCCTGTTTAAATGATGAGGTTACGCAGGTTTCCCACGGGTGTATACAGTGTATTCTTCTTTGTGAAGAGTTATTTTTTTCGGGACAAGCCGAAAATCTACAATGATAAAACCAGTAGGAACCATTGAGGCAATGAAGCTCGAGGCGCCTCAGAGAAATGACTCGACTATCATGCAACCCGCAATGAAATGATTCATATCACACTTAATAAAATAAAGGCAAAAGTTTGACTGCCTCGTTGGTCTAGTGGTCGCTAAGCGTGACTGCTGAGAAAGAGGTCCTGGGTTTAAATCCCGGGTCGGGCAAAATGTTACTGAGTTTTCCATTAGGGAATTCCCAGTAGCAGCACGGAGTCTGGATTTGTGCCCGGTTGATGGCAATAGTCTCGCCCCCTATTACATTGGGACTTACAACATAACTGGTGAAATGTGGGTGTACTATATGTTCACCTCTGCCTACCCTTTCGGGGAATACAGGCGTGATGTTATGTTATGTTATGTGGCAAAAGTTTGTGAGTGTGTTTGTATGTCTGTAACGTCTTCACGCACAAACAACTGAAACGATTTTACTAAAATTTGGTATGGAGGTAGCTGACACCCTGGATACTTATAGGCTTTTTATCTCGATATAAATAGAATATACACAGCAATGAAAATATTAAATTAAATAATACTATTGCCAGCAGTGCTAATTTACTTACTCCCTATACGATATTCATTGTCGTTATAAAAGTCGTTACAAACGTTTTGCTGCATGAATTCAAGCGGCATATGTGTAAAATGGCCACTGTCACATAGTATGCAGCTAAATAGATAACAGAGTACTTTTTTGTTACAAAAACATTACCTAAATACTCCTTTCAATTTAGTAATATGAACGAACGAATGATACTTGACACTATAGTAAATTAAAGTATTTTATTTGCTATGTAAGTAAGATTCCTAAGATTTAGAAATATATAAGTATGTTTATCAGTTGTCTGGTTACCATAATACAGGCTCTGCCTAGTTTGGGATCAGATGACCGGGTGTGAGCTGTCCCAAGATATTATTATTATTCCCTGATTAATTTAGAATCAAAGATCGGATTTATAGAGGTGCCAAAGAATCTACTATTTCTATCTTTTTTTTAAATCGATGCCCCGCTCTGGGATTTTTTCCTGTATCATGATTGTGTTTCACAAACATGTAATATCACATACACAAACACCCAGACTCGGGACAAATATCTGCGGAACGCACAATTTTTTGTCGTGTGCGGGAATCGAACCCGCAACCCATAGCGCAGCAGTCCAATAGCTTAGCCACTGCGCTAATCAGGTCGTCAAGTCCTCAGTATATTAACCCCCACATATTGCCACTTAGAATCCATTTTATGGACATTATAACATTATATGCTTAGTAGCAAGTTAATTGCTATTTATCGAATCCACACAGTATTAATTACTTATAAAGGTTAGCATACATAATAGGTAGACTTTGTGATGACTATTCAATGTGCCAAGTCGAAGTTCTAACTATACAGGGGGTGCCTTTAGCCGCATTGCCCGCATTACTATAGAATAATGCTAGTTAGCTAGCTATCACTTTTTTATTATTTTATATAGTCCCCAAGGCTAACCTCTAAAGACCACATTGGAATATCGGCCACAACAGGCCGTAAACTAAACTGTACTTACATGCTTTATTTTTTGTTAGGCTCTAGACAGACGGACCGCATTTCAACTGCAATCCAACCGCAAATTGCAGTTCGGATGCAGTTTAAATGCAGTTGACACGACTGCAAAAGAACTGCAAACCAAACGTTCATACGATTGCACGCCGACTGCAATTCAAACTGCACTTGAACTGCAATTTGCGGTTGGATTGCAGTTGAAATGCGGTCCGTCTGTCTAGAGCCTAATATTTCAAGTCAGAAAGGGATCGTCACCATACTTATCAACCTTTACTCGGTATTCGACGGGATCGAATTATATTTTTAAACGTTTAGCCACCAAAACTTTACCAAATTTCAAATGTTATTAGTATATTTCAAATGTTATTAGTATATTTTAATAACCATGTAATTTGTAAAACTATACACAAATGACGTCAGCACGCAGGTTCGCGAGTGGCACTCACAACTTTCCCCGCGCAACTCCACAAAACAAGAAAAGTTTCAATTGACGTTATTAGTTACTGTGTTTGTGGGGAGCCATATGTTGTACCTATATTAACGTATTTTACCTTTATAGGCCTTAGCGTTATAGTTTGGCTTGTTAATAATGGAACCGCAGACTTAAAAGGTTTTGTTTGCGAACATTTTGAAGATAAATGTTGGTCATATTAGTGTCTCGTGTGGTTTTGAGCTGATAATTGCTTTTACTATTGCTTTTTTTGTATTGTCTATAAGGTTATGGATAAATGTTGGTCCTAAGGAAACCGCTTACCTAAAACAACTTATAATTGGATGTTATTTCTTGTATTAAAACCGTCTTATCTAGCACATATTCTCCGAAATAAGCCACGCTCACAAAAATATCAACTACTCACACTAAAATTATAAAGGCGATTGTAAGTTTGTTCGTATGTTTATTACCTCTTCAAGCTCAAACGGCAGGACCGATTCTGCTAAAATTGGGTGTAGAGGCTGACACCCTGGATAAACACATAGGCTAATATGTATTCTGAAAAAATGTAGCGGGTCTCACCGCGGGGCGCAGCTAGTATAATCTAAAACTAAGTTTAGCAATCAGTTTTTGCGAACTAAACTCATTAAGTTATTTTAAAATTAAATATTATGGATAGTTCCTGTGATATATTAAGTAGTATTTGATAAAAAATAGTCAATGTAATCCAGTTTACTATTGTAACCATGCATCAGGTACTGAAATTCCTTGGTTAACTATATTTTGACAGACTTATTTACAGAAATATCGTTCACTCGACAATCAGTGATTGAACAAAGAACGAATGCCCAATCCCGAAAGCATACAGAAAAACAAAGGCCCATTTTTCTCACCGCAGAACTGTATGCAAACAAAACTAGGATCAGTACCTGTTCACAATAGGCCAGTGAAACCCTGGTACGGAACACAATTGACCAGATTTACCAGCGTTTTGTTCCCGTTATTCCAAAGCCTTGGATATCGGCCTCCGTTTGCCACCTACTTGATCTTTCCGCTTTTGTTTTTGCAGGTGCTTGAATATTTTATTTATCGCCGACTTTCCAAGGATTTTGTGGAATCAGCGGTAATGCGTAGATGACTTTTTTTGGGATGAGCTTTTAAATGTAAGATTTTATTTGGTTTTCTTCTGGTTTGCCTAATTTGGATAAACGTGGATTTTTGTTGACCGCACATAGATGTTTAGGAACAATACTTGAGCCTACATTTTCAGATTATCAGTGTAAGAGGCATTGTGATTTTGATTTCTGGAATTTTATTCAGTCAGAGCCAGGTTTTTGGATTTTGTGGCGTTTTTGCGTACCCTTGTGGGTTGCAAAACTCACTTGACGTCATGACTATCATACATCATGTTCTATTACATATATCTTTAGCTTTTACTTTGTTTAAAATACGACACAACACACACACAATAAACAATTAAAATATAATACTAACTAAGGCTTTATTCAACGAAGAAAAAAATCGCAAATTCTAAAATTATATTTCTTTAGCTTTATACCTATTATTTTGCTTCTTTCAACAATAGTCTTGCGTATTTCTTGGGCAAATTAGTTCAAATATTATTAATACATGAAACAAACGATCTTAAAAATGTATTGAAATATCCAAAACCCAATTATATTGTGCCTACAGCGATATTTTTCTTTTGTTTTCAAGATCCTTTTGTACACGCTACTACGATCACACACTAATTTAATTTAGCTCAAATGTAAGGGATTTTTCTGTACACTCTGTTTTCTACTGAGATGATTTCTATTAGTTATCCGTTACATTTTTTCTCGGTTCTGTGTGGCTCTGACAGGGGTCGACTGGCCGGGACCTTTGTCAGTTGACCGTTGAATCCCGGCCATGAGCGAGACGTTAGCGGGTAATGGTGGGGCGAAAATTTAAACAGCGAGTTTATAAATATATAAATCTGAGATATTTCTTTTGAATACGATACGCTATCAAGTTTTATGTAAATTGTGTTTTGTTAGGGCTCGCCAAATGTTCAGACAAGCATTTTCTTAGCAAGAAACAAAGTCGTTACATATGAATACAATTCTTAACTTCATCAAATATCAAAACTTCAAGGTTACGTGCATATTTAACCCTAGCATGAATTAAATCTAATAGCTTAAAATCATATTAACCATGGCAAAAAAATATTTATATCACAATCTATTTTAGTCAATGATTTCAGGAATCATTCTTAAAAAAACAAACCCAAATCAAATTAGATCTTTCTACATCAAATGAGTTCTAATCACATTTATGCAGAATATGGTCAACAAAAGCATCTACTAAGGTAGGTGAATAAGTGAATACGAATGGTAAAATTCAAATTAGAATTGAATTTATTAGAATCTATTCCATCCTGTTATTTACATAATATGACCCATTTGGCGGAAATTTAAACAGACAATGTGCAGGTGTTCAGTGAATTCGAAATATATTCTAATTTGATGTTTTCGTAATTTTCACGTCAACATTGGGTTGAAAATGAAAACGTACAGTGAAGATTTTGTTGTGGTATGTACCCACTTGCTAGAATACAGAGATATGACACCAAAAAGGTATTTAAAGCATTTTTTTGTATGTTTACAAAAAGGTGAAGTTAGGGTGTTAAAGAAAATTTTATAGCTAGGTAAATGTTACGACTATTCGATAAATAAAACCTCGGTTGTGTAACGTTAAAGTGGAACTTATTATATACTCAGAGAATCAATATACAACATAGTTCAGTACTCATTTACTCAACAATTAACACGGTCAATGACGTACCTGGTTATGACATATTTATTGTCCAAAGTTCCGCCGAGCCAATCAAGTGACCTTCGATTAAGCTGTCGTTCGTATGCTTGTGGAGCTTATTGTTTATTTCAATGATCATCATCGTCATTTTTTCATCCTCTCTCGTACTTGCTGTGCCCGACAGGGTCCATAATTGTGACTAATAAATTGATTTCCCTACCAACTATGTAACATTATGGTACGCAATAAAGAATTGAGAATTGATGTACAAGTCGTCGAAAGAACCTAAATATTTAAATTTTACGTTTTGTTTTTTTTTATTTGACAACTTTCTTGAGTATTATCCATATTATTTACTATGTACGCAGGTTTTACTCACGTGAATATTTGGGAATGCCCGACTAGTTTCGGATTTTAATGGAGCCCCTATTCATGAGCAGGTGACGGAGTGAGGAGTCCGAAACTAGTCATCATATGGTCATTCTCCATCTAAACTTAATCCTCCTCCGAGATCAGGTGTAGGACTAACAGTTTAAAGTAATCTTTAGGTAGAAGGTTATATAAAGACCATCACCCATCAAGGATTAACTGCAACACGTACTGCTTAATTTCTAAGATCTACTAAATTGCGTGGTAACTATGGAGCCACCATCACCTAAAATATCCCGTGATCACTTATCAGTTACGTCAAAAGTCAAGCAACCATTAAACATTTTCCCATGTTACCCTTTTTCAATTAAAGTTTAGAGTAAAGATTCCTTGGTTAATCTGAGAGCAACCGCTTTGACCACTCACCCACATCGTTTGTTATTTTAAGTAAAATGTTTGCTAAGCCAAAATAGTTTTACGTAATCAAGGGCAATGTTTGCTTTGTTTTTAATGTCGGTGGGTATTTTGCTGCGTAAACCCGGTTTTATGTTGATATTTCTGTAGGTTTTGTATATTACAAAAATATTGTCTTTTAGGCTACATAACAATGTCGAATTTGGGCGTTTATCTATGTCAGTGAACCGCACCCACGCAAAAGGAGAAATTCCTAGAGTGTAGTTTTCCGAAGAAAAACAATTCATAAAAATAGTAAAGTAACTGAAGCTATAATGTAGGTTTTTTGGAAGCACTAGGGTGACCACCTTACAGTACAGGACATAAGTCAAATAAAAATCACTTTTCTAAAGCCAAATTAAATATTAAAACTGTATTATTTTACACGAACACAGACCATACGTCCTAAAGCTACAGAGCTATAAATCGTCGTGTGTATTTTATTCAATCGTTCCATTTAGCTGCGCCGAACGTTACCGGCCAAAATGGACAATTTGTGCCCGCATAAAGTTTTACAGCCACACTCGTCGACAATTTTACTAGAATATTCTATGGTGCGTCGAATAGAAGAATTTTATTTCGATAGAAAAAAGGATTTTAGTGAAAATCGGCGTCAAACGTATTCAAACGGAATGTGGACACCCTAATATGGATGAGTTGTGTCATTCATATTGTACAACAATACGGTTTTTTAAAATAGTATATTTATATTCTTTTTAGCAGCCGAAAATTCACAATGATGCCCAATAATTTCCATTAGTCTTGCGTACATGAAACCTGAACTGTTTGGTGGACCTTGTATACCTCTTCATGGAATATGGGTGAGATGATAATATTATTCACGCCTCAATGCGCTGCTTACTCTATGGTAACTCGACGGCTGACGCTACGCTTTAGCTACGGCTTAGCTACGCTACGCTACGGTTCTGCTACGCTATGATTACGGTTAACCAACGCTACGACTTGCGCTTTGCAAAGCTAGTTGCGTTTAACTAGGTACCAGTGCAGTGACGAAAAGTTCATTATATAGTACGAAATTACGAATCCTGCCAGTTACCTCCAATGCTATGTATGTTTGTAAAATCAATTATTGAACAAATAGTAAAAAGTAATTCTAAATCCTCTTAATTGCGTTCTGAGTACTCAAGTTATTAGCACCTTGGATCGTGGCATTACTCCTACAATCACACATAACATAATAAAGGCGAAAATTTGTGAGTGTGTTTGTGCGTTTCTGTGTTTGTATGTTTTTTTTTTAAACGTCGCCGCACGCTTTGAATTTCTTCTGTATCGTGGGTGCGTTTCACAAACATGAAATATCACATACAAACACCCAGACTCGATGTTGACATGTTTGTTACCTCTTCACGCTCAAACGGCTGGACCGATTTTGCTAAAATTTGGTATGAAGGTAGCTGATACCTTGGATTAAAACATAGGCCACTTTTATCCCAAAAAATGTAGCGAGTAACACCGCAGGGCGCAGGTAGTTTCTCCTAATAATAATTATCCTCCTTAAGAAATCTCACACAAACCCAAGAATACTTGACGAAAGAACCGACCCAAATCTCGTTAGGCAGACGAAATACGACCGCAACTGCGGTTACTAGATTAAATATTAATTTTCATAATTTAATTTACACAATCATTTTATACGCAGCGAGATCAGAGAACACTTCAGCCTCACATTATTAGCTCGCGCTTAAATTAACGTCGTAAATAGGGAAATGGTTGATAAATGATATGCATGGAAAATGTATGTAATCACATGAATATGAATGGAAAACTTGTTTCCCCTGATGATATTGGATGAAAGAAATTATGTTTTCCGTTTTAATTAACAATTTCAATTAATAAGCTTTAAATACGGAAGACAGATTGCCAATAAATCGGAGTATATTATTGTTTATTACGGCTCTTGCCGAAGAGATGACTACAAGCTACATAAAAAAAGGATATAAAAAAACCTTTAGCATAACCATTAGGCAACATACAAATTCAAGCATTAAACCACATGTACTTCACCATTTGAGACCTCCATATTTTGTAAAATGGGTTCCACTGATTAACTTATCATTTCTGGCATCGTGAAAACAATTTAAATGACCTCATCGCTTAAAAAGGGGCACCGGACCCGTAATAAAGCAGCTGGCTAGAGATAAGCCTTTGTAATCCGTGCCATTTCTGTCCCGGTAATCTTTATTAAATATTAGAGGTGCTCACCTTGAACAATTCGGCTTTTCAATGCTGGTACATGCTTTGTGTTTACAAATTGAAAATTTGTGTAAGTGTAAAGTGATTTTTCAATTACCGGCAAAGTTATAATCTTTGGTGAATGAAAAATTCTCAGTACAAAAATATGGCGTCACAAGATTGTCTTATCTGGACGCTGAAGACAATTCATGTGGGTGGCAAAATGATAAACGAAAAACTTTCGACTACTGAGCACGTTCCTGGGTCCAAACCTTAATAAGTAAGTAATTCTCAGTAGCAGCGCGGAATCTGGATTTGTGCCCGGTTGATGGCAATAGGAATGAAGAATGTGATGCAAGAGAATGAGGCGAAATAAGTATGTCAGGATCGTAGCAAATGGTAATCTGTGGTCTCTGCCTACCCCTCTGGGAAATAGACGTGACTTTATGTATGTATGATGGCAATAGGTTCGCGCCCTATTACATTGGAACTTCTCCTATAACATAACTGGCAAAATGTAGGTGTTCTATAGGAATTATGCCTACCATTTTTTTTTTAAACGTTGCCCCACACTTGGAATTCCTCCTGAATCGAAGATGCGTTTGACAAACATGAAATATCACATACACAAACACCCAGACTCTGGACAATCAAATGTGGATCGCACAAATTTTTGCCCCGTATGGGAATCGAACCCGCAACCCTTAGCACAGCAGTCTAATCGCTTAGCCACTACGCCACTCAGGTCGTCAAATTCGGGAACTCAGGCGTAATGTTATATCCACTTTACCTGTAACCAGTTTTTTCTAAAAATTATTCATTGTGCTATATTATTTCTACATTCACATGACTCAATATACACTGATGACTGTTAAACCGACGATACGTCATCATAAACAAAACGATTAACTGTATCCATTTATTAATATTATTCCGAACGTTGGTAGATCACTCTTTATTAATATGATACATCTCCCTAGATCCAGGTATAACTAATAATAAATCAAGTACCTGCTGTATTATTAGAATGGATTTATTATTAATCGGATTCCGTCTCGATTCAGCTAATATCGTCAATCCGATTATAAACGAGAATCTAATCGAGTTTTACATCGATTAATTGGTTAACGCCTTACGTGCCGCTAGCGGGTATCCGATTAAAAATGGTCGATTTAAATCCGACACTTAATAAAATTCGCCTTGTCTGTAGAATATTAATTATTTTAGATATTAATTGACTTTGCGGTATTATGGTTAACTCGATATCGAGGAATATTGAACATATGGATAAGGTATAGCCATCTTGTTTATTCTGTAAGAAGTGTGCTCAGAATATACACTTTTTTATGTCCTAGAGCTATAACAATAACAGCCTATAACTGTCCCACTGCAGGACAAAGGCCTCTTCTCTTATAGAGAAGGATTGAGCATTTAAGCAATGATCACCACGCTAGCTCACTGCGGATGGCGATTTCAGACAATTAAATCCTTACGATGTCTTTCGTCACCGTTAGTCAGTGTTGTCTTAAAATATCTAAGAAATTATTTAAGACATTAAAAAAGTCACATTCATACTTGTCTAGGTTTGAACCTGCAATCTTGTGCATACAAATCCGATACGTGAACCACTATGGTACCATGACTTAGGGCTATAATTGTCGTCAATAATATTGGCTGGATATCGATCAAGGCTGATTTTGTATTCGAGCTATATTTGTCGAAATTCTGGTATGTAAGCACCGTCTCGACCTTGCTAGCGTGATCTTACATACATGTGCAGTAGGTAGATATACCTTATTGTAGTGGATTACATTATTTCAGAACCTAGACTGTTGTTTTACAGTTAAAAATACAACGCGTTGAATGAAGGTATTTCGTAATTTTAGGTACTGGTAGAACATCATCTTATAATAACACATTTCGGGGACCTTTACCTAATTTTCGGTAAACTCTTGTTTTTTTAGCTTGGGTAGGTACTCGTAAAGGTGAAATCAAGTGTTGTGTGAGACTCGAAGAGGTTTCGAATTAAGTCTAGTGACATTTTATATTTATTTAACAGCTTTTAGAACACGTGGTTTGCTTTTAGTTGTGATCTAACCTTTCTATCAAGCCAATAGTCCTAAATTGATACATTAAAGTGGTAAAATAAAAATATAACTTAAAAAAAAAATGGAATAAAGTTTTTTTTTCAATTTCGTTTTCATGTGACGTCGGGCGCATTGGCGTTCACTTAATATTTGCTACGGACTGTATAAGTGTAAAATGGTCGAGTCGCGGTAGCCAAATAAGCTTACTACGCAGGAGATTCACCCGTGGGTACATGGTCCGATAAGTCGGCAAACCATCACGACCAGAGAAAGATCACTATCAGGATATCGTCATCTGTTCTCTGCGGTAACTGTGAGCCCTCTAAAATTTATGAAATATAAAGTTCTTAACAATTGTATCTTAATTCTGCAGTGCGTCAAAGTGATTGGATCTGAATTTTATAGTTCTTAAAGTATCCATATTGCCGTATATTTAAATAGTAAACATTTTTATGACCGCCATAAAGATACTTCATTTCTTTTATCCCCCTTTAGGGATAAGAAACATATGTAAATTTACATACAAAACATTGGAATTATTCCAAAAATAACGTCATAAATCAATTTTCCCCTTCAATAAGGAAGTTAAACAGATAAACAAGTTGTTCTGGTGGAATTCGCACTAAACCAAAACTGAATAACTATCGTAAAGTAAATTACGTTAGCAATAAAGTTACGTAAGTGATTGCAGTTATGTTTTATTTCACTATTTTATTCGTGTTTGCACTGGTTTGCCAGTTTATTGTACATGGCACGTGCGAACTGGCATGCTAAATGTAAATGGTGTTTTCCTCAATGTTTACTTGATGTTAGAAACCTTTTAACTCATTTGTTGATATCCGTGTTGCAGCTTATGCTAAGGATTGTACTATGATCCAATGAAGATCGAATGGTGAGTTCCGATACGAAAAGCTTATAACAGTTGAGGAAATAATAAAAATGTCATGCTTATTTTTTAATGTCATTCCACTGGTGGACAAAGTTAGCAGATAAAGCAATAAATAAAGACACTTTAAGAATTCTGATGAACACGAAAATATACTGTTCGTAAGCATACTATATTGTAAATTGGCAATTTAAAATGTTGTATATGTAGTTACGAGCGATAAAAACGAATGTATTTAATTTCGACGACCTGATTGGCGCAGTGGCTAAGCATGTGCCTGCTATGCTGGGAGTTGTAGATTCCATTGCCGCACTGGATAAAAATTTGTATGATCCACAGATGATTATCCTGAGTTTAGGTATTTTTGTATTATGTTATAGAGAAACGCACATACGGGGACAAAATATGGGGAGACGTTTAAAAAAATTTCAATGAAGGATCCAAAATTTGAACCTGTTACTTTTGAGTGTTAAACCTAACCTAGTAAACCGGCACGTTAATTAAAAACAAGGGAAGAATCAAAATACTCCTTAGTTATTCCCAACTGCTCCCACACAGCGGTTTCTCGTCTAATAAGATAAAGAAGTTACATAATTATGCGTTGGAAAAGTTCAAGACTGCTATCTACACACGCTGCCCCAAGCAAGGGAGGGAGAAAATTCAGAAAGTTTATTCCACATTCCTTCCAAATTTCTTCTAATTAAATTTTATGTCGGAACGAAGCACTCGGACTATTTGTACCTCTTATTGTCGATGTGCTTGCTACCAACTTTCGAATATTTACTTATTTATAAAAGCAAAACCAATTTCTAAAGCTGATTAAGTTGGTATATTTCTATCAGCTTTTGTATGAAAAATTTCAGGGCAAATTTTGGCAAAGTACAATTTTGGGACTTTTACAATAAATATAGAACCTATTTCTAATAAGGCCTCCCCAAATTCAATCTCTGAAAGGGTGCGGAAAGGCTTGTCAATATGGTTAACCTTTTCTTGATTCTCGAAAGCAGGTCAAGTATCATGAGCACTAAAGGTTTCGCCATTCAATCAGAACAGGTACAATTTATTGTAAATATTTTTGCATTTTGAGTAGAGACGGAATTTTGTTGACATTTTGCTTTTTAGTTACAAATATTTTTTATAGTGGCAGACTAAATTGGAAAAGTAATATAAAGTAACAATATTGTGCAAAATTATGAGATAACATACTTAAAAAAATAAAAAAACAGAACTTTCCTTAAAACAAACATTACTAACAAATAAAAAAATATTGTGGTGTACCTATTTATATTTAATGTTCTTCTCGGCTTGTTCCACTTTCTGTGCGGCATTGGCCAGTTATTCAGACGCATCGCAAGCTGCCATGCCGCAAGTCTCGGCCAGTTCTAGTCTGTTCTTCTTGTTTTTTTATTGAAGACGGCAACTTAAGATGTAAACCTCTTCTGACTTATCCACTACAATGCAAATTAAAACGTAACAGATCCTTGATATAACATATTATATTAATTTTATTCCCTTCCAAAACACGAGCTATTCGAATAAATAAAATATGGACAGAAGTAATACAGACAATGAAAGCTATAAAATATAACATTATCTCCAAAGAAAATCTGTCTGTAGGATATTTACTCAAAATTGTTTTTCAATCACCAAACTCGTTTAGCATTGGCCCTTTCAAGGTTTTATACAAATAGTGAATGGTGGCATTACTGACTGGTCCCAGGACGATCGCTACATTTGTCAATTCACCGCCGCCGTGGGACAAGGATGACGAGGGTACTCCCATATAAATGTGTTTCTTATAGTTTGGCACTTTTAAATAAAAGTTATTGTTGTTTTTACACGTGTCATTACATGGACAATCCATCCGTGTGTTGGATAATCTAAAATATTTTTTTAAATTCCATATTAACAACCCGCATGTCAGTTATTTGACTAAAACCTTATTGATTTTGTATCAAACTGGTACATAATTGTGACTGAAATAATTTCTAACCCAAGAGTAACATAAATAATAAAATCTGAACTAATGTTGTCGCAGAATTTCTTAATAAATCTTACTTCGAGTTATATCAACATTATCGGTCCGAAGTTAATACCTTGCGCAACTCCAGCGAAGCACACATAACACATTACATGTTAAGTGTGCGCCGACCGAAACCCATTCAAGTTTGCTTCACAAATGTCGTTCGATCTTACATTCGGACCTTCATTACGTTCAAACCCTAAACTATAAAGTTAGAAGTTAGTAAAACTCATTCAAAGGCTAATGGTAATTCTACTAAACTTTTTAGATTAAAGCTAACTGATTTAAGCTAAGATATTAGGCAAAAAAAAGGATCCAAGTATATATCGGTGATTCTATGACCTCATTAAAGGAAATTCAATGGAGGATATAATTACAGACTCTTTTGATTAAAGTTATACTTGTAAGTATATAAAACTTAACAAATTCAGAGTGGACAAATATTCTTGCCTATACAATGGAGAAAATAGGCGTGATATCAAGTCATGATGTGTTGATGTAAAATAGCACATCAAGGAACATTAACGGTTCTTATAGTCCATAATTCAAATCCTTTTTACCACCAATCGCACAGTAATAACGTTATTTACTGCTCTAAATTCAAGTAAGAATAAATTTTAGAACTGCTAGAAACCCCGCTCTTCCGAAGCGAAACCAGCACTTTTGCATTCGTATATAATATATATTCAAGAATTACCGCACATACGGTACCCATATGGGATTTCCCATACCGTCACTCTTGAAACTGTAATATCAGTCAAGATGCGTTCCAGTTCTATCTCATATCGATATCGACCTTTCGAAATGTAGCACTGCGTTATTCCGTTTACTAATATTTGGAAACAAATCAATGAATCTGCGAGAATTTTATTTGTTTATAACATAATATAAATATTTAACAACAAACCACGTCATTGAGTTACAATTTATAATTAATGGATGCCAAATATTACGCATACCATTACCATTCATTAGTAAAACCAATAAATAATTTAAATTTTGTTTTAATGATTTCTGTGTGTATTATGAACTTCGAGGTCTTCCTTTTAGTAAATAACTGTTCTCTTATTGCAATTTCCGTGTCAATTAGGTGCAATATACTAAAGTGTAATTCGTCTTTAGCTTCTAATTCAGTCTTACAATATCATTTACATATTGATTTAATCAAAATTTAATTAATATTATTATTCATGTAATATTATTGTTCCGTCAATTTAATGGTTGGCATTTAGATTGGCTATTGTAATCTCGTCATTCGTCAATTGGATTCGGTGTCAGACAGACGAGGTTGAAGTGGGTCCCATGATTGTGTAAATTATTATCAAAAATATCAAAAAGTACATTCAATTCATTCTACTTTATCTTTCAAAGAATACGCGAACGTGGATTGTATTTATCTTTATGATTTACTGTAACTGAAACAACGTAGGAGTCGCAGCTAATCGATTGAACTACTGCGCTGGTCGCTTGTTCGAATCCAACACAGGATAAATATTTTTTCAAGAATCGGCGATTCAATTAACATCCTCGGATGGGTCAACGTTATATGAGAAAAAATCCAAATTGTATCCTGCAGCGCAAGAAACTTCGTACATATTTTGTGAAACCCTTCCTCGAAATTTGATATCCAAAAGTACGCACAGAAGCAGCCCTACATAATGTGGTTGTACCCTCTCTGTGACCTCAAAACATAGTGTTTATCATAATTAATAGTTTGCGTAAATCATGACTTGGCATGACGGAAGAAGGGATCTAACGGAACATGAATTGTTAATAGGATTGTTCTGGTTAAATATTTCTCAACTCGGCTTAACAGACTAATAATTTTAATACAAAACTATTATCCTGAAAGCTTGTCAGATCCAGTGTACTGAGCCACACTGTAATAGGCAGTTAAATCAATTTAGTTGCAACTTTAATCATTTTTTAATTTACGTACTTCTATAGCCGGTATTGTTATAATAGGTAGTGCTTTACTTTTTAAGCAATTCTGTCTCATGCGTTAATACATAAAAAATAAACTAAAATCAATATCTCCACCAAAATATGATCAATATTCTACTTATATAATTAGAAATAATATTTCCTTTTATACCAAGAATAAATGAAACCTAACATCAGTATTACTTATCATAATTCCGCCAGCTTTTCTAATCATAGTAATTACTTCTTTGCCAAGCACGTATTGAAGCTTTCTCGTATTAATATATTCTTTGACCGTCGCAAATCAAATTATGAAGGAACTGACTGGACGGGGCTAGTAAGCTCTTTGTTTATTATTCGATTTATCTTCTGCGTCTATCTCGTTGTACGTCGATTGATTGGAAACTAGGTTTGCGTCGTATTGTGTTACGTCAAGATCGATATGCAATAGACCACATTGTATTCATTTCTTAGAATAGCTGTGATAAGGTGGGACTCTGGGCGTTTGTAAATGTGATTATGACTAATTGAATTATATCTGTTCCGTTCAGTTGACCAGGAAACAAGTTCAAACAAGACAATAATCCAGTGTGAGCTCAATAAATAATGAAAACAGTGTCATATTCTTCTAAGGAGTCGCGAAATCTAAGATTATATAGTTTTACATTGATCCTCCAAGGGAGATTCATTAACAACCGAAATACGTCCACTGTTGAAGGGAAGGAGGGATAGTCATAATCCCCACGCTTGGCAAGCGGCTTGGGGATCGCAGTGTTGGTGGTGAAGTTACAGAAGACCTAGAGAGATTACAGACAAGATATTATGTTTGTGGGTAAAAATTTGTTCTTTGTTGTGTGTGTTTTTCGTTTTGTGTTACTACCTTTTATTTAAACGCTCTCCTGTAAATGACAAACAAGTTCCAAAATTTAAGGAAAATATTGAGGAGATTCAGCAAAAACAACTCCAATATAATTCTTCTTCGTTACCCAACGTCCCTAATCTCCCGCTTGAAGTTCCAGCTTATCTTGTTTCTTCTTTATTACGGCATGTCTTGAAATATCGGCCGCCCGCTCAGCGGCCTTGAAGAGAATACAAGGGTTTGAAGCACCGGCTGAAGTAACCCGCAGGGACGAGTTATGATAACCTACTGGACCGATGTCAACCGCAATCTTTTGAGGGTTATTTAATTACTTTGTGTAAAATTATAGTGGATTTTTCAAGGACAATGCTTTGAGGCCGTATTCTTTAAACTATTATTTGAGCTCGTTCCAATTTTCACATTTGGGAATGCCTGACTGGTTTTGGACTCGAACAGAACCAATTTTAATGATCTGGTGACGTGATAGATACACAAACCGAACGGCGAAAAGTTTTTTCGTTTTTGGCATAAGAACGTCATGTTACAAATGTGTTAGACAGAGGTTTTTATTATGAGATTACACAATCATATTATAACAACCGCAGAACTTAATGCACAAGCTGAAATCAGAATGTTTCCATTAAATGCTTTTCTGTACACATGCAGCACGGAGTCTGGTGTTGATTAGTGGCAAAATACGGTTTCCCTATTAAATAGGAGCTGCTACTGCTCAAAAAAGGTATTAATAAAAAAACAAACTACCTACATTCCAATTTCTAATTCCGATGATTATGTAGGTCAGGCTAATGTCTGTGAACGCACACAATACACAGTAGAGAAACCTTATAAGTACACATTGTATTTCAAATGTAATTAATTGTATTCCATCGATTGCCTTCATTGGTTTTGAAGGCTTCTGTTTCCAGGTCGAACTTAAGGCTTGATTAGTATTGCGCACATATTTTCCTGAAGCGGTAGGCAGAGATGAAGGCCCACTTACATGTAGCAAGACAGCATTAGCCCTATGGATCCAGCCTATTGCCAATTATTGGGCAAAGTTAGTGGCACCTAAAAGCGATGTCCGATTGGTTCTTGCTTGGGTTCGAACACAAAATTTTATGCAAATGAATCCCGTCCGTTACCCTGAAAGCTACAACGGTGTTCCTGAAACATGACAGCCATAGTGATTTTGGATTCTGATTCTAAAATTCTCGTGCATAATTAATAAATTTAATTCCATGGAAAATAAAACCGTATTTGAAGAACTTCAACGTGTGTTAATATTATTGGAACTTCATTCATTTGTTTACCTGTTATAGACTATTACTATGAAATCATCGTCGATGTAGGAATCTAAGTAATACCACCTCTTTCAGTACAGTATTTAATTACCTTCCATTGTTGTCTTAGATTTTCATTGTTCAAATTACAAGAGTACTTACAAATTAATTAATGAACGTTGATAGTTGTTGCTCGAAGTAAGTCCTGAATTCAACTGTTTTTAGAAAGCAGTTGGTCCCTAATGCCTAATGCTGTAAATTCATAGACAGAGAATGTATGTTGCACTTTCAATCTTTTTTTGAATTGTCTAACGACTGTATCCACGTACTTAAGCTCCATTTCAGTGTCAAAACCATTTGTCTTCAGAAAGTACCCTGTTCAGGCGTCGTGCCATCAGATGCATATAAAAAACATATATTTTTTTTGTTAATAAAAAAAACGTCGCCCCACACTAGGAATTTCTCCTGTATCGTAGGTGCGTTTCACAAACATGAAATATCGCATACACAAACACCCAGACTCGGGACAATCAAATGTGGATCGCACAATTTTTTGCCCCTTGCAGGGATCGAACCCGCAACCCTCAGCGCAGCAGTCTAATTACTTAGCCACTGCGCCAATCAGGTCGTCCTTATTCCGTCCGATATTCTGCTAGAACAATTTTAGTTTCTTCGTAATTCTAGGAATGGATACGACAAATGGCTGCAATTAGAGCACAGCCCTCCAAGAATTTTAACTCTAACAGGACTCTTTTAGATAAAGAACGGTCCACGAGTGAGCCATTTTACGCCCACAAAGACCTTTTTTAGAGTCTGTGTCTTTAGGAAGGAGGTAATATTCGGTTAGCACATTTCCCTAAGGATATATCCGGGAAACGAATTTATTATTTTTTCAGTTCCTGCCCTTGATATGCAGTTATATAAGGAATTATCCTCATACATATTTTAAAGTGTAATGTTAACATTCGTAAATAATTAAGCTCGTTTTCCGGAACGTTTCTTCAGGCGGTATTTTATTGGGTATTTTATAACGTAACCTTATAACTAGTTTTCGCCTGAGACAACGTTCTCGAAGAAAATTTGTCTCCATATTTTCAGGACGAAAATCTTAATTGCTTAGGTTTTTTTAGCGTCAAGATTTCTTGATCGGTTTCATTACGATTACGATGCAAAATTAAAATATAACGAGACATAAAACAAACAATCAAAGTTAATTTGTCACTTTTCCTTTTCGTTATGTAAGTTAAACTAAAACCCTGTCTGTCAAATAAAAAATGTTGCTCACTGATAAAAGTTTAGAGGTGTACGCGCGCAGCATTGCTGATGACGTATGTCCATTCTATCACTCAGCTACAAAACAGTTGATTGGAAATTCCGAGTTACAGAACCGTACGACACGTTTGTACATGTTTGCTCGGCTCTTTATATGAAAGACGTTTTGACTCGATCAAACTGCTGCCCCCTTACCCGAAACTCTTAAAACAAGGCAGTTTACGTTGTGGAAGCGAGACGCCGCTACGTGCAGTGTGATGCGGCGTCTCGCTTCCACAACGTAAACTGTCCTGTTTTAACAGTTCATGGTAAGGGGGCTGTACGCTTCACAATTCGAACATGTTCAAATTTCGACAGAACCGCATTTCTTTTCGTCTGTTGAAATTGTAGTTATCGCCAATATCGCATGGAAATGTTTATCAAACAAATGTTCCCTACCAAATATTCTAACTAGATATTCCTTCATGTAAATCGTATCGTGTAAACGGGTAATGCGTATCGATTTTATACCAAACCTGTATCGATAAAGCCTAATATTATTCAGCGCACATTCAGTTTACATAACTAAGGGAGCGGTTACACTTTTACGTTGCTATTTGTCATACAAATAGCGTATTGTACCGTGTTTCAAAGTAGATGTATTTCGAAAACGAAACAATAGTACAAAGTTTTTAGGTTCTAGAGATTCCAATTTGATTAAAGACAGCCTTATTCTACTAGATTTAGAGTCCAGGTTTGATTGCAAGTCAGTTTTAGTTTCCAAGGTCTAGGTATAAGTATAAATATTCTCAGTGCTCAATCGTTTTTTGTTGTAACCGACGATTACCTAAACAAACTCGAACAAGTCTTCAGATTTGTCAAATAATGTAGTCTTGTCACGTTATACCCAGATCAATCTACCAACACTGACAGGCCTGTTGTTGCGAATAAGCTTGATCCATCTCGTATGATCGAAAACCCCATAATTACGACGTCACTGTCCCATATGTATCTCGTTTGAGCCTAGAATAATAAGTAAAAAGTATTTAGACTCAGACGTAAACTGAAGAATTTTAATATATTAACGTGTTAGATGTAGTAGGATGAAAGTGGTTATACCTAAACCCGACAGCAAGAGTAAACAGTAGAGCAACGATCAGACGTTAGGAAGCACAAAATTGTGTGAAATATAAAGTGTCAAGATACTATAAACTTTGACAACGTAATTGGCGCAGTGACTAAGCAATTGGACCGCTGCACTTAGGGTTACGGGTTCGGTCCCGCACGGGACAAAAAATTGTGTTACCTGCAGATGTTTGTCTCGAGTCTGGGTGTTTGTGTATGTGATATTTAATGTTTGTGGAACGCACCCATGATACAGGAGAAATTCCAAGGGTGGGGCGACGTTTTAAAAAAAAAACAGCTAAAGAACACATTGAAAGCAATACATATACAGAAAACCTCTACATACATACTCAACATCACAAAATTACAGAATGTCTTAGACGGGTTCCACATCATATTATTACATTTAAAGTTTACCAAGATCCCACGCCACAGTCTTGGACTAATATTAAATTATAATCTCATAGTGTTAATGAAATAATTCTACGGCCTACCTCTTGTAGTGGAGATATATTTCAAGGCTGCTTACTTTTAGTTAGCTTATTGTGGCCTATTCAATTACTCGGAACCGGAATATGTAATACTTTGACCAAGTCAGGAAGGGACATCCGCAAATTATACATTTAAAGAGGGCATCGTTTGTGTAAGTCCATTACATGACAGTTCTTCGATAGTTTGGTTTTCTTGAGTTGATATTCTTGGTAAGAATTGCCAAACTTAAATAAGTTTGGGTTCGAGACTAAACATATGATTTTTACATCAAAAGTTCGTAATAAAGAAAGATGTTTGAATGAGTTTCATGGCAAAAAGTCTTGATTACGAGGAATAATACTTTATTTACTGTTTCTTATATATTACTCGACCACGAGAGCTTGGTAATGATAAAATGTACTCTATTTTTTAACCATCAAAGTACTTTTTTTATTAGCATGTTCTACGTTCAACTGTTGGGCAAATGCCTCCCCTTTATTTCTCTACAAATCTCTGTTCAACGCCATTTCCGGCCATGTCTTTTCAACCTTATTAAAATTCATCGTCAAAACAAAAACAACATCATCATTCGCCTTTATGTTCTTTCTTAGTCATTTGCCCAAATTCCTCGAAACTTTTCTCGTATTTTCTTAAACATCGATTTAAATCTCATCTTAGGATCTTCAAACTTAGGACCAAGTTCCTGGCAGGTTATATTTCCTATCCATGGAATTGCAAAAGCTCCTATACAGTGATTGGTGAAAAAACAAAACATGATAATTATTTATTATACCATCGTTCGAATTTTTATTAAGTTTTCTCAATATTCTCCAAGTCCACGTCGCGTCGGCTTGATTTCCTGTCCTTGGTATTGTGTTGAACAACTGAAGCTAAGCTAACACAGTAAGCTTTTATTTCATTAGCTTTCAATGCGTTTTTTAATACTCTCCGTGTTATTGTTTCTTCAATTTTTTAATAATGTTTGATTATATTTTCTGATCTGTGTATTAATCTTAGGCAGATATTTTTCCTTTTTTCGTGTTGGCTAAATGTGATTGTCTTCGCCATACAAGACAATTAATATCAGATATTGTTTATTTAAATATCTCTCCGACAAGTTTGGTATCATTGTAATCCATTTTCTAAAGATTTATGATCCCTGTTGTATGAAATAAATACAGAGAAGATCTAACAGTTTCTTATTAAACAGGTCAAGCCTGAAATATTGTGCTAGGCATTCAAGAAAAGAGCGTATATTTTCCGGAATATAGCGGTAAATTAAGCTTTCTTTTTATTATACGTATTTCAAGTAAGTTACCTAAGAATAAACCCTATTATTTTAACCAAAAATATGAATAAATTGCGATATCAAGAGTAATAATTATATTAAACCTTCTTGGAGAATTTTAGATTATTTTATTTGTAATTACGAGTAATTTTATAAAATAAGATTATTAGGTTTTTAATTCTTCTGAGTTGGCTAAAAAAAGAAAAAATTATAAAGTCGAACTCTTCACCACTACTATTAAGCAAATCCCAAAACCACTCAAATTAAACAGTACTTAGCACAAATGTTGAGGCGACAGACAAGCGTGTAGACGCGACGAGTAATTTGAATGTCAAAACAGTATCGTCAAGTACACTAGACTAGATGAAAACAGGGATCGAGTCACAAACGATTATCTAGTGGCTTCGTGAATCGATTTTCAAATCGAGAGCCAAAGAAAAGAGCGCAGTAATTGGGCTATTAATTCAGTTGGATGATATCACGTGTAGTGTTGGTTTGGGGGGGGTATAATAATCAATGGTGGTTTAGGCTTTTTTGTACGTCGAGATTTCGATTAACACTTAGTATAACCAAACTATTACGGTGAAAACCATTCAATAAAATTTTATTTGTTATTTTGCTATCACATCTTGAATTCGCGAGGTCTTCAAGAAAATAGTTTTCAAGTTAGAGAAATAAGCATGTCTTAGAAAATCTATTTAATAAACTTGGAAGTGTCGGAGATTTAAGCAAAAGTTAATTAATTGGTAGAAGGCACAGACACTTTCTAAGATTACACAACGATAACAGATTGAAATTTCGTTGAAATATTTGTGCTTCTTACAAATTATTAGGTCTATATTTCGAAAACTTTACAAATATTTTTAATTATCGTATTTATTTATTTATAACTCTAATCTTAACAAAAACAATATAAATAAGTAGGTACCTAATACGAATTATTTAAACAAAATATTTTTAGGGCATCTTACATCCTTGGTATTTAATGAGGATAGTGCAGGCATGGTAATGCTAAATCGACTACTAAATCGAATTAAATTCAGTCGAGTAATCGGGAGCTAGTTTAAGGCTTTCCCAACTTGTTCACCTTGGCATGTTCGAAGACAAGTTCAATTTATCTTTATAGTGTATAGCTTTAACCCTGTACTAACAACATTCTACCACAAATCCATTGAAAACAGCGGATCAAACGAAAGCTAAACGTTTGGCAAGCAATGTAACATATCTAGTGTCGTTGTTTATGAAACGAATGCTGGCGAGCTCTTGTTAACAAAATGAATGCGCCGAAACAGATGGCTGCATTGATTAACGATCGATTTCTATTGGATGAAAGTGGGCTGTTAGAGTCGTTTTGCACAGTTTTTATCGAGCGAAATTCAATCAATTTGATGATTTAGAAAAAATAGATGGGTTGTTTTTTCTTTCACGATTTTTTTTTTGGTTGTTTTGGTATTTGTTACTATAATAAAATAACTATTATATACAAAACATCATGCCGGTATTCCGCGAAGTGTTAGGCAGAGCTGCACAAATAGTACACCCAGATTTCGCCAGTTATGTTATAGGTCCCAATGTAATAGAGGGCGAGCTTATTGCCATCAACTGGTCACAAATCCAGACTCCGTGCTGCTACTGAGTATCACCTAATGGAAAACCCCAGTAATACTTCGCTCGACCCGTGATTCGAACCCAGGACCTGATGCTCAACAGTCTCATCACAATAACTATTAATCCTGTCTGATATGTCACAAAGGGCCTTAGACTAATGGCATAACTATGTAATCTATGGCATAATAATAATTATGTCAATTTTATATATCTTTTATTTCGATTTCTATTCGTCTAAACTCTAAACGTCTAGCATGCTACTTGTTCAGGGACACTGATAGACGGCTCATAAATTAAATAAATCTAAGATTTACATTAAGTTTAGGTAAAAATACATAAATAACAAACAATATCAATAACTAATAGCTAATTTACTTAAAATATTAAATCAATTGGTAACTCGTCAGTTGACAAGTTGCTTAGCAAAAATAAAAACAAAGTAAATAACACTTCCAACAAAGCAAAAAGTTTCTTGTCTTGTAGTGTACGTCGCTATTGTCTCAATACGGTTCCTCCGTCTAGCATAATGCGGCAGTGCTGAGAACTTAGTGAAGAAAGCTGTAGATTAGTGGTCGCTTCATACGACTCCTATTAATTCTAACTGAATAGAACCTGTAGTGTATACTATAGGTACTCAATTACTGACTAAATAAATCCTGCAATACTGTTACTGGTATCAATATAAGCTTCATCCATGATTTCTGGTTTAACATACTGCGAAAATTTTCTTCTTTACCTTTTATCATCACTCACAATATCACCGTCTCTTTCTTGTCGTAATATTATTGTGTACCAAGCACATCATAATTTTGCGCAAGCTGCAGTGTAAAATTAAATCTTCCACCACATTCTGACTTGACTGAAACTGGAAGCTGACTGTAGAGCAAAACGGAAATCTAATATCTTCCTTGGCTTGGTTCGTTACTTCGATGAAATAAGATTTATATCCAATATGGCTGCCATAGATTGGAAGATGATTTCAATTCTGACGATGATTGATATAATTCAAAGAATTTTTGCAGAGAATATAAACTATTTTGCTTGATCAGCATGGCATTGTCGAACATCTTCTTTTTCTTACCTTACTGTTGTGATACAGTAAGGTAAGAATATCAATCCGTGAGTAGATTTAATTGACATATAAACAAGTATTGGTTTTTAAATACCAAAACTTAGAACAAATGCTTTCTTTGTTATTAATATTATGTTACAAATTGTTTGATCTTTTAGATGGTCAAATCAAATTCACAAAATTTTAAAGGGCCAAAGGAGACTCCATTTAGAATACCTCCTAAAGATGGAATCAAGCACGAATTGTAAATATTGACAACATCCAAAAATGACCCTATTACACGGAGTCCCTCTAAAAACGATTGTTTCGACATCGAGATATTATGGGAAATGGTTATTTGGAAGTTTTCGTATATTTTTCAATTACTGCTAATGATGGGCCGTCTCATTCAAGATTAAACTTGTTTCTGCTGATGGCTTTGCTTTGAAATTCTTAAGATTGTTTACCCAACTTTACCGAAAACGGTTATAAGAGGGGAAAACAAAAAAATCAAATTAATTTTAGGTGTCGTTTAAAAGTTAAAGCGGTTGTAACGCTGAGTTTAGGCCCATTTAATCTTGGAGGGTGCTTCCTTTCTGTTTTTAGTATCTTTAACTGCAACCATTTAATGCCGTTAAACACAATAGAGATGGGATTGTAAAATTTAGTATCTCCGTAATTACACAAGTAATTGGATACTCTCCAGTTTTAACTGTCAGTGCTGGGAATAAGTTGATATTTTCATAGGATAAACCTTCACAATCAATTGTTCTGTGTGTATCCTCAGTTATGATGTCAGAATAATATTTTGATAGTTTATGAATTTATATTTTTTAAATTGGTTTGATAATATTACACGGTGAAATATACACGATAACGTATTTTGGATAAACAAATTGTTGGACTTCCAAAAGTCTCTTAACCCTGAATTTGTTATATTGATCAATAAAGTATACCAACAACAATAGGTAACGCCGTAGAAATTATTTCTTCGTGAAACTAGTTCTACCTGCCAAGTTCAAAGAGTATCTGCCAAGATTTTATGTGATTTTGGTCTGACTTGGCAATGGGATGCATCCAAAATATGTGCGGTTTGCAAACTGCTGTTTTGAATTCTGATATTTTATCATCAACTCTATGTCTAGTGTTATAGAGTTTGTTTTGGTTTGAATCGATATCAGTGTGCAGTATCTGGTGATGTTTACTGCTCGCTGCCAAGTAGCGTTTTATTTAAATATTGACTGTGGCGTGAGGTTTGCTTAAGGGTAACCTCAGACTACAGTATGTGTGTAGGCCGGATATCGTTTACCGATGCATCCTTCCATTGCTTCAATACTACTGATCTGTTGGTCAGCTGATTTGTATTACATTTGATTATATCTATATTATTTATCTTATCTACCTTATTACTACTACTATTTGAATAGATTATGAACGTTGAAGTACTGGGTTTTCGCTAAAAAAAATAAACTGTCGGCCGCTTCAGATTTGCCTTATCTCGTAAATATTTATTCGGCACTCGGAATTGTAGATTGGTAAAAAATATGCCTAAAAATGTTATAGTTTCATTTCATGGCATCAAATAATGGATGTCGGAGCTTTTATGGAAGTTTTTAGCAAGTTTATCAGTAAAGCAAAAAGTGTATTATTAATACGAGAGTTTTTAGTGTTTTCATCATTTACATAAATGATTTGCCAAAATTTCTTAATCAATCTGTAACACTTTTTGCCGACGACAGTACCTTAACAATTGAATATAATAATAATAAAATAACTTATAATAATGACATTAATAATTCTCTTGCATCAATGATTAATTGGCTAAATAATAATAATTTAAAAATAAATCTTACTAAAACAAATGTAATTCATTTCAATCAACGTTTATCAACTATGACAAATTTGAATATTATCCATTATAACAATAAAACTATTGAAGAGGTTAGCTCTACTAAATTCCTTGGAGTGACCATCGACAGTAAATTAGACTGGAAAGAGCACATCGAGACTCTTAGTAAAAAAATTAGCAGCTCCACGTATGCTTTGTACAAATTAACTCCAGTGCTTAAAGTAGAGTCACTTCTCACAGCGTACCACGGTTTAATTTCATCGCACCTTAGGTATGGAATAATTTTCTAGGGCAATTCAACTGATAAGACAATAGTCTTCAAGGCCCAAAAACAGTGTATTAGGACTATTTTTAAATTAGAGGCAACCGAAACCTGCAAGCCATACTTTACGAATTACAAAATATTGACTGTACCTTCACTTTATATATTAGAAGTAGCCTTATTTGTGAAATGTAACCAAAAGCTATTTCCACGACTATCGGAGGTTACCATTCGTAGCAGACGCGATGATACTGTTCTCTGTCTACATCAGTCAAAAACTGCATTACTGAGAAAGAGCATCTTTTGTATGGCTCCCATAATATATAATAAGCTTCCAAAAGTTTGGAAGGACCTAAATGTCCACGGGTTTAAAAATAAGCTTAAACGACATTTAGAAGGAAAGGCATATTATGACATACAGGAATTTCTAAATGATAAATTTATTAGCCAATAATAGTAATTGTTAAATTGTGTGTAATTTTGAAAATGACTGCCAATTGTGTATAATTTAGCTTTCTGTGTTTTAGTTTACTTTGACATTGTTGATTATCATTATTTTGTGTATGTCCTATATAATATGACTGTATATTGCACAGACTGTATATTTGTACGCCTAAAAGGCCAAACGTGACGATATTTTTTGTTTATTGACCATCTTGCATGCTTTATATGTATACTCATGTTTGCACAAATAAAATTTCTTGATTCTTGATTCTTTCTCAAAACTCTATTTTCAGCATTTGACGCATTTTATATCATCCGTTAGCTAGCTGAATTGGTTTGAGAAACGTGCAGTTTCAACTGAATATTTTTATTGATTTCGGATTCGGCCAAAACAAATCATTCTGTATTCTATGTATTGCCATTTACCCTCAGAATCCGTTCGTTTCATGGAACACATGTCACCGTCTCATGAGATATTTATAGAATTGAACACATGTGACTCGCCTCTTTCCTGACCCATTCATTCCAAGGGGTTGGTGCCCTGAAACCGCAAATAAGGAACTTCCATACTTCAAGCGAGGCAAACTTCTAAGAGTGCGTAATTGTTGCTTTGGGAAGAAAGTTTTGTTTTCTGGCTTCGTGTTCATAAATGTTACAAATATTAAAAGTGTACTGTTTTTATTCTTTAATTTGTTTTTGTTCTTGTGAAATTATAATAGAAAACAAAGTCGCAAAGCAAAAAAAAGTCGTAAAAATAAAACTCAGCGTCGTTCTTTAATTCGGACACAATAACAACTATTTTAGAGTTCAAAATAAAATCCAAAATTCCGTCTTCTTCATACACTTGCCAGTAAATGTTCACTTAAAACGAACGAAACCGATGAATTCCTTTCTTCCTTTTTCTTGCAAAAAAAAACAAATGACGGACATCGAATGCCATAATTCACTGCGCACTAATTGAAAACGAGAGAACATTGCGCTCGTGAAAAATGATGACCCCTTTACCAGATGGGGTCTCAGGGGTATTAAGAATCACTTGAGGATTGGGGAATGGCGGTACTGAATAATGATATGGTTTATCCGAACGTTTCTGGGTTAAATGGGATTAATGATGGTGATATCACAATAATTACTGTAATAGCTTTATCAAATTATAGACTCTTGTCAGAATATGGAGTTACGTTTGGTGCTATCAACGATTGAACAGTATGAAGAGTTTAGTGATGGTTAGCCACTTGATAAAATATATATCCGTATCGTTCAAATTAAATATCAGCTCATCTTATAACGGTAAAAGTTTGTGAATTAGATTCTGCCAGATGGTTAGCCTATTGCTAATGAAAAACACAATAACCATCTGGATTTTATTTCCCTACACATGAAATAACGATGGCCTATCTACATACAAGTAATACGACTACCTAATGTCTACAAATATCGCAACCGAACTCTCAAACGCAAACAGAAGTTTCCTAGCAAAAACGGTGATACACACAAAGTATAAAGCTTTGGGTCGAATAAGAATGGCCGATTTAGCCAGCTGCCGGCGGAAAATGGAAACAAATGGTGAACGTTCTGAGAGATGGCCTCTACTGGGCCCTGATGGACGACACACCATTCTAAATCAGTCTTAGGCTCGAGTTGGATGTTGTATTTGAGTAAAGTAATTTTTTAAAGTACACTCTTTTGCTTTAAATTGGCCTTTATTATCCAATCGTGAATTCTACGTAAAAATTGATACATAAGTAGAATAGTGTCGAATGTATCACAGGTTGTATGTATGCATGTCTTATGTTTATCCGGAAGAATGTCATACGACGTCACAAATAAAACCCGCTCAGCGATTTTAGTTATGCCAGTCTAATCTTACTTAGGATTATTTGAAAACTCCCTAACAGAAAAACACTAGATAATATTATGGTATCTAACCATAAACAGGACAAATTCATGAATTCGCGCAAAAGTTTTTTGGATGCTCTAAAATTTAGATAGATATAGAGGCAGAATCTCTGTAGCATTTTTAGGAGAATTTATGAGAATGATAATAAACGAAATTCTTTAAAAAAGGTCAAATTCTATTAGGGCTTTCTACACATAAAGCTAGAAGCCATATTTTAGGCAAGTAGACCTACATTATCATAAGATAATAAATTTTCAATACAAAATTATCGCTTGTTAAACCCGAAATAAATTTAATTGGCCACCCTCGTCTAAATTACCTACGTCAGTCGTTCAGTTAAAGTGTTTACATGGTCAAATTGATATAGGACGACAATATAGAGGGCCACCCACTGTGCTAGTTATTTCGAAGGCTAAATGTAAGTGAGGATGAATCAGATCTGATTGCTTGCGTGTTATTTGTGGCGGTCAATTTCATTAAAGTATAGGTGGGTTAGTTAGGTAGGCAGATGTTCTTCGTTATCTTAAGTTACATTTATAGTTCCATAGATGGCGAGCATTATGTCCTACGGCTAGTAAAAAGCTATTTTCTATTATATTATTATATATTTTTCAAAATATAGTATATAGTTTTTAATTAGGTACGCTGGAATCCCACGAAATAAAGGACCCTCGGTCCGTTTGAAACAATAAAATTAAGATTAAATACATCATTTCTTTATGTATTCATTGGAATACATAAAGAAATGATGTATTTAATCTTAATTTTATTGTTTCAGGTATGTACTTTCACCACCTTGCAAATGTGGATAAGGTAAACACTTCATTCAATATCAGGAAGAAACCAGACACCTTTGTACCTACTTGTCAATTAAAGTGAATTACTCTTTTAGGATGAATACCTTGACCTTGTAAAACAGTTAACCTCATCAAATTGAACGAAATACGGAACGTAATACACTGACACCGTCTCAAATAAATAATTAAAACAATGGCGCGTCACACACACTTGTATATCTTAAATCATTTGATGAAACATTCATGCGCAAAGTTACCCAACGCGGCAGTAATCGACGACTCGTGAGACTGTAAGTAATTTGCTAACACGCACACGCTTCGTGTACTAATACAGGATTGAATGATTAGGCATTATAGATTTCATTGAAGCCGTGGAACCAGTAGAGCGGCAAATAGTTTTGCGGTTAATGAGATTTAAACTGCCTACAAATTGTTGTGATACCTTTACGATAAATGATATTTGTGAAAATTACTCATGCCGATAGGCAAATGAAAAAAAAACTGGCCATTATTGTGATTATCGTTTCAATTGATTTGATTTTTGTCACAAACCGTATTTTCCAATGGCAACAAATGTTAGCTATCGTATGTCTAATTGTCCACGTTCTGTTTATGTAAGAATTATTGAAATCAGTTCTAAAAAGGTTATAAATACTTAAGACGTAAATACTAAAAAGACAACTTGAAATTCGATGGTTGCGAGCAACACGATAGCTCAGTTGGATAGATCTGCGCCACGGTACGGCGAAGGTTTCGAACCCGCGGGTTAAAGTCCCTCTCGTGTCCATCATTTTTCAAATGTCCTTTATCAATTTAGATGCAAGCTTAGCATGGGCAACAAGCTAAAGTGACACCAAAAATCATATAAGATTATACAATTTCGGTTATAGCACTAATTTGTCCTCTGCACTCAGTATTTGAGCTCAGACTACAAATTAGCGCCATATATATTTTGAAAGGAATTATGAAGAACACGTTATAAAAACTTGTACATACACATCCAGCCATTTACTTGAATCTAGGGACGACACAACCCTACCCTACACACACACAGCCCTAGCCTTTCCCGTCTTTCTTGAAGCATACAAGCTCTAATTACTAATTAGGAGCCAACAAACTAATCCTCATATCAACTCTGTTGCTGCAACTTCAGTCCTTATCTACATCCCACAAGCTAGCTAACGCTTTGCCTAAGCTTTAGTAGAAAATCCGTGTTCTTTTTCATCATCGTCCAAAAAAATTCTACCCATATTATACGTATTTAGACAACTTAGTGATGCCATATCTTCTTATTATATACCTAACTAAACAAAAATACGTCTTAGTACTTTCACCGAAGGTCCTTTTTTATGGTCATTAAAAATAACCATGTATAAAGAGATACAAAAAATAATCAAATTAGTCTAATGATCAGTACTTTTAAAATGTGCAATTACATACGGACTGTCCCCAAAACGCCTGCCCGTCACCGTTGTCTAGTGCTATAGCTGGAGAAGAAGCAACGCAACGCCACGACCCACGACCTACCTAGCGGTATAATTTTACTTTACTATATTTATAAACTTAAACAAATAATATCCTACAGTAAATTATTTTCATCTCACAGCTCTCGTAGGCACATTCTTGGCGGTCTGTCGAGCCATTAGAAGAACAAGTTAAATACAATCTATTTTCGAAATTAAATACCAACGTTTGAAGCATACTTTTAATTTTCATTTGGAAGGCCGAGTTTAAATTAAACGTATTGTTCAAAATATGTATTTTGTTTGTACCAATTAAACTTTTATTTGTTTTATATGAATACAAATAGAACAATGGTGGTGAGTGTAATTGGGTTGAAGCTATAGATAACATTCCTGTTAACAATTCATGTAATAAAGTATATCGTATATTAATAATAAATAAACGTCACTCCACACTAGGAATATCAATAGCCCTGTATTAACCCTAGCGTAGCAGTCCATTCGCTTAGTGCAATGTCTAATAATTCCTAAAAAGCGTACGTAGGTTTAATCATCACGCCTATATTTCACAAGTGGATAAAGGTTAAGGACAAGTGACCCAATCTTCGCCATATAGTATAAGCTCACCCAGATAGAAAACCAGTCGCAATTTATCGGCATACATAGTATACATGCATGCATACAAACAAAAAGTCACGCCTATTTCCACGAGGTAGAGACCACGGATTTATTAGTATTATTACATATATTTGTTTTTCTTATAACTCTTAATATTATTTTTTCTAATCAAAAAGACCCACAATTCCCGGCTGATCATAAGTCCCATGTTATAAGGCGAGGCAAGCCTGAAGACTCGATTAAATAGCAACAAACCAGAAATGTATCGAATAAAATATCAAACAATGAACAAATGAATTCACCAACATTTACCGCTTACACACATCCTATAGCGATAAAATACCATGTCCCAATCGCGGGACAACGATAAAACTAAACCACTTTCCTATTTTTACCCCTATTACCCAATTACGTGCGACGGTGGGTGGCCTAGGGTACATGACATGTACCCTCGTCATTGGAAGCCGCAACCATGCTTTATTTATGCTGGTATAATTGACCCCGACACCTGCCTACTATTCTGCTCTTAACAGATTGAATAGTGGGAATGGGGCTTTCTCCGTCTATGAGTTGTGGTTGATGTAATCAAATTCTTGTTTGATACGAGACAGATATTCAAGTTAGAATGTGTCTTTTGATGTTTTTATTCATAATGAAGATTGAAAATGGTCGATATATATTGACCTAGGTTAACAAAGTTCTTACATGAAAATAATATTAGTCAATTAATAACCTTCCCAAGGTAAATAATAATGTTCTCCTTACCGAATTTCGGTCACGGCGGCCTCTCTCATCTGAGACCGGTCAACTACGCAGGAGATATTATAGTACACAAATATGCACGCAAACACAGGTGCACTCCCTATTCCCTCACTCTCATAGTCCGATGGGACGGTAGACCCACACGACCGGAGTGAGATCAGGCATAGTTCTCATTTTAGTTAGACATTCCTTCTGCACTCACTCACGGTCTACATTATAACTTACACACACAATGACATTATTTTTGCTAATGTACTATGATTAAAATTAAGTTTGTATTATTATAACTCTGGAACGTTGTCGTCTTTTATTACTAATTCTTATGAAGGTGGGGGTTAATAGCTACGATTTAGTTTCTAACAAAGGTAGCTATCATGGTGCACAAGTTTCTATCATAAGTATGTTTTTGTTCCAATAAACTATTCTTTAAAAGCTCTGTTTTGCCACTACCTACGTGTCTAGACGGAATGTGCTTTATTTTCATTTTATTTTATTTTGTTAGGCATAATAAACAGCAGTATATTAATTAATATCTTAACTCAGCAGCATCTTAAATCATCAGCAGCGTATTTTCTGAGACCGTCATCCAATTACGCTTTGGTGTTGTAAATACTAATATTTTTGTTATTAGGTACTAGCTAAACCTAAATTTATATTTCTATATTGTTTCAAGCCTATGTGTAAATGTCTATGTACCTGTGTCAGTTTAAAAAATGCTTAATGTTTATTTTCTTTTTGGTTTTTAATTAAATCTTTATACACACAAGTATACAAAGGCGGCCTAATGCCTTAGGCAGTCTGTACCAATCTTTTCTTTTCTTTATTTTACTTTATGTGTATTCTTTCATTCCTTTGGTTTTCTGTTGTTCTCATAAATACTTATTTCTTTTATTGTTTTTTCTTTATTGCCCAAAAATAGAGTAACAAAGGTGGGTTGTCTATTTGTATCTACGAGTTAAAATCCAGGATATAAGACAATGATCAATCTTGCCAGGCCCTATTTAGTTAATTTTTGTCGTCCTATTAAATGAAACTTTTAAACATACACACTTTGCTAATGAGACTGAGTTACATAGGTATGCCTATCACGTAAGTACAAATAGTGTCATGAAAAGTGAACTACACAAAATTCTACATTTACAGATTCGCATTTTCAAATTTTCCTTCATAGATCTAAGTATAACCGCCGAACCTAGAGCTTAAAGCAAGCACTAGAATCTATTTCTGAATTTTGAGAAGAACTGTATTTGCGCTTCTAGTGAGGCGATATTATTTCAGTAATATTTACACAATAGACCCAAAATTCTTGAACCTTATCGCCTACGTAATTACGCACAAAATCGGTGTGTCTAATAATGATAATTATTTTTAATTACATAATGAGCAAAGTCGAATTAAGCTCCTAATTATTCTAGAAGATATTTTAGGTGGAGCTTTAGTATTTTAATAAAAGCCAGTCTATTAATATCTTGGCGTTAGTAAAATAACATCAGATGCTGTTATTAAAAAAATATTTCATGCTAATATTATCTTTTGCTCATTTCGTAACAATGAATTATGAAAGAACTGTTTACGTTGTTTTAAGTGAAGGTGATAAGGTTTTGTTATGATTTTATATTGAGAAAATCTGACTATTAGTAAATATTTTTACGTAAATCATGAGTTAAGAGTAGGAGTACCTCAAGGAGTATCTTAGAACCATGCATGTTTCAGGCTTTTGTTATTAGTAGGCATCTATTCCAAACGATGAAATATAACAATGATATGATTACACTCTAATTGCATAATAGTTTATTAACAAGGGAATGGTTGTGACTAAAATAATAAGACAATGTAGATTTAAGATGGTGGATTACAATAAAATCATAATAATATTTCTTTTATGTTTGATAAATGCAATAAGTTTTTTTAAAGAAGTTACAATTGATAAACAAAGTTTAATTCAAGTTGACGAATAACGACCAATAAAATGCGGGCCTTAAAATAGAAACGAAACCCTAAAGCTTGTGAACTTAATAAAACCAAACAAGTTAGCATAGTTACAAAATTTAAAAAGTTTTCAGTCCTAACCAAATAATCAAACTAAATCCAATATACCGCGCAAAGAAAAGTTTACCAAAAAGTTTTATTGCAATACCTTTTCATCAAACTTTTACCATAGGATTTAAGTAAGGCCTTTGACACGTCTATCTACAAACTTTTTCGGCAACAAACGGTTTTAAACTTGTACTTTTTTGTTTTAGACCTGAACACTGTTTTTCTTCACTGTTGTTATTCAATTGCGCCTGTTATCCTCGAATGAGTAGGTAAAAGTGTATTTTCTATCAGGAATCTTCTTCTTCTCTTAAAGTGCTTCTCCGACTAGCGAAGGTAGATATCAAGGGTCTAAACAATTAAATTTAAATTTCCTCACCCGTAGATAGTATCTACTTATTATATGTAGATGGCAAGCCTCATTCATTACGCCCACACCAGCATCGATAACGAAGACGCTGTTGTAGCTAGCTTGGTTCTAAATATTAAAGGAACTTTATTCTCAGATCTCTCTCGGGCTTTAGTCTATAAGACAAACATATTTGTGGTTTTTGCAAACATGTTATTTACAATGGTATTATTATAATTGCGAACAACATCCACATATCATAGGCCACTGAATAATCCATTAATTTCACAATTCATTACAAATGTCTACGTCAAAGCTATTTATTTAGAAACCCTTAAAGTTATAATGAGAATATTTTAAGTAGGTACCCAACATTTTAAAGCACATTTTTTTTTATTTGAATTTTATAGTATGATATTTTACTATGTTACTGCTAATAGAAAGGTTTAGCTTGCTTTAAAAAGGATATTTTACAATTGTGGTTATGTTATATAATATTTTTAACAAAAAGCAATATGTACTGTTAAGGTTTAAGAAAATAGTTAAGTATTGAATCCTCAATAGAAATCTAACCTTAAGTCTGCATACAAATAGAATTTGAGCGTGTGTTTAATGACCCCCACCATATTGAGACAATAAGAAGGCCATAGCTCAAAAATACAGAGATCTCATTCTGCACAAATTGACAGTTTGATCCGTGGATGACATCGTCTGAAAGCATTTGGAATTTGTTATTGAGTAGCGTCTTCTCGCACTTGTTTAGTTAGCGGGTACCGGGTACCTACTTTTTTATTGGTTCATACATAATTGGAACACACATAATATTATATCTGTCACAACAGCTGTGAATTACAAATGAAGTAGAGCATTCTAAATTCAAGTTTTATTTTCTTTTTACCGGCCAGGTTTGCTAGCATTTTGTAGGAGACACCATTATAATGATTGCGTGAAAAAGGTTTTATACGTATTTCACATTTTAGTCTTGTAAGCATTTACGTAGATTTTTGTTTGTTCATCAAAAATGAACAATGCCAACCGCAAACAAGCACAATTTGTTTTAACCAACGGCCTCGGTTACTTTCACAGCCAGATAACATATCCACCTGTTTCCTTTTATGAAATCCTAGTATTTCACCGCGACTAAAACAAAATTTTTCCGTGAAAATTCTTTATGCTGACAGCTGTCACAATGCAAAAATATTTTTTGTCTATAAAACTTTACCTAAAAATTTCTAATGCTCCGGCTTCACCTGCGTTAACGTTAAAGTTAGTGTCCAACAACGCGTTAATTATCGCGTTAAGACGCAGGTGGAGCCGGAGCATAAAGAACTTTTTTGTTAACAAATATTTTGTAGATGAAAGTGATTTTGATATGACCCAGAATAGAGCAAAAAAATATTATGCGGTACATGAAGCTAATATAAAACTGTGATATAATAATAAAATTATGTGTGTATTATATAAATTAATGTTAATATCATACATTTTTTTAATTATCTCTATCGTAAAAAGGATCGCTATATTTTATTAAGACAGACGTCTTAAAAAATACACCACATCCAAAAATTATTTAAGGAGGTATTCATTATTCGGAAATTAAAAAAACAATCATTTTCTTTTACGTTCTGCAAAAACAAGTTGACGACGCCCACTACAGAAAGTTTTATTCCTCCCAACATATATTTTCCAACCTATTTCCATTTCGAGGAACTCTGTCACCAAAGAAATTCCAAAATAATGAATTCCTCGTCCAAACAATTCTAATTTTATTTACTTTTGTGACCAAAATCATTGAATTTCTTGAGCCTACTTAATATCAATTAAGTTATTCTCAAATATTTCAGACAAAGTAAATGTTTCAAATTCATTAGAAACAGAGTTGACGTCAAACTTCTGAACATTGAAGCATAACAAAAGTGTCTTTGTTAAGTTTAAAGTTATCACAAGCTACCAAAATATTAGCGTCACTTAATTAAGAAAATATTTGTTTAGGTGTTAGTAGCTTGGCAATTAATTTGACTTAATAATTATGTGGAACAATGGGTGGCTCTAAGATTAACGAAGGTTTTGTTCCGAGTTCAATGGTAAGCAATCTTCTTCTTATCGTATGGTTGATAAACAACCTGGTGTTAAAGTTTAAACCGCCTGTAGGCCTCTGACATGGTTTTACACACCGTTGAAAAATCTATTAGTTGTGCCGGTAAGCATTGTGATACTTATATGTTCTCTCTTAGTTATGTTTAGGTAATTAGGGCGAAATACAAAACTTGAAAAATCAAAGCTCTTTGCCCTACAATGTAACAAGTCTCCCTGTCCATAAAAGCACAATGTAGACATTTTATAGAATAAAATATGTAAAGCAGATCAAATATATAAAGCAGATTTACTTAATATTATATTTAAGCTGATTTATAATAATAAATAAACTTACTATTTTATGTCAGCTACTACTTTTCAATAAGCTCCAAAAAATTCTACTAAGGGAAATCTTTTATTCAACACAAACGAAATACAGATAAAAACTACCAAAAATTCAAATATCTTATTTTAATTCACTAGTATCGTACCTAAAACTTCTGAGAACACTATTTCAGCCAGCTTTTCTCCGAAAACAAAATTTCAAGTACATTCACAGAAGTCTGATTACATCAACGCTATATCGCATTATGTCTGAGATACTAAAATAACGTTCTCATTGTACCAATGTTGGGTTTATTTTCCTAATTTATTCAGGCACGCTGGCTAATTCTCAGCCAGTTTATGGTCACGGGACAAAATGTTCGTAGGGTTTTACGATACCAGAGCACCACTTAAAACGTTGGGAAGCTTTATTACCATACGAAAGCGATGAAATTATAGTAACTGTTGAGATTTCACCGATTTTTTGCTCATATTGTTGACTTTTAAGGTAGCTTAGAGACGTTACTGTGGTTTTTATGAGCGCTTATTTAATGGTTACTTGTTGGTTTAGCGGTTGTCAATGCAGCTGCTGAATTTGAGGTCCTGGCTTCGATTTCCGTTAATGAGCTTTTAGCCGCCATTAGGTAATTCTGAGTGAAATAAATGCACGGAGTTTTCATTAGTGCAATTTTTTTCATCCTCAACATTAGACAAAGGCCACAAACGTACTATGATCTGCAAAACATCAGCAACAAAGTAACAGATACTACCAATACCATCTCAGAAAAAAACCATTACAGACTAAAAATATTTAGAGCAAAAATTTAATTGTTACTTCAGCGCACCCATTTTTTCAAGTCAAAGTAAACCAAAACCAGCGAGTTAAAATAACAATAGCGCAATATTTTAAATGAGCGTTTCAAAAAGGCGAGTTAGTTTAAAAGGCAAGCGCTCTTGACTCGAATTTCCAAGACTCTAGTTTTTGGTAGCGAAAAAGATTTTTCAAATTAATTTAGGTCGAGTTGTGAACTCGCTCAGATTTTTTATTACGATCTTGTATAGTATCTCATTATGAATGCCGCGGATAGTGTAGTAATTAGACTGTTCATATTTACAGAGTTAGTTAAGGGTCCTAAGCTAACATGCTGAGGGTACACGTCTCTACGTGTCGGTATGATGCACTTGTCAACACGATGGCTTTAATGTTGTTTTCCTCAATCGTGGTACAGAATAAGGCCTTGTTTTCTTTTTTATGCAGTATCTCAGACATAATTTCTCTTGTGCCTATTAATTATCGATACTTCGACTTCGAATTTCTATTGTAGATACTATCGGTAAGTTTGACAAACAGGAACTGTCACAAAAAGCCTATTTAAACATAATTTACCGTAAATTTAAATTTAATTTACCGTCATTTAGATGAGGGTTACATAATAAATACTGAAGGATTATCAGCTTTCGATGCTGATAATCCTTCAGAATTCAGATGTCTCTCACAGGTAGCTCTGAAGGAACTCTGTCTTCTTAGCCGGGCGATTGATGAGACCTAATAAAAGGCCTCCAGCCAAAAAATTCTGAAGTATGTGATTTTACCTTGCGGTGAGACTAGTTCAAATATAATAGGTATTAGTTCAAATATGAAATTGTAATCATCTTGTGTGAATTCAACATGATTCTGGGCCGGTTACACCACAGGCACAACGACAAGACTAATATATCTTATTTAAAATTATTCACTGAGAGCTTCAGCTAGAAGGCATTAACATTTCAACACTGTCCGCAGTAGGCGTTCTCAACAATGAATCAAAATTTCGCGAGTTTCACTTTCATTGCCCTGAAGTGTTGGCATCGAGGACGCTTCCTGAATAAATGGGAAATTTATTCAAGGGGGAGCCACTGGTGCAACAAAGTTTAGCAATTTATCGCTCGAATACGTGTATGGAACCGGTGAGGTGTGTATAATAAAACATTATTATGAGCGACATGAGAAGGTTATGGGAATTCCAGTATAACTTTTCTACGTCATCAGCCAATTCGTCAGCACAATTTGTAGAGATATTGCGATATATGCTGATGATGGAGTTCATCATCTGCATACATCGCAAAAAAAAAACATTATGTATTTTATCAACCTTAAGAACGTTAGCTTTGATAAGTATTTGAACATGTAGAATGAACGAATGTGAATAAAAAAAATATTTGCCATGGACAATTGGACAAGGATGACCTTAACAAAAATAATTTGTTTAAATAAGTTCCAGACAAGTGTAAAATGGCGATCATAAATGAAATTATGATATGACTTTTGGTGCCATTTTTAGCATGTTGCCCATGCTAAGTTTGAATCTAAATTGGTAAAGGAAATTTGAAAAATGATGGACACGAGCTGGACTTGCACCCGCGACCTTAACGGTACCGTGGCGGTACTCTAACCAACTGAGCCACCGTGTCGCTGCTCGCACCCATCGAATTTCAAGTTCCCTTTTAGTATTTACGTCTTAAGGGTGACGTCAGGTATTATCTAAAATTATGATGATAATAAATAAAGCCTTAGCCAGTATCTTGAGGTGTTAGGTAATAAAGTGAAGTAGTGTCTCGGTAAACCCCTGAATACAGTCAACTTTATGTCTAAACTTATAATTGGGAAACACATTCGCGTTGCAGTTTGCTTTTACTAGACTAACGAAAGATGCTGCATATTCACAAATGATTGAAAAGACAAGATACGATAAGTACAAGTAAAATCTTTTGATTGGTTATTAATTAGCAAGAAATAAACAAAAAAAAATTAAAAAACAACTCTTTGAGGACCGACCCTTTAAAGTCACTTTAAAAAAAGAACGCTTACAGTTTTATATTGTTTTATCTTTATCTTTCATATTATTGAAAGGAAATTAGTTACTGTGCATAAGCTTCGTAATTAAGTAAACCTTAATAATAAGATTATCTTCACAAACTTATCAAAGCATACCAAACTATAAGTTCACTAACGCCCAAAATGGGCGCTTAAGACAACCAACCACGCAAACAGTAATATGCCTTGGAACTGACAAGCCACCGCTATCTGTCACATACATTCGTCATGTATAAGACCGGACCACACCAACTGTTCCCTAATCTACCTCAACGAACATCCTTAAGCCTCATGAATGACAGTCACAACTTAGCCCAACGTATTATTGTATTTGTCGAATTAAGAGTACTTTATACTCCATCAAGCTTTGCCGCAAATTTACTAGTCTAACTAAAACTATAAGTTTGTGAATAGCTAACTTAACTTCGACTACCTGGGTGGCGCAGCGGGTAAGCGATTGGACTGCTGCGCAAGGGTTACAGGTTCGATTCCCGCACGGGACAAAAATTTGTGTGATCCGCAGATATTTGTCCCGAGTCTGGGTGTTTGTGTATGTGATATTTCATGTCTGTGAAACGCACCCACGATACAAGAGAAAATCCTAGTGTGGGGCGAAGTTTAAAATAAAAAAAAAACTAGCTTGTTTTCGTTTATCTTGCGAGAGGCGTGTTTTAAATCTGTCATTTAACAAAAGAAAATCTCAAAATTATTGTATTTAAAGTTTGGAACACTACAATGAGCAATTTTACACATAAATATTATACCATTTGTCTCGCAATATGCAATGTGAATGTTATTTACACAAGAAAAGGCATCAACTTAATGAACATGATTTCAAACAAAAAATTACTGTAAGATCAACGCTCTGTACTAAAATATTTTTTTTGACAACCGCAAAAGTCGCCACAATTCGCAAAAATATGCTGGACAAAGTAAAACTGTCGAAATTTCCCCGACAAATCAAACGGTCATACGTCCTTGTTTATTGTTACAGCTTTTATTTATTTTCTATGCTTTTTATTGTCATCGGACAGCCATTTAGTGGGCGGCACGATAGCCTCTGGCGACGCCCGTAAACTTGTTTTATTTCCTGACGCAGAAAGTGAATCCTGACCAAGTTATTTTACCATTAGATGATGAACTTTTTGGCTTATATCTATTGGATTATCTACCTTATGGTTATCGCAGTAAGAGTGATATGGTTAATATTAATGATAGAGGACGCGTGAAAGATGAGTTTGTAATAAAATCTAAACTGTCGCTATCACGTCTATTGCCTGTGCGGTTTTATTGTGTACCTTGACAAATTGTTTAAACAGCTTTTTATTTATTACGTATGGTTTTTATATTTTATCGGTATCCGGCCTTTTTGTTTTATTCGTTGGTTTATCGTAAGTCGTAACGGACTCATTTAATCCCCCCTTTACATTTCTCTAATCTCTTTTTTGTTCTACAAATACTTTTATACTAAACGTTACATTTCGATATTTATAAATATGCCATTCTTATCTAACCCGCAACTCTAAGAATCGCTAGCCAGCAAGCTCAAGAGACAGACCTACTACTAAAACAAGTTTCACAAAAGAAAATTCATCATAAGGAATTATAATGATAATGTTGTTACTTCCACGTTGATACGCGCATCTCCTTATATCACTTGGTATTTACCCAAAATTACTTCAATTAATTATGTTTACTCTTCGCCCCTTACTTAATAAACGTGAGGTAACGAAATTTTCTAATTATACGCGTCAATTAGCTTAAATATTTACAAGGATGAGTAACGTGATATAATAAAATATTTAGCATGATCCTACCGAACATAAATATATTAAATACACAAGTACATTGTTAGATGAAATTAAAAAAGTATTGATAATAATTGAATATCTCGGTAGGTGGTTTTTGGTCACTAGATAGGGTAAAAAAATATTAGGGTTTTATAAAGCCCGAAGAATGGTTATTCAACCTTCAGCAAAAGTATATGACTAGTCTGTTCTAGCATTGTAATTATATTTACTTTTAAAGCATATTTAGAAATATAAAAGATAAGGCATTTTATCAAGTTATAATATTCTTATGCATGTCTTACAATATTATCTACATACTTAAAATAAATTAGATCCACTGAAGAAACTTTTAATGTTTTGTTGAGTTAGTAAATTGCTTTAATATATAATTTATGGAGGAACACGTGGAATTAATAGGCACAATATAACTTATCTCTAGCATTCGTCTATCTAGCCAAAAATTCAAACCAAAATCTCGCCACACGAACAAAAGCCTCCATCTTCCAAATTTCGCTTTAAAAAATCTGTTCTGCTATTAACCAACAAATTACAAAACAGCGAGAGCCGGTGTGTCGGCAAGTAAATTATGACATCGTAAATTTGTCGGGTGTCGGCGTTGGCCTGGCATACCGTCAGCATAATCCTACCATTGCAGGCTATTGTAGTATCTGCAATTAGACCTGAAGGTAGGGAATTAGATGGGAGCTTGATGAATTGTAGGCAATTGATTGGCGAAACAATTGATGAGGTCACAATGAGTCGGCATATATGAATGGTTCTGTGGAAGATGGTGAAAGCCAATACAGGTATTCCATTACGTACAGTAGAATTTCTGTGAATAACCTAACTGTTAGCAAACAAAGGGACCATAATGAAGAAGTTAATTTACTATTCAATATTTTGAATAGTATCTAAGGCAGGATCATTAAACGATCTTAGGTAGGTATAATTACTTGTATAAGTATTTTAGTTGCACATAATATTTACATGATAATAATCTCCTTTAGGTAGGTACAGGTACATGTATCATAAAGAATACACATTCGCAGTTACTTTCCATACTTACTCGTCTGCCCTCCCTACCATAATTATAAGGCCTCAAGCAAAAACATAGACACACGAAAAATTACAACATAACTCCTCACTAAATGGAAATTATGTTTCAGTAGTAAAAAGTCATGCATACTGATTATATATTCTGTAAATTTCCACGTAACAAGCTTGCCGCATTAGCCTAGAATAATAATCTTGGTGGAGGCAACAGACTTTTTAAAGGTCTGTATAGGTCTGTAAGAAATATACATATGCCCAAAGGATATTACTAAATGATGTAAGTAAACAAAAAATGATTTCAAAAATTAAATGGACAAAAACTAAGAAAAAAAACAAAGCAGTACTGATTTAATTGACTTCACAACTGAAGATTCTGTGATGACGTTAAATAGCATTATTTTAACGTCAAAATTGCTTATGGGCATTTTTTAGCTAAGAAGAACTAACTGTTACTTATATCGTATATATAAATCGAAAATAAAAGAAAAAAAATCATGAGTATTTCGGAACTAAATACCCAACATAATCCAAAACATATCTAAAGAACAGATAGATTTAGGCCGAGGCAAGAAAAACATGATACTTCAAAACTTATATTTAATTCCTCCTAATAAATTGATGTAAACACATAATGTAACAAGTAACCAAGCAACACTTAATTACATTAGATTAATGAAAACCCGTCTTACACCGGATGCTCTACGAATTTGAGATAAATTCCTAAGGCAGTGTTTCCCGGTGCAAATACTTGGAGCTACATCGCAATCGCCGGCCAGTGATCTGCAATAATGCCTTGCGAGTCGCTACCTCGGCCATAACGCCTTTGGAGCATAGAGGTACGAATCTTCTAAATGGAGGCGTAGGAAAATGTTTCTTAGAAGGAATTCAAATTCTTCTAGGCATCAATTTTTCTGCCGTAATTTACTTTATTTCTACAGCACTGATAGCCGAGTTGTATGACAGTTGGACTGCCAAGTCAAAGGTCGCAAGTTCAAACCCCGGCATGCACGAATGTCTCTTCAAGTTTATGCGCATACTATAAATTAGTTATCAGCAACTAAAAACGGTGAAGGAAAACATCGTGAGGAAACCGGCACACCAGAAAGATTTTTCAACGGTGTGTAAAACCATGTCAGAGGCCTACTGGCGGTTTAAACTCTGACACCAGGTTGTTCATCAACCATACGATAGAAAAAAAAAGACTGCATATTATTAAAAAATATAAGCTTTCTTCTTTAACCGTGCCTAATTTCATACTCCTCCGTCCGTGTAATTGTTGTAAAAAGGGGTACAGCATTTTTGCTTCACTTAAAATATACTATGTGATACTATTCTAATGTGATAATATAATTGTATCGACTGCTGATGAAGAAGAACAACTCAATTTTTTTACTAAAACGTACATTTTATTAAAAATTAAAGTAGGTAACGCTATTTATCTGTTTGTTAGCTCATCATGTCTAAATTACACTGACTTGAACCGACTGGTTCAGTCAGTACTGGAGCATGATATGAGCTTATTTGTCAAAGTGCTAGTATAATTATGTCAAAAGACTCGTGGATTCGGTGGCTCTGAATTCATTTAGGCCAAATATGTGCAGAGTTTTAATTAAAAACCCGTGCAAGTAAATGGGGAATCATTCATGGCATTTAAAATTCTATACGGTTAGCACAAGTATTTCTGCACTCCACGTGTCGTGTCCATAGGTCAGCGGTTGCAGCTACCTTCGACATTCCTGAGACAGGTGAGACGCAATACCTTTCCTAACGTTCCCTTCGTGTATTGCACCACTGTTCCTTGCTAATTACTCATTTGAACCTATCCATTTTTGGTTAAGTCGCTGAGATTGAAGGCAGAAAGGTTATCATCAAGAGATTGATTAGGATTTACACGTAAACGATAACTTGTTAATTGCCATATTAACTTTCAGAGCGATTTGGTTCCCGTGATCTATCTTTCAGACGTTGTTGATTTTTTGGGGATTTAAAGTGTCCTGAACGTCGACACTCTTACCCATAAACTAACAGCCAAAGATCAAGTCTATGTATATGTTCTGTTTCCTGCGCAAAAGAATAAAAAACCAACAAACTCATGTCAGTAATCTCATTATAATTCGTATGCCATATTTCTACGATAATTTTATACATCCTAACATTACCGCATACGCTTTGCAGAAAATCTAAAAACTGCAGCGAACTGATTATATTATCTTCCAGCCACCACAAAAGCTATGAAACCGTTCCGGAATAAAAACACAAAAGCGCAAAGTATTTCACAAAGATGTCCTGTACACAACGACAATAAATTCCTAGATATGGCCGGAAACTTTTCACATGGCGAAAATTGTGAATGGGACGTCGAACAATATGCGTTGTATTTTAGTGGCCACACCACAATGGTGGCCGGTAGCGAATATCGGAAGCGGGGCTCAGTCCACGCTGCACACTGCACAAGCTACACACGAGCGCTGTGTGGACCAGCGAATGTGGAGAGCTGACATACGGCCGTGTAGGTTGGACAGCGTTTTAACAAATAGTGTTTTTTAATTTTAATACATTTGGCCAGTATGCTACCGTTACAGTTATTGATTATATAATCCGAATGTTTTCACAAACACCTTTGCTCTTTTATCTTGGGATTATTTTTACCGTGCGAATAACACCTAAGGTCTGACCCACAACTAATAGGTGTCTAATCAACATAAAATAATTATAAGTACCTACTTCGATTTCAAAATTTTTGCTAGAACTTTAATATTTTATAATAAATGACCAAGCACCATAGAGTGAGTAGGTGTTAAATATTAATTAACAGAATGTTGTCACTGAAAAAAAATCCTGGACCGCACACACAAATTAAAGCCATTCAAGTAATATTAATGTTAGGGATTTTTCTGACACTTCTTAATTTCTTAAAATTATTCCGACCTTTCTTTAGTCACTGGAGGTTAATGCGAATTGTGACACTCGGTTAAGTACATTTCACGTCAATTAACTTAACAAAGCCGTAAAATTATTTTAAGGTCAAAATTAAAAAGTAACGATGATGAAAAATAAACTTTTTGAGTAAAATTATAGCCTTTATGTATCTATCTATCGAAGGTACAGATGTGATTTGACCTATCGATATTGAAAATCCATGTTTTGACATAGCCAATTGTACGTCATCTATTCCCATGTCGGAAAACTAACATCATTTATTTACGTTCCAGAAAAGAAAACTAACAACATCGTGTAAAAAAGGGCATTATAATAATGTGTTTTCGAAATATTTGTTCTTATGAGTTATCCCAATTGGATATTCATATCTAAGACAGAACCACGTCCGTCGGGTTGGCTAAGCAGAAATCACAAAATACAAAAGGAAACATCTTAAAATTAAACTTTTTTTTATTCAATATGTTTGAATATAGAATTAATTTACAGTAACATAACATAACATCACGCCTGTATTCCCCGAAGGGGTAGGCAGAGGTGAACATATAGTACACCCACATTTCGCCAGTTATGTTGTAAGGCCCAATGTAATAGGGGGCGAGCCTATTGCCATCAACCGGGCACAAATCCAGACTCCGTGCTGCTACTGAGAATTACCTAATGGAAAACACAGTAACACTTTGTCCGACCCGGGATTTGAACCCAGGACCTCTTGCTCAGCAGTCGCGCTTAGCGACCACTAGACCAACGAGGCAATTTACAGTAATTAGTTATAAAGTTTTAAATACAATATAGGCTATAACTAAACCCGATTATTAATTTATCTTCAAGTTCGTGTGTCACATAATATTATAATCTACAGTCGTTACATATATTCAGTGTGCTGTTACTGGAACTTAAACACAAAGCGAATGCATCAATTTAATAATGTTATGTTATGTGTGCCACTGTGCACTGTATCAAAATATATTATGGCTTTTTTGCTCACTTTTATCATGTAGGTAGACCACATCTAGTACAGAAACAAATTGTTATTTAATTTCCTTTCTTACCCTTAAAAGACGAGCGTGTTTAAGAAATGTGATGCGAATGAATGAGACGAAGAAGTTTGTCAGGATCGTAGCAAATAGAAATCTCTGGTCTCTGCCTACCCCTCGTGGAAATAGGCGTGACTTTATGTTTGTATGTCTTTACTGTACAGTTAACGTCTTACTGCTGACAGCGACCCAACTTAAGTACCAATTGATTAGAATCTTAAGTTATTAATGTAGGTACACTACATTTTGTATGCTATGACACAAATACCTTAACTACTCCTAAATCTGCCGATCCAAATTATGTAGTATAAACGTTTTATAATCGAAAACTGAAAACAAGAAACTTTCCTATCTAAACAAAACAAACCACATCGTTTGTCCTTATCACACAACTCTAATGTAATTCCGGAACATTCGGAAACGTTAGAACAATAGGAGACACTTCGAAACCAGATGTTTTACGTCCCACCGTACTAATCCAACTTGTAATGAGCGAGACCACATCGAACACATCTAACAAATAAATTGTTAAACTTCATCCTCTCATCCCCCTTTTCATCCCCCCAACCTTAAATAAATTCCTCATTTATTCATCCCGCGTCCGTTCGCCTGTAACTGTTTATAAAACGAAAAGCAAAATGTGTATACTCTAAGTTGCCATTGTGTAATTAAATTTCTTAGAGCCCAAGACAGAAATGTTGATTATAAAGTGCGGCAGCATTAGTATTCAAGTGTCTTTTAACGTCAGAAATGGTTTTTCTTTAACGCGATGAAGGGCGAAATCGGGGTTCAAGTTTGTGAGTGTAAATTGAATTTATTAGTGGTTTTGATCTCTTGGTTATGACTTTACCGAGTGAGACTTTACGCACCATGACGGTCAACCTGACCAGTCTGTCATTCAAGGATTACCTCCTTGTTGTCTGACCAATCTCTACACTACGGCATGATCTATTCCATGTGACTATTCGCTTATACCGATACGAAGGAGAAGACGTTTTATTTCGATCCAAATCAATCTTATCAGACCGGCCGTTAGATGCATTTTCACCTAATCTTACCCAACGAAGAATTACCCTCCAAAAAGGCACCAACGTTTTCGTGCAACGGCATCTCACGATCCACTATAACAGATTAATAAGCTACTAAAACAACAAAGTTAACAGTGTATCCCAAATTATAATACCATTCGGGTGTTGCCCTGTTGATGTTAAATATCCAATTTATACCCTTACCCGGACTGCAACCGGTGGGGTAAAGGTGAATTCACCGGAATATCCTCCGGTGATTAGCCGGTAATTATGCAAAACGACCGGCGGACGGACCGGATTAACATAAACACACGTGGTTACTGAACCTTTGGACTTAATGCAAGAAAATTGTATTTATATTATATTGTAGCTCCCTCCGTGTTATTTTAGTTACAGTTATGATAATTATGTTTAGGATACAAATGTGAAGACATAGGCATTCGTTGGTAGACGACTAGAACCTGTTATAAAAAATGGGAAAGCCAATACGGTCGCTTAGGATATAGAGAAACAATCTAAATACACGAAAATCCCTCATCTTTCATGCAATACTTCCGGAGACGATGATCGACACCAGACCTTTTATTAACTGTAACTTATTTTATATGAAAATTAAAAACATTTTACATTATACATAAACAAAAAAATCGAAGTTTATTAACTTAGTACATGTATAAACCTTAATGAAGTCATTTATTTGTTTCAGGTAACTAAAATTTAAGGATATTTTTCACCAGACAGTTATTTATGGATTTACCAAGAAAAAGGTAAGAAGGTATTTATTATACAAAGAAGCAGAACTAGCTGCATTAACACAAACAAATATAGTAAGTAGTTAACTATTAGTTTAAAAGCATTAATTTTCATAACCGATGCGCTGAAAACACAATGTCGGATATTATAAAGTGATTTAGCTACTGCAGCAGCATAGCATTAAATTACAAAATATATTTTGTTTGCGGCATCATTTCTATTTAGGACATTATTCAAAAGTTCACAACAGTATATTTTAGTCAGTGTTACGATATAAATAAAGCTTTTGACATATCGCGGGTGCACACGCTGACAGGACCCCTTGACTGAGTGTCAGTTACAGTTGAGAATGTCGTATCTACACTAATATATTAAATTGAATGCAAAAGTACCTCTGTCTGGCTACCCGTCTGTCTGTGTGGACTCGTAACGCTTAAATCTAAACCGCTGTACTAGTTCTGATGTAATTTTGGGTAAAGTTGCCTTGAAACTTGAGTTCTAAGGATAAAATCTTAGGGCTACTTTTGTTCAGTTGCGGTAACATTTTCCAAGCAGATCAAAACGCGGGCGTAGGCGTAAGTACGCCAGCATTTCTAATCGCTCATGAGATTTTGGATGAGATCTCTAGATCAGCCAGCTTATGAAACTTGTTATATGTGTGTTATGTCCGTGGAAAAAAGGCCAGCCATTATAAACCATTTATTTTGCCACACATAACACAACATAATAAAGGAACATAATATGTGTGGCAAGGGATCCAGCTCAGTTTACGCTGTGCGAAGGGCACCTGCTTTCAGCTGTTTTCTGCCGCATTACAGGCATTATCATAACTTGGTACTTTTTCCACACATTTTTGAGTTAAGTCACCTTCAAAAAGTTCTTGTTATTCTAGAATATAACATTTAAAATAAAATAATCTAACACTAAAGTTAAATTGTACCATTATATTTCTCATCTCCATTTAAATTTTCACACTTAACTACGACATACGTAAGTTAACCGCAAACGTTTTCCATTTGAAACAAAAGAAGTTCTCACATGTTACTGCTGAAATAAAATACAAAAATAAAAAAGGTTTAATACGAAAAATAAATAAGCTGTGGACGGGAGCGTTTCTGACGTCACAGGCATGACGTCACGTGATTTATGACAAGTTAAGTTGTTGGTACTGTTGGGTTTATTACCATCGTTTGAATTTGAGATTAGAATGTGTTTTATTTTTATTACGCTATGGAATTTTTACTTTATGATTATTTTAGCTATTCAATACAGTGACGGGCCTTTTTCTGATAGATAAAGTATGGCTATGTCTGTATTTTTAATGATGAAGAAATATTTGCGTGCCTCCTGCTTTGTATGCGGTCCTTCGTTCGATTCCTGAGACGTGTTGTTAGATTTCTTTGGGTATTCTCAATGGCAGCAAGGAGTGTAGATTTGACTGTGATTTTCAGTGGCAGCTCAAGGCTCAAGTTAAGATTTGAGTCTGATTAATTGCAATAGGTTGGCCTTCTAATAAAATTTAGGACCTATAACTTCATTGGCGAAACTTGGATGTATTTACCTGTGCCCATCGTTTAGGGAAACACTGGCGGTGATCTTATTTATGTTTCATTCGTAGTAGTTTTTATGCCTGGTGAAAGACTTCCTCGGGTATGATATCTATCACTTTTAACACTTCTTCTGTCAGAAACACGTGCATCATTCCCACTCCTCTGAACAAACGCACATCGTTCCTCCAATCCCCAATCATTCACATGTTTGCCATCTAACCCGCATATAATGTTCATTCTCAACATGAAAACTTCACTCCCATTCGTTCATTCGCTCTTTTTATTATGATTTACTGCAAATAGTGTTTTTATGATGCAATTCATTTGAATTGAATTCATTTTTTATGCGTCATAAAATACAGCGACTTGAATTATGTTTGCTAATGCGTTTGATGGTTTTTTCTTGTAAATGAATGCAACAAAGAAAAATAAACGTTTTGTATTATTATTTGGCTTTAAAATTGTCACGTGGGCAATATTATCTTGCGAGTCTAGTCCTAAAATACAGGCATAAACTTAATTAAAACACAAGTCTCTCGCGAAAAAATATAATGTTGTATTGATTTTTATTACAGTCTCTTTATGGAAAACCAACGAAAATTTGATATTGTTGTTGTTTGATTCTGGTAAACTATACTTTAGCAATTAAAACGGTAGGTATATAAAACACAACGACAAGCCAAACTACTATCTAGCTAATAATAATTGATTCAAAGTCTCCAAGTTTCGTAATAACAAGAAAAAAACGGTGAAAACCACGTAACGAAAACACAGTATACCTATTTTTAATACACATAATCACATTACTCTTTTAGCTAATGTTTCATCTAAAACGCTGATTATATATTTATTCTTGCTTGAAGCAAGAATCTACTTTCCGTAACCCGAAACTTTTCGCTGTCCGCAATTAATTGATCAATTAGTGTGAGAACTGAGTTAAAAGTTATTTATACCTCTTTGTTCTAAAGAGGATCATGTTACATTGTATTTTGGAAGTGTTGATTATCTCTGACTGCCTCGTTGGTCTGGTGATCGGTTAGCGCGACTACTAAGCATGAGGTTAGGTTCCAATCCCGGGTCGGGCAAGGTGTTATTGGGTTTTTCCATTAGGTACTTCTCAGTAGCAGCACGGAGCCGGATTTGTGCCCGGTTAATGGCAATATGTTCACCCTCTATTACTTTGGGATCTATAGCAAAGCTGATCAGCACAACTGCGCACCAACTAAGATAGGAATTAAACGAGATTTTACAATTTACCTATTCTGGATAAAAACGAACATGATAAATCATTTATTTCCAAACGTAATAAAGTGACAGAGCTTTCCTAGACATCTCTGTAACAGATAAATTACGCCGAGTGACGATGGAACCACAATAACACCATCCATTACCTTACTGACTTACTTTCAATCCATTCTCGCTATTCGTCGTAATCTGTTACCTTCAAAGTGTACAAAGTTAATAAGATGATAGAAATACAGATATTAAAAGTCATTTGAAATTAAAGTGCAGGTTAAATTAAGAATGATATTCATTATCATTCTTAGATGGTTTGGGAATACAGATAGCAAAGGAAAATTGACAAAGTAAAAAAATGAAGACTACGACCTAATTAGATCGCAGATGTTCTGAAGAAATATGGGGTTAAGAGTACGCTAATCTAACGCATGTTTGACGAGGGTTTAAGAAATCGTTGCCCGATACTTAAAATTGCTCCTGTATCGTGGGTGTGATTCACAAATATGAAATATCACATACACTAACACCAAGTCTCGGGATAAACATCTGCGGAACACATAAATTGTTGTCCCATGTGGAAATCGAACCAGCAACTCCGGTACAGCAGTCATGTCATCGTCATGTGAAAAGAGATTGAGGCAAAAGGATATCGCTTCCGGTCAGAAAGCAGGACATAGAATTCAGTGTGATCTGCCTATCCTTATGGTAAAGACTTCATGTATGTACAGATGATTATTGTTATGAATTACACAGACATGCCAGAAAATATAACTCATTTAGGGCTGAATATTCCATTGCCAGATAATATTCATCAGTAGAATTTGACGTTATACACGATAGATAGAATGTCAATTTTATCCTTCGAATTTAAATTGAGAATTGAAAAGACAGCCCTTAGTAAAAATTATTCCCTTACAGCTAGATTTGATCGCAAATTTATAACGAATAGATTGCTACCCCTGCTAAACAAGACTAATCTAAGCAAACAACCTCTGATACAAACGAGTGCTCCACAATGATCAAACGGCCCAAAACGATCGAAAATAACCAAGAATAAAACAAATGAACCTTTGGGACATGTGAGTAAATATAGAAACTCAAGTACCTCTACCATGTGTTTCTCATGGATACTCGCTTGCGACTACCTAATATATCTGTATGGCAAACTATACAGTGACCTTAGACCAGTGAAAATACCCTTGAGAATAGCAATCAAATAAAATGGAATATATTCCTTATGGATTGACATATATAAATACACCTTATAATAACAGCCTATAACTGTCCCACTGCGGGGCAAAGGCCTCTTCTTTTATAAAGATGGATTGAGCATTGATTATCAGGCTAGCTCATCATTGACGATATCAGATAATTGAATCCAGGTTTCCTCGCGCTGTTTCCCGCTACCGTTAGTTAGTGGCGTCTTAGAATATCTGAGAAAGTATTTATGACATTGCAAATACCACATTGATAGGTTCCTGGGTTTGAATCTGCAACCTTGTGGATACAAATCCGGTATGTCAACCAGTACGCCACCACGATGTTGACATAGGTACCTATGCCGTCCCCATACATTTATCATTCATTTCGTCAAGCGTTTTGCTAGGCTTGGGGTCGGGGCCCCAAGCGGTATAGGAAGAAATTATAGTTAGCCATACAAATATTTTACGTGGTCATAACCGAGTTTAGGTGAGAACACTCATGGTTGCGGTACTGATAGAATGTAATGGACGATAAATTTTAATCATTATCTCGTGTTTGACGCATCGCTAACCTTTCCACTTAGCGGGATCCCCCGGGGTGCTAAGGCGGGCAATGCACTCATATATTTCCAATTAATACCCCCGATAATGGCGCTGAAAGAAAATATGGCTCGTAATAATCGTATTAACTCGTGTCAGATTACACAAGAGGGAAATCAAATAGAACGCTTGAAATGTAGCAATTTGTTTTCTTAAACGTTGATCTTCTTATGATTGTTTTGCAGATGATTAAAAACCTGTTCGCAGAACATCGACACTGAAATTGCTAGTGATCATTATAATTATAGGGTGTTAACTTCTTTAATTCGTTAGTCATACCACGTTTCGCTAGCCAGTGCACTTCCCATAATAATATACTGACTATGGGCGCTTAATGCCATTTATCAGGCAACAAACACCTTAGAAAGGACGGCAATAAAAAGTCAGATTAACTCTTTCCCATGCCTAATATTTACAGATACATCTGTAGTAAATCTTGATACAAACTATCATGAATACACACTAACAATAAATAACAATTTCATTCACAAATACAACCTGAACGAATTTTTAGCGACAACCCTCACTTTGATCTCAGCTAATCCCAGAATGCATGGAAGCGTGAACGTTCCGTGCAATCACATATTTCACACGCAACAGTCCAGACTTTTGATATGCTGTCCGCTTTTAATCTTTCCCGTCGAATTGAATGTCCAGCAGGTTTGAGTGAAAAATTGACATTTTGAACGGCTGCCAGCAGAGGAGTATGACAATTATTTGACTGAAGTTAATGGGAAAGCTTTTGATCCTTGGTGTTGTGAAATGGAAATCAAAAAGGTTTCTGCAAACCTTTCATTCTATCCGATTTCTATTTGCCTAGCCTAGCGTATTTCCACTTGTCTAGGGCCCTGACTCTATCTTATATTACTACTAACATCATTCATTCGGTTAGAGTTAAGAGGTAATTTGTGTTAATATAATAAGTGAGTAAATCAAAGACCGCCACATTGGTCTAGTTGTCGCTAAGCGCGACTGCTGAACACGAGATCTTGGGTCCGAATTCCGAGTCATAGAAAGTATTATTGTGTTTTCCACTAGGTAATTCTCAGTAGCAGCACGAAGTTTGGATTTGTGCCCGGTTGATGGCAATGAGCTCGCTCCTTATGACATTGGGACCTATAACATAACTGGCGAAATGTAGGTGTACTATATATCCATCTCTGCCTACCCCTTCAGGGAATACAGGCGTGATTATTATGTTATGTTTTAAACCAAAGTATACAATACGATATTGAAATAAAATATCTATCCATGGCACCCTTTGGGCTTATCACAAGGCTTTATAGTTTATTTATTACACATGCGACATCGCGACATGATAAGAAACACGACACTATTACCGAAGTTTAAAAGATATTTGATTTACAAGCAGTATCATAACTTATACCGATACTTACTTCCTGCAGCATCCTCCATCATAAGTTGACTAAGTAGACACCAAGTTAGAGCCAGTAATGGCCAAGTTGAAGTTCCTTTTTTATTCTAAGTGCTTCAACCAGATGCATAAAAAAACTATGTATAGCAACATTGTAAAAAGGTTTCACGTGTTATAAGAATGTTACCATGTCTTATTTCTCCCGTTCTAAATTTATGTAAAGTTTAAGTGTTCCATGAATAAATAATAACCAAGAAAATATGCTAAAAATATGTCTAATTTAAGCCGTATCAAATAACAACTTTAATTATTATCATTCTTAAAAATAATATGACGTAACAAAACCGGCGTTAATTTCAAAAACAGAACAATGTTACGACCGTTATATTTGAAAAAATAACATTCTACCGTCCCTACGGCTAAACGAGTGCTTCTTTAATTTTTTCAACTTTCATTTCGCTTTATTATGTATAAAGACAAATAAAGGTATGTGCTCCACAATATTCCCGCTTGGCCCAAAAAGACAAACAAATTTTATAGTGACATTTACATGTCAAAAGGTTATCTCTATTTCAAAGGACGTTAGACTGTTAAAAGGGTCCTTTTATATTGTATTCTGGGCTTAAAAGGATATAACATATAAAACACGTGCTATATTTTTATTCAATATTATTTCAATAGATATTAATAATGCTAAGAACGTTGTTCAAGAATTGGATTGGAAATGAAAAGGTAAGCTTTTTCGATACACAAATGCGAAATTTAAATTACCTTTTTACATTGCAAAGGGATGAATGGCCTCTTAACAGTTTATTATTGGATAAGGAATAGATAGGATTATTCCAAATAAATTTACGTTTTCTTTCTTTGTAAAGGTTATAAAATTATTGTAACATTTTTACGTAAAAATATGAAAGGCAAGCATAACAACGTCGCCTACAGCTGAGTAATTTTATTTTAAACATATCTCTAAACTCGAGGAGAAAAACCAGCAACGTTGGAGACATTATGTGCAAATACAGATGCGCCAAATAGGTGCTCTCTCCATTCACTGTAACTCTGGGTCCGATGGAATGTCAAACCAACACGTCTAAAGAAAGATAAAAATCACTTCATCGACATAGACTATTAAAAATAGTACTTTATCTATCACACATATGTAAGACACATCCCAAAAGTCAACCCATCAATGATATAGATAAAACAAAGAAACACGCTCGTGCTGTTTGAAGTATAGCTGGTACAAAGAAGTACCGATGACGATGACTCCTTTGTTGCTGTCCCAAGTATCAGCGAGGGAATCAGACAAAAGGAATGACTTAACAAAATGAAACAACACAAGCTGTCTCAAAATAATGATATAAAGCGGCCAGTACAAGCAATATGGTGTGCAACTTTTCCTTATTCCCCTTTTTCTAACCCGTTGCAAGCAATGGCAACGAACTTTATGTAGGTTTATATATCATTACTATAAGGGAGAGACCAATAAACATATTGACGTATAAATCGTAGGTACTTTTGGGCTGAAAAGGAAATTCTAACGCAGAGATGAATGGTATTGGGGGGTTATCATTACTGCTGTTTGTTTACCCGGCTAAACAAGTATGGTACACCTATCAATGTTACTACGTCAGTTGTAATATAGTAACTTTGCTTTTATTGATTCCCTTTATCTTCTCTTAGAACTTCTTAATTCCGTTTGTTATCTTGTCTTCTGCAATCTGTAGAAGTTCTTTGACGGTAGTCAAAAAAGACTTTGGGTTTCTTCTCCAATTGTGGTGGTAAGGTTGTCGAACAACTAAAATAAAATCAAACACTTCATTCTTCCGCGTAGTTCCATGTCATTGAGATTCGCAACGAGTTTGTTTTATGATCTTTATTGAACCTATACGAGCGAAATTATGACCCAATAGTCATAAAATGTATAAATTGACACACGTCGTAAAATTGTAAAACGATAAAGTTAACTAGACATAATATTCTTCAATTTAAAAATGAAGTCGTGACAATAAAATTTGCACCTTTTGTGATGTTAGATATTTAGTGTATTTTTAGGGGCTACGCGGAGGTCTACTTATATTATAATAGACGCCTATAATTGCCCCACTGCAGGGCAATTAACATTTCTCATACGGCGAAGAGACGAGTCTTGATCACCATGCTCGCTCGCTGTACGTTGACCATTTCAAACCATAATATTTACTTAACATAGTTTTCGCCAAGTATTGCAAATAACACTTTGCCCGACCCGGGATTTTAACCCAGGACCTCGTGCTCAGCAGTCGCACTTAGTGATTGCTAGAACAACGAGCCTGTTAGTATGATTTGTGCCCGGTTAATGGCAATAGGTTCGTCCACCTATTACATTGGGATCAATAATATAACTGGCGTAATGTCGGTAATACACACCTCTGCCTACCTCCTCGGCCGAAGCCGACTGGACGGTTGTTGGCGCCAAGAGGGGTGCGGGCAAGGCAACTAGGTCGGTCAAAAAGCGCGCGAGGCGACAGGAGCGCAAGAAGCGGGCCATGGCGGCTAGACTTTGCGCCCCGAATTCTGCGGCTGTAGTTATCACACTACAGCCAGATGCGGAAAAGAAGGGCGTGACTTACAATACCGTCATGGAAAAGGCAAAGCAGGCGGTGGTGGGCCACCTCAGCGAATTCGGAGCCTCTGGGGGCTTCCGAATGAGGTGCACCGCAACCGGGGCCCGAATATTAGAGGTCCCTGGTGCAGACAGTGGCCCTGCCGCAGACGCCCTGGCCGCAAGGATCAGGGCGTCCCTGGACGTCGAGGAGGTCCGAGTGTCCAGGCCCACCAAGTGCATGGACATGCGCATCATGGGTCTGGACGACTCCGTCAGGGTGGACGAGGTGGTGGCCGCCATCGTCAGGGCGGGAGGGTGCAACGCAGATCAGGTGCGGGCGGGCACCATCCGCGCTGACAGCACGGGCCTGCGAGCCGTAACGGTGAGCTGCCCCGTGTCGGCGGCCAAGGCCATCACTGGCGAAGGCCGAAGGCTCTTGGTGGGCTGGGTCTCCGCGCAGGTAAAACTGCTGGAGCCCAGACCTCTGCGGTGCTACCGCTGCCACGTGGGGCACCACGTGGGTGCCTATTGCGCCGCGGAGGTGGACCGCAGTGACCGCTGCTTCCAGTGCGGTCAGCCCGGTCACAAGGCTGCAGAATGCCGTGCTACGCCGCACTGCTACGCATGTGCGGCGGCAGGCAAGCCGGCCGATCACCGGGCTGGGAGCAGGTCCTGCGACCCCCCTGCCAAGGCTAAGGGCAAAGTCCCAAGGCAAGCCCACCCCGACGTCCTCTCCGCCGCAGCCTCTTCTCTGGCTGCCGCTGCTGTCGCCGCCGCAACCACCGCGGCAGGGCCCTCACGTGAGGCTCGGGAGGAGACTGTAATGGACTGTTAATAACGGCTCCATTGCGTCTCCTCCAGGCGAATATCAACCACTGCGCCCCCGCTCAGGATCTGTTGCTCCAAAGCATGGCGCAGTGGTCGATCAATATCGCCGTGGTCTCCGAGCCGTACTATGTCCTGTCCAGGGGAGACTGGGTTCAGGACCTGAACGGCTCGGTGACACTAATTTCGTCGGCCGCCGCCGGTACTCCGTCCCTCGAGGCCGTCACGAGGGGACGGGGTTGCGTGGCAGCACGGTTCGGGGACATTGCAGTGGTAGGCGTCTACCTGTCCCCGAACAGAACTCTCGCCGATCTCCACATCTCCCTTATGGAGCTGAATGCCGTCGTCGCTAGGTTTGGTTCCCTCCCCGTGGTCGTTTGCGGGGACTTCAATGCCAAGAACTTGGCTTGGGGTTCTCGGTTCACGAACCAGCGGGGTCGGATGGTGGAGGACTGGGCCCTGGAGACAGGTCTGGTCGTCCTAAACCGGGGTTCTGTCCCCACGTGTGTACGGATGCAGGGCGAGTCAGTGGTGGACATATCGTTCGCCAGCCCTGCTCTGTCACCGCGTGTCGTGGGCTGGCGCGTAATGGAGGGGGTGGAGACGTACTCAGACCACCAGTACATTCGGTTTGACATCTCCACCCAGACCTCGGACGCGCCGGTCCACCAGACCCCGTGTGGTCCGCGTTGGGCGCTGAAGCAGCTGGACCGGGAGCTCCTCCTGGAAGCCGCGATGGTACAGGCCTGGGTGCAAACACCGGACAGGCCTGTCGACATTGACGTCGAGGCAGAGTGGTTCCGGGAGGCCATGTCGCAAATTTGCGACGTGGCAATGCCCCGAGTTCGGCCAGGACGAGCCCGGCGCCAGGTGTACTGGTGGTCGCCGGAGATTGCGGTACTGCGCAATGCGTGCAATGCCGCGCGGCGCCGGTGCGCCAGACACTGCAGTCGCCGCATCCGCCCGCCAGATGCGGAGGCCAGAGAGGCGGAGTACGAGCGGCTGTACGAGGGATACAGAGTGGCGAAGCGCACCCTCCGAGCGGAAATAAAGCGGGCCAAGTTGGAGGCCCGCAACGTGTGGCTGGGGACTCTGAACGGAGACCCATGGGGACGCCCCTACAAGGTGGTGCGGGAAAAACTCCGCCCCTGGGCTCCCCCACTCACGCAGAGTCTCCGGCCCCAGATTGTGGAGGGTGTGGTGAGCACTCTGTTCCCTACGCGAGGGGAACACTCTCCCCCGCTCATGGCTCCGCCACCAGCGGTGTCTAACGCGGATCACGATGGCGACGGCGACGACAATGCTCCAGAGGTGGCCGAGGTAGAGATGAATGTGGCGGTACGAAGGCTGAGTGCCAAGAATACCGCCCCAGGACCCGACGGTTTGCCTGGGAAAGCCTGGGTCCTGGCCATGGAGGCTCTCGGGTCTCGATTAAGAGGGCTCTTCAGCGCATGCATGGAGAGGGGCCAGTTCCCACTTCGCTGGAAGACTGGGAAACTGGTCCTTATCGCGAAGCCGGGGCGCCCAGCGGACTCCCCGTCCGCGTATCGGCCCATTGTGCTGCTCGACGAGGTGGGCAAGCTCTTTGAAAGAGTAATTGCAGACCGCCTCGTCGCACACCTAGCACGAGTGGGGCCGAACCTTGCGGACGGCCAGTTTGGCTTTCGCAGGGGGCGCTCCACGGTGGACGCCATCATGCGCGTGCGAGCCCTCACGACGGGGGAGGCGGTGTCCCGGGGCAGGTGTGTCGTGGCGGTGTCTTTGGACATCGCCAATGCCTTCAACTCCTTGCCCTGGAGTAGCATTGGGAGGGCACTCCGGTACCACCGGGTGCCCGACTACCTCTGTCGTGTGATCGAGGCCTACCTGTCGGACAGGTACATCATCTACCCTGGTCACCAGGGAGAGTGGAAACGGCGAGAGATGTCGTGCGGTGTTCCGCAGGGATCGGTACTAGGACCGCCCTTGTGGAACATCGGGTACGACTACGTGCTGCGCGGCGACCTCCCTGACGGGGTCAGTGTGGTCTGCTACGCAGACGACACGCTGGTCCTGGCGCGGGGAGAGTCGTATCAGGCGGCGGTTGAATTTGCGACACGCGGGGTTGCGATGGTCGTTGATAGGATCCAGCAATTGGGACTCGAGGTGGCGCTGCACAAGTCCGAGGCCATGTGTTTTCACGGCCCTCGGAGCGCGCCGCCTCGGCGTTCCCAACTAACGGTGGGAGGAGTTCACATCGGCGTCGGGTCGACGATGAAGTACCTGGGACTTGTCCTCGACAGTCGGTGGAATTTCGAGGAGCACTTCCGACGTCTGGCTCCCAAATTGAATCGGACTGGGGCTGCCCTGAAGCGGCTCCTGCCCAACCTTGGGGGTCCAGACGCCTCCTGCCGGAGGCTCTACGCAGGCATCGTCCGGTCCATGGCCCTTTATGGGGCGCCGGTGTGGGCGCCGTCACTGCGAAAGCGACCGGCGGCCCAGCTGAACGCGTGCCAGAGGGTCATGGCCATACGGATGGTGCGGGGATACCGCACGGTTTCCCGCGAAGCGGCGAGCCTCCTTGCTGGCCAGCCACCATGGGATCTGGAGGCAACAGGCCTTGCACGCATGCACGATCTGCGCGTGGAGATGCAACGCCGGGGCGAAACTCCGCTGCCGCGACAATTCAAGGCATGGCGGAAAGAGTTCCGGCGGGATCTCATGGTGGAATGGCGACAGCGACTATCGCAACCCAGTGCTGGGCACGCCGTAATTATGGCGGTAAGTCCCCTCTTTGAGGAGTGGCTGGAAAGGCAACACGGCGTCCTTACCTTCCGCATGACGCAGGTCCTCACCGGACATGGTAAGTTCGGGAGGTTCCTGCACCGGATCCGTGCGGAAGAAACGCCCGGGTGTCACCATTGCGTGGACAGCCCGGAGGACACGGTGGAGCACACGTTGGAGGTGTGCCCCGCTTGGGAAGAGCATCGCCGTGTCCTCGTGGGGGCGATCGGCGGCGGTAATCTCTCGCGCCGGGCCTTGGTACAGGCCATGGTCCGGAGCGAGGAGGAGTGGCAGGCGGTCGCCTCCTTCTGCGAAGCAGTAATGCTAGCAAAGGAGGCGGCCGATCGCGTGAGGGAACGATCCTCACGCCCCAACCGCCGCCGGGATTCTGATCCCGATTTCCGGCCACCGTAGGCGCGGGCTTGCGGTCGGTGAGCAATGGGTGGCTCGCCGTCCGACCGTCCGGTAACCATCCGGACCGAGCCCAAGTCGTCGACGGCGCGTACTGTTTCACGCGCGCCTCAAGGAGATGTCAGCAACTGTAGGGGCCCATCAGGGTCGAAGCCTACTGGGGCCAAGGGTCTGATTCCGAAAGGAAGACTCGGCCCTGGTACGAAAGGCAACGAAGGAACAGGAGTGGGTTTTTAGTCAGTAAAAGTCTGACACTATCTCCCGCTCCGCCCAAGAGCGGGGGATGTCATTAGATGATTTTCCCACCGAAAAAAAAAAAAAAAAAAAAAAAAAAAAAAAAAAAAAAAAAAAAAAAAAAAAAAAAAAAAAAAAAAAAAACCTCTGCCTACCTCTCCGCGGAATACAGGGGTGAAGTTATGTTTATTAAAACTTTATCTTCAACAAACAGCAGAGTAATCAAACTCCCACTCGCCATCGGGACCCCTAACTAAACGGTCACAACTAATGTATTACCAAGTTTTGATAAGCATATGAGGCATACCGCTAACCAGACGAATATTAACTAACCACTGAAATTATAAATACCAAAGTTTGGTTATTTTTTCTTCGGTTACGAAGCAAGGACGCAACGGATGATGTGAATTTTTTGCGTCTCATAATATTAAAATGCCGATACAATATACATCCCATGTAGGTCTATAAAACATCTTACAACTACTTAGCGAGAACGTATACTATACGTAGCAAAATATTCTATTTACCTTCTCTTAATTCGAACCTAGAACACCTGACGCTCGAAAAGGTAACAGCCATTACACATTTCCCACTAAACAACCTGAAACTACTAATCAAAATATTCTAATAACCTTACCCGCCCTGGAGTTCGAACCTAGGACACCTCACGCTCGACAGGGTGACGGCCATTTTCCACCAAGTTTACCAAACATACCTACTAAGCGTAAAACTAAGCAATTATCCGCAACTAATGTCAGTCAGGCTAACCGATTTACCGGCTATATAGCCAATGAAATCGCAATGAACGGTGGACTAGCTGAATTAATCCATGTAATAAGACCATGAAGACCCGTGATCAAAGGTCTTTATTAATCTGAGCGCTGCCAACAGAATACTAATATCAGGATGTTTGGGCCAAACAATTAACTTAGTAGGTAGACGGAGAAAGCGAACATTCCGAAGGTCAGCCCCCTTACCATGGACTCTTAAAACAAGACAATTTCCGAATAGAAGCGAGACGCCGCTACGTGCAGCGTAGTGCGGCATCTCACTTCCACAACAGAAAATGTCCTGCATAAAGAGTTCATGGTATGAGGGCAGGTCATGCACCAATGTCTTTTTGAATTCATGTGCGTACTATAAATTAGTTATCAGTCGCTTAAACGGTGAAGGAAAACATCGTGAGGAAACCGGAACACCTGAGAGATTTTTCAATGGTGTGTAAAGCCATTTCAGAGGCCTATAACAGGCGGTTTAAACTCTTGACAGCAGGTTGTTCATCAATCATACGATAAGAAGAAGAGAAGTATATATTCCCCGAAGGAGTAGGTTTTATTTCAAAGTATTATCAGAAATATTTTTGAACCGTGATCGAACCTGCAAGGCTGCAACCTATACCGTGGTAGTACAATGACTCAGCCGTGTGCGAATCGACGTCAAACACGGATACATGCCAAATACGTTCATATAACAAACAAAAAATGTGAACAGTATTTCTGCCCCCTTACCATGAACTCTTAAAGCAGGAAAGTTTACCACGTAGAAGCGAGACGCCGCTACGTGCTTTGTAATGCAGCGTCTCGCTTTCACATGGTAAACTGTTTAAGAGTTGCTGCCTGCTTTAAGAGTTCATGGTAAGGGGGCTGTAAACAGTTTATAACAAAAAACACATCAATTTTAACAGGTTAACTCAAACATAACTTACTGTACTTAACACTAAGTAAACAAACTTATAGTACTCGTAAGTAATAAAACAGTGACTACCTTGCACCCTGTTAATTAAAGTTGATATTAGATGTGAAGTTAGCGCATCGGCCACAGGTCTATAACTATCTACGAACTGAAACTTATAAGCAATTATTAGTTTTAACACTGTAGTGCCTAGGTAAGCTAACACTGCAGAAAGTGAGAAACTAGTTAGGTTATGGGAGTTAATGGTAGCTAATTTTGTTAGTACTATAAATGGGAGTTGGTTTATGGGTTCTAGCTGCTACGATATACTGCGAAAAATTTGGAGTTTTTCTGGTAACAAAATTCTACGAAGTTCGAGATTATTCTTGATTACGGAAAAAGGACTCGTCCGCTAATGCATGGACGGTGGAAGTATTACCGTCAAAGATTTTTAAAAAATCTGTATTCCATAGAATATTTGCCTAAAAGCTTGTTTGTACAGCTCTCTACTGTTTTTCGCGGAAAACCTGATTCTATCATAAAATGTTTTCCTTACCAAATTTTAGCTATAGTGGCTCTACTAAAGCTAGCCAACTATACAAGAAATATTACAGTGCACAAGTGTGTGTGTATGTACAAATACATGCGCGCTGTCTATTCCTTGACATTAATAGTGTATTACAGGAAACCAACACAACTGGATTAAAATCAGACATAGAAACAACAGCTTAACGAGTTCTTCAAGCCATGATGTGTCGAGGACAATGACCCATTCAAACTCGCAGGCCAAACTGATCTATGAGAAAGCTATGTAGCTGCGCCCATTGAGAAATACATGGAAATATATTCCAAAAAGTATTACATTTTACTAGTTCACATTTCCACGTCATCCTGCGCACTTGGCTGCGCCGTTTCATTCATTACAAAGACAAAAGGGCGGACATCGTGCCGTCAATGTGACTCTCGTCGTATTGCGCCGCTTGATTTAGAGCTCAGATAGAAACATTATTTATTTTTTACCCTGATCTTGTATTAGATAATCATACTTCATCCAGCGTTGTGGGATCTGTTAGAAAACTTTTGGGTAAAATTTAACTATATGTTATTCGGGTCTATGATTATTGATTTCCAATTAAGTGACACTAAAGTTTCAAGATATTAACCATTCGCCTTGCGCTGGAGTATAAACAACAAGAAAGTTGCCCAAAATAAAAACAGAAAGTGAAAAAGTTACTAATATTTTAGTATTTTTACGCTATCAGCAGCATCTACAAAATATCAAGGATTTCTACCTATGTCTCGTCACAGTGGATTCAACTATATTTTGTATTACCACCTTTAGAGAACGTTTCAAAGTGCTCTGTTTCCTGCCGCCATTCCTGGTGCTTCGTTCATTATACCAACAATAGAAGAGATAGCGCGATGTGACGCACATTGCGCCGCGTTAAGCACGGCTTCAAATGATAACGCGTTGTGGCTGGGATTCTGGTATTACAGCAGGCTATTTCCATTTTAATGTGAAGCAAGATGGACTTATATTGGTGTTATTTTATTTATATTTTTTTTGTTTTGAGTTTCATGATTATTTGCATCCAAAATCCAAGCAGAAGGAATCCTAATGAAAATTAGAATATCACGGACATTACAATTTCGCAGATCCTTAGAATTAATATCTAAATTTAACTCCAACAGATTTATAGACGGGACTGCAAGCTTGGCTATGTACCTACTGAGGGTACTAGTTCTAAAGGCGACCTCAATTCATGCTCCAGATCGTTTAATACTGACTGTCGATACCAAATCCAGTAACAGAATCCAAATACCATACTAAATTTTGATATATTTGCAGGAATTGGTGGGAAGGAACCTAGTAGAGGGCATATGAGAGTAAAACAAATATTTTCACAACAATATGAATTCTATTTTACGAATTTAATCTAACTCAAGTGCCTTGACTTATTCTGTTATTCTAAATAGCAACGCAAATCGGCAAAAATTTCAATCTAAAAATATTTGGTTCGAATTTAAGGTAACCTTCTAATCAAATTTTATTTTGCCGGTACGTAGCTTTGCCAGGATTACAAGGATTTTGTCTAAAGAAAACGAAAAGGTAATATTGCCATTTGTGCTATATTAAAGAAGCAGTTGACACAATCACAACATTTAAAAATTATATATATTCATATTGCAAGAATTTACAAAACCATTGCTGTAAATTGTAATAAAATTTCCTTCACATTCTTGGTAGCTAGTTTTCGCAGAGTGCTAGAGTTAAATACGTGGTTCTAATTATTTCTAATATAGTACTAAGTATTTCTAGAGTTTATAACAGTTATTAAAAGCAGCGGCAAAATACTGACATGTTAATGAGAACAAATTCAGACCATAGGCCAGCTAGCTTCATAATTTTATTAATATAGGCGCTGCGGTCTATTGTATTGATTAATTCAAAAAGTTTTTGTACTACAGTTCCAAAATCTTGGAAAAATATTTGTTTTCCTTTTAATTCCGTTGTTCCAAAAAGGGTTCCGAGAATAAAGTAAGGTCCGCTCATGTTCCAATTTAACGCCCAATCTGCAGAACAATTAATTGGGTAACGAATTAGACCTAAGTCTCGAATGGACCTAAAAATGTATCTACCATTCTCTGCGAATGTACCTATGCCAGATTTTAGCTTAATTAACTGGACTACTCTTTATTTCCTTGAGAGAATAGGAGGCTCCTAAATAGGCATGGATACTGTTGCCAAACTGTAAGGACAGTCCACACACGTCACTGTGGCGAGACATTTCGGAACCCGTTCTATCGCTTGTCTACTTGGCTTTGAAGTAGTTTAAAATAACTTTAAACTGGCTCAATATAGTATAAAAAGGAAACGTTTATCCGAACTCTGTTCTAAGAGACTTCCAAATTTTGGCCAATCTTTGGAGTGTTTGAAGACAGTCGGATATCACACAAACAGGTTCAGTTCTACCTTTTCGTACGGGCCTCTAAAAACACTGAACTCTTACATAATAAGTTTGGTAGAACATTATTTATGTAAAAGTGTAGCACATTCCGGTACTCGTTGGCACTAAGACACCCTACTTTACTAAGAAAAATGTGTTAGGGATGCCTACACGAACAAATTGCCCTCGTTTTTCCACTTACGTAAGGAGCTGAACTCGTGACTTCAAGATAGGCACGCGTTCTTCACACGATTAGGTCACGTGGGAATAGTGCGAAGACTAAATTAGACTGAATAACAAATAGTTATGTGTCAATGTACTGGAAATATGTAATAAAATTGATTTGCACGTGGAAATTCTCATTCTTAATGTCGACGGTATACATGCTAGTTTATATTACCGTGATAAAATATTAGGAGCAATATAGAATCATTTAGACGTTGTCGTCTTCTTCTTCTTATGGTATGGTTGATCAACAACCTGGTGGCAGACGTCGTTGTAAAATAACGCAAATAATTTATAGCAATATCTGAAGATACATTGATTTCTTCAAAAGATGACGTAAGCCAACGGTTCGAAACTTATAACCACAAAATATTCATGCCATGTAACAGAAAGTACTTCGTTTCTGCTTAACACGGACACTCCGCCAATCGGTAGTCAAACTAAAACTCTTGCCATCTGCATTCGCATAACTACAGAAATCTTAACAACGCGGCAACGTTCTCAGTACCAAAGCCAGTAAGGTTCTGATCAGTTAGGATAGCAGTTATACAATCAATGTGGGTTGAATCTGAATTGGATTGGAACAGTTAACTTCGACATGAGTTAAATCGACTAACCGTGGTGAACCGATGGCAGATTATGCGAAATTGTCGCGTAGGGCTGTCAAAGTAAAGTTGATTTATGAAGTTTTGCAAGCTATAAATTGTATGGGAGTTATTGATGTCATTTCTATCTTTCTAGGTGCCAAATTCAGAATTAAATCATCGAATTTCACTCCATTTGTTTCTGAACCTGGTTTTGTGTTTGTTTTACAAAGAAACTTGGCTCTAACGCGTTAGGTTAAATTAGGTTTGTTATGTAGGTTTTATATGAAGCAGTTGTAGCCGGATCTATACCTAATTATTATAATTATATACTGGGCCCTTACCATGAACTCTTAAAGATATTGTCCGTTGTAAAAGCGAGACGTCGCTATGTTCAGTGTAATATGGCGTGTCAAAGAAAAATGTCCTGCTTTAAGAGCAGTAATAAATTATTCTAGCTCTGCGACCATAATTTTACTGTGATAACCCAAGTGTGGGGATTATGCCCCCCCCCCTAAAAAGGGGGAGGCCTTTGTTGAATAGTGGACGTCTTTCGGCTGGTGATGATGATGACCATAATGTATAAAAATAGGTTTTTGTTGCATGTATGGGTGTTGGGAATTTGTATGTTATGTTATATTAAGGTATCAATATAGGACAGCCCTAACACCAACGACGACCGGTCCAGAACATATTTTCGAGTAAGGAAATCGAAATGTCTTGTCTGAACGAAACTATATTCACACAACTTGTAAATGTGTCGAATATTGGCGTGTATTTGAGTAGCTCTGTTCAAATCAGTTCGATCCGATAAATCTTGTAGCTTCGACACATTGGCTAGAATTTTCGTCACGATTTTTGTCACTGTTACACAGTTGTGAAGTTGGCAAACAGCTTTGTGCAGTATTGTGTGCTTGTCGAGCCTTGCATGCTGCCTTTTTTGTTTGCCTTGGAGTTCCTGGGGATGTTCTTGTTATGTAGTAGACCAAGTCGTAGGCTTTCATCAGCAACAACAAAGAGGGTTGTAAACCAAACTATCCTATATATACTTATCGACTGTTGCACATGTTTTCTATATGTATGTATTTAGCGCATCCCTCCGATAAATGTAGCTGTCATGCTTCTCAGCCGGAAGACGTCCACTGTTGAACGAAGGACGTCCACTTTTGGAAGGGGGGAGGTTGCCATAATCCCCACGCTTGGCAAGCGGCTTGGGGATCGCAATGTTGGTGGTCAAGTTACAGAAGACGCTTCTGCCCATCTTCTGGATTTTCCCTTAGTCGCCTCTTACGACACCCACGGGAGGAAAGGGTGTGGTCAATTCTAGGCCGGATACCACACGGCTGTCATGCTTACTCGTTATCAATCTTTGGTAACAATCTTGTTCTGTGTTATCATGTCGTGAAACGTGTTGATCAAGATTGAATTATTATGATATCAGTTTATGAGCCAGTACGACAGTTAAACCGGGCAGTTCTAGTGTAAACAGTAAGTTCTGACAGCCGGACCACTATAAATTAGAACGTCCGACCTAATGTGAATACAGCATTAGTTGGACACCACAGCACTATTCGGGAATTCCTATTTCGCTACATTTGTATCATATATATAGCTTTCACAAGGGTCAGTAACGCTTAGGGTGACGTCAAGGTGGTCATAAATCATCATCATCAGCCTTTTTCAGCCCACTGCTGGACATAGGCCTCTCCTATGGCGACCCACTGATGAATAAATGAATATACGGATTTTTTCAATAAAATGTCAAGAAATAAAATCTTTATGAAAGATCATAAGCCAGTTCATTTTTATTAAGAAGCTTAGCATTTGTAACTTTTAAATAATAAAATGAAACGATAATAAAATAACAATCCTCAACCAGTAAAAGTCCCTAAATCAACAACATAATATCTACAAAACATTCCTGTCCAAAAAGATCTGACAGTAAGGAGGCGTCCAACCTTTACACTCGCTCGCAAAGCTGTCTCAACACAATTTCAGGCAGTCCTTTGTCCGTCTATTGCATCGAGCTTCTTTAAAAAAAAGTAAAATGCTTCAACATTCCTATCTTGATCTTATTCGGACATGCCGTAAGAAGGCTTTTGTAGCCTACCCCATTCTCCTGGGACATTTTCACCGGACTGTAGACAAAAATTGTACTGTAAATAAAATTTTATAACGAATTTTGTGTGAAAATAGATATACCCGTAGATCTGGTAAATAAAGGCAACATCTGTACGTTGAATTTCAAATACGAATGAATTGAACAATACAAAACATTTCACGGATTTAAATATTAACCGCAGCAGGACATTGTGTGACGTTCAAACAGATTCAGCTCTGAAAAATGTAAAATTTTATAACGAATTTTCTTATGCTTAAAATGAAGCATGATTTTCACCCATTACGAGACTATCGACTATTCATATAATTAGGTTTTCCTTAATAGCCATCCCTAATAAAATTAATTTGCAGGAATAAATCATTTATCATTGTCCATACAACATTCTTCATCAGCTCAATATATTTCGGCTGACACAGGACTGAACAAAGAAGTCATTGACAAAGGCTTTGTCAGATCCCGGAGACGATATGCTCCCGTCGTTATGGACATGCTAAACATCCCGGAAGGTCCCGAAGTGTTCGAGAAAGGGAATTAACATAAACCATCCTAAATGTAACGGTTAAGAGATCGGGTGGGCATTCATGAGGCAAAAGTGATTTAGTTTATGTATAACATTCGAGTTTTATGTAGTTTTTGGAGAAGGGATTTGGATCATTCTTCTATTTTCGTATGGTATGTCGTTGTTACCCTGGAAATTAGGAAGGCCTTTGGTGTGGGACGCAACCTGCGTCGATACCCTTGCTCCTTCTCATGTTTCTGGCTCAGCAATTTGCGCTGGCACTGCTGCTGCTGCTGCGGAGACCTTTAAGCGGCGGAAATACAATAACCTAATTGGTAATTGTATTTTTGAGCCGTTTGGGGTCGAAACATTTGGACCATGGGGTCCGAGGGCTCACGCGCTGTTTAGAGACATAGCGAAACGGTTAGTTGAGTCTACACGTGACCAAAGGGCTGGTGCATTTTTTGGCCAAAGAATAAGCATTGCTATTCAACGTGGCAATGCTGCCAGTCTTTTGGGCACGTTACCAGTTGACATCGATGGGGATCAATATTATGATGCTTTTTAAATTTTTATGTGTAGGTATTATTTTTAATTTATGTTAGTTTTAAAATGTAAATAATTGTAAAAATCTTATATAATAAAATATTTTTTTCGTATGGTATTTATTATTTAACGGGAAACCTTCTTTGTTTATGACAATCTGCTTCTGGGTCACTACGTATTTGTTTTATGTGTATAAAATTTAAAGCTTGGTATAAATCTCTAATGCGCCATCTCACGAGACTAATCAATGAATATTTGGGGATCCCATTTTTAAGTGTCGTGCAAAATGGAACCCGCTGCACAACATTTTCCACTTAGCCACTGCACCAACTGGATTGTCGTTTGAAGAAAAACAAACGGTTGCTCGTCCGTACGGCACCCCTGGGCATCGTTATCAATTCGCTATAGCGTAAATTATTTATTACATGCTCATAAAGAAGAAGAAAGTATTTTTTTAAATGGCTCTCTATAATTATTAAAACATTTTTAACCTTCAACTGTTGTAAGCTGCTAAATTTAGTTATGATACTCTTTTGTAATATTAGATATCTATGTTAAATTGTAAAACACGCTACCTACGCCGGTTAGTTATAACTAAAACAATATCACAAGTTGAAGGTAATAAATACGAATATTGCGAAACTTAAGCCATAATCGTAACTCTAATCACAAGCATTAAGTACATCACTAAAATGTCTATCAACCGTTTCTTACCATCGCATGAGCAAAGTATAACTGGCAATTATTCCAAAATATCTCAGATATTCGAGTCTCGCCACCCAAAGTTTATGACGTCGTAGCAGATATAAAGTAGTCGTCGATAAATTTGAGGTTTAGCATCGACATCTCTGTGCCAAGTAACAATGTAAGACCTCCAAGTTTCGTCGACATAATTTATCGGCGAGTTCTTCACTTGGATATAACTGATTCTATTGCATTGCTTAAATTTATGGCATCCACTCCGATTCGGTCTACACTTAGCCGCTAAATACCCGGATCCCTAATATTTACACGGCCGGTTAACTTGAGCCCTGGCGCGGTACATTTAACTCGTACCGATAGGTCTTGTTCGAGTTTTAATGCAGGTTATTCAATCGTTCAACTATTGAATCCAGAGGCCATTCAGCTGCTGCTATCAAAATGGGATCAGAGAAATTCAGCAGTTATATTGTTAATGTGGCAGTTTCATTTAAATTACATTTAAATTTAAGGTCCATTCGTATCAAGCAGTATATTATTATACGAAAGGTGCTATGGTCTAAAGTTAGTTTTTAAGTCTGCCTGTGGTTGACATTGTCATATTTAGGTCATATGAAGGTACCCACAAAGTCCTAAGCCGAGATATACCTAAACATTTACACCCAGTTAAACCGCGAAACCAATATCCATGAATTTTGCTCTTGGGATTTGCCTGATGCATTTTCCCGGATACATAAACATCCACACCCAGAATATATAACTGTAATAACTATCATGTAAGTTAACATATTTGTATCAAAACAACCGATTTACGTTGTTGATGATGACACGAGTGTTGATTACATTTAATACGAGATATTGCCAATAAAGAAGCTATTATTTCAAGTGGCCTTTTTAAAAAAAACGACTAATAGATTTCAAGTACAGTATAACAGCAACCTACAAATAGTTCGTATATCCACTCGCAAAATACCACTGACCACATCCCCCTACATAGTTGTTTTATAACATCCATCAATAGCGCGGCAGTGTAAAGCCTACCCTTTCAATAGATGTCATCAAGGCAATCGATTGTTCAGCTATCCCTACAGACATTTCAACCATCGTAAAATGACCTTTATGCTCCCCATTTAGGATATATATTACAATGAATGGAACAGTAATATCGTCGGGAGCCAGTCAGTTCTGAGATCTTATCTGTCATAATGACGTCTTTAGTTTACACGCACTTTTGTGCAGAAATGTAATGTTTTGACGTGACGAATGTCTTTCTGTTAATCTAAGAAATGGCTGCAGTTCAAGTTAGTAACATAATAATAATATTACTAATATATTACTAATATACTATATAAATAATATACTATAAAATAATATAATAATGCTGGTAATGGCATTTCCTGTCTACAGAACTCAACCTTATGCAGGTTTAAATCAAGCAAGTATGATTGCTAAATTTTTTGTGTCATATTAAGGCCTTTCAAAAATAACTGTACTTAAAAATACCTTTAGGCCCCTTATTGTATAATAATGCTGGTAATGGTAATTCTATATGAGACCCATATGGTAATATAGTTTTCCAAAATGTGGATGGGCAAACACACTGCCCCTTTAGGAAATACAGTTGTTATATATAATGAGAAGATGAGTCAAGCAAATTTGCCAGCGGGGACGCTGCAGTGCGTGTACAGTCTAACAAGCTTTAAAGTATCTAAAGTAAGACACTAACGAAATGCGCCGACGGAAATTGCGAACTAACTTAGCTTGCACACCGCATAACTTACGTCCCTACATGCATTACTTAAATCACTTGCTCATTGCTAAGTTGGTGCTTATGCAAATGATGTGGTTGTCAACAAACGCGAAGAGATTATCCGAGTATACGTTCTGCATTAAAGTTTCACCCTGTAACATCAAGTTTGTGATGTTTTTCTTTCCTATTTAAACCTGGTTTGTGGTTCCATTAATTATATTATCGTTATTTGTTTCTATTGACATTGACATCAAAAGTCGGAATTAGAAAATTTGATGCAGTTGTCAAACTTCCTTTGTTAAAAGAATCGAGAAACATTACTTACATGCACCAGACACTTTTAATCCCACATTTTCATGTTCCCATCTTCTCTTATACCATTTAAAATGATTGACGTTATATAAATCATGCGTTGACCCGTAAAGCTGATTTCGGAATCCTGTGTTTCCTGCGTTTGAAGTGAAATGATGTATTGCTCGCTCAGACAACGCCCACATTGAAAGCCGCTCGGGGACCCAAACAGTAGACTCTACCAAATTGATGTAATTTTGAAAATTGCAATTGTGGAAATCATTTTCAAACCTAACATCAAGCATAATTATATTCCCCGATGATATACCTTTGTAACTGGCTAATGCTAGAGGTGAATTAATATTACACCTTTTGCCAGTTATGTTATATGTATATAAGGAGAGGCTATTGCTATTAAACACTTGGGAAATCGTTTTCGACAGTTAAAAATATTTAGCTAAAAGTAATTTGGGTTTCATAAAAATACCAGCCTATAATTTGTCTTAATGCAAAGCAAAGACCTCTTTTCATACAGAGAAGGAATAAGAATTTAATTACGCCTATATAATATAACTACGCCTGCTCACTGCAGGTTTGCGATTTAAAAATATTCAGGATTCATCGCGATGTTTTCTTTTACCGTGTGTCGGTAATGTTTTAGAAGTAAAGATTTATTAGGCAATGCGAGGATCGTCCCCAATTACACTGAGACCCTTAATATAACTGGCGAAATGTAGGTGTACTATATGTGCACCTCTGTCTACTTAAAAGTAAATTTCAAACTATATTCCAAATACTAAATATTTTGTTTTAATGATTGTAATTAATGATGAATTCAACGTTTAAATTGACAAACATCCCCACAGTATTCATTTTATACTTACAAGAATAGGATATTGTATTCCAACCCCACCTCTTTAACGAGTTATTGAAAATGAAAGGCGAATAAAGCAAAACATAAATTTCCTCATTTATTTCGTATTCATCTTTCGAGTCATTGTTCAACATATTTTCAACTATATGCTCTCAGCAAAGTACATACAGTCAGGAAAACTTTTACCCTTAACACAATTTTACGCAAACACTCTGAACTTGTATTTGACCCTAACTTAAGCAGACAGAATCGCAGATCGGGTAGGGTTTGTAGTATAGAATTTTCTAATATTGTGACAGTAAAAAGACAATACCACTTCATAAGCTGCATTTTATACAATAGAGTTAACAAAATAATAAATATTTATCCCCTTACTTATCATGAATGCAAGACAAAAATTAATAATTGGCTCAGTACCCTTAGTTATGAAGAACTGGAAAATTTTATAAAAGTATAATATTAAGACAATTATCAATATTTATCCCCACCATTGTACTCAGACATGCACAAACACACACACACACACACCCTCACCCTCACACACACACACACACACACCCTCACACACACACACACACACCCTCACACACACACACACTACACATAATTTTAATATTTTTATATAAAAGATCTCATTATTAATTCTTAATAATTTTACTTCCTTGTTAGTTTTCTTCGTTGTATTTAATGTTGGAACACTGCTCTCCCCATCTTGGAGGTGGGCGCTAACAGTTGCGACACAGTTTTCCAAACTAATGTAGCTGTTAACGCACAATTAATATTGTACCGTAATATTGTTCCAATAAATGATTTGATTTTGATTTGATTTGATTTTTTGATTTAACGTCACGTTCTTGTGTTTCGTTTTTTTTTTTTAAAACGTCGCCCTACACAAGGAATTTCTTCTCCTGTATCGTGGGTGCGTTTCACAAACATGAAATATCACATACACTAACACCAAGTCTCGGGACATACATCTGTGGATCACACAAATTTTTGTCCCGTGCGGGAATCGAATCTACAACCCCTAGCGCAGCAGTCCAATCGCTTAGCCACTGCGCCAATCAGTCGTCTTTGGCAAACCAGTTTTCCTTACGTTAGTTTTGCTGCATAACTATGATTTTTTTTTATTATGATTTGAATGGGAATTTCTTGAATTTTAATTAGGCTCATTCTTCTACAGGTTGCTTATTAAATAAAGATTAGCCACTACATATAAATTACCAGCCTGAAGCAGCCTTAATTCAGGACTCATCTCAGACTACTTACATTAACAAGACATAGCAAGTAGGTAGGTTCATTCTCATATAAGTACAGTTGAGATACATCTTTCAATTTTCTGAAACAATAAAAATCTTTTTACGCATTCAAAACAAATATATTTTAACTTTTAAATCAAAGTTATAAAATTCTGAGCATTCCAAACTTTCCGGAAGCAAACACATTACATACCCGAAAAGATCGGCGAAGAAAAATGGGTACGAAATTATATCTTTCATTTCCATAAATATTGAGCTACGCCGTAGAGCTACAAATAAGCATTACCCGTCTCTTTTGTGCACACGGATATTAGGAAAGTCAAAATGGGATAGAAACGTTTTGAGTTTCATGTTTTTGTAAAAGTTGCATCCAAATCTCGTCTGATAAAAGTTATGGTTATGATGTTCTTCTGTAAGCCAATTCCTTCCAATGTTCGTCATAATTGGATACCAATACAATCATTTTCACTGGATTTGTTTAATTGCTTCCTTTTGATCCAGTAATAAATATCAATAGGTTTGTTGTTATTTGAGAAATAGTTGAAGAAGACATTTAATGTGTGCAGAGGGTTAGAAAGAATAGAATTTTTTGGGGGTTGCGAATTGCGATCACATAGTGGAGCCGGTATTTGTTATCCGTAAATGTGGTAACGGGGTAGGGAAATGTGACGGATAAACATCAATAGTTTTCTTCCTATTACATGGGACATGGGACATGCAGTAGGTATACTAATAACATACAAAGTAATCTAACTCTTACACATCATCATCATCAGCCGGAACGTCCACTGTTGAACAAAGGCCTCCCTTAGGAGAGGGGGGGAGGGGGTTGCCATAATCCCCACGCTTGGGAAACAGCTTGGGGATCGCAGTATTGGAGGTCAAGGAGGTCTTCTGGATTTTCTCTTAGTCGCTTCTGACGACGGGAGGAAAGGGGGTGGTCTATTCTAGGCCGGATACCACACGGCACTCCTACACAACTGGATCTAAATTACCTACACCAAAGTAAATATATATCACGATGTTTCTGAAGATCCAGAATACAGGCTAGCAAGAACGTTTGAATATAAAACGCGGCCATTTTTTTATTTAAATAGCACTTAGCCTTCAACTGCGTCTTCAGCAATTAGGTACGATATCCGGCTGCGTTTCACTCGCGGATAACTCATCTCGACGAATTCATCTAAATTAAAATGTCGTCTTTCAAGAAAACTTCGCAATTAAAACTAGTTGGAGACTTTAAACGTATTTTATTCGAGTTACGGAAATTATTTCGAAATATAATTCACGTTTCGTTAAAATGCTGCAGACCGTCGCCGCGTCTGAGTTATCAATGTCTGCTACGTATTTAATTACTGTAATGACCATTATTACTTGAGCCTTTACACCCTTTTTAGTGTAGGATTCCAAATGGAACTAAAAACTAATTGAATTTCAGGTCTTACTCAAAGTGCCATTAGGTATTTTTGTACCTGAATCAATACCATAAGATCAAGAAATGATTTGGAAACTCTCTTTTACAAAACATAATGTAAGTACAACTCATTTCATAGCAATCCTTTAGCCATTCGCCGAGCACCATTTCTAAACATACTGCTACGAATAACACTATATTTCAGCAGTTTCTGGTTTTTGACATCTACTAAATAAGAACTGTAACATATTTCAACAATTTTATAAGCATCCCGGTATACCGTCATGTTGTAAAAAGCTAAGATTATACGTACTCAGAAACCGTTGCTCTTAAACCTGTCTCGTTGTTTATGACGACTTACGACCTTTCTGAGCGCCTTGTTGCGAAATTTTGGTGCAAATGTGACAAAAATACGACTTAGGTCAAAGTTGGTTTGACGACCTATTTGGCGCTGTGTTTAGACGTGGGCGAAGGGTCTCAGAAATTTAAAATCCAATTTTCGTATTACAATATTTTTCAAAACCGCTGCGTAGCTAATTGAAATTACAAATTATTTGAAACAGCTTCAGCACACAACATATACCTTTGCAAACATTTCGCTTTAACAATCCAAATAATTTTGTTTTTTTTTTCGAATACATCTCTCTGTCTCCTGTTACCGTTTTCATTATTATCACTGTAAATAAAATTATTTAATCACTTATTTCCATAAAAAACTAATAATATCGCCTTCATTACTACCGAACCATAAAACGCTAATAAAACCTTCTGTTTTTATATTTCCTTAATCATATTATTTCCTTCTACAAACATAAACTGCGAGAGTACACGCATTGTTTATTCCATCTTTTACGTAGCTCTGTTTTCCCGGGCTTTTTTCATAAAAGGAACAATAAACGAACAAACTCACAGCAATTCCAACGCGGTAAAATTGAATCAAATCAACCATTTGTCGTTTCGTGTTTAAATTAATAATCACCAGTTGGTTCTATTATTTCATTTGCTTTTTAACAAAACCGTTGTGAGACGTTTAAATGAATAATGTCTTCATTATTTGCCACCTCGACTCGCCCGCTCGTTACTGGCTGTAACATTTTTATTCCTCATTTTATGTCATGTTGTTCCTTTTTCGAATTTTCTTGTCAGAATGATGTCAGATTTGAAGTTTATGTATTTGCATAATTTGATATTAAATATTTGCTTAGCATATTTTCGGTTTTACGGTTTGTTTTTGTGAAGAATGTCGTGCTTACTGACAGTGTAATGAAAAATTATTCAAGGATTATTTGCTGAAAAAGCGTTTGTTTTTGTTCCCTTATATGTGTATGTATTGTCATTCTTCCTTCCATTTTTACATTCCTTATTTTGGTGTATTTCAAATATGAAGGCCCTAAGGTTTGATGTTCAAATAAAACCTGTCAACCACCCCTATCCTTCTCGTCTAAATTCTTATACCTACGCTTGCATATTTGTCCTTTAGGGACCGGAAAAACCATCTCCGACGTCCTAAACTTAATTAATTCCTCACCGCATATTACGGTCAGTATCTTTGAGGTCAAATTAAAGAGACAGCATGATGGTGGGCCCACAATTTTCCGGGAAGTTGTCCCTACATTTTTATGTTACATTATCCCTAACGTATCCTGTCATGTTTATGGTAACGCGGCCAGTCTGCAGCCAAGTGCGTCGTTCCGAAGAAATGGACATGAAAGCGAGCTTTCTAATCGTGCCGTAAAATAAAATATTTTCGCAAATCCAAAAAGTATTGGTTTTGTTATTATTTCAGGAAAAATATAGGAAGAAAATTGTTTTTATATGATCCGGTGAGGTGGTTCTGTAGCTTGTCTGTGGATTTTGTAAAACATTTGAATTTATGGAATATTGTTTTTAATTTTTATTTATAATCCAACACAGAAAAATGTTACTTAGATGCAAGTTTGTATTATAAATTTGTATAATAGTAAAAAACTAAATTTAAAACTTTGAGCTAAAACCTTTGATACATCGTCATTAAAAATCAAATTCTTTCGCAGTCGCACTTTACGTTGAATCTATTCACAGAACGAACGATGAATTGTAAATTCATCGGGACTGTTGAAACGCCCTTGAGCTGTAACTCGATTTTGAAATGATAAAGCGTAACATGAAAGGATATGTATCTCTTTTTCAACTTATAAGTCAATATTAATTATGTGCAATTAAGTGTAAAGAGTTAATTTTTATGTATAATACTACTGATTAGATAGATAGATAGTACTGAATTTATACGTGTTTAAAGATGCATTTAATGTAGTATGTTTGGTCTAAAGTCTATAGTTGGTTTATATTATAGTTTTAAAGATCAGAAGCTGCTTCAATTTTTTAAAGAGAAAATATAAAACGAACAATCAACTATTTAATTAATAATTAAATTGATTAACAAAAACTGCAATATCACTAAGTAGACATCCGAACAAATCGAATAATTCTCTTTAAAAAGTGTTCCATAGACAAATCGCGCGATCACGTCACATGTGATGTTCCGCCTCCTTTGCTGACTTATCCTCTAAGAATAGGTATATATTTTCAGATAATTTCTTCCTACTCATAATATTTTCATCGTATACAACAAAGACACATAGGTCCATACCACAAGCTCCTTTCAAGGCTTCAACAACAGTACAGAGAAAAAAAAACTGGTTCCATACTTCAGGTACGTTGGCATAACTTTTTCATATCCTCCCTTGTATAGCCGTTGCCTCTCCGGGGAGAACAGACGTTGAATTTTAAACGGAAAACTTAAATACGGGATGCGAAACTTTATAAACAATAAGTAATGGATACTATTTTACTTTTGGTGCGGTTCGCTTATCCTCAATATGGGGCAAGGCTGTTCTTTCTTCAAACCTTTTGTTTTAAGTACTTTTTGGAATACGAGAATTACTTATGTACAGTATGTTCATTTATTTATATTTTATGTTTAAGCTGACCTCTTATGCTTGCTCTTAGGAAAAGCAGGTCAACGTATTAAAAGGGTAATTTGGTAGTTAACTATATACCAAGTTTGGAACGTCAATATCATTAAAAGTTGGTACACCCTTCAGACCACCACAATATTCTATGACATACTTATTAGATATTATCTTAATTACCCATTGTATACTTGCTGTATTTATGGGCTCTCTAAAATCGTGTGTTTACAGCCATGTGAAACCAATCAAATTTATAATAGGTGCTTATATTAGGCCGTATCTTTGCTTCTATTGTTGGGTAGTAACACTGTGTAGATTATATTCTATTTATCTTCAAGATTATTTGAATAAGCAAGTATCTAAGTTCGATCCCGTCGGTTACACCTCTCAGTATACTTCTCAAATACCATACATAAATCATAGAGGCCCTTGAGAGGAGATAAGCAATCAATCAGAAGGTGCTCATACATACAAATCGTGTATGTAATAGGAACACGCATTTGTCATAAAAGCAACGATTGCCTTTGGTACATACTCTACCGAATTACTCTCTTTGTCGTGTCGGAAAAAATGCGTGCCGATTTTTGCTTTGTGACTGTTGGCACCTCTACTAAGGTTTCAATCGAGTTGTGTATTCTATTTACAGTGAGGGAATTCACTACAACAAACTAAAGTTAGTTTTCCAAGACGTTTTCGTATGTCATTGGGTAGAGATAAACAAAAAGTGGACAATAAACTGGAAACTGCACTCAAATATGTATTTATAGTGATTATTGCCCTTTTTTCATAAATGACTTAAAATTGTATTGTAACTAACTGACGATTGACTGATTGGTGTAGTGGCTAAGCGCTTGCATTGCTGAGCTAAGGATTGTGGGTTCGTTTCGCGCACTGAACAAAACATTGTGTGATCTGCAGATGTATGTCCGAGTCTGGGTGTTTGTGTCCGTGATATTTTATATTTTTAAACGCACCCTCGGTGTAGGAGGAATTCCAAGTGTTGGGCGTCGTATGTAAAGAGATGATATAAGGTAGAGATTGGTCAGTCAAGGATGGTTGCGAGGTTGACGGTCCATGGTGCGACGAACGTACTTAGGTATCGTCACTCGTGGAGGCCCTCTACTTACGCTCCATACAAGTTGTACTCGTGCCTTGGTTCCTCGTACAAAAATAAACAAATCAACAGTATTTTGAATCATCATCATCAGGCCGTGGAAGTCCACGTCGTTATTTTGAATAATAATATAGAATTAAATAGGTAAATATTTATTCTAATTTGAGTCCTAATTGTGTACAATTCATCATTCATAGTATTTTATTGGTCAGGATTGTAAAATATACGTATTAATTGTGTACAGTAGTTCCAAATATTTTATTAATTGTTATAATTAATCCTTACTAAGTGCTCTTGGAATTGGTATTCACATTGTTTATTTAAATAATCAAGTGGTAAAATAATACTTGCACGTTTAATTTCTGTTTTAATTTTTAACATTATCTGCGACTAATTATGACAATGCCATACAATCCCACTTTATTCTATTCGTCTAGTGTTTGTGCCTCTTGTCTAGTAAGGCAGCTGTGACAAGTGGCACATCGCTTGACGAATAGAAATCGAATAGAATGAAAAATATATGCGTTTGACATGATGCCATCGGTAACATAGTCGAAACATTATGTCATCCCCATACATTTATCATTCTATTTGATTTCTATTCATCAAGCGGTTTGCCACTTGTCTAGGGGGGGAAGTACTCAAATACTTTTTTAATTTAAAATACATAAGGAAGTACATACATAAAACTAGAAAATACGAAAGTCAGTGCACTATTTGGAGCAGTTTCAACAAGCTGGCGACTTGCTCTCGAGCTTAGGTCCCCATGGCGCGGGCTAAGATAAATGATATTGAATCTAGACTCCACTTCACAACACACTCCGACTTTACAATAGTATTTCTCAAACTATTTCATACACATTATTTTATGTGAAGTAAACGGTTGAACCGTAGAACAAAGTTAGACCAAGATAAGGTCATCCTGCCTTCCTAAAACTTCATGGGAATAAGAAACTTCTTCTTCTTCAAGAAAACTTCTGATTAAGACAGGACTGAGATTTGTACATGTATCATATGTAACTTAATTTAATCTCGACCTTAGTTCAGGTCCACCTAATTCGTCGAGGTTGGAACTCGGCCTATTGCCTTATTTCCACCACCCTATTTACCATATATGTACGCCGGAGTCGCAAGCCGAACTCCGCCGCGTCACCTGCTTGAGTCCAAGTTGGCCTCCATTTGCGTCCGAATCTTATCAGGCATTTCCAAATATCCACGTCAGTAAAACCAGCATCAGTGACCTAATTTTACAAGAACGTAACATCACGCCTGTATTCCTAAAGACAGCTAGGTGTATAGTACACTCGCATGTAATAGAGAGCGAGCCTATTGCCATCAACCGGGGACGAATCTGGATTTCGATCTGCTACCTACTGAAAATGTATGGCAAATAATATGGATAACACTCACAAAAAATATTATAGTAAAGCACCAACCAGTTGGCCATAAAGCCCTAGATCCATGGGTATTGAAGAATTGCTTAAGCTTCCGCAAGAAAATCATTATACTTACAATTTATTTAGTTTACTGTTAGACCCAACATACATAGGAACCATTAGTACGGGGTCTACAAAAACGAATCGTCGGCAATATCTATTTGACAGCTATTTCTATATTTCTTTTTAACCTATTCGCCGGTCATTTTAGTGTAGGTATATTTATTTGAAATAAAATTGTAAACAGAATTTAAGCTTGAATGCTGAAATAAATTGACCGCCCGATTCCCAGAAATAATGAGGCGTTTTCAATCGCCTTTTACGGGATTACACTGAGCGGATTGGCTATATATAAATATTTAATAGGTTACTTGTAGGCTACTTACGGTGTTGATTATGGCTATTATTACATATATATTATTTTGTACTTGACTGCTGAGGAAGAGGTCCTGGGTTCAAATCCCTGGTCGGGCAAAGTGATACTGAGTTTTCTATTAGGTAATTCTCAGTAGCAGCACGGAGTCTGGATTTGTGCCCGGTTGATGGCAATAGGCTCGCCCCCTATCACATTGGGACTTACAACATAACTGGCGTAATGTGGGTGTACTATATGTTCACCTCTGCCTACCCCTTCGGGGAATACAGGCGTGATGTTATGTTATGTTATGTTATTTGTGGTATAAATGAAAAGAATCGTTTCTTTCTATAAACGAACAGACACGGTGTGTCTTAATAAAGTATTTACTATGTGACTACTAACTTTGCTTATAAGTGTACCTAAACCTATATATCAATTTATTTTTGTGTTTCTATGATTAATTACAGTAATCAATTAGAATTTAAATAATTAGACATCGCACTATATCCTACTCTTCACTAATATTATTTCTGTTTGTTTTGCAGGTAATGCTCCTATCATTGCGGTGATTCTTACTTTCAGTTAAGGTAAAGACCTATATATTTAAACAATATTAAAATTATTTGTAACAAGAACTGTCTAAATTGTCTCGGCTGTAGAACTAAAGCCTGGAGCGTAGAGCCCGAAAGCCAATTCTAATAATTTCTGTAATAAATCTAGTTTTGCTCAAGTCTATTGTACTAAATGTCAAACTTGACATTTAAGGTATTTACCCTAAATGTCGAGTAGTTGTTATTTTTGACATTATGACAAAAGCAATTTTTAGCCTTTGTAATCTTGTGATCAAATTTGAGATTTAGAATTCGTATTAATAGCACTAAACTGACTATCGCCCATATCGCTTGAAGAACTGACAACCGCTGGGGAAGAAAGGTTCTCGAGTGGCGACCACGAACCGGAAGACGCAGCATTGGCAGGCCTCCCACCAGGTAGACCGACGATATCGTCAGAGTTGCGGGCAACCGGTGGATGCAAATGGCAAGTTAGCGTTCATTGTGGCGTTCTAAGGGGGTGGCCTTTGTCCAGCAGTGGACGTCTTCCGGCTGATGATGATGATGACTATCGGTGAAGGAAAACATCGTGGTGAAATCTGGTTTGGATGGTCTGAAATCGTCAACCGGCAGTGAGCAAGCGTTGCGATAAATGCCTTCTACCTAAAACCTTCTCATACAGTTAAGCACTTCAGAGGGACTTTTTACAGGCTTGTATTATTCTAAAAAAATTATGTTTAGAAACATTTTCATAGGCTGGTATTATTTATAAAAATGTTTTTGAAAACTTTTGACGTTATAAGTAATAAACGCCGCGCCATGGCGCAATGGAAGTTAAAAAACGAATGTCAGAGAACTCCTACTACGTTTTTAATATGACTTATTTACTGTTGGTATTGGCTTGATTTTATAGGCTTGTTTACTGGTATCCCGATTTTATACTTCCAGCGAAAATAAAGTAATAAAAAATATTGAATATAAAAAGTTTTGCGAATCTTTCATCGTAAATTAAGTAATCTTGTATTTATATAATCATTGGCTCTGCAATTTACAAATTACTTGATAGCTTCAATTAATACTTTAATAACCATTGCCTGAACAATATAGTCGTTACACTAGACTAGTTATTTGTTTGCCTCAGCACCAACCCCTAAAAATGCCGCCGGGTTTTAAGGAATTTTGACTAGTGCGGCGTCTCGCTTCCACAACGGAAAATCTACTTTAAGAGTTCATGATAAGGGGGCAGGATTACATAAACGTTTGTAAGTCTAATATTAAGTCAAATTAGACCTCAATATACCAGAGGTTAATAGGGTTTTTTCTTCAAAAAAGTAAAACTCAACATAATAGGAGTCAGTTGTCGCCATCTGCGCAAGAAGCAAGGCCCCAGGTCTTCTTATCAGTACACTTCCAAAACCCTGCGTTGAGAGCTCTTACACGGCAACATGCCGCTCGTCGTTGTGTAAGAACTCTAACGCCCGTTAGGCACCTATGTATATGGGGAAAAGCTCAGTGTCCTTATGAATTGTATAAGAAGGGTAACCTAAAATTTCTTAAGAGTAATAAGATCGCACTTAGGTACTTGTGGACAATTCTAAGTTGGCCAACTACAGTACTGATCAAAGCAATTTCTCCATACATTTTAAAACTCATCGCTGAATTATATAAATCAAAATTACGTTTTGTTTTGATAGTGAGTGTGTGCGCCGCGGTACGAACGTTGAGTTGAAACTCAATTCGCTTTGAGAATGGTCACATGTTCCCACCTGCTGCCTTACTTACGCCCAGATAGTGATGTGCAAGTATTGATGATATTCATCACATTTTATCGATAAAATAGGTTATTACGATACCTGGAACAACCTAAAAAAATATTATACTTTTAAGTCGTTGGTTGAATTTTTAAAGTCTTGGTAATTAAATCTTATTATTCAGAGCCATGAAAGGCAACCTTAAAAACGTCAAAAATAAGAGGTAATAACTTTAATTAAGCATCGACAGGATTATTTTATCGAACCATCATATTACGTTGTTTAGATTTTAGGTCAATAATGATTGGATTTTGGAAACATTTGCTATTGTGGAGGATTGTGAATTGGTTTACCATTTTAAAATCAGTTCATATCTATATTTGGTTACAATCTAATTATCTACATAGATTTAATTATTAATTTATACCTATCGCTGTGGTTTTAGCATGAATAAACACACAATTATAACCATAGTCATTTGATACATTGTTTTTTTATGATGAATACTCTGAAATTCGGCATAATATTGTAGTAATTAGTAAATATTTGTCATTAGTCGTTTTTGCATAGGTTTAATATTTGTAATACTATGATTTAATAACGTATAACATATATTTACATATGACGACCGGATTGGCGCGGTGGCTAAGCGATTAGACTGCTTTGCTAATGGTTGCGGGTTCGATTCCCGCTCGGGGCAAAAATTTGTGCGATCCACATTTGATTGTCCCGAGTCTGAGTGTTTGTGTATGTGATATTTCATGTTTGTGAAACGCACCCACGATACAAGAGAAATTCATAGTATGGGGCGACGTTTTGTCTTAAAAAAAAATACTTCTATGTTAATGTGGGGTAGATTAAATGTAGTTAAAGGTGATTAACGGGTCATTAAAATCGATGTTTACTTATCGGGTATAACACCCCGTGTTGATAGTAAACATACCAATAGCAATAGGCTCACCGTATTTACATAGGGCATGAAAGGAGCAGCAAAATATAGTTAAAAAAGGAAAACCTACCAACATCTTTGCGAATCACAAGACTGATTGTATAAAATATCCTGCTTTAAGAGTTTATGGTAAGGGGTCAGTTTAAAAAAAAAATTATCGATACATTGTAGTATAGATATTTGTCACATCACTATTTCCCGTATTGACTTGTCTCTATCCCTACATATAGATATACGACAAATCTTATCACCAACTTATTTCCAAGTTTAACTTCACGCTCTGATACTTTAGTACGTGAACAGAAATGCAAGCGGTGCTCATATTAGAGTTATGTGTAGTACCTACGTACTACGAATGTTACATCTATGACTCCTTTGTTAAGTTGTAGGCAGGAATAGGTTAGCAGTGGTGTATAGTCCCTATATCCGCATTTCGCCAGCTATGTTATAGGTCCCAATGTAATAGGGGGCGAACCTTTTGCCATCTACCAGGTGCATCGGAGCTGCTACTGAGAATAACTTGATGAAAAACCCAGTAACACTTTCCCTTACCCGGGATTCGAACACTGAACCATCATGTTTAGCAGTCGCGCTTAGCAACCCGACCAACGGGGCAGTCTCTTTGCAGAATTATGGGTAGGCGTATCAAGATACTTCTTTTGTTTTATCATTTTTGGTGATTAATGTTCATCTACAAAGACCTTACAGAATAAAAGCCTCTTTACTCACAGATCTGAAGAGGCATACACCCTGCATGGACCGCTCCATGCTGCTTTTATTATTACTCCTCACTATACTCCTCCAACTCAGTCGTCAACATCAACCACAGTAATAAAGACAGCCTAGCACGTCATAAAACCAACATAAAAAGCCCTCTTCGTCGCGTCATTATCAACAACGGTATGCATCATAATTTCGTTTCCTTCAGGTACATAAATTGTTTTTAGGAAGACATAAATTACCGGCCAGGACACCCCGGTTCCTCGCCTGTAAAATTCACTTCCTCACGAAGTAACTTTGTTTCTCACTTTATTTATTCCGCCGCTACATTTTGAGGACATTCCGTGGTTCAACGTGGAATGCAAAGCATCTATTTTCATAACATATTATCATAAATCGTGGACGTGTGTTCGAAGTCGTGTGTGGAGTTTATGTTTGATAGTGAATATTAAATCTCTTTGTGGCTCTTTGGGTGTTGTGGAAAACTTATCAGTGTACCAAGTAGGTTAATTGTGTCACTTCGCAATCAAACGAGTGATTTGAAATTAAAATTTTGTGGAAAGATCTTGTAGGGACTACTTGTTTCCATTAACTCGAGCTTCGAATTGAACGCTTGACATAGACTCCCAAGATCAGATAACACCCAGTCCTTCAATAGCTGTATGAATTATATCCGTATGATCGTTAAAAAAATAAGTTCCTTCTGCCATTTAAGTAAACTCACCACTCACACGGGAATAATGTGAGCGTATCTAAGTAAGTGTAAGCATCGAAACCTAAAGGAGGTCTTGCTCTAGTACCCAAAAACCGTAACGTCTACATTGAAATAATCGTAAACAACGCGTAATAACGATGGTATCATAATTTGAATCTAAAATAAAAGTTTAGTAAGTATCATTAAACATTTTTATGGGTGTCGAAACAAAAGTAATTTATCACATTTAATTTTCCAAATTTTCCGTACAACGACGTGCAAGAGTAAAATTCACGTTGAGTTTTATTGTTAGCGACACAACAAATTGTTACCCCTTTACGGCTGTTCTGTTCAAATTATTATCAGCCCGTAAACGCTCACTGGTGTATATGGATCCTCTAGAATGTTCGACTGTTAAATAAATGAACGGAAATTTTGGAAACAGCTTTGTAGGTAGTTGGTGAAAACTTTTATGAGCGTTTTGGAACAAGGTTCCTAGGCTTAGGTACTCTGTGTTCTTAACATAAGGAATAACATAATTTAAAATAGGACACAATGTGGGTACATTTTGCTGACAAAGATTTCCATACTCATAATAAATACCAATATCCTGGGTTCACACAAATATTTGTCCAAAAACAAAACTATCATAAACTAAACTTCAACACGAAAGAAAATTAAAAAACCTTCAAAAGTTAAACAAAACAAAATGTACCTACTTAGTTTAGACTACCACTGAGCTAAAAAACACTTCACCTTACAGCACAAAAAATAGTATTCTCACGAAACCTAACATGGGTTCCCCAGAACAGAATACAAGAAAAAAAACTGAATATTGGACGAAAATCTCCGATAACTGATTATCACACAGAAAAGAGGTTTTAAAATCCTTGTGAAAAATCGCTTACCAATTGAATTAGACGCGCATGATTGCACGCTGAGCGCACAGTGGCGAACACGTTTTTTAAAGACGATTCTGAAACTAAAAAGGTTTTAATACCAAGATGTAATTCCACTGAGCGTCTATGTAAATTCTGTTTCATGCCAGTACGCGGAAGTTTTGTCATATTTGTTTTATGACCATTATTATCAAAATTGTTGAAGGTGCATAAAAGTATTTAACTTATTCCTTTTTTGTATGGTCTGTACGTATTGCGTGGATGAGAGTTTTGAACGAGAAAGGTAAGGGATCAAATCAAAAGGCGTTCAAAGACTTACTCCAGGACAATCGTTGAAATTTTGAAATCCTCTCTTATAAATAGCTTTATGCACACTTATCTCTGTTTAATTATGAAATCTACGATATATGTATGTAGTTTGAATATGTAACAACACGATTTGATAGCTTTATTTTTTATTATTTCACGATTAGGATCTAAGAACGAAACCTATCAATTTTTGCTTAGAAACCAGATTTTATAAAGTTAACTACTACTATTAAAACATTATTAACAATATACTCCAAGGAACCCCAAACTAAATACTTACTCTACTTATTTATAAGTCGTGACAAACCAGCTTGAGATAAGCATTCAAGATTCACTGCAAACATTATTAATTCGAAACACAAAGATAAAAAATACTGCCGCAGAAATCCTTTGCTATCCCACCATTTTACGGAGACAACGCTTATCCGAGAAACAGTGAGGTATTAACGAATAAAGAGTTTGTTTATAAAACAAACTCGTTCTTGCATAATGCATGTCTTGAGACTGTTTGAGTTTTATCCGGATTCGAAACGGACAGTGCTTTGGGAATAAGCAATCGCCGCTCTCGACTGGCGACGAGAATAAGGAAATGTTAGCAAGGTTTTAAAGCGGGTTAGTAGATGTTAGTTTATCAAGATTGTGCGTTCAATTGTTTTCTTTTTGTTCGCCCTTTTTGTTGTGTTGGTCGTGGTGGATTTAAGGGTTATCGAATTTGTGCACAGCGTTGTGGGCTCTCAAGTTAGGCGTGAACTATGTGACGTTTGTGTACTGCTTTTCGTTGTTCTATGACACCATTGACGAGTATTGTTGTCTAAAATAAAAGACAGCAGACAACACACTCATATTTCGCACGATAGCCCCCTTACCATGAACTCTTAAAGAAGGACAGTTTACGTTGTAGAAACGAGACGGCGCATTACACTGCACATAGTGGCGTCTCGCTTCCACATCGTAAACTGACCTGCTTTAAGAGTTCATGGTAAGGGGCCTGTAACTACATGTTCCATATGTTTAAATATCGGTGTTTTATTACCCTTTCGGGAAATACAGGCAAATGAAATAAAACAAACTTTTCAATTCAAGTCAGCACGAACAAATTTAATTTAGAGCTTTTATTAGTAAACGGTTTATAATACCGAAAGTGAACAACAAAACTAATGTATAACAGACCTTACGTGAATGTAGGTATTACAATTTTGATTCATAACATCAACATAAGTACTTGCCAGCATTTGAACCTATTAATTCGTCCGCCCAACCCTTGAGCTTGTTATTTAATATTTCAAATGGTAACCCTTTAATTATGTACGTAGAACTGTGTGTACTCTCCAGGGGGCCTACTCTGTTATTAGTCATGTTCCACCATTTTGATATTATGTTGTTATATAATGAATTATTTACGTTTACACGGAGCATCGGCACGTAGATAATAGTGCTAATGTTGGCCCTTTTGAGACGTGTCTAAGAGGGTTTAGGTTTGAAATCACACGGGTCAAACGGTCTAAGTTCATGGCCGATCAGTGGATGAAATGAAATCCTGTTGACTATATTATCTTAAATATTACTGTTTTATTTAAAAGTCAGTCTTTAACTCAGGTTCAAGTTTATACTGATTGATCTTTACGTGCGATTTGTTTTTGGCTTATATAACTTCCATTATCTTTCAAATTTCTACCGACAGTTAATGCTGCTGGGTGGTTCGTTCCGCCGTTTCTTCCTACCCAGCTAAAGAACTAGGAAGCGGTGACGGGTGGGCGTTTTGGGGGCTGTATTTATGTAATTTGACGTTCAAAAATTACTTTTTAGTTCCATTTTGAATAAATGAATTTTATCTTATTTTAACCTCATAGTAAAACCACATTTTGCCTCTAATAACAAGTTATTAACCCCGGCTGCCATTCGCAGACCATAGATGATCGTAACTCAATCTTACTGAAGGGAATTGTATGTTTTCATTATCTAGGTTGTGGTGTTTAGTAGGTACCATGTAGGATACTGTTATCAGCTGCATCTAATTGGACTAGAATTAAAACCCAATTTAATATAGTTAGTTGGAAAATGCTACGAAGATATTGTTGATACTACTAAAACTTGTTTCTTATATATCTAATAGGTAAACATCTAGATGCCTTGTTTACCCTGAAAAATGTATAACTGCCAAGGTATATTGCCAATTTATTTGTTTGCGAATATGGGTACAATAAATAGTTGTCATAAAATGATTACAAAAGTGTTCTTCGACCATATCCTACCATAAGGCCAGCAAACTAAAATTTAAAAAATATAATTTCAATAATTTATCTTGCAAATCTATCCAGAAGATGGGCAGCAGCGTCTTGTGTAACTTAATACCAACACTGCGATCCCGAAGCCGCTTGCCATGCGTGGGGATAATGCCCCCCCCTCCCCCTTCTAAAAGGGGGAGGCCATTGTTCAACAGTGGACGTCTTCCGGCTGATGATGATGATGATCTTGCAAATATTCATCTAAAGAGTATTATGCTTTTTCTAGTAGCTATTTTTTATTTTTTTTCTTAAATGTAGGTACTTAAACCCGAGATCTCCAAGACTGATTTTGGCAAATGGTTATAAATGCGCGGAGCCATACAGAAAATGCTTTTATTAAATTCCGTTTTTAATGTAGAATAATAATAATTTAATTAAACATACACGGATGCAGTATTATTCTAAAAGTTTTATTTAAAGTAGTTTGAGACAATGTAAACATATTTTAGAGTGCAGCCTTGCCAAGTTGCGTAAACCGTACCATGTCATCCTCATTTCAGAGTTACAATGTTGCATCAAAATCTATTTCATTTCGTGCGTCCAAAACAAACGATTTTCTTATAGCTTTTCAAGCTTTGCTGCCTCGTTTGTCTAGTGGTCGCTAACTGTGACTGCTGTGCAAGAGGTCCTGGGTTCGACTCCCGCGTCGGGTAAACTCTCAATGGCAGATCGGATTCAGGATTTGTGCCCAGTTAACGGCAATAGGCTCGCCCCCTATTAAATTGGGACCTATAACAGAACAGGCGAAATGTGGGTGTAGGTACTATATGTGCATATCTGGCTACCTTCGGGAAATACAGGCGTAATGTTATGTTTAAGCAAATATCTTGCAATATGCAAGTAAATCTTTTGTAGCATGAACCCTCTTTGCTACATTTCATAGAAGGGCTCACAAACTAGCATATGTTTACCATAGGAAAGAGCTGTGAAGTTAAAAACATCCAGTGATAAAAGCGTGGTACCGCGGCTTTGATCTCGGGCCGCCTCGGGCGCCGCGGATCCCGCTCAGACACGTTTGACTGCGGCTCGAACAAACGGCACCTGGCTGAGACACGAGGCTTGACGTACTATATAGGGTATTTACTTAGATACAACCATCTTTCTTACTTAAAATACATTAATGATTAAAAATATAAGTCTATATAAAGTTTGATGCCATATAGTGACAATGACAAGACGTCAGACTTGACAACTATATAGGTGTACCTACGTATACCTACAACAAAATTTGACATCTAGGAGTTGAATCTAATTATTGAACATATTTTAATCTCAAGACCAGCCCCAAATGTTTTCGGTAGTCACCTCATGATAAGAACGTTATTTGAAACAAATAAGGCGAATTCAATTTCTTGAAATGAGGTTTCCGAAGAAGCTACGTACCCAATCTATTCAAAAGAGAGACTTAATAAATCACATTCATTTTTAGGGACACTTTATGAATAAAACTACTATAAGCTGCGACAATATTGTGAAAACATCTAAATATCTTTGGAACTTCCAGACCGGCTTTTGGTCGAAGCAATATTTTTACAATATAACCCAAGTCTTATGGACTTTGAAATTCTAAGCTCAAACCTAGAGCCAAATAAAAACGTTGAATTTCGTGTTACGATAATTTCAGACAAATTTTCTGATCGCTTATCGATTGGATTTCGGTAAGATAGTTTTACATTACGACTCTAGTCTCTATCCAATGATAAAAAAACTTTTGAGAAATAACAAAAACAGTAAAGAAAATTCGAGATGAAGGCAAATATTTTGAAGAGAATTACAATAAAACTAATCCAAATCCAAATTCTACATTGCAAATTAGGTGTTCTTATGGGCCGCGAATCCTTTGTAACGTTGCATACTTACACAATTATTTGTCTTCTTCTCACTCGCAGTATTTTTGGGTTTTTCTTCAATATTAGCACGAAGTCTGGATTTTTGCCCGGTTAATGGCATTTGATTTGTTTTTTTATTAATGGCAACAGACTCGCCCCAATTACATTTCATGGGAGCTATAAATATAACTGACGAGATGGGTGTGGACATCTCCACCTATCCCTTCTTAGAATACCGGCGTGATGCTTATGTTTATTATATAATATAATGTATGCCACGATACTGTATGCTTACAAAGTTGAGTTTTATTTCCTCCTAGATCACACGCCACCGTCGGCGTCACCTCCATTTTACACAAACATTCCAGTCTGAATATTTTCCTTCGCCCCGTTCACCGTACACAAATGATAAAATATTTCGAAGCAAACTCAAAATACTTCGGCTATAAACTTGGGTCCAGAACTCGTGAGAACTTTCTGTGTACTTAACCACTACTGCATTAAAATGGAGCTGAATTTAGTAGGTGTTTTGTTACGAAATTGCAATTAAAATTGTATGTTAAGACTGCAGTCAGATAAATCTGTGATAAAACTAGAATATTTGTCAAATGCGGAGTCAGACACCAACACTAAGCTAACTGGCTTGGCTTGTTGCTATGTTTGCACCACTTACATTCCTGTGTCATATTTTTTTTTTAACTTTTATCCACACTAATACTTTCTCCTGAAGCTATCGTAGGTGCGTTTCAGAAACATGAAATATCACATATACACAAACACCCATACTCGGGACAAACATCTGCGGTTCACACAAATTTGTCCCATGCGGGAATCAAACCGTTGCGTTGGCGCAGCAGTCCAATCGCTTAGCCACTGCGCTAATCAGGTCGTCAAATTACGCTGATATAGTAGACAGTGTGACAATACGTAACAAATAATATTTAAAGTATAGCGTATTGTCCTTTAAGAGCACGAACATAATTAAAACAAGCATGACTTATAGCATAAAATTGCTGTATAAATAACTTCTTAGGCAACCCATTTATAAGGGTTAACTTCGCTATAAATCAATCTGTGCGATAGCTATTTAACATTTTACTAGAATCCCTCATCAACATGATAACATCTACATTCTTCTTATAAGAACTATGTCACAGCGTCTAGCTCACATACCCTCCTCACTGTAGGCCGCTAGATTCTACGAAAAGATAAGTAGAATAACAAAAATATATTATGTGGTGTCTAGATTATATCCTAAATTAAAATTTATATCTTCACAGGTTTGAACAAGCTTTGTATTGTCTAGTAGTCAGTAACTTATACGGACTAAGAACTTAACTTAATTAAGAGTGTATAAAAAGTTTGATAAATGTATCTAGTACGTGAAAACACATATTCAAGGTTCCTGTAAAAGGAGATTATATAATATTACGAGAACTAATACAATCTCCTTTTAGAGAAACATGTCAATAGATTTTAAGGAAGAGTCAAGTTACAAAAGGCCAGACGTTTAAAAACAAAAGTATTATATAAACCGATAACCCTGCAAATAGTTCCGAAGATGTTGAACGAATGAAAAGAATAATCGCGCTCTGAGTGAACATGTGAATGACATCTGAGTGCCAACAGCGATCGTAGTGCAGTCAAACAGGATGGCTGTTCCTTTTTTAACTATCAATATTTTTTATTTAACTTGTATTGTCGAAGTTTCAGTACTATTAGACAGATTTATGACGTTGAATGTCAGTTTGTACAATTAAGGTCGTTGGTGATGGTCTGTTGAATAAATATCGAGTTTTAAGAATTTAAAAAAACTTTACATTTAGTCAAACTGTCTCAGCTGTTTCCACGTAGACAATTGTTTATCATATGACTTCTTTTAATATTATCACCGACATGCATGTATAAAAAATAAGAAAAATGAATGAAGCGAGTGTATGATAGGATGATCGCAAGTCAAAACATGCAACATCCGCCTAGTCCTTTGGGAAATAGGCGTCACTCTAAATGTGGCCCTACTTACCTATGTATTATACAGTATGCAGGCTTCTATAGTGCCCTTGGGACTAAATATCGCAATACGGTAGATTCAATATAATTTTATCGTACTCCGATAATCGCCGTTTGGAGTCCGTTTAACCTTAGTTCTTATGCTTTCTAAGAGGGTTTGTACTGGAGGATAATGGCACAATATCGATAAATTCCCTCTTAAAGGTCCGCTAGCAACCTTGACCCTTAGCTTGACCCAGAAATTAGTTCCTTGTTGATTAATTTAGTAAGATTAGACACTAACACTATTATTTTAGTAGTGCTTAAACTGTTTAATTGGTTGAAATTAAATTAATCTTCAGCCAAACTTCACTAACTAATAATTTTGATACCTCCTATTGCCGAACGACTATATAAAAAGAAATATTTTAAATTAGGTAAGCTGTGTAGTGAATAACTTCAAAAACACGAAAGGTCTATTTGCTACCTTTTTACTTATAGTACCATTGCGAAAGTACCTAGGTACTTGGACTTATAAATTCGCTTGCAAACTTCAACGTTGATAGACGTAATTCATATCAGAGATACAACTATCCCTTCTTTAACATATCCACTTTTCATCCCGGAAAACTACCAAGGGAGCTTACCTTATAGTAAATAAAGATTTACCCCAAATTGCTTTCTTAAACAACCCAAAAAACAAACGGCTTACAAGACGATCGTAAATCATTATCGGTTTATATATAGAAAAAATATTAGTTTATTGTACCTAGTGTATTATTTTTTGTACAACAAAAGGGTCTCGCGGGGATTCCCGCACTGCGGTATAGCAACATAATTAGACTGTCGGATCACGATTTATTGCAAGCAACTATTACTAAAACACAAAATATATCCAGTAATAAGTCTGACTGGATGGGATGGGACGGGGAATATTTGTAAGTAATGTCCTGGGAATATTAAGTGGGTGGCATAATGTGATAATGTTGGTTACTTACAGTTTAATCTAGTTATTAATTAATTTGATATTCCTTTAAAATATTTCCTGAAAATATAATATAGGTATTTAATGTATAAAATTATATAATACCCAGGCAAGTAACCAAGTGAATGTTTCAATCTAGTTTATTAGTTATTTCAAGACACCACTGACTTACATAAAAATGGCAAAATTACATTTGAGGCGCACTAAACTTGGAATTCACTGTCTGAGAATGCAATGTATGAAGGATACCTCTGTCAACCCCTAAAAATAAACATGCACACCTAAACCCATAAACCACCTTTATATTGAACGATGAATGAATGAAACAAAACCAGAGGGTTAAATTATTTCTAATATAGAACGAACGATACTGAACGAATCCTAATGACCGTTTTTCTTTTTCTTTACACGCAACTCCGCCCAACATATCACAAACATAAACTAATACATAAAATAACATGTGTTTCGACTTTTATGCGCCAAAATAAGTTAGGAAATATACCAAGGAAGTGTATCATAAAAATGTAGATTGACAGTTTCCTTATAAACTACACACGGAATCGTTCTTAGAAATGCCGCTCTATGTCCGAGAATATTAGTTTTACGCTTTTTGATTCTTAGTGTGAGTAGAGCTCAAAGTAACGTGCGTGAAATATGGTTACGATTATTATAGTGTATTTTATTAGTGTTTAAATGACTTTCCTTACTATATGTATATATTACTTAGGTATTCAATTGAATCTAGATACATTATTCTATTCGTTTTTATTGTGTACATCATAATTTATAATTGCCTATAGGTAATTTAGATATTCAATTATGATCTAAGAAAACTGTTTTTCTATTACATATTTATTTACCAATCTAGTAATTTATTTGTTTTTCTTTTACTAATAAATGTAATCGTTTCTTTTCTTATTATAATATCGATTTAAGATACGACCCAAGCTTTTAGGTACACTTAGAGATTGACCAACAATAATCTATAAGCAAAAGATAGTTTTTTTTTAAATAACCGTCTTCTAAATTCAAAACAAGCAGAGCTCTACATAAATCAGTCAGAGTGCCGATGCCCTCGATACTCCGTGACACTCACACACACAAGTGTGTCCGAGTAAGCTGAGATGCAACATGCATTATTCACCTGGACCCCCATCTGTGCTCATCTGTACCTTCTTATGCCCCATCTGTACCCTCTTAAGCCCCGTTCGTACCCTCTTAAAGCCCGTTTACAAAGTAGAAACGAGTTACATTTCTTATTCCACCTTCTTGCACGCTATTTGCTTGTGCAATTCCTTTGGACTTTACAATCGAATCGGATTTAAAAGTATCGGCTTTTGTCTTTTATAGGATTCTGGAATATGGATAGCTTAAGTTGATGTATTCGTAGATATAGGAAATAATAAAACGAGTTTAAGTGGGGTATAGTGAGCGTTACTTTAATTAAAATCGAGCTCCGAAACAACTCATTATATAATCTAGATGCATTGTTTTAAATGGCAACTATTTTTTTATTTTTAAGACTTTATTAAATAAAACGTAGGGCTGCATCTAAGTTCTGACCTACGCTCACTTATGATGGAGCTAGTGTTGAAAAGAATAGCAGTGTTACTTACAACTTAAACTTCGCCAGTAAAAACGTCTCCACCCTTAATCATCTACATTTTCGTATATTTCGTAGTGCACAGAATGTAATTCCCACATGCACAACCAAACCATTCATTACAAATCAACAAAACCGAGGAAAGTCACATATTGGGGCCGAAACATTGTGATAACTAAATCGCTTTATAAACAAATCATTAATAGAAAACCTTATAAGTTCCGCAGCTATCGGCCAGCGGCTATTGTAATAAGTTTGGCCCCCAATTTCCTGCCCACACGGACCCAGACTCAACCGTTTCGATGTCGCTGCAAAAAAACCTAAATCCCATTGTAGTCAACTAGGTTTTTGGTTCGATCCCCGATATAAGGCGATGTGTTTGGCTCAGTTCCAACTTGACACACTTAACTTGCATACCACTCTCCGCTCTCTTCGAAGCATAAATAACGACAGTAATATTCTTACAGTTCTGCTAGCGTGCTTTAAAATATAACGCACTTTTATGCTGGTACCGCATACAGATGTTGAGTGGCTGCAAACCGTAATTGCTTTATGGATAAGAGAAAAGGATCAATGTACTAGCTTTTGAGGTTTTGTGGCATATTGTGAATACTAGCTGCGCCCTGCGGTGTTACCTGCTACATTTCGGGATAAAAATTTCGTAGCCTGTGTATTAATCCAGAGTGTCAGCTAGCTCCATACCAAATTTTATCAAAATTGGTTTAGCCATTTGAGCGTGAAGAAGTAACAAACATACAAACTTTTGCCTTTATAATATTACTATGATGTGATAATAATTATACTAAACTTTCATCTGTGTTAATTTGATTTTAATTTAAGAACACTGTCATTCGTACGGCCATTGACAACCACTTTTAGGACGCGATTAACGCAGCGGCTGGTAAGACTGCCACACAAGCAGTTTAATAGAAACATATATTTTATTTTCCATCTGTTAAACAAAAAAGGTTGAATACAAAGCTTACAGCAATATTTTTTATACAGAATAAAGGGCTCAAAGTGTTTCGGCATACCTAGCCAACAAAGAGTTTGGTCTTTTTCACTCAGAATATTCAACCAGACAAACAACGCAACATAAACATTGCCTAATATTTGACATAAGGTTTACAAACGGATCTTATGAGATAACAAGGGTTAACAAAGGGGGATTCCCGAAATTCAGTCGCTTGGAAAGTATTAAAGATCAATTGGAAGCACACGTAAAGACTATACAAGATGGTGACCGTTCGTCACTGTATACTTTAACCTACAGTAGGAAAAACAAATTTCCTATTTCGTATTCTACTATTTGTATTAATTACCTAATTGAACGTTATTATCTAATCATGATCATCATCAGCCCGCTGCGGTCCACAGCTGGGCATATGCCTCTCCCAATGTACGCCACAGAGCCCTCTGGTCAGATGGCGGGACGACTTGCATAAGAGGGCTGGCAGCGACTGGATGCATTATCCAATCTTACTAATATTATAAATATGAAAGTATGTGAGTTTGTGAGTTTAAATGTTTGTGCTCTACCATGCAAAAACGACTAAACGGATTCTGATGGAATATGACACACAGAATTATAGTTCATAACCTGGACTGACAAGCAATCTACTTTTTATTTCAGTTAAGATGCCTTGAAATTTCTCACGTGGATTAAGTCGAGGTGGTATTAAGGGCAAGATTAATTAAGTGAATAAGTTAATTAATGCATGATAAACATTACCTACCAGTTCCTAAAGTACAGTGAGTCCATGGCCTTACGTACAAATCAAATTATGTCAGTTTATGATTTTAATATACTCAAATATAAAACAACAAGAGATTGTGACGTCATTATAACAGCGATGGTGAGAACGGAAAGGATACAAACATTTTATTAAAAAAATATTTTCCTTAAATGACATGCGCCGACCTTCGTCACATTAAAAATATTTTTTATTATTGTTCAGAACAGGTGAAGCAATGGAGTAGGTTAAAAAAAAGCTCAATAAAGGTTTATTTGGTTAAGTTTTTGATGGTTCTATTTTTGTGGGTCTCAAGGGGGATCAGACGGAATAATCGCTTTGTAAGTGCCACTTTTATTAAAAATACATAGTAACACAAGATATTTTTCTTAACAGGAAAGCTCTTGGACCATAAACTGAACTACATAACTACGCAATTTCTTTGTTTGATAAACTTTTGCTTTTTATGAAGAAAGATACCATCTATTGACCACCAATCAGGAATTTTATACTCTCATCAATATTATTTGCCTACCCACCTACAAACATAAACTGACGTCATGTAATGTACCCATCACACACGTGGATAAGGCAGGGCTGCTTGTTACTTGTAAAGCCGACAGGGCTCTTAGGAGTTTTTAGTGATGGCGGAAGCTCGAACAGGTTAGGTGGAATAAAGTGATTGACGTCCATTGGAAGCGTTGCAGTCCATTTGCCGGCAAACTTGGTTCTTGCGCGGGTGCGGTTACGGAGCTTTATGTTTGTGTGGCTATGGAAGTGGCCGTTCTAATAGAAACTCCTTGCTTTCTTTGCCTACCTTTAAGGAATGCTTGTGTTCGCCTACGTATAACTAAGTTATTATGGCGATAGAACAGCTATAAAACTTTGTGGGCACACTTCCAAGTTCGAATAAAAACAATATTACCTACTTACTTAGTTTTCCACGAACACAAAGTATGCGTAATTTGAGAACCATTGTATCCGTAACCAGAGAGAATATTTAACAACAATACTTTGTAACAGTAATATTATGTATTTATAAATATAGATATTCATTTATACTTGTAAAATCATCGCACCTATAGATATTTCTTAATGGGGTAAATAGTGGGCTGCAAGCATATTTCACTAGGTGGTATTCATCATCATCATCAGCCGGAAGACGTCCACTGATGAACAAAGGCCTCCCCCTTAGAACGCCACAATGAACGACAACTTGCCATTTGCATCCACCGGTGGTATTAGTCCCACGAGATTGTTGTGGTGTAAAAAATTAATAAAAGTCAAACCGAGCTTGCCAGAGTTTGAACCAGCAGCGGCATTATACTTAAAAATCTAGCCCATCAACCACTGGACCACTCCGACAGATGCTAAAAAAAAAAAAAAAAAAATAGAAGTCTCTATGCGTAAGTGTTAAAACAGTGCCAACCGATGAGAGAGAAAAAACTGTCAGCTTAACTAAGTTCCCAGCTGGCTTCGTTTCAACTTCCTACTCTCCTTTCTTTTTTCTGTTACGAAATTTAATTTTGCATAGCAACGCGACCTGTCTATAACTTTTTTTCTAAACAAAGAGTAGGGGAAATTAATTCTTGGCGGCTCTCGCCTGTACACTGCCAAGTTGAAATGACTTGTGATTTTACGTTTCTGCAGAATGTATTGAACTACGTATGTACTTATTTAAATGGTTAGATATTGTTTTGTTGGTTACTTGTACTGCATTGTTGGTCTAGTGGTCGCTAAGTGCGACTGCTGAGCATGAGATCCTTTGTTTGTCTCCCTGACACTGGTTAATTCCCATGGCTGATTAGATTAGTTGATTTATAAAATGTTTCTTAAAAGGCATGGGAAACTAAACGCCAAATAAATAAGCCTCCCAGCTAAATTAAGCTTAGACAAGGGCTAATTATACTGCCTCATTAATTCGGTTTTCGCAATAAATGTGCCTACTAATTTGGCCTCTATTTATTGTTTAATAAACATAAATATATTGTCTCGTTGGTCAAGTAGTTATGTACATCATTATGGATTCTTATTGTCAGTAACAGGGTACCTAGGTATCTAAGTACCTAGTTAGGTGGTCTTCTTCTTATCGTATGGTTGATGAACAACCTAGTGTCAGAGTTGAGACCGCCTGTAGGCCTTTGACATGGCTTCATACTCAGGTGTGCCGGTTTTCTCACAATGTTTTCGTTCAACTCAAGTGGTAGATAGAGAAATGAAAATAATTTCATTCTTTTTAAATATACAATTTATAGGTAATTCTTTAAATAGTATGACTGATTGGCCGTGTTACTTTACGGTTCATAACAGACGACAAGTATTGGTCCTCTATTTCTAAAAATAGCATCCGTCTAAAAGCTATATCGTCTTCTCTGCGCCCTGAAGCGGCGTTTGAACTAATATAGGACAATAATAGTGCAGCCTCTATATTGCCCGGTAAACTAGATTGTAGCTTTGACGTTTTCCCTTCAACTTTCCTTTGCTTTACAATTTCATCTCCTTATATACAACATTCGAAAGAATAATATTCTGTCCGTGTCTATTTTCTATGTTAGTGTATACATACATCACGCCTTTGGGTTATGTTTCCTAAATAGGCAGAAGTGTGTGATTTATAGTCTCCGAGTCACCGGAGAAGATTCTTGTGTAAATCGAAGGCGAGTCGATAACTATTTTGGTCACAATGATTAATAATATAATAAGTATGTTAGTAGATAATATTAATGTATAAATCACATTATGCATTGGTTGGAACACTCGCTCGATTTTGAAGCAATCTTTTATTTTGCCAATAAACCCAAGAGACACTACGGCAGAACATAATGAAAGAGGGTGAGTTTTAAAGGTATTTAATTATGTTAAAGGTGATTCAAATCTTATCGGATAATTAATTCGGTGGCTGCGGGCCGGACGGGAATTTCCATTTACCCGCTATCTGTTCATTACCGAAGCTCGGGAGTCATGCCCGGGGACGATCGGTGGTCATTAATTTACAAATACAGACACGTTCGTGTTAACTAGCCGAATATTGCCATATTGAATGGTACGACACATTTTGAGATTTTGCGGAGTGTTGATGGGCTTCCAATTCAATCTTCAGGTTTGCGATATCGTAGATTTTTGACTTTAAGTCTGTAGTTATCTTTCATTACCTTACCGTCGTTTTACCTTAGTAATATTTTTAACTGAGTTTGAGACGTTGGCTTATTGCTGCTTTATTATTACTTCTTTTAAATGGTCGATATTCAGGTCAATTTACACGGAACCCAATTAACTGAATCAAATACGATAAAAGAACCCGAAAATACTTTATTTTGTGGTTTAAAGTCATACTAGTAAAGCGGTTAAAGATTAGGTCCAGGCATTTTAATAGCCTAGTAAGTACATTTTACTTCGTACCTAGTAACACTTCAGTATTTATTCATTTAATAACCTTGTCCTATATTAACCATAATATAAGCAGCAAGTGATGTATACTTTCCGATAAATCCCCGCCACGCTAAAGCTCGCGTCTGGCGTGAAATGTGGTACCAATTATCGTCGCGCTGTCGTATTATAAAAGACTTTATTCAAATGTTGTTCCCAGGAAATGTAGGCGTTAATAATACCTACTCATAAATTTTTCACATTTCACACTTATCACACTAATATTATATAGGCGAAAGTTTATGTGTATGTTTGTGACCTCTTCAAGCTCAAACGGCTGGACCGATTTTGCTGAATTTTGGTAAGGAGGTAGCAAACAGCCTGGATTAACATATAGGCTACTTTTTATCCCGAAAAAATTTTGCCGGAAACACCGCGGGTTGCGGCTAGTTAACTAAATAAAACAATAAATTACGAACCAATAGATATAAATCGCCAATCAAGCACGAGTAACACTGAGCAAGAAGGATCAATGCTCATTCCTTCTCAGTATCAGAAGAGTCCCTTCCCTGTTGTGAGACAGGTATCTTTAACGCGAAGAGAAAACTATGTATGCCTCACAAAGCATTTTGCGCCTACTAAGAAGTTTGATTGATTTTATGAAATTTGGTTTAATTTAACATTGCCTAGAGAAGGAGTGTATAAAACTAAAATAAATATAATATTACAGTTCTTTTACACAACAAATATTTTGAACGAAAAATCTCTTGAGGTTACACAAGGCGACAACGTCATTACTCTTTATTAGGCTTAAATGAATAATTTATAATGAATACACACCTATCTTATGTCTGTCTTCAGTAATGTTATTCGTAATAGCGGCCTAGGTACTCTACTACATAGATATATTACGAACCATTAGAAATGTAATCCCAGAACTACATAGAACTCAAGTTATACCTAAACGGTTTATCTAAAAGCCTCGTACAGCCTATAAGTGGAGAGGTTTGAGGTCGTAATATAGCTGGAATAGGTCATAACTCCTTAATAGCCTGTAAACGGAATCGTAAAGCGTCTCATTCAATTGACCTTAAAACTGAAGTCACATCTCACTTGTTATAAATGATAACGTAGGTACATATATAGGTACAATCACGCCTGTAACCTCTGGGGTAGGCAGAGGTTCTACTGCAAAGACGGGAACTCGGGTTCGCAATGGCCAATGAAATACGTGCGGTAAGTAAGTATATATAAGCTTGTAGTCCGGTCAATTTAGTCATCCGAAGGTATAAATTCGCACCCAACTGGAAATTGGTTGGTTTTTCTAGTTATCAGATCGATGAGGAGTTTTTTGATTTCTTTTATAATGGCGTTTTGAACAATACTACCAATTTTCAGCTGGGTGAGAATTTTAGTAACTTTACTCCTATTTTTTGGTCAATTTTTTTTTTAAAACGTCGCCCCACACTACGCCTTTCTCCTTTATCTTGGGTGCGTTTTACGAACATGAAATATCACTTAAACAAATACCCAGACTCGGGACAAACATCTGCGGATCGCAGAATTTTCTTTCCCGTGCAGGAATCGAACACCCTTAGCGCAGCAGTCCTATCGCTTAGCCACTGCGCCAATCAGGTCGTCATTCGATCAATTTGACCGAACTATTGGGCTGACTATAATCACATCACACCCAATTTTCATAAAATTTGGTATGGAGGTAGCTGGCACACTGGATTAACACAGGCTACTTTTTATCCTGAAAATGTAGCGCGCAATACTGCGGGGCCCAGCTAGTATAGATGGTAAGCTTAGGTATACGGGAACTATAAACAAATTTGAATTATTATAGGAATACTTATCTACACGATTATTATTTCCCTCTCACTTATATACGACGATAAAATGTCTTTTAAGTGTACCACTTCACAAGAGTATTGTCATCTCTATTCTTTGACATGTAAACAACAGGGACAGGTGTAATTTAATTAAAGATTTTGATGTTGTGCTAAGATTTTTTATTGATTTTGTCCGTCGGTATCAATACAATATAGAATAAAAACAAACAACAATAAAATATAATAAAGACTCTGTTTACTAGATACATTGAATACTGGGAAAATACATAATCAAGTCAACTTGTATTCTAGACAAGCTACTCGTAGTGTAAGATTTTTCTTAACGACAAAATCATGAGCGGATGTTAGTTATCGGTTCTTAGACTGTAATTATATTATACTGTAAAGGTTTTATACTAATGAGCACGTGTATAATGTAATTATTATGTTGTGTAACAATATATATACTTATATATAGATATATATTCTATTTATCAATATTATACCTTTATAACACGTAAATAAGCTTTAATTTCATACCGTTATATTCTTCTAGGTAGCAATGTATTACATTATCTTAAGACCGCGGTAAAGCTTCCTCGCTGCGGCAAATATTGTTGAAGCGGTGTAGAAGCGTGGCAGCATCGACACCCTGAAGGCTTTGTGTGCTTAGACATACTTACATAAGATAAGACCTACATATGGTTATATACTTCGTAAGATACACGAAGTGTGTGAGTCAAGAGTGTTTCTTTGTGGGCTTCAAGAATTAAATGGTACGCAACAATTTTAACTCCTTGCATCATCGTCATCAGCCGAAGACTTCCACTATTGAACAAAAGCCTCCCCCTTAGATAAAAGGGAGGGGGGAAGCAATAATCCCCATGCTTGGCTAACGGCTTGGGGATCGCATTATTGGAAAACGCTGCTGCTCATCTTCTGGATTTCCCTTAGTCGCCTCTTACAACACCCACGAGAGGAAAAGGGGTGATCAATTCTAGGCCGGATACAACTTTTCAATGAGACAATTTCAATCGCTATTAAAAAAAGTAAACGAAAAACAAAAAGATTTTGCTCTACTCTATAATAAAACCCTACAAGTAATAATCAAACAGATATAATCTACCTATTTACACCATGCCTCACAGAATTTCTATCGACAACAAACACTGTTTCACAACGTAATGCACTCAGTACGTAAGATAGCCACAGACACTGCTGTACTCGGCTACATAATGGGCCAGCAGAGAGCAAGGTCCTAATGACCTGAGATGGGGCAGGATTACCTAGCAGCAGTGACTAGCCTCTTAGCTGTAATTAAACAGATAAGCTAAGCCACTGCAAAGTGCATACGCCATCTTGAGTTTGGTTACACAATATTTTGAAGTATTATGCTGTCTGCCTTTGCATAAAGATGCGTTTAAACTGAATGAACAAAGAGCGCTAGAACAAGAGCTTATTTCTTGACCTTTAAGTGTAACGTAAGCTCCTTTTCAGCGTTTAAACGCTGCGTCTGTTTACAGCACTAAAAGAATTCAATGTTTTAAGCAAATAAATATATCTTTATCTTTAATAGAGTGGTGTTATCTAGTCAGCCTTTATATGACCACAAAATATTTTTAAAATTAAAAGCAAATTCAAATTATCCAGTTGACACAATAATCTGTTTATAATTCCGAAAATATTTTGAAATCTAAATAATTATAAATTCCTCAAATAAAGTTTGATGTTTGAAATTTGATTTGGTATATTTTGAAACATTACATATTTTTTTATTTATTAAGAAGGTCACGCATTGTTATATATTATCTATTAATTAAAAAATATGTAAGTGAAACGAGAAATTTTAGTAAATTCATAGAGTCCCGTTCCATTTTAACGTTCTCGGTTCCACAGATACTAAGAGCTACTTCTAATGCGGCACTATCATCGCGGCTCTCCCCCTAAATTAATTACTGTTTCCCTCGCAAATTAACGTACTCCATATAACAATATATTGCTCTAATTAATTAACTATTGATTCACACATATTATACTACAAACTTAATAGACCTTTCTTGTTTGGGAGAAGTTTTGTAAATACTTGTAATAGGTGCTGAAATAAGATAGTGCTATTGTGTGACTTTTACGATAAAAAAAATATAGATATCGACACTTTTTGTCGCTGAAAAAGTAACTAGCATAACAGAAGTCACATTAACTTTTTGGGGCGCATAAATTTTTTGCCGCAAACTTAAAAAAAAACCACCCACAACAGGAACAACAAAAACAGAAAAGCTTTTTAAGAAAATCATGAATTTTGAACGTCAACACAAAAAGGCTAATCTATACTTATAATAAAACTGTAGAGAGGTCAATTCTGTACATTGAATATATATTCAAAATTATTATTGGAGGATGACTGGTGATCGATACTGATGCCAAAAATGCAATCAGTAAATTTTTTGTCTGTCTGTCTGTCTGTCCGTCTGTCTGTCTGTCTGTCTGTCTGTCTGTATGTGCACGCATGGGTCAAAAACTACTGAAGGGATTTTAACCAAACTTGGTACGATTGTAGTCCATACTCCTGGGCAGGTTATAGGCTATATAACATAACGCTAAAACACATAGGAGCTGAGCAGTAATGATAAATTTGAAGCAAGTCGGATGAAAATGCGCTTTCGAGCTCTTATCCTCGCATTCGTTGATCATACACCAAAAGTATGTATTACAAAGATGATGGTCTCCAAAAGATCTACAAAAAAGTCTTCAATAGTATATATCTATCTTTTATAAATGAGCCACAATAACGTGTTTGATCGTTAGGCATTTCTTCAAAGTGTCTCAACACACGACAACCCGGAGCGTGCATGGAGGGTAGTTTGACAAGATTTCTATAAGCAGCATTGGTTGCACCCGCTATATGTAATATTATAGTAAGCACATGACTTCGAAAAGACATTAGTGTGTGCCGGGATTTGAACTTGCGACATCTGACTTAACAGTCTAACGGTCATACCACTCGGCTATCAGTGCATTAAGTTCCTTGGAATAAGCGCACGTTAGATTTTAAAAATAAAGATACGTAGTTTTTAGATATAAGTTTAAAGTAGGTATTATTAAATAATAATAATAATTAGTTTGTTTAGTTTTTTTTGGACAAACATCTACGGATCACACGTTTTTTTGCGGGAATCGAACCCACAACCAATCGCTCGCGCTCAAAAAAAATGCCAAGAATAAAAGACAACCGTGACGACTTGATTGGCGCAGTGTAGCCACTGCGCCAATCAGGTCGTCACGGTTGTCTTTGTCTGGCATTTTTTTTTCTACAGTAGTTTCAATGTACAGGAACTCAGAAACGCACAAAACGGATTTATTTATGTTCTCTTCTTCAGTTATATATTATTTTCAATAGACTTTCTGTAACTTCCGTAATTAATGTTCAATTTTTGCGGTTTTTTTTTAAATACCGGAAAGTATTCTTAGTTAAATAAGTGGTTTAAAGATTTTTAACCTACTTAAAAAAGCCTGCCTGGTAGGTATTTTTTTCTGTTAAAAGTTCAATTTACTACTGGTCTTTTATCCGAAATACAAGCGGACGAAGGCGCGGGCAACAGCTATACATGTAATAAAATATTACGGCATGGCGTAAAAACTACTAAATCGAATTCGCTCAAACTTAGCTAATATATTGAAAACAATTTAAAAATACTTTTGCTGTTTCCGAATTTCCACGCGGACGGAGTCGCGGGCACATCTAGTCTACCATAAAAACATAAAACTAACAAAAACGGCGCTTGCCCAAAAAACCAATCAGAATTTAAAGTGCCTCTGAACCTACCCTTTGTTTCAGCTTACGACACAAGAAAAAGTCTAATTCATATTCAAGAAAACATGACACAAACTGTGATACTAAAAATCTTACCACTTTAGGGCTTTTAGTGTTCGTCTCATGAATACTAATCCCACCAACGTTGTACCTTTGAGTATGAATAAGACAAACTCTATTTTATTGATCTTCTTCGTATCGGCATGAGCCAATTGCCACATGAAAATAAGTCATGCCGTGGGGTAGAGATTGGTCAGTCAACAAGGATGGTAGCGAGGTTAACCGTGCAGGGTGCACCAAACGTACCTACTTAAGTATCGTCACTCGTGGAGGCTGTCTACTTGCACCCCATTTTATAGATAACAAGACAATATTTATGTTGTAAGGAATTCGTGGCAACATCGCCACTTCGCTGATCAGTCTATCTGCAAGATAAAATACCGCTTGCCATAGTAAATTATAAATGGATGGATGGGTAATCATTTTTTTAATCATTCGCACCTTTTTGTGCCGTTTTGCCTATTGTCTATTGGCGTGTCCTAACTAAAAGCCTTCAACGAGCTATGGTAAAGTTATTGACTGGTAGGTCACCATTGCTGGGTATAGGCCTCTCTTTTTCTGAGCTAGTCTCCACATCTCTGTGCTAGCCTTATCCAGGTTCCACCAGACGGCCGACATTTCGTCTTTCTGTTCTAGGTCGTCATTCGGTCACAGCCTTGCTCAACCTGTCGTTCCTGGTAGGTTGGTATATATTTATCCACTAACTTGCCTTGCAATTTACTACTAAAGTTCATATATGAAGCATAAGTGCTGCGTATGCAGCATAGATTTCAGTTATACGTCGTCCGGTAAAAATGACTACACCTAGTCTAATGCATACTTCAAGGTTTGTACAGTATAAGCAGCCTCTTGGCAGAGATAAAATTCACATGTGTTTCTCCGCGTGGGATAGAATGAATGCCTGTTGAAATCTCGCTAGCCTAGATTCGATCCTATTTGTGAGGAAAATGCTTTGAATATTTCGTATTGGCTGTTTATGGGCCTTTTAAGTTTATTGTATAAAATACCCGCTTCGAAGATACTTATACTTTTCCTAAGATGTTATAGAGAAGCAGATGTATTTAAGGTGTTTTGTCAACAGACAGCTATATTGTGGCATATGATGTATTGACAAACGTATCAGGGAAAATATATAACCAGTTATTTACCGAATAAACTATCTTAGAATTCTACGATGATTTTTGGTATGAAAAAGCCTTAAATTTAAAACTAGGGTACTTGGATTAGATATAGACCTTTTAAATTTAGCCCGATCTTAGGCACACGAAGTTTTTAAGCCCCTATGGCTCCACAACATTTATGACTTTTGGTGTCATAAATGTTGTGGAGCCATAGGGGCTTAAAAACTTCGTGTGCCTAAACCCAAGGAAAACGGATCCAAACGTACTCCAAAAGCACCCACTTATCCCTTATTAACATAACCAGAACTCAACTTGACACAAATTGTTATGACGGCACTAAAGAGGTTATAAAATAAAATTGCAGCCAATCACCAATTGAATTATCCCTCCGAATGGGAGGCACGTCAATTACGAAGAAGCATCGCAAAGAGGAGTAATGTCAATAAACTTGTAACGTTTACCGAAGCCTTTTCCTTTAATGCTGAAATTGAATTACGTTAAATTTTACGGTTGTATCAAGTTGTGTGGAGATCACTGGTAAGTGCTGGTCGAATAGAGAGTTCACATGTTGTTTGAGGTTGTATGACCCGCGTTTCTAAGATTTTTTGAGACATGGCTGACTGACTAACATAATTATGGGAATCTTATTTATTTTCATGTCGTGTCGAAACATTATGTCATCCCCATACATTTATCATTATATCAGTTGAGTGTTTTGCCACTGGTTAGGGGCTGTTGTGTTTAGTCAATTATTATAATTATGTAGGGACGAGTAGTGTAATTACATGATCCTGAAGTAAAGTCATTTGTGACTGGACTACGCGAGCTGCTAAAGAACTTAAAACTAAACTTAATAATAATAATAATCGTATTTATTTTCTCACTACAATATAGGTAACAAACAAACTTAAACTTATAACATCTTAATTGATAAAGGAAATTTGAAAAATGATGGACACGAGCGGGATTCGAACCCGCGACCTTCGCCGATCCGTGGCGCTGCTCTAACCAACTGAGCCACCGTGTCGCTGCTCGCATCCATCGAATTTCAAGTTCCCTTTTAGTATTTACGTCTTAAGGGTGACGTCTTTATAACATCTTGTTACCCGTAAGTAAAAGTTCCATATAATTCAGAAGAGACAAATGAAATCTTAAAAAAGGAAACTTTCTTTGTTGTTATTTATTATTTGAAATAACCTCTTAATACGAAGTGTTTTACAGCGAAACTCTCCAGACGGGGGTTCTCGAAACAACACGTTCAAAATTCACTCGAGAAACGTTATAAAATAGTTTAGAAGTAGCAATTTTCACGTAGTATTGCAGCGTTGTCCCTGAGGCAACGTTGTACCAAGTACTTTACTTTACCTTTCAGTAACTCTTTTTCTGCGCGGATTAGCTAGCTTCAAGTAAAACAACCCTTGTATAACAAATGCATCTTATAAGGTGTACAAGTAGACTACCTCTTTGTTCCTTTTTAGGGTTCCGTACCCAAAGGGTAAAAACAGGACCCTATTACTAAGGCTTCGCTGTCTGCCCATCCGTCTGTCTGTCATTAGGCTGTATCTCAAGAACCACGATAGCTAGACAGTTAAAATTTTCACAAATTATGTATCTCTGTTGTTGATGTAACAACGAATACTAAAAAACAGAATAAAATAAATATTTAACGGGGCTCCCATACAACAGACATGATTGTATGCTGTTTTTACTGATAATGGTACGGAACCCTTCGTGCGCGAGTCTGGCCTGCACTTGGCCGGTTTTTATTAATGGTTTCGTAGAGATTCACTCACTTACTTATATTTGATATCTAGCACAGTCCAAAATTAAACATGTAAGTACTGCACTCACACACACACATGCAAATCTTATCTGCCAGATATCTGACGTAGTTCTCCGAATGCAGTGGTACTAAGGAGCTTTGAACTTTTTGAGCTATGAACAAAATATTAATTGATTTTATTGGTAGCAGTTAAATTTCAGTAGTCAGTATCTATGATAGCAATACTAAACATGGTTCTAAACGAGTATTGAGGGTAGATTCGCGATTAATGTAATAGACTTTGCTAGATTTATTGATCAATGTGATCAAAAGTTTGACAGGATCGTATTACCTTAGTCGTTACGGACGGCAGAAAACTAAAAGTCATCTAATCGGTATTAGCTTAGGTAGTCTATCTCACTTCTTGAATCTTATTACTTGAGATTCCTAAGTACCTCTCAGTAGTTCGATTTTAGGAGAAATATGAAGATACCGACATCAAGATAATAAGAAACTAAGTCAAGACGCAAGATATCTTCGAAAGCATCTGCCTAAGGAAAATAAAAACTGCGCAAATCGCGTACGGCCATTAGAAATTATAGCAACGTTATTGAATAATGAGTTCGCCCGTCTTGTAATTAAACCGATTACAAACCTTACTGGTATCCAATTAATCAGGCAGACTGGGAAAGGACAAAAATATTTTGGATGCTGCGCCCTTGCCATGAACTCTTAAAGCAGGACAGTTTACGTTGTGGAAGCGAGACGCCGCATTACACTGCACGTAGCGGCGTCTTGCTTCTTCATCGTAAACTGTCTTGTTTAAGAGTTCATGGTAAGGGGGCGGAACACGATCAAAACAGTATATATAACACCTAAACATAAATAAACGTAATACCAATATAGGCAATATATAAAGCTCCATGATTAATGAAGATAAAAGCAGCAAACACACCAATAAAGACGAAAGCCATCGCTTCGTATTCAATATACAAACCAATCCCATTAGAATCCTCTCGTATGTCTCCCCATTCGATACAATCGTAACGTTGAGGCTAATAAAGTAAAAACTGTAAGCAAATCCGTCAACGCGAAGGCCACGTCAGCATTTGTGTGTTTTTTCCTTAAGGGGGATGCGATCTATCTTCCTCCTTGCAATATATTGATTAAATCTTAATAACAACGATACCAAGGTTGCGGTACTAAATTGGAATATTTGTGGGATTATTTTGCCATTGCACGCGAAGAGGAACTGAACTGGAGGAAGGCACTGCCCCAAATAAGGGAAGAATTGTGGATCACCATATTCATATTCACCATGCTTGCTCGCTAGTTTGTAATTTCTGGCCCAACCTTAGTTTAGGTGTTTAGACCTAGTAACCTATTTAATGTTTTCTTACATGGCCAGTAGCAATTCGGCTCTAAATATAACAATCTAATTCACTTACCCTCTTATTCATAAACGAGGATCATACCGGCATTAACTAAACCCCGTATTAAGTGTATTGACATCTCTATTCTTTGATATGCAGACGAAAATGACAGGTGTAATTTAATCCTAGGTCAAAAATTGTATTTTTTTATGAATAAGCAGGTGTAAATAAAGTAGCCAAATTATTCCAAAAAGTTTGTTTGAAAAGCAAACTACACATATTTTTATACATCTGTGTATACTTATAGTATAAATGCTCCAAAACAATCTCATCATCTTAACATCAACCTACTTTATTGTTTTGAGAACAGCTCAGTCGATGCTCCATAAAATACCTTGGAACTTCCTGAAAACCATCCCGATTTTATTACGCATTAAGGTAAGGTTTTTGCAACGTCATAGCACCCTTCTCAAAGGTTGTAAGGTGCATTGCATTAGAAACGTGGCCCATAAAATAAACTTGGGCTTGCTAAATGACTTTCTGAAGAGTGGAGTTAGCCCTCAGACTTGACTTGCAATTTTTGGAAGCTATACTTATTTAGGATAGAATATGTATAAGATTTAGTATTGTTAAAATTCTAGCACAAGTAATTATAGGTTAATATGATACTGATATTCGTTTCTACTTGCCTGAATAGAAATAGCGAAATATTGGTAAGTATTTGACGATAAATCAGTAAGCATTCTTATCCGGACTAAATTGTCTTGAAAAACCTTGAGAAATCTGTAATTTTGCTATGATTGACTGTTGAATAAAATCCTAATAAAAAAGAAAAAAAGCATTTTTTTGAATAGGTATTCTTATATAATATTCAATTAACACTTCTTTTTCTATTAGATATGAACCGGAAAACAAGTTAATTCCAGTTTTCACTCCGACTATAATAACTTAAATTAATGTTGTAACTCCGTTGGCTCGTAACACAAGTAATGGCCGGTAGTTACACTTAACTGCCATTTTCTACACTGCTTAATACTTATAAACTGTTAATTTCGCGTTTTATGAAGATGTATTGCAAACAAAATGTACGGGGAACGTTTAAGTTAAAACCGAGAAGTACTCGTATTGTCATCAGTTGATTACGACGATAATAAAAATATTGGCTACTTGACCGAAATCCGGTCAAGGCGGTCCACCTCAACTGAAACTGGCCAAATAAGAAGATATGAGTGGGCAAGTGCACCCAGAAAGTAGTGCACTCTCTATTCTCACGCACCAATAGTCTCTCGAGAGGTGGTAATTCAAAAAGACTAGAAAGATATCAGTTCAATATAGGACTCAAAATTAACAATAATTTCAAATTAGAATACACGGTCACCCAAAACGAGGTGACATAAAATAAAAACATTTCCCAAAACAGAGGAAACTTACAGGAATGAAGAAGACTATATCTAACCATAAAAGAAAAAGATAAATATCATTATCATTTCCAAGCTGATGATAAATTTTATTGAAATTAAGCAAAAGAAAAGCAATACAAGCAAAACTTGTGTACACAAGGAAGCACTGAAGGGACAGATCTTGTTATCGTAGAGAAATCACACATCTCACTGAGTCACACGTTGCGAATACATTCAAAGATATTTTATCGAAATAAAACCTGTTTGCCATTCGTTCACGCAGACGTAATTCATTTTAGACGAAGAAAAATATCTGAATGTGAACATTTCTTATTACGGATTGTTAACTTTCAGAGAATTTTCTTTTGCCTTCACAAGTTTCTTTTTCATAGGTATCTTTGGACCTCTTACTTCCATTGTCTATGTATTTGTGAATAAAGAATCTTGCGTACCATAGGCGGCAAAGGGCTGAATAAGATGGATACTTTAGCAAATATTTTTGTAGCCCTACATTATCGACTGACCAGGGTCTACCACCAGCACTTATTCTCAAGTAAATCTTAAATGTTTTTTTGTAATTTGAAACGTAAATTAGTTCTTAATTTTTTTAACAATTATATAACATACTCTATCTACAAATGAATAGAGTATATTTTACTGAGACCACAAACATTCAACCACACTTCGCAAACACCACATTATATGTTTCATGTATCGGCTTCTCTGAAAGCACTACCGTGTTGGGCTTTGCGATCGCATTTGCATAATGTTTAAGCAGACAGTGCTGGCTCATCGTCTAGCCTAGAATGCCGCACTCTAACCCATTTACCTGCTTATGCACAAATGAGCGACCTAGATATTTAAAGGCAGTGCGAGCGTAATTGCATCGAACAACATTCGAACGTATAAGTTGATTTTTACTTTGATTCGACATCTTATTTCTTTAACAAAATCTAGCGCTGCCACTCTCTCCCGCTCACTTATAATTCTGGAAAGGTTTCGTCTCGAGCAATATTAAATCAATATAGTACCTACCTAATAGCAACAGATCATTTCATGGTAAAAGGATCAGGCAGTCAGTTTTTTGGTACGCTAGTAGCGAATCTGACTGTCCTTGATAACTCGATGCATTATTAGTTAGGCTTTTTAATGTACTACTAATTTAAAAAATAACAAAGCTCACGTTTAAAGCTTAGAATGAAATTACTTCTATCTCTATATTTAACGTTGCGCTAAATTAAATACAAAACCACAGCCCGCAGCGGTTCTCCATACAAAACATTATAATCCAGATTCATACAAAATTCAAATACGCGCACTGAACCGCCACACGGCGTTATTGTGCCATCCCAAGAGCCAGCAATTTCAGAAAAGAAATAATCTGGGACACCACTATATAACAGTTATAGCTCTAACATCCCTGGGGTTACATCCTTATCCTTCCAAAAGTTAAGGTAAATAAAATAAGGTAAGATAACAATACTGCGTACATTGACCCCTAGGTATTTAGGAGCAGGACTTAAGCTGTACGCTCAGTATTTACAAAGGAATGGCTTCGGCCTTTCTTTTGTAGCGACCTTTTGTTTTGAATTAGTAAGCTAACTACTGGACATTTTGCCAGCTTCAGGAATAAAGAAAAATACTACCCTGAGATTTGACTTTTTTAGAATCCTTTACTCTTACAAAATTTTTGTGATAAGGGAAATGTATCCGTTCCATTCTAAAACGCATTTTTTGGCTCTTTCAATCTAGAAACTGATAATAGCAAAGCAAATATAGTTCGAAACAGATTAAATAAAAAAACGTTTTAATTTGAACCTACTGAAAATGTTCAAGTAACAAATATGAATACAACACAGTTCCACGGCGTTTCCGGCTTCAATACATCAAGCAAACAGAGCAATAAGGTGACATCAAAAATCGGGTACAGCTCGCACACGATGTACTGTCACCGACAATACTTGTGGCGAGAGGCCCCGAGGCCTCAATATCACCACAGCGGCCCACAACAAGGCCAAAGGCATTCCACTACAACACAAAACCGTTTTGATGTACAAAAAGAAACAGTCGCTCTTTTACAGAGTTGATAATAATAATAATCGTGACAGAATTGTTGGTTTCTGACCAGGAACTGAGAAAAGGCAGGAGAAATTATGTTAGTACATAAGTGTGTGTGCAGAGATGCACTCTTTATCAATTTCTGCAAAAAACTGACATGACTGAAGACAGATCAGGTGCACGACCAATGGCTTAACGAGGTTGCAATCTTCTATTTCTTATTTATGGAATATTTTTGGAACAAATCAAAACCGCATACAGAGTCCAGGTAACATAAATGAATTTTAAAACGCCGTAAACATGCTCTCTCACAAATTAAAGCGAATGTATGTGATTTTAATAGTAAAACGGGCGGCTCACCAGTGGGCAATTATCGTGCCAGCCGTCTCGCCCTCCCACTTAAAGCCTAATACATTAAAGACAGTGTTTGCCCACAGCAAACAACTCAACTGAATATTGAATGCGCTGAGTGCCCAGCGAATTATTCCTAATATTACTAACCCCAGGGAGAGGTCAATGTGTACCTATAAACAAGACTACTTTGTAAAGAGGTCATTTCTCGCCAACAGAATTTCCACAAACGAGGTTAGTCGGAATTAAATATTTACACGGAAACTCAACTAGAGCTTTTTATGTACCTCGGTAACGGGGATCCAATCTAAATTTGGACTGATAAAGTAAGACCCTCTCGAGTCAGTGAAAAGGCTGTAGTAGCTTTGTATTGATAATTTGATGAATTCAGCGAGGGAGTAGACTTGTACTTTATTCAGTTGCCGTTAGATAAGCTACAGTAAGAACATAGACATGTTTGTAGAACCGTAACGGCCTAATTGCTGAGAGAGCGAAGATAGCTCTCTTTTTCCCGACCGGTGACCCTAGGGAGTCAAATTCGCTATGTATATTTTAACATAGATGAAAAGGTAAAACTAGTCAACAAACAGTTGAATTATGCAATTTTTACCATTAACATGCCATTTGAGTAACTAATCATCCCAAATCTAATCATCGCTAATTTTGTGTTGTTGTTTCACCATCTTACCAAGATCGAATCGTGGTATCCCAGACTCTTCCAATTGGCGTACACGTTTGCTAACATTTAAAACCGTTCACATTATAATAAAACTGTATTCACATATCATATGTGCTGTATGGTAAGCGAATCCATAAAATTCAGACCAGTCTTTTGGCGTTAAGTTACCCCAGAAACGAAGCAAAAACAAATTAACGACAGGAAAAAACTCAAAAAGTTTCTCTTCAACTCTGATTAGCGGTATTAATTAAGAGGATTTCCTAATTCAATCTGATACTGGATGCGGAGCCGTGACTTTTATGTCTAATTAATATAATTATAACAACGAATGCAGTTCTGAAGAACTCTGTCTGCTCTGCACTGGTTTGGTATTACACGATGCTGAATCTTCCTTTTATTTGCCCCAAACGCGACGTAGGAAGAACTCGTAAGTTGGATATACTTTACGTTTCTTGTACTTAATTTGGCTTTGCGCTTTTCTAATTCTTTAAGATTGATTTCATCTTGGAATTGCGAATACTGTAATACCTAATATTATCTACACTGTTTTTCCTTTGTGCGTGCAGCTAAGTTTCACAAACATGTAATATCACATACACATACACCCAGACTCAGACTCTGTACAAGGATTATCCTAAAATCTACCAAACATCTTATTGTAATACCTAATTCATTGCAAATAAATAATTATATTTTATTCTATCGTATTTCAAAATTCAGATTATTACAATGATCTCAGAGTATCTTGCCAAATCTGTTGGAAGCGGAAGACTGAAGATAGACAGACCTCAGTGGCGTGCCTTAAGAGAGGCCTATGTCCAGCAGTGGACTAAGATAGGCTGGTAATGATAATGATGATCTTGTCAATTGGAACGTTTCCTAAACATTCTTTGCCTTCTATTATTTTCATGTGTACAAATTCAAACTATAGGAATGTTAATAACCAACGTGATATCTAGTGTATATTTGCTTAAAACTTAAACCTTGTTAGTAAATACAGGTAGAAATGAGCAGAGAAATTTGTCTCTATCTTCTTAAATATCCAGCTTTTATTTTTCTTTGCGGCCAGAGTTCGGTCGCGCCGGCGCATTAATCCCTAAGTCAAACTGTGAACTAAATAAATCGGAAAGTTGTGGTCCGGTGTCGACGACCGCAGCTTCAAACTGCTGGCTTAAAAAGTTTGTGGTAATTAGCGGAATGGCAGGTCGGAATTATGAACTGCAGGCTTATTGGCTAATAGATAAATATAGTGCTGCTAGATAATGTGTTGAGTTATTTATTAACACTTGTGTTTACTTAATGTATTTTTTTTACACGAAAATTGACCACTATCAGTACACATGTAAAGAAAATATGCTTAATGGTGCTTTGCAATATCCTACTGATGGCTGCGTAGTTGCGTCAGTCAGGAAAGTTTAAATTAAGCTTATTTTTGCTCTGTAAAGATTATTTACAGTATTCTCATAAACAATATTATTTAGAAGAGAATTTGGCACCCTGAATCTCCTTAAGTTTATCTCAATGGTAGTTAATTTTCAAAATTCTTTACTTTCTAGTTCAAAAATTGACAATAACGTTTAAAATGTTAGTAAAACCCCATTTACAGAAAAATACGGTTGAGTTTGGTTTCGTTAAGTGTCACCTAAAAGGATTTTTCTGTAAATGGGGTTTTACTAGCATCGTAGTTGCAACAAGATCAACAGACTTTAAAGCGGCATCGGTGTGAAACTAGATCAATTCAGAATGGCATAGAAGATACTCAAACGATAAACCTCCTCTAAGCTCATTGTCGGATGTACCAGAGACCTATACACCTAGTTACGAAGATCGCTTTGCTTGTCTACTGTAACATTGCCTTGAGCATACAATCAAGGTTGAAACCGATCAAAAGGATATACTTACGTTTCGAAAGCTAAGGTCGGTATTCAAGGAATTAATACTGGCAATGCATAGAACTGATAAATAGAATATTGCTTATTGAAATCTCACAAATTGCGTTGTAAACACAATATTAGGATCATAAATATGTATTTATTTTATAAATACATACAATAAATAATATATATATTTAATAAATACATACAACAGTATTAAATTGCATGTTATTATAAATGAAAGATAATACATATTGTTTACTTGTTCATCTCTCTCTCATACTTACAGTATATTTTTGTTTACATACCTTTATTCAAAAAATTAATTACTTAACCTAAATTATTTATTAATGGCCGCGTTGATACTTCATTATTCCGAATCCATTTGCGCCTATTTACGGGTTTTTTCCACAGCGATTATTTATATCACAACATTCCAAGATACACGGAAAATATTTATCGAGCTCTCCGTTCCATGCGTAAAAACTCGGCCATTTCTTTTGTTTGTAACAGACGCACGTATTCCTTCAGATATTTACAGTAAATTACACCGGTATTGGTGTGAGCGGGTTCTTAAATATGTAATGTTGGTGTTTTACGTGAGCGATTGTATTTTTAGGGGAATTTACGTTTTGTGTTGTCTAGATGAAACTGTGGAAGACTATTTTATAATATGAGACTAACAACCCACTGAAAAAACTGTTTACCGAATCACCCGCTGGACTAATCGGAATATTGCCTGAAAATATCATCAAAATAGCTTCAGCAGATTTTAGTTCATAGGGAACATACATACATACATATTACACACATCGATTTTTACTAACTCTATAGATTATGATAGACATTGGGTCATAGGAGGACGAACCAGTTGTGGGTCGTATAAGTGATAAGCTCGCCATCTAATTACATGGGACTTAAAATTAGCAGCGACTCCTAGAGAGAACTCGTCTTATCCTTCTTCGATTACAGATGTGGTTATGTGGAGATTGTACTGATCTTAAAAGGTTTACAGGGGCTGGCAAACACATTCAGCCACTCATAACCTTTTGGCTGAAATACAAATTCAGAGTGCAACTGCAACATAATACAACCTTGCTAAAAGGCTCCAAGTTCCATTTTAACGGGGGAGGGGGGTTAGGCCATGAAACTTTATATTATGATGGTGTGTAACAGCAAAAGGTATACCTACAAATCCTATAATTACTTTGTGTGTTTCGAAGTATGTTATTTAATCACGTAAAAACAATTGAACGAAATTTGATGAAATTTGGCACACAGACAAATAATAGTATATAAGCTGGGTTAGCACTTGAGCTTACTTTGATCCCATCTTTTTTTAAATACGTTGAAATACTCCAAGGATGGAGTCCTCAAACTGGCACCGTACCATTTTTTTTTATAAAAACTTCGCCCCACACTAGCAATTTCTCCTGTGTCGTGGGTGCGTTCACAAACATGAAAAATACACAAACACCCAGACTCGGGACAAACATCTGCGGTTCGCGCAAATTTTTGCCCCCTGCAGGAATCGAACCCGCAACCCTTAGCGCAGCAATCCAATCGCTTAGCCACTGCGCCAATCAGGTCATTGTCGTATTTAATTGTACTAAATCATACCCTTTTGTCGTAATCAATCAATATAAGTAGCAACGTTGCCGAGCCAGTTGTTTTTCTTAGTGCTCGTTATATAAAGTAGACTTGAAGATTATCGATTACTAATTAACAGTGGCCATCGGTAATTAATATTGTGTAGTATGCTTCTATAGCAATGACTAGAAATGCTAGAGGCAGTCGGCACTATTCCGACTTAATTACCCGATTGTGCCAGAAGGAGGGTTATTACCTTAGTATATTGAAATCTAATAAAGTAATTCTCATTTAATTGTTCATATTATCCTGGTTATTATTCTACTATTACCATGCTACACCTATACAGGGTCTGATAATAGTTATAAAATTAATTAGTAAAATACATTTATATGCTTGCTCATTGCCCACCTAATTGGCTCTTTGGTATAATGACATCTGCTAGATTGGCGAGTCGATCCAGCCAAAATGTAATGAATCCACTGATTAACTTACTCGTTTATATTTGAATAATAACGAAAATACATTATTATCCCTCTTATTCATAAACGAGGATAATACGTGTATTAACTTAAATCCGTCTTAATTCTATTGACATCCTTATTCTTTGACGTGCAAATGACAGCGACAGGTATAGTTTTTATTTTTATTAAATAATAGAGACCGTATTAATCAACATGATTAAGTCACCCTCAAAAAGATAAGGTATAATTTAATCCATGGTTTAAAATTGTATTTTTTTATGAATAAGGGATTAGGTAGGAAGCTTAAGGTGAGCACAGATTAAAAATAAAACAGTGCCGCCAAAATCGATATATTAATGACAGAGGCTATCACAGTAAATCAGTCCGCGTTCATTGTTCAGTAAAATATTGCACCTCCGTTTATGATCGACGTTCAGTAAACGGCATCAAACACAGTTGATTATGATTTGTTTGAATCCTCATATTCCCTTTGGTAGAAACATTCGGATTTATTCACATAAATGAGTTTGCGAGTTTATTGAATTGCGTTGTGGATTGCTCTGTTGATCACTCATTATAAAGGCGAAAGTTTTTAAGTGTGTTTGTGCGCCAAACGGCTGGACCGATTTTGCTTAAATTTGGTGTGAAGGTAGCTGACACCCTTGATTAACATATAGGCTACTTTTTATCCAGAAAAAATGTAGCAGTCAACATCGCGGGACGCAGCTAGTATACAATAATCTTTTTATTCATTACTGCCACAAATATTTTTATCTGTTGTGATGAGATATTTTATGATTTAAGTTTTTTTTATTGGCTTTGAATAGTCTATTTGTCTTCTCAAGGTATACCAAACCTACAAGCTGCGTATTTTGTTGTGTAGTAAGAAAGTAGTGATGAAAGCAATTGTACAGGTTCGACATAATAATGTAACATGAAGACAAGCCGAGTTACGTTTCACAAAAGTATGTGGAATCTAAAAAATTGCACATTTGCCAGATGTGTCAGTTGATAAAATTATTTTCATCCTTAATTTTTACATACGTTTTCGTGTCTGCCCCAACACAAGTTAAATTATTGACCTATAATTATTATAAAACAAATGACAATACATAGGTACCTACTTTAAACAATGTGTAAGAAACAATGAAATATCATTGACAAGAAGGGACTTATATTACCAACTAATAGCTATATTTTTCCAAGGCACACAATACAAAACCTACGACAGAACAGCAGACAAAAGTCGGCGTCTATTTCTATAAAATCATTCTTTTACTTGTTCTCCGTTTTATTTTCTTTTTCATAGCGGTCAGTTTGTTTCAAATAAATACGAGAACCCTTGAAACTAACTAACTTCGAGTTAGTTTATTTTTGTAACTGCTTATTGTGAGTAAAAGTTTGTTGTAACTTCTCCTTTAATTTAATATTAAAATAAACATTCATTAACTTAGTTTAGTTTTTAGAACAACAAACTAGGCTGAATGCTGGTTGATAAGAGTATTAAAATTTAACGATTACAAAGCCCGCGCACTTCGAATTTCGAACTTTAAATAGTGGGAATATTTTTGAATTTTGAATCCTTGTAAGTTGTATATAATTTTATTTTAAATAATGAAATTATAGATTTTAAGGTTATGCAAAGTTTAAAAAAAGTTGAACGTTATAATATTTAAAGTGAGATAACGTGTAAAGTACAATCAAAACCCAAAAAGTGCGACTCTTTAATCTGTAACTATCTAAAAGTGTATCTATAATATTGTCAAATTGTCGAGATCGTGAGTATTAGTGCATTTGGTTGGCGGCCAGCCAAACTACGGTTTTTTACAATCAGCAGCGACACTTGAGATGCACGTGAGAGGAATGGGAATGTCCTCCATCCCTCATTGGTTCCCCGACTGTACTTGGAGCGGGGAATTTTTCTTGGTCATAGATTTGTAAAAGTCGTGTAAACTATGATACTGGATTGAAATACACGAACTGCAGTTTATGCCCAGGCAAGTACTAGTGCTCTGTATTCTGATATAATACCGTATACCTTGTATACTAATACTCTGTACTCTGATACTTCTGTACTCTGAGTAATAATGTTACCTTTTTCAATATTAGCTACAATATTAGATTTGATTAACTATCGTAAAATATGTCGATTAAAAAACTAGATCTTGTTACACGACTCATTTGGCTTAGAGATTTATTGCCTGGATTTGTATGCACAAGCTAAGTAACTTATGTAACCCTATTTCAATGTTATGTAATGATTAGTACTTAACTCTGGAAGGCTAAAATACCATTGACTATTATATTATTGTGCCTAGTACCTAGCTGACAAAACGCGTGCATCCTATCACTATTGCAGAAGTTTGTTTTAAAAAAAAACGTAGCGCCACACTAGAAATTTTTCCTGTATCGTGGGAGCGTTTCACTAACATGAAATATCACATACACACACAACTAGACTCGGGATAAACATCTGCGGAACGCACAAATTTTTGCCCCGTGTGGGAATTGAAACGTTAGCGCAGCAGTCAAATAGCTTAGCCACTGCGATATCATCAAAATTAGTTAGTAATTAGTTTATACGACCTACCCCTAATGTGTAGCCAAATAAGTATTAACAACCATTAACAAATAAAAGGTTTGAGATATCTTTATTTCTCATAAGAATTTACTTACATAAGAAAGTTTAACATAGAAGGAATAATAGTCTTATCCTAGGCGTACACTAATCTAATCATTACACTGTAACATAATTATTCAGTAGCAAATACATTTTTCTTTTTTTAAATAGCGTATCTGTACACGGTTTATTATACCTACGTTAAGAAATTATAACTGTTTAGACACTGACCATTAACAGAAATAAAAATGTTCGACGTTTCTATAATGCAGAACTCGAATTATAGTCGGAATCAAATGAAGCCTTGCGATGATAATGGCCGAGAGCGGTCTGACGCGAAATTGCGCTATCTCTTTGCATTTATAGCACCGAAAATGAAAGATCGCGAATGAAAAATAGAAATGAAGGGAACACGGAAATAGATGTTGAAGTCGTTTGTTTGCACATTTTAAAACGTGTAGTATTCGTTAAACGTCTGTAGAACTTAGGTACATGTTTTATTTGTATAGTCATGACAAAGATTTAAAGGAATTGTGTTGTATAAAGAGTCGCATCTATACTCCCTTTCTATTGACTCTAAATTAGTCTGGTCTATATTTTTATAATCTTTTGTTTTGATAGCATTATGATAGATTATCACGGACTGCCATAATTACGTCTAGTTTTATTCGTCCTCAAATGACTGGTGGTGTCTTTTCTAGGGCCTTCTTTACTTTATCACTGTAATCTTCTATTTTTCCATCCTTTGAGCACATATCATTCGTCTACTTTGTACTGAGTTATACTCATCTCTCCTATTCGTCATATCAACACTCACTCACTCCATTCGCATATCATTCTTAGCACAATCCATTTATCTCTTCTTCGGCGTTTCCCAGTCAACGCATCCCCGTATTCATCAATTTATTAGTCACATGACCTCTTACCCTCCTCATAGCTCCACATACATCACCTTATCCCTCACGATCTCACCACCGCATCTAGCAACCATAATATCTATGCCAGACTACTCAGAAATTATATCCGTGGAGTGGAGTTGTATTTTTTTCTCGTGTACACAGTTTGCAATATCCATCGCGGCTGCCCGCTTCGCTAACGAGTCTGTAACCTGGCACAAATATGGCCACGCTTTTTTCTACCTAATTTTATGCTGTCAGTAGCTCATCCATTTTAAATCCATCCACACGGCAAAATGTTTCAGTGATTTCAGCTAAAGTTATGGATTTAAGGCTAGGCATTTAGGTAGCGTTTATTGTATTTTGTTGAATAAACATTAGTTCTGGTTTGTGATTTGTAATCAATCCTCGGCGAAGAGAAGTTTCGCCGTGACCTTACTGTTGTTTGTTAGGTATAACTTAATGTTTTAGACTGATTTTTGTTTATATTATTTCGTTTATTGTTTGATGGGTAAAGTTTCCCTAGTTCTAAGTTTAAGGTCAATAACCTAGACGTGGAACTAAAGTTCCTAAATCAGTATAATAAGATTGATATATTATGCTTATTTTCATATCACACTATATCACTTGTATGTGTGTTTGGGCGTTTGTGTGTTTTTTACCTCTTCACGCGCAAACGGCTAGACCGATTTTGCTAAAATTTGGTATGGAGGTAGCTGACACCCTGGATTAACACATAGGCTAGGCAGGCTTTTAATCCCGATAAAAATGGAGCGGCTAATACCTACTATATATGTATAATTTACAGCTATAAAGTAGGTAAGTTTGCTTTTTTTTCTCATCAGTTTCCTAGATTTCGAAATAGCCCTTTTACATGGAACTTATGTGCGCAGTACATCTCTGCTCATCCTAGAGAATACTGGCGTGATGATACGTAACAGCGTGCCTACCAAGGACTTAATTTAATCGTTGTACACGCTAGAGTAGTAGCATATAATGAAGATGACCTAATTGGCGCTGTAGCTAAGCTAGAATTTCTATGCTAAGAGAAGCTGTTAGCATGCATTGTGAAGGATATTTGTATCTTATGTCGTAGAACTAACTACTTAGTTACGAACTAAGTTCTTAGCCTATTCATTTATTCTTTTATACAAGAGGTGTACATTGCGGACTTAATTCCTTGGGCTTTAACTTATTTTGATTGTTATAAAAACATAACATCACACATGTATTCCTCGAAGGTGTAGGCAGAGGTGTACACTATATCCATATTTGGCCGGTTATATTACAGGTCTTAATACTCCCAATGTAATAGGGGACGAGCTTATTGTCATTAAACGGGCACCAACCTAAAGTAAGTGCTGCTACTAAAAGTGGCCGACCCGGGTTTAGAACCTCAATCTCAGCGGTCGCGCTTTGTCGCTTTTTCCATCTAGTAAAGTGTTAAATAGGTATTTCTTGAATAACGCTAATCGGCAAGTAAAAGTTACAAGTATCTTCTATCGTGTCTTAGTTACAGGCCAGTTAATCCCCTGATTAATGCTACTCAGATATTGTGAAATTCGTATGAGTAGTTACGGGTGACTTTAAGTGGCGGTTAGTCTACTTGACACATTACTTGTCGATTGTGAAACAAGCCTTTAATGTTATAATATAACTACATTATTAGCATTTAGGTAAAATTCACAAGTATACAACATTTTTAATGTTAATATTTTAAGTATTACTGTTATTCACAACCTCAATGTTCAACTTCCTTCCCTCTTTACATTTGCATTATTTAGCAATACTTATAATGAATATTCGAGCAGAAAAACGATCCATTTCCTACTCCTATATCACTTTGTCAAGTCGTTATGACCGTCGCCTCTGCCAATACCCACTGTATGTTAAAGAATGTTCCATTTAATGTTTGCTGTTTCTATACATTCTACACTCGTACGTTACATAAACGGGCCACAGATTAAATATGGCTGTAAAATATCGTTCTAATTATATACGCGTTTCTGAAAGTTATGTGAATATGTTGTAGAGTTTTTATTGCTTATCCAAGTGGTATTTATCATTTATTTGTTCTTTCTTTTCTTCATATTAATATTTACTTACGATGTGTGGGTTTCAGTTTTTATACATTATCGGTAGTCATCAGAAAGGTACACGTTCAAGCATTAATTTATTAGCAGTATTTAGCACTTTGCATGATGGTTGCATGTTACATAGTAATATCTAACACCGTTGGTTAGAGTTTACTCCGTCAGCTAGATTGTAGCAGGACTGACTTCCCAAGTAGCGCTGGACGTACAATTAGGTACTGTCAGTGTCACTATTGGCATTTGGCACACCTTAACAGGTAAACGGTATTACGAACAAAAGGTCCCAACATCCTCCTAAAATCCCAAACTAATTGTCTTTCAATCTATTGTCTAAACACTAAAATTGTTTCATTTGCATTACATAATACTTTAGAGTAGACGAACCTTTTATTACGTGCTGTAAAGTGAATCGAATTATCTGTATGTTAATCGTTACTTCTTCAGACTACTTACTTATTTTAATTTTATACAATATTATGTACACAAGAATAGCTAAAAATACATCGTATATAATATTATCTAGACAGACAAATGTTATACCTACATTCTACGAGGATGGAAACCGCACCCTTTGGCGTCTAAAGTCGTGTGGTTAGCCAAATCATCAAAGGATTTGTAAATGAAACCTCACTTCCCTAAGGTTTATTCAGATTTGTGTAGATATCTATAACTAGGTATATTACGTACTATGTACTTGAGTCTGTGCAGCGTGGACTACATGTTGGTAAGTAATAAATATGTTAGCTTTGCAGGCAATCTTATTGATTCAGTACCTTTTATTGTTGATAGTAAAAGCATACCTTATACTAGAAATAAAAATCATTAAATTGAACTGCCACTCTTTTAATTTCCTTTGTACCTACCGTTTTCAAGTTTCAGCTGACATTTTGCATATTTTTCTTTTAGGTATATCAAAATTATCGCATAATTATGTGTGCTAGTCTAGTCATTAACTTATTCCTGTTAACATAAGCTGTATAATAGATATGGCTTAATTAAGGAAAAAAGATAGGTCAGAAGCGTGGGCGACTCTTAAGGATGCGACAGACGATCAATTGAGTACGTATCGTCCCTCATAGAAGCTCCATACTACAGTCTTTTGAACAGTTATCTTTTATTAGGTTCCACACTTTTATAAACGTGAGGCGTACCTACTATTCATTACATATTTAAAAGCCTTTAACACATATACATATAGGTAAAAGATATGTACATACGTATGTCCTTGTTAACTACGCAAGGGTTTACGGGTTAACAAGAGGGGTTTTCAAAGACAATTTACTAAGCTTTGCTTGTGGTTGAAGTGAGCCCATCTCATTGGTTCTATGGGGTAAGGTTTAAACTAAAGACCCCTCAATCGCAAGTTAACCTAAGAATAATCCTTACGCAGTCCTTTGTCTCTTTGAGTGACCTTGCTTTACAACTGAATAGATAATATGAATATTTTATGTTAAATGCTCGACAAAAAAAAAGTAAACTTAATAAATATGCAGTTATTGTGATAAATTGACAAAAACATGTATTTATTTAATTTGTTTTGCGCTAGCGTTTTCTTTTGTATCATATGATTATTTTGACCCTCAACAGTGTAACTTAATGTTAAATTCTATACCCATAATGTAATGACTGTTATATGTTCAAAATAGTTATCAAAACTTCATATAAGGCGATTAAATTCCCTTCGTGTTGCCATTATTCAGCACATGATTTTATAACTACATCACGCAAATCCCAACCAAAACAAAATTCTTCATTTGTCGCATCACTAAAACTTAAAGCTCATCGCCCAAAGCCACGCCAAATTTATTTACCGTTCATGGCTTCAAAATTGCTGTGGAAATTGCTCACTCCAGAGGACTTGTAAAAATTGCAGCACAGTCGTTTATAAAACTCATCTACCGCAATAAGTGACTTTTATTGCTCTCAAATAAAATGCAAAATATCAACAGAAGCATACAATTTAAATGTAAAACAGATTTGAAATGTGTTGCGTGTGTGATGGATGGTTATTACAGATGTGTCCCCAAAGAAAGTGGTGATAAAAGTTGGAATTGCTTTGCTGTTTGGAACATTGCATATCGTTTTCAAAATTGTAATGGATGATAAAATTAAATGGGCTTTGCGGCTTAAATTAAAAACAGATCTTGCAAGAATCAGTAGTGCTATAAAACACATATTCGCATAATTATACAAAGGCTTAAAAAGCTTCTTAAGAATCTTTTTATTACAGAAATAATCATAAAAGAATCACACTCATGCAATAACAAAACTTCCATCCCAGCTTCCTAAAAACAACATAAACCGGAACAGTTAGCAAAAAATTCAACAAAACACCTTATTACTTCAAACAAAAAGCATTGAAGCCCTCTGTCGTTTCTCTTAACGGCGCAAAACTTTAAGAATTATACCGGGTTCAGGGCTTCAGCCTACAAAACAAGAATATTTCGTATGAAACGAGAATAAAACGCAAAAGAAATTTCCGTCTGTCCAAAACTTGATCTAGCAATTTGGAATATCGCCATTTGTAAATTGTCTGGCCGTTTAAATATTGTAAACCACCTACAAACATTTAGACATAGTTATATAGCAATACCCTAGTGACTATTTTATACCTATGCCGATTCCTTGGAGACGAATAAGCATGTTTGCTACATTCTGTACCGAATAACAATTTAAAGCAAAGCGAAGTAGCCCTAGAAAGCCTTTCGCAAACTCTTCTCAAACTCAAGTATGATTTTATTTTGACGTCACCCTTCTCAGCGAATAAGCAGGCTTGTTTTATTACGCAGAAATGACAGTCTAGCTAAAGGGCTAAAGACGTTAAAAGCTTGTATTTTATTTGTTTAGTGAATTGGGTACATGACATAATTATGCTAGCGGATTTAATGCAGTCATAAATGTAAGTCTGTCTTAGTTTTTACGTCGGTCATAACTTAACAGAGTGATATTTTTATGAGTGACGGTTTTTTGTAGCTAGTTCTTGGAATATGATCTAACTAAATGGTTAAATTAAGAATAAAACTTACACCTGAATTATTTGTATAGGTACTTGCTTAACTTTTGTATTTAAAATATTGAAGCTACTGTGAAATACTTTCCTAGTGGTTAGAAATAGTATTACAACAGTCTATTACGATGAGGTTCAAATTGCTACGAGTGCCTACACACAAAAATATGTCGGTAAGGTTAATATTCAATTTTGCGCAGTTTCGAAACATTTGACCCTCAGTTTGTTGTTTTTAATACAGCTCTCTTTTCAATTCAACTTAATAATAACCTTTTTATTACCTTTATTTTTACCATGAATAGCGTTGACCGACAATTAAATGAAATATTCAAATAACATCAGTTATACTTACCATTTTAAATTTTAATACCAAAAAGAACAAATCCGCGAAAAGACATGAGAAAATGTTAGCAAATAAATACGATTTATACGTTCCCTCATAACTCGTAAACTTGATGTGAACTTATGTAATTAAGTACTTTTACTTTGTGTAGCTGTACATTTATATACGAGCCCATATTATGACGTCACAGGCCTCTCGTAATTCACTCCTACTAGCAAGAATGTTTGTTTAATTCACACAATTAGAACAGTTTAGTTTGGGACTATTTAGTTTGTAGACATGTAATTGTTTCTGTTGTGTTGAATAGGATAGGAAGGAAGAATACCTGCTTGGTTTCGTTTGATGAACGAGGTATCTTTGTCTTTTGGCATTTGTAGGAAGGCTTCAGGAAATCAACATTGTTTAGTCAAAAGTAACAAAAATACATGGTGTTCTTGTAGCATAGGTAATATGTACAAGTATGTTAAGTGACAACTAACCTATTTTTGACGATGCATCTATTTAACGGTTAATTTACACCAAAAATATGATTGAAACAACATTATTAAACAGATTTGCATAGGTTAATTATTGGAAGTCAGAGTAACATATTTTTCTGTTTTTTGTATAAACGTCACCCTGCACAAGGAATTTTTCCTACATCGTTTCACAAACATTAAATATCACATACACAAACACGCAGACTCGGGACAAACATCTGCGGATCACACACATTTTTGTCCCGTACAGAAATCGAACCCGCAAGAGCAGCAATCAAATCGCTTATCCACTGCACCAATTAGGTCGGTTAACCAAAATTAATCCTGAATCCATAGTAAAATCATTCGAATGTTACTAAACACCGACACACTATTCGCTGAGCTCACAAATGATCGTAATAATAATATTAACTCTTCCCCTCAATTGCTTTGATTTAAGCGAGCTGATAAGGGGTGCGTAACTAACGCAAATATATTGTAATATTATAGTAATTAAGCATTCAATAGTTACACGAGCATAAATCCTTAACACGCGAAAGGGAACTTAATAAATTGAACTAGAGTGCAAAGTATTCATTAATACGATGATAGTGTACAAAAAGCTTCCCTCGGGTAATATAGGTGTATGCGGATCAGACAATTCTTTTTCACGTATGCTTGATCTGAATGAGCTACCTTTAGAGCAGCGCAGTATTCCAAAAAAATAAGCAGTACTTACTACAAATATCAAAAATGTCAAAGCTTATAAACGTTGATGTTCGTTAATTATTCAAACACGCATTAAATATAACGGAGTTATTACATAACTATATGTTGAACAAGACCTTGATGAAGACATACATTATATTCATAACATAAAATACACAGCTTAAATTTGTATTTGTATGCATTTAGAACTTTTACTTTTCTCTTTATACTTTTGATACGTGTACCCTTACTATTGGTTAACTAAAACCGCGTACAACAACTTGTATTACTTAAAATCCATTGTAGTCAGGATCAGATCAGTTAGGCACTGCGTCTATGTCATAGATGTGGGTATAATATTCTTAATACAGTCGTTAATGAAACATGGGTGTATTAAGTTTAACACAACTGTCTAGCTCCCGGATTTCACGGTTCCGCCACGGTGAATATGAGCGCGATAGTACAAATTGTATAGTGTATATTTGTATATAAACTTTATAATTTAGCTATAATAACAGCGTACCGGAGAATAGAAATTCAGAATTTGGAAAATACGTTATTAATTCGCTTTTTATTTCAGGTATATTCTATTCTAATTTCTTTTAAATGGAAACTAAAGGTTGTTGTTTTTATATCTTGACATGCAGAAGTACCTATTTGTAAGTCTAATAACAGAGAACAGACACTGATACAACAAGCAAAGTAGAAGCAAATCTGTTATAATCAAATTGAATGAATTTTGTTTTTGATTATATGTTTTCAACACATTTCAACGACTCAAATCTTACTTAAATAGTACTCCGATATTATAATTTACCATTTATACAAATCGTATTGTCAGTAATTCTATACGTTTGTACTATTCTGTCTTCCTGGCTCTATCTTTACTGTTTAGTGCTGAATGCCTGATAGCACCGTTCGGGTTTATTGCGCTCTAGCCGACTTGGCTCTTATCGCGCTACACCTGGAACCAGTTATGACCTGGGGAATTGCTTCGAGGTTACTGTTATGTACAGATGTGATGCGAACACTAATGTTTAATAGATTTACACGTTTACTATCGAGCATGGATTTGGTGGTGAAGCATTGTAGCCGCTAATACTTTTATTGGGCCTTATTTCAAACACCTAATAATCCTTACTTCCTTACTTAACACACTAATATTATAAAGGCAAAAGTTTGTGACTGTGTTTGTGCGTTTGTGTGGTTGTATGTTTGTTCTTCACGCTAAAACGGCTGGACCGATTTTAAACTAAAATTTGGTATGGAGGTAGGTGATACCCTGGATTAACACATAGGATTTTTATCCTGAAAAAATGCAATAGGTAACACCGAGGGCGCAGCTAGTATTTTATATGTAAGTTTGTTTGTTACCCTTTGACACCTAAATCACTAAACCGATCATCATGAAATGTTGCATACCCTATACGTTGCCTGTTTCAGGTTCATCCAGAAAAAAGTTCTGTTACACTAATGTTTTGGCCGCTAGATGGCGTTACGTGTCTTTCGAATCATGAGTCAAAAACGCGGGTGCCGGTAACCGTGGGACGGTGGGACACACATCATAATAACCACCAATAATAATAATTAAAGTCGCATGTTGTTATTGGTTCCTAGGCCAGCACTCATACATTTTTGTCCGTCCTTCTAAAATGTATAGGATAACAAACGTATGTCTTACTTCTAAAGTAAGTAGACACGTGCCACTAAAAGGTTTTAAAAGATAAAAAATATCCCACGTTACTTAAATAAACAACACTCAAGTATTATGAGTTACTTATTTTTATAAGAGAGAGCTCCTTAGTTTATTAACTTCATTGCAAGAACGCTTTAAAAATATCTATCCAGACGCCTTTAAGAATAAACTTTGTTTAACAAAAAAACATAATGTTAGTCAGGAAATGGAGGAAATCTCTTCGCCGGTGTCTTAAGTACTACTTAATATCTTGAAGCACAAAGATATGAATAATCATAAGCAGTTTATAGGAACAACTGAACGCTTAAGTAAGAAGCAAATATCGCTTTTATAAACGTAGGTGCTATAAAAGACGAGCCGGTGATATAATTATTATTAAAACACTTTATTTTTACTACATTCTATTATATTGAAATAATATGAAGTCAATATTATTTTTAATATTTTTATGATTGTTTTAGTTCGACGATGGCGAAACAATTTCTTACTTAAATATGGTACATTCCGCGACATGAGTTTTTGTGACAAAAGTTTATTATAAACACGTAAGTTTCATTTAATCATAACGCCTTTTATTAACAAAGACATGAATGACAAATTCATTTTTTCTGTTTATAAGGCGGTAAATTTTCTTGAATCATGTTTCTAATTTAATATAGTTTGATATTCGTGTTTATTACGTCAGACAGTCTCGTCACATTATTTCGCTAACGATTCACAGCCTTACAGTTTGCGAAAGGAAAAAAAAGCAATAATTTCTTCGCCTGGAGATTTGCCAAATCGTATCCTGTCTAGTTGGTAATTCCCTAAGCTCGTGCAGACGCCAACCCGGGGTGGCTGACGAATATCTTCATAAATAATTCGACAGGGCGTTTCTTTGAGTTTGTTGTGTGACGTATGCTCCTTTGTTGTTATATTTAAGCTTCTGAATTTAGAATGAAGCTGTGAAATAAGCGAGAACGGCAACAATGACCTTACTGTTATTGATCTTACCTTGTTTTAAATTTTGAAGTCAAGTGCCTTGGCTTATGTAAATGTCGGCAAACTACCTATAATGCTGTAATAGAGCTACTCGACGCCATTTTCACGGCCCACGCTTTCCAAATTAAAATTTACATACAAGAGCTCTTTGTACATTAAAGTAAGATATATAAGTTGATGTCACTGTTTATTTAACATTTCTACATGAATATTTAAACAGATATTACGAATGTCAAGCGTATGCGATGTTAGTAATCCTTTAAACCATATTTGATACCGTGCGGTTTGGAACATTTTATTTATTTACTCACTCGTATACCTACATGCTCGTGTTTGGGAGAAATATTATACCTATATTTAATGGCGAAAATGAAAATATTATCTATTAAAAAACATTTGGATGGAATTGGGTGCAATTAATAAGCTTCAGGTTTCTGTTTGTTCTGAAACGTTATTTATATAAATGTTTTGGGGCTAAAACTAAAACACTTTTGTACTTAACGTATTTCATTATGACTTAAAATTCAAGATCACAAATCGCAAGAAATGAAAATCTTTACTTTGAAAGTAATATCCGAAAAGGAAATAAAGGGCACTGGGAAAGTTGAAAAAGTTTATGATTTTTAAGTATTTTAACTTATTCGTTTGGCAAAATTACTTACAAATTTCAAGGACCACCATATTTTATACGGACCAAAGCGGTCTGAAATGTTTTAAGAGTCATCTGCTCACAAGCGCCCTCTACCGGAAAGTTAACGCTTGTGGAAAAGATGGACAAAAAGTTAATACCGCAATCCGGTTTTCAATATCACTAGACGCCGCAACCGTTCCTAATGAATGACTAAAATGGACACATCTTTACTCTCTCCTTGCACATTAAGACTTTTCGTATTATCCAAAAAGTGTGCTATTTTAAGCACAATGATTATGACAATCACAGAAGAACTAAAGGTCACTCAAACGAGTTTAGTCCAGAGAGGCATAAGGATGGGATTAAGAAATTAAGCCTTAGAATGTGGTCTATTGTGAGCTACAAAATCTCTTAGAGCTATATAGTTTTAACAAATTGTATAGTTTGCTTTTTATTTACAGGTCCAGAGTCCAGTGCTAGTCGTGGAGCTAAACCTGAACAGGTTAGAGGGGACCCAGCTGCGGGCTTTGGGTCTTTTGTCCGTGTTCGGATTCAACGTAACCTACGCGGTCAGAGGGCCCACGAACGCCCCAGGGCCCACTTCATGCAGTGCCATAGAGTGCAGACTACTAGGCCACTGCTACGCCAGCCGGGACTATCAGTAAGTAGCTATAAACTTCACCAAATTCACAATTCAATTTTCACGAACAAATTGTAATCTGTTTTTAACGAAATCAGTGACCTTTAAGGAAAGTTTTGAAGTTCTATAAAGCCTAACAATTTATTTCACCCCAAAAGACTGTGAATTATTCTCTCTTTGAAATTACGTCAAATAGGTTCAGTACAAATCGTTACCCACAATTTCAAGGGCTGGATCGTCCTTTCGTCGCGTTTTTGTACTAGAAATACGAAAACTCGTATTAAAATGACGCAAAATCTCGCTTGGAAACCCATTAACGAAGGCAATAGAGCGTGAAAATGTAGTGCAGGAGGGAACAAACGAGTGTTTTAAGCCGATGACAAGCATGATCCACTCGCTGACACAATATAGAAGGCGTCATTCACTGTATACAAATTCTCGTGTATACGGCAAAAACTCGCTCTCATAATATAGTGTCGCAGAGGGTATTTCCGCGCGGTTATTCCGCTAAATTTATTGCTCAACCCGCAATATTTTCCGCATCGCAGGGAGTTTTACTGCTCGTGTTTCGACGGCTACTCCGGGGCAGACTGCGGGGTGGGCCCGCTGTGCCCGGCGACGTCAAACATGTGTAAGAACGGCGGCACCTGCAGGTAAGCAAACTGTGACCCGACCTCTGCCAGCGCATTGCATATTTCCCCTTCATTTACGAATAAGGAGGTCGACAGTGCCCGTTTAATGTTGTGCAATTTCCTCGAAATAACGAATTTAGCGCGGTCCACGGCGGAATTCCTCCCGATATTTGTTGAGAGAAACTTTTGCTCGTTACAAGTTAAATGCACATTACTCTGAAGTGGTTCCGTCCTATTTAAGTTACGTTTTGTTGTAATACTGGAACTGCGCAATCTTCTGTCTTTTCTTCGAGACGGATGTTTGTATGGTTTTAAGAGCAGTATAAAATATTTAAATTAGCATTTTAATGCTCATTTTCTGACAGTTAGTATGTAATATAAGTTACAAATAATTTTGGTATACAAAAAACTTGTTGTTTTTCTTTTTCATAGTAAAGTTCTGGGTTTTATTTCTGTTGAGGCCATATGTGTGGGTCCCATTTAGCGTTTCGTTGGTAGTTGGCTTGGAAAACAAGGTCCTTTTTTGCGTTGTGTATCCTCAATTAGGTCGGTGCGTTGTTCTAGAACAAAAAAGGGTTGAAACTCAAACACCAGATACTTACGATTTCGGGGCTTTATGTGTTTAGGCAGTTACAGAAAGAGTAATTGAGGACATGATCTGCAAAAATAAGGAAAAAGTACTTAGTCTTTATTGTTTTGCTAGAGTGGAATTGTTGTGAAAGATACACATTAATCATCTGATTTGGATTGGTAAAAGGCTTTACTTAGAAGAAAGAAATCCATCACGCACAATGGCCCATTCAAGCGGCTAAGTGCGGGTAATGCCCAGCCAAACTAACTAAATAAGGCTTTACTTACATACTCAAACTCATATTATGATATATCAACGTTTTAGGTAAAAACTTTAACTAAATACTAACTATGCGACCATCGGACGTGAAGTCTTTCGAACAATCAGAGAATTTTCAGCAAAAATTGGAAATCTGCCAATTTTTTTTTTTACTTTATTACCTTTTTCTTCTTCCTCATAACTGTCTTGATAAGGTGTTATGAATTCATGATATGTAAAATAACAAATATTCGTGTATTTTGATTAAATATATCTAATAGAAAAGTAAAACAAACTTAGAATAGAAATTACCATTTGATTAGAAACTGGAAACGAAACGAAAATCCTTTATCAACGACGACGATCAGCGAACGTATATAAACGTATATAAATATAACGAAAATCAGCGGTTGCTTTTAAATTAAGATATTTTAAGGCCGCCATGTTAAATCTTCTTTAAAAAAAGTTACAAACAAGTTCTCTCTTTCATATCCTACTACTTAGAACTATCTTTTAAATCTCCAAGTCAAGTTAATCTTTAACTTAGCTTCTCTTAGTAAGTTAATTTTTAACTTAGACGGCTAACTAAACTGTTACCCATCGATTTTAATGGAGCTTTAAGAATATACAGTTTTAACAAGTTTAATTCTTTCACAGGATTCCGTTTTATTAATAATTAAAATATTTAGGTAGGTAAGTAATACTTACCTACCTAAATATTTTACTTAGTAAGTATTATAAGCAATCACGCTTGTATAAGTATTAAATATGTATGTATTTGTGCCATACGAGGATCAAACCCGTAACCCAGAGCTGAGCAATCATAATTTAGGTATCATAATAGATTTATAATAATCATTTAAACATATTAAGTTAAAGTTTATAATGCTAATTACTTTACTACTGCGCCAATCATATTACACATAGTTTAATTATAAGGTCTATTATCTAAGAAGTCGATAAACCTTCCTCACTTTTTAGTGCTTTTCTCTCAAGTTCCAGTCCAGGCTAATGATTGTCACAACTTGTAGATAGTGTTAATGGCTCCCATCGTTATTAATGGCCAAACAAAAACAACAATTTTGTAAAGTCGATCGTCGCTGTTTTATGGCGGCGTGTACATTTTATTTTATCAAAATGTTAGTTAACTGTTCTATATTTCTGATCTTATCTCTACGATGTAATGTCATCTAAGCATTCATGACAACTAATTAGAATAAATAAGGTTTTTGTTTATGTAAACCATTAACGCTTTCAAAAGATAAAGATGGTAGGGTCTACCAGTGCAGACTTACAAGTCAATCTGAAAAGACTAACAGGATTCATTGACAGCGACGTTGGTCTAGTGCTCGCTAAGCACGGCTGTTGAGCATGTGGTCCTGGGATCAAATTCCGGGTCGGGCAAAGTGTTCCATTAGTTCAGTCTCAGTAACAACACGGAGTCTGAATTTGTGCCTGTTTAATGGCAATAGGCTCGCCCCCTACTACGATGGGACCTATATCATAACTGGCGAATCGTGAGTGTACTACACACCTCTGCCCACCCCTTCTGGGAATGTAGGCGTGCTATGTAATGTTTTTTTCTCTAAATATTTGTTAAACCTACTTATGTAAATGATTATAGTCCAGAAGTAAGCGAGTTTCGAGTTGTTTATTGTTAAGCATAAAACTTCAATTGATAATTAACTGAATGTATCGACAGACAGATGGGCCCGGCCGCCGTCAGCTGTATCTGCGCGCCAGGATATACGGGCGACCTGTGCGAGGCGCAGATAGCTGCACCTGGTAAGATTTAACATCTACTTCATTAACATTTTGGGTTTTAAGCAGCCAAGTTCTGGCAAGAAGCTTGTTACTCGCCATTAGACTGGTTAAGCAGGTAAAACTCTTATCAAACTAGCTTCGAGAGAGAGGTTTTTGGGGACTGTCTTATGTATGATGATGATGAGAAAGTACTATTTAAATAGTCGATTTTAGTTAAACGATTTATTATCTGAAGACAGCCCTAAAAGGAGTCAGGCGTGGTTACAGTATTGTTTATAAGTTTAATTTAAAATAATCCGAGAAAACCATAACTTAGGATGACGAAAAGCTCTTCGTCTATAGCTTTTTAATATCTTCATCAGCGCTGTTATTACTCAACAAATAAATCTGTGAATTCATAAAACACTTTCCCGGAGCCATAGCATCTTTACTTCCTACATCACGCTATCGCAACAGGTGTCCACTACAGGCACATTAAACGCCGTGAAACATTTATATCACTAACACACTTCTTGCTTGTTCAAGAATACGAATGTTACGGTAAAACGGCGAATGCTTTTCCTTTTTCAGTTAAATATGTATGAAGGTAGTTTTGTTTAATGGATGTATAATATAAACCATTATGTTGTCTGTTTCATTTTCTTAGTAGGGAAAATAAATCACCATAATTCGTTGCGCTAGTCTTGTTTTTCGTAGCACTTGAATTGTTATTAATAGCTTCATGTAATTTTGGTTTTTGATAGTAACTAACAAGATGACTTATCGATCCTATCTCACCTAAAAGCCAACTGTAGCCATAACCCTTTTTATAGTTTAGAAGCATAATTACAATCTTAATCATTTCATTCGCCTACGTATGCAGGGGAATTAAAACATACATTGTTTTCTCGCTCATACGCAGAGCACTAAAAACAGAACTCGCGCCCATTTACGTAATGACCTGCAATTTGGCGAATAAGCAAAATTAACAATACTCTTGCAACCCTACGCCAGTGTTTACATCCGTGGCCCTCAGATATCTTACGATCCATCATCATTACGAAGCCATTCCAGAAATAAGGAGGCTATTTTCAGAAAATTAATAAGGATTTCATAGGAGCGCCTTCTCAGCTTAAGGCTTGATTGGGCATTATTTTGCACATTTCTCCAATAAATGTAGTGAAAAGGGAAACGATCTTTTGCTATCCTGAAAAGATTAATTCGGAAGCAGTACACAAGGCTTGCCTGTATATGACAGTTACACTCTGGAAGTGAAGACCTGGTGAACATATCCTGATCAATCCCCTTTGAGTAATGACCATTTAAAACCAGGTTAGATCGCCGGTTAAAAATATTTTTTTAAAGTCGTAAATGTGTGCCCAGAGTAAATTCTGGGAACAGTACCTACATTAGATTAGAAGCAATAGGCAATCCTTAGTGATTGCCATGCCCTTTAAGACGCAAGTGGAACCTTAAGTGCACTTATTTAGGTATCTAAAAAGGACCTCCAATAGACTCTGAAATGAAATAAATTACAATCATTGGAAAAAAGGTATACCATAGTAATTATGCTAGGTCTTTCATGTTCTCTCGACAAGACTATCTAGTAGGTACAGTAAGAATTACACAAGAAAATTAAAGTACAAAAATACAAGAATTCACGAGAGAAAAGAACATAACCAACAAATGAAACTCAAGTTCCATAAAGTCCGGCAAAGTTCTATTGCCGAGAAAACTAAAGTTGAACTAGCGTATAATAAGACTGGTGACGTTAATGCAATTTAGGTGAATTTTGTTACAGAATGCGGCATAGAGGAATGTGCTGAAGTTTGTAGAGAAGGAACAGTGTGCGACTGTAACCCTAAGGACACAGATTTTGGTAAGTATAGCTTTAATAAAAATGCCTTTAGATGATTGCCTTATAGTACAAAATAGCTAAATCAATAGTAATAGGCTGAAGAAATGTACATACATGAGGCAGGTGGCTGCTTTGCACGTCAAAAAATATGTATATGTGTGATATATAATGCTGTATAAGGGTTCAACGTGAAGTAGTGTAAACTAATGAAGAAAAGAATGAGGGCTTTTCATAAATATAACTTTACTGGTACCAGTCATAACCTGTGTATTAATTTCTACACAATGTTCGACCTTACTACATGATTGCGGGAAGACAAACATTATACCGCGCTCGAATAGTCGTGTACCTGTACACTAATGCATCAGCAGTGCCAATGCAGTTTTTTTGTTTTTTAAAAAACGCCCTACCGTGGATTTTTTTCTGTATTGTGGGTGCGTTTCACAAACATAAAATATCACACACAGAAACACCCATACTCGGGACATACATCTGCGGATCACATAAATTTTTGTCCCGTGCGGGAATCGAACCCGCAACCCCGAACGCAGCAGTCCAATCGCATAGCAACTGAGCTAATCAGGTTGCCAAACAGTATTTATAATGTATATCTACTTGATATATAATGTTTTTGTTTCTTTTTTAGCATCAGCAAGATTTGAAACAAGACTGCAGGTAGTGGACCAACCAAGTGTCAACATATCTCAAGAAATTATAAAACAGGTAAACATTCAATAAATACTAACTAAAACAATTTTATCGAAGAGACTACTGATACTAAGAACTAATATTTTCCCCTTTTCCAGTTAACAAGCTATTTAAAGGCGTCAAATATAACATTAGATGGTGAAATAGAAATATTAAATATAAGGTGAGTTTCCTTTGAAAATACTTCAGTTCACTTAACAAAATTACACTAAAGGCAAGTTTAATTACTTAGAGCAGCTTGTTAAAGACGTGCACTGTTAGCACTTTAATTAACAGTTTTTTTATTTGTATTGATGTAAGAGAGAGGAAACCTTGTCTGGGAGCTCTCGAACTGTGTCTAATTACTTGCGATTATCGTTTTAGTATAAGAAAGTTTATTTTATTTTGTAGCCAAGTTGCACTTTCAATCGGGAAACAAACCTGAAGGGAGGATTAGAAAAATAATTTTATAAGGGTCGAGTATGATTCGTTATAACAATGTTATAACCAGCAATTAGATGTAACAAGTCCCATATTATAATGCAAAAAAATTACACTTTATTTGTACTAAAATATATTACGTATTCACAGTTTATTAGAATCAAACGGCGCGCGAACAGTGTGGTTGCGCGTGTGGGGTGCGCGGCGCGAGGCCGGCGCACTCCGAGCTGCGCTTGCGCGTCTAGCCGCTATGCGGACGCGTACTGACCGCCTACGCCTGCTGCCCGCTACTTTGCATTTTGACATGCAACCTGCGCTCAGCTTACACGTAAGTGAACTTAGTAAATAGGTATATTAGTTAGGTTATATGCAAAAGAATATTAGTTAACATTGATACATATGCATAAATAATAAAAACGTAATTAATAATTATGGTCCTATAATGCCTGTGTAATTTTTTGATGTTTATACCAGGCAATTTTTTTTGTGAATTTTTACTTTACTTTTATAACTTTATTACACGATTTGTTAATAAACTATCATGTAACTATGATTAAGGAAATAAATAGGTAACTTACTATTACTTGATAATTAGGAACATTGGTATATATTTCAAACTCCTGTTTTATCCATTTAAGTTACTATTACCCAAATCTAAAATCCACTTATCGAAACAGTCTTAACTGGGCATAACGATACCATAAATCCGAATAGAATGAAATCAACCAAAGATCAATTAAGGAGTCCAATCCCTAAGAAAATTCCAGAAATCGCGGCTGATTAATATCGCTATCAGCCAGATGAATTCCTAGGCAGTTGTTGAAAAAGAAGATCTCAATCAAGATCCCCGAAACTTTATCCCAAGTGGGTCCAGTGCGGAAAACCCTCATTTTTCTTCACACAACTTTCACAGATATGCTCTTCGAAAACTTTAATTGTTTCAAACGCTTTGTCTAGACCGATTCCCACGAGGAATTGGAAGGCTTCCAAGTATCATGCTTGTATCATGGTACTTTTGTAATCACGCGCAAATGTCATCACTTTTTGTGAATGTAATAAAATATGTTTTGGTATCAGTCAGTACTAAAATGTTAAGATAATGACATCAAAGATAATTATGTGTTTTATTGTATCTCCGCCTTTTCTAGTCCAGCTAAAGCTATAAGCATAGAAAATATAAATAAAATAATGATCCTGTATATGGTCATACTTACATGGGCTCAGTGAAATTAATTGTTCGCTACGGTAATCCGGAGTTGGGACACCGAATATTTGGGAAAACCGCACCCGGGTTATTTAGGGATGCCCCCAGGAAATGTCTGCGTGGCGCGAGCTCCCGGACTCTAATGGATGGGCTTCGAATACATTGAAATATGTTTATTTCTACTATTACGAACACAACTATGTTAATGTCGAGTAGCATTGTTGTTGTATTCCCCGAAGGAGACGAAAAAGGTTGCTTGTACGTCCGCGTTTTACTAGGCTGTATGTACATATTTCAATGTATAGGCACATAATAAAGTGGGAAAGGCGGTAGGACGGATTGCCATTTATCGGGCACAGTTATTAGTCAGAAAAGGAGAAAATATATAGAACATTGAAAATCACGAACCCACAACCGTTATAAATCCGTTCAGTTAACCTTTAGAATCTTATCTCAAGTCTCAAACACTCAACAATTTTCTAGAAAAGTTATTGCATTTTTATCTCGCCAATTTCCATTTAAACCTTACTTTAAAAAGATTTTTTGGAAATTTGTAATGTACGACGAAGAATAAAAAGGTATCAAGCTAAATAATACAAGTTAGGAACATAAAACATAATTTTATTTCAAGCTCGCAACTCGTAATACAACCACCGGAGAACGCAATCCTTTCTTATCAGTGGCTACAATTTACTTCAGAAGTCTTGCATACTAGCATCTTGTCTTAAAACATCGTCCATGTGTCATAGAGTTAAAAGTTAGAAAAGTAATTACTTTGTGAGACGTTCCCGGTCATCATATTACATGGAATGGGATGCCGTGATGAGAAAGTAATGTGAAAAGGAAGAGAATATTTAAGCCGTGTTGAAGTCTTGCTTAGCTCTGCTGTTTTTGATGTAGCCTAGACTTTGCGAATATTGCAGTTGACTTATAATTTAATAGAATTCTGAATGTGCATAAACTGAGCCTTTCTTTTTGCTAGATTCAACACATGAACGCCATGGTTTTTGTTTGATTTGACGATATGATAATGGTGACTATTCCACCATTTAAGATTCTCATGGCCAAGTAAATTGTAGCCAAAAGCACATAAAATAACAGTGACCTTATTGTTATAGATTTATATTTGTGTATCGTGTTCTTCTAGGCGAATTCCATTAAACTTTACGTACCTATACCCAGGATGTTCGTAGATGTATGTACATTTAATTACAAACAGTACACAAATCAATACTGTATATTTTCAGCTATCATAACATCTGTGACATGAAAATAAAACAGAATCCTTCTCAAAAACAGTCGATGTACAGTGTACGTGACTTCATTACTATTTCGTGTGTATAGCCCGCATTGGCGGTTGTCGAGGTCAACTTATTTGTGCTATTTTTAGAAGCATTCCGCGACCTACTCCCTAAATAGGGGGTGTAAGGCAATGCTCCAACACACATTTGTCGTCCATATTATTTGAGACGCGAATATGGAATGCTTATGTAAAGCGTTTCCTATTACATTAACATTCATGAACTTGTTGGCTTTTAATCAAAAAAGTTTGAGGTGTTGGAGGTGTCCAAATTTATTTTACCGGGTGATTGTGGTTTTTCCCAAGTATCAATATTTGGTAGTTTTCTACATTAATAATTAATTTAGCTACCGATTTTTTTGTATAAATATAACGATCGATCCAAAAATAATCATGAACCAAAATCTACCCTAATTGCATGTTCAAAATGAAAACATTAAGCTCCAATACGGTGAAACTTTAATTATTTGAAATGTGCATTAGGCGGCGCTTATTACCGGGAGTTGGCAGGCGTCCAGCGACACGCCCACTAGATAACACTCGTTAACCTGGCTTAGCACTTTCTTTATGGTGCTAATTGTTGGGGACAGTCTAACACCATTACATGAAGTTAACACCTTTTATCACCGTTGCTTTAGAGATGCATTCATGTGATGTTTCGATATCCAGTTCGAAGTTTTATTCTCATTTTTCTTGAGTAAAATGATTAAATGATGTTCACCTGTAAATTGGCTACATGATGCCATTCGATGGCTGGTAGCATCCGAAGGTCCTAATGAAAATAATTTGTTAATTAATTTTTTTTAAACAAATTATATTTTATAAGTAATTTTAGAAACAGTCCAGCTACCATACATTTGTATTGGTGCTTGATAAACACATCATTACCATCTTTTGCAAAATGTGATTGTACACCAGTGTCTGGTGTCCAGCCTGGACCTATCAAAGAATGTGGTGTAGCGTACGCAGATCTCATGTCCCTCGACCTAAGGTAGCTAGGAGGACACCCTAGGGTTAAAGCCGGTAAGAGTAATATCTCTTCGTCTGCCCGAGGACGGAGGGAGTTCCTAAGGATTTCCCCAGTAAAAAAGGACTAAAAAAGAGACATTCAATTCACAAAAAACAAGCCTGCGTCCCAAACACATACTGAAAATGGACATAAAATTAGTACAACCATGTTATATATTAAAGAGGATAAGTTCCTTAACTTTAACACCGGGTGTCGCACTCTCATAAATACAATGCGGACGTGCAACCCATGAAAAACCGGTACAATCGCGAGCAAAAACATGTTTGTAGTTTTGTTGGAAGATGACAAGAAATATATCACGCGCAGTGTGCTTGCAGATACTTTCGCGTTCAATAGTGCAAGACTGATATTTACATTTATTAATTCACTTTTGTGAGTAAGTTAGTCTAATTTTGCTTTTAATGTAGTAGGTGACTTCTGTGCTAATAAGTTGCGTTAGAATGATTAACGAATAATAAACTACCCACTTCACCTTTTAACTAGACTGAAACTATACTTTCAAAACGGGCTTGGGGTATTTTGTTTGTGAAAATCGATAGTAGGTACCTACCTACAAGATTTACAAAACACAAATGTTATTGTATTGTGATGTAACTTGGTTACAATCAAATTGCCGGTATGTGAAAACTTTACCTACTTTTTACAAACAAGTTTTTGTACTGCAAAACTCAGGGAGGTCCCTGTCCACCCAAGAACTCCTTAATCAAGCAAATTAATAATTACAAGAACAAACAGAATATAAAAACCAATGCACTTAACGATTTACTTCAACAAATTGAGCATCTAGTTGCAGCTTGAAACAAAAATTCTCCAACAAAGTTAAACTTGATAAAGTTTTGATCGATTCCTTTCAACGGGATATTTATTGAGATTGGATTCGCCCTCGGGGAATTACTCCGCCCCAATAATAACCTCGCTGAAACACGCTTGAGAGACAGTTTATTTTTATATTGTCACCGCATTGCTGTAGTTTTAAACTTAATTAGTGAGTACTCGACCGTGTTGTCTATAGTAATACGAAAACTTAACTAGAATGTGAAGGATCATAAAGGATTCTAGGGAGAATAGTCAACGGAATACACAGCATTGTCATTGCAACCTGAGACCAACAAACTATGATCAATAATCAATTGACCTCCAAATAAGTCACAATCGTCATCAGCAGGGCAATATTATAAAAGAAATCTGGCGTGATTTGATATAAGGGATGAATTACTTACCTAATTGGTAAATAGATTCTACGCCTGACCCGGGTATACCTAGGAATCAAATCACCAGCGTTCGAGCTTGTGACTTTTAGACGCAACGACGACGTATTATCTGATGAATTTATCACATATTCCCAGGAACCAATGGTGTATGGATAAAATAAAGTAGATAATACCGCCCTTAATTCACGCATCGTGGGGCTAATGCCGATGACTTTGAGATGAGTTTTTTAGATTTCGTGTAACTTGGCACACGTTCCAAAACTCATACCATTAGTTTAGATGGGTGTCGACTGCCGAGTGCGTTCCGAAACTTGGTTTTGTTTGAGTTACATATTTGATTTGGAGTGAATTGTCGGTAAAAACAGGCGGTGCCGACCTACCCTAAACGTTTTCACGGACGTTTGAAGTAATAATAAAAACTAGTAGGCTAGCGTTTGACACGGGAGATTCTTAGCCGATAAATTGAGCATTTATTAATTTCAAATTATGTTATGTTAGTATAAAGTTATTTAGTTTATAATCGCATATTGACTACCATTTTGTTATTAAGTCTATGGCTACACCAACCATACATATATTTCTTAAACTTTATTACAGAGAAACAGCCTACCTTTTTCTACTTATATAGGTAAATTGTTTAGCAGCTTATAAGTATTTGCACTAACCGTTATTCTTATAATATAGGACGTACGTATACTATATCATGTTTTTCTTCTACAGGCCCTAGTTGTAAACCAGCGTCCAGAAGTATGGGAGGGGTCAGAGTTTATACTGACCTGTATGGCGTATGGATCTCCTAACATAGCCTTCACGTGGTACAAAGATGGTATCAAGATCAACTTCAATGGCACCACAAGGTATGTCCCTATGATAAGTTTAAACGATTTGTAGGACATTGTAATGAAACAAGATTGGTTTAATTTTAATATAGTTTTGTTTCTTAATTATTATTTTTTTGAGTAATTTCTTTAATATTGAGATTTGATTGATACTTGTTTTCAAAATATATTAAAAAGATAAGTATCTTTATTTAATCTATATAATTTAATCAATTTATTTTAAAACATTAAAATTATTTAAGTTAATGAATAAAAAGCACAATTTAAATACTTTTTTTTAAATAATCTAAAATTAAATTCTCTTATTCATTTTCTTTTAAAAAAATAATCTAAATTCAAAAATTTAATCCAGCCTGTGCCCTGACCAGTCCGGACATTACGAACGTTAATAGACCGCTGGCGAGTCCGAGGAGGTAACGAGCCGGCGCAGGCCCGGCACCAACCGGTCACCCATCCAATTACCGGCGACTGTTATTTAACCGCACTGATTAATCGGACAGTTTCCAACACGCTCTCTTCCTGATGGCTTCGTTTATTCAAACGGATTCCAATCTGCTACACAAAAATAAACCTTATGACCATTCCGTTAAGGGGGAAACGGGTGTTACCGTTCCTCCCCTACGTGCTGTGATTCCGCTTAACCGTTGGTTTAATTGTTTTAGGGTTAAACCGTTTATACACCGAGTGTCACTTGTTTTCTTTTTAAGAATATTTACTTTTTATAGGGTAGGGTGCACAAATTTACAAATTTAAAATAGTCCCGTTATTTGAAAAAAATAAAGGCAAATAAAGCCTTAGCTTGAAACGTAAGAGGACCATAGTGAATTTCGGGCCTGTAAAACTTACCAACGATAAGAAATTCTTGGGCTCCGTAATTTTTTGGTTAAAAAGGGTTCCATATATTCCGCCACCTTCCAGAGACATCTGGACCCGTACAGTGTCTGAAGATGCGCTCGGCCGTCGGATGTCGGTGCTCGGCATATCAGAGGCTAAAAAGCCGGATGGTGGGAAGTGGTCGTGCGCTGCAGACGACGCCGGCAGAAGGCGGTGTAGAGCGCTACGGTTGTCGGTGCTCAGGCCGCCTGATATACGCCTCGTGCCTTCCACTTTAACTGTCAATAAGGTATGTTAAGAATAAATTCCTTTAAATACCTAATGACGATTATGTTTTTGATCCACAGGTATTTGTTTTGAGTCCAGGCGTTAGTGCACGTAGTGTAGGCCAAAAAATATGTTGTCTCTCGTAATTGGCGAATAGTTGAACCCACGATTTGAAGATATTCAGGATAGCCGAAGAATACACAAACATAATTATAACGTTGACTGACTAAATAGATGTTTTGTTCTTCGATTAACCTTCATAGAACCAGACATAATGGCGGTATAGTAAGTTCGATATCACATGAATGAACGAATTAAATTAATGACGCCAAACGTGGCTTGAACTAAGCACTAAGTACGCCACAATCTGATGTAGAAACTACTATCCCTGACAGCTTTGGCAAAGTTTCTCCAATCTACATTGACACAGCTAAGAGATAGAATCGGGTGAACAGGATCTTTGACGATGATTAATGAACTACATTAGACCTACGTCGGTACCAATTTGTAACGATACTTAATGATCTGTTTAATTAATTAACCTTCGAAATCAAACCTGTTGCAGCTCTGAAATATTTTGAAAATGAGTTACAATCGTTTGGACTCGAAATCGTTGATCATAATGTACGCTTTACTGCCAATATTTTCACTCATTTTAATTATATATTTATTGTGAGAAATGTAAAGTAAGATTTTTTGCAATATGCACAAAAAACTAAAACAAATGTAAATATGATCTATAAAGTCATCACCAGGTTTTGCCACATTGTTCCTATCGTTTAATTTGCCAGGGTGACAACGTCAGTATAACCTGCTTGGCGGGAGCTGGCCGGGTCCACGGCGCCCTCGGGTTCAGCTGGGCGAGGGAGAGGACCCTGCTGCCACTGGCGCCGGGCCGCGAGGTCTGGGAGGACCTGTACCCAGCTGGGAGCGTGCTGAAGCTCTATAACGTACAGGTGGGTTGGAAGTATGGATGCTATGATAAATAAACAGGAGAGAAGGAAGATTTTTGTAATTTAGTGTTTCAATTTGCATATCGTAGCATATGGGAAGAAAAATGAAAAGAACAATAATTTAAACTAGGACAAAATTTCAAAACTTTCCTTATGGAGCTGTGCTATAAGATTTATGACTATGACTGTTTTTTGAGACTAACGGTACGGCAGACCGATGGACGAGCAAACACAATGCAACTGCAACACAGTAAAGAAGCTCATTAACTACCGCGCAGTCGATCTGCGAGGTAAAGCAAAGCTTGCTGCGTTCAGTCTCGTGATGGGTGACTGGTGGTGGAACTTATCATCAGTTCTTCCTTCCAAATTCCATAGAAATCCAACGAGTTCCGCTGCCAAGTGTCATCGGTGGCCGGCACCAACGCGAAGGGCGTGACGATGTGGGCGCTGGGTGCGGCGGACGAGGCCTGCCCGGCGGCCGCCGCGCACGGCCTGCGCTGGCCCAGGACCGCGCCCGGCGCGCACGCCGCCGCCACCTGCCCGCCCGGACACAGCGGGGAGACCACCAGGTATGTGACGATGTGGGCGCTGGGTGCGGCGGACGAGGCCTGCCCGGCGGCCGCCGCGCACGGCCTGCGCTGGCCCAGGACCGCGCCCGGCGCGCACGCCGCCGCCACCTGCCCGCCCGGACACAGCGGGGAGACCACCAGGTATGTGACGATGTGGGCGCTGGGTGCGGCGGACGAGGCCTGCCCGGCGGCCGCCGCGCACGGCCTGCGCTGGCCCAGGACCGCGCCCGGCGCGCACGCCGCCGCCACCTGCCCGCCCGGACACAGCGGGGAGACCACCAGGTATGTGACGATGTGGGCGCTGGGTGCGGCGGACGAGGCCTGCCCGGCGGCCGCCGCGCACGGCCTGCGCTGGCCCAGGACCGCGCCCGGCGCGCACGCCGCCGCCACCTGCCCGCCCGGACACAGCGGGGAGACCACCAGGTATGTGACGATGTGGGCGCTGGGTGCGGCGGACGAGGCCTGCCCGGCGGCCGCCGCGCACGGCCTGCGCTGGCCCAGGACCGCGCCCGGCGCGCACGCCGCCGCCACCTGCCCGCCCGGACACAGCGGGGAGACCACCAGGTATGTGACGATGTGGGCGCTGGGTGCGGCGGACGAGGCCTGCCCGGCGGCCGCCGCGCACGGCCTGCGCTGGCCCAGGACCGCGCCCGGCGCGCACGCCGCCGCCACCTGCCCGCCCGGACACAGCGGGGAGACCACCAGGTATGTGACGATGTGGGCGCTGGGTGCGGCGGACGAGGCCTGCCCGGCGGCCGCCGCGCACGGCCTGCGCTGGCCCAGGACCGCGCCCGGCGCGCACGCCGCCGCCACCTGCCCGCCCGGACACAGCGGGGAGACCACCAGGTATGTGACGATGTGGGCGCTGGGTGCGGCGGACGAGGCCTGCCCGGCGGCCGCCGCGCACGGCCTGCGCTGGCCCAGGACCGCGCCCGGCGCGCACGCCGCCGCCACCTGCCCGCCCGGACACAGCGGGGAGACCACCAGGTATGTGACGATGTGGGCGCTGGGTGCGGCGGACGAGGCCTGCCCGGCGGCCGCCGCGCACGGCCTGCGCTGGCCCAGGACCGCGCCCGGCGCGCACGCCGCCGCCACCTGCCCGCCCGGACACAGCGGGGAGACCACCAGGTATGTGACGATGTGGGCGCTGGGTGCGGCGGACGAGGCCTGCCCGGCGGCCGCCGCGCACGGCCTGCGCTGGCCCAGGACCGCGCCCGGCGCGCACGCCGCCGCCACCTGCCCGCCCGGACACAGCGGGGAGACCACCAGGTATGTGACGATGTGGGCGCTGGGTGCGGCGGACGAGGCCTGCCCGGCGGCCGCCGCGCACGGCCTGCGCTGGCCCAGGACCGCGCCCGGAGCGCACGCCGCCGCCACCTGCCCGCCCGGACACAGCGGGGAGACCACCAGGTATGTGACGATGTGGGCGCTGGGTGCGGCGGACGAGGCCTGCCCGGCGGCCGCCGCGCACGGCCTGCGCTGGCCCAGGACCGCGCCCGGCGCGCACGCCGCCGCCACCTGCCCGCCCGGACACAGCGGGGAGACCACCAGGTATGTGACGATGTGGGCGCTGGGTGCGGCGGACGAGGCCTGCCCGGCGGCCGCCGCGCACGGCCTGCGCTGGCCCAGGACCGCGCCCGGCGCGCACGCCGCCGCCACCTGCCCGCCCGGACACAGCGGGGAGACCACCAGGTAATGTAACGTCATTACGTTATAGGTCCCAAGAGCATAACTATTTCCATAAATCGGACATCAATCCAGACTCGATGCTGCTGAACTCAAAATTACCGAATGGAAAACCCCAATATCACTATGCCCTAGCCGAGAATCGAGGACAGGACCTCACAATCATCAGTCGCAGTTTGCGGCCACTAGACCCACGAAGCAGTCACAAGTTACATAAAAAACATTACGATTACTTCATACGATCCAAAAAGGTTCCTATCTCAGCATTTGCCGGTCATGATACTCTGTCCTTTGGGCACGTGTCAATCTCAGAACTTACACGTTCCCGAAGATGCCCCGCGAAGACGCGGAGGTCACGGGTCTCTAGCCTATATTGTGTTGAAAGTTCAAACTTGTTGATCTTACGGCGTTGTATACCAAACTAGCGGCAAACCAAACTAAGATAGTTGAGGAGATAGTTTGGTGTTGCTTCATAATATAAGATGATGCCGCGAGCTACATGCGTGAAAATGTTACTAGTTTGCACAAATATCATCTTTTTTGAGGCGGTCTACAATATATTTATGAGAAACTTCCGCTCGCTGATTTCTATAGTTAGCTTTCCTCGATAAATGGACTATCTATATCCAACGCAAAATATTTTTTCAATTCGGGCCAGTAGTTCCTGAGATTGGCGCATTCAACCAAACAAACAAACAAACTCTTCTGCTTACAGTATAGTTATGTGAATGAGTTAAGTCCATTTATTCACCCAGTTTAGTAGGGCTACCTAGAAACCTAACTTTCTGAAAAACTAATTGAATTATTTTGGCAAATCTTAAGGTTCTTATATTATTTTAGGTTTTGCGAGCCGAAGACCGGCCAACATGGCGTCAAGTGGATGTTGCCAGACTTCTCTGGCTGCGTAGCCGACACCTTGAAGGATATCTATGAGCAGGTACCATTTTATTGTAAATTGTTTACATTTTATTTTTCTCCGGGAACTGAATTCCCTTTTCGATTCATTAGTCCTAAGGATCTTTACAAAAATCTGGTTTTGGTAGACTGAACAAGTACATACTCGTATATGTACGGTCAGCATCATAAGTAGATTAACATATTACGAAACCTAGATCGTGTATACATAAACGTTACTTTAAATTACTTGTTTATTTATTTTCTCCTAAACGATAATGGCAGTGGCTAAGAAATTAAACTGCTGCGCTAGGAGTTCAGTGTTTAGTGGGTTTGATTCCCGCACGAGACAAAAAATGGTGTGATCCGCAGATGTTTGTCCCAAATCTGAGCGAGCGTGTATGTGATATTTCATTTTTGTGAAACACGCCTACTTTACAGGAGATAATCACAATTTCTAGCGAGGTTTTTTTTAAAAAAAAAGAAAATACTTTTTCGGAAATAGATTTTTATTTTTCTAACATAGTAAGGTTTCGGTCGTAACATAGGACCATCCTACCTGACCTCCGTTCGGTTCCCAGTTCACCCGCATATCGTTCGGCTACTCGTGGGGCAACGTGTCGGCCGTGTCCCGGCAGTACGGCGCCGCGCTGCGCTCGCTGGCCTCCCACCCGGGCGCGGGCGAGCCGCCGCTGCGCCACTCGCGCCACATGCTGCGCTACCTGCTGTCGGCGGCCGCGCAGCCCGCTGACAGATACCACAGCGCGGAACACCTGCTGAACATCTATGATTACCTCCTAAAATATCCTGATGCGTTCTTGGATGAAGAGGTGAGTAGCTCCTGCCAATTAAATATGGAAATTGGCATTGCCAGATTGACATATGGGTAATATTTCGCTTCCTATAAGGTCACATGTCTTCGTCCTCGACAAATCCAATCATATTTTGAAACGATTTAATCAAATTGCAGAAGTTAATAAAAAATAACACGTAGCGGACTTTAAAATTAACTACAAGAACTCTCGTTAAATAAAGCTTAATGTAATTAAAATATCCAAAAACTGTAATAATACAAAAATCCAGCAAAAGGAAAAATAAACGTGCGACAAATTCCAACATATTTGTTAGGGCCATAAAAATATACACGGTCCTATTAACCTTAGTAATTTGGCTTCGCACTTAGGGTTGAACGTGGTAACAAAATTATACTTTTATGATCAGGGCGCGATAAAATGTTATGTTACGACTTGATTATTAAAACAACGACTTAATAAGTTATACTATAATACCAAATCTCTTGCAAATATCTTTGACGACACGTTCAGTGTAGGAGTTAAGTAATTGGACTACTGCGATAAGGATTGCTCGATCCGTACCCGGGACAATAATTTGCGCGTTGCACAAACTGATATTTTGTTTCGAGCTAAGACATTTTGTGTTGTAACATGGCATGTCCGTAATCCGTACAACACAGCTACAATACTAAAGGAAATGGCCAGCTGACCACTTATACTGGAAACTGTTAAATAATGTGTTTGTATAAAAAATATTCATTTTCAACTACCGCCTTTCAGAAAATCTACGATCTCCAAAACGCAGTGACAGACACAGCTGGCATGAGGAGCAGCTTCGACAAGCGCTACCACGAGTTCACGGTCAAGACGAAGTCGGTGCGCGACGACAATGCGGCGCACTTTGACCTGCAACCAGCGCCAGTGGGCGCCGAGGAGTGGCTGCTGGCCTCGGCGGGCGTGGAACTGCTGGCCAGGACCGGGAACGCGTCGGTAGTGACCGTGCTGTACCATAACCTGGGGGCCAGGCTACCGTCCTTGAGGAGATCTATCGAGTTTAAGTGAGGATCTTTTGTTTTGTTTTAAAGAATCTTTCCTGGTTCTTCTAACTAGCTGGTCCGTGTCTATTTTCTATTGTTTATTTAAAATCACTACATATATGCATCAATTATTACATTTTGAAGACTACGTTTCGTTTTGTTCGTTATTATTTTGTTTTATTTATTAACTTTTATTTTCGTCCATCACGGCGGTTGTAGCGGCAACTCTTCCAGGTCTGGCCGCGAGATGGAGTACGCGGTGGCTTCACAACAGGTTCAGGTGGCTGCAAGCGGCGCAGGAGTCGATGGGTCGCTGCCTCATACTGTCACACTACTGTTCGCGCATTCTAAGAACTATAGTGCTGTTGGTGAGTTAATGGATGTAAAGTAGAACTTGGAAAAAATTACTATGACTCGTAATTACAACGTAACCCCATTCAATTTGTTAGTAACCTAGAGATCAAAATGAATCAATTATAATAACATTCCCGTAGCTTACAATCAATTTTTTTCCTGTAACGAAAAGCAACCCCAGCTAGATTGCTTTAGAGTATAGGTTATAATGTCTGCACTATATACTCAACTAGTTATTTTGTCCAGCCTCGAAACTAGCGTGTGGTCTGCGCACGACGTCGGAGCCGCGCGCGTGGAGCACGAAGGCCTGCGAGGTGCGCGTGCCCGAGCCCACGCACGTGGCTTGCCGGTGTCGGGGGCTCGGCACCTTCGCGCTCTTCACTATCGCCAGGTCTACTCTGGTCAGTAGTATTGAAACTTGGTCTAAAATTAACTAGACTAGATTAATAACTGTTTTATTTTGTTTTAATAAATACTCAATTATCAGGAATATCAACCTTGATTTTATTCTTGTTGTTACAAAATATATAAACGTTATGTCCGCTTGCAATTACTTTTACTGCCATAAATCATAAGAAAACTTTCTTTATATTAATCTCTTAATGATATGTGCATCGAACAAATTTTGCTTAATGCACAAACGAAGCCCTGTGCAGACTGTGCAGTAGTCCTATCACTCAACTACAACAATAGAGTTCTCAAAATATAAAAGAAAAATCTTACGATTACCAGACTGACGCAGAGAAGGATCTCCGTGGCATAGTGAAGATCACGGTGAGCCTGGGCGGCGCCATGTGTCTGGCAGCGGCAGTCCTGCAGCTGCTGGGCTTGGCTCCTGGCAGGAAGGCCAAGCTGCCGGTACTTCTGAAGGCTGCCACCGCTGGGACACACTCCGCAGCTATGCTTGCATTGCTGGAGTGTGATACGAGACAGGTACAATACAAAACATTTTTATAAATGTTTAAAAAAAACTTGTTAAATCATTTCAGTGATTTGGCCTAAATTATGTAGGTTCTTACACTTTAAATAATAAGAAGAATATTGAAGTAATTCCGCCTATATAAGAAGTTCAGGTTATAATAATATCTGACCTAACATAACAATAGACGTGTTATCTATCTACCGTGTTATCTTGTGCAGGAGGAAGCGTGTCCGGGCACGCTGGGCTGGGTGTGCGCGGCGTGCTGGTGCGCAGGCTGCGCGGCGCTGTGTGCGCAGCCGCTGCTGCTGCACGCAGAGCTCGCGGGCAGGGCGCAGCGCGCGCCCTCCGTAGGGCTGTTGGCAGGTCAGTTACTTCCAGATAGTTTATTTATATTGATGTCCTCTACAAATTCAAGGCTGTCAGTGCTTATTTAATTTATTTAACTTTAAGGATAGACAAAACTTCAGAAAATAAATGGTCATGGTACATCGTTTTAGTAACAGTGCACTAAGTACCTAACATTTTTGATTTTCTTTATTTATTTTATGGCGTACTTAACTGACATATGCTTATTACATAATTTTAGTATTTAGATTATATTTTTCAGTTTCTTTTTGTTTTGGTACGGCAGCTGTAGTTTTTTATATAAAGTTTTTTCCACAGGTGTGTGCACCCTATCCTGGCTAACGGCGCGAATATGGGGTGGTGCGCCGCTCCAGCTGGGTGCAGCAGCGGCTGGCGTGTGTGGCGCAGGCGCAGCACTGCTAGCCGCATTAGCATTAGCCTTAGCGTTATGTGCAGCAAGGACGTTACGAGCCGTAAGTATTGATATCTAGTTAAGCTATATTTATGCTACATGGTACACTAGTTACATATTTCTTTTACATAATAATAATAATAGTGTTCTGCTGACCGATACGGTCGATTCGCTCACGGTGGCTTATCTTATCTAAGACTAGCCAACTACGCTGCCAATATTATAGTGAATAAGTATGCAAACGCAGGTGTACTCCTTATTCCCTCACTTTCATAGTCCAATGGGACGGTAGACCGACACGACAGTAGCCATATAAATACGAACCTTTTATCCATATCATGTAGTTAAAGGTTAAAAAGGCGGTGTAATCGCTAAGAGTGACCCCCCGTTTGCAGGTGACGCACAAGCTGCCGGGTGACCGGCGCGGCTACGTGCGCGCGCGCGGGCGCGTGGTGCGCCACACGCTGCTGCTGCTGCTCACCACGTCGGCGGCGCAGGCGGCCGGCGTGCTGTACGCGCAGCCCGGCGAGCGCCGCACACCGCACGTCGCCGCGCTCTCCGTGGCCGCGCTTGCTAATGTACGACTCCTACATCATTATTTTACTTTACGGCCCTTGTCCAAAACACACTAACATTATTATGAATGTAATCAAATGTTAGATTTATCACCATCATCAGCCGTAAGACATCCACTATTGAACAAAGGCCTTACCATATTGTTTTATCTGTTTTCTCACCAAATAGTAATGCTTAGCCTCTCTTTCCTTGATTGAAGAACCAGCTATGTTGTATTTTGATACTATTGTCTATTGCATACAAATGTCATTACAAATAATATACAATCTATACAAAGTATCATAAATAAAACCCAAAACTTAACTACACTGTGCACTTCATTTTTCAGGGTCTAGCGATGCTAATATGCTACGTGATCCAAGACGATGAGTGTTTGCAGGCAGCACGTCGCCTCCTCACGCTGTCTTCAAACAGGGAGTGGCAGGAGTCACCTGCCGGAGACACCTCACTTAGTTGTAAGTGCACAGTACCTGTTATCGTAATTATTATTGACGATGTCTTTTCTGGTAGCAAATTAATACTGAATTTTCTAAATAAACCTATTGGGGCTAGTACAAAATCAATACCTTAATTAATCTGATAGTTGACAGGGTATGTGGAAACCGACGATCTTGTTGACAAAAATAATTAATGGTGATACAAATAGTTTGTTCAAAAATTATTTTAACGATTAACTTAGTTAAGCCTGATAATGAATATGCTATAAACTAATGTGTCCCTCTTTCAGTATACATAAAGCAAGGCGGCGAGGTGGAGAGCCGCGGCGGCGCAGGCGCGCTGGAGACGTCCTCGTCCCCAACCTCCCCCGCCTCCTCCTACTGGAGGGCGCCATCGCTCGAGAGCCCCGCCAGGATGCACAGGTCACTATCAAACTAATACACATACAGTATGTACTAATACATTGGGAAATATTTAAAATTTACCTTTAAACTCTCCAAAGTTACACATGTGGACAGATAAGTAAGACATCTATAAAAGCATAATCATGTGCAACAAAGTTGTCGATAGTTGAGAAACTTCCTTAAAAATAGTATTTAAATTGTTTTGTCACTAATGTATCAAGATCTACCTGAGCTCAGCTCTACTCAGCATTTCAAGGTAAACATGGGCCTTGCCCAAGCTTAAACCTTTTGCTAAACAGTTGCAATTGTACAATATCTAATTACTTAATTAAACCTGCGATCATAATGACATAGTCCATATATTAATTTCAGGAGGCAATCGAACCCGGACTGTCGAGCCGACATCGTTCGGTGTGTAGAGTATAAGGACGCGCTGTTGTCACCGAACCGGTACGACACGCACGCCGTCTGTGATCTCATTCCTACAGGTAATACAGTTTCTTTGGTCTTAAAGTAACTTTGTACTAACTTTCAAATCATAAACTAAATTTGATAAAAATATCAAATCTCCATAATTTTTCTTAACAATAGTGACTAGATGAATGGAAATTATAATGTGTTTCCCCTTAGGCGGCGGTCGAGGCGGCGCGGGGGAGGGCGAGTACATGGCGCGCGTGTGCCTGGAGCTGGGCGTGCTGGCCGCGCCCGCCGCAGCCGCCGCGCCTGCGCCTGCGCCGCTGCTCACCTGCTCCGTGGACTTCGAGCCCTACACGCATAGGAGGTTCGATACCGCCAAGGTAGCTTTTAGTACCTTACCTTACTGACCGCTAACATCACTATTAATTCCACATGTACCATATTAACCAAATCCTTTTGCTTCATATAACACTATAATAATTTCCCTGCCGTTAGTTTACTAAATATGGAGCTCCAACCAGAGGTGAAATAAAGAGCTCTTAAATGTCGCTGGCATTACATACAATACTTCTACATGTATCTGGGGAGTTTGAGTCATATTGCTGCTTTTGTAACCATATAAATGCAATTATTATGTTTCTGCTTGCAATCAATAAGCCATAAGCTTCAAGTAGTTTCATCATCATCAGCCGGAAGACGTCCACTGCTGGACAAAACCCTCCCCCTTAGAACGCCACAATGAACGACAACTTTCCATTTGCATCCACCGGTTGCCCGCAACTCTGACGATATCGTCGGTGGGAGGCCTGCGAACGCTGCGTCAAGTAGTTTGTATATTTAGAATTCAACTAAACTGAAGCCTCAATCAACAGGAAAGCTGCACAATCTGCGTGCAGTCAAACCCTGATGTGTCCAAGATCCCATCTCCTCCCATCAAGAGCTGCCTCAAGAAGAGCAAGTCCCAGTTCACGTCCAGCACCTCGCTGCCGTCCATCCACCATGACTGCAGAGACGAGCTCAAGAAGTCAGACATAGAACAAGTCAACAGAGAATGGAACAGAGCCTACAATAGCCCAGACACTGACAAAATGCTCAACAAAATCTCAAACGACCTGGATTTTTTACTCAACAGGACTCAATCCAGTAAAAACAGTCTAGACCAAATAGAAGAAGCGCCCACTTAGGAGTGAGTTATTAAGTTAGTTTTAAGGGAACTAATAACACGGAAACAGTGGTGCAATATGCCAAATCTAGATAAGCGAATGTACATATTGTGTGGATATAATCTATAATAAACTAGGTATTATCGTTTTGTAATCTACTTCTGTAAAGACAATGAAGTGAAAGTGGCTGTAATTATGTGTTTATTGTTATAAACATTGTATATATTTTATAGTGATTGAATAATTGTGCATTGCACAATCTTATAAGTATTAATTTGTTGAATAATTTAAGGTAAATTTTTGGCCATGTTCGGTCAATGTTCACAAAACTGTACAACGAACGGATAGGAGTCGAAATAATTTCTCAAACTTCTCCATTTATTATTTCATCTTCTAAATCGACAAATATTTTATTCCATATATCAGTACTGATGCAGATATTAACCACATGTACCAGTAAAGTACCAATATTTATATCACTAGATCTGACCATTGTAAACCGAACCCATAGTCAATGATAGCGTAAACACAATATTATAAAAAATAAGTAGCGAATTTTGTAAGAAATGTGCAATATCTAAGAAATATATCTGTACAAAATGTGATAACGTTCAACCCTGTATTGTTATATCAGAATATACCTTAAGAATTAGTAAAAAAAACCCATTCAAAGTAAATGTGATAAGATTTTGAACATGAAACATTATTTAACAGTTTGGTTGTCACAGTTGTGAAAGAATTTTATTGCACAAACTTGAACAAATAACGTATACGTAAGAACCATTCCCTTTTAAATAACGTTTTTATGTAAAAATATATTAGTCACTAACATAGTTTATGGACTCCCTAAAACATCACAATTGGGCAGACCTTTCAGTAATACTAACATCACTATTTAACATTTTAATTTAAATACGGTTTGAGTTAGTTTTTATACACAGATACTACAGATACGACTACACCACATTATTCGTAGTAATATTTTTAATTAAGATAAGTAATAATATTTTTAAGTTCATTTGATACGAAGTTCATCGCATTGCAGTCAATTTTAATTTTGAGCAGAGTGAATCTGGAGGTCAAAATTGAGAAAAATATGTTTATATTATATATAAAAATAGATGAAAATATATGAGTCGAATGTTAGTGGAGAATCGGGAATGGGAAGATCTCGGCGAACATACTTAGTTCATATCGGAGATGTTCTGAAAAAGGGTGAGGTACTCTTAACCGAAAAGCATGTAAGAGGAATGTGATGCGAGTGAATGAGGCGAAAGAAGTATCCCAAGATGCAAATGGAATAAGCAAATGCAATCTAATATGCAAATGAAAATCCGTAGTTTCCCTCTGGGAAACACGCGTAACTTTAGTAATAAGTATTAATTTTCATTCATGATGAGAATAAACTAAGACAATATTATAACATTATAAAAAAATTGCTATCAGCGATCAAACAGAGTTGAGCTAAGTTTTGTTCCTTGGCCATGAAAACATGGGCATGGCACTGTTCAGTGCACAAGATATAAAAAAGTGTTGCACAAAATGCACATGCAATGCACAAGCACATAGGCTTGAAATATTATTCCCAGTTTATTTAATGTTTTTTTTATGAAATCTTTCTTTTTTCAAGAATTGTCTCAAATTTTGATAACATCACATTATTTATACACAAAACAGGGAGTAGTACGGGGAGTCCAAACCTTGTTATCATGTTACAATAGTACATGTAAGTTACCAATATTAACATAGTAGGATGTGTAAATAACATGTACATAGTAACGTAAGATTCTAAACGAATTATATTTTATGTTAAATCGGGTACAATATATTTTTATTTACAAATAAATTTTTTACTATTGATTTTTGTGTTTTACTTGTTCTGCAACAAAGCCCGTAAAGTATGAAGAGAACATTGGAAATTACCCTTTAACATTTAACCAAATCGTATATGATTTGGTTATTATAAGATTGAGACATCACTATGTAATATGGGTGACCGTTTTCACATGTCTTGACCCTTCCGTGCTTCCGAAGGCACGTTAAGCCGTTGGTCCTGCGGCTGATCTCTCTCCGGTCGCGTCGGTCTTCCGTCCCATCGGACTATGAGAGTGAGGGAATAGGGAGGGCACCTGTGTTTGCGCGCACACTTGTGCTCTATAATATCTCCTGCGTAGTTGGCTCGTCTCAGATGACATAACTGCCCCCTTACCCATGAACTCTTAAAGCAGGGCAGTTTAAGACGTGAAAGCGAGACACCGCTACGTGTAGTGTATTGCGGCGTCTCGCATCCACAACGTAAACTGTCCTGCTTTAAAGATCATGTTAAGGGAGCTGATGACTTTATAAACGATAATACCTACCTTATCTTAAATCCTTCTTAAGCCTACTTATATCTCTATTCCTTGACATGCTAACGACACTGAGTGTTACAATTTAATGTTTGCATTACTTTTTTTATTATTTGATTTATTATATGTACCTATAGATTAGGTGAGCCCGCGGTTTCCTACACACGTAGTAGGTAGACACGTAGCGCCAACTTTAGTCTTGGAAAACGAGCCCTGTAGGTACTATATTTATTTCTTAAGTCACCCCCACACTGGGAATTCTTTTTCAGTATTTTTCTAGGCGGAAAGTTCTTATATATTACACGGGTTATCATAAAATAAAACACAAATGAAACGAGTAATAAAATATGATTTATTAAAGCTCAACTAGCATAAATAAATAAAAGAAGTAAATAAAAAATAAAAGCATACACTAATCGGCAAACGATAGCAATAACAATTGTTCGCTATTATACAATTTTGACACACTCTATACAACGAATTTATACATAAATGTACAGTGACTTATTACATTGCACGTCCAACTATATTTTGAAAACAGGTTTTATTAAAAATCACATGCAAAACAACGATTATTTAAAGACGCGACCAGATATTGCAAATGTCTTGCTAGATTCCTCTAAAGTCAAAGACAAAGCACGCGCTGCCTCGCTCTGGTGCACTTACGAGCATAATAGTACTGCAGCAATAGTACAGCATTCGTCTGTGAGCACGCATTGCAACGTCTGACCGCGACTTTACACCATTTACGTCTTATATCTAAGTCATATACAAGACTAGATATACATATACATACATTTTTAATGTAAATTAGACTTTAACATGATCTCTATACAATATTCGTATTTATATGAATGAGGCCCGATACTTAAACGAAACAAATATAACTTACAAGGGTTATATCTTAAAAGCTAATAATTACATAGTTTTAACAGCCAGATATTATCAGAAATATGAACTAATACTTAAACTAAAAGATTTCCAAAATCCAAGATTTGACATAACTTTTATTTAAAACAGAGAGTTTACAGTGACGCAACTAGATTTAATAAAATGTAATGTAAAATCTTGAATTTGCGAAAGCCAAAAAATAGCAATGCGTATTATTTATAGTAACATAGTTGTCTACATTGATTTAATTAAAACAAATGATATTAGCACCAGTTTTATAAAGTGAACGAGCCACGATGTTGATACTGTCATTATTCATATTTTACAGTTTTCAGACCAGCCCCCTTACCATGAGCTCTTAAAAGCGGGAGCGGTTGCTTTAAGAGTTCATGGTATGGAGCCAGGACCTTGGTACATTTGTGTTGTTGCTATTGATGCAGCATTGTACAATACTTAGGTACTTTCAAGTCAAATATTTATTAAAGTACGAAGAAAACATTAATATGAATAGTAACAATAAACGACTCATTTTCCTTTACTATTGTAAGTGTTTCGTATAAAGTTAATGAAAATATTTATATTATGATGAATGCAAATTTATGTATTATAACATCAGCTGCCTTCCAGTGAGCTTTTTATGATCCACCTATACCTGACGAAAACGATCATCGACAAACAAAACAGATAATATAATAATTTAAACAACTTCAGTTCAGTTCGGCTCCCGACTCTGCCTCGTAACCAGCTCATGAATAAGGGCTCCGTTCGAGTACGAAACTAGTCGGGCATTCCCGAATACACACGTGAATATAACCGGAATATATAGTAAATTACATGGATAACACTCACAAAAGTTATTCCAGTAAAATTTAAATAGAATTGTTATATAAATTAGATATAATTAATACTTATTGACACATTTTGTTATTGGGGGTCAATCCTTAAGAAATATTGTTGTCGATAAATCGTGTCACTTCAGTCTAGTAAATATCAGCTGGCAATGTATCGTGATAACTTTACATTAAAATTATGGACAATTAGAGAAGCCAAGTTAATCCACTCGAACCTTACAATTAGCAGCTACGTTACATTAGCTACACAAGGCACTGACATCGTAAAATTTACTTGCGACGTACACTTAATAGATTACTCGTAATTACAATATAATAGTATTTTTTGAAAGTCTACGTTTAGCATATTTTGGACCTTATTCTCGATGACAATTATTTTTTTATTTCGTTAGTATGTTTAAAAAGAAAATCTGTATCTGTATTTATAGCCTTATTATTTGTTATCTGCTTATATATCTTTGCAACTACTTGTTTTTATTTTATTATACATAAGTGCTTTAATTATGGATGATTAGAATTGGCATCGAAAACAGTACAGGACAAAGTGTAGCCTTGCAGTGAGGTAAAAATATACATTCTTAATCAAAATCAGTCCCCTTAAAAGCATAATCTTAAAAGAAGTAACATTGTCTTGACGAATTTTGTTTACAGGGCAATAATAAAAGGAAAAAACAAAGCTGACTTTTGTTTAAAGTTCTTTACCTAATAGGGAATGGAATAGCAATGATACAAAAAAGATTAGAACTATTAAGGACATAATTATCCTACCCTGACGTAAGTAAGGCTACACTTACATACCCAGATAATTAATGACATACCTACATTTGGCATACAATAAATATGTCGCGTCACCAAACCTGTGGTCCAACTATATATTCAACCAACTTTCATGAATTTATATTTGTCAGAGTTTAAACCGCCTGTCGGCCCCTGACATGGCTTTACACACCGTTGAAAAATCTCTCAGGTGTACCGGTCTCCTCACGATGTTTTCTTTCACCGTTTTTAGCAACTGATAACTATACAATACGATATTTATTTACAATATATCAAAAGGATTTATATTTTGTGACTGGTGGGGTACAGTATTGGAAGTTACATGGTTATATTTATTTGCATACAATTTTGTTTGAAATTGCGCGCGAGTTGTATGATGACAGGGTACATTGCAGATACTATTATGACGTCATACATGTTACGATAGATACATAGTTATTAATATACGTATATCGTTCATATTGGCCTACTTTTTATTATTAAGTAGGACAGTTTCTCTTATATATTATGCTACCTACACAAATGTAACAACATCGCGCTAGAGCAGGTAAGAAATGGGTCTATTATAGTAATCAGCCCCCTTACCATGAACTCTTAAAGCAGGATAGTTTACGATGTGGAATGGATGCGGCGTCTCGCTTCCACAATGTAAACTGCTCTGTTTTAAGAGTTCATGGTATGGCAGGTGCGATAAGGACCTGGCTTACTGCGAATTACTTAAAAATATTACACAGTAAGCCAACTGTTTCTAGAAGATTCTAGACAGATAGACCATCTATATCTCTATTAATTATTAACTTGAATAACGTATATTACATGAGCTTCACATCGGAACTATAAACAGTTATTACATACATTTAAACTATAAATAATATAACATACAGCTTTACGACTAAGTTATTTATGTTATTACTTGGTTTCTCTCAAAACTGTAAGCTCAACAAACACGTACAAATATTTAGTGCCTCAAGAGCTAACTTTACGCTAAGTATAACTGATATAGGGACGTTTGTTTAGAATTTGATGACATGTGACTTATTCAATGATTTTTAAATTAAATGTTAATACATAACAAGATTATAAGATTCGAAAAGTGAGATGGTAAGTTGATTTGAAAGGAAAGTTTTAGTCGTTGTAAAGACAATTGCTCTCGCGTCCCAGAAAGATATTGTATGTATTTAACTAATTTCAAATTGAAGGGCCTTTTGCGCTATACATAAGTCTGTAAGTTATCTGTGTGATTATTTTGTTCCATCATTATTTAATTAAGTTATTGTATATACACATAAAAAATAATATTATTATTTTAATTCGGTCACATGTTTCCAAACTCACACATTATAACATTATTGATATATGTATTAAATATTAATATAATAACATCGTATTATTATGTTTTATAATTATATCACGTTTAGACGATGAGTCGCGTGAGGCTGAGATTTCTTAGTCGTAGTAAGTTTGTATTTAGGTTTAGAAATAATGTAATTTACTGAATTATTTGTTGATACTCTCGGAATAATTAAAAGTTTTACTTTAATCGTATATTTGTTACACACAGATATTGGAAAAGCGAATAAATTATTTTGATTTTGCCTTAAAATATAATGACAGTATTTTTAAAAATAAATTTCTAGCTTCCGTCCGCGACTTCAAATTTTATCGTGTTTTCACTAACTTCAAATCAGTTCAGTTGTGATATAAGATAAGGTCACAGATACTGAGGAAGTTTCTTTCATGTTTATTATTAAGAATAAACAAATCTTCATGTTGCTAACATCATACTTCTATTATAGTAGAACTCATTAAACTTATATTCCAAGAGCTATCAACTAACATATACATACATAGCTACGTAGTGTCACTACATCAAGACGGTTTAAGATAACCTTTATGTAACCAAGACAATAGTAAATGATAATGAGCATTGGAGCAGTGTTTTACAATCAGTTGTTAACCACGCTTATTTGAAGTTTACATGGCTATTAGAAGACAGTGAAAATTAACTTAAAAAGTTATTCGATTTTATTCGGATTATACGGCATTTTAGAAATTAAAGCAGATATTATGACCGCTTTAAAGCAAAGACAAAGTTTATAAAGGTTTCTTTCTTCGCTTGAAAGTTAGAAAACGTTTAACGTAAAATTTACTTGTAAACGATGCTAAAATGCCTTAATCACGCAATCCCTAAAACAAACGCAATCTTATCTCAAGTAATTATAGATCAATATTCGATACTATTTAAGTAGGTCAATTATTATTGTTTCGGAAATACAAAAACAAAGCAATAATCTTACGTTATACAAAATGAAACTGCTATTTTAAAGGGTCCAGAAGTAACGACACTAGATTTTAAGCAGGTATCCAGAAATATACATGATTTAGGTCTTATTGTTAAGTAGTATTGTTAAATGCAGGCCAATTATCGTATAAAAAACATTGCTGCAGCCCCCTTAGACAAGTGGCAAAACACTTGACGATTAGAAATCAACTAGAATGAAAAATATATGGGTTATGAAACATAAGCGTTTTGCCACTTGTCTATGGGGGCTGGAGCAATGTCTCAATGTCTCTGAATTAATTATGACATTAATGTGTCAAATTGTGATTGGACGCATGCAAGACTGAACGAAAATTGACGTTTAAAATTACGTGAATCGGTCTGCTGAGCTTGCCAATGCGTATAGGGTTATTGGGGTCTATTATTGTGCCTAACTAAAACAAACAGAAAGGAAGGCGTGAATTATTAACTATACCCAGAGTATCAATTTAAAATATTTATAATCTAATGCCAACACGTAGTCTTGCGCCTCACATCAACTGTTCCCAGTCATATAATATCACTTATCCCTCACGACTGACTCACCGGCTGTACTTGAGTGTTCAGTGCGTCCGCGACACGCGACACGATCGCACGACGCGACCGTTGCCGTGACCGCGACCACCGACCGCTGTGACGTCACAGCGCAGGCGCGTCGCGTTTATTGGAACCGCGCATACCTGGAATGAGATTATGTTGATAAGTATATTTATTTGGCAGTTGGGTGACATGGGTAGGGTAAATGTTTTCTTTCTGCACCTTTACGTCCTTTACCAAATACAATTATGCCTATAGCAATCGGTGCGTTGATATAATTATATAACATCACTGATACTATGGTTTATAATACATAGTTTAAAAATCAGTATACCTATTGCAAAAACACTACACCGAATTAATTACTTAAGATTTCTCGTAGTATTATGAATATAAAGTGAAATAGTTGTGCATATACATATGTACATATAAAATCTGTAACATTATCAAGAAACCGTAACTCAAGTGGGCGCGGATGATATATCAATAATATAATATAATAATATCTATCACATAATTAAATAACACGTTGTTATAGAACTAAAGATAATGGAACGCTCAGTGCAACATCGTGACGTGACGTAGGTAATTACAACTTTTTTAAATTAATACCAATATTTAACTTAATAATAAAAAAAGATCTTTAAGACTTCTATTAATTAATTCTAATTATATTAATTTAGGACTTATAAATGGGTGAGAAAGCATATCGCAAGGCAGCGAAATTAAATTCATTAAGTTCAGAGATCAAGAGTGAGTGGAATAGGAATTAACTCCCATTTTTAGTCTTTAAGCCATGGCAATGGGCAATCAATTTCACAACACATACAAATGACACATGTAAGCTTCCTTATAAATATATTGTATTCAGTCCTTTTCAACTCTGCTTTAGAAATAAATATGGAATTCGTTTCTGTAAATCGTGGGATTAAGAAAACAATTCCGATTCGTAGCCAGAAAAGTGACGTAGGAGTATGACGTGCGTCGTAGGAGGGACGTACCCTATGTGGGCTCGATATAATTATGATACGTAAAAGTGCTCCCCACTTATTGTATTCTTGTATATGTAATACTCCTGATATAGGAGAATACCTCAGCCTATCTCTTCTGAGATAACAGGCGTGATCGTTTGTCTGTATGCCGATATTTCCACAAAATCTAAGTTTCTAAAATTCAATTCATCGTAAATTTTGACATGTGCGCGTGACTGTACACAATTTAAACTTAAACACGATCTACATTTTAACATCCGAAGTGCACGTTCATATAAAATTGGCACATACCTACTCGAAACCAAAACTGATCATAAAATGAAACGATCTAGAATTATGTTCTATAGGTTTCTAAAAAACCACAATGACGTCAGAGACGTGTATATTGCAATAAAAACATGTTCAAAGGCTATCCCACATAGATGTTAACACATATTTTGGGACGTAAAACTGATGGGCAGCGGGAGAGCTGTCATTGAAAACATAAAATTGTTTGTTAGTGTAAACTGAGTCAGAATATATTTTGAGTCTGAAATCGTTATGTACCCACTGGAAAGGTGTTGGTATATTTCTATAGTAAATAAACAAAATTATTAGAAGGATCATCATCATCAGCCGGAAGACGTCCACTGTTGAAGGCCTCCCGGCGTCAATTGCAATTTGCATTTGACATTAGAAGGATAATTCACGTACTTTTAAACGACAAATTCGATTCTGCCTCGTATATGACAATTATCACTTACGACTTAAAACTATTTGAAACCTACCTACTCTAAAAACTCTCTACGGGAAATTACGGTTATACGCGTGTGTGATTTGACAATTTTCTTCTCATATCATTTTTAACATATCATATTCTTGTCATTAAAACAAGAAAGACAACTACGCAACTAGCTGTATTTGTTTTAAAACAATGATAATACATTGCTTAATCATTATAAATTATAATTACAAAGTAAGTAATAAATACACAGTCAACCCAAAATAATTTTGCAAACATACGATTGCCAACATATTTATCGCCCGTTGCCGATTAAAATTCGTTGCTTTATTATTAAAGTATGACACTAACTCATTTGGTAAGACCTGCGCGAAAAATCAGCGAAGGTTGTGGGTTCAAATACAATCAAATCAATATCAATTTTCAAATTTCCTTCTTAACCTAAGATAAGTTCATTATACTGCCACCTTACCATGATCTAAAAATGTATGACAGACCAGCCCCCTGCTGCCACTAACCACATCGTTTATCATTATCAATTTGTCTCGATAGACTAAAAAAAAAACAATTCTAACATATTAACCTTTTTAGTTTTAAACATAAGTGACATTACACGTGTAAACGAACTCATTGCTCGTCGCCTTCCTTTGCCTATGACGTCACATCGATGACCTATTTAATGCTAGAGGTCTCCAGACGTGGACAGACAGGATATTAACTACGAACTCAAGATGGGAGCTGCAGTAACCTACATACAGGCAGAAGGGGAAATTCTTGTAAAATAAATGTTAGATACTATAGACTTTCGACCTAGTCGTATGTAAATATCTCATTCAGTTTTTTTTTTTTCACACTTTTCACCTTTACAATAATTTGAACCTCTTTTAACATATGTTTATCTAGGTCTAATGTTAGAAAGGGCTATGTATTGTCTTTATCTTTTAACCGTATTAAATGGAACCACTTCTGGTACTCGAAATCTATTGTTAATAGCATCATAATAAATGTAATCTTTAAAACACTAATCAGCCTCTTGATAACGATTACCACGGAAGCATTATTCAATATCATGTCACAATATCAAGACAAAAATCTCAAACAAAGATATTGCACATCCCTTAAAGATTCAAAGACATTTCAGTTGTCTGTTCACGTCTAGTTAAGACTGATTGGTGCATGAGTACTTGTACTAATTTATGCACTCATTGGCCCTGAACCTCCATTATCGCTATCAATATTAGTATCAGTGCTATCTGCTACTGTACGGCATGGAAGGCGACAATTTAAAACATCGTTTTAGGATCTTCCAGGGATAACAATAAGAATCGTAAAATCACAAAATGTGACAATGATATTGAGAATTCATAAAATATTATTTTTATAGATTATTTAAATATTATCTCTTCAATTCATAAATATGACAATGTTCAGGTTTGAAATTCCCACTCTATGAATATTGGAGGAATTGTATATTATGATCTACTGAATTCGGAAAATGGTTCAGATGCAGAATTACTCAATGTAACCAATTTAGGCCTGCAGTTCAGTACTTATACAATACCAGTCTACACCACAGCATGGCCAATTGCTATGTACCTAACGCCATGAAAAAGAAGAAGTATAAAATAGTGTCTACGTATACCTGCGCTGCCTCGGCCGCTACAACTGGAAAAGGTCGTCGTGGGCACGCTCCAGGCGTCTGAGCGAGGTGTCGACGCGCCGGCCTTGGGTGAGCCCCACCGGCGGCGGCGGCAGCGGCGGCGGTATTACTTCATTGTACGACGTGGACGCGCCCATGGATGCCGACTGCCGGAGGCGGGCCGTCGGCCGGTGCCGGACGAAACCGTCCTCCAGGTCTTTTACAAATCTGGAAGTTAATGGTACACATAAGTGGGTGATTTTTGGTATGAGGTTTTCTACTTTGACCTGTAACAAAGATTTTTACTGAGTTCTGGCCGTAGAGAAAAATATGAAGAATACAATAACCTTCCATCACTGGAAAAGTAAGTTTAGAGAGGTAACTATCCCAGTATAAATAAAATGTAGGTGTACAGTAGTCACACAGGAGACCGAAGCCGGCTTGCCAGGATATAGAACAGCCCCCTATCATGAACTCTTAAAGGAAGGCAGTTGAAACTAATACCGTCCTACTAGGGGGGCAGAACACCTATGCGTACACCTTTGGAGGCTACAGGCGAAAAGGGTATCGGTTTCAAAAGGTCAGCTAAAATTATGACGAAATATTCCAGTTCAAATTCCCTCTTTCACGAGGCATTGTGTATCAAAACTTAGCCAACATTCTAATTACTCATCCCGTTACTAATTCGCGCAAGAAATTAAGCTGTGAATAAGCGAAACCCAAGTCACAACAGGAATTCGGAAATGACGTGAATTCGTCAACTGCAGTTACCGAATATTTGTTAAAATCGGATACTGGCAGAAAGCCAGGGTAAGGTTGAGAATATAAGAACACCCTGGATCGATACCTTGTGTTGGTGTTCACCTATAAATTAAATTGAAGGATTCGCCGAATTTATATCCTTATCGGAATATTACAATTGTAATAACATTGCAAATTGTAACCATTTACCTCGTATTTAGCCCACTACGAAATATATAATTAGTAGTTGGTAGTTTACTAAAAGGTAGGTACTGAAACTGAAATAAAAATTATTTTATAAGTATATTCCAAACGTTATATTTTGACCATTTCACCATTCAAATGTATTTTTACATTTTTCCATTTAAACTGAAACAGAATTAAGTAGCCTTAACGATACTGTAATTGGAACTAGCATCGTTTAAACTACGTAATAGAGTATTATGATGTAGACTCAAGCTAGACACAGACTAATAGATATATTATCATCCCTAGAGATGCCCGCACTTATTTACGAACTAATTAAAATATGAACCTACTTCATAGAACTGGAAATTTTTACTGGGGCGTTTATTGACCACGGCCTAGAACCCGCCGTGTGGTATCCGGCCTAGAATTGACCACCCCCTTTCCTCCCGCGGGTGTCGTAAGAGGCGACGAAATTCAGAAGATGGGCAGCAGCGTCTTCTTTAACTTGACCACCAACACTGCGATCCCCAAGCCGCTTGCCAAGCGTGGGGATTATGGCAACCCCCCCCCCCCCCTTCTAAAAGGGGAGGCCTTTGTTCAACAGTGGACATCTATCGGCTGTTGATGATGATGATGATGATTCGGCCAATCTTCCAGAGAGCTGAAATTTGACTGATGGCCTACTTATGACGATCAAAAAGTGGTAATTAAAAGACAAAACGGGCTGCCTATGTATAATTATAACCAACAATACTTTCTACACCCCGACATAAATGTAAATGATAAGATCACGTAATAAAAATAATAACCTATTACGTATCTTTAATAATCTCATGCCATTGCCTAATAAGGATAGAACACACAATGATCATCTACCAGGAATCTTACTAAGGAGGTTTAATAGCCATATCCTCGCGTCGATACACGCATGATAGTGAATATCCGGCCAGGGGATCAAACAGTGAGCTAGCCCACACAAAGGATCTTATTTTTAGAAGTACTTGGCGGAATAAACCCGACTGCACAATTGACACAGACAAACTAACAACTTTAAAGAAACCTAGCCTTTATTACAAGGATAGAAGATTTATTTTCGGTTGATGTTTTTCGTGCGAATATGAAGGGCACGCTGTTGTTAGCTTTAGTTATTAGTTTTTGTTGTTTGTGCTGTGATAGCGTACAATATGCGAGCAATGGATGAAAAAACTGACAATAGAACACGGCTTTCCTATATAACGTACGGGTTGAATATATTTTTATTTAATCGTCGATATTGGAGATAGGTAGGTTCCTATTTCAGAAACTGAGTTTCTATTACATGTCTAAGTTAAAACCGTTCTTGGCTCTCGATGTTATGGTACGTAGTTAATGATAATGAGAAATTAGGAATGCCCAAACCCTCTAACTCTATTAATGGTCTCCTCTTTTCTTACAGAAGTAATGCGTGTTTGTGCAAAAACTAAATTTAAAAATTCCAGTATTCTTCCTAAAATTATCGAAAGAACTACAAATGAAAAGACGTGAAGTAAGGAAGCCTAAGGTTATAATTAAATACATAAAGGTCCTGGTATTTATAACCTGTTAAAACGAATGAACTAAGAATATCTTTGACTAATTACATTCTCTTTGTTCAACGCTGGCATTTACCACCCACTTCTGCCAACGAAGCGGGTCGAAGCGAAGAATATTATATGCATATTAGAATCTGCACTAATAGCTTGCATAAAGATCTTATCAAGTACTTTAATAACAATGTAATATTATTAATAACTTACCGTGTATCAACGTTCTAAGTATAAACATGTCTGGCTATAGATCATGAGTAAATAATATAAATATACAGTATGACATGCCTATGATAAGATAACTGTTAAGTTAAGCCCTTTTGCGCACCTAGGTTGGCCAAGGTACTTCAATGTAAATACAGAAGACCTTATCAACACTAGATATATATAGTGCACACGACTCTAAATCAATGAAAAGCTTTTGAAGCGACTTTTGGTTAGTATGACACACCTTTGTTATCTGCCCCCTTAGACAAGTGGCAAAACGCTTGACGAATAGAATGATAAATTTATGGGGATGACATAATATATGTCATCGATTAGTCGAAACATTATGTCATCCCCATACATTTATCATTCTATTCGATTTCTATTCGTCAAGCGTTTTGCCAATTGTTTAAGAGGGGCATCTCCGATACAATTTTGCTATTCTCTAGGTACACCGCTGCATGTGCTACGTACATATTAGAGGCAAGGAAAATGAATTTAAAGATAATTCTTTGCCTAATTTATTGATTTTCCTTATACAACTTTTATATTTACGCCTGCGGTTTACCGGGAATTGTTCATTACGCTATTATAATCATTTTTTAATGTAACCTTTGTCATTCAATGAGTTTAAGCAATTGAAGGTGAACTAATTAAATATTAAAATAGAATCACTGATTAGCAGTTATTGCTTACGTGTCAAAATCAAGGGAACTACGTCATGCATAGAATCTTAGTTTCAAAGTTACATCAAAAGCGTCTTGCAGTGAACAATTCTTATTGCAAGCCAATTTCCCAAGAACCAAAGTTTCAAAGCAGTACATAATCGTCAATATTTGTATACGCTATCCACTGATTTAACCATATTTGACCTGTTACGTAAGTAAGGGGTGGCTTAGTATCTGGTGCGCCCCACATTACTGATAACGGTTAGGTAATGTGATTGAAGCGACTCGACTCGATTATATTGGGCATCGCTCCAACGTGCACGACGAACGACGCGACGGATCTAAGAAATTTAAATTTTTAGTTAAGTATACTTATTTAAAGTAGAACTGCATAGCAATAGACATTGGGATATGGTTATTTTACAATATCTATTCTTATTATATCGGACATTTATTCACCTTTGCATTGCACAAAACGTAATTTTCAGCCTCAAAGGATCTTAATCTAGCCAAATAACAGCTAATAGGTATAGAAGAAACATAACAAGAGAAGGATAGAGAAAATATAATTATAGTTAACGAGACGTCGACGGTCATTGACCCGACGGCAACAGAGTGTGTTATGAAAATATTTACACGCCAACTTACCATCGTTATCATTAGCTACGCACTATGTTTCAGGCCGTAGGCTGAAGTAAGATCACATAAGCGCGCCGCTTTATTTGTCTACGAATATTCTTTCTTCTATTACTATTTACATCAGTTTTTCTTCAAGACGGTAAGTCAGTTGTTCATGTTGTAAAATAGTTACGAAACTTACTGACCTAAGTCCAATCTTGTGTAGTTCGCGAACGAACTGTTCGTAAGACCGCTCCCACAGACGAACTACGCGAACTAGTTCTCAGATCTCTCGCTCTTATGCTCTTAAAAGTAAGACAACAAAGACCGAACCAATGAGCGAGCGATCTGCCTTCCTCTGATCCGAACTGGGAGCTGACGAACTAGTTCGTTTAGGAGCGGCGAACTAGACTGAGCGATCTCAGTCGCGAACTACTGTGCGCAAGTCTACCTGAGTCATGGTTTACATTAATTGGATGCGTCAACTTTTTTAACATCACGATACGTTCAACCTTGTTAGCTAAGTACCTTAAAACTCTAAATATTTCTACAACAAATGATAATACTTACATAATGTATTATTGAGTCTAGTTAGGACAAGCTGTGGGAGTAGTGAGACACATAACTTTACTGCTGACGTCACGAGATAAGACCATATACGTAGCGTGTGAATCGGGGTGCGACCTGACATTCAGTCTACCTATGAATGTCAGTAGCATTGTTCGTTCCCGTACGAAGTAGAGTGTGAGTATTACGACAACATTACGTGCATAGCTCTGTCTCTTTCATATCAGTTGCTAAATAAGAACTTCTCAATGGGAAATTTACATATTATAATAGAAAAAAATCCCCTATCGGAAACGTATTAGAGATTGCTGCTAAGTTATATTACAACAAAAAGATTCAAAACTCTTTCTCGATTGAGAAGACGATAAAAGGACTAGTCTTTCCATTGCCAGAAACCAAAAGAACGCGGAGACGGATACGCCTGATCCACGATCGTCCATGAGTGCTACCCCATCGAGCTATGAGTGTGAGCAATATATAAGCGACCAACTGTTCACAGCGTACTCTAGTCTATTATATCTCCTAGTTTCAGTTCGCAATAGCAGGCGAAACTGGAACTCAGTCAGACATTTACGTCAACAGTCGAATATGAATTAAATCAATATCGATAATCTCTAAGTCCATTTATAAACTATTGAGAAAGGTTAGTGACGCACCTAGTAAGTCTAGCTTTATTATAGCGGTATTTTCTTAGCCTCGATAACCTATCCGTACGTTACATTGTTTAAGAATCTGAGACAGGCCACAATACGCAGTGTAATCTTAGTATTGTCTGTAAACAGATTAATTGTCTTCGATGCAGTGAAAGGCAAGACTTTTCTTCTAACGACCGGCGACCTTATTACGGCTTTATCCGGGTCTTTGAAGATAGGGTTGTTGCAGAATGGGAAGAAGGTTAATTTAAGAGATATTATTCGATACAAAAGAAACATCTCTCAAGGCTACTATTGCATATTGCAATGAGATTAAAAGGAATATTATTTAAGTGATTCTCATAAACACTCTCGATTGATTCGATTACAGATTTATTAACGGTTTTCAACGGTCTATGTAAAAGCTTTCGTCTTTGAAGCAAATTACATCTTACATGAACTATATTTTAATATCCTTTCTACATTTAGGTACGCTCCGTCTAAAAACACTTTTTGCATCAGACTGTCCAAGGAGGTAAGCAATTAGGAAATAATTTAAATAAACTATCAGTATTCACTTAAATATTATAGGCTCCTATAATGTATAAAGAATCATTTAATTTTATCTCCAGTTCTCGGCGCAGAGCGGTAAAACCACAAATCGTAAATTAAACGTCTATTAATATAATCATCGTTTTATCTATCGGCTTGTCACCAGTTCACAACATCTTCGGCATACGAAAAGTAGTTATTTTAACCAATGAGGCAATGATAAATGGTTTCGTTCTAGTAATAGGGCACCTCCTCTTTTTGCAAGGTTATTAAGTCACGACAACGAACACATCCTCAAGTGCACTAATGACAAGGAACTGTAATTACCAATATGGCATAGAATAGCAGTTTCGTCACATGGCAATATTAGCCATTGGCAATATTAAAGCCATAGACGAGTAATATCACAACTAAACGATGTATTTCAGAAGAACCAAAAAATAGACATGGAAAATTAGGATTGCTGCATTGTTTTTCACGGATCAAGTTCAGTAAAAAAATGTATGGAAACCTAACCCTTATAATTTAATGAAGGTATAACAGCCAGCAGGTCGCCAATTATAGCCATTACATTTGGTCAGCGAAATTATATGTACGTAGATTCAACGAACGTAAAAACATGTGACCATTTGGAGTTTGAACACTGTGGCGAAATGGGAATGGACTCCAACGCCGAGTACTTCTCATATTGTCCACACTTCCATAACGTATGATAAATGATAACACACGACAGCTGCGTGATAAGGCCAATGACTTCGGAAGCCGTGTGACATTAAAATATTTCATGATATTCGGAATATGTAAAAATGTAATAACGTTTTGTTGGTTATAGCTTCATATCATGTTTAGGCTATGTAAACTATTTTACGAGCATATTTTAACATATGTATGTATAGATAAGTAAACAATAACAAATCAATCAATCAATCAATATATTTATTTGTGAACATAGGTAACAAAAAGGTCTTAAAAGTATACAAGTAGGAGCTCTATGTTCTACCAATGGAATTGGTGAACAAATAATAGTTTTAATAAAGTATGGAGTTTATACAATAAAAATATGAATTATTAAATGCAGGAGATAAACTGTAATTAATAATTATACATGTTATCAATTTTATCATTTAAAAATATCTCAACTGAGTAATATGTTTTATCTATTAGAAAGGAAATCAATTTGCGTTTAAAAATACGGATATCCTGTTCATTTCTTATACATTTAGGTAGCTTATTATAAATTTTTGGAGCCATTGCAAAAATACTGTTCCTGTATAATGTAGTTTTAGATCGTATAACATGTAACTGGTCACAACGACGTTGACTGGTTACTTGGTCAAATTTAATTAAATTATTTTTAACGAACATAGTTGTTTCGTAAATGTATAAAGACGGCATCGTTAATATTTTCATATTTTTGAAGTACGTGTAGCAACTATCGGTAGTTTGCAGATTACAGATAGCTCTAATGCACCTTTTTTGACACTTGAATACCATTTCTTTACCTGTTGCGTTTCCCCAAAACATAATTCCGTACCTCAATGTTGACGCTACTAAGCCATGATATGCCGTTAAAACTGTTTTTCGGTTTGCCGTTTTATTTAACATATGTAGAGCATAGGAGTATTGATTTAGTTTATTACATACTTTGTCTATATGCACATTCCATTTTAGCGTGTTTTCTATATTTAATCCAAGAAATTTTGTTACATTTGTCTCATTAATAATTTTACCGTTATATTCAATATTCAAATTCAAATTTTGATTTAGTCGTTGTTGAAATTTCATAATTACTGTTTTGTCTAAATTTATAACCAGATTATTATTTTGTAACCAATTCACAACCGATTCAATGTTAGAATTAATATCAGCCTCCAGTGTTTGTAAATTGTCACTATTAAAAAGTAGGGTACTATCATCTGCAAACATTGTCATAGGATAAGTTGATGATGTTGGGAAATCGTTTATGTAAATAATAAATAAAGTCGGACCAAGTACGCTGCCCTGCGGTACTCCATAGGTTACAGTTCTTCGGTTAGACTTATAAATTATTTCGTTATTTTTACAAATTCTACTAATGATTGTTAATTGCTGTCTGTTGTGAAGGTATGATTCAATTAAGCTCGACACATTTCCTCTTATCCCGTAAGCGTTTAGTTTATTTATAAGTATTTTGTGATCTACGCGATCGAATGCTTTTGACATGTCCATGTAAAGTGCAATAGCTGGTAATCTCTTAGTGTCAAGTGTCGCTGATGCTAAACATGACCCGATACTAGTAAGACTGTTCATATAACACTTCGAGATATTTTTTTTCTATTTTTATTTATGGATTTAAGTACACATTTGTGACTATGTCAATCCCATTGTAAGAAAGAAAGAAATAATTTATTTGTCAGAATATAGAACTACAATTAGTAACTTAAACGTAGGTATTACTAAACTAATTTTGCTCATTAAACATGATAATATTAACTAATTATTAACTAAAAATGAACACAATAGTTTTGCTGCATCAGTAATGGGTTCAGCTAAGATTCCATGAAACCAACCCACGTCCATTGCTGACAACTTTAATGCTTTACAAAGAGCTTTCCTTCTGCTAGCATATCGGACACACTCCACCAGCGCATGCTGTACGTCCTCTACACTTCGGGATATTGATGGTGATTTATCATCGGATAAAATTCGGTCCAGTTTTTATATTGTCGATCCACTCTTTGAAAGGCTTATACAAGGATGGATGAAAGTCGTTTAAGAAAATAGTGTAGCAGATAATAGCTAATGATAACAATTATAAAGGTTATAAACTAAACACACAAATGTATCACGCTGTGCTATAAGTATACTACTACTACATATATAGTACTAATATTATAAATCAAATAAATACACGAATACATCACAGAACTTAATAGGATCAAGGATGTCCTTGTCAATATCACAAGATCACGTCATGAGATAAGTTTACACGCAATCGTGCTAACATTGCATTTGCAAACGTCAAACATTTCTGCCAGTCCGTCACTTCAAAGGCTGAGATGAAAGCGAATAACATTAAGCCTATAGAACCCGTAAATAATTTTCTGAGAACCACACTGAAAGTTTTGCATATCTGAATTTCAATCCATACGCTATTTCTGCATTTCTGGATTACAATCCTTACGCTTATCCGAATATAAATGGGAAAGGAGCTCCCTCCGTAAATACCAAAGTAATACACAGACACATATAGAGTACCATAGTACTTAGGTACCAGTGTCCAAAAAAACTGTGTATTATACTGTGTACTGCTACTAATACTATGAACCTAATTAACAGGAAATAAACCACATAATATTATTTATATATTAGAGTTCCGTTCGTTTCTGTTGTGGTTTGTCACGACTACACCATGAACCAGCGATCGATGTTACATACTTTTGTTCTGTATTCTGAGTTCATCATCAGCCGAAAGACGTCCACTGTTGAAAAAAGGCCTCCCCTCTTTTAAAAGGGCGGGGGGGTTGCCATATTCCCCACGCTTGGTAAGCGGCTTGGGGATCGCAGTATTGGTGGTCAAGTTACAGAAGACGCTGCTGCCCATCTTCTGGATTTTAGTCGCCTCTTACGACACCCACGGGAGGAAAGGGGGTGGTCAATTCTAGGCCGGATACCACACTGTATAAGATATTCTGAGTTACAAAGATACAAACAACCTAAACCATGGGGAACTAAGTAAAATACTTTGTAGTTGGTGGCTAGTCATTTAGGAATGACTTTGCTAATTGCTCAATGCCGAATGGAACATGAGAATAATGTGTCCATCGAGTGGAATGGCCTCTGACAAAAATGTTTCGCAGTCGGCAGTTTGAGAAACTGTCACGGCAGGCTACACTAAATAATCATGGAGTTAGTAGAACATTAATGAACAACCTATAAAATAGCTCCACTAAAAATGTGACTAGTAAGTAGTATTCCAACAGTTATCATTAGTACATTAAACAAAATGTTCTCCTGACCGAATTTCGGTCACGGCGGCCTGTCTCATTTAGGACTAGCCAACTACGCAGGAGATAACATTATAGTGCACAAGTATGCGCGCAAACACAGGTGCACTCTCTATTCCCTCACTCTCACCGTACCGACCGACACGACCGGAGAGAGATCAGACGCAGGACTAACGGCTTAACATGCCTTCCGATGCACAGTTAGTATACATAGGAAGATAATTATAGTCTATCAGACTTAACTAAGCATATATGCGAATGGGACTGTATGTGTGTTTGTTACCTCTATAAGTTAGGACTTTAACAGTTTTAATTTAATTTCACTGACCTTTCAGACAGACGAACTCGCGTTCGGAATCTATAATAAGAAATAAATTAAATAACCTGACCTATTTCAAAAGCTGTATGAACGGTTTGCTGGGTAAGTTGACCTTGAGTCACAAATATTTTACCTAAATATTCACACGATCAAAATAATGCAACTTTAATGGAAGTCGTATTTTGTAGAGATCCGGCAAGTTCTACAGAAACCGTATTATTTATACTAGTTATTTAATAATAATAATAATTTATTACATTGTTTACAAGATACAATAGCACAGAAGTGTAATACAAAAATCTAGTAAGCGGTTTAAGCTCCGTACTCCTATATAGGCTACTGAGTAACCTGTGTTTAGGAGAAACAGGATCGATCCCGGTTTTACAAGGGTGTCTCACAAAGCGCGCGACGTGATACATTAAATACGTCTATCACAGGACCTCTTCACAAGCTCATAATATATCTAATAATGTATTCGTGTTATTTTAGTCGAGATAAAGATCCGTTATCTACGTTAATCTAACACATTATCCAAAACTGACCGGATTTGTTTAAATATAGAGGAATATATAGTATCCAGTTTTGCATAATTTTATTTAGTGGCAACAGTCACTTTCAAAGGACAGATTTGGAATAGAGGAGAGGAGAACAACGTGTGGACATCAGGTGCACCCCAGGCAGTCAGCTCATGTAAGAACTTGCTGACTGTGACTGGCCATTTGTTCGCCATGGCAACAGCAGTCAACTATATTAACACTACAATAAAGAATGAAGACTAGAATTACTTTCGAATTCGTAATGGTAAGGAAGATTCTTTTCTTTCTAACATAACATAACATCACGCCTGTATTCCCCGAAGGGGTAGGCAGAGTTGAACATAGAGTACACCTACATTTCGCCAGTTATGTTGTAAGTCCCAATGTAACAGGGGGCGAGCCTATTGCCATCAACCGGGCACAAATCCTGACTCCGTGCTGCTACTAAGAATTACCTAATGGAAAACTCAGTAACACTTTGCCCGACCCGGGATTTGACCTCTTGCTCAGCAGTCGCGCTTAGCGACCACTAGACCAACGAGGCAGTATTTTATTTGAAAACAGATAAAGAGAGTTATTCACTAGTGTTACGAATGTGTTCCTGCATTTTATTTTTTCATACAAAACAGAGTAAGTATTCTTTGACAATTCAAAGAATCCTCTGACGTTAGTATTTAAATGATTTGTCATAGCAATTACTTATAATTATAACTAATTAAAACAAACAATGTCATCATGTTGAAAATATTCCGTCACAATTCTAGTCTAGCTACGTTTACCGCAAAAAAATGATGACGATAGAGCACCAATGCCAAGAAATTATACATTGCAAAGGAAATAATCTAACAACAACAGTAACCCATATTTACCTAAAACCGCTATATTTTGCATACCATAACTTTCGGAAACACAAAAAATACGCGAACGCTGACTGGTTGAATGGCATACGTAAACAAAAAGGAAGCGGCTGTCATGTGACTGCGCATAGAAAGTGTGGAACGTGCGCCAGCGCTTAACCGCGACCTTGGCTTGTTCGCGGGTAAAAACTAATCAAACGTTTTTATTAGTTGAAGGAGCTGGTCCCATGTGACTGAAATTAACGGTACAGATATACAGACATTTTTATCATTGAATAATATCTGTAAGATATTCGTTCCAGAGGACGAATTTGGTCATAATTTTGTATGGCATAGAGTTTAAAATTACAAAGTACGGTTAGAAAATTAAGAAACTATATAAAAAATTGAGTGAGTTTTTTATAAGCAGGTTCTCTGTCATCACATAAACTAACAGCATAGCAATATTTTAAAAGCCCAGTTCAGATAGTGAAAAAGCTCAATGAAAATAAATATCCAACTCGAAGTTTTTTTTTTAAATAAATTATGCCGCGGATACTAGTCAGTTCAGTACACTAGAGTAATTATTATATCTCGTTTGATAGATTATATTTATATGAAACAAACAAATTAACATTTTATACATTATGAAATACCTTGTACTTTTCAGATATACATAATAATTATGTTCATAAATATAATATAATAATTATTATGTTTACTACGCACTTTAATTTCTGTTTATATATAATTGACACTGTTAGTGTTGTTAGTTTTTAATGATAGCAGAGGTCAGACGTGTATAAATAACCCAAAAGAGAACCCAATAAGCACCACACAATTAACTTACGTATTACCCATTCGAAGATTTATGTAAAAAGTTATGAATAGTATAATTTATATAAAAAGTATCACAGAATGACGACCAGCCTCTTACCATGAACTCTTCAAGCAGCACAGTTTAAGATGTGGAAGCGAGACACCGCTACGTGCAGTGTATTGCGGTGTCTCGCTTTCACAACGTAACGTAAGGGGGCTGATTGGCACAGTGGGTAAGCGATTGGACTACTGCGTTCCGGGTTAGATTTCCGCACACGACAAAAATGTGTGTGATCCGTAGATGTTTGTCCCGAGTCTGGACGTCTTGTATTTGATATTTCATGTTTGTAAAACGCACCTACTATACAGGAGAAGTTGTTAGTGTGGGGGGACGTTCTAAAAAATAACCATTATGCCTGTTAGTTTTTTTCTTTTTGGGAACACCGTGTTATTTTGTATACAACTTCCAATATGTTATGCATTGCTAATAGTAAATGATGATTTTAATCTATAGAAACTATCGTCTTATGTAGCTTTACCCACTGATGCATTTAAAAACTGGTCTCGGCAATTTATGCATGTAGTGATCAAATTAGTACAACATAACGCAACAATCAACATATAACTGTTTCGCCATTTTTCATCTGTTTTATTTTCAACTAGCTGCGCCCCGCGGTGTTAACCGCTACATTTTTTCGGGATAAAAAGCCTATATGTTAATCCAGGGTGTCAGCTACACCATACCAAAATTTATGAAAATTGTTCCAGACGTTTGAACGTGAAGAAGTAACAAACATACTAACAAACTCTCGCCTTTATAATATTATTGTGATATTTATACCTTCTCCCTCTTATTCATAAACAAGGATAGTACCTGTATTAACTTATACCCGTAATAGGTCTCTGACATGCAAACACAGACACACAGACAGACAGTTATAATTTAATCCATGGTTTAAAATTGTAATTTTTTTGGTGTTTCAGTACCTATCTACGTGTGTAAAGTGTAGGTTTACGTAACAGTCCGTGCGCTGGCCATTGCCGCACTGACCAAGCATAAAATTCAGACCAAGATTGAATATACTACGGTATGAAAATATATTGCAGTGAGATAGTTTCTAGCCGATATATACTACCTACTTAATCCGTTTACTGGGAGAAATAACTCGGCATATATCCAGATTCTGTAGGTAAAAACTTGGTTTTATGGAACCAAGTTTTTTATAATTTATATAAATTAATAAACGCTTATTATAATTTAACAAACGTTTTCTTCATCTTATATCAAATTGATACAGTCTCTAAGCCTTGGAAGCACTAAGAGCCTAGAGGTATGACCATTGGACTGCCAAGACAAAGGTCGCAAGTTCAAACCCTGGCACCCACCAATGTCTTTTCGAAGTTTTTTAATACAAAAAGTATCAGTTACAAAAAACGGTGCAGGAAAACATAGTGAGGAAACCGGCACACCTGAGAGATTTTCCAACGGTGTGTAAAGCCAAGTCAGAGGCCTACAGGCAGTTTAAACTCTAACACCAAGTTGTTCATCAACTATACAATGAGAAGAAGTTTCTAAGTATACATTTTTTACATAGTATATGTAAAGCATAGACAGTAATTACTAAAATAAAGCATGTGCCTTTGTCTTATAGAATTATACAGTTGCTATATATATATATAATCTTCTCCTGTAAATAACATATGTACGGACTGTAGCAAAGGACCGAGTTGCTCATTATATTGCTAAAGTATTTTGCCATATACCCTTCTATTACTGATGAGAAAGAGTATGAGAATCTACAAAACAATAGCTACTACTGAATGTTACAAAAATCAATCATGGTTGCCATGACTAAAAATTGTTTGTATAATCAATACTATTACTATTGTGTCCACTTCATGAAATAGGTGCATACATAATACACAAATGCACATAAGACATAGCAGATTACAATAATTATCTGACATTCACCTATTAATATAGTATCAATAAGAATTAATCTACAAAATGAGGTTTGAATTGGATTTTAAACGTGTCATAATAACAAATGTGCATATAGTCACAGATAATATATTATTGCTTATAAATAAATAATAACAGCCTATAATTCTCCCACTGCAGGGCAAGGGCCTCATCTTGTATTGAGAAGGATTGAGCATTGGTCACCATGCTAACACACTGCGGGTTGATATTATTGCTAATACATGCATGTCAGGTCAGAAAAAGCCCCCTAATTATATAAAAACAGGCCAACCTTTTAAAATATATTATTTACTAAAATACAATTTTGAAAGAAATTTGGTGTGATTGGTGTTCTGAAATTATTGTAGTTACTCAAAACTAGAATAAATTGTTAAGATAAAGAATTAATTAATCCTATAATAAATAAAGACCTAACATATTGCCATATTTTTGTAGTATTTGATCGGTTTAATAATTAAATGATAAAGATCTTCAAAACATGCGGGTAGTATTGGTAGTTGTATAACACTAACAATAACAATCGGTTAAAATAACCACTTATTCTCATGATTGAAAAACCCCTAAGAGTGGATATTAATGTCATAAAGTAGGAGGATCTCACACATCAAGTTGTGCATATATAAATGTAACGTAAACCTTATCACAAGACCAGACTACATGCCTATGTTTGTTTACTGAACATTTAGATAAGTTTATCATAGAAACTGTTGTGGTTGGGATAAAACATTATACCTAAATTTTTAAAGCTGATGTAAGGCATTGAAGTATTTTCCAATAAACAGTAATTTTGTTGTAGGATTACATTACCGATACTAAATGATAGTTTTAAAATATTCATTATGTTAATTAATAAGTTACATATAAGTGTTACATGTTGGCAACATTTATGAATTTGTTGAAATATTTTTGTTAAAGCTTTTATAATCTGTGTAAAAATTAAAACTTTTACCAAAATAATAAGGGGCAGTACTCACTCGCTCGTCTCCTTGGTCTTCTCCACATGCTTCTTGATATCAGCAAGTGAAGAGTCCAATCTAGTAAGGAACTCATCGAAACTCTTCTTTTCATCCGGGCTACCTGGGGAAAAGTCCCCGGTAGGCATGCCCGAGATCGACGCGCGGTGATTAGGAGGTGGCAGCTCCGTCACACGTTCACCATTCTCGTAGAAAGGCGAATCTTTGGTGACAGGAATCAATAAATACTCCCGTAAAAACAAACTGTCCGACGCAAACAAACGGTTCGCCCGCCTTATCTTCTCCATCTAAAACAACCAAACGACACATATACTACACTGTCCATTCAGTACCCCAACAATTAAACCATTTAATAACACTTTTATTGCGATGTTAGTACACTTACAGTAACACCATATTTTAGAGCGATTCCTTGCAAGGTATCACCTTTTGCCATCACATGTTTGATGTATTCTTCATTTCTTTTCATGTGGTTGCAAGTACTTCCATATTTTTTAAGGGGGCGAGCTGAATCCCGAATAGATACTCTTTCATCGAAAAGACGTTCCTCCTCCATTTTTGACGTGTGTAAATGACAGCGTTGAACCAACTGAAGTTAGTTGCAGGTCGGGTGCGAATAGAGGTGCAATGACCTTTTGTTTTGATAAGCATACTTATAAAAATATTAAAAAGATAACTTTTTTTGCTACAAATAATAAGTATTTATTATTATTAACCAAAATAGTTATCGTTCAACTGTAAAATGGAATTATACAGAAATTAACTTAAAACGTTTTAAATGGTGTCTAACTATTTTAACATTTGTACGTATCCAAACATACTTTTTCATGTAAATAATTATCAAGTAATACCGCCATCTACATGGAAACGTTTGTATCATCAGTATGAATACAACAGGTACTCAACTTGTCATTTAATAAAACCAGAGATGGCAGTGCAACGTGAAGAGGATTACAGAGATTTCGATAGATGGAGCTATTTTGAATCATTCAGCACATATATCCAGGGTTTTACCGGTATTATTGAGACCAATCGAAACTCTGGGAACTTTTTAGTTCATTCAACCAAATGTGAACGCTGAACAGTGAGCAGTCGTGGTTACGTTCGTTCATTTCATTCAGTCTCACGGAACAACTGTGCGGGAGTGGTGTTGTGTTGTGTGATTCAGGATTAAATGAAATTTAAAAATTGTTATGAACTGAACACAGTTTTATTTGTAGTGTTTTGACTTTAACATTCTAATTTAATTACATTGATTATAGGATATCTATAACAGAGAAGATTTTTCTAATTTTGTATGGTTTTTGATAATTTATTAGTTTTTTATTTATGGTTTGTGTACATACACATGTGATCAATACAATACTCGCGACATTTCTTCGTTAAATGAGGTATGTATGAATGAAAATTATATTTGCCACTTATTTAGTGAATTAAAACTGTTGTATTTTGTAGTGTAGACAGCGGAGAGCTTGTTTTCCCCTGTCTGTCGCCCACCGCCCCATTGCGAAAAATATATTATCGCGAGGGTTGGCCGCGCGCACCGTACACGATTATTTTATTACTTTGGGGCTCGAGTTTTTTTAATTGTTGATGCTGTGTATACAGTTTACTTTGCGTTAAACAGTTTTTATGTTATGTGTATTATTAAATACGTACCCGCATTCGTAAAAATGTTGGATCTATTATTTTTTTATACCACGCGTTTATTTAAGGTAGACGTATTGTAGGTACTTACATAAATTAGTACATACCTGTTACATAAACTTGGTTAACATTTTAAGAGATAAAAGACAAATCTCTCGTTTATTTGAATTGCTAATTAATGCGCTATCGATATGGATCTAGGAATTATGATTCACTTGTCCTGTGACCTATTTAAGTCCCGGGGAATTGTTCTACAGACCTATTTGGACTAGTAGGTATTTATAATACAGAACCTGTGGGAGAATCATGTCAACAGAATATCTAGGTATGAAGTTCTATTATTCTATCTATCAATAAATTATTCTCGATTTAAACTTAAGCCTACCTACATACGTCGCCCTTAAGTTTACCTAGTATTGTTTTTACTGATTACATTAGTAAGTAAAGCTTTTGTTTCTGGGAATCGGGAGTTGTTTTCATCATGTGTTCCGTTGTGTAGATGCATATATCAATACTAAATAATCCTAGTTTTATCTCGTTGTTAAGGGCAGTAGTTGACACATTGATTACAAACAGAAATTGCTATCTCATAGTTACGATTTCAACCTAACTTTATAAAGAAGGTTGTAGGTAAATATCATGTTATTTTAACATTAAGTAGGTATCTTATAAAAGTAACTAGGTCTGAGTCGAGTATAAAATCAGACGCCCCACTTCATACATAAATATAAACACACCCGTATACATACAACCTACCTGATACAAATACCTCAAAAAAGGTCATGACCCCAAGCACTTATGCACCCTTGCACCAATAACACATAAAATATAAATATCAAATTCCTAACAGTTGACTCACGAAATTACAGTCCAAACAACCCCATGTTATAAAAGTAGTGTTATCAAAAAAATGCATTGAGAAAGAAAAAAAAGTGTTTGTGAGTCAGTAGAAGGAACCAGTTCCGAGTGAGTAAATCTCTCAAGATCAGCGTGTCATTATCATGTGAGTCATCGGACTAGTATCCGACCTCCGCGCCGAGGGAACTCCTATCTTTAATCTCTAGATTAGTGGGTAAGTAAATGAGCCGTAATTAACTGTCTGATGGGTCACATGTTTGTCAAATATTGATGAATATTAGGCTACTGCGCAGGTAGGTGACTTTAGGTAGAATTTGCTGTTTCTTATTGCCTCGTTAGTGTAATGGTCGCTAAGCGCGACTGCTGTGAGGTCCTGGGTCGGGCAAAGTGTTATTGAGTGTATCCCTTACATAATTCTGAATAACAGCACAGTCTGGATTTGTGCCTGGCAATAGGCTCGCCCCCTGTTACATTGGAATCTATAACTTAACTGGCAAAAATTGGGTGTACTATACGTGCACCCCTGCCACTGGCACATAACAGTAATTTTATAGTCTATTTAAAAAAATTACTCTGCAATATAACACATCTGAATATTATAACAAAACAACTTTTTTTACAACATACGAATAGCCGTAACGAATATTTCGTTGCCTTAAAGAAACGTGAATAGCTATTTTCGATCCAGACTCGGGTGTTCCATCACTTATAGCGTCAATTTATATAGTTTTGCACCTTGTATCCTAACAGCTGACTGGTTAACAAGCTTAGCTACACCACATGTTTACATCATATTTCATCGGGACTTACCGTCGTAATTTAACACTAGCCATATATTTGATATATATATTTCAAAAAAGTGCAGATATGTTACTAGCGCGCTCATTTTGATGACTCGAAGAGGGGACAATTGTAGTCTTGGGTAATATAATTATTGTCCAATTTGACATAAGACTAGTGCAGTTCGGCCTCAGAGTTCAGAACTCTTTTATCGTTCATTTTTTAAGCATACGACGTATCTATACTTTCTGACATTTCATTCACTAGCTAATTATTAAAACCCTGACAGTTGCTACTGAGAAACTACTTTGAATAAGATCGTAAACAGAAGTTTACGAATGAGTAGCTCACTCATTCGTAAACTTCTAATTTAACAAACGAGGCACTTGACACAAATTGCAATAAAAAATGTAAGTATAACTTGTTGTATAAAACCCGTTACGTATTGCGTCGATCAGCAGAACTGTTTGTTGAGTCTAGAACGTAGCTTTAAGCCTAAACGGCATTTTAGTCGATCGTGCGTCGTCACCAGTCGTCACAATCACATCACAGTCGAGTGAAACTGTAAACTATCGACTATCGGTGGCCTTAAGTCGACCATCTGACGGAGTCCTAGGCCGATGACGTCATACCGGCACCGGTACTGCGCGTACGCTGGTGATGCGTCAAACCATTCACGGATCTTTCGTTTGGTTTCCGAGAAAGATATTAGTGAATGACCGGAGTGTTGTGTTACATTTGCGTATGAGCAAACACATCGTAACTCTGCGTTGAAAGGAGGGTAATGTTGATCATAATTACTGTTGTATGGGATTTGCATTGCTATAGACATTGTGGGTTATTTCATTCTTTGTATCTGTTAACTGTACTGTCATAAGAGAAACTTCATTAACGTTCAAAAACATCAATATGAAAGTAAACCTTATGGAAGGGGCAATTTATCACGAAGCAAACATCGTAAGCCTTTTTTGGACCTAAATCCATGAATGTCCTTGTCAGATCGGAGGCAAAAAGCTCCAGAGCACACTAATACAGTCACTAGCCCCCTTATGCATAAAAAAATACAATTTTAAACCAAGGATTAAATTACACCTGTCGTTTGCATTCCAAAGAATAGAGATGTCAATAGACTTAATACGGGGTTTACTTAATGCCGGTATGATCAAGGATTATGAATAAGGTAGGGTTTAAAAAAAACCTGAAGTACTCAATAAGTTAGTATCCATAACAAACTTTGCAGTGATAAGGGCACTGCTATAGGAAAAAAACATAGTGAAGTTGTAAATCAAAGAAAACGGGTGAAGGTAGCAAGACTCGTGTTTTGCAAAGAAATTAACAACTTCTGAACAAACTATAAGTTAAATGAGATGATGGTTGTTGAAACAAGGAGGCTTGCTAAAGTAATCCGACTTTAAAACTAATCTAGTTTTTTAAGACATGCTATGAATCCTCTTTTATTGTACTTGGTTAAGAATTTCTTGTTTGTACAAATAAGAATAATTTATAAGTCTCTTTTGTGTCTACTAGTGATCCTTTTAATCCTTGTTTTTTTTTCTTAAAAATATGTGAAAGGACTTCCTTATTCTTACACACAACCAACAAGGTAGTTCAGTATCTATCCCGGCCAATCAATGGATGCAACGAGTTTTCTGAAGTTCCGAAAATCACGTAAGATATTTAAAAATGCCTTTACCTACTTATTATAATGTAGGTTCATACAATTATTCATAATTTACGCGTCATAATCAATCTAGTTGTATAAAATAATTAGTGTTAAGTTATCATTTAGGTATTTCAGTATTAAAATTGAATATCAGATTCAGTCATTTCCATACATTATATTCTACGAAAGCATGTTGGCGTATTCATATTACAAGAGAGTGCAGACGCCTCACGCCTTTATAAATAGGTGCTAGTTTTCATCGCGTAAAATCAAACACGATGTTACAAAACCAACCTGTTTGTTCTTAACGAAACCGTGAAAGAACAAAACCCGTGTTTAAGCCGAAAAAAACTAATTTAAAAGCTTCTTTCTGTTAACACATAACCTTTAAAAGAGTTTCGTCTGGTATCATAATTAGTCGAAACGTAAACATGAACACAGTTGGTATGAAAGGCTAATTGCATTTGACGAGTTGCGTGTTTATTTGAACCTTTCATCACTTGTTATCAGTCCCCTGAGGTACTTAGTTTAAACGTTCTTCCCGTGCCTACATTTTCTAGAAACTAAATATTTGTATGGATGTATCTAGCCATTAGAAAGGCGTAGCCAGTAGCTACCTACAAAAACTATACACGTTAATTAATAACACAAATAATATTCATAAAGTTAACTAGAGTATACGCATCGATAGGTAATCTAAAAAGAGATAAATATAACATCGCATCAATAATTCGATACCGTGTAATTATTTCTTGAAAGGTTAATAAAATACATAATGTTAAGACCAAGAAACCGTTAGGAAGCATGGCGGTTAACGTATTTTGTATCGCCCGGGGCAAGGGTATTGTCCTACACGAGTCGCCTATAATCTTGGCTAATATAAATGCGAAAGTCTTGTTAGTTCGTTATTCGATAGAGCTTGGAAAACGTCGGGAAACTTTGCAACGTTTCAGTTTCTTAGATTTGGGTAGCAACACTAGTAACTCGTACCTAATATGATGATTTATAATTCTCATTACTATATGTATATGAATGTTCTCACTTTGCTTTGTATGTCTACTCATATTTAGATCGATACTTTAATTAGATATGTAAATGTAAACAAGATAAAGTTCTGCCTAAAAAATAATGAATATAATAAAACCTAATCTATACCATATCTTTTTAAATGTGTAAGTAGTGGAAAATGTAGACATGTAGAATTGTAGAGCTGGGTACGTAATACGTAAATAATTAAATTTAAAGTCTTTCGATAATATTTCCGATTGTTGCTATGGCTATGCATTATGGATTTAGACTTCTTTCCCACTGTTTACCCTCCATACTCCATAACGATGCATATCAGTGCCCAACACGTTCAATGTGACATTAATTGAACATCGTGAACCTCAGTCATCAAACAACAGGAGAAAACTTAAAAATCACGAACTCCGCCACTCAGTCCTGATAACTTGTCAAAAACATGGCGGGTAAAGCCGCGCGCGCATCGCAGCGCACAAAGCTCTACAAAATAGTTGTCAGTAAGATAAAATCGCGGGTTTGTGGCCATAATAGGCATGCGACTGGGAGTGGACACGACAGTGACCCGGCCCGAGGGACTTGCCCTTACTATCACGACGTGGAAGTGACTTTATGTCACATCTTATTGTGTACTCTGCCTTATTACATTTTCATTACGAGGCACTGCGTTTTGGTCTAAGTTGATCGTTGACTTGAGTATCCGCTATTACCTATTGCTATCGTCCGCAGTTATGACACTAGATAATTACATTTACGCAATGCTATCGTCTGTTGCAGTTATGTCAATACATACTTATTGTTCATTGGTATTAGATAGATCTAAGGGCCAATAAAAGAAGATTAATCTTCGTCTTTGGCAGTGATATTTGAACTACGGATCGTTCGTTTACCTAAAGCTGTTGGTTAAGCCATCTAGTTAGTCAGAAATCCAATACCTTGACTCAATTTCTACAGTCTATGCAAATTGTATTATATCATAAAACACAATAGGCTCTGGCATATCAAGTTATGTAAATATCTCAGTACTGTGAGGGAATTATACTAATTATATTAAAAGTATTGTGTATCGACAAGCCTTAGAATGTCCACTACTGAACTTAGGGTCCACACTTCTACAACCTTAGGACAACACAAATAATCGCCTAAGCTACCGTCATGTCTTACCAGTGTTACGTAACCACCACATAATCTTGGATCCTTCAATATTTCGATTGCTATGAAGTTGACTGAGCGCTTCTGACTGATACAGCCCGAGGACAATCGATTCAAATCTTGCAATATTTAGGTATGCCTGTAAGCTCAACGACGGAAAAATAGGTGGCATATTCAAAAATTCTATCGCGGTTTATTACATTACCACGGGAGCCGTCAACCGTCCCGTTTGATGCCAGAAAATCAAGTAACTCTAACAATATTAAGTTCAGTCAAAACACGGTTCGTTAACAGCTGAAATACATATTTTTTGATAGATTCTGTCGCTTATACAGACATAAATCTGATGGAATGGACATGTATATTCGTTTTGGTCATTAATCTCTAAATACAACTGTTAATGTAGCAATAAGTTAGTGTTAATTACTAGACATACGAGCGCTGAGCTCCACAACTATTAATCAAAAGAAAGTCTAGCGTGATGATGTAAGTTATTTGCGATTTTATAACAGACTTCAAAGAAAAGTACTATCTCAACGGAATGCATTCTGTTTGAGCTTTTTAGAACTTCGTCATAATCAATCCGTTGCAGTCCTCTGCTGGACATTAGCTTCTCCCAAGGTACGCCACAGAGCCCGGTCTGCTGCTTTATGCATCCAGTCGCTGCCGGCCCTCGTATGCAAGTCATCCCGCCATCTGGCCAGAGGGCGTCCCACGCTATGTTTGCCAAGACGCGGTCTCCACTCCAGAATATCTAGACCTTAACTTGGGTTATCAAATTAACAAGGTACTAATCTTAATTTCGTTATCAAATTACATAGGTCCTAATAAACTCTCGGTTTTAATTTAGAGTGGTATTTAGCAAGTTAGGCGCTCGATTATTAATTGTTTATGCAAATAACAGTTTAAACTGAAATAATTGTTATTTAGTATAAATAATGTTAAATGATAATCACCTATGTTGTAGGTACAATATAGTAATTAAATATTTAAACTGCATTATATTAATTTGAGCTTCTATGTCTGATTCATTTGATACGTAAACAAAATACAACGGCACGGCAACTTATGTGATTATTTTATTGACTTGTTAATTTTATTGATATTTAATTGCTTTGGTACTAGTAAAATGTAAAAAATACCATACCATTCCGACAAATCGTGCTTTGAAGCTTTATTTTTTCTTTGAAAGCAGCACCATTAATCACTGTAAATACTATGTTTAAACATTTAAGTCAATGCCAACAAAACTCTTAATAGATTAACATCACGCTCGTGTTCTCTAAAGGGTAGGCATAGGCGTAGGTGTCCTTAAATTTTACACAGCTAAATAAAGACAAAGATAATGGTCATTAAAAAGTTGAAGGTAGGACCTAACAATTACAAAGACCTTTTATGAGTAAACTCGCATGTAAAATAGGGAATCCACAACTAAAATATCCAATTAAGTTTAGTCAAACCAGAGAATCAGCGGAATGCGATTAAAAAAAAAACAAAGTTTAGTAATCCTCAGCACAATTCACGAATTTTTTTATTACCATCCGAATTTTGATGAAGCAACGCAATTTACCAGTAGGTACTCGTTACAATATAATGACGGGACAGATGTGCGGATCCCCCGCCTCACAACAGGCACAGGTGTGCACGCGCCTTAAGTTGTTTTTTTTTACGACTCCGTTATGCACGTCTCGCTCTACCCAGATAACGACCAGAAAGAGGTTGCAGTTGTTATCGAATAAAATTAAAATAATGATAATAAATATTGTAATGTTGATAGTTATATTTCATGTCAATTCGTTATTGATTTTATTTGTAGCGTGGTTTAAATCGATAAAAATATTTTTGTTGTTTAAAGTAAAGGCTCAAGACGATAAAAAGTTCTTGTTAAATTTTACATATAAAACAATATCTGTAGGTACACTCAATTAATAAAAACTATTATTGAACCGTTGGGTTCATTAATAGTTTCTTCAAAAGCTAATTGTTATTCCGCTAATAATGATTAACTTAATAAAACTTCAGCAACATTTTCACATCATAATTACAACGGACCACATGCTTCAAATAACTGCGTCTCCTCAAAAAACAACGTAGCTAGTTCTTTAAGCAAAAAAATCGGTAAATTATATCGATATTATCTTCCATCGATACCGCGCGAGCTTGGGTGTGCGCAGCCGCAGTTCTGGTCCGGCAGCTGTGACAAATTTTGTATTTTTTGCACGAACACACCAGACATCGATTTGCAATTTTCGTGCAAGTGGTCCCAATCTTTTAATGTTCCTACCTGCAGCCGCAAAATGTTAGTATGCATCTGCAATCTGTGTGAAAGTACTTTAGCTCCGGATTGAGTGCAATCGGTATAAGATATAAGTTATTACGAATTCATTGATATCAAATAAGTGCTTCATGTTATTCAGTTCAAACTTATTTTACCAGGACGACGACAGTTCGAGTGTAACGAATTGACTTACCAAGAAAATATTACACAGTTAGTAGTTTTTGTTTTTATAAACCAAGGAGGATGTTTCAATCTTAATGCTATTTGTTGGTACTACCTGCATACCCTGTGACCCTGCATATTGTGTAGGTGGATACTAGCAACACTGAAGTAGCATAGTCGCAGTGCACAGTAAACAAATCTAACATCGCGTAAGTAACAAATCTAAGCAACATACTCGTAAATTTAAGTGACTGAATTATACTAGAATGACAAAGGACATGTTCTAAATTTTACCAACAACGAAAAATATTTCCAGAATGTTATGCCTTGGACAACAGGCAGTTCGCGAAGGTCAGCTGTAAGTAGGGGCCTATTATGCAATCATTTCCATCCCTGTCACGGGTGATTGATGTCACGCTCATAACCAGACATTATCCACCATCGGAGGGATTACGAGAAAGTCAGATACGCTTGATCACAATCGTATAATGTAATTTATCTATGGTTACGTCAGGTAATACCATGTAATTGGCCTCGGTGAATGTTTTAGTAAGTTAGAAGAAATTATCATATCGCAGTAATCGTTTTGCGGAAGATTTATGGGCTGAAATGACTTGAGGTGGAAAATTGCTGACAGATTAACATATCACGATCGTAGTTGATAGACACGTGTAAGATTTTATGTGCGTGAGATCTATATGTGTAGGATAGGATACTAAAATGACAGTCATTTAAAACGAGTTACCTACGATTTCATTTTACAAAAATAAAAGTAGATATTTTCAGCAGGATTTTAATCCGTCAACTGGCGGGTAAAAAGCTTATAGCATTAGCTACTAGCTACGCTTATTAGATCGTCTATATTCAAGGCAACATTTTCGTCCAAAATGTCTATCTCTTTTCTTTGCCCTACGTTACACCTGTAATTTTTCCTTAACACAATTAAACCAAAGCTTAATTTTAAGTGTCTACTGAATATTCAACACTTGACCTCCGCTGTCTTCGAGTTCGCATTTAAAGCAATTAGTAACTTCGTCGCGTTTATTTGAGGCTCGAAAGTCATTAGGATAGCCCGTCGCCTCACCGTAACAATTCTTTAATGTCCCACATGTCTCGGCTAATGGGAATCTTGACACTGGCGACACAAACCAGAGAGCTAATTCTCGAAAACATAGTTGCAGACTAGTCTATTGTTCTTGACTTCGTGTGACATCAACGCTATTCAAATAAATGTCATTTTTGAAATTAGAACCTTAGAACATTGTAACACAATCGAAACATTTGACATTTTATGAGGTGTTTTAACAGTAGCACCTGTAATTTAATTTGAAAGGCATATCTGTTTATGCCTTTGCTATTTTAACACATAGAAAAGTTTAAGCAAATGTTATCTTTTCATTATCACGAAAACATATAATTATAAGGACCTATGAGTATTATTTTGGCTACAATGATTCTGAAGTGATAGAATATGATATTTACGTCAGAATTATCATTTGAGATAATTTTGAAGTTGAGCCTCCTAACCATCCAAAGACTAAATTATAATCTGATAAGAAAAAATAAATCTGATGGCTTTATCATTTTCAGCCTAGAATTCCAGCAAATTCGCATAATTAAAAAGACCCTACGTCAAATCCTTCGGATCACATACCAAATTAAAAGAAGAGATATATGAACTCCTTTAGGTATACAATTAATTTGAAATGCCTTAATTATAGAGTTGTAATCAGTGATCACATCACTGGTTGAAATACGAAGCGAGTCAAGTTAAAATATCCCATTAATTCACGGAAACGCCGCAGACAAAAAATAACTACAATCGGTTATTCAGCGTGTTAAGTCCTAGCATAGAGTCCTCTGGTGCAACCCGAGACGAATCCAAGTTAAATAAAGCTGTTAATTCACGCGCCGACTAATGCTTGCATGTGTCGCCAGTTGAAATGTCGCAAGATAGATTTTATGGCTGCATAAATACTATGTAGGTATAAAGTTGACACATTTTTTTTTTGTTACAATGGGCATAAAATTGTTTTTCTGATAGGTGTATTACAGCCTATCGAAATCATAACACGCCCAGCAACAGATACTCAAAATTGACTAAAGTCTAAACCGTAACCGTTACCTAAGTAAGTTCGTGACTGTTACTCAACCAAAATAGGCTATTATCTTACCTCTCTTGACAAAACATGCTCTTAGCCGCTATCTTTGGAGTTCTTCTCATTATTAGTTACGTATATAAATTCTTCAAGGGATGGCAATACCAATATCGCGAGTTATATATTAGTCGCTTTGTGAATACGACGCTTTAACTTCAGCGATCTATTTTAGTAGGCAAACCGTTTATTTTTATATCCCGGAGTTGTCCTACCAATAAATAAACAAGAACATCGTTTTACTTTTTATTTTAACCTTCGTTTCCTATAGAAGGATGTAGGAAATGTTGGCAGCGTGTCTCCATGTTCAGTATTTATTGCCCATTAATATATTATACAGGATTTACTTGGTAATAATGGAGTAAATGTTATGTTAGCTGCAGTTCCGGACAGAATTAGATGTAGAATATCGATTAGAAGAATACTTTTGTCTTTTTTTTTAAATTTTTTTCTCTTATTTTGTCGTAGTGGAATTCTTCTCATAAAGCGTTTTATTTTAAAACCTAGGTACCTAGTTATTGAAAACACTCTGTAAGACATGATATATAGGTAACATAATTTGATGTAATGTATTTTAATTCTAATTGAACGCAAAAAAAAAGCCTTTAAAACGTTGTAAACCATCACAACAACCAAATAACAGCAGCAATCAAAATACAATTAGTTAAGTTTACAACTTTGTTTGGAAAGCGATTTGTCTTACAGTAGCTATCGTAACCGATGCGTGTTTTCTATTCAATAATTACGCGTAGTTAACACCTTACTTAATTATTCGATAACGCTTGAAAGTGTTATTGAAATACGTAATAGTTCAACCGAATCAAATTGTAACTATCGAAGATGTGCCAGTTGGTAGAGATAGTGATAAAGTATGTTATAGCCACAGTAATGAAAATCAGCTTCAAATCTACTGAACAGAGTGTTGCCGTAGATTCGATCTTTTTCTGAACGGATAGACATGAGTTTATAAGTGTAAAAATAATTTATAGGCAAGCCTCTAGGCATAGACATTTGCAACTCGTGACGTAGGAATTAAAAATGCGCGTTGAATAGACATCAACGGCGAGGAAGCTCAAAATTAATTATAACAACTTATAAACTGCTTACATTACTGCAAAATATAGAGACTATGGGAATTGGCGATCTGAATATCAAATTAAAGCCAATCCTAAAAATACATTACCGGACATCCAGTAGCATTATCATGCGCCCGCGCTTCGCAACTTATCGACACTCGGCAACAAAGTATTCCTGCGGTTTGTCATACCGAATATCCCTTATCTACATACCTAATTTTGCATATTAACAATGTTATAAAGTATGCTGCTTTATGAACGAATGAAAATTATTAGGTGATTATTAAGGACAACCAATTAATCTGAAGGATAACTTAACTCGCAAAACAGTTTTACTAAGTAGACGGTAGACATGAAATACCACCCACTAACATACGAACCGACACTTGCTCAACAATTACAATCAATGAAAGTGATAACAAAACTAAACAATGTCGTAAAGTCAATATATCGTTGACGACAATATAACACAATTTCTATTGGTATCTATTATGGCCAGTAAGACTAGATTGCCTATAAACGCATTTAATCACGTCCAAAGATTGCTAAACAACTCATTTGTCGCCTCGTTGCGCCTGAAGACCATAGATTAACTACATTAATGTCTAATTTATTGTAACAAAAATATAATAAATAAATAATCGAAATTACTTACACATGTGCATTTAAGACAAAATAATGCATGAACGGACCAAGTTCACTGAAAGTTAAGACTGTCTCTCTCTTTATGAAAAATGTTCGTAATATTCTGGTAGAGTAAAAAGTACGCAAGAGCAGTAATGTCACCATATCATCTAACTCTCTACGGACCCTGGTAAACTCGCTTAATAATATTCGTGCTGATAACAAAAATACTAACTTTTCCTATACACAATTATTGCTAAACTGTGATTGTACAATGTACAATGTACCTCGGCCTCTTAGCTTCGGTACGAGCGTGAGGGCCCTGTATATCTATCGCACTTTCCAACGGAGGTCATAAAAATTCTTCACACAGCATTCAGATCTGTATTCTCGTTATGCTGTGTATGAGACAAACATCTGGGAATGCGTGCGACCAAATTATATTGCTTTACATACACTGAGTCAGAGTCCTTAATACTATGAGCAGTTTAGACTATGAGTTTACCCCTTGTGGAAATAGGCGTGACTTTATGTATGTATGTATGTAGACTAGGAGAAAAGAAGCGAACATTCAATTTTACAGTTAATAAAACTTACTTAAAGAGAACTGTTCCCGAAAATCAATACAGACACAGCTGTTCAAAGGGTAATAACAAACCAGCGGTCGGGTTCGGCTCTGTTCGGCCCTTTTCGGAACAATGCAGCCCATCTACATTGACATTTTTTCACGTGTTATTAGTATTTATTATAGGGCAGTATGTTTAATAAAGCTTTGCCAATTAGAGTGTTAGAATATACGCAATATGTTAACAGACTTCAATAGTATTCATTCGTGTAAGGACGTATTAAGTTGATACCTAAATTCCTAAAAAACATCCTAAATCTACTTATTACTAATAACCAGCTGTGGCTTCTTAAACCGTTTATTTGTAACCTCTAAAAGCGATAAAACTTGATGGGATTCGAAAATAAACAAACAAACAATAGGTTTGAACAAGCCTAAATGTGTAAGCAGGTGTTAATTCGAGGACAACAATATGTTTTGTAGACTTAAGAAGTTTAGAGAGTTAAGTTATTTTAATTTCCAAATAAGGTGCCTTGGTTATCTATATTCTACACTAATGATATAATATAATAAAGCTGAAGACTTTTTTTCTTTGTTTGGTAGAACGCGCTAATCACAGGAACAGCTGGTTCGAATTGAAAAAGTATATTTGTAATGGATAGTCCATTTACCGAAGAAGCCTATAGGCTATAAAACATTCGAAATCCATGCGGACAACCTACGAAGTCGCGGATGGAAGCTAGTACCATATATGTATGTATATTTCATTCATATTTAAAATTTTATTTTTAAAACCGTTGGTTTTAATTTAACTAACTGATAATTGAGCGAATCTGGCCTTCGCTACATCCTGAGCGGTATTGCCCTATAAACTATTTCGTATGGTCCAAATTATCGCTAATAAATCAAGATTGCACCACGTTGTACGGTCGTTGACCCCGTATGCCCGAAATCGTACCCCCTCGGCGAACACATGGGCATCAGACATGTTTGCACGCAACTAGTTTCTTATATTTATGACTATTTATAGATCTAGTTACGATTTGTAGGTCAATTAACGACTGATATAGGTTGTAATTATTGCAAGGGCGTTTGTAATTATGTTAGACCCTACGGGCACTAAGTACTTAAGTGACTTGATAGGCTCACGTCACTAAGCCATGAATTTTCTGTAATTACGGGTTAGATATCTATAATACACAGCTATTTTTAATAAGTGGTTGTTTTATGTTTCCACAAAATAATTAAAAAATATCCGTTTATATTATCGACATGAACAATTAGAATAGCAGCTCATGCTGTAGTAAAAAGATCACCCAGTCGGCCACCTGCATTTCTTGACGAAGCTCTTCTAAAGCACTCTTTGTAGATTAACATTGAGAACAAACACATGAATTCACATTTTCGTATACCAAAGAAAACTTTTTTTTAATGTTCGCAAATGTAAGCAACGGCATCTTCTCTGATCTTCCAAATCCCTCTATTTCTCGGCCAGCTCTGGCCCGTTGTTGTTGAAAGACGTCAAAACATAACCATAATAAAAACTCTATCAATTCTAACAGGCGTTCAATCACCCGCGTCCTACATTCAGGGCTATACTAGGGCACCGGTGCACGGTACTGGAGGGTTGCACAGACAAGCGCTCTCGATCTCGAAACCCAAGTACCTCCGCGAATTGGGCGCCATTTGACTCGTCAATTCATGCCCGTTTGCGGCACATTGTCCTTAAACAGTGTGCTGCTGTTATACATATTTTAATTAAGGTTGTGTTGTTGTATCTATAGTAATATTTACAACGTTCAGGTTCACCTAATACATAAATGCTAGTTTTATAAGTCCGGGGAGTTACTATATTTCCTTTTCTGGTAAGCTCCAGATGAATAAACTGCTATGTACGGTAATCCGCGCGAATACCTCAATATTCCGAAATGCGAATAGGGTTCTGATTTTATGAAGTCTGACTGAGAACTTCCGAATGATAAAATATCTCAAACTCTACATATCTTTCTCTTTGTCAGTGCCTAATTTCATCTCACTTCAACTAGTTGCAATGATATTGATAAGAAAAGATATAAATAACTTTCGCAGTTATATTAATAATAGGCTGGAAACAGAACTAAAGGTTACATTATCTAGTGAAGGTCGTAAGACTGCGCTATTGTGGAGAAACCTTCATTCAATTCAAATAATTAATGTTCCAACAGCTAAGTGTTATTCTAGCGATAAAAAGGGTGTGGGGTTCAACGCCTCTCGTGGATCTATTGACGTGTACTGTGTAGTGTGCAGCTATCTGAGATAAAAAACAATGGGGTGCGTTTTATTAAAGTGCAACCCAGAAACAACCTCTTTAATAACGTTTTTTTTAAACAGTTACTTCTAATGTTTTAAAATATACTTGCTTAGACCATTTAATTGACTAATTCAACTGGAACGAACACAAGTAATTAATTACTACAAGTTTTTCTAGATTCAGATCGAATTTAAAACGTATTTGCTTCACAAAGTAGCGACCACCGAGTTGCTTGGCCGACTTGGATACTCAATTAGTGTACAAAGCTTAGTTCGTCCGACGTAATTCGTTTCTGCTTCTCATTCGGGTATTTAAGAAGCCGATCGCAACCAATTCGGGAGGTGTGGCCACAACAATCAACGGAATGATTCAGCATCTTTATACAAATCCCCATTAAATGTTGCTCTGTTTCTTAACTGTATGTTACTACTTTAACTAGCTTTGTTTGTTGTTTGTATCAGAGTATAATAAATGTAATATCAACAAAGTTTTGGGACCCTAAGTTCGTCTACACATTCGACAGTAAGTCACAATACAAATCGCAGACTAGCCAAGCTTGGCACTACACCATGATCAATCATCTCGTGTCGACAAGACAAGAAATACCGGTAGCTTCGAATACGTTTACAATACAACTTTTTTCCACCGTACTTCTTCTTCCAGCCTATGAAGACTATTAACGATGATTTTTCTGACAGCATTACAAACTTGCGATACAAGTAGATATAACTCAATCTAATTCTAAAGTGTTTGAGACTGTCAAGAAGCCGTCTGCGTACAGAATGGGCCACGGTAAGGAACACTAGTCCCGCTCGATGGCCCATGGTAATGGTCGTCGACACGCAACCAGTCTTACTATTTCACTACTACGAATCTTTGTTTCCGAGAACGTGGGCTAATTGTTACGTCAAACTGTTTTTATCGTCTTCGATTTTAATGATCTTCTCTCTTACACGTTATTTATTATACAGTTTGTTTGTTTTTTCGTGCACGTCACGCAATTCATGTTGTTTTTGCGGTTTAAAGCGCTTTTTGATTTATAGGCGTTTGAAACTTGTATCTGTGATTGTAGTGTAGTTTTTGTTCAGTCACCGGTAGTTCGTTTTCAGCCTATTAATATTGATTCTACACTTTTTTATTTTTCCTTATTTGGATTAGGCACTTATCGTTATTCGCGTAGGGTATACCCACTGCTCGCTTTAGTCTACCTACTTAAAATACACTAAAATATTATTTTTCAATTAAAGTCATTGACATGAATTTAATAACAAAACATAGGTACCTACAGCAATTGTTTTATTTTCCCTTTTTCCCAGAAAACAATAAAGTTTATCAACTAGCTAAGCCGCACATACGTTATCCTGTTATCCTACGTTTTCAATACCGTTTGTTTGTTCGAGGATTGTTGTCTGACAAACAGACGGTGTGTCGACATGAGAATGAAGTGACCGGGGAAGCGAAGGAGGTATCGTTCGCGTGTCGCTATGCAAATAGATCGCATGCTCCCACAGATCGTGATTACCATCTACGTAGTGTTGGCTCGAAGACCAGCGGATTTCTCACATGTCCCATATTTGTTTGGCTTAACAGTTTGTTACGAACACGGTACTTTTGGATTACTATGGTAATGAGTACGTTGTTTTTTTATTTTTATTCATTTGTATTGTCAGCAACGATGAGGACCACATTTCATACCAAATTTCCAGGGGTTATGTCTTTAAAGTTTGAATAGCTGAACGTTGTATAAATTGAGATAAAATATCCTGGAATATCACATAGGTACAGTCAGCAACATAAGTAGCTTAACATGTTAAGAAACCTTATGTCAAATAATTAAAAGAAATAAACATCAATTCAAGTTATTGTTTTAAATTATAGGAGCGTCTAAATGATGATCTGTGAATATTTAAGACTTTTTACTACATAAGAAGTACTTATTCAATTAATGGTTTGTTAAAAATGTTAAATATTCAGCTACTTATGTTGCTGACTGTACCTACATAGGCACTCTTTTCCTGGAACCGGAAATGCTGCATATTGCTAATCATACGGAATAAACTGGTAATAAAGCAGCATAAAAATACCATTTATTAGCCATATAGGCACTTCTATAACCGTTTGACATAATACCTATGTCCTTATTAAATTCTGTGGTTTTTCCTGACGGCTAATGGTTTGAACTTTAATAGATTTAGTTGCATACGATTGTACGTAATAAATAATAATTATAAAATTCTTAGAGACCTTTAAATTAAAATTGTTTTTGTGAAACTGATCAATGCTATATTCTTCTCTAATAAGAGAAGTGGGTTTTGCCCTGCAGTGGGACAGATATAGGCTGTTATTATTTTATTATTATTCCAAAACTGCTAGTAGTTATGGTTAAATGTAATTACATAATCTAGCAAATAATTATAATATTTAAAAAAATACATATCGTTGGTTTAAAGTCATGTGGGGATCAGTAATCGGCTTTTTTGTATGAGAAGAGGCAGTAACATACTATTTCCTTACCTGTCGTCCTGTCATATCAATTTATTATTAAAACTCCTTCTTTCCGTCATATTACCTCTCCCTCCCTTTCCTCCCCTCTCTTAGTCCCTCTTTTAATCAAATGGCCCTTACCTCTCCCCTCATTGTACCAACAAAATGCATATTTCAGTCAACGATTCTTCAGAAATCACGAGTATCATTTAGTTTAATACACTTTAAGATACTTCTCTTTTATACGCGCTCTTTTTATAACAATTTTGGCGTAGTTTACATAATATATTTTGCAATCTTGACCCCAAACACCATAAAACAGCCCAAGGGGGTGATTTTCTTCGCAACCACTTTGCATCCCCTTCCAAGACGAATTCAAAAATCAGTGAAGTTGTTTTAGGTGCGTATAAAATATTATCAGAATTTGTAACGTGTTGGGTGACAAATGATTTTCGATGCAGTTGAGTGATAAGCATCAAATTAACAAATAATGCAGTATCTATATTATTAAACACACATGGTATATAAATTCCTTATTCACCCTCACGAAAGCTTTTATTTGATACTTACTTAATAAAATTATTTTAATTGTGACAACATTTCAAACCTAACATTTCGCTCAAACACATCTGGCAACACTTAGTATAATAACAACTTTATTAACGTTGCACACATTATATCTAAGAATACCAAATATAATTTTGTTGTTGTCTACATCGGCGCTTCTGGCTTTTGTTACACTTGTTTGCATCTAAAACAACGCTTGGCTTTTGTTTGTATATGTACAGTAAAGAACAAAACTTGCATATGATATAGACAAAATAAAAATACTACAACTCCAACTATTTGTGTTCAAATCCGTACGGTGCGGGAATTTCATATCGCCTTCCTAATAAAACTGGAAAAAGGATATGAAATTGTCATGTACTCATTTTGTTGTCGACTGTACGTATGTATGTTGAGCATGGCCGTCGACCTGTGTTTGATCCCGACTTGGAAGTTGTCCAAGTTAACGTTTTCGGCCGACCAACTTCATTGCATGCTTAACTGACGGAGGTAATCATTGTGCCGCTAATGGGTTTTGAAATATTGTTGTTTGCAAAGTATCCAGTTTATTTTAAGTGGAAACGTCAGGACATTCTAACTTGACGGTTGCGACATTCTAACATCAAGTGAATGCTGGACTGGTGAAAATGCTGTGAGAGTACAGATTTAATGATGTTTTTTAAACAAGCTGCATGTAATTTTAGTATCCGAGATTTTTTTGACAATTCAGATAAACTGGTGAATCGCGAATATATACTTTTCATACATGTGGAGATTTTTACGTTATTATTTCTCTTTTTTTAGTCGGTTGTTGATATCTTAATTTAAAGACCTTTTTAATATAAGAAAAAGCCAACAAGAATTGGCCAATATCTTTTTACACAACCGCGCCAGAAGCAGTGTTATGTTTTTTTATAACCTATTTTTTTTTTGGATGAAAGGTTCATCATACATTCAATTTAGCCCAGTAAAACCGCAATGAGTGAGAGGCCACTTGAAAGCGCCTTACGTAATAACTTCCCTTTCGCACCGGAGATGACTAGGTCAAAGGGTTTCCTACTGACATCCTTTTGCTTGTTCATGGCATATATTTACATACATACATATAACTGGGATATGTTGGGACGTTTAAATATACCATTTCGATATTGACGAACCTTATCTTTTACGCGCCGGTCAATTGGGTTCCCTTCAAATGTCCATGCTTCCTAACGGTTGTCGCACTGTCAACTCGCCAATTGGATCCGTCCATTGCGCTTCCCATTTTTACCCAAAGTCACGCGTATAGTGCTTCAATCCGATATAAAGTAAGGATAAATATTTACTCCTCATAAAATTGTGGATGACCAAATAGTTGTTAAGGCGAACTATTTGAAAAGGTTCGGTACACTTCTTGCTTCCTCTCTATTCACGGCACAAATGTGAAGTCAAAAAGCTTGCAAAAGCGTTAGCAAACAGGAGAGACGCATATTTTAAATGTCATGTCATTCCCATTTTCCTATCGAATAGAAAGGGCGAAATCCCTAAGGCATACTCTCTTGAAAGCATTTTGGATTACAAAACATTTCACTGCATACTGTTTGTGTAATAAAAAAGAATGAAAATAAGTAAAATAATTCTTGTTTTTCCGAGTCTGTTTAAAATATTTAGCGGTGTAAACCGTGTCTGTCTGCCGTGTGATATCCGGCCTAGGGTGCCATGTGGTATCCGGCCTAGAATTGACCACCCCCTTTCCTCCCGTGGGTGTCGTAAGAGGCGACTAAAAGAAAATCCAGAAGATGGGCAGCAGCGTCTCCTGTAACTTAACCACCAACACTGCGATCCTCAAGCCGCTTGCCAAGCGTGGAGATTATGCCCTCCCCTTCTAAAAGGAGGGGGCCTTCGTTTAATAGTGGACGTCTTACGGCTGATGATGATGAAACTGTGTCTTAATGATACAATAGATCAGGAAGAAGAATAATAGGTAACGATTTTTATGGGCACGTTATTGATATCCCTAATACAGTTTTCATTAACTCTAACCAACCTGTCGATACAGCACAGTATGTATCGAGCCTTACTGCAACTTTACATACAAAAAGCTCACGTATTTCGATATTCGTGCGGTGAATCAGATATTTGCGTGTTATGGTGCATTCTTCTTTGCCATCGATGCGAGTTCGACGGAAATTGCTCATTGCTCCACACTTTTAATGACTACTTCCTTAATGAAAGCTTAATGAGTCCGCGTGTGTGGAGAGGAATTGTTCACAATTGAGCTTTTTTTGGTGTTGCTATTCCTGGAGTTTTAGTATCTGGACGAAAGATGAATTTAGTGGAATTTTTTAACGAGCAGCTTTGAAAATAATGATCTACCTTGTGTATTGTACCGTCGTAACCACTAAATACTTTAAAATATAGACTTACAATCAATTAAATCTGGTTAATATTAGCAATGATGACAATTACCCTGAAGAATAAGTAAATAATTATATAATATTATTTATAACTATACATTTTCAAATTGTTGTGACTGGTCACGGACAACCAATATTAAATGCCCAATAATGGCCACCGTTACTCCTTGGCGCCCCCTGCTAGTAAACGACTGTAATAAATTATAATTTTCTTCGCCGTGCCACCTACGCATCCAAGGTTTATCCCTAATTTCCTGGCGCTGACGGAGTTTCAGCCTAATCCGGTTGACAGTGGGGAAAATAATTTGTTTCATTAATTCCACGCAAAACACAAAGGGAAATATGCTTTTATTTTAATCTATGATACTGACGCTGTAAAATCCCAGTTCACGTCTGTAAGTGACTAAAAGGCCCATGATTTAAACCTACTTACTCAAATTAATATTACGAAGACACTCGTGATTAAAACATCAATAAAGAAGCTTCTCAAAGATGCCCGTGGCAACGTACTTATTCATATTAGTCACCCAAAATCATTTCCTTACACCGCCTAACGGATAAATTAGTAACTTCCAGAATAACGTTTCATAAATACAAAGTATTAGATCCTTCCGCACAATGTCCCGATCATATTCAAATCAATACGTTTGTAATCATAACACGGCAATGTTCGGATTCGATCGCGTGACGTAACGCCTTTTATTAAAAAAATACAAAAACGTTTACAATCCCGCTATTTTCCGGTGTCACCCAAAATGTTGACTAAATTATAATATCTTTGCTTATTACTGTGTAACTAAGTATAATAGATGCATTGACTAGAATGCAAATTATTTGCAAATTTCCTACACGCACAGCAATCGTGAATCGTGCTGGTATTTCTTAATTATTTATTATATTAATATAATTAGAACATAATATCATGGAAGCCAGTCAGTGTTTTCCTGTGACACACTTATAAATAGAATGGATGCGGAAAATTGCGTAAATGAAATAATTAATTAATACGGTGGTATTACAGAAAAAGGTATGCAATGTTGTTGTTTTTTTCTTTTTCTAGAAACTAATAATAATTATAGTAACACATTCGTATACCTATATAATGAATATGTCTTTGTTCCCAATCAATTAGGCAGATAAACTTGTCACAATCACATTTTTTTGCGACAACAAAACTATCAATGCACATAAAGCAAATAAACGAACATGATATCCATTATCCAGCCGACAACATTAAAGACTAATAGACAATACAGCTTCAAGACTCTTCAACACACTCCATATGAAATATTCAACAACATATTTATATCCTATAGAAGACCTTATAACAAAATACTATCAGTAAACAGAAAACAGCCCACTGAAAATTTATCAGAAGCTGAGTGCGAATGCGTCTGCCGAGGGCACAAAGCGTAACGATAGCAAACTCAATATTGATAGCCGTTAACAGGAAAATATTCCCTTCTCTTTGCCACCTGGAACGCAGTCTGACAGGTTATTGAAATTTGATTCCGTAACACTGAAATAGGATTATCGTGTATGGGATTTTAGCTGTTTTTTATATTTGTTGACCAACTCTAGAATTTCTTCTGTGTAGGTACATATACACTACTAAAGACCGTAGAAAAATTACTGCGAAATAAGGACACTTATAGTAGGTACGTGTTACCCCATGTAAGATATCCGCTAAAACTTTCACCTGATCAGCACGCTGATTGGCATCATCATCATCATCAACCGGAAGACGTCCACTGTTGGACATAGGCCTCTCCCTTAATGGGGGGGGGGGGGTTGCCATAATCCCCACGCTTGGCAAGTGGCTTGGGCATCGCAGTATTGGTGGTCAAGTTACAAAAGACGCTGCTGCCCATCTTCTGGTTATTTTCCCTTAGTCGCCTCTTACGACACCAACGGGAGGAAAGGGGTGGTCAATTCTAGGCTGGATACCACACGGCACTGATTGGCATATTTTAACATTATTCAGTAAACGAAACAACTCAACTCCAAATGCATTAGGTACTAGGTAATTATTATTTAAAACAAGCTCTGTAACTAACGTTATTAATTAAAATTCAAATAAATCGGTCAATTTACCTGTAGTAACAATGATTATTGTTGAATAAACTAAATGATATCAATAGCATATTATTATGTATTTACAAAATACATATACCGATTTGCTGATGAAGTTTGGAATTATAACTTAGTTTGTTTATTAGGTATATCATTACAAGCTGTGTGTAGGTGTGTAAGTATGATTAATAGTCGGGTAAACAATAGGGTGAGGGCGCACGGTGCCCCAGCTCACTGCTCAGACTTTCGGAACAGTAATAATCACGCTCTATCTACATGTCTTGTTTTTCGGCGCCACAAGATTCAGTCGCCAAGGCAGAAAGCAGTCGCTAAGTTTAGTGCTTTTGAGCTTCAGTACTGCCGTTGTCTAAGTTTTGTAAAACTGTTTTATTAAGATATTTATTATTTATCGACACAAACATAATATTCTGTGGGGTTCTTCTTATCTTTAATTTGCTATATAATTTTAACATTTAATCTAGACTAAAATGTATAATTGTAATTTCATAAACTATGATCGTACTATTTGAATAGAAATCTCAGAATTATTTTAGGTGGCTAAATTAATACATTAATTAATTAATTAATTACACTTACATATATTTATTTCTTTACAGGTCGTGCACCATGAGACGGCCATAACGAAACTAATTCATTGCGACACGTTCAACACAAACAGGTGGGTCCCACAGGGTGCGTTGCGTAACACCTGCTTCTTAGAACAACTCATTTGTTATCTGTGACACGTCTGCATTCAACCTCTTTTTAGAATTATCGACATTTTTGAGGTTTGATGTTCTGAGAACCTTTTGTGTATCGCCTTATATGTAGTAAGTAAAACATTCCAACTCGAGCGTTTACTTTATATTCGTAATAATATGAGGCCTATACCTGTCACACAGGACACAGCAAAGCAAAAGGCTTTTTCTAATACTAAGAAGGGACAAGCATCATATTGATCACCACACTTGCTTACTCTCGGTTAGCGATTACAGACCTTTAAATCCAGATTTCATTTCAATATTTTCCTTCGTTTGCGGTGTATCGGAATATTTCAGGGAGAATAACAATAGAGCCTGGGTTTTAACTTGAAAACTTCACGTACCTACGTAAATATTAGCAAAATACGATAAAACCCTACATTTTTATTAACCACATTCCTCTATACGGACGTCAGAGGTGAAAAAGGACTAAAGAATGCGGCAAATGCTATTACAACCACAAGCGTCCACACTCCGTATATATTTGGTACTCATATGACATTCCGAATGCCATCGCCATACAGCTGAAGTTACATGTCCTTCTTCAAGACAAAGGCCCTAGTTGCAGCCTGTGCCTATCACCCATCTATACGATATAAGGGTTAAAGACGCATACGCCCATACTGGCAACAATACACAATAGCTTGATTGTAATTCCGGATGGCATGCCTCGAGGAAGTTGTACTATGTCGTTGTAACTCCGAGTGAATCCTAACTTCTTGTGGGACCATCGACTGCACACCGCTATGGGAAGTAACTTCCGTTCAATTATTTTTATATGGTTATGTGGCTTGTGGGAGTTATTGATGGAGTTTTTAAAGAAACAATTTGAAATGTATAAACTGAAGTAAGTTAGATTCAATTGCGTTTAGTTTTAATGATTTGACGTAATAAAGGCCGTGAAGAACATTATCCAAGTGTATACCTTTTAAAATACTTAATTTTGACTTACAATATAAATTGTATTAGTACAATTTTAATCACTGTAATATTTTATACAGTTATATTTTGTTTTATCCTCATAATTTGCAACTTGGATAGGTACTCTGCTATCTGGACATTGGACTTCATATTTTTGGCAGTTATAGGGAAGTTATTGTATTGTAATACCTACACAGAATAATTATAATAACGTGTTATTAGATCGTAATAAAAATATCTACTTAATTAATAATTTATTTATAAGAAGAAAAATGTGCCATTCAATCATTAATCATTTTCACATCAGCTTTAGTTATAACATTTCTAGATCGAAACTGCGAATAAAGGTCAACTCGTGGGTCAGTTAACAGTAAAATCAACTAACAACGTGTCAAAAACGCCACCCTCCTACAAAACCATAGACCGAACTCATTTCATCAGCAACCTCATTATCAGTCATAAATTCAAAGTCGCGCCTTTAAAAAAGCACTAAAATCACACGCGACACGGGTTCACTAACCCTAAACTGCTTACGGCGGTATAATAGAGCACGCCTCCTGGCTGCAGCCACTTGAGTGCGGCCCAGATTTTTTCTTTCCTTCATTCACAAGATGGTCTTTCTATCAACTATTCATCACTGTGCTGGGATCTGTTTATGTCATTACGCAATGATTACGGATGGTTAATTGCTATAACTGTCCTATTTTAAAAGGACAGCATAATAGAATAATACCAATTATATTTCTTTTAAACCATAAATAAACATTTATATATACCTATTCTTGACCGCTTTAACTAGAAATAAGACCATAATTATGGTATATTTTTGCCATTTTATTTCAGAAACGACACACGTGGTTTCTAGGCTAAATTTTGTACTCCAGTTCACGTAAGAAAAACTTTTAAACGTTCTTTAACCCTAACTTGCCACTCAGGATCCCGGAGACCTAGTTGTCGAGTATCCGCGACCTAATTCCCTCAATGGTCTTAGCATCGTTCGGAGCCTCGGAGACACGTCCGTTAATTAGTTTTCCAGCCTCCTCTGTGATGTAAATCAAGGAATTACAAACGATTCCCTTTTGTGGTGTACCCATCTTTGTCATTACCGACTTCGTAGTCGTACCGTTATATTTTAGCATGTTTGTAGAACTTTTCTTACTTCATCGAATGTTGGTTGAAGTTTTCATTTAAACACCAGAACCTTTACGTTTGCATCTGAAATGGAATGTTTCTCACTTTCCAAATAAGACGCGATAACTTAAAAGGATCGCTATAAAAACTGATTACACATTGAACAGGTTAACAGATCCAGCAACCCGTCTGACGACAGGTCGATCGTAAAATCCTGCAGATGGTGGAAGTGTGCCGAACTAGGACACGCTTTGAGAGTGAAACCGAGCACACTGCACACTGCAGGTTATCCGATGCGGGTGCCGTCAGTCTCTTTGATGCCTGTTTACGCGATATCGCGTGTGCAACTAGCCTGCATCTGCATTGCAACGGTTAATTTAAATTGTATAGGGATGTACCTCGCATTTGTTACTTTGAATATTGAGCCTCATTTTTCCTGATCATTGCAAATTAAAGTAAAGATGTAATGTATTAGAATAAAGTAAAATGTTTATTGGTTCGTGCCTATACTCAATGTATCGAAGTGTCGTAAGGTATTCACAAATGAGTTGCGAGCATACAAATTATTCGACCATCAATTATTTTCTTCGTGAATAGAGCTTGACAGATTAATGTCATGTACCATTTAGCCGAATCAGTAAATGTTGCTTCATTTAAATGTTTAATCGATTTTAAATCGTGTCGCGTAGTTAGATAATTTGTTATTGAGCTTAATAGCTACGGGTGGGAGTGTGGAGGTACGACAATTAAACACGATTCAACAGCCTTACTAAGTGTCGCGTCACTGGCTACGAAACAATAAAGCCCTAATTACTACTTAAGGGAGTATCAATTAATTATGAAGCCAAGTGATTATCTTTTTTGTGTTGTTCAGTGGACTTCAGTTTGTTAAGCCAAGCTTATCGATTATGTTAAAAAATAGAAGCTATCTATTTTTTACATAATTGTTTCTTTGTCCTAGGTCTATATTTATAAGTTTCATTAAGAATTTCTTTTTTGAATGCCGAACTTTAGACTTGATATTTTTAAATGGATTTCTATGATATACTGTAGCAAAAGCCATTTCTAATTCCAAGCCAGTGGAAAACTAAGAACTTTACTCAAGTAAAGCCGCAGCCCGCTAGTTGAACATAAAACGGACACGTTAGTTTGACAAGCGTAAAGAACTCTTTCACACGACATGTTACAAATGTGTCATGGTCTTGTTTTGAAGTCCTATTGTCGGTTCGTGCCGAACAGGGGTGCGGTTTGTCCTTTCACATATAACTAAAATGCTTATCATATTTACATAGTGACCTAATTAAGTTTCATGGAAATATGGCGTAATGACGCTTAAGCCAAAATATATTAAGAGATATTCAATTTGCATTTTTTTCATCACCATCATCTGTTCTATCTTCGTCTATTACGGGCGATTTTAACAGTGTCATGTATTGTTTCATATAGGTACCTAATATGCAAGAGTGACTAATTCAATTCATTATTTTTCTCCAAAACAGGTAGTACCTTTCTCATGCAAAACTCAGCATTCAATAGCTTCCACCCACAACTTACCCCTACCATGACAAGACCAGTATCATCAATTGTCCCGCTTGTCAAGACTTGTCATAGTTGCCACACGACACTCGAGTTAATAAAAACAAGTAATACACGAAATGCGACAAAATTCATGGCACGTTTTATCACAGTAGTGCGAGATATTTAAATAACGGTTCCACAACGTTCATTTTAACAGCTTTAAACAAATTATTTTATTCCAGGAAACGTTAACAAAGGCATCGTAATAATCGCACTCGAAGCTTAAAATTAATTTTCTGAATATTTCGTAGAACATTCCCGAAATAAATTGCGGTATCGATTAAGTTCCCAAAATATATCGCCCTACATACGTGTATTTTAATTTAGTTGGAATTGAATTAGGTCATAGGTCGCCAGGTAGCATCCGAATCTGGGACGTCGACTGTGAAAACTTATGACCCAATTCCCGTACTAAAAAGAAATACTAAAAATATTATATAATGTTTAAGCTGGGTGCGGCTTTTGATGTTCGCGTTTTATAATTATTATTGCTTGCGTGTTTAATAAGGCTTGTCATACACTTGATCTCTTGCAACTTGATCTTAGCACTTTGGACAATCGCTTAGCTAAGGTTTAGACTTGTCTTATTTGCAATAGCTTACCACTTACTTTTACCCCTGACAATAGACGATGGGACCCGACTGTAAGACGATGCGCAACAAAAACTAGTTCTTTCATTATCTCTTTCACTCTATATTACCCTGTTTAACAAATACAAAAACTGTTAAACTATTCTGAAACACTAACATCATCTTGAAAGTCATCCCACACGTCACCTTGCATCATATTTGGTAGCGCTAGAGTCAAATCTCACCGCGGATTTAGAAGGAAGTTCGTAAGTAATGTCCCTAGAATAGCACGGCAGATCATATTGTGCAATAATTATAATAAATAAAAAACATCTTAAACTTGAAAAATAAGTTTAGCAGTGTTCAACATAACAATATCAGTTCTACGTTTCCATGCTAAATAAGGATGTGTGGCTAGTTCCATCACCTTTGGTCAGTGTACAATGTTTATCAATTTACAGTGACATCTCGTACGGTCTCAGAGTTTGTAAGAGGCCACACTCATTCAGTATACTCATTTAGAAATCAAATAGCATTTATATGTAAAGCATTTGAATGCAGTTATATTAAGTTATGAATGAACGATTGATTCAGTTGATTTAATAAGAAATATTAATTTAGATTAACCTCGTAGATCTTGTCAATGTGAAGTCCCTTTCAGATGAGTTTTTATATGGTTAGATTCTTTGGTCAGTCTGTAATTGTGTTTTTCTATGAGGAAATTTTCGGTAGCAGTCCGAGATATAGAGTTGTGACCAATAAATGGCATTAGGCTCGCGTTTAGGACTGAAATTGTATTTGGCAAAATGTGAATGCACAGTGGCTTAAATATATTTCTGTAGGTATTTAAAGGCAGCTAACTAGCACAGTTTTATTTTAATACTCAAACTTAGTGTTTTAAAGCAACATAAATTAAATCAGAAAAGGTTCTACGTCAGTCAGTTTCACGCAACTCCCACAGAAACGTCCAAAGTTAACGCGAGTGACTGACTAACTTCACAACGGATTTGCAAACTGAATGCTTGGGTTGGAATGGCTAGTACACACCTAGGCTTTATTGCTTAGTAAGTAGCGCTTTTAATATTATATAACACAGAATGAGACGAAACTTGTTTATCGGTCTTTCAAACTGGTCAGTGTGGTTGCATGAAAAGAGTTTCCAGGAAATTCGAGCATACGGGTCCCGGAATTACACTACACTTTGACCACAAAAGGAGCTTATATTTAAGTTAAATCATTTATTTGCACAAAACATGGCATACAAGGTGTTAAATACAATTAGTGAGGAACAAACATGTTTAGCTAAGTTGGAACATAGAATGCTAACATTTTGTTTGGGCTTATCTGTATACAATTTATTAAAGGCATTAACATTTTTTATCCATGAACTCTTTTAAACTATAAACATATATTACATTCATACCTACTACCTCTACTAACCATCGAAGAAGACCACGAGCTTTGCTGCATGATCGCGAAGAGTTTAATAGTAAAAAAATCTATTGTTGTGTAGTAAACAAACTGATATTCTCAGCTGTTATTGCAGAAACCATAACCTGTATTAAGTTTACGATGACCACAAATTTACCTTTTATTAATTGGTACTACAACATTAATTCCACATGTTAATTCAGAATTCATAGCCACACAAACGATCTAGTAACATCCTTCAATAGATTTATAACCTATCAAACTTTTAATTGGCCATCATAAAGTGATGTAACGTAACCAGAGAGTTTATGTTTTGTAATCGTTTACTGCGTAATAAATGTTCGTAGATGGTGGCTGGTAGCTTCGGCGATAAAAAGGGATTTTTGTTTTATTTACACATACACACACACGGACAGAAAATGCAAGTATTGAGGCGAAGTGTGTTTGTGATGCATACTGTATACATCCAAGGTTTTTAAAAGAATGTTCCTTATTTGTAATACATACCTATTAACATCTATTAATCATGATTGATACGAGTATTAGGAAAATCTCTATCTATTAAGAAAAACTCTGATATCTAAATACAACAATTACAGCATAAATGATGTAGTCGGAAGTATCCATATAACTGCATCGTCCACATCCCAACTTGATTTAAAATATAAATCAATTAAATAAGGTTTTATATACCCTACCAAACTATTCTCTTGTTAAATAGTCTGTGCTGCAACGTAACCAAAAAAAATTACCCTACCATAAAAAAAATCTTCACAATTTTCGATAATACGTTACCGCAGCTAGACGAAGCTTGTAGCAGCTCTAAGAGCATAGCGCTCGTCTACAGCATTGTCTTCGAGGCAGCCAGACAATGGAGCGCCCAGACTCAGACCACTGCTTTTATCTAGACGGTCTAGACCTAGACATGGATAATTACATTTAACTGTTCCGATGGCGCTGTTTACTTGTAACAAAGAGAACTACTTTTTTAGATTGAAGATTGTGTTTTTATTGTAAGTTGTGCCTCTGTGTTACAAAACGTAATATTTTGTAGTGTAAAACTAAATCATAAATCTATTTCGGTGATAGTTCTTAAGTTTGATTCAAAAGTAGTTAGTTTAAAAATAACATAAGAGCAGCCTGAACACGTGAACGAAATAAAAAAAATGTTTTTGAAAAATTTGATAACCGTGTTGACTGTTGATAATAGCCAGACTTTATTCTAATCGTAACGTCTATAAACGTATACCAATATTAAGGATAAAAGGCTTACAGGCTATAACATCACCATAAACCCCAGCTGCTCTGACAAACTGAAGTAATTTGCCTAAATAGCAAAAGATTCGCTAAGCAAAACATTTTTACGAGCAAATATCCTAGTAGCAAAATCCCTTACTTAGTTGTATTTGTATAACCCTGTGAACGCCTACGATATCCAAATCGCGCCTGCGTATCTAATAAACTCGTAACATTAGGTATGTAATCTATTTTCATTACCTTTGTCGAATGTTTATTAGAGTTCCGTACTAAACGAATGGAAATCTTACAGGTTTATTCGAATAAAAGTCACGTGTCTGCCTGTTCATAGAAAAAGTTTCAAGAACAAAATTTGTTTGTGGGAGTTCTTCAGAATTTGTAATTGTTACTTATATTAAATGTAAGCTAAAGTGTTTGGGGTTTCGCAACACATTGATTCTTTAGCCTCTTAATTGGTCTTGTTGATGTAGGTACAATATGCAACAGCATTAAAAGACAAGAAGCGCTTGACGAGAGCAGAGCCATTAAGCACACCTAGTTAATAAACATTGACAGAAAGCAACAGACAAGATAAGTATTTAACTTAAATAAACTTTATCTCGGCTATCTATTAAATACTCCCCTAGAAGGTGCTAAAAAGTTTTTATTTTTGGCGTCCTCATTTCCCCAGATATTACTGAACATATTTTTTTACTTTTTCCGCAGTCTATCTCTGTAAAAAATATAGCGACACCTTAAGCTGAAGTAACTAGAACTGTATAAAGAAATAGCACTTCCACAAAATGCGTACGATTTTTATTTTAACTAATTATTTCCAGTTTTTTAAATGGCCCAGTATAAAGTTTGTAGTTAAGCGTAGAAACCCTATGCGCAGGGACTAACTCTCTTGGCTGGTTTTATACTAAACACAATCTTTTAATGGAATCTAATGCTATATTACAAGCTTGAATTGTATACAGGAACTCGTCCATAAATAGCAGATATAATTCTATATAACATTTTGTATATTCAAGCTCTGCAATCCTTATTTACTTACGAAACTTTACTTGAGTGTACCCTACCCCTGCCCTACCTACCCTAAACTTGCCACTAACATTCCGATTCCGCGTCCAATATGGCCAACTGAGTTAAGTCGCAGTTGAGTGAATACGGCGGCGTTAGATGCATCTTCCTATGACGAGATATTGGATGGAAATTGGGACGCGAGTCAACACATCCGATATTTTTTCCACTACGTTAGGTAACTCATTGCGAACTTTTAGCGATAAGATAGGACCCTATGAAAAACACTCAATTTTTTTTAAGACTTATACTTTTACTGTCAACAACTTTGACTCTGAGGTTAACACCCCCCTCCCTCATAACTCCCTACGTCTTTAGCCATGTGGCAATTTCCAAATCATTTGTTTTACAAAAAGACTGTCAATGAGCTATGCAAACATGATTACAGACATCTTCCACTCCACAAAATCCTTTGCTTTTAATTCATTTCTTACAAACGTTGCTTTCTCATTCTGACTACGAACCACCATCTATTATTATGATACAGGAGTCTTCCACAGCTCGAGCACTAAGTAATGTTTCAGTGCACGGTTCCCCTTTGTACCACAATCGCGGGCCCATTCACGCCGCGCCTTTTTTTCTCCTATTCATCCCTCAGGCTTCACTCCGTCATTACTACGCATGTCACATATTACAATGATGTATTGTGCGTTAAATCCGCACATGTCTGTAATCAGAAACTCGAAATAAGCATAGGTACTTTATTTTGAGGAATAAGGATAAATAAAAATCCAATAATGTGTTCGATCCCGTCTAAAGAAATTGAATCTTTACAGTCATTGGCATACGTAACTTAATAAGTAAGATTTATCTCATTATTTGTTTCAAAATCGATCAAGCAATTTGAACACTTGGGGAATTTAGAATATTCCTCTTTGTTTGTGACGTACTGAATAATAAGAACATATCTTTTGTCACTTGTTATGTAATAAATAAAGAATGTCTATAACATATTTTTGCAATATACAATACAAATCCACGGATTTCTATTTGGTGCAATCTTTGCATACCCAGTTCACCTTATTCTGCCTCATAGCATTCTTCTTCATAACATTTGTTATATAACAATACTATACAACGTTATAAATTTTGTCACTAAATATATTATTACGTCTCTCTTCTAAACACGTAAAAACAGACATCAAAGCTGTACGGAACATCTGTTGTTAAAAAAAATAACCAAGTGAATAAATGATGAATCAACATTGTCCATTTACTACGAGACTGGAACATTTTTTTCTATAATTACATATAGATCGATAATTATGTTTCAAAGTGACAACGAAAAATGTTGTTATGTAATTAGCTTCAGTAATATATCGTTATAATTTCACAATACATCAATCACAGTGTGAAATCGCTATCATTAAATAGCTATTGTTGGCTTACACTTCCCTATTCAATTTTTTTATACGGTTAAAATGTTACTTGTCTGGCATATGAAAGATTTTATGTAGGAATACAAGTACTTGTACGCTAGGCGTATGACCTGCGCAACATTCCATTTACTGATTTGCCATTGTAACTACGATTTGTTGTAAAACTAACGCTATACCAACCATTAATTAGTTGACTTACTTACAGATATCGCATTTTACGTTTTTATACAGAACCGTTCGAGGCATCGACCTAGCAAAAAAAAAGTGTAATATAATCTCTAAGGTTATAAACTCACTGCCAAAACACATGAGGCACATGTGTACGTTTCTCTGCCCAAAGTTCGCAGGTTAAATGGTTTATTCAATCTGCGGCCGCCAACGCAATTGTTTCTATTCGTTTATTACGTCCGACCACCCTAGATGCCACAGAAATTATATATTCTAAGCCTTAACACCTTTGGCTAGAGCCCAAGGAGACTCCTAAACAATTTGCAAGTCCTCCCAACAGGCAAGGATGTGGGAATGGCACGCCATTTCTATGTGTGGGTTTGGCTGGATGTTAATGCGTATATTTTCGGGTCAAACGACAATTTTTTTAGATTAGAATAAATTAGCTTGCCGACTGTGACTCTGACACAAATATAGGATTACTGAGAACAAAATAGAGCAACATTTCAGCCTTAATCGCAGCTAGGTTGGATTAGATACGGAGTTAACAATATCGTCTTACTTTATAAACTTGTTTGAGTATTTAGTTTCAGAAAAATAAGGATTATGGCAGTTTTCTGACAGAGGTGTAAGTTGACCGTAAAGGTTTATTATATCAGCTAGAAATTCCCGACAGTTGATACAGACGGGCCCTCGGATATCGGCCCCGGCGTTGACCCTTGGTTATGTTAAGATCACAACAATTAAATTAGTCACACTCGATATCACTGTGTCTGACAATAATTAATGGATTGGCAATCACTCAATTTGTTCCTGTCTGATAGAATCACTGTCATCTTTCTTAAACTTTGTATTCTCTTATATTAAAAATACAGTGGCCGTAGGTACACTGAAGTCCTTATTTAGTTGTTAGTAGATGTTCTACTACAAAAATAAAGCATCCAGTAAGCAATGTATTTTTTTTTTATAACTTTGCCCCACATTAGCAATTTCTCCGGTATTGTGTGTGCGTTTCACAAATATGTAATATCACAAACACTCAGACTCGGAATAAATATTTGCGGATCGCACAAATTTTTTGTCCCGTGCGTGAATCGAACTCGCAACCCTTTGCACAGCAGTCCAACCGCTTAGCCACTGCGCCAATCGGGTCGTCAAATATAGATATTATTGTATTTATTCATCTTAATTATTTAGGTTCGCTCATAAATCCATAAAGATACATTTAGAGCAGTGCATTAGTATAGTATCTATTTCTATTGGGGCACGTGCCACTTTTTACGGCTATTAGATAACAGGAGATAAATTACGGGGGCGGCAGGCGCGCGCGCAGCTACTGCGCGTGCCGCGGCGGAAATTTATTTAAGTTATAATCCAGCTCTACGTGAGTCTCACAAGATATTCTATTGGGTTCCGTATATTATGAAAAAATATTTGGTTACTTGGATATCTTTATATCTATGGACGTTTTCCTGAAAGTTTTTTAATCTTAGACTTACCTATAATACAATAATATACTTGCCTAGTTGCTAGTCTCTGTCTACCCGTCTAAGAAACATGTATCTATGCGGGATTTAATATAAATAACGTGTGTTACTCGCAAGTGACATAAAAAGTTGCTGAATTTTACTATAGTTTTTGGTAATGATACATTACCTGTAATACAAACTAACTTGCCTTTATTTTCCATAGCTCCACTGCTGGGCAATGGCCTACCCTTTCTTCTTAACTTGCATTATCACTGAATATTTGTTTACATTCGTAAACAGCTGGAAACTTAGTAAGGAAAGGAGAACACATCTTATAAAGGTTTGCTTTATTACGAAACCCTAAAAGTCAAACTGCTTTTATGGATGTTCAGAGGCGCCGCGCCGTGACCACAAAAAGTTGATTAATAGCCGGAATACATCGTTGACCACTCTACAACGGATATGGCATGTGGGGAATGCAATAATAAATAATTAAATTATTATATAACCTGATTTTATTAACCGCAAATCTAATTATACTAAAAATAGCTTGGCGCTTGTTTGTCTCATCTCATCTCAAAAGCATATAACATCATAATGTTCCCTGTATTCGAAATCAGACTCTCTGACACACTTAGCCAGTGTTATGGATCGCTGGTAAAACGGGCGAGACTGTTGCTTTTATCCGAGCACAAGTCCTGACTTGCTGCTATTGCGGACACTATGCTTGATTTGGGAAAAGAACCTAGAACCTCATCCTAAGTAGTCCTTTTAAGACAATTACACCACCAAGGCAATCAAGCATACTAAATTAAATAAGCGAATAAACTCTATTTTAATAACCACAAGTTGTATTATACGAAAAATAACTTGGCGCTTGTTTCTCTCACAAAAGCATCACATTTCTGAATACTACACGTATTATATCTTTTTATGTCAACGAAAGATAATCCGTCCTTTGTAATGCCGTAATCGAGTCAGCGTCTAACAAACGAAGCAGCGAGGAAATTAAATGTTTATGTGTGAACATTTTTATATGAGAACATGGTTTGATATGATACAAAGTAATCTCTACTAAACTCTTATGTATTTCTGAAGGTTACTGAATATCATAGTTGTAGCACGTATAAATTAATTATCAGTTGCTAAAAACGGTGAAGGACAACATCGTGAGGAAACCTACACACCTGAGAAATTTTTCAACGGTATGTAAAGCCATGTCAGAAGCCTACAGGCGGTTTAAACTCTGACACCAGGTTCCTCAATTATACGATAAGATGATAACGAAGCACGTATTGTAGTACAATTACGGTCTGTCACCAGAAATGCAACCCGTTAGAGGTGGCGAACTCGGAATAGGCCCAAGAAATGGCAATAGGCTTATCACCTATTTATTGAGGCTATTTAATGACCAGCGAAAGGCGGGTGTTAAGACTCTTCATATACCCTTTGAATTATAGACGTAATTAGGTACATAAATGTATTATGAACCTACTACAAGAAAATTGAGATTCAGAATATCAAGTTATAACATAATTGTCAATCCAGAGCATAACCAAATTAAATTTAAATTCGGTCAGACATCTTAACTTAACATTTAATATTTATAATGTACCGTAGGTATTATAAAAATAAACTTTAAATGTAAATACAACCTTTTACGTCATTGCTAATAAAATACAAAATATAAATTCCAAGGACGAACTCGGGTTAAGGGCCAGACGAGGATAATTCAGGTTACACAGGGCGTACAGTAGGTATTTATTAAAGAGCTTATTACGAGACAAAATAATGTGAACATTATGAACCTTCATAGCTCGAAGCTTCGAAGGCTGGGATGTTTTCAACACGTGACATGTTTGCCTACAAATTACCTGCCGTACGCAATCAGAAAACCAATATCGTAGAGTCCCGGAGGCTGTAATTAAGTTGTTCTAGCCCCTAGGCGTTTATTGTTTTGTATAGCCTTATTTTAATAGGTTATAAGCTCCTAGAATATTTCTGTATTCTCCTGGGTACATTGAACGTTATTGGCATGCTGTCTTGCTTGTGTAGCGGTTCGGTTCTGATCAATATTTTCGTAGATTCGTCTACTGAAGAGATTTTTATATACTTAATGCTGCATGAGATAGTTTGGGTTTTTGTTTAACAGTATCCGTTGTCTTCTTGCTCAGATATACCTATCTAAACTGAAGTTGTCACTTAACAATTTATTGTTACGTTTAAAATTCAATTCGTCGCAACAATTTGAAAACTTTTATGGGCTTTAGATTTTTTTTTTTTGTTTTGACGAATTCCTCGCCTGTATTAAATTTAAGTAATGACAAACATTTAATTAATTCACGCCCCGGCAGAGGCCTGCGTGCCTATGTTACTGTAATGTAATTTTATCCTGCGCGCATTAGAGGGTCTCACAGTTTAGCGAATAAAAAGTACATTTTAGTCGGTTGAGTTTCTAAAAAGGTTACATTCAAATGTCTCTTTGACATTTAAATTTCAACATTCCTTTTATTACCTGTGGATGGATAAAAAGACGATCGTTCGTTGGATATTGTTTTTGTAGCTGTTTCTGTTGATTTTTGTACTGCAAAAAGTGTGAAATCAAGTTGTTCGACTAGTGTGCCTAAGTTTCCAGAGGTCTGGAAAAGTGTGTAGTAAATTGCTTGTATCAAAGCAAATAGAGGAGGCAGAGTGCATTCGCCGTTGGGCGTTGGTGTGTCTATTGGTGTAGTCGTGTTCATTTACGGCACGACACACTATGTGCCACACTGGCCGGCTTGTGACAAAAGGAAATGCACCAGTTAATAACGCTCCCAGGGAAAATGGTGTGTATTGTTGTACAGTTTATTTTATACATTCGTTTGTTAGTTTATAGTATGATCGGTACGTCGGTCGTACGACTTGGAGTTTTCGTTTAGTTTTGTTGGAATTTGCAGAAACGTTATGTTCAATTTGGCTATGATTTATTTTGACGTTTTGAGTCAAATGAACGTGTTTATTTCAGAAGGCTTACAACTTACAAGATATTTTACCTTAATATTGCTGTGTTTAAACACCCTACAATTCCCTGCGTAATTATTTTATAAAATAATCGTTGATCATGGGTTCTTCTGGCCAGAAGCAGTATTCAGTTCAAATAGCAAGGAACATTTCTTTAGAAACATAGGTACGTCCGTGTTCCATTAGGACCGTTCACGAGCGCGCCTTGTTACCGAATGCCAATCCTAGGTGTCCAGAGCAGCGTGTTATCTCGTTTGAGAAGGAATTTCAAAATACTATGGTAAATTCAGTCTTACGATACATAATACCTATGTTGCAATCCATTATAAATTTTATCATTATTATTTTCTATTCTATAAAAGACGCAACGAAGCTTGAATTCTAAAGTAAAAATGCTCACATTTTTCTTTATTGTAAACATTTACAGCAGTTAAGAACCTGAAAATTCTTTCACAATGAAAGCTCTTTTGACTTTGAGAAATTACTAACTTTGAAGTATATTTAAACAAAAACTCATTTCTATAAATAAACACTAGATTCTTTCACCAAAGCTCTTTGTGTATTCATTCCTATTTTACGTAGTACTTATATCCCACACAATTAGGTAGGAAGGTACTTAGTCAAGACTGTCAATTGTAGCAATTCCTTTAAAGCGTATGGTGTACGAAAAGACCATACCTACTGGTATTGTATTAGAAAACTTTCTAGATTTCCACCATAAGGAAAATAGGTTGGCCAAATCAGAGCCACCACTAGGTAGACCACCCAAAATTTTTGACGAACACAAATATAGAAAGTAAAGTATTAATTTGGTTTGAAACCAAAAATAAAAGGTGAAACCGTCTTCAGAACAGAAAAGGAATCATAAATCAGATGACGGAAATGATATTTATGTCATTGAACAAACGAGGGTGCAGTCATTGTAAAGTTGTAACATTTGGATTTATGGCGCATTAGCTCCTGCCCCAGATTTGTCCATGTTTCTTTGTATTAAACTTGGTGATTATTTTACTGTGGTTATTGGATTGTTGCTTCCCACTTCGATTATAAACATACCTATTAGAAAAAAGATGTATTTTATATAAGTAACTGACAATTAGAATTAGTCTTAATTTCACAATTTAATTTGACGATTATTTTGTTAAGGATACAATATGAGCTAGAACAATTATGTTCTCAGGTTTTAAAATGTTTAGCTCAATCAAACTATATGCAAATATACATAACTATCCATACTTATGTATTTTTCAAGTACCTAGCGCTATAATTTTCTTACTACGCTTTCATTCGCTTCCTACGCTACATACGCTTTAGATTACAATAAAACTAAAAACAACATCAGTTGCTATAGTAACGAATCTTATTTCTTAGCGATTCTAACACTACTCAGTACTCACACTGCCTGCACTGTAAACACCCTGTTTCTCTTATCGTGTCAAAGCAATTACTGAATCACACCGAGCTTCGAAGATTTTACGACATATATGACCAATAGTTTATTTTACTTAATTACGAGAGCTTAACGATCCTTTTAAATACCGTCTCATTGCTGTAGGTGTCATTAAATGCGCTGAAACGTTTAAAGTGTTTTGTGTCTCCTACTTTCGCGTTTCCCTGTCTTTGTTCAGGTTTCATATTGCTAAGAAATTGATATCTACGTGAATTTTTGTTCGCGTTCTGTCATTGATTGCAAGTTGGAGTTAGAAATTGAGTTTCGAGTCAATAGCTTTCTGGTTCTTAGAACTTTAATCTTTGAAATGATAAATATATTAACGTTGCCATTGAATTTGGCATGTGATGACATCAAAGTATCCTAATTGTCTTCATATTGTGTGTTGATTGCAAAAAATGTTGTATAAATTAAGCTTATATTGTGATTTAGAATCCAGTTAATATATTTTGTAAAATTAATGTTCACATTATTATCTTCATATTACAAGTAGTGGGTAGTATAGCAGCTTAATTTCAAATATTCTTCTACGAAAACATACAGATACTAAATGGACAATAGGTCCCTTTAACATTACGCTTAACTCGATATCTAGTTGCAGGTCAATTAAATTAAATGGTACCGTGTCGTGCCTTTCTATAGACAAACTCGAAGCTAATTGATCCTCAATAAAGTGCGTTTAACAGGCCGCAGTGAGCCCACACAATCTACGATAATCCTGCTGCTTGGCAACTAATACGCCCTTGTTAAGTGTCTGATGATACAACTCAAGTATTTGTTATACTGTATTAGGTATTTTCTGGTGCGATTTTACCAAGATTTGTTTTCTGTGTCCTATTTTTGTAACTCTGTTATGTACTATATAAGAGCGTTTTAAAGAAGCTGTAAAGGTTTACTATAGAAAACATAGATAATAATCATTCTATACGCATTACAGGGATGTTTAGTTCCTAAAGTATAAAAACATGACCCTACCCATAAGCCTAAGCATAGACCCATAAGCTACACACAATCAGGACAGCATTTTTCAGACCTAATATTTTTTCCACACGAATATAGGTGCTGAAAAGCATATGTTTGCAAAAAATAAAAGGAAAACCATAGCGGGACTTTTCCGCGAAAACGTGGTATTCTGGAAAATATGACAGCCGTGTCAACGCGAGGTTATAGTGTAACATTGTGGCAATATTCACATGGATGTACACAAAATACATAAGTTACTAGATAGTAGATACATCCCGGCTCGTGCCCCGTAAATATTTATCAGTTTTCCGGGGCTATATGTTACACTAGATAGAGGAGTGTACAGAGGAGGATTTACCCTGGATTATCACAAAGCTCATTGATGTTGATTCTATTTGGCTTTTAGGCTGTGGGCACATACAAAAAGTCATGGTTGCTGCAGTAGGTAATATACGATATATACGAATATATATTTCGTGAAGAATTTTGGGAGCAGTTATCACAAACTAATCATACTTATTAATGTATTGAATTGGGTACACACGTATCGTAATAAATAAAAACTACATCGAAAATGTGATACTGACACGCGAATATGGTTGTACAAGTATATCATTTGGATATTAACATTGAGTGTTGATTATCCGAGTGGGTTTTTCTATAGGAAAAGTTGCGAAAAAATAGTTGAATACAAGACGGCTCCAACTCTCCCTTGCGGAAATTCTACCTCACACTACACTGTATGGGCCACCAATTTATAAATAAATTAAATATTCTCCGATGGTCTCAACGATACCAATTCTCTTCGTAACGCTTCACAGTACGTAAACGTCACAATAAATACTCTTTTCCCAATAGATATTTCGACATTTTTAGCCATAAATCAGAGTGAGAGCCTGGCTGGTAAATCTAGACTGTTTCGGTTGAATAAACTATTTAATTGTTCGATAAATACTTTGAATAAACCCGTCCAACGTTATAACAACAGGAATCGATTATGAATTCTCCATGAACTAAATAAATTATGTTTGTAATCTTATTATGCGTAGCTGTAGACTACTACTACTAATTATCCCTCTTACATAAATATTGTAAGATAGAGGCTTAAAATGTTTTTAGGAAACCATTTTCGACAGGTCTCACCCCTTGTTGACCCGACGGTCACACCTAGTAGTTAACCCAGCCACTCATCCGTAAAAGAAGCCTCACCATGGTTGAGTAGAGAGTACCCTAATAATGAAACGGTACTAATTGTAACACCACACCTGAATTTTCTGGAAGAATAGGCAGAAATGTAGGTAGCTACCAACATACACCTATGTTTACAGTCATGATGAGGGTTTTTAACCTATTTATTCGGATCATTGTATCATCTTCAGATTGCTAGCAATTTCTCCAACAAAAAACAATAATACTCCGCGACCTAGTAATTGAATTTGAAGCGATCAACAAAAACCAATTGCGACCGAAGTTGAATACTAATTAACAGCCATCAATATTGAACCAGCATCGAGAACAAAACTAGTTTTTGTTGAGAAAATACCTATGGACGTCAGCGGCGGTCCACAAGTTCCCAAAATAACATTGGCAGGTCCTTGAGAGCCGCATTGTCTTCCACATTAGGTAAAGGCATGTTCCTCCCCATCCCTCTCGCTCCAACAAAGGAGCCTCCTCGTCGCCTCGACTTGCGGACTCACGTGTCTTGAGACAAGTCTCAGTAAATTATGGATACGGCGCGGGTTTTATGTTTTTAAAAGTGCTATGAAAGCGTAGTCATGCTTCAGCTGCGCTGATCAAAATGTAGTTGGTATTAAAAAGTTATAGTGATCAGCGTTCCGTTTAACTTTGCTTTTAAATATCAGTTATTGGTTTTGTATTGTTTTTCTTGTAGCATCGTGTCTTGTATTAAACAATATCAATTGGTATGAGGTTCACTAGAGGTCTACTCAACTAATTAATGTCAGCTATACCGTCATACATATTAATTCGTGTTACCCTTTACGTACGTGTAAACACGAGAATAATTAAGATGGCAGACGGAGGTTTTACGACACGCGCTGCTTGTCCGTTACAACTTTAGGTTTGGGACGTCGTTATTATTATACGACTGCTAAGATTCAGAATACCGTCTCGATGTTACACTTACATTCGAGTGTATGGTATTTTGCTGTACTCACGATAACCTGCATTCGGGAATCTTCGGCTCGAGATTTTGGCCTGCGCATCCAATTAAGACGTCAATGATTGAGATATACACAAGTCGGTGCCTGATAAATGCATGTGGTAACCATATTATTACCAACGACGATCGAACAGCTAAAGGGCAGATTGTGAAATTGTATGTTCTGGATCGACCGTTCATCAAATCTCTCCATGCTTGGTAGACGGTCTCGGACTCATTTATTAAGAGTACCTACTGTGTATTACAGTACCTACTTATTGGGAATCAGAAACCTGACAGTCTGACAAACGGTATGAACCAAGGCAATTGGAATTGGGGGTAAACTGAATGAGACTGACAGAGAGACTATATCTGCTAAAAACGATTTATTTCAACCAGTTGCCACTGTAACTGGAAATTGTTTTAGAGTAGAGGCAATCAATAATATGAGTGCTCCAATTAACTAATACAATAGAAACGGAAATGCATGTATGAATAGATAAAATCTATGTAGAGAATAGACAGTGCAGAACTGATACGCGTAAATAATAATATGATGGTCGTCTTTTATGCGTTACATATAAAATGTTAAGGCATAGTGTCTTGCTGCGCAGTTGCCCAACAATATTTTATTTTGGGCTTTCAAATATTATTTTTATAATCTCATATCACGCTGTCAAGCTAATTCATGAGGCCAATTGTGATATATACGAAAAAATGTCATCTTTTTTTTTAAATCCGCATAGTTTAAATATTTGAAAGCAGATACCTAATTAAATGAAGGCATTACCCTTCTTTGCAGTCGGGTAATTAGTGTCGTAGAACCAATATTACTATTATCAAAATGCATGACTGCATTTAAAAACAGATTACTTGCATTTTTTTTGCAACCAGTCTTGAATATACCAGAACTAATGGTTACATTGCGTTTAGTATGAACTCTAACGAATCACAATCATGCTATCACTTAGCTTACAAGCCGTGACGAACGAGTTTTATTAATTGTATCTAACATATTGGTAATTGCGACGGTTTTGTTTGAACTTCATCGCTATAAAGTGCTCCGATATTATCCACTGCATACTTTGTATCTCCCCCTTAAAACATTCAATACGTAACATGTCTAACATACAATAAAACGAGACAATTACCGTGTAATTATTTACAAGAAGCTATATTTCATTTCTAGGGTTCCGTATCAAATGGATGCCTGTTCTATAGAAAAAGTTCTAACAATACTTGATGCACCCATTCATATTCTCGTATACGATTAATAATAAAAATAATACGATTGTCTATTGTTCTCGGGTATTAAAGCTTATTCCTTTTTTTATGACACACCTTCAAGGCTTTTCAGAGAAGAACCGTTTACTCGCAAATATGCTTTTTGATAACTTCCTACATTTTAGTACACGTCTTGTGTTGCCCGTGCCTACGACTGACAATACAACGTCTAGTCTAAGAAAAATAGTGATTTGTCTTTCCCACCAAAATTACTTGAATAAAGTACTGTACAGGACCATTGGAAGGAAATGCAGTCTCGCGCTTGCCCACTTCGTTTTTATACCACGGTATCGTTTTGACTCCGTGGCTCCGTGCACACAAATGGCAGTAAAACCATAATGCATGTATAATGGCCGTTTAATTGTCAGTACGTCAGCACACTCCATGCCAGGCTTTCCATCTTATGTAGTTTTTATGGCCTGTTTCAGTCCTAAGAATTGTCACATTAAGTAGTTTTAAACTATCGCGAATTGTGTTCCTACATGGTAAAGTTATGGGCCTTACGGCCCTTGGAGACACCGCGAATAGTCAACATAATATTTTATGAGTGAAGTGAAGGGGTAATCCAGTTTCTGACTACCCGTCTGGGAAACTGGCGTGACTTTATGTATGTATATTTTGAAAAATCTATGCGCCTAAATTCTCTGAAATATCCTCTTTGTCATAATTTGTAAACACTTCTTATATTTAGGAGCTTTCAACAAGAAGAAAACTTTTTCCTATGTTGGAAATTAAATTCTCACCGAAGCAGTAAAGCAGCAAACTTTGTCTCGTTATTAATTATTATGTTGTATGGATATAAATCTTGTAGACACCCACACTTCTATAACTCTAGGCCATTTGTATTGCGCGGGCATTGAATCAAGCTTCATAACTCAGTAATCCTATCATTAGGCTATTGAGTCAACATCTAATAAGTATTATTAGCTAGTTATAGACTTGTAGGACACCTTACATAATTTATTGTTTGTATTTACGAGAATATTGCATCAATATCATCTTCTGCATGGTATTTCTGATTCACAGTGTCAGACATTTCTAGTATATAGCTGTCGAATGATTCCTTCCACACATCTAAAACTGAACATTCTGTAATGTCAATGAAAGCTGTCCCCTTACAATGAACTCTTAAAGCAGGACAGTTTACGTCGTGGAAGCGAGACGCCGCGCGCTGCTACATGCTCTGTAATGCGGCGTCTCGCTTCCACGACGTAAACTGTCCAGCTTTAAGAGTTCATGGTAAGGGGGCTGGTCTAAGTAATGATCTATATTTCATCTACTTCATTGCATAGTTTTCTTGTTTATCATTAGTATTGACCTACGGCATACTATGCCTGTTTATTGAATGAAACTAATCCACTACATGATTCACACTTCACATATCATATAGGATATTGTAAGATACTATTTACTATGGCCGTGTGGTATCCGGCCTAGAATTGACCACCCCCTTTCCTCCCGTGGGTGTCGTAAGAGGCGACTAAGGGAAAATTCAGAAGATGGGCAGCAGCGTCTTCTGTAACTTTACCACCAATACTGCGATCCCCAAGCCGCTCGCCAAGCGTGGGGATTATGGCAAACCCCCCCGCTTAAACGGGGAGGCCTATGTTAACAGTGGACGTATTTGGCTGATGATGAAGATACTATTTTGTTGGTTTTCCCACTTCTTGCAAATATTTGGACCATCCTGTTTTGTTTTATCTGGCCCTAGGTATAGCGTGTATAGGTAATCTGTTAATTCGCCTGCAACTAAGTGGATATCAAACTTAGCACTGTCAAATAGATTCTTCATTTAGATTACATCAGGAACTATTAAGTTACCATCAATAGAAGAGTCGTTGACCCTAATATAGACATTCTTAGACCTATTTATTATTATTTTTTGTGAAGTTCCGTCTCTGTCATTCTTTTTTTTTCTTTGAACCAAGAACTACTGATGTGATTTTAATTGCATTTGCTTTCTTAAGAAGCTTTAAACTTAAATACTTATTAATCTTCATGGGAACGGAACACATTTTTTTTTTTTGATAGTGTCGACTTGTAAATCCTAGTCAATTTTTAATTTTCTTTAGAAACAAAGTAAGTGACATATTTTGATATGGATGAAGCATTGAAGCAAGATCTTATGTACCTGACACCTTAAAATCGATTTGTTAACACATCCAAAGACAAAAGCTCTAGGTTCTTTTATCGTATAAAGTTCGTGCGCGTTCATGTTTGTTTGGTATTTTAATATACAGATGTCTTTATCTACGCCTGAACTGATCTGAAGCAATGATTTGAATAGCCGGTTCTCAAGGGACCGAGACGCCCGGTTACGGTCGCTGGCGTTCGTGTGAACACCTCCTTATTTGCTCCCATATCTATTAGGGGAATGTTACACTACATGAATTTGAACTTAACATATTAATTTTTCCTATAGCATACACAATTCTCACCTTTAAAAGTATGTTTAATACGTTTTATAATCGTCTGGTTCTGTGAATCATTATATTCTATTACGAGCAGTTTAGGCGAAGAACAAGAAGATACACAACAAAGCGTGTCGTGATTACTAATGGGCGCCTAATCAGTATTCTGTGTTAGAACGATTAACAAGTTAATAAAAGTAACCTAATAATCGTTGGGCTAATAAATGAGGTGGCAATGTACAATGCTTTATTCATGGAGAATTTCACAAAGGAATTTATTAGCGACTAACACAGATACCAAGTACTGAGGATTCTGTTAACATTAATTATGCTATAACCTCTGAAGCTTTGAAATGCGTAAACGAGAAACCTAATGAAATTTTACTAAACGTCCCTTGAATTCCGGTCTCCTTACCAACCGTCCAAGAACACTTGAGTATGATAATGGGTCGGCAAAGACTCACTAACACTTATCCGTCTTTGATCATAAGCTTTATCCTTCCTTTGATGCGTGGTGGTAGTCTTTTTTAGAACTGAGTTAGACAAGCTTCGGCTTACGACTTTGTCTCAGCTCAAATTATTACGTTTTTTTTTTCAGTGCTCGAGTCACATGAGAAAACAGACACAGTTACTGCAATTACGCTACTGTGAGCTTTTAAGATCATAATAACAAACTTCCATTTCTCATTACGCTTCAAAGTTGCGCCCTTAAATAATGTCTTTTCCACAAATGCCAAGTATGCCATTTTTCTTTTATTTTCAAAAACATGTCATTGTACTAATCTCGCTCGTTAATGGCCGACGCCCGAGAGGTTCTCAACGCCTACAATAAGCGGTTTCCGGATTTGTCTGCACAAAATAAGAAGTACGAACCGCCCACAAAGGGCTTTCAGTGGCGCTAATTTAAAAGGTAGACTGTCAGCCTGTCCGTCTGCCCCATACGCTGACAAAGTGAGACTTGTCGAGTTGATTGCCGCAAGTTTACCGACTTTATAAAGTAATGACTGTTTTTTGTTGTTTATATTGACTATATAGGGTAAGACTATATTTTTATCACGTACAATGGCCTAATTAAAGGGGCTAAGTAAGGAAAATGCCCAGCTAAACTAACTACTGACTATAGAAGTACTGTTTAAGCATTGTCTTATTCTAGAGTCACTCCTGTGTCGTAGATACATTTATAGGGCAGAAACAAATCACTCAGAATAAATATTTATAGATCACACGTATTTTTTTGGTCTCTAGTTGAAATTAGACCACCATTTTCACAATGGACCATCGGAAAGGTTTGTTTTTATTCCCGTATACATCCAGTTCCGAATTTGTAATTAAGGTCCGATTGGAGTGGCGTCGCCTGTCGCTAGTAAACATAAATCACACTATGATCTATGTTTCAATATGAGACGATTTGTCAAATGTTTGCTCTGGATTGGCCATGTAGACTATTTGAGCCTATGCTGTGCTTAAAGTAATCCAGCTTTCCATATCATGCAACATGGTTAAAAGCTTGGTATATACTGAAATGGTTTATGAATAAAACTAAAATAGAAATATTCCGCTACTAATACACCTAAATTTTGTTTCTAGAATACACCCTTGTAAGAGAAAAGCTTTTAAGATATTATGTTTAGCGTTCTATCCACAATGTTGTATCGTAAATAATCGAAGGACAACTCTGCCAATCTGTATTCAGTTAACATCGTAAGTTAGAAAACCTAATTTCCATGAGTGTCTCAGGTGCGCAGGTCGTAGAATAATGTGTCTCGCTTGATCTGCGTATCTGGGTCTTAGTTTTCTATCCATAGTGACGTCGCGTTCGTGTAAATGTGTTTCAGAATTCTGAACATATTATTCCAGAACTTTGATGTTTCGTTTATTAATATCATTATAGTGAAATTCTTTCGGTGAATATCGTTATCATTAATTGCTTTTATTAAAAATTATGTAAGTTTGTCCTAGCCCTTATATTATCCAGTGTGTAAAACAACTGCTTATATCCAAGATTCCTCATCTCATTTATTCCTAACTACCTAACATTGGAACCTTTCATTACGTGTATTTCGCCAAGAATTTTGGCTTTATTGTCTAAACAATAACATTCCAGATAAGAATTTTCTTTTACAAGTAAAAGTGGCATTATATAGAATAGCTCCCGGTCTACAAACGTTGTTATTGAGCGCCCACGCTTCACTGTGTTGTGGGTTTCTTTTTACTCGCGACCCTAGGCTTCCTCGGCTGGTTCGCCCACTCTTTATTTCTTTTCAATTCAGCAAAATGTCGCAATTGCTTAGATATACTGGCTTGTTAAAGTTGCGTGGGGTTTTATTACGTTACTTGAAAGGGTTTGAAGCGTTCACAATTGACGCCTCATTTGAAATTGTCAGATTCAATGCCTGTCTGCTTCGATTTCAGTGCTTCGTGCTGGCCATCCTTGTGTAACTTAACCCTTTGTCCGCGGTTCACACGGTCAATCCGTCCACTGGACTATATCGCGATCTTAAGTCTATCACAGAAAATATAAAAAAATACTACCTTTAGAAAAATTCTTGCTATAGCATAGAACAGCACCGCCCACCCTTTACTGTTCCGTAATGCTTTAAACATAGGCTGTAACGGTAACGAGGCCCACGTCCTATAATTGCGCAATCATAATACTTTATTGAATACATATATAACGACTTACAACCAAACCGAAATGAAAACGTTGATAAGGAATACGTAATTGAATTCCCTTTGGAATAAGTAGAATTAGGATACCATTTGAATGGTGCTATTAAATCTCCAACTTGAATGGTAGTTCCCTTCCCGTTTATACCGTAGGGTCCCTTGTACTAGCTGTGTTGTGTCGTGGGTAGCGCCGGCGCCACGGACCCGGTCTGTGTTGATACAAGTTCACAGCGATTGTTACGAAGATTTTGAATGTTGTATTCATGTAATGTGTTTATTGATATTTTTACCAAACTTCTGTGTTCGCGGGAACTGTTTCCTAGGAAGTTTTACGCCCTTGCTTAGACCAAGTTGTTGAACTTTTTACGTACAAGCTTTTATTGACTACGTTATTAGTATCTAAATAGTAATATACCTGTTTGACTATCGAGTTCACTTACATATTTACATGCCGTGGGAATGCCAAAATCTCGTCATATTCGTATCATATCGTAATATCGTCGAAAAGAGCCTATGCTTAGCGGTAATTTTCTTTGCCTTATACTACTCGAATATTTCCAGAATATGCTGCAGACCTTGCACAGCTTTAATCAAATTAATTGGTTTCTAGCGGAAGACTCCCACGAAAGTGTTTCGACACTTAACTTGTGGTATAGTAAGAATTGTAGATACTGGGTGCCTATGTTTCTTGCCTAAAAGTTATTATTTGATGATTCTGGAGCACTCTTGTGCCTTGCACCATCCATGCAAGTCCATCGGGAGTCCGCATTTGAATGTCGTATTCTTGGACACACTATCTATCAAAATAAACAATTGGAACTATTAAAAGCGCTTAGCTCTGCGTTTTACCACATAAAGACTGAAGGTAGGCAATAAAGCATCGGAGCTGAATACGTTTGCACTGATTACTTACATTACGATTCGTAATGTCAAAACATTCTGTAAGCTTGTCCTGAAAAGTAAGAAAATCGTATTACCACCTTTTAAAAATACTCATTCAATAAAGCGAAAACCCCTCACGAAAGACATTTCCAGTCGAAAGAAATTTCATTAGACACATTTTTCAATTGGGGTTTTAAAAGCGCTGAGTCACATTGATTAATAGGATTTTTACGCAACAGATATATTAGGGGATCACCCCAGAAATGACATAAACAAACGCAGTCGGCTAAGCACGCGAGTGCGTGTCGCCTGTACTTAGAGAATTGGTTGAGATAGGGTTGTAAGATACTGAGGTCTAAGACCATTTTATTGTAATTTATTTTATAGATACTTATCTCCATCGAACGTACTAAAAAGTGTTTTATTCGGATGTAAGAACCCCTGTTATCTAAAATGTGATGTACACTATTACGATTATTATAAATGCGAAATAATAAATCTCTAATCCTTCTGTTTACTTACTTGTTGCTGACCCGATGATTCCCTTGACCCAAGGTATTTTTTTTTTGAGATGACAGGCTTTTGTTACCACGCTAAACCGCAGTAAAATCTTCCTCGCAGACTAAGTTGCAAATGAAAGCTAATAACAGAATAGAATGAAATATTTTTTATTTCAGTCCCTTAACGTTACTCCTTGGTTCCCAAATATCACGACATCAAGATAAGGCATAAAACAGTCATTTGTTTGTTCCTGAAAACAACTTACAACCCTACTTTATAAGAGGCTTTCCATTCATCTACATTTGTTAATAGCATCATGCGAACATGGCGCCACAATACCATAGCTTTAATAGGGCATACGGTTCATTCAATATTATTATCAGGCGTTTAGAGCTCGGTTTAGTGAAGTCGGGTTAATTTATGTAATACCAACCATACATCAGCAACTTATTGAACGTTAACAAGATAATCTGGCTACTTAATTAAGCTAAGCATAACTTAACATAATTATTCTCTATTATAATAATGTTAGTTGCCTTATTGGAGTTATTGATCCGTTGTCGAAAACTGTTATGTCGAGTTTTGTAAAGTATAAAGTCTGATGTTAAGTCAACGTGTTCTTCAGTTTCCTGTAAGAAAATCTCGGCACAAGTGAGGCTGTCTACATGAAACCTTGCATCTTTGTATTCGTAATGAGTCTGTGTAACAATATTTTTAGGGAAAACTAATTCTGCCATTAACCGTGTCTAATAAAGATCTAAGCTCACGATGAAACCGCTGCGCACATTAAACAACTCCTATACTTAAACGGTGATACAAGGAGAATTAAGTTATCACTTTATCTAAGCACCTTGTCCTGTACAATGTTTAGTAAATAAATTTGCTTAACGATTGAGATCTCTTTGTCTGTGTCCGAACAATAAGTTGTATCACTTGTATCACAACCGGGATACAAATATGGTAGCGTGTTTAAGTTATGGACATTGTAAATATGTTTTACGATTACGGAGCCACTCCTTAGTGGATACGAGGTGATTGCAGAAGCTGCTGGACACTGGTATGTAACTGGATGGGTCTTTTCGTATTTTTTATTTCAATTTCTTTGATTACTTATTATATTTTTTATCTATATTGGATTCTATTTACCTTACAAATATACCTTTTTGTTCGTTCTTGGCTTTAAGTTAACTGCGATGTGCTTTGTCGGAAGTGAAAAACCTAGTTATATTACTACACATTTCATTGACCGTACACTGCGTAATCTTATCGATTTATAAATATTTTTTTTATCGATTTAGACTTGATTTTCCTTGTGATTTTGTAATTGTCCTATCACATCTCGTTTTAAAGACATTAGCAAGGTTTTTGATGTATTTCTTTTGACAAATGAATGAATCTGGTGTAGCTTAACAAGGGATGAATGAAGTCGAGCGACTTTTACAATAATTGGCAATAATTAAATGAATTTATGTTTTGAAGATACGAGAATTTCCTGGATATAAGTTTTGTAATATATTTATTGTGAACAACCTTTATTAACCCATGTTGGGTCTGTCATTACCAGTCTTTTTAATTCCGCCTACATGTATGGTCGCCGTCGGTCGATCATGTCAATAATTATCCTAATTAGTACAAGACTTGTTTTTCGATTACTCAAGGATTGCGTAGATGTTTCTTTTTAAATCTTATTTTGTTCCTTTATTATAGTAATGAAGGATATTGTTTACAGTGTTGTTTTTGCACGATTTACCGGCGTGTTCAGAAATATGTTTCTTAGCTGTTTTCAATCAAGATTATACTTTTCTTGCAAAAAAAATATCGTAAAGATATTTTACATGAGTATACAATATTTAAATATCTATACAGTCATGGAACTCTTGAAAGAAAGTTATTTTGTCCTGCTTTGCTATTCTGAAACAGAAACATCATCTCGCACGTCACCTCGCTATGCGCTAGTGTTGTGTTGATCAAAGGCTAGTGTCGAATCTCACCACGGATTTAGAAGTGAGTTCGTAAGATGTCTTTGGAATATCACGGCTGAGTAGTTATCGACTCGCCATACCGCAACACCAGAGTTAACATTTAACCTCTGTGTTAATGATCATTCAAACTTATCACCTTGTTAAGACACTGAGATTTAAGTTTGTCCATGTTTGATAATAAGCCTTTCACTCTGGCAATGTTTAATAAACCATAGTATACCATTGTGTATACATTACACTAAGTATACCTACTACAAAGTCAATATTAAGTTATTAGTAGTAAAAAAGTGATCCTAGCTGGTGCTGTTAACAGGTTTACTTACGAATTATTTTTAATTACTAAAACTATTTGAAGTTGTATTAATTAATTATCTGATTATATAGTTATTGTTTTATCATCATTAGAGCCCGGTATCTTTAACTGTCGGGTAGTAGGCCTCCCTCATCTTTTACCATCCGTCTCTGTCAGTGTTAGCTAAGGATTTCTGTGACGAACATAAATCCACGGTTTACAATTATTTATTTATACTTAAGCGTGTTTATATTATCCAGTTATGTATCCTAACATCACGACACAAACATAAACCTCGCGCCATAATCGTAAAAATATCCTTACATCCGGTTCCTATTGTCTTCAATCTCCGACTGCCGCGATGAATCACAGAGCCACAGCCGCAGTCATATAGACAGTGGACTTGCCCAGTAATTGTGCAAATAATGTGTAATATTGATAAGTACATAAGTAGCTAGTGCGAGGGCCCCAGTGACGTATTTATCCGCAAGTGACATTTCCGTCCGATAAGTTGTCGCTCCCTGGGAACAGCGGCCACGGCTCGGAGAATGGACACTACGTTAAAAATGTGATTTCGTATGTATATGTTTATTTTATTTCTAGAGCATTAATATTGCTAGTTTTGTTCTTAGCAATGAATAGGCTACACTATCCTTGTATGTCATAGTGTATTGTGTCTGTGTTGTAATGCTCGTTAGCATATGAGATTGTATAATCGTGTACCTGTACAGTATGTACATACCTACATTGTACACAGGGTTTTAATGGACTTTATCTTAACATACATTATGACGTTTTTAGTTGTAATATTCGAAACTATTTTTCATTTATTTAAGACACCCCGGACTATGTGACTGCCCGATACCTGTCAATAGCTTTGTCCCCCAGCAGCACAAATAAGGATCAACAGTCAAAACCCTTGCGCACTCTTATTCCAGTACAGGCACTCTAATACTCTTGTTGTACGAAGGTAGAGTCGGATTAAGTAACATTTATAGATAGAAACAAAATAAAACCCCACTTAATATCATTACATAAGCGAAATAAAAATATCTCCTAAACCTTCCACAAACCGTTTATTGACCAAACATATTCGTGTGTTAGACGTAATAAAAGCAGTTATCAATCGCTGAGCCGATAACATCGTATTTAGGGTGCCCGAGGGTGTTGGGCGGAGTCGAGATCGATGTAAATTGATACACTCCGTGATACTATCTTCAAAGTCGCTCTTCATGGGTGACAACTCTCTATAAGAAAGTATTTATATTTGAATTTGCAAATTAAGATAATCTCCTTCACATCTATACTTATATTTAATATTATAAAGCTGATGAGTTTGTTTGTTTGCTTGAACGCGCTAATCTCAGGAACTACTGGTCCGATTTGAAAAATTAGTTCAGTGTTAGATAGCCCATTTATCGAGGAAGGCTATAGGCTATAAAACATTCGAAATCCACGCGGGCGAAGTCGCGGACGGAAGCTAGTCTCCGGATAAAACTAGGGAGTATCTAAAAACTTTTCTTACCTTGATCGCTATTTTCTTATCTCAAGTATTTCATTGAAGACAATAGTTCTCGTGCATTATATTCTTTTTATAGATAATCTCGTCTTTGTGACGCTGACGTCTGCCCTCCTTCGTATAGTCACTTCAAGTTCATTATTTGAAGGTATTAATTGTTAAAATAAAAACCAACAATTACGTAATATGAAGTAGAAATTAAAAAAAGTACTAATGGAATTTAAACATAATTCTTAAAATCCTTTTACTCGTGCCAATGTCGATCAATGTCGACATAGTGACCTCCGACTGTCGACTTTGAGACAACATTGCAGCCCTCCCAGAGGATTATCTCGGCTTTTATTGATGTAATCATAGTCTGAGCACTAAATATTTCTTGTAATTAAAATAAAACTATTCTTTCGCGGTTTTAATTGTTTTTTGTCCCGACGTTGCGAATCCTTTACAGCATTAATGGTCACGGGCAGACTGAGGTGTTAAACGCGCCCAATTAAAACCGCGATAAAATCCGTAAGAATAGTTTTATTTCAATTTCTAATATTCGTGTAAGTGATAGAAATCATTATATTTCTCTTTCATTAAATTAAATGCTGGTCAGGTTCACAGTATTGTTGACATATCAGTTTAATTTTATATGAAGAATTTGAGACTGGTGAAGAGTACACGTGTTTGCGTTGCCACGTTCGGTATTGTATTTTTTTTTTGTAAAACTCACACTCACTGAAAATGTAGTCACGTTTTCTTTAAAAATATTTTTAAGGGCATTATGTATAAAAGCACTCAAAAAAAGTCTCTAATGCAGTCATTTCCTTACACAAAGATGAGTTCTTAAGATATCATAAGTATGAACCGCCATGTTTACCTATAGCGGATAACTTTACCTTTTTAAAAGATATAAAGCGTGACGCAAGTTTAATGTATACTGACACTTAATAACTTAAAAATTACATCGCTTATCTTTTCTTTATTAATTTAAATAACGCATACTTTAATATTCGTAAATAAAGAGTGCATTTGAATAAATTTCCTATTTAACCTCACCGTGAACTCACTGTAAAGTGAACTTATCACAAAACTTGAATTACATTAAGAAGATTTATGTGACCTTACTTATTCTAATGGCCTCTATTACACCTGGGTGGGCTTTCCATATTTACAGGCCTTAGTATAAGGTATTTCAGAACTCAAAACGAAATAGTGAATTTTTTTGGGTTTATTCATATAGAGACTCCTTCTCGAATTTCAATTCTTAGGAACAGAAGGTGCATAGTACCACGATGAAGTATTTAGAACTCGTGATAAAGTCTCTCCTTATACAATTACTGAGATATTTCATGAATAACCAACCGTAAATTGACTGCAATATGAACTCTGTTCACGAAGACTGCACAAGTAAACGATGTTGGCACCTAATGGAGTCTAGAGACAAATGGATTGTCCAATGTCGTTGATGCTTTCTACTTTAAACACGTTTTAAAAGGAAAGACTAACGCAATAAGCGAGGGAAGGGTTAAAGAACCTAAAAAGACTGAAATACGTGTTAGCGCTAAGTTATCATTACGAGCATACCAGTTAATTAAAGCAAGTGTAATCAGATCAGATTTAGACAAAATACAACAAAATTGTGCGAATGGAATACATAATAGGTCATTGCTGGTCATCTTCTACGATATCCAAGGGAAGAGAACTGTAACAAGAAACGGTACATACATAGTTACGAAATCAACGACCATGATGCTTAGAAAATAACCTAGACTTAAGGTCTTTACAGTTTACATTGCGAAAAGATAATATTATACTTTCTTCTTATGTAACTTGCTTCTTCTAATCATCAATGAAGCAGTATTCTTTGACACACAGTCGTACGTTGTGCACATGCGTCCCTCTCGACTATTAAGAACCCGCCTAGTCTATTCAACGTCGAATGTAATTTATTTACCGAAATCAGTTCAAGGACTCGTATATTATGAGGCTTTCGTGGAAGAGAGTGAGTTAAATTAAATAGAATACGCTTATTTTATAAGCAAGATATATTATGAAGATTCATTTTATGGTGATATATATCTATATATATCCATAAAATGAATCTTCATACCTTGCTGCGTCCTTCCAAATCCTTTTTCCTAATAAATAGGCATTTCACTCTAACCATTTCTCAACTCACCATTAGGACAATCATAAAAGAAAAACGAATAATAATTTCAATTCTCTTTTGTTCACAGACAAAATGGAGGAGCGGGAGAACGCCGCCGATCATGGCGTGCCCGACATGACCATGATGCCGGAGATCACCGAGCAAGCCATAAACGACAACCTCAAGAGAAGATATATACACGACCTCGTTTACGTATCCTTTTACTATAATCAAATGTTTACCAATATGTGGGAGAGGTAGGCAATTTCATAGAAAGGCAAATGATATAGGAAATGCAGATGCGACAACAGCCTCAATCACCATATTATGCAAAGCTTTTACATATTATTATTTTTATTTTTTTCCACTGCAGGGCAAAGGCCTCCCTTCTCTCCTTCCAGTTGTCCCTGTCTGCCGCTACTCGACGCCAGTCCTTTAGGTAGGATCCAGTTCTTCATGCAATCTTTTTCTCGGCCTGCCATGAAGTCGATTGCTGCTGTTTGGGACCAACTGCGTGATTGTTTTCGCCCATTGCCGCTCCGACATGCAGTAGATGTGACATTTATATTTTACGTATATAATCGTTAAAACCAACAGCAATCGTCGTTCCTCTTAAAATATGAATACACATGCAACCCTGTGTTTTAATAACTGAATACTGTATGCACAGAGATGATACTCCTCCTCTATGATAGCTACGCAATAACCAAGCGCTGCGGCTCCAAGCCGCTGCCAATTTTGAAATATACAGTCCATTAGAATATTCTGGAAGCACGCTATTTAATTTAACGATGTCTCCCGTCTGGCTTGGAACGTTAAGTGGTGTTTCAAGAGCTAATTTAGCTGTATTATTCGCCTGAAAAGATTTTAGTTTTCCGATATGATTACATAAAAGCTACATGTACATATGTCCTGGATGTAATCCTCGCGGTTCTTGTCATATTGCTTTCGATGAATTTTCATAACGTTCGACATAAATTCTTGTCACTTAAAGATGTTGTCCTGGTGTAACTCCACACTTTTCCTATAAATGTTCAAATAAAAATGATTTCGAGGTTCCCAGTTTTGAACTGCCTAGTTCACGCGTCTTATCTTCTCAAAAAAAGATTATCAATTCTCATTAAATGATGACTTGATTTAGGAACCTGAATATTGCTATACTTTTCCTTAATAATATGTACAGACTTACACAGGATCTATTCTAGTCGCAGTGAATCCTTACAAGGAGTTAGGATGTTACACAACGGTAAGTTCAAAACTATTTTCCCTTCCTGTTCTCATTGAATACGTTTAGGTACAAAAATCACCAGATATATGGCCCGACAAGTTTGGATATAGCTGCTTGCTTATTTCATAGTCTTTGTCGCATTATTTACTAAACTTACTCATAGAAAAAAAATGCATTACGTCTTTAAATTGAATTTATGAGTTGTTTGTGAGTGTGAGACTTGACATTCAGAACATACCAAACGGTTAAGAAAAAGCATTTACAACCATTATCATTTAAGCTCCATCATTAATACTAAACAACAAATAAAAACCATTTCAAAGGTGTTACGAACATTAAGAGTGTTCCTCCCAATTGTCTCCACATTTCTTTGTCACATATCAATCACAATAGCTTGGCAGTTTCCATCAATTTCCTTTCGCTGATAAACAAGAGGAAATCATAAATTATTCAACGGTTAATTATCTATTATGTATGAACTAAGTGCATACATTAACGTGGGCTGTGATACACTTGAGCAGACGCCAATTACATGGAAACTGAGAACACGGTGGTGCAACTGTATTCTTAAGAATTAGGATCGTTCCTCTTTTAACAAAAAATAACGTAAATGTTCATCATCTATCCATCTTTTTTTAATTATTATCATATTATAGTTTAACTTCTTAATTCAAAATTATGATGCCATGGACTTCTCTTTACCATGAACTGTTCTGTTAAGGGTGTTAGCTCATAAGAACGATCATACGATCTCCAAACATAATTCTTACGATTTCGGCAAATGCAAAGGTTACTTCAAAAACATCTTATATAAGTCTGTTATTGTGATGGCTCGTGTCAACCTTTACACGTATGAGGTAATTTGATATTTGCACAATCTACAAATAAAGTGTTTCGTATTTTAACAGGATCACATGCAGGATTACAGAGGCAAAGCCTTCGGTACTCTTGCGCCGCATGTGTTTGCTCTGGCCGAGTCGGCCTACAGCTCACTACAGGTAAAGTACACTTATTACTTTACATATACATAGGACAATATAATTATAAGTATACACAAATGTTTGGTGTGTGTTTGAACAGACGGTCATATTATTCATCAAGATTTTCTTACAGCATTTTTTTTATTGGAATTATGAATCAGTTTTTCTAGTGTCATTATATCTGCTCGTGAATCATAATATACGTTCATTCATATGAGATTATGTTAATGTTCTGCGGTTTTGTGTAAACTATATTATTGTTAAGTCCCATCTCTGTTGTCTTTACGACGAAATGGTGAATGAGAAAGATTAATTCTGGTCATTCTCTAATTTCGTGCTACATTAATACAAATAAATAGGGTATTTAATATATGAATCATTTCTTCTAGAACATGTTGTGGGTCAATATTGTAAACGTTAGTGTTTCTAAATCTTTGCGGTGTTCTTGTACCTTATTTCGATACACAAAATATGATCATAAAATACTAAATGCACTTTATTGTATGTATTTAGAACGGCGAGAAGAATCAGTCAGTGGTCATATCAGGCGAGAGCGGCGCCGGTAAAACAGAGACCACGAAGCTGATCTTGCAGTACTTATGTGCGGCCGGGGGCCAGGCCTCGTGGGCCGAGCAGCAGATATTGGAGGCCAATACTGTCCTCGAGGCCTTTGGTAAGGAAGCACTTACCTTTTTTAACTGCTTTGAGCTCGGTTAATAGCAATAGGCCCTATATTACTACATAGGGACCTATGGGATCTTTTGAACGTACACTCACATTTTGCGGCGAAATGTGGAATGAGATGCTTAGGCGAATACAAGCGATATATTTTGTATTTTTGAGATGAGATAAGGCTAGGTTGAGCACCAATCTTCCCTTATAACTTGGTAGCTTTAGGAATGCTCGATGAAATCTTAAGTTTTCTTTGTAATCGGTTACACCAAGTCTTCAAAATTGATCCTTAAAAATTACATGATAAAACCTCATGAAGCAGCAAGAAAAGCTATTTCACAATCTTCATGGCATATTTTAATGAGGCGTTTGCATGTGTAAAATATACAATGCAAAATCACCCTAACACTAATAAAGTCGTTTCTCGTGTCATTAACTTATCAACCTGTCATGAGACGTCCCCTAGTTTAATGATAAAAGGGGCGGGCAAATAGTAAGCTTTTTACGCCGCACCCGAATTTATTCCCTGACAAAAAATTATACATTATTGTTTACGATTATTGATTTTGGTAAACACCTTTTGATTAAGAAAAAAAACCATCAAAATTTATGCCGCGAGCAATGTATTTTTATGTAATTTATTTTACTTAGTATAGCAGGACATTCTTCCTTTCCTTTAACGGTATTCACAAAGAAAACTTGCCAAAGCCAAGGGTAAAAAATCTACATTTTTGTCAAAACCTAAACGGTAAATTTGAGCGTAAACAAATAACAATAAATATTATCATGCATTAAGTTAAACAAAGCTTCAATCATATTCCTTTTAATTACAGGCAACGCAAAAACAGTCCGCAACGACAACTCCTCCCGCTTCGGCAAGTTTGTGGAGGTGAGACTGGACCACCGGGGCGGGATCAAGGGGGCAGTCCTCAGGGACTTCCTGCTGGAGAGGGCCCGGATCACGGGCCCCGCGCCCCGGGAGACCAACTACCATGTCTTCTACCAGCTGGTAGAAGGCGCTAAGGTATGTTCTGCAAGGATTCATTTTATCAGCGTAGCACTTTCATCATATAGTCTCCTCCTATTGATAGTTGGATCTGCAGTGTTTAACGCGACGAAATATTACACTTACCTTACTCTTCTTTGCCTCTGTGAGGACACCTTATACAAAGATAACATAGTAAACATCAAATATATAAAAATTACCTCCTTTTTACAGCACAATGCCGAACTTCGCAACACATTACGCCTTCGCGAAGACGTCCAGTTCAAGTATTTGCGACCAGAAGATGAGGAGGCGCACAGAGGCCGCGGCGGGGAGCAAGGCAAGCTGGAAGCCCTGCAGCTGGCGCTCACGGTGCTGCAGGTGCCGCCGCACATGTGCGAGGGACTCTTCAAGGTGCTGGCTGCTGTGCTGTGGCTAGGAAACATACAGTTCCAGGTAGGTTGTGTTTTAGCCTTGTACACTATTGTATATTTTGTTTTTCGAGATAATAAACGATTTTCTTCCTTTCTTTTGTTTTTGATGGTAAAATGTATGTGCGGATATGTGTAACTTATTAACACATACTCCTTCCCCGGCTTTTTGCCTTAGTCGGCAAAAAGTAAGCCTACCTGAAGTGTAAGAAATTGTTAAATAAAACAATTTTGATTGTTGGTTGATCTATAGGTAAAATACCTTAGTCATAATTGAAGTCATAAGTAGTGTTTTAGGGCTCACTTTTGATTAATAATACAGAAGATTCTGAAGTAATAATGATATCAAAAGTTTTTAATTAGTGATGTAGTTTTTTGTACTCATTAATCATGGTAAAGTGTGTAAGCCTTTGTCCTCAGGATGTAGATGGTGAACGTACCACCCTGGCGTCGGAAGACACGGAGGCCGTGGATGCAGTGGCCAACCTGCTCGGCTTGCCACTGCCGACTGCGCGGCGCGTGCTGCTAGAACGACAGATCAACGTGCGCGGGAACGTCACAGACATACCGCTGAGATTGCCTGAGGTACGAACTATCGCACGAACGGTAGCTTTCCTTTGTTTTCTCATTCTCTACTGTTTCTGAAGTCAAATGGGAACAGTCTAGTTTCTTTATACATCCACAAATAATCAAGAGGTTGCAGAGGTTTAATATGTATTTATATAATCGGTGTAGAGAAAATACATATCTACTTAGAGATTTTATTCTAACGGCTCTTAATGTAAAAATTAGAAGGGTATTTCGAATTTACGTCATATCATTTCAAACGTAAAGCAGTAAAAAATGTTTACAGCAATTCTCGATATATTGAAACCTCCCCCTTCCCCCCAGGCCCGTGAGAACCGTCACGCGATGTCCCGCGCGCTGTACTCGCGCACGTTCGCGTGGCTCGTGCGCCACGTCAACAGCTGCTCGGCGCCGGGCCGCGCTGCGCGTGCGCTGGGCGTGCTCGACATCTTCGGCTTCGAGAACTTCGCCACCAACTCGCTAGAACAGCTCTGCATCAATTACGCCAATGAGAAGCTTCATATGTTCTTCAATAACTATGTGTTTGCGCTTGAGCAGGATATCGTAAGTTTTGATTGGACTTTTAACCGACTTCAAAAAAAGAGTTTTATGCTCGACACACTTTAAGTATTAAAGATATATGAAAAGTATTATTAATGTCAATTTATGACAAACTTTTCGTAATCTGACTGGTAACCGTATATTTTTCTGTATCATCTTCTCCATGTTGTATGTGACAGTATGTACAAAGCTAATTTAGGTATGGTCCTAAAAATGGAATGTATTTTATTCCAGTATCGTCAAGAAGGCATAGTGTACAACCAGATCCAGTTCACCGACAACGCGGCGTGCCTTGAACTCTTGGAGAAGCCGCCCCGCAGCTTGCTCAAGCTGCTCAGTGAACAGTGCCACATGCCCAAGGTAAGAATAATTGGCATTATAAGACCTTAACGTAATATTCACCATGATAGCAGCAGTAACAGTGGAAGTTATACTGCAACCACAAATCTAAATAATATTAAAATACGTTCTGAATGCTTTTAGCATTTTTTAAATTTCGTATATTCTTTCTTATTTTTAATGCGTTTTAGCTGTTTTTAGGTTTAAGAACTCCTTTTGAGCGCTTCCTCGTTTTTTCGTCTCTTACATACCATTACGGTTTTTATGAAACAAAGAATAATTATATTCAGTTGAATAAAACTTTAAATACTCATTGTACAGGGTTCCGACGGCGCCTACCTAACAAACATCCAAGGCGAGTTTGGCGACCACCAGTCCTTCGTGAAAGGCTCGCGCCGCAAGTGGGAGGAGGAGTTCGGGGTGCAGCACTACGCAGGCGCCGTGTGCTACAGCGTGCAGGGCTTCGTGGACAAGAACCGGGACACGCAGCAGGACGCCTTTATTGACCACCTCAGCAGGTCCGCCAACCCCTTTGTGAGGGAGCTGGCCGATTATGTGCAGGACTTGGCGCCGCCTGGACAGGTGAGCACTTGATTTGACTTCCTTTGTAGGTTTAGTCATAATTGCGCGTACGTACACACGTAGAAAGTATTTGGAGACAATACAAACATCTTTTTCATCTTATCAGGATGAGACAAAACTTGGTCTGAGGCTTCAAGCTATTATAAACTTTAAAGAGTTATTAAAAGTATTGTACAGTGGTAGACTTTGAATTTTTATCTTGATAATATTATTTAGTGTCTTTTTGTTTCACGTAACTAATCTTTCGTATCATTCAAGTCACTCACATTTACAATCAAACTACCTTTACTTGCCAACTTTGCACCAGAGCAAAATATAATTTCCTATTAAACTCATGTAATCCACATTTGAAACCTACCAGGACACGTCCCTGTCGAGCCCCAGCGCGACGGGCACGACCCAGCGCGGCACGTCCAAGGGCCGCCCCACCGTGGTGGACACGTTCCGCGCGCAGCTGCAGGCGCTCGTCGACATGCTGCAGGCCACGGATGTGTGGTGAGTGGCGCACCGTCACGTGACATGCATTTACTTCATTTATTTACTAATTGCCCGCGGCTTCGCTTGCGTTAATTTGGATTATTGTAATCAACATGTATTATATATAGCTTTTGCCTATTTAAAGTTTAAACCCCTTAGAGGGTTGAATTTAAAAAAAAGTAGCCCATGTCCTTCCTTAGGTCTAACTTTCTACATGCCAAATTTCATCAAAATCCGTCCAGCGGTTTAGACTTGAAAACGTAATAGACAGAGTAAAGGTCGTAGCTCATTAATACCGCACCGCTCCCGCACAGCATAATAATGTGCATTCAAAAACGGACTTTAGATCATACACTGTAGACTCATTTTACAGTGATAACATAAAATAGCAATCAGCGCGCTGTAACAGAAACATACCACTGTAAAATGAATCTACAGTGTATGATCTAAAATCTGTTTTTGAATGGCCATTATTATGCCGTGCGGGAGCGGTACGGTAATAATGAGCTACGACCTTTACTTTCACATTTATAATATTAATATGGATTTCTCTCTACACCCCAGGTAGGTTATTCAGTAGGAATTTCTCATGTATCATAGGTACATTTCACAAACATGAAATATCACATACATCCAGACTTGGGACAAACATCTGCGGATTACATAAATGTTTGTACCGTGCGGGAATCGAACCCGCAACCCTTGGCGCAGCAGTCCAATCGCTTAGCCACTACGCCACCCAGGTCATCAAAAATTTAATTTCATGAAACAACTTAACTAAACGTAAGTTAACCTACCCACAGGTACGTCCGCTGCATCAAGCCCAATGAGAACAAGGAGGCGGGCAAGTACTCCGAGCACCTGGTGCTGGAGCAGCTGCGGTACCTGGGCATGAACGAGATCGTGCGCATACGCCGCGATGGGTACCCCATCCACCTGCCCGCGCCGCACTTCAAGGCGCGCTACCGGTGTCTGCTGGCGCATCCTAGACCCAAGGATCCGGAGATCAGGTGAGACCAAAGGATTATTCGATTTGACTATTGTAATTACAATTTTGCCTTTTGAAATTGTGGTCATGGTGAATTGTGAACAATTTGTGATTCAATCTATGCTTAATATTATAAAGCTGAAGAGTTTGTTGTTTGTTTGCTTGAACGCGCTAATCTCAGGAAGTACTGGTCCGATTTGAAAAATTCTTTCAGTGTTAGATAGCCCATTTATCGAGGAGGGCTATAGGCTATAAAACATTAGAATCCACGCGGGTGAAGTCGCGGATGGAAGCTAGTCTAATATAATAACCAAATCAAAAGACTTCTTGAAGATTTGTTGTTCAATATTTGCACTTCCATTATTTATGTATAATAATTAAAATGTCGTCTTATTTCAAACAACATTTATTATGAAATTGAAATTTATAAGTCATGTCTTGATCCCATATCCTAGGATTATGGCATACCTGTTTTAGGATCAAATTCACTCATAAATTAAATCACGATTTAATAGTTAAATACTAAAAACACTGACATATTTTGAATTTGACAGTGCAATCACAGCGATAGTAAACGCGCCCAAAGACGACTGGCAAATAGGACACACGAAGATATTTATGAGGAGCTCCGTACACTCGCCGCTGGAGGCCAAGCGTAGTGCGCTGCTGCAGTCTTCAGCCCTGCGCATACAGAAGGTAAGCTAAAGACAATGGGTATAGGGTAGGATTACTATACTAAACTATTATTTCTTTCTTTTGTTATGTGTTATTTATTACAAGATTTTGACTGTTGACCGCAATTTTCTAGAACTAAAAGTAGCATATCCTTATCTTTTAAGTTTAACCATCAAAATTGGTGGAGCTGTTTAGCCGTATAGTAAAACCTAACGAATCTCTACAAAGATAGTTGCAATACTCGAATTGATATACAAGAAAAGAGCCTAGAATCAAAGCCTTATTACATTAAAATTGTTTCATAATAATTGATTTATTGGATGTATGATGATGACGATTGATGATGATATGTAAATGGATTTCTACAAGTTTCCTCCTCCTATCTCTAACTTACTATAGCAGTCTTGTGTGCTAAGAATCTCATAAAAAACTACGCAAATTAAATCGTCTATCGTCAGGCGGGTTATATTTGACCCGCGAACAATAAAAAATCAATTGTCTGATGCATGGCTGTGAAAGTCTTATCATATAAAATGTCCACAGTGGTACCTTATAACAAGTACGCAAACTAACGTATAAAATGTCCGCAGTGGTATAAGGCGTCAATCAAGCGCCGGCAGTACATCGCGTGGCGCAACGCCGCCATCGTGCTGCAGGCCGCGTGGCGCGGCTGGAAGGAGCGCGCCGCCTTCCTGCGGCTGCGGCGTGCTGCGCTCACGCTGCAGCGGCACCTGCGCGGGGCCTTCGCGCGCGAGGTGGCCGCCGCGCTGCGCGAGATGCGCCGCGTCAACCAGGAGATCAAGCTGCGCGAGGAGAGGAACAGGTGCGCTCAGTGACCATATTTACTTTTGTTAGGATTTTGTTGATGTGGTGTATAGACTGTAAGTAAGTCCAATTTAAATTCAAGCTTAGCGTAGGCAACATGCTAAAATGACACCAAAAGTCATGTAAGTTAGGTTTTTTGTTTTAATTGTATGATAAAAAGAAATACTTTTTGGGGTTTGACGATGAACATAGTGACGATACCTGAGTTTTTATGTTAAATAATATTCTCTTTCAGTTTTTTTTGATGCAACTGCTTTTGATCTGCATCAAATTTGTAGATTACACGTAATTACTCTATAACGCCACTCATCAGTGGTAATCATAAATATTTCCCAAGTTAACGTATCTTCTTTAGCGTGTTCGTAAAACAAACTTCTTTCCTTTAATATGTATTCAACTAAAACAATGTATTTCAGTTTACAAGAGAAAGCGAACCAAGAGCGTGCAGAACTAGAGAACATGGCCGACCAGCTCCGCGGGCTGTCCTGCCCGTCCAGCACCCGCGCGGAGTCCGTGAACCTGGACAACCTGTTCGACTTCCTGGCCGACGTGCCCTCGCAGCGCGGCGCGCCCGACGGCCAGCCGGACTCGCACCAGCCCACCATCGCCGAGATCGGAGACTCCATGGAGAGGCTCGCTGATGATCTGCATCAAGAGGTGGGTGGACATGACATATATACTGTCAGGAACTTATTATTTAGTATATAGTCGACTAATTGCGTCCCACGGTATTACCTGCTACATTTTTTCGGGATAAAAAGGAGCCTATGTGTTTATCCAGGGTGTCGGCTACCTCCATACCAAATTTTAGCAAAATCGGTCCAGCCGTTTGATTGTGAAGAGGTAACAAACACACAAACGCACTCAGAAACTTTCGCCTTTGTAATATTAGTGTGAGTGTGATTGTTGGTGTATGAACACATCATTTTTGTGTATTAATATTTAAAAAGAAATTTATATTTACGTGCCACTCAAAGACATGATTTAAGTGTTAACTTTGCTTATAACAAGAATTATTTTCAACCACAATCTTTTTTAATACACTCATTTACTAACGTAAACATAAAGTTGCACCTGTTTTCGCGAGTGGTAAGCAGAGACGACGGATTTCCATTTGCTACATACTGACATTCCCTTTCGCCTCATTCAATTGCATCACATTCTACATACATACCGCTTTCATAATACCCTCATTTCATTTCAGTTGGAACACGTCCTAGCGGCGGAAATGAACGAGCTAAGCAAGTCGCACACGGAAGCGCAGCGCAAGCCAGACGGCGCGCCCTCGGAGTTCATCCCTCCCCCCCCGCCCTCCAGCCTGGCCATCCAGCCGATGGTGCCGCCCGCGCCTCCTCCGCCTTCCTCCATGACGTCATCGTACAACGGGATCACGAATGGTCTCTCCCCGATGTCGAACGGCGACGCGATGTCGTCGTCCCTGATCCTCCCGCCCCCGCCCCCGGACGAGCCGCTGTCGGAGGGCTCCCCGGAGTTCCCCCCGCCCCCCGCGTGCTCGCTGCCTGAGCCCGCCGGCCCCCCGCCCCCGCCGCCCCCTCCACCTGCTGTCAAAGGTACGGAGATACAAGGTTAGAGAGCCATTAGCAACATGTCACCCATCGGAGATTAGCAATTACTATCGAAATGGGACCTAGAGGGAAGTTGTTCGACGTACCATTTGCGCGCACAAACATATTAAAATATGCTCCGATGGTTCGAGCTATTACGATTATTAACAGCGTTTCACGTAAGATAGATATATTTACATGTACATACATTGGCGGAATTCGAGAGAGTAACACTGGATGTTTTGTCAGTATCATAATTCTACTGTCTTTATTTTTTGACCGTGGCTACATTGTTATATTGGGTGTAAACCTGTAAAAATGATGTATGTATGATAAATAAATAAATAAATTGCTAATCGCCGATGGGTGGTAATCAAATATATACTATACATTATGAAATCTGCCCATTTGGAACAACATAACATAGATACATAAATATAGTTACCCCTTAAGTCTTTAAAGAGGTACATCTCCTTTTTTAGAAGTCTGAGGTCGCAAGCCCAAAGCCTCTTATCGGGACAAATAACACTATTCCAATCTTACAGATTACAAACTCTCAATATTTGACTTCAATATGTAACATTTAATTTTTTTTTATTAATTCTCACAGATACAACGACTCCGGAGCTGACTAACGGCATAATCCCCAACGGGAAGCTGTCGGTAGTGAAGAGTAAGGAGCCAATCTATGAAGCTGTGATACCGAGGCCCGCGCCCGAAACGATATGCGAGCCGCTACCACCGCCGCCAGAAACCAATGGGTAACGAATAATTATGTATTTATTAAATACTAGCTGTGCCCGCGACTCCGTCCGCGTGGACATTCGGAAACAGCAAAATTGGATTCTATTTAGTAGTTTTTACGCCAAGCCCTACTGTTTTATTACATGTATGTAAAGATTGACGTAACTTTTTTGTTTGTGAACCGATTTAATTGAAATAAACACGAAATGTTATGGGAATACATCAGTGAAAACCGCATTCAAATCGATTCTGTCGTTTCTGAGATTAGCGCGTTCAAACGCACTGACAAATCAACAAACAGACAAAAAATTAAAACCTATATTTTTGGCTATGGTAACATAAATACGGAGTTTATAAATTGTTTTTCTTTTTAAATATTGAATGTACAGACACGGGTAGTTTACGATTTAATTATATGTATAGATGTAAATAACGAGTATCAACTTTATATATTGGTCTAACAAGTTAATATGAAATACTTATGTCTGGACTAAGCATTAGTTTGGTTGCGGGCTGGCAATGTCGACTTTGCAAGCTATTTAAAAGACATATTTGAATGACATTATTTAAAAATGCTTTAACGTTTTTATGTCTAACTATATCTGTGCTAAAAACACATGCTTTTGCCTTATGTAATTTATAAATCAAATCGTTCATGACATCATTATTCGTGGCAGTTTCTCCTGCAAAGCGGAGGAGGTCCAGACAGAGCCAATGGACGCGCCTTTGCCCCCTCTGCCCCCCGTGGAGACTGCGCCCGCGCCGCCCGTGCCCATGGACACGTGCATAAGCCCGCCGCCCATGATGAATGGAGATGCTACCGTAAGTACTTGTATTTATGTAGCTATGTAGACACTAGACTGATGATAAACTTGAATTAAATACAATATTATTGCTAAATGAGGTAGTTACCAGGTACCATGAGAAACTTTGCGAAAAATAGCTGTATTCGACTTGACTCTTGTCTCTCGAATTATTATTATTAAAATGTTAGTCATCTTTGACGGTTGTGGTATATTATTAGTCGAGTGACGAAGGTAACCCCCCCCCCCCCCCCCCCCAGGGCGGCGAGCGCAGCGCGCGGCGCAAGGAGCGCGTGGAGCGCCGCCTGCACCAGATCGAGGCGGCCACGTGCCTGCCGCCCAGCACACCGCCCGCCGACGCCGTCAGCGACCTGTCCGAGTTCGCCAAGCTGTACTTCAACGACCACCCGCGCTCGCCTGAAGGTACGACACCATTATCATCAAGTAATAAAAATAAAAACATCCCTACATCCACCGATAAGTACTTTTTCTACATACATAAACACATACAACTAATAAAATTAATACAACACGGGATTTAACGCGAACGCAAGTTTTTAATTTTGGCTTCACGTTTCGACCGAGATTTTAATGAGATGCACCGGCCGTGGTCACAAGCAGGCTGGATAAAAGTTAGTACATGCAACTAGCCTGTAATCCACATGGAAACTCCCTACATTTCGATGCACAGTTGTTTCTCTTATTACTTAATTACCGAGGAATTGGCGCACTTGCTCCACTACTGTCGAATTTCGTTAGAACTTATATTGTGTAATGCCTACCTAAAGTTATAAGTTTGGCGTGCATATCGTCGGGCACAAACCGTTCCGATCGTAGTTCCAATTTAGTTTTAATTTCCTATTATATGTCACTTTTGACAGTTAAGCTATTCAAATATTGACGCTGTCAAAATAAATAACCTATGTAAATAATAATAATTACGCTAAGTTTTCATTATAATTTATTACTTATCAGTCTTTTTACATTCCGCTTTTAATTATAAACTACTCTGGACTATTATTTTCTCCAGGAACGATTATGGCAACATTAACACGCAAGAGCAAGTCGATGGAGTTGTTAACCAAAGAGGAGATGATCACATACCACAAGGGCAATAACATACCAACGTCACACATACAGTTGCACGACCCAGACAGCGTCACCGCCGCCGTCAATATATTTAGGGTAAGTACATAATAATTAGACGCAGACAAATTTCAAAAAAATACAGATATGTTACTAACGCGCTCATTTTGAAGAATCATCTCGAAAAGGGGACACTTGTAGTCTTGGGTAGTACAATTGTTGTCCAATTTGACATACCTAAGACAGTGTAGTACAGACTCAGAGTACAGAACACTTTTCTCGTTCATTTTGTCAGCATATGACGCATCTATACTTTTTGACATATCATTGGACGTAGAGGATTCAGTGATGTCCATCTAATTCAAGATGTAAGATAAGGAACTAACCTTGAAACAAGCAACTGTAGAGGAAGGGGCTAAGATTAATTCTATGTTACAGGATCTATGTCGATACATGCGCGGCGAGTTGACCGCGGATAAGGAGACCCAAGTGATACAGTCGATCATCGGCAAGGGGATAGAGCGAGAGGAGCTGAGAGATGAGATACTGGTGCAGTGTGTCAGACAGGTGATTACTCCTTATTTTGAAGACGGTTAAAATTCAAGGCGTTTTGCAGTGACGTCAAAGTTACATAAAAGTCCAGTCAAAGAAACCACGAATTTCCATTAGCGAGAGACACTAACAGTAATTAAAATATTATTTCATCAGATAACGGAATGTCCAGTCGAAGAGTGGGCAGAACGCGTATGGCTGGTGTTATGCCTGTGCGCAGTGGCATGGCAGCCCAGCCGCGGCCTGGCCCGCTTCTACAGCGCGTGGCTGCGAGCCCGAGCGCGCCTATTGGCTTCCGACGCGTCGGCCCCGCCCTCCCCCACCGCTCGCTCCGCCCACTGCGCGCAGTGGTGCTTGGACAACTGCCGCGGTGCTGCGCCGAGGCAGCTGCCGCCCAGCACTGTTGAGATTGCCGTGAGTATTTTGTATAGATGGACTACCAGTTGGACGGAATTATTTATATATATATTTTCTAGAGAAGGTACTAAACTGAAGTTTTCCTTAATTTCTATGCGGATTATCATCATCAGACAGCGGTTTCAGAAAAGCTTTTAGATCGCTAATTGTTTTCCCAACCTACAGCGCTCTTCCAACTGTAACCGGCCAGATTGCGAAAACCGTTAACCTATCTATACAGTTACTTGTGCATTATATTATAATATTTGGAACCAATCTGTACTAAGTCACCTATTCACAGGCAATGCGTCGCCTGGGCACGATAGTGTGCCGCTTCTTCTTCCTGGACGGGCGCACCAAGGCCATCGACGTGCACCCCGCGGACACGGCGGCGGCGGCGGCGGCGCGCCTGGCCGACAAGCTGGGGCTGGCCGCGCACTCCCGCGCCGGCTGGGCCGTGTACCAGCAGCGGGCCGGCAGCGAGGAGCACGTGCGGGCCACGCATTACCTGTACGACGTCATCGCTGCCTGGGAAATGTGAGTATCGCACTATAGAAGTTTAAAAAAAACTGTGTGAGTTCTGAGCCTTCGTTTGATGAGAATTTAGTCCTTTCCCATTTTTAATAATGCCTCAAACTCCTTAAAGCATTAGTTATTTATTTTCCTTATTCATGAGTCTTATACCCAAAATTTCAGTGCTCTCAAAAAGTTATATTTATTAAGATAAGGTGTGACGGTAATATGTGTCTAATGAAATGATTTTTTTTATGAATAAGGGGTTTACTTTTCATAAGGTGGAGTTTGACCTTTATAATGATTGTTCCCGACTCGTTTACCAGGCAACAAGGCCCGGGCGGCGGCTCGGCCGACAACCGCTTCGTGTTCAAGCGGCGCCTGTTCCGCGGCGGGCGCGAGCTGCCGCACGACCCGGTGGAGGTGGCGCTGCTGTACGCGCAGGCCGTGCATAGCGTCGTCAAGGTAGGACCCGACTACCCGACTGGCACTCTCACTTCATCCGGACAATATTTTATATGTTAGGTTTATCATTGTTGTAAAGCCTCCAGGCGGTTTAAACTCTGACACCAGGTGGTTCATCAACCATACGATAAGAAGAAAAAGTCACAGTACAAACATCATTTACACGACATGGCTTTGCACCAGCTATCTCACTACCCAACCCTACCCACATCCGAATAAAATACAATTTTATTTCATACAAACCTTATCAGCCAGCAAAAAAAACGTTCTCATGCGGTATTTTATAGATACTTGGGGCAAATTATTTATATAGACAGCAAGAAGAATAAACACAAAAAATCAGTTCTATGATTTGCTTGTTAGTATCTGGAGATCAACATGAATTCTTCTCCAGATGGACGAGTTCCCGGTGTCGGAAAAGGTGGCGCTGCAGCTGGCGGGGCTGCAGGCGCAGGTGTCGCTGGGCGAGCCGCCCCCCAGCCCCCCTCCCCCGCACACGCGCGCCTACTACGCGCAGCCCGAGCAGTTCCTGCCGCAGCGCATTGCGCGCGCGCGCCCCGCGCACCAGTGGGTCAGTAGTTGTACAATTTTTTGTTTTAAGTTTTTTTGTATGTTTTTTCTTTTATTTTTGGTGTACAATAAAAAGATATATTATTATTACTATTCGATAAATATATTATTTCAGATAGTGATATTGCGACTTGACAGTGCCACCAGCATATCGTCATATCTCCATTCCTAGTATGATAAATGCTCTTTACCTGTTGTGTTTTTATAGCTTCCAAAATAAGTATTTTTTGAGCAGCACAATATAAAGTTCAATTGACACTTTTATCTTTGTGCCTGGATCTTTAAATACAGTATCAGAAATTTTATGACTGACTTTTCAATACCGTAATGCATCATTTCTATTACCAGGCGACGATCCTAGCGCAAGCCCACCGCCAGTACGGCGCGGGCCGAGCGGAGCTGACGGCCAAGGCTTTATACTTGTCGTGCGTGATGCAGTACCCTCTCTACGGAGTCACGCTCTTCCCCGTCACGTACAAGGGCTACTGGGCTCACGGTATGATACCCTAGCTACCTACATTATTAGTACCCTACCTACGTTATTTAGCAATGTCATTTGGGTTTATCGAAAAGGACTTTGATTTTGAGAAGAAATAATTATTTTAAATATTTTGTTTTAGGTAATTAATTCTTTTGCCAAATGTTAAGTAGAAAAATGCAATAAAAATCTGAAGTTCGACCCCAATGTTTTAGCTATCAAGGAAAGTTATGGACGCTCCTCATAATTTTTATTTTATTTCTTATAGTGTATCTATTTGTCATCCTAATAAAAACTTATTAAACATTGCACAGGTTATGTACGAGTGTTATATTTTCAGGTCCCAACGTCCTATTGGGCGTGGGTTCTGAGGGCGTGGTGCTAGTGCGGCCCACAGACAAGGTGGTGCTGGCCGAGTACCCGTACAGTAACATAGCGGCGCTCCTCATGGACCCCGTGGACAACGGCCTCACCATCAGCCTCACGCACCACGGACAGCATGATGGACACCGGTAAGGCCTGCAGACCAATAGCAACCTCGGTACATTCAAATAAAGTCCAAAATAGAAACTAGCGTTAAAGAGTTTGACAGCGGTTTGAAATGAAAAATGATGGTTTGGTTTATTTGCATTGTACTTTTTTTCATTATGTTTAAGGTTTATATTTTTTTGATGACACTGAAAAACTGCTCTGTACTTTAGTTTAAAGGGATTAAGAATTTTTTCATTGCTTAAAAATTTGAGTATCATCAATCCAGCTTATCTTGTCGTAATCTGAAGTCTGTTAGGTTATTATTATTGCCGTTCCATGGCACTTTTTTTATTTTTTGTTTAATATGTATAATTTTTGGTACAAGACAGTTCTCGTAGTATAAGGCAACCATTTCCACCAAGCATCGTAACTGACTGTCACCTGATCGGTCCAGCTGCATCGTGCTGGAGTCCCCGCAGAAGAACGAGGCGGCGTGGCTGATGGCGGCCTACAGCCCGGTGCTGGGCAACGGGCTGGCGGACGAGCCCCCGCGGCGCGCGGCCCCGGCCTCCGAGCGCTCGCGCCTGGCCGCCGCGCTGCGCAGCGCCCGCCGCGCGCTCGTGGACTCCGCCATGCTGCGCCGCCCCACCGACGCCACCGCCGGGAACTTCCTTAGGAACACGCTGCGAAGGTCTGACTGAATCCTTGTGTTCTTATATAGTTTTAAGGTACCATCTAGATAGGTATGCAGGGACAAGATCAGGGCACACGTGTCCCGTAATTACAAAGTATGAACAGGATAAGATTTTCTGGTACCTGTGACACAACATTCCCCCTTTTTCTGTAATGTTCTCTTCTTTATAAATAATGTATTCTTATAAACTAACCTTTTTGGAAATAAACTTAATTATAAAGAAAGAAATGAATGGGGAGGTCTTTGCACAGCAGCGGCGAAAAAAGGTTTTTTAGTTGTTCAGTCTTCCAGGTTAGGTTGTATGTAAACATTTTGTTTAGAACTTAACCCCCAACCTTGCATTAAGTCCTCTAAACCTTAAGTAGTGTACATTGTAAACCTTTGCCTACATTTTTGAGGAGAAAATTTTGGGCAGCCCCTTTTATTTTGCAAGTAGTTATGAAGTCTGTACTTATGAACTGATGCGTAGGTGTTATTACGTAGTGATTATAACATCTATTTCAATATTGCGTGTAGCATATCTATGATGACTGATGACGAGGGTTGCACTCGCGTAGAGCGGGCTACCAGCACAGAATAATGTGGACCATGGTTGGATGGATTAGCCAAGACGACTTATAACATTTGTTAGTACAGATTTTATTTAAATTCATTTCACACTACCCTCAAGTTTGGCAAAGGTTTACATTCACACTTGCTCCAAAATATGCATTTATATAGTTTTTCTATAACTGATTTGTGAAGCACAGATAGGCAGTCACTCCATGTAGAAGCTAGTATCCAGCTGCATCCATTATTTGTAAAAAGTGAACCCAATATACTTGAGACAAAGCCGGTCTAATTATGATAATTATACCGAAAGTTCTACGTTAGATTAATTAGAATTTATATTGATGGTGCAAATAGTTATTAATCTATAATTAATCAAAATTAAACTCACAAAATAACCTTTCTAAATAAAGTTCAAAATTATACTCTAATTTTCCCTTGTATCTCTATGCATTGCTTTCAAAGTTACCCATCTACTTCTCTACAAAATTACTCTCTAGCTCCGAGGCTTTTATCCATTCGTTTCTTACTCCTGTTATCTCTACTCCAAATTTGTCTTCTCGCAGGTTAAGTAAGCACAGGCTGGAGAAGATGCGCCTGGACATGGCGGCGGAGAGCCAGGGCGAGAGCTACAAGAACTTCCCGGCCGGCTACTGGTGCTGGTCGCGCACGCTGCCCCACAGCCTCACCAAGCTCAACGAGGCCGAGGAGGTGGCCGCCATGCAGATCTTTAAGGTAACTAACTTGTTATAGGGTAATTCGTAGATATATAAAAAGGAAGAAAATTCTTTTTACTCATATAATATATAGACCTAATACATAACCTAATATATGAACAATATGAAACGACGAGAGACAAGAAAATAACTCCATTTTCAACAAATCGTGTATTGAGTTTGAATAGTTTTTTCAAGCAGTGTTTGTAATCTCTTTGAAATATAAGGTATGTGTGAAAATGACGAGGTTATCTGTCGTCTATTAAGAATTTCAATGTAATGCCTATCATCATCTAGATTTTAAAAAATTCTAAAATTCGACATAAAAATTTAAAATGACATGTTTTATAACCTTGTCGCAGGACATAATGAGCCACGCGGGCCTGTCGGCGTCCCACGACGGCAGCACCACCAACCTGGCCAACAACAACGTGGGCGCGCACGAGGCGGACAGCGACGACCGCGTGGCGCTAGCGCAGGCGCTGCTGCAGCGCTGTCTGCAGAAGGACACGCTGCTGTGCGAGCTGTACATGCAGCTTATCAAACAGGTGCGCACTTGTAACATGTTCGAGTCACGAAACTGGGGCTTTGAGAATTTTTGTTATTGCAATAATGTATGTTTACAATACCAATTTTTAGGCTAACTATGACTTAAAGTGCAAGTCAATAATTAATGCACCAAAACTAATATGAAGATGACTTTTGGTGCCATTTTAGCATGTTGTCCATTGCTGTCCAAGCTTGAATCTAAATTGATAAATAATATGAAGATGTTTAATAAGTTTGATGTGCTATGCGCGTGCGCAGACAACGGAGCACCCGGAGCCGATGTCGCGCGTGTCTGCGCGGCACTGGGCGCTGCTGTGCGCGGCGGTGGGCGCGGCGCTGCCGCCGGCCAAGCCGCTGCGCCGCCTGCTGCTGGCACACCTGCGCTACCGGGGCACCGCGCTGCACGCCGGCGAGGAGGGCAAGTTCGCGCGCCGGGCCGAGCAGGTACGGGCACTGGCAAGGACACTGCGGCGGGCGCATCTGCGCTGTTGGGGGTGTACTATATGTGCACCTCTCCCCCCCCCCCCCACGGGGCGAGATGTTATGTTAGATAAAAGCAACAAACGATAATACCTAATGTAAGAGCAAGGTCTCTTCTCAAACGGACAAGGATCATTAATCATCACGGTGATAAAGGATTTGTGATGAAACGAAACGTGTCTCTCCCCAGGTGGCCCTCAGCATAGCGCAGGTGCCGCGGCGCCTGGCCGCCCCGTCCAAGGAGGAGGTGCTGTGCGCGGCGGCGCGGCGCCCCATGCACGTGCGCGTGCTGCTGCTGGACGGCAAGCAGCACGGCCTGGTGTTCGGGCCCGCCGCCACCGCCGACCACCTGGTCGCCATGCTGCGCGAGAAGATCGGCCTCAGCGATGCTGCTACTGGTCAGTGTAGCTGTTGGTTATAGGTTGAGGGCTGAATAGGTAGAGATTTGAAGTACTGGTTCAGGAGATATGCTGCTGCATCATGATATGTGATCATATTTCATTGATAAATTTCTAAACTTGGATATCATATTTTCGGAAATCGGAATCGGATTTTCAGCGTTTCTAATGGGTCACCAAATGCTTTATATTATTAAATCATATTTCACATGAAAATTAATTAAATTAATCATATTTGGGGTTTGTCAGAGAGGAATGGAACGAAGTATTCTGGGAGTTAAACTTGTTGACAAAATCAGAAATACTGTAATTCGTTCCAAAACTAAAGTTTATGATGTCACTCGAAAAGCTGCTGCGTTAAAATGGTCCTGGGCTGGTCACGTCTGTCGTATGGCAGACGAACGATGGGCCAAACTTACATCAAACTGGACCCCTCAACAAGGGAGACGACAGCGAGGAAGACCCAGACGGAGATGGTGGGACGAACTCGACTTGTTTATGCAAGACTGGTCGTTGGTAGCTGGGAATAGGGAGATGTGGAAAGACAGTGGGGAGGCCTTTGCCCAGCAGTGGGACACTTTAGGCTAATAATAATAATAATAATTTCACATGAAAATAGACCTTTACAGACGTAGCTTCTAAGCATTGTCCTTACTTAAGACGTTGCGTCACAACAATGTACAGGTCTTTAAATTATACAAGTACCCGTATGTAACACATGTACTCGTATGTATGACGCAGGCTACGCGCTGTACGAGGTGTGCGCGAACTCCACGCCGGCGGGCGCGGGCGAGCGCGCGCTGGGCGCCAGCGAGCGCGTGGGGGACGTGCTGGCGCGCTGGGAGAAGGCCGGGGCCACCGCCGCCGCCTGCAGGTCTCCTTACACTCTTATCATTCATGTATAAACCAAGATGCACAGTTCCTTACAAATATCGCACCTAAAACAGCCGCACGGACGGATCACATTTTCTGATTGTGCGTTCATTTGTTGGGGCCGTTTTTGAATCGCTGAATGTGTATCTTGGTTTTTAGTCTATAATATCAATTACTCATTTATGCAGTATTATTCGGTACAAAAAAAATCTCTATAATATTAGTACTATAAACTACAGATTAGTTCACAGTCAGTTATATATTATAGTATGCCTCATATATGAGCTTGTCAATAACTGCCCAACTAAATAGAAATGCAGTTTTGGCTACCTATTTGTATTCCAGAAAACTACATTTTCAAATTATCTTTTATCTACTACACGTCATTTAATAAACACATGTCATTTAATATAATAATTATATTTACATATTAAATTCCGTATAGTTTCTAATGTTTAGATTTAAAATCAATATTATTACCTAACACAGATAAATGCTGGATTGAATCATAATTATAACATTCACTAATTTACCGTAGTAACTAGTAAATAAAAACTGAGTTGCGAACTATATTTTTATTTACTTTGTTTTTTCTGTAACTAGATTGATTTTCTGTTAGGCTGGTGTTCAAGAAGCGCCTGTTCCTGGGCGAGCGGCCGCTGCAGTCCACGTGCGCGGCCGAGATGGAGCTGCTGTACTACCAGGTGCTGCACTCCGTGCGACACGACCGACTGCCCATCGAGACCGACGAGGCCGTGAGTACACACATGTGCTAATCATAGTGCTAATATACTTGTATATTTATAATACGTAAATAAGTATGGCAGTGGGGTTTGTAATTACATCTAGATAAGAAAAAAGAATTATAAGAATTTTTTGAGAATAGTTAGTGATCGTTAATTTTATGCTCGAGAATATTTATATTGTCGTTGATCATGTGAAGAGAATAAGATATTATATAGGGAAGGAATAGGGAAGATAATGGAAGAGCTGGTACAGATAAAAGTGTCGGATGTAGCGTTTAACATGCGCGTTCGTGTGCAGGTGATGCTGGCGGCGCTGCACGCGCAGGTGGTGAAGGGCGACTGCGCGGGCGGCGGCGAGGAGTGCGCGCTGGCGGCGGGCGCCGTGCTGCCGGCGCGCCTGGCGCAGCCCGCGCTGCCCGCGCCCGCCGTGCGCCTGCACCACCTGGCGCTGCGGGGCACGCCGCCCGCCGCCGCCGTGCAGCGCGCGCTCACGCTGGCCTCCTCCTGGCCGCTCACACGGGCCACCATCTTCGACGTCATGGTATGGACTTGCACTCCACAGTTTATGGCTCATCATCATCATCATTTTAGCCCAAAATCATAAACCGTCATAAGTATCAATGATTTCTGTAAATTGGTCATTTAGGTTTAAGATAAATTGTTTTGTCATCATAAAAATTATGACCATAAATCGTCTTCTATGGTCGCTATTTCGTGTTTGGACCTTTTGAATCTGATCCCAAATTCTTTATTAACTGTCACATTTTTAGGCAAAAATACCTAACCTACCGTCTTAATGAATTACTTACGATTTATTTCCATGACAGCAATCGTTCACATCGAACTGGCCGCGCGCGCTGTGGCTGGCGGTGGACGCGCGCGGGCTGACGCTGCTGCGGCGCGGCTCGCGCGCGGCGCTGGTGTCGCACGACCACGACCAACTGCTGGCCGTGTCGCCCGCGCCGCGCGCGCTGCTGCTCGTCACGCGCGCAGACCGCAAGCACGCCAAGCTCGTGCTCTCCACAGATCAGGTACCATGACACTACTACTTATTGTTGGCGATTCGAATTTAGCATACAAGTTAATAAACATCAATCATGAAACAAAAACTGAGTCCGTCAAACACATAACTGAGAACCCAAATAACAATGGGCCCAGGATAGCTTCTTGGGGCACACCCGTTTTGGGTTAAGGATTAGCTGACGAAAAGCTTAATCTATGTAAATATAAACAATTCTTACTAGATTTCGGAATTCAATATTTTTACATACATACATACATAAAGTCACGCCTATTTTCCAGAGGGGTAGGCAGAGACCACGGATTTATACTTTATTTTTATGTACAACTAATATTGTATTGAAAATTTATTTAAGTGATTAATTCATAACAAAGAAACGCTCAATTATAATACTGTTGTTGTTGCGCAGGCGTACCAGATCGCGACGCTGATCAAGGACTACATCGAGGCGGTCCGCGGGCCGGTGTCGCCGGCGGTGGGCGGTGCGCCTGCGCCGGCCTCGTGACACCCGGCCGCCTAGTGCCAGTGCTTCCACGTCAGGCGCTAAGCCGGGCTGACTCCACGGACTGTTAGCTGTTCGATGCGCGACCGACACGACCACACTCACCGTGATATTACACTCTACATTTACTAACACTATCTCGAAGTTCTAAATTTATCTAAAGAGAATTCAACTCATTCTTAGTACGCTGTACTTTGACGACTGAACTAAATTCGAGACGTTTAATTTGATATTTATTGTTGTCTTTCACTCAGTTTGAGTTACCTAAGTAAAATACACGTGAGTGCTGAAGTCTTGCTACAGAAGCTGTAAATGCTGGTTTGACTCCAAGGATACATTGAGTCCTAGTTAGTTCGACGTGATATTGTCTCTTTGGAGTTGATACGCTCGCGGTTCGAACAAGGTAGGGAACGCCAGTCACAGGAGATGTGAATGTTGATGGTGACAAGTAAATGGATTTTAAAGCGTAAGCGATAGCTCAATGTCCCAGGCGCGGTGACGTCACACGGACAGTCGACCGCGCGTTGTTATTAATACTTAATTTCTATAAAAATTAGTTAAATATCATTATAAAGAAACATACAACATTTACTTCACAGCAACAGGAATGATCTAGTGGTGTTCGGTTTTGAGTGTCAGGAAAGACGATTTAAGTTGCAAGAATGACGGGGAAGCAAAAATAAAATAATCCACATACCTTCATAGCCAGTAAATAATACAATTTTAACCGATTATTATAAAATAAGTGTTATATTCCGATCTATTGAACCTCCTATAAAATTATCCCAGTATTATTACTGTTAAACATGTATTAGATTAAATGTTGCAATTAGATTGATATATCAATGATAATAATAAAGTGTTGATGTTAATATTTATCTGGTGGTAGATAGTAATCAATCTTATTCCCTTTGTCTTCGGTACTATAAGATCTTGTTGTGTGGACATTTATGAACTATAAGTGTGAACTCTGAACTAATTAGAATGTCTACACGCGGCTGAGCCGACCCACTGTACATCATTCTACTATTATAGTGTAAGTGACATGTTTGTTGTAGAAAATACTTATAATGACGCGTGGACGGGACAGTCCAAATAAATGAATGCATATAGCGTGTTGAGCGGACGGTGGTTTGGAAACTGTGTAGTTCCGTGTCGGAAATGTTACCGAATAGGTATCTAACATGCAGAACTGTGTAAAGTGAAGTGTGTCCGAGGTCCTCCCGTAGGCAGGCATTCTATCGACTGTCCTTCCACTATGAACTCTACTAACATTTCAGATTCCTATACTGTATCCTGTAAGTGTATTCGCTCCAAATATCTTTAGTAGATACCAATTGTATGTAGAAGTATATACTTCGTTTAGTCTATCTGTAATGTAATGCATGTGTTGTCCTGAACCCTTGTTTCGTGCCTTGTATAGAGCCGACATAATGATGCTGATTAGATGCTTACACTTATTATAAATCTCTATAAATTGCGTTAATCAATTAAAATAACGAGTTATACTATGTTATGGCTGTCAGCATACATTATTAGGCGTATTGAATTCAGTGAGCGATTTGTGCAAATTTATTGTGACTGCAAAATAATTACTGATTGTTTCCAAATATAACTTCTATGCATATTACATTATATTGCACAATGTTATGTCTCAATATTTTATTGTAATAATAAAAATATATTTAATATTGTAGAGCTAATTGGAATGTAAGAAATTTACTCTGTTACTAACACTAGGTTATTGAGGCGCTGTTTATTCTGTTTGTCTATAGACAGGTGGATTGCCGCTACACAGTTTGCATATTGATTCAGGATGTCGTTGAACTGAGGCCGCGTTTGCACCGTGGTTCAACTCCGACTAAACAGCTCCATTGTTGCCGGACAAACGTGAATCATATGCAAATTATGTCTGTCAGTTATTAAATAGACAAACATAATTGCAGTGATTTGAATTTGGCCGAACAAAGATATTCTACTCGACATTAGTGTCACACGGATGTCATTACCTCGTTCTTATATAGAGGACACGCTTTATTTTTGGACCTCTTTGGTGCTTAGATATCCGAGAGTCGCTTAGCTTGTGTTTCTGATCTCATATTGAGTATTATTTATTTAGATGCCATATTTTGATTTACGAGCAATATTTGATTAGGTTTTATTTATTTTTAATTATGTATTTTGATAACTTTGTATATAATTGGTGAACCAAAGACTTCGAATCGTCCCTTTGGATATTTTTATCTTTTATGGATTCCAATTAGACATTTGTAAATATTTATATAGATTACATAGTATACTCATTGACGTGAAATTCTCGTAATATCATAGAGGCTGAAATTATATTAAATTATTGGAACGTTTGGCATTTGGTATGTGTTTGGCTTCCGGCTTATTGTAAGTCAATTATGTAATATTATGAAATACTTTTAAAATACGAATGTACTTGGATTTACTACACGATTAATCGATTTTCACGCTCGTAATTGGGATAGGACTGGCAAGGACTGAATTTTAAAGGAAAATAAACGCAACGATTATCGATTGTTTCATGACAAAGGATGTTACCCGTTTGCAAGTCAGCTTGTCAGTTCTGTGCCGACTGCCTGCAATTTTACTAACATTGAGCACTGTACTATAGACGATATTTCAAAATAGAATTGTTTCTCATAGACGTAAGATTAAAAGTAATATAGGTTAATGATTGTCAGTGAAACATCGACAGTTAGCGCGCTCACCGGCGTCTCATCGTATACCACCACTCATACTGCCCAAATAGACTGAAGGTGTCCAAATATTTTATCATTTTTGATGCAATTGTTTTTGTTACATTGTGTATTGAATTTTACCCTATAATTTGAATGCCAAATAAATGATTACAAAGTGGTTTTAAGTTTTATTTTAAAAAATTATTCGTTTTGTACACTTAATTAACAATATAAAATAAAAATTACTGTGTCACTAATCCTAGGTAATCGTCCATCAGCGTCCCAATGGCGAACTGAAAATAAGAACAAACATTATTGTTGTGTTTTAAGGTTTATTATTTAGGTACCGAACGTCCAATTTGCGCCGGGGTAATATAAAAGTGCGTGAGGCATAAAGCGTGTCACGCTTAAAAACCAGAAACGAAACGATCCTTAATGTACTGAAGCGTAATGTGCATTTACGCGCGAAGCGTGGTGTGCATTTACGCGCGAAGCGTTATGTGCATTTACGCGCGAAGCGTTATGTGCATTTACGCGCGAAGCGTTATGTGCATTTACGCGCGAAGCGTTATGTGCATTTATGCGCGAAGCGTCACGTGCATATACGCGCGAAAAGTTACGTGTGTCGGTGCAATAATCGTTTTTGGCAATTCACACACATTGGGTTATTTGTTGGTAGAACTTACAATGCCCGTGGCGTCGACCCTGGTGCCGACAATCTTAAGCCTTATGACGTCCTCCTCTTGTATAACATTGTCCTCCTGCTTGCTCTTGTAGCAAGGAGGGTTTACGTTCGGACAGAACTCCATATCAGCTGGGATGGACTGTAAATCACACAGTACAGATCAAATTAGGAAAAAAGAGATTCCGCACTCTAAGCATGTAATTTATTAATTTAACCATGATCATTCTTCTGCCGGATTGTATAAAAAAGAACTTATAATTTCCCTGTCAAATTTTTCTTATGAAACATGCCGGAGATATCTTTATAGGACTACTATGATCTATGGGGATCTAATAGCAATATGTAGATCTTAACATTAGAAAGAAAACAATACTTATAAACAATACTTACATGATGTGAGATGAAACAACTCAAAGGCCCAATTTGTGCAAACATACCAACCTAAACAAAAAAGTATAACTTAAGTACTACAAGTATAAAAAAGATGACACAACAACAAATATTTTACCTTTTTAAAATAATGGGAATATTAAAATAATACTCTGATATAAAATTCAGAGAATATTAAATAAATTTATATAAACACCACATATCTTAGTAAGAGCAATATAGTCAGGCAGTTGTCCATAAACCTGGCAGTAGCACCCCCACCAGGACTTAAAAATGATAAAAGCATCCATGGAATGTAATGGAATCAAAAGTTAAAATATAGATTTAGGTTTTAAGTGTAACTTTGGACTATAACTCTATGATTCTATACCTTATTGACTTGTGTGACAATAGCATCCAGCACTTCTCCTTTGAACGGTCGGAATACTATAGCTTTATATTTAACAGGGTACACCACAAACCCTTGTCCAGGCTGGATCAGACCAGCTCCTATACTATCTATTGCAGTCACTGCTATAACAAAACCATACCTGTAAACACATTCACATATAAATACTTAATTATAATTAAATGCAGACTTAATAGGTGCCTGTTAGGCAAAGTCCAGGGTTAAATCATAACCTCTAAAATTTCAAGTTGTAATTACTAACTTTCCTGTACACGTCCCCTCGACTTCTGTATATAACTTCTGCTTAACTATATCCAGCAGTTGTGGTCCAAAATATCGAGGATGCAGTAGAATTTCATGTTCTAGGGAAATCTGAAACATTTGTTTACAAAACATTAGTTTTCAAAGCCGAATTAAAATACTTTTCTGAAATGTACATAATGGGGTTTTAATTTACGTACGTGATAAAACATTGTGGAATTGTATTATTTATTTTTCTTATTTCCTTACTTCATTTTTTTAGCAATCACAAAATATCATAAGTTTTGCCGAACGCAAATTGAAATGAATAGCAGCGTCCGTGAAGCATTCAAAAAGTTAAGCTGTCACTTTCTATATGTGTCAATGTCATTCGCAACTAATTTCTAGTGATGTGCATTTATGAGCAAGCACTTGTACAAAGGCGACGACGGCTGAAGATGTATTATGATTCTACTATTTCCTCCATGATACTAGTAAAAAAAATGCTTTGTTTTACCTCAATTCATATTTCCTGAAGATCTAAATATATATTCTATCAATTCTATATTGCAGTTGCCTCCATTGTGGCATATTGTGGACAAAAACAGAAAGCAACATTTGGATAAGATTCGTTACTAAGCTGTGTTCCCGGTCGCGTTATTTAGTAACAATTTCATTTTTAAATAGTACTATATAATCGATGATGCAATCGATTAACGTAACAGGGATATTGTTTCTTGACAACACTAGTGATTACTCAAAAATGCCAAATGAATGGCAGACGTATGTGTATCGTAATCAGATTGTTGTAAAAAATGGCAAAAACGTACGATTATTTATTTAAATTACTTTTGATAGGTGATTCTGGAGTGGGAAAAACGTCTATACTATTTAGATTTTCAGAAGATGCTTTCAATATTTCATTTATATCAACTATTGGTGAGTACTTTGATTCATGTCTTTATATCAAAGGTTATTGTCAGATAATTTTTTGCGTATATTGTCATGAGCAGGATTTTTTGTTTCCATGTTCATTGTGTCTATTTTTATCGTGATACATATTCATAGCGGTTAGGGCGCGGCGCCTTGATAGATGGAGCCCTTATCGAATTAAATGAAGCGAGAGTAAAGTTCATGACATCATACACACTAATTAATTAGATGACTCCCAAATAACAGCAGACTGTTGGTTTCAGGTATTGACTTTAAAATTCGTACAATAGACCTTGACGGCAAAAAAGTAAAATTACAAATATGGTAAGTCCATTTCATGTTACCCTTTAAATTGTGTTCTCTTTCTTTTTGTTGTAAATTAGGTCTCTTACAAGGCGCGGTCATTTTAAAGTTAGCAACTAGTTTTGCAATCGTAAATGAGTAATGAGGCTAGCACAATGTACCCACTTCCTTCAGCCAATCTACACAATGGCTAATGCTGTTGTTCTGCAAGACATTCAGAGAACAAAACAACAATTTACATTTGCACTGCAGTTCTAGTTTATATTCATGTTTTACCTTAGGGCTCAGGCTAATGTAAATATATCATAATAATATTATTATTATTATAACCTGATAATTGTCTTCAATAATCAATGAATGGCATAGGTCATTTCTTAGGTCAAAACAATTAAACAATAATAAAATAACTGCCATTTACACTGTCTTAAAATCTTTTATTATACTGGCTAAAAGCTAAGCATATTTGTATTCCAGGGATACCGCAGGTCAGGAAAGATTTCGTACAATCACAACGGCATACTATCGAGGATCAATGGGCATAATGCTTGTTTACGATGTAACAAATGAAAAGAGCTTTGAAAATATAAAGAATTGGATCAGGAATATTGAAGAAAATGCCAGTGCTGATGTTGAAAAGATGATCCTTGGAAACAAGTGTGATTTAGAAGCTAAAAGACAGGTAATAATTAAAATTAATAATCTTGGGGCTTACAGGATATAAAACAAATGGCAGTATGATATAATAGTCATAAAAACATAAAGGAACTGCTGACAAAACCAAAACTAATTGTAACTGTAAAGTTCAAAGGTTAATGAACTCTTTTGAATGTATAATGTGTATATCCTCACTCAGCAATCTTTAAATCAATATCACTTAGATACTCTGAATTATAAATGTGTGAAGCAGCACTTTATCCTACTACTATTAATGAGAAATGTTTTACTGTATCTTACTTTTGATTAATACAAAAGTAAGATTGACCCGTTTTTTAATTAATCTAATTTTAAGAGGCATTAGTACAGTCTTGGTTACCAGCTCCATTGATTCATTGTCCACTTGACCCTTGCTAGCACTCAATGCCCCTGGATGTATTTGTTTTTACTTTATATGTATAAAAACAATTATTTTCCTACTGTTCAACCAGTCTATTTTGCAAACATTTAAAAATAGATGAGTATTATTGTATTGTTATCAATAATAATGGTTGCTAATGGTTTTGATAAGTGGCAAATAAAATTGTAAATGTAAGTAATCACAGTGTGAGTCATGGTTTGTACATTACTGTATCTTTTCTGATAATAATGTTATTAAATAACTTACCCATAAAGGGATTAACTGAAATATTAATAACTGGTAAGACAGTGTCACATTAAATGAGGTTTTATTTATTGCAATTGTTCTGCAAAATATGCAATGATTTATGTATTTTGTTTTAAAAATAAATCTTTTCAAGGGTTTAGTTATGATTTTCTGCATTAATCAACACTATAATAACTCAGTATTATATCTTTAATATTAGAAGTACTTCTAATCTACTTTCCTAATATTGTTTTATATTACTTTTTAGGTGTCAAAAGAAAGAGGTGAACAGTTAGCTGTAGAATACCAGATTAAATTTATAGAAACATCAGCGAAAGACTCCTTAAATGTTGAGTCAGCGTTTTATACTCTAGCAAGGGACATCAAAGCAAAGATGGAGAAGAAACAGGTATGGTGCTCTTTGCTTTTACAGTGGGAGTTATTATAAAATTTTAGGTAATTTGTTAGGCACATATATTAGGCACTGATTAACCAAATTTGATTTGCAAACTCCTACAATCATGTCCTCAATACATTTCAGTTTCACTACTATATCAGAGTATAAAATATACAGCTCTGATAAAGAAAGTGATCCAAAATTAGTGTAGTTTACAAGAAGATGTGAAGGGGGGAACACTACGCACAATAATCATTAGTAACACTCGCGGCTCGCACGCGTTGTTCCCCCTGTGTCCTTTGATAATAATGTTATCCTTTAGTATGCTAATTCATTACAAGTAACCCATATAATAAACGCAAATCTGGTTACTTGTTAAAATAATTTATTCAACTCTCATTTATAATATTAGCCATCCGGTTCCCAAAATATGTAGATAAAACATTAATGAGGATGTGTTTCTTAATCACACACTTATTACAATACAAAATAGTTATGCTAGCTACACTTGAGGAAAACTTGATGGGTTATGTTTATGTCAGCATGTAGGGAACAAAATGATGTCACATGGAATTTTCTTATCGGTGTACAAGTGTAACATATTGATATCACAAGTGTTCTGATTGGTTGTATGGTAAAGTGCAATCTTGTTAATAAAACAGACAATTGTGATTTTTCCTAAAGAGGCATTGATGTAGGTCTGTTGTGGTTTTATGCTTTGTAGTTGGTGGGGTAAGGGTTTTTTTTATTTTTATTTCTCTTTTATTGGGTATAACTCATCCTACTTTCTCATTTAAAGTCACCATATAAAACTCTTTTCTATCTAATAGTCCAAAATAGTTATTTCTTAATGAAGCCAATCTCATAATAAACTGTGCTAGCAGTTCACATCTGACTAAATAGACCTAATGCTATAACTACGGACTTTCACCGAATATGCGCTGCTATTTACATTGTCCGTGTAACAATTGAATCAAGGTCTTATTTATTAATGTGGACTATTTATGATCTCGGGCCACCTACTGAATAAATTATCGTAATGTAGCAGTGGACATCCACATGACTAACACATCCAAATATGTCTGTATGTGGAAATGAAACATGTAGTAAGTAGCCTTAATTTGTTTCAACAATATCATCATCAATATAGGCCTCTACAATCTAATAAAGATTGCATTATTTAATCAGCATCCGTTAGGGAGAAATATATTTTGTACAATCATGTTTTAGTACATAATAATTGTGGCTATGAATTAAGTAACTAAATTAAAAGCTTCCTGTGTTATGCCAAGATAGTTTACCAATAAACTATGTCATAACAATTGATACAGGTACAATTAGTTACTAAATTGGTATTAGTAAGCAAATTTAAGAGGAACTGGGTAAACAATCTCTGGCTTTAAATAAATGGTTAATGTTTTATGTATGCTAATTGAGTAAGCTTATATGGTTTGGGCATGTAGAGCAGTACAGAAGAGGCTGGTTAGAAGTAGTAATCTTAATCCGACGAGTCTGTATGAGGAATGAGATAAGAGTGAATGAGGTGCAAAGGGCTCATGCCAGGATCGTCAAATGGGAATTCATGGTCTGTCTATCTCTCTGGGACTTTACATATATCTTTTTTCTATATGTTATATAATAATTAATGTAATAATATATAATGTTATTCTCCTCTAAAATAATTTATTTTGTTCCATGCTACTATACGAAAACAGAAGGTAAAGATATCCATATGTTCTGTAGACGTTTTCGTTGTGTTTTTGTTCGCTTATTAGTTCATAAAACATTAATAACTGACTTTAACTAATTAGATGCTGCAATTTGTATCATTAACGTATAACTATAGTCTGCTAATTACTGCATGATATTCTTCTACTGTAATGAATACATATACAGACTTAATTATTCCATTTTAATTTAGTATAATTAAATAGTTTGATAAAATATAAATTAAAGAGTAAATACATTTACTTTGTTTTAGGTAGTTTTATTATGTTTTAGGTAGGCTACTAAGTGCACAATATTCGTACATAACCTACTTGTGTATAGCAAACATATTGTATTGATTGTACTATATAGTGTTACTATAGATACTACACAATGAGAGTTGCTCATTGTGTTATTATGTATTTTATATTAGCCTAATCTTATGTAACTAGTTAGTTAACTTTATTATTTGTAAACAGTTGGCAACCCTAGCTCTGCTACGAACTCATTGTTTAGATTTTGTATTCTTTGATCATTTTAACAGTTATATTAATTATCGAGTAATCTGCTTGCTATGTAATGTAGAAACCAAATATACTCCATTGTTTATTAATCTGATTTATTTTCATGCTTCGAGTGAGCTTACAGATGCTCTTACATAGCACAGGCTTACAACGCATTGGTGGAATTCTGTTGCGCTATGAGTGTTGTGCGATATTTTGTTTGAGTTTGTTTGAAGATCAACTTCAGCATGTGGGCCTTATTAAGACTGTTTAATTAAATTGCTTTAGGCTTTTGTTGAAATGAAAAACCTTAGGATGACACGGCAGTTTGGGCAGCTTGTTCAACTGGTATATATCTTAATTCCTACTTCAGTATTTGTAAATGCAGATACTTAGTTCTTATTTAGTTCGTAAAACATGTGTTTAGTATTAAATATAGAGATTAGAGAGCTTGTATCAATATATAATATGTAATTTGCGTGCTTACTGACTATGACCGCAGAGTCTTGTGGGAAATAAATAATACAATGCTATCGGTCGTTCAACCGCAACGGGTCATAGAAATTGTTCAGGATTTCAAATTATTCATATATAGAGTTCCGATTGCGCGGTCTGTGTGCGCAATATTTTTTTGTTTTTAATTTGCTTTAGCTTAATACTTATTGATACGCTACTCTAGCAAATAACAGTTTTAGTTTGTGTACCTATATAATCATTATTAATAAATATATTTGTGTGCGACATAGGAGGCGAGTAACCCAGCGGGCGCGAGGACCGGCGGCCACCAGCTGCGCGCCAACGAACAACAACGTAAGCCGACGTCGTGGCTGTCGCGCTGCAGCTTGCTCTGACGGCGCCCCGCCCACCTGCGCGCGCGCCGACACCCCCGCTCCCCGCACCGACGATGCCTCTAGAAGCAGTGGACTCTCGGATCCTACACGCTCCATGTTCATCGCGAGCAATATCAAGAAGTATTGTAATTCATAAGTGCGACCCTACACGCTCAATCAATATCAGTTTGTGTTATATCAGGATCGCGATCCACATATCGCCCCTCCCGAGCGCGTAGGGCTCCCCATCAACGCCCACCAACTATATATTTTTCGATCTGTTTTAATACTGGTGCGTCAACTCCACAGGGGGATCAGACTTGCTTTTTGTATTTTTATATCCGCGACTATGATACCTACTTCGACGTTTAGTTGAAATGAAACAGTATTTTTTCGTAAATTACCTTGTACATTTGTTTACATCTGAAGTGACGATTTATTTTTATATTAGGGCGAAATTAAGGTGTTACAACATTACAAATAATGGTTGGAAGGTTTTATTCAATAGATTGTTTAGCTGTACTTTTCCTTTTGCTATTTTAATTAAGATATATATTTTAATGTAATATATAATATTTAATTTGAATAAAGTGCTTTTTTACATAATGTGACTTTCTGTAATGAAACTGCTGTACATAAATAGTAACATTTTATTGCCAACATTATATACAAAAGAGATGAATGTTTTTGACACTTTAAATAATATGGAAGTATCACCTCTAGTTTCAGTGTATCAGAATAATTACTGTTCTCGTAGTGCATTCTGTACTAACTAACTAGAATTTAAGTAACAACTTTCATAAATAAATGCTTTCATGTCGTCTGTATTTGCTTGGGGCTCGTTCTGAATGGTCGCAAGGCAATGTTCTTTGCTCCTGATAAGGCACCTTTTGAAACTAGAGATAGAACTTGTACTGTTTTCTTTACCACTAAACCTACAATTTCTACAGCAAACCGTGAGCCCTTTCTCCAGTATATTATATATGCAGGCAAGGGTGGAAGATTGTCAGACCAGATACCATTGCGGAAGTTCTTTGCACGGGCTTCGGCCGACAGTAATGCTGGTACCAATTGTGATTCAATAGTATTTCTCTTAATATCTGTTGGAACTGCTACTTTGGCAAAACCGAGTTCAACAAGCTTTTGTCCTATATCCATATTTTCTGTTGCTTTTGTCTGAAATAAAATAGATTTAAATTGTAAGCATATTACAGCCAATGAGTTTATTACACTTAAGTTATGTTTATGATATAATGTATTTGCATTAATGAATCAGGTAAAAATAATACAGAAAGTTTATGAATTTGAATAAATGAATGATCAACTCTTACCTTACTTAGTGGTAAATGCAATGTCACTGTGGAGATAAGGTCATCCTTATCTCTCCCAATAGGTTTCAGAGTTACTTCATGACCCTTCGCCACACACTCAAGCCAGCTCACTGCATTCCCGCTTGCAACTTCTATTCCCCATAACTAAAACGAAACAAAAAATCATCAATTTGGCTCAGGCCCAAGTAGGCTAAGTCAAGGGCATTATTGTAAACATACACTAACCTTGACTGGAAGCGGCGGTTTTGAAGAATGCCATAGAGGTAGGTATATAGGAGCTCTATGGTTCACCAAAATGCGGATTGGTGAGTGTTGGATGCCTGCATAATACCCCTTCAGTGGCTCGTGCCTCCGTATGAAGTGATCAGGAACTTTACTTGCTTTTGAGAACTTGCTAACCTAATTTAATTTACATTAAATGTTATTATGTAATGTCATTATTATCAAACGTATTAGAGGAGTAAACGTACCGGACGAATTTTGTGTATTGACACAGCCAACCCAGCAGTAGCGAGAGCATATACCGCTATCTGTAAACATTAGCCAAGTGATAATCATCAGCAATTATTTGATAACAATTTCACCAACTGCACTTACATTCACTCCACGGTAGTCTTGTTTTAGAAGATGTTGAATGTTGTAAAATAACCCATCTTCGTTGACAGACATTGTGTTATTTTATGTACCAAGTAACTAACATAATTTTCGGTTTATTAGCTCATCAATATTTCCAGATTTGAGCTAAGGAATTTGCTTTCCGAACTTTCTTTTGACATTTTGTGCTAATGTTGCAGTATTAGTGAATGATTAGTTGAATATTATTTACAACTTAATAAAAATATTTGTTTCGTTTGTCCACAAGTTTATAATTTTTCAAAGTTTATTTGTAAGATATAAATAAAAGCTATGAAATTCATGTTCATAAATATTACTCAACACCCTTTGGAGTCTTATTTTAACAAGAAATCGATTAATTTCCAAGTATCGATTATATATTTTTCTATTGCAACATCAATTCCACGTCAACCGTTTGACAGCTGGCAAGCTACTCGCGAGTCCGGTCTTGGTTAATTTGTTCATTTTTGTGTTTTTTGATAAATATTTTAAAAATGATTACTGTTCTAAACACTATTGATACGGGCCACGAGGATATGATACATGATGCTGAGCTGGATTACTACGGGCTCAGGCTTGCGACTTGCTCTTCAGACAATTCGGTGAAGATTTATGACATCAAGAGTGGTACACAAACCCTTGCTGCTGATCTGAAGGGCCACTTCGGGCCTGTATGGCAGGTCGCTTGGGCCCACCCTAAATACGGCAACCTGTTAGCATCGTGTTCTTACGATAGGAAAGTTATCATATGGAAAGAGTCCGGCGAGTGGACTAAACTGTACGAATACACTGGACATGAGAGTTCTGTTAACTCTATTGCGTGGGCACCTGCCGAGTACGGCCTCATACTGGCTTGCTGCAGCTCCGATGGCTCTGTGTCCATCATAACTTACTCGCAGGATGGTGGCAATTGGGATGTGAAGAAGATACCAGGAGCGCACGCAATTGGAGTGAACTCCGTCAGCTGGTGCCCGGCCATATCCGCCGACTTGAACCTAGACCCGCTCAGCAATAAGGAAGCTCCAAAGAGAATAGTTACTGGAGGATGTGATAACTTGATTAAAGTATGTATCACTATCATTACAATAGTGTAATAAATTTAAATTATCCTGATACACAGCTATAAACTAGCACTATCTTAAATCATACTTATACTTACTATGTATTTGTTTTACTAAATTATAGATAGATAGAATATGCTTTGTAGTACATACACCATAGTAACAGAACTTATTATAATTGGATTACAGATTGTTAACTTGAACAATTCTATGAGTTATATTATTTAATATTGTACAAATGTAGCATGACAACACTAAATGAATCATTTGTTGTTATATATATTCTTAATTTTTTACACATGTATAAATTCATATTTTAAATTTCAGATTTGGAGAGAGCAGGGTGACCAATGGGTGGAAGAGAATAGACTAGAAATGCACATGGACTGGGTGAGAGATGTTGCTTGGGCACCATCCCTGGGCCTCCAGCGTTCAATGATTGCTAGCTGTTCCCAGGACAAGAGGGTTGTAATCTGGACTAGTGACGATAATGTGTCCTGGACACCTACAATACTAAATACTTTTGATGATGTTGTATGGAGTGTGAGCTGGTCTCTCACTGGTAACATCCTTGCTGTATCTGGAGGCGATAACAAAGTGAGCCTCTGGCGTGAAGGATCCGATGGACAATGGTTATGCATAAGCGAAGTTGCCAAAGGCTTGGGACAAACACCGAATGATGAGAGGAGCACACTTTGAATTCATTAATTTTTGTTTTGTTTATTTTAATTAACTTGTGAATAATTTCTTAATAGTAATACATATACATAATATCAATATTTGTTATTTGCCTTTTAATTTTAAATTGCAAATGTTTGTACATAGTGCACTATATTGCATAGTTCCAAGTCATAATTATCTGGAACCAACAATATACTCCCAAACTGAATATTTCCATAATAGATCCATGTGTGATACTGATCTATGAGGCATATAGCAGGCCATAGTTTTGCATGACGGAGTAACAAACATTCGTGCACCCATCCTCACAAACTTTCGCGTCTACAATGTTAGTAGGATGAAGACTACTTTACTTTGTAGGCTCAACATAACATCACGCCTGTATTCCCCGAAGGAGTGTGCAGAGGTACACATATAGTACACATACACTTCAGTTATTTTATAGGTTCTAATGTAATAGCCTATTGCTATTTACCAGGCACAAGTCCAGACTCCGGGCTGCTATGAGAATTACCTAACCCAGTAACATTGCCCGACGCAGGACCTCATGCGCAGCAGTCGCACTTATCGACGACTAGACTAACGAGGTAGATTGTAGGGTCACAAATTTATAAAACACTAGAAAAAATGTAGCTATGCGATAGCGCGCAATACCGCGGGACGCACCCTTCGGTATTGCCGGCTAATTTTTTTCGGGATATAAAGTAGCCTAATTGTTAATCTAGGGTGTCATTTAACTCCATACCAATTTTTTTCAAAATCGGTTTAGCCGTTTGATCGTGAAGAGGTAACAAACACACAAAGTTTCGCCTTTATAGTATAAGTGTGATTACAGACCTTGTAACCAGTATAATTATTAGTTAGATTTCTAAACTGGTGTAATCTCCATTAGACTTCTGATATCCAGTACCTAACATTCAAATTTTTGGTACCTTATTGGTATTGCAATCTTTACAACCTAGATACCATCCTAATAGAATGGCCAATCTACACATCGCATGACCATTTTTCATATTTGTTTACCCTAAAAAATACATACCTGATTAAATGCAAGTAAAGCCATAGGAAAAAATAAAACAAACTACTAAAAAAACTAATTTTAATTACACTTACCCCCATACTCAGAGACATTTAATGATAATTAAACTATTACTAAGTAAAGGTTTTGTTCGTGAAATCTTTCCTTAGTGTCAGTTTAAGTAATCATTAATGTCTCTGAGTGCGGCGGTTAATCTTAATAATACGGGTGAATATCACGTGTTGCTGAGATGAAATTCTATGAGTTCCAATAGTAATGGCATCTTGTAGTATTCGGCTATCGACTTGAAGGTGTTCAGTTGTGACAGGACCTCTGTGGTCGGCACCATGAGAGCGAAGTCTCCGGCACACTCGCACACCATTGTCATGTTCTCACGTTTTACCTGTGGAAAGAAAACAGAACTTTACTTTTACGTATAGTCTTAACAGGGACTTACGTATGTTACTTAACGTTATCCGAACAACGATACAGATATGTTGAGTAACGTTTTAACTCACTGCTTTCTAATACACACAAAAACGTTTTTAAAACAACAAAAAAATAGACATTTATTTTTATTGAAGACTGTACTTTTGTTATTTATTCACGTCGTAAATTATGTAAATGATATTTTGTAATAGATAACATAATTAAATAATATCGAATTAGATACATAGTGATACTTGTTGATGTTTATCGAGAACAACTGGGAGTAACTATATTAAATTAAGAACTTATTTCACACTCATTATTTTTCGACTCTTTTTTTCTCTTTAGACAGATTCGAATCTTAACTGCGCATTGGAAAATTCTACAAGCAGTCAGGGCTTTGAACCTAATCGCAATAACATCCCCATTCCCTCTATTTTTATGGTATTTAGTACACATTAAAAAGTGGCACGTCTTAGATATATTGATAACATTAGTCTATAACATTATTCGACGCCATCTAGTTTTTAAAGAAGAATGACGTGTAAAAGTGTTTCCTGTGAACCTATTTGCAAAATAAAAATCATTTATCATTAGTATACTAAATAGTTCCTTTGATAAGGTATATTGTCACAAAATATTTAGTTCCTACATACTTATTTATGTAAGTCTGTACAACAAACCTGATGACATCGCTTGCAGACGAGGTCCTGCAGCACGTAGGACATGGTCCTCCTGTTCATCACCTCCACCAGCCTCCACTCCAGCTCTTGGTTCTCGTAGGGAGTGCCGCATGTGGGGCACAGACATACAGGCCTGCGGGTGGTGGGACAATGTTACTGTTATTTATTTTATTTTCGACCAAATCATCGTCAAAAAATTTGATTTTACTGCGTACCCTAGTCCTTTTTGAATTGTAACTGGAGTGACACGAGTAAGTAAATCCTACTTTTTAAGCCGGACAAAGTCACAGGCAAAAGCTGTTTTGATGATATAAATGCAGTGAATCGTGTATTTCTGGAGGTGGGTAAACCCGCCACTTTCTTCGTTGATCTATTCAAACCGTAAATATACTAAGCTTATTTCTATGGCGATGACTGTAGTACTGAGGCCACGTTCGTGCTTCTCTATAAGTGTTGGTACTCACACATCGTTAACGACACTCGTGTTGGTGTCGCGGCAGAGGTCGAGGTCCCGGCAGTGGTTGCACACCTTGCAGATGATCTCGGACAGCACGCACGTGTTGCACGCGTCGCGCCACTCCGCCGCGCTGCTGAACTCGCCCACGCCGATCAGTCGCAGCAAGTTGCGGCGGAGAAGGGTTACCTTCACATTTTTTATATATTAATAACGAGGTTATACTAATTACAATATACAGTACACTTACACTACATATTATAATGATCATACAGACTTTTGAGGGGCTTGTGGCTACGTGGCAATTACGCAGATCAGTCGATCTGCGGGGTTAAGCTGGGCTAGCCGCGGTCAGTCTTGTGATTAGTGACCGTTTTCACATGTCCTCCGTACTTCGGAAGGCACGTTAAGCCGTTGGTCCTGCTGATCTTTCTCCGGTTATGTCGGTCTACAGTCCCATAGGACTATGAGAGTGAGGCAGTGAACCCGGTTTGCGTTCATACTTGGGCAATATAATACCTCCTGCGTAGTTGGCTAGTCCCAGATGAGATAGGCCGCGATAGCACTAACCTCGTCCTCCAGCGCTGTGTCGAGCGCGAGCACCTTACACACGGCGTTGACGTACAGCAGCGCAGGCTTGGCGCCGCCGGTGAAGGCGTCGGGCTTCAGGCCCGGCTGCGGCCCGATGTCCGACGGACGGAACACCGGGTAACGGGTGTTGATCTTCTCTGTTACCCTGTGACAGATGTACATTACAGATGGGTCGACATTCGCCAAACATTCTGTTTAATAAAACGACTTCAAGACTAACCAAAAAATTCAATTTTTGTTTAATCTACATTCATCATCAGCCGGAAGACGTCTACTGCTAATCAAAGATCTCCCCCTTAAGGTGTTGGGGGGTGCCATAATTCCTACGCTTGGCAAGCGACTTGGGGATCGCAGTATTGGTGATGAAGTTACAGAAGAACCCATATTCGGTCAGCCTTGAATGTTTAAACCAAATTCCTAACATTTTTAGATCCAAAGATACAACAATCGAAGCAGCTGATGATTTTACTCCTTCCTTTACGCACTATGCTATATTGCTATCATAGATTTTACACTTTTTTCGATTTTTGCCGATTATAGATGCAGCAGTATAAATAATAAAATAATAATAACAGCCTATAACTGTCCCACTGCAGGGCAAAGGCCTCTTCTCGTATAGAGAAGGATTGAGCACTGATCACCACGCTAGCTCACTGCGGGTTGGCGATTTCAGATAATTAAATCCAGGTTTCCTTACGATGTTTTCCGTCACCGTCAGTCAGTGGTGTCTTAGAATATCTAAGAAAGAATTTATGACATTGAAAAAGTCACATTGATACTTGCCTGGGTTTGAACCTGCAACCTCGTGCATAGAAATCCATTTATGTTGGCCCGGGCCGCAATTATTATGTCTTTTAAGTGTCTACAGTTTATATCTAGAACAGTTCGATACATACTGGAACAGCTTCTGCGAGATCTCCCCCTGCACGAGCGCGGCCAGCTCCTTAGGTTGTGAGTACGCGGCGCTGAGGAAGCCTCTATCTATATCTAGTACAGTACGATACTTACTGGAACAGCTTCTGCGAGATCTCCCCCTGCACGAGCGCGGCCAGCTCCTTAGGTTGTGAGTACGCGGCGCTGAGGAAGCCTCTATCTATATCTAGTACAGTACGATACTTACTGGAACAGCTTCTGCGAGATCTCCCCCTGCACGAGCGCGGCCAGCTCCTTAGGTTGTGAGTACGCGGCGCTGAGGAAGCCTCTATCTATATCTAGTACAGTACGATACTTACTGGAACAGCTTCTGCGAGATCTCCCCCTGCACGAGCGCGGCCAGCTCCTTAGGTTGTGAGTACGCGGCGCTGAGGAAGCCTCTATCTATATCTAGTACAGTACGATACTTACTGGAACAGCTTCTGCGAGATCTCCCCCTGCACGAGCGCGGCCAGCTCCTTAGGTTGTGAGTACGCGGCGCTGAGGAAGCCTCTATCTATATCTAGTACAGTACGATACTTACTGGAACAGCTTCTGCGAGATCTCCCCCTGCACGAGCGCGGCCAGCTCCTTAGGTTGTGAGTACGCGGCGCTGAGGAAGCCTCTATCTATATCTAGTACAGTACGATACTTACTGGAACAGCTTCTGCGAGATCTCCCCCTGCACGAGCGCGGCCAGCTCCTTAGGTTGTGAGTACGCGGCGCTGAGGAAGCCTCTATCTATATCTAGTACAGTACGATACTTACTGGAACAGCTTCTGCGAGATCTCCCCCTGCACGAGCGCGGCCAGCTCCTTAGGTTGTGAGTACGCGGCGCTGAGGAAGCCTCTATCTATATCTAGTACAGTTCGATACTTACTGGAACAGCTTCTGCGAGATCTCCCCCTGCACGAGCGCGGCCAGCTCCTTAGGTTGTGAGTACGCGGCGCTGAGGAAGCCTCTATCTATATCTAGTACAGTACGATACTTACTGGAACAGCTTCTGCGAGATCTCCCCCTGCACGAGCGCGGCCAGCTCCTTAGGTTGTGAGTACGCGGCGCTGAGGAAGCCTCTATCTATATCTAGTACAGTACGATACTTACTGGAACAGCTTCTGCGAGATCTCCCCCTGCACGAGCGCGGCCAGCTCCTTAGGTTGTGAGTACGCGGCGCTGAGGAAGCCTCTATCTATATCTAGTACAGTACGATACTTACTGGAACAGCTTCTGCGAGATCTCCCCCTGCACGAGCGCGGCCAGCTCCTTAGGTTGTGAGTACGCGGCGCTGAGGAAGCCTCTATCTATATCTAGTACAGTACGATACTTACTGGAACAGCTTCTGCGAGATCTCCCCCTGCACGAGCGCGGCCAGCTCCTTAGGTTGTGAGTACGCGGCGCTGAGGAAGCCTCTATCTATATCTAGTACAGTACGATACTTACTGGAACAGCTTCTGCGAGATCTCCCCCTGCACGAGCGCGGCCAGCTCCTTAGGTTGTGAGTACGCGGCGCTGAGGAAGCCTCTATCTATATCTAGTACAGTACGATACTTACTGGAACAGCTTCTGCGAGATCTCCCCCTGCACGAGCGCGGCCAGCTCCTTAGGTTGTGAGTACGCGGCGCTAAGGAAGCCTCTATCTATATCTAGTACAGTACGATACTTACTGGAACAGCTTCTGCGAGATCTCCCCCTGCACGAGCGCGGCCAGCTCCTTAGGTTGTGAGTACGCGGCGCTGAGGAAGCCTCTATCTATATCTAGTACAGTACGATACTTACTGGAACAGCTTCTGCGAGATCTCCCCCTGCACGAGCGCGGCCAGCTCCTTAGGTTGTGAGTACGCGGCGCTGAGGAAGCCTCTATCTATATCTAGTACAGTACGATACTTACTGGAACAGCTTCTGCGAGATCTCCCCCTGCACGAGCGCGGCCAGCTCCTTAGGTTGTGAGTACGCGGCGCTGAGGAAGCCTCTATCTATATCTAGTACAGTACGATACTTACTGGAACAGCTTCTGCGAGATCTCCCCCTGCACGAGCGCGGCCAGCTCCTTAGGTTGTGAGTACGCGGCGCTGAGGAAGCCCCTATCTATATCTAGTACAGTACGATACTTACTGGAACAGCTTCTGCGAGATCTCCCCCTGCACGAGCGCGGCCAGCTCCTTAGGTTGTGAGTACGCGGCGCTGAGGAAGCCTCTATCTATATCTAGTACAGTACGATACTTACTGGAACAGCTTCTGCGAGATCTCCCCCTGCACGAGCGCGGCCAGCTCCTTAGGTTGTGAGTACGCGGCGCTGAGGAAGCCTCTATCTATATCTAGTACAGTACGATACTTACTGGAACAGCTTCTGCGAGATCTCCCCCTGCACGAGCGCGGCCAGCTCCTTAGGTTGTGAGTACGCGGCGCTGAGGAAGCCTCTATCTATATCTAGTACAGTACGATACTTACTGGAACAGCTTCTGCGAGATCTCCCCCTGCACGAGCGCGGCCAGCTCCTTAGGTTGTGAGTACGCGGCGCTGAGGAAGCCTCTATCTATATCTAGTACAGTACGATACTTACTGGAACAGCTTCTGCGAGATCTCCCCCTGCACGAGCGCGGCCAGCTCCTTAGGTTGTGAGTACGCGGCGCTGAGGAAGCCTCTATCTATATCTAGTACAGTACGATACTTACTGGAACAGCTTCTGCGAGATCTCCCCCTGCACGAGCGCGGCCAGCTCCTTAGGTTGTGAGTACGCGGCGCTGAGGAAGCCTCTATCTATATCTAGTACAGTACGATACTTACTGGAACAGCTTCTGCGAGATCTCCCCCTGCACGAGCGCGGCCAGCTCCTTAGGTTGTGAGTACGCGGCGCTGAGGAAGCCCCTATCTATATCTAGTACAGTACGATACATACTGGAACAGCTTCTGCGAGATCTCCCCCTGCACGAGCGCGGCCAGCTCCTTAGGTTGTGAGTACGCGGCGCTGAGGAAGCCCCTATCTATATCTAGTACAGTACGATACATACTGGAACAGCTTCTGCGAGATCTCCCCCTGCACGAGCGCGGCCAGCTCCTTAGGTTGTGAGTACGCGGCGCTGAGGAAGCCTCTATCTATATCTAGTACAGTACGATACTTACTGGAACAGCTTCTGCGAGATCTCCCCCTGCACGAGCGCGGCCAGCTCCTTAGGTTGTGAGTACGCGGCGCTAAGGAAGCCTCTATCTATATCTAGTACAGTACGATACTTACTGGAACAGCTTCTGCGAGATCTCCCCCTGCACGAGCGCGGCCAGCTCCTTAGGTTGTGAGTACGCGGCGCTGAGGAAGCCTCTATCTATATCTAGTACAGTACGATACTTACTGGAACAGCTTCTGCGAGATCTCCCCCTGCACGAGCGCGGCCAGCTCCTTAGATTGTGAGTACGCGGCGCTGAGAAAGCCTCTATCTATATCTAGTACAGTACGATACTTACTGGAACAGCTTCTGCGAGATCTCCCCCTGCACGAGCGCGGCCAGCTCCTTAGGTTGTGAGTACGCGGCGCTGAGGAAGCCTCTATCTATATCTAGTACAGTACGATACTTACTGGAACAGCTTCTGCGAGATCTCCCCCTGCACGAGCGCGGCCAGCTCCTTAGATTGTGAGTACGCGGCGCTGAGAAAGCCTCTATCTATATCTAGTACAGTACGATACTTACTGGAACAGCTTCTGCGAGATCTCCCCCTGCACGAGCGCGGCCAGCTCCTTAGGTTGTGAGTACGCGGCGCTGAGGAAGCCTCTATCTATATCTAGTACAGTACGATACTTACTGGAACAGCTTCTGCGAGATCTCCCCCTGCACGAGCGCGGCCAGCTCCTTAGGTTGTGAGTACGCGGCGCTGAGGAAGCCTCTATCTATATCTAGTACAGTTCGATACTTACTGGAACAGCTTCTGCGAGATCTCCCCCTGCACGAGCGCGGCCAGCTCCTTAGGTTGTGAGTACGCGGCGCTGAGGAAGCCTCTATCTATATCTAGTACAGTACGATACTTACTGGAACAGCTTCTGCGAGATCTCCCCCTGCACGAGCGCGGCCAGCTCCTTAGGTTGTGAGTACGCGGCGCTGAGGAAGCCTCTATCTATATCTAGTACAGTTCGATACTTACTGGAACAGCTTCTGCGAGATCTCCCCCTGCACGAGCGCGGCCAGCTCCTTAGGTTGTGAGTACGCGGCGCTGAGGAAGCCTCTATCTATATCTAGTACAGTTCGATACTTACTGGAACAGCTTCTGCGAGATCTCCCCCTGCACGAGCGCGGCCAGCTCCTTAGGTTGTGAGTACGCGGCGCTGAGGAAGCCTCTATCTATATCTAGTACAGTACGATACTTACTGGAACAGCTTCTGCGAGATCTCCCCCTGCACGAGCGCGGCCAGCTCCTTAGGTTGTGAGTACGCGGCGCTGAGGAAGCCTCTATCTATATCTAGTACAGTACGATACTTACTGGAACAGCTTCTGCGAGATCTCCCCCTGCACGAGCGCGGCCAGCTCCTTAGGTTGTGAGTACGCGGCGCTGAGGAAGCCTCTATCTATATCTAGTACAGTACGATACTTACTGGAACAGCTTCTGCGAGATCTCCCCCTGCACGAGCGCGGCCAGCTCCTTAGGTTGTGAGTACGCGGCGCTGAGGAAGCCTCTATCTATATCTAGTACAGTACGATACTTACTGGAACAGCTTCTGCGAGATCTCCCCCTGCACGAGCGCGGCCAGCTCCTTAGGTTGTGAGTACGCGGCGCTGAGGAAGCCTCTATCTATATCTAGTACAGTACGATACTTACTGGAACAGCTTCTGCGAGATCTCCCCCTGCACGAGCGCGGCCAGCTCCTTAGGTTGTGAGTACGCGGCGCTGAGGAAGCCTCTATCTATATCTAGTACAGTACGATACTTACTGGAACAGCTTCTGCGAGATCTCCCCCTGCACGAGCGCGGCCAGCTCCTTAGGTTGTGAGTACGCGGCGCTGAGGAAGCCTCTATCTATATCTAGTACAGTACGATACTTACTGGAACAGCTTCTGCGAGATCTCCCCCTGCACGAGCGCGGCCAGCTCCTTAGGTTGTGAGTACGCGGCGCTGAGGAAGCCCCTATCTATATCTAGTACAGTACGATACTTACTGGAACAGCTTCTGCGAGATCTCCCCCTGCACGAGCGCGGCCAGCTCCTTAGGTTGTGAGTACGCGGCGCTGAGGAAGCCTCTATCTATATCTAGTACAGTACGATACTTACTGGAACAGCTTCTGCGAGATCTCCCCCTGCACGAGCGCGGCCAGCTCCTTAGGTTGTGAGTACGCGGCGCTGAGGAAGCCTCTATCTATATCTAGTACAGTACGATACTTACTGGAACAGCTTCTGCGAGATCTCCCCCTGCACGAGCGCGGCCAGCTCCTTAGGTTGTGAGTACGCGGCGCTGAGGAAGCCTCTATCTATATCTAGTACAGTACGATACTTACTGGAACAGCTTCTGCGAGATCTCCCCCTGCACGAGCGCGGCCAGCTCCTTAGGTTGTGAGTACGCGGCGCTGAGGAAGCCTCTATCTATATCTAGTACAGTACGATACTTACTGGAACAGCTTCTGCGAGATCTCCCCCTGCACGAGCGCGGCCAGCTCCTTAGGTTGTGAGTACGCGGCGCTGAGGAAGCCTCTATCTATATCTAGTACAGTACGATACTTACTGGAACAGCTTCTGCGAGATCTCCCCCTGCACGAGCGCGGCCAGCTCCTTAGGTTGTGAGTACGCGGCGCTGAGGAAGCCCCTATCTATATCTAGTACAGTACGATACATACTGGAACAGCTTCTGCGAGATCTCCCCCTGCACGAGCGCGGCCAGCTCCTTAGGTTGTGAGTACGCGGCGCTGAGGAAGCCCCTATCTATATCTAGTACAGTACGATACATACTGGAACAGCTTCTGCGAGATCTCCCCCTGCACGAGCGCGGCCAGCTCCTTAGGTTGTGAGTACGCGGCGCTGAGGAAGCCTCTATCTATATCTAGTACAGTACGATACTTACTGGAACAGCTTCTGCGAGATCTCCCCCTGCACGAGCGCGGCCAGCTCCTTAGGTTGTGAGTACGCGGCGCTAAGGAAGCCTCTATCTATATCTAGTACAGTACGATACTTACTGGAACAGCTTCTGCGAGATCTCCCCCTGCACGAGCGCGGCCAGCTCCTTAGGTTGTGAGTACGCGGCGCTGAGGAAGCCTCTATCTATATCTAGTACAGTACGATACTTACTGGAACAGCTTCTGCGAGATCTCCCCCTGCACGAGCGCGGCCAGCTCCTTAGGTTGTGAGTACGCGGCGCTGAGGAAGCCTCTATCTATATCTAGTACAGTACGATACTTACTGGAACAGCTTCTGCGAGATCTCCCCCTGCACGAGCGCGGCCAGCTCCTTAGGTTGTGAGTACGCGGCGCTGAGGAAGCCTCTATCTATATCTAGTACAGTACGATACTTACTGGAACAGCTTCTGCGAGATCTCCCCCTGCACGAGCGCGGCCAGCTCCTTAGGTTGTGAGTACGCGGCGCTGAGGAAGCCTCTATCTATATCTAGTACAGTTCGATACTTACTGGAACAGCTTCTGCGAGATCTCCCCCTGCACGAGCGCGGCCAGCTCCTTAGGTTGTGAGTACGCGGCGCTGAGGAAGCCTCTATCTATATCTAGTACAGTTCGATACTTACTGGAACAGCTTCTGCGAGATCTCCCCCTGCACGAGCGCGGCCAGCTCCTTAGGTTGTGAGTACGCGGCGCTGAGGAAGCCTCTATCTATATCTAGTACAGTACGATACTTACTGGAACAGCTTCTGCGAGATCTCCCCCTGCACGAGCGCGGCCAGCTCCTTAGGTTGTGAGTACGCGGCGCTGAGGAAGCCTCTATCTATATCTAGTACAGTACGATACTTACTGGAACAGCTTCTGCGAGATCTCCCCCTGCACGAGCGCGGCCAGCTCCTTAGGTTGTGAGTACGCGGCGCTGAGGAAGCCTCTATCTATATCTAGTACAGTACGATACTTACTGGAACAGCTTCTGCGAGATCTCCCCCTGCACGAGCGCGGCCAGCTCCTTAGGTTGTGAGTACGCGGCGCTGAGGAAGCCTCTATCTATATCTAGTACAGTATGATACTTACTGGAACAGCTTCTGCGAGATCTCCCCCTGCACGAGCGCGGCCAGCTCCTTAGGTTGTGAGTACGCGGCGCTGAGGAAGCCTCTATCTATATCTAGTACAGTACGATACTTACTGGAACAGCTTCTGCGAGATCTCCCCCTGCACGAGCGCGGCCAGCTCCTTAGGTTGTGAGTACGCGGCGCTGAGGAAGCCTCTATCTATATCTAGTACAGTACGATACTTACTGGAACAGCTTCTGCGAGATCTCCCCCTGCACGAGCGCGGCCAGCTCCTTAGGTTGTGAGTACGCGGCGCTGAGGAAGCCTCTATCTATATCTAGTACAGTACGATACTTACTGGAACAGCTTCTGCGAGATCTCCCCCTGCACGAGCGCGGCCAGCTCCTTAGGTTGTGAGTACGCGGCGCTGAGGAAGCCTCTATCTATATCTAGTACAGTACGATACTTACTGGAACAGCTTCTGCGAGATCTCCCCCTGCACGAGCGCGGCCAGCTCCTTAGGTTGTGAGTACGCGGCGCTGAGGAAGCCTCTATCTATATCTAGTACAGTACGATACTTACTGGAACAGCTTCTGCGAGATCTCCCCCTGCACGAGCGCGGCCAGCTCCTTAGGTTGTGAGTACGCGGCGCTGAGGAAGCCTCTATCTATATCTAGTACAGTACGATACTTACTGGAACAGCTTCTGCGAGATCTCCCCCTGCACGAGCGCGGCCAGCTCCTTAGGTTGTGAGTACGCGGCGCTGAGGAAGCCCGCCACGGCCGCCGAGAACGGCTCGCGGACAGGCGCCGGCAGGAACTGGGACAGGTTCCACTGCATCGTGATTGAACCCTCCTGCTAACAGAATATAACTGTGTCATATCTGTACAAAAATATAAAAGTATTCAGAAAATGTTAAAAATGGCTACCTTCACCAATCCGTGAAGACAGCAAAAAAAATACCACTTAAATGCGACCACACTGGACTACTTACAGTGTGGTCACATTTACTATCCGCGCACTAGCTCCGAGGAATCAGGGTCTGAGGAAGCGAGCGGGTGTGCACCCCGCCCGACCGTCGCTCCATACCCCGCACGCTCCTAATACTAGTGTTGACCTTGACGCAAGAGTACGCTTATCGAGACTTGTTTTTACTTTAGAATTGCGTATTTTTTTAAACCATAAAAAAAATATTTTATTGTGTGGAAATAGCTTTTTAATTTGGACGGTAAAGAAACAGCGAGCACGAGCGATGACAACAGGCAGAGAAAAAAATGGTTAGGATTAACATGTATTATAGGACATTACTGGCAAAAGGATAGCTTAATGGAGAATGTTGTTGATTCATTTATTTTTATGTACGTGAGAAGTGTGACCATAGTACATTAAACTCTTCGAGTACCGATTTTCTGGCTGCGTCAGTAATCAACTGGATTTTACGTTCAATTTGTTCGTTATAATTAAATAATAAAACTTGTTTCATTTCTTCCATGCACAATTACACAAAGAATTATTATTTCAAAATTAATTTAATGTTCGCGCGCAAAGACACAAAGTTTCGATAATAACGCATTATCGATAACGTAATATCGGCTAAATCACAACTCAATACTTAAAATTCCCTATGATTTCTCGGAGCTCGCGCGCGGACAGTTGAATGAAGTCGTTTTTTAATATGAAAATGTTCTTTCCAAATAAAAAATAGTTTTCCAAATCATTAAAAAATAACGGAGTTCTACGGGTTCAAGCAGAATAAAATACAATTCAATTGAGAATCACCTCCTTCTTGAAGTCAGTTAAAAAGGAGGAGGTTCTATGTTTGTCTGTAAGTAATTTTTAGGAGTCGGTTTAAAATCAAACATAAACTGACCTCATCTCCGTTCCCGTCCTCGCTGGCTGCTGGTAGCTGTGACGATCCAACTTCAGTCAAGCCGTCCGGCAACTTGCCCTGTTAACATAATACAGTCACACACTAAAGATCACCTGTATGACCTAAACACCAGATTTCGGTGTTTTTCTTAGGTGATAACTTATAACTACCATATATTTAAATATGGTTTTGCTTCACTTAATATATTATACTATCTTACAAGCTACAGCAACATAAGATCGACTGTTCAATTTCCACATATAAAAAACGGCACGACAAATCGGCGCCGGCGCATATTGAGAATATTTATTTACTTAGCGGCAGAATTACCTACGTCCAAAACGATCAAAGTTGCTATTTAACCGGATAACTCAATGATTATTATTTCTAAAGTTGCTATGACAACAAATATATCTTACCTGGACCCCAGCATAATTGGCTTCGTCCAGCCACAGCAGGTAGGACCAGCACTGCTTGTACCGGATGTCGATGCCGTGGAACAACTCCTTGTTCCTGATGCTCTGCACCACGAACTCCACGTAGCCTGGTCGTAGAAATAAACATACTTATTGTATTATACTGGTCTTCAAGCAACTGTACCAAGAAGTTTTTGTGTGAATCAGTTAGAGAATACGTAAATAAAGCCGCATAGCTGTGCCCGATGCACTAAATTAATGAACATCTCTCAGGTGTGCCGGTTTCCTCACGATGTTGTCCTTCACCATTTTTGGCAGCTGATAACTCATTTATAATACGCACATGAATTGGAGAAGACATTGGTGCGTGCCAGGGTTTGAACTTGCGACCTTTGACTTGGCAGTCCAACAGTCATACCAGTCGGCTATCATTGCTTGTATTCATACAGTAAGCCGTGTAAAATCTTACCAATCCCATCCAACACCGTGTTCTTCTTAGTACAGAGAATTATCTTGTTGAAGTCAGCGAACACGATGAGGGAGCCGAGCCGCTTGAACTCCGCCACCAGCATGAGGAACAGCTTCTTCATCAGGTTGTAGAGGGTGCGCCGGAGGGCAGGGTCGTAGAGGAGAGACGAGGAGGTCTTCAGCCATCTGTGGTGAAGATGCCGTATGGTTATGTGAGGAGCAACGTGGCTGTGTATAGTTTCCGTCACGTAAAAAGAACGCTGACCGTTAACTTAATTGTTTGAATTCCAGTCTATTCCGAAGAGTTACGTAACTAGTAAAGTACCTATAAAGATTCTACAATGAAACAATTACACTTAATTATAAACCACAATAGCCTAGGACTATAGAAAACGACTATATCCGAGTGCCAACACAGTCACTGACAGTCGCTCAGCGTTCTTCTTACGTGACGGGAACTATAGCTACCGTGCAGTTTAGTCCAGGGTAAGCAACGCTTGCTAAGGTCTATATTTGGATGGCGGACCGATTTTCTTTGAAACCTTGCAGTGAGTTTCACTGCTTGATATGCTATACTAATAGCTCATGTCGACAAGATACAAGAATTTGGAACTTCTTGGGATCGTAACATTGTAGGTAAAGTCTGGAGTATTTTAATCTACAGTGACCTGGTATCAGATTTTTTGCTGGGTTATTTGATAAAAATACGTTGACTAGAAGAATTATCATTAATTTTTTTCTCATTTCGTCGTATTTGCTTAAAATGAATTATTTAATCGGCCTTAACAAGATAATCAAACACATCATAAAATAAATATTCCTTTACCTGTAGAAATGTGATATCTGGAAGTCGGCGAAGACGTTCTTGTACTGCGTGACGTCACGCAACCACGAGGCGATCATTGTGCGCAGGACCTTGAAGGCCGCGCTGCATTGCGCAGTCTCGTCGTACGGCATCGACGCATTCGATCCTGGTGGCCATGGGTACAAAAACTATTTAAGACTTATTTATATAACATAACATAATTTAACATCACGCCTGTATTCCCTAAAGGGGTAAGAAGTGGTGTTAGGTACACGCTGCAGTACGCGCCGCGCGATGTGTGCAGCCGATAGCTAGTGTGTTCAGTGTGGAGCTCACCAGCATTGGCCATAGCGTCCTGTATGTTGTGGTGCTGCGCGCCGAAGGCCGTGGCCAGGCTGGTGCCCTCGGCGCCGAGCACGGCGTGCGCCTGCAGCAGCGCGCACACGGCCAGCGCGTCCGTCTCCAGCTCCACGCACACGCTGCTGTACGCGCCGCGCGCGATGTGCGTGCAGCCGATAGCTAGTGTGTTCAGTGTGGAGCTCACCAGCATTGGCCATAGCGTCCTGTATGTTGTGGTGCTGCGCGCCGAAGGCCGTGGCCAGGCTGGTGCCCTCGGCGCCGAGCACGGCGTGCGCCTGCAGCAGCGCGCACACGGCCAGCGCGTCCGTCTCCAGCTCCACGCACACGCTGCTGTACGCGCCGCGCGCGATGTGCGTGCAGCCCGATAGCTAGTGTGTTCAGTGTGGAGCTCACCAGCATTGGCCATAGCGTCCTGTATGTTGTGGTGCTGCGCGCCGAAGGCCGTGGCCAGGCTGGTGCCCTCGGCGCCGAGCACGGCGTGCGCCTGCAGCAGCGCGCACACGGCCAGCGCGTCCGTCTCCAGCTCCACGCACACGCTGCTGTACGCGCCGCGCGCGATGTGCGTGCAGCCCGATAGCTCTTCTACTTCACTCACTAGTCTGGGAGATGAACAAGAATCGTTTATTTGCTTGAGATAATGGTGTTTACAGATAGTTTTTATAAAGCTGCGGTCCCACGGCCTGTTTTGTAACAGGCCAGAGCGCGCTCGGCCATGGTGACGGGCCGTGGCAACCGTCGCATCCGATAGAGCCTGTGGTGGCCTGTCGTCACCCATGCATTTCATCGGAAGCCGGTAAGATCAAAGGCGCGCCACGGTCCGGCGCGATAGTGCCTGACGCGGTCTGGCAGGACTCGCACCCGCTCTATCGCTATTTACTCATTCATTTCGTTTGCACTAATGAACCATCGCTTTGAAATTGGTTTATTAATTGTTAACCACGGAAAGAAATCACAGCGGCTGCACACGCAGCCAAGCGATCTATATCACATGTTGGTATAGCGATTGACACCACGACACGACACCAGGCCGATTGACGCCGTGAGACCCCAGCTTAACAGTAGTCTTACATATAGAGCTTCCTATTTTCGGCAAACAAAAAATACGATAAAAAGATCTATAGTGCGCGCAAAAGTTAGCCGCGAGAGGATACGCGGTACCGGTTTTGTAGGTTTTATAGGACGATGAAGAACAAATTATTCGACGTACCTACCTGCGCGATTTTGAATCCGGCCCTAACTTCAGCATACTCATAAAGTTTTCGCGAATATTTCGAGAGAGATCAGGCGCAGGACCAACGGCTTAACGTGCCTTCCGAAGCACGGAGGGGTCTCGACATGTGAAAACGGTACCCATCACAAGATTGACCGCGGTGAGCACGGTTTAATCTCGCAAATCGACTGATCCGCGCGGTAGCCACGTTGCTACGAGGCCCTCAAGTTGCGATCTATATAAAGCATAAATAATTATACGAACATTTATGTGGGTGTGGCCTGCAAATCTAACTATTTTGCTGTGTGTGACGTAAATACCTGTTATCGTCCGTCTCCCTCCCGCCAAGGTCTGGTCGGTCCATGTTGGAGCACCACAGCACGAAGTTGTGTTTGATGAGGTGGCGCGCGTAGAACAGGTCCGCGCCGAACAGGGTGGGGTCTGCGGGCATGTTGCCTACCGGCACGTGGAAGTACCTAGGAGGAAGGTAGGCTCCAAATAAGAAAGTTAAATGGAGAATATAAGGAAATGTAGTGGAGAAATAGAGTAAATTTAATGTTTTAAAATTTACTCTTCTTGCCACTACATGTCTTGATTCAAACTTGATATATGAAAATATGATTTTACTTGCACTTGATGATTGCCGTTTGATTTACACCTAATACATTTATTTATATTTCGACTTTCGACTTCGACCAAAGCATCAGTCTCCTTTCCTTCGTGGCTCACCATAATTTAATACTTGTGAAGTCACACTCAATGACACAAGACACAAGTGTGAGAAAACCTAAAAAAAATTGGAGGCAAATCATATCCAAGTTGGATAAGTAGTTTTTGAGAAAATTGCGAAAATTGTAGAACCTCCTTTTTTGGTAAAGGCGAAGCATTTAAAAGAGAACTAAAAGAAGAATAATTCCTTACCTGCACTGTTCAATCGTGAGTTGCAGGATAGCGTCCAGCCCTAGGTAGTGCCTCACGATAGCCCTGGAGCCGATCCGCTGCCACTCCAGCGAGCTGTACAGGGTCTCCACATCGCGGACGTGGATCGGCACGATCGGGAATTCTGACAACCCTACGGAGGAACAGGCCGATGAGTACCTAACTATAATCCTGTCTCCTCCATAAAATATCTAGGCTTTTTCTAATTTTCCTGCGAAAGTGGTGGTGGTGTCGTACGGTTCTTACGAATATTAGACGTCCGTATAGTAACTTATATACTATCGCGTTGCATGATGATAATTATACTACAACACGGAGATTAACGTGAACACAAGTTTTTAGTGGTCACATGACCTGAAGCCGATGCAACAAGGTCGAAACGTCAAGCCAAAATTAAAAACTTGTGTTCGCGTTAATTCCCGTTTTGTAGTTTAATTGTCCGTATAGTAATTTGTATGAACGGGACGACAACCGCAAGACTGCCGAAGGACATTTAGGAAGAGCCCAATGTAGATTCTTTTGATGGTGTTAACAAGTTGCTTGCAGCTAAAAGCTAAAGCTAAGGTTATGAATAATAAAGTAAATAGGTTTTCACAAACATTTTTTACAGTTTGCAGTTAGGCACAACCAGGAATTTATGAAAATACCTACATCATAAAAAAATCTGCAGTTTTTCTGGTCCTGTAAATACACAAAGCGCAAGTATGCATAGTTGATCGCACCTACTATGTAACACGGTGTTACACGTAACATGTCCTGTAGCATATGTAGCAACTACCCCCACGTACCGGGCATGAGCTGCATGAGCAGGTGTGGCGAGAGCGAGGCCTGCAGCGCGAGCAGCGTGGGCCCGCAGCGCTCGTCCTTGTAACGTTGCAGGGCGCGCTGCACGTGGCGGCTCACGGCGCGCGCCTCTGTCTCCAGCACTACTTCCCAGGTAAGGTCCGCGCTCGGTAACGTATCCTCATCGGTGCCCAGGTTTATCCTATGATAAGTAGGTTTAATATTGGGCATGAATTAAGTTTATTTAAACGCACAATCATAGAAAACTAAAGAAAAACGAACTTTAATGTAAAATTCATAAGTGTGAATGTTGGATAGCTGGGTGATGCACATATGATTTCCAACACGTCCGCAGGAAAGAATAATGAACCTTATAATACCAACTTAAGTGTGAATATTACTTGGCGGTCCGATCGACGAGGTACAGCGAGTTCGTGTTAGGCAGGTAGTAATTGGTGGAAATATGAAGCTAAATACAATTTACTTAAGTGTGAATATTACTTGTCGGTCTTCTCGGCCAGGTACTGCGAGTTCACAGTGGGCAGGTGTTATAGTAAGTGGAAAAAAGGACCTTAATACACTTTACTTAAGAGTGAATATTACTTGGCGGTCCGTTCGGCGAGGTACAGCGAGTATGTGTTAGGCAGGTGGAAAAATAAACCATAATGTTATAAACTTAAGTGTAAATATTACTTGGCAGTCCTCTCGGCCAGGTACAGCGTGTTCATGTTGGGCAGCTGGTTGGTGCGCACGGTGTCCAGCACGTACAGGTAGGCGCGGCGCACGGGCGGCAGCAGCAGCGCCCACATGCTGCGCGAGGAGTTCAGCGCGGAGTGCTGGTACAGGTAGATGTGCTTCACCGGGGGGACGCCGTCCTGGACACGGGGCAGGATACAGGTTATCTATCTATCTATACGTATAAAAATCGACGTGTGTATGTATGTTCCCTATAAACTCTCAAACTGCTGGAGCAATTTTCATGAAATTTTCAGGCAATCTTCACATTAGCCCAGCAGCTGATCTTGTGAACATCAACAGGTTTTTTTGAAAAAATATGAAAGCTAGGGCGATAAAACGTGTTTATTTGTACATATATACCTATGTTGTGTGTTTATTTGTACACAATAAATATATATATATATATATTGTGTACAAATAAAATACATAGATAGTGCACAGTGTTTTATAATAAAGTTAAAGTGGCATAATTTTCGATTGACTGACTCCTAAACTAGATTCCGGATTTACACTATAAAGATTGGTGCAAGATACGATTCCTTATTAAAATCGTAGTCCATGAAAAGCAGAAAAAATCAGTTTTAAAACGTGTCTAAATCATTATTTCTTAAAGTCGTTATAAACATACCTGCTTTTGTAGATAAGGTTGGAGAGCCACACTCTTAAACTGAAGCTGACTGAGCGCGAACGAATCCATGTTTGTAGAACCAAATTGGATTAACCTAGGAAATAAAAAACGATCATAAGAGATTTTCCTTTAAAAAAAAACTTAAGGTCGTGTAGCCGACGTGGCTCATTTATACGGCACAGCCAATAAATTAGCGTTCAAATATAGGCTTAATCGCGTACGCCGTAGATATACTTTACCGTGGCACTACAGTTACAGCGCGCCGTTGGCTTTTTATGCTATCACTGTAAGGTGTATCTAAAGACTACGAGCTTAAGTCCATATTTAAATGCTCTTCTTTAACACATGAATTAAAAACCGCACCTCATTATACTAAGACATGAAATAATTTAAAAGTACTTACTATCCAGCGGGGTCCAGAAATCAATTGTAAAAATCTTCTCTAAATTGTTTCGCACTTAGGGTTTGATCAAACAATAACCATAAAGCTATACAAACTTTAGTACTTATTCCATAGACAACACAATAGACAATAATATCTTACTTCCTGGCTTCCTGTGGATCCACAGTGCATATACAGCCCAGTTGGACGAGCACTCTGAACTCCAAACTCATTTGCGTCTCATATATGCCTTCGATTTCGGGCGCGCACAGTTCTGATGTCAGTTCCCTGCAAATAACAACGAATGTTACATCTCGCCTATATTGTATCAGAGATGTATCTTACACCGTTTACCAGCTATGTTACAGGTCCTATGTATAACAACAAGCCAATTGCTAAACAGGGCACAAATCCAGACGCCGCTGGCTCTTGGAAATGACCTAATAGAAAAATCCAATAACACATTGTCCCGCTCGGGAATCCAACCCAAAACGTAATACTCATTAGTTGCGCTTGCGACTACTATACGAACATCAACGGATATCAGAACTATGTGTATAATATGTTTTCTGCAAATAAGTGTTAAGATTATTTTCGGAACCAAATTATGAAAAAAATATGTGGATGATAAAGATTATTCAAAAATAAATTAAGCAAACAGTACTAACTCCTGATGCTCCCTGTACAGATGCTCGGGCACGGTGTACTGGTACAGGTGCAGCACGGGGTGCGCACGCGGCAGGATGCGGCTACACTTGCGCCAGTACTGGCCGCAGTCGGCCGCGCGACTCACGCGCTGGTTCACGTAGAAGATGCGCGGCACTGACAGCTTGATCTGGTGCAGCTCCGTGCCTACTAGCGCCCACACTTTAAATAGGCCCGGCTCTGCTGTTTCTGCCACCTGTTGGGTTTTGAAAGTTGAGGAATAGCTCCTACGTTCAAAAAGGTTTTGTTTGCCATTTACATGATAATGTAAAAATATTTATCTAATAAAAAAAGGTTATTATTATTATTACAAAGCTGTTGGTAGCCCTAAAATATATTCGATGTGTGAAGAGATCAAGATCTTGTAAGTCAAAAACTTTAAAAGTTTTTGACTTACAAGATCTTGATCTCTTTGGTATCTTGTTTCGTGAAAAACCTTAATAATCATTTTAAAATACTCTCACTTTTGATAAAATACTTTTTTTTAAGTTTATTTTCACTTTACGGTAAATTAATTAGCCACAATTAAACTCTTAGCTAAAAAACTTGTTACCTGTATGATCTGCCAGGGTGTGTTAAGTAGCGTGCGCTGAGCTCTCCTTATGAACCCTCCGAGGGTAGTGGCGGGGCCGGCTTTAGGTGGTGGCATCATGTCCCTGTCCATTTTACCTGACAACCAAATGTAATGAAGATTACAAGGACGATAAATAAAAAATAAAAAAATAATGTCATATACAATATTACCATCAGTCCATCATATTATAAATAATAATTTTAAATTAACACTACCTCTTTTACTGCGGTTCCGAAGTCCCCGCTGCTCCATTTGCCAAAGCCATTTCTTTTTTTGAAACAGTATCCATTGTTTTCTTTCTGCCTGTTAAAAAAGCATCGAGTTAAAGAGTTTAAGATAATCCATACTTGATATAATAAGTGTGACAGTTACTCTGTCTGTTACACTTTCCTAACTAAACCGATGACAAGATTTTATTCAAATTTGGAACAGACTCAGTTTGTACCCCTAAAAAGCAATACTATTTATTTATCCAGATAAAGGAATGTTTAAAATATTCAACGCGCGGAGTCGCGGGAAAATAGCTAGTGTACCTCTAAATGAAATATGGAAAGCAGAACTGCATGTGCGCTTGGACTTGCGCAAGAGCTTAATAAATAAGTTATTGTTGACGACCTGATTGGCGTAGTGGCTAAGCGATTAGACTGCTGTGCTAAGGGTTGCGGGTTCGATTCTCGCACGGGGCAAAAATTTGTCCGATCCACATATGATTGTCCCGAGTCTGGGTGTTTGTGTATGTGATATTTAATGTTTGTGAAACGCACCCACGACACAGGAGAAATTGCTAGTGTGGGGCGACGTTTAAAAAAATAAATTGTACTATATGAGTTACCCAAGGGTTTGGATAGCTTCTATACTCTTGTATAGTCTACCTTGGTGGTTCCGAAGGGTGGCGGCGGCCCCAGCGCCTCCTGCCAGTTCTGAGGTTCTTTGGGGGGAGATTCCTCACGTTTCCGCTTCACCGTATGCACTATCGGACGAATCGTGTTGCTCTTTTCACTGTTGTCCTTTCCTATGTCTTCAATGTCCACTTCAGTGTCCTGCAATCGTTTGAATAGAAGAAGTAAAATTAAATAAATTAAAATATGTTTTTAAATAATTCTGGTACACAAAAAAATGCAAACTAATGAACGAAAGATCCGAAATACGAGTAGCTCGTTCTTAAGGCTCAAGTCTCTGGTAGCTCAAGGTTGTACTAGATGTTTCCCAGTCTTAGAAGCATTGTCACATTATTTAATGTTAAAAAAAAGAATGTAAGCTAATCACTTACCATAGCTCCATCAGAACTGGTAGACGGTTCTTCTCCATCTTCGCCATACTGCTTGAGTTCCTTGGGCTTAGCGGAGAACATGTCTGTGATCTTCCTGGTCTTGAACTTGTCTGTCTTGGCTAACATCTTCTTGTGCAGCCAGTCTGGGTACTGACATCGAGGCACCGGGTTGTCGAGCTGTGGTAATTAGAGGTTACTTGAAAAACTTGCGCAGTAAGTTCTACCACTAAAAGATTTTTAATATTATCACTAACAGATGTTTTCGTTTTCAGGACTTGAGCACTTGCAGGATCAATTAACAATAATTTAGTATCATTTTGTGTAGCTCGATGATGCGTCCGTACGCTTCTATTTACACACATACAATCACCAATCCCGGCGATTATAATACTCGGGTTTTGCACAATATCCCTTAAGGCATAAACCGTCGTATTCATAAACGAGGATGATACCTGTATTAACTTAAACCCGTATAAAGTCTATTGACATATCTATTCTTTGACATACAAACGACAGTGACAGGTATAATTTAATCCATGGCTTGAAATTGTAAGGGGTCCTGGGTCTTAAAAACTAGTTACAACAGCAAAGCATGACATAAAAGCACACTAACAGTCCTTTAACAACCTTTCCCTGATATTAAGTATTTAAGGTTAAAAATTAACTGCTTACACCCTGCATAGCCGCTGGTATAGTAATAATCTTCTGTATAGCACCACTAAGCCTCTCTATATAGTACGCCCAGTCCAGAACATCCCTGATGTCTATTTCCTCAGAAATGCTGTTGTCTTTCAGCCAGCGACGAAGATGGTGGCGTTTTACTGCAGCCGGGGACTGGAATATGGCTAGAGGGATGGCGCGCTCCGTGACGGGGGCACCTTCTGGCTTCCTTGATATTATGAACCTGGATTTTTGAAGGATAACTAGTTGTTAGGCAACTTTGCACCTTATTGACGTTACGTTAATAATGATTTTCGTGAGAACGGTTGAGAGTATTCAAGGTATATTTGGATAATAGAGTTAAAGACAGTCGTTATTCATTGTCAACTGGTAACACACTGCCAGGACACTTAGTGTTGGAGTCACTCTTCACCAGAGATCTTTAGCAGAACAGTTTCACAAGATTATTCTGAATGGTAAAACACTGAAGTATTTATAAACTCATATTTTAGGACTTCTATCTTCATCTATACTTATATATTAGTCCATTTATCGAGGAGGGCTAGGCTATAAAAGATACGAATCTGACGCGGACGAAGTCGCGGGCGGTAGCAAGTAAACAATAAAAGAAGATATGAAACTGGCATTACTAATGATACACTAAAGGTAATCTTCACATACAAAATAAAAATACTCATTCTCACCTACAAGCCAGCCCCGCGTCCTTCACCATCTGATCACCTAAAAACTCGGCCAACCGTTTAGCAGTAGATATCGAAGTGGACTTCTGACCTCCATAGTCCTCTAACTTCTTGGACATGGATCTGTTCTCAGAGATCAGCTCGAACAACTCTGAATCTGGCATATTACTGCCTTTACTATACAGCACGTCGAGCCAGTAGTCGGCAACCTTCGCGACTGCGCTGTAGCAAGACTTGAGGTCATTCCCCTTGAGGAAAGCCTCGAAGACTGATGATTGGAAGATCTTGATCAGCTGCAGTTCTCCGCGGCGTTTGACTTCGAAACCTGGTGTTGCGGAGGTGGAACCACAATATAATTATTGTTATTATGAATTGTTTTTAACTCAATTAATGGGAAATCAGTATGTTATGTGATGTCTTATGTTTGTATTATTAAGGTTCATAAGAAATTTCTAGAGTGGGAAAATCTTAATGATTTACAGCATCCGATACTGTCTATAAAATTAAATAAAATAAGAGTTTCAGTTAGTAATATCAAAATCGGAAATAAGAATTTAAAAAATGAATATATTTAGGGATCGGCTCACAGTAACGAATGGTTTATTAGAGATTTTCTGATACTACTTAAACTTAATATATTCTAAGGCAATCCCAAACCTTTTAGCTCAGCCAACGACCCGTCGAAGTTGAACACAGCATATCTCTTCTTCAGTCGTTTCCCTTCTTCCTTGGACGCTGGTAGCACCATGGCGAGGTACGGGCCATCTACTTCGAAGAATATTGAGTTCTCTGACCGCTGCTCATACTTCTTCTGTTCAGGGTCTACCAGCTCGAAGTATTGTTCGTTCGTGAAGTGATCCTGGGTGGGTTTATAGGTAATTAAGATCAAAGCCAAAAGGTTCGAGTTTTTTGAGTTTTAAAAGTGATCGTTTTCAAGAATACTTAAAGCGGATTGTGGATTGACAATATGTAACTGATAAGATCAGTTCATGATTTTTCACACACTGTTAATGTTTTACATGTAATCTACCTAGATTACCAGTAAAACATTTAGCTAATTTTCAAGAACGTCAGAAACGTTGATTTTCTTTATTCTAATATACAGCTACCTTAATATGAATACTTTAAACACATTATATTATATCTATAAACTTACCTTGACCATAGAGTTGAGGACGGCGTTTGGGAAGGAAACATTGATTTTCTTTTTCTTCGCATGAGTTGTAAGGACCGTCACGTTCTCGGGGAACGATGACGGGAGTATGCACCAAATACCTGCACACGACAACCTTTACTCTCAGGTGATAGCACAGGTAATGTATACTTACATCAATCCATTGCTGCTTTTAACAAACAATAAAGTTAAATAACGTATGATTAGTTTCTAATATCACTATTATTATTATCACTATTTGTATTGTGTGTATTATTACTTTCGTATTGCAGTGTCCCAAATTGGATGAGCCAGTTCGGGAGATTGAAGTAGAAATAAAGGAAACGACCTGTATTTTATCAATAGCCGCTATAATCGTAGACCACTAAATTATAGCAGTGTATAACACAAAAGATTTAGTCCGATACTTTGAGATACAACATCTTCCATAAGTAAATGTAATGTTAAGGCTTTGCAACAAAATTTACTTTACACTCTATTTCGATAAGCCATATAAACAAAGTTACACATTTACTATTTATTAATGTATATAATTATTAATAGCCTAGTGTACCACCGCTGGGCAAAGACCGCCCCAACTGCCGCCCACGTCTTATTCACTATATCTGTAACAATATATGTATAGTAATATGGTATACCTTACCATCAGTATCAAGCTCCAGCGGCCGTCCAATCTGTTCTATAATCTCCCTGGCCTTCATGATAATGTTGGCGCCCGTGTAGCACACAATGCCTGCCATCTCCATGCTGTGCCAGCGAGCGCTGTACAGGACAGTACATTATTATAAGTTTATACAGTAAAATTGTCTGCTTACGACTTATAGGGTAACAATGCCTCAGTGAGCACTTTAATGCGCAAACTGGCTGACCGGACGGCAGATGACAAATTTATCAATTGAATTCTATACTTATGCAATCGAAATAAGGTATATATTTCAATACTCGGTGATCGAGCTCGGAGCATTGTGTCACTATTACATTGTCACTATGATCTTTATTTTTATATTATGAATTTTAATGCCATAGCCGTCATTAACGTCTACCTTCATCTTCCGAATCTAATGCTTAGCTAAAACTTACCCTCTCCTCATGACGTAACCGTAGAAGGAGTTGAGAATGCACTTGTGTGCGAGTTGTAGCGAGTCGTACAGAACTTCACGACTTTTAGCTGACTTAATCTCGGCTGCGTCCCCACTCGCGATCGCCTCCGACACTTTGGCCTTCGCCTGTTTGTTCAAGGCCTTATATTCGTAACGACGGTCCCTGGTGACAAAGGTAAATTAATCTATACATTCAAATCTAAAGCGAGAACTTCGGATATTACGTGCATAGCATAGTGTGAGATTTACCATAGTCAAAGGCTTATGGACTGCAGAAAGTGAAATGTATATTTAACGTTACAATTACAAAAAGGGTCGAATTGGCAAACCGCAGGGAAATCACTACATAAGTAAATACGAAGGTTTTTCTGTATAAAAGATTACCATACGGGTCAGACCATGGAATATCTCATCACATTTTTTTTTTAAAGACGTCACCCCGCACCATGAATTTCTCCTGTATCGTGGGTGCGTTTCACAAACATGTAATATAACATACACAAACACCCAGACTCGGGACAAATATCTGCGGATCGCACAAATTTTTATCCCGTGCGGGAATCGAACCCGCAACCCTTAGCGCAGCAGTCCAATCGCTTAGCTACTGCGCCAATCGGGTCGTCAAACATTACACATTTAGCATGGATAATGCCGAAAAATCTAAAGAAACTGGAACAAGTCGAAAACCTAAAATAAATGTGAGCATATTACCTGAACGCCCGCACGGTATCCACATAGAAGGAGTTCTCCTTCTGACATATGGTTGTAGTTCTCACTTCTGTGCGCGTCACTTTAGTCTTCTTGTATGCCACTCTGCAATAGTCTGCCAATCTCTTCTTTTCATATGCAGCCTAGTCGCAAAAATACAAAATATTCAGATAGCAACTCAGGGCAGAGGTGTAAGTACGAATTGTGTACGAACGAAGAACTTTTATGTTTTAGGTGTAATGGAATAGAAGGCGGCCTATTCTAAACCGACACCGAGCACAATTCCAGACTCCGTGCTACTGAGCATTTCCCAATGGAAAATCCCAAGAACACTTTGTCAGAAATGTCAAACAAATCCAGCACGTAACGGTTAGTGTAGTCATAAAATAATTCGATTGAACATACATGTCTAATTATATTAATGAATTGAAATGTAAACTTTTATTTGTTTATGGAAAGAACAAAAAGTCTTCTAAAAGCATTATTTTAAGAACTTACCTGGTCTTCCTTGGGCAGCGCGTGGAAGGCCCTGGTAGGTCCCCCGGGGTGCAGCGGCGGGAACTTCTCCGTTTCCAACTGCTGTTGAATGCGCTGGTACTCGCTCCTCGTTGCGGGCACTGTCGGGGCACATTAAAATCTTATATTGTAACTATTTCGTGTATTATTGTTGAACGCATTAAGTTTCCGATCGTGTGTTGTGAGGTCGCCAGTTTGTAATCAGAAACCCAAAAGAAGATAGAGAGGATCGCGATTTGTGAGCCCCTTATCTGTCTACCGTATATTAATCAAACTTCAATCAAAAAAAGCCAAAATTCGCATGGCATTTAAAAGACCTTCATAGTTATAAAATCACAATTATTAAACTTTATTTTGATGTTTATGACAAAAAACCCTTGTCAAATGGATATAAATCAAGTAAAAAATAAGTGTCTCATTTATCCGGATAACGACGAAATCGTCTTTTTAAATGGATATAAATTGAAGTAAAACGGTGTCTCACAGTAGTCCCCGCGCCACATCCACTCCATGTGTCTCTGGCAGGTGGCTCCGGGACGGTTGTAGTCGCACACTGCGCACACGCTCGTGTTTACCATCGCTGATGGCTGCAGTCTGAACAAAACAGGAAAAAAACATTTTTGAATTATGCCTTCTTGTGTGTGTGAGTGATCGCAAGCGCGGTAGTATGGTAGACGATCTAGGTTCGATTTCCGGACGGATTTTTTTTTACTGAGTTTCCAAAATTATTTCTCAGTAGCAGCACTGGCTTTATATGTGTCCGGTCAATGGCAAGAGGACCACCCCTATAACATGAGACCTATACAAGATAAGGGTACTAATATACCTACCCTTTGGCGAAAAACCGGTGTGTATACTATTACCTACGAAACTAAAGATAATAAGTGAATCGACTATTTTCAATCCGGCAATCGGTCTAATATGTCCAAAACGAGTTATACATCCCACGTTAAAGTTAATTATACCTTAATAGTATATGCATAGAGATGCTTTCACAAAACTACGTACTAAAAAAATATATATACAAACTTAATTTTAAGTTTTTGTTTCTAACTTTGCTGTGCAAACGGTCTACAATGTGTTCTTAATAAGCTTACTACCTTTAAATATAAACACTGTGGAACTGCAATAAAGAATATGAACACTAAAGTACCGTACCTATTAGTCAGAATGATGTTCGGATACATAGCGCCGACATCCAGGTGGTATATCAGTGGGTTCTCGTCCCTCCTGGGATGGTCCTTCATGTGCTGCAGCTTGGCCCTGATCTCCGCGCAGACCTCTTCGAAGTTGGTCACCAGCTCCAGCGGGATCCCCTCCTCCACCTCGATGGCGTGTCTCATGGTCTTCTCAGTGGTCTCCATCAACATTTCTACTGCTGACGGCACTATCTTGAACTTACATTTTATGTCTGCTCTGAATACACCTGCAATAAAATTTTATGTATAGACTCTGAATACTTGTAGGATTTTCCGGGGCATTCTTAGCATTAAAAAAGGAAATAACATTATTTTTTTAATAGAGTTTTTTGCCTGCCTGGTACAGCTATTTGAAATATTATACAAAATTAAACAATTCACACAAGCTTTGTAAGCGCGCAATAAGGAAGATTCCGCCCTAAGAATTCTTGCACCAACCGGACTCAAGTGCCTCCACATGTCCGCCGACGTAGGTCTCAGTCTCCAGCACGTGGCCGTCGGTCGTGAGCCTGTTGAGCTCCTCGACCTGCTTGTTAGGGAACACGATGTTGGCATGGAACGCTTGCACCATGAGCAGCGACTCGCAGAGCGTGCCTGAACCTTTACGAAGCACCTACAACGTACACTAGGGAGTTAAATGGTGTTAAAATTCATCCTAATCTTTGCCCTACAAGAAAAAGATTTTGGTAACGTATTTTTGATGGAAACTGACACACAAAAAGGGAGGCCACCCAGTAGTGGATGAAGTCAAGCTGCGGATGAAGATGATGACGTTACGCGTTTATACAGATTATACAAATATATATTACAAACAATGGTCCTATATATATACACATTAACAACCTATACTCATGATGTAATTCTGTTTTATTGTGGCTTGCTTAAATTGTGTGACCATTGAATTAGTATAGAAAAACTTAGTGGTCACTGTTGTCTGCAGTGGCGCTCAAAGGGAGTGCTCAAATACCTCTGGAGGTGCGGATTTAACCCGCGATGTTTTGATTTACGGTTTCCTAATAAAAGTAGTTTATTTATTTAATGTCCCATAGCAATAAATAGACAAAATTGTCCAGTCAAATCGGCGAAATCCACCGTCTTTGCAGACCTCATTGAAGTTCAAATTTAAGTTACAATGCTCCAACCACTATAATCAATAGAAAAAGTTTTCTATGCCACAATGTTAGCAAACCTTGGCTTCCTTATATCCAGCTAAACATGTTCGATTTGAAAAATGATGGACCTGAGCGGGAGTTGAACCCGCGACCTTCGACGTGTGATGCCTGTTCGATATGATTATGTAATCAAAGATAACTTACCTCGTCCGGCTCCAAGGGAATGATGGTGCAGAGAGCAAATATAAAGGGGTGAACATATTTCATGTACAAGTAGTATGTTGCGACCGCGTCTGATACTGAATAGTTTGACAGCACCTACAATAACAAACACAGCCTATAAAAATCCTCCATACATTTGTTAAACGTCACATTTTCGCTAAGTGGGCGGAGCTTGTGTAGCGGGCGGGGTTTGTGAGCGGTATAGGCGGGGCTTATTTTCCAAACTTATGTATTGCTTATTACACCCCGAATTAAGTGGTTATCTTACTGCCATATTACAATTTTAACCAAGGATTAGGTTATAGCTGTCACTATCGTTTGCATGTCAAAGAATAGAGTTGTCCATAGGCTTAAGAAAGGTTTAAGTTACAACAGGTATTATCAACGTTTATGAAGAAGACGGTGAATGTTAATTTTATCTACCATTTAACTGTTATAAGTTATTGTCGTGGCAGTATAATAGACGTAGGTATCTAACAAGATATAAGTGAAAATAAAGTGTAGATTTAGGGCGGGTTGCTTCAAACAATCTATTAACGTTACATACGTCAGCAAAAAATAACGATTGCAAAAGATGTATAACGCACGAAAAATATGAAGCGTTGTTTAATGGCATAAATAACTCGGATAACAACGTTATGAGGGTTGCAAGTAGAAAACAAAACATTACCGTCATTAAGGCTGCTAGAAGAAAACAAAATTGTGCGTCAAGTGAATCTGAAGCAACCCCGCCTTAGTTAAAAATTATAATAAATTTGTCAAACATACCTGAGGTTGTTCGGCCGCCATTCTGCACATGTCCTCGGGGTCTAACTCCACAGGGTCATACCTTAGCTTCGCTTTGGCGACGGCCTTCAGACCTTGGGACCCCACTGGTAGGTACGAATCTCTTTTGACCCAACTGGAAGGATAATTTTTTTAGCAGTTTCCTCCGCTTATATAAGTTCTAATTTATACACAAAAGTTGTGCAGGGGTTGTACTGAGTTTTAAGATTTTTTGGCCTCTTTCTTCGAATGGAAAATTATTAAGGGTAGAAAGAGAAAAATGAGTGACACGTCGGGTTCGTCGGTCAATGAACGTTCGTTGCCACTTACTTTCTCGGTAAAGTGGAAATTATGAATCCCCCCCCCCCTCCATTGAAAGGCAAGACAATAAACAATAATAAACTATAATTATAATGCATTTATTTACCACAAGCAGTCCATGTGCATGGCCGGTCGACACGCGTACGTGCCGTCCCTGGCCGCTATTTTACTGAAGCCTATTTCTTGCTTCATGTCCAAGCCCAGTACGGCTGCGCGCGCCTCCACAAACGGCCAGTCGAAGAAGTCCCCTAAAAGTACAATCAACATCAGCATGACAAATACTAAGCATTGATAGCCGAGTGGTATGACCGCAGGACTGCCAAGTCAAAGGTCACAAGTTCAAACACCGGCACGTACCAGTGTCTTTTCGAATTCATGTGCGTATTAAAAATTAGTTATCAGTTGCTAAAAACGGTGAAGGAAAACATCGTGAGGAAACCGGCACACCTGAGAGATTTTTCAATGGTGTGAAAAGCCATGTCAGAGGCCTGCAGGCGGTTTAAACTCTGACACCAGGTTGTTTATCAACCATACGATAAGAAGAATGACAAATACTTAGGTATAGAAATATATCTCCCGATTGGTAGGTTCGTGATTGTGGATAGGTTCGATCCCGAATGGGCAAAAAAAGTGTGTGATTTACAGCAATTTGTTTTGAGTCTAGGTTTTTGTGTATATCATAGTACAATTAACAATTATAAAGACGAAAACATCATTATTTCATCCAGATAAGAACCCATTCCTCAAGGATACTACGGCCTCTCAGTGTCCCAGTGATAGCTAAAATTGAACATATTAATAGATCTCTCTAATAAAAGCAAGTACTCACCATTGTATGTGACAAAAATATGTGGCTTGACATCCATAATGTGATCAAAGAACTTCTGTATTAGAGCTTGCTCATTTTCTTCATTAAAAATTATGAATTGCCTACAAACATAAACGAATAATTAGTAAAAAAACAAAAAATATCGCAATATAATTAAGTAAGAAAAATATTTTAATTGTACTTAAGCCTTACTAGTTGATAATAGTATATATACAACACATTACAATTATATACATATACACATTTAAATTCTACCTACTTTAAAACTATTTACAATTTAAATATAAAATTAAAAAGCATCAAAGTATACTAGCTGATTAAAACTAATTACCCTTCAAACTCCGGCTTCGGTGTATACTCAAAGTCCTCAACATCAACGGATATGATCTCCCGGTTAGTGATTAAGTATCCCTGAGCATCAATCATGTAAGATATCATCATAATCTGATCCGTCTGCGAGTCCGGGAACTTTAGGGGCAGTTTGGTGGTCTCAATATCGAAGGCCAGGACTATGGGGTCTGGTCTCTCAATGATGTCGTCCCTCTTGGTAAATATTGGCGTTTCTGTGCCCCGGCTCTTGACAGTGTACCAGGTGCCGCAGAAGATCTGCATGTCAATTGATACTCGGACATGGTATGGGACATCGTGTTCCCTGCAAACAAAATAAGTAAATATTGAGTTTTTTTATCCAGTTTTGTTGAATCTCCTTTAAATTAAATTATATATGACGCCTTTGCCACGCCTTTAACTATAGTATCGTAAAGGGTAGGCAGAGGTAAGCTTTCACACACCCACATCTTACCAGGCAGTATTAATCCCTCCATTCCCAGTCCTCTAAATAAATTATTCTTGGGATAATATGTTCATATGAATAAATGTTAATCATTTTTTTTTAAATTGAAACATCCTCTGTATTTCCAAACTTTATTGGGATGGGTTAAAGGGGTATACAAAATAACCATGAACATAATTATAATAATTATTATGTCAGCCATGGTTGTTCCACTGCAGGGCAAAGGCCTCCCTGTCCATTCTCCATTCCATGAATATAATTAAGTTTTTATATATTTGGGGTTATTTTTTATTATTATTACTAATATCTCCTTTTAATAATAAGTGAATGCTAAAGGTACACAATATAACAAATGATTCCTAAGAGAGTTAAGCTCGCCTCTCTACACTAAATTTCATGTAGTAATATTTACACTGTATGTTTTGTGTGGTGTGCGGAAGACGCAGCGTTGGCGGGCCTCCCACTAGGTGAACCGACGATATCGTCAGAGTTGCGGGTAACCGGTGGATGCTAATGGCAAGTTGTCGTTCATTGTGGTGGCTTTCTCCAATAATGGACGTCTAGCGGCTGATGATGATGTTTCGTGTACAATAAAAATACCTTATATCTAGGATGTTCTCCATATGGTCAGTGGTCTTCTTAGCATGTTCAATAGCAGCTGCACTGGTCAAAGCATTAGTCAACATCTCCGCATAGATCTGATCCTTCTTCTCTCTCTCCTTATTTTTGTTGACAGCGGTTAAGATCTCCCTCCTCACCTTCATCAGTTCACTTTGTGACATAAATGAGAGTTTTATGTACCTCTGTTTTGAGCCAGATAAGTGGTTTAGCTGTAATAAAATTACATATATAATATGAAAAAGGTTTTATTATTTCATGGTTCCTAGTGTTTTACAGACATAGTGTTTTTATTTTATGTAGGATACAAAAGAGAACTTATAAAATGTCGCATCAAGTGTGTTGGTTGGAAAGTGTTGTTGTTGAAAAACCAGAAAGAAACACAATAGTTACTCTTTTAAGAATTGTAGGTATATTTAATAAATTTAACAATTCATTTAGAAATATGAGACAATAATGAGCTACACAATACAAATTGAAATATGAGTAGCAGGAGTAAATAACTTTGCTTTTTATGTCTAGCAATTAAAACCACTGAATGCCTAACAGGGCACTCTATAATATTATCTTTTCAAATTTTATATTATTTTTTGTTTCTGACTATAATATAAACTTTTACCAATTTGAATTCTGAGAGAGACAGCAGCATTACACCAGTTTTTTTTAGACAATATGAATATTATGTTAGGTATAAAACATTAGAAACACTTCTATTATAAGAGTTTGAACAACTAGACTTACAAGATCCAAATCTTCCTTTTCAACAACCTCAATCTTGTGTGTGGTGCCAGCAAACCTTTTGGATATGAACTGAATGACTTCCTGCTCACACTCTTTTCGAGCCAGGATGAAGAAGTAAGGCTGGAAGGTCAGGGACACCTTGAACCTGGAGCCATCCATCTCTATAAAGTAATAGTCCATGGCCGCTACTAGCCGCTTATCTTCATCCAATATTTCTGCCTGAAATTATTTCATTTTTTTACCGTGTTTTATAAAGAATTATTTTCTTGGTGTTTTTGAATAGGATGTGAATGTGTTGATAATTTATACCTAATGATAATAATATGTGATTTTGTTCTTGTTCTTTGTATCTAATGTTTTCTTACCATGTAATCATTAATTTGAAAGTATATAGTATCTTGCACTAATTTCTGAGTTATATTGTTTTTTACATTTTAATTTATTAACTTGGTAAATTATTGTTAATTTAGTATGTTGTACCTGCGGCTATGAATACTGTGTTCCTATTGAAGTGTTGTGCACATCTATAATAGATGTAAACACTAGCCAGGTACACCTGAATTGTTATTTTATATGTTTGAGTTTATATTGTTGATGTGCCTAATTAATAAATAAATAATAAGGTTGGCCTTATGTAGGATGTTTGATAAGAAATATAACTACCGACGAAAATATGCAAAACTTACAATATGTAACAACCAGGGCTTATATCTTACATTCCTGAACAATTGACCTTTATCCAAGTAAAAAATTTATTTGATTTGTATAAATCTCTATATACAATATGTTAGTATCTGTGTACTTAATAACAAGAACTAAGCTGTTTATATTAGGATTATCCATATCACCAATAGTTGCAAAGACATGTATAGAGTTTCACTATATAAGATGAAAACAGAACTTACAGTGTGCATATTTATCAAGTACCCAGTCCTTTCTTTGACGTCCCGAACTCTGTCGAAGCCGTACTTCGAATCAATCCTATCATTGTCCAAGGCAACCCGAATACGGGACTCAGATGATTCCTCCCTATAAACATAAACAAACTTTTAAGTATTTATCATGAAAGTTTACTTCACATCATTGTTTACAGTGATACACTGACCTGGGGCCCGTGGACGAACCAGCATCTCTTCTCCCAGAATCATCTCGGTCTGATTTATACTTTCCTGTGTTTTGTAAAACCATTTTAGCTGTATTTCTAATTTCTAATCATAATACTTATTAATATTAAATACATTTATTCTGCAAACATGAAACTAAATTGACATTTAAACAGCTGCTGCTGTCAAAAATTCGCGCCACAATAAACAGCGATCGGATACGCGCTCATACTAAACAATGAGGATTAGTACAGATAAAGTAAATTCAATATAGTAGGGGAGCCCAAGAGGCTCAATACTCAATACTTTATTAGCATTCCATAAGTCAAATACAGGTGTTACATATGAGACAGAATCATTATGGACCCGGTAGGGCTGTGCTTAAAGTGTACTTATACTCGCGCGTCGTGGGGACCTACTTAATTGTGAAGATAAGATGCTAAAAAGAAAAAAGTTTATGAGATGTATCCACTTTCACCGACGACCGCGTGTACTGTGTGCAGGTTTTAAAAAATGTAAAAAAAATGTTTCATAGATCCGAGCGTGTCAGATATTAATAGAAAGAGCCAAGTCGAGCAAAAATCAAGCAAAAAAACTCATGCAAGACCCTGACAGCGTCGGTATTTTTTAGCGGTTTTTTTTATAATTTTTTATTTCAAGATGGCAGACGTATTGACTTTTGTAAAATTCGACATGGGTGTCCTTTTCGGGGCTCATGGTGATGCCGATGTCGAATATGCCACCCATTTTGAATTTCAAGATGGCGGGCCTATTGATTCTTGCAAAATTCGACACGACACGAGCTCTCTCGTTTGGAGCCAACCCTGGGTAACAATTCGGTCACGCTTATCATGAAAATGTATTTTCTTTGGAACTGAACCAACGTGAAAAATTTTAGCTCCGTAAGAAAAAGAAAGTGCCATAGCCAATTGCTTGTAATTAGAAAAAACATTGTCTTCATAATATATAATGAGTACCAAATACAATAATTATGTACCTATTATGTAAAAATAATTTTTATTTCGAGTTAAAAGATAGACTGTACCACGTTGGGCAATTTACCCCATTTTAGTTGTAATGTTTATTAACTGGTATCATTACGCACGCACACTAAGACAATCAAAATGACATGTCGCTTGTGTAAGACGTAGCTGTCACGCACAAATGCAAAAAAAAACAATTGGCACGTTGATTTTTGTATCAAAGCATTGTATCAAAGTAGCGCAAGACTCCATCTAGATAATCTAAGGGTGTTACATGTTAAAATATATAGTCTCAGACTATTATAATTATAATTTTTGTGCAAGCAACAAACATTTGGGCTGCCCTACCCTAATAATATAATTATCTCCACGTTATTCTTTTTGGAATAATAAATCTTTTTAACCGACTTAAAAAAAGGAGGAGGTTCTCAATTCGTGGGGATATTTTTTTTTAAATTTTCCTTATCGGACCATTACGTACGAAGATTAGGTTATAAATGCTGTTCCTGCTGCTAAAAGTCAATGAGCGAGGATGCGTGTGACGTCACTGTGATGGATGTTTCAATAACTATTTTATTATAATATACTCTGTGGACGGATCCGATCGCAGCGGGCACGCCAATTTACTTCATAATTGACGGAGCGTAGCAAGAGCGTAGCCGTAGTGGTTATTTACTCTGATTTACTCTTAGCACGGAGCGGCGAGCGGCGACGCGGTTGATCACTGCCAGTTGATATTCGGCAATTATATACATAAAGTGTAATTATGTGATATTTAAGTGTTAAACTTACATAATTATTATGAGTACTAATAAAGTAGAAGCTGGTTTTTTGCAAGCCCAATCAGATAACCTTCCAAAAGTGGATTCTTTCATGGTATTTGATTACCTAGGTAATCATACTCATTTCACCAGCGCAGAAATCCGTGGTTGGAAACTACAAGGGTAAGAGACGTAAGAGTGTTGCCTATTAATCTACGTAGTTACTTACTAGTAATCTTAGTTCTAAGCTATTATATAGTGTTAAGTAGAATAAATAAGTTCAGGGACGTATTTAGAACTGATGATTAAAGTGTTTATAATATATTGATGAACGAATGTTGTTTTCGTTGAAGGTGTAAGAATAAATGTAAATTTGTACAGGGACGTATCTAGAAATTATGAATAAAGTATTTATAATAAATATTGACGAAGGAATGTTGTTATCTATGACTGAAACGGTATTGGGTGATGATATTGGTTGTCAATTGCTATTTTTTTGCGATTTCGCTCATTGTTACAACTCATTCGTTCAGTTTTTCCGTAGAATAAGAAGCAAAAAATCTATATTTGGTTCTTCATATTTATTCCTTAATATGTTTTAGTATTATTAATTATTACAGATCATCACGTGAAACCTATGGAGATGACGCTGTGGGATATGTCCAAGTCCAGAGGTCGGGACATGTTTGTACGGTAAAAGCTACAATATCGCCTGAATATAGGATAAATAGAAAAACGTATTGCTGTACATTTATATGTGATGAAAAAGAGGAGATGATTATTAACGTGGATTGTCACGACTGTGCTGCTCAAAAGGGAGGCTGCAAACACAGCGTAGCATTTTTGATGTGGCTCCATAGACGAAGCGAGGAGCCAAATCCCTCAGAAAAAAAATGTTACTGGGCCAAACCAAAGCTGGCTTCTACAGGTACAACTACAAAATTTATAAAAGCTAAAGATATGGGTTCCGGCTCAGTGACTACTGGAGATAAAAATACTAACGACACTAATGGACACCAGTTTTTCCTAGCGGTTGTGCAAAGCCTTAAGGAACATTCTATTAAAAATCAATTAACAGCATACGTTACAAAGAACGAGTTTAAAAAATTGTCTATGCACAATCTCGTTTATAAATACAAAAAAGAAGGCAATAATATAAATAGTGCAGAGGATTTTATTGAATTTTGCTCAAATAATATAACCATAGAAGAATGTCACAAAATAGAAGAAGCAACAGTTTGTCAAGCTCGTTCGCCGTTATGGCATGAGTTAAGGTATTGTAGAGTAACCGCGTCTAAAGTTCACGAAGCTGCACATTGCAGAACTCCTGATGGTGCTTTGATTGAACAAATATTTGGTGCCTCTGTACAAGAGACTCTGGCTATGAAAAGAGGCAAACAATTGGAATCCGATGTCAGAGCAGAAGTAGCCAAAACAAGGAGAATGGTCATTAAAAATTGTGGATTATTTTTAAAGCCCGATTGGCCTTATTTATGCGCTTCTCCAGATGGATTAGCAAGCAAATACGTAGTTGAAATAAAATGCCCCCCGACAAAGAAAGGAAAGGAAAGTTTCGTAAAGAATAATCTTCTTACGAGCAAATCTAAAGCTCAAATTCAGCTGCAAATGTTTTTTTGCAATAAAGTCAAAGGATTGTTTTGTGTAGCTAATGAAAATTTTGAAAGCAATAAAGTAGTAGAAATATTTGAAGAAGATTACGATGAAAAGTACTGTGCGGATCTTTTAGAGAACTCTACGAATTTTTGGAAAAAAAATGTGTTTCCGAAACTGGTTGAGACTTAAAATAACCTTTCTACCTATTTACCCTTTTATTCGTCCTTTTTATTATGCAAGGTTGTTGAAATAAAACTCTATATAAGAAACGAAAGCATTTTTATTTTTACACTTGATAACCAAATAGACAATCCTGTACATTAACTAAACCACAAGCTATTGTTACAATATAATCCAATAATTGAATATATGAAATATCGACACAAGCGTGAGGTCCGATCATTTTAAAGTCTCTCAACTTCTCTATGCTTCTTTCAAAGTGAACTCTTATAGCAGAAATTCTCTTTGTTTGCAAGACTTCCTCTACTGTAGGTTTTGAGCTGGAACTCAAACTAGGCAGCCTTAAAAGTGTGCAACCACGTTGTTCCAGTAAATGTGAAATATTTTTAAAACCCCTGTCAGCTAACACAATTCTTTCTTGTGGCAATTTGTCCAGAAATCCGCTGTCTTTAAATATTGTTGAGTCTGGGGTCCTCCCTCCATATCCCTCAGAGATAAAGTTTATAAAACCGTCAGGTGTCATTGAAATTAAGTACTTAATGGTATTGCAGTTTTTATATTGAGACCACGTAAGCGCTTGGTACGAAGCGTTGCTAGGTTTCTCTATTTGAATTTCGAAACAATCGATTATTGTAATCGCTTTAGAATAGCGCTTCCTAAAAGCTATTGGCAAGTTTTCCCTGACATCATCTGCTGATGGCCAGATAATAAGCTGATTCAGACATAGTGCAACTTTTGGGAGAGCTTTCTTCAAATATTTAGTTACAGAACTCTCAGAGAGGCCAAAATGTATTGCAAGCATTGAGTTCGGTTCATGCCATCGGATTTTTCGTAAAGTCACTAGGATTTCAATGGATGATATTCCCGTGAAGTTTTGTAAATGTTTAATACAAAAGTATGAATGTGCAGGAATGCCTATCAGTAATTTTGGATCTCGAGACATAGCCATTAGAGCGGACCTTTGCATATGCTCATTGAAAACATTTTTGTTCATCGTTTTTCCGTTTCCTAAATCATTTGACTCGTTTTCGAAAGTAATGTCACTTGCGTTCGAGTTGCTGATCGTGAAGCTATCGTTTTGATAAAAAAATTTGGGGAATGCTTTTTTTTTAACTATGCGGTGAGTCCATTCTATTGGCGTATTATTAGATTTAGTTTTAATTTTTCGTTTTAAGTTAACCTGCACTGCTTGTGTTTTTTTACCCCTTTCATTGCCTTTTGATAATAAGTCTAATTCTTCAGGTATGTTAAGCGGATCACTGTTTTGTGTGATAATTGAGTCTTTGTTCTCACACTCTACAACTTCAATGGGATGCAACAACAGGTCTTCGTGTCCAATATCTTTGCTTAAAACTCTTTCAAAATATTCTATAGCTTGTCTTTTCCTAAAACCGGGTCTGTCAATTTTCTTTTTTTGAGGCTTTTGACATTGAAACTTATGTGGCAAAACTCCTTTCTTCAGTTGAAGCTTCCCTCCAACCAACTTAAACTTTACGTAATTTTCCATATCTTGTTCCAACTGAAATGTAAATATATATATTAATACGCTTATTTGCTTTCAACAATAAGGCAGATACAATAATTTATCGCTGTTGTGTAAACGATTAAAAAATATCCTTCCATCTTTGCTTTTTACCGGAGTACGTCCCTGTGTCATTGTTTTGACCTTGAAAATTACATACCGAGAAATGGGAACAGGCGAATATGTAAGTAAATCATCATCATCATAAAAGCCCTCATCAGTCCAATGCTAGACGGAGGCCTCTCTCTTGTGGCTGGCCATAATCCCCAAACTTGGCAGGCGGGTTGGGGATCGCAGTTGTAGTTGATTACACAGGTCAAAGCTGCTGCCCATGTATTCTATACTATTTTTTAGTCACCTTCTACGACACTACGATAAGTAGGTACAAGTACAAGTACCTAAAACTCAGAAAAAGTAAGTAGGTGTGTTTTTATTAAAACAGCAGGCTTAAATACTTAGGTATTTCCATATCAACAAAATAATAGGTATAGAATAGTATATGTAGGTACGTACATCGAAATGATCTTCACAGCAATGTCTTGTGGACAAGGCAGAGAGTGGAGTTTTATCATATCTTTTTATAATGGAACACCACTTTTTGCGTAATTTTGGGTCTTTCGGCACGTTAAAAAATAGTTTTTCTGGCGTTCTATAAGAAGTGTTTGTACATTTCGGCACTATACAATATTTATACATAGTTTAATTAGACCCAAATCGGACACTTAATAACCAAACAAAACACTGCGCGCCTTATCGCTGTCAACGGCTAACAGCCAACTGGCGGTGACGGTCCCAGTGACGTCACACACTCTGCGAGGTCTGCAGATCTTCATGCTTTCCATTCTACCATAGAGTATACTAATAAATAGGGTTGGGCATGGTATAATAATTTAAGGTTTCGTCTCCCCAAAAATGCTTTGAACTACGTCACGATAATTGTTTCGCTCGGTAAGCAAAATACTGGTTCTCAAATATTTCATTGGTAAAATAGTTAACTTGCCAATCGGCAAATAACAAACTTTTTAAATGAAATGAAAACTAAAATTGGTACTGTAAATAATTTTTTATAGGTATCTTCAAGTTTATATTTTTACATATATACATAAAGTCACGCCTGTTTCCTGGAAGGGTAGGCAGAGATCACGGATTCTCCATTTGCTGCAATCCTGGCGTACTTCTTTCGCATCACATTCCACATACACGCTCGTCAGGGTCAAGGGTCTCCTCACTTGACCCTTCTTTTTCCATCGTCCAATTTTGGTGCAGTCCAATAAAATGTCTTCCCACGAGTGCTGAATGAAATTGAGATCAGCGGACTTCGCGTTGCGTCTTTTATTTTTTAATTAATTTATTTATTTAATTAATTAATCATTAGCAATTTACGATAGACGATAACTTATTTCATAAGAAGCAGCCATTTCAGTTAATATAGTCAGTATAAGGAAGTATAATATACATAGATATAATAAATAGAATATATATAGATATAGTAAATTGTTAACAGTTATAAAGTTTTATAAATGTTATTTTAATTAATTTCATAAATTTCTTATTATTTATTTACTTTTACCCCACTAAAAAAGTTTGAGAACCACATCGCAACTGATGACGTATTACTAATCAAATCACCTGATCCAGCAGTTTTTTAAATAATTATTATAATATTACCTTAGATTATCTAGATGGAGTCTGGCGCTACATTGAAACAAAAAACAACGTGCCAATTGTTTTTTTTTTTTTTGCATGGATGCGTGCGTAATGATACCAGTTGATAAACATTACAACTAAAATGGGGTAAATTGCCCAACGTGGTAGTCTATCTTTTAACTCGAAATAAAAATTATTTTTACATAATAGGTACATAATTATTGTGTTTGGTACTATTTATATATTATGAAGACAATGTTTTTTTTTTTATTACAAGCAATTGGCTATGGCACTTTCTTTTTCTTACGGAGCTAAAATTTTTCACGTTAGTTCAGTTCCAAAGACTATACATTTTCATGATAAGCGTGACCGAATTGTAACCAAGGGTTGGCTCCAGACGAAGGAACTCCTCAATGGTTAACAGTATAGACTCAACATTTTGTACACACATTTAACCATGATAGCTCTTCCTAAAATTCACCATGATCTTAACACCACCCTCACGGTTGCCTCCAGACGAGGGAACTCATCAACGGTCAACAGTAGTGACTTAACATTTTATATGCACATTTAACTATAATATCTCGTTCTAAAGTTCACCATGATTTAAACACTATCCCCATGGTTAACTTCAGACGAAGGAACTCCTCAAATTTCCTCGGCGCAGGCACGTAATGAAGTATACACATGCTGGCGCTCATGTCGAATGTTGCAAGAGTGAATAGGCCCGCCATCTTGAAATTCAAAATGGGTGGAATATTCGAAAAAAAAAAAACAAGCTTATTTCAATGTACTACAATACACTTCGATTCGTAGAAAACTGAAGATCCATTATCCACCATAACATTAATAATATCGCCCTACCAGCATACCGGTCTCATGTGTAAATGTGGGAAATTTAGTTTTCACAGATTTGCCACACTTGCAAAATGGCGAATTTTTTATTCCAATATTTGCAATAATTCATTATTCCAGAACTAATGATAATTTATTTAACATACGGGTGATAGGATACATATTTATTAATATTCAATCGGCCTCTGTAATTTCTACACACCTTAATAGCCCATTTCGCCATTTTTATTACGTTATTTTATGATAGAAAAACAAGCGTCTCCATTGACAACACAATTGACACTGTTGGCTTTTGGCGCCAATTGTGAGGAATAGGCGCTTTAAAATACCGACGCTGTCAGGGTCTTGACACTCCATCTCCATCTAGACATATATATAATCAAAGAATATTACCATGCTTTCTTTCATCTACATCATAAGTAGTCAGTGTCAGTGTCACTGTCGTCTGTCAGTTAAAATAAATACCCGCTTGTTGTCATCCGTTACCTAGCGTTTACTATACAAAAAGATTGACTAAAAATGGATAGATCTTTCGATATAAGTTTCGGTAGCTATGAAGATCTATCCAGGAACAACTCTATCCGGAAAGGAGACATTAGTATCAGCGATCAACTAGCAGGATTTGAAAGGTTACGAGTATCTGTTTTAACGAAAGCCGCCGAAATGAGCCCACACGTGAAAGAGGTGACTATAGGACCTAATAGCCCTTTAAAAAAGGAATATAATGCTCCAGTACTAGCTGTAGAAGATGAAAAAGATGACGAAGACTTGTTAGAGGACAAAATCCCTGAAGACCTTAGATACACGCTCATTATGAAGGAGTGTGAGAATTCAGTGAAAGAAACGTCTGCAGAACTGTTCACCAACATGGTTAAAAATATGATATCCAACTACTCCGAAACATTGACTAAAGGTTTAAGAAAACAATGTGTTGATAGTCAAAGGAGGGCATTGGATTTGTTGAAAGAATTACAAGAAAACGATAATATGACTGTTTTAAAAAGGGCTCGTTTAGATGAACAGAATTCTCAGATTATTAACACACAGACAATAGAGAACATGAACAGGATATTAGAAGAACAAAACAGAGCTACTGCTCGGTTTGCTGCAATCACTGACAGCCACACCAAAATCTGTATTTGTTATAATGAAATATCCAACATTTTAAACACAGAACCAACTGCAAAGGCTATCTGTGATAAATATAAAATAGCTATAAACACTATTGAAGGAAATATTAATCATATTCTTAATATACGTAAAACTGGAGCAGTAACTGATAGTGATGTGAAACAAGCTGCCATATTATCATCAAATATTGAGAACATCAAGAAGAAAATCTTGGCTGACATAGAATTAGCTAAAAAAGAAGATTTAGAAAAAAGACAGAAAGAGGAAGAATTGTTACGAAAAAAAGAACTGGAAGAGAAACAAGCACAAGAAATTAAAGCAGCTCAAATAGCTGAAGCTAATAAAGCTAAATTGGAACAACCAAAAAGTTTAAAACCAGTATTTTATTCTACCAGTAATTATAGTTACTATGAACGTCTTAAGAATTACCTGGATGAGTATGAGGCCATATACAAAGACTTGTTACAAGATGCTAACTTTAAAAAATTCAGATTTGACTGTCAGAAAGCAGTTAACACTCCAGTGAATGCACTTTCATCTGTCAGTGCCTCACACATGAGGGACAAGTATGACAAACTTACAAAATTACTGAAAGGTGAAACAGTACAAGTACTAGATATCAATGTGAAAGCTACAATGCATCCACAAGGACTGCCTTATTGTACTGCTTTGTTGGCAAAAAAGATAGTGAGACAAGGAGATTTATTGGTGTCAAGTAACACAGAAGCTGCTTATCCTCTTGCAGCAGTCACTGCAGCTTTATGGTCACAATTCCCACATTTTGGCAAACTTGTTGAAGCCTATTTTCATAAGCTATGTCCTTATTTAGTACCTATGTTCTTACCGCAGAAGGAAGGACAGTCAGATAAAGAGTTCTACATGTCCAGAGGTTACACATACAATGATGAAGGAGTTGTTGAGAAACAGGATAAGTTCCTCAAAAGGATGTCTGGTATATTCAGGTTACGCTGTGCTATATGGATAGCTCAGATGCCTAGATTCCTAAATACACCAAACCCTCATAGCCTGCGATTTGGCTGGCAATGGCTGGCATCGTTTTTAAATTTAAAACCTGAGCCAGACATTTCAGCAACTTTAATTCACGATTTTTTTATAATGTGTGGATCCAAATATGATCAACATTACGGCAAACAGTTTAGGAAAATATTAGAATTGACATGTAACCAGTACCTTAAAGTATTAGACAATATTGATGAAGGTGGGCCTAAGACCAGGTTAGAAGTATACCTCCAGACTGTAATAAAGTCTAACAATATACCAGCTCCGCCAGCATCTACTCAAATTAATTGGTAATACAAAAATGTGAATGTAGGATAACATAAGCTAAATCAATTAATTTCTCTTCAGGGCCTTGCTCTGGACATTTCAGATTTTGTTTGACATGAGATTAACTCAGGCCCTATTTTTAATTATTATGAGTATGATTTTGCTTGTAAATAATTGTTAAGTGATTTTAATGAGGTTATATCAATAATTGATTATGGCATAAGTTTATTTTTAATAAAACTTAATGTAAAGACGAATAGGTATTGTTTTTATTTCATTAATCCTTTTTCATGTAAAATGTAACAGTACTGAATTAAAAGATGGTAGTTTTGAGAGAAACTTTAAAAATTTGGTTCACCATTATCATCATCAGCCAGAAAACGTCCACTGTTAACAACAAAGGCCTCCCCATTTTAGAAGGGGGTAGTTGCCATAATCGCTACGCTTGGCAAGCGGCTTGAGGATCGCAGTGTTGGTGGTCAAGTTAAAGAAGACGCTGCTGCTCATCTTCTGAATTTTCCCTTAGTAGACATCCACAGGAGGAGAGGGGGTGGTCAATTCAACGCCGGATACCACACAGCACAAAAATGTGGTTACATTGAAATTAATTCTACCAGACATTTTTATTAGGTCTAGTATTATAGTCCTATTTGTCTACAAAATCAATAAATAAGTACATAATATTTTGGTAGTCTGCAATTATCGAAACATGACTCCTTTATTCCCCACAGGTGTTGGCCAGATCTCCAGTTCTGTAAGAGCTTACAATTTATTTAATAGAGGGCTAACACAATTAACTGGGCACAAATCCAGGATCAGTGCTCGTACTGATAGATACAACACCAAACATAAAGCCACGCCTGTAATCCCCGAAGGGGTAGGCAGAGGTGTACCTATAGTACCTACACTTACATTTCGCAAGCCCTAATGTAATAGGGAGCGAGACTACTTCCATCGACCGGGCACAAATCCAGACATCATGATGCTACTGAGAATTACCTAAGGGAAAAACCCAATAATACTTTACCTGTGACGGAATTCGAACGCAGGACCACGTACTCAGCAGTCGCGCTTAACGACCACTATACCAACAGGGCAGTCAGTTTTCAGTTACCCCACAAATACCTCAATAACACTGTATGATCCGGAAATCGATCCCATGACCTTACGCTCAGCAGTCGTGCTTTTTGTAACCACCAGAGTACTGAGTACCAGACCAATTAAGCAGTTAAATATTAGTATGTCGTAGTTTTCCCAGTTGACCGACCCTTGGGATCATAATAAAGAAGATCCAGACAAGTTATGATTTTGTATAACATTACATAGGAAATCACGAAGGTGATTGACTAGTATTTTCTCAAGGAATTGTTGTGCACTCAGATACTTATTATAATTTTGACGTGTTTATGATATAGAGAAATTTGTTAAAAAATTAACTTTAAAAAAATGTTGGTATCTGGTTGGTATAGTATTTATTATTATAAATTGTTAATATACAATTAGTACAGGAACTAATTTTCATAATTCGTTACTTGATAGTTTTTAGTAACTTTCGACGAGGGACATCCCTAGCAAAACTAACCTCTAAGCGTTTATGAATTGTGTTGTGTCAATAAACTGTATTGCGAGAGTTAAAAACAAATAGAGCACAGTGCTTTTTTATAAAATAACATAAGTTTAGTGAAAATGGAAGGCCCGCCTGGTACGGGACCACCCAACAATAATGGAGCTATGGGGCCGCCGGGAATGTCAAGCTTTCCGCCGATGCCTCCGCCGCCTGGCTCGATGGGGACAGGAAACATGCCCCCGCCCCCTATGGGGCCGCCTGGGGCCATGCCGCCAACCTCTCCGTCAAGCGGCCCTCCAAGTGGACCGCCCACAATGCCCCCTGGCATGGGCCCGCCGCCCGGTATGATGGGAATGGGTCCCCCTGGCATGGGACCACCACCTCCTGGTATGGGCCCGCCAGGCATGGGGATGGGCCCGCCAATGGGTCCTCCAGGCATGGGACCACCAAGAATGCCGCCAAACATGATGAGAGGGCCTAATATGAAAGGCAACTATGGTAACCAGATGGATATGGGTCCGCCTGGAATGGGGCCGCCGCCGAACATGCCTCCCATGGGTTGGGATGGTCAAGGACCGCCAGGGTGGGGAAGACAGGATGGGCCACCTGGCTGGGATGATCATGGTGATGAAGGTGACGAGGATGAAGGAGAAGGGGATGATTCAAGTGGGATGCAAGGACCTCCATCAAGCTTGCCATCACTTTTGACCATGAAGATTGATACTCCAGAGGAATTTAGAAACAAGCCGGCTGGTGTAGGTGGTGTGGTATTGCCCAAGGCTCTGGAAGAAGCACTAGCTTATAAGGATCAAAGACAGGCTGCTCTTGGAGGTGAACCAGAAGGAGCTAAAGGTAGAAATCATAACAACAATATTACATTCTTATTGTATTTATACAATACTATCAAATATGGTTACTGAAAATTGCATTATCTGTAATTGGAATGATCAAAAACCCCTTTCTCTTCAACATGTTATGTACTTCAGACTCTTGAACCACAAGATTAGTACCCTGTTGTCCCTTTCCACATACAATTATAATTACTGATCATTATGAATGACTATATTTATTATTTAGATCGTTAGTGTAAAAATGCCATCAAACTATTTATGTGATCTTAACTTACTCTTTCAGTACAAGACAATCCTCCTGAGGCACCTCCGGCTCCGGTGATCAGCACAGAGTATGATGCTGAGGAGGAAGAAGCAGAGTCAGATGATGAAAACATTCCTGATGCTCCACAGCCACCAGTCATCTCTAATCTAGAAGTAAGTTTATTTACTTGCCGCCATACTCAGAGACGTTAATGATTACTTAAACTGACACTAAGTTAAGATTTCGCAAAGATAACCTTTACTTATGGATAGTCTAAGTAATCAATAACGTGTCTGAGTGCGGCGGTTTGACATCTTTGTTTATCTCAACTTTTTAAGAGGCACGGTCTGATATAGCCGACAAAAGACAACAGGTGATTTGTGCAAGGAAGGGGCACTGATGTGTTTACCTCTCTGCTGTCTGCTCTCCCATGAGAGTGGGCCTATAATAATAATGTGTTCAATTATAATTTATTGAAAACATTAATGCCAAAAATATTGTTTCGAAAATTTTTGAAATAATTTAAATAACCTGTGTAAAACCAATGATTAGTCATCAGTATTTATTTCTATGACATAGGTACTTCTTTTATAGGATCATTTACAATTGTAATCATATTGTTTTAGGGTCATGCAAATAAAGCCAACAAAAACAAAAGAAAGAAGAAGAAAAAGAAGGCAGCCAAACAGAAGAGACGCGAGGACGCAAAGAAGAAAGATGATGATCACCCCATGGCTAGTCTAGAAGATAGACAGAAGTCTAGTGACAAGGAGAATGAGAAGGAAGCTGAGATAGAGTGAGTACACAAGGACTTTTTAAGCTAGCAGCACCCTGCGGTGTTACCCGCTACAGCGTAGTGCCTAGCCTATTCGTTAATCCAGGGTGTCAGCTACCTCCATACCAAATTTTTGCAAAATTGGTCCAGCCATTTGAGCATGAAGAGGTAACAAACATACAAAAACACACTCATAAACTTTCTTCTTTATAATATTATTGTGATGTACATATACATATATATAGACAGATAGATAATCGCTTAGACGCGGCACCAATCAGTTCGCCAACTTCATATTACCTTATAATGGTATTTTTTTCAGATATATTCAAGAGAACATTCAGTTTCATGAATTAGAGCCGATGTACCGCCAGTTCCACCGCATCCTCGAATCGTTTAAGATCACGGAAAAGAAAGATGACGCCATCAAGGAGGAGGACAAGGATGCTCCCAAACCTTCTAAGCCTCTGGAGAAGGTGCAGGACCAGTTTGCTGCTGATGAAGAAGCTGTTGAGGTAATATCTTCAAGTCCTAGTGCATCTTGAATATAATGTTTTTATTACTAATTTATATTTTTTATGTCTAATAATATAATTTTGTATGTCTTTAATATGGGTAAACTTGCCTGAAATAAACGTTTATTATTATTATTACAATTATAATTGGAAACAAAGTCGTAAAAAATGATGTTATCAGAAATACATGCATATCGTAAATGTATGAAAATTCATGCATTAATTACTTTTACGAAATGCTTGAATTTCTCGGGACTATTGTTTGTCATTGTAAAAATAAAATTGGAACGCTCATTGGTCTTATGGTAAAAGTGTAATTGAGTTCATGAATTAGTTAATTGTCATTCCGGAGTCTGGATTTTTGTCCGGTTACTAGTAATAGGCACCCTCCTATTACATTGGGACCTACAACAAATCTGGCGACAAATGTGGGTGTACTGTACAGTATACACCACTGCCTACTTCTTCGATTAACATCGTCGTGATATTATATAATTTGGTTTTGTATTTACAAATTCATAGAAAAACGCAGCCGACGAAAAAGAGCGCTTATCAAAACGTAAACTAAAGAAGCTGTCGCGGCTGTCAGTGGCGGAGCTGAAGCAGCTGGTGTCTAGACCCGACGTGGTGGAGATGTATGACGTCACGGCCCGGGACCCCAAGCTGCTGGTGCAGTTAAAGGCGCACCGGAATACGGTGCAGGTGCCGCGACACTGGTGTTATAAGCGGAAGGTCAGTGCTTGGTATTTAAAGCCCGATATTTTTGAATTTCTGTAATGTATCATGTGTTTTTCAAACATAAAATATCATATACTCAAACACTCAGACTCGGGACAGACATCTACAGATAACACAAAGGTTTGTCCCGTGCGGGAATCGAACCCACAACCGTAATAATGTTCATCAGTATTATCAATACTGGGTGTTTTTAATTACATTCGATTTCTTCAACAAATCTCCAACTAAATTAATGACAAGCAGTATATTCAATCCAAGATCCTGTATCCATTATAACATTGTTCACAGTATCTCCAAGGCAAGCGTGGTATAGAGAAGCCTCCCTTCGACCTGCCAGACTTCATAAAGAAGACGGGCATCATGGAGATGAGAGCCTCCCTGCAGGACAAGGAGGAGACCAAGACCTTAAAGGCCAAGATGAGGGAGCGCACCAGGCCCAAGCTCGGCAAGATTGATATTGATTATCAGAAGCTACACGATGCTTTCTTCAAGTAAGTCACATATTTTTAGAACATTTTATACCGTGAGGAGGTTTTCTTGAAATTCTCTGGGTTGGGTTAGTGGTTGGTTGTTATTCTTCCTAGCTGCCGTTAGTATACCGCACCGCCATTATTTTAAAGCTCTGGCAGATTTTTTATAACTGTTTTCAATCCTTCTTCGTATCGACATGAGCGAGTCATTCCGTGGTGTAGAGATTGGTCAGTCAATAAGGATGGTGGTGAGGTAGACCGTCCAGGGTGCGCCGGATGCACTCTCTCTCTATGTATTGCATTGGAAATATATTTTTTATTTATTTAAACTACATACTTACTTCATATTTTTACAATTAGCTTTTATAAAATTCTATCTATTTCCCTCTGTGTTGAAACGGGATATAATTGTCAATATTAAATGGTCGATTTTCATATAAATGTGATCATAAAAGCAAGTGTTAAACTGCAAAACTTTTGATCACGTTCCACTCCGGTTTGAACACTGGGCTTTGTGTTTTCTTTATATAGCTGAAGAGTAAGAAGAGTGCATGGAATAGTGAAATGGAATGGTACCCGAAAATAATGGTGAGTACTATAATAACCTCATACAAGTTGATTGGTAGTATAACCTAGCTATGGCAAACTGATGCAATATCAGTCTGCCATAGCTTTATTTGACAAATCAACTTATCTCCAAATTCATTAAACTTAAAAATAAATGCAAGTTCCCTGTCCCATGTCTGAAATATCTATTAAACAAATACCATTATTTACTATACTAACTTTCGTGAGTGTTATCCATATTATTCACTATATATACAGGTTTTACTCACTTCAATATTCGGGAATGCCCGACTAGTTTCGGACTCTAACGGAGCCCTTTTTCATGAGCAGGTGACGCGGCGGGGTCGCGAGCCATACTTTACTAGTCGGGCATTCCCGAATATTGACGTGAGTAAAACCGATATATATAGTAAATAATACACGGAAATAGGAAAAACAAAACAAATATGACATGTGAGGTGACACGAAACCCAATTACACGTGCTTAAGATAAGATAAGCTGTATTTGCCATTGCAGAATATGGTACGGTAAAGATGTTACATTTTTTTTCCATAATATTCTGCCGTTTCCGGCGTACAAATTTTTATAAATAATGTAAATTTTATAAATCTAGTAATAATACTTCAACAATTTGTAACTAATTTAGCACTTATACAGTTTCAAACACAACATACAACTAATAAACAATATCACAATTGCCATTCATTTGGTAACAATGAATGCCAATTGTGATATATAAATGTGAATAATAAATTATGTGAATGATACCGTCTCTTATGTCGCATAGTTCCAAAAGGTTACTATGTGTCTTATGGAGAAAAACCGGCATCACCATAGGTTACTCCCTAAAATGACAATACATTATTGATATACTCATTGCTCATAGATGGCAGACGAAGCCCCGCATGACGATCCACGGTGACCTGTACTATGAGGGCAAGGAGTTCGAGACCCGGCTGCGGGAGAAGAAACCCGGAGACCTGTCTGAGGAGCTACGGACCGCGCTCGGCATGCCTGTGGGGCCCGGCTCGCATAAGGTAATTATGATGAAAATATTATAGTGCATTGCAGTGCTCAATACGAAAATAACAATAAATATCAGAAAATTTCATTCTGATTTTGATTAATTTGAACCACACGCAGCGGCAGTCGGCAATTTTCCGAATGCACTATTTGCACTGATCAACATAAAACATCTTGTAAATCGTATTTTTTTTAGAAGGATAAAGCTAAATAAAATTACTATATAATTAAAATTTAATACTCTCACAAAGCACAATGCTAATCAATAAACTCTTTAGAAAATAATTATCAACAAAATTCTCTAAAACATCAATATGTTTTCAGGTGCCCCCTCCATGGCTGATCGCCCAACAGCGGTACGGGCCTCCGCCCTCGTACCCCAATCTGAAGATCCCGGGGCTGAACGCGCCCATCCCCGAGGCCTGCGCCTTCGGCTACCACGCCGGGGGCTGGGGCAAGCCGCCCGTGGACGAGACGGGCAAGCCGCTCTACGGAGACGTGTTCGGACACCAGAGTAGTGGACAAGATGTAAGTACAATGTTGCTAATGAAGTAAAGTACGTAAAAAAGTCGCAAAGTAAATTGAACGCTACGCTATACTTATTGAATATATGTACTTTAATAATATTAAAAAGTTGAAGAGTGTGTTTGTTTGTTTGGTTGAACGCCATAATCTCAGGAACAACTGGTTCGAATTAAAAAAATATTTTTATGTTCGATAGTCCATTTATCGAGGAAGGCTATAGAGCATCACGCTAGGACCAATAGGAGAGGAGCATCAGTGATAATTTTTGCAGAAACGGGAAAAAATATTTCTTTAAAAACCATAATTTATTAAAATAATGTTTTAGGATGTTGAAGACCAAGACATTGACAGGACGATGTGGGGAGAGCTTGAGTCGGAATCTGAAGAGGAATCAGAAGAAGGTAAGTTTCTAAATCCATAATAATCATGAATATACTTTTTGATTCTTGATTCAAACAAAGACATATACTAAAAACACAGATTTTCTATTTAATGACATAAATCATCAACATCATTAACACACGAGATAAACAACACAATTACAACAGCAGTATTAAAAAAATACCTCATGCGACCGGTATTAAAACGGTATATAGTGCAGATGATAATGAAATATGTTTCACAGAGGAGTCTGGCGACGAGGGGGAGAAGACGGGCGAGGGGGAGGTGGCGGCCGGCGTGGCCACCCCCGGGGAGGGGCTCGTCACCCCGCTGGGGATCAGCTCCGTGCCCCCCGGCATGGAGACCCCCGATACCATCGAGCTCAGGAAGAAGAAGGTGGAGAGCGACATGGAGGGGTGAGATTAAATTATAATCTATATATTAATACGTGAAGCGAAAACTTCGAATCCCTTTTTAGGAATATTGCGCGCACGCAGGAGTGTGAGATTTGACTTAGTTAAAGTTTATATGGTGAAGTGCAGAAAGCTAAAAATTATAACATAGATGCGGTCATTTTTTGACCTCTTGATCATTAAAATTTGTCCACTAATCGATCTTTTTCGCCATCTTGTGACGTAATAAATGTAATCATTCTTTACACTGCTTTTATCAATATTAAAGTGACTTCTCACAGCGCGTAATTAACGTGCCGTGGGAAGGGGCGGCTCTTCGAACCCGCTCGGGGTACTTGCGGTGCAACTTGTGGTATTACGCGCCGTGAGAATCCACTATTATGCTATCCAGCCATAGCTAAAACGCCTCCCAATTTCAGTGGCGACACTCCAGCGCTGTACCAGGTGCTACCAGAGCGTCGCGTGGGGCTGACGCCCGGCATGATGGCCTCCACACACGTGTACGACATCAGTGCAGCCGCCAACCCTGGTATTAAACTTATTTTATTTTGTTTGTGTCTCAAATCAGTCAATATTTTGTTTTGAAAAATGTAGGTATAATTCATTATGTTGCAGTTTTTTTTATTACTATTCTACTAGCTGCGCCCCGATAATAAATGATTTTATTTCTGCAAATAGGTGTTACAAAACACTTTTATACGACATTTTTTTAAACTAGTTAGAAGGCGTCGGCATTTCCTAACTGACTACCTCTGAGAAGAAATACCGAAACAAACTTAGGGGATAAAAGTAGCCTAAGTGTTAAGCCAGGGTGTCAGCTACCTCCATACCTAATTTTATCAAAATTGGTCCAGCCGTTTCAGCGTGAAGGAGTAACAAACACACTCACAATCTTCGCTTTTATAATATTAGTGTGATATCGTATATCCTCCCCCCCCAGGCAAGCGCGCGGCGCCGGCGGCGGCGGGCGGCACGGCCAGCGAGGGCGGCGGCGCGGCGCTGGGCGGCGTGGAGGTCGCGCTCGACCCCTCCGAGCTGGAGCTGGAGCCCGAGGCCGTGGCCGCGCGCTACGAGCGGCACCTGCGGGAGACCAGGCCCAAGGCGCACGAGGACCTCTCCGACATGTTGGCCGACCACGTGGCCCGCCAGAAGGTTACACTCTTACTATTGACACAACAGTTTCAGTTTCATTCTAGTCTTAATATCATAAATTTAAATGTCTTTTTTTTGTTAAACGTACTATCCATATTAAAAAAAATACCAATATGTATAATAAATTGACATTTATATTTTTTATTTTGTTTTCAGAACAAGAGGAAGCGACAGCAAAATACAGATTCGAAGCAATCAAAAAAATACAAAGAATTCAAGTTCTAATAGTGATAATAGACATATTTTAATTAATATTTATAAGTGTATCGGTACCTATTGTAATTATATTCTTGGATAACATGAAATAATTATCTTCGGCATTGAGGTTATCAGTGTGACAACCAAATAAGATGAATATAAGAAATGACTTTGTTAATTCTTATTGTTTCCAATAACATCTACACCTAATCCTGTCTTCCTTATTCAATTTTCTTATCTAAATTAATAGACAATTGCCTATCTATGTGGCTAATTTGTGAATAAACTGTTAACGCAACCAAAAAAAGACTAACATCGATAGAACTACTAGCGACGAGCCTTGTACGCTACGGTACGTTAGTAAAATGTTATTATCACAATACCGTTTGTCACTCATAGTTTTTTCAACAAAGGTCTTCCATCTACAAAGTTTTAAAAATGGCAAATGCACTGCAGGGACCAGGGACTTATATGTAAACCGTGACAGTTCAAGTCCGTCTATTAATGTAGAATCGTGAAAGATATATAAGCTTAAACAATGTAATTTCTCCGGAAATATGTAATGAAATTATATCCTCATGTGAGCAGTGGCAGTGTGTATCTTTATTTTTTTTTTTACTGGCAACACTAACTCAATTTCAATCAACTGTCAGTTTTGGCTAAAAAGACTTCAAGCCACACATCTATAAAAAAAAAAAAGAATTTGGCTGGACTTCGTACTTCGTTGGAAGTTTTTCATTTGTTTTAATTAAAATTGAATTAGATTGTGTTAGTTTGTTGTTAGTTAAGTTAATAGCACAAATAACAAAATGTCTCGCGTACTAGTTGGAGTCAAGAGAGTAATCGATTACGCCGTAAAAGTGAGTTTACGTCAAGTGCAAAGGTTACTTGAAATTTCAATTAACTTTTATTGTAATAATAATACAATAATAAATAAAGGTGTCAATGCGTTCATCTATATGAAACCATTTTCTGCAGTTATGTTTGTGGTTAAAGTTAATCCGTTCTCGGAACAGCTGTATTTCTGTGACAGTTCATTCTCCTCAGATTTGTTATCAGTTGCAACCTTGAACTGGCCTTACCAAAAGTACTGGTTGGTGATTAGACGATGAGATACACAACTATGCCAATATTGTATAATACGTTAATGACAATTTATGGAATTATGCCAAATGTTATGTTTATAAGCATATAAAAGTAAGCTGCTAAACTAACTGTAACTAAGTATTGAATGCAAATTAAAGAATGAGGTTAGATCTATATCTATATTACTTAAATTATCTCTTAATATAATTTAAAAGTTCTTCATGACATCAGTTTAACCTAGAAAAGAGTCCACTAGTTTAAAAGTTTAATTATTCACAAAATTTATTTATGAAAATAAAGTATTCCTAAATTTTTGTTTGAACACTTAAAGAATGTCACCCCTCTTGGGAAAAGGATTTACTTCATATATCTATGATAAATCATTTTATACCCTAGTTTTTGTGTTGTAGATCCGTGTAAAGCCAGACAAGTCTGGTGTAGTGACAGATGGCGTGAAGCACTCAATGAACCCCTTCGATGAGATAGCTGTGGAGGAAGCAGTCAGGATGAAGGAGAAGAAGCTGGCTAGCGAAATCATCGCTGTTTCATGTGGCCCTGCCCAGGCACAGGTAAGAATCCAATAGGAATTATTAGAAAGTGCACTAAAGAGGTCTGTCTAAAATAAATAAATAGAGAGCCACAAGCGATGAATTACTTAATTGATCACACACACATAACCTGCTGACTGGACAAACTGTATCTATGGCCTAAGAATTTTATTTTAATCTAGCTTTTACCATGAAATTTAGCAACAGTATAAAAATCATTTATTATGTGTGTGTCAGATCTCCCCAAGCACTTTACACAATTTCCATGGTAAACACATTTCTTGAGAAAAGTTGTTAAAGTTGCAGTTTTGTTATTATTTTTATATTTTAGGAAACCCTCAGGACAGCCCTTGCCATGGGTGTTGACCGTGCCATCCATGTGGAGGTGACTGGTGCAGAATATGAGACACTTCAGCCCCTGCATGTGGCCAAGATCTTGGCTAAACTGTCCCAGGATGAGAAGGCTGATATTGTTATTGTAGGAAAGCAGGTTGGTTTGGTGATATAATAAATCAACTTTCATTTTAAGAAATTTATTTTTCACAAGAGTGACGAATTATTCCATTTTAGATGAGTGCAAAATTATATTAAATTAATGAAACTATGTTTTGAAACAGAAGAATGGTAGCATGTGTGTGAACATAGTAAAAGCTGTAAATATAGTTAGGTATGGTCATGTAGGCTCTCTACTACACCTCATATGAATAGACTCATAAGGCTAGCATAATCACTTACCCTTTCATAAAAAATGACAATTTTAAACCATGGATTAAATTATACCTGTCACTGATGTTTGATGTCAGAATAGTGATGCCAATAGACTTAATATGAGTTTAAGTTAATCTTTAACTAATACAAAAACTATCTATACCAGTTATATTGAGCCAATTCTTTTCCACTATTATACAAACCTCCTCACCTTCATAGGGCTTGTTACAAGGATAACAGTGTGAAGAATAGAATATGAATAAAATTGTACAGCAGAATGGCTTAAATTAAAACTTGCTTATTTCCTGTTACTAATTAATGTATATTAATATTTTCAGACTGCCTTGTTGGTCTAGTGGTCGCTAAGCGCGACTGCTGAGCAAGAGGTCCTGGGTTCAAATCCCGGGTCGGGCAAAGTGTTACTGAGTTTTCCATTAGGTAATTCTTAGTAGCAGCACGGAGTCTGGATTTGTGCCCGGTTGATGGCAATAGGGTCGCCCCCTATTACATTGGGACTTACAACATAACTGGCGAAATGTGGGTGTACTATATTATGTTCACCTCTGCCTACCCCTTCGGGGAATACAGGCGTGATGTTATGTTATGTTTAATATTTTCAGGCCATTGACGACGACTCAAACCAAACAGCACAAATGACCGCCGCCTTGCTGAACTGGCCACAAGGCACCTTCGCCTCAAAGGTAAGCATCAACTTACTATAAATTGGTCCCAAAAGTAAACTACCATACCTACCACTAGATAAGTCCAGTGTGTATTGGCCTGTACAACTTTAACTGTCACGAAAAATAGTACTTACCAGTAATTTCCTCAGCAGATCATATTCGCCTTCGATAACGAATCCAAGTTAAACCCGAAGCTTGAATAGATATTTTTTATAAATAAAACGGCCTCGCTCTAGTAATATCTCCTGTATCGTGAGTGCGTTTCACAAACATGTAACATCACATACTCGAACACCCAGACTCGGGACAAATATCTGCGGATGGCACAATTTTTTTGTCTCATGCGGGAATCGAATCCTGCGCCAATCGGGTCGTCATTGTCGTTTTCTAGATTTTGGAAAGAAGTTATCTACAAATATCATAATCAACAGGTTGAGAAGACTGACGCGGGCCTAACAGTGACGCGCGAGATTGACGGCGGTCTAGAGGTGATCAAGACCAAGCTGCCGGCCGTCATCAGCGCCGACCTCCGCCTCAACGAGCCCAGATACGCCACCCTGCCCAACATTATGGTAAGTGTGGTTAAACCACTTTATCTAGCTTTTATAGGATACAGTTCCTCAATAAAAGAAAATTTATTTTAAAAATGATAACCCTCCTGAGCTATGAACGTGTTTCACCAGGCTATATGTAATAATAATTTTGTGTTATAATAATAATAATATGTAATTTTGTGTCAATATTAAAATTGCAGTTTTAGTTTTAGAAAAACCAACCATTTTTTAAACAAAATACTCATTAGACTTAAAATTAACTGTATATTCGTAATCATCTTTTGAGGAAAATGCGGTCATATACTATTGTAGATAATCATAGGGAAAACCTAAAATTATATAACAAAAAACAAAAATATTAACTTGTTCCTATATCTTTACAGAAAGCCAAAAAGAAGCCCTTAAAGAAAGTAACCGCCAAGGATTTAGGCATTGACATAGCTCCTAGGATCAAGGTGGTGTCCGTAGAGGACCCGCCAGTACGACAGGCCGGCTCCGTCGTGCCCGACGTCGACACACTCGTCGCGAAGCTCAAAGAGGGAGGTCATGTCTAAACAGTGGAATTAAATCAGTGTGTATTTGTAATCAGAAAAAATATTTATACTGAGATTTTGTATGGATCGTGTCGATTGTAGATAACATGTATAAATTGTTAAATATACATTTTAAATCTGTTATTGTTTGCTTTTTATTTGAGAGTAACGCGATTTTGGAAGTTATCTGCATAGGACGCTGAAGACAAATTCTTGTACGTAAAAACTAATTACCTTTAAATTATAAAGACACAAATACTTTAGGCTGCCCTAGCACCACGACAATCTTCTTAGAGCCAGCGTTGACTGATGTCGCGGTACGGCATTACGGCAAGGCGTGCATCAGCAGGCCAAAAGGCGCTCTGGTATGACGTGACATGCCGAAGCATTCCGGAGCATGCCGCAGTAAGCCCGCCACTAGATTTAATTCAACCAGTTTTGGTCTGAGTGGATCTAGAGTTGGTTGTCTTTATGATAGACAGGCGCCTCCTCCCTTGCTCCCGGTCCAGCGCAACGAAATTTAGCGCTGGCCTTCATTAAACAAGGACTTAGGTACTTATCTGCTTAACAAACGATATTATCGATTCTAAATCACTCAAAACCGACCGGTTTTAATACTTACCCTGCAAAAACGAATATAATGTACAAAAAATGAAATTAAACCTCCTTGTACTTGATAAATTACAATTTATTAAGTAAGTAACTGTGTTACCTGATAAGCTCAGGCATCAGCCGCTGCCCTTAGTCAATCCGAGAGGTTTGTTACTTAATCGCTACAAGTGAGACTCCTCGTGTCTGTAAACATTGTGTAAAATAACTTAAGTCTGATTTTGTATAATACAGAGGTATTTGACAGGCTTGAACTCCTTCTGAAGGTAGTCTCACCTGGGCAATTAAGTAAATATTACATGAGAATACAGCTAGACAAACATTCCAACTACAAACACTAGTATTCAGCCTTATTATTAAATTCCTCTTTTATATTACATGTGTTGCCGCAATACATTAAAATATTTCATTTAATCACTAAACGCCAAAGCCGTCAAGCTATCTCAAAAACTAAGTTTATCGAGCTATTTTATCATTACAAAATATTAAAAATGCATTAATGGCCTAGTTCCTTACTGATCTAAGTAAGAAAAAACATCGGAATATCTACATCTAGCCTCTCTCCTCAGTGATAGTTACGAAGTAAATATATTCATTATGCTGCCATCTCATCAATTCGTCATACACTGAATAAGAAGGTACACAATATTGAAATGGTAACATTATATTAAGGTCACCGACCCTCTTGCTCAGCATGATGTCTGTGGTCAATTCCTCGTGAAACTGCATTTTGGAAAAGGTCTATGCTCAGAATGTGGAGCCAGACAAGCTGAGCAGGTGGGCAGAACATTCCATGTACAGTTCAGCATGATTCAGTAATATACCATACAATTGCGCTATATCGTTTCTCCGCTGAAGGGTTGGTACCAGACGATCTTGCCCTCGAGACAGCCGGTGACCAGCATGTGGTAGCGCGGGCTGAACTTGGAGCTGACGACCAGGTCGGTGTGGATGCCGAGGCTCTGGCCCAGCTCCACCATGGGGCGCGGGACGCTGAGGTCGCGCACGCAGCCCGGCAGCTCCCCGCACTCGTTGTTGAGTGCCAGCAGCCGCATCCCTCGGCCGAAGGGCGAGCACACAATTCTTCCATCCGCTGAAAAGCACAGCTCCTGCAAAGGGCACTAGTTCAATTAGACAAGGTCCTAGTCTCGTATCTTTAGTTTGATAGATTAATAGACTACTTCAGTTGAAATTTGAACCTTATTGGCTAACATTATACTGAAGACAGCGTATGTGTATAATTCTAAGCTGTTATTAATCTTATATAAACCAAATTGTCAATGAGATCCACTAGGGAGGCGAGGAGGTTGAAATGTATTATTACCCCAAAACTTTAGCATAGTACTTATAACTAGTATTTGACTAGAGGACAAAGGTCTTTTTTTAAAGATCTGTAATTTAATTTCACAAAATAAAAAAAGATTGACATAGACTTCGCACAGCTTACATAATAATTGAACAATGGCCGGTAGAGACTATCAGATAAGCATATCTATACACTATAAACATATGTTTACACTTACCTTGATGAAGCCCTTGCCCTCGTTGGTCTCCTCTATGTAGTACAGCAGGCGGTTTCTGTTCTGTCTGATAAAGTGCTTCATGGGCGGCTCGTCGTCGCTCGTGTTGGGGCTGTCACGCGGCGGCGTCTGTCCGGATGTCGATGGAGACGAGCTTCTGGAACAACTCATTGATACAGCAACTCTCTTCACCTGTCACCTCGATTTAGATATGTGTTACTAGCTACCTATTCAGCATTCCCTTAACTGTTTGTGCTTATATATTCTACCTCGTTTCTATCTCTGTTCTACCAAAAAGTTCGACTGGTAGAAAATGCCTAAGGCCTTAAGTCCGCTTTGGACAGTCTACGCAACTGTACTGAAGCATTATAGGAGTTAATATATGATTTTAAGAATAGCCCCACACTAGGAATCGTACTTGTAAACCAAATACTTATTTTCAGACATAAAAACGGTGCTAGAAGCGTATTTAATCTATTAAATAGCCTATTTAAGCCCAGGACCATTTCCTGACTTTAATAACCAACTGTGAGTAAAAAAATTAGGTGTAGTGATTACCCCTGTGCGTCAGCGGACGGCGCCTGCGCGGGGCGCACCCGCGGAGCTCTGTTTGGAGCGATGCCAGTGTTGATGCCCGTGATCTGCTGCATGTTGAAGTTACGGCGCACCTGCCCTCTGCGAGGGATGCCAACAGAGTGTTAATTATGCTTCTCTCACACACACACACATACACACTCCTAACAGCATTACGTTTTTCTGCGTGTTATGTCAAACAGACTTTATAAAATCAAATCAAATATTTTTGCATGATCGCTTGAATCGGAATGTCAATCAGTCTGCACTCAGCAGTAGTCATTGGCGAGCTTTTAAGCGCCTCTCATGACATTTTCTTGTGGCATCGACAAAAGCCAATATACAGGTTCTACCGATTTTGTATTACTTTGTGTAGTTTAGGCTCTTACGAAATGCGCGAATGGTAAAAAGAGCAAAAATCAAAAATGATGTTAGCAAAAGCAACGCTATTCTGAAACACCTCGCACGTTTCAAAACATGGGCTTAGTCAAATGATTTAATGACAAAATTTACAATACCTAAGCTTACTCGACTAAATCAAAAGTCTGGTTTGAAATTACGTAAATTAGTCTGTTGAGCCTTTAGTGGAAGGAGTTAGTTACTATATTTTATAACTTTGATTTTCAAAAGGCGCTATTGTAATCTATTTTATTATAAAATACAAAACAAGTATGTAATGCTTCAATTTTTTTTAAATTGGTAGGAAAAATTATTAAAATAGGTCTTACAGTGGTACAACCACAGACAAATAGTAAAAAAAAAGTAAAACTACCTTGTGTCCACGATTCTGATAGCAGAAAGAATTTAAATGAAACATTATTAAGGAAACTCCATAACAGGAACACTGCAGGATTCGAACATCGCACTTCAGGGTCAAACGTTCTAGTCTCTCCTCTTGACCGAATCACCTTATTGTAGTACTGTACATATGTACAATGCTTGTTGGGTCTTTATTGAATTTGCAGTTCAAAAACTATTTGATTTAAAAGAAAAACAGGACCATCTTTGTGCGAAATTGTCTATAAGATAGTTTTAAGGTAGTTAGATGGCAGTTACAGTTGCAAACATAAGGGAGACATGCCCACTTACCATGAACTCTTAAAGTAGGACAGTTTACGTTGTGGAAGCGAGACGCCGCTACGTACAGTGTAATGCGGCGTCTCGCTTCCACAACTTATACGTAAACGGATGGTCTTTTAGCTGAGATCGTTTATCCCTGAGTTACAAGGTTCAAATCCGGCAGTGTTTTGCAAGTTTTTGGATTTCTCCAATAATATAAGTAGCCCTAGTTAAACCTGTGTAAAATAACTAATTGGATAAATGGATAACTAAAATAAAACATTCTCGTACACATCACATACATAGGGTACATTTGCGCAATCGAATTTTTAGTAGCATGCAATGGACAACTACTATGCCTAGACCGTGTCCGGTCACCTTTACGTGCGTTTTGCCATTTATAACAAGCAATAAGCATTTAATAGCAGATTAAACGACAAGATTTTATGCCTGGTGTGTCCTACGGTTTTCATATGCAATGTGCATCTGCAATTTATTCTCATACAACAAATAAAAGAAAAACGTCTGTGCTTCAACCATATCTTGTTGTTTCAATGTGTATTTAGCTCTGTGTTAACATGCAATTAACGATATAAGAACAAGCGTCTATGCCGTCGAATGTGTCCAGTCGTTTCCGAGTGCATTGCGCTATTTGTTACCATGCAACGGATAAATAAAGGACGAAACAGCCCAGGTGCCTAGTCAGTGTCCTCTTGCCGCTACGTTTGCTGCACTATTTATTATTATCCTAAAATGCAATGAACAAGTAAAGAATATCCGGGCCTAAACCGTGCCTTATCGTGTGTAGGTGCATTGCACAACTTATTAACATGCAACGATAAAATAAAGGACAAACATGTTACGTCCGTTCCTAGTTCGTGTCCTCTCGCCCCTATGAGCATTGCGCCATTTTATTAACATGCAATTGGCGAGAAAAGTAACAAAAATATCATGAACAGTGTCCTACAACTTCTAAGCACATTGCGTTATTTAACATTTAATAGACAATGAAAGACAAACGTCCATGTTTAATTCGTGTCCTATCGTCTGTATGTGCAGTGTACTATGTATAAATATGCAAAAGAAGAAAAGGGGCGAACGTCCGTGCCTCGACGGTGCTCTATCGCCTACGTATTGCGCAATTTATTAGCATGCAATGGGCAAATAATGTACAAACAATATACTACAATCCGCGCCTAGTCCGTTTCTTGTCGTCTCTTTGTCCATTAAGCAATTTATAAACATGCTACAGAAGATTAAATGACAAGCGTCTTGCCTCGCCCAGATCCGTTGTCCGCGTCCTATTTTTTCTGTGTATTTCACTTTATACACAACTTTGAAATTGTAGGAATTATATTAACAAGTAGTATCTACAACATGTTTTATATACCCATTGTTTTTATTTTGCAGTCGTCCTTTATATATTTGTTCTTGTTAAAGGTTTGGGCCAAAAGCATTTACAGTATATATAGTAGAATCAGAGCGCGATGCAGGTATGAAGAAGATATATAATTATGTATTAAATAAAATTTTGTTATGAGTTTTTCACCCAACAAAGAAAATTAAGGTTACCATTGTTATCCCTAAATTTCAAGGTAATGAAGTGGATACCGTAGTAGGTTTAGACGATGAGATTTAGCTCTTAGCCTACCTTTATCTTAACAGACCTCAAGATAGACTTAAGGTTTGTTACTATATCTACTTACTGATTCAAATTTAAAATTGTTCAAATAAATTAATTCCATTAAACGGACAAATTGAAGGTACTATGGGAAAACTAAGGACCAAGGAAAGGCAAGCCAAAATGAGATTCTCACAGACATATAATTTAATCAAGACCAAACATATATAATAATCTATTTTTTTATATAAATTTAATTGTGCCTGAACCTTGTTGCACTTATCTACTTTGAAATCAGGATATCCTTTTGATAAAATCACACATGAACATTGAACAGTGCTAGAAAACATGGCATATTTATTTAATTAAATTGATTTTCATTTAATATGATTAACAAATACCTATTTTTATTTTGTATGAGGTTGCTGCCAAACAGTTCCTAAAATTGTTTGATCACTCAATACTTTATCGTTCCATAATAGTACAGTGGACTTCAAATATGTACCCTGTCGGGCACAGCAAATAACATTTTCAAGAAATTGCATTTATAAAAAAGTCTCAAAATATTGACAGTTCTGATGTGTTTTTGACGCGATATTTAACACAAACATTCTGCTAGGAAGGATACTTGGGTTAATTTATGACTGGTAATCTTTCCACCTCGGCATGTCCTGTTTTATGGGACAATTAGCTCAAGCCGCCACGAAAAAGAAGCAAATATTTGGTCTGTAAATTATTATGTCTGTGATTAACTATCTACACATAATAGCGTTAGATCCATGCACTACGCTCACCTGTTGTACATCTCTTGCAGTATTCTGTGCTGTTTGATCGTGATAGCCGCCTCCCAGACGTCGTTCTGTATACCAGACAGACCCTGAAGAATAGGCTATTGTTCATTAATTGATACCTAAATGTACAAGAGGACATTTAGGTAACAATATTTTTACTTTTACTATTAATAGTACAAAGAAGTACGTTTCAAAATTTCAGTTGCGTTGTTTTTCGCCGGGGCTGTCGCATTCCTCTTATACATTTAGGTGTGTGTTTGTGTATGTGTGTGGTGTTCTAATAAGATAATTTAGCTGACGAGTTTCGTCTTCAAAAAATTATTCTCAAAGAATCTCACTACAATCGCAAAAATTGATAAGGAATATGTTTTTTTCTTGTCACAAAATTTCGGGTAGTAAATTTGCCAAATGTGCTTGTATGACCTGCAGGGTTATTATTCTCGTACGTTCATCACAACAGTTTCGGACAAATTTTCATTATTTATTGACAAAATTAAATACGACATTCGTTTTCTCAATTTATTTAGTTAAGACTAAACCGAAACTATGTTTTCAATTTACGCGAATTACCTTACTTAGGTACGCAACATTACTTTTTGCTTCGAATAAGGGAACATAATAGCCTAACTGTATCTGTTCAAGTATCGTTTGTGTATGTGTGGGAGTGGTGAGGGGCTTACCCCTGCGAGGCGGGAGGGCTGCGGAGGGCTGACGGGCAAGAGGCCGTCGCGCGACGTGCTGGGGCCCGCAGCCTCCCTCTCGCTAGTGATCTGTATGTGAGTCGTCGCCCTGTCGACAAACGGCACTTTCTCTTATATTCTATTCTACGTTATTTTAATTACTTCCATTGCTGGTCGCTACATTATTCGTAGCGACCATTATTTCTTCTTCATAACGGTAACTATAGCCAGATCTCGTAATCCTATCGCGAAACATGATTAAAATAGGTGTGAATTGTTTTTTTCACGTATAGGTTATAACTTTACAAGTTATTTAGCGCCTAAATTAGAATAATGGTAATAAAATAATACGCCTGCATCGCGCTGTTTTCTTGTTTACACGACAAAGTTAATAATTATTTAAAGTTATCATCACATGAATCATCAGCAAGACAAATCACCTGTCATGATGAAAAGCTACAGTCTACCTACTCGCCTCTTGCGGGTAGCGCTTACCCACTGGCCTCTTGCGGGTAGTGACTACCTACTGGCCTCTTGCGGGTAGCGTCTACCCACTGACCTCCTGCGGGTAGCGACAACACACTGGCTTCTTGCGGGTAGCTTCTACCCACAGGCTTTTGCGGGTGACGTCTACCCACTGACCTCCTGCGGGTATCGACTGCACACTGGCTTTTTGCGGGTAGCTTCTACCGACTGGCTTTTGCGGGTGACGTCTACCCACTGACCTCCTGCGGGTAGCGACTACCCACTGGCCTCTTGCGAGTAGCGTCTACCCACTGGCCTCTTGCGGGTAGCGGACTAGACCACAGACACAATAATCCATGTTATCTTAACGGTAAGTTCCTTTACCGCTAAATAATATCCAGAGGACAAGAATACGAGCTCTAGTTCCAAACTATGATGACAATGACTTGCAGGATACTTAATGTAGTTCAAAATGGGGATGCAAATGACCCTTATAAACTACCGATGTACCAAAGGAGCTAAAGATTAGTAAAGCATGCAAGCATTTGACCCAATCCGAAGCACACCGCGTTTTTGTTCGGGTTAATAACATATTTCTACTCAAACGAATTTTATGGATTATTATATTATTATATTGTACATTATTTACAGTGCAACACAGACCTGGTGAAACCTAAACTCATGGGACACTAATTTCCAGACATTAATGTAAATGAGTATAGAGTTTACAAAATTGTTGGTTGGCAAAATTTTTGTTCAGAAATGAAATTGATTAAGTGGTCCATATTCATCATTTTTCTCTAATCCTAAGTATTTTCCAAGTCTAGGCAGAATAAGAAAAATTCCTAGTGTGGGAAAAGTAAATGAAAAAAATATTTGCTTCGATTAATCTACTCAATTATAAGCATTTCTTCAAACAGTTTTTATTACGAACTTACCATATTCCCTACTCAACTAAATGATTAACGGCTAAACGACAAAATGGCTGATGAGGCAGCTTTTTACGCTGAAGACTTTATTTAGCCACTGCTAATACGTTGATAAACAAGTAAGGGGCCTACGTAGTCTGACGGACGGGATAGCAGAGGATTTTAAATTAATCAATTGAATTTAATACTTTTACAAGCGACTTATGGTAATTTTTTACAATGCTGGCGCGCTCGCGGTGACCGCACCGACCTTATTTTGATTGGATAAGTATTAAATTCAATTGGTAATTTAAAAATCCTGTGCCTTCCCCAATCGTCACCAGTTCCCGCAGGTTATAATGCTTTAGTATAAGATATAAGGAGTGTGACTCACATGGGATTGGGTAGTGGTCCGCGCGGCACGCGGTACACGCGCGGGCGGGCGCGGCGCGCGGGGGGGCGGCGCGAGCCCGGCGCGCGCGCGGGGGGGGACTCGTCGCGCGTGCACTTGTCGCTCACCGTCGTGATGGGCTGGATGTCGTGGATGCACGTCCACTGCACATACCAGGATCCCACGTTATGGGTGTTTAATATCAGTATATGAATTTTAAAACGGTAATCGAGGGGTTTACCGACTTCTATAATTCCTAAAATAATTTTAAAACACTAATCAAATTATGGCTGCTAGCCCCGATAGATAGGCAGTAGTTAATGTATATATATATATATCACATAATATCATAACTCTTCTAAGCTGTAAAAGAAAAGTTTCATAAAATACAACAGAGTAAAACTTACCTTCCTTGGTACTAAATACTGTTTTAATAAAATACATTGGGGTGCTAGTTAAGTAAAACTGATACTAACGTAAAAACCAAAGTGTCTTACCTCAGATTTGTCATCATGGCTGATATTCCTACTTAATGCACACCATCCCTGTGGATGAACCTGCAAACAATATTCACATAAAGAAAACTATATCTTTTGCATAATTATTTAGATTGTACTCTGTAGTGTCTCAGAAACGTGGCTCTTAGAAGCTGCTAGGGAAAATTCTTGTAATTTAAAACGCCAGCCCCCCTAGTCAAGTGGCAAAACGCTTCACAAATACAATGGTAAATGTGTGAAGGAAGGGATGTGGAGTTCCTCCAACGAAAAGGAAGATCTTCCAACCAGGCGGTGGTATGCCTGGTGGGCCGCGGCGCCCCACTTCTCAACTCGGTACGGCTGTATTCATAGCTAGCGAGTGTGATTACTTCGCTAGCGCGATGCAGAAATGTCCTCGTCATTCGTCCTTCGACGTGTAGATGTCGCTACAAATGTATGGAGATGACATAATGTTTCGACTATGTTATCGATATATTTTTCATTCTATTCGTGAAGCGTTTTGCCACTAGTCTAGGGGGGCAGTTCAGTCAACTGAAGCCTAGTCTCGTGGGTAGTGGCTTGTTGCTGAATGTCATATTATATTATTTTATACAAAAAGTGCTACACATTATATTACTGGGACTTTGCCGAACCATAAGTAGCCGGGAGTTTCGAAAGCCATCGAAGTAGTCTCTTACTTTACTCGGTACTAAAAATATAAGAGTAACGTCGACTCGAAACGTTGTAACAAATAATATTTTTCATTCTACGTAATCATTAATGGTTGTCTGGAAGAAATTGCTTCAAGCAATAAGACCGCCACCTGCACTGTTTTTGGTTTAAGGGTTTACTGTATTCCGTTTCTAAGTGTGCAATAAAAAATATTATCTATCTAACTAATAGTATACATTCGTGAGTGTTATCCATATTATTTACTGTATATTTTTGTTTTACTGAAGTGAATATTCGAAAATGTCCGACTCATTTCGGACTTAAACGGAGCCCTTTTTCATGAGCAGGTTGACGCGGCGGGGTCTCAGGCCGGCTCGTGAATATATTACAGTAAATAATATAATAGTAACACTCACAAAAGTTACCATGATAATGATACAAACCTTTACATCTTGGTGAAGTTTCAGCACAAGTTAATCACATGAAAACAGGTCTTGACAAACCTGTAAGGCGCTGACGACCTCCGCGTCGTTCCCCTCAGGGAAGTCCGACACGAACTCGACGCGGTTCTCCTTGCAGTTGGGGTCGAAGAGGTGGTCGTACATGGCGGCCACGGGGATCATCTGGTGACTCATCTGCATCAGCCGGTACAGGTTCGGCTGCAAGCGTTATAATTATGATCGAAACGGCGTCCTGAGAAATGTTATTTTTTAATTAATTACGAAAGAGCGTAAATGCATCGACGCCCCTCCACGCTAAACCACAAATTAAATTACGTCTTCTGTCGGGTTTAGCCGACGGTAGCGTCTGGGGCACGTTTTCATGTCGGCTATATCCGACCGTCGCGTTCTAAAAGTTAAAATACTTCAAACAATTCAAGCACACTGTCTATAACAATATTAATTCACCTAAAACTGTATGTTAAATGAATTTAAGTTACTACTGAAATATAAATTCAGGTAGTCACATAGATAAGCTTCCGGCAGGAGACAAGTTCAGGCATGCAACAGTACATAATAAATATCGACAACATACCTTAAACCCATGCAGATCCTGGGCTAGCGTCGTCAAATTTAAGTCATGTATGATGACGATAAGTCCGCCTGTCGTGCACAGCACCATTTGCTTGGCATCCGGGGACAGCCGGCACCTCATCAGGCTGGACGTGTGGAACACTCTTTGGTAAACCAGGTTATACTCTGTATATGAGTTTATATCCCATGTGTATATACTGCCGTCTAATCCAGACGTGACAAGCAGTTTATCCTTAACTGAAAATTCTATATTTTTCACCCATTTTGAGTGACCTAGTAGAGATCGTATTTTTTTCTTGAGGTTTCTAACATCCCATAGAGCTATTGTTGTGTCGTCTGAGCATGTTGCGAACATTCGTCCATCAAGAAATCTGCAAAAATAGCCAAATCATCAGCCTATCTCAGTCTACTGCCGGACATAGACGTCTACTATAGCACGCCACAAATTTAAATATGTAATTTGTTTCAAATATTTTTTACTAAATTTATCATAGACAACCTCTTGGTTTGCTGATGTGTCCATTTCAGTGCTAAAGTAGTCTTTTTATACTATTATTATCAGGGATATTACTGTGATATTTAAAAGGAAACTTTATGAATGAGTTTATTTGGAGACAAGAACTTTTATTTGCAGAAGATGTAAAAAGAACAATTAATATTTGTAAAGACCACATTCTTACTTACCTAGGCAGTTAATAATAATACTTACTTAACACAGTTGACACAGTCCGAATGGGCTCCATTTACTGAATGTATCCTCTCATGTGTGAGGGGGTCAAATATTTGGATTGATTTCTTTTCACATGCGGCTACTAATAATGTCCTGAAATAAACATAATAAGCTAACATCAGAAAATCTTACTATGTTCATCAAGGCAGGTTATTGACATCATCTTGATCATTACAAAATGGAGAACCTCACTTCAGTGTATCAGTACTTTTGGTCAAAGTTGCTTAAACGGGATCCTAAGGCAATGGGCACACAGAAAAGACGTAAGACGAGCACGCGTCGTGGGCAGGGCGCAGACCTGTGCCCTTTTGATTTACTTTCATACAAAATGTATAGAAACGTTGCGACGCAAAACATACAGAAAAGACGGGGTGCAGACACGACGTTTCTTCGTCTGCGCCCTATGGCAGAATATACAGAAATGACGGGACACGGGCGCGTCCGCACGAGGCACGGGCGAGAATGGAGGTGCGGACCGAGGAGGAGCAAGAGAATGGAGGCGCAGGTGCCGGGGCTTGCACGCAACGCTAGCTGAAGCTGTCCTACCTGCCCCGTCCGCGCACTGTCTTATCTATATGTTTTAAAAAGTCACGATGGCGAGACGAGAGTCTGCGCCCTGTCCGCGACGTGTCCTCGTCTTACGTCTTTTCTGTGTGGCCATCGCCTTAGAGTATTAGCCAAGCAGTGGACTCATCTATCTGTGGAAGTAACTGTGCTTCATAACAGTACTGGTGTACCTACTAGGTTTTTAAATATTTGGGAAATTACTTCTATTACAGTTTGCAGTTAATTTCTATTTTTTTTTATTTTTTATCAACTTCAGCCTAGTCGTCAGAGAACTATGTTGTAGTCAACAGTATAACTGGATGCAGCTTGGTACAAGTATTCTATGTGATTACCAATCTATAAAGCAGCACACCAGTTAATGTGTAATTTGATACAACATGCCAAGACTGGTTGTAAGGATTTCAGAGTTCTAACTAATACTGTCAATGATCTATGAATTAATGGTTGGCTCAAGGGGTCAAGATGATACAGAATAAAAAAGTTTTCAGCTATAAAAATGAATGGTTATCCATTAACAGATCAACTGCAGCAAGCTCAGCTGAACCTAGAATCCATTTTTAAGACAGTTAAAGGTTTGTTATTTTGAGTTAGTTTTTTTTTTATTGCAGTTTTAAGTTAAGGTGATCTTATTCAGTATTTTCTTTGGTGAAACATCAAATGCAACCTGCAAGCCATTTGCACAGTAGCTAAGTCCTAAGCCAAGTTAAGCATGGGTTGTTTCTCAAGAAGGTAAAAGTCTGAAATTTGTTTTTCAGATTTTTACATACGACTAACAATACAGGAGAATGACTTGTGGTTTTTTAGAAAAAAAAAAATACAAAGCTGGCAAGTACCAAACATATTTACTTACTTAATTTATAATGTGAAAGCAGTTTTACTTTTAATTAACTATAATGTTAACTGACTAGGTATAATAGCTCAGACTTAAAAACAGATTTTAATAACATTGTTTTTAAAATAATCTAACACCTTGGCACTTTGGCACCTTTGCTGATTGCCAAAAATTAAAAAAAAAAAAAGCTACATTGATATTATCAAAAAAATATGCATAATTCAGAACACAGGCCTAGAGTAGGCAGTCTAACATGTTAATTACGTAGTATAGCTTAGAAAGGAATTCACGCGGACCGTAGTGAAGGCTGACGGGCGATAATTAATATACGCACACTTACCCTTCCGGCGAAAATTCAAGGTTGAAGACGCCGCCAGTCGGAGGAGTCTTGTCTCTATCGGAATCCCATGATGCGATCGGCTTCATTCCACAGTACAAACTTTTTGCTAGTGCATCACCTGATCCGATACTATTTTGGTACCCCATTTCCCTCTCACGCATCCGATAAGGGTTAAATGCCGAATATTTCGCCATATAAAGCAAATTGTCTTTGTTAATATTACCCATCTTGCAATATTTATTTATGACACAAACGATCAACACTGTACGACGGATTAAGTACTGGACATATCATGGAAGAAAATGCACCTATATATGAAATACTACATCATTTTTTATATTAATTATTGGTTATAATAGTCAGGAACACCTTTTTAATCACAAATTCATTTTCAGCTTTTGCCATCATTGATCATTCATTCAATTTGTTTGACAGGCACCCCGCACCAGATAAGAAATACAGATTATTAAAAGTGTATTACCACCATTGAAAATATTGATATGACGATTTGTTCTAAGTTATTTTAAACATATTTTTGTAGATTTCATGAAACTTTGTTACCAAAACGTTTTGTCTGACGAATAATCTTCCGCGGATTAGAGTCGCAAATCTGCTTCCCGTAAAATTTAATATCAAAACGCATTATGAACTTTAGATGGCTTTAGTGGATATAAAATAAATACAATAGTAATGTTGTATAAACGTGACAAAGTATTGTACTAGTGATTTTTGAACTTAAATTCTCTTTAGTGTTTTATCGAAACAAAAATTTAATATTTATTATTTATATTATTCCAACGATTATTATTCGTAATATATTAAACTGAATAGAATATAAAATTGTACGTGAAAACAAGCAATTACCAGCTGCTACTTTACTGTCACCTGACATTTTTGACAAGTTTGACTGTGGCCATATACAAAAGGATTTTGTTATCAAATTTTCTTGTGATTACATCAATAACATACGTGTACCTCTGCCTTTTAGTTGCGTCATATTAATTATCATACTGTCAGAAGTTTCTACCTGTTGTATATTTTGTGGAAGATGGCAGAAATAAGTGAAAAATACAACACAAAATGTCCTGGTGTCAAACGTCTCATGAGAGAGGCAATGGAGTTGGCGGAGGCCACGGAAGAATATTGCGCTCGCCCTTTGGAGGACAATCTTTTCGAGTGGCATTTCACCGTACAAGGCCCGAAAGGTACGGACTTTGAGGGTGGTATCTACCATGGTCGGATATTACTGCCGAAAGAATATCCAATGCATCCACCTCACATTATACTTTTAACGCCCAACGGACGATTCGAGGTAAACAAAAAAATTTGTCTATCCATTTCCGGACATCATCCTGAGACTTGGCAGCCGTCATGGTCAATAAGAACCGCACTATTGGCTCTCATCGCATTTATGCCCACCCCAGCTGAAGGAACTATTGGCTCCCTAGATTACTCGCCTGCTGAACGTAAAATACTTGCAAAGAAATCTTCTACCTGGGTGTGCTCGCAGTGTGGGGAAACCTCTGCCTTGCTGTCATCCACAGCAGCAAAACCAATAACTGAAGAAGAGAAAACAGTATTAAATCAAATAGCATTTAAAGCAGAAGAGGAGCAGACTGCCAAGCCTCCCGAAGAACCTGTCCAAGAGCCTGAAGCCCAAGTGCTAGAGTCAACGGAGCCTACCAACAGCTTCTTAGATCAGCTGACAGAGATACTCGTGGCCCTGCTAGTAGGAGCTGTGGGAATCTTCATATACAGGCGTTGGAATGCACACTACCCCACTTCTGAGACAGAGCTGTAACTCATATATGTATTTTGACTTTAGGGCCTAAGAATAATTTTGAAGTATTCTCAAAATGATGATAAGTGATGTATTGCAATGCATCCTCATCATTTGTAAGGAATCATATTTCAAATTGTGGTGTTCACTCAATTAGGATTCATTATACATATTATAGTTTTCCTTTCTTATAAACCATTTTGATATGATTTGTCAATTGTGCCTTAAGAATAAGGATATAATACTTATAAGGCGTCCAGGTGCCTCTCTAAGAGAAAACAAAATGACATCACTGTATTGTTTTGTGATTACTCATATATATATATTATCTTCTAGTTGTTTATTTTGTTTAAGTTATTTATTTTTAAATACCTGGACAAATGATGCAGATTAAAATGATATAGCATTTTAATAGTTACATAGTAACATTGGAGAAAAGATATGATTTTTGCACCTAATGAATATGTATGGAATGAAACTGGAGATTATTTATCAACAGTTTAATGATATCTTGCCAAAGATTGTGAAATGATCTTTACAACCTGTGATCTCTGTGCAACCTATATGGCCTAGTTTTACAAGTTCTGTCATGAACAAATTGATAACATTGTGCTGGTTCAGGGGAATTTGTACAATGTAATGTACTATCTACAAAACTTTGTAAAATTTCTCAGGCATGCAAAGAAAATATGTGAAGTATGGTCATGTGGTTGAAATGTGCGAAAAAGTCAACAACTTTAGGTCAATGCCAAATTTATAAATGTGCATATTATTATTTTTGTAACTTCTACACTTGTGACATACAAGGACATGTGCAAATGTCCAAAAGGTTTTATATTATTTTTCACTATAAATCAACCAATAACTTATTACCCAACACTATTTAAATTGTTGTAAATTACTGTATTACACACTGTTTAGATATATCATAAGTTTTAAATGAGTGTGCAACTTCTAAATTCCTATTAATGGATATGATCTAGGTATATGTTATGTAAAAAATCTTTTAAATAATTACTTATGGTAAACTATGGACTTCTATTAAATATTGCACCATTTTGTGTATAGTAAATAGTACACTAGTATTGAGGACAGGTTTCTGATCTGTGCTGGTAACATTCCGAGAGCTTAGCTGTCATTACAATAAATCTTTTGGAATCAATATTGTATAACATAAATGTTCTTGATAAGTAAAATTATTGTAGTGATAGGTTTACGTCTGTATATTTTATTGTGTGTAAATTAGTTGTAACATTGCTTTCAGGATACTGCTCTGCATTGTTTGACTACAATAAACTTTGTAAATTCACTATATCAAATCTGTCATTATATTATTTGATCCTATGCAATATGATCGAATTGTACATAATATATATATTCCTATAACATTACGCCTATATTCCCTGAAGGGGAAGCCAGAGGTTTAGATAGTACATCACATTTCTAATTATGCAATAGGTAGTCCCACTATGTAATGGCGTAAAAGCGAAGGCGAAGCTTTTGCAATTAACCAGGCACAAATCTAAGGGCTACCTACCAACATTCTTTTGGTCCAAGACCTTTCAAGATCATCAATCAAAGATTTCCACTTTCTAATCACGATGCATATATAAACCTTTAGAGCCGTGTCAAATGGGAAGGTAACAAAACACATAGATCTTTAAAAAAAATAGGGTCGTGTTCAGTATGCTGGTCGGGTCTAGGACATTCTGATTTATTTTTAAATGGTGTAAAAGACCTGTGATTGAAGATAGTGTAGGTACGCAATGAATTAATCACACTTAAAACCATCGCGCCTGATTCCCGACAAACGGGGTATGCAGTTTAGTTAGGTATAGTGATGTGTACTGAGAATTTACATTTTGTAAGTCATGGGTCTTACGAAATGTATTAACGCTCCCTCTGTATATGATTATGTACTTTTTAGTTGTGTATATAGTCTAAGGACCCACAAAGTACCCTATGTACAGCGGGACCAGTCTCTTCTTCAGCCGAGACGCCTTCAGTACGCTGAAGGCAGCAGACGATCCAGAGTAAGCACGGCATTGGGCTACTTCCCCATAAATAACGTCATAGTTGTATAAAATTAAAGTAAACCTGCATTTTTTTATTTCTCATTAACTGTAAAAATGGTTATGAAGTCCGATTTCAGAAATCAGTGCCCTCTCATACATAAGAGAGTTAATTTTATGTAAATAATGCAGTAGTTTTAGAAAGTTACAAGCGGGTGTAAGTATTGATTATTAAGCCATGATCAATGATCTTGATATCAAGCGACGTCTTCTTCACATCAATGATAATGAGCGGCATTTCAGGAAGGAATCAGCTAAAGTAGAGGTTAATTAAAAACACAATTGTAAATTTAGTGTTCATTTATTTATGACATTATACCGAGATACATCTAGAAAATAGCTTATGTAAGAAGAATTTGGGTGCTGTCAATTCCTCCACCACTGTGCGTACCTCCAGTTTAACACTGGGTAAGAGAGGTGACATGTGAAAATTACAATTATATTAAATCTGCCACATTCATGGGCATCTCATCGATTTGGGTGGAGTAGTACTGTTCAATATCTCTGAGGATCCTGATGTCGTCGGACTTGACGAAGTTGATGGCGACACCCTTGCGCCCGAAACGACCTGACCTGCCGATCCTGTGTATGTACAACTCACGGTTGTTCGGCAGGTCGTAGTTGATGACTAGCGATACTTGTTGCACGTCGATACCTCTGGCCCAGACGTCAGTTGTGATGAGGACGCGGCTGCAACAAAAATCGTTTAAATATTATGTGTCTATGTTTGGCTCTTTTATATCGTACTGGCAGCGCTTCGCGGTGTTACCCGCTATATTTTTTTGGGGACAAGCCGATATGTTAATGCAGAGCATCAGTTACCTCAATACCAAATTTTATCAAAATCGGTCCAGCCGTTTGAGCTTGAAGAGGTAACAAACACTCTCACAAACTTTCGCCATTATAATATTAGTGTGACTACAGTACAAATTATGTTGTAGTTCTATTTACGTAATAAACATATGTACATAAACTGTTAACCATGTTAAATTAATGACTGCTTTTAATACTATTGTTATTAGGGAATTTAACCGAAGTAGAAATAACAGGCGACAATGCGTGAAATTGCTTTACCGGTGTTTTGACACCAGTTAGAAAGTAAACAGACAGAATACCGGCCTCGTACATTAAAGCAATAATAGGCGCACACACCAAATAAATGCAATAAATACATTATGTGGATCTCAGATCAAGACTGAGTTGAAAACTATTCCATTTGGTATTTAAGTGTTACTATGGTGTAAAGTATATTTTATCCATCTATCTGACAATATTTTGTAATTTATTTGAAAGTGTTTGAAAATGGACTCTTCCATAAATGTATAAGTATTCTCACAACAATTATACCTTTGACCAGATCGGAACTCCTTCATGATATTGTCTCTTTCTTTCTGGGGCATGTCTCCATGCATCGAGCTGACAGTGAAGTTTGCTTCTTGCATTTTCTGTGTGAGCCAGTCCACCTTTCTTTTGGTGTTGCAGAAGATGACAGCCTGTGTGATGGTCAGCGTGTCATATAGATCACAAAGAGTGTCAAACTTCCACTCCTCGCGCTCCACCGCCACAAAGAACTGTTTGATTCCTTCTAGTGTCAATTCGTCACTGTGAACATATACATTTTATGACGATTAGGTGATTTAACAGATTGCAGTGAATGGAATGGCACAGGGATATTGATGGCTGTGGATGATGATAATATAAAACTCATGTTATACTTATATAATTTTGTTTAGTTACTCATCTATTGCTACTGCTAGATATATGTTCATAAAAACTAAAAAGGAAAACATAGTTATATTATGATGATCTCAAAATTTTAGAAATAAAAGCATATATATTCTTATATGTATTGTATTCCTCATTATGTTGAAACCCCAGATTTATTAATTCTGTAAATAATTGTTGCCTCATAATTTTAATAATCATGCAATATTATTACAACTGCAAAACATGATGGAAGGTAAGGATCACAATCCAATAGTTCCTAAAAATGAAACAATGCAGAAAAGGTACTATACAACTTATTTCAGAATTATTTATAACAAACCTCTTTGACTAAAATACATACCGTTTTACCAAAATCCTAATAGGATCAGTCATAAATTTGGAAGTCATTTCAAGAATCTCATGGGGCAGTGTGGCAGAGATAAGCACCACTTGTGTAGCTGGAGGTAAGTAACGGTACACATCATAGATCTGCTCCTTGAAACCTTTGTTTAACATCTCATCTGCCTCATCAAGAACCAGCATTTTTATAGACCTTGTCCTCAGGACACGTCTCCGAATCATATCTGAAAGTAGATAGAAATATCTCATAAATAAATAGTAAGGAAGCTAAAATAAATATGACATTGTTCATCTTTACATTTGTTATACAATTAGGAAAATAGTAAAGGATGTTTATTCTGTTATAGACATGTTACATACCAAATACTCTGCCAGGTGTACCAGAGACAACATGTTGACCATAATCTAACTTCCTGATGTCTTCCCCAAGGTTAGTTCCTCCGATACAGGCATGGCACTGTACATTCATGAAGTCACCAAGGGCCAATATTACTTTTTGGATCTGAGTAGCCAACTCGCGCGTTGGTGAGAGCACCAACACTTGGGTCTCACGTAATGTAGTGTCCAAAGACTGTAGGATGGAAATCGAAAACGTAGCAGTTTTACCGGTACCGGACTGAGCTTGAGCTATCACATCCCTGCCTTTTACGATCGGCAGTATGCTTCTCTGTTGGATTGCGGACGGTTTTTCGAATCCTGAAAAAGGTGAAAGTGTCAGATTTATGCTCAGGAACTTAACCCAAATCGAAATAAGAATGTAATGGATAAATAGGCCAAAATAAATTAGTTACCGTAAGTGTATATTCCTCGTAGTAATTCGTCACGTAATCCCATAGAATCAAAAGTTGGGATAACTTCTACATCCTCGCTTGTGTCGAATTCTACATTCGACAAATCCTCTGATATTATTTTTCGATTATATGAAACTTCCGATGTAGTCATTTTGGTTCACAGTTATCTTTCTGATGTGGCAAAACGTTTTTTCAATAACTATATACACACACGCAGCAAATTCACCAAAATATTTTTAGTTGAAACAAACGAGGTTCATACAAGCAAACAAAGTGGAAGTGGTGTGGTGGTGTGTCAACTTCTATTGTCTGTGTCCTTTTCTACTAGGCTATGACAAAAAGAGAAGCGTATATAAAATTAAAACAAAATAAGAAGCCTGCAACATGGCGGCCAAATTCGTAGTACGTTGGCACAGAATAAATAGACGTTATAGATAACTAATATTCTGAAAAGCTAAATAGTGTACTGAGAAAATACACAGAATAATACCATCCATGGAATAATATTCAATCAATAAAATACATTTTGCATTCCATTGCGTTCAAGAGGATCACTCTGTCTGATGCACTTATTGACTGTCTTATTAGTTCGATACTTTCTATACCTTTATTCTATTTATTAAGTACTATTTTTTACTGCTACAACTACAAATTAATAATATATTAAATGAATGAATAGTGACTACATGAATGAACGTACTATTCCTACCTTCAGTAACTAAACGCACTTAACAACGCATTCGGACCATTCGGATTTCAAGTTTGTATTTGTGGTCAAAAGAACGATCATATTTGATTTTGAACGAATCAAAATGGATGCTGGGTGTGAATGAACTATGTACTGAAAAACGAACAGCTTTTTATCGAGTTGTGTCGTGGGCCCGATTATAATTGGGAATCCGGCGTCGCGTTTTTGTTTAGGATTTATTTAGACAGTGACAAACCTAAAGTGATATATGATAGACGATCGACCGTAATATCGTTCAATTCAGAAGTCACCGTGTCGGTAATGTGTTTATACGAAAGATTTGGTGGAGCCCACAATCCGCAGGTGGCATAAGGATGAGGACTTTGACGGATAAATTGTATGTCGATCCGTATTCGCGAGTGTTTGATGCGTCGCCGTTTCCCAGTCTCGGTGCGACATGGCGAGACTGTTCGGACTAAAGTGTCGCTCGCGTGATGTATGAGCGGTCAGACATGAAATGCATATACAGGAAGGAACAAACACAACTCTGACAACATGTACCAAAATGACAGAGGAAGTAGACAGAAGACATGGCGTGAATGGTAACAGCAGTAGTAAGGGTACTAGTGAAGATGTTCCTGTGAACAGTTCAGCTCTCACTGCTACTGGTGGGAGGCTTAAATTCTTTAAAGGTGGGTGTCTACTTGTTATGTAGTATTTCTGACTTCTTGGCAGAACTTTAGGTGTTAGTTAGACAGTAATTGTGGCACCCACTGGGCCGGTTAGTGTGTTAAGAAAAACTAGAAAGTCATTCATGCTCTGATAAGCCTACATAAGCACATTTGACCGAGCCGTTGCCAATTGTCTGTACACAGCTTCTGTGCTATTGTTGTGAGTTTCGTAAGGAGCTGTGTCCACCCTAGCGGAAACAAACAACTAAATTAAATGTCTTGGTGAATGATCAGTATTTTGAGCAGTCAGTATGATTGTGAAAACATGCAACTGTATGCTACTGGTTGAAATCTAAATTGAATGTAAATTACTATTGGTATAAAACATCTGTTTAACATATGAATGAGAAATTCTTATTTGACAGATATTAAATACAAGAAGCAGGAGTTTTTTGTTACTTATCACAATATGTATTAGACTAATACATTGCAATCTTGATAGCAATCTAGGTTCTTAAACTATTGTATGATTATTTCAATTTGACATCATTTAGTGAACAGATGGTTTAAAAAACGGTTGTACTGGATTACATCACAAGTAAATACCTATTCACACATCTCAATATGATTTTCTATGACTAATTTCAATCAATGAAGTTTTAGATTATTTACAAATATTCCATGATGTAGTTCAATGTCAATTATATTTCTCATTCTCTATTCAAGTGTATTTGATTGTCAGATTCTGTTGAGAGAATTCATGCTTACAGTGTGTGACAAGTTTTAACAGTCATCACACTTTAGTCAGGTGGCACCCTGACAAGTGAAACATTAAAAATTTATCACTTGACAAATAACACTTTGTAAACATTGCTTTAGACAGATGTAATGACTACTATCTATACATTTGTGTTTGTGTACTCAAATTGATTGACCTGTGCATTAGACCTGTTTTGTATCCACTAAGAACATACAAATATTCCTACTACAAACTGATAATAGTTAGTACATCATCACAATGTAGGTCGCCAATTGTTTCTTACAGATTGTTATTTTTTCTCATTTTATTTATCTTATATATAATTTATCTGAGTGTAATGTTTATTCAACAACTCCATAATTATTTTTATCAATAACAAATATTACTCAAGGCTTAGTTAGTCATTAACATGTTGTTGAGGTACATACCTACTTGTGATTATAAAACAGATATTCACTGATAACTGATAACATTGAGAATTTTAGGATTTATTAGAGTGGAGTAACTCACTCTAAGAAGCAACTAGATTGTAATTAGTGTTGCACAAAAGGTAGACCTTATTGTCATTGAAGGACAGTTTACAAATGAATATCAGATGTGTTCTTTCTTTAATTAACACTTTGAGTGAACAATACCCATCACTCAAAGCATTTATAATTATGCATATGAGTCATAGATGTATTATGTAATAAATAAAAGATACCATGTGTTCATAATTTTCACTAATATCTGGTGTGAGGTGAATGAGCAGGTTGCACAAAAGCATGTATGTGTAATATTTGCAGATGGGAAGTTTATTCTGGAGTTGGTGCGTGGATGCGCGCGGGAGGGCGAGCGCGCGGGCTGGGTGTCGGTGCCGCGCAAGACGTTCTGGCCGCCCGCCGCCGCGCCGCCCACGCCGCCCGCGGCCGCGCACCCGCCCTCCGCCTCGCTGTCCGTCTCTGACGACAACAGCTCCGTGCAGTCCTCGCCCTGGCAGCGTGACCACTGCTGGAAGCAAACTGCTCCGCGCAGAAATATTTCCAAAGAGTTAGCCATGTACTATTGCAGACCGAGCACGCTTCAGACCGCCGCCATCGAGGTGGCCAGCCGGCTCAAGCGAAGGAGGCCGTACGACACCACCCACCTAGATGGAATCGTTAACGGCAGCAGTTCCCGGAGAACTCTTACTAATGGTGTCTGCGATAAGAAGAACGGCGACGTCGGCTCGCCGGAGAACAGGAGCAGTCGGAGTGAGGACGTCGTCGACGGCGCCGCGGCTAAAGCCAAGACCAACTCTGACGACGATCGGTGGACGGAATACGACCGAGAGAAATACTATCATATGAAACTAAAGAAACCGTATCAGTATCGTAAGTTAAGGGTGTATAAAAAGACGAAGACGCCGATAAGACGCAAGGAGTTGACTAAGACGATAAACAAGCTCCGCGAGAGAATCTCCTCGCTGCCCGCGCCGGTCAACGCGAAGTTAGCGAACTGCAGGCAGGAGCACATGATGGTGTCGCCAAGGAAGCGCATCCTCAGGGAGCTGGAGCGAGTGAGCCTCGAGGATCAGGGCATGAAGCGGCGCGCCAAGACCGTGCCCGCGCTCAGCACGGCGTCGTACCCGCCGTCGCCGGGCCCCAGCCACACCGCGCACAAGCCGGTCGTCGAGTCGCCCGCGCGCCCGCCCAATGGAAACGTGCCGCCGCGGAAAGAAACGCCTGTGTCCAAGAATGTGAGCAGCTACAGCATACACTCGCTGCTGAGCATGCCGGACGACAGCCCCACGCGGCGGTCCCCGGAGCCCAAGCGGTCGCCGCACTCGCACCCGCCCTCGTTGAAGACCGAGTCGCCATCGAGCGTCAACTCGCCCGACTTGAGCCCCAGCCCGGACAACTACCGCTATCGGTACTCGGCGCTGATGGGCTCCCCGGGGCAGGGCGGGCTGGCTCGCGACTCGCCCACGCCGCCGCCGGAGCTGGCCCGGTACCGCGCGCCCTACGCCGCGCCCACGTCGCCGTACGGGCCGCGCGCGTGGGGCGGCGCGGGCGCGGGCGTGGGCGCGCAGTACCGCGGCTCGCCGGCGCGCGACGACTGGGGCCGCGACGTGGCCTACATGTACCCGTACTCGTACGTGGGCCCGCACCTGTACCGCTCGGCGCCGCCGCTGTGGCTGCAGTACCCCATGTCCCCCGGGGTGCCGCCCGGGCCCTGGGCGCCGCTGGCCATGCCGCTGCCCAACGACCACATACCTAAGGATGAACCTACTTCAGGTGAGCACACTGGATTTCACCTTATTGTCTGTGTAATGTAAGATAAGATTTATGGAACAGTTTACGTTAGCTATATCGCACTATAACTCTATTGTTAAAGAATAGGTTAAAAGCAAAAACACGTCATGATCGATAATTTAATGGAATATTAATGTAAACAAGCGTCAATCATTTAATAAAACTTAGTTTTTATTTCGTCTTATTGAACAGAAACAAACTTGGTCTAGTAAATACGTAATACTTAACAGTTGTTATTAATATTTCCAGATTTGCCGCTCAATTTGTCGAAACACTGAGATACAACGGCGCTGGCGCAAGTCTGACACGTGAGACTGAACACACAAACAAACATTGTTTTAATAAATTCGGTCAATTTCGCTTCGTCGTGCGTGACACGTACAGTCGTTCACCGGCCATGCCATGTGCTACGCAAACCTTTCACGTGCGCTCTATATCATCATGTAAACGCGATCTAAGACTTTTAAATTAATGTAGCATATAAGCGAAACAGCAATATCCATGGTTTGTATGATGTATATTAATGATACACGTGGAAGACAAGTCAGACAGTAAACTTGTGGTGTCATGTCGTCAATAAAATTGTCCTATGAACATTCCACTGTCGCACTCTACGATTGGCGCGTGAAAAGTCCAAAAACTAGATCCCACCTAACCAGCGTTTGTGATCGCGCTGTTGCGATTATTTTAAATATTATAACTGTAGCAAATATGTTTTGCAAGTTCGCAAAAATATTTTTGTATAGATTGTGGTTTTCCGACTGAGCACTCTGTTCGGGATCTATTTACAAACTAATGTATATTACACTGAAATATTATATTTTAGTATAGATGTATGTATGCAGAGTCATGTGTGTATTTTCATACGAAATATTTGTACTGCGAGTTAAATATTTTAATATTGGCTATTATTTTAGGGTAAGGTTCTAAGATGATCTAAATAAACAAAATACAGTTATCAATTGTTAAATTCAGTGCCTTGAAACAAATGAAGATATTATGATCATATTTATAAACAAAAGTATTACGATAAATCCTGGCTTCGTCCAAATTTACATTACATACATAGGTACTGCTATATATTGATATAAATAAAGTTTTATACGATATAATATTTCTAAACTCCTGTTCCTTGTTCATTTGCAAAATTCCATATGTTTATGTTCGATCTCATTATTTAATTTAGAAAATAAAATGAGGTAAAGACTACAGTTTTGGGAACAAATTTGGATGTGTGTTTAAGTAACATGTATAAAATAAGAGACATTGTATATAATTTGTGAATGGTGTATTATTGATGGAAGTTCGGGGCGTAGATATATCAGAGCATTAATCGTTTACGACTTATCAGTAAGGAGTTTATTACCTTCAAATAATTATTGTAATTGTACAGTATTTTTATAACGAGTATTTTATAATGTTTATGTTGACGGGAGTCTGTCTTGTAGGTGTATCGTGTAACGTGGGGCAGCGCGGCGCCGCGCTCGCCGCCCGCCGGCTTTGAGATTAAAACGTAGAGCTAGATTTACTGCAATTTTAGTTGAAGTATGGGGTTATGTATTATAAGAACAGTTAAATGACGGTAAGGGACTGACTTCTGATGTAATATTATCATTAATGGAACTGTATAAAATAGTTATATAATCGAAGGCCTACAGTAACGATTGTGTTGTCCTCCAACTAAGTTGACTTAGTGTAAATGTAGCTATAATACATCCTGCTCAATTTAACTCTTGAGGGAATATAGGGAACAACTTTATTACAATGTTGTAGTAGGCGCGGGAGGTAGCTGTATTTTTTATATTAAACATTGTGTTGTTATATAGAAATTATTGAGTATGTGCTACCCACTCGTCCATTATTTTAGACTCAGATATCTTACGCCGTGGGTTGCATGTACTCGACAGTGTTTAAATTACTTTCTACTTGTCGCCACAATAAACCAGATATGCAGAGGAATGTAGTGATGCTGTTTTTAAGTCGTTGCATTTTGTCTTTTATCTCATTGCCTCTTAAAACGTGGTCCCAAAGAAAAAAAATCCAAGTATTTATTATCTAAGTGGTGCTTCCGCAATTTGTAAAACCTTCCGAAATTTATTATTAGTATGTAATTATGTTTATACCGATTTACTTCCTTTTGTAATTTGAAGAAAAGACCAAAATATTGTATGCATCTTATTATGTAAAAATAATAGCTTTTGTTTACTATTGCCGGTGGTAACACTAAACCGTTTGCTCACCACCGTTAGGTACTAAGAACGAGAAAACAGTCAAGTACATTTGAGTGCCATTTGACAACGCGACAACACTATTGAGGACTTTCACTTTTTGTGGCTGAAGTGAAAACTTTGCTGTTGGATTTATTAATGCTATATATATTTAAATAACTTCGCAGCCACACTAGCTGCTATATTGCTAGCGCCATGATGGTGCGTCTTCTCACTAGTGTTGTCGGTCACAAGCTTTTATTTAAGTATATTTGTATGGGTTAATAGAAAATGCAGACTTTCTCCCAACTACAACATTGTTTTACCGATGTTTTAAAGGAAATGCTAAAATATTTTTCTACGCGATTATGTAACACAAACTTGAAGTATGTGATAGTGCTTTCAAAATAAGTGAGACGCAATCATGCAGGTGTCTTAAAATCCCCCTAAAATCATATTTATCATACCGAGAAATAGTTATTATCCATTTATATTAAGATGTAGTTATTACTCGAATAAATATAACTTTTTAAAAATTGATTTTTATTTTCGAGCGTCCTAGCAGCTTTTGGTGGAGATACTCATCATTTCCACTAAAACATTTAACAAAGTCACAAACTAATAACACCTTTTTAAGGCTCCCCCACACAGGTGTTTCCCGATTCCTTGCTTACAACGGCGATTCTATAATTACCGGACGATAAAAACGCATTTGTGTAAAAGGAGTCGGGACGCATTATCGCAATAACGCACATGTGTGATTAAAATATAGTGCAGTCTCATGTAAAGCCAATTACTACAAACTGGTCAAAAAGTATGGCTCATCAATACATATTTTTTTACCGACTTGAAAAAATGGAGTAGGTCATGTCCTTGGGGTGTATTTTTTTTAGAGAGTAGTGTTGACAGTTTTATTGACAGACTTCCCTTTACGGGAGTTGAGGTGTAAAAGTAACAGATTTCTTATTTTTATCGTTGTTTGAGTTAAGATTGGTTAGTGCCCTGCATTTTTGTAGTCTTGGACTGGTATTATAACATCACGCCTGTATTCCGCGAAGGGGTAGGCAGAGAAATAGAGGTGTACACTGTACATGGTAGTACATCCACATTTAGCTAGTTATAGGTCCCAATGCAAAAGGGGTGTGGGGGCGAGCCTCTTGCCATCAACCGGGCACAAATCCAGACTCCGTGCTACCGGGAATTCCCGAACAGAAAAACTCGGTAACAATTTGCCAGAACCGGACTATGAAATCGCGCTTAGTGACCACTAGACCAACGAGGCAGTCTGATTTTATAACCTGTTACTTATATCTTCCAGGATAATTATAAGACAAGGCTTTTGTGATGGTGTACTGTTCAAGCCATCAATACAATAACGACTACAAATAAGCTCTTTTTTTTTAGAGCAAATGGAAATCCGTGGTCTCTGCCTACCCCTCGTGGAAATAGGCGTGACTTTATGTATGTACATAATTATGTATGTTTAAAAGTGAGTTTAGCTAAGGTTAAGTTTAGTTAAGGCCTAAGCTTATACTAGAAGAATTGGAGAGCTAGAAGATAATGATTGTTCGTGCTTTCCAAAGCTCGATTAGTGAATAACGGTGACCCTTCTAGAAACTGACCGCGACAAGTGCTGATTTACCTCACTAATCAAAGCATGTGTGGGATGGTTAAAGCCTTTAGCATAGCATTCTCATCAAAGCATTAGCTATAATTGTATTTTATTTTATACTCATGTCTAACCTACTGGAATCTAATAAGCATGAGGACATAATTTTTCTAACAGTTATATCCGGTCAGAGACATCAAATTATTATTTTTATACTAAATAGGTGTGCGCTTGCCCACAATTCGCCTGATAGCAAGCGATATTATGGCCTAGGATGGAGCGCGCCCACCTAATATAAACCGGTTCACTCTCGTCTTGAAAACCGCTAAATTATAGTTATTCGGTAAGGAATTCCAGAAATCTAGATGCACTATAATATTCAGGACAGAGCAGGCCTCATGTCTGCCTAAAATAACCATTGTTATTGGTATACATGCTTGCAGGTTATTTATTTTTAACTTTAAATGCAGTGCTTGTATCAAAAATAATATAGGTACACAATTTTCCTACCTAAGCAAACGTGTTATGTACTTAGAACGAAAGGTTATTAATTATTGTATGAAATAAAAGGTTAAATTACAAAAATATATTTATTTAATTATTCAAAATAATAAATTATGGAATAAACAATTTAGTTGGTAAATAACAAATTGCTTTCTGCCATAATTAAAGTTTTTAAGCCATAATCTGATGGCAATAAAAACGGTTCATATGTGCCGCAAATTATAAAATTGTCTGTTGTCTTATGCAGGTGTATAAAATAATATTTCCAAATTCAAGTTGTATGCAGCACGTTATTTTTACAATCACGTTAAATGATGCCCAGAGGCTATGATAGCTCTGTATAGGGAGCGACTCTTGTGGTCTCCAAGGTCCATTTTAATTTACAATGCAATACAGACGGTGTAGCGCAATAATTTAACTGTACTGATGCTATCGTAAAATTATGTCGATAAATGAATGACTAGCTGTTAGGGTGAAGTACATGGTTTTGGGATCAGAGTTTATAAACAAGATGATTTTCAAGTTGTGTAGTTTTCTAAAAATTAAATAAAACCAACCTATATTTCAATTTGTGCTTTATTTATGAAAAAAATTGTAAATTATCCTACAATGAATCTCCGAATGAATTAGACTTACATATCGTTTTATGTATCAAATACATTATTTTGCTCGACGCCAGATCAAACCACATAAGAACAATATAGTTTAAAATATTATCTACAGAATCCGTCCTCGGCGATTCGATTACCAAAAATACAATCTTCGTTCGGTCCCCGACGGGCTTCGCGGGCGGCGCGGGCGGCACGGGCGGCGCGCGCGGCGTCGGGGTATGTACAGCGCGAATATACAGCGGGCGCGCTCAGAGCTCAGCCGAGCAGCGCCTCCATGGTGTAGGGGTGCGGCGGGGGCGGCGGGCGCGGCGCCTGCTGTCAGTCCAGGATCACCAGCTGCAGCGGCGCCGCGCCGCCCGCCGCCTTGCCCGCGCACGCGCCCGCCGCGCCGCCCGAGCCCGCCGCGCTGGCCGCCTGCGCCGCCTGCGCCGCCAGCGGCCCGCCGCGCATGGCCCGCCAGGGGGCGCGCGCGCCGCGCCGCAGCTCGCCGCACGACAGGTTGCGCCGCGCCGCCCTAAGGGGACACGTTTCCAGTAATTACTACTCGTACTTTATAGAATATTGCTAACTTTTCTTTCAAATAAATAATATACCCATATTATAGCCACTTATGTAACACAATTACATAACAATTTTTTTAACATGGAGGGTTTTGTTCCGGTTCCAGATTTCAGACTGCGCGGTTAATATAATATCGGTATTTCGCGCATATTTTTGGGTACTCACCTAGTTTAACCGGCCTTTGTGTCAAACTGTTGTTAACCACTGGATGGGGCCGGGCTAAACCACGTAAGAAAAAAGTCTCATTCAAATTCAATACTCGGACCCATAACCCAAAAAGTCTTGTTTTAATAATACATCACGGGGCTCGCATTATTTCATACATTCATTCTCTAATGACTGCGGTCATAAACATCTCGCAAGTATACAAATTAGTGGCCTATGCGGAAAAGATGTCTGTTCTATACAAGTTGTCCCACATTTAACGCAAGACCTCAGACATCCCAGTCAGTCTATTAAATTATAAGATTAAAATAATATCTATCATTTAATTTTGTTAAACCAAGCCTTGTAATTATTCATAAAATAGATATTGTTTATGATATAACCAAACTACACATTTGGTTGTGCATTTCAGTTATACTTTATCCCTTTCAGTTATCAATTATATTTCTAAAATAAAATTTTCTTAATTACTTAGTTTTGGATTAAAGATTTTAACTTTTATGAAGTGGTGTTTTATAAATCAAGTGATGGGAAAAATTAAAATGTCTATTCTGAACCATCTACTTTCAGGTCTTGTGTTAATCCTGTTACATCCTGGATCACTCACTCTTTGGCAATATACTGGCAGTCATTCGATAAAAAGTTGGTACCACTAATTATTTGTCTAGAATTTTCTACAGAATATTGAAGTAATTATAAATAATGTGGATAGGGAGTATGACACTGAAGGTTAAGCATAGGAGGTGTGAGTGGGGGGTGGTAGTCGCTTTAGCAGTGAATACCCAGTGTCCCGGCACGGTGCGGCGTGTACTCACTTGGCGGACTCGTTCGCTCGGAAGTAGAGGTCGTCGGGCGCGTCCATCCAGGAGATGACGTGCCGGCGGCCGCCTCGGCCGCTTATGTTCGTCGGCTTGCCGTTCACCTGCACACGGTACGAGCTCGTTACAACCTCGGTCGTCGGGGACGGATGTGATACGTGTGGTTACGGAGAGTCGGGACAACTGACGTGTGTGAAGACGTGCGCGGGCAGCGGCTGGCCGGTGGCCTGCGCGCGCGCACACATGGCGGCGTACTGCTCGCGGGACGGCCGCTGCATGGGCGCCGGGTGCTTGTTGGGCCGCTTGGCCGGCGGCGGCGCCGCGCCCGCCTCGCGCCCGCCCGCTCCTGTGGGGGGGGGGGGGGGGGCTCAGTTACTGTGCCACGAGGAACCTACTACTACTCAATGTGATTCAATAATAAAGGTCGCGTACCTGTCGCTGTTTCCGTGTGAGCGTAAAAGAATACGATACCGTTAGTTTTTGATCACAATTATATATTTAATTTCATTTAAAAGTTACATCGTAATTTTATAAATGACAAATCACACGATACTGACTGTCTAGGCCGTTGATGTCGTCGTATGCGCGTCGTTTGAGGGGTTGCGCAGGCGCAGTTTCAGCGCGGCGCGCCTCTATTTCGGCACGCGACAATACGCGTTCATACATCAGGCTGCCATCTGGATAAAAGAAATACATATTAGAAGTAAGACTTTATCATAAAAATGTATAATGTATACCGCCGCCACCGCGCCCACCGGGCCCCGCGCGGGTGTGTAGTGAGTAGTGTGTGTGGGTACATACCGGGCGCCTTGGGCGGCTTGGGGAAGGCGACGTGCGGCGGCGCGGGCATGCGGTCGCGCGGCGTGAGCGCCAGCCAGTCGTGGCGGCCGGGCGCGGCGGGCGCGGGCGGTGCGCCGCGGTGCGCCGCGGGCCGCCGCCAGCCGCGCCGCCACCGCGCCCACCGGGCCCCGCGCGGGTGTGTAGTGAGTAGTGTGTGTGGGTACATACCGGGCGCCTTGGGCGGCTTGGGGAAGGCGACGTGCGGCGGCGCGGGCATGCGGTCGCGCGGCGTGAGCGCCAGCCAGTCGTGGCGGCCGGGCGCGGCGGGCGCGGGCGGTGCGCCGCGGGCCGCCGCCAGCCGCGCCGCCACCGCGCCCACCGGGCCCCGCGCGGGTGTGTAGTGAGTAGTGTGTGTGGGTACATACCGGGCGCCTTGGGCGGCTTGGGGAAGGCGACGTGCGGCGGCGCGGGCATGCGGTCGCGCGGCGTGAGCGCCAGCCAGTCGTGGCGGCCGGGCGCGGCGGGCGCGGGCGGTGCGCCGCGGGCCGCCGCCAGCCGCGCCGCCACCGCGCCCACCGGGCCCCGCGCGGGTGTGTAGTGAGTAGTGTGTGTGGGTACATACCGGGCGCCTTGGGCGGCTTGGGGAAGGCGACGTGCGGCGGCGCGGGCATGCGGTCGCGCGGCGTGAGCGCCAGCCAGTCGTGGCGGCCGGGCGCGGCGGGCGCGGGCGGTGCGCCGCGGTGCGCCGCGGGCCGCCGCCAGCCGCGCCGCCACCGCGCCCACCGGGCCCCGCGCGGGTGTGTAGTGAGTAGTGTGTGTGGGTACATACCGGGCGCCTTGGGCGGCTTGGGGAAGGCGACGTGCGGCGGCGCGGGCATGCGGTCGCGCGGCGTGAGCGCCAGCCAGTCGTGGCGGCCGGGCGCGGCGGGCGCGGGCGGTGCGCCGCGGGCCGCCGCCAGCCGCGCCGCCACCGCGCCCACCGGGCCCCGCGCGGGTGTGTAGTGAGTAGTGTGTGTGGGTACATACCGGGCGCCTTGGGCGGCTTGGGGAAGGCGACGTGCGGCGGCGCGGGCATGCGGTCGCGCGGCGTGAGCGCCAGCCAGTCGTGGCGGCCGGGCGCGGCGGGCGCGGGCGGTGCGCCGCGGGCCGCCGCCAGCCGCGCCGCCACCGCGCCCACCGGGCCCCGCGCGGGTGTGTAGTGAGTAGTGTGTGTGGGTACATACCGGGCGCCTTGGGCGGCTTGGGGAAGGCGACGTGCGGCGGCGCGGGCATGCGGTCGCGCGGCGTGAGCGCCAGCCAGTCGTGGCGGCCGGGCGCGGCGGGCGCGGGCGGTGCGCCGCGGGCCGCCGCCAGCCGCGCCGCCACCGCGCCCACCGGGCCCCGCGCGGGTGTGTAGTGAGTAGTGTGTGTGGGTACATACCGGGCGCCTTGGGCGGCTTGGGGAAGGCGACGTGCGGCGGCGCGGGCATGCGGTCGCGCGGCGTGAGCGCCAGCCAGTCGTGGCGGCCGGGCGCGGCGGGCGCGGGCGGTGCGCCGCGGGCCGCCGCCAGCCGCGCCGCCACCGCGCCCACCGGGCCCCGCGCGGGTGTGTAGTGAGTAGTGTGTGTGGGTACATACCGGGCGCCTTGGGCGGCTTGGGGAAGGCGACGTGCGGCGGCGCGGGCATGCGGTCGCGCGGCGTGAGCGCCAGCCAGTCGTGGCGGCCGGGCGCGGCGGGCGCGGGCGGTGCGCCGCGGGCCGCCGCCAGCCGCGCCGCCACCGCGCCCACCGGGCCCCGCGCGGGTGTGTAGTGAGTAGTGTGTGTGGGTACATACCGGGCGCCTTGGGCGGCTTGGGGAAGGCGACGTGCGGCGGCGCGGGCATGCGGTCGCGCGGCGTGAGCGCCAGCCAGTCGTGGCGGCCGGGCGCGGCGGGCGCGGGCGGTGCGCCGCGGGCCGCCGCCAGCCGCGCCGCCACCGCGCCCACCGGGCCCCGCGCGGGTGTGTAGTGAGTAGTGTGTGTGGGTACATACCGGGCGCCTTGGGCGGCTTGGGGAAGGCGACGTGCGGCGGCGCGGGCATGCGGTCGCGCGGCGTGAGCGCCAGCCAGTCGTGGCGGCCGGGCGCGGCGGGCGCGGGCGGTGCGCCGCGGGCCGCCGCCAGCCGCGCCGCCACCGCGCCCACCGGGCCCCGCGCGGGTGTGTAGTGAGTAGTGTGTGTGGGTACATACCGGGCGCCTTGGGCGGCTTGGGGAAGGCGACGTGCGGCGGCGCGGGCATGCGGTCGCGCGGCGTGAGCGCCAGCCAGTCGTGGCGGCCGGGCGCGGCGGGCGCGGGCGGTGCGCCGCGGGCCGCCGCCAGCCGCGCCGCCACCGCGCCCACCGGGCCCCGCGCGGGTGTGTAGTGAGTAGTGTGTGTGGGTACATACCGGGCGCCTTGGGCGGCTTGGGGAAGGCGACGTGCGGCGGCGCGGGCATGCGGTCGCGCGGCGTGAGCGCCAGCCAGTCGTGGCGGCCGGGCGCGGCGGGCGCGGGCGGTGCGCCGCGGGCCGCCGCCAGCCGCGCCGCCACCGCGCCCACCGGGCCCCGCGCGCGCGCCGCCGCGGCCGCGCCCGCCGCTCCCGAGCCTAGCGCGCCAGCCGCGCGCAGCTCGGCTCCGCCCAGACCGGCCATCGCTATTGAACCTAAACGAAGCACACGAGTAGGTTCATATAAATGTATAAATAAATAAACACTGTCACTGTTGTCGTAAACAATGTTCCGATCGGTGAAGGTAACACTCACACTCGTGTTTGACCTGCGCCAGGTTGATGGGCGAGAAGGGCGAGCGCGCGTAGTGTCGCGGGCGGCGCAGCGCGCGCGTGAGGCGGCGCGCCAGGCGCGTGAAGGGCGAGGCGCGCAGGTAGAAGGCGGCGCGGGTCTTCATGACGGGCCGCGCGCCCTCCCCGCTGCCGTGCGCCGTGGCCACGTGCCGCGCCAGGTGCGCGCGCAGCTTGAACTCCTGCAGGACACGCCTCAGTCGTACGAACGTATATGACACAACATGCTATACAAGGTGAACCAAAACGATATCATTCGATTTTCAAAAAGACACTGCGCGTTTTATAATTTCGTAAATAACCCTCGGAATACCCAGATTTCGGAAGGAACATCTTTTTTTCGGTAATGCTTATTTCTATAATAAAAGTAGAACTATTTTAACAATATTTGATTTGTTTAACCAATGTTTGGCACATTTCGGAAACGCGCCAAAATTTGTGTCCAACGTTGACTTTTGTAGAATACAAAGAACTGTTTAGTTTAAAAATAGAATAAGCATTAGGTGTTTTGTTATATTTTATAAGATATTTAAAAATTAGTTTTAAATTTCGAACGACATTTTGAATTAACGACTTTTACCTATCGTCCGATAAAAGAAGGTCTTGAATACAAATATAATGCATACAATATTAGAGTTTATGCTTGAGAATTAAGGTCTAAAATTAACTAAATTTATTGATACTTTATAACTTCTTTTTGGAATAAATACAAATGGTTTACGTATACTTTCTCGGCCACATAGGCGATATGATTTAGTTTTTGATCCATAATATTATTAATTTCAAAATCAAAAAGTAATTATGAAAAAATATATTGATATTTATAAACATAATTCGTGAGCAAAAGAGGTCATACAATTTTTTTTGGCTCTTATCTATACCACATGCATATCTATTAAACCCGTTGATTTTGAAAATCAAAAAATATTCATTTTCATATTTGCCTTCCAAGTGCACTTGGAAAATTTTACCATGTATAGCACAAATTATTTCATCGACATAGTAAAAATACAAGATTTTTTTATCGAATTTAATAATTTTTGATACTTACACAAAAATGTTAGACATTGAATTAACAGTTTAGACAAACCTCACCTGGTATTAATAAAAAAAGAACAGTTTGCTTTCATTGGAGAAAACAACACATTTGTCCATTCCAAAGATTTTAATCAATGGTCTTCAAATATTTAATCTGGTATCTTCCACGTATGTAACGTAATTATTATTAAATCTTGACAAACATTTGTCAGATCGATCATAAAAAATAAATTGTATAATTTAAAAAAATATTATTTAATTTCAAAATAATTTTGTTCATAAGAAAACAAGTGAAATTTAAAATGGGTTCATTTGCTGTGACTCGAGCAGTCTCGAGTGTTAGCCGGGGCTGAGGTCGGCACCGGGCAGCCGCGGAGCGCAGGCTGAGCGGCGAGGCGAGGGGCGTACCTTGGCGCAGTTGAGGACGGTGCAGCGGTGCGGGCGGTGCGACACGGACAGCGCGGTGTCCTCGCCCTCCCCGCGCGGGCCCTTCGCGGCCTCCACTTCGGTCTCGCCGAACACGCCAGCGGTCTGTTGCAAAACATATCTTTGAATCATCGGACTTCAAATAGTACGTACACATATATCGTCTTATACGAAAGTGTATACATATACACTGGCCTGTTGGTCTAGTGGATAGTGACCCTGACTGCTAAACCGGAGATCGTGGGCTCGATTCCCACCCTGGACAAATCTTTGTGTGATGAGCATAATCATTTGTTCTCTGTCTGGGTGTAATTTATCTATATTATGTACGTTTTTAGAAATATGTAAGTATGTTTATTAGTTGTCTGGTTACCATAATACAGGCTCTGCCTAGTCTGGGATCAGATGACCGTGTGTGAGTTGTCCCAATTTACATACCATTATATATATATATATACATATAGACCATTAAAAAGTTCACAAGCACCAAAATATTGTGTAATCTACGCATAAAAAGCAGTCAAATTGACAACCTGCTTTTATGAAGTCTACCAAAACGTGATTACACATTCATATCAAGCACTAGACTTATACAAGTTTACTTTCCAATATGATATAATAATAAATAATTAGTGAGTACTGTTATAATTTAAATAAATAAGTAGGGGTATGACTTCGATTCTTACCTTAACCTTGAGGCCTCCATATTTTTTCCAGTACTGCCAACATGTGCCGCATAGTCTGTACTGTAAATGCTGCGGGCCCCATGTGTACCACTGGTTTGAATTTGTCACTGCAAACAAAACAATTGTTTTAGTAAACGATAACAGTAACATATACAATAAAAATAGTACTTAGGTATAGGTAACCAAAGTTGATTTTTGTTTAGAAGTGTGTATATCTATTATTGGTATTTGTATGAAGCTCCGACTTATTTTATATGACTATTCACTTATTTTATTCTTATTGTATAATACCTAGAATTTTCATATTACAAGTACTTAGTATAATTTGCATATACGAATACATTATATTGTCTACTTCACACTACTAACATTCTGTAGGCTACAAAATGGTTAGTGTATTTTATCTTGTCATATGTCAATAAGACGGCACCTACTGTACAGTGCTGTTGCTACCATTACATACACTGAGTGAAAACATCTGCAGACCATACAAATATTAATCAGCGGCTGGGATTCATGTATGAGTAGTATGTCGTTGTATATCCTATAAAATTAATCTTTAGACCTATTGCACTGACCATTAGCAAGGTAAAGCGGAGTGTCTGTTTTCATCTGAGTGATTTCTTATCGTCGTGTCGGTTATTTGTGGAACCCTGGCAAACGTGTTGATCTATCGAATTCATTGAGACCGGTTAAACAGTAAAACCGTGGAAATGAGGAAAGAATTACATTTCGTATGCATGGTGTTGGTTAAATGATGCCCGTAATGAACGGGAGGCGTGCTTAGCGCCTAAAGCCTGTTAACTTCTCTGACAAGGTTTGAATTTAATTTCGTGCTGGGAAATTGTTTTTTATTTGTACATAGATTTACAAGAACTTTAATAAAAAACTGATGTTAAACAGTCACATTATGTTACAAGACTATTTGTATTCATAGTTATTTTATTATTCTAAACCGGGATGTTACATAATTAATTTTTTAAATGTAATAGAGTAGTTAAGATGCGCATGTCATACAGCAGTTGGCGGAATTATGTGAGTTTGGTCGGTAGGAGTCGACATAACCCGCTCGTATCCACCGTTGAGGGCCGGTAGTCATGAGGATAGGCGTGACTTTACGTATGTAATTGGTTTTTGTACCATTGACATGAAATAAATAGGTGAGTAGTGAACCTTGGCAGGAGGCGCACAGCTGGCCGGCGCTGACGGTGGCGGTGCCGTTGGTGCCCCCGTTGAGCACGGCGGGCGCCGCCTTGCCGCTGCTGCTGTTGCTCGTTATTAGCGCGGGGTTGGGCTTGTTGCTGCAATGGACGTGGCTTATTAATCGATTTGTTACACATTAATTACACTGTTGACTAACATTGCAATAAAGCTTAGAGCCGAAAAATTACGATAAATTAATTTATTCTCTTTTCGTGTAGATTTGTATAATTCAACGAAAAGTACTGTTTTACACAAATCTTAATACAGATCAAAAGATTAATAATGATATTTTTAAGTTAGTTTTTAATTAATATCGACAAGCCAAAAGCTCAATAGACATCATATATACGACTACTATTTATATATCGATATACGCAAAGCATCACATGGATAATTGTATTTTATAAAAACACTGAGTCGGGCCAACAATTAAGCTTGCTGCAATGAAGAATATTGTATTCAAATCCCTCATATCAAGTTTTGAATCGAGAAAGTGAGGAAGCGTTGTATAAGATAATGTATTAATGTTATAATAAGGGTCCTCAGTATTTCTACAACATACTCACAGCAATAGTATCTAATCAAGGACATATAACACATCGATATGTAATATTATGGCATCGTGTGGTACAAACACTCACTAGTTGGGAATGTACACTTGTTTCAGCTTGGACTCCGCCTCCACCGCTTTGACGCGCTTCTGTTGCACGTAGCGGTCCGTCGTCTTCCACATGTAGTAGTACTCCACAAGGTTTTTTAGCGTCTTCCATGGCAACTGTACAAAGTAATACAAACATTTTAATTGTAAATTATGTTGACATTGGTTCAAAGATATTGATTTTCATATTATAATTTAAAGTACATTTGTATTTTATGGTTTACGAGCAGAGCGATGGACATACATGTGTATTGAGATAAATAAATTAATTTTCTTAAAACGTTAAATTTAACAGGATATGTCCTTTTGGAATTATTCGATAAAGCTGTTAAAATATACTTTTTTTTTTTTAGTTAGTTTATACATGTCATGTCTATAATATGTATTGTATACACTATAGATATAGTACTTTCTAGTCATTTTCTCTGTCTGGCCTTTAATTATAAAAAGTCGTGCCCACTTTTCGGTAAGCGGGTTTAATTCATCTCCTAGATATACATAGAGAGACAAGAGTATAAATGAAGCGGAGTACTCACAAAGTCCTGCCGTATATCGGCGAAGTCCTTGCCGTACTTGTCGAGCGCCTCCTCGAAGAGGTTGGCCTCGGAGGCGGACCACTCCTCCATCTCGTCGCGGCACAGCACGGGCCCCGAGGCCGGCACCAGCGAGGACAGCGCCGCCTCTATGCTGTAGCCCGACTTGTGCAGCGTGTCCATGGCGTGGAACTGCGGGGCGGAGCGATATAGCGATAAAGATATATTTATTGCATAACTGCGTACATGAGGTCTTATTTTCCATCAATAGTTTTGGCATCAACACTACTCATATCGGATATGCAATAAATATTTAATTAAGTATCCGAAGAATTCACATATCCACTAAAATAATATTAAAAAAGAATACTACATACATACATAACATCACGCCTGTATTCCCTTTGTTTTTTTGTATGGTAGGCAGAGGTGAACATATAGTACACCCACATTGCGCCAGTTATGTTGTAAGTCCCAATGTAATAGGGGGCGAGCCTATTGCCATCAACCGGGCACAAATCCAGACTCCGTGCTGCTACTGAGAATTACCTATCTAATGGAAAACTCAGTAACACTTTGCCCGACCCGGGATTTGAACCAAGGACCTCTTGCTCAGCAGTCGCGCTTAGCGACCACTACACCAACGACGCAGCATTAAAAAGGAATGCTGACCGTTAACTTAACTTTTTGAATTCCATTCTATTCCAAAGTGTTACGTAACTAGTAAAGCACCTATAATGGTTCTACAGTAAAAAAAACACTTATTAATAAAAATTAATAGCCTAGTATCAGAAAAAGCGACGATATCCGTGTGTAAACACAGTCGCTCAGAGTTCTTTTTACGCGACGGGAATATTACTCTCATACTCGGGCAACAAGTGGGAAATATACATTCATTTTATAATGACAAGTTAGACGTAAAACAAATATTGAAAGACGATGGCTCAATAGGTAAGTGGTCTGCTGTGCTGTGGATTGCGGGTTCAATACATAAAACAAATATTTGTGTAGTAAGTTTGTTTTTTGTAGCTCTGTGATATGGATCCACAATATAGGTAAAATTGCTTATGTATGCATCGTTTTTATAAATTAATGGGTGGTTGATTATGAAAATATAAATCGATACATTATAATGGTACATTTACATTTTGCATATTTGTTAGTCCGATTGACTACTCAATAGAAGTTATTTGTAACCCATCCATTTAAATAGCGATAACCATTATAACATAATTAATTTAGTATATTAGATATATATAGTCTTTGCTTGTAATAACTAAGTAAGTAAGTACTAAGTAGCGAGGCCACATACGAGTGTGATGTCGCGGCTGGCGGCGGCGGCGGACATGTGCAGCGAGGGCTGCTTGACGCTGGAGGAGCAGTCGAGCGCGCGCGCGAAGGTGCCGACGGAGCGGGACACCACCAGGAACTGGTCGATCTGCCGGTCCGTCAGCCCGTGCTCCGGCGTCCACACCAGCGTCTCTAGCTCTTCACTGTTGCGTGGGTCCTCTTCGCCTGTAAATATATGCACTATTAAGATGCAAAAAATACTATCCACGTTATTTAACGTACTAAGACAGATTTTGTCTTCGTGGTGGTTAAAAGTTTCCTTGTATAATTTTAAATGAGGCAGAATCAAACTTAATTACAATATATAGTTGAAAGTGTGACATAAACCAAAACATTAAAATTAATGGTAATAATAATAATGAACACGTACCTTCTTTTAATAAATTAGTTACTTCAGTCTGATATCTACTTCCAACTCTGATTTCTCCCTTATCTGCTAATAAAGTCTTTTGTGAAGGATCAAATACTAAACAATAAAAAAATGCGTCCTGAAACAAAAAGAGAAAATGTTGTCAAGATGTGTACAATACTTAATATTAAATAAAAGTTCAAAAACTCTTAATAAAGGCAGGCAATATTCGTATTAATCATCCGTACTACGTGTAGAAGAAGTAAATAATTATAAGGCACGGATTAAATAAAAAAAACTCATTGTCAACAAGATCAGATTTTCAGAAATAACATTTTTTGGAAATCTTCTTATGTTGTAGCAATATACCGTTATTCCCATTGCCAAATACAGTTAGAAAAACAAAAAAACGATTAGATAAAGATCTTTTCTTTTATTCTCACAATAACTACTTGAGGAGAATAATGTTTAAATTTATATGACACTTAGTTTGCCACTTTAATTATGTATGCATATTATATTATTAGTTATTACATGTTCAGTTTAACTAATTTATTCGTATTTTATGTAGATATTAGAATATATATAACTAAGTTTAAAACCTGTGGTGGTTTAGTTCAGGTGTCAAAATTATCAAATAGTATTTTAATTTAACTACTTAATTACTGTGTTTGAAATTGTTTGGGAAACAGACGACAGTATAATTATGTAAGCATGAAAAAATTCTCTCTCATTCTCTCTAAGCAATATTGTGTTGTGAACTAGTTACCACTACGTCTACTGACTTGTCTCAAAGTATTTAAGAAGAACTAAACCTAAAATAGTATCTTGTAAGATTAATTATAAGATGTATTAGTATTGTTGTTAGGTATTTATATTTTAAATGTTTGTCAGACATGAGTAATGACGTCACATTAGGGCGTGACATTTCCTAATTGAGATTGTCCGCGGCTGTGTGACCTAACCTTTAAATTAAATGTGATGAGTACCTACTCATTAGTCATCATGCACATCTATAGGGTTATTTATATTAGTACATTATTTTAATATGTCATTACTTAATTTGGTGGTACTGAACGTACTTGTTTAAATATTAATTACTGGAGAACATTGATAATGAAACAATATGAATTCCCACGCGGCGACGCTGATTAGTAAACGAATTAAAGTAATATTATGTAGAATATTATGTTTGTATCAGCTGTAAATCTTCCCACGTAACTTGTAGAACAGGCGTGGGCTTCTGGTCATGTGTGAGCTCTTTTACATTAATAGTTATGCTGTTAATTTCACTGCACATTATTAAGGTACTCTTTCGCGAAGTAAAAACACAATTATTTCGTTTTGTTAAATTAATAATAAAATTTTGGTCAATGCGAGTCAGGCTATCGCGATAAGGTTCTGTACAAAATTTGGATTTTTCTGATCCTTTTTGACAAAAATACCCAAAATAATCACAACTACCAATATGACTTTTTTGGTGCCATTTTAGCATGTTGCCCATGCTAAGCTTGAATCTAAATTGATAAAGGAAATTTGAAAAATGATGGACACGAGCGGGATTCGAACCCGCGACCTTCGCCGATCCGTGGCGCTGCTCTAACCAACGGATCGGCGAAGGTCGCGGGTTCGAATCCCGCTCGTGTCCATCATTTTTCAAATTTCCTTTATCAATTTAGACAACTACCAATGTTCAACACTATACCCTTTCTTATAATTTTAAGGTATGGGTTCGATCTAGTTTCAATAAATTTAACGTGCCATGTATACAAGAGATTACACATTCACATAAATGTTATTACCATAAACTATCGTATAAAATTACAAGAATTTAATGAACCCTAAAAACGGTTAAGTATACTTAGACCGCACTTTTGAAGATGACCACATGTGGTTGCATTAAGTTCTGAGTTCCTTCTTCAGCGCTGTATTATGCCCTCCACTAAATCATGTCATATCTTTTGTCTACTTTTATACTATATTAAGTAATGTTAATTAACTTTCTGAACTAAAACGCAGATTTTCAACGATATCACCTAATAAAACAAAAAAATAAAAGTATAAAATAGCTAGTAAGTTTGCTTTAAAATGAACTGAACATACTGAGATAACCCTTCCGGGTGATTTACAGTAGAAGGGACCAAAAATATTAAAAATTTCTGCAAAAATTAAAAGTTTCGAGTCAAGCTGCAAAATAGCGTTACAGTTTAAAGAAAATAATAGTTACTGTGAAGTCTCCTATAAAAATGGTAATGTCTGATTGTAAATCTCAAAACCTATTACTGGTACGGCACACAATCCAGGTCGATGGTAGGGGCGGATTTGTTTAGTATTTCTTACTGCGGGTCAGCTACGTTTGCTTCGTGCTCGACTTTATCTACAACGATATTATTATGGTGCTACCAATAAAGTTGGTGGCACTACTGATACAGTAATAGGGGGAATAAGTTTTACAGCTAAAGGGTTTTATATTAAATGTATATCCAAAAAGGCCTAATTTTCTTAATGCCTTTTATACAATAAATAATTCTAAGAATGATAGCAACAGGTAATTTCAGTTTAGCAAGTGACCGTAGTACGTTTTTACCTGAATTCAGTTACTTGCAAGAATACCATAATCAATTTCACGTTAAACATTTGTATGGCAACAGAAACTACAATTTATAACCGTTAGGAGGATAATGAACATAAAAACCGATTAGTAACGCACGCTGTCCTAGGTACACTCTACGAAATGATATATTTTTTAAAGATTCGACTCCTGGTCATAATTGAATAAAATGACCACATAGGTGCGGTTTAAAATTCTACATAACTATTACTGCGCGATCGTTTATTTTTTGGGAATTTTGTATCGTTTGTTAACCAGGATTGAAAACTTATAATGAGGTTATTGATAATCTCTACCTATGTTAGGAGTGAGACCTGGGCATCAGTCGAGTGGTACTGGTATGGTATGTATGTGTATTGCGTGACGCGTGTGTGTGGTTCTTCCGTGGCCGGTACATACTCACATCCTTATTGAGATAGCTGAGCAGCGACTCCGTCTCGTTGAGCAACGTGACGGTGCACTTGCCGCGGATGTGTGTTGCCGGCAGGGTCTCCACGTGCCGTGATAAGAACAGCTCGCGGTGTTTCGCCTGGTGCCGCTGTTTGGGCGCCAGGCCGTCCGTGCCTGGCAACTCGCTAGATTCCTCCTCCATCGCCGCTGAAACATACATTGAGATCATGTTACTTTGATCGGGAGTTTGTTTTATGTGAGTATTGCATTGATATATAGGCATTCGGGGCTTAGAAGCTGTTGCAAATTCAAATTTGTAACTACAGAGCCAATAGGTCAGTAATTGACCTTTCTCATGAAATTTAGAACTATCTGAAGACGTAAAGAAAACGGAACAGGAGAATCACAGATAATAATATGCTACATAAACATTAAAATAAGGCGGGTGTCCAGAATCGACGGGGGCCGAAATGGTAAGATGACAAACAAGAAATAATCAACACGATTTTAATCAACTTGTTGCCATCTTAATATTCGGAGCCTACAAGCGGTAGCTCATTTATTTATATAAATAGCACTAATGGCTACAACATCAAGATATATTTACTATTCCTTTTAACTACTAAATCATCAAATTTATAATCAGTCGTAACGTTTCATCAATATTGTTATCATCCTAACTTTTCCCTTAAAGAGCTGGCATAGTTTTACATCGCAAAATATATTAATCCGACAAATATTGCGAAGTATTTTCTTTCTACGTATTTTAATTATCACGAAGGTTAAATTTAATTCTCACAGAATTTGCATAGTTGCAAGGTTATGAGATGTCAGTGGTTACATAAACATTCGATTTTAATTATATACTTCGTAATCTTTTAAGACATTTTATAAATAACATATTTGTATTAAAAAACTATTACTATCATTGTTACAAATAAAATCAATGATAGGCGCGCGCGCAAGTCGTTCTGAGTAGGTTCGTAGTCGCTGTGTCACACTAAACACCAGTTGTAATTGTAAGTACGTACGCAAAGTGCAGTTGCAATCAACGTTACAGTTTCGCAAGACATCATCTCGTATTTATTAACATCTAAGTTGTGTACTGACTATGAATCACCGCGTCACATCGACGAGTGTCGAGAGCGGTCGAGCGGTGCGCTAGTATGATTTTCGTAAGAGCGGAAACATGGTTGCCTTGCGCGGACCGATGCATTTGGATTACAGTGTGAGGGGGACCTTTATACGGACAATAGGTACTGCTAATCTCTTTAATATCTATGATGTGCATCACAACTGAATCACCTCACATTTATCGATATGGAGCAACGGGATGGTTTATAGTTTACATTGCAAAGTTTATACGACAGCTTTATTCACTGTCAGATCAGAAAGGGCTCGGACCTCATCTGACGTGGTTTGGAGTACAAACGTCCGCAGGTCGAGCAGCCGCCGGCGGCTAGTGGGAGACAGGTGCGTTGCAAAACGTGTCGACGTCAACTTATGATTTTTATGCGCCGATGTACCGACCGCCATTACGACACGCGTCGTACGCGTATCACACAACATGTCAGCCATTCTGTTTATTCATATTAAATAAGTGTTCCGCAAAGCGAGACTTGTTTTTTAGTTATTGGACAATAAATATCGTCCATTTACCCATCCCGAAGACCTTGAGTAACTGAAAGAATGCTTTTACACACCTGTCTTTCGTTTTAAAATAAAGCAGCATTTTTATTTTCATTTATTACCTGTTCGTAAACCTCCGGACTTTTGAACTTAAATTGCTACTGACCTTTAAAATTCAAAGCAATACAATATTATTTTAAGCGAAACATGTAACCAGACTTTAACGGACACAGTTACGTTTTATATAATACTTAATGGAGAAGTTATAACTTGATATCCAAAAAAGTATACTTAACATTATCAATAGGCTATTGTTCACTGTTTCAAATCTCGGACTCCCCAAATAGCCGTAACTCTAAATACATTTGTACGTAAAAGTCATTCAAAAGTGGAGTTGCCAGCTACTTTTGTTTTTCTATAACATTGTGAAGTAAAACAGGGCGTTGTCGAAGGTAAACACAAGGGACAACCGTCCCCGCGGGCAGACAAAAGCGCGACCCCTGCGGCCCAAAGTCACCCGGTATTGCGTGGCGTCACGCGCCAAGATTTCTTTAATACCCAACAAATATGCCATATTATACTTATTAATTAGTGCAATTTATTAATACATCATTAAACTCACCACCTACATAGACATATGTATATGAAAAGCTTTGTTTTCTGTTGAGACGAATCTCACACGACGCGTGTGTTGGTTAGGGGCGGGAGCTCTGGGGTGGGATCCTATCGGCTACTTATTATTACCACGCAGACACTAGGCTAATCACACATGAGTAATAATAAAAGCCGTGTTTGGTGAACAAAACCATTTTAGAGCTTAATGGGGTGTGTATTACTCGGCAGATGTCGCATTTTGTAAGCACAAAGGTCCGATCAACGTGGGGCCGTGAAGAATGCCATTGTAGGAAAAGCAATAAAAGTAAGTTTTTAATAATCGGAATTGCGATTCCCTGTAAACTCATTATTGGTATTAATAAGCTGAATGAATAAAATAGTCCAAGGAAGGGGAAGACGTTAAAACAAGCGGGCGAATTTAATTCCGTCGCCAATACGAGATGAGAGCGGTGTGGGGCAAAAAGTGGAAATGCGATTGTTTCGTTCTCCACCAAGAGCAATGGGTAGTGTGTCGCTCTCCTTGTTTACGGGACATCGATGCTCCTTCTAAAATATAGCTGGATTATACGATTAATATGTGCATTATGTTGCGATATGTTATTGTGCATAATTTGCCAGGGAATTACGACTGTAAGAATGTAATAATCTATATTCGATGCAACTGACTCGTTAAGTTCGAAAGTTCGTCTTGATTGAGCAAATCAGAAAATTACATTAAGAATGCGTAGGATACAAAATTAAATCTTTAAGAACTTCTTAATACTACAAGAAGGTGGCAAGTTGATCACATTAAGCTTTTTCATCGATACGATACAATGTTTTGCTGACACAGATAGGCATCACTAGCGCGTCGCGGCGTCGGCAGCGAGGGCCCGCCATTTACCGCGACGCCCCGGCCCGGGGGCGGCCGCCGAATTGCGGGGGATTTACTTTATGATAATTATTTCGATTGCGATCGTGAGGAAAGAGCCAAGGCGCACTCGAACTGATCTCGAGACGACCGATGCGAGGAGGATGGAGGAGCCCGTAAAAATCACAGCTTAACAGCGAACCACTTTTTACCGCCGACGAGCAATTGGCAGTGATTGGTTGAAATTAGAAAGCAATGTAAAGATTCCAATTACGAGTCTCGCAGAGGGGTGGTTTTGATTAAATATAAAGCTTTTTCAATACATAACCCAAGCTTAATAGCATAACGCATTAAAAGATGCCATAAGATCAGCAATTGTTGTAAGCTTTACAAATTGGTTATGCGTATTTTATACTAGCTATCTGATCAGAGTTCATGATTATGATATTTTATTTTCAGATCAGAGATTGTCATTTAACACTTTCTGCAATAACGAAATAAATATATATCCGCTTCTTATTATCGTATACATAATGCAAACACTTAACATTGGTGGAACATTTGGTCTTATAAACCGATATCGGATTCGAGATTCAAGGGATCAATTTTTCCAAAATATAATGTATGTATAGTTTATAAGGTTTATATTGTTACAAAAATGTATGTAGTTACGTTAGTCTATGTTATGCTGCTTATGCATTTTGTCATAACATTCCTAGAAGTAAATGGAATGCGGAATGACGACAGACAACATGCGAGTCGCATGAATACAAAACAGTTATGATAGTCATACTCATCAGAGTAACAGTAACGTTTTTAGCAGATTAAAATAAATCGTCTAGCTCTACATTTCTTGTAATATTGTATATATTATGGTAATTGAAAAGAAACGTGTACTGCCGTCTTAATTAAAAAAGGCACAACTAACATTTCTCTCGAAATTGAGTTATATACATATTCGCCTGATTTTTTGTGTATTTTTAGCAACAAATTAAACAGATATAGCATAAGCTTAAAGGGAACAACTGCACCATTTCATAAACGAAAAATACTTTAAACTGTATTTTCTCAATATTTACAAAATGTTAGTTGTGCCCTTTTTAATAAAGACGGCAGTGTAATTTAACTTGCTTCACTTTACTGATTGTCTGCAGAAGCCTGAACTAAATTTAAAGAAGAAATACTGTATTTTATGTCAATTTCGAGACTTCATTGTATATCTTTTATGTCCCAATGTATGGATAAATAATTTAATAGGTCAGCGCAAAGGTAACATAAGTTAGAAATCTGTAATTTCTAACGAAACTTCGTAGCTTTAACTTTATTACTGCGGCAGCTTCGTTTTTCCCAAAGTTTTAAATTTGCCAGAAGAGATAGTGGTCAGAATAAGAAAAACTTCTTTTATAAAACTTGTGCCTTCAGGAGAAAATTAGGTCTGTTTTGGGTTGTTGTTGGAAAAGGCGATGTCATAACATATTGATGCACAGTACGGTTAGATACACGTTCATATTACATGAATATGTGATATGAACCGTGGTTAGAGACTATTCGTGTCACTCCCTCACAATATTGGGTAAAAATGTTCAGTTTATGTATAAATTAAGTTGAGATCTTAGGTATGCATACAAAAAGCTTTTTTAAGTATGTATTTCAGGTAGGTCGCTGCGTACCGAACGTGAATTATCTATGGCTTATCTAATCTTGGTACCACGATGTCATTCCGAATGAAATATTGAAGACTGGGACGTTGTTTGGTGTGGGTTATAATATTTTAAGCGAACAGAAGATGTAACCAAGTCAGTAAACCATGAAGGATAGGAAATTTTTAAATATTCTCTCTGGCGGCGATTTATAGCTTTCTTGAGCTTTTATGACCTTTTTACAGTGGTCATGACTTCTCCAGTTTATGCAAGCAGAATAATGTTATGAATTATGAACTTTAAGATTGCTGTGCCCGTTGATGGAGTGGACCCGTTTGGCAATTTAATATCATAGGATTATGGATCTACACGCGTCACTACGCAACTAATTAAAGCGTAGGCAAAGAGAAAATGGCAATCTGTGGAGTCCTCCCCCCGCTAGTGGGGGGGGGGGTGTCGGTTACGTGTGCCCCCTTGGGGTGGTCGGGTGTATGGTTTTTCTGCTCGGGCATCCTTTGCTTACTTATTGATCCAGTCAAATGTGTGGAGGTGGCGCGGTGGGTGGCGCGCCCGGCCCCGCGCCCCCCCGAAGGGGGTACGTCCAAATAAATCTGCCCGCCCGCGAAACACCGCAGTGACAACAGCGGCGGCCGGTAAGATGCGGTCGCACTGTCTCTATCCGTTCACGACGAGGGAAGCCATCGATGCCGGCAAATGACATCAACCATTTCTTCCAACTCAAACATAAAAATAGCAAGAGCCATTTTAATTGGAATGATTTACATCGGAAGGTGGCGGGCGCGACCTTTGAAACAGGCATGCGCGTGACCGCTGAACGTACCTAGAATCCTCGACGCCTCTGCTCGTCTCACAGGGGGGTCAATGACGCTCGTTTCCAAACAACAGATATCACATACATATCTAATAAGTATTCCTGCTTTTACACGGTATACTTACGAAAACAACTTATTGAACTGTATTTGATTAAAGCTTTTTCGTCCGAGATTATTAAATAAACAAACAACATGATATCTTCAAAAGTAAATAGCTTTGAAGTGATGATTAATAAATAGAGAATTGCTAATGTGAAGATAACGAGCCGATGATGTGACATTATCTTAGTGGGGCACAGGATGAGATTGTTCATGTCACACAGTAGGTATGAAGTTCATGCCAACAATGACTCGTGATTATTAACATATGCATTATGATAAAGATTTCACAGAACCAGTCGACGTACATTATCGACCATGATTTGATATTAAAACCTTATAACATTATTTGAGTAACATCAAATTGTAACCACAATACTAAACTTTGTGTATGCAAATTATATATGCATATGTTTAGGAGCTTGTGGAGATGAAGGCTTTCTTAAAAGCTTTCATTACAACCTGAACGAGCAGAATTTTTCACCATGCAGTGCACATGCACTATAACCATGATCACACATAAACATGTCCAACAATATTGATTCATAAAAACACAAATAATACGACTTTCAAACATACTTCAAGTTTTGGTGGCGAAAGTAAGCAAAAGTTATCGATGTTTAGATAGACAAAAAAAGGAAAAAATTAAACAATTGTTTCAAGTAATACAAAAGGATAAAAATGAAATGATCTAGACAAGACGGGATTTGTAGACCGTTTTATCGAAGATTGCATTTCGAAGAGACTGCTTAGTTTAATACTTATCCTTCCACAAAATATTGGTGTTAATATACGAGGTAGTTGCTAATGGTAGGACTGATTAAGAGCATATATTTTATTTTTATTGGTCAAAAAATAAAAGCTCTTAAAAATATTCGAAGCAATAAAGACGATTTGAAGCAACAATAGTTAATTAATAAGTTAATATTTTGTATTGAAAGATATGACGTACTTCTAGGAAAAGCGCTTAATCTGGCATCACCAGAAACCGGGAGGTTAAGCCATGTTAAAAAAACTTTGAGACACTCATTTGGCAATAAGTTTCAATAACATTCAAAACTTGAGAGAGACAAGATTTGAATTGTAGAAATATCATATTGACCACTCAATATCCATATTTGCCTTTGTTTTCCTTGCTTCGACGCGGTGGTTGCAACATTAGTGCGTCGGCTTCTCTAAGACACGTGCAACGGGCAATAAAATGTTTAAATATTACAATTGTGCATATGTAACGACGGGTTTCCAATGTTTCTATCCCACCTTTGCAAGCATTCACCACAATAACAAATTTCCCTAGTGGAATTCCAACATGAGCGGTATAAGGCAAAAGCTTTAGTAGGCTTAAGATATTTCTCCTCCATACATAGCTCTGGGGCAGTTCTAGAAATAGGGAAGTCTAGTCTCCACATAATTGATGGATGGGATAAGTCGACAAGACTAATTGAAAAGTTCGAGTTCTATTATCTGGCAAACCCATGAGAATCAGATCAGTTTTTTAATATAAGAGCCTAATAAACGTTATCAACGGCCACCAAACACTTATTCTATTACTCTCAAATCGTCATTCCCATTCGTAGTTTTTACAACGCTTAATAGTTCAGGTATCGTTAACGTTACTGGTGCGCTTTAAAAACCAGTTTAAAAAAAAACGATTAGAAAAAACTTCAAACAAGTAAGACGGTGTATTTGAATATGTTTTTGAGTTTTAAAAGGAGAATAGAGTGATACTGATATATACCGTTATACGGGACCGTCACCAGTTTCTGTGTAATGAGTGTATCACTGAATTGTAAACGCAAAAATTTTGCGAGGCAAATGTTTGTAGCGGCGGCGGTGTCGGCGGGCGGTGTGGAGCGTTGGACATTTTACCGATGAATATTGCATAAATATATTTTGTCTCGAAACGGTTGGACATGTGTTGATTCGAACTACCTATGTATTATGTTTTATTTATGCTGCCGCGGGACGTCAGATCTATTATGATTTTTTTCAGCTAAAGCCCGTTTCAATATCTAAAACAGTCGCAAATAGAATTACAAAATACCGTTACTGCTCATTTAAATCTGTTTGTGTTGAGTTATCAATGCTATCTACAGTAATCGTTTATATTGCTAATGCTTTGTATTTTCAGTTTTGATTTCGTCTGGAGCGACGAGTTTCTTTTCTATTTTCGAGGATTGTGTTTTCTTTTTCTTTTCTGTATATTTTCTTCATCTTCTTTTTTTATTTTATAGTATCACTTCTTTTATAATTGCCATAATTCCGAAGCTTTGCAAACTTAATATCGATTGAATAAGCGCAGGTAATTACATTTGGCCAATCAAGAGTCTTTAAAAAAGTTTTCCACCTTCACATGTTAGTGCTCAACTTAAGCTTATAGTAGCAATCTACGGTAAAAAGATTGTACCGAGTCATGGCTGGGCCAAGAAACAAGTTAAGTACGTAAATCAAGCTAAATGTCTCGAGCGTTTTGAATAAATGACTCTCTTAACGAGATCTCATTTATTTAAAACAAAAAATTAAATCGTTCCATTGTCCAATATTGTAGAAACGAAACATGTAGTTTTAAGTGGAACAGAATGGACTTGTCTCGGTTTTTAACCTAGAATAGGAACAAAACACCAGTCGTGCGCGAGTTTTAATCCCACTCCAAGGGTTCCGTAGTAAACTTAAGCACGAATTCAGAATCTTTATCATACTGAAAACTACTTTCTCACTTTCTGCAGTTAGTTTCCAATAAAGATATTAAATAAAAGACAATGATCAGATTTAAAATTGCAGAACATAGGTGTTTTAATTTTTAGCCATGCGATTTAGATACTTATCTACTTTTGAAGAGTTAAAAAACCATCATGAGTTTTGATGTTGAACAATGAACATATGAAGGCAAACAAACATAATTCAGGATCTTTTATAATTTTGATTGTGTTATCAGGTTTTCGGCAAAGATAGCTCTTGTGACATGTTGTTGGGACATAGAGAAACATTCCCTTTCCAGTGGTACCGAGCACCTTTCAACAACAGATTACTTGTTGAGCCGCAGATGAAGGACAGCTAATCTGTTAACACTCAAAGATGCTTTCTAAGACCCTTTGTATACCACCGGTATCAACTGACGATTAAGACTTAAGTCTGTAACTCAGGTCCTAACACAATCAATTTAATTTTTTCCTTTTGCCAAGCCGATGGGTCAGAGCATTAGATCGTATTTATTGATTAGTCTTCAATACAACCTACAACCAAAATTTTAAGGATAATTTACATGCAAACCAGTTTGACTAAGACGTCAGTGCATGTGGACCTGAATCTGAATTGCACAACAATGTAAGTACGTTGATCTGCGCGCGCGCAGCGTTGTTGCAACGTCATCTACTCGTAGTAGGCCTCATACTACGGCTCAGTACGAGAAGCAAGTTTATATTATTGCAATGTATCATACAACGTCTTATTATAATACAATTTATTCAGAAATATATGCAGCGTTATTCTTATTTTACTAAAATGCGGCTTACTTACAATTTTGAACAAGTGCTTTTGAATGTGTAATGTCTCATGTAAACGTTTAAAGTTTTGCACTGTCATCAAGGCGTAAAGTAGTGCTTCTGCCATTTAAGTTATTATGGAACTATAATGGCGGGCTTATCGTGTGTTCAGTGACATGGTTGCTATTATTGATGTCGATTGTCAACCGTCGATCACGCTTGTCGCGGTCGGCGTTGGGTTTGGAGTGGTAATGTGGTAAGAGTGTAATGAGAGGGTCGGTCGGTCCTGTGTGGCGCCGCACGGTGTGGCGCGCGGCCGGCCGGTGCGGGGCGGGAGGGCGCGCGGAAGGAATGCGTCGTTTTCGCATCGGGAGAAACGAATGCGTTTAAGCGTCGCGGGTATACAATGGCGGCGTGACGAGATCCGGTTCGCGGGCCGCGCGGGGGCAGGGGACGGGGGCTCTAATCGATAGCCGGCGAGCGACGGCCGGGCGACTGCGGCGCATAGGTGACAGCTCGGGCCCAATCAAATTACCGGCCGTGGAGGAGAACTGCAGTGCCACGCACGCCGGAGAAACGCCGCCGCCACCGCCTGCGCCGGCCCCGCGTTCCGCCGCCGAAACTGCACCGACGAGCATCTATTGTCCGATACACCACCACCTCACATACGTTCGCCTATGCAACACATTGACGGATAGTCGTCACTTATCACGTCGCCCGATATGCGAGACCCACCCCCTAACCCCCCACTTTGCACCGGGTGCAATTTGTACACGAGCTAGGTAAAATAAGCCATGTGTGAGTTAAAGGTGCGGTATATATGTTAGCGTTGCAGCGTTAATGTGTTTATGAGCAAATCTATAACTTGAGGTTTTATGATAAAATAAGTGCTTGCAACATCTTTAGACATAGTCAGTAAAGTCTTCCAAGCTTTATGGTGCGGTATTGTCATATATTACAGACCTATCCCAGGGAAAAATAAAAAACATTTGAAATTCAGCAAATTTTTGTCAACATTTAAGAAGATCAGCGAAATATGTCAACTAAATGGTTACGAGTCTAACGCTTACGCACGTGGCTAGTAATGACCGACAATGTAAACAGTTTGGAAAATGTTAACAAGGAGTAAAAAATCAGTCAAATAGCAACAAAAATGGATGAGTCGCTCTGTAGGTCGAGAAGTTCAGTATAACGCAAAGGGGGACAAGGTTTTCATCAAAATCACATAACATAGGTTTTATTATATGACCTTGTGATAGTTAACAAAACCAGATAGAGGAACAAGAAAACAAAATGTTGTTTCATCTTATTTAAAACATGGATTATTTTTACGGTATGTACGAATTCTACAACGGTTTGGTGTTGAATCTTGGTAAGTTAAGCATCAAATACATCAGCGGATGTAGCGTAAACGACACATCTACAAGTTCCACGACTAAGGATTGGTGTACGCGCATCTAATTATAGGTTATTCCTCCCGCGTACCACACAACAGATCCACGTTGTACCATTAACGACCTGTGCACGAATGTCTACCCTGTACCTACACATAGGCAACGCTTCATATACCACATACGCAGCCGGTGTGTAGAGAAATGTGATGTAACCCGTCACGCATACTGAACTCTGGTCGGTCGCGGTGGTGAAGTACACTCAACAGATATAAAACGGCAGTAAAGGAAATGGTAAGCGTCGTCGCCCAGTAAAAATCAAACTTGACATTGAAAAGGAAATTAAATCAAAACGTTACATAAAAAGATAACGACGCCGTAAAGTTTCCACAGATCGATCGTCCCGTGTCCGACTCGATGAAGCTTATTTCGATGAAGACTGAATAAATGTCGCTTTTATAGGTAGGTAATGAAGTGACCGCCGCAATTAAATCGATGACATCATAGCCTCGATGCGTAGCGTGATGGCAAATAAAAGCACAATTCAATCAACGGGACTACCACACGTTGGTCCAATATACATATGTATAGAGCCTTTATACATGCCTAAGAACTTTATTATTTAGAAAATTTGCTAAATGTATTCTTAAATCTTAGGAACGGATCGTAAAGAGCAGCCACTGTTCACAATTGAATACTAATGTTCCAAAAACAACTTACATAATAATATCATAGATTTTAAATAGCCTAATATAAAAAGGAACATAGAAAGAAAAATTCAATTTCAATACGTTTCAAAATCAAAGAATCTGGTTAACCTTTCAAAATATAAACAAAATCTACTGAATCAAAACTGTAGTAGTATCAATGATTCAAAATAGTAAACTTTTAGCTACACCTTTTGCCTGCAAGTCTACATCAATAAAACTATCGCTAAGCTTTTGAGATCTCAAAAATATTACGTCGCCACGAGATGCAGACGACAAAAGTCTATCGTGCACAGTTTGCCTTGACCCTGACACTGTTGCCAGGTTACAGCTGGAACACAAGTTTGACTCACCTAGCGCAGGGTCGAGGACTGCTTGTGCCGCTTGTTCCTCGCCAACCGGCGTTTTAAGGCATATTTTCTTGAGTTTCATCGCGATTGGTGAGTCTTCCGACTGGGCCACTGCAAAACAAACATACAATGAACATCTTTAGTATATATTTTGTAAAAGTAATTTCAGCACATTTGTTGCGCGTAGAAAGCTGCACAAATAAAACCCTAAACAACCTTACATAAAGTAAACCATCATCACTGATATCAGCATAATATAAGTGGAGCTTTGCTTTACCGTGTGTGCGTGTTATTGACCTAAGTACAGCAATCAATATAAAAACATAAAAATAATTATAAGACCACCATTTATTATCATTAGGTGACATGGTGGCTGGGAACTGGTGTTCAATTCATTATACTAACTGAAATAAAATTTTACGACAATTACATGGAACTATTATTAAATACTAGTCTTCCTACCACAGCAACAGACAGGCAAAGAAAAAATCATATTTAAAATGACGAAACGCAATCGATTTATGACAATATTTTACCTAACTAACAAAATTATGTCTGTTACTTATACTTGCTCTGCAAAACTATAAAATTTATAGTTTTAGGGTATTTTGATGACTGCATTTTAGTTTAATTTTACAGTCCACCTGCAGTTAGGTCTCAGCTGAAGTCCGGTTAGACAATCGTTACCCTACTACAGTTAGTTGCAGGCCAGGTCAATAAACAAAGTGCCTTTGTTTACTGAAACTGAAAAACGATACCTAACTGATAGATTTTGCTTTTTTGTATCACTTTTAAGAGTAGATAGACAATAAAGAGTAATTACTACGTCAATCCTAAACATGAACTTGTTCCTGCAGATTATCGGGATTTTGTCTTACCGGCAGCATCACGTAGCAGAACCTCGACCTATGACTGATCAAATAGAAGCAAATTCTTTACAACCGACATGTTTTGACAAACAAGGCTCCAATTAAAACACAAAAAGTAATTATCTATCACTGCTCAAAAAATGTTCAACCTAAGTCACTTAAATTTTGCTGTAGATATTGAATACTGCGTTTATGGTGGGAACAAACGAATACCAATATGTATAAAACTAAGAAGATGGCAAGTAGAAACAAAAGCTAGTCATCATCATCATCAGCCAGAAGACCGAGTTGAACAAAGGCCTCCCCCTTAGAAGCAAGGTAAAACGAATAGTAAAACCTTCACGGACTTGAGCTTCTTAATCCCTATTTACTTTAATGACTATTCAATAATAACGCCCGAAGTAAAAGTTTAGTCAAACGCATAATCAAACGCTGCTCGGATACGGCCATAAAAAGCTAATGAATGCTATGGAAAAAAGGGTGTATGTATCTAGTGGTCAATTAAGTGTATAGTTAGAATGTGTAACAGTGTGCCAGGGCTCGCTTGTGACCTTGACGGCCCGAGCGTCGGCCACCGGAGACCGGGACGCCGCCGCACCGCGGTCGTCGAGGGCGCGACTCGAGATCCCGGGTAAAGGTGCGCGTACACTGACTACTACCATAATATTACTTATTAGACGGTTTATTGCATTAAAAGAGACTGATGGGTATCCGATGGACTGGTATTCTAGGGATAGAGAAATAGTATTATTGTTGCACAAAATACCCACGAATGCATGTTGTTAGTGCTTTTAGAGGCACTTAAAAAGCACACAAATTCAGATGAGTACATTTGCTTTTTTTATATACAAATCTGCTCCTAGACATTAATATTTTGCTACATGTTTTGATTTCATCAGCTTTTGAACTATCGTTACAATTTCAATATTTCCAAGGTGCCGTGGGAAGTAATCGTGTCGCATTGCCACGTGGTGAACTAAGTGGGCAGTGTGCAAGCGTCACACGTCGTGAGGCGCGATGTCGCTAGTGTGTCGTGGTTACGGCAGGGCAGGTGCAAGCGAGGCTGCACGCTGCGCCGAGCGGAGGCTGCGCCCACCCTTGCCACCCCGCGTCACCCTCACGCCCCCCCGTAACCCTCCCGCGCACGCCATCTTAACAAATCGATAGGATATGACTGTTCTCCACTTCGCGGGTGCGACTTTTGGGCGCGGACTGAATGACCCCTCTTGATTGCGTAACGCAAAGCGCGTGAACAATAGAATCGGGCGAAATTATTCCACCGAGATGTAGCGACGTTTCAAATGTGACAATCCAGCGATGAGGAAAAATCTAAAGTATCATAATCGTACAAACAAACCGCAGGGCTTTTCACCTGTACAAATGTTTGCTCAGCACCTTCCGAACAGGATTCCTTATAAATAACCGTCACGGCATGACTACATACGCGTCATTATTTTAGTCTCAATAAGTGTCAAGGTACTCACTGCAATGCCTTATACGATAAAACATGTTACTTAACTTCACTTGGACAAGTTATTGTTATTAATTAGCTATAAAGAGGTATCAATTAATAAAGATTATAATAACTGCAGCGAGTCAGCCTGAGCCGGGATAGGTAGTAAGGAACAGTTTACATCTTGAGGTTTACGAGGACGTTATGGCCGCATCATTTAACCAATATGGGTAAACAGTGGTGTACAGGGCAATATGCGAAGCTTTATTGTGCTACAATATTGGTCAGCCTCGATTAAACTGAAGTAGTGCAATGGTTTCAGTACAGTTACAGGGTGTTACTAATGTTGTGATGGAGAATGTGTTGTTTACTTTTTGCTGTAGTATTAGAGGCGAGATTGTAAAGAACTGTGGTGAAGGAAAGATTTCGGTGATGTTTAAGAGCCAAGAGCCAAGAACAATTTAGAAGGCCTTAGTTTATCAGCACCCTACCTTGGCCCTCAAATTTTAATATTACTCCGTTATTTTATGTGCGCCTCGCAGACAAAACTCAGACGCATAAACACCGTCCCGAAACGAATATACACTGTTTACCTATGTCTACTCATGTTAATCTAAAATCATCGAGAGCGAAGTCACGGGAGGTCATCCGGTATTTTTACAGAGCAAAGTGTATAAAAACTTTTTATAGATTCAAACTGGAGCATTTATATTCAAGTTTGAACTTATTATGTATAGTCAACGGGCTCCGCACGCTTCAATCTAAATACTGAATATTTTCTTCCCGATCTAAGGTCATGACACAAAATAAGTTTACAGAATGGTGGCCAAGAACGGCCAAGCGAAGCGTAGGCCGACCAGCAGCGAGATGGGTGGACGATATTACAAAGAGCGCAGGGCGCACCTGGATAAGATTGGCACAGGACCGAGGCGGATGGCTTTGTTTAAGGAAGGCTTATACCCAGCAGTGGGATATTGAAGGCTGTGGATGATGATGATGATAACGGTGTACCGTACTTCCTCAATATTTAGATTTACTCATTCTGAAGTATGGGTAAATGAAAATACTGGCAATACCTATTAACAAAAATGCAGATTTATACAACTGTTTTCATTAAACATTAAGCTCTCGTTCAGACTCGGCGGTTACCGCGCGGATATACATAGACGACATATTTATTCACATGATATTGTTTACACGACTTTTTGGTTGGCATTTTTTGCTGCAATTAGAGTTGTTAAACACACCCTCGGGGTTACAGAATCAGACTGCGGTAAGTTTTTAGTTTTTGAGAGCTTTCAAAGTTATCATTCTTTGTCTAAGGGCCGATTTTCCAATCGCCAGATAGTTTTTATCTGTCGAATAACACGATTTGATATGATACCTTCCATACAAAGACTGTCACAATGTTAATTTTAACCTTCGAATATAATTATATTTATCTAATTTAAAATAAAATTGATATAGGTAGTTGAATAGTAAATATCCAAATCGTCGTTTTGTTTTCATCAAGGTAAACAATTAAGCCAAGCTTTCTGTTACAAGTTACGACTGCAACTATGAAATGTTTCATGCCAAACATTTTTGGGACAACCTAAAATTTGAATAAAAATATTGTCCTTTGTTAGTTAGCATTCAATACCATGTTCGTTTACGATTCATCGTGTTTTAGTGAAATGGAATTTTGGTGGTGCCTTTTTCATCAGCAAACAGAATTAATTCAATGAGAAGGTAATCCCAACCGTCCTATAACCCAAGCAGGAATGGGAGTAAACCGCGTGCCGCTCCCGCCATCTCTACTTAAATATTCACGCCCTCTAATGACACGATGTCGGCTCACTTTAACAAGGTTCTAGGTGGCCAACTACCGCGCACACTTGGAACCTTACCAAGCTTAGATACCCGAGCAAAAAGCTTAGATTATCAGACGCCAAAAATGATCCAGTTCAAAATAAGAGATGTAATCCATTCTCTTCTTTCTGAGAGCAAAAGAAATGTGTTTTCGGTTTTTTAATTTAACTTGTACATATTTCAACATTTTAGAATGTTTCTCATACACATTAGGATTATTTTTAGGATTTTCATGTCGAGAGCCTTTACGCTTTTGCAGTCATTGATGAATTTCATAATGGTTATTGATACTGCAACAGTTATTGCAAATAGTCAGACAAAAGCTTCTGGACTATTCCGGTTGTTAAAAATATATGTATAACATAACATCACGCCTGTATTCACCGAAGGGGTAGGCAGAGGTGCACATATAGTACTCCCACATTTCGCCAGTTATGTTTTAGGTCCCAATGTAATAGGGAGCGAGCCTATTGCCATTAACCGGGCACAAGTCCAGACTCCGTTCTGCTAATGAGAATTACCTAATGAAAAAACCCAGTAACACTTTGCCCGACCCGAGATTCGGACCCAGGCCCTCGTGCTCAGCAGTAGCGCGTCATCATCATCATCAGCCAAATACGTCCACTGTTGAACATAGGCCTCCCCGTTTAAGCGGGGGGGTTTGCCATAATCCCCACACTTGGCGAGCGGCTTGGGGATCGCAGTATTGGTGGTAAAGTTACAGAAGACGCTGCTGCCCATCTTCTGAATTTTCCCTTAGTCGCCTCTTACGACACCCACGGGAGGAAAGGGGGTGGTCAATTCTAGGCCGGATACCACACGGCCTCCAGCAGTAGCGCGTAGCGACCACTAAACCAACGAGGCAGTCTAGTCAAATCTATGTATAGTTAAATATTTTGTAAAAACATAATACATCTATGACATATCTGATTATATATTAATAATTGTTGGTCTATGCTTCCCGTTTAATATGATGGCTGAAGCTGTTTAAGCAAGACACCTTAAAAGGCTTTTCTATATTACATTGTTCCATCGTAAGAAACTATGAGTAAGAAAAGAAATTACGACTTATCAATATTTTTATTAAGAAAAAAAATACGCTTATGTTTACCAAATGTTTTCATATCTAAGCTGCCGCCAGCTTTGTATGATTTATATTACAAGGAATAAACTAAGAGGGTTTACTCGTTGTAATAAAGCGGAAACAGTTATGAGTGACAAAGTATGCGAATGAACCGAGTAAATTGTTCTAATGATAATACATATTCATTGGCGTGTCGACTTCTCAGACTTAACGGTTTCAGACTCGGTGACCTACGGTGTCCCGCGACTAATGTATGGATATTAAGAGTACATAACAGTGGAATCACGAGGCTACATTTGACCTTAATAAGGTTAATGAGATGTAGTGACATTTGTGACTATAAACTATGAAGCTTATAATAACTACGGAATGCTATGTGGCTTTTCGCGCGTTTCGGTGATAATCTTGAAACTATTATATTACTACAGAAATTAACACTTACACGACGTTGTTTTAGTTATGCTCATAGGCAAGAATTGTAATCCTGGATAAGTCGTCAAGCGGACATAAGCTACTATAACCAGTAAAGAAAGTAATAACATACTATAGAGCTGACCTGTACTAAAACTGAATTTGTGTTTGATAAGCAATTGTTTACTTGTAAGATCCCAATGCGCACTCTTATCACTTATGTATGAGTATGACATTAGTTTATAATGATAACGTGTTCATATTGTTTCAGGAAGGAAGACTATGATTAGTGTTACTGTGTAGTTTTTAGGTACCTTATAACCATACTTAGTCTTAATAGGTAACTATAGCCAAAGACAGCATCACCAGCAAATCAATTATGTAGGATAACGGTTGATATATCATTTGTTGGTGTGATTAAAACATTATTTTTAACAAATTAACAATACGATCAAGTAGGTCAAATACTCTTACGTGATAAAATATGTTCTTTAACAGGCTTTAACAGTTCAATAAAGTAATTAGACGGTTCTGTTTCAACATTAATTAAACACCACAAAATAAGAACAAATAAATTTCCAATAATAGCTTAAAATATGACAGACAAACAGACGCTTTATAGAATAGTTTTCTATAATTGCTTGAGTAAGGCACTCGGGGCTTTGTAAATACAAAGCCACTGAAAGCAGAGGCGATATCATTTGATCGTGTAACGCAAAGACCAACTGATTATGATGAAGGCAGGCTAATAATTCAATTGTTTCAAGAAAGCTTTAGCTTAGATGTTAAACTATAACCTGCGATTGTAACTTATTTGTAGAAGAGCATGTTACACTTTCATCTTTCGTGCAATCTTATTATCCATGATCATAATATTGTTTGGTATAAAAATAACTGTATGTTAATTGTAATCGTTTCAAAATGCTGGATATAATTATTGCTAAATTCATACGACCAACGCGAACAATGACTTAACATCATGCGCGTAACATATTGGTTTTATGTAAAAAAACTAGTATACACGTATCTATATAAATTTGACATCTACTCGATATATGGAGCGGCACCTGCAGAGCCTCAAGTCATGACCTTGGCGTGAATACGCAATATCTACTTGAACGGTCAGCGTTCGGTATTACAATACTTATGTGGAATAAATTAATACAAGATATTGTGATGTGGCAAAAAATTATACGGTCGATTTAGCCTAACGACACACGTTTGGGCATACTGTTTGTTCTTGATAAGCAAGCGCTAGTTTGTTGTCAACGTTAAGTAATATATGTATGTAGGTATGATGATTACATCAACGGACTGTTATCAGTTATTAAAAAATCTTCATTAGTGTTTAAAATGATAAATTTACAACCAGTTTACTTTGCCTCTTCGTGTACGTGGAAGATGTTTGAATCATTTTATAATTTTCCCAGAATAATGCATTAGCGATACCAAGATGCTGTCAACACTATCAGAAGATTGAAAATGAACCTAATTTAAAATTAACTGCAATATTGTTAGCGTTTTTAAATTCGTCGCCCATACGTATTTAAACGAATTTTTAAAGAAGTAATACCTATTCGTCATCCTCTTTATTGATGGGCACTATCGTCGTTGGATTTTAAGTTGGTATTTTTGTGATACCAACCTAATATTTATAATTGGTTACATTCATTGATACGTCGACCGAATTATGAATGCAAAGTAACTGCCAAGGAATTGTATCGTAATTTATATATAATTTAAAGAATTTTTAAAATCGAATGATCAGAATAAATTTCCGATTGTTGGAAAGATAAAACATGAAACTTTGGATTTTAACAAAATTTCTGCACAATTTTCAGGAGACCAGGAGATCACATGCCAAATTGGTAAATTCTACTGCATGTCTGAGATTTTAGTTAATATTAAGGATAAGTTTGGCATATCGCAGTAGGGAGGGGGTTACATTATAGGGGAGGCGGGGCTGAGCGATACATGTTCGCCATTAGGCAACGATGTCACCGCACCTATGTGTGTGTGCTCGCAGTGCGCCAGCAGAGCGACGAAACGGATACTCGCTTCACCTGCTCGCTTCCGCTCTCTAATTACAAGAAACGCACAACTAACAAAACATTATATTATGCCTTATTGTTTTTATTATTCTTAATGTTATTACTAGACTTAACCTTAATATTTTCCTTCGAATTGCGTTGTAGGCTAAGACTACGTTTTACTGTTAAATACGTCAGTAATGAGGAAAAGGTAATGTAGGCTGCAGAAATTTTTGTTGAGTTAACCACCCAATGTCAAGTTGTTCGTCCAAATATGGATGTGTAGTGTTTCAAATATTATGACTCCGGTTTCAATGAGTGAGACGCTAGAGCGTAAGCTACGGGATGTTGAAACAATGCGACGGTCTTGTACAAGTGCGGATCGGTCGGATGCGCGGGGGTCATCGACCCCGTGCCCCCCCTCCCCTCCCGCGCGTCTACCGCGGTCTCACTTTCGATGCGCCCGAGGCCTCCACGAGTCCACGTGCCCGTGCGCAGCCACCGACGCCGTCGCTGGTGACGTCACCACCTCCAGGACCACGCGCAACGGTGCGACTCGCCAGAGCGTGAAGCTGTTTGTGCTTTTCATTAGAACACCCATGGGAACCATGCTAACAACTGAAGCTTTAGTCCTTTCCCTTACTGACATAGTTTAAACCTTCGTTGTAATAGTTACTGGTTGGAAACTTGTATTTATTACCGAGTTTGGGACATGTTCAACAACTCAAGATACGTGCAGTGTTGTAATATGTACAACGTCACATTTGTGGGCTCCAGAGCAATGACAACATTATGCCTAGAACTTTATTGGTTTAAAGAAAGTGCGAAATATCACGCATTGGTGCAAACGAACGTGTAAAGTGTAGACTACTCGAAACGACCACTATCTGATACAACCGTAAGTTTGCCAGCATACACTGAGACAGTGAATCTGATTCTATATATGAATTTACATTCGTCTTTTCGTTATGTACATTTATTATTCTGTATAATATTACATCATAGACAGGTTATCTCTATTTCATTGATATTATAACTTCCATACAACTTCTTGATGTTAGAGAAAAATGAAGCTTGTTTAATCAGATTTGATGAAAGGTGACCACTATGAGGACAATGGCACTATGAGACTATGGGTTTTAAATTCAAGATTTACAGTTTAATGTTAAGAAGTCAGAAGTCCAGTATCGCCCAGTTATTATATGGACCTGTTGAGCCACCGCGGGATGTCCCACTGTGCGGACGATCGCAACACTTGCTCTGCGAAATGGGAATTGTTTTTATGCTTTCATTTATATTGTCAACAAAGAGGTCAAAACAGATTCTTATCTGTCAGTTTATATTCTTTAACGAACAGCTTGAAAAATGTAAACCGAACAAGTCTCACTTTTCTATGAAGATGAATCGAAACAAGGTTAAGGATAAATATTTTCAATTATTTTCTATTTAGTTTTGATTTTTTGACATATCATCTTCTACAGTAAACTAACTAAATGCACGTTGTCTTAGTAATCCTTTAGTCCGTCGCCACTAAGTCTACCACGCTTTAAAAGGCTGTTGCGCTTGCTTCGATAGCATCAAGTAAGGAGCCTCAGGTTTGATAACCTCAAAATAAATTTTCTCGGGACAGCTACCTCTAGGACATACAACTATTTATCTCGCTGTGTAAAACGCATCAGGGACCGTTACCACGAGGCCCCAACATCAGTCCAGTCTCTTCTTCAACTTGTTTGTGCATACTGTAGCTAATAATATTATCGACCTTATAACACAGTTGTTATGATCAAAATTCATGTCAGGATAGTAAGTGATAGTAGTGATATGTTAAATTTATCGCTATATCAAAGAACCAGCCTTTTGCTTTTAAAGAACCGGCCAGTTATTGAAGCTATGTGCATATTACCATTATTAGCGGCGGGCGCAGCGGATTTTATTGTTTAAAGAATATTTCTGAATCTTCTATAATCGAAATTTTCATGAAATCTATTAAAAATCATTCGTTTTTATTGTTTATTAAAATATACGCAACAGATAATATTACAATTATTACAGCTTACAGAATGTTTTCAACTCAAGGTACTAGCCAGAATCTAAACAATGTAGACCGCCAAAATAATACATAGCTTTAAAAAATAACACAGCTTTTTTGGATTATGATATTAACTCCGCTATCACTTATTGCACAGTCAGGGGTTGAAGGAACAGTCTTAACAATGTTGAAGTAATCGACTCAACTCGTGTAAGCAACCATTACACAATCGATTGCGTAATAGAAAGTTGTGATTCGTTATCAACCAGATGGTTTAAAACATTCTTTCACGTGCGTCAGCCGACCAAATATTTCTGGTACTCCAATAACCGTTCATTTCAAACGTGCTCTTCAACTTTACCAAAAATGTTTTATCGGCTATGACATAGTAGGATTATCTATAATAATCTAGATTGTTGCGACGATTATCATAGTAAGATCATCTTTTTACATTGAGCCATAAGCATGTAAATTTTAGTAACACATAAATATTCGTATAAAATCCTACTAAAACCAATATTGTGGCTATCGATAGTCTTTTAAGTTATATAATATTGTAATTAACAGAATATATACATTATGTATGTGAGATGGAATATATTATAGTGAAGTACATATTACGCATTTAAATAAGTAGTGAGTTGGCAGTGAGCAGGCCGCGTAACGGTGTCTAGTATCGAAGTTGTCGGCGAGGGTCATCGGCGCGTGGCGACAATTAAAACCGGGATAAGTGTTGCGTGTACCTGCGAGATGAGGGCGCCACGGTCGATACGAGGGGGAACCACCCGCGGGGAGGGGCCAGCCATTCGGTTAAGGAGTTTAGAATACAAGTCACGGAGTATTGATGTCTCCCGTGTTATTTTTATTGCGTAAAAGGACAACTAAACACACCCCTGCTCCCCCGTCACCTCCCGCACCGCGCTGCCCAAGCGATATCGTGATGGTAGATAGGGAGGTGTATGACGGTCTTTAACGATGTATTGTCTATTCGCAGGTAGCCTTTGTCTAGCTGGAGTAACCATAGTTTAATTATTATGACTCTCGTAAAAAATGCCTTTTTGGCATTGCACATAGGGCAAGTAAGCATTCATCTAAATAAATGTAGATTTGAAGCTAGTATTTTTAATTACATGTATGGAATACCGAGTTTTGATTACGATGTCTGGAAAAAATAAGCATCTTTTCAACAGTTTCAACATCTGCGTCACAAGACGTGTGGGTGTTGAGGCGGCAGACAGAGCGTGAGGGGGTGGGGCGGGGTGCGGGTGAGCCAACTCTTCATTCCCATTTAGCTACTGAATTGTACAGCGGGAGGAGGCCATGATTATGTTTACTAACCCCGGCCGCCCGCGCCCCCGGTCTACGCGGTCCGAATTAACACACGATCTTTGTCCCGAAACTCGGTCTTTACATAGCTACCCTGTCGATCGGTGTTGCTATGTGTGAAATTGCGAATGGCGGATATGTAAGCACTCTGTTTATCCGTTCGATTGTTCGAGAACCAAATATAGTATTTAAGGAAATCTATTTTGAAATGAGTCACTAGTAAACTTAGGCTGCATTAACGTTCTGTTATCTTTAAGTATTTCTGTTGTTTATGTTGTGTGTGTGTATAGATGCCTCTTATGTTTTTTGTAGGCACTGGCCGCTGATGATCTGCCCTCCCCTATAGTAGATGTACTCGTACTAAAATTTCAAACATGGTCCGATTTGATAGCATGCAAATGTGCTGTTGTCTGCTGGAATAAATCTTACTTTCTATATGGACTCGCATAGTTTAATGTGACTTTAAAATGTGGAATACAGTGTAAAGAAAAAAAATTGACGAACGTTAAATATGATAGGTGATCTACGCACTCTACGCATCCAAATATTTATTTATTAATCTATATCAATATATTCAAATATTATGTTCATAGCAGGAAGAACTGGCATACCAAATATTTTTTGTAAATAAAAAGCAGTTTAAACTGTAAATCAAGGCGCGTGCCCACACGGCGCGGCCAGACGGCGGCCACAGCGTGATCAAGTGTTATGAGTGGAACAAAAAAATACGGGTTCACTCACTGAATGATGTAACATGTAATATAGTCAACTATAATATCGCTTAAGCATCAGACGGGTGTAGTGGTTATAAGCTAAGTCGGGGGTTTAAATGTGAGGCACATCAAATGTAAATAATTGTGTTTTTCTATTACAAAACTCTCGTAAAGATAAAACGTAAACTGTGGCAACGCATGATGGTACGCGTCGGTCTACCCATCTAGGGTCTTAGGCAAACTTTTACCTATATCATCTGATAAATTTACTTCAGCATAATGTCAACCTGTACTCAGTAAAGCTACTGTCGTGACATGATTCTGTGGTATACACCGAGTTGACCCACTGATCCTCTTCACGCTGGCGTTGGTAATCGTCTAAAAAGTCGACCGCGTGGCAACCAGCCCCCTGACCACCGGTCGCGCTGGCGTAAGTAGCCGGGAAGCTATTTCTGAATTAATATAACTCCATAGTAAAAAATTAAAAATGAATAATATGTTTAAGATAATTACGTCGTTAATTATTGAAACTGATATAAGACATAAGCGATCAATGTATGAATATTTTTCAGATATGTTTATGTAAATATTATGGAAATAAACATTCGTCTAACCAAAATATGCCATTTACACATAAAGTAGACAAGCCTGTACAACCTGAAAAGCGCAACTTAATGAGTGTCCGTTTATTGAGTGTATTGTGGCGGCTACATACAGCATACGGCACACACAGGCGGCAGGGTCATTACCACGCGGCTGGGGGCGCGTTCCTGCTAGCGCCAAGCGCTCCCGACAACGTTTACGTAACCCTGTCTTTATGACACCTCTGATTAATTTCACGAGCAGCCCTTGATTCCACATCCTTGAGTACGACGAGACTACTTTACATAGCGGTTCTAAGATTCCGAAGACTAAATTAGGTTATACTCTGCTGGTCTTAATAATAAAGATGATAGTCATTAATGAGTAACTAATAATTAATCCATGAGAATCCAAATACCAAAAGAGTGACGTGCTGGGGTTTTCGAGTTGAAACTCAGGTAAAATATTTTACTTCTTAGAGACAAGCATAAACAAGCTTTGAAGCATTCGGCAAAAGACAATGTAAAGTGATTTTATTTAACAAATTTTAAACATTTCAGTCTCATAGTTAGTTACCTATTCGCTGACTTCAGAGTTATTATTGGTTTTGATAAAAAAATTATCTTAGCAGGCAAATAGAGGTTAACACAAGGGTGGCCCTAGTAACTCCTTGAGAGGTCTCGAAGACTCGGAGCGTCTTACGTCACAAATTCACAATCCAGTATCAGTGGGACACTGACCGACTATTCGTGGGATTTAGTTTTAAAGGTCGCAGTAAAGTAATACTGAAACACGCACTTGGCAGTAGTGAGCTTTTTGATAGAGAATGAGTTTTCCGATCGGAGTTGAGATAGTCAATTGTTTAGATACAAAACAACAACTTATTTAAGTTTTAGAGTGTGGAAAGATACAAGCGGTAAAGGAAGACCTTGAATTAGATTCATTTAGAGAAAGAAAAAGTCATGTTTTAAAAAGAGCTACCGACAAGCGCGATGCTTTTAAATTAAAACACTTTTGATATTGCGAGTGGTATTTGAGAAAATACAAGTTTTGTCAATTTTGTAAGCCAATGTATTGAATTCATAGTTAACAATGATTCGACAGACTACGTAAGTAGGTAAATTTGTCGTTATTATTTACTAAAATATTTAAATATTGATTGATGAAAATTGTACTTACGTTAAGGGTTATGATTGCTAATCCTTGGGGTATAGCCCTAAAATCTAGTTCAGTTAACATATAAGGTGCTGTAGCAACGTATACTTAAAATTTCGAAAAGCTAAAAAACTTTCAAATTGTAAATGAATTTACTGATAAGATCTAAAGAGGAACTCGTGATATTCACATAGAATGCAATATATATATACATACATATACGCAAGCAACGTTTGTGACCAAATGAATACAAAAGTTTCGCGTACACACACAGTAATAATATAGAGTGGTGGAGTGGTGCCCTCGTCTGCGAAGTTGCAGCCGCACAATGCTATTCAGGTAGAGGGACGAATAATGAAAGTCGATGAGATGAATGTTTCGGTTTAATTAGAATCGATTCAAGTCGCCAGGTCGCTGTGCGCTGGATATAGTAGTGGAATGCTTCGTTAACTCGTTTATATATTGACACTTGATATGATCTAACTACATGAATAAAAGAGCAACATTCAAATTCAGGAATTGCAAGTCCATCCATTGGCATCAGCATGTTAGTCTAATTTATCTAGTGTAATCCCTTCTTTTTAATTTGTATTGATTTCACTTAATTTAAGGAATTACTTAAATCTCAAATGGAAAGGGCATCGCGGGAATTCCCTTTACGAGTTTTCAACTAATTAAATTGATGTATAGATCTGTCTCATATAAATTATATGTTTACATAGATACATCATATCGTATAATCGCATTTATCTAATCTCCGATATGAAATATGCTTGCTGACGATTTAGTAGAGTAAATTATATTTGTTCAAGTAAGTGTGCAGGTAGTACAACGCTCTAGTTATCCAGTATCGATACGAAAAAGAAAACGCTTCAAATCTACCATAATCAAATCGACTTCAAATCGACCACCATTTTGTAATATTTAGCGTACATTAAATTTTACATGTTCTAAAGAACTCATATTATTATTATGTACCTACTAAATTCTGACCATACTGATGATGTCATACAAAAGGGTCAGCTATTGAGGCGTACAAAGCAGGGGAGCTAGTATGAAAAGATTTATAAATGGCGGAAGAATTGACAGAGTTAGTAAGGATCGAATATTCGTGAGACGTAGGGATCTGTAGTTTCTGTCTATTTGTATAGGAGCGAGGAAATACGTAATTATGTGTGTTTGTTGAACGTTTAACGTTATTTGCCAATTTAGATGGTATGGATTCACCATATAACATAGAAGATGTTGTCCAAGGACTTGGAGCGCGAGTTACAGCGCGTATCGAGGCAACCACACGATCGCGTGAGCCCTTGCTGTTCATGATATTGGTATGGTGAGGCGGTGGATCGATTCCAAGTGAGTTTACGAGCTCGATCATTATCTCTATCAACATTTCGGTAACGGCTTCGAACGGTTAAACTGTAGACTGGTTTGACTAAACCTCAACACTGAAGTTTTGATTTTTTTTAACCCCTTTTGTGAGTAAGGAATTGAATCAAGTTATTTTAATGGGGCCCCAATTGATTTCGTTAATACGTTTTAGTCGTTATAATATGAACGCTAGCGCCGCAATAGAAGTTTTATTGGTTATAAAATTCGTGCTGGTTATAAGGACAATTGAGTTTTCTAAAATAACCTTTTGGCTAGTGTTAAAACCTAAATCGAAATCGTCAAATGCATTCCGCCTTTTTATTACACGGCAATAAAACTAAAACAAGATGTTTCTACGTGTGACTCCATTATAAAAAAGTAGTAGATTACTAGAATTACGTTACGAGCAGTTTTACATAAAATGTCGATATTCAATTTATTTTTTTGCAACTCTACATCTACTATCGTGCCTGTGTGTTAGACACGGCAGCACGCAGAATGAGTTTGTTAAGATTTGGAAGTTTGAGTACCGACACCCGCTGAGTAATCCTTATATAAAGAGTCGATATAGGATACTGAATAATTCTATTAATAGAAAAGAATCAAACACGCGTTAATCCGCATGGGTCCACGTGACGTCGACGCCATTGCAGAATATTATTAACGTACAAGTAGTACCGAATACTGCTGTCTTCGTCAGTCGATGTGCGTGACTGGTCGGTTCCGAAAATCAATATCAAAACAATGTCTTATTATAAAGTTGGACTCCAAGGATTACAGTTACACAAGTAGACTAGTGCTTCATGTCGATATACGTTCACGTACAAGTACATGAAATGAGATTTAATTGAGTTGTACCAACCAATCGTATTCTAAAGTTCTACAATGACGACACAAAAACAGCTTGTTTCGATCAATACACTGTTATACTATTAGAACGAAGACGAGCAAGAGTATATTAAAGTCTTGAATTCAACTGCAATAAACTAAAAACTCTGATACAAAAACAGCAGACTTGTAGCTTTTATTTTCCACATTGCGATTTGTCTCGTGTACGAGCTTGTTTTATTTATCATCTCAGGCGAGTCACTTCAAGACGAAAACGCCACGTATGATGGTCATGAAACATTGTGAAGGATACTTACTTTGGTGCTTATCAGCTAACTGTATAAGAGGGTTGGGAAGGTCTCGCCGCCTGTAGAAGCACATGACTTTTGCTTCCACGTTCCCAGACGGCGTCTTGTTCAGCTCCTCTATCCGTCGGATCTGGTACGGAGACGTCGACGACGTCTCGAAATAGACGCAGTCTGCAGACAAACAAAATGGATATTGGTTAGATTGGATTCAACCTGTTACCTGTTTAACTTATTATTGTAAACAGTGTAAATTCTACTCGTAAAGATATACAACATGTTTCAAGGATTTATATTAGGTGCGAAATAAAGGAAAAAGCAATGTCTTGTGATTAGACTTGACATGGGTGTTTCTATCAGTTTTTTTAATATAACGAATTATCGCTGTAATGGCACGTAACATCAACTAATTCCATAAAGCATCGGCAATCAGCAGAACATTATCGCGTAGTGCATTCATGATACTTCGAAATACCTATTTCAACTCTAGGTGTGGAGTAGTTGGTGCGGAACGGACGGTTGCTGTTTATCCGTACCGACGATACTTATGTTGGTTGTTGTGCCACATGGACAACTAATGTAAATGGCGCCTTTTTACCGTTACTCCGTACAGCACAACTAAATAACACGCGCGCATAATGACTCGCCTCAAACCTTTCATTTCGAACCATAAGCGCGTTAGTTTTGGACGATTAACCTTTTGACAATAAGTTATTGTTGTATTTAAGAAAGAATACAATAGAGACGTGGCGCATCATCAGCCAAAAATAAAGAGCGCACTAATCGGCGTCTATGTGTTGTAACTTGTTTCAAACCTTTAATTCGACTAGTATTTAGTAGAAATGGGCCGACTATCAGTTTTCCCGACTAGTCGGTCGAAAAAATGACGACTTGACGGCAATGCCCATCATTGCGGCTATAGCTTAAAGCTTTCGGTTTTGTCCGGGTCTTATCAGCAAATCGGAAATGTTCGTCTCGTCAGTATTGTTTTCGTAAGGGTGGAGTTTTTTTAATGAAAATAAATAAGTCGGCGAATAACATAGCTAAGACAATTTATATTATAGTGAACCTTCTTAATCGAAATTTAAACATGCCGAAAAGGAAATCGAATTGGAAGATGATTTCATTTCAATTACTCTATTTTCAGCATAGAGATGTAAATATAAATAAAGTAATGGATTGGTCTGAATAGTCGACTTTACCAGCTAGTCGGCACATCTCTAGTATTTAGAGAAGGATTTTCAGATATTTAGAACATTTTACTTACGTTCAATATAAAATTTGTTTACAATCTTTCCATCGGACCCTAACGCTGAAATGTCTACGTCCGGCTTGCGACTTTAGTTCGGTAACATTAGTTTTTTAAGTTGAAAGAAATGTGAAAACTCGTGGCGCTTCTTAATCACCAGAAAATAGAATTCTAGTTGATATCATATTTCGTATAAAACTTTCCATTCTAGTACGATCGCGAGGTGAACTAAAATTAACTTACGATGAGACGAATTCACGTGTATTAGGTAGGAATGAGCGCTTTTTTTTTCATATATAAATATCATCATTGTGTGTAAAACTGACTGTTCAAGTATGATGACACTTCAAAGAGTTTAAATATGATGTAGATTGAATAATACTACGCTGGTCTCATTGAGAAGGTCCTACTAATGTTGTAACATTTGAAACTACGATTAGATTTAGATTCATCTCGTGACAAACGATTCTAAGGCATCCAATAAACAGTAAAAAGGATATAAAAAATATAATCCCTCGGAAACGTCACTCGTAAAGCGTACGAGTGCAAATGCCGCCGACCTGGCGTTTACAACACCAATGTTTATATCAATAGGCATGTAGCAGCTATACATATATACACGAAATGGTTCATCTACATAGATATATGGCTGGCCAATGCGAGTGCTGCGGATATGTCTATACGTATGATATTACCTACAGTTATGTATGTGTGTAAGTTGGGCATTATGCGGCTGATAGCGATGTTAACGCCCGTTCAGTTTTGCCAAGAAGTGTATTTTTGGAACGTGTCAATAAGTAAGTGTATAGTAAATTTAGCCTGGACACGTCATCACAAGAGGGCGGAGAATGATTGAATTCTCAGTGTGATTTCGCGGAGCGTCGTTGTACATACTAGTGTTTCTTTTGTTAATTACCATAACTGGACTCAGGGTCACCCGTTACAAACAAGTAGACAATTCTCGAGTTTTTATTAAAAATAATTAAATCGGACTTCGCGCAGCCTATACGATGGTCTAGCTCGTTATGATTACTGAATTCTGATAAAATGTATTTTGCGTCAACATGTTGAAGATACGGTATTTATATTATCTCTATTAAGATCAAATCATTGGTTTAATTCGAAGTGGAAGTAGGGAATTAAATAAAGACATAAAAACAAATAGCAGCAATATGCATGTTTTCATACAATCATGATCGGTATAATATAACCTATTGCAGTACCAAATAAGCTACCAAGAAATAAGCCCTTGATATCTACTGCAGCCGTTATTGTTACCTTCGGCTAAAGGTCGCCTTTGTTTAGTGTTAAACCGCTTCTTTTTTTGCATCGTTTCTTACTTTAGGACAAAACATCTTTTGACATAAATGTTGCTGTTTTAATTAGGAATCTTCTTATCTACTTTACATGTATGATAGGTATATTCTGGAACTCGACAGTACAGTCACGTGTTACCTGCCGCGAGTGCAGTTAAGCTTATTTCAAAGTTAGACAGGAATAATGTTGTAAGGAATAGAACCGTGGAACGGTAACCTTTCTTTGCGTATCGAGAACACCATACTTCAAGAAACATAAAGATATCAATAGGATGATGTTATCAACTTATGTTTCTTGATGCTCATAGAGGTAATTTTTCGCGGATTTAGAAAAGTAAAGATAAGGACAATGTAAAAAATATGATGAAATAGATAGGAACAATTTTTAAGTGGAGAATATAATTTTTCGTAGATCATTTTATAATCCACATGTTTTGTTTGAATTACATCCTCACACTATGCAATCAGACAAACACTTCTAAATAGGTGTTAAAACAATGGATACATTTAATTCAATGACATTATTAAAGTTCAATTTATTCAATAAATATTATTGTCATCATTATTTAATTAGCTAATCGTAATCTACCTTCTAGAAATAAATACAATCACGTGTCTTTATCAGGCAACTGAACCAGTCCAAAAAATATGACTGAAGAATGGATACAAGGTTTTGTAGGAAAACCTGAAGAAATTTCCCATCAGTTATCTTCGGTAAGTTTAAGTGAGTAAAATTAAGAAAGAAGAGGATGAGGTTACGAGTTGAGTTAAGAAGCAAACTGGGCATCAAATATGTAAAAATACATTAGATTTAAATAAATGTAAAAACAATACAATTAAGGGATCAATTTCAGAATTACTGTTCTTCTTCTTCTTATCGTATGCTTGATGAACAACCTGGTGTCAGATTTTAAAGCCTCTGACATGGTTTTACACGCCGTTGAAATATCTCTTAGGTGTGCCGGTTTCCTCACAATGTTTTCCTTTACCGTTTTTAGCAATTCATAAATGATAGATTATTTTTATTTCAGCAAATAGGTTTTAAAAAAACACTTTTACACGTCATTTTTTTATAAACTAGTTAGAATAACTAGACATACCTCATTTAATAGTACGCACATGAATTCGAAAAGACATTGGTGCGTGCCGGGATTTGAGCTTGCGACCATTGACTTGTCAGATCAGTGGTCATATCACTCGACTACCACTGCTCCTAGAACTGTAGTGTTTACGTGAAGGAAGATTGAATAAACTATCCAATTACAAATCATAAGGACGGTATTTAAGAAAGCCAATAATCAAAGTTGCACAGGACGATAGGTTGTATTAGTTTTCGTAGCCGTACTTACAGTTGAATATTATTTACATATTCTACACAACAGTAGCTCGGTCCAATAGGAGTTTAACTTTTACTCGATAGTACCGATAGAATAAACAAAGATCCAATACTAAGACGATGGAAAGATCCTGATATCTCTAAAATAATTAGTACATAATGCTATTGTTCTATTTTTGCGATTCTTGAGGCAATTGAAGATCATGATTATTTGACTTTTGGTGCCATTTTAGCATCATGTATTATCATATTGCCACCGTTAACCAAATTAAGACCAATATGGACCCGTAACACCGCGAAATTATCATTGAGCTAGTAAGTGAATTGTTTATCAACATAACGAATAACATGCAATTAGCTTTAGATACGGGCAGGAGATCTATGTTATGCTACCTGATATTAAGTACGTGACGAATGGGGGCCCTTAGCCACGTAATTACCGCCTAGATCATCTGCCTCTTTTTAGACCAGATATAGGTACCTATATTAAGGAAACCTTACATTTAATTTGAAGTTCAATCTATAACTGTGAACATCTTTTGTGTTTATGTTACGTTAATTTGTCAGCGTGAAACTTTACAGTACTACGCTGTCAGACAACGGTGAGCCGCGCTGTGTTCGTCTGTCTGTCATTTCGTGGTCGTTTGTGTTCGCAACAAAGCGCCAGTGTCGGTTTGTTCACTCAATGAACATATCCACGCCGGCTGTTGCACGTGTCGAATGAATTACAAATATTCACAAATAACCCTACATTGACTGCCTCGTTGGACTAGTGGTCGCTAAGCGCGACTGCTGAGCATGAGGTCCTGGGTTCGAGTCCCGGGTCGGTCAGTGTAATTGGGTTTTTCCATTAGGTAATTCTCAGTAGCAACACGGATTCTGGATTTTTGCGTCCTCCGATATCAAGAGTGTACACCCACATGTCGCCGTTCGTAGAAAATCCTAAGTAATAAGCAAGCCCTTAGCCATTCATTAGGCTCACAATGTGATTTCGCCTTTTACTACTAGCTTTTTCGGTGACTGAAGGGACTTGTTCTCTTAATTTTTTATCCACATTTGAGAATTTCATTACTCAGAAATAACTACAAAATTATTTGTAGACTTGACGTTTATTATCTCTATGATTTGAATGCAGTAGACTTCGTAACTAGATGACATAACACTAAGCGCCAAGTATTTACTATTTACTCTAACATCACTAACCATGTGGATAACCGAGTCATTGTAAAACCACAACCGTAAGTCATTCTACTATTTTCATTTATACAGTCCGTACATCCGTTCAAGTTTACGAGCTCACACAAGTTGTAGTGCATTTTAAATAAATATTGGGGGAAAAAATCAATGGGCGGCATCTTGGTGCGACGACCAACTGATTTCGAGTGTCGTGCCAGTGACGTCACAAGTACGTGGTATCACAACAGAATGGTTATCTATAGAATTAATATAAACAATCGTTTTAGCAAAGATACTGTGGAGAAATGGATGATAATGTGAGTATATCGTAATGTTATTTTAATTGGGCCCAGACGAACTGATAAGTCGTAGTAAAACAGTGAGATAAACGCGTGAATTTTGTTGATGACACGGCAATATTACATGGAAAGTACTGTGGGAACTTAATATTGCATGAAATATAAATAAATTGGAAGAAAAAGTACCTAATCCTAATTTAGAAAGGTCATATTTGACTCGAAAAACATCAATTTGTATTGCCGTGTCAATGGTATAAATCCTTGTACCGATATTACAAATATTCTGATACGTTATTTTCACCGAAGGGATGTATGTACCTATCTACTTTTTCTACGCGTGGATCGCAGGGGGTCGTTAATATGGTGGGTGGTGATTATAGCATTACCCACCCAAGATTGTAACGGTCTATGGGGAACATTTCGAAATGGTTGTCTAAGGGTCGCTTGTTGTGAGCACGTAAAAGCCAAGCGTTGTCTCATACAAAAATTACTTTGTAATTTTGTTTATTACCTCATAATCATACTCACACTCAATAGTTTGCTATGAAATTAGATAGCTTAAATCCTTGAGTGGGAGAAAAGCTATTATATGTCTCAGAACGGAAAAGACGCGGTAAAATTTTACACCTTGACAGTCGCACGCGGAAGCTAGTACCTTTAATAGTTTAACTTTAATAGGGTTAGTATCGAATAAGATAGTATTGCGGATTGAATCCTTTGATTGATTAGCTCAATCTCATTACATTAATATGGTATTGTTGCTCAAAATTAGGAGCGGCCTTTTATACAGTAGCTATCCAAATTATATACTTATTAGGGGAGATATTCAGTCTTTTAGCCAGCATCAATAAGTTATTTTGGAATATAATAAAAAAAAACTGTTTATTTAATGACGATTGGAGATTCATAGACTGAAAATTGTTTTGACTACCGACTTATTACGATCTTTGCATTAAGCCAAAACAATAAGTGTACCAAGGGATAAAACGTAATTTTCCACGACGTTCATTTACGATTAATCACTAACGCAATCATTAAATAGGTGGCATAAAAAGAAGCATGCGTGTCCACATCGGTAGATTGAAATACATATCGCGAAAAAAAATGTGATGGGATGTTTGTTCAGTAGGATATAATGCTTAAACTATGTATTTTGTAGTTATTGAATGTTCAGATAAGGCATATGATAAGCGAATTTTAAAGTACTGTTTACCTTGTGACATGTTGTAACTATGCAAAACGCGTGTTTGAGTTTCCGGGTACAAAAGGAGACAAGATTTTTAAAATTATAGTAAACTCATTTGTTGGGTAGTTTTGCTTTTACACTGTTTATACCATACAACGTATGCCTAACTCAACACGCTCTTAATGTTGTCCTACGACTCTTCAAAAGCGTGCGGTGGTCACGACACTTGTCTCCAGTTGAACATGGAAAGGTAAAAACGCAAGCAAAATCAGTAATAGTTACTCAATACTCTTAGAAGGTAAACACAATTATAAACAGGATCTCGTCAGCCAGAATAACAATATACTTGTGCAAATGTGCAGGGTAGAGTGAATACAACTACCATTGTACTGGAGCACTCAATAAGAATCCAGCATCCGTTACTTCAATCAGCTTACCAAGTTTTTGTGTCGTAAGGGTCTTGTTTGGGGAACTATTCAGTGCGGGAGAAGTCGCAAGCAATCATAATACCAATCGTAACAGATATTTCTCGGTTCAATTAATATAAGGGACCATCTAGTTATCAGAATGGATTAACGACCCTTCGTGTGTCTGATGGTTTGTACTATAAATATAACAAATAATTATTATTGCAATAGATATATACCTACATACGTACAATTGATTTTGTAAGTATAGCCATTTAAAGAAGTACCGGAATATATTTACAGTGAGTACTATAAGCGTCGTGTGTGTGTGTGTGGATGTTTGACGATCTCGACACTGAGTCGTCTGCTATTGAAGGTTTCTTTAACAACGGATAACCCCTTTTTTGTCAGTGCTTGACACACAAACAAACAAACGATACGGAATGTTGACCTTTTTCGGTTAACATTACAAGGAGTAAAGAAACCATTTCAGATCCGTAGAGCAGTTGTTTTATAGAGAATACAGATTATTTATGGCTCTATAGGTACATAATTATTTACCGACGAAGAAAAACTAATTAATGAGAGGCTTGAAAATTTCGTCATATAAATACATTAATTAAAATAACTTGTATTGATCTCGTTCTCATACTAAATCTTTGCCTAAATGATTTCTGGTAAATGTTTCCTTATATTCTAAATTATTCATCCCATCCGTAATTATAAAACCACTTCTTAAGCCTTACTAGAAATCAGTTCTTTCTATATCTAAAAGAAAAACAGCTAAATCAAAGTGAATATCAACGCTAATCCTTTTAATAAGGAACTAATTACTAATTTAGTAACTAACTGTGCAGTTGACTGTACGTTTGCGCGTGTGAAATTACGTCATGTGATTATGGCCTTAACTATTATTATTAGCGCGATATAAAAGAGGAAAATAATAGTAAGAACAATAAATTAGTAGCAAGCAACTCTACACGTATATGTCAATAGGAAAATATTAACTGAATTCTATAAAACTTGATGTACTGGTTAGCACTAGATATTAAGTCAGGTAAGGTAGCAGTTTACTACCTATGGTTAAGTAATAGGTCATTGAACTCATACTTTCACATGACTGAAGGTTATAAACAAAATAAGGAGTTTTATGTTTATTGTCAAAACTATAAAAGGTTTTGTAGTAAGAATATGTAGGGAAATGTGTCTTGGTAACTTTTAATGACATTTATTATATACTAGCTGGTTGTAAGCTAGATACTGAGAGGTGACTAGTTAAGTGAATGAAGTAACTATGAGTAGAACATTTTTAAAGAATAAAATAATAGTATTTTAGTTTTAAAATAATATTTTTAGATGCCTTGAAAAGGAGTGTAATTAAGAATACTTTATTCCTGCTATCTAAAGAAAGTTTTTTATTCATCTGAAGTTAACAAAGTTTCAATGTCGCACAATATCAAGCTTTGATTACTTTTAAAATGCAAGAACACCATTGTGAATAAGGTGTACAAAATATGATCCTGTTAAATTTTCAAAATGCTTAATCTTTCATTAAGAGAACTAAGCCTATTCTACAATATCTTGAAATATTATTTGTTTTCCTATTGAATGTTTTCAGCAACTACTCGGTAGATTAATAAGTGCCCAAAATAGATTGTGTTACGTAACCTTGATATCATGAAAGAGAATTGTTTGTTGATAGTGTCCATTTATTCAATAAAAAGAACTGATCATAATTATATACTCATTGTTCTTCATATTGAATAAGTTTCTTAATGGCTTTTAATATTTCATGATCTTCATCTATTTAATGCTTAATAGAAGTTTAGACCTTATGTTAGGACAGAATAATAAATGTTGAAGAGCTAAAGAAAATTACAAGGTGGTCAATGTAGGTCAAGTCTTTCTTTGTTGGATACAAGGGTATAATGTATGCAGGCATTTTGAGGTCACATCAAAATAATAAATCTACATGAATGTGAAACAAATCAAGAATGATTTTATTCCATTTTTTTAACAATCATGTCTATTACCTGCCTGTTGAAGATATGGTTATACATTTAGGGGAGGTGGGAGGTGGTAAACACACTACTACATTACTTTTAATTAAACAATAGATACTATTATTACTTGATGTCTATACAAAACGTTCCAACAACCATTTGAGTAGCACTACATTATATGATAGGAAGTTAACATAAAAGGAAGAGCTAATTAACATTCAACGCGAGGACCGCGGAGCGCGGCACGAGGCGCTCGCGACCGGGTCCCGCGACAACATCGCTGACGCCGAAGCGCCGGTACTAACACACAAAACATCACAAGTATAACCCCCGATAACCTATAACGCTACAACAATTACTTCCCTGTGCATCAAAAAAGCTTTTAAGCCATGCCTGACCCTCATATATACCGAAGTCTACCACCAAAATGTTTTGACAACATCGAATATAACCTAAAATCTCGTGTCGAAACCATCAAAACTTCGTCAAACAATCCCTAAAAAGCATAAATGCTGTTTGATAATTGCAGGCGCTTCGTGTCTAACCACCCGCACGCAGATACGCAAGCCGATACAATGATACCTAGATGCAAATGCTAATGTCCTATTTGACAAAATTTGGTAAAATAAATATAACTTTACCGCAAACAAGCTTTGCCGCGATATTTTACACGCAAAACTTTGGATTTGTTTTAAAACAGATGAATAAAGATATGTTACTAACTGAACTAATTAATGTGAGCAATTAATGAAGGTACGACAATCAAAGCAAAGCACCGCTAGTCGGCTGGCGGTGAACCGGCGAAGCTACAACAAAAATAACCAATTATTGCCACTTACCGCCGACTCTGTACATATTCGCAGCCATTTTTATACACAATCACTATTCATTAACACTTAATTAATCTACATCTGACACAATTAATAACTATAACACTATGTAATTGAGCTTTTAACAATGTTTTTCATCACGTTAACTCCGGACGCCTTTCGCTGATCGCCATTTTCTTTCACACTACTAATTTGGCCAGTGCGCAGTCGCACTTTTTGGCGTAAACTTCCTGCTCTTCAAACAAAGCAATGACATGTCATTAATTTTTTATCCACTAATTATATTAGAATGTTTGTTCTTTTACCATTAAATACGAATTATTTTACAAATAACGTCCATAATTGAAATATAATTTACTATGTCCTAAAAATAAAAAAATATTTCATTCAAGAACGTTTCATTACTACTCAGCATGTCCACAAGTAAACCATTTATTTCACAAATGTGTTTCATAATCCCGATAATTATTTTGCACTTTATGTTTAATATCACTGTTTTTAGGTTTATTTGTATTGTCAAATTAGTAGTTTATAGTTATTTTCTTTACGTATTTATTTTTTCCGGCTTTTTTTTAATTCCTGCATGTGCGTAAAGGAACGCGTCACTAAACACCACAGACAAGGACGCTGAAGCGGTCTATGGACATGTTTCTTTAGTTCATGGAAAATCATAGAGAATACCATAAACTATAATAAGTTATTGGCTCGTTGAGTAATTTTTAAATAAAAAAATTAACCAGTTTTTGTTGCGTGGCAAATTAATATGTGTTTTATTTAATCTTTTAAGAAATAAAATAGATTTATTTAATTGTGTTGCGTCTCCTAAAATGACGTGGCTATTGTGACAGCTGATTTGTCTATGATTATGACAATTGCCAAATCAGCCAGCCTCTCCCGTCTGCTGGAAATTATTGTAAAATCCAAATAACAACCAATTTCTGAATGAATACTCAGTGACATCATATCATATTGCATATGTGGCTAGACTCGAGTCGTCGCTTGTACACTTGGTACGTAAACTACAATAATAACATGTGTAAATGTGTTTATAATCTACTGTTTGTTAGATCCGTGAATTGACGATGTTTCGCTTTTAGATCCTCGATATGGCCACGTATGAGGAGTTCATTCAGCAGAATGAAGACAGAGATGGCATACGGTTCACATGGAACGTGTGGCCTTCGAGTAGAATCGAGGCTACCAGGCTGGTGGTGCCACTTGCGTGTTTGTACCAGCCGCTGAAGGAAAGGCCCGATTTACCGCCGATTCAGTATGAACCGGTGCTGTGCACCCGTAATACATGCAGGGCTATCTTGAATCCGATGTGCCAAGTGGACTATAGGGCCAAACTATGGGTCTGCAACTTCTGCTTCCAAAGAAATCCAGTAAGTAATGTTTTAATTTATCTTTGTTAGATAGGATTGCAAGCTATTCCACTATCACTCAGTTTTTGATATTATCAAACTCTTATTAGAATGCACTAAAGTAAAAAAAAAAAAATGGAGATTGTAAGAGACATACCCCTTAATTTATTTCAAACAATTCAAAGAGTACTTTCTAAACTTGTGGTTTTTAATTGATTCTTGTTATAAATTCCATTGCCTTAATAATTTGATGACTAATACACTCATGTTATGACTTACCATATTGTTTACATATTAATAAAAGTAGTTACACGAAGACATCCAATGTTGAACAAAGGCCTCTCCCTTAGAATGCCACAGTGATCTACAACTTGCCAAAATATTATAAAAAATATTATTTTTGAAGTTATTTTTTCCAGTTTCCACCTCAATATTCGGCTATAGCGGAACAGCACCAGCCAGCCGAGCTCATCCCCAACTTCTCCACAATAGAGTACACAATAACCAGGGCTCAGACGATGCCACCTATCTTCCTCCTTGTAGTAGACACTTGTTTGGATGAAGAGGAACTCGGAGCACTAAAAGACTCTCTTCAGACATCATTAAGTCTTATGCCCCAGAATGCTCTGGTTGGGCTTATCACATTTGGACGTATGGTACAGATTCATGAGCTTGGTAAGTTTGAAATCCAATAAGAAAATTTTACACCATGTAGAATTTGTTATGTGCCAGAATTTATACTAGATTTTATTTACAATTTTAAAATGTATGCCATTCTGGAGAAGAGCCATGGTAGTGACCTGATGGGTATGCCAGGATAACAGATAATGGAATTCCATAGTCACTGCATACCCCAACTTGATTATATGGCTGCAGAATAATACTGCTTGGTACTAGGCTTTGTCAAAATAAATATTTTTATTTCGATTTCCTCCTACCCAGCTATAAGTTATATATACACATGTAATATAGGGTTAGCCTATTGCCATTCATTACCATAAAAATAATGCTGCTCAACTTTGTAAATCAACAAAAAATCACACTTGGAAATTGCATTGTGTGACCATGAAGTAATAAAGTGGTCAGTCCTGTAATACATTGGAAATAATTGGTGCTTCCTGTCTTTTATCTGTCTATCTTGAAAATCGCATTAGACATGCTTTATCTCCAGTACATAAAAGTTTTACATGACAAATGTTATTGAGTTAAGTTGGTGTGTTGTTTTTACTTACCTGTAGGTACTCTTACACTTTCACAGTTATACAAATATTTCATACATTGTATCATTGGAATAAACTGTTTCAAGGCCAAGTGAGGGTGTTTTAAGAGTGTTGTTGTTATTATTTTTTTGGCCACAATTCTATTCTATTCAATGCCATTTCTCTTATAATTATATATTATAACTAATACAGAAATTGTAGAGAAGAGAGAAACGGAATGGAGATTTTAGAAAATGGAAAAAAGAATTAATTGTTATTATTATTTATTAATATAATAACAGCAATTATTAATAACAACTAAACAAAATTTATATTGTTTTAAGTTGTCCATGTCATAATAAATAATAATGTAATTATTGTCAAGCACTAAATGCACTGTCTGTTAGTTTACCTACATTGAGCTTGTGTAAATTATTATCTAACGTTTTGTTCCTTTGCCCTAACCAGGTACAGAGGGTATATCCAAATGCTACGTTTTCAAGGGCACCAAAGACTTGTCTGCCAAACAGATTCAGGAGCAGTTGGCCATCGGCCGCGTTAACGCTCCTAATCCTCAGCAGAGAGCCGGAGCCCCTACTCCTCAGCCACCAGCGCACCGCTTCCTTCAACCTGTCAAAACATGTGATATGGCATTAACTGATCTCCTCGGAGAGTTAGGACGGGATCCATGGCCTTTAGGTGTCGGAAAGCGACCGTTACGTAGTAGTGGTGTTGCTCTCTCATTGGCTGTTGGCCTCCTTGAGGTGACCTATCCGAACACTGGTGGAAGAATTATGATGTTCCTCGGTGGACCCTGCTCTCAAGGGCCTGGTCAGGTGGTGAATGATGAGCTGAAGCAGCCTATCCGTTCTCACCACGACATTCATAAGGACAACGCGAAGTATATGAAGAAAGCCATTAAGCACTATGAAGCGTTGTCGCTGAGAGCGGCGACGAATGGCCACTCCATCGATATATACTCATGTGCCTTAGATCAGACTGGACTTATGGAAATGAAGCAGTGCTGTAACTCTACTGGGTAAGTTGTATTATCGGTGTAAAACTTTTCGTCTTTGGAAATCGATTTAGATAGATAGATTCGCTTGCATATGGTAGTACGATATCATCATGAGCCGGAAGACGTCCACCGTTCAACAGTATAATATGTAGTTATATAAATTAACGTTTATTTCGCTTAATGTGTTATTACATGAGATGTTGATATATTACATAGTATAAACGGGACTTGCCCACCACTCGTGCCCATTATTGTGACTCCTGTAAGACAGGGTCTACAATGATAACCATTGAGAACCATCGAGACAATGAAGCTCGAGGCGTCCCAGAGAAATGACTCGACTGTCTTGGAACCCGCAACGAAATTAATCATAAAAGAATATATAGAAGGAGTAGGAATAAAAATTTAGTTCCCACTTCCCTCCATAACAAGCGGGAGACATAAATAACTACATAGTATAACTAATTGCTTTTTAGACTTGCCATGTCAGTTAGTCAGGGTAACCATACATCTTCGTCACTATACACGTCACCCAATCCGAATGCTTATCGATAATATTTTAATTACAATTAGTAACGTCACCTGCAGTTTAAATACAGTTTTTAATACTGTATCTATAACGAAGCCATTAATTAAAGAAACTAACACAATACATGATTTTACTTAGGCTTTTATTGCAACTGCTATAAGATATCCGTTCGCATATAATGATGGTCTCGTAAACCTGATAGCGGAGAAGGCTAAGTAATTAGCTTTCTTACCTTACGGGACGAGTTTTTGTACATTTTATATTTGGGCAACAACTTGATTGACTCAGAGATAATTCTAAATATAGGGCACAATTCATCATTATCATCATTTCAGCTCTGTATCACCCACTGCTGGGTGTAGCTAATGCTACCAGCCGTGTGCTGAATATAGGCCTTCCTTTTTCTCTGCTATGGTTTTCTGTGAGTTTCCCTTGTCCAGGTGTTCTCCGCAAAGCTGCTGATGACGTCAGGACAAAATTATTAGAAAAAAAAAAACAATTATATTTCACGTTTACAGAGGGCATATGGTCATGGGCGACTCCTTCAACTCCTCGCTCTTCAAGCAGACATTCCAAAGAGTGTTCGCCAAGGACCAGATGTCGGACTATAAGATGGCGTTCAACGGCACGCTGGAGATCAAATGCAGTAGAGAACTTAAAAGTAAGTGTCTTACTTTCAACATTTTTCAAGGGTAACAGCTAACAGGTAAACACTAAGTTACTTTCGCTTTAGTCATAGTCATAAGATATTCATTTCGTCATTCAGGCCACAAACAAGCACTTTAAAAAGTCATATATCTAGATGAATAGGAAATTCCATGATTACTTCTTTAACTACTATGTTATACAATGTACTATGTTTAACATTTACGCTATACTAGCTTATGGCGGTTTGTTTCAATCAGACTGTTAATATTACATAAGTCTAGGTCAAAAAATAAGCATTATAGAAGGCCTTTTAAGTAGGCATGCATGAAGCGTTGTTTCGTAGCATAAAAACATATTTTTATTATTCGGGCTTCTGGTAGAAAACAAAACCGTTAATGTCATTTTTAATATTTATGTGTGCGTCAAGTGAAGCTGAAGCACTCCGCCCTTAGACTAATAACCGGTTTTTGTTCAGTATCGGGCGCTATCGGTTCCTGCGTCTCCCTCAACGTGAAGGGCCCCTGCGTGTCAGACCAGGAGGTCGGCATGGGCAACACCTGCCAGTGGAAGATGTGCACCTTCACGCCCAGCACCACCATGGCGATATTCTTTGAGGTGAGCTGTTCTGTATAGTTATTAATTATTAGGTTTATACTAGATGACTATTTGTAGTTTGCATGTATAAAATCTATTTCGTACCTATTTTGCATCTTAAAACTTTTTTCCAGCTAACCATTTCCCTGTCCAATCCAAACACGTACACTAAAAAAAATTACTTCAAAAGCAAAATTTCGCTTAATAAGTTTGTTTTTATTGTAATAGACTGCCTGCAGAAAAATCCTAACATTTTTAGAGTCAGTACAGTGATATAACATTCTACAATAAATACGCCTGTAGGTGGTGAACCAACACGCAGCAGTACCTCAGGGCGGGCGCGGGTGCGTGCAGTTCATCTCGCAGTACCAACACTCCAGCGGACAGCGGCGCGTGCGCGTCACTACTGTAGCTCGCAAGTAAGTTCTAGTAAAATCAAGCATACATCCTGAATTATAATGGTTGATTTCTCGCAGAACGATTTGTCTTAGTACTTTCGATTTATAAAAATACCTACGTAACAACGCTTTTGAGTTGATAATTATTTTATTTAAAAAAACGTAAAAAAGGAAATTTACACATATTGAGTCAATACGTGTGAACGGCAGTTATTTCTTCCGAGATTAACTGTTTGTGCTTTGTGTGATTGTGTTGCTGTTTGTTGTTGTCTTGCGACCTCCGCATTGAATACATTGGTAACACTTTAATAACACACATGGCATCCGTCTAGACGTCATGACGACCTGATTGGCGCAGTGGCTAAGCGATTGGACTGCTGCGCTAGGGGTTAGGGGTTCATTTCCCGCAAGGGATAAAAAATTGTGTTATCCGCAGATGTTTGTCCCGAGTCTGGGTGTTTGTGTATGTGATATTACATGTTTGTGAAACGCACCAACGATACAGAAGAAATTCCTAGTGTGGGGCGAGGGCGGCGTCTAGTTACGGCACTGCGTATGGTATCCGTCTAGCCACATCTTTATTTATACTTAAGGCAAGATCATGAACCCACGTCCTGTCCTCAGTTGGGGCGACGCAGCGGTGAGCCTGCACCACATATCGGCGGGCTTCGACCAGGAGGCGGCGGCCGTGGTGATGGCGCGCCTCGTGGTGTACCGCGCCGAGCTGGAGGACGGGCCCGACGTGCTGCGCTGGCTCGACCGCATGCTCATCAGACTGGTATGTGTTGACAAAATAACCCTTAACTATGGTACGGTGAACTTGAAATGTACTGGGTAAACTCCCGATTAACATACTCGCTAGATGGCGTTGAAGTCAGCATTTTAATCTCACTTTTTTTTTAAGGGAGTATTTTCGTTTGTCTCGACTAATCGAACTCAAACACAGCTCTTATTTATGAGCTCGTGACGCGGCTGACCTATAATCCACCTCTGACATAACCTTGAACACCGCAAGACCGCAACTTTTTAAAAGTAGGATTTTGTATTATGGTTCTTGGTTTGCATTAAAGTATCTATCATACGAATTATCTGCATACAATTTTAAAGTCCGTTGTTTTGTTTAATCAATATTTTATTATCACACGTCATAATGTCTTCTGTACCTCACAGTGCCAGAAGTTCGGCGAGTACGGCAAGGACGACCCGAACAGCTTCCGCCTGTCGGAGAACTTCAGCCTGTACCCGCAGTTCATGTACCACCTGCGGCGCTCTCAGTTCCTGCAGGTGTTCAACAACTCCCCCGACGAGACCACCTTCTACAGGTAACCTGACTTATCTTCTATCATACTCACTTGGTGCGAAGTTCATTAACCGGGCTCGACGCAGTTAGCCAGTGCTTGACGTAAGTCCGTTTAAAAGGTGTATTACTATTACCCCAGTATCTAGAAACATGCCATGAAAAATGCCGTGTGGTATTCGGCCTAGAATTGACCACCCCCTTTCTTCCCGTGGGTGTCGTAAGAGACGACTAAGGGATAAATCCAGAAGATGGGCAGTAGCGTCTTCTGCAACTTGACCACCAACATTGCGTTCCCCAAGGCGCTTGCCAAGCGTGGGGATTAAGGCACCTGTGTGAGGCCTGTGTTTAACAGTGGACGTCTTTCGGCTGATGATGATGATTCGGCTGATCTAGAAACATGCCTCCAGTCTAATCGGATTCATAATTTAAAAAAAAAGTTGGTTCTCACGGGACGTCCGACAGATGTGAAACATCAAAGTAGTCGAGAGCGGCGGCGTAGTGCATCACGTCACGCCGTCACGGCATTCGAGTCGATTTTACTGCCAAGCAACGCCAATAGAGGTTTCATATCTAAATAAACGATTGGCGCACCATCTAAGAGATTCAGCTGCTTCGAATCTATGTATTAGTTTATGTTATGTTTCATGTCTATAAATATACTTACGATACGAGTAAAAAAAGTTGTGGTATTCACAAAAAAAATTACGAGCTCGATTTCAATTCAAATCGATCGTATCATTAATAATGACTCGTTCCGTCGCACCAACCAACCGCAATAATCTTGCAGGCACATGCTGATGCGCGAGGACCTGACGCAGTCACTCATCATGATCCAGCCGATCCTGTACTCGTACAGCTTTGGGGGGCCGCCGGAGCCCGTGCTGCTGGACACCTCCTCCATACAGCCCGACCGCATCCTACTCATGGACACGTTCTTCCAAATACTTATATACCATGGAGAGGTAAGGATGACAATTTTTTTTTTTTTAGATATTACAAACATTCTTTGAAACTTTTGCCTTTATAATATTAGTGTGATATTTTTATTATCATGTTTTTGCTAACCTTACCTTCTTATACATACATAAAGTTACGCCTGTTTCCCAAAGGGGTAGGCAGATACCAAGGATTTCTTTTAGCTACAATACTGGCAAACCTCTTTCGTTTAAATTACTTTAATTCCTCATAGTTTTTTTTATTTTATTTTTGCAAACTTTACATAATCTGTATTGCATGATTTTTTGAGGTTTGAGATTTCTTTATTTCCCATAAGAATTTACAATTCACTTACATGAGAAAATTATTAAAACTAATTTACAAGCATTATCAGTAACGTTTTTATATGTTGTTATATATAACTATATTAAATTAAGTAATCCTTTTATTTTATTTAATAGTGAAAGCATATAACTGCACTTTATAAACAGTATTTGAGTTACCATATTTTTTATTGTTTGAGTTCTCATAAAGTGATAACTAATCAAGTCAATGAACGCAAAATTTCAAAAATTTAATCTATATTTTTTTTCAATAGACTATAGCACAATGGCGCGCGCTCCGCTACCAAGACATGGCTGAATACGAGAGCTTCGCGCAGCTGCTGCGCGCGCCCATCGACGATGCGCAGGAGATCCTACAGAGCAGGTTCCCTGTGCCGCGCTACATTGACACCGAGCACGGTGGCTCTCAGGTAATGTCTTAAATACGTCAAATATACATATAACCATAGGTATTATAATAAATACGGAAGTCACTGGGAAAGCAAAAAGAGACCTTTACATATAATGTATTGTAAATTAATTTGTACATGTAAATTATATGTAAAAAAGGTTACATATAATTATAGACCGAGAGGGGACGGGCATAGATTATAATACTCTTGCTGGGAAACCAAGTCGTAATAGGCGATCTGTGTGAACCTGACGAATTGAAACGGAATCCCCTAGGTAAGAAGCTCGATATGGACTTAATGAGGATAGGCGAAATGTGGTTCGCAGGCTCCTGAGAAATTGTTATTGGTTGATAGTGACCATGATTATGTATGTCATATAGGAGGTCATACAAGCCCATCATCTTATTTAAATGATGTCTGGACACCATCTATATCTACCACACTCTACGACTACTTTTTATTTTGCTAAATTTGCAATGATTTGCAAAAATAGAAGTTACTTATCAATGTGTTATAATTTGTTAAATGTAACATACCTAAAACAATCTTGAATTTTGTGAATATTTAGATTAGAAGTGATACACGGAATTTCCAGCTCAAATTATTCTAATTTATTCTTAGAAATTATACAACATGTTTATACAACTTTACGTTAAATATTTAGGGTATTTCGACGCTCTGCGGTTCGATGTTAGGCTTGGTGTTACTAGCTAGTATCCTCTCCAGCATATCTGTCACCTTCTGCTGAGACTTCAGGAAGTTCTTAAAGTGCGTATCATCGAACCTCGACCGTTGTTTGATCTTCGTCAACGGCATCTGGTGTCGGGCAGCTATCATCTCCTCGCAGCAGTCTGTAGTCATCGTCCTGAACGCTTTCCAGTTGTTCCGCGGCCAGCTCTCATATCTTTCCAGCTTTTCGTGGAATTTTGTCGACAAATACCGCGGCTCAAAGCGCTCGCGTTCGGTGTACCCGTATGGTCCAGCACGGTAATCTAATCCATCTTTTTGGCTATCAATAGGGTACCTATACGGCGGATAATCTCCCGGAAAACGGTCTAAACCCGGAGGACCTACATTCTCCTGTCGGCCAAAATGTTCCAGAGGACCCAAACCTCGATAGTTTTCGTTGTACTTAAGTTTTTGTACATCTTTATTATACCTGTCCATATAAGAATATTCGTGCCTATCTGAGTATCGTATTTTCTTCATGATATCAGAGTTAAGTCTGACTTTATCTCTTTGACTTTTAGACTGAGTCGGTCCTCGGTATTTTAGGTCGAAACGTTTTTTGCTCTCAAATTCTTGTTGTTCCTTCAATGTGGCGAACGGACTTTTAGTCGTCACTACGATGTGTTGGTTTATAAGCTTTATTGGCTTCGATATTTGTATGGCCAGCGGTGCAATCTCATCAGAATTTGTCTGAAGTGTGATGGCAGCTGAATGGTAGTCGTTTCTTGGATGGATATTTATTTGTGGCACGTATTGTGAAACTTCTTCTTTGGGTAGATTGATCCCAGAACTTACAGGTGCTGGGACCATGCTTGGCCCATACGGACTTAATTCGGCTGGGCTTACGGCTGTCGACTTGAAGACGGGTGGAGTATTTATTACGTAAGGATTGAATCCAGCCAAAACTGGTGGAAATGTGCGGTCTGGCAATTTCTGACGATAGTTCGTGTTGTAATACGGAGTTGTTATTTTTGTTCCAACTGTTGTAGATCTTGTGCTTTCTTTAATCGCTTTAAACTCATTAAACATTTCCATTAGTTTTTGAATAACTTGATTTGTTTCTTTATGCTGAATCGTTGATGTTTCTTTGTTTTCATTACGTTGGGTCGTTGTTTCTTTATTTTCTTTATGCTGGATCGTCGGTGTTTCTTTATTTTCTTTATGCTGGGTCGTTGGTGATTCTGTAGGAGGCTCTGTAACAGAAATGATTAGTCATATTAATGTTTATTTATATCAATACAATTAAGTTGCTGATTGATCTACTTATGAAATGTCCTTGTTAACTTGTTAAACGTGTTTATTAAATACAAAGGGAAAGGTTGTGTTTTAATATAAAGTACTAGATTTTCGGCTTCGCGTGCAGTTTTCTGCTGAAGGTTAACCAAGAAAGTAAAGAACACATGAATTTCGGAATCCCCAGGTCCTGCAGTGAAAATCTGGCAATTGGAAATAGCCTTTACCTTCAGTTTAGTTATTAATTTATAGTATTATTTACCTGTAGTTGTGTTCGTGGATACTGTCGTCATTGTCGTCGTTGTCGTACTTGTCGATGTAGTGCTAGCATTAGTAGACGCTTCATGTTTCATATCCCTCAACACGATTTGTTTGACCTTCTCAGCGATCTCTTTTATTATATTTGCTGGAATAGCTTGTCCATTTATGTTCATACCGAAATTTTGAAATTGTTTCATATCTTTGATATCCATTGGTTGCAGTTGTTCGTTGTTGATTACGATTTTTTGATTTTGTTCTGATATGCTTAGGTTTGCTGGCGAAATTTTCAATTGATTTCGTGAAACTTGGATTCTGTCAGTGTTTTTAATTACCGCTGGCATAATACTAAATTGGTTACTGATATTTGGATGCTGTTTAGGTTTCTTCGTCTCGTCAGGCGCGATCTTTATTCTGGTTTCTTTATTTCGTTTAGATTTAGTTGCTTCTTCTTGCATTGCTTTAAATTGATCATTGTATTTCCCAAAATTTTTGATTAGTTCTGAATTGTTGAGTTCGGTAGAAATATTCAGTTGGACGGTTTTAGGTGTAGAATTTTGTTTTTGTTTCGCCATTTTTATCGATGGTAGCATTGCGCCGTAATGATCGCTGTCCGACTTGTAGTTTTGAACTTGTTGCAGATTTTTGTTGTCCTTTGGTATGATTTTAAGTTGATCGTTATCTACTTCGTCAATTTTAATTACTTCTGATTTATTTGATTCTGGTGGTAGAAGATTTTCTGATTGTACTATTTGTAGCGCATCGTTATCCATTCTGTTTTTTTTGTTCTGTCTTGCTGATTTTATCGATGGCAGTAAACTTTCAAACTGAATATTATCTGGGTCATAACTCGGATTTTGTTTGGATGTTTTTATGACTGTTGGCATCTCTTTATTACTATATTGATATGTGTTGTCTAGATCAGTATTTATCATTGGTCCTGAGTTATTTATCAGGTGTCTTTGAAGGCCATCGTTAAAAGTAAATTGTTTGAAATAACTCGAGTTACTCAAGTTGGGTCTAGCTTTTATTTGTTTATTTATCATGTCGTTTATCGCTTTCGTGTTTTTTACTATTTCTAATTCAACATTTGTATTATGTTTGTTTATATCGATATTTTGTTCCTGATTCATTTCCTTTTTGTCAGTTGGGTTATTCTCTATTTGGCTTCGAAGCAGCATTTTATTACGAGTCGGTTCCCACTCCTTCACTTCTGTTGGTTCTACTTTTAATAATTCAGTATTCAAACTAAACTTTTGATCCTGATTCAAATTATTATTGGTACTGCTATTTGCGGCTTTCTCATTTTGTTTCATATTAGTGTACCGTTTAAGAACTTCACTGTTATATACTCGTTCATCGCCATTGTTTGGCAACTTGAGACTGTTGGTACTGGTTTTAGAAGAAGGAAGCGGTGAGCCTTTGATCATTAAATTGTCAGTTCCCTCAAGTAGTTCATCGAGAAATTGTATTGGACCATTGTTCTCCATGTCAGATTTCGGTTTTGAAGTTTTCTTGTTTAATATAGTAACGTCATTGTTCATATCTTCTGTCCTTTTCATTTGTCGCGCTCTGTACGGTCCTGTATATGGCACAGTTCTGCTGTCGTCCGGCACATAATCGTTATCTAATTTACGCAGTTTTTTATTTAAATCATTTTTTAAACTTTCTAATTGTTGTTTAGTATCGTCGACTCTTTCGTCTTGTATTTTGGTTTCTTTTGGCGCAAAATCATAATTAAATTTACGCGACTGTAAAATTCGTTTAAAATTTTTTACACGGCTAAAATCATCGTTTGTTCCAGTTCCGTCCAAGATTTCTCCAATTCTCCTAGAAATTGAATTGATATATGGTTCTTTTGTTGTGATTATTTCAGTAGTTGTTGGAACTGTTTGACTTGCTAAGTATTCAGCTAAGATCCTGCTGATGTATTCTATTTCTCTAGAGTGGACGTACCCGCTGTTGTAGGTAGAAAGTGTGTTTGTTGTTGTAACATTCTTCTTATCATTTGCGTTAGGCGCTGGTGTTGTTGCGACCTTGGTCACTATTTTCTTAGTATTGTGTGTCAGCTTCGTCCAAAAGTTCACCATGTTCTGTAGCGTCGGTTGGTGTTGAATATATTCTATTTGTATTCCATTGTCTTCTTCGATTTTCGTCACATTTTCTAAGTTTCGTAAATCTATTTCTTTATTAGGGTGTAAGTTTTCGCTCAGTGTCTGTAGCTGTCGTAGAAAGTTTTCTGTTTCAGTTTCAACCTTATTATTTGAGATTGTTCTGTTTTCATAACTCTCTGGTACTCTCATTTGTAGTTTTAAATAGTCGGCAACATTGAAGTCTTTATTATCACCTTAAAACAATTTGTTTATTATTATTAGCATTTTTGTAATTTCGTTAAATATAGTATCTTGAGGAACTCACTTTTATTAGTCACGGGCGTTTCTAATGTCTCAGTATTATTTTCAGTTGCTTCATAATCTTGCGTTGTATTGTTAGTGTCTAAATATGTGTTCATCAAACATTCTTGTCTAAGCTTTCTAAAGAGAAACAAACATTCAGGCATGTAAAACAAGTAGGATTTTTTTTTCTGTAAAACAAATCCTGGCTGTATTTTAATTATGATTTAAAATAAGTGCAGTAAATTGTTTTAAAAGTGCAAATAAAAAGCAAATTACATATAGTACAAACTGTCTTGAATCTCGACAATAGTTTTAATGAGCAGCCAGGTGCCGAATACCTTAAGTGTAAACATGGCGTCGATTGATAAAGCAACAACAACACTCACTCATTGTTCATATCATAGATGTTGACATTGTGTCGCTGTAGTTTCTCCAACGTGTTTGCATCCAAATCTTCCTTTTGCAATCCGTTTAACAACAACACACATATTACATCTGAAAACTATCACATTTTAATGGCGCACATTCTCACAACCGATGTCAATACATTGAATGCCGCGTAAAAGGGGTAATAATCATAACGTTTAATTGAGAAGATTATTATTGGTTATTGGAACCTTTTATCTGGACTAAACGTGGTGAGTTTTGACCGTGGACGTGTATTATTTCACGTGTGAACATACATGATATTGCAACTGCAGTCAGTATAGTTCGGCACCACATTTCGTTATCGCTGTCGGTCGTGGCGCGGTTTCATTGTTTTGCCGCACGGGGTGCCGGGCGCGGTCGGAAAGAATAGGCGACTGGCACGCTGCCGCTATCGGGCACACTTTGTTTTGCAGGTGGCGACACCTTAGAGTTTAATGGAAACTACAAACTTATATTGTAGAAGACTGTTAGAGGTTTCCAAGTTGAGTCTAAGTCATATTTCTTAGAGGATCTTTTGCAAACCGCCCATTTCAAAAGTTGATGGTGATTGCTGCCTCGAGTATGTGGTAAGGAGTTGGTTGTTTGTAATTTCCGAGTATTACGTAACTATAGAGGTGTACCAACATCATCAACTTGTGATTACGTGTTAACATACTTTCAATCTGGAAGTTTCTTCTAGCGGTATTTTCGGAGACCCATTTCTTATGTAGACGGCTGTATCATTTTTTATTGCTTATTTTGTTGTTTGTTTGTTACAGGCCCGGTTCCTCCTGTCGAAGGTCAATCCGTCTCAAACGCATAACAACATGTATGCGTACGGAGGGGTGAGTTGAACAGTAGTCGTCAAAACAAAGCTTTTGTAAACATAGATTTAATTCACATTATTCTAGTCTTCGTGTACTATACTCCTTTTAAAATAACATTAGAAATGAACACCGTTATTGACAGTCCGTTTACTCGATTATCACCTCTATTGCGTTAGTAGCATGATTCATAACAGCTGCAGTAAAACAGTTATTTTGTTTGCTTTTAATTTTTCTTATGCCTCCAAAATAGAAATCAAACGCGATTGTATGAACTGTAAACTTGTTTGTTTACAATTTTAATGTTACACAAATGGAGTGTAGGTCAATTAAAAAATACTGTTGTATTGTAATGCATGGCGTTCAGCCTTGATAAGAAACTTTTTCTAAACGAGCATGGTGTGACAATGTACCATCGACGCATGGTGTGAATTTGATTTGTTTTTTTTTGTTCCATCATTGTTATGGCGTTACCAGGCGATGCCGATACCATCAGCGGTAGTGTTTTTTTTTTAATTTTTAATATGGTGTTGGGTTTCTAATGCTGCGTTTAATATTAACGTCTGAGTTTGAGCATTTTTAATAACGCTGTCACTGGAAATATTTTAAAACAATTTCTAAATTGCTTAGATTTTAGTTAATGTTGTTTGAATTTATAATACTTTGTGTAAGATTGAGACTGCCCTTAAGATTGCCACATAGTTGCTTACTTGTGTTAATTATCGGATATAATGACATAAACATTTATAACAATAACCAACCTCACGCCGCGCGCCGGTATTCCTAGTATGGGTTGCCAGTGGTGATGTTGGTGAGATTTTATAGCCAATTTTCGTAACCATACCTACGGGCTCAAATAAACTGTAATAAATTTAATTTAAATGTTTTAAATATTTATACCAGTGACACCGCTTCCATGTTGCCTTTGCATTTTATACTTCCTGTTACTTTAAAATTGACCAACAAATTAAGCACAATACACATGTTTCTTTAATTAAAATGCTTAATAAATAATGAAATCCCAAATAAAAATTTGCTGTACTGTCTCTTGTTCCACAAGTTATTGGTTGTTATTAATTCGTGGTATTAGAGAAAGTATGCTTTGCATTTTTGCTTATTAAAAATCCTAATTCTTTAAATGCTGAGCTTTTATCGAACAATAAAATACAATATCTAATGCTTATAATGATTTTATTGCTTAAATCTTATGTGTACTATGTTGAACCTTAGTTTTGAATTCGATTGGGGACTATTTTTTCTAATTATTTTATATTTAGTGAAACACTTATTACTGTTACTGTTTACTACGGGTTCTTAACATATTATTCAACTATCTGGTAAAGTGTGAAATGTTTGTTTTGTACTAGCAAGTTGAACTATTAAATGTCCTTTTTTATTCTAATTTTATCAAACTAGAAAAATATTCATTTGTCTTAGAGGCCAGTAGTGTACTTAATTTATGTCTCGTAACTAATACACTCTAAAAGTGGTTATGAAAAATATATTCCAATGTTATTGGACACGCTGCACGTGTAGTATAGATTACTGTGCAAATTACAGAAGTTTAAGACAAAAATGACGATTAAAAGTATATGTATATTCTTCTGGTGGTGGATTATCCATTATTTTGTCATATACTTATTCAAATCTTATATTCCTAGGATGGTGGCGCACCCGTGTTGACGGACGACGTGTCGCTGCAAGTGTTTATGGAGCACCTCAAGAAACTGGCCGTGTCTTCCACAGCCTAGAGGGAAACATAGTCCCACATACTGTCAGAACTGGTGTCTACTCCATTCCATTTATTTCCACTATGATTCCTTATTATATGCAAAATATAATTCATAACAACAGTTTGATGACACGATAAGTTAAGTTCTCTAACAGCAAACCTGCGTGATGGAGAATTATGAGATGAGAAATAAGTGTCATCTTTCAATCTTTTATCAAATCGCCTCGATTTAATAAAGTCTTTCAGTCCAGTTTTCCATTTATTTAATATGTTAGCTAGTCGAAATGATTCTACATAGTTTTAGTAACACATAACATATTGTCGTATTTTAGTATCATTATTACAGTATTATTATTATGGCATCTTTCAGATTACTTCATGTAGCTTGGGTATATTGTGTAGTGTGTACTGGGCTTGCAACAGTTTAGTATATAATATTCATTTTACTATTAAACATTAATATCTCATAACATGCGTAGCTCAAATAGCATCAGTTCTGAATATATATTATAGTATGTGTGGTCCAAACATTTTGCGATTTAAGTTAAAATAATTTTCTACAATACGATGTAAATTATATGAAATTAAAATGTTTATGAAATAACAACTATGTTTATTTACATTAAATATATATTATTCTTCATTTATATTTCTTTATTATTTTTGTTATAATGTCATCTATAGTGAAATATAACAGCTGTTACAAAAATACGTAAAGAAAACAGATATTTTTTACAAAAAATATTTATTCCTAATATCTAACACCAATTTGGACTATAAATACATACACCTGTTACATTGCTATAATTTATCTACATACATACCAGTTATACATAACCCCCCTTATTCATAAAAATACAATTTTAAACCAAGTATAAACCAGTCAATGTCGTTTGCATATCAAAGAATAGAGATGTCAATACACTTAATACGGGGTTTAGTTAATGCCGGTATGATCCTCGTTTATGAATAAGAGGGAACAAGTTATTATTTGGTAATACGCTAATTCTATTTGCATATAATTTTACAAAATAGTTAACAAAATTAAACAAAACAAACTCAATGGTCCAATATTTAACTAATATACATACAAAAAATCAAGCTTGTTTTCCAAAGATGCATAGAGAAAACAGTTAACTATCAAATTACACATTAAAGTAATTACAATTTTGTCGTAGCCCCTTGACATCTGCAGCAGGGAGTGCCAATGATGAATGTCTCGTTACTAGGACGGTATGCCTGGAGTCCCCTGGATTAATCCCTCCCTTTGTATATTATATTACTTTCACATTATTGAATGCCTGGTCTAAGAAGAGATTGCGTATCTCTAAGGTGAATGGAAAACGCCGGCGCCATCTAGTGCCATAGTAACCAATACATTTATAAACAGAAAATAATCAATTTACTTAAGTGCCTTTAGTCTATAAATGAACCCCTACACTGATAATATTTTCACACCAGGACCTACACAGGGTAGACAGATAACCTAGCATCAACATCGACTATCAACTTCAAATCTTTATTTATTAAGTAGCAGCTAGATCTGCGGGTATTTGTCCTTTTTAATAATAGTTGTAATTGCTAGACACATATCATCACGCTTTTCTTTAAGGGGATAGGCAGAAACTACAGAAAGCCACATCAATACTAGTGTGCTTCTATTGTCTACTCGTACTTGGTGTAAATGCAGAATTAGGTGCACGTAGTAAGTTCTATTTACTTGTCTAGACGTACCCTTATAATTATTGTATATAGGATTTAGTATCATTCGGCTCCAATACGACACTTTGCTAAATCGTACATGATGTAGATACTAAAAAAGTGAAGGTTGCACATTTATTCAGAGAGTTTCAACATTTATTTTATGTCTATGTTGTTGACTACGTTTTTCTAATAAAAAATATGTAAGTGTTTAAGATAGATAGATACCTGAGATTTTAAATAGACCTTATAATGGGGACCTATCTACCTTTATCAGAGAACAATTGACATCTATGATCACTAAACAAGTTTCGCTTATCACCAAAAGTAACTACAAAACTTCTAACTTGGAAATGGGGATTCTAGATTTAATTAGACACAAGTAATTTATAATTTAGCGTTTACCATATATTCTAGAATACATTCATCACTGTTATATCACAAGTAGGTAATTACAGTATACACAATTTAAAAAATAATAGGGTTGTCACATTTGATATTTTTAGGACACTAGTTTTACTCTACGAGCCTAATTCAGGCTCTAAATAGGGCCAACCTTTTAAAACACTAATAATTCTAACATAATTGTGTCATAAAGACGTCATTGAATTAATCCTTTATACGATTATTATGGTTACAATTTAAATATAGGTATTTTACATAGGTACTCAAATAATGATGTAAAATATAAATCAAAATGTAGTTATAGTTTTAAATTTGACGACGTTACGATAATATGTATATAATGTCATAATTATGTTTACCTATTACATGTTTAGGGTTCATGGTACTACAGCTGCAGTAACATAGAGCAAGTAGTAAATGGAGTGATTCTTTTAAATTCATATAAGTTTGGTTAAACTAGGGAACAGAGTCAACCATTACTTTGTATTGTAAAACATAAAGCTTCAATGTCAAGACATCCAAATAAAATAAAGATATATATTATTTGGCAATTTGATGCGATTTAGTATAGACATTAACTGGTACATATAATATGACAAAACTATAGATGCAGGCTAACCCAATCCACACCTTTTAATTATATTACTATAGCCTCAGTATTTGGACTTTATGTATTTGTGCAGATGTCTATAAAAGTCTTGTTTAACACCAAAAAGTGCAAGGATTTAAATGCATTTAATTACCGTGTGCATTCTATTGAGATAAATGCGTATGAGCACTTCATTAGTTATCTAATCTGTGTTGTAATCATTACTGTGATTATTGCCATAACTTTTTAATACACTTATGAAGGAATTATATTTCCTGGAGACTTCTGAAGTGGTGTATGCAAAACCTTAAATGCAAAGTTTAACAGCTGGCGATACTACAGAAAATAAATACACAAATTTCCAGATATAAAAACACAGAGCCAGCTCTAAAACTTATAAAAGATAAATAACAATGCTGCATCCTTAAAATTATTACTAAAACTGCGAACTAAACTATAGATCACTCATATTCACATATAAGTATAGTTTTTTAGCATCATTTCTTGGTGAGGAGTCCGTACACGATGAGAGCAAGCAGCATGATCAGCACGTACTTGATGTATGCGGTTCAGGAGTGCGGAGGTCAGTTGAGGAACCGGATGGACATCTTCTGCTCGACGTCTGTCCGCTCCAGCGCGTGGCAGAACTCCTCGAAGCAGATCATCTGGTCGTTGTTGGTGTCGGCCTCCAGTATCGTGCGTTCAGCGATGCTGGTTAGCTGCTCCTCACTGGAAAAGGAATATTTACCCTTTGTTTGGCCGTTTTTTCTCAGTATCACAATGATGCCAACGCCATGTAGTTAAAAATCTTTACATTGCATAGACATTAGCAATCACCCTAAGATTCTAAAGGCGAAAGTTTGCGAGTGTGTTTGTATGTTTGTTACTTCTTTGCACTCAACCAGCTGGACCGATTTTGATAAAATTTGGTATATATTGAGGTACGACACCTTGGATTAACATATAGGCTTTTATCCCGAGAAAATGTAGCGGATGACACCGCGGGGCGCAGCTGGTAAACCAGATTTTTGTTTTTATTTTATTGCTAATGTATAGGTAAGTATATAGAAGAATAGAGACTGTTAACAACAAACACCTTTGACAACATGTTTAATGTAATCCCTTATCTTAATCTGCATACTTACATTATAATACTATAATGCGACGTAAATATATTGCTTATTTACAGTAACTACCTGTATGGTATCTAAAGAGTATTATACCGTTACTAATAAGATACTATTATGAATAGGTAGGTGGTAGCTGTACTGTGTTTATTTTATTTACATGTGTTTTTGATCACCTTAGCCAACCTAAAGTGTGGGACTAATTACTAATGAGTCAATGGTGTTTTTAAAACTAAGAAAGGTACACTCACTACATGACACTTGTTTTGGACTTTAACTTGCAACTTTATGCTTACGAAAAAATCCTCTAAGCCTCCTAAAAGTCCACAGAATTATTTTATTTGCAGAGAATTGGGTGTTCCTCTTTATGAGGATTCCATAACCCACATTTTGGTCTTTATCAAAAGTGCCATGCCTTACGACACATTTTCCCAGCAATCGTCGAGAATTATATTGTTAAACCTTCCCCCACACATGATGATACTTATATTATGGTCTCACCTGATGTTAGCTCCAACCATCATATGCAGTATAGCCAGCAGCTCGTCCCTGGATATCTTGCCGTCGTTGTCCAGGTCGTACATGGAAAATGCAACTGTAAACACAAATTAACATTTATTTGCTGCTTCAGTGAGTAATACTTAGTATAGAGCCGCTACTATTCCTTTTATATGTTAATGACTTACCTTCGATTACAAAATACCAATGCATTCTTTATGCAGATGATATCTCTGTAGTAATTCCAAAACAAATAAATCTAAATTACGCAGATGAGTTAAATAAAACCATTTGTGACATAGTAAATTGGATGAATAACAATAACCTAAGTGTAAATATAACAAAAACAAAATATGTTCAATTCCAGAACAAGGGTGCCAAAAAACATGACCTACATTTAAAATATGAAGGTGAACCTATTACTGAAGTAGAGGAGTCATGTTTCCTAGGTATAACGCTTGACTCTAAATGTACTTGGAAACCACACATAGATCGATTGAGTAAGAAGATTAACCGATTCGTTTATGTACTTTACCGACTTACTAAAATTACTAACAGGCAAACAGCATTAAAAGCTTATCATGCTTTTGTAGCTTCAAATCTCAGATATGGTATCGCGTTATGGGGTAATTCAGTTAAAGTAAATACAGTACTTTTAATTCAAAAACGTTGCGTAAGAGCCATCTGTAACATGCCTCCATGGGAGAGCTGCAAACCATTGTTCCGCAAACTATCCTTACTTACCGTGCCCTGTATATATATTTTTGAAATTTGTGTTCTGGTTAAGACCAATCTTGAGCTCTTTACTACTACGAAAACTGTCTGTAAGTTTAACACGAGATATCCGGATAAATTAGTTCTTCCATGTATTAGGACAGACATCTGCAGCAGAAACTGCTATGCTATGTCTGTCCGAATCTACAACCATCTTCCACGAGGTGTCAAGGATTTAACCTTAAGTAAATTTAAGGCACAACTATTTAGGTTTCTTAATGATAATTATAACAGTCGTGGTGGCCTAGTGGTTGACATACCGGATTTCTATGCACGAGGTTGCAGGTTCAAACCCAGGCAAGTATCAATGTGACTTTTTCAATGTCATAAATACTGTCTTAGATATTCTAAGACACCACTGACTAACGGTGACGGAAAACATCGTAAGGAAACCTGGATTTAATTATCTGAAATCGCCAACCCGCAGTGAGCTAGCGTGGTGATCAATGCTCAATCCTTCTCTATACGAGAAGAGGCCTTTGCCCTGCAGTGGGACAGTTATAGGCTGATATTATTATATTATTATTAATGATAATTGCTTTTACTCCGTACAAGAATATTTAAATTTAAAATTATAATTTGTGTTATGTGCATTAAAATAAGTGATATGTGATCTCAAATAACTATAGCATTAAGGTTCCCTAGAACATAGGTTATAAATTTGCATGCTAGTTCTTAAGCAAAACATGTATGTTCTCTCAATCAAATAACACCTCTGTACACCATGTTTTTATGCGAATAAATGTATTCTATTCTATTCTATTCTAGAGGTTGCTGCAGATAGCTTCTTCATTTTTATAACCAATTATTTTAGAATGAGGAATTATTTGATAGTTTTTATACTTAAAATTGTACAAGATAAACAAATATTGGGGAACATATTTAACTGATTTGCAGCATATTCATCATCATCATCAGCCAATAAACGTCCACTGTTGAACAAATGCCTCCCCCTTTATGTCCCATCCATGAACTAAATCCTCAAACCTAAAGGGAACTGCTTTTAGGTATAACACCTTTTTGACACCTTTATAATTACATTTTTTGGTGAGCCAACTATACAGTTGGCAACTGCATTATCACTTTAGTTTGATCAAATAATTATATCAATTAACATGCTATTGAGATATTATCACTACAGAAATTACTTCAGTTTCACCAGTACATATATTTCATTCCCAATCAATCAAATAATTGAGTTGCTGATTATATGCAAGACTTAATTTTTACACAATACAGGTAAGATTAATTTTTTAAATTTTATTTTTTAAATTGAGGTGCTGTGCACCACCTATAATTTTTGTACGCCATTGATGGCAAAACATGTAGATACCAGATTTTACTGCATAACACCAATAACAACATGTACTTGTACATTTACTCATGTTTTCACAAAATAAAACATCTTTATCTTTATCTTTAAGATTACCCTCTTTTTTACTTCTTAATAGTGTTGTCCTTATACTAATATTTTTTATAATACAGACATGATATATCACAAAGAAAATTTCTTATATGATACATCTTTGTATTAGGATGAGCTGATTGTTGTCTCATGGAAAAAGGTCTATGATACTAGCCATAGTAATAATCTACAAATGCTCAATCACTAGACCATTGCTCTAATTGTTATTCAAAAATCAGTTTAAAACCTAACATACCAGTTTGATTAAATAGATATGAGATATGATTATGTATAATTAGGACAGAATTGTCACTGTAAACCCATCAAACAATTACCGTCTACCAGATACCTGGGAGTTATAGTTGATGGATGTCTGGCGTGGCATTCGCATGTCGAGGTTATTATGTCACGCGTTCGAAAATTTATATGGATTTTTAAAAATCTACGACACGTGATGCCTCAAAAGACACTCAACAACATTTATATAGCACTCGCGCAGTCAGTAATCACATACTGCTTACATGTTTGGGGAGGGGCCACTAAAACTAAATTTTTAGAGTTAGAAAGAGCCCAAAGGTCACTTTTAAAAGTGATCTACTTCAAGCCATATAGATTTCCCACAATCGAACTATATAGAATGAGTGACCTACTAACAGTCAGGAAACTATATCTTTTAAACATCATTTTATACTTACACAAACACATTCCAGTTAATCCGGAAAACCAGGCTAAGAGGCGAAAAGATATTGTGGCTTGCTCTCCACGGGTTCGCACGGTTTTTGCAAGGCGTCAGTATGTATTACAATCAGCCTACATATATAATAAAATTAACGCAAAACTTAAGTTCCACCATGAGATCTCGCATACATGTAAAAAAGTGATATCCGAGTGGTTAAAAACGCTAACATACGATGAAACAGAGCATATCTTAGCCAGACTTATATAAATATTTATCATCTTTATCATAGTGTGATCACCTTGTGAATTCCTAACTTCGATTTTTATGGCACTATCAGCAATCACATAAACTCACATACAAACACACTGAAACATACACACACAAGCACACACACACACATACAATCCACCCACACTCACACATAAACCAACATTCATCCACAAATCCACATTCAAACAATGATATAGCCACACATACACTTTCTCGCAATCACGCACTACACAGAGCTGCTAATTTCTTTTAAGCATTTATTTTATTTTGCTTTCTTTTTGTTTTCTCTTAAAGATTAGTTATTAGTTTTAATTTTTATAAAGCCTCGAATTCTGTTTTGTGGTCTCAATATTGTCAACGACCAACTAAGGGAAGGAGCGAAACAACCCCAACACAAGTGTTTGTAATTACTTACTGGGGCTGTTTCATCCACATTGAAATTGTAACCGTTTGAGACATAATAAACCATTTTTTTTTTTTTAATTATGTTCTCACAAAGTCCATTTGGCTCTTGCTATAGTTGTTACGTTTACTGATAAGTGCGCTTGTTTGTGTTGCGGAGTCATGACCGTGACTGACCACTCTTCAAGTAACACACACAAAAACAATGTGTCTGTCCATGAATGACAACATTCATCATCATCAGCTTTTCGGTGACCCACTGCTGGGTATAAGTCTCCTCCCTTATGCGCCACTCTATCCTGTTTGTCCATTCATAGTTGGACGGAACTTATACTAACAGACAATGTGAGATAGAAAATCTTTAACATGGTTAACTTACATCTCAGCTTCTCATCTCTACTGTTAAGCTTGTTGTCCTTATTCTTCCGGATGGGTCTGAAGTGAGCTAGAACTGTCATGAACTGCAAGAAGTTCACTCTGTCGTCATGGCTTTCAGCAAAGAATGAGTGCACAATCCTTTCACTCAGAGGGTTGATAGCCAGCTCTGGGATCCTCAGGAAGTCCTCCCGGGAGAGAGTGCCACAGTCATTCTTGTCCAGTGATGTAAATCGGGAGTATAGCCGCTCAATTTGGTTGGGTGTGACTGAGACATAAATAAGGAAACACTTATGTTGAATTTATGAATAATTGAAAGTAGAAAAATCTGCTTGTAATGTTTTTTTTTAATTTAAATGTTTGAAATTAATACCGTTTATTATGTTAATGTGTATGATGTTTTAGTTATTTCATACTCATAAAAAATTTAAGGTATTTGCAATGAAGTAGTATAACTAGTTAATATTGCAAATAAAGATCAGCTGATCTTTGTTTACATAAAAATTAAGCAATGAATTTCTTGATTCAGAGAGTGACCTTAACCGATATAACTCCAACATAATGAAAATAATGTAACACATTTATACAAATCTAGAGTAATGTATCACTTACATCCAGTCTCTTCCTGAATTTGAGCGATTTCTTCCTCTCGCAACAATAGAGATGATTTGTTACCCATATTGGATACGCTTAGTGTTGCGCGACCACCAAAAGACCTTTTACCTTAGCTGATAAGATTGTAGGCCGTCGCATATGCAGTTTATATCCGTAATATACGCCAGCGAATTTTAGGTTATCGCGTAATTTACTCAGAGATCAAAGAGCAAAGTTCACTTCACTTATTATGTATATAACAATAACAAAAAAGAAGTCGTTATTCGATTTTTTATTTCCTCAATTAGTAATGCTTATAACAACTCTGAATGCTTTTAATTCTATGACATTCATCGTCAATAATATTTATAAAGAAAATTCTCTGAATGAGTAACTCTAACTAGTTCAAGATTCACCAAGGAATACAGGAATGGGATTGGTTGACAACGTAATATTATTATCTATCCTTATTTAATCTTACTGGAGTAAAAGAGAAAACCTAAAAATCAATTTTATTTCTGACATTGACGTTGTCAGTAACGATGACATTCGATAAAATGCGTTTCATCGCTGCGTTAAGATAGTAAAGTAAATAAAATTAATGGTGTGCATTTTTGTTGTCAAACTATTAATTTTTTAATGAAAGTTATACCGTAATTTTAATAGATATTGTGTATAGTTGAGTAAAATATTAACTTACAACAGCATTACAAACTTTTCTTATCTAGTTTTTTTTCAGTTACCAGGCAAGCAAAAGAGGTTGCATAGGAACTGAAATCCTGAAAATTGTTATGTCAAAATTATGATAGTTACCCAAGTAAATAGTGAGGCTAGATAATTTATTTGAAAACACATATTTTACTTGAACCAGGATAATTTAACTTTTTAAACAATGAGTACTGCACAACTAAAATCACAATCAGAGACATTCTCTGCCGAGAGAAAAGCTTCAGACCAGGATTCAACTCAGCTAGCCCTCCCACAACCGTTGGATACAGTGGTAGAATTAAACGAAAATGTGCCCAGCGAGATATTTGAACGACCGGTCGAGGAAGGCAACTTTGTCGAAATATCACCGAGGTTATTTGGCTTGAAAGAGATCTTAGAACCCTTAACAATACCAACGCTGAACAATGCGATCTATGAACTTGGTGTAGTAAACATGTGCTGGCCCGAGATAACTGAACCAGTGTTTGAGACTCGGACATGTTTCCCGCCATCCTATTACACCAACAGTACGAAAGAGCGTTTACTCCTTGCCTATGCAGAGAACTTCAGGAGACAGTTCAATTTTCATTTTAAAATGCGGAAACCTTTGTTATTGCAAGTACCTAATGATTGCGGTTTACAGGTGCGTTTTGAAATAGTTAGAAAATCAACACTAGATGGGGTCAGTGGGTCGTCTTAGGTGCGGAGATAAATATTAGTGTTAGTTTTGTGGTTTTAATTATTTATTACTTAAATCACGTTATTTAATTCAGAAAATGGTGTGTACTTCAATAAGGCCGACGAAACTCTGCTTCGCTGTAACGAATACCTGGCAAGGTGTCGCAACCTTAGTATCGGACTACTTTGACTACGAGCCGCTGACTAAACCTATGTTACACGTAAGTAATAGTATAAGTCAAGATTACAGACGAAAATAACATTGACTAAAAATTACGCGAACTTACTATCGTTGTAACTTTTAATCCTATGACTTAGTTGTCTCTACTGACTAATAGATGGCGCTACACGTCTTCTAGCCTGTACACATTGTACACGTTTAAATGGTACGAAAACAAAAACTACAGGTGTCTCTTACAGTTGCAACTTGAAATAAAGACGACCTACATATTATCCTGAAAATTCTTTTTTAAGCAATGTTTAAATTTGGAATAGGTACCTACTAAAAGTAAATGCTGATTGCTATTATAAGAAGAAAAGGTTTTGTCCTCAAAAAGTTTTCTTTGTTTTTCTTTTGTGAAAACCAAGGGTTACAGAAGTAACAGGTAGGCCTAAGTCCCGTACAAAGAACGATATGTATTTCAATTTAAATGCTGTTTATGTATTTAAAAAAATCTTGTGTCGTTAGACCTAATATTGTAGGATTGTTACCCCTTACTTATAAAAATTGTCATCGTTGAACAATCGGTTAAATTATACCTGTCACTGTCGTTTGCATGTTAAAAAATAGAGATGCCAATAGACTTAAAAAGTAGTTATCTTAAAACACATGTTAGCATCGTTTATAAGTAAGAGGGTTAGTGTCTACGGCTTCTTTAAAATTATCGCCTGCAATTAGATTTTCTGTATTCTTTCGTGTGTATTACACCTTTGGATATGGTATGCAATGCACTCACAAAGTCACGATGCTATTTTTAAAGAAACCACAGTTTAAAAACAAACTAGTTGATATTATGTTGTAAGGGTAAATAAAACAGTTTTAATTAAAGGTTCAATCAAGTTTAATTATTCAACATTTTCGAGATCACAAGTCGTGACAAGAGAATTTATAATCCAATTTTTTTAATTTTGTACAAAATATTTTCTCTCGAATAATTTTTCAGTGTGGCTAATATAAACGTGAAATGCAAATCAATAATTCTATCTTCTGTGAGAAGGAGATATAATTTTTGAACTTTTAGCTAATAGATCGGATTTGTCTGGGTCGGGCTCCACCGACCTTACACCGCTGGACAATCTCTTATAACATTAAGATAATACACTCTATTAATTAGGAATGTACTTACAATAATAATAATCTCTCAATAATTTATAATTTTGATCACAGTGTCCTTAACTGTTAACTTTAACGTATAATACAATTCCGAGTCGACGTTTCGACTTTGTCTACCATATACATATACATAATATATAAAATACTGAGCAATAGAAAACAATTACACAACGAGTGCCTAGCTAACGCAATAGAGTCATCTATATCTTAACAATATTACCTTGTTCTTACGATTGGCACAACAATTTATTCGCATCCTTTCAATATTTGGTATCGGCCGGGAAGTGTGGTCGCCGCGGCTCGGCAGCGCCACACACACGCCATACGCGCGCCACACGCACGCCACACACACACCACACACGCTACTACTCAGTGAACGGTTGAAAGGACGCCGTGCGTGACTTAGTATTAGTTTGACTTGAGGTAGAACTTAGGGATCCAACTATAAACTATATAGTAAGGGTATAACTAGGAATGTAATCGTCGAATGGCAACATACAGCGGTACTATCTAAACTAATTACTTAACAACTTGTGTGCATCGGTAAAGTGAGAACGCAGATATTAATATAACATTCAATTTACAACAGGTATAACTATCTACCCATCAAATTTCACATAGACTCGGAAACAGAACGTCCGAAGTCGGGCAGGCTAACGAGGTTTGTGCAAGCGACGGGGTCCCGTCAGCCTGCCCGGCTCCGACCAAAATCTTACAAACTAAAGAATAATGCATAGCTTTTCTTTTAGAACAAAGAAATTACGCAAATTTGGCTACACATATCACAAGTGAACGCTTACTGGCGACGACGTAACTATGTACATAATTGAAATATTCCCTGTAGCGAGCGGCAGTTGTTGCGGGCGTCTACTTGCGGCGGGCGGCGTGGTCGGCGGGGTGAGCGGGGTGCGCGGGCGCAGGCGCGCGGCGTGCTCGGAGGTTGTGTAGCAGCGCGCGCAGCTGGTGCACGTGCATGCGCGTCACGCTGGGGTCGCCGCTGGCCTCCAGCCACGCCAGGAACTTGTCACCGTGCTCCAGCGCGTCGGCCGCGCCTGATTCCCACTCGCCGCTCGCCGGCGACGCCGACCGCGTGTCTGCGCTCGCTGTTTGGTTACTGTTGTTGAACAGCAGGTTGTCGAGCACAGTCCGCGCTTTGGTTTGGCTTCGACTCGACTCGTGGACTCTTTCTGTGATTGGTTCTTTGTTTTCGGTCCCAATCTCAGGACTAGCGGCGGGTTCAGCAACTCGCGGCTCCACGGTAGGAGTGCGGCGCGTTTCCGGCTCGTTTTGAGCGTGTGTATGTAGTGGACTAATCGGTGCACCTCGCTCTTCCTCCATCTTTCCTTTTGTAAGTTGTGAGTATAGAATGTTTTCTGCTGACTTGTCCTTTGGCACTTGGGAAGCAGATTTGTGCTTATCCTCTGGCAGAGGCATGGCTCCTCCGAATTGTTTGTAATATTGCCACAGCCAGGAGTTTCGGTTATAATCAAGATGTGAGTTAATTGGAGCGGCAGCAGCAACTGGTTTAGGCTGGATAGGTTCACTGGTTTTTCCGAGTTGTAGCGGATGTGCCGTCGTGGTCTGCGCTGTCAAGTCGAGCATCGCTTGTTGTGTCTTCAGCCAGTACCACAAAGTGTCGTCCACTGGCTGGTTGGCTGCCGATGTTGAGTGTGTCGTACTGTGGTGATTAGATTTTGACAAGCTTGTGCGATACGGGTCCGAGTGGTGATGGGTCTTGCTTCGATGGTGGTGCTTGCCATCATTGAGATTCAGCATACCATTGTGAGCGGGTTTAGGCGATCGAACAGAGCGTAGTGCTCGACTAGCTGGTTGAGCCGATAACGCTGATAATCCTGGATTCAGCTGAGCGAGCAGGGTCAGGTTGGTTGCGATCTCGTTAAAGCTGAGACCGAGGTGCGAGTGGGTGAGGCCAGGCAGGTGAGGTAGGCCTGACAGCGGGCTGATGGCGCTCATGGAGACGCTAGCGCCGGGGTCTGGTCGGCGTTCGCGGGGGATGTGAGATGTGGGGGAGGGGGCGGTGCGCTTGGTGGTGAGCTCGACGGGTGCGTCGATGGGTGGCGGAGGTTGCTGCACGATGGGCGCGGCGCTGACGGGAGCAGACAGGTCTAGTCCAGTAGCAACGGGCGACGGCGGCGCGATGGGGGACTCAGTGCGCGCGCGCTTATCTGGCGGCTCGCCATCGTTGCTCTTATCAGTGTCGGGCGAGGACAGGCGTGACGTCATGTAGCGCAGCTTGTCCTCGTTCTTGCACCAGCCGCGAAGCGTGGACTCGGGCACGCCAATGTCCCGCGCCACGGAGGCCTTGGACTCGCCGTCGTTGACGCGCTGGATGGCCTCGATCTTGTCGCTCGGTGTCAAGGCGCGCATTGGACGCTTGCCTTTAGTCGCCATTGTGGCGTCGCGTCTGCTGTAACAATAAATATAATGTTATAGATTTATTTGTTTCGTCCTTTGTTATCGCCAAGAGTCTGGTTATTCCTAAAGTTATCGGTAGGTAATTCCAGAGGAGGTAGCGTGACACGCATTATAAATTTTTTGATTGTTATTCTACTGTGGTTTTATACATTATGGACGTGCATAATATTCTCCCGTGTTTTCTTCAGTGAAATGCTAGGTAAATTGCTAAAATCGCATCAATAGACATTAAGCTTTGTGTAAAAATCTGAATATTTGTAGTTAGAATATTTAATACAATAAACAGCACTAAAATATTCACATTATGGAACCTCAACTACTTTAATTACTAAATGTTAATTATGTCCAGCTTTTTCTGTTCAGACGGGTAAAACTTAATCATACTAATGACAAAGCCACCCTTTAATGACAATAATGTATGACCGTAATGGGTGTGTTATGTATGAAGTTTAAATAAAAGTGGGTATGTTGGCTCCCAAGCCAAATCAATAAAAAACTGTTGCAAGTCTAATAATGATTTATTTAGTTTAGGCTATAAGAACATTTGCAACAGGCTCAAATTTAAGAAAAGTGCAGTAAAATCCGAAGCAATAATAACAAACCAATTAGTTTGGCTTAATTACGCATAAGAAGCGTCATCGTTTACACAAAAATAAGTCCAGAGACACCGAACGCACTTGAACTGCGTCCCAAAACATTGCAATACCAATGTACCAATGTTGCATAACAACCTACAATGTTACCATTTAATGACATTAAAATAAAATAAATAAAAGTGTAACTGGCCGCAAACACGTTACAACTGTAACCATAAACAAAAACATTTACGCGGGAAGCTATAAAGTTACGAAAAGATAAACAAAAAGAAGACATAAAATTATGACCTACGACAACAGTAGGCGGCAAAAGTTGTCGGGTCGTTGGCACGGTGACCTTGCGAGCGGTTGGCGCGCCTCCGCCGTTCGCCACTAGATGGCGCTAGTTGACCGAACGTAAGCTGTGTGTTTATTTTTGTATTGAAATGGAAAAGTTTATTGTTGTGTTTATATAACTGAAGATTGTGATACGTGTTTTCAGACCATAGTACCGGCTATATCATAGTTGTGATTGTAACATTTTGTGGTAATATTAATAAATATTGTGGACTAATAACATAATTTAGGCAGAATTTTAGATTTTTGGAAACTTATGGTTTGAACTTGCAAAATTGCCATTATAAAACATGCCTATAATGGCAATTTTTACCTTATAAAAATTACAGGAATTACACGATGTTTTTTTTGTTTTTGAAATGTAAACCTATCTACCTACCTCTTAAGCTCGACAAATTACTTTAATTAAATGGTTTGCATACCTATCCAATCTATACTATTTATATAGCTAGGTTTACAAGCATTTAGTTACATTACATAAAGATGCAACATACTAGGAATAAATTACGTTTTGAAAGTTCAGTTTGTTTCAATAAGTTATGGAAAATGGGCACTAGCAGAATTGAAAAATGGCTGGGACAGTAAGAGTAGTAGGTGAGGTACATATTTAGACTTTCAGGTGTATAGGTAGGTACCTAGATTATCTTCATATTTTAATTCTTTTCTTTGCATTTTAATTCACGGACACTCAAAAGTAACTATTGCATCTGTAATTTTTTGCCTTAATGACACTAATCAATCAAGTTTTTAACAATGTTTCGATGGAGGACGGTATTAATAAACATTTACGAATTTCGTAGCCAACTCGAAAGTATTTTTAAGTTTGTTTATCCCCAAGAGCTCGCGATTTTCGGGGTTTTGTTTTTTGGCATCTCTCAGACTATACAAAACCCTACGAATGTATTACACAATTAAGGTTTTGTGGCAAAATACCCAAATTTTTGGATAATTAAGCTCCCGAAAACATACTGGAAACAACTTTGCGACATTTTTAAATTTGTACATGTCACGTCCGTAATCTTGTCAAAGATTCTTTATATAATTGAACTTTTCACTCACAAACAAAAGAACAAAGCTCACTCACTATAATTTAGTGGCAGTTCCTGGCATAGAATGATCCGTGTGCGGTACGGAATACGGATAACGTAAAGTTTGCAACTTACTTGCGAGCCGGCGGCACGTGTGCTGTGTTTACAATTTTTGACAGGCCAGCCGTTATTGCGATATTATAAACGGCCCGTGAATGGAGGACTCCGACCAATAAAAATATAGCTCGGGTGCGCAGTGCGCGGCACGTGTACACACAAGTTCCAGATTCACTGTTCAGTTGATCACAAGTCACTGAGCGGAGAGCGGAGCGCGGTTCGCGGAGACGTGCGTCGCGGCGCGCGCGGAGAGCGACTGTGCCCGCCGGTGATAAGGCCGCCCGGCCCGCGGCTCGCGTCCGCGGCCGGCCGCTCCTCTCCTTTGTGTCCGTCCGTCACCCCCCCGCCCCGGCGCCGCGCCCGCACCGCACCCCCGCGATCTTGCCACCTCCTCGCCTATTCCTCCGACATTCGAGCCGCGCACGCCAGCCCACCTATCTCCCGCAATATATTAACTCGATTAATTATTAATTTTAACGCATCAACTTTCAAAGCAAAAAAATCGCCGCCGCGCCGCCGCCTTCAAATTGTAACTTCTTCCGACGTCAACTTGTGGTCACAGGACGAAACTTTTCTCACAATCGTGGTATTCCACAACTTTTCTAAGTGGCGAACTTTGTCTCGTAATAACGTCTCGCGCCCGTCTACCAAGTAATAGTTGGCAACTAATTACTCTAGTTCCCGCGAGTCGAGTCGCTTTCGATGTTTTTCAGCGGCCGGGGCTCGGCGAACAAACAAATGAAACAAAAACAACGTAGTTAGAAAGATGATAAGCGATGGCTCGCTTCATTGATATGCTACGAAGTCTCGTAGCGCTCGCTACGGTTGATTATTATGATTATGTTATACATAGCAGTTAATTTTTATGCTTACTCTTTGTTCCTTCCGTAGTCTGTTGATTGTTGTTGATTTATTGAATGTTTTTTGTCGTAGGCTTTTGTTGCCTGATTTTCTTTTAATAAGCGTTATATGTTTTTCAATGTTGTCCAAGGACAGTGTGTCTACGTGTTTTAATAAACTGTCTACGTAGTCTGCAATATATTGGGTTCATAGAACATGTAATTAAATACTCGCTGTCCATTGTGGTCCAAGGGTCTTGTTGTCACAGGGACAGTTTGATAACGTTCACCCACATATTACTGGCCTCGATAAGATCGGTGTGCATCACTGTACGCGCGGTACACTCGCGGGGAGTGAAAGTCTTCGCATTACGTGTTCCAGGCGTTAAACATTTGATATGACGGTAGCATTTACACGTATGTCACACACTGAGACTTGTTTTCACTAATGAGGTTTGTTGACTGCTTATGTTTTAGCTTCTCTGTTAGTTTGTGTTCTTAATCTTTAGTAAATTAATAACGCAATAGAAGCAACAAACAAATAACGAGATTGATTCAATACTTCTTTGCTCATGTATGCGTAAATAAGGCACCTAAATGTGAAAAATACATTTCGTCATCAATATAATTTCGGTAAAATATGTTTATTGGTCAACAGGCTACAATAAACTAGTGTGTCAGACAAATAGTCAGGACAGGTCATAATTGACAGTTTTCAATGTGGCTGATGCTAACAATTTAGCGGGATTTCTGTTGGGTTTTTTGGATTGGAAATTAACTGTCCCCGCAATATGGGTATACAATGTGCCCCTTGCAAATATATCGGCCAAGCAAGTAGAAGAATACGATGAGTTTGAATGATTCGAAAGACGCATGCCAAGATCATAGCAAAAAGAAATACGTGGATTTATATGTATGACTTGAGGGATTAGAACTAGCGAGTGACTAGTCTAGACTAGTCTAGCAGGCCTAACACAACACATCATCATCCACAACAGCCTATAACTGTCCCACTGCAGGGCAAACCTCTTCTCTAATAGAGATTAAGGATTAATTTAGCATTGATCTCCAAGCTAGCTGACTGCGGGCGATTTCAGATAATTAAATTCAGGTTTCCTCACGGTGTTATCCGTCACCGTTAGTCAGTGGTGTCTTCGAATATCTACGAAAGGAGAATATATTTATGACGTTGAAAAAGTAACATTGATACGTGCTTGAGTTTGAACCTGTAATCTTGTGCCTACAATTCCGGTATGTCAACCACTGGGCCACCAGGTCAAACATCAACATCCTCACCATCCAAATGTCAATGTCATTGCATCCTATTCCATTATGAAATACAGTAGCACAATAACAAACATACTAATATTATAAAGTCGAACGTTTGTGTGTGTGTTTGTATGTTTGTTACCTCTTCACGATCAAACGGCTAGACCGGTTATGCAAAAATTTTGTATGGAGGTAGCTGACACCCTGGATTAACACATAGGCTTTTATCCCGAATAAATGCAGCGGGTAACACCGCAGGGCGCGGCTATTATAAGTGTCATATTGAATTGTAACAGTAAATATGGCTCGGGTAGTTAACGTACATTTTAAGCCCTAAAGTTACCCCTGTTGGTATCAGATGCTTGAAGAGTAATCTACCGTGAGACGGATTATCTAGCTAGTGTTACTATCTGCTTAACTGGAATTATTAACTAGCGGTTAACAGGAAATTACTTTGTTATTATGCTATAATGCTTGCTTGTTCTACCTGGCAGTTATTGGTTAAGGATGAACTGCTTTTTTGTTAACGTAATCTATTTATTACGGTTTTTGTTTACGAAAAAGTTCATTAACAAAGTTATTAATTTAAGAGGTAGCTATTGTATACGTGACGTACGTAAAGTGTAATATTTTTCATAGTTTGACTTTAAATATTTTTTTATATGATATTTGTTTTGATTCTCAAACACTTTAATTAGCCGCTAAATAACTAGCAGCACAACAAATAAGGTAGAGCAGTAACTCTATGGTCAATTTTTTCTAATTTCTGTTTAAAAATAAAACAAAACAAAATGAGCATTTGTTTGTTAGTTACAACCGCTTTGTAAGATGATTAGGTCGAAGAAACAAGCTTATTATGTGCAAATTCAAATTATCCGTGACGCGTGAATCATCATTTTCCATGCAAACCATATTGTTTGAATCATAACGACCACACAGCGCCGTCAACAGGATATTTATGTGTCCATGACAACCTCGAGTAAAAAATATATATATAAGTTAAAAAAAAGTAAATCTAACTTTGAAGATATCCACTTTTCAAAATGTGTTCAAAATATAACTACTGAAAACTAGACTATCAAGATATTAATGTTAAAATTCCTCCTAAAGTTTTAAGAATCTTGATATAGTTTTTGTACCAATTATAGTGGCACTTATAATGCACTACGCATTACATTAAGTTTTGCTTTTGAAAGTTCACAAATACCACGTTTCAATAGTACGAGTTTGTGATGTTTAATCTACAAGTTGATCGTGTTAATTTATTGTTATTTGCCTCATACTCCATTATATAAATAGTCGTCTACTGGAACTATTATTGAACGTAAGCTGAGGTGTAAGTTTCGCCAAATAGCAGCATTATTTTCATTCTGCCGGCGAAAGTTGTCCGTCCGTTAGCTTGTTTTCAATCACCTTGTTTGATACCTAAGCTTATCGAGAATACTACTGCGTGAGCTTTTAGTTAGGTTCGTTCACTGAAAAGGGCTCCACGAGTGACAATAACAATACTCAGTGAATCGTAAGTTCTTAAGGCGCACACTGGGCTGTCACCTGTCAGTCCCACTGCTAACCTGGTAAATGATCTTGTTACCTTGCTATTATTGTATAGCAATAGTAATAATAGTGGGCAATAAGAGGACCAATAGGAGGATCATACTACCCTTATATATATATATCCTAAAATTAAACCTTAGGCTGCTACAGAGAGTGGTGTTTAGTCAAAATAGTAAATTCTCAAAAGCTTCCTGGCTGAATGCCTTTTATTTCGTCCCGCCAGAAGACTACTTAAACAGAGGAAACTCTTATCAAAGTTTACTATGAAAGATAACTCCTAAAAATAACAATAGATTTATTTATCATATGACTTTGAAAATAAGCAAAAGATATCTTGAAATCCCGATCTAGTTAAACTTATGATCTTTCATCTTAGCTCTCGACAGTGATAACCCGTCCAAAGCGGTTTAATACTAGATACCTATGTACCTATAGAGCAGTGATTCCCAAAGTGGTCCAGGTGGACCCCCAGGGGTCCACGGGAGCCTTGCTGGGGGTCTACGTAGGCGTCAATAAAAAATGGGGGTCCATAAGATGTTAATAGGGGTCCACGAAAATTTATCTGCATATAGTTTTTATAAGGGCCTACCTATATTGTTTTAAGTACCTAACTAAGCAGATAACATTTTAATCTGGCAAGCGACTCTTACTTGTCCAAACTTGCGTATTCGATATTACAATTTCGTGTACAGACTTGCAAAGCGCAATCCGTCCGACAATGCTTAGTGCTTGTTTAGACATGATCTTGATCAAGACTATAAATACTCGATGCCAAAGGCATGCTCATTTATTTGTTTCCGGAATTTCGAAAAAGAAGGTGTGAGAAAATTTATATTAGTGTTCCTAGTGCCGGAGAAAAGTAAGTACGTACCTTTTTTTTGTTGTACCTAGTTCTTAAGTATTTTGTTTCGTGTACTGGTCGGTTGATAACAAATGCTTGTATACAATGTGTCCTAGGGATAAGTGACCGCCCGGCGTATTTAGAATATTTGTACAAAATTAAATTAAGTAAAGACGCGTGACGTGCTGCAGTTTTTTTACGATATTTCCTAAGTTTGTTCATCTTTTTCCATTATTTTTGTTTACTGACTAGCCGACATCATAATTTATCAATTAAAATCATTAGACAAAACTAAAATGTAGTAAAAAAATTACTTATATAAAATCACTAAGGCCGCTAAGTCACAAATGTAAATATAATTATTAATGATTTCGTACAAATATTCAAAAAACGCCGGGCGGTCTTATCGCTCGGACACATTGTATATAGCTAACTTAGTAACTTACAGATATTTTAATTGTCCTCTTTCGATTTGAAGACAAACACAGCACGTTTTATTCAATTGTTTTTTCACGAGAGGACTGCCTCTCTAAAAAGGCCGAAAAATCAATATTGCAGAGCAATTACTGTTTTATAAAACTACTAGCGCGTGAACTCATTGATTTAATGAAATTTTAGTTATTGTTTTTATGGTCACTTTTTTGGTCAATTTGGGATTTCGACTTTTATTTTTTCCTACACAAATATGATCAATATTCGATACTGAGTAAACTAATTTTTATTTCTACTATTAAAAAATTGTGGTAAATTAGGTATTTAACATTGATATCGCTTCGTGAAAAAGTCTGTACTTGTCTTAGCGGTTTATTAGTTGGTCCCTTTACAAGCCGTAATACTTTTTCAATATAATGATAATCATAATAATATAAAGCTGACAAAGGCTGCGTTGTGCTACCTATATTCAAATAAAAACTTGGTTACTATAACATTTTTTTTTACAGGGAAGGTAACTGATACAAAACATGGCTACAGCAAAGAAAAAATGTCGACAATACAGTGTCGATTATTTGAAATATGGTTTTGTTCCATCAGAGGCAGATAAACACTTGCCCATGTGCCTAATATGCAATAAAGTTTTAAGCAATGACTCTATGAAACCATCAAAGCTCGAAGATCATCTAAAAAGGTGTCATACTGATAAAATGGGTAAAGATTTAAAATATTTTCAAACATTGAAGGAAAAATATGAAAAGAGACCCACCATGCACAGCATGTTCGCTTCAACATCTCAAAGTAACGATGATGGCTTGCGGGCATCTTACAATATCTCATTACTAATAGCAAAATCTGGAAAACCGCACACTATCGGAGAACAATTAATTTTACCCGCTGTTGAAGAGGTTTTAAAAACTGTTTTGCACAAATCTCCATTTGACGTACTAAAAAGAATTCCATTAAGTAACAATACTGTACAAAGACGCATTGATGAAATGAGCTCTGACATCGAAAGTTTTTTGTGCAATCATCTGCAAAAAAGTCATTTTTCTATACAACTGGACGAGTCAACGTTACCCGGTAATGAAGCATTATTATTAGCATATGTCCGATTTATCATGGAGGAAGAAATTCACGAAGAATTGCTATTTGCCAGAACTTTGGAGACTGACACTAAAGGCGAATCAATATTTAATGTCCTGAGTAATTTTTTTACGGAAAAATCGATTCCATTTACAAACATTATTTCAGTGGCAACAGACGGAGCTCCTGCAATGGTAGGGCGATATCGTGGGTTTATAAGTCATCTCAAAAGAATTATACCAGGACTTACAGCTATTCATTGCGTAATCCACCGACAACATCTTGTGGCGAAACATTTAAGTGACAGGTTGAACCAATCTCTTCATTTTATAATAAACGCTGTCAACAAAATTAGAAGCAATGCATTGAATACGCGTTTATTTGCTCAATTGTGCGACGAAAATGACGAAGACTTCCAACGACTGCTCTTACATACTGAAGTACGCTGGTTGTCGAAAGGTGCATGCTTAACGAGATTTTACTCTGTTTTCGATTCCGTATTAGAGTTCTTAGAAAGTAGAGATCCAGATTTAAAAGAAAACTTGATCAAATTCAAAGGAGACATTGCGTATTTGACAGATTTGTTTAAAAAATTTAATGATATTAACTTGCAGTTACAAGGGGACAGCCTGAATTTAATAAAAACAAAGGGGATAATTTCGGCTTTTCTTGGGAAATTGAAATTTATGAAGCAAAACATTAGTCGGCGCGAATTATCTCAATTTCCAAACTTGTCGCAGGTAGAAACTATTGATGAGGATATCCATACCTACAGTCAACATTTAAGTGCCCTGCATGATGACTTCAAAACCAGGTTTGAAGATATGCTGACGATGGATATACCACCATGGATCGTAAATCCATTTGATGAAACTGAAGTGGCCAATGTATTATTACAAGAGGAGCTGCTTGAGCTAAGCACCAATGAGGAGCTGAAGGTGAAATTTAGAAAAGGCTACCAAACATTTTGGCTGCAAGCAGAAATACACGAAAAATATCCTGGACTGTGGGAAATCGCAAGGAAATTTTTGATAGCTTTTCCCTCATCATACCTTGTCGAAAGAAGTTTTAGTGCCGTTACAAACCTCTTAACAAAAAAAAGGAGCAAACTAAACATCACAGAGCGGGGGGATTTGCGGTTATTGCTCACAAAAATAAAGCCAAACATTGATCGTTTGCTGACACTCCATCAAATACATCCTTCCCATTAATTAAAATTATGTCCACAACCTATAAGTATTACCTTATTATTATTTTTTTGTAATTCTTTTCTTTTAATTAATAAAATGTTATAAAATGTACCATTTTTCGTTTTTATTTAAAATTTAAAATTTTAACCTATCAGAATATAGGGACGGAACTCAGAAGCGACACAATTTTTATTTTTTGTCGACTTTAACAATGTGGTAGGAATGTAGCAGCAGGGGGTCCACCGACACCAGTTTAATTTTGAAAGTGGTGCACGAGAAAAATAAGTTTGGGAACTACTGCTATAGAGTATATAACAGCTGGTCATGTGTAAGTAAGCGTGTGTTAGGTGAGTGTTGTGCAGTAAGCCAGCTACAGCGGCTGGCGACAGGCAGCAGCCTCGAGAGCGACAGCTAGCTCTGCGGGCTAACTAAGGGCGGTAATCCCCCCTTTGGGAGCGGTCCTGAGGCGCATGACTGAGCTGTGTAGTGTGTAGTGTGTATACCTGTAGTACCTATGTGTAGGTAGATATTGGCTTTGCTTCTAATAGTCCATACACTTCGGTGTATAAAAAAATACTCAACACTTGTTTTACTTTTGTTCTGTTGGTTTTATATGAGTTTTTGAGAACTCGCTATTGTATACAATATACTTAACGCTGATTAAAATTATGATTTATCTGATTGGTTTTGATGATGTATGAAAAGTCGACGAATACCGACCGCTATGCACAGAAAGCTTTTCGTTACCTTGTTATGTATAAATATATGTACTTTCTACAGTTTCTACTTACCTGTAATCTGACCTCCCAATACCAACATCATCGTTAGCTCTAGATTGGCCCATTGTTACATAAGTCTCCTCCCTCTTTGACTTTACTACGACTAATTTCGGCTGTCAATAACCGAAATCCTTATCAAAGAAAACCAGATCTCTGCACGAGTCACACACGTGTCCGATCGTTTCGTCTGCGTGACTTTTGTAGGCGGATCTTATGGCAGGTATGTGTTTACCAAGTCTAATGCCTACGCCGCCGCCGGCAAACGTGTCGTATTCCTAAGCGTGTCGTGTGCCGGCTGTACCGGCGTACTGCGGGCGTACTGTAGGTATGTTTTTGCCAGCCGAGGCCACACAAAGGCTCTCGGCTCTCGGCGAGCCGCACCAAGCCGCGCCGCGATTTACGACGCGTCGCCCGCACTGTATTTCGGGCATTGGCGATGTATCTGATGTTAGAAGGCGTGGATGTGGCATTTTTTGTTAGCTTTTTTATTTTATTTTAACTATTACCATTAGAAAGGGGGAATAATCTGGTTATAACGGTTATAGTGTATTATGAAAATGTACGTAATCAAAATAAATAATGTTTATTAAATAAGTTAGGTATGTACCTATTTATGTGGGTCTTTCAAGTGATCTTAGGAAACAAATTGTGTTAACTTGAGTTGGTACATACTGTTATAATTTAAAGCTTTTCGCTAGGTAGCAGTCAAAACCTGCTAGTTTGTTACAAAACTTTTAGCAGATTGTTCATAATAGTTTAAGTATTGAAGCAAAACTTAAGTTTAGCATACGATTTTCATCTATTAAAATATTAGTCGAATAAAAATACTAATAGAAGAGAGTCGTATCCATCAACAAAAAAAAAAATGCCGCATCGAAGTCCAAAAGTCTTCACACGTCGGTATGCACGTTCTCTAGTGATTTTGTTATCGGCGCGCACCCCCGGCGACATCCGACGCCGCGCCATTACCGCGCCCCCCGCGCCACATGCCCCCCCCCCGCGATGTTGCCAACTAAATGCGAGATAATTGATGTTTAGCGGGCGTTCGGACGTCAATAGTTCTGATATGACTGGGGTTTGAGGTCTGAGGGCTGCACATATTGATAGGAATGTCGCGAAGGTACGAAGACTTGATTTCGAAAAAAATCTTACCGAATGAAGTTTCAAAAACTTATTACTATTTTGTTTTTGTTTGTACCGGACAAGCTTATCAGGAAATGAAGTGTTTTCTAAAGATTTTATTTTTTTCACTATCACTTTTATCAATGACCTAAGCAGATATCTTTTCTAACTTTGATCATGCCTATTTACTTCTAATTTAGTTTTTGATTTGCTAGATAAATGTACCTAGTTATGTCGACTGACTGTCAAAGTAAAGATGGGTAGTCGAACCAGCGTTATGTAGAGCTATCTAATGAAGTAATCTACTTGACTAATTACGCATTCCCCTTTTTAATAACTACCTATACAACTTATAATTCACACTGCTTAATATTACTTGACTGTGTTACTTACTATCAAAGAAATGCAATTTTTTTTTTTATGAAAATATTTAACATCGTAATTTCCGTATGCATCTGAAAAAGCCCTTTATATAAGTTACTTGTGCAAATAACTATGAAGAAAGCTTCCAAATAGATTGCAGAGCTTGCGTGTTGTTTTTTTTTAAAGAAGCAATATGGCCACTCCTTCATTTAGCGCGGACCTTATGAAAGAACACCTACTGTTACATCCACATCTGGCAAGTTTGTCCCGCTCATTAACCGAAGGCGCGCCCGCCTGCACCCGCTATGATAGCGACTTGAATTTTTACTATATATACACATGTATATTAGATATTACAATATATACTCAAGTATGTAGAGTACCAGTTTTGAGACAATTGCGTAGCTTTTATCAAGGCCTTTCGTAGAATCGAAAATGTGTTAAGTTTTACTGTATCTAATATATTATACACTACATAATAGGTATATGAGTTGTATACAAATATTGACGATATAAAATATACATTTATATTTTTTATTTACATTTTTATTCCAAATAATGCAGTTAGAATCAGATTCAGTCTGCTTAATTTACTAAAAATACTTCTTAGTTATTCTATTAAGTTATCATTATGTCTACAAGTTTGTTTAGTTCCACAATTACATGAAACTTACACGGTCTAAAAAGTTTGTATAAAAACTCACACCTCTGCCGGTCTCCTCAGGGAATACAGGCGCGAAGATAAACATACATTATTATACTTTGTAGCGGACAGCGGATGTGATTAACGCCGGAAGTGGCCGTGCTAGAAGGACCGGTGCTGACCTTGTGAGAATTTAAGAAGGCCACTTGTGCACTGTGCTGTCCTTTATACTGATTTGCATTTCTGAAATTATGTATGGGTGTGGATGGAACAGCGTCTCAGCTGGTAGTTTTTGGAAGAATTGGCATATAGTACCTATCTAGATAATTATTTGAATGCGGTCTCTTTCCGTAAAAACTGGATAATTCGATCGGCATGGTGGTTAAAGGATTAGGCTACTGCGCTATGGGATACAGGGTCACTCCCTTCACGGTACAACTATTTTTATTATCTGAAAATATTGATCGAAAACTGTTCCTTTCTGTAAAATATAATAAAATCCAAAATTATGATAATGCTTCGCTAAAACTTTGTTCTATGTTTTGACTTTTTTAAGCTTTGGCTAACAATCACTAGGTACTTATAACAACAATTAATAAGTTTACCATTCACTTTTAGGTCGTAAACATTATTCGATCGCAGAATTCTCAACATGACACTATCAGCATGACAATTGATGGAGCATGACATATTTAGGGCCAGAGAAACATTACGTAAAGAATAATGATATTGTTTGCGTATATTTTGTTGTAGACTTTTCAAATTCCTATACTATTACTTTGGACGTAACTTGATAGCGTTATGTAGTTAGATACTTGTTGCCATTTGATTATTGGTGCCTACATAAATGGATGGAATCGTAGCCATCGCTCGTGGAACTCGTAAGAGGTCGGTGAAAAATCGGGAAGCTAGGCACAAAAAAAAGTAAGTTGGACGATATACGTATGTACATAGAATCACGCTTATAATCCCCAACTATGTAAGCAGAGGATTTTTTTTATATCAAAAGTCTTTATGCACCAACATTGACGATGAGTCATACTCATAAGAGAGAGAGCCTAGGTACCATAAGCTATGGTTTCCAATTGTTTTTGAGGAAGTAGAAACCAAAATTTGTATTGGCTATGATTTTGAAATGCCGCTTCGTCTCTCACTGTCATTACCTATATTCCATATTCTAGTAGATTCAGGCTTCTGCTGACCCGACCTGATTAACATACTTCAGGATCCCATGATGTCAAGACTACTGCCTATTCGGCACATAACCTTGAATGCAAAAAGTGAACGCCTCTGTATAGGTTATGTTATAACAGCTAGTTTAAATACGACACACATTGATTATAACAAGTGCATAGGCCAGTCGTGGTCAGTGCGACAGTTCCGTGCATGGTCTAGGCTTAAAAAATCTAGGTTTTGCGTCTTAATTACGAGTAGTTGAAACCAGGGACCGGCCGGATACTCATTGAAAGGGTTTTTGAAGGGGTTTTTTTAAGCGCTTCAAGAAAAAACCCTATGACATATGTTACACCTTCGAACGGATTGCTGCAACCCGTTCCGAACAGGTTACCCTTTCAACACCCTGTAACACTGTAACAGGGTAAGCCATTCCAACCCAAGACAATGTAATATGCACTCTTTGTAATAGACATTAGTTTGAAAATAGTATAACCACGAACGCACGTGACATCTTACCGCCCGGCGGCGCCATTGTTGCATTTACCGTGCGAATTGTAAACATGGAATAATAATCATTGTGGTTATGATCTTACAGTTTAATTTTGCTTGTCGCACATTTCAAACATTGTGATATTTATTTTTTCGTGTCTATACTTGTTTATTCTCATCATTCGTTATTTAATTCGGAACTCGGACTGAACTACTAAACGGAAGTAATAAAAATCACAATTTAGCAGTGTTTTTGTCTAAGTGTGTACTTAATTTAGTTCATCGCTATTATAAATTAATGTAATATTATTATTATTTTCGTGAAAATGCCACAACCGAGGCGAGATGCTGTACATCGCTATTATGTATACGATGCATCAAATAATACCAGCAAATGTAAATGAATATTAAAGTTATGAATGTTCGGTCATAAGCCTATTAATACTTATTGGTTGTTTAACCCCCGGTTTCTGGAAGGCTAATCAACTTAATCTTCTGTCAAATGAACTGATCACGACTGTGATTCGTTGACTAAAAGATTAACAACCAATCACAGCGCTTGACATGAGATTTGACAGTTGATTAACAAATTTTTGTGTTGATCAGCCTTTCAGAAACCAAGGGTTAGTGTGTCTTATATAAAAGTAGATATTAGTGTCGACCTAGTGAGAGGACTAAACAAATGGAACTACCTACTTTGTTTTTTTAAACGCTTATAATAAACTAATAACACATTTAAAATGGGATGTAGCCAAAACTGACGACAAAAAATGGCTAATATACCTAATTAAAGGTTTACCGTTTATCTACAGTAGGTACAACTACTTACAAACTGTGAAGTCCGCTGCGAGTGCGGTAAGTATTGAGAAGGCCAGTGGCGCGGGTCGTAGGTATACCTAAAATTTGAAACAGCGCCAGGCTATGGTAGCGGGCCAGGTAACGGAGGAGCAGGGGGTGCTTAGAATCACCGGTTGATTCCTCGCTACCGCCCCCACCGGACTTTGGCCCTGGCAACGCACAACGTCCGCACGCTTCGGACCGATGAGAAGATTGCCGAGCTGGAGGAAGAATTGAGCAGGTTGCGTTGGGACATCGTGGCATTATCTGAAATCCGACGAAAGGGACAGGATACGATAATCCTTGACTCCGGCAACATGCTCTTCTTCCGAGAAGGAGACCGAAAGTCCCAGGGTGGTGTTGGGTTTCTTGTCCGTAAGTCCCTCATTAATAACGTGGTAAAAGTCGATAGTGTGTCGAGCAGGGTAGCTTACCTGATACTCAGAATCACCGATCGGTATTCGTTGAAGGTCATCCAGGTATATGCGCCGCCCTCGACACACCCTGACGAAGTGACGAGGAAGTAGAGGCTATGTATGAGGAGATCTCTGAAGCCATGCATACCTCTAAAACATATTTCACCGTTGTTATGGGGGACTTCAACGCTAAGGTGGGCACTCAGAATGGCGATGAGTTGAGAGTAGGGTCGTTTGGATATGGGCAGCGGAACCAGAGGGGCCAGCGGCTGGTCGACTTCATGGAGAAGGAAGAACTCTATTTGATGAACTCCTTCTTCCAGAAGCGACCATCCAGGGAGTGGACGTGGATTAGCCCCGATGGTTCAACCAAAAATGAGATCGACTTCATCATGACGACCAAGAAGCGTATATTCAGTGATGTCTCTGTGATCGGGAAGGTGAAAACCGGTAGCGATCATCGTATTGTCAGAGGCACACTGAATATTCAAGTTAAGCTTGAACGGTCTGATGAAGTCCACGCTCCGTCCTGGTCCTGCCCAGATCCAGAACCCCGAAAGCTTTCAACTCGAGCTGCGTAATCGTTTCCAGTGCCTAGCCGAATGCGAAACAGCGGACGAGATAAATAACGGGTTGGTGGAAGCTGTCCAAGCAGTGGGGTCCCAGTTCTTTAGAACCCCACGCCGCAGAAAGCCTCAGAAGCTCTCCAATAAAACCATTAAGTTAATGGAAGCCCGGAATGCGATGAGACTGCAATCTTCAGCTGACATGTCGGAATACGGTCAACTTAATAGGCGAATTTCTATCTCCACGCGTCACGATTTGCGCTCCTTTATACTGCCCGTATTAAGGACGCAATTGAGCGGAACCAGGGCTCCAAAGTGTTCGCGAGGAATTCGTCTGTTAGGAAAAGCCAAATGACGAAGCTGAAGATCGACGATGGCAGTATCATCTCATCGAAACCGGTAATATTGAGAGAGCTCAAGAGGTTTTACGGACAGCTGTACACCTCGACACGGGAACCCGTTGTCAGCGTAGCTCAGGACTCTAGAGCTAAACTGACCCGACACTACACTGAGGACATCCCAGACATCAGCCTGTACGAGATTAGAGTGGCTCTGAAACAGCTTAAGAACAACAAGGCGCCGGGTGATGACGGAATCACAACGGAGCTTCTGAGAGCGGGTGGAAAACCGGTACTTTTAGTCCTCCAGAAGCTATTCGATTCCGTCATACTCGAGGGTACTACGCCAGAAGCATGGCACAGGAGTGTGGTAGTGCTCTTCTTCAAAAAAGGTGACAACACCTTGTTGAAGAATTATAGACCCATCTCGCTTCTGAGCCATGTGTATAAGCTGTTTTCGAGAGTCATTACGAACCGTCTCGAACGCAGGCTTGATGACTTCCAGCCTCCCGAACAAGCCGGCTTCCGAAAAGGCTTTAGCACCATAGACCACATCCACACGCTCCGCCAGATTATACAGAAGACCGCGGAGTATAATCGGCCACTCTGTGTTCAATGAAAAAGCCTTCGATTTAATCGAAACCTGGGCTGTGTTGCAGTCCCTTCAGCGATGTCATATTGACTATAGGTATATCAAGGTGTTGAAGTGTTTGTATAGTAACGCCACCATGTCGATCCGGTTACAGGACGAGAGCACGAAACCAATCCAACTGCAGCGTGGTGTGAGACAGGGAGACGTGATTTCTCCGAAACTGTTCACAAATGCGTTGGAGGACGTTTTCAAGCTCTTGGACTGGAACGGGTCCGGCATCAACATCAATGGCGAATACATCACTCACCTTCGTTTTGCCGATGATATAGTTATCATGGCGGAGTCGCTGGAGGAGCTTAATACTATGCTCAGCGACCTCAGTCTCGTTTCCCAACAGGTGGGTCTTAAAATGAACATGGACAAGACGAAGATCATGTCAAATGTCCATGTCGCACCCGTACCGGTTATCGTTGGGAACGATACTCTCGAGGTTGTTGAACACTATGTCTACCTTGGACAAACTGTTCAGTTAGGCAGGTCCAACTTCGACAAAGAGGTCGCCCGAAGAATCCAACTCGGATGGGCAGCGTTCGGGAAACTACGCGACATCTTCTCGTCCAAAATTCCGCAGTGTCTGACGACGAAGGTTTTTAACCAGTGTGTGACGTATGGCTCTGAAACGTGGTCGCTAACGGTTGGCCTTTTAGAGAGGCATATTATTTACTATATATCCCGGTTATACTCACGTGTGTATTCGGGAATGCCCGACTAGTTTCGAACTCGAACGGAGCCCTTATTCATGAGCTGGTTACGCGGCGGAGTCGCGAGCCGAACGAGTCACTCAACGAGCTATGGAGAGAGCTATGCTCGGAGTTTCTTTGCGCGACAGGATCCGGAATACGGAAATTCGCTAAAGAACTAGGGTCACCGACATAGCTCAAAGCATATGCAAGTTGAAGTGGCAATGGGCAGGCCATATCGCTCGAAGAACTGACAACCGCTGGGGAAGAAAGGTTCTCGAGTGGCGACCACGAACCGGAAGACGCAGCGTTGGCAGGCCTCCCACCAGGTGGACCGACGATATCGTCAGAGTTGCGAGCAACTGGTGGATGCAAACGGCAAGTTGTCGTTCATTATGGCGTTCTAAGGGGGAGGCCTTTGTCCAGCAGTGGACGTCTTCTGGCTGATGATGATTGTACTAAATAAATACAAGACTATGTAATTCAGTTGTGACTTAACATAATAAAAATAATTATTTATTAAATACAATTACATTTAACAATATTAACATGAAGGTAACTCAGTACTTTAAGTAATAATCACTTACCTGTGTTACTCATCGTAATTATTAGCTCGTTACGTGTGGTCAAATTCGCAATAACTAAAAAAAAATTGTAAAGCAATGAGGCGCCGCTCGGGTGCAAGTATCCCCACCTTCATGCAGCTCAAGTTTATTGGGTAATTCAGGGTAACACGAATAAAAGCCTTTCGTGAAGGTAACCTCTTCAAAGGCTTAAGTTGTTGAAGGGGTTAACCCCTTCACGTGGTTACCATAATGAAGGTGTTAACCATTTCGCTGGGTTTCGAGGATGTAACTCGAACAAAAGGTAACACTGCGATATGAGTTACCCCATGTACGGGTTACTCTATCAAAAGGCTTAACTCTAAAGCGGGGTTGTCCGGTCCCTGGTTGAAACCTTCCACCGTCTTGCAATCCAGAGTAAACTGTATTTAATTTTATAGATCTAATTAATAGTAGGTCAAAGTTTTGACCATGCATCACCATTTAACAACTGAAGATAACAAAACAACGTACCAAGATTCATCATCATCATCACCAGCCGGAAGACGTCCACTGTCGAACAAAGGCCTCCCCCTTTTAGAAGGGGGTGGGGTGCCATAATCCCCACGCTTGGTAAGCGGCTTGGGGATCGCAGTGTTGGTGGTCAAGTAACAGAAGATGCTGCTGCCCATCTTCTGAATTTTCCCTTAGTCGCTTCTTACGACACCCACGGGAGGAAAAGGGGTGATCAATTATAGGCCGGATACCACACGGCACGTACCAAGATTACGTTTTTGGTATTCTTAGAATGGATATGTTTGATCTTGTTGATGTCTGTATTTTGTGGCGGGCAAAGGGCTGCTAAACTTTGTGAGACTAGAGAGTATAAGTCGGTAATCACGAGAAAGTAACAGGAGATCAGGCTATCATCGTTTTTGGGTATTATTCCAAATTGATGAGGTGTCTTATAATCAAGTCCATGTGACATTGAAACGACACATTGCGTGTATTTGAACTTGCAACATTACGCATATGAATCCCGTTCGGTAATACGTAGGTCCGCTGTTATTACGTGTAAGTTTATACATAAAAGACAAATTTCTATCAGCTTTGATGTTTGACTGTTGCTAATATCCTGCACCATGATCAGGTTTAACGGAGCCTTTGATAACGAAGGTCATAAACACTCCTTAAACCTAACTGTAACAGTAAATCTGTTAGACATAATACATAACCAACAACATGCGTCCGATCCTAATTATAATTCTACAGTCTTGCATCTCAGCGTGCGAGACATGGCGGTCTCTACAAATCGTAATACATAATCAAGCTAGTTTAAACTTTAGTGTCGTGGGATACGGTTGGTTTTTGTTTGTACGTTTGTGTTGTAAACAACACAATAAGTTTTCTGTGTAATTGTTATCGCGACACCGCGTTGCAGGGCCGTCCGCGTCGCCACTCGCGAGGTCGGGTGACGCATAGATAGCGCCCAACCCTACCTTCTATCAAGCGTGGCAGTGTCCGTTAAGTCGCAGGTCAGACGCACTCAATTAAAACTACGGTTTTTGTTTGTTTACTGGACTTATCTGTCTATTGAGAATGTAATTCCTTTCTGTTGAAAACTAGTCGTAAGGTGCTACACCCAGTGTGATTATAAATGGCATAAAGGTTCGCTAATAAGGGAAGTAAATGAATAGCGAAATCTGGACGGTCAATTTTTTTTAAAGGAGTTCCTTTGTGTAATCTACATACAAATTTTGGGACGATAGACGTAATTGTTTAGCGGTTGAGCTCAGCTTTTTTTAAATACCAACTATCATGTAACTAACTATATTAAACTATGGAAAAAAACATAACATTTCATCAGACCTGTATTTACTTAAGTACGTCCGGCGCAACCTGGACGGTCAACCTCGCTACCATCCTTGTTGACTGACCAATTTCTACACCACGGTTTGACCTGTTTCATGTGGCTATGGGCTCATACCGATACGAAGACGAAGAAGACCTGTATTTGCCGAAAGGGTAGGCAGAGGTGTACCTACATATCGTGGTACTGAGTGTACTACTATTGGTAAAACTTTAACATTTTACTTATTATGTTACAGGTCCCAATGTAATAGGGGGCAAGCCTATTGCCATCAACCGGACACAAATCCAGACTCCGTTCTGCTACTGAGTATTACCAATAACTACCTGACTTGGGATTAGGACCCAAGACCTGATGCTTATCAGTGGCACTTAGCAACTACTAGACCAACGAGAAAAACACATGAATCGTGTTATTTGTATACCGACCTTCACGTGCTTCAAGTCATCCGATAGGTACTTGCAGATAATAAATAATGATTGAAAGAACAAGAAACATAAATCTAACTAAAACAGAAGTCACCTGTTGGTTTTATCGTGTTAAACCTAGGACAATAGCCTAAGACTGGGTTGGTCCTCCTAGGAAGGAGATGACTCGTTGACCTATCGCCTTCTCATGGGACACTCGCTGAAGTAATTAACTGCTTCCTTCACATTTAACATGCGTAGGCGGCGCTAACTGTGCTTTATGTTATTTCACAATATACCAAGTGATGAAGCTCAGTCCCCTTACCATGAATTCCTTAAGCAGGAAAATTTACGTTGTTGTTGTGGAAGCGAGACGCCGCATAACACTGCACGTAGCGGCGTCTCGCTTCCACATTGAAAAATATTGGCTAATGTGTACCATAATTATGGTTATTAAAGAGGATACTCTTAAAGTAGGCAAAGTATTGATGCGTTATCGTACATCCAGCGCACCCTGGACGGTCAACCTTGCTAACCATCCTTGATAATTATTCAATCTCCACACCAGGGCTTTCCCGATACCAATTATTGATACGAGGAAGAAGAATCCAAATATAAACCGCGTCTCACTTTTATCTTAATAACAACAAATGTCACCCAATATTCGATATTGGATAGTGGATCACTTGATTACAATTCCGCGAATGGTCGGTTACGTCAGCATAGCAAAATGACGAGTCGGGAAGCCGCGGCGCCTGCGCAGGTACTCGCCGACCGGTTACATACAATTGGTTAGTATTTTTTTATTTTTTCCCCAGTATTGATAACGGGGCTATATTGTTGAATTCCTATAATTGTTAAGTAGGCCGTGGGATATTTTTGGTATTTTATTGTTATCAACATTCATCATTGCTGTTGTAAAAGTTTCTTCTGAATTAGTTCAGTAATTAATCAATCTATTAGTATTGGACTCTCTTTACCATCACATTGTCTCTATTAATAAATTAATAAAAAAAATTAATATGCGCCAAAAATTTAGAAAAAATTTCTCCTGTTTCAATGTTACCAATCCTTTCACAAAACTTGAAACATATCATATTACTTCTACGTCTAGTATACAACAAAACCTGTATTATATTCAGAAGCAATTACACCAAAGTGTCCGTTAGTCAAATTGAACCCGACGCGTATTGCACCCCATTGTCTATGGTTGAGAATATTCTAGTTCCGCCATAAACAATAGCAGGGGTCATTGAGGTATACGAGTTGTACAGTTTAATTTTTTTGCTCTCCAAAGAGTTTCGAATAACGTGGGACTGATGCAGAATGAATTGTCTATGATTGGACATTTGTTTCTTTTTTTAAATTGGACGGGAATATTTATGGCGGGTGCAATTTTAATTAAAAGTTGAAAGTCAATTTCAATAATATATTTGAATCTTAAATATGTAAGTATTTTGTGCTTTTATACGTAATAATACAAAATAATAATATTGATACGTGCTTTACTGTAAGCTCACTTTTTAGTCATTTAAAACATTTAATAGGTCTTCCTAGTTTCATTTCAAAACAATATAACTCCGTGATAGCGAGAAAGTTTATACATTTTGACAATGGCAGGCCAAGTAAACAGTTATCAGAAGCCATACGATATTTAATATTAAAGCATGGAGTCATAAAGCAGGACCTGTTGCTTGGGTCCCGTACAGTGCACAACCACTGTTTCGACTAATTAAACCGTTTTATTAGCTTTTGTTGTCTTAACGGCCATTCCATGGGCTTTTGGAGAGTCTTTTGATGATATTGTATTAATTTATAGAGTCATTGTATTTTATGTTTAATGATTTATGATGTTTCAACTGACTGCTTTTTTGGTGTAAGGTTTGAAAGAGCGACTGCTAAGTATGAGGACCAGCCAGCAAGCAAGACAGTTTACGTTGTGGAAGCGGGACGCCGCATTATACGTCACGTAGCGGCGTCTCGCTTCCACATGGAAAACTATCCTGTGTTAAGAGTTCATGATAAGGAGGCTGGTTTCCATTACCAAGGTTGGGCATTGTGTTATTGGACTTTTCCATTCGGTAATTCTCAATTATTTGATTATAGTAAAATTCTTAATAGCAGTACAAAGTCTGGATTTGTGCTCAGTTAGTGTCAATTGGCTAGTAATAGATCCCGCTGTAATAGGGGGCCTATTACAGCGGGATCTATTACGAATCAATTGAAATCATTGACGAAATGTAAGTGTTCTATTATACAGCTTTACCTACCCCTTTGAGGGATACAGCTGGTATGATGAATCATCACGCCTGTAAGTGTATTGTGTGTGTATATCCTCGTGGATCTCTTATTCTCTGAGGGTTTAGAGTAGGCCTAAGGGTGCGTTAGCTTTGAATTAATGTGCTAATTTATCGTCGTTCTTCTTCTTCTAATCGTGTGGTTGATGAACAAGCTGGTGTCAGTGTTTTAACCACCTGTAGGCCTCTGACATGGCATTACATACCGATGAAAAAAACCGGAGGTGTGCCGGTTTCCTCACGATGTTTTCCATCACCGTTTTAGCAACTGATAATTAGTTTATAATACGCTTAAGAATTCGAGAACACAATGTGCGTGCCGGGGTTTGAACTTTGACTTGGCAGTCCAATGGTCATACCACACAGCTATTAGTGCTGTTGACGTTCTTAAATACACTTTGATAGTTATAACGATAAAACATAATATTATTTAATCATGGATAAGTATGTTTAGACTCTACACAGACACACTTTTCTTGCAAAACACGTCATTGCTTTACACTTACAAAAAACAATAAATTGCGCGGAACTTTCAAGCGTGTGCCTATTGTAAATGAATGACATATTATTATTGGCTTGCCACGTTTGAGTTTTGTATTAAGATGCTGTGTGACTTAGTGCTGGCTTAGTTGAGTTCGTTTTCCACCGTCGAATGTAATGAGCGAAGAGCTAATAGTAATTACTTATCAGCTATACCGTTCGCTTAGATATTGTTGCGGGTTTTACGATTAAGCATCTTTGTTGCAAACGCTCGCTTCGCCAATGGACAGAACTTATCGTAAAAAGTACGTCGTATGGTAGACCTTAAACAAAGCGTGTTTGTTGACGTGTTTCTGTCTTCCTTGTGAGTTCAATCTTAGGGTTAGGTTAATATAATGTACACGCGAAATCATTAACAGGCGCCAGCAACTGCACACCACACTAATTAGCATTGATGACTGATAACATCTCACACATTGATGCGCAGGTAATACTTAAGCGACTTCATTACCATGCCAGCGAAGTGCAGTGCCTAAACGAGTATGAAGTAATTAAGTTTTTAATTTATTTATTTATTTATTTATTTTATTAAGGTCAGCCAACAACTGTTTACACATTACATTTTTACAAACTTGAGTAATACATATAAAACCACTTAATACCTCACCAACATAACCGGAGTGCATTCAAAGAATGTTCAGTAAAAACCCAAATGAGGATTGTTTATGCGTTTCTCACAAAATCGCGGCAGTCGGCCGTAGCGGTAATAAGTAACAACAAAGGCGAGCTCGCGTCCCTTTCAATTAGTTTTTACGCGGCGAAGATAATGATTTACAACGGACGGACGGCCGGGGCCCACGGTGTAATCGTGGACGGCCATCTTTTCCCGGAAACAGCGACAATGAACACACGTTCGCGGTATTCGCCCCCTCTACACTATGGTCTCGTTTAGTTTAGCTGTGTGAAAGCTCCGCGGCTACGTAGCGAGGGAGCGACGCGATGCGATGCTATGTAATAATAACGAAACAAAAAACGAGTATTGTTTTCAGAGATAAACAATTATCATAATAACGCTTTTAATAAGTTACTAAGAGCGTATTGTTTTTAGTAGATTCAATTTTAATTTGATGACTTTTGTGATTCAATATACCAGTGTTTAAGCTAGTCTGTGTGACTGAAATTTTGACACGTCCTTTTAAATCTTGTAACCCAAATCTTTAAGAAGAACTAAGTAAATAATAGTTACAATAATATACAGTTTTTAAATGTATTGTATCACAGCTATAATTTATAGCGTAGTTCAACCAACGTAGAGCATTGGACATGCCCAGTAGGCAGTCAGAGTCGTGCGTATCAAATCGTTGTCAGAGTGATGTGTCAGTAATATCGATGCTCACGACAAACCCACTGCGCTTGTTTGAACTGGTCCCGAAACAAAAGCCTTTTGTCCAGCACTTGCTCTGTAATACGAATCTGGTTAAATGTAGCGAGGGATCGTCGAATTTACACCGAATTCGTTGTTTGGAAGTCGGTTTAGTCCACAGTGGGTTTAGTAAACTGTAAGGAGTTCGTGTTTGATTGATCTCATGCATGATCTGACATTTTTGGTAGTTTTAGCATTAGGATTTGATTATAGTTTGATTAGCTTTCTGCGCTGGAGTTCGGTTTTTGTAATCTTAGTATTAGCGTGTATGTAATTGTGTTTGTGATATTTAGGTACATCCGTTAAACAGATCTACGATAGGGTATAAATTATGGTTAGGCACAAGGTATTTAAAAACTAGAAAACGAATTATATCAGATCAGATTTTGACGGGAAACAGATTAAGAAAATACTTACATTAAAAAAAAATTGAAACTATCAAAAAGGATATTGCTTTATAAAATTAAAGTTTTTGTTTGATAAAGTTCATTAAATGCGTATCGCGGGAGCTTAAAAACGAGAACGTTTTACACAGGAGAGTTTAGTTAGTTTTAGTTTAAGATGAAGGTCAACTGCAACAAATGTTTCTGTTTGTTTATCATTTGCATGACTCATCTAGTACGAATTCCATAGTGTCCTTGATAGTTTGCAAGCGAACGGGACCGCTGCGGTTTTAAATCGAAGACGTTCGGTACACACGCACGTATTCGTGCGACTTTCAGCGGAAACCAGGTGAAGTGAGTACAGTAATGCGATAAACAAAAAATAAACGAATGGTAACGGGTTCCTTAAGCAAGAGTTGTATAAATATGTTGCATATACGAAGGAGGATCTCGGGCTTTTGTATCTACGGATATGAAGAAATGATACTGAGCGCTAAAATTCATTTTTATAAAGACGCGACTTCGGCCGTAAGGAAAATGTCACGTGACTTTTCTGGATACAAAGCAGCCAAAGTTTCGATTCAAGGCCATGATTATGTTTACCTTAACAACAAGCCCCCATAAGAGATATCTACTACAGTTATTTTTTCATGTAACAATTTAGTTCTAGGGAGCAGAAAGTCCAACCACCCAAACATAACCCACCTTTCGCTGTAATTGGGTAGTAATGGCAACGTCGCTCGCGCCGCGCCGCGGGTAAAAATGCGTGGTAATGGCCGCGGACGCGATACTCGGCGCGTCTCTCAGGTAGCGGCATAATGAGCGCAGGTACGCGCGAAACAATGCCCCACCTGGAAGCCCCGCGACTAATAATGTTACCTTACTATATTATTCCCACTTCAAAGAGTCGCGGGTTACCTGCGGCTCAGACGCGGCGGACAGCGAAAGTCGCGATTTCAAATAGATGAATTGCTTTCTCGGAACTTGGATGCTTGTAACTTTGTACCATGATACTCGTTTTGGGTAAGGCTTTTTGGCGCGGATTATTTTGTTGAATGATACCGTAGAAGTTGTTTTATAACTAAAAAGAAGAATTCCGTGAATGTGTCCGCTAAAACAAAACGGAATTTATGTAGTAACATTTCATTCTATTTCTTTCAAGTTATCTTCGCACCATACCTTCCGCATTGTCGTACCCGCATCGATAACATCGCAATTTTCGCGCACGTATGGAAAATAATGATACCTAAGTTATAAGAGAATTTATTCTCTCGCCCCTACGCATGAATACCGATCGCAACGTGTCGCTCGGCTCGACGATTGATGGCAGCAATTTTCGCGGCCGTGCCCCTTCAAGTTATAGCCTACACGTATCTGTGTCGCGCTAATGGCGGCGCGGAGGCGGCGATCGGTCGGTGACGGCCGCGTAAAATGCGTAAATGTAAATGTGTGCCCGCGGTGTTCGCCATCGCCATCCGGCGTGCGTCGCGAACGGCGATAATTTAGCCGCCGCCTCCCCGCAGCCGCCGACCCGCGCCGCCGCGCCGCCGCCGCTGTCGCCGGCTGAGACGCGCGTTACGTAAAAACTCGATGTCTGAACTGCACTTTATATTATGGATATGGTAACAATCGCTTTATCGGCTTTCTCTTGGATTCTTCGCGTTGTTGGGTACGAACTTCGAAGTTTATTTACATAAGAAGTTTGGATACCGTTAAGTAAGAAGACTTGAAACTGTAGTCGAACTGAATGTGGCTGACCACAAACTTCGCTGACCCTAACATATTTAGATGTTAAAATGCTTACCAGATAATTATTATTCTGTCTGGTTCTCATCTCATACATATATTATACAATTCCTGACATCCAAAAGCGTTCAAACAGTATAACTATGTAGAACTAAGTATATTATGTTAAGCACACATCCTAATCACTTCGTTAACGTTCGCTGTTGATCGTAGACATCAGACAGCTCCGGCGCGCGGCCGTGAACGAGGCAACGAGCATGTCATAATCACCAAGTCTACAACAATATCATATGACCCTTCAATAACTGCACTTAGCGAGCGAGACGCGTTATCATGTTATTGAGGCTTACTCATCAGTTAATCAGCGTTTTCTTATCGGGACACAAATAGATGCAGCACAATCGGCCCGGTCGATGACTTATGCTAATTCTTTCTACGCGCTGACATTGAATCTCAGTTTTGAATGTTTTCGAATTCGTTGGCTTGCCTCTCGATGTGTTTTTCGATTTGTATTCGCAGTCACTCGTAATTATTAACTCCTATTAAATCCATTCCGTCATAACTTGATTGAGTAATCGAATAATCGTCAGCGTTGCTAAGCTTTTAAGCTAAACTAGTTTTTACCGAACCGAAGCATAGGCGTTCTAGACTGCGGGATATTTCGGCAAAAAGGTTGTACTTTTTCCTCTAACAGTGGCATATTTGTGAATTCTGACATCTGCTCGGCATAATTTTATTGAAGGGAATACCGCAGGAAAATGTAAATGCGCCGTAACTTTGTATTTTGCACCCGGAGCGGCGTAAGTGAGGCTAGTTCGACCCTGAACTTTATTGAGTACGTTTCTTTATTAACGTTGTCCTATTTCCAGTTAGGTCTTCAGCACCGCCTCTATCATGTAGTTGGTGCTTGTTGGGGTCCATAATGTGCCTCACATCTGTGACCTCACTGAGAGGATTTCTATCTGAAGTTATAATCGTCATTAGTGCTAATACTATCTCTCAGAGAAAACTCATTTCTGTTACAAGATTGATCGAAGAGAAAAGCGAGATCTTATGTGTCAAATTGTGCGACCGTTCTGTTTTCTAGTTATATGGAGTATAGAGAACATTATTCGTATTCCAGTCATGGGGAGAACAAGGAATTTATCAGCAAAAAGGAAAGTCAGCCGCCCAAAACTACAATCGTTACATTTGGCAGATAAGCGCGGCAATTACTATGTAGTCAGCGGTGAGTGTTCAAAGGCGTGTCGGGACGTGCCTTATCAATGGGGTGGGGGTTTTTTGCCGCGGCCGCGTCTCTGTGCAGCCGTCGCGCACAAAGGACTAACTCCTAGACTATGTCGCGGATATTCGTGGGAAGCAAAGGGTTGGCCACACCGCGGATCCGCGGCAAAAAACGCAATAAACAGCTCATCGGATACGGCATTGCGTGCGACCGTCTCGTTTCAAAAACTTAATTGGATCCTCTCCACATCGATTGTTATGTAGATCGTTGACGTTCTCGTTTTAAACAATCTTTGTTTTTTCAACCCTGGAGTAGAGTACGACGGAGTTGTCTTTGTCTCTTTGTCCTTACGAATGTAGATATATTTCCGGCGTGATGTGGAGTAATTCACTCACGAAATTGTATTTCTTGTGTCTATATTCCTTGTCTCACTAACTGTGGCACATTGTTTTAATTCGTGGTTTACACATGGACGACTTCTTTAGCAATCAACCCTTACGTGTAGGTAACAAAAGCGCAAGGAAAAATAGTGATAAAGATCACGACGTTGTACGATAAGTTTGGTTTCGCAAGGAGCGCGGTGTCGCGAGTGTTGCCCCGTGATTATGTAAGTGTATTGCGTCTGTTATCTCGTCCATTATCGCGGCACCTAAGCGCGGCCGTCCGTGATCTGTTATCACCGGACAGGTTCGCCTTGCGACATACTGTGTCGCATGAGTGCACGCTATTATACTTAATCACTCGTATGCAGGTAAAGGATCGGAATTGCCTTTTATGCTCCAGTTTTCGTGGTTAGCACGATTATGTAATGTACTTAATGTTATGTACATTATCACAGGACTGTGACACTATTTATAATGAAATGAAGTACAGTTATAATTCTTTGTTTCTACGTATTTTTTAATCTGTTATAAAGTGTTCGCAGGACGAATCTATGATGTTACTTTCTGTATTAAAATTTCAAATTTTATTAAGTCAGCCGAGTCCTAATTGAATCACCTCCCAAGTTTTCATTTAGTGAGCGACTCAAGTTGTTGCGAGAGCACACGAATGGGCGCGGGTTTAACGAGCGCCGCCGCGCCGCCGACAGAGTTTCTGAACGATTATCTCTACGACTAATTATTTCCGGCGGCGCGGCGCGGCGACTCGCACGCCCGATACAACACGTCTACAACGCGTTCGGCCGTCGAACAAGCTTTTAAAATTGAACATCTGCGCGGTCAATAGACGGCGCATGCATTTGACGCGGCCGCCCGGAGCCTATCTATACCTGACGTTGACGCTCGCGATCTTATTACCGCGCGCCGGCGAGAAAAAAAAACAAAGGAAGCGGCGGCAAGCGGAGCGGCGGCCTCGGAGATTTATGGAGGCGCGGCGCCGTCGGGGGCCGCGCTGTCCCCGAACCGCGGCTCGCGGCTTCCAGGAAGCGCGATGCGGGCGAGGGTTGGCTTGCACGGCGAATATTGATTACCCACTGGTCGTACTATTAATAGGAGGTCGGTTGACGTCGCCCGGTGGGAGTTCACCCGCTCTGTCCGCTGTCGACCTACGCGAGCTGAGTACGTTCGCCTTTCCGGCGTCCATTTCGCTAATTGCCTCAAGCCACACCGGCTACGACGCCGGTCTCGGTGTGCTGTGTACTAACTTAATTATACCGGCCATGCACAGCGCATCGGTATTGGCAGGCGATTTCAAATCCGGGACCAAATTATTTACTCTATCGTGGCTGCATGTGGATTTAACTTGATTTGCTTGAATACTTATTTACATTAAACTAACTTAATTACATGCTCTTGTAAATAGCATGTAGCGTTCCATAAAAATAGTGGCTTTTCTATTATATTCACGCATGTACCTACTGACTGAAGTAACTCACGGAGGTATGCCATTTGCCCATCTGAATTCTGCCTCCTATCGAGGTCTATGGAAATTCATATGGCACAAATACAATAACTAAGAAAGATATTAAAAACATTAAATTGTTATTGCTTGGGTTATAACCTGCAACTTAGGGCATATTATGATGGTATATCTAATCTTTAAACCACTTGGGTACAACCACATTCAACTACACATATTGGTATGTAATAAAAACCGATTATTAATTAACACGTGTTCTTTATTCCATTGACGTTTGTTTATGAACACATTAGTGACTACAGAACTGTAAGCACCGATCATAGAGATAGAGACTAACACAATGTGTCTACCTGCAAATACCAAGCGAATGGTTGAGAATAATTAAGGCCCACAAACTGCAGCTGCAGGCGCAACGTCAAGTTATTTGAACAAGATAAGAGCGACCATCCGCGAATATGAACTAGGGGAAAGCGAGCGCGCATTGAGCTTCTAGAAAGTTCGAACAATGCGTTAATCGTCCAGACAGGCAGTGAGGCAGACAGTGACCTGCAAGCGCCGGTTGTACCGTCACGCGGGTGACGCGTGCGCGGGCGCTGCCGCGAGGTCACCGCCGCGCGCCGGCGCACCACTCAATTAGAAAGCACAGAAGACCCATCATTAGTGAATTATTCACTATTACCAATAAGGAACTCGTGCTGAAGTCCCTTATAATGTAATTCTTGTTTCTGTGACTTCATGGGTTCGATGCTAAGGATGGTCGGCATTTTAATGCAGGTCTTATATAATTGTTAGGTTAGGCCTCTATCCTATGGGACCGAAAGACAATCATAAACAAGTTTAGGTCGTCTTAGTCCCGTCTGAGAATTCTCCATATCGTATTATTTATTAATTTTATTATTGAACCTATTTGCCTATTTAATGTGCAATGTCTATTGTATGCAAATTGTAAGATTTTCAATAGAAATATAAACTACCTATATTATAGTACTTACCAGTAATTAAACAGTCTTGATCTTTCACAGTCGCAGTAATATTCTTTTGAATGTAAACATGTATTGTATGTAATTATTGTTGACCTTCTGTTAATTTATTTTGGATGTTCACACGCGGCTGGCGCGGCGGCGCGGGCGCAGCTACAACGCATGCGCTGCAATACGATGCGACTGCTATCTCAGACATGTTTGATCGATGTTATCGATAATCGAATAACTCAATAATACTCCGTACCACACTGTAGGCAATTTGCGTTTGTCCAAAATACGTGAGGGGTTATTGTCCGTGCCACCTGGTGGACTTTGCCAATATTTCCTTGTTGCTATACGCTGGTATTTACTTCTGTAGTGTATTACCACTTATTATTGGTTGATTGCCCATACAACCACGATGCCACCTTCATGGTTAATTTTCAGACTTGTAGGACTTGCTGTGTGTGTCAATATTCGTTTCGATCATAACTGTCAGTTGTCATGCGTCAGACAACCTTCCAAGGTTGCTAGCTTGCATAATTACTACAACATTGCGGCTCAACCTGCGAAGGTTTGGTCACTCCACGACACTCGAAGGTATAAACGCTTATCAGTGATTCGATCCTTGCCCATAGCGACAATCGCGTCGCGTCAGTGACTTTTGAAACAATGTGGCGTTATCGCGAGACTAAATGCGTCACCACTCACCACTCTGTTCGTTTGAGCGGAGTGTACATCGGCGGCGCTGCAGCGTTGCGTCACCGCATCGAACGGATATAGCCGCGATCGATCAACATAGCTTCCTTTATTTTTGCGCGACGCCATCGCTTGCAGTCAGCTACGGCTAGCGGTCTCGCCCACGGCACGACATTCTGTACCTAGCTTTCTATTCTATTCAGAGATCCGTAGTTTCACAATGTGCGAGTCGATGCAACGTCAATGCGGACTGAGGAAGCGATGAGACGCTGACCACCTCTGACATGAGTATTTTCAGCTTTTACGTAACCTGCAGATTTATGTGCTCCACGGATCTTGTTTGTGGTTTAGTGGCGGCGTGTTCTCATCAGCTTGTCAATCTAACGGCATTGCTAACGTGCGTCAGCTGCCGATACCATACAAAAACATAAGGATTTTACCAATAACAAGAGCGATGTATACTCTATAACACAATTACAGATCATTATTTCGTCGATATTAAAGTTTATGATTTTTATCCATGCCAAAACACGTATCGTTGCAAAAGTGTCGAGATAATAATCTTAATGATACGATTGCGATACGTGATGATAACACCTTGTTCAGTCGGCGTGATTTCCTTCATCGAGGTTGAATTCGCAGCGATTCGACGCGGACAGCTAATTGTCCTGCAGACGGACTTTGGTTGGAAAGAATTATTCCGCCGCTTTAGCTCGCAGTTCCGCGTGGGTGCATCATTGCACTTCAACCCACTCCTATTCTGTTCGAACTTGTAAACTTATGCTGAATTCGCATCCATTGACGCTTTGCTTGCTATACTTTTGGGAATATAGGAGGTAAAGCTTCGATGGTAGTTGTGCAAGTAGAAGTGGTTGGTGTGAAGTATTTTATGAACTTTACCGGTGTAAGGGGCCTGGCGTCTCTTCGGCAATAAGTTTCAAAGTTTTATTTTATGTCGCTGCATCCACGTGTACACTTTGGCTTGTCTCTCGGTTGGCGTTAAATGCGCACAATGTGTGCTCGGACTTGTAGACTACAGTTAGCAACGGGGTGCGGACTCGGACTCTATAATATTTCGTTCTTACATTATTTCCGCATTTGTTTACTGTGAAATGTTTTCGTCTGCGCAACGAATGTTTGGTACAATAGGTAAAATAAATAAAACAGACTAAGCGCCTCAATTCCTCGAAGTCATCAGACACTCGTTATGTATCTTATAAACAACATTACGCTCTTTTTGTATACATTATAAGTGTATCAAAGTCACACACAGTCCCATAGCGTTCGTAAGAGTCTGTTCATAATCAAGTTTTCAGGAGTTGCGCGGTAAAGGATAGCTTAACCAGTAATTTGTTTGAAATCCCCGCTGGCTACATACGCAGGGAGGTTCCAGGAACTCGGCGTCTGTTGTATTCCCAGGACTACTTGTGGTTGATGTTTCACGAATATTATCAACAAATTCTCATAAAGCGAGTCAAAATATTATTACAAGCGGCCCTCGCCCGCGGTGTTCAGATTTCGTATCTAAGACATAACAATCGCTGGTTTAAACCTTTCCGTGTTGCTTTTAGGTTTGTGACTAGAGGATATGTAGGCACTTATAAATATGTATGATCTGATGTCTGTTTGTAAATGAAATACCACGAGTCTACGCAGTTATTGCGAGAACTCTACGCAGATAATCAGGCTCATGACAATTTAACAAGATGAAATATTACCGTAACTTAGAGACTTATGATTGAATGGTTTATAGACCTCATTCTGGTTGTTGTTTTTCCTAAAATTTATTAAAATATCTTCTAATTTTCAACCTATACGCATTTTGTATAACGGTCTCTTAAGTGGTCAACGCATACCATTATTCGTAAATCAATTACGTGCGTGGACATTCATGGCCATACTTAGCTGAGTTCCGTCATGCAAAAGGGCAGTACACATCGATCGCCCTCTATTAGCGCAATCGTTGCAGCGCATCGTGGGAGCGCGGCGCGCATGCGCACCGAGCGTCGTGCGCCTGAGTCAGCGCGTCCGCGTCCGCGCCGTCATCTGTCAGTGGGCGGCCATTTTCGGTGTTCGGTCGCCGCCAATTTGAATTGTTAATGCCGCCGATTTTAACAGCCAAATAAAATGGCTTACAAATGTCTTTTACGTTTCCAGGTTTTAGCGTATTCTCTTCGTTTATGATGGCGCTCATAACGCCACATTGTGTTGTCTCGTCGAGTGAATAGTGAGGTATTTCAGTTAGTTTTAATATGTTTTTGTTTCTATATTTTTGCTTTCAGGGTGAGCGTAATTATGCGTTGTACCTGAGTTCGTTGACACTGTTTGAGTTGACGTGTGGCTGTAAAGTATTGAGTTTCATGACAATGAGCTTTCCGCGAGGCAATACGGCTTGACGATAAAGTCTGTGCTAGGACGGCGCCGAGACGCCACCTCAAATTGCGAAAACCGGCTTGCTGAGTTTCTGATTGATGCGCTCTACCGGAACATGTCTAGTGTCTATTAGAATTTGTTGATAGAAATATTAGCAATCTATATACCTACGCCTGTGTATGCGTTTTTCTTTTGTTTTAGCAGATGAAAGTAGGTAGTTTAATAAACTATTAACTGAGGTTTCCCTAGTGGCTCTCTTATGACTGACTGGCAGTATGAATCCCTCTATTTTACAGAAATTATTTTTGTTCTAATATACAGTGTGCAGCCGATGTCACTCTCTAGCCTATAAACTTGGTCTTTGAAACGTCATATCTTTAAGGAACAACACCCATTCTGTAACAATCAGTATTCGCCTTAACAATAGGAAGAAAGAAAGCTGGTTTGGTTTAAATCAGTAGGTTAGTGATCTTACGGTCCATCTTATGATAGTGCAAAAAAAATATGTAGGAACTTAATTAGTTAGTCCGTGTCAAATTTACATCTTTCCATGTATAAACAGTCTTGGGTATACGAAAACATCCAATGAGATCTGTATACTAGACATGCCGTCTATGCCCTATATGATTATCGCATTAGGGATCCAACGTCTACATATATTATTAAAGGGTAAAAAGCAAAGTAATCTTACAAAGTGAGAAATTTCACGAGATTCTCTCTTATATGAAACCTTCGGAATATTTTTGTTAGTCAAAATAATTCTAGAAAACTAGACGGTGCGCGCAGCCCGTGAGTCCGTGACGAATAGCTTCACATTCATTGTGGGTCCTACGAAATATAAATTACCTTCGTACTTGCGTAATCAAAGGATATGTACATACATTACTTCACATCTGTAATCTTAAAAGCTGAAGACGTAGGTAGTTTCCATCACATACCCAATGTGGGTGTGGTGCCCCGTCGCAGGACATGGCGCATCTTTCGTCCTGCCCATCCTGCACTACCACCTGCTTCCTCCAGAACATGATGGAGGCCAACGACCAGGTCATCCATTTGGCGGCTTTTTCGTCGAAAAGAAGAATAGGTTCAGAGCTTTTTCTGGATTTCAAACTTCACACAGATTCTGGAGTTGTGCCCGGTTGCGAGATGGGCGGATGAAATCGTGGCCATAGCGGGTGGAACCTGGATGAGGCTGGCACAGAGGAGTGGGGACTGGCACACAAAGAAAGAGGCCTACACCTAGCAGCATCATCATCATCCGCAGTTCTGGCTGTGGATGATGATGATGTACGTACCGTTGCTTATACTATTAAGGGTTAGCTGGGTGATCAATTATAGTCTTACGTTGAGGTCTTAATGCGCCTTAATACATATAATGTTATGTTTACTATGTATGCAAATTTGTCATGGATATCAGGGGATTCACATACGAGGCATCTTGGTATTGCGTCAGTACACAGTTGAAGAGGTCGCGAGTTGTTGGCCATGTTTAAACCAATATTGACGCTTTGGTAATGTAAGAAAATGGTCAAAAATACACTGCTACTGTTCTGCTATAATATATGGCAGACATATGATCTGAAGTACCTTTTTTCTAAAGAAGCAGTTTGTTTTTGACATTTTGAACACAATTTGGACATCAGAACTGTGCAAGTCTTATGTTATATACCTGGTCTTATGTTATATAGGTGGCAAACCTACTGCCATTTTACCATTACTCCACAAAATCTGCGCTAAAAGTTGGTAGATATCTACATTTGACATTTAAAACTTCATAGGTAGGTTTAGAGGACAAGGAAATCAGCATAAGGTCAGAGGTAGTATCAGATTTTGGCAATACCATATTGTATTATTCTCTTTTTTGTAATTCTTGAAACTAGTGTCTCGGTAGAGGAAAACACTGAGATGAAACTTGGATTTACCAATTCGCAGAAAGCAAGTGTGGTGATTAACCTTTAGTGCGCCATGGCCATAGATAGAAAACAAAGTTTTCTTGCCCTTTACGCTACGGTTCTATAAAAAGACAATATCTAATCACAACATTTATTATGATTATTGTTTGTTATTACATTACATAAATGTTACGGTTAGATTTTTTTTATTAGCCTATATTGTGTCATACTAAAAAAGGCCTCCCCTTTCTTCTTCCAAATTACTCTACCTCTAGCAGTTTCTGACCACGTGATATTGTCGTCATTATAAAGTTATGGCGTGGAGAGCACAGATACGTTTGTCTTCTATATAAGACGTGGCGCTCAAAAGGTTAATGTTCTTTAATGTGATTAACTTCACACCTGTGATAGGTAGATGGTAGTAGAGGGTGTGTTCTATGTAGTACACCCATATTTCCCCAACTATGTTTAGGTCCACTGTAATAGGGGGTGTCTTATGGACCTCGCGGTTAGCAGTCGCATGGCATTACACCCCGTTGAAAAATCTCTCAGGTGTGCCGATTTTCTCACGATGTTTTTCGTTTAACGTTTACAGCAACTGATAACTAATTTATAATACGCACATGAATTCTAAAAGACATGGTGCGTGCCGGGGTTTGAACTTTCAACTTAGTTACTTTGAATTGGCAGTCCAATGGTCCTAATACTCAACTGTAAGTGCATCCTCTGTATCAGAAGAGGTCCTTGCACTGCTATGTGACAGGTACAGGATGGTGTTATTTAAGCCCGCTTTGAACTATTGTCCTGGGAGCGACAGGCTACCAGGTGTAGCAAGTGTAGCAACTTGTTTGAAGCCGCTGACCTATCCCGTTGCGGGACATCTGAGCGTTATTTCTCTTTTTATTTAGATTCCTACAATTAATTAATCGATTATTTACTTGAATTAAAATTCGTATTCTGTTTTTAAGTCCGCAATCTTGATGTATATAGGTAATAGCTTGAATAGTAGGTACATCTTATGGACCCTGTTTGGGTACCGCCGCCGAAAAACTTACAAATCTACAAAATTGAAGTGTCTTCTTCTTCTTCTTCTTATCGTATGGTTGATGAACAACCTGGTGTCAGAGTTTAAACCGCCTGTAGGCCTCTGACATGGTTTTACACACCGTTGAAAAATCTCTCAGGTGTGCCGGTTTCCTCATGATGTTTTCCTTCACCGGTTTTAGCAAGTGATAACTAATTTATAGTACGCACATGAATTGCCGGGTTTTGAACTTGCGACCTTTGACTTGGCAGTCCAACGGTCATACCACACGGCTATCAGTGCTCGAAGTGTGTAAATATAAAAAAATACATACAGCCGAACATAAAACCTCCTTTTGCAGTGATGACTATATGCGTTAATTGTATGTGTTGCTTATCCTTACTTACTTATTAATCAATAAGGTACGTTATTGTGTATTTTAAATTTGACGTCAGGCGTGACGTCTTTGCGAGCAAATACTTAGTTCTAACAATGTTATGTATACTTCATGTATTTATATATACCTACTAGCTTTCGCCAGCGACTTTTCTGTGTGGAAAATGTAACTGCAAGTTTTGCGGTGATGACGTCACTAAAAGGCAGATGAAATTACATTACCATTTTTTATAAGTACAGTTAACATCAATCAAAGTTATCAAAATCGCTTCTAGTAGGTACTAACGAAGATACGGTTAAAAGAGTAACAATTTTTTTTTATAATACGACGATTTTTATAATACACTAGAATCTACTCCAGTGTCACAGGTGCGTTTCACAAACATGAAATATCACACACACAAACACCCAGACTCGGGTCAAACATTTGCGAATCAATCAATTTTTTGTCACGGGAATCAAGCTCGCAACCTGGCGCAGCAGTCCTATTCCTTTGCTACTGCGCCAATCATGACGTCGAAAGTTAACATTGTACGCAGCTACACAAGGACCTGAATTTAGAACCACTACGATTATGTTTACTAAACAACCGATTGTACTAACGCTCATAAAACCATCATTAACTTAAAACTTCTAAACAAAACTAGACTGCCTCGTTGGCCTAGTGGACGAACGGTGCGACTGCTGACCGTGAGGTACTGCATTCGATTGCCGAGTCAGTGAAAGTGTTATTAGGTTTTACGTTAAGGTAATTCTCCCATAATATATTGCTAGCTTTTGCCCGTGGCTTTGCTCGCGTTAACCCCTATTTAAACCCCCTAGATGGTTGAATTTTTAAAAAAGTAGCCTATATCCTTTCTCGGGTTAAACTTCCTACATACCAAATTTTATCAAAATCTGTCCAGCGGTTTGGTCGTGAAGGTGTCACAGACAGACAGACAGACAGAGTTACTTTCACATTTATAATATTAGTATGGATATGGAAGCATGGATTTGTGCTCAGATAATGGTATTAGGCTCGTCCCTTTTAACATTGACATAAACATACCATCACGCCTGTATTCCCCAAATAAGAGATTCCATTGTCATTGTAAAGACCTTTTATGTACCTTATTCAAGCAAATAAACGATTTATTATTATTTTAAAAGGGGTAGGCAGAGGTGTACATATAGTACACCCACATTTCGCCAGTTATGTTGTAAGTCCCAATGTAATAGGGGGCGAGCCTATTGCCATCAACCAGGCACAATTCCAGACTCTGTGCTGCTACTGAGAATCACCTAATGGAAAACTCAGTAACACATTGCCCGACCCGGGGTTTTAACCCAGCACCTCTTGCTCAGCAGTCGCGCTTAGCGACCACTAGACCAACAAGGCAGTTTTATTGACCTTATAACATAACTGGCGAAATGTGGGTGTACTATACACCTCTGCCTACCCCTTCGGGGAATACAGTCATGATGTTATGTTACGTTGTTATGTGTATTATTGTTTCTTAGATATCCTGAAGGCTTTGCTGTCATTCTACGTCAAACCGACCTCCGAGGATAACATCCACTTTTCCTAGTTCAAAGTCCAACAGACACTAATTTATGTGAGAACGAAGCAGGCAAGCACTAATAAGACTATACCAATGTCATTTGTAAGTAATCTCTTGTTATTGTAAGATCTTACTGACTAATGATTGTGTCTCAAGAATGGCAATCGGCTAGCCTAGCCTTTTGAATAGGTGTTGACGGTTTGAGGCGAAAACAGCTATGAAGCTGACTAGGCAACACCATACCTCTGTCTATCCTTTAAGGGGTAAAAGTGTGATGATATATGATTCTTTATTGTACACAAAACTTAGTTTTAAATATGTAAGACTTAATTGATGTTCGGTGGTAGGGATGGCACCTGTACTATAATATTATAATTATAGTACGAAATTTACTATATTTTTATTGCCAATCTAACGCGATTTTCTCGAATGATATTGTATCGGTAAAGAAAATTTCAATCATGAACATCAATATTCTTCTATATATATATATGAAAATGAATGTCTGTTTTCTTTTGGCCATGTCATAACTTGAGAAAAGCTGGCTAATTTTGGTTTTGAAGTATTCGTTGAAGTCCAGGGAAGGTTTAAATGGTAAGAGGGCGATACGAAGTTCGCCGGGTCAGCTGTGAAACATATAAGAGTAATATATTTTCCCAAAATGCTTCAAATGTAGGTACCTACTATATATTTACGACTTTCTTCAAAAAACGGTGACATCATCATCATCATCAGCCCGTTGCAGTACACTCCTGGTCATAGGTCTTATTAAATTAATTTAAATACAAATCATGTAGGTTTTTGTCACCCATAACTTAGGTATTACCTTCTACAATTACGCAACCGTCGCGCGTCGCGTCAACTGACTAATAAGTAATAACATTAATTAACAACATAGCAGTGATGGACGCAAGTGTTCGCATCGACTCGTTATCCAGTTTCCTCGTGGACTGCAATGCGCACCGCAGCTGCGTTGTTTTTTAGTGTGAAAACAGTCCAGATGGATGCGGGTGCGATCACCGTGCGTGGGAGAGCGGGGTTTGGTGCTTGTGCATGTCATTAACATTACAATGATGTTTATCTTTTAGTGTAACGGTGGTGTGGTCGATAACGTTTTAATGATTTAGGTATTGTTTTTTGGCAATAACATAGATTTTTTGATGGTTTGAAAGTAGGCCATAGTGCGATGGGAATTGTGAGAAATGTGAGTATTAATATAGTGTGTCAAATCCTAAGCCTAAAGCTAGCTTTGGTTTTGTGACCTTAATGCGGACAGCATTAAGCATTTTACAACCTATTAAAACGTGGTCTCTCGCTCAACAATATAGCAAGTGATACGATGTTATTATTTTTAACCATAAAAGTTCTCTTTCTTCTGTATTATGACCTCATCATCATATGGGATGCTTATTGATAGGAACTGGGCTGCGAGAGGTAGCATGCATGAAATTTCTCATAAAAAAACCGAACAGCTTAGAAAATCCGAAGATTTTTGGGATCAGGCAAATATTTGTTCAACACGGAAAGCGAACCTGCAACCCATTAGAGATCACTTACAAATCTTACAATGTATTCAAGTGATAATATTATACCTTTAATAATATCGATATATTTTTTCCAATTATATATGTTATGGTAATGAGTAAACTAGTTTCCGTATCCGCTCCACGCGCCACCATGGCAGCTGCCAGTCGGTCGGCACGTTTGCACCGCTGACGGTCACCGGGCGTCGACGCGCGCATTACACGGCCGCGGAGCCGCTGCGCCCGCGCAACGGTGACTCACGCGCCGATAGCGCTGCGAAACTAAACAACATTCGAATGTTTGTGCATCACTTACTTGCTAATGTTTTAAGTGGTATTTTAGGTTATAGTACTCTGTTGGCAATGATTAGAGTTTATCCTATTAATTGTGGGACAAAACTGAGGACAGTTGGGGGTTATAGGTGACTTACAAAACGGGAAAACCGTCAATAAGTTAGCCACCTATTACAAAACATTTGATGACTTGATTGGCGCGGTAGCTAAGCGATTGCACTGTTGCGCTAAGAGTTGCGGCTTCAATTCCCACACAAGATATAAATTTGTGCGATCCGCAGATGTGCAGGTGGCACAAGTCCAGACTCCATGCTGCTACTAAGAACCTAATGGAAAACCTAACGACACTTTGCCCAAACTGAGATACGAACCCAGAACTTCGTGTTCAGCAGTCGCGCTTAGCCACCTATTATACATACGACTTCTGATGATCGGACTGTTGGTGTATACTGTATAGGCTGTCGATAAAGGAAGACCTCTGCTCGCTCCCCCGGAGATTACAGGCATGATTATACATCATTAAGTAGAGTAACTTTCTTACGTACTCTGTTGTTTGTTTCAGAAAGTTTCAGCAAATTTTCTTATTATCTAATAAGTCGAGGTTGACTTTAATAATTTATAACTTAAACAGTTGAGTTGAGTTGTAGCGAAGGCTGCGACCTGTAAAGACCACTCAGACCCAACTTACTCTCAATCTTTATTATTATTTTATTATGAGCCTGTAATGTCCCACTACAGGGCAAAGGCCTCCCTATTCTCTTTCTACATGTCTCTGTCAAGGCCTGTCGATGCCCAGTCCTCCATAAAGGAGTCCAGTTCATCTCGCAATCTCTAAGTATTTAGTCTCAATCTTTGCATAAACAAATTAAATGACTTGGGCCCTAGTCCTACACAAGCGACAAAACGTTTGACGAATAGAATGATAAATATATAGGGATGACATAATGTTACAACTACAATGTAATCTACGACAATCCCATATATTTTTCATTCTATTCGCTTTCTATTCGTCAAGCCTTTGGCACTTGTCTAGGGCCCAAGTCATTTTTATTTGATTTGCCTTTTAACTGCCTATTTGTAGTCAAATTTCCGTGGTCTGTTCGTTCGATGATCGAATTTGTAAACCTCAGTTAGGCTAACCAAGCGCGCAGACGCGTAGCTATAGCGTTAGACGTCAATGAGCGTGGTAATTACTGTGAGGAGTCGTATAGCATGAAGCTTAGCGTTACCTGCGCAGTTATTATGTAGCTACGTGCCGCACACCGCCACACAACTATTAACAACCGCTGTAACGTCGGGAACTCCACAAAAAAGGGTTAGTGCAACATAAAAACATATCGTACACAATGAAATACAAACATCTTACGAACAGCTGATCTCAACGACCACTAACATGTCTATAAAACGTTTTCAACACAAAACGTATCGCTAAACTGCTGAATACGACAATTGCCCATTATTATCACAACAAAATAACTTTTAATTCGTAACACTAAAGTTCAAATTGGAACAGAACATAAAGGGCAATGATAATAACAACAGGGCAAAGAAAGACCAGTTTAAAGTGACCTTCCACCCGCCTTACTTTTAGTTTGGAAGTGGACGTGCGGAGGGGTTTAAATGGTAGTTGTAGAGAGCCACTGAAAGTGGTCGATTTATTGAGTTGCGTCGGAAAGTTTTGTAGATATTGAAACGAATAGCGGCACCTGTTGAGCGGGGTTTGCAACTTCGTTAATGGCCCTCTCTATTGGTCCAATGATGTCTGTGTTAGATTGTTGTTTAAGTACTCAAATTATATGTGTTTATGAGGGATAAAGGCTTCCGCACATTGGCGCTTCATGTCGATGTAACAGGTGATTATGACCTGATGTTTTGATTTTATGTTGACTCAGTTTCAATACGAATTGGTTGTTTATGTATTACCAATAGCCATAAAGCTAAACTCAAATATAAATATATATTTTTTTAATGGAATATGATATGTATTTCTGCTTGTTCAACATATCTTAAAGTGTTATTCGTATGCATTAGGTTTCTAGCCCAAGCAAAAGCTTCTTCTTAATTCTTTTCAGGCGATATTTCTTAGTATAGTTGAAAAAATACATCGTATTTAACCCTAGATTTACCAACTCAATCGATGCTCATTCATTCTCTCTATGACAAGAGGCTTGCAGTGTGACAATAAAAGGACAGTATTATCAACACCTCGTTGACTGCCTTGTTGGTCTAGTGGTCACTAAGCGCGACTGCTGAGCAAGAAGTCCTGGGTTCAGATCCTGGGTCGGGCGAAGTGTTACTGTGTTTTTCCATTAGGTAATTCTCAGTAGCAGCATGGAGTCTGGATTTGGGCCCGGTTGATGGCAATAGGCTCGCCCCCTATTACATTGGACCTATAACATACCTGGCAAACTGTGAGTGTACTTACTCCTCTGCCTACGCCTTCGGGGAATACAGGCGTAATGTTATGTTATAGTATATGGGTGAATTTCAACAAGAGATTTTTATGTATCATTTCGGTGGGATTTTTTTATTTCAATGCAATCTATATATTTTTAGTGACAAATAATACTTTAGTCTATTTTATAACATTGTGCGTGAGTGGACATCAAATATTATCAAAACTTACATAAATATTTAAGGATAAAGTTTTAAGAGTCCACTGAAATTAAAAGTGTCCACCGAAATGATAAAAATTACCACCGAAATGATAAATCCACCGAAATGATACAGCTAAGAACAACCGTGCCCCCAGCCAGGGTTCCGTACTTTGTTAGGTTTGATTTCCACAATTTTTAGATAAACACTGAGACAGGACAGTACACAGTTTTTTTAATATCATCATTAATATACAGATATTACAGTTAGTATTATTACATATATCATTCTTTGAGGTTACAATAACCTCAAAGAATGATATTAATGTAATGTAATGTTTATTATGATATGAATGAATAGTTTCTTTACTTTTATAACCTTTGGTAATTTTTGTGGTTGTTGTTGTGTGAAAATGTTGGAAAACTTTATCGTAAATGCTGGTAACCTTAAATAAATATTTTTGCTTGTTTATGTACTAATACTAATTTACTTGATATATTTTCAAAAGAATCAACGTATCGCGATTAGAAAGCTTAAAGTTTCTGATTAATATGATGGTTGCATTTGTAAGTTATGCCATTAATAGTAATACCTAATGTCTACCTATTGCACTAAGAGAAAAATGCTAGGTATAATTTAGTTAAATTGGTAACGAGAGGAGAATAGTGTTTCTACAGGTATATCGGTAAAACTTCTAAAATTAAATCAACTCTTATATTTTTAAAATACAATAAATGAGTAAGAAACATTATAAAAATATCTTAGTAGTAATAGCTTAGTACTTTTAATCCTTTTACATAAACGTATGAAACATAACAGAAACCTGAGATTGAGATCACTTTATTCTTAAATTACTACAACAATAGAGAAACGTACATATCTAAATAGAACAAAAAACAACAAAGTTTTGTTCTACCTATAACTATAATTCGCAATTATGTATAAGTAATTCTTATACCTAATGCGAATTATAGTTATTCCAATAAAACAGTCTTTCTGGGTACGTATTTACGAGTAGGTTCAAGTATGTAGCTTAAAGATTAATTTTTCATCATGTCACTTTAAATAATAATAATAATAATAATAATAAAATTCATTTATTTCTTTCACAAAGGTAACATCTATGTTTTACACAATTGTCTGAAAATAACACATAACTTTGTGAAAGACTGGTGCCTGAATTAGGTATTTTAATAAAACCTGTATTACAGGTCACCAGACCCCCCCCGCCGTTAGTATGTTCAGTTACTTCAGTAAATCACACAATTATTTCTCAAATTCACTAATCAGCCTCTTTTCATGACTATAAATATAGGTTTTTAATTTAGATATGTACCTAATAAACAAATCTTCTTTAATTATCACACCACAGCACGTCTTTACTATAATTATTATAGTCATCAGTCTTCTTTAATAAGTTTAACTTCCTACCTAAAACAAGTCATGCCATTAAATGACAGCAAATATTTAAAAAACTAAATATACAATAACAAAAATCAAAAAATATTCAAATCAGAACTGGACGAAGACGAAGATAATCTTCTTACTTTTCTCTTCTTGGCTGTAATCATGATTTCTTCTTCGCTGTCAATATTTCTTGTCCGTTCATACTTTTCAATAATTTCAGTATCATTGTTTTCAAAAAATGAACACGATGGAGTGCTAAATTCATTGAAGTTTTCATATTTTTCGAGCAATGATTTGGGTATTATCGATGATTCCTGCTCATTCTCTCCTTTTTGATTATTCATTCCATCAAAGGAATGGGATGTTGAGGGCTTAATAATTGATATTTCAATGTTTGTGATTGAGTGTGTGTGTGGTTCATGTATGAAACTATTCCTTTGTAATTTTTTGGAAAGATTCTTTTCATTGAATGGCTTGGGACGTAGTACTAATTTTTCTGACAGTTGAATTGGACGCAGATGTGCTATATTTGTATTATTTGCAAAATTCGTTGATTGAATCCCAGTGAAGTCATGAAAACCTAAATGCTTGCCGTGAGGGCACCTAATAGTTTTATTTAGGCATTCTCTTTCAATACAGGACAGATGTCGAAGTGCCAAACGGTTTCCTGACTCTTTAGACCAAACAACTTGGTGAACTTTCATAGTTCCCGGAAAAGTCTTTAAGTCTTTGGGCAAGAGCCAATCTTTTTCTGTCACCTGATAATCTTCAACTGTTTCAATTTTCACACCTTTAACATAACACTGTAGGTTTTGTACCAGCGATTCAATATTGGTAATATCATGTTGATATGAGACTTGTTTATCTAGCGTTCTCTTTAATACTCCACCCACTCCATCTGCTGCGCTTTTTCCATGACCACACTCACAATAGTTCCAAATTATGTGGGTCAGCATCGGACAATAGGAGGATAACTGAGTTATTATATATAATATATTTTTATTCCTGTATTGCGCAGATGGTGAGTCAGAAATAACGTAAAGTTTACGAACCAGAGGAGCAGTTATCTCAATTTCTTGCAAAACAGGAATGAGGTGTGCCCATACTGCAGCAGCATCATGCCTTAAAGAGGTACTTACAGTACAAAATGACTGAGTTTTGCAAGTTTCGTTGTCGAGTTTGAAATATATTACGACAGTATGCAAAGTGAACTGTTGTCTGCTACCACCAAAATGAAGGGATTGAATTTCGGATCCATATTTGGCATTATAATTTTCACTGAAATCAATTTGTATAATACAGTCTTCCGTAGTCATATTTTCTTTTAACGTTTTGAAAGCTTGATTTTGATTTTTATTATTGACGCAATGTTTAAGGAATGGTTTCAGGCTATCTTCGAATTTTTTTATTAAATCTAGTGGTTTCACCCAACGCCTTACTTTTTCAACTTTAATAGCAGATTTTTCTACATTATTTTTGACATATATGCTTTTATTCTTCTCCCAACCCCAATACGCTATGTTCACTTCATTATTAAACTCTTGATAATCAATGTGTCTATTTTTACAACTTGAGCATATTCTTTGCAGACAATCGATGTTATCTTTACTACAACATAGGCTACTTAAAACGTCGGATATTGTATTTTCTTTGATAAGGCGGTTTCTTTTCATAGATTCAATCAAAAGTTACATATTTTCGTGCTTTTCACATAGGCATGTATTTCGTGCATTCACATTTGGTTGAGTGACCCAGAAAGGCTTCATTCTTGAAAATGTTGAATAGCTTATCGGTGGTTCTCCTGATCCCAAATATTTCAAGTGTAAATTTTTAAGTGTGTCTGTCAATAGTCTTTTTTGTTTTTTTAATCCATGTCTAGATATGGTGTCATTTTTTCCAGGACACAGTGTTGAATTTTCATCATCTTCTAAAAATTTCACCACCCTCCTGAGAATTCGATTTTTTTTTTCATCAGGTTTTATGACTTCTACTGCTGGTTTTTCTCCTTTTTGGGTACTTTTCTTCAAAATCATATAATTGCTTTGTAGTCTGTTACACCTTTTTTTGAACATTTCTTTTTCCTTAGTGACCTGTAATAATTTGTTTTGTAATTCTGTTATTAGCTTAGTTTTAGTTTTTTGATATTTTCGAAATTTGTCTTTAAGTCCTCGCTTGAATTCTACAGATGTAATTGACGAGTCTGAAACAGGGCTGTTGGGGCATAATGTTGACTCGATACTACTTAGATTTGATGGACATGTTATTCGTTGTACGCCACTTGGTTGTACACAATGAGTGCCAGTTACTACATTGTCATCAATATGATGTTGAATATTGGAACCAATTGTACTATCGCTATTCATCGGCAAGCAGCGCCGAGCCGAAGATGGATTCCCTTGACGAGAAGTGCTTGGACCAGGATTGCTATAGTCAAAATTTACAAAATTTTGATGCGTTGATAGCAGGGTTTGTCGTGGACTGCTTGTGTATACCCGATGAAAGCTTCTAGCTTCTGTAGTATTAGAACGTTGGATTTGGATATTCGTACTAATACTATTGCTGTTCAATCGTAAGCTGCGCCGTAAAGTAGGCAAGAAGGAACTGTGACAGGAAGTGCTTAGTCCAGGACCATCACTTTGATCCCCAATTGTCTCATCCAGAGGGTTAGCACGAGCCGCTATAGGAGCTGGAGCTGCTCTATTTTTTTTTCTTTGGTAATAAGCAGCAGCACTTATTTTGTTTTTTCTTCTTAGGATTCTTAATTTTTTAGGGGTCATTAGATGCCTTGAAACAATTAATCCCGCTGCTTTTTTTCTGGCATACCTTTCTCTGTCTTTTCTCAAAAACTCTTCGCGTGAGACTTCATTGCTCTTAATTCTCTCTTTTCTTCTTCTTTCATACAACCTCCTTTTTTCCAACCTTTCTTCTCTAGTCTGTTGCTTAGGCCGCGGCATCCTAAAATCAAAATACACGCTTTTCAATTTTCTTCTTTCTCATATCCACAGACATACATTCATACACACTATACTATGATCCTATAAAATACTATACCTTCAGATACACCACGCGCTCACACACTAGCTCTCTTGCATTGACTCAGACAAACACTCTCACAGGCAATTTCTCATCACATAGGTATATCTCTTTTTTTTTCATATAACGTTTAAATGCTCTTTAACTTATTTGTTATATCTTGTAAAATTAAGAAATTTTGTAATTATATCAAATATTATTTATTATTGTTATTTACTCGTAATAAATGATATAAAAATAAAGGTAAGTGACTTATATTGAAGGTAAACCCTCGAAATAATTATTTTGTTGACAATTAGTAGGTATAATAATCTACACTGTGGTGACCCACACACTCATCACATTTTCGTTGAGCCGAACAAATGTGTATCTAAAGTATAGTAAACATGTACTAACTACATAGATATATGTATATATTATATATCTTAAGCACAAATATTACACAACAAATACACCTAAATAATCTAATCGACACTCTAGGTAAAAGTAGGTACATTACAAAACTATGACTTTGTATTTGAAACCAGGATCTCTAAAACTTTATGTTTTTATCATTTCGGAGATACTTTTAATTCCGGTGGACTGTAATTGGTATCACAGTCCACCGAATCCACTGAAATGATAACACTGAGATGATAAAATAGAGGTTAGTTCTACATTTAACTCCGAAAAAAAATTATTTAAAAAATATGAACACTACTCAAACAAAACAGTACTTACTGCGAATTTAATACACAATTTTGAAACAAATTAAACAAATCTAGCACGAGTTATAACAGCCACCGAAATGAAACTATTTTTGTCCCCATATTACTGAAATGATAAACTTACTTTTTTGGCGGGAAACCGCAAGACGTTGGGACCGGTGCGTTCGCGCCGAGAGCTTAAGCCGGACTGATCCGGAGTGAGAAAAGGTGAAAGGGGCGTAACAACGCAATGTTGATGTGGCTATTCTACTAAAACTTACTGTCCTCTGAAATGATAACTTTTTTCCAGACAAAAGTTGACTGCCTGTCAAATCCATGAGAAAGAAGATAAACAAACAAAAATTGTTTTATTTGATCGAATATATTATAATTTAATGATAACAAAATCAATTTAAATCCATATTACGAATGTATTTGCAGGAGAAGGTATGTTATGAGCGGAATTGGGTTCAGGACAGGTCACCGTGATGATAAAATAACACTTTGTAATTTTTTTTTTGGGTATATTAGGGGGTAGATACCAATGATTTTTTTTGCCAAGGTAGAGAAATACTTACGTTGTTGAGAAAAAATATATAAAATTAATAATCAGCACATTGCACTACCGTTCTCAGGTTTGCCGTGTATTTTTTTGCTTGGGCAATTCACCCATATATAGTATTAATAACATTATTTTACTCGGTTGGCAAATAATTTTGTGGAGATTACAAAATCCTTCTGATCCTTTCTGAATTACTATTCAGTTAAATAGTGAAGCGTAAAGATAGTATACCATAATTAAATTATATACGACTCAATGATCCACGAGAAGATTGAAAAGGGTTTCGTCACCATAGGATTACTTTGGGGAAAACATTTAACATTTACCGGTAAAACTTATGACGCTTCTTTGACGCTATGACGTAACAATTATGTGTAATTGTTTTACGCTGGTCCATATTACGTAAACGATTTTAATGTATTAGAAGTTAATTGGATCTTTAGTTGAACTCTTTTCCTAGTAGGATTTTCATCTTGCTTGGCCGTAGAGATTTCTTGATCAAACATGTTGGTACCAGGTTTTTAGTGTGAGGTGAAAACAAGGGCTGAATCAATTGTATCTTAATGTCTTCGAATAGTGCTTATAACGTATTGATTTACTAACTGTTAAACTATCGCGTTCCATGATAATTAGAACTACAAAACGAAAATTAACGCAACACAATTTCTTAATTTTTGCTTGACGTTTCAACCGGGGTGCATCGGCCGTGGTCACAAGCAGACTCAATTTGAGTCTGTTAGCGTTAATTCCCGTGTTGTAGTTCTACGTATTGATTTATTCTTTCGTAACTTTTAATAACAATGTGCGTACTGTAATTATTATTTAATTTTTGTCAATAAGTGGAACCATAGAGTTTCATATTTATAAACTTCCAGTGAAATGCAATTTAGCAGTCTTATTAACCGTCGACCGTAGGCTAGCTAGAAAGAAATATCCTGCTGAATAATGGTTCTTTATTACTACTTCTTCTGATGTTTAAGTTTAATGTTATAATGTCCTTAGTAGCAGTACGGTATTGCGGCTAATTAACAGCAACAGTTTTGCCTAACCTTTACGTCTTTGGCGCATGGGTGTGCTACACAACTTCGAGAGCTTTTTGTACAACAAAGTCATAACGATAGAAAGAAGAAGTCTTTCTTTCTAGGTATCTGCCCACAGAGACGATCGCCTTCCTTCTTTTCTGCCGTACTTTTTTCGTTTTTTTAACCGACTTCAAAAAAGGCGGAGGTTCTCCAGCTGATTTGTATTTCGAAAATCAACTTAACACAATAATTAGCATACAGATAAAATTCACAAAACAAATTAAGAGCACTCAACGATAACAATGAGAGCGTCGCATGTAACTCGAGTCACATAACAAGCAATATCGAATCAATAGCCTGGCTCGAGTCATTCCGAGTCAAACGATCGCCTCGAAATTAGAGCGCGCGAACGTGCGTTCCTTTGAGCGCCATTTGCGACAGAAAGCAACGCTAGCAAAGGAGAGCTTATTACTAGAGGTGCGACGCTTCGGCCTCGGGTTGGACGAAGATGAAGATCGGGGTGTCGGCGCCGGCGGGGGACTGTTGTGAGGTTCTTTTAACCGACTTCAAAAAGGAGGAGCTTCTATGTTATAATTATAGCTTTTGTTTGTTTGTGTGTACTTTAGTAGTGGTAATTTGGAGGTAGTCAGAATAAAGGAGGCACTTAAGTGATAAACTTACGGGTGCTTCCGCATAAGGATTTGATCGTTACGTATGATTTTAATTCTAAGTCTATGTTAAAACTTTAAATATTCTTATCCAAACATTTATCAATTTTAAAGTAAAATTCTTTCGATACAAGATCAGCAATATTGTGGACATACAGTAACCTACATAAAGGGAAAACATTTCCAAAAAGATTTCCATCCGTTATCCAATTTTCGGCCTTAAATTTTGTCGTGGAGCGCGTCAAACAAACTTTAGTTGCCCCACTCTACTTATTACGCTCTGAGGCGCTTTATGGCGGCTGGACTCGGGTCAGCTCGGGTTTTTTGTCGTAGCACGTACCCGCCCGCCTCCCTGCCACCCCGCGAGTATCACACGCGACTCCAGATAGGGGTGGTGGATATGACCGCGTGCTGCCCGTCGTCGCGGTTCAGGGTTTATTTTTGCTGAGATGATGGTTTAATTGGAATGGGTATTTTTTGGGATAGGTATAGATTCTTTCGCTTGCTGAAGACATTTTAGATCTGTAAGTTTTGAAAGGTTTTCTCGGTTCACGGATTGTCTTGAGTTGTATAGGCTTGAATTCTTTGATTCGTTTTAGTAAACAAATGGGAAAGTACCATTCATTCGAAGTTAATTTGTAATTCTAAGCATGACGCTCTATTCTGTCCACAAATTACTCACGTTTTCTTACATATTTCACATGACAGAATGTTGCTCATTTCTTAATAAATAAACGTACTCCACCATAACGATTCCCCGCTCCCTGATCCGCAAGTATCGCCTTCATTGTAATACCGCGCCCGAGGCCGCGTCGCGTTGCCATAACAACCATCGCGAGAGCACACCGCGCCACCCTCCCTCCTGCCCGCGCTCCCCCTCCCACTGCTACCCCCGCCCCCACCCGCCTCTACCTGCTCTCATTAATATGTACCCGGCCGGACACAGCGGATCACTTGAACACGGGATATATCGACAAGTGAAAATTTTATTAAAAACGCCGGAGGTGTTTTTTTCTTTTGCAGAACGAGTTACCCGCTGTTACTGCGCGACGCGACTGAAAATGACCTGGTTCACGAAATTTACATTTCGCTCAAGTCCTTTGTCGACTCCACGGACATTCGGATGTGGATTTGTCTTACTTTTTTGGATGACTGCTCACTGTTAATGTTGAAATTTATATATAACACAATATTCCGGATACAAAGAAATAATTCTAAAAGCAATATACCTTTACTCAACATGCTGAAAATGGTACACGCCCAATGTTCAGCCAATCCGTGACCGCACAAAATACGTACGTATATTACGTGTACATATCTTTGATCGAGAGATAGCGGAATTTGATCAGTGCTAGTCGATTTTTTTTCGAGTTCTCATCAAAAGCTACATGGAGAGTTCCAAAATTTAAAGGTTCTATTTCATATAAGCCAGTAAGATGCCCTTCGGAAAGGTAAGTATTTCGTATATTTCGAACATTACATAAAAGAGTTGATCTCGCCTTGGCCTTCATGGAAAACACAAAAGTTTTCTTAAAAAGCTTGATTTCCGTATCCATCCACGTTACAAACAAATCATATTACAATACATGTGTTAATATTCACTCTAATGATCTGGAACTCGATGAAAACCAAAGATGTTTATCGCGATGCGGAATTTATGGGATGCAATCGTGAGAAGCGAGTTTGTCGCAGCTAACGGTACGCCAAACTATGCGCACTGTCTCAGCGCCCGCGGTGCTACGATAGTTAAAATTACCTGTAACTATCTATATTATGTGTGAGTTAGTAAGGATCTGCCGACGGTCTTTGCCTGGTGTAATCAGCTGAAGAACGCTCCCAAAGTTTTAGATCTGGCTGTTGTTTTGATTAAAACTTCTCCGCAGATATTTGTCTCGAGTCTGGGTGTTTGATGTTTAATTTCATTTTTGTGAAATGCACTTACGATACAGGAGAAATCCCTAGTGTGGCAAAGGCACCCAAGATACATGCTAATTACATTACAGATGGTTGACATAGATCACACCTTAAAGGAGATCCATAAAGGAGAAGGCAGAAATATTTTATTTTATTAGGAGTCTATACATTCACAGAAATTATGATACCCACAATTTGCGTGACACAAGACCTCTATAAATATAATACGTAGCAAGTTTGTCCCATCGGGGCATGATAAATATCATTTTTATCTACAATTGCTCCTTGCTGCCACTAAAACCATCACTGTTTCTAAAGCCAATAGTTGTTACGATAATTCGATAACATCTTGTTATCCAATTCTTGTGCGGATGGCGGAGGGAATTAGCGATCCTCCGGAGGACTAAGGAGGGACGGCGGACGTCGGCGCGCCATAAACTCGGAGGTTTAGGAGTACGTGCCGCCTGTAGCCCGCCGATCAAATTATAACTAGTGTAGTTAACGGAAGAGTTCAGTTTTAACTGAGTTGCTTTTTTGATGAGTTGATTTGAGTTCAGTTCTGTAATGGCCAGATAGCTATTATTTATAAAGTTGTATACTGAGTTTTTAAGATTGGAATTTGGATTTTCACAGATTTTTGGGTAAAGTACTGTGTCAAAATGGACATCACAAAGTTTGAAATTGTTTATCAGTATTTAGCCCAAAAACAAAAAAACATTGACATATGACTTATTTTTACCATTCACATAATGTACCAGAAGACCATGAAATTACTAATACAAACTGATAAATACTTAGTTGTGAAAAAACAGTAAGTACGTTGATGTCTTTTGTATAAGAAACGGAGAGGTTCTGTTGTGATTCATTTTATTCGTTTACTGAACTATGATATCTTTAGTTAAATGGCCATAACTAATTAATAGTTTCAAGTTGTTACTTTACTAAGAGACTTTAGTAATAGATAATAATTATTATTGTAAATAAATAAGAATATAATGATAATAATTAAATCAAATCAGTACAGTTTGGTGTTGCATGATGAATAATATACTAACTAATAATAAGGCCGTATACGAAATTATTTTATTGTTGTTTAAAATATTAAGATTCCAACTTTAAACTCGTAGTTAAGGATAAATTGAAGTGCCTTTATATGTTTATTAGTCGTACATTCTCCTCTCTTACTGGCTTAGATATGGTATGGTGTAAAAATTATTTTTCAAGCTCCATAAAACTAAATAGATAGCAATACCAGAAACTACATAGTACATACCCCATAAAAAGCGGGCGTTTTAGAAGTAAGCAAGCGCGTAAAGTGGTCGTGACCACACATGGAGCTTTAGAAGCGGCGGCGGCGCGTCGCTTGCGCATGTGCGGAAGAGCGAGCGTGCCGCATCTGGCGGAGTGCGCGCGCGCCGCTGTGCCGCGTGAAAGCGCCGAGCACTGGCCTACATGCCGCCGAGTGTTATGTGCTTTGATCCTATGGTGATGCGGGTTGATTGTTTTGAAGAACAAGCGATTGTGATAAGAGTCACATTCATATCATACAATCAATAAAGCTGTAACATTGTCTAGTAAACGGATACCGAACGCTACGATGAAAGTTAAAAAAACATTTTACCCACATTGAGGTCCTCAACATTTCAACTCCAAAAATTTGGTGTAGTCATTTGGAGATAGACAAAGGAATAGGTACTATTAGTCAGTATTAGGTAGTTACTAAGTACTTTGAAAAATGGCGGTATTTAAAACATAATAATTATGTTAGGATTATCAGAATTTTGGCAGTCAATGGTGTGATAATCACATCTTTCCTCGTGTGTTATTTGTGTATCATTTATCGGGACTGCGAGACTTGCATAACAACTTATGAATAAGGGGTAGCCAGAGGACGCATCTGTAATACTAATTGTGTCGTGAGGAGAGGAAGGCTGTGCGCCGCATGTTAATATGGGCGGGAATCATAATCACTTGTACAGTAGTTTCTCTTTTTTCTTCCTCCTACTTTGAGATATGGAAGAAAGTTTTGAGTCGAAATTAAGTTTAACGTAAAATGAAACAGCACCGTCAATTATTGACTCTTAAAGTCTTAAGTACCGTTTCCCATTGTTTAAAATATCGAAGGAACTTTAATTTCCTTGCCATTGATGACAAGATGCCATAAATGAAATACAACGAAAAATGGTTAAAATGGGCTGAATCCTGCTTTTGAAAAAAATTCGAGACACGGTGAAAAATTATTTGTAACTAAAAGTGGACGTGAAAGATAGAAGCAATCTAAAGTCCTAGGTTTCTGCATCATCATCATCAGCTCGTTGCAGTCTATTACTGGACATAGGCCTCTCCAAGTTTGCCACGGAGCCCGGTCAGCTGCTTCTGCATGACTCTGAAAATTGGGCGTTGCTTTGTATATGTAGACAACTACATAATAATATATACATATTTTGTGTATGTATACAAATGTCGCTGTCTCATATATCTCCAGATGATGTAGGGGTTGTTTTTAGCTAAGTCTTGTTCAGTTTTTGTCAGCCTAATTGGGCAAAACAGTATAGTGTCCAACTTAATACATGCAATCCACTTTGTTAGGGAAATTTTGGCACGGTTTGCCATTGTGGGGTCGCTGGTAAAAAGGATTTTTATTTCAGGCCAAATTATTTCTAGCGTCCACTTCAAGACGCTAAAAGATGTAGGATATTGTCTCGGAAGATAGTGCTAGTGTTTTAGATACGAAATGAGGACTGCATAGCAAATACTAATCTTAATTCTAGCTTGTTTGATAACATTCATATTAGGGGAATAACCTTTCTTTTTTGTGGCCCACAGTAACGGTTTCCTTAATTTACTGGACACGGCTGACTATAATACTTCACTTTCCAATAAACATTGATCACAGAGAAAGGTTTTAAGGGAGAAGCAAATGAAAAAGCTTTGGTTAAGTTTCTGCAATGTTAGATTTAATGACGTCATACGCCACGTTCATTAACAACCATGCAGAGTATGTCCAGCTAGAGGCTAAGGTCTATCACACTAATATTATAAAGGTGAAAGTTTGTGACTGTGTTCGTATGTTTGTTACCCAATCACGCACAAACGGCTTGACCGATTTTGATAGGATTAGGTATGGAGGTAGTTGACACCCTGGATTAACACATAGGTTAATCATCACAGGGCCTGCGCCCTTAGTTCAACATATAAATATTTCCAATAATATCTCTTACCTACTTAAGCAATTAGTTTCTTCTATTTTTGTCTACTCCTAGGGTCTTAAGCGCCATGTGAACTGAGCTTAACGCCGATAAATGTATAGAAAAATGTTTTTGTCTCAAGTTTTTATGTGACGATAGTGTATGGCCGGTGTAGAGCTTTGCAGGATCAAGGCAATACGCCGTAAGCGATGATTTTACACTAAAACTGTGGCGAACTTACCACCTATTTGCGCTAAACCGTGAGTTTTGTTTGAAACATCAGTCGTTTTAACAGCGATGGGTTATACCTGTGTACATACGATTTTGAGGAACACAAATTAATGAAAAGGATTCGTGTCTATGCGTTTCCGTTTTGGGATAGGTATAGACAGGTATAGACTTCGATAGGTGGTTTTGGTTATGTAGCGTACTGTCTAATCAATTTTCTTGCCTTTGAACATAGGAAGACTGAAGACTATTTCAATCATTTTCGTTTGCAGTAGGTACTAACAACATTTACTCATTTTTCATTTAAAGCGAGAATAAGAGACATTGACGAAATGTGTATTATTCATTATACATCTGCTCACCCCATCGAAAATGGCTAGTAAGTTGTAATACATCACCAATTAACCATGATTCGTTGGTTCCAATTAATTGGAACGGGAGACAATTATGACGGTGACATTACCTGTTGCATTGAATATTACGTCATCCGATAATGAGCTAGGCTTTAGTTCGACAAGGTGCTCAATACTGCTCAATTCTCTTACGAAGTTTGATCAGGAATATCTTGAATTCTGTAGGTACAGAGGACAAAGCGCTCACGAATTCGCAGTCCCAGTAGGTGCGAGGCAAGGCTTGCGACGTAGATTCGGCGGCAATTATTGTCCGTCAGCGAGAGGGGGTGATGCGGTGGGGCGCGGGGGGGTACCGGCCCCGGGGGCTAAGATGGCCACCGTAATTAATTGGCGCGACGCGGGGGCCGACCGCGACGCGTCTCGTTCGCAGCGCGGCATTGCGCCCGCGTGTATGGTAACCACGGATTTTGGACTCAATGAGAACCTTCTTATTAATATTGTTATATATTCCTTCCATGTATGAGAAGAGGTTTTTGCCCTGTAGTGGGACAGTATCAGGCTGGTGTGAAGTTTTTAGGATTTCAAACTTTAACTTAACTTGCAACTTAATTTAGGGCCTAAAAATCGGATGATCGAACTCCAGCAACTAAGTTGACCTGAATTACCCACTATCCTATTACGTCAAGGTGTTTATATTTAAATAGTTTGAAAATTTGACCCAACACTTTTTGCTCCATCTCTTTGTTAATCTTTTAAGGCCTTTGGCTACTCCAAATGGCTTAAAGTGCTAGTGTTAAAAAATTATATGCAGTAACTCCAATTTCCTTGATTAACAAAAGAGAAGTAAGTATATAATTAAGGAACTAAAATATTTTATCCCATAGATACTTACTATCGCTACTGGCAATAAAATGCTGGGTTTTAATAGTTTCCTGGGTATCACAGCAAATCGTAGTCAATATTAATTAAAATTGATTTGTTTTTGCGCCACTATATACTTTTGCTACTTTGCAATTCTACATGCATTTTCCATTTTCTATGTTCTCGGTAATGTATGCAATTTCCAAGTTAAGCTTGCTTTGCAATTCATTGGCAATTTTTATTGCCAATTATAGTTTACGATGTCCGTCTCCCTTTGCCGCGCCGTGGTCACCGCAGCGTCGTCGACCAGCGATCCGACCGTAAACGTCTCACCCACACGCCGCGCGCGCCCGCTCGCCACTCGCCGCTACATACCTACCGTAATGTACTGCCAGCTAACCAGCCCAACTAGACCCTTCACCATGCTCACACGAACCCCCGAAAACGCAGAGTTTAACTGCTTGCGGAGGACGGGAAGGATCAACGTATAGTAGACAGCTACCGATACCGCACTATACCATAGTTTGTCACATCAAGGCCTCTGACCACTTGCACATTTCACCCCTCTGTCGCCCTGGTATCTTCGATCCGCGGGGGGCAGGGTGGTTCCCGCAGGCTTGGCGAGCGTCTCATACAAATTGCATGAGTGTGAGTGAGTAACGTTAGTGCTCGGACCTCGGTTCGCTTAAGCGTAAATTCTGTTGCGTAAGTCGGAAAAGACGTCTGGTTTTCGAGATAGGGACGAGGGGTAAGTTATTGGAAGAATAGGTCGCAAGCATGAGATAATAAAATGTATTAAAGTTGCTTCATTAGCATCCATCTCATCAATCACGTAAATTAAAAATGATCAAAATATATTTTTACTTCTCTCATGTTTAAAAGATCGCAATCACATTTGTATTTTAGTTCCTACATACCTACCCATTTCTATACCCACACACCCAAAATTATAAAACATAACTATATTTCGAATAACTTTTAATTATGAAAATTACTCTTTTCTTTACTTTGCGTCAATTAAGTAATAACAGTTATCAGGCTATTTTCTTACGCAACATTACGCGGCTATCCGCGGTATATAGGTTATCCTAACAGTACCTCGTTTGACAAGCGATCATATGCGTAAATATATTATACGTGCATAAACACATAAATAAGTATTAAGTTTATATGTCCCACCTTTAGACAGTTGTGACAAGTCGTACTTTTGAACTAGGTACAGTCAGCAACGTAAGTAGCTGAACATGTTTAGAAACTTTGTCAAACCATTGAAAGAAATAATCACCAATTCAAGTTATTGTTTCAAATTATAGCTGCGTCCAAATGACCTTAGAATATTTATGACTTTTTACTATGTAAGAAGTTGTTCTTCAATTAGGTACTGGTATTTAAAAAAAAAATGTTAAGCTACTTATGTTACTGACTGTACCTACTTCTAATAGTGCAAGTTTAATGGCGCTATATTTTATAACGTTGCGTGTCTAACTGTGACGTTCAAGGGAAAAATTACTCCATGCTAACATTTTTCTATAATATATTCATCAAAAGCTTGATGAATTAACTTTGTAGTAACAAAAAAATTACATAAGATATTTTTGGTATTCTGCTAAGCTTTGTTGTTATAGGGAATAACTTTAATAATATGATTTGGGTGATTTAGCACCGATATTTTCATTTTTTATACCTTAATCGGTATACATTGCAGCAACATGATCTATTAAAGTAAAAATAAGCCAGTAAATTGAACTCAAAAAATCTTCTGCCAGATGAACAGTTTGGTTGTCAATACATGGAAAAACTGAAATAGCCTGCCATTTTTCGGCACAGAAACCGGTCTAAAGATATGACGCATGTTCGAACAAGTAATTGGTAGTCAGGGAGTCAGGACTTGGCTTATCCTTGGCAAAGTCAGCGTCTGCCAGTCTACGGGTGTCAATTAGGATAAATCCTGCATAACGCGAAATGCACGGAAGTTTCGGCTGAAGTTTTACCAATCAGTGAATGTCGACCACAATCTGAAAATAGGAGAAACAAGAGGTTTGACAACTGGCTCTCACGTTCTTCAAGTATTGGAAATATGGACATTGGACGGGCCGCCGGGCATGCAACTTAGTGAACAATCAAACTATCAGTGAAGCTGAGGCTTGAGATTGGAAGTTTTATTCTCTTACGTATTGTCGGTATTCAAAGCCTTTAAATATATTGTACGAATGTTTGTGTATATGAATATTGATTTGTTACACAAGTATCGTATTTTTTGTGCCTCAACAGACTTCTAAGATATTTTTGATTGTCTGATCCGTCTGGTTTACAGCTGGCATAATATTCTATGATTCTATTCTAATAATATAAGTAAAGGAAAGTAACAAAAAACAAGAAGGAAAAACTTGGTTTAAATATAAATATATTCCTCCATAGGCCAGAGACTAAAGTCAGCTCCTGCCCCCTTACCATTAACTCTTAAAGCAGAACAGTTTAAGATGTTGAAGCAGTGTAATGCGGCTTTCGCTTCCACCATGTTAACTGTCCTGTTTTAAGAATTCATGGTAAAGGGGCTGTTAATTCTAGAAGATTCCAGTTAGGTATTGTGTGATAGAGAAAACACATAAGATTTTCTGTTGTGAAATCCAATTAGGCTTTAACTTTTAGCATTCTGCGCGCATTAACACCGTCATCGTCATAACAGTCACGCAGTGTCGTGATTCGCAGGAATCGTGTGACGTGCCCGAGTCCGTTGTGAGTGTGACAATAAAACCTCCGACTTGTCTGACACTTGATGACGTCATGCGACACTGCAGTCCTCTGTCAGTGCAAGGAAATGAAAAACAGAGAAAAGTTAGCTGTGTTATTGGAGGTTGAGCGAAGTGTAGCGTGGAGGCAAATAAATGACGTGTCTTGATTAGTTGTTATGTTTCTTCGATCACTTTAGATTATTATTTACTTTAAAGATTGACAAATAAGAAAGATACGTAGAAGATTCGGTCAAAATTTAAGCTTATTGACATAAATAAAAGACATAAAAGAAGAATTTGGTGCATCGTCCATCTCTATCTTATAATACTTTTGTAGACAAGTGTCGTTTTGTAGACAAGAGTAGAGTTTTTTAATCTTTTTAGGTCTATTGTCAAATTCTACAATTATACGGGTACAAGTGTCATTTATTTTAGAAAAGTTTTAAACGTGATATGTCTTTCCGATAAAAAAGATTAAAAAAGAATCTCCTGTAACTTGGTGCGTTTTACAAACATGTAATATCACATACACAATCACCCATTTTTGGGACAAACATGCACTACTGCGGACCTTACAAATCTTGGTTCCGTGTGGAAATCGATCCGCTACCCCTAGCGCAGCAGACCAATCGCTTAACCACTGCCAATCAGGTCGTCTATATTTCATCATCATCATCATCAGCCCGTTGCAGTCCACTGCTGGACATAGGCCTCTCCCAATGTACGCCACAGAGCCCGGTCTGCTGCTTTATGCATCCAGTCATTACCTGCCCTCTTATGTAAGTCATCCCGCCATCTGGCCAGAGGACGACCCACGCTACGTTTACCCAGACGCTATATATTTGTTTATAATAAATTAAAGATGTCAGAACGGTAACAACCCTTGAAAATAATTCGTAGTTTAGCCGCGTTTTATTAATTACGTCACATCTGTAAACGCTAGCACATATCATTTAGGTGATATAACGAAACGTGGCAAGTCTGCTACTAGTGACGTCACGGGGCAGTAGGTATCGTCTGACGCTGCATACCGCTCCGCAGCGCGCGGAGCATTCTATCCAACGACGGAATGTTCTGGCACGTTTTACGAATCTACAGGGGGTGGCTAGATGAGACCATGTTTAGGTACGAGACATTTTTGGGACGAAACAATTATTATTGATTGTTGGATTGACGATGCGTTTAGTTTTGTCTGCTGTAGGAAGAAGGTTCCTTGACTATTGGTGTTGTTACTTTTGTTATAAGTGTCTCAGAATTCTAAGGTCAGTCCAGAAGGAGAGAACTTCTTTTAAGGATTACGTTGAAAATGGCCCATTTTTTCTAGTTAAGAGAGTACTTATTACGTTGTAAAAGGCCCACTTTTCCCTCTTGCTTGGTTTTAAAATGTTTGTAAATAGTTTCTGCTACAGCAACACCCTGTAAACAGCCGTGCATTTAGTACGTAGACAAGTAAGGTGGCGAATCCCAAAGCGTTATTTAGGTACTTGCTTGGAAATAATTGTGAGCTACATACGTGCTTAGCACTTTGTTCAATTACAGTTCATTTTATACAAGCATACTTAGGTATGTCGTGGAGAAAACCCGGTGGTGCAGATTTCTGGATGATTGCACCCAAGGCTGGGAGCAAAAAGACTACGTTTACGTCCTCGTCATCAGGAGCTGCCCAGCCTGTTGCTAGGTGCAACCTTTCTTTGTTTTGGACACTATCTTGTCTGTGGCCGGTGATATCATTTTGTTCCCTACGCAAATATTATATGTGATGGAAAAACTCGTTTGGCAGTGTAGAAAGCAAATAATAATACCATTTCTTTTTTGTCTTGGGTCGTGGTTTTCGTCTTCGTTTGGTTTTCTACGTCATAAGTCACTCACGCCTAACACTACCAATACCATATAGCTACACTACTACTACCTACCTACTACCGAGTAGTATACATTTTAGCAATTTTTCATGTTTACTTTTTCGATAGAAGCTGGCATAAATTTTGATTGGCACCATGATAATTAGCTAGACTACCTTTTTGTAATTCCTTGTGATTTATCCATCTGCAACAAGCAGCCGCTGTCTTCGCGCATAGTTTGAGCTCAGCTGTCGTGACACGCGCGCGTCTTTCGCCGCGTGCGTTCGGCGCGGCAGCCGTCGCACGCATTCGGTTTTAATCGCGTGCCTTCGGATACCGCGGCATGTGCTCGGCTGTTGCCGCGTGCCTGTCTCCAACCGCTGACGGCCCTGTAAACGTGCGATGGATCGTTTCAATCAATTGGGAGAAAATCGTGACGAGGAGCCGCTGTCGATTTATCGTCACGAGGTCCAAAATTCTATAGGTTTTTGTTGCGATCTCCTCTATCGTAACGACGTTCAAATACACTTACGATTCGACATTACGATCGGTCCGAAGCAACGGGTCGTACTGTATATTATGGACCCTTAAGACGAGTGACGCCGGTCAGGTGTAGATACTACTTTATAACACAACGGTACAAACAAGTACCAGTGCAGCACAACCCTGTTTAGAGCCAGACCTCGCAACGCAGCTAATTAATAGCTGAATATGAATATGAAAATTGAAAAATTATAAATGCAACGACAATTTACAACTAGTTCTAGCCATGTTAGAACTATGAATTTTAATGTATGGCTTATTTTGAGTACGACTTCTTCATGAATAGTATGAATAGATCAACATGTGAATTGTGATGTGAATTATAGGGTTAAGAGTTATTATAATAATAACAGGCAAATTAGACTGTCTAATATAATTTTTGTTCTTGTTTATGAAACAGTTTCTTATTTCTTACACGTGTCAACTGGGACACGTGTCGCTGTAGCACGTGTAAGGATATTTGAACTCCTGAACTAGAATCAGGGATCGGAATATAAATCATTTTGTGTATTTTTCTTTTTTTAAACTGCCAGTTATGTTAACCCTCGCCGACCTAGTTGTTTCAGACATTTTTATGTTACCTTTTATTGGACGTTTATATTGTAGTGTTATGTTTATATTATGTATTCTTGGGAGAAGTTCTTTTTTTTACAATACAATACCTAATTGCTGGACTTATTTCTATGATATTTTTCCATTTAAACAAATAATAGGTTTGACATGAAAACTAGATCGAAACTAGATACAGTAATATGAATACATATCTTAGTATTATTTACGACGTAACGTTAACCATTTACAGTTAACTTATATAATATTAAGCTTCGTATGAGATCGTAATTCAAAAACCTAAGTTGTTTACATGATAAAATTGTATATAGCTCTGTACGGTCTGGTATAGTCGGATCGGACAAAATGTGTTACGTGCAGAGTAAAGTGACCTTATTTTAATGCTATTCATATTCTTTAGTTCATCTTCTCTAAAAATGTAACAACGTTTTCTATTCAGGAAACAATAAATAATATATAAAAAATTAAAAATAATATTAACGTTTAAGTTGGAAACCAATGTAATCTTTTTTTTTTAAACTGGAAATATTGTGTAATAAAGTTCGCGACATACATTTAACTCGCTGACTGTACTAAAACGATTTCACAGTAGCCAAAGTGGGTTTATAGTCACCGATGGCAGCTTAGCGATTAATTTCCGAATAATAAAGTCAACGCATAAAGCAGAGGATAATTCGCCGGCCGTTTTGGTTGCCGCGATTTAATGTACCGCATTTAATTACGGCAATGACCGGTGTAAGTTTGCTAGACAAAGGAAAGATAAAAGAGTATTAGATAAAAAGGACGTGTTTAAAAAAATTTTTTTTCTTCTTTTTTTTTTTTTAATAAACGTCTCCCCACTCTAGGAATTTCTCCTGTATCGTAGGTACGTTACACAAACATGAAATATCACATACACAAACACCCAGACTCGGGACAATCAAATGTGGATCGCACAAATTTTCGCCCTGTGCGGGAATCGAACCCACAACCCTTAGCGCAGCAGTCTAATCGCTTAGCCACTGCGCCAATCAGGTCGTCGTTGGCCAGATATTGCCAAATATATGGTAAGTTTGAGGAATTAATCTGGTGTGGGCCCGATGTGTGACGGTAACGTTAAGCCCGTCATTACATGATATACTATTAGATGATAGGCAAAATAAAGGTTTTTTAAATCCTGATAAAGGTGAACACCTCTACTAACAACTTAGAAGATTACAGTCGTCATTGTATGGATGTGAAAGGTTTGTGTTGTTTTGTGTTATAATATGTTTATCAACTAAAATAAATCCTCTTTAGTATCCAGGAACTGTGTCTAATATTAAAAGCACTACATCACGTCATGTTATTTCATATTTGAGAAGTTTTTCAAAGTTCACTTACATGTCTTGTAACAATCCAGCTTTAAGTAAACTATGCTTTCAAAGAATTCCGATTTAATTATAATAGAGAACCTAAATCAGTAAAGAGCAAAAAAAACATATTTCTTTCAATATTGTTATTCTCGCTAAACAAAATTGCATCGACTCCTTTGTCGACAAAATCGAGTGCTCCTCTCCTCCACCACTCGATTACATGGTCGCACGGAGCGGGTGCCGCTTGCCGCGCGGCGGGGTAGCGGCCACGGGACTTAATTAAAACCGCGCGAGGTCGCGACCGCGCGCTGCCGAAATAATGACTGTGTGTAGGCACACTTATATTACTGCACTTTACAGCGAAACGAATTTTCGATGTAAGTATTATTGATTTTTTCTAGACTTGGTAATTGCTATCACAGACTACATACTATGCATAATAATATCTTATTAATAATATCTTGGGACAACTCACACACGGCCATCTGATCCCAAACTAGGCAGAGCCTGTATTATGGCAACCGGACAACTGATAAACATACTTAAATATTTTTAAATACATACATAATATAGATAAATTACACTCAGACACAGAACAAATCATTATGCTCATCACACAAAGATTTGTCCTGGGTGGGAATCGAACCCACGACCTCCGGTTTAGCAGTCAGGGCCACTTACCACTAAACCAACAGGCCAGTCAATGCATGATGCATCTCTTTAATTTTTTTGTCATTTAATTCTAATTATTTATTTGGGACCTTATAACTTTGAAATAACTATTTAATCATAACATGTGTTGTTGTTGGAATACCTACTAATAAATATACAATAATAAATATCTTATATAAATAAGTTATGATTGTAAAAAAAACAACAAAAGCGTCTTAAGGTTTATCATCTATCTCATAATATTAATTTGTTACAATAATGAAGCACTAATAGGCAAGGGCTGTGAGAGGACAAATTACCAATTACGCAAATACTTTGCGCGATTTCAATCGGTCACTGGGTCAGTTGTGACGCAGTACTATAAAGCTCAAGAAGGTATATTTATCCGATTAAACAACTCCTATAAATAACTGCCCAGAATAAGCATAACTTAATACTAAAGCTTCCTTTAAAACTTTAATGTGGACTTGAAAAGTTGATCAAAGAACGCTGCGGTAAATCGCATATTCACATGACTAATAATATAATTAATGTGACATATCATATGACGCGACTTTTTGTCGCGGACAACAAATTACTTTCACAAGTGATTTTTGATGGGATGTGCGTGAAGTTTTATTTTGGCTGTGTATCTTGGTGCCTTTGAGCTTTGTTTATGGGTTGATATAAGAAACAAAGTTTAGTTAGGGTTTATTGACATTTAACATTTTAGTATCGTAAATTTTTTCAGAAAAGTTATGCTTTATAATTTTTTATGTCAACGTCAACGTATTCTATATTAAAAACCTAAATAAATTAATAACCGAGTCAGATACATCAACTATGTAAACTCCTGTTCGAACAAGCAAAGTTTACCGTTATTCCCATATTATTTCCCACGCCCCGCGCCCCTTCGAACTTTCCCCGTCATTCGTCACCCGCCATTTTTCTTGGCTCTCTAATCACTTTCCTCTAATTACCTCATCCACCGAGGTCCGTACATAAATGAGCCGTCATCGGTTGAAGTTCCAGCTTCCAGCCACCTTCGCTTTGACGCAGATAAGGTGCCAAGAGCGAATATCACCGCGCGTTGTAGCGGCATTACTAACGGTTATCGATTTAAAATTGATCGTATTCGATTTGTAAGATCGGAGAAATAAAGAAACAAATATTTTGAAAATTATAAATAGAATATTTAATTAAGTCATTTTAACCAGCAAACGGCAAGTTGTCGTTCATTGTGGCGTTCTAAGAGTGAGGCCTTTGATCGACAGTGGATGTCTTCCGGCTGATGATGATGACAAACCAGCTAAAGTAAGTGTATGTAATTTGTTTTTTTTTGCTGACGGTCCCTTGTTTCCGTCGCTAGATAAAATGGTTTGAGTAGTATTATTTTACTGGAACCTCCGTAAACTTCAACGGCTAGTAAAGTAAATTAAGTTCGATTTAAGTGGGTTATTAGTAAACGAATGTCTATAGATGCATCGCTTACCCTGCATCAAACTTGCAATATTTCCTCACTTTTTGCTGTCAGAATCTAGGATGCTATTGTTTAGCACTCAGTACCGAACAGTTTCAGCAAAATATAATATTACCAAACATCGTAGTAGTCTAGTTTTGCTGTATTGCTAGTGTGGGTTACCTTAACTTCAGACTGACTCCTATGTGACAAAGCCATGTAGTTCTGACTGTACTGACCTGTCGCAGTTATTCTAAATATATCCTAATACATAATTGAAGAATACATAATGTTTTAAGTTTCATAACCGTTCATTTAAAATCGAATGACTTTTGGAACCGGCTCTAAGAAAATTGACTTTTCGCAAGAAGGCAATATTTTATATGAAATAACCTTAGTATGCTTTGCAGGATTTCCAAAAATAGCTCTATTAAAAACTGGAGCTTGCAAATCCGCCGCACAAACAAAACCGGACGAAAATCTGTTAACAGGTCGAATCTCAAAGATCATAAAGATTTTACTACTGCCAACGTTACCTATCGTTGAACTATCGATCCTCCACCAAACAATCGCGGTCCCGTAGTAGGTGCAGAGTTTCCTCATTACGAAGAGAATTCCTGACCGGCCGCTATAAACCCTGGTCCTAGCGAGCCGAATGTAAAATGGGAGTCGTTTTATGTAGTCGGCTCTTTGATGGCCTTTTAAACAGCGCAGCGCAGTCGGTCAGTCTGTACATAGCTTTATATCTACGGCCACGATCGCCCCAACTATTTGTGCTATTTTAATATTCATCCTTTGAGATTTTAGTTTTTAGTTGAAATGTCCCCGTTTTGGATGATTGGAGATGACAAAGTCGGTTGTCTCTATATTGCCTTTTAGGCAGCAATTTGTTTAATTTTGGACTTGTCCTTCATTATTGAAGCTTCTAAATTGCCGTGTACTTAGATTTAATGCAAATACCAATCGTTTATATTCAATGAATAAAAGCAAGATTTAATAACGACAAGAGGCTGTAGTACAGGCAGGTACTGGGAAGTAAATCATATAGGTATACAGTATTTAAAAACGAAGTCTACTTCAAACATTGTTGTCACTCACCTTGGATATTTCTGTAATTAAAATTAGCTCATTAATCTATATAATAACCACTAGAAATTCCATCTCTACGCCACAAATGCAAGCGTAGCAAGCGCAGGCTCGATCATCGAACGGACTCGACGAATTATCTCGAAAATTTCACAGCACTCAGTTCAAGGTGCAGGCAGTATGGCGAAAAAGTTAATCAATCAGCGCGAGTAGGACCCGCTTAGGTAGTGTTTCGTACCTTGCTAACTCGCAATTAGCTTTCGTTTTTAAACGATAAGTACACGTTAAATTACTCTTATTTAATCCCCTTTTTTCAGTAATAAAAGTATTTTAATTTTAGAGATAGTTTTGTTTTTTAATAATACTGGATGGCGTTAGAGACGTAATTATAGTGCCGGTTTTATCGCCTTGCTAAGGAACTCTGAATCGCCGCGTGAATAGTTTTTCCGTTTTCTTGACTATCGTTATTCATGCTCCGAATTGAGCAGGTTTTTTGTTGAAACCTTCGGTATTATGTAAATAAAAACCCAGCTTTCCCAAAAACCATCAGCATCGGTTCAGCTTTTCAGTCGTACAACGTACTAAACAGACAAACATAGTTAACTTCTCACTAGTCATGATACTAGTATTAGACATGTATCTTAAAGACGCTCACAGGAAAATGAAAATTCTTAAATACATATAAAAGCTACACATACGCGCTGTATACTCTCACCTATGTATATAGCATGTAGCTATATCTATAGTATATGTAAGTATATAGGAGTCGTTGATGTACGTCAGTGCCGACTTTTACGACATCACTAGCGCCCAGTCCGTGAATGTCCTTTCTTAATTATAGTTTCCACCCCAGTTCATGCACGTATCGTGACATTCGTGACGCGTCATACCGAATAGGGGTGAGCAGGACGCGTAAACATAGTATTACAGCTTGAGGCGTGATAAACAGGGAGTTTTGTTAAACTGATTCAATGCCATGTTTAGATAGTGCTACTGATTACGTGACGTTTAAATGATTATTTTTTTTAAAGAGACCTTTTTTCTTTGTTTTAAGATTATGTTAGTCACTTGTTTTGCTTGTGTTGTTGATTCTGCCATGAGTTTAGTTTTGAAAAACAAAGTAAAACATTCACGATAATTTAATTGCTTTTTCATCATAAGCTTACAAAGCTGCAACTCTGAAAATATCACGTGTTGGCTACGCTCCTATCGGGTCCTCTATACGAAGACTTGCCTAAACAGCTAGGGGTCAAGGTCAAGGCAAAACCTCATAAAAATTCAAGTACTTTTTTATTCAAATTCTGCAGGCACTCGCCATGCTTTATTTTCACCTGCCAGCCAGACGCAGTTGAATATATCACCATTTTTACTCGCTAGTTTAATGCTATACAATAAATATAGACCCTTAGAAGGGAACTTCTCGCGTGTTTTCCTCCAAACTTCAATTATTCGTGCCGCCGACCGATACGTCAGGTGGCGATCACTCCCACGCGACACGTTTCGGCCCCTCTGTTGTGCTTTACCTGCCAAACTAAACAAACGTGACGGGGGGCCGAGGAGAGAGAGGGGACAGGGGGGGCGGGGCAGGGAGTCCGCGCGCCTTATCGAACCGCGACCCCGCGGCAGCCGCAGCCGGCATGGTGACGACGTACGTACCTGTCCGTACGTCGCCATCCACTTCACGGAGCATGCCCAAGTTTCCGACCTCCGTCAAGGCCGACAAGTTACAGATCTGCCGCCGACCGGTCGAAGTCACAGCACGCAGCGAAACTTCGCCGACACCCGGTGTTTACATACGTTGCGCCGCGCACTCGACGCTCCGCCGGATAAGCCCGGGCGACACGTGCACCGATGTTTGCACTGCAGAACGATTAAATCTAATAAAAAACGAGCGCGGACTGACCGGCCGGGCAGCCCGCACTGGCCCGCATCGATAACAAACAGAATTCTGTAAAAAACCACTCGACGCGACCGAATCGATGACCGAAGCTTTATTTCAACTTTATCGTTTTTGCGTCGTCCATAACTTGGCACCCTCTATGTTCGCCGAAAGCCAGTAAGTATGTAAATTACGGTCGCGAGCGCCGGTCCTCGGGTGCCCACTTATCTATTCAAATTCGGCTCCGGGTGCGGGGTTGCGTCGCCGGCCCACGCTAATCAAAATCCGATCAGCCATTAAGTCCTCTCGCTATCTGCGCTTAGTTTACGAGCGAGGGGGGAGGCATCACGGGGAGGGGGAGCGCCGTGATCACTTATTTATGTGGCGGGGGCTCGCTCGGCGACTGAAAAACTACCCTCGCGTCGTCGGAGCGGCGGCGGCGGCGCGGCGAGCGGCGAGGCGGCCAGGCACGCGAGATGCGCGCCCATAAACCCGACGCGGCTTTGTAATCAACCGTGCCGCGCTTTTTATGAGTGCGCCTTTTGCAGTCGCTGCTTGCGATAAATTTAACCCGCTATCTGATATCGAGGCGGCGTATAAACTTCTATACGTATTTATCAATGCTTCAGCTAAGCGGAGAGATCGCGTGAGCCGCACTGCATTACTCAAGCAGCTTTGAAGGCTGTTTAATTAGAATTAAAATCTTTTTTTTCACTACCAACAGAAGTTGACGTAGCTTACTTAACTAGCGGAACGTCCATTTATTTTCTTATTAACGCTGAACGGAAGTATATTAACAAACTTTCTGTACTTAAACCTCTTTGCAGTGTCCTCGTTGCTCCCCAAGACTTGTAAACTACTCGTAATTGGGATGACAAAAAAAGCATATAGACGCATTGCAGAAACTATTCAGTCTTAAAAGTATATAAGTTTTATGATAAAATAAACATGGCGTTATGTACTTCATTGTTGACTCTCTTATGTATCTAAATTGATAAAGGAAATTTGAAAAATGATGGACTCGAGCGGGACTTGAACCCGTGACCTTGGCCGTACCGTAGCGCAGCTCTAACCAACTCTCTACTCTCCCTCTTATGTATGTATAATTCTTTACCTAATAATTACGTAAAGGAAGATCGCGACAAATCGAAGCCTTGCGATCTTCTTTTGTTAAATGAGAAATGAAAAACGCAAATCGTAACTATCAACTCATCATGGGCTGTGTTGTCTTTATAATTAGTAACCCTTCAGTGACTTTGAGTTTGACCTTGTGAGTTTCTCTTAAGGTCTGCACACCGTGACTTTTACCAGCTGATAAGGCAGACTCTCGATAAGAGTTCACGGAGAGCTGCTTGTTGGCCATGTTTTATTTCGTGTAGGCGGCATGGGCCGGCTGACAGCGAGATGGATCGCACGTATTTTTGTTGTCGCGTACCAGTCACAGATGGCATATGGCACGGGAGAGCGGGAACCGGCTGCGTGATCAACTTTGGGATTCAATCAAAAGGAAATTTTGGGGACGAGTACATTGTGTGTTTCTTTTTGAGAGGACGACGAAATTGATTTTAGGTTTGACGCTTGTATGTGTGCGATTTTCTTTAAAATTGTAGAGTCGATTTTCACGTCTATTTACTTGGAATTTTTTCTTTAGGACATAGGTAAATTTTTCATTTTTGTTCATTATCTTTCTGATAATAGCTTTAGAACTTAATGTTTATACATTATCATATTTAACCTATGTATTTAATAAATTGCTGAGAAGTTTAGACAAGTGAGTGGGATTTAAACTCTGTTTAAGTTACATTTATTTTAGTTGTAATTGTTTACCTATACTATGTTCTTAGACTATTACAAATAATCTCACTTACTTTCTCTCCGTTGAAAACGTAACAAAACATCACGCCTGTATTCCCCGAAGGGGTAGGCAGAGGTGCACAACTGCACGTATAGTACACCCACATCTCACCAGTTATGTTGTAGGTCCCAATGTAATTGGGGGCGAGCATATTGCCATCAACCGGGCACAAATCTAGAGTCCGTGCTGCCACTGAGAATTATCAAATGGAAAGACCCAATAACTCTTGCCCGACTCGGGATTGAAGGCCAAGGCCTCATGCTCATCAGTCGTCAAGCGACCTGTAGACCAACGAGGCATTGAATATTACATTAAATTAATATTTATTGATTTACTCTTACTAATGCTATTTGAAAGTTATGGTACTTCAAATCATCTTTTCTTCAGTCATTAAAAATTATAACCCGCTCTCGCTTCACCCACTGTACTCACGGCGTGTAAGTGCGGTAGGCAGGCAATTTTCGATATTATAGTATTTTTAGCGAGACCGATGGGATACAGGCCACCTGTGGTCCTCGGCCACATTGATTAGCAACCGGTTCCTTGCATCCGCATCCGTTGTGTCAGTGTTATGTTGAGCTTTAAATATAGACTTGTTTTTATGAATGTCTTTTGTTTAATTGCTTTTTGATTTCTCGTTTATTTGTATGGATAAGGACCTCTTTGAGCCAAGGTTATTTTTAATTACACTTACCGCGGAACTCAGAGACATTTCATGATTACTTAAACTATCACAAAGTAAAAGATTTCTTTGGTAAATCTTTACTTAGTGTCAGTTTAAGTAAGCTTGGCAAGCGGCTTGGGGATCGCAGTGTTGGTGGTCAAGAAGTCTTGGTCTTACAGAAGACGCTGCTGCCTGTCTTATGGATTGTCCCTTAGTCGCATCTTACGACACCCACGGGAGGAAAGTCGGTGGTCAATTCTAGGCCGGATACCACACGGTAAAGAAGTTAGTTTGTATACATACTTAGTTTGTATAAATATGTTGCTTTTTATTATGCGAGTTGCAATCTCAACTGACTCATGACCCCTTATTCATAATAATGACAATTTTAAACCATGGATTAAATTATACCTGTCACTTTCGTTTGCATGTCAAAAAATAGAGATGTGAATAGACTTGGGAATGGTTTAAGTTAATACTGGTATTATCCTCATTTTTGAATGAGTTTAGGAGTCGAAGTTATAGCAAGATCTAACAAGGTCTAATCCTAATCTAAAACCCAATCAAGCTAGGACATTTTATATTAAAATACATACTGCATTAATTACTTTAATTAAAACACGCCCTTAACTTCAAACGAACTTTGAAGTTTCATACATTTATTCCCATTTATTCGAGAATTAGGGCCGTTTTCCACTAAAGCGGAGATGACACGAGAGGATACGAGATGTGTTATAATCAATCAATAGAATTTCTTTATTTACACGTCTCGTCTTCGCTCAGCTTCAGTGGAAACGGTTGAGCAGGGCGGACAAGATATGAGCGGTGTTCCCATACAAAATACGTCGCGCAGGCGGGACGGAGTGGAGCGAGGATGAGACATCTCATGATGTACACCTCACCACATTCCTGCCCAGCTATGCTATTCTGAAACACTAACATCATATCGATAGGCATCTCACACGTCACCTTGCATCATATTTGGTAGCGCTAGTTTCAAATCTCACCGCGGATCTAGAAGTGAGTTCGTAAGTGATGTCTTTAGAATAGCACCGCTGCGCTGCTCCGTGTTGGTGGAAATAACCTGCCCGCTATGCCACTCGTCTCCGCACATGTCGTTTTGTCTCCGCTTTGGTGGAAGACGGGCCTTACAAGTCCTTTAAACTAACGTCAAAATCAACGCGCTACGAAAAAAAAAAGAAAAAAAAAACGTAAAATGTTCCTAAATCTTCACTTAATTTATTATTTGTCCGATTATTAATGACTCGCGTCTTATATTAGACAATAACAAATGACGGTGATAAGCTGTTGATTTGAAAATGAAGAATATCTTCATACATACGTCGGCGGTCAAATTTTTTCCTTAAAGCGAGTGCATTCAACCTAATGCACACGACATGTATTATGATATGTATTTAATATACTACATTCTCATCGTAAATATAGATACGTTAGTATTGTAATATCAGTCAATCGGTAAAGATTTTTTTTATCGGTTTACTTTCTGGCACTTTGTAATTTTTCATTGATTTTCTGTTGTATGTATAATTATGACGTTTCTACAGTTTTTTTTGTACAAAATTAGACAAAGCTACGTTTATTCCTAGAATAAAAGTTTCTGGCGATTGAAAAGCTAACGCTTTAAAATATATTAGAATTATATGAATTTTATCAGAAACGTCGAAATTGAATTTGCTAATGTAAGGCTCACAATATAATACCAGAACTGCAATTTTAATTTGAAGCACGGGCCTAGGCTGAAAACCTATTGTACGGCACATAACGTAGATTTACTAAATAGTAGTCTCTGATTGGTCTAAAAGACAAATAGCTAACCAATCAAATCACAACCAACAAATTTTATAATAACCTCATTCATCGCTTAACTTTTATAACTAGCGAGGGATGAAGTAATTAGCCAATCAATAAATACCTTTCGGAGAGGACATCATTAAATCAGTTCATTCAGTCATTCATTAGACCAAAAAGGATTCATTAAACTTTTTTTTCTATGGCTTATTTGAACTCAGAACGATGATTACAAACTTCACACACAAAGACTGATTTATATGACATCTGAAGAGATCAAATATGGAACAATATAAAAATAAGGTCCGTACGTCCCCTACCGTACCTTGTCAGTTCACAAGTTCGGCCATTATGCCCGCAAATAATACGACAACAAAAAAAACAATACTCGCTTTGGATGTTGATAAAAAATATTGAATGTCAGCCAAGGCCCAAGCGACTTGTCACGCGCCGCGATCGCAGAAGTACATTAGCACTTATGTACTCTACGTAGATGTATACAAATTATGTTATATGTATTTATGTCAAGCGTAGTACTCGCGAACGCGCATGTTTTCTTAGAAGCAATTGGAGTATATGATCTGTACGCGGCAACTGGTTTCGTCTTATTATCTGATTAGTATCTAGTGCTAAATATTATATTTTAACCCTTATTATTTCGTTTGTAGACCGTTGGTAAGTGGCCTGACTAGAATCTAACTAGCCCTTATTCGAAACTAATATTATTTTGTCCGATTCTGAAATCGAACCAGTCAAACGGTAGGTACCAACTACCACTGCTAATCAAGGTCTTCATGATAATATTGTGAATATGCGGATAACCTGATGGCACAGTGGCTAAGCGATTGGACTGCTGCGCTTAGGGTTGCGGGTTCGATTTCCGTACAGAACAAAAAAATTTGCGAGCCACAGATGTATGATCCGAGTCTGGGTGTGTCTGTGATATTTCATTATTGTGGAAGGCACCCACTATAACACCCGAAATGAGTTACCAACCGTGGTAATCAATGCTTGATCCTTTTCTATATAAGGCCCTTGCATACAGTGGAACAGTAAATTTAAGTAGTTACCTAGTAGTTCTTTGTTTTTTAATTAGTTAAAAATGCGAGTCGTGTAAAGAATGTGATGGAAATGAATGAGGCGCGAGGTACACGAAATTAACATAGAACCATCACACTATCACATCAGCCTATTTCAGTCCACTATTATAGTGAGAGTGTGAGAGTAGAATAGACCACCCCCTTTCCTCCCGTGGGTGTCGTAAGAGGCGACTAAGGGAAAAAAACAGTAGATGGGCAGCAGCGTCTTCTGTAATTTGACCATCAATACTGCGATCCCCAAGCCGCTTGCCAAGCGTGGGGATTATGGCAACCCCCCCTTCTAAGGCGGACAACAGTGGACGTCTTCCGGCTGATGTTAATGATGATGATTGGACGTCGTCGCTGCTCACAGTTATGTAATTTCAAGTTCCCTATTTTTAAAAGCGGTCGCGGGTTTAAGTCCCGCCCGTGTCCATCATTTTCAAATTTCCTTTATCAATTTAGAATCTCTTAACTGTTACCTTAAGATGTAGGTTACCTTAAAACATTTTAGGACCATAGCAAATAAAAATCTGGAGTCTTTAGATCTCTGAGAAACAGGCGCGTGTTTATGTATGAGTGCAGATCGCTAAAAAACAACCGAATGCTGTATTAATTCAAGATACATGTTGGCATCGCACGTGCACATATTAAATAATTCATTTGTAGGTGTTGATCAATGCGTCATTAGCATATGGATCTTCGGATTCCAAAGCTCATTCGTAAGATCCAAGAATGTTTTAGACTTCCCTGAAGATTACTTTCATTTAAAAGAAAATTTAAAAATAAATGGACACGGGTGGGATTTGAATAGGCGACCGTCGTCTGACCGTGGCGCAGCTCTTATCAACTAAGCTACCGTGTCATATCTATGGGTCATAGTTGCCTGAAAATAAAGATTTATTATTGTTGTTGTTGCTAAAGGAAATTTCAAAAATTATGGACACGAGCGGGACTTGAATTCGCGACCTTTGCCGTACCGTGGCGCTGCTCTAACCAACTGAGCCATCGTGTCGCTGGTCGCATCCATCAAGTACGGCGAAGGTCGCGGGTTAAAGTCCCGCTCGTGTCCATCATTTTTCATATTTCCTTAACAATTTGGATTCAAACTTAACATGGGCAACATACTAAAATGACACCAGAAGTCATATTTATTATTGTTCTGATCTGGCATTTCTAGTGATAATATCGAAAGGTCTTTAACAACCAGAATACCAGGAAGAGAGACAAGTAATCCCCACTTGGTGGTGAAGTTACAGAAGACGCTGCAGCGCATCTTCTGGATTTTCCCTTAGTCGCCTCTTACGACATCCACGGGAGGAAAGGGGTGGTCTTTTCTAGGCCGAAAGCTAAATTAAGCTCGGAAGAGAGAAGCTAAGAAATCGGATGCAAAACATCACGTTGGGTTGGTGATCGCATAGGACATTACAAAAGTTATCCTTTACAAAGCTTAAGTTGAGAATTAAGGTATGCATCACGCCTGTATTCCCTGAAGGAGTAGGCAGTGGCGCACATAATACAGTATACATAGTTCTTAGTACAGTTATGTTAAGGGTCCTAATGTAATAGGGGGCGAGCTCATTGCCATCAGCTGGGCACAAATTCAGACTCCGTGCTGCTACTGAAAATTACTTAATGGGAAAACCAAGTAACACTTTGCCAGACCCGGAATTGAAACCCAGGACCTCATGCTCAGGAGTCGCGCTTAGCGACCACTAGACCAATTAGCAAACCAATTAAGATAAGCATCTAGATTTGTCATTCTGTAAGTGCTCTTTCGTAGCCTATATGAAATAAAAACATTATGACTATGATGACTATGCCTTTGATAAGGAAGAGAACTAGTGATGAAGGCACTTTACCGCGTAACTTACGTAAAGAGTAAAGAGTCCATGTGTTTGGCAAATATAGACCGTGTCAGTTGATTGTTAAATTGTTTAGCCACAAACTCGATGAGTCAGCCGAGACAAAGGGGTTATTTTAATGTGTACACAAGCCAATCTGTTACTACTTGTTAAAACTGTCACATGAGATTTACTGACAGTACGAACCGATCGGAATGATATCGGAACGTTATCGACATTGGATTTGGTAAAATGCCGTTTGAACTACATCAACAAAGTTGTGATTTTAGATTTCTTTCGAATAATAATGTATAATTATGAACATTATATAAGTCCGTAAACATTTTTTATGGTTTGTCCTCTGAGTTAATTTGGGTCACTGATGACGTTATTGACTTTTACGATCTCTGCATCAAGTTAATGACAAACCAAAAAATACTCCTGAATACGAAACTCTTATAGCATATTCTTGCCGGGTGACACGACCAGTAGCCCGAGTAGCGAGCCCAGGGGATCGGGCGAGGCAAGATTCAAAGTATTTATTCATGAAACATTTTAAAGAACGACAGGCATTTTAAAGTGCTCAAATCTCATCCTACTCAGTAAAAAGATTATTTGAACCGTTAGCGATACAAACTGTAAATTGTCCATCTTCTGGTTGATAGCGAGTGTGGGCGCGTAATGGTAGGTAGCCGTCTTGGCGATAAGCTTTGCGGCCATCTGAGCAATATTTAGAGGACCAAGTTGGTGACAAGCTAGGGTTGCTATATCGTATTCTGCTTGATCACAACACTGCGCTGCACGTCAGCTGTCCTTTGGATTAAACGTGGCCTTTAGCCGGCCTCTGCGTTTGAACTCTGGATTACACATAGTAGGTGCCTTGTGGCGCGTAGGGCTGTCGTTAACAGCTAGTGATTTTTGTCGCCAACTTGTATGAGGTGTATTTTTACGTCTTTACTTTGGTCAACTGAAATGGCAACACAAATCTGCATTATCAACATTTCTTCATGACTTCTTTCTCGAAGTCCATCTTACAGAAAGTGTAGTATATCATGCATATTCCTATGTTATTGTTATTTGTTATGTTTTTGTAGTTCCTTGATAAAAAATGCTGTACTGACCCTAAGTAAGTACAGCTTGCATAACTGTGTGAGCGCAGCTTTGTAGGTAGTCTTTACGATTAGCGTAGCGCGACCGTTTGGCGCGTTGATCACTATTTACTGTTCAAATATGGCGGCCTAGGGCTGTCCCTATAGAAGCTTGGTACTTTTGCTTATCGATGAGAACTGTTTGACTAATTTAGAACCTTAATTAACTTAGGAACTGCCCGTTCATAACCTGAATGTTATTATTTTTTGTAATAGCCGTGTTTTAAGTCGCTAGCATATTTATTGTAGCCTATATATAAGAGGACAATTTTTTTGTCTGTTTTCGTTGAAAAATGTGATTTAATAATCAACTAGCGGCCCGCTCCGGCTTCGCACGGGTATAAAATATATTAAATATATATATAATATAATATAATAAACCTTCCTCTTCAACACTCTATCTATTAAAATAAACCGCATCAAAATCCGTTGCGTAGTTTTAAAGATTTAAGCATACATAGGGATATAGGGACAGAGAAAGCGACTTTGTTTTATACTATGTAGTGATAATCAACTTGAAGAGGTGAACATTGCACTACAAATTTTTAATACATTATTTTAAATGAAACACTCACAATTAGCTCGTATTTGTACTAAATCATGTCTAAGTTACAGAGTGTTTGTGTGGGCGCATGGTAGGTAGCAGTCGACGGTCGTCCGCGTCGCGCCGCTGGACGATAACCGCAGTGCAGGCGTCGCGTCGCAGCGCGTGCAACTCACAATTTAGCGGCCGACACGACCCGACCTAGGGTTATGTCACAAACAAAAGAATTGTCAGAATAAAATGGTTAAAATATTTCATTTATGTGTTGATTGCTAAATTAATCACTTATACAGTTTTGGTTAAGCATCACGTGTTTTAAGTCGATTATTTGGTTGCTAGTGTCAGCTTTTCTTCATACTAGCTTCAGAAACTAGAAGAAAAAAATCTTGGTAGGTATAGTATGTTATGTATATCTGATATCTAAGTGAACGAAAACAACCCAGGGGTGTCTCAGAACAGTCGTCACATTTTAAAGAAGATCTTGCTGCTTGTAAATGGGTACTCTAGGAGTCAAATTAGTTGAACTAAAGCTCAGGCAACTGCTAGTTTAGCAGCCAACTTTACTTTTCTTTGGTTTATCTGCCATCAATATTTAAATATTGCTTAGATTAAACCTAATTTGTAATGCCTAAGCGCGCGGTAGGTGCCATTTTACTATAATTTAAAGCAGGTACCACAAATAAGAAACGTCATGTTTCGACCTAGGGTTGTCTCGCACCAGGTTTATCTTTAATCTGTAAAATGCTTTACTAGTTATTAAGTGGGCGGGTTGTAGGTAGAAACGCAGATTCTTGAGTTTTCGTAATAGCTTGAAAATTGTTTGAATTTAACACTTTAAACTTTAAGTATGGCACCTCGGTAAGTCGTTGCACCTCTGGACGATAACCCGTGTTACTAGCAGTTTACCGGCTGACATGACGCGAGCTAGGGCTGTCACACATACGATAGGTAATAAGTTTTGAACTGCGAAATTGTCAATTTATCACGCTGTAATGGCTGCATGAATTCAGATAAGATTTGGCACCTATTAAATATTTAGGTGTCTATTTAGGATGATGTAGAACTTATAGGATGCAAGTGATGTATAAGCACCAGCTAATATATTTACAATCAGTTATTATTATAAATGATTTGGAGTGTAACGTGTGGGCGCATGGTCGATTCTCAGGCGTTGGACGATAACCCGGGCTGCTGTCAGTTGAGCGGGCGGCAATACTAGGGCTGCCAAAACGATGTGTTACACAATAATCTTTTATTTTTCTTCCCTACTTTGTGTTCTTCGATTTTTGTTACGTTTTGTTTTCTTCTGTCGGGTCGACATGTGCCTATTATAAGATGAGCGCATGTCGTAGATAAAGTCAGTCGGGTTGTTACTGGAGCTGATTACCCAGGATGCGCAGGATTACCAATTAAGTATCATCACTCGAGAAGGCTTTTTTATACTAAATAGGTGTGCGCTTGCCCACAATTCGCCTGATGGTAAGCGATATTATGGCATACGATGGAGCGCGCCCACCTTATAAAAATCATGTAAATGTAGCGAGCATTATGTGGTTATGTTTTCTTACATAATATCAGTAATTGAAGTATATTCCGCTTAAAGTGTATTTACTTGAGATACTGTATACATAATCGCGCTTTTATTATCATAACTATTTGACCATTACAGTATGACGTCAGTAGAAAAATAAAACCGTAGCACCTTAAACACTACATAATAACTAAATTAAAATGTACTGAGGGTACTTTAGTCGCTCTACACTTAAATTATAAATTTTCTCTCACTTTAAACGAACGTTGAAACGCGATTCGCACTACGTATTACTTATAGCAAGCCCTTGTATACACTATTCAACACATGTTTTTGCTCCTGACTGTACTTGATGTAGATAAACTACAATAAATCTCTCCATACTTGATAACCTACCTATATATTTTTGCACCTGACTGTACTTGATGCATAAACTTCAAAATCTACTCATAAATAGTAAAGGTACCTATGTACTCCCCTATAAAACAGAACAGGGGTCAAGGTCACTGAAAACTCGCGGCGGGACCGCCAATGACTAGTGTAAATTAAGGGTGGGAAAAATAAGGTCACGTTTACTTCACAGTACCTCCTTATTGCGGTGCATTAAGGTTCATAATCGCATGTTGTATTGGTGGGGTTGTTCAGTTTTAAGTTTTACGGTTATAATAATAATAATAAATTTCATTTATTGAAGTAACTATGACTCATATTTGTTAGTAACAATTATGACTTAATAACTATGTTAGTAGGTACATACATATATAGGACAAATACAAAAAGAATCTTAACCTAAGAAATTGCCTGCACCAAATCACCACTGCAGGCCTATTATAGCAATGAGTGCGTTGGCTTTTGTGACTTTCATGATGAACAGTCAGCTTTTTTGGATTAACACCTTTTTAACCCCCGACGGAAAATGAGATGTGTTATAAGTTTGACCGCTGTATGTCTTTCTGTGGCACCGTAGCTCTGAAACGGGTGAACCGATTTGGATGCCGTTTTTGTTAAAAAAATTTAAATTGGATTTTTGAAATATTACGTACATATAATATAATTAACGCTTATAAGTAAAGTTACTTACTTTATTTTAGTTGTTGACTTTATATAATTGTCTCTTCCTAGTTCATTGTAGAGTCGCCATTATTCGAAACAAATGTGTGTCTGTGTGAAAATGGACTCAAACTTGTGTACCTTAGCGTCGTAGAGCAACCTAACAACTGCGCATAAGACGTCGCTATCATTAAGTATGATATACATATATTATATCTATGCTATACATTCGTAGTATGTATTGTATGTGTAAGTATTGATAGAGGTTTGGTATTGTGATAAGACCACATCCAATGACCCCAGGAATAAAAAGTGCACGTGTTTAACATTGTTAGGTAGACCCAGTGAGCTAGGCTTCACTTTAAGGCGGTGTTTATAAATAGCCCGAATGTATAAGTAGGTAATAATACCGGCATCACGCGGCAACCTTGCGGGCGCGCAGCTCGCGGCGCGTGCATGTGCCGGCGGCGTCCGTCCGCCCGTCCGCTATCGCTCCAGGATGATCGAAATCGTTGACACCGCGCCAGCGCCGCGGTGGAATGACCGCGCGACGTTAATTGTCGCGTCACCTTCGAGCAAGGGCGGCCTCGCGACGCGCGACGCCCCTGCCTCCCCCGCCGCCGCCCGCCACCCTCTGGCCCGCGGCCCCGCCGCCCGCGACCCGCGCGCCCCCCCCTCGCGGCCCTCGCGCGCGTCACGTTACCTATGACGGTCACCCACCCGCGATCGTGTTTTGTTTCGCGTGTCCGCGCCACGTACTTACGTACGCGCGTCAACGCGATCAGACGGACGCTAATAGACCGACCTATACATAGATGTAAAGTATCGCCAAATGAGTAATAGGTAGCGCCGAACGTCAAGCAGAAATCGCCAACGAAGGTTAGGATTTAGATTAACGCGAAGGGACGCGGTTCGCGGAATTATTGTCATCAGATGTTCTTGAAAGATCCAGTACCCGGAAGGGCAAGGAATGGCGAATTAATTATCATGCGTCCGTCTGGTCGTAGCGAAGGAGTTATGGTGCGATAAAAACGCTCGCTCGAATTAAATGGAATCGCAGTTCTTGTATCCATCACAAAACAACATGCACCTACATACCTGTCGTGCGTACGCGCAGCATACATAAGTGCCTGCATTATAAGTCTCCTTAGTGACCTTCAAGTTACCGACATGATTTCCATTTTGAAAAAATTGATTTACGTTGCAGTTATGACCTTGAAAATGTCAATTTAAAAGTAATATCACTTTCGATCTTTATTTTTTATGGAAATTTAATTTGAAACAGTCGCGATGTTCTTGTGCACCTGCAGAGCGGAGGGTTTAAGGTTCGATTACTGGGCTGGACAATGTAATTAGAGATTGCTGACATGTAATTAAATGTAGATCCGATGAATGGTATTAAGCTCACTCACTACATGGAAGCTATGTTTAGGGGCAAAATGAGGGTGGACCTGTCTTCTGGTTAGGAAGACACCTGCATATCTCTCATCATCATTTCAGCCCGGTATCACCCACTGCTGGGTATAGGAAATAGGTTAATACTTTACCAAAAACCTTTTTATAATTAACTTCAGATACATAATCAAGGTAAAACAAAACAGTTTGCCCTAACTAAACACCTGCCGGTGACAATCACAATTTCGCAGGAACCTATTTTCCTCAATATTCTAAGCCGATGCACACGGGTCAATTATCCGACGATAAACCGCACGCCCCATGTGTCGTCACACGGCGACAGTCTTTTGTTATCAATGTATGAGGACCGGAACGATTAGCGCGGCGTACAGGGATGTTCGTGTACCTACGTGTGACAAGGGATGTTAATCTTTAGATGTATCGTAGGTTTGTAGCTCGTGTGTTATTGGTAGTAATGTAGTATGGTGTTATATTTGTTAGTGAGTTATGTAGTGAGGTTTCATTTTATGATAGCATTTTTAGAGCCTATTTTTTTTCACACTGCTGGGCAAAGGCCCTTCCTTCTTCCAACCAATTAATTGCATTTAGAATAATAAAATATGAAGTTACCGTCGAACTCAAAGACATTTAATGATTACTTAAACTATCACTAAGTAAAGCTTTTCTTCGTAAAATTTTTACTTAGTGTCAGTTTAAGTAATCATTGACGGCTCTGAGTGCGGCGGTTAGTCAGCCTTATATCGAGTAGGTTGGTAGTGTGGTGCGACCAATAAGTATCGTTACTATTAAAAAGCTCTTTCTTCGAAGTTAGTCGTTTCAGCTTAGCCTATTTTTGTTCATTTAAAAGATAAAATGTTACTCTACTTAGGTATTACACTTACACGTAACACTAGCAATTACTCATGCGGGTATCGAACCCGCGACCAACGCTGTAACAAAATAAAGTATAAAACCTTCGACCTTCCACATCATATTCAGGTTTTCTCGACACATAACAAAACTTGTTTTGACTTCCAAGTACCAATTTAAAAAACAAACTATCTAGACCATAAATCAGATTACAGAGCTATAACCTAGAATAATTGTACAAAGCGACCAGTCAAAACAGTCTGGTAAGAACTGGGTCATTCCAGGGTAAACAATAACTCATGAAATGCGACAAATAGTCTTAATTCGCGACTTATGCTACGTCTGTCGCCATCTGTTGGCGTTTATGAGAACTAAACTTATAGTAGCAATGATTTATTACTCAATTTTCGCGGGAAAATCTTGAGTGACAAGTTGTTTGATTCATTTTTTTTTGTTTATGGTGTGCTTTTTTGAAATTGGAACTGTTTTATGAAAAGCCTGTTATTACGATTTTGTTTATTAATGTAGTTTTTATTTGTATAGATTATGTTCAACGTACGAGTACGTTGATGAATCTAAATGGATTTTAAATTAGATGCACAAAAGTTGAGGACTGATGCATGTTTTTAAAGTGCGATATCGGGCACTGTATAAAATGTATGAGTATCTAGATAATAAATAAAACTTAAGTATTGTAGCTTTACATAAAATGTATAGCCTAATAAACTTTCCATTACAATATGATATATTAAGTTATGTAGAGTATAACATGAAATATAAATAATAAAACTTGGCTTTATATATATATAGCTTAACAAAAAAACCGCATTTATGAAAGAAATACTTTGTATTATTGTTAAGTTGTCGTTTAAAGTACTCATAATGTATTGTGAACACATGCCCTGCAAATGATTAACTTAGACTCTATACAATCTATAAACTACCCAATAACAGGTTATATTACCAACAAATCTTGATCTTGAAACAAAAAATCAACAACTTAATAATCTCAACATCTTTCTTGAACCTTAACAAAGAAAAAAACACCACCTTAAAAACTCAAAACATAAACAATTAAGTCACAATAAAACGCGATTAAATAACATGATAGGAATAACGAAACGCCGCTTATTATGATAACAATCGTTAGGCCGCCCTTTCGTTTTCATTCATGCCCAATGCCCAACTAAAACAAACTTTATTTCAATTTATAAATGTGTGTCTTACAATGCTGTGGGCGCTGCGCATGTGTGCGTTGGCAGGCCAAAGAATAAGAAGCGGACAAGCTTCCTGCCTACTTTCAGTTTATTAGAGAAAATATTTTGACGTTCGAATGATACCATTATACGGAATTTAATATGTTTTTTACAGGTATGCAAAACTTAAAAAGTACCTTAAATATTTCTTTTTCTTAGAACAGTGTAGTAATTGGCGTATTTACCTTGGTCTTTAATATGAAATGAGTGCAATAATTTTCTGGTCATACTGGAAAATGTAGACATGATATTGTGCATTCAACAGTGTATTGCGCCGAATAATATTTTCTCAGACCCCAGGTATGGGCAAAATAACCACCAAATACCGTAGTTGAGCTGAACAGACGGCATGTAACAAACGGTTTTGGTATATCACCAAGTACCTAGATACATTTTGCAAAATTTTCATAGGGCGCATAGACCTGTAGATTGATGATGATAGATACTACTATTAAAGTATTCACAGTAAAATACTGAACTGTCTAAATCGGAGTTACAAAATACATAATAACTCTGCAATTAGCTGTTTAATAGCATTGTCTTATCCACGTAAGTCTTCCACAAGAACAATTTTCTTTCTTATCTTTACTTTTGAGTGAAAAAAGGGTTGGACAGAATTTTTTTTCATAATGCCATGCTTGAATGAGTTCTTACATGATTACCAACTGAAATACATCTACTTGGTGATTTTTTGGGATACCGACAGAGGTCTATTGTTTCTTCCATCTAATTTAGAGTCTCTTATAAATCGTCGTAGGCAACATCAACGCTGTAAACAGTAAAAGCAAAGCAGCGTCACATCGGCGGAACTCATAAAAAAAATTAATCTTTGTGGCGTCACAGTCGCAAACACATAAATATGTAGGAGGTATCGCCGCAGATAAACTTGTAAAAAGTTATGAATGAAACCGAGAGTGCCCGTAGTAGAGTTGTAGACTCCCCCCCCCCCCTGCTCCCGCGCCCCGCTCCCCGCGCACCCCCCGCGGCACCCTGCCACCCCGCGTCCTCCCGCGCGCCGATTTGTTTTACGCGTTTTGTTTCATTTTGTTTTGACTTATTTTATACTATCGTGTAATGGAGTGCTGGCTGTGAAATTGGTTCGAGTTACTTAGCGGTGTTGTGTTTAATTTAAATGCCTCTTTATGAGGTGTTTATGGTATTTTTATTTGTTTGGCGCGCCGTTTGAGTGTTGTTTGTTCTGATAAGTAGTAAGTTCATAAAGTTTTATTTGAATTTAAACGTTTGTTCTCTAACAGATGTTTTTTTGTATTTGATTTCTGTTATTATGATTATTTTTCATTCTAACTAATAAGATTCGTTTTTTTCCTGTAACTATAAATATGGACTATGTGTCTGCAATAAAGAACTATTATTATTATATTATTATTTATTCCTAGTATCTTGCGTAACCTGTTGACTAAATGTTGTCTTAAGCAATTCTAAGCTTCCTGTACCATTATTGTTAACATTTTTATAATCAGATCACCTTAGAGTCGTTTTCTCATTGAAGTGAAACAGAAGGTTTCACTCCTTATCTTAATGACGTCAAGCCATTGCCAAAGATTATTTTATTTATATAGGCTACTAAAAAGAGCTTACAATATTTAAGTCTACTTGCAAGGTTCCAAAGTGTCATTCCATTAATCCTATGAAGAAGAACCGGCTCGAAATGATTTTCTTTACCTCCGCATCCTGGCAGCAAACAGGCGGAATCTTCTTTTTTTGTAGACTTGACATAACCTCAAATCTAAAATTAAGCTTCCTATAACAACCCCTAAAAAGCTAAAACAAAATCCCCACTGATTCAGAGTTAGACAAATAATGTTTATCTCTGCGCACAGATACTGCGGATAGCTAGAGCTGCATACATTTGGCTTAGCGTTAGTTAAAGGCAGGGCACGTAAGGCCCGGCCGCGGCAACTAGGCCACAGCTCCGCACTAAGCCGCACGGCATCTCTGTGCCTATGACGAGATATTACCAGAGCTCACTGTAAGCTCTATATATGTAGCTGTAGAACAGCGTGTTCTCAAAATCAATTACGTACTCTTCTTTCTCTTCTTTTTTATGCTTGTTTGGTAATGGCCGCTTAGAAAAGAAATTTTAATGCGGTTTTTCGAGGATAAAAAAGCTTATGTTGCTTTTGGAATTCAAAATATGAACTAAACCAAGCGACATAAAAATCTTATTTCTATAAAACGAAGATGCAGTTACTATGACAATTATTCTTTTAGAGAGCTTCTGCTAGAAAATAGCAAGTCTATTTTAACCTTATAATTTTGATCCGGCTTCCGTGGATCGTGGATCCGTCTAGCCTAATTTCCACTTGATAGAAATTGGGTGGGAGTTACTGCTTTCTCTAAAACTGGATTTATCAGGGATAAAGTTCAGTGGTGTTACCAATTTACTATACCTCTAATATTCAATGTAAGGGGGCGGGTTGCCATAATCCCAACGCTTGGCAAGCGGCTTGGGGATCGCAGTGTTGGTGGTCAAGTTACAGAAGACGCTGCTGCCCATCTCCTGGATTTTCCCTTAGTCGCCTCTTTCGACACCCACGGGAGGAAAGGGGGTGGTCAATTCTAGGCCGGATACCACACGGCCAACCACATTTGCCAACCAGCCCACGACATGAGTGGCAATACTCAATGCTTCTCGCACATCCCGAGCTCCACTATTGTCTGGCTTATCATTTCTCAGCCTGTGCTATTTTCATTATCTATTATACTTAGTAATATTATAAAGCTGAAGAGTTTGTTTGTTTATTTGGTTGAACTCGCCAATCTCAGGGTCTACTGCTTCGAATTGAAAAAAACCTCTTTAGTTGGATAGTCTATTTATCGAGGAAGGATTCGAAATCCACGCGAACGAAGCCGCAGGTAGAAGCTTGTATACAGGCTGCACTCTCTTATCGTGTCTGTCTGTCCGGTAGTGTGTGAACTTGAAAACCACGAAGATGTTTGCTCAGGCAAGGTTTTTATTCAAGTTGACTTAAGCAAACCTAAATTCAGTGCACGTTGTGTGAGCCTATCAAGTTGATTATATGATAAGGACATTTATATGTAATTTCACCCATTTTTTTATATACGCCGAAACTATTTATACATTTGCTCGTACAAAATTCACGTATTTTTCGCACATGCGCACTGGTGCGAGTGCTGAGTACGTACTTAACCTTTTCGAGGACATCATTTTGCTGAGGTTAGCTGGTGGCAGTCGCGTCTCATACAACACACATATAGATTATATGCATACGTGTAGGCAGAAATGTTTGAGTCGGTCTATGGCCACCAGGCACTGTTATAAAAATAAAACCGCACAATTTAAAAAAAATGCCTTGTCGTGCTTTCCTTTACTCAGTACTTGAACTCAAGATCAACCCACAACGTAGGGTCCAATGCTTACTGAGTAAAATTTTCAAAGAGAAATAGTTAAAAACGATTAAAATCAAATAATGGTAGCAGAGTTATAAGTGACAAAGCAACAAGTAAACTTGCAAATAACATTTATATTTTAAACTCACATTAATACTTTTTCAAACGATGATAGATTCCATTAAACTTATCACTTAAATACCCGCAAAAAAAAACATTAAAACAAAAAAGGCCGTCTACCTCCTCATCATACCATCTCCTTTCATATGTTCGTAGTACCTCAAGCGTATCCCCTTAATACCTGAGACGATGCGCGGCCTCAGTAGGTATCGGAACATGATATAGTTAACGTTATGTAAGTCCTTTATGTCTCACGGTGCCTCCGTCCATTTCCATGACGTTGCAGCTGCCAGCCGCAGGGTTAGGGGCCGAGTATGCTGGAGAAGCGCGCGCGGGAGCGGGGAGGGTTAGATAAAAATTATCATTTGATTTGTTGGTCCACGTATCGATGTAAGCTTGTCACATGGACTGTAGTAAGCTTGAAGGCTCAGACCGAGCCCAATTAAACTTTCAGGACTAAATTATCATTGTGTGTCTTAACTTATTCTTAAAAGAGTAAATTCGCAAGACTTACTGGAACAAGTCAATTAAAATCATAAAATTACTGCATATTATTTTACTTGTATACAAAATTCCAGATATGCTTCGTAGGAGACACTTCAGAATGTGTCTGGGCTACGCTACGCTAACTGTAAGATACAATGAGAATGTGGCATAAGTGGTTTGTATCGCAAACGTTTATTCGTCCCGTCGCTTGTCTAGTGAATTCAAGAAGACTTAACTACCAGAATACAGACTCACCCTTCCCTTGTCCAGTAAACTTTTCTTTACCTGGACAGAAGGGTATAAATACATGACATGAACAAACTACGATGTCTGATTCAGGACTACACAAGTGTCTGAACTTTCAAGCACTTATGCATAACGTTTAAAAATAACTGCCGCAATCGCAAAACTGAAGAGGAAGTGTGAACACAGAAAGCAGAATTAACATTATCAGTAACTAAAGTAAATGTGTGAAAAGCTCATTAACTCCTTACATTATAATGTAACCATTAACCGCAAGGGTGGGCAGGGCAGTGTAAAGTGTGCGAGCGCGCGCAGGAAATCACTTTTTTGTTCAGCAAGCGTGACTATCCGTTTCCATGCCATCGCACCTGCCGGCCCAGAGATGGGCGGCCATTTTATAACGTGGAGGGCCAAACATGTGTGCTTAAACATGTCACTATGGTTCTTGAAATTTGATGTCCTTCGCACCCTTCCAGATCTATCTTCTAAATTTTGTTAACTATTCTGGAGAGTTTTATTTGATTATTGGGCCTTCAAAAAAGAATAATACTAAGAAGTTGATCCGATGCTTGATTTTAAAACTATCAAAGGATCAACAGTGAAAAAAAAAACATAGTGTCTAAGAATCTCAAAAGATGGTTTGCATTTAAACAGCGAAATTGCAGTTTGGATGCACTTCTAATGTGTCATAAAGCCCAAGATTTCCTCCTTGATAACATTACTCAAATGTACGTCAATCAACAATTTGTCATTAGTTCCGGCCGATGACAGCCTATCGGTAATTTTCCAATAAAATATAATGGAATCATGCGGAGGAATTCCAGTCTGCCAATGTCCTTAACACGATTGATTCAAGATCTTAGATAACGAATGGTTTTTTTCAGCTGTTAATCCAGCTATGAGGTTTTTAAGGTAAAAGTGAAGCTTTTTTAATGGATTATTGAGGTCAGCTGTAAGTAGTTCAGGATTTGCGGTTTACCTACTTGTGTCTAGTAGGTTATGGCAAGAACCGTTAATCCTAGGACTCCAAGCTTTTTAATATTTATCTATTTTATAAGATCTACTTACTCAAATTCCTATGTACATGCTAAGTAGAAGAAGCTGGGCTGTATCACAAAACATTAGAGCTTTTGAGTACAAGTCAAAACTCCCAATATTTTCCTAAAGATTTCACTGAATGGTTAAGAGTCCGGTGACCTGTAAGTCTGCCTTTGTTGAGAATTTTCTTGCGGTTCGAGAGGCGGTGAATATTATAAGTAAGGTAATACAAGGTGAACAACTGATAAGCTGGTAGTCCAATCTATTCCCAGCGCCAATATACGTGGTATTGCGACTTTCTACCGATGACTTCTTCTTTCATTAAACGATAAGGTGCAAGCAAAGTTACATAATGATTTACTCATTAAAGAATCAAGCAAGAGTAAAAAGTCAAATACAGATTAACAAATGAGTAAAAGTAAAAAAGAGTTGGATGGATGCAAATGGCAAGTTGCCGTTCATTGTGGCTTTCTAAGGGGGAGGCCTTTGTTCAACAGTGGACTTCCTTCAGCTGATTATGATGATAAAAAGTAAAAAACAGAATACTTATTTTATTCATTCAAAGTAGAGAACCTGTAAAGGGTGATCACTATGGGCGGTTATCCTTCTTACCATCCAGATTGATGGACCATTGACCACCACGTCATGGCCAATCTGACCATATTCTTTGTGAAAATTACACTAAGAAGAGATTTAAACCACCAAAATAATGGGCCATCTAGCAAGCAGCGCACTAAGGTAGCAGCCTGAAATCGTCATCAGAGGAGGTCGTATTCTAAGCTCGCCCATGCAGGCGAACCGTTCGCGTATAACCTATGTACTGTACGTACGTACATAAATCCTTATATACGGCGTATGTAGCCATCATGCGAACACACTTTATGTACCCGCTATGGATTTCAGTTACTGGCTTGTCGATGAAAATTTGTTGGTAGACGCAGGATGGTTGGTGTCTTAGAAAATTGAGGAGCTATTGATTTGTATTTTCTCGTTGCTCATATGGTGTATGGTGGAAAAGTGTAGTCTTGTCAATCAGTGGCTTGATGTATGTTATAGCTTCCTCCTTAGTGAAATGATGGTTAAACTTTATGCTGGTACATGGCTAAGGGTAGTGATGTATATAAGTAAGTATAATAATAAGCCTATGTTTTTGGTAAAGACTTATTTTTAATCACATATCAACTTATAGTAAAAACATATTGATAATTAAATAGTATCGTCTTGCATATATGTTCTACATATTTAAGGATACCTAGAATAGTATTTTTGGACACTTTCTGGCTCTGCCTTCACTTGGTACGCGTAATACTTATGTTATTGTCCTTCTGGCTTTTTTCAGGGTCTACAAGGGTTCTCCTAACCTATTCGAATTCTGACTGCATTCATAGTTCTATAAATATTACTGTGGTACCCATTTCCGCGACTTACCACTACGTCACATCCGGAGCAATTCAACTAGGTTATTTAGCTTGCGGAACTAGGGTTATCCCGGTCCGGTCGCAAGTACAGTTCTAGCTATTAACGTGAGTTAGTATCTTCCGAGCGATAATCCAGAAAATATAACGATCTAATTTCCCTTCTGGGCGTGTAGCGAGACGCGGATATAATTCTCTGTCGGGTGGCCACTCAGAAAATGAGCTGAGTCGCGAGTCCGCGGCACCCGGGAGGTTACTGAGCGTACATACTGCTGGATGGAACAGTCAACGACTAACAATTTTTTTTTTCAACATGCCAACAAATGCCAACACTTTTTTGCCATATTCTTTATACAGTCAGTGACGATGTTGACTTGATAAGACTTCCTCCTGGTCAAATGGCAAAACCGTTGACGACTATAAATCTATGACGTGTAATATAAATATTCGACTATGTAATCAATGACATAATTGCGAAACCCATATATTTTTCATTCTATTCGTTTTGCCACTTGTCTATGGGGGCTGACTGATGAACGTTCGTTAAGGTCTCTCCAAAAGCCTGGTTAATCAGTCACAACTTATTAAGAGTAGGCAGGGATTCGAAGATGAAAATTCAACTTTGAACTGCTGTAAATACGGATTTGTGTTGCCAAAATGATTTGTTTCGAATCTGTTCACTTTTATTAGTATATTTCTTTTTCCATAAAGATGTCAGAGATATCGGCAGTGTGTCACGTGAGCAAGCTAGGCGGTATTTTAGCTGCGTCGTCACGCGAGCTCTCGCCTTGTGATTGCGGCGAAATAGACCTTAGCTTATTTAGCCTTAGCTACGCCCATATAGGACATGCGTTATTATTTTCTGTCTAATATACAAAAAATATAGCTTGTAAAAAAGGAAAATTTCCAAAGGAAGTATGTGTGGGAGGGATAAGGCCTAAAGAAAACTTTATCCAGAAAGTTAAAGAACAACTAAATAGGAATATTAGGAATACAGAACAAGGAATTATATCCTATTTTTTCCAATTAGGAAGATCGAATTGCGAGTTTGTTTAAGATATAATTATGCTCAGAGCCTAGATCTCCCAGTGTGGTTAAAGGTGGTTTTTAAGCCAAAAGGGCTTTGCAATTTTTTTTAATAAGCCATACTCAGTCCAATGGGGCATTTTAGCACTTTAGAAATAAAGATTGCCAGCATTGCAATTATCTAATAAGTAGGCATTTTGGCACATTGGCACTGGCCGAAAATATGTTGTTTGAGTGATAAAATCCCACACGTCGATTAGTTCCAAACCAGTTGACAAATGACAATCAATTTTTGTTTATTTGTCATTTCATGGTGGTCGGGGGCATCGAACAAAGCGATCGTGATACACCAATCAGTGTCCAATTTAAACAGACCAACATGCCAAAAAAAACAAATTCTATCAGAACGCACTTTGCAAAAAAAAAAATCGTAACAGCGTTTGAAAAAATAGCAAATATTCCTGTTTGTTCAATATCTCACATGGTTTACTGTACCTGGGTAAAGCTAACGGTTTGTAAAGTGGAAACCGTTGTATATATGCGTGTGTATATGTATATAGCGAGTATATACGTTTATGTGTTACATAAACTGAGCCGGCGACAGCTAGTCGGAGCCGACCGACCAAAATCCGGGCACCTGACGCCCGCTCGCTACCCAGCCAGACTACGGCCTCAGTGACTAGCGAAGAGGGTTTTACCGCTAGGAAACTTACTTTTATTCCAAAACTATGTTTTAGGAAGGGAAGTGTTATATTACTAAGGTTATGTTAGGATAACCTGAAACTGACGTCCTTACAATGTGACTGAGAGTCAATAAGGCGCAAGTGATGTGTCTGAATCGTAGCAAATCCGTGGTCTCTACCTAAGCCTGAGAAATAGGTTAGACCTGGATTTATAGCAAAAAAGGACCACCGGACCGAAGGACCAGTTGCAAGAAGTATGAATAATTGATTTTTCTACTGAAGAATATTATTATAATTGAAATTGTAATAAAATCGAATAAACGAGGATCTACTCTTCTTCTCTCGAGGATCTTATTGGTATCAAAGATCGAAATTTGCCGTAATTTTTACACGACTGCCCAAAAAAAGGAGTGTAATGTTTTCAGGGTTCATGTATGTATTTACATATGTAAGTATGTATGTATGTATGTGAGTTTCTTTATTCCACCATAACTTCTGAATGCCTGAACCGATTTTGATGTATGGTGTGTCGTTAGAATCCTTACACTATCGCGAGTAACATTGGCTATAAAAATAAAACAAATAAAAAATATAAAAACACGACTGCCATGACAAAAACGAATACATATTCTTTATTAGTTTCCCATTTCACGCGTTGCTCGTGACTGTACTCCGCATGTAATTTTGCCACGAGCGAGCACAAAGCCTGCCCGCTGCGGTCGGTCGTCTTACCATCGTGCGCGATTGTACCCGCCATACTTATGTACACTTATGTACAGTGTTTATCGCGTGTTGACACTACGACTGAAGGCCGAACGATCCTTCACGCCTTTTGACCAAAACGAAGCAAGCAGAGCGTGTAGTTACAAGCTGTTAGTAGGTTTTTGTTGGTGCACTCTAATATTAGATCGTTAAGGTTGATTTTCAAATGGTCATATGTTTTGCTGTATATTCATTTTCATCAGAATTTGTAGTTTTAATACAGTTAGAGAAACTTCTTCGGAGCTACATCCTGGCCAGTTGCTGGGCATCGCTGTGTTATTAAGAGTTAGAGTTTATGGTCCGGTTGTGTCGCAGTACCCGCATGCGTCCGTTTTTCATTTTTAACCAATTTCAACTTAATTTGATGAAGCGATTAGTTCAGGGATGCTTGAATTTGACCACGATACATTATTTAGGAATTTCAGATTAATTCTCTTAATAAAACTATTCAAGCAATTAACTGCGGTAAAGGTTGTCTGCGAGATATCACTTAGGGATAAGATGGCCATCGTAAATAAGTATACCAGCCCCCTTACCATGAACTCTTAAAGCAGGACAGTTTACCATGTGGAAGCGAGACGCCGCTACGTGCTGTGTAATGCAGCGTCTCGCCTCCACATGGTAAACTGAGTTCATGGTAAGGGGGCAGTACAAACCGCCATTGTACCTTTAAAACCGATGACACGTATCTATAAGTTGTGAACAATTATGATGTACCATAAAGCGTACTCTATTGATCCATTAAACATCTATTAAAACGCTAATCAGACTGCGAATTCGATTGAGTTTATTTCTGCAAAATCAGTCGCGTTGAGCTTTAAACAGCGCGGTGCGGCTTTGACTGGGAGCTACTAATCCTAACATACGGTCAGCGCCGCTTATATCTGACGTATTTAGTACTCAAAGAGCGAATTCACGTCCATTTAACATCCAAATTGGTTTCAGATCTGATCTCATGTCATATTACCTATAAATACTGGTCGTCACATAAATCGTATTAATGTGCGTATTATAAATTAGTTATCAGTTGCTAAAAACGGTGAATGAAAACATCGTGAGGAAACCGGCACACCTGAGAGATTTTTTAACGGTGTGTAAAGCCATGTAAGATGCCTACAGGCGGTTTAAACTCTGACTCCAGGTTGTTCATCAACCATACGATAAGAAGAGAAGAAGCCACATAAATCTACATCCACATCATAGAAATCATAAAATCTAATCAAATATCTGTCAAAAGCTGGAAGATAATGAGGTTGTTCTTAAAGTATCCCATCAATGGCGAATCTTGTCTATTTTGAATAATTATAAGCGAAAATGAAAAAAATCTGTTGGTAAAAAAAAACAAAAGGTCTAAATTACCTCGTTGAATATAAAAGAACTGGTCAGTAAAGTCATTTGTCTAGGTGAACTCAAAAGCTTCGGACAGTTTAGTAATAATTCTTAGCAATCTACCGAGCCTTCATTAGGCTCCCGAATCTTTAGCAATGCAACCTGTATAAGTGTATAATATGTATTAACGTTATGCCTTCGAAATCACCATAATTTTAAAGCTCGTTCGCAGAACAATACCAGAAACTTATCTCAAATATCTGAGCATCAAAAAGCATATTACATAGTCTTCATACAGCGGGTTTTCGACAATAGCTTAGTCCCATTTCTTTAATAAACGGGATTCAATGCCTACACTCTTGCTATGATTACTTGTTGTACCCGGATCATAAAAGCTAGGCAGTCCACGAAATTCTGGAACATATAAAATAAATGTATTTACAGTACATAAATATAGGATTTAGTTAATTTATTATGTATTAAAACAAATCTAGAAGATTTTGCATCAATGTCATAATATATAATTGTGAAGACGTTTCATAACTGTATTTCTATAATGCAGCTATAAAAGACTCCTAGCTTGGGCTGTGGGCATTGATTTTAAATTGGTGTCAGTACATGAGTCCTGTCATCAAATTATCATAACGTATTTGTCAGTTGCTAAGGTTGTCAGGGCTGCCCAGGGTGCGCCGGACATACAATCAGGTACTCTCGTTTAATGAGGCTGTCTCTAGTACCTAAAAGATTAGTACCTATTCTCATTCCAACTTGCTTAAAAAAAATCAAGAAATAAAACCCTTATCAATTTAAAATAAAATAAAATTCCGGCTTTCTTTCTTTATCACAACTATTCCACCAACAAGGCGTTCACAATTAACACTTGGAGCAAGTTTCAGAATTTATTCATTTTGGCAGAATTAGGTATCTTTAATATGGATGGCGATCCATATTAAAGATACCTAAATCTTGGCATATCTGCCTTATTTCCTAGATCTGAGGAGCAGTCCTACAGTTTCCAGGCAGGCGTGAACTAGGTTGAGATGTCTGGCCGCCATGCGCCATAAGGATTTATGATTGGAACGTGTTTATTGTACTATAGAATTTCTTGACGATTTTTTCGTTTACTAGGCTGGGAAGAATCAATACGTACCGTGGTACTTCAAGCAAAGCTATCGGTAAGAAGTTCCATAATTCTCCGTACCCCTTTGACCATGTTTTTTTTTATTTCTTTGTATTTTCTTGGTTTATGTAGTTTCTAGGTTTCTACAGCGAGTCTACAAGAGCAAGTGAAGCGATATCGTAAGGCGATAGCTTTAGTTAAAGCCTTGAGATGGCAGTATTATATCCCAGGCACGTCAAAGGGAATTTCTGCGTAGGGGTAGGAGCCAGGCAGTGCCTACATACAAATAGTGTAGGTGCGATTCGTTTCACCCACATTGATAACTACCGATTGGTGGCACACCTTCCGGATCTTTAAAATAATAATTATTAGGGCTATATGAAGACTCAAACATGTCATTATCCATTTAGACGAGGGTGTAGGAGCTTTTCAAACAATCATAGCCAAAACGATGATATTTGTTTTAAATGAAATAACATTCAAGTATTTCGATCGAGTCGTAATAAGAATAAGAAAAAATTAGTTTCGCGGAACATTAGAAAATTTAAGAATAACGACTCTAACCTTTTCTATTGTAACTTTTCTAACGTAACTTAATGGCCTTTGACACTACTGGCAGTCGAATTCAATATTCATAGTTTATGACAGGACAACGTCTGTAGAGTCAGATTACATTCATAAAAGTTTGTTACTAACGATAGGCAAAGTATCACTTAATTCACCATGAGACGTCGTTTGCAATAACCTACCCCTTCACACGAACAATAAAGTCTAACCTGAAAAGCAATATGCCACTACACGTTATTTTCTCAGTGCATTTGCCTTTTATTGTAATATAAGATGCATCAGGGTATGGTAATAGTCTCTTAAACGGGACCGTGGTACATCCTGACGTCAGTTCACAATACCCATAACACGCCATATTAACTCGCGGCTTAAATCGTGTAATAGGGTAATGTGACGTCACTGTATTCAGCCAAGATGGCGGCCAACGTGCAAGGAAGATTTCTTCCTTTTCATTTCCTCCAAAGAATGTAATATCGTTGGGTTATACATGTATGTATATATGAATAGAATTTTCCAAACTACGAATGAGGCTGCACACGCATTTCTTTTTTTCAACTGATAAAATAATATTTTTTTCAAAATCAACAGCTTTTATTTTGGCTCCGGAAATACCTACATTTTTTAAAAACGAATGCTGAAGTTTTAATTTTCATCAAAATGGACTCGTGACTCTTTTGAGTATTTGCCGCTATTTCCCGATAGTTTCGGGAACGCCATCCAAGTTTCCTCTCTCAATTATCACTAATTTAATACCCAATATGTACATAATATTTTAAATCACCGACGAAAAAAAGGAACTCTTCATAAGCCAGTGTTTCGAACTACATAAAGTTGAGCAGTTTACACCGTGGCCTGTGACTTATGCAAAACGTTGCGTATTTATCAACGTACAGCTTAATGTGACGTCATTTGTCATGTCCGCGCTGTGGATCTACGACAGTGCGCCTCACTGGATAGTGGCAGTTTTTTACTGCGCCTATTTGCGATACTTTTCTTATTAATTACCCATGTTATGTTCTGGCAAAGTTTGCAGCGTTAGTGAGGAATGTATTTAGAATATATATAATACTAGGCCGGATTTTGCTTGCAGAAATCTTATTATAATTGTAACGGAAAGTACTAAGGGTAAAGGTAGTCTTTTAAAATCTCTAAGCGATTGGAATGCTGCGCTAAGGGTTGCGGGTTCGATTCCACACGGGACAAAAAATTGTGCGATCCGCAGATGTTTGTCCCGAGTCTCAGTGTTTGTGAATGTGATATTTCATGTTTGTCAAACGCACTTGCGATGCAAGAGATACAAGAGAAAAAAAAGTGTAGAGCGACGTTTTTTTTTTAAAGAAAAAATCATATAACTGTCTACGGCTACAGGCTACTCAAATCTGATTAAGTAATGCAAGAAGGAATTTGGATAGTGATATATTGGAGTTGTGATAATATTACAATTTCTTGTAATGACTTGTTGAAAATAATAGTTTTAAAGCTGAAGGCAATTTTGAGACAGTTCACACTAGAAATGTCGAATCCACCAAATCCCAAAAAAATATAATTAATTCTTCTTTGACGAGCAGCCAAGAAGTTTCTCCATTCACTAACAAACGGCGAATGTTCCTCACACAGTTATTCAGTATTGTGCCGTTCCCGAACGCCGTCGTTATATCTAAAGCTGGTAATGACGTTATTCAGTGGAGGCATTCCATAGAACATTCGAAGAAGTTCTATTTGATTTTGGATAAAAAGCTTCTCGATTTTCATTGGGTTTTCCAGAATTACCTAATCTTCTTCTACTTAGCGTATAGTTGATGAACAATCTGATGTCAGAGTTTCAACCGCCTGTAGGCCTCTCACATGGTTTTACACACCGTTTAAAAATATCTTAGGTGTACTAGTTTGCTTTAAGCAAAAAGACCGCCACTTGCACTCTTTTTAGTTTTAAGGCTTTTCTGTAAACTGTGTTTCTTGGTGTGCAATAAAGAGTATCTATCTCTGGTTTCGTCACGATGTTTTCCTAATGGAAACACTATACCCGATTTGGGAATAATATCTAGCACCTTACCACCACCTAGCAGTCGCGATATGCAACTACTAAACTAATGAGGCAGTCAACAGCATCTATTGACTCCATTTAAAGACGTGTGTGAGTCTTTAGTGTAAATAGGGTGGGTATTAGGACAAAGGTTCTATACAATAATATAAACTTCGTTATTCATAAATCACATAATTCCTTTCTGATTCAGAGATACACATGTCGTGGTAAAATGTGATTACTCAACAGGTGGACGCAGGGACTGAACGAACACCTACATAACGTGACCTGTTTAGGTAGCTTCATTTTTTTTTCTAGTCCCCCCAAACCCAGTTGGACACCAATACGTTTATGTTACGTTTCTAATTTCATTGGTTGGAATGTGTTTGCTACAACTGTAGAGTGTAGGTACTCTTCTGTCTGTAAGTCTCTTTTGATATCAGTAAGTCTTTTACAATAATCTTGATTAAACCTTTTTCCACCTTAATTTACTTTACTGCACCTTCATAATATATCTTTATATAGACTCCTCACCTATAGTCAATAATCTGAGCCATCAAAATGGATTTCATCACTGTTTTGGCCATACTCTTACATTTTCTTTAGACCTTTAGGGGTCCTTAATTCAAGTGAACCTACTGTTTTCTCCTTGCGTTGTACGCGGACGGTATCGCCGCACTGGCTCCTGTTCAGTGGCGGTCGTTTGAGATCGCGCGTTTACGAGTTCGTCCGGACGATGCGCCCGCTTTATTGTGCTGACTGTACTACGTGACGTCATAGACGCGAGTCGCTATCGCTTTGACCCGGATAACGTATCCTTCTGGAGAAATTAGTGGCAGAATCGTGTGGCGATGAACAAGATTGGGACTCGCGCTTTTCAAAAGTTTTTAGATTTGATTTCAATGCATATCTCTCTCGTTCTGCCACGTTTATCTAATGATCTCTCAAGGTGACTGCGTTTGCCTTAGTCTTCAACCGTAGAAGGCAATGTGATTACACGCACTACACGAAGAATGTTTTATAAGGTAAGATAGACTTGGTAAAATCAGGTTCATACTCTTAAAAGTTTCGCATAATGTAGTCTCTTTTGACACGTTGTACGGCTACTCCATAGTAGCTTTTTCTGTATCTAAATACTTTAATAAACAACTAGTAAGATTTCATACAGTTTCTTAGCATCTAGCGCCAAATAAACATACAATTTATATATGACTAATCTAGAATAAAACTAAAACCAATAGCCTCCGCCTGAAACAGTTGGTAATTGGTATCAACACGTAATAAGTAACTGCGAGCAGGTGAGCCCAGCTCCGGTGTTTACGAGCGGCGCGCTAACGAGTACACTCATGATTATAAACCAGCTGTAAATAAAGTCATCCACGTTGTGAATACCATCATCCATTGCGTGACGAACATCCTAGAAGCGAGTCACTTATACTCTGGACGTGCAGACTTCTCGATATTTGAAATCGATAAAGAATCGAACAAATCGATTACTTTTTGGTGGATTAGCTTCCGTCGATTACTCTAATGGTGCTGACGATCGAAGGATGAAATGGCTCCTTGACAGCAGCGAGCAAGTCGACGTGACGGTAGTCGTACTAAAATACTAGACAGCTTGACAAGTATTTTTGAAAACGTTCAATTTATCTTTAATATAATGCATTAAGCAGTATAACTAGGAAATGATGCTACAAAATGTTTAAACCAAATTACTGCAGCCTTTTTCCTTACATGATATTTGGGTACCATTAATCAAAATATTAAGTATTCTGAAAGGGAAGTATTGACATATCATTATCCTGAGTAATTAGTTTACATTTAAGAAAATCTTTGAACCATTATTACATTGAATTTTCTTGAAGGAAATATTAAGACTAAGATTTGTCTCGCTATTACGTTCAATATACCAACTAAGTCCAAAAATCAATTAAAACCTTGATGTTTATAAAACCTTTTCCTTGTCCAGAACAACTTTACAAGCGATCGAAGCTTTAGATCTTCTGGTACAACCAGATAAATGCAGACACTAAGTGCTTGCCTTTTTGTTGCTCGGACGTGGGTCCGATTGCAATGCGAAACGAAATTTTTGGTTTGCCAGAAATTCGCGAAACTGACTGTGAACCGTCATGGCATCTTCGCTTTCCTGATCAAATAAAGTGTTTTGATATTTCAATTCTTTCTTCGTCGGGAAATTTTCAGTAGCCTTTGAGGGGTCTGAAAATTGCAATGGCAAACTCTCTTGTCTCCTGTTATCAGTGACTTAGTACTAACGTCTTGGGCAAGAAAAGTCTGCCATTTTTCAAGAATACAGGCGAGTTGGTTTTAAATACAAAACTGCTATATATTTCTTATTGGCATTATTTTAAAAAACATTGCCTTCACTTCCTAATCACGATGTTTAAAATAACAGGGGAAAAAAGTCAAAACAAACGTGGTCCGTTTGTATTGTGATACCCCTAAAGGTGCGTCCACACTTGTAACATTTGTGCGTAACTTTTTGCCGTAACACTATTTCTTCGGGAGTTGGTATGGACCAGACACGCATTTCGTTACGGTCAAGAAGGAATGTTCGTTGAATTCTAAAAGTGGGGACGCACCTTAACGTTTCTCAACTGGAAGAATTATATTTTTGTTATCTTGTTTTAGGTATTGGAGACGTATAAAAAATAGTTACTTCTATATACTGTTGACTTACTTCAATGCTTATTTTGACCATCTCCCACTGTAACAATTTTGCCTTAAGGAACTTGTAAAGAACCAAACAACTACAATTCCTGTCATTTTATCGACGATGAAATCAATGGCAAAAATGGATTAAACCAGAAATGATCATTTCCTTTATGTTAGATACCTTAAATATATACGATAGTTACCCACTGGTCACATTCGATCGTACCTACATTAATTTGCTTTTTCTGCAATTATAAACTTATACTACGTCGATTTTCAGACCATTCCATGCGCAAAATACTAAAAAACCATACAGTTTTTCTTCTTTAGATTAGACTCCCAATATTCTTTTAGCAAAATGCACCTAGTTTAGTGATGCAGTATGAGGTGTATAGTATAAATATTAGATATACGTAGCTTGAGACAGTTAAGTGTGAAAGTGACATCGTAAACTGGCGAAAGATAGGGGCACTGAGGGAGGGAAGACCTGGACTGAAATGTCCAATTGAAAGCTAGCTACAGTTAGGTAGTATGTTTTTATACAAAGTTAAGATATGAATAGATAAGAGGGTACATCCCTCTAAGGTCGATCTTTGGAAATAAATATCATCAATATTGATAAGCATTTAGGACACAATTGTCAGTAATTTCTTAGAATAAGGATAGTATTTTTAGCTTCAGCTGACCATTACTTTATCATTTTTAGAATTTAAATCAGTATCTTTTGTATAAATCTTCGAATTGTTGCCATAAAATCAGTGCTCGTGAAGTCAGAATAGGTAAAAACGTCCAAGTATCTGACAGCATGTAACTTTGCCCAACATCAGTTAACGACGTGATACATTAAGGTTCGCAAATAAAGTATTGAGTGTTGAGAAGGAATTTCTAAGCTGACCTGCAGTGAAGCTCAATCCACATGAAACAAATATTCTCTATAAATCCTAACAAAGATCTTGTAAACTCAACACTGCTCCATAAATACTTGCACTAATACTTAGTTCGTAGTACTGGGTACTAATACCCTCGCTTGCTCGTGCGGTACACATCAGGGGGGCGCTTTTTCCACGTACAGGGTGGGTGGGGTGCCAGTTTTCGCTCTTTTTGCGTTTCTTCCTGGTCCGATGCAAATCCCCCGTCGTGTGCCCGTCGAATGGGAATTGTGAATTTGCGCTAATGTCCGCCACGCTGCTGTTTAAGATATCGACTGATGGGATGAACGAACTTATGTAAAATAGGAATTGAATTTATTTGATGAAGAATTTAGTGTGAGGCATGTGACAGAAAAGAGTTGCAAAATAGGGTGGCAAGTATTCAGCAGTAAGGTTTTGGAGGCTGATGATGGTGATAGTAATATTCTCGGCAGTCAATTTATTTTTTACTACTTCTATGAAAAATATGTCACATTTTAGTTAATTCTTCTCAACTTGAAGATTAAGAGAAGTGGGACAACCTTATTGGCTGCTTTATAAACTAAAGTTTATCGATCTTATTAAAGTTTATATCATACTTCACTGACTTGGCTTTGTATTGTCGGTGATTCTATTTTGGTTTTTAAGTTGACCAAAGTCACAAAATTCAATTTAATTTCCGATAACATTCTTGTAATTTTCGTAACTTATCAAAACACCTTTCACGTCGCTTCACACCTAAAATTGAACAACAAAAGATTTTAGATTAGGGGTTGGGGGAGTAGCCCCTATGTGGTGAGTTGGTGACGTCACGATGTTTACGCGTTACCCATCGCACCAGCGCGCAGCGGCACGTGATACCCGAGCACGTTCCGTCATTACCGGGCACCGGGCCGGCGAGCCTCGTAAATCAATATCGACGGACCCTTATTAATTAGTGCGTTCGCGGACTCCCGTCCCCCCGACCCGCCCCCCGTCTTCCGGCTGCGATGAGAGTTTTTAATTATCCCAACGGGAGCAGCCGGCCGTGTTGACACCTTGCGACTCTGATGAGACTTAATAAATTCCACGATGTGCCCTTTGACGACAGTTACCGGCGCTACGACCTGCAAGATTAAAGTCGGGCTGCAACGAGTGGTACACTACCTAATCTTAGATTAAGTCTTATTGACATTGAAGCTTTAAGATTGCGTGATGTTTTACACAACATCACCATTAAAATCTTTACAAAAGTTTGTTCTAGGTAAAAGTCAATGTGTCGATAGATGGATCGCGAAATCCTCAATTGTATCTTCACAGGTGATCTCGTGGTACCTGTGGGTCATACCATTGTTAAACATCTGGTTCATTGTAAACTTTAGTTACCGCTACGTTGACGTTCATGCTACCTTTAAGGAATCCTCTGTTCTGTTCGCTTTGGTCAGATTGGTCGTAAAATCCAATGTCCAGTTATACTGGGGCTATATTCAACCATTCAAGACGCAGTGTTCCATAGCACCGGCGTTAGGGATGCCCCATCGCTGCAACGGAACATCTAGGCCAAATTAAATTCTAGTTTGCGACTCCGGAATGGAATGCTGATTTCCTCTTGGAAGCGATAAAGAAAGAAAAGTCTCTGGATGGTAGTATGTGTATATATGTGGCTGCGTCATCAAGAAAAGATTATCGGCCGATGTTGTAAATCGGAGGCAGAGCACGGAGCCCGGAAGGCGGAGCGCAGTCCCCGCGGGCGACGGCGGCGTCCGGCGCGCCGTCAATTAGACGGGGGGGCGAGGCAGGGGGTCGGGGCCGCGGGGGGTGGGGGCGCGAGACGCCGCGCTGCCCACCAGATACGTGCCACGTTAGGTATATGCCCGGAAATTCGAGCCTATATACCGAGCACATAGCGAGTCCGCCTTGGGCACCGTAATTAATAGCAAGAGGCCGAATCCGCTCCACCATCCTAATCTTCAACCCTAATTATTATTCAGGGAGTTTTTCTCGGAGCTTGTTTATGCTGCCGGCGGAAGACGCCGTGAGATGAAAGGAATTGTTCGACGCCTTTATGTTCCCCTGTCGTTTTATGTCGGATTTTTCGGTGAATCGTTAATGTAAATTGGCGGGGGGCCGCGCGCTGCTCATTATCAAATCACCATCGGTACGACTCTTGAGGGGTAGGTTTTAAGTAAATTGTGTAATATCAAACAGTCGTCGTATTATGAATGACAAATAAAATGAGTATGCGCGGAGTTGGTATTGTAAAAGTTGGTTCGGTTCGTCGTACGGAGAAGTAGGTCAAAGTTGCGGGTAGGAAATATGTATGCAAGTAGGTCTGTCTGGCAGCGCGACTGGGCTCGTCTGGCGGGACTGTCTGCGATACGACGCGCGCTGAATTCATTATATTAATTGGTGTTTTCGTGAACATTTTTATTACGCCGCGTTTAATTTGATTTATAGTCTCTCTTTACGGGATTTGAAGATTAATTTGTCGAAAGGGCCCTCATCGAGTGCTTTATTAAAAATGTGTTAGCGGCAATTTCTTTGTGATTTATTTGTGTAAATTGAGGCTGGGTTACCATGATTTAAGATTTTTTTCGGTAGCCTATTTTTTTCTTCTTCTTTGCGTACCTAAACTACTGCCAAAATGAATGTATCAGAATCATAACTTTAGGACATAATTTTTTTCGAAGTGGTCAATTCAACAATCCTTTGCGGTAATAAAACTCTCTTCACCCGAAAAGTCCAATTAATAACCATTTTTTTTTTTTACTAATATTTGTTATCTCAAATAACCCTAAACTCACACGGTACCTACACTGCCACACTATTTGTACCACAACACTCACTACTCGGTAACTGACTACTGCACACCTACGACCTAGTACCATCCTACCAACCGAGTGCAAACTACTGAACATGTGTGCGTACGTAAATCTGAATACAAATGAAGACATTACCGTAGCTTCGCGGTGCTCCTAGTTACCGGTCTGCGGACTTACAATACTGTACTGGATGTACTAAGAGTATTAATGAGGCAAAGTGGAGAAGGCAAAAAGAAGAATGAAGAAGAATCAACGATGAAGTAGAATCTACGCTGAAGAAGACGATGATAACTGTCCCCTCTTATATGAACTGATTTGGAAGGTGTGTTTCCAACAGCACACAATGAGAATGAGCTTCTATTTATAAATATCGTCTAGGCGTATGCAATGGTCAATTTATCAGTGTGATTCACAGATTCTGAGTCTTGGTATTTGATCGTGTGACTCTCTGTGGTTGTAACGCTATTCAGAAAAGAAGGGGCAAAGTTATAAAATGGCATTCTCACATCCAGGAAATCTATATGTATAGGTATAAAAATGAATCCCTGTTTCCCTTGGACATGCCATAATTGAGAACGGCTAGACCGATTTGGTTAAATTTGGTTTTGAAATATTTGTGAAAGTTTATGGAAGGCTTAAATGGTGAGAAGGTACGAAATTAGTCGGGTTAGCTAGTAGTTTATACTTTTCGTTTATAATTTCCCTAGAAATGCTCTAAACTTAGTGCCAAACAGCTTTCACTTAGTAATTACCGTAATATTCTTCAGTATATACGCTCTACGCCTAATTTATAACATAACATAATAAACATCACGCCTGTAGTCCCCGAAGGGGTAGGCAGAGGTGAACATATAGTGCACCCACATTTCGCCAGTTATGTTGTAAGTCTAATTTATACTCGAACGTAAAGGTCAAAGGTAGCATGCCTGGCCAAGCCGACCTATCAGACTCCTACGCAGTAGATACACGCTCCAATTCCTATTGTATTTACTGAATAAATACCGCTCAGTATAAAATATACCTACCCATTAAAACAGTATTTATTTATACAGGGAATTGAGTGATAGTTTCTCGGAACTGTAGACTCACGTTGTTTACGTTTGTGCTGTTTTTGTTGGATCTAGGCCTAATGTCTCTTGTTGTTAGAATGGTTTGTCTCTGCGGCAATAGAGCAAGTGTATTTTGGAAGTGATGTATCACGCCGGTATTACCTACCCAAAGGGGCACACCTACTAATTTAATTGGAGGCGAGCCTATTGCCATCAACTGAGCACAAACCCAGGCTCCGCACTACTGCTGGATCTTACCTTATGGAAAATCCCACACACGTGTAACACTTTGCATGACCCGGGATTCGAACCTCTTATGCTTAGCAATCGCGCTTAGCAATCACTAGACCAACAAGGCAACAACTTGTATGAAATTATAATTCTCAATGTGCTTTCTCTGCGCCTGACTCTTGGTACTTGAACAGGTCTAGTAACTTGATGTGTTTTCTTTTTATATCTTATTATTGCTTTCCAGATATAAATTCTCTTTTTTGTCATAATCTGCAATTACTCTATTTAATTCGGATGTCAAATTCGTATCGTTATAGACTGAAATAAAAACCAAAAACAGCTTAACAAACTCCAAAAAAACTGTCATTCTTTTCGTATCATGAGACGTTACACGTAATACATGAGGCACTGATAGCCGAGTGGTATGATCGTTGGACTGCCAAATCAAAGGTCGCAAGTCAAATCCCGGCACGCACAAATGTCTTTTCGATTTCAGGTGCGTACTATAAATTAGTTATCAGTTGCTAAAACGGTGAAGGAAAACATCGTGAGGAAACCGCGCTCCTGAGAGATTTTTCAACGCTGTGTAAAGCCATACCAGAGACCTACAGGCGGTTTAAACTCCGACAACAGGTTGTTCATTAACCATACGATAAGAAGAAGAAGAGACGTTTTTTTATATATAAAAAACTCAAAAAATAAATTATTACACTAAAAACAATTGTTTATTTAAGGCTTCTTCTTCTTGGCTTATATTAGCAGTTCTTGTCAAGTGTATATCAGCAAAAAGCCCAGTGTCCAAGGAAGCATTATCGTTATTTATGCGGGACTCCTAACAACATCGTCCAAACTATTGGAGTCTGGGTTATCATTTCTGGAGGTTTCCCGATCTACTACTCAATTGACCAGGAATGTTAAATAGCGTAAATTGACATGGTAGCTTTTTATTTTATACTTTCTATGCACAGGGTTGCAGTTTTTTAATCCTATATAGTTGTAGGTACTTTAGGTAAATTGGTAAGAGGCTGGCCCTCTTAAGCTCGTTCTCTGAAAATGATCGCGATCATATAAGACACATCTCCACAATATGCGAGCAATATCTCCATAACAGGCGAGTTTATAAAAAATCATCTCTTTGTTCACCGCCTTACCATTTTTAAAACAAATTACTCAGAACTTCTATCTTTTTTCGCTTTATAAGCTCACACAAAGACCACAAACAATACAAAAACATTGTGTTATTAAAATATAGTCTCTGTTTAAGCTAGGTCCTTATGGCGCACACCGCAGGGACTCACAATGGACATTGAAAAGGGATGACCGCTGTATGACTTATCCTAAGGTCCAAACTGCGAGTAAATGTCACGTCGGCGACCTTAGGTAAAGTTTCCGATGAAATAAATTCACAACTTATAAAAATTGCCGCGCGAAACTAATAAGAAATACTGAAAGATACGGACACCAATTGTTATTTGTTGTTCAGGGACCTCCGAGGATACCTAAACGTGTATAAGACACGTGAGTTTGATAACGGAGCTTTTTAGAAATTAAATATAATGTTTACAATTTAGTGGCAGCTGTTGGAAGCTGAAGGCCGAAGATCGGGCTCAGTGGCGTGCCATAGGAGAGGCCTATGTCCAGCTGTGTACGGAGATAGGCTGATGAAGATGAATAACAAATAAAAAACAGATACATCAGCGGTTCATATCTCAGAAATAGGAGCACTGGTAGCCGAGTGGTATGACCGTTGGACTGCCAAGTCAAAGGTCGCAAGTTCAAAACCCGGCACGCACCAATGTCTTTTTAAATTCATGTGCGTACAATAAATCAGTTATCAGTTGCTAAAAACGGTGAAGGAAAACATCGTGAGTAAACCGGCACTCCTAAGAGATTTTTCAACGGTGTGTAAAGCCATGTCAGATGCCTACAGGCGGTTTAAACTCTGACACCAGGTTGTTCATCAACCATACGATAAGAAGATCTCAGAAATTATATTTCTGGCTTAATACGAATGACATAACATGATAATATACATGGTTTAAATACTTCTAAAAACTAAATCAAAAAGATTGGGTAAGATAGTTATGTTTTAAAAAACCGATTCAGTTTTGACTAAAATCTTACAATGTATATTAACCAAATATTTATAGGCCTTATATTTCTAAAGTGCTACAGAATTTTAAAAAACTACTTGCCAGAGGATCAAACCAGAATCATGTTGATGTCTTAGCGTAAACAGAACGATTATAAATTATTAATTTCCGCTTTCAATCATATTGAAAGCGGTTATTCATATAAGGAACCCTTCTATAGACTGAGGAGTGAGGGTGGCACCCTCTGAGAGGGACGGCCGCTGGACCTCGCGGCCCTCTTGTCCGGATTAATGTTTACACAATTCCGAAAAGCTGCAAGTTTCTGTTCGCGACAGTAAATTAATAACTAGGTACGATGGACATAATCTAACAAATATTGATCTAAATTGAAAATGGTGAGATGACTGCCTCGTTAGTATTAGATGGAAACCGCGACTGTTAAGCAAGGTCTTGAGTTCGATTCCCGAGTCGGGCAAAGTGTTATTAAGTTTTGTCCATTAGGTAATTCTCAGTAGCAGCAGGAAGTCTGGATTTGTGCCCGGATGATGGCATTAGGCTCGCCTCCTATTACATAAGGACCTATAACATAACTGTGTGAATTATACACCTCTGTCCACCCCTTCGGGAATACAGGCGTTAATGGAGATGACATCAACAAGACCATACCTAAGGACTTCAACCTGCAACCACATTGATTGCAATCATTTATAGCACACACTGCAGAGAACTGGTAGAGTCTATTTGTTCGTCTTGCCTCATTATAATGTAGGTGTCGACAAGGCTAGACTGCAGTCGTTCCGTCCTTATCCGGGGGTGCAATGGGTGCGGCATCCGGGTGCAGAGTCCCAGAGGCAAGACTGCTGCAAATGTTAATAGGTATAGCACAGCTGGTTCTTGAGATGGACCTCTTAGAGTAGGGTTAAAACCCTACTCTAATAAACGAATGTGCTTTAAAATCCTCGATTGCATCACCGTTTACCAGCTTGTGGATCACATTTTTGCAGCAAACACCAAGGAGTTCTTTGTTCAATCTGTCCTATGGCGAGACCTAAGGAAAACAGCCATATTGCAGTCATGCAATGCAGACGACCCGATTGGTGCAGTGGTTAAGCGATTGGACTACTGCGTTAAGTGTTGCAGGTCCGATTCCCGTACGGGTCATAAATTTGTGCGATCCGCAGATAATTGTCCGAAGTCTGGGTGTTTGTGGATGTGAATATTACATGTTTGTGAAACGCACCCACGACTTCGGGGTAATTCCTGGTGGGTGGCGAAGTTTTTTCTAATAGAGAATGTTTTAAACTAAACAATCAATAATAAGAATCGATAGGCATAGATTGTTCTCCCCAGAAAACTCATTCGGTTATACTTCCTCAATATATTGCATACTTCAATGTATTCACATGCAGTTTCATGTGTTGTTTGCCTCAAGTGTCCATTTTATTTTATACTACCCATTACATGCACTCATGCGCAATACTTTAAACCAAACACGGCTACTTTAATAGCAATTCGATGGCACTACTAACCTTAAAACAAGTATCGTTCAATCGAAATAACCGGGGTAATTTTTAACACATTATCCCACTTTAGAAAGGTCTCCCGTATAGTGCATTTTACAAACTTGTCTACTTGTCCAATAGCCATGTATCTGCAAATCACATATTAATAAAAGTATACTGAGTCAACCAACATTTATTCCTTATTTTGAACAAAATTTTAAAAGAACAATTGCTACTTATAAATTTAAATTTACGAAATTTGTTAGTTGACTTCGTATACTCGGGAGCCATAGAAATGTCCAGAGTCATCCTGTTAACTATGTTTATACCGTACTATGCTAGAGTCAATAATTATAATTAAATCGGCATTTAATTTAAATTTTAAATCATAGAGTTTACAACATAATTCAATCCGTAAGGTGTAGATGACCCATTAATTATGACCTGCAAATGTGGATGAAGCGTGCAGTGCAATTTTTATGGATCGATTCCAAAAAAAAATTACAATACTGGGGTTTCAAAAAAACGGCGCAAATTTTTTACAAGCATTGCGAGGTATAAGCTTGACATTACTTACTACTATACTAAGTAATTATTTTGCCATTAGATCAAGACATCTATTTCGCCATCTTTTTATTCAACCTAAATTGAGTTATAGGGATGTTCATGATTTTAGATCGCTTACCGCGCCCAATGATACCCGTCTTAATTCAACTGACGCATTATGTTTAAGACTTCAGCTAATTAGTTAAGTTGTGCCACAACTCCTGAAGCCCAAAACTTGACCAGGCCGGTAACAAACCCTGTCTGGATTAACCTTAGTTATTTAGAAGTCTGTAGTGTTACAGATTAAAAAAGTTTCAGATAAAATCTAGTCTTTACGGACTTTTCGGGAAAACTAAATCAAGGTTTTGCAATACATAGTTAGGTCACTTGTATAGGTGTGTTTATTTATATAGTTATGTACCTTTATGTATAGATAATATAGAGAACGTAGAGAGCCTTCACGAGTGTTGATACTGAAGTTCGTCCGGCGCACCCTGGGCGGTCAACCACGCGCCATCCTTGTTGACTGTCCAATCTCTAAACCACAACATGACCTATTTCCATTTGACAATTAATTTATGTTGATATGAGGAAGATGTGTTTATATCATCACATTCGTATCCTCCAATAGGGCACTGAGAAGCTTACTTTTGATAGCAATTTTTTTCCAATGTTTTACCAAATTTTCACCTACTAGTGCGGACAGAATAATCCTAATAGGGTCGAGTCGAGCTTATAATATCCTAAAGATTAAGCAAAGGTGACACTGTTACCCTCGCATACTTTATCAACAAATGTACCGACTTTGATCCATTGTGACGACCCGATTTGCGAAATGGCTAAGTTACTGCTGAGCTTGGGGTTGGATCCCCGAACGGGACAAATATTTGTGATCCAAAGATGTTGATCCCAAGTCTACTGTTTGTGCATGTGATAATTCAAATCTATAAAATGCATATGACACAACTTCATGTATCACTCAATTCTATCACTATATCTTTCAACTTCGTATTCTTTTTCCAGTGCCTCACAATCTGGTTACGTCTTGCAATTCTATCACTCCATTTGTCGCATTATCTGTGACGTAGATATATAATTAGATGACATCCGCGGGTCTTGGTGCGCATTTCAGCGCATTGAGCGGCAGACAGGGGCTTGGCAGCAGACGCGGTTAGACCTAAAAGGCGTCCCTTATTTACTGGCAGGTATATAAGCGGTATGTACCCGGGAGCTGAACGTAGAGACGCGGCTAGGGATGGGAAGGAATAGGCTATATCGATGTCGATAGGAAATGGCCAGATTGCGCTTGAAAATCTTAAAATATTAGTCATATTTTATTCAATGTATTTGAAAAAAAAAAAGGGGGCTTATGTGTTTGTTGCCCACATAAAAAGTTCCAGAAATAGAGATTATGCCCGTTTCCTTTAACACTAAGTGATGTGTTAACGTAATGACTAAACTTCAACCTTTATAGGAGGGACCTGCTAAGAAATCTTTAGACTAAATCCGCCAGCCCTTGGTCATCAGTGAACAATTTTTTGCCTTAGGCCATTCCAATGTTTAACGGTCATTACTTCCTGAAAATACTTAAATTACATTATACAATCGACACCATCCCATCACTAGGGGGCAGCGTCGTCGGCGAGTGTGCGCGTCGATAAATTCCGAACGCGTTGTCAATCGGCCGCGGCAGCGCTCAGGAATTAACAGCGCTGCGCTGTCAAGGCGGCCGCGACTCCCCGCGACCCATGCCTCACTGACAGGGCTGTGCGGACTGCAGAGTTTTTATGCCAGGCATCCTTTTGAATTTGGAATATTTTATTGTTTTATTTCGAGCCAGTGTCAGCCACTTATGATTTGATTGTAAGATCTGAGTAAGATCTTTTTCGTTTTTAGGAATTTTGTTTTGACGATTTTATCCAACTTCATAATTTATTACAAACAGGTTCTTTATTGGAAATTTGTACCCCCTTACTTATAAAAATTGTCATTGTTGAACAATCGGTTAAATTAAGCTTGTCACTTTCGTTTGCATGTCAAAAAATAGAGATGGCAATAAACTTAACAAGTGGTTATCTTAAAACACATGTTAGCATCGTTTATAAGTAAGAGGGTTAGTGTTTAAGATTGTTAGTAACGCAATTACGCAACTAAATGATCGTCGGTAAATTCTGCTACAAAAAGTACAAGTTGGTATTATACGAAGAAATAGTTTACGCAATGTATTCTGTTTTCGCCATGACCTGTATCTCTTTCAGGGCTGCGCTAAGTTTGCTATGTAACAATTCGATAATTGTTTAATTAAATGTCTTATTCATACCCTACTACATATCCCTCTGATGTCATAAAGTGTGGCCTGATGAGACCTCACGATGATCAAGCACTGGGTAAAATATTTTATTCATTGTTATATGTGGTAAAATTCTAAATGACTTAGGCAAAACTGATTTGATTCAATCCACTTCATAAACATTAATTAAATGATTGAGGCTCTACTAATTAAGTCCATAATAATCTTTTTGATCGTACTATGTATGTTACAAATTAAAAACTTTAAACCTAAAAAGGTTAGGTATTATTTAAAAAATCGGTCATCAAAATGTGCACTGTACACAAAATATCCGAGGCGCGTGGTCAAACGGTCGCGGGCACGCACTGAGAGTAACGAAATTAAGCTCGCCCCCCGGCTGTGCACGCATGTGGGAAATAGGGTTCCGCGGTGCATCTGGAGCTACATCACCACATGTTACTAAGCTTTTTCCATTTTGATCGTCAAAATTATTTTTGTAGTGCAATGAAATTGTTTTTAATCGAGGTCAGGAAATATTTTAGCCTATGACACGGAAAAAGGAAACACTGTCAAATTTATAAGGGTGGATCCAGTAAGTAGAGCGACAATAATACATTTTAATCTTTAAAAAAATTACACATATTGACCCATAATTTCGGTATACATACATACCAAAATGCTACGCCCCGGATATCTCGATCTATAATAACATTCATGGATTTTGACATAAACTCCAACACATCTTATCAGGCTGCCACTAAACTTCAAACCTCAAATGCAAAAACAACGTTTAATTTTTAAAAAGCAAACAAAAATATAATAATGACTTTTGACAACCCTGTTCATATTGCGCGTGTACTAGTCATGTGAGTTACCTCGGGTGGGTGCGGGCAATGTGGATGACTGAACCGCCCGCTCTCACCCGCTCGCTACCTTACACTCCAGCGGCCATCACTGATGATGAGAAAAACATACATACGTACTGATGAACACATTACCCTTCTTTGCATCGCGCAGTCGGGTAAAAAGGGATGTCGCCCACTCCACGGCTTGATAATGACTTCGAGTAGTCATCCGTCATTGATTCTGTACAACAGCACAATCAATGGGTAGGTTATTATTGATGTTACAGTTAAGATCACCCTCTGTTACTTAGGAAAAGACATAATTACAGGAATGTTGGTATCACATGCACAGAAAAATACACTATGCATCAAAGGAAAACTATGTAGGTAGTTACAGTGTATTTTAGGTGTGATTTGCTTTTAAAATGTTCCATTTTCTTTGTATTTCAGAATGAATTATATTTTGTTTTGGGTTTGTTGTGACCAGGCTACGGGTGGAAGCGGGTCGTTTGGCATACTGATAACCTGGTGTCCATATACCCTATAGATTTGTAGTTTGAATCATCATTTTTCTGTCAAGCATTTCTTCTTGTTGGCCTAAGTTTTCTTTATTAACTTACCTTGAAACTTAAATCGTTCTACTAGACAGGTTTCTCTATTTTTACGTTGCTCAAAGGGTGCCATAATCGCGGTATTTCCAAATAATAATTGTTGATTTTGCATGATGATATTATGGGTGCCTAATTTTCAATAACAAGGAAATTCTTAAAGTGCTAAGTGCCAATTCTTTAATAGTTAATGAATAAAAATTAAAGATCACTTTTGTAAGACCATTTGTTTAAACCTAACAGTTTTGTACTGAATTATTTTTCCTTAGAACAGGGATGAGACACCACAGTTTCTCATCACATACCCAAAACACAAGTCACAAAACGCGCCGTAAATACGCTCAAAGTCCAGCTATAGAATATTCTAGCAGCAAGTCGATAGATAAACATTTCATTCGATATTCCAAGGAGACTTGAGTATCCGATAGGTATAAAAAACGTTCGCCCTTCCGACTCGCGACGTTAACGGCGGCAACTTTCATCGTGATGCGTTGTCCCGCCGAGTATCGACACACAAACGTACTCTCACTTTTTATGTTGTGTATTTATGAAACTATATTGACATAATAATATAGGTGGAGGTGGAGTACCTACAGCTTCTGTTATTTGTTCAAAATAGTTCGATGAAAATAATGATAGTTATGAACACGAAGAGTTTTTTGGTCGTATCCTATTAAAGGAAAGAACAGAACTGGTTAACTCTCCTACAGGTTATTAAGTTACCACTTATACGTTTAAAGCGTTCCCAATAATTAAAATTAAATCTTTATCGTGTAATATAATGCGAAAATCTTTTGGTGTCAACCTAATATTTCAATAATACTAGCAATAGTTTCAAGTTTCAATCGAAAGAATCGGCAAACAAAACAATAGTGAAACCTAAGTTTAAGGAAAATTAAGAAATTTCCTTACACAAATCCGCGAGCAATTCCTGTTAAAAACATAAATAAAAAAAACGTGTAAAATAAAGTCCTTAAAGTGAACGCGACGCTAAACACGGGGAACAAACGGGCGGTGTATTTTCCCGCGCGCCCGCCATGCGCCATGTCGCGCGGGAATTGGAGCGCGGACTCGCTCTCTCGTAAGTCTTTGTGTGAAAATACGTACGCGGGCGAAGACGGGCGCGAATATACTATCAAAGCGTTTTACTATTTAATTTGGCGCTTTTATGCTTGCGTACTTCTTATGTTATTGATAAAAAGTTTTCTGAGGTTAGAATAAGAATTTAATACTGGAAAGAAGATTGTAGTTAAAGTGCAGAGTATAATGCGGTGAATTAAAAATAACACCACATCAAATTTTCTTTTTTGTACTTTGCTAATATTAAGTTAATTGTCTCTTTAGATTAGAACTCAAAGCGCTTTATAAACAATAAAATAAGTTATACAATAGTTTTCACCAGCCAAAATAGATAACTACGAAAACAAATCTATTGGATAATAGATTAGAAATCCGAATCCTAATCGCTTAATAATTAACTTTAATTCACCATCTAAACAGTTCTAATATTGGCAGACCCTCGCAGAATCGCGGTCCACCAAAATAAACGTATCAAATTCATTAATTATTCATTGCGATTTGTATTCAACTATCTCTATACACAATTAGGCACAAAGCTTTTCCCTTATTTCTGAACGTGTGCTTTGCTTGCGACGAGGGGGGCAGCGGGGCGGAGGGGGAGGGTCGCGTAGCCATTAGCACGACGGCGTCGTCGGCGACCGTTCGCGGACAAAATTAACTTTGCTATTGTTTTGACTCTTGTTGCATTGGAATAAAGTGTGTTATTGTTCGTTTTGCGGGTAGTTGTAGTTTGTCTAGGCGTGCATAATTTACGCGCGGCCGATAGACGGTCGCGATTGTTATTACGCGTGCGGATATTGGATTTGGCGGGAACGCAGCGCGCCGGTGGCGCTCTGTCGCAAGATAATGCCGGGGGCCACGCTCCGATGCTGCTTCGACGAGTACTTTACAATCGACCCAGATGGGGCTTGCCAAATAAATTACCAATAATTTTCTGAACGAAATTTATGTAATAACATACTGAATCATGTTCACAGGGAACCTTGCCGAACAGTTGCGATCATTAGCAAGATTTCTTATAAGTTGTTATTGTGAACGCTTGGCGGATCTTCGCGTTTCACTGATTCCCGTTAAAATCGTCGATAGTTATCATGTAAATGACTGACTTCTTGGTATGTCAATTGTTTTGGTATAGTTACAGGATTGGTATTGACGAGGTGCACGCATTATGTTATTATTTCTGTTAATTGGTTGTTCGAGCTTGACTCCGTAAGAATACATGGAGAACTGCACCTCCAACCGGGAGGTATGGAGGAAGGAAAGGGAGGGCTTTGCCCTGCAGTGGAACGATCAAGGCAAAAATAATCATAATAATATTGGTTGTTACGGAACGGGATGTTATGAAGTCTTGTAACGAGGCAACAACCTTTTTTAAGTGTAGGCCTAAACCAACTTCATGAGAAGTAACAAAAGTCATCGTAGACTTGGACGTGTCTCGTATGACTCTCGGATCGTGCTTGGAAATCTCTGATTAGTTGTATTGAAGCATGTTTAATCCAATATTAACCCAGTAGGTACATATAAACTGACGTCGCACCCATCTTGCCTTCTGTTATTGCAGAATAGCATATGCACGTCACGCTCCCTTCACGCGTCCTTTGGAGGTAAGTACACTGTGAAGGCTTAAAGCTCGCAATAGTGAATAAATAATGAGCGATGACAGGTTTCTTGGTGGAAAACATCGATAAAAACCCTTTCAATAGATGCGAACGACTTGATCGAAAAGTGCTTCGTATTTTGAACCTTTATTTCCAAACCGTCGAACAGAAAACTTTGGCAAACATTTAATTATGTCTGCGCGCCTGTATACCTTGAAAACGAAGGTAAGGTACTAAAGGACTGCAGTACACAGTTCTAAAATAGTACTCTAGGATATCAAAGAAATTATAGGGGACGTCACGACGAGTCACAAAGTCATACCTTTTGTACGTAAATCTAAGTAACGAACTTCTGAGCTAGCACGCCAAGTTTCACAAAGTTGTATAATGTATAGTGCTAATAAAACACTGAACTCATATTTCTAAGTAGACTAATAATTGCATAGCAAGGACCTAATCAATCTAATAACAATACCAGGGCAGCCCTAACCTTAGCGCGGATCTATAAGAGGCATACGATTGTGTTTGAGCGCGCTCCGGGGCTACCTAAGCGAGCATTAGCGAAGGACGCGTAGGTTATACAGACCGTCCAACGAAAACGGATCCCTGATGTCGCATCTACCCCGTCTTACACGACGAGAAACACAGAGCTCCGCGAAAATTGGTCATGCTACGTAATTTACGCGCGAGCGGTCACCGCCGGTGGTGATTACACTCGCTTGTTGGCGTATTGGTCGAAGCTGGTAACCCGGCCGATTGCGAAATCTTGCTGTACAACTCTATTTGCGAATGTGTTCGGACGTTTGGATTTGGTTGGATTCGCAAATGTTTGGCTGGTTGGGTCCAACGTCGTGGGTAAGTCATTAAGGTGGCGTGTGCATGTCGGGACGTTGACTACCGCCCGAGGGTGGAGACTGTTCGTGCTAGCCGGCGACGGGTGCGTTAACTTAATTATATACCTAGCCACCCCACGGCTCTGCCCGTCAATATATTTTATCTCGCACAACGCGGGCCAACTTTAAAGAATGACCCATCACTAATGATTGCGGGACATACAATCTCAGAACTCGATCATACTAATGTACTTCCGATCATGCAACAGTAGAAATATGTTTTAATATATGACAGGACGTTTTTTCAATATTATAGGTATTATATGCCTGATTGATAAAATCACAAAAGAGGAAGTTATTGTTTTAAAAATCCATACATTAGTTGTTAAACGCAAATATTAAATTTTCAGCTCAAACTTTGGATGATACCGCGAAGTTTTAATTACAGCGTTCACAAGCCTTAAATTTTATAGTGTTAGGCATATGTAGTTGAAATTGTTTCTACGAAATATGATGTGAACTATGCGTCTATGGAAACGAAATATGATTAAAGCATATACTATGGATACGTTTAGCTATAGGTATATATTATGTATTTTGGAAGGCTTCGCGTATTTTCGCCGCTGCTCATTTACTATATAAGCTCGTATAAATGGCCGGAGTCAGGTGGCACATCGCGTGTGCGACCGGCGCGGCGGGGGACGCCGGTGGAGCGCGGCCTCAAAATCCACCCCCTATCCGCCTCGAAAACCTTTAGAGAAACGTGCAGGGACTTTTGGGTCGCGCGACCCGCGAAATTCCATTTAAAGATGTCGGGATAATTTAGCGCTGACGAGGCGGAGGCCAAATTGACGCGCCCCCGGGGCGGCCGTGTCGTCGCGCACTGTATCGATCACGCTTTTTTTATAAGGATCACCTCGAGGGATGGTTCGAGTGCACGTAAACAACCCTCATCCATTTTCCCAAATGTCGCGACTGTCGAAAGATCTTGGCTTGCAAAAATGTTCGTTTCGACCCCGTCCCACGTTAGGGCGCCATTTAGTCACGCCCCACTCGTAGTAAGTTCTAGATAAATATTTACAGATACGTATTTCGGGTCTCTAAATGTTTCTAATAAAACATCACACGCTAAACGTAGTTCTACATTATTCATTGAATCATTTTTAACGCAGTCTTGTTATTGCCACCCAACGCGGGACTAAAATATCGGCGCTTAGTCTGGTTAATAATGTCATTTAATCGATGTGCGTAGGCATGTTGCGGCGAGATGAACGAGCCTTCAATCAGACCATGCATTACATAAAACGGGCACGTCCTCATTGTCTCGGGGATCGGCGACGACCTCACTTCGCAAAACCAAAGATTTATATTTTTCTCTTTGATATTTTTATCACTTTCTCGTTTCGTTTCACTTATTTATGGCTACTTCAAAGGGCCCGAAGGTTTTGCACTTTTTACGCAGTGTGATAAAAAGAAATATTTTTAATATTAAAAACAACAAATCAGCTTTAAATGTGGGTATTACTTAAGTATGCACGAATACTTTTCAAGTCACCCTTCTAACACGCATTAGGTTGTGTGAGGTTGGCCAGTCGATTCTTACCCTTATTCATGAAACCTTGACACTTATAAACGCTCGATAATTCACACCTGTCAATGTCATTCCCATTTCAATAAATTATGTCTATAGGTACACGGTAAAAAAGTATTTTTATTTTAGGTTGTATTCCTTTTCTACTTAGCTGAGACCTAAATTCGGAATATAAAATGAAATTATTAGTTAATCGATGTTTAAGTTGACAGTGACATAATAATATGAATACTGCTAATACTTGAACATATACCCCCTTACTTATAAAAATTGTCAATGTTGAACAATCGGTTAAATTATACCTGCCACTGTCGTTTGCATGTCAAAAAATAGAGATGCCAATAGACTTGACAAGTGGTTATCTTAAAACACATGTTAGCATCGTTTATAAGTAAGAGGGTTAATATACCTAACAACATACAAAGGACTGTCTCTTTAGCAATTGTGATCTCATACGTCTTATTTTATGATCCCATAACTTTCCAATCACCATCTTAATAGCTCTCAAAATACATAAGTCAGCTTACAGCGTGAGCAAAGAAGTAATTAAGTCCACCCTTTTTTAGGGATACTAAAATTAGGTTTCAGGATCTATTGAAACTTATTATCCGTAAAATATAATCGAGTACTTTTATAATTAGTTCGATCTCGTAACAACTATACCTACCTAGAAACGGAATTGTTTAGTATTCAAAATTTTCCGAAAGAGTGAACACTTCCCAACCATGTCATTGATGATACGGAATTTATTTGTGTTAATCCGGCTGATGATGATCATGATGAACCCGGGATTGATCCGAAGGTGCTACATATAGCTATTACCTATGGTCCAGAATGTCTTAGGTGTTAATCTGGGACTAATCCTGAGATAATATTAATAAGAATAAGATGCTAAATATAACTAGTAACGCAAATAACCGGGATACTATAATATATGTTATTCCAAATAAATCGGCTACTACTGACAAAATCATAACGATTTTTGAGTTCCCACGTGCCCTGTCCGCGGGGAGGCGTGATTAACAGTTAATTGGGAGGGTCGAGGAGTGCCCTTCGTAATATGTGGGTAGTCGTACTTATACGTAGAGTTTTTACGAGGCAATCTTACTCGCGCAGTGCGTGGATGTTCTTTTTTACATCGCCGTAGGCGGCTGGGCACGCGACACAAAGATTATGACGCAGATTCGACGCTTTGTAATCGAGGTATATTTTCCTAATTTGTTTTTTTCTGAACATTTTTTCTTAAAATATTTAACTCCTTACGGCAGTTCTGACGTCTTTTTTATTAAGTTGTTTTTTTGTTGCATCCAGAACTAAAACGTATCTTTTTCTTTAATATTGCGACTACATTTGTTAGGAATGTAAAGTTTAATCTTATTGAAGAATTTATCATAATTTTGAAGTACCTACCTAGAAGACCTAGAGCGTAATAAAATGGTCCAAAATACGGGCATCTAAAAGACACATGGGCGAGAGTATCCCACGTGTGATGTGATTGCCAAAAATCACCGAGACGTTTAAAACATCTCTATTTTATTCTTAATGTTAGTTCAATCTCAGCACGTTTATTAGCTTAGTTAGCGAGCTCAACAGGGATGCTACCAGAGTGCCACAAATAAGCAAATTAGTTGTCGATATAGCGTGACTTAGAAGCTGCATACTGAATCATTCACAAACGAGCTCATGTAAAAGAAAATCCAATTCCGCCCTCACCCAGAAATTACACCAAATAATCTTTGACGAGCATCGGCTAGGGGGTGAAAGGGGAGGGTCGCGAGGGGTTTTAATTAGAGCGCGGACGCGGCATCGGGCCGCACCCGATGTCCTGCCTGACCGATACACAACTGTGTTTGTTCTGTGTACCTCTGTGTACTCCTTTGTCTTGCGCTTGCTTTGTTTTAGACCAGCCTAAAGCCTCTTACAAGACGCCTGACGGAGACAAGACATGATACTATTGGGCCGTAGGTAGACTAATGTTGCTTGTTATTAAGCGGGAATATCTTAGGGCATTGTGCTTAGACTTTGAGCTTTTGAAACGTGATCTGATTTGATTCGATGCCATATATATTGAGATATTCCTGTAATTAACAAGATTAGCAACTGTATGGAGGATTATGTTAACAGTCACGTATAAACATCTCGGTAAGGTCCAAACAACGTTACATACAGGGCTCTTTTTTGTCAAATGCTTGGTTTGCACCACGTACCGATTTCTTATTATTTCGATTTTCAAGTGAACGCATACTGCACCCTGGACAATCAGAGCTACGAATACGCTAACTGTGTTTTTTTTTAAGGTATCCATTCATCCATTTTGAAACTTTTAATAATAAAAGATGTTGTTATTCTTAAAAAAATCCTAATACTCTTTCTAATATTATCTATCCTTGAAATAAAACTATTTTTACGGATTTTATCGCGGTTTTAATTTTGTTTTTTGGTCCCGACGTTTCGAATCCTTTACAGCATTCATGGTCACGGGCAGACTGAGGTGTTAAACGTCTAATTTGAACAATTACTATCAACTACCTTACATTTTTAGTTATTATTTACAATCCGATTCACGCAAAATGAGCTCACTGTGTCATTCGGTCTTGCAGTTTTACGCTTGGAATTAACTTTAATAGAATCTATGATGGGATTCCAAGCAGGTGGTATGTCCCAGCCATCTTCTCTATTGAAATTGGGGTGTTTCTTAATTTCAATAGCCTCGCGTATCATCCTAGGAAGGAATCGATTTTCTTTGGCAAGGATCTGTGGTTTATCAAATCTGATGTAATGGTTGGCTTGGTCAAGCGTATGGTCACAAATTGCAGACTTCCTGGCACGGCGGTGTTTAATATCGGCGATATGTTCTTTTACGCGGGTCCCTATGTTTCTTTTTGTTTGGCCTATGTAAGAGAGACCACAATCACAATCGAGCTTGTATACGCCTGCATCTTGTAAGGGTATGTGGCACTTGACAGGTGGTAGAAACTGGCTAATAGTCAAGTGCCACATACCCTTACAAGATGCAGGCGTATACAAGCTCGATTGTGATTGTGGTCTCTCTTACATAGGCCAAACAAAAAGAAACATAGGGACCCGCGTAAAAGAACATATCGCCGATATTAAACACCGCCGTGCCAGGAAGTCTGCAATTTGTGACCATACGCTTGACCAAGCCAACCATTACATCAGATTTGATAAACCACAGATCCTTGCCAAAGAAAATCGATTCCTTCCTAGGATGATACGCGAGGCTATTGAAATTAAGAAACACCCCAATTTCAATAGAGAAGATGGCTGGGACATACCACCTGCTTGGAATCCCATCATAGATTCTATTAAAGTTAATTCCAAGCGTAAAACTGCAAGACCGAATGACACAGTGAGCTCATTTTGCGTGAATCGGATTGTAAATAATAACTAAAAATGTAAGGTAGTTGATAGTAATTGTTCAAATTAGACGTTTAACACCTCAGTCTGCCCGTGACCATGAATGCTGTAAAGGATTCGAAACGTCGGGACCAAAAAACAAAATTAAAACCGCGATAAAATCCGTAAAAATAGTTTTATTTCAATGACTAATATTCGCGTAAGTGATAGAAATCATTATTATCTATCCTGCGAAACTTCGAATCACTTATTTTGAAAGACTAAGATCAACAAATAAAACTATACTCATAAAGTCAACTTTCTTTCCGCCATCCTTTCAATTCGTCCTCGAAACATAATGACCTAAATACGGCGCTTGTTTTCCTCGGAATATTTTGCTAACCAGACGCAATGGTTTTCGGATACCGGTGTTCCATATTGCGTTATCTCGCCGGCCTATATAATGGGTATGGGCGCAGAATAATATGTTACAGAAGGTTCATTATCAGAATATAAGATTAAAATAATAAATTATGCATATCCCATTGCAAGGCAAAACTTCACTAGTCAGTAGTAGTCAGTGTCTTAGAATAAATAACTTTGAAACGTTTACAAAAAGCTAAGAACATTCATATTTAGGCTGAATTTAAGCCCGCTATCTGTGTCAGTTTGCTATAATAACCTCCTATGAGCCTATCACTATCACCACTCAACATACAAGCTGAAATGGAACACCATCATCAATTTCTCATCAGTAAAGATACATAAATTTTGTCAATTTTTCAAAAAAAAACATCAATTTGTTTGTTCGTTTGCCTGATTGGTTTAAAAACTGGTACTTCTACACGTGCCTTTACAGTAGGTTATGTACCGTATATTATGGCTCGGTGCCGTCAGCTGTGAGCCGGTGCACTGCCAGCGTCTCCCCCGCCCCCCTCCCCCCTCCGGAGCCGTCCATTCCTCAAGCTCCGCAGAGCGTCACTAAGGGAACGGTCCAAGGTAGTGTACCTACCTACCGGTACCTACTCGAAGCCGATGGTACGCTCGGTAAACAGTTTCGGAGCGTAAACTTTTTAATTAATTCAGGTTTAAGTTGCGACCTGCCTACCGAATTTTTACCTCGATTTAATTCTGATTGTAACGGGTACTTCTGTGTTTTGTGTGATGACGACACGGGTGATGACATGATTGGCGCAGTAGCTAGGTGGATACTGCTCTACGAGTTGCGGGTTCAATCAATACAGATATTTGTATCGACACACTTTTCGCTTATTTTATGTCTTTGAAATGCATTCAAGATACAGGAAAACTGTGAATTTCGTTGAGAATTATAAAAGACTCTTGTTTTTTTACTGTCCCTAACTGCCTATTACCTAAATAATTCACAATTTTCATAGTCGCAACACACGCATGAAATTAACTCAAAATACTCACTACCTAATTAATTCCCTACTATTAGCTCCTAACAAAATACAACCGTTCAATACTCGTGTATTCAACTCGAATACATTTTAGCTCCATTTGCGTAACCCTCCCGTTGCGCGACCCGTTTAAAGATTCACAGCACCGCGGGCGTGGGGTCCTTTCGACCGCTTTGAAGATATTCACCTTCATTAACGCGGGGTACGACTGACCCGCGGCGCCGTCCTTGATTCCCGGAGTTTAATTTGTGAGTTGCGCTTGTTACGTCGTTTTGCTTACCGTAGCTACTGGCTATAGTAATTAAGTTGGCGAGTTGTGTCTCAGATTTCGGTGTAGCAGTTTAGTGTTTGATTTTACTGACCTATAGACTAATTGTTTCCCGCAATTTTGCTTTCTTCTTGTGCGAACTTGACGAAAGCTTTTGCGGTTTTTGCGTTTAAAATATATACCGCTCACAATAGCCTACTAAAGGCGAGTGAGAATCATCCAAATTCAATAGATACAAATTGTTCAACCAGTAAGTTAAAATAAATATTTTACAATAACTCCTGTATGCTGCGTGTGTTTTATAGATATAAAATGTCACACACACAAACGCATATATTGTCCAATGATGGTAACAAAAATAATTTGCTGTTTAAAGTTAGCTTACTAAATAGTTTTGCAATCTAAAAAAGTCGCTTTAAATTCCCGTTTAAAACAAATATTGTTCTAACCGAAATATATTAAACTTACTCATGACGTAAAAGAAACCCCGATTGAGGTGGAAATGCTTTTTCATAAAAAAACATGGATTTGAAGCGGAGCTAGCGCCGGCAGCGGTCAACGCCGGAACTAAACGTTTCTTTTCGTCCCGTCCGGTCCAATTAATTATTTCATTCCGGTAACTGTGTAGCTGTCGCACTTATACGTAAAGCCTGTACCATACGGAAGTGTTAAAAAGCGACGAAACTCCGAAAACGTGACGTTCATCGTTTACGTCAACTAAACTTAGAATGATTAGATTTTGTCTATGTTTTGACTATTTTTCACCTAGTTCACTTAGAGAACTTGTGCAGGCAAAATTTTTTTTACTGACTTCAAATTTAAAATATATGTGTCTAGATAGGTTTTTTGGGTATTTTTTTGTTTATGAAATAGGTATCTGTCACATTTATTGACGTCTACATTTTCACGTCTGAGAATTATACCGATTTCGGAATTAAGTATTGACAGGAGAAAGACAAAGCAACTTGCATTCCAAGAAACAGCAGAAAAGTTTACCAGCCTAAAAAGTCGCGGACGGATGCAATTTTCATTTTACTGCTCTGTAACATCAACATGAACCCGAATACAAGTGTAAAAAAAAATTCAAATCGGTTCATAAATGACTGAGTTCTGACGGAACATACATAAAAAAAAAGATCCCGACGAATTGAGAACCTCCTCCTTTTTTTTGAAGTCGGTTAAAAAAACCGCAAACAGAGTCACAACACTACGACACATCTCAAGTCAGCACGAGCGGCAGCTACGTCAGCGCTCCCCACATTTGTATCAAGTGCACAAATAAAGAAGAAAACAAGTTAGATGGAGTGGTGCCGGACCGCGTTCGCGACTAATTAACCCTCCCAAAGAGGGGGACGCCGGCGAGGGTGGGGGTTAAAAAATATGCGGCGCCCATGGGACTATGCGACGCCTCCAAGAATTTCCACTTTCAAGCTGCAGCTGGGTTTTCAGAAAGCTTTTTTTCTCGTTTTTGTTTTTAGGATCATATAGACTTCGATATTCTGTAAAGTTCTAAAAAGGCTTTATAACTTTAAGGTTAAATCAATGGAGTATGTTTAGTTTTACTTGCGTGATCTATAGACACCTTAAAATACTTATGTAGTTACGTGTAGTCAAATTTTAGTACATAATAATATGAGTGTCTTTCTCTCCCAAAATTTTACCTTTCAGACTGCAACAAGGTTTGCAGAAAGCTTCGATTTTTCGTTTTAAGATCATATAGAGCTGGAAATACTGGTATATTATTAGGTAAAGTCAGAATTCTCTTTGTCTTATAATATTCTGATAAATATTGATCAAAAACACAAAGGTCGGTAGTACAGTCAGCAACATAAGTAGCTTAACATGTTAAGAAACCTTATGTCAAATAATTAAAAGAAATAAACATCAATTCAAGTTATTGTTTAAAATTATAGGAGCGTCTAAATGATGATCTGTGAATATTTAAGATTTTTTTACTACATAAGAAGTACTTCTTCAATTAATGGTTTGTTAAAAATGTTAAATATTCAGCTACTTATGTTGCTGACTGTACATTTACTTACTATCACACCTGTAACCCTCAAAGGTAAATAGATATAATTTTATCTATACTTATAATAAAACTGTAGAGAGGTCAATTCTGTACATTGAATATATATTCAAAATTATTATTGGAGGATAACTGGTGATCGATACTGATGCCAAAAATGCAATTAGTAAATTTTTTGTCGGTCTGTCTGTCTGTCTGTCTGTCTGTCTGTATGTGCACGCATGGGTCAAAAACTACTGAAGGGATTTTAACCAAACTTGGTACGATTGTAGTCCATACGTCTGGGCAGGTTATAGGCTATATAACATAACGCTAAAACACATAGGAGCTGAGCAGTAACGATAAATTTGAAGCAAGTCGGATGAAAATGCGCTTTCGAGCTCTTATCCTCGCATACGTCGATCATACACCAAAAGTATGTATTACAAAAATGATGGTCTCTAAAAGATCTACAAAAAAGTCCTCAATAGTATATATCTATCTTTTATAAATTAGCCACAATAACGTGTTTAATCGTTAGGCACTTCTTCAAGTGTATTAGTAAAATATATAAATATATTGTATTTCACATAGATATATCGTTATCAAACTCCAATATTCCAAAAGTACACTTTAATATCTATTTTATAAAAAAAAAGAAATCGGTATATAAGATATAGATGAAATAAAACTTCCAAATCTCGCCGCGCCAGTATGGGTACGGCGGCATAAATGGTTTTTCTTTTTTAAAATTGAATGTACAGACACGGGTCGTTTACGATTTTATTATATGTATAGATATAGATTTTTTCTCATTACGTCATAGACAATTGTAATTCTTGCAGCAAGTAACACATGCGGTTCTTCGGAACTTATTTCTGTCAAAGTAATTTAACGACTTCTAGCTAAAAGGCATCCTTCAGCTGTAACATCATTGAGGCGGACATTCTAGCAGCAAGATAGATTTTCTATTCTGTGTATAACGATTTCGGCTGAGTGTACAGCCTTATGCTTCGCCATGACCATCAACATCAACCATTACCATTGACTCACGCAGTCTTAAAGTAGCCTTTAATCTTACGAATACTTAGCTGCTTCTTACACGCACACACAATCGTACGACGCTTACTCTTAAGTCACGAGTTCTCTATAAATTTTGTCTGTTGAAATACTGATACATTGGGATCTACACCAAACCTAGCGAAATTGTGGGAGTAGGTACAATATGTGCACCTCTGCCTACGCCTTCTCGGAATACAAGCGTGTCGTTGTCGTATGTTTTATAACAATATTTTTTATAAGAGTCAACTGCAATGATTCCCTATTTTAACTTAATTACGAATAAACCGACACATAGACAAAATATCCAAAATAATAGAAATGGGTTGTATTGTATAGGTTTCTAAAACGTCGCCCCACACTAGGAATTTCTCCTGTATCGTGGATGCGTTTCACAAACTTGAAATTTCACTTACACAAACACCCAGACTCAGGACAAACATCTACGGATCACACTTTTTTTGCGGGAATCGAACCCACAACCAATCTCTTAGCCACTGCGCCAATCAGGTCGTCACGGTTGTCTTTTATCCTTGGTATTTTTTTTTCTACAGTAGTTTCAATGTACAGGAACTCAGAAACGCACAAAACGGATTTATTTATGTTCTCTTCTTCAGTTATATATTATTTTCAATAGACTTTCTGTAACTTCCGTAATTACCGTTCAATTTTTGCGGTTTTTTTTAAATACCGGAAAATATTCTTAGTTAAATAAGTGGTTTAAAGATTTTTAACCTACTTAAAAAAGCCTGCCTGGTAGGTATTTTTTTCTGTTAAAAGTTCAATTTACTACTGGTGTTTTATCCGAAATACACGCGGACTAAGTCGCGGGCAACAGCTATACATGTAATAAAATAGTACGGCATGGCGTAAAATCTACTAAATCGAATTCGCTCAATGTTAGCTAATGCTAATATATTAAAAACAATTTAAAAATACTTTTGCTGTTTCCGAATTTCCACGCGGACGGAGTCGCGGGCACATCTAGTCTGTAATAAGAGGAGGTATTTACACCCACTCATTGCTCATCACAAGCCTCATGTTATCATGTTATGTCATGTATATGCTATATTCAACGCACACCCAAAACTTAATCTGACCATAAAACTAGACAGATTGTTTAGGAAACCTTTCTGCGTTACTTAATCTACAAAATTCTTGGAAAGATTTGGACTAAAATGTATAAACAAATAATAAAAAAACTACATTGTCCTCACATAAATTTATTGTATTTGTATGAACTTCAAAAGAGACCTTGACCCCTGAGTGTGTTTCGGCATTTCTTCTCAGAGGTAGTCGAATAGGAAATGTCGAAGCCATCATTAAAAAAAAAAAGAATGACGTGTAATTAAAAGTGTTTCCTGTAAACCTATTTACGAAATAAAAATCATTTATCATTAGTATACTTACCAATAACTTTGAGTAGGTACATTGATGAATGTAATGTTCATTGCCTGCTTTGCAAGGACGGCACAGTTGGAACCTCTAACAACACAATCGACGTAGCACCCTAACAAAGATTCATTCGTACAAAACGCACAAGTACGTTGCTACTGAGGGAGGGGGAGGGTACGCGGGAGCCGACATCCTCTTGAAGGAAGATGAAGGTTAAGCATCGAAGTACCTTGACTTTTACCGAAGCAAGTATACTCTCATAGGGGAAATTTTGCTCCAGGCTTTGAAAAGAAAAAAATCTTATTTTTCTTTACCATTTCCAGTTAACGCAATACAGCGTGCTCTTTTTAGGTTTTTCTTTGTCCTGCATATGGGTAGGGTATATAAGCTAGAAACAGCTTTCCACTTCTAATTCTTTTTAATTCATGGATACTTTCACCACTATATGTAAATCTACTTTAAACACACACGTTTTGACACCTATCTGATAAAGATAATCAGCTTAGGGCGAAAATTAGTCCTAAACTTTCCACCCTTAAAAAATTTGAGTCTGTAGACATGCTGAAACCTCAAAATATCTGAAAAGATTAAAAGGTATGTCAATGTATGTGAAGTGTATGAAAGGTACCTAATTTAAATATGTAGTTTCAGACGAGATCATCCCAAACTCCTCCAGAGCTTAGATCTGAACCACACGTCAGTAGTCCTTGGAACTGTTTCATCTAAAGAAGAGCACAATTAATGATCTTGCTCCCAGCATCCGCAGGCTATTTATACCCGTGTGCACGTGCCCGATCCAATATTTATAGCCGGAGGCTAGATTATGTGATCAAAGTGTGGGGAATGGGATCCTTGGTCAGTAGCCGATGTATAGCCACGTTATCCGAAAAGTTTAACTCTTTTGTTTGCCTTGGTTTTCGTTAGACACAGTGTCTATAAAACTGTTATATAACAGAAAAGAATCATATTTCGAGGTGCGAAAAAAATAATGTAATTTTAAAAATAAGTAAAAATCAAGTTCCGTCGCAGTTGGGGTACCTCTTAGATAAGACAGAGTTTCACAGAACGGTCCATTTCATTCCAAATTACATTTTTTTATTTGTTTCTTTTTATATCTTATATTACTCGCAATGTTGCAAGGATTCTAATGAACCTCCATACATCAAAATTGGTTCAGGCATTCAGAAGTTATGGCGGAATAAAGAAACGCACATACATACATACTTAAATGTACCCTGACAACATACTCATTTTTTTGGGCAGTCGTGTAAAAAGCTTGATTTGAAATTACTTAAGGCTGTAAAAGCAAATGACGAAAGTATTTTGAAGTCATATATTACACGTTTTCCAAGTGTTTGTGTACGAGATTTGTTTTTATAGTCCTCGTAAATATTCACACTAAATATCAATTCTGCAAACAACACCTTTAAGCCAAGAGAGAGTACAATTCATAAGTTTCGTCCAAGTGACGAATCTTGCTATAACAAGCATGGTCCCTCAACCTCGGTACTGAACTACCTGAAGCACCTAACGTTACACCCACAGACTCATTCGGAATCAAGTCCATGAAAGTATTAAACAAAACTTCATGGAAACCTGTTTACAAATCTAAATTATTTTATTTAGTACGTGTTTATAATAATAATATATAAATAATTTCGTCTTTAAAACGTGCGTTCATTCGTAAAATGTTCGGTCAAATATTTTCGGCTGCAGACCAATGATTAGATTACTCCAAAACGTGTGTCCACATTGTATAGGGTAAAGTGTTTAAATAGGGTAACATTGTATTGCCTCCGAATCTAATCAATTAAATAATTGAGTATCTCTCTGTCTCTCCTCGAAGTACCGTATATTGCCATCTCTCTCTATTGACCTCTACGACAATAAACATAATGGACTAATCAAAAATCAACAGGCAGGTAATACAGGAGTCAAACCAATTACAAGGTTTTGTGTGACTGAGGGATACCTAATAAACTAAAGTCTTTTTATTAATTATGTGTTAAGTAAATCAATTACTTTTTAACTGCAGATTGCAATTATATTTGCCTAATTCGTTGGTCTAGTGGTCGCTAAGCTCAACTTCTCAGCACGAGGTTCTGGGTTTGAATCCCGGGTTCAGGTAGGTTTTTCCATTAGGTAATTCTCGTTAACAGCACGGAGTCTGGATTTGTGCCCCGTTGATGACAGAAGGCTTGCCCCCTGTTACATTGGGACCTGTAACATAACTGGTGAAATGTGGGAGGCACAAATCCAGACCCAATGCTGTACTGAGAATCACCTAATGGAAAATCCCAATAACACTTTGCCATAGGATCCGAACCCAGGAACTGGTGCTCAGCAGTCACGCTTAGCTACTACTGGACCTACGAGGCAGTAGTGACAAAAGACAATCATTTTTTTTTTGTAGGCAAGGATTACTTAAGTAAATATAGATATTATGTATGCATTTCTTCGCAACGACTTTGGTAAGCGAAGTGAAGTCCATAATATGGATTATCTACAATATTTATAACTTGAAACGGATTAAAGTATTTGAATATCTATCTGTACGTACTTAGCGCAGTTACGTGACGTAGTAAAACGTAGGGGTAATGCTTTTACGAGCTAAACGTAGCCTGTATAGATAAATTCACTTGGTACGATGAAAAATAAAAATACCTAGAGAAAAACAGTGCGGGGCACAGAAAGAGAGCGTTTGTTTTTTGCGATCACAGGGTGTGAGAGTGTATCTGTTGACGATTTGTTTTAATCCCAAATAGTGTTTCTATATTATTAAAAGCCGTAAAGAAAAAACTCTAAACCCATTTTAAAGATGTTTTTTCGAAAAAAAAGTCTGTTAGATCTAAATAGGTATAAACATTTATCTTTTTAAGGTATGTGCAAAGATACGGTGTTGTATGAAAGTTCTTTTGGATCTTCTAGAAACTAAATAGTTAATAAGTTAAGTTACTTTTTTCAACCTTTTTCTTTGAAAACTTCTTGAAGTTAATTATATTACGTTCTTTATTATCACATCTTCTGATTGGACATATTCCGTTCATGTATGCGCGCGCAAAACAACAGTACTCTCGGTACCCTTTTTTGAGTGTGGCTCGTTCGATTTACGAGCGCGTTTACGATTATGTCAAGCTCTGTTAACACACCCCGCAGGTGCGCCCCTTTCGACAGATTACTTTTAATCCGACAAGAATTTTCAACTTTACAAACGTAGCATGAGTAGGTGTACGACCTTTGATAATGGAGGACCAGCGTCTTCCAAGAATTCTTGTTACTCTAGTGGGTAGTCCATTGCAAATTTTATCGGATGCTGGAGCGAATTGATGCAGCATATTTTCATGATCAGTGTACCTATGTTAGACAATTGGATCAGCAAGCAAGAACCTACTCGTCACCCAAAACTTTATTAACGTTTTACCAATATAGAACTTGTCGTGTGCCGTGTGGTATCCGGCCTAGAATTGACCACCCCCTTTCCTCCCGTGGGTGTCGTAAGAGGCGACTAAGGAAAAATTCAGAAGATGGGCAGCAGCGTCTTCTGTAACTTCACCACCAATACTGCGATCCCCAAGCCGCTTGCCAAGCGTGGGGATTATGGCAAACCCCCCCACTTAAACAGGGAGGCCTATGTTCAACAGTGGACGTCTTTGGCTGATGATGAATATAGAACTTGGAAACCCAATCATTTTCTTATTTAATTTAAGCTCCCTTTTAGGACATGGCTACGGATCTATAGCGAAGTATTTGAGGTTCCAATTTTGTACATACATACATAAAGAGACCAATTAATGAAACATAATTATCGACTCTCTACGAACCTATAACAAGAATACATTAAACCTCGCGTGACCTTGTCGCGGAGCCTTACCGGCCGGAAGCGCGGCCACCGGCTGCGCAGGCGCAGCGGACCGCGGGGTGACACGCAGCGGACGCGCCGGGGTGAAGGCCGGGAGGGGGCGGCACAGGATGTGGTCACGCACATTCGCGCGAGATCGTATCACGGCCGCCGGGGAGCGCCTCGCGCAAGCTCGCGGAGAAACCGCCGCGAGGTAATGATGGCACTAATTATTTATCGATAGGTTTTATCGATATTCTGGATTTCGATATTTTTGGCAATTGATGGTCTTGTTCGTAACGCGACAGCCGAGCCGAGACTTACATAGTGGAAACAAACGTTGTCGGTGAGGAATTTCTCTGTCGAGTCACCCTGTTGACACGCGAAGCCCACGTTGCTTTGACTTTCTTACTTTACACGTGCTCTCTGCTTACCGCTCTAATTCGCTTGCTTGCATATCTGCGAGCACTCGGGATATCGCTCTGCGATCGATAGACCCGAAATAAGACTTTTGCTTGTGCCTAAATTGTGCTTCACTAGAACTGTATGCTGTGACTATTCTATGTACCTTTCTCCTTCTGTGTTCTGTGTTCTGTGATTCTTGTGTGTACTGTGTTGGACTACATAAACTGTAAGTACTTACCACCGTGCTTTATTTACATCCCTACGCACATTGACTAAAAATAGCGGAGATACCTATATCTCTCCCTATAAATTAATCAGGACTTAAACTTCAACAACTAAACTAAAGCATAAGCTTTATCCAAAGATTAAAGACAATAATTTAGTAAGCAGCAGCGCAGGCTTCCAACGCTCAAAAATAAAAAAATATTTTTAAGCCGTGGAAGCGTTTCAAAAGTAAAGTGTTTCGAATTTCCCTATATTCCCTTACTCTTCTAGATCTTATTTGATCATGCAAAAACAATTAGTCTAGTAAATAAATATGTTAAGACAAAAATCCCTTTTTTTTATGTCGGTTAAAAACCATCATCTGCATTTGATTCTATCGATATTTCCACAGCTCCTTCACTAGCGGATGCGGCGCGCGCGCCTGGGAGGCACGTCGCGTCGCCTCCCGCGAGTGTCGATAGTACCACCGGCACCGCCGCGGTACCACGGAGCCATCGCTCATTGCAATGCCAGCTGGCAACCGCGGGCTCATGAACCGACTGCTAATCTCGCGACAAACGATAATTACGGTACAAATTACCGTATTCTCGGATTAAATATAGTAGTTATGTAGCTTATGTAATGTATTTACATGTGTCTACCTGGATTTTAGCCTTGTCTCTTGCGTGTATCGGTGTATAATGATATTTTAACGTGGGTTTTTCGATTTCTTGATCTTGACTAGTTTCTCCTTCGATCGCGATGTTGCTCGGAGTCACAAGTTTGTCGTGAATCGTCATTCCATCTCGTAATATTGATTTAATCGCTCTGGCACACTTTAAAATGCATTATACTTCCGTCGGCTTCTTATGTCTGGGCAAGCGTAAAGGTCATTTAGGTTCTTGAAATTATTTTCTCATTTTACGGGAAACGATTTTGTTTTAGTACCTATAGACGTAGTTTATCCAATAAGTTAAAAATATTCAAGCTTTGTTTCTATATTTTATTTATTGATATTATCAAAAAAATTAAAAAATGCGTGATCAAATAATTAGATTATTAAAAATAGTCATTTTTGATTGAGATTGTTTGGAGAGAAGATTAATTTGATGATCTTTCACTGTTTTCAACTAAATTTACACTTAAACATTTTTAAGTATATGAATAACTATGTATTGAAAGATTGAAACCTATGTAATTTTACTTTTATTTTCTGTATTTTATTAAGCAGACATTTAGAAACAGCCTTCATTGTAGAAATCCCGTTATTTGAAATACCTACCAACGAACTGACAATCCACGTTACAATCATAAGGGAATCAAACATTTCGTTTGTCAAAAGTTTTCCCATTTCTGCCCTATCATTACAAAGAGCTCAAATGAAACACTGACAGACAGATTTCGTCCTGGATTTTGAAATAATATTCTAGACAGCCCTTGTAATTGGCTGACAAGGTGAAACTGTAATTTTAATGTTTGGTTGGAAACAGGATAGTTACAAAACCGGATGTCAGGAACAAATCTTATGCCTAAAATTTAATCAACCACTAAGTAGATTATAAAATAAATCAATTTGTAAGTACTGTAAGATCAATAATAAAAAAGCGTATTTTCATACTTGTGTTTCATTTAAATTATCAAGAGTTAGGTAGAGGGGTGCCTTTGCCTAATCGTATGAAAATCAAAAGCGCTTTTTGTTCAATGTAGTACCTATCCATGTTTCCATTTTCTCCAGTATGATTTTTTTCAATTCAGCCCCTTACCATGAACTCTTAAAGCAGGACAGTTTACGTTGTGGAAGCGAGACGCCGCTACGTGCAGGGTAATGCGGCGTCTCGCTTCCACAACGTAAACTGTCCTGCTTTAAGAGTTCATGGTAAGGGTGCAGATCGCAGTAAATGTAGGTAGACAATGTAGACATCCGATCAATACATCTGTGCTAAACAAAATACCTGTACCTAGATAGCAGTAGTACCTTTACCACCTACAGGGGCTTGTAGCTACATAGGTACCTCTCTGATCAGTCAGTAAGGTTTAGCAGTGCATTCGGTCAGTCTTGAAAGCGGCCCCTATGCCTTGGAAAGCAAACTAAGCCTTTGGTCCTTCGCCTGTTCTTTCTGTGTTCGCGTGGTGAGGGAATAGGGAGTGCACCTGTATTTGCGCAGACTTTTAATTGTTTCGCAGATATCTAGTTTCAGTTGATACTGGCTTCTGGGACCGAAATTCTGATACGAGGACATTAATGTAGACTATTAAAAAAGCTTTTCACTTTTGAGAAACGCTTTCTAGATTACTGTGTGTTAACCTTCTTGTTTAACCCTCCCACATCCGGCCATGGTTCATAGGGTTAGGGTATATAAAGGGTTTGTTCTCATTCTCAAAGTTTATCTTTTAAATGAGTTTCAGTTCGTCTGGGAAAATGTTTGCATGGCGGTTAGAAGCATGAAGAAAAATTGGGGGCGGGCAATCAAAGTAACTTTTTTATTGTACATTTTGATGATTGGATGTGAGATTACTAACCGTCGCAAAAACCGTAAAACTGAAATAGGTAAATGCTTAATGATAAAAAATCAAAAACACACATACATTTAACACATGTATTGTAAAGGGTTTTTATATTACCATTAGATTTATTTTCAGATTACCAAAATTAAAATGTGCTCAAATCAAGATGGAACTTTAGCTCCGAAACGAAGTTAATGCACTTAGTACAGTGCATATAAATACACGAATCCAACCACCAAACACTAACAATATCACAGACACGACAGATCATTAACTGCCTAATAAATGACGTCACATAGAAACTGAAATGAAACTTTCTGCTAAGTGACGTAGCCTATAAAATATCTGGCAATGTCACCACCTGTTGCCGGCCGGCGGGTTGTTACGTAACAAAACATCCGGTTTGATCCAGTTACGGCAAGTTTATTTTACCAGTCCATTCAGTTGATGAGTGTATTTGCGGTGTGAAATTCATAATTTTGATTCAAATTTGCGTAATGTGCTCTAATTGGGTCTCATTATCTGTTGGTGAGGATTCGTTTGTTATTCTTGCGGGCTTTAGGGTTAAGTTGAGTCTGCTTATTGAAACCGTGGTTGAGAAAGCTTTAGGGGAAGGATTTTTTTTTCTGATAAAAAAGGCAATCTGAAAGGCAGTATCTACAGAAATCAAACGTAAGCTTGATATACAATAACTACTAGGTAAGTTTCTTAAATATCGAACCTGTTGATACATCGAAAATCATATGATGGCTTAATTTATTACTAAGTGTTTACGAAAAAACAATTATTGAATGTACTAAGACTTGGGGAACTATATCAATAGCCTTGAATTCTTAATCATAAAGCTAGTACATATCTACCACATACAATGTCCCAATTTATTATTAGTTCCAGATACACAGACCCCAATTTCCCAATTACAGAATACCCAAAAACGACAATAAAAGGAACGCAAAAAAAACGAGACAGCTTTCTCACCGTCCTTAATTCCCGCGCACTAAATTAGGGCGGCACGCATGCCAATCGATATCGCGTGATTATCGAGTATAATGGTCGCGAGACGCGCGACGTCCTAGCGACCCGAAACCTAGGGTTGCCAACCAAAAATAGTACATTTTTTGCTTGTCAATACTAATAACTGGGCTGTTCTATAAAAAAGTATACAGAATACTGTTTTAATATTAACTCATTTATTTTTAAAATAACTTATGGAGAGGTTTATGAATGTCCTTAAAGTGATGGTAAATTGTTAAATTATGCAAGAAGCTCTAAAAATATGATTTCAAAACGTCAAAAAAGTACTGTTTACTTTTCTAAAATACGGTTCATTTTATATTATTACATATCATTTTATTCATAATCTTAATATTATTTATTTTTCCTTAAAAACAAGTGGGAACCCTGCCGAGACCTGGGACCCACCGGTCTGTCAAACCCGGCCGGACTGCGAGACCCGCCGGATAAATCGAGCATTATGTAGGGAGCGTACCATTATTATTGTGAAGTAAGAGGATTGGCGAAGCGTTGTATGGTTGTAATTAAATTGACGATTTTATTTGTCTGTGCATGTGGGGATTGAAATTTAGTTGGATTGATCTGCGTTTTAGGATATCGGTTCCGTTATACGTCATTACCAAAGTTCTAAGTTGTGGAATTTAATAAAGTTGTACTTAAGATTTTTTTTTAATAAGATGTAATTAATTTTTGAGTTCGAAGTTTTTAGAAATAATGTAGTGAAGCGGTGTACAAAATTAACTAGTATAAATGAATAAATTGATGTAGTTTTAATAATAATTATTACTTAAGATAATTTCTTAAACAATCATTTATAGTGGACAGGTATCGATAACCGTATGGTGCGATGGAGTCAAAATGAAATTGACCTCGGGCGCATTCGTAGTGGCTGAATAATTTACTGCGATTTGATTGGTCATCACGTGCGCGGTATTTGCATAATTGCCCATTAGCAAGTTTTTGTTTACAGCGACTGCGAGTTGGACAAAGCAGTCGTGTGTAACCCGAGGGCACATCTGTAGCGTTCGGGGGAGGGCATTTGCATTATTTTATTCAAAGCCCTTTGCCGCCAGTTAACTTTAAGCGAAACGCGCGTTTACAGAACCTTTCCCTTCAAGATTATTTACTCTACCCCACGAAAGCTGGAAGATTGTGAAAAGCCAGAACGTGGGCTACGAAAATATAGAAAAAATGTATATTCAAATTCTCCAGCAGGATTAACGAAACCCAACCGGCTCATCAATAAGGGTTCCAAACAAAATTCCGTCTCGAATATCTTCAGCGGCCTCTCGTTTGTACGTAAACACGCAAAATCCCTGTGAAGGTACGGCCGCGGTCTCGAGACATGTGCGGGACATAAATTTGGCGAGCGTTACGTAGGTACAGGCCGGCCGCTATGTGCCGCAATACATAAGGCGTACCTATGTACGGAGCAACACGGGCGTCACTTATCCGCGCGGAGGATGCGGTGGTCGTCCGATCGCCCCCCGGCGGGCGGGGTGGCAGCCCACCCCCCTCGCGATTCATTAAGGCGGCCGCGCCCGACGCGGCGGACGGTCGCGGAGTCTCCGTGAATTCAAATTAGAGGCGGCTCGGACGTCGTGCCATAGAGATGCGGCTAAACACCCTCGGCCAGCTGTGTCGATGATTACAGTTTCGCTCTGTGTAGCAGGGATGCCGCCCGACCGAACCGGGCCTGATTTATACATGCATGAAAGGAAGATTCGACGTAGTAGGTAATATCTATGCTGAGGCTTGGATACAAAGGCTTTAGTGCTGCAGCCAGCCATGGAAATGAAAGCTTCCTTGCTGTTTTGCTACATTATAACAAACATTGTGATTTGTGACTATTACATACCTTGGCGTCATTCGCACTAGAATTGAGGATTCAAATGAAAATCTACAACATAACAAATACATAACTGTGACAGAAGTATGTAGGAACTTAATTTATTCAAGATCATTAGTGTGTAGTTCTTTCTCAATCAGAAACTATATTTCCCCAACGCATCCTAAACTTCAAGCTCACTCTATAGGACGACTTTTGAGCGATTATGGACGGATCAGGTACTTATTTCTCACCCACATTCAAATCAAAGAAATTTAAATAAAATAAAAATATATCGACAACACGTTTGGTCGCATCCCTGCCGCCCCTTTGTCTCGACAAGACAGACGCGCAGCACGGGGCGCGGGGGTGTGCCGGGGGCGCGGGCGGCGGTCCAGCACGTGCCGGACGGAAGTCGCGCCCCGCGGCCGCACCGCGCTAAATGATTCAAAACTCGCCCCGGACTCCGGACTCCGGACCTGCAAGATTTATGCCCCTACGCCAACCCTAGATTAAAGATGTCGCGCCTTTATTGAAATACCTTAAAATATTCGCGAGTACAGCCAGTCCTATCCCTAGTTGATGCTCCATGCCTCATTCATTCACATTCTGATCTCGTACTCATTTCATTCACTCTTTATTATTTGTTTTTCGGTCTGTTTATTGTGGGGAGTGAGTTTTCTCGTTATTTTTTTTCGTTGATACCAATTTGTATAAAAGTTCGGTTGTTGGTTATTACGTGTATGTATGTATGTTGTATAAAGTTATACCGGTCATTAGTAAATATCTTGTTACATTCAGGCATGAAAGAATTTGTGTATTTTGGGGATTTGTCATATTATTTAATTGAAGTATACTATACCGGGTAACTTTTTTTTTATATACTTTATGGCAATGGCACAATTTAAACAGATTTCTATCAAAATTCGTTCAAAATAAAGAATTTAGCATTCTACGTACAAATACGACAACTTTGCAATGTTAACTTAATATTTCAGCATAGAGTGAAATGATACCGAATCAAAAACTATGTATTTTATAACTATCACAAAAGAAATAAACATCTTGTATACATAGTATTCGGGGTAAACCATGCAAATGAAAGGTGCAAGCGAAAATTGACCTTGCGTGTGTGTCAATGTGCACTGTATATAGAATTATTGCATGACAACTTTTTTACATGTCAACAAAACAATAAAAGCTTCGAGTTCTGAAAGTCAGTGTCGTTTGTGAAATTAATATTTATAAAGACATTCCTATCATTGGTATTGTTTTAAAGCATACAAAATACCGTCAAATTTATTGAAATGAAATGTAAAGAAATACAGTTTGCAAAACGATATTTACTTAACATTGTGTAGTTTATATATTTTATTACTAAAACGCGTGCTGGAATTGAACCCACTACGCCAATAGGATTGTCGCTGTTGGTCATTTAATTTGTACTCAATTGAATGTTATTTCTTTTAAATATACAAAATAAACTACGTAACGACGTATAAGAGTTACGTAGTACGTATGAACATATACTTATATAGATTTTGCTCAAGCCCAAAGTTTTTTACAAATCATAGTTAATCCAATAATAAAACCACAGTAGAACTGATAATATAAACTTGTAAACTTACAGCAAAAACTAAACGCATAAAAAACCATAAACACAAAAGAATATTGTTGTTTCAAAAACAGAACCATGTAAATTAGTTTATTAGCGAAAAGTTGGCAACACTGATCATTTGGCGTTGGCCTCACAGTTGAACAAAGTTTGGTGCGACGTCGCCAGAGCCGGGGCCAATATGCAAATGTGAACTTTCCCTCTTTCGGAGGGCGGGAGGGCGCTACCACTGCACTTGGCCGATTTACGGCACTCCCCGGCTTTCAAATTGAAACTTACTACAGTCCGTGGAGTCATACGTATTTTTTAAGATGAGATATTATGTGTGAGTCGGATAGGTTTTGCACTTTTTAACGCCATATTTTTTGTGACATTGCATATTATTTATTGCTTTTGTTGATAAATAAATGATGTTGTAGTAACGATCAATATTATGAAATAAGCTGACGATTTGCGACTAATTAGTTTTTAAATTGATTAGGACACTTATTGATTTATGAAACACTTGTTGATACCCCGACGATCAACCTAAGAGTCCGAAACTTAATTAAGAATTTCGTGGCAAACTTCTAACAAATTACGAATAACATTCATTGTATACATTTATCTTAGTTGATGAAACGACCTACGTCCTATATGCATGAACAGCCCTGACAGAAATATCCCGTAGGCAATGCTAGGTAATACCGTTCCCATCTTCTGAGTAATTAACGCGATTGCGAGAGCGCTATGTACTGAAATAGTGTTTGAAATAGAGACGCCTTTAGCCAAGATTCGAGATGCAATGGCCTATATACGGGGACGAGAAGGATATCAAAGCAATCTGGGCGGGTGCCTGTCCGAGGTGCAATTCGGGCCTGCTCCTTGCGCATATTGCATGCACGTACCAATGAAGTTTGCTTTGTAGGCGGTAATCTGCGGGGGAGTATCGGCCGGGGTGGTGGGTGGCGGGTTATGTACACACGAGCCTGAGGCGTCGAGGTAGGCAAATGGCCGGCGAGGCGGGCGCGTAGGCCGACAGATCTCGAGCGATATCGATCCGCGGCCGGCCCGACGCCCGCGGCCGCTCGTCGCCACGGACACCACTCGCGGCGCCCACCCGCCGCTAGCGACAAAAACACTCCTTTGTTTGCCCACGACCAAGTGCTCCGGCCTGGGAAACGAGCCCCTGTTGACAATGGAACTGACACGTTTAAACAACCGGTGAGCCGCGCCGATTCGAAAGCTGGACGCCTGTTCTTTTCTCTGCGAGTACATCAATAGTTTATTATAATATTCATAATATAAGTATTTCAACATACGTAAAGTTCAACAAACTTAAATTGCAAACGGTACGGCAACCTTCACACTGACCCACCTTAACCGAAAAATCCGCAGTTATTAATTAAACATAATATCGATGTCGATAAAAAGCGTTAATGTTAAGTCACCCCTACTCAGCGTCGCGACCGCTAGGCGGCGGGTGGCGCAAATCACTCGCGCGGACTGCCGTTCTTGGAGAGCGCCCCCGCGCTGCGCTCCTTTATCAACGTGTTTAGTTTTATTTGTCGATAAAAAATACCGTTTCGTGCACTACCCGTGGACCGGAGGATGTGGTCTTTTATGTCGTATGTTTATGTTGGGGGAAAGGGGTGTTTTAGCTTATTCATGTGTGTGTCATGCTTTTCTTGGGTATGACTGTGAGGCGGGCAGTTTAAGAGGTTGATTTGGACGTTGTATGAAAGAATAGCCCTAAATAAACATTGCCACAGTGTGAATGATTCCCTTATACGTAACAAAATTAGTGTTGATAGTTTACATCATAGATCTTAAATACATTATGAATCATAATTTATTTTTGAAAATATTTCCGATCGAACAACTAAACATTTGCTACACCCATTCGATTCTATTGTTTTGTAGTGCAGTCAAATAATTAAAAAACATCGACATTTAACATCGACATCGTCACATCGTTTTCAATTACAGTCGCAGCATGGTCTCGCGTGAGTGGCGTCTCTACGGCAGCCGCGAGCCCCCACCAATCGATACTATCGATAACGTGGCGGGTGGACGTGGCGCAGCCCTAGTGCGGTGGGCGTCTTGTTCGAAATCCGAATAACGCTTGGTCAAGCGCGACTCAAAGCGAGGGACGTGGCATGGTCTAATTTGCGCTGGCGGCCGTACCGTGCACTGTATAGCGTGCTCCACCGTGCACCGTGCCACCCGTGCCGTGTGCGGTACACCTCAGACTGCGCTTTTGAACTGAATATTATATGTACTCCGGCCGGCTAGTATCTCTACCTCTACGAGCACGTCCATTTCTTATTCACTGTTTGTTGAGGCTGACATTGTTTTCATGTTGTGTTGTGTGGCACTCGGCTCTTTGTGCGCGATTTTAATTGGTAAATAGCTTTGCTAATTAGGTTGCAATGGTTGTTGTTTAGTTGTACACCCACGCAGATGACTTGGAAAAGGGTAGGTTTTAGGGGTGAATTAAACTTCAAAGTTGTCAAACAAATGCTTTTCTCATACTGAAAACTAAACAGCTTAGACGTTGCAGTAATGCAATGATGAAGTTTTTATACGTTTTCGTAGATTAGCATATTGTTATTCAAGCCACCTATTGAAGAGTTGTGGCTTGTGGTGAGCAAAATGTGTTTATAGACTTCTGTCTAGCTGCGCCCCGCGGTGTGGGTAACTCTACATTTTTTCAGTTTAAAGGCGTTGATCCAGAGTGTCAGCTATCTCCACGTCAAATTTTTACAAAAATTGGTCCAGCCGTTTGAGCCTGAAGAGGTAACAAACATACAAACACACTCACAAACTATCGCCTATATAATATTAGTGTTATGTGATGATAAATCAGCACAGTAACATCAGAATACACTTCATTAATTTGAAATGTGCTGATACAAAATTTATTCCCGGTTTGGGCACCCGGGAATTGAATCGATATACCTCACTTTGAACGTTGTTTAATCTAAGTCAATACTTCGCGAGGAGAGGAGCTTTTATGTCTTAATAAAACTTAGGTATACTTTCATATGTTATGTTTGATAACTCATAAAGTTGTGTTTGTTATGCGTATAAATTCAACGACCTGGTTGGCGCAGTGGATAAGCGACTGGACTGAGCTAAGGGGGTTGGATTCCCGCTATGACTAACATTTGTGAGATCCACAAATGCTTGTCCCGACTCTGTGAGTTTGTGTATGTGATATTTCATGTTTGTGAAACGCACCCACGATACAGGAGAAATTTCTAGTGTGGAGCGACGTCTATATATCATAAAAATGGTTGGGTTCCTACACCACGGTCGCGGGTTCGCGTCAAAAATTGTATTTCATTTAAATTAAGACTTACCTATGCTGTTGGAAGAAATTAATGTTGACACTAGGACTTCTCTGTGTCGCTTTCAGAAACACATTTTTCAGTTTCAGTCTTTTTCAGAAGGTAGCTCTATTAATATTATTACACGACCCCTATTTCATTAACCAATTACCGATCGTTAAGATAAACATACATCTCATCATCATCATCATCATCAGCCAAATACGTCCACTGTTGAACATAGGCCTCCCCGTTTAAGCGGGGGGGTTTGCCATAATCCCCACGCTTGGCGAGCGGCTTGGGGATCGCAGTATTGGTGGTAAAGTTACAGAAGACGCTGCTGCCCATCTTCTGAATTTTCCCTTAGTCGCCTCTTACGACACCCACGGGAGGAAAGGGGGTGGTCAATTCTAGGCCGGATACCACACGGCAACCAACATACATCTCAATAATGCGAAAACACATTAATTGTTTAGACTTTCTCGATCCCAACGACTATAATGACCATGTTTCGCACATCAAAGTAACTTAGGCACCAAACAAACATGATTTCAAAGCACGTAGGGGTCACAGCGGCTACTATACCTACCGATATAAATTAAGCCGGCTACATCTAAGATAGACAGGGCTCCGAGCGCGTCATGCATACAAATACGAGTGTGTGATGAGCTAGACAACGTGGTAGCGACACTACATATACACACTATAGATATACGTCACAGTCAGTCAGTCATTAAAAAAAAAACGTCGCCCCACACAGATTTTTTCCTGTATCGTGGGTGCGTTTCAGAAACATGAAATATGAAATAAACAAACACCCAGACTCGGGACAAATGTCTGCGGATGACAAGAAGTTTTCTCCCGTTCGGAAATCGAACCCGCAACCCTTAGCGCAGCAGTCTAGTTGCTTAGCCACTGCGCCATTCCAGTAGTCATATATGTAGGTACATACTTGTATCGACTGTGGTGTGGTCATATTTAGGTCCTTGCCCTTATGGAGAAATTGACAGCTTTATTTAGAACTTACTGATACATATACATTTTTTATATCACGGTAGCTTACTTGTAGCTTACTTAAGAGCTACGCGGTATACTACGGTTAGGCGAAGCTCGAAGGTTCGAATCCCACACGTGCCAATAATTTTAACATTTCCTTTATCAATTTGAATATAATTTATGCTTCAAATACGAAGAGGAATTCGAATCTTTGTATATTTAACTTTTAATACCTTTTTCTGTGTGATTTTGTTCGGCAATATTTTATAATATTTTAATCTACCCGTTTTGAAAATAATATTTATGTAACCTGTATTTTGACAAGGACCAATATTTTATATGATCCAAGTAAATATTGTACAGTTTATTATTTCGGACCTTTATCTTATTTTCACAGTGCAATATTTCTATTAACGTTCAGTACACAAAACAGGCGATAAAACACAACAACGAACTTGCAACAGTTTAACATTTCAAACTACACTGCTGGCCACAATAAATTGTAAAAGCGAATGGGCAAAAGAAAATTGATAGTGAGAGTACTGAAAAGTTTTCAGTGAAAAGTGAAAGTCGGGTCGCAAAAGTTGCGAATGTCGACTTTGTTTTCCTCAACTTTGGATTCAATTTGTGGGCGGGGGGTGAGGGGGGGAGCTCGCAGCTCCCCCCCCCCCCCCTCACCCCCCGCCTTCCGTTCATGGTGCCCAACAATAATAACCGTGGGAAGTTATCTTTTTCTAACAAACTTTTGTACAAAGATTTGTTTAGTATTTTTTTGACGAAGTTGAAAAGGTGATGGGATTTTGGTTTATTATTTTCCGTTTAGGCATTTAAATGGAAAGTATTTTATATGTGATAGCTAACCATCAAATTATAATGTATACATTTTTTTTAGACACTATTTATTTATATATAGTGTCTAAAAAATATATTTATTTATATTTTTTTATTTTATTTTTTATTTATAATTATTAAGTACAGAAAAATATGACTTATGTTAATACATTGGTCCACAAAACTGTTTTAAACAGTTTGACTGTGGACTCCTGTTGAGTCTCATATAGTAACGCAAAAAATGTATATGTTCTTTTAATCAACATAATTTGTTAAAAGAGCACACGACCGAACGAACTATTCAGATTTTAAGTACTTTGTGGTTTTAAGGCATGTGTGATGTGTTTCATATCGCTAGGGTTCGCTATTTTACAATAACATTATTCTTTCCTCACTAATATAACGCCAGAACCACCATACCTATACGATATGTTAAATTAAAATTAACTTGTGATCAATATTAACTAACTTTTATTTTCCCTTACCAAATATTTACAGCGATAAAGGTAAAACTCTTAGCCACAACCTCAAACAGGCGGTTAAAAGTATAATTAATAAAAATATAAACTGACAATACACAACACTTTTACTACCGCTAGCGCCATCTATAATTTTTCTAATGAACCGCTTCCCTTGGTAGTTCTCTGTAAAAGTACCCGGAGGCCGGAATGATTTTAGTTTTGTCCCAGGCTAAGAACACGGTAAACTCTATTAGCAATATTGGCATCGAATAAAGTTACTGTACGGAACAATAAGCTACTGTATACGTGCTCCATGCAATTACACTGTAGACTTGATTCCCGCAGCAGCTGAGTAGTTGGAACTGGAAGTAGTCCACTGCGTCACTGTGGGTTCGATTCTTAGACGATAGGGCCATAGGGCGCAGACGAATAAACGTCGTGTCTGCGCCTTTTCTGAACGTTTTGTGTGAAATTACATCAAAGGGGCAAAGTTCTACGCCCTGATATTGTATGGTTGTTAAATGCTCCAATCCTAGCGTATTCCAAAGAGAAAAAAATCCCTTCTCCGTTTCTATTAGATAACAAATGAAAGTAGGTTTATCACGAATCTTGGAATTGGTATTTTACCAACGTAACCACAAACAAGTTAATATTCCTTTCCAGCCAGAGCGTCTCATCTCACCATACACAGCCATCATCAGACGCAGCGCGAACCCCTTCGAGCTAGCTCACGTCCTGGTATCCTGGCTGATAGGCTCTGGGTTTGACGCGTACGTGGTAGTAGGATGTGCCAGGCGCGACATCTGCATGGCCATCAGGTACCGCATCGAGTGCCCGGAGATTCCTGACGATAATGAGGTGAGAGTCCAGAAGCCTTTTGCAATTGGGTATGTGGCACCATAACCAAAAATTCTACTTCAAATATAGTAAATAATATGCCGCGTGGTATCCGGCCTAGAATTGACCGCACCCTTTTCTCCCGAGGATGTCGTAGGAGGCGACTAAGGGAAAATCCAGAAGATGGGCAGCAGCGTCTTCTGTAACTTGACCACCAACACTGCGATCCCCAAGCCGCTTGTCAAGCGTGGGGATTATGCCGTTCTAAAAGGGAGAGGCCTTTGTTCAACAGTGGACGTCTTCCGGCTGATGATGATATAAGATAAATGTTTAATGAACTACAAAACTATGGAGGAATAGCGTTTCGGCAGCTCATAAAAAGTATGTCAATTGTTTGGTGGTGTCCAATACCCCATTCAAACTGAAATGTTCTGGAAAAGGGAGGTGAGAGTACACAAATGTCGAGCATGTATGATGAATGTAAATAAGGTAGAACCAAGATGGTAGCAAATTGAAATTCGTGAACCCTAGTTTCCCCTTTGCGAAACAATCGTCATCGTAGGCAACAATAATTCTTATGTTACAAGACTGCCTTGTTGGTCTAGTGATCGTGAAGGGCGACTGCTGTGTTTTCGGTCCTGGGTTCGAATCCCAAGTCGGTAAAATGTTATTGGGTTTTTCCGTTGGGATATTCGCAGCAGCACGGAGTTTGAATTTATGCTCGGTTAATGGCAATATGCCCCCTATTATAAGACTACACATAACTGGCAAAATGTGGGTATACTCCATATCTCTGCTGCAAATGTTGTTTTTTTTTATGTAGAGATTAATCAATCGTTTTCCAGGAAGAGCCAGAACCTCCGCCCCCTGCGGAAGATCCGCACTATCGCCTAGTGCCTCTCCCGGACCTCACCTCGAAGTACTGCCACGAGATGGAGGACAAGGAGGCCGCCAAGATCCAGGGGGAAATCGACAAAATAGAAAATGAAAGGCTCAAAAAGATTGCTGTTAGTTCTGACTTATAATTACGGAAGATGCCATTTTAAATGATATGCAAATATTTTACTTATAACAAATTTTATACATTAATTTATATATTATATACATTTAATACATTAAAGTTTTTTTCGGAAATATTCCTATAATGAAGAAAAACACTTATCCACGAGCCATTTTCTAAGAGTATTTTTAAATTTGGTTGCATTCCTAATATGAGATGGCAGTTTGTTATATATTCTTATACAGATAGGCCAACAGTTCCTTCTATATAATTCAGTCTTCATATTAGGAATTTGTTACTTAGATATCAACATTTAAATGTACAGTCGTCGTTGTCTCCTCCATCTAACTCCACAAAATTAATGCAATTTCAGGAGTTGGAGAAGCCGCCTCCTGATGAAATAGATGGTTGGCGGACGCACGCCTGGGTCCTAGTATTACCAGGGAACATGGGGGTCGAAGAGCCGTTCTTCATAGAGCCCAGTGAGGGCAACGGCTACCCTCTGGATGCAGAACAATACCAGCACATTGAGAGTGTTTACAATAATGAAAACTATTATGTAAGTAGGATTGTAGTTTTGACTGTCGTTGGTCTAGTGGTTGCTAACCCTTTGAGCGGTACGGTCTTGTATAGAAGACAAATGTTTCCGTGCTCTCCAGGCCATAACTTTATTAGAAGACAATATCTAATCGTAACATTTTTGTAATGTAATAACAAACAATAATCGTAATAAATGTTACGATTGTTTATCGTCTTCTAATAAAGTTATGGCATGGAGAGCACGGAAACGTTTGTCTCCTATCAAAGACTACAGCAGACAAAGGGCTAAGCACGACTACTAAGCATAAGGTCCTGGGTTATAATCCTCGGTCAGGCAGTGTTTACTTACTGGACTTTTCCAAAGTATTTCTCAGTCACAGCACGGAATCTGGATCTGTGCCCGGTTGATGGCGATAGGCTTGCCCCCTATTACATTGGGACCTATAACATAACTGGCGAAATGTGGGTGTACTATATATGCACCTACGCCTACCCCTTGGGGAAATACAAGCGTGATGCGATGTTATGATGTTCATTACATAACCCAATTAACCCACTGCCCATAGCTTTCCCAGTAGACTACGAAAGCTGACTTAAACTATATTACCAGGTGAACATCCAGGATCAGAACCTAGGGCTCAAGGAGTTGAACTACGATTTAAGTGACCTGTCCTGCTGGGAGCATCTTCTAGCAGGGGAGCCGTTCTACAGAAGACAGCTGGTTGGAATCGACACGTCTGACAAGAAGACTGCTATTGATACCGAGAAGCATCTGGATATGCCCTGCAGCTGGGTCGAGAAACTGGATATTACTGCTGATGGTTCGTTGGAGTCACTGGAGACCTTAGATTTTCTCTTCAGAGTAATGCTCTTGTAAAGTTATTGTAGATTTAAGATGTCTAATTGTTACGTACTAGACGATTTTGCTTAATAATGTATGTATCAGATTTTCATTATACTTAAATGGACGTCATAAAAGTAACTTCTCCTTAAACAAAAATATTAAATCCTTTTACAACAGACACATACAACAAAAATACACAATAAAAATTATTTACGCTCCGAAAACACATCCAACAATCCTACTTTTTTTATGTCAGTTACAATAAAAGTTCAATCTACATGAATACCCCTCTTTATAAATCATTAAAAAAAGAGAAGAGGTTGACTTTTTGAGAGGAATATTTCTCTTTACTCTCTTATAATCTTCTACTTCTTTACACGTTTGTTTCAGAGTACGAACAAAGATATCCCGGGAGCCATAAAGTGCTCCACTACAAGAAGGTTCTACTTGAAAAGTTCTCGCCATACTCTCAACGCGACGGAATCGTTAAAAGAATTAAAATATTCGATAACTATGCACTGACTATACCTTTGTGCACGTAAGACATTATATTATCTAGAAAATTGAACTTCAATAATAATTGTTCTGAGTAATTCATCACATCAGCCTATTGCAGTCTACTGCTGCTCTCCCGTTTTCGCCATCCAGACACTACCAGTTATCTGGAATAGTAGGGCGGCCGAGAACTGGGGGCCGTTTTACTAATCTTCATGGAGAGTTCTGAGTAAATAACAGTTGACAGATATTATTACAGACAGATGGTGCTGCTGGGAAGTTTGGTCTGCCGTTTCTTCTTTCCAGCTATAGCATTAGAAAGCGGTGAAGGGTGGGCGTTTTTGGAGTCTGTCTTTTGTATGACGATCGCGAAATAGTATTAAAAACAAGTATTCTATTTTGATTAAATGTTTATTATCTTAATTAATCATTACAAAAAATAGTCCCCCCTTAATTATTCTGGGTGAATATATTTTAACATTCTTTTATAAAGCATGCTTGATATTTGCCGCCTCTTTTTATGCGTGTTCCGGTGGCACGTTACACTTGTGCACTTATAAAATTTCAAGTGGCCCAGTCTCAGTTGAGATCGACCACTGTAACCGAAATTTGGTCGGAAGTGAATTATGATTTGTTCCAAGAGATACTTACCTAAATATGTATTTTGTGGAGGCTCTTTCGATGGTTATGATGTAAACGGTCAATTATTACCAATCACCTCCTAACGTTAGGTATGCCTTAACCACGTCCCTTAGCATAACCGTTTTCACCAACATCTAGCTGTCACCTAAGCTGTTAAAAGGACAGAGGTACCTTATAATTAGGGCCCTAAAGTGAATAGAATCCATTACAACGTAATATCTATGTTACAGGTATGAATGGTACGAGCAGAGAGAAGATAAAATGCACTCGGTTAAAATAGACCACGTGGAGAGAACAGTGCGAGAGTTATTCCATGTTGGACGAAAAGACCATCTCTTAAGTAAGATTTGACCAATTAATGTTTACGGTTTTTAATCATTGATTATACTTGTCACTGTGGTGCAAACCACAGTGTCAAAGAATAGAGATGCCAATAGTGCCTGGAACGCTGACGTCGTCTTCGTCCTGTACAATACGGCTGTTTAGTTGTGTTCGGTAATAGCTACATGTGTTGGAAACTGTGTAATAGCAATAAACACCCACAAACAGTAAGGCCTGTATCTTGGCGATCCTGAAGTTAGCCGATTAGCTGCGAAAAAGAAATTAGACGCTTTATTATCCTTTATAAGTAAAATAGTGTCTACTATACAATGTATTTTACTAACCAGTATTAACCAGTCTTCCATCTTCCGTCTATGATCATCAGAGCACGTGTATTCCATGGACGCGCCGCCTACGACAGTGGAAGGCGACAGGGTCCTTGAGTTTAATTACTACGCTCGAATAGACCACCTTACAAAGCTGGTCTGCACACCCTTTACTTTTGAGGAGTATTACACAGACAGGGAGGATCGGTAAGAGGTCCAAATTACCCTATTCTATGGTGGCGCCGAGAGGTATCCGGGTTAGAATAGACCACCCCCTTTCCTCCCGTGGGTGTTGTAAGAAGCGACTAAGGAAAAATTCAGAAGATGGGCAGCAGCGTCTTCTGTAACTTCACCACCAATACTGCGATCCTCAAGCCGCATACCACGCGTGGGGATTATGGCCTTTGTTCAATAGTGGACATCTTATGAGGTGTAAATCATCTGCTTAACATGCCAAAGTAATAATAATAATATCTTGGGACAACAAATGATTATGCTCATTACACAAAGATTTGTCCTGGGTGGGAATCGAACCCACGACCTCTGGTTTAGCAATCAGGGTCACTAACCACTAGACCAGACGGTAATGCTTCATACAAGTTACTGAAACTTTAAATAAATTTCAGGCTAGAATCCCGTGCAATAGTTTACACAGAAGGTACCAAGCAAGAGCCGAAACGCCAAGTGAAAGACATCACAGAAATATACAGCCGAGACGAAAACATTCCAGCTAAGAAGGACGTCTGGAAGAAGATATTTCACATCCAGAACAATACCATAGATCTATTGTACCACTATGCCTACAATTTCGTCACCAATGACACCCGTAACTTCGTCAAACCAAACTTGGCTGAAACTGGAGGGAAGATTTTGTTCTACCCGGAAAAAACCTCAGGATACATTGTAAGTATACTTTTTGGCTCGTAGCTACATAGCTGCCGCGTGGATCAGTCGATCTGTGAGGTTAAGCAGTGCTCGTGGCGGTCAGTTTTGTGATGGGTGACCGTTGTTTAGATTAAAGTGCTTCGGAAGCCAATTGTTATTGGACTAGACTGCCTCTTGGCCTAGTGGTCTAGTGGTTGCTAAGTGCAACTGCTGAGCATGAGGTCCTGGGTTCGAATCCTGGGTCGGGCAAAGTGTTACCGGGTTTTCTACTCAGTAATTCTCTGTAGCAGCATGGAGTCAGGATCTGTGCCTGGTTAATGGCAATAGGCTCACCACCTATTACATTGGGACCTTAAAAACATATCTGGCATAATGTGAGGGTACTATACTCCTCTGCCGACCCCTTGGGGACTACAGGCGTGATGATATATTCATTGTTATCCTAGGCTGACCCAGTCGCCCAGCCGCCCCGTCCGCTAGACGTCTACTGTTCTCTATGTGACAAGATTGACTGGGAGTACAAAACTACCAAGCACATCAGAGATAGGGAGACGGACATCAACAGCTATCTACGACAGCGGCATCTGGAGCTCACCGAGCCGGAGCTGTGCGTTGCACTCTTTGACACCGAGAGGAACGAAGCTGCTAAGAAAGGGTGGACGGAAAGGGTTAGTTAGTCACCTATTTTCGTCAGCTTGACGTGTTTTTTTGAGATTAGCAGCTGGTTGTCATAGATGTTTACATTTTTTGTTAAATGGGCAGATACTTATCTGTTACTAAAAATCTCTGCTATATAGAAAACTCCAATTTCAATCATATCAAATTAGGATCACAGCAAAAAATATGGTTTCAAAAGACGAACAATAAAGGGGAGACAGATTATAAAGACTAATAACTCGTCTCAAAATGTGCTTTATAAATTCAATCATAATTAAAACTAACCCCTAAAAATTACAGGAAATCCAAAAAGCCGAAGTCACTGAGCGAGAGAAGGAAGCCGAAATAGATCCATTAGCTCCGTACTTGGCTCGTATGTTTGGCACTGGACATGGGCTTGGCAAGCCTCTCACTGTCAAAGAAGCCACCCTGGTCAGAGAGCAGTGTATCAACGACTTTAAGTCGAAACAGCTGGCCCGGCAGAACCTGGTGCAAGAGAGATTCGATACGGTTGGTTTTTGCTTGTAATAAGATAATAAGGACTTGATATTGATAGGCTAGCTATAGTCACCACGGCATATATGCGATATAAGCAGTGATAAAGGAGAATACAACTTATATTACCTCCTAAAAGGCATAGGTATTTGTCGGAGATGATTCTGTTTTATTTCTTAGGCCCAATTTCATTTTTCGCTATAAAAACGTAGTTTTACTAAACTAAGTTCAGCGTAAACTTGTTTAAAGATCGATGTTGATCTGCGTTTACGTCGAACCGATTTCACCAGCACTATTTTAAACGCGTTTACCTAAACGAAGTTTCAATGGCAGAGGGCCTAAAATGCCGTAACGGCGTTTTGTATTTACAACATGCATCAGCAAATTCAGCGAACTACTGTGGTTTCAAATATATTTTTTCACGTTATATTTTTACGGTCTTGATCACCTACTTTTGTTTTTTCAGTTTAATGCGGAGTACAAAGCGAAAAGACTCTGGTATTTGGCTAACCAGTTCATTCTTACTCCAGACAAGGAATCTGCTTATTTTGCTGCAAGGTTCGTATTATTACTTACAAGCGGCCCGCTCCGGCTTCGCACGGGTATAAAATATATATTATAAGTATTTCTCCACGATTTAATGGATGTTATTATATATATAAACCTTCCTCTTCAATCACTCTATCTATTTAAAAAAAAACCGCATTAAAATCTGTTGCGTAGTTTTAAAGATTTAATGCATACATAGGGATATAGGGATAGAGAAAGCGACTTTGTTTAATACTATGTAGTGATATAAACCATTACATAACATAACATAAACATATCATCACGCCTGTATTCCCCGAAGGGGTAGGCAGAGGTGAACATATAGTACACCCACATTTCGCCAGTTATGTTGTAAGTCCCAATGTAATAGGGGGCGAGCCTATTGCCATCAACCGGGCACAATACCAGACTCCGTGCTGCTACTGAGAATTACCTAATGGAAAACTCAGTAACACTTTGCCCGACCCGGGATTTGAACCCAGGACCTCTTGCTCAGCAGTCGCGCTTAGCGACCACTAGACCAACGAGGCAGTCCACTAAACCATTAACTATGGCAAAACTTACCTGCCAACAAAACTTTTGTTTCATTGTCCTTCAATTTTCAGTGCTGAACTATCATTCAAAGTCCATGCTTTGGAAGTGAGACTGACGCGCCATCGGGATCTCTCTGGACCTAGATTCAAAGTTCTCATGGATTACCTGGACAAGCACCCGCTGCTCAAAGAGTACAACAAGGTGGCTCATAGCTATCGAGCTGATAGAGGAAGGCCTTAGAAGATCGTGAAGAGAAAATGATAGTGAAGAGGTTTTGATAGGAGCTTCCTTCAGAACTTACTATACAATCATGTTCATATATAACATACTTATTATTCTACAAGTCTTAAAGAAAGAAACTATTGCAATTTATAACAAACTGAAGAAGAGAAAATAATGACTAATGAACAAGGACATATTCATTGTTCAATAGTGAAGATAGATAGAAAAGATGAATGGGTTGGGTGAATGATGGGTAAGATTGAAATGAATGATAGGATTGAGGAATGAGTAAAATGGATATAACAATATGCGAAAATAATAATTTCGTAGAATAAATAATAAAAATGATTGGTTGGATGATTTGCCTCATCCTTCAAACTAAAAGACGTCATTAATGCGGTAGTATGCCATTGCCATATAGCTGCTGTAGTCTTCACGAATTTACACACGTTACTATCTATTTAATTATTGTAGTTAGTAAAATATTACCTGTTTTTTTGCTATTTACATTTGTTTACCCTTAATTATAAATGTTATTAATATACTTCTAGATATTGTGAATTTAAATTGTTCCTAGGGTCTTAGCGACTGTTAATATCAGTTTCGTAATAAAACCTTGTTTGTTTGGATATTGTTTTTATTTACAATTTACAGAGTATCACAATTGAGATTTATTTTACTTTTAAGTTTAATTTAGAAATTTGGATAATAACATCAGAGACCTACCATCACCTTAAGTTGAGATGCATTTTAGCACCTAAACTGAACTGCACCAGAAAAAAATCGCTACCCACAAGGTGACGGTAGACCAAATTCCGGAAGACGCTGCGTTGGCAGGCTTCCAACCAGATGGACCGACGATATAGCAAGTTTTCATTCATTGTGGCGTTCCAAGGGGGAGGCCTTTGTTCAACAGTGGAGGTCTTCCGGCTGATGATAATGATGACCAAATATAATTTTTCCTTTAAAGCCTTGTCCGAAATATGATCTGTATTATAGAATTTGAATAAACCATTCTACTTCAGAGCTATTTGTCCATCGTCTTTCCACAGTTCCCTATCCTCTTTTAGCCATTCCGCTTATAAGTCTCATAAATGACAGACCTCCTTCCAGACCCTAATGCTTGGGCAGTATCCAGGATGGCTGTGGGTGGTTTAGGTCTGTGTTCCAGTCTCCAGCCCCACCTAGTAGGTTGCCTCTTCCATCGTGCGTGGCTAAGGCTAGTCGGGAGAGCTTGTTGGCTAGCCTGCGCTGAGGAGAGTCTGGTCTGGAGAGTGGTGGTAGAGATATGCTGCCCGAATCTGGAAGAAGGATGATATTGATCGTAGAATCTGTATCCAGGTATATTGGAATAGAAGTGTGGAATTTGGCATAGTTATATTTTTCATATAGATCAAATACAAAAAGTTAAAATCTCTTCTTTATAAAAAATTCTGTATTATTACTGCTGAAGCACTTCTACTAGTCATAATAAATAGGAATTTATTTTATTCTTACCGGAATGATAGTCGTAGTTAGCGTGGTCGCTGGGCGTTTCCTGGCCTAGCCGCTTTCTGTACTCTCCTGCGAAGTGCTCAATTAGAGTGTCCATCATGATGGCTTGCTTGGAGAACACCTGGAACGGAAAATGATTACATTATTTAGTATTTGTTTTCATCAACAATTGATATCATAAATGAATGTCTATCCGTAAGCGACTCCTGACAGGTAAACCAGCTGTAACCCAATCAATGATGATTAAACTGTCTGGATGCATGTGAATGTGCAATAGATCATCTCTGATAGACATACAACATTACCTGAAGTATTTTGGAGACCCGTAGTCCATTCTCAACAACCATAAACTGCAGGAAGAGGCAAGGAAGGCAGTCTTCATTGTCGTCTGATGGTAACCCGATGTCCCACGACAGTTCCTCATAAAGTAATCCAAGCAGAACAGTCTAGAAATTAAAAAGATTTCAAATATCAAAAGGAGGTATATAATTAAAAAAAGCTTTGATTTGGTTAGGGGTGTAAGACTTACGAACAAAATGAAATAAATAAATGGACTTATTGATTTTGGATAATACTAACACTCTCAGTGTCATCGATCACGTAGACTCCATTCGAGTTGATGGCGACCAGCACAGGGATGTCCTCATGCGTAAGCAAGCTTGTCAAACTGCGTACAGGCTGCTCAATTTGACCTTGGAAGAACGCCGCCCTGCAGAACAGTAGAGGTTTCTTAATTATTTTGTAAAACGACCATTATTTTACCCTACGTGCAGTCTTAAGGTCAAATTGCCTAGGATTGCACGTAGAGATGTTGGCCTGCCATTTATCGGTCTTTGATAGTCTTCACAGGTGGGCAGAATCCCGAAAGTCTGACAACCAGTCTTACTAAGAGATATCTTCATTAGCCTTGAAGATCAGATAGGCAGTCACTGATAAGGTTTCTTTTGCGCCTGCTCCAGCAGTTGTGGAGTGCGACTAACCCGTAGGTGGGCAGCGTCCGCGTGTGCGCGAGGTACTTGTGGCGCAGTTTGCGGGGCGGTGCGGCGGGCGGGCGCTGCGCCTGCTCTAGCAGCCGCGCCTCCGCGCTCCCCTTGCGGCCCGCCGGCAGCAGCGCCGCCCAGCGCCCCGAGCGCGCGTGCACCGGCAGGTACTTATCCTGCTGGGCCCTACGAGACCAGAACAAACAAACATATTATCAAAGCCAAATAGTACCCCTGGGAAAAAAATTAGATAGACATTATATGACCATCAAATTGAAAAACTTTTATATCAACATCGCAACATAGAACACTGTTTGAAACAATTATCCTTACCTGAAGAATTTAGCTGTATGACGGTGAGGGTCGTAAGGTCCGAGCTGTATCCTGGCTTGCAGCCCACCCAGCATGACAGCTTGAGCGCTCTCCAGGGGATACCGGCCAGTCACCACGTTGTGGCGGGCCTCCTCGTACAGTAACTCTTGGATGCGAGAGTCTCTGAAGGATAAAAAATTGTTTGTTCGATAATTATTGAGTTATTACAACAAATCATAGTCGCATTCCTGCCGCGTCACCAGCTCAAAATAAGCTCCTCTTGAGTCGCAAACTAGTCACACATTCGCGAAATACGTGTAAATAGGTACAACCTAAAATAAATTATTGCTTTGTTTAACTACGAAACTTAATTCTCAATTCTGCTGAGGGTATTTTAAAAGTATTCTTACTTAATCCCTTCTTCTAAATGTTTGGGGAAAAACACGTTTCTCTGCAGTCGTAACACGGGCTGGTCTCGATTACGTCTCGACTCCGAACCGTGGCCGTACCGGTTAACTAACTTTTGCCAGTTCGCCCAGAACTTCCAAGGACAATGGTGAGGTTTCAACTGGATTTCTGGAATTGAATATTTAGTTTTGTAAGCTAAGAATCTAGATATCATGGGAGGATCAACTTCTCTGGTTTTAAAGAATTTTCTTATAAGGGTCTCAAAATTCGGACATAATCTCTTGGATGTATTTAAACAAAGTTACCTAGCAGTGGACTACACATCCATAGCGCAAACACGTTAGCTGCCAAGCTCCTGGTACTCGGCTGCGAGAGCCCCAACTCTTCAGTAGCCAGCAGCGCGTTCAGGAACCGAGCTGACGTCACATGCGACGGAACTTCCTCGGAGCTCATCTCCATCATGACAGCGGTGCGGGACATCAGGTATATGCAGGTGACGGGGTTTGAAGAGACGGTCGAAGAAGATGCAGTGCTGCCTGATGAGCCTGACAGAAAATAGACTATTACTTTCTATTTATTTATTTTATTAGGATTTTGGGAGACGACAATAATTTTTGCAGAGGTAGCCACAATTATGCAATATTTCTGTCTAAAAAAGTATCGTGTAGTTTAAGTACATGGATACGTATGTGTTCACCACTGATAATTTCCGTAACTTTCTGCACCATGATGAGATTGTAAAAAAGTACGTGTCCTCAGGTGTGGTCTTTTTTCAAAAAGACGTCTACAGCAGATTCATGATGGATCACTAATTTTAGATTCATAGTCTTTAAGTGTAGATACGGGACAGCAACGCCGACGATACGGGAGGATTAGAATGCGGGCCAAGATATTTCAAACAAATTAACCTGGTAATGGTGGGGATATAGCGCTGGAGGAGCTTCCACCGCTGGTGATCGGCTCCGTGGTGCTGAACGAGCCGGCTGCGATGCTGCTGGAGCCCGTCTGATTGGAACAGCTGCTGAGGTTTGAGCCTTCAACAGAGTCGTAGCCGTAAATATAAAGCAAATTGCGAAAATAGGGGTACACAGTGTAATCAAACCGAAGCTTTCTCCAGTCGTGTATCACATACAAAGTGATTGATTACTGTAGATAAGATCTAAAATGGAAAGGCAACCTGTTAAAAATGTTCTAATAGTCATTAAACAATTTTCCTGACCGAAAATTTATTCCGCTTAGCGCTTCAGCTGATCTATCGTCGTCATTCGTCAATACCATGATACCTGATTCAAGACTAATACTATATAGCGCTTAGTCTTTATTAAATAGGCTACAACAATTGACGATGCCACTGCTTTCAAATGTAGTTTTGATAAAGAAAACTATTGTACCATTTAATCTTACCCATAACGCTTTTCTCGAGCGAATCTGAACTGTTGCTGTCTTTGGAGTCAGGCTGCAAGGTCTTGTGTGGGTCATGTTTGTCCCACTCATTGTGGCGGCCGAGTGGGCTGTACGATAGGTGGGGCAGTCTCTGGGACACAGAATACAGGTGAGCATTCACCTCAGCTTGTAGCTTCTGGCTTTGGACGCTGTAATACTCTTCACGGGATCTAAATTCACTAAAATAAATAAAAAATATATCAGTTGCATAAAATTATCATAGTATATTTTAAAAAGTTTATCTTAAATTGAAATAACTGGAAGGTTACTGGTGTGTTTACCCTACCATATAAAACGATTTCTGGCTTACTTATATTGATATTCAGCTTGCATGGGATACCCGCGCCGTGAATAGTCCACAGGGATAATTGTGATATAATTCCCACTGTTTTGCACATTTGGATTTTCTCCATAAGCTCCCATATCGGATTGGTGTTCCATTTGGTTAATTTTAATTATTTTATAATTTCAACAACATTATTGTCAGTGTCTTCCGGCAGGACAGGATATCGATCGGAGTTCGCGCTATTAGCTTAGTGTTGCCTTATTAAAAATATGTTCATAAATTGGACGTTATTAAAAATACACGACGACACGACGTGTCGTGACTAACGTATTCGTTTTTATGTAGACAATTCACTGAATTAATGAAATTGCAATAGCAGTGCAATAAGAAGATATATTATTGTTATGTAATAACCATAAGGTTTATAGCTTAATTTTTATGAACACGCAGATACACAGCAAATAACAAAACGCAGAATTTGACGTTTAATACTACCCTTTTCATTCGTTCAATTTTATGTTACTTTCACTACACTGACACTGACAGTCTAACAGCTGAGTACATACATACGTGTTTATTTTGTATTTGTATCAATTATCTTTTCATGTTTTTCCAAATCAATGCCATTATTTATCTGTTTTGAAAAATTACTTGATTGTATTTGATAGCACATATCTTCGTTAATGTAATACGAAGTGTCACTACTGTGATTCACACACAGTAATTCTGTTTTCATGTTTTAACTTCGGTAAATACTTTTTTCAAGTGTAGACTTTATTGAAGTCATACTTTTAGAAGTTAAATATTTTAATATGATATTAGGATTGTCTCTATCAACAGGTTTGAGGTTTCAAACTTGAAAACAAGTGACTAGTAAGCGGTACTTATGGAGGAGAAACTTAAACAATACCGGACAATCAGACGTCGTAAGGAACTTATAGAAAACACTAAAAATAAAATAGAGAAGACTAAAGATAAACTAGTGGAATTTTTTATTCCGAAAATAATACGAGACATGGGCAGAATACACGACGAAGAAGTTCTTTTGGTAAGGTTTTTATTTTTAATATGTAATTTTTTTTAAGTTCATGTTTTTGCAGATATACATAATACGTGTCATAGGTGCAGCGATAAGCCAGTCAATAAGAATGGCTCTACTTGCACCTCACAGTTAATTAGATAGTGTGGCGAGATTGATAATGCACCTGTAATAGTCACTAATTGAAACCCCAAAATGAATGGAAGAATATTATACCTCAAAATTAATTCTAAAATACACATTGTTCTATTACCTATTTTCAGATGGAAAATGAAGAACCTCCACCAATAGAACAGCCAATCGAAGAAATAAATGAAGTGATGTCCGAAGTGAGTGAAGTGGAATCATTTGAAGAAGAAAAGGAAGAATCATGGAGATATTGTCTAATCAAATGGTCAATGTATGCTATTATTTGGGTATCATTGTATGCATTCTTCTTAAAAATACAATTTGGCGCCGTATTTTTCGTAGTGTCAGTTTTAATAGGGATATATTTTAACACTCGGACAAGACCGAGGAAGAAGGGAGAAGTGTCAGCATATAGTGTGTTTAATGAAAACTGTGTTAGCATTGACGGGACATTGAAACCAGAACAGTTTGAAAGGGAGATACGATACGGTGCTGGCACTGTTAGAAGTTTTTAAGACGTGTCTACTGTTTACCATCTCAATATTTATAATAAATACATAAGAAATAATCAATCAAATATGTATACAGATCTTTCTCTCCATTGTTGTGTTAGCATAAATAACTAAACGAAACTAAAATATTTCATTTGCAGTCATAAAATACATCAAATAATCTCTGATTATTTACCAAACATGTATTTGTGACAGACTATTTAATAATTTAAAATCTATAATCTTTACTTATATTCATGGTTATAAGACGCAGCGTTAGCAGGCCACCCACTAGGTGGACAGACAATATTGTCAGAGTTGCCGCAACCGATAGATGCAAATGGCATGTCAGCGTTTATTATGTCGTTTTAAGGGGAAGGCCTTTGTTCAACAGTGGATATCTTCCGGCTGAGGATGATGATGCATATAAGCCCCTGAGGGTTAGGCTGTTTTAATACACTCTATTTTCGCTCCATAGTATTGTTGGTATAGGATATTGGTCTCTGAGCTCTCATTGCAACCAATAACAATGTCATGTCATCACTTTAAAAGTATATGGATGTGATATATTTCTTGTACCCTTAACTGACGAGTGTGTATGAGGAAAATGATGCGAGTGAATGAGGCGAAAGAAGTATGCTAGGATCGTAGCAAATGGAAATCGGTGGTCTCTGCCTATACCTCTGGGAAACAGGCGTTATTTTATGTATGTATGTATCCCTTTTAGGGCCTATAAGCATTGGCATAGGCCTTCACAAAACAGTGAATTTAATAAGAACCTATTGCTCTATATATAGGCGAAAAATGGCAATAAGAGGAAAAAAAATGAATGTACACAAATATTTTACTGTGTACTTAAACTATATCATTGTTGTGCCTATGTAAGTATATTTCGTGTATTTATTTTATGTACTGTGCTTTTTACTTAAGATTTGATGTTCATGTACTATTAAAACTGAAAAAGACTATATTTTAATATAAATAATTTGAAATTTTACACTTTTTTATTTTTAGCTCAAACTTTTGTAAGTGTGTAAGTACTAGTGTAGAGGTACTTACCCCTTTATTGACAAAGTTAGCATCGAGAAAAATTAAACAATAAAATTATAAATTATATTTCCATTTTAATAATTACATTTACAAATTGACAACAAATAATATACCTATTATAAATTCCACAAGTATAAATGCAACGCAATACAAATATATACCGATACAATACAATGGCAACATTTGCCCTAATACAAATAACGTGTGGGTAACTTTTCTTATAACTTAAACTTTACTGTGAATCATGGATGTAGCTAGGCATTGATTTCCAAAAGGACTGAGACTAATACACGAGACAGAACCAAAATTATACTTTAAAACTATGAATTGCGATGCTGCTGACAAAGTTTCTAACTAGCCATGGCAAATGTTTTTTGTCTGTCAGTTAAACACAGCTGTGGCATGAACGTTGTTATTTTGTTTGGAGTTGCTCTATTGTAACAAGCTTACTATGCAAAATGGACATTGCCAACAATGGTAAAAATCGGGCAAGCAAGATACAAAGTGTAACTATGTTTAAAAAGTCCCAACTTCACCTTTTGGATATTATTTTTTTGCAGTTTAATGCAAATAATATGTATTCATGTATGTAGTATCTTTTTAAAAGGTTTTATTTACCTATTGATAACCAATAATCCTAGCTACATCCATGTTACTAGCTATCAACAGCAAACAATGATAAACTTTGAGCATAATAATATCGCTTCTTGAGCTAAAGCATAATTCTATTATATTTTTATTACAATATCGGGTTGGTATAAGTATAAGAAAGCTTTACAACAAATGCATCAGTCTAGTCTAAACTCGCATTTATGTTATTTCAGATAAGGTTGATTTTCACAAAACAAGTTGAAAAGTATCATTGAAACCGATACGTCGTGTTTTATAAAAGTCGACCTTATCGCAGTTCAACATAAAGGCGATTTTTAAACTGTTTGCGGAAGAATCCTTTTTTCTGTCAAGTCCTTTTTAGCACGAGAAGAATTTGGTGTTGCTATTTATAAATATAACGTTGAGTGACCAGCCCCCTTACCATGAACTCTTAAAGCAGGACAGTTTAAAATGTGTAAGCGAGACATCGCTACGTGCAGTGTAATGCGGCGTCTCGCTTCCACAACGTAAACTGTTCTTCTTTAAGAATTCATGGTAATGGGGCAGTTTCGTGAATTAATTGAATTATAAATCTGCCTATTCATTCTTATAAATCATTTACTATTTCAGGAGGGATCGAGATATTTAAGGATCACTAACTCAAAAACGGCTTATATTTTTTATATAGGAGTAAAATATAGTTAAATGTAAATAGTAATATAAAGGCAGGATATTTTGTGAACAAATTAAATAATTACTACTGGCAATATGGTGTTGGTAGTAGACCGTAGACAATACTGTAATTTTTAATTCGGAGATCAAAACTTTTGGTTGATAACTAAGCACCATAAACAACGAATTGGCTACCATTGCCAAAATAATATTCAGAAGGAATGTTCTAGAAAGCAAATCATCTAACCTACGGTATTAAGGCTTTTGTACATACTTATAAAGTTTAACATCACACAAATAGTACACACAATGTAAAATTGACTATTAATTGATTAACACTCGTAGACTTCAAATTTTTTTTAATCAGAACGCCAATTAAAAAAAAAACTAACACATAGATACGTTATTAGTTTTTAATTACTCGATGTCAAAAGTGACATCTCTTAAATAATGGCGGTAATGTCAAAATGTGACACTAAGGAAATTGAACAGAAACTATATTTTAATCATTTTTACATTAAGCAAATTGACCTGCTGAAGCAAACACGACTTTAAAGTGTAAGTTTTTTATACAAATGCAAATGAATTTCGCGTAACACGAATTGAATAAACATCTTAACAACTACATATTATGCAAGTAAATGTACTTTGAATTATAATAATTTCCTAGTTAGCTTATAATATAAATAGTTAATATTCTTAGCTTATATAAAAATTACAGTTATTTAGTATTTGTTCCAAAAACACTAAAAAAGGGCACAAAACTTCTATTTATAGTTTCAAGTGGACAATATAAGGCACCATATCAGTATTTACAATGTTCCATTGTGGACTATAGTACGCGAAATTATTGTCGCTTTGGAACCTTCAAACTTCCGTAGCATTCTAGAAGTTTATTTTTTTGTCTGCCGCGTAGCAGCTCTTATACATAATCTATTGTTCAGGGGTCACCTTGTAAGTGCGCTGGTACTAAACGGCGAGTACCTAGTTTTGAACTCGTCGGTCGTGTTTAATTTACACCCCTTCGTTATACAAACAGTCGAAACTTTATCAACTGTAACGTTTTATTTAATGATTAAAAAGATTATTTTTGTTTATTGGCAGCTCCAAAGCGACAATATCACATAGTATATTAAAGTAAAAATAAAGTATGTATATAGAAAAATATATATACATGATTCTAACTTAGCCTCGAAATAAATATGGAACAGTACCCCAACCTTGAGTTTTCACACTATGTGTTACGTTTACGGTAAACTATAAGGCTCTAGACAGACGGACCGCATTTCAACTGCAATCCAACCGCAAATTGCAGTTCGGATGCAGTTTGAATGCAGTTGACACGACTGCAATAGAACTGCAAACCAAACGTTTATACGATTGCACGCCGACTGCAATTGAACTGCAATCGGACTGCACGTTTGGTTTGCAGTTCTATTGCAGTCGTGTCAACTGCATTCAAACTGCACTTGAACTGCAATTTGCGGTTGGATTGCAGTTGGAATGCGGTCCGTCTGTCTAGAGCCTAATTCGCTGCGTAACCGCTAGAGGCGCCGTATAGTTTGCCATACAAATATTTTACGTGACAAAACTTATGGTTGAGGTACAGAAGCGTTGAATTTTCATAATAACTATTTGTTGCGACCATAGACGTATTGAACACTGTTTCTTAAATGTTAATGTACAACTAAAGATTGAATTAATCAAGTAACTTCAATAGAAGCATGTGGACATTGTGAACCTCATATAATTTTAATCAAGTGCGCAGAGCAGGCATCGTGAGTTTTAATTGAGTAGCCCCTGTGGATTTTATTGGGTTCATGCGGGGGATACTCACATATCCCCGCCGTCTCCCAGCGGCGCGGCAGTGGGGGATGCGTAACGAACTTTCACCTCGCGTAAAAAAATAGGTTAACAGGCTCACATTTACAAAGTCTTGAAACACAATGCAAATTAAATTGTCAAATAAAAATGACATATATAAATCTCAAATGGTATATTAAACTAAATTTCTTGCTATCTACTAGAATTCCATTGACAATAATTTCACTGCATTTTAAAGGAACTTGTTACACACGAATTAATAAATGCAGTTGAAACTAACAAAAGAATATGATTCTTTCTATCTAGGTTATAAAGCCTATTTTGTTTTTTTTAGGACATTTGTCTTGTTGTTTCTGACCGTACACTGTGTAGGTAATAATATTTATATTTTTTGTTTTCGCTATACAAATATCCACATTTACGTAGACTTTAACATTAAAAATATAACAATTTAACTATGGCGCACAAACTATTGTAGTTAAAGCAGAAATAATATATTTCTTACTGTATACTTCACATAAATATACTACATTTAAAGTATGATGTAAAAAAAATTGTTCATTAGTATTTGTATCATTGGCTGAAATTCCGTAATTTGTAAAAAGAACGAACTTACAATTATACCTAATTTACACTTAAAGATTAACTTGAATTACTATTATGGCCTGTACTTATTTTAATATGAAAGGAAAGAATTTTTTTTTTCCTACATTTACGGTTGTCGGTTCAAAGGTCTGTCACAATATAGGTGATAAAAAAGGTCAGAGGGTTTTAAGAAAACGTATTGACTGTATTGAGCAACCGACATTGTAACAAAATTAATAAATAGTTGAAGTCATCTTATACATAAGTTTAGTATTACCATCACACTTTGATACTTATTCTCAAGATGGGACATATGCATTGGACCATCAAATTCACCTTACCAATATTGGCCAACCAACCAACACGAACAGTTTCCATTGCTGCTTATCCTACTCTTTTGTTGACCTTTTATTAACACGCAAAGCAATGTATACGTAACTGCAAATGTTGGTAGTTGGCGACCAACATTTGGGACACCACTTTCGCCACACTTTACAAATATCCTCTCAATATAAAAATACGTCATAGAAAAGTTTAGTATTGACATCGAACCTGTATAAAACAAACCTGTACTTTATTGATGACTAGTAGAAAAAATACTAGATTTTACTTGCACTTATAACTAAATTAAATAAACAATATTTGCACCTATATATTTGTTCGTAATTATCACTTTTTAAATGACACCCAATGCGGGAATGTCTCCCTGGAGTTACAGCTATAGTCTCGTTAACAAACATTGGCTAGACATAAAGTACCATCTTCGTATAAATCAGCCAAGAATTAGAAGTATTTAAACTATCAATGTACGTTAAAAACACGCCAACATTGGTGATTGGTATTGGTAACTTTATGTTAGGTTAGTCGGCCGCAGTTGGTGCTTGAGATCTTTGGAATACCCTACAAAATGAGAGCTTGAAATAATCTGCGCTCGGCAAGAACGCGTTCACATCACTACCTCGTTTAACATCAGGCAATAAGAACACAACACTAGCGGCAATAATCATATGCCAAATCGAGTGAACTATCTTATAATTCTGTTCCGTTTGCAGGAAAGCGTAACAAATTAACCCTATTGAAACTAAAACTATACCAAGAGGCATGTATCTAAAATAATAAGTTCTGGGATACCTCATAGTTCGGTTCTTTCTGTAATCAAAGTACCAAGAAATTAACAACACGGAAACACCAATCGCTACTGGTAACAAAAATGAGACGAACGAATGCATATTCCACGTTGTAAGTAAAGCTATTATTATGGCACCTATCAACTGTAAGGAGGACCTAAATCTCTCTCCTATGATGCTCATGGCAAGGAGAGTGACCCAGAAGGACATTAACCCACAATAGAAGTCTCCAAACTGGAGGATGTTACCTTTGATAATGCAGTAAGCGACTTGAGAAGGCGCGTCGCACGCGTGGTAGAATGTGGAGAAGATCATTGTGAAGGTGTACATCATTGCTTCTGTGTAGTACGTGCGTATTACAGCGACGTAGATGGAGAAGAAGAAGAGAAGATTGCTTAACGTGAGTAGGAGAACGGACACGAGCATGTAGACTTTGCTGTCCATTCTAGAGTCGTCGGAACAGTCCCAACCTGGAAAAAGAGATTCATATTATAAATTCACTTATTTGATGTAAAGATCGTGCCTCATTCGATTTTGTACCTTAGGTGTTTAAGTTAAAGTTCATAATGCTTTGTTCACAGTATTAACAGTTGTTAATGTTCGTATTTGTTAGATACTTTTTGCAAAATAATCTATGAAATTATATGCATTAACCTGAGGGTTATAATTTACCAGTCCAGTCCTCAAAAAATATAGTAATATAACTTAAACTTACTTCCGTAGCCAGCCGAACATGCGCAGTACGACATCACCAGCCCCCCAAAGGTGTTCAGCAAGCAGCTCCCGTGGTTACTGCACTTCCCGCCCACACAGGACATGGACGACACAGTCAGCACCACCGTCGCATTACACTCCGATGTCCCAAGCCTCGTGTCATTCCCCTCCACCTCCAAATCTTCGCCATCTTTGTCTAACGCAGTGTCCACGTAATAAGTCGTCCCATTGTCAGACGTCCGACAAGGACAGACGACCTGATCGCAGAATAACCGAAACGTCAAATACCAAGTGCCACTGTCAGGAAACGGGATGTACGTCTTGTCGTAAATAGAGTCTGAGTCGGTACTGTTCAACACGAACAAAGCCGGCTTCACCTTATCGTTGTATCTACAGTGACCAGTCTCTAATGGGATGCTTGAATGACCGTTGTCCAAGCATATTACGGCCTTAAAAAACTGGTTGTCTTCTGTGAACGCTAACACTGCATCCTTTGCGAACTCCCGCTTATAGCCCATATAGTATTTCAAGCTCATGAGCAGACTTGATGCTATTGTCAAGCTGCCTCCGATGTCCAAAAATTGGTTGACTTTGAACCTCAACGATTTTATTTCTGAGGACGTGATGTTGACTAGACTCGTCGTGTCTTGGAGATCCGTTGTGGGCAGGCCGTAATCGAAGGTGAAGAAGCGACCTTTGTCATCGCGCATAAGGTCGATTATTGTGTGATTGAGGACTTCATCGATGTCTGATCTCGTGTGGTAAGATTCGCAGTCGGCGATTCGCGACACATTGCCTTCTACTTCGCTTATATGAATGTAATGCCAGGCGCTAGGGTTGGGGATGAATGTTATCGTTTGAATGTTGTTCCCTCTGGGGTTGAACGCGCAGTATATGAGGTAGTTCTCCTCTGTTGGGATGGAGAGGGCCTGTACTCTGACGAACAGTGTTCTATTGGCTGCTGAAGTGTTGACAATGGTAACGTTCAAGCTGATAGGGTCCACAATGTCTTGGGACATACATTTGAAGAGTGCAGGCAGGTCGTCATAGTTCAGCTCAGTAATGCCCATGTAACAATCAATTAACTCTATGTTCTCCTCCCGTTGTACTTGCAGATCTGTGTACAGTATCGTTTGGCAGTCGGCGACCAGACCTGGAAATAATTACATTAAATACATTAGCATATTTTGTATAATAATTAATTGGTTACATTGTTAAACTCAGTTAGAATCTTTCAACAAGGGTCTTTGACAGTAGTACGTTCACAACTCAGTAATATAAGTCCTGTGTAGACCAAACTAGGCACGTTTATTTCCATATACTTAGCATTCCTATTTAGTTGGTCTACGAATGTCAAACGAGAACAGCCCAAAACAATGCCTAACGAAAAACATGGCAAGAGGTCAACGTCCGAATAATATTTGCTAATGTGACTCACGCGAGAGCCCGCAACCGGTGCTCTATTCCAAAGCCTGACAGAGATATTTTTATATTACAAAAATGGTTAAAAATTATAACACGTGCAGTTAGGCGGGTTGAGTCACCTTCACTTAACGCACACATAAAAATACCGATACCAATTTTGTTTTCTTCTAGCAGCCTTAATAACGAAATTGTTTTGTTTTCTACTTGCAGCCCTAATAACGTTGATAACCGGGTCATTTATGCCATGAAACAACACTTCATATTTTACATGCGTTGTACATTTTTTGCAATAATTATTTTTTGACGTACGTATGTAACGTTAGCAGATTTTTTGAAGCAACCCGCAATAGTCATGAATCCGTCAGAATTTCAATCCTAATGTATTATTAACTACTTTATAACTGAATTAATATCTTAATCGGCCAGACTTTTTACGTACCTACTTACTTTACATATAGAATTTATTATTTCTTGGGTCAGATGTTATTGTCGATAATTACATCTACGTCACCTACAATTTTAATTTTAAAGCTCATTGATTTATGTAAACATAATCTTGTCAGACGAGTGAGTTATGCACTGTTTTTGCGCCGGCGCAGTTTTTTTCTCGACAGCCTACTCGGAAGCTGTCAAGGTTGCGGTAAATGGGGACAGTCTTTATTTTATTGACCATCGAAAAGCTCTATTTAATTAAATTCATTATTTTTCCTTATGGCGTAAGTGAGAACAAAAATAGCGTCATATCGTCGCGGTTAAAGTAACATTAAATATGGTACTTTTTACCTAACCTAGAGTATAGGCTATCACCATATTGAACTTTATCACGATCGGTTAATTAAATGATTAAGTCTGGATGCGGTAACAGATAGATAGATAAAATCTACTTTATTGTACCCCATTATCAAGTGATCCTTGATTGAGCTTCTTCTTCTTATCGTATGGTTGATAACAACCTGGTGTCAGAGTTCAAACCGCCTGAAGGCCTCTGATATAGCTTTACACCCCATTGAAAAATCTCTCAGGTGTGCCAGTTTCCTCACGATGTTTTCCTTCACCGTTTTAGCACGGTAATATTATAATATTACCGTGGTTTTAGCAACTGATAACTAATTTATAGTACGCAAATGAATTCGAAAAGACATTGTTGCGTGCCGGGGTTTGAATTTGCGACCTTTGACTTGGCTGTCCAACGGTCATACCACTCGGCTATCAATGCATGATTTGATTGAGTATACAATGTCTGTCTTATCGCTAACCGAACCGAACAATATGACAAATTTTAACATACGATATTTATAAAATTTCGCGACCAATGGGATGATTATAAATAGAAGTAGTGCCCAATTAATTCGTCTCCTTATGTGGGCACTATACTGTCTCGACAAAATGAAACTTGCAACAATACGCGTCTATCATGCAGAAAACATATTACACTAGGTACCTGCATACTTTATATAATGATAAAATATACATAATAATATACAGATATAGTAACAAATCAAAACGAGACACGAGCAACCAAAATAACAGAACATAATATATAGAGCATAAATCTAAATAACACAGAGCTTTTGTGAGCCGCATCACGACTGCATACAATTGTCACAGGATGCCGGCAGTCGAACAATCACGTTAGAGCCGGCACGAGGTCACTCCTACCGACCTGATTCCTACCATCATTATCGCATTAGGTACCATATTATCTTTATTGGCTAGAGTAGGTTCAAGTAGCTGTATAACTTCTCTTATAAATCTATGTTATGGTTGAGATGACAGGCTTGTTCTTGAAGTGTTTTTATGGGAAAATTCTGGATACGTAAGTCCGCTTGCTTTATGTAATATGCACATAATATTATGTCTGTTTTTCAGAGTTCCTGCAGAATGAATACGAATACCTATATTTAAAAAATGTTGGTATAGGTAGTACCTTTCGTGACTTTTATGTAGAAGCACACCGATGGCAAAATTTGATTAACGATTCGATGACGGCTTGTTTAAAATTCAACCAATTTTTTATCCCTTCTATATTCAGATTTGTAACTAGTCATAGTCATAATGTTTTTTATTTCATATAGGCTACAAAAGAGCACTTACAAAACGTCAAACTAGTTGCACGGTTCCAAAAAGTTGTTTCTATGGAGAAGAACCGGCAAGAAACTCGATAGTTACTCTTTAACCAATCTACGATAAAGACAGAGATGTGGGCAGTGCCTAGATATTACTGACAATTTATTATTTTTTTGTATTTAACATCCTCATGATACCGAATAAATTATACAGTCGCGTTTTGTGATCTTGGATAAGCCCTGGTGCATTTGTTTTATCATTATATACCAAAACTTGTTTAATGCCTGCTTCTCACGGCGGGCAATACTAGGAATCGTGCCGCGTCGAGCCGACCAACGCGCGGAAACAAGAGGTGGCTCGGACTCGCTCGTGTTACTTCCTGGCTTATACGAAACAGCAATATTTACTATGCTATGAACTTGCATTGCAGTTCATTTTCCGCTGTAGAAGCGAGACGCCGCATTACACTGCACATAGCGGCGCGCAGCGTCTCGCTTCCACAACGGAAAATGACCTGCAATGCTAAATCACACTGTGAGCTAGCATAACTCCCTCTGCTGCGTAAGAGTCGTCAGAGTGCTCGCGGCGCCGCGGCCTGCCGCGCGACCTTTTCAGGTTTCTCAAGCGATACTATGTATTATAATTATTATATATACTGAAAATAACGTTTAAAATCCTAGGTACCTATAACACTGAAACTGCTCGCCGCTTCGCTGCCGGCTGCTGCTTTCTCGATGTGATTTGAGTGTTACGCTCCGTGAGAAGCCACCATAAGACAAAACTAAAGAATAAGGAAATTTAAAACACCTCTTATGAGATGTCACAGTGATTTATGAATTGTTCGGTATAGAAAACTTGAATTTCTACATTCCTTTATAGGTACGATCTATATGGGTTCATTTTAAAGCCATGAAAACTCATGAACCACAAACATAGTTGCAACCCACTGCACGAATGGAACATTCGAATTTCATCAATACGAATTACAGAACAAAACACGATAACTTACGTTTGTTCCTTTCCGGAGCATTAAGTACTGGAAGAAATATAGACTAGATACCACTTTTATATAGAGATAGTTCGCGGATAATTAAATTACTTGATTAGGTATGTACTACCTAGTACCTACTAATAACCTACCTATATAATAATAATCATCGTGAATCGTGCAGACATATCCTCTATATAGAAGGAAATTACGCACGTAAGTGCATATATACGACGATCGTGACCAATTTTTTTTTAAACTTCTCCCCACACTTTTTATTTCTCATGTATCGTAAGTGCGTTTTACAAACATGAAATATCACATACACAAACACCCAGACTTGGGGCAAACATCTGCGGATTGCACAATTTTTCGCCCGGTGCGCGAATCGAACGCACAATCCTTAGTACAGCAGTCCAATCGCTTAGCCACTGTACCAATCAGCCCCCTTACCATGAACTCTTAAAGTAGGACAGTTTAGGTAAAGGAAGCGAGACGCCGCATTACACTGCACATAGCGGCTTCTCGCTTTCACACCGTAAACTGTCCTGCATTAAGAATTCATGGTAAAGCGGCAGGTCGCCAAATTTCTATTCGTCTAGCGTTTTGCTACTTGTCTTGCCCCCTTACAATGAACTCAAAGCAGAGCTTTACACATCGTAAACTGTAGGTACTGTTTTAAGAGTTCACTAACTTGTAACTTTAACTAGATAGTGTAGTTATCTATATCATATATCCTCCGCAAACGTTTTTCATATCTATTTGCACCTATTAAGTGCTCCGGGTAATGATTAATCCACTAAAAGGCGGGAGCGAGCCTCGTGTTTGTCTTTCCCAAACATTCTCAGGATACAATCAATCAACGTGACACTGTTACAGCATATTCTGGTCGCAGATAACTTTGAGGTCAAGAAACGACGATATTTATGGACAATTATGATAGATAATTGAAATGTAAAGTCGGAAAACATCACACTAACAATTATGAAGGCGAAAGTTTGCGTGTGTTTGTATGTTTGTTACTTCTTCACGCTCAAACGGCTGGACCAATTTTGATAAAATTTAGTATAAAGGTAGCTGACACCCTGGATTAACACAAAGGCTACTTTTTATCTTGAATAAATGTAGCAGGTTACACTGCAGGGCGCAGCTAGTTTATTAATATATTAATAACAAACTTCCGCCCGCTATTTCTTCCACGTGGAAAACTTGAAGTGTCTTTTCTGGGACTAAACTAAAGCAGTCTAGGTCCGTGTAAACGATGTCTATGAGGTAAACTTTGAAACTATTAATCAAATTCAAAGAATTCCTTCATCAATATTTATGTAGAATGGTCCTTTAGGGTGGCTATAAGACTACTTTAACACCCAGAAAATACGCAACAAAATTTTCCGCGCAGTCGAAGTCGAGAACGGATCTAGGAAAAGTCCAAATTGAAAAGGGAATTATGGATAATTTAATTTATCAGTCAATTAACACAGGCCATATGTACTTAATTGGTTTAAAGTGGAGGATAATGAAGGTAAAACAATGACTAATGCCAAGTTACGAACTAACTAGCACAGATACAATGTAATATAATTAAGTTACAATGAATTCGTGGTACCTATATTTTTATACAAAGGCAGAAATCATAGTTTTTTAATCTGTTTAACTTCTATGATCACGTGGTACATAAGGAAGCTAATGAACTGCGAACAAACTTGCTTCAATGGAAATACCGTCTTGAAATGGTTCAAGAGGAAATACCAAAACGTATGTTCTCCTTGTATTATACATTAAACTTATCGTAAATTATCCAGCCTAAACAAAATGAGTATGTAGCTTGTAGGCGTAGGTACACCTATCTACATATACATATACATGGTTGTAAGAGATCCAGAGTCCTTTCACGATAACATCAGTCGTACCAAAAGCAGTATACAAAACAGTTATCTCAAGAATGTTGCATCTCGCCTTATAACCCCCGGAAAATAACCTAGGAAGCAGAAGTGGCCCGAAATGCTCCACCTCCTTTAAATTTTTCACTGACTACAAAAAAGGAAGGAAGTTTCGTTATTTATCTGAGGGTTATCTTTTGTTTGTATACGTCTAGTTCTGTAATTGTAATAAATGCTTTTTTATAAATCAAAAATTCCCACATACCTTGCTGCTCAACCTTTTGCGTCCGGGGATCCTCCCATTTTATATAAATCAGTGCGTACCAGTTGCCAGGCTTGGGGTTCTCTATCGTATAGGTCCTGTTCTTGCCGTCTGACAGCACTTCCAACGTGTGGACGGGGTCCCTGGTGGCAGGATCCACGAAGTCTTTTGGAAAGCTGTACCCGTCAGGATTCACTGCTGGGTACGCGCCATGTTTTATGTTTATGATCACCTCTTGTGGATTACATGATCCTGGAAATTAGAGGTTTGATGATTACAGAAGAAGTTAGTTAAAATTGCATTGGTGGATACAAAAGAACCTTAAGAGGTTGTAAATTCATATATTACGTTAAGCGACAGTTTACTGAGGCGGATAGACTAGAAATAATGTAGCGCAAGATTAGGAATCAAAGATAATGCGGATTAAGGGAGAAGGCTTTAATACCATGCATTCATTACAGCTGTAAAAAATAATTATGATGTTTTCGTTTCCGAAATTTGTTCATTAATTAATGAACCTTTCGATCTTTTGATCTATGTTCTATTGTACAGCCTTGTTACCCTTATTGTAGCATATTTTGCCCTTTAGGGTCTCGAAATGATTTTAAAGTGTTTAATAAAAAATGTGCTAAAAAAAATTGATAAGACCTTTCACCTTACGACCAATCGAACCTTCTTTATAATTGATAATATTAGTGAGTGAAAAGGGATGAGCAATCGAGCACATGTGGATTTCATCATAGACTTCTTATCTGCAATCGTTATCGGTTGCGCTGCGTTTTGGGATTCCGTAGGCGAATGGCAAAAACGTCAACATCTTTGGTAATGTCTTTGACACAAGACCAATAGAAACAATACAATAAGTCGATAAAAAAGGGTACGCGATGTTGCGGAAACATACCTACTACCCATACCTACACGAAACCGAATAATATTTTCCCAAAATAACTAGGTTCTTTGTTTGGCGAGATATAAACTCATGTTAAACTTAAACTTCAAATACTTGAGATTTTGCTTATAATTATATTATAAAGTAGCTCGATGTGTAACATGTTTAAATATTCACCTAAAAGTTGCGCACTGAGTACTCTGTCTGTCATCGGTAATTTTACATTAGATAAACCAAGGAAGACCCCTGCTTATGCTATGCAAAAGCTACACTTTAATTAATAAGGCAGTTAGTTATGAATTGGATCTCTTTAAATTATTTCATACGGAACCATATTTCGATGCGTTGACGAAACGAACCTGCCATAATAAGTACGCTTATATTTTTATCAGAAACTTATCACATTATAATCATTTTGCGTTGTGTACTAAACAAGACATTCTATAAATCAATATCAATACATTTTCGAACTATACATTTCGTTGATAATTTGACAAATAAATATTAAGTATTAATACATGAGGATAAAACGTTGTATGACATAGTTCACTTTAAGCACATCGTGCGCACTTAGGTGCGCGGGATTTGCCATAGTAAAAGTTTATATGAGAAGTGTGGCATAGCATGTCTCACTAAAAGTAATTTACAACACAATTTACAAGTATTTAATAAGGTCGTATTTCGAACACTGAAATACATTAATATACCTACGTATAAAAAATAAAGTCGACATTACAAGGACATCCTACAGGACAGTCCAAAGTGCATTCTTAGCATTTAGTTATTAAAATAGGTATATTTTTAGCCTTCTCCGACAAAATAGAGGACAAAGTAATATTATACACGACGATCTTAGCTCGTTTCAAGCGCATTTATAAAGGCAAAGTCACTTGTGTTTTATTCATGAAGACCGCACTTATAAATAGTGGAGTGGTGAATACTAGCTTCTCATTTTAAAATGTCATGTCTAAGGAAGTAAATAACGCGAAAATATAGTAGCGAAATTTACAGATAGGTAGACAAACTCCAGTTCAATACACAAACTGAAAAAATAGGCCAAAGCGATTCAGACAAGTGTACCGTAAGTCTGTAAGTAATCGTAAAGAAGATGTATTCGTTTGTCTCAAAAAGAAACGTCATATTAAAAGAATCTTCAATTTATGTTGGCTCCAGTCGTCTACAGAGATTTTATTAATATAGGCTCGTAAATTACTTCAGTTTGTGAAATTATATTCGCGCAGTGAAGAAAATTTCTACGAGGGAGGAGTCAGTGGCCGCCAAAACGATGAGGGTTTCGATTGTAACTTGGGAAGCCATATTTATAGACATTATTCTTAATTCCAAGTTCACGAAATAGGCCATAATTATAATCTATCAAATAACATGGTATAAATATCATGTCTCATCACGTGCGTATTCCCTGGACTCTGAGGGTTACACTCGTATGGTTCGGGCTGTCGCATATTCTAATAGCACACAGTTTTCAATGATGATTATTATGTTTAATTATCATATAATGATATTATTACTTAATGAGCTTTTAATAGATAGTCATTTCGGCTTCGACCGTGTCGAAATGTCTTTGTATATAAGATCTTTTGAGACATTTTGGTGCTCTTTAATGGAATTCAATTTAGGTCTCTTTGGATGTCTTCTTGCTGTTACATGAGTTATACAATAAAATAGCTCTTGCCGCGGAAAAAGATCAGTTAGAAGGTTTCTCGGGAATCGTATATAATCGTACGATCAATTAAGTATCGTCACTCGTGGAGCCTCTTTAAAGCACTTACTTCAGATAGTCTATTAGTCTAGTCAGCCCCCTTACCATGAACTCTTAAAACGGGACAGTTTACGAAGTGAAAGCAAGACGCTGCTACGTGCAGTGTGCGGCGTCTTGCTTCCAAAACGTAAACTGCCCTGCTTTAAGAGTTCATGGTAACGGGGCAGGGACATTTTTGCTCGCACAACAGTGTCATACCATGTTTTTTTTTTATATTGTATTTATTTAAGTATAAGGCAAAAATAAACAAATTTCCTTTCTTTCTCTTTGCATAATGAAGACAATTTTAGCGGGTAGCAAACTTTTTACGACATTTTAAAGTTCTAAAACACGATCGTATGCTGTCAAGCTATTTGTCGTTGCTTGTATCCTCAACAGACTGTCTTAGCTACGACATGACACGAGTTTCTATGTAACTACCCAGAATCACGCAACGGAACATGAATTGTCAACTTTAGGTAGGGATTACCAGTAATGCGGAAGTTCGAATTTAAGACGTTTGTTAGTCAATTACATGCCAGTGAGAATGGGACAGTTAGGAGGGGAAAACCTCGTCTATACTAGATACGAGTAGTTAAGATGTCTGGAGAAATGATAAGGTAACTTATGAGCCAACAAACGTATACGGAGAATATAAGGGCTCTTCCTTATTCGCTGTCGTATGGTTCTTATAAATAAATAAAAATCCCGACGAATTGAGAACCTCCTCCTTTTTTTGAAGTCGTTTAATAAGACGTACGTTTAGTAATTTGTATAAACGGGACGACAGCCGTAGGCCAATTAGAAAGAGCGCTAAGATTGGGCTGAATGAAGGGATAACGGTATGTTAAGATCTCGGCAACTGGTATATCGTGAATAAAACCAACCCTTTTTTTTAATTACTCTATTACGGCCAAATAATTGATTGTTTCATTACATATCTAATGGTTTTGGTAAGAAAGTCACGCAGAAAGAGCCGCGTCTACAGCCAATATATAAATAGGTATAATACACTGCATGTCCTCAATGGACGCGGCACAATATCGCTGCGTTATTAAGTTAATTACTACTTAACGTTGTCATTTAAGGGTGAAGGACAGACATAGGTATATGTAGGTTCTATAACATGTGCTACGTTGGAAAGACTGAGCCATCATCAGCCGGCAGACGTCCAATGTTGAAGCAAGGCCTCCCCCTTAAATAGGGACGTTGGCATAATACATACGCTTGGCAAGTGGCTTGGGGATCGCAGTCACAGGCCCCGCGTTCAGCCATTTTTCCTTTATGTGCACTGTGTCCATCAACAATACGTACGCTCCCCCCTGCCGCCACTTTACACCCGCTTAATGTTGCTAGGTTAAGAATGGCAGTTACTACTTCTGGGGTAAATGACGATGTTTTGGGTATTGTTATTTTATGATTTCTATAAGAGGTTATTATATATATTTAATTTAAAAAAGAGATATTATAATGCAATAGTTTGGAATTCTACCAATAAACATGATATGACATTACGCCTGTATTTTTCTCAAATGGGTATTCTTATAAACTGTATTTCTAAAAGGCATTAGGTATATAGTATACCCGCATTTCGTAATTTATGTTATAGGTTCTGGGACCAATAGGACAAATAAATGTAGGTGAGGTAATACCTTAATGCATACACGAAGTGCAGTCGCGTAATAGGGGGCGAGCCTATTGGCATGGACTAGATACAATTCTAGACTCCGTATTGCTATCCAATGACAGTGCTCAAACTGGTAATCAAACTCAACACCTAACGCACACAAAAACATAGTTCGTTCTCCTTTTAGAAATTTGTGCAAAAATTAGTTAATAAAAAATCGTGGGGTAAACTCTCAACCAAATACTTGCAACACTGACAAAATGGCCGCTTGGTTTTATTTAACAATCACTACAATTAAAATTATTCAATATTTAAATAAAAGGACATATTTATGTGAAATGTACAAATTAAATATAATCCTAACATATTTTTGTATAATTCCGTCCGCAGTTTTGCACATTTGCATTACGCAGCTCGGCATAATTGAATTAAATGTGCAGCGTGTAAAACGTTCCAGCGATGCGCGCGATCTTTGTGAACTAAATGTCAAATCGTTCAATTACCCTACTTCGGCGTAATTGGTGTGGTGTCATTTTTGTGTGCGTTCACGGCTTCTGGTTTGTTCTGTATTCTGAGATCGCAGTATTGGTGGTGAAGTTACAGAAGACGCTGCTGCCCATCTTCTGGATTTTCCCTTAGTCGCCTCCTACGACACCCATCGGGACGAGACAGGAAGGTGATATGAATAAAAACCTAAGTGCAGATGGCAAGCAGACTTGGCCATCTGAAAAGTCTGGCTAAATATGGTCTGAAACAGTCACCCTGTTTTTATTAGAAATTGCAGAGGACATGAGGCAATCTTTTGACTGGCTGTTAGAAACTATGATAGGTTAATTAGAGAATATTATTAATAATATGCTGTAATGAAAAGAATTTGAAATTTTTTGGGAAAAGGACTCTACCCAGTAACTCTTTTTGTCCACACACAATCCTCAGCTGTTTTGGTGTAAAGCATTTACAGACATTTAGGTACAATGACCACCCCCTAAAGTTTTATTATAGATGCGTAGGTTATATAGTAAGTAATACTTAAAATACAAACAAAATAACATTTGTTTACATTATATTAGTATTTGTGTATATTACTTTAACTATGGATAGTTTCTTGCTTATTTGTCCGGCATTGGTTAAGTACAGCTCAAATAAATAAATTAGTCAAGCTCCATCATAACATTATTTCCACACCGAATCTCCAGTAATATTATACTCTATTACCCTTAACTAACCATACAGACGTAGCTAGCGTTAACAAGAGCTCACATGACATTATATCAGTGCTAAAATTAGTAACATACATTTGTGAACAGTGCACTTATGACCTTTGTTTAGAGAGAAGTAGCTCAAACTCAAAATGTTTTTATTTCATATAAACCAATTACAGAAGCTTATGAAACATTGAAATGCTAGTACGGTCCCAAAAATGTCATTCCTATGGAGACGACCAGAAAGAAACTGCACTTTACTCTTTCAAATAAAATATGGTACAATAGAGTAAATTTACAGTGTGTTTCATTATAAAACTACAAAGTAAACTAGTGTGATAGGAAGAAAAAAAATAGAAATTAAACAATTTGGCTAAAGAAAAAAAAACCTACAGAACTACTAATTGCTACTGACTAACATTATTAATTACATTGTGGTCACATTTACAGCTACTAGGCAATGTATGTGTGTGCACTAAAGGGAAATAATCAGCTTGCCTAAAAGCTAATTAGCTCTTATATCCCTTGTTACCTACACATATTTTAAATTAAAGTGATAATAAAATGTAATTAAAATTGTAAATGATATATTTAGGCAATATTAAGATGACTCACGAACCGCAAATCTTAATATTTACACATTTAAGCCACATCCATCTGTTTACGCAAAAACAATGAGTTTATAGCTGAATTCAAAAAGTGTTAGTGTGCCACCTACCAATGTTATTTAAATGAAGCTCCTCAGATTGGAAGGTGAAGCGAGCGTCTGTAACATCCCTCATAATGGGGTAGAAAACAACAGAAACGGTGCGGTAACTTCTATACATATATACATCGGTGGCGATCTGTCTAGTAACCAGATGGTAATCATCTAATAACACTGTGCGAGTCCTTGTTAACTGCTCGATTATTCTCTTTCTATTCGCATCCTCTTCGGCTTCTTTATCACCATAAATATACCCGGTGCACACATATAATATTATAAAATTTAAGCAAACTCTCATTTCGACGTTTTGACGCCTACCTGCCTACAACACGATCTAAATATAAGCACGTAACATTAACAGACACTAAAAGGATGCTATCTTAATTAACCACTATTTTTATATATTTTTCAATGTTATAAATATTTAAAAATACACTCGCGAATCGACCGACAACCTTCTAATAATCAATCACAATCAACAAACTTTGTGTCAATGTCAATAAACACTTCTGTATTGTCAAAACGTCAAATATAAACGTTTTTAATTTCTGGGACACCGGTCTTTTAGGTATTTTATTTTTAAGTTTAATTCACTTTGTTTAGAAACACGATAAAGTTATGTTAAACCACAATACACATACTTTAAATAAAATTTACCTACAAATTAATATCAAAACTATTTTAAAATAATATTAAACATTACTGCGTTAAATTTTATAATTTTAACAAAACAAAACGTTAAACAAAGATTAACAAAACGTTTTGACAGAAAGCTTTTCGTTCAAAAATAAAGTTTACTTTAATATTTTTAGAAATACTGGCCTCGTCCAACTTATACAAGACAATACATAATATACATTTACCATATTATACAAATGAATAATTACTTACAGAAATTATTAAACAATTTACATCTGTTAACGTATGAATTAATTAACTGACCGTTGCTGCTGCATGACAGCTGGACAATGGTGACCTCATTGAATGTTGTCACCGCTCAAAATTACCTTTAATTTGTGGAAAATAATGTAAGCAAGATGGAGTTTGAGTTGGAGCACTGGCCAAATGTATAACCTTAAAGCGCGTAGCGTTCACAGCATGTAACAATTAATGATTCGTGATTCGCAAATATTTAATTCGACTTTTGTTTGTGCACTAAATATTAATGTAGAATGTCTAGCTAAACTATTCGAGGCTAATTAAAAACAAGATGACTTGACGTCATGTCTTGTAGATTGTAGTCCTAAAGGGTTAGGCTCATAGGCTGATGTGCATAGTACACCAATATTTGGCCAATTAAATTATACTGCCCAATGTAATGGAGGGCGAGCCTATTATAATTTATATTACCACCCGCAAAGTATACAATAAAAAAATGAAAGAATAATGTTATTATTCCATTAAGAATGTATACATTTAAAAGGTAACATAACTTGATCGTTAAGATTTTAAGAGACTTGTGTGATATAATAAATTCTAGTCCAAGCAACCCTCAAGTAACAGGTGAATTGTAAATTGTAATATTTATGTCTTATAAATTTGTTTTGTTTCATTTTTTATGGAAATTAAAATCGATAACTTCCTTTCGAAGGTAATTATCATTTTTAAGTGTGGTATCACAGAAACCTTTTTGCAACAGCGAGCCCGGCGCGCGCATGTCTCGCTCATTCCTATAAAATTCAGAAGTTTGCAGTAAATAATGGCTTCGACTGTAAATTCGAAGCAAACAGCGGTAAACGGTGACGTCTCGTCTATATCGTACCCGTCCAAAAAATCTAAAATGGAAAATAAAGTTGCCGTTGTTTTGGGTGCTCAATGGGGTGACGAGGGAAAAGGAAAAGTGGTGGACTTATTAGCTGTGAACTGTGACATCGTGTGCCGTTGTCAGGTTTGATATTTTTTAATTGTTTTATATTCAGTGTAATAATACTAGTGTATAAACAAGCGTAGTTCTCTTGAATATTCCTGTGGGGCTGCTAACGACAATGTTTATGGACGAGATTTTGAGGTTATAATTAGCACGAGAAATAACATTAATAATTGATTTTACGGTGTATTAATTAATTTAATCGAAGTTATCATGTTTCGGGCTACCAAAACAGATATCTTGAAGATCCTTTAGTGTTGGCGGCCCGCCAGAATTTGTTTGAAAACATGTGAACTGTGAACACAATGTTTTTGTATGAATTCAAGAATACATGACGCGTGCCAAGTATCTTAGCGGGAACTGCTATACGCTGGTTCAATGTTGCGTAAACTCGCAAGTTCCGGTCGTCTTATGTAACATCTATTATTTATATTTCGAGATTTTTTCAAATAACTTCAATAGTCATGTGACTGTAAGAAACAGACATGTAGTGTATTTATACACGTAAATAGATCTTGTGTGCATGCTAATTGTGGATTCCTGCCAAGGTCTGGGGCATTTATTGTCACAGTAACACTATTGAAGCCATCAATATTTCTAAATTCTTCAACTCTAGTCTAGGGCTCTGTCTAAATTTAAATTAAACAATAACACTCTGTGGGTGTTCACACAACAATATTTTTAGAGACTACTACTTTTATTTGTAAAGAGTGTACTAACAATAGACAGAAATCATTTTTTTTTTGTTTGACTAATAACATATTTAGTCTTTTCTTATGACTAAGAAAATGGCTTGTTTTTTAAGACCTGCCTGCTTTATTCAGTTAAAGAATTCTATAATACATGAAATAAAACATATCTTTATTTAGAATTTAATGAAAATGTGGTAATTTATAATAATATGATACATTAAATAGTTAAATACTTAAAAATACCCTGACATAACTTGTTTACTATTAAGAAACTGGTTAAATACTTTGTTGATAATTATTTACTACAAACAATGTATGAAATTGTGTCTTTACCTGCACATTATTTTAAAATACTATGTTGGAATATTTGTTGTGTCTATGGCAAGTAAAAATAGATAAGAAGCCTGTTAGTAACAGGGGTGATTAACCTTTTGGCGTAATTCATTATTTTTGCTTGATTAAAATGAAAAAGGTTTACTATCTGGGGTATTAAGTATAAACAATAGAATATTCTAGTAATAGAGAAAGCTGAGGCCTATCAATTTGAGAAATCTGTAATGAAATGTCAAATGAAGGACAAAGTTGAACACCTAAATGCTTGTGTGTAATTTTTTTTTTACAGCTCTCTTATTGAGCCAGTTTCTTATCTTATCACAAGTTAAATTACTCACACGGAAATCTTTGTTCTTATAGGGGAATGTTTTTTTTTAGTTTATATTATTCTACTTTATCATTATACCTACCATTATCCATAAAATTTTACTGCTGAACTATCAATAAGAGGTGTGTACTAATGTGTGAATGTTTATAATAATATATATTAATTACACAGGTCAAGTTCAGTATTACAATCACTATTTCATAACAATTCCAGTAAGCAGTTCACAGTACAAAGTGTATATAAACTTTGTTGGCTGTAGGCATTAAAATCTGTGCATGTTCCCTGTAGGTTTTAAGAAAAAAACCGCGTCATAGAGAAGGAGGGTGTAACCAGCGTCACTATTTTCGTTCGCTCCTTACGTCAGATATCTCCGTATAAATATTCTGGCACTGCTCATATCCATTAGCGACGCTAACGTAATTTTGAAAGAAACCCCGCCTCCTCCCGGGATTCGCCATTGACGTGAATTTTAATTATAAATTGGCGAAGCAATTTTTCCGATACCAACAATAATAAATACGTTGATAAAGCAAGCATGAGTAGAAATGAGTTTTTTAAAGAAAATGTCAAAAATGGTTTCAATTTGAATGCCGTAAGTATCAAAATGTCACGTTTAGTGCATTACGGGTAGATCGGAACTTTATTATTATGATTTTGATTGCTAGAATTAGCCGGTTGCGATCGCGACGCGGATTCCGGGTACAGTTGTTTATTCGTTTACATGCGTGATATCTGCAACTAGCTTGTAAATTATCATTTAGCTATGCATCTGAGATGTAAATAACATGAATTACTATTTCGCGTAATGTGTTTTTCAGTTATCTTTAACAGGCAGTCCTAATACCGATATAAATATTTACTTCACATCATATCAGCTTATTGCACTCCACTGCTGGACGTAGGCCTCCCCCAGGGTACGCCAGAAGGCCCGCTCTCCCGTGTTCTTGGGCTACTCTCCATGGGGGGTTTGCCCATAGTCACCACGCTGGGTTGGCAACCGCAGCATGGTGAGCTATACCTACACAGGGGAGGATAGGGGGTGGTCTATTCTAGGCCGGAAACCATGCGGCACAATGCACAAATCACAACCAGATTTGGAGTAGGTCCTAGTGGAAAAGTCGACGAGCGCGTATGATGGATAATAGTAAGTAAGGATAGGGTGAAAGAAAGTGGCACGATCATAGCAAATATAAAGCCGCGGCCAACCTTGCCACAAAAAAAGGGTTGCTTTATGAAAGTATGCATTAAATCTCAAGTCAAAGGTCATACTGTGGTTGGTGTCCGCCACAAATTTGCAGAACATTTCCAAACTATTCTGGGAATAAGAGTACATGTATGTGTAATGTACACATAAACTAACATTATAAACATTTACACGTATCATGACGTCATTGAATTCTGCATTGTGCAAGCGAAATCTATACAAACGGACATTACAGATAAAAACCCAACATAAACCTGTGACCTTTGCCCGTACTTACATGAATAAGGATATGGAATGAAAATAATTTAAACAGCACTTTCAAACGCTAAAATTAAAAATTACGTAAGACATGGTTTCCAATAATTGCCTGATTGGCGCTGTGGCTAATTTTTGTGATCCGCAGATGTTAGTCAAGGGTCCGAGTGTTAGTGTATGTGGTATTTCATGTTTGTGAAACGTACCCAGAAACACGTAAAATTACTAATGTGGGCGATGTTAAAAAAATCCTCAACTTTAACTGTCCTCACCACTGACTATTAGATAAGCTGAAATAAACTTCCCAGGAAGAAATGTTTTAAACTCGTATCAGTAGTATAACCTCAACCGAAAGCTCAGAGACTGTCCTTTATTTTCTCTTACAGCTTGTCCTATAGCGAAATCATGTCGTCAAAGTTGGACAAGAAGTTGTAGTAACATACTAAGCCTGATAAGCCACGCCTATTTATACTGCAAACCTTCTTCAATTCTTAAATCTTGGTACCTTATTTGGAATTCTGCCCTATTCTCATACAAAAATGTCGCCATTAGATTTACCAGGAGTCTTAAGTTTCGGTACGACCCGGGCCTTTGAAAGCAGTCTTGTGTCCCGGAACTTTGATTTCGAGATTTCCCAAACCAATGCTTACATTTTTCGTTATTTGTATCACCAAATAAAGTTCTATCTATCTAATAAAGCTGCTCCAAGACGAAACAGCTTGTATGTATACTGACTGAGAGTAAGCCGGTCGGTCCAATGTTTATCCTATTCGTGTTACTTGTAAACACTATGCATAATTTATTGTTGGCATCAGCCGCTGAGGTTTACACAATAAACAACACACTTTAATAATTAAGCGTATACATGTGTTGTGGAAACTTTAAAACAAACTTTGATGCTTCTAAATGCTTCCGAAGTGCGGAAAACTCTTATTTTACAGCTCTTTTCTGGCATGTAAAGAGAAATGTACAAATTTAAGTTCAAACAAATAGTTTAAAATATGTGCTGGTAGAAAAATCTAATTTCTGGTGCAAGGTAGTTGGGTATTCGTTGTACTTAAGAAACTAACGTTTTTAAGTACCCTGCTTTTATGTTTTAGGCTGCTTTGGCAAGGGTCTCTAACGTTCATAAACAAAAGATATCCTTGTTTCTCTCTTGTTCCGTTCTTCTCTTTGCTTTTCTATAATCAACTGCTGGTAAACCAGTCTCTATTACAGACAGCGAAAGTCAAAGATTTTATTTTATAACATTATTTCTCAATAATCAATTCTGAAAACAGTGTTGAGCAGGAAAAATACGGTAAAACAAGACGAGAAATGATGAAACGTAATTGCCGACACAAACTTTTCTATTATGGAGTTGTTTGGTGCTGACAAAGCAAAAATTTTGCAAGACCACGTCTTTGTTCTTATTTCGCAGTGTTGTGACATACTGTTTATTTGCTGTTTATAATATCGCGAGACAAATAGAAATCTGTAACTTATTTATTCCAAGGCTAGCTTTCATTATTTAATTAAATTTGCATTTGCTTTGTATACCTATTTTACCTATAGAACATTTTTCAATTATTTTTAGGTAAGCGACATTTGTATTATATTTTTCCCTCCGGTTAGTGTACGTCCCGTCTGACAATGCGTGTGATGGAGTATTGGTACCTAGATATCTACTACCTCTGTTTGCTCACACACTCGTGCACTATAATCTTGTACCTCCTACGTAGAAGGCTAAACTTAGTAGAAATTAACCGCCGTAACTGAAATTCGGCCATCATTATTTCTTAACCTATATCAATGAGTAGTTCTCATTGGGTAGAATTTTGTATATTCTGTACTATAAATCATTCGTTTAAGAAATTATATTCAGCATTCGCTGCGCATTCAGAGGATTTAAAATGTCTGTATGTCCTTTTATAGAAACTAGACATTGACAATCCAACTGCCTTATAAAAATATCTTCATCCTCCTTTACAGACAAACATACATCGTTTACGAATAAGGGGAATACTCGCAAATTCTGTTTACCATACAAAATACATCTTCCTGTACAGTATATAATACGGGTTTTTCCCTCCCAAGACCGTTAGTTTAATAAATGCCATAGCACACATATCAACACCGACGATGATGACGTCGACGATACTAAATACCTATACATTTTATGTATAGGTACACTCTTTTCTACAATTTTTTTTGTCTTAACGTTGACCTACTTATGTAGTCTTTAGTATAAGTTTAGGTATGTATCGTGACCATAGCGGGTGGAATCTGGATGAAGCTGGCACAGGCGTGGAGACTAGCACAGAAAAAGAGAGGCCTTTACCCAGCAGTGGATGTAGTCTGACTGCGGATAATGATGATGACGTAACGCACTTATATCATAAAGGCGTAAGTTTGTGAGTGTGTTTGTATGTTTGTTACCTCGTCACGCTCAAACGGCTGGACCGATTTTGCTAATTTGTATGGAAGTAGCTGACACCCTGGATTAACACATAGGCACATACTTTTTAACCCGTAAAAATGTAGCGGGATACACCGCTGGGCGTAGCTAGTTTATAATAGTCCAAAATCTAAATTATTAACAAAACACACACGACCCAGACTAATATACATAGATACCAAGGCCTAACAATTGTTCAGATGAGCCGCCATCATGTGATTACTAACAATTACTTATGTAACAAAAGGCGGGGCTCTGCTGTTTAATGGGACCTTGACTGACCTTATCTGGACATAGTGGTTTCATATCCATTAAACGATATCGACGTATATACAGGGTGTTTTGTTGACGGAGGCACCTTTGACCTCCGAGAAAGGTAGCCAGATGAATAGTTACAGTGGAAACTATTATATAATACTGACATCCAATGTCGGACTGCCTCTTTGGTCTAGTAGGTAAGCCATGAGCTCCTTGGTACGAATCCAGAGTCTGGCAGTGTTACAGGGTTTTTGCATTAGGTAATTCTCAGTAGCAGCACGGAGTCTGGATTTGTAGCCTGGTTGATGGCAATAGGCTCGCACCCTTACATTGGTGCGTATAACATAAATGACGAAATGTGGGTGTACTATAAGCACACCTGTGCCTACCCCTGCGGATACAGGCGTGATGTTGTTTTATGTTCAATGGCTTATCCACTGAAGAAATATCTTTTATTTAACGGTTAGACTCATCATAAACGCGGTCTTCTATCGTTGAAGTGCACGTAGAGAGCAGTTCACGAGTAGAAGTACCAGTAACGATGCTTGGTGTACCCTGGACGGTTAACCTCGCCACCATCTGCATACAACGGTATGACTTATTTCCATGTTTCTTGCCTATATGAAGAAGATTTTCGTGACTATAAACTTTACCCGTGGCATCACGCACGTGAGTTACTTTATACGTTTTTCAATATCAGTACATAGTGAAAACGCTGCGTTTTTATCTAAATCCAGAATGCGTTATCTGTATACCTAATTGTACAAATCCGTTCAACGGTTACATTGTGAAATTTACATTGTATACATTATCCAAACAAAAGTGATTAGGACGCAATGACATTAATTTTTGGGTTTTTATTTCTTATTAACTAATAGTTCCACCATTTCACATATCGCCCGTTTACACCACAAACTTAATCTCAGATTAATGATATGCTTGATTTAACAAACGTTAGTACAATACTGCTTGTGTCAAGTCAAATAAGTTCTAGCTTAACAGTAATCCACGTACAATTTGTTGGTGTAAGTTGGCCTACATATATTAGTGGGAGTACCACATGGGTCACGCCACTTAGCATATTTATTTTTAATAAACCCTATAGTATTTCCAGTCATAGACATAACACTAGTTTCTATTGCCATCAACACGTCGACCCATTGTTTTATATGAATAATGAGCCACATAACCTTATCGATAGTCCTTTGATGGATGCGTTTTAAAATCTTCCTCGTCAATTTTATACTCAGTGCATCTACCACTTTTCAACTCTGCATCACCCTAAGGTTGACTGGTAGAAAATGCCTAATGGCATTAAGTCCGCCTTTATACAAATGTGTATAAGTATATAAAATAAATGGATCTAAGTAGCAGCCGGGGACCCTAGATAAGTGGCAAAGCGCTAGACGAATAGAAATCGAATAGAATGTAAAATATATGGGATTGACATAATGTTTCGAACTTTCGACTATGTAATTTATGACATAATTAATCCCATATATTTTTCATTGTCTAGGGCCCCTGTAGTCAGGTACCTATACATATAACAATGAAATTACCTACAAGCAGGACGATGTCAACTCTTATTAGAACAAAATAGTAGATTATGCACCGAGGGGCTAAAGTTGTGTCTTATGTCACGGGCGCCATATTGAATCTCGAGCGCAATGAAGGAGTCGGGATTTAACTCCCGAGCGCAGCGAGGCAGTTAAGAGTTTAACTCACGAGCGAAGCGAGGCAGTTAATACAATAATCCTGAATGCAGCGAGGGATTCAAGCTAGCCCAAGGCAAAGACACCTTTAGCCCAGAGGAGGATACTCTACTTTTTACACACTGTGAGAAAATAATAGCCATAGTACGAAAACATGGCAACGATATGGAGAAGCAGTCGTCATGATTTTGTAGGAAATCGAGAATATCATCCACGCGTAGTAAGGGTATCGAGAATAGCTTTTCTCTTTCTGGCACCAAAAGGATGTTTGTTAGTACTATACTACCAATTTAGCTGAGCATGTGAGATTCCAAATTCAAATCACATTATTGACTAGCGGGTCATAATGAAATCCAGTACAACATTATTGACCGGCTGTGACCCCGGCCACTAATGACTCACTTTAGGTTAAGGTTGCTTGACTTATAATTTGACATTTTCGAGCAGGTGGTGTGAAAAAGGTTTTATTGACAGCAAAATAAACGTTCAAACTGTATTATAGCACATTATAGCGTGTTATTTTTGTATAATTTGTACGTTATAACTATTTATGAGGAGCAAGTAAGGTAAATACTTACTTAGTCATGAACAAACCTATAACATGAGCAGGTCGTACGAATGACGCTGTTGCAGGTACGCATATGGTGAAGTCACTCCTTAGCACTTAGTTATACAGCTATAGCAAGTCTATGCTATATAACCAGTGCTATATCTATACTAGTTATTTGTAAAGGTTATTAGCATCTGCCATATTGAGCCTAGGGACGTTTTTGCATTGAATATGTATTAAGACAAATAATAAAATCTATGATGGCAATATGCTCTCCCCTATTAAATTGGGATCTATAACATAACTGGGCTGAAATGTGGGTGTATTATGCACCTCTGCCTACGCCTTCAAGGATTAGGTTATGTGTTATGATAAATAGTAATTATTTGATAAACACTAAAATAGCTGGATTTCATAAATAAGGTGTTCTCCTTCCATTATTTACAGTAGGTACTCTGCACGGGCTGTCTTATATGTAAAATAGGTATAGGTAGAGGTACCTGTACCTGTAAATATACATAGATGGAACCTTTAACATGAGAATGTTTATGTGCATTAAAATGAAACTATTTTTAGCTTACGGATTTCATCGCAGTTCGATTAATATTTATTACCCTTACAGCATTCATGGTCATAGGCAAACTGATATCTATGTATGTTACTTTATTGATTTTTAATTTACACAAAGTGTCCCTACCCTGCTCCCTCCCTGTATACCTGCGCATGCGCCTACATATTTTCGTTGCGTTGTCCTGGTCGAATTATGTGGGGTAACTAAGATGACAGATAAGTATTTGTTGAATGAACACTTACGTAATACGTATTCTCTAAGAGCAACGATGTCAATGAGAGTGATGTGCCAAAACACGCTATTCATTTTACTAGTCCCTAGAGTAGCTAATTGCCCAGAAGACAAAAATACTCGTAATAGTATAGGATAGTTTTGAGTTGTTCTTGTGATGGGCAGTCCCCTTACCATGAACTTTTAAAGCAGGACATTTGCCGTTGTGGAAGCGAGACGCGACACTACATTACGCGTAGCGACATCTCGCTTCCATAACGGAAAATGTCCTGGTTTAAGAATTCACGGTAAGGGGCACAGTTGTGTTTTTCCATTGATCAATCTAGCAGTGTATAATTATGAATGCTTTCGGTAAAATTCTAAGCCACGACGAAAACAGTTAAGCAAATAGCTTTTAAGTTACAGCTAGAAACTAAATTGTATTTTGACTTCTACTTATTTTTAAACAAATACTTTTATTAAGGATTATCCACGGACTGTTTTCGTACGGAACCGTATAAAATTGGAATAAGTATTTCTTTTGTTTGTTCTCCAGCACAGTTGTAGTTTACAAGACACAAATACAACTGTAATCTTGATGTACGACGTAATTTACAAACCGATTGTAAAGCCCAAGGTTAAAAAATATATTTTTGTTGTTGCATTTTTATGTGTTTTTATGATTGAGATGTGTACTAACTAATTCTGTGGGAGGATAGCTTAAGTATTCAATTCCATCTTGTCGCGAAAACGAGTTGAAAAGGCCTCGAACCCTGTTTGGACACGAATATGGAATTTATAATGATCGTTCAAATGTAGATGTGGTAGGTGCATAGATTCCTGATCAGGGAAAACATGAATTGCCTATTTTTTCTGGAATTGTATGCGTGATTACATGAATTAACCGAAAATCAAGGGATCTGTCCCTATTAACGGAAAGACGGGTTCAATCTTTAAAAATACCCTTATTTACCTACATATTTTTATCATGGTGCTAAGAGTGTCTCAGTAATCTCGATTTTATTGCAGGGTGGCAACAACGCAGGACACACAGTCGTCGTCGACGGCAAAGAGTTCGACTTCCACCTCCTTCCAAGTGGTATCATAAACCAGAAATGCATCTCAGTTATTGGTAAGTACCAAATAATATCTTTACTAATATTATAAAGAGTTTGTATGTAGGGGGTAATCTCCGGAACTACTCAACCGATTTTCAAAATTCTTTCACCAATTTTTAGAATGGACCTTTAGGACCTCTTGACGCAGACGAAGTCGCGGGCTGAGTCTTGTAACCAATAAATGCGAATGTTTCTTCAGTCCTATATTTGATTGAAATTTTGCGTGGCATATGGAATGTCTTAAACCTTGAAAGAACATGATTATCCTTATCATCCTTCGAAACCTTTAACAAACTTGCGGAAAGGAAGCCAATCTAATATAATAAGTTTATTTCGTAAGTTTTGCTTGTATACGACGAGTTCTCGATTAATTTATCCATGTACCTACTTGTCAAAGTAAAATGTTGTGGACTACGAAGAGTTGATACTTTTAATCGTCATTAACATATAACATTAGGACAATGCATAATGCGAATAATATTTATAATATTTCTCATCAATAAACATTAGGTACCTAACGTTGTGTCCTAGAACAAGTCTAAAAAGAATTGACAGTACCTAGTGTTTGAAATGACAAGGCATTCGCGTGTTGGGAACTTTAAAGATTGCGGCACGAAACAATATCGTTAGGTATTATCATATTAAAATACCAATGCCACAGAAAGATGACGGTATCTATGGAATTATTTATTAAATCTTACCTGTTTAAGCTGCTTCAGAAAGACCTCTCACCTATAAATAACTCTTGTGTTACCCACGCTCACCATCTATTGAAATATAATATTGAAACGAACTAGGTCGGATTTCGGAAGTTAAGATATCCTTATCCATACACAAAAATTTAAAAATGACTTAAGAGTTATCATAAATCAAGGATTTCTACTTGGGGATCTACTGCTAAATTTAAAAATATGAAGTTTAAATAACGGATCCCTTGCTTTAAACTTCAAAATACAATTAATGATCCGACTTTCAAAACTTTAAATTCCGTTTTTGGGATCGGAGGCCTGCCCCCTAACCATGAACTCTTAAGGCAGGACTGCCTTCGTGATCCTTAATTAATGGTCATCATTGTAGATCTTAGACGAGTTACAATGATAGGCAAAGGTAGTCGGATAATCCTGCAAAAAAAAAACTTCTTTCGCTCGTCATATTCTACATATTTGCTTGTCAGTATTCTTTTTGTCTGGCTGAGCTCCAGAATATTAAATTTATTAGCTTTGTGCAGAATTTATAGATGTAGAATTAATTAAAACGATCAATTCTGATACTTAAAAATTGTTCAGATCACAGATAGTGTTCTGTCAACTTTATGTGCGCACAATAAAGTCCCGTAATTTTAACAATTACACCTAACAAGTATTATCTTGATGTACGCAAGTAATGTATAGTGATTAGTGACCGATAACACATTGCTATCTTGCCTTGAATGTTTGCCAAAAGCTTGCATCATTGTTAAACATCACAGCACACCGCCACATCAAAAGAATTGGTGAGAATATCGAAATGATATAAAATTTTATGAGGCAGCTACGATTTACATATATCCTAATCTTTATATATAAGTAGCCTAAATACAGATATCCCCCTTGCGTTTTTATATGGCACACTCGATGGAAAAAGTTTAATCTAAAAAACACTTCTACTTAAAAAAGTTAAGCACTGTTTTATAAGTGTGTAGGTATATTTAGTTTTTTATTAGAATAATCCCTAGTGAAAGCCTCAAGCCTGAGAATATAGAGAAAATCAATGATATGTCAAAAAGTATCGATGCGTCACATGCCAACAATATGAACGAGAAAAGTGTTCCAAACTCTGAGTCCGAACTAGCACTAGTCCTATGTCAAATCAGACAACAATTTTCCTACCCAAGACTACAACTGTCCCCTTTTCGAGTCATCAAAATGAATACACTAAGTAACGTGTACTTTTTTGAAATATCATTGGGGAAAAAAAATACAAGAACCGTTCAATTTATATGCAGCATAAGCAGAATTTAGTCACATAACAAAACCATTTAACCCACATGATTTCGTATAAACGAACGGTACCAATCGAAGTATCAGATAGGCACTCACTTCGTATACAATGAGGCTCAATTACAGGCGTATTTGTCACGGTCATGATTACAATACTGCAAACTTGATTACTTCTGCCAGCTGTCAATCATTATAAAAATATGGTCTTATCTGCTGTACTAAACTTCATTCATCATTTGGTAAAATTACCGCCCTCTTTTTCAATACTTTTCTTCTTCGTTATCAACGCTTCCGTCATCCTGTAGATTTTAATTTCTCACCCATTAGCCTTCACACCAGTTTCAATTATTCAACCCTCGTAACATGGAATATAAATTAACAGTCCAAAACAGTTCGTATTTGCGTTCTACATATTTTTGGCAACAATTATGACCCCATGCCCCATATTAAAAAAGTCGTATTTTGTCTGCAGCAGTATACGTTACATGAAGGTTATCGTATGTATTTAAATCGGTACTGGAAGTAGCCAGAAAAAGGTTTTAGATACTAGAATAAAATTTAACTTTAATAAAGAGTCTCCAAACACCAACCTAACACTATTTCATCGTGGAGATAAGTCATGATGAATTTAAATACTGTTTTTATCATATAATGAGTAAGCAAAAATACCTAGATAAATAAGACATTACAAAATAAAACTACTGCGTGTTCAATGATTTACAAATTGAATAACTTGTAACAAACAAAACATGCAAATTATAACATGGAAAAAAGACAAAATTCGTGACATCGGTAATGAAACTCAGTACCTGGTACGGTTAGGAGAATCATTGTATTAATGGGTTTATATAACAACCAATTTATTGTCAAGGTTATGGGTAACGATGCACGAAGATGGTAAGCTTTATTTTGTTGACGTTACATCGGTAATGCACGGCACTTGTCATTGTATCTGACATAACAAGATGCTCGTAAATTGTAGACTTGTTTACAAAAGATGTCGATTTGTCAAGTTATTTGCAATTCTGTTTATGATGTTATACTTATATGAATTAGAATTTGCAGTAGGTACCTACGGAACATATCCTGAACTAATAACTTGCTGTTTTATTAATTTAGCGATGATAGTGCAAAGATCAATGAAACAAAACAAAAGAACATTTTACATAAAGTTGATTCCAGATTTTTATGAACGTTATATGGTACTTACTGTCAGACTTCCGGGCTTCTGACTATCTTTCATAGTGGGAACTTAATTATATTACTACTTCTCCTATATATTCCTATAAAAATAATTTCGTTGCGGGTTCCAAGACAGTCGAGTCATTTCTCTGGGGCGCCTAAAGCCCATTACCTCGATGGTACTTAATGGTTATTATCATAGATCCTGGTTAACAGGAGTCACAATGATAAATAAAAAAATATATAAAAAGGAGTCGTGGGCTTGCCTGAAAAATAAAAAAGAACCTGTTACAGGTTTACGAATAAAAACAAAAAAGGTTTATAAAAAAAAGTTCTAACCAGTAGCATTGCGTACGCCATAGCACTGACTGAGTCAGGCCTCAATACCTACCTATAGATCTAGCTAGAAGCTTTATTAATATATCCTTTAACACAATACTCTTGTGCAGGCAACGGTGTGGTGATCCACCTGCCCGGACTCTTCGAAGAACTGAAGAAGAACGAGCTGAAAGGCATGGAGGGCTGGCAAGACCGGCTCATCATATCAGACAGAGCGCATCTTGTCTTCGATATGCAACAGCAGGTAGGTACTATACAACTGCTTTTTTAGAAATATTGTCATGTCATCCTCATCTTCCATAGCCGGACTTCACTAACTGTGGCTGATGAGAAAGATTTTAAAAATGATTTTTGTTTTGCAAATAGGTTATAATTAACAAGAAACACTTCTACGGGTCATTTTTTTAACTATATGGCGTCGGCATTTTTATTAATTTACTACCTCTGAGAAGAAATGTGGAAACCAACTCAGGGGTCAAGGTTTCTTTTTTGATGTTTTGAGAAATGTCTTTAGGCTTGCTGCTACTAGAAATATTTACTGCCATTGCCTCATTGTCAAAAGTCTGTCGGAAAATACAGGCGCGATGATCTGTAACCGTCCTTTACTTATGTATTCCGTCGTGTGTTATCTCAGCATGAGGTTTTCATGTATTGTGACGTAAGTTTCAAGGAGATACATTTATGTATCTAACTAGCTGAAAGAGGATAAATTGTGTCAAAGCTTATATTATTTTTTTCATTCGCAGAAGACCAAACGTACCACAATGTTTTTACAAACTTCAATCTAGGCATTGAACTATGCTTTGAACATATAGAGGCAGTATTTAATTGTAGCTATTCTCGCAATCGCTACACAAGGGGTCATTATACTTCACAAGTTGGTTACAGTTCGAGTCACATATTTCTGGCTCATTCCAGCCCTTAGCAGAATTCATAATTGATTGCATCAGCTCTCGGGGAATTCTGTGTTATTCTAACAACGCGATATAGGACAAACAATAGCGTTCTTTTATTAGTCGCGCTATCAGCCTTCACTGAAGTGCTATTCAAAATCGCATAAAAGACTTATGTAATCATTAATGTTGAAATGTTATTATGAGATTTTATCTTGATTCTATTAACCTTCAAACGTTGATGTGTCGCAAAATCGTGTTTTGTTGTGATTTCAACTGTGAATTTAGTTGACATCCGACCGCATGATTGCTTTTTTAAATATGTTTCGACTTATATTAATAATTTTCCGTGTATAAGTATCAGTTGAGCTATTATTGGTCATATGGGCACAAGTGTCCAACAGTTTCTTTTGAGAAATCCTTAGTAGCAATTTACGTTTGGAACATGCTAACAAGTTTTACATAGATTGGGATAGATTAAGTTCCGTCTTTAATAAATGGTCGGGTGGCGATATAACGTTGATTCTTTCTTATTTAATGCACTATGTAGTTTAACTGAAAACTAATACATGTTATCTTTCTCTGATGGTGTGACTTTCAGCAAGTTTCAAGGATCCTATCTGGATTTTCAGACAGAATACTTCACAGTAGCATTGCCGTGAAAGAAATAACCCCTCACTTAAGGCGACTCTTTATTCCACCTATTACGGAAGAATGGCCAAGTAATAGGTATCACAGATCTGGCCTTGCAGAATTAAAGCCATTAAAAGGTTTAGAACAAAAGTGAAGTATCACTCCCATTCTGAACGGCCGTCTTCATTTTATTGATGACTGCATTGTTTAAAGCCATTAGCATAATCGGATTGATGCGGAACTTTTTATGGCGGTTCCCAACGACTGGATTTATGGTATCCATTGAAATTTCAGAGTGAATAATGATCAGGTTGACATGAACGGTATATTATTACATGTGTATGGGATGTTTGGAGTCACTATCACGGAAGTCATTAAAAGCAATTTAAACTTAGGGCTGTTTTAGTTTATTTATGTAATTGTGGGTTGCGTAGGTCAGATAGTCTTCTAGTTGGTGTAGAACTGTAGGGATTGCGTTTGTTAGAAAATTGGATCCTGCGCCAAGACCTGGGGCAGAATATGGATCAATGGCGGTTTTCAGATGAAGATGACATTATCGAAATAAACAATGTATAATATGTAATTGTTAATAATATTCATCAATGTAATGCTAAAGCTCAAGCTACAAGTGATTGAATTTACGTTATAGCTACTATTTTCCCACAAAACCATTTTCAAACAGAACTCGTCCGCGAGCCTCGGTCACACCTTATTTGCAAAATATGCATTATTTTTGCTTTTGATCGATAGTCCATATCATGATATATGTATATAAGAAATAATTAAAGATAAAGTTAAACTGATGATTTCATCTACTTTTCCGCTACGGATCAATTCGCTAATCAGCACTTATTTTAACGCATTAATCACTGAATCAAAAGTGTCGTGTGCGCAACGAATTGCGCGAATGTAGTTTGACGTCAGCGTCGGTCAAGGAGGCTAGATGCGAAGTAATGATCACATGAGAATAATATAAAAGACAATCTTTTTTCAGATAAAATAATTTGTTCTAGAGTGATTGCATGAACAGAAATAATGAGGTTGTGATTCATAAATGAAGTACAATGGGTATACATAATGGGTAATACTAATTTCATTAAATGTAAAGTTGTGGTTTTTATTTCAGCACGTGTAATATTGATGTCATTTATTCTATCTGTTCATATCTCGTTTCTCTGTGGTGGATATAAAGATTATTTGAACTACCAAACTGATTGAAATAGTTGTTTCGTGTTACATAAATGTATGATACAAGATTTTTTTTTTATTTATTGCCCGGATAGCTCATTTGGTAGCATTGGACTTTTCATCCAAGGGTCCAGGGTTAATGTCCCTGTTCGGGCGGCTATCTTTTGGGATCCAACGGACAAACTATGTGTATAGTTTTGTTGGACATTGTTGTATAATTTACTTTGTACCTTTTATTAATAAATAAGTAAAATAAAAATATGAATGTAGGAATCGCAAACTGCTTGGTATTCAAACTCTATGGTAGGAATACACAAGGAATATAATTTGTGTCATGAGCTACGTTTTAAAATAAATAATCATGTTTTATCAATTGTAACAATTAATATATTTTTTTAATTTTAGTTGTTGTACGTTTGGCGGTTGAACAGCTTTCATTTTGAAGACTTACATCTGTACATGTTCATCAAATACAGATTTATTTGTGTATGTCCTCGGTATTGTGTGACGTGATATTACCGAGTGTATTTAAAAGTCACGCCTCATATTATGACGTATTTAGTGTACACATCGGCTCTTCACACTTTATTATTATCTCATACACGTGCTGAGTAAACCTGTCATTAAGTGTCATATGGAACGTAACTATAGGCTTAGGCGGTACCACCGCATGCTCTACAAGGCCACAATACTAATATTATAAAATATGTAAAAGTTAATATGTTTGTTACAAAAATACGCAAAAACGGCTGAACAGATTTTGATGAAATTTGGCACACAGATAGTTGATTACTGGAATAACTACTATACCGCAAAACTCAGATACATTTAATGAATACTTAACCATCACTAAGTAAAAGATTTTTTCGTGAAATCTTAACTTAGTTACAGTTTAAGTAATCATTAACGTGTCTGAGTTCGGCGGTACGCTTCTTATTCTAATTAAAGACTCGCAGTATTTTAACGCTTTACATGTTTACGAGGTAACTGATTCGATTCCAGCAGTTAATAATTTGATGGCAAGGACAGCGCATTATAAGCAATTACAGGTGTCATAGATAACGCTAATTAATGACTTTTTATACAAAATGAATTGATAAAGTTACTGACAGTTAGCCATAATTATCATCTCAATAAGACAATTAGTAATTTATTTATTGCACGCTTAATGTTAACATGACAGTAACGAATACAAAGATTAATTAATATACCATTGGATTTTTAAAAATGAATTTAATTATTGTCACTCGTTCTGTAAAATATTGTCATAATTCTCAGAGTGGTAAGAAGGGGGCGTGTTGTGTTACATCTAATTTCTCAGACAGTGTACGTCCAGTGTAAAGGTAGGCGAGCCTATGGCCAATCGTTGGGCTCAAACCAAGTTCGTCGCCTCTTACAACCCGCTTTTCCGTCGGCAGAATAGAATTTTAGTTATATTCTATCCTCGCATTGACGTACCTAGCAACCCTTTTTATATAGCTACAAATCACGCACGCAATACAATGTTCATATAATAATTATCGTTGAGTATATTATTATTTACTATAAGCAGTACATAGTTTGTTTATTAAACGATAACGCGAAAATAACGCGTAATTTCAACCTTGTGTTCATACTAATAAGGCACACCAGCTGTATCGTAAAATACATTGATAATGTCACAGTTATGATAGGTATGCTAATGAGGATATTAGTAATTGTTGTTGACATACTGGGACTAGGATGCGATGTATCAAAATATCCTGTATTGAATATCACTGATATGTTTAAAAAAATGTTGTGAAGTTGGTATTATATATTGGGGAACGGCAACTCGTCAACTTGATGCAATGCAAGAGACAAAATATTAGAATAAAATACTTCTCTATACAATTAGGTACGCCTGTAATCCATGAGGTGGTAGACAGAGTTGTCTTTATCAGAAGTCTATCAAATGTGGATACATTTTGCCAGGATTTAAGGCATGTCTATTGTCGTTCGTCTAACTGACACATTAAAATTGAAAGTACTTATTTGTGCCTATAAGTGACTGGGGAACTGGATATTGTATGATTTCCTTACTAACACTATCAGCACTGATAGCCGAGTGGTACCCTAGCTTAGAGGATAGTGGATCCGTTGGACTGCCAAGTCAAAACAACCAAATCTGAAAAGTCAAAGAAACCGGCTCACCTGAGAGATTTTTTAACGGTGTGTGAAACCATGTGAGAGGCCTATAGCAGGCGGTTTAAACTCTGACACAATGTTGTTCATCAACCATACGATGAGAAGAAGACTAAAACTACCCAGTACCACTCCACCAGTTTTTACTACTCTACCCACAGTGGCTGAAAGGGAAAACTTTTCTTGTTTTCTTAATGTATGATTTCACGCCCAAGTTTAACAATACATCTTACATTCCAACAGATAATACCTGACGTCACCCTTAAGACCTAAATACTAAAAGGGAACTTTAAATTCGATGGGTGCGAGCAGTGACACGATAGCTCAGTTAGTTAGAGCAGCGCCACAGTACGGCGAAGGTCGCAGGCCCTAGTCCTGCTCATGCCATCATTTTTCAAAATTCCTTTATCAATTTAAATTCATATTACATTGTAAACTAATCAATTGTTTGTTCCATTTTAGGTGGACGGTCTCCAAGAAGCGGAGAAGGGCAAGAACTCACTTGGTACCACAAAGAAGGGCATCGGCCCGACCTACTCCTCAAAGGCGACCCGCAACGGACTCCGGATAGGAGACTTATTAGGTGACTTCGCCATGTTTGAAGAGAAGTAAGTGAACAATTATTTGAAGATGTTTTTAAACCTTAACACCTTAAACATGCAGGAGACTCAAATGGAAAATGATTGGGGGTCACCTGTTGACCGCGCTAGGGCTCAACGTGTTGCGTGTGTTGTTAGGGCTCAACTTGCTACCCCTGTGATTTTAGAGTTATGCAAGCTTATTAAACGGGCTCTATTTATGTACACCGGCCTGACTCGGTGCTGCTACCTAAAATCCTATATCACTTTGCCCTATCCCTTAAGATCCATAAGATCCTGGGATCGATTCCTGGGTCGGCTCAGCAGTCGCAACCACTGACCAGGCAATACATAAGCATATGTTTTATATTCTACTACTACTGGTTATCATAAGTGCAAATCATTCGACTCAATGACTTCCTGATATGGCGTTGTGTATAATAATTTAGCTCTTAACGATAAGAATCGACGCATCATTTTATCTCCGTGTTATGTTATATATATATTGTATCAACATTATATATTATCTTCATATGGGACTGAATAAGTTTTAATGAAAATTAGTTTACGCACAGTTTACTAGAAATGTATAACAGTCAAGTCAGGATGATATTGAGAAAAATAAGCCTACATAATAAATATGTGTCACATCTTCTTCCTATCGGTATGTGTCAATAGAGATATGCATGAGATTTAAATATGAGCCAAATATTTTTTTATAATGTCCTTTGCTTAATAATTATTCCTATAGCAATATTTTTAACATAACATAACATCACGCCTGTATTCCCCGAAGGGGTAGAGGGGGCAGAGGTGAACATATAGTACACCCACATTTCGCCAGTTATGTTGTAAGTCCCAATGTAATAGGGGGCGAGCCTATTGCCATCAACCGGGCACAAATCCAGACTCCGTGCTGCTACTGAGAATTACCTAATGGAAAACTCAGTAACATTTTGCCCGACCCGGGATTTGAACCCAGGACCTCTTGCTCAGCAGTCGCGCTTAGCGACCACTAGACCAACGAGGCAGCAATATTTTTGATATACATTATTTATTTCGGCGGTTTCTTTTTACAGTTATATAACGACGTAAGATATCATATGTAAAAATGACATCCATATTCCCAACTGTCATATTGATACTGGTCGTGATGTGGTGTAGAGATTGGTCGGTCCACAAGAATGGTAGCGAAGTTGACCGTCCACGGTGCGCCGGACGAACTTAGTATCGTCACTCATGGAGGCATTATACTTGCTCCCCTAGTGTAGTCACATCAAGTGCTAAATTAACAGGCGACATAACCACTATAAGACACACGAATAGGTCTGGCGATGCCCATAAAGGCCAGTCAGTAGGTTGGTTTGCAAGCACTGATAGCCGAGTGGTATGACCATTGGACTGCCAAGTCAAAGCTTGCAAATTCAAACGCACTACGCACCAATGTCTTTTCGAATTCATGTGCGTATGATAAATTAATTATCAGTTTCTAAAAACGGTGAAGGAAAACATCGTGAGGAAACTGGCACACCTGAGAGATTTTTCAAAGGTGTGTAAAGCCATGACAGAGGCCTACAGGCGGTTTAAACTCTGACACCAGGTTGTTCATCAACGGTACGATAAGAATAAGTAGGTTGGTAGCAAGATTGATGGATTGATGACAGGGTGCGCACGCGCAGTATGAATAAAGAAACATATTTTTTTTAAATCAATTACTTTTTTCAACCCTTTTTCATGCTGGCTGTATTAAAGGCTTTTTATTTATACATATATACATACCATCTAAAGGCTAACCAAACTCTTTCAGGTTCCGCACTCTCGCAGCGAACTACAAGCGCATGTTCCCGTCTCTAGAAGTTGATATTGATGCTGAGCTCGCCCGCTACCAGGTCTTCGCTGCTAAGATTAAGCCCATGGTGCGAGACACCGTGTCTTACCTCCACAAGGCTATCGCGGAAGGCAAGAAAGTGCTGGTCGAAGGTGCTAATGCTGCTATGCTGGATATTGACTTTGGTAAGGCGACAGTGAATAATTGGCGTTATGAGCAACAAAATCCTGCCCCCCACTGACTGCGTGAATAATTTTTGGGTCTTTTTAGAGATTAGCCTACGTCCACCCGGAAGGTTCATTCTAAATATTGGTGAAAGAATTTTGGAAATCCAATGGATAGTTCCAGAGATTACCCCGTACATACAAACTTTAGCCTCTTTATAATATTAGTATAGAGGTAAAATACTTATAATTTCCTCTTTTGATAATCCAATCAGTGGCTAAGCGATTAGACTGCAGGGCTAGAGGTTGCGGGTTCGAGTCCCGCACGGGGCAAAAATTTGTGCGATCCACATTGGTTTGTCCCGAGTCCGGGTGTTTGTATATGTTTGTAAAACGCACCTACAATACAGGAGAAATTCCTAGTGTGGATCGACGTTTTTATTTAAAAAAAAAATTACATATAGAAAAAACCTATCCATAGTCAAACTACAGAGCCAATCAGGCCAGGCACAAATACGCATTATGGTCCTGTTAACAGCTCAAAACTACAAAACAGATACAAAGAAAACAAACAGAATTAGATTTACAAAGAAATTGATCATGGATTATCAAAGATTATCGAAGTGACAGTCTTATCTGAATCGACATAATTAAGGCACGTGCTTTGTTAGATAAGCCCAAGGTTTCTTAATGCCAATTATCTAGCCATCATTAAATCCTATTATCATTGCAAATGTGATTATTGTGTTTGGATGCAATATGAGTATTAATTATGCCATAACAAGCGACATCCGTTGGCACAGGGATTAATTAATAATTAGGATTTAGTCAGATTCATGACTTTACTATTACATTTAAAGCATACTAAGTAATTAGACTGCGCTATGGGTTACGGGTTATATTCCCGCACGGGACAGAAATTTGTGTGATCCGCAGATGTTTTCTTCGAGTCTGGGTGTTTGTGTATGTGAAATTTCATGTTTGCGGAACGCACCCACGATACAGGAGAAATTCCTAGCGTCGGGCGACGATTTTTCTAAAAAACAAAAAAAAAACTTATATCTAAGAGATTGATCTGTCTTATATTTAACTTGCATTGTTTGTTAGTTAGTGTAGTGGAATCTTAAATTTTAAATGACGATTCAGTTCTGGATACCATGTATTTTTATCATAAGCATGTCTTGATTATTCACCTTATTATCATGTCCACGATGAAGTTTGTAAAAATGTTTTCCAATCTACAATCTAAACTTACCATCTTTACAGGCACGTACCCGTATGTGACGTCATCAAACTGCAGTATCGGCGGGGTGTGCACAGGTCTGGGCCTGCCCCCGCTGGTGCTGGGCGAGGTGTTGGGCGTGGTGAAGGCCTACACCACGCGCGTGGGCGACGGACCCTTCCCCACGGAACTGCACGATGTGAGCATACTTATGTCTTAGACTATGGAGGGAAGTGGGAACTAAATTTATATTCCTACTCTTGTTATATTCTTTTATGGTTAATTTCGTTGCGGGTTCCAAGACAATCGAGTCTTTTCTCAGGGGTGCATCGAGCTTCATTGCCTCGATGGTTCTCAATGGTTATCATTGTAGATCCTGGCTTACAGGAGTTACATCCCGATACTTATCGGTTCACTGATAATGTAATAGTTCAGGGCTCAGTGGCGTGCCATAGGAGAGGCCTATGTCCAGCAGTGGACTAAGATAGGCTGATGATGATGATGTAATAATTTAGGCTTTATTTGTTTGAAAATTGTATTACCTACCCTTTTCCATATCAGATTGATAGTTATATAATTTGAAACAAAAATAAATATTCTATTCTAATTATGTACCTTTATAACAATTTAATCAGGAGCGAGTCGGCGCGCCCTGCGACATTTCTTTTGGTATCGATTTATCTTATGAGAATGGGCAATAGTATTTAATTCCGAAGTAGATGCAGAAAATGTCTAAAATCATTAAAATTATGATTTGTACCATTTTCATATCCAGTGGTGCACGGTGCGCTAGCACACAAGCATTCCCAGCTATTGTTGATGTATCGTCAAAGTGTTAACCACATGTATGTCGGCCGCAGGAGACGGGCAGCCTGCTCCAGGAGCGCGGGCACGAGGTGGGCGTGACCACGAAGCGCGTGCGCCGCTGCGGCTGGCTCGACCTCGTCGTCGTCCGGTACACCGCCATGGTCAACGGGTACACCGCGTGAGTACCACACAACATTTATACTTGTAACTTTTAAGGATCAGCGCAGACCAAGAGGAAGAATCGTCGCGCGGTCTCGGGCATGCTCCCGTATTCGAAAAAATATATAGAAATAATACTCTGCAGCCTCGATGCTGCGCGAGAATTTTTGTCATGTTTCAACATGTATGCACTTTATAGCAATAGTTTTAAAGTATATTTTCGAGTGTCAAAAAAAAATCCCCTCCTCTGCGCTCAATTTGGTCTGCGCTGACCCTAAGTGTGTGTAAAATAAATGAAGTTTTCTTTATCGAGGGAAAAGAAATACCGCGGGGTCCGATAGATAGAAATAGGCTCGCTTTTTATTTACTTGGGACCTTTGTGAATAAATGTTGGTGTTTAGACTCCTCTTTTCAAGCTTACGGACGTGATTTGATGGATGGAAGTTCTCTTTTTGTCTTTTTTGCGATTGTTTCTCCATCATGCACATACACATTAATAGATGGGCTCAGTGAGATTAAGACTAATCCAACATAGGTGTTTAACTTTAAACCTTATTTCACTACCAATAAGGTTTAAAGTTAAACATCTGTATCTTTAGGCGATAAATTAGAGATGTAATGGTTATCAAAATTTTCCAGGATATGCCTCACAAAGATGGACATCTTAGACACGTTAAAGGAGATCAAAGTGGGCGTGGCTTACAAGTTGAACGGCAAGAAAATTGAGTACTTCCCTTCGTCGATGACGGAGCTCAGCAGTGTTGAGGTAAATATATTATATTAAATATCTATATCTATCTATCTATATATATATACTTCGATGCATATTTTTAGATTTTTCAGGTAGTATAAGAAAATGTAATAAATCATTTATTTCAGTTTCATCCTAATATAAATAAAAAATATATATATAATGTAAATTGTTAAAATTAAGTCTATATAACAATCACTACATAGTATAAAACAAAGTCGCTTTCTCTGTCCCTATATCCCTATGTATGCTTTAATCTTTAAAACTACGCAACGGATTTTGATGCGGTTTTTTTTAATAGATAGAGTGATTGAAGAGGAAGGTTTATATGTATAATAACATTAAATAATGGAGAAATACTTATAATATATATTTTATACCCGTGCAAAGCCGGAGCGGGCCGCTAGTGTTATAATAAGAAATACGTATATATATTAAAAACTAAAAGATGATTATAAGTTTCAGGTGCATAAATTATAAGTAGCTACTTGACTTTGCTTGACACAAATGATAAATAATCACACAAAATACTCTCGTAACAATCAAAATAGTTTTAGCCGTAGGAAAAGGCAATATACTACGTTATACAACTTTAAAACCTAAGTAAAAACGAATGTCTAGATTGTAATCACGGTGTTTGTACCAGGTGGAGTACGTTACCCTCCCAGGATGGGCGTGCAGTATAGAGGACGTGCGACAGCTGGACAAGCTCCCCGAGCAGGCCAGGAACTACGTGAAGCTCATCGAGGACTTCCTACAAATACCTGGTGAGTAGTCCATTATAATATTATATGTATAAGAGGGGCTCGTAGTTACGTGGCTACCGTGCAGATCAGTCGATTTGCGAGGTTAAGCTGTACTCGCCACGGTCAGTCTTGTTATGGGTGACCATTTTAACATGACGAGACCCCTCCGTGCTTCGGTAGGCACGTTTAGCAGTCGGTCCTGCGGCTGATCTCTCTCCGGTCGTGTCGGTCTACCTTCCCATCGGAGTATGAGAGTGAGGGAATAGGGAGTGCATCTGTGTTTGCGCGCATACTTGTGCACTATAATATCTCCTGCGTAGTTGGCGAGTCTCAGATTAGATCGGCCGCCGTGACCGAAATTTGGTCATCAGAACATTATATGTATCAGAAAGTGCACCATACTATAAGGGTAGTTGATACCATTAACCAGTAACTACAAGACACTATTTCTATAAAAAAATGCTTTATTTTAGCCCTAAAAACCGTATAGTTTTTTTATTAACAGTAAATTTCGATTTTTATTTGCATTGAAATCAATTTATAGTAAGTCAATTCAGTTGTCAAATTAGTGATGTCACAGGTTCTTATTTCCATTAAAATCTATGGAGAAATAGCGTTTTGACAGCTCATAAATAGTATGACAATTGATTTGTGGTGTCCAATTCCTAATTACTCTTTTCGTAAAACGTTTCAGCCCGTTCTTCAACATTGAAAAGAATTAAGTTGTGGGCTCTTCGTTAGAGCCTGAAAATGGCTTGCATACATTAAAAACTTAGATTATTCTTATTAATATGTATAACTGAGCACGCTTCTACCGGTGTAGTGACTTTTCATTGTTACACGACTGTCTTTCTACAAGCGATTTCCATTATAATAAGTAACGACTCGTGTGGGCCCGATAAATAGTATTTAATTATTGAACCCTCGAGTGCAGTAGAGTAAAAGGTGGATTTAAAGCCAAAAGTATTTTTCACCAGTCTGTAGAAACCTGTATAGTATATATATATATATATATAGTATAGACTGATAATTGAGAACACTTTTGCTGACTCTTTCAGGGATACGGAGCGTCATTATTATGCAATATTTACACTGCAGATATATTTAGATAATGTAAACAATGATTGTATGCACTTCGTGACGCGGTCATGTCTATTCTGGCAATGTTTCAACTAAAACTATTTTAATGGGGGATTAATTGTTACTATTTGTATGTAGGCGTTATTCCAATGTTATTTTGAAGAGCGTAATTATTTTTAACAATGATTATTAAACCATCATACAATTATAAATAAATATTTTTTGATTAACTTCAATATTAATTAGCCATACAGATGGTCGCCCTTCGTACGAGTTTGAACGTTGCGCTTCTAACTACAGCGAATGATTGGCAAAGATTTGCGAATTTACATAAGCCGGATTAACGCATTCCCCTAGGCACGACTGGGTGTGGGTACCGAATGGATGTTCACCCATCCACGAGTCGGGTTTTTCGGGTTAAAAAGTAGCCATGTGTTAATCCAGGGTGTCAGCTACCTCCATATCAAATTTTATCAAAATACCTTCAGCCGTTTGAGTGAGAAGAGGTAACAAACATACAAACACACTCACAAAGGTTCGCCTTTGTAGTATTAGTGTGATTCGATTTCTATCCGGCAAGCGTTTTGCCATTTGTCTAGCGGGACTGCTGAAAATTACCTAATAGAGCCAATATTTATAATCGATTTGTCTATTCCAGTGAAATACATCGGAGTGGGTCAAGGCCGCGAGTCGATCATCAGCGCGCACCAAGCTTAACGTCGGCGTCGCCGCATGATTAGCGTCACTTCTTATTGTAATGTCATTACTTAATAAGGTACTAGCTGCGGGATGACTCTCTTTTGCGCTCATACTGTAAGCACGAACTAGAAAGAATGGTCTGATGTACTGTGAGTGTAACTGAAGCTTAAAACGCCACGCCGGTAACGAATTGTTGGGCATAGTACGTCGGAACGATCTTAGAACGCAAGGTTTAGTCCAGGACGTGTAGCGAATTCTCATTTTTTACTTATTGTAACTTGAATACTGGTACCACGCTTTACACCAGCGCATCAAGATATAGAGAGCACAATATCGTTCAGAATTCATTGAAAGTAAAAAAATACTATATCATCATGATCATCAGTCGATAGATATCCACTGTTAAACAAAGGCCTCCTTAGAACGCCACAATGAACGACAACTTGCCATTTGCGTCCACCGGTTCCACTCAACTCTGACGATATCGTCGGTCCACCTGGTGGGAGGCCTGCCAACGCTGCGTCTATATTTTACACATGCATTTTAATGGTAGTGTATTTAAAGTGAAGATTTAAAACAAGGCTAAAATATTATGGATGAGCTCAAAAGTGAAGATGCCTCGCCCAGCGTCCTACTAGCTTATATATCTAACAGTTCTTTAAAACTGAATGTCGTCAACTCGTTAGTATTAAATACACCCCTATTTTTTAATTAGTACAAAAGATTTGAATACTTATTGGGACAGGTATTGTTAATATATATTTGAAATCAAAATATTCATAGAGAGCCAAGTTATTAACGGGAAATCTCAGGGAGAGGAGCGTGGTTTGAGCTTCGACGCGTGTTTGCCGGGTTTTATCAATGACGGCCGAATACGTAAACGAATGGAAAAATACTACGCGTACTATTTTATAGTAGCAATTGTAATTTATGTAGATTCAGTTACGATTTTACCAATTATTATAGATTTTTGGAAGACAAGTTTGGGATGTCGATTTTTTCTTTTGGATGCTTAAATAACGGGTACTGAGTGCCCATTTCTTTTATTATACTAATTAAAAAATAGCCGTGTATAAAGTATATATTATATACTTGAGGCCCTTTTTATTGGATTACACTTTTTATATATCAGGGCCGGATTATTCTCATATGCTTGTCATGTCTGGAATTGATAACACGTGTTCTGAAATATATAGTTTGTGTCAATCTAATTGTTGTAAATGATTTTATTAAGTGTATAATTAAAATAGCTATAAAAATTAAGCTTTTGAAATTTACCGAATAAAACTATCGCGTAAAACAGCGACTCAAACTGTGTATTAAAATGTCCACAATTGCCCAGTTGGTGTTGTGAGATATATATGTGACAAAACAGCTGATTTTAATTATATAATAATTAGTTTGAGACATACTATAACTACACAAATGAAACTGAAGTTATATACATTTAGCAATTTATATGACAATATACATTACATGTTAAAGAGACCACAATATTGTAGGTTATGTATCTATGTTCTACAATTTTCCCGCGGACATGGTTTAACCATAGACTATCGTAAATGTTCTCTTAACCTCCTTGATATGTATTACTAAAACACTGAGACATAACCTTAATCGCGTCAAAAAATATAAAGTTTTGAATCTTTTTGCCCCTATATGATACAAATACATAAGTGATTATTATTATTACCCCGTATTGTCCCACTGCAGGGCAAAGACTTCCCTACCCCGCTTCCACTTGACGACAGACTTTATAATAGGAGTCGATCAAAGGAGGAATCACATATGTGACACATAATAATATTACCAGCTTATTACAGTCCTTAAGAAAAAGGTCTCTTCACGTAACTTGACAAGAAAGTTCTTAAGGCTCGAGTCTCAGTGTTTTATAAACTATCATGTTTTAATATCTTCAGTTTTGTGTACAGAGCTCAACACACAATACTTCCTTTTTGCCACCTGACCATAAACTCAAAGCTGTACAGTTTACGTTGTGGAAGCGAGACGCCACATTACACTGTACGTAGCGGCGTCTCGCTTACACATCTCAAACTGTCCTGCTTTAAGAGCGTCTGTAGTTTATTTCAAAGCAAGTTTGTTTGTTCAGAATCTTGATTATTTTTGACTATAAAGTGATTTTATACGCGGTATAATTCGACCGTCCGTCTATCTAACTGTACTTAAAGCTGCAACTATTGATGGGTAACGAAGGAAAGTATGAAATAGTTACATGCAAGGAAAATAATCTTAGGTCCTGTTTTATCGACAAGTAAAGTGTCAAGTAGACTAACCGCCTAACTTAAAGTCACCAGTAATTACTCATACGAATTTCACAATATCTGAGTAGCCTTAATCAGGAGATAAAGTGGCCTGTAACTAAGATACGATGGAAGAACTCGTAACTTTTACTTGCCGATTAGCGTTAATCAAGAAGTCATTATTCTAAACTTTACTTGTAGATGGTGAAACAGGCCCTTACCGCCGAACTCAGAGACGTTTAATGATAACTTAAACGATCCCTAAGTAAAGGTTTCCTTTGTGAAATCCTTATTTAGTGACAGTTTAAGTAATCATTATAGTCTTTGAGTGCGGCGGTTAGTCTCGAATACATCCCCCGTTACCTATCAATACAGTTGATCCACAACAAACTTCTATCACTAGTCAATATTGAAACAAAAGGTGCCGGTTTTATACAAGAAATATAATTCAGTATTGTTCATTCATAGCGTATTGTTAGATATCTTGCCTGTTTATTAGACGGTGTGTAAAAATGTAGATTGGTGTTGTGTCCAAATAATCGTGTACTTATAATGGAATTATTAGAATTATATTTATGTCTATCAGAAAGAATGCGTGTGGCACTTGGTAGAGTTGACGCATTTTCAGAAGCATTAATCTGTCACTTTTAGTGATATTGCTAGGTAATATCGATATCAGAAAGCTAACCATCGTGATTTTTAAACATTGCCTCTCGAGCTTCAGTATACATTTTGTCATATTTGACATTAACATTACTGTATTTTGATCCAAATCGAAATGTTTTGTGATTATGAAAATTGTTCTTCTGTCTTTCGATACAAATGCACGTACCACCGCAGTGTAAAACTCCCACGTAGTAAAATAATTTAGCTAATTTAAAAATGATGTATCAGAAGGTATACTTTACGGCGGGTTTTAGTACAAAAACAAACTGTTTATGACGCATTATCGAGTTCCCTTTCGCAGCAATAATAGGGTAATTATTATTATTATAATCAATCTTATAAGGTGCAGTACGACAATGGCGGAGTTATATACTTGTGAAGTATTATTTTAAAGACACCAAGGCTTATTATTACTAAAGTTAATTTGTATAAGTCCACGTTGAGTTCCAGGGTAATTAAAGTTTATGTCGCTAATAATTAAGTGCTGTAATACAATATATCGTGAACATATCGATACCGGGAGAATTAATTAATGTTAGACACTTTAAAAAGTAATTTGATATTTAGTTTTTTTTTTGTCTGTGTTATAAACTTTTAAATAATTATTATACTGCAATTTCTTGAGATGTACGACCGTTTTCTTGTTAGTTAATACTTCGGTATCGATAGCCTGGAACAAATTTGTTTTACGATAATTTTTGTTTCATAAATTGACAGTGTCGGTTTTTTGCACAAACGAAATAGCAGTACTATTGAATAAAGACCTTTTAGCGTTAATTTAATAACATATGTTTGAAATCAATACTTTTTTTACTAACTTTTTCATTTAGGGCTATTTTTTCAGCTTAATGTAAGCTTTGAAATAATTTAGACATTATTTTTACAAATTTAATACAATTTTACAAAGGCCCATTCCAAAGATCTTTTCAAATGAAATATTGTATGTACTTATTTAACGAATCATCGTTTTGCTTCTACATTCTGTGAGTAGTGTTTTTTATGTGATATAATTGTGTATAAATTAATTAAAATAATTACATTAATACAATATTGAGATGTATTAATATACTTATTTAATTACAGTTAATATGCCATTAAAACGGTTTATTCTTTTATTTTTGTGTTTCATTTTACTTTACGAATACTTTACTGTGGTCTGCTAACCCCCTTAAAAAAGCAGCCGAGTGTTATGACCGTTGGACTGCCTGGTCAGGTCGAAAGTTCAACGCCGGCACGCACCAATGTCTTTCCGAATTCATGTGCGTACTATAAATTAGTTATCAGTAGCTAAAACGGCGACGGAAAACATCGTGAGGAAACCAGCACACCTAAGATGGCCCTGAGGATGTGAAAAGCCCTTTCCGAGGCCTACAGACGGTTTTAACTCTGACACCGGGATGTTCATCAAACATACGATAAGAATACCCTCTTGTAATATATTGAAATATATAGGTAAGTTAGCCTAAGGATTTGTGTCTGGTCAATGGCTATAGGCTAGTCCCTACATGTAATCTATAACAAACAAACGAAATCTCTGCCTACCCCTTCGGGATTTTCATGTCATCAAGGCCGTTAAAAATAGGTACATATCTCATGTCTTTCTGCCCAAGTTACGTAAAATGCAAGACTTGTTCCTTCTCATAAATAAAGCTTTTTATTATTTTAAGGATATGTAGACTCATAATAAAATATTAAACAAAAGAAACCGCATAAGCGGTAAATAGCTTCAATATAATAAACGCTCGGTTCACTTGTCTACGGCTAACCTTCCAAACCCTAAATACGCGCGATTCACAAGCCATTGAATAGCAAGCGTAGTGGGCGTAGTACCAGCTGGTGTTGATGCGAAGGTCACCTGTTGCTTGCTACGTCACGGTCGCTCGTACGATTTGTTATGACGTCATTACTAGTGGTGTTTGAATATTGGGGTAAAAACCATAGTTGGTACGGTGCTTATGATCGTTCATTTAATTATTATGAATAAATGATCTGTAGATATCTGTTCCTATTTAGAACAAACAACAAAGATATAGGAAGTAATTATATTCCTTTTTATGTGTACAAAACAGAAAAATGAGTATCACATAATATGTTATTATTTTGTACATTTGTTCGTTTGTCCTATCACGAAGCAAGGGCGCAATGTTTGTTCGTAGATAATCTATAGGCAAATGACTTAGGCCAGAACACAAATAAAATACAATTTGTATCGCAATACATGTCTTTATTTTATACCATTTAATAACTACTTCAGTCGAATAGGTAATTATAGTTACATTTAAGTGAATATTTACATGAACACATACATACATAGTTAGGTATATACAGTGTTCCTAATAGCTACATTAATATATCATAATCTCATTTATATGTTTACAACTTTACATACAATTGTGACATCTTTGTTACGACTATTAACTAATTAAAGTATGAGATGGCTTTGAAGTTAACTTTAGGCTTTCTTCAAGCCAACCGTAATTTAATTGATCACTGCTCTACTGATTTGATCCTTGTAACACAAGCAGAATTAAACCCTGGTTGGCGCAGTGGCTAATTGGCGTAATTTGGCGATTGGACTGCTGCGCTAGGGGTTCGATTCCCGCACGGGACAAAAAATTGTGCGATTCACAGATGTTTGTCCCGAGTCTGGGTGTTTGTGTATGTGATATTTCATGTGTTAGAAACGCACCCACGATACAGGAGAAATGCCTAGTGCGGGGCGACGTTTTTTTAAAGAAAGAAGAAAAAGAATTGATTGAATAACATGCGTAACTGCTAAATGAGTCTCCTATATGTTGAAGTTATTTCATTTTATTTACTACTACGTGGAACTTGGTTCAATACAGCGGGTATACAATTCCATCTGGTTAAATTGGATCACAGCTATACATTTGGGTAATATAGCTTAATATAAAGAGTGAAAGATTAAATCGATAGAGTAGTGACCATGCTTTGTTCCTGGTAAACTTTGTAAAGGCAACAGACATCCAGAGGTAGGGCCGGATTATCCATTAGGCAGAATAGGCAACTGCCTAGGGCCCCGCACCACGAGATATTTACATTTTTTTTTTCTTGAACTACATCAAGAAAAGAAAAAATATTACCTAAAACCTATTTTTAAGGTATAGGTATAACAGACCATTAATGACAATGACTGCTTATTAATTTTTATATAGGTACTACTACTAGCTTTCTCCTTCGAAAAACCTTGAAAAGGGTATTGAGGCCCTAAGACGTGCATTGCCTAGGGGCCCCAACATGGTTAATCCGGCCGTCCAGAGGTATGGCACCTGGAGCGTAATTCGTTTAATTTTGAACTAAGATTTCGATACAGTGTTGATTTAAAAAAAATTACATTTAACGTAAACAGAAGGGTTATTCTCGTATGATTACACATAGAAAACAGATTGCTAATCACCCGATTGGCGCAGTGGCTAAGCGATTGGACTGCTGCGCTAAAGGTTGCGGGTTCGGTTCCCGCACAGGACAAAAAATTGTCCTATCCGCATATATTTGTCCCGAGTCTGGGTGTTTGTGTATGTCATATTACATGTTTGTGAATTACACCCACGATTACGGAAAAATTACAAATGTGGGGCTACGTTTAAAAAAAAAACTATTGTGACATTATTTGTATGGGAATTATGTCATACTGTACCGAAAGAGAGGCTTAAAATTACGCGTATACACGTTCTATGCCCGGCGCCTGTTCACGACTTTACAATTAAAAAATGAACTAGACAATAACAAAATCTCTTTTCTCAATAACATGTATCTATTTGTGCCATAAGTAATCGCTTATAACAATAATTATAATTCGGAACAGTATCAGAGATGAAAGGCTTACTTTAAATCTACAAGCTTATGCTCAATGGAATATTTAGTTAGATATTGGTAGGAAATTGGAAATATTTTCCAAGAAGTGACGAATTGTCTTAAATATCTTAATATATTCAAGTGATACTAAGTATTTTTAATAATTTTATTTTTGCTTGACCAACGGCCGAGTCTCATAGAATAAAAGCAAGCCTATTCTCCATCTATAAAAATGACGTCACAAACCAATTAGATATATTCATTAACAATAACATTTAATGGACAATAATAAGGATATATGTTCACAACGTGAGTTTATAGTTACTGCCATATACTTTCAACATTAAAAAGTATACACCAAATATATTTATGCGCAGTTTGAGACGCGCAGGTCGCCTAAATAGGCATATAGTGACCTTTTAACCGCCACGGTATGCGAAAAAGGGATCCAAACTTCAAAAGAACGTCTCGTAATTATTGTCATACCTAAATGCATTATAAAAATTAAGTTACAACTACTGAGGGATTTAGGAACTTTTCAGAGTTTATATTATCATAACTCATCGCAGAGGGTCATAAAAAGCGTCATAATAATAAAATAAAAATAGTTTTTTAATCTGGCAATTTTGCGATATAGTTGTAACAATGGTTATAAAATAAATACTTCAGAGTTTTAGAACAAGTTAATAATTTTAGCACTAAGCGTTGTATGCGATATTTTGATCTATTATAATACGTGTATTAAAGTTCTCTTTACAATTAATATTTCATGTTAGTGTTTTACATAGAAATTTTAACTTCGAACAGTGTTTATAATTTAAGATCTGTATTTCGAGCGTTTAGTCCAATACCTAGTTACAATCTGAGAATTATTTACTATAATAATATATTCCGGTTATACTCCGTGTGTTATCCGGCCTAGAATTGACCACCCCCTTTCCTCCCGTGGGTGTCGTAGGAGGCAACTAAGGGAAAAATAAATCCTGCAGATGGGCAGCAGCGTCTTCTGTAACTTGACCACCAGTACTGCGATCCCCAAGCCGCTTGCCAAGCGTGGGGATGATGGCAACGCCTCTCCCCCCCCCCCCCCCTTACTAAGGGGGAGGCCTTTGTCCAACAGTGGACTTTGCCAGCTGATGATGATACTCACGTGTGTATTCGGGAATGCCTGACTAGTTTAGCCGCGTAAATAGCTCATGAATAAGGGCTCCATTCGAGTTCGAAACTAGTGGGGCATTCCGGAATACACACGTGAGTATAATCGGAATACATACCTAGTAAATAATATATATAACACTCACGAAACTTATTTTAGTAAAATCTGAGAATTTTATTACAATGACGCCGTCCAAACTAAATTTCGGACGTTTTAACACGAGTGACGGTTAAAGGGTCTTAAGTTTCACATTAAAACATCTGTTCTATCTTAATTATCTTACAAAGCGTGCTGCTAACGCCATAACTTCATTACCACCTGGCCTTACCTAATCGGGCAAACCTGAGCTAATCTATGGGCATTACTTACCCTTCACGCTAATCAGTCCTTTAGTCCCTTACATTAGGGGATATATTACGTTCCCTCTTATTTTTGGTTTTGGGTGGGGCTCGGTGGCGGTCCCTCTTGCGGCTTGAAGAGGAGCAGGAAGATGACGGGCTGGAGTCGGGGGGCGAGCCGGCTTCCTCGGCTGTTAGGCCCATGGTCTGGGACTCCGGCGTGGATGGTTCTAGAACACTGTTGCGGAGAGCGCGGCGTTGCTCTTCTGTGTGTTGTGGACAGCGAGTAGATCTAGTAACGTACGAGACATTTAACAGGCATACATTCTCGGTTGTTTCCCAGGCGAAGGCCTTCTATTTGGTAAGATTCTGAGAGAACCGATTTTATTTTATTGTTAAAACAATATGACCGGTAAAGATTTAAGCTATTGCCACTAGTTACGGTTATCATTAAGCTAGAAACAGCTTGACATATTTCGAGATCCCATCCCTGTCTAAAGTGTTAAAAACGGTCAGCCATCAAATGTCTGACGGCAGCAAGCGCAGCTTAACCTTGCAAATGGTGGTAGGCACCTACGACCCAAAGACCCACAGAAAGACGAACTGAGCCACAAACAGACTGGTGGATCCACAGACAGACAAATGTACCTATCATCATCATCAGCCTATCTTAGTCCACTGCTGGACATAGGCCTCTCCTATGTACTTATACTGCCTACTAAATTACTGACTACATACCTAGTGCAAAGCTTCTTGGTGTGTTCAGAAACAACGCCACATATCTGCAGAAGCAGGTTCTTCTTCTCGTTCGCCGTCATCGTCTCGTAGGTGGCGCCACCGTCGTTCGCGTCCGAGTTTTGCGTCCCGTTGTTGTTCCTGTTACGTTTCCAAATAATAGAATAATATAACAACGCACTTTGATAGTGTTTGTGCATTACAGACCATTTTACTCTTATATTTTTTTATAGTGAAGGTATTTAATAAAGTATACTGGTTTATGATTAAACAATTTTTAATGCCACTTCATGATACCTGATTTGACATTAGTAAGTAAAGTTCCGGTCTGGTTTCAATTTCATAAACGTCACATTGACATACATGTAGTCATATTTGACATTTGCGATATCGAAAGTAGACTGAAACTAAAATCAAACGTTTTTTAATTACAAGAATAGGCCTTTAACTTCATTATAGTTAAACCGCCGATTCACCACTATTCTTGGTCCACGTTAGCTGCTAGATAAATATGGAAATGTGCATTTAATTACAATAGCTTAATACCTTAAGATAGCTGTGCTTATAGGACACCGTTATGCGAATAATAAAAAGGAGTATAAATGCAATTTTGAGTAAATGACAGGCATGCGAACAGCAGCTTAGTATTGTGATTCTATAATAGTCCTACAATTTTATATAGTAGGTACTGCACTACGAATTACTCTCAATCCGAAAAACAAGTTTTAATGTGGCTGAATACATTTTGAATTCTTTTCCCCCTTTGCAAAATAAAATAAGGTAAAAAAATCTTCAATGCACAAACATATTTCATTAACAAAATAATTTATTAGGCATGCGTGTGCTATCTATATTCAATTTCAATTCAATTTGCACGAAATATCAACAATCTTTAGGCGTAAACTAAAACTGTTACTAAAAATATTTTTTTAAACATCGTCCCACACTAAGTTTTTCCTCTTGTATCGTGGGTGCTGTGTGTGGGGCAGATACTCAAACGCCATTTCTTAAACTATATACCAATTTTGCTTTATTTTAGGTACATAATGTATCCGATTAGCATCTGAATATGTAGTGATCAAAATTGTTAATATTTAGTACAAATCTTATTGAAACGGAGTTTATGGGTAAAATTGCATCTATTTTTTGTTGTCTCTCTAAAAGCTGACTCTCGGAAGAAACGTACCATTAACACTGTAGCCAGGGCATTAGGAGTTTGAAACAAACAATAGGAATTTTTTCATTAAACCACTGTATATCATTTAAATTTCACTTATCATATAAGATCTATCACACTACTTTGAATTACCAAAAATGTTTACACCGAAAAGGTGTTAAAATTTTATTGCTTAATTTATCTTCAATATACAACATTATTAACGTGCAAAAATATATTTTTAATTATGTCTTAAAAACCATCGAAAATCCTTTCATTAATGGAATTTCTGTTGAATAAGTAAAGAGAAGTTTTAAGGTATAGACTAAATACCTTTTTCTTACATGGCTACAGGCGAAAGGCGAAACCCTTAAAAAGAAAATCTTAGATCAGCCAAACACCTGAGAAAATACAATTCGAAGTCTGTTATTTTGTAAACTCAATTACATATGTCTAAACCGCTGAACCGATTTCAATGAAATTTGTTTTAGAGAAAGCTCAAATCAGTAGAAGGTAAACAGCTCCAGACAAACATGCTGTAAAATGTTCTGTAAGGTTTAAATTAATGTTTACATACTTATGTAATTTGTTAGATTTCCTATTGTTGTTGTTTTTGATTCGGCGTTTCCGCCGTTCGTTCTGCACCGATCCCCCGGACCAGTCGACGTCATCTTCGTCATCGCTCAGGAGCCCCGCATACGACGTAGGCTCGCGACTGTTGGACGCGATCCGCCGCGACGCTATGCGAGAACTGTTGCGGCCCATGCCTGACGAAAACAATAAGCACATTAATACTATTTGTGCATCTACTATGATCTGTCTCTGCACTACCCAAAGGTTTGACTGCTAGAAAATGCCTAAGGCATTAAGTCCGCCTTGTAGACCTCTTGTATAAAGAATAAATAAATTATTAAGAAACTGAACTACTTTGCAGCATGAACCAGACTAGGATGAATATTACGGTAATTAAATATTGTGTACGTGGGGCTCGTAGCTATGCGGCTACCCGGCAGATCAGTCGATCTGCGAGGTTAAGCCGTGCTCGCCGCGGTCAGTCTTGTGATGGGTGACCGTTTTCACAGGTCGAGACCCCACCGTGCTTCGGAAGGCACGTTAAGCCGTTGGTCCTGCGCCTGATCTCTCTCCGGTCGTGTCGGTCTACCGTCCCATCGGATTATGAGAGTGAGGGAATAGGGAGTGCACCTGTGTCTGCGCGCATACTTGTGCACTATAATATCTCCTGCGCAGATGGCTAGTCTCAGCTGAGACAGGCCGCCGTGACCGCAATTCGGTCAGGAGGACATTATTAATTAAATATTAAAGTAGGTAAATATAACTTGTAAAATATATCCCAGACGGAAATAGGAACTGTGACCGAGTAACTAACAGGAAAAAGAAGCATCATCACTGGGAATAATCTTTGCTATAGAAACCCCTTCACAGTGATTATTGTTGTACGCCAGTCTTCATGCACCTAGGGTTGTCTTACCCAGAATCTATACACAAATGACTCTTTCAATATACACATAAATTATATTGAAAAATTAATGTTTCCACAATAATCATTGTTATAACCGCTTTTTATTCCCATCTCTACAAATTTCTTTCAAGGTTTATTGCTAATTGCAATTATCACAAATATTTTAATTTTCTATACTGAAATGTATAAGAGCCAGCCACATTTTGATTACTGACTCTATGCTTAGGCTTGATCCACTTTTTTTTGCCTAATCACTAATATACCTGAGGTTTAATAGCTTATTACGTACATCTTAATGGTAAATGATAGATCCTGGCTTACAGGAGTTACAATGATAGGTATGAGTGGTAGGCTTGTCCCATAGCTTAGGGTTTCTGGGTGGATTTGGTAAGCTCATAATGTCAGCACTACATTACCGGTATTATAATAACTAGTGAAATCAATAAAAAAAACAGTATTAAAATGCTAGCAATCCTGCTTGCACTCAAACAAGATATAGGTGAGTATACAAGGTTTAAAGATACCATAAGCAGTTATGGTATAGTACAATACTAATATAGACTATAAGTACTTTCTGTTACTAACACATCACTAAACAACCTATGGACTGTTCATGTATATGTGTTCATGTCTGAAATAAAGATATATTTTCTTTTATAGAGAAAGTAAAGAAAACAATGAATAAAAACATTATAATATCAAAGTATTAGGTTCAAGTAAATTAGTTTAAAAGATAATTGTAACATCTTAATATATAAGTAAAGGCTAATGATCCTAAGAAAGGCTTTCATTCAGGCTTCATATCTGATTACATAATGTTGTGAAATGGTATTTTTATTAGGAACTTTCTGGTTAATTATCTAAAAAAGGATGAATAGAGGTTATATTAGTAGGGAATAATAAAAAAAATGTCGGAAATCATTGGCTAGACTTAACTTTAAGTCTTACTTTGATAAATACTCTAATTCACTGTCTATGTGCCTTACATGGTATTTATAGATAACTTAGAAGCCATGGTAATGCACCAATGTTATATATCACTCAGTATGTAGTTAGTTTTGTTTCATTTTTTTAGGACCAAACTTGCTTGAATTTTCATGTGGTATTTACAAAAAATGCCTTAAAATTGCTAAAAGCTCAAGACATTTGCAAGATACATTACTGTCGACTTACCCATGCATTTCTCAAGATGTGGAGCGAATCTGGTGGCAGAAACGGGTCTCTCACAGTTGGGACACGAACAGTTGGAGTCTGGGGTCTTTTTCATAATCGAAAAGCCAAAAACATCGCATTCAGGCGTGCTGACTATCTTGTAGGGCTCCTCTTCTTCCTTCTCGCCTTCTATCAACTCCGTCAGGCCTGTCTTGAGCCCGTGATGGAACTCAAAAATAAATCCTAGGGTCACATCGTCACAGACGTTGTCGTATATAAAATTTGCAGCTTCTTCTGCATTGTTTTCATTTTGCATTATCTCAAAAAACTTATTGTTCAAATCATGCATACTCAACTCGCTGGATATGGTATTCATTTTCATGAATTTATTAATTTTCACAAAAAAAACTCACTTAGTACTCACATTGATAATTCAGAAAATAAAATTGTTGTGTTATGAATTATGATTGATTATTACCCCTTCATTCATAGAAAACGCTATCTCTTTTATTTTCACATAAATAAATGAACCCATCTCTTTCTGTAAGGTGCGTTAAAATGTAAATTGTCAAAAATGTTTTCCATTTCTAGCGTCATAAATATTAATTTCGCCATTTTAAAAATTGACGATCGTTTCATATTAGTTTATTTAATTGACGCTGCATTTACATTAGTCAATAAATTATTTTTTTGGAGTAGGTAAAGGATTGCATTAAATAAAACAAGTTAATATTAGTATTTAATGCACTTTGATTATTTTTGTTTATGATAGATTTATTAGTCTGGTAATTCTTAAATCCATACAGTATACTTTCGTTAACTATGGTTTCCTTTGATGCTACAATCGAAGAACAATATTCAACATTTTTAATATAATGTAAAAGTAAATAATAAACAATATTAGATTAGAAATATTTGTCAGTAGAGCATTGGCCATTTAAATGAAAGCAACTTGACTCGGGGCTCGACGTGCATTGAAAGTTAGAAAAAAAGATAAATGTGAGAAACGCTCACAAGCGTCGAGCACCCACTTACAGTTACATTGTAGTTTGACAATTGACAATGACATTGACACATCAAAACGAGACTTGGAGGTTGGTATACCTGAAAATTATCTACGGCTCTTGACATTTGACTGTGTCAACAAGTGATAACGCGAAAGTTGTAAACAATCGGCAATTTGTTAAATGATAAGCGATAAATATAACCCATGACTGAAGACAAATACTTTTTTTATGTAGCTTCGTAATACGCACATGTCGTGTGCAGTCTAGGGAGTGCCTTCATACACAAATCTGTACATAATGGTAAGTTTCAATGATTATTTAGTATAGAACTAAAACTTATTGTATACAAAACTAAAAATCATAGTAAGAATATGGCTTAGTCTTACAACAGTAAAATTAGAATGATTTATTAACAATTCTTGTTTTCAGGTTTCATTCACTGCCCGTGGCTTGATGCCTCCGGTCTTCACTCCTCTGAATGATGACCAAACCATTAACTTTGGAGTCATCCCTACCTATGCTAAGTACCTGGCCGATTCTGGAATCAAGTCCGTCCTGGGTAATAACTTGTTGGTACACAATGCAAAATGTAAAATAAAAAACATTGTGATTATTTTCGTGCTCAGAATTTGTCATTTATTGCAAAATATTCTTCTTAAAAAATTACTATTTAATAATATATAATCATGGTGAGATTAGGTGTATACTGAACAGTGTGTTTCGTTTCATGTGCCATCAACTGGATACAAATCCAGACTCCATGAGTCCATGCTGCTAATGAATGAAACAAATACACAGAGACGAACGTAGAACCTCCTCCTTTATGAAGTCGGTTAAAGAACCAAGTAACCCCGGCCAACCGGGGACCTCGTGCTCAGTAGTTGTGCTTAGCAACCAGCGAGGCAGTCAATTTTAATATGATAATTGTGATAAAACCCGTTAATTTTTAGTACACAAATCATCAATTTTGTTTTTCTATGTCTTTGTAGTGGGGGGCACGACAGGCGAGCACATGTCACTGTCCGTATCAGACAGGAAGAGGGTTGCGGACGCATGGGTCGTTGCTGCGAAGACCACAGGTCTTCACATACAGGTGCAGGTCGGAGGGGCACCACTCCCAGACGTCCTTGATCTGGTGAGAATGGCACTATAACTGCTAAAGTTTAAAAAGGTGTTTGGAGTTCCTTGCTGGTTCTACTCCATGGAAATGACACTGTTGACACCTGTAATTGGTTTATATGACAAAAAAATATTTGGAATTTGAAGCTTAAAGCCTGAATCGTGCGCCTGATTACCTACTGTCTAATCATCGACTTGTTTACCGTATTATTGATCTCATGAGAGACTACTGGAGCGTTTACTCTCTGATCGAGTCAAATCACCTTAGGGATAAACTTTGCAAAATTATTTACATTTGAAATAGCAGTTTTAATAATGATCATAATATTTAAGATAAAAAAAAACGCTCTCTGCACTTTTTCTCTATAAAAACTTTTCCTAAACATAATTATACTACTATGGAATCCAATTTATTAAGTACTCACGCCCCCTTATCCATAAATATTACAATTTTAAACCAAGGATTAAATTATACCTGTCGCTGTCGTTTGCATATCAAAGAATAGAGATGTCAATATACTTAATACGGGGTTTAGTTAATGCCGGTATGATCCTCGTTTATAAATAAGAGGGTAGTAATCTAGTTAGTTATTGGTCATTAAAATTTAAAATCCTTTACTAAAGGTTGTCCCTTTTCGTCCTCTGAAGTGGAAACCTACTTCTCTTAATAACTAGATATGAAATAATTAAATAAAGTATGAATACATGGCAACATGTTATCGTAGTATTATTGTTTTTAACATTAATCTCGGTATTGTGCATTTAAGATAAACACAGATAAAACAAATATCACATGTTTTTGCCAAATACTTATTATCATAATAGCAACAGTAGATAAATTGGTTACGTTAACATTGGAATAAAATGTTTCTTTTCACCTTGAAATCTCCACTCTGGAAAAATATGGATAAGGACAGAAGTTTTGAACCCAAGAAAATATTTTTATGATCTCGTGACCACATCTCCAAAACAGAGAGCTACTTTTAGATTTACAAACGTTCAAAAGTCCATTGGCAATTTCACAAAGCTATATGTACTTAGATTGACAGCTAGGTTTGACTTGCGCCCTTCTTCCAAGCTGTTACATAAACAGTACGTGTGTATTGGCATAAAATCGACAACTGCGGGGTTACTATGAGCTTTATTGACAGTTTTCCTTGACTTACGACCTTTCCAAGTTGTTTCTTTAACTGTAAGTGTTTCTAGGCATACAGTCGACAACTGCGGGGTTATTATGAGCTTGCATTGCAGGTAATTTTCCGCGGTGGAAGCGAGACGCTGCAATAAACTGCACGTAGCGGGGTCTCGCTTCCACAGCGGAAAATATCCTGCTTTAAGAGTAAGGGCGCTGGTCGTATTTCTGAGCGGCATTTAGTTGAACTTAAACACGTTCACGTTTTTATTTTGTCAAAGTACACAAACAAAATTGACAAAAAACTTTAGTTATGTTAGCTAATAACAAACTCAAGCTACAGGCTCATCACATTAAACTACTAGTAAACAATATAATGAATTGTTACATGTCGTTTGATCTGCTACATCTTACCAAGTTGTAACTTGGCTATCTTCAGGAATAATTTAATTTGTTGATTCTCGTAAACCCTTGTCGTTTGACCTGCTATATCTTACCAAGTCGTAACGTGGCTATCTTCAGGCTCGCTACTGCCAGAAGATCGGTGTTGACTCTTTGCTGACTCTCCCCGAGCTGTACTTCAAGCCGGAGACGGTCGCAGACCTGGTGTTCTACGTGGCTCAGGTCGCGAGTGCCGCCCCGAACCTCCCCGTCTTATACTACCACATTCCCGGCATGAGTAAGGTGGAAAGTAAGTACCTATTATTAGCCATGTTACGGTCTTATTGCCATTTATCACCTACACAAGATTTGTGGTCACATAAGCGACTTGGTTTTCCGGTGACAGAAGAGATTTTGGTTCTAAATCCACAAAACGGTTGAGTGAGTGAAGAGTAACCTTAACCAACGAGCTTGTATGAGGATGTGATGCGAGGGATTGAGGCGAAAGAAGAATACCAGGATAGTAGCAAATAGAAATCCGTGGTTTGTGCCTACCCCTCTGGGAAACACGCGTGACTTTCTATAATTATGTTGAAGAGAATTTGATATCGACTTTTTATATCCTGCTGATATTAAGGGTGCTGGAAAGATGCTGGCGAGGGAAATATAACTTACTGCAAGGCCTGAAAAACCTCCCCTAATAACTAGTTCACCATACAAAGTAGCCTATCCAAAACTTTGGTTTTGTTCTATAGACCAGCTCAGCCTTCACTTTGAACTTGTCATAAGATATTACATGCCCCCCCTTCCTATGAAGCCGCAAGAGTTAAATTGTTAAAGAGTTTAATAATAATAATAGTTTATTTCTCACCACAATACACACTATATTACATTAGAGCATCACATTAAAAAACAATTCAGTGGGTATATTGTGGGAGACTGGTGCCTAAGCTAGGCTTTATGGGCCTGTACTTCAGGCCCACCAGATTGTAAAAGAGTATGTCATAAGTAACCTATTGACAAGAAAGTTCTTTGTTAATATTAGTCATTGTTTACAGTTAACATGCCAGCTTTTGTGGCAGCGGCCACCGCCAGCATTCCTAACTTCAAAGGCATTAAGTTCACCTCTAATGACCTGAGCGAAGGCGCGGAAGTCCTGAGGACACTGAAAGATGGTCAGGAGGTGTTCCTTGGAGCTGACACAGTGAGTGCGACCAGAACCATTAGGCGCACGACAGAAATGCAGTTTTAGCGCTTACTTTCCTTAGTGACGCGCAGGTTGAAGTTTGGTTTTCATTTAGTTGTTGTATGTTTTTCGTTGTGCTGTAGGCGATTCAGCGCCTAAAGGTTCTGGTCGCGTAGTACTTCGTTATATGGTTGAATAATCGAAATGTACAGTCATAGTTATGTATGAATAGGTAAATAAAATTTTCGGGAAATCAAAGAGGTAGGTAGCGAATCTTTTTGCTATCTAATAGAGAAGTCTGAAGAATAGAGAAGAGTAGAGAGTAGAGAGAAGAAGAATAGAGTGTGTCAGTCACATTGGTTGACCAATGTGACGCGTTAATTGTCATATGACTCTTAATTACTATCATTGGAATGTTGTGAATAAAGGCAATAGACCCACTTGTGTATGCTAATACTATTTTGCGAAATGAGATTGTTCAGAAGCACTCAATTTCATCTAGGGGAGTAAGTACATCCAAAAATTTGAATTTTGTCAAGTGTTCGCGTGTTGTACAGTGTGTTACAAAAACCCTGTCCGATCAAAAAGGAGGTGGTTCAGTATTCGACTATGAAAAACATTTACTAATGGGCCATCCCTGAAATCGAGAAAAAAAGTCAGCTGTTCCATACATAGTATCACTTTGTATATGACAAGTTCCTTAGGCCATCACAGCGTCTTGTATACCTAATGGACAACACTGCTAATATTGCCACGTAACTCCAGCTCCTAGCGCCTGCCGCTCTCCTGGGCTTCAAGTCCGCGATTGGCACATCGTACAACCTGTTCCCGCGGCTGGCCCAGGACATCCTGAATGCTGTCGAGAAGAACAACATCCCAGTGGCCAGGGCCTTACAGGAAAAGCTAAGCCTAGCTGTTGAAGCTCATACTTCTGAAGGTAATAAGTGAAAGAAGATTTTAAACCTATTTTTATAAAAACATATCTAACATCACGTCAGAGGTATGTAATACACCCACAGTTCCCCATTCATGTTGTAGGGCCCAATGTAATGGGGGGTGAGCCGAATGCAATCAACCAGGCACAAATTCAAGACTCCTTACAGCTACTGGGAATTACCTTGTGGTACCCAGTAACACTTTGCCCGACTCGGGATTTCAACCCAGGACCGCATGCTCAGCAGTCGCGCTTAACGACCACAAGACCAACGAGCCAGTCTATTTTGAGTATTTTTTGCTCCAAATTAGAGCATTCTCATTTAGCATCTCAATGATAATTTGTTAGGATTAATAGGATTTTATTCAAGACAGAAAATAGAGATGTCATATCTAGATTATGGGTAAGATTAGGAGAGGAGCGTACTAAAATAACTTTACTCGCTCACTCATCAATATTGCTATAGGTATTGCTGCTTGTAAAAGTGAAACAAAAAAATAAAGTCAACCCAGTTTATTTCTCAACTACTTAATGGGTATTTATTCTACCTTTTGACTATCGGCAGCTACACCTCGAGCGCCATCATAATATATGGGATAATTGAGTGGGTCTGAAAAAAGAAACAAATAATTAATATGATAGACAGATATGCACTCTAGGAATTTATCCTGTATCGTGGGTGCGTTTCACAAACATGAAATATTACATAAACAAACACTCAGACTCGGGACAAACATCGGCGTATCGCACAATTTTTTTTCCCGTAGGGGTATCGAAACCGTAACTGTAAGCGCAGCAGCTCAATAGCTTAGCTTCTGCGCCAATCAGGTCATCAATTCTATATATAGCATTCCACTGCTGGACATGGACCTCGCAATTCGCTAGGCAAATCCAAAAAATAATTAAGTTTTTTCAGAGTAATCCCCTGCAAACGGTAAAGCGGGTTCGAAGAAAATAAGGGGAGAGGTCATAGCCAGCAGCGAGACAAAAGCTAACAACACAATCTTAATTGAAGAGTTTTTTTACATACCTACATAGTAAATAATATCTAATATTCTTCTGACCGAATTTCGGTCACAGCGTCCTGTCTCATCTGAGACTTGCCAACTACGCAGGAGATATTATAGTGCACAAGTATGCGCGCAAACGCGAGTGCACTCCCTATTGAATAGGTGAGGAAATAGGGCCTATTCCCTCATTCTCACACCGATGGGACACAGTAAATAATAGCATACAGTAAAGAGTTTTCTGTCTTAGTTTTCATTATGGGACCAAAGTCCGGAATGTTTTTATCCATCACTCATTCACTAACAAGAGAATATTTAAATTGCTCGCTCTAATTGGCAATAGCGTAGTTAACGATTGCCTAATCAGAGTTCATTATGAATGACAGCGCGGTGAAACTGTAAGGCCATTAGATACTGTTTTGTAACATCACGCCTGTATTCTCCAAAGGGCAGGTATGTATCGTACCTACTTACAACCACATTTCGCCAGACTCTAATAGGGCACAAATCCAGACACCGTGCTTCTACTGAGAATTATTTAATGGCATAAGCCGAGGCAACGAGGCAGTCGGATCGAAATACTAAATACGCATCTATAAAGTTTTGTACAGTAAAAATGTATAGTAAAAAAACATAACCCTTCCTTGGCAGTCGGATAAAAATAAACCAGTGTGAGTCTGGTACTCCCAAAGAGACTACCTCACTTGCTTGACTGTCCCAAATGTCGCTTCACTTTGATACCTGCACACTGGAAGACCTAATCAACGCTTCTGATGCTGCCAGCGACGTGGTTACATACATAAGAAGAAGAAAAAGTAAAAATAGTTGCATTTTTCCAGGTCCTTGGGTACCAGTAATGAAAGCTGGTATGGAGTTTGTGACTGGTATTAAAGTCGGCCCCCCCTCACTGCCTCAGAAGCCCCTGTCAGCTGAAGCCAAACTGAGAATACAATCAAGACTGAAAACCTTAGGTCTAAGCAAGTAAACGTCAAATCAAATTGTGCCTTATTTATATTTAATAGGGCTTATATTCTAAAATCATGTTGCATTTCTATAAAGTATACTGAATATATCATTTTTGGGTAATTCGTTGTTTTTTTTTAATTGAGTACCTATTTCTGCACGCCCATAGAGCGATGATTCGAAAAACGAACTCAGAAGAGAGATCAGGCACAGGTGGCAGGACTTAAGACTTTTGCTGCTTTCCGAAGAACAGTGGGGTTTCTAACAACGCATATTATATGAAGAACGGTCACACATCAAAAGATTAAACGCAGTAAGCGCTGCTTAGCCCGTGATCTCTCGGTTGCCCTACGAGTAATGACCTGTGCAGACTGACGGAAGGGATGGAAGAGGTTTTTCAATTATCAATTGAATCGAATATTTATTCTATCGAAATATTGGTACATATTTCAATGTTCGGTGATCGACTTCGGAGTATTCACAGCGCAGAGTATGGTAAATAATGTCTATGTCAAAATCGTTATTAAACTTACTATATTTTGGTTTCGGCTTAATTTTGATTCCTTCATCTTTAAGTCTTTGTTGAAGGTCGTATTCCTGGTCTTCTGTCAGTGCGATCTCAGGGTCCTTTATTGGTCCGACATCAATGTTTGTCACCAGCGACATGGCGGATTTCAAGGCTGACAGAGAATTTCCTGGTAGAAAAGTAACAATTCCGATTAAAGATTCTCAATTTGTCCAATGTGTCACTTTTTTATACAAATTTGTGTTATATATACGTCATTGCAAAATAAAATTTGGTATTTAGGCATATTTGAGGATTTCAAGATAGAATAAAATTGTTAGGTTAGGTTAGGTTTAGGTTTTCCCCTTATAAAAAGACCGGGGGCTTCCCTCCAGATGCAGATCGTTGTAGTGTTTTGAAGGGGCCTTTTAAAGGATAGCCTGCGGAACAAAATGGAAATGGGATTCCTGTTCGCCTGAGTAAAAGTACCCACCACTTAACCACTTAGTTGAATGTTCTATATCTGCATGCGTCCTTAACTTTTGAACTCATAGCTTAGCTTAGCTAAATGTTCTTAAATAAAGAGGGAATTATTATGTGTATATTACCTTGAGCATCGATGGCCTCGTTAAGGTTCAATAGTTTTCGGGCCAATGATCGGGCCTTCCTGCGTATACCTCTCTTGGCGTTCTTCAGAATACTAACAACTGTGTCAGGGAACAAGTTTGCATCAGGTAGTATGAAACTGTCGAAGCCCACCATCGCGCCTGATGCTAGGTATATCTAAATATTGAAAACAATACACGACCTATTATTATCATTCTGGTCTTTGCCGAAAAGTAGTGCTATGAAGCGTAGGTTTTTAGATAGACGTATCTGAACAAATTTTTTTTCTGAATAGCATTTAGTATCTAAACATAGGCATATAAGATTTCAGTCAGTGGTAATAGTAGAGAGCCTTTGCGAGTGATTATATCTAAGTACGTCTGAAACTCTTAACCTCCTTGGTCAGTCAACCTCGGTACAATCCTTAATGACTTTTCTGTCTCTAAACCATGGCATAACCGGTTAAACCGTCAAAATAATCATAAAATAGTTTCCTAAAGTTAGACTTACAAAATAAAACTTACAGAATCGGCAATGAAAATCTTTTGATCTCCTTCCAGTTTGTCTTGAAGCTGAAGGGCAGTGTCGTACGTTTGTGTTTTAATTCCCATGAAATTGCATATCTTCTCAGTTGCCAGTTTGAAGAAATTCACCATATTCACTGATGAACAAGTATTTTTATTATATAAATCTAAATTGATTTATTGATTACTTTGCTTTGGCAAGAGGGCCAAGTTAAATTTTGCGGTCGCTCTCCCCATCCGGGAAACAGGCGTAAATAATTTATGAATATGCTTCGACTTTCATTTAAAAATAAACACAAAGTCTCTTAAATGTGCTATAACTTGAGAACCACCTTATTAGAACGGGTCAGTTGCTTCACAACAAAGCTAGTTAAGTATTCAGGAAAGAAAATAATAATTTTCAACATCATACCATTGACACCAGTTCTCTGTGGTATGTGGTAGTACAACAAAGGTGTGTTTGGAGCAGATTTAGAGATGCATTCCATGAAGTACACTAGTTCTTTAGCGTTCTTCGGCTTGTAGTATAACTCTGGTAAAGTCACAATTGCGGTCACTCCTATTTGTTCCGAAAACGCGGCCTGCGAAGCGCCAGAATTATTTATAAATTAGTATAATGCCAACAGTGCCGTGATTAGCGCGATGCCAGCGGTGCCCAGGTATAGGGCGCAGACCCTAGATGGGACACAGTGATGACTAGACCAGGACCACAAACAATAAAAAAGGCGCTATAAAAGAAGCTCTTACTGGGTGCATAAATAATGGCTTGTTACGGCACAGAATACCATGTTGATGCTGTAGTGGCCAAACCGAACGTTCAAGAAACTGGAAAACTTTAGGCCGGCCCAACGCCTATTTTGTCAATTCTTGCTCATAACACCCACACTCACACATCCAAAGATCTAAAATATTTAATTTATATGGAAGGTGCAACATAAAACAGACTAAACAGTATCTAAGTACTAAAATCGTAGAAAAAGGATTGAAGTAGCTTCCTAGGTTTTTCTTACCAATTCTTGCGCGTCAGGCAGCGGTATGCCACCGACTTGTGAAAACACGGCCATGCCGAGTGGTGTGGCTGCGTCCATCCATGAGCTAAGCAGCTGTCTTTTGTCCCACACACTGAGCGCTGGACCTTCTCCTGTGGTCCCAGAAACTGAAAAGAAAGATCAGTAGTCAGTAGAGTACAGACTGTGGCGGTGCCAAATGTAGACCTCAGCGACATCCACTATGTGAGGCCTCATTCATTTCCCATTTAGAAACAAAACGATTAAGTCTTACGTATGCGGTATGAGTAGCTACATATTATTTGAGTTCTATTATTTTATGAAATAGGAAATATAAGAATAGGAAAACTAAATTTTTAATAACATTCCTAAAAAGAAATTGCGAGGCCCAAGCGCGAGGCCGACAGCGGTCACCGACGTGACGTCGCCGACGGAGTATAATACAGTATAGATATCTAGACTGAGGAGTTACTTTTACTCTCCACAATGTTCCATCTTCTAAACAGCTTGTTTTGCTACTTCATAATACTCAGCCTATTGGCATCTTCTAGAGGGAGTGGTAAAGTATTAAGTATTGAAGTATTAACTCAAGGCAGCTAGCATCATCAACATCAGTTATCACTGTCGAACAAAGGCCTCCTAAGGGGGGGGTTGCTTTAATCCCCACGCTTGGCAAGCGGCTTCGGGATCGCAGTATTGGTGGTCAAGTTACAGAAGACGGTGCTGCCCATCTTCTGGTTTTTCCCTTAGTCGCCTTTATGACACCCACGGGAGGAAAGGGGGTGGTCAATTCTAGGCCGGATACCACACGGCATTACCAGGTATAGGTAATTATAATTAGGTACTTACCCAGTACCCCAGCTATTCCAGAATCCTTCAAATACTGTGCGTATTGCCCAATGATATTGTAGTTTACGTAGCCATAGTCGTCTATAGGCGTGAACACAGCAGCAATGATACCTTTTACATCCAAACTCTGAGATAAGAATGATATTATTAATCTTAGAGACTGCCGTGTTGGTCTAATGGTTATATAGCGCAACTGCTGAGCGTTCCTCGGTTCGATTATCGGGTCGGGCAAAGAGGGTTTTTCCATAAGGTAATTTTCAGTAGCAGCATTTTATTTGGGTTTGTGCCCGATTAATCACGGCAGTATTCCCCGAAGGGGTAGGCAGAGGTCCAAATCCAGACTCCGTGCTGCTACTAAGAATTACCAAATCGTAAAACCTAATAAAACAGCCCGACCCAGGATTTGAACCCAGGACCTCCTGCTCCGCAGTAAATAATAAGAAAACTTACCAAAGCATTACTTTTCACTCCTAGTGCAGGCAGAATTGCGGCATTGAAGGTAATTAGCAGAATACCCAGTACAAGAGCCATTATAACTTGCTATCAAAGGACTGTACGAAAGTTCTTTTGCAACCATCTTTATATACCCTTATAAGTTATTAAAAAGTCGTGATATCATATTATTTGATAGGTTTAACAAAACAACTTTATAGCATTTGTTTAAACGTGAAACGTGAAGTGATTAGGACTTAATTTCATTCTACGTGAGTCGAACATTAAATTGATAATATGGTTTTTCAATATATTTGCGTATTTTTTTTTATTTCCTGAATTTCCTGGGGCTGAAGCTAACTTCGCTCAAAGCAGGGAAGAATGGCAGTGATACAGGGCAGAATGGGAGTGATACAGGGCTGAAATGATGATGACTGACATTGACACTGATCGCAATGGGTTAGTTCTAGGCTAGTAGGTATTGTAAACTTAAATTAAAATTAACAAAATTCGGTAGATATATAACGAGATATACTGGTTGACCTTTTATTTACGCTATAATTGTATATAGGTAGTTTTTTTGTATGTCGGGATGAAGATCGAAGAAGAATCGATACTTATTCCTAGGTTAAATCAGCATGAAATCTGTAAAATACAGTCAGATAGACATCTGCAGTTGGACGTCCAAACTTAGTAATAAGTCCCTAAGACGTGTTTTTTGTTCGCTGTCCAGCGGGACGAGAGGCGGACGTGTCGGTCCCAGTGCGATTCCTGATACTAGCTCCATTGCAGTCTTCATCGAGGGTACGAAGTCACCTGAAAAAGATGATCGAGTATAAAGTAGAGTGTAACGTTATCTATCGAGGAGATGAAATAAGCATTATGTGCGCGTCTCTTATTTAGATACATATCTAAACGGTTTGTCGACTCTTTACGTGACCAAAGGGCTGGTTTGTTTTTCGGCCAAAGAATTAGCAGCCTTTTGGGCACCCTACCAGTCGACAGTGATGGCGAGGAATATTTCAATGCATAATTTTTGATGTTTTTTGGTTGTATATATTATTAATGAAAAATCGAGTGTATATATAATGTAAATGGTTTTTGTTAAATAAATAGATTTATAAGCATTATGTTAACAGGCTTTTCGAATTAATATTGATCCGTAAATTACGACTGTAATCCATAAGTGGTGGAAGAGTGCTGCCCCATTCATACTATACTACCTTTGTGATGTATAATTAAATCTGGAAACAAATCCGGAAAGTTTTCTAGTGTGTAGGCTGACGACATTAATTAAATATGAATGTTGTGATACGACTAAGCAAATCTATTTGCATCTGATTGACTGGCTTCATAACTTTTATCTTTTTTTGACGAAAAATCAGGAAGCAATGAGTTGAACAAAAATGCAGTCATTATCAGCCTGAGGTCGTCTATCGGCTGATAATGATGACGATGATGATGCAGTCTTGATTACCTTGAGAAGCAATAGCATCAACCAGCCTATTAAGTCTCTTCTGTAAGCCTCTCGCCTCCACCAAGTCTCCACTCTTTACAGCATCTACAGCACCGTGGACTATATCAGGAAATAGGTTTGATACAGTGGCTATACTTGAATCATGGCCCATTAGGACTGATGGTGCGATGTGCTGTAATGATAATTTTAACATACTTAACAGTACTAAGAAAGCCCTTTAATTGAATTAAACAAAAACAGTACAATACATAAACAAAACCGAAACGATGGTAACTTCAAAAGTAACATAACTGTGGTGCAAATAGGGATCGAAAAGAGTAAAATAGATTACAAAGGCTTTTAATTATGGTCAGTGCTATTTTAGTCGTGCTACTTACGTGATTAGCGATAAATATCTTTTGATCTTCAGCCAGCTGGTTAGCTGCTTGTTCTGCTACTGCTAGATCAGCTTTAGCACCCTTCAAGTTTGGTAACTTGGACGAGGCTATTGAGAATAATTGGCGCATGTTTACTGAAAACGAGAAAATTTTATGATTAGAGGATGGCTAAAATATAAAGAGATGTTTAGAAGCCCAGAAATTGCGAGTCAACTTCTTTCTGTTAGGTATAGGATAGTGAACCCCAAAATAGAATTTTGATAAGCGCTTTACATATAAGTACAGTCTGATTGAATTGCTAGAAGTTTAGTTTATATGTCAATGTAATAGTAATCAGGTCTTGTTCAACTGACGACCTGATTGGCGCAGTGGCTAAGCGATTGGACTGCTGCGCTAAGGGTTCGATTCCCGCACGGGGCAACCGGGGCAATCCTGTGTCGTGGGTGTGAACCGCACCCACGACACAGGAGGAATTCGTAGTGTGGGGCGACGTTTAAAAAAAAAAAAAACTATGTTAAAAAGAAGTTATTGTGGACTTATAATATCAGAGCAGATGTATAAAACTTGCAATAAAGTGGAACAGGCGAGTAATGTTCATTGATGAAAAACATGATTAAAAAACCAGAAACCGACGGCATTAGGTTACAGGATATTGAAAAAAGCTTACCGTCAACTCCAGTCATCATCGGAAAGTGATAGTAGATCAAGGGGCACGTCGGTGCTGCTTCGCTGATCCTCTGAAGGTACTCCACTAACTGGACTTCGTTCTTCGGCTTATAGTACAGTTCTGGTAGTGTCATGATGCCATCTACTTCCAGCATTTGGGCATGTTGCGCCTGAATCAAGTTGTTTGACATTTTTGGCCCACATCCAAAAATAAGAGTCATAATGTTATGAGGCAAATTATGTTAAGTTTATATGTCTGAATTATTAAAAATCTTTGAGAATAAAATAGCGAAACTTAAGGCTTATTTTATTCCTTCCCGGCTTAAATTACAATATAGAGTAACGTTTGTAGTAAGTGTTTAAGGAGGAAATCTTAACAGTACAAAACTTGCAATAAGATAAACCGTCAAATTAAAATTTAAAAATGACCTCGGCCCTTGCCTTTAACTATCAAAAGCAGGACATATTCCGTTATGCAAGCGGGACGCCGCACTAAACTGCACGTAGCGGCATCTCGCTTCCACAACGGAAAATGTCCTGCTTTATGGGCTGTTAAAATCAACACTAACTCAGTAATAGGGAAAGCATGTTACCAATTCAATAACATCAGGTAGCGGCGCGCCTCCCACTTGGGCAATCACTTTAGTACCGTACGGCTTAGCTGCGGTCATCCAGGCTTCTAAAACCGTCTTCCTCTCTTCTACACTTAGAGACATGGCTTCTCCTGTTGTTCCACCCACTGTTAAATTAGTCCAACAGATAATAAAAAAGGAAGAAACGGCCATCAACAACTCAGAAAACCAAATAAAAAAAAATTAAAAGTCAAATATTCACTTGATCCATTTTAAAATTATGTAGTAAATTAGCAGCCAGCCGCGGACCACTGCGGGACATAGGCTTCTTTCATGATTTGTACCTGGTTAACGGTAATAGGCTCGCCCCCTATTACATTGGGATCTATAACATAACTGGCGAAATGTGGATTGTAGGCATACCTGTATATGGTCACCTCTGCCAACCCTTTCGGTTTAATGATGTTGATTGTTTATGCCATTTAAAACACAATTGGACCCAATATGGACCCCAGTTCTCATGCCCATTAACGCAGGTTAATTTAGATAAGTAAGTATTAAAAGTTTTGCGACGGTAGATCAATTAAACATCTGAAATTAAATAATGACTGATAATATAATTGGAGCTATAATAAAAACGTACCCAGTATGCCATTAATCTGATGCTTGTTCAGTCGTGCCATATATATGGGTATAGTAAGGACATCTACACAACCCGTCTGCAGGAATGGGGTGAACACTGGAGCCAGGACTCCTTCAATGTCGAAAACCTGTAACAGATACGTTAGGTATAAAATCAAATCTTTTAGAGCTACACGAAATTAGAGTTAAGAGGCAACTAAGAGCAATTCTAGAAGATGGGCAGCAGCGTGTTCAGTAACCGCAACACCAATACTGCGATCTTCAAGCCGCTTGCCAAGTGTGGGAATTATGGCAATCTCCCTTTCAAGGAGGTCTTTGTTCAACGACACCATCCGACACCATCATTCTAACTAGTTTATAAAAAAAGACGTGTAAAAGTGTTTTTTTAAAACCTATTTGCAGAAATAAAATCATTTATCATTATAATTTAACGGTGGACGTCTTCCAGCTGATAATGATGATGATGATTTGAGATGTCAGTTATACAGGTTAGGTCACTTGATGTATATCTGGGTATATACAAAATCTAGCTCATGTCTATACAATAGAATATATAATAAAATAGAAGAACAAGTAATAAGAAACGCTCTATTCCCAAATATCCACAATATTCTTTAGGTACTGAACTAACTCACCATAGTTAATAATATCTAACTAATAGTAACTGAAGGTAACAGACAACACGAATGGTGTAACTTGGTGATATAACTGAATTGAATCTGGTGTCTTGTAATGTAATTGGAAGCTGATTGAAAGTAGGAGATAGAGCCGTTCTAAGTACAGTTATGTGCAAAACGTTATTATATTTTATCGATAGGTAGAATATTTTGCAAATACCAGCTTGGTTTGCAAAATTATCCAATTGTGATATATTTTACTGCCTCGTTAATTTAGCGCGAGATCATGGGTTCGAATCCCAGGTCGGGCAATAAGTTATTGGGTTTTTCCATTGGGTAATTGTCAGTAGCAGCACGGAGTCTGGATTTGTGCCCGGTTAATGGCAATAGGCTCACCATATTACATTTGCACTTACAACATAACTGGCGAAATGTTGATGTACTGCAGGTACCTCTACTACGCATACCCCTTCGGGGAACACAGGCGTTAAAATATGTTTTAGGGTTAATCATTCGAAAACTTAGGTTCGAGGTTTAAGAAAATTAGAACTTATCAATGTGTAAATAGCATTCTTCCGTTTGAGTGTAAGTTTACGTTAATCTTAGAGTAATTCGTCTAGTACTTCTATGATGTTAATATTACCAACAGTTAAACTCCAAAACTGTAACTAACCTGTGAATTGTGAATAGGCATTCTTACTTACCTATATATTAAATTGCTGTTGACTGTACCTACTGTAGTTAAGGGATAGTGTGTTGGACTACGATGCGGTTTCATACACATATGTAATGATGCATGTATGATATGTGCGATTGAACTCAGCTTTTCGTTTTTAATTTTAACAACTGTGCGCCTTTTTCTCAAGTTCTAAGACTAGTATTTGATTAAATAGTATCTACGTAAGTAATTTTGTATCTTTTTACCGACTTATCAATCGGATTGCAATGCGAAAGGTTGTGATATCAACTACTACCAACGCGTATGGTTGCTTGAATATTTCAGCTATGTTATATGAATTGAATACATTATTATGACGGCCATTCCCATTAAGATGCGGCTAAAGGTATTCGGTGTCTCTTTCTGCCTTACGATGTACATATGTAAGTATAATAAATAATGTTAATACATAGCTACATAACTACTATTATTCCCAAAGTGATAAACTTTAAGGTGTATTTATTGTGTCGATATCTCTTATTAATTAAGTTGTCATTGATATAATTTATAGTTTAATCTTTATTTTTCACCAACAAAAATTTAATGATTTCTCTCTTACAATCCCTTTAAATTTAAGAGTATTTAGGCCTCCTGTAATTCTGTATCAAACCAGGACCAGGTTCCTTCTTGGTATATATACACCGAGTATAGGGCTCAACTACTTAATAACTATTTTGCTACAAAAAAACAGCACTGTTTTACTATTCAACTCTTTAGTGAATTCGTGGCATTACCATAGACCAATTAATTTTCTCTATGGCATTACCAAACAAACGATTACCTATTTTAACTAAGAAGGTCATATTATAAAAATACGCTCCTGGAACGCAGCACGAATGCGAAACAATAGGTAAAATTAAAAACCTGAAAATACGTCGCGCGGAAACTCATTTAAAAAGTCAATCTGCCAAAAAATGTACAATACAAATACAACACGACAATGCAAATTTATCTTGGATATTACACAACATACAGAAAATTGTACGAATCGTATAGAACATACAATAATTATAAGAATGCCGTAGGAGATGTGTCCAGGACTCCAAAGTTTAGGGCCTATCAACATCCGGGGTTTATCTGGGCCCGAAAGTTTTCTCGGTTTCGTTTTAGCAGGAAAAATGAGAGACGTGTCCTCGTTATATACACTGGAGGGACCATCGGCATGGTGCAGACTGGTGACGGTGAGTATTGACCTATTTATAAGACTATTTTTTTGCCTAAAACATAAGCTTACACTCTTATGAAAATTATGACATTTTATGGCTTAAACCCAGAAGATGGGCAGCAGCGTCTTCTGTAACTTGACCACCAACACTGCGATACCCAAGCCGCTTGCCAAGCGTAGGGGTTATGGCAACCACCCCCCTTTTTAAAGGGGGGGGGGGGGGGGTGAATGAAATGGCCAAAGCCAATGTGCATGTGTGGAGAATGTGATTTCGTAGAGGTATGTTCGAACCGTGATAATAATTTTCTGGCACAGAAAAAGAGAGGTCTATTCTCAGCTGTTTGTGAAGTCGGGCTGCGGATGATGACGATAAATAAATTGCTTTTCCCGCGTTTTAATTGCATTATCACCTAATTTCTCATCCCACTTTCATCATTCATAGCTACTTTTTTTATTGGAATTGATTAGAAAAAAATATTCTAAGATCGATACTTTTTGATAATTATAATCTTTAACAGAGCTGTTAACCAACTTTGCTACACGATTTATTACAGGCACTGTAATTTTAATACGAAGTATTATTTTGTTACGTATTCCTAACATATCTATTATTTTGTATACTATCGATATGCAATTAATAAGCATATACCTATGCGTTGCATGATTGTATTATGACATCGGCGTAAATACAAACTCAGGTATCAAGTATGTACTGGATTTTGATAGCATTGATGCAATGCGGGAAATAACCTGTTAGTGAATCTGTATGCTCTGAGGATATGTGATTCATCAGTAGATTCACAACATGTTAATCCGCTGATGATATTACATCATATTGAATCTACTCTATGGATTTTTGTATTCACAATGCGACTAGCTTTAAATTCCTCCGCAGTTTAATTTTCTAGCTATCGATGAGGACTTTATCCACGAAAACTTAGGATATTGCGGTTTTCCCCGCGTTAAATTTGCATTTTTTCAGGTTAAACCGCGTAGCATAGCTAAGTAGTATCGTTATAAATTATAGCCTGTCTGTTAGCATAATGTTTAAGATAATAATTTTACTTTAATGTAACAAACATACATACATCCATCCATCCTCATAAACTTTCGCGTTTAGGTATATTAATACTAGCTGCGCCCATCGGTGTTACTCGCTACATTTTTAAGTGATAAAAAGTAGCCTATGTATTGATCCAGGGTGTCAGCTACATCCATACCAAATTTTTGCAAAATCGGTACAGTTATTTGAGCGTGAAGAGGTAACAATCATACAAACACACACAAACTTTTGCATTTATAATACTGTGATACATATGTAAATTAGCAGGATTAAGTTGAACGTAGGATATAAGTATAATTATTTTATTTTAGTATACACAATAGCACCCCACTACACCGTTCTAGTCAGACTTCTGTTGTCATAATCATTTTAAAACGAGTACATTACCTATACTGTTAGATAAAAGTACTACTATCAAGTAAAACATCTCAAGGTTTTAAGAGTAAGAATGAGATTTATTTTTTTACCAGTCGTAATAAATTATACCTCTGCCACCCCAACGGTATAACGGGCGTATGGTATACTAAAATGTATTAGGTACTTCATTACATTTTGATTGCTCAACTTTTTTCGTTGGAGACAATAAGTCGGTATCTTAGTTCAACAAGTTGGTTAATTCACCATTCAGTAGATAACCATGTTTATACGTAAATTACGTCTTTCTGCTGTAATACATCGATAACAACATCTGTTTCAATTTTAATCATAAATAAACAATGCAGGGACAAGGTCACGGAACGTAATAGGGAAACAGGGAATCTCGCATCTCTAGTTTCTATAGCAAAACAAATAAACAGTTGAAGTACGTATGTATATGCAAGTGCACGTGTCGAGTCGATAAAACAAGTCTCGCGTCCAATTTTGTTTCAGACATTTAGTCTGTGTTTCAGCGTCGCGTCGAACGGACCGCGCCGGCAGAATAACCGCGGAACTTCGCGCGTAAAAAAGATCGATTAAAAAGTTAAACCGTCAAAATGGAAAGTAACGGTGTGATTCAGAAATTGGGCAACCTTGTGGATATGTCAAAGTTGGGTGCGAATCTTCATCCCGCGTTGAAGGAAAGGGGTAGACGGTTGTCTAGGGCCCATGAGACAAGTGAAAGACGTGTGTTGGTTATTTACACTGGCGGCACCATTGGTATGGTGAAGACTGATGATGGTGAGATTGCGTGGTCTATAATAATGTGTTTGCTCTATAAATACTGTGTTATTTTGGCCAAATAGGTCGCTGTTTAAAATAGTATATCCGAGTTATAAAACGCGTGACATTTCGTGGTCTCCTACAAAAATGTTTGTTGTTTTTGTGTATTTTCGCACTTTTATTTTCTTATCAAAGATGTATTCTTAATTATCTTTTATGGGTAGGTAAGCCTGTGTAGTGTTTTTTTAAATATTAAAGTGATACAGATTTTAAATATTTTGGTATTCTTTTAAAAACAAGCTACTTTAGAAGTCTTTAAATTTTCACTTTGTTTGGAGTAGGTAAAATAAAGTAGATACCTACAAGGTAATATGCTACAGCTAAAAGAGGTAAAAACGGCAATATGATGATCAAAAATCAAGATTTCAATTTAACTACCGGCTCTGTTGTTTGCCTCAAACAAATAAAATTAAACGAAAAAATGGTCTACAAATTGTTATATTTACATTATTTACATAACGTGTTATATGTAGATATATATACCTATACTTACTAAATATTTTTATCACAATCAATTGTTTAATAGCCAAAATACTGAGATAAGCTATTAAAACATTTTTCTCATGTGTCTCCTTCCTTACATACTTAAATGACATTCTTCTTCGTAAAATATATTGTCAAATTGTATGCTATATTGCTTTTTTTGGAGTTTGTAAAACGCATTTGATGCGTATTGCTGTAAAACGCAATACGCATGAAATGCCACCCCCGCAGCCGCCGCTGGGAGACGATGAGAGTGTGTAGGACTTTCCCCCATGAACCAAATAAGATCCACAGGGGCCTAGCCACTCAAATTCCAATGCCTGCGATGACGATGATGCCATGGCCCTAACGCAATACTTTACTATACAGAGTGATACTAAAATAGCGATAATAATATATTTTACTATTTAAATTATTTTTTTACTTTTAGAATAATTTGACATAATGACCGTGATTGACTTTGATCCTCACTTATAACACGATCTATATTCTGTTCTTTGTTAATAAAATGTTGGATTGTAAAACATTTCATAACAATATGCATGGTAACGTTATAACGTAATGTAGTACTAAACAATACATTAATTTCATCATCATCATCACATCAGCCTATTGCAGTCCATTGCTGGACGTAGGCCTCCCCCAGGGTACGCCACAAGTCCTGCTCTCCTGTTTTCGCCACCCAGTCACTACCGGACTTGGAATAGTAGGGTTGTCAGGAACTGGGGGCAGTTTTCTTTGACTACTCTTCATGGGAGGATTTAACCATAGTCACCACTGGGCAGCGCGTTGACAACCGCAGCATGGTGAACGATACCTATACAGGGGAACGCTGCTTCCCAGCCCACCGGAATATCCCTTAGTTGTCTCTTACGACACCCACGGGAGGAAAGGGGGTGGTCTATAATTTTAGGCCATATGAATAAAGGCTCTGTTTGAGTCCGAAATTAGTCGGGCAATCCCAAATACCGAAGTAAAACCGGCTTAATACCTATAATAAATAAGAAGAACTTGCATGATGGCATCGACGACCCGATTGGCGCAGTGGCTAGCAATTGGACTACTGCGCTTAGGGTTGCTGGTCCGATCCCCGCACGGGACAATAATTTGTGCGAGCCGCAGATGTTTGTCCCGAGTCTGGGTGTTTGTGTATGTGATATTTCATGTTTGTGAAACGCACTTACGATACAGGAGAAATTCCTAGTGTGGGGCAACGTTTATAAAAAAGAAGAAAAAAAAATGTTTGTGTTTATTTAAATTAATTTATTTTATTAACGTCTACAGATCGTAATGATCCCATTGTTTATGTTATTATCAAAACGACACGCCAATAATAAGGTGGTCTTATAAACTAATAATCACTTAACATGCTTATCATAAGCATATTAGTTGCGGTCTGGTGAACATACAGTTTTTGCTAATTTACAGACTATAATAGTAAAATATAAAGACTGTTATAGTTAATGAAAAATCTGTTCATGACAATACCTTCTTATAATCATATAACACCTAGTGTTGTAAAAAACTCAAGTCTTTTAGTCTTCATTTCGAGACTTGAGTCGATTTTCAAGACTAGGACTCGTTAGTCACATGAGTCCGAGTCCTTTGAGTTCTTTGAGTCTTTTAAGTCCTTTCGAGTCTTTTAAGTTATTTGAGCTAGACAGTCATGAACTTGAGTTGTTGTATTTAATACACCTAACCTAACCTAATCAATTGTATCCACCTGAAGACTGACAATTTGCTGAATCAAAATTATAAATATATAAATATTTTGGGACTTTCTATTTTTACTTTTATTTACTCCAACCAAACTATAGCTATGGATTTAGAGGACTCAGTCATTAGTCTTTTAAAAAGAATCAGTCTTTGAGTTCTTTTTGGCAGGACGCAAGTCTTTTTACAAAAGACTTCAAATTCTGAAGGACTTGAGCTCTAAGTATTATTTATAAGACTCGAGTCTTCAAAAATAGCTCTAGCTTTATTAAATAAGACTCCAAGACTTGAGTCTTTAACAACACTAATAACACCTATGTGTGCAAGGACAGCCTATGTATACATACTTAAATTAAACATTTTAATCAATTCATAATTATGTTTCTATTTATTTTACTTTAATAACAAAGTATGTACCTTTTACATAAACATAACGTTATTAATAAAATTATTCTGACAATAGGTAGGTACTTCAGACTTTTTATTTTTTTTAACTGACTATATATTTTCATCATTCGACGTCCTGCCCCCTTACCATGAAGTCTTAAAGCAGGACAGTTTAAGATGTGGAAACGAGACGCCGCTACGTGTAGTATAATGCGGCATCTCGCTTCCACAACGTGAACTGTCCTGCTTTAAGAGTTTATGGTAAGGGGGCTGATTGGCTCAGTGGACTGCTGCGCTAAGGGTTGCGGGACTGATTCCCGCACGGGGCAATAATTTGAGTGACCCGCAGATGTTTTTCTCGAGTCTGGGTGTTTGTGTATGTGATATTTCATGTTTGTGAAATGCACCCACGATACAGGAGAAATTTCCTTCTGATACTATAAAACTAATTTACAATACGCACGTGAATTCGAAAAGACATTGGTGCGTGCCGAGTTTGAACTTGCGATCTTTGTCAGGCAGGCCAAAGGTCATACCACTCGGCTATCACTATCAGTGCTTGGCTATAGCTTAGAGCACCCTCATATCGTCCCGTTGGGTGTCGTAGGAGACGACTATAGGAAAATCCAGAAGATAGGCAGCAGCGTTTTCTGCTACCACCAATACTGCGATCCTCAAGCCGCTTGCCAAGCGTGTAATCCTTGAAGAGGAAGCCTTTGTTCAACAGTGGACGTCCTCCGGCTGATAATGATGATGAAGAATTGTCTCTCTAGCCGCCCTTTTAGTCACAAAAACAATTAAACTTACGAAATGAGAGATAGTACAACAAATTACAAATAGTCACAGGTTATCGCTTAGTAATGAAATAACCTTTAAGACAATTATAACTTTGAATAAATTATTTTTAGTTTGTATGATAGTTGCGATTGTAGATAACTGTCATTGCTTCAATGTTTTTATATTTTTCAGTATGTTTCTTTACCTTTAAACTCGAGAAAACTCTTTGAGACAACCTCCCGTAGAGGGCCTATAGTAATCTGTGAGATAGGTAATGAGATTTTTCACCATACATTTGTACACCTTCTCGCATAATATAGCGATATATATATACATACATATATACATAATATAGCGTTATCATAGTAGAATAATATAGCGAACTGTAATGATCTGCAAGGACTTTATATTATAACTAGCTGCGCCCTGCGGTGTTACCCCGCTACATGTTCACGGGATGAAAAGTATAAAAGTGTAGCGACATCTACACGTCGAAGGACGAATGACGATGACATTCCTGCATCGCGCTAGTCAAGTAATCACACTCGCTAGCTATAAATACAGCCGCCCCGAGTTGAGAAGTGGGGCGCCGCGGCCCACCAGGCATACCACCGCCTGGTTGGAAGATCTTCCTTTTCGTTGGACCCCTCCTCCACAAAAGGATAAAAAGTAGCCTATATGTTAATCCAGAGTGTCAGCTACCTCCACACCAAGTTTTACCAAAATCGGTCCAGCCGTTTGAGCATGAAGAGGTAACAAAACACACTCACAAACTTACGCCTTTATAATACCTATTAGTGTGTTTGTACCTATGTTAAACGAATGATTAAATTAATTAATATTCCTTTATATTTAGGCTCAAACCCGGTACTGTTCGCTCTTCAAAAAGATTCGCTCAGCCATTGCACCAATTGACTAGGAAACATAATAAAGTTAAGCACATGTTATGGGCTCTTCATTAGTGCCCGCCTACAGTGCGGCCGCTGGGAGAATGCGTTCCTGACGTCTGTCATTAGGTCAATACTAGTGACGGGAAATAAATAACACTGTTATTACATTTTTCAACCGACCCAAAACAGAATTACAGATTGAGCTAAAATACTTGTTTGTCTGCCTTTTAATTTCTAATTGTAAGTAGTGTTAAGAAAAAGAAGGCACATTTCGGAATATACTATTTTTGTTTGTTTTAAGAACGTCGCCCCACACTAGGAATTTCTCCTGTATCGTAGGTGCGTTTCACGAATATGAAATATCACATACACAAACACCCAGATTCGAGACAATCAAATGTGGATCGCACAAATTTTTGCCCCGTGCGTGAATCGAGCCGAGAGCAGCAGTCTAATCGCTTAGCCACTACGCCAATCAGGTCGTTAATGGTATAGAATTATTCAATAACATCCATTTTGAGAGATAGTTGCCGTTGACTCTGATTCGCTTGAAGCGGTGCTGTCTTCATCATCTTCACCTACGTGAATTGTTATCAAGTATCGTATTAATTCGCATATCTCGTTCGAAGTTACCTAAAATTAGATTTTTAGTTTTTGATGATTATTCCAATTTATCGCCGATGTCAGTAGGCCATATGAGCAAGAACAGCCATTTAAACAAAATATAATTAAACATTGATATCTCATTATTCATTTAACGTAACAAACGCCTTGTTATTTTTGTCACATCACTACAAATATACAAATTTGATGTAACATTGTACCAGCTTCATATGCATTTAAAAAATTGTTTTCTTAATAATTTACCACATTTATTGTAACATGAAGTAATGATATAGTTTTAACTTAGATTATTTATTAACCGACTTCAAAAAAGGAGGAGGTTCTCAATTCGTCGGGACCTTTTTTTTATAACTCAAGTTAATGATAGTTATATTACTTAATATCTAAAATGATCCGCCACTTCAATGTTACATTGTCTTTTCGGTCACGACCTGAATACGCGAAATCAGAAGCAGGTTCCTAGGTTTTTGTTAACCCTTCTTCGTCTTCATAATTATACTTTAGTCAATAAGGAAGACAATACTTGCGCAAGTAATCACTTACTTTCTCTGTAGGTGGGTTAAGCTAAACGCACACTTATCAACGCTGTTCAAATGTACTCGTAATGTGTAAGATTCAGTTTCGCCATAAAGTTTGTTTTGTCATTACATATATAGATAAATATGCTTTATTGTAAACTATAATTGCTTTTATTGAGGAAATTGTGTAACTGGGAATCGCAGTCAGACTACGCTATAATTATATCTTCGTATTTTAAATTATTTTTTTTGAGATTGCTTGTCGACTTTTCTTTACAATCAGAATAGCTCATGACGTGGTAAAAAAATCAGCTACTCAGTGTGTTGATAGAGGGACTTACTGCCTAGAGTTTTTCGTACTAAATGAGTATCATTGCTCATGGAGGCTTTTTGTATGCACATAAATAACCACCCTATTCACAAATTTAATGTAAATAGAATCTTAATTTTTTGTGTGTAAAACTTCAACCGGTGACTTTGAGAAAATTGAGACTTAATCGGAACGATATTATGAATTAATGATATTAAGATTAAATTCTTACGTAAAACGTTTGCTGACAAGTATGCGTTTACCTTAACTGCACAGTTCTTGTGTTATATTATTACTTCCAATTATTAATCAATTACGGACACTGTGTGTGGTTATTAGGGTGAAATTAACCTGCAACACAGATTGCAAAGATTCAATTAGCGCAGAACCGACGATACTTTCTGCCTAAAGTTTATTTTAGCCGAAGGGTTAGGTTAAGGGTTAAGTTTAGGGTAGGTAGGGTTTTTTAAATAAAATCGTCGCCTCTCATTAGAAATTTTCCTGTATCGTGGGTACGTTTCACAGACATGAAACATCACATATACAGACATCCAGACTCGGGGAACACAACTGGGGATCACACAATTTTTTGTCCTGTGGGAGTCGAACCCTCAACCCTTAGCGTAGTAGTCAAATCAGGTCGTCAAACAGAATACACCCACATTGTCTAGTCTATTGTAATTAATCTTACTTAATTTTATTATATTTCCAATACTACTAGGGAAAATTATTTTGAAACGAATAACATGTTTATTTACATAACAAATGTGTTGAGTAAATATTGTTAGACGCAGGGCAGCTTGTGTGCGTTCTTGTTTCATAATTGACAAAGAGCCTTGAGCGTATTGTTATTGTATTTGCGACAAAGTGGGGCGAGATCATTAGATTTTTATTAGACAGAAGATCCACGGATGATCCAGGTTTTATTAACCCTTTCCCAGTCTGATGAGCCTTAAATGGTTCATGTCTGTTACGCGGACAGTTGAAGTGATAATGATGTGAATCTATAACCCAGGCTTACTTTGAGAAATGGTCAGAATGCTTCACAATTATGGATTCTTCTCACTTGTCGAGATAGTACCTAGTGCTAATCCCTTGGATGTTGTCCAGTAACAACTGTTTTATCTTTAAACAGCAGCATAAGCATCGGAAATTACCCCATGTGAACCGAGTGTAATTTGGAACTAGATATACCTAATTGCAAACTACGCGAATAAGATAATGGCTGGTCTGACCAAAATTCTGTTCCACTGATTTTTTTTCTAGATTGCAATCGTGTACGCTTGTTACAGGCTTGTCGCCCGGAGAGAACATGTTCAAGCCTTCCATCCGCAAGTATCCCCAGCTTCACGATGAGTCGTACTACGAGCGGATGATCAAGAACTCCGGCAATGATAAGACCCTAGCTTCCTTCTATGTTCTGCCAAGTAAGTCCCATGTGGTGATTTTCTCCTGCTGAATAAATAATAATTAAATCGTTTTTTTTAAATACCACAAAATCAAAAATCACAGGCCAGTACCCAAATCTATTTTTGTACATAAAACTCTAGATTGCACGAACCTCAAGTAAAAAAGGGCCTCCCTATTGCACATTGATCTGGAACTTAAAATTACAAAGAAAGTGGGTACAATATGATATTAAAGTAGGCACGTTAACCTAGAATTCATACCCTTGACTTTCTGCATGAGTAATCCATCCATCAACCAATGGACCACAATCCTATAATATTCTTTCATCATCATCCATAACTCCTAAGTTACTCATTACTGCGTACAGGCCTGTCTGACACAAAAAAGGCCCTCCTCTATTAGCATCTATCCATATGTTTAAGTATTATGTTGTCTCATAGAAACCGGTGACATCAACTGGAGGATTCTATACGACATCCAGGAGTATAACCCTCTGCTGGACTCCTCCGATATGACGGAACAGGAATGGATCAAAATTGCAAAAGACATTCAGGTACTTGAACTCTTTAAAAAACCACAATTTTGTTTTATAAATAACTTTTCTTTTCAATCTGAATAACCTGGATTTTTTCCTACATCATGTGCAAGTTCTGCAGATAATCCATATCACCTGCTAATTTTATTTTAGCCATACATTTTTGTAGCTTTTGCTCATAGAAATATTTATCCCGTGCGACATCGAACCCGATATCAACACTTGTCATAGGTACGCATGTGTCTGTAAAACGCACGCATGATACAGGAGAAAATCCTGTTAAGCGTACGGTGTTTTTTTAGGCTGATTTCTGACTGTGTGTGTGTCTGGCCTTTTATAAAATATAGATGATTAAAGCACCAGCATTTCTTGTAGTGCAACTACGAGCAGTACGATGGCTTCGTGATCCTCCACGGCACCGATACGCTCTGCTACACCGCGTCAGCTCTCTCCTTCATGTTTGAGAACCTCGGCAAGGCCGTTGTGCTCACAGGATCGCAGGTAAGGTAGAGACATGTAAAATAATGTGGTAATATTATGATGAATGTTAAAAACCCCTTATACGGTATGATGAATCGTTTCAATTAATCGGAAAAGAATGGTTACGATTAATCGTTTTAAAAAGGTCGCTACACTAAACAAATGGTTGATCGATCATTTACTTGTTTGGAACGAAATCACAAATAAAAGCCAATCAATTGAGCGTGAACTTTATAAAAATAAGATATATATTTATATACCCCGAATACATAACTTTCTTATATTTTAAAGTCGGTTTAGTACTAAATGTATTAAGTAGGTAGGTCCATGTAAAAATCCTATAACATTATACCGAAACATTACCCAAACACATTCTAAAAACAATTAATATCAATGAACAACTAAAATTAGGTTGATTAAAATTTGACACTTCATTGTATTAATTACAACATGACATATACGCCCAATTTCAATTACACTGTTGGATCCTTCATTGTTGACCATTATTTAAGACAGGAAAATTCCGAACACCTATTAAACATTAATAAACGGATCACGTCATGTCAATGTACTGAACTTGAAATAATAAGTGTTCAAAGAAGCAGAGGAATAAATAAATCAATCAAGGTTCAGCCCCTTACCATCAACTCTTAAAGCTTACGTTGTGGAAGCGAGACGCCGTATTAAAATGCACGTAGCGGCGTCACGCCTTCAGATCGTAAACAATCCTGTTTTAAGAGTCCATGGTAAAGGGGCAGTTCACAATTTAAGAAGCAACAAGCATCTTCCCGGTACTGACAGTAATTATATGAGTAAAGGCTAAGAGAATTATCTAATTGCCTGTCTGAAGAATACAGGCGTGTTGGTTGAATGCTCTGTTGTCAGTCTCAGAACCACAAAATGTCTACCAAACGCAAAACGTAATTTTTCAGAAAGTCTTTTTTGCAAATCACGCCTTTATCAACTTTATAGATGTTCTATCTTACGAACTCCGTTTGACTACGAATGTTGTCGGGCGTGCACATGCTCATTGATGTAGTGTTTGTTACTAGTAGACCGTTCAGTCTCGGTAGCGATGCGGCGACACACACAAGCGCGCTTATCAGTAAACTACAGCGAGAGCCAAACGGACTTTGTAAGATAGAACATCTGTAGCATGTACATTGTACCTGTACCCTACCCGCTGGTAAAGGTTTATTTACCTTTAAGTTACCATAGGTATTGTTCTGCAGATCCCCATCTTCGAGCCGCGGAGTGATGGAGTGGACAACTTTGTGTCTTCTCTCATCATCGCTGGTGGTTACACCATTCCAGAAGTCACCATTTTCTTCTATGGCAAACTCTTCCGTGGTAATAGGTATGTTTTGCACCTTTGAAATATCAGGGATTCGTCTAAAGAAGAAGAAAAAACTTGCTGTAGAATTGAAAATCACAAATGATAAAAATCATAGTATCAGTACTAAGATTTCACAATCATCATCATTATCATCATCAGCGTTTTGAAGTCCCCTGCTGTACATAGACCTCTCCCAATGTACGCCACATACAATACTAATGAATAATATTGTCTAGATTTTTACAACAGAGACTAGAAACGATTGCCAATTTGAAAAATTGCAATTGGACTACCTGATTGGCGCACTGGCTAAGCGATTGGACTGCTGCGCTAAGGGTTGCGGGTTCGATTCCCGCACGGGGCAAAAATTTGTGCGAACCGCAGATGTTTGTCTCGAGTCTGGGTGTTTGTTTGTGAAACGCACCCACAACACAGGAGAAAATCCTAGTGTGGGGCGACGTTTAAAAAAAAAAAAGATTAACAGAGATATTGAGTAAGTGAAGAATAGATTTTGTTTATTAAAACTTTAGCTGATTTAGCAGTTAGCAGTAGCTCAAAGTCAAGTTAGTTCACTATAACCAAACAATTTATATGACTTTTGGTGCCATTTTAGCATGTTGCCCATGCTAAGCTTGAATCTAAATTGATAAAGGAAATTTGAAAAATGATGGACACGAGCGGGATTCGAACCCGCGACCTTCGCCGATCCGATCGCGAGCAGCGCCACGGATCGGCGAAGGTCGCGGGTTCGAATCCCGCTCGTGTCCATCATTTTTCAAATTTCCTTTATCAATTTACAAACAATTTATTTTAGGACTCGCAAGATTTCCGTGAACAACCTCTTCGCGTTTGACTCGCCGAACGCAGTGCCCATTGTCAAAGTTGGTCTCGAAATGGAGGTGAACAAGGCGGCCATCTTTAAGCCCAGTGTGATCGAGAAGTTCCAAGTACACGCCAAGATGTCGAAGAACGTGGGCCTCTTGAGAATGTTCCCCAGTATCAGCACGGAGGCTGTCAAGTCGGCTTGTCAGAAACCTATTCAAGGTGGGTTCCTATAAGTTAGTAGTTAGGAAGTCTTTATTATTAAGTATTTCGCTTTAGATAAAATTAATAGTAGAACCGATGACTCACATTCATGGATTCTTTTCATAGTACTTCCTTTATCTTATGTGACTGTGTTCTTAAATATTTTTATTTTCATATCGACCGTCAGCGGTGTTTTTTATACAATGTTAGTTATACTACTACTTCTGACGCCTTACATTAGCTTTTTTAAATAGAAATAATGTTTAATGGAAAATAGGAACATCTAAATCTTTGCTGCGTTTCAGAGACACAGGTATCATACGCGCAGACGTTTAAAACAATGATAAACGGCTGCTTCGTTGGTTTAGTGGCCGGTAAGCACTAACACGTCCTGGGTTCGAATCCTAGGTCGGAAAAAGTGTTACAGGGTTTTCTATTAGGTAATTCTAAGTAGCAGCACGGAGTTTGGATTTGTGCCCGGTTGACGGCAATAGTCACACCTCCTATTACATTGGAACCTATAGCGGCTGGCACAATCATGAGTTGTTCCAAGTAGCAAGACTTAAACTAGCTAATACCTCTGTTACCTAGGCCTAGTTATCGAGACCTATGGTGCTGGCAACATTCCGGCGAACCGGCAAGACATTCTCGACGTGATCGCAGAGGCAGTGCAGAGACGGGTCATCATTGTTAACATCACTCAGTGCACTACTGGATCCGTTGCGGCGCTCTACAAGACGGGCCAGGTGAGTTTATTATATGTCTTCAAAACGATGCCATTGGAAAGGTTGCAGGTTGATGATGATTATAAAATTGGGGGTTCTTACAACATAACACGCCTGTATTCCCCGAAGGGGTTGGCAGAGGTGAACATATAGTACACCCACATTTCGCCAGTTATGTTGTAAGTCCCAATGTAATAGGGGGCGAGCCTATTGCCATCATCCTTGCTGCTACTGAGAATTACCTAATGGAAAACTCAGTAACACTTTGCCCGACCCGGGATTTGAACCCAGGACCTCTTGCTCAGCAGTCGCGCTTAGCGACCACTAGACCAACGAGGCAGTCTTAATTCGCCGTTAATATTTTTTATCTATGACCATGCATGCCATATTGGATAATATGGTCTACCTTCATTACGTGTATTATCAAGAGATCATAAAGAAGGCACGAGCAAAGAGTACTGTTGCTTAACTGACTAAAGCTGAGGTATTTTATAGAAAAAGAGAGAAAATTGCAAGATTTAGAAAAGATAATTCGTTTTTTTTGGCGGCCTACGGTTTTTGAGAATGCAGTAGATAGTAATTAGTAGAAGCCTTATTAAGGTTATAAGCTTCTTGCATGCCATTAATTAATAACGAATTCGTTTAGCCGTTAATGCGTTATTGATTAACACAAACTTTCATATGTTTCGTTACCGTCTATTACGCGCGCTTATTTTACGTTACCAAAGTACTGTAGTGCTTACTCACAAAATTAGGTAAAGTGATGTAATCTCATATCACGGCATGGGTTGGTAATTTCCTGTTAAAACATTGACCTTACAGACCTTAGTAAATATCGATAACCCCTAATAAAAGAACTGCGATAAGTTTTGTCATAGCGCCCAAATACAGGATGCTCCTATATTTCTAAACTTTCATCACGAAAAAGATTCATCTGTTCAGTGCGTGTGTATGTCACTGCATTCCTCTTAAACGGCTTGACCGATTTTGATAACATTTAGCATTCGTTTTAGTAGGTGTCACAATCAGTTACAATTGGCTATGTAGGTGGCGCTACAATCGTATTTTTCAGGAAATCAGTAATTTTTTGAAGCCTTGGAAAATTTATCGTATCGGAATGAGGTAGTTGTCAATGGTGGTAAGGTTGACCGCCCAGAGTGCGCTTGACGTATTACTATATACTTAGGTATCGTGCCTTACGTATTTTTATACAAACAAAATTACAAAATCTGTTTCCGCTTATTAAAAATCAATTTGTGATGTGACGGGCAATAAATAAAAAGTGTTATAATAAAAAAAAACAAATTGCTTGAACTACGATAGACTGTTTTCTTTATAATAAGTTTTTATTGCTACTGTAGTATTTTTACACGACTGCCCAAAAAAAGGGGTGTAATGTTTTCAGGGTTCATGTATGTATGTGACTTTATTCCACCATAACTTCTGAATGCCTGAACCGATTTTTATATGTGGACTGTCGTTAGAATCCTTACACAATCGCGAGTAACATTGGCTATAAAAATGAAATATTTTTTTTTTATAACAATTCATTCATTTGTAACAACAACTAACATGCAACAAGTATTTTATTGCAGTAACATTATGCATAGATTCGTAATAAATATTACCTTCTTAAAAATCCAAGTGAGGAGTACCCTTAACCGACGAGCGTGTATGAGGAATGTGATGCGAGTGAATGAGGCGAAAGAAGTATGCTAGGATATTAGCAAATAGAAATTCGTGGTCTCTGCCTACCACTCTGGGAAACAGGCGTGACTTTATGTATGTATGTAAATCCTTTCCGTAGTCCATAATAACGTGAAAGAAACTCTTTGATGTCTAATTACGATTGGCTTCGTAGTCAAACTTTTGATTCTCTGCGCTTCGAAATCCAAGTATGATGTTATTAACAAATGGGATCTTTATAAGTTTTTACTTGGGTTATAATGAGAAGCATCTTGGAAATACATGTATTTTTTTTTAAAAAACGTCAGCTCACACTAGGAATTTCTCCTGTATCGTGGGTGCGTTTCACAAACATGAAATATTACATACACAAACACCCAGACTCGGGAAAACAACAACATCTGCGGATCGCACAAATTTTGGTCTAGTGCGGGAATTGAACCAGCAACCCCTGGCGTAGCAGTCTAATCGCTTAGCCACTGCGCCAATCAGGTCGTGAAAAGAAAGGTGGGCGTTAAGAGGCCGCCATAACACAAACATGAAAGTGACTAATTTGATTAAATTATTTAGTGGATTATCCGTGCTTAATAGTTTTGTAAAAAAATTATGATATTTATCTCCTAAAATGATTATGTTATTCAATGAGATAAATAAACGCACCCTGTGTTTTTATAGACCATCAATAGGGGGCCAAGTTGCATAAGTAGATAAAAATAACATGTTTTAAATAATACGGCCGTATTAAGATGCTATTGACACTGGTAGCTAAAGATGGCCCTAGAACATTGGTAATTTAAACAATTAATTCTTCTTCCTCTTCGTATCGACTTGAGCTATGTCTAAGGCCACAGGTCATGCTTAAGCCGTAGTGTGGAGATGGGCCAGTCATCAAAGATGGAAGCGAGGTTGACCGCCCAGGGTACGCCGGACGTACTTAGGTACCTACTATCACACGAGGAGGCAACACACTTGCACCCTTATCAATCACGACAGAACTATCTAACGTAACTTTTTAATGTGTAACTACTTCTTACCGTCGCACTCAGAGACGTTAATGATTACTTAAACTAACATTAAGGAAAGATTTCACGAAAAAAACCTTTACTGAGTATTACTTTAAATATAATTAAATAGGTTAGGGTTTGTTTAAGCGTTTTATTCAAAAGTTTCTTTGATGAATAAATAAATAAATAAAAGATGGAAATGCTACATTTACTTTGTAAAAAAAATATTTTTTGTGTAAGCCTCTTATACTACTTATAAATGATGGTAAAACATGTTTAACTTAATCATCTCTGTCTATTAACATTACTATTTATGGACACGCAAACGACAGCGTAAACAATTTTTTTTACGGTCATAAGTGGAAGTAGCTTTTTAAAAAAAATACACGTTTCCTGTGTTTACCACAGGAATAAAACCACTGGCAAAAGCTAGTAACACAATTATCTTAATTATAAAATTTGTCACGAAAAGTGACGTCACGACGCAAAAAGTTTTTCACTCATTATCAACGTTATTCAATTACGACGTAGCTGGTGATATCGCTGACCCCTTCGAGGACAAGTCATAATGTCTGTGCGCTTGGATCTAGTTTGCAACGAGCCACAGATCGAGTCAAAGGTTAATTAAGTTATTAGGTTTTCCCAACCTGATATCGAAATGCGCGTGATTTAGTTTTGTTCCATTTAAACTGAGATTAAATGCGGTGAGTATATGAAAGGGAAATTCGGTTCTTGAACACACACAGTACTAAAGTATGACTGACGACATGAATTTAAAAATATGTCATTTGTAGAATCAGTCATTTATAGAATCACTCAATTTTAGAATCGGTCATTTTGTGGAATTATTCATTTATAGAATTGTACATTCGAAGAATCGGTCAATTATAGACTCTGTAGTCATTTCGCGAATCAGTCATTCCTAGACAAAACGCTTTTATTTTGGAAAATACAATTTTTTAACAATGAAAAACATGATGAAAAAAATAAAGATTTTGTGAAAGAAACACATAAACAATTTTTCCATACAGACGAAGTCGCGTACCGAGTTTAATAATCCCCAAAAGGAGGGTAGAGATTTAAGCTTTTATCAAGTAAATATATTCTAATAATTCATGTATTCATTTAAAGTCGGGCTACCCATTTGGGTATTACAGGCGTAATTCTATAAACAAAATTGTTCTGCACTCCTTGATTTGCACTGTTATAAATAACAGGCCTCTTATTATAAACTCTTAATGCAGTCAATTTATCGTTGTAGAAGCGAGACGCCGCCACATGCAGTGTAGTGTGGCGTCTTGCTTACTCAACGGAAAACGTTCTGTTTTCAGAGTTCACGGTAAGGGGTCAATTCCAGAAAGCTTCTATTCTTAGTGAACGTCTCTACTTTCACCAGAGTTACCATAATATGGGGAAATGGCTATTCTTAACTGTTACAGTCGTTATCGAGTGTTCGTAATGTAATTAGGTTGTAAAGGCCCCGCATCGATAAGAAATCTACAATAGTTCATTAAAAACTCTTTTGCTTTTATATTGAGGAGACATTAAACCGTCTGTAATCATTCTGGTTGCAACACGTGATTTGAACAATGAGACAACTATAGCGAAATTATTAAAACGTAACATCACGCCTGTATTCCTAGAAGGGGTAGGCAGAGCGGGCAGAAGTGCAGATGTTGTACACCCACATTTCGCTAGTTAAATATAGGTCCAAATGTGGCGAGCTTATAGCTATCAACCGGGCGCAAATCCAAACTCCGTGCTGCTACTGAGAATTACGTTATCGAAAAACCCAGTAACACTTTGCCCGTCCCGGGATTCGAACCCAGGACCTCAAGCTCAGCAGTTCCACTTAGTAACCACAAGACCAATGTGGCATCTTATTTTTTTTTATAAATCAGTAAAAAATTAAATGTATAAATTATTTTGTAAGACTATCAATTTTTTCACTATAAATTGAGTTTTATAACCAAGTAATTATTTCATTTTTATTACGTTGATATAGGATATCGAAATCGTACGCACTCGACGAACGCTTACGTCTGAAATAATAAGTATTTGACCGTATTTGACGAAGGTCACCCAAATATTTCCGTAAAGGGATCATTACTGCAGCCCTTACAAATATCAGGCAAGCACTTTACCTATGTTTAATAGGAATACGTTAAACAAGCTCAAGTAGGTAGATAAATAGTGTTATTCTTTTGTAATATTGACGGTCAATGATATATAAAATGAGAGAGATATGTTACTAGGGCGCTTATTTTGAAGTCTCAAAAATGTCCTAATTGAGACATATTGTCTAGCACTGATTGGTTAGCTTGAGTGACGTTTGACATGCGCGCTCAAGTGTCAAACACGTGTTGATTCTTTTACTCTAATTGCGCTATCTCTTTCACGTGTTTATAAATGTACATATGTAATTGTGCAGTTCAGAACACTTTTGTCTTTAATTTTTTTAGCATGATATGACGTATCTATACTTTTTGGTATGTGAATGGTATTTGGTATTATTGGCAGTCTTCAACTGTCATATTGGGACAATGTGTCATGTCACGTCTACCATGCATTAACATTAATTAGGGTGCAAGTACAGCCCCCCTAGACAAGTGGCAGAACGCTTGACGAATAGAATGATAAATGTATGGGGATGACACAATGTTTCGACTATATTATCGATGACAGATGTCAAACCCATATTTTTTTCATTATATTCGATTTCTTTTCGTCAAGCGTTTTGCCACTTGTCTAAGGGGGCTGAGCCTCCACGATAAACGATACGTCACTACGTCCGGCGCACCCTGGACAGTCGACCTCGCTACCATCCTTGTTGACTGACCAATCTCTACACTACGGCATAACCTGTTTCCATAAGACATTTGGGTCATTACGCGATATAAAGAAGAAGAAGAATTAACATAAGTCTGTCACACAGCTCAGTGGCATGTCTTAGGAGAGACCGATGTCCGGCAGTGGACGGAGTTACGCTGATGATGATGATGGTGATGGCCCATTTCCAAATGAACATACATATTTTCCTTGATGAAACATTTTGTGATTTTAAAACAGGTGATCGCGAAAGCAGGGGTGGTGTCGGGCTTCGATATGACCCCAGAGGCGGCGCTCACCAAGCTGTCGTATATTCTCACTAAGACTGAGCTCTCTTTCAGGGAGAAAATCAATGTAAGTAATATTGTTCTTAATTTTCTTGCACTAGGAAATTGTTTACCGAACCATTCAAGATCGGAGAATCGTACTGGTTTGCAATCCCAACAGTGAACCGACTATGTCAATAAAAATTTGCTCAAGCTATAAATATTAAACTGTTATGTTATGGAATCTATAGGTCTGTTTATACAAATGTATAGAAATAGAATATGAAAACCGGGTGATCGTTTGTATTCTGATCAATAAATAAGAACACTAATTTACACTTACTTGTGGATTATTCTATTTTCAGTGTAGTAGTAGAGATGTTAAGAGACTAGATTACAGAGCTAGGCTTTACAGGTTCAATTCCTGTAACACATATATTTTTATGATGAGCAGATTTGTATTTCATTCTTGCCATTTGTGTACGTAAAACTTTAACATTATTTTATAACTAGGATTACTTTTACCCATAATGTTAGGGTATTTTGAGTACCTACTGTTAACATTTTTTATTTACAGATGATGGGCCAAAACATTAGAGGAGAACTGACCAACCTAGCATCGATGTCTATTCAAGTAAGTTTCCCTGTTATTTGAATTATATCAATGTAAAAGGTGCAATAATGGCACGGGTAACAATTGCTAATGTAGATTTAACAGTTGTGTGTGCGACAAATGAGGAAGAATAATAAAATCTAAGCCGTTTTTTGAACAGTCTTCAGTTATATTTCCTCTCTATATACATCTGTCAGTTAATCAGAAATGGGCTTAACTCTGTAAGTTTACATCTTACAGCCGTAACTTATTAGTATAACATAACATTACGCCTATATTCCCCAAAGGGGTTGGCAGATGCGTTTGCAACCAGTGTGCAGTACACCCACATTTCGGCCAGATATGTTTTAGGTCCCAATGTAATAGGGAGCGAGCCTATTGCCATCAACTGGGCACATATGCAGACTGCGTATTGCCTCTGAGTATAACCCAATAACTCTTTGCCCGACCTGGAACTCAGGACTTCATGACTTTTGGTGTAATTTTAGCATGTTGCCCATGCTAAGCTTGAATCTAAATTGATAAAGGAAATTTGAAAAATGATGGACACGTACAGGTCTTGGACCTGCGACCTTTGCCGTACCGTGGCGCTGCTCTAACTGGCCAAACCGCCACGGTACGCGGACACGATGGCTCAGTTGGTTAGAGCACCGCCACGGTACAGCGAAGGTCGCAGGATCAAGTACTGCTCGTGTCCATCATTTTTCAAATTTCCTTTATCAATTTAGATTCAAGACCTCATGCTTAGCAGTCGCGCTTAGCAACCACTAGATCAACGACGAAGGCAGCAACTTATTCATTTAGTTTTAAGACTATATTAAACTATTTATCCTCTTCAACTCTAGGACCACACCCTGAAAGAGGCTCTAGGCACCAGCCTAAACATCCAGTCACCAAAGAAGCTGGCAGAAGTGGCGGAGAACGTGTTCTCCTCTCTTCTCCTGTACGGCATCAAACAGGGAGACGAAGGCGTCATCCAAAAGCTGTTAGGTCAGGACTTGGCATTTATTATTAATTCCCTTTTCGTTAATAATAAGGGTTAAATAGATCATAATGGCCACGAACCTAGCACACCTGGGATACTATATACAGCGTCCATTTTCCATATTTCTTGACTACCTACACTCATATGCTTACAAGAGGTATAGTTCGCGCAAAACTTTATGGACCTTCTGAAGTTAGGCCCGTATTCAAAACTGCGCAGGTCCAACTGAACAACTTCACTCTCTGTTTCTTTTACACCGTCTTTCAAAATCAAAAACACGGGTACTGCGCAATCTCTCGCGGCTAACATCAGAGAGCTCATAAAGTATGCGCGAACTTTACTTACTCGCATTTTCGGTTGACCGGTCTGAAGTTAGTAACGGGCAGCGTTACAGTTTTAATTTCACAATAATCAAATCATCAACCATTTTGTTATGTTAGTATTTTTTTTAATTTTGTAGGATGTCTTGCAGTCAACTTCATTCCGCTTATAGTTTTCTTACCATATGGTTGCCTCAATTCATATTTTGAACAATTCGGTTACATTTGATCTACCAGTATTATTGTAGTCTGACATTATGTATCCCTTAGTTAGTGTTTTCTATAAATGACCATTGCTATAAAAACTTTGTCCTCAATTTTTTGCCGCGATTTACAGACATAAATATCAAATGCACACTCGTCAACAATGACACAAACATCTGCGGATCACTCAAGTAAGTATAGTGCGGCAATCGAATCTGCCACGCACTCAAGCCCAACCAATTAGCCGCAACCCCAACTCCCAACTCTCGTTGAATGAGACTTGCAGTGTGCTATTTTTATTGAACAATACAAGTCTTAGCTGTCAATGGTAAGTATGACAGTAAATAAGATTTAACTTTTTTTTTTTATAATAAGGTTAGTTGATTTTACTCCTAGATTTATTGCGTGCATTGCACAGTTTGCACACCCATTATGTTAGCCAGTATCCATCTATTATTCCCATGAAATAGGAGGCGAGCCTATTGCCATTTTTCCTGTACTTTTTTTATACCTAGCTTTTAATCCTTTAGAAACGATGCGAAATTCGAATTTGAATAATCCGCACACCAATAATTGTGGAGACATTTGTGGCAGCCCTGGAGCTATGAAGAAATAAAAAGGAGAAACCATAATTTGTAAACGTCAAATCGAAAGTGGTTTAAATTGACTTTATCTTCGCTTTTCTTTAAAGACATGGGATACCATCACCTGTCATTGCGATTCATATAAAGAACCGATGCCCAAGCCAATTCTATCAGCTCTTAAAGCAGAATATTTTTCGTTGTGGAAGCGTGACGACTGACGCCGCTACGTACAGTGTATTGCGGCGTCTCGCTCCCATTAAGGAAAATACTCCACTTTAGAGCTCGAACAAATAGAACCGAGTCGCAATCTTCGGAAAATTCGTACCATGACATCATAAACAACGGATATCGGTGAAATTGTGTTCATAAATTCCAGGGAACCGACACTGAATTGCATCGGAAAGGTATCGCTACCATTAAGGTGATCGTAGACCCTCAAGTTTATTTTGTGAGGCTTTAAATAAGTATCCATTGTCAAGCTTTTATGAAAAAGTTAGGTAGATATTATATAGGGTAGTGTATACAAAATAATAATAATTATTATACTTATTTATAAAAGGCGACTGTAAACATAATATTCTTTTGGTATACCTACTTATTATGTAGCTTGTGTTAGGCAAAAATATATTATATTATTGCGCAATAATTAAAATTTCCGACCCAGTATTAAATGACACATCATTGTAAGAAATTATATTATGAATTATTATTTATTATTATGTTTTATGTTGGTATTGTAACTGTGAATTTTTTTTTTTAATTGACTTTCTTATTTTTATTTTTGTATGTTCAACACTTTTATTTTTTTGAATTGGTAATGTTATATTCGTATTATCGTCAATATGAGGCTAAATTTGTAATGTTTAAAACAGATTTAATTTATAATTATTAAAATTATGAGATAATTATACCTATTGGAAATGTATTATTTTTACCAAATTTCGTTTAAAATCCTAGTGAGCTAGATATAATTATATTTTTGAAAACGCCTTACTTTGTTGTGATTAAAATATTATATAATAATAATTTAATATGTTGCTAGTATAATCTATATATTTGTAGTATGTAAGAGTATTAATTATTTTTTGGCTCTGTAGTCATTTAATAATTTATTTGATACATAGTGTTGTATTATATAATTAAATATATTTAACCCAGTGCTTAGTGACGTTGTACAGTATAAAAGGATACGTAATATACGTAGGTATATACCTATAGCAGATCTTTTGTTATGTTTCACTGAGCTCTGACGTCACATAGCTTGTATTGCCAAAAGCGTAGATGTTCCTAATATTGGCATTCGTTCATTATGTTCAGTCTAATTAAGTGTAGTAATAGAAATCTCTATTCAATACAGTACCTATCTTTATAATAAGCCTTTACGACGTGCAATTAGACTTAATAATGTTTGAGGCTAATATTTTTTTTGTATTATTGTATTTTTTTATATGTAATTTATTTTATTAAAATACAAAACTACTTAATCAACAATGTAAAAAAATATTTCCGCCTCTATAATGAAAATTAAGTGTCTTCTTGTTTCAGATTAGTTTTGATACGGTATATTAAAATTGTATTCCCAGGTTTACATGAAACTGAATTTATTATACAACAAATATGTATTACAATTGTATAGGCAATAAAATAAAAGGAATTTTGTAATCGACTATGGTTATTTTGTTTTTATTGTCCTCACAATGAGATGTTGTTAACATGCAATTTGTGTTGGCATGAAGCGTTGTAACTTAAAAAAAGAATGAAAATAAATGATAAAAATAAAATTTAAATTGAGAATAAGATACAAAAAATTTAAACTGAGAATAAGGAACAAAAAATTTAAACTGAGAATAAGGAACAAAAAATTTAAACTGAGAATAAGGAACAAAAAATTTTAAACTGAGAATAAGGAACAAAAAATTTTAAATTGAGAATATGGAGTTCCCATATTTTTTACAATTCTATTGAAAGATTGATTTTAAAATAAGCATACCTATTTAGATAGTGCTGTTCCGAGAAATACTAAGATATCTACTTGATTATAAATACGTAATATAAACGGACTCCTGTTTGTGTTATGAGTAATGCATTGGTAATCTTAGAATGCAACTCGGGGACTTCCCGCCCACGGATGTAAGGTGTTCTTTTGATTTTAGTTTAGTGAGGGGATATATTTACGCGTTCGATTTAAATAATCGACTAAACGTGTATCGATTGTTATTGTAATGTTTATACCAATTGTGTTTCAATTGTTTATTATTTGAACCTGTTATTTTATTTTAATTTGTGTTGCATCAATATTATATTGTACCTACTTCTAATTATACTACTACTCCATCCAACATTTTTTGTTAATTTTCGGTGTTGTCGACTTTCATATAATTGTATGTTTGTAGTCATTATAAACCATTATCCTTTCTTCCAGATATGGGTGCTGATGTGAACGCAGAAGATTCAGAAGGCAAGACTCCGCTGCACGAGGCCATCCTCCATGGGAACGTCCATATCGTAGAGTGTCTTCTGAGGAATGGTGCTAACGTGCACTTTAAGACGAGGTATGTACGAAATAACTGAACTGCCCCTTACCTTACTTACTTAAGGACAGTTTAAGTAGAAGCGAGACGCCGCATTACACTGCACGTAGCGGCCGACGTCTCGCTTCTACTTAAACTGTCCTGCTTTAAGAGTTCATGGTAAGGGGGCTGTATTTTAAAATATAAATTGCCGTCGTGTTATTCCGCTTAGTATTTTTTTCTTTTATATTGATAGTTTGTAGTTTTTTGTCATAATATGTATAAACAGTATATTCAACTCCATTAATTTAGTTACTAAATGTTTCATTCAGTTTGTATGAGATAATTTATAATAATACGTAGTGTTTCAATAAAAAAAAATTGAGTGTATTCGATATGGGAAAATCATTGGTACACAATACTCCCGGCTATGGCAGATGCGAATCCTATTTCCTAGGAGGACTATAATGACCCCATGTTTTTAAAAGACACTAGTCCCGAAAAATGTACGTCCCAGAAATATGTAACACATCTATTTACGACTTCACACATTCACTAATACAGTAGCCTATTAACAGGAACTCTACCGCTCATATTTACTAATACAACCGTCTTCTGCAGGAATGGTGAATGCCCACTTATCACGGCAGTCCTTCGCGAGGACCCTCATATCATCAACATTCTCCTCAAGTGTGGCGCTCACCTGGCTGCCGCCGACCAGTACCCGGTCACGGAGATCATGTCCACTGCCATCAAAGCCGGGTCCATCAGCAAGCTGGAGTCCCTGCGCCTCGCGGGAGCCAAGTTCGATATCCATGATGAACTTCACCAGACACCGCTGCATAAGGTAAAGAGAGTTTACGCGATTGGTGAAAAAAAGGAGTGTAATGTTTTCAGCGTTCATGTAGGTATGTATCGCAGTCGGGGGATCTTAGTAAATATTGCACAAAACGGTACACCGATTGCGATGTAACTTGTTATTTCTTTAGTTCGTTTTTAACCGATTTCAAAAAGGAAGAGGTTCTATGTTCGTCTGTAGTATGTTTTTTTAGATAGGTAGCAGTTTTATGTTTTATCTTTTAATTACTTGTTTGTATTTTAGCATCCAAACTCATTTTTGCGCGCTTTCTCTAAGTATATCCTCACACTGTTACGATGTAACGGAGAACTTACGGTAGCATAAATCAAAAACCTAGCGCTCACATTTTCTCACTAAGTGTTATACGATTAGGTTCACGAAAATATCTGTTGCGTCCTATTTGTGTATTCACGATTTAGTTTAGATAGGAAAGAGGCCAAAGCTTTTAACTAATATCAGACATTAGTTAAAAGCTTTGGCCTCTTTCCTATTCAACTAAAACAGCCTTACTAGTTACTATTTAGTATGTCCCATCTCTACGCCTGGGTCGCCTGGTGTTACAGTCACGGGGAACTCCCGGTTTCTTAGCTTTACTGAGAATTGCATCAGTGGTTTTTCCAATTTTATATGGAACAAGGAAAAAGATAAGTGAATTATTGGACAAGGCGTTACAAATTTAGAAAAACAATCGAAGTTTCATTTCTTTTGCCTGAATAATGAAGAAGTTAGTTAAGTTTAATAAGTTAGGATTTAGTTTGAATAGTTAACTTCGTCGTACGGCAACATACTATGTTCAAGGAAACTGGTCATGTCGTAGTCAGTCTCTACAGCATGGTGAAAGATGGTAGCGAGGTTGACGGCCAAGGGCCGGACGTACTCAGGTGTTATTGCTCGTGGAAGCTCTCTAAGTCTCTACTTTCACCCCGTATCTGTGAATGAGATATATGTGAATATGAATTCATATATGTGAAAAAGCACTGAAAGCCGAGTGGTATGACTGTTGGACTGCTAGTCAAAGGTCCCAAGTTCAAACTCCGGCACGCACCGATGTCTTTTCGAATTCATGTGCGTACTATAAATTAGTAATTAGTTGCTAATAACGGTGAAGGAAAACATCGTGAGGAAACCGGCACTCCTGAGAGATTTTTCAATGGTGTGTAAAGCCATGTCAGAGGCCTACAGGTGGTTTATACTCTGACACCAGGTTGTTTATCAACCATACGATAAGAAGAAGACCCCATATCTAACTTAGAATTTGACATTGTATTACAAGATCAAAGTTAGGTCTAATTTTTCATCAGCGTAGTGAAAAATGACTTAAATATTATGAAATTTTTTGTGCTGAGCTAATGGATTTCGGACGGATGTCGTAATATTTATATACCTACTTCTAATGTTTCATCATCATACACTTAATATAAATATATAAAGTGAATAAAACTAATCATACAACAATCATTTAACTCTCAAATTTTTATTAATAGCCTTTATATATGTTGCTTTGTACTAGAAACATAACATAACATCACGTCTGTTTTCCCCGAACGGGTAGGCTGAGGTGTTTAATGCCCTACACTCACATTTCACCAGTTATGTGATAGGGGGCGAGTCTATTACCATCAACCGGGCCCATTTTGGACTACGTGCTGCTACCGAGGATTACCTAATGGAAAAACTCAGAAACATTTTTCTCGACCCGGGATTCGAACCCAGGACCTCATGATTAGCAGTCGCGATTAGCCAACAAACGAGGCAGTAAATTTTCAAGACGAAATTTTATTATTAAAGGTTTCTAAATTTTACTGCCTTGTTGGTCTAGTGGTCGCTAAGGGCGACTGCTGACCAAGAGGTCCTGGGTTCAACTCCCGGGTCGGGCAAAGTGTTACTGAGTTTTCCATTAGGTAATTCTAAGTAGCAGCACGGAGTCTGGATTTTGTGCCCGGTTGATGGCAATAGGCTCGCCCCCTATTACATTGGGACTTACAAGATAACTGGCGAAATGTGGGTGTACTACATGTTCACCTCTGCCTACCCCTTCGAATACAGGCGTGATGTTATGTTATGTCTAAATTTTAAGAACTTAGAAGAAGTTTAAGATACTGTTTTTTGTGGTACCTTCGTTTTAGTTCTTATAATGATTACCATATGAAGGGTCCGAATCCAGGGTACTAAGGAAATCTCGCGCAAGCGCAGCTGAAGTATGACAAGTATCACAGCATTTTTTTTCACATCTAATTGCATCTCTTTCCAGGCTGTGCTTTGTGACCGGCCTGAGGCAGCGAAGTACCTCATGAAGCTGGGAGCCAGCAAAGAGTCTAAAGACATCCTCGGTCACACTCCTGAAGACTATGCTAAGAAACTCAATAGAGAGGCCATTACATCCTATTTAGAGCAAGGAAAAACTAAGGAGTAAATGCCTACGGAACAGAAAAATAGGAAGATCGAAGAAAGAAATAAAATTAAACAAAAAGAACAGATTTAATTTTTTTACAAAACATCACAGTGTTTTCTTTTTGCATGGTCGAATGAAAATTGTTGTGATTGAGTTGCGCCACAGTGGCGCAACACAATGTCTAGAATAAAAATATGTTGAATGTATTTTATTTTTAAAGCTACACATCCGAACAGAGATATCGTTACGGTTTTGTTACTTATTTATTTTACAATGCGTCTGTGTTGATATAAATTCTAAATGTATGTTTGAGTAGAACTATATTTTACCATTTTATCGGTAAATTATGATACAAACTGTATGGTATTAAATTCACAAATGAATCTGTTGATGCAAATGTATGATGTGAACGAAGGCATTTCTTATATTTTGTAAACCCCGGCTATATTAAGATGAAATCTAACAGTAGTAACTAGCTTGATTCAATGTTTTTTTTCCCGGGTACAAATTGCCAAACAATCGCGTAACTATTGCGATACAGTTGAGCGATTGTTGCGATACTTTCATATATTTATATCAGCACAGTTGCACTGCATAGAATTTTGTATGTTGTATTGTATATTTCAGTATAATGTGACTTTTATTAAAGGTATTATACAAAATATTGTTGAATTTTGATTGTTTTGATATTTTTGAGAAGATATCTCCTATATTTAAAATCTACTATAACTTGCATTTGACAAAGATAAGTTTTATAAATCTCTAACAGAACTCTATCAAAAATAATCTTACACGCATTCACACAATTGTACAGGTTCTATCTCACGAAGTCTGATTGACTACGAATTCAATGTTCTTAGGCGTCATCATCATCATCAGCCGGAAGACGTCCACTGTTGAACAAGGCCTCCCCCTTTGAAGGGGGGGGGGGGGGTATACAATCCCCACGCTTGGCAAGCGCCTTGGGGATCGCAGTGTTGGTGGTCAAGTTACAGAAGACGCTGCTGCCCATCTTCTGGATTTTTCCTTAGTCGCCTCTTACGACACCCACGGGAGGTAAGGGGGTGGTCAATTCCAGGCCGGATACCACACGGCGTTCTTAGGCGTGTACTTGCACATTGTTTTAGTGTGCGAGCGCTCGGTCACTGTTGGGACGCGGCGACACACAAGCTCGTTTACCAGTAAACGTGAAACTACAGCGAGAGCCTAACGGACTTTGTGAGATAGAAAATCTATGACTATAACACTTTATACAAATATTAATAAAAAAACAAAATAAATTAACCATCGCTACATCTTAAATAAATAATAATCTTACAATATATTTAGTTTCATAATTATTTATATAAAAAAATAGTGGGTGATAATGAAGTACTCTTTCAATGCGCATGCGCATTATATCTGCATATCTAGCCCTCAATCAGACCCTGGTGCTTTAGTGAGGACAGCCAGGTTCCTCATCAGCATCGGGACGTGGTGCTCCTGAAGTGGACAGGGTCCATAGCTGCTGCAGCTGCGCCCGTGCCTCCCGGAGATCATCGCGTCTTCCACCGCCGAGGAGTTCACCATGGAAGACAGGAGTTTGTTGCTGAAAATATGGGTCATAAAGTCATCCAAGAGTTTAAATAGGCATACATTTATTATATTTCTCGACACGTAAAAAGAACACTGACCGATAACGTATTTTTTTTAAATTCCAGTCTATTCCGAATTCTTCGTATCTAGTGTAGTAACTATAATGATTCTATCTTAAAATATATTGTAATATTTATGAGGCTAGGTTTTCTAAAAATGTGGTAATTTGTTGGTATGTCCTTGATGGTTAGGGAGAAAAAAAAAGCATATACGAATCCAAGGTTAAGTAGTCTTACTGTGTTTTTCTTTAAGTAATTCTCAGTAGCAGCACAGAGTCTCGATTTGTATCTAGTTAATACTTACTTGACAATTTGATGAAGTATTTCCCGAGGGTTAGCGTATTCCTGCTGGGCTGCCCAACAAGCGACCCTCGTGGGGCAACCATGGAACCCACGACTGTCCGACAGCATTTGACTGGCGAAGTCCAAAACTGCATCCGTACTGAATTCGGCGTTGTTTAGAACTGGAATCAGAGATTTATGATTAATAGATTAATAGGTACCTAATCATAAAATACGTTTTTAAGATTGGCTTCGATGCACACGGTCTAGAAGTAACAGTGTCTCTTGCCACATTAAGCAATCCAGAATAACGTTAACTACTTAGTTATGTAATTCAGAATATTTAAGATGATTTAAAATCCTGAAGGATAAACCTTACGCTCCATACAGTTTATATTTTTTAAGGTTCTGCCAAAGAACCTTAAAAAAATCATAGTTTTTGTTGCCTTAACCCGTCGTCCTAGGTAAACGACATGACGTGCAGGTAGCGACGCAACGCGACGCAATATTATGCGACTTAAAAGTCGTAAGCTCATTTATAAAGCACCGCTCCCTAACAGCAGAAAAATGAGCATTCAAAAATCGTCGCGTCGCATAACCGCGTTTTTCGTTCACCTAGGACAACGAGTTAGCTTTCGTTTTAGTAGGTACGTAAAGTAAACCTCTGAAGACAAGTAGAGAGTAAGACCTCCTACGTCGCTAATACGAACCTCTGCACTAAAGACTGGTCAAAAGCTAAGGGTTCATAGATTTAAAAACTAGTCGGTTACGCTTCTATTTTCGAGAAGCTGCAACTATCAGAAAATGTCAGTTGTATAAAAGGTCAAGAAAAAATCACAAACTTCGGGTTACAAAATAAAATTATCAGTGTCAATAGTTATGAGTTACTTCACATAGCACGGAGCACATTACTAACAACTATCGTAAGTTTGATTTTATATATTATTTTACAATCATAACAACTTAGAGTAGCGATTAGTTTAGCGAATTAGTCATGACCCAAAACCCGATTTAAATGCAGGCAAATGTTTGATTTCTGAAGTTAAAATGATTCCGCCTCTATCTTTGTTTCGCGGTTTTTACACCCTGTGTTTGTGCTATACACAATGTCCACTCTGCCAATACCTGTACAATACACCTAACTTGTATTTGAAGACGAACACTTGCGTTCGATAGAAGAAATGAAGTGAGTATTCTGACACAAACTGTTGAACTCGGCAGGTCATGGAGCAAATGTACCTGATTGAGATATTCATAGACAAAGTGACTATATTCACAACTGAAGACGACGAGAGCAGCGCTAATAAAAATCTCATAATCAAAATCAGATTTGGCCCCAAAGTGGAGTTCATCATCAAAGAGGGCCAACTCGCCGTAAACGATGAGAAGAAAGACGACATAATACAATGCGACGACCAAGGTCGCAGACACTGGACGAGAACCGTCAGAGTTGGTAAATCTTATCTATTCCCTTCATACCCAGACACGTTACTCATGATACTGAGCAAATTTCCACTAGAAATAGAAGTTTGGAACGATGACGAGACCGAAGTTGAAATATTTGTTGGTGTCGGTAACATGCACTGGGACACCCAGTTCTACCTCATGTTAAAGGAAACTTCAGAGGCTTGTAAGATTCACGAACCATTGTCAATTAAAAGCAAGACTGTTTTGTGGGCTGAATGTTGTTGTAAACAAGCTGGTGAGATTAGTTTTATCCTACGATTGAGTGCTTTAGGTGATAGCATAATTACAGAATTCCAACAGCTCTTGAAAGACCCAGATTCGTTTGTTTTTAGAACAAACAAAGCACCAAGTATGTTTCAATGCAAGCGAGTTGAAGGTGACGACCCGAACTTTTGTATGGTGGGTAGTCTCTATGAGACCACTACTTTAGAAGATCCGGAAATATTGGATGCTGCACAGAAGAAGATTGAAATATGCACCGAGTTGGAGAGCTGTGGCCTCGGAGCCAAAGCTGGACCATTCGTATGTCAACACCCTGGCCAACAGAACACGGAGCCTCCGAAAAAGAAATACCCTATCGATAAAATCAGAATTGGAGATATTACAGGTCCCTGCGGTAATCCAAATTGTGCTTTAGCTCACAAAGTGAGAACATATATTAGAAATCTGGAGAGTTACAAAGGCAAAGCAGCAGCAGCCGGCATCACAGAGACTAAACCTCAAGCTAGAAAGATTTGCGGAACATGTGTCTGCAAGGACGATCGTTGGCACAGGGATGAATGCCCTGAAGAGAGAACTGTCAAAGTCAGGTGCGAGGGCTGCGGAGGAATGGCAAAGACTGGCGACACCTGTGAAGATAGAAGAGGAAAACATTTCGGTACAGGATCTACACCCAAAGGAAGTGAAACTCAAGTCACTTATGTTTTTAATAGTGGAAAAGTTGTACCACCTTATAAAAAAGCTATGTTCGGACGTGATTATATCGTTGAAGATTGTTACAGTACAGGCTTAAATAGCCGCACTCCAAGCAATAAAGCGTCCACTAGTAAAAATTTAAGTCAATTCCAACCCACTGGTTGTAGTTGTTGCAAGGGTGGATCTACAAATTTTGATCCCAGACCCCCAGATAGTAAAATAAATTTGATTAGCACAGGAACCACTAACCCAATGGTATACAACATAGACACTCGTAACCCTAAATACACTAGTACAGGAATTAATTGTATCATGACATACAATGTAGGAACTAATTTAAATCCGATGGAGCAAAACCCAGAGCCTAGTGCCAAGGAAACAAGGCGAAAAACACAACCCAATTGCTTGGATATACCAGAAGAAAAAAATTGCAGCTGTAGTCCAATAAAACCATCACCGCCTTGCAGAACGTTCGATTGTGACTGTATGGCAGAGGCAGCAAACATAACAGCGAGGAAGACACATCGGCCGTACTGTCCCTCCTACAAACATAAGGTCAACTGTCCCGTTACAATGATGCATGAGGAGGAAGAACAAAAGAAGTTGGATGATGAAGAAGATGAGACAATGCCTTTACCCTACGGCTTGCCACCGATACAACTGGGCCCGTGCCCTATCTTGGGCAGACCTTGCACTGTCCCCGATGGCTTTGCAAGGATGTACAGAAACGCACAGTTGCCCCAACAACCGCCTAGCTACAGTGACGCGGGCAAAGTGTGTTGTTCCAAAGAATACGATAGAATAAGGAGGGCGATTAAAGAGTACATGAAGTATGAGAAGGAAAATGATATGCGTTGCATCAATAGGTTTAATGTGGATACAGAGAGGCGATGCTGTGATAAGGAACAGATGTTGATGTCCCTAATGGGAAGGGCGTGCTGTGGATCACACAAAATTGCAATTCAAGATAAGTATAATAATGAAGACAAGCAACCCTGATCTCATTGATGTTTTATTTTGTAACCTGATTACACCTTTTATACAACTGATATTATTGCTTTTTTTTTCGTATTTATTATGATTTATTTATACTTATTTTTCTTTAGGTACTCCAGTTGGGTCTTTGAGTTTCTTACACAAATGTTTGGCAATGATAACTTGGTCTAAGGATCCTGCTTTTTCATTCACTGTTTTCAACTTCCGTGCTTTCAGACGTTTTTGCCATACCTACTATTGGAATCATAATAACAGCTAGGACCCATTAGTTTTTAACTTTTTTACCCGTGGTGCTTGGCGACTGGGCTAATCTCAGTTGTGGATCCCTTTTGTGCTTTTTGCATATTAGTCTTTATGTCTCCCGCTTGCTATGGAGGGAAGTGGGAACTAAATTTATATTCCTTCTCCTCCTATATATTCTTTTATGATTAATTTCGTTGCGGGTTCCAAGACAGTCGAGTCATTTCTTTGGGACGCCTTGAGCTTCATTGCCTCGATGGTTCTCAATGGTTATCATTGTAGATCCTGGCTTACAGGAGTCACAATGATGGGCACGAGTGGTGGGCTAGTCCCGAAAAAAAAAACTGTTTTCAAACTAAACGTGGTATGGCGGTTGAAACGTTACACGATGCTTTATTTGCTTCTTTCGAACGTTAAATGTCTGTTAATAGAATGGAAGGAGTAGTAAGTACAAAACCAAAGTTTTTTAGGCAACCGGCGTCAGAAGGGTTGTTAATTTTTAAACTCATATAGAACACCTGTTTTTTTAATGAATTTTCTTGTTAATATAATAAGGAAAGAGATAAGAGTCTGCATAACAAATTTAAAATAGAAACAATACTTTTTTTTTTACAAAAACTTCGCCCCTCACTAGCGAGTTTCTCCTGTATCGTGAGTGCGTTTTACAAACATGTAATATCCCATACACAAACACCCGGACTCGGGACAAATATCTGCGGATCGCACAAATTTTTGTCCCGTGCGGGAATCGAACCCGCAACCCTTAGCGCAGCAGTCCAATCGCTTAGCCACTGCGCCAATCGGGTCCTCGAGTACATTTTAACTATAATATTATGTACAGAATAGTTGCAAATGGATTCAACGATCTAGTGTCTAGTTTATAACCCTCTACTTCTTTCTAATTTATAAATTAGTCGGACTTATCTAAGATATCGTAATAATGACTGTAATTGTTTAGACGATATAATCGCCTGATTAAAAATGGGTGAAGAAGAGGAAAATGACAAGAAGAAGAAGAAGAAGAACTCTTCTAAATACAGCTACAATTTTGGCGAGATGCATCCAGGTAAATCAATCTATCTAATTTTTTTTTGTTGTTTTTTTTTTAAAACGTCGCCCCGCACTAGGAATTTCTCCTGTGTCGTGGGTGCGTTTCACAAACATGAAATGTCACATACACAAACACCCAGACTCGGGACAATGAAATGTGGATCGCACAAATTTTTGCCCCGTGCGGGAATCGAACCCGCAACCCCTAGCGCAGCGGTCTAATCGCTTAGCCACTACGCCAATCAGGTCGTCAAATCTATTAGTAATGTTCATGTAGGGTGGGTTGTTTCAAACACTGTTAACTTTACATACCGTAAAAGTAGCGATAACAGAAGATGTTTAACGTACGTAAAACGGAAGCAATGGCTGGATGCATAAAGCAGCAGACTGGGCTTTGTGGCGTACATTGGGAGAGGCCTATGTCCAGCAGTGGACTGCAACGGGCTGATGATGATGATGATGAAACGGAAGCGCTATTTCATGGCACAAAAAACCCGGTTATCAACGTTATTGGGGCTGTTAGTAGAAAACAAAACTTTTTCGTTATTAGGCTTCATCTTCTTCTTATCGTATGGTCGATGAACAACCTGGTATAAATAAATAATAAAATAATAATAACAGCCTATAACTGTCCCACTGCAGGGCAAAGGCCTCTTCTCGTATAGAGAAGGATTGAGCATTGATCACCACGCTAGCTCACTGCGGGTTGGCGATTTCAGATAATTAAATCCAGGTTTCCTTACGATGTTTTCCGTCACCGTTAGTCAGTGGTGTCTTAGAATATCTAATGGAACAACCTGGTGTCAGAGTTTAAACCGTCTGTAGGCCTCTGACATGGCTTTACAACACCGTTGAAAAATCTCTCAGGTGTGCTGGTTGCCTCACGATGTTTTCATACACCGTTTTTAGCAACTGATTACTAATTTATAGTATGCACATCAATTCGAAAAGACATTGGTGCGTGCCGGGGTTGAAACTTGCGTCCTTTGACTCGGCCGTCCAACGGTCATACCACTCAGGTATCAGTGCTTGATCTTTAGGGTTGCTAGGAGAAACAAAATTGGTATTGCCATTATTAACATTTACCTGTGCGTCAAGTGAAGCTGAAACGAGCCGTTTACTTAACAAATACGGAGCCTTGTAAGAGATAATGTTACGGTCAGTGGCGGATTTGCAGTCTTATCCGCCCTAGGCCCCAGGCCATGTAGTAAGTATCAGCCGCCCTTTTCTTAGCACCCATCATACTACATAGATATACTACATACTATATATATAGACTACTTAAGGAATTTACTATTGTACTTAGTACTTAGAGTTATTTCTTGTTATCATCAGTGAATTTTTTGTCACGATTGGCCGCCCCTAACATCTGGCCGCCCTAGGCCCGGGCCTACTGGGTCTTAGGGTAAATCCGCCACTGGTTACGGTCAATAAAATTAGGCGAGATTATTCTTAGAGGTTTTTTACAGAGCTAGGTATCTGCTTGCTGGCACAGTTAAATGTTGCTTACCTAGAAATTCAAATAAGTATACAGGCAATAAAGACAAATAGCTAGATAGTGTGGAATGAAGAATAATATAATTTTATTATAACTCATAATTGTTTTTTCATTGACTGCCTCGTTGGTCTAGTGGTCGCTAAGCGCGACTGCTGAGCAAGAGGTCCTGGGTTCAAATCCCGGGTCGGGCAAAGTGTTACTGAGTTTTCCATTAGGTAATTTTCAGTAGCAGCACGGAGTCTGGATTTGTGCCCGGTTGATGGCAATAGGCTCGCCCCCTATTACATTGGGACTTACAACATAACTAGCGAAATGTGGGTGTACTATATGTTCACCTCTGCCTACCCCCTCGGGGAATACAGGCGTGATGTTATGTTATGTTTTTCATTGCCTTTTTTCTTTCCCACTGCTGGGCAAAGGTCTCTCCTTTCTTCTTACAAACCAGTCTATCCTTCGCAGTTTCTGAACTCGTTAAAATGCGAAAATAACACATGGTCTGTCACAACTAAAATTCTTAACCGACCGTAGTAAAATTCGTCGCTTGAATCTTAGGGAAATACTGCTATATAATAGCCTGTATATCTTAATTATTGCGAACGGAATCGCAGGCTTAAGCTACTAAGAATCTTATTCGCACACTCGCTGTTATTTCAATAATGTTACCTTAAATTCTATTTTATATTTACTTGAAATCGTATACAATATTTTGCTTCCAGGTGTCTGTATTGGCCACAAACAATGTCTTTACTTCAAGCCAGGTCTGCCTGTGCCGGCGAGCATGGGCTGGCTGTGGAACGCACAGGACGTGCCAGGCATGAAGGTAAGGAATACCTCGTTTTGGAGTTCGGTTACTAGTACTAAGTAGTAGTACTAGTAGTTACTAAGTTAATATTAGAAACACATTGTGACAAGGAACACAAACGCCGCTGAACATAAGCTATCAAGCTTATTTCAATACCCAAATGGAAATTCCCATCGATGGGAAACACGAAAATTACTATAATATATAATAATAGAATAAAACTTATAATAATGTTCTCCTGACCGAATTTCGGTCACGGCGGCCGATCTCATCTGACACTAGCCAACTACGCAGAATAAATTATAATGCACAAGTGTGCGCGCAAACACAAGTGCACTCCCTATTCCCTCTCCCTCAAATTCCGATGGAACGGTAGACCGACAAGATCGGAAAGAGATCAGGCGCAGGACCAACGGCTTAACGTGCCTTCCGAAGCACGGAGGGGTCTCGACATGTGAAAACGGTCACCCATCACAAGACTGACCGCGGCGAGCACGGCTTAACCTACCACGGCAACCACGGCTACGAGCCCCTTAATGTAGCTCAATTGGAAGTCACCAACTGAGTCTTAGTCGCCGACGCTCGGGTCGGCAGATATGATGAGCTTAGGTCCTGTTTATGTCTATCAATTATTAAGGTTTTCTTATAACAGCTAACATATTGTATTATTACACTCATTATATTATTAAAGATATTTTTTGAAGGTCACGCTCCAGCTGTGATGCTAGTGTTCTCGACTGATTGACTACTTAAACTTCTTGATAAACTGTATTTGTAATTACTTATATTCAATTTGAAAGTTTATGTATGAAAAATATGTTATAACATCAAATTTATCCAACTAATAAAAATTACCTGGCGATTGAAAAATCGGCCTTTAGTCTTGTATTATGAGGAGCCATGTTTCATTCCTCATCTTTCTCTTTTCATCATCTTTTATCTTTGGCTGTAACTTATTTGCTACTGCGGAATCTAATTGTTTGGTTAAGACGGACTCTATAGCCAGGGATTCCCAAACTTTTAGGATAATGGAGCACTCGCCAAATACCTTCCATTTTATGGAACCCTATATCAAATGATTACAAATCAATCTTGCAGTATCGTCGGGGCTGGTCCCCAGGTATCATTGGCAAGAGTGTGGCGAAAAACATGACAATAAAGTTCGCGAGAGGAGGCCCCGAAAAAGATAAGAATAAAAAGAAAAAGAAAAAAGGGCATCGGCCAGGGGCTGACGTAGGAGGCGGTGACTCTGAACCTGAAGAACCTTTGGAACCTAAACCCGCCTTAAAGGTCCAGAGAAAAGGAGACGTTTTTACGATACAGGTAATACGTGAGTCTGGTTCTGTTTCATGGTAGTTACGCTGTAGTGATCTATGGCATAATGCTGGATGTCTTAATACAAGACTTTCATTGACGTATACTGCATGAAATAAAAGACCTAAAGCTTAGACTTGAATCAATGATGTATAAAAAACAAAAATGATAATCTACATTTAATTTTCAGGTAAATCCATTGAAAGATTTGACGGATATTTTACCCAATGAAGATCCTTACGTGGATTGCGATCCGATGATCTTCAAAATTATAAAGAAGCGAAGTCCAGAAGAGCAAGCGAAGGTCGAGGCGCGGAAAATGGTGAAATTAAAAAAGCAGAGGGACGGCGAGATAAGGAAGGCGTTAGCAGAGGCTGTGGAGGATATATGCAAGTGTGCGTACATGGACGTGTACTGCAACGACCTGACTGCGATCGACAAAGTCATCGACAGCTGTCCAGCTTTCAAGGACCCTGACTGCATTTGCAAATCGGAATCCTTGAGCTCCCTTTCAAGTAATGCGACCTGGGATATTGAGTACACTCCGCCTTTTGGATGCTTTGACCTAGCTCCGAGGAAACGCAAGACCTATATACATGTGGAGACGCAGTACATACCGGCGGATGCAGGCATCGTGGAGCCTCCCCCTAAGCCCAGGTGCAAGAGATCCTGCGCCTCAATAAGACCCAGAAAGAGAATGTCAAGGAAGAGCTGCTGTGGACCCTGTGCTTGATTTCGGTTGTATATAGTATTTGTGGGATTAAGTTTGGATGAAATTATACGCTTTCATACAACTGACTATGTTTTTAATCTCAAGTAATTAGTAATTACCCCTAAAATAGTCTTTTTACATGATCTTGACATGATCGCTTCCATATGGCAATAATGACAAGAAAATAACAAATTCTCATGTGATTTTTGCTCTGAAAAGATATTTAAAGAACCGAATTAGGATTTTTAAATTACAATTTAAATGTTGAAAGACGTATTTTAATTTCAGATTTCTAGTGTAATGTAAAATTTGATATTAAAATGATAGTTGTATCGAAGTGTTAATTAGTGGTAGTGATAAATGAGTTGTTAGGTACTAGCTTACTTACTTTTTCCATATCTGTGATTATCATGAGCGTAGTTCTTAAGTAAGAAAGGTATCACGACGGTGGTGCCGAGGACCACTGCTCCTCCCAGCGCTAGAGAGGCTGGGTTGATGTTTATGGTTGGAAAATCCTGATATACAAAAAAAGACATAAAAAATACAAATCAAAGGTTAAGGTAAAGGCTCCGGTAAATACTCTAAATAGCAAATTTAGAAGCTCATTCTCAGAAGATCTAGACTTACTATTTCCATGAGTGGTGTTTCTTTGAATATAATAACGTTTTAAAATGACTTTTGGTGTCATTTTCATGTCCGACACCAAAAGTCTTTAAATTTGAGTTGGTATTACCATTTCAGTGATTTATAGCTGTAAAGGTATAAAACTGAGCTGGTAATCATAGATTCCAACAGATAATACCTGACGTCACCCTTATGACGTAAATACTAAAATGGAACTTGAAATTCGATGGGTGCGAGCAGCGAAACGATGACTCATTCAGTTAATAGCAGCGCCACGGTACGGCGAAGGTCGTAGGTTCAAGTCATGCTCGCGTCCATCATTTTCCAAATTTCCTTATCAATTTAGTTATTAACGTTCTTCCAATTAGGTTCACAGTGTGCAGCTTGTAATAGGGGTTCAACAGGATTTCGATGAACACGCGTGTAATCTTCTCTCCCATTTTTCTACGATCGTACCTTTTGCTTAATGCAGTCATCCGCTTAACATGGACTCTTTCTTCCATTATCTACTTAAATATTTATTTAGTCATTAAACTGAGTGACTCACCAGAAATCCGTTCGCGGAGTTCATAGTTTTCTTTACCGGTATGTGAAGGAATGGTATTGTGAAATCCAAGTCTATCTAAAACCAAGGTTTGTAAGCTTTCACGATTTTGTCATCAGTGTTAATCAATAGAATATTATCATGTTCATCAAATGAAAATGTTATCATATCTTTTTTTTCCTTGTCCATTTTATGAGAGCTTTTTACAAAAACTTTACATTGACTTTTCATCATCATCACCCGGAAGACGTCGACTGTTGAACAAAGGCCTCCCCATTAAACGCCACAAAGCAGTCATAAATTAAATTAGCTTTAATATTAAAATTTAATACAAAACCTAGGACAAAAATACGTCTAGGTCTCAGCAACTTCCATTAAGAATTTAAGTCGACTCACTTTGATGTCTTCATCTTTTATATTGAAGGAGAAGAATCTTCCTTGCCTGCCTTCTTCTTTCCTCTTGGCATTTTCACAGTCCACCAGAATCATCACAGTATACATTACAAGGAACACTTTAAACATCTTGAACACTTGAATCACATTTTTAATTGAGCCAATAATCTGTGAGTCTCCCGCCAAACCCAGTGCGCATTTGCCTCCATTTTTATGCTGTATTCATTTAAAATGGCAAAGGAAATCAATGGCCATGACAACAAAAAGTTTCCGCGTGATGTTGGAGACAATAAAATGTTTGTTACAACTAAAAGACTTGTAAAATTATTGTGCATGTCTTAAGAAGTTTTAGACCTGACCATTTTTATTCACTGTTAGGCATTACCTTATCCTAATATTTATTGGTCTTCAGTGAAACGTTAATTTTCTTTTAAGTAGCTAACTACTTTGTTACCTTGTTTTAGTACCTACCTTAAATTGTATTACCTATTGGTCAACTAAGTATCACATAATATAATTCACAAGTTGTTAGTGTAGTGTATTCTATGTATGAGGGCAATGGTCAAGCATAGATTAAGACGGAAAATACATCCTTCTAGAAAAGAAGGCGATACTTCCTTTAATTCGCTTTTTTAACCGACCAGAAAATAGGAGGAGGTTCTCAATTCGTCGGAATCTTTTTTTTATTGTAACCTGTAAAGTTATACGTCATTAAGACTGTATGAAACTAACTATTCTTAATGTTGCTAGGTCTATGTCCAAACAATTTGTACAGTTTTCACGCTCATGATTTTCGTGATGTCTTCTTCAAGATAAGCGTAGCGGTAACATTATGCGATCTTAAACGTAAGCAAAGCACTAATAACCGTGTTTAAATAGTTATTAGAAACTTTTACTGATTTCACTGTATGGGTAAATATTCTGACAATAAAAGTTGAACGCTGCTAGCATTCAACTTTTGTTTGTTTCTGGCCTCAGGTGTGAGATGTGAGTCTGAAAAGAAAAACGGATACAACCAGGCTTCTTTTTATCGTATGGTTGATGAACAACCAGGTGTCAGAGTTTAAGCCGCCTGTAGGCCTCTGACATGGCTTTACAAACCGTTGAAAATGCCGGTTTCCTCACGATGATTTCCTTGACTGTTTTTAGCAACTGATAACTAAATAGTACTGTCCTACACACATGAATTCGAAACGTCATTGGTGCGTGCAGGGGTTTGAATTTGCGACCCTTGACTTAGCTAGTTTTTGACTTACATAAGTCTTATTATTATTTAATTAAGTATATGATTTACGTTGATTAACTTGTCTAATTTACTACTCTTGGTAATAGTTATTTATGTTCGGGTAAGGAAAACGTTCCTGATAATTTTATTGTGTTCCTTAATCATAAGTCGTCAAATAACTTGCTATTAACGCAATATATGAAAATATCATCATAATCTTTAGCCGGAAGACGTCCACTGTTGAACAAGGGCCTTCCCCTAAGAGCGCCACAATGTACGACAACTTGTCATTTGCATTCACCGGTTGCCAGCAACTCTGACGATATCGTCGGTCCACCTGGTGGGAGGCCTGCCAACGCTGTCTTTCGGTTCGTGTCAATCATAAATATTATCGTTGAATTTAATGCACGCGCATTGTTTTATGATGAATGGGCTGGCAGGTTTATATATAGGTACAGCGCCGATCAGAGTCGATGTGCGTGAACCCCAATCCAGATTTTTTGTAAGAGAAAAAATTGGACGTCTCATCAAAATGAAGCTACTTACGGAAAATTAGCTTGATAGTAAACAATTGTAAAATGGTCCGTGGATCCCTGACTATAAGTATACAGCGGCATGAGTATATTAGGAACTCTTAAATTCTTGAAAGTATCAAAACACAAAAGAAAATTGCGATTGCCGCGGTCTAGTGGTCGCTAAGCGCGACAGCTGAGCACGATCCTCGGTTTAAATCGCTGGTCGGTCAAAGTGTTATTAGATTTTTCCATTACATGATTAGATACTCAATTCTCAGTAGCAGCACGGAGTCTGCAAATAATCATCATCATCAGCCCGTTGCAGTCCACTGCTGGACATAGGCCTCTCAGAATGTATGCCACAAAGCCCGGTCTGCTGCTTTATGCATCCAGTCGCTGCCTGCCCTCTTATGCAAGTCAGCATATGTGCCCGGTTAAAGGCAAGACGCTCACTCCCTATTACATGAGATCTAAATTTAACAGGTGAGGTATAAAAAGGGTGCACCTAAATCACCTGTCCCCAAAAATTAGTCCCTCTATAACTCAGACCAAATATTATACACTACTTGGTATAAAAAATCTATGCTCTGTAAAACCATAGTGAATTGTCACTATGGTTTTACAGAGCATAGATTTTGCTTACTAGCACGACACATATTTTAACATCATATCACGACACCAACATAAAGCGACATAGTGGTTTAAAGTCAAATAAAATCTGACTATAGTTTCGGTGACATCCGTTATTATATTGGTAAACATCCAGTTATTGTGAATGCATGTATTACGATGTTATTTTGCAACAAGAATGCGGTATGATCTTGAATGCTCACTTTGAAGTAAACAATGCTCACTGTTCACGCTCTGAATGAAACACATCGTGCCGGTGATTTCTTTTGCATTTTGGGTCGTTGTATAAACTACCCTAAGTACCTACTTGAGTCTTAAAAATTACCAACTTAACGATAAAAAATAAAAATGAGCTATGATGCGGTACACGGTTGCTCAGTTGTCGTGGGTTCGAATCCCGCTGGAGTCCTTCATTTTCCTTTCCTGTTATCATTCATCAACATGCAAAATGACATTAAAATACATGTAAAATTGAGTTGGTATTATCGTTTCAGTGATTTATTGTTGTAAAGGTATGCCACTGAGTTGGAAATAAAAAGATTTTACTAATTTTGATCGTCTAGAATAAGAGGTTCTTACGAGTAGACAAGACACAAGCTTTAGCCAAAGTGAAGGAGACTGGAAAAATTACAGTACATAAACTATTTAAAAAATCATGTAACATCAAACACATATGTATACCCACATTTAGCCAATTAGGATATAGGTCCCAATGTTACAGGAGGCGTGCCTATCGCTATCAACCGAGGACAATTCCAGACTCCGTGTTGCGCTGACAATTACCCAATGGCGAACTCCAATAACTTTTTTTCCAACCCGGGGATTAAAATTTAGGTCACGCTCGCAGCATATTATGTAGCTTATAGCAGCCTCCAGAATTCATGTTTAGTACTTTTCGTGCAAAGTGCAAGAACATTTAGATTTAAAGCTTGCTTTAGGTGACATCCAAAATAACTTGTCGCCTTGGATACTTCGACGAAGACGTAACAAGAGAATTCAAGTAATACTCCAGTACCAATGTTCATTTATGGAAGCTTCGATCATTCCTGAAGGAACAATTAATAGCTCGTCTCCTTTTCTTAGGAAGCTATTTCTTCTCCATCAAGAAACTAGGAAACGTTGAGATAATATGTAAGGCAGTGGGGAAGTAGCCACTTAGCTTCCTACAATGATAACATCGGGCCAAAAGCGTGACGTATTGCAGTAAAAGTATTATGCAATGGAGACCACATGTGACAATGGTGTTTCCCCATGTCATTGTGTCGGGGCACGCTACGGAACGCCCTGTATATAGACGTATGCGGAATTGGAAGACGGCAGTAACTTCCAAGAGGCTGGTAAGATGGGTCCTCAAGTCCCCTGTGTGGTGTTCGTGGCGTGCCTGGTGCTGGCTGCAGCGGAGTACAGGAACGATGGGTAAGCTGGCTGGAATTTGTTGACTCTGTTTTCAGGAGCGAAAGTGTCAAGTGGTTTTCACGTTGGTGTATGGCTGACTAGTTTGAATTTTTCGCATAAAAATATAACATGATTTGTGGATACAACATCACCTGTCACGCTCTTAATCTGTTGAGTATACCCTCAACAGATAACACGAGATTAAAAGATTAACTGCCTATGTCAAGGGAACGGTCAGCGACCATAAATAGGCTATCAAAACAGCATCGTGGTCATCACATTTGCTAAGTGTGGTGATTATATAGCAGCAAGTGGATAAAGACCTGAAGATCTCCGAATTAAGAGTTTTTGATTGTCTGTTTAGGTGGTAAAATTCATGATGGGGTCGATTCAGATGCTTGAGAAGGTAGTATGTTTTTAACATAATCGTAACCATTCTCAGTTTTGATTTCAGAGGCTTCGTGCCGAGTTTCCAACGCACCGAGGACCAGCTCGCTGAGCCTTCAGCTCGAGTGGAGAAGAGTAGAGACGAGAGAGACAGCCAGCCGGACAGAACTCAGAGATTTGGCATATCCTCTTATGGAAGTACTGGGGTGAGAATCAATATAATTTCATATTTTTAGATTACAATGACTCTGGTCCTCTAACGCTGTTCATATTTCCAGGTCACAAATATTTTTTTGGATAGTCTTTAATATACTTACCAAAGAGTATGTTGTGATGTTAATCTTGGTAGCATCGTTGTTTACTTATTAAATTAGTTGTAGTATATTGTGCACAGCAGATTACAAACGTAATGGGCTCGTTGATTCAGGTAGCCAAGCGGTGAATATTCTAAAACATAACATAAGCACTATCATAATACAAAAAATATATCCTAATTATAAAATAAATTAAGAATATCTTAAATTATGTAGGCTACTTACATTGAGAATGAGGAAGCTGAAGAGATGAAATTGTAGGCTCTTTTGAACGCTGACTGTTTTAGAGACAAGTTGTGCTAGCTAGTAAGTTCCGATAAATCTCGGCATATGATCTACCTGTGACCTTTTCTATTCGTTTGGCTTCCAGAGTGGTGGATACGGCAGCACAGCACCAGGCCTATATGGACCAGTAAAGATAGACCTCGGAGGGGTCCTTATAGGGTCTATACTGGGTTTCGGAGCGGTCATCATCCTGCCTAAGATTATACACGCCTTGTCGTACAGCTATGGCGGAGGATATGGACGTAGTAAGTATAATGGTTTACCTTGCCACCTTATAGACTATGAACTAGTGGTTAGTTAACTTTTGATTGCTTTTGTCAAAAATCATCAGAAAAAATATTATTTTTAGTTCTTTTTACTTGATAAAAGTAAGGTCCTAAGGTTTGTAGTTACCATTTGTATAAAGCAGTTTTTGATATAATATTTTCATTAAGTAACGTCCATTTTTTTGAGCGAAAATCACGCAATTCCAGTTCCTATGACCTTAAAATCACAAATCATATTATCTAACGGGCTTAGGCTGTTCACAGACCAAACGGTTCCGACCCGATTCGGTTCCGATTGGAACCGGTAAGTCTGTGACCAGCCTTAGAAAATATTAATACAGCGATTTTTTTTTCCACAGGCTTGGACACAGACTTCAGCCAGGTAACAGACATGTTCGGTAAGATTGATGAGATGCTCAGCAGATACAACGTGGACTCGACAGCATGCATGCAGAGATTAAGCTGCTCCTACGTCCAACTGGCCAACGAGAACATGATCAATGGGAATGGAACTGATTTTGATGCGTTATTGTCTTCGTTGTCAAAGTAAGTTTTATTCTAGTAAGTTCCGTGTTTCCCATCGATGGGAATTTCCATTTCGGTACTGAAATAAGCTTGATAGCTTATGTTCCGCAGCGTTTGTATTCCTTGTCACAATGTGTTTCTAATATTAACTTAGCTATTAGATTCCCATCAATGGGAATTCACAGTTAGGTATTCGTATAGGTGTATTAACTCATTCAAGTGATTGTACCTGGCTAGTAAAAACGTTCTGTCACTACCACTATATTTATATCACACTAATATTATAAAGGCAAAACTTTGTGAGTGTGTTTGTTACCTCTTCACGCTCAAACACCTGGACCGATTTTGATAAAATTTGGTATGGAGGTAGTTGACACCCTGGATTAACACATAGACTATTATTAATTGTAGCGGGTAAAATCGCGGGGCGTAGCTAGTTATAAATAAATGTAAGGTATTGTAGATTTTATCAAGTTTCACCCCACTTCTGAATTCATCTTTATTGCAGGAATATTTAATTGTTGTCACTCATGAGCTGTCTTTCTGTTCCCAGCAACTCTTTAGTACGCCGCATGTTGGACGGCACGCCAGTATTCGAGGGGGTATCAGCAGGGCGGTCAATGGACACCGACTGCCACGCCCTCTACCCTAAGTGCAAGCTGGATAAGAAGACAGTCGTGAAGATACTCACTCAACTAGTACCCTCGTAGATTGAATTGAAACATTAGTGAAATTGAATAAAGATGGAGATCTTTTTATGCCTTGTTTAATTTTAGACCTTAAAATCATTTGCACATGTTTGTCCCGAGTCTGGGTGTTTGAATATGTTGTATTTCTTAACTGTGGAACGCACCCACGATACAGGAGAAATTTATAGTGTGGGGCGAAGATGGGCGAAGAAAAACTACCGTCATTTGAAGATGTTCAAAATCTAGTTTTATTGTACCCTCAATTTCGTAACTGTCAAAAAGATCATTTAGGGCTTTGGGCAAAGAACGAAACTATTTTATGAGTCACGCGTCTGTATGATTATATTAATAGCTAACTAAACTACAGCGTTTGCGTTTTTGTTGCCGTTCCAAACGAAAACGCGATAGTTAAGTTAGCTATCAAACATAAGAGAATAAAACGGGGAAAAAAATAAAAAGCTCGTGTACAAATTTAACAATTTTATTAAAGTCAACACCAAAACCTATCTACATCATCTGATATGCTCGGCAATGCAATCCTAGAATCCTTACCGCACCATTGACATAAATATCGTATCCCCTCACATTATTCGTGTACTTCTAATCATTAACATAATTCATTTATTACCTAAGAGTTTTAGTATAAAACTTATGCCTGTTGAGCATTATTTTTTATCGAGCTTGTTCTTGATGACTTAATTAAATCTATACACGTTGCCTTTTGCTTGGTCCTTCAGAGCATCTACGCCCCACTTATAAAAATTGACAATGATGAACAAGTGATTAAATTATACCTGTCCCTTTCGTTTTCATGTCAAAGAATAGAGATGCCAATAGACTTAATAAGTCGTTAGCTTCAAACATTTTACCGCCGAAGTCAAGAGACATTTAATGATTACTTAAACTGTCACTAAGTAAAAGTTTTCGTTTGTGAAATCTTTACTTAGTGTCAGTTTAAGTAATCATTGACATGTCTGAGCGCGGCGGTAAGCATCGTTTATAAGAGGGCTAGTAGTTTGTTTATAGCTAAGTTAACAACGTTTGCGTTAGCAAAAGATAAACGTAAACGCAGTAGTCATGTTAGCAATAAACCAACTCACACAAGAGACTCAGTAGCGTTATTCTATAAAACGTATTTAAATTCGTTTACTGTTTTTTTTTAATAATCACTGCTCGTAGTTAGAACTGAATTAAAACGAACACCCAGATGCAGTAATACGTTTAGAGAATACCACTACTGGACTCAAATACATACACACGATTTTATCAACATATCTTAACCTTACATTTTTCTATTACCGTGGGGTCCAACGGTGACCGAATGCGTCTTTACAAACTGTATACAGCCCGTGAAAAGACTACAAAAGACAGCGTGTATAAGACCTTAAAAAGACTTAACTAAGTCGTAAGGTTTCGTAATAGAACATGATGTTACCTCGGAATGTTGCCACTTGACATACCAAAATAGGGTAAATGGCTAAATTTGCGCTCTTATTTATTTACTTTAAACTACTCGAGTGATTGCGCGATTGTATCATATACATATGAATATCATTGGCCGTACTGGGCACAGTTTGTGGCCGACGTATCAAAGTGAGGTACATTCTTAGACATTTTGTCAATGCAATATTCTGTCAATCAGTTGATTAAATAAGGTTAACGCTCAGTACGCGTAACAGCGTACGTGTCTCTTATCAATACGAAAGAGGCTTTATTTACTCTCAATACGAGCTTTTATTTCTATTATTCACGCTATAAGTCGGCCGCAACCTGTACGCGCAGTAAAACCACACCTTAAAAGTACAATGACCACCACAGTCATGTGCTCACCAGAGTATTCGATACACGTTGCGTGAAGCTGTCAGGCAGTGCGTCCACACTGTTGGGCAAGGATCGATGCACAGTTGCCTAACCAATTGACTGACACGATGACACAACTATTCTTATAATAAATTGTTGTCGAGCTCACCGGAAAGCTACGAAGCTGACGTGTTTACAGTAAAATTTAAATCGTAACTTGGCTAATATTGGCTGTTCACTTTGCTAACCTCTTTTTCATTGCCGATAATTACAAGGATGTTCTATTTTCACATGTAATTTTGAGTAATGTTATATAACAATATTGTTCGCCGATTATGAAGATCGAAAGTTGCGTAACATTACTTATCATTGCATAAAACGATGCAGTCGTTTTGAATGTTTTCTTGCTGAATAAATATTGTCTTTAACGCGCCCTAAGCGTCATCTTTAGGTTTTGAGATAACCAATTTTCTACTATGTGTGTAAAGGCCTAAGGCTGATAAATTTCATAAAGTTATAACCCGTGTCAAGCCATAACTGACTGTAGAATGAAGGTCGTGGCTTGTATTTATCGTAGAGAAGAAAAATAGCATTCAAATATGGACTTAAACTCTTAGTCTGTAAAAACACTTTACAGTGACAGCATATAAAGCCAACGGCGCGCTGTAACTGTACAGTGTCACTGTAAAATCTACGGCGTACGAGATTAAGCCTTTATTAGAATGCTTTTTCTTCTGTGCGGTATTCATGAGCTACAACCTTTAGTTGGAAGGAGCAGTGAGTGCGAGTGGTATGTCCGATTGCCAAGTTAAAGATCATAAGTTCGAACCCCGGCAAGCACCAATGTCTTTTCGAATTCATGTCCACAATATAAATTGGTTATCAGTTGCTTAAAAACGGTGAAGGAAAACATCGTGAGGAAACCGGCACACCTGAGAGATTTTTCAACGGTGTGTAAAGCCATGTCAGAGGCCTACAAGCGGTTTAACTACGACACTAGGTTGTTGATCAACCATACGATTAGAAGAAGACCTTTAGTGAAACAACTGCGCATCAAACCCGCTTAAAGTTAAAACTATTCAACTATTGTGTTCGTACTCTTAATAATAAAGCTAATTTTTACCAACGTTGGTCGTTATAATTCGTAAGAAGTTATTTTATTGCATTACAACATTATGCTATTTACTTTAGATTAAATAATATTACAGAATTGTGGTATTATATGGCAACCCTGGCTATGGTAAAGATTTTTAGACAAACGTGTGTTTTAAGTAGTAGTTTTAACATATTTGACATTTTAAAAAGGTTTTTATTTAGATAATACCCAGTAGCAACGCGGACTCAATTATTAAAACAGTTTATATGTAAAACATTATTTTCTGATATGGTTACACTGACATAATCCATAAAAAGTCTATACCACAAACCTGATTTGCCATACCATCCCACGAAAAATGCGTTCCATTTCAATCTTATAATAAAACTGTTTCATTGGAATAATAATAAAATGCACAATCAAGTCAGGCAGTTAGACAATATTAAAAAAACGTGGTAACTAATTCTAGAAAAGAAACCTAAAAGGTTATAGTAATGCCAGTGGAGTTACTATGAGCTTGCATTGCAGGTCGGAATATTTCGATTTATTATTGCTTTGAAATTGATAAATAGTAAGCCAATTGGGTTGGCAAATAAATGACGCCAGAAGTTCTTATTTCCATACAAAATTTATGGAGGAATAGCGTTTTGACAGCTCATAAAAAGTATGTCAATTGATTGGTGGTGTCAAATACCCAATTGATCGTTTATACCGACCTGCCAGCTTGCAGAAAATATTTTCTTGGCATGGGCTCTTTTAACCCTTAACTATTGTTTTACTTTTTGGCAATTAGCAATGATGCCACTTCTGCCAGTGTCGCATAGTGACCACACATAGGTATATTGCGGGATGATTAAAACTGATTTCGGCGATATTTGGGGTTATTAAAACATGATTAAAATATAGGTAAATTTGACAATGACAAGTGACAGGTGTCACTGTCATTTTAACTAACTAATACAAGTCACAAGTCAATAGATTTATGAGGTGTTTTAGTTATCAGATGTATTAGCATCGTTCATAAGTAAGATCGTTTGTCCCACATAGACACGATAGAAGGATATTACGATCTATATCTTCAAAACGGTTGGCCTTTCGGAGAGGCTCAGGTCACACAACGAGCTATGGAGAGAGCTATGCTCGGAGTTTCTTTGCTGACAGGATCCGGAATACGGAAATCCATTAACTGGAGTCAACGACAGAACTCATAGAATATGCAAGTTGCAGTAGTAATGGGCAGGCCATATCGCTCGAAGAACCGATAACCGCTGGGGAAGACAGGTTCTTGAGTGGTGACCAAGAACCGGAAGACGCAGCGTTGGCAGGCCTCCCACCAGGTGGACCGACGATATCATCAGAGTTGCGTGGAACCGGTGGATGCAAATGGCAAGTTGTCTCTCATTGAGGCGTTCTAAGGGGGAGGCCTTTGCTCAACAGTGGACGTCTTCCGGCTGAAGATGAGATGATATTTTCATATATTGCGTTAATAGCAAGTTCTTTTTCCCACAATTAATCTTAGTATCACTATGAATTTGATCGGTCACAAAATATCGCTTTTTCATCAGTTTTTCAAAGTATGTTTAGAATATCGCTGTCTTAGCGCCCGGTGTGATAATTCATTGTTAAAAAATCAACGGTGCAATACCTAATTAAGTAAGTACTTAAAATTCAGAAATAATTTTTGAAAAATGATAGACACGCGATTTGAACCCATGTTCCCGTTCCCGTCGATTCGTGGCGTTGCTCTAAATATGTATTATGTTAATCTATTAAATCCCAGTGGTGCTTGCGAAATTGCAAAAGCACGTTGCCCTACTTAGTAAAGTTATTTGTATCTAGGACTTAATATACAGATACCTACTCACTAACCTCAATTAAAGTGTATTCAAAACAATATTTTAAGGTGACATGTTAACTCAATGGCAGAAGGTCGTATCTTACGCACATTTAAAAAATTATTCCTATTTGGCATAATGTCACAAACAAATTAATAAGAAAAGAATTAAATTTTCGAGTCAAGGCAACGTGTTGTTTATTTTATTACCGACTTATTATAAATAAAGTAAATAATAAACCGTCTGCCTTGTTAGTCTTGGTCACTAAGCGCGACTGCTGAGCATGAGGTCCCGGGTTCGAATCCCGGGTCGGGCAGTGATACTGGGATTTTCCATTAGGTAATTCTCAGTAGCAGCACTAAGTCGGGATTTGTGCTCGGTTGATGGCAGTAGGCTCGGCCCCCTTACATTGGGACCTATAACGTAACTAGTGAAATGTGGGTGTACTTTACAGTCACCTCTGCCTACCCCTTCGGGGAATACAGGCGTGATGTTATGTTTATGTAACTAAATGCATAGCTTATACCAGCGTATATTGTTCGGTGCCACTTCTATATTAAAGTATCAAATATATACATTTTTTATTATTAAATATTAAATCTTTGACATCATCCAGTGATGTATTATTGGCGGGGAAATATATGTTTGTTTATTTCAAATTAAAAGAGCGCAGCGCTGTTGTAATGAAACTTCAAAATAATTAAAATAATAGTTTGAAAAGCTATTATATAATTATATATATACTATTTTATAATTTTGGGCTATTGTAGAGATATTTTAATGCCTATTAATTACTTATTGAAAGTTGACACTAGTGCTAGTGTTCGCGTAAAGGCCCCTAAACGCGTGCGTTTACCGGTCATTCATACTTGACTCCATTTTACGCGACTCGACCCACTATTAGCAATACTCATCCCATTATTAGCCATACTCAACCTATATTTAGCAATTAGCAATAAATGTATCCTCATTTTAGTAATAATTCACTTTTTTTGGATTAATAGCATTTCTTCGAAAACTACAGGGTTAAATACGATAAAATAATGAAAATTTAAATGCCAAACGACATGAACGACCGGTGAACATGCGCGTACACTTACAGAAATATTAATTAACAACAGCGCGTGAAAATAATCAGTATACAACTAAGACTTACAAGTAGAATGTACAAGTGGTTCGCGACAGTCAAACAGCGCAGGCGCAGAGCAGAAACAATAGTACAATGACCTCTGTGACAGTTGTCACAAACATTTTCAGGTAACCAATATACATGAATAAAATTACAATGTTTTGTCGTAAAAAGGTTTACGATCTATGATCTGTGTGAGAATGTCCGAATTATTGGTTACCGCTCTCGTAATGAAGAATGCAGTTATCGGCAAATTTTTTGAGCTTCTGTTTAAAATTAACACCAGAAGATATTTAACGAAAAAGCATTTCAATAGAAAATATTTCGCACAAACTTCCATGGATATTTACCAAAAGAAAAATAACGTTTTTGGTACTGTATTCTTCATTACGCAAAATACTTTTTGCTTCGCGCCTGCGCATAACGCGTACTCGAGGAAATACGGCCACGCAACAAAAACGTTGACTGTACGACAAAAAATAAACGAAAACCTTCGACATAATATATTCATTTCCTCAAAAATACATATCATATTGTCTTTGAGAATACCTAAGATATTTTCACCCAACGCTCCCCATCTCAAGCCTTTAAGCAACCTGTGAATCGCCATTACTAGTAAAAATATTAAAAATCACTATACTAATTGCATTTTTAATAAGTGTTCCGGCGACGAAGCAGTGACTAGTATTACCTGAGACGATTTGAACTCAAAACACATAAAGTTCCGTTCAAATAGCATCAGTGTAACAGTGTCTAATCAGAATCGATATATCTACGCAAATGAAATTGTACATGCACCGTACCGCAACTCATTGTTGTCGATTATGTTAATTTTTATATTGACCTAGTATTTATTAATACATTCATAATTGAGTAAAAATATCTTAATTTAAATAATGGTAGCACAGTATAACTATTCTAAGCCGTACAGTAGATCATCGCTTCGATATTGTCATACAACAAGGGGGCAATTCTTGAAATTTTGCGTTTAATGTACAGCATAGATTTCGACTTCAAGTGTCATATTTGACATTTCAACGTTGACATTAAATAAATTGAAACCAAATCGCGACTATATTTTAACGGTTATAAAGTTAATAATCAACCTCAAGTCAAGGCAACTTGGACTAATATAAGGCAAGTCGGGTCGTCCGTGCGATGTTCCACTGTAGTTAGGCAGTACCTATATGTGGTGGTACACCATGGAGCGCGACCTTCGGATCTTAAAGGTGATGGGGTGTTGACGAGCTTCTGACAGACCTGGATGTAGACCAATCATTGGCAGAGCATGTTGAAGAACGAATTCGCGTACGCCATCGGCTTCACGTCTGGATGTGGCTGGAAGATAAATGGTTTTTATTGAGAATTAGCTTTTGCCCGCGGCTTCGCTCGCGTTAATTTAGATTGTTGATATAAACTCCCATACATCAAGTCCCAGAAATCTTATTCCCCTGACGATCCAGCTGATGACTGCCATACCTTTCCCACTTCTCCACAATCGGTTAAATTATCTCAATAATTATTTTTAATAAAGAGTAACTGAGTATGTTAACTGATGCAGTGTTGGCAGGCCTCCTTCCAGGTGGACCGACAATACCGTCAGAGTTGCGGGCAACCGGTGGATGAAAATGACAAGTATTCGTTCATTGTGGCATTCTAAGGAGGCTTTTGTCCAGCAGTGGACGTCTTCCGGCTGATGATGATGATGAACTGAGTATGCATTTGTTAAGAAAGTAACAAGTATGGAGATAAACTTACCACAGCTTCATAAGTGGTAAAGTTAGGTTTCAAGTCTTTGCCGTTCATTGTGATGAAAGCACCGAGGTTGCCCATTGTATCACTGTAACATAATTAAATATAGTTGTTACCAACATACAGACTGGGTATTCGAAGCACAGAATATTGATAATATTGTATACTTTATAATATAATTTTTTTTTATATCAAAACTGAATAAAACATTGGGCTGTTAAACATCGGAATATTCTTCTATAAGGTAAGATAAGTTACCCTATAGACTGGTAGCATAAATATGGTTCATTATTTTATATTGGTGATTGGCTAAGTAGCGCGGTGACTGACCAATCACATAGCTTCTATAATTATGATTTGTACCAATTTTTTTTCTTTTAAACGTCGCCCCACTCTAGGAATTTTTCCTGTATCATGGGTTCATTTCAAAAACATGAAATATCACATACACGAACACAGACTCCGGACAAACATCTGCGGATAACACAATTTTTTGTCTAGTGGAGGAATCAAACCCGCAACCCTTAGCTCAGCAGTCCAATTGCTTAGCCACTGTGCCAACATGTCTTAAAGTATTGATATAATTTTTTTTATATCGTACCATGATAATACTAATAATCCTGTATCGAAGCGAAGACGAAACGATGATAAATTCGTGTTTGTAAAACGCACTCACGATACAGAAGAAATTTCTAGTGTGGGGTGATGTTTAAAAGAAAAAAAAATATGTTAAAATCAAAATTATAGATAGAAGCTATGTAGTCAGTATTCACACTACTTCGCCAACTTTGCGGTTAAATAGAAAAACAAACAACATACCAGTAATTAGGCGCCGAGAACACAGTAATGCACTTCCCATCGTGAGCTACTTCATAACCATCGTTCTTGACTTCATGGCTCCTGATGACGTAATCAAGGCCGTTGCGCTGCAGGAACGTGTTGGTGACGTCAGGCCCGAACTGGCAGCCCACGCCGCGCTTGGAGGGGGCGCGACCCATCATCGGCTGAGGGTCCGACCACAGCAGCTCGCACATTATACCTGGGGAAATACAAGTATTCTTTAGGCTGGTCTAGTGGTTAGTGGGTTCGATTCCCACCCGGGACAAATCACGGACTTTGTGTGATGAGCATTATGTAATAGTAAATATGTATTTAGAAATATATATTATCAGTTGTCTGGTTACCATAATACAGGCTCTGCCTAGTTTGGGATCAGGTGTTGCGTGTGAGTTGTCGCAAGATATGATTATTATTATTTTTGAGTGAGTTATCTTTACTGTGTCTGTAAATTTACTAATAAGATAACATAATGTTACGCTTGTATACTCAGAAGGGTGGAAGGCAGAGGTGTATAGAATGCCCACATTGGATGACCCTATTGTCATCGAAGTTATTAGCAAATATAAATAAACAGTCTGAAACTAAAGGGATTTAAAAATAATTTTGCTGTGTATTTATATTTATATTGCCATTTGTTTATTTATTTGGATTGCCAATAGTTATTACGTTACATATATTTAATACAGATCCATATAGATACATCCAAAATTATACAAGCTACAAATCCATAATCCGTTACAGGTAAACACCGAATGCTTAGTGTAGCAAAACTATAGTGAATATTATAATAAAAATGAACTTAAAAATACTACCATACTGCACAACTATAGTTTTGATAGCTTTACTAAAATGCGTAGATATGTGAATTTTTTGCTTCCTTCGTAAATAATACTAATAAAATCTGCGTTCCTTCTCCTTATAAACTTTAACACAGCCAAAATGTATTACATTACTTACATTTTTTTATAATTTTTTAAAGTAGCTACTATTATATACTCACCATCTTCAGGCGGCTGCTTATTTCTATCCACCTTCCTGATATCGTCCAGCGTGACGTCATCCCTGGAGAACAGTCCGCCATGCATCACCATCACCCGGCCGTTTATACAATGGGCCAGTGGGAGCCAGTTGTATACCTCTGTGAACAGGTCGGCCATCTGCGACGTGTACTTTGACGTCACCTCGCCTCGGAAGCCGTACATACGGTTCATGTCTAGAGTCTCGTGGTTGCCTAGAATATAATGATAATTGATTTATTTAACAAATGAGATTGTATTCTAGTCATCATCATCATCAGCCAAAAGACGTCCACTGTTGAACATAGGCCTCCCCCTTTAAGCGGGGGGGTTGCCATAATCCCCACGCTTGGCAAGCGGCTTGGGGATCGCAGTGTTGGTGGTCAAGTCACAGAAGACGCTGCTGCCTATCTTCTGGATTTTCCCTTAGTCGCCTCTTACGACACCCACGGGAGGAAAGAGGGTGGTCAATTCTAGGTCGGATACCACACGGCACTTGTATTCTAGTGCTACAGGGAAATTCATTGCTGATGGATAAAGAAGTTAATAATGTTGATGGGATCTACAATAAAGTGGCTGGAGTACTGCTCTCCTAGATAGACTAGAAAATAACCTGTGTTAAGTAATATAAATAGGTTCCTAACGGTTAGAATAACACACAATTTTGACAACTACAGCCGTGTTACATGTTCAGGAGTACAGAATACGAAAAGTGTTAATGATTATTTTCTTAGTGTTTTTCCGGCTGTTGAGGTCAGCTTCCAGTCTTGCATTAGGTACAACGAAGAAATGAGAAGCAATAAATAGTTGGTATAGTCAATACGTACTTGCTTTTAATGCTATTCTTATACCAAAAGAATAGAATTTAAAATTATAGGTTTAAAAGGCCGATAAGAATATGAATCACATTGTAAAGTAATAAAATAGTTAGAAATCATATAGGTATCTGCATTTTATGAATATAGGACATGTTGTCATGCTGAAAGTTTGGGAAACGAATTGACCATGTGACTGTTTTATTCCTGCTACATTTTGATAAACAAAGTAGTACAAGTATTATTGTAGTAAAAGCAGCGATAGCAGAGTGGTATGACCGTTGAACTGCCAAGTCAAAAGTCGCAAGTTCAGTTGCGAAAAACGGTGAAGTAACACCTTGCGAGGAATCCGGTACATACATACATAAAGTCACGCCTATTCCATTTGCTACGATCCGGTACACCTGACAGATATTTCAATGCTGTGAAAAGACATGTCTGGGGCCTACAGGCGGTTTAAACTCTGACTCCGGATTGTTCTCCACCATACGATAAGAAGAAGTCTAAATAATATTACAGATACCAACCTCTAGACATATAGAAGTGGTCCGGGAACAACAGTTTGAAGCTGAACAGTGTAAAAATGCACTCCACACTAAAGGATCCTCGGTCGACGAAGTCTCCATTGAACAGGTAAGGGTTGGTCTCCGAGGGCAGGCCGTTGAGCTTGAAGATGTTCATCAGGTCATAGTACTGGCCGTGAATGTCTCCGCAGACGGTGAACTTGCGGTCATCTGGCACTTTGATGTCCACAAGAGACGGCTGCTTTTGGAGGTACGCTTTTACGTCGATTAGGATCTGGGGACAATAATTATTGTTGCTGTGTAGATAACTGTTGCCATTATGAAGATTCCACGTTCGTTTAAGAAGCATCTATTCATCTATTTTAATACTCATTTCATATTATTTAAAATCATAATCTAAAATTGAAATAGGCCAATTTTGAGCTGCAAACATCTTTATATACAATGTAGCACCAATTTAACTTACTGGCTAGTAAATGGAAGTAAAAATGTTATACTTGTTATAAAACGGATAAACTAGCTCGATCTATCAAAACTAATCAAACAATTAAACGAAACATCTTGTATAGATGAAAGTCATAATAAAAGGTACCTTGTAAGCATATTTCTTGTGTAACTTTTTCTGCTGTTTGTAAAACTCCATTAACTCGGTGACGAAGTTGAGAGTGACCTTTCCCTCTTCTAGGGCTGGACCCTCGTATTCATCTTCAATGGCTGATGGAATAAAGATATGGTTAAGAAATGGTTCATACCGTAGCTACAGCTACATGACGTCGGCCGAACTATATGACGATGCGATTCCTGGGTTACACTAGCGAAGTGATCACAGTTCGCTGGCTACATAATATACACAGCCGAGTTGAGTAGCGGGGTGGCGCAGCCCACTAGGCATACCACCGCCTGTTGGAAAATCTTCCCTTTTCTAAATTTTAAACTATCACGTTGCATGATAATATCTAATAAAACACAAGTTTTTTAATATTGGCAACACGGTCGAAACGTCAAGCCAAAATTAGAAACTTGTGTTCGCGTTAATTCCCGTGTTTGTGATATAATTTTTCAACTTCATACCTCTTCCACCACAGCACTCGTATGTTGTATGAATCGCATAAAAAGTCGTGCCGCGACAGCGTGAGAGAATTGCCGCCTACACAAGTCGACGACCGGTCGTTCCGATCTCTCATATTTGGAAAGAAACTAATAAGATATCGTCCATGATAAAGTATATCACACGTGTCGTCGTTACGATCGGTCTAATTATTATTACCCTATCAGTAATTTGAATTTAAGCCTAGTTTGGGAAACATGCAAAAAATATTAAAATCTTGAAAACCCTCAACAAAAGTACTAAAGTAGTAATAGGTAATAATTTAATTAATTAATCAGCATTATATAATTTGTATCTGTAGTTATATAAAATGTCCATAACATTTTGTTCTGTAAATTATGTTATTGTATTGAGGTAACTTAACATTTTCCTGTTACTTCAAACAGGTTACACAACAAAAAAGTCTTAAGCAACTTGTTACTCCGACTTTTTAAACAATTAAGAAGTTGTGCAATCAACTCCTTTTTATGTTTGAACTAATTTGTTTTAAGTTCTGGAAATACGGATTTATTTTACGCAATGCTTGCGGAACATCACGCCTGTATTTTCAAAGGGATGTGAGTAGGGCACCTACATTTCGCCAGTTAATACTCAATGTTTATTGCATTTCACAACGTAATTTAGGTAGTGAAATTAAGAAATATTTAGAATTTAGATCATCATGGACCTTGTCTGGCATATCAATTTAGAAGTCGTATATTACAAGTCCCAATGTAATAGGGGGTTAGATTATTGCCATCAACAGACAATTGGCAAAACGCTTGACGAATAGCTATCGAACAGAATGAAATATTTATGGGTTTGACATATTATGTCATCGATAACATAGTCGAAACTTATGTCATCCCCATACATTCATCATTCTAATTGATTTCTATTCGTCAAGCGTTTTGCCATTTGTCTAGAGGGGCTGGGCCCCAATTCAGGCATTGTGCTGCTACTGAGTGTTGTCTATTGAAAAACCCAGTAACACTGCCCAACCTTTGACGACCTGATTGGCGCAATGGTTAAACGATTGGACTGCTGCACTAAGGGTTGCGGGTTCGATTCCCGCAGGGGAAAAAAAATTGTGTGAACCGCAGACGCTTGTTCTGAGTATGGGTGTTAGTGTATGTAATATTTTATGTTTGTGAAACGCACCTACGACTCATTAGTAATTCTTACGTGAGGGGACGTTTATTGAAAAAAACCCCAGGATCTCATTACAGTCGCACTTAGCGACCACTAGACTAGCGAAGCAGTTTTTTTCAATCAACATTTCTTTTGAAGTGTGTTCACGAGTATAAATCTTACTACAACACGCAATTAATGCGACAACACCTGTAGGTACTTAAATAGTCACGTGTGAAGCGACACATGCATACAGTTATCCAGCTGAGCTAATATATTCAGTTAATCACTCTCTCCCGTATAGCGGATGGTGAATTTTGCAGTCTTCACACGCATATGATACAGAAACACAGGCAAATATGTATCTATAGCTACACAAATATTATAAAGCTGAAGAGTTGGTTTGGTTGAACACACTAATCTTAGGAATGACTGGTGCGAATTGAATTTATTTTTTTGTGTTGGATAGCCCAGTTATCGAGGAAGGCAATAGGCTAATAAAATATTCGAAATCCACGCGGGCGAAGTCGCGGGCGGAAGCAAGTGTAGGATAGGGATGGCAAACCACGCGAAATTATGTTTTGAGCACGCGGATTTTATTCCAATCATCTCTAAGTAAAAATTGTTTAATGGCACATCTATGGCCTCATTAAACATTTCTTTAGAAAAATTGGCATGTTGATCCATAGAGGATCACCATTCGTGATGTAGGACATCTAGCATTCGATGAAGGAGTGAGGAGTCGAAATAGCTGGTTTCTCACTGTTCTGAGGCTTGCGGAGACTGGGTTGGGAGATTCATCTCCGCATTACACAGGTCTCCACCGAAGTCTTTTAGCCCCCCTTATCCTATGGGGGCACATACCCTTCCCTTTTTAGGGCGGATGGTTGGCGGTAGAGTACCCGTTACCTCCCTGCCATCAAAGGCGCCAGCGGGCATCTGTTTTTAGTGGGTATACCCCTGTGGATCGGCCTTTTCAAACGGCGGGGGGGGGGGGGAAGTCCCACTTAACCCCGTCGTCTTCCAACGGAAGGGTATGCGTAAGGCATTTGCTGCACGTTAAAAAAAAGGTCATCTAGCATTGATTCTGCTTGATTGCAGTAGTTTAATAGATAAACACTTATCATGTCGTTATAATAATAGTAATATTAGGCTTGTATAATGGTGATGACACAATCAGTGGTTCAAATCTTTCATGACATAGTTACATTATCTAGGTCTGTAGCTTATCTCATGACACACAAAATGCCATGTTAATGTTAGGCTATCACAGCGCAAATTATTTATTATTATCTACTTTATTTAAATTACTTTTCTTATAAATTACACTTTTAAATATCTATATAAAAATATAAAAAATAGGGCCCAACCAGCAGCGGAAACAGGGTCCAAGCTACCAGTGGTTATTATTATTATTATTAATGGAAAGAAGAGCTTTACTTATCGTCCAACGTGAATCATAATCCTTTAAAAACAAAGAATTGAAAGGAATGAGAATTTTTTAATCTGAATTTCAATAGTCAAGGCAGCATCTTAACGGGTTAGCAGAAAAAATAAATTAAGCATTATAATAATTAAGGGAGATGACAGCGAGGAAGACCCAGACAGAGATGGCGGGACGTCCTCAACTTGTATATGCAAGACTGGTTGTTGGTAGCTGGTAACAGGGAGATGTGGAAAGAGAGTGGGGAGGCCTTTGCCCAGCAGTGGGACACTTCAGGCTAATAAGAATGATAATTGAGCATTATACTGAACTCAAAAGGTAAAATAAAGATTGAGTTTTGACGACCCGATTGGCGCAGTGGCTAAGCGATTGGACTGCTGCGCTAAGGGTTGCGGGTTCGATTCCCGCACGGGACAAAAATTTGTGCGATCCACAGATATTTGTCCCGAGTCTGGGTGTTTGTGTATGTGATATATATTACATGTTTGTGTAACGCACCCACGATACAGCAGAAATTCCTAGTGTGGGGCGACGTTTTTTTTTAAGAAGGAAATTATGATTGAAATTTATGCAGTACCCTTTTTATTCACAAATCAATATACCTATATGATAATTCTATAATATCACATACACATACACCCAGACTCGGGACAAACATCTGCAGATTGCACAGATTTTTGTCCAGTGTGGGAATCAAACCCACAACCTCTAGCGCAGCAGTCCAATTGCTTAGCCACTACGTCAATCAGGTTGTCATAAACTAAGTACCCTTCATTGATCACATCTTTCATTCTTATAAACTGTTTACACATGGTTGGCATGGCAACCATAAACACATTTCAATGTAATATTGAAATAGCACACTATATTGATTATATCAAACAACATTATCCATAGAAAAGCAGAAATTAGGTTAAATGTCAGCACAGGACAAAATGAAGGAAATTAACTTAGCTTTATAATAATAAAATCCAAATGACTGGACGTAGAGTACAAAGACCATAAACAAATGTTTTTTACTTAGAAAACAAGGAATTTGTAGTCTGAAATTATCAACCCGCGGTGAGCAAGTATGGCAATCTATGTTTGTTTCTTTTCAGTATGATGTGCTATGCTTGCTATATAGTAATATGTGTATATGAGGGCTTTGCAATATGACAGTTGTAGACCAATATAATTATAATATCTTACTCATAGCATCCAAGTTGATTGAATCAGCAATGTTGACCTCCTTCTTATCAACGGAAATTGCCTTCTCAAAGGCAATTTTCTTAACTATTTTGTTGCATTCATTAAACTTCATTTTTGCATCCTGGTCGCTTGGCCTAACTTTGGTAACCTGTGAATAATAAGGGAGTAAGTATTTTTTTTTAATTATATTGCGTATTACCTATATCTTAATTATAGGATGTAGAAGATAAACAGTGTCTGTTTATCCATTATGTTTCAAAAATGACATTTAAAAAAAAAACTTGATATAAATGGTAGTGATTTGCAATATTTTGTCATTCCAGTAATCACCAGACAAGTTTAAGAGTTAGCATAGATATATCCATGAATTACTTGATAGCACAGAGTATATTCCATGCATTCAATTAATCATAAAACGGTGGAAGCTTTGTAATTACAAAGCACAAATAACATGGTAATTACAGTCAAACCTTTGTTTCATTTTAAGATATTTACAGAGAAGTATCTTCAACCACTATCTACTTACATATTCAAAATCCTTAAGCGCTAGTTTGTACTTCCCTAGGGACATGTAAGCCGCAGCCCTTCTGTAGTAGGCCTTGGTGTAGGACCTATCGAGCTCTATCGCCTTGGAGGCATCACTCAAGCCATAACCGAAGTTTTCAAGCCTCATGTTAGCTATACTCCTATTCGCATAGTAAACAGCACTCTTCGGGTTCTTCTCTATCGCTTTAGAGTATAGCTCAATCGCATTATTATAACTTTGTTCTGAAATTTGAGGTTATGTCAGTCAAAATTAATTCTATTCCTGTCACAATCAATATGTTATAAATATCACTTTTGCATTGCAGTTTAGTGGCGATCGATATGATAGTTCATTTTTAAGACGAAATTTAAAAAACTTACTTTTAAAATATTCATTTGCTTCGTTTTTCAGTTTATCCGCTGCCTCTATGTCCTCCTGGGAGATGGGCCCGGTAATTTCTTCGTTATTAGCCATAATTCAGCGTTTTATTATTGATATACTTAAAGCGTTAAAAATTGTGAAACAATGACTTAATCATAAGAAATGTGATTTTCTCACATACATTTACATGTTATCCGCAATTCATGAAAAATTAATTGACGGATTGATGAATGAAACCTTGAATTTCTTATTTTTTATTCGTGCTGACTTTTGACGCAAAGTCTTTTGAGCCAAGTTGTTTATTATTCGGAATGATTTCTAAATTATTTTCGTCATAATTTTTGTTTATAGCTTTTGATATTCTTAATTCTTACATAGATAACTAGCTATGATATTTTTTCTTTTGATTGCTAACTTTCTTAAGTCTTGCTTTATAAAAATATTGTTTGTATTGGACAGCTTTCCCGAACAATATTTACCTAGTCTTAAACCTACAAAGTCTTTAAAGTATATTAAAAAGCTTATAAAGTTTATAGATAGAAGTGTAAAGCCCTTTGTTTCTGATACACTCTAAAAAGTACTTGTGACACAACGCCATTGTATTGTTTAGGTTAACCACCAATATTTGTACTGAATCATGTGATGTCCTTTAAAAATGTTCAAGCTCAAGCACTATAAAAATAATTGGTGGTATTGTATGTATGTACGGGGGCTAATACCAGGGCTCGTGTCTAAGTAACAGCTACATGGGCCGATCAATCTAAGTTGAGATGCGCTTGTCGCATACATTTTAGAGAGGGGTCAACGTGATTTTAACTGCACCTGCCGATAATACGATAGGTATTGCAGACAATTATTTTAAATTTGACCTGGTCGGCACATCCAAAAAGTAAGATCCTAATGAAATCCAAATAAAATAATAGATATCTGCACTAGATTAACGAAGAAAATGATTTACAAAGCGAAACAGCCGCTTTCGAAAAAGAAATGCACTGACTTATAAAGCTTTAACCTGGCTTTACCTAAGTATTTATTATTTACTTAATGTTTACTTTATATATTAATTTATTTACTTTACTTGAAAGCCTTCTCCTGAGATTTCACGTTGTGGCACTTTAGCTATTTTGCCCTTTCACTGACGATTATAAGCTAAATCAACCATGTTGGGGCCCATAGGCATTTAGGCAAGGCATGTCTCGGGGTGCCTTTACCCTTTTCAGGGCTTTTCTAACATAAAAAGATACCTGCCACAAAGCCCATTTAATTCCATATGAATAAAATGGGCTTTGTGGCAGGTATCTTTGCTGTTTTCATAATGAAGTAATGTATTACTTACACTGCCCGTAATTTCGCATAGGTACGTAGATTTCAGGCTTTTTCTACTAACTATTACGGCTATATACCCTAAGTTTCTATCACGGAATTCATTCATTTCACCAAGAAAGTATGATTCAAGTATGATTCAGGGGCTCGTAGCTACGTGGCTACCGCGCAGATCCGTCGATTTGCGAGGTTAAGTCGTGTTCGCCGCGGTCAGTCTTGTGATGGGTGACCGTTTTAACATGTCGAACCCCTCCGTGCTTCGGAAGGCACGTTAAGCCGTTTGTCCAGCGCCTGAGCTCTCTCCGGTCGAGTCGGTCTTCCGACCTATCGGACTATGAGAGAGACGGAACAGGAGGTGCACCTGTGTTTGCGCGCATACTTGTGCACTATAATATCTCCTGCGTAGTTGGCTAGTCTCAGATGAGATAGGCCGCCGTGACCGAAATTCGATCAGGAGAACATTATTATGATTCAGGTAAGTAATGAATTGAATACTATTCAGCTTTTAAATGTCAACAGCTATTTTATAAATAATTATAAGTAGAATTTCCGGGAATTCGGGAAATGATTGCCTAAAGGAATTACTTAATGTGACTATTTTAACTCTGCAGATCTGCAGTCGCTCGATGTAAAATACTAGTATTCACCTGCCAGTTAGACTGGAAGTTAACCCCAAATAACCAGTGTGACTGTGTGACACAACCCCTCCAAGGAAAATAACTAAGATAGCCACGACGGAATAAAACAACACAAGTTCTTATTAAGTAATATAAAATATAATGTAAAATTTATTATAAAATACGAATAAATAACTAGTAAAAAAGTTTACATAATAGGTATTTCTTAACACTTAAACTAAAACTACAATTGATTTTAGTTGTCAAATACTTATGTCAAAATGTTGATAGGCACCTTTGCCTACCCGCTCTGAAAATATAGAGGCATGATAATGATGATGAAGTGCTCGTTAATTATTTAAAATGCTAATTGCAACAATGCACACACAAGTATCACAATAATACTGCTCTTATATAAGAATGCTGAGCTGGGCTCTGGACATTCTGCATTCTGTGAGATTGACTTGAAGTAATCAGTATAAAGCTCTTCTCTTCGTCCAATGATCACGTCGATAGCTGAACTGCTTTCACTGTTCATTGTCCTGCGGCGACTCAGCTGCCAAGCGCTCACTGGAATAAGATACAAATATTTTCAAATTAATCTTTACGGAAGTACGTACCTATACTCCTGTACTAATAATATAAAGAGGTAAAGATGGCATATTAGAATGTAAAGCGAAATTTTCGAAACTATACGATTTCCAAAATTCGTCACCAGTATTTAAAATGGTGCTTTCAGGTTAGACAAGCTAGAGAAACCATCATGTGCCTAAATAGACATTATCGGATGTTTCCAAAAGTGGCCCAGTAGTTGGCTGACCAGTGATTGACTGAGTAGTGTAGGTACAATCAATAAATGTTTTCTATATTATCATTACGCTCTTTCTTAGATATTCTATACCTATTCTTTTTCTTCGATATTTATTCTAAGACTCCCGCTAAAGGTATGGTGACGGAACAAGGATTTAATCATTAAAAATCTACCCACAGGGAGCAAGCGTCGTGGACAATGCTCGTTTATTCTCTGTATGAAAGACCTTTGCCATGCAGTGTATAGTCATAGTTAGGCTGATATGTTTAGTATAATACTTAAGATATTAAATTGGTTGCTTAGATTAAGGTGAAGAAAACTTTTACACATACCTTGTCTACGGAACCGGTCGACGTTAACACATCTATAAGCCAGCGCATAGTTAGTGAAATCAGTATCCAGAATTGATATTATGGTTGTCGATTCCGTTGCTAGAATGGAAAAAACACAGTCATCGATTACTTTATTAGATACAGTTAATATATTCGTTTTGGAGCTAGGGAAGTGATTGGAAAGAGGCAATAAACTTGGTGTGAGTCCGATAAATAAATGGCAGTAGACTCGTCATCCATCACAAGAGACTTATTATAACTCTCTGAAATTGGTGGTTATTGTTTATATATTATACAAGGGGAAGGGGAATATTCCTTACCATTTCCCCAAGATAATGTTAATCTCGCGCCATCAACACGGCCTGTACCCTCTCTGGTCTCAAGTTTCTCATCAATAACATCGTAGTCAATAAAATCAATGTTGCCGGTTTCTCCGTTGAAGACAAATCTGATGCCAGCACAGCTCCTGCCCTGAACTGCGTCGTACCTTGCGATTTGATACCAGGTACCAGCGAACTGTGAATTATAAATTCGAAATATTATAATTATTAAAATATTGACCTGACCAAAGATAGAAAGTTTTGGAAATCCAATAAGAGGCGACACGAAAGGCTCCTCTAAAACAATTGAATAAATAAGAAGGCTAGTAAGGGCTAACTGTTCATATTAATGAAATAAATGAACGGTATCTCACTTCAGCCATATTGAAGTTCGGGACAACAGGAATATTTTCGTCGCACTGGCCGGGAAGGATAACTTGAACACCGGTCTGTTCAGGGTAGTGGAAGCAAGCTCTGTCTTCTTGATCGACTGGTACATAGAACTTAGGGTACAGGAGATTGTTCTCTTCAATTACAGCAGCCATCGTGTTCTGAGCAGCCTGTGTTAGCGAGCGGACCTTGCTATGTTTTGCACTCCAAACTAAAAGAACACAAATACGTACAGTCAGCAGCAGAAGTAGGTTAAGTTAAAAACTTAATGTCAAAATTAAAAGAAATTACATCGTAGTTAATAAGGTAGAACAAATTATAGTAGAAAACAAGGAAGTCCAAAAAGGATGATATGGGAGGATTTGAGATTTTTTACTATGTAACAAATTGTTACTGTTTTAACTTAGAACTGAGTTGAGTTAGAGTTAGTTGAGTCAGAGCTGACTGAGTTTTCTGAACTCAGGTTGACTGCGGTGATACTCAAATAAATTAATATACCAAAGTCCAAATTAAAATATAAATAGTGTAGCTGAATTTGTCAGAGAATACTTACTACGTCTGTACTCATCGTCCACGTTTTCACATGAGTATAAGAGCGCATACGTTTCGTAGTCAGTTGAAAGAACCCAAGTATCTGAAATAAAAACAACAATCTTAAGTACAACAAGTAACAATGTTCGCAAAAAAAATACAGACCGAACAATGTATATCTGCTTATCGAATTATTTGCCAAACAAATAAGTAAAAATTTGGCCTAAAAATCATTCCTGAAATCAGCGAACAAAATTAATTTCAAAACTAATCCAAGTACCATTTTAATGTTATCAACACTTAAGCCGAAACTCTTTGATTACCTACCAAAAAACAGAATCTAAGCATTTACAATAAATATAAATGTACCTCGAACGACGCCAGAACTGGAAACTCTCCTGATCCGGCCGTTATTCGAGATGGTCACGGTAGCAGAGTCAACTTCACCAGTGTTGTTAGAAACAACTGTGTCCACGACAGTAATGGTGTTGCCAGCCTGTTCGTAGTTAGAGCTTGAACATTCTCCTCTATATCCATCTACAGGGTAGCTCTCGATTTCATGCCACCATCCAAGGAACTAAAAAGAATCCACAAAATAATTAGTTTTCAATTTGAATTTTTAAACATTGACATAATCTCTTTATCTTATTGCTATCCCTAAAGTGGTAGGAGGTGGTGTATAAAGTAAGCCCACATTTTGCCAGTTATTTAATTGGTCCCAATGCCATAGGAGGCGAGCCTTTGCTATTAAAATTACTACTACTAATACTGAGAATTCATCATCATCAGCCAAAGACGTCCACTATTGAACATAGGTCTTCCCGTTTAAGCGGGGGGGTTTGCCATAATCCCCACGCTTGGCAAGCGGCTTGGGGATCGCTGTATTGGTGGTGAAGTTAAAGAAAACGCTGCTGCCCATCTTCTGAATTTTCCCTTAGTCGCCTCTTACGACACCCACGGGAGGAAAGGGGGTGGTCAATTCTAGGCCAGATACCACACGGCACACGGCTACTGAGAATTACCTCATGAAAATACTCAATAACACCGTCCGACCCGGGAATCTAACCTATAACCTAAAGATTAGCTGCCATACTTTGCAACCAGTAAAACGAGAGAGTCAGACATCTTTTTTAAGCCATATTTAATACCCCTCTGCTGGGCAAAGGTCTCTCTTTCTGTTCTCTATAAATTTATATTCGAAGCAATTTCAGCCATGTTTTTTTCACAACTTTTTAGACTACTTAGTATACTAAAAGTATGATTTCGTAAACTTACTCTATTGGCCTCAAAGCCTGTGATTCCGTTAATATCTTGACATTGTCCTCTGAAGACTGGAGCTCGGAATGGTTCGAATTCTGGGACGTAGAAGCAAGCCTCATCACTCTGGCTTGTAGACTGGTAGTAACTTTCGCGGAGTCCTTGCGTTTGATTTATGACAGCGTTGATGACAGTATTCGCCTGCGCACTCAATGTACGGGTTCTACTGAGCTTCCAACTACCAACTGTGAATGAAATGACCGAGTTATATAGTACAGGAATAAATTATTTGAGATACTATAATGTTAGCTAAGATAATGATGTGCGCTAGGTATCATTATAAAAGGATTTTCATTTCATATAATAAGCCATTTCTAGGATAGAAACCGTCTTATACTTAAAACCATTAAATCTATCAAAGAGAGGGGCTTATTATAGTTAATAACTACACAGTTAAGATACGGAGTATAGTACGGGTTACGATTTAAAATACAATCTCCTATGGGTTGTACTTTATGAAATGCTTCCGGATTGTGTTTTCAAAATTGTGTACGTGATGTAATTAAGCTTAATTACCTTTTCTATTCCCATTATTCAAGTTAGCACAGCTGTATACTAGAGCGTATGAAGAGTAGTCGGTTGCGAGTACGTAGTAGTTCGACCTTCTGGTCTCTGTAACAAAAAGTTTCTGTAAAGTCTTCCATATAAGTCCACTCTACCGTTTCAGTAATCAATCAAGAAATTTAAGAGACACTCTATATTTTTTAAATGTTTACGTAGGTTTATCTTTGAGGATTGGCAGTGAAAAAGGGAGCATTACCCAGCAGTGGGTGATACCTGGCTGAAATGATGGTGATGAAAGTGGAACCTACCTCCACCAACGACAAACGTGACATCTAATAAGCCAGAGCCGTCACTGCTTGCAGTCGCTGACCCCGTGATTGTGGCCAAGCTTTGGCCATCAATGACTTGGCTGTTGACAACTCTGACGGAGGTACCGTCAGCACTGTACACGGCGCGGTTGCACTGCCCAGATTGAGCTGTCTGCGGGTATCTTGCAATCTCAAACCATCTTCCAAGGTACTGAAAATATAAAAAAAAGATCTCCATGAAGTAGGGTTTTTGTAGTCTACATCAAAACTCATTGCTTAAAAGATGCTCTACCCTAACATATTTTTTTGTGTTTTAAGGTAATCATCAATTAATGATAGAACCGTAGTCTAAGGATTAAAGAAGACAGGACTCATATACTAAGATAGTTGTACTAAAGTTTAATGAAAGCTCAAAAAACAGTTTTTTTTAACTTACCTCAGCCGCTCTGAAATTAGGAATTGCTCTGATAGATTCATCACATGGTCCCGGCAACTCGATGGTTGGTGGCAGTACTTCAAAGTCAGGGTAGTAGAAGCATGCGTTGTTGTCCTGTGCCGTTGGCCTGTAGTAATTCTCGAAGAGATCGATGTTGTTGCTGACCAGCGTATCGATAGCGTTGTTGGCGGCAGCTGATAGGCCTTCGCGACTTCTGCTTAATTTCCAACTGTAGACTGTAGAGTAAAAGAATTGATTTTCAAAACTTTATTGGTTTTAAATCATTAAGCTTATGAATGCCAATATACTCTTGGCTATAACTGTCTTTACTCGTTACAATAAATCGCCAAAATGACGATGAAGACACAACATGAGGTGACGATTTTATAGTGGCGAGAAATGAATAAGAGAATGTGGAAACGTGTCTCTGAAACTTAATGTGATAGTTTTAGGTACTACTATTGACGAAGATTGGGAAGTCGCAAGAAATTGTAGTAGATACAGCTCAAAGTGGCTCAGTGTCCCCGCCAAGACTTATTGAGACAAATGTTTCTAACAAGTTACCTTGCTTTTTGTTGTTTTCAAGATTTCTGCAGCCGTACAGAAGCGCGTACTCTGTATAATCCGTGGCTAGGACGTAAAGATCGTCGAATGGAACTGCAAAGGATAAAGACACATTTTAGTCATCATAATACAATTCTGTTGAAGTAATTTGAAAACCCTATAACTAGTGTAGCCAAGACATTCATAATTATAACTTCATTGTTTACATTGCAAATACGTAAACATTCCATCAATTTTTTTAAATACGGAGTCTTTCAATAGGATTTTCTCATGTATTGTGGGTGCGTTCCACAAACATGTAATACCCAGACACGGCGACACAGTGCGGAAAGTCCAATCGCTTAGCTAAGACGTCAAATTAATGTAATACAGTGGCTAAAAGCAGTCACCTTATTTTGACTTTGAGATATTAGATTAGGAATATTAGATTTTGAAATACAGGATGGGAACTTTTGGCTCACCCCATACTTCAATTAAAACGTAGATACGTAAAATGCATAAGCCTAAGAATGTTTAGCAAATTATCACTTAGTGAGATTGCCTGATTTTCTTATGCAGGTGTTAAAGCATAATAAATTAAGATAAAAAGGAAGGCCTCGGCTAACATATTTCAATTGTTTCAATATAAATAAACGATAGTATTTCTCTTATATCCTCTTCGCTCAACGCACTGTCTCAGGGCAGACGTGTGTCTAATTTTTTACTTTTGTTATTTGATTTTGCTCCTGGACTCGTGCAAGAATATCACCCTTGTAATTACGAATAAAGTTGATGCAAAACAAAAATGCTTAGGCGTTTTACTCGATCTATGCAAAGCCTTCGATACAGTTCATAGTACAGTTCAGTTAACTTTTTTCCATACTACCAAAAGGTAACAATCATCCTAACATCCAAGTTGACGCCTTTGAAATATTATTAGGATTACCTTCAGTCGAGCTGATCTTGATGACTCCTCTGCCAGCAGTTGGCACAGTACCCTGCACTGTGCTGGTGGACTGTGCTTCGTTATTCACGATCGTTTGGATGATATTGAACGAGTTGGCGCCAGCCAGGGTATAGTCGGTAGCAGTACATTCACCGTCTTGGAGCGCTGAAGGGAATCTTGATACTTCGTGCCATAGTCCATTGAACTAAAAATTATTATTTTTTAGATTAAATAATTAAGTAAGGGAAAAGAACGGAGTTTCAATAGATAAGATTATGAGCCTAAACTTATATCAAAAGCCAAGTATATACTATACAGCTGAAGTACCTACCTAAGGTACTGCATCTGTCCTTTGTCATGTTGGCAATGCAATTCGTCCTAAATCTGGCTTATCTTTGGCCAAAGAGTAGTTGCCAGCCTTTTGGTACCTTACCAGTCGATAGCGATGACGAGGAATATTTCAATGCAATTTTTTTTAAATAAAACGTTGTAAATATTATTGGTTTTCATGTCGATTTGTAACCTAGTATACCCTATTTTTTATGGTAGAATTTAAAAATCCCAAACTTTCTAATGATACTTTGTTTATATACTCACTGAGTCGGGTTTGAAATCTCGGACAGCTTGCACATTAGCATCGGCGACACACTGGCCGTCTAGTATTACGTCTCCGCCGTTATTATCTGGATAAAAGAAGCAGGCCTCTTCTGTATGGCTCCTCCGAACGAAATATCTCTGGTCGAGCACTTGCACAGATACCATGGCGTTGTTGATGGCGGTTAAAGCTGCGGCCGATAGAGTCTTTTGTCTGCTCAACTTCCAAGTGAATACTGTGAAAAAGGTTAATGGTCTAATGGTAATAAGATAGTCATTAGCATATACATCTGAAGAAGCAAGTTTAAAAAAAAAATGTTGAGTGTGCCTCTTTGAATTTAATGTGTGAACTTTTTCCAATGTTAGAAGCAGTTCTCACTTCCTATAATAGTTTCATCCTAAACGTTTTGGTGAGTCTCTATTAGAATCTTTTTCTTAACAAGTAATACTATTTTTATCCTTGATTTCAAATCTCGATAAAGCTCTAAAATTATCAATCTCTAATAAGCAAGTGTGGTAATGCTATTTTCCCGCTTGAGAAGAACTCTTTGCCAAGAATTAGGACAGTAGCCACATATACTGGGATTTATCAAATAAAGTTACGTACCTTCTCTGGATTCCGCATCAACATTGCGGCAAGAATATGCCAACGCATAGTTATCGTAATCCGTGGATAGCACCCAGTAATTGGTGGTTACTGAAATATAAATAACACTTGTTAATTATGGACATTACGCTTGTATTTCCAAAAGTTATATACCAGACTGGAATTTTAAAATTCAGAAACAGCTGTGATGACAAAAAGATAGGATTAGTGGATTATTAGTCATAGTCATAATGTTTTTATTTCATATAGGCTACAAAAGAGCACTTACAAAACGTCAAACTAGTTGCACGGTTCCAAAAAGTCGTTTCTATGGAGAAGAACCGGCAAGAAACTCCATAGTTACTCTTTTAAAAATATGTTGTAGGAATGTTTAACAATCATTTCAAGTATGAGAGAATAATGAGCTACACAATATACCTAAAATGAGAATACGAGTAGCATCAAAGTCAAATAAAAAATATTAATATAGATCGGTTATTCTCTCATTTACAATTTGGGTAAAATACATGACTATTCATTTAAAAGACCGCTTCCAAGAAACTAGAAACAGGCCAGGAGGATAATAAGAACAAATCTCAAATCTGACTTCTACTTCTATAGGAAGAGATCTGAGAATATATCTTAGCGTTATCAAAAAAAGCAAACATAACTCTTACCTTCTTCACCGTTTATCAAAAAGGTTACATCAAACTTCGCACTGCCGTCATTGGAGCTTGGGACAGCGGATCCGGGCCGCGATTGCAGAACTTGACCAACTACTTGTGTGTTGAGCACGTCCAATGTATTATCTGGGTTGAGAGTGTATCTTGCACTGTTGCAAGTACCGCTTTGGAAGCGCGTAGGATAAGACTCCAGGTCATACCATTGACCTTGGTACTGAAAAATGAGGAAATAGTTAAGTACTGAGGGACACGTCATTCAGAAACAGCTGCACTGGTCTATAAGGTTAAACTGCACTTGCTGCGACCAAACCATGGATGGGTGACCTCTAAGTCATCTTTACACAATTTTAGTTTTAAGTCTTTATTTAATTTTTAAATTTAAAATGTTTTGTGTTATTATTTATTTTCTTTGTTTCTGCTTCTTATTTCTTCTTCTCCAGCTGTTTTGAAAAGTAATTGGCTATGAACATTAACTTACCCTCTGAGCATTAAATGCGGTAACAACAGGAATATTTTGATCGCACTGTCCAGGGAACAGAACGCTGATCTCTGGGTTCGGAATTGGGAAGTAGAAGCATCCAGCATCTGTGCGGTCTACTGCCTGGTAATATTCGTCGTTTAGAACGTTGATTCTATTGACAATTCCATCGATTCTGTTTGCAGCAGCCGGTGTTAGGCTGTTCGTTCTACTCATTTTCCAACTCCAAACTAAAATAGAAACAGTGATATTATCAATCCAATTTAATTCACACTTGCTTTTACCCGCATGATTTTTATGACTGTTTTCCCAGAATAAATGTAGCCTATGTTTTTTAAATGAAAGATATGGAGAGGGTATGATCCCCTGTCCAAGTCAATTCCATAAAAATTCTTTAACAATTGGCTCTACGTTTTAGTCATGTTATGGAAGAGTACGTGCCTTCCACATAATACGTACTGATAAAAATACGTACCTCTTCGTTGATCGCTGTTTATATTAACGCAAGTGTAAACTAGTGCGAAAGAAGTATAGTCAGTGTCCAAGATCCAGTAATCCGTGGGATCTCCAGCTGAAATAAAAAATTTACACTTAAAATATATTCTTATAGTTTTGGACTTGTTGATATGGATTTACAAGATTAACATGACGACACGCCTTTATTCCTCAAAGGGGTAGGCAGAGGTGTATAGTACATACACCGTTGGTCAGTTAAGTTATGGGTCCCAATGTGTGGGCACAATTCCAGACTTCGAGCTGCTATTGAGAATTACCTAATTCCAACTCGGGAATCGAACCCGAACATCATGCTTAGCAGTCGCGCTCAGCGACCACTAGATCAATGAACAGAGTTAATATAGAACCACATACCATTAGGGAAAGTAACGGACAGCTTCGCGCTTCCATCAGTGGTTGCAAGGACAGCTGACCCTGTAATACTGTTAAGTTCTTGATTGTTGACTTTGGTATTGTAAACTATGACCGATCCATCGGGTCCTGGTGAATACGTAGCGGTGTTACAGGTCCCATTTTGGAAGCTTGTGTAGTAAGATTCAATCAGACGCCAGTGTCCCAAATACTAAAACAAATAGGACAGTGTAAGTTTTGGTAATTGGCATTAAAGTGTAATCTTTTTTATAAAGGTATGTAGGTGTTTAAAAAGACTTTTATAAAAAAATAATTTAAATGTCTTTTGGCTATGTCTCTTTTGAATTCTGATATGTAAGGCGGGAAAAATATAGATAGACTTTTGAACAAAGAACCTTAGGTTTGGGTAGTTTATAATATTAGTATGGATAAAAAAAATTCTACGTACCCTCGCTGCATCAAACCCTTGCAGTACAGGTACGTTAGGGTCACATTGTCCTGGGAATACAACAGGGTCAGTGGGACCCAGTACTGGCAGGAAGAAGCAGGCGTTAGCAGTCTGTTGAATGTTCTCGTAATATCTGTTGTCTAGCACCACGACATCGGATATGGCATTATTGATGATCGTGTTGGCTGCAGGCGTCAATTCTTTCGTTCGGCTAAGTTTCCAGCTCCATACTAAAATGAACAAGTGAATGTTATATAGAGACAATTATTATCTATGGGTTTAGGCTAAAATATAATTAGGTTAAGTTACAATGTCCCTTGGAGTGCCGGGCCAGAATAGCACCTCCCTATTTTGTTGCGTGGGTGTCGTAGGAGGCAACTAAAGGAAAATCCAGAAGATAGGTATCAATGTCTTCTGTAACTAGACTACCAATACTGCGAACCCCAAGCCGCTTGCCAAGCGTGGGGATTATGGCAGGCCCCCCTTTAAGGAGGCGGCCTTTGTTCAACAGTGGTTTTCTTCCGGCTGGTGATGAAGATGTGGGCCTGATGAAGGGTCAGGCTTGCTACAATGACAGGTATTGGAGTAGTCATTGGTGAGAGTCTTAGGGCTCTTAAGAGAGCAGTAAGTAAAAACGTTACGTATACATTATAAAACAAGATTCTTAAACCCTTAGGCCACAATATGAATTCATTAATATTCAATTTTCTACTGACCTCCTCTAAAATCTTCTCTGATATTGAGGCAACTGTAGACCAATGCGTAGCTGGTGTAATCCGTGCTTAGAATCCAGTACGGTATGGTTATAGCTGAAAAAATAACATTGATCAAACGAACGAATCTTAGAGTATCGCAAACAGACTTGCAGATTTTGTTAAAGCACTTAAAGTAAAAATAAAGTTGAGTAATTGAAAAAATAATTAATTAGCAACAGGAAAATTCACAGAATCCCAGTTATGATTTAATATATGTATTCATGTCGGATCGTCTTACTTTGTCCATTAGCCACTATTTGAATTTTTAGTCGTCCACTGCCATCTGTGGTATCGAATGTGACCTGCCCTACAGTTATCGTCTGTCTCTGGTTGACTACGTTATATGAGTTCAAAAGGAAACTATTGGGAGAACTGATTGCAAAGTCATGACTGATGCACTGTCCTGGTTGAACCTCCTTGGGGTATGCTTCGATCTCGAACCAGGTGCCTTGGAACTGGAATAATAAAATTAAGATATTTTATATCATTCCACTCGACGACTCGACACTGGTTTGACAAAAACCAGTGTCGAGTCGTCGAGTGAAATAAATTTGAAGATGGCTTTCTTATAGTTTTCTAATATGTAGTTTGTCTCTGATTTGGTTTGCCGCCGTGATCAAAATTCGATCAGGTACTATCATGTACACAGTATACAGGATTTTTGGGTAAATTTGTAACATAGCTAGACCTAAAAATCTAATTCAGGTCCTAACGCTCGGCAGTCGCGCTTGCAATTACTAGACAAACAAAGCAGATTAGTCTATCCACTTACCCGAGTCAGGTCGAAATTTGGAACAGCTTGAATGGTAGAATCGCATACTCCTGGAAACTCTACCGGTTTGCCAGGCTGGGGTACAGGGAAGTAGAAACAGCCTTCTGGGCTCTGATCCCGGACCACGTAGTACCTTTGATCCAGGAACCTATAATTGTTGATGATGTTGTTGATAGCCGCAGTGGCTGCAGGTGCTAAGGACTTGGTCCTGCTAAGCTTCCAACTTACAACTGAGGATAGAAGAATTCGATATTAAGTGCTGTTATTGTACATTAACAAGAGAAATTAGTCGTTGCACTCCCAGATTTTATGGAAGCCAGAGCGTGTGGTAAGAGCAAAATCAAAGCTACAAGTAATGAATAAGTTAAGGCGTCATGAAGATTTTTGATTATCTTGCGATATCAATAAAATCTACTCTTCTTTTTAGGGTTATATATTACAATTTACAAGTGAAGAATATTCTCGGGTGCCTTGCCAGTGGGTAATTCAGCTACAAATGCGCTTTTAGCACTAGTGAGGTAATGTATGTATAGTGGAAAACTAGTCTATTTAATCATCTACCTAGTAACAATACAGTAAACATAGTAAAATATACAATTATAATAGTACTTACCAGTCATAAATTCATCGTCAACGTTTGTACAAGAATAGACGAACGCATACGATGTGTAGTCAGTGGACAGCACCCAGTAATTTGTGGAAACTGTAAAATAAAATAGAATTGAAATCATTTATATTTCGCCAAGTACCATGTAAGAAGGGGCGAGGTAATCGCCATTATACAAGATTTAACAGTTGTTAGTATCAGGGCTACAAAGGTATTGTTAAATTTTCTTTATAAAAATAGGTGCAATGATTAAAATTTTAAACTGCATGGATTCAAATTATATGGAACCATTTTAAAGTTTTTTCAAAAATTGCGGCTTATGCGCCACACTATGTTAGTTAACAGCTGTTGAAGAAGCTGATGATTGTAAAATTACGAGAAGTGACCCCTAGTTAGACAGTTCCAATAACTCACCGTCAGAACCGCCGATATTGAAAGAGACCTTCAGTTTTGCACTTCCATCCGTAGATGCTACTGTTGCAGTACCATTGATGGTGTCCAAAGTCTGGTCTATAACTTGCGTATTATACACATCGACGACACCACCGGTACCGAGAGTGTATAGGGCATTTGGGCACGTGCCGTCTTGGAAAGGCATAGGGTATGACTCGATATCGTGCCATTGATTAAGATACTGTGGAAAAAAAACAAATTTGTATCAGGTTATTATAGGGCGTAGAAAGAACTAATTGGGTTGGGGGGATTGCTCTATTCGCAGCATTTCTCCAACTAGTTACATCACAAGGTAGTGGTGATGCGAGTTCGTTTTTGGAGCTGCCTTTTCTACAGCCCTTGTATACTGTACAATCGTTGAAACTTAAAGTTGATATTTGTAATTGCTGTAAACATACCCTTGCGACGTCAAAGTTGGTGACAACAGGTATATTCTCGTTGCACTGCCCGCGGAATTTCACTATCTGGCTGCTGTCAGCCGGAGGGAAGTAGAAGCAAGCAGCTTCATTGCGATTGACGGTGTAGTAGAAAGGTTGGTGCAAGACATTGATGGTGCTCATAACTTGATTGATGCTGTTGACCGCGGCTTGGCTTAGGGTATTGTCACGACTCATTTTCCAGCTGTAAACTGTTGAAACATTGTATGAGTAAGGGCTATTGCACAGAGCACACGCGGTGCGACCGTTGATCTGGCAATACTATTAATCTACTAACTATCTATGGACTACTGTATCAAAATTTCAAAATCCTTTCATCATCATCAGCTGGAAGACGTCGACTGTTGAACGAAGGCCAAAATCCTTTATCTTCTTTCAAAAAGCTAATAATTCTTTAATTGCAGAAGTTTAACGTATAGAGTTTGCTTTGGTCCTAGGGGACGGTATTTATAAGAATAGTTAAAATGGGCGCAGACCTGATAACATTTATTTTAATCATTTAAGTTAGTAATCACCAGTCGGCAACCCTGTCACTCAAAAAGCGGGTTCAAAAGCCACCAAAAAAGTGCCAACCCCCATAACACTGCTTACATCGTCTAAACGAAAAAAGTCATCGTAGACGAAAAGGCTTAAGATGATAAATCATCAGATATGTGGAGTTTAATTGTAAATGTTCGTGATAATAATAAATTATGCTTAATATTTACCTCTTCTTTGATTGTTTGCTAAATTGACACAGCTGTAGCCTAATGAGTAAGAAACGTAATCCGTGGCAAGGATTGTTATCTCCATGGATGTATCTCCTGAAAAAAGAAACATTTTAAATAAGAATAGTACAGAATGCAGTGTGGTGGCCTGATATTATTTCATTATTAACAATAATTTCGACATTCACTGTAAGCACTATATATAGAAGGCAGTCTATTGCATTTATCGAGCAGTTAGAACTACTAAAAATCCGTTACCGGCATGGTCCCCGCCAACGTAATATTGTGTTAGAAATATTGAAGAGGCTTGTAAAATAAACTAATAAAATGAAACTTACGGCTAGGGAAATGGAAAAGTAGTTTCCCACTTCCATCAGTACTACTGACACGAGCAGTTCCAGTGATAGATGCTAGTTGTTCATTCACCACCTGGGAGTTGACTACTCCGAGAGTGTTGCTACTGTCGAGCGTGTATCGAGCTACGTTACACGTGCCCGTTTGGAAGTTCGAGCCATAAGACTCAATGAGTCGCCAACGTCCCGCGTACTAAAAAAAATAAACATTTTGTATTCTTGCCAATTTTTTTACACGCTGTTCAGAAAAAATAAGCTATGCAAAGTTAATCTTACCCTTGAAATTTCAAAGTTTGATACTCCTCTAATCGTGGGGTCGCATTGTCCTGGAAGAATGACTGCTTCACCAGGGTTTAGTGTTGGCAGATGGAAGCACGCTTCTTCTGACTGGTCGACGTCTTCATAGTAATTGTTTCGTAAGACGTTCACGTTCTCTATAGCGGCGTTGATTGCATTGTTAGATGCCGGTGTCAGGGATTTGGTTCTACTCAGCTTCCAACTCCACACTGTAAGAGACATGAGAGTCTTACTAATATACCACATATAATTTAGTCTTGGAGAAACCGTTAATTTTGTGGAACAAGTTCCCAAGACTCCAGATTGAAAATGACAGAAAACAACCTTTTTTTGCTCTTCTTGGGAAAAGCTATTAGGTTTCCTATTATGAAAGAATAATTCTTATATGAGAAGAAGAAGAAGAATTTATAGACAAAAGTGAAGTATTTACCTTCTCTGTAATCGCTGTTCAAGTTCCTGCAACTGTAAGCTAGTGCGTAGTTTGTGTAGTCAGTGCTCAAAATCCAATAAGGAATTCGGATATCTGTGAAAAAAGAAAATTAATAATTAGTATCCTTTGAAATGTTGCCTGTTCACTAAGGAGATACAATAATAAAACAATCGACGTGCAATATTTATGTAATGAACTGGACAAAGAAAGGGTTAATATTAAATAAAACAAAATTTAAATAACGGCGAAAAAGTGTCTCCGCTTTCACATAATTACATTCTTAGTTATGGGCTTTAAGTATTTTTTTTTTCTTTCCATTCTTAACACAGTTATTATGTAGTATCTTATAATTGTGTATGCTGAGAAAATATTAACTAAGGAAAACTTAAATAGGAGACTTAAAACATAACATACTTGGATTACTGCTGGTTGAACCGATAATGTTCAACTTTCCGCTCTCACTGGTTGTCTCAACTCTGGCGTTTCTCAAATTTAGAGTTACACCAGCAACATAAGACGACTGTAGGTCATAACTGTTGCCAGATAGAACGAATTCTCGGTTAACACACTGTCCTGTACGGGTTGCCTCGGGATACGTTTGAATTTCGTGCCATACGCCTGCGAACTGTAAATTTATTTGACTTTATAGGAGAACTGTTTAAACAGTTTACGAGCGAGATATATTTTGAGTGTAGAAGGGGCTGGCCAAAAGGTTTAGAACATCTATTCTTTTCGTTTGTTAGCTGAATTAGGTTGACTAGAAAAAAGGCCTCTTCTTTAAATTTCTACCCCTGATCTTTGGCCAGTTGCTTGGAAGGCGTCACAAACGTCCCGCTATGTCCGTCTGGATCGTCCGCGTGATGGTCAGCTAACCAAAACCCACTTACTTAAAGATACGTATTAATATTTACGAAATTACATGTTTTTGCTTTGTCTTACCTGTTGCAAGTTAAATGAAGGCACAGCAGTTATACTCTCATCGCACTGTCCTGGGAACACTACTGGAACACCAGGCCGAGGTTCAGGGAAATAGAAGCAACCGGCGGGAGTTTGGTTCCGGGTTATAAAGTATCTCTGGTCCAATACAAGAATCGGATTCATAGCGTTGTTAATAGCTGTTACCGCTGCTGGTGTTAGTGATTTTGTTCTACTAAGCTTCCATGTAAAAACTGTAAAAGAAAAATCAACATAAATAGGATAGTTTATGTTATGAATGATTTAAACGTTTTTCTAACTCTGTTACTTACCGTTCATGTACTCAGAGTCGATATTTGAACAGGAATAAACCAAAGAGTAAGAAGTATAATCTGTCGCAAGTACCCAGTAATCAGTAGAACCTGAAACAAAATTTTTAAATGATATAACTGATTATTCGTAGAACATGAATCGTATATATTAATTAGCTTCTTCCCAAAAGTGGTATTCTCGAAAGAAGAGGCAGATGTTACAAGTCTGCACTTAGTTTTGTATAAGATAAAACTTAAAAAGCCGGTCTTATTTGAGAACAACGTTTTCCAATCTCAGTCATGGTTATAACTTGTAACAGGTGCTCCCCGATGAACTCTAAAACCATTTCTACACTTATGTAGCATGACCGGCTTTCATGCAACTTAATTATCCAGAGAAGAAAACTGAGACATAAATATAAGGTAAGTCAGTACTTAATATGGCCATTTATGATCTTCTTCCTATTTTGTCAAATGTAGATAAAAGAAATCCAGTATGTGCTATCTATATGGATTTATCCAAAGCTTTCGATTATGTAGAGTTCCCTATATTATTACGTAAACTTGAAAAATATGGCGTCAGGGGAAATATACTTGATCTCATTAGATCTTACTTGACAAACAGAAAGCAATTTGTAGAAATTTCGCAAATGTGCCTAAATACCAGTCGTGAGAAAAAATACCGCTCCAAAAGCGAAATAATTAAATACGGCGTTCCTCAGGGTAGCGTGTTAGGACCCCTGCTTTTTATACTTTATATAAATGACCTTCCGGAGCAAATAGAATATCCCATGGTCCTATTCGCTGATGATAGCACCGTAGTAATTAAGTGTAATGACCCTAATACCTATGAAAATGAAATAAATATGACATTAAATACAATTATATCGTGGTTTAACAACAATAATTTAATTATAAATTTAATTATAAACTTAGAAAAGACTAAAATTATGCATTTTTATCAAGGACCCCACAAAAAGTGTTAGACATTAAATATTTAGATACTAAAATAGAACAAACTGACGTTACTAAATTTCTTGGTATTAATATAGACAACAATTTGAATTGGAAATCTCAGACAGACGAAATATGTAAAAAACTCAATAAATTTACCTATGTTCGCTATAAATTATCAAAAGTTGTGAACCTAGAATCTATACTAACAGCTTATCATGGCTATGTTGCATCAACACTCAGATATGGCATATTATATTGGGGTAATTCGGTAGATAGAGAACTCGTCTTTAGAGCCCAAAAAAGATGTATCAGGGCTATGTGTGGACTAAAAAGCACAAACAGTTGCCAACCGTTCTTCCTGCGTCTAAAGATTCTAACCTTGCCATCGTTGTATATATACGAAACAAATGTATTTGTTAAATCTAATATATCGCTTTACAAAATCGCTACTAAAAGCTACTACAAAAAATTGCGGGATAAAAATAAATCAGAACTCGAAGTGACCTACGGCAAAACAGCACTAATGAATAAAAGTACGTTCGTTATGGCCATCAAAATATTTAATAAACTACCTGAACAAATAAAAACCCTAAACATGGACAATTTCAAAAAAGTGCTACTCAAATTGTTAATAACAAAATGCTACTATTCACTTAAGGATTATTTAGACGACAATTCTATAATTACTTCCTCGGATAATTATACATCATCTAAACTGTTTTGACGATTCTGAATTAGGTATGCTAAACAATAAATTGTTTTTTTTTTTTTTTGACATGTTACTGACACTACATGACATTTATCATTTCTTTTTTTTTTAGTTTTATATATAATTTGTATTGCTATGCATGCGCTTGTATTACAAATGTGAAAGTTTTGGGATGATAATTTATAATATTATGTAGATTGGGATAAGAGCAGAGGAATGATGATTATGTTAACTAAATATATTTGTACGCCTTTGGGTAAAACATAGAGAAACTAAAACCTACTTGTAACATCTCACACTGCTGTAATTTGACCTATGTTTACAAATAAAGCATTCTGATTCTGAATAAATTAATGCATGTTTTCTTATTGTCATTACCTCCTTCATTAAATGTCACTTTAAGTTTAGCGCTTCCATCAGTGCTAGCCAGCACCGCATTGCCCTGAATGGAGGCGAGAGCTTCGTTGATGACTTGAGTATTACGCACGTCGACGCCGGTACTACCGAGGGTGTATTCGGCATTATTACAAGTGCCGCTTTGGCGGGTCGTTGGGTATGATTCGATGTCATGCCATAGGCCCAGGTACTGTAAGAAGATTTTAGGTCAGTAAAATTCGTGTTGGCCCTAAATAGTGGGATAGTTTTAAGGCTACTTCATACTAGACAAAGTTTGTCGTCTATATTACAGCACGACATTGTGATGCGCGTCCCACGCGCAAGGTTGTGCACCCCGTATCACCACACGAGTCCACCCGTTTCGGACTCGCGGACGTATAAAAATGTTGATCAGCATGCCGCGCGTAAGTACAATTATGCAGTCAGGAACATTTAATTTCTTGCAATTGAGGCGCACATTCGCCCTTATTATATCTATTGACACTAGTACCTGATCTTCACATTTTACGTGCGTGTGTGGATAAAACTTAAAAAGTTACAATATAGCCTGTATTCATTTTGCTGTTAACCTACCCTTGCGACGTCAAAGTTGGCGACAACAGGTATATTAGCGTTGCACTGCCCGCGGAACCTTACTGCCCGGCTACTGTCAGTCGGAGGGAAGTAGAAGCAAGCGGCTTCATTGCGATTGACGGTGTAGTAGTAAGGTTGGTGCAAGACATCGATGGTGCTAATAACTTGGTTGATGTTGGTGACCGCGGCTTGGCTTAGGGTATTGTCACGACTCATTTTCCAGCTGTAAACTGTTAAAAAATAAAGGATTTAGGATGAGTAAGGGTGATAGAAAATAGTTCAGAAATTTTGCAACTGTATCGATTCTACATTGCGTTTTAATGATTAACTAAACAGCAATCTACAGTAGATGACTGGCGGTAAGAATAGCCATAGACCATTTTTGAAGCTGGTATTCATAGCTATCACACTTCACACTAATATTATAACGGCGAAAGTTTGGGAGTGTGTTTGTGCGTTTGTGTGTTTGTATATTTGTTACCTCTTGACGCACAAACGGCTGGACCAATTTTGCTAAAATTTGGTTTGGAGGTAGCTGATACCCTGGATTAACACAAAAACTACTTTGTATCCCGAAAAAATTTAGCGGCTAACACCGCGAGGCGGTTATAAATTAAGGTCTATGTATTTACCTCTCCTTCGGTTGTTTTCTAAGTTAACACAGCTGTAGCCTAATGAGTAGGACACGTAATCTGTGGCGAGGATTGTTACCTCCATGGACGTATCTCCTGAAAGAAAAAATATTTTAGTTTTGATAAAAGCGCAGGTTTTTTTTCATTCCACGCTAGGAATCAAAAAGAAACTTCTGTGCTTTGAGATAAGTAATAAATTTAACGTCGCGGTGCCCGTGCACTAGATTTTCTCCATATCCATAAGTCCATATGATACTAACGACAGTATAAATCCTATGTTATAGGGAGCGAACCTATAGCTATTTACTGGGCATCGGGCCTTTAGATATAAGTGAAAGAACAACCAGGAATATTGATAAGACTAAAAAGTCTCATTGGGCTGGTAGTGGTTTGACTTTGAACTTGCTATAATAACACCAAACAAATGACAGCCACCACATACAATACATTGGAAGTAGACTAATAAAGTTTGTTTGTACTCACGGCTGGGATAGTGGAAAAGGAGTTTCCCGCTCCTATCAGTACTACTGATACGAGCAGTTCCAGAAATAGTCCTTAGTTCTTGATTAACCACCTGGGAGTTGACCACTCCAAGAGTGTCACTGCTAGCGAACGTGTATTCAGCAATGTTACACGTGCCCGTTTGGAAGTCAGAGCCATAAGATTCAATAAGACGCCAACGGCCCGCGTACTGAAAAAAAAAATGCGTTTTTCTACCAATTTTTTCACATGCTGTTTGGACAAAATAAAGATTGCAAATGACAAAGTGAACTCATTTTGCGTGAATCGGATTGTAAATAATAACTAAAAATGAAGGGTGATAGTAATTGTTCAAATTCGACGTTTAGTACCTCGGTCTGCCCGTGAACATGAATGCTTTAAAGTATTCGGAACGTCGGGACTAAAAAACTAATTAAATCCGCGATAAAATCCGTAAACATAGTTTTATTTGAAGGATTGAAAAGTTAAACTTACCCTTGAAATTTCAAAGTTTGGTACTCCTCTAATCGTGGTATCGCACTGTCCTGGAAGAATGACTGCTTCACCAGGGCTTAGTGTTGGCAGGTGGAAGCACGCTTCTTCCGATTGGTCGACGTCTTCATAGTAATTGTTTCTTAAAACATTCACGTTTTGTATAGCAGCGTTGATTGCATTGTTAGATGCCGGTGTCAGGGATTTGGTTCTACTGAGCTTCCAGCTGTACACTGTAAGAGATATACGTGTATAAATAAACTTGGTGTACCCTTGCATATGATAATACGACGAGGATTTCACTAATATATCACAGATGGCGACGCCGTCCATTCGTGGAACAAGTTTCCGAAAACCCAGGATTATAAATTTTCTTTCAGGGAATATTTATTATGTACCTAATAGCTCTCCTTTCTTCAATAAAAAACAATCGCGTTTCCAACCATGAATTAACAGTTATTATGGAGGCTCCTCATGGTACGTGGTAACACGTGCGGCAACAGTGCCATTAGTAAGAATGCCACAGGCGCGATTGTTGTATTTTCTGACCCGTACAACTCGGCTGTGCGGGCCGTGTTAAAACTCGCCGTGAGAAGCAACCATTATAAGAGAGATTTTCGTATTATATAATATATACAATATTTACGAACAAAAATGAAGTTGTATTTACCTCCTCTGTAATCGCTGTTCAAGTTTCTGCAACTGTAAGCCAGTGCGTAGTTCGAGTAGTCAGTGCTCAAAATCCAATAAGGAATTTGAAGATCTGAAAGAAGGAAATTAATTATGATTATACTAGTCTTTAAACTTAATGCCGCAAATCCGGAATCCGAAAATACAGATGCTATCTAGTTTCTTGTTTCTTAAAATCCGACGTGTAAAAGTGTTTGTGAAACCTATTTACAGAAATAATCCCAGAGAGCTGAGAAAATACTAATTAAGTGAAACTTGAACTGAAGACAAGTTACAAAACACAACATACTTGGAATACTGCTGGTTGAACCGGTAATGTTCAACTTTCCGCTTTCATTGGTTGTCTCAACTCGAGCGTTTCTCAAATTTTGAGTTACACCAACAACGTAAGACGATTGTAAGTTATAACTGTTGCCAGATAGAACGAATTCTCGGTTAACGCACTGTCCTGTGCGGGTTTCCTCTGGATACGTTTGAATTTCGTGCCAAACGCCTGCGAACTGTAATTGAATAGCACTTTTTAGGAAAAACGTCCAGATAATTTTCAAGCTAAAAAGGTTTTTGTTTTATCTTACCTGTTGCAAGTTAAATGAAGGCATAGCAGCTATACTCTCATCGCACTGTCCTGGGAACACTACTGGAACACCAGGCTGAGGTTCAGGGAAATAGAAACAACCAGCGGCAGTTTGGTTTCGGGTTGTAAAGTATCTCTGGTCCAATACAAGAATGGGATTCATAGCGTTGTTAATAGCTGTTACCGCTGCCGGTGTTAGTGATTTTGTTCTACTAAGCTTCCATGTAAAAACTGTAAAAGAAAAATCAACATAAATAGGATAGTTTATGTTATGAATGATTTAAACGTTTTTCTAACTCTGTTACTTACCGTTCATGTACTCTGAGTCGATATTTGTACAGGAATAAACCAATGAGTAAGAAGTGTAATCGGTCGCAAGTACCCAGTAATCGGTAGAAGCTAAAACAAAAAATGTTGGCATGTTTACAAAATTCTTAGTAAAGAGTCAGAGATCAAAGGTTGCTAAAGTCTCTACTTGGTCTATACAGACAGATTCTTTCTTTTCCAATTATCATTGATAACATTTTCTCATCTCAGTCATGGGTATCTTCTTTCGTATTCTTCTATCTTTTTATACAACATTAATCTATTTTACTCTTGGTCACGCCATAACTTGACAACGTCTGGACCGACTTGGCAAATTTTGGTTTTTGAATATTTTTGGAAGTCCAGAAAAGGCGGTAGTTCGCCGGGTCAGCTATAGTAACCTATAAAGCTATTGGGGCGAAAATAGCTGTGCAATGCAAATATAAATACACGACTGCTATTACCTCCTACATTGAATGTCACTTTAAGTTTAGCGCTTCCATCAGTGCTGGCCAGCACCGCATTGCCCTGAATGGAGGCGAGAGCTTCGTTGATGACTTGAGTATTACGCACGTCGACGCCGGTACTACCGAGGGTGTATTTGGCATTATTACATGTGCCGCTTTGGCGGGTCGTTGGGTATGATTCGATGTCATGCCATAGGCCCATGTACTGCAAGAAGAATTTAAGTCATTTAAGCTGTCGCCAAATATGTAATTGGTTAGTTGGTTTAGTATATGGTATGCTTTTAAATTTATGTCAGGTCATGTTTAGCCCTTGAGCCTTTGAGTGGCTCTGAAGGGCTTAGTTCGATTACCTCATTGATACAATTTGAGTATGGGTTTATTTAACTTTAAAATTCAGTAGGTATCAGTATTATAAAAATACACTTGAAATATCGCAGTTGGCAACCACTAGTATATTTTGGTTGTATTAACCACGGAACCTGAGGACTGGACACTTGGACAAGGCATAAAAATTACTTGTTGGCCAGATTTCTATGGGAAGTTAGCGCTATTCGGATGATTGTAGAATACACGAAATCGCACAAAAAAGTGGTGATGGGAATCTGTTTTGAAGGCTGCCATTTATGTACATTGTACAGCTCAGGACATGTCCAGAAACATAAAGTTTGTTTTTTTTTTTGCTGTAAACTTACCCTTGCGACGTCAAAGTTTGCGACAACTGGTATATTCTCATCGCACTGTCCGCGGTACGTCACTGTCTGACTGCTGTCAACTGCAGGAAAATAGAAGCAAGCAGCTTGAGAGCGGTCAACGACGTAGTAGAAACGGTTGTGCAGAACTTCAATGCTGTTGATAACTTGATTGATGTTGTTGATCGCGGCTTGGCTTAGAGTGTTTTCACGACTCAATTTCCAACTGTAAACTGAAGTAAATCTTGTTGAAATGATGCTAAATTTCATATTACATAGTAACCGTAGGATAAAAACACTGCCAAATTTTCGTTATTCGGAAAGTTATAAGAGAAGAATAGCCAAGACAATACTTACTTCTTCTTTCGTTATTATTTCTGTTGACACATCCATAACCGAGCGCATATGATGTATAATCCGTGTCGAGTACGATGAAGTTGAAGGTTCTGTCATCTGAAAAAGAACATAATAAGTTGATAATAGTATTGAATTTCATTTTAAATGCACTCACTATATGAACTAATTGGGTATTCCTGAATAAAGACGTAAGAACAACTGATGTTAATCCTCCTAATATAAACGCCAAAGTTTGATGATTGTTACTCCTGTACGCAAAAACTACAGGACGGATTTTGATGAAACTATGATAAGATACTGGTAGGTAGCTCCAGTAGGGTGCGTGTAGCAAGTGGTAAATAGTAAGGATATAGGCACTTAGGTTATAATAAAGACACTTACTTAACTCGACGAGGAGTGATCCAGTCCCATCAGTGCTACTGACACGAGCTGTTCCAGAAATAGTTCTCAGTTCCCGATCGACAACCTGCGAGTTGACGACGTTGATGGTGGCGCTGTCTACAAACGTGTATTCAGCTATGTTACACGTTCCTGATTGAGCATTTGTTCTATAGCTTTCGATTAAGCGCCAACGTCCAGCATACTGGAAAAAATATTTCAATTTAGATTTAGGTGTGGTGTGAGTTTTAGAAACCTGCTGAATTCTAGCCATGGATTTTTTTCTTAATATTGGTGGGACAATTGAGATACTTTTACGGGAAGACATGGCCGAAAATGGCACTGAATAGAGATTTGTGGAGAAATTAATGGGAGGTCGTTGCCCAGCAGTTGAACGTAGAAAAAGCCAAGTAAAAAAATTAAAAAATACATATTTTGACATACAAAAAGAATGAGCATTTATCACATTGCCTTCTTTGTATTTACGATTTGAGACCATTTAACATAGCTTCTACAGGTTAATTTGGGGCTTCCACCATCCACCATTAGTCAGTGAAAGGAAGACTTCATGGCGAAAGAATGTTCAGACGTACATTGCAGCCACAATTGCAGTAGGGACGGGTAAGAGGGCGCAGTAAGAAGAAAGTACGCGGTAAAATTAAATACGTTAGAAGCACATATCATGCTTCTGTTTAAAAGTCAGATGGAACTGGCCAAATTTTACAGCTGGCTCGTTAGCTTACATTATTTATTCTAAATTACTTAATTTTTTCAGTAATCGTAATCATATCTCACCCGTGAAATATTAAAATTAGCTATTCCTCTAATTGTAGTGTCGCATTGACCAGGAAGTATAATTGTGTCACCAGGTGCTAGATCTGGTAAGTAGGAGCATGCGCGTGCTGATTGGTCGACGTCTTGATAGTATCTATCGTCTAACACAACTATTGGTGCTATAAGATTGTTGATAGTTGTGTTTGCTGCTGACGATAGTTGTTTCGTTTTGCTCAGCTTCCAACTCCATACTGTTGAAGGAATAAAAATGTTATTTTCTTGCTACATGATCACATTGAGAATAAATGGGAAACATTGCATACTTTTTCTGTAATATTGATTAACGTCGACGCAACTGTATGCGAGCGCGTAATCGGTGTAGTCGGTGTTCAGGATCCAAAATGGTATAACAGTGTCTGAAATTATAACAAAAGTAATGTAATGAAAAAAAATTGATGATAACTCAATATGGATTGCCCCTGTTAGCTTAGCAAAGGTCTGAGATGATCAATCTTTTTTCTTTAAATTTTTATCTCGGTATAAGCCAGATTAAGCGATTTTTTAATCATTGGCTCTTATTCAATATTTTCAGCTACTTAAAAACTGTGGTGTGTAGACTCACCTGGTCCATTGTCATTCGGAATAGTAAGACTAAGGTTGCCATCAGTAGCTGTATTACTGCTTCTAGTAATCACTCCGCTAGCTGGAGTGCGGAACTGGTCTTCAACGGACATAGAGGACACAGTGAAACGCGTGTTATCTGCAGCAGTGAAGACATGGCTGATGCAATGTCCAGGCTGCTTAATTTTTGGGTAAGATTGAATTTCAAACCATTCACCGCTGAACTGAAAAAAATTATTATTTATTATAGACCCCTTTTAATGCATTAAAAGACCGATTATTAATAAACGAATAATAATTATTTTAATGTAATTGCACTACATTGTTGTATAATATTTCTACAAAGAAATCTCATTTTTCTTTCTTTAAAACGTGGTCCTTGTTATAAAATTGTAATAAACGTACCCTTTGGAAATCAAAATTTTGAACGACATTCATGTTTTCTTCACATTGTCCGGGAAATTCGACAGGAACTCCCACTTCGGGTTTTGGGAAATAAAAGCAGGCCTCATCTGTCTGGGACATTGTTACATAGTAACGTGCATCAAGTACCAGTACATTGTTAATCACATTGTTTATTGCAGTTACTGAGGCTGGTGTTAGTGTTTTAGTTCTGCTAAGTTTCCAACTGGTCACTGCAAAAATATTTATATAAAGTTACTAAAGTACATATTTAGATGTTCAGAACTAACAAGGGATCGATAAATAGAAGTTGCTTCTCCGAGAAGAGCCTATTAGGATGAAGAAAGCATATGCCGTTTGCGCGGAAGTGACGCATATTGTCCCGTCATACATGTCTTCTTTGTGTAATTTTTTCTACATAAAATTTTACTCTAGAGATCCCTAATCTGAGGCTACTATTTCCATACTCCAGGCAATAATAATGATCAAATCTGGGAAGAAAAGCCAATGCCATGAGCTTATCTACCTTATTTGCATAAAGAATAAAAATGGGGATGGTTTATTTAAATTTAAAATTCTATCTAGAAAGGCCGTAAAGCACTTTGGCGACTCCAAAGAAGAGGCCAATGTTTGATTCCAAACCACTAACATACTTTACAGACACATTATTGAGTTATTTAAATACGTACCTCGCATTTCATCGTCGTTTATGTTGGTGCAGGAGTATACGAAGGCATAATTAGTGTAGTCCGTATTCAAAACCCAGTACATAGAGGATACAGGCGCTGGAAAAAAAATCTATATTATTTAGTGTAAAATAGCTTTGTTCCCGATATTTTATTTTTCTTTAATCTTTCAACAAGCTCCGTTATGCCATCCATTCAGCGATGGCATTCTAATTGTTAGACATATTTATTAAATTATTTTTTGACTGCCTCCATAAAGTAAAAAAGAGGACAGGATTAGGCGTTAAGATAGAGAAACGCTGCAATGTACTTACGATTAGTTCCGGACCCTGGGAAGGTCACTAGAAGTTTTGCTGATCCATCTGTGGATGCAAGTTCAGCCACAGCATTTACTGATCTTAACTCTTGACCGATGACGTGAGAGTTGCGCACGTTTACTTTTCCATCGACTAAATCGTAAACTGCATTGCTGCAGGTTCCACTTTGGGATGACGCCGGGTACAATTCGATGGTGTGCCATCTGCCCATATACTGGAAAAATGCAATAAGGAATCACGAAAATTTCCAACCAAAGTAACATTTTTGGTATGGTTCAGTTCTAAGTTCAGATACAAACTTACTCTTTCAACGTTAAAATTGCTCATAGCCTGAACGTTGACTGACGCGCATTGTCCTCTGAACACTACAGGCGTGTTAGGAGCTGGTGTGGGGAAGAAGAAACATGAGGCATCAGACTGGTCGGTCTGTGCGTAATATTTGTAGTTCAGATCTATAATAGAGTTTACTACTTGATCTACAGCGACTTGTGAGGCTTCTGGCATTCTACGCGACCTGCTGAGGATCCAGCTGTAAACTACAAGATAACAATGGTTAGAATTTGGTTACATATGTTAGGGAAATTTCCAGGTCTAGCAAACTGATTAAAAATCTACCTCGTTTTTGAGTTGGCGTTTCTTGCACACATGTATACGAAATTGCGTAGCTAGTGTAGTCTGTTGCCAGGATCCACAAGTTTTGTGCTCTATCTGTAAAAAAGTAATAATTTAGTCTAGGTTTATTTCCATTTATCTGGAGAGTTGGAATTGAATTAATTATCAGCCGATGATGAGCGATAGTACTATGATAATGTTAAGTGACATGAAATGCCCATGTGAGACTAGATTAAGCCCGCGACTTCGTCTATATAGAAACTATTGTCGTGACTTTTCAGGGATTTAAATAGTGTGTGTCCAATCTAAATATTGGTAAAATAATTTTTGAAATCAGATTGATTGTTTGAAGATTAGATCTACACATACATATATTATAAGCTTACTACAAACTAAACCTCGTATATATCTTATATTATAATTAGTATTATTATACTAACTTGATCCTCCTACATTAAGGACCACTGATAATTTCGCGCTGTTGTCAGTACTGCTGACTGTTGCTTGTCCAGTTACCGAGAACAGAGCTTGATCCCGAACTTCACTATTGCGGACATTAACAGCTCCATCGCCCAGAGTGTACTCAGCTCTGTTGCAGGCACCTCTAGCATTTTCTGAATGGTAACTTGCAATTTGGTGCCATATCCCTGTAAACTAAATTGAAATGGATAAAACCTATCCTTTTTTCGTTCTAATACTTCTAAAATGTTCGAAAGACAAATATAGAAAGAAATCATTTTTAATGTGACCTGGCGATGAAATTCGTTAATATTGTTTTTTATTGAAAATAATGGTTTTATCAAGGTATTCCCCATATTTATTTGAGACTATTTAATTATTAGATTTTTCTAAAATTTCGAATGACTTCTTAAATTTTGATCATTTTTACTGTAAAGCGTAAAAGTCTGTTTCAACTTACCCTTGGTACATCAAAGTTTTGAACGACAGGCATATTCTGGTCACATGTTCCCGGTAACAGTATTGGTTGATTAGGTTGAATGACAGGTAGTTCATAGCAACTATTTTCACTATGATTAATTTGTTCAAGATCGTCGATAGCAATGTTGAATAAGCTCAGTAACGTTGTGTTTATTAAGATTGGAGTCAACGGAAGTACTATTCTTGTTTCCCTGCTTAGCACCCATACGTGAACTGCAATAAAAATATATATTAATATGGTTTACGATCAAGCAAATCACCAATAAGAATATTATTTGCTGTCTAAATCTGAGAATTAATTATTATTTATGCAATTTTATAATGGTGGTTTTAATCATTGAGAAAATAAAAAAAAAAGTGGAAGTTCTAAAATATCATAATTCAAATGGGCTAAATATTTGTTTTAAACTTTTTTGTCGGTCAAAGAATTAAGTATTTTGTTTTTTAAATTGTGTCGATGTTTCCTTCAAATCTTGAACAAAAAACAGTTAAACGATATTTAATATTAACTCACCTCGCCTTCGAGTAGTTGATATGTTTTCACACGAGAACGTTAGAGCAAACGTGTTATAATCTGTCAGACGCACCCAAAAGTTGATAGCTGAAAAGAAAAGTTATGCATTAAGGAGAAATTCTCTGAATCCCAACAACTTATTGTTCGTAGTAGTATAAATAAACAAATTATATAGATATAGAACATAAATACTTGTGTATTCTCCGAAAGGGTAGGCAGAGGTGCACAATTGCAGATAATTCTAGTACATCCACATTTCGCCAGTTATGTTATAGGTCCCAATGTGATAAGGCACAAATCTAGACTCCGTGCTACCACTGGAAATTATGAGAAAAACCCAGTAACTCTTTGCCCGACCCGGGATTCGAACCCAGGGCCTCAGCAGACGCGTTTAGCGACCATTAGACCAACAAGGCAGTCTTACAGAACAGTCTCTTGTATTTTAGGTGTCAGCTAAGGCCGTTGCTCACCCACGTTTTGCCAGAGACAGTACATATTCGTTTTAAGTTCTATGTATTAAATGGGACAGTTGTAATTTAATGGAATGACTTTTCTAAATGATTATCGTAAGTTACAAAAATTGTCTAGACACGTTTTTTTTTTAAACCGTCGCCCCACACTATCAGTTTCTCCTAAATCGTGGGTGCATTCCATAAACATTACATACCCAAACACCCCGACTCGGGACAAACATCTGCATATCGCTTAATTTTTGCCTCGTGCGGGAATCGAGCCCGCAAACCTTGGCACAGTAGTCCTGTCGCTTATGCATTTGCATTTACGCATTTTCATTTTTGCATTTTTTTAAAAACGTCGCCCCACACTAGGAATTTCTCCTGTGTCGTGGGTGCGGTTCACAAACATAAAATATATCACATACACAAACACCCAGACTCGGGACAAACATCTGCGGTTCGCACAAATATTTGCCCCGTGCGGGAATCGAACCCGCAACCCTTAGCGCAGCAGTCCAATCGCTTAGCCACTGCGCCAATCTGGTCGTCAAAGTTATATTTGATAAATACGATAATTCCTAATTTCTTTCTACTTCTTTTTTAGTTTGGATATTTTGATTTATAAAAATATGTTATAAAATGTTATTGGTACTTACGGTTAGGGAACGACGAAAGAGAGAGGCTGAGTTTAGGCGTGCCTTCTTCAACGGACGCCGAGCCAGTCGCAACTTCACCGAAATTGGAGGCAACAGAAGAATAGCGCACGTTGATAGTGTTGCCAGCCTGCGTCAGCTCGTATTTTGCGCAGTCGCCATTTTGATTGGGGTTGTCCGACCGGTACAGCTCATGCCAAGTACCTAGGAACTGAAGAAAAAATTGTATACGGGTGTAAATAGACGCACTGTCTGATTTGGCGTCACATTTATTTTTTACTAATTCTATTAGATCTATTTTAATTATTACATTTTGTTTCATAATCTTGATGATTATTGATCGAAAAAGTGCTGATCGAAAGCTTATAATTTATGACAAAAGAAAACTTTAACAAATCCCAAAAATGCTCATCGTTCGAATTTCAGAATCTTCAAGCCGCAAGACAAAGATTGTTTGTTTTGTTTCTAATTTTGTAAACAGAACGTTACAACTGAACTTATTGGCATAGATTTGAAATATAATGCCAGCACTTGACAGCGATCCCATTTGATAGTAATTAGTCACTTAGTGAACTATTTTTTTTTTCGAAATGTGTGACGAATATTTTCCGAAACGTCTCGCTTTAGCAGCGACGGAAAGGAATCGTATGCGTCATTCGTCCAGCCACGGATTTTATTTTGATTTGTGTTTGTTTATTTCATGGGGAAGGAAACTCATCTAAACAATAATTAATTGCATAGGAGTAGGAGTAGAGTTAATTAATTAAAACATTATTATTAAATTCATAAGTCACAGTAACCTAAGTAGATATTACCATATTACCTATAGAGCACGCGCTACTGCGTGCCGAATAGTATGAAACCATTCATAAATGTATAGAAAACTTTTCTCTCGCGTGTAGTTTCGATTCGAGATCGTTTTTGCGTTATTATTACAAATCCGTGAGTTTTAAATATAATCATTTCAGAGTGGATATTTTCGACTTGAAAATAAGTTAGCAACGGGCTCTAGAACGTGTATACATCACTGATCCGTAATCTAAAATCATACCACTTAATCGTTAGCAGTGATATCATATTTAATAATATTAATCACTATTATTTGCCGTCAAAGAAATATTATCACATACAGAAATGACGTGAACTGATAATGCCTAATGATTGTGGTTTACTTCCATAAAATATTTGATATGAATTATATTCTAAATTGATAAAGGAAATTTGAAAAATGATGGACACGAGCGGGATTCGAACCCGCGACCTTCGCCGATCCGTGGCGCTGCTCTAACCAACTGAGCCACCGTGTCGCTGCTCGCATCCATCGAATTTCAAGTTCCCTTTTAGTATTTACGTCTTAAGGGTGACGTCAGGTATTATCTGTTGGAGCAGCGACACGGTGGCTCAGTTGGTTAGAGCAGCGCCACGGATCGGCGAAGGTCGCGGGTTCGAATCCCGCTCGTGTCCATCATTTTTCAAATTTCCTTTATCAATTTAGATTCAAGCTTAGCATGGGCAACATGCTAAAATGGCACCAAAAGTCATATGAATTATATTTTTCAAGGTTTATGCTCTAGGTAGGCCGTGTAACGATTTGCAGATAGGGCATTATTTAAGTTCTGTTTGTTATAATAATATACATTTAAAAATGTAATGGATATGTAATATTTAAATAGTTATAAACCGATGGTTCCGCTGACATTTCGAGCGTTTTTTCTCAATCAATGGAAATTCCGTCGAATTAATGCTTGATCCAGTCTATAAAGAAGGGTAAAGTTGAAATCAAAAGCATAATAAGTTGTGTTGTTTAACAACACCTATGCGGTATCACGCGACAATGGACAAGTGATCTAGCTTTTACAAATACCTGCAAGCTAGATTAAGCCTGCAACATTAATAATTTGTTGGTCTTTTTTGGACTCTATATAGCTTATGTGTACCTTAAAGGTCCATTAAATATTGTTGAAAGAATTTTCCAAATTGGATAGATAGTTTCGTAGGTTGCCGGTTAGATAACAATTTTAACCTTTTTATTATTATATAGATTTCTTTGGATTAAAAACTGTTTTAACTACATTAGCTGGAGAGCTATGTTTTTTTTATAGCACCCACCTCGAAGAAGGTATACAAAACGAAAACATTAAATTATTAATCATAAAAATATTACTAACTACGCTCTTCATAAACGAGTATTATAACTTTATTTTTTTAACGTGCATACCCATTCGTTGGGAGTCGACGGGGTTATGTGGGACTCCCCCCCGTGAACCGAAAAGGCCGATCCACGAGGGTATACCCACTAAAAACCACACATGTCTGCTGGCGCCTATGATGGCGGGGAGGCGGGATCGCTATTAGCACTCTACCGCCAAAACGAGGATTATACCTGTATTAACTTAAACCCGGCCTAAATCTATTGACAAGACTATTCTCTCACATGCAAACGACAGTGACAGGAATCTATAATTTACTACTTAGTTTAAATTTAACATGTTTTATGAATAATAGGGTAAGTGCACATGTTATTGAAACATATGCGTAGTATATCTAAAAATATAAATTAAGGTTTTTTCAGCAGATACCTAAATTATTATTATGTAAGTACTATACGCATAAAAAAGGTAAAATTATGTGCTAATAAAATTATCTCGTAATGCTTTTTTATTCATAATTAATTACATTTACTCCTTTGGGGTTTGTTAATAAGGTTTCATTTTTTTATATATTTCGGAAAAAGTATATTTTTTTGCAAAACTTAAATTTAACTATTACGCAATACACCGAAGTATATAATTTAAGTTTTGAACTACCAAAAATTAAATCGATTTAGAGGTGGAGAGGGCACAAGCATTGATCACCACGCTAGATGACAAAGAACAGCCAAAAAAGTTTTCAAAAATTAGACCATCGAACACTGTCTTTACGATCCTTAAAAAACACATTTCACTAATCGCACATTCCTATCGAACGTAAGTTCTAAAACTAATTCAATATTCCTACAAAAATATAAACAACTTACTTTGCTCAAGTCGAAGTCCGATTCCAACTGTACATTAGGGTCACACTGTCCATCCAGTTCAAACTGACCCTTACACGCACTAAATAGTCCAAGAAGACTAAAAACTAATACAATTAACTTCAACATCATATCATGCTTGAATACCCCCGCACAATGCAATCCCCAAACTAATCAAATTTCGATAAATCTGTTAATTTATATAAAATCTTATCAACGTATTGTTTATCGGTTTTTTAATCGCGAATGTCGTATTGTTCAGGATTAATTTCGGCGACTCAAGTAAACAAATCATCGCGTTTTAGCTGATACTGTTTTATTCTATGTTCACTTAGAAAGCTCTTGTGTTATAATTAATACTGTTCTGCTGACCGAAATTGGATTACGGCTAATCGCAGCCAACCTACGCAAGCTAATTACAGCATTAGTACGCAAATATAGGTGCACTCTCCACTTCTTATCGCTCTGAAGGTCTAATATACACGACTGGAGAGATATCAGGCACTGAGACTTACAGCTTAACGTGCTTACGAAAGACACGAAGAGGTCTCGATGTAGGAACAACACTCCAACAGATCCAAAACCCCATACAAGAACTTACAGCGGCGGGCTTTGATTTTGACTATCAGACATTTCGGGCCCGTTGGCCCGGACGAAGATATTGTCAGTATGTCTGAAGCGAGCTGAGAAGATGGTATAAATGGTTATACATGTCATATTGTGTTTATAACATTGTTAAATTATCTGTGTCCTTTAATTATGTAATTGGTGTTCACCGTGTAATTAAAGTAGATAAATAATTGATGAAACAGGCCCGTTGCCCTATAGCTTCTAACTACCCATAACAACTATTAAAAATCTACAGCCGCTAGCCGGGGCCGACTTTACGATATTCAAGGCTCGTAGATAGTCAAGATATGAAAATGAATAGTGGCCTATTCGGATATCATCATCATGGCCTATCTCAGTTCACTGGTGAAAATAGGCCTCTCCTATCGAACGCCACTGAGCTCGATCTTCGGCTTTTCGCTGCCAGCCATTTTGCGTATATCGTCGCCCCAATTCGGACATCTTTGCCTAGTTATCAGGGATTCACAGTCATAATTGTATGTATGAATAATTTTTTGTATAAATCAATATTAATGTTGTAAATATTAGAATACTGTATTATAATGGTTCGCTATGTTTTGATATTATCTGCTTGTCTTATGATTGTACGAGCGATAAGAGCATTTGCGAGGTGTTTTAGGGATTAGTCATGTTCTAAACACGGAGTTGTTGTAATCTCATGTACGATGAGACCATTTAACCTGAGGATAAAAACGTGGTATGTATATGAAGTAATTGGTGGTCTTCTTCTTCCTATCGTATGGTAGATGAACAACCTGGTGTCAGAGTTTAAACTGCCTATAGGCTTCTGACATGGCTTTACTCACCGTTGAAAAATCTCTCAGGTGTGCCGGTTTCCTCACGATGTTTTCCTTCACCGTTTTTAGCAACTGATAAATACATTACAGACAAGACATTGGTGCGTGCTGAGGTTTGAACTTGCGATCTTTGACTTGGCGGTCCAATGGTCATACCACTCGGCTATCAGTGCTATACATATTTGGGGGTATGGAGCCACTTTTGATGATACCTTAGTACGACCGAGGTACCCCGGGCGGTCAACTTCGGTACCATCCTCGTTGACCAACTAATCTCTAGACCACGGTATCGCCTGTTATTATGGGACAATTAGCTCATGTCTATACAAAGAAGAAGAATAAAGTATTTAAATACCTACCAATATTGGTCGCATGATTACCTAATAAGCGCAAAAAATATTGTGTAATCCGCAGATATATGTCCCGAGTCTGGGTGATTGCGTATGTGATATTTCATGTTTGTAAAACGCTTCCCCGATACAGGAGAAATTCCTATCATCATCAGCCGAAAGACGTCCACTGCTGGAAAAAGGCCTCCCCCTTAGAACGCCACAATGAACGACAACTTGCCGTTTGCATCCACCGGTTGCCCGCAACTCTGACAATATCGTCGGTCCACCTGGTGTAAGACAATTTAGAAAAAAAATGGGTGCCATTTTTAAGCATCTAATCATCGAAGGGGTAGGCAGATAGTGGTGTTTATAAGAAATTATGCATATCACCGGTTATTTATCAAAAATATTTGAAGCTATTTTGAAGGTTATCACCTTGTTCTGTTATCAGTTTGTGTATTCAAATAATGCGTGTCCATACAGGTACCCTTAGGCCTTCGCTGGCTGATTGTCAGTTAGATAATATTAGGAAGTATTTCATACTGATACGGATTACAGAGATTACGTAGGCATGACCAACTATGTATATATTTCATAGATTTTCACGTCTAAATTTTTGGACTATTGCGTAGAAAGAACTTTTGCCCGCGGCAACGCTTGCCTTAGAGGGTTGAATTAAAAAAAGTAGCTTACGTCCTTTCTTGGGTCTTAAACTTTCTACATGCCAAAATTTATCAAAATCCGTCCAGCGATTACCCGTGACGGTGTAACAGACAGACAGAGTTTCTCTCACATTTATAATATTAATATGGATATGGAATAGTATGGATATCTCCTGCGTAGTTTGCCAATGTCAGCTCAAATAATCGTAACCGTAATTTGGTCAGGAGAACATTATATTTTTATCACACTTGTATTTCACGAAGGTGAAGGCAGAAGTGTGCTATTGTATACTAAAATGTATGAAAAGCGCTAAAGAATCGACTATAGATACATTTATTATGTATGCACTTCAACGTACGGCATAAAGCACGGACGATACATAATTGAATTTCCACTTATGTCCATTTGAATAGAATTGTTTATTTGTGAAATGGACGATGAATCAGATCGCCCTTTGGACTTGATGTGTATTGTATAAACGTTTGTTATATATGTACCTATATGATTGTCATTGCATGTTTGTTTGTAGATGGTGAAGAATTTAATCCTCTTACGTACGTAAAAACGAGCCGTTAGAGATGACGAACCCAGTATGGGTAATTTTTGTTATATTCTTATTCTTCTATAAAAAAAACTTCACTCCACAATGCGAATTTATCCTGTATCGTGAGTGCATTTCACAAGACTAGACTTAGAGGTTTTCAACCTAATGCGACAATGAAGTTGTTACATAATGTTATTTTATAAACAAGTCTATGAACAAACGATTCCAACATGAGATCTATAATGCAGCGGGATGAGGGTATATCCTCACACAAATAAACTAATGATACCCCCCTTCAGTGAATGCAGGTGTTATTGTATGTAGTACTATGTATGTTTATCCATCATTATCCTTAATTTTGCCAGTCTCCAAATGGCAAAACATTTATCGGGCATAATTTGTATGATACTAGCGGCCCGCTCCGGCTTCGCACGGGTATAAAATATATATTATAAGTATTTCTCCACTATTTAATGGATGTTATTATACATATAAACCTTCCTCTTCAATTACTCTATCTATAAAAAAAACCGCATCAAAATCCGTTGCGTAGTTTTAAAGATTTAAGCATACATAGGGATATAGGGACAGAGAAAGCGACTTTGTTTTATACTATGTAGTGATTAGTCTTGATAAAAAATTATCGAAATTCGACTGTTAATTTAGTTAGATAGATAAGTAGTGCCACGACTAATCGCCGAACCTTTTCGGGGTACCTAACTGCAAAGCTATAGGCGTGCCGGTAGAATGATTCCTATACTTGTGATTATAATCAGTGAATCAGCGTCGTGTTAAAGTGAAAGAGGCAATTACCATTGATCAGATACGCTCGTTATTCAGCGATAACTTAAAATAACCGAAAAAATCCATAAAAATCCCTTAAATTTGACCTGAGTTTAAATCTTGATATTCAACATAATTAAATAAATTGGTCAAATAGACGTTCGGTCTATTTCACAGAAATAGGCTGCTTTAGACTACAATTTTGGCTTTTTCAGTCATAAAAGAATTTTACATTACACTACCTCCAAAATTATAAAGGAAATTTAATAAATGATGGACACGAGCCGGACTTCAAACCCGCGACCTTTGCCCATCTGTGCTCTATCTTTTTTAATACGTAAATTTTATTTTAACCTGCATTAATCATTTACTTTAAGTTACCTGAATTTAAAAGTAAAAAACTTGCTCAATTAGACGCAATTGTTTTGTGATTGTGTATTGATTTTAAATCCTATTTGCAATGGCAACGAAACGCTGGAGAAGAAGGAATTACACTATTATATTAATATTACCAAACTAATATTATGAAGGCGAAAGTTTGAGAGTTTGTTTGTTTGTTACCTCTTAACGCTCAAACGGCTGGACCAATTTTAATAAAATTTGATATGGAAGTAGCTGACTTCCTGGATTACCACATAGGCTACTTTTTATCCCGAAAAAATGTAGCTGGGAACACCGCTGGGCGCAGTTAGTAATTTTTTTCCTGTCATTTATCGAAACGATCGATCGATTTGGCTGCCTCGTTGGTCTAGTGGTCGCTAAGCGCGACTGTTGAGCAGGAGGTCCTGGGTTCAAATCCCGGGTCGGGCAAAGTGGTACTGAGTTTTCCATTAGGTCATTCTCAGTAGCAGCCTGGAGTCTGGATTTGAGCCCGGTTGATGGCAATAGGCTCGCCCCCTATTCCATTGGGACTTACAACATAACTGGCGAAATGTAGGTGTGCTAAATGTTCACCTCTGCCTACCCCTTCGGGAAATACTGGCGTGATGTGATGTTATGTTATTTATAGAAACGAATTTTGTCAGAAAACAAAGATCAATAAACAACTTCGTTTCTAACGCGTAGGTACTGTGGTACTGTATTTGAAGCGCTAGATGACATTGAACTTGAATGAGATAACACTTGAGATGGAATCATACCTACTCGTAGGCACATTAGATTGTACATATCGTCGGTTGCTAACCAGACGATATGCGGAAGTTGTAGGTGTGAATAGATACAGTAAATACGATCTATAAATATTTCGGAAGATAATTTTTTGAACACACATAGAAATAAATCCACTCGATGCATAAAGCAGCAGATCGGGCTCTGTGGCGTACCTTGGGGGAAGTCTATGTCCAGCTGTGGACCGTAACGGGCTGGTGATGACATAGAAATACAACTAATGCAAAGTGATTTTTCATTGCCATTTTAACTGCACCTTTTTTTGACTTCTGCCTTCTTTAGGCAGTTATCTTTGAAAATCGCCTAAAGAGCGTTCTAATTTTAGGGTTTGTCCTCGATGGCACAAAAAAAATATCGACTAATCAAATTATATTGATAGCCTCGTTAGACTAGTGGTGGCAAGGGCGTCCGGTGAGGTCCTGGATTTAATTCCCGGGTCAGACAGTTTATCCAGTAGATAATTCCCAGTAGCAGCACAAATTAGATGGATAGCTGGATTTATTACCGGTAAATGGTAAAAGGCTTACCTATTATACGGACCATTCACATCCCTGGCGAATTTGGGTGTACTTACATTTTAAGGGAACCAAATTGTAAATGGACTTAAAAAATGCAAAGAGACTTTTTACCATTATTTAAATGTAAAATTTATTATGTTTACGTATGCGATTTTATGCAGAGCAACTCGCAAATGACAACAAAGCCTCGTAACTCCAAATTACGCAATACAACGGATCTCTACCATCGAGAACCATCGCGGGGTGCCGCTATCAGACTCAATTGGTAGCCGCCAAATTGTAGAATCGTCCTCATCCTTTAAACTTTCCACTACACAGTGCACATGATTTGAAACGTGATCTGCATGATCGTTTGTCATCCAATTATGTTTTGTTTGTTGTGATTTCGGACTATTAGGTAGTGTTGGCTTTCACAGTTGCTGGGAAAATGTTCAATAGGATTTCACAGAGATTGGTGATTTTAGGCAATTTTCTGGCTTTGACAATAATTGTATAATTTGACATTGCACTGTCTCCAAATTGATAAGAGAAAGATGATGGACACGAGCGGATTTCATACCTGCGACCTTTGCCGATCCATGTACTATGTTTTAATATTACCTACGTAAATTTTATTTCGATAAGTATTCTCTAAATCAGATTTACATTAATCATTTACTTCAATTTACCTTAAAAGTTTGAGATTCAACAAAAGTGAGGACTAAATTATATTTTCTTTCCCTTGAGGAATTATATTTGTTTGTAGTATAAATTGTCTTTATGAATTATCCTTTATCATGTTATAATGAGGAAATATTATATTTGTTAGTAATATAAGTTAAGTTTTCTTTTATATAAACTATAATTTATCATGTAATAATTATTTGTATAGCTCTCAACTATACCTACTTTAAAAATGTATCAACAAAATATTCCGTCAGAAAGAACACAATGATTACCTACTTGTATCAACGCCGGTGTTGTTTGATATCGTTCTGATAACCTCTTATGAATAAGCCTGACCTAGTTAAGATCCAAGACAGCATCTTAAAGAAATTATCTTGTATCATCTGAAACAAGAATAGGACAAAGTTTGTCAGTTTTAAACACTTTTTCACCCTTGTCACCTCCTTAGTAGACCTTTTTACGGACGTTGGCTAGAGTACTGTCCCCTTACCTCGTACTCTTAATGCAGGACAGTTTACGTTGTGGAAGCGAGACGCCGCATTACACTGCACGTAGTGGTGTCTCGTTTCCATATCTTAAACCTGCTTTAAGAGTTCATGGTAAGGGCGACAGAATTCACTCTTTTCACGTCGACGTCCGTATGTCCCAGTCATCCTTACAGCGGCTCAGAATTACCCTACCCTAGAAGGAAGCCTGTCGAATTTGAATTCGGTCTCCTTTGAGTCTATTTATTCATGAGCCAGCATTGAGTTCTGGAACCAAGTGACCGAATAGCAAGTTATGCGTTGACAAGGAAAACAGCGGTAAAATCACAACAGAAAAACAAGTGAACTACGAATCTACGTAAGTAATTCGCAGAATGCTCGAATGTTGAACTTGATAAGTAAATAAATAGATTACTATAGTATGCGTGCTAATAATTTTAGTAATAAATTCATGGCCGCGCCTAATTCCTGGGAAAGACATTGGCTGAAGAATATACATATACTTATACATACATACATAACATCACGCCTGTTTTCTCCGAAGGAGTAGACAGAGGTGTATATGACACTTTCACCAGTTATGTTATAGGTTCCAATGTAATAGGGGGCGAGGCTATTGACACCAACCGGGCACAAATCCAGACTCCGTGTTGCTACTGAGAATTACTTAATGGAAAAACCCAGCAACATTTTGCCCGACCCGGGACTTGAACTCGCAACCTCAAGTACAGCAATCGTGCTATATATATTATAAACATCTAGTTTTTGGTAGGTAAATAGGGCGGACTAGGAAAGGATGTAGGTATATACCTCGTATGTTTTGATCATGATTTATAGTAAATGATCGATCGGTGTGATAGCTATATTTGCATGGCTTTTCATTTTAGCCTTTATCAATACTTTCAAATATTTATTGCGACAATAGATTAAAGTTTTATTATTTGGCTCTATACAAATAATACGATACTTTGAAATAGATGCTTAGATGGTTTGGGCATGTAGAAAAGATGGATGAAAGAAGAGTGACAAAGCAAATATATGAAGCGAATGTTAGTGGAATATCGGGAAGGGGAAGACCTCGTCGAACATGCTTGGACCAGATCGGAGATGTTCTACAAAATGGTCAAGTGAGGAGTACCCTTAACCGACGAGCGTGTATGAGGAATGAGATGCGAGTGAATGAGGCGAAAGGAGTATGTCAGGATAGTAGTAAATAGGAAACCGTCAACCTCTTGTGGAAGTAGGCGTGACTTTATGTATGTATGTATGTTACTGAAATAATATTGTCTCTACCATATGGCTTATAGTAATAAGTCTAACGTGTTTTAGCTTATTGGTTACCTTTAAATATTTAAAACTGATAAATTCTTTTCTAAGCTTAGTCACTATACAAATAAGACATGGCAAATATCTTTTTTTAATTATCTTTACTTGAACACGGTTTTGAAGGGGCAATTGGGCGATAAGTCACATTACTTCTAGACTATATTGTAACATTTCTAACATATTATCATCATCATTATTAACCGAAATACGTCCACTGTTGAACAAAGGCCTCCCCCTTTTAGAAGGGTGGGGGGTGGCATAATCCCCAGACTTGGCAAGCGGCTTGGAGATCGCAGTGTTGGTGGTCAAGTTACAGAAGACGCTGCTGCCCATCTTCTGGATTTTCCCTTAGTCGCCTCTTACGACACCCAAGGGAGGAAAGGGGGTGGTCAATTCTAGGCCGGGTACCACACGGCACTCTAGGCTGGATATCACACGGCACTAACATATTATACACAAAATAAACTCTTTAGAAGTCTTTGTTCATCAGTCCTTCGGCTGATGATGAATTAATGAAGATTAAACACGATAGCTGGACGACTGGATGGCTCTGAGACGTGGTCGCTAACGGTTGGCCTTTTAGAGAGGCTCAGAGTCACTCAACGAGCTATGGAGAGAGCTATGCTCGGAGTTTCTTTGCGCGACAGGATCCGGAATACGGAAATTCGCCAAAGAACTAGGGTCACCGACATAGCTCAAAGCATATGCAAGTTGAAGTGGCAATGGGCAGGCCATATCGCTCGAAGAACTGACAACCGCTGGGGAAGAAAGGTTCTCGAGCGGCGACCACGAACCGGAAGACGCAGCGTTGGCAGGCCTCCCACCAGGTGGACCGACGATATCGTCAGAGTTGCGGGCAACCGGTGGATGCAAACGGCAAGTTGTCGTTCATTATGGCGTTCTAAGGGGGAGGCCTTTGTCCAGCAGTGGACGTCTTCCGGCTGATGATGATGAAACACGATAGAAATTGAATATATTAGTCGAAGTCGTCCAAATAGAAATAAAATATCATCAAACTAGTTTAAAAGTCAAATATTTGTTTCAAGAAGTGATTGAACTCGCATCCCTGTATGTAAATAGGCAATCGTTCTTACAATATGCTAAATACTTATTTCATCTAATCAAGCTAATCTATTAACATATTAGTCCTAATTTATTCGCATACACTCTCAAGCACACACACATTCACTCAAGTCACTGTTTTCGTTTACGTATTAGTAAAGATAGATACTTTTTGTTTATGAAAGAGCTGAGTCTCCTAATACAGGCATCGTATGCTTTAAAGAAGGCTTCAATCTCAAACATGATGTACCTATAACATGATTATCAAAAACTATTTTATGTATGTTTTATTTAAGTACGTTAAGTAAGTTAAGTAAAAATTTACGTTTGATCAGAATTTGAGAACTAAATTGGCTGGTAAAAAGGATGTAATTATTTTTTATTTCTTCCCCTTTATACATTGTACTTTATTTTAAACAATGTAAACGAAAATATTGCAATAGCTAAATAAATAATAACAACATACCTATCAAACTTCCGAGAAACAAAATATCAGTTAAATTAAAGTAAAATTGTTTTGTTCTGGAATGTTTAATTCAACGATAACAACCTATCGCAGCAGATATAACAACTACTGTAAACACAAATAATTCCATTCAATTAGACTTATTTTGTTTAAGAGTATGTTTGATAAGATTAATGAGTCATTTCCTTACTATTGTTCAAAATAAAAGAACTTATAATAATCATCTCTTTGACCGAATTTTGGTTACGAAGGCCTGTCTCAGCTGAGACTAGTTAACTACGCGGGAGATATTATAGTGCACAAGTATGCGCGCAAACACAGGTGCACTCTCTATTCCCTTACTCTCACAGTGCGATGGGACGGTAGACCGGCACGACCGGAGAGAGATCAGGCGCAGGACCAACGGCTTAACGTGCTTTCCAAAGCAGTTCTTATAACTTTAATTTGAATTAATACTTCAGAAAAACTTAGAAGGGCGTTTATTAGAACCACACTACACCACATAACCGCACTAAATACAGTAGCCTAACCATGAGATTAAGTAAAACATAAACACGCCTGTATTCTCTGATGGGGTAGGCAGAGGTGTATCCACAACACCAACACTTCACCCACACTCGTTATAGGTCCCAATGTAATCGGGGCCGAGCCTATTGCCATCAATCGGGCACAAATCCAGACTATATGCTGCTACTAAAAATTACCAAATGTAAAAACCCAATAACACTACCCAACCCGGGATTCGAACTTAGGACCTCATGCTCAGCAGTCACGCTTAAAGACAACTAGACGAACGTGGCAGTCACTAACTTTCATGTTGATATTATTAGCAGAAGTATCAACAGAATGCGCCTTTGTGCAATCATTACAATGGTACATGCATTTAGTGATGCCTTTATGGTCACTGCATGCTCTATTTACCATGGAACCAATTGGCTCTGGCCATATGTATTCACGAATTTTGGGGAAATGAAATGGTATGTTAACGTTACTCCTAAAGGATCTAAAATAATTTAAAAAAATACCATACTGAGTTAGAATTCATATAATAATACTAGCGAACCCCGCAGACCCCGTCGTCCTGCTCAGAAATGCAGCGCCACCCACCGAATACAATTGTGTTTTCAAACCATTTAAAAACCCATTGAAATATACACATTTAATTCAGGAGGAGTTAGGTGACAAAAACATGTTCAGAAGAATTATAAATACATTAAGATATATCATTTAGGTTATATTATAGTTCTCATATTTCTATTTCAGTGACTCATCGTTCTTTAATTTCTTTTCAGAAAGGATTCTTTATCTCATACCTAAGTTTAGTTTTAAAAGGCTTCTGCTTTAGGTCTAAATAAACCTTATTAATATAATTAATGACCTGAATGATTTGCACTCGTGCAGTGCCCAACGCCTTTTCTCGTACATAAGCACAAGCTGTTACCACGCCACCTCCCACTTCCACTAAACCTCTTTGGTTGACATCAATCCTTTAATATCCATTATCAGAATCCCTTGCAGATAAAATAAATCAAATTGACATGTTTGATGACAAATTATCTGTAACCATCCCGTGAGACAAAATATACGTACGTACTTTAAGTATCAAAATAGAATGTTTCTGGTATAATCCCAACATAACTAAACTTTGAGAAGTTTTGAGGACATATAGACCAAGATAAACCGTACATGTCATCATTTTGTGCTTCATATATAGTTTTACTTTTTGGGTAATAGTCATCATCAGACGGAAGACGCCCACTGATAAAAAAAAGCCTCCCCCTTAGATCGCAGCAATGAACGACAACTTACCATTTGCAATCCGACGGTTCCCAGCAACTCTGACAAATAGTCACTTTTACGTTAATCCGTTGTTAGTTGTTACAGCTTTTTACAAAACTGTCAAATGGCAAGATTATGCCTTGAATAAGCTGCTGTCAAATAATCTGGCAATTGAACATGCCCATTATAGTTTATTTTGATACGTATAAATGGGGCTAATAGATAAAAGTATTTGCTAAATGGAATGTGACCAGATATGTCAGTCTTAAGTGCTTTTATCGAGTCTGTAAGCGCCTATATCTTAGTCACCGGAGATCATTGATTGATGTAAGATCAAAGTACCTACAGCTTTATGTCATCTTAGTATAGTCTATTACTATTATTACCCCAATAAATTAAATTGCAGAACGCCAAACATTAAAAATACTTTAGCACTTTCAATGAAATAATTACTAGTTTCATATTCTTTTTATAATTATAATGTTAGCAATACCTAAAAAGGTATGACGAGAATTCTAACTACTTCATTTAAAATATTAAATTGAATCCTGATTCCTCATAACACACGCTGTCAAGAGTCACAGAGTAGAAGCAATAAGTATGAATAGAATGCATCCGACATTCAAGAGTCCTTTCAATTCTCCAGGATGCTATGATTAAGAACAATTTAGCTGTGCATAAGTAGTCGCCACTTGCCACAGCCATACTCGATGCTGCAAGCCTATTATGCAAGATTACTGTACTGATAGCCGAGTGGTATGACCGTTGGACTGCAAAGTTCAAATCCCGGCACGCATCAATGTCTTTTTGAATTCAGTTGCTAATAACGGTGAAGGAAAACACCGTGAGGGAACCGGCACACCTGAGAGATTTTTCAATGGTGTGTTAAGTCATATTAGAGGTCTACAGGCGGCTTAAACTCTGACACCAGGTTGTTCGTCAACCATACGATGAGAAAGAATCATGCAAGATTCACGAGGCGAAATGAAATGATTCAGCTAGCAAAGTCCTACAGATTCCAGAATTCACAGATAACACTTAGTGATAATGTCAAAATGACTATCGGAGATAAATACATGTATGATTTTATCGATACCACAGTATCATCCGATGTGGATGATCAAATTAACGTTAAATAGGTATAATTAGGTAATATAAGTTTTTTTTTAATTATGTTGGTTAGGATTTAATATTTTTAAATTCCAACCTATAGCCTAATCTTAAATATCATAATATCATTCGAGGCAAAGGTTTCCTCTAGGGAGGTGTCTATGGTTTTCGAATACGCTTTTGAAGACATTAGGAGGCAAATCTCATATCAATTAATCAACCCTACCCAAACGAACATTTGAGATGAAACCATGACCTTACGCAAGGTATGTTCCTTGTGTGCGAACACGATAGATACATATATATTCAAGTGATGGAAGTCATGAAAGAAAAAAAGAATTTATTTACCAGAAAAACTGAAAATCGTAAAACCAAAAGTACAATAATTCAAGTGGTGTATTGAGCTGAAAATTAATTAAGTAACATAAGAAAAGTATACTAGAAATACATTTCTTGATAGGTACCTATACACAATACCACCAGAAGTTCTATAACTAACGAAAACCTAGTACTAAATTGTTCCCGATCTATTAAGTGGTTTACAAACAAAGCTATACAAATAGAGCAGCATAGAACACAGACTAATCTGGAAGCTTCATCACTTCATCCTTCGCAATTCTGTCAATTAAATAATCCTGAGATACGAATTGCCTGTCCATGACCTCTGCTACTGTGGCTATATAAGAAGGCGTCTGTACCCGAAGCTGCCAGTGTATCTCTGACTACCGTCCAAGCACGAGAGGCATAAACGACTTAATTTTTTTACCAAATATTTTATTAATCAAAATGTTTAGATTCTTGATTCTTTCGTGTGTTGCGGTGGCGTTGGCTCACTCTCATGAAGGGGCTTGCCCAGAGGCTAAGGCGGTTGAGAACTTCAACCTGACTGCTGTAAGTATATAACTTATTTACTATTTATTCCACTTACTCATGACATAATTTTGGGAATGCGGACTCAAACGGAGCTCTTATTTTTGTTGGAGACGCAGGCAGGTTGCAAGTCAGCCGGCTTTTTTTAATTTTTTAATAGCCTATATTGTGTCCCACTGCTGGGCAAAGTCAGCCGGCTACGAAAAACTATTATTTTAACTTGATCCAAGAGGTATATTTCTGTAATTCGGAAATAAAGTGCCGATGTATTGTTAGAATTTCTCTTCATTTGTATGACATTTTATACCTAAACTTTTAAAAGTAGTTAAAATTTCGTGTTTCTCTCATCAATCGTTACGAGTATTATTAAATAACGACAAGCCTTGATATGTTAAACTTATCTATATTTCTGATAAATTGTGTAACCGATATGTTGGAAAGGTTTACTTTTCCAGAATTCTCAATTATTTAATCCATGTTTTTCGTATTTGGCTTTTTTTTGTAGTATTTATCAACGTCACTATCTTTGCAGTCAAAACTAACATGATGATAAATAATTATTTCTTTAGTTATATACTTTCATAAAAGTAGGTATATGTAAGCTATCGTGTCATTTTACGTGTTGGTGTTTTAATTAGTGACACACTCCTATCAGGAAGTTCAAATTCCAAAATGGTAGTGATGGCTATCAATTCGATGACATGAGAGTACTGTCAGGAGCAAAAAAAATATGCAATAGTTGTCAATTGAACAGTTATTGAATTCTTAATAACATGTTTGCATATATTTTTGTAAATTGTTTTTTTATCAATATCTCAAAAACGGTACTCGTTTAAAACCTAGTATTAATTTGATCTACAAAAAAATGTGTTATACGACACAAAAACAAACTTTTTCAGTGTAGTCATATAGTTATGGATCAATTTTGGTTTTTTTATTTTGCCTGTAAAACTGTTTTTTTGCACTTGCTCGTTTATTCTGCGGGGGCAGCGTTTTATTATCTGTTTTATCACACCTATTCACGAGTAATAAATTCTGCAGTGGTAAACAATTTCCCACTATAATTTTTCCAATGGCAATACATTTGTTATAGAGGGCGTGCCTATTACTATTTTAGCCACTAGGTTTTTAATCCCTGATTAAATTGGGTTTGGTGTTAATTCTCTCTTGACTTAACATAGTGTCATAAACAGCACCAGACTCTCCCTATCTAGCCTTATGTTATTTACTGATATATACTTAGCTACTAGTTTTATTCAGCCCGCGGTGTTGCTTCTGTCGTCTTTCTAACAGAAAATGTAATTTTTAGATTCATGGCAACCCGTGCCTTTTCCAACCCATAAGTAACCTCACGTTTATCCGTTGCTACTTTAGAGTGTGAAAGTATGTAAAAAACTATTTAACTCCTCGCATTTAAAATGTTGGATAGGCATATTTTTTGCACTTGACTGTACAGTACAATTAGCATTTAGATTTTCATCATTTTATTGGTAAGAGCATATCGATGTTTTTCGGAATTGTCTGTTGCGTTTTCTTTTCTCTGTATCTATGTATAATCATCGATATTTTACAAAAATACAACACCGAATAACCCCCGAAGTCTGAACACTCACATTTTGCAGCTCATAATTGTTATAGTCCCATGGAATAGGCGCGTGGGTCCATGTAACAGCATGGATTCATAAATCTTTCTTATGTTGACCGGCTTTAGTTTTGCAAAATGTCATAAATTTATTACATGGTAAAACTGATTCAGAAGATTTCAGTTTTTGATATCTTATCAGAATGGAAAGTAACACTAAGATTCGGGTCAAAATGCTTTAAAATTAAGACAAGTTACGTCTCATAGTTTTTATACCTATTTAAGGGCCAAATTTTTATGCTTGTCATATATACCTACCTAGTTTGCAGTGACTTTTTACCTGTATTCTAAACATACTTAAAGTAGTTTTTGCATCGTTTTTTATTGCCTAGCTTAAGCCTATCTTTATATTAAAAACTACTTATCAACACAGGACACGACACAATGAATTTAATGTGTGTAAATCCTATAAAAGAATAAAAAACTTCACAAAAACGTTTACACAATTTTAATTAGAATGACAATGATTTGACCTTCAAACGTCTTTGATATTGTATGTTAATACATAATAGCATCAGTTGTCACGTGCTATTTTTTGGACGATTGTGTTAGCGGTCTAAATATATCCTGTGTGTACGTACTTCTAGGCGGTGCTAAAAAACGGTTGTCATGTAGAAAAAACTCGTAAGCCCTGCTTATTTTTTTTAGGTAGGTTTTAGTGGGGTCTTCTTTTCATCGTATGGTTGTTAAACAACCTGGTGTAAAAGTTTATACCGCCTAGCCTGTAGGCCTCTGACATGGCTTTACACACCGTTGAAAATCTCTTAGGTGTGCCGGTTTCCTCACGATGTTTTCCTTCGCCGTTTTTAGCAACTGATAATTAATTTGTTTTTACTTTTAGTTACAGTGGAAGAAATCATCATATACCTACGTAATCAACTAAGTTTATTATAAGTACTTTAAAAATCCCATAATGAAAAAAAGAATAAAAATTCTTGTCTGCTTCAGTCAGAATTAAAGCCGCACTACTTAGGCTTCGCCTGTCATTACGTTGCCATATCGGATGAAATGACGGTGTTCTATACGTACACCTCTGCGTAGGCATAGTTGTATCTATATTAGACCCTCACCTCACTCTATCTCTACGCCTCTCTACGCCTGTTCCCCAAAAAGGTAGCTCTTCTGGTCACAAGCTTAATTATACAAGAATAGATGTTGAGATTAGCCAATGGCAAGATCGTAACGTGGCGGACTTGATGACCCCATTGGCGCAGTGGCTAAGCAATTGGACTGCTGCGCATAGGGTTTGGGTTTCCCGCACGGGACGAAAAATGTTTGTCCTGAGTCTGGGCGTTTGTGTATGTGATATTACATGTTTGTGAAACGCACCCACGATATAGGAGAAATCCCTTGTATTGGGCAACGTTTTTTATCAAATTAATTAATTACCAGGGTACGCTGGATGTCCTCTACTTGCACACTAGTGTACACCATTCTTTCAAACCTGCCTGTAGCTCTTCTACGTATATATATGTACCTCATATAGTAATGTTTTGTTTTCATGTTTTGAGCGTAAGCCAATAAACTTTATAAGCTTCAACACCTCGCAGTCGATAAGCTTCGCAATCTCGTTGATAAGAACAACCATACTTTAATATTACTGATAAAATAGATTATAGCTGAAAGGTTCAAAGCCTATAATATAACATCACGCCTGTATTTCTCGGAGGTGTAGGCAGAGGTGTACCAGCTACCTATGTTATAGGTGTGATAGAGGGCGAGCCAATTGCCACTAACTGGGCGCAAATCTACACTCCCTGCTGCAAAAAGCCAATAACACTTTTGCCAGACCCGGAACTCAAACCCAGGACCTCATGCTCAGCAGTCGCCTTTACCAACCACTTGATCAACGAGACAGTCAGAGCCATTTGTATCTACAAATTACAAACCAATAGCTAATAATTTGAAAATCTTTCTATCATTGGAACCTTGGACCGTTGCTTACATACGAAATATACGTATATGTTTTTTACATATACGGACATAAACTTAGAATGTGTCACTCTCTTTTTATGTTTCATCTGTCTATAGTTCAATTACTATACTCGATTCTACAGATGAAAACGCTGATAAAAGTAACGCAGATGATTACAAAAATCCCCGTAATTATCAGTTAAATGAGCACAAATACGACGTAGATTCAAGTTCAAGGTCAACAACAACTAAACTATTAAACCTTGATTAAACTAATTCTCCGATAAACGGCGATCAATAATGTGGATGCGGTCCTGACTGATCGGTGGAATTATTTGAGTTAGATTGATTTGTTAGCTCACCTAACGATCCGTGAAGGACGGTCATGGAGCAAGGCTGGTACCGCTATGAGATAATGATTACCGTAGTAGGTACTGCTTTGAAGTTCTAGATTGTTTTACTAATTAATTTCTTTAAGCTTTATGGTCGTAAGTCTTTGTTAGTCTGAACTCATTGTTGTACAACTAGGTACTACTAAGCTCTTAATTATACGCTATTTCTAGGTTTGATTTAGTTTTTTTTATAGAACATTCCCAGTACTTACCTGCCAAGCTCGGGTTTGGAGTTGTGCTTGATAAATGACAACTGGTCCTGTTTTTTCACTTGATTTTATTTACATCATAACTGGCGAAATTTGGGTGTAATGCACAGTGCACACCTCTGCCTACCATTTCGGGGAATACAGGCGTGATGTTATGTTTACTTTTATTATACAAAAAACAAACATCTAGACCAGAAAAAATATTAGGAGGGATCTAAAACGAAACCAATAAGGTCATCGATTTGTTAGTAGCATGCAATAATAAACTTTTTTTTCTTTTCCAGTACCAAGGCGTATGGTATGAAATTTCCAAGATCCCAATCCCATCGGAAGGCAAGGGTCAGTGCTCCCAGGCGGAGTACACCCTCGTTGGAGACGAGGTCAAGCTGAAGAACAGTCACGTGATCGACGATGAGCAGAAATACATCGAAGGTGTTGCCAAGTTCGCTGAAGATGCTCAGAACAGCGCCAAGTTTGTCGTCACCTTCCAGTTCGGAGGTACGTCAAAAAGTTTATTAATTTTCTTTTGTAGACATAGTAAAGGACTTTAAAAATATTAGAAGTTTTCAATTATCTTTTAGTGTGTTTGCCATGGTGACATGGGGGTTAGAATGCGGTGGGTTCTAAGTTTAGCAAGGTTTTTAATTCTCAGAATTGTTTGAAAATCTTTATATAGAACCAAAGGTAATCAGTGTCATTATTTATTTTAAAAAAATAAGTCATTGATGACTTCGGTTTTATCTAAACACAGATTAAGATTGTCTACGTAGATTAGTCGTTGAATTGGAGACCGTTCTTTAGATGTGTCTCTGAAAACATTTTAAGCTGGAGGTCCTATGACTGAATACGCCAAAGCGCTTTGGTATGCTATACCTTTCAATTAGTAAGCAAGTCTTCGTCGAACAAAATTCCGTCAAGAGGACATTATTAACAAATTAACAGCACCTGACACTGAATTATCAGCTTATAGTCGGTTATCAACGATGAACATTACACAATAGTAATCAAGAAGAATCACTGTACGTGCTTCTGGTAATCGGATTAATGATAGTGTTATCTAGAGTAATTTTAATTAGGTAGGTATTTCCTATTTTACTTAGTCCAGCGGTTTTGTGCACCAACAGCAGCACAAATTTAAAAAAGCGACGCCCTACACTCGGAAATTCTCCTGTATCGTGGGTGCGTTCCACAAACATGAAATATCACATACACAAACAGCCAGACTCGGGACAAACATCTGCGGCTCGCTAAATTTTTCCAAACCCGGAAATCAAACCCGGAACCCGTAGCGCAGCAGTCCAATCGCTTAGCCACTGCGCCAGTCAGACTACGTCAGGGATACCCATGAAGGTGTATTTTTTCATTTTCATGATTATTGTATCATTTTAGCAAGTTGCCTATACTTACTTACTTACTCCCTTGACTCAGCTTCTTCTAATCGTATGGTTGATGAACAATCTAATCTAAGAAGAGAGAGAGAGAGAATTTAAACCGCCTATAGGCCTCTCACATGGCTTTACACATCGTTAAAAAATCTCACAGTTGTGCCCGTTTCCTCAAGATGTTTTCCTTCACCGTTTTAGCAACTGAAATCAAATTTATAGTACGCTCGTGCCGGTTTGAACTTGTGACCTTGACAGTCCAATGGTCATACCACTCGGCTATCAGTGCTTAATTATGTGCTTATTATATCATTTTAGCAAGTTGTCTATGCTTTCTTATTTATTCCGTTGACTCAGCTATCCAAAGTTGATCTTGGCCTCCGATACGAGAGTTCTCCATCTATTTCGGTCCTTCGTCATACCTCGCCAGTTGTTAGCTATGCTAAGCTTAAATTCAAACAGTTAAAGCAGATTTGGAAAATGATAGAAACGAGCGAGATTCAAACCTGCGACCTTCGCCGATCCGTTAGCCGTCAAAGAACGGACTAAACCTTATTACGATCCAATCAGTTTGCCATTCTTAGGATCTTCTTTAATTTGTGCGGCCTGCTAAATGCACACTCTTTACCACCAGTCGAAACTCTCTCAAAGAAGGACATTAAAATTATTTAATGAAGTTAACATAACTTTACAGCAACGGGTAGGCAAAGATGCACATAATTAGTACACCCACATTTCGCCAGTTATGTTATAGGTCCCAATCCCAATGTATTAGGGGCTAACCTATTGCCATTAAACGGGCCAAAATTCAGACTCCCTGCTGCTACTGAGTATTGCCTAATGGAGAAACCCAGAATTTCGATTCGCTCAGTAGTCACGCCTAGCGACCACTAGACCAACAACCATATGCACGCATGCACTAAAAGGCAGGTTTATCAATGATTTATTTATGCCAATGATGTTAACTATGCCCATTATCATTTTATTATGTTTATGTCCACAGACTACACCTCAAACTCTCCCCTGAAGGTCCTGTCGACTGACTACAACAACTACGCTATCGCCTACAACTGCAAGTTCGATGACAAGACTAACTCTCACAAGGGTACGTATTACAACATGTTACATACAATTATACCTCTTCTTCTTCTTATCTTATGGTGGATGAACAACCTGGTGTCAGAGTTTAAACCATCTGTAGGCCTCCGACATGTCTTTACACACCGTCAAAAAAGCTTCTCAGGTGTGCCGGTTTACTCACGATGTTTTCCTTTACCGTTTTTAGCAACTGATTATTAATTTATATTACGCACATGAATTCGAAAAGACATTGGGCGTGCCGGGGTTTGAACTTGCAACCTTTGACTTGGTAGGCCAACGGTCATACCACTCGGCTATAATTGCAAAACATACCTTCGATACTTAAAAGGTATGGTAGTTTTTCTAAATCAAGGGGGTTAAAGATATTTGGAAAAGAAGCAACTGGCAGAATCATCCTCTGTCTTTTTGGCCTTTACACCATTCCATTCATACCTATATACTAATAATTAAATTACGACTTTAACGTTGTTTAATGACCTTTCACATACAAACTGTTGTACCGATTTTGTTAGACCTATGTTGAAAAACCGATACCTATGATCATAAACATAGTAATAGAACCTGTAAGATAGGTTATACATTGGGACAGGACATTTTTATAACAGGTCTTTTTATATAAAAAATCGGAGTATACTTCTTACTATAATTATGATATCTAAATTTCAAGTAAAACTATATCTATAAGAATAAAGAATAATGCAAAGGGATGGTATTTCTTTTCTGATTAGGTGTTCTGAAAAATTGTCTTTCGAAGAAACCTCGTCAGTATGCACGGTAAGAATGAGATTAGCAGTTTATTGAAAGGTATTACCACATATCTGATATATGATAGACACCAGTATAAGATGGCCTACTTTTCGGAAAAACTGTTATAATGAAATCTAAAATGAAACGTCCATATCTGCGGTTTATCTCGTCATAAAATCAAACATATGATGGAAATGTCGTTGATATTCTTCATTCTTATCAGAATTCTTCAAAGCACGTTGCTTTACACGTTCAACCAAGCAGATAATACTATCAAAATCATTGACGTACATTAATTCCTAGTGAGACTTTTCTAGATAACATTCTTTATATGTATGTTATATGTATTATTATGTTCGTCTGCTATCTTTGGAGGCCTAAAATTGAGGAAAATTGACGATATTACATAGGTATTTTAAAAGCGAAAATAATGTTTTTTTTTTTCATTTTAGTTGGACATTATTAAGATCATGCATTCCTATTAGGTTTTTTATACGTTTTCTTTACTTAACCTCTAATATGTTATGAGAGGTCAAATAAGAAAAAAAGTATTCATTAAAAGATCAATAATTTTACCGATTTCAATAACTAAATTCCTGGACATCTGCCCTCTTACTTATAAAAGATGCTAAAATGTGTTTTAACTTAACTACTTATCTATTACAGACTTATCTATTGTCATCTGTATTCTTTGACATGTAAACGACAGTGACAGGTATAATTAAACCAATTGTTCAACAGACAATTTTTATAAGTAAAGTATATATGCGTATAAAATCGGCAGATTAATTATAATGAATCTAATCAAATTTTTGAAAATAAAATACTAGGTACAATATTCTTTATTGCCCACCGTTACACAGAATTTAAACAAGATTGTTAAATTATTTCGACTGGCCTGTTGGTCTAGTGGTTAGTGGCCCTGACTGCTAAACCGGAGGTCGTGGGTTCGATTCCCACCCAGGACAAATCTTTGTGTGATGAGCATAATGATTTGTTCTGTGAATGGGTGTTATTTATCTATATTATGTATGTATTTAAAAATATTTAGGTATGTTTATCAGTTGTCTAGTTGCCATAATACAGGCTCTGCCTAGTTTGGGATCTGATGACCGTGTGTGAGTTGTCCCAAGATATTATTATTATATCACAGAGTAGGTACTTGGTGTTATCGGTATAAGCGATCTTTTCCAGACAACCCTAGGATGGAGTAGAGTGATTAAAATAAATTGGTACAGCCGCCTTACCATAAATACAACCACGGAAAATGCTTGTTGGCATTTCCGTTGTGGAAGCGAGACGCCGCTACCTGCAATGTAGTACGCTTGCTATCTCGTTGAGGAGCTCGTAACTACGTGGCTAACGCGCAGATCAGTCGATTTGCGAGGTTAAGCCGTGCTCGCCACGGTCAGTCTTGTGATGGGTGACCGTTTTCACATGTCGAGACCCCTCCGTGTTTTGGAAGGCACGTAAAGCCGTTAATCCTGCGCCTGATCTCTCCCGATCGTGTCGGTCTACCGTCCCATCGGACTATGAGAGTGAGGGAATAGGGAGTGCACCTGTGTTTGCGCGCATACTTGTGCACTATAATAAATATCTCGTTGGTTGGCTAGTCTCAGATGAGATCGGCCGCAGAACATTATTATCTCGTTTCTACAATGGAAATTGTTCTGCTTCAAGAGTTCATGATAGGCAGGTGTAGTCTGTGGTGCGAATAATCAATAGACACAAAAGTTTCTAATCTGTTAATAGGTAAATTACCTACGTTAATTAAGTTTGTAACCTGGTACTGATAAAGGCCATCATAATTGATATCAATCCGTTTATTAGGTCACGTACTGAAGGCGCGACATTTTTATCGTTGTCGGTGTTAAACCGAGTTTATATCGTTTGTAAATTATCATTGAAATTGCTGATTTTCTCAGTCAAGTTTTTTTTTTGGGATTTTCAATTTTTAGGTATCATTGCAGACCTGTTTGTATGCCTGACCTCTGGTTATTCCTTTTGGGAAAATAGGCATGATTATAATTATACATAATTAGATTGATTAATCATTTCAATAGTACCTACTACTTAAAGCAATTTCGTCTTAATTGTGTCGAAAGGCAGAGATACTGCAATCGGAAATTGAATATAATCCGTATGTCCGATTAAGAGAATATTTTGAGATATATTTTCCTTCGCAGGCACCATATTTCAATCGACACCTAAAAACTGTTTTTTGAAGCCCCTGCTGTAATTTTTCACCTTGCGAAATACTCCACTCTTAAAATAACTAGTATTAACGAAACTTATTCTTTTCACAGAACAAGCCTGGATTCTATCAAGGACCAAGACTTTGGAGGGAGAAGCCAAGACCGCCGTCGATGCTTTCCTCAAGGACAACGCCAACTTGATCGATACCTCTAAACTGGTCCACACTGACTTCTCAGAGGAAGCCTGCAAGTTCTCCTCATCCAGCGTGATGACTGAACAGACAGCCAAGCCTTAAATATAAATATAGAACAGAAACTAGGAGTATAATATGATCATCAACCAAACCTTACTCTCGACAATTGTTCTAATAGCCATTGGATTTTGAAATCTATTTCGTGCGTAGTAGAACATAATTTTATTTGTAGCTAAGTACTTGAGAATTTTAGAATTTATTTTTATAGAACTCTCGTTGCGAAAAAGGTTTATTTCATCAACTTTATCATTGACGTCAAATTGTAACACAACAGCGTTCCATTTTTGAAATTGTGACGTTTAGGTGAATGTTTTTTCAGGTTTATCTTTTGTTTTTAAGAGCTACAACCTTGTTTTTGCCGGTAATCGTGTCGCTAGTACAGCTATTTCTTTATTGTAATTGCAGTTAGTTCCAAATTTTACCACCGGCACAGATAAGTGCGTCGGAAAATCAGATGTAGAAGCAATAGACACTTGAACGACATTTTACAGTGTGACGTCGACTTAGTTAAGTTTTACAGTATTTAGTAAAAACAAGAGTGTACTAAAATATAAGACTTTTGGTTTTTTCAACTTCTCAAATCATACTCATAGGCATAAAAAATTTCATCTCGTTGTAATTAAAATTCACAAAGTCATGCTTTCTTTCTTACTGAAGTGACGTCATTGTATAACTATGTTACAATTTGACGTAAAAATTGAATATATTCTTCAAAACTATTCACTCTGTAATGGTGTCATTACTAATGCTTACCATTAACATTATATTCTTTATCTGATAACTAAAACGCTGATAGTAAAGAGCCTAGCGCTTGTGATAAACATAGTTACGCACTGATGGTGTTTAGTGTATATGACTATTTATTGGATAATAAATTTTTCTATATAATCTTTTGTATGTTTTTTATCTTCATTGTTTTATAATCCTTTCGCAGCCACTTTCTCGCTGTAAAAAGCTTTCACATTATAGATGCTAATGAAATTATGAAGCTCAAGGTTTTACGAAGAACACTGCCACTCTCAATTCTACGATAGCGTCATTAGATAAAATAACATAATTTCATTATACGTAATTGATCTTACAAGATAATAACGATAAATATTTAAGTTTTTTAAATCATCACCGATACACGAATTTTCTACAGAGACATGGATCTGCCATACTAATTCCTTGTGTTATCGGTGCGATTTATAGAGACAAATATATCAATATCAGTAAGTATACCACAAGGTACCTAGTTCGCTGATATTGCCTCAATCCCATCTTGTCATCATCTTACGTGATCCACTACCAAATCATTTGTATGATTCTGATTCTGAACTGTGCCTACCACGAGGCATACAAGTAAAAAATCTTTCTGGAAAAGTCGCAGACATTAGCCAGTTGTTTGTTCATTTATGGTACCTTCATTATCAGGGCCTGCGGTGAATCAGTGCTTTAGAATTTTGATTAATCTATACGGATTAGATTAGCACGTTCATCAGTCATGTACTCAAATTAGGCAGAAAATTGTTCACCATTTTGATGAATAAAGCAGTCATACTATGCTTCTAATGCTTATAATAATATGTTAATGTTTACCTTCTGATGTTTTTAAAGGAGTTTTTTTCCGTATGAAGAGTACTAAGATTGTCCTATCTGATGTTAACATGACAGATCCTTAACAAGCACTGCCTCTGCACCATGATCTCTTAAAGCAGGACAGTTTACGTTGTGGAAGCGAGACGCCGCATAACACTACACGTAACAGTGTCTCGCGTCCTCATCTTAAACTTTCCTGCTTTGAGGCTCCTTTGAGGGTAAAAACCAAGATTCAGTTTCGGTAGTAGTCAAAATTAAAATTACGCATCCTTTTACGTTGACTAGGCGATATGGCCATTGAATGTTTATACGATGTCATAATCAATGAGTCAATTTACAATGTAGACGTGTTATAATATTGTCAATACATGACTTGATTGGTGTATAGATAAAAGAATTATCTTTTACAATTTGGACCAATATTGGCGTTTCAGTCGGATTAGATTTTGTTCCGGGTTCTGTCAGTAATTTCAATTCATATCAGTTGCCTTTAACTCTTCAATCAGGACGTCTTCTTTTGTGGAAGCGAGACTACACTAAAAAAATAATAACGTTTCCTGCTTCGGAAGGCGCGTTAACCCGTTGGTCCTGGGCACATCCCCTGGGAGACGGTAAATAGGTTTTACCTGAACCCCACTGCCTGTGTGGTGTTGGGCCAGTATACCTAGCATTTCTCCATGTCATCCCGTTGGGTGTCGCAGGAGGTGACTAAGGGAAAATGCAGAAGATGGGCTGCAGCTTGTGTAACTTTACCCCTAATACTGCGATCCCCAAGCCGCTTGCCAAGCGTGGGGATTATGGCAACACTGCGGTGTACTACGGACATTCTGCGGAAAATGTTCTGCTTTAAAAATCAGCAGTTGATGAACATATTTGAATAATACAAGCGTGATTGTAATACTTATTTATGTAAGCTTCATTAATGCAAGACTTTAGATTGAGCACATAATCGTATCACGTACTCGTATATCGCTCGTAGTGCTATTTCCTGTAAACGTATCTATAAAACAAACTAATCTAATATACTGGTTTAAACAACAGATAAGCGATTATCAGCTTAGCAACGGATGTGACAAATATTTGGATTTGTAATGTCTTGAAAAGTTTTACCTTGGACACATACGAACGTCAAAAACTGATATTTTGTTGTGCACTTTTACTGTCCTTATTAATAAAATCTCTCAATAACTCAAAGGTTTGCTTGTAGAGACCTCAATTTTGAGTTGAGCTCGCCTCTCATCGAATGTAATGTGTATCTTTATGTATTTTATTGTGTGCAATAAAGAATTAAGAACGTCTAGACACGTATATACCGGTAATCCCCAAGGATAAGTTACAGGTGTTTTGGTTTTAGAAGTCTATATTACATGTAGCTCATCATCAATTAAATTATGAGATAAAGTGACGAATCTATATCCATTTTTCGAGCCCACACTGAGCTCGTTGTCTCTTTTGCGCTGGCTTTCCCGCTGATGTTAGAAATCTATATTTATTTTAATTTATCCCCCACAGAGAATTGTAGATAATATTCTTATAAATCTAAAAAATAACAGCGTTTAGTACAAAGCAAATGGCGCATTGTGAGAAAGTAGAAATCAAAATACATCAAACGTATTTTAAATAAATTTTATTATTAACAGTATTGTGGTTTTATTAATTTAGAACAGTGTAGCATATCAATATAATAGGTTTATTACCAAAAAACGGTGGTGAAGAAGTCAGTTTCAAGTTTATTTGTGTAAGAACAGCTTGCCTCGGAGAAGTCTTTGAAAACGAAGGACTGTCTGTGCGCAGCTAAGTCTGAATACTTTGATAAAGTGTTCTCTACCTTTTTCAGGAGCTCACCCTCAAGTCTTTCTTTGCTACGAGCCAGGACCCATGTGTGTACTGTAATAAAAAAGAGTTTTTTCTTTAACCATTTTAAAATATATTCGCAAAAGCTTTGTAATTCAAAATACGAATCAGTTTGTAGATAAAAATTGTTTTAATGTTAATGTAGCGCTTTCATTAGAATAAATGGGACAAGCATTGGTCACCTTGCTTGCTGATTATTTTAGAATGTTTATTCCAGGTGTGATCGAAAAGTGATCAGATTTTTAGGTGACAAATATTTTCATGATTCTTAATGGCTACTTTAATTTACTACGTGAATCTACTTTGTATTTAAGAAACGTACCGTAATGTTTGCGCTCCTTCTGCTTGAGGTACTTGCAAGTGTATGCGATAGCGTAACCTTCATAGTCTGTGGACAGGATCGAGAATGGGAACTGGAGTACTTTATCTGAAAACAACATTTAATCCTTATATATCCAAACGTAACATAGTCTGGGAGGTACTATTTCTCCGCGAATTTGACTAGATGTGCCTAGCGTTGTTTGCTTATCCTAAAGATCAAGTGTGGTTCGGTAAAAGAAATTTATCATACATTTTGAGGAATATAATAAAAAAATAGTAATAATTCCAGCTTGTAACTGTCCCAGGTAGGACAAAGTTTTTTTTACACAATTGGATAAATTAATTTAGTTGATAGGTTAATCATTTTAGATTTTAAAGAAGTAGAAATACCTACCACCAGCCTCATGACTCATGATGAACTGGGCATTGTTTCCAGCATCGAAGGTAGGGTCTACCCTCGCTTGGTACATCTTCTGAGTCCTGTTACCCTCCACTACTTCCACATAGGTCTCCTTGAAGGTGTACCCCATATTATCTTCTTGGAAGTCGAGGGTCGCACAGTCGTAAGTCTCCCGGCCATCGCTATTGTAGCTTGCTACATTATACCATAAACCTGAAAACTGAAACAGAACAGCTGTTAGATGAAGCTGTTGGTTGAGAAATTTAAGAAAATAGATAAAATGCGGCAGTAAAATAATTTTAAGGATCCCATTTAAGAACGTTTTAACATTTAGTTTGTATTTACAGTTCAACGTGAATAAGTCAACGAAAGCTATAATAGTAAATCATCAGCCGCAAGACGTTCACTGTTGAACAAAGGCCTCCCCTTTAGGAGAGGGGGGGGGGGGGGGGTTGCAAAAATCCCCTCGCCTGGCAAGCGGCTTGGGGATCGCAGTATTGGTGGTCGAGTTACAGAAGACGCTGCTGCCCATCTTCTGGATTTCCCCTTAGTCGCCTCTTATAGCACCCACGGCAGGAAAGAGGGTGGTCAATTCTAGGCCGGATACTAAAAGGCTAAGTAGTAGTATATAATTATGAAAAGTCCCCTAAGTATTTTGGTAGACGAATTTGGAAAAAAATTTGACGTTTTAAAAGTTAACATAGTAATTTTGGGCGCCTATCACGATGGCGGTAACACTATTGCAATCAAAACTTGAACTGATTTCATTGATTATTTGCATGATAACGACTGATTGCTATCAAATATTTTATCGAATGCCGTCTCGTTACTGTTTCTAACTCAATACTCGATATTATTCTAATTTATGTCAATTTACCATTCTGATTGATCTTTTTCTTGTATCTGTAGACTCATTCTGATAATTAGCATTATCAAGTCTGACGGTATTTAGAACTATGGCATCGGCACACTATGAAGTGTATATCAGCTTTGTTAAATTTATCTGATTTTCAATGCAATTTGATGTTAGTTCATTATCGACATTTAAAAGGTACCGCGTAAAAGATAATATTTATATATTATTATTATCAACAAAGTTAAAGTATAAATTTACCAAGTCCAGTTTTAGGTATCACTGATTATCATTAATAACGAAAAAGCTAATAATGATAAACCCAAAGCTATCATTAATCTTGGTTCACAATTTTGTTTGTGTACCAGAATTTACGTAGGAACTTGCGGTAAGCTAGATCTACCAATGTCTATAAAAACATAGAAGTGTCTTCAAATTGAGCCAAATCTGAACGAGCTTGAGCTTAAGTATGCAGTGTTCACTGATGCGTATGTAGGTGAGATTCTGGACTCTAAAAGCATAACGCCAAAAAAGTATCGTTTCTCCAAAAAGCAGAAATAATTATTCAAAAAAAAACTAGGCAATTTAGAACTCGAGAGAGACAACGGAAATGTCATGACCTTGAGTGAAGTACTTCTTACCATATTACGTATGCCTCTCATAACACAACGGACAGTCTACAAATGGAAACGGAGGCTCATTTTTCAACCATCATAATAATTTGAGAAAATTGACGAAGAATTCGAAGTTTCGAACAAGTTCTAGTTTAATGATTTCTATCACTTACGCAAATATTAGACATTGAAATAAAACTATTTTTCCGGATTTTATCGCGGTTTTAATTTGGTTTTTTGGTTCTGACGTTTCGAATCCTTTACAGCATGCATGGATTCGAAACGTCGGGACCTAAAAACCAAATTAAAACCGCGATAAAATCCAATATATATATAAATAGTTTTATTTTAAAGATCTGGTTTATTATATTCTGTAATATACCTTTGTGTAATCCAGGTTTTCCTGCAGCTTAACATTTGGACAATCTCCTGGCAAAGTGTAGTCAGCTGCCCAAACTCCAAGCAAACACCAGGATAGAATAAAAAACAACATTGTTAAACAACTGGTACGCCCGAGAATAAGATAAGGAATGAGACTGTCTCGTCCCACGCTGTAATTATCCAATGTGCTGACCCCCGTTGTAAAGACGTTTTATACTGAAATAGACATAAATGGACCACGTTTTGAGCTTGTTATGTGGACATCCTTTGGTCTGATTTATGGGTACGTTTATGTAATGTTTTGCGTTGTGGAATGGGATGGGCTGTTTGCATGTGACCTTTGATGGGCAATCACAGGGCAGAAATTAATTAATTATATACCTTGTAATAATAGGGTAGAAATGTCTTACCACCGAACTCAGAGACATTTAATGATTATTTAACTGTCACTAAGTAAAGTTTTTCTTAGTAAAATCTTTACTTAGTGACAGTTTAAGTTATCATTCAATGTCTCTGAGTTTGGCGGTTAGTGTGATAGGACAGCACTTGTTCAGTCAGTTCGGCGTCCATTCCTGACGACTTTTTGGGGATGTAACTGCAGTCTTCATTTTAACTATCGGTGATTGGTAGTACCTTATACTGCTGTACTCAAAAATTGGTGAGTATATACGCTAATGAAAAATAATGATTATTACTTCTGGATAAGGGCCCCACCACCTTATATGGTTATATGAGTTTAGAGAATCTTAAATTTTCTTCCAAAGTTCCAGTTACTTCAGAAAATATTAATAATTTTACTGACCGAAAGGAAAAAAAAAACAATTGTATACTCCGCCTTATGATAATAGGGTCAAACCCATCTTAATAATGTTCTCAGTAGATTACTGTTTCATGGAACAGGCAGGTTACAAAGAAAACAATTGAAGTATTACTAAGAACTAGACATGCAATTTTCAGAACAATATCCAAGAATTCTGAACTGCCACAGGAAAAGCTGCAAATTTTCTAAACAAGAACAAATTGATTTTTACTAAAGCTGTTGGTTTGTTGAGCTGACTAAAGCTAGGTTTGGTATTTTCAATATCAAAAGGAGAAACCAATTATTTTCCTCTTTTGGGGTTTATAAATGATAAATGATTTTATTTCTGCAAATAGGTTTTAAAAAACACTTTTACACATATTTTTTTATAAACTGGTTAGAATGATGGTGTCGGCGGATGGTGTAATTGTTTTTATTATTATAAAAGGCAGTGCCTTCCAAAATATATAGCTGTACTGTTTTCATCTTCTGTTTGGAACTACTCAGGACTAGATATCCATACTATACATTACAATTCTAAGCTGATGCGTACATTCAGGAGTTAGTTCAACTGTGATAAAAAAATTGTTTTGTCATAAGAGTCTAGTTCCAATTTGATTGTAAAAGTCATTTATGTTGCTGACAGATTTGCTGCTTGAATATAAACCCATATTTATTCTAGATGGCGGAAAAGTACCGGTTGTTATTAGTTGGCCTATTAGCAAGAGACAGACGCCAAAAGGTTGTGTGAATGTTCAAGGAATGCATACAAAAATTCTGTGGAGTAAGCCAATTATACTCTAGATTTTCGTCAGGTATTAATTAAGAGAAGCAGAGCAAAGCAATTTAGTGTTTTCTATAAATGTGTCGTGGAAAAACCTAAAAAACAGAAAAACAAATAAATGCTTCATTTGATTAACCTTTTATTATATTCATTGACATGTTCTGAGAAATTAATGTTATTGTGTTGATTACCGTAACTAAAACACCGTTTGAACTTTGCGATAACCTTTCATTTCAGTAAATAAATCAAAACAATGCTACAGTGTCATTCATTACTCTGTGAAGATTGGAAGACACAACAGTAATTATGTTAAAATCATTTATAATTTTAGTTGTATCTGTGTGTAGTGTGTTTGGGTATTTTACTTTGCCGGGAAAATGTCCTGAAAATGTCAAAGTGCAGGAAGAGTTCAGATTGGCTGATGTAAGTATGCCTTGAAATAACTTGACGTTTAATTGCAGCATATACATTTTTTACAACTAAGTAAATTTTCCAAGTTTAATTCCGTAATGGCATTGGACAGGGTTTTGTGGAAAAATAATGACGACCTGATTGGCACAGTGGCTAAGCGATTGGACTGCTGCGCTAGGGGTTGTGGGTTCGATTCCCGCACGGGACAAACATTTGTGTGATCCACAGATGTTTGTCCCGAGTCTGGGTGTTTGTGTATGTGATATTTCATGTTTGTGTAACGCACCCACGACACAGGAGAAACTCCTAGTGTGGGGCGACGTTTTTAAAAAAAAACAAAAACAAAACAAAAATTGGGAGGCCTTTGCCCAGCAGTGGGACACTGAACAGGCTACTTAAAAAAGAAAAAAAAATATTTTTACGTACCTAAATGTCAAACAAAAGATTTTTGGATTATGTTAGTTATTTTATAGTACGAGTAAAATAAATATGGGTTACGGGTTGGCATTTCTTTCTGTTTTAGTTCTTCGACATATGGCACCAAGCCTACCACTACTCTAGCGACGGGCAACAGCTGAATAACTGCTCTGTATTGGACCTGAAGACCAGTCCGTCAGGGATCTACCTGAACCAGTCCAGGGTCGACAGAGGCTTGTTCCATCGATACAGCATTGCTAAACTGGAGATACCAACGAGGATTGAAGACGGTGCTAAGCTGAACGTGACTTTTACCTTCGAAGATGCCCCTAGAAGACGTAAGTCCTGTTTATGCTCTAACACAGAGGTACATTACTCAAAGTCAGACCTGCTTTCCAGAGGGGTAGAAACCATCCACCATCTATTTGCACTCCACTCGCATCCCATACGCTCGACTTTAAGGGTAGTCTTAACCTGAATTTTGTTGAGCATCTCTGATTTGGTCACAGTATGTTCGTCAAGGTATACCCCTTCCCGTTAACCCTTCTTTCATCCATCTTTTTCCAAACCATCAAATCAAAGAAAAGATACTGGAGGCGTTAAAGAGGATTTGCAGCTGTTATTGACATTTCATGAGTGCAGATAGGATGCCGATTAAAATTTTGTTATCTATCACTATCTAGCTCTACACCACGGCATGTTCTATTTCCATGTGGCAATTGGCTCATGTATATAATATATGAAGAAGAAGAAGCTCTTGTGTGTTGTTTTATAACTTTTCGTTTCAGTGAAAACTAGGAGGTATCCGTTCTACGTGCTGGCTACCAACTACAATTACTACGCTACCGTATACACCTGCGAATATAGTCCACTTATTAACAAACACTTTAGTGAGTATCTTCATTATATTTTATAACTTGACTTCTAGAGCACTGATAGCCGAGTGGTATGACCGTTGAACTGCCAAGTCAAAGGTCGCAAGTTCAAACCCCGGCACGCACAATGTCTTTTCGAATTCATGTGCGTACTCTAAATTAGTTATCAGTGGCTAAAAACGGTGAAGGAAAATATCGTGAGGAAACCGGCACACCTGAAAGATTTTTCAACGGTGTGTAAAGCCATGTCAGGGGCCTACAGGCGGTTTAAACTCTGACATCAGGTTATTCATCAACCATACGACAAGAAGAATACTTGACTTCTGTCAAGAAGCGCCACAGCACCTACCTGGCAATCTTCTTTCTCACATTTTGGGATTGAAAGTTAATAATTATAAATCCTTTTCTACTTTATAGGATTGTGAAATCAACATTTAAAAATAGGCGAAATTAAATGACACCACAAGACTTGAATTTATGAATAAGTGGAATTTGCCGGCGCCTTCGTCTGCGTGGATAACCGAATAGATATTAATTTACGTTTCTGTCTTTTCAGTTTACGTATGGATCTTATCTAGAAACCTAATCCTGAATGACGTATCCAAAGAGCTTGCAATCAAACCTCTGTCGCGAATCGGAGTGGATCCCAAGAAGCTGGTGAAGGATGACCGTTCCAAATGTAGACCAAAGTACTTTGATGATCGCCAGTCTGAACCTATGACCTTCAGATACCCTGTACCGATACGTTGATTTGTGATCTTAGTAAATTGGGTTTTAAAATGGCGTTGACTTCTTCATTTCCTTTATTTATTTTAAAAATAGGATTTTTTTTACCATTCGAAAAGTCTCTCGGACTTTTACTCAATTATTTTGCCTTCAACTCCAGAAAACGTATACAAAGATAGTCTTACATAGTTCACAATATTAGTCTATAGTATCAACGTTTTCATTTTTAATATATCACATGAGTTTCGCTCCATCTTGTGATTTATAAAAACAGTAATAGGTGGCGATAAGCACCCTTGTGTAGAATGTGGAAGTACGACTAAGCAAGAACGTTATCCTTGGCTGCAAAGTAATTCTTACACCGCTTGGCAACCCTAGGTTAGGCAGGCCCATTAGGATACCAAGGTTCCTTCCAAAAAGGCTAGTAGTGACGTCGTAATGTTGAAGATAACAATTTGGTGGTTATCAACAATTCCTAAAATTGCTTACTAACGCAACTACGTGGTGACAAATTCAGTATTCATTTGTACAACTGATAACTGCAACGAAATTCAAGGCCATGTTAAATCTTAGAATATAATCTTTACGTTAATGAGACTTTCATGTTTAGATAGTAAAACTGTTCGATTTTAGGGATAAAAATTACGATAATTTATCATTAAATAATTGCCGAACGTTATCATTTGTTTTTGTGTATACAATGCACTGGCCTTACGGAATACCATCAAAGTTTACTAGAGTATTGAGTCAGTGAACTAATTACTTAGACTTGTAAATTATAAGGACATATTATTATTATTTTGTCTGACCTTGATTATTTTCCCCTTCTGGGTAGAGGCCTCCCCAGATTTTCCAATTCCCCCTATTCTCAACCCGCTCTAGCCAGTAGTTTTGGAAGGTGTCCAAATCGTCCCGCCACCACCATCTGGATCTTCCACTTCTCCGGCGTCCGTCTTGTGGCAGCCATTTGGTGGAGAAGTTAGCCCACTTTTCGGGGTGCTTGCGACAGATGTGGCCAGCCCAAACAAACTTAGTATTTATTTACTAGATTTAAAAAAATTAAACAAGTTTTCTAGAAGTGGTATCAAAGCGCGATTGCTGAGTATAAGGTCTTGAGTTCGATTCCCAGGTCGGGCAATGTGTTATTAGGTTTTTCTATCAGGTAATTTTCAGTAACAGCACGGAATCTGGACTTAGATCGGTTAGTGGCATCTCCACCCTATGACATTGGGACCTATAACGTAACTGGCGAAGTATGGATTATACACCCATGTCTAAATAAGGGCCATATGCCATTTATTATTTACCAGAGGACGGTAGTATGACGATCTGCTTGCCTACAGTGAACACCGAATAATGTGGGAGAATGAAAGAGAGGCCTTTGCACTGTAGTGGGACAATACAGGCTAAAAAAAAAACCATTTATGTGATTCAATGGACAGGGAAAGGGTTAACAACAGACTTTGTTTAGTTAAGCTTTATTTCTGCTCCTCTTCGTTTATATTAACAGCTTTAACATGAGCTGTCCAGTAAGCTTTGCATTTGTCTTCACTCTGGTCTACTCTCCTCAGATATGCTACATTAGCATACGGTATAGCGTTCAGCTGTAGGCGAGCTTGCATCAACAGATCTTCAGGTAATGTTTTCTCCCGGGATATTATCCAGGCTGAAACTGACAAAGATATCCATACTTGTTATCCATACAAAATATTATAAATGTGTAAGTAACTCTGTCTGTCTATTATACCTTTACGACTAAACCGCAGGACGTATTTTAATGCAATTGGCATGTAGACAGTTTAAGACCCGAAAAAGGACATAGGTTACCCTCTAAGGGGTTTAAATAGGGGTTAATACGGGCAAAGCCACGGGCAAAAGCGCAAAATTGTATATCATTTTACACTATCATCACCAGAAACACCACCCTTTCCTTAGGTTGACATAAATATGTAGGTAATTTTGATACGAAAATATTCACCTACAACTCACAAGACTATTGCTGACCGAGAAAGCGATAACAGCCCCCTTACCATAAACTCTTAAAGCAGGACACGTTTACGTTGTGGAAGCGAGACGCATTACGCTGCACGTAGGGGCATCTCGCTTCCACATCTTAAACTGTTCTGCTTTAAGGAATCATGGTAAGAGGGCTGATACCACATGAGTTAGAACTCGCTTTTGTCTTTTCATGTCCATCTATGACTTTTTTAACTACTGCCCCCGTACCATGCACTCTTAAAACAGAAAATTTTCCGTCGTGGAAACTCTTCGCTCTTCGCTTCGACACCGGAAAATGTCCTTCTTTAAGAGTTCAGTATAGTAAGGCAGGGGGCAGTAAATGTTTGGATAAGAACTTACTGTATCTTAATCCCAATTTAGCGTTATATTTGCAGCCATGTACAACTGCGTAGTTCGTGTAATCAGTGGTTATAACTGCCATAGGTATACCGACTGGATCTGAAAAGAAAACGCATACAAACATTAAATGTTTCTCTTAATTATTCTACTTAATTTCTTATTCATTAATTCATATTTGACGAATAACAAACACTGATAAAGTTATAAATATAAATTAATCAGACTTCAATAAGGATATGACTGTGATTTTAGATTTCTGATTACGCACTTCTTGATAAAGCTGGTATAATAATTATCATTACCTATTAACCGCAATTGGACAGTGTAATGAATTTATGTAAAAAACGCAGTCTTTTTAAAATATGTATTATTATGTTTATTGGAAAATAGACTGTCTCGTTGGTCTTGTGGTCACTTAGCGCGACTGCAAACCTGAGGTTCTGAGTTCGAATTCCGGGTAGGGCAAAGCAATTCTGGGATTTTTCATTAAGTTATTCTCCGTAGCAGAACGGAGTCTGGATTTGTGCCCGGTTGATCGCAATAGGCTCACCACCTATATTGGGGCCAATGATATAACTGGCAAAATGTGGGTGTACTGTACAAGTATACACCTCTACCTACCCCTTCGGGAAATACGGAGGTGATGTTATGTGTTATGTTATGTAGGAAAATAAACACAACCCAAGTCGGTGTCTTAAAAAGGGACTATTCATTCATTTTGGTAGAAAGTTCCGTAAATACTATACATTCTCACTCATAGTAACATAGTATGAAATGTAAAGTTAGTGAAGCAAGGTTTGTATTATATTATTATTATTACAAGCCTGTAATGTCCCACTGCAGGGCAAAGGCCTCCCCACTCTCCCTCCACACGACTCTGTCAAGGGCTGTCGATGCCCAGTCCTCCATAAAGGAGTCCAGGTCATCTCGCCATCTCCGTTTGGGTCTGCCTCGCTGACGTCTACCTTGTGTAGGGGTCCATTGGGATGTACGCTTGGCCCATTGATCGTCTGTCATGCGGTAGACATTATTATGTCATGTATTGTATATTGAAGGATAAAAAACTTGCCCTTAAATTACATGGGTCCACAAATACAGAAAACGACCTCTATTTCCTTTCTTACCACCATTAAATCTATTTGCCTAGCCTTTGTTTAATCATCAAGGGAACATAAATTAGATGTAGCTCAATAAACTCACCAATATTATTCTCTTGAATCACAAACACGGCTTCAGCTCCCGGCACGTAAGTCGAGTTTATTTTCAGGACATACTGGATGCTATCTTTGACATAGACGTGGTCAATCTCCACGCGTCGTCCGCAGTACTGGATGCGTTGGAACGCGCAGTCCCCATATTTCTCGTACCAATTGGGAAAGCGTTCTATCACATACCATTGTCCTGTGAACTGAAAAGTGGTGAACTGTCAATGTAGTTTGTAGCTATCCATTGCCCTTCCAATTATAATCACGCCCTAACTGTGTGTAAACCTATTTTGTAATGAAAAATAGCATACTCTTTCATGCATACCTACGATGAAGACGGGGCTTGGATATAAATCTAGCATACAATTGTCCGTAATCGTGTCGTAATCCGTACACTGCCGTGTGGTATCCGGCCTAGAATTGACCACCCCCTTTCCTCCCGTGGGTGTCGTAAGAGGCGACTAAGAGAAAAAAACCAGAAGATGGGCAGCAGCGTCTTCTGTAACTTGACCACCAATACTGCGATCCCCAAGCGTGGGGATTATGGCACCCTCCCCCCTCCTTTAAGGGGAAGGCCTTTGTCCAGCTGTAGACGTGTTCCGGATGATGATGATACAATTGTCCACCTACAGGCGATTAGAAGAAATTGCAATGAAAACAAGAACCCCGTATTCGCTTAAGAATTTGTAACAAAACAATGGACATACCGGTAGTTGATAAAGCCTAAAGTAGTAAAATAAGTTTCAAGAAATAGTGACTATTACAATAAATAGGTGACAGAATAAAGAAAATGAGACACGATCAAACATAAGGAATCTATTCATAAATACGTATCGAAACATTAGGTTATGATGGCTAAAGAAATAGATTGAGGTTAGAAGCTAAACAAAAGCAAACTGCCGTACCTTCTCCACCTGGAAATACTTCATCGGCTCAACATCGGTACATGTTCCAAACTGCAGTACTTGTCCTAAACACAGATTTCCAAGCAACGCCACGAGAGAGTAAAATAAAAACAAATGCCTAAACATTTTTCCTGAGAATGATCTCTGAGAATATTGTGAATAGTTCTGAGCAGGTCAGATTAGATTGTGAACTATCTTCATCTTGGTATTCGACCGATAAGTAACACTTCGATCCATGACACAATTATGAGAGGAATGTTTTTGGATTTTGTGAAAATTACTGTTCAGTGACCTACTATATAATATGTTTGTTTTGGGCCTGATAAATAAGCCCTACCTATGCCATGGGCTTGACGGTAAATAGCAAAACAGTGATATATATGTATAGAGTTCAGATAAAAGACTGTAGATTCGTCTACAGTCTTTTATCACAGGCCACACACACATTTATTTACAGGCCACTTAGTATACGCAGGATGTATGTAATTATTGAAAAAAAATGATTTAGGTAAAAACATAGGTTCTGAATTTTGGTAAAGAAAACAATGTTGCATTTTGTTTATATATTGTTTTTGTTATTTTTTTGTGTATTGATAATTTATACGATAGCAAGGTAATGCTGCATGTAAATGGTTGCAAAAGAATAAATTTCAAAAAGAAACCTTTAAATCATAATACCGCATGCCAATCAATTTTAATTATATAAAATACTAGCTTCCACCCGTAACTTCGCCCGCGTGGATTTCGAATGTTTCAAAGCCTTATAACCTTCCTCAATAAATGGGCTATCTAACACTGAAAGAATTTTTTAAATCGGACCACTAGTTCTTGAGATTAGCACGTTCAAGCAAACAAACAAACTCTTCAGCTTTATAATATTATATAGTATAGATAATAAAACTTGCTACAGCTTAATCTTTACGCTTAGCAAGTTAAACGGTAACTAAATATAAACACACCTTTAACAAAGGAAGACCTCAGAAGATTTTTTAATGTTTCTAAAACACGTGCGTACAAAAACAAATCTATTGAAATAGAAGGAAGTTAGTTTCCCATTCAACTAATAATAAATAACGGACGCCATTAAAAAGCAATTGTTAACTTTTTCAGACAAATTTGGTAACAATGTGGCAAGCGGAAACTATGGATATAAAGTGGATCTTTATAGGTATTTTTTCCGTCGCGCGTCGTGCAAATATAATAGTATATTTTGATCATTTTGTAATGAGGATACCATCAGCTTTTCTTTACTTCTAGAAAATGTTTTGCATGTTATACTAATATGGCTAATTATCGTCCAAACTCAGGTTCCTGGACCTTTCCGGACGAATGCTTTACATAAATTCAACATAACATAACATCACGCCTGTATTCCCCGAAGGGGGAGGCAGAGGTGTACATGTAGTACACCCACATTTCGCCAGTTATGTTGTAAGTCCCAATGTAATAGGGCGAGCCTATTGCCATCAACTGGGCACAAATCCGAACTCCGTGCTGCTACTGAGAATTACCTAATGGAAAACTCAGTAACACTTTGCCCGACCCGGGATTTGAACCCAGGAAATCTTGCTCAGCAGTCGCGCTTAGCGACCACTAGACCAACGAGGCAGTCTTACATAAATTTGTTGCACTCTAATATACATACACGGTGTCGCAGCAAACTGATTTATTTAACTGTACGATGAATGAATTCACTCTAGCTGCTTATTGCATAATATCTAGTAGTCAGTAGATAATGATTGTTTGTTATGTTTTCTTTAGTGTGTAATTACGCTATTGTATTAGGTTATAATACACCTGTGATGATAGCTGTAAGTTGTTTATAATAAATAAATACGTCAGGCCTGTATAAGTTTAAGTTTACTCCTACTATAACTCTACCTACAAATTTATACGCATTTGATATATTTTTGGCAAATATTTGCCAAATATAAATTGAACAGTTGTGACGTTGGTGTGTTTTATAGCATTCTAGCTGAACCAAACTCTGATGCAGCTAGAATACTATATATTACTAGTATAAATAGATAATAATTATGTCTAATGCGTGTTAGTATACATTTAGAATAAGGTACTATAGAGTTGACATTGTCATTTTTATGTACAAAAATCGCTAAAAATAAAGATTAAAAAAAAATTGCATTTGATGATGCTGATAAAGTTGATGAAGACGACGAAACTATTTAATATATGTAGTCGAAAAGCATTTAGTACATGAAATTATCCCGCCATATTAGGCGATTACTTTCACGTTTTTTTTGTCATTTGAGCGTAGTTTTGTCTCTTGATTTTAAGACTTCTTGCCAAGAACAAACTGGTGAATTCACTTTGCAAAAGGACTTCATAATGCAACTATCCTTTTGACTTGTATGTGATGGCATTGTATTTAGATTTCTCAATATACACAGTTGTCGTAAAAACTGGTAACCACCGCTCGTCACCAGCTCAGTAATTCTCCCCGGAACTCCACTGAACTCAACAAAAACTATTCTCTTTATAAGACGTTACTTTTTACGTCAGTTCTCAGTTGCATGCCAGCCTTGGCAGCATTTGTTTGTCACGATGTTGGTCCAATGTTTGTTGTTGGCTATCTTAGTGTTGAGTGCTGGCGGTGCGATGATGAATACGACTTGTCCTGTGGTCACTCCACGGGAATTGGACTGGAAAGCCGTAAGTTTCTTGAACTTTTGAGCAAATTCTATCAGAGATTAGGCGATCGAATAATATTTTAATAACTTCATAGTACCTAGTGTTTTGCTAAAATTAATACCAACTCGTTCCAAGGGCTAATAAGAGTCTATAAACTGTGAGTAATATCTTGTAGCTAACAGTAGTTTATTGTTGGTACGTTTGCTGCAATAACCGTCCATCCGTGGTGATTGTGGGTAAAGGAATGCTGTGCGCACAAAAATAACCGCACAAACAGGCTTTCCTGACTTCGGATAAAATTGTAGTCAAAGGTCAATAATCTTTTATTAAAATTCATCAAGAATTCCTGAATATGATACAATCTTGTTCATGGTTTTGTTGTTTTCATAATATGTGTTTCTTAATTTTTTACTTATATGAAGTCCGTCTCAACTTTTTGGGCCATCATAACCCACACTGGTATCACCATCTTTTTCCCAGCTCGATGGCGTCTGGTACCTCTCAGCTGTAGCCTCAGATGACATGGCAGTGCAAGGCGACTGCGCTACAGTTCTGTTCGACCATCAGAACACGACAGACGTGTCAATCAGCTGGATCACCAACCACACTGTGATGTACTACAACGGGTCCGTTGCGCTGATCCCGGACCCTAAGAGCAACAGCTCTGGGGATCTGTTGCTGGTTACTTATGATGGTATGTGTTGAACAGTATGGGGTTTGAGCTTCTTTTAATCTTAGCACAATTGAGGCAAGGACTGATGGGTTCTGTGGAAAATAAAATGACTTGATGAACGGGTGTTAGTTGGTGGAAGATGACAAATGATAGAAGAAGTATAGGCACTCAATATGTATTGAGGTATCTCTAAATCTGTAATTGATACAAATAAGCCCGTTTGAAACATTGCAGCCACTCAAACACGCTGCCATCCTTTTTTACATAATGACATAAAGAAGATACCCTTTAGGTATTCGCTGCCTTATAGGCCTCAAGGTGTAAATTGTAAGATACATTTTCGCAAGTTTTATAACAGGAACTTTTGCTAATTATGAATGAGGAACAATTTTATTATATTAATAGGATGGTATACATAAATCTATTACACGATGCGGAGAATTCTGCACATTTTATTAATCCTATGTTATTGTTTTTATATCTTTTCTGTATTATATCTAGGTTTTTATATAGTTTATAAAGGTAGAAACCTCGTGAACACTGTTGTAACATGTACAATTAACACCACATACGCTTCATCGCTAATTTTCACACTTTAGTAGGTAGGTACTAAGTTAATTAACTAGAATAACTCTAACTCAACAACTTGTAAGTTTTGCATCAAAATTGTATAATATACCTACTATAAAACCTGCAATTGTTTTTATTGTAGGTATCTTACTAGTAGCTGTACTTTACATTGACATCACATCAGCCTATTCCAGTACACTGCTGGACGTAGGCCTCCCCCAGGGTACACCACAAGGCTCTCCAGTTTTCGCCACCCAGTCACTACCAGTTACCTGGAATACTCAGTATGGTGGCCGGGAACTGTCGGCAGTTTTCTTTGATTACTCTTCCAATGGGGGCTTAGGTCGGAAATCAAACGGCACGGCACTGTATTTTATGAACTATGTAGAAATTTATTCAATTTAGTGTTTTTTTTACTTGCAGATGATAAAATAGAGACTTACTCATTCCTAGATGTGAACTACGAACATTACGCGGTGGTATTCGCCTGTTACAACAACGAAGATGGGAACAGTAGTACTTGTAAGTACTTTTGACGTATTCTACTTGTTTTAAATTAGTTTAAGTATATATTTGTTTAGAGCGTGTCGCTTATGAATGTGATATATAGTTAAACGGATCGAAATTAAGAAAAAATCTTACTGTGGGTTCCTTTGTAGCAAAAGGCCTTTACTAACGGAAAGGGTAAACCTGATAATTTATTTTAAAAAGGTGTATGTTACTGTTTTGGTTATTTAACAGTTTAATGAATTAATAGAATTATATAGGTAACAAAAGATAGTAACAGAAACATGGACACGAGAACTTGACGCTGAATTGACAATGTGCTACCGTACAGACAATTTCTTTTTCACTATATTCATCATCATCATCATCAGCAGCAGCTAAAAGACGTCCACTGTTGAACATAGGCCTCCCCGTTTAAGCGGGGGGGTTGCCATAATCCCCACGCTTGGCAGGCGGCTTAGGGATCGCAGTATTGATGGTGAAGTTACAGAAGACGCTGCTGCCCATCTTCAGGTTTTTCCCTTAGTCGCCTCTTACGACACCCACGGGAGGAAAGAGGGTGGTCAATTCTAGGCCGGATACCACACGGCTAATTCACTATATAACAACAGCCTTATCCTGTAGAGGGCCAAAACCATGATATATATTTATTAAGCAAACAAAACCAAGCTGGCGCAGTCAAAAGTGAGAAATGTCAATTACATTAAGTTTTTTTACCGAAGCCGGCAGTGATAGTAATTTGCCGGTCAAATGAAGGCCAAGTGCGTCCGTACGGAAACTTGCGATTGGACTGGATACCAATTATTCGGTCATTACTGGTAGCGGTTTTTACAGCTCTATTGACAGTGTAGATGAGAACAGCCTCCTTACCATGAACTCTTAAAGCAGGACAGTTTACGTTGTGGAAGCGAGACGCCGGATTACACTGCACGTTGCGGCGTCTCGCTTCCATATCGGAGGATGTCCTGCTTTAAGAGTTCATGTTAAGGGGGCTGTCTAATGATTATGCCAATAAGTGATATTAGTCATAAACTAACCTTATGTATAGACAAGGTTATAATTATTACATTTGAAACGAGTATGAGGCCGATAAATAGCAATAGGCTTGCCCTTACAATTAGAATTGTGATACGCAGTAAAAGGGTGATTGTTGCATAGAAGCCTAATGGAAGCAATCACTCTAATTGCCCCATAGAGTATTAACTTTTAAATACTAACTTTTAAACTATCGCGTTGCATGATGACAATTAAAACTACAACACGGGAGTTAACGCAAACACATTTTTTAAAGTTTTGATTGACGTTTCGAACTAGCGGCCCGCTCCGGCTTCGCACGGGTATAAAATATATATTATAAGTATTTTTCCACTATTTAATGGATGTTATTATACATATAAACCTTCCTCTTCAATCACTCTATCTATTAAAAAAAACAGCATGAAAATCCGTTGCGTAGTTTTAAAGATTTAAGCATACATAGGGATATAGGGACAGAGAAAGCGACTTTGTTTTATACTATGTAGTGATATATCATTAAAGAAAACAGTCTGCTTGGGACCACGGCCGATGCAACTCGGTCGAAACGTCAAGCAAAAATTAAAAAATTGTGTTCGCGTTAATTCCCGTGTTGTAGTTGGTGTGAGTATATTGTGTATGTACGAAAAAATGTTTTTTTTAATACGTAACGTTACTTATACTATCCGATGCAATGAAGTTCACCTTCTAGAAATATAAGCATGACATAATACAAAAGTTACCACTATAAGAATCTAACTTGATAAGTCAATTATATTTGGACAGATTATTTTAATTAGGCGAGTGAACGTCCTCTACGCATGTTGATTAGCTACTGATTGATTGGTACTCGTAATTAGATGGCTTAAATAGATTTCTTTCGTAGAATTTCGAGAAGTATCTTATCGGACATTATAATTTAAATACACTGCGTGCGCACCTGGTGTATTATCGTTTATAACGCCAAAGAAAATTTTAAATTATAATACATACCTATGTATTACATAATATAATCACGATTGTAATCTCTGATCTCTGACGGGGTAGGCAGAGGTATAGTGGTTTATTAGGAGTCTTTATGCTCATCTTCGCCCCCATCATCGTCCTATGACAAATGAGGCAGTCATTTTACCTGTATGTATAATTCACCAAGGTTTTACCAAAAATCCTTATCACTGTATCGGAAACCTCATCCTAGTTGTTTTTAAAATGTAATTTCATCCATTTTGTACTGCACAATTTTAACTAAAACTCTCTGATTCCAGATGAAATATGGAAACTAACCCGTACCCCACATCTAAAGGACACAGACGCTGTCAAATTGGACCAAGCTATCGCCAACTACAGCCTTCAGAGCACCGTATTCTATACATTCAACAACACAGAAGACACTTGCAGGGTTAACAGTGCGAACCATCTTGATACTTCGACTCTAGTGCTGACGTCAGCGGCCGCAATCGCGTTGTTCAGGAGGTTGTTCTGACAGTAGAAGTAAGCTGGATGTTGATTAAAGATGTTGTTGGATGTTGGATCATGCAACGTTAAAGGATGTTCGTTGTTGGGAAGGTTGAGGGTTAAATGTTGGGAGCTGGAGAATAAGTGGCGATGTTTGATTTGATTTGTTATTTTTTTTGTAAACACATTATGACTTACCTTGATGTTTTGATCGACCTGTGACTTGTTACAGTAGGTTTAACTTAGAACATTTACAGCTTTGATTAGAAACATAATAAAGAAGTAAAGCGTCATAGTTATATACGATTACACCGAAGAACAGACGCGTCCGTTTTACAGCTTTCTGTCATTGCAATATATTTTAGAGAGTTTTTGGATTGTGCAACAGTTAATGACTGACGAACGATTAGCGCAGTGTCTAAGTTATTGGACTGCTGCGCTAAGGGTTGGGAGTCCGATTCCCACACGGGATACAAATTTGTGCGATCCGCAGATATTTGTTTCGAGTCTGGGTGTTTGTATGTGATGTTTCATGTTTGTGTAACGCACCCACGATACAGGAGAAATTCATGTGGGGCGACATTTTTATAATTAAGAAACAAAATTACAACATGTCTTGAATTATTTTCTGGGCCAGGATCACTATTCTTCATAACCTATCTATCTTTTGCAATTTTTGGCTAACGTGCTGTTCTGTCTATCCAGATGATAATTTAAAATGTATTCAAATATATCCGCCACTTATTCTCTTTGTGCCTTTAATCATGAATCATCATCATCATCAGCCGGAAGACGTCCACTGCTGGACAAAGGCCTCCCCCTTAGAACGCCACAGTGAACGACAACTTGCCGTTTGCATCCACCGGTTGCCCACAACTCTGACGATATCGTCGGTCCACCATTAATCATGAATACAAAGATCTTATTGTAATGTTTAGTGTGTAGTTATAATTACTTAATTTTGAGCTATTAATTTATTTTTAAGTGTAAGAAATAAATTATACTTTAAATTCGTATCTTTCCTTTCTTAGTAGTTCAGAATATTTAATTTGTTGGACTGTAACTGCCTAAATATTTTTGTACTTGTGTGTTTTGTCTAAAAATATGAATACCTAAGTTGACAAGCACAGGTTACCGGTCAGACAGAAGGGTACTGACCACCTACACAGTTCTCACATAAATTTATCGTACTTGTCTAGACTTCAAAAGACACCTTGACCCCTGAGTTTGTTTTGGCATTTCCTTTCAGAGATGGTCAAGTAGGAAATGCCGACGCCATCTAATCTTTAAATAAAATGACGTGTAAAAGTGTTTCCTGTAAACTTATTTGCAAAATAAAAATCATTGCTCATTTATGCTTCGGTCTCTATAAGGAAGAATTTTAGTGAACACGAAATCATTTCTTGTACACATGAATGTAGTTAACTGCCATCTCTTTAAATACCGTGACACAATTACTGTGGTAACGTAAAGGTTTTGTGTTGATAAAGAGCGTAGAGCGTTGTTCATGAAATTGGTGTCGGAATTTGGTCATAGATGGCGTTGTCGTCAGTTGCATTGAGACTGTAAAGTTATATAATTATTGTTAACGTAGAAACAATAGTAAATAAATAAAACCGGTGATAAGTAAAAGCAATTTGAAATTGTGCTTATTAAAAATAATAGGCTTACTCCATAATACATAATTATGGCGTCTATACCTACTGTCAGGTAAAATTTGGACAAGCCATCGCTGCTGTATTCCTTGTGGAAATACAGACTCATAATAATTGGGTGTACTCTACATCTCTGCTTACCGCTTTGGGAAAAAAAGGCGTGGTGTTACGTTATGTTAGTCCCGTAGGCAAGTAACGGGTAACACCGCAGCGCGCAGCTAGTATTTAAGTAAACGTAAATTAATTCTTTGCTCGCAGTAGCTCCAGTTAACTTTACTACCCGACTTCGTTCAGGAGTCCTCATTGAGTGTTATAGCCATAAAATACTGAAAGAAGATTACATTTTACACCTCTTTTACCCAACCGAGTCAGCTATTGGTTAGAGAGATTACAGATACGATTGAGTCCTTCGGAATGTAAATTTCTTATCTTTGAATGGCGAGGCTTTTGTCAATATCGTAATGCGGTGAGAAAAGATAGTGTTATGTGTATATCGTCACGCTATAAACCTACAAAGGGGTAGGCAGAGATGTTCCAGCTTACACCCTTATGTCAGCCAACCGGGCAATGCTTTAAGTTTCATTCAATCACGCCTGTATTCCAGAAAGGCATAAGCAGAAGTTTATAGTTCTACTCGCCAGTTATGAAATAGGTCCTGTAATAGCGAGCCTATTGCCATTTAAACGGGCACCAATCTTCGTGCTGCTACTGAAAGAAAGCCAATAACACTGGTCCAACCTGGAAATCGAACTGGAACGAACGAGTCAAACTATCACTCTTGCAACAACTAGCGTACAATTAGAAATATCATAGACATCAGAGTAGGTAATAACTTAATATGTAAACTAACAATTAAATTTAACTTATGTATATAAACTGCATATTTTTGCACACTGCTCAGTGAATACAGACGTAATACACTTATTAAATTAATATACTTACATACACACACAATACACATAGGTACACCTCTATTAAGAAACTCCATACATTTAAATTAAAAACTTGTCAGTAGTGTCCATTTTTAATGAACGTTGTCAAAGTTCGTCGCGACGTGCAATCGGATAAATATTCAGTGTTTAGTGCCATACGTATTGGCATGTCAGTGCATTTGCATAGTGCCAGCCTGATGGCACGAGCAACGAGCGTTATTTATGTTTTGGATAGGACGTTGCTTCTTCTGACATGATACTTGATAAAAATATACATTACTAGTTTTTGAAGAGGAATATTGTTTTAAAAACATGTAAAAAAAGGATACTAATCTGTATAAGAATAATTTGTCATCCGATAGTATTTTTTTTTTATGAATGCTGTGTTAATTGCCGATTTATATTGTACACAACGGTTTTTTTTACTGTTGCATGTAAACCTTAATATGAAAATGTGTAATAGTTGTAGGCGAATCAATAAATAAATAAATAAATAAAAATATCGAGGTTTGAGATTTGGTGGGTTCAATAATATTTTTACTCTTTGATGAGTATGAGTGAAGAATTGACCTGATTGGCGCAGTGGCTAAGCGATCGGACTGCTGCGCTAAGGGTTGCAGGTTCGATTACCGCACGGAACAAAAATTTGTGCGGTCGTGTGGGGCGACGTCTTTTTTAAAGTCAAAAATACCTAACCGTTCACACTACTACTTCACATCAGTACCACTACAGAAAATAAGACGATAAAAAACTATTTTTACGGACATGATCTTTCATTATTTTAACATTTACTTCCAAAGGATATTTTTGTTCGATCCGTTTTCTCTCGAAGTTCTCGGGCACCTCCAAATATTTATCGAATTCACATTCGATAACAATTGACATCCCAATAATACATTCCACATGTAACTCACGTACGTTTTACAAGCATACACCTCTGCCGAATGTATTTTACAGCATCAGCAGCAGCGCTACCTACAAATCATAATAAAAGAGCAAGAAACCCCATAACTCCGGCATCGATTACGATGAACATGTTCCGGGGTCCAAATCGCCCCCCAGGGACCCCCTATCGGCCGAACGTGCAGTGTTGCTGAAATTAAATTCGCCAATCGATAATCCTGATAACGTACGTTGATACCGACTCATATTTTTCCTCTCAGAAGCATATATGTTGCCAGTATGAAAGGTTGTCATTTAATGTGGAGACAATATTTATTTAAGAGAGAATTTTATTTTTAGTGTAGTGCCGAAATTGGCCCGGTTTTCGGCCATCTGCCGGAGTGAAAGGTCAATTTATGATGTTAAAAACAAATAGAAAACATGAATGTTGAATTGATTGGAAGGATATGAAATGGAGGAGACATCGTCAGCATAATTAAGAAGATTTTTTGTAAATAAAGTTTGTCCAAAAATATTTTTTCCATATACAATAAACTTGTTGATTATTGTAAGTTGGAAACCAAGCTAAGCGTCGATCTGAACAAGTTGGAGCAAGAAATATGCCAACGACTGTTTTTAAACTCTAATCTTCAGAAATAAAAAAAATAAGACTTACATAGCACACATACTTAACAACAATTATCCGATGAAACAATTCCCACCGTAAAACTAAATAACCTAATTTCCTCCCCAAATGACTGAGGCCGATAATACTATTATTCTGACTCATTGTCGAGATTTTTCTTTGTCTCAAAAGAAAAATGGTGACCATTGTGACGTAATGGAGGCCCAACGAGGCCAAAAAAGGCATTTAGGCTATTGTACTACAGAATTCTTTAGGGGACATCATTTCAAGTTATTTAGAGCGTATTTCTAGGTTATATTTCGGTGTATCGTTTGTAAAGAATCTCCTTTTTGTGTTACTTAAAAGTCAGTGTTCGTGTGACCGGCTTTATAAATTCTCTCTCGTCTATCATTTTCGGAACAAAGGAAAAGAAAACGGGGCCCGTGTAAATCTACTAATTGGTATAACCGTTAGAACGAAATAATGTTATGATTGAAGAGGAAATTTGCAAAATAATGGTCTCTTGCCACATGGTAAAATCACAGAATAAAATATAGACTTATATAATCCTTCATATATATCATATACATATATATATGAAGGATTATATCATCATCATCATCAGCCGTAAGGCGTCCACTGTTGAACGAAGGCCTCCTCCTTTTAGAAAGGGGGTGTTGCCATAATCCCCACGCTTGGCAAGCGGCTTGGGGATCGCAGTGTTGGTGGTCAAGTTACAGAAGACGCTGCTGCCCATCTTCTGAGTTTTCCCTTAGTCGCCTCTTACGACACCCACGGGAGGAAAGGGGGTGGTCAATTCTATTGCGGATTTACAGTCTACATAAAAAAAAACATTACCGTACTTTATGTGTGTCGACACGAGTGGGTTCACATAATCATTGAGCAACATCAATTAAGTTGCTGTTCTTCAATCAAAAGCGATCATACACTTTCATTTTAATAAATTATTGTCACTAAAACCTAAAAGCATAAGCCAATTTTAACCGACTTTAAAAAGGAGGACGTTCTATCTCCCTCTGTATGTATTTTTTTTATTGCTAATGGCTAACTTTGGTACCAACCATCTTTCTGGAACCCAGTTCCTTACCTTCTAACTCACCGAGACACTGCTCTATTTTATTCTACGCTGTCGTGACTCTTAATCACCCCATATATAAATGCCTATGTGCGGCTTCTACGTAATTTGCTATCACCTCTGAATAATGTTAAGTTAGAGCTCTGTCGCAGATTGACTTTTAACAGAGGAATATTTAAAAAGAAGTTTTTTCTTATGGAATAAAGCGAACATCTTTATGTGGAACTACTAATGCTAATTAATGAAATTAATTTAAGTGCACCTGAAAACTACCCCTCTCTTTATTCTACGCAGTCTAAAGCAAACACTCGCAGTCCATTATACAACTTGTATTTACTGAGAATAAAAGTTTAACTCCAAAAGCACGATAAATATTTTTCCCGACCGAAATTCGACTCCAAAATCTCACGCTACTTGCCACTAAACATGAAAGCGGTCATTGCAATATGATTTCCACGTTTCCGTCACAATCACACATCTCTTTGAGTCTCCAAACGCAACACACAGTTAATGAAAACCAGGTAAGGGAGGGATACTAGTGCTTTCCATCTTTTATTTTTATTCGTTGGCATGTACAGACTCTCAGCACAAACACTAGGTGCACTGAAAAAGGATTAAATCGATCCAATTCCGTCCGATACTCTTTGGTGCAGATTTTTCAGCGCTCGATGCTCGGACGTTGAATATTTTCGTTGTATTGAATCGATTTGAGTTGCACGCAATACGTGAAATCTTGATTTAAATGTTTGATAACCTTTTTGGTTTATTATGTTGGTTCCTATGTGTAATTTTCTGGGTATGGCAACAGGTCTTTAAATGGACACAGCCATTGTGGGGATATCTTTGCCATTCATGATGGATGACGTAATAAGACATTTTAATCTTGATCAGACGATAGTAACTACCGAATAGGATAAAAATACCATAAAACGTTTGATCAACGTGTAGGAATGTGCTGCGAGTGAATGAGGTGAAAGAAGTATGCTAGGACCGTAACAAATGTTAACCCTTGGTCTCTGCCTACCCTCTGGGAAACAGGCGTGACTTTATGTGTTCGACTAACAATATAGAGATTTGTTTCTAATTTTCTAAGCATACTTTTTTACTTTTTATTTAGAATCCCAGATACAGCTAGCCATGTAACAAATTTATGGAAAAACAATATCCTGGACACAGTCATAAACAAAACAAACACGAAATCATTTCGAGAATTTTCTGCAATAACATCGGCTTCCTATGGACGTGATATATCAGATACATGCTAAAGCCAGGTAACACAAACAGAATTGAATAAAACAGTGCGCCATTACTTCCACGGTCATAATGCTTCGTTCTTTGTCAATGCAGTCGCGTGACTGATTCCGCGCACGCTTTGAACGAAGTGCATCGAAGCGGTGACCACCCTGAAACTATGGGAAAATAAAAGCGTACCATTTTTATTGTGGAAATTCTTTTGTTTGAAGAACTCGTTTTTTTTGGTGACGCGATATGAACAAGTTCGGACTTGTGGTATTCAGCGTATGAAATCCGCTTGAACTTTTTTTGGTGGTATTTCGATTCTGTCAACTGTTAAATGAAAATATTCAAGTTTATTAGGCTAAAAGAGAATGGTTGGGTCTCTTAAGCTGCGTAATAGCTGCATAAGTCAAACGATCAGTAGGTAAGCAAGGCTTGCAAGGACGAACCGTCGATGGGAAACATCCATTTTCATTTTTATTTCATGAACAATCTTTGACAGTCGGGTTGTCAGAAAGTTTGACTAGATACCAGTCTAACCAACGAACTCAGAGACATTTAATGGTAACATAAACTGTCACTAAGTAAAGGTTTCCTTTGTAAAATCTAATCTTAGTGTCAGTTTAAGTAATCATTAACGTCTCTGAGTGCGGCAGTCACTAAAGGAAATCTTTTTACCGTGTTGTGGGTTGCGAACTTGTGAAGGTCCGACACTATATCTTATCCGTACGTATCCTATAACGTATCCAGTTGCAATTGGTAAGACTGGAAGTCGACCTAAAGATATCTGTTGGGAGAAGGCAAGTTCAAAACCCGGCACGCACCAATGTCTTTTCGAATTCATGTGCGTATTATAAATTAATTATCAGTTGCTAAAAACGGTAAAGGAAAAACATCGTGAGGAAACCGGCACACCTGAGAGATTTTTCAACGGTGTGTAAAGCCATGTCAGAGGCCTATAGGCGGTTTAAACTCTGACACCAGGTTTTTCATCAACCATACGATAAGAAGAAGAAGAAGAAGAGAGAACGCTAGAATGTTTTTAAACGTAAACTTTATTGTCAAAGTTCAAAAAGGAAATGTTTTCTGAATAGCGTGAAGGCAATGGTCGTCCCAATTACGTATCGAATTAAGTGTCGTCCGATACTCATATTTTCATGAAAAACAAGTGATTAAAAGTTCTATTTCCCACGAGGCTAGTTCCCTAGTCTAAGTAATGACAAGTTTACTGAGTGTATAGTATACCAGCAAAGTTTTATAAAGCGGGCAATTGCGAAAACTGTTTATAAATGTTATCTCGATCGGTCATTTTGTTTATTTTGGAATAATTTTATTTATTTATGTCTTTTTTATTAATCTTTGTTTCGTGGAATGACTCAGGTTACTTAGAGGTAACAAGAGCAAGAGAGAAAATCTGCGTAATATACATCTTTATATTATTATCATTACTGAATAAATACAATACGTGACGATAAAAATCTTCATGCATCGTTAGTTTATACACATATATAATATTTTCCACATATATAATATTTTATTTCCTCTACACCTTTGAAAGTCATAATAATATATTGATTACAAGCTGCGCTCCGCAATGTTACTCGCCTATTAAATAATCCAAGGCGCCAGCTACCTCCATATCACATTTTATCAAAATCAATCCAGCCGTTTGAGCGTGAAAAGGTCACAAACACTCAAACTTTTGCCTTTATAATATTTGTGTAAAATAATATAGTTCGATTACCAAAAATCCAGCAATAAAATAAAGTTAAAGCTCTTTAAAATCTTAATTAATCTATATTAACTCCTGCATTCACGTGGCTTCAAAACACTGTCTTAACTTCACTCCTACACACGTTGCCAATATCTGTTGATAGCTATTTTCGCGAACAATTAAAAGTAGTTATAGTTTACTTAGCGCCTGTCATCTGCAGCTTGCAGCCATCTTTGAGCTTCGAGAATGGCTTTAATATGTTATAAGCAGGATAAAAGACGGAGATAAAATAATGACTAGGGTGGATTATAGACGACCCAATTGGCGCAGTGGCTAAGCAATTGGACTGCTTCGCTAAGGGTTGCGGATTCGATTTCGGGACAAAAATTTGTGCGGTCAGCAGATGTTTGTCCCGAGTCTGGGTGTTTGTGTAGGTATGTAATATTTCATGTTTGTGAAATGCACCCACGATACAGGAGAAATTCCTAGTGTGTGGCGACGCTTACTAAAAAAAAAAGTTATTGTCGTATAGAAATAGTTTAGTACTGGGCATGCAATTATGGAATGCTATAGGATTACTGCATGCTATTTTCTTGGTTGGCTCCAAAAGTTTCTAATTGCATACATCTGAAAATAAAAACCAAAACAAATGAAGGGTTCAAGGTCTCTTATACTTAAATTGTTCTTACATATTATTTGGTGTATGAATAATGTAAGTTGTTTGGGGTTCCTAGATAGCCAAAAAAGCCTGAGTCGCATATCATAAGCAACTATTATCATCAAGTTTCGCTTAATGCATTCCTACTGATATTATAAAAGCCAAGTCTTAATTATTACCGGTAACATCGTTTATTTATTCAAACCATATTTTCTCGTATTTAAGCATGCTTTCAGTGCAAAAACATTGACAGCGACGCTCAACCTTTTGAGGCAAAACAAGCATAAAACATTAAAAGCATGTTCCCCTTATATGCATTCCGTTATTCAAAGCAGAAATTGTCGCTAATTACACAATAATCCCAGTTAAACACGTGTCAAAGTAATCCCCGTTTTTATTCCGTACGTAATCCGTTTTATTTACGTTTTGGCAAAGCCTCTGCAAACACGTGCCGGGACGTACCATTGGACAATTTACTGCTTAGCACCCCGGACTTACCCACGTACGATACCCTCGTATCGCCAATGTATGGGTCACTATGTTTTTTTTATTTCAGGAAAAAATCGGCCCGCATTTACATTCCGTCCCAAAAGTTTGGATTGTATGTTAAAGTTTTGATGCGAAAATTTGTGTTGATTTTCTGTTTAGTGTTCAATTGTTGGAGAACAACGTGTGGATTGGTATTTTGGCTTTAGACTTTTTTCATTTTGACTTGTTTTATGTTTTCGTACTGGCTGCGTTGATGGCATTTGAGATGGAAAGTGAGTTTCAATTATTGATCTGGTGTGTTCAGTCGTAAACAAGGAGTATATTGGTTTACGACTGTTTAATTTTCTCAGCGTTTATTTTAATTGAAGTCTGCAAATATGCTGACAGGATATCGATTATTATTTTATCATGATAAATATTGGCGAGTTAATAAGAGTCAATACAGAGATTTTACATGTTAGTCATCATGACATAATTATCTATGGTTTTAATAGTTTCCGAAGCTGATTTAAAGAGTTTGATTTCCACCTTTCTTTTCAACCTAAAATCATAAACCGTTGTTATTAACATATTCTATGAACGTACGAAGGACGTATTCTATGAAATTCTAAGAATTGTAACTTTTGTATTTATCACCAAAATTTTGACCTTAGTCTTTGAGTCTTTGTCGATCTGTTAGACCGTAAGAACTTAGTTACCACAAGGTAAGAACTTCCATTAATAATTTAATAAAACGGTCCTATTAATTCCAACTTTAAATTAATGTTCGCACAAAACACATTCGGTACATAACAAGGGTGTGAACTGTCAACCGTCGAGTGATCCAATAAAGCGCCGCCCGAGTGCGTCCCGAGTGCGTTCGGCCAACGAGGGCGTGGGACGAACGTGCCCGATCGTGATTCGAATTTCAAATTCACTTGAAGACTGATTTCATTCGGGCACATATCCAATTTGTGATTCAGTTACCTTCATACTTTAAGAATGTTTGAGATAATCACTGGATGTGGTTTGCATGTGTGAGTGGTGAGGAGTTTATCCAGTGAGACGAATAGAAGCTCATAGTAACGGGAAGTTTTTATAAATCAATGGGAGATGAAATCTTCAATTTTGGAAAGAACGGATGGACGAAAACGAATGATGGCCGTACTTTGACATAGGGTAAGGAATAAAACCTTCTTGAACTTCTTTGATGATAAGAAACATAGAAGTTAACATCGCTTATGAAAAAGAGGATTCTCCAGCCCTGCTTATAGAAGAATATTTTTCTTAAATGCTGGCCGCATTTGATGAGTCTTAGCTTTCAACACTTTTGCATTGTAAATAATGGTCATTCTCAAATTCCAGAGATCACAGACAACGGGTAATTTTTTCACGAACCCCCAAATAATTATAGATATAATTGGGAAATCACACAATTACATCAAACACTACGGAATTGGCTGTTCCACTATTGTCACCGCACAGTTGATCAACGCGTAAAACACAAACGGGAACAATTAAGTTTAAAATCATACTCATTAACATAATCAGATAATTCCCTGTTCCACGATATGTATATAGTATCTACCTACTACATAAAGCATGGATATTGTCCCACTGTGCAGGTGAACCTCAGAAGTTTCATTTGATTAGAAGTTTTTGTTTTTTTTTGTGTTGACTCTTCTTCTGGGTTTTTGCAGTTGTACTTTCTTTGACCCGAAATGCACGTTAAGCCATAGGTCCTGCATCTGATTTCCCTCCGGTCGTTTTGGCATCGAGATGAAGGGAACAGATAGTGCACTAGTATTTTCGCGCTAGTTGGCTCAATTGAGATTGGCCATCATGGCCAATAATCAAATTACACACATTAACCCTTTGACTGTCCAGTGCATTGAATATAATACACGTCGATTGTTTAACTATTGTGTCTACTTGCCGGACAGGCAACGTGTTAAGTTACTTATTTATTAGAGTAAGGGTTTTGAACCCTCACACATTTTTCGGAACAGTTATGCCAAAACTATTTTTACGGATTTTATCGCGGTTTTAATTTCGTTTTTTGGTCCCGAAGTTTCGAATCCTTTACAGCATTCATGGTCACGGGTAGACTAAGGTGTTAAACGTCTAATTTGAACAAAGGCTTTCCTGTAAAGGATTCGAAACGTCGGGACCAAAACACAAAATTAAAACCGCGATAAAATCCGTAAAAATAGTTTTATTTAAATGTCTTATATTCGCGTAAGTGATAGAAATCATTAAGTTATGCCAAAACTTTAATTTTCTCTTAATTCCGACGTAGCTAGATTTTCTTGCTCATAATTTCCACGAAAGGGCAAGTTACGCCAAATCAGTCTCTTCATCAAGGTATCCCACATCTCGATCTCAGTCAATCACCGCTCTCAACTCAATGTCCCGGGGAACGACAGGGAACAATATTCTAACACTATTCTCCCACAAACACACTTAAAACTGAACTCAATTCTGAGTTAAGCTCGCCTCTGTACATCAAATGTCATAATGTTATTATGTTATCATGTTTTTATTTTGTGTACAATAAGAATTAAGAATTAAAACACCAGAAAGAACTTATCAAGAATTATTCTATCTGTATCAACTGAAATTATCAATTATTTCCCTGCTAGTATTAAGTAGATCTTCTGCCAATGTCCCCGCAGTCCTACCAGGTCCCGCATAATCTGATTACCGGCGCACAGATGACGCTGAACGATTCCGATTTGCATGCGTAATGTAGCTAAGTGCACTTTCAGTTGGCGACATTTTGTACTCATTATCAGAAATTCGATTTCCTGTTAGGTGTCGTGTGAATGGAAGGTTTTATTTGCTTCTATGCATATTTATGACTAGGTTCCGCTTGATTATGTCCACGTAAAAAGATTTGCTGTATCTTTTCTGTTGTACATATGCCTAAGGCCTAAGATTTAAGGTTATCGATACGATTGGTGTTTGGTTCAGTCTAAATAGTTATATATGCTTTTATAGTAAGCATCTACTTAATATCAAAACTAGGAACTGCGCGTGTGAATTCTTCAGACATGTTCTTAGAAAAAACGAGTGAGATTAATGTAAAGTTTAATGAAACCTTACATTAATCTAACTCGTTTTATATTAAGGACGACCTGATTGGCGCAGTGGCTAAGCGATTAGACTGCTGCGCTAGGGGTTGTGGGTTCGATTCCCGCACGGGACAAAAATTTGTGTGATCCACAGATGTTTGTCCCGAGTCTCGGTGTTTGTGTATGTGATATTTCATGTTTGTGAAACGCACCCACAATACAGGAGAAATTCCTAGTGTGGGGCGACGTTTTTTAAAAAAAAACATTAAAAAAAAAAAATGAAAGGTAATTAAAATAAATTAAGTATTGTATTGCCTATGTCCAACAGTGGACTGCAACGAGCTGATGATGATGAAGTATTGTAACATTCCTCATCGTAATCATCATCAGCCTATCTCAGTTAACTGCTAGACATAAGCCTCTCCTATGACACGCCACTGAGCTCGATCCTAGGCCTTCCGCTTCCAACCACTATCAGCCATTTTGCGTATATATTGCGTGACATTCTTTTTGATTAAAAAATCAAACTAAACTTATGTCTTTTGCTTACCCCGTTAGGTAAAAAGGCGTGCACCTATATATACTTATATACCCATAATGTAGATTACTTGTATAGCGTCAGTGGAACGTATAAAAATGGAAAAAATAAAAATGCAAATGTACAATGGACGGCCTTATCTTTAATAGCGATCTCTTCCAAAGGTTGTCTACCGTTGGATGAAAAAGAAAAAGGAAAAAGAAAGAAAACAAGAGAAAGGTAAAGATAGCAGGGATTTAAATGCGTTTTGACAACGTTTTATGATTTGAATCCTAATGTCTTCATAAGTTACGCGTAATTATTTTCAATATGTACGTCATACTAGCTCTGCATGTGTCTTTACTCGCGATAATTTAAATGTTGACTTACGAAGCTTAGGATAATCAAACATACCTACTACCCTTAATCGTAAATACAAAAAAAAAACAGGATTTTAAATTCGATGGGTGCGAGCAGCGACACGATGGCTCAGTTGGTTAGAGCAGCGCCACAGTACAGCGAAGGTCGCATCTTCAAGGCCTGCTCGTGACAATAATTTTTCAAAATTTCCTTTGTCAGTTTAGATACCTACTTATTTTCCAATTTATAATATTAGTTAGAATTATTTATTTGAATGGTATTTTAAATCCTTTAGGATTATATCCTAATATTCTGTATTTTGCCCCAAGCAAGACTTAGATACATACATGGCAAAATGTAATGTGAAGTAGTAGTGTGAACAATTAGGTATTATTTTTTACTTTAAAAAAGACGTCGCCCCACACGACCGCACATACTTCTGTCCTGTGCGGGAATCCAACCCGCAACCCTTAGCGCAGCAGTCCAATCGCTTAGCCGCTGCGCCAACGGTCGTGCTTGTATTTAAGATTGTGTGTGTTGTTATGAAAGTACATAGGTACGTGATTTTGTATTACTTTTTTGAAGTCGGTTAATAAAGATGGTTTTTGGAGTCAAAGAGTAACATGGACAACTGTATCCCAAATAATGCAAGGGTCTTACGATGAACACGAGAGCGCAGACAAAACTTAACAACCTATAAAACAAACACACAAAAACGATTAATCAGATGAATGACGATTAAAATGATAATGCGATGATTTTGGATAATTAAATAGATGAATATCGGTTGTTGCTTGTTCAGGGTTCAATGTATAATTTAATCCCCGCGCTGACACTGACATGTTTCATTTTGACATTCTGCGGTACCGTTCGGAAATGCGGTCGTAAATTGAATTTATGTTTTTGAAATTTATTGCAATTAAAATACTTTTGGATGATTTATTGTAAAGCTAGTAGGTTCATTGTATACAATTTAATAGAGATTTATGATGAAATTGGTTCAACAGAAATTAATGATATATCGGTCTACGCATTGAATTGATATTTTTAGCTTTTCGATTTTAAACTGTTTTGGCATGACATATACATACCTACATAGGCAATGATATATGATGATTATAATTAATATTAAATAGGACAAATAGAGTAACCTATATAAAGTTTAATTCGGCAGCTCAAGATTTTAATGAATTATATTTACGTATTACTGATAACTAAATACTATACCGAATCTGACAATGGAAGTGTTCTCCACTATAACGAATCTATAGCTACACGCACATTCGGTCAATCATCTAAAGTCGCATATGTATGCAGTGACCCTAAAGCCAAAGTATCGTGTTCACGCCGGATGTCATACCATGTTACCACGTGCTTTTCTGTGACAGACAGCGATAAACTACCAATAAACATAATTTATGGCTTTCGGATTATAAACACAACTGCATCCAACTGGCCATTCACAAAAACCGTGATAATAAAATCAGTGTAACAGTTTAAAAAGATAATTGTAAAAAATGCAATTCATTTCATCCCCCGGTTTCATCCCCACCCTTGAAGGGTCATTACGCCACGAGCGTGTGGATAATGTCTTTCACTGAGCTTTGAGTGCTTTGAAACGATCGTTCAACAAAATGGTAACAGCAGTTAAATTTCGTTCCACTTTTTACTGCGGATCTTGAGAATGTGAGGCTTAATCTGTCTGTTTGTTCAGCGTGACTGTACGTATGCTAATGAACTCGCAGTTCCAACGCCATGTGTGTGTGGTGTGGTGCTTGAAAGCCACAAACCGGCTGATAATCAAATATGACACTATAGGGTACAGTCATGTACTGTTTTTAAATACTACCAAAATCGGCTGCGACAGCTGTAAGTATTTTCGCCATTTCTTATAGCTTCATATTTGACCATCAACGCACACTTGGAAAATACTCTATTATTCTGAAGATTGTAAGTTGTTGATTCCTTCTTTACGGTATGAGCTGATTTTTACATTACTAATCTGATAAGACAATGTTATTTTAATGATATATTTAATGGCATAAATTATTTATTAATTATGCTAAAACACTGAATGACAACATCGTAGTCAATTTTAATGTCAATATGCTCACTGAAAGAGGACAAAAACTTAGTAACATGTAGCTTATATTCGTATAGCTCTCCATCTTGATGATATACACACATACATAATATACAGCAGTAAGTTCTACGTATTTTCCGTATAAGGACAAATCCTACTAACAGTTTTATCATTCGGGAAAGTCTTTCTTCCCATAGGGAAAACGGCCTCCACAGGATATCTTGTTTGTACATGTTCCCGTATCAACTGCTTTTAGCACAAAGCAGAAGGGGGAACATTTGAAAACAGTAATAATTAACCGTCTAGAGCCACTTAATGACAGAGGCAAGTACAAAACTTCACTTTCAGAAGTTGTAGGCGTTAAAATAACACTCTACCTAATGGGCCTTTTTATTAGGGTTGTTACTTAGTTATACACGAATTTGGGAGATGTTTTATTGAATTTTAACCCTTTCCCTGTCCAGTGAATCACATAAGATATATGGCCATTGTTTAGCTATTGTGTCTACCGTCTGGACAGGCAAATTGTTAACTTACCTTTACAGTAATGACTAGAGAAACGGCAAAACAATTCGTTATTTTTAAGTCATTGAAGTTTCTTGCTTTTTTTGTTGGTTGTTTGCATTAAAGTCGAATCAAAACTGCATTTTTCATAATAAAATAAAATTTCGACACGGGAATAAACGCGAACTCATGTTTTTAATTTTGGCTTGAAGTTTCGACTAGTTTGCACCGGCCGTGGTCGCAAGCATAATGTGTATAATCATGCAACACGTAGTTTAAAAGTTAGAATATGCAATACTAACTTTTAAACTATAGTTTCATGTAAATATCAACTAAATCCTTGCCACGTACAAAAAACCGAATTTATAAAACCCTTTACTTAACGATCGATGCAAAAATAAAATATGCATCGTAGGTGCAGAGTTTGGCAACCCTGCCTTAGGGACCAGCCCACAGAGGGGCGCAAACAAAATAACCTTAATGCATATTCAAATCTGTACTTGCCTTTTTATTAGACATACAAGGAAATGTTAAAGGTTAGGGGTTTTAGTTAGGGGCCCTTTTAACTCTGATTTTAGCTAGAGGGCGCAGTTCTACCCTCCATGGGCAATATTTTTGATGCTGAGATAAAATTTGACTGGTAAATTGAGTTTAGTAGGGGATGTGGGTTAGTTGATGGTTGTTTGAGATAGGGGACCAATTCATCACGAATTATGCACTGTTTTGAAGCTTGTTTTACATGTTAATTAATGTAGAATTGTTGCGTATCTTGCCTCTTACTAGTGGTTGTGTTTTTTGCTTTAAAATGCTGATTTGAAAATTATTGAGCATCAGTGCCACTATTCTGCTAACCCAGTGGTTCCTATACGTTTACGTTATAAGTTTGCATACTCAAAATAAAACCCATCAGACATAATAAGACACAAAACACAGTGATATTTTCTAAAAAATCATTAACATCTTTTATTTAATTTCAGGAATAAGTAAAGTGTGAGAGGTGTCAGGTCCAATTATACACAGTCTTCAATTTTATCCAACAAGTGCTTTAATCAGGTCTAATTATGTACATTAATATTATGTTAACGCAACAGTCCTGTCCGAAGCGACGTTCCTACTCAATGCGCAATGGCCGCCGCTCTTCTACCCCACCACCGATTAATGTCAAATTAGCAACATATTATGTTTTTACAATTTAGAATATTAATATTTTTACGTTAACATGTAATCAATTAGATAGGATTTTAAAATTAAATATTTATTATACGTAGGGTTTGCTAACAAAAGGTATAATTATACTTAACATAAGTGGTCCAACACATTCAGGTACCCTTATCCTCAGGTAGATACTGAACAAGTGGCACCAATTGAAGTCGTCTCGTTCCAATTGCAGGCACGTCCGTATAATGACAGGAAGCTCTTCACTTATGAGCACCATGCACGGCCGGTGCTCCGCTCATCTCAGTTTACTAGTAGTGGAATGTTGATTTGAGATATATATGCTACTGGTGAAGGAAACTCATTATTGGCTACTCATCCTAGTTCTTCGGATCAAATATGTATCGATAGTTCGCTACTCAAGAATTCCTGAAGGCAGTTTTGAGGCGCTTCAAGACAGGAAGCTTGAAGGATAAACAAGCGAAAAGCAAGTCCACCTCTCACACTACCAGATACTTATTCATGAGAAATAAAAACCTCAAGCTAAGAAGGCAGAAAATTGGCGAACGAAATGCTTATTTCGGTAAAAATATTCCTTATACAAAACTTCGAAGACTTGGCAACTTCGACTTAAATGTTAAAATACTATTTAAATTTTAAATAGACCCCAAAACACCCTTCATGGTGCCGGTGGAAACTCTAGACAATGTTCACTTAAAGGTTTTAAAGTATTAAGCCGAACAGGGGGTTGGTATTAGCACATTTTATAAAACGCTTTAGCCTAGTCTCATTTTCAATGCAAATCCGTTGAGCTTTTGGCCAGTTTTCGGGGAGTTTATGCTGGCGTGTGAGGAGTGCCTGGATAAATGGTTTGGTTTGTGAAGTGGTTGCCTGTAGGTGTATCGAATGATTGATGAATTGAAGCAACGTCAACTAACGGAGAGCATACCCTTAATATCCTCTAACTCATGTTGCGTTTATCTTATGGGCCGATTTTCCAATTGTCAGATAAATTATATTCAAACAATACACTTGATCACCATTTGTTGCCATTTTGAAAGTATATGTAAGGAAAAAAAATCTGGCGAAAAATTACCTACCTTAAATTAATCTTATATAAAAAGTGTCTAGTTGTACACTCTAATTTACGTGGGAGTGTCGCGTAAGACATTATAGAGGTCATCTATAATGTCTTACGCGATATTCCCGGAACTTTAACTTAAATTCTGACTTCATAACAACTGAAGGCAGAAATTGTTCGTAGGTAGCATTTCTTCAATCTATATAATTAAATTATTATTTATTGTGATGATATATCTGATATTTATAATATTCACATACCAATATCGTTCAAAACGTTCAGCCTCTATTATTTACTTCCATGATTCCACTTCACCTTCAGAATAAATATATTCCAACCTCAATAACATAAAGTCAGGTAGATCATTTCCGAGATTTGTTTAGCCTAAATGCTTTGTATTTTCTTTTTCCTAATACGGAATACATATGAGCGTTTTCCCGCAGTAAGGCGATATCGCGATGTATAGGTTCGAGTCGTAACTGATATGATACAGTAACTGTAGCCCTACTGGGACCCGTTCTATATTGACAAAGAATATAGTTAAAAAGAGGTGGTAGCTTTACTTGCGTTAAAATTACGGGGTTTTAAGATAAGAGAGTATAATATTGAGCTAAATATGTTTGGCTAATGTTTTGTTTTTATATGATTCCAATGTAAATTTTTTTTACTTGAAGCATTCGAGTGTTAGACGATCATAAAATAAACGTGAATAGGGTCAGATAATTATGGAAAATAGAATAAGGACTTTGATACGTGAACATAGAACTCTACCCCACATGAAGAATGCTCTAAAATTGAACAAATATAATGAAAAATTACTTAATATTCAACTTTTTGACAACCCGATTGGCGCAGTGGCTAAGCGATTGGACTGCTGCGCTAAGGGTTGCGGGTTCGATTCCGGCACGGGACAAAAAAAATTGCGATCCGCAAATATTTGTCCCGAGTCTGCGTGTTTGTGTATGTAATATTTCATGTTTGTGAATCACACCCACGATACAGGAGAAAAACCTAGCATGGGGCGACTTTATTTAAAAAAGGAAAAAAAAACTTGCGTAGCTTTATTTAGCATGTTTTTTGTCTATTGAAAGGATAGAAAAAAGAAATCAAAATAAAATAAAAAAAGGATAATTCTCTGAATCCAACTACTAATCTGTCCGAACTACTCTGTGCCCTTTTCACAAGGGACGCTCGTATAGGTACTTTTGAAGAGAAGGGAACCTGAAATACAACCAACGTTTATCTGTTATGACCCGTGCAATCTGTACGGCGGTTGTTACTGTAATCTATGGCTATTGCACGGGGAGGGCTACCTTTATTTCTATTAAACACAACAAGAAAAAACTAGAAGGTTTACTTCGTGTTACCCTGCAATTTAGAGCTAGGTAAGTGGTTGGATTTATTTTTTAACTGTTGCCTCAAGAATGTCTTTTGAGTCGTAAATTAATGTTATAGAGACGAAATATGACGTGTTGAATGCGAAGGCTCAAAACAAATATATTTCTCTAAATCATTTTTATCTTTCTCTAAAATATTTTTTTCCAACGACATTGACCTTAAATCTTTAACGCAGTTCACTACACTCACAAGTCACTTCGCCTATAGAATTTAAGATGGTCTAACGTATAACAACAATATCTGGTGAATCAGTCAAGCTTTCACACAGAAAAGGTATCTCGTATGGACGTTATACGTTATTGAAACGCTCTGCTAAGTTCACTGACATCCGAAGATATACCAAAAATACGTGGAAGAACGTTTATTAAAAACATAAGGAATATTTCATGCCCGCTGTTGGCTTCACATAAAAGTTTCCAAGTAACTTTAATTCTAGGAATATTAGCTTCAAACTAAACTGTCATTCGAGTTCTTATAAGAAAATTCTCCGAAGCAACGTAATTTCGAAATGAGATCGGAACATGAAAATAGACTCGTGTCCTTTTCACAAGGTTGGACTTTATAAGCATCCGTGTAAGAACTTCTTCCGCTAAAAACAATTAAAGTTGTGTGAAAAGAAGGAAATGACGTAGAAATTTCATGCGCGCCTTGATTGTTCTTGCGATGTCTGTCTAAGTTTATTGTAAGAAAATATATTCTGCTAAACAACGTTTATAACATAACGTTACGCCTGTTTTAGATAGAAGGGCCGTGGTGTATAGTACGCCCACATTTCACCAGTTATGTTATAGTTCCCAATATAATAGGGGTCGAGCCTATTGCCATGACCCAGGCACAAATCCAGACTCCCTGCTGCTACTGAGAATTACTTAATAAAAAAACCAAAAAATATTTGGCCCTACCCGGGAATCGAACACAAGATCTCATGTTTAGCATTCGTGCTGTGCGATCACTAAAGAGGCAGTCAAAATTTGTATAAGTTTATATAAGCATCTATGATATTCTTCTCTACCCGAGAAGAGACCTTTGCCGTGCAGTGGGACAGTTATAAGCTGTTACAAAATGTCAACATGTCTAAAGCATCGCCCGGTCATGCTGAAAATCAATAGCTTATCAGAAGGCTAGTAAGAGGCTGCCTGTCCAAGTGTCCAGGGTAAAGCCAGATGATCGTTTCTAGTCGTTTCTAGCTTTGAAGACCTCCATCCAGCTCCTGCTTTTTTGGTTTTTAATACGTCGACCCACACTTGGAATTTCTCCTGTATAGTGGGTGCGTTTCACAAAAATGAAATATCACATACACAAACACCCAGACTCGGGACAATCATCTGCGGATCTCACAAAATTTTGCCCCGTGCGGGAATCGAACCCGCAACCCTTAGCGCAGCAGTCCAATCGCTTAGCCACTGCGCCAATCAGGTCGTCAAAATATATGAGATATGCGAAGGCTTTTCTTTTTTTATCGCCCGGTCATACTGAAATACAATAGCAAATCAGGAAGGCTAGTAAGAGGCTGCCTGCCCAGGGTAAAGCCAGATGATCGTTTATAGTCGTTTCTAGTCTTGAATACCTCCATCCAGCTCCTTTTAAATGAATAAATGATTTATTTCTGTAAATATGTTTTTACTAACTAGATAGTGTCGGCATTGCCTACCTCTGAGAAGAAATGCTGAAACAAGCTTAGGGGTCAATATCTCTTTAAAAGTCCAGACAAACGTAATTTTGTGTAAGAATGTAGGTCTTCCGAGATGGTTTTTTCAGGCTTTAGTCGACCTGCCCTGAGAGACGCCCCGTCTTATACATCTGCAGGACAGTTGGGCCGTGTGAGATACTTAAACCGTCAGACATATGATATAGAGAAAAAAAAAACTTACATTATTCTCACTCTCTCTCTTTGCCTACTTTTCTAAGTAAACCTTTTGTTTTGTTCGCTACTATGTGTAAGTCTGTATCATTTTAGCTGACGTCAACTTTTATTTAAGTAAGGACGTAAGTAATTGCTTCCTCGTTACCGTCTCTTGTTTTTGTAGTTGATAATTCTGTAAAAATCTTATCAGACTGTTTGGTTTTACGAGTTCGTTAAACTTCAGAGGAATTGCTCATAGCTAGAGTGCGGTAGTCAGTTTGTTTGTTACGCTTTGTGTACTGGATGCTGTGTACCGAGTTGTTTTCTTAGTTTTTCTGGATTGGAAGTTATAGTGCACAAATCTAGGATACATATTACTTTTATATATGTACATACGCCAAGTCAAATAGGTACATTGATTTTTTGTGTATTGGCCATCGAAAATATTGTTTAAGCTTAGTTGTTTTAAGCCTGACCTCTGGACTTCGTACAAGTTTGATTTGTATATTGAAGTACAAATATTTATAGATGTAAAAGCACTGATAGCCAAGTGGTATGACCGTTGGACTGCCAAGTTAAAGGTCGCAAGTTCAAACCCCGGCACGCCGAATGTCTTTCCGAATTCATGTGCGTATTATAAATTAATTATAAGTTGCTATATAAAAACGGTGAACGAAAATATCCTGAGGAAACCGGCACTCCTGAGAGATTTTTCAACGGTGTGTAAACCCATGTCAGAGGCCTACAGACGGTTTAAACTCTGACACCAGGTTGTTCATCAACCATATGATAAGAAGAAGATTATAGATCTACGAAATAATTAGTTATTTTTTCTCAAAACCTCATCAACCGTACCTTTAAATCCAAATGGCACCAAGTCTATCACAAGTCAGTTGCTATCACAAGTCAGTCTCACAAGCTAAGAAAGGTACTGTGACATTGCGCCCCGTGATTGATGGCTCAAGACTTACAAATTTGACTTGAGAAATACAAGCTTCCTTGTTTTTATCCCTGACAAGGAAATAATGCTCGGTTTTAACATAAACAACAGCCCACTCGTAATTTGCATAACGATTTTTCTCTAAAATTAGTTAGTAGATATTGCGAATGAAAGACCGAGAGGGGCATAGAGAAAAATTACGTAATTAGGCAGATATCTGAAATTTGTACGTTCTATTTTATGTAATGGCGGATTTTTGAAAACAGCTGCGTATTTTAGACATAAAAGGATGTTTATCTTTCACGTCTTAAATTTAAACGGATTTCTTGAAGTATCCTTGAGTCGTGTTGAATTATTTAGGGGATTATGTACGACTTTTTAAGGTTTTAAAGCTTTTTTGCTATTTTTTTTTGTATTTTAATGACCTGGTCACTTGGACCTTTAAGTCAAGTCTTAATTTATTTGCTTTTTTGCTAATGTCATCTACTGGCATTGTTAATTTAGATGTTTTTTAATCTGTTTGATCATGTTTTTTTTTTTTTTTTACACTGTCATTGTCTTTGCAAGTGTTAAAAGAGAGAGTATACGTATGATGATTCGGCACCTTAAGCGGTCAACCTCATTGCTTCACTACTATTCTGATTGGCTATCTGATTTCCACAACACGGCACGCACTATATTCATACAAATAAATTACAAATAATAGAATCTGCGCAACTTAGGCGGCGCAGATTTTTATTTTATGTCATTTACGGAATTAATATGTTCCCATGTCCACCCCGAAGATCCATTTCAAATATTGGTGAAGGATTTTGGAAGTCCGGTTGATGGTTTTGAAGATTTCGATTACATACAATTTTTTTTTTATTATATTATCAGATGGTATTTATAAAATAATCACAATCTACCTCAAAATAGGTTAAACTGTCATTCCAACATAATTTAAATTAGTAGTCATTGCACTAACAACAATTTTAGCTGATTTCCCACCAACATCGCCCAACCCACATTATCTAACCAGCAGATAATCATCTGACACGCTGCCATTCCCCGACGGCTGTACAACTGTGCAGGATCAGAATATAATATGTATTTCGACGCTTCCCGCCGCTGCACAACTGAACATCCATTTGAATAATGCTGTAGCGTTTATGCGAGATATTTAGATTTGAGAATGTTGTGCAGTTCATGTTGAGCGATAGGTAAGATGGTTCGATCACTATTTGGATACCTAGTAGATCGTTGACGACTTTGAAACCCGGGTTGGGTCAATAAAGGGTCCTTTTGTTTTGGCGGTAGAGTGCTGAAGCGATCCCTCACAGACGGTAATAACATTTGTAACATATTTAACTCATTCTTTGCATCAATAGGCGCGGACTTAGCTAATAAAATATCTAAAATGTACCATACAAACACAGGCAACATCCTCATGTACGACAGTAACTACACACATAAAGTAACTTTGAGTGAGCTACCCCCATGTGACACTAATGAAATAGTAAAAATTATTGACAACCTTGACAGCAACAGTAGTACAGGTTTGGACGGTATCAGCACTAAAGCCATTAAATGCCTTAAAAATATAATTGCTGAAAGATTATCCGACTGTATAAATATGTGCCTAAGTCGCGGTATTTTCCCTGACTCGCTTAAAGTTGCAAGGGTCAGTCCTATTTACAAATCTGGGAGTAGAACTGACCCCGGCAACTACCGGCCGGTATCAGTCCTGCCAGTTAGTGCGAAAATATTCGAACGAGTCATATACAACCGTTTAAACGCGTACTTAACTAAGAAAAAATTCTTAATTGATCAGCAATATGGATTTCGCCCTAAATCAAGTACCCTTACAGCCTCAATAGACTTGATAACAAAAATAAAAACACACATTGATCAAAAGAATGTTGTTGTAGGTATTTTCATTGACTTAAAAAAGCTTATGATACAGTTAGCCATCAAAAACTACTACAAAAATTAAATAATATAGGTATTTCAGGCAACGCCCTTAGTATATTTGCTTCTTACTTACAAAACAGAAAACAAATAGTAAACATTGATAACTTCACAAGCTCAATGCAAAACATAACATACGGCTGTCCGCAAGGTTCAGTTATCAGTTCGTTGCTATTTCTTATATACATCAACAATATAGACAAAATAGGTTTGAAAGGGCACCTAACATTATACGCAGACGACACCTGCCTCTTTTATTTCAACAAGTCATTACAAAACATTATGTCTGATGCTCAAAAAGATCTTGACCTACTTAACGAATGGCTAAAATATAACTTGCTAACTAATTATATTGCTAAATAATATAACTTATTAACACGTCAAAAACATCATTTATGATCTTTTCCGCAAAAAATAAACGGCTACCCGATTTCTCACCTCTTACGATTGACGGAGAAGTAATCAAACGATCCAGTCACGAAAAGTACCTCGGGTTGTGGGTAGATGACAAACTTACGTGGAAATTGCACATAGACCATATCAAAACAAAAATTAACGTCACTATTAGGAGCATTACGAAATATTAGGAACTGTATACCAAAGAAAGTACGACAAATTATATATAACTCTCTAGTAAAATCTAACTTGGAATACCTAATCGAACTATGGGGATCAGCCACTAAATCAAATCTAAACTCACTACAAAGAATACAAAATAAAATAATCAAAATACTATTTCATTATAACTATCTATACCCAACAAAAAAACTTTACGAAAAAACAAACCTACTAAATCTCAAGCAACTTTACACATTCTACACCTGCATTCTTATAAAAAAAATCACCACGAATTCTATACAATCAAACATTCAAATACGTAAAAAGACAATAACATACAATACTAGAAGCAAAAACAGGTTTCAACTAATGACTGCACGAGCACGAACTAACTACGGCAAAAAAACAATACTATCTGAAGGAGCACGACTGTTCAATGATTTACCGGAAGAATTAAAGAAGTGTGAAAGTATTAATATATTTAAATCTAAATTAAGAAAACATATATGTAACCGATGACGTCATCAACGCACCAGATGCGAACATCTAAAATACTTATCTTTATTTAACTATTTGTATCTCATTCTAAGTGAACTATAATTGTTCTTATGAGAATAAAATTCTTTAAACCTATCCCGCCTTCCCATCATCATAGGCGCCAGCAGGCATGGTGTGGTTTTTAGTTTGGCGGTGGAGTGTTTAAGCGATTGCGCCTCCATGGGTGTCAGCAGACATGGTGTGTGTGGTCTTTACTGGGTATACCATCGTGGACTGGCTTTTTCGGTACACGGAGGGAGTCCTACATAACCTCGTCGCCTCCCAGCCTTCTACTTCTTCATCGTATAGTTGATAAACAACCTGGCGTCAGAGTTTAGGCCTCTGACATGGCTTTACACACCGTTGAAACATCTCTCAGGTGTGCCGGTTTCCTCTCGATGTTTTCCTTCACCGTTTTTAGCAATTGATAATTAATTCATAATACGCACATGAGTTCGAAAAGACATTGGTGGGTGACGGGGTTTGAACTAGCGACCTTTGACTTGGCAGTCCAACGGTCATACCACTCGGCTATCAGTGCTCCTAGCCGCGGGATATGCGTTACGCATTTTCCACACCTAAAAAAAGTTGGTAAGCAACTTTTAATAGTAGCCGGGAGTTGAGAATTTGGCGGTACTGCAACCCCGTGCTACGTGAAGCCTTTGATCCTGCGCCCGATCTCTCCGGTCGTGTCGGATTTCCGTCCCATTGGGCTGAGTTATGAACTTTTTTTGAATATCTTTCTCCCGTATTGTTGGCTGGTCTTTGTCGAGATTAGGCTATCGTGACCAAAATGTAGTTCCTAGCTTGCTGTGATCTGAAGTTCTTAGAGTATTTTGATGACTGTGAAATTAAACCAAGATACAATAAAAAATTTAGAGCGTAGCGAGCGAGCGAAAAACAGTAGTAACACTTTTCAAAGATCACATAAAACAACATCACGCCATTATTCCCAGAGGTAAATAGTACACCCACCATTCTATGGGTGCCCCAGTTATGTTAATCGCCATCAACCGGGAAAATCCAGACTTCAGAAATTAAAAATTTAACTATAATAAAAGAGATTCTAAGCTCTTTACTTGTCTTCCTGATAAAATATAGCATAGCTTGCAGTGTACGCAAGCAGCCTCAAGACTCCCCTGCAAGTTTATGACATAAACAAGTAACATCTGCTTTGTCTTATTGAGTTTGGAACTCAATATTGACTCTCAATAGTAAATACGTACCTACAAATCAAATTTCAACTTGTGTGGATGCATGTACGTCGACTAGGATTCGATAAAAATATGGCTACGCTTCATATGTTATAGGTTTAGGATTCATGATGAAGAAATGAAAAAAGGGATCATAATTTGCCAGTATGCAAAGAAACAAGCAGGTTGATATTTTTTCTATACCTATAAATAACTTTTACAAATATCTACGTATGTAAATTATGTATATTTATAAAACTGTTATGTATGTAAGAAATATATATATTAAAATCTGGATTTCATTAAGATGTTCCCATTAAAACCTCTTTCAAAACGACCTGGTTACAGTTCTTCGAGAAAGGTAGCTTAATATCAAAACGAAAGTATACTTTTAATCCCGACAAAATGTGGCAAAACTATCCTCACAACACATTCGCGGTCGAAAACTAGAACAAGAAACCCGAGAGCAAAATTGTATTCACAATCCTTCTGATCGGTTCACTGGAAACTATTAACTCAAATTTCATCGAAACCCTTTCGGCTTTTCAATATTTTAGAGCTCCATAATTATGACACCTGACCTTTACTGTACGCGACGGGTAAAGCTGATGCCAAAGTTGCTCTGGGCATCGGGTCACGCTGGGCAGGTCATTAGGTCAATCTAAAAGCTTTTAGCCGCTCTCAAAACTGACAGGATCCAGTATTTTATTAATCTACTTTCAATAGAATTTTAGATTACGTGAGAAGGCTTTGGTTTTAAGTTGGTACATTATTCAATGGACCGAGTTAAGGGTACTGACTTTCTAATGCGTCTCAATTTTAAAAGCCCAGCTCAATGCTATTCTGAAACACTAAAATCAGCTCGAAATTCATCTCGCACGTCACCTTGGTATGCGCAGTAGCACAAAACGCGTTGGCACTAGTCAAATCTCACCGCGGATTTAGGAGTGAGTTCGTAAGTGATGACTTTAGAATAGCACGACAGGTCTTGGCAATGTCTAGATTATTTCCCTACATAATAAACACGTGTAATACCCTAAGGAAGGCATTGTTGGTGTCCTTTATCAGCAGAAGGCTGAACACCCACCTTTCGTGGCCCATCTTAATGAGACTGCAACATAGGTACTTTTTGGTTTAGTTTTTCTTAGAATTCATTTCGTCGCTATTCTAATTTTCATCTAGACACGCGGCAGCGTATCCAGCCAAGTGAAAAAATTGACTGGCGACGAAGCTGCTGTGTGTTATATTACACGAACCATTTCGTGCTACTTTTGACCCCTTCATTTTAATAACTTTAAGAAGCTGTCCATTCTCTGCAGGTATAATATACATTATTTATATACATACCTTCTCAACACGGCATGCCTACGTTATACTCAGAATACATGTATCGTATCGATTGCCTTCAGATGTGCAGACTAATCGAGTTAGAGGATATCGGTGCACCGGAGTGTTCTAGCTTTGAATTATGTCTGCCAATGTTCGCTGGAATCATATCTTGTTATTGAGAGTGGGTACTCATGTGTGGGGTCTTATGTGGGTTATGTAAAGTACAACGATGACTTAGTGCTGAATATTTTGAGTTAGCACGTGTTCTTCTAAACTGATTGAAGCAAAATGTGTCAAGTAAAAGGTCTTGCTTGGATTTCCTAGTAACTCATTCAGTTGCTTTGTTTGAAATGGTCGGGAATTTTTAAAGAAAAAAGACAGTTTGTCGAAAGGGATAGACCCCTATTCAGTGTTATTTTTAAATCTGAATATTTGTTTGTCTGTCTTGTCTCGTGCCCTAATAACCCTGCAACCTTAATTAATTCATCTCATCATCATCATCATACAACGGCAAATTGTTATTTATTCTTACAAAAAAAAAATGCAATTCTTTCTGGCTTTCATTAAAAAGCTCAGCTCTGAACCTCGCAACAACAATGATTACTCAAAACATTCTCTAAAGCACAGTAACCAATCTAACGAAAACAAATTTAAAATCGCAGCCGGTCCGCGGAAGCTAGCGTACACGTCCAAGCACAAAGGGGGGTATTCTTAAAGCAATTTCCAAGCCGATACCGTTTACCGCGTTTCGGTTTAATCTATTTTTAAGCCATAACTCCGCGGTCAAAAGGAAGCCTTTACCAGTGTTCCGAGTACCATCCACTTCAAAGAAAACTCTCAAAGGGCAGAACTGAAAATAATATAAATTTTGTTCAAGAAAAAAATGGATTTCTCGGTCCGTTTTACAAAGGCTATGTTAGTTATTAAAACAAAAAGTTTGTTAAGATTGTTGCTGCTGTTATTGTGAAACTATTTGGTCGGGTATTGTAAACTAGTGACTACAGGAAAAGACAGGAGATCTTCTTATAGTATGGTTGATAAACAACCTGGTGTCAGAGTTTAAACCGCCTGTTATAGGCCTTTGACATGGCTTTACACACCGTTGAAAAATCTCTCAGGTGTGCTAGTTTCCTCACGATGTTTTCCATCACCGTTTTTAGCAATTTTAGCAACTGATAAATAATTTATAATACGCACATGAATTCAAAAAGACATTGGTGCGAGCCGGGGTTTGAACTTGCGAAGACAGGAGATGTAAACATACATAAACATAACATCACGCCTGTATTCCCCGAAGGGGTAGGCAGAGGTGTACATATAGTACACTCACATTTCGCCAGTTATGTTGTAAGTCCCAATGTAATAGAGGGCGAGCCTATTGCCATCAACCGGGCACAAGTCCAGACTCCGTGCTACTACTGAGAATTACTTAATGGAAAACTCAGTAACACTTTGCCCGACCCGGGATTTGAACCCAGGATCTCTTGCTCAGCAGTCGCGCTTAGCGACCACTTGACCAACAAGGCAGAGACAGGAGATGTTTTGTAAATAATCGCTTATTACGATTTTAAAATTATAAAATCGTCCATCTTATAAGTTTTCACGACGAAGGATAAAATATCTGTAGATCCTGCATAGTTATAGACCTACGTTGCTAGTGAGAATAAAATCCGCCCACTTCTGTTGATACCAACTTTTAAATTACTGTGCACTTCCTATATTTTGACTGTGAATATTAATCATCGTCACAGTCATGTTAAATCAACGAATAAACCCTTAAACAGTCACCTGTATTGTCCAGCAGTTTTTAAGATGCAAAGGACATTCAAATTAAGCCTAAAACTTATTTAACGTCAGTTTAAGTTTAGTAGTTGTACTACTAGTAAAAATATCAGCATGTGAAACGGATATAACAGCATATTTCTGGCAAATAACGTTATGATTGCTGAAGTTGGCAACGTTTCGTGACAGTTGATATTAATATAGTACTCATATACTATGCTTGAGATAGTTCGCGCCAGTTCAAAGTTGAGCGCATAATAACAGTAATGTACACATTTAACGGGTTTTAAGTTAAGTTAAGATCTAGCAGTTATAAATAGTCGTTATTCGGTACCCAATCAGCTGAAAGGTCTTGGCAGGATTGCGAAAAGTGGAGTGGTACTTCAATGTTATCATTTGATCCAAATTTTGGTTTGTTAGTATTAATATTAATTCGGAAAAACGTCACTGACATGACCGGAGAGAAATTATACGCAGGACCAACGGCTTAACGCGTCTTCCGAAGCACGGAGGGGTCACGATATGTATAAACGGTCACCTATCACAAGACTGACCGCGGCGAGCACGGCTTAACCACGCAGATCGACTGATCTGCGCGATAGCCAGGTAGCTACGAGCCTCTCACATGTATGATATATTACACATGTATTGTACCATTTCACACTAATATTATAAAGTCGGAAGATTATTAGTGTGTTTGTTACATCTTGACGCTCAAACGGCTGGACCGATTTTAATAAAATTTGGTATAGAGGTAGCTGACACCCTGGATTAACATATAGGCTTTTTATCTCGAAAAAATGTTGCGGGTAACACAGCGGGCCGCAGCTAGTATCTCTATAAAACAGATAAAACAATGCTAGAGTCTCAGTTGTCAGTCGAAAACATCGACAAGATATCACAGTCCCCCCGTGAGACGTAAAGAGATACATTCGGAATAATTGTAGACAAGACATACAACCTTTGTGCTGAGGTCCTCTGGGATTGGCGTAGTGTGGCCTAATGGAGGTGTCGGCTTTCTGTTGCTCTGTGTATAGTCAAGTGACAATCACTAGACGACTAGAAATAGAATAGAATGATGAATGTATGGGTTTCACATTATGTCATAGTATTAACCCTTTCACTGTCCAGTGTACTACGCATGGAACACAGCGATTTTTTAACTATTGTGTCTGTTAGCGGACAATCAACGTGTTAACATTCTGTCAACCTCATAATAACCATTCTGTTTTATTTCTATTCGTCTAATATTTTGATAATTAACTAGGGGGGCTGATGGGATAGTTTTTTTTTTTTTAAAACGTCGGTGCGTTCCACAAACTTGAAATATAACATACACATACACCCAGACTCGGGACAAATATCTGCGGATCGCACAAATTATTGTCCCGTGCGGGAATCGAACCCGCAACCCCTAGCGCAGCAGTCCAATCGCTTAGGCAATGCGCCAACCAGGTACATACATTCATATCATTCATCATTGTATGTTACATGACAAATTAACAATTGAAAGAGTACGTTACTTCTAGCTCTTACCTTGTCACTACTTACTTATTGAAGTATTACTTGACAAAGCCTTTGTCAGTTAATTAAACTCGCATCTTCTTGACTTCTTTCGACGACCTGATTGGCGCAGTGGCTAAGCGATTAGACTGCTGCGCTAAGGGTTGCGGGTTCGATTCCCGCGCGGGGCAAAAATTTGTGAGATCCACATTTGATTGTCCCGAGTCTGGGTGTTTGTGTATGTGATATTTCATGTTTGTGAAACGCACCCACGATACAGGAGAAATTCCGAGTGTGGGGCGACGTTTTTTTAAAAAAAGTAAAAAGAAAGAAAAAAAAGAAAAATTCTTACTTAATTATTATTCTTCTTTGCCCACACGATACAGTAATTTCTCCTATATCGTGGATGCATGTTATATCATACTAACTTGTAAACTATCGCGCTGCATGATAATACTAAAATTAAAAGCCTCAGTCTGCTTGCGACCACGGCCGATGCAAATCGGTCGAAACTTCAAGCTAAAATTAAAAACTTGTGTTCGCGTTAATTTCCCATGTTGTAATATAATTTTATGTTATATCATAATTATTATTAGTATGCACAGTATCCAGCCATAGGACTCATTATTTTATGATGAATCTAGCTATAGAAAAATACAACGAACAGTTTTCAAGAATCATTTAATTATATATAGGTATATATTATTATTATTATTTTCTTCGTAATCTGTTTAGTCTTTCTGTATTATATCATCATAATGCAATATTATTTAAAAAATATATATTAAGTATGTATATTTATAATATGATCAGTTTCGAGCGTATGGCACCCTGGGCTGCAGCTGAAAATCAGCGTTGAGTAGTAGTCACACTGCTACTTGACATTAATGCTGAGCTGTTAGTCCATTTAGTACATAAGGCTAAAATGTATTTACCAAGTTTTTGGTATTGGTATGGTCTTTATTTAAACATTAACATTTAACAGCGTTATAAACAGATGCCCTACAAAACCGTTTGAACGGTTTGACTGTAGGAACTAAAGTCACTAACTTAAACCATAATTTTAACAGTAAAATGCGGACACTAATATCTTATACTTGAGAACTTGTAACACTGTACTTAACTGTATTTATGTGCTAAAAAATAAACTTCCTTTCTTTCTTTCTTTCAATACAAAAAAAAATGTCGTAGTATTTTTCATGTAAGCTTAGGTGTAGCCCAGTTCAACTAGCCTTTATGTATGCAGTCCATAAATAAAACACGTGTGTAGGTTATTTTCGCTGGCAATACTATAAATCATAGACAGGACACGGTTGCGTCATGCCATAGACCATAAAAGCGTTAGATATGACATGGGCATAAAAATAGTGGCGTATAACTCATCATCATCATCATCAGCCAAAAGGCGTCCACTGTTGAACATAGGCCTCCCCGTTTAAGCGGGGGGGTTTGCCATAATCCCCACGCTTGGCAAGCGGCTTGGGGATCGCAGTATTGGTGGTGAAGTTACAGAAGACGCTGCTGCCCATCTTCTGAATTTTCCCTTAGTCGCCTCTTACGACACCCACGGGAGGAAAGGGGGTGGTCAATTCTAGGCCGGATACCACACGGCACTATAACTCCAATGGCATAAATGTATGAAGGTGACAGGAATTATGTACCGTCGTAGGTAAATATACAATTTCGATTTGGTTAGAATACAAAACATTTAAAATATGTTGTCACTTAACACGCTTTTAAGCTCTGATTGTGTTAGTAGAAGTGTGGTAATTCAAAATATACAATTGTTTGTTCGTTTTGATCTACTATTATCATTTATTTTATTAGGCACAATAATAATATTGGTCAGTGTAGCACTTAGTTGGAAATTTCTTGTGTTTTGTGGGTGCGTTTCACAAACATGAAATATCACATACATATACACCTAGACTCGGGACAAACATCTGCGGATTACTCAAATTTTTGTTCCGTGCGGGAATCGAACTCGCAATCTTTAGTGCAGCAGCCCAATAGTTTTGCAACTGCGCCAATCAAATTACCGGTCGTCAGGTAATTTATGACAATTTTGATTATAATAAACATCAGACAATTCGTTATCAAACCTCTTCTTCGATCTGTGGCAAAACCTATTCAGTGTAGTACAGTATCGAGTGCATTTCTAAAACCTTTGATTTATTGCTTCAATACTATCTTGTATAGTGCTTTAAATTGATCATCAGCCAAAAGGCGTCCACTGTTGAACATAGGCCTCCCCGTTTAAGCGGGGGGGTTTGCCATAATCCCCATGCTTGGCAAGCGGCTTGGGGATCGCAGTATTGGTGGTGGAGTTACAGAAGACGCTGCTGCCCATCTTCTGAATTTTCCCTTAGTCGCCTCTTACGACACCCACGGGAGGAAAGGGGGTGGTCAATTCTAGGCCGGATACCACACGGCACAACAGTGCTTTTAATTACGAGACGAAATTGTCACTAGGTATGTAAATAATTTTGAATTATTTATTATCTATAACTTCTTCGTCTGTAATTAGAAACAGCCTCCCTAGACAAGCGGCAAAATGCTAGACGAATAGAAATAAAAAAAACAGCCCCCTTACCATGAACTCTTAAAGCAGGACAGTTTACTATGTGGAAGCGAGACGTCGCTATGTGTAGTTTAATGTGGCGTCTCGCTTCCACATCGTGGGCTGTACCCTTCATAAGTTTATACAAATAAAGATTTTGATTTTTGATTTTGAATCGAATGATAAATAAATACATATTTATGGGTTTGATATTTGTCATCGATAACATAGTCGAAACATTATGTCATCCCCATTTCTATATACCTCTCTATTCTATATCTATGCGTCAAGCGTTTTGCCACTTGTCTAGAGGGACTGAGCTAATGTAAATTGAAAACAGTCATTAAGTATATAATTATATAAGTAGCATCACTATGTCTGGAATTGTGCCCGGTTGATAGCAATAGGCTCGCTTAATCGATCTTTTTCATAACTGGTGAAATTTGGGTGTACTACACACCAATGCCTTCTGCTGTTGTCCTTCGGTGTATACTGGCGTGATGTTACGTTATGTTTTTTTCAGCCCATATAGGAACATATCATAAGCAAAGCGCAGTTTGCTAAACCATACCTAGATGTGTATCAATCAAGCTAAGCATCCGAAGAACTTGGTAACTGGCACGGAGGTAACTCGTTACGTCAAACTTGTTAGTTACCAAGTTTTGTCGCTTACAGTTAGAATTAAACTGTTCGCGCGGAACAGCTAGCTCAAGCCGTAGTCACAAGTGTAAGCGTATTAAATATTCTCACGACTTAGCTTTAGGTAAGCAGGGGGTAAAGTCACAATCACTTCAGTTTAGAGTTCAGGTTCCATTATAGGGATGATTTATTCAATTCTAAAGAGGCATTCCAAAATGATAGGAAAATTGAAAAAATAAAAAAAAAACATGAAAAATTTGAGGAAATACTTTTAACGTCTAATCCTCCCGTTATACGTACGGGGCGATGTGAAATATGTAATTACTTAGGCGTGACGTCATTTGTAAGCAGATGCTATCTTTGTCTGCCAATAAATTTAAAATGCTTATAACTTTGTAACTTGTTGCCGAATTCAGTAATTCATATAAAAAAAAAATTGTCATCCCAATTTTGTGTCAAATTCTTCTTATCTTCGTGTCAACAGGCATTTAATTTTGTTTCATCGTATCGGCAGTAAATGGGTCATGCCGTGGTGTAAATATTAGCCAATCAACAAGTATGGTACGAGTTGGTCACTAAGGTTCACTGGACATATTTGGTGTAACTCTTGGAGGCTCTGTACTTGTATCTCTTTGTGTCATGGAATATCGCTTTCTAAATAAGGTCCTTGACCTAGACGTCTAGAGAGAGTCTGGGTGTTTGTGTATGTGATATTACATGTTTGTGAAACGCACCCACGATACAGGAGAAATTCCTAGTGTGGGGCTATATTTAAAAAAAAAAAAAAAGACGCTCTACGAAAGCCCAATGTTGTCTACATATGACGTTTCAATCAATCTATTATGACTTATACAGGTTTATTGGCTATATTAGTAAAAATAACATAATATTTGGCTTCTCTTCTATGAAATACCACGTATCAACACGATAAAATTAAGTAATTTTGAGTAGTCAACCATCCAGTATAAAATATATGTACATATACATATATTAGTTCTACATGTAAAATTGTACTGTCTGTCTTTTTCTGTATACCTATAAGTAATTGTAACACTGTTATTTTTTACTTTTTGTACCTCATGTTGTTCACAGTGTATACAATTGCTGGTGAATAAATAAAATAAAAAATAAAAGCAGACTGGAAGTTTTGAATCGCGATTGACGATCACCTAAACGACAGCAAGCGATGCCATTAAACTTTAAATACTAAAATAAACATGCAAAGATACACGGAACCACGTTCGGCACAAAATGAAAAAAAAATTGTTTGAACATTTTTCACAGCTAAAAGTCGCTTTTTCGTTTATTTCAATTTTCAAACTAACCTAACCGGTCAAATATAGCGAGGCCTGGAAAACACGTCGTATTATATTTTGCGTCAACTGCAGGTAAACAGTTGATAAACTGCTTTATACTTTGTGTGACATAAATGTGTTCCTAGAAAATATTAACTTATGGATTGCTGGTCGGATTGGAGGTAGGTTTTGCGCGTTGAACTTTGTACCACCACGTACAAATCATATGTTTTTTAACCGACTTCAAAAAAGGAGTAGGTTCTCTATTCATCGGGATCTTTTTTTTTATATATGTTCCCTCATAACTCAGTTATTTATGTACAGACACGAAAAAACATAAACATAAAACATACCATAACATCACGCCTGTATTCCCCGAAGGGGGAGGCAGAGGTGTACATGTAGTACACCCACATTTCGCCAGTTATGTTTTAAGTCCCAATGTAATAGGGGGCGAGCCTATTGCCATCAACCGGGCACAAATCCAGACTCCGTGCTGCTACTGAGAATTACCTAATGGAAAACTCAGTAACACTTTGCCCGACCCGGGATTTGAACCCAGGACCTCTTGCTCAGCAGTCGCGCTTAGCGACCACTAGACCAACGAGGCGGAGAAAAAAAATTAATTGCTTGATTAACTGTCTTTCCTTCATATATTTTTTGTCTTCTTTATATTGTCTACTAGGTGTTGCCTGCTGCTAAAGTCCTCTAGGCGAGGAATTTAAAATGAAATTTATTTCGTAGCAGAGAAAGTCGTATGGAGCCATAAACCTGGTGTGGACCCATTGCATGTACCAATAGCAATAAGATCGCTACCACTTTCTTAGGTCTTTTAAACATAACATAACCACATGCCTAAATTCCCCGCAAGGGTTGGCAGAAGTGTATTTACATCCACAATTCACCAGTAGTAAAGGCGAACCTACTGCCCATAACCGGCGACAAAACCAGACTAGGCTAAGATTTACCACTCAGTAAAACTTTGTTAGACATGGGAACCGAATCTAGAACCTTTACGCTTAGCAACCACTCAGACCCATGTAGCAGTCAATTTTGAATCTATCTTGTAGCACCAAATTGAACGAAGCAAAAATAAACGATTTTCTTTTGTTCTGCAAGAGGCCTAACGTCGATTGCTCGAGAAACTCTAGTGGACACACAATTCGTCAGGCTTCGACCGCCCATAACCGGTAAAGATCGGTTTACGACGGCCATCGTATCAATTATTACCTGCAAACGGTAAAACTTTAGTTCAAGATGAATTTTATGGGCTTCCCTGTGAAATTCTAACGCGACCGACTGCGGGTTCAACGTTCAAAGTTATTTAATTATTGAAGGCCCCGGCGACCGAATGAAATTGAAGGCGAAGCCGACTTAGATCTATTGTTAAAAAAAAGCCCGTAAACAGTGAAGGGTTGCATTTCAACGTTTTAATTTTGATTCTTATTTATAGGGAATAATGCTGAAATTAGAATGCAATGCAAACATTTGATATTTTATGCATTCGAATTTCGTTCTTAATTATTTAGGATTTAAGGTAAAAATATATAGTTACACAGTTAACGAATTTTGCATTTCTTTTTTAAATTCTGATTATCATACGGCCGGAGGAATGTTATATTGAATAATGTGATGTTTTCTTGTAATAAATTATGCTAGAAGAAGAAAGGGAGAAGGTGGCATGATGTAAACCTTACGTTACAGTTAGGACTACAGCCCCCTTACCATGAACTCTTAAAGCAGGTCAGTTTACGATGTGAAAGCGAGACGCCGCTATGTGAAGTGTAATGCGGCGTCTCGCTTCCTCAACGTAAACTGACCTGCTTTAAGACTTCATGGTAAGGGGGCTGTAATACCCATTATAATTATTACTACATACCTCAATATTTTAAACCACCAAAACCGAAATTAAGTTAAATTGATAAAAGAAATTTGAAAAGTGATGGACACGAGCGGGACTTGAACCCGCGACCTTCGCCGAACCGTGGCGCTGCTCTAACCAACTGAGCCACCGTGTCGCTGCTCGCAACCATCGAATTTTTAAGTTCCCTTTTAGTATTTACGTCTTAAGGGTCTTTATCAATTTAGATTCAAGCTTAGCATGGGCAACATGCTAAAATGGCACCAAAAGTCATACGAAATTATTTGTTTTTTACAAATACGATTTTCCGCAAAAAAGACGTGATAATTTCCACTGTCAAAGAAGAATGACACCCACGAAAGAACACTAAATAAATCTATTAAAAAAATAATTAAATACCAATCCTTGTTTATGTGTTTTAGTTTACAATTATTACCTACTGAAAGGGAAAATACAGATACATACTTACCAAAATGCATAGTAACATTATTACATAATAAATCTCAAAACCTGACAAAATTCCAAAAATCCAGTACCAAAACGGCCACCCAAGTCCGACCACAACTTTTTCTGCCTAATTCACTCGGGCTTTCAGTAAATTTTAAAAGAGACTTCATTAAAACCACGTGTAGCGTCAAAGGCTTGACAATCCCTGAGTGCGATGCACCCGGGCGAACACTGGGTAAACAGATAGTGCGATAATGTAATCCGTCATACATTATTCAGGGAACCATAGGAATTAATTCAGAAGCTTTTTATTTCATCTCCCGTGTCGCTGTGGTTTTGAATTTGGGTGGATTTTAAAGTGTCTGACTGTAGGTACCACATTCATTTAGAATATGAATGTGGTACCTGGTACTGCTTTTGCCTGATTCACTTTCATTATGTTCAAAATGAATGAGTGAATGAGGCGAGAGAAGTATGTCAGGATCGTAGCAAATGGAAATCCGTGGCCTCTGCCTACCCCTCGTGGAACTCGTGGAAATAGGCGTGACTTTATGTATGTAGGTTCAAAATATTTGGTTCAAGGTACTTATTTTCTTTAGAATATTTCAAGGAATAATCGTGGATTAAATGCTGCGAAAGAACGAACCAACATTATTTATTTAATTACAAACGAAGACTAAACAATTAAATTATAACAGGTTTAAGTAAAAAGTAGAAAAACAAAAGAAATTATAATAAAAAACGTGTCTGTGCATAAATGTCTGGTTCAACATTTTTCCAGACACCTTTAAGGTACCTTAGGCGTTTGTTTTCATGCCTGTACATATACATGTATTAGTTATCGAATCAACATTTGGAATACTGAATACTCGTGGTATTCAACAGTTACGATGCGAAATGCGATACATATTGCCATTACGGGTGTTTAATCCAAGTGCGTAGTTCATTTAGGTAGGTTCTAGAAGCTAGTCAGTAGCCTACTAACTGTAATTAATATTGGTTTTCCCCTATTCACTATAAACGGTGTTACATGTTGAATAAGAAAACAGTAATTATAATTATTTATAATGTAAACATCAAATAAATGCCGTGTGGTATCCGGCTTAGAATTGACCACCCCCTCTGCTCCCGTGAGTGTCGTAAGAGGTGAGTAAGGGAAAATCCAGAAGATGGGCAGCAGCGTCTTCTGCGACTTGACCACCAATACTGCGATCCCCAAGCCGCTTGCCAAACATCGGGATTATGGCACCCCCCCCACCTTACTAAGGGGGAGGCCTTAGTTCAGCAGTGGACTTCTTCCGGCTGATGATGATGAATTATAATATACATTATACATTTTTTAATACTATTATGCTAGGGTTCTCTGACGGAGTAAACAAAAGTGTCATCATACACTCATAATTTGACAAATCTTAATTTAGACGCCTGAGAAGGGTGTGAACGTAGTCCTATTTATAAGTAAAAATAGGCAGTGATATGAAAATTAATACTGAGTACATTATATTTTTAAAGCAGGTATACACTCATAGGATTTTAAAAATCATAATAAAAATATGTTTCGTACAAAACAATGATTACCTACTCAATAAAAAATGCTTGAAAGATCGGTTATTCTTTTTGTATTTCAGGTATGCTTTCCTACTTAAAGTGGTTTAAAATAACGCGCACTTTCACCTTCTGAAAGGATGATAATAATCCCACTGAAAAGTTGATAATAATATTATAATTTACAAATAACCCTGTATAACGAAAAATGTCCAGACACTACACAAAATGTCTGGTTGTCGCACTTTTACCGCTTAACGCAGCTAAAGCACGCTTTCATATAGGAGTGTATGCATCTGCATTAACAAAATGGCTGAGGGTAATGGCATTACATTCTTTTCTCGGATGCGCCTTTCCGTGTCCGGAACGCTTTGTCCCGGACACTACATATCTACGGACATAATTGTATAGTATACTCTTTGTATACACAAGACAATTTTTGTCGATTTTGTTGTGTTGGGTATGGAGAAATATAGTTTTTAAATTGCAAGAAAGTATTGTTTTCTTTAGTTCAAATTTTGAGTTCAGGTTTTAGCTTCTTGCCTTTCCAACTAAGTTAGGGTCGGCTTCCGATCTAACTAGATGCAACTGGATAACTTTATTTGACAAGGAGCGATTGCCTATCTGACTTTCACAATGCAGTTACTGGGTAATACTACCTAGTTCGTCTGGTTGACAAACTTTCAGGCTTTTTACTACTTGTAGTGTGTACTAGCTGACGATATTATAACTGCAAATCAACTCAGTAATAATACATACTCATTACGCCTGAATTCTCCGAAGGGGTAGGCAGAGGTGTATTATAGTACACTCACAATTTACCAGTTATACTATAGGTCCCGATGTAATAGGGGGTTAGCCTATTTATGTCTATCGGGCACAATTCCAGACTCCGTACTGCTACTGAGAATTGCCTATGGAAAAATCCAATAACACTTTGCCCAACCCGGGATTTGAACCCAGGACCTCATTCTCAGCAGTTGCTATTAGCTACTCCTTGACCAACGAGGCAGTGTACAATATTATTATAAGATAAAAGTAGCTTTATTTTTCCTTAAAATAAACAGATTCCCGAAGTCCCGCAAACACAAAATGAAGGTAAAATACCAATTCATTTAACGAAATAATCCCAATTATAGAAACCAAATGTCCTCAATCCACAGTGCACCGGGAAAAGCTTCAACGGAACTCACAGATATCCGGATTTACTCGGATATAACCGGTTCTTACAGGTCTCCAGTTCTAATGGGTTTCTAATTCGGATCCGATATGAGTTTTATATGTCATTGGACTTATATTTTTTTTGCTAGATTGGTTTTGGACTAGTTTTTTAATTCTGCTGAGTTCTTTATTTGATATTCAGAGTTTTTTTAGTAAACGTTGCATAGTTTACTCTCTGGACCTACATATCTCCAGGCGACAAAATGCACATAATATAAAACTATTTTTACGGATTTTATCGCGGTTTTAATTAGGTAGAAATTAATTAGGTTTAAATAGGTTTTAAAATGTAAGGTAGTTGATAGTAATTGTTCAAATTAGACGTTTAACACCTCAGTCTACCCGTGACCATGAATGCTGTAAAGGATTCGAAACGTCGGGACCAAAAAACAAAATTAAAACCGCGATAAAATCCGTAAAAATAGTTTTATTTCAATGACTAATATTCGCGTAAGTGATAGAAATCATTATGCACATAATATAGTTATTTAGAGGCTTCATATTGTCCCAAATAAACTAATAATTAATGTAACGAGATCTATATTTTCCATATTGCGTTGAAGTAAACAAATAATCCGTTACGTTATAAGTATTAAAAACGAATAATAAAAATATATATATGAAAACAGCTTACAAAAATCACGAGCTTAAAATTTAAAAGTTGAAGTCGGTGCCAAATCCTATGGGTTCGCTTTGTTAATAGTTTTAGCATTGGAACTATGAATTGAACTCTTATGAGAGCATTCATTTTTAGCGAGCATGCATCTCTACTTTTTTGTCTTTTGTATTTTTTGCGCAGACAGAGCTGTCACTAGACCCCACGTAGATACAGCATAACTTGCACGTTACACGGGCTAGTCTTCCATTCTCTATACTCCACAACAGCAGCTGCAACAGAGAATTTTCTAACAAAATACCAACCCAATTTATGTTTGCATAAACACAACATACTAAGAATCACTTTACCGTTGAAATTCTGCCGTCAACACAAATTTTACTTAACCAGTCTTTGGGGTAACTTTAACAGGTCTCTGCGCGCTTATAAAAGTAAAAATAGCGCCCGTCATAATTTTACTAACTTTATATGCAATAGGGGGTTGGCTTTCAGTGTTACTGGATGCACTGGATATCAGACAACTCACATGGCTTTACACACCGTTGAAAAATCTCTCAGGTGTGCCAGTATCCTCACGATGTTTTCTTTCACCGTTTTGAGCAACTGATAACTAATTTATAGTACGCACATGAATTCAAAAATACATTGGTGCGTGCCATGGTTTAAACTAACGACCTTTGACTTTGTAGTCCAACGGTTATACCACTCGGCTATCACTTAGCCAGAGACGGTCACCATTTTACTCACCTTTTATCGTATTAGTAGAATAGGCATTAGACAATACATTCCCTAATCCAGTACAGAGCCTGCGGCTCGCTCATAAAATATCTATTTAGTTTCTATAGTCCGACTTTTGTTTTTTAAATACATCGCTCAAAGTGGCCAGTGAACCGACTAAATACCTGTGCGTCCGATTTTTATACGCAATACCGTTTTATGCTTTGGAAAATTGACCTTTAGGACTTTTGATTCAGTAAAGGTAGGTCGAACGCTTTGGTTTTGTGGTATCTAAGTGATTGAGGTTAAATATATAGGTATATCATGCCTTTATGTATCTCTAGTTGGTATCTAGTAAAACTAATTTATTGCCAGTTCTTTTGCCAGGTCGACTCAAACTCACTGTGGTTCTGTCTTCAAAAGACCACATCTCAGACCACTTACACTGTTCTCACATAAAATATTTTACCCGTCGGCCCTCATAAGAGATTTTGACCCCTGAGATTGTTTCTTAAATTTCTTCTCAGAGGTTGTCAATCAGCAAATGCTGACGCCATCTAGTTTTAAACAAAAGAATGACGTGTTAAAGTGTGTTTTTGTTAACCCATTTGCAGAAATAAAATCATTTATTATTAGCATGATACCAGCTAGTAATATCTAAGAAATAATGGCTCAAGATAAGCTTCATCACGCTGTTTAGGTATTGGGTTTAACAACATATGTTACCCTGTAAGATAAATCGAGAATTCTGATTGATGAATCTTTAAATATCAGTTATTTCGACTGCCAAGCAATGGTCTACCATGCGTTGGGTTGGATGCTTTTATAACTTACTATCAAAAATATTTGTTATTTGTAAGGCATCGAGCACAAAGCCCGCTGGAGATGACGCCATGATCTAAAATCTGTAGTGTACATAAAACCCGAAGTTCTATGACAGTTTTTTCAATAGTAATATCGTCAAAAATTTAGTTAGCTGACCCGCGTTTTTAAAAGTACATGTTATTAACTTTTGTAACTAATGGTAGTTATGTATACAGAAAAGCTAATTTGACACTCAAATTTGCGGTGAAAGAATCATACTAACCAGTTAGTTATCATAGATTTAAGTTTGTAACCATAGATTTTAATAGACCCAGACGTCACCCTTCAGACGTTAATACTAAAAACTTGTAATTCGATGTGTGCGCGCAACGACACGGTGCCCCACAGATCGGCGATGGTCGCAGGTTTGTGTCTCGCTCGTGACGTCACCATTTTCCAATTTCCTTTATCAATTTGTAACTAGTTAAGGTTATGAAGCTGATAAGTCAAACCAAGCCGAGAAGCCAATACTCGTAGTTATATAAACAACAAATTAATGGTCGAAATCGTCGTCGCATGTGCCGCGCAAATCCTTATTTAAACCCTTTTAACATTTACAATGGAATATCGTGCATATAAAATGATACATATATCTTGCCCTTTATTTCTAATGCCACAAAAGATAATCTACCCACCATTAATTAATTTAAGGGCTATCTAGTTTACAGTCCAGTGGCATCTTTTGTTCATGCGGCCTATCGTCGCAGACAGTGTCGCGGCAAAGATTATAATGAAAATATAGAGAGGTGATGATCGTTTGAAATTTTTATAGGTACTTTTATGAGGATGAATGACAAATGTTAAATGATTTTATTTCTGCAAATGGATTTACAAGAAAACATGTCATTCTTTTGTTTGAAACTACATATATGGCTTCGGCATTTTCTAATTGACTACCTCTGAGAAGAAATGCCGAAACAAACTCAGGGGTCAATGTCTCGTTTGAAGTCCAGACAAGTACCCACATCTAATTTTGTGAGAACAGTGTCTGAGATAATTATGGTTTTGTAAAGAAAGGACCACAGCGAGTTTGTGGATCTATCTTGACAGACGCCCGTCCCGTACCACCAAGACTTTATTATTAAACCCAATACATCAGTGAAAACCGCACTCAAATCGGATCAGTGGTTTCTGAGATTAGCGCGTTCAAACGCACAGACAAACAGAAAAATATATTAAAAACTATTTTTTTGGCTTCGGTTACATAAATACAGAGTGTATACATGGTTTTTCTTTTTTAATATTGAATGTAAAGACACGGGTCGTTTACGTTTTTAATATTTATACATACAATAATATATAATATATATAGTATAGATATGACTACCCTCCAATTTAATGAAAATCATTTTGTCTCGTCAAACGAAACTGTACAACGCCTTTACCTCTTTAGTGAATGCAATTAAATAATTTCAGAAAATGTATTGGAAAATGCAGTTAGGTATTGCCAGGATAATAATATATTTCGACATCATTGATAATTTTATCACGTTTTGTCATCATTATTAATTATATTGTACGTTTTAATATTAATTTTTATACTACGAGTTTGTCTTATTGAGAATTACATAGACTTATAATAGTTTCTGACTTATAATTTTGAGTTTGAATGGTGATATTCACTGCTGACGTTATAAAGTCACGATTTAAACTTACTTCAGGCACCCTAGACTAGACAAGTGGCAAAACGCTAGACGAATAGAATGAAAAATATACGTGAAAAAATCTTAAAAATAAAATTTAAAAATTCCTAAAAATAAAAACGATTTATTTTTATTTTTAGGAATTTCCCCAGTATAGTGGGTTCATTTTACAAACTTAAATATCACATACACAAACGCGGATCGCTCAAATTTGCGTCTCGTGCGGGAATCGAACCCGCAAACCTGAGCACAGCAGTCTAATTGCTTAGCCACTGCATCAATTACTGAATCATAATGATAAATCGAAATATTTATCATTCTATTCGATTCTCCTTCTATGGTTTTGCCTCTTGTTTAGACTAAAAAAGGCAAGAAGCATGTCATATCTGCGGAACTTTAATCTATAACTTAGCGGCCCCTCGCATAATAGTCGCAGTAGTACCCATAGCTTTGACGACGTACGGGTCACCCTGCTTCAATGAGCCTATTATGCTGTGTAATCATGTGTGTATTTGCTAAGTTTGATTAGAAATTCTATTGCAAACAGGAACTGTATTTGCTAACGTACTGTACGCGGCTGTAGCTAATTACTCTCATTATATTTCTTGTTGTGATAAATCTTCTTCTTATCGTATGGTTGATGAACAACCTGGTGTCAAGTTTAAGCCGCCTGTAGGTACGCCTCTGACATGACTTTACACGCCGTTAAAAATCTCTGAGGTGTGCCGGTTTCCTCACGATGTTTTTCTTCACCGTTTTAAGCAACTGATTACTAATTTATAATACGCACATGAATTCGTACAAACATTCTTGTGATAAAGAGAGGAGAAGAAAACATTTTCCTGATGGGACGTGCTCTCCTACATTTTGTTAGATAAGACGGCCTCTTTCTTCTAGTAGTTGACTGCTGAGCATAAAGCCCTGGGTTAGAATCAGGCAAAGCGTTATTAGGTTTTTCCATTCGGTAATTTTATCAGTAGCAGCACGAAGTCTGTTTTTTTTTTTAAAACGACACCCTACACTAGGAATTTCTCCTGTATCGTGGGTGCGTTTCACAAACATGAAATATCACATACACAAACACCCAGACTCGGGACAAACATCTGCGGATCGCACAAATATTTGTCCCGTGCGGGAATCGAACCCTTAGCGCACCAGCCCAATCGCACAGCCGCTGCGCCAATCAGGTCGTCGATTTGTGCCCTATTCATGGCAAAAGGCTCGCCTCCTATTTCATTGGGATCTATTAACATAGCTGGCGAAATGTGGGTGTACCATAACTATAGGTAGTTCGCTGCCTAGCCCTTCAGGGAACACAGGATTTTTATAATTATAGCTTCTAAATCTATAAATAAATAATTAGGACGTATGCAATTCTTTTAAATACAAGGCAGTACTAAAAATACGGCTCATAAATTAATTCATCATTTAAATTCAAATTTTTTAATAATAATGTGATACCTTAAAATCGAACTATAATAATTTAATTAATGTTATAAAATAGAAAACTGTAATTGTACTTAAATATTATGATACTTAATATTAACATTTGTATACCAATTAAGGTGAAACATAGTGATACTCAATTTTATAATTTAACACCATTTATGTTACCTATGTTTAAGCAAATAAATATTTTATTATTATTATTATTAGAGATCCCTTTAAAATTTATTCCAGAAATCCTCTCCCGGAAGTAAAAGATTGCCGAAAAAAATGTAGTTATCATAAATTTATGTAAACAGGAAATATCTTTAGGACATGAATAAGTTATACGGATATTTAACTTAAAACAATTAAAAAAAAACTCTTGGACGAAAACTGCTAAGAATAGACTGGTTTGGATAAAGGAAGGGTAGACCTCCGAAAGGGGATATAAACTAGGCTATTAAATTTAAAAAAAAACGTATTCATCATCATCAGCCAAAAGACGTCCACTGTTGAACATAGGCCTCCCCGATTTAAGCGGGGTTTGCCATAATCCCCACGCTTGGCAAGCGGCTTGGGGTTCGCAGTTTTGGTGGTGAAGTTACAGAAGACGCTGCTGCCCATCTTCTGGATTTTCCCTTAGTCACCTCTTACGACACCCACGGGAGGAAAGGGGTTAGTCAATTCTAGGCCGGATACCACACGGCACACACGTATTACCTACTTAAAAAAACGTATTACCTACTTATATTCAAGTTTATTTTGCTTTACAGATTGAAATGGCATTGCTTTTGAAGCGAAATCGTAGCAATATCGTAGGCATCTACGTAGCGCTACGAACGCCTACGATACCAGAACGGTCAGCTTGCAAACCGAAATGGCTATAGCTAGATTGCCGTGAATAATTATAATGTCTGCCTTACTGTACAATAAGATTTACTAGACACAATTGAGACGCTGAAGGGGGATTGGTGGGGGGAGGGGGAGGGTAGCGACCCTAATTCTGGAGATTCTTCTGCCAATTCTGGAGACTGGCACTTCACCGCTCCAGGATGGGGAAAGCGAAGTACGGTCAGCATCATAAGTAGATTAACATATTACGAAACCTTATGTCAAATAATGGAAAGAAACAAAAACCAATTCAAGTTTTTGTTTCAAATTATAGGAGCGTCCAATGGATGATCTTAAAATATTTAAGACTTTTTATTGTGTAATTAGTTGTTCTTCAATTAATGGTATGTTTATAAAATGAAATGTTCAGCTACTTATGATGCTGACTGTACTAGTGAATTCAAATCTAGATCGCCCACGATAAGGTGTCTAGTGTCTAGGCATCACAAAAATAATAAAAACATAATTAACATCGAACAGACATTATACCAATACAAGATTTAGCCCTTAATCCACTTCTCCAATTAGTTATTTTTTAGAAAAAGCTACACAATACGTTTGTTTTACCTACTATATCTACCTTTTCGTTTAGAACTTATTTTGGTTGTAACCAAGGAGCTAGTAAGTCGTACTCGCGTCCACCGACAGAATACTAACCTTTTACTAACTTGCTTTTGTTTGTGGGCGATCAAAACAATTGGGATATACAGACAGACAGAATTAAAAGCAATGACTGACGGACTGAAGTCTGGACTCGTTGGTCTGAAATCCGGTTCTTTTAATCACGGGTCGGGCGAAGTGGTACTGGGTTTTTCCATTAGGTCATTCTCAGTCGCAGCAAGGAGTCTGGATTTGTGCCCAGTTGATGTAATGTTTGACACTAATTACACATAATCTAACTGGCAAAATGTGAGTGTACTACACACCTCTGTGTACCCCTGTCGGGGAATACAGTGTTATAATTATGTGATCAAAAAAATTTAGAAAGTTAAACTTTAAGCCAATGATATTTGAAAAATGTATAGATATGTTACTAGCGCGCTCATTTTGAAGACTCGAAATGTCCCAATTGAGTCATTTTGTTTAGCTGTGACTAGCTAGCCTGACTGACGTTTGACATGCGCAAAAGTTTCAATCACCCGTTTGTTCTTTTACTCTTATTGTTATAATGACGCTATCTCTTTTAAGTCTTTGTCAAGTTGTTTAATTATGTGTGTGCAGTTCGGAACACTTTTCTCGTTCATTTTGTTGGCATGACACATCTATACTTTTCGACAATGATATGTCAAAAAATATAGATACGTCATTATCCTCATCACTGCATTAAGCCAAACTGTAGTTAAAACAATCGCCGAGGTTCTTCAAAAGGCTTATTAGCAAATTAGGCTCGCCAAACTCCGAGTCCGTATGTCAATTGAACAGGTCATCACGTCCTTTGTTAGTGAATTGTTGGAGGGAAAAAACGACTACAAACTTTTAAATGCGTGAATAGATTTACAAAATGTATCGTCCCTTTACGTAATCAGGGATTCTTGGGATTTTTGTTAACAAAGTTGTGAAGAGGGTGAAAGACGCTGCCCGTAGGGTTAATTTCGTATGTTTTTTTAAGTTGAACGTTTAGCCATTGTTTAATCGGTGCTATGTGGACAGGTGAGGGTCACAGGCAATGATACTTTGATGAGATTTTTTATGTCGTAAGATAAACATTCTTAAGATAAACGTCGTCAATAAAACAGCTGACGTAATGGTATTATGCTGACTCATTGGCCAAGTGTTAATTATTATTTGTTTTATAGTCCACTTTGCTAATCCTAGATACCTACAAATTGGGACAAAAATATATTCCCTAAACAAAACCACGAAAAAACCATAAAAATAGGCACACCATAATTCTCAAGAAAAAATTCGGGACAAAAAATGGCCAAATGACTTCGAAATGTAACGCAAATGGAGACAGCCACTAAGGCTAGGGTGACAAAAATATCGTGTAATAGCGCTCATGAGGTCTAGAGGTACCGCATTCGAGACGGTCACGTACACACGTTATGAAGGTGGCGCGTGTTACATTGCATGAGTTACTCAACGTCCCAAGATATGGATGTCTTTGGAGTACTGTGGCTATCACGTTCTGTTTGACTTAGATTGTCGTATAAATGCAAGGCTTGAAACGTGGGCTTGGGTTAGATATTTGACATATTTTCCCGGCGTTTGGTACTGCTACTAAATAATTCTACTGTTTTCTTTAATTTAAAAGGGATTTTTCTGTAATAAAAATTTGTATTTTTAACTAAGCAATGAAGCTAAAATTATTCTGTCTCATTTTATTGAAATTAATTAACTGTCACGAAAGAAGTGTTAGATATTGTCCACAATGAAAACCCATTGAACATATCCAATTAAACACTATCTATTTTTTAAATTCCGCGCATAATAATAGAAAATTAATTAGTTAATATAATTCAATTAAAGAAGTTTTGAAAGACCCGTTTGTATAATACTTTAAGCTATAACCATGATAAATGAACTATCTCATGTATACCTACTTCTTGTTCTTCGCATCGGTATGAGCCAAATGTAAAACACACAGATAAAAACAGGTCATTCCGTGGTATAGAGATGGGTCAGTCAATAAGGATGTCCAGTCCAGGGTGCATCGGTCGTACTTAGGTGTTGATACTCGTGGAGCATATACGTCACTTCAGAAATGTCTAAATAATAAAAAATCTAAATATCAAAACCCATGGTCACCGTACTCCTCCGATTCGTCCCACAAATTACTCGAAGTAAGCTGAGTAAGTCACGAATTGTATACATCTATCAGATTCTTGGTATATTGAGAACATTTACTATGGGTGAAACAAGAAACTCACAAATAGTTCTTATATTTACTTCATTTTAGAATAATTTAGTACGTAATATTTTATTTTAGTGTACTTATTATTTATTAATGTCTGAGTTTTTAACCCTTAGTAACTATAAGTTGAACATAAATTTATATATATTTAATTAATATAAATAACTAATAATAATATACTATAAAATACTTAAAGGCATAATAGATATATAAGATTGTTTATTGAACCTGTAATTGTGTATGATAATAAAGATTATTATTATTATCTCCTTTATTTAAAACTTTAATTTATAAATTACATTTATATATATATATATATTATGTACAAAAACAGCAAAATAAAATATAAAAAATAGTCGCCAACCGGCAACGGGATCAGGGTCCTGGCTGCCGGCGGTTAGGGCTCCAGAGAGAGGAACCTCCTGACTATTATTATTATAACATATAAGTCTATTGTCTACATTGGGTATTTGACACGATCAGTCAATTGACATACCTTTTATTAGCGGTCAAAACGCTATTTCCTTACACATTTCGTATGGCAATGACAAACTGTGACGTCACCAATTTGCCAACTCATTTGAGTAACATTTTTTTAAAGCAGTTTACTAAAAATTAAAATGTTCACTATATATTTGAGAATAATTCTGGTTTTCAGAACTAAAATAGAGTTTTTTTTAGATCTTTGTGTCTTAGACTAATTATTGGTTGATGGTGATAACTACCCAATAATTTAATTAGTCGTACTAACCGACAGATTTTACTTTGTTTATTTGTACCAGATGGAAAATCGTTAATAAAAATATTTTTTAGAATTAGACAAATTATTGAAGCGCATTTCATTGAGGGAATATCACAGCCAAGGTATCACATAGACAAAAATAGTATTATCAGACAATAGTGATATAACAAAATAGTTATTTGTGCTAGGGTTCGTAGCTTCGTGGCTACTGCGCAGATTATTCGATCTGCGAGGTTAAGCCGCGCTCGCCGCGGTCAGACTTGTGATGGGTGACCGTTTTCACATGTCGATCTCCTGCGTAGTTGGCTTGTCTCATGAGACAGGCCGCCGTGACCGAAAATAAATTTTGGTCAGGAGAAAATTACTTGTGCCAATCGATAAAGAAGGGATTAAAATTTATAATAATAATTGCGACACAGATAGTCATAAACAAAGAAACAACATTTAATTATATTGCTCACATAAGTACCATAAGTTACACATTATAAGGCATTAAACTCACAATTAATGACTGCACTGTTTATCCCTAAGGAAGTGAAGTGTGGGGTTCTCTTATCAAGCATGGCGGGTTAACAAGATGGCGCCTAAACCAACAACACATGAAGTGGTGTTGCCATAATGATTAAAGATATTTTTGGAAATAGGCAAATATTTTGTTGGATTCGTAACCTGATTGGTGGAATTTTGTTCGTGGGTAATTAGTGTGTCATACGAATAATGTATTTTTAGATACCTACCTAAATAATTATATTAATAATAATAGGTCTGACGCCAACTGGCAAATCACAATAAAAAATCGTTTACCGACCAATATTTGCAATCAATATAATTAGTTAAATCTGAGCTGCGTTAAAAATAGCACTGATAGCCGAGTGGTATGACCGTTAGACTGCCAAGTCGAAACCCTGGCACGAACCGAATGTCTTTTCGAATTCATGTGCGTATTATAAGTTAATTATTATCAGTTGCTAAAAACGGTGAAGGAAAACATCGCGAGGAAACTGGCACACCTGAGAGATTTTTCAACAGTGTGTAATACCATATAAGAGGCCTACCGGCAGTTTAAACTTTGACGCCAGGTTGTTCATCAACCATACAATAAGAAGAAGAAAAAAATCTAGTCAAAATATTTTCTTACCTACGTAACCATACAACAAATTGATATATTATAACAACTATAAAAAATCCGATACATTTGTCTAAAATGTTTAACCCTCCAAAACTCATTCATAGAAACTTGTCCAACCCCTAAAAATCTGTCATAGAAACGAGTAACAATTCCCTATAGTGACGTATAATAGGTCAAGTGAAGCGCAATGATCCAATCAAAACGAATATCGGCCGATTCAACCGCTATATAACAAGGTAAATGCTTAATAAACCGCCAAATTGGACCCCTCCCCCCTTCGCGAGTAACAGGTAAAGTATGACCCATAAAATTATATTAGTGATATAAATGAAGGGACCAGACGTTGGGGGGTTGCCGGAATCAAAAATATCATGAGGTATTGTTATGGGAAACCTCACTGGAGTGTGATAGTTTCCTATTTTTTTATGGAACAGTTATGCTAGTTTACGTCGCGACAGTTGTTTCTACGATGTCTGTATACAGTGTCTTTAGAGATTTTGTAATAGAAGTTAATTATATTATGTTATTAATTATATTATAATGTCATTAATTTTATGAAATTTACGGCCTCTTTGGTCAAGTGGTCGCTAAGCGTGACTGCAGAGCATGAAATCCTGTGTTTGAATTCCGGGTCAGGTAAAGTGTTATTGAGTTTTAGGTACCTAATTTTCAGTAGCAGCGCGAGTCAGGATGTGTGCCCGGTTGATGGCAATAAGCTCGCCCTCTATAACATTGGGACCTATAAGATTATACTGGCGAAATGTGGGTGTACTATACATCTATGCCTACCATACAGGCGTGATTTTATGTGGAATTAACTCAACTTTATAGATTTTTTATCTTCTCGGTGCCAATAAGAGCCTAATACTAGGTGTTAGTAAATAATATCAGCCTATAGATGTCCCACTGCAGGGCAAAGGCCTTTTCTCGTATAGAGAAGGATAGAGCATCGATCACCACGCTAGCTCACTGCGGGCAATAGTCGTTAGTGATAAGACATAATAATATAATACATATATCTTCTTGGTACATGATTTATCCTCGAAATTCATAAATTATGGTCACTTTTCGTGTATTGTAACTGTGACGTCACGCCTCCTGCGCTTTACTGGTAGTAAATCGTAGTTTACGGAGACTGGGCGTCATAATTTTGGGCACTATAAACCCTACCATAATAATATATTTAGGTATATTTTCTCCCATCATTTAACGTAGCATACTAATGGGTCTATTCAACTACTTTCTAACAAAAATAATCTACTAAAAAGTATAAATATTATCACACCACATCAGCCTATTGCAGGCCACTGCTGGATCTAGGTCTTTCCCAGGGTACTTGGCAGTCCAACGGTCATACCACTCGGCTGTCAGTGCTGTATTCGTTCTGAAATGCTTTGATGGAGTCGCTGATAAGCTGTTTCCATACGACTGTCTTCGGCTTTCCTCAGTGCAGTGCTAATATTAAGTCCCGTTATAGCTACTTAAAACTCAACTCCATGCAAACGAAGTCGCAGGCAGATGCTAGTATCCATTATAATTATACGTTCTCGGACACAACCCTTAGGTTAGCAGCAAAAAACAACACAGAAACAGAGCAATCCTTTCGCAAAAACTTCATTTAAGGCTTTGTACGCAGTGTATCTGTGAAAAAACTCATTTCGAGTTAATCCGCTGTATAAAGAAACTTTTCCCTCCGTACGCTGAGGCCAGGCCAAACTAAAATGTACCGAGCTAAACTTTTTCGTCTAAATTATTTATTACGCTCCGTAGTTCGTTTTTGTGAGCTAAATTTTCATAGTATTTCTGTTTTTTAAAGTCTGCATGTGGATGGTTTTATTGCTGTGTTCCTCAGAATTTCGTAAAAGTGTGCTTGACACACAGATTTTGCTATAGTATCAGTCCGATGTGTAGCCCATTTCATCATTATCATTAAGATGTTATGCTTTTTCCCAATGTCCCTAAAATTGAGAAACGGATAGGATAGAAATACACACTTAATAAATTTCTTTAAAGCTGGCATCTAGTCTTATCATTTGCAGCTGGATAGGTACTGGTATCTAGGTAGCAGAAATTACTGGTATTACCTACACATTGTTCGACTGTTAAATTTTTAAGCATAAATATATTTTGTAGTAGTGTCTTACAGTGACAAAAATAAAATTTAAAATACCCCCGACGCAAAAAAGAAAAGCGATCATTTAAAAAGTCAAAAATAATACCTATAACTGAGCCATCAAATCCGATCAAGTAACACATATTTAAGACAATGTCGCGACGGGGTACCGCTTAATAAGTCAGACCCTTCATTTGCTGGAGTTTGAGTACTATCTATTAAGATACTTATTTTTAGTTATTGCTTTTAGCAAGCGCCCCTCTTTTTCCGTCGGGTGTTAAAAAAATGAGGCACATTAGAAGATACTATTAAATCAAGAATAGAAGGTATGTACCTACAAAACTAAAATGTATGTATGTACAAAACTAAATTGGTCCATACACTATACAAATACATAATATATACCATAGGTCCTCGTACTAAAAAATGTTTTAGTCAGTTTATTTATACAAATAATAAAAATTAACAGCACTCACGTGTTCAGCCAATACATTTGATTGCGTTAACGGATCAGCTTTGCAGCGTAATTGTTTAGATTGAGCTAAAACTGGAATATACCGGTGAATTTTTTAGTTCACTGCTTTCAAGTTTTGCTTGGCTTTCGATTATATTGTCGATGCAATGTTAACTCCGGAATGTATGCTGTATAGTAGATTAAATTCGTATACGAGACTGGAAAAATAATTATGAGAATTAGAGACTGATATCGTTAGTGTTACTTGCCGTGTCGAATTGTTTCTTTTAAGTCGATAATTATCGATAACAATACATTACTTATTAAGAGTATGGATTTTTTAATGATTCCTTGGTGATTCTTTTGATTCGTAGGTATCTAATTAAAAAGATTTAAATCAGGTACAATAGTTTTGCACAATTTTTTACACTACCCTATAACTAAATACCTTTCAAAAGATTAAAATTAAAAATAATTCTATGGACCCAAAGTATTAGATACTTACATTATCTTTTATTAACTAATAATATTCGTGATATTATTGGTCACAGTTTTATAGTACTTCGAGTATTTTTGTTAACCGTATTTTAACAGTTGTGTATTCTTTTTGCCCCACACTATGAATTTCTCCTGTATCGTGGGTGCGTTTCACGAACATGATCATATCACATACACTAACACCCAGACTCGGGACAATCAAATGTGGATCGCACAAATGTTTGCCCCGTGCGGGAATCGAAGCCGCAACCCTTAGCGCAGCAGTCTAATCGTTTAGCCACTGCGCCGATCAGGTCGTCAAAATTGTATTGTATTGACAATTTGTTTCATATAAATGGATATCAATACGTTCTCGTTTTGTTAGTCACAAATATTCTAGATGTAACTCAATTATAAGATTGTTCATTTGTAACTAACGTTACGTTTCAAACAAACCTGATGTCCATTTTTCTGTGTTGTTGTTGTATTTTTCTAACAACTTAGTTTCGAATAAAAAATGCAATCACTGACATTGCATGTTAACAATGCTAGTTCTGGTCTAGTTTTTAAAATGTGTGCTTTTGTTATCGATAATAAGCAATATTTAAAATTTTGGTTGGCCTTTTTGAGAGGCACGGCGTCACTCAACGAGCTATGGAGAGAGCTATACACGGAGTATCTTTGCGCGATAGGATCCGGAATACGGAAATTAGACAAAGAACTAGAGTCACCGTCATAGCTCGAAGAATATGCAAGTTGAAGTGGCTAAGGGCAGGCCGCATCGCTCGAAGAAGAGGGCTGAGGTGCGCCTCTACCTACCCTTACCTAACCTACCCCTACAGGGGTAATATTATGTTTATGTGCAATCTCTAAGCCTCTACCAGCCTCATCCAAATTTTATCACCGCAAATAAATGCAACTGCAGATAATCTCTAAACAAAACTGAAAACAGATAAGCTTTATAAAAACCGAGTAATCTCGAAAAGGAGAGAACAATAACCACAGCGGTAGCCGAGTACGAATACCACGGAGTATTTAACAAATGGAACGAGCAAATAACGTGCAAAATGCAAAAATTGCGTACCCACCTAGCTTCCATAAGCCTGGTAATTCATCTAGTGACTTCTGGTAATTTTGTTATTTAGTTAAACAAAATAAATCAGTGTCATCTTTGACACTGATTTATTGAAATTAGACAAACACAGAGATTCCGTCTAATTTAACAATGTCTTAGTCCAAATGTTTTATTTTAAACTTAGGTAAGGCAATTATCTGCGCAGTTCCGTATCTAAACAATTGGTCGACTCTTCACGTGACCAAAGGGCTGGTTTGTTTTTTGGCCGAAGAATTAGCATTGCCATTCAACGTGGCAATGCCGCCAGCCTTTTGGAAACCCTGCCAGTCGACAGTGATGAGGAGGAATATTTTGATGCATAATTTTTTGATGTTTTTTGTTTGTATATCAAAAGAGCTAATATTTTGTAGGCAGAAATATTTTTCATAGTATTAACGACGTGCTTGGCGTTGCGACTAAGCAATTAATTTGAGTGACCCGTAGATGTTTGCCCAGAGTCTGGGTGTTTATGTATGTGATATTTTTTGTTTGTGAAACGCACCCAGGAATCTCGAGAAATACCTAGCGTAAGCCGACGTTTTTTATATACTTGTTTAATAAAATAATTAGTATGATCGTTCCATTAACTTAATACTCCTTGACCGGACCTCACAAGTGCAATAGCACTGATTCTGAGTTTACGGCACTGAATTATTCAGACCCCGTAAGTGGTACGCCATACGCCAGACAGTATGCAAGAATTAGCAAAAACAGATAAATTATTGATGACGGCTTTCCTTTTAAGTTTATTTTTAATTTGTATGTTAGAATCTCCATTTATTTGACTGACCTGTTGGTCTAGTGGTTAGTGACGCTGACTTCTAAACCGGAGGTCGTGGGTTCGATTCCCACCCAGGACAAATCTTTGTGTGATGAGCATAATGATTTGTTCTGTGTCTGGGTGTAAATTATCTATATTATGTATGTATTTAGAAATATATAAGTATGTTTATCAGTTGTCTGGTTGCCATAATACAGGCTCTGCCTAGTTTAGGATCAGATGACCGAGTGTGGGCTGTCCTAAGATATTATTATTATTATTATTTGGTCTGTCGTTTTCTTGTCTTGAAAATAAAAATGCGTTATTTAGTCCAGCTTCCGTTGGCAATGTCGCCTTGGTAAAAAAATTACTGAAAAAAGAAAGAATTACGGAATTCGAAGTAGCCTATGTTACTAGGGTTTAATTTATCTCCTTATCAAATTATAGGAAGTCCCGAGCACCCAGTTGAGTAAATCTATGCGATTGCGAGAAATTAAGTCACCGTTCGATTTTTTATTTGATATTTGATATTATCGATGATACGACGATACCTGGCGACGGCAAATTACTGTTTGTCTAGAGATTCTACGAAATTACTAATAGGATGAAGTATGGGAGCGAAATGTAATCATAGCACTCAAAGACATAAAGAAATCTAGTCGCGCGATATTTTCTTGACTTCTCTATATTAAAGTCTTAACATAACTTAATATGAAAAAAAAAGATTCATATTTTTCCTTCAACAAACATAATTTTTCAAAGTGTACGGGTTCCGCCTACACCTATCCATTATATAAAATATCGTCTAAATCACATAAATAGCGATACGAAAGTCCTAAAGTTTGGGAATTTTAGCTTAGATGAAAATAGACTTTCGTCGGCTCCAGATTTATATCTCTCTAGAAATAAATCAATCCTGGATGCGTTGCTGCTACATGAATTTTATATGCACAGCCTGGACTAAGATTTAGGCTGGAAACAGCACAATGCAATTCCCTGATTCTAAATATATAACGGTGGGCGGGGAACCAGGCACTTAGTGTTAAACTGGTCGAAATTAAACGATGGAATTGAATTGTCAATTTGTTTATATAATTAGTATTAATTTAAAAATTACTATAATAAAATACATCGGATAATATAAAAAGTTGTACCACGGGGATTTTTTTGACCGTAGTACTAATATACTGTCTGGTACCACGGGAGATTTTACATCACCCGTGGTGCTGCTTATCAACTTAATATATAAAAATTATAAACGCATTTTATGCTTATGCTATAATCATATCGACGTCATTAAAAGAAAAAAAAAGAGTCACTTAAACAAAAAAAAAAAGTAAATTGAGGGCTACACCTACCGCATTTTGCTAGTAAATCGAAACAAGTGAATCGTAAGTCGATCGTACGAAGTGGATTTTTCTTTTTAAGATAATCTTAACGTCTTAATAAAAAGTCTCGATTATCGAAATTACCCCCAAAATAACAGTTGTGATAAATACTATAATGCCTAATTAAATCCTCCTTTATTTTCAAGTAAATTACAAACCAAAAAGACACACATATTTAACAAATACCTATAAATGTATAGAACACTCATAATATTTACCGAACTAATTACACATTAAAATAAAACAAACAAACCAGTTGTTTCAGGAACTAATTCAGGTTTCAAGTATAAACAAGAATCACAGAAACCTTACAAATAAAACGGCTGAAACTGAATTCGTTCTGAATCAAACAAATAAAGAAGTTTCTTATTTTGTTCGCAGTTCTTGAAACTGCTCGTGTTACGTTTCATTACGGAGTATTTTTTCCACTTTGTTTTCTGTTTGTTTGACGATGATGGCGTACTTGTAGGTTTGCGTTAGCGGTTTGCGTTTGCGCGCGTTTGCTTTACGATTGAATTCCTTCACCATTTTTATTCACACTTCTCAACATACTTAGAAGTGTGAATAAAAATGGTGAAGGAAAACACCGTGAGAAAACCGGCACACCTGACAGATTTTTCAACGGTGTGTAAAGCCATATCAGGGCCTACAGGCGGTTTAAACTCTGACACCAGGTTGTTCATCAACCATACAATAAGAGGAAGATCCCGAAAAATATAGCAGGTAACACCGCGCAAACAGCTAGTATAACATATCGCTTGTGTTCTCCCGAAGGGGTGGGCAGTGGTGTACAGTACGGTAATTATTTTATAGATAGCATGTTAATGGGTGCGAGCCTATTGCCATCAACCGGGCACAAACCAACACTTACAAGTACTTGTAGGTTTGCGTTAGCGGTTTGCGTTCGTGCGCGTTTGCTTTACGATTGAAAAGTATGTTGAGAAGTGTGAATATGTAGTACCTACAGCGTTTGTAGTACTTATAGGCAGGATGACAGTAAATTGATTTTGTAAAAAACTCCGGCTGTACGGAAATTCTACGGAAAAAATAATATAATAGGCCAAAAGACTGGACTATAATATATATTTCTTACCGCCGCACTCAGAGACGTTAATGATTACTTAAACTGATACTAAGGAAAGATTTCACGAACAAAAGCTTTACTTAGTAACAGTTTAAATATCATTAAATGTCTCTGAGTACGGGGGTTAGACGTATATATGTACAGACTTATCATTAGGTTTATGAGCGTAGCATTAATAAATAACTAATGACGGATCCTCTAATTAGATCTTAGAAGTAATCCACTAAGTATAATTGCAATCGTTTGGTGACCTGATTGGGTTTTATTTTATTTATTTATATTATTTGGGATAAACAAACAGAACTAAAGATATTATATAAATGTGAAACTCACACCGTTATCCACAGCATATAGGGTTCGATTCCCGCACGGGGCAAAAGTTTGTGTGAACCGCAGATATTTGTCTCAAGACCGACAGACCAACGGCTTAACGTGCCATCCGGAGCACGGAGGGGTCTCGACACGTGAAAACGGTCACCCATCACAAGACGGACCGCGGCGAGCACGGCTTAACCTCACAGATCGACTGACCTGCACGGTAGCCACTTAGCTACGAGTCCCTCATATGTTTACATAGTATATCAGTGAACATAATTTACTAGCCGAACCAGAAATATTTCACAGGTTCAGCACATTACCCGACCACTCCTGCCATTATGAATGTAAATAATAGAGCAAATTGATTATTAAACACTCGAAGCCGGAATGGGCCATTACTTGCTCGATAATACAAATAGCCACTGTCGATATCGCGTTATGGAGGCTTTCTTTATCTTACTAGGGCTCGTCTAGGGTTGGCACGGTATAGTTTACTCTTAAATCACTTTCGATTTTTTTTTACTTTATTTTAAGGGCTTCATATAGTTACATATTACAGTCAGCATAATAATATATCATACATATTTAAGTAGCTGAACACTTAATTTTGTTAAAATGCCATTATTTAAAGAACAACTTTTTATATGGTAAAAAGTCTTAAATATTCTCAGATAATCATTCGGACGTTTCTATAATTTGAAACAATAAATTGAATTGATGTTTTTTTCTTTCAATAATTTAACATAAGGTTTCTTAACATGTTAAGCTACTTATGACGCTGTTTGTACCAATAATAAATTCTAAAACCGGCTCTAAAACCGGTCCTACAAAGTATGTCCTACGAAGATACAGAGAAATTACTAATTGTGTTAAAATAAGTACTTTTTATTTTTTTATTTAGTCTCTGGATAGAATATTATAATAATCTATTATTATGCTCTACACTTTACATGTATAACTATTTGTACCTTTAAGATATGTGATTATTTTTATGTTACCTATGTGAGCCCATATCGCCTGAAACACAGGACTACCTAGTTCAGGCAAGTTACCCCTGTTAAGATACGTGTATTTATTTTAAGTAAGGCGCTAATTATATGTTACTTTGTGAATAAGTTTTGGAAATAAATTATTATTATACCTGACATTTTTTTTTTTCAGCTAGTAGGTAGCTGGATTTTTAATTCATGGTAATCAAGTTGTTGTTAAAAGTTTCATCTCCTTGAAACAACTGAATGACAATTATTCGTCTAAGTACGATTTCATAACAGCGAATCTTACATCTCAACTTAAACACAAAGAATTGATAATTTAAGTTATTATCTCTGCTCATTTATCAAAAACAAATAGTATGAGTTAGCTAATTTATGTACCGGGTGGAACCTGAATGAGGCTGCCACAGAGACGTGGAAACTAGCACATAGAACGAGAGGCCTTTACCCAGGAGTGGGTAAAGTTGGGCTGCAGATGATGATAAAGATTTTATGTAATTAAACCAAAAAATATCAAGGTAAATCATTTTTATCTGAGTGGCAACCCTACCACCGGTGACGTATAGGGGTGTTAAGCCAATATTAGGTATTAAATAGCAGCATTAGGAATTGACACCAATGAATAGTAGCCCGGAAAAGAAATCGCCATCCAGGGGTAGATTTTTTAAGGTTTTTTATTGAGGGAGCTAGTTACCGGATTGTCTTGGGCGATTACGGTAAATTGATGTCTAGGATGGTGCGATTAATGTTATGACTTGAAGCTTGTGCTCTTTGATTGAAGTCTGTTACTGTTGTTTTTAAGTCAGATATCTTGTTAGTGTTATTCACAGTTTTGTCATAGAGAATTGCTTTTTTTATACGCATTTTTTAAATTTAATTGCGCTATTTTCACGCTAGTAAGTGTCAAAAATATATGACAATATCAGGTGTTGATTTGCGGCTGTCATACTATTCGCAATTCTGGACAACTATTGAGGTTTTTTGAAGGAGAAGTCGTAATTAATATTTTTGTCTGGCCCAAGAATCTAACGCAAGACCTAACGTCTCGACAGTTGACAGTCGCGTTTTCATCGAAATTAACAAGGTGATTGATAGAGTTGCAAGACAGAAAAATCATTTAAAACTATACATTTAAAACTATACTACACTTAGGTAGGTATATATAGGATATGTAGGATAGGCGACACGTTTAGCGACGAAAAAATGGTCCAATGTGGGGTACCGCAGGGCTCAGGAAGTGGTCCAGTATGCTATTTAATGCATGTTAATAGCCTGTGTAATGTGCTGCAACATTGCACAGCACACATGTACGCGGACGACCTGTGTGCCTTGCGAGCCGGTACGGACCTCGCCGAGGCGTGTCACCTAGTTCAGCAAGACGTGGACGCAGTAATAAAATGGTCACATGATAACGGAATAATAATAAATTCAGAAAAAACACAATTCATTATTATACATTCACCCTACTTACCACTAAAGGACAATCCTATACCTATATACACTCACACTTTTGATTGCATTCATACTAACCGTGTCAATTGTAGCTGCAAACCCATTCAGAGAACAAAATGTGTAACTTACCTAGGGATTAAAGTTGACGAGCATTTCTCATGGATAGAACATATAAATTTCCTGTGCAATAAACTAAGAACTATACTAAGTAAGTTTTACCACCTAAGTTATCGAGTTCCTAGTAGTACCCTAAAGATATTATACACGTGTATGGTAGAATCTGTAATGGATTATGCTCTTGATTGCTACGGACTTACATTCAAATCCTACATTGAAAAATTAGAAAATATACAAATTAGATTCTTAAAACTAATAGTGGATAAAAAAACTAAAAATAAATATAAAAACGATTATTATAAACTCTTTAAAATTTGTAAAGTATTACCGGTCAGACTTAAACATAAATACATTCTCGCAACCAATAACCACGGCAATCAAGAGTATAATTCATTATTAATAAATGTGTGTAACAAATATAACACCCGAGCGATGTCGTCTGGTAAATATATAGTTCCGAAAATTAATAATGTTTATGGAGACCGAACATTAAAAAAACGTATCCCATATATACTGAACAATTTACCACACGATATCAGGGACGAAAAAAAGAAAAGTAAATTTATGAACAAGCTAAAAAAATATCTAGTAAGTACACTGCCTTAATATATTTACATAAATAACTATCTAACTATTATATACGCTAATATAACTATATACAATAATGCCTTTATCTTAACTAACTACGATTTACATATACTTCTACTACATATATTATTAATAGTTGTAATGGTATTAGTAATAATACAACATAGATTATAAGATTTAATTAAGAAATACATATAACTACTATACTATAATACTAACTAATACTATAATACTAATAATTATGTTGAACCTTAGTTACGGAGATCCAACAGACAAACTATGTGTATAGTTTTGTTGGACTTTGTTGTATGTCATATACGTTACTTTGTACCTTTTATTAATAATAAATAAATAATAAAATAAATATAACGAAAAAAATAATTTCGGAAAATTTATTTTAATTAAAATACCTACAATTGTACTCTATTGACTTAAAAAGCTATGCCAAGTAAACCCACGGTAATAACCTAGTGATCCACTTCCGACGGGATCCTCACACAGGGGCCCGCAAAATCGAAAGTGATTATCAAGTACAGAACAAACTTAATCAATCTAAGTTGGTAACGAGAAGCGTTAACAAAGGATTCTGACACGTATTTACTTTACATAAAGATATTATTTCAATTTCAATTTATTTATATAGATAGGCTGATGATGATGATGATAAAAGATATTATTTCAATTCACGAATCTCACAGGAGGAGCACAGTTTATGAATTGACTAGCTCTGGCTGTGACAACGCCCGTGGAGAGTGTTGATTCAATTGAAAAAAAAAAAAGAAGTTAGTTGCCACTAATTACAGACCACGCTCATCTTCTTCTATCAGGCTGCTCTTATGACAAAAGTGTAATTTAAAGGACTGCTACGTATAAATCGTAGTGGTTTACCGTGAGCAGGTAAAAAAACCAATTGCCTTTCTTCAGCATCTTTGGAAAAGATGTGAAAAACATTTTCTTCGTGCGATTTCATGGTTGATACTATAGTAAAAGTTGTTTATATAGTTAAGATCAATGACCAGTGACCACGTACCGGATTATGAGGATCATTTCACATGGTCGCAGACCCGATTATTAAAATCCCAAATCTCAATATAACACATCCTGTATATAGTAATCTTTCCAATGATTCGTTTCTGTTCTGTTACCAAATTGAAAATGGCGCAAGTTTAATGAAAAACGATTTCGTGTGGCTATCTTTGACATTTTTATTGTTTTAAAAATCCTTTATTTCGTGTATTTGGCTCAGTGTTTCATGCTCATAACTAAAGTGTCAGGTTTTTTCGGGTTCTGGTAATAAATTGGCTATATTTATTTGCTTCTGTAAATACTCCGATATAAATTGTTTAAACAGTATACTTCAATGGTTACTTAGGCAAGAGTCAATATGACGTTTTCAATGTCTTATAATCCTTTCTTAGATATTCTAAGACACCATTCACTAACGGTGAGGAAAAACATCGTGAGGAAATCTGGATTTAATTATTTGAAATCGCCAACCCGCAGTCAGCTAGCGTGGTGATCAGTGCTCAATCCTTCTCTATACGAGAGGCATATCCCTGCAGTGGGACAGTTATATTCTGTTATTATGTTGTTATATATATATAGGCAGTATGCTTATTTATGAGATTAAAACTGCCAGTCTATGACGTAAACAGGGGTGTATAGGAATTAACTCTCAAGGCATTACAGGCGTAATTATAATTACCTATATACAATATGCATGTATACATGCATACACAAACAAAATACTACCATTTTTTCATTTCTGCTAACAAGGGACGAGAGTTGCAATAAATTTTAGGCTGAAATTACATTAAACGTGACCGGAATATTGATAAGATTGCTTTGAAATAATCATTGGAACGCTTACTCGTAATGTTTTACAAAATATTATTTTATGTAACAAAATTGGTATGTCAGGTTCTTAGCAAATGGAGTCGGCGTCCAGTCAAACGAATGCAGCTGAATACCAGTATTTTACATGGAGCAACTGCTTATGGTCACCCATCCATTGACTAACACTAGCAAGCGTAGTTTAACCTTGATAGATTGATAAGCGGCTGTTACTCAATCATGCGCTCCTAAGATTTAAAAGCTTCCTTCCGCGATTTTCTATGCGTGAACAAATTGTTCGAGGCTTTTCTGGGATCAAAGTAGCCTATGACCACCGTAGAGATCCATTCTAAATATTGGAGAAAGAGTTGGACATTACCTCCTACTAAGATATATAACATTCAAATTTTACTTTCTACGGTATTAGTATAGAATCGATTATAAGCTAGTATTATTATATTTTTGCCCATTTATACACTCCATGCTGTAGGCACGAGAATAGACACCCTTTTTATCAGTCGGTGTCCGAGTAGGGTGCATTAAACAAGGGTAACGTGGAGTGCCAGTTAGAATGAATGTAGCCCAAACCGAACACTGGTACTGACATTAAAAACAATGGGCTTGAACATTAGTACGGTCGACGTTACACCGATGTGTTACATATCAATGTTCACACATTTGGGATGTATGTGTGCAGTGGAGTCTGCGGCGCACTCTGAGCAGTTAAACTTACTGCCATCCTTGTTCATTTTCATAGCGTTAAAAAGCACTGATAGCCAGGTGGTATGACCCATGGACTGCTAAGTCAAAGGTCGCAAGTTAAACCCCGGCACGCACCAATGTCTTTTCGAATTCATGTGCGTATTATAATTTATATACGTCATAATATATCAGTTATATGATGTCACCCTTAAGACGTAAATACTAAAAGGGAACTTGATATTCGATGGTTACGAGCAGTGACACTATCGCTTGGTTGGTTAGAGCAGCGCCACGGTACGGCGAAGGTCGCAAGTTCAATTCCTGCTCGTGTCCATCATTTTTCAAATTTCCTTTATCAATTTATATATCAGTTGCTAAAAATGGTGAAGGAAAACATCGTGAGGAAACCGGCACACCTGACAGATTTTTCAACAGTGTGTAAAGCCATGTCAGAGGCCTACAGGCGGTTTAAACTCTGACACCAGGTTGTTCATCTACCATACAATAAGGGAAAGATCCCGAAAAATATAGCGGGTAACACCGCGCAAACAGCTAGTATAACATAACGCTTGTGTTCTCCCGAAGGGTCGGGCAGTGGTGTACAGTACCTACTGCTATTATGTTAAAGATCCTATGTTTTAGGGTCCGAGCCTATTGCCATCAACCGGGCACAAATCAACACTCCCTGCTGCTTCTGATAGATATGCTACTGAATGAAAAAACCCAACATTTTCCCTGCCTGGATATCGTCACTTTAGATATAGGTAACGCTTGCAACTACAATACCCAAGCAAAATTCAATACTTTCATAATATTACATTTGACAATACACTACGGTGTGACACACAGCCAAAGTTAACCCAAGACAGGAAAACAACGGGCGTAACGCCGACAGTAATTACACAAAACGATAGTTGTAACGAGACGATGCGGGGCGAATGCTAAGCGATACTACTCGTAGCTAACTATCACACGTGGGACATGTTACAAGCTTTCCTGATGTGTGTTTGACGTTAGTGTTGAGGAAAACATGATAAGTAGGTATCTTTGTATATAGGTTACATGTAAGCTCGTAGCTACGTGGCTACCGCGCTGATTAATCGATCTGTGAGGTTAAGCCGTGCTCGCCGCGGTAAGTCTTGTGATGGGTGACCGTTTTTACATGTCGAGACCTCTCCGTGCTTCGGAAGGCACGTTAAGCCGTTGGTCGTGCGCCTGATCTCTCACCGGTCGTGTCGGTCTGCCCTCTAATCGGAGTATGAGGGTGAGGGAATAGGGAATGCACCTGTGTTTGCGCGCATACTTGTGCACTATATCTCCTGCGTAGTTGGCTAGTCTCAGCTGGGACAGGCCGCCGTGAGAGAAATTCGGTCAGGAGCACATTATTTATATACATGTAAAAACCTGTTTCTGCTTCTAACGTACAGATCGTAAAAGGGAACACACATTTTATCCTGTAATACTTAGGGCCTGTTTCACCATCGCATCGACAACTAAAGTGCTAAGATGACTAACCGCCACTTAAAACCCGTAAGTACATATATGAATTTTACAATATCTGAGTAGCATGAATCAGGGGATAAACTGCCTGTTACTTAGAAACGATAGAAGATACTCGTAACTTTTACTTACCGATTACCGTTAATCAAGAAGTAACTATTCAACACTTACTAACTAAAAATATTACAGAGGTGCGGGAACGCAACGAGAGTGCACAGCAAACAATAGTTCTTCACTAACATAATAATATATATTGTAACTTATATATCATTTTAATTAACTAGTTAAGACTATTGTTACAAACTTCCGGTCCAGCATCTACCAGTTCGACGTCATAAACAACTAGTAGTATGTTACACACCATTTCAATTATCATAGTTTCCATTTAATTAATTGTCTAACCGTATTTTCTATTCTTATTGTAATAAACAATAAGAAAAAATTAAATTGTCCTAAAATGCATGTTTAGCGCCTTCCACTTGTCAGTTTCCGGCGTACAAAATATCAATGTAAATCAATTATTGTCAGTTATTTACTATCGATGTATTATGTAACGTTTTTATGTTTTGCATTGTATAATTACTTTTATTTATATCGCATATTAAAGTTATAAGACTAAACTATAAATACCCACGTGTCGGATGGTTCAGCGCAGTTGTGTTATACCCGTCACTAAGTAATCATCTATTAAGTGGAAACTCTGTTCAATTATATCTGTGTACCATTAAATAATTGTTAAGTGTGGTGGATGTGTTTTCTTGTACTGACTGGTCGTTTACACTATATTTGTTGTACTAAGAAAGTTTTAGACGTACAAAGTAATATTATTACGGTAAATGCTGTGTGTACCTATAATGTGCGTGCATATTAGCACTTGTATTATTCCATGCCTATTTCAAATATATAAATAAATAAACTTGTAGATGGAGAAACAGGCTTTTAGTGTGTGTTTATCATTAAAAGCGTATACAACCTAACTGCCTCGTTGGTCTAGTGGTCGCTAAGCGCGACTGCTGAGCAAGAGATCCTGGGTTCAAATCTCGGGTCGGGCAGTGTTACTGAGTTTTCCATTAGGTAATTCTCAGTAGCAGCACGGAGTCTGGATTTGTGCCCGGTTGATGGCAATAGTCTCGCCCCCTATTACATTGGAACTTACAACATAACTGGCGAAACGTGGGTGTACTACATGTTCACGTCTGCCTACCCCTTCGGGGAATACAGGCGTGATATTATGTATGTTATGTTAAAACCTAACTAGAAATCGACCATGATTATACAAATGTATAAATAGTTAGAATAGTTAGAACCTAGAAGTCAACCAGTCATAGTATACCTGTGAACGTGTCTACCAACCGACGGCTGTGTCAACAAGAGGTAGGGTGTACAGACAAACACATAACATAATTATACTATGTAGGTATGTATCAGACAGATAATTACAATATGCTAAATGTTGCGTACATGACGTATTGGAACGGTTGAATGGATTGATTGATCGAGATATTGAACTAAGGACTTAATTGGCTTTAAATCATATTAATGAGAATGTCTCTATCTATTCGTGGAAGGACGATGTAAGTATATTTCATTCCGTAAACTGGAAAACAAGTCATCAATAATCAAAAGGGAACTTGAAATTCGATGGATGCGAGCAGCGACACGGTGGCTCAGTTGGTTACAGCAGCGCCACGGATCGGCAAAGGTCGCGGGTTCGAATCCCGCTCGTGTCCATCATTTTTCAAATTTCCTTTATCAATTTAGGAACAAGTCATCAGTTAAAAATGGTTTCATTGAGAATTTCCTCAAGTTAAAGATTTCCTGATTCCTGTAACATTCATAAAATGTCTACATTTTAAAGCTAAATCATACGCAATTATTGCTTATCAAAATCGTAATTAGTAAAATAAATGAACTCCGTGATAGGAACGCATGCAATTCATCACTCTTTACACTATCACACTAATATAATATTATAAAGGCAAAGTTTGTGAGTATGTTAGTGTGTTTGTATGTTTGTTACCTCTTCACGCTAGTGGGGCTCGTAGCTATGCGGCTACCCCGCAGATCAGTCGATCTGCGAGCTTAAGCCGTGCTCGCCGCGGTCAGTCTTGTGATGGGTGACCATTTTCACATGTCGAGACCCCACCGTGCTTCGGAAGGCACGTTAAGCCGTTGGTTCTGCGCCTGATCTCTCTCCGGTCGTGTCGGTCTATCGTCCCATCGGATTATGAGAGTGAGGGAATAGGGAGTGCACCTGTGTCTGCGCGCATACTTGTGCACTATAATATCTCCTGCGCAGATGGCTAGTCTCAGCTGAGACAGGCCGCCGTGTCCGAAAATCGGTCAGGAGGACATTACCTCTTCACGCTCAAACGGCTGGACCGATTTTGCTATAATTGGCATGGAGGTAGCTGACACCCTGGATTAACATATAGGCTACTTTTTATTCCAAAAAATGTAGCTAGTAACATCGCGGGGCGAAGCTAGTAAGTACTATAATAAAGTTAAAACTACTTTCCCTAGCTAGTGTTCCATTAACTTTTCTTCCCTTAAAGATTAAAGTTCTCAACGGGCCCCTGCGTTTTAGACCTGTGTCCCCCACGTTAGCCTTCTAAAAGACCGGGTACCCACATGGTTGACAGCACGAGTAAAAAATTTAGATTAAAACTACAAATTAACTTCCAATTAGCTTCTTGGATATAAGTTAAGAAAAACTTCACCTACTTTAAAATAGGTCACGATCCAACATTTTATGTTGAGCGTATATTAAAGCTCTTTTAATTTAAAATGGCTTTTAATTAACCATTTACTTGAGTAAAACTTAAAAGGTGGTTTTAAATATAGCAAAATGCAAGGTTGCAAAATATGAAAGGAATTTTAGCTCACTTGTTTATGATATTAAAAATAAACATAACATTACATTTCACGCTTGTTTTCCCCCAAAGGGGTAGACAGAGGTGCACATATAGTACACCCACATTTTGCCAGTTATGTTATAACATGGCTTGGCATGGTTGGCTCCGGGCACAAATCCAGACTCCGTGCTGCTACTGAAAATGAACAAATGGAAAATCACAACAAAACTTTGCCTTAACAAAAAAAATGCACCTAGTCTCCTGGTTTGAATCTGCAACTAAACACACACAAAACGACTTTCAAAACCACTGAGCTACGACGTATGTAGGTTTAATATTTTATAAAAAAAAAATATACTCACTACATTCTGACATTTCTGAATAGAAAGAAACGTTGCCCTACTTTTATATTTTCTCCAGTGCGTTAAAGGACATTCTTTCATATAAAACTGGACTGGAAACTAAATGCTACAGGTTATTTGTATAACCTCAGCTTTGCAGGGAGCTTTATGCAGTTTATTTTATATTTTACATAAATTATTCACGCCTGCCGTGTTTTATAAAGACTTCACTTACGAACTCACTTTTAAATCCGCGGTGAGATTCACACTAGCGCATACCAAGGTGACTTTCGAGATGACTTTTTGAGATGATGATAGTGTTTTAGAATACAGACACACAGACAGTTACTCTGCCACGTAACCTGCTCATGAATAAGGCTCCGTTCGAGTTCGAAACTAGTCGGGCATTCCCGAATACACACGTGAGTATAACCGGAATATATAGTATATTACTGCATCCCAAAGGAATAGATAGACAACCTACATTGTTCGCTCATTTTACATTTGTCTGGACTTTAAAAGAGACATTGACCCTGAGTTTTTTTCGGCATTTCTTCTCAGAGGTAGTCAATTAGTAAATACTGATGCCAGCTAGTTTCTTATTATATATAATTGACGTGCAAAAGTTTTTGTGAAACACCATTTTATTTACATAGATAAATTATTATTATTTATTAATTTAGAGATTACGGATGTTTATTTGCTACACAGCAGTGAGCCGAGTGTTATGACCGTTGAAATGCCAAGACAAAAGTCGCAAGTTCAAGCCGCGGTACGCACCAATGCGTTTTCGATCGATTCATGTGCGTACTATAAACTATTTATCAGTTGCTAAAAACGGTGAGGGAAAAAATCGTGAGGAAACCGGCACACTTGAGAGATTTTTCAACGGTGTGTAAAGCCATGTCAGAGACCTACAGGTGAATTAAACTCTGACACCAGGTTGTTCACCAACCATACGATAAGATGATTTGTTACCATCCTGGCATACGCATTTTTCGACTTATTCACTCTCAACACATTCTCGTAAGTTTAAATTATTTCTAACCTGACTACTATTGGTCAAAAATCACAATTTCAGAGGCTTATGTAGGTTAAAAAAAAAGAACTTGACGACCTGATTGGCGCAGTGGCTAAGCGATTGGACCGCTGCGCTAGGGGACTAAGCTGGTTCATTCCCCACACGGGTAAAAAAATTGTGTGATCCGCAGATGTTTGTCCTGAATCTGGGTGTTTGTGCATGTGATATTTCATGTTTGTGAAACGCACCCACGATGCAGAAAAATTTCAAGTGTGGGGTATCGTTTTTTTTTAAAGTCTAAAATCAACCATGTCTTCATTATAGATAACGCAATTTTCGTATCCATCGGCCCCGTCGGATCGAGGACGTCGTGTTTGTCGCATATTTGTAGGCGAGCTACAAAGTAGAGCCGCAGTTAATTAAGCCGTCAGTCTTCAGGCACTTAAGGCTGAATGAGTAAAAGGCGTACCACCGCCTGACGTGGACATGGCGCAATTAGATTGCGAGTGGATAGAAATTAGTAGCTTTAATTTCCAACGGTACCTATGTGGCTTTTGTGTGAAAGAAATAAGCTTAGCCGTCCGGCCGCAATCTCATCAGGTATTCCCTTTAAGGATGTAGGTTTTGCGGACCCAAAAAGTTGAACAAAAGCTGGTTTTAGAACGATGTTTGCGACTAGAAATATTTAATTTTGTGTTTACGAAATTGTACTGGGCTTTTTCATTTTATAGCCGAGTGGTTTGACCGTTGGAATGCCAAGTCAAAGGTCACAAATTCAACCCCGGCACGCATAAATGTCTTTTCGATTTTATGAGCGTTTTTTAAAATAGTTATCAATAGCTAAAAACGGTGTAGGAAAACATGGTGAGGAAACCGGCACCCCTAATAGATTTCACTGAGGTCTCACAAGGTTGTTCATCAACTATACGATAAGAAGAAGAAGGGATATATCTGTAATTAAATAGGTATACCTCGGCGTTGTATTCTGCTAACAATTTTTCTAAAATCATCATCATCATCAGCCGGAAGACGTCCACTGTTGGACATAGGCCTCCCCCTTAAAGGGGGGTTGCCAGAATCCCCACGCTGGGCAAGCGGCTTGGGGATCGCAGTATTGGTGGTCAAGTTACAGAAGACGCTGCTGCCCATCTTCTGGTTATTTTCCCTTAGTCGCCTCTTACGACACCCACGGGAGGAAAGGGGGTGGTCAATTCTAGGCCGGACACCGGCACATTTTCTAAAATATCTACATAGAATCCCAGGTGTAATCCTCAAAGAGTAGTCTACATACCCTCATGTTATATGAGGAGTACATATACCTCTACATTCACTCTGCCTACCTAGGTGAGCTTATTTATGGAACACATAATACCTACAGAGTATTTACAAAAGCTACTCTTTGACGCATGTCAAACGTAATCGTATTTATGTAGTATGATGAATAGGTACCATCTACTATTGAAAAACAGGAAGAGACCAAAATGAAGAGAAATGGATGGCCGTTAAAATGTTTGTTCACAGTAAATGTATTCGCGTAGAGGGCGTGCGTGTTTTACATTAAATTGTGATTCTATTAGGCATAAATACGGTCACATAATAAAGTCTATTTTCCGTACGCTAATGCCTAAATCCGGGGTGCGTTTACACCGTTCGACTGGACGATCTTTGGTTTGGTATCTCAGTATGGCTTTTTTATGTTTGTTTAGTGATATTGTTGCCATTTTGAAACACGTGATATTTTTAGATCACGGTTACTTTCTAAATGATTAATGAAGATTTTCTATTTTTTTTTTTAAATTAAACGTCGCCCCACTCTAGGAATTTCTCCTGTATCGTGGGTGCGTTTCACAAACATGTAATATTATATACACAAACACCCAGACTCGGGACAAATATCTGTGGAACGCACAAATTTTTGTCCCTTGCGGGAATCGAACCCGCAACCCTTAGCGCAGCAGTCCAATCGCTTAGCTACTGCGCCAATCGGATCGTCGTCGTAATATTTAAAAATGATGCTTTCCATAGACGTTTAATTTTCTTTGAAGTTTTAAACGTTGCGTTTTTACTTCGAAAAACGCACTTAAGTATGATATACTTAATTACGTTTTGGGTTACACAGATTTTTTATCGATGTTACCCAAAATATTGTTTGTATTATCTTTGCTGAAGATTTTATAATCCAAAAAGGTCATTCCCAATAACATTGTAAACATAATATACTGCAAAAGCTGGCCTAGAAACAGGTAATTTAAAAGAAACATGTAACCTTAATCGTATTTAAATAATTGCGGAAGAATACTCTACTAATACAGGTCAACCGTGATCTCCGTGTTTTAATATGAATTGTGTTGATAACCCCCTAGGTCGGTGCTGCAGTAACTTAATGGGTTTAGATTATAATTATTTATGAGAACGCGTTAACGTTTTTGACCGTACTCTTTCTACTACTAATGAAACGGAATAATTTTTGCATTAAATATTATTTTATTTTCACAATAATTTCACAATAAATAGTAAAGTTATTTGTTAGATTAGTACTTAAAGAAAATAACAGTTTTGCAAATAGCTTTTTTATAAATTGACCAACTAGGAATATTTTAAAATCTATCAGTCTCGTTTACAAAAATCATGAAACTGCTGTCCATGTAACAATTTTAAAAATAAAAGTGGAAATCGTAATTTTTTTATGTTAGCTATCTAGTCAATCCAGTCTACTAAACGTGAGGCTTCGGGTTCGATTCTTATGTTGGTAAAAGAACCCGGAAAATAGTGCTCAAAATAGTTCTCAATAAATATACACATTCTTGGTAAGCCGCCATATTGTGCGACTCCGTCCGAAAAAATGGTTTTCAGAAACAAATAAAGTATAAAATAATAAATATATACCTGACTTTTGGTGCCATTTTAGCATGTTGCCCATGCTAAGCTTGAATCTAAATTGATAAAGGAAATTTGAAAAATGATGGACACGAGCGGGATTCGAACCCGCGACCTTCGCCGATCCGTGGCGCTGCTCTAACCAACTGAGCCACCGTGTCGCTGCTCGCATCCATCGAATTTCAAGTTCCCTTTTAGTATTTACGTCTTAAGGGTGACGTCAGGTATTATCTGTTGGAACCTATGATTACCAACTCAGTGTTATACCTTTACAGCTATAAATCACTGAAACGATAATACCAACCCAAATTTATATGACTTTTGGTGCCATTTTAGCATGTTGCCCATGCTAAGCTTGAATCTAAATTGATAAAGGAAATTTGAAAAATGATGGACACGAGCGGGATTCGAACCCGCGACCTTCGCCGATCCGTGGCGCTGCTCTAACCAACTGAGCCACCGTGTCGCTGCTCGCATCCATCGAATTTCAAGTTCCCTTTTAGTATTTACGTCTTAAGGGTGACGTCAGGTATTATCTGTTGGAACCTATGATTACCAACTCAGTGTTATACCTTTACAGCTATAAATCACTGAAACGATAATACCAACCCAAATTTATATGACTTTTGGTGCCATTTTAGCATGTTGCCCATGCTAAGCTTGAATCTAAATTGATAAAGGAAATTTGAAAAATGATGGACACGAGCGGGATTCGAACCCGCGACCTTCGCCGATCCGTGGCGCTGCTCTAACCAACTGAGCCACCGTGTCGCTGCTCGCATCCATCGAATTTCAAGTTCCCTTTTAGTATTTACGTCTTAAGGGTGACGTCAGGTATTATCTGTTGGAACCTATGATTACCAACTCAGTGTTATACCTTTACAGCTATAAATCACTGAAACGATAATACCAACCCAAATTTATATGACTTTTGGTGCCGGCGAAGGTCGCGGGTTCGAATCCCGCTCGTGTCCATCATTTTTCAAATTTCCTTTATCAATTTAGATTCAAGCTTAGCATGGGCAACATGCTAAAATGGCACCAAAAGTCATATAAATTTGGGTTGGTATTATCGTTTCAGTGATTTATAGCTGTAAAGGTATAACACTGAGTTGGTAATCATAGGTTCCAACAGATAATACCTGACGTCACCCTTAAGACGTAAATACTAAAAGGGAACTTGAAATTCGATGGATGCGAGCAGCGACACGGTGGCTCAGTTGGTTAGAGCAGCGCCACGGATCGGCGAAGGTCGCGGGTTCGAATCCCGCTCGTGTCCATCATTTTTCAAATTTCCTTTATCAATTTAGATTCAAGCTTAGCATGGGCAACATGCTAAAATGGCACCAAAAGTCATATAAATTTGGGTTGGTATTATCGTTTCAGTGATTTATAGCTGTAAAGGTATAACACTGAGTTGGTAATCATAGGTTCCAACAGATAATACCTGACGTCACCCTTAAGACGTAAATACTAAAAGGGAACTTGAAATTCGATGGATGCGAGCAGCGACACGGTGGCTCAGTTGGTTAGAGCAGCGCCACGGATCGGCGAAGGTCGCGGGTTCGAATCCCGCTCGTGTCCATCATTTTTCAAATTTCCTTTATCAATTTAGATTCAAGCTTAGCATGGGCAACATGCTAAAATGGCACCAAAAGTCATATAAATTTGGGTTGGTATTATCGTTTCAGTGATTTATAGCTGTAAAGGTATAACACTGAGTTGGTAATCATAGGTTCCAACAGATAATACCTGACGTCACCCTTAAGACGTAAATACTAAAAGGGAACTTGAAATTCGATGGATGCGAGCAGCGACACGGTGGCTCAGTTGGTTAGAGCAGCGCCACGGATCGGCGAAGGTCGCGGGTTCGAATCCCGCTCGTGTCCATCATTTTTCAAATTTCCTTTATCAATTTAAATATATACCTGCTTAAATTCGTTCAGGTTGATATCCCCACCCAATAATTAATATTAAAGTAGGAATTAGTCTCCCCTCAAAAAATAAATAAAATATAAACATATTTATTATACTAAAAGTTAAATATAATGTGATTAATAAAAAAATAATATTAATATAAAAAAAAAATTACTAAAAAGTTCAGTGTTCATACATACCCGGTGCTAGACATGTATGTATATTTGTATATAGCCTGTGGTTAAGTACATTGATCAGCACTGTATCCGTTAGTTATCGTTATCTAATCAGCATTCAAAATATTCGGTCCGGTGTGACCTCAGCCCTTCAAATGCGGGTCACGCATCGATCAAACCCTGTATTCACGTATGTAGTTCCGACCTTTATTATAGGCTTTCATTTAAGTCCACTTTGTCCCTATTTTGGGGTCTCGTCAATGCAATTATCTGTGTTGTTGGTTTGCATTTTGTTTTCGTATTACTTTTTGGATAAATGTCGGAGTGAAAGCAGAATATGGATAATAATAACGTTTGCCACTGCTAAGTTTAAGAACGCGCAGTCATTAGACTGCTGCGTTGTTGTGGATTCCACGTTTGTGGAACGACTATTTTGTGCGATCCGTAAATATTACACCAGAACATGGAATTTCTTTAAAACTTCTTCTTAGGGAGTCAATGGCAAATTGAATATTTGCGGCCCAAAACTCCGCCACACGAACGTTGTCAGCCGTCAGAAGATCCTCAGACGTGCAGCTCTCAGGGCACGCCCAACAATATAAAAGGTGGGCCATAGTTTGTGAGGACACGCCGCACTCCCACTGAAGGTAGGAGCTCTCAACCATTTAAAACCTTTATTTAAAACGCACCAATACTACAGGTTTTTCCGTTAGGTAATTCTCAGTAGCAGCACGGACTCTGAATTTGTGCCCGTTTATGGCAATAGGCTCGCCCACTATAACACTGGGACCTATAACATAACTAGCGAAATGTGGGTGTATAGTTGTATACGCACCATTCTCCCTCTACCCCTTCGGGGAATAAAGGCGTGATGTTATGTTATATAATATAGAAGACATTCCGTACTTTTCCAAAAACACCTTGCCAGACCAAGAATTGAACCAAAATCTTACACTCAGTAAAGCCAACATTATTGTCTTCATAACTACTCGTACTCTCGTAGATAAACGCTTTGAGGCTTTGTCAAATTAAAACTTGTAACTTTAAGTTAACTGTTAAGTACAGTCAAGTAGAAAAATAAATCTTTTTGAAATACTACCGCGATTCGTCTGCTAAAACTAGGTCAGGCGAACTATAAACTAGCAATAGCCTTATTATAGATTTGTTAGTGCATCTGACAGGTCGTTTTGCAGTCCGCTCGCAATGACAGAATTGATGATCTAATTGAAAACATTTATTTCGTGTTCAGAATGTAATATTTGTGTATTTGCTTTAATTTATTAAATACTTGGCCCTTTTGTAAGATAATAATCTATATCAATTTGTTTCCAATTAACTAGTCAGTTCGATTAATATTTTATTTATTTAATTCTTTAGTACAGTTGTGTACAAGGTAGAATTGTATTGTTTTAATTAGTCTATTCTATTCGTTATTCTATCACACACTAATAATTAGGTACTAATATCATCAATCATCCTCTTCCTCGGCTTTCCACAGCGTATGATTAAAAGATGCAGGTTTTTTTAAATAAAAGAAACCTCGAAATAGTTCTCCTTTAAAAATATACAGGAGGTCATCTACTCTAACAGGAATCTGGACCCTAAAAGTGTAGGGGTATAGACAAATACTTCTAGATTTCACCGTACATTATAATTCTAATTTCATAGGTAGGCCTATAGCCATTTATCAGGTCTATAACCGGTTATACCCGGTTATTCTTGCTTATTCATAGATGTAGCTATGCTATATTTTCATAACACTGTCTTCTCCAACAAATTCAGAATTCCATATTACATTTGTGTGTATAAAAACAAAAAAACGTAAAGACCATTATTCCCGGGGAATTCGTATCGAAAAACAAACTCCTGACATTTTTATCCTGGTAACACCTCACGTGCCTCTCACTAAGGGAGCATAAACAAAACTAAATTTAAGATATCGAATGCTTTTAAATAATTGATGGTACTGCCTTAACATGGCAACACAATGGAGAGGAGATAGCGTTTTGAATTTTTTTAATGACGACCTGATTGGCGTTGTGGCTAAGCGATTGGACTGTTACGCTTGGGTTTGCGGGTTCGATTCCCGCACGGGACAAAAATTTGTGTAATCCACAGATTTTTGTCCCGAGTCTGGGTGTTCGTGTATGTGGTATTTATGTTTGTGAAGAGCACCCACGATACAGGAGAAATTGCTAGTGTGCTGCGAGGTATTTAAAAAATCTTTAGCTGTATTACATATCAGTATAGATCAGATTCCCTACGGATTTATTTATATGTTGATAAATGTTTTAATAGTTTAATATATAACTGTATTGCTACTGTTTCAGTGTTCCCGCTATCTCCTCACTGGTGGGTCTCGATCTAAATATTTATTTCCCAAACGTACGCGTGTACGTTGCTCATTGTTTATGTCGTTCATATAGGCAGCAATCAATATTACTTTGGTAACGCTAAAATGTCAGAACTTTTGAATAATATTATAGGGTTATTGGTGTTTTAGATACAATACATGTTTCTAAAATTAAAGTCTTATTTGAAAATGTATAGTACCTACCTACAAATAAATCACATTATTATTGTAACCGCGAAAGTTTGTGAGTGTGTTTGTATGTATGTTACTTCTTCATGCCCAAACGGCTTGACTAATTTTGACAAAATTTGGTATGGAGGTAGCTGACACCCTGGATCAAGAAGTAGGCTACTTTTTATACCGAAAAAATGTCGTGGGTAACACCGCAGGGCGCAGCTAGTTTACGATAATCGCAGGGGCTTTTGACTACAAGGTTATGTTTTCAAAAATACAACGGGAGAGAAGAAAATAATTATTGACGAGAAACAATGATTTTCAAGCTTCTTTTTCTTCTTCTTGTCGTATTGTTGATGAACAACCTGGTGTCAGAGTAAACCGCCTGTAGGCCTCTGACATGGCTTTACACACCGTTGAAAAATCTCTCAGGTGTGCCGGTTTCCTCACGATGTTTTTCTTCACCGTTTTTAAGCAACTGATAACGAATTAATAGTACGCACATGAATTCGAAAAGACATTGGTGTATTACGGGGTTTGAATATGAGATCTTTGACTTGGCATTAACCAGATATCAGATTAATCAGCAAAATATTAATTGTATAAAACTTAGCACGCTTTAAAGTACGAGGAAAATGTTACGAGACGGAGAGACGAACACTAAAATGACACAAAGGGTTCTGTCCCGACAATTTCGCTACAGAACCCTAAAACACCCAAATATGACCTTTTCCGAACTCATTTTGTTTTAAATAACCTTTTAAATTATCGGAATCGTTGGATTCGAAAATAATGATCTGGTGCAAGAGCCCTCTACGGAAGTGGAAGGTAAAAAATGACTAAGCCCAAGAGAGGTACATTTTTTTAAATAAATCAAACAAATTGCTTCGGAATCGTAACGTCCCTGCTTTTTAATGTTGCAAATTGTCTCTTTTAATATTTATTTTTTGGAATGTGAAACGAATTTCTATTCCTTCATATTATTTACCTATAAGTCGTTGTTACTTAGCGGTTCATGGGATTTCGTATGCACAAGGTCACTGGTTCAAATCCTGGCAAGTATCATTGTGACTACTTAAATGTTAGGTAATACCGCTGCACTCAGAGACGTTAATGATTAATTAAACTGACACTAAGTAAAGATTCACAAAGAAAACCCTTATTTAGTGATAGTTTAAGTTATCATTAAATGTCTCTGAGTGCGGGGGTTAGTCTCTTGTTTATCAGCGCGAGGCAGGTCGAGACCTGTCAACGCATGCGGTGTAGCGTACGCAGATCCATCGACCTAGGGTGGCCCTGGTGTTTAACCCCTGGGGTTTAAGCCGGTGGGAGTCCGGCATACCCCTGTGTCCACAACAGGACGGAGGAAGTCTATAAAGATTTCTCCAAAGAAAAAGGGAATTAGTCTCTAGTGCTCGAAGTAATAAAACCTGAATTAAATGTCCTTAAATGAGTAAGCGACGTATTCGATGCTTGTTTCTCCTCTGCATTAGAATAAGCTTTTGTTCTACAGTTGGAGAATTATATAAAAACATAATATAACGCCTGTATTTCCCGAACGGGCAAGCAGAGGTGTACACATAGTACAACCACTTTCGCCAGTTATATTGTAAGTCCCAATGTAGTAGGGGCGAGCCTATTGCCATCAACCGAGCACAAATCCAGACTCCATGCTGATACAGAGAATTACCTAATGGAAAAACTTAGGCTTAAATAAGTTAGCGACGTATTCGATGATTGCTTCTCCTCTGTATTGGAAAAGGCTTTTGTTCTGTAGTAGGAAAGTAAAATAGTCTATTATTAACGATTTAATATAATCACTTATGATATCACTGTCTAGTAATTTATATGCACATCGTAAGCATTGTTTAACCATGAAAAACTAAACAACATACATAGTAGAACTATTTAATTTTCACCCAAACCAACCCTATAATTTTACCCGTTACACATTCACTTATGAGAGGTAATAACACTATTAAAATGCCTATTAAAATGATAAGCCTTATGTGATAACATTAATAGCACACATTTAGCCACTTTTAGCCAAATTTAACCTAATTCCAACATGGCTATGTTAAATGTATAGTTATAAGTGCCTTTTGAGTGCTCGAATGGTACCCTTTAGTTGCTTTGAATTTGTTTTAATGGGAACGCGTTTCGTAATAGCTAAGGTTGTAATGTTTCCTCTCTAGTTGTTGTTATGATGGCGAAATTAGTTTTGGGTTTTTGTTTAAAAAGATAAATAGAAAAATATTTTTTATTTTTTACTGTGAATAAATGCAGCGCCTTACGTAGTTTATTAGTATTAATTGTCATTAATGTCTTTTATTGTGAGTTTCGGAAAATTATCTTTTGCGAAACTCACATTAAAATACACGTACGGATGAAAGATAAGTAACGTCCTTCAGCCGAACATTAATGCAGAAGGTAGCAATCGTGGAAATCGTCCCGCCTACGCACACACTACATAACACATGTACGAGTTGTCTGGGCTCAGACTAGGGTTTTGAGGAGCTGAAATTAAATACCTTTGGCGACTACTATTTAGTTTATTCCTTGATACTTTGCACTTTACAAATATATTGTTCTTGAGACAGAATAGCTTATACAGAGCAAATTGGTTTACGTTAATTGATAGATCGCACACGCGGGCGCGCGGTGCATGCGCTTATATAGGCTCGGTGTCCTTGGAGTAATGAGCGCGTTGTGACGCAACTGCCCTGCCCCCTGGCGGGGTTGAGCGTTAATACGAGTTATTAAGCGTTGGTATGTTATTAGTTACTTTTGAAAAACAACTTGTTTTATTACAGACATTTAAATAAAAAATATTAAAAGGGACAAAATTATCAATCAATAAAACTCCAATTATAAAATCTACCATCAAAAAGTACAGTCGCCACCAAAACTGTTACGTAAATAATTAATTCCTCATGCCCTAGGTGTGGGTCGGAACTGGGTCACTTTTGGCCGTTATTAATGCTAAAACTGTCACCGTCACTCGCAGTAGCAATTTACACCAATTAAAATTCTGTACGTGTCGCATACCATACATTTTGTTTGAACATCCGCCGAGAAATACAGCGCCAGTATTGTCCTGTGTACTTAAACGGACGTGTTTAACGTTTACACACGCGTTGGGGGTTAAAGTACACGCGTTAGCGTCTATGGAGTCTCGCTGTCTCTTCTTAGTAAATATCCCATAATGTGGTATGAAAACCAAAGAAAGAAAATGGCTTATATTAATCTCGACATCACAGAAAAAATTAATAAAATATAACAAAAAAAAAACCGAGTCAAGTGCGAATGGGACTCGCGCATCGAGGGTTCCGTGCAAACTTTAAATTATGTTAAAACAATAACATTGTTGTTGTTTAACTTAGTATGGGCTCCTGTCTCCCTTCTATGTATTATTTAACATGGTTAATACATACACTATACACTAGCACTAATATTATAAAAGCGAAAGTTTGTGAGTGTGTTTGATACTTTGTTACCTCTTCACGCCCAAATAGCTAGACCGATTTCGATAAAATTTGGTATGGTGGTAACTGACATTCTGGATTAACACATAGGCTACTTTTTATCCCGAAATAATGTAGCAGGTAAGACTGCGGGGCGCAGCTAGTTGTAAATTAAAATTGGCTGTATCACATGGAAGAAAATAGATAAATATTTTTATTTTATTAATATCTGTAACTGTACATACACCGCTTAAACCCCAAACTTGAACCCCAAATAAAAGAGCAGAACCACCAACATAATTAAAGGATATTTTGTGTAGACAATAGGTAAGTGCCGCGCACACGGAATTTTAATTCTAAGCTTATGCCCATTTAGATTTGTCGCCGACTGTACCTACGTGGTTAGAATAAGCCCTTGTAGGCCGTGTAAGCACTTTTGTCCGCATTTGTAATTTTTTGGACGAACGTTTAAAAATTATTGCGATATTTTTTACTATGAATTTAGGGAGGGATTTTACTTTCTGGTTCGTTAATAATGGGTAGATTATTCTGGTTTCGTGAAAACTCATAAAGCATATCGATCGGTTTAAGCCTCATATAATTTTTTAATAGACCTACGACGTAGAATTGGTCTACGGAGCTACGAAATTGCCTACGTCATAGCATTTAGTTTTTAGCCACTATACCTTAGTAAGCAATAATGGCGTTCAATGCTTGATCTTTCATACATCACGCCTGAAGCCTCCAAGGGGTAGGCAGAGGTGCACGTCATGTAGTACACCCACATTTCGCTAGTTATATTGCAGGTCGTAATGTAATAGGGGGCGAGCCTATTGCCGGCTAGCCTATCAATAGGGCCTGACTCCGTGCTGCTAGGAATTACCTAATGGAAAAACCCAATAACACTTAGCCCGACCCGGGGTTTGAGCCCAGGACCTTGCTTAGCAGTCGCGCTTAGCGGCCACTGTACCAACAAGGCAGTTGTGTGCTGCGTGTTCTTTCTCTGTATCTTAACAAGCCTCTGCCCGCAGATAGGGAGATGGTCACGCCCTACTAGTACCCAATTCAATGGAAGCCATATTAATTAAAATTATATCTAAATACTAGCTTCACCCCGCGGTATTACCCGCTACATTTTTCGGGATAAAAATCCTATGTGTTAATCCAGGGTGTCAGCTATCTCTAGACCAAGTTTTATCAAAATTGGTCCGGCCGTTTTAGTGTGAAGTGGTAAAAAACATACAAACACACTCACAAACTTTCGCCTTAATGATATTAGTGTGATGGTGATGGGTTAAAAATGGTACCAAACCAGCTAGAGCGGCTAACAAACCGCTTACAACCAGTGTAATTGAGCTTATCTCGAGATAAGAGGTATTAACGTTCAAACAAGATGTACTGGCGCAGAGTAAGAGAAAATGGAAGCGTTTAGTGTGAGACGGTTAGTAGATACTGACCCCCTTGCTTATAAAAATTGATATTGTTGAACAATTGTTTAAATTATACCTGTCACTGTCGTTTGCATGTCAAAAAATAGAGATGCCAATAGACTTAACAAGTGGTTATCTTAAAACACAATCATGTTAGCATCGTTTATAAGTAAGAGGGTGAGACTAAAGACACAGCGTTGGTAGGCCTCCTGCCAGGTGCACCTACGATATCGTCAGAGTTGCGGGAACTTGTGGATGCAAATGGCAAGTTGTCGTTAATTGTGGCGTTCTAAGGGAGAGGTCTTTGTTCAACTGTGGGGCGTCTCCCGGCTGATGATGAAAAAAATGCGTAGATACTACTTTGGTTTCGTAATAGCGGTTTGTTATGGTAACCAACTCTTTGCTTGACTGGAAAATCAAACGTAGGACTTGACGACGCAGTGGCTAGAGACCACTAGACCTCCCGATCCCTTTCTGGTTTGATATGTGTATGATCTTGAATTACCTATTAATAATAATAATAAATCATTTATTTCAGATTCATCCAAATATAACATCCATATTTGTTAGTACAATTGCGAGCTTACAAACTAGTGTTAATATAAAATATAAAATTAAACAACGGCTCATTTCTATAAACTGTCTACCCATTACTGCGTAAAATGACAGATGACTTCGACTGTACATAATATATCTGTATACAATTCAATACTAAGATCTTCCAGCTACAAAAACATCGATGTAGCAAAGTTAACGTAAGTTGCGGGTTTGATTAAACCGTCGGTACATGCTCCGCGGTACTGGCTACAAACGGTTTCAAAGGAGGAAATCCCAGCGCTTGCTATTTTTATTTAAGCGCCGAACAAACTTGAGGTTATTTGTCCTTAAGGGATGAAAGGGATAAGGAGATTGTTTATAGATATGTTTAGTGGGTTTATATGTTGTTGTAGTGTTTGGAAGGGAGTGAATTCAACCTATTGTGAAGAATTTATCCCTTGACGTGCTTTGCGCAGGTCCCTAATTTTTTGACCGAATTTCGGGCAAGGCGGCCTGTCTCTATCTGAGACTTGCCAACTACGCAGGAGAGATTATAGTGCAATATTAGTAAAGGAAATTTGAAAAATGATGGACACGAGTGGGACTCGAACCCGCGACCTTCGCCGTACCGTGGCGCTGCTCTAACCAACTGAGCCACCGTGTAGGTAGAACACTGAGTTAGTAATCATAGATTCCAACAGATAATACCTGACGTCACCCTTAAGACGTAAATACTAAAAGGGAACTTGAAATTCGATGGATGCGAGCAGCGACACGGTGGCTCAGTTGGTTAGAGCAGCGCCACGGTACGGCGAAGGTCGCGGGTTCAAGTCCCGCTCGTGTCCATCATTTTTCAAATTTCCTTTATCAATTTAGATTCAAGCTTAGCATGGGCAACATGCTAAAATGGCACCAAAAGTCATTTAATATAACATGTTACTGTACACACAGAACTGGTAGGCACCCTATACACTATACATTTTGTTATATTGGTATCTACTTATCTAGATATATTAGGCTAGTAACTAAAGTTACATTTTCATAGAAATATAAACCTATTGCCATCTGTTACTATAAGTTGGTCACGTAAGTAATAAATATAATGATCGTAATAATTTTCATCGATATGTTATTGCGATACGTGCTACCTCTGTGTCGATGAAATATGGTGGTCACCTTGATGGCCTAAGCTTGTACACAGTGGACAATGCTGGATCAATAATAGTTATTTTAGCAGGAGTGAGAGAAATATCTGTTCTCATTTGTTTGTAAATGAACTATAATTTGTTTTATGTAGGTAAATAGTGTACCTGGCAGACGTCGTCTTACCCAGAAAAATAGCGCCATCGACCGGGTCTAATTATGTTTTAAAACCGTCTAGGAACTCATTGAAACATACACACAAACTTTCATTCAAAACGGTCCAGCCGTTTACAGTGAGTAAAATGACAAACACACGTACAGATAAATTACATAATTATTAACATAATTACTTGCCTAAAAACCTGCTAAAATTATGACAAATATACATACATATACTGTACTATACTTACTAAATATTAAAAAAAAATACCTACAGATTATTTTCATTTTGAAAAAAGTGGGTATTTTTTTATTATGAGTAGGTACCCAAAGTCTCCGAAAAGTAAACACTTTTAACATTGACTTGTACCATACCTTGCTACCTATGATTGATTGAATTATCAATAGCTTTATTGTAATTTAGTTCATAACATTAAGTGCATAGACTTGTGTAAATAAACATTGTAGTAAACACATCTTGTAGAGCCGAATATTTCCCGATACCAATATGCTACAGTCGGAGGAATCTTAATCTTACGGAGTGTGATTGAAAAGTATAAACTAATAAAATTGGAGTCGGTACATTAAGTGAATTTGCACATAAATCTTGCACGTCACTGCTATACCAGCGCTTGGTTGTGGAGCTGCGAATCTTACAGATGTGGTATCCTAAATTAAGGGTTAAAAAACTGGATTGACAAGAAAAAATCTCCTTAAGACATGTTATTCTCTTTCTATGAATGCCCTTTTCAGGGGTGGATACCATTTTAATTTAGCGGTATACCAAATATTTACACCGTTACATACCGTGCAGTTAGAGGTTATGTACTTTAATGGGTTAAAAAAATGTTTTTTGCTTCAGACGATAATACAGTAAGCTCCGTTCGTCATTACCGTCCAAAATGGCCGAGAGTTTCCCAGCTTCATCCCTGCAGTTACAGATTACGTACTTTCTTTGGATTTTAGTTATAAAAAATTGTTTTTCCAGACAATAATACATCAAGCTCCTTGCGTCATCACCATCCAAAATGGCCGTGAGTTTTGAAGCTCCATACCATGCAGTTAGGGGTTAAGTACTTTATTTAGTTTTTATTTATAAAAAAATAGTTTTGTCTTTCTGATGTAAATCCAGTAAGCTTCTTGCAGCATTACTGTTCAAAATGGCTAAGAGTTTCGTAACTCTATACCGTGCAGTTAGGGGTTAAGTACTTTATTTAGTTTTTATTTATAAAAGTAGTAGTAGTAAAAAGTAGTTTTTCCTTCAGAAAATAATACGGTATATTCCCTGCGTCATCACCGTCCAAAATGGCCGACTATTTCGAGGCTCCATTCCTGCAGTTACGGGTTAACTCTCAAGAAAAGTTAGCGAAAGCCTTCGCGTTCATAAGTCAGCGTCAGTATTGAAACTTAAGACTTATGCCGTTTTCCCCCGGCTAATATATTCACGGGAACGATTTAGTGCATATCCAAGCGTATTTTGTTTATTGGACATCGGATTTCGGTTATAAACCTACGTGTATTATGATGTCTGTTTCAAGATTTATGTAGGTTTTGGTAACCTTTGACGAAGTGAGGACCTGACTGGCGCAGTGGCTAAGCGATTGGACTGCTGCGCTAATGGTTCGATTCCCGCACGTCCCCACACACTAGAAATTACTCCTGTGTCGTGGGTGCGTTTCATAAACATGAAATATCACATACACAAACATCCAGACTCGGGACAAACATCTGCGGATCGCACAAATTTTTGTCCCGTGCGGAAATCGAACCCGCAACCTAAGCGCAGCAGTCCAATTGCTTAGCCACTGCGCCAATCGGGGAGCCATTCAGGCTATTACTATAAAATTATCCTTACCCCTAAAATAACGAATCTTCAATAAATACTTTATAACTTTCTCTCAAAAGTATTAAACATAAATTCGGTCAGTTCCCGCCAGTCCCACGACGTGAGCTAAAAACAAAAGATAAATAAAAATATAATGAACGTCACAAAGTGAATTTTGTTCAAATGGTGCCTTATCGGGCGGCCGCACGCCGCCGCGGTTCGAAATGAAAATATAACATAACTAAAGTCAACAAAGCACAAAATTAGTTTTTATCCGAAAATAGTAAGAAAAAACTGGTGGTCCGCAAATGCGGATAGAAAGGCTAGGGTATTCGCGTCAATGTCACTCGTATTTGACTTGATAAACGAATCTATTAAATATACAATATTCTTCTTTGATTGGTAAGGTTCCGTTGTGAGACATTGGGAGAAAAAAGAGCGGCTAAATATGATTTTGAGATATTTGAATTAAGTAATCATTATCATCAGCCGGAAGACATCCACTGTTGAACAAAGGCCTCACCCTTAAAACGCTACAATGAATTGAATTGTATTGTTTCAAATTTGCTGTACTAGTACATCTCTGCTTTATACGGAATAGCGCTCAAACACACACACAGTTTTATATGATCCTAAAGCCGTTAAAATTTGAAAATTAACATGCGTTTTACCTACCTATTTAATAAAACATCTCAAGTCATGCTGGTCTAAGAAAAACCATACAAATATCTATCAAACGCAGCTCTCTTTTCACACCGTTCCAACAATGTGATTTTTCTTATTTAGGTGTTTTGGTTAGGGTCAAACTCTGTGGTGTTATCAGGAGAAACTCCACGTTGATCCTCAGTCATTTCTTTTTGACAGCGATATCAAAACACGAATTGATGCTTTTAAGGCTTAGATATTTAAGTGAACATAGAAGACAGGTTACTATATTTCGATATATTAAACTAGCTTTGCCTGCGACTTTGTCCGGGTAGAAAACAACGTGTCATTTCCGAGTAAATAGTAGGTCTTGGTCTTCCCTGAAAGCCATTCTAAATAGTGTTAGATGGAAGAATTTTTGACATTAAATTCAATTTTTTTCTATTTTATGTAGACCAATTATCATCACAACATCAGCCTACTACTGCACATTAACAGCACTGATAGCCAAGTGGCATATGGCAATTGGACTGCTAAGTCAAAGGTCGCAAGTTCAAACCCCGGCACGCACCAATGTCTTTTCGAATTCATGTGCGTACTATAAATTAGTTATCAGTTGCTAAAAACGGTGAAGGAAAACATCGTGAGGAAACCGGCATACCTGAGAGATTTTTCAACGGTGTGTAAAGCCATGTCAGAGGCCTTCAGGCGGTTTAAACTCTGACACAAGGCTGTTCATCAACCATACGATAAGAAGGTCAGCCTATTGCAGTCCACTGCTGGACATAGGCCTCCCCCAGGGTACGCCACAAGGCCTGATCTCCCGTTTTCGCCACCCATTTACTACCAGCAACCCTCCTCAAGTCATCAGACCATCTGGCCGGAGGGCATCCAGCACTAAGATTGCCAAGCCATGGCCTTCATTATAGGTACTTAAGAAACGTCAATGTATTAGTTGCTCAGTCATTGCTATGGGCAAGAACCGCAAGAAACTCCAATGGTTTTCTTTTAAAGCGAATGCATAGTTTATAGGTTAAAAAAAGAAAAAAGAAAAGAACTTAACCTATTTCATCCTAACATACTAACTTCTTCTTCAAATTGATAAAGGAAATTTGAAAAATGATGGACAAGACCAGGACTTGAACCTGCGACCTTCGCCGTACCGTGGCGCTGCTTTAATCAACTGAGCTATCGTGTCATTGCACGCACCCATCGAATTTCAAGTTCCCTTTTAGAATTTAAGTCTTAAGGGTGACGTCAGGCGACAAATTTCCTTTATCAATTTAGATTTGAGCTTAGCATGGGCAACATGCAAAAATGACACAAAATGTCATATACTAACTTCTTATTAGATTCCTATAACTATTTATTTATTTACACATCATCACTATCTTTACAGGAATTTCCCAATTCAATAGTGTGGCCATAATTACACATTTTTTAATTAGGTACTATAACTTAAAATGTACATAGCGGTTTTTGTGAACTCACTCAGAGAACAAGTAAAAATATCAATATTATCTGCTACGTCATTAAGTACACGTAAGGTACGCGTTATAGGGGCTTTACTCAGTAGATTGGTCCTACTACTGGGGACTGCCAATAGACGTGGCAGGCGCCTTCTCCATACATAGTTGTCGGGCACACACAGGTTTATTTATTTCAATATACCTGGGTTTGAAGTCTTGCCACGCAATAATTTAAAGATATAAGTAGCAAGAGCTATGCCCCTCCTTGTTTCCAATTTATTGTATCCCACCATGCCTATAACAAACAAAGTTGGATACATCAATGGATAAAATGGATATATACCATACAACCTTAGGTACAGAAACCTAGTAAATTTATTTTGTATACGCTCCAGCATAAGACTATATTTAGCTTCATGCGGAGCCCATATGATTGCGTTACATTCAAGCTGACTTCTTACCAAAGCATTGTGCAAAGAAATTAACGCAGCGATGCTTGTAAAGCCCTCTGCTCTCCTTAGGACGAAACCCAGGCTCCTGTGGGCTTTTTTACAAATATTCACGATGTGATTACGAAATGTTAAGTCAGAGTCAAGGCGAACTCCTAAATCGCGCACCGTTTCTGTTCTTTTTAACAGCGCTTTGTCCACCCTGTAATCATACTTCTTGAGTACTTTCATCCTACTAAATGTTATTACCGAACACTTTGACGTATTAAACACCAACTTATTGTTCTTGTATGGAGTATAGATTTCTTATCGAACAATTAATTTGTAAGTCTTATTTGAATCAATGACTATGACCTTTAATTGGACCCTATCTTCAATTGTTTTAATTAATCTCTGACCCTTGAAAATCACTCAAAAATATTTGTAGCAGCAATTATTTTTAACAAAATAAAATCAAATTCAAGTTACAGAGGCTGAAATATAAACTGGTATCAATTAGCCAGTTTTAAAACGTCTAGTTTTCCAAAAGAATGGTTTAATTGGAACGGAGTTTTTTTTTAAACGACAGCGATATCAATTAGTTGTTACTTGGAAACTCTAATTGGTTATCAACACGAACTGCACTTTTAAATCTGAAAATGATTTTTTTACGACTTTATGTTTTTCTACGACTTTATAATGATAGGTATGATTTTGGTAGAATAAAAACACATTTGTTAACCGTAAATTATTGGTACAATATTTATAGGCAATGAAAAAAAACTAAGGGAATTATTGTTTTTCTTCTGTTTAAACATTTTAACTTCTATGCAATAAAATAACTGCAGGAAAAAGTTTGTAAGGATGTATTGTGTAATTCTTTGTGTCATTAAAATTATGCTTAAACAATATTTATCCACGATTTTTATAAAAATATAGGACCTGTATTAGACCGCACAGGACAAAATTGAGCAAAACGATATAGGTGATGATAAATTATTTAAAACAAAACTACAGATCTAACCCTATCCAAGGAATAACAATATACACAAACAAATGACATCGATAGAAATAGTCAATTTAACCCGTCGCCTGCCGTTTCTAATTTCAGTCAACCCTTATAATTAGCATCGGGGCCTGTTGGACCCGTGCTTTGGTAACGGGAGTCGGGAATGTGCACTCGTAAACTCAACCCTTGCATGCCATTGGTAAGTGGTAGTGTGATAAGGGTTGAGACGGATCGATAATGTTAAATTGCGAGAACGTAGTTTAAAATTTTGCTATCCAAATTCAGTGTCTGTGTATGGGTAATGATTAAAAAGCCCTTTGACTTTCTTAAGTGTAAACCTGTTAATGCCATAGTGAAGTAGGATTAAAATGCACTAGGTGACATGCCTATTGCCCAGGTGCAACGCGTGCAAAGCCTTTGCATCTGGGCCTGATCTCTCTCCGGTCGTACATCGACGGCTAATCGTCCCATCAAACTATGAGTGACGGGGAATACAAAGTACCAAAGTAAACCTGTGTTTATAAACTCACTTATGCATTTTATCTCCAGCGTAGATTAATTACAGATCAGTAGAAACGCTGACGCTATGTCATGAGTGCTTAGCTAGATAGAATATAGTACAAAATGATTACACAGCTTATTAAGAATGGCAGTTTTATCGCTACCAGACAACTTAATGCTTTTTTCTACAGATTTATACCTAAGTAGCTCAATATTTGCATGCGTTCGTGCTAATGATAATGATGTGTGATGAACGCCTACTTTATTTCGCATCAACCAAATAACACAATGCCTTAAATAATATTTTGCATTCGCGCAACACCGAGAACGTATCCATTATAGTCTGTATCGATTTGCGGTTAAGTAATTGGTATTGCGGCCAATAACTAGATGGATAGTATTCACAAGTTGAACATTACAGGCATTGTTCGTTTGATTATCGATATTAGTTTCATTTTTCGTTATTGATTTACCTTTGTGGTTAAAAATACCTAGGTATGATTATTTTAGTTCATTCTTCTAGTCGTAAGTTTAGGTCTGTTTCTTTGCTGATTTCATTACATGTTTTCTTATTTATCTACATACCTAGTTGTTCTAACGGTATGAGTTGAAATAGGAAGAAATAAGTAAATAGGCTTATTATAGAGTCTTATTTTGTCTTTTACTTTTATCCATAAAAAATCTTCAAAACTCGATTCTGATATAAAACCAAAACATAAAAATTGAGAATATTTCTATGAGGAACACCTTCAAAAACTCTCAATTTCGAATTGCCATTACTGACTTAAGCACTATGGTAAATTTTCATTCAATAAACATGAATTACGAATTACTTTTTACTATGGCACAAGTAGTGCCATGCGTAGCAAGCAAAATATCTTCCATAAGTGCATTGACTACCTGATTAAAAGGCTTAAGCAATCCACTTATGCTTATAACATCTCCGTATTCATCTCTACAAGAGCCCAAAGGGTTATATGGGTAGGTAGAATGGTCGTATATATTTTTATAGGTGCACCATAAAAATATATTGTGGTGTTCTCAATCCTGTTGTTTGCAAGACCGGGTTATGGTAATGATGTTGCTGAGTGATGTCGAGTATTAACTTTGATTGCAGTTAATGTAATCGAGGTTGAGGTTTAGGAGATTTTTGGTATCTTTAAACGATATGATATTTAGTTAGGAAGGTTTGTGTTTTTTGTGTACATTAGTAGGTTTTGTGTTTTTAAGGTGCATTTATCGCTGTTATATTCACTTTCACTTTACTAATTAGTCGTGATTAAGCCCAGTTACTAACAAGCTGATTGGCTAGTCATCTTCAATGGCATGACATTACTATATTTTTATACAGCTCTTATTGACACGATAGAATAAGTTATTTTTAAGCTAAAGCGGTAACGCACTAATAAATTAATTTCTTAAAAATTTCCATATTTCGGATTATACCTACACATGCAAATATTTTGCCGTATTATTTTGAGTATCTGTATCTATAATAAGTTGCAATAGTCATTTGTATCGCGCGTGTGCACTATCTTATTATTTCTTAAATAGACCGATAATCAAATCAAACCTAAGTCTTCATTTCGTAAGGGCCTTTCAGATTCATATCAGACTGGAGGATAAGGATAATATTGCAGAACCAGAAATAGAAAAGCATAATATTACAAATATCTTACTCTAGTTTTTATGAAAACCTCTTAACCCTATTCAACGTTTACTACGACCCAAAACAAAAGTCATATAAGCTAAACTAATATAAAACCCACTATGAAATTACATACGAAAATATGAGCTATTAAGAACAGGCCCAACTTAAAATATCAACGGTTGAATTTAATAAGGCAAGTTGGCGACATCTGGTCGGGGTTACGCAAAATTCATAAAACGGTTAGGGTGGGTACTCATTTATATAAGGTTCGCGTAAGTTCTATTGCGATATGGTTATTAAAGATATCTGGAGATATTTTGGCTAAATTAAGACTTGAGATGAGAGAATATTCAATTTTGTTTTGGTAATAAAAAATGGCTTGCTGAAAATATACCTACCTCTTCTGCTTCTATTCGAATCGAAGGTACTCTTTTATTATATAATATAATATACTTCTACATTAGCTAAAAATAAACTTATCGGAATATTTAATTCAAAATCATCCTGTGAATTCTGAAGTACTCTGTCAGTCCACATTTTCCGTTAATCATAAGTCTTATGTATTTCGTAGCGAGACTAGCTTTTCGTCTGGCGTACGGTAATCAATACTTATCTAAAATGTAATGATTTTGGTTGATGGCGTAGTTAAGCAATTTTTAAATAAGTCTCCTATAGCAGCACTGCTGGGGAAAGGTAGTAAGATTTTTGAGAACCCCGTCTTTGGTAAGCTCTGGCAGTCATTTTGGAAAATATCCAAATCGTCTCATCATCATCCAATATCTCTAAATATCTAGTTCTTACGTTGCCAGCATCAGCTTTGTGGCACCGACTTTGTTCCAAAATTTTATGTCCATAAAAAATTTCTGTGTGAACAAAAACATATCGGTAAAATCAAAATCAATCGTCCACAAGAGCTTTTCAATTTCCTGACAATGAAAAAGTTTTTTAACATCAACGTCGATATTTGTGATGTTAACAAAATTATGAATTCACCAATCTTAGCTCGATATCTCAGTGAAAGCAAATCGAATAAAGAATGAATGAATGAGTGAACACGAAGGAATGGAGCGTTGCAGAAACAATCGCTAGATGTGAGAGGAAATCGAATTTCCTTCAAGAAATTGACGAGTATAGCTCAATGACATTGCGACCATTTTGTTCCTTTATTTGAGAGCTTCAATTTGTTAAGATTTATTAGAAAGTGCTGTAAGTACTTTGCAGTGAATATTTCAATGATGTTTTGAACTGTATGAATAACGTATGAAACAATATTGATTTCAGAGTTTTCTGTCGTTGTCGTTGCTTTTATTGGTGTCTTATACAAATATCTATAAAGGCACATTCGTCTTAAAAGGTGTGGGCTAATGGAGTTGGCATGAAACTAAATTGGTTAGAAGTTTAGGCAAGGGCTACGATTTTTTTCCAGCTATGCTCATCACATCATGTGACACCGATTTCAATTTCTTTCTGACGTATCATAATATGATTTAACAGCACTGATAGCCGAATGGTATAACCGTTGGACTGCCAAGTCAAAGGTCGCAAGTTCAAATCCCGGCACGCACCAATGTCTTTTCGAATTCATGTGCGTACTATAAATTAGTTATAAATCAGTTGCTAAAAACGGTGAAGGAAAACATCGTGAGGAAACCGGCATACCTGAGAGATTTTTCAACGGTGTGTAAAGCCATGTCAGAGGTCTACAGGCGGTTTAAATTCTGACACCAGGTTGTTCATCAACCATACGATAAGAAGAAGAATAATATGATTTAATGGCTTTATATAAAAAAATCTTTATTTTTTGTGAAATAAATCATATATATAGCTGTGAAAAACCAAGACCTGGGCAGTAATATTATACTTTCATTAATTTGCGTAATATACTCGTAATACTATTAACAATCATATTATTATTATACATAATTAAGAATGTCGTCTGTATACACGTAATTAATTCTAATTAATAAAGTTTCGTGCATGTATTATTAATGTCCTTGTATGCCTTCGTTTCATTAAGCATAGATTTATTAGTCATGATGACAGACCGACGTGTGGAGATGACAGTAACTCGTTGAGCAGGTGTAAGAATTTAATTATTCTTACTTGTATGTCTAAGTGATTATAGGTCACAGAGTATTTTGTCATAAACAGAGGGTTATCTGTGCCTAAAAGAGAAAGATACCGTTGATCCTGCGCCTCAAATCTCTTACTACTGCCAAATGATCAACTCAGTTGCGTCAGATTGCCATCAATCTATGAGTGAGAGAGACTAGTGTTTTTTTAAATACTAATATTGTAAAAAGGAAAAGTATAAAAATAATAAGTAGGGCATTTTCCGTTGTGCAAGTAAGACGCCGCTACGTGGTGTGTAGTATGGCATCTCGCTTCGACAGCGTAAATACCCTACTTATAAGTTCATGGTAAGAGGGAAGTACCTACCTACATTAAATATGTCAATCCTTATTAAATAAAAATTTAATTGATGAAAAAAATTCTGCCCGGACAAAATCGCGGGCTAAATCTATATTTGTATAAAAACCAAGATTTTCATTCTGAAAATGCTGAAGTCCTTTAATTAGGGCTCGCCAAAAGACTAGTTGAACTGTTGGAACTTTTCTCAGAGTAACCTGTGAGAGACAACCCAGAAAAAAAACCTAAAAATAAATTTTATAGAACACTCGTAAGGCATCGAGACTTTTGACCTCGAAGCTTAAGTCTTGAGTATTCAGTCTTCTTTTTGTCTTAAAGCTTTCAAGTATTGCTCTCAACCTTTACGTAGAAGCTTCGCGCCAACAAACGATACAACACTTCACCTTGATTCTATAAATATTATGTATGTAGGTATATTATTCCTACTTGGTAACTGTGGATCCGCCGTGCGGTATCCGGCCTAGAATTTACCACCCCTTTTCCTCCCGTGGGTGACGTAAGAGGCGAGTAAGGGAAAATCCAGAAGATGGGCAGCAGATTTTTCTGTTACTTGAACACCAACACTGCGATCCCCAAGCCGCTTGCTAAGCGTGGGGATTATGGCAACCACCCCCGTCTAAAAGGAGGACGCCTTCTGGCTGATGATGATGATGATGATAAACTGTGATTAAGTGAACCATCACCTTTGTAGTAGCAATTCTCTTCCTATTTCGGTACTAATTCTTAGTCGTAACATGTTGCAACAAAACGATTGCACCTATGTTGTTTTGACTTTGTATGTCGCGGTACGAAATTGGGATTTAGATTAAATGTGTTTTAAAATAGATTGCATTAAGGGCCTTGATTGGTTATTTATCGGTTCAAAAACGTTTGACTTATTGGTTTATGATAGATACCACTGTAAATTATGGCTTACTTTAAGAACCATTGAGGTAATCAAGCTCGAGGTGACCGAAATAACTGATTTAGCTACCTTTAAACCCTTTGGATATTTAGGAGAAGTAAAACTCTAGTTTCAAACTGACTTTGACATTATAACTTAATCGGTTTCCTAACTCCAAAGTTATCCAAAACTACTCCAGCACATTTTTGAACCCCACCGAAGGGGTAGGTGGAAAGCACACAAACTTCAAACTGTTGAAGAGGCAGAGATCGATTCACTTGTTCTCGCAAAGAGCTCAGTGGTGCTGGGTTGAAAATGTTGCATTTTTATATAAATCGGAGTGCTTTCCAGTATATCAATGTTTGTTGACGCTCGCCAAAGCGTTTCCGAGCCTTTTTTAGCTTTCAACGGTGACCTCGCCATCATTTGTTTGTTGACTTTCATGTTCTTGTTGTGTAATTATGGAGTGTGACTTATGCGTAGGGTGTAAAATGGTAAGACCGATGAAATATGGTTGGTGATGTTGTATTCTGTATAATGTTTGACTTATTTAATGGTAAATGAGACCTAACTGAACAATTAACGGGTAAACATGGGTTTTGAATACTGTTCTTGATTAAGACCAAGTTTTAAACGTGTTAACTAAACGGAAACTGACTGTCATCATCATCATCATCATCATCAGCCGAAAGACGTCCACTGTTGAACAAAGGCCACCTCCTTTTAGAAGGGGGGGGGGTGCCATAATCCCCACGCTTGGCAAGCGGCTTGGGGATCGCAGTGTTGGTGGTCAAGCCACAGAAGACGCTGCTGCCCATCTTCAGGATTTTCCCTTAGTCGCCTCTTACGACACCCACGGGAGGAAAGTGGGTGGTAAATTCTAGGCCGGATACCACACGGCTTAGCATTGACTGTACTGAGTTACATTTACAAAAAATCTAAAATCACTCATTATATAATAAATTGTTTACCTATTTATAAATTTCTACTTGCTAAGTAATATAATATAAGCATTGCAATATGGCGAATACATAATTCAATAGATCTCTTATGGAAATGAGGACATTAAATATATTCTTGTAGGCATCGAATTTTATTCAAACCACGACCTTTCGAAGATTTCTTGATCGGCTTACTCGACCTTCTTCACGGGTTTATTAGAATAATATAATATCTTACTATTGTACTACAATATTATCTTTATAAATACTCGATACTCTGTGAAAGAAAAGTCCTATCTTGGGTTTCTTTTGTATATTTTTATTATTTCCTGTACATCGGACTAGGGTTACTAATAAAGCAAAAAGGTTATCCATATTATTGTTATCGTATTCTATGAATGCGAAACTTTGATCTTTGGATGTTAGGACTTTATCCGACTTTATCTAAAGATAGTTTATAGGTTTCGTTTGTTGTATTTTTTATGATGAAATTGTTTATGATTAAATTACCTACTAATAGTCTTTGATAGTTTTTCTATCAGAAAACATTATTAATCTGATGTGTAAACTTGAGTGCGATAAATGGCAATATAGATTCACGTTTCGAATTTTTTTAATGGTTAAAAGACATTTCTGCCCCCTTACCATAACCTCTTAAAGCATCTCTCGCGCCGGGCCTTGGTACAGGCCATGGTCCGGAGCGAGGAGGAGTGGCAGGCGGTCGCCTCCTTCTGCGAAGCAGTAATGCTAGCAAAGGAGGCGGCCGATCGCGTGAGGCAACGATCCTCACGCCCCAACCGCCGCCGGGATTCTGATCCCGATTTCCGGCCACCGTAGGCGCGGGCTTGCGGTCGGTGAGCAATGGGTGGCTCGCCGTCCGACCGTCCGGTAACCATCCGGACCGAGCCCAAGTCGTCGACGGCGCGTACTGTTTCACGCGCGCCTCAAGGAGATGTCAGCAACTGTAGGGGCCCATCAGGGTCCAAAAAAAAAAAAAAAAACCTCTTAAAGCAGGACATTTTCCGTAGTGCAAGCAAGACGCCGCTATGTGGTGTGTAGTGTGGCGTCTCGCTTCCACAATGAAAATACCCTACTTATAAGTTCATGGTACCTACCTACATTAAATAGTTCAATTCTTATTTTTATATATACAATCTCTTTTTTAAAGATCGGAAGAAGAGAAAAAGAAATTATAAGCTCCTGTTATTTAAGAATCAAGAACTGCTATCACTAATCGCAATGCTAAATGTTGTCATTTCAAATTTCAATTAAATGTACACTATTCTTCTTTATGCCATAATAATGAGTGAAATGGAGAAGACAATACCTTTGTACACAACAACAGCACACAAGCCAATCCATTAATTAAACATTCCCTCCCTCATAATCTAAATTATTCATACAACATTTAAATGCTAACACTGATGCTCTAAAAACGACAATTGGAGACGATAACATTTCACTAATAGCCGCCGGGTGTCGAACCCTTGTCCCCCCTAATTATGCGTTTGCAAGACGCATGCATTTAAATGGTTTGCATTTTCTACTGTTTGTCGTAGGTAAAGATGATTTTAAACTTCCAAATATACATTACTTTCATGGTCTTATGAAAGAAAAAAAACCGGAGAATTTAGAGCTAAAATGGCAATATTGAGCAATTATTCCTTCTCAAAATAACTTTTTTTAGAATTTCCAGTAATTCCTTTGATATTTGAAACTTATATTTGATTTATTACTTAACAGAATTATATTATATTAGGCCGTGATCTAATACTTTAATTAATTGAGTAATTATACTCTAAATCAGTAGGATTAATCTTTTGTAGATAGTGTTTTAGGTAGCATTTTTTGTATATTGTCGAAAGAAAACATAGAGTTATGTAAATCTGCAGAATATCTTGTACCGTAGATGCGCTTAAAGTCTAAATTAGCAATATTTGCAGAAATTAAATCATTTATCATGCAAGCGTTTTAATTAATGCCCACACTTAGGACATGAATCGTACAGATATGAGTATTTGCACCTCCAATCACAAGCGGTCTCACTTACCCAATACGCCAATCAGATACTTACAAAGTAAACAGATCAAACTCTTGAAAGTCTAACATTACAAACTCCCACTCTTCTATCTTCATACAGTCTGATAAATAAAGTTCCGCTTCAGAATATATAGAGAAGCCACGCAGGTAATTCGTATTTGACGAAGATAAATGTATTAACACACAGAAATTCTTACATTCGCTACATTATGTGAGATACGTAGCGGTAGCAAAAACGATAATTTTTTATCATGTATTTGTTTTTTGAACTTTAAGCCCGTATTCATAAAAAATACAATTTCAAACAATGGATTAAATATATCTGTCCCGTCTTCTTCCTTTTCTCTTCTTATCGTATGATTGATGAACAACCTGGTGTCAGAGTTTTAACTGTCTGTAGGCTTCTGACAAGGTTTTACACATCGTTGAAAAAGCTCTCAGGTGTGCCGGTTTCCTCACGATATTTATCTTGACAGTTTTTAACAACTGATAACTAATTTATAGTACGCTTTCCGGGTCCAATTGTGAATCTATACCATCTAGAGACCCCCTCAAACACAGAGAAAAATCATCAAATTCGGCCTAGCGGTTTAGGAGTCGTTCAGTGACATACACACATACAGAAGAATTACACATATAATAATAAAATCTTTATTTCATTTAAGGTGTTTTAGTAAAATGAAATAATACATAAATCAAACAAATACTTAGATGCACTACAATAGATGGTGATTTTTATAGTATAAAGATTAGTAATGATATACTTCAAAAGCCTTCGATTCAATCGAAACCTTGGCTGTATTGCAGTCTCTTCAGCGATGTCATATTGACTATAGGTATATCGAGGTGTTGAAGTGTTTGTAGGTAGACCTCCCACCGGGTGGACCGACGATATCATCAGAGTTGCAGGCAACCGGTGGATGGAAATGGCAAGTAGTCGTTCATTGTGGCGTTCTAAGGGCGTCTTTCGGCTGATGATGATGAATGATTTAGCTGCAGATTTCGAATGCCCTATTCTTGCACATCTCATGGCACTGCATTGATCAAATCAAATTCACATACGACACCATAATACCTCGATTCCTTCAAACATATCCTACCTATTTATTTCGACACATGTTAGTTTATTTAACTTTATTTACAAAATAGGATACACCTTTTTCAGTTGACCCTATTCCAGAAAAGCGATGGTGCAACGACGAAAACCGCGCGTAGGTACACACAAAACTCAAATATTTATAGAACTTGCGCGTAGCTTCGTATTTGTGTAGGGGTAAGGAAAATTCGGATAGCAACCATGTGTCAGAAATATGGAATATTTGTAAACACACACATATAGAAGAGTTCAATCTTATGAATAAAATATAGCTTAAGGCTAAACTGACAGACAACACGATGTTTAAATGAAGTAGCTTTTTATTTGTTGTGTCGAACATAACCCCTCTTATTTATAAACGAGGATAATAATATTAACTTAAACTCGTAGTCTGTTGAAATTTATATTCTCTGACGTGTAAACGACAGTGACAGTTATAATTTAATCCATGGTTTAAAATTGTCATCTGAATAAGGGGGTTATTGTTTTCGATTTTGAATCTCACTGCTTTGAATGTCCTTCTAAAAATTTGATTACAATGACCTATGAGTCCACTACGCAGGAGACATAATAGTGCACCAGTGTAAACGCAAAGTGTAGACATAGAATGTACTCAATACTTCTACACGCAGCGCCTATCCGACGCTTTAACATGATTTCTAAATGCACATTTTTGACACAGTCTACAGGTAGGTAATCCTAAAAAATAGTAAGCGCATTACGTACATTGTTAAACGAATTAACTAAAAATATCATGTCTATACTCTCCAAAGGATTTCTCACAGGTGTTTTTCGGAATTTATCCATATTTCGAAAGTTGTAATCCGGACTCCATGCTTCTACTGAGACTTTATAAGAGTACGTAATAACTTAAATCATTAAACATGCGCTATTTAATTACCTACTACCATGCAATAACACTTAATGATACTTTTGCTGTAACTTTTGCATCAGGCGTTCGAAATTAAAGTCGTTTATACAAAGGCGTTTTATTTCGCACCATTTGCTTTGCAGAAGTTAAATATCCTATGCAAAGCGTACGCAATTATTTAATACGGATTAACAGGCCCCAGTACATTACAGGATGACCCATTAGGCTGTTGCGGTGTACGAAATTGGTGTCCATTTGGCTACCGCAATGTTGCAGCTAAATCGCAAAAAGACTTAATTTCGTTATGGTTAGGCAAACTGTAATTGTTCGGTTGTTTGTAACGCTTAATTGTAGGGTTGAATTTTTAATGTTACACTGCGGATGTCGTTAAATTTATAGATTCACCTACAAATTTTCGTGCAAGTGCTACAGTTAGTTTCATTCTGCTACCGTGGAAATAAACAAAATTATGAAAATGATTCTTACTATAGGTACGTAGAAACAAAAAAACTTGAATAAGTAATTATAAAATAAGTTAACAGAAATATTTTTATCTTGGTTGTAGCGCCTACGCTTATAATATTATCGATAAATCTTGAAGGTGCTACAAGAATGTCTTTTCCGGCAGGCGCTTTTGTTCTTTTAGATGAGATTTTTTATATTCATATTTTTATAAAGAGTAGTCAGAGATCTTACTATTTCGTGTCTTCTCTAAAAAAAAAAAACTATTTTGCGCTACTGTTTAGTTAGTAGCCTTTAATTAGACCAACTTTTATAATATTATAAGGCAATAAATGTCTTCAGTACGTGCTGTTAATGGATTATTAATAAGTCGTGCAAAAAAAACTGTTATACAAAATAGTTATCTTAAGTTATGGAAGTAAGAAACATTACAACACTACTATGTAAATAAAATATTTTCTGACTTCATTAACTTCACCTTAAACAAAATAACAAGAAAGAGGAGCCAAACAAACATCTTATTCATTTAATCTTAACTTAACCCCACGAAAACTACGAAAGCATACAACAAGACTGTCTAAGAAGTAAAATCCAGACGGTACAAAAACCATTTACAAATAAAACACAGCTGAAGTCTCGCCTTAATGAATGCCTAATTAAAACTTAGCTGGATATTACACCAAAGCTACCTAATTTGTTGATTGCGAAAATGAATTACCAACTCGAGTTGTGCGAGTGTTAAAAGGATTGGGTGTGTGATTGTGATTTAGGTTCGAGTTCGACGACCAAAGAGTAATACCTGATAATAACCTTTTGGTTTGTCATTTGTATGTTTGAAAAGCTTAATATCTTTACTGTATGGCATAGCTACTAGGATTTTATTGTGACTGTTTTCTTTTGCTATGCGCTGTTTTAATTTGGATGTCATTCACGATTTGCTTAAAGAGTTTCAAGATTAAATAATTATATGGTATATTTGATTGAAGAGTTAAATTTTCACGCACTAATAGCCGAGTGGTATGACCGTTGTACTGTTAAGTCTAAGGTTGCAAGTTCAAACCCCACGAATTCCATGCACCAATATCTTTTTGAATTCTTGTGCGTATAATAAATTAGTTATCAGTTGCAAAAAATGGCGAAGCAAAACATTACGAGGAAATTGGCACACCTAAGAGATTTTTCAACAGTGTGTAAAGCCATGTCAGAGTCCTATAGGCGGTTTAAACTCTGACACCAAGTTGTTCATCAACCATACGATAACAAGCATTAAGATCTTCTATAATTAAGGACTATTTATACAATTTCTCTGTGTAGTATTTTTTGAATAAAAAACTGAATTGCGCTTAAACTGATATATTATGGAAACTAGATAAATGGGATTTAGCTACCTTGGAATAAGAAATCTTGGTATACTAAAAATAAATAATCTCGTAATATAACATAATAAAAAAATGGAAGTCCAAAAAGATAGTATACGAGCGAAATATAATGTTTTCTTTGTAAGCTAATATAAAAGGTTTATCGTATAAAATCCTTAAAGCTACAAGTACTGAATGCTAGAAACAATTTCCATGTAAAAGCGATATCTAAGGTCTTACAGAATAATTAAACAGATGTTCCAACGTCTAACAGTTGCTGTACATTTTGCTCCTTCATAAAATTCTGGACACGCTCCCTCATAACGATGTTGTGTTTGGCTCAAGATAAAAGAGACTAAAGCTTTTTGAAAGGTAATCTTCAATCATACTATCCTATAGATAACATGGCGCCATTCATCTAGTGAGAGCCACCACGACTGACGATAACGCATTACGTCCGGCGCACCCTGGACGGTGAACCTCGCTACCATCCTCATTCACTGACCAATCTTTACACTACGGCATGACCTGTTTTTATGTGACATTTGGCTCACGCCGATACAAAGTAGAAGAAGATTTATCTATTCTCCTAAAGATTTAAATAATCTATTGACAACTGCAGGGTCACGCTTCGCCAGACAGCATTAATCCCATGCATCGGTGATGTATTATTGTGATGCAAAGACCAAAAAAATCCACTCGCTTGGTCCTTTATCGTGGTCCATACGCCCAAAACTTCGCATCCGGAATCCAGCAATTTGCACCTCCATATCATTAGTGATTCAGACACTAATCGCTAACTGATGCCCAGTGGCCGGCACAGCCATCGATCCTCGTTATTTATTCACGCCAAATCAGGGGCGTAATAATATTTGCTGGTAGTATTTTGTTATTTGTGGTAGGCTTTGTGTACGTTTGTGGGTGTTAAGCTATTGGATTAGATTTATAGTTAAACGATTTATCGATTTCTGGTCCACTGGTTCATTCTATATTATTTTTGCTAAACGTCAGGATATACAGTATACGGGACGACGCATTTTATCAAACAAACTTGTGAGTAAGAAGGCAGTAAGGATTTTTTTCAATAAAATCAAAAGTCTATTTAACTTGTCAATTTTCTTTTGCCGTCTTTGATGCTTCCTGCTTTGTTGCATTAAAGTATACGTTCTACTAAGCATTCCTTATTAATTTCAGCTCACTTCAATTGACATTGGACACAGTACTGTTTTGACTCAGACGTGCTATTCTAAAGACAACAATTACAAACGCAGTTCTAAATCCGCGGTGAGATTCGACACTAGCGCTACCAAATATGATGATGATGATAAGGACCCACGGGAGGGAAGGGGATGGTCAATTCTAGGCCGGATACCACACGGCACATACACACGGTTTGTATCATGAAACATAAAAATACAAAACGTGAAACCAATGCTCGGTATGTTTCCTCAGAGCCTCGGGTGCACTATTTTTTGCTCTCCATTAACAGAAGCTGAAAAGAAGTATTCTCCCTGTATTTATAATTATTGAAACAGTAATTATTTCCTGCCGATCTGTAGCTTATTTTCTTTTGTTAAGTGCACCTTGAATAAACAAAACAGAACAATGTTAGGGCTTTCAACTTCGAGTCGCGCTTTTACTATGAATAAACTCTTCATCTTGGTCGATGCTTTACTATCCTATCATCATGCAGATCCCGTCTTCATAAAGATTATTTTTTATTAACTTAATGCCCTTTTACTTTGCAGGAATGCTTCCTTTTCCTTTGGACTACTTCGTTGGTTTGGCCGCGAGCACGGCTGCTGAATATGAGATTCTGGGTTCTATTTCTGGGTCAGGCAAAGTGAAACTGGATTATTCCAGATTATCTCAGTAGCAACACGGAATTTGTATCCAGTTTGTGTCTATTACAAGGGACCTGTAATATAACTGACGATATGATGCATCACTGCCTATATTCTCTTTGTGCAATATGGATGAGATAATATATTATGTTTTTTGAAAGTATTAATCCAAAAACCTTTATTTCAGTCACAAACAGAAAAAAACCATTTATCTGAAACCTCAGTGAAGTAAGCAGAAAAGCAAACATTATTTTAAAAGCTCACGTATCGAGTAAATTCGAACCGAAATCACAACGCCAACCCTCACGGAACAAGTAAGAGAAAACATAAACAAAATGGACTTATTAATGGATGGCGGGGAAACAGAATAAGTAATTGTTATTCAAACTGAAATCCTATAAAAGCTTCTTACTTAAATACTTATTGTCGATAAACAGAAGTCCGGACAAATAAACAAAAAATGCCTTTAATTAGTCAAGGATACGCTTACACCGAAGCGTAATGTATAAGAAGCTAATTAATAATAGTAAAGATGGTTTTGAAGATATTTTTATTACATTTAAGCACGATATGAGGTACATGTCTTCATGCGTAAATCGTTTGATATTTGCATAGACTTGATAATTTTGAACCACGTTCTGGAAACGTTGTCCATAAAGCTACTCTCCTATATTGTGGGTGCGTTTTATCAGCATGAATTAACACATGCACAAAAGCTATTACAGCCCATCATCATCAGCCAAAGACGTCCACTGTTGAACATAGGCCTCCCCGTTTAAGCAGGGGGGTTTGCCATAATCCCCACGCTTGGCAAGCGGCTTGGGGATCGCAGTATTGGTGGTGGAGTTACAGAAGACGCTGCTGCCCATCTTCTGAATTTTCCCTTAGTCGCCTCTTACGACACCCACGGGAGGAAAGGGGGTGGTCAATTCTAGGCCGGATACCACACGGCCACACAGCCCACTTACCATTAACTCTTAAAGCAGGACAGTTTACGGTGTGGAAGTGAGACGCCACTACGTGCAGTGTAGTGCGTTGTCTCGCTTATTTAACGTAAACTGTCCTGCTTTAAGAGTTTATGGTGAGGGGGCTGAACAAATATCTGCAAGTTACACAAATTTCTGTTACGTGCGTTTATCAAAACCACAACCCGTATTCAGTATTATAATTATAGTTTTACAAAATCTTAATTTGTATCTAAGAATGCAAAGATTATAGCAACAGAAGTTCTATTAGTAAACATTTTTACTTTATACCTACACTCATACTAACACGCTTTGTTATATGACGCTTAGCTAGCAGTTAGCACAAGCTGAACTGCATCGTGTAAATGAAAGTTAGCCCGCTCATACCAACTTCTTAATAAAACATGATACTCAATCAAAAACTGGTAAACTTTAAATCGTTCACGTAAGTTCAGGTACATGGTACGCTTTAACTATTTTAGTGCCTACAGTACTTTATAATAGTGATGTGACTTTGCGAAAAGTCGCACTTTTGAATATTGATTCAAACTGGCCACTGACATGGTCCACGAATGATGATATTTAAGTACCTACTACAGCTCTTTATTTTATTGTTATTCGTTTTCAATACAGATTGTTTGTCTTCAGATTGTGCATGGGGTGTTTAAACCTGTCTCCAAAGAATTCTCCAAAAATTATAAAAAAAAACTAGTGCCTGCCGCATTAAAATTAAAAACTATCAAACACGGCTTCTGCAGATTCAGTGCCGACGTAGTTGAAACTGCAATACATTTCGCAATATTGAAATTCGCATTCGCAAACAATCTACCAACTTCACATCACTATCCAACTCTGCTAACATACAGGTGGAAGTCAAAACTACGAATATTATCTACCGAATATTTACTGGGAGCTCTAAGAAACTTATATGAATAGTTCGACTTCGACATGAAATTTTCGTAGATTAGTTTTCGCAACTTCGCGCAAAGTTTGAGTTGAGTAGCGGGTAGGCACTACCTGTAGATTCTATTCGCGATAGAGTTTTAGTGCTCGAGTATGGTAACTACCACTTAGATCAGCCAATCTGCGAGGTTAAGCAGCGGTAATCTTGGCCATGTCGTGGATTGGTGATAGTTTCTTATCAATTCAGATCTCCTCATTCTTTTTCTCTTGGTCGTAGCGGTTAAATAAACTGAAACAAGCCCGGAAAAAAATATTTTAGTGCACAAGGGTGTGCGCACACACAGGTGCAGTATATTCCGCGACACTCATAGTTCGATGGGACGGTAAAACAACGCGGCCAGGGAGAGCCCAAAGGGAATCAACAACTTAGCGTGCTTCTAATTCTTTTATGGTTATTCGAATGTTAAATGTTCGAATTCTTCGTGATATGTTAAAACGGTCACCAATTTAAAGTCTGACCACGGCGAGCGTTGTTTAACCATACTTATATATCTACTTATCTGCACTGCAGCTATGTATTTACATGCCTAAACAAAGCATATTATAATACTAACAGCTAATTTAGTTATCAAACACTATATAACGTACATTGTTCCTGCTTTGACGGCGCCTCCGACGTCCTTAATTAAGCCTTGTCGCGACTCGTACCCACTATTATGTTTGTATATACATATATATAATGATATTGTGTATAATTAATAGCAAACTGTTCGTGTAGAGCTGCTTCGGGATCGGTAGGGGAGATGCGATCGATAAGACAGCAATGCTAGCATGATGTGTATAACATAACATAACATCACGCCTGTATTCCCCGAAGGGGTAGGCAGAGGTGAACATATAGTACACCCACATTTCGCCAGTTATGTTGTAAGTCCCAATGTAATAGGGGGCGAGCCTATTGCCATCAACCGGACACAAATCCAGACTCCGTGCCAGAATTACCTAATGAAAAAGTCGGTAACACTTTGCCCGACCCGGGATTTGAACCCAGGACCTCTTGCTCAGCAGTCGCGCTTAGCGACCACTAGACCACCGAGGCAGATGATATGATATATGCATATATGTTATTATGTATGGTAAGCATAATTCTTGCGAAGAGGTGAGTATTGTGGATTTGATGATCTATCTCACGAAGTCTGACCAGGAATACTGTGACGCGTGCACGTGCACATTGTTTTTATAAGCGGTACCTAGACTACAATATGCCAAAAAATACTCATCAAATTTGTATCTACAGTTCCTTGCACATTCGATATTACTTTTAGCAATGAGACCGCCCATTGTACTGTGTTTTTCTTTAAATTATATTGTATAATATTTGTTACGAAAACATTTTGGAATGGGCATCTAGAATCATTACAATATCCAAGAAAATAAGTGGTTTACATAAATAAAATCTGACCTCTATCTCATTACACTTTCAAGTCAAAATTACTTTTATAATAATGTCATCAATTTTCTAATTGCCCATTTGAAAGCTATTTAGATTTTATAGCAGTGTTTCATTATAAGAACTGCCTAAGACAATAACTTTTGAAATAAAGTCATTTGGCTCGTGACATATGTAGGAAGTTAATTATGGAAAAAAAAATGATGATTTCCACACAAATGATAATGGTGATTGCTACTAACGAGGGTATTACATGGAGTGAGAGTGAGATAGATGCTCAGATGTTTTGCTTATCTAGAAGCGACTCTCTGTTACAGAGGTTTCTCTTGTTAGAAATATAAATAATCTTAGTGAAACGTTTGGATACTTGTGAATATTTTTGTCTGTAAGAATTAAAAATATGATGACACAATTTTGTAAAAAAATTAGTTATGGTTATAACACAAGTGCAAATTTGAAGAACAGCGTGTGTTCGATTTTCAGGTTTTGACCCTATCATATTTTTGTAGGCAAAGAACGTAAAAAATTGCCAAGCCTTTAGAAATTTAGCACGGGCATAATATATGCATGAAGGACAACTGATTAAACATTTACACATTAATCATACATAGCACTGGAAAATGGCATTAACATTGTTCTTAATCTACAGGTATAATGATAATAGGTACCAGATATATGTCACTAAGTATAACCTAACTACACCTTTTCCTCTAAATATCCTAAAATAAAACCAACTCGAAGCCACTTCCATGGAACCGTTCCCACAATTTATCGTCACAGTAATGTGCTGAATAAAGAAATTCAGGGAAATAATAATTCCGGCTGCCATCGGGACAGGAATTCTCCTCACGTAATTTGAACAATGAAGATTTTTCCCTGCAACAATAGAAAATTTTGCCTATTTCCCCATCTGTCCTGTTCTTAGGGTCCTTCAAGGAAGGCGTTTAGTTCAGTTAATTTGATAAGGCAGATTATAATGGTTTTCAATGTTGATTTGGGATTCCGAAGATTTGGGTCGCGATTGAGTGAGACGCTTTGTTGTGTTAATTAAGGTATGCTGCGTCTGTTCAAAGGAATGTATTGATTCAAACTTAATACATATCTAAGTGAGGGTTCTGACTAGGTAGCCGTAAGGGCCGATCGATGAAGATTTTGCTATGCTTGCCGCTGTTAGTAGATGATCGTCAATTTTATCCCCACTGGCTTTGGAGAGCACGTTAAGCAGTCATCCTTGGCTTTTATTCAAAGATCTTTGACAGGTAGGTAGGTTTACTTAATCCAAAAGTTTGATACGCAGTCTTCAGTTAGTTTTTGTTGACATCTTTCTATGACACTTATTTCATATACAGGCAACCGCTATGCTCTGCCGAAAGATAATTACTGGTTGTTATTATGCATTGAAACTTTTATACCAAATGCGTGATACTATTAAAAATATTTACTTAGGTATTTAATAGAGGTTTTTTGTAGATGTATAATCAGTTTTTTTCATATAAAACCATTTGAAACTACGACGGGTGGTAAACAGACGCTAAAATAATTATAAACCAATGACAATCTAACTAATTCTCACTCCCCTCTTCTTAAAACAAGAAAATAACACCTTGGGGCTAATCTACTCAATTTCCAACAAGCTCTATTCTGAAAACAGTGTCAACGTCAAAACAAGGTTGTTAACATTACTGCCCGGCGCCCTCGACACGCGTCGTGATGTCGCTCCGGACAAATCGTAACAGCTGCATCGTAGACCGAAATACGCTGCATACGGAGGTGGGGGAGTCGATGTTTTGTAATATCGATACAATGTTTAAAATATCGACAATGTTAAACCTTACAATGTTTGTCGCTTCGAAGATGTTTGACGTTGACAAATACTTGTTTATAGGTTAGATAACGGATGGAATGTAAGATGAAATCTTTTGGATGTAGGTATAGAGAACACACACGCTTTATCGTTGTATTCTGTTTCGTTCCGAGGGAATCAGCTGTAAAATTTAACGTCAACAAGGTAACTATCGGGACAAGCCCACCACTTATTGGCCACCACCACCATTCATTGCAACTCCTGTAAGCCAGGATATACAATCATCATCATCATCATCATCAGCCCGTTGCAGTCCACTGCTGGACATAGGCCTCTCCCAATGTACGCCACAAAACAATATAACAATGATAACCATTAAAAGCTATCGAGGCAATGAAGCTCGAGGCGTCCCAGAGAAATGACTCCACAATCTTGGAACCCGCAACTAAATTAATCATAAAAGAGTATATGGGGGAAGAGGGAATATTAATTTAGTTCCCACTTCCTTCCATAGCAAGTGGGAGACACAAAGACTAGTATGCCAGAAGCATAAAAAAGGGATCCACAATTGTGATAAGCCCAGTCGCCAAGCACCACGGGTATAAAAGTTAAAACTAATGGGTCCTATCTGTTATTTTGATTACAATAGTAGGTATGGCAAAATCGTCTGAAAGCACGGAAATTTGTTCTGGTCGCAACAAGGTCCTCATAATAGATTACACCGGGCGTAGCATGTATGTTGTCTAACAAGGTATTACGTTCATTCTGCCATAGACTACACTCACACAGGTCACAGCGTAACTACAAAGTAATTAGTAAAATGTCGCAGTTTACTTACAGTCCAAGAGGGGAATGTGGAGACTAGAGATTATCGTTTGCTAAAGTCCTGGTGCACCCCTTCTGCTTCATACGTTCTTATAACATTCGTTTTAACGTCCTTATAATGTTCATCGGTGTGCTTTCTTTTTTAAAGTGAGTAAAATGCATTACGCATCTCCCGCCGCTAGCAGACGACAGGGGTATGAGACTCTCTCTCATGAACTTAATAATATCCTCAGGGGCTTACTCAGTTAAAACCTGACCATGCTCGCTTTAATGGTGGGTTGGCGGGATCGCAATAGCATTCTACCGCAGCGGTACGCCGGGGTATTTAGGGTAACCCGGTTTTTGTCTAAACCATCTCTTCTTCTTCTTATCGTATGGTTGATTAACAATCTGGTGTCAGAGTTTAAACCGCCTGTAGGCCTCTGATATGGCTTTACACACCGTTGAAAAATCTTTCAGGTATGCCGGTTTCCTCACGATGTTTTCCTTCACCGTTTTTAGCAACTGATAACTAATTTTTAGTACGCATTTGAATTCGAAAAGACATTAGTGCGTGCCGGGGTTTGAACTTGGGACCTTTGACTGGCAGTCCAACTGTCATACCACTCGGCTATCAGTGCTCAACCATCTCTGATCTGCTAGTGTTAGTACCGTTTTTGCTTTTAAAATGTACTCTAAGAATCTCATTATAATTTTATCGACAACCTTACGATCACATCACTATAATCACAAATGACATAGAGACATTAAACTGGGGATTATAACCTCGCTATAATCATAACTCAATTAAATCTTTTATATTTATGACCATCATTTAATCACCGTAGCTTTAAATTACAAGACCATTTGCGATAAAATTATGAAATAGTTCACTATTTCAGTATGTTTCTTTAACTTGTTTTATTATTAGTCAGAGCATAATTTAAGCTTATTATTTACTAGCATTCGCTGCGGTTTTGACAAGAATAAATTAATATTAATTTGATGCATAGACTGGTAGTTTAGTTAGTAATTATTTGGTAAAATAACTCAGTGATTTAGTCATGCTAGCGGCTGCGCAGTGATCGAAATTCTCTCCCTTAATGTGCCCGACACGACAATCGAACCTAGGGCCTCGCGCTCCTGTTGCGGTTTGTGGCCACCAGACCATCGAGAATTCAAATGTTTTTTAATACAATTTGGATCATCATCAACAGCTGGAAGACGTCCACAGTTGAACAAAGGCCTCCCCCTTAGAACGCCACAAAGAACGACAACTTGCCATTTGCATCCACCGGTTGCCGGAACTCTTACGATATCGCCGGTCCATATTAATCTAATATTCAGATTTTCTTACGAGGCAAATCTGTACTGATAAAGAAATTTTAAGGACGGAAGAATTGTCTGTAACATTCCAAAATATATACCTATCCTCTTCACTACATAGTATAAAACAAAGTCGCTTTTTCTGTCCCTATATCCCTATGTATGCTTAAATCTTTAAAACTACGCAACGGATTTTGATGCGGTTTTTTTAATAGATAGAGGGATCGAAGAAGAAGGTTTATATGTATAATAACATCCATTAAATAGTGGAGAAATACTTATAATATATATTTTATACCCGTGCGAAGCCGGAGCGGGCCGCTAGTCATTATTATAAACCATCTTCATTAATTTCCATGATTTTCGTAGCCCCCGCAATTAATATAATTACCAAACGAACCAGACATGGCCCGGTATCGTTTGCCAATGGAAATATATCGCGATGTACAATTATCAGTTTGATATAATTAGCGTCAACGCGGCAAATTAACCGCAGTTACGTGGTCGCGTCCGAATATTTTATAATCAGCCTTTAATTGTTCTACTGGACTTGAATACCTTCATAATTATTAAATATATTTTATAAAAATAAATAGCTTTAAAACAGCAGGGAAAGGTCTCTTCTCATATAGAGTAGGATTAAGCATGGATCGCTACGCTAGCTTACGACGGATGGTCAATTACAGATAATTAAATACGATCCTATCCTTGAGATATTTTCCGTCACCGTTCGTCGTCTCCGTGCGTGCGGAGACGACGAAAGGAGGAAAGGAAACTTATTCTTCATCAGGTATCGGTGATAACAATGAAATTATACCTATTAAAAAGGCCATAGCAGCGTCATCAAGCACTTACAGTCCTTATAGACCTATATATACTTTAAATAACTCGAACAGACTCGAACAAAAATTATAATCATGAACTCAACGTATTAATTAAACGATTCACTGTAAATTGAGGTTGCATGTTGGTCATTTATTTTTTCTCTGAGCGCCCTGATTGGCTGATACAAACCCTGTCATGCTAGCATATAATTTTAGCACAATTAACTCCAATTATTTTGATTAAAATGCGGTACATGCGGCTGTATAGGACGCCATTTTGTTTCTATACCAAATTATAATTTAATTAACAGTTCATTGGTGAGTTTAATTGTTTTGTTAATTTGTGGCGTTGTATGTTTTTTAGTTAATCGTCTATATTATATTCATAACTAGCGGCCCGCTCCGGCTTCGCACGGGTATAAAATATATAAGTATTTCTCGACTATTTAATGGATGTTATATACATATAAAACTTCCTCTTCAATCACTCTATCTATTACAAAAAAAACCGCATCAAAATCCGTTGCGTAGTTTTAAAGATTTAAGCATACATAGGGACAGAGAAAGCGACTTTGTTTTATACTATGTAGTGATGCATAATTGCGGTTTTTGTCTTATTCATTTTGTCAACTATATTGATGTGGAGTCTTTTACAGATTTGTCCCCTTTTTAGAACTTAATAAACGATGTTTTGAACAGATGCTGAATTAATGACGACAGACTAATTAAGGGCATTAACTTGCATAATTCTATAACAATTTTCTTATTTGTGCCATGCTTGTAAATTGAAAAAAAAATACTCGTCGTTACAACAAAAGAAGTCACCCTTTAGACGTAAATACTAAAAGGGAACTTGAAATTCGATGAGTGCGAGCAGCGACACGATAGCTCAGTTAGTTAGAGCTACGCCACGGTACAGCGAAGGTCGCGGGCTCAAGTCCCGATCGCGTCCATCATTTTTCAAATTTCCTATATCAATTAAAAAAAAACACTGCATATAACAAAGAAAAATTATCTAACACCTAAAGTGCGATACTATTCAACTATAAATAATTTATAGATACGTAAACTATTTAAAACAATTCATAAGTATGATGATATTCCTTCACAATTGCAGATCCGTTGAGAGCATCCAAGAGAAAAATAAACAAATTTAAACAAATGTTAAAACAAAACAAACAACCGTCTGGCATTATTTTGAGAACAAAACCGAGGCACCTGGCTACTCAGCATGTCATGGAAATTGGCTAAAAATAAAAACGTATCAACTGGGATTTTTAAGGCAAGATGCAGTGGAAACAGAAGTTTAACTTTGTATAAATTGTTACGAGGTTTTTACCGACAATATATTTTTGACGCTATCTGCTAATACTATCTACTTAATGATAAAGAAACGAAAAATTCGTATTTTATTACTTTCTCCAAATAAAAAATAGAATTTGATGAATGACGACCCGATTGGCGCAGTGGCTAAGTAATTGGACTGCTGCGCTTAGGGTTGCGGGTTCGATTCCCGCACGGGACAAAAATTTGTGCGATCCGCAGATGTTTGTCCCGAGTCTGGGTGTTTGTGTATGTGATATTTCATGTTTGTGAAACGCACCCACGATACAGGAGAAATTCCTAGTGTAGGGCGAGATTTAAAAAAAATATATAAATAAACTGATTACGTTAACCTTGTTTCCGCTGGATACATTCTGATCGGCCCATCGTACTAGCTTACACCGGCAGATGCACTCTATTGAATTCCCTTATATTCATATTCCAATGACCGTCTCATCAGGATATGAATATCTATCTACAGCCCCCTTACCATAAACTCTTATAGCAGGACAGTTTAAGACGTAGAAGTGAGACGCCGTATTACACTGCTCGTAGAGGCGTCTCGCTTCCTCGTCGTAAACTGTCCTGTTTTAAGAGTTCATGGTATGGGGGCTGGTAGATATCACATGAGAATGGCGACGTATCGTAAATTATTATTATTAGTTATTTATTTCAGACCAAAAGTCCATCATCACACAGTAAAGCGTATCATCAACACCTGAAGTGACGACCACGACCGCTCTATCAAGAGTGATAACAAAGAAGAAGAGAAGATCTACAGACATCACTGACGAGAGATCAGATGCAGGACCTGCATTCGTTTCTAAAGGTTCTTCTTCTTCTTATCGTATGGTTAATAAACAACCTGGTGTCAGAGTTTAAACCGCCTGTAGGCCTCTGACATGGCTTTACACACCGTTGAAAAATCTCTCAGGTGTACCAGTTTCCTCGCGATGCTTTCCTTCACCGTTTTTAGCAACTGTATGTTATATATATATAGTACGCACATGAATTCGAAAAGACATTAGTGCGTGCCGGGATTTGAACTTGTGACCTTTGATTTGGCAGTCCAATGGTCATACCACTCGGCTATCAGTGCCTTAAACTTTAACTTAACGTTTACCTTTGGAAACCACGTTTCTGTTACCTTTAGAAACCAACGTGGTTTTTGTCCATCCAAATACACCATCACGAATCAAGTACCAAAAAATGAATAATTACCAGCATTTTATGAAGAAAATTAAATCCTGTAAAGTGATACTACTGTTTTATCTTTTAGTAACAAAGTACCACAATGTTTGCTAAGTCGCGTCGACGTCGCACAAAGACGAGGCGACAACGATCGTTAACTATTGAGCAGTAAACCTAAATGGTGAGCTCTTTAATCAAGCGTCGAGTGTGGAGCACTAGTTCAAGTACTCACATTATTGATTGCACGATTAACAGACGTCGGATTTGCGAACGTGAGTTCCGAGTGAGAATTACTGAGTTAGGAGAATGATGCTCTTAGTAGATCTAATGTCAGGCTGATGAGACCCATGTGCATAGGTTATTTAAATGACGCCTGGGACCAATTTTATGTGTTTGTTGATGAACAAAAGGATCTTGGTAAAAGAAGAGGAACACTTCCTCGTTCCTCGTCATCATCATAATAAGCAGTTTCAAATTCAGTCAGTATTCAATAAATTATCTATCAATTTCAGAAGCTGTAAATTATAACAAACAAATATCTAAATGTATAATAGTTTTTTGTTCTCAAATAAACCATTCGATATAGTAATTCGTGTCTGCCTACCCCTCTGGGAAACAGGCGTGACTTTATCATGTATGTATGTGTAAACCGTTACTCGCACAAATAATTTCTCCTGTACCGTGAGTTCGTTTTACAGCCTTGAAATGTCCGATTCACAATCACCTAAACATGGCTCGGTGATTGAATGCTTAGCGCAGCAGTCCATTCAATTAACCGATACACCAGCAGGGTCGTCACAGTTACGTATTTATAATGACAGTGCTGACCTATCAAGGCAAGGTAAGACAGGCGAAGTAGAAAGAGATATACTAATCAGAATAGCCAGAATAAAAAAAGAAGAAAAGTCTGAACCGTTGTTCAAAAATTCCCAACAGATTACGACCGCTATCTAAATAGCAGAACTATTTATAATCACTGCTAAGGACCGTCACACGCACTTTACACTAAATTTTGTCAGAAACTTGTCTCATATATATGGCATTCTGGCCTGTACGAGTGTACGTGGAACAAGAAATATTGCTTCGCGTCCTATTTGATGAATTCAGGCATACGAACAAGCAACCAGTTTGCGTTGACCCATCTCCCTACTTATGTTTACCGTCAAGTGTACTTAAATCTGTATGATATGTGTTACTTTGCGAGTAAGTTTGCCATGGGATCTGGATAAGTTGGACAAAGTTTTTTGATTAGTTCAATGATGTTGGGTTTTATTATACTCCTCTGAGATACAGTACTAATACATTTTGTATAGTTTTTCTATGGAACCATCATAATAAAGTAAAGATTTCTCTTCACTTTGTTGTTACACGGGTAATTGAAAATTGATTTTTTTTTAATACAAACTAATACGTCGTTACTGATTTTTTTTTAAAACGTCGCCCCACACTAGGAATTTCTCCTGTATCGTGGGTGCGTTTCACAAACATGAAATATCACATACACCCAGACTCGGGACAAACAAATGTAGATCGCACAAATTTTTGCCCCGTGCGAGAATCGAACCCGCAACCCTTAGCGCAGCAGTCTAATCGCTTAGCCACTACGCCAATCAGGTCGATTCGTCAACACTTCTAAATTTCGCATTATAATGATATAATCTTTCTATTTTAAATATTTTCATTTATAGCGGATCCTAATTGCCCGTTAGAGCCTAATATCGGGCCCTCATCACGTCCATAGACTCTTACGACCTCTTGAAGATGAGGGAGTGAAGTGAATCCTGTGTGAGAAAAACGAAAGGTCCAGTCACAAATTGGAATTGTATTCCGAATCTGTCCTCTCATTGTGTTTATTTTTCCAGGTCCAAATATTACAGAATATTCCATTCATATCCATCAGAAACTATTAAAGTCTGGCTACAGTAATAAGGGATCTTGTGTATCTGGACGCTAAATCGCAAAGTTAAGAGGGTGGAATAATTCGAAGGACTTTGAAGCTTATAGCAAGAGAAATAAGATTAAAAATACACTGTTAATAATATTATTAACACGTGTAGCAATAAATTTAACTGTAAGATGAGTTGTTGTATTATTTTAGAAAAGCAAACGGAATTGCTTGAATGTACACGATATTCCAGTTTGCAGAACAAATAATTTGTTTGGATTAGAGATATCTTGTACCGATTTGGAAGCTGAAGGTAGTGAGAATATTGTTGATGTTCGCAAGTATTAGGTATGTTACTTTATTTACTAATTAATTAACTGTGTATGTAAGAAAGTAATTATCTGAACCGATGAGCCTGTATGAAGAATCTGACAAGAATAAATGAACAGAAGGAGCGCCAGGATCGTAGCGAATAGGTGATCTGCCCTCTATGAAACATTATATTATATACATATTATGATGACCCGATTGGTGCAGTGGTTAAGCGATTGCACTGCTGCGCTAAGGGTTGCGGGCTCGATTCCCGCACGGGGCAAAAATTTGTGCGATCCACAGATATTTGTTCCGAGTCTGGGTGTTTGTATATGTGATATTACATGTTTGTGAAACGCACCAACGATACAAGAGAAATTCCTAGTGTGGAGCGACGTTTTTTAGAAAAAAAATAATATCCTTTCATCATCATATCAGCCTAGAATATCACCCATAACCGGGTATAGCATACAACATCACGCCTGTACTCGCTAAAGAGTGCAAGGCAGAGCTGTATAGCACACTCACATTTCACAAGTGCGTAATGTAATAGGGGACGAGCCTATTGCCATCAGCAGAGCCTAATTTCAGACTCCGTGCTCGGTGAGAATTACCTAATGGAAAACCCAATAATACTTTGCCCGACTCGGGATTCAAACCCAGGACCTTGCACAGCAGTTGCGCTTAGCGACTACTAGACCAACGAGGCAGTCATCACCATCAAGAGCCGATAGATGTCCACTGTTGAACAAAGGTCTCCCCCTTTTTTTTTGCCATAATTCTCACGCTTGGCAAGCGGCTTGGGGATCGCAGTGTTGGTGGTCAAGTTACAGAAGACGCTACTGCGCATCTTCTGGAAGTTCCTTTAGTCGCCTCTTACGACACCCACGGGAGGAAAGGGGCTGGTCCATTCTAGGCTGGATACCACACGGCGTCAACTGGGTATTAATCGTCCTTTTACAAAAGTATGCAAAAGCCATACTTTTTGGTTCTTTGCGTCTGTTGTACAATGTACGGGGGCTATCCGCATCTTTGGAAAAATTTATTCAGCGTGTTTTTGGCTGAAATATCTTAAGTATAAAATACCACTATGTTAACATAAACAGCTTTTCATTCATTATCTAGCTTCTTTAATAAAAAAGAACTGCCTACTATATTATGAATGTGAATCAAAAACAAAGAACGTTGAACTCACTAAAACAGTATTTGAAATATTATGATAGATATATAATCTGACTGGCCTGTTGGTTTAGTGGTTAGTGGCCCTGACTGCTAAACCGGAGGTCGTGGGTTCGATTCCCACCCAGGACAAATCTTTGTGTGATGAGCATAATGATTTTGTCTGTGTCTGGGTGTAATTTATCTATATTATGTATGTATTTAAAAATATTTAAGTATGTTTATCAGTTGTCCGGTTGCCATAATACAGGCTCTGCCTAGTTTGGGATCAGATGACCGTGTGTGAGTTGTCCCAAGATATTATTATTATTATTATAATCTGCTTTGAGATAGTTTTCTCGGCCTAAAAAACAAGTTTAATTTTTCAGGAGTATTTTCCTAACTTTTATTCTCATCATCATCAGCCGGAAGACGTCCACTGTTAAACAAAGGCCTCCTCTTTAGAACGCCCCAATGAACGACAACTGGCCATTTGTATCCACCGGTTGCCCGCCACTTATATTCTCGATCCCTCAAAACTTTATAAGATTGAGTTGACTTCAACACTTTCACAACACGACTCCAATCAATAACACGTCAAATATAAACACGCGCTTGCAAACATAACACACAATTAATACCTTCATTTAGTAGCAGTGACAATTTCGCTGGTGACAGCGCATGCGTCATATCTCTTAGTTTGTTTGTGTGTCTGTGCTGTTAAAATATACGCGTTCCTGCACTCCTCTTGGCACATAAATCAACACTGCCTAGCGGCTTATTAATTTTACGATGCTGTGCTCCTGGATGTGGCTTGTAGGCTGAAAATACTAAACATAGATAGTCCAATCTGCCTGTGACTATGCATGCCGTAAAGGATTCGAAACTTCGGGACCAAAAAAACAGAGTTAAACCACGATAAAATCCGTAAAATAGTTTTATTCCAACATACCTACAGATAGTACCTATTTACTTTTAGCCGAAATGTTTGTCTCGTTAACTGCCACGTCGCCTACTCGTGAATAAGGGCTCCGTTTGAGTTCGAAACTGATCGGGCATTCCCGAATACATGCACGAGTAAAAATCGCCATATATAGTAAATATTATAGATAACACTTAAGATTAGATAGTAAAACATAATTATTATCTACGAAGAAAGGTTTAGCCTTAGCCATCATTAGTGTATGCCTCTACAACTTCTTTTTCCTGCTCATACTTATAAAGTCTCACATAAATTCGATGCGATGAAGTAGAAAGTCGAATATCAAGCTCAGTGACGTGCCATAGGAGCTCGTGTCCAGCAGTGGACGGAGATAGGCTGATGATGATGATGAAACTCGATACCGGACTCGTAAGCACAAGGCTCAAAACCAGGTACCCGAGGAACTATCAATATGAGTTTTTCAATGCTATTTGCATTATGTTCTAAGACTTATTAGGTACTTAACACTAAAAAGCGGTGAAAGGTACATTTGGACACTGTCTTATTTAATTTAGACGGTCAAAAAATATTGTAATCTTAATTAGTCCCATGGAATAGTATTCTAACTGATGAATTTAAGTCGAACATTAATTAGTGTGTAAGCTTAATTGATAATAGATTTGGCATTTGTGGGTTAGTTAATTAATTATTTAATTAGATCTTAGGTTTAGTACCGGGCAACCGTAGGTAGCTTTTGTAGTCTTTGGAGGTAAGTCTCTGATTGAATCAACGAGATTTTGGGCTTGTGATATTTCACATCTGGAAACTAGAATTCAAGAGAAACTACTTTGAGAGGAAACCTCATAAATAATTTCAAGATAAATATGTTATTTCACTAATTTTGACTATTATCTTCTCAAAATCAATTAATAGTGGAAATTAGATAACTTTTTTGTCATTAACATTAGTCTCTTCGGTGTTTAATTAAATTCTCCCATCCTACAAAAAAAACGGTCACCCATCTAACAACTGACCGTACGGGGCATGGCTGACCTTCAACAAAATTTTCAGCTCACAAGCCGTTTAGTCACCAGAGCAATGGAATTTTAATTCAAATTTGGAGTCATATCCAGCGCTTCAAGTACAGTGAGGGTAATATTATAAGATTGTATCTGAGGCGCGATTGTTAAGGCTTGTACCTAGAAAGAGACGCTAGATTTGACGTGTACACTCAGATCACACAGTTTTAATATTTTTTAATATTGATAAGTATTATATTTATTGAAATAAAACTATTTTTACGGATTTTATCGCGGTTTTAATTTTGTTTTTTGGTCCCGACGGCGACGTTTTGAATCCTTTACAGCATTCATGGTCACGGGCAGACTCGGGTATTATATTTATTTAAAACCCTGAACTAGTAATCTTCTTCTTATCGTATGGTTGTTGAACCACCTGGTGTCAGAGTTTAAACCGCCTGTAGGTAGGCCTCTGACATGGCTTTACACACCGTTGAAAAATCACTCAGGTGTGCTGGTTTCCTCACGATGTTTATTTTTTTAACTAGTAATGCAAAAATGTGTGTACTAGGTATATTTAAGTTTATTTGTCCACCAATCCGCATACATAACTGCGCTAATTGCTAAAACAAAACTGTTCGCGACGAAGCGTCACCAACATTCAATTGTTATTTGTATTACCTTAAGAGTTATACGCAATAAAGATAGTATTAGAATAGATAGTTACGGCGATACTTCGCCAATAGCGTTTCAGCTAAAATAAAGCATTGTGATAGGTTTTCAGGACAGTGAGTCACTGAAAATAGGGTAATTTAGGTCTTGTTTTATTTAATTAATAAACTTAAACTCATAAACAGGTAGTCATACACCTAGAATAGTTTAGAAACCCACTGTTGAATTCCTTGACTTGATCATGACGGTAAGAGTGTTATAACTCATGAACGGTTAGGAACCCTGGGTCTAGACTTACTCTGAGTACTAGCCCCAGCCGTAGTATGCCCTAGACACTCTTATCCTCGTGATTGAAAGAGGGATAGGCAGATGGGCAGCTTTTTTTGCAATAACATGAAATGCGATTCTTTGTATCGGCACATAAGGGTATATGGTGCCTTATGTGCCTGATATGTAATGTTTAGATAGCTTAACTTCGTTAATTTAATAGATTAGCTAGTGCTTTCAGTTTATTTCATGAACCTAGCTCTTGTAGTTTTCTAGGTAATCGCCTAGAAAAATAATATTCCACCAAAATTTCCAATTTTTCCCCTTTTTTCATTCCACAACTTTTCAGCCATAAGGCTTAGGAGGTACCACTATACCTCATTAGATAGGTGGGATCAGCAGGATTCCAATGATGTATGACACACCTGCGTACTGATTAGGGTATAAGTAGAATAAGCAAAAAACTGTATATTTTGTAATAATTTTGTATAATAAAGTTTGTCTCGGGGAACGGCTCGCGGTGGCTCTCGTTATGGTAAAGGAGCGTCGTACTTAAGTGCGCGCTCAAATCGGGTCATTTGTAGTCATCGGCAGAGCCCATTTTTTTGTTAACTTAGAATCACTTGAAGAATTTAGAAGCAGTCGAGTCGTTCCCTGAATAGTCCTGAAGAGTTATAAAATAGTGTTTTCATTAGTCCGAGGTACGAGATACCCCTTCTTCGTAAGTATAGATATCTTCAAGCTACGGTGTCATTCACAGGGATCCCTGAACCGTAGGTGCAGGACGTGAGAGCTTCACGAGTGTGGTACGCTGGTATTGTACTCGACCGAAGCGCCCGTCTGGCACATCTGATGGTCCTTCGAGCCGGATATCCGTGTGGGTGCCGCTGAAGACAGAAGACTTATAGCTACGACTTCAAGCCAAATTCAAGAATGCCGGTTACCAGATCGCAGGGCAAGGCGCCTGAAGAACGGGTGGTGGAGGCGAGCAGAGAACATCCCCCCGCCATTCGACATCAGCTACCCCCGCGTTCACCATCCACGATCGAGGGCGCCGAGTCGGCGCGACCACCGCAAGCGGCCGGCGGAAACAACACGCCTACACTAACCCTGATACCGTTGGAGCGTGTCGAAGTTGAGCCCGTAGCTACGTCGAGTGCCAGAAGGGGAACCCGCATAGAGAAGGACTATTCAGACAGAACGATGAAACCAACCGATAAGAGCATGCCGATGACTACCCGGGGTGACGCCCGTCAAGAATATCAGAGACCGCCGTCAAACAAGACGAACCGGTCAAACAGAAAAGCTATGAAAGCACGTGAAGACTTATTGAAAATTAAGTTGGAGCTTGCCCAGTTAGCGTTACAGAGAGCCGAAGAGGAGTCGGACGATGGCTACATAGATGACAGGATATCGAACGACGAGTACGTGCGATCCTGGCTGGAAGAAGCGCCGGAGCCTGAACGATTCAGGTCCAGAAAGGAGGACATCGCCGCCGAGGGAGACGACTTGCCACCCCCTGCGGAATCAGAAAATATAGTGAACCTCCAGCTAACAGGGCCTTCTATGAAACCCAGTGATGAGAAGAATACAGTGCCATCAAAACAGATAGAGGACTCCAAGGCTGAGGACTCACTCCGTCCGTTCATCACGGAGTTGACGTCTGCTATAGCGTCGCTAGCCGACAAGAAGATAGGACCATGGACTCCGAGCAACCCCTCGGCGTCGAAGGTCATCATGACGCTCCCGAATTTCAGCGGGGCGCATACAGAGTGGTTGTCATTTCGTGCCATCTATGAGACCACACGGGGATATTTCAACGACGTTGAAAACACAGCGCGACTCAGAAGGAGCCTACGCGGGAGAGCGCTCGAGACAGTGAGCTCCGAACTTATCGGACATGCGAGACCGGACGACATCATGAGGGAGCTGGAGCTGCAGTTCGGCCGTCCAGACTCAATAGCACAAGCGGAGACAGACAGACTGCGAGGACTGCCGCGCTGCAGTGAAACGCCCAAGGATATATGTACGTTCGCGAGTCGAGTCCGGAGCGGTATCGTCACTCTTCGCGCTCTCAAGAAGGAACATTACCTCATGAATGCTGAGTTGATGCGTGTGCTCACAGAGAAGCTACCGAATTCCCTTCGTGTGCAGTGGTACAGGACGTACACAGAAAAATATAACTCAGTGCCTAACCTCACCCTCTTCAGTGATTATATCACCGAACAAGCTCGGTTTTGTAGTGCTTTCGCGCCGCCGGAGAACATCAGTGCCGCCGACGGGCCCGTGCAGAGACGTGCGACGCAGAGGACTCACACAGCTACGGACAGACCGGCTGCGAAATGCCGATTGTGCGACAAGAGCGGACACTACGCATCCGACTGTGCTAAGTTCAAAGAGGCGTCGCCGGAGAAGAGATGGGAGCTCGCTAAAGCGCAACACATGTGTTTTCGTTGCCTACGGACGAGGCGATATGGTCACACGTGTAAACCTAAGAAGTGTGGTGAGAAGGGGTGTCCAGCGACGCATCATAGACTCCTTCACGGCAGTAAGAAGCCCGCGGCCGAGCAGAGCGACAAGCCAGAGACTCCAACAGTGAATAACTCGACTCAAGAGACAGTCGCGAGCTCGCGTGCTACCTCTAGTCACGCGTATTTGAAAATAGTGCCTGTGAGAGTGATCGGACCGGCGGGAGAGCTGCCGACGTATGCGCTTCTCGACGACGGATCGACCGTGTCGCTGATAGATGAGGACGTCGCCAAGCAGATCGGAGCTAGAGGCCGCGTTGACCCTCTTAAAATAGGAGCGATCGGAAACACTATGATCGACACACCCGGTTCGCGTCGTGTCACCGTTACGCTCGCGAGCAGAGGAGACAGCAGAGTGCCGTTCAGAGCGCGCACTATACCGAAGCTCGACCTCGCCCCGCAGACTGTCAGTGAAGAGGACATATCGCGATGCAGCCACCTGCAAGACATCAGAGAGCAGCTGATATACAACACAGGCGCACCCAAGATTCTTATTGGGCAAGACAACTGGCACCTACTGTTAGCTAGCGAGGTACGTAGAGGGCCGCAGCATCAGCCCGTCGCGTCGCTAACATCGGTCGGTTGGACTCTGCACGGTGCGCACACAAGGACTCTGGGTCAGCAGGTGAATTACGTCAACGGACTGACGAACGCTGACCAGAAACTCGAACAGCAGCTACGCGAATTCTTCGCCCTAGAATCACTGATCGTCAACCCGCGACGCCCAGACTCTGACCCAGAGAAACAGGCAGAGGACATCCTGAGTAAAAATACCGTACAGTTAGAAGATGGACACATAGAAACCGCTATGCTGTGGAAAGACAGCCGCATAGAAATGCCAGATAGTTATGAGACAGCCATAAAGAGACTCGTCTCTATAGAGAAGAAGCTGGACAGCAAACCTGCACTCAGAGACCGATATATAGAACAGATAGACGCCCTCGTAAAGAAGGGCTACGCAGAGAAAGCTCCCAGCACCACTACACCCGGTAGAACCTGGTATCTACCTCACTTCGATGTCTTCAACCCGATGAAGCCGGATAAACTCCGTATAGTACACGATGCCGCCGCCAAATCGCGTGGGATGTCACTCAACGACTTCCTCCTAACAGGACCCGACCTGCTGCAGTCGCTGCCGGGCGTGATGATGCGCTTCCGCAGACATAATATCGCCGTCTCCAGCGACATCGCGGAGATGTTCATGCAGGTGAAGGTTCGCAGAGAGGACAGAGACGCACTCCGATACCTCTGGAGAGGAAACAGACGAGAAGGGGCGCCCGAGGAGTACCGCATGACGTCCATCATCTTCGGCGCAGCCAGCTCACCGTGCATGGCCATATTCGCGAAGAACTGGAACGCGAGGAGATACGCGGCAGAGTATCCAGAGGCCGTGGAGGCGATAGTAGAGAATCATTACATGGATGATTACCTGGACAGCTACAGGACATTAGAGGAGGCGACGCGCATCGCGACAGCTGTCAGAGACATACACAGGAAGGCACGCTTCGAGTTAGGAAAGTGGGTGTCAAATAGCACCGAACTTATAGAAAATATAGAGCCGACACGCGGCACAACAGAAGTGGTCAACATAGGACACAGTGATAATATAGAGAAGATACTCGGTTTAATATGGAAACCGCAGTCAGACGTGCTGAGCTTCAATTTAACGCTCGCACGACTCCCGAGCAGTATATTAGAAAAGGGAACGCCTACAAAAAGGGAGGCTCTCAAGATAGTAATGTCGCTGTACGACCCGCTCGGCCTCGCCTCACCAGTCACGATTCGGGCAAAACAAATATTACAAGAGGCCTGGAGGCGAGGCGTCGACTGGGACCAACCGTTCGACTCAGACCTGGCTACGCAGTGGACAAGCTGGATACCACACTTAAAGAAACTTAAGGACGTCAGTGTACCGAGATGTTACCCGGGATATAGTGAAGCTACAGAGACACAAGTTCACGTGTTCACCGACGCGAGCGAGGTGGCATATGCAGCAGCGGTGTACTGGCGAACCACCACAGAAGACGGCGCTACACACGTCAGCCTCGTCATGGCGAAGGCGAAGGTGGCGCCGCTCAAGCTTCACTCCATACCGCGTCTCGAGTTGCAGGCCGCGGTGATGGGAACCCGCGTGGCTGTAGCTGTGATACGCGAGCACAAGATCGAGCCCGCATCAGTGACATATTGGTCAGACAGTAAGACCGTGCTTACGTGGATACGACGTGGAGCACGCGTGTACAAGCCCTTCGTTGCCCATCGCATAGCCGCGATCGAGGATGGCAGCAAAGTGGACGACTGGCGGTGGATACCTACCAAGCAAAATGTAGCGGACCTCGCCACACGAGACGTGCCACACGACCTACATTCAACACACGAGTGGTACAACGGACCCCGCTTCCTGTATGAAGAGCCATCGTCGTGGCCGACAGAGAAGCCTCTCACAGACGAGCCAACAGGCGAGGAGCGGACACTCGTCACCATCGACAGTACCGACGATAGGGTACTGACAGAGGTCGTGCCGGATTCAGCGCGTTTTTCAAAGTGGGAGCGACTACTGCGCGCAACAGCAGGTGTTTTACACTTTATAACACAGTGTCGAAAGCGTAGAGAGAAAACCTACTACAAACGCACCAAGAAGGGTGCCGACAGCGATCCAGACTGGCGTAAGCAGGCACCGAGGATAGTAGCGCCACCAACGGCGCCGAGAAAGAGTCGCGTAGCGGAGCGACTCGACATAGAAGCCGAGCATCTCAAACAGGCCGAGAGAATGCTCGTACAGATAGTACAGCGTGAAGTTTTCGCTCAAGAGAGGGCGAACCTTAAAGAAAACCGAGAGATATCGAAAGATAGCAGGCTGCGACCGCTGCGCATAGAAATTTCAGACGACGTGATACGTCTGAGTAGCCGTATAGACGCCGTCAGCGGCATAGAAGAAGAAGTGAAGCGTCCGCCTATACTACACGGCGACCATCGCATCACACAGTTATATATAGACTGGACACATCGCAGTCTACAACACAGTGGGACCGAACTCACCGTTAACGAGGTACGACAGCATTATTGGGTCGTAAAATTGCGACCGACAACGAAGATGGTGGTGAGCAGATGCCTACAGTGCCGTATTCGTAAGGCACAACCCCCCGTACCTGCGACTGGCGACCACCCCAGGACGCGCCTCGCGCATCACCAGAGGCCTTTCACTTTCACCGGGCTAGACTACTTCGGCCCGTTGTCCGTGACCGTCGGCCGCCAACATCAAAAAAGGTACGTGGCGCTGTTTACGTGTCTCACCACTAGAGCCGTTCACCTCGAGATCGCGAGCAGCCTCAGCGCAGACTCCGCTATACTGGCGCTGCGCCGATTCATAGCACGTCGGGGCTGCCCTACGGAGATACATTCGGATAACGGTACCAACATGCATGGCGCCGACAAGGAGCTGCGCGATGCGTCTAAAGAGGAGGCGAGTCGTCGAGGCGTAGTGTGGCGCTTCATAACGCCATCCGCGCCGTTCATGGGAGGAGCCTGGGAACGCCTCGTTCGATGCGTAAAGTCCGCGCTATATAACGTGCTCCAGGAGAAACACCCGCACGAAGAGGTGTTGTCCACACTGCTGTGTGAGGCAGAGTACACAGTAAACAGCCGACCGTTGACACACGTGTCCGTCGACAGTGAAGACGATGAGGCCATCACGCCGAACCATTTCCTACTGGGTGGCTCGGCAAGAGTACCTTCCCCCGGCGAGTTCACCGAGCAAGACATCGACAGCAAGAAGCACTGGCGACGCTCTCAAATACTTGCTGACATGTTTTGGCGTCGCTGGGTGCGTGAGTATCTCCCAGAGCTTCAATACCGGCGGGAGCCGCAAAGCCGCGGCCCCAGTCTACAAGTGGACGACCCCGTACTCATAGCGGACGGTCAGCTGCCTCGCAACACTTGGCCGCGAGGCAGGATAGTAGCAGTTTTCCCCGGAGCAGACGGCGAAGTCCGGACCGCTGAAGTGCGCACAGCTGGCGGCACTCTCAAGCGTCCGGTGAAGAAACTCATCCCACTCCCAAAGTAGACGAGAGAGGAAGGCACCGGCGGGAGACGCGTAGTCTAGCGCCGTGCCCATCGACAGCGCCGCAAGGCGCTCCAGTAGCGTGTGCCACAGCACGCAATCGCAGCGCGCGTCATCAGATGCGCGACAGCGCATGCACCACATGCGCCAGCAGCCGTCCCCGCGGTGTGAACCGCAGGGGCATCGACAGCGCCACAAGGCGCTCCAGTAGCGTGTGCCACAGCACGCAATCACAGCGCGCGTCATCAAATGCGCGACAGCGCATGCACCACATGCGCCAGCAGCCGTCCCCGCGGTGTGAACCGCAGGGGCATCGACAGCGCCGCAAGGCGCTCCAGTAGCGTGTGCCACAGCACGCAATCGCAGCGCGCGTCATCAGATGCGCGACAGCGCATGCACCACATGCGCCAGCAGCCGTCCCCGCGGTGTGAACCGCAGGGGCATCGACAGCGCCGCAAGGCGCTCCAGTAGCGTGTGCCACAGCACGCAATCATAGCGTGCGTCATCCGATGCGCAACAGCGCATGCACCCCATGCGCCGACCGCAGTCCCAGCGGTGTGAACCGCAGGGGCACCGACAGCGCCGCAGAGCGCTCCAGCAGTGCGTGCCACAGCACGCAACCACAGCGCGCGTCATCAGGCGCGCAACAACGCATGCACCACATGCGTCAGATGTCGTCCCAGCGGCATGAACCGCATGGGCCTCGACAGCATCACCAGGCGCCTTCAGCAGGCGTGCCGCAGCGCGCGATTATAACGCGTACAGCAGCGCGTGTCCTCAACGCGTGCCACAGCGCGTATCAGCGCGCGATTATAGCGCGTACAGCAGCGCGTGTCACCAACGAGTGCCACAGCGCGCATCAGCGCGCGGTTATAACGCGTACCCTTAACGCGTGCCACAGCGCGTATCAGCGCGCGAGTACAGCGCGCACAGCAGCGCGTGTCATTAACGCGTACCACAGCGCGTGTCATCAGCGCGCGTAATAACGCGTGCACCATTGTGCATCACCGGCGCGCAGACACCGCATCCATGAGGCGGACCAACCAGGCGGCACACCAGCGAACCCCGCCGCGAATTTACGTCGCGGCGGCAGGCGTCGCAACAGACACCGACAGCACTGGCGGCGAACCCCGTTACGGCCCAGGCCGTGACGGCCGGAATCGCGCTAGCCAGGCGCATCCACCACGCCAACCGGCGACCCCCGTCGCGGTAGAACGTCGCGATGATAGGCGTCGCACAGAGCAGATGCGCCTACCAAAAATGCAAGAGCAAAACACAGCTACGTGGTGGCGAGTATCACGCTACCAAAGGCGTCACCAGACACAGCAGAGAGAGCGGGGCGGCGGGCATCGCGACGGCAAGCGTCGCGACTGCGGTCGTCGCTCACCGGAGTGATGCAGCGCCGCGCCGACACCGAGCCGAGTCGTCACTGCACTGCACGGCGGGAGAGATGTTCGCGACGAAGCGTCACCAACATTCAATTGTTATTTGTATTACCTTAAGAGTTATACGCAATAAAGATAGTATTAGAATAGATAGTTACGGCGATACTTCGCCAATAGCGTTTCAGCTAAAATAAAGCATTGTGATAGGTTTTCAGGACAGTGAGTCACTGAAAATAGGGTAATTTAGGTCTTGTTTTATTTAATTAATAAACTTAAACTCATAAACAGGTAGTCATACACCTAGAATAGTTTAGAAACCCACTGTTGAATTCCTTGACTTGATCATGACGGTAAGAGTGTTATAACTCATGAACGGTTAGGAACCCTGGGTCTAGACTTACTCTGAGTACTAGCCCCAGCCGTAGTATGCCCTAGACACTCTTATCCTCGTGATTGAAAGAGGGATAGGCAGATGGGCAGCTTTTTTTGCAATAACATGAAATGCGATTCTTTGTATCGGCACATAAGGGTATATGGTGCCTTATGTGCCTGATATGTAATGTTTAGATAGCTTAACTTCGTTAATTTAATAGATTAGCTAGTGCTTTCAGTTTATTTCATGAACCTAGCTCTTGTAGTTTTCTAGGTAATCGCCTAGAAAAATAATATTCCACCAAAATTTCCAATTTTTCCCCTTTTTTCATTCCACAACTTTTCAGCCATAAGGCTTAGGAGGTACCACTATACCTCATTAGATAGGTGGGATCAGCAGGATTCCAATGATGTATGACACACCTGCGTACTGATTAGGGTATAAGTAGAATAAGCAAAAAACTGTATATTTTGTAATAATTTTGTATAATAAAGTTTGTCTCGGGGAACGGCTCGCGGTGGCTCTCGTTATGGTAAAGGAGCGTCGTACTTAAGTGCGCGCTCAAATCGGGTCATTTGTAGTCATCGGCAGAGCCCATTTTTTTGTTAACTTAGAATCACTTGAAGAATTTAGAAGCAGTCGAGTCGTTCCCTGAATAGTCCTGAAGAGTTATAAAATAGTGTTTTCATTAGTCCGAGGTACGAGATACCCCTTCTTCGTAAGTATAGATATCTTCAAGCTACGGTGTCATTCACAGGGATCCCTGAACCGTAGGTGCAGGACGTGAGAGCTTCACGAGTGTGGTACGCTGGTATTGTACTCGACCGAAGCGCCCGTCTGGCACAAAAACCTTTTTGATAACATACAATTATAAAAATCCGCCGGCCTCCTCATGACTAAAGATATGGAACTAGTACTAAGTATCTTTAATTAAGGAGAAAAACCGAACTGCGTTAAAAAATACTTAGGTCGGCGACTTTAAAAGTAGATAAAAAAATAAAAACGAATACTAAACAAATGCGAAGAATTTCCAAAATTACAACACAACTACAAATAACAATACAAACGAAAATCTACAGTCAACAAAACAAAAGGTCGCAAACTTTGAACAAGACGCATCAAGTTAATCTCTTTCTTGCAGCCGACTGTACCGGCAACAGCTCTATTTGTATCTGCCTGACAAAGATGGTAGGCGACTATTATTAAAAACTTGCTTCAGCTCAAACTTGCTTCTTGCGTCTTGCAAAATATTATGAATTGTGACCAAAATAGTACGTCTCCTTGCCTTGATATTTCTCTTGTTTATTAACTTTAGGTAGACGCTTTTTTCTAGATATTACAAGCTTTGAGTACCAATAAAAACTAAGTAAGAACCTACCTGTGTGATATTTTCACTGTCGTGTCGCTGGTAAAATTTTGCCTGACAAATGATATAGCAGTTAGCAGCTCCTGGTAAAAGTTTACAAATACTGTCTGGCGAATTGTAGATGTGATTGGCTCACCTTTGCCAACATTTCAGAGAATACAGACATGACAGTACCTTCCTGTACTATATAAGATACGGATGGTGTAGGACTCACGCTTCACGAAAGCAATATCTCATGCCCTTTTGAAATGAAATATTTACGAAATCTAACGTTTATAACGATTGACAACATCAAAATGTAGGAAAGAAACGATTGATTCTAAAACTCCATTTCCGGGACTAATCAAGTTGCGATCAAAGATTTATATCAGAGATCTATTTTGATTTATTTATAAAAATTACAAACTGATGCTCAATTATTTTTAAAATACTGTAGATGTTAGATTTTGCTTACATGTATAGGGTCTTATTATTATTGTGTTGATATGATATTATGAAAAGCTATTTATCCATTGTTACTCCTTTATTTCTTCATGATGTAAGCTTAAATTATAAAGGATATTTTATTTTCAGTTTTGACAAAAATTTAAACTTATCACCTTGCTGCTATGCCATAAATAGATCTCTTGCCCGATCAAAGAATTTCAGCTTCTGCGACAACGAAATCAAAGAGATAGTACTTAGGCAAATACGCCACTGTCCATAGTATCCATAGCAACGTATTTATTACCTATTGCAGTTATATTATAATAGGAATCTTTTCTCTAGATTCTATCATAACCTATCTATGACTATGTGGATAAGCTAATTTCTAATAGCATCGGATGTATATCTCAATGTACCTTTACTAACCTTAGATTTTCTAAAGAAATTTCTGCGTGCCATTTAAAACCCTCTTCACTCTTCAAAAAGGCAAGAACGGTAGCAATACTCCCAAAAATATTACCCACTATCAAAAAGATCGGGCAATTTATTTTCAGTTTAATAGTAACGGTGAAAACGGTATTATTTGACGACAAAAGCCCTCCTTTGTGTAGGCAAAATAAAGATAAAGTTTAAGGGTTCCTCGTTAGAAATTATTTTATAAAGGATAGTTTGGACACGATTGATAAACAAACAAAAGGTGTAACAGCGCTTTGTTACGTAATATTTTAGTTGGTAAAATTGGTTCAATGTGACGTCATTAAGCCTGTCTAAAAGTAAAGGAAGGATCCTACAGTATTAGATCCTTCATAATCTTCTTATGATGAAATATATGTACTTACCCTTTATGGACCATGTTAGGTATCTATTAATTTATAATGAATGCTATATTACTGTTTGTAGTCTTTTTTTTTTTTTCTTTTTTTTTTTTTTTTTAAAAACGTCGCCCCACACTAGGAATTTCTCCTGTATCGTAGGTGCGTTTCACAAACATGAAATATCACATACACAAACACCCAGACTCGGGACAAACATCTGTGGATCACACAAATTTTTGTCCCGTGCGGGAATCGAACCCACAACCCCTAGCGCAGCAGTCCAATCGCTTAGCCACTGCGCCAATCAGGTCGTCAAACGGTCGTAGTTACTATTTACTATGAAGAACTTTGTATAATTTGTATAATAATGTGTGAGGGACACGTATCTAGGTGCCTAACGCGAGTCGTTTTCTGATAGGTGACCGTTTTCACATGACGAAACCCCTCCGTACTTCAAAGGCACGTTAAGCGGTTGGTCCTGCGCCGGATCCCCCTCCGGTCGTGTCGGTCTACCGTCCCATCGGACTATAAGAGTGAGGGAATACGGAGTGCACCTGTGTTTGCGCGCATACTTGTGCACTATATTATTACCTGCGTAGTTGGCCGTGGCCGAAATTCGGTCAGGAGAACATTATTGTTGTAATAATTATGTGTTTATTTAGTTACTAGGAACGAGTTCTGTCCTTTGTGTGATGGTTCTAAGAACAATGAAGATAAAGGGTATTAAATAAAATCAATGAGTTTTCTTAAAAATGTATTTATTTTTCATTTTATTGTGCTCTTCAATATTTATTAAACGGACGTCTTGTCCACGAATTTTAATTACATAAGTGTTTCAACTCTCGATACTATACAAAATGAAAACCATAAAATTGAATAAAAAATAAATAGTTATTACTTATATTAAATACGAAAACAGGTATAAAACAAAAACAACATTTTTGACGGCCTAATAATATTTCCCATTTAGGTACAGTACATAGGAAATACTTGGTTTTACGATAAGGGAGAAACATTAAAGTAGAAATATAAAACAGAATGAAAGACAAAATAAAATTGATGCTAAACAAAAAGCAGTGAAGTTTGAATACTTTTAAGAGCTGTAAAAACAAATCGTCGGATAGCAATCCGATCCTTTAATTTTAGCACCAAATGACAAAACTCAGATAACACAATCATTTGACCAAAGAAAACTGTGTGATATATTCGAATGAAAAGTGGTACCTTTATTATGATATGATTATAAAATTCAACTTACTATTCTTAAATAATTCATTTAACTACAGTTTTTTGTACATTATCTACAAATTCAGAAATTCATTTACATCATCCTTTCATAGTTTTTACAATCAATCAATCGTTTACTTGATAGGGTTCACAATTATTGTGATAATTTAAGGACTAGTTCGAAACTTACTAGGACGAAACCGCTATCGCTACCTAAAAATATGGTCACATGAATTTTGTACAAAACCATCTCTATAACAGCTAATAAAAATAACGATTTCATCAAAATATCGTATCGCTAAATCTAGAGGGACAGACCTTCTACCAAGCAATACATTTTGTACAATTGTGTAGAAAAGTAGTCCCAAAGACGTTTAAGGTTCATAAATATTCGACAGTAACTAATATTCAACGATTAAGTTCACCGTCTCGGAAGGCATGAGAGAATTGAGGCCGCTGAATAAGTTAGGCCGTGAAAGACAAAGTAAAACTACTAAATGCAAAATTGATTACATTAACCGTGATTCTTTACCGTTCACTTCATCACTGGAACAGTTATGGCACGACTGTCACATCAGGAGCCGAGAACACAACACGTCAGTTCATGACATCGGTATTTCCGCAGACAGTCGATGTCTGGACGATGCCCTCGTACCACACGTCCCGCACGTATTATTACTGTAACCAGAGTCGGAGCCGAACGAGGAGTCTCCACTTGGAGGCTTCGGTGAAGCTCGGGGACCTCTCCAGCAAGCGATGCCTGGTAGTTCACCGCCAGGCCACGCCCCTCCAGCGCTCATCGGCAGTGGGCCTTGAGGCCTTGCGCCAACCGTCCCAACTTGAGGATACAATCTCAACAGGGCATCCAAAAGAACTCCTTCGTGAAATTCCGTAGGGTCGGGCGGTCCGGGTGGATGTATGTGGCGCTGCATTCTGTGTTGGGCCCGACGTCTTTCAAGAGACTTGGGTCTTCGGTCCATTCTTTGTTGTCTAGGCCGATGGGGAAGCGACTGAGGCGCTGGAGGTCGTGAGCAGGTTCGGCAAGGCGCTGCTTCTCCGACGAGGCTGAGCTCATCTTCGGCAAAGTGGTCGTCACTGTGGAGGGAGTCGTCTGACCTGTGGGGCAGTTCCTCGTATAGTGGGGCCCCACAGGTATCGCCGCCGCAGCTGTTGCCTCCCCGCCAGGTGCCGCCGGACCCACAGACAAATACCCGGCTTGGGCAGTTTGGTCTTTTTGTTTCCACCATCTGTGTAAGAATAATTTGAAAATAAGATCATTTACTCAAAGAAAAAAAGTATTACTAAGCTGACGCAATTGATATTCTGACAGCCAATTTTAACTGGAATCTCTGTTTCAGTATAATTAGTCTAGTTTTTACCATTAATCTAGCCTTATCAACAATGGAATTCTGACTTATGTCTTATAATTTTTGTGAACGGATAGAACAATGCTGCTATCTTTTCGCTGTAATTTCTATCATAATTTGTTTCACGAAACCAGAAGAAATCGATCCAGTAGTCTAAAACCACAAAGTTAAAATCAAAATATTAATACGATCCGCGAAGTTGTTGAAGAACTAATATCGAAAGCAATCAGAATTTATTTGAAGACTAATCATAGCAATATTTTCTGAAGTACGATCATAAATGAAAATCTTTATCCAGGTACATTTGAAACTCAATTATAAACGCCGCAACATAAATATCTAGACCTAACAGAATTGTAGAGGCGAAACGTGAAACTTTTGACAGTTTAACTAGATCTCAACAAGTTTTAGTTAATTCTAGAAATTTTATGGGCAACATGCAATAATTTGCCATCGTTTGAGTGTTTTGACGAAATTAAGTTTCGTGTTTGATGGGGGTTGCGCGTCAGCGCGAAGCCTCGGCCCAACAGTCATGTGAACCGTGGCAAATTGATGTGGACAGTTTTCAAACCTTAACGCGGCGCGAAACTTTGCCTCTAATGGTTTCAAGTCTAGAATGGGATTGTAAAAGTGTTGGTGCTCAGTGAAGGCTTACCTCAAAGGAATTTGTTTGTTCTAAATAGAAAATGTTGAGTTACATAATTTCTGTTTTATTATCATTTTCAAAGAAACTGTGCGTCTTAGACACAAAGGAATCACTCTGTAAAGCTAATAATTTGGTAAGACTTCGTTATCAGTTATTTTAACAAGGCAGGTTTTACTTTTGTTTATACCTAGATAAGGTTTACTACATTTTCATTATTTCAATTCAGCATACCTATTAATACTCAACGCAGTATTTATGAATATTATGTAATGGAAAACCTACTACTGTTTAGTGTATAGCATCGCTGTATTTTTAGAAGATAGAATATATATACATATATATAGCAAAGAAGTAAAACCAGTGAATCCGAAATATTCATCCGAGATTTCTTTGAAGAAACAGACGTGCGTGACAGAGAAGAATATTTATCGCCTGACATTGTCCTCTCTGAAAAGGGTATACTTAGCCAAATAATGAGTCCAATGAATATGGACGGGACGAATGAAGCCAGTAACACTGAGTGACACGACAGGGCATTTCATTACTACTTCCACAAAGATATGTCAGGTCATCTACTAGATTAACTTTGAAGACCCTCAGACCCTCGTCTTGTGTGTCTGGAAAGTACACAGTTAACGGTCTAGGGATTCTCTCGGGCCGTCAATATCACGATTCCTAGAAGTGCTTCGAAGGCGTGAGCTGTATAGTAATGAGTTAATTTTCTGACTCTCGATTTAAGATGTCTAAATCTAAATTTCTGCATGATTTGAGAACGTATCGACCGAGTAAAAAAAAGTTACATTTATTTGCCATAAAAGCAAGAATAATGTTTAATTTGAGGAAGAGGTTAAGTTTGCATTTATTAAAGCAGACACATAATATCACGCATGTAAATCCCATAGGGGTAGGCAGAGGTGTAGCTATAGTACCCCCACATTATGCCAGTTAAGTTATAGGTCCCAATGTAATAGGAGACGAGCCTATCCATCAACCAAGCATTACTTGACATTATTAATGTAAATAATTATCGATGTTGATTTCAGTGTGGAAAAGCTAAACTTCAAAACTTGTCCTATATATAGAATAAATACTTCACGCAACAGGAATAGCAGGACTGTGGACAATCGATAGTGATAGAAAATAAGTGATTGCTCCTCAATCACTTGGCTGAATCAATTTCATAAATAAAATACGAGTATTTCGGGGTTAGGAATAGCCGGACAACACAATTCCCTCGCTTTTGTTTGTTCACTAGACAGGATACTCGTTCTGACGTGTATTTGTCTTTATTATTTATAGTTTTTCGAAGTGTTTGAGGTGCATTTTAAGAGCTACTACTCTAGGAGGTTCCGTTTACCACCTCGGCGATTGGTTTATGGTTCTTCCATGACATGTATTTTGTTTATGTGGCTCATGTTGATATGATATGAAATGAAATTATTTATGAGTTTAATACAATTCGGATTGAGATTTTTTAAGTCATGGTTATGATTTACGCAGCACTAGCCATTTTTTAGCTTCCAATGTTTTCTCGTATGTGATTTATAACTCTAATTGCGACACGGGAGAGATCCTATTGCGATAGGTCGTCGGTCATGATAAAAATATACCTGGACCTTTCTTTCTTTCTTTTCTAAACGAAAGAACAAAATATTGGAACCAATTAAATATGGTGGGCAATATAAATCATCCTTAATACTGTTGACTAAATAATGAACGGAGTTTAAATTGTGCTTTATCATTTAAATCAAAACTTGGCTAAACTTATTTGGAGATGCCTTAAACATTCTAAATGAATGTATTACCTCCAACTGTGGTTCCAGTTCAGGTCTGTGTGGCAGCGGTGGCCTCCTGGGCAAGTCCTGCAGGTCTTCGTACAGAGGCGCTGGAGGTGGTGCCCTGCGTTGGGAGCCACTACCTTGGTTGGGGGCTGATGATTTTGATGGCAGAAGGTTCGTTACTTTCCGTTTGTGTCTGTAAAATAAAGGTTTAGATTAATTAGTGTTTGATAGTTTTAAGTGCCTCAAATTAAGTTTGGGCTTTCAGGCTTGGCTAAAGGGTTTACCCGAAATGCCCGTCAAAGATGTAGATGTAGTCGGTAACATTCTTATTGAGACGTATTTTATTATTCAATACCTAAATTGGGTGGGGGGCAGGTAGCCTCTCACTCCATGTAAAATATTGGTATTCAACTGCATTTGTCAGACTAGAAGCAAACCCCGAAAAGAAAGCTAGGCACTCACGATGACAAGGCAACATTTATTTTTATGTGATTTTACAAAGTTTTGCAAACTTTCTTAATAATTTTACTGTCAAAACCAAACACCCAGTGTCAATCCCACAAAAGCTCAATACGCTTAAGTGAATAATAGCAAAGATATCGCCACTCATCAATGGATCTATAAAGACTAATACCTTTAACGGGATCCGGATCCCGAAGCGAATTTAATATAATGAAATACTCAGTTATTTAACATAACCAAGATTATCAACAATGATACGGCAGTCACTATACTGTGAGTTTTATTGTGTGCGGTATCAAAAGATCGCTATTAATACACGTCTACCTACTTATTGTGTTCGTTCATCGGTGGTATGTTTTTCATAAGTACAGATAAATATACATTTAATAAAGTTGGGAGCATTATGGATTTTTGTGGTATTCATTTTGCTTGCGACTTATGTAATGGATGAGGTTTGTGGTTGGTAAATTCATTTAGGATTTCGTGTTAACTGCTCTAACAAGACGAAGACTGAGAATAGATGCGGAAAATTAATGCATAATAATAATTATTATTCGATTGCCTCGTTAGTGTAGTTACTGCTGAGCATGAGGTTCAGGACTCGAATCCTGAATTGGGTAAAGTGTTACTTGGCTTTTCATTAGGTAATTCTTATTCAGTACGGAGTCTGGATTTGTGCCCGGTTAATGACAATAGGCTCGCCGCCTATTACCAATGTAATGCGACTTCGAATACCACTAAACAACAGTTCGCAAGAATGTGATCAAGTACACCCAACATTTTCCGATTATGTTATTGGTCCCAATGTACCTATAGCATAACTGGCAAGATGTGGGTGTACTACACGCCTCTGCCTACTCCTTCGGGGAATATGGTGTGATGTTTTGTTCATGTTTATAACTATCACATCTAAATTATAAAATAATGATAAGGACGGGATGAAGATATTATTTTAAAAAATGCCAAGTTAAGTAACCACTAACAATACTTAAAATTTGCTTCATTAATTTGACATATCCTTAACAATACATTATCTTAGCAGCATTAGTTCCACACCAGCTCTTCTATAACTCCCCATGACAAAGGAAAGGAACTTATTATAAACACATTAGATACGCTTACTTCACTTCCCAAAGCAGATGTTCCAATATTTGTTGAAAAAACTTGACTAAATGTATTGAGAAGTTCTCTGTTTGGGTTCTGTAGCCATTGGAAATATTTTTAAACTTTCGTAGACTGGTATAACCGCTGTATATGTAGCCTTTAATATACGAATAGTTGTGGTATAGTTACGTTACACAATGTTATGTCTTCCTCTCTCGATGGCCAATTCACATATGACGGAAAGAGAGAAATTCTAGGCTTCACATTTATAAAATAAGACGCGAGTAAATTTTTGTGGTAAATGCTATTGGGATTTTACAGATTTAGGTAACACAGTATTATTATAAAACATAATTATATCGAACAATGAGCGGTCTACAACAAAACTAGGTGACTGTAAGCCTATCAATAAGCTTTACGCGAGTGCACAATGTAGCTTCGACGCCAAATAAATCAGAGAGTAATTGCGTAAACAAATTTAGAATTTATTTCACACTTTAAAATTTGTCGAAAACATACAACTGAATCTATTAAAAATTGAATACCATTTCACGTATCGTTTGTGTTTGACAAACAATCCGTTAAATAAACTAGTTCAAAAAGCAATTCAATTTATAAATAACGAATTTGGAATAGAAATGCAAACGAACCATAGTATCGATGCCGTACAGTGTGAGATAAACAAATTAATCATTAACTTTATGTGTAGCGAAAACGATTTAGGGGACACGTTATAAGCGAGAACCGTCATCAAATTGTGTCCAAGACTCTATAGTTAGGAACTGTAACCTTTAAGTTGAGCACTGCGATAGTATAACCTGATTGTGCTCTTAGCTTAGTCTTTACTCCATAGCTCCCAAGATTATAGCTAACGCTAACAAAATAAAGTGTGCCCCACGTTTGGGCGCCATTTGCAAATACATAGCATTTAGAAAATATTATACGTAATTTAATGTCAGGCTGTTAGGTTAAGCTGGAGTAGCTTTGCGCCTAAGATGTATGTAAATACGTCAGTTAATGCATTTTAATGTGCAGAAACCTCTTTTTGTATAATAATACTGTATCATAGAAGAGTCATAGCATTTTTTTTTGCTTCTAACATTGTTGCTAATTTTTAGCCTGAGTAAATGTATTTACCGTTATAATTGACCCAATTGAGATGTTTTCCGATGATCCGGAAAAAAGTATTTTTCGTCTCTGTCATACATAATGTAGATAATAAAAGCAAAAATGCCATAAAATTGCTCATTAACTTGAAAGGTCAATAAGGTAATTTTAGGTAATTTTTGCCTACCTTTTACTCACATCCTGAGTTGGATATTAATATTCAGAATAATCTCATAAACACCTGCTAATAAAAAAGGACGTTATCTTTTCTTTTTATTACGGACCTCTAACATCAGGTAGCGGTTTTGGGACCAGATGATTTTATTATATTTTGAGGGACTAATCATAGAGTAGTTATGATTGGTATAATTGGTTTTAAGTACGGTAGACTTGATTGAGATGTTCCGAAAAAAATAGCGTATGCTTCGGTTTTTTTGCGGTTATAATTTTCTGTTAATATTTGCTTTGTCATGTCCATCTTTTTGGGTTGAATTGAATTTGTGGATGAGTAAATCATTGGTTGGTATTGTTGGTTTTGTGAGTAATTCGATTATGATTGTGTGCTTTTTAATGCATGTTTTTAAAGCCTAAAGCAAATAATCATAAAAATAAATTATAAGATTTCTGTAGAAAGAAAAAAATGTTTCGTTCAATTATTATTTGAGATATGTGCAACAGCAACAATGAGTTTTTTCATTCTTTATTAAAAAAACGTCACTTCCGACTAGAAATTTCTCCTGTATCGTGGGTGCATCCCAAAAACATACATATATTACTACACACACAAACACCCTGACTCGGGGCATATATCAGCGAATCACACAATTTTTTGTCCCGTACAGGAATCGAACCCGCAACCCCTAGCGCAGCAGTTCAATCACTAGCCACTGCGCCAATCAGGCTCTATCAATCTACTATCCTGTAATCCCCAACGGGATAGAAAGAGGTTTATCCTTTATCAGGAGCCAAAACATCCACATTTCGCCACTCATCAGATGTCCCATGTAAAAGTGACCCTTCATCGGGCCCACAGATTATCCCTACCATGAATTAATCCTCATAAACGCATCCCACATTATTTAGCGTTTACAACGACATACCTAAACTGCTCAAAACGCCATAAAATTAAAATCCAAACAATAAACCTCACGTAATCCGTAAAACTTGTTTTTTTCATGTACAAATGGCGTCGGTTGCATGCGACATGTCGGTGCGACAAAGACGCGGCCGACACTCGACAAGTCGTGTCGCGACCACCCACTGGTGGATGCGACCCGCGGATAATGTAGTCAGTGAATTTGAAAGTGGCCTGTGGTATTCGTTGACAGATTTCGGCTTGCTTTTCATGTTTTAGAGAATTCTGATTCAGTGCGACGTATGTATTTTTGAATGTGACTTCTTTGAAGTTTGCAAATTGCAATTGTACCAATTCCACTTTTTGTCTGGTCGCTTGAATTTTTGCCACTGGGTTTAGAAAATGCCTCGTTAGCAAGATTAACTAAAAAGCTCAAGGCAGGGGGGAAAAATATGTTAACAAAAAATATGGCCATAATAGGCCAATTTAAAGCATACCGACTACAATAAAGCAAACGAAATCCACGTCGCATACCTTATCTGTTATCTCATTTTTTAAAGATAAAACTATTCTAGCTTCCTTAATACATTAATCCAAAATAATCTCTATCAACATCTAGATAAAGTGGGTAATCCATTGAGCTTTCACATTGACATATGACGTATACAAACTAGTGGTGGGCAACGAAACTTTCTGTCGCCCATCGATAAAGTCAATAAGATAAATCAAGTTAAAACCGTCCGACAGTTACCAGTAAATACAAATAATTTGATTTCGTGTCGCGATTCCATAGATATCAATGAATAGATTGTAATTAATATACCCTATTCTAATCGATTGTTTAGTTCCGTTCAGATAGTTGAATTTATGTGGACCGATTAGGTTATTCGAATCTGATTTTAATGGATTAGGAGCGTGTATTTTTGTTCCTGTTTGTATTAACTTTACTAACGTAGATATTTCATTCTTTAAATATTTATAAGAAAAATCTTAAGTGTATGAGATATTTAACGTTTATGTATGTTAGAGGAAATTGGGTACTGATGAAGCTTTTAAGACAACGATTAGGCTTGGGTTTATTTTAACGTCAAGAGAATATAATCCAACCAAGTCTTTAGACAACGATGTAGTGTTTTAGATTCTTAGACAGAATATATAATTAAGAGTAAATTTAAGGTTCTTTAAATTCATTTGAAATCATTAGATTTTTATTGTCAGCGAGGTAAATTAAAACGTACGAGTAGCTGTCTGTAGTAATGAAATATGAGTGAACATATTCTCGAACTTCGAACCTTAACCTATGGAAAATAATAACTTTATATGATTTCATCCAAAATTCACATAAAGCCAGATACTTATTGAATATTTCATGTTTTTGTAAGACACGTAAAGATGTGGTTTTATTTAGATCGACGCACTTTGCATATTTAATTTTAAAAGTCATTACTTGCTTTGATATATAAATAAAAATTTGATGTAATATTTTTACTGAAAATATTTTAAGCAAAAATTGTTGAGCACAACCATTTGCGATATTAAATTTTATTTCTTTGTGAAATTGAGAATTTACGTTTTATGCTTCTGTAGACAAAATTTGCCCAGTTCTAGGCTTTGAATATTAATAGTTTGAACTCTGACTATCGTGGTGAGCTTAGCGTAATGTATTCAATGGCAAAAGGTCAAAAGTTTGCTGTTTAGAATTATGTAGTTCACGAAAATGGTAGATATTTCAAATCGACTTTGGTCCATCCGTTGATACGACAATCGTCATAAAATCTGTCTATACATAATACTAATATTAAAGAAGCATATTATTATATATAAAGCTTCTAGAATTATCACTCTTAGAATTCATCATCATCATCAGCCAAAAGACGTCCACAGTTGAACATAAGCCTCCCCATTTAAGCGGGTGGGGGGGGGGGGGGGTGCCATAATCGGATCGCAGTGTTGGTGGTGAAGTTACAGAAGACGCTGCTGCCCATCTTCAGAATTTTCCCTTAGTCGCCTCTTACGACACCCACGGGAGGTAAGGGGGTGGTCAATTTAAAACCGGATACCACACGGCACCAACGGCAAGGTAAGAATTGCACGTGGTTAAAATCTTAATATGAGTATAAACTCATTTATCTGCAATTTGTTTTGTGCAACTTAATAACACTTTCAATGACAATAAAGTCGTGAAGTTTCACGTTTCTCCCTCACAATATTGATTGTGATATAGACATAATATTTTCTTTTGCTTCCATAAGTACCTATGACCATATCAGCATATAAGAGTGGCTGAATGGCTCAATACTCAATATTTTATTGTGTTCCTTAATAGTATAAAGGTGGACTTATAAATATACAGATCATTATGGACTCTATTATTTACTATATATCCCGGTTATACTCGTACGTGTGTATTCGGGAATGCCCGACTAGTTTCGAACTCGAACGAAGCCCTTATTCATGAACACTCACGGAAGTTATTACAGTAAAATTATGGACTCTGTCGGGCTTACATTCACTAGCATTATCTTTCATTTTCGTATCATCAATGGTCATGGAAAAATTGGCTAGTCAACAAGCATGCTAGCGAGGTTAACCATCCAGGGTGCGCCGGCCACACTTAGGTATCATAACCCGTGGATCCCATTAACCTCATTACTGTTACAACACTACAGCTAAATCGATGTCGACTTAGCGTTTTGTCGATAACCGCAGGTGTAACGTTACTCGATCCGTTTACTGACACGTCACTAATTCTCAATGACGTGTTATGAAGTTGATAGACGTACACCTCTATTCGTCAGGACGCAGCGGTGGCGTGACAGGTGTGAGGCGTGACGCTTGACGCGTGAAATGACGTAATATGCTGTCACGGGTTTTTTTAAATTTCGATCGTATCTCATAAAATAAATTTAGTAGGTACTTTTAATTCCGTATTGAAGCGGTAATATTTTATAGTTGTTGCATGTTGTTTTGTGAGGGACCCAGTTGGAAAACTATTTTGTAAGAGACGAAGAGATTACAGGGGAAAGGAGAACGTTAAAAATTAACTCGAGCAATATGACGCTTGCAAGCTTTTGTCGTCACTAATAGCAATAAAGTGCAGATGTTTTCAATTTCCGCAGCTTATTAATTGTGTATCTAGTCTTAGGTCAATTCCCCAGTCATTTCCAGAAATACCAGGAATATAAATTAGGATCACCATTAGAAAAAGAAGAAGAAGAAAAACATCACTACTTAAGATCATTTTACTTATCCCTAATTATGTCTGATTAAAGGCAATGCTACACCTCTACCTATTCGAAGGCGTGATTATATTGAAAGTCTCTGTAAGTACGTATTAAAATGAGGTCTGGGTATCAACACATGTATGTATAAGCGTCCCAACCTTAATGTAATTAGACTCGCGTCAAGTAACCGCACAAAGGAATGAGTTACATGTACTGATTGTACAGCTTTACCGCTCCGGTAATCAAACAGTCTGGAATATTAGTAGGGCCGTATTCAACGTTTTTATTGATAAACTTCTATAAAAATCTATTTTTATTTAGAGATCCAAATCATCATTTGAATTGAAATGGATCTGGACTGGTTACACCACCGCATGGTAGACGATCAATGGACCAAATATAATCCCAATGGATCTCTCAATAAGGTAGACGTCAGCGAGGCAAACCCACACGGACATGGATTCTAGACTTCATTATAAAGGATTGGACATTGACAGCCCTTGATAGGGACATGTAGAAAGAGAGAGGCTATTGCCCTGCAGCTTGAATACCACAAAGTTGAGAATAGGCCTTACTCAAGCTCTGCGAATCACCACGGATCGATGCTTATCTCATCCTGTATATGGGGTTTAAATCCGGGCCTAAGTTTTTGATTATTTACCTAATATGATATCAACTAATCTCAGTTGAAACAATTCAACTACACAGGAGATGTTGTAGTGCTTGTGCGCAAAGACAGGTGTCCGACTCCCATAAGCCTAACATATGAATGAAAACCTTAAGGCCTAGTGAGAGATCAGGGGCTGGAGGAATGGCTTAACCTGCTCTCTGAGGGCGATCTCGATGTTTGAAGAACGTGTCTCTTTGAAGTTCTGGCAACTGCTAGCACTACTCGACCTTACAGTTGGTCAGCCCCCTAACCAGGAATTCTTAACAGTTTAAATAGTTGAAGCGAGACGTCGCGCGCCGCTACTTGTAGGGTAATGCAGCGTCTCACTTCCACAACGTAAACAGTCCTGCTTTAACAGTTCATGGTAAGATGGCAGATCTCCCTGACAGATATTTCGCCAAAAGTTCAAGCTCACATGATCTCCAAAGGTCGTGTAACTGTCTCTAATAATTACATCTTATTAAACCTTATCTCTTGACACCAAAAATCCCGGCAGGTAGTATCCCAACATTGATGGGGGTCCAATTAGAGCAACATCCGTTGATAACAGTTCACTAAACACGCGAGGCGCTTGAGAAGTGGCCTTATGTGAACTATTACGTGTGATAGGAAGTGATGGTAATTTCTAACGCCATATTGATGGTGGAGTAAGAAACTATATTTTTATTAAACTGGAAGCTTCTTTCAATGTTTTGTGAATGAAGTTAAGTAATGTAGTCTTAGGGATCTGGTTGAGAATGTGTTAAAGTGGAAGTTTGTGTAAGAACTGCAGTATCCCTATCTATAACAGTCCTACTGTTTATCTATAGAAAAACGAATGATTGCAATTACACGCAATGTGCTAGGAATTACCAGGTTAGTCAGATTCACGTTACATACAATTTAAAGTGCATCTCCATTTTTACCAAAAAGGTTTGTATTACTTAATCTTTCTTAATGAATAATGACAATTAAGAACCTTTTAATAATCAATGCAGTGGATTAATGTAATCGCCAATATCTATTCCCATTAAGACCTAGCATAACACTCGGAACCATAAATAATTTCAGTCATTAAGGACTAAAGGTAGTGCTTTTGCAGCCACAATAATGGACTTAGTAGCTCGTAAATTAATATGCAGTTTTTATAGCCAACTGGCATAATAAACTACAGTAATTAAGAAGATAAATGCAGGTCTATTTAACCTCCCTTTTCAGTTTGTGTGGCTTTTTTAACGGGTACAAATTTGTACTGATTTGGTTATAGTAATCGTCTTCTAGTTTATGCAAAATCTAGGAGATCATTAGTATTTACAAAAAGTTTCTTTGCTGTATCTGACTAAGATTACAATTTATAGGCGCCTTTGATTGGTTAAAAAACTGTTTTCTATATTTATTGAAGAGAATTTTACAAGGGTGTGATTCTATATAAGTGTATGAACAAAAACGTCAAATATTGACAGCATAAAACTCTATCAAATTACCGCGACTATTCACACACGTAATACATCAAAGAGAGGTGTCAAAATTCTCTACAGAGGGTCGGAGGCGTTCAACTGACTCGGGGTTGAAACAAAAGAAGATTAAGTTACAGTAAGTTACTAGCGTGATACTGACAACGCAACTGTAGTTGAGTGTGGAGTTGAAAGCATCACTTAGTAAAATAAAGATAAGTTGGTGCATTGTGATACTAGACAAGTTGCATGAGACAAGTGCATAGACTACTGCTAGAGACAGGTAGAAAGACACCTAACATCTGCATAACGCAAATAAACAGACAATACAAGATAAATGCTTAAAGTTAGTAAACAATGACACTGCAAATGCCCTGTACTGAATAACTGAACATACTAACGGCGGGGGGGGGGGGGGTTCTGGTGACCTGTAATACAGGTTTTAATAAAATACCTAATTCAGGCACCAGCCTTTCACAAAGTTATGTGTTATTTCAGACAATTGTGTAAAACATAGATGTTACCTTTGTGAAAGAAATAAATGAGGTTTATTAAAAAAAAATGCTTAGCTACTTTTTAACATATTTATGTTATGATTGGCAGAGAAAAAGGGAGGCTTATACCCAGACTGAAATGATGATGATGATGTTATGATACCATTATTCCCTAAAAAGGTAAGCGAAGACGATGATAAAGATATAAAAATAATCTAATCGGAATAGACTATTTAAATACGTCTTTATGATTGTCATACGAAACAAACATATAATGTTGTTAGCGAAGTACAAAGAAGCGGTGAAAAGTGAGCTTTTTGGGAAGAAGAAACAGAGAACACATTTTTAGCCAGTCAATATTAGCTCCATGTAATAGGTGGCAAAACTACAACCATTAATCGAACTCAATCACTAATAGTACATAAGACAATAAAAAGTCACTTAAGTTCTTACTACTACACTTAACCACCTATGAACTAAGTTCGCAAACTCCGAAGCTGGACACTTAAGAGACTAAGTTGGGTCTAAGTGTATCAGTCTAAGTTAATATTTTGTTCTAGTCTAGATATTTTAGATAGAAACACGACTGAAAATTCACTTGATATCGTGTTGGAATTCTAAAATTTAGTTTGGCGCTCGAGAATCGAAACAACGTTCGGGTAAACGCCATTCGGGATTGCCCGGAATATTCAATAAGAGGTCAGGTCTACCGCCAAAGGCGTACGAGTTTTAAGGATTTTAAAGATGGAGGTAACACGGGTAAATAGTGTTATTTGGGCTTTGGTGAAGGGATTCTCAGGGGCATCGCTGAACTTTGGAACATCGAAAATAAATTGGACCAGTTTCTTTTACAAAAGAAGGTTTCTGTTTTAGTAGCAGTTCTGGGTTAGAAATATGGCTGGTAAATGAAACCTACTACCATAATCGACGCAAAAAAGGTACAAGTCAAAGCTTAGGCGTAATTTTTTTTTTGTTTTTTACCTCTCTGAGTAATACACATACAGGTAATAGGTACCATCCTATTTTATATCATAAATAGGGAATCTTTAAAATTATGTTCATTAATCACATATTCAACCGAAAATTATCAGCAATTTCTCTTTCAGGCTAAATATCTACGATCTCAATGTCAGAGCAGGTCAAAAGAGGTCTCAAAAGCTTACAAGTGTCATGTCAACCCAAAATTATAACCTAGAAGCCATATCTCGGGTCATACTAAGCCCTGAAATTGATTAAGGGACCTTTGCCGGGCCCTACCTAAGACCCTGTTTGTATGACTTAGTTATAGATTTAATTACGATTGGTAGTTCAAGTTAGTGAGTTTAATTATCGGAATGATGAGGGGTAGCTGTTTGGTAAGTTATTTTATTGTTGTTTTAGTTTTGATGGTTTCGTCACGTGTGTGACTTTTTGTTCAGTGAAGATATAAAATTATACACATACACACTACAGAAAAAAATATAATATTTATGATGTTACCAAATCATTCTTAACCCGTAGAAGTTACCAGATTATTTATCTGTCCAACAGACAATGGCTTTAAAAGTCTTCTGTAAACAAGATTTTTATCAACAAGCTAAAATTTTAAGGGATTAAAAAGTCAAATTCCCGACGAATTTATTACAAAATTCAAGTTAAACAAAAACTGTCGGTAAACTTGCAAATAAGCGCAACGAAAGCCTCTAAGAATCCGGAACCTCCGTGAACTCCGTCCTGATCTTGGGAGAAAAAGGATTGCAACTTTCTTAAACTTTCTTTTTGTTTTTATTGTGGCACCGTAAGTAATTATCCAGTTTTGATGGAAAGAAGACAAAACACTGCGGCGACGGTTCATTGGAAAGATATTAGTCCTTTTTAATAATAATGATGGAGAGTACAGACTTTTCTTAGACTGGAGACCAAGAAAAGGAACCAGCATCCTTTTCATGTAAATTGTTTCCAGGACTAATCTAAGGTTTAATCACGATTTATTTATCACTGTTAGTAGAATCAATAAGTACAAATTATAACCTTAGAATTCAAATTGGTTTTATCAGGTTTAAGACCAACTGCCAATGAATTTGATCCACAAACAGAATAATAGTAAGAAAAAAAATGAAGGAAAAGATTATCTTTGGCTGGAAATGAAATGAAAATACTATACAGTAATAAAACAATTTCCAAAATAAAAAGGGCTTTTTAAAAAAATCATTGGCTTTAAAATAAAAAGCAAACATAAGCCAACACCGCTAATACAACGCAGTTCTTAAAAACTTACTCGAACACAAAATAAAATACATCGGTTACATCGTGAACACTATTACCGCATAGTTGTGTCAACTCGGATAACTTTTGAAGAGGAAATTGGTAAATCGAAGTTCCTACAACTGCTGGATCTCCAAAGAAAATATTCTAAATTGCTTCAGAAGTTTTCATAAAAAGTTTTATGTTGTTCCGTTTTCGTGTATATTATTTTCTGATATTGTATTTGGTATTGCTGGAACATCGGTAAGCGGAATTGCTATGACTTTAGTTGTTAAATCCAAAAATGTGAACTGATGGGTTATTTAGAATTTGTGTTGTCAGAATCCGTGGATGCAAAAAGAAAGTTGTTGTTTATTGTGACGTTCTAAGGGGGAGGCCTTTGTTCAATAGTGGACCTGTTAGTCTTCCAGCTGATGATGATGATGTGTAGTCGACAAGGCTAGGATTATTCTTCAGATATACTTACTACAATATTTCCAATAGTTATCATTATTATAACATCATGCCTGTATTTCCCTAAGGGGTAGACAGAGATGCACATAAAGTACACCCACTTTTTGCCAATTATGTTATATGTCCCAATGCAATAGGCTGAGAATTACCTTATGGAAAAAACCCAGTAACTTTGCCCGGCCCGGAATTCGAAGCCTGGACCTCATGCTCAGCAGTCGCTCTTAGCGACGGCAACGAGGTTGTTATATTTACGTATAGAGACATTCTTAAAGTGTTACTAACGTTTTTTGTATTATATTATACTAATTACAGTTGAATATACAACTCGTTACTAAATAAACAAGAAGTAAACAAACAATCATATTTACTTGAAGAATCAAACGTTTTGTCGAACACAATAGCGGACGACGCCGGCTGCTTTAAATATAGCGTGTCATTGTTTGGAGACATAGAAGCTTAGAGGATGGGCAACAAGCATTGTCATGTTTTATCAGTTTTATCCCACTGCTGGGCTTTTCAACAGTGGGATAAAATAAGTCCACCTTTATTATCCTACAACCTTTTTTTAAACTTCGCCCCACACTATGAATGTCTCCTGTGTCGTGCTCGCGTTTCACAAACACGAAATATCACATTACACAAATACCTACACTCTGGACAAATGTCTGCGGAACATAATATAATTTTTTCTCTCGAGCGGGTATCGAACACGCAACCCTTTGCACGAATCAGGTCATCACCGGATATTCCCGGTTCTACTCACGTTTTTATTCGAAAACGCGACCCGAACTCTACTTATAATAATTATCATCATCACCATCAGCCGGAAGACGTCCACTGTTAAACAAAGGCCTATAATAATTATATCATACGCTTATTAATGTAAAAATTGTAAAAAAAAATATGAATTTTTTGCCGTCTGTTTCATATTAGATGAAAACACAGACTACACGACACGATAGATGAACAACTAATTCATTTTGGCGACAAATGGCATATTGCATTTTATACGGTTTCCATTTTCCATACTATAATAATCCTAGTTCCTTTCAATCGTTTCAAAATTGGTAATAATCCGTGATTGCATTTCTATGGGGAAGCCATAATAGGCCCCTAACATAAGTGACTAAATTCATCCGGGATTAATAATTGAAGGGGTTTCTCCCTAAATCCTACGACGTAAAATTATATAAAACGTCGATAAAGAATATTGTAGTTGCATTTAAAAACATAAGATATTTTGCAAACACACCCTCATTTCAGCCCGGTATCACCCAACGTGTGCCATGACCACCCCCTTTCCTCCCGTGGGTGTCGTAAGTGGCGACTCAGGGAAAACCCAGAAGATGGGCAGCAGTGTCTTCTGTTACTTGACCACCAACACTGCGATCCCCAAGCCGCTTGCCAAGCATGGGGATTATGGAAACTCCCCCTCTTCTAAAAGGCGGAGGCCTTTGTTCAGTGGACATCTATCGGCTGATGATGATGATGAAAACCAAGCATAGCTGAATCTGATGTAGTCTTATCACTCAGCGAAAATCAGGTCATTAAGTTAAACCTAATCAAACTAGCTTACACATTCCGCTGCTCAACCTCCGAAGCAGTATGTCCCAACCACGATGCGTGAAATGCAACCAAGCTATTCAAATCAGCGCAAGCCACAAAAACAGAATTGAGATATTATGCAAATGTGTGATTGTATGCAGATGGCCGATAATAGGCTACATTTAGAAATCGACGTTCAATTCTCCATAATGAGTGAGACAATAGGCTTAATAAAGCCTTCGACTGTACAAGGTTTTGATCAAGATAGTGTTCGTAATTGGCTTGTGAAGTGGGCGTGGTCAGCGACTGAGTTAGAAATTGCATGGTATGTGGATTTTGTTTAAAAAACTTCATGGTCTAGCGGTTTCATGGGGTCAGGGTGGAAGGTTTGAGGGTTTCCAGTTTATGTATGTTTTATGACAGTAGTGAAGACAATCTGATTGGCGTAGCAGATAGGTGCTTGGGCGTGACTCGTTAGTTGGAACTTTGCAAAAAATCTGATTACCGACATTTTGCTGATAATGTATAATATCTTAATTTAGACAACGTGTTTAAATTCAATCTTGGTTTGAATTATTTTGGCGCTGTGATGAACTGCTTCAGTTCTATTAAATAATTATTTTAATATATGTGGCAATACCTAGCATTACTTTACGTTGCCAGGTTATATCCAACTTAAAATGTTACGTGCACACCAATTTACTAAAGGCACATAAATGAGTTTTAAGTTTCATTGCAGTAAACTTCAAATAAAACAAAAGAAACTTTTGAAATAAGAAAATTCGTACCAACCGTAAAATAAAGCCTATTTAACTTTCGTACCAACATCACACAACCAATTATGGCAACCGCACTTAAAAATAGAACAAACTAAAACTTTTTTTAAAGTAAATGCTCCGCTAGCCAGTACTGCACTAATCTTTTATACCTCAAGTCGGTACTTGTGTAGACTAGGCTTAAACAAAGGGCGGTAAATAGTGCATTGTTCTTAGGCTCCAAAGGACCCGTGAATAGTTTGTGGAATTTTTCAAGTTCACAATTCTATTTTAAGGGGTTGTTAAGTTCGCGTTTTATAGTACTGGTTAGGGTTGAAAAGGGGTTGTGTTTTCTGCGTTAAAATGTTTTCGTTTTACTGTACCTAAAGTGAAACGAAGCGTAAAGATTGCTGGAACGATTAGGTTTTAAATTATTTTTAGGGTTGCGTGTGTTTTTAAAGTACCTATCATTTTTATATCCAAAATCCTAACCTAATTTGTTAATTAATATACTTCTCGTCACGAGAAGCTAAAATTTTGTAAATACACATTCAGTGTTTCACAGCCTTTATTATTATTATTATTATAAGCCCGTATTATCCCACTGCAGGGCAAAGGCCTCCCTTCCCTCCTTCCACTTGTCTCTGTCTGCTGCCACTCGACGCCAGTCCTTAAGGTACAGTACACAGCCTTTGGATCAAATAAATAGAAACAGTATTGTAATTATTTTTACTTTTGTTGCTAGTTGAATTGTCGCTTGGTAACTTTGCAAGTAGAAGCTCCTTACTTGCAAAATTTACTGCTACGCATGACGGCCAATAAAGCTAGGGAAAGCATTAAAACGGCTTCAAATGAATATCAAGGATTCGATTGATCGTTAGGCGCACTCTAATCATCAGCTTTGCCACCAATCTGTTGCCTGGCTTATCTTTTTACCACAGCATGAGGTACCTACCATTGCACATGATGCAATTCATGATGCAGTGACGTCATGCGTCACGATTAAAGAAAAATTAATCGTAATCTTACAAGAGTAAAGAAACCTTATTCTATCAACACTTATTCTTAAGACAGCAGCTGCCAGTATTAAGTAGTTCTTGCTTCGACTAGTCATTGAATGAAACATGTATGTACCTATGTAGAATGTTCCTGGTAGTTCTTGTCTTATCAAACTAGTTTTATGTCTCAGGAGAAATGCGTTACGCGAATATAGTCCTTAAGGATGCATTAATAAGGGATTTAGATTTCCAAGCTTTGATTTATTACCGAATGATTTTAATTCTAGTGTGTTAAGGACCTTAATGTCTGCGAATCAGCCTTAAACTCAACTACAAAGAACTAAATTTGTAGTTACTGCGTTGAATAAATAAATCAACATTTAAAACAATGGAGTAAATAAAACAAGTCTGTAATGAATTCACTTTACATTTCCACGCTAAAAAGCCACTTAATTTAAGTCTCAGGAACCCTTCTTACTAAATACGCAACAATTAAACCTTTCCCAGCATTATTTCGCAAAAAGACAACATACTGATGTCTCAATCTCGTATTTCAATTACAAATCAGCTTGAATATTCATACGCCGAAAGCTATAATAGTGTCTAGAACGTGCGCAAGCGGCGGCCCGCCCTCCGCTTGGATTGGTCGGCCAATTTTGAATTGGCCAATCGCGTTCGCGCGGGAAACGCTACGTGTAATTTTGGCATAATTAGTCACGCATTGGTGTAAGAAGGTCGTGTGTAGCAAAAAATGTTTGTACGTAAGTTGTATGACGTGATCCATTGTTTGGGGCTAAGGTAGGTTATGTTAGTATGGCTTTAAACGTGAATTGTTACATTGTTTTTGAAGACTGATTTCTAATGAAGTGATTGTCTTTTTTGTCTTCTTATGTACAGTCTGTTATAAAAATTTGATGCCCTGATTGGCCCTAATTGGGATTGCAGGTATGAATCCTGCAAGGGACAAATTTTGTGTGATCCATAGATGTTTGTCCCAAGTCTGGGTGTTGTGAATGGAACATTTCATGTTTGTGAAACGCACCCACGATACAGGAAAAGTCTTATTTTGGGGCAATGTGTTTAAAAAAAAAATATTGACGATATTAATCCGGACAGTAGATTAAAAACCTACGTAAACGATGATCAAACACAACTCAATTACCAAGTACTCAACTTATGACAAAACTGGGTTGATACCGAAGATGTTAAAAAAACAGACACTTAGGTACCTAATCAAGAGAGACAATATAAAACTAGTACTAAAAGTAATCGAGGTTGCTAATCTTCAGGTAGACAAGTTTTACAATAAAAACTTCTTAAAGAATGAAGATTGTGATAAGTTAGGAAGAGGTCTGTTCCGCACTAAATTATTACACGAAGTCAACTCTGAACTCTTAAGTAAGAAGGTATCGTTTTCTGTAAGAATAAAGTGTATAAGTAAATTTTAATGATATTAGGCTTTTCTTTAGAGATTTACTTTATACCGACTAAAAAGAAGGGTGTGTAAAACGTACCTCACACTATAATTTATAATCTATAACTTTTATATTATTTCGTAGTTTGCAGTGAGAATGATCGTAGGTTTAAAACTTTTTTTAAAATTTCGAAAATACAGAAACAATCCTGTAGGTAACAGGACTTCAAAAATACATTACAAAAATAATCTTCTAAGATACCCTTACTATTAAGTTCTAACCAAAACGTATATTGAACCCAAAGAAAGTACGGAAAGACAAACTATTCAATAAACTAATTCCTCCGTAATCAAGACCCACAATCTACAGGACATCGAAAATACAGTCACAGTAAATCACAGGGCTGCCAATATAACTCGTGTTAACTTACAGAACTAACGTTATCTTCGCACAGATTACATAGAGGGCGCTGTAGCCGCGGGCTACCGATTTAGCCATGTAATATTGACGTTCCTTATGATTTATGAACAATAAACACGGCTGCCACCGCATTGTTCTGATATAGTTCTGTCTTACGCGCCAAAGAGAGGCTTCAGCTATGCGAAGCGATACGGTTTTAGTTGGTTGACAAGTATCGTGAACTTAGTTGTTGTTAATACGGAGAAGTTTTGGATTGATAAGATTTTGTGTTATTACATAATATACAGTTATTAGAGGTATTTGAATGGTAAACGTATTATTGACATTATTATGTGAGTCACTAAACGAACTTAAAAATACTGTAAGGGGTTATATTTTTTTTTAATTCATATTGTATTATGTACGGTATTTAATGGTAAATTATAAGTGTAACATTTGCATGCCTGTTAAGGTAAAATACAGTGTACTATTTTTCATTATATACCATCATTTCTAACCTGTGTTTAGCAACGTTATTGTAACACTTCACAGTTTTAGCAACTTTTCGATTAACAGTATTTTTAAATAAAAAATACATATATTAAAATAATAATCAATATACATATTTGGGCCAATCATGTTAGTGACTTAGAAAGATATATAAATAAAATACTGTCCTATTATGTAGGCAGCATTTTCATTTTATTAATTCAGTTATAGTCATCACACTGCAAGAGAAAGGCGTCACATACATTCCACCCGTAAGTAAGAAGGATAAGGAATAAACAAGTAACACATTTATTTCTCAATAAGCTTTTTTACCAACTACATTTTTATAAGCTCCACCAAAAAAAGTGAAATATCCAACAAAAATACAGAGCTATCCTACACCGTATCCCCACAATCATCACCACAGCCCCCTTACCATGAACTCTTAAAGCAGGGCATTTTCCGTTGTGGAAGTGAGACGCCGCTATTTGCAGTGTAGTGCGGCGTCTCGCTTCCACAACGGAAAATGACTTGTTTTTAGAAGTTCATAGTAATGGCCCAGGTACAGTCACGACGCAGTTCTGCTCCGCCAAGTACGGAAGGCGGTGACTTGATTACAGATTCGCTGCGAGCCTGCCCAGCCCCTTATTAGCGTCAGTCAAATGTATACGTGTATTGTTGATGTGTTACGGTCGGAGAGCTCGATAATGTATGGATAATATTGAGGTGGCCTGTCTTTTGTAAAATAAAAGTGGGGATTGAAGGTGAAAAACGGTCGCGAGTTGAATTCCGCTCGTGTTTATCATTTTGACAAATTTCCTTTATCATTTTCGACGGTTTTTTGATCAACTTCACAAGTACCTATGTTGTCTTTAAGTGCTTTTTGGTTTCATATCATATCATATGCACAAACAACAAGACTCGGGACTGATTTCAACATAATTATTTGATAAATGTTTTTGACCTGAGTGGGCATCAACCCGCTAGTCGCATTGCAGCAGACCAATCGATGATAGCGCCAAACTAATTGTACTTTGCAGTAAAGTTTATAAATTTTACTTCTTTTTGCAGTAAAGTTTATAAATTTTACTTCTTTTTTTTTACCATAGTGTTAAGCTTTTGAAAGTTCTCGATAATATTTGAAACCTAAAAATATGTTAAGAAAACAATATAATATTTTATATCGCATCGCTTTTCTCTACAGGACACTAGCCTCAAAACTCACAGCTATAACTGTTAGTATCTATTCCGGGTTCACTTCCCGGTTGTGTCATTATTTGATAGATTTTGCTCGGTCTTCGGGATTGCGTGTTAGTTTTAGGTAGGCGTTAATCCTCTGGCCTTGTCTTACTAGTTGTGATGGAAAGAGATGGATGGAAGGGGACAATTAAGCCGTTTCAGAAAGTGGGACAACTAATATTGTTTCTCATTTTCTTGTGATATTTAGATTTATTTAAGATAATACTGTAAGTAAATAATGTTTATTAAGATGGTTTGAATAAGATTACGTAATTTGATCGTAGCAAATGAATATTCGTGCGTGGCGTCAGACATATATTGTTGTAAATAGCGTCCATTAGTCGTCATTGCAGAATGAGCTTGACTGAAGACTTTCAATTCAAGATTAAATTCTGTATGTTTGATGATATCGTACTTGCCTCCTAACAGAATATCATTAAAAAAGATTAGGCTTTAAATCTGTGAAGTATTTAAAAAAATTCCGGAATTTAAAACATTAAACTAACTGGTGAGTGAATTAGTTCTTTCACCAGTTCATCATCATCATCATCATCAGCCAAAGACGTCCACTGTTGAACATAGGCCTCCCCGTTTAAGCGGGGGGGTTTGCCATAATCCCCACGCTTGGCAAGCGGCTTGGGGATCTGGGGCTTTCACCAGTTATCTCAGTCTTATTTCATAGTACAACCACCAAATCTAACAATGCTAACCAGATCAAAACATCTAAATTCCAAATAACTGACAGCCATTTATTCAGAAATACAATAACCGGAATTTATAATTAACCTAACTTTTTTTGCAATAAACAAGTATCAAAACCTCTTGAACACGCTACACATAAAACTGACACATTATCCTTTACCTACTACTTTATTTTTATAAATCCGATCTCCCTTATCGCTTCAACATCTAATTAACACAACATAATTCAGGACAGCTTCTTGACGGTGTTTAAATCCGACCGTCATTCTAACTCGCTGACAAGAATATTGTGACACCTACAATTATTGTTCTATCGGACGTTTTAATTTTGGAGATGTCGCGGGTATAAATTGGATTTTAAATAAGTTGGAAGTTTACGTAAATAGCACTGAAGCTGCCTGAAAAGGTAAGACAGGTGAAACGGATTTTCTGATAAACTGTCTTTAAATTTGTCGTAAAACCTGAAAATACAGGAGGACGTTTCAAAGGCCCTAGAAAAGTGGCAGAACGTTAGAATCGAATATAATGAAGAATATATGGGATTTATCAATTATGTTGAAGATTACATAGTCGAATCATTATGTTATACCCATACATTTATCATGCTATGCGTCGAGCGTTTTGCCCCTTGTTATAGAAATGTTGGACCTAAATAAAAGATTTTGGTCGCCCATTCCCAATGAAAATAAGAAATATGAAGTTGATCAAGCAAGATATTACAACTCAAGCATTTGAGGAAAAGTTCGTAATGGATCAGATTCAAAAAAATTTGGGAAAGTTTAGTCATATCAAATACGGTTTTACAATTTTAAGACTGCCGCGCGAAACAAAGTCATATATTTTTGCTCGAATCCCATCACGGGGTATGCCGTTCCTCTCATTTACTCTCATCACATTCTTCATACATACATCACTTTACCAGTTTGTGGTGCTTTTAGGGCCTTCCAACATCTCCGGCCAGAATTTACTTCCATCTAATGCACCCCAAAATGAAAACTTTATTGCAACTCGCTACCCAAGCGCTCGACAATCGCTCCACACCGCAGTAAGTCGGCTTAATCTAGAGGTGACAGCTACTCTAATCAACTTTCTCGAACCATTGCCTCCCCACATATGTGACGACGGTTTTAACGCCGATTAAACTGTCACAAGCAGCATTGTAGACATGCTCAGTTTAAATCTGTTTCAACTGTAGATCTATATTTTAGTAGCTGATTAGATGTGCTCGTGTTTTAGTGGCTTTTTGAGGGTAAAGAGAGAATGATTAACTTTCTGTCTTCAAAAAACAGGTAAAACTGTCTGTATTTAAGACCTTTTTAGTCCCATTATGTTAAGAAAGCTTTTTAATAGCATTTCTATTACATTGAAATAGATCATGACGTGGTTTATGACGAGGTAACGTGGCGTACAATTGTAGCGTCAACGACGGTCCTTCGACAAGACGGAAAGAAGATAACCCATTTTTTTGTAATATAAAAAGTTCTTCTTCTTCTTATCGTATGGTTGATGAACAACCTGGTGTCAGAGTTTAAACCACCTGTAGGCCTCTGACATGGCTTCACACACCGTTGAAAAATCTCTCAGGTGTGCCGGTTCCCTCACGATGTTTTTCTTCACCGTTTTTAGCAACTGATAACTAATTCATAATACGCACATTAATTCGAAAAGACATTGGTGCGTGCCGGGGTTTGAACATGCGATCTTTGACTTGGCAGTCCTACGGTCACACCACTCGGCTATCAGTGCTTATATTTAAAAAGTTTATAAATACTCTTGTAATAAAAACGTTATATTGATTTTTCTTTCAGCCTGTTTACTTTAATAGAATACAAGGACAATAACCTACCTGTAACAGTGTAGGAAAAACTATAGATGATGATTTAAAAAGCCACTTACTTCCAAACGAGGATAGCACCGATGAAAATTCCGACGACCAGAACAATTGAACACAGCGCGATCACTGCTGATGTCTGAAGTGATGGCCCGCTGTGGTTGTATGCGTCTATCTTCTGTAAAAAAGAGAATAATATGGTTACAATAGAATAGAATAGAACAGAGTATAAACGGACGATTTTGGTAAAGGAGATTAAGGGTGAAAGATCTGCAGTGCCTTTAAATAATGTTGCATCAATAATAAAATTATTGTAACATGTGGTTAAAAATTTGTATGTGTTTATGTACATATGTGGGAGTGTATTTACTTTGTGTGTATTTTGTAACGTCTTAAATTACTGTAATTGGTTTATGCCGTTGTAAATTAATTAATTAAATAAATCATGGGACTAAATCTCAATTGCCAAATTTGGATCTGATTCCTGCAAATCCCAAATTATAATTTCATTAGAGCTAACCTCTAGCGTAAACGTAAATAAAAACTGTGAATGCAGTACAAAGCTCTCCACTTTTTTTCGGTATCATTGGCGCGTTTTACCGGTGTAAATAAACGCCAAATTACAGTGCAAAATATTATATCAGATGATCAATTAGTAGATCATTCATCAACATTCAATAGTTAAGTAATTGTAAAGTAAAGATACAAATATAAACTAACAATACCAAGACATAAATAGGCAGATAATGAATAATAACATTCAGAGTAATTCAACCGATACAAGAGTAATCACGACAATCAATTAGGGTGAGTGTACCAATAATGAGAAATAACCAACTTCGACGCTGGAATCGTTCCAAAGGACCCAGAGTATCATAGACAATTTGTGTTGTAAGCAAATAATGTGTATTGGCCTAATGTCTAGCCTTTTGTGGAAACACGAATTTTGCGGATCATTTTGTTATTTCTTGCTGTACTGAGAAAGTTATGTATATTTTGTAAGAAGGCAAAGAGTTTTTTACTTGTAACCGACTTCAAAATTCGGGTGGTTTTTCCTACTTTACTCTTTTGTGTTTGAAAACTTAAGTAAGTGCTTAGACGTTTTTTTTTTAAAGGAACCTCTCGTTATATTGCCGATACGATTTAGCATGCAAATAATCACGACTTTCTGTGGCTTTCCTGCGTTAAATAAAGACAAACGGACCTTTTTAAACGTTTATATTAAAGAAGAATACAACTGCGTAGCGCGTACCAATCGAAGAATACTTGAAATTATTGCTAGTCCTTATATATTTAATTATTAAAATTGTTTAGCTCATCGCGATAACTTCTACGATATTAAATATATTAAACGGAAAACTGTGATGAAGATTGACGTTATTAATTGAATAAAATGAAGAATTCACTTTAATTACTAAGCTTTGAGTTCTGAGGATCAAGAATTTATTAGATTTCGTAAAGTATCAGATTAAATTCGATCTCAAGGATATGGATGAGTGCTAGGTCCTCGAAGACAATGTCCTGGAGTAAACTATGACGAAGAACTAGGTGATCCCATAGCCATACATATTATAATGGGATTAAAACTAGGACAGAAATAAAGACGAGGCCTCTGCGTTGCCGTGGGGTATGGAACAGGCTAATTAAAGAAAAGAAAAAGCAAGAGAGTAAAGAAAAAAGAGTGATGGATACCAATTCCAGCCGTAGCAACATTTGAGCAGTTATTATCATACCATTTACTAAACATAACATCACGCCTGTATTCCCCGAAGGGGTAGGCAGAGGTGTACATATAGTACACCCACATTTCGCCAGTTATGTTGTAAGTCCCAATGTAATAGGGGGCGAGCCTATTGCCATCAATCGGGCACAAATCCAGACTTCGTGCTGCTCCTGAGAATTACCTACTGGAAAACTCAGTAACACTTTGCCCTACCCGGGATTTGAACCCAGGACCTCTTGCTCAGCAGTCGCGCTTAGCGACCACTAGACCAACGAGGCTACTTACTAAACACAAGTAAAAAATATACACAAAAATGAAATTTCTAATCTTTTCACAAATAAATTGCAATATGCATTACATTTATTAAAAAATTCTCAACTACAAACAGAATGTGAAACTAGCATCGCAAGGATCAATGTTTAATGCCGAATTGACACTAAAATTGAACTAGTGTGAACACTAAGGTGTAAAATGAAACAACACTTGTGTACTGATCTGCTGGTACGAAAACGAGCGAGCGTTTATTTGCGAAAAGTCACTGACCCTACTAAACGGCGGTAACGAAACCATAGCGCGATTCAGAATTACGGTACAACGCCATCTATCGAGCTTTGGGTTAAACTTTCTACAAATTGATCTACGCTATGGTTTCATCATCAACATACCGCCCACCAAGGACATTACTGACGGAATGTCCTTCTCATAGTATATTGACTAAAAACTTAAGAGAATACATATGTGAACTTATTACACAACAAATCTTTGATCTTAAATTATTGACCTTAAAATATTACATTGACCTATGGTAAAAACAATTTCTTTGACATAACTATAAACCTTAAACATACATTTGATCTTTAAAAACTAACAAAATGCAAACAGTTGTATATGTGTAAAAATATTTTAAAAGCTGATTTATAAAACAAAAGTTTAAAAATAAACTGTTAACAATTGTATAAATATATAAAAACTTGATTTTATTTATAACTTAAATCTCCAAATAACACTTATAAAATTTTTAATAAATGTGTTACATTATTCCATCACTGGTAAAATACATAATTTGTATGTTGGTCTTTTGATGGTCGAGAATTTAGTGCGCAAGGTGACAACACGTGTGATATTATCATCACCAGGGTGCTTTTGTACGACGCGACCCAACAGCCAGCGGCTTGGTGGTAGGTCATCTTCCTTAATTAAGACTATGTCTCCAATTTCCGGTTCTGGAGTTTTTGACGACCATTTGTACCGATTTATAAGATTGGACAAATATTCCTGCGACCAACGTTTCCAAAACGATTGTAACATTCTCTGAATATTTTGCCAACGTGTCAAACAACTAATTTTTGTGTCCTCGTATCTATTATCTGGTACATTAACTATCGGCTCCCCGATCAGGAAATGTCCAGGAGTTAATGGCACCGGTTCACCAGGATCAGTGGTATTGATAATGCTAATTGGACGCGAATTTAAACATGCCTCAACTTGGTTCAAAAGGGTACACATTTCTTCAAATGTTAAGGTAGCATCACCAATGACCCGTTTAATATGAAATTTGGTAGACTTCACCCCTGCTTCCCACAATCCGCCAAAATTGGGACTATGCGGGGGAATGAAGTGCCACTCCGTACCATTCGCTTCTAAATGTTCAGCGATTGAAGACTGAATGGATGCCAACTGTTGTAGCTCTCTGGAAGCACCTACAAACGTGGTTCCATTGTCGCTCCAGATTTTGGCACAATGACCTCGTCTCGACACAAAACGCCTAAAAGCAGCTAAAAATGCTTGCGTGCTCATGTCACTAACTATTTCGAGGTGTATTGCACGAGTGGACATACATATAAATAGGCATATATAGCCTTTATATGAACGATGTCCGCGACCCTTGGTTGCCCTAATATTGATAGGGCCAGCGTAGTCAACACCGCTATGCACAAACGGTCGAGCTGGGGTGCACCTTACAACGGGAAGAGATCCCATGAATTGGGTTTTAGTGCTGGCTCGATTTTTAACGCAAACCACACATTTGCGTACATGGTGTCTGACTAGATTTCTGACTCCTATGATCCAATAGGCGGTCCTCAAATAATTTAACATTAGTTGAGGCCCACCGTGTAAGGTTTTTAAATGAGCATCTGCCACGATGAGTTTGGTCAAATGATTAGAGTTGGGTAAAACTATGGGGTGCTTAGTTTGTTCGCACAATGGAGCGTTTTCAAGTCTACCTCGAACTCGTATTATGCCCTTATCATCTAGATAGGGACACAGTGATTTTAATTTACTCGATTTAGTCTGTAAGTAGCCTTTGTCTTGTAATTGTAAATATTCTTCTGTAAATATTTCCTTTTGCGTTTGTCGGATACAACATTCTAAAGCTTCCCCTAATTCTTGCTTTTGTAAATAAGTTTCCTTCTTTTTGTTCTTTGTTAAAAATCTGCGACAGTATGCAATAATTCTAATTAATTTTGATAGTGAAGAATATCGTTCCCATATGGTAGAACACTCTGGGACTACAGCTATATGTGTCTTAGCGGATTCTTCTAAATCAAAATTTAGATTATTTGGCCTAGTGCACTCAATAGTTTTGTTATAGAGGAACGATGGTCCTGAAAACCATAAAGGATTATCAACAAGAGCACTTGGTAATATTCCTCTTGATGCGCAGTCTGCTGGGTTGTCCGTGGTTTTAACGTGAAACCATTGAGAACTCTTCATCGTTGTCAATATCTCAGAAGTACGATTGGCCACAAAAGTCTTCCACCTACTGGGGTGACTATTCAGCCAGGCTAAAACCACAGTAGAATCGGTCCAGGCGGTGATCTTATCTCTTGAAATATTGAGAACCTCTGCGGTTTCAGCTAAAAGGTTAGACAGCAGTACTGCTCCGCACAACTCTAAGCGAGGTATACTAATTTGCTTAACTGGGGCCACTCTGGTTTTTGCAACCAACAACGATACATGTATATCTCCTACGACGTCAACTATCCGTAGGTAAATAACAGCGGAGTATGCAGTCTTAGAAGCATCACTAAAACCATGAAGCTCAAGATCATCATTCGACCTAGTACCAAGCCAACGAGGTATCCGAACTCCGGTAAGTAGTGACAGTTCTTTACGGTAAGTATCCCATTCCTTGACTAACTCAGGGCTTAACTCTTCATCCCAACTAACACCAGCAAGCCATAATTTTTGGATGAATGTTTTTGCTATAACCACACTAGGTGCTAACCAACCTAATGGGTCAAACAATCGCGCTATATCGGAAATAATTGATCTTTTGCTTACAGATGCAGTCACCAGCGGAGGAAGATTCACCGAGTATTGAAATGTGTCATCATTGCGGTTCCAGGTAAGCCCAAGGATTTTTATTGTACTATCTAGTTTGATCTCTATCTCTTTATCTTCTGTGTCCTGTCTTTCATCTTTGTCCTTATTCTCAATTGTCCTAGTTTGATCTGATTGATCTTTTTCTTTAACTCCCTTCCTTTCTATTGAGTCAATTCTTTTTAATATTTCACAATTATTACTGTTCCATTTTTGTAATGTGAATCCACCTTTTCTTAATAACTCTTTTATTTGTACATATATTTTCATGCCTTCTTCAACAGTATCACATCCTGTCATTAAGTCATCCATGTAGAAGCATTTCAACACTTTATCTGCCGCCTGTGGATAGTCTTTACCTTCATCGATTGCAACCTGTTGCAGGGTTTTTACCGCCTGATACGGTGCAGAAGCCGTTCCAAAAGTGACGGTCACGAGCTCATAATCTTTGATCTCCCCGTCGGGACTATCCCGCCACAATATTCTTTGGTACATGGCGTCTTCATCTGCGATCTTAACTTGACGGTACATTTTAATTATGTCTGCAACAAGCCCTATTGAATGTACTCTCCATCTTAGCACTGTGTGACGCAAATCAGCTTGCAATGTCGGACCAACCATCAGCGTATCATTAAGTGATATGCCTTTGCTGTTCTTTTCAGACGCATTAAAAACCACACGAACCTTTGTGGTCGTTTTGTCCTCCCTTACTACCGCATGATGAGGCAAGTAAACAGCTATATCCCTCTTTTTATCGTTCTGTCCCACTAGCCTCATGTGTCCTAAATGTAAATATTCCTTTATCACCTCTGTATATTTTTCTTTTAGTTTTTTATTCTTTTCTAGTCTTCTTTCTAATGCTTGGAATCTTTTTGTAGCTATCGATCGTGAATTTCCAGCCTTACATTGAGGATCATCATCTCGGAAAGGTAACCGTACAATGTACCTACCATTGCTGTCTCTCGTCGTAGTCTTCGCGTAAAATTCTTCACATCTTTTTTCTTCAGGGGTAAGTATTTTCTTACAGGTGACTTGTTCTTCAAGTTCCCAAAACTTGGTAAGTAAATCATCTTCCGTAATCTGCGTATGAAGTACATTTATATTGTTTAACTTATAATTTGACCTTTCTTTTCTTTCAGGATTAACAGCTCCAGATAGTATCCACCCTAATGCCGTGCTCTGAGCTATTAACGTGCCCGACGGACTCTTAACTATTCCTTCTTTAATAATGCAACAATAAGCGTCCGCACCTAATAAGACATCTATTCTGTTGGGAGTAGAGAAATCCGGATCTGCCAAACTCAAATTATTTATATCAACCCAATCGAATGTGTTAGAATTTAACTTTCTTTCAGGTAAATACGAAGTGATCTTGCTTAACACGTAAGCCTTTAATGTTATTTTAAAATTAAAATCTAAACGAGATTTAATCGTTATATGTACCATGTTCTTAGCCATGGTTGATCTGTTATCTCCCAATCCTGAAATAAGACCCCGAATAGGAATCTTTTTCAGGTTGAGGTATTGCACTGTAGCTTCAGTAATGAAGCATGCCTGTGAACCCTGATCAAGCAAGGCTCGGACTGTCTGATACTCCCCAGTCTTAGACTCGGCCTGTATTAGCGCAGTCGCTAATAAAACCTGTCTAGGCTTGGAGATTCTGCCTGTAGACAAACAAGAAACTACCTGAGTAGCACTAGTTGAAGGACTAGCACTACCAGTGTTCACTTGAGTGTCTTGACCCTTGTTCTCACCTTCAGCGTTTAGATGCAGTAACGAGTGGTGGCGCTTTTGACACACTCTACAGGTAGTTTGTTTTTTACAATTGTAAACTGAATGATTACTTCCTAAACAGTTAAAACAAATTTTATGTTTTACCACGAAGTCACGTCTGGAATCAAGTGGCTGCTTGGCAAACTTTTTGCAGAAACAGAGTTTGTGAGAGTCGGAACAATATTCACATTTAATATTTGAGGTACTTGTAGCTATCATAGCCTTTGAACTACCACTGGTCTGATGAACTGAAACCCTTTTTGGTTCTATGCATTCTAGCGCACGAAAACGATTTTGAATAAAGAGCTTAAATTGATCGAAGGTTGGCAAATCATCGTTGGAATCGTTACTGACGCTTAATTCCCATTGTTTACGGGTTTCTGTGTCTAACTTTGAAGTTACAATATGAATAATAATAATATCCCACGTATTCACCTTCAAATTAGTAAGCGCATTCAAACAATCACTACTTGTATCCAATAATTCCTTTAGTAACGACCCTGATTCTACATTTATACGTTTCTGACCAAATAATCTATTTAAAATACAATTAGCTAGATATCTTTTATTGCTGTATCGTTTTTCTAATTGATCCCAACACTGATCGTAATTAGCTTCCGTGATTGGTGTGTGCCGTATTAACTGTTCGGCTTCACCAGTAAGGTGACCTTTTAAATAGTGCAACTTTTGCACTTTATCTAATGAATCATTTTTGTGAACTAATGAAACAAAAAGATCACGAAATGTTGTCCATTCTCCATATTTCCCGGAGAACGTTGGAATAGAAATCTTTGGTAACTTCACTAATGAATTTGATTTGAATGTACCACTAGAAGACCCATCACTGTTTTGTACTGGCTCTTTCACCACTTTAATTTTATTAAGTGCTGTTTTTAACAAACATTTATATGTGATGTAAACATCTTCTGTGGCATAGTAAATATCGACTACCTTTTGCCCGATATCATCATGACTTTCATACAGCTTCATATTCGTTTCTTTAAACGATGCCCAATCCTTTTCTAACAATTCTTGTCTAGTTTCGATATATTCAAACGTTAATCTGTCCTTTGGGCTCTTTTTAAAGTTAGTTAATCCCTTTGTAATTACATTTTGACACCCCTTTAACACATTGATTAAACCTTCCATTTTTAATGTATAAAATGTAAACCAAAATAAATTAAAAACCTTGTAAAAATCTGTATAAATTGATGCTAAATACTATTAAAACTTTAAAATAACAAGTTAAAACAAAGTTCATTCACTAACAAAGTAATGTAAACAAATAACAAGTCTGAATGAATTATCCCAAAATTGATCTAAAATAACGTTAACAAAAGTTAAATATCATTAAAAAAGTACAAGTCACTTCTTGTCTTAACAAGTCCAAAGTAAAGCTTAAAATTTTACAAGTGTTTAAATTAACTTGTACTCTGGCGAAAATCGGGCATAGGTTCCCCGTTCCGTCGTTTTTTATAAAACTATTCTAAGTCTAAAGCATGCACAATGAACAAACAACTAAACGTAAAATTTTACAAGTCTAAAAACTATAAACTTATTCTAACTCCACGTATCTCCTAAGTAAAATCTTCAAGTAAAATTCACCAAGAGAATAAAGTTCAATATAGCTTGCCAATAATTGTCTGGTATTGAAAAATAATCAATATTGTACTCACAGTTGCACTTCACAAACTCACTACTATGATGTAAGTGGCGCCCTCTATGGCACCTCAATGAACTAGATGTTGTGACGTCCGTCTTCTATCGTCACGTTGAACTAGCTGTGACGTAACTCTTCTGCCGTCACGTTGAACTGGGTGAGGATGACTGTAAACGTCACCTCTCGTTGAACTGGATGGAAGTGGCGCCCTCTATACGTCACTTCACCGTCGCTGCTGCTGCTAAGCCCGTCCACCAAAGACGGACTGTCGCTGCCAGCGCGACTACCGGGTACCTTGCCGCAGCGATCCACTGCGAGTACCACGGAGGGTGCGGTCCCAAGCTGGGGCCGCGTACTCAAAAATGGACAATTAAATCCGGCTCGAAGGACCAAATGTTTAATGCCGAATTGACACTAAAATTGAACTAGTGTGAACACTAAGGTGTAAAATGAAACAACACTTGTGTACTGATCTGCTGGTACGAAAACGAGCGAGCGTTTATTTGCGAAAAGTCACTGACCCTACTAAACGGCGGTAACGAAACCATAGCGCGATTCAGAATTACGGTACAACGCCATCTATCGAGCTTTGGGTTAAACTTTCTACAAATTGATCTACGCTATGGTTTCATCATCAACAATCAAAAACCACAATATTTCACTTCTATCAAAAAGATCTAATATTTTGAATGCTACAGATGAAACCACAGTGGACATTAACGAAATTAAATTTTCAGCTTATACTAGACTAAAGTATTATTATACATATAACTTTATACTATCGTCAGTGGTGTACTTGAATTATTGTTCTAGTTAAAACATTGGAGGCAATGACAGTTGAGAATAAAACAATTTAAATATTTAAAAAAGATAACACTTTGAAACATTTAGAATCTTATACAGCCATCTATTTAATTAATAGGACATTCATTTTTCTTAGTTTTTAATAACGTAGTCACACACTAGGAATTTCTGCTGTATCGTGGGTGCGTTTCACAAACATGCAGTATCACATATACTACATACAAAATTTTCGTTCCGTGCGGGAATCGAAATCGCAACCCCAAGCGCAGCAGTCTAATCGCTTAGCTACTACGCCAGGTCATCAATCAAACATTGGCTGTGACCTCACAATACATGATATAAGTACCTAGCATGAAATAAGCGAGCCTATTGCCTCATATATAAATTATCAACCTATAACTGTTCCACTGCAAGGCATAGCGTAAGTAAACAATAACTGTCCCACTGGAATGCAAAGGAATTATCCAGATCCAGATCCTTATCCAGAGAATCAACAAGCATTTACGACGTTTGATCACTGCGGGCAGCGATCTAATAGCTTCAGATCAAAGTTTTGTCTTGACAATTTACTTCATCGTTTAAGTGCTAACAAAATCGAATTATAATTATGTGTTAATGAAACTGTTTCTAAGACTTAAAAACTTTTTAACCTGTGCGTATACGAGTCATCTCAGAATAAGAACAATATTATCATACTAGATATTTAAATAAAATTTGTATGACGATAAAATCGAACGCAGTCTCAAGACAATGCTTTTAACTAATGTACAAATTAATGAGTCTAGCCTTAATATGATTTAATAATTAAGTAAACCATTATCATATAAAAGCACTTTACATTTTAATTCAACATTCTCAGCGAGTTACGGCTTAATGTGAATTTTATTTCTTTTATTAGCGTATGCACCATATTGTGAAAGCATAGTGATGTGACTTTTTAATGTGATTAACAAAGGCAAAGGAATATTTTCTTTGAGAAAACAATTGCTTTTATTTAAGCATTATTCTGAAAGCATTCAGGTTGTAGATACTTGTAAAGGTACTTTATATTTTGCGTTAATTTGTTTAAGAACTTGTAAGTAATGTTATTTTTATTTTTACTTGTTTTATGTCAACGTCTAGCAATTAAAAAGTTTGTTTATAACTAGCAGATTTTAGTTTTAATGTAAATAGTTTTGGATAATAAATAGTTTGGGAAAATCTTCTACGAACATGTAGTTCGCAGAAGTTTATCCCACTAATTTTTTAAACCTTAATTTATTGATATTGTTACTTTTAACAAGTAACCATCTTAATAAGTAAATTAACAAAACACACCTAACTAAAAATGCATAGGTTATCTGCCAATGAAAATAACCAAACCATGTAATTTTTCATCTCTTAAATAATCATATTTTCATCACTGAATATTTTCTTCCATTTATTCATCATTCTGTTACCTCACATTTTAATGATATTGCAACAAAAATCAAACCGAAATTAAAACAAAAACATTACCGTGGTAGGCGTTACTTCATAAGTACTTAGTAAAATTGAAAATACGACAGACAAATTAAAAAGTCCAGAGCCGCAGCATATGGTATAATTTTAATTCACATAATTACTATAGGCGTTATTCTGAGGGTTCCTGGCGAGGGATGAAAACTGGAGGTGTGTTTATATATTAATTTTGGTGCAATAAGCGTCACGCAACAGATATGTGGATGAAAAAGATGAGTTTTTACGCGGAGGGCTTTTTTGTAACGGTTTTTATTTCGTTTTGCGTTGGTAATTATTTTTATTGTGTTTTTGGTTCTTTTGGTAAATTTTGACCGTAGTAAAGGTACATAAGATGTCTAGGATAAACACTATACATGGTAGGTACTATATTATTATATTTTTTTTAAAAATACGTCGCCCCTCACTAGGAATTTCTCCTGTGTCGTGGGTGCGTTTCACAAACATGAAATATCACATACACAAACACCCAGACTTGGGACAAACATCTGCGGATCGCAAAATTTTTTGCCCCGTGCGGGGATCGAACCCGCAACCCTTAGCGCAACAGTCCAATCGCTTAGCCACTGCGCCAATCGGGTCGTCAAAAAATTATTGATTTATTTCTTTACGTCACTTAAATCCACAACATTATTATACCTTAATATCCTCTCTGAAAACATACCTCTGCAAAACATCGCCACGATCGAAGAAAAATTTCTGTAATCTAGTTTTTTAGACCGAAACCTTTAGGCCGGTACACTTTTACTTATACTTTTCTTCATGAAACGCTAGCAAAACATATGTTATCAAAAGAATATTCAACTGAAAAACCCTTTCTACTTCTCAAACCTGAAACTTTACTTATTTTCTCTTTAAAAAGACCCACGTATGTATGTGTACCTACTATTGCCTTCGGTAATGTTATTTTTCTGTAAGACCGAAGTGTTGATTTATTTTTCGATACTTTAGGACGGAGTGCGTCGGACGTTGGCAGAATTGCCTATTATGTAGCAGAATCGAACGTTATTATAGTCCGGTCAAAAATGCTCTGTGAAATTGTTTGCGGTGAGAAGTTAGCTATTATTTTATGGTCAAAAGTAAATTACTTAATGATAATATACTTTCTTGAAATTAACATAAACCCTCTTCTTTATTAACTATGAGAAACTGTCTTTAAACAAACACCTTTTAGATCTATTGACTATTTATCTTTCTACTATTATGTTTAATAAATAAACTGATAATTAAAAGAAACTATAATGTACTAACACAGTCATAAATATAAGTAATAATTTCACGCAAAACAATACAATTAGACCAAATAAAACGAATGTGGCCACAATATCAAACGACCAATTTATTAAGACCCCACGTACAAGCAGTAATACTAATAAATAAAAGCGTTTTTAATTTATAGTAGGGACCAGGAGGTCTAACAAACTGGTTGATGTTGTATCAGTAAGATCTGAGGGGTGCTACAAGTAATATTATTTTTCTGTAATAATCGTAATAGGGTTGTAAGTAATTAAATGCACTAGGTGTATGCAATTTTGCCTTTTAAAATGTATTACGGTTATATAGTCTATGCACTTAATAAATATTATGTATGGTCGTGTTAGCAAGGGACCGGGTTCATTTATCAGTAATGTTTGTAGGTAAAAAACCTGGTGGTTAGTAAGTGAGACTTTTCAACTTGCTCTATATCCATATGGCTCAAAACGAGTTCGTCGCCTCTTACAACTCGCACTATACCTACATCGATAGGGCTCAAAACGAGTTCATCGCCTCTCACAACACGCTCTATATCAAATAAGGCTCAAAACGAGTTCATCGCCTCTCACAACACGCACTATATATATATAGGGCTCAAAAGAAGTTCGTCGCCTCTTACAACTTGCTCTATATTATATAAGGCTCAAAACGAGTTCGTCGCCTCTCCCAACTAGCTCTATATATATAGGGCTCAAAACAAGTTCGTCGCCTCTTATAATTACACAGAGGAATTCTATTCTTCCTCCCTTCACGTACTAAAATAATTGTGTTTTTAAATCATTTGTGAGTAAGAGAATAGCTCGATTATATATTTGTGTTAATTGGATAGATCATATCGCATTGTGTGAGTATAATTCATTTTTTACCCACGCCCCTGTTGTTTACGTTGTTGCAGTTAATTGAATTTACATAGGGTACCTACCGAGTTTATGCGGGGCGGTAATAAATGAATTGATGATAAATTATTTTGTATTGTGTAATTTAGATTATTGTTGTGCCTTTGTTGGAGCAGTACCTACCTATGTAGGTGTACAAAATATAGGGTTAAATAATAGGTATAGATTCGAGACGTCGTGAGTGTTATACATATATTTAAATATTTACTGTATATGCCAGTTATACTCACGTGTATATGTTCCGCGCGTTAGGTTACACGGCAGAATCGCGAGCTGAACTGCATTCGAGTTCGAAAATCGTCGGGCATTCCCGAATATACACGTGAATAAAACCGGCATTTATATAGTAAATTATATAGATTTGAGAGTTTAAAAAGGGGAACCAACGGGTGCGTGCCTTTTGGGTACGGTTTTTAAAATACAGGCTGTTAAGACATTACATAAAAATATAATTACATTTTACAAATCTATAATTTAAATGTATTGCCTAGACAAAAATATCTCGTAAACTATGATCATGAAAACTCATTATCTTAATTAGTAGAGCTAGTAATATTAGATCAACTCCCATTACAAGCAAGTACGTATACACTTGTCGCAAATTAACCGCATGACAGATACATCAGAATTCAAATAAAGTGCAGATAAGCAAGTTTTGTCACAATATTGGATAGTAAGACTGGTCAAATAGGAGCCGAGGAATGAACGGATACCAGAGTCAGCGGTCATAGGCATAAAAACTTTACGGTTAGGGTTGTCAACGAACAGGAGACGGGATTTTTTTTGGCGTTATGCCTGTTCTGTGAAGCAAAATGAAAGTATGATGCAAGCTTACGTCTGCAAAGCAAAAAAGTCTTCTCATGCAAAGAAGGAATAAGCATTGATGCTTACTGCGGGTTGATGATAAGTATCAAACCAGAGCGAATTTTGCCAGAAAAAAATAATTATGATAAAATAAAGGAGCATAAAATAGATACATTTATAAATGCAAAGGTACAATATGCGGTCTTATCGGCAGTAGTGATCTCACATAGACAACTTTTGGATGGAAAAATCTAAAACGGGTTAGTTCGTGCTGTGCTAATAGTACCTACAAAAATTAAAAACAATCTTTATTTGTTCTTTTGTTCATTGTAGCACCATCATCGGTCTCGACATTTTTGGGATATTTAAAGTCATGGACCATTTGACAGCCCTGTATAAGACTGATAACAATCTAAGCGCATGTCTCCAGAATGCATTAAGTCTGAAAAAGGGTCGTCCATTTGTCAAAATGTGGCACTATCTGAACGGGAATCCGTCATCGGTCCCGGGACGATATATCGGGGCATATCTCACAGAATCTTACAAACAATATCTTTGGAAAAAGGCGGTAAGCGTGAGCCAATGTTAGGGACAGGGGATCTATGGAGTTTGACTTTTTGGTTTGGACTCCTTTGATATTATGATAGAGAAACGTTTGGCTGTTATTGATTTTACTGATCTTCTTTATATTTGCTTTATTAGAACTATTCATTTCGAATTTTTATCTAAATAAAGATCGTAAGTGAAATAAAGCACGCTTCCATTTTTCTCATGAAATAAATTTTCTGAATAAAGCTTTTTAATTAAACCTAAGTACTTATACTAATATACTCGTATTTCATAAATCCTTATTCAGTGGCTTACTATGCACGGTACAAATATTTGTCTGATCTGCAGTGCAATATAATAATATCTAAGTACTATAAATTTATTAATATTAACGTAATTTAACCATTTATGATTTTCGTTTGATTTTACGTGATACTTTAAACTAAACATGATTGGATATAGTATCAAAAGTAATTTTGTTGATGTAACCATTTTAAAACTTGAATCTTCAACCACCAATTTGACTGTTACGGGACCCTAAGACCCCCAAAATTATATTCAGAAAGCTGGGTCTGTTTATCGACTTGTCTATCTGGCGACGGTAGCCGATTCGTCAATGCCCCTTCTTTAATTAATAAAAGAGTCTTTGGAGAGAGGAAAAAAATGAATGAAAACCTTAATTAATTTGGGTCGGACGAAGTTTCGTTAAATTATGATCGTCGGTCACCCTTAAGTTTTGCAGTCGTAAGGAATTTTAGTGTTTTCGGTTGGGACGTAATACGGTATAATAAATGCCGCGGAGTGTTTGCTTAAAAAGTGTTGGTAATTATTAATTAAGAAGCACAAGTGATTAATATTGTTGAGTAAGCTGCCAATTAAGGCGGTTTGAAAGTACTGCGAAATAAAGTTCTGATGACTGAGGTTTTAATGTGTGGCGACCGGTGGTAACTGGTACATATTACCTATTGCAATAATAAGAGTAATACCAAAAGAAGTAATTGCAAAGTAATAGAACAAAGTATATTAGATGAAGCTGGGAGAGAAGAGAAAGAGAGGAGACTTGCGATAACATAAGGACCTCTAAAAGCGTATACTGTAGCGCTTAAATCAGGCTAATGACGATGATGATTTAGCAGTTTTGGTTATTCAAGAGGAAGTTAAAAGGATTAAGAATGATAAGTTTTATCGAAGATAATAATAAGAGAAAGCGTTATATTAAAGATAATGAAAATATTTTTTAACCACAAAATTTGTAGTGTAACTCAAGATAAACCTATACTCAAAAATGACTTAACTAAGTTAAAATATTCTACATTCTTTACAAATAAAACTACCAGGCAAAGCGACAACCTTACAAAAACTAAATACAAAGACTAAAATTAACCCATTGCTCACTGTTGAACAAAATAAAAGGGCCACAGTATTTAAATAATAACTTGTCTGGATTTACATACTGTCTTAAAACCCAGACGGAGGTTCTCGTATAATATGCACATACTTAACCAGTGTCGTCCCATCTTAAATAATTAGTGTTACTTCTCTTTGTTTAAATTGTATTACGGGCCTGCTTCATGAGTTTTAAAGGTAAGTATTGTTGGTAAATCGGGGTATATTCTTGTTTTTTTTTTTGTCATAATAACGTTGTCCCACACTACGCATTTCTTGTGTATGGTGGGTGCGTTTTACAAACATGGAATATCACATAAACACAACCAGACTCGGGATAAACATCTGCGGATCGCACAATTTTTTGTCCGAGCGGGAATCGAACCCTTAGCGCAGCAGTCCAATCGTTCAGTCACTGCGCCAATTAGGTTGTCAGTTTTTACCTAGATGTCATGGATTTTTAATTGCCTAGTAGTGGTAGGATTCTAGTATGTTCTTGTGGTAGTCAGAATTTTGTAGTAGTTTGTTCTGATAAAAAGGCTATATACCCGAAACCGATTACATGGGATTTTTCGTTTTTGGCCATAGAAAACAAATGTGAAAAAAGATGGGCAAAATATTTTTTTGGAATAAAAGCATTTTAAATACTTTTTTTTTGTACAAAGAACTTCTCGTATATCGGGACTTATTGCTCTGTTTGAGATATATGTAGATAGGTTTCAGTATCCATGAAGATGAATATCCATCCATGAATTGGAAGTAAGCACTAAGCTTAACCTTGCAATCGATAGCTACAAGTCCCACAACCATAAATTTAATTTGTGATGCGTTCGGAAATATTGTTTGAAATTTTTTAGTACTTTCAACACTTGTATTTTCAGCAATACTGGCTAGTGCATCGAGGATTTAAGTAAAAAATCCTAGGAATTAATACGTAATAGAATAATTGTGTGCTTTAAATAATGACGTAGGTACTATTCTGTATTCAATGAATATCGTACAACTGTACACACACTTACGTATATCCAAAACAAACAGTTTAAATGGTAATACTAGCTTATGATATCTGTGTGTCAATACGTTCGGTACCTGTCCATTGGGTTGTTCGTAATTAATCGGATTATTTGCCAATGACCCATAAATATGTATAGACTAGTATTGGTTGATTTGGATTTAATAACTTAGAATAGAATAGAATAAATATCTTTATTTAACTTAGCAGAGTGATTGATCGTTACAGCTTTATTAAATAAACTGTGAAGACAGAGAATCGTTTTTTTTTTAGGTTTTCGGAACATTAACCTAATGTTAATGTTACCGATTTCCTTGTTCCCCGAGAATTAATTTAGCGGTTTTTAAGACGAGAGTGAACCGGTTTTTTTTTATGGGCGTGCACCATCGTAGGCCATAATATTGCTTACCATCAGGCGAATTGTGGGCAAGTGCACCCCTATCTATACTAATCTATACTAATATTATAAAGAAGAAGGGTTTGTTTGTTTGCTTGAACGCGCTTTTGAAGGTTTTCAATACATAACAAGAATTGAAGAAATAAACTTAGAATTATTTTTAAAGTTTGAGGCAGGCTTTTGGAGTGCTATGCTTTGTTTTTCAAACAAAAAGAATTTTCCTTTTAGTAATGCTTGTCGTGTCTCGTCTAACAAACGTACCAAAGATACCGCAAAATTTCTTATATCGGAGTTAATATTTTTTTAGCCTTTAGAAACATTAAACATTGCAAAACAGCTAAAGTTTATTGTGAAGACATCATTGTTTCAAACTCTAGCATCGAAGTTAGGTAAAAGAAAATCCCGTACCATCGGAACCAATTGGTACTATAAAACCGAGACCACACTGCTAAGCATTTCTCGATAAACTATGAAATTGACCACCCGTGTATTCTACGAAAGGTGACGAATCATTAAGAATTTTATCCGTACACTTAACATTGAGTTTCCTTATAAAATAGGTGTTGATTTTTTAACACAACTTAAGCCTATATCGCACCTTAAACTGTTTAAAAAGCCATTGAAAATACATCCTTATTGCATCGACGGAAGATTAGAAATTCAGTTTTAAAATACGCTTTCCACGATTCGCAAACCTACGTGCACGCTTCAAGAGTTCTTGCTTACAGGAATTGCGACCGTATCGATTAAAGATTATGGGGGATTATTGTGTGCCTTATTTAGCTTGTATGCGCTTGTCAGTTCAGAATTAGGTATTATTATCAAGTGGTTGACATCTTAATCATTTTGTAGGTAGAACTCACTGCAGAATTTAGGTGCTGCAAAAATGATTCCCGGAAAACGATGCAGCTATTAAATTCTTGATAACTTATTTGAAACTGGATCAGTAAAAGATATATCTTGGCATATTATAATGTTGTTGCTGACTTTAGTGTCACCATTAATCGGAAGTTTTTTAAGGTTTTAACCGCCTTTAAAGTGGAAAGTATGTTATTAATCCGAATGTTTTTTTAATGTTCAGCTATGTTTGCTAATAGCCGTCGATTTTGATTATTCTTTTTTTGTTTGAAAGATCAGATGGAGACATTTGTTGATACACAATGTAATACCTGCCTACGAATGAAGTAAGTAGGTTGTTACCTTTTTTAAATAAATGTAATATTAGTATTATTATTAAATTTTCACATGGAACTTTCTGGAATCTACCAAACGTAAAATTTCAAGCTGGTTTGAGCGCGGTAGGTAAAGTCGAATCACCGACTTTATTTACTTTTTATATTTGTATCAATATTTATAACATTGCCATCAGAGCACCCAGATGAAGATGTCAGTGTTTATTGAGAACTAATTATACGGAATTGTGGACGCCTTAATCAAGTTGATGGTGAGCTTAACCGCAGGAATTTAGCGCGGTAGGTGAGCTTACTAAGTGGCTTTGAGAGGATGACTAAGCATACACGATGCATTTCGTAGATATGCCATAACATAATATTGTATTATATCGTAATGTATCTATATTATACTGTCTAGAGAATATTTTCTGACTTTTGCAGATCTTGTGCTGAATTCCCAATGTTCCTACATGATCCCTACTGAGAACATTAATTTCAAGAGTTCTATTAATATTTTAAGTCCTTCTTCGTGAATTCTAATATAAATTTAATGTTCCTAAGAGACCGTTAGGTATTATCAAGTTGGCAAAAAAACGGGCGATAAGATTACTAATACAGTAGGTACACAAATCCTTAACAAGAAAGCACACAGCAAAAATATGATTATAAAATAAGGTCACAATCTAGAAATCCATTGCTTTCCTAATACATAAGCTGTAAACAAACATCCTCAGTGGATCAGCATTGGAATTATTCATGGATGTCTGAACAGAGCGTTTATTTAGAATGATTATGGCTTATTTATATAACCAAATTAGAGTCGTTTACACTAAGTTTATTATAATGGCTTTGGTGCTGACGATAATAAAATAATTCAGTAGCTTATGCGAGATTTAACGAGGTAACACTGATATAAAATAAATTAATTTTAAATCCGTATTATTTGGTGTTACCATCATAAATTTATTTGAACTGGATATTACTAAAGTTAATATTTTGCTGCTCGTTTCATATTTTGATATCATAATAATAAATATGATATTATAACATAGTCAATAAAGTGCTTATTAAGCTATAATATTATACTTTCATTTTAATAGTCATTTTTAATACGAAAATGTCGACGTTCGCATTAAAGAAGATAAAAATTAAGAATCAAAATTATTATACCACCAATGAGCCGTTATGACCTTCGAATGGTCGAAAACGTTAAGTTTAGTGCTTGAGCTAAGTGTGCTAAGAACTATTGACTGGAAATATTTTGAAGAAAAATAAGAAATGGTACAATTATTGTGCAACAGTCGCCGTCTTCTGGCTGATGATGATGATAAAACAATTGCAAACACTTCTCATAGAAATAATGAGGAAAAGCGTAGTCTATCTCATAGTAACCATCTTATACATAAAGTAACTGAAGGCACAAACAAAGCTAGCTCAGCATAAACACATAATAACAAATTTTCAAGTCATTACCTTCCCGCTATTTATAACAGACGAACACCCAGAGCAAAGAGAAAGCTTACACTCTGGTGACAGATGCGACTATCAAAACGTTAGCATTTCGTAACAGATACAGTTAAGTTGCCGGCAGAATCGTAGTTTTCAAACAATGTTTACAGACAAACACACGACGCTTGAATACTGAGAATTTTAATTCCAAGTTTCTGGGAAAATGCATACAAAAGTATGGAGATTTCTCAACTCAATGCATAACTATGCAGGCAATCAAAGGATTTGTCGACTTCTGAATAGGGATGTTGTGGATTATATTGACAAATTATACTACGATCTTTGCAGTTACTTTAACAAAAAATGAATTTCTTGACAATGATTGAAAAAAAATATATTTAAGAATTGAAATAATCATCGTCATAATAGTTTATATAATTGTCAATTAAAATGGGTAATGTTATTATATGCTCTTTGCTACTATAATTCATAATAGTACTAAGTATAATCTATGACACGATTCGTAATAATACCTATTTCATATAACTTAACACATCGTTAGTACCACATGAATACATTTTGAAGTTACGTCCGAACTTAGCCTTACTAGCAACATTTCATTAGTATCTACACATGAATGATATTTACCAACTTGATAAAGCTAGCTAAGCTGTTTATTCATGACTACAACGAAATGAAACGCCACACAAGATTAGATAAAGTGTACATTTAAACGTGGAGAATATTCAAATAAAATATTCAAGATTTAAAGAGGGAATTTTTAAAGACCTCTGTATTAATCCGAGTCGCTTAAACCGTTTTTATTAGGCCCACAGATAAGGAATAATTAAAAATGCTGTATAAAGAGGTCTGACTGCTTAATTGTGGAACAAAGTGTGAAGATAAAATGAGATAATGATGTATGTTGAAACTAAATAGACTGATATTGTTTGTGACTAAAAGTTTTGATGGCGTAGACAAAGACTTTTTATCTTTTATCTTTCAGCCTTGATTGACTATAAAAATAATATGTACCTACTAAAGCTGACTGTCTATCAGTAAAAGAAATATTTTATACTCTGCCAATAGATTTGATTGCTTTACTTATTTGAGTAAATTATGCCAAAGTTCAATTTGGTAAAGAAAAAGGATAAAATACTTACTGGTTCCGTGTCGCAAGTCTCCAAATCAGGAATCGGATCGTCACCGCAATAATATTCCGCTTGGAGGAACGGTGGTCGGGGTGGGGGCGGCAACAGGAACTCCGGCGGAGGTCCAAGACAGTCGCACTCCGTCAAATCTGTGGGCTCTATCTCCCACATCGCGTAATCTAACTTAACACTACTCACAACCTTTTCACTGATATCACTATCACTTAAATAATCACTAGTATCACGTTTGTCGCGTTTCACATCATCTGAAGTCCTCTCTTTAATTAAATTCGCTATGTAAAGTTCGTCGTCCACGTCACTCCATACGTTCCTTCTAACCTCCTCATCTTCTGATGTATCGTCGAGTGAAACGGGTAGCGACGCTATAACACTATTGATATCGTCACTTTCTGTGTTTTCTGATATTTTGTTTTTTGCAACTGTACTTTCAAGAACATTTTGTCTTTCTTTTTCACTGTCAGCATTCAAGTCACGAGCTTGTTTATATTTGTCGTTTCTATTGAAACCATTTTGATACGTCCAAACAGCGTACGACGACGCTTTAATTGGACTCCTATTGTATCTTTCGGCCATACGCAGTCTTCTTTCAAGTTATCTGCAACAACAAAAACATATTTATTTATAACGAACTTAGATCGAAAGCCCATTACCGTCTGAACCAATTTCTTATCTGACGGACAACGTATCGATTTTACAGTGGTATCGAACTACTTATTATTTAATAGAAGAGCTAACACCTCATTTTGTATAACAAAGCAGCCGCAATTAGAACCCACCATCGGTGTGAGTACAATGGGCGAGGGACTAGTATCGATATCATCGGGTGCTACGTTCTCTGGTTATTTTAATTTATTTTTTATCGCATCAAATTGGATGGACGGGTTTCTAGCTATGCACTCGGTATTTCTTTCCTATCACGATGAGCCCGTCAGAGAGACGGTTTCGAAAGTTTAAAGTTCATCGTTTTTTGATATTAAATTCTGATCAAACTGCAGTAGACGTAAGCTAATAATTGGGTTTTTATTTCATATAACATTATCTTGTGTCGTATATTATGAGGGAATATGAAATAGAATTATAACAACAGTATGATACAAATGTTTTCAAGCAAAACCAAAAAGCAAAGTCACATCAAAAAACGATTTATCTAAACATAAAGGGAATACAAACCAAACTCCGAGATCATATATTTACATACGCAAACCATTCATTTTAACCCTTAACAAGACGGAACAATATTTTTCAGCAAACATTTTGCTCGTTCAAATGTTTTTCGATAGAGATGTGCCTTGAGTACAATTATGCATGCGTAAGGCGTTTCTAAGGAGGTACCGCAAGATTGCGAGGTCATAGGGTCAACCGCGTCAGATAACTCCAACGTACCAGCGAATAAAATATTGAGAGGTGTTATGGCATACAAAACAGGGTTTTAGATGCGATTTATGAATATTTTAAAGTACCGTTCGGATGGAAATCTAAAAGTGAATAATATAACCATTCTTTCGTTTGATGTTTTATGATTGACACTAATTCATTGTGAATCTTTATTTTCTTTGTGAGTTTATTAATTTGATGTTTATCAAATGTTATTAAAGCCGCTGTTATTGGTGTTATTAATGGTCATTATTTTTACTTTTGCTGTAAAATTTTAGGTTAGGTTAGGTTAGGTTTTATATACCTGCTATTATTGATTGCATTGAAAGATTGAGTGACACACTATAGATAATATTTCATTGACACTTTCTCTGATATTTTCATCTGCAACCATTAAGTCAACTAAGTTCAAAACTCCTCTTTCATTGCAACTACTCTCGTACATTGTGAAATGTAACAGTACTATCTAAAAGCGATTATTAATATGTTACTATCACACCTCACTTGTCCATTACGCATTAAAACATCATTTTCGTTTTGCATATTCATTGCGATCTATCAATGTACACCATTCAAATCGTAATCTCCGATACTCCACGTCTCATTAACATTTGGCGCGCTCAGTGGCCACTCGATGGCTGTCAGAGAAACCTTGACAGCGATACAATACTCGACAAGAGCCCTTAAGGAACTTAACGAATCCATTCTATGGATTTTCTCACGTAAATTATTATTGCTAGTGGATAACGGTCGGCAAGGGTCGCATGTGTCGATCGATCGGATATGAGTGGTTGGGCGAATTTCATGGCAGAGCAAATAGTGAATGCTGTCAGCTTTTTTGTCTGAGTTATGTATTGTTCATAGCTTGCATTATTTGTTTGCTGCCCGTACCTACCGGAACGTGCATTCCCATAATTATAACTATCAACGTTTATTCCCATTCCTCCTGTAGCAATCGGTTGTAATATTATTTTAACGTAATGGTTGAATAATTGAATAAATACAGAATTTACAAATACGTAACTATTTAGCCATGCATTAACTTTGATGACTCCAAAAAACTTGTTTTGGAGAGAAAATCAAACATCAATCACTTAAGACAGAACAATATCATCCCACTCCAAAGACATTCAGCGAAATATATCAAGTTCAGGAAAACACAATAAGTTTGAGCAGTAATAAGTAAACTGATAGGCTTCGCCGTTAGTCATGAACGTTGTAATAGCCTACTGCCCACACCAGAGCGGTTTATTGCTCTCAAACACCATAATAAATCCATCGAATTTCAAGCTTTGCCCGAAGATAAGTAGCATTCATTGCTTTTATATTTGTGCTCGATGGTCTATTTAAGGTTGGCTTTTGTAAGTGCTTATTGGTTCTGTGATTGCAAAGTTTTGGAGAATCGTATTTTTTTCATAAAATTATTAAAAATGCAACACAAGCTAGTAGGCGCATCATTGGCAGACCCGATCGTAGGTGTAAGAGCTAAGTGAATCGAAATTTGCTTGATACTTTACATATTTTCATCTCTAGTCAAATAATAACAACTATACTGTTAGTTTGCGGATATTGTTTTTTAACCCCCGACGGAAAAAGAGGGGTGTTATAAGTTTGACCGCTATGTGTGTCTGTCTGTCTGTCTGTGTGTCTGTCGGTGGCACCGTAGCTCTGAAATGGGTGAAGTATCTATGACTAATTTTGGGTGTAAGATTCATGATTGTAAATGCTTTAAAGAAGAATGCTCTCACTCCGAAATTAGAACTAAATACGTTTAACTCGTGGTTCGATAATTGATCTAAGTGTAGCGATGCTTCAATGTAGGTCAAATTATATCCACTGCGTGTTCTCAAAAACTCAAAATAAACCTAAAAGTCTTACTTCCTCCAATTTGAAGTTTCGCTTGCTTACCCAGCAGAGTATTAACAGTTACATTTACGTGTTAGGTCTCAAGGTCAAGCAACGCAATAGCAATTATTACGGTATTGAATTCTAGTTATTTTTGCTTTAATTCAATGTTTGAATGATAAAGGCGTCAGACTGTTAACTGTTTAACAACAGTTATGAGGAGGAGAAAATAAATCATGAATGTCCAATGACATGACCATGATACCTGAGCTTTAAAAATAAATTACATATAGGAAGTACGAGATATAGTTAAGCTAGATGTCAATTATAAGGCATTGGCAAATGTAAATAAATTGATTAAAACACTTTGTAATGTCGACAATGGGTAGGAAGTGAATTTCAAAAGAATTTTGGATGGTGAATACTACTGACTACCAAATATTTCATAACTACTTTAATCAAAATCTTATGACAATAGCGACGCGAATGATATTACAGAGTTTTGAGTATAGCTGACGTTCACTTATGAAGATTAAAAATCTGTCGTGGATTCGTATCCGTTAAGTCAAATGATTATAGTGCGATATTTTTATGTTCATTTGCAAAAAAATGGTTATGATTAGATTGTTATTATTAATTACAGTAAGATTGGAGCGAGTGTCAGAGTTAACATTTGATACGCCGATATGAGGTTGAAAATACATCGTAACTAGCATCTTTTATTTTACCATAAATTTCTCTGTTAAAAGTGGTCTCATACATAAAAAATGTATGTACAGTAACTTTAAGCTTTCTTTCAACTACTTTGTATGTTGACTCAACAGCGGTATTTGTTGACCAAGAGAGCAATAGGACGTCCTAATAGGCGTTTCCGTCATTTAATAATAATGTAAACGAAAATTCCTCTGTAGAACCGTTTTAAAGAAGTTTTTTATAGTGTTAAAATAAGCAATTTGGTGAACCATTTGAAGATAGTGGTGTGTTGGAAGTAATTGATTGTGGTATCGGTTTCCGGGAAGTTGTGCAAGGTACAGTCAGTCTTGTTTGGGTAAGTTAAGTTTTGAATTAGACATGATAGTGATGGTTGTGGTGGTAAAATTCAGGTATTTGTGAAATTTCTTCCAGCTGGTTTCTCAAGAATGGTACTAGCTAATTTACTCTCCAATAAATGGTAAAAGCTTTATCCCCTATCACGTGAGTATTTCGAATAATTTTAGTACGCAATTGCTTGCCTCTCCGTCCCCTTTTGAGGAAACAGAAGTGTTTCCAAACTTTTCATTGATGGTGACTATCATGATGTTTATCTGGAAGTAAATTCTTAAAATTATCTTTTTAATTTTGATCCGAAAATTAGCATTTGCATTTCTTGTTTTACTGAGGTCTTGAACTAATTTGAGATTCATAGTTTAATCACTTTCACGTAGCTTTTTCTTACATATTAGTACAGGTTTTAAGGTAGATAATTTAGGATCATTATCTTCAATTGTTAATTCGTTACTGTCAGTTCCATCTATTTAATATTTTAAGCTGGTTCTCCTTTATTATTCCTTAAATATTTTAAAGGCACCAACCATTTTCGAAATCCAGAGTTACCTCAAGTTAATTAAGTATTAATCAGTTTCAGTTGAACTTGCGATAGTAATAATTGAAGTAGAGCCTACATCTTGAGAAACTAACAAGATAATTGGCAATGCTACTATTTATAGTTGAGTAGGGTAGAAGATACTGTTGTCTGAAAACAGTGGAATAGTAATAATGCGGATCGTAACACCCCCTCTGCATGTTAACGCGGGTTATGTCTGAATTCCCATCGACTTCAATTGTAAACAAGAGGGCAATAAAGTATTTAGTAGTGGTGACAGCTACAATAATAATTGACATGTGACATGGTGTGAGCTGTTTCAAATTAGGGGCTACAAATTGAAAAATATCGCCTTATTTATTTCTAGAATCTTCTAACTTTTCTTCTATTAATTTCAGCTGATGTTATGGTTCGTGTTGCTAAATTGCAAATAATTCTACATACGTAGCTAATAATTGGTCCGTCCGCCCTGCGCACATACGAATGTAATAACATTAATCCGTCGTATGTTCGTGATCGGTTAATTAGTTTCCTCTTATGAAGATTTGTTGACTGTATGTACGTAGTTTTCATTATGTAGGCACCAGATAACCACAACACTTGCAACCGAAAACCAACTTTATCACCAAGCATTACAGTTAAATTTACTTTGTACAGCCAAAAACGATTTCTAATTGGTTTACTGCATCCGATTTTGGACTTAATAAACATTTTGGTATGGTCGTTAATATTTTGGCTGTTGAATCTCGTAAACAAATAAATTAGCGCCCATATTTGACTAATCCAATTTATTGAATAACAAGTAAAATGATAACAGATAACGGTACTTTTGTTAAAGTTATGATGTTTTGTGTAGTGTTAAAATTTGTGTCTTCATTTCATGTCACATTAACTTGGAAGTAAATAGTAAAATGGTGACAATTTCAGATGGAAGAAAGATAGCGGTATTGAAACGGCTGAATAATCTAAAGAAATTCGTAACTGACCACACTGCAAGACACTGCAAAACGCCTTTCTTATACAAGGATTATAATATTGCAAATTGTAAAGAAAACTAATGATTTTTTGTCGAATTTAAAGTAGAATTTAAGAGCTCTGGAACCTTAAAATTCCTCTTAAATGCAAACCTTCTCAACAAAAACGTAGAAAACCACAGCATTTGCAACATAAATTGCATACGCAGCTAAAAATAAGATCAAACCTTCATCTTTTAAATGCCACTAAATAACAGAAAAATCTTTACCGTGAACTGACCAAAGGGACCGCCTTCTAGGTGGTCTTTTACAAAAAAGTGTCTGTATGTCTGTATTCCCTTAGCTGCATGACAGGGAGCCAGTGTTAAGCTGTGCCAACAGTAGGTAGGTAGAACAGGCCCGGCCATTAGCCCGGCTAACGCTATAACAAACATGTTAGTTAATACTGCCTTAGAAAGCGTTCCCGTTGTGATGCGACACGATAATTGGGCGTATGAGCTTTGTCTTGACAAGAGTTTAATGGAACTGTAGTCTAAATTGATAAACAAAATCGCAAACGAATCAATCGAAAGCAGGTCTTGAATCCACGATCGTCGCCGTACCGTGGTGCAGCTTTAACCAACTATTGTGTCGCTACTCGCACCCATCGGATTTCAAGTTCCCTTTTAGTGTTTTAGTTCCGTCTCAATACTCAATACTTTATTAATACTCAATACGTCTTAAGGGTGACGTCAGGAATTAGTATTTGTTTGTATTATGTATCTTGTATTTTCTTTGATGAAAGTAATGTGTAATTGATAGTAGACGGTAGCTTTTCATGATACTATGAATTCCTTTTTAGATGGCGATGTTTTTATTCAATATTAAAAACAAGTTATTAACAATAGCAGGATTAGTTATAGTTTAAAATGCTTAGCTGTTCCTAATTGTCATTGGTCAAATTAACTTGACAGCAAACAAAATACAATAATTGGATATTTATTGATGAACGGTCTTCTTAATCATCATCAGCCTATCTCAGTCCACTGCTGTACATAGATCCCTCCCATGAAACGTTATTCGTGAACGTTCTGCGAAACAAATTTCAAACAAGAGTAAACTCTTAAAATATTGAATTTTAAGCCATATTGCATAAACATTACTTGAATTTCTGTATAATTTTGTAAACCGTCTTAACGAAGAAAAGTACACAAAACATAAAACCAAAAAAATCGTGACATTACTTAGCATGACGTCACCGTTTAACAATGGGAACAGTCTCGAGGGGCTAAAATGTCGGCGTGTGTGATTCCTTGGTCTGTTAACACTGTGTTAATGGTAGTTATTGATGTTTAGTGGGTTTTCTTGTTTGGCTCCCGAGGATTATGTGTGCACAATCGGAGTACCGCATCTCAGCTGTATTCGAAAGTTTGCAGTCACTTAGTCAGTGTAAGCATGGTCGAGTTATAGATGTTTTATTTATCATCATATTTTGGGCTAATAACAAATAATTTAAAAATACAGTACTTAAAACGACATCTGAATTTTATCCCTACCAAGAGAAAAATAATAATTTTTCGTTAATCCTTGAAAATGTTTCCACGACAGACATTTTCATAAAATTATTCGGACGCATGCTTGGGATACAGCAGAGATTTTTTTATTCCGAAATAAAACTATAAACATGAAAGCTATCTACAGCTATTTGTGATCCACCCAAGTCCTTAACACACGGCAGTCATTGTCCTCATTCCCATCAAAAACACCAAACAAAGAATCAAATACCCTACACACAAATGCGACACAACACCCTACTTATCAGAAACACGTTCTTAGAGAAACATCCAAAATAACCTCGTAACCTAATTCCCCTATTCACCCAAATACGGTGGCACCAATTGTAGTGTGTATTCCAAGTACATATCTGTTACTGCCAAGCGTTTGCCAAGAGATTCTTGCCAAGGTTCGGCATTCGTTCCGAACCTAACATACCCCCTTCTTAGGGGAGACTTGGCAACTATTCGCGCGCATATTGAGTTCACAGTTCTGTTTGAGGGCAGGGACAAGCGTGCGCCAAATATATTGGTATCTTTCCAGTTTTTTATACTTCGTTGGGAAACTCTTTTATTTATTGCTCGCTTTGTTCGTGACTGGAAGATGTTGTTTAAAGGTAAGTTATTGTGTGGCGTGTGAACGGAGTTTTTGTATGGTAACATGTTTTGATGCATATAATGACAGGAGATGCGTTCTTATACTTTTAAACTAGAATTTTATTTCATGCGTCTGACTCACGTAAAATTCTAAAGAACAAAAAAAATGAACTTTGACAATTTGCACACTATGTCATGCTAATATCACTAATCCACTCAGTTATGAGTGATACCCATTATGTACTCACTAACTCAGTAACGCAACAACCCGCTGACAACCTTAATACATAACGGTTCATTGTATGTACCAGTGTACCTACATATATCATACTTATTATGACAAAGCTAGACTTGTGAAGAAGCCTAGTTAAAATCTTACACCTCACAACGTGACTTAGTCACGTTAGGCATACATTACGTCTGTACACCAAAGGTTAGGTAGACATTTATACACAAATTTTTCACTAAACATAAGTGCTAGCCAAATAGTCGCCACAAGTAAAAACGAATTCCTTTCACTGGTTGCGGTACCAGTGGTCGGCAAGCACGACTGCTAAGCATGAGATCATGGCTTCAAATCCCGGATCAGGCAAAGTGCTACTGAGATTTTCCATTCGGTTATTCTCAGTAGAAGCACTGAGTCTGGATTTGTGACCGGTTGATGGACTGGCTCGCCCACTATTACATTGGGACCTATAACATAACTGGGGAAATATAGGTGTACTATAATGTGCACTGCCCACCCCTTAGGGGAACAGAGGCTATGTTGAGTTATATGTCTGCATGTATATGGTATTTTTGTTTTATTATATTATGAACTTACAGATAAAAGTATAGTATTATTAGAACGACGAAGTAATTTCGTTTCACTTTAATCAAATTAAGAGCATCGTACTGGTGTCTAATGATAGTAATTTGTCTGATTACATTACTATTACTACTGGTAGTGCTACTCTTATCATATTCTCTTTTATTTTATTCGTTTTAGTGATATTTAATAGTGTCCGTGTATTACGACATCATCAATAACTACACATATTTGTACGAACTAGGAAAGGAACGTATCTTCAGTAAGACATTTTCAATAACAGTTCAGAATTTTCCCGGAAAACGTATTTCCTTCACCTTCTAATTTGGTTCTAATTATTTACTGAAGGAATTAGTTACTAGATATAATAATAACACCTTTACATATCTAATTAGAGAAGAAACAAACGTGGTTGTTTAAACAGTTGTTAATTTATCACATTTTTTTAATTCCAATCAATTTTAATGCTTTTAATATGCATTGCATCTAAAAATAGTATACGTTATTCAGGAAATATTTTACGAAACATTCGTCTTTTCCGTAAAGCAATTTCGATAATTATTATCCATTATTGCCTTTTAAAGAATTCCTTAACATCAAAGAGAAGCTTTTAAAGCCGGCTAAATTCATCAACAAACAAATCTGTTTATTTTGTTTCGAAACTTTTCATTTTAAAAGGTTTGTTTGGTCTAAGCCCTTTGGCTATATCTTTTCTTCTAGCTATCTCTTGCCCGCGGTTTCACTCGCAAACTGTAAGATTTACGTAGTTATAAATGCCCTAATTTATTTGAACAACATCAGTGAAAAATTTCTTCTCAATCAGTTTTAATGTCAAGATATTTTTAGCAACTGAAAACTAATTTATAGTAGAATCTGAAAAGACATTGATGCGTGCCGGGGTTTGAACTTGCGACCTTCGACTTGAGTGATATCAAAGTGGCATGACCGTTGGACTGCCAAGTCATTGCTAATATTAGGTCTAAAGTTGAGAAGCTAAATTCAACCTTTTAAATAAAGCAGAAAGTAATTTCATCTACGGTTCATTAAAACAGCCTTTACAATTATTTGTCTTGCGGGGAAATGATACTCGTAGAGTTGGTAAATTATCATGATTGGTTAACGATCCTCATTCAAACCTAGCTCAAAATGTCGATTTCAAATAGCACACAACTAATATAGACGAATGTTATAAATATATCAATGTATTCTTAACAATAAACAAGCTTACAGAAAACCTTTTCCAACATTTTATTCTGCTCTTGAGCGTGTTCGCTCGAGCACGCAGCCAATATTTACTATTTCCATTACATTACATTATCGTATACTAGATTCTTTAAAACAGTTTGCATTAATAAATGAAACTGTTTATTTAGATTATTAAGATGTTGAAGTTAGAGTTTTTCAGGTGGTTTACAAGCCTCTTTTACTTGCACAAACCGAACAATTACCATCAGTGAGTGAAACTATATCTGAGCAAAAAATGTAAAGAAATTTGGATCTCGGACAAGACGCTTAGAACAAGCGTTGCTATTAATGAACAGGGATAGTACTTGTCCTATTAGAATACATTGAAGCTGGCAACATACTTCATTAAACTCATCGGCTAGATTATGATTAGAATAGGTAATAAAATCCGTTCTTCATTTGATAGGGTTAAGTTATCAGGGGCAGTCAGCCCCGCTGCCCGAACTGACAAATCTTCTTTGCACTGAATGACCTTAAGTCGGAGTAAAAAACAAGTAAACTTGAAGACCTAAGTAACTGCTACCCACGACAATACACAGGTAAACATTAGCTATATAAAGCCAATTTGAAATCCGACCCAATTTTATTTAAATTTCAACAATAATTCTACTAGAAAAACAAAAAATCCCTTCACGAATAAACTAATATAGATCTAAATAGCGCACGGGGAAGTCAGGTTAACTAGTCCAGACGGACAGTACTCACGAGCTGCCAGTGCGGTGACATCTAAAAACCGATGCGACTTAATTAAGACTAGGACGACGGCAATTTATAACGAATACGTGGACGTGGAGTTAAGCTGGGTACTCACTAGCGAACTGTAACCGAACAGCAGAGTTCGCGATTTTTGTGTGTACGCGTAACAGCAGAGTTCGCGATTTTTGTTAACGACGCTCTGGCTGGTCAAGACTTCGCGAACCATGTACTTACTATGGTTTTTGGTTACAGTAACGTGCAGCGGTAACAGTTACAGAATGAGTACCTATTTGTCATCGGATCGCTGCGAGCACAGCGCGGTCCGCTCGCGAGCCACGTAGACTATGATTTTCGGTAAAAGTAACGTGCAGCGGTAACAGTTACAGAATGAGTACCTATGTGTCATCGGCTCGCTGTGAGCACAGCGCGGTCCGCTCAGGAACCACGTAAATTTTTGGTTACAGTATGTACCCGGCTTTAAATGGTTGCAGAGCTTAAATACATTTGATATTTATTTTAATTACCGGGAACTAGCGGGGAACATGATAATCCCATTTATTATGCAGGTAATAAAGCATGAAGAATAATAGTAGCCATTTTGGAATTGACAGATTTGGATAAATACTTTTCGACGTAGCTGTCAAATTGTTTGGAACATATTTAGCATACGTTACAAAATTTTAAATTCTTATATTTTTGTTCGTTTCTTGTTGCAGAATGTTTTTTCTTTAATCAACCATATGCAATTTTTTTCAAACAAATCGTTCTATGTTTCAGTTAATATTAATTATTTTATTGATAAGTTAAAATATTTAACACCAATTATATTATTAGTCTAATAGTCTAATATGAAACAAATGTATAATAAATGGCATCTACATTGCAGATAAAATTTAAAAATAAGTTTTCTTCAAATACAGATGAACAGATTCTTCACAGGACGTCAACATGGCAAGGCATGCCATTCTTTGAACTGAAGTGACTTAATTAAGACAAACGTCGACAATTTACAACAAATACTCACATGGAAATCTTTAGTGTAGAAGCTATCCAATTGACTATGGAATATTATTTACTTTTGTCTTTCAAATTTGATACTTACATTTACTATTGACACAAAATGTATGTATTATATATTTTTTTATCTGTATGTACTTTCTAGACATTTTTATTTATTTACACTGTTTACTATTTACTACTCCTATTTATTTCTTGAAGTATGTATTTTCTTGACTAAATCATTACTAAATTAGGTACGTAATAGGAAAATATTTGGTGTATTAATGAGTAATAATTATAAATGTTTACAGTTATTTTTGTCCAACGAAAACTGTCTAACGAAGAGATCCTTCCTTCCCACCTTGAGTCTAAATATACATGTAGAGAGATAGACCTCAGGGGCAGCGTGCGTGAGATGCCACTCTAAAAACTGATGCGACTTAATTAAGAGACTAACGTCGCCAATTTATAAGGAATCCCGCACGTGAGCACAGAGTTGAGAAGCTACACGATGTCGCAATGCTAATAACATTCGATCTGGCTACTGTAAGAATTATTATGAGAAGAATGATTTTCGTATGTTTAAATTCGACGACCCGATTGGCGCAGTGGCTAAGCGATTGGACTGCTGCGCTAAGGGTTGCGGGTTCGATTCCCGCACGGGACAAAAATTTGTGCGATCCACAGATATTTGTCCCGAGTCTGGGTGTCTGTGTATGTGATATTACATGTTTGTGAAACGCACCCACGATACAGGAGAAATTCCTAGTGTGGAGCGAGTTTAAAAAAAAAAAAAAAACCGAATGTTGTCGTTCATTACGGCGTTCTAAGGGGGAGGCCTTTGTCCAGCAGTGGACGTCTTCCGGCTGATGATGATGATGATGAAATCCGAATTTCGATTTACGATAAATGTCATTGTAACATTGTCTATGTATTTAATATAATAAGAGTAATGTGTGTGATAGTCTGACTGATAACATACAGCTTTAATATATGTAGGTCTGGAGTACTCAAATTTGGTGAAGATACTTCTTGGCCTTAGAGGTGCATTAAAAAGAAATTTTCGGAAATTCCGTACCTATGGGGCTTAAGAAAGTCCGAAATCTACGCGGAATAAGTCGCGAGGTGCTAACTTCAAATTTATATCATTTCTGACAGTAGGTTACCAGCTGAGAATAAACCGAAATATTCTGAGAATTGCTTTACATAATTAGTACACGCTTTACCGAAATGTGACATGATTTTAGGCATGTTTTGGCGATCGTTAAAATTCAGAACATTGTTATTCAAGGCAATAAAAAAATCATACATCATTCAGAAATGTTTACACGGTCGTTAAAATTCAAATAATTACTAAACTAGTTGTATTAATATATGAATAAACATGTTTTATATTTTAAAAAAAATGAGAGAATCTATCATGCTAAAAGATAACATAATGCTTTTTCGGATAATCCAAAAGTTGCTTTTATAAGATTTGTTTTGGCCAAACTAGCCTTAAAGCTACCAAAAAACTACACACATTAATTACATTGGGTAATAATAAGTTTAACGTGGCACAAATTAGCATATTTCCATGCAAAATTTAAAGTAAAGTAATATGCAAATACAATATTGTTATGCAACGTACAGTAAGTATGCCTTTGAAACTTCTGCACCAGTTGTCATAATTGCGAGTACGTGGTTCGATTCTAGTGGCGTATTCGAAATTCGAAACGTGAATGCATTTCCTGAATTGGCCAGCATTTTCCTGATTAGTTTTCGTAGTCGTTTCACAGTTGTAGCCAATGAGTTTAGTTTTAATTGTTTTTCTATTTTTAAGTTCCATTATTCTGAATTTAAATTACTTCACATAAATTTCCAGCCAGACACTTTTTTATGAAATTTAAATAAGAGCAGTTTTAAGAAAAAAAAATCTAAAAGCCTAAAATTTAAGTTGTTTTAAATTTAAACAGTCTACATAAAAATGTTATTACGAATTCGCAAAACTTAAATTTTTACTTTAAAATTCGCTCAATTTTTTGAAAACAATTACATGTTCTAGTTTTTTATACCTCCATAAAAAAGTCACACTCTACTAGCCGAAATAACTACATGCAAATTCACTTTACCTATCTAAATATTGCCAGTTCTACATTTGGTGCAGTGGTACCGGTATTTATGCTGTCAATAAAACTCAGCGAGTCGCCAGGGAGTCCTGAGATATAAACATGAATGAACATAGTCTAGTGCTGTTTTTGTTGAGCTCGATTCTCGGCGCTGAGCGAGTTTGTGGTAGTGTAATGTCTGTATGTTTTGTGGCGATCAGAATGTTGGTGGTATCTGAGATTTTCTTATCCTTCATTCTCGGTTTTTTGTTGATAGCGGTATTTATTGGTAGCGTGAGGGGAATTAAATGGGAAATGGTTTAATTACTTTGTATGGGCGTTAAGACACTGAGGTATTTAAGCCCGTACCATTGTAGAGGTATTTACAAAGAAGTCTACCTGGGCGTGATTTTGTTTTTGTCAAAAATGGATGTGCAATACAATTCCTGGACATCACGGACGTCATTGAACAAACTAGCCTTTTAAACGAAAAATACCCTATTGCAAGGAATAGATAATCCTATTCGCATCTTAACTGAAGGAATACCGAATTAAGATCGATATCGAGCGTTTAACTGCTCGTAACTACTGTCATACGTTATTATTAAGATACAATTATAATAGATGTTCCTTTTCTATAGGCAAGGCGGTTCGATAAAGGGCGATATTAACATAATTGCCACCTTTGGATGACTAACTTGTGGACGCTGTCCGACATAAATACATAGGCAGATGGGTACCTACTGTGTTATGGTGCCTCTTTAAATACCTCGTTGAGAAGTGATGCTATCAGAAAATATCTCTATCGAACTTTTGACGGTTGACGCAGTGGCTAAGCGGTTGCACTGCTACTTGATTGGAGAAATGGGTGGTAAGTTCAATTCTCATAATGGGTAGATATTTTTGTACTTAGGTATTTGCCGCGAGTCGGGATGTATGCAGAACTATCTTTTAGTGCACGAAATAATATTGAAAGAGAAATATATTTTATAATATTTTTGTAATGAAAAAATACTAATTGACCTTTTTTATAATCCCGCACAGTGCGCCAAAATGAAAAATCGCAGAAAAAAAATCCAGACGGAATTTAAATCACACCACAAAACTATAGACAATAATTCTGCCTTCATAGTAATGTGCAATAGCACAGATAGCAACAAATTTACTGTCCGCAGCACAAATAAACTGCGCACATGTTAACAAGGTACGAAACAAACGACGCAGAAACAAGACTCAAGCATCATATTTATAAGGAATGAAATTGGCGCCCCAAGCCCTGTTTTAGCTCCAGCCTACAGCCCTTTAATTTACTGTTGACTTTGCAGTCCCGTAAGTAAATTGGTTGCACATTTTAATACCAGTAATTGGTATCGGATGAGCGGTTCGGCACTGCCTTTTTTCCCGACGGTGCAAAAAGTTAATGATTTATTCCAATACTGTTTTACTTTTTGTTTAGGTGTTTTGTAAAGTGTCATTTAGTTTTTACTTTGTTTTTGTTGAGGATAGAATAGGATTAATTAAAATTTGTAGCTACCAGTACACATAGTGCCGTGTGGTATCCGGCCTAGAATTGAGCACCCCCTTTCCTCCCGTAGGTGTCGTAAAAGGCGACTAAGGAAAAATCCAGAAGATGGGCAGCAGCGTCTTTTGTAACTTGACCACCAATACTGCGATCTCCAAGCCGCTGGGATTATGGCAACCCCCCCTTGCTTAAACGGAGAGGCCTACGTTCAACAGTGGACGTCTTTTGGCTGATGATGATGAGTACACATAGTATACAACTAATAAATTTTGCACAATGGTTGTAAATAAAGTTACACATTGCATTGCCTTCAGTTCTTACATATCACATAACCAATGACAAAAATAGAGAAATCGTCGGTAACTAAAGTATGGCTCGAATAAGTACATCTCAATAGAATATGCAAAAGCAGCTCTATTCGTTCCATGTATCTACAAACAACAACGTTCCTTTATTTTCCAACATAGTTAGAAGCGTGTCAGAAGTAACAATCCGAACGTAAAAACGCTTTACATACACTTCTTTCCATATCTCTCCATTTAAAAACAATTTAAACCAACATATTCACAATATTCCTATATCGTTACTGTTTCTAAATCACCCTAAATTATGGTACCAATGGAATTTATCTGTAAACATACTAAATAACGGCGCATAATCGACATTTTCCCGCCCACAGACCGAGACAAATCAACTCGTTTATTTTAGTTCTTAAGACAGTATGACACATTTTAATGAAATAAAAGACAATACTCAAGCCTTTGATATCAGTAAACGAACAAAAAGCGTCTCGAATGCTTTTGTGCGAGCTTGTAATATGTAGGACGAATTTAGTTGCACAGTGTACAATTTTGTTCAGATTGTGGACAAAAAGGAGGTATGTATTTTTATAAGCATCTAGATTATGATTATTGACTTTTTTTATTGATGAGATAATTAGTAAGTAGTTTATGTTTTTAAATTATGGAGTGATAGTTGGATACATTTATTGAATCCAAGATATATTGTTGCATAAATTCAGAAATAGTATTTGTAAATCGCGAATAATTTGCCTGTATTGATTATTAATTACTTGAAATCTGTCATGAAACTGGTTGTTTCAGATATGTTATGTGTGTCAGTCAAATAAGCAGTATATGGACGTATTTTAGGCTTCATTCCAAACCAACATCACATTCACGGAAATAATTTATAGCAAAACAAGTTTCACGAAAATTATTTCTTGCTTGTAATTTATTTCACCAAATTGGGCTAATTAGATACACAGGTGATGTATACATATTAATTTGAAAATTTTAATTAATGCTCGTTAAGGCACGGGCTGTGTAAGATGTATAAAAGATCACTCACTTCGCATTTTAAGCGAATTTACTGTAATTTACTTCTAGTTTTAAAGCACAAATAATTTTAACCGTAAACTCGTATTATGAAGGGGTCATAATTATACTCTACTTGGTTAATGTAAGAACATTTCTAGGTAAGCTCTCTCACTCTCACTCTAGTTGTATAATTTTTACTCTTTTAGAGCGTGAATGAAAATATTAAATTATTATGCATAATATATTCAAGAGACCACAGTTACGGTTAAGATTTTAATTATGTTTTTATCGTGCCGTAGTTTTGCTAATCTTACTGGACTATGAAGTTAAATAAAAAATAATGACTGAGATCAGCAAAGTTTTTGATTAAAAATTTTGGTAAATTCAGCAAGCTTTTTGTCTAGATTTTGCCCAGTGGTGGTCTATTTGCATTAAAAATAAGATCGCGATCTCAAATTTGTTTGGAACTGAAAAGCACGCGCTAATCCTTCGAAAAAATGTAAATGAGATAGTGTTTTTGTTCGTGAGAAATATCAACATGGGCTTAACAAAAACTGTCATTTTGAAGTTCAAAGTCCGGTCTGAATTACGTCGTCAAGCACATCGCCTGTTAACTCGGTCACAAATTCTCTACGCACGTACGTTCCTGATCGAGTTCGTGATTTCGATGGGGAGAAAAAAGTGAGATTAGGGACAATAGTAGTCTCTGTTTGTGTATAAATTTTCACGGCTTGATTGTGTTTCGTTGGTGTGAGATGACTTATTCTATATTCTATTCAAGTCTCGTGCGAGGTAAAAACTAGCTGTCACGGTATCTTTATTTGTGACAGGGCTTCACTATTTGTTCATTGTACTATCAATAAGTTTTTTCATGAAATGTACCTTCTATTAAAGAGACGAGAAGTATTCGACGGAAAAATAATTCCAACTGACTTCAAGTACAGTTAAATAGAAGTTTTCTATGCTCTTTCTAAACATAATAATTATCGTGAAATGGTTATTACTTTTAAGTAGAGAAAAAGTGCAGGTATTTTAATATAAAACATGCTAGCAGTTCATTAATAAAACCAATTTATGAATAAAAACATAAAAAAAAAATTGTTCACTAAGCGATAATACGGTTATATTAGTTCGAGGGAGGCCTAAAGGCAGCAGTGGGATATCGACGGCTGTGTGCAGTAACACTGTTTTCTAAGAGAAGACGATATTAAAAAGTTCACCATCGTTTAAATACAATATAAACTTCACGACAAATAATAATTATATTGCTCTAAAAGACAACATTTACTTAAATATACGTTTGAGTATAAAAACAGACAATTGTCTTCTTATTACGACGGTTATAATTCACACCAACGCGAAAAGTTTTGGTAACAAAATTGAAAAAGTGATTTTATGTGTGGTGTATGTTTTAAGACTGAGGCGATTTCAAAAAACCCCACTGGATTTTCAACTCTACTGCCAAGTAATAAGATACTATAATAGTATATAGCTTGCGCCAACTACATATTTTCTTATGTCTACTGCATATATTTTTAAGTTAAAGCCTACGTTTAAGTTTGTCAGGATAGATTGGGGTCCTAGTTCACAACTTCCTACTATAGATTGCAGCTCCGTAACTTGGTTAAGGAAAACATCGTGAGAAAACCGGAACACCAGAGAGATTTTTCAACGGTGTGTAAAGCCATGTCAGAGGCCTACAGGCGGTTTAAACTTTGACACCAGGTTGTTCATCAACCATACGATAAGAAGAAGAAGAAGCTCCGTAACTCATAAGAATTCTAGTAAGTACTTTTGGCTCGCGAATCCATCACACACGTCACAATTCGCCACTTATCGTTAGTAGCGTGGTAAGTCCATTGCCAGCGAGCGCTCACCAAGCTCGTCGTCTTCCATGCGACGGTAAATAATTGAATTTTTAATACTATACCTTATGTATTATAAAAAACATAACCTCTAGCCTCTCGTCTCTTGCAACACACGGGATTCGAGCTAAAGTTTTTACCCCAAAACATGCCTACAGATTTCCCAGTTTAAATCGTTGGTCGGTTATGCGGCAAAAACAAGTCTCTTGAATAGCTCGTAAATTTCTGTTGGGGCGCGTTCGAGGTTTTTTCCTGGACTTCAAAATCAAATTTACGGGTCGAGTATAGAAAATGGGATTGGGGCCAGAGGTGATTGCTGTGTATGAAAAGTGTTGCTATGGAAACAGTTTTGCGACAGCTAGTGGTTGAACATTTTGACCAGGAACGACCAAGGATTGCGCACTGGGTAAGGTTCGAAGTCACAAATGGTAAATTATGCTCCTATTTTATTCAATCCAAAATTACGATCAAGTCATCAATAAATTAACTGTATGAAAGAATAACTAAATGTTCCTATTATAAAAAGAGCTGTCCAGCGTGCGCAAAAGTTCCGAACGCCGCGCGCTGCCTAGAAAATTCTAGATTTTACAACATTATTCTCATGTGGTAACGTTATGCAGACAATAAGCACAGTTCCTGCCTACATCCACGGTTGTCAAGTAGCATACAATAGGTACTAAGTAACGGCGCACATTGTGCTATTTCGAGACATAAACACCGCATTGTTTGTCTATACTATCTGTAATTTTGCTCAACGGATGCAATGTGATTTGTGTCCCACTGTCCTGTCGAAATGATGTGTCTGTAGTCAAATTGCCCTATGAAACTGTACTTTTATATACTCACATTACATTAAAATGTTGCAAACAATTAAAGTATAAAAGAAAATCGAAATATTACCGCAATTCTAAAGCATTAGTTACAAACTAAATTAATTAAATAAACCCTAGGTGTATTTGCAGATTTTATAGCCAATTATCGTAAGAAATTCAAGTTCAAAACTAGTCTAAAAAAAGTAACTAAGTTTAATATACTGCCACTGATAAATTTTATACACTTTGCGTTTTTAAAAATCTCCATCGAATCTATACACAAAATATACGATCAAGATCTTGTTCCACTGCTAGCCAAAAAACTTTCTCGAAAAAATCAACGATTTACGAAAAATACTGTAACCTAAAAATAGCACTTTACTGGATAACAACCCTTTTCTGAAGGCCGGTTTCTCTTTATAACTCAACTCTTTGAATGGAACGGTCATGTTTTGATGAGATGTTGCTAACATGAAGAAAATAGCACTACCGTGGCCATGAAAAAATATATGATAATATATAGGATAGGGGAAGAAATTGGTGGTTGAAAATATTGTTGAAAAGAAGGCTTTTCAGTAAAAAAGAGGGTGCCAAATATATATTATGTTTTAAGGATCATTTTTTAGATTTTATAAACGAATAATATGTTCTCTCCGAAGCGTTTAAGTTAGACTAGGCTAGACTATCTTACAGACGTCACGGGACACTCACGTTTCGGCTGACACAGGTACTGTCGGGGCATGGGTGCTTCGGCAGTTACCTGTGTCGAGTGGCTGGCAGGGAGGAGTCCACTTCCTGCCACCACTGCGCTGGCAGCGAGGACACGGCGCAGCACACGCTCGAGCATTGTCCTGCTTGGGCTGTGCAGCGCCGGACACTCGTTGCCCAAGTGGGGTCGGACCTCTCACTCCCTCTTATCATCGAGGAGATGGTAGGGTGTGAGAGGTCATGGAGCGCCATCGCAGACTTCTGCGAAGAAGTGATGGCGCTCAAAGAGGCTGCGGAAAGAGAGCGGGAGCTTAACTCCGCTCTCCCAATCCGCGCCCGGCGACCCCGGCGGCGGCGGAGGGCAGACAGCGCCCTCTTCCAGCCGCCATAAGACTCGGCCTCAGGGCGGCAGACAGGCTGAACTGCCGCCCGCTCAACTGAGGCCTGAGTCGCGTGTGCGCACATAGTGCGCACACCAAAGATGCGCCAAGGGGCACACCACCGCCCCTTGCCACAGGAGGCCTGCGGAGTACTGGGTTGGGAGACCCACCTCCGCACTGAATAGGCCTCCGCTGAAGTCCTGCAGCCCCCTCATCAACAAGGGGGCACCGACGTAGATTCCGCCCCTCTTTACAGGGCGGATAGCGCCGGCGGGGTTGGCGGTAGAATGCTGCAGCGATCCCGCCTCCCCGCCATCAAAAGCGCAGAGCAGGCATGTGAGGTTTTAGTGGGTATGCCCCTGGATCTTATTGGGTTCGGGGGAGAGTCCCACATACCCTCGTCGTCTCCCAACGGCGGGGGATGCGTAATGCATTTCCTCACTTGAAAAAAAAAAAAAAAAAAAAAAAAAGGCTAGACTATCTAGAGAAATCGACATGAAAGGTAATAATAATCCATAAATAAGTTCCTAGTAGTGTTAATTGTTCTATTTAGTAAGATAAAGTTATATAGTAAGTGTCTAAACTATCGTATTGGGATTGGATAACTGTAAAGGAAGCTGTAAGTGTTTTTAAATAAATAAATAGAATAAAAATAAGTAAAAAGAAACCGAAAAAAATGCATTTATTTTGCTTACCTGATATTTATTATTATGTATTGTATGTAAGATACTAGTCTGCTACTTTGTTAAACAGACAGCTAAAAAATAGACCTAGTATTCCAGCGATTACTAGTGCTTAAAATGAGAGGCAAATTAAACTTGCTTATAAACGCCCCAAAACCATGCATCACCTTACAAAATCACAGCAATAAGATGGCTTCTGTTCCAAAACTTGCCGATAAAGAAAATCTCATATGCCAACATTACCACAAAAACAATTCCGAACACTACTTCGGGTTTGGCGTTCCAATCCAAAGTTTTTGAACCCGCTATTGAGCTCTAAAAGAACCCTATCAACATTCTTCATAGCCGTTTCAAAAATCCGAAGGCGTTAAACGCAAGTTTTTCCTCGGCAATCTCAATAGTGATGCAGAAATGAGGTTAAAACATTTATCGATAAAAAGAAAATGATTTTTTAAGGTATTTAGAACTGATTTTTGTTTTTGTATACCACATATATTTAGATCTTATTTAACATACCATGCAAAGGAATGTAGGTAAGTTTTTCCATTTACGAAATGGTTTAATTGAAATCGTAGTTATTAGCGTAGAGTCTATCCACTAGTCATAGTAATAAATAATATCAACACAATAACAATAAAAATGCCGTGTGGTATCCGGCCTAGAATTGACCACCCCCTTTCCTCCCATGGGTGTCGTAAGAGGCGACTAAGGGAAAATCCAGAAGATGGGCAGCAGCGTCTTCTGTAACTTGAACACCAACACTGCGATCCCCAAGCCGCTTGCCAAGCGTGGGGATTATGGCAACACCCCCTTCTAAAAAAAGGGGAGGCCTTCCTTTGTCCAACAGTGGACGTCTATCGGCTGAAGATGATGATGATGAACAATAAAAATTACTATCGATAGCAAAAACATCTCAAATGCACATCCCTATCCTAAGCGAATAGTATCGTAAGTCGTAAATCTCAGTTTTTCCCCGTCGACTGAGGGTCGACAAGGATTGCGCAGACCGCCAAGGAGTTAGAAGTCACACCTGGCACCCTGAGCCAGAATTAATGGTGGAATGGTGCACTCCAAATTTCAGTTGAAATCTGCATTAGTAGAAGAATTATTTGACGGCGATAAATCTTGTGTGAAATTCTGGATTTTTAATTTAAGTATAACTTTTTTGTGATTTATGCTTGTTGATATAAAAACTAAACTAATGCTTCGTGGATTTGTCACATTAGGTTTTTATTGATACGGTTTAGTTAAAATAATCGATGCTAAAAATGTTGTGTTTCTAGGTCAGTTTCGACATACTTTATACTTCTATGTTAGGTAGAGTTGAGCACATTTATAAACCATACGAATGCTTGTCGCTCTAAATCTTGCTCGTAATCCTTGCCCATAAAACCTACTTAACGTTAATCAAGCCCGTATAACGCTCGTTCATCATTTGTCTCGTACGACTCATCAATCGGAATCGCAGTTATTCGAACGAATACAATTTAGAGAAAAAAAAAACCTTTGTCTTCGGCAGCACAAAGCAATTACTGTGTAATTTGTCACTGTTCCCATCCACAGTTTGATTTCTTTAGTAGGGGATTAAAGATTGATTGATTAGCCATTTCAGCTTCCGCGTTTGTAGGCACGAACTATCGTAAATGGCTCTAAGATTAAGATTGGCTGTGTTCCCAAAGATATCTGGGTCGCAGCATCTTAGTTTGAGTTGACACTGCCAAGAAAAAATGTGTAATAAAATAACGAGCACTAGAGAATTTTAAACGGTGTTAATAAAGTTAGTTTTATTTTGTTTAATATAAGTGAGGTCTTGCAATCTAACGATAATGCTAGAAGAAAATGAAATAGAATATGACTTTGAAATAAGCAGCGACTTTTCATTATCTTTAATTATAAATAACATTAAAATAATAAAATATCCAACACTAATTTATTTACATAAAAAGTACACAACGTTAAGGTTTCAAAATGTTTAAACTCAAGCAATCTTAACCTTCCATATTATTTCTCCACGTGGCTTAAACTCCGTAGATCGTGAGGCCACATAAATTCCAAAACTTTTGCCCCAAGACGGTAAAAGGTGCACGCCTAGTAATTACATGCCTACATGGGCCCTTAAACACATACTAGAAACAAAAACGGAATGGGCAATAACTTTATGTGTAAATAGCTTACATTTACGGCTGTTAAAATATCTCAACATTCATTTCTCTCTAAGGCGTGGGTATAAAAACGAGGCATTTTAACACCTAGTCACTTTATATCGCTTGAAACTATATTCTTGTAAACTTCGATTGTTCCATTAGATTCAGAGTTGAGTTGATAATTTTTATCCTAAGACGAATCTAATAATTTTTTTTCTCCCTGTAAAGCTTTAAAAAGGTGCTAATTTACAAAATAAAAATCTACTTATAGCACGAAGTCTGCTAGCAATCGTATAAGTACAAGAAAAAGGGCATTTAAAACGAGTCACGAAGAAAGGTAATAAAAAGAGATTAAAATCACTGCGAGATGTAATTGAAACCGAAGTTGTAACAACTTAAAGTTTGCGAAGTGATAACATTTCTATTATGGAAGGAGCTGATAACTGTGGAGCCGTACCAATTAGTGAGATTGACGCTTCGGTTACTACACTTTGATTCAACGACAGCTTTGATTTTATCTTAGGCCTGTGGTCTTTACTTTAGAGATTTTGAAAATTTAATTAGGTGTCAATGTAATTTTACTTCCAGAAGAATGTACTAAGATGCTTGATTTGAAATAATATGCTGATGCTAAATAATTTTTTATTATGCCATTTAATGTACACAACTTTAAATATCTACAAATGAGAGTAATACAGCTGTTACTTTTATGAACAATAATCATAACTAAGAACTAAATAACAATACTTACAATACAATATTAGAGTATGAATTACCTAAGCTAAGAAACATGTGAGGAACATATAGTTGGATAAATGCCAACAACTATTTACCTAACCTTTTTCTTGCAAACAAACTTTAGGTAACCGACAAAGTATGAAGTTATCTCATTAGTAACTATTAAATTAAGTTGAATATTTGTACTATCCCAAGTTATAATCGACAAGCAACAGTTTAGAGCAACGTAAATATAGCAAGGTAATAATAATTACTCCTTTGATTACATTTTAATATTAATGTAGCTTAAACAACGTCAACGAAAATGAGAAAACTGTTAAATCTATCCATAAAAGCAATCAAAAGCTTTGATATTATACGAGAAGGGCAAGTAAAAATGAATCTTAATCACAAGTATCAGGGAATAAAAGCCTACTAAGCCCCGCAAAATCCGACGATGGCCTGCAAAAAGGGAAGACAACGTAGGTTAATTTGAATCCCCGCGTTTGTAAGCCGAACAATAATTGGATTTGGACGTCCAAGTTGACAGTTCATTTCGTTGTTTCGTCCCCTGACATGTACCGTTAAGATTATGAAAAGTTATTATTTCAGAAGATCCCTCCCTCAGCTAATTTGGATAAGAGCCAATTATAGAAACGCCCAACTTTTTCCTTTTTGAAACTGAGTTAGGTGTAACACAGTTTTGCAAGGCAGATTTATGTTGTAATTTCCTTTGGAGGGGGACAAACGCTTTGAGTTAGTTAACTTAAGCATCGTCTAATTAGGTACTTTTAATTCAAATTGGATCAACTCTCGACTCGCAGTCGTAACTTTCCCTTGAATCGCGCTCGGCAAAACATTGTCGACATAAAACAATCACAGCGAGACGTGTAATTATGTAATTATTCAGGACAAATTAAAGTTCGGAGGAAGGGTGACTTGTCAAGTGCGCAAAAACGGTGGACAGGCGAACAACAGTGGTTTTTGTTTCGGCAATAACAAGGGGAGACAAAAACTGTGGCATCAAAATGTATGACACTCACCCGGCGTACGTCTCACCAGTTTTTGAGTAAGCATAAAAACTTTGAAGGGATTGTAATGCTCGGACTTAAGGGTCTTAAGTGATTTTCGTTGTATGTAGTTCAAGAGTTCGCAAAACTTTTTCTTTGGGCCTAAATGTTTTGTTATCTATGTATTATTCATGAAAAAGTTTTGTTTCTTGTAACACATTGTTTTTGTTAACGACAGACAATACAATAGCCAGTTTCTTTTTAACTTGCGTCTGGCAGACTAATGTCTGATGTATCAAGGGTACGTGTTATATTGATGACTTGGGGAAATCGAATAAATGTCAACAACCATTACCTTTTATCGAAATCAATGGCTACATCGAACCGTATTGTACTGAACACGCTCCATCAATAACGAATGATTTATAAACTAACAAATAAAGTGTTCAAGGGACAAATGGCTAATGTCATCCCCTTATCTACATCTCGTACATCAAATACTTGGCTTATGATAGCTATAGCGTGGAAAGAAACAAATCTTTAATAAAAGACGCCAAGATGGAAAAGTTCAGTGGAAAATAAAAAGCTTAAAGATATTAAAACAAGCCAACCAGATTAAAATAAAAGCGTTCAAGCAACGAATCTTATTTTAGAGCTCTCGGGAAGTGAAAAGTTGCTACGGAAATAATCCAATCACAAGCAATAAAGAAGGGCAAAGGGAAATTAATACCAATGCTGGCGACAAAGTTGATCTTGTTCGTCTTGACAGATGTCTCGAGAATGAAATATCGTGTCGACAAGATGACTGGAGACAGTTGGAGACATGAGAGACTTAATTCAAAGAACTACTATATTGTTAAATACGTAGCACGGTGAATGTGTATAAACATAGCTTCGTATAATGAGATGTTGCATTTAAATTATGTGTACAAGTGCCATGTTAAACGAAACGTTCCTGTCAGTCAGTATAAGACGGATTGCTACATACTTTGAGTTGAATGATTTTGGTATTATTGTTATGCAAAAAATATATCTTCTTTATCGTTTTATTCAGGAGTTTTTTTCTGGCTTTTCTTCCTTTAATATTTTGGTAATATAACGATTTGTTCAGATTTTCAATTAGTCTTTTTGATAGTAAATTTTAGGCCTAAAATAGACGTAACACCAAACGATAAGACTTTGGAGTCAACCTATATTAATTTAATTGATACTAATGTAGTTTTAAACACCAAGATCTTATTCTCCTACGATTCGAAAATAAACATTAAGAGAACCGGCTGGAAAAACACACATCAAAATGTTTATTAGACCATAAGATCACTTTGAGCCAGTTATATGACCACCCAAGATGAACAATGTTTCCAAAGGTTTTCTCATATCATAAAATCTTTCTTTTTATCGAGTACAAGTTCGTTTAGGCGTAGGGAATGAGATAGATTTAACACCCACACGGTTAGCTTCAATTTACGATCTCTAATCAAATACTAAGTGCATATTTGCTTTAGATATTGCAAAATTTATGGGCTTCATACCTGCCTGTTTATCGACAACATTAAAGCCTTTGGCATTATCTGTTTTATTGTTTATTTCTATTGTAAGTACACCAAATGTCGCACACATTTCTTCTTTTGTCTTTTGTTTTATATTACTATTGTCTAAGTGTTCCGTACTTGATTTATAGTTTTTAAGTTAGCATAATTTGCTACGGATTTCATGCGAAGTAATTTCACCTACTTTAACTTTTACTTCACTTATAATTAAGTGTTATTACACTAAATGAAGGTACGAGTACTTATTTATTGTGTGCAAAAGTGATTAATTACAGTTTCTCACTACGTCCAATTAACATCATAGAGGAGAATTTTCTGGAAATAGGTTCGCGTTGCTTAGACTTTCGTTGTAAAACGTCGTGCTTGATATGTTTATTTAATTTATACAAATAATTCTCCGTGAATTATGAGCGTGGGCAGGAAGACGGTGTTAGATCGGATATTTATTGTGATTCTGCTCATCCATGAGGGATTTATATAAGGTGGGATGCTGGAGTTTGGGGACATCTTGTAATGCGGTGATAAATATCGACGGAGATCGCCGTTGACGACAGTGAATGCTGCCGTGTAAGGTCATTAGGTGTCATGCTTGTCTTGCGATCATTTGACAGTTGTAATCAAACACGTGGTGATAAATAAATTTCTTTGATAACAAGTAAAGATTTCACACAAGTGAAGGCAATAATAATAATATTTATGGTGTGTGTATCTCACATATTTCGCGTACCTAGATTTTTGTGTTTTTTTATATTTTGTTATCTTTATACAAGTATAATAATAATTGTTTTTACATCCTTAGTAGGTACAAGACATTTGACAATGTTGATGATGAATTCAATATTACAAATAACAATAAACAAACAACAAATTAGTGAGAAATGGATATTGTTACTCCATAATTATGGGTTTATAAAACCATAAATTTCCAAAAAAGAAAATGCCATTCTAATACTTCTATCACAACCGCCTAATAAAATAAGTAAATTAAAACTAGTAGCGTTATGTGATGCGAACATTACAATAAACCAGTCGAACTTCAAAGATGCCCAATAAAACTTAACCAGCCGACATTTATTACTGATTCCAGCTACTTAATATCCGAAATGCAATAAAACATTACCGGACATGCAATATCAATTAAACACCGACTTGCTTCGAGACAAGATCTGGGAGATAAGATGGAGTGCTTATTAAACTGAGTTTACCGAAATTCGTGTAAATGTAGCTGGAAAGTTTAAAGCGCCTCCAATTTATCTTGAAATCAGTTTGCATTTAATTACACCGAAACTTGGTGATAACTGTTTATGCTAAGCTGCAATTAAGTTTGCTTATCCAAAACTATTTTCTTATCATCATAATCTGCCTATCATTTTATTCCAATGTAGGTTCCAGTCTAACCGGATTCAGTTAGACATGAGTATGGAGCAACTGTCTATCTTCGCAACCAAGCTACTCTACTAGTATACAATACTCTATAATACCCGTCATAATTGCTAGAAGATCTGAGAATTGGGATCGACGACTTAACGTTGTAGTCCGAAACAAAGACGGATCTCGGTATGAAATGGTCAACCAATCCAAGACCACAGCAAGCGAAGTATAACTTTGATCAATCGACCTGTACGAAAATACGACTGTTTCTAATCAGCGAGCCTCTCAAAAACTATTTACACATATGAATGTAAAACAACAAAAAATAAGCAAGGAGAGACGCCATCATCAATTTACTCTAGGCACCATTTTAATGCTGTCTATGTTCCTATTCGGTATAGCTCCGCAAAGACATGTTCGATGTTAAGAACACGATCACATAAAATGGCCAGTAAACCTTCAGACACCATGTCAAACATAAAACAGAACAATAAAAATTTTACAACTCTTGAAACATGAAAAGGGATTAAATTTATTTGCTGAGGCAAATTCCATTAAAGTATTTGTTGAAACAATTCAATTGGATTCCGATTGTGATTTATTCAAATACTTTTGTGATTGATTCGGATGGACTTTAGATTTGTAGATTATTGACGAATGAAAGGGTCTAATGAAGAAATCTTTACGGTTTTTCAATGTGTTGTGATCATACAAAACCCACACGAAATTTTGAAAACCTGGAAATATCTGGACCTTCCAAATTTCGCAGAAATGTATTTTTCGAAATATCTAGTATATATTCAACCTTCAGTTTGCCGCTAGACTGCTGACTGACTTAATGTAATAGGTATTCTGATATAACAAGCGTTTTCTGTTACGTTTTCATTTCGTCACGTAGAAATAAGTGTTTCTTTATTTCTTTTATTTCTAGTAAGAATGTCTGCATATAACAATAACAATCCATTCTTATTGAATTCAATACAATTTCCATTTACCCAATTCTAATCTACAAAAACCAATTACGGTAATTACTAAAGAACCAATTCGACGCTCGAATAAATCGCAAAACCCAACTTAGCTCCCCGACAATTAGCCGAACACACAGTAATTAGCAACAACAGTGTGACAACGGAATTCAGCAACAATATTAAGCCCGTATTGATTAGCGACAACTGAAGTTGTGTTTTACCTACATCAATTTTATTGATACAGTTCTAGAGCAAAAATGAACTCTATAACAACGGAATGACGTTCAAAATAGAAACACACACAAAGCTTCATGTCCTTTATGCTGACGTATTGACAGAACGAGGACAAAACTAACGGTAGTACAGCAAATATTTGGTTGCTCAATTAGACAGATGAAATTCAATGAGGGACTAGCAATGACACACACTGCCTAAAATGAGGGAGGATTTTAGCGGCACAAGAATGACATACCAAGTAACAAATTGAATGATATGAAAATTATCCATTATAGGTACAGCTCGTTAGAAAATTATACACTTACTTTTGAAGTGAGACAGGTTCTACCTATTTCAGGAAAATTAAACATCAGCACTTTAATAAGATTATAAGACAATTATTGTAAAACCATGTACAACAATTTTATGAACAAATGATTATTATTACCTATTATTATTATTAATTTCAAATACATATTTAAGTCCATGATTTAGTTTGTCTCATAACCAACTTAGTTTAGTAATAGAATCAATATTATCTTCAACGTTCCAAAACTAACAATCAACACCAGATTAATTTTCATTACATCCAATAACATTTAATTTGATTTCACTATCGTCTCAACCGCTCTTAACCGAAATCTCGGGACCGTCTGCTTCAAATTCAAGGGTACAAAATACTAATTCTAAACACGTTAAGGAAACAAACATGTCTGAATAGGAGGGTGTTATGACATGTGTCAGCTGCGACCGTGTCGGACCACATCAACAATTTAAAACGTTGAAATATTCTACACTGTTTTCACTGTTTTCTATAGAACCATTTATTCAGACAGAGAATGAGTAAACAGTAGGATTTTGAACAAAATATTCATTTTTAATTGTTTTGACTTTTGACTGTGGATTTTTGTGTCGCTAAATTTTGTTATAGAAATATTGTGGTTTAATTAAATATTTATAATTGAATTAGACATTTTCAGTTGGAAGAGTTGCTGTCTATCTACCAACCTTCTTAAAAACAAGAACCCAAATCATATAATCACATTCATAACAGACTGTTACTGTTAATAATTGAATAAGATCATAAATATTCGTTACAAAGTTCAGAATATCATTATCGTCCAAAGTCAATTTTACATCATAAAACAGCTAATCAATACCCAATAATTTACGAAACCGACCAAAAATAAACATTTTTCCACGTTCCGTATCATAAAACAGGCAAAGGATATGAAGTCATAATTCAAAATTACAACAGGCTAGCTTGGACGTGGCCGACTTTATTTAGTCATTACCAATTTCTGAGCCTCATTACCTGTTCTCTTTTATGGGACCGACCAACCGATCTATGGTCGCTGCCCACAATAAAAAAAAACGACAGATGGGTTCAGAATAAAGTAGAGAACGGACATTACGAATTATCTTAATTTTGATATGGGCTACAAAGGAGTGTTAACTCGCGACATATGTGCTGTAACGGTTGGGATTACTGATAGCATTTAATATCGTTTTTTCTAACTTTATTTTGACCGTGACAGGCTGATAAAGGACTGTTGATTTGAAGGATTAGCTCTGTGTTTTAATTTCTGCCTGTCAAGAAATGTGGTGCGTGTTAATTAAATAACTGAGAACTTAATTCGATATTTAATCAGATCGAGATTTCCATAATTTATGAGTATTAACTTCTTTCTGTGCGCTGTTAGGCGTTTTTATTCATAGTTCAATATTGCTAAAAATAATATTAATCTTCAGAATTATAACTTTTCTAAAAACTCTTGATTTAAGACCGTAATTTTTGATCTTCAATATTTATTAGACGTACAATCCAAAGTAACCTAAAAAAATTGACAGTTGAAATATTTGAAACTGTAACAAAACGAAACGACATACGGTGGTCATCGATAAAACTGTCCCTCACACGAGAACCCAACGATTCTGAGGATGTCACAAAAAAATAAACAGGTACCACGGCCTTCGTTAGCGGTACGGAAACACAAAGCGAAAAAACAGATACGAATCTATATAATTTCTAAGAAGTCACGGCGACTGAAGCGATGAAATTTTTCGTTACCGACGCATAATTTATCCTTTACTGTTCACACTACGGGTCGTTAGAATGAGTTGTCAAGCTATTTGACGGCTTCTAGATTACCGATAAAGTGAATTATAGTTTGTTTTATATGCAAGAATTTGGATATACGGAGCAGCGGTCGCCAATGAGCCGTGTAAGCACTTAAGTTTTACTACTGGTTTTGCTTATGTTACGTTGTGTCAGTGTTACGTTTTATGAGAATAAATAGCGATATGTTTTAGACTTTATTTTGGTTATGTAAATTATATTTTGACTATTCTACATGCAATGGATTCAGCCAAAGTTCTATGTCAATTTCATTTTAATAAATTCCATCCCATGTTTGGCTTTCTTTTCGATAATATTATTATTGTAAAGAAGACACAATTATTTCTAATTTAAAGTATTGTCACAGCATTATTTCTATAGATGTCACCCAAACAGATTTTATGGCTTTATCAAAGACTCGAAGATAGCAAGAATAATGTGGCAAAAATTCCAAAATTTTCGCTTGACCGGCACTATCAAAAGATTTAACAGATACATAGTTCCAAAAACTATTGTCCACTTCCAACTACAAATCGGTTCCTTTAAGCCGAGGGATGTATCCAATAAATTGAGATGTCTCACTATTTTACTAGCGTTCAAGTTATTGTCACCTTTTTTTTTGGTTCAGGTAAAATCTCGCCCATAGCATGTGGTGAAGATTGCGTTTCTTATAGAAATGATTGATGGAGTTTCGAATTAGTAAAGCGGTGGTATCTATAAAAACGGCTTGGAAGTGTTGATGATCTGTTTAAATATGATACACGTCAGATGATTATGTCGATAATGATATTACTAGAGTAGATGAAGATGAAGGTAATAATGCGGCAAGGTGATTCTGCTGAAGAAATTTTATGATCAGAGACAGAAAAATAGATGATTAATCTTCAGTATTCCTTTTGCAGAAAATTATATAGATAGTGTTAAAAAGATTGCTTCTCTATTAGATTTCGTAGTTTATGAAATAATTTCATAAACTACTTCATTATCGTGTTCATTTGAACAAGTTTACAAAACATTTATCTTTCTCGTGTTTCTGTCTTTTAGATTTAAAGTGAACACGGTGAATTTAATAGACAATAACTAAATCATACATTACTTACATTGACATTTATTTTCATTGAGTTTTGAAATGAAATATAAAAACTGAAAGTTTCGATAAATATCTTGTTTTACGATTACAAGTGTATACCTAGTATTTTACGAATGACAGTTGACGTAGAGACAATGATCAACACAAAAGAAGCTTGACAGCGGAAACCATCTCTTTGGAGATAAATAAAATGATTTTATTCCTATTGTTAGTATTTTACGATACGAGAGTCAAGTACAGAGAAACATTTCTGCGGTTATAGTCTGCCCGTAATAGTAAAGCCCGCGATATAATTTTTCCTTTTAAGGGATTAACAGAAGTTCGTGTAGATAAAACACTGGACCTAATATCGTTGTTCATAGCTGCTAGTAACAATATCCATGGCAAATATCTGCTACAATCTGGATTTTGACTACAAGACCGAATTTAGCATACACGTTGATGTAATTATTGTTAGATTTTTTAGATTGTAATGAATAAAATTTGACACTTTATTTGGTATATGTGTGGCTGTACCTTTGTTTTTATTTCAATTCTTTATTATTCTTTTCCATCTTAATTAGCTGTTGTTTGATGCTCAACTGTAGCTCGTCTGAGTGAATTTAAACGCGTCAAGACTTTCACTACCCCAGCATTTCAACTTTAAGTATTCATTGTATTTTAGACGTACCCATCCATTCTACTATTATGCCTAGAATTATCATAAATACTTAGGGCTCGGCTCTTAAAACAGTTATTGACGAAACAATGGGATATTATTTTGTGAATTCTGTGAAATGTTGAAGTGAAGGGAATGTAAAGTGTTTGAACATTTTAACCAGCAAAATTCATTTTATTAGCCATGTGGGTGTAAAGATTCGAATTCTAAGGTTTCTGTTGTGGACATTGAGGTGCTAATACATGTTGAAAAGTTTGTCCGGATGTGTGTTGACAGCTATACTTTAAGTTTGACTTGTGCAGAGTTTAACGGCCGCACTCAGAGAAATTAATGCTTACTTAAACAGTCACTAAGTAAGGATTTCACAAAGGAAATCTTTACTTTTTACAGAACCACACACTATTTGTGGGTCCGTATTCTAAAATAAAAAATCTAAATACTGCTTCAACAAACTCAACTATTGGACATCGTCATGCCGACAAAAATCAATTCGATCAAATTGAATTCCAAAGAACTCCCCGACGTTCTTTTTTGAATCAATTAAAACATGTCCAACATCAACTTCACTAATAGAATCAACAACACCGCATCTACAACCAAAACATGTACTGACCTACCCAACACATGTCGACTAATGAATCAATTCTGGCAACAATAAAAGAGTACAATACTTTTAATCTCAGCTAAAGGGCCTTAAACGGGGCCCTTAAAAAAGATAATAAAATGGTAGCAAAACTGTTTTCTTACAGTCATTCTGACAAGTGGCGATGGTAAACAGGGTTTATGGTTCCGAGGGGTAAATTTTACTATTCATTTTTAGGGTTCTGTCAGCTTCAAAAAGGTTTGGGTTTATTGTTTAATAGAAGGTATTATTCTCAGTATTTATATCAGCTAGCAAGAGTATTGCGTACTTATTTTATAAGTATTTAAAACCAATTTCTTCTTTAGGTTTTGCACGTGTCAGTGCTCTTAGACATACAAAAATTATGCTGCCTATATGCTTAATAAATTGACATAAGTCGCTAAAACTCTGATCAAGAATGGATGACTAACTACCTTAGAACCGTTTAAATTTACAACCTCTCGTTAGTAAGTGCCAACGGTCTTAAACATAAAAAAGAAACATTAAAGGATTTCAAGTTAAAATTAAGAAACCAGGTGGTTTATTATTAGCTAGAGACCGCACGGCTATATCCAGTTTATCACTCTCGTTTATTTTACTACTGTTCGTTAAAGTAAGTAAACTGTCTCTAACCAACATGTTGGCTCATTTTCTTTTTCATAACATAGGGAACCGTCCCCCAGAATCCAAGACTCGCCAGCCAAGTTTTTTTAGTACCGTCGTAAACGAAACTATTGAAACGTTACCATCTTGTTTAGCAACATATGTGAGGCGCCACGCTCCTAAAATAATAATGCTTAGCGCCATGATATAACACAATTTCTTTGGCTGGATTTTTTGTTGCTTGTTATTATGGGAGGAAGCAAAAACTGGACGCAAAACGTAAGGTATAGTGTCCGTAGTGGAAAAGCAAAATCAGCAGCAGTGTTTTTGCTTCATTTTTCATTATTTAGAATTATTTCATCTTATTATTTCTCTTCTTCTTCGTTACCTCTTAATATTCCTTCTCGTTATCAAATTACACTTAACAATATTGTCACATCATCTGTCAACACAATAGAAGGATTAATATTATTATGAAAAGGGGCTCAATATGGATGTTCATATGAATAAAAAATGTACATGCGTAGCTGAATTCAATACTATTATTAAACCTTTATTAATAATTTACATTATATTACTCACATCATCAAAAACACCCTACCTATGTTGTATTATACTTGAATTAAGTAAATCGAATACAATACGATACTTTATATTGTTATTTTCATAATTTTGAACATACATGCGCAAATCGTTCTATTGTGTACCTACGCAACTTTTGCTAATCTAAATACATTGCAGTATGACCCTTAATGCAGCCACATAAGGTTGACAAAAAACATTTTTAATTGACCCTAAGATTTTAATAGCGACAAGTTTTCATACAATAGAAATATTCCGGCGGGGTACATTAGACCATCTGGCGTATGGAATATTTTTGTTTATAGTTATGGAGCTAAATGACATTTTAGTGTTGAATAAAATATGGCGGTTAATGAAGGCATTGTGTTAATAAACGCTAAAATTCTTGCGTTTGTTTGTAGAGTTTTGTGATATGGAAATATAAAATATATTATTAAAGTTAGCACGTTTTGTCGTCGGAATATTTTTTATATTGTTTTATTACTTTCTGCTGTTTTAGTTACCGAGTGGCCAATGCAACTGTTGAGTTTAACATAGAGCTACCGTGGCATTAAATCTGACCGTTAAGAAAATTTATATATTAAGAAAATCATTAATCATAATGCCATCCTTGAAAAACTTCTTCCAAATTATTAAACATTTTGTTCAGTTCATCATCATCTTATTCAATTTTGACTGGTCATACAAGCATTCTACAAACTTTTCTTACTTCCTCTGCTTGCGTTACTTATAAAAATCTACTAACTTAATAAATAACATGAAACTTGCCATCACATAGACAAATATTAATATGATAAAGGAACGGTTCTTTTACAAAATGATTTCGAGCTTTAGTAATTCTGTTAACTTCCCACATTACTATTCCTTCTATCCACTAACTCCAAAGCTACTCAAAAAGCCTCTCACATACCTATCAGCCCTTTGTTTTTCCAATACTCAGCGGTCGAACTGAATAAAACATAGCATACCGTACAAAAACTTACAAAAATTTATAACACGTCAAATCTTAAGAATGGCTTCCTTTGGATAGAGATGTTTGATATTAATTGTGTTCCACATCTGCCGACCGCCTGTTTTTTTATCGTTTAGCGGTCAGGTTAGTTCGGCTTATCCGTGGGCTACTAGGTTTAGTTCGGTTTTGTTAGTTTTCAATAATGCTATTGACTGTTGTGATAGAAAAACGCGGTTCAACTAAAGATTACCTAGGTATGTGCCAGATAAAGTAGATTAAGATGTGTTTAAATATCTTTCGTTTAGATTAATACATTTATTTTTTCTGTGTCTCCTTTTTTGATATTATTGTAGTCAAAAATACTTCAGCACTATCTTTTGTTTCTTGTTTTGTAAACACGTCTCTGTCTAAGATATCACTAACCTAGAAAATCTATCTATCCGTATTTTATAAGCACTTGAAGATCTCCATTTCAGTTTCCATCCAAGATTTTTCTCATAATTATTATGTTCTGAAAATTCAAAGCTTTAATACCCACATATAGGCGTTAAAGATAGGAAGGTAAGTACAAACACTAAGCTCATTGACTAAACCGTAAACATTTATGCACAATTTCGCTAACACAAGCCAAGGTGTGGCTAAAAGCTAAAAGGATTTCTTTCATTTCGCTCTAAAATTCCGAGAAATGGCTTTAATATTTCGAGTGAAGCCATACGTTTCTACTTTTCATTAGGCATTGTAATGACCTTTTACTATAACAGCAGTGTTAAAAAGTTAAGGATGTACTTATAGTCTTTAGTACTATAGTAGTTTATGATTACGATTCTAATTTCCTTTCTCTGAATAAAGTATTAGGTCTTAAGCTGCCCATAGTGTCACCTAGCCATTGGACAGAGAAATAGATTTAAAAGCAAAATAAGACTGTTTAAAACATCCACTTAAAAGCTAGTCATCTATTTAACTCCTATTGAAATTAATGTTAACTTCAGTATAAAACTGATAAGGGCAACTAATTTTTTTTTTTTTTTTTTTAAAAAAACGTCGCCCCACACTAGGAATTTCTCCTGTATCGTGGGTGCGTTTCACAAACATGAAATATCACATTCACAAACACCCAGACTCGGGACAAACATCTGTGGATCACACAAATTTTTGTCCCGTGCGGGAATCGAACCCACAACCCCTAGCGCAGCAGTCCAATCGCTTAGCCACTGCGCCAATCAGGTCGTCAAAATCGTCGGTCGTGAATTCACCTATTCATTATTTCCTCAAACCAATATTGTTCAGTGTCTGTTCACTATAACACGGAAGGTATTTTAATATAAATGCTGTTTCCCACCACGTCAATTATCTCTTTGTATTTTACCCCCATAATTATCGCACCGTGTTTACAACAAACAATGTATCAGATTCGCTCATTACCATACGAGAAATCGATACCTACTATCGTAATTATCGAAAACAATGTTCGCTCTTGTCGCGCACAGATACGATCGTAAACTACCCGATAAGCAACTCAAAATCCAATGCTTATATTACATTTCAATTACCATATAAAATGTTCTTACAACCGCGGAGCAAGACCCATTGCGTCTGTACTGATAATCATCTAATCAGAGATCATTCAATAACTTTTATTCCAAGCCGATCAGACATACAACTGCTAAAGAAATTCGACTCAAAGATCTACGTTGTAGAGTTTAAAATACAGCAAAGGTGCAACCAGAAACTTCAAATCGAATCCCGAGTGTTATCTCAAGTTCGTTCCGTTTCCAATGTGTCACTGCTTAACGCACATAAGCAATCGAATTTGACATTTATCTCTATCAGAGTAAAGTTCGTTTCTGTTTGATACAGTACAGGTTGAAATGACGTTCGTATTTTTATAGAGACGTGGAAAACGTCTACGGGTTTGAAATTCGAAACGTAAAGCGATGTCGATGCTGAGAGGCAGCTCTAGAGAGTTGTCAGTTGAAAAAAAAGGTGCAATAGGTTCAGATATGTGTGCTTTGTTACTTGTATTTTTAATAGCTCTCAGTTATAATTAAAATTGATTTTTCGTGTCTCGTATCGGATTCTATTATTAAAAGGTTGTTTGTGGCAATTAATCATAGCCTCGATTCAACACGAGGCCCTAATTACATGGTTTGTGAGTGGTCAACGATAATGATAAGGCTACTAGACAAAACTATGCTTATAATAAATCTCATTAAACACTAATATTGCAAATATTGATTTCGGTTATTACTTTAATAACATTAATGAGTTTTTAAGTGTTTGAGTGTGCTGTGTTGTCCTTAATATAAAACCGAAGCAAATAAAATTTTCCATGGGAAGGTTACCCCAAGAGACCTAAGCAACTGATATTTCTATTATGAAAGGTCCAAAACATTTTCACCCAAGTTGTTATACTAAACCTTTTGTTGGTTTAAAAACCTCCTACTAAAGTACTAACACACGTGAGGGTATAATTTTTAATTCGAAGTTTATCGCGATGAAGATATATAATAATATTTAAAAATATATATTTTGTAAAGTTACGCCCGTGCCATAAACATTTAGAAAAAGAAGTGGATCATATACAATAAGTACATAAAACGATTAGTCTTTTAGATAAAGCAACCGGGAACAGTCATCAACAATCATTTGATACTAATAAAAACATTGTACGAACTTTACAACTTAATTGCCTACATCTGTTAAGCCTCACAGACGCGATTTACAATGCACCTTTGTGTCGTAATAAATTTTAGTGGAATAAAAGTTTTGCGGTCGGGAAAGATAAAAAAAAGGTTTATAAGAAAACAAAGGGCAGAATGAATTAAACAACATAATAAGATCGAACACCTGCGGAAATAACGTCTTCATTAAAAATGAAATAGGGACGTGAAACAGGTGCCATGATGGTTGCTCCGAAATCCGCCGTCGATCCGATGTGATGTGTCGGTACATCCTTATCTTGTTGCTCCTTTATTTCGATATGTTTACAAAATGGTTCTACCTACTGCATTCTTTTCTTTTTAAAACAAGATAAAAGTTACAAGTTGAATGCATTGCAAGTTGATTTAAAAATTGATTTGATTTTTTATAGTGCAACTATTTGTGGAATTTTTTCTTTGCATAGAAATCTTTTATCACTAATTTCAGTTAGCAGTTTTACAAGTTTACAATCAGATTATGTGTAAATAACGTCTCGATGCAGTATCGATTTAACATTCATGATTTCAATTCGCTGTCTGCAACGTTCGTAAAAGTTATGTGACAATATTCGTGTAGTGGGATGCTTGTTACCAGTTTATGTTGCTTCGATAGGTGCTTACTTAGCATTAGATCGTCGAATTTTATTTATAATGGAAAATATCTCACAACAATTTATTATTCTTGTAACAAGGCTAAGATACTTAACATCTTGCAAGTTTAAATAATAATCATGTCCTTATACTTATTGTTTTTTTTCTTTAATAAATGTTTGAAGCTATTCTTAACTTATCACAACATAGTATAAAACAAAGTCGCTTTCTCTGTCCCTATATCCCTATGTATCTTTAAAACTACGCAACGGATTTTGATGCGGTTTTTTTTAATAGATAGAGTGATTAAAGAGGAAGGTTTATATGTATAATAACATCCATTAAATAGTGGAGAAATACTTATAATATATATTTTATACCCGTGCGAAGCCGAAGCGGGCCGCTAGTATTTTATAAATACTCAACTGGCAGTCGGCTAGTGTCATAAATGCTCTTTTTTATTTGCCTGTTCTATGTTGCACTACTGGGCAAGGGCCTTCCCTTTAGTTTACCACAAATCTCTATTTAGTGCAGTGACTTTCCCAATCCAATCTTAATAGCTCTAAAATGCAAAAAAACTCCTAAACAAATTCAGTAATCGTTATTCAAATTCAAATTAGTTTATTTGCAAGAATATAGGTATACAAGTAGTAGGTAAACAAGTATGGTCTTAAATATAGAATTAAAAACTTTCATTTATATATTTGAAGCTAAAGATGAATCCCTCAAGACTGGTTTGGTTATGAGATAATTATATGCTGTAAAATCTTTTACTTTTTCCAGTTCCAATGAGCTATTAGCAAGTAATTATGTGCCATATAATTTATGTTTTTTATTAGCATTTTCTTGTTTATTAGGTGTGTTATTAGTCAAAATATTCTACGGCATATTTTAAATGGTAATTAAACTTGTTTGATGATTGCTAAAATCTATTAAAATGATATAACTTAAAAAACTAACACATCTTAATTAGTGACCAAATTGGTTTGATCCTTGTTAATTAAAATGTAGGTGTACTCTCAGGTGTGATCTATATAACCTTTCCTCTTATAAATAAAATCTTTATTTATAAGAGGAAAGGCAAAAAAGCCGTTGCTCTAAAGGATCAGAAGTTATTTTGCTGTATCGAAAACTCGTATGAAAGCTTTAGACACACACCACTCAATTAACGAAAAAATAATATAAAGTACCACTAAAACAATCGACAATCCAACGCTGTACGATTTTCCAAAATAATACCTAAAAACATCTAACGATTCCCGCAGAACAAGGTAGCTAGCAATAAGGGTGCTTACAAAGTTATCTGCACTAGCCATCTTCAAAATCAATCTCACTAAGGAACAGTCAAAACAAATTTAATCCGGTACTTTCCTTTCTAAACATCTCGTATTACATTCCGTAGTCATCGGCGGTAATTACTTTGCTGCTGTTGACAGGGATGCTAGAGAAGATGCAAGATGGCGACCTTCTTAACCTATGCGTCAGGCAGACCTAGAAACATCTGTTTTGAAGTCGAGTTGCGTTGAAAATGAAAAAGGAGATGGCTTATTTTATTTTTAAAGAGTCGCCAATACGCTATTTTTTTTTGATAGATATTTTAGACTGATCAAATAAAATTTTGATGAATAAAACTTACTTCCTAATGTTTTGGAGCGAAGCAACTAACAATATAATAATGATCGAACTTTACTGAAGTTTGTTCAAATAATATACCTGTATATTTACTTAAAATTACCAGTTCAAAACAAAATACCAATCCGAAATTAATATTGTTGTTTTACAATCACAACCGGTGATTATTATACCCGCCCCTGACAGGGACGCGATTGGCGGGAACTTCCAAGATGGCGACCCGGCCTGACCCGTACATCAAGCTCGGAACATCTGTTTTAACATGTCCGACTGGCGGGTAATAAACGCGCTCAAATTTAGAACGTTTTTCTTTTTTGGAAGAATTTTTGGCGGTGTTACAAGGTTTGGTATTTAGGAGTCTATGGAAAGTTGGCATATTGAAGGAGACTTTATTAAAAAAGTTCGTCTATGCACTAAATGCAGTTGATCGGTATTTATACGCGGAAGAACTTTAGAGACATAAATAACAACTGATTATAAAATTCAACAACATTTTGGTTAAAATTTTAGCGTCTATAATTTTGCCTTTATACGCGGAACGAACTAAAAGTTCCTTTTTACCTAAAATATAATAATAGTTTGCGTAACAAAAGTTTAAAAACTGCTAGTGCCGGACCAAAGTTGTCTAACTAATTCACCAATATTTTAACAGCTTACCAACATTTATGTTCTCTTTTAATTCACACAAATTCTGATTTACAACAACGCCATCGAAAGGACGTAAGATCTCATGGGACAATTTTTTTCCGCAATTCTTTGAAACTTAGTTTACGTTGATGAGCCGCTGTCACCAAAGTTTTTGTCCACATAATTAATTTAGTTAAACCATACGCCCACAGTGGTTCACATTTCGTCGTAAACTAGAAAAAATGTTTTAGCAATACGATTTATTGGGTGTCTTGTGGTGTGTGGGACGAAATTATGAAAGTTTTATATTTTGGAATTTGGTTTAACTAGATGGATTATAATTTGTGTGTCAAGATGTTAAAACTCATTAAGTTGGTCTTTTGATGTGAATATCAATGTTTTGGATGAATTTCTTTAATATTTTGTTTCGTTTTAGACGCTGCCTGTTCCATTGGTAAATATTCTAAAAGAAATATTCGCATCTCCTACTTTTTTAAGCTGATAAAAAAGGTTAACATTAGGATTTTTAGTAACACGTAAAAGTACTTAGTAGGTTACGTACTAGAAAATTTAACATTCACGTCTGAGCTTCACTAAGCTTACATTTTATTTCGATTATAGAGTCCACGTACGCAACATTTACATTAACGCCTAATCTGCAACTTCAGAATTATTTAACAGTGTCAAATCTGCTTTTGTTCCATGATTCCTTAAGACTAAAGATTTTCTTTTTTTTTCGTATTCAGGCAACAGAATAAAGAAATTATTCGTGCTACGTAACGAGCAGCAAGCTGTTTTATTAATCCAAACAAGGAAATCCAAGTGCAGATTACGAAAAATACTGATTATGATAAACAAAATTAAACAAAAAAGAACATATCTTAACATCACGCATGTACTCCCCGAAGGGGTAGGTAGAGCTCTACACTCTACATATAGTACACCCACATTTTGCCAGTTATGTTATAGGTCCCAACGGAATAGCCTATTACCATCAACCGGGCACAAATCAAGACTCTATGCTGCTACTGAGAATTCCCAATGGAAAAACCCAGTAACACTTTGCCTGATCCGGAATTCGAGCCCAAGACCCCATGTTCAGCAGTTGCGCTTAGTCACCACTACACCAACGAGGCAGTTAAAACACGAAGAAATAAATAACCTTTTATAAAAATCCTAAACGCTAGCTATAAGTTATTACAGAGAAATAATGGGACGAACACAGGACGCTTAATTTCCGCTGGCTTACTTCTGCCGAAACTTAAGGCGTATTTGTTGGTAACTTTAGCTGTACATCATTGTGCAAACTCGGTTAAAGCATACAATATTTTATTTACAGCACACGTTGGTGGCTACGATAGAGGTTTACCCTAAAAATAGGTACTTTATTTTATTTTTACCGTATTGTTGACTAGCGGTTTCCCAGAGCTTTTTCTGTTAGTTAGGATTCTGGGTACGTCGAAATTTACCTTAATGAGTTTCTTTTTAAGAAAAATAGTTCTAGGAATGCCAAATAAAATTTTTAACCCATAAACTGGCACACGTGTTACATAAATTATACTAATAGGAAACTTAGTATTGTATACTATTCCTGGATTTCATTCTCTTATCAAAAAAGTGTTCCAAGAAGAACTTTAATCGGTTAATGCAGTTTTAGCAAGTATACAATTTTTTCTTAAAGATGATATTATTATTGATTCATATCTATACAAACTTTAACTTAATACATCATTATATTCACAAAACCTCATAAATGGAAACTAAAGAGCTAACTTGATATAACGGATGGGTCCCTTGAGTACTGTCATCAATAATCATTTTCTGCTTAGGTGTAATAGTTAGGAACTTTTATATACTATACAGTTTTATATAGTTTATACGTAATATTGTGTTGTGGTGAAGTTTTACAGGTGCTTTTGCAGTTATTGCATTTTTAGTTTTTAAGTCTTTAATGTTTGGAAGAATGAGGCGGTTCTCATTTATTACTGCAGTTGTTCAAACATCGTTTTCCGCAGTACATTTTGGGATGGTTGGTAATTATAAATGGATAAATAGCCCCTCTAAATAAAACTTGGACTAAAATTGTGGTTATTTGAGTATGCAGTAACAGTGCTAACAAAATTAACCTCGAACAATTTTACACTCCCTTGAGACTACTCACAATTATTTGTAAAAACATACCCTAACTTAATGCTCTGGACCCAACACATTAACGAATAAAATATGCAAGCTAAGCACACCACAATAAGAGTACAATTACTAAAATTACCAAGGACCATTTCAATACTAAAAAAGATAATCACATCGTCTAAACAAAACTTCGAGACAGTGAAAACAAACATTTTTACTACACACTTTAATACTCCCACTCGTATTACAGGCCGCCATTAAAACACGCAAATTTAACGTTCAAAAACGTATGAATAAAAATACGTTAGATGAGAATACAAAATTTTATGGCCTGTAAAATAAGCTGGGTGGAAAAAAATTGGATTTATGATAATTTCGCCGGCTACTAATATAAATGTGGGTTAGTCTGGCCTCTTGTTATGGTTGAATGTTTTTCTTTTATGAAGGGCCCTTGGGAATTAATGGAGAGGATACCAAGATTGACAATATTTATAAAAATAAGCGAGCCTTGCTGAAACTCAAGTACCTATTGGTTGTAAGCCAAGATTGAATCAAGAATTTAAGTAAGTTATAATAAATCAAGATTGAATCAGAAATCTCTCAACCTATCGCGGTCCAGCATGATGATGATGATGAAGAATCAGAAATTAGTTTCTAATAAGATACTGGTGATAGTTAGGTTAAACTAGTTGATAATTATAAAATATTCCTGATTGTAAGTATACCTATACAATTTATGTTCAATAGACTATTAACAGACAAATACATATTGTGAATTTGATAGAGGTGAGGCGAATAATCCAGAACATTATAATTAAGTGTTAGCTTTCCAGTACCTACATAGATTTACCAGACTTTGAAATGAATCTTTCTTAAAACTTTCTTACCTACCGATCAGTCTTATAAAAGCGGCCTAATTAACATTTGATGAAAACGAATAAACTGCCTTATTATTTTAATTGCTCGTTTTATAATATAATATAATGAGTCTCTTATTTCTTTCAAATAATGCTCTCAAGTGTTATAAACAAATAATTTTGTTTGGACTAACGAACCTTTAACGATGTTTCACGAAATGCGCCGGCATCTGAAAAAAATGGAAATTTTAAGTATTTTTCCTTATAAAGACATCATTATGAATTTTGGACAGTAAGCTATACTCCAAAAAATGCTTCAGTAAAAATTGGACGAGTCACTAGAATCGTTTTTTTACTGTCAAGGACGTTTTCCCAATTGCCTCGAGCTAAATACTCGTCGCTCCTAAATTAATTGTTTGAGAGACCTCTTAGATCTGGGAAAATGTAGTTTCATTAGGGGATATTTGATAAACTTAATACTTAATATGATAATAAAGATTAGTTTTTAGAGATTTATTGTGTTCATCGCATAGGTTCATTTGACTTTTTAAAATAATGTCGTATTTAACCTTGTATTTAAAATTTTAATATACGAAAATATTCAAATATCTTTAAAAGCTGCCCTACTCTAGGAATTTCTCCTGTATAGTATGTGCGTTTCACAAACATGATTTAACACATACAGAAACCCAGATTCGAGGCAAATATCTGCGGATCACACAAATTTTTGTCCGGTGCGGGAATTAAACCCGCAACCCCTGGCCTAGTAGTCCAATCGCTTAGCAACTGCGCCAATCAGGTCGTCAATATAGGAAGAATATCTAAAGCATAAATGATTACAACACTAAAGTGGTTTAGTTTCTGACGTTCACAGTAACTGTTTCCTTGCGGGAATTGGTGATTGAATCGAACATAAAACATTAATGTTTTACAAAAAAAGTCATGGAATCTGAAACCATGGTATCAAATGATTGCGTCATGAACCATGAAGTGTTGGATCCAACCACAATTTTGTTCAAGTAAGTGGTGACAGCTCAAAGTTGTTGCACCATAACAAACCACAATTCTTGGTCTAACTTTAGATTAAAATAACGACACTGCCTTCTAAAGAATGTTATGTTTGATTGACTTTTTATTTTAAGGATTTTCTAAATTTGTTTGTCTTGACAAGACGTTCTGTAGTTTCATAAACTAAGCGATAAGATAGATTGAAAGACCATCATCAAATTGTTGTATCTGTTGATATTAAAGAGAGCTGCCTTACTTAAGAAAGTCATTTTTTTATTATCTATTATGTTATACCTTTCACCGTCGCTAACATGTCAATTAATAGAGATGCTTAATAGTTTTCAGAGGCGCTAAAATTAGGAGAATTTTAATCATTGTTCATACTGGGAAAAATGCATGTTCTGCAAATTTCATATCTGTTCACACATCTATGTCATAAGCTACTTTTACTTGCATTATTTATGTATTATCTGAGCAAGAAAAAATCTTCACACAAAGATAGTTTTCCCAAGCCTTTTCCTGTTACCGAAAATACAAAACCAATGACACAGCACCTACGATTAAGGACAGAACAAAAATATCCCATAATGATACCCACTTGGATTCCCTTCACACGTTATTCCCATTACCTGGAAGATGCCAGTCAATTTCTAACATATTCCATCTCTTTCTGTATTATTATTTTTGATATTTTCGTCTTCTTCTTTGTATAAGGCATTGCCGCAAAGATCTGGTTTAACAATGTTCGTAATGCAGGTAATGTTGCAGTAATACTATTCCACCTGAAGAATTTATTTTCTTGCTTTATACAAAATTATAATTGCATTCATCACTATTGATAAATTCCACTAAATAAGTAAATATAATATAAATTGAAACATTTAATGTCAGATCTCCTAGGTATCGCAAAGCATTTTATGGACCTAGTTTATAACACAAGTATTTCCGTAAATTACTTATTAGTGAACCCTGAATGCAACGATCTAAATAAATTTGAAAACTTGCGTATTTTGGGTAGGTATTAGAGTTATAATATTCATTACAATTTAAATAAATAATCAATGTTTAGCCCATATTCAAATGATATTATACTACGAGTACCTCTGCCTACCGTTTGTAATATAATGATAATGAACATAATAATACATAATCCAAATAAAGCAAGTGAAACCTATGGTCAAACCTAAACAAAATAATTGCGTTTCTATGTGTCGCATTTTACTTACAATTAAATGAACGAGCAAATCCAGATTACACACACTCAATTTCATAACCAATCACTTGCGAAACAATCTTAAAATATAATTTAGAAAACTTAATTCATAAATCGTCACAAAACTTAAAAGCACGAACTCGAATCACAACAAAACACGGCACTTACGGAGGAACCGAGCGTACGTCCGTACGCGCCGACACTTCATCGCTCACTGGCAGCGTCGCGTCTTGCTTGCCGCCGCTCCGAAGTCCGAACGCTAACAACAATACGCACACATGCACACAGATCGCACGCTCGCGTGTGTGTTTAGACATCACCTTCGACTTCAACTTCTGACCAAAGATTGTACTGTGTCCATTTCTGAATTAAGCAATTATGGTTAATTTCGAGGCTCCCCATATTATGTTCAGTCGTTTCGACAAGAGAAATGTGTTATTTTGTATCATAATTTGTGTGAAGGCATCCGCTTGAGCAGCTGTGAATTATATGCTGTACGTGTAATATATTCGTTCGTTTTTTTCTAATCTATTATTTAATTCGTTAGACAGTTATATAAAAAGCGATATAGCGTTAGGTTGAAAAACTTAGCGGATAAAAGTGTTCTTTGCTAACGAAGGATGCTTGTTTGGAGTTAATTACAGTCTATACATATTTTTTAATTACACTAGTTTTACCTTCAGCATTGCATTTAATTTCTGTTTCGCTTAGCAACTACTTATTATTGAGTTTGAGATTATGTTCCGTGTTAAAGCAGTAGTTTGTCTCTCACAACCTTAGTGACCTGTTTTACTTCGACAACTCGCTAAAGAGTAGTTTCAAAGAATACGTCAACTACTTTGTGAAAAAACGAGTTTCCTTTTCAACATGGGTGGTTCAAAGAATGACTTGGTAATTTTTCACGTCGTTACGTTAAATATAGCACAACTTTGCAATGGAATTGCTAGTAAATCACGAAGTAGGTGATCAGATTTTATTCAATAAGCGATAGATACATTTCGTGTTACAAAGCGATTGAATAAAATCAAAAACCGTAAAGAATCCTCTCACACATCAATCATTCGATCGTTCAATCGTTCATTCGAAACCGTTGTCAATTCGAATTTAAATTTTCCGTTGTTGAAAATAAAAAATTAAAAAAGGAATATTAACACTCCAACGGCCGATACAAATTTAAATCATAAATGGTGTGATTAATGCGCCGCGGATCTGTTCGAATGACACTTTACGTCAACGTTGCCTAATTTGATTGGACGTTTTCGTATATATTACAAGACAAGGCGGAGCCTATTGGGTGTAATTAAAAATCATAGATTGTTATCAAGCCAACCAGCCAAGTTTCCGGTGGGTTATAATTGTTCGAAATTCAGTTTTCGAATTAAATAAGTGTGTTGTGTGAATGTGGGGTGAACGTGCGTGTTTGGAATGAATAATAAATTGAATTTGCGGTAAACGAACAGGGCATGTTTTTTTATTGTTTGTGCACAAAAATGAATTGTGAATGATGAATTATGTAGGACTGGTATTATTATTTAGTGTTATTGAATTACTTATTGATGTATTTATTTTTGTGAAACCTCTAGTTTAATTTTTTCTGAAGGCTTCAACTCTAGGCTCTAAATTTTTATAGTCAGTGTGTATGTGCATATGTGTATTTTTTATATATTTTACTACTGATACAGTACAGCACTTTGTATTTGTATATATAATCAATTGGAAGTCATTTTCATTTCTCAGATACATATTTAGTGACTTTTATTGTTTCAAATTGGTTACAGAAAATCTTTTACCACGATCTTGAGTCTTTCGGATTAATGGTTAGATTATTCCTACAATTTGGTCACTTCATTGCACATGGGGCCTTTTGTTCAATAGTATTCTGGTCTCTGCTGGTTCCTTAGGGATATATAGAGTGTTATATTATATTCGCGGTAAAGTTCCACAATAGTCAGTTTTGGAGCATTTCGATAACCATTTCAGGTTATTGGTTTTATAGCCACATTATTGTTTTTTGACTTCGTTTCTTTTTGAATAGAAGCCACGTTGAGTGATCATGGCTTCTGCTAAATAACTGACAAACAAATAAGGCAATCTTAAATAAGGAAAATGGATGTCATCAGGTTGCTCTGAAGTCTGAGGAGATGGTAATGGCGGTGGTGATGAGATCATCAGAAGCCAAAGTACACAATGATACTTTAAACTCAAAACCACAATTTTATTCCTCAAAAGTTTATTTCGGGGTTACAATTTTGTGTGAGCTTGTAGTTACGTGGCAAGTGAAATTACCTAGCGCACCTCTGAAGTTATTACATAAGTTTAGAAATTTAAACATGACACATATATTTTAACAATGTTCATTCCACGTTAACGTATGTTTCTCCACGCGGTGGGAATAATATAACAGGTACAAAGGGTTTAAAATAAAGCCCTATAAGCAATTTATGTAAAAAGTAAGAGAACTCAACGAAATTGTGATAAATAGGGATCAATTCCTCTTTTTTTGAAGCAGTTTTCTTTTCTTGCTTAAAAATGTTTCTTTTGTAGAACCAACATTTGTATGTTTATGTTTAAAACAGCATATTTTATGAAGAGTTCCTTTGTCATCGATGCTAGATATTACAATATCTCAATATTCTATTTATTTCACAAAACCAATTTACATTATATATACACTCGATTTTTTTATACTACCTACATTAAAAGTAATAATATATAATAATAATAATAATAACAGCCTATAACTGTCCCACTGCAGGGCAAAGGCCTCTTCTCGTATAGAGAAGGATTGAGCACTGATCACCACGCTAGCTCACTGCGGGTTGGCGATTTCAGATAATAATATATACAACATAATAATTATATACAACCAAAACTCATCAGAAAATCATGCTTCAAAATATCCTCCTCATCACTGTCGACTGGTAGGGTGCCCGAAAGGCTGGCGGCATTGCCACGTTGAATGGTAATGCTAATTCTTTGGCCGAAAAACGAACCAGCCCTTTAGTCACGAAGTGAAGAGTCGTCCAACCGTTTAGATATGTCTCTAAATAAGAGACGCGCACTTGGACCCTATGACCTAAGTGTTTTGACCCCAAACGGCTCAAAAATATAATTATCGATTAAGTTATTATACTTCCGCGGCTTGAGATTCTCCGCAGCTGCAGCTGCAGCGCCAGAGCAAACCGATCTAAATTAGACAAAACATCCCATAACGACTTCGTGGCAGGCCGAGGAAAAGATGGCGCGACGAACTAGACGCCTACCTTAAGGACTGGCGTCGAGTGGCAGCAGACAGAGACAAGTGGAAGGAGGGAAGGGAGGCGTTTGCCCTGCAGTGGGATAATACGGGCGTATAATAATAATAATAATCCCATAATGATACCCACTTGCACACCTGAGAGATTTTTCAACGGTGTGTAAAGCTATGCCAGAGGCCTACAGGCAGTTTAAACTCTGACACCAGGTTGTTCATCAACCATACGATAAGAAGAAGAACCCTGTGTTCCCAGAAGTAGGCAGAGGTGTATAGTAAACCTATTTTGCCAGATATCTTATAGGTCCCAACATAAAAGGGAACGAGTACCAGTCGCTAAGCCCGACAGTTGAGCATGAGGTTCTAGGTTGGGAATCCCGGGTCGGACAAAGTGTTACTGAGTTTTTCCGTTAGGTATTGCTCAGTAGTAGTACGTAGTCTGGATTTGTGCCCGAGCAATGGCAATAGGCTCGCCTCCTATTACACTGGGACCTACAACATAACTGGCAAAATGTGGGTGTACTGCACAGCTGCACACGTGCCTACCCTTTCAGGGGAAACAGGCGTGATGGTATATTATGTAAACTCGACTACCCAAAATCTTTGACTAAAGGAAAGTCATGTCAAAACTAATAACTTCATCTAAATAGCACCATTAATAAAACCTATCATCTCCCTTTATCCGTCAGAGTCAACATTAGACACAGTAATGTGGGTGTAATATAATACATTCGTGTCACAAGTCACAACACTGTTCCTTATCATGGCTTGATGAATTATCACCGAACACCTCGCTCCTCGGTTTGTGGCACAGTTTATAAGAAATTTGATAGTGTTCGTGTATATTTTATACGACGTCAAGTTGTCGTCGCGTTTGCTGCCTTTTTGATAAGTTTTTTGGTTCTTCTTGTACCATTATAAGAAAATTATTTTTATATTATGAAGGTATATTAGGACTGCCTCGTTGGTCTAGTGGTCGCTAAGCGCGACTGCTAAGCAAGAGGTCCTGGGTTCAAATCCCAGGTCGGGCAAAGTGTTACTGAGTTTTCCATTAGGTAATTCTCAGTAGCAGCACGGAGTCTGGATTTGTGCCCGGTTGATGGCAATAGGCTCGCCCCCTATTACATTGGGACTTACAACATAACTGGCGAAATGTGGATGTACTATATGTTCACCTCTGCCTACCCCTTCGGGGAATACAGGCGTGATGTTATGTTATGTTATATTAGGATATTTTTAAATTATAAGCAAATTTAGAAAACTTACAACTTTTTTACAAAGTTCCTTTGTTGACTGCCTCGTTGGTCTAGTGGTCGCTAAGCTCGACTGCTGAGCACATAGCTTTTAATTCCGGGTCGGGCAAAGTGTTACGGGGATTTCCATCAGGTAATCCTCAGTGGCAGCACCGAAGTCTGGATTTGTGCCCGGTTTATGGCAATAGGCTCACCTCTGTTACATTTAGACGTTTAACATACCTGGCGAAATTTGGGTGTACGTTATGTGCGCCTCTGCCTACCCCATCGAAGATTGTGACAGCGATGAAATAATATGAAATTCTCACGTATCTCTCTGCTACATACGATCTAAATATTTAGTCATTAAATATAAAAAAAACCGCGGTTTCTTTAAGGAAAAGTAGGCCTGCAAATGAGACTTGACAATGCAAGGTTTTTTTTAAATTGTTTACTATACTACAACTAAACTAAATTTCCTTTAAAACTTGATTTTCATGACCGCTTCAGCTTTTGCATCAGCTCCTAAAGTTTAACTAAACGCGAGAGAACTAATACGGCCAAATTTCTGTCTCTCTCTACACTATATTAGCCGTGTAGTCCTGAGGGAGGCCGTTTGATATGCAAATGTTGATGCTCAGGTGTATTAGCCATTGGTTTATTGGTTCCTTGCTTAGTTCGCTTTGAAATGAGCACAGGCTTCGCGTGATTAATACTTGGCTTGGATTTGTGTGGCACTGTTTGGGAAGGGGTCGGTTTATGATGGATGCTATGGTTTTCTATATCGGTTTTCGTTAATTTGAATCGCGAGGGAATCGGCAATTTAAATTTGGAACAGTGCGGTTTAGATTTTGAAGGTAATTAAGATTTGAAGACTGTTTACTTTTTGGCAATCATTGTAAGTGATATTCTGGATCATGAATATAAAATTTGAGAGAGTAGGAGTTGATTACATTATAAACACTTCTCAAAATAATTTTATTCACAATAGATACATATAACATTAGCTCTTAGTAGAATTTTAAGTATCCGATAAAGTTAGAAACGATGAAGAACATTTGAAATTCAACTTCATCACTAAGACAAGAAAGTTCAAATTCAAATAACGCAACGTCACAAGAATTCCCACGTAAAAACGAATGTACTAAATTAGAATAGCATGCTTTAAGTTAATTTATAGAACCGGCAACACTTAATCGAATTAATGTTTCAATTTGATTAATTGAAACCAATTTTGGCTTTTACAACTGAAATGAATCGCGGCTGACATTCATAATTTTGGCTTGGATTCCAAATCTTGTATTCGAAAGGAAATGCATTTTTTATATTATTATTATTATTAAGTAATATGGAGCGTTGAAATTAAGAGCTATAAATATCTAGAATTTTTGTTGATAAGTCTAGCTAGCTTTGAAGTACTCTTTGCAAAATCCTATCACGCCTGATACCGTTAAAGGATATGCACATGTGTACCTTTATCGTGATTTATACATCCACTGTCCAGTTGTCCACCACTCATCATAAGCTGAAATTTAAATATCAATATGAAACTACACACTTCTACCTACTCCTTGATGGTACCAGTCGTAATAGCTTCGCGTTACGTTTCATTAGACTCATAATTACAGCACGCGACAATTTCCCTTATTTCTGAATATTGATAATTTATTAGACTTGGGTCATGACAAATATAGTATCGCTTATGCCTGTTACTTTAACGCAAAAATATTTGTTGCAAGTACCTGTTACTAACCACATCCTGTTATTTTTCTTTTAATTGCTTCTCGTTCAGCTACTGTCTATTATATTGGTATGAGCTCTGAACGAGACAGAGCAATAAATACACCGTTAACAGATAACACGATCTAATTTAGGAGTCACTTTTCATGGATAATTTCTTTCTGTACAACGACAAACTATATTTTCAGGATAATGCTATGTGCTCTGCTCTTATTACTCAGTAGTAACAGGAACAGGTCGTTTTGTATTGGCTTATAAATGTTACGCTGAGCAGTTGTTATGTATGTTCATGATATTTTTAATAAGAGTCTCCTTACCATGAACTCTTAAAGCAGGGCAGTTTACGATGTGGAAGCGAGATAGTGCATTACACAGCACGTAGCGGCGTCTCGCTTCCACATCCTGAGAGGCTGGTATATCACGACCGTAGTAATAACTGTTATCTAGTATCATAGCATACCTGATATTTATACCTGTGACGATAAATACGCCTCACTCCTAATAATTATTGTTTCAGAGTATTTCATTTCCAATTATCCTAATGAGCGTCACACGAATCCTTAATAACATGATTTAATATGCAAATTCAGTCACAAAATTTATACTAATTTAGACACTCTATTAATGTACAAAATAGTTAGTGTTACAATGCGCAATTTGCGTTTGTTAGAATGCAAATTGTTGCTGTGAGAACGGAAATGGATGTCGTTCATAATTAATATCGTGTTAATGTTTTGTTTGGTGAATACGTGAATTTGAGTGGTAAAGAAAATTTGATGAGGCTAGGAAATGATGGTACTAATGTTATCGATATATCCTCCTTACCATGAACTCTTAAAGCAGGACAGTTTACCATGTGGAAGCGAGACGCCGCTACGTGCTGTAATGCAGCGTCTCGCTTCCACATCGTAAACTGTCCTGCTTTAAGAGTTCATGGTAAGGGGGCATACTTACGGAACTCACAGTATAAAAATGGAGTCTCGTGGGTTTTTTAAGCAAGACAAATCCATGACGTACTCGACCACGTTTTTGACTAGATTCAGCTTAGGAAAACGACGTGTCCTTGAAAATTTGTTAGTATTTAGTTAAAGTTATTTGACTGGCCTATTGGTCTAGTGGTTAGTGACCCTGACTACTAAACCGGAGGTCGTTGGTTCGATTCCCATCCAGGACAATGTTTGTGTAATAAGCATTATCGTTTGTTCTGTGTTTAATTTTTGTAAGTATTTAGAAATATATAAGTATGTTTATTAGTTTTCTGGTTGCCATAATACAGGTTCTGACTAGTTTAGAATCAGATGACCGTGTGTGAGTTGTCCCAAGATATTATTAATCTTATAGTATTTGAAGTTGTTTTTACATGATCTAAAATTCTGCCTCGTTGGTCTAGTGGTCGCTAAGCGCGACTGCTGAGCAAGAGGTCCTGGGTTCAAATCCCGGGTCGGGCAAAGTGTTACTGAGTTTTCCATTAGGTAATTCTCAGTAGCAGCACGGAGTCAGGATTTGTGCCCGGTTGATGGCAATAGGCTCGCCCCCTATTACATTGGGACTTACAACATAACTAGCGAAATGTGGGTGTACTATATGTACACCTCTGCCTACCCCTTCGGGGAATACAGGCGTGATGTTATGTTATGTTATGTAAAATTCTCATTTCCCTACGACTTATACCTACATAAGAGTCAATATTCTCACAAAAAAAGGAGGAGTCAAAACCCGACAGTGCTAATGATACTTTAAATGTTACAAGTTAATCTAAGTCACCAATAAGCCATAGTCGGTAAAAAAAGAACATCTTAATAGAACCTATGATTAATGTGCAAACTACAAATCCAAATGACGTAACAGAGTAAATAACTCTAATTATAAAGGCGAAGATTGTGAGTGTGTTTGTATGTTTGTCACCTCTTCACGCTTAAACGGCTGAACCAATTTTGATAAAATTTGGAATGGAGGTAGCTGACATCCTGGATTAAAATACAGGCTACTTTTTATCCCGAAAAAATGTAGCGGGTAACACCGCAGGGCACAGCTAGTCCTATATATAACAGAGCATCTAGAGTGTGTGTATCAATAGCTAACATTACTGCTTTTGCGTTCTTCTATTGTGAAATGATAGATGAACAAAAGAAAATCGCATTCGCGGCAGTAAAGTGACCTTTTAACAAAACCACACTAAAGGTTCCAATTAGATTTATAGTTCTCGCAAAATTAATGGCCCTATATTCCTCACATTCATCATCATAGGCCGAGTATAGACCGACGGGTTTCAGTTCGCCTTTGTTTCTGACATTCAAATACATATCGCCTTCACAGAGGCTAAACACAATAGGCACAATACTTAAAACGTCTCTCTTCTCAAATACAATAGGTATTATCAATAACCAGTCCCACAGCGATAAATTATGATAATTACTGCGCAGATTATTTCTATTCATCTTGATTAAATATCGGAGTTAATTGAACCAATACATAATAAGTTGTATCGAACAATGAACCTGTCCTATTATAAATTATTACGATTTTATGTAAATTGTTTGTACAATCATGATTATTATTATTTGCAAAGTATATTACTTGCATGTAACTGATTAAAATTATCTGATGCTTGTATTGGTTTGTTGCAATTAATTGGTTCGGTTTGTAAATATTATTTTATTATCGATTAATTATTATTTCTTGATATTTCTTCTGTTAATAAATTGGATAGTCAGATAATTAATTTGTCTTTAATATTTCCCTTTTATTAAGTGTTACGTAAACGTTTCGTGTTTCGTTAATTAATTAAGTTTTAGTATAAGAATTGTACGTGTTTCGAATTATTATTCAAATCCAAACATGTTGCTGTATGTTAAACTCGCACCCCAGACCCCGCTTTTGTGAAACTAATATTAATTATAAAATAAATATTAGTGCTAACCTACAGATTCTCTTCAAAATCAAAAGGAAAGTTTAGACGTCAAAATCTGTCACAGGCCAACAGGACTCCACAAATGTCTCAAATAACCGGATTTATTAACTATAAGCAATCACTGAAACACTCAATATTATTTCCAAGTGCTTAAATCTAAGGTCTAAGATATGACTTTTTGGTGCCATTTTAGCATGTTGCCCATGCTAAGCTTGAATCTAAATTGATAAAGGAAATTTGAAAAATGATGGACACGAGCGGGATTCGAACCCGCGACCTTCGCCGATCCGTGGCGCTGCTCTAACCAACTGAGCCACCGTGTCGCTCAGTTGGTTAGAGCAGCGCCACGGATCGGCGAAGGTCGCGGGTTCGAATCCCGCTCGTGTCCATCATTTTTCAAATTTCCTTTATCAATTTAGATTTAAGGTCTAAGATGTTTAGATCCAAGACATTACAACCAGCTTTGATCAGACTATCCTTTTCTTAAGCTCAGGGGAAGGTACCATTCATAATGACATAATCTATCTGAATATTGTATAGATGTAAAATTCCAACCATCATCTATTTATATCGTTTTCCTTCAGACAAGGTATAATACAGTTGTTTACTTATTGTAAAAGGTTTTCTGTAGACAAGGTAATGACAGTTAACGAACTCGCCTAAGTTTCCATGTTCACACGATTCGAGTGAGTCGAGTGCCCGCCGGGGTTGCGTGCGTTGGTAGGGTCGGTGACTTGTATACCGAACATTATCAACTACTAGCGGTAGTGCATACAATAGGACAGTTCTTGAAACGACCTATTTACTAAACCATGAATCACGACAAGTTCATTAACTGTTATTTATGTCAAAAAAATAAATTAAATTTGGCAAACGTGGCATCGTGTTTGGCCTTGACAAGGATAAATACAAGACTATGAGTCTTACAAGATGTAGCTAAATAATAGATGAATAAAAGATGAAATTAACAATTGAAATAAGATAAATAAAGTTAAAGAAAAATTTGCCCTAGAGCCTATGGACTAAAAGGATTCCAGTATAGACAATAGTAGGTAAATATAAAACAAGCAAAGCCAAATGACAACAATAAAGAAAACAAAAACTGCAATTCTCATAGACCAAAACCAAATTTCCAACCGAACTGTTCAAATTTCGAATTTACAATTCGAATGCAATTCCAATAATGTCATCGTCAACAATATATTCATTCATTTGGGGTGACATTCTCGCATTTAATACCGACGCGATATTCGGAGGGAAAAAAACAATAAGCGCGATGTACCACGAGACACAGTAAGTGTAATTTATGTGGCTGGCTCCAGATATAATCTTACAGAATCCTGCGTACAGGCAGTTCCTCTTGAGTTATTTTGTTGTTGACCCGATAATTCCGAGGAATGTTACTTAAGCAAACACTGGTAAAGCTTTCCTTGTTTTATGGTGAAGCTATTGCATGGGATTGTGTTTATTGTTTCCCTTTTCATTTTATTTCAACAATTTTATCGTTATTTAAAAAATGAATCGAGAATGCAGTATAAAATGTATAGTTTTCATATAATTTCGAAAAGACATTGGTGCCGGGGTTTGAACTTGCGACCTTTGACTTGGCTGTCCAACGGTCATACCACTCGGCTATCACTGCTGTCAAACACTTAAATTATTATATCATTGTTCAACAACCATACGATAAAAAGAAGATTATATCATTTCGTCAATCAATTATTATTGTTCTTCCTGTGATTAAAGATCAATAACCTTTCAACATAAATTATTAACAGTGTTTTCTTTACTATCCACTTTAGATTTACAGCTAAGATATAGATATACAATATTAAGCAATTTATGCGTTGAATTGAACCAGCCATCATTGTCGCACAAAAAATATACTTGAACAGCTACATTAAGAAGTCCAAATGAAAGATATCCCAAAGCACAACTTGCGGTTTTCTTAAACCAACAAAACTAACAACGATTCGTACAAAATACCCAAACATTTAGGATAGATAACATTAGCACGAAATCAAAACAATACTACAACACTTTCGGTAGTACTTCAGCCACCCTTATACTTAAAGAAACCGTCAACGACAACCGGCGTCACTCAGTAGCTATACATCCATTCCTTGCTTCCTTTTATTCCTTTTTTTGTCGTACTTCACTTGTTGGTTTTGTTAAGAATGTAAAGGAATTGACGTCTCCATCGCGATTCGTCACGCTTTACCGTCGACGCTATGACGATGCGATTTTTTCCGCCATTAAAACGAATATAATCCTTCCAACAAAGGATTAGGGGCCTTATTGTTTGGATTCAAAGTTGGTTTTTAAATAAATAAGTTCTTGGTATGGTGTAGCTTAAAATATACAAGAGAAGTAGCATGAAGACCCCTCATAGGGAGACGTGATGACTTAATTTCAGACCGTCCATTTGGTATGGGTGCAAGTTTGCATATGCTTTTTGTAGCCTCAGGCGTCTTCTAGTGATTGTAGGCATGTTTGTACACGGTATTAATGCAGTAAAAAAATATAAAAATCATTCCGAGTCGATTTTCGCTCGCAAATTACTTACTCGATGTGAGTGTTTAATTTTGATGGCTCGCAGAAGTTATTAAGTTTTTGCTGTAAATAGATAATTAGTTATTAAAGTTTGATGAACTTGAATGCATTATTCGGGATTAGAAATTTATAGTTTTAATTGGAATCGCTAAAAATTATTTACATTACGGAGAATATGTTATAAAAAAGTATAAAAACCTTGCTTATTTCTATAATAATAATAATGTGGCTGTGTCAGCTGAGGCTAGCCAACTACGCAAGGCATATTTTAGTACACAAGTATGCGCGCTAACACAACCGATGGGACGGCAGACCGACACGACCGAAGAGATCAGCGACCAACAGCTTAACGTCCCTCCCGAAGCACGGAGGGGTTTGCAAAAACGGTCACCCATCACAAGGCAGACCGCGGCGAGCAAAGCTTAACCTCGCAGATTGACTGATCTGTACGGTAGTCACGTAGCTACCATCAAATTATTTATTTATAAACAAAACAACTTTCGTATGTGTGGCCGCGATTAAAAGTCGTGACATCATCATTTAAGTTCCGACTCATCAAGGATCCAGCTTAGCCCTTCGTATTTATCTTACTAACTTAACAATTTCATAGTATTTGCGTTCGTTACACAACATTTACATTTCGTTTGCTTAGCGGATAACTTCGGATAACTTGTTTCAACTTTAACATAGGGCTGGCAACTTGTCAGTCGTTTAAAAATAGATGTAGTCGAAAAAAACGACAAAGCACTAATTTTGAATTTTAAAATCAAAGAAGTCGTTCCACACGTAACTGTCATTCTAATTTAAAATTATTCTGAATATCGAACACTAACGTAACCTGCCATACCAGCATTCATTTATTTCAAGCCAGTGCTAATATTGTCTACATCGACTAAAAACTTTGTTGATAAGAAAAAGGAAAGAGTATCAACCCTGTTGAAACGGATGGACGTGGATTGAGACGTTAGTCCGCCTTGCAACCTGTAGGGTCCGATGTTTTATTTCTTTTAGTCCGCAACTATAATGGCTCTTTTTACTTCACCTTTTTTAGGTTTAAAAGTTTAACTTTGTATGAAGAATGCTCGTTAATTTGTTGTTGCAACCATCCGGCAAATGTTACTGCAAAATGTTACGGATGTCTTGTGAAAACGATAGTTCTGACAAGATAAATAAAGGGTTGCAACAAACATCAAATTAATGGGACCAAGTGTACAGGACATCATTAAAAAATATGCCTTGTTTTAAGGAATATAATAAGACGTCATCACTGTCTTGTCTAACAATCATAAAAAAAGTCTGTTCGTGTGAAAATACCTCTACAATGAAAAATAATATATTACTCAGTCTTTTAACCAAAGTGTGTTTAGTCTCCTTCTAACAAATATGGGAATTCTTGAACTATAGTAGATGTGTCTCATTAACTTTACTTATCCTCTCAGCGTAAGTTTACAAACGAAGCACCCACAATATTTGGCTTGCACTCTTGTTATCAACAACCTCGATTAACCATTCTACAACAAATCGTGTTTGGGTGAGCGCCAGCTAACGCCAACGCTTTGATTTAGACTCTACAGTAAAAAATGGGTTCTGTTGATATTTCAGATTGGTATTTGTTTTTCTTTTTGGTTAGTGCTGGTTGGTTGGACTAATCTTCATTTTTTCTTTAATCTTCATTTATATTAAGAAGTCTGGTAGCGATTTGGTTTGAATCATGACTTATTGAAACCTTTTCTTTATTGATCACTCTTTATCTAATTTCAGGATTGAACGACTTACTGTTTAGTTTTACTTCTTCAGTATAATTATCTTGATCATTAATATTATTTTGGTCTAGTTCTATTATTGTTTTAAACATTTTGCAATACAGCATTGAGTTTACCTCAATGTTGTTGTTTGTTCCTTACCTCCGATGATATTGATTCCGAATGTGTTAAAAGGTAAATAGTTTTCTAAATTTGGTTTGGTTTAAAGATTATTTATTTATTCAAAAGAACAATGTTCACTTACGAATAAACATAGAGCTAATGGGTTATCATTATTTATTAAATTGATAAAGGAAATTTGAAAAATGATGGACACGAGCGGGATTCGAACCCGCGACCTTCGCCGATCCGTGGCGCTGCTCTAACCAACTGAGCCACCGTGTCGCTGCTCGCATCCATCGAATTTCAAGTTCCCTTTTTAGTATTTACGTCTTAAGGGTGACGTCAGGTTAGCATGGGCAACATGCTAAAATGGCACCAAAAGTCATGTAAATAGTTTTGTTTAATATAAAACGGTTGTTATATCGAATAGTATTAGAAATAAACATTACAAATTATTCCGACCTTTTTCTCTGTGCAGAGAAATATTTCTTCAATGGTTTTAGCTTTATAGCTGCTTATGCATTGCAGGTTATGCAGTTTTTTCCCCGTAGTGCTGTAAAGCTAATATTTTTAGACGGAGTTTTAAAAAGTTGTGGTCTGATTAGCGATCGATTGACAATTGTACTGACGTGAACGTGCTCGAAGTACATTAGTTAGACAGGTAACAGGCACACTAGGAAACTTTGTATTGATGTGCGGAGCTCGTAATTTAAAGTGTTCGGAATAGGGCCGGTATTTTTACCAGACTGTGCGATGGGAATGACCAGCAGCGTCTTCTATAACTTGATTACCAATACTGCGATCCTCAAGAAGCTTGTCAAGCGTGGGGAATATGGCACCCCCCCTCTCTTAAGGGGGAGGTATTTGTTTAGTAGTGGACGTCTTCCGACTGATAATGTGCGTGTTTATTATTCTTATGCGCTAACCGTTACATTAAAATTTAGATTCTAAACTTATACCCTCTTACATATAAATGAACATAAAAAATCTATTTACTTAATCACTTACAAGTCTATTGACATTTTTATTTTTTGACATACAAACGGCAATATTTTTAATCATAACATTTTGTCGTATTGACATACAAATAGAGCTTCGCATTATTAAAAGTAAGTATTATTATTTACAAGATTTTTCAACTTCATTAATTTAGGTACCACTTGAAATCATTAATTATTCCTCCCTGATGTGGTTCTCATAACAATGGTAGAACAAAAATGGATTCCAAGTACACAATCATACAAACAAACAGCTTTTTGCTGAGCGCATATCGCTTTCATTACATCAAGAAGAAAAAATATTCGGTCAAGTGCGTTTGTACCCGAATTTGGGCAGGTTCCATTTATTTTTTGTAAATAAAGACAGGTGCATTGCTGATTTTTAACGAAATGACGTTATTTTTGACTTTTTAGACCACACGCGGTTTTGGTAGCGGTGACACTTGTTTATTTATCAACAAGGAAATATCATTCGTTTGTATTATTATAAATTAGAGTAGGCGTTTTACCTGTTACAGGATTACTTTGGTAGATGGTACTTAAAAACAAATCGACGAAACTTGAAGCTAAATTATCCTTGTATTTTTGTCCTGTTTCTCTGAACGACATATTATTATGATTTAATTGTAGTGAAGATGAGCAGCTTATTAGTATCACTTCGACATTATTCTACAAACTTTTTTTAACCCATGATTATGCCACGTATTCATTTTTCATGATTCATGCATGATGCTACGAGACAAAACTAAAACCAGAGTACACCCACATTATCATAGCGTATCATTTTCACATCCCTAAATCTGTTTATGGGCAAAAAATGCAGCAACAACTAATCTACAAAATAAACAAGACATAAACAAATCATGCAAGGGGTTAGTTATCTTATCGCGGTACCCTAAACATAAAGGGACGTTCACGCCGCAGGCTCGGCACGTATATAATAATTATTGTTAGACAAGCATCGCACTCAAAAACGCCGACAAATCAACACACATGCACACACAAACAAAAGCACACACACGCATACAAAATGTTCGCACACACACACAAACTTTGAACACGATGACGCGCGTACGCACTTACTTCACACACACTAACAATGACTTTATTCGCGTTATAGTCACACACACATACGTCTTAACATCATAATTACGAGCGCCAGTGGCGTGCGTCGAGATGTAACGAGCTTAAGCAAAATGGCCGCCAATTTTTGTTTTTTTTTTTAATACAAAAGGTGTAGGCTTAATAAGTTGATGTTTGAATGATGGATACGGATATTGAAATTACGTGTTGGATTCACGCTTGCTTATAATTTGTAGAAAAATAAAACTGGTTGCTATCTTGAGATGCGTAGTTAGTTATCTGTCACTACTTGACACTTGCATTACAGTTTTTTTTAATGTAGTGTAGGCCTATCTTACGCGAGTAAATGAAACTTTTTTCTAGTTCATAAAAATCAATTTATTGACACTAAAATTGACTAGGACCATGATCTGTCAATATTATTAAGTTCGAAGTAATTATTGTCACAGTTACATAGTGTTTTTGGATTGAAAGTTTAATATTATAGTCAAACGAGTAGATGCAGTATTTTCTTATTGACAAGACTGTTGTCCTTTTTTTTTAAAAAACGTCGCCCCACACTAGGAATTTCTTCTGTATCGTAAGTGCGTTTCACAAACATGAAATATCACAAACACAAACACCCAGACACAGGACAATTTTAGTTCCGTGCGGGAATCGAACCCAACTCTTAGCGCAGTAGTCTAATCGCTTAGCCGCTGCACCCATCAGGTCGTCACTTACTTACGTAGTTACATTGTAAAGTAAAAAGGCAACTAGACAATACGCTTATAAATTGCGTATCCTGCCATAAGACAAGAATGGTTATCTGACTACATGTGTTCGATATGTAGTGGAAAATTATCAAGTTTGTATTAAAAAAATGCATTATAAGTAGCTATACATAAATGTATGATTAGCTTCCGCCCGCGATAAAAAATAGATTACCTAGTGTTTAAAGCTATCTCCATATCAAACTTTACTACGTTCGGCACAGCAGTTTAGTCTTGATGAGCTAATAAACAGACAAAGTTACTTCCACGTTTATAATAGTAAAGATTCCCATCACACCAAATTAAAATAGCTAAGCTTAAAATGAGTACGCTCATACCCCCTGTATAAGCAAAACCATGAAGATTAAATTCGTGATAGTCCAATTATCCCAAACAAGACGTCCAAAAATAATCAGTCAAGGCACGACATACCCTGTTATATGATAATAAGGTCTAAAGAATTAAGTCGGTTCTCCACGACAGTAGCAAGAAGCATTTAAGCATGAGTTAGTAAGTGATTATCATTTATTAGTGAAAGAGGCGAAATGGTAATTTTATGAATAAATTTTCTTTGGAAACTAGTTGAAAAATGTCGTTGGAGATTGTTGCATATGCTTATTGTTCTGTTTCTCTTTGCTTGTATATGCGGTCAGGTTTAGATACTAAGTTGTTTAACAGCTAAGTTTAATGACCATTGGTGACATTTAACTGAAAAATAATTAGGTATACCTTCCTTACTTTCTTTCGTACTAAACTTTGAAAAAGATACATCAGCGCTGAGGCTTGAAACAAATATTTGCTGATCATATAAATTGGTTCTGCATCGATCGAGGCGATTAATTGTCCAAAAATTTTTAGAAAGCATAATTACAAAAAATTAAGTCTTATTAAAATGTTAGGATTTTACAACACGAAAAGAAAAAAAAATCCCAAGCAATAAACGTATAAAACTATGATGGAGAATAATTTATATTTTTAAATGTACACCGTACAGGCTACCATTTAAAAACGCAATAGCAGTCAAAACAACGAAGACAAATCGGGCAGTACCAACTACCAAAACCAAAGAAAAAGTCAATAAAAAATTCTTAGAAAACGCCCCGATCCCCGATAACGTCAACGTAGAAAAATAACCAGAATTAAGGACTACTAAAAGAGTTGTCGACCAAATTAAGACCGACCAAGAAAAATAACGTACAAATAGTCGATCAAGATAGTGAGAAGAATGAGTGAGTAATTATTAAAACAAGATTATTATCGGAATCGCTAAGTCTTGTCCAAAACCAGTTTCATCCAGATTAATAACGTATGTCAGTCATTAACGCTATACACAGTAATTGCCTGGCACTATTATGATGAATTGTCCAGTTTTTGTGGGTATATTCTCACCGGCTACTTTTTAACGCTCGAAGGGATTTCGGTGCATTAACGCAGGCACATTAGAGCAATTAGTTTAGGAATGTAATGTGTACTGCTGTGTGTATGTGAATAAAGCCTGTTGTAAGTTTAAGGTTATTAGGAGGTTTATCCATATTTAGTGGAAGGTTATTTAACGTCATATGCGTATGTGGTATACAAAGCTTAACCGACATCATTATTTTTGAAACTAAATATGTAAAACATGGCCAGAAAACGATAGAAACGAAATTAATTTCAACAAAAACAAATCGCATCATAATGTCTTTACTCAATTTCGTAGCGTAATAACTACAACCCTTTTTGTCGACAAACAATCCTCCAGAATATGATAATGTGACGAATAAAAATATCCTTTTCGTTGTAGCTAATTCGTTTACGAATGCCGACGAAGTCACAAAAGAACTTAAGCCCTGTCTTATTTAAATTAGGCTCTAAAATAAATACAACGGGGCTAGGAAACGTTAGGTGTTAAACACACTGAGGGAGCGCGACGAAGAAGCGATTTCACGCGACAAAAGTGCAAAGACATTTTGGAGTTTTATGTTCGTGTGCCGTCACGGTTTTATCCCTGAAGGATGATCAGCAATGCCTACAGAAGCGTCTAATGCTTTACTTAAATAAACAAGTATGCTCTATGGGGCTCGATTTCACGTGGCAACTGCCGTTCGCTGGGTTTGGTTTGAATAAACTAGTGGCCTACAGCTGCAGTCGCTGTTTCGAGAAACTTTTTCCAGTTAGCTTTTCCCATGTTTATTTGTGCACTCGATGGGAATATACAGCGTGAATTTATACTGTTGTGTACCTGGATGTTCCATTTTATTTAGTTCCAAATCATGATAGTTCTTTTTTAGGGATTGAATTGCAGGAAATAACGCCTGGTGGATACATACTCCATACAAATTGTTGATCTGTCATAAGTTCTAGATGGATGTTATTGGAAAAGTAGTGAATCCAATTTACTTTTCTTCCCAATCAATTTATTGTCTTCTCTCAGTGTGCAAATTCCCTAAAGGTTTTTACAATCTGTGCCTTCGCTCGCGAACGCTCTCAACCAAATTGTATTATTTTGCATTTATTTTTGACAAAGCATACTTCAAAATGGAGTTGGTGGTTTTTTCTTTTAATTTTAATTAGTATACTTAAATTTTTATTCCTTTGTGCTTGTAGACGTCTTCACTGTCTAGCTTCTGTCCTGGTAGAAGGAAGTCGTTGGTTTTGTTTTGTCTGTGTCTACCTTTCAGGTGTTTACCGGAACAACGTTGTAGTCATTTTGTTTAACTTCTTCTTCTTTTTTAACCGTCTCAAAAGGAATTTTATCAATTGTGGTTTCTTTTTCTGAAATGGTGATAGGACTTCGATCTTTTATACGTAAAGGGTGAACTATGCACCCATGAGAGGTACATCGTACTTTTAATATACTTTGGGGTTAACGTTACAATGATAATAATTATAATATATTTTCTTAGATAAGGACACTATTGATGGTATAGTTATTCATTGTACGCATAAACTATAAGGCAATGGTTGCACTAGTCAGGATAAATCAGGGTTATCCTTATACAAAAGAAATATTTTAAAACAATAGGTTCAAAGTTTTAACAGCCTTTGTCTGGATCTATATCAGGAATTGATAATCTGAATCATTAATATAATATTTTATTCAATACTATTTATTCAAGCCACAATCCATACCGCATCCACTTCAAACATAATAGAGTTCTATTTCCTAATTTGAAAGCAATAATTCTCTAAAACCACTCTAATATGCAGGAATCTCCATTTATCTCGGAGACCATAAGTTTCCACGATTAATCACTGATCATGTGAATGGTACATTTCATAAAATAATCATGAACACGTTTCAACACAAAATTAGTTGTAAATCGCCACACTATCGCGACTCAATTACCAAAAACTCATTTTAAATGTCGTTTCGAGCGATTATTAATCGATTGGATCTAAATTTCGACCATCCGATTTGAATTGATTCTCGATTCCGTTAGCACAAGTGTTAAATATATTTTTATAATCTTTTACGTATATATCTTTTGGTTATTTATTATTTACATCAATTAAACCCTGTACGTGGGTAACATTAACATATTAATATGTTCCGAGACCGTAAATTACAGTCGGTTGAATTTGGTCGTCTGTTTTTAAATCGAGCTAGAAATTAAGGTTGATTCAATTAATAATTTTGACGTTGTATTTAGTCTCGGTTTTTTGTTCCTCTACCTTTTTTGGGTTAAGAAGATGTTTAAATAGATGATTGCTCTGAATTATTTTTGTTTGTGATTGTCAGGTACGATTAAACAAGTAAAGGCATAATTATTGATTAATGTTTGTGATTAATATTTATCGTATTCTTACACTTCACACAATAAATTATTATGTATTATTGTATTTATATGTATTTATTGAGTTATTACATTTTTAATTATTTCGTTTCCGAATACCTGACTTTCTTTTTTCCTACCTTTGAGATCTTTTAATTTTCAGATTAAGTTGTAATAAAGCAGCAAACATAATATAAATAACGTTTTACTTAGAAATTACCCAGCATAATCAATTGATCATCCTCCATAATTGGGAGGTACCTACTAGACTAATAACACTATATAGGACAATATCTTCTCTCTTCGCTGCATCAATGCAAAATTATTGAACAACCTTTTCCAATACACTATAAATCTCATTTTTTCTTGAAGCTCAACCGTGAAAACGCTTATTTGGTCCAACAATAACCTAACCCTTAAACTCGCACTCCTTGGCTGTCCGAGCCAAAATAACTTGGTACAAAGCCGCCGACGGGTTAAGTTCCCCGAAACGCTCTTACAATTTGTCCTGCTCGTTCGCTTGATATCTAAATTAGTAAGCTCTACCCTTTTTGGTTAGTTTTTGATGTCTCAATTAATGATGTGTAATCTCAAAAGTCTTATTCGCTGATGCTTCGTTTCAACGTGAAATGGACTGCGGCTGCAGATGCTTGCTTTGGATGGGTTAGCATGTGATGTGTTTATTAATTCAATGTGATTCTGACTAGTTTTATTATTAGCTAAGTACGTCGCTGCTTTAGCGTCTAGGGATTATAAATCTAGATTGTTTGAAGGTAGATCGTAAAATTTTCTTGTGCGAGTAAAAAGAATTTCAAATTTTTACGTCTCAAAGCGTTGAGTAATGATTATGTCTCGGAGAATCAACGTCACAGTAATTACGTTCCAGACAATTTCAGGGCCCATCTGGATCAGCTTTTCAGATTTTGTTTTAATGGTATGACGTTTTTCATCATGCTTTATAATGATAGCGCAGCTAAATACTAATTTGCACTTTCATATTTATCTAAAAACAGTATAGTTCATATTGTCATGTTAATAGAGGCTGGACCTCATGGGACATAATTTAAAACTGAATTACATTTGTCTACTACAGCCTGGAAATTATGACCAATGACTCTTTCACTAGTTATTCCAATTACTATCACAAGACCCAGCGAGGCGGTCACGGAAAATGTTGACAAATTTCATCCAGGCATACAAAACGAGATTATTTAAATAGTTTTTTCATCACATATACTAGTTTGTAGTGAGGAAACAACACAATTTTCCACCCCAGTACGTTTCAGCAAATTTTATGAACAAACAGAGCTGACCAAAACTTATTACCATACTGAATGTTATGCTGGCTCAGTGAAATGTCGCATACAATATAACCAGGATACACGCGACGCGGAAAATATGCGAATATTTAAATAAGACTAACTTTGTCGGAGTTCTTACTAAGTTTAAGGAAAGCTTCATATCAGGACCTAGAACATCATTCAAAACCTTTTTGCTGAAATAAAATCATTTATCATCTAGTCTTTCTCTTGGGTATTTATTGCATTTAGAGCTAGAAGTAGAAACTCTGTTATTTTTAGGTAAACTAAAACACTGGTATAAAGCGTGTGAGTAAAAGTTGAACACGTTAAATTTACGAAAATAGCTGATGTCAGTTGGGAATCGTAAATTTTATTTTATTTTGACTATTCTACGGAGATCTGTATAATCTATTCTAATATTATCATCATCATCATCATCATCTGGAAGACGTTCACTGTTAAACAAAGGCCTCCCCCTTCAGAGGGGGGCTAGGGGTTGCCATAATCCCCACGATTGGCAAGCGGCTTGGGAATCGCAGTATTGGTGGTCAAGTTACAGAAGACGCTGCTGCCCATCTTCTGGATTTTCCCTTAGTCGCCCTACGACACCCACGAAAGGAAAGGGGGTGGTCAATTCTAGGTCGGATACCACATGGCAATCTAATATTATAAAGGGGTTAAATTTGTTTGTTTGTATGTAGGTGGTAATCACCTGAACTATCCTTCCGATTTCCAAAATTCTTTCACCAATATTTAGAATGGACCTTCAAAGTGGACGGTTTAATCCCAGAAAAGACCCGAAAAGACAAAGGTCACTGGTGGAAGCTCGTCATAAAATAAAATTACTGCTGCACTTGTATCATGAGTAATTGTCGCCTCCTTCTTCTTATCGTATGGTTGATGAACAACCTGGTGTCAGTGTTTAAACTGCCTGTAGAACTCTGACATGGCTTTACACAACGTTAAAAAATCTCTCAGGTGTACCGATACACGTCAAGATGCTTTCCTGCACTGGTTTTAGAAACTGATAACTAATTTATAGTACGCACATGAATTGGAAAAGTCATTGGTGCGTGCCGGCGCTTAAATAAAAAATAGGTACATTAAAATAAATGTGAAGTCTTGCTCAGGATATCCAGAGAATCATTCTCACACTTTGTTACCGACAGAAATAAAATTTTCCACAATCACAACTTAAGTGTTTCTTATAAACCTATTAATTGTTGTATCTATATTAAACATTTCTATTTCACAATGTTAAGTTCTTCGTACACTTATCAATTCTTCCGTCTATGTCATTTCACAAAGAGTTATTGTTAATAATTCAATTAATGGTACTTGGCAATCGCAATAAAAGGTTTTATTCCATTCAATGAACGGCGGTATACACTTTTTGTGTCTCGAACGTGATTACGCATGAACGTGCTGATAATCTTAATCCTCGGTACAAATAACCGTTCCGCAGTAAAAATGAAATGTTTACTACTGGGTAAAGACTGTATGTATACATATTGTATGTTTCTGGTGTTGAGGCAATTAATCTATACTAATATTATAAAGCTGAAGAGTTTGTTTGGTTAAACGTGCTAATCTCAGGAACTGCTGGTTCGAATTAAAAAAATATTTTGTGTTAGATAGTCTATTTATCGAAGAAGTAGGCTACAAAACATTTGAAATCCACGTAGACGAAGTCGTGGGCGGAAGCTTATGCAAATAGTATAAAGTTAAAGTGTCAAAACTAAAATCTGCGATTTACTTATATAAGTATACATTTATCCGACATCCACTCAGGCGGAGCCACGGGCATCAGTTAGTAGAAACAGATTCCAGTTAATCAAATTCCACCCAATTCATATATCTAGACACTCCTTAAACAGCCCACATCAGACTAATTCACCGGAAAGACAATAATTAACGAATTCAAGGAATTATGAAATGCAAAAATTTAATACCATTACCAACACGACCTGATTGGCGCAGTGGCTAAGCGATTAGACTGCTGCGCTAAGGGTTGCGGGTTCGATTCCCGCACGGGGCAATAATTTGTGCGATCCACATCTGATTGTCCCGAGTCTGGGTGTTTGTGTATGTGATATTTCATGTTTGTGAAACCGCACCCACGATACAGGAGAAATTCCTAGTGTGGGGCGACGTTTATTTAAAAAAAAAAAAAAAAAAGAAAAAAAAAGACACACTTGCAATAAACCGTTTAGAATTCGCGTGACCAATAAATTCTGTTAAACCGGTAACTAAAGGATATTAGTATCTATTACAGAACCAGCCCCTTACCATGAACTGTAAAAGCACGACATTTTCCGTTGTAGAAGCGAGACGCCGCTACATGCAGTGTGGTACGGCGTCTTACTTCCACAGCGGAAAGTGTCCTGTTATAGGAGTTTATGGTAAGGGGGCTGATAGCCAGCTAGGTATAGGCAGCGTAAATCTTGATCAGTGACACGCACCTGTTAACTTCATGGTAATAGGAGAAATGTGGGTGTATACTGAAACTAAATAACGCTTCCTAGATGAAGGCAATTACGTACTTAAATATCACATTTAACTTTAAGATGCAATAGATGGAATGAAAGAAGAAACATATTTCTCTCAGTGACAAATTTGAACGGATAATTATGAAGTCGTCAATATAGTACGGTAGAGGCATAAATATTGTCAGTAGGTTAATTTATCTGAAATATACTGCGGAAGAACAGATTTCGAAATTGCTTTGTGCTGAATCAATATCGTCCATAATATCAATGTCAGACATTTGAAATATAACCAATATTGAAGCGATACGCATAATAATTTCCTTTTACTAGAACAGAAAAATATTGTGAGATAAACATTATGGCAGCCATTTAATGCATTATCAATATTTATGTTCATATTTTTCGCGGAAATACAAATAGGTATTCCAACGAAAATTTGGCAGCTGCAATTCCAACCAGCACATTAAGGTTTTTCTTTTATAAAATGTGTAATTATCGTCGTGTACGCGATTCAATTAACAACCGTTGCAGCTGTACTTTTAGCGTTTATCGATGTTCGAGTATTTGTACTAATTAAGCTTGTTTGTATTTTGTTCCCAGGGGTGTAGTGAAGGAAGAGAAAGGAATTGAGAATTGGCTACTGACTTTTATATTTAGGTAGGTATTAGAGCATGTCGCATGTAGGTACCTACTCTCCCTAATGGTGTAAATGTGTTGTATTAACTAGACATCAAAAGAAAAAGAAGGATTTGATTACCTTTTATATGAAAATATAAACATTATCAGTTAAAATGGATTTCAGAAGTCCACAGCTCGTAACCCAATAAATTAGGAAAAGATAAAACCTATGCGTTACAAAAAGAAAAATCGAGTAAGCTTTATTAAACCTAATATTCTATTGATAAAAAAAATCCTACGAGTAAAATCAAGATCCAAAACAAAATACATCGCACAATATAACGTCTTTATTCCACCATCTTTTACGACAGACAGGAGCTGTCATATAAAATGAGAACTCGATATTACAATCACCAGTAACACCGAGGTCCAATAAAATTGATACTAGTATTAAAACAAATAGATAACATATCCGAAGGCAACGTATGGCTTGAATGTAACGTGTCAGTTTATGAGGTGACTGCATTAATATAGTATATTAATCATTTAGAAGCAGCTAATAAAGGTGAGCCGGAAACGTCCATACAAAATATTTAGTTACAACTTGATTTCTTTTGGTGTTTATTTATAGTTTTGATGATTAGAAAGCTTTTAGTGAAGAAGAATTTGGAACTGCTCTGATATAGACTACGAACGATACATCAATTAGTTTAGAAAGGACAGGAAAATACTGATCAGAATTCACTAGAGTTTTCTAAAGTTGAAAAAATTGAGACTTGTTTTTGATTTTTGAAAATTTATATGAGTCTTATTTTTAAGAAAAATGTTGCAATAGAATGAAATTATATACAATTAACTATGACGTCATCCTTAAGACGTAAATACCAAAAAGGGCACTTGAAATTTGATGGGTGCGAGCAGCGATACGATAACTCAGTTGGCAGAGCTGCGTCACGGATCGGCAAAGGTCGCGGGATCGGATCCCGCTTGTGTCCACCATTTTTCAAATTTCCCTTATAAAATTGAATTGATGATGATGAAACTTGTGTAATATTTTATCAATAAAATACGGTCTCTTTTCTTAGCTTTGCTGTTGCCGATTATACAAAAAGACAAGCTAAGACTACATAAGCTGATGTAAATATAATTAAAACGATAAATATAGCTGCATACCTAATGATGTCGATTGCAGATATCAGTTTAAATACTTGTGTAAAACAATGAGTACTACACAACAAAAAAGAACAATAAAAAATATGATTACAATATAATATGACTCTTTAGAACCGCTTGAAGCAGAAATTAATGATGCCGCGATATCGGACAATGAATATTTATTTAGTATTTCGCCTTACTGATTATAAAATCGCATTCTTCGTTGACTTAACAAACAACATGAATTCGTGAGTGGTTTTTAAGCCAACAACTTTTGAAAAGAGTGTAAATTGCTTATAATGTAAAAAAATTTAATTATTAGTGTGCGGTGAATCTGCCTATTGTTAGATACAAGTTTATGGCTTTAGGACCCTGGTTAAGTTTCAAAACTTTTATCATGTAATTCATAACGTTATTTATGTTAGAATTCATATTACTAAAGGGAATGGAGCGAAACAATGCTCATATTTATAAAATTAAACCTAAGTATGTCTTGAAAATTAAGTGCTGGATACAAGACCCGACACGGGTGATATAAAAAATTAATAAAACTCCGCATACATGATAAAGACAACTGCGATTCTCACATAAATAAACTACGATCTCATCTTACAACGACTTGGCGACGTGTAAAATATTGTTATCGATAATAAAACTACAATAATTCAAAGAGCAGAACGACTTTATACTGAATCTTGTCACGTATTGAGAAATTTGAGAACAACATGTAAAATAATCTCGGCCGATATAAAATAAGATCGCTTTTATGAATAAATTATGGCAATGTAAAGTATGATAAACGATGGTAAGGATCGTAATGAAACGGCATGAGGTGTACAACCTACCACGCAAGTTTAAGGCTATGATTATGAATCTTATAGCGTAGTTAATAAAGTTGTTAATAAAGAAGGTTCTATGAATGATGATAGAACTTGCGTGGATGGATATACGCCTCACATCAAGCACAGCGGGTGGTTCCGACAAGTAAACTAGTATCTCGCAGTGAGGGTAACATAATAATCTAAGTATTAACGACCAAGATAACAAGACACTTATTAGTTGAGAAGGATAGAACAATGATTTTGTAGATAGAGGTCAAGATTAAAAAGTCGTTGCCATTAATACCTATGTTCATTGAACACTCACGACTCAAATGATGTTGTAACGAATAATTAAAGTTCTGACGTTTTAAGATCAGGTCATTCGGCTGGTGTAGAACCAGCTAGTTAGATACCAGCTGTTATTTTTAATTGAGTTATGAATTTTAATAAACTGATTACACTGAACTTTTAAGTACATGGTGTCTGATATGTTAAAGCGTGTTCTTGTCATTATTATTCTCAGTTAAGTTTATAGCTCCACTTACTTTTTACGTCGCACGTCGTATCGTTTTGCCTTTACCTTAAAAAACTAAAAGGCATCATTATAACAGTGATGGTATTTCAAATTAACTAGATAATATCTTTAAATGAAATGGAATAACCAGGATTAAAATAGGCACAAAAATGTGATGAAGCTTGAGACCGGCTCGGTGTGTTATTAAATTGCCATAAAGAACATGACTTGTACAGCGGCATTGTGGTATTAATTACACTTATAATAACTAGTTAATTTACATTTCGTATATTTTAAAACAATAAATCAACACGAGCGTGAACATTTCATTTATTTGAAACAGAATGTTCAATGATTAACTAGATTGTTTGATTAATATTGCTGATTTCAATTTTTATAAACTATCATTTTCAATGCATCATAAAAAAATAGATTCAAAAGATGATTTTAACAAAAGTTAGACAGATCCAAAAACAGATCTTATACAAAAAAAAATGAACTAGACGAAACAATTTAAAAAATAAATCCAACAGATATGATTTCATTTGAAAAACACGTAGAATTCCTGTCTTACAAAGCATGCAGGTATTATTATGAACATAATGCCGGAGGTTGGCGACAGGTGACAAAAACTGTTATGAATGCCGGACTGAACTCGGTTTTTGCGTCGAACCCGTCCTGAATGCACGGTCCACACTTAAGAATGCAGTAGCACTGAGCCGATGGGATGTAAGACGAGCGGCTGAGATTTGGCCAGAGGAGAAGCGTTTTGGGTTCATTAATTTTCTGGCTTATTAAGATCTGATCTGATCTGAGATATTTTTTAAGATCTTCAATTTTATACGAGAAAAGTTCTGAGATAGTCTTAATTATAATTGCAAAACTTAATTTCACCACCCCTTTCCTCCCGTGGGTGTCGTAAGAGGCGACTAAGGAAAAATCCAGAAGATGGGCAGCAGCGTCTTCTGTAACTTGGCCTTTGTTTAACAGTGGACGTCTTCCGGCTATTGATGATGATGATGATTTCATATTTTTACATGGTCTCTTTGCTCTTAAATAATATGGAGGAAATCTTAGTACTTACTCTGAATTACTTCTAAATTTGTTGTTGTTTCTTCCCGTTTAATATAAGTCTCATCTATCGCTCAGCCGTTGATTTCCTGGCTGTACCGTGGTGTAACGTTACATAACTGCGCTGTTACACTGACAACACTGTCGCCGCTACTGCCATCAGCTTTATCAACTGTATTTCCTAGTTCATTTTGAAAATCAATAACAAGATATACTTATTTATTACCGTTACTTATTTTATATGTTTTGAAATTGTCGGTATCCTAGGTATTAGATATTTATATCAAATATCTTGGGCCTACAACTAAGTCAAACGTCGTTGGTGTTGAAACCTGCGCTAAACTTATTCTATTATTCACGATATTAGTATACAGTGAATATTACAGTAAATAAATGTTTGTTATAGACTGCGGGGATTTTCAACTTTCAGATTAAACATTTAACTATGTAGATGTTTGCCCATTCTCGTTTTGTTAAAAGTTTAATGAAACTAGAATCATTCATATATTTTAGAATGACAATAGACGAAATCAGTGATAATGACGACGTTATAAAAATCTTCATTTCACGTTCTTATTAATGTCAAAATTCAAAATACTGCAAGTAATCATATTGTATTTAACAACACTATTATTTCCTGCATTAATCGTTTATGAATAAAGAACGTACATTAATCTTGTAAGCAAACATCCAATAAGATGATTATCTCAAATCATCGGGCCAGTATCTCTGTATGAGATCTGATTGTACACACAATATGCTTAATTGCATCGTGCGGTGTAAGCTGGATGGTAATCGGATGTTCGGGTTAATATAAAAATATTTTTATGCACATGTGGGCTTTGAACACGTTGTATCTGTGTTTGTGTATGTTTTTATTAGGACTTTTACTTGTTATTTTAAATTTTCTCATTTCTGGTTTTCACGTACGTTCTACGTACGTGTACGGTTCACCAATTTATATCATGACTTTTTAAGGATAAAGCTAGCATGTCTTTCCTCAAGGTTTAAGATATCTTCAAAAAAATATTTAACAGTTTAGCTTTGAAAATGTATCTAATAGAGATAGACAAAACGACAGAAGTTAGTAATTGGTAGAAAACGATATTTAAATGTTTGATCCACCTATATCCGAGATTTGAAAATTGATTTTCAAGCACTGGGTGATCAAGTAATGACTGTGGACCATGCCTCGATGGTGATAGATATAACAAAATGGAACCCGTATTTTAGGAAGTCGCAATTAGCTCTTCAGCATCAAAATAAACCAACCCTTTGAAGTTGAGTGTTTACTATCCCATCAAAACGCACCCCTCGTTTACGACTGGTAGTCAAAATAAATTCTCACATATCACCAAAAACATTTTCAAAATCATCCACATTTGTTCCCAATTATATCGTTGATGTACACACTGTGAATCGTAAGGATGTCTGTCTGCCTGATAATTAATATCTCCTGAACGTTCTTTCAACACATGTGCGGGTAGGTTTACGGATTTATTGCATAACTTAGTTTTTTTGCTGCTCCTGTCGTCAATGATGTATTAGCTTCATATCCTTTGAAAGTTTTGCTAAATAGTTGATGATATTGGGACTTATTTTCTTTGGTGGGGAAAAAATTTGCTCGTCAACATGTTTTTGAAGGAATAGATTAATTTTGTGGATAGAGTACGCGTTTTATGTTATTACTTTTATATTTTAAGGTCATACGTTTTTAATGTTATAGGTTCAATTATCAATTTGATTATAGAGCAGACAGTGTTGCAAGATTTGTCAGTTCTGAGGTTTTAATTAATATTTATTTAAATAATAATAGGAGAGGAACAGCTCTATTTAAAAATTGTCCGCTGGTAAATTTGAAGTGATCAATTGTATTGTGGTTAAGTTATTCTTTTTTTTTTCATTCAAAAAACGCGATAGTATTCATGAAATAGATTTGAAAGCTCACTCGTTATGTAGTAGATAACAAGGGAAAAAAATGCTTGAAACTTGCAGAACCATTTTTATACGTCATTTACACACCAACTGACTTTAAAACAACGTAACAATCTTTAATCCTAACTTATTTAAACAAAACTGTAAAATGCCTTCCAACAAGGCGCCTGGCTTTAGATTGTATCTGATGAAGATGCCAGGATGGAACCATTCCGTCGAAGATACGAATAAGTAAGACTTCTAAGTGGTTATCAAGTGGCTCTAGAGTCTGTCGGCATTCATAGTGTCTGTGTTAATTATACAACAGCCTTTATCAGTAATTTTATGGGGATTGATAAGAGATTTACCCTCTTTGGAAGTGCTCTAATAGATTTGTCAGTGAATTACGCACCTATAACTTGTTCTTTTTAATCGATGAAGCTTAGAAAGAACATTAAAAGAAATTGTATATAGTTTTATAAATGGTTTTGCAAAAAATTTAAACAATCATTAAATGAGAACCTGCTCCTTTTTTGAAGTCGGTTAATAATTTATGCTCAAAGCTCTACATAAAGATCACGTAGACTCAAACGGAATTCCTTAAGGTCAAATGTCAAAGTAAATTCAAAAGGAATATATGCAAAGCTAACAATTAAATGAATATATTTTCCATTAACACTAAAATCAACCCTCTCTGCAACGAAATTCAACCCAAATGTCCATTTTTAATTACAAAAAGGCCCGCACATAATATCCTAACACAAACACAGACGGAAAGTAAACGTACCTTTTTTTAGGCCGGTGACACATCTAGCGTTATCAACGCGGCGTTAGGCCGCCGACACACTCGGCCAGATAATGGCCAACCCGGTCAATATTTGAAAACCCATCAGTGACAACAACGAAATGACTTCTTCACTTTACTAAGACAATTTCAAAGACAACATCTCGACAAAATAGAATTGAACTCTACCATGTTAATTATAAAGTTGAAATTTTAATAGAAGATGCTCATGAATGTGTGCGTGTTTGACAACTTGATCCATTAGGCATCGCTTTGAGTATTAAAAATAAAAAAGATGACGTTGGAAATGTCTCCGGTAATGATTTCGTTGGAGTATATATAATAGACATTTTTATGTAAGTAGCTTAAGTAGATACGTTCTTGAGAAATATTTTGTATAAGAGATCTTTCAAAGTAAAAGGCCACTCAAATGATGTGCTGTAAAATTTGACCTCAGTTTATGAGAATAGACAATAACTTTGCTATAGACAATCGTTTCAAAAGACTAGCGTTAAATGCCTCTATTTCTTTAGAATTTAAGTGTGTGAAAACGGTTTATTTTACGGCATTTAAAACGCCACTTAATCAATAAAAGAATGATATTTTAGATTAGGCTCTTTATTTTGTTTTTAATATGCCTTAAAATAATTTTAAGATTTATAAACAACTTGCATAACTTAAGAATAATAAAGATAAGGATTGTTTTTAATTTTAACTAGCTTTGTATGTAAGAAACTACACCTAATCATACCTTAGATATTAATTAACAACGTAGGTATTATGAACTAGTATAATTATCTTCTGATGATCTAGGATGAGTTATCTGCGAGAAAAAGCATCAAAACTACTTGTAAAGTTTTAGACACAAATTAAGACATTTTTTAGGTAAACATGGAATATTTAATTTGATAAAAACAATTTCGGAAAAGTACTTGACTGGAATCCAAAATCTTTCATTGAAACTTGTAAAATTGGGAAGAATACAAATTGTAGACAACAGACTTCTACGTTCCGAAACTTGAAAGCACAATAAATTCCCAAACAAAACAGACGTAGAGTAAATAAAGATTAAAGTATTTAATCAGTTTGTTCTCGTTGTTTTAAAAGTTTCGACATGACTTATATCTTTTGAACTTTTGGTTAAATTAACGGTACGAGAAATAAGGGGAATTTAAGAAAGGGAGACAAATTGAGGTCCAACTTAGCCTACAAATAACAGCTAATATTTTCTATTCTGATTTGAAAGTGGAGGACAATATTTTAGTTGGTGTAAGTTTAAAATAAATGAAGACCTGATTGACGCAGTGGGGACTGCTGTATGCTGCCAGGGGTTTCTGGTTCAATTTCTGCACGGACCAAAAAAAAACTGCGATCTTCAGATGTTTGTCTCGACTATGGGTGCTTTTGTATGTGATATTTCATGTTTTTAAAACGCAACTGCAATACAAGAGAATTTCCTAGTGTGGGCGAGATTATTTAAAAACAATTGAAGATGTGTAAATCAAAATTAGAAGTCTTATTATAATTTTAAAAGCAATTTATCTATCAGAATAAAATGAAAATGATATTTTAAATTATATTATATGTATTAAACTTACTGAAGTACTTTAAGGTGAATACAACCTCGAACTTACCTGTAAAAACAAAGTTGAAAATGACATTAAACAGAACAATTACAAAAGAAAACATCAACTCCTATCGGTACATTAAAAATTGACAGTGCATTAGTATTTATAGGATTTTAAGCGTAGGTGTGTGATCAAAGGGAACGTTATGCGTTTCTTATACGAAGATAGTGACGTTATAGACGCCTATACTATACGGTCAAAGATTACAATTTTATTTACTACTCAAAAACGTTTGATAATCTATGTCTTAATTAACTAAGCGAGAGGCAACCCTGTACCATGAAAACATACGTTCCACCTTTGAATTTAACGAAGTTGAATCTAACATTGGAATTGTAACTGTATTTGTAAAAGCTTTAGGTGTAGTTTTGAATGGAGGCATGAACGAAGATAAATTGTGATCAACTATCATTTAAAGTTCGTTAGTAGCGGCCCCTTTACATGTGTTGCGCCGGCAACCAATATCCATTTGCTCCGGGCTGATTTGATTAGAGCTTATTTTTATAAATAACACTACATGCTTTATTTTGATACATGTTAAATTAAAATTCTTTCATAAAGCATTCTCCGATTCAACGGATAATACGATCGTAAAATTGACATTAAATCTTTAAAGGAAAAGATAAATTTTATTTTAATAAGTTCCTTTATCTGAGACGATCGGGCCCATAAATTCGATGGAGATCTCTCCAATTCAAAATTTAATACTGAACGATAAAACAAACAGACTGACAAAGTACTGTAGTTGTAATCCTTAAGGAAATTTATTAAGAGGAATTCGAATCAATCACAAAACGTAATCCTGGCTGGTCGTAAACAATTTGTGGGTACTGGTCGCAGTGCAAGCGGGTGAGAAAGATTTATTTATTTATTTAAGGACAACCAACAAAGCATACACCAAAAATACATGTATAAGGAGTCATGTTGAATAAATAATAATAATAACAGCCTATAACTGTCCCACTGCAAGGCAAAGGCCTCTTCTCGTACAGAGAAGGATTGAGCACTGATCACCACGCTAGCTCACTGCGGGTTGGCGATATCAGATAATTAAATCCAGGTTTCCTTACGATGTTTTCCGTCACCGTCAGTCAGTGGTGTCTTAGAATATCTAAGAAAGTATTTATGACATTGAAAAAGTCACATTGATACTTGCCTGGGTTTGAACCTGCAACCTCGTGCATAGAAATCTGGTATGTCAACCACTAGGCTAGTTGAATATAACATTTTATAGTGTAGCCTTAATTAAAGGCTGCCACGGCATGCATTAAACATAGGAGAATGAAAAATTCAGTTACAAAACAGGTCTCACCCATTCAGAACTATCTAAGTAAGTGAAGCTGCTTCATTCATTTGTTTCCATGTCTATTAGCCGCATTTATATACTAATTGGTGCACAAATACAAATACAGCCAATCGTAACAAGATTATGCATTCGTGAAGCCGTTTCGTACATTCTTAAAGTAACTAGTATATAGATTATGAAGTATTTATTAACTATATATACCGGTTTTTACTCACGTCAATATTTGGAAATGCCCGACTAGTTTCGGACTCTAATGGAGCCCTTACTCATGAGCAGGTGAAGCGGTGGGGTCGCGAGCCATACTGTTCTAGTCGGACATTACCGAATAATCGAATATTGACGTGAGTAAAAACCGGTATATATAGTGAATAGCACGAAAGTTATTATAGTAAATTTGTGAAGTATTTTTTGTTTAATTCTTATTTAATTAAATATCTATGAGTAGACTCGGTTATGCTAGTGTGACTTTATGTAAGCAGTTTGAAAGACTTAGAAAACTAACCACTGTTTTGCTAACGAAAAGATGAGGGAAATGAAATGTTATTTGAAAAAAAAATATAAATGCTAGATATCAAAACAGTATTGACAAGAAACAAAATATCGTCAACATAGTTAAGCTTCTGTATTCTGTTTTCTCCCAAAAGCTTAAAGAGGAAAAATATACTAAAATTTATCCAAAAAATCGGTTCACGGACGACATTTTTGGGTAACGATATCGGGTATTTTAAAATGGTCAGTATTCCGCTCTCACTGAAGCCTCAGTCCAAACGGAGAAACTTCACGGGCTGCCACCTCGTTTATTACTAAAAGCGATGAACAATAACGTTTCGGATAAAGTGCATTATAGTGAGTGGTAAATAGTTCTTAGTATTTATTACCGTCCTTCACATGTTCAATAAAACTTGCTTTAGACGCTCGTAGCTACGTGGCTACTACGCAGATTTGTCGATCTGCGAGGTTAAGCCGTGCTTGCCGCGGTCAGTCTTGTGATGGGTGACCGTTTTCACATTTCGAAACCCCTCCGTGCTTCGGAGGGCACTGCTATATTAGGATCTATAACAACGTAACATTTTCATAATAACTAGTTAGGTAGTCTATCTATGTATTGAGAATTTTTCATCTCCAAATTAAATTTCAGTGTCGTTTCAGCCATTACGTTGTGATGAAGGCAACTCAACGAACAGAAAAAATTACTTTTGCATTAATTTATAAATAGCAGGTATGTATATAGATACCAATTTCTAAAATAACGATAAAATGGAAACACATAAATGCAATATTCATTACCTAGGTACTATTATAAGTCACAAAACGTTAATCTCACGGATATCAAAGCTCACTTTATAAATATTTCACAATACACTCATACATTATATTTCTATGCGCAAGCGCATAAGTGTTCGTTAGTGTTTGACAGTTACGTTTAAGTTGTTGACGTTGATGCATGGTGTTGACGAAACTGTGATTCCGTTACTAAATGTGAAATGCATTTATTATTGAACGTGTATGAGAAATTTCTAGGCATCTTTAAGCTTGTTACTAGAAGCAAACATTTAAAAACAACCATCTATTTTTATTTTTTAAAGTCGCCCCACACTTGGCATTTTTCCTGTATCGTGGGAGCGTTTCACAAACATGAAATATCCAGACTCGAGACAAACATCTGCGAGTTACACAAATGTTTGTCCTGTACGGGTTTCGAACCCGCAACTCTTATTAGTCCAATCGCTTAGCCACTGCCCCAATCAGGTCGTCAATTTTGTTTTTAGTTTCAAAATTTCAGTTTAAGTAAATCCATAAAGAAGTAATTTTATTTTCATTATTTTTATAGAAATATCATTCTTCAATCATACAAATTGGTAGCAATTTTTTCGTACTAACTTTTATCAAATGTTTGGTTGCAAAAGATGACCAAAGCGTAAAATATCATAATGAATTACAGTCATAGTAGTCTTCCTACTATGACTGTAATTTCCACGAAAAGACCACGAATTTCCACGCTCTACAATCGTATTATTTTGAAATAATTTGACCTTATTTTCAAAACAGGTCAGGGTAACCTTCAAAGGCCTGATTATATGAATAACTAATATTTCATGTCAAAGAGACAGATTTCCAAAGTACGATTCGAAAATGCAAGTCTCATTAATCATTTAATATCAGAGATATAATTATTAATACTGTAATGAAAAGGACAAAGATTACATAGACAGCGTTATTTATGTAGAATTGTTAACCTTATTCAATAACAATGATGGGAACTCAAACCAGGTGATGAAGGATGTGCCGTGTGGTATCCGCCCTAGAATTGACCACCCCCTTTCCTCCCGTAGCTGTCGTAAGAGGCGACTAAGGGAAAAATCCAGAAGATGGGCAGCAGCGTCTTCTGTTACTTGACAACCAACACTGCGATCCCCAAGCCGCTTGCCAAGCATGGGGATTATGGCAACCCTCCTATTTAAGGAGGAGGCCTTTGTCCAACAGTGGACGTCTTCCAGCTGATGATGATGAAAGCTCAAACGAAGCAGGTACTAATGATGAAATTTTAATTTACATACCAGTACTTGACTGGGATTATGAGAAGCGTTATGCCAAGCGGTGATGTCGAGGTCAGTAAGTTAGTTTTTACCTTACTTACCTTACTTACAAAATGTTTTAAGTTCTTTTTAGACAAGAAGATATACTATTGTTCACTACACAACGTCCATAAGTATGTTACCCTTTAGCAGCACTAGTATTAATTAAATACATTCGACTAAATACATTCTAATGTCTGAGCATATTTGCATACTAAATTACCAGCAAACTGAAAAAAATTACGATAGTAAGGAATACTTGTAAAGACATAACATTATCTTGTTAAATTCTTGTGCCAGTAAACTATAATAAAATAAAAACGATAAAAAATAAACACGAAGTTTATAGATAAGGAATGACATCCGACTCACGACTGTCTAGGAATCCGCTCCATCAGAACTGACTAGAACATGACAAGTAATACGGTTCATATAACCAGTTAACTTAACCTTTAGTTAAACTGCTTTGTTTTTTACTAAAGAATATAGTCCGAAAATGAAGGTTAGAAAGTGCTGTAAAAAAAGGATGTTTTAAGTGCCAATTTAAGGCAATAGCGCCTTTAATACTAAGATTAATTTTATTCAAATCAATTCATATGTTTTTATGATTAATCGACAGATGGGAAGATTTTCTTTATTTTACGTACAAATATATCCAAACGAATAATAAAAACCTACACTGTACAAATAGCCATGCTTATTTAACTTATGGGAAGTATAAAAAATGCACGTTACAAGTTACTTTCCGTCCATCAGTATAGACCAAAGAAGAAGAGGTTTTAAGGCATTCGTATAATAAAGAAATGTACAAAATTAAAATCTTCAAGAATTTCAATTAAATAAATTTTAAAATGCCTTTATAGTCTGTAATAAGACCCTCTGTTACAACATAAAACGTTTTCCATTCTAAAGATAAATTTCACAAAGGAAATCAATTCTTAGATTTATTAAATTCAATCTTGTTAGTAATAGCCGAGTTATTTTAATTACTATCTTCTTGGATATTACAAATCTTATTTAAATTGTCAAGCCTTTATTGCGATACCGTTCGAAAAGGGTTGATTTTCTTAATTTTAATAAACTTCAGTTTTATTTACAACTTATTGTTAATATCAACAAAGTGTATGACCTTGTTTGGCGACAATGGATTCAGATATCCATATGGATTAAGTACGATACGAGAAATGATGAAGTTAAAGACTAAGAAAGCAGGTTTGGATATAATTAGTTCGTAGAATAGAAATTCTATTCCAAATAGTAAAGTTAATAATGTGTATTCTTATAGGTGAGGATATCAACAGTGGTACACATTCTAACTTCCATGATATAAAAGAGTTACCTTCACACTAAACACCAAAATAACAAGCGGTAACATAAAGTCAAAAACAGCATCCAAAAACTCCACAAAATATTTATCGCTTCTATCAATATCAACAAAACAAGAAATTGAGACATTTGATCGATCGACAGATAGGCCATTAGAAAAATTGCTCGTTCCATTTCTGACGGTCGTTAAAAAGGAAAAAAGAATAAGCGATACGGAGGAGCAACAAAATGAAGAAATTAACCGGGAATCGGTAAAACAGACTTGAGATAACTTAATCGTGGGCTTGAAACCGGTTCTTTGGGGTCAAGTCGGGCTGTTTGTAATGAACCATGGTGATTGTTTTTGATGCGAGTATCATAAAACACGCTTGTTCCTTTGTGATTTTTCTGTCAGTATTTTTGGTGGGAATTTTTATTAATTTATTGAGCGTTGTGAATTTATTGTTGGTATTGTTTTAATACTTGATTTATAGCAATATTCAGAACAAATATGGTTTCTAATTAAAAAAAATATTTGTAAATATCGTCTAAAGTCAATATATGTATATTTAGACCAGAAGAAATCAAAGATTCGTCAAAAACATGAACATTGTCAAAACTTTTCCCGATCAAAAACATACCAGATTTATCTTCGGTATGACAACATTACTTGCACACAAAAATCCACTCCATATCGGAGTAGAAAGCCAAACTTCGCCAATCGAGTCATCAAAAAAGATTTTAAGGCAAGTACATACAAATCAATTTAGGCTGTCCCATTAAACTTCGCTCAAGCCAAAAAGGACAGGATAAAACTCATATTTATTATCCATAATATGTAAAAACCAAAATTTATTGTAAGGCTCACGAGTCAAGATTTTATCGGCCAAGTCAAGGTGAAGCAAAGTACGTCTGAAGTACACATAAGAACGTGAGCCGACTAATGGATTAGCATCAAATGATTTTTGAGACTTTCACTTAAAGATCTTGAATTATGTATGTCAAAATTGGTTTCTTGAAAATGTTTGGGACTTGGGGTAATCGGTTACGTGTGCTAGATTGTTTGATGGATATAAAATAGTAATGGTACAAACTGATTGAATCATACCATTTTGTATATCGTTTCGTGTGTTGATGTCGTGGTGGCCTAGTGGTTGACATACCGGATTTCTATGCACGAGGTTGCAGGTTCAAACCCAGGCAAGTATCAATGTGACTTTTTCAATGTCATAAATACTTTCTTAGATATTCTATTATTTTCGTGTGTTTAAGGACCATTGAATACAAATATAGTGAAGCCAATGTTAGTAACATTTATTATTTTAAATACAATTAACACCATTCTACTATCAAAGTGACATGATTGAAATCATTCTTTCCATTTATTACTGGCTGGTTAAGTTCAATAAAACAAAGACAAAGGTTATTCTAATTTATCACATTTATTATATTACAAAATGACCAATCTTCATAACAAAAGTAAATTTCAAAACATCACAAATTCACAATGTCACATTGATCATACAGATTCGTAGATAATACTATAATTCAACAAAACATAAAACTGACACCTCTCATCACAATTCAAAGGAGTCTAGGCGTGATGACGTGATATACGAGTGGTATGCATTCAATATCCTAAAAACATTAGTCTAAGGTGCAAAATTATACATTTTCCATGAATTATGTTGTCTAGCAACAGCGATAAGTCGGCAGCGTGCTCTCACAGCGATATTGGGTCGCCTCTTACTCACACTGGATCACGAGCTGCGTTTGGTGCAAGGTATAACATTGTTTCTTTCTACCATATTGTCCACCAATATGGTAAAAAGAAACAATGTTAAACATTCAGGTGCTTCAAAAAACTGTCATGAAAATCGTCGTAATGACTGTGAAAATTTTACGAACGATTAAATTTGTAATAGCCTATTTTAAATGTTAGTTTGATGACTTTAAAGCTGATGATGGTAATTTTTGTAGATACAATCTGCAAAAGGTGATACAATAAATTGGTCCTTTTGTTTGATCTAGGTAACAACCGAAATTCATTTTCTAGCGTCATAATACAGGTGCATAATTTTGACATGTACGTTCTATATCTCAGGCTCATAAGTCAATTGTAGTTCTTTACTCAACAACATTCCAGTTCAAGTTGGCGCTCATCACTCACACCACACCAGGTTGAGACGAATTATTATTTTTATAGTCCGCGGTTCTAGATAGATTGCTCGTAATTTGAGGCTTTTACGAACCCGGCGTCGTCGGCGACTTTATTAAGTTCGAAATATGGATTCTGACTCGATCTGTAAAATCATTATTGATTCTCGATGTGATTTTTACGTCGTTATTGTGTATTTTTAGAAGACGAGTTCCGAACGGGTTGTTAGAAAATAATTAGGGGTAATGGCTTTCGAATAAATTGTTTTAAACGTTCTTGAGCTTACTCTAATTAGATAAGCTTTACTTGGGTCGTATTAGTAACCTACTTTATCGTTTGTTGAAGAATGATTAGCGGCTATCTTTTGAGGCCGATGCAATTTGTATGGGGTTGTAGTTGCAGTGCAACAAACTTTCTGGTATTTCGTGTGTCACATTTTGTTTATCGAGAGGTAATTTTATATCCGTAACCGTATCTGAAACATTAGAACTACAGCACGGTAACACAATTTTTTTTTTTTTTTTGCTTGACGTTTTGATCGAGTTGCATCGGCCGTGGTCGCAAGCAGACTGAGACTGCGGTGTCATGTCGCCGTATTTATTAAAAAAATTGTGTTCGCGTTCATTCCCGTGTTGTAGTTCTAATTATCATGGAACGCGATAGTTTAAAAGTTTTTATCTGAAACAGTTATAATACTATTACTATATCCATATCCAGATCTGAAATTTCATATCCATATTATCATCCTTGGCTCAAGGTAAACACTTATCTATTTTGAGCACTGATAGCCGAGTGGTATGACCGTTGGACTGCTAAGTCGAAGGTCGCAAGTTCAAACCCCAGCATGCACCAATGTCTTTTCGAATTAATGTGCGTACTATAAATTAGTTATCAATTGCTAAAAACGGTAAAGGAAAATACCGTGAGGAAACCGGCACACCAGAGAGATTTTTCAACAGTGTGTAAAGCCATGTCAGAGGCCTACAGGCGGTTTAAACGCTGACACCAGGTTGTTCATTAACTAAACGATAAGAAGGAAGACTACATACGTAACCCTTTTACATTACTTACCCTCTAGTACTCTAAAATCACTCATAAATCGACCGACTCCCATCTCAATTTATCTCAGAAGCTCGTGGTAGTCCTAACCTAATTAATAACCGTATAAAAGACCGATCACCGCGACACCATGACGCCTGCTTATCACCCTGTCACAAGTAGCATGTTAGTTGACTTATCATTTTGTAAATAAGGGTAGACAGGACATATTAACGCGAAGGATGTTATGAGTGGGCTGATACGAAGATTGATTGTGGGTTTTATCATTGTTTGGCAATGGCGACAGTTTGTCGTCTGTGGGTTGTTTATTTGTCTTGTTTGAATTATTGTTTATAATAATTGTTTTATCATCATCATAGAATGATATAGAATTTAAGTATTATTAGTAAATGATATAGAAGGCATAAATTGGGATCGGATTCATATGCACAGATATGCGATACGATATTCGTTTTTGGAAATTGAACAACTCGACTACCTACTTAGTTTAAGATTTTAATACTAACTTTTAAGCTATCGCGTTGCACGATGATGATGAAAACTACAACGGGAATTAACGCGAACATATTGCATCGGCCGTAGTCACAAGCAGTCTGCTTGCTGACCACGGCCGATGCAACTCGATCGAAACGTCAAGCTAAAATTTACAACTTGTGCTCGCGTTAATTCGTGTGGTAGTTTTAATTAAGTTTTTTAAGACAAAAACGCAAAATTATCAGAATCAACTATAATACAATGTTTATAGTAATTAAATGTCGATCGACGCTAAATTTAAAAATGTAACACCGACTAATGCATGACAAAATACAGATATCAATAAATACCAAATTCCTATTAAATCATTTGGCGGTAAGTATTAAAACTATTTAACCTTACCTAACCTTACCTCAGTAGTTACGGAAAAGTATTCAGAGACCTGTGCAGATAGATACCTGTGCTAAGTAATTAAGTCCTGTATTTATAGACCTTTAGTTCCAATGGATACGAGTTCTTACGATAATTACTGTTGAACGCGTTCAAAAGCTTTTAGTGGTGTTACTTAGAAATGTCGACGTTATTTTATAAGTTTTGTCCAATTTTACCAGACTGAAATGAGAAGAAGAATGGTAAAAACCTATGTTTTTATATTAGTAACTTGAATTTAATTTGATGAAATAATTTTTTTTTTATTTGATTTAATTTTGAGGGATGAGCTTGACTCCTATAAGGCCACACGGACAATTGCAGCTCACAACCGAGAGGAATGGAGGAAGGAAAGGGAGGCCTCTGCCCTGCAGTGGGACGACCATGGCTAAAATAATAGAAAATAATTAATGTAACTTGTGAAGAGCCTTGCGTGAAAAATGCGTAGATGCAAGCATTAACCATTTTGCTAGTAACATCAATAAAATTGAAAACCGCTGTTAACAAAAAATTAATTTAACTCATAGCGTATGTACGCTTTAATAAAAGAGTATCGTACATACATACATGTATAAAGTCACGCCTATTTCCACGAGGGGTAGGCAAAGACCACGGATTTCCATTTAAGAGTATCGTCATATTTGTTATCACTAAAACATATATACTAATGTTAGTACAACTGAAACAACAATTCCATTACACACTCAAACGTGTAATCTTTAAACTATACGGTCACACGCCAAAGTAAACACGAAATTGTCTCACAACTCCATCTGAAAGTAAACGACAGTTGTCACGCACTTAACAGAAATAAAGAGCTCGGATAACGCGCGAATTACCCATTTCGTCGTCCCGAGAGCCACGATAAAAAATATCGATGTAAATTTTCACATCCCTAGACGCTATTTAGACTCTAATTTTCATGTCGAATGAAACAAAAATGCTAAATGCTGTCATGCCTTCCTTGTGACGTGGGAATTGAATTAACAGATAATTTAGCAGTACTTAAAAATATTTTGGGGTAGGCGATTAAAACTACTTTCTGTAGTATTGCAAAGAATTCTATAATTGGTAATAAAATAAAGGTGATCGAGAAGGAAAATGATTAAAAATCATGTCTTACGTTCAACACACGTATTTTATATGATAAAATTATAGTCTAAGGATAAAATTATACTGTTTATAGCAAGTCTAAAGAATCACATTTCTAATTGAAGAACAATATGCATTTCTATTAATATAAAATCAATTTAAATCTAAATTAGCTTTAATCGCATATTAACATTACGGTTGACGGCAGCCATTTTAAATTGAATGTTTATAGTTTGGTTAACCGCCATTTTCATTTGTCTCCCAAAAGAGTAAATAGTAGGTTTTATTTGCGATAATGCAGTAATTGTTTTGTCCAATGATTGGTTAATAAACGAAATAAACAATCAGTGTAAATAAATTTATTTGTAAGCTCCCAATATATTGTTCAGCTTACTTTAAAATTTAAATTGCATTATTTATGTATTCTGGATCAATTTGTACATTACCAGTAGTAATTTTTCCTACCTTCATTGAGCAAGCGATTAGAGGCGACAAACCTAGTGAAGGAACTGTGAAAGGCAGTAGAGCCGTCACTTAGAACCTATTAAGAATGATATAAGATAAACGGCAAAATGTTTAATTGAGAATTCAAAATGAGGAATTTTTTTCGTAGGCGAAAAAATTATCACCCGTTCGGGGATTCTAGGCGGAATTTTATGTGACAAAATATTATACAACTAAGATTAAAAGGTACTATTTCCAAAACATCAATGATTTATCATTGGCTTCGGCATCTGCTGAGTTTAAGTACAGAAAACTATAAATACAGTAAATGGGGCCCATGATGTCACATTATTATTTGATCAGCTTGCAGCGCAGCCGTTCAAATATTGATGGTTGGGTTTCATTAAAATGGACCCAAACACCCGGGGACCTGTGTTGGGGACATAAAATCATTTATTTCGTTAATCCTTTTTTGAAATGTACAGTTGGATTTGTAGATATTATTTGATGCGATAGAGACCGGCATTAATTTATTTAAAATCACGTTCTATTAGACTACGGTGCTGATAATCAAAAGTAAAGATTTTATTTACATCATCTTCTTAGGTTACAATGTAAGGCTAGTCTATTCGATAATAATATTACTTACAAATTTCATGGTCTGCAGATTAACTACGCAAAACAGATAGGTTTCTTCTTTTTTTTTCTTCTTCTTTTAAAAAAAAACATCGCCCCACACTAGGAATTTCTCCTGTATTGTGGGTGCGTTTCACAAACATGAAATATCACATACACAAACACCCAGACTCGGGACAATCAAATGTGGATCGCACAAATTTGTGCCATATGCGGGAATCGAACCCGCAACCCTTAGCGCAGCAGTCTCATCTCTTAGCCACTGCACCAATCAGGTCGTCTAAATCGCAGATAGGTATCTTCAACTAAGAAGGCTTTCATCGCCACGTTATCTACCTACTCAAAAAACTAACAGTTTCCTCGAGTGAGGTTTGAATTCCGTCAATCCTGCCCTTCGTAGTTGGCTCTGACCTTTCCTTAAGTATTCCATTCCATCTGATTGAACACCAAGGGTTTCTATTCACAGTCTTATCCGATTCACCATCAGTTGAAAACGGCTCCTCTTGACTTTTATTTGATAAACGGTTTAACCCTATCTCTAAACAGTTTTTCGCTATTTTAGAATATATATCGTACGTTTAGATTGTATTTGAAGGAAAGTGTTTTTTTCTTTTAACATGTAAATGACTGAAATCTATTTTTTATTTCTCAGAATTTGTATGGTGCCTATTTAGTGTCTCAATGCTGCTATGCTTTGGGCTTTTAAATCCTCTTGCTTTATTATTCTATCTTTGGCCAGCGCTGGCCAGTGTTTTGTATTGTATTGACTGTATTTATATATATTGATGGTATATTTCATTACGATAAACCTTAGCCACCGAGTTCAGAAGTAAATAATAAAATCTACATCCTACTTCGCAAATTTACACCATTTCTCTCTAAAACATCTATTTTTATCTGAGAGTCCAAATCTCCAGCTCTATTTACCAATTGTCAGTTTGAAACAACAAACTGTTCGGATTCGTTTATTTTCATTTCAACAATATTTACCGAAAATAGCTACTATGTAACTATGCATTGCAAACAATCTCATCTTACCTGCGTTTGTGACCAGAAATAGATCATGCATCAATGTGTCAGCGATTGAGTAGGGACCCGTGGTAAAAAATGACGTTCTCTCCGCCTTGACAATTTGCTCCGGACAAATATGACATATAGAAGCAATCCACATTGTATGATTCCACGTGGTTAACTTAAGAGTTATATAGTTTGTCCAGAATGAAGGTTCTTTCTTCTTTATACTGTTTCTTTTGCTGATATTTAACTGACTTTTGAAAAAGAGGAATATTTTTCAGAGGTCTCGTTTTAAGTTGGTAAAAATCTGATGAAGGCCTTCAGAGGATAGACAATGTAACTAATAAATTGCAACAATGTCCCCGCAAAAAAGGTACTGAGTATTTATTTGATCGTTGGTAATCCATTATTTGACAGGTCTCTCCCAAGTTGCGTCATAATACCCGGTCCTCCGCCTTCAAGACTGTCTTCTTTTTCAGGTCGTCGATTACAGCACTGATAGCTGAGTGGTATAACCATTGGACTACCAAGTCAAATGTCGCAAGTTTTCAAACCCCGGCACGCACCAATGACTTTTCGAATTCATGTGCGTACTATACAGTAGTTACCAGTTGCTAAAAACGGTGATGGAAAACATCGTGAGGAAACCGGCACACCTAAGAGATTTTTCAACGGTGTGTAAAACCATGTCAGAGGCCTACAGGCGGTTTAAACTCTGACACCAGGTTGTTCATCAGCTATACGATAAGAAGAAGGTCGTCGGTCTATCTGGTTGGGGGGGCGTCCTACACCTCGTACACATTAATCGTATCTTTGCAATCAAAATAATACAAGTCGTCCCTGACACACAAGTCTGTACACTACTCTAGCAAAATGTAGGTATGAAATAGCCCCTGCCTATACTTTTTGGAAAAAAACAACCGTTATGTGCTAGGTACAAGTAACAAAATTATAAGAAACTTGGGATAAAATACTTGACAGGATGTACGATCTTACAGATAATATATGTATTTTGAACAATACTGCTCTACTTGGCACATGTTCAATTGTTTATCTATCCAGACACTGAAACTAGAGATTCTATTCTAATTTATAGTGTCAATTTAAATTAAGCACCAGTAAAAGACGGGTTATAAATTCTATTAGTTTCTTAAGAAACTGCTATTTGTGAAAACAAGATCGAATTACTGAGTCAGGAGTTGTATTCTGTTTAAATATTTTATAGGACTTTGTTAATCCTAAACTTACCAAGTAAATACAAGCTTTTAATAGCACCAGCGGAAAATCTGAATATTTAAAGATTATTATCCATTGCTTTGTGAATAGACTACGTAATAAGTTTGATACAGTTCTATATCATTAAGTAATGTCAAGACTTTGGATTCCCATTTGCGATTCTAATAATTTATATATCAGTTACACTAATTTTTAGGAAACAGACGCAAAAAAAATAACGTCACGTTGCTATAAATTTTTATTTTCTAAAATCTCTTTCTGCCAAAGTTTAAAATTGAATTATCATGGATCAGAATGCATCAATTTGATTGCCATTTTTTGAGCTGATCCAACAGAATATTATAAATTGGGTATAATATCACATAATATTATAGATTTCCATAAACCGTAACACCAATATCATTCAGAAATCACCTCATCTCATTAAGGAAAACTCAAAGCAATGACAATAAAATACACTTTGGTCTATTTTGGTGCTCAACGTTAGAATAATTCCCGTCTCTCGTGCGAACCAGTGATCAATGTACTAAATAAGTAAATTGGTTAATTCGCAATTCTTGTTAAGAAACGGACGCCTAATTGGCTTTGTTTAGCTGAGCAATTTGACTTAAAAGCTGCTTTAATTGAAAATGTTTTGATTATTGATTCTCTAATTATTGGTGTGGTTTGTTTGATTTTGTGGAGTGGCGTGAGACTATTATGAGGGAAAGTGGCGTTAGCCTGTTTTGCTATATTTTTGGAGACGTTGAGAAATTTGACGGCTTGATTGACGCAATATTTAATTGTACCAAAATTATTCGTTTTAAGCATTTGATTAATTAATTGCATTTGATTGAAAGATTTTGATTGATTTGACTAATTCATAAAGGTATAGTTGTAGGACTTTCCTGGTAGTGTCAAAAAAACGGTAGCTTAGTTGGTGACCTGCGCAAAAGTTGCGGGTTTGAATGGCCGCTTGCGGCCATCATTTGTCAAAGCTTTATTAATTTGAGTGTAAGTTTTATCCTCAAAGTACTGAATGCTTATGGGACAACAGATTGTATCTATCTGATAGATGAAGTATGATGTCTATTTGCGTAAGCAGTAAAATAGTGCATCATAAGCAAAAGTCTGTGCAAAGTAATGATAATCATCTAGTTAGAATGGAAACCAAACCCACCTCAGATCACTAGGATAACAAGAAAATATTTCTCCATTTCACAATGTTTATGAAGTCTCTTTTATATTTTAATATAACCAAAATAACGTAATATAATACAATATAAATACATAACAAAAAAACTCATTTAAAGCAAGAAGATACTTTTATAAAATCTTTTTGCTCTTATCTCAAACCTTAACAAGACGGGAGCCATTAAAAGCGTCTATTATGAAACCACTTGAAATGAATAGAAAATATCTTCAATAATAAATCATATTTAAATAGGTATGTACTGGTTACTTCAAGTAGCTTGCAGGTGGCCGACTGTGACTTCTAAGCGGCATCTTTCTCTTTATAGTTGAAGATTTTTAATTTAATAATTTGAAGCAAGTTTTTTTGGCTCTGGCGGTTATGTCCAAAAATATCTTAAGATTTTTTCGGACGGTTTGTTGTGTCTTTATGTGGGTATGGCATTACGCTAGTTACCCTTGCAATCAGAGATGTGCTATAACTAGATTTGCCAGAAAGCAATTCATCATCATCATCATCAGCCGGAGGACGTCCACTGATGGACAAAGGCCTCCCCCTTAAATGAGGAGGTGCCATAATCCCCACGTCTGGCTAGCGGCTTGGGTGTTGCAGTATTGGTGGTCAAGATACAGAAGACGCTGCTGCCCATCTTCTGGATTTTCCATTAGTCGCCTCCTACGACACCCACGGGAGGAGAGGGTGGTCATTGGTCATTTCTAGGCCGGATACCAAACGGCATTTATTCATATTCCGAAAGCAATTATTATTCCTCATCGTTTATCAGGTATCTCAATGGTATCTTAGATTACTGAAGAAAGCATCTAAATAAATACATTTTATTTTAAAATATTATAATTATGTATAACATTGATGAAGTCATATTGGTATTCGCTCGGGCATGAACTTAAAACCTTGTGGTTATCAATCTGGTTTTGAACCATTAGGACACTTTTGTTTTTCTGGACTTTCTTTTTTGTGAAAATAAAATTCGATAATACTTAAATAATTTATGTTTCACATGTTCTCTTGCTGTTTGGTACAAACTGTTACTAAATTACCTGTAACATTAATGTAAGCACTAAAATAAGTGTTTTATTATAAGGAAAGGATTCAGACAATCTCTTTTTCATTGCCATAACGTTTTGAGAAGCAACAATGTCCAAGTGTTCCTGTTAAATCGATGACGAATAAGATTTCCATGGATTTCATAAGTAACATGTTATTAAAATTTTACGAGAGACTGTAAATCTACCAAAATTGATTCAATCGAAAACCAGTTTATGTTTATTCGACAAAATGGAAGGATTTAACATTTAAATTCATTTATACGAAATAAATTTATAATTTGATACAATGGAAATTAAAATTGACATCGTCATAAGTTGTCATGGCAGCCGATTGAATTTAATTTATATGTTTGAAACATAATATCTGATTTTAATCAAATTCATAGAAATAAATTGTGATCCAAAATAGAGATTTGATGGATTCGTTAATAAACACGTTAGATACAATGAATAATTTATAAATGAAGATATTGCTTTATGATTAAAAGGTGCGGTTAATGTATTTATGGATTTTATCGATTGAAAATTATATTGTTCTATAGAAAGTAGAACTAAATTATTTTTAAATGCAATAGAACACCATGCAAACAAATCTATGATTTTGATACGAAATATTCCAGTGAATACTAATTGTATTCAGTAATAATACCTAGAAGACTTTCCAACAATCAAATATTATCAAGACTTATAAAAAATTATTCTTCACAATCCATTCATTAAAAAAACACTTCTTATAAACTTGCTGTATGACAGTTAAATACGCTACTATAAAACTTATTTTTATTCCAACCCCTGACATATTTGTTAAAAAAAAAGCATAAACCAATTGATACAAATCCATCAAAAAAGGAAACATCACCTGGCCTACAAAAAGATACCCAAAGGAAGCTACACAAAACGAAGCGAACCCAACATGGGCCATTCACATCACCCATTGTTGGCCATCAATGACGAAACTTTATTTACTGTCATTTATATTTTTATGCGAAATCCTTGGATTATGTCGAATGTCCCGCGGACTTCCGGGCCATTATAATAGGAGTATACTGGGACAATAGTGACAGGAGTTGCGTTAAGGTAACTAACCGCAACATCGGAGGTACCGGCCCATTTGTAGTGAAAGCAACGAATGAAATATTATTGGGTCACTAGAAACAAATTTGCGAAGTTCCTGCGGGAATGGCTTTTATTGTAATGCCTATGTTTCCTGACTTTTTGTGGCATATGTGTCGTTTATATTGTCAAAACGATGATCATATTTTTCTGTAGAATAAAGCATCAATAAATTAAAATCAAAATTAGAGATGGGCTGACTATGAGTTTCGTGACTAGCCAAGTCGGTCGCAGAAATGACGACTAGTCGGCAATGTTGATCATTGCTTTTGGTTAAATCTAGGTCTCATCAGTAATTCGGACGACTATTCAGCTAATAGTCGGTACATCTCTAGTCAAAATACACAGAACACGTAACAAAATAGGTACTGAATTACTAGCTCACTATATAATAGAAATTGATCATAAGCAGTAAATGAGCTTATCGCCTAAATCCCAATTGATTTATAATTCGCATGGGATGATTAGCAGCTAATATATTGAGTTTATCTAAACGGCACAGAATTTTGATCAGGAAATAGAAGCAAATAACATTCCAGATGAAATGATACTAAAACTCGACGAAGATCATAATAATAAAGATAATCGGGACCGTAGAGACACTGGTTATGGCGGTGATAAAGAAAACTAAATTGAAACGGTTCTCGGCCTTAATAACGATGTTAAACAGAAATATGATAAAGAACTAAAACAAGATGGTATCATATACATTCTGGAAAGAACTATTAACAATAAAATGTAACATGATAGTATAAATATCGTTGAATTAATAACAGACTTTTAAAATTTCATCTTGAGATTTTTCAAATAATTAGATAAGAGTGCAAGAAAGGTACATTACTATAAAAATAATTCTTATTTTTTTTATTTAGTGATAGTATCAAAAATGTAATTTATCTTCTTGTTATTATGACAGGTACGTAAAAGATCTTAAAAAATCAACGAAACAATTGCAAGTGACCTTTTTACCTCAAAGAACGGGTCAATTATAATATTTCAATTTATGCATAGCCTCCAAAACTGACCCCTTACTTATTATGATTTCTTCATTGAATACAAACTGTACAATGGCCACAATAAAAATAATGACAGTATTATTTTGTGCACCTATCAACAAAAACAGGTTTGGTGAAATCAGATATTACTATAGTCAAGATTTTAGTCAAAACAAAATCAGCGTGCTTTTGTTGGCGATCCACTCCAGCCGGTGTCATATTTAAGAGGGTTGAAAGTACGGTCAGAATATAAGGTCTTGGCAAATAATGTATTTATATTTATGAAGACACTAATACACAAAAGCTTGCCTCTTTAACTTCGATATTAAATAACTTGATCCAGCAAACGATAGTATCAGTAGATTTGTGTTATTGAAATGGATGATGGAATGGTAGATAGAAAAAATACAATTATGGGATGATCGAAGTCAAGAAAAAAGATCGCCTTATCGATTAGCCCTGTACTTTTCGCATCTAGCTGATGATGACTATAATTATAAACACTGCAAATGAATTGATTTTAAAGTGAAGTCTAAACAAGATCATTTATGGCCATTTCCCAAACATATTTATCAAATATTTTTTTGCAAACCCTCCTTAAAACATCCCGCGAAACAGGACAAAAGATAGTGTGTCGTCGGCACATAAACAGCAATATACTACGGAATCGAGTTACATGAGTCGAGTAATTTACGCCCTCCCATTATACTGGCCATAGAAAAAGCCCCATTGTACCGCCGTATTCATACCTACAGCGAAAATATACGAAATTTCGTACCTTCTAATAAATGCAGTAGGTATTATCAGATGTCCGAAATCATAAAATAATTTACTTACTGCTTGAAATGCTAGGCTACATGCTTTTGTGTCAGAAATGCAGCTTGCAGCTCCATTAGTTAGTCTTCTGATGTCTATGTAAAATAATGCTATTATGTTTCGGAATATAATATGTGATATACAGTCCTACCTTAATATTATAATTGTGAGTTTGATGAGTGAGTCGCTACCATGGGACTTGTCACGATTTGGCGAAATATGGGATTATATTCTCATCTTATCTTTGGCTTTTGCGACTATGACAGTTGATTTTAAGCTAAGTGACATGTTAAGGCATTTACGCTCCTGGTAATAAAGAACACTTTGGACGTCTTTGTGAATTGCAATCGTTATTATTTGTACCTACTGCATGCATGTATTCCATTGAAATTCCTTAAACATTTAACGTATAATTGCAATAGCTCATTGCAGATTATTAATCATCATTGCATCCATCGCTTAGTGTCATAAGCCATAGCATCAAAACAGATGATATCTCAGAAATATTAAAGTAGTAGGAACGAGACAAAATAATCTTCAACGTCTAATAAAGCCAGACAGATGTCATCATGCGGGACAATGGACCAGATTGGGTCAGATGTTGCGAAGTGGCGTGTGAACGTGATGCGGACCCACTCGTTAATAGAAACGGGTTGATTGTTGGACTGTGTGCATTGGTGGATAATGATCATTATAGAATTGTCGAAGACCATCGGACTAAAATTATAAAAGACATTAGGGAATCTAGTGATTAGTATTTATTATTTGTGGATTCAATTAATCCTTCCTTACTTCTGCTACAGAAAAAATAAAAAATAAAAGGTACAAAGAGTTTGAGACTTCTTAAATATTAAAGTGAATTTTTGAGATAGTCGTATTCAACAATTTATGAAGAAGCTGATTCACTGTTTTTAAAAGCAGCAACATTATGGCAAGTCAACTAAAAATCAAATGCATTGCCTAACTAAAGATTCAAAGTTAGAAACTCAATTACAAACGAATTTAAGATTTAAACACCTAACTAAAATATGTATTTTTAAGGTTTTTAGTACAAATGTTTATTTTAATTTAATTTAAAATAGTACCTCGATTTAAAAGAAAAATAGGGGCACTAGTTTTGGTTGCGTACTAAAAATATGATATGTTGTACGCGTTGTTTTAATAGGACTGCAAAAACTTACATTAAGATCTACTCTAAGTAAATATTAAACTTAATTTAAATAATGCAAAAAGACTAATAACAAAAGTTTTAATAAAAAAATATTAAATCACACCTCGTTGGTCTAAAGGTCGTTAAGCGCGCTGATCATGAGGTCCTGGGTTCAAATCCCGGGTCGGGCAAAGTCTTTTTGGGTTTTTAATTTGGTAATTATCAGTAGCAGTACAAAGTCTGGATTTGTGTCCGGTTGATGGCAATAGGCTCGTGACCTATTACATTGGGACCTTTAACATAACAGACGAAATGTGTGTCTAGGTACTATACACCGCTGCCTAGATGTCTCTTATTTTTCTCTAGTGTTATGTTATGTTTAAATCACAATATCAACGATTTAATTATGTTTATTAATATCAAAACGCCCACGGAATAATAAATTTTAAGAATGCTCTTAATGTATGTAATAAATTGTATGAATATTATTATGTCTGTTTGTTTGTGTATCTTTAGTTTTGGGATAATCTTCTAAAACTGCCCTAATTTGAATAATACTTTTAGGTTGAGCGCTTTAAATTTTAAATGATTCATAACTTTATTATGTAGTAAGCTTTCGTAATTTTATTTTTTGTTAGAATAAAAATGTGCTTCTTACCATAAGTCTTATGTAGGTATTAGATGGCGAGCTTATTGCCACTGCAAAAATACTCGTTTTATTGCTTTGTACGATTCATGTTTGCGGTTTTTTTTTATTTTCTTACTACGTTTTTAATAATTTTCCTTCTTTTGAAATTAAACTATTTGTATCGCTCGTTTCGAATCCTTTACAGTCTTCATAGTCACGGGCAGACTGTCGAAACGCCAGAACCAAAAAACAAAATAAAACCGCGATAAAATCCGTAAAAATAATTTTATTTCAATGTCTAGTATTCGCATAAGTGATAGAAAACACTATTTTTTGTTATTCATTTATAAACCATAACCAAAACACTGAGTCTACCTATAAATCAATAACATTTTTCGCATCCTTCCTTCTGGATCCAAGGGATCCGACAAAAGCCAACATAGGGCAAAATAAACAAACATTCTGATCCCACGCATCGAATTACGAGATATTGTGCCCTGTCAACTGTTGAGCGAATGTGCTTTCATCCTAATGTGAACTATAATAGATCCGCTATATTCAAGATCTCGAATGACATATCTTTATTGAAATCGAGCTTCGAATGCAGTGATAGGTTTGAGAAATCATATTTCTGAGGTGTTTACGTCAGTACAAAGTACGAAGTTTAAAAAAATAATTAAAGCGTCGCCCCACACTAGGAATTTCTCCTGTATCGTAGGTGCGTTTCACAAACATAAATTATCACATACACAAACACCCAGACTCGGGACAAACATCTGCGGATCTCACTAATTTTTGTCCCGTGCGGGAATCGTAGCCGCAACCCTTAGCGCAGCAGTCCAATCGCTTAGCCACTGCGCTAATCAGGTCGTCAACCGTCATAGTGTGAGCTTTAAATCGTGTGTTATACTGATTAAACATTCCCTCCATTTGGAGTATGACAATTTTAAACAAATGTTGTTATTTACTTAGAACATTTCTTAACCTTAACATTAATACTTAAAAGCCATGGATTAAGATATAGTACGTGTTGCTGTAGTGTGCATATCAAAGAATATAGATGTTATAGAATTAGGAACAAATTAATTTTTAAGTAACAGGGTTAATGTATAGGCCCGATGTATGGCAGTAAGGTCGCCACGTCTTTCTCAATACTCAATATGAGAAAAATATAGGGTAATCCTAATAAACGAGCCTCTGCGTTTAAAGTGCCTACTAGAAACTTCATTAATACTTAGTCCATAAATTATATTTAAGTTGTATTACTCACCACGCATAAGTTTTTCTAGAGATCGGAGTATCTGGAAAAGAAAATTCGCTATTAAATCCTCTGGCAATTTTTGACACAAAATCAAGTTCATAAGTAGTTTATTCTTTTTTTCTAAGTTTATAACTCGCTAAAACTTTAATACACGAATAGTTTTTTTTAAAATTCAAACCCTCAGGTAGTCCAAGTTTTTGAGGCCCCCAATCCGTTTGGGGTTAAATTCGCTTTCACGGTAAATTGACGCGTTGAATAAAAAATCCTTTGAACTAGAAGAAAAAAGTTTTTTTGCGTTTCTCCGTGACCTGTGTAGTGTTAAGGAAGATTTAACAGAACATAAAAGAAATGAGGATAATCGTATGTTTTTTTTCCTAATGGATTAAGTCTGTATTGAGATATGAAGAGACAGATTTTTGGTCGTAGTATCGACAAGGATGTGTTTTATTTTTATCAGAAGATGTCAACATATTGCAAAAAATCGATGTGAAAACGTGGCAAAAAACACGAATTAGGCACCTTTAGAACAGAACATGTAAATTTTATTCAATATCATTCAAGCATTAATTAAAAATAAAGATCGATTTTGAGAAAGGTTATTACCACTTTTGAACCAAAAATAAAATAAGTTCATCTAATAACATATAAATATCCATTGCAAAAAGCATTGATAGCCGATTGGTATGACTGTTGGACTGCCAAATCAAAGATCGCAAGTTCAAACCTGCAAGCACCAATGTCTTTCGAATTCATGTGCGTATTATAAATTAGTTATCAGTTGCTAAAAACATCGTGAGGAAACCGGCACACCTAAGAGATTTTTCAACGTTGTGTAATGCCATCAGAGGCTACAGGTAGTTTAAACTCTGACACCAGGTTGTTTATCAACCATACGATAAAAGAAAATCAATTGAATCTATGTTAGATGTCAAATGTAAATTCCTATTCGCCAATAAACTGATAAGTATCACAAGTACTAAACAATCAACAGTAGGTAAGACGGAAAATGTAAACCAAAACAAAACATTACTTCACATTTAGTTCAAATGCATAATTTTCTTTATAAGGCACAGTTCAAGTGTAGTTCAGTCTTAATAAATTCATTACAGAGCCATCGGAATAAATCATAAACCACAGAGTTAGGCTACTTGCGCACTAGTCCGTAACGAACGCGGACGTAAATAGCTATTATGGAGTGTCTAGATAAGTGTTCAGACTGTATACATGTATACATGTTATATTGTTATTACATGTATACTGTATACATGTTCTTATTGTTTTGGGTTGTAAACATGTCCCATTCTCTTGTTTTTGGAGTTATGGAAGTTATACACTTAATATTATCTAGTAGGTATCGGAGTGTTTGCGATGAATATGCGTCGTTTTATTTATTTATTACTAGGCAATCTAACTAAATTTTACAAATAACAATTTAGGGCTTACAACTATAATAACATGTAACTTATAGGTATGCATAGCATTCACATTGTAATAGACGTTAATTTAAAGTTTGATTAATTAAATATGTGTCAAAATGAGTGATGAGACCGTTACCGATAGATTTCGAAAGTTCGAGAACATTGAATTGTATAACAGACGGCGATTGAAGTAAGATGAAAAATATCCACTTGGGTAATATGGAAGTACAATAAGTTCTACGCTCTACTCTTACTGTGAAACCAGGATCGATAGGAGTCTTATAAGATAAAACCCCAACAGGAATTGTTCAATTCACCGAATCTTCAAACTCAATCAGATTAACTTTAATAAGTTTATATTACCAATATATTTTTAAACCCGAGCATCGGCACACCTGAGAGATTTTTCAACGGTGTGTAAAGCCATGTCAGAGGCCTACAGGCGATTTAAACTCAGACACCAGGTTGTTCATCAACCATACGATAAGAAGAAGAACGAAACGAGCTTTTAAATCAACCAGACTCGAAGTACTAGTGAAGACAAATTCAACAAGCCCAAAGACGATGGAATTGCGTCATTTCGTTACAGAGTTCCTATGACCACCTTCTGACTCCATCATCAAACCAGCCTGAAAGTACAATAATATTGTATTGTCACCAAACCATAAGTATGCAAGACGTCATTTCAATCGGATGTCAATATTGGTTCTAATATAGATTGCAAGATTTGCCCTAAACAAACCAACATACATACAAACATTGCAAGTTAAATACAAGCTTGTAATAACCAACCACACATTAAATGCTCCAATTCCACAGGTCTAGTGCAACCGTTGCCTAAAAAATTGTACAAAAGAAGAGATCACGACCGCGCAGTCGCCATCAAAGAACGTGATGTACTAACTGAGAAGTGGTCACGATAGTTTATTAGTTGAACCCCTTTATAAATCGACAGTTCAAACATTTATTATTGATACGGAAGATTGGACAACGACGGAGTACTGTTACGAGAATTGTATTCCCGCAAAAAACTTCATTTAAACTTAATACTATTTTAATTGCGTAAGTATGTTCTTCTTTCACGCAGCAAAGAAGAAGCAAAATATAATTGTTCTGTACGTGTGTTTGTCACCTAACTCCTCCTAAATGGCTGGACTGATTTGGATGAAATTTTGTGTGTATATTTTATTGGGTTCGTGGATGGTTTGAAAATACAATTGGACCCGGTAGGTGACGCTGCTTTTCCGGGAAGGACGACATCTGCCGGGTCCGTTAATTTTGTATAAATTTTTCATTTATTGGTCCGACAGGTTAAAATGGTACCAAGACAGTAGCAATAGCTACGACGACCCGATTGGCGCAGTGGCTAAGCGATTGGACTGCTGCGCTAAGGGTTACGGGTTCGATTCCCACACGTGACAAAAATTTGTGCGATCCGTAGATGTTTGTCCCGAGTCTGGATGTTTGTAAATGTAATATTTCATGTTTCTAAAACGTACCTACGATACAGGAAATATTCCTAGTGGGGGCGACTTAAAAAAAAAATAGCTGGTAAGAAATAAGCTAAGCTTTTCGATAGGTTATATAGAAATCCTCAAGTGTCGGTTGCAATTCATGCCGAGGGAAATAAATGATCAAGTTAGAAAATTCGACTGACGAAACTGACGGTTGAAGATGTTTTGGAGGATCAAAACGATGTAGGTATTATCATTAAGAGGACACTGTTTAATCCAAATTAATTATGATTTTTTAAACAGACAGAACATACCAAAAATAAGTAAATAATTAAAACAACAGCATCACCACAACTATAGATACTCTGTACTTAATAAATGTAAAACACAACTAAAAAAATCTTCCTTCCTTCACCACTTGACTCCGGAAACGCATTCGTAGAATCAAAAGATACTTCAGTTACGGTACAGTGTTACAAGTGGCCAACATTACTCATGTCTAAAGAATAACGGTGTAACAATGTCTTGAAAAGACGACAATACTGACCACTTGCTGAGACCCTATTGTTTGGCGCATTGTCTTTGTCAGCGGACAGTCTCAATGGCCCTTAAGAATGCCAACATTGATTTGCGTTTATTAAACACATTGAAATAACACTTCAGCCTTACGTGGTTACACTTAAGGATGAGTTTTGTGATTGATTTATTTTTGGACGGTATTCGTAAAGTTGTTTTAAGCACTCGTACATGTCATAGTTGTCTGTTAATTTGGAATGTTGAATAACATTTTTTGTACAATACGCAGAAAGTTTTGGAGTGTTCCTACAGATAGGCTTGTTATTTTTGTGTTGATTGCCGCTTTATCTTAGTTTTAATGTTCGTCAGTATGACTTTGTATAACGTTGAATGTTTCAACCTTTAGCATTGTTTAATGATTTGGGTGTAGTTTGATAGACATTTGATCTAAATCACTTTTTAAAATAGTCTATCATCTTGTTTTTGTACTGCCCTTACTTACGGTCTTCTTCTTCTTATCGTATGGTTGATGAACAACCTAGTGTCCGAGTTTTAACCACCTATAGACCTCTGACACCGCTTTACACACCGTTGAAAAATCTCTCAGGCGTGCCGGTTTCCTCACGATGTTTTCCTTCACCGTTTTTAGTTACTGATAATTAGTTTATAATACGCACATGAATTTGAAAACACATTAGTGCGTGCCGGGGTTTGAACTTTCTACCTTTTACTTGGCAGACCAACGGTCATACCACTCGGCTATCAGTGCTATACTTACGGTCAATATGGCCTTATTTGATTTTATCGATTACTTTACGTTGATGCAAACTTGCTAACAGTCAGTTATAGACATCGCGAAAGATGCAATTAAGTATAGACACAGAGGCGATAAAAACAGTACTCCTAAAATCATCAACAAAACACACAGCTTTAAACAAAATTGCTTCATTAAAGATTAAACAACCAAATAAATACATAACCTAATAAATAAAACATTTCCTTTCAAACAACCCTACCAAAGCCAGGTACATTAAATGTATTTTCCAATCACGTACATCTCTACATATATTAGATACAAATCTATGAGCCCAAAAGTTTGTATTGAATACTAATAAACCGCTAGAAAGGGCTGGCTTCAAAGGATCTACGCGGCCACAGAGCCGGTTTAAAGTTTTTAGCGGTGGGATCATTAATGTGTTTGTATTTAACTTTTATGCGTAGTATAAAAGAACAAAAGCTGTGAATAAAATAAAAGACTAAAGAATTTTGTAGCTAACTGTACTTCATGGACTAGAATAATTGCGTTTTACTACGTGTAGAATGTGTGCCGTGAGACTTAGTTGTATTGTTCTTTTATTCAGCCTATTTGAGTAACAATTGACGATCTGTTTGGCGCATTGGCTAAGCGATAGGACTGCTGCGCTAAGGGTTGCGGGTTCGATTTCTCGATTACGGAACAAACATCTACGCAAAAATGTTTGTCCCGAGTCTGGGTGCTGGGTGGTTTGTGTATGTGATATTTCATATTTGTAAAGCGCACCCACGATAAAGGAAAAAATCCTAGTGTGGGGTGACCTTTTTTTATAAATAAAAGAAAAAATTAAAGCATTTTGATTACTGATAATTAATATTTGATTTGCTTCTCATCTTAGCTGAAATATCGTGTTTTGTCATTTCTTTTATCACCTAGCAACTATAGACTTAAACCTTGATATTCAGAGTCTACCAATATTAGGGTTTTCAAGCCAGCATCAGCAGTTCCAAAATCATTGACACTGTAAGCTGTAACTTTTAAAGCACATAATTTACTTAGCATTAAAACGGAACCAAAACACAATGACTTTATTAAAAGCAATAAAAATAACAATAAGTAATAACCACTAATCGCCAGTCACAACGTTTTTACAATAAAAACATTAAACAAAAAAGGCCACGTCATTCCGCGAACGGCTCAGCATGATTGTGTAGCGATTATCTAAGATCGAGTGTCGATAGTCAGACGAAATAGACATTAATGTCTTCATTACAACGGGCAATTGATTCGGTGGAAGATTGGCTGGGAATTATTTGAAGTATTGCGGCTAAGAATTGCTGAGATGGTAATGATTGTGTTATTGTTTCATGACTTTTTGTGCGTCAAAATTTTGATATGTATGTATGTTTATAGAATTGTGATGCACTGAGCCGGATCTAGATAAGACTAGAATAACATGCCAATTAATTAGATTGGAGCTGAATTAGAATTTACTTCAAAAAATTCCAATACTCGAGTCCAATTATGAAATCCGAATGTGACTGCAGAAATAAATCAAAATTCATCATTTGTTGTAAACCTTATTAGAATGGCATGTATTTTGACACGAGACGTACAAACTAGGAAATAGTAGACACGAAATTAAAAACAAAACAGCAAAATGATATGGAACAGAAATCAAACTGAACTCTAATACTATACGACTCATCAAAAACCATTCTACTTCCAACTCATCAACTACTCATACAACAGTATCGAAGCCAACTTATACAGGCTCGCATACCATTCCATACAATAGAGTGTTATACACATACAGGTACAATCGGCAGCATTATCAGCTTATCAAGTTGAGAAACATAATGACGAAAAAAATATACCAACACATAAAAGAATCCCAAAAACGTCCAAAAAAAAACCTGAGAATATTCAAGAATTTTGACTTTCTAACTTTATTTGTTCCTAATCTTTGACTTCAATGGTTTGTTTAAAAATTTCAAAGTTCACTAGTTACTTTTGGTGTTGACTGTACTACAACTAATATGCCGTCTGTATTGTAAAAGAAATTAGACAAATAGAAATTAGTATTTATTGTGGTGTATGACTCAGCGTCTACGGTAATGACGGAAGGTAGGTAATGATAAACTCATACATTTGGTATTTCCTTCGTTTGTGTTGTATTTTGGCAATAAATAGTTTGTGGTTTTCGTAATTACACTTATTGTGAGTTTGTTTGATTTCTTTTGGTACTGCAGTAAAGAGTTAAATCATTTTTGGAAATTGTTTGTCATACAAAGTATGTGTGAACCTATTAATCATAGTCATGCGTTATTGTTGATGAGGTTTTATTAAAAACTTGATGATGATAAAAGTTGAAAATATTTTAAATATTTTAAAATATTTGAGGTCTATTTTTTTACAGAAGACCGTGAATATTGCCAATCTATTGGTAATTTCATAAAATTTAAAATGATGTGTTTATTTAAGAAATTTTCTTGACTTTATGTACTAAAAGCACATTCAGCAACCGTAGCATGTTACTCGAAATAATAAAATCGAATAGTGACATTTTCGTAGCTTCATTAGATTTTTTAAATTCAATACTTTCATAGAAAAAAGGTGAACAAATGTATAAGAAAAAAAAAGTATATATGATCATACCATGCGGCGATACAGAAGTTTTGCCGACGAGATCAAAATACGCGTAAATTTACGTATGAATTACAAAATGATAAGCAAATTTAATCTCTTTACAATGTAAGATTCACACGATACCTTTATAGGGTTTGCACCAAGATGAGGAGTTTAACAAGAAAATATTTCTTTAACAACATGTTGCAGTCTAGGTATCATCCCAAATTATCTGATTTAAGATGACATGTTCTGCTCCAAAAGAATGACATTCCCGAGACTTTCCCGAACTGAGTAAGTTGATGTTTCATAAATGCCTGTAATTGATGTACGCGTAATAAAAACATTTTGAATTTCAATACATGTATTTGACTTATAAGGATTGAGAACATTATGGGATTTATAATAACAATTATTCTTGCTTCATTTCAAGCATTCATTACGAATGGATATAAAAATGTTGGTGATGCTAAAATTCAACTTTCTTTCACTACAATCCTTAATCCAGTATCTTTGAAAGCTAAATCGTTAAAAGCTACTAAAGCTTTAGCTCCACCGATACAAGTCAAAGAAAACATAAAATCCAAGCTCCCGTTAACAGGTCAATTGAAGATCTCAAAATACTTCAAGTCAAATGCAAATTAAGTTAACCTAAACCTTTTTCAATTCACAGAGCGTTATCTTGTCGAGGCAAACGAGCTCTTCTTATTGAGTTAGTATTTAAGCTAAAGATTTATTCAAAACAGTACAGCAGTTTACATTTGTACAATCGTTGTTCTCATACAAATTAGGGTGATTTTTCTAATTCCTATTGGTTTATATTCAGGTGTTGATTCATTTGAATCGTGTTGGTTGGTGTGGTTTTATTGATTTCGGTATTAACGTCTTTCACACAATTATCATGCTATGCTGCTTAAGAACGTTTTTTATTTTGAATATTTAAATTCTTCCTGCATAACAATCGTGAAAATATGAAAAAGAAATTATAATCATCTAACACAGATGATAGTGAATATGGCACGTGATATCATATCACGTGACCTATAAAACAATGTTAATAGGTACTACTTACACCTTCCACAAAGGACATGAATGAATGGTAAAACCATCTCTTAAGAATCTACTGTTATTCTTACAACAATACATTCCAATAGAATCCTATTCATTAACAAATTTTTTATCCAAAATATTTTTGTATCGACCACAATACACTCTTATAGAAAACTTATTCTTTCCAGCTCCTGACTTTCTTCAATCGTCTTTATTACCATAACAATACTCCAGTCCAGTAACTAGAAAAACATTAGTCACATCCCTGATTTTCAAAACGACTCTGCTTATTTCTACCACACCGCCTTTGGAAATAATCGTTTAGTATTCAAAGAGCACATGCTTCATAATTCCCTTGCTGCTTAATACGGCCTCATACTCGACCACCGCGACTCTAAACCAGATTTGAAGACCCCTCCCTCCCCTCTCGTTGATACGAAAATTTCCTCGGCTAGACGACTGGGTTTACTTAACAAGGGATCAAGTTGTATTGGCTGTTTTATCTCATACTTGCCCTCATCTCTTTGTTTCACGAAAACGTGATATAAAAGATTAACTTATTAGTATTCGAGGGAGGGCCGAGATCGGTTGGCTCAGATGGTGTGTGAGAAGCGGTTTTGAGTCAGCGGTATGACTAAGTCCTATTTGGGTCTGTGTCAATATGTTTTGGCTATTCAAATTTGAATAAGTCATTGTCAAAATTTGGGGCGGATTAGAAATTATATATTCATTCTGTTAAATGTCATAGAACTATGCAATAAGTTTTTAGTTAAAGTGTACATTTTAAACAAATGATAATGACTGTGATAGTTGACATATTTTTCTGTAAAACTAAATGAACTCTCAGAATCTAACCAATATTAATTTGTTAGATTTCCTGTACGATTCTTTAAGTTTAAGGTACATTCTCACGTTGTCTTATTAGATGAAGATTTTCAAATGTTACCAGAAACTTAAATATCCAAAACTTATTTACCCATTTTTGCTTACACTAACATGGTACAGAGAATTCCCACAAGATTTTCAGAAAAACATAAACAATTGCATCCACCTCGGTTCTCTCGGTGTTAACTGTTTAAAACGTTTAATTACTTGCACCAACAACTTGGACAATGGATACAAAAGATTCAAAAGCATCCACATTGAAAGGGAGGATTTCATTTTTAATTAAATTAACACTTTCCATTTGAGTGTAGATGCTGCATGTATAAACATTCATAAAATTGTTTTCAAAAGGAATTTAGTTACCGTTACTACAATAAAATTTACCTCCTGCGAGGTAAACAGACTTCTCAGGAATGTGTGAATATGACGACAAAAAGGTAATTTTAATGAGAAGAAATTTTGAATTTATAAATAACTTTTTAAAGCATTTTTTAACACGTTCGTTTTTGTAATTACCTCATGCCTTGTTGGTCTAGTGTACGCTAAGCATGACTGCCGAGCATGAAGTCCCGGTTTGAATCCCGGGTTGAGCAAAGTGTTACTGAGTTTTCCAATTAGGTGGTTCTCAGTAGCAGCAGTTGATTAAATAAATTACCTGAATTTTTTTGTGAACACAATAAAAGTCTGTAAATAAAACAATAAATTAGCCCGCTCTAATTTCCAAACAAAGTTTCCCCAATGTCCAACATTGGGTCCAATATTGTCCCTGATTTTTATAACCCGCCCTTCCTATAATGTATCCACGTTAATAGGTTCCTTAACTTCCCTATAATAAATAAAACGTGCTTCGAAACTTCGATCTAATGAAAGAAATAAAGTACTTTAATTGCATCTTAAAGATGGACGAGGAAGTGCCGGGTTCTCGAATATTACTTTGAGCCCAATAATTTCCAATCCATTAGTCTTTTCAGAGTCTTAATAATTCTTGAAAGGTACTTTGGAATATTCGGAATTGTATTGTGTGAGTTAAACTGTACTTAGTTTTAGACAATCATGTTTTATATTATGTATTCTGGCTAGACGACCTGATTGGCGCAGTTGCTAAGCGATTGGACTGCTGCGCTAAGGGTTGTGGGTTCGATTCCCGCACGGGACAAAAATTTGTGCGATCCGCAGACGTTTGTCCCGAGTCTGGGTGTTTGTGTATGTGATATTTCATGTTTGTGAAACGCACCCACGACACAGGAGAAATTCCTAGTGTGGGGCGACGTTTTTTTTTTTTAAAAAAAGACGTGTTGATCGCTGATGAAGTTAGGTTTTGCTTTGTCAAAATTTGGCCAAAGAAGCAGCAGGATAACGAAAATCGCGTTGGAATAACGACATAGTCAAAGTCGCTATTAGGAAAAGAGCCTTTTGCTCTCATTTAATAAGCTTCCTCCCTGTTACACAAAGTATTGATTTTGGTTGCTTCTTCTTTCTTCTTATCGTATGGTTGATGAACAACCTAGTTTCAGAGGTTAAACCGCCTGCCTCTGATATGGATTTACACACCGTTGAAAAACCTCTCAGGTGAGCCGGTTTCCTCACGATGTTTTCCTTCACCGTTTTTGGCAACTGATAATTAATACAAAGTATGCATATGAATTCGAAAAGACATTGGGTGTTGAACTAGCAACCGTTGACTTGGCAGTCCAACGGCAGCATATTGGTAGCTAATAATAAGGAGCATGCAACAGTTCACCACTTCTTTGAATAGTACCGTATTATCATATACATACACACAACAAAGCGATTATGTTTCGGAATGTTTCAGCTGCTGCCATTCAAAGTCTTTAGTTTCCTTTTACGGCGTCAATGAAGTAATTTGCGTCGTGATCGAGCGTCATTAAGTTATACGATCTTAATTGTGGATAAATGGAGATAAATGCTCGCTCATAGTTTTTTAATCTGAGGATGTTTATAAACTTGAACCTTAGCTTACTGGTTTGAGAGACTTCTAATTAGAGTAATATCCATACTAATATTATAAATGTGAAAGTAACCCTGTCTATCTGTCTGTCTGTTACGTCTTCACGTCCAAACCGCTGGACAGATTTTGATGAAAAGTGGTATGTAGACATTTTATGACCCGAGAAAGGACATAGGCTACTTTTATTTTAAATTCAACCCTGTAAGGGTTTTAAATAGGGGTTAATGCGGACGAAGCTGCAGGCAAAAGCTAGTAGGCTATATCTTTCGAACCTATTTATTGATTTAGCACCCCCAAGATTTTTTTTTTAAAAAACGTCGCCCCACACGAGGAATTTCTCCTGTATCGTGGGTGCGTTTCACAAACATGAAATATCACATACACAAACACCCAGACTCGGGACAAACATCTGTGGATCACACAAATTTTTGTCCCGTGCGGGAATCGAACCCACAACCCCTAGCGCAACAGTCCAATCGCTTAGCCACTGCGCCAATCAGGTCGTCGAAGATGAAATGCACTAGTAGTTATTCGAATAATTTGTAGTACAAAAATTCCAGTTACAAAAAAAGAAACGATTGCATTAATATTTCATCAAATAAGTAACATAAAAGTAGAAACAACAGCTCGGATAAAAAAATAATCTCAATTTATGCGAGGCAAACTGCCAAAGTTTAAAATTACGAGCATAGTAAGCCTATATTTTGGGGTAATCAGAGCAACCAGTAGAACTTTGCCTGTAAAGTATTATAAGCCGCTGGGTGTGTGCCCAGAAAACACGCGATGGAAATGGGGCGGGACTAAATGCGCACAAAATGTCTGTACATACGGAACTACAGTAACATCTCGCATGACAGTACGTATATGGAAGTGCTCAGGCTAGATACTGTATACAACACATATACTTTATACATCCATTGAGCTTTGAAGTTAATCAGACCTTAATGCGAGTAGACATTGGATTGGTGACCATTCTTCACACAAAGAGTTGCCAAAATTTAACATTTTAATTGCATACATGAAGAATATTTTTCCTTGCCCTGCGGCTACCTTACGGAAGAAGCAAATAGGTTTGTATAACCTGAGTCATCATCATCATCATCAGCCGGAAGACGTCCACTGTTGAACAAAGGGGTCTCCCTTAATGGGTGGGGGAGGGTTGCCATAATCCCCTCGCTTGGCAAGCGGCTTCGGGATCGCAGTGTTGGTGGTCAAGGGCCAGAAGACGCTGCTGCCCATCTCCTGGTTTTTTTTTTATAAAAAAATACGTCACCTCACTCTAAGAATTTCTCCTGTAACGTGGGTGCGTTTCAAAAACATGAAATATCATAAACACGCAGACTCGGGACAAACGTCTGCGAATCACACAATTTTTTAACCCGCGCGGGATTTGTACCCGCAACCCTTACCGCAGCAGTCCAATCGCTTAGCCACTGCGCCAATCTGGTCGTCATCTAAACATATTAATATATACTTAAATAAAGAGCTTTTACCTTTTTTCTGACGAATACCATACGGACTAAGTACATAGGTTTAAGGTATTACTTAAGTAACAGTAGCAAGCACTTAAGTTTATGTAGTTAACATTTTATTCTATAACTGTACGAACACATTTCTTTGCTCTTTTACACTATAAAAGCCAAATTAGCTAAAGTACTAAGTACAAACAAACAAGGGTAAGGAAAACAAGTGAAAATAAATAATATCTAAAGAAATTAAGTCCTCGTATTTACCTAACGTACAGTAAACAACATCACGGAAATCTAACAGCTTCTTTATTAGACTGCCCCGTTGGTCTAGTGGTAGCACAGTGCGACTGCTGGGAATGAGGTCCTATGTTCGATTCCCAGGTCAAGCATTGCAATTAGGTTTTTCCATTGGTTTACTTTCAGTAGTAACATGGAGTCTGGATTCGTGCCCGGTTAATGGCAACAGGGACCTTAAACATAACTGGCGAAGCACTGATAGCCGAGTGGTATGACCGTAGGACTGCCAAGTCAAAGGTCGCAAGTTAAAACCCCGGCACGCACCAATATCTTTTCGAATTTATGTGCGGTAAAAAAACGGTGAAGGAAAACAGCACACCTGAGAGATTTTTCAACGGTGTGTAAAGCCATGTCAGAGGCCTACAGGCGGTTTAAACTCTGACACCAGATTGTTCATCAACCATACGATAAGAAGACTGGCGAAATGTGGGTGTACTATAATGTGCACCTCTGCCCACCCCTTCGGGGAACACAGTCGTTATGAGATGTTTTTCATTATTTCAAACTCCGTTTCAAGAAGTCACTTGGAAAATAATAGTTCAGTGCCATAGCCCATAGTACGTGATCCAGTTTAGTTCAATAAGGAATTGAAAGTTCACGATTTCTCCTTTACGGGTACACTATTCGGTAGTGTTAATCAACTTGCCGTGTTTAGCAGGTCGATATATAAGCTTTATTTGCTTTAGAATCATGCTGGGAAAAAGGGATTGGATTTTGGTAGCGAAGGCGTGTTTTTTGTAGTTAATCTTATAGATCTGGTAACTAATACAAAGGTAATTAGAATCTCGTTATCAAGTACTAGCCTAGCCTAATTCTAATTTTGTAGGGATCAACCTAGAGTCCAATTGGATTTAGTGAAATTCTCGTATTTTGCAAGAAGCAATCGCCTAAGTGATCTACAGCCTACGCCTATTGGCAGACTATTAAGTTTCTCATTATCATCATCAGCCAGACGTCCACTGCTGGACAAAGGCCTCCCCCTCATCATCATTCATCATTATCAGCCAAAAAACGTTCACTGTTGAACGAAGGCCTGCCCCTTTTAGAAGGGGGGAGGTTGCCATAATCCCCACGCTTGGCAAGCGGCTTGGGGATCGCAGTATTGGTGGTCAAGTTACAGAAGACGCTGCTGCCCATCTTCTGGATTTTCCCTTAGTCGCCTCTTACGACACCCACGGGAGGAAAGGGGGTGGTCAATTCTAGGCCGGATACCACACGGCACCACAGGCCTCCCCCTATATGGATGCAAATGGCAAGTTGTCGTTCATTGTGGCGTCCTAAGTTCCTCATAATGATGTTCAAATATTTACTACATTCAATACTAAACAAATTCTCAAAACAAACATAATTAGGTAAGTACTACATAAAAATGTCTTGAATTGTGTCTGACAAGAGTTCAAGTAGACTGTTTACGCTTTTAATACCTGTGTTAATAACATTACGTCTCAAACAAAATTAGAATTTCGATCAATAAAAGCGATGTTTCTAGCATCGACACCATTTTATGGCAAAGATGATCAAAACAGATAACGTTTAGTGCCTTTACAACATGAACAAAATGATGACTCCTCAATTTGGGAGCTTATCTCAATCATTATGAGCTTTTTATTCGGTTCAACTGGTTTTGAGGAGGAATAATTAGAAATGTTTACTTTAAACACATTGGTAGGCTGTTGACCCTGATTCTAGTAAGATAGCACACTAATATTATAAAGACGAAAGTTTGTGAGTGTGTTTGTATGTTTGTTACCTCTTCACGCTCAAACGGCTAGACCGATTTTGTTAAAATTTGGTATGGAGGTAGCTGACACCCTGGATTAACACATAGGCTAATTTTTATTCCGCAAATATGTAGCGGGTAACTGCGCTGGGTGCAGCTAGTTTCTCAAATATAGGAACTACTGACAATGTGATTATGTCTAGCTAAAATTGCTGCGTTTTATAGTCGTTTTAAGACCTCAAAACTGTATAGTCATTTTAAGACCTCCAAACAGAGGACTTCAGTATTTTTGGATTATTAAAATTATGTTAAAAGTCATTTTTGCTGAACAATCAGGCCAAAACTCAAACTGCAGAGTGTCAAAAGAAATCATCATTATTTTCGAAAAATCCAACGAAAATCCATCATTCTTCTTTGCTCAACTGGGTCACAGAGGTCAAAGGTCGACGCAGTTGTTTCGTGAACTATTCTGGTATTCGTGTGAGTTTATTCTATCTTTTTGGAAAGAAACAAGACTGATACTCTTGTAGGACCTACTGACTTGCCCAAAAGTTGGTGCTAAGATTCTTAATGGCATGGCAGAAAGTTGAAAACTCCTTATTCAATATTAACTTTAAGAAGCATAAACATAACATCACGCCTGTATTCCCCGAAAGGGTAGGCAAAGGTAAACATATAGTACACCCACATTTCGCCAGTTATGTTGTAAGTCCCAATTTAATAGGGGGCGAGCCTATTGCCATCAACCGGGTACAAATCCAGACTCCGTGCTGTTACTGAGAATAACCTAATGGAAAACTCAGTAACACTGTGCCCAACCCGGGATTTGAACCCAGGACCTCATGCTCAGCAGTCGCGCTTAGCGACCACTAGACCAACGAGGCAGTCATAACTTTAAGATTTCATCGATAACCCAGCTCGTAAATAAACAAGTGCCTCCTGCTGAAAGCTATCTAGGTATATATGTAGGTTATTCCGTATTTAAGAATAGGTATTATATTCTTAAATGTAAAAATAAGGTTAGGTTATAAAGACTGGCATGCTTCATAAGGAAAAAAGTCTAGGGCAGAAAAATAATCTAATCGTAATGATTCTTAACTAGTAATGGAAGCTGATATGTAGTACATACATGATGAAACACCAAAACCGCTATATGTATTGATTTTTGACGTCAACAGAGATATAATCAAAGAACTTAGAAGTATCAAATTAAATTGGAGATAAGATGGTATCAGAAAAGTTTTTAATTGTAACCTGATATCAAATTTGCCTAAAATACTTTACGTGGGTAAAGAATTCTTCCGAAATATGAAGTCAACGGATTTTATATTAGTATAATTTATAACTTGTAATTCTTGGCTATGATTGGAGAAACAGTAGTTTTAATTTTACGATTGTGGTTACGCAAATAAACTCTTTGAATACAAAAAACATTGTTGGAGTTAATATTTTTCTTCATAACATTACACCTGTATTACCAAAGAGGAACTCAGAGGTTTATAGTAAACCCACATTTTGCCAGTAATGTTTTAAATCACAATGTGATACGGCGCCAGCTAGACTCCGTGCTACTACTGAGAATTTCCTTATGCAAAAACCCAGTAACATTTTACCCGGGATTCGAACCAAGAACCTCGTGTTTAGCAGTGACCAGCACAAGACCAACGAGGCAGTGATACATTTTTATCGCTATCTAATGAGTGAGGGGTATGTCTGAGAATTTTTATATTTTCCGGTGGTTGGTGATAAGACTGTTTTGAGGAGTGCTACAATTTTTTTAAGCACAAAAAATTACTTAAGTGCACATAGTTTTAAGTGATAAAAGACGATAAAGAGTTTACGTGTGATTCATATGTTGCAGCTTGCTGATTGTTCAGTAGCAGCACGGAGTCTGGATTCATGCCCGGTTGATGGCAATAGGCTCGCCCCCTATTACATTTGGACCTACAACATAACTCGCGAAATGTAGGTGTACAGCACACTTCTGCCTACCCCTTCGAATACAGGCGTGATAATATTTTGTTCTTAAAAGCCTGACGCAATCCAAATCTTACCAAAGATAATAAAGAGAGCACATAGACAAAGAAAAATTCGTGACTTCAAATAGACAATTTCAATCACGTTCCCAAAAACTTCTTACGTACACACTTCCCTTCAAATTCTGTAATATCGCAGATTAATGTTAATGCGGGTGATATCTGATTGCCGTATCATTTGGGTCGTATTGAAAATTCATAACTTACTGGGAAGCGGTGAAGGGACCAACATTTCAGATAAGGATGTGTGCAATTTACTTTACGTCCTCGTTCAAGATCTTAGGGAGGGGACTCGACTTGAAAAATACTTACTTTCTAAAGATTTTGCTGGAATCGTATCCGGGATCGGCATTCCGCATCGGAATGGAAACGTATCGCAATCACGTGAAATAGTGAATCAAAAATAATCCTTACTCATGAAAATAATCGTAGTCAAAGTAATGTAAAATTAAAGGATACTAAAGATGAATTTCATTATTAAACATTTTTTATGCACACCTAAACTTAAACTCGAAAACATCAAAACAAGACATGCATATATAAGCCAACTTTATGGCTCTTAAAAGTCTTAATTTTATTATCATCTTACGACCGAAATAATTAGCGCATGAAAATTTTATCATGCTTTGTTTATGTTTTACATGTTGTTCCGTAAAGTTCTGATATCGAATTCTTCATCTAATTGGGTTTGAAAGTTTACTACATTAGTGTTAAACTTCATCTGTATAACATTTGTCACAGCAATATTAAAAAAGCGAATCTTTGTGAGCGTGTTTTTTAGTAGAACTTATTTAACATTCACTCCAATCAACTAAACTCAATATTACCCAATTTTCTGTAATCTACTCAAGTAATTTGCACGTCCCATCACTATTAAAACTCAGTGAGGGTTGGAGTGGTTGTAACAAAGGTTTATCGATACGTTAGCTACGTTTTCGCTTTATCGAATCTTCGCATTACTTCGGATCGTGTGAGTAAATAACAATGCGTATTATATTACCTTTTTTTCTATTAAGTTGATTGTGTTGGTTTATTTATTGGCAATTTGCTTTGGATTTAACGTATTGATAAGTTTTAGTTTAAAGAAAGTAGATTAGGTCTTGTGGTAACGATAGTAGTTTTTGTTGGAAATTGAGGTAATATTTGAGAGGTTCAAGGTAACGCAGATCAGGCAATCAATGAAAATAGGCTGCGTTTACTGCGGCCATACCTTGGATTTGTCTTCGGTAAGAAGGATAATACTATGAATGTCACATGCTTAAACAAGAAAGATTTTAAGCTGATTATTTTAGTGGTAAAGACAATTCTTTACATACGTTTGCTACGTACATACACAACTCTTCCAAAAAATCGTAGCAAACATTTAAGTCAAAAAGAAGTAAAGAAAATAAATAAATAAAGAAATACACACTTTTACTTTCAAAACACACATGAGTGTGTGTTTTAAAAGTAAAAGTGTGTATCTAAATCCTGACAAATCCTTGTTGCGTTAAGTGCTATAAAATCATTATGAGTTCCGAGAATCTGAATAAGATGTGATTCAGACAATTTCAAATAAAACTCTCTTTAAACTGATGCTCTCAAAAAACTGTATGACTTTTAATCAAACCGATTTACATGTTACCATCAAACATGTAACGGAAAACCATAAAATTAAACATGTTCAAGCCACAATGCGGCAACAAGCGATAACATGCTGACGTAATCTCCCGCATCGACTGAGCTCAGTAGCGATAGCTGAGACAAAGAGACAGGAATGTTCTGGAAGCCCTAATGTAAATTTCAGTAAAGAATTATACATTTATTAAACCGCTTTATCATCACTTTAAAACCAAATCAGACATTGATAATGACAACAAACTTGTTTTTGTCTTTAATTTACAACATGAAAAAAATTGAGTTAACCCTTAAGGTGCCAAAAGCCGAGCACTAAATTATGTCATCTGCAGAGTGGGTTAATGATAAAAGCATCTCGTACCTGAATTTCAGGTGAATTAAGGTATTATCATTAAGTGACGGTCCTTTTACATTTTAATTTTGCATTTAAAACTAAGCGTTAAAACTAAACTTGACTTATCTATCCAATGTAACATCAAAATTTTCATTTCTTTTTAGTTGAGATGCCTAGAAAAGCAGATCTTCAATTCTTACACAATTCATTCCAGTGTTTTCCAGTATCTATATTTCTGTGTCAGCTTCCTAATGCATCAGTCGTAACCGGATAGATTTTATGCAAATACGATGCAGTAATTGCACAGTAACTCGTGTGCTCGTTCATTAGAGAGAACTTACGATATCTGAGCTTGAATAAGTTACAGAAACTTGAACTTAGATTTGTAGTTCGCTTTGTAATTGTTTCGGCGATCGAAGATTTGTTTTACATCATATAACTTTGTGGAGCTCTCCAAAATGGAATTAATGACTTCAAGTCGTTTCTTGAGAGTGGTCTTAAAATAGGTTTATATTTTCGGAGTTCGGAATAATTGAGTCAGAAATTATTTGTGGAGATGATTTTGTTACTTTTATCTTTGACAAAGAGGCGTGGTTCGGAACAAAATAGAAACTTGTCAAGGTAGTAATTATAATTATGATTGAACAAACATATTATACGCAAAGCAATCTATATTAGGTGTGATGGAAATTGCATTACAATATTGACATGCACAAACAGCGCAAACTATCTTATGTATCAATATTGATTGACATGCGGAATTCGGTTCCGCAATTGTAGTTAATTTATTTTCGACTGTAAATTTCCTGCTATACGTTATTACATTCACATCAAAGGTTTGTTCGACATCCCGTAAATCAAAACAACTAGGTATATCCCAAATCCCAAATAAATGTATTCCAATCCCATAAATATTAATGTCTATTGGCATTTGTTTTAGTGCACTAACATTTCCATTGTCATTTTTCATCATGACTCATATTCGAAATTCCGCAGTCAATTCTGAAAGGCGATCAATCAGTCTAGTTCCTGTTCGCGAAACGTTCAAGACCCGTCACATAGGAGTAGTGTTCATTGTAGAGATGCGGGCGTAATTATATGATCAAATTGCCGATAGTCCGCTGCAGGTGATTTTGAAATCGATGGGAGTGAATTGTTGTGTGGGAGATCATCTGAATTGCGGTCAGCGCTGATTTGTGGATTCCGTATTTAGGTAACTGAAGATCATGAATCCTCATGCCTTTAGCTAATACTTGAACTGTTAATCGGTGATGGGAACTGTTGGCTTTATTTGCATGGTGGAAGTAATTAAGTTTCGATTCCCATTTTGGACATTCCGAGGATAATGCAACTTTTTTAAACCGAAAACATTAACGTGTACTTATTGATAAATTTTGTATCAGCTTGAAATCAATCATAGAGTTACCTATTATTTTTTCTTACTTCACCTATATTGCTGTAATTTTATATGTTAGGGTCAATAAATATAAATGTATCAGTGTACGTAAGTATCAATAAATGGATCGCATTGAAAAACTTAAATTGTTTTTTATTAGTTTGTCAGGAACTCGCATAAAATGGTTTATGTCATTGGTATAAAAACTTTACTATCGAACAGTTCAACTTTAAGAGTAATGTTATGTATGGGCTCCATTTTTGTGCGATCTACTGACCATAGATTAAAAATACTGTAATTTTTTTATTTCATTTCATTCGATTCGATCGACATTCAATCATTATTTTCATTTGTGATTTGCAAGAGTCATTCATAGAAACTTGAAAATTATTATTATTATTTAGATCTTTAATCATTAAAATATTCTTTACCGTTCTAATAATTATGTCGTTAAAAATAACAGATTTGAAATCCATCTTATCCAAGAAATATGACCAGTTGTCTTTCTTTTACCCAATAATAGTTATGATAAGTTGTTAAAGTGTTGAGAGAAGAGCAGTATATTATCTCATATAATATACTGCTCTTCTCTCAACACGATCATTTTTAGATATAAAGCATTTCTGTTTTCCTCTTCATTGACATGATTCAAAGTAGAGGGAAAGAGACCAAGAGGAAGGGGTTCATTGCGCTGGTCCGATCAGCCCCTCTAGACAAGTGGCAAAACGCTTGACGAATAGAAATGGAATAGAATGATAAATGTATGGGGATGACATAATGTGTCGACTATGTTATCGATGACATATGTCATCCCTATACATTTATCATTCTATTCGATTTCTATTCGTCAAGCGTAAAGCCACTGCCTAAGGGGGCAGATTGGCACCACACTCGACCTCAACATGTCAGAAGCAGTATACGTCGCTGAGAGATGCAGGAGCAGATGGCGCAACATTATACGGGAGAAGCTACTTCCATGATAGGTCACGACCCCCAGTACCGGGGAAACGACGCGAGGAGGAGATTTTCCACTTCACCGATTAACTTTCGTCACATTCACCACTTACTGCCCTTGCCAATGCCATTTCTCCATAATATCTCTGATTCAGTCAGAATGTGTCATGTCCGTTTCCCATCGCTCCATTACATTTGCCCCATAATTGCTTTGTCAATCTTCTATGATTCATCCTTTCATGCCCAAACCTCCCCTTTGATATCTGATACAAAATAAACGAATTCCAATATCATAACAAAATACCTCTGCAATGTAAGTAAATTCTATTTTCTAAATACCAAAGATTCCTGATATGGTCATATGGTCATATTTTCTTCTTTGCAAAAAATGAACGCAATTTGACCCCTGAAGTATACATTTTTTAATTAAACCTTGAAATTGTGAGGTCATAATTATAATAAGGTATATTCAATTATCCAGTTTAAGGAAAGTATTTTATTAGGTTAGTTTCCTATTTCCTAGAAATCTGTATGAACGTGTCAATACCAGAAACTTAATATATTGGGTTTTTGTTAAAAGCTTAATAGAAACTGCGCACTGCTTTAGTTAATCATTTTTATCACATTTAGTAAACTTTTAGAGAAACATGATAACAAGCATCAAGCCTAAATTACTCAGTTTTCGTATTTTTAAATATTCTCTCTTGTTATTATCTTATTATTATTTAAGCCATGATCGTCTTTTCTTCTGGGCCTGCCGCGACGCTTTTTAACACTGTGTGGCATCCACACCTTGGTGGTTTTTGTCTACACATTATCGATCAGTAGCAGCTTGTAAATATTTAGATATTTATTAAAACAATTTTGCATTTGCTCCCATATTTTTCGCGTTATATCATCACTATCTATAATATTAGTCTAGGTTTCAGTTACGTCGAGGAAAAACAATATAACCCTTTTACATTTCGTCCCAGACAAAAGATGAACAAAATAAAAATAATCCGCCAGCAAATAGAGATCTTAGCCAGAATATCCTAGCTATAGTTCCAAAGACTGGTTGCGAAATAGATAAGTATCATGTTCAACAGATAACAGCAGATAAGGAAAGCAATCTCAATGAGATTGTTTCAAAAGTAATGGGACGTTTTAAAATGGTATAGCTACCTAATTATGCTAAAGGCGATATTTGTATGAAACCAATTAGGGTTAATTAATGCATTTGCATTTAAATGCTGATTGGAAAACTGAATAAAGAAATTAATGAATAAATAGAAAACTAAAAGCAAATATTTGTTGTTTTTTTGTTTACAGATTGGGTGGATTGTTATTCGTATGCATTACGGCTTATTTACATTTTCGCAAGCTCATCAACCAATCAATTTTCCGTATTTAAATCATTTGCTGGGTATGACTTTTGACGAGGCCTTTATACCTTTAGACTTAACCCTTTGACAGCCGATATGGGTAGTCAGAATCCCGAAGGTCTAACAACCATTCTTAATAAGGGGTTTGTATTACCCCAGAATCTAGTTGCTACATGTAGTATTCAGCTGCATTAGGTTAGACTGCTAGCCAACCCTAACATAGTTGGGGAAAAGCTTAGATAATGAGCTGTGTACTTTACGGTGTATTCCGTTGAGTATACTCGTTATGTACAAATTAATTAAAATATACTATAAATATTTATAACATCCAGAAAAAGTATAACATCTCAAGTATAATACAAAGCTCTAAATAAAATCTTTGAAAGCTGGTCCTACGATACGTCCTTGTGTAAATAAAGATATTCAAATAGGTAAAAAGAAACTCAAGCAAATTAACAACGAATTCAACTGTATAATCAATTAGTCCCAACATACAATTTACGAAACAAAAAAAAGTTCAATTTAGGGCACCCAAACATCGAACGAAAAACGCGAACGCCAAACACGTAACTAAAAACCAAATTAAAGGGTCCGGTTTTATAAACAGCGTGCAGGAAGCTTCAATTAACACTACTCATTAGCACTTGGTTAAATGAAAAGATACACTATAAAACGGTGAAAGAAACTACTCTAATACGGACATGCTTCCCGTACTAAATTGTTTTACTGCTCCTATTATCAGTGATTTTTAGAGCGACAATGCACAATAGACTTCGAGTGTCGCTATTGCTTTTATTGGCACTTCTGGTGCTTTGTTGTCAGTATTGTTACTTCAATAGCTACCATAAGTTCCGTGGGTGTCTTTTTTCTTTCATGTTTGTTGGAAATAATGACGAGCAAGGATGGGTAGAATAAAATTGTCGTCCTTTGTAGCTGTGGTTTGTACGGCTGCAGTGAAAAATATTAAGTTTTTCTTGCAAGACTTTTTACATAGCAGACTAGAGTTAAAAAGCTAGCTGTGCCTCAACCCCGTGTCCTTAACAGAACGCTAAGTCTGATCTTGATCTCTCTTCGGCTAGTCTACTAAGCGATCTATAACATCTATGTGAGTAAGAATAGACATTTCTCCTGAATTTTACTCTCCCACTTGAGGATTATAATCAGTATCTTTTGTGTCTGTATCTTGTTTTTGTTTAGATTCAACGCATCGTGGCCGAAATTCGTTCAACAGATTACTATATCTTCTTGTTCTTAAGCCTTATCTGGTTATGTTCCGAAGCCAACTGATTGTATTAGCTCTCAAACAATGAATCGCAACTGGGATTAACATACTGGTTCTCAACTTGTTAGATTAATATTACCCAACCTTGTGTATACCTTATACGCCTTTCAGCGCAATTCTAGCCTTTAATTTGTGGGAGGCAAATTATCATCCGAACCTTGTGAGTCAGACGTATTATTAAAAGTTATTGATTGATGTGTTATGTAATTATAATTATTGTTTCTGTATTGTGTAATTAATTCATTTTAAATCATACAGACCGATATTTTCAAGCTATACGTCATACCCGAATCGCAAAATTATGTTTTTTTTTATAGTCACCCCACACTAGGATCTTCTCCTGTATCGTGGGTGCGTTTCCACAAATTTTAGTCTCGAACGGGAATCGAACTCGCAACCCTTAGCGCAGCAGTCCAATCGCTTAGCCAATGCGCCAATCGGGTCGTCAAACTATAAAACCGACTTTCCTAAGATCAAAGTTTACCAGTTTAAGATCAAAGGTTACCAAAGTTTCCAGTTACACTTAAACCCATACTTGATCGTCACAGTTTGCCACCACGTGACCACCAACGAACCCTCATAGGAAATGTACCTAATGTTATAAATATCTTTCATGACCAAAAAAACACTGAACCTGCAGAAACATTTCACCCACAAACACCACAATAACTTTCACAAGGATAAACGAATCTAGTTAAGTTTCCTCCATCCCGAAATAACGAAATAAATAAAATAAATTGGTCGTTAGCCAGCGCAATAAGACCATACGTTCTAACTACATTACATAAAGCATTTTAATTAGCTTAATTAAGTGATAATTAACTAAAAAGTTTGTTAACGAATGTTTTAAAAGTATCTTAGGGTTCTTACTTACCTCATTTGGAATTCAAATTGATGTAAAAGGAAAATTTATTGTGAACATCTTTCCTTATACATATTTATTGTTCGTTTCATACTCTGTGGCATCTTTTCTTTCTAATCTCTAAAAACAAACGTTTCATTTGGTTTATTCAAATAATTTCTCCTTTGAATATTCGTTATTACAAAGCGCTGGCTTAACTGCCTCATTGATTGCGTACGCAACTGGTGAGTATAAGGTTTTGGCATCACGACCTATCTCTTATTTACTAGAATTGTCTGCTGCCAGAGTTCATGCTACTTGTTAAACAGCAATATTTACCACTTTGACTTTCCGCGATGCAGACACAATAGTTAAACAATCGACATGTATCATCATAATATGGCTCAGTGGACTGGGAAAGGGTTAATTTTGTAAGTTTTTAATACAATATGTGTAAGTCAGTAAAACAGCATCTTAATCCACTTGCTCAAATATAAGCTTTATAATATACTAACATATACTGTAGAGAAAAAATAAGCTGATATTCAATTCAATATGAAATATATTCAGTATGAAAAGGACCAAAAACTTATCTTCACTCAAACCAATTTATCTTTAGACAATCAAAAAAACTCCTCCATTCAAAAACCTATAAATCAAAGGCGCTCATTAAAGTCATCGGCTGTCTGCACCATAAAATATTTCCATACGCTTCAAAAAACACAAGCAAGCGAGCAGACTGTTGATATTTAAAGTAAAATAAATAAATATTATCCGGTGTAGGAACAAAAATATGGAGCGTGGCTCAATTTTCAGTTGTTCTGTATTAATTTCATTATTTCAACAACACAGCTCCCTGATGCTTGTATAATATTGTTTTAGTTTAATTTTAAATTGATTGAGTCAAGTTATTGATTTTTCAGATCAATCAGTCTAAAAAAAATTTAGATCGATACAATTTTTTAAGGATTTTTTTAAATTTTATTTCAGCTTTGGCGCCCAGAGATGCAAAGTAGCTTTGTTTTATCTAGCAGCATTTGGATTTGCACATGTAGAAGTAGCCATAAACCATAATTTATAAAACATCCGTAATTTGAAAGAACGTTCTGCAAAAACGTTATATTAGATCCTCATGGAATTGCGATATGATTCTGATGTTCATTTCGTTTTCAATGCGGAATTTTGTTATGTATTAGGAGTATAATTAGGAGTTGTCTAAGACATCAGAAATATGAGCCCTCCTGTGGAAAACTGACACTTTCCCTTTCAAATAGTGACATTGCCATATAAGTGCATGTCCAATACCGACCACCGTGTCCAAAAGTTATTTTAAAAGTTCCGGTCATAAACGATTCACACACACTCAAATATTCCACGACTGATGTATGTTTACGTACAATTTTGAAAACATTTATCCGATCTGGCGTTTAAGCTTTGAAAGTTTCTAATTCTGGTCCTTTGATCCCCTTGTGATCATTATGGTTTACATGCACGGAATTTTAATGCATACCTATTGGACAGAGAAAGGTAGGTTAGAAGGAATAAACGTTTGTTTATAGTTATGATTGTTGTGATCAGTTTTATTTTTATTAGCTTCGTTATTTGTTGAATTGATTGTCAGTTGTTTTGTCTTTATATTTTGACTTTGCTTAAAGTATCACGAGAAAGCTGTTTGTGTATTATATACTTGTTAATAAATTATATTCTATTCAATCATTAAATGAATATCTCCAAAGAAATGGTTACTTTCAAAATCAAAAAGCTAGCGGTTTTAAATCGTCTACGAAACACTGGTCGTTGCCTAATTAATAGTTAGAAGTAACAGTAGTAAGAACCATAATACTACATGGATGATACGCATCAAGTAATATTGCTCTATCCGGCAAATCCTAAATTTGATTGGGGTTTTCTAGTTATTATGTCATAAAAGAAACAAGAAAATTAAAAAAATGGCCTACAAGCTGCACTAGGACAAAATTTCGACGCGTCATAACTAGCAACTAAAACATCAACACACGGCGACTATTTTGAACCAACGATCAATTAAACGTTATATCAAAGAAAAACAACTAACAAAGCAGCATTATTTTTATCGCCGAAACTCACAAACATATTATTTTTAACGATTAAGGAGTTATTTTTATGTGACGGGACGAAGCATGAAAGTCGCCTCCACTGATATTCCCCGCCCGACAGATCAAACTTCCGTTGAAGAACATCAGAAAAACAGATCATGAGTGTGATTTATGACACAAATATTGAACAAAATTTGTCGTAAAGCATACTTTATTACTCTGGGCCTATTCGGAATTTCTCTGGTATTATATTTCAATCCTGATTAAATTATGGTGGCCATAAACAATTTTAAGGAGAAATACTGACGCAACCGTAAGCAATTATGGTTGTAAATGAACAATATATTATATATTACATATTGATTTACAATACGGATTTAATGGTCCGGATTAAGTTAGAATATAAAATTGAGCGATGGCAGTCGTATCGGTTTAATGCTTGAAATATTTTCAATTGAAAACGAAAGCCAAGTATGGAAATAAGGGGCTATTATTCAAGTTTTATTATTTAAATCGCATGTTGCCAATAAAAACTCCTGTTAGTAAAATGATCCTATATGTTATTGTTACGAAAATATTATTATACAAACTGCATCCAAGCAATTCCTATAACGAATTGCTTCGGGAAAATCACCTCTAATAAAATATTAAAGATAAATCCAACACTGTTAATGCTAATATTTCTGAAGGACATCTTCCTTCGTTCTACAAAACAACAGGTTACAAAATTAAATTAAAACAAACCCAAAAACATGACGTAAGTACACAAATTGCGAATAATAAAACTGAGATGACATCATAAAATATAAACGACACTTCGTGGTTGGGTACATATTTTATTAAAAAACTTTTGCTATACCGACACCGCAGGCGTTACAAGTTCTTGAGATGCCGATCTCACTCTATATTGAAACATTTTACACACCAAATACTTGGGAGGACAGTGCGAATGTCCCCGACGTGTCCACTGAGAGAAGTAAATTCATAGGATGGAGGTAAAAGGTCTCTCGAAGCCCCAAAAATAGACTGTATTTGTTCCATTGAAATCTCGAGAAAACAAAAGATTTTAGTCACTATTTTGACACCAAAATATCTTTTACTGAACGTGCCGGCTATTATCACTCTAGGATTACTATTTTAGGACTATATTAGGATCTTTTCTTCAATGTTGTCATATAGAAACATATAAAAATGTATTGTATGAGTTAGTTATTATAATCCGCGAACATATTTTTGGCTAACTGTAATGTAAGATAATTATCAAGTATGAGAAACTAGATACAACATAGTTGCACTCAACACTGAATTTAGTGGCATGGAAGGCCTAAATGTGTATTTTATGTTAACAAAACAGTTTTTTGGAATGACTAGATTTAATTAGCGTAGAGAACTTATAATTTTGCGCTCCTGCATTCATTTAATCGACATAAAACGGCAATTTTAAAGTCGAAGCTTGTGTAAATACAGCTATAAAATCATCATAATACATACTAGCGTATCACCATGCCAATAATATGGAACGGGTTATCAGAGCTCTTATCTGAGTAGATACATACGCTTACTTACTTGCCACAGCTGCAAACCAGATTAAGCCATTTGATTGGCCTTCCCAATGACATAAAAGGACCAAGAAATCTTTCTTTCTTCGCTCTAAAACAGAAACCGTTCCATAAATATTTAATAAACCCACAAGGAAGTTAGAACAAAGTCCATGGAGAGACATAAACCTTCAAAATTAAAAAAAGAGAATATAACTCCCGATGTAGATTCATTAAATATGATGAAAACTTTTAAGTAACGTCGTTGGAAACTTCGAAGCTTGGAAATGACTCGTCCATCTTCGAAGTATATGATAGCGGTGTTAAAGAATCGGGTATGATCACTTTATTGGAGATTCGATTTTATGTTTAAGCAGAGTGGAGCAAATTAATGGGAATTACTGCATCCATTGAAAAAATTGGCTTCGTAACTTTAGGTATTAAAATTTTACTTCATTCATAATGCAATTTTATATTACATTAACTACCTGATTTGCGCTGAAGTTAAGCGTTGGTTTAAGGAGCTAGAAATTATGGATCCGATGGAAACAGATCTTTATACAAGGATATCCATTGGATACAAAATTTAAGTATACACGAGGCAAGTTTTTGATTAATCACAAATATTTAGTTTGAAATCGTTCATTATCTATAGGTACTAATATTATAAAGCTGAAGAGTTTTTTTGGTTTGTTTGTAAATGCACTATTCTCAGGAACTACTGGTTCGATTTGAAAAAATCTTTCAATGTTAGATAGCCCATTTATCCAAAAAAGCTATAGGCAATAAAACATGCCAAACGGGTGAAGTCGCGGGCTGTTTAAATAATTTAGACTAGAATTTTATTGTTACAATTCCTGCATGATTTTTTTTGCGTCTTTTCCGAGATTAAAATGGCCTATCTACATTGAAGGTCCATTCTATATATTTGTGAAAGAATTTTGGAAATCAGATAAATATTTTTAAAGATTACTCTTTGTAAGTATTATTATAGATAGATAAACGTAACGCACATAGTTTTGCATATATACAGCGAACTTTTTTAACGTTAGGCGTTTCGCCGTATCAAGACGTGGCCATTAATACGAATGCGCTGATAAAAAATCTCGCTCAATATTAAAATATTCTCCCCAAGGAATAAGTCGGTAAGATACCTTATTTCCTTATCATCAGGAGAGGCGAAGTTGTCAGGCACTTCGGCAACGCGTCAGCATCTAAGTTAACTTTACTTTTAAGATCGCTTTCGGTTTCACAATGTTTGTTTACGTAATGCAAATTAAGATTACTATTTTGTAATTTTTTTAAATTATGATGTTGTGAAGAATGGATTCAATTTTAGCTTCGTGCGCAGTTTACTTAACAAAAACAATTTTCATTACATATTATTTTAGTTTAGAATAATTGCGATGAGGTTTAACTATTATATTATTCACGCTTTGTCGTGGTTAGTCAAAATTATATATTACCAGCTGCGCCCCGAGATGTTATCCGCTACATTTTTTCCTATATGTTAATCCAGGGTGCCAGCTACCTCTATACCAAATTTTATCAGAATTGGTCCAGCCATTTGAGCATGGAGACGTAAATAACATTCAAACACACTCACAAACTTTCGGCTTTTTGATATTATTGTGTTGATATAGTGTGAGGTGTGATTACCAATCATAAGATAAGAAGAAGAAGAAAACCAATTATTATAATGTAAAAATCTATAATAGTGTAAAACTATACTGAAGTAGTATTCGTAATTATTCGCTGGTTACTTCAATCGAGTAAAAACCGAACTAAACTAAGCCATCATCATTATTGAAGACATCAATACCACGAGGTATGGATGCCTCAAATACATAATAATATATATAATTTAAATAATATTAATGCGTACTAGAATACCATGTGGCTAGAAGCCTTATAGAGCTAATAGAAACATCTCATTGACTGCATTATACAACAGTCACGGATTTGACCCAGTGAATAGCTACTTTCAAGGATTGAATGAAATGGTCGCTTCAAGTCGTATGTTATGGTTACCGTGAATGATATTTACTATTTAGGTCAACATAAAAAAACACTGCTTTGATCGTCTCCTGATCTCAGAGCACGCCTATTGTGCTTCATGTCTTAGGTTCTGGCTGGTTGGCTGATTCCCTGGCTGGCCCAAATTATATTGGATTATTTTTCAGAATGAAATTTTTGGTAGCTCGGAGTCTGGATTGGTTAATGGCAATAGATCTGCCCGGCGTGATGATGAAAAAATAAGCAGCCGATTTATTGTGGTAATTCAGAGGGTCATTGTATGCCGGAAATCTTAACATCGCCATTTAAAAATAAAGCGTCACGGCAAAACACCATCAATTGAATAGAAAATAAAATTTTAGACATTTATTACATTGTGGCGTTCTAAGGGGGTGGTTCTTGTTCAACAATGGACGTCTTCCGGCTGATGATGACGATGACAGGAATGTCAATAAATATTCTGTCATATTAAAACTAAATAACTTTATTTAATAACTTACGAAAATTAAAATTTCTTTACCAATTAACTATCGTTCCCTTTTATGTAACGTCTGACCTTCCATTATTAAACTCTCTCTAAATTTATCAGAAATAATAGTAATAATAAATAATAGTAGAACTAAATTGTAGCGGCCATCGGTTATTTCAATCTTTAGTTTTCATTATAACGTTAAATAATAATAGACCCACAAAAATGTCTGACGACAAACGTTGCAGTCTTAACTCGAATCTGGCAGAATAGTTGGAAGCCCGACTCAATTACCACAAGAAGAAAAAAAAAACTTTACTTAAGGAGGTTGAACATATCCAATCAAATTAAAAATAATATCTAATGTTATCTAAGGAGTTTGAACACAGTACATCACCAGTTTTACTTTTGTGTTACAAAGACGTCTTTACACACCAAATCTATTCGGGCAAATTTTCTGACACCTTTGATTGACGACGTAACCAGTATCCATTGATTCGTTAAACATAATGGCCACTAAAATCTAAACGCTTGAATGAGTCAGTCACTAAGCTCGTACTAGAATTACCCGTGAGTAGTTTATTCCTTAATTGGAAGGTGGCACTGCCTACGCACGTTGCACTATCTTTAATGAATGGATCGCATTGATTTCCTTCTATGTATCTGCTTAGAGGTGTTAATTGTGTTTAATTGATTATTTAAGTTGTTTATAGTAGTAATTACTATTCAATGCCTTATTGGTTTCGTGCGAATCTTCAAGTGGAGTTTGGGAATGTTCTTTAGTCAGTCAAGTCGCGTTTTTGGGTTTTTGAAGGAGAACATTTTCAGTATTAGTTAGAATTTTATAACTCGGGCTGTAATATTGTAAATAAGAAAGTCATTCACTACCTTTAATAGACTATGGATGAGTAACGTACGTCATTATACCTATATCTGACTTAACAGGTAAATTATAAGGCTTTTATTTTATGATTGTGAATATTCTGGTTGTATTTGAAGTCGGTTATAAATTGGAGCACCGTAACAAATCTTACTACAGTATTGCGAGAAAGACTGAGTCATCACGTCGACTTTACAGATGTGATGATCACTAAGAATTAGCAAATATAGAATTATTATCTTTATAGCTTTTAATTACACCTTGGACTCTAGACAAGTGGCAAAACGCAAGACGCATAGAAATCGAAATCAAAAACATAATATATAAGATTGATTAAATATTCGAAATATTATGTCATCCTCTTACATTTATCATTCTATTTGACGAGCATTTTGCCACTAGACTCAGGTCGTCCTTTATCATCTAAGCTAGCACCAAACCCAACCACTAAATATAAAACAGATCCTATGTAATCCCATTCAAATGGGCGATCGCCTCATAGTTGTAAACTAAACAATGGCGCCTAAATAATCACTACATTCAACAGTCTAAACACACAAACTAGTTTTAATCGTCCCTTTCTCGCATTACCGTCTAGGCTTCAGTAATCACGAGTTAAATCTTCCTAATGACTGTCCGGCCTCATTCGAGGCTACCATCATTATCCTAGCTAGGGTTATCAAGCCTTAAAACAGGCCTTTGACCTTCAAAAATACTCCTCAAATGAGTGAAAAATAAGTATACATTTTGCTAAAGAACAAATTTTTTTGAATAGAATAGACTTTTTTGAGAATACCAATTTTAATTTCTTGTTCCTTGTTACATTATTGCCATCAAATAAATTTCGTCATTTGATGCAATTATGCATTCTTGTACGGCGTCTCATGAACTTTCGTCCTAGTTACTTTTTTATCAAAATTTATTCTAATCCACAGGAGTTATCATCCGTCTATCCTGCCGTCGTTAGTAGGCGTACCTCCTAAATTGAAGCATCTGCAGTGTCACAATGCAAAACTCTCTTCTGCATATCTGGATAATACCTACAGTTCATATTTAAATATAATTAATTATTCAGTGTACCTATACACTTAATATAAAAAAATACCACAAGAATAGAAAACAGAAGGACACGTGCAAATTACATAATTAAAAGGACACGGAAAATCAAGAAGACAATTCATCGTATCATTGTAAAGATGTCTCACCGTCTCGCGCGTATAAATATGGTTGTCAATCCAGCAACTGCAAGCTTAAAAGTACTGATAGCCAAGTGGTATGACCGTTAGACTGCCAAGTCAAAGGTCGCAAATTCAAACCCCGGCACGCACCAATGTCTTTTCGAATTCTTGTGCGTATTATAAATTAGTTATCAGTTGCTAAAAACGGTGAAGGAAAACATCGTGAGGAAACCGGCACACTGGAGAGATTTTTCTACAGTGTGTAAAGCCATTTCAGAGGCCTACAGGTGGTTTAAACTCTGACACCAGGTTGTTCATTAACCATACGATAAGAAGAATCCAGCAATGAATGCTAATGGTGTAACAACATTAGTGCCAACCCTGCCGTACTTCTATCTATTCAAAGTGGCGATGCCATGTCGCCATTTTATCTCCTGCGTGAACTTCTGAGCTGACGCTGCTCACTACAGATAACTTAGTTCCATGAAAATTCAATTTGCGGTTGTTTTAAATTAGATCTGCTCTTATTAGATCTCAGGTGGTGCAAGATGTTAAAGGTGGATTATTGAAATAAATTGAAGTTGGAAACTTAGTCATAAGGTTCGTCTTTACTAGAAAACTATTTGGCTAGCTATATACCTAAGAAATGTATTATTAATATTAGTTTGTATCTGTAACTTCAAAATTAACAAACATAATTATTGATTTATCGATGAAATCCTTCGACGAATACAGTTTGTGATTGATAGATGTGTTACGAATACAATTCGTATTTTATTGGTAATCAATACTATCGGTAATAGAAACTTTAATAAAAAACCGCGATTGAATTTTCTAATGTGTAATTTTTATCATGTCACTATACAAACAACCATGTGGTATTTCGTATAGTTCATTGCTTTGTGGACTTTGTTATTTTATACTATAACAAATCTATATTGTTCATATTGAATACAATTAATGTCACTTGTAACTTAATCCTTACTACCCTGCTCCATGCTAATAGATTTGACACTCCTTACTCTTTGTAAACAATATGATGTATGGGAATATCCTACCAAACAATCACCCAACCACAAAAAAAACACCAGATTTTTCAAATCAGATCAGCGACCACAATGCAATTTCCAAGGCTCTAGTTCCGAAGACCATCGTCATCACGACTCCGGCAATATTTCAGCTAGTATCGGATTTAAATTCTCAACTGGCACGCATAATCGTCGAATCTGACCAACTTCGAAATAACTAACGTAATGTTATTCAAAACGTGTCGCTGTATTTATCCTAACAGGGAGATCGGGCACGACTTACTGACAGGCAACTCCTTATAAATCTTATATGCCGCATTTCAACTTGGCAAAAGCCCCAAGTCAGGTCTAAAAAGTTTTGGAAAGATTTTGAAGAGCTTTGAAAAGTAAGGTGTCTTGATTTTTAATTTTTTTTGACACTTAGGTAATGTGATCGAAGACCACGTACAACAAGTTGTTAACGTGCTGATAATATAAAGATTGATAATTATGCAAGTCATAAGTAAATATAATTATAACGATTAATAATTATGAGTCTTAGGTATAATATTATTGTTTTTGGCACCAGTTTAGCATGCAATGTTCCATCATTGATTTGGTTATCACATACTTAGCCTTTCAGTCAGTGGCTTTAATCTAACATAAATCTATACAGTATATCACGCTAAATAATGAGTACCTTACAGCATAAAACGATTTAAAAAAATATCGTTACACCAAAAAATTCAAAATCTTTTTCTCTGTATCATAATATAAAAGTCACATTATAAAAGTTCCATTATCCAACTTACACCTCAATGTGAAAACCGCAGCAATAAAAATAAGATATATTTTTTCAAGAACACGAAAGCTCACAATGAGAGCACGTTCTTACTTTTTCATTTTTCATCTTCCGAACTCTAATGATCTTAAATGAAAAGGAGCCGATAAAACATCCATTTTTGCCAGAATCCTCTGAATGTTTCATCTCAATATGGCCGATCTATTATTTACACTCAAATGCTTCTGAATAAAATATAGAAAATTCTCTAAAGGTCAGATTTGGAAGCACCTGTGGCTTTAGACTCGAATGCTTCAGAAAGATGGAGTGGTTTCGAAATGGAACATGAAATATAAAAGATTTCAAAGAGATCGTCATTATAGGTTACGGGTATTCGACAATGCTTTTGATGTTTGGTCAAACTTGGACGTGGAATGTGATTTGAATGTTACAATGTCGGGCAATGCAATCCTCGTTTTAAAATATGATATTTTCAATACATAGATATGAAACCTTGAAGCAATTCTTCTTATTTATGAGAGTTACTTTTGATATCTTCCTTGTACTTATATGGAATTAGAAATGACAGACCAAGTTTATTCATAAGGTGATATCAATATGCCTTATTAGTCTCATTAAAAATGTGTTATATATAGCAGGTTTAAATTGCTACTGAGTGAAAAGATTGTCTTACACTGGACATGACAAAGTTTTGGACGCAGGACACAGAGTGGCGGATAACCGGTGGATGCAAAGGGCAAGTTATCGTTCATTGTGGCGTTCTAAGGGGGAGGCCTTTGTTCAACAGTGGACGTCTTCCGGCTGATGATGAACATCAGGTGTAAGAAACTATTATATTAATTTCTTTAGTTCAGCCATAGTCTCACTGCGGGGCTAAGGCCTCCCTTTCTTTCCTCCATTCCTCCTTATAGGAGGCATGCTCATCCCACCATGAACTATATCTACAGTAAAGTAAAAGTAAGAGTTTCGTGCCAACTTCGTATAAGCTGCGATGAAGATGCAATAAAACTACTAGCTGTCGTGAAGATACCTAGTAACAGGTAAATTTACTCGCATGCCCTGTGTTTGCTAGATACAGTGTTAACGTGCAGTATTCGCGCGTTAGCATGAGAAGCTGCGAAGCGGTGAAAGTCAGTAAATTTTGTGTTGAAAATGTCTCAGTGTTGAAATAAAATAAAACCTCAAGGCGTTTATAAAGACTTGTTTGTCTAAAATGTGGTAGATATATTAAATATAAGCATGATTTATTATGATTTATTTAGTCTTCTATAGGTACAATTTTCTAATTGTATTTAAAGACTGTGCGGTGATATTGTGGAATTTGCTAAAACACCTAGACAATAGCCCCTCAGAACAGAGGTGATCAATTTGTCACTAACTACAAGATCGAGAGATTATCCAGAAGCTTTATTACAATTCCTGTGCTCCAAGTGAATTTTATATTAACAAAATTCGGATTTAAGAATAAACTATGTACCTACCCAAATCACAATGCCTTTCACCTTCTACACCGTCTCCCGCAAGTACGTAAGATGAACGTACAAAAAACGTTCAGTTAACAAAACGATATAATGGCATTGCGATCGTGCCACATCAATCAAACTCAAAGTCGGTCAGGCATGCTACTGAGCGCAGTACACACGCCGACATGTCTTCACAAGCGGGTAGACTCGTGAAAATGTATTTATAACTGTTACCAACAGAATATAAACGAAATTAAAATAGAAAATCACACTTCACCCTAATATTATAAAGGCGATAGTTTAAGTGTGTTTGCTTGTATGTTTGTTACCTCTTCAGGCTCAAACGGCTGGACCGATTTTGCTGAAATTTGGTATGGAAGTTGCTGATACCTTAGATTAACACATGCCACTTTAGTTAATATTTTGACGACCTGACAGAGCAGAGGCTAAGCAATTGTATTGCTAATCTGCAGATGTTTGTCTCGAGTCTGTGGGTTTGTGAAACGGACCCACGATACGGGAGAAACTCCTAGAATGGGGCGACGTTTTTTTTTAATAGAAAAATAATATTTAGTTACAGTTGAAAGTCGTTAAGCTGTAAGAGCCAACCAGCTTAGGCTTCGACAATATTGTAAACTCAAATCTAATTATTAATATACACAAGAACAGCATGTATTATTCAGTGTTTTGTTTTTTTTATGACTCTTAGGTATCTACTGAATAATTAGGTATTCTAATAATGGCTATAATTTTGGTGTTTAACAGCACACCTTTATCTAACCATTTAAGGATATATCGGTGCTAATGACACACACATAATAATATTTGTCTTAAGACAACATTTTGTTTAACCCTTTCCCTGTCCAGTGAAGCACATAAGGTACATGGCCATTTTTAACTATTGTCTCTACGTCGTCGTCGTCGTATATTTGAAATCGTCCCATGTAATTTAATGAATAATTAATCAATGATATTATAGTGCACAAGTATGCGCGCAAACACAGGTGCACTCCCTATTCCCTCACTCTCATAATCCGATGGGACAGTAGACCGACACGACCTGAGAGAGATCAGGCGCAGGACCAACGGCTTAACGTGCTTTCCGAAGCACGGTGGGGTCTCGACATATGAAAACGGTCACCCATCACAAGACTGACCGCCGCGAGCACGGCTTAACCTCGCAGATCGACTGATCTACGGGGTAGCCCCGTAGCTACATAGATTGTACAAAGAAGTATAGGGGAGCCTTATGTTCTTATAGTCGACGCCGATAGGTTGAGAAAACTGCAGTATTTGCAGATTAAGTTCAGGTCTTCAGGAGCATACTAAACAACCTCTTTTTTTAATTCTAGCGGTCGTAAAAAGAAACTTTAGAAGTTGTAAAAATTAACGGAGGGAAACTTTATAGTGCAGAAGCTTAATAAAAGTCAGGGAAGCGTAGCTATCAATTAGGTTTTGTTGAAGATTTTATTCTAGTTTAAATTATAATAGCAAAAATATTACAATTGGATATACTTGAAAATGAAAAGTTAATTAATAAATAACTTACCTTTTTCAACTAATTTTCTTAAAGCGGTAGGTAGGTAGGCGTAGAACATATCTACATCCACATTTCGCCAGTTATGATAAAGGCCCATATTTTGCAAAACGGGACGAGCCCATTGTCATTAATCAGGCAGTGCACTGCCTGATTAATGTTACTAAGAATTATCTAATTAAAAAACGTAATAACATTTTTCACCTGACCTCGCAATCGAAACCGAAACCACACGCTCAGCAGCTACAGTTGCAACCACTTGACCAACGAGGCATTTGACGCACAAAGAAAGTTCTAGTTGGTATTATTCTTGTCTATTTTCCTGATGTGTTAGGTATGAGAATCACACGCTACTTTAATTCCACTTACTTAAAAGTAGAACAAATATCTAATCGAACTAATTTGACCATAAAAAACTAGTTTTCTTTTAACTTAGAACACGATTGCTACTACAGTCTTACTCATTAAGTGTTATTATTAAACTTAATGTGCCTCATAAACTTAACACACGAACCGCCATTTCAGAACCTCAACTAACTTCGCAGTATTTCGTTCAAACTAAAAGGAAAATAGGCAAAAGCTAGGTCAAATAACAGGCTGTGAAAACAAGTATTGGAAACTCTTAAACCATGTATGGCAATATCGTGCTCGCATAAGCACTAGTGCTGCCGTGTGGTATCCGGCCTAGAATTGACCACCCCCTTTCCTCCCGTGGGTGTCGTAAGAGGCGACTAAGGGAAATAACCAGAAGATGGGCAGCAGCGTCTTCTGTAACTTGACCACCAATACTGCGATCCCCAAGCCGCTTGCCAAGCATGGGGATTATGGCACCCCCCCCCCCCATTAAGGGGGAGGCCTGTGTCCAACAGTGGACGTCTTCCGGCTGATGATGATGATAAGCACTAGTTGGAAAAAACGAATAAGGGATACGGTGTACTTTAAAACGGACTTTCACAATCTGATGCATAGTCCAGATACCTAGTTTTGACTGTTTTACGAAGTGGTATAAGTTACGGTTTCCACCCAATACCTTCTGATGCAATCTTTCTTCTAAATTGGAGAAATAATATTAGGAGAAATTCCTAGTGTAGGACGACGATTTTTTTTTTAAAGAACGAGAAAGGAAATAATTGATAAAGGAAATTTGGAAAAAGATGGACACGAGCTGTACTTGAATCCGCGACCTTCGCCGTATCGTGACGCAGCTCTAACCAACTGAGCTATCGTGTCGCTGCTCGCACCCATCGAATTTCAAGTTCCATTCTAGTATTTACGTCTTAAAGGTGACTTTTTTTCCGCTTTTCTGCTTGCGACCACAGCCGTTGCAACCTGGTCGAAACTATACGACTTTAAAAAGCTTACTAAGGAGAAAAAGAGACCAAACTGGTAAAATCCCTATTTTACAATAATTCAGTCACTTTTTCTGTGCAGGGTTCTGTTAAGAGTTGGCTTTTGAAGTAGTAAGTATTTTTAAGCCACTTTCACCGTACTAAGCTTGAAAAAAAATTCTACATGAAATAGGTATCAGAGAATACAATTATAATAGTTAAAAGTAAACTAGCTGTGCCCCACGGTCTTACCCGCTACATTTTTCAAGATATGCCTATGTGTTAGTCCAGGGTTTCAGCTATCTCCATACCAAATTTTATCAAAATTGGTCTAGCCATTTGAGCGTGAAGAAGTGACAAACATACAAACTCACTAACTTTTACCTTTATTATATTATTTTACTATAATTTATATTAGTGTGATCTCTAACCTAACTAACTCTAGTTAATATTAATGACATACACAATAACTAAATGAAAACAAATACTGATTTTAAAATACGACATTAAAAATATAAAAACTTGTATTTTGCGTCACTGGTTACAATAAATATCAAAGTATCTCACTAATTGCTCTGTCTACGGATAAATAATTTGCTTTCAATAAAATTTATTGGAAGTTAAATTTCCCAAAATAAGTTACTTCAGCGTAAATTGTAATTTTAGCGGACGAAGCTACAAATTTCGGAAAGTTTCCGCGTCAAAGATAAATTTTATGTAATCAGAAAACGTGTTAATCATTGGAGATAATAATATAAATAAACATTTTGGTATACTTATTCAAAAGATATGAACAAATAAATTAAAAATCTAGATGACAGTGAAGACTGATAAAATAATATTTTCCTTTTTGAACTTTCAATATTCTAATTACTTTAATAAAAACTATTGATGGTGCAAATAATTTTTACGAACCTTACTTTTTTTGATTAATTTTTCTCCATAGACTCAAATCCGATCAACCAAAATCATCCATACCTAGGCAAGCCTATTAAAGTAGGCAATGAACGATAACCAAAGTCAAAAAAGCATAACAGACAAATTATTTTCATCACATTAGAAATTATGAAAAAAAGGAAACCTATCAAATTTAAACCTAGGAAAACAGACGTAAAATTTGATAAGTATTTTATAGGTCGTAACTTCGAGAGCTATAAAAAAAAGAGGACATTCAGTTTGTAGATATTGCAACGTTGACTTTTCCTTTATGTAAGAAGGCTAGGAATATAGGTAAAGTCATCAGTAAAAATGTCATAACACTTACAATTCAAAATGATCCCTTGGAATTTCGCAATTTGTGTCCATTTGACGAGCAATATTTCCTTACGACACTCACTTTAACGTCGATTTCATACAACTGTCAGTGAACGTTACCGTCTCAATTATAACTGTAAAATAAAATGGTCAATTTAATGGTCTCACGATGCGTGGGCGAAGATCTGTTCGACTGGGCATTGTGTAAACTTTATTTTGTTTATAGCATTAGCTTATCCGGTCGTTTTAAAAATATTGATCTACTTTGAGAATGTTCCCTTCGATAATAATGCAGTACGTAATTGCTTTGCAAAACTAACTTGGCTTGCAAAAACCATTATAATAGCAGCCAACTTTCCCAGCCGATTCTTTTAAACTGAAGTTTATGAACTAAAAGTAAAACTAAACTTCTTTTTCAATTAGATTTTAATTTAAATATTAAAACTTCAGTAGACTGTTGTTTGAATGGAAGTTCTTGAATTAATAATTCCATTCATAACAATTTTATGAGTGCCTAAACTATGGGCACCAATTAGAAACCCATTGACGAAACCCAAATTACCAATTGTTTCATTAACGCGTGCAGTATTGTCTTGCTCACCGAAATTATTAGCCACGCTTGCTTGTACACAAATAAAAAAGTGATTTCCTAACAAAAAGCTCAAACTCAATCAAAAACAATACTCTATTGTTATAATGAATTGTTTTGTTCTTGTCCAGCATAAAACTGCCAGATCATTGTTATCTCATATTCCGCCCACATGCTTCTTGAAATAATTTCCATCAATTAGTTCTACTATTGTTTACTCATTGTCTAATACCATCATAACTTTCAATCTATTTCAATATTTAACAATCGCTCTCATGTCTTCACCACTTTACGGACTAATCATTATAAAGTTTAATGCTTCCAAAGCATCGCTTCCCCGGCAATATCATGTTCCACTAAACGTTAAAGTCATAACATTTCGCTGAAACTAAATCATTGTGCGTTTCCGTCGCCGTTGGTACACGGTCCATTAATGCGAAATGCGAAGTCGGCAGACAGCTACATAGCTTTAATATCGTCTGTCATACACATGTTTACTTTTGCCAATCAAACAGATCTAACTGCATTAGCCACATCCGCCTACCGTGAGTATTGCAACATCGTAACTGACCATCAAACGACACAACACTTTCACAATATTACGATGACGTCCACACTTAGTCTCACAACACTAGGAATCCTTCCATTCAGGGTTTGTGGGGCGCACTATCTAGGAACAAACATCCCTATACAAACAAGCCGAGCCGGTGCGATGTTTCGGACGCGGGAAAGGCGGCCGGCAGCGATGCACCTCCTCCGACGGCCGGTAAGCGACTGGCTGAAATCATGTTTAGCTGCGAGCCACACCGGCTATTGCATCCGAGCATAAACGAAAACGGCCGAATGTAATTTTGAGGTGAAAACGGGATAGGTAAGAGATTGTAGGGAATAGAGAGGGACGGGTGCACAGGTGGGGTGGGAAATGGCTGCATCAGAGTGTAGGGGTTTTGTCTATGCAGGTTGGAGATTTAGAGTGCATTCGACCGACAGGCACCGACGACTAGAGACGCCTAGGGCGTCGAAAACCCTATCATTTTGTACTATTAATGAATTGATGTCTTTACTGGCCCGAATAACGGGCAATTTTATTTAATTGTTAAAGACGATAAAGCAATTTTATGATAAATTGGTTTGGAATTGAGATAATTGTTTTATGTGGGTTGTAACTAGCTTGAGTGCGCGGCACAATTTTGCTTTATTTGACTGATGAAGAAATCATTATTAGGCTATAGTGAGTTATCTTTTTATTATTTTATGATCTTAATTTTTGATCTTCTCCTATTTTGTAGAGATAATGAGAACCATTAATAACTATTAACAATTAAAGCCGATCCAACTAACCAACACAAACTTTTAAGAGTTATATATAAAAAAGTGGCTTTCTATAGAAACTTTGTACTAAGTTAAGAATGCTCTTTTTTTCTATTTTTTTATCATCTTTTAACCGTGAATTTTTATCGTACTGCAAATACATTATTTTGAATTAGAAGAAAGCAATTACTCTATACTTTAAAGCATTACTAAGTCAAATTGAATTCCATTTGAGTCCGCAAAGAGGTGTGATAACTTGGTTTTCCTAAACAGTAATTAATAAGTAACATTAACTTAACAGGAAATCAAGACGTTACCACTAATTGGGCCCAATTTAAAACTTCTTTACCTAATAGAAAACAACAATCTTTCGTATCAATACTTATAACAAGATTCAAGTTAAAACTATTTACTAGGTCGAAATTCAAGAACATTCCAGAACCTACAGAAATTCAATGACAAATATAAACGTATGTGCTCTACATTTGGTAACACCTATACTACTGCTTACCCACTCCGAACTCCTACAAATGCGCTATGATATTCAGGAGGCACGGGTGATTTGCATGAACGTGGAATGTATAGGAACCCGTGAGCTAGTGCTTCGATAGACGTGTTGATTTTCTCTATGCGTGTGCTACAAATCGAAGTGTACAGAATTATTCAGGACTGACTATAGATGTATGTTATATGTTCATACTAATATTATAAATCTGAAAGTAACTCTATCTGTCTGTTACACCTTGACGACTAAACTGCTAGACGGATTTTGATGAAATTTGGCATGTAGAAAGTTTAAGACCCAAGAAAGGATATAGGCTACTTTTTATTTTCATTCAACCCTCTAAGAGGTTTAAATTGGCGTTAACGCGGGCGAAGCCGCGGGCAAAAGTTAGTTGTACATAATTCCTTTTTCCGCTGAATATTGGCTCATGTACCAATGTATTTATAACTTAATACGGCCATTTAAAATAGCGTCTGCGTACGAAGCAATTAGCTTACTTGTCTTTACTGGTATTTACGAGGTGTCCGTCTGTCCCAGATATATTGTTAGTGACTCTCATATGGATATACGAGACGGGAGCAAGCTTAGTGAAATATTCAAGGTCTGTTAACGTAATGGGTTTATGAATATAAAAGGTTTATTATGGACCCTTTTTATCATAATTTTGGATCGGCTTTGAGTTATCTTGATCGACATTAGTCTAGAATATTCTGGGAAAGGGATTTTGGTTTGTGAAGAAAATATTTTCTTTTTTGTACCTCGTTTCAGACGCGTTGTTGGCCACTAAGCGACTGCTGAGTACGAAATCCTGGGTTCAAATCCCAAGTCGGGCAAAGAGTTTTTGAGTTTCTATTGCATTCACGCCTGTATTGCTTGAAGGGATATGCAGAAGTACAAACCCACATTCACCAGTAATATTATAAGTCCCGATGTAATAAGGGACGAGTCTATTATCATCAATCGGGCACAAATCTAGACTCCATGCTGCTTCTGATAATTGCCTAATCGAAAAACCTAATAACACTATATCCAACTCGGAATCCGAACACAGGTCCTCAGGCTCCGCAGTCACAGTAAGCAACAACAAGACCCACGAGGCAGTCAAATTTCAGCTGATAAAGTGATGTCCCAAACATAGGTTTAACATTGTGTATTGAAAATGCATTGCACTGTACAATGTAACATAGTAATCGCAATACAAAACAATATGATCGATAAAATACTTCGACTGTACAATCTGAAGCAATAAACAACAATTTATACCTTCATTGCCCTTAACACCTTTCGGCGTCAGCAGAAAAATGGAATACATGAAAAAATTTAACATTATCAAGTGTTGCAATAAAAACGGTGTTCTGATGTTACAAAGTGTTGGACACGGGTTCGGTGTGTGGTCCCAGTGATAGCGGCAAAGGCATGTTAAGATGTATCTTCACAAGTAAAATTTCATGCACACATTGGTCGTGAGAGAATAGTCAAAGTCATAATGTTTTTATTTCATATAGGCTACAAAAGAGCACTTACAAAACGTCAAAACTAGATGCTCGGTTCCAAAAAGCCGTTTCTATGGAGAAGAACTGGCAAGAAACTCCATAGTTACTCATTTAAAAATATGTTGTAGGTATGTTTAACAATCATTTCAAGTATGAGAAAATAATGAGCTACACAATATACCCAAAATCAGAATACGAGTAGCATCTAAGTCAAATAAAAAATATTAATATAGATCGGTTATTCTCACATTTACAATTTGAGTAAAATACATGATGAATGATGCGAACATTTTCTAGACTTGTACTGCACTGAAGCAAACTTCTGAAAGTAAATCTTACCATGTAAGTCAACCTACTCTATAATCTATACGATAAGACACCAGTTTTACAATCTTATATTATAAATCCTTTAGAAGTATTCTAAAACAAAAACATATCGTCGTAACAGTATATCACCATCACACTTCAAATTTTTTTTTATTTGTCTTATGGTTTCGTGGAAATAGGCGTGACTTTATGTATGTATGTTATATTTTAGGGGCTGTTAAATTATAACTATTATAAGTTCCTAGTTAATTAACCAAACGGTGAAAAAAAAACATCTTGAGGAAACCGGCACACCTGAAAGATTTTTCAACGGCGAGTAAAGCCATGTCAGTTTCCTACAGGCAGTTTAAACTCTGACACCAGGTTGTTTATCAACCATACGATAAGAAGAAGTGATGAAAGAAATAAAGTCCAACCAACCTCCTTCACTGGCACCCCACCCATTCCACCCACGTTCTCAGTACAGTACTTCGGCGATGTTTGCACGTCCTGTCCATCGTGGGCGCGATCCTGATTTTATTGCTCTTACTTATGCAGTTCATTTTACATCGTTGTAACAGTGCGTCCGTTTGTCTGTCCGTGGATGCTACTGGGCCTGATTGGATTTTGTTGCCGACTGATTCATGACTGCCATCTGCCGGGAAAGCTGGTTATAGGTTGAGAAATGGAGTCGCCATTTTGCTGAGTATGACGTCATGTAATGTTTACGTGAAACTATTATTATTTAGCCATGATCGGATTGTCCCACGCTAGGGCATAGACCTGTCTTTCCTTTCTCCATGACCATTGAACATTTTCTTTTTAAGAAACGTCGCCCCACACTAGGAATTTCTCCTGTATCATGGGTGCGTTTCGCAAACATGAAATATCACACACAGAAACACCCAGACTCGGGACAACAATTTACGGATCGCACAAATTATGTCCCGTGCGGGAATCCAACCCACAACCCTTAGCACAGCAGTCCAATCGCTTAGCCGCTGCGCCAATCAGGTCGTCGACATTGGAATTTATTTTGGTATATTTTTCGGATATTACAGTATTAACGAGGGCGACATTTTAATTTTGATAGTCCTCTTCTTCAACCTTATGAGCTAATTAAGATATAGTAACTGGTCATGCCGTGGTTTGGGTATTGGCCCATAAGCAACGATGGGATTGAGGTTCACAGCCCAGGATGCGCCGGACGTGCGTGCGTTTCATCACTTGTGAAGGTTCTTTACTTGTATGCTGTTCAGATATAGGTACGTCATGATTGAAACATTTTGATTATTCAACGTGGGTGCTAGGCGTGACTGCTGAGCGGGAGGTCCTCGGTTCGAATACCGGGTCGGGCAACGTGCTATTGTGGTTTTATAATTATAATAATTCTCAGTAGCAGCAAGGAGTCTGGATTTGTGCCCGGTTTATGGCAATAAGCTCGCCCCCTATTACATTGGAACCTATAACATAACTGGCGAATTATGGGAGTACTATAGGTACACCTCTGCCTCCCCCTTCGGGGACTACAGGGGTGATGTTATGTTATGAATGTAAGAGGAAATTGGGAGCAGGCTTTATGTTTCAATATCTGTCGGTAGCACCTAACTTTTTGTACCAAGTTTTATTAGACTACGATTCTAAGAATCCAATATTCCGAGGATTATAACGATAACGTACTCAAGTAAATATAGCTAAGAGTAACAGGTTCTCTTCTACTTCTCGTAATCCCTCTCATAATACGTAACGTTCAGGAACCGAAATTCGAGAATTTGTAATATAAATAATGTTCTCCTGACCGAATTTCGGCTACGGCGACCTCATTGTGACTAGACAACTCATCATCATCATCATTAGCCAAAAAACGTCCACTGTTGAACATAGGCCTCCCCTTTTAAGCAGGGGGGGGGTTGCCATAATCCCCACGCTTGGCAAGCGGCTTGGGGATCGCAGTATTGATGGTCAAGTTACAGAAGACGCTGCTGCCCATCTTCTGGATTTTCCCTTAGTCGCCTCTTACGACACCCACGGGAGGAAAGGGGGTGGTCAATTCTAGGCCGGATACCACACGGCCGACTAGACAACTACGCAGGAGATAGTTAGTAGTTATAGTGCACAAGTATGCGCGCAAACACAGGTGCACTCCCTATTCCCTCACTCTCATAATCCGATGGGACGGTAGACCAACACGACTGGAGAGAGATCAGACGCAGGACCAAAGGCTTAACGTAGCTGAAGCCGGAATATATCCTTCGTATGAATAGGTCCTTCACGAATGGGAAAAGTAATAAAAAATTACAGAAAATAACTATTCTTAGAAACTGTATTGAAAGCACGAACGAATACCACTTTTCATATTTTCCTTAGTTCTGCGAATGTGTTATTTGAAGTCGTTATTTATGCAAAATCACATTTTCCTCAGTTCTTTTCATAAGCGTCAAGTTGTATGTAGCTTTGCATTGAATGAAAGACATAGAAGAAAAATCTGTTAACATTAAGTTTGTATATTGATAAAGGAAATTTGAAAAATGATGGGCACGACCAGGACTTGATCCTGCGACCTTCGCCGTACCGTGGCGTTGCTCTAACCAACTAATTAATACCAGATAATCATTACCAAATCATGCATTCCTCACAATTTTTTCCATCACAGTTAGTCAGTGGAGTCTAAGAATATCTAAGAAAGTTTTAATAAAGACATTAAAAAGCCATATTGATACTTGCCTGGGTTTAAACCTGCAACCTCGTGCATACAAATCCGGTCTGACAACCACAAGGCCACCAGAACTATGTGTTACTCCACAGCAAGGGCGTGTAGCAAAAACCTGTTCAGTTGATTTCTGAGGGCTTCTTACCGTCCAGATTTTGGATGGGTCGGACATAGAGACTGTCATGGCAGTTCATCGTGGTTATTTGAATCATGGCACCTACCGCTAGTAACAACATGTTCTGTTTATCTGTTTTTACAAACGTGGTGTATGACACAGTAACAGCCACGCTCATAACTACCGCCAGTCGTAAACATTGATGCGGTGCATGTTAAAAGATGAAGCGAAATGTATGGCTGTTTCTGTCTTACTCACCAGCTGCGCACCGCGGTTACACGCTAGATTTTTTCGGGATAAAAAGTAGCATTGTGTTAATCCAGAGTGTCCGCTACCTCCATACTAAATTTTATCAAAATTGGCCCAGCCGTTTGAGCTTGAAGTAACAAACACACTCACAATATTTCATCTTTATAATATAAGTGTGATAAATATTATGTAAACATAGGACCAAAACAGAGTACACAATACTGATAATGTAAAATATGTTATACAAGGACAACTTTAGGGTTTCTACCTAACTTTTTTTGTAGTTTTCTCATTAATTGTTTTCATTAATAAAAAGTTAAGGACGACAAGTGCGTAGGCGCTTATAAAGATAAAAATGAATATTATATCATCAAAAGACGCCACCTCAACATCCTGCATTAGTAAGGAAACTAGAATCAGCAAGGAACTACTTCATAAGCTTATGAAAATTCACTGTTAAATATAAGGCGTAGCTATAGGGCTATAAGGCGGTTTAACCCTTTAAATACTTTCTTTTACTGTATTTTTATGAAGTTTCTAGACAGTAGAAATAGAGTAACGAACACAAATCCTAAGCAGCATGTTTTGTATGCAGTAAAAATCTAAATCGCTGTCAGCTCATCACTTGCACCACACGCAGATAATGTCGGAAGTCCGTTGTTTATGGGCTGTACTGTCCACGCATAGGCACGAGCGCGATATTACGACTAAATGGCTATATAACTATTGTTTATATACCGCTTACATAACTGCGCTCGTGTCATCCAGTGGACATTGAATGGGGTTAGGTTTTTGACGTTAAAGTTTCAACGAATAATAATTCTAGTTGAGCACTGATAGCCAACTGGTATGGCCGTTGGACTCAAAATTCTCAAAGGTCGAAAGGACAAACCCCGGCACGCACCATGTCTTTTCGAATTCATGTGCTTACTATAAATGAGTTATCAGTTGCCTAAAACGGTGAAGTAAAACACCGTGAGGAAACCGGCACACCCGACAGATTTTTCAACGGTGTGTAAAGCCGTGTCAGAGTCCTACAGGTGGTTTAAACTCTGAAACCGGGTTGTTTATCAACCATACCATAAGAAGAAGAAGAAGTTGCAGTGTGGTCTGAAGTTTTAGATCAGATCACAAGTCCTAATCATTTATCATTTACTACAAGTAAAAAAGTTTAAAAAAGGGTCGAAGATGAGGTCCTCTTTTAGTTTGAGAAACTGCAAGACTGTAGAATGGCCTCAAAGAGCCCAGATTAAGGACTCATTCGCTTTTGGGGAGCAAATAGTCTCCCGGAGTGACAGTGACTGTTTTCTGCCTAGCGCAGTTTGGGCAGTGAGTCCTACTATCTTGCTGTTCAGCTCATCTCTAAACCAGGAAATGCAACCAGCTTCTGCTATACAATAATGTGTTTGTGCCGATACGCAAAGAAGGAGACCGCTCGCTGTCGTAGCAGCCTATATGAAATTTGATTTACAATTTGATATTATTATAATGACGTCATTCCCCTGACACCTAAAACCTCCCTAATTAATCACCCCAGTTCCTTCATAAACTTGACGAATACCTGACATAATAATGACGAAATGCAATTGAAAGAGCTTCAAAGCTTTACGGAAAGACTGATTAATATATTAACCTTTTCAAAGAAACCCACGTCCCAAAGAAACCACAAACACAATAAATAATTCACAAAAAATATCCAAACAGTTAACTAATTCCTTTGGGCCTGACGAATAGTGGTGGCTGGGGCAACGGAAGCTTTATCGATAATTTTAATGGTAATTAAAGAGGAATAAGTACTCTTGAAGATTTTAGTGGATTTGGCTTTAAAAAATTGTGGTGCACATCAGTATATTATACTGTAGGACCCTTTCCAGCATTATGTAAATATGAAGTGTATAAATGCACAGACCCGGGACATATATTTGCCGATCATACAAATATCGTACGACACCCCATACATCAAAATCGGTTCAGGTATTCAGAAGCTACGGTGGATAAAGAAACTCACATTGATAAACCGTAAAAACTTTGCAATAAATTTTTTGGGCAGACATGGCACAACTGGATACGTACGAAGTTACGCATAATGTCAGGACTAGTCGACATCACAGACTTTCTTTTGAATCCCTATTACAAGTTTTGTTAAGTACCTATTAGTACTAGTGCAAGTTTTGTTACTGACTAAATTCAAAACAAGTTATCGAAGATAGCACACAGCCCTACGAATCACTCGACTCATTTACTGACCTAAACTCTCCGTGATAATGCGAACTAATGAAAGATCTTCGTAATTAGTTACGAGGTATCAATTATTTATGACCCAGGACCGTTGGACTACATAATAGATAAAGTCCGGGTTAGTCCGGACCTGAGGGACTCGAACGCTTTGGATAAAACGGGATTATCGGACAATTATTGGCTCGGTTTTGAGGGTGGCAAGTTTGATTCGTGTTTTGTTGATGGAATATATCTGTTTTATCGCGATAAGCGTATGGGTTTCCTCGTAAATGTCGCCAAAGGGGAATAGTTTATGTATTTCGAAGGATAGGCTGTGGCGTGTCGTACGGTGATGGGACATAAATACGGGTTTACTGGTCTTCAGCCAATTTGCTGATTGCAGTTCATGCGTATGTCACGTGACTGGAATATCAGTCTTTTAAACAGAAAGAGGTTTTAGCTTTGCTAATTAGGTAGTTTCATTATGAGTGCTGTCATAAAATCACTAAATTTTGACAGATTTCCTTAAAGATGAAAATTATTGCGGAATGATTAATACTCGGATCTCTCAAGCTGCCTGGATGCTTTGCATAATTGGCATATGTTCAAAAAAGAAAGGTCAACATTTTTAAACATAAGATGACATAAACAACTTAAACTTTTGATGACTTGGTGAAATGACGAAATCCTATTTCTAACTGCCCTAGTCACCAGTCGTCGTTTCTAGGCTCAACATAGTTGCAAAACAAGAAGATGAAACATAACAAAGTACATTTACAAAGTACGTAGGCACGCATTTGCAAGTGGAAATAAATTCTTGAGCCTGGTGGTCGGGTCACTTGCAGATTTACGAGTGACGTCATATTCCATTGGACTTTTTAAAATTGCTGCTTCAAAGTTAGAAAAAAGGGCGGTAATAACACTTCCTTATTATTTGTAGCCTCATAAACGTGAAATTACACTTTCAGGTAGGCAGCTCTTCTCTTGCAAGTTTTTTTCTTGATTTACCAAAACTAAAACACATTTTAAGCGATTATGAACCTTATATTGTTCAGATTAGAGGTTTTAGGTATTTTTGGTTTGGCAATCATTAAATTTGCAGCTTCATTGACTCAGTCATTGTCTTCGGAACGTAAAGATGTCAACAAAAAATATTTGCAATCGTTTCGAGTTCATTTTACTGAGTGAGAAAGCTTGTAAATCATTTTTACTTTAATTTATGTGTGAATGTACGTTTTCTTTAGTGACCCTAATTAAGTTTTTTGTTTGGCTTCGTGTTTTAATGGTATTTTGTGGCACAAAAGTTTACCGCAAATGTTTTCAATCTTGGTCTTGTCCTTTTGAATATTTTGACATTTCATCTCCTGTATGTGAAATAAGTTAGATTTTTAAATTCATTAATATCTATATATCTTATATACAATATCTTAATGTCTTGTTTATGAATGGACATTCATAAACAAGACATTAAGATAGAAATTGAGTTCAAATTTTTCACGTTAATTGCTTGCATGATTATCTACCGGCCCAAAAAATATAAGACTTAGAAAACTTTACATACTCTTTGAATAACATGTACTAGATGACCAATCATGGACAGTAGGAACATACAATTATTATAATGTGAAGAAGAAAATTTAATGTCCCACGCGAAAACTAAAACTAAATTTGAACCTCACCAATCCCCTTGACAGTCCACAGAAGCAGTCTATGATATCTGTGACTCTACTGCCCCTAGTAAAGTGCTTTGTCTAGCTTACTTGATACGTCAATACCTCTGACAATACAAGCAAATATCTCAAACAACTAAATTAGAACTTCCAAAACCTTTCTTAACAGAATTACAATAACTTACCACAAATTCAGCGCGCCAATCCACAAATTATTACACATAATCGCATTAAGAAGTTTTCATACAAATAGTTATCGATAAATCAATGTACACTGTCCCCTACCAGTGGTTACCGCGACATCGGAAACTCGCGTAGATGAGATATAAACCTGTCGTCAGTGATTTAAACGCCAATAACTTTCGTGGACGCGTCGCGTCTAATTGCGGGAGGCCGATTTCGCACGCCTCGGAGACAATGGTACGGGATTTATTTTAGATCCTGTGATGTCAGGGTGAATGGATGCTTTGGAGTTTGTATTTTAGTTTATTTAACTGATTGTGTTATATTTAGAAGTGGGAATGGTTAATTAATAAAGTAGTTAAAGGTAGTAAGTACAAAAGAAGACTAGTTACTAGTGTGTAACTAGCTATATTAGGGCAAAAGTAAAAGATATCCATTATTTTCTTTTTACTGCGAAGTATCTGAGAGCGATTAAAATATCTATCAATACTATTCAGAAACATAATCAATACTATATTTCCCTTCACTAACATTTTTTCTGCTATTGTAGGTGCGTTTACAGACATAGGCAAATATTTCCTGCAAACACCCGAACAAACAGACTTGAAACAAAAATGTCTTTTTTACGGAGATCTATGATCTATCCCGCAACACGAAAGCCACTGCGTCAATCAGGTCATCAATTCTATGACCAAAAAATGTTTTTAGGGTTCCGTACCTCAAAAAGGAAAAACGGAACCCTTATAGAACAGAGATAGACAGACGGACATCGGAGTGATCCGTTGTCCGTCTGTCTGTCTAACAATGTTATTGTTGTAAACATAATTTAAAGCACGGAACCCTCAGTGCAAACTCCACTCGCACTTGCCTGGATTTTCGGAATTCGCTTCCTTTTCTGTTGATAGAAAGGAATTCGATTCATAATCCTCCCGACTACAGACACATCATAAATACTAGTTACATTATTCAATGCATAACTCTCCAACTGATACATTGTAAGTAACGATACTAATATTTCTGCGCGCGCAGTTTATCATGGCTCACTTGATAACGTAAATAAACAGTTTTGTCATCGGCAGACTATTTCCGTTTGTTACTATGTAACTGTGTTTATGAGCTTAATTATGATACGTATAGAATATTTCTTGGAATGTAAAAGCAGGTCGAATTTGTTTACCTGTACAGATAAACCCTCTTACTTATAAACGATGCTAACATGTGTTTTAAGATAACCACTTGTAAAGTCTATTGGCATCTCTATTTTTTGACATGCAAACGACAGTGACAGGTATAATTTAACCGATTGTATAACGATGACAATTTTTATAAGTAAGGGGGAAAGAGTGTACACTAAAAGTTAAAACATACTCAACATAGATACATAAAGTCTCGCTGCTTCCTAGAGCGGTAGGCCGGGACCTCGGATTCAAGTCATCATCATCATCAGCCGGAAGACGTCCACTGTTGGACAAAAGCTAGATTCACGCTTAGCATGGGCAACATGCAAAAATGACACCAAAAATAGTGGTAATAGAAGTAATGATAATTATTGTAATAGGACACATGTAGAAAGTGGAAGTCTAGAACCATTTATAGATCACAATTCATAACCCTAAGTGGATTACAAAAACATCTGAAAGATACCAGTAAGTGCCTAGAAATCGTGAAAACTAAGATACATGAGAGGTGATTTTTAACATTTGCAACCAAAAATGAATTATAGATTGATGATGATGATAATCTATGCTATTATTATAATAAAATGTGTATGACATTGTTAAGAGGAACACAAAGACAAAACAGTGGTTTAGCATACACCACCAATTGTAATCTCCACACCAATTTCATGGGTATTAAAATACAAAGCTTATTAAACACTATACCGACAAAATTTAAATACTGTGTGCCACCTTCACGCTCCACTCCACGAAGAAATCCTTAATTCCATTAACAATTAAAATTCAACTTTATCACGACTGTATTAGGTTGATCTTGCAGTACAAAGATTTCAAGACAAAACTCTTCAGAAAGCCATGTGAACCATAAAGAGAATTAAAATCGTAGTTAAAGCGCAAAAGGTTGTAATATCTGAGGTGTTCTCGAGAACAGTTGACGAGACGGCCCTGTGAAGGGGTATTTTCGCAAAATCCCCCACACGAGTAGGGTTGGCAGTCGGCAGAATTTTATTTGAAACTGAAGTTGGGTTTATTGGTAGATATGATGCGCCCTGGAAAATAATTACGTCAGTAAATTAGTAAAGGGAAGGTTGTAGAATTAAACCAATTAAAAAAGGAATAAGTTAAAAATAAAAGAGAAGAAAAAAGTGGTATTTATAGAAAAAAACTTGCCCCATTTTTGTTTAATATATTAATAACCTACTAGACTGAATCAAAAGTGTAATTCCCGATAGATTAAATACAGGCTTTCTCCTTTACTTGAAGTTTAGGTAAAACCCACTTGTAATAAGGTCCTTATGCAAGTTTGTTGCCATTAACCAGGCTGGGCAGGCCACTGGGTTCGTCAGCTCTCAAAGTCGTACTCCCGTCATTAAAAGAGAATTTAATTCCTAATCCATCTCTATACGGAATTTTGAATATTACCCTGCATTAGTTAAATTCAGTACTGAGTCTGAGTCGGTCACAAGCCACTAATTATCTCCGAAAATATGAGTTTAGGATTCATAGTTTAGAAATAATGAGTGATTTAGTGACATTGAATTTTCCTTTAAAGTACCTCAGTTCATTTTATCGCATTTTTGTTGGGTGACTCTAGATGGTCTTTTGGTCGCAATCGCCGCTGACTGCCGAATATGAGTCTTGCCTAAGTTCGATTCCCGAGTCAAACCAACCAAAATTTCGTCTGGATGCCTACCCAGTTAATAACACACTCACACCTTTGGAGAAGAATTTATTATTATTTATTTATCTGCCTGTATTTTCCTACTGAGTTTATTTGTGTCATTGTGGCGTTCTAAGGGGGAAGTCTTTGTTCAACAGTGGACGTCTTCCGGCTGATGATGATTGTCCTACTGCAGGGCAAAGTCCTACCTTCCCTCCGATTACTTGTCCCATAGAGACAAGTGGAAGGATATTCATTTATTTCACTATAAGTGAAAAATGTTTTTAAATTTTCTAATTCATCAGTTACAAGCCATAATAAATACGATAATTAATCTAGTTAAATGGTTCATTGAAGAAGCAGTGCTAAATTAATCACACTGGTCAGCTAAAATAGGGAAGGTTGTAAAAGTGGTACCAATACGTCATGACGAAGTGTTAGAAGTGGTACTTGTTAGCAATGAACGTCAACCGCTATCTCTTGATCACAACCGCACTGACAGGTAACTAACTCAAGGACCACACCCATTTCCTCTAGATGATAAACAACTTGCGTAGGAAGTTGAAGATATTAGACATAATGCACTTTTTGCACTCACTTTACTTGTTACTTATTTAAATTAATGGAAATGTGAGATATCATGAATATTGAAAGTAACTAAGGCTCATGGTTATAAAAATTAATGTGTCAAGATAAACGACGCTTTATAGTGCTAGTTAAATATAGTTGTTGTCGTTTTTAAACCAGCGCTGGGTGTTCTACACTCAGCATATGCTGAGTTGGTGACCTTTTCGGTATTGCATGTTTGATGACACTACTGATAATATTTTCTTGTTGTTTTACCTTTTGTTTGTGCTGTCATATGTGATTTCGAATAAATGATTTCTGATTTTACTTTGTTGGTGAAAAATTGCGATCGATGCTTAAGTATTTGACGACCTGATTGGCATAGTGGCTAAGCGATTAGACTGCTGCGCTAAGGGTGGCGGGTTAGATTCCTGCACGGGGCAAAAATTTGTGCGATCCACACTTGTTTGTTCTGAGTCTGGGTGTTTGTGTATGTGATATTTCATGTTTGTGAAACGCACCCACGATACAGGAGAAATTCCTAGGGTGGGGCGACGTTTTTTTAAAATAATAATAATAATTATTCCTTACTAAACTATTCAAATTTTGCAATGAACAATATCACGGTTGGGTTTTCCTTAGTCGAAGGCAATAATGCTATGCCTCATCATCCACATTTCATCACTAGTCATGTACTACAAGAAGGCGAGCCTATTGTAATGGACCCACATCAGATTCATCACCTTACGACTAGCTTTCCCAAAAGAAGGAAATTAAATTGACACTATGCGCTTTAAAAAATACAGTCGAATTGAGTACCTCCTCCTTTTCTGAAGTCGGTTAAAAAGATGCAAAAGAAAGTAACATTAGTGATATAAAGACATTAACAAAGTGCCAACCCTGGTAGTGAGAGGGACATTTAACACTTATTGTGGGAGCGACAACAAAGCGGTGGTCGAACAAAAGGCCAGTTTGGGCTATAAATATCTGAATACAACCTACTGGATGTGGCTGGAGCTGGTTTGTATCGAATTTATATATAGCATGCCTAGTAGGCGCCAAGGGTGACTGTTCAGGTCCTGGCTTCGAATCGCGAGTGAGGCAAAGTGCGAGTGTAGTGCGAATACAAAACTCAGATTGAAACTTTAGAGTCTATTGTTTTGTTTGGTTGTTAGATTGTATCAGGTTATTTGGTGATTTTCAAAAAACACTCAGTTTAAATAAGCTTCCAGCTTTAGCCTTTGAACACGATAAAACAAAGCTTGATAAATTATAAACTCGTCCAAAAATATTGACATACAACGAAAATTATTTAGCTCCTATTTAGGACTAGTCCATAGTTCACAAGAAAAAACCTCAAAAATCCAAATTTGATCAACAGTATAATATCGTTCTTATATTCCATCCATACACCGTACATCCGTGCCGCCTTGATTCCAACAAAAGATTTCCACATTACGCCCGCCGACCTCAAGAAGGCCTTATCCGGAAGATTCCACTTGTAATGTAAATACGGCATTGTGTTCACTGAGAGGTGTTCCCAAAACACTTCGCACTGGACCTTGATTGTTTAATAATGTCCGTTTTAATTTACCAAATCTTGTAACTTTGGAAACTTTTGTGTATGCTACAGTGGGTTTGAAATTGACGGCAAAGAAGAGCGTGGGTTCATGAAAGCTAAACTACAAGGAAGTTAAGAAAATAAATGTAGTTAATCAAAGGTAGGAGACTACAAAGACGGTAAAAAGGAAGGTAATAAGCTTATTAAGAAGCTAAGCGAATGTTATAATTTGTTTATAATTAAAAAAAACAATCAACAGATTCATCACCACTTAATCATCAACATCTTGTCGCAATGTTAATTTTCGTCACAAATGAAATTATCCAGATAGGGAAAATGTTCCCTATCACATAATAAATACGGCGACCTTTTTTACTATGAGGTATCCTCAAAATACTTTGAAATTGGGTATAATAAAACAAAAAGGACTCAGCTCCCTCGAATTGAACACATAAGCGTAGTAATATTGACCAGCTTAAAGGAAGCCTACAGACAAAGAATTAATTTTAAATAAATTCTCCTTGATAGGGACAGCGCGGCAAATGGCCGCTCTAGCTGGTGAGTGATTTGTCAAAATATTACATACCAAGATATATGATTGTATAATTCTTTAGAGTTACGTCATAAATTCACAGACAGCTCCTCACTTTGACGCTGTGTGTTACAATAAACACAATACTCCTTAAACCTCGAACGTCCATTGCAGAAACAGAAATCGCTGATTATAACAACGATGAATCACATATTTTTTCCTCTCCTGCACTTTCATAATGCACAGACCATAAAAGCACTACATTATCATTTTTGAGGCATAAAAGAAAACGCATACATACATATGTAAATCTTGTCCAAGCTACGTCCGGCCCCCTCTGAAATAAATATTACATAATCTTGAGTCAGCATTTCTTGAGCCATTAAGAGAACCACAGAGGGGAAAGCGATACAACACAAATAAATCCGAAGAGGAGAAAGATCATAGAGTGATGAATGATTTTAAAACGATTCTGTGAGAGGTGATGTCGGATATTGAATTTTGGATGTGGCAGAATATAAAGGCGGTAGCTAAATCAAGGTAGTGCAAATACCTAATAGGGGGCGAGCCTATTGCCATCAACCGGGCACAAATCCAGACTCCGTGCTGCTACTGGAAATTACCCAATTGAAAAACGCAGTGACACTTTGCCTGGCCCGGGATTCGAACCCAGGACCTCTTGCAGCAGTCGCGTAGCGGCCATTAGACCAACGAGGTAGGCAAAAAATTCCTAATAAAAATAATTGTCTGGAAAGAGCTTCATAACGTAGCAGCTATATCACTGAAAGATTTTAAAACATTTTTGGTTAATTATCGAACCTACATGTAAATTACTTCAGTTATATCATCGGACGAACGCGAACCTATCGCCATCGATCGAGCACAAATCTAGACTTCGTGTTGCTACTGAGAATTACCTAATTTAAAACTCAAATATTCATTATTATTATTATTATTGGTTTATTCATATCATTCTTGTCTTACCTTATTTCCCACAAGCATTTAACTAATAAGACTATTGAGTATTTTTACTTAAGCATTCTTTAGCAGACTATTTTCGGTTCCAAAAAGTACAACTGACGAGAACTATTGCCCCTCTTACATGAAAGGATTCTTGTTGACCGTTACCAAATAATGCCCTCTCCAGGACTCTTCAAGCTTCCAATTTGGTATTATTCAATCGTTTGTGGAAAATAATAAATATGCTGTCTTCGCAGATACCGTATCGAGACAACGTGGGCGTTAGATCGTTTATTTTTGGCTTTTGAATTTTTTGATCTTAGCACGATAAAACGTGTCGGACCTTCAAGAAATTCGCGACATTTTCTGTTCCTAAAAACTTTCTGCTTTTATAAATTTTGTCACTGTATTATTTTGACTGTGTTGTTTTTTCGATTTGCAGAAATATGTTTTTTTATGAAACTCTTTATAGAAGGTTTCGACAGGATCGATGAAGGCAGTTTATTAAATTTCTAATAACTCGGTTATCGGTCCCTTCGTTAACTTATCATCATCATCATCATTAGCCGGAAGAGTCCACTGTTGAATAAGGCCTCCCCCTTAAAAGGGGTGGGGGTGCCATAATCCTTACGCTTGGCAAGCAGCTTGGGGATCGCAGTGTTGGTGGTCAGGTTACAGAAGACGCTGCTGTCCATCTTCTGGATTTTCCTTTAGTCGCCTCTTACGACACCCAGGGGAGAAAAGGGGGTGGTCAATTCTAGGCCGGATGCCACACGGCATACTATTACTCCCCGTACAACATCACACAATATAAATGCAAAATTTATTGAGTGTGTTTGTGCGTTTGTATGTTTGTTACCTCTTCAAGCTCAAACGGCTTGACCGATTTGGATAAAATTTTGTATGAAGGTAGCTGAAACCCTGGAATAACATAAAGGCTACTTTTTATTCCGAAAAAATGTAGTGGCTAACACCGTAGGGCGCAGCTAGTTCTCAATAAAAGTAAGATCAAATAAATAATGTGTAGGTATAGAATTATAAATAAATAAAGGTGCCTTCACAACATCGTACTTATTTTAGTTGAATCTATTTGAATAGGCCGTACCCGCAGTCCGAGGCCGTAAGGGCTATTTCACATTAAACATTACTTTTTTATTTTGTATAAAGGCTTTATAGAAATGACGAACAAAGGAATAATGAGATAAAGTATGAATGAAATAAAGATAGAAATGTAAAATGAATAGCTATATCGATGATATTTTATTTTTAGAAACTAAAAGGAATAAATCTTTATCCCCATACTTGGTTGATAAATCATTTTTTAAAAGGAACTTTGTAGGTATTTAAATATTAAGAAATATTTATTATTTTTGTAAGATGTTAATAAAAATGTACTTAGTCAGTTTGACGACCTGATTGGCGCAGTGGCTAAGCGATTGGACTGTTGTACTAAGGGTTGCGGGTTCGGTGTCGGTGGAAATTTGTGTGATCCGTAGATGTTTGTTCCAAATTTGGGTGTTTGTGTATGTGATATTTCATGTTTGTGAAACGCACCCACGATACAGGTGAAATTCCTAGTGTGTTTTACATTTTATTTAAATAAAAAGGTTCGTAACTATTAAAATATAAAAAAATAGTCACTCTATTTACAGGACTTATTTACATGATTCAATCATATAATTATTTGCACTTTTATTTCCATTTTTCCGTTCCGTTTCCGTTCAAAATTTCTGAACTGAATACATTTTAATTTTACAATAAAAATGCCGTTTTTATTTCAATGTCTTTTTATTTACTTTTCAATGTGGAACGACCTTTGTGGAGGTTCAAAATTGTGCCCAAAATGCCATTCCGACTGGGCAAGCTTGCTCTATGAATTGGGACGGGTCACTTTATATTAACCATGCGATTTAAATGGGGTCCTCTCACTGAAAAGTTGGCTTTTTGCGGTCTCTCGTACCCTTATAAAGAGTTAGAACTGAATTTGTCGTGTGATATTAATGTACAATTTAAAGGGATATTCCAGAGAGGTGTTTTAATTATTTCTTAATGTTTATGGGCTTTGGAAATTGTTTGTGCCCGTGGTTTTATTTGTAGGTTACCTTTATTTCTCTAATGTTTTGACAGATTTTTCTAAACTTCGCCCCACGTTCGGAATTACTCCTGTATCGTGGTTGCGTTTCACAAACATATAATATTCCATACACAAACACCCAGACTCGGGACAAACATCTGCGTATCGCACATATTTTTGTCCTCTGCGGGAGAATAAAACCCCTTAGCGCAGCAAATCGCTCAGCCACTGCATCAATCAGAGAGAGAATCAGAGAATCAATTAAATCCAATAAATTAATTATTGTTTTTAATAAGTATGCCTGTTGGTTGTGACTATCATACCATGTCAAACTTATATTGAGATCAGCAATCTCCTTGGGTGCATATGCTATCAAACCTCGAAGATTCATCGTAATAAGTGATAAAGAAACTCATGGACAAAAATTATGATTTACTCTCTGCGGCCCGCGGTGTTAGCCACCAATTTTTTCGGAATAATAAGTATCCTTTGTGTTAATCCAGGGTGTCAGCTACCTCCTTACCAAATTTTAGCATAATTGGTTCAGCCGTTTTAGCGTGAAGCAGTAATAAACATACAATCACACACACTTACTTTAAAGCCTATAGAATATATACCTTACACACCATAAAGAACATAAATTCACTGTATTCCCTGAAGGAAAATGGTATGACACTATTCTTATTAGATGAACGACACGATATAACATTTCCTTAAATTATAGTCTATAAAGAAACAGTAATGAAACGCCACTCACTTGCAGCTTATTATCAGTATTCTTGTGCAAACCTATAACTCTATCGATCGTTATCCATTTATCGACCTTATATTTTATACCGGGCTACATAGGTGGCATTTGATTCCCGTTCTGGGTAATTCACGTCATCGTACATTACGTCCACGGATTTTCCATTCTGAAACTGGTAATAAACCTAATCGCTATATATCAAAATTTGTGCATGCAATCATTCATCGCGGATAACAGCGCCTTCACACTGTCGGTTACGAGTGTGCGTTCGACGAACGTAGACACGAAGTGCGATGATTGCACAAAAAAATTGCCCGAGACTTTTTAAATTTTCTAGCAAAGACGTGACAACTTGCATTTTAACTTTAAGGACATTATAATTATTAGATATATGTGTGTTTTAGGACTTTTAGATGATACTTAAATGTAATAACTTTCGTGAGTGTTACCTATATTATTTTCTATATACGCCGATTATACTGTTCGGCTCGCGGCTCTGCCGCGTAACCAGCTCATGAATAAGGGCTCCGAATACACACGTGAGTACAACCGGCGTATAATTATAGTAAATGATACTTAAATACATCACGAAGCTTGTTAAAATTATTTAGTAAGTATTTATAACAATTAATTGACAAAGCATTTGCGCAGTTGTATTTTTTTGGAAACATTTGATTTGTAAGTCATTTTAGTAAAAATAATAGCTTTCTATTAATTATGTATTTCTAACAATTTTTTTGTGGCGACCGATCAGCATTCTCATCGCGGCGTAACATAACATAACATCACGCCAGTATTCCCCGAAGGGGTAGGCAGAGGTGTACATATAGTACATGTATAGGGGGCGCGCCTATTGCCATCAACCGGGCACAAATCCAGACTCCGTGCTGCTACTGAGAATTACCTAATGGAAAACTCAGTAACACTTTGCCCGACCCGGATTCGAACCCAGGACCTCTTGCTCAGCAGTGGCGCTTAGCGACCACTAGACCAACGAGGCAGTAACATCGCTGCGTAAACGTTCGAAAAACCCGTACGCTGGTCGAACGCCAGTGCGGGTCCGCCCTTAGGGCTTCCGCGTGTTTTTTATGAAATGGTCGAGGAGTCGACGTTGTATAACGCTGCGCTACGTCAAAAATAACACCTTACAGGCAGCATGGCGGACAAAGATGACTGGCGCCGCGGGCGGCTGTGTACAGGGTGAAGACTTTTGATAGGTGATATAATAATTTGTATCCTACCGTATTTTTGTAAGAAACCTGTTTATATTTGTGGTAAAATGCGATACTCTGCCATATTTAGTGTAGGATTCCGTCCCGTTGCTGGAAAAGCCAGTCGTAAGAGGGGACTTACCCAGTGTGTGCCCTGAGAATGGAAATAGTATTGCCATCTGTTATTTAGCCACTAAATAAAGGGACTAGGGCCTAGCCCCCACATGACACAGCTTAAAATGTCTGTAATAGACGCAAAGACCAAAGATGATGGTTATTATGAAAATAACTCTCAGGCGATTCGACTGGCCCACTATCGAAAATATTCGATTAATCTCCGCGCGGGACAAATGTTTGTGTGATCCAAGTCTAGACACTAGGGCGTGTGATATTTAATACCTATCTGTGAAAAACCTACGACACAGGAGAAATTCCTCACATTTTTTTTTCTTTAGATTAATTGGTGTCTCACAAAGGCCTCTCCTCACAGCTTTTATTTCCCCCTATCTTCGGCCTGAAAAACGTCAAAATAACCTCGTTTAAAATGAAAAAAAAAACTGACACTAAAAGTTGAAAACACATCATTGTTGCCAACATCTTAACAATGTCAGTTACCATAATACCAACGGTGAGAAAAGTCATGTCAGAGGCCTACAGGTTTAAACTCTGACACCAGGTTGTTTATCAACCATACGATAAGAAGATGATCATAATACCTAAGTTAACAAAAACATCCTGTACATTGAGCTTATAACACGAAGGAGCAAGCGATCGACCGATAAACGAGATATAAGCGATTTTATTCAGTGCTCAGCGTTTGATTTATATCTATATTGTGAGGCCCAGCCATTGAGTGTAATATAGAATAGTACGCGGAACCTGTTATGTGGTATTTTACTGTTGTTAATAGAATACTAGAGGTGCTGCGTTTGGATCTACATAGAAGTTAATCGTTCTTAAAATTTGTTCACGAACGATACACGATATGAGAATTATGTAGCTTTATTTCTAGATTTCCAAGATCAGTGTGACAAAAATATATTCGGATTTGATTATGCATGTAGTTGTAGGTGTAACGCCTGAATTGTGAGTGCGTTTGAAAGATATTACGAATGCACAAGCTTACACACTATTAGTAATTACTACCTGCGCCCAGGTGTTATCCACTACATTTTGTTGGGATAAAAAGTAGCCTATGTGTTTATCCAGGGTGTCAGCTACCTCCATACCAAATTTTTGCAGAATCGGTCCAGCCGTTTAAGCGTGAAGAGGTAACAAACATACAAACTTACAAACACACTCACAAACATTTTGCTTTTATAATATTAGGATGATTTCTTAAAAAATCACATTTGTATTCAAACTCACTATCCATAGCGTTGAAACCATATAATTTAGCTGTCAATAATAAATTAATAGTTAAATACATAACACAAGCATAACATAACATCACACCTGTTACGAAATGTTAGACAAAGGTACACTTCATAGTGGTTCTCCGACATTTCGCCAGTTAAAAGCCCCAATATAATAGGGGGCGAGCCTATAGCCATTAACCGGGCAAAAATTAGGACCCAGTGCCACTACTGAGAATCATCTAATATAAAAACCCTATAACACTCTGCTCAACTCGGAAATTGAACCCAGGACCTCATGCTCAGCAATCGCGCTTAGCGACCACTAGACCAACGAGCTAGTAAACTAAGTATTCAATTATAAAATAACCCATACAATATACCTTTTCCTTCTTTCATATTAAAAAATCAATATACAACTATACACACCAGCCCTCTTAACGATAACAAGCGTAACCATAAATAGAAAAGAAACAGCCCCCATACAACGAATATGCAACCCCATACACCAGCCATGGGAAAAATGTAATAAAAGAGTTACAATTCGAGTTCCTGCTCCCATACCATACACTCTTAAAGCAGGACAGTTACTGTTGTGAAAGCGAGACGCCGTTACGTGCAGTGTAGTGTGGCATCTCGCTTCCACAACGGTATCTCTCCTGCTTTAAGAGTTCGTGGTATGGGAGCAGGAACTCGAATTGTAACTCTTTGATTACATTTTTCCCATGGCTGCCAAAATGAAAACTTTACACTTTGATTGGAAATGCCTCGATTCTGCGAAACTTGTTACAAATTGTGTATGGTATTGATTTGTTGTATGTTTCGTAGACAATAAAAGTCCGGATTTGTGATCACGGACAAGGATTTAAAGTCGATTGTTCCATCGTCAGATAAATTATAATATTCGAAGGCTATAATTGTTGGAAAATATGTCAAAATGTCAAATTAATTCTACAGATTAAAATTATCTAGCGATTGAAAAATCGAGAACCTAATAATTAAAACAAATTTTAACTTTTTGTTTCTTATATTTTCATTTTTGATATATTTTTCCTGATTTTCATAATAAATCAGGCACACGCCTTTAAGGAATCAGTCAATCTGTATGGATATGTAACACTTGCTTGGTCAGTTCTTGGATGGATGACCGTTTTTTACATTTATCATGACCCCTCTGAGCGCGTTATGACATACGCCTAATCTATCAACGGACGAGTCTTGCGTGCGCTTATAATATCCTTATGCGTAGTTGGTCTCAGTCGAGGTTGCCAGCTAATAGAAATTAGGTTGGTTAGGAAGACTAAATCTCTTATCTACATAAATATTCAATCCAAAATCTTTACATACACGTAAACTACTCAACGAACTCCAAAACCCAAACTAAAACTAACACCGACCAAATGAAGATATCGTTAAACCCTTAAGGAAGCCACTGGATGTCCAATTAATTAGAGGGACGATCTCGATAGCAACAGCTGTTGCTATTAATCAGAAGATCGACATTGATAGCCAACGGTTGCTTAAGGCCACACAATGAGGATTGTGGATACTCCAGTATCTGGAACTTACGTGTTATCATTGGCAGTAAAACCTTTTACGTAATAAGTTTTGGTTTCGTACAGAATCATTGCTTGTTATATACCGAGGTATTCTCATTTACCAGCCCCTTACCGTGAAGGAGGCAGGACATTTTCCGTTGTAGAAGCGAGACGCCGCGCTATACTGCACGTAGCAACATCTCGCTTCCATATCAAAAAATGTCCTGCTTTAAGGGTTCATGGTATTTGTAAGGAGCTGGAGTTTAAATACGAAGATTCAGATTAATTTAAGAGCCTTAAACCATATAGTTTGGGTCCTACTCTTAGGTGATGAGTCATAGGGCCCTGATTGCACTCATATTTCCGTCTCTATCTTTTTATCAAGTAAATCTTAAACATTCTTTCTTAGGTAATTTAAACCTACTTAAAATGTACCACTCCAGGCGAAAAGCTACCTTTATTTGTCCAGTCTCTTCAGACCCCTTGGACAAGTGGCAAAACACTTGACGAATAGAAATCGAATAGAATGAAAAATGTATGGGATTGACATAGGTATGTCATCGATTACATAGTCGAAACATTATGTCATCCTCTTACATTTTTCATTCTATTCGATTTCTATTCGTCAAGTGTTTTGCCACTTGTCCAAGGGGTCTGAAGAGACTGGACAAATAAAGGTAGCTTTTCGCCTGGAGTGGTACATTTTAAGTAGGTTTAAATTACTAAGTATTGTCTAAGGGGGCAGTAAGAGACACTAAAAACCATTCAATTGTATTTTAAATATCTATGCATATTCATCGAATGTAACGTGCCTTAAATACTATGTCATGTACCAGTTATTTTGGCGGCTCAAAATGAGCTATGCAAATACAGCAACGTAAAAAACAACAAATTATTTCATCTTATTCTTACTTTGTTCTTGTTGACTGGCCTGTTGGTCTAGTGGTTAGTGACCTTGACTGCTAAACCGGAGGTCGTGGGTTCGATTCCCACCCAGGATAAATCTTTGTGTGATGAGCATAATCATTTGTTCTGTGTCTGGGTGTAATTTATCTATATTATGTATGTATTTAGAAATATATAAATAAATATATATGTTTATCAGTTGTCTGGTTACCATAATACAGGCTCTGCCTAGTTTGGGGTCAGATGGCCGTGTGTGAGTTGTCCCAAGATATTATTATTATTACTTCTGTTTTGATCTGCCTAATGCCATTGTAAAACTGTGAAAGTTCTGGTTTGGTGATACGATCTTTGCCGACCAGAGCCGAGTAGACACGAACAGTTATATTGTTAATTTATTACACGTTTATGCAACTGGTCTTGCAACTGATTTTTGTCACTCGCGTGAAGCTACCGGTTTTGATGACTTGATAATAACCTCTTATATGTGTTCAGAGAAATCTTTGCTACTGTTTACACTTTTGTGCTTGCAAAGTGTATATTAAGTCCGTGAATTTGGAATACAATGCTCTTTTCTCGCTAGGTTATCAAGTGTTTCACGGGAACCCGGTTCGGAATTGATAAATGGCAATAGACTCCTGACCTATTAAAGAATAGACTTCTTATTTATGAGCGACAAAATGTGGGTTTTTGGACTTTTTATAAGAGCAACTCTACTTCGATTCCTATACACTTGGGGATTTCTGTAATCATTTAATGTTTCTGAGAGCCCGCAAGATTTATAGAACCGTTTCTTAGGTAACCTAGTCGAAAATACGAGTGCGACAGTGTCCTGGATATGGAATGTCTTACTGTCTTATTTTAGGCATGTATCAGCACACGTCAGTCCCATATCGGATCAACTTATCTGCTAACAATCTTTAAGCTCACTTAGTGCTGTCAAAACCTCTTACAACATTATCACTGCACTTAAATCCAAGGTATCCACTCCTGATTGTACAGTATAAATATTTATATAATTGAATCGTTAATTCAACTATCTTAACTCAACCGTATCATACTTAAGCCTGAAGATAAACCATAATTACTGACATTCGCACAAGTGACATTAACAATCCCGGCACAGTCGCAATATAATTTAATTAAGCTTCAGAATACGCGGCAACTTCACCTGTAATTACACCTTTAAAAAGAAAAACGAACCGCCCGCTTTAAACAAAATTACGACTATTAAAAACACGAAAAATATCTGGCATTCAACGGACTCAACCCATTGCCCGTACCACGAGGTATCACCTGATTAAATACTCAACTTTTTGCTCGAAAGCCGAAACCGCTCCCAAATTCAAATTAAGACGTTAAAAGCGACCTGGAGCGATGCTAATGAGGAGGTCTCTTTTTAATTTTTGCATAAGCCGTGGGAGGTACAATTTAATTCGCCGATAATAGACATTAAGCGTCCGATTTTGTTAGAACTTCTGACACGCTATGTATTTGTTCAGAAGGCTAAATTGACAGCCTTTTAGTCTTTCTTTAAAATATAAAAGGTTAGTAAGATGATTTTCATCTTACCGTTTCTCTTGTCAGTCGTTCGTCCTCTTTCTTATTTAACTCGGTATAAGATTTTTAAGGTCTACAAGGTAAGTTTCAAACTGATATAACTCCGTGTACATTATAACCATTATTTTTTCTTTTTGCTGCGTTAATTTTCCAGCTAAAAATTGGAATGGGACTTCTGTATTTCATTTAACATGTACACACAGAATAAGTGATTTTATGAACGTATTGATTCTCTGTGGGTTTTGTAATTTTGGTTTTAAATACTATTCAAAGGAAAGAAAATCGTTTGGGCCCGAGTCCGGTAGTAATAGGTCCTAGTATGAGATATGCGATGAGCGGCATTAATCGAAGGCCTGCTTTGCCTGCTTTACGCACGTGAACTCAAACGATTGGAGAGATTAATGTGATTACCGAGGTATCAAACGGATTGGTTAGCAAGGGTGTCATAATATCGGTAAATTGAGTTTATAATAATCATAAATAAATAAAAAAATACCTAAATAAATTATGCCGTAAAAATTTGGTATGTTAATTATTCATCAATTCTTACTCATTCTTCTCCAATTATAAATTCAAGTATTTTAATTACATAATACAATGTTGTGTACATTAATATAACAAATTAGGGTGATCTGTGAAAAATAACAACAATATATCACAGCCCTTAGTTTAAAAGTTAATAGTTTAATTTATTCGTATGCATTCGTTAAGATTCAGGTTTTTTAATTAAGACGTCTTGTTTCCAGTGATTAAGGACTTTATGCTTTTTATCATTTTGTTCTTAATCCTGCTGGCAATGAAAATTGATCTCTATGTTTAAGCGAGTAAGGTATCAAATCAATTGTTTAATTAAAACGTTCGTGGAATACGTGTGATTGCGTGTATTTTTTCTCTTTTTCGTAGAAAAATGTCTCGGTGTACAGTAATGGAGGTTGATGTTTCATAATTGTCAACGGTTCGAGTTTAATTTTAATTAAATAATGATGTACACAAGAATTTCAGATAATTATGCAATTTTTAATTGTATTTCTCTTGTATTGTGAGTTTCTTTTTACATATGAAACGCGTACAGTAAAAACCAACACAATCAAGTTTTTTAAACCCGTTTGGCGCAGTGGCCACATGCATAGAGTGTTCAAGGTTACATGTTTGATTCCCGCACGGAACAAGCTGTATGATACGCATGTAGGTATGTATTTGTCCTACAATTTTAATAAGAAATATTATATTTATTGAATTTTATTAATTTTAGATTATATCTAGAATTAGGTAAAATTTTAAGAAAAGTGGTGTCGGGTGACGTCATAATGTCACCATATTTATGTTTGACAGCCGCTACTTCTATTTTTTTCTTTTGGCTTAGCCACAGCTTTACACACCGTTGAAAAATCCCTCAGGTGTGCCGGTTTCCTCACGATGTTTTCCTTCACCGTTTTTAGCAACTGAAAACTAATTTATAATACACATATGAATTCGAAAAGACATTGGTGCGTGCCGAGGTTTTGAACACGCGACCTTTGACTTGGCAGTCCAGCGGTCATACCACTCGGCTATCACTGCTGCCTATAATAGGCCATGTAGACCAACTCCTATTGACTCCTAAAGCAACACCAAATCCTGTCTTCAGCAATTTATACTTAATGGTCCCTCAGTGTGAATGTAGTTGGATATAAATTTAAACAGCATTCGATTACGGCTATCCTGTGTATCGCAGAATAGATTATCTCGAGCTGGGGTGAGCACAAAGGGTGGTGGTAACCTTATTGCAGTATTGATTGGGGGTCCAAGTGTTTTTGGTATTGATGTGGTTTGAACGGTGAATGTTACTACGGTTTAGTATTAGATACGAAGTCGGGAGCTTGTAGCTACGTGGCTAACGCACAGATCAGTCGATCTGGTAAAGCCGTACTCACCGCGGTCAATCTTGTTATGGGTGACCGTTTTCACACGTAGAGACCCCTTCGTGCTTCTTTCTCTGGTCGTGTCGGTCTACCGTCTCATGGCCATCAGACTACGAGATTGAGGGAATAGGGAGTAGTCACGACAGCCTAACTCATCTGAGATTAGCCAACTAGGCAAGAGATATTCGTAGTAGAGAGTCAACGATCGGAGCAGCTGATCCGCTTTGGTTACGTGCTTGCGAAAGGTTGACGTCTGTTTGATGGTGAGGCGAAAGGCGGCACGGTGACGATCCCATTCCAACTTGATATGTGTGCGTTGACTGATTTGCGCAGTAGACACGTAGCTACGAACCCCTTGCATAAGTGTATAGGTCCTCCTACTCCACACATGCCCAATGAGCTTCTACGCTACAGAACCAAGTCAATAAAGCGGTTCACAATACATACTTAGCGACATCCGAGATATGAGTTACGACTGAACTCGTAGTGCTCGTAATTCTTGTTGCATTCATTGTGTAAAATCGCTAACACAAGTTTTAACAGGCCTCATTTACATAAATGATTTAATATTTGTAAGGGCGCGGCCATGTTTTAAATTTGCGCAGTTATTCTGTTTTCGATCGGTATTGGGTGCCGATAAAACTAATTTGTGTGTGCTGTTTATATTTATTGGGTTTGTGTTGGAATGTGTTTGTTATGTTTTTAACATAACATAATATCACGCCTGTATTCCCTGAAGGGGTAGGCAGAAGTGACTGTAAAGTACACCCACATGTCGCCAGTTATGTTATAGGTCCCAATGTAATAGGAAGCGAGCCTATTGCCATCATGCTTCTGAGAATTACCTGATGGAAAAACCCAGTAACACTTTGCCTGGTCTGGGATTCGAACCCTGAGCCTCGTGTTGTGCAGTCGCGGTTGGCGAGGCTAACGAAGCAGTTAAGTTTGTTGATACGACTGTTATGGTGGTTTTATCGTCTCCGGACCCAAAAAATTAAACATCGTTCCAACAAACATACGGTAGTCGTAGATGGGTCATTAAAAAATAGATATACCAAATTCCAGGATTGTTTTTCTTGCACTCTGGAAATCTTTGTAGTGGGTTCATGTTGATATTAAATAAAGTAATTGATTAATTGACGACCTCACTGGCGCAGAGGTTAAGCGATTGGACTGTTGCGCTAGGGGTTGCAAGTTCGATTCCCGCACGGGACAACAATTTAACTGTTTGTGTATGTGATATTCCATGTTTGTGAAACGCAACCACGGCGCAGGAGAAAGGCATAGTGTGGGGAGACGTCTAAAAAAATAGACCTAATGGCTTTCTTATACTCAATAACATATCTTTTGAAATTGAGAAAACTTCATCATATACAATTCTAAGAATTTTGTCCCAAATTTCCTCAAGAATTTACAAATTCTCTAATGAGCAGTGTGTCCACACCCTTGCGCATAAATACATCCGGGTGGTACACACGTTAGCCACCTACAGCGCAACCAACGGTCGCTGTTCTGTACTATGCTTTATTTGAATACCTTTCATATGTGCACAGAGCGAGTAAGCTACAACCTCACCGGCGAGCTACTGAGAAAATTATATTACGAGCTTCTAGTATTAATGATGTTATTACTTGGAACAATTTGTGTTGGTAAAGCTAACGTCATTTATAATTTATATTTTGCCCGCGGCTTCGCCCGCGTACATTCGTACAACCCATAGGGGGTTGAATTAAAAAAAAAGCTTATGTACTTTCTCGGGTCTTAAACTTTTTTTCATGCCAAATTTCATCAAAATCCGTCCAGCGGTTTAATCGTGAATCGCGTTAATTTAATTCGTTGGTTATTATTATATATATTACTTTTGCCCGCGGCTTTGGCTGCGTTAACCTCTATTTAAATCCCTTAGAGGGTTGAAATTTAAAAAGTAGCCTATGTACTTTCTCGGGTCTTAAACTTACTACGTGCCAAATTTCATCGAAGTCCGTCTAGCGGTTTAGTCGTGAAGTTGTGAAAGACAGACAGAGTTACTTTCATATTTATAATATTAGTATGGATGTCCGTGGAACCATCACATGTATGTTCTAATATTAAAAATGCGAAAATAACCGCTTGTCTCTTATGCTTTCATGCCAATATTTTAGATGGAGTGAGCTCAAATCCCAAGAAAGAACACAGACTGTCTAGGGATGCGGTGTAGCATACGTTGAACCTGCGTATATCGACCTAAACTAGAAGGAAACCCTGGGGTTTTAGGCGGTGGAAGTACCTATACCCTGTTCGTCCACCCCAGAACGGAGGAAGTCCATAAATTTCCCCAGTAAAAAAAGCTACTTTTTGTCCGTGGTTGAAAGTTTCCATGCGAATAAATTCGCAGGTGAAAGTTAGTTAAGCAAAGAATTATCTTCTGTTGCCGGTGAAGTCGTAAGATACAATGAATCCAATATCATCATCATCAGGCCGTTGCAGTCTACTGCTGGACATAGGCCTGTCCCAATGAACCCAGTATGAGTCCGATAAATGGCAACAGACTTGCTTCATATGAGTTTATGATCAGCGGCGAAATATTTGTTTATAGACTCCTGATGACGGAGAAAACTTTTAAACTGAATTGAACTTATTTTTTACTTTTTTTGTCTACGCCTATAGATTAATTTTTCCCTGCGTCAGGCAAAAATTTGTTTCAACCGTAAATACAAAAAATATAACCCTCCTGTCGCAGTCGGTTAAATAAAGCACAATTCACTAAATCTTTGATAAAGCCTGGTAAATATTTATGAAGGATCTGCTAATTAATGCTGTGTTCGGTTTTATAATAAAATTCCAAATTCTATAACTGACCTTACAGAAGGCAAGTTTAAATCCTATGTGAAACAAGTACTAATTAAGAAAGCCTACTATAGTATTAATAGTTATATTGACGATAGGGACGTGTGGCACTGATTTTTCCTGCATTTGTGGCTTCCCTGGCATACCGCCATTCAACCATAATTTTGATATTTAATATTGTTTACTGATTATATTTAACCATTTCACTGTCATGTATTTTACCCAAATTGTAAATGAGAGAATAACCGATCTATATTAATATTTTTTATTTGACTTTGTTGTACTCGTATTCTTATTTTAGGTATATTGTGTAGCTCATTATTCTCTCATACTTGAAATGATTGTTAAACCATATTTTTAAAAGAGTAACTATGGAGTTTCTTGCCGGTTCTTCTCCATAGAAACGACTTTTTGGACCCGTGCAACTAGTTTGACGTTTTGTAAGTGCTCTTTTGTAGCCTATATGAAATAAAAACATTATGACTATGACTATGACTAAGAACATTGTCGTCATTTAGTCAATATTTACTTTCTTTGTGAGAATTCACAGGTTTTTCTTTATTTCATGTTTATTTTTGTAATATGTGAGTGTTGAAAGTACCACTTATACGTTTGGCGCGAGATTTTATGAATCATTATTTATTTTAGGGTTGCACTTTTAATGTTTCTTTTATAATCCGGCGCTAAAGGTTACCTACTTGTTAACTAAGATCTCCGTTGTTGTACATTTGTACTATTTGTTTACGTGCTCTTTAAATGAATTCACCGAGGCCACTTATTACATCTTTAGATATTATCTGCGAAACATAAGTGTCTCGTGAAGATTTGAAAAAATATTTAGCCATTCAGCCTCAACGGAAAACCGTTAATTACACATAATTGACAGCCTTTTTCAACTATTTAGGGGTCCGCTCCAGGACTAACCGAGAGCATCTGAGTATTAGTGGCAATATGATAGCACTGATAGCCAAATGGTATAACCGGTGGACTGCCAAGTCAAAGGTTGCAAGTTCAAAACCCGGGACGCACCAATGTCTTTTCGAATTCATGTGCGTACTGTAAATTAGTTATCAGTTGCTAAAAACGGTGAAGGAAAACATCGTGAGGAAACCAGCACACCTGAGAGATTTTTCAACGGTGTGTAAAGCCATGTCAGAGGCCTACAGGCGGTTTAAACTCTGACACCAGGTTGTTCATCGACCATATGATAAGAAGAATTGATAACATAGAATGCTTGCTTCGCAGTGCAATTACTCTGGTTGTAAGACTTTCAGGGTTTTTACTACCCGTAACGACTGTCAAAGATCAACGAATAAAACAAAACGAATCAAACGTCAACATGAAATAAGTTACCACCTCGATACCTACTAGTACTACTGATTGAAAATGATGATCAACACAACGATATACAATACGACTTCGCCGATAAAAGTCCTTTGGAATGCCTTATCCTTTCATTGCCATAAAGTGATGGAAATAAAGTGTTAAAATACCTTTATGTTGAGGAGTATAAGCATATGTTTGGTACGCACTGGTGGGCTAAAACCGGTCTGTATTATACTCTCTTTGCCCACCGCTTGTGTACCGACAGCAGGAACGCAAACGCAGCTGATTGGTTTTTGTTTGAAGCCCGAGTAGATAAATTCATATTACTTTCCAAGTTCTTGAGGCAAATATTGGTATACCCAGATGTTGTTAAAATACCTTTGGTTCAAAACTATATGTTTTGTGTGAGGTATTCACCAGTGTTTAAAAGATTGGAGTGGAAAAAGCCGCAGCGATAATACTCTATTCTCTGCAACGCATCTGCGCAGTAGGTAGACAGCCCATGCTACCTGACGGGCAAAGTTTTATCAGGGCATGAGCTCAAACGCGCAAAATGGAGATAAACCGCCCCCTTACCATGAACTCTTAAAGCAGGACAGTTTACGTTGTACAAACGAGACGCAGCATTACACTGCACGTAGTAGCGTCTCGCTTCAACATCGTAAATTGTCCTGCTTTAAGAGTTCATGGTAAGGTGGCTGGTCAAAATTATCAAGTAATACAAATATTTTAAATTTAAAAATACATACCATATTATAAACTATATTTATGTAGTGTTATACTTATATTGGTCAGTAAAAAAGACATAAAAAGTACTCAGAACAACTTTTAACCTTCTTTTGACCGCAACAATCCCATCATGCTAACCGTACCGAAACACAGATCGCAGCCGTATCCGCTAAAATAAAAGCTGCGCAGGGTCTGTGACCTTTAACTGGATTCAATGAGCAAGCATAATCATCGTCTCATCAATATCTTAATTATAAACAATATGTGGGAAGAAATCCGTAAGAATTCGCCTTTAACGATACTTAAGGCCAATTGGAAAGTTGGGGAATTGATTGAGGTAATTTTAAGGATACTTTTGGAGTTGCAATTCAATTAAATGTTATTTATTAATTGCATTTAAAAATTGAATGTGTTTAAGCGGTAATATTTACTCGGTAACTACATATTAGATCCGTAGTAATCATTATCATTAGGTTAGCGCGACATGTTGAAATTGAAATGAAAGAGGTTTATCCAAAAAGGTAAGACATTGATGCATTTTTATAAACTATTTGCAAACTCAAGACTGACACGGCGAAAACATTAGGATATCTACCTTTAGTTAAGTAGTAAACATTCTGTAATAACTATACATTTTATAACAAACACTTGCCCATAATAATCTTTCACAACGTTGCTCCAAGATATCTCGTACAGTTGGTATAGTATGTGCATTTTAACAACACGAAACACCACACAAATATTGATCTAGGTCCAGGGATTGAACTTGCACCGTAACGCTACGGTCCAATCACTTAGCTACTACGTCAATCAGTTCAAATATTAACTCGCATCTCGTTTACCGTTCGCTGAAATAAGTTAACAATGAGTTGTATCGATCGTCAAAGGAGGCGGTCAGTTTCAACGGTTTTATTTTTGACAAGTACCATCAATATCCACCATTGTTCTGATCAGCAGCTACTGTTTGGTTCGGGGACGAAAAAGGATATTTTGAAAATAAAACCCCCTATTATACGTGGGTTGAAAGGGTTTATTTGGTTGCGGGCTGGGAACGTCGCCTTTTGCATTGATATTGATTTTGGAATGAAACAGTTGAAAAAACTTTATCATCAATGGCGTTTTATGTATGACGTGTAGTTTATATATAAATTATTATCTAGGTACTTAAAGTTAAACGGTTACACCTTTTGTAGCATGATTGCGCATGGAGAAGTGTGATATTTGATAAAAGTAGTTAGTGCAAATGGAGAAGAGGTTCAGTGCTAAAATGATTATTACGATTAAATGTTAACCAGTGATTTTAAACGGACCTTTTTGGTATTTGAAAAAGTCGATCCCAACCATTTAGATACATATTTATAAACAATTTAATAACAAAACCAATTAATTTCTTCTAAAAGCGACATTGCCAGACCGCACCGACAACCCAGTCAAACACAGTTCGAAATGCCATAAAAGCTGGAGTTGTTTTTACACAATTTCATTGTATTGTTTTTTGATAATAATAAAATTGTATTTGTAGTTTTTAATACCAAGTTAGTCGTACATATTGTGTGTTTACGACTATAAAGCCGGTTGTTTTTTAATTTGTGACGGAATTTATGGCTTTCATACATACAAACTTTCGCAGTAGGCACGCAAAGTATATTGTTCCATTTTTTAATTCCTGCAACTGTTATGACTTGGACAAATATTTGTAGGACATTGCTATATTTCGTTCGGTAAGAGAAACTGTGAGTATTTTATAATTACGATACATTTATACAGAACACTGTATAAATGTATCGTAATTGGACATCGTTAGTTCTTCCTCGCATTTCATAATAATATCACCCTTAACATATTAGGTTTGAGATATCTTTATTTCCCATATAAGAATTTACAATTCACTTACATGAGAAAAAAAAAAGTTTTTATGTCAGTCGAATGTGTCATAAGTCAGAAATTTGTATTCTATCAGAAGTAAAGTGATTTTTTCTTCTCTGTCTGATATTTTGAAATGGTCATTTAAAATAATAAAGGAACTTTGAAAAATAATGGACACGAGTGGGTTTGTTTTAATCCATAATCGCGAACCATTTAGTGAAGATCTATTTATTATTTTATTTTGGGGTGGATTGATAATTTCCTCCAATATCTTGAATATACCTAGTATTTATCCATACTTTCCACCTATACACATACTAAGTATGTAGTTACTCCAAACTCCACCGTATCATTATAAACGCAATTCATTTCCTGAAGCATCAACTTTCGCATACAATAAGCAACTACCAAAAATGTCGAACAATCAAATATTGCGGCAGCATAATCATGCGCCTGCGCATCCGAATTCGATTCAATCGGAATAAATTTTGACGTGCTCGATTTTCGATATTCCTTTGCTTTCGTATGCTTTTTTGCTCTTTTCGAGCATAAGGCGAGGACAATGCGGTCAGGGCGTAACGAATAACTTGATTTATATGAACGCGTGTTTGCCGCCGGCTTGTATCGAGCCGACTACTAATAATAAGTCCGTGAGTACGATATGCCTTATATGTGATTTTATGAATGTATGGCTTTACTTTATGTGTGTGGAAATGCGGTGTGTTTGAAGATATCTGGATTCGCGGAATGAAAATATTAATTTTTGTTAGTTAATAACTTTTTGCGTGTTAAATGTTATAAGTAAGATGTATCGGCAGCTCAAGGTGACGTGTCTTCGTTGTCCATGGGCTCCATAAACTTAACACAAAAACGAATAACTTCATCGGCTTTTTCGAAAAAATAAACATAATCCTTTTCTTGGTCTGCATTATATTTATAATCGAAAGCTAAAAAAAACACATCTTGCACCTCAAATAATGGAACAAAACCGAAGATAACCTAACCTAACCAGTCATTTCAAAATTCAGTCCGATTCCAACGTCCATTCGGTCCATTATAAATCCTGCAAGCAAAACCACTTCTAGCGCCTAGTGACGAGTAATGCCATGATTTGTTTAGCACAATAATAGCGTGTAAAGGAGGCTTATGCATTTTGTAGGCGCGAAAGCCTGTTCAATTGCTTTTATGGTAGATCTTGTTGTTCTTAGGTAGAATTATATCGAGTTTGCGGAGATTAATTCTTGGCTTAGCAGCTGATTTGATGTGGGTTTCATGTGATTTAGCTATGCTGCACACAATTGGCGAGGTTGTTGGCCGACCGAAAGACCAATGTTGGAGCCAATGATGGTTGAGCGGTTTAACTATTTGTTTTCATATTGGCTTTATGATTGGTTGTTGGTATATCATTTGATACAGAGCTTAGTAATGGCCATTCTAATTCGACTTGGTGCTTAAGATTTAGTAAGCTGGTAAGCAAGGATATCCTTGGATCCTACGTTAAGCAAATATTTGCTTAACGTAGTTAAATAATACCTATATAGATATGCCAATGAAGTGAGTACGTGTCCAACCATAACCCGGACTAACTACTGCAGTTAGGATGACACAATCAAAAGTCTAACAATAAAAAAATATCTAGTCAATCCTAAAACTCTCATAATCATTAGTTTGTCTACAACACTGGCTCTTATACATTCGCGCTGCAAAATTGGTAGTCACTGAGTGTTGAATACAGAAGGTGGCATTATAAATTTAAAACAAGTCCCTCGTTAAAATATCGAGTTTTGTCTCATTGTTTGTTTGTGCGTGGGGTGACCTCGAGCGACAAGCATGGGTTGGATAGCTCTGCTTAATCTTTGAGCTGTCTCTTTTAGTGGGTAGATATGTATATCATCGAAAATAGTATGACGATTCCTCTTCTGCCAAGCATTATCACAAGTGTAGGAAGCTTACAAAGGTATTAATTCCAGAACACAGTATGCAGTTTTAGGCAGACATTAACCTATTATTTGAACTGCAGATGTAAGTATAAAATCATCATCATCTTCAGACTATCTCAGTCCATTAGACATAGGCCTCTTCTATGGCACGCTACTGAACTCGATCTCCGGCCTTCCGCTTCCAACCGCTGCAGGCTATTTTGTATACATCATCGCCCCATCTACCTGGAGGTCGTCCTACATTACGTTTACCGAATCGTAGTCTCCACTCCAGAACTCATTTTATTCACCCCTACCTGTTCCTTTTGGATGAGATTTTGGGGGATCAAACTCAACTAGCCGCTTTGTAATAGTCTGACGGCATGAGTGTTTTGTTTGTCAAAAATTGTTATCTTTATCAACTGTGTTCCTATAAAGAAGATCCATGTGGTTATAGTTAAAATCCCGAATTTAAAAACTAAAGTTTTGTTAATAACGGTTAAGCTGGTTGAAATAAAAAATACACATTTCAATCAACATAAGATAAAATGGAATCCTGAAAAGCTAAAGACGCAAGACTTTTATCATCTAAGGAGTCAAGATACCGGTGTAAATAACAAAAAACCTAATAAAGTTGATCAGAACAATGCTGTATCAATAGCACATGTAAAAAACGCGAAATAAAACACTGAAGTCGGGAGCAACAAGATAAGGCGCTTTGTTCTTCTATTTATTTTAACGCATGAGGAGGCCTAATAGAGACAGTACTTGTTTGAGACACTTCTCAGTATATTGGATTAGGTTATTTTATTTGCTTCTAAGAATGTATTGTTAAATCATTATTGTGATAGCCGAGGACGACCGTTGGACTGCCAAGTCAAAGGTCGCAAGTTCAAACCACGGCACCCACCAATATCTTTTCGAATTCATGTGCGTATTACAAGTTATCAGTTGCTAAAAACGGTGACGGAAAACATCGTGAGGAAACCGGCACACCTGAGAGATTTTTGAACGGTGTGTAAAGCCATGTCAAAGGCCCACAGGTGGTTTAAACTCTGACACCAGGTTGTTCATCAACCATACAATAAGAAAAAGAAGATTTATATCATCCCAGTAATCTCCAAGTAGGGTTCTCCTTTACCAGGTTCCATCGTAATTTCAATGGTATTAGTGGTGATTTAAATGCTTCGTTGCCTCTTAAGTATAGCTTTACCGGCGACGAAAAGGAATTTTATTCTTACAATCCATTCCTATACGAACAACAAAAAATATAATATTCTTACTTCTATAAACGTTTGTTTACTTACGAGTACAAGGCTATTTAGAACCCATTCAGGGTAAATTTTTTAAAGAAAATAATAAATTACCGAGTAACGAATATTTTTTAAATGTGCCTGCTTCGTTGGTCTAGTGGACTCTAATCGCGACTAATGAGCATGAGGTCTTGGGTTTAAATCCTGGGTTGGGCAAAGTGTTATTGTATTTTTTCATTCGGTAATTCTAAGTAGCAGCACGGAGTCGGGAATTAACATGGTTGATGGCAATAGGCTTGCCCCTATTCCATTAGGACCTATAACATAACTGGCGAAATGTGGGTGTACTACTGTTGGTTCACCTCTGCCTACTCCTTCGGTGATTACACGCGTGATGTGATGTTATGTCTAAATGTGAAACGAACATTAAAGTAAAAATATTTTTACTTTATCAAAAATAATGGCCAGACATTTGATTTAGCCAAGAGGGAAATCAATTAAATAAGTCTAGTGAATGGTCGAGTTTTTATTACGTAAAATATTATTCCATCTGAAATTTTACTACTATATTTTATGATAAAATTCCAGACAGAAATGTATTTTTTATCATACAATAAGCTTGCTTAAGCTCTGACCTCGCTCTTAATCCCTTAACAATATAATCCGAATAATCGAGTATTTTGCTCGACTAACATATCAAAGTACGCCTACCCTCTTATTCAACGAACACGCAATACATTACTCCCTCAATAATACAATTCCAGAGCTAATCTTCAATGCCAAAACTGCAAACTATGTAGAACCACACCTTATTAGGGCAGGATGGCTCGAACATTATAGCGATTACAAGACCATTTCAACAAGACCCTTAAAACTCCGAACAATTTGTAAGTTTCAGTGTAATTGCCACTTATGTTTCGAGTTCTCATGGGTCATAGTATATTGGTGGCGTAACAGGAATAAAATATGGCCGATATAGGAGTGGATAGGCGACAACAATGGACGTTCGGAATTTAAAATTGCGCGTAAAATTTAGGGCTGCGCGAGCGCAATGCGGCGACGTTTTTTAAGGATGATTTTAAATTGATCGTGTGGTAGTCAAGTGTATCGTGGAAAGTGGGAAATATCTGAAATGTCGATATATTTTGTGTTAGTAATAAATTATCGTCATACCAATTAGTCAAGAACAAAATGAGGATACGTTTGGCTTATTACAGCTGCCTGACTGGCAAATAATTTCCATTTTAAGTTAAAATGAGTAAATTGAGAGATAGCTTAAATACTCAAAGAAGTAGAAAATTACTTAATCAGGCAAAAGTCGCTACTAGTTTAAAAATAATCAAAGTAGACATACAACTGAAGATCATTATCATCACCCGCAGCCCGATATCACCCACTGCTGGGTATAAGCCTCTCTTTTTTTGTGCCAGTCTTCACGCGACTATACCAACCTCATCCAGGTTCCACTGTAACTGAAGATACTGCTACCGAATTCCAAAAAATAATATTCTGGATAACTGACATAAAAAACATTGTTTCTCCATCTTCATTTAAAAATACAATAATCGCTTCACTAAAGTATACAATGCTTCCATTATTCAAGTACAGTCAGCTGGACTTTTAAATCAAAACTGCGCTACGTATTTCCATGCTGGGCCTCGCTCCATCATCGGTCTTGTCTCAACTGGTAATTACTGAAATGGATATTATTGGCTACCACGCAGTGCTTGCTATAAATCACTCTGAATCTGTGACGTTGTATCAATAGACTCAGTAAAATGGTTTCGAGTGTACCGGAGTATGTAAGTTGCTAGAAGATTTTGGTATTTTTAATTTTATTATCAGTTTATTTCTTTTTTTTTTTATCTTTATATTTTTTGCACTAACTTAAATCTAAAAACATTAAAATTGTAAAATATCACTAATGAATAAAAAAATATATATTGCTGAAGAAGCAAAATTTATAGGTTCATATTTATTTATTGTTTTTAATTAGACCTCTATGCCTCTTATTTAGGATTTTTATAATTTCTTTAGATACTCAAGTAAGTGATAGTTATTGTTAATTAACTCCAATTATTCTATGTCATGAATTCGGTACAAACGACTGTAGTTTTTTTGAATAAAAGTCGTTTTTCCGTTAGCAAGTTGAGCCGAGAAATGTGGTACTGCAATAGCATATTTTCTCTGCTTGTCACCATTAATGCCACCGTGGGCGAAATTTGGTCAGGAGAACATTCTCAGCATTATTCGTATAATAATATAGGAAGTTCGGCTCGCGACTCTGCCGCGTAACCAGCTCATGAATAAGGGCTCCGTTCGAGTTCGAAACTAGTCGGGCATTCCCGAATACACACGTGAGTATAACCGGGATAAATAGTAAATAATATGGATAACACTCACGAAAGTTATTATAGTAAAATATAGGAAATATTTACCATTATAATAAGTACCATACAATAAAATTTGAAATGGCCCCACTGCCAGCTAAAAATCAAAATGTTATAACATTTTTTACCACATCTTAATAATAAGGATTGATAATATCAAAATAGAAAGAGTTGAAAGTTACTATTTAAATATTTTTCTCTATTAATATTTTATAAATTCCCAATCCAGTCCATTTTAAATCTTCAACAAACCTCACAGAAACCATTAAACTTACAGTTTTCGTTTTAAATATCTGTTAATACAATTCCTGCGCGAAATGATCGATAGTTGCTATTACAAGTAGCTCCCCTTTTAAATTATTATCCAGCATTTCATCCTTTGTTATGCCATTTTCAACTTTATTTTCTTAAGTTTAAGGGTTATTTTCGCTGGAACGATCAGCAAGATTTCTTCTCCTGGACACTGTGACAACTCTATAGATGATCTGTCAATACGTAGACTGAAGAATTTATCTTAGTTTGAAGTATATGTCTGTGGGGAGTTGAAATTGCTTGGTTTATTACAGGTTCAAGGTATTTTTAGAGACGGTGAAATGTATGAGTCAATGTATATTGTTTAAGATAAGGTGGTTTGAAAAGATTTTTATTTTCGAAAGTGTTATATAATTTCTGAGTATAACTAACCTGTACCTATATTATAATAAAGCTTAAGATTTTCGAGTGTAAATAAATCTTAGGTTTTCGAGTATTACATGAAAGATAATCGTCTTAAATCTATTCAAAATATGTCTTTATCAAGTTATGAATTGTTTGATTTTTTATATGACTAAATTGACCTCCGTTTTCGTAAAAATACTACCTGCTTTAATAAGTAGGAATATTATTCAATAGTAATCATTTTAAATTATAATCATACCTATTATCTCTGAATAAGTTGGTAATTAAAAAAAAATTAAAACATTTAATTTAAAATGGTTGAAAACGCAGTCATAAATCATAATGAAAATGAAGCAAAACTTATTAAAAATTTATTTAAAACAACAGAGAACATCTCCTGTAACAACCCTATACAAAAATGTAAGTAAATATACGAGCAATTGGTATCGTAGAGTGTTAGCCCGTTGTCGCTCGTTATGAGTCGCCGGCGCAAATCTAGGCCTGCGTCTGCGCATCTCACAGTCGCCGACGCGAATTTCTATGTACGCACACATTGTAATGGCTGTCTGATTTGTGTTAACGGCGTTTTTTTAAGAATCTTAACATTTTACGATAGGATTATGTTTGAAGCTTACAAACTTAAATTAACATACGCATTTGCGTATAATAGTACCAGGTCAAAAGCTTTTGCTTATAGATACAGAGAAGGAATGAGCATTGAACAACATGGTTACTTTCTGCAGATCGGCAAGTTTAGATCATTTAATACCTAGAGTGCTGAGCCGGAATAGCACCACCCCATATCCTCCACTTGGGTGCCGTAAGAGGCAGTAAGGCAAATGCCAGATGATGGGCAGCAGCGTCTTCTGTAACTTCACCACCAATACTGCGATCCCTAAGCCGCTCGCCAAGCGAAGGGATTTTGGCAACCCGAAAGGCGTTTATTCCACTGTGGTCTACTTCTGGCTCATCAGCCAGAAGTAGTCCACGGTTTCTTCGATTGAATTCATTCGAAATGAATTATGTATTATCATCATAATACAGGTTTCATTTCAATGATATCCTTTATCATTTTGCAGTTCCTGCACTGCTAATTTCACTGTCATGTATTTTACCCAAATTGTAAATGAGAGAATAACCGATCTATATTAATATTTTTTATTTGACTTTGATGCTACTCGTATTCTCATTTTAGGTATATTGTGTAGCTCATTATTCTCTCATACTTGAAATGATTGTTAAACCATATTTTTAAAAGAGTAACTATGGAGTTTCTTGCCGGTTCTTCTCCATAGAAACGACTTTTTGGAACCGTGCAACTAGTTTGACGTTTTGTAAGTGCTCTTTTGTAGCCTATATGAAATAAAAACATTATGACTATGACTAAGCTATCTTGAAGAATTTAGGTTTGTACTTACGCATATTATTTTGTATATAGAAAAACCTGCGACCTTGTAGATACAAATCTAGCCCGTCCACCAATAGGCCATCTCAAAATACGTGCTCCTCTTGATAGAGGAGCATTCATCCGAATAGTTTTTTTTTTCAAAACGTCGTCTCATACTAGGACTTTCTCCTGTATCGTAGGTACGTTTTACAAACATGAAACATCACATACACAAACACACAGACTCGGGACAAACATCTGCGGATCGCACAAATTATTGCCCCGTGCGGTAATCGAACCTGCAACTCCTAGCGCAGCAGTCTAATCGCTTAGCCACTGCGCAATTAGGTTCTCAATAGATTAAGAACTAAATATCAGGTCGTCGATAGATCGGTCATAGATAGATCAAGAACTAAATATTACGCTCAACAGATTCAACGCGAAGTGAAATTTGCTTCTATTAAAATAAAAACGGAAAGAACTGTTATAAGTACCAAACTATAAAGTACATAAACTTGTCATAATGAAAATATATTGTTTAGAAAATTTCTAAGACTCAACGAAGAAGAATTTAGATCACAAGTTAATTTTAAAAGTTTCATACTTTTAAAGAAGCGCACGTCAGACTTGATGAAAGTATTACTTCAACTAAAATTAACGATCTTTCTACTGTTTTGATAGTTTTAAGTACTTTGTAAGATAAGTTTTTTTTTTTATTCTTTTTTTTTTTTTTAAAAACGTCGCCCCACACTAGGAATTTCTCCTGTATCGTGGGTGCGTTTCACAAACATGAAATATCACATACACAAACACCCAGACTCGGGAAAAATATCTGTGGATCGCACAAATTTTTGTCCCGTGCGGGAATCGAACCCGCAACCCTTAGCGCAGCAGTCCAATCGCTTAGCCACTGCGCCAATCGGGTCGTCAAAGTTACAAGTTTTAATCTTATTTAGATCATAATAAAAAACTTTGATTGACTTAAAAACTGTAACACTTTAACATTGAAGCTATGACTCTTGCGCTAGGTTTGTAACCTCAGAAATTTGTGTCGCGGGCCACGCTAGAATTCTCTTCTGTATCGTAGGTGCGAATAACAAACAAGAAATATCACATACACAAACACCCAGACTCGGGACAAACATCTGCGGATCCCACAATTTTGTATCCCGCATTGAGGCTGCAACCTCTAGCGCAGCAGTCCAATCGCTTAGCTACTGCACCAATCAAGTCTCCTCCTTGTTATCCAATGCAATCAATCTCACCTTTAATCTTCGAAGGAATAGATGGGCATCTCTTCTTCTGCAATGAGCGGCAATCATATTCTCTTTCATCAAGAGTCTATGGCCACATTTTGTTGCTCATTGAATCCTATATAAAAGGCGGCAATCCTATTCCTATTCTGCCATTTGCCTATCCTACCATTGCTGTAGTAAGGGGCTTCGCAAACGTAGACACTGTATGTACCTACACGGCACACTAACACAGGAAACCGTTGTTGAAAAAATGCTAACGTCTGCGCAAGGAGTGGCTGATTTTATACTGGTTTTAAAGAAATCAAATATTCATTGATAGCTTGTATCTGACGGAAGACACAACAGTGTCCAAGTTTGCGCAACACCTAAGAGGCGACAAAATATTTGAGGCTGTATAATTGGCAATAGATTTGCCATCTGGAACTGTGGATACTGGAGAAATGTGTATTTATAAACCTTTGTTAATAAGGAAAAAAGGCCTAATATAGGCATAGAAAAATCCCTTACGTCATACCAAAACTCATAGCGAAATATCAGTCATCATAATTAGAACCAATCCACAACTCCAACGAATTCTTTATATCAATATAAACGTATTTGATCAGCACACCGTCTTTATTATGACGCAGTCGGTAAATTACCGCAACAGCATAATATTAACGCATCGCGTGCTTCAGATAGCTCGAGGAATTATTCTGTTCGTAAACGGATACAGTATATACTGGGTTTTACCATAAACTTGCATGAATGCTATATGTATAGGTATAATGTCATAAAATTGTATAGTGTTCAAGTGTGTGCCCAAACATAGCTCTAGTATCTCATACCCCTGGGTATTATAGTATGGCAAACTGACATTGTCGTGACCTAAAATCGGGAGGCCTTTGTTTATCAGTGGACGTCTATCGGCTGATGGTGATGCTGAACAATGCACTGTTCACCCGACGTGCCTTGTAAATTATTGAACAGTAAAACTCAATGCCTTAATTTAAACGGAAATAACTGTTAAATCCGTATTATTACAGACCAATACTTTGAAAACTATCCACTATGTAACTTAGCCAAAGAAAATTCTCACCCTTAAATTCGGAAAAATACTTCACATTTTCTACAAAAACAAACACGTTTTCCTACAAGCTGTGTCCTATAATACTAGTGGTAAGCCAAAAATCCATTTCTAATATTAACTCCAAGATCTGCGCAGTCACGCCATCTCGCGTGACTTTATCGCAATTACATGTGGATTTTATCCGAAATAGTTTACGTTGTCGTATTAGTGTCTTATTTGAAATTTGGGATTTATTTTGATTGATTTGATCGTTTGTTGTGCCCGACTTAGAATTCAGAGGAGTTTTAATTGGTACTTGCTCTTGCTTGTCTTGCAGTTTTTCGTATACATATTTTTTAATTATTGCCCTCACCACCTTGTCCATAACTTGGTCGTTAAGGTAATTGGAGTCAATAAGGTTTTAGGTACAATTTTTAAATAGAAAAATTATTAATAAATCATCAAGAAAAAAATGTCTTCTCAATAGAGTTATTATTAAAAATATGAGAAGAAGCTCTCCCATATTTACACTGTCCAACAAAGTGCCGTCTTCATACACATGAGGTTTACAATATATTATACATACATCAAATTTCAAAGTATTAAAAGCCAAAATTAGAACTAATATCTGTAGATTATAATAACACACTCGAACTAACACATTAATTACAAGAATCTGTGACCTTTTCATCCGACCTACCAATAGCCATAAAATATTAATCTGAAGCAGCTTCTAACAAAACATACGTACATATACTACGTACGCTGAATAAATATTTCAACTGGAAGTGTCTCGGTGTTGACTCGGGGCTAAAATGTTAGCGATCAGCCGATTGCTGTTTTAAGATCTTATGCAAATAACTTCCCTTCGGAGGCACAAGTTTGTCGTGCTACCGTCGATCCTGGTATTCAAGCGGATAAAAGAATAGCAGATGCGGCATTAAAGTTCTGACGTTTGATATTTCAAGAAATTATTTAGGTGTAGTCAATTATTTGGAAGGGATGAATGATGAATACGGAGCTGAAACCCACACTCGGCTAGATGAAGATACAATTTACGCAGAAGAAGTAAAATATAGTATATACTGAAGTCTGTCACTTAACTGTCAGTCGTATTTCAAGAATGACAGTCAAGTGTGTATCAGAATATATACACCGTTGTAAGTTCGGAAGAAATTACAAGATAACTTTGGAGGATTAAAACCCAAACGCATGAAATGGGTGATCACATCGCTTGAAAAAATAAAAATGACCTCGAATCTATTAAAATCCTTTTCTCTGAAACAGAAGTATCTATTGTTAAATGGCACTCGCTAGCAATATTAAGCGTATTCTCTTCAATTCAGAATACCGTATCCAAACCTAATTCTACCGTGAGTCCACTTGAAAAATCGATGCCACCACCGCCGGCGCCTTTTCCGTGTTTATCTTTGAATATTTTTACAGATTTATAGAGTAATCCTCGCTCTGTATTGCTCTTGGTTTGAGATAAGTGAGATGTTAGGACTCAGGAACGCCATAATATAGATTCTTCTGGATATTACTTTTTGAATTTTCCTTAGAGAGCGCCTGAGTTATATTATGGACGTTTTGTTGAAACAAGTAAGTTTATGTTGGATTTTTGTATAAGAATCGTTGTTTTAGTCTCTTTTTTGTATACGCGTGTCAGCGTGAGGTCATGGGTTTGATTTGTGGGTTGAACAAGAATGTATAATTGGGTATTATTCTGTACATGAACGGTATATATTTATACCTAGGATAACATGACGCTTGATATCGTCAATGTTGAAAAGGAGGTCAGAAAAAACTACACTATCTGCCTTTTTTTCTGAACACATAGGCAAAGATTCCACTGTAAGCAATTAAATCAAAGTAAGCTCTTTCTCTGTATGATCATTGTTCACTTTACCCTGCAGTGGCATGTTTACACGCAAAGTTTATTAATAAAACGAATAATGGCGACGACTACGCAAATTATGTCTACTTTCAGTAAAATTACCATTTCTTAGAGCTCTCTCTTCGCAGAATGCTGTTTCACAGAAGCTTTTACTACAAATAAATAGCTCGATTATTTAGTGCAGCTATCACGACATTGTATAATCCCGAGTGACGCAGTGTACAAGTGGTTTAACTGGTGCACTAAGAGTTTAATCACGGCACGGAACTATTTTTTTTAATTCACAAATATTTCTGTCCCAAAACTGGGTATTTATATATCATATTTTAAGTCATTGCAACGCATACATTACAGAAGATATTTGAAGTAAAAAAAATTAAAAACATACAAACATCAGGCCTGTAATCCCGGAGGGGTAGGTAGAGGCGTAGTTAGAAACGATATTCTCAATCTAGATTTTATATTAGCCCACATTATGCTGATAATTATAATTCCTAGTTATAGGTGGCCACTGACCAGCTTAATGCCATTTATCGCGCCCACACTGCACTGGTTTTACCGTCACATAGAACTCGTTCACCTGGCAACGTCAGCATTGCATTCCTAGTCCTTTCACAGCCCAAAAAGTATACGGCAACTGCTAATTCCGCCACTTACCTCCACAAAACCGTTCCAGTAAATTCTGGTATCTTTAAAAAACAATTGCACGGCAGATATTGCCTCATTTGCATTTAATTATCCCCAGTGTTAGTGTTATAGACAGCGGTGAGGTTTGTTTGGTTATTCCGACTTGAGTGGGTAGTTATAAATGTACCCGTTTACTCTGTTAAGCTAAAGTAATTTTGTGTGTAATGGCGTGACGTAATTCTTGTATGGGTAAGTAAGTAGAGTCGAGTCTAGTGGGGTGTACTGAGCGTGTCATTTTGAGTGTAGTTCCCATGTTGGGATTGAAGTTAATTTCTTCTGTAATTTGGGATAATGTGGCAATTTTCGATAGTTAGATTGAAAGTTTTTTAAAAAGAGACTAGATCCTATTTGTCTCATACAGATCTCAACATTCTTTATTTAAAATATTTTGAACCATTTCAAAAGCTGTCAATGATTCCGAATGTTTTCAATTTTAGGACCGACTTTGGGGTTAAATTCAAGCAATTTCTCTTTGCAGGCAGACATAGGCGATGGACGTTTATATTAAACTAAGTTGAAAATGTTAGGAACAAAAATAAAAAAACAGACAATATCAATATAAAATTTAACAGCTACCAAAAGCGGAAACATTTTCACTGGCCACTCAAATACGAGACGTTACATAAAAAAATCCTGTACACCCTAAATCATCCCATTGAAAGCTAAAAACTGTTCCGCCCCATTGGCTATGGTAGCATTATGAAAGGCTACGGCAAATATTCAGGCTGCATTAGCATATGAATGATACAGGCTAAAAAAGACCACCCACTACCCCCCAGGTGGCGTGTCCGGGCCGGAAATAGGTTCGAGCGCAGCCACTGTAAGCTTCCTTTACGATGTAGCGGGTAATGTGTTGCGTTTAATTTAGAGTTTTTATTGGAGATGAATTTTCAAATTTTGGGGATGAATTCTTGGGGTTGAATTTAAAAATTACGGGATGAATTTTTCTAGCTTATGTATATTGATTCAATTTTTTTATTATTTTGATATAGGTATTTTTTGAATCAGTTTCATAAAATATAACTATTATTTTTCAACGTATAGTTAAAATACTGAACTTGAGATTTTCTACGCTCACTTTTTTATTCAGTTTATTTATTTACTAACTCCTCTTAAACAATATGTGTTACTTAGTAAGCTATTTACCGTAATATAATACATTAATTATTTCTCAGAAAATTTAACGTAACATTTTACGTACTGCGATGCATCCATTTGGACCATACCACGTTCTGAAGCGATTGAGTAATTCGAGTAGCTTGACCATCGATGTAATTGATTCTCAAGATTTTTTGTTACTGAGAACTTATAATTTTATTTCTAACTAAACATTATTTTATTTCGTTCGAGCAAGGGTAAAGGGTAGTTTACACTGCTGGCAGAGTTGGTGGTAGAACGCTATGGCGATCACGCCTCCCAACTATCAGAAGCGCAGCGCAGGCATTGAGAGGTCTTTAGTTGGTAGGTTCTCATGGATCTTATTTCGCTTGTGGGGAACAGTCCTACATACCCCCGTAATTTCCCAGCGGCTCGAAATGCGCAATGCATTTTCCTCACTTCGAAAAAAAAATAAAGAACAGGACGGACTCCAAAAATTTGTCCTGTATCGCGGGTGCGTTTCCCAAACATGACACATTACATACAAAAACAGACTCGGGGCAAACATCTGCGGATCATAAATTTTTTTGTCGCGTGCGGGAAACAAACCCGCAACCAATGCTCAGCACTTCAATCGTTTAGCCACTGCGCATCATTAAAGAATAAAATATTTCCTAAGAACCCAAAATTTAATTATTAAATATTGTTTGCTTTAAAATCGCTTTTCGCTTGACACTTAGACACGATTCCACAAAGAACATGCGGGGCACGTCTAACCCCGGAATGGCGCGACTGCGCTGATTTCGGTCTCTTTTTACTTTCTCAATGATAGATAGATTCGATTCTTTTATTAGGAGGTGCCTCCGTTCTTTTAACGGTACCCTATTGTTGAGGTCTTCGGTGCAAGCGTCTCTATTTTTGTCTTCACTTGGACAGAATGGCACTGTAATTGAATTTGAAGTTTATTTTAGATCACACCTTTTGAAAGTGGTTTCGTGAGGGTACTCGATAATTAATTTGTTTTAGGTTTTATGTTTGAGATTTAGGTTACATTGTGATTAATTTGAGTAGCCAGGTGGACTGACGATATCGCTGCCGTACAGCGAAAGACCTGGATGCAAAAGGCCCAAAACGGGACAGAGTGGCGTTTAAGGGAGGAGGCTCATGCCCAGCAGTGGGTCACCTAAAAGCTGATGATGATGATGAGATCAGGATTTTAGGTAGCCAATTAATTGTTATCTACTTACAGTTTCTAATAAAATTAATCGACTGCCCAGTCAGAGTGTATTGGACGATCATTATTAAATCATCAATGGAGGTCCTTTTTGTAGTCCAGGATTCTCAATCCGAACCGTCGAATGGAGGTCTTTCTTTTAATAAACATTTCTAAATATGAAACTTAAATATGTTTTGGCGTCTTGTTTAGCATCTATAGATATGGTGATAGAAACAGTAGCCAGCCAGCAAATATGCAAAGAGCCGACTGCACGGTCTGCGCCAGACGTATTGGCACTTTCGACAAGCTTTTTCTTCTTTTTGTGAATAGGTTAGTAAAGCAATGGACTAGATCCAAATGAAATCTTGATTTTTTTTAGTTGCTACCAATGAAGCTACAAAGTGTAGTGTTTAATATCTACTATATTATACAAAAACATATGAAAAAAGTGTCTTCCTGGACAGACTGAACTTAAACGTCTAATTTGAACCTATCAACCACCTTACATTTTTTAAAGGATTCGAAACGTCGGAACCAAAAAACCAAATTAAAACCGCGATAAAATCTGTAAAAATAGTTTTATTTCAATGTTTAGCTAATATTCGCGTAAGTGATAGAAATAATTAAAGTGTCTTCCCGTTAATTAGAAAATAGATTAATTTATTGGACTAATTCTTAGTATTATGATAATTTAGCAGTTAAAAATCAAGTCACTCATTAGCCTTAAGGCTAGATTGTAATAATAATAAAATATCTTTCAAGGCACGTTATACATAATAATAAAAAAACTAACTATAAAATGTGCCTGTTAATAACAACAAGTTAGTTTCACCGTACATAGACTTCACTTAGCCTTGGCCGCATCACCAGCTTATAAATAAAGACTCAATTTGGGTCCAAAAATTGTCGGGCATTCTTTAACAAACTCGTGAGTATAACTGGGATGTATTATAGTAAATTAGCTTTTGCCCGCAGCTTCGCCCGCGTTAACCCCTATTAAAAGCCTATAGAAGGTTAAATTAAAAAAAATAGGTCTTTTCTCGGATCTTAAACTTGGCAATTTCATCAAAATCCTTTCAGCGGTTTTGTCGTGAAGGTGTAACAGACAGACAGGCATACAGACAGAGTTACTTTCACATTTATAATATAAGTAAGTAAGTCAGTATAACACAGGTGTGATAGACAGACCTACCACTTGAATGTCAACGAATGAACGGACACAGCTGACAGTCTCCAAAAATTTTAAACCGAATATTATTAAACATAAAACCAGCGTTATACTATCTAATATTATGACATCTTTCCTTCCCATATTCGTATAAATATTTTATGTGAGCCTATCATTGTGGTTGATGGTCCCACGTTATCCGCTTTTGAACCATTATGTACTTTATAGTCACCACCCAGAGATTTTAATAAATAATCGTAGATTAGTCGATGAGATCAAAAAGATTTGGTGCGCGGGTAAATGTGGGTTCTGACGGGAGTGTAGAGTGCACAGATTATTGTAAGGATCAGAGGCTTTTATGAAGATTTTAATGGTTGCTTCTTTATTTATATTTGCTATAGTAAGTTACCAAATGCGTAAAATGTTGACTATATGTTCCAAAGTTGTGATATTGTTGATTTATATTTGTAAAAATTTTCTGATCAACATGAAATTCTAAACTAGGATGTTTTTGTATTATCAAAACGACAATATGATTAATGGTTAGTATATTTTAGAATGCCACAATGAACGACAACTTGCCATTTGCATCCGAAGTTGTTCGCAACTCTGACGATATCGTCGGTCCACCACCCTGGTTCGTTCTAAGGGGGAGACCTTTGTCCAACAGTGGATGTCTTCCAGCTGTATATTTTCTTGTACGTCTTTAAATAAGAATAATTAAAACCAATAATTAATAACTATTTTGTCATACGAATATCGCTTAGTGCCCGAAGATTAAAAACTTCACTTCACAACTACAAACTCTGTCGTCACACTACTCTGTACAACACATCACTAAAGCCACACTGAAACGCAAATAGGTCTGTTAATGTGTTTACTAGTTACAGATTTTGAATGAAATGATGGAAGTAAACAAACGCTAAAACAACGATTTAGCATCGGCTGCATAGTGCGTAGCTCATAATCGATTTTGTGTTGAAATAGTCTGTGTTGTAGGTAATGGGAATCTATATCTCCTACCACAAATTGATTAGTACTTTCTTCATTAAAAAATAATGCCTCATTAATCTGGTTGTTAAGCGCGACTGCTGACCATGAGATCCTGGGTTCGATTTCCGGGTCAGGCAAAGTGTTACTGGGTTTTTCCATTAGGTATTTCTCAGTAGCAGCACGGAGTCTGAATTTGTGCCCGGTTGATGGCAATAGGCTCGCCCCCTATTACATTGGGACTTATAACAAAACTGGCGTAATGTGGGTGTACTATTTATGTCATCATCATCATCAGCCGGAAGACGTCCACTGCTGGACAAAGGCCTCCCCCTTAGAATGCCATAATGAACGACAACTTGCCGTTTGCATCCACCGGTTGCCCGCAACTCTGACAATATCGTCGGTCCACCTGGTGGAAGGCCTGCCAACGTTGCGTCTTCCGGTTCGTGGTCACCACTCGAAAACCTTTCTTCCCCAGTGGTTGTCAGTTCTTCGAGCGATATGGCCTGCCCATTGCCACTTCAACTTGCATATGCTTTGAGCTATGTCGGTGACCCTAGTTCTTTGGCGAATTTCCATATTTCGGATCCTGTCGCGCAAAGAAACTCCGAGCATAGCTCTCTCCATAGCTCGTTGAGTGACCCTGAGCCTCTCTAAAAGGCCAACCGTTAGCGACCACGTCTCAGAGCCATACGTCATCACTGGCAACACACACTGGTTAAAAACCTTCGTCTTCAGACACTGCGCAATTTATGTGCACCTACGCAGAATTACCTAATGGAAAAACCCAGTAACACTTTGCCCGACCCGGGCTTCGAACCCAGGAACTCGTGCTCAGCAGTCTCGCTTAACGACCATTTGAGCAACGAGGCAGTCAATAAAGCGAGTGTGAAGAAAGCTTATATTTAGCAATATTTATATATTATTTGATGACCCATTTGGCGCAGTGGCTAAGCGATTGGACTGCTGCGCTAAGGGATACGGGTTCGATTCCCGCTCGGGACACAATTTGTGCGATACGCAGATGTTTGTCCCGAGTCTGAGTGTTTGTGTATGTGATATTTCATGTTAGTGAAACGCACCTACGGTACAGGAGAAATTCCTAGTGTGAGGCAACGTAAAAAAATATAAATAAAAAAAATATTTCACCCCTGTAAGACTACATACTACTAGGTATTAAATTGATTAATATCCATGTTATCCCTTCAAAGAGTAACGATATAGTTTTCTAGCGGTTAACATTTTACCCGACTGTCCAAAAAAAGGAGTGTAATGTTTTTTATTTCTGACAGTTTAAAATCGACGAAGTCGCGGGTATAAGCTAGTAAAAGAAGGCTTGTATCAGTTGTTACTTTTCTCTGTTTGCGGCTATCCGTGATAGATGACTCTGTCTAGACGTTCTCAAGGGAATGATATTTTCTTAGATATTGTGTTTGATACTTTACCGTTCATTTATCTATAACTTAATAACTTGATTGACTCTTAGTAAACAGATGGAGCAATGTATGTTTTATGGTAAAAGTGATTGTTTTATTCGTGTATTATGTGTGTAGGAGAAACAGACACTGGAGGAGAATGGGGATAGCAATATTTTAAAGACCTATGACATGAATCGAATTCTACGTAAGCGTGGCGCAAAAATAAATATAGCACACTTGTTTAGTTCTTGTTCTTGTAGAAATAGAAAACCTAAATATAATCTAAAAACGCTGTGATTTGTTGTTATAGATATTATGATATAAATAATCATAATATCTATAACAACAAATCACAGCGTTTACTCATTAAACTCGAAATAGATTATAGAGGGAGAGAAGAGAGCATACCTATATATATTCATTTCATGTATATACTACAATATTTTAAAGTCCTACGACACAAATCAACTTCTAGTTAATCGTGGCGCAAAGATCAATATGGCACACTTGTTTAGTTCTTGATTAAAGCTATTGTTTAAAAATATAATGATGTTTCTCTAAAATATTACATCCACAGATGAGTAACATGGTTATGTATTTTAACCTAACCATATTACTTATCTATGGATTTATTCTACTATGGGTAAATTTTTCAATAGTCAGTTAATTATATTCGAAAGATAATATTGTCATTTTGACAGTTATTATATGGTAAATATATCAAACGTCAAATTAATTCTACTGATAAAAAATATAAGGAGATCGAAAAAAAAAAGGTCTCCAAAACAATTTAAAAGCATCACAATTTAGCATGTCACTATAGGCAGCACTATCTAATCGTGTCTGAATTCATCCCAGCATCACCCAGTTAATTTAAATCATTCAAATCACAAGAGCTGGCAAGAATTCCGTGACTGCTCGCAATCCCTGTTGTGTTTAAAATTTATTTGCGCCGGAGTGTGGCGCACTCATTTATCGGCTCAATAAAATAAATCAGCCGCGTTTAGCTTGCCGACGTTTGCGCGCAGTTGACACGTCGTTGTTGGTTAGGCTGGTTGCTCAAGCGCAATTTGTCGCAATAGCTTTTTGTTTGAAACTTCGGTGAGATTACCTGCTTTGATTTTGTTTGGTTTTGGTATTAGATATATTGCGTCGTTGTTGTTTAGGCCGGCTACAAGCGCGCGATTTGTCGTGTTAGTTTCTTTTAAAGTTGTTGCATTAGAGTGATGGTTAAATTGGTAATTACCTCCTTGGATGTGTTGTAGATAATTTGTTTGATTTTGATAAGATAATATATATTGCATTTACCAGTTCAGTGAAGTTGCAGATGTGTGTCAAATCAATGGGATTAAGGAACGAATGATGAATTTCAGTTCATTCAAACAGCTACGACGTACATAAATTAAATTTTGCTACCATTCGCTTGGAACTACCATCACGAGAAAATGCCTCATCTTTTCCAGGCTACAGACAATAGCAATGTCTTGCCCCAATTGCATCACAATCGGTCCAGCCGAGTCAAGACGTAATTAAAATCCGACAATAAAAATTGCTTTCGCTTTTATGTGTGTTTAAGGATGAAATAAATTTCACATAATTTTATTCATATCGACTCAGCAAGTCCTATCGGCGGTGTGTGTTTGAACCGCAAGGAACCTGTTTACTTGTCTTCTTATCATAGGCAAGCTAAAGTTAATTAGAAGCGATCAGAAGCAGATTCTATGATGCAGACACTAAACGTATTTTATGATAATAATTATGCATGGTATAGATAGTGCTGTGGGTGTGGGTAGAGTAAATAAACTTGTGCGAAAGTCTTGTATATTTAAACATTTAAGGATGTATCTATAGTTAAAAAAATTACAATAAAAATTACTCTATTGAGTCCTATATCATAAATAACTCAAAACAACGAATAAGCTTTTAACTGTTAAATAAGATAAACATTAAACTTTAATTTGATATTGTTCATAATATTTTATCTTTAGTGTAAAAACATTTTTTTTTTAATAAAACGTTGCCCCACGCTAGGAAAAAAAATGAAATATCACATACACAAACACTCATCGGGACAATCAAATGTGGATCGCACAAATATATTTTTTGCGAGAATCGAACCCGCATCCCTTAGCGCAGCAGTCTAATCGCTTAGCCACTACGCCAATCAGGTCAATCGTATTTAACAATTTCCGGTCAAAAAATTATCTACGATACGATTTTTGTCTATCAGTCGCCAGTAAAAATCAACTTGTGCAAGCGGCCTTAACTGCAATAATCTCAGCTCAAAATAGCGTCGTTTCCAACATTCTGGCTCTGACTGACTCAAATTATTGGGATATCAACTGAAACTGCGTTATCTAACAATTCATTTGCTTTTTTGTTGACATTCCATTTAAATATACGGTTTCCTTTTTCATGTGATTATTAACGTTTATTTTGATACGACTGTTTTGAATTTTTCAAACGCTTTGTTTATTTCGGATTTTAAGATGATCACTAAACTAATATGTTAACATTTTATTGTAATCATTGTTACGTATTTCTTTTTGGGTAAAACTTTGGTTATTTTATAGTAAAATAACATTATTTCAGGAAACTTATAGTAGGAGCGTTTTGAGTAGGAAAAAACACAGAAAAACACACGGAATAAAAAGATTTTTATTTCGAAGAGATACGTCTTGATTAATAAAGTAAAGAACTCGAGAAAACCAATAAAGAGCTTTAACACTCAAAACATTACCAACAATGAGATTGCCTACAACCCCACATGCTCAAGAATCTCTAGTTCCATTATATTGAAAGCATTTCTGCATAAAACGAACCAAATTCCAATTTCCAACGCCTTAAAACCCGAAATAAACAGTTCCATACGAGCTCAATACAATACTCAGAAACGCAACCGAACATTCCAAAAATCTCATGGAAACCCATCAAAATTTGCATCCAACCACGCAAGACAATCACTTACTCTAAGTAATTGGCAAGCAGCGTTTAGATAACCAATCAAAGGCCCGTGACCTCAAAGACGAGACAATATCAACCAAAAATGAACCTAACGCATCAGATCTGAAGTTTTAAATTCCATTGATGAATCGACCTGAGATGTAGGTAATACCGAGATGGGAAGCAAATGTAAAGGCCAGATATCGGCCTAACAGCGTAATTGAATATCGGGCTTGAACCTCGATTGACCCAGATATGGAAAATTCTAACTTGATTTGTGCTCGTGGAGTCATTTTTACTGGAGCTAGAATAGCAATGAAGTGGCCTAGAATATATTATTGAAGTATAATAATAAAACACAATAAGCCTCATATAGTGGTGATAGATCGATTAGAACGACGCACAATGATTGTCGATATCACTATACCGCATAACGAGAATCTTGTGAAAGCTGAAAAAGATAAACAGTATGGACACAAACACAATACATAATTACAGCATAACGATATTTTGGTTCTAGGATGGTTATTAATTTTTATTGAAAGTCCCATTTGCACCAATTTAATTTTAGGGTTCGTTTATCGTTGAGTAGTTGCTAAATTGAGCATGGAAGTTTGTATGTGCAGTTCAGTTTATCCCAGGTTTCAAAAGTATACATACACAGGTAAACACGTCATTTAAAAAACTCATAAATTAAACAAAAACTCCATTACCTATATTTGCATGTGCAGCAGTAGAATACTAGTGTATCTTGAATTATAAATGAAACTTCTAATTCTTCTAAAAATGAAATAGGATATTTCGTCTTAGTGTGCTAGTGTAAGATTGTCAAGATCATACAAACTAAGTTTATAGTATTAAAATAGGTCGTTGTGCTTGTAGAAACTAACTTTAGCATTTTTCATACTTTTAAATCTGGCTCAAAATAAAATATTAGATCATACTTACAATATTGAAACACCTGGTTCAAGATCAACTGCACTAGCTTTAAAAATGATGATATTAATAAAAGTAATAGCAACTCCATTCAATCAGAAATATTTAATAGAGAAAATAAGAGCCCTCAACTTGAGAGCTATTTTAATAATCCCGTTCTTTCTTCATCAAATAGCTGCAGAATTTCTTTCAATGGAATTTTATCTAGATTGCCTATTTCATGAAAATATTCTTAGACTGATTTTATTAATCTCTTTCTTAGTTCCAGATGTTTTTGATCTTTATTTGTTTACTGGCTCTGGTGATGTTTTTAGTAATGGTACTGTCGGCAAAAGTGATACGTCGCTTTTCTTTTAAATTAGCTTCTTTTATAAGAGTTTGTGTCGCCTTTCTTATAATTTCTAACTGGAATATAAGTGTTACGAGTTTTATTTTAAGTCATTTTTAGCAAATCACAAAAAAACTCAAATAATACAAGTAGAAAATTTCCATTACTATATTTTGGTATCAAATTGTGTATAGACAGCAGCTTAATTAACACTTGACAATACAAATAAAACCAATTAGAGTAATCACAAGTCATCTACTTAGACAAAATCTTTTATGATGATTGTTTTGCCGTCAGTACTAAATATGATTGGGTCTGCGTTTTACGTACAGTGTTTGGTAAGCGAACCTTAGTTACGGAGTCGAGTAGCTTGTTAGAAATAAAAATCTATTGTTCTCTTACTAGAATTGTGGAGCAGTATAGAATAGATGCGGTATTATCAGTTGCTAAAAACAGTGAAGGAAAACATCGTGAGGAAACCGGCACACCTGAGAGATTTTTCAACGGTGTGTAAAGCCATGTCAGAGGCCTACAGGCGGTTTAAACTCTGACACCAGGTTGTTTCATCAACCATACGATAAGAAGAAGAAGAAGCATATACACTAGTTTTATTTTAGCCAAAATACTGTAATGCTTCATTCGGATGGGGACGAAGTACGCAGTATATCGAAACTCAAGACATTATATCTATTTTTCAGTTGGCACAAAACTTGGATTTCCATTTAATTACCACATAAGTTGGCGTAAAGCTTCATTCACTGTTATGAAATTTTGCATACATCATTTTCTTTCTTTGTCGAACTGATTTATTTATCCTTTTCACTACTGTTGGGTTATTAATGAATGTAGCTAATTATGTGAATAAAGTTGAAGCTTAACTTTGATTAAATATTCCTCCTTTTAATATAACGTCAGCCAACATTTTTACAACAGTTTAACATGTTGAAGCGAGACCCAGCTACGTGCAGTGTAATGTAATGCGGCGTCTCGCTTCCACATCGTAAACTGTCCTGCTTTAAGAGTTCACGGTAAGGGGGCTGGTCTTAGTTTTTAACCGACTTCAAAAAAAAGGACGAGGTTCTCAATTCGTCGGGATTTATTATACCTCCTCCATCATTTCTAGCTGTGTCTTCCTCAATTGTATTTGTAGTTCAATCCATTGTTATGGTCGGCGAAGGGGCTTTAATAAACTAATGTGAATATAATTGAAGCTCCTGATATTATTTGTTTACGGACAACTATGTTGTTACCATGTTTCGTTTGGGTAGGGACCGTTTAAATAGGCTGATGCTTGATGATAGTTTTGACTTACTGACGACAAATGCTGACTTTAATCCGTTTTATTTTCCGTTTTATTTATTTATTTAATATTTTATGCACAAAACGAGTGTACAGAGGCGGACTTAATGCCCAAGGCATTTTCTACCAGTCAACCTTAAGGTGATGCAGAGACAAATAGAGATAGATGCACGGTAGAGCGTTTTGCCTCTGCTCAATCCATAGACGGTAGACCGTTGCTTATTGCTTTTTCAAGCAAAATAATACAACAATCTTTAATTGCATGCTTCTGTTATTCTGCACACAATCAACTCTTCTTAAGCGCATTGCTTATACAGGTTGAGCACTGATAGCCGAGTGGTATGACCGTTGGACTGCCAAGTCAAAGGTCGCAAGTTCAAACCCCGGCACGCATCAATGTCTTTTCGAATTCATATGCGTACTATACATTAGTTATCAGTTGCTAAAAACGGTGAAGGAAAACTTCGTGAGAAAACTGGCACACCTGAGAGATTTTCAACGGTGTGTAAAGCCATGTCAGAGGCCTACAGGCGGTTTAAACTCTGACACCAGGTTGTTCATCAACCATACGATAAGAAGAAGAGATGTCATACAGGTAATACTTCATGAACTCCCATCATATTGATCAATTAAATTATTTAATCAGTTGTTATTCATGAAATTAATTATCCAAGTCTTAAAATTATGAAAAGAAAACATGATTTTTGTCTGTTTCAACCCTAATTAGCATCATAATTAAACTCATTTTATTAGCAAATTAGTAAACATTCATCATCATCAGCCAAAAGACGTCCACTGTTGAACATACGCCTCCCCGTTTAAGCGGGGGGGTTTGCCATAATCCCCACGCTTGGCAAGCGGCTTGGGGATCGCAGTATTGGTGGTGGAGTTACAGAAGACGCTGCTGCCCATCTTCTGAATTTTCCCTTAGTCGCCTCTTACGACACCCACAGGAGGAAAGGGGGTGGTCAATTCTAGGCCGGATACCACACGGCACAAATTTATTAATATTATGAAATTAGTAAACATTTCAACTTAATTCTCATGTGAATATTTCTTCGATTATTGTATTAAATTAGAATATCACGCATAACTGTCATTAGGGAGCTTATAGATAGCCAGGGCAATGAAATGGGGTAACTATGGGAAATTGTTTGATGGGTTATTACGTGAAATAATGACGTGGAATTGTATCGAGGGGATTTCGTCGTAATTTTGGTGTTGTTTGCCTTCGTGTAATAAAAAGCAGTAGTTTATTGCAGGCGAGGAGCGAGTTTATTTTTAACTTTACGATTTTAAAATACATGTCTCTTCCCTTCAGTTCTGAACTTAGAGTAAAGTGGTAGTTGGGTTGTAGTGTTTAGCTATACATTTGCTAATCAAGTACACAATTAATTCTAGATCAAGCTAAGCATTTTTTATTGGTCTGAACTGATAGCTTGAAAAGATATAATACTACTTAAGTTTAACGCATATCTTTAACAGCCAAGATGCAGTCACAAACCACCGTGTGGTATCCGGCCTAGAATTGACCACCCCCTTTCCTCCCGTGGGTGTCGTAAGAGGCGACTAAGGGAAAATTCAGAAGATGGGCAGCAGCGTCTTCTGTAACTTCACCACCAATACTGCGATCCCCAAGCCGCTTGCCAAGCGTGGGGATTATGGCAAACCCCCCCGCTTAAACGGGGAGGCCTATGTTCAACAGTGGACGTCTTTGGCTGAGGATGATGGATGATGAGGCAGAGACCACAGATTTCCATTTGCTACGATCCTGGCATACTTCTTTCGCCTCATTCACTCGCATCACATTCCTCATACACGCTCGTCGGTTAAGGGTACTCCTCACTTGACCCTTTTGTAGAACATCTCCGATCTGATCCAAGTGTTAGTCTAATAGGTAGACCAGTAGCAGTACGGACTTTAGACTTAACCTCGTTAAATGGCAATAGTCTCGTCCTCTATTACACTGGGTTATATAACATACACATAACTATCGAAATATGGTTCTTCTGCGACCCCTTCGAAGAATACAAGCGTGATATTATGATATGTAATTAATATACATATGTTGAAGCATGCAATTACGCCTTCCTTACTCTTCTTCTTCGTATCGGCATGAGCTATGTCCACAGACCTATAGATGTCTGAGGCTATATCAAAGGAATTAGCTATGCTATTCTCTAACACTTACATCATCTCAAAAATTGTCGCGCACGTTACCTCACTTACATATCTACATGAGGAAGCTTGTAAATAGCAACTGTCATCATCTAGTTTTTAAATTATACAATGTTATTACGTTGTAAGCTTTCTATAAACATACAGATTTAGAAGTGAGTTGGTAAGGGATGTTTTTAGACTAGCACAGCAGGTCCTGATCATGCCGTGGTGAAGAGATTAGCTAGTCAACGAATATGGTAGCAAGGTTGATCGCCCAGGGTTCGCCAAACGTATTAAGGTACTATCACACGTGCACTAAACTTGCAGCTCTTTACTCCCAAAGGGGTATGTTAGAGGTATTCTCATTTACCTGTATACCGGTCTTTGTATCAGATGAACATTCTTGAACTTGGTTCATATCAAAATAAGTAGTCATGTTACCTATAATAATAAAACTGTCTATTATCCGTCCCGTAACAAACACATCTATACCAATTAGCGCCCGTACAGAATGACGGAACGATAGATTGGAGCGTGTGAATGATTATGTTTATTCTCTGTAGTGTGTAGTCGGGTGGTAGAGGATTGGCCACTGATCATTCATAAAAACGATATTTTTTTGTTGATTACCAAACATCTGCCACGAAATTATATAAAACTATATTTTTATTTAGTTTATGTATGTTTTTTTACTATTTTTGTAGGTGATTGATGGATTTTTCAGAAGAGAAACTGTCATTCTCATTGACTATTTTTTGTCGTTTTCTACTGAAACTGTACTACCTATATTGTGTACCTAAACCGTAAAAAATGAATAATCTATGTTAATACATAAATATATGTGTATTACCATAGATTATTCATTTTTATTACCAGGAAACGGTGGCAGGTCTATATAGCTCCTGACAATAATTATTTATGTTCCTAAACTCAGTTGCAACTGACAATAAATGAGCAACAAAATATCGACTATGTGCATTTTGACTTCGGTCTCTTGACCAAAATCGAAAGGTTATTTATCCACTATACCCAGTTCAGCTAGACAAAAAGAATAAAGATGAGTAAACCTACAAAACAAAATTACTTCTCGACACATTTGGTAGCAGAATCATATTAAATAAACACAATAATCGCACATTACCAACAAAAGTTACCTATAAATATTGCAAATGTGTTCTGAGACTCAGAACATACAGGGGCCGTGTGAAATGCATTCGGTAACATTTTAGTACCTCCCTTGACTTTTAGTACACATCTTGACGGTTATTGGAGCTATATTACAATTTGTTTTGTAAAAATCTTTTTATGATAAGTTTAGAAGTCGCTGCAGGATTAAATAACTTGTAAAATGTTGATAGGAGCTATAAAAAATAGCTAGCGATTGAATAAATATTAGGTAGTGAGCATGTTGGTAGAGCAACTGACTGCTAAGAGACTGACTACATATGCGTATTGTAGTTAGAGAAGGCAGTTTCATTATACTTTTAATATTGTTATAAGACATTATGTAACACATGATACAGAAAAAAGCTAAAATGTTTTAAAATTTGCCTTTTTATAGTTGATTAATTAAGTGCTAAAAGCAACTGTGCCGATGTAGAAAAAAATTTAGTTATTTTTTGTTTCAAATAGATTACCAAAAAAACTAATGTCACGATAGTTTTTTTTACCTATCAATTACACGAATTGTCTATACTGTATGTTCTTCATTGTTATTTAAATTAAATCACACAACCGTTTAAGTAAAACCTTAAAAAACAATCACAATTGTTGTTTTGACACAATGGGCTATTTTTGCAATTTTGGTTTTTTACGCCAATTTGTAATATCGTGACTATAGTGATTGATCCATTATTGATAAGAAATGCTCTTATTCCGAATGTAATTGATCGACACTGCGATACGCTCAACGCTTTAACTTTGTTTTTTCGATTTATTTTTATTTTTGCCATTTCATTTTATACTGGTTGTGTTCGAAGGTTTTGCTTGTTGCATTCAAATAAATGGTTTAAAAAATGTTGTGGTCGCCTAGTGACGTACTAGATTTGTATGCACAAGGCTTCAAATCCAGGCAAAAAAATGGGTATTCTAAGACACAACTGACTATAAAGGGTGATGAAAACCGTCGAGATGAATCTTGGATTAAATGATCTGAAATCGTCAACACGCAGTCTGGTAACGTGGCTATCAAATATTATGACAAAGGACCTACAAACTACAATAACGTGATAATTCCTTATCATGATGTTGGCCTATCACCTTTGCGGTCCTTATCCTGGAATCATCATCATCAGGCGGAAGACGTCCACGTCACACGTGAAATATCGCCACGGTGTTTGGTATTGCATACAACAAACATACACAATATGTTTTTATTATATAGTGGGTTTAAATCAAACGGTTACCGAAGCTATTAACTATTTATCAGCTTAACATCTATGTTTTGTGGTGAGTCAACACTTTTAAACATCGATTACATCTGCCTAAACGTTAGCGAGCGAAATGATATGATACGGTTAATGATAAACGTGTTTTCACACCTTTTTATTAAGGTTGAAAATCGCTTGTTGCTTTCTGTTAGTAGAATAAATTCATAGTGAGGTTGCCAGAGTCAGTTCGTATTATAAAAGGTTTTTTTTTTAAATGTTTATGTGGTTGTTTTATGATAGGAATTCGAAATAGAAAGAAGGGATCCTACCACCGACGATACTTAATTGATTGTCCGACGCACCCTGGAAAGTCAACCCGCTATTAACCTGCTGATCAAAGCTAACACTAATATTTTTTAATGTTTTATTTAATACATCATTTTGATAAGATGGCCTCCCGACTAGATGGCAGAACGACTTGCATAAAAGGGCCGGCAGTAACTGGATGCATAAAGCAGCAGATCGGGTTCTGTGGCGTACCTTGGGAGAAGCCTATGTCCAGCAGTGGACTGCAATAGGCTGAAGATGAAGATTGATAAGATGAGTCATATTGCTTACAATAATTAAAATAGTTATACAGCAGTATCTGTCGGGTTTTGTGACAGTTAAGCCGCCTTGTAATATCGTGGAAGAGGCGACAAGTAATCTAAGCTATTCTTAATAATATCTAAAAGATAATGCATATCACAGGATATTTCCAAAGAACCAGAAAAAACGTGGCAGTCGTGTTTTTTTAATTATTTGTTTTATTTTTATATAACCTATGTTACTCGCGATGGCGTAAGGATCCTAACGACATTCCATACATCAAAATCGGTTTAGGAATTCAGAAGTTATGGTGGAATAAAGAAACCCACATACATACATACATGAACCCTGAAAACATTACACTCTTTTTTTGGGCTGTCGTGTAAAAAAACGACACATCTAATCTGCATTTCTCATCAGTAATTTAATAAACACATTATTCATAAAGATCTATTAGCGGCAGATTTTGATTAAATTTCTGGCCTATACCACTTGTAGACCGCAAAAAAATGTAACCGACTGAAGGTACACCCCTAAAGCTAGGCAACTAAAAACATACAAGGTTTTCAGCTGGAAACAAAGTAGAAATTCAATTTGCTATGTCCCCGACAAAAACTGTCGGACAAAACGTACGTAGCACCCATATTTGGGGCGAAACCACAAACAAAGCAACAATAAAATATGTAGCATATACATACGAGGAAATTTATCGGAAACCGCGGCACGGGGAACGGTCGTGTGCATGTCGAAACATGCATTCGATTGGGGCCTTAACACTTGTTACAGTCACGGTTTTGCAGCTTTTGTGTGACGTGCAGGTTGGAATGTAGATCAGGGATTTTGTGTAGCTGTTGTCAGTAAAAAAATGGTGGAAGTGAGATTGTTGCAAGATATAAACATTTAAAAGAGGTATACATAGATACACGTTACATTTAGAACTGTTAATCAGTAATAAAATAGATATAATATTCTCCTGACCGAATTTTTCCAACACGACTGGAGACAGATCAGGCGCAGGAGCAACGGCTTAAGGTGCCTACCGAAGTACGGAGGGGTCTCGACAAGTAAAAACGGTCACCCACCTCAAGACAGACCGCGGCGAGCACGGCTTAACCTTGCAGATCACATATGTGCGCGGTAGCCATGTAGCTACGAGCCCCTCCCTAAAATAGATATACTTACTTGCCATCCAAATATCAATGAAAAAGGTATCCAAACTGACTACGCCAACCTTAACACATTTAATAGAATTAAAATAAATTTAATAATCCAAAACTACTAATTACTTCCACTACACATGTAATCATAAATTAAGCCCATCTCTCGGCTAAACAATTTCATAAAATTACTATCCTAATTACAAATCACTGGCCACAAATAAAATAATTTCACCGAAACCAATGGTAATGCCTTCACATGCACAACACCAATCAAAATTCCACCTCCACACCTTTATTTAAAGTCCAATTTCGAATAACCACCTAATCGTTTGAATTTCACACATCAAAAATTCTAGAAATACGAGCGGGCCCACGCAACGGTGAAAATAATTAATTTCTACCAAATCCATTACTGCTGAGTGCTTCTCCATGAAACTGTTGGCTTAACAATAACTCGCGGCTCTTTAATAATCATAGTGCCATTTCGCTTTATACTGGCTTTGTTTATTTTTAAATGTAGCACTATAAACGACAAATGCATTATTAATAACGTGTTCAACGTGCGCTTTTAACGTGCATAGCTCTAATTATGATTAAATTTGAATTTCCAGTGTTTCACCGAAATATTACGGAAATTGGTTTTCGGACATCATTTTATACGTCCTTTGCCTTTATCTTTGTTCTATTTTACTTCGTCTAAACTAAAACTAGAACTTATTAAACACCTTTGATATCACCTTCTACATTCATAAGAGCATCTTCTAATAATTAGTTCAGTTCATCGAAATCCACTGCTGAACATTAGCCTCTCTCAATTCTAATAATACGCTTTCCCAATTATCGAAGTCATTAAGCATTAAGGTTTCTGGAAAAACCTGATAACGAGCTAAATAAATAAAATCAGTTTTCATGTCACATGTAATTATGATCCAAAAGTCCATGAGGAGACAGATGAAGAATTCCGTTTCGAGCCAAAAATCCGAGTCGAAAAGGCGACAAACCTAGTGTGAACCTAAGAAATGGCTTAAGGCTAGACAGTAGACACGTAAAAGCCTTAAATGACGAGCAACAAATTACAGGTGTATAGTTTCCAGAAATTGTGTGTATGTGCAATAATGATTATCTTACAGATCAATCTATTGAAATGTAGTGTGTTGCGTTTTAGGCGCGGTCGACAATAGTCAAACATTTTTGGAGCGCCTCCGATGTTTGAACAAATCCCGTTATTGCAATAGTTTAGTAGATTTGTGCATAAAGTATAAATTCTAAAAGGAAAGTCATTGGATAAACTGCTTATTTGTCAGACAGTATACCATTAAATAAAGACACTAATCTGCTGTTTCTTCAAGTGCAAGGCATGCAAGCTTGCCTTCTACATGAGATCACACCCATAATTATTCCGCACGTAATAAGAAAGCGGTGAATTGTTTAGACTTTTGATAAAGAAAAACCCACTTACCTATTCAAAGATTACTCGTTGAAAATGCATTAATAGAAGATGTTTTTTATAAAAACACCAAGTCAGTGAACCGAAAGAAAATTTTAATTTACTTAACAATGCACTTACAATTTTGCTCAAAGGAAAATTCCAACCATTATATCGTCCATGTCTATAGGTAATACCGCCATAAGCTTATAAATTTATCCACACAAAGGTTGTAGGAATCCTCGGGTACTTCCTCGTGGCTTGGGGCATGGGCTCAAAGAGCTAGATCGCGATAACGCCAGAAAGACGTGGTTCCGTATACGTCTTTATGTGAGAGTGAACAATTTATACGTATTAATTTAAGTTTTTGGATTCAATTTAGTGGGGACTAAGCTACCTTATTTATGGAGGGAACTTATTATTTATTTTAGAGTTGCTTTATTTATCGGTATTTGGTTTTGGACGATTTCTAGTTGCTTTAGAATTATTTGAAATAGAAACACATTTACCTAAAATATAGGTTATTTGTTTGCTTATAAAAATATGAACTGCATGAATGTTGTGGCAATTTAAGAGCGAGTTGGATATAGTAAATAATGGACTTGGTTTTTATATTTTTTAGACAAATCATGTTGCCTAAATCTTTCAATTCTTTATAAAAAACCTTATAGTTTAGGCTGATGATCAAGACTAATTAGGAGTATGCCTTAAAATAAATAGGTCATGATTTACACATTAACATAATAATATTGCCGATTGCCAAGAGTGAGGATTATGGCATCCTCCCCTCTTCTAAAAGGGAGCCTTTGTTCAACAGTGGACATCTATCAGCTGATGATGATGATAATGCAAGATCTCTTTACAAATATTTAACAAATTGATTCAAATGACTTTTGGTGCCATTTTAGCGTGTTGTCCAAGCTAAGCTTGAATCTAAATTGATAAAGGAAATTTGAAAAATGATGGACACGAGTGGGACTCGTCACACTTAAGACGTAATTACTAAAAGGGAACTTGAAATTCGATGGATGCGGTGGCGCAGTTGGTTAGAGCAGCGCCACGGCTCAGCGAAGGTCGCGGGTTCAAGTCCCGCTCCTGTCCATCACTTTTCAAATTTCCTTTATAATAATAATAAATAATAATAATAACAGCCTATGACTGTCCCACTGCAGGGCAAAGGCCTCTTCTCGTATAGAGAAGGATTGAGCACTGATCACCACGCTAGCTCACTGCGGGTTGGCGATTTCAGATAATTAAATCCAGGTTTCCTTACGATGTTTTCCGTCACCGTCAGTCAGTGGTATCTTAGAATATCTAAGAAAGTATTTATGACATTGAAAAAGTCACATTGATACTTGCCTGGGTTTGAACCTGCAAGGCTGCAACCTCGTGCATAGAAATCCGGTATGTCAACTACTAGGCCACCACGACGAAATTTCCTTTATCAATTTAAATTAATTCAAATTTAATCTTGTCAACATTTCACATAAACCGGTCCAAACTAGCTGACCGCGCTCTCATATAGCCTAATGGCCAGCGGCTAAATCTTCATATGGTGTTTTACAGTCTCAGTCAATAGAAGCCTGTACTCGCTTTAATCGTAAAAGTAGTGCTGCAGTTGTGGAGAGCTTTGCTTCGGAATAAATAATGAAATTGTTTTGGGAACTTTCACATTTGGTTTTGGAATATTGTTTTGTTTTGGGTGCTTTCCAATGTTTTGGAGTAGTTTAGGGTTGTGAGCGAATTTTGAGGTCGTTTAACACTTTACTGGCATTTGCATACAGTTTTTTTTACGTTTGATGTTTATGTCGTTTAAGATACCTAGTTGGTCTCATGCATAACTTGCGGTAAATTTAATGCTAGGTGCGGTTTTCTTTAAAGAAATTTTCAAGAGAAGTTCAGAGTTGGAAAATTGTCAAGCTTCGGGAAGCTCGTCGAGTGGTGGTTCCACACCTGATCTATCTTTAGTTGTTTCTGTGTGCCGCCTTAGCGCGAACTTTAGTGAAAGGGTCTATATACTTCTATATACTATATAACTTTTGCCATAAACGAATGAATTTGGGATCAAGATTACGTATGATAATATATTATGAGGTATAAAATTAATTAAATGATAAACTCTACACTGGATAAAATAAGATATAATGTATGACTTGACAAAATAATTATAATATCAGAATGATAAAAAAACAATAAGATTATCACAGCAATTTCGCCAGTACTGCCATAACAATAAGAGCTACTGAAGCTGTCACTCCATATCCACTGTTCATGTATCCAAATCTCTTAGCCTGGAGGACAAGCTCTACTATCGAGTCCATTACTTCTAAGTTATTTGGTAGGATCTCAGTTGGAGGAAGAAGGAAACCATGATCTCCATCATCTCGTAACTCATAGCAGTAAACCAATGGGACTTTTAAATGCTCTTTTACCCAATCGACACTGCCACCGGTCGCGAGGTCTGAAATTAAAAGAGCTATTGTTATCTGTTATCTCAAGCATTAATTACTTCATCACGACGACTCGATTGGCGCAGTGGCTAAGCGATTGGACTGCTGCGCTAAGGGTTGCAGGTTCGATTCCTGCACGGGGCTAAAATTTGTGCGATCCGCAGATATTTGTCCCGAGTCTGGGTGTTTGCATATGTGATATAACATGTTTGTTAAATGCACCCACGATACAGGAGAAATTCGTAGAGTGGGGAGACGTCTTTTTCTTTAAAAAAAAATCTTTTTAAAAGCTTTGCTCTTGTCGGTTTAGCAAACACCACTGTTCTCTACTTTCAGCATTCCATTTGACCGCTTGATACTTCAACTCCTACCTTCTTCTTTAATTTATGAATAAAACCAAGCCTTGGCCGTCCCCTTCCTCTTCTACCTTCTATTTTCCCCTCTAGAATAGTCTTAAGAAAGGTGTCATGACGTATCAGGTCATTCAATCACTTTTCTTTTTGTATTTTTTATTAATGAACACTAGTAAATAATTGGTGTGTAAAAAATGGTGAAAGGTGAAAGTCACAATCATGGAACTTTGTGTCGAGCTGAGAAGTGGCAAATCTGTGCAAACCACCTTAGAGTGTGTAAATGCTTGTGTAGGAGTGCGAGGGTCTTTTAACTATAATATTACCAGCCTTAATGACTAATATCTTTTGGATTACTTACATATAGCTTCAGCTATATTTCCAGTAGTGTATTTAGTTCCGTATCTTACTGACAAGGCACCCATCGCGCGTCTTCCGATTGCCACCTAAAAACAGCGTCGCCTCATTACAAAATTGTCATTGTTGGAAGGCATAACAAATTGCTTCGTTGCTAACCTTATCCTAGGTTGTATAAACTGCGGGTAATTTGTAAGTTCTATCATACAAGTGACTTATACTATATTTTGCCTTTTGTCATACATATGAGACTAACAAGTTTGTGGAAGTAAAAATATATTGCTCTATATCAGATTTTGGTATATGGCCTACCAACTAAAAAAACGACACCACGTGAATTACCGTCTTTGAAATTACACGCACGTAAATAGTCGCATATTTATAGCATTTCAATGTAACATGCCAACAAATTAAAAGCTATGAGGACTAAGATCAATTCAAATGGAACATACAGCATTAGGAAGAATCCAAAACAGTTAAGATACTACTAACCGCATCATGATAGTTTGCCAACGGTTCTGTAGTGTTCCCAAAAGGCAACAGAAGCAGCTGACTGAATGAATGGAATGATAAGTACATTTCGATTCTGTCTCCAAGAGATTCTATGTATGTTGATAACGTCCGAGTCTCTACTTCTGAGAATGGTCCAGATCCAGCGTAGTGATCAGTTCGTGGATCGCTGCTAGCTCCAACAACTGTTGATGAAAGTTTTTATTAGAATATAATAATATTAGAGTACGTATGATTTACTCATTTAAAGTAGCCTATTGGTTGACGCACCAAATTTGTATGCATGATTTGCAGGTTTAAACTCAAGCTAGTATTATTCCAAGAACACATGACTTTATAAAAGTTATAATTCTAGCTAGCTGACCCTGCGAAGCAAGGGAAACAAGGATTCGTTTACGTAATAGATTTTATCAAGGTATGTACTTCTCAAAATATTTTAAGTCTCTACTAAATTCATCAACAGATGGACTTAAAAAATTATTAAAATTGCAAATCCTCAGTAAGTGTGCGTGGTGATCATAATTATCTCGAGATCTCTCGTTTCCGAATGGGAATAGACCAATACGGGACAAGTAATGTTATTATTAATACAAGCGATTGCCTCTAGTTTTGCTCCCGTAGTCTGGGTATAGAAACCGACGAATTATAGAATATTAAGATCAGTTTTAGTTTCAGACAATTAAATGTAATAAAAAATATGTTACCAAGCCAGTTGTTATTCCAATTCCTGTTCAAATCAACACCATATTGCTCGCCAATTGGGCGTCTGTTCTTACGCCACATGCGGAACTGAAATACAATTGAAAACTCTATTACTATCCGCGTAAGGTTTAGAATCACAAAACAATAAAACGGCGCTTACATGCTCGTGGCTCCAGACATAGCCATCAGGGTTTGTGACTGGAAAAATATACCAATCAAACTCTTTAGCGATCGCTTTTGTTTCTTCATTATCACTGGTAAGAAGCTCATTGGTGATATAGTTGACTGTTGCTGGTGAAATCCATTCTCTTGAATGAATACCTCCTTCTATGAAAATCACTTTTCTACCTTCACCATGGGATATCTTTAAGCCTTTTATCTGTCGTCCCTCGTAAGATCTGCCACCGATTATAACAGTGACTATGTCAGGGTATGCTGCAGCTAGATCATCGATCCATGCATTGATGGCGTCTAATGTATAATAAGCATCCCATCCCATGCTTTTCAGGTTTGTTCTTGTGTATTGTTTAACTGTTTCTTTATCGATTGCCCTGTAAATATTGTTTAAATCTCGATTTATTCGTAACATTAAACTAGACATCATAGTAACATAACATTCGAGTTAGAAAAATTGTGACTTATTAATTTTTATTTGTAGAAACTTAAATTACTCAACGCCTGTTCTCTAACTTGTATGACTAAAATATTATGTCATACATTTACATATAATATCTTGTGTAGATTTCTTTATTTTCCCCGAAAAAGAGAGGTGTTTTAAATTTAACGTGTCTGTCTTTGGCATCGTACCTCGTAAACAAATGGACCGACTATGATGCGTTATTTTTGTTTGAAAGTTGACGTGATTAAGGTGGGTCTTATTATAATTAAATATTTCATAATTTTAACTTTCTTATTTATAAGGAAACTGAAAAATTATAGTCACAAGTGGGATTTAAACTTCCAACCTTTAATTATCTTACTTCTTAGTATAGTGTTAGTACTTACTCTTGAATATTCGGCAGTGATACTTTAAACGCCACATTGTTCGCCTTTAGAATATTTTCAAAATCACTTTTATGCTCAGGACTGGATAAAATGTTCACAAATTCAGCTTTTGGAATAGGGTCAGACCAGAAATCGAATCTGCTATCACTGTCATGTAATTCTTGAAGTAATTTTATTTGACCTTCATTATTTGGCAAAACCTTATAGAGGGTATAGTTATCAAAGCGAAATTTTTCACAATACACATTAGGTAGAATTAAAACTAAACCTAGCAAAATATATTTTAACATATTTATATTGTCTTCTAATTTGAATACGTATAGTTATGAAACTTAAAACCAAACTGACCGAAATGAACGTCGGAATCAATATTTATCTATGTACAATAAAACAGTAGTAAATAGTTTAGAACTGTTTATTATAGACGTTAAATATATTATGATAAGTATGAACTAGTATATCAATGATTATTTATTTATTAATAGATAGTAATTTTATCTGATACCTCAATAAACGTGTATTTGATACCTACGCACTCAATTTGAGTGGTTACTGCAATCCTTACCTTGGTACCATTATAAATAATAATAGCAGCCTATAACCGTCCCACTGCAGGGCAAAGGCCTCTTCTCGTATAGAGAAGGATTGAGCATTGATCACCACGCTAGCTCACTGCGGGTTGGCGATTTCAGATAATTAAATCTAGGTTTCCTTACGTTGTTTTCCGTCACCGTCAGTCAGTGGTGTCTTAGAATATCTAAGAAAGTATTTATGACATTGAAAAAGTCACCTTGATACTTGCCTGGGTTTGAACCTGCAACCTCGTGCATAGAAATCCGGTATGTCAACCACTAGGCCACCACGGCGGTACCATTAAAATATGGAATTGATAATTTATTAGGGTCAACACAAATCTGCTTTGATTCCTCCTTCAAAAGACCATCTCAGACGACCTACATTGTACTTACTAAAAACTGTAAACGTGAGCTTAGTGTAGGTTTTTAAAATTTTATATTTTTACTATTTTCTCTGGTAGTTGTTAGGCAGTTTGAGTATTTTATACGGCCTACGCAAGTGTCCTTAAGATGGTACGAGACGGGGCGTCTGTCAGGACAGGTCGACTCAAACTCGCTGTGGTTCTTTCTTCAAAGACCACATCTCAGACGACCTACACTGTTTTCACATAAATTTATTGTACTTCTCTGGACCTTTAAAAGAGACCTTGACCCTTGAGTTTATTTCCGCATTTATTCTCACAGGTTGTCAATTAGGAAATGCCGACGCCATCTTGTCTTTAAAAAAGAATGACGTTGTAAATTCACCTTTCATGACTCACTATAGTTACTAAAATGTTTGCTGACAATTTTGTATTTTGTGACTGATTGTCGCTTCATATTCTTTGTTATTTGTTATTTACAACATATTAAGTCTTAAGAAAATTACCGAACTGTCTCATTGTGTATCTGTGGAGAACGGTGTTGGTTGCACGTTTGTAAAACTTTTATATCAATCTCTTTTTTGTTATTTTAAATGAGTAACTGTTTGTTTTACCAAATAAATAAAATAAAATAAAAAATAAAAGTGTTTCCTGCAAAATAAAACTCATTTATCATTCTCAGTTGGGCCAGTGGACGATAAGCGCAAATGATGAGCATGAGGTCCTGGTTTATGGGAGTATGATTACACAGCACATCGTTACATTGGTGCAAATGTCAACAACTATGTAATCTATTACGTATTAAACTCCTTTGTATCACTAGAAGCAGTGTTGTGTAGTAATTCTGCCTCGTAATGAACTCGCTTGCTTTATCATAATTATATCTTATCAGAAGTCTGCATCAGTAGTTCAGTATCTTAATAAAATTAGTGTGTAAATAGAATATAATATTTATATTACGTATATGTAGTAGAAAGAAACAAATAATAATAACGACCTTCTCACCAAAATTGGGACAATATCATCAAAATTTTAATACGCAGGAGATATTGTAGTGCTAAAGCATGCGCACAAACACATGTATACACGAATTACAGACAATAACAATACTGTTGGCGTCGAAAAAGTATTATAAAAGGGCTTCAAAATGGCGCAACGAACTCCCAAGCAATGCATGTAGGTATGGCTTCATAAGACATTACAACTAAATCTCTTTAAAATTAGACGGATATTTAGAATAACTGACGCGGTAATACACGTTCCAATAAAATGGAGGACGTTATCACTACTAATAAATACTATTTGTCGTTCATCTCACTGCCATCACGGTCGGGAAATTTGCTTTTATACTGCAAAAGATTATGACTAAAACTGCATAATAAATTCGTCGATATTCGTATGTTATATCCGAAGGAATAAAACATGGAATTAATGGGTTACTCCACGTTTTGAGTTATTTATTAGATTCGTGACCTATCTGCTACGAGCGTTGTAAAACTTGTAAATGCTCAGAGGTCTAGAAATAAAATTGACAGTACAGTCAGCATCAGAGCTAAACATGAAATTTAGGGCCTGTTTTACCATAGACAAGTAAAATGTCAAGTAGACTAACAGCCACTTAAGATCACCCGTAACTACTTATAGGAATTTCACAATATCTGAGTAGCATTAATCAGGGGATAAACTGGTCTGTAACTAAGATAAGATACTCGTAACTTTTACTTGCCGATTAGCGTTAATCAAGAAGTAACTATTAACGCTTTACTTGTAGATGGTGAAACAGGCACTTAATGTCGTATAGTTGAAAGAAATATACATCAAATCAAATTCAAAGTCTTGTAATGATGATCTGAGAACTTAACACATTTTACCATGTAACATGTAATTGTAGCAGTAATAGCCGAGTGGTATAACCGTTGGACTGCCAAGTCAAAGGTCGCAAGTTCAAACCCCGGCACCAATGTCTTTTCAAATTCATGTGCGTACTATAAATTGGTTATCAGTTGCTAAAAATGGTGAAGGAAAACATCGTGAGGAAACCGGCACACCTGAGAGATTTTTCAACGGTTTGTTAAGCCATGTCAGAGGCCTAGGCGGTTTAAACTCTGACACCAGGTTATTCATCAACCATACGATAAGAAGAAGACCATGTAACAATTAATGCTTCTTCAGTGTATGGTATATTTAAAGATGCAATGTTTATCAGTTGTTGTTGCCTGTACAATATAAAATTATTCTTGTTTATGGAAGTACCGACTTGTTTGCACTAATTAGAATCTGCCACATTCCATGTATAAGATGGCTATCATTAAGACTGATATTAATTTAGTTTTGCATATTATGATAAGTAAGATGACTGCCTCGTTTGTCTAGTGGTCGCTAAGAGAGCGAGGTGCTTGGTTCGAACCCCAAGATGGGCAAAGTGTTAATTGGACTTCCGATAGGTAATTCTCAGTAGCAGCACGGAGTCTGAATCTGTGCCCGATGGGCTCGCCTCCTATTACATTGGGACCAATAACATAACTTGTGAAATATGGGAGTACTATAGGTACACCTCTGCCTACCCCTTCCGGGAATATAGACGTGATGTCATGTTATGTTATTATGATAACAGCTAGATTGTAGACAAGCACTCGACTTTTGAAGAATGCCAAATTATCGACAGCTTGATTGTGTATTGCTTGTTTACAAACTAGTATTCAGGTATTTCATATCGGTACCTAAATATAAATGATTTTTAAAGTTACTTGTCTATGATAATGTCCCCAAAGGAGGCCCTGATATTTTGTTGATTTTTCAGTTTCAATAATTGTTAGAACAAGTTAAAAGAAATAGCTTATAAAAACTTTATTCGATAATTAAATTAATAAGTTTATGAACCTAATGCATTGAAATAGGAAATAAAATATTTCCAATATTTCCTGTTTATTATTTACAAATTTTTTATAAGGTTTAAAAAAATCCATATCAATTTCAGCTAGAAGAATTCTACTGCTGAACCAAGGCCTCCCCCTTAGAAAGGGGGGGATCGTAGTATTGGTGGTCAAGTTACAGACGACGCTGCTGCCCATCTTCTAGATTTTCCCTTAGTCGCCTCTTACGACACCCACGGGAGGAGAGGGGGTTGTCATTCCTAGGCCGGATACCACACGGCATGGCAAAATCCATATACCTAGCTATAACTGTCGCAAAATATATCTCAATTGGTATAAAATCAAATGAGTTAATGAATTCATTAATAAAACTTTTATTTAGCTTATTATCTACAACTTTGATTGTACTCAAATATTACGTCGTTGATAGTGCAATACCACGTAAGTAACAATATTCAAAACCGCGAATGTACAAAAAAAAAACAAAATTCGCTTTCGAAAATAAACTATAGTTTATTAGAAACTTAGTTTTTTCGGCCGTCATGTACAATGCATTTATACTATATATATTATATTATATATATATATTTACACATTACGCGGACTATCAACGACAATAGGTTATGACGTTAACTTTAGCAATTTCATCTTGTCTACATAAACAACTTAGCAATCACACCAATCATAATTACAATCGATGCTTTAGCAGTGCTCCCGTTATTCATATACCCAAACCTCTTCGCTTGGAGTATCATCTCCAGTATGGAGTCCATTGTCTCTTCAGCAGTTGGCAGGATCTGATCAGCTGGCAGGAGGTGGCCGTAGGTTCCTCTGTCGCGAAGCTCATAGCAGTATACCAGAGGTACGTGTAAGCGCTCCTTCACCCAATCGATACTTGTTCCAGTGGCGAAGTCTGTAATTAGATATTAGTCTTCATCGATACAGTTATATAGTTAGTTTACAGCACTGAAAGCCGAGTGGTATGACCGTTGGACTGCTAAGTCAAAGTCGCAAGTTCAAACCCCGGCACGCACCAATGTCTTTTCGAATTCATCGTTTTAAGCAACAAATAACTAATTTATAATACGGATAAATTAGTTATCAGTTGCTTAAAACGGTGAAGGAAACATCGTGAGGAAACCGGCACACTTGAGAAATTTTTAACGGTGTGTAAAGCTATGTCAGAGGCCTATAGGCGGTTTAAACTCTAACACCAGGTTGTTCACCATACGATGAGAAAAGATCGATACAGTCGCGTTTCAAGATGATGGTAGACCATAATTATTATAAAATAATTTAATGTGTAGTAAGTAGGTTTAAGAGAATTTCTGATTGGACTGTTGCGCTTGAGTGCGGGTTCTATCCCCGCGTTGTTCAAACGTGAGTGAGCTTAGCAGACATTTTGTGTCAAGTGGGGTATCTGATTAATATTTTTTTTCAGTATTTAACTCACCCACGACACAAGAGAAATTCTCAATGTCAGGTGAAGTATTTTATTTTACTTTTGAGACGAAAATAAGTTTTATGACAATATCACTAATAGATTGACGAGTTATATTATAATTAAGAATAACTTACATATAGCTTCAGCAATATTTCCAATCGTATAAGCAGTTCTATGCCTGGCCGCTAACGCACCCATTGAACGGACTCCAATTTTCATCTGAAATTAAATTAACAATACCAGTTATCAACCTGAAGTCCAAAAGAAGGAGAAAACTATTGAATTTATACCCAATGTGTTAATTTAATAATTGAATTGCGCCGTTTGCGTATTAATTAGTAATAAGTTGATATTAAAAATATATTTTTAAACACAAGCTTTTCAATCAGCTAGGTGTAAGTACGAGTGATGACAAATGAGAGTGAAGACGAATTAAACAAGCCGAAACACGATGGAATTTCGTTACAGAGTTCCTTTGACCACCTTCTGACTACATCATCAGTCCAGCTCAAAAGTACCATAATATTGTATTGTCACCAAATCTATTATGCAAATGAACAACTGTTTTTCACTGTACTTACCTGTCAAAAAGGATCAGGGGATCAGACCAGAATTAAAACAACCGAATAACCAGCAGGGGATCAGATTAGTGGATCAGACCGGAATAATTCGAAATTTAATTTCAATCGTATGTCAAGAAGTGTTCCTAATTTTAAATTGCAAGTTTTGATCTTAACAAACTAACATACATACATTGCAAGCTAAAGAAAAGCTTTTAGAAATAGCTAACACCTTCCTTACTTCCTCCTGATCGCATTTCGGTCACGGCGGTCACTCTCAGATGAGACTAACTACGCAGGAGATAATTATAGCAAAAGTATGCGCGCAAACACAGGTGAACTCCCTATTCCTTCATTGTCATAGTCCGATGCGTTGCAGAGGATGCGTTTCACAAACATGAAATATCACATACACAAACACCCAGCCTCGGAACACACATCTGTGGACCACAAATTGTCCTTGAAATCGAACCCTGCGCAGCAGTCCAATCGCTCGGCCATTGCGCCAATCATGTCGTCAATTTTGGATTCAGATTGATTATACTTACAGCATCATTATAATTTGCCAATGGTTCTGTAGTGTTTCCAAATGGTAGCAGTAGAATTTGGCCAGATGAATGGAAGGACAGATACAAGTCGATCTGGTGGGCCATTTTGGTGATATAGGTCGATAAGGTCCTGGTTTCGACCTCCGAGAAGGGCCCAGGACCGGCGTACACGTTCGATGAAGCATTCGTACTTACACCTTTTTCTGTGGATGAGAAAATACAGGTGTCAGTGCAAATAATGACTTATTTAGATCATATTTACTAATACTATAGACGAATGTATCATACTCATTTTGTAAAGAGGTGAGGTGCGTTTGTTTATTAAAAAACATAACATAACATCACGCTTGTATGCCCTGAAGGGGTAGACAGAAATGCGAATACAGTACACAAAAATTTCGCCAGTCAAGTTTTAGGTCCCAATGTAAAAGGGGCTGAGCCTATTGCCATCAACAGGGTACAAATCCAGACTCCGTGCTGCTACTGAGAATTACCTAATGAAAAAACCTAGAAACACTTTGTCCGGGTATTCAAGCCCAGGTCGACATTCAACTCGCGACTCCGCCGGGTCACCTACTCCTGAGGCTCCATTTGTTCTGAAACTAGTCGGGCATTCCCGAATAATAACGTGAGTAAAAATATAATATAGTAGATTCTTTACATTAATTTATTTATCACAACTACCCGAGTTGACTGCATTGTTGGTCAAGTAAACGCCTAGCTGGACTGCTGAGCATGAGGTCCTAGGTTCGGTTCATAGGTCGGGCAAAGTGTTACTTGAGTTTTACTATCAGTAGCTGAGATAATTCGAGATTATGTGCCCAGTTTATAAAAGATTCGCCTACTATACAGATATATCAAACAAGCGAAATTACACATCTGCCTACCCCTTAAAAATATATAACTAATATAATTATATTATATAATAGTAATTTAACTGCTAGAAAGTGGAAATATGGCGTTTACCATTTTTCTTAGTACAAAAAAAGTTTAACTATTTCATAACTAGATGGCGTTGGCGTCGAGTTAGAAGTCGCTATGGTTTCGTTACCGCGGAAAGTATAAGTTCTCCGCTCCTATGTTTGTATATCAACCCATTCTGCCTATCTGGGTATAGGCCTCTTCTTTAGTATTTTTGATAGTTATTCGCACGTAAGTGTTGATAACTTAATAAACCATAATAAAAACAAAAATAAGTTTAGACTTATTAGTGAAACACGATTATAGGCATTGTGTTCTATTACTTAACCAATGTACTGTATCGAATTATTGTTATGAAGAATGTTTGTTGTCTGAACGTTTAATATAATTATGTGTTAGTTGATACTATTATTTAATTAATTTAATAATTTCTCCTGCCTCGTTGGTCTTAGAAGTCGCTTGGCGCGACTGTTGAGCATGAGGTACTGGGTTCGAAGTCGACCTTTCGAATCTCTGATCTTGTAAAGTGTTGTTGGGTTTTTCAATTGGTGATTCTCAGTAGCAACACGGCGTCTGGATTTGTGCCCGGTTGATGGCAATGGGCTCGCCCCCTATACCATTGGGACCTTTAGCTTAACTGGCGTTTTGTGGGTGTACTATAAACCTCCACCTACCCTTTCGCCGAATACACGCGTGATGATATGTATGTATTTCATTATTTTTACCGACTTTAAAGAGGAGATACTAGACTGAGTTGTATTTTGTACGCATAATATTACACCATCAATAGTCTTATCTTTAACGATAGTGAACTGTTTACCTAATGATTATTTCTTTTTCGTAATTTCCACATAAACAGATAGGCACATTACACAAAAACCAGCTATTATGTAGTTTGCAATTTTTCATTTAAATACTTTTGTAAACAGACATCTTTTATTAAGGTGTTGAAAGTATGCCGTAAGAAGAATAGTAATAATAATAATAATGTCCTTCTGACCGAATTTCGGTCACAGCGGCCTGTCTCAGCTGAGACTAGCCATCTGCACAGGAGATATTATAGTGCACAAGTATGCGCGCAGACAAAGGTGCACTCCCTATTCCCTCACTCTCATAGTTCGATGGGACGGTAGACCGACACGACCGGAGAGAGATCAGGCGTAGGCTTAACGTGCCTTCCGAAGCACGGTTGTGTCTCGACATGTGAAAACGGTCACCCATCACAAGACTGACCGCGTCCAACACGGCTTAACCATGTCAAGTCATGTCAAGTCACGCCTTTAATTTCAGCCGTAATTATAATCATATTATAATATCAGAGATATTTTATTTAATGTAATAGGCACCTAGCCTATTGCCATTAATTGGGGCTGCTACGATACACTTACTTAGCCAGTTATCATTCCAGTTTCTGTTCAGGTCCACGCCAACGAACTTGCCGAAAGGACGTCTGTTCTTACGCCAAAGTCTGTACTGTAAAAAAAAACTTATATAAATAAAAATTAAAACTTATAAAGTAAATACGTATAATTATATTAAGATTGGTACTAATGCGTAATAGTGTTATGTTGGTAACATTGTTGCTGTCGCGCACTCGAAGCGCCACATTTTTTGTTCTGAAACGTCAAATAAACAGTTTGCCGCCAAGGCGCCAACCACCGCCTTTGATTGATGCAGTTTATTACAGTATTAATTTGATTTTTGGTACCAACGCGACGTTTCGAATCCTTTACAGCATTGATGGTCACTTGGTCACGGGCAAACTGAGGTATTTAACGTCTAATTTAAACAATTACTATCAGCTACCTTAAATTTTTAGTAGTTATTGATTTACAATCCGATTCAAGCAGTTTTATGTCAATGTCTACGTCTAGTAAAGCGTAATTAATAGAAACCATTGAAAATAAAATTAGTTTTGCAGTTTAGAGTATAAACTTAAGCTGAATGGGATGTCCTAGGTTCGATTCCTGGTAAGAGCAAAGTATTATTAGGATTTTCCATAAAATCATTCTCCGCCTGGTTTCTGGCAATAGGCTCGCCTCCTACTACATACATCGGGACATAAACATAGCTTAAAAAAACGCGGGTGTACTATAGGCAAATAGGCTACTGCATACACGGCCGGAAAATTTAATTTAAACGTCATTAGTTTAATGACGTTTAAAAAAAACCCTCAAAGTACTTACCCCTACATGACTCCAGATGTAACCATCAGGGTTTGTGACAGGAAAGATATACCAATCAAAATCTCTAGCAGCTGCCATAGTTTCTTCATTACTACTAGTAAGAAGCTCATTGATAACGTAATTGACTGTAGCCGGAGCTATCCATTCTCGAGCATGTATCCCACTCTCAATAAAAACCACTCTTCTACCAGGGCCATGGGAAATCTTAACGCCCTTTATTTCGAGCCCTTCGTAAGACGTACCACCGATTATTATGGTCACTATATCAGGGTACGCCCTAGCTAGGTCCTCCATCCAATCGTATATACTTTGTAAGGGATAGTAAGCATCCCATTTCATGCTTCCGATATTGTTTCTTGTGTAATGTTTTTTTGCGTCTTTGTCTATTACTCTGTAAAATAAGAAATAATGACAATATTTTGCGGTTGGTAATTACGGTAGGTAGGTAATTAAGGTAGGTTTACTATGTTTTGTATTGTTGAATAATACCAGTCTATTTGCCTATTGCAAGGCAAAGACAACCAGATTGGCGCAGTGGCTAAGCGATTGTACTGCTGCGTTTAGGGTTGCGGTTTGGTTCTCGTACGGGAAAAAAAATTGTGCGACCCACAGATGTTTGTCCCGAGTCTGGATGTTTGGAGAAATTTCTAGTGTGAGGCGAAGTTAAGAAAAAGAAAGGGGTATTGATCGCCATGCTAGCACTGAGCTAGCGGATTGGTAATTTTAGATAATCAAATTTAGGTTTCATCATGATTATTTTCTTCGCTATTAGTCAGTGGTATCTTCGTAAAAGTCACTTGAAAAGTCACATTAATACGAGCCTGGTTTTTAACCTGCAAAACTGCATAGGTTTATTATTCTAGTCCGACAACCACGAGGTCACCAGGACATCTTAATATAAGCTACATTAGATCCGTGTAATAGGGAGCTATGACACATTACTAGGAGCCAGTCAATTGCAATTTTATCAGGCACACCTATTATTCACTTGTGGCCTAGAAAGTACATAATTATCAGACTAGAAACGGCAAGTTGAGCTCATTTGACGACCCAATTAGCGCAATGGCTAAGCGATTGGACTGCTGCGCTAAGGGTTGCGGGTTCGATTCCCGCATGGGACAAAAATTTGTGCGATCTACAGATATTTGTCCCGAGTCTGGGTGTTTGTGTATGTGATATTACATGTTTGTGAAACGCACCCACGATACAGGAGACATTCCTAGTGTGGGCGACGTTTTTTATAAAAAAAAAACAGTTTGTAAACCTCTAAGTTATTATTTCAATGTTGGCACTAAAGTGCCATTAATTAATTGATGGCATCTTGAATATTATCTCAGAATAATAATTATGGAGTTGGGGCAAAGTTTAAGAGTGGCCTTTCTTCGAATCCAATTTGTACAGCAGAATATACTAAGTGTTCCCAAAGAAAAACGTTTATTAATTACTGTATTAAACTACTTACTCTTGAATATTTGGGAGGGTCACAACAAAATCAATGCCGTATCCATTCAAAAAGCCTTCCAAATCATTCTTCATTTCAGGTCTCGACATGATATTGATGTAATCAGCCGTCGGCACCGGATCATCCCAGAAATCATAATCATGATCAGAATTCTGCAACTCTCCAAGAATCTTTATTTCATCCAAACTTTTTGGTAGTACTTTGTACAGAGAATAGTTGTCAAAACGAAATTTCTCCCCAGATACACTTAAAGCTAATATTGATAAAATAGAGCATATTTTTAACAACATTTTTGGAGGACTACTATATCTACACTACGATGGTTAAGACAAAATAAATGTTAAATAGAACAATAAACTGTATGATATTGTAAAGCAATATGGCGGTAGTAAATTTTTATGGGTGCTTGTATTACACCGAGTAAATTTCGAGGTCTAACCAATCACTATAATAAAATGTTTATCTATTATTCTTCTATTCACATAAACATAGTTTAGTTTGTTTGTAATGATAGGTTTTGTTGATTCTAAATCTTCTGTATTATAAAAATGAATCCCTGTTTCCAGTATGGACTTGGGATTGTAATTTTGGTGGATAAATTAATAGTGATTAATATAAATGACTTGAAAGTTTTATTTGCAACTCCCCATGTTTTGAATTTTAAGATTGTCCCTGTGATAGTCTTACACATATTTTATCCAGGAAGAAGGAGACCAATTTAAGAATATGATCCTCTTCCGTCACCAGATATGTATGTCAGTCGTAAAAGGCGATAAACCCGGTATACAGCTGCTGTAAAGACTGCTCCTAAAGGAGTCCCTGCTTTTACTCTGTTTACCCCTTCATGGATTACAGGCGTGATTATCTTTATAACCGTTATGTATTTACTTTCATAACACTATTTTTTTCTCGTTGTTTATCGATGCAACTAATTATTTCAATGTAAAAAAAGATATTAAAATTTGGTATTTTCCAAATATCAAATATCGCACTTGGTCCAGGGGTTCTGAAGTTTACTTTCTTATTAGGCAAAGTAAACTGTAATGCAAAAAAAAACATTACTTGAGACCAAAGTAAAGAATTTGAATTTCATCCGGCCTAGAATTGACCACCCCCTCTCCTCCCGTGGGTGCCGTGAGAGGCGACTAAGGGAAAATCCGAAAGAGAGGCAGCGGCGTCTTCTGTAACTTGACCAGCAATACTGCGATCCAAGCCGCTTGCCAAGCGTGGGGAATATGGCGCCCCCCCCCCCCCTACCAAGGGGGAGGCCTTTGTTCAAAGTGGATTTCTTCCGGTTGATGATGATGATGGCTCATCGAACTGGGAAAGTGTTAAGAAGAATCTCAAAAACTTTCCATTGTCTGAACAATAATTTCATAAATGTTAGTCTATAAATTGTAAATATAAAACTTATCGTTTACCTATCTTTATGGTAAGATCAGTTTATTGCTGCCGTTCGGTTTATCGTATTTCATCACAGTTTTAAGCAATATTGATAACTTTATTGTGGGCTATGTAGGCGACGCTTAGTTTTAGTGCTGTGAGCGTATTGAGTTTAACATAACATAATATCACGCTTGTTTTTCCCGAAGGGGTAGGCAGAGGTGGGCATTAGTAAACCCATATTTCGACAACTATGTAAGTCCCAACATAATAGGGAGTAAGCCTATTGCCATCAAAAGGTATCCATTCAACTAGGCTACGCCGCCAGCCTTTTGGGCACTCTACCCTACAGTCGTCTACCCTAGTCGACAGCGATGGTTACAATTGAATTTTTATGTCTAACTAGCTTTGCCCCGCGGTGTTACCCGCTACATTTTTTGGGATAAAAAATAGCCTATATGTTAATCCAGGGTGTCAGCTACCTCCATACCAAATTTAAGCAAAATTGGTTTAGCCGTTTAAGCGTGAAGAGGTAACAAACATACAAACATACTCACAAACTTTCGCCTTAATAATATTAGTGTGATTATTATCAATAGGACACAAATACACTCAGTGTTGACTTCACGCTTAGAAGTGGCACTTTGGGTCCACTAGACCAACGAGGCTGTTTAAGTATTTTATTTGACATAATCAAACAACACATAAATTAAAAAAATATAATGTTTAACTTCATTCTACAATATTTACAACATGTTAATGAATTTGGCTTCTCTCAAGAGAGCTACGAGAGAATCGAAGGTCTCTTCAGCAGTGGGTGTTATCTGGTTGACTGGCAGCGTGTAGCCCCAGTCACCGGTGTCCCTGAGCAAGTAGGTAGCAGTGATGGTGGAGTTGAAGCGGTACTTCACCCAGTCTGCGACCGCACCGGTAGCGCCATCTTTAAGAAAAAAACAAAATAATTGATAACGTAACTTAACGTGAGCCTGTATACCCCGATGGAGGACTGGAAGTATGTATTACACGCATATCTTGCCGGTTATGTTATAGGTCCCAATAAAAAGAAAGCGGGTCTATTGCTAGCAACGAGACACAAATCCAGACTCCGTGCTGCTGAGAATTACCTAATGAAAAAACCCAGTAATATTTTTCCCGACCCGGGCTTTGAACAAAGAACTTAATTCTGAGCATTCGCGCTTAGAGACCACTAGACTAGCGGCAGTATTCTCAACTAAAATATTATTTACATAATTTGAACTGTTATATAGTTGAAACAAAAATGAAGACATCCATACTTCCATATCTATACTAATATTATTATAAATGTGAAAGTAACTCTGTCTGTCTGTTACACCTTCATGACTAAACCGCTGGACGGATTTTGATTAAATTTGGCACGTAGAACGTTTAAGACCCGAGACAGGACACAGGCTACTTTTTTTTTATTCATCCCTGTAAGGGTCTTAAATAGGGGTTAATACGGGCAAAGCCAAGGGCAAAAGCTAGTTTTGATATATGTGATTAATGTATTATGTTACAAAGATATTTCAAGCAAGTTAATACCAAGTTTCAGTAGCTCCTTAATTCCAAAAACAGGTGGTCTTTTATAATGAATTATACAAAGTTTTGGTAACATATGAACAAACAAACTTTTGTTAATAAAATAATTTTCTCGGCTCAGACAAATAACGTAGGAAAGTTAATAGCAATTGCTTAAACTAATAAGATTTACTAACTTGAAATGAAGTTGGTAATAATAAGATGAAAAGGTACTAAGATTTAAATAAGAAAAATCTCTCACTCATCATAATTATGGTTGATGAACAACCTGGTGTCAGAGTTTAAACCGCCTGTAGGCCTCTGACATGGCTTTACACACCGTTGAAAATTCTCTTAGGTGTGCCGGTTTCCTAACGATGTTTTCCTCCACCGTTTTTAGCAACTGATAAATAATTTATTTATAATTCGAAAAGACATTGGTGCTTGCCGGGGTTTGAACTTGCGACCATTTACCATTTAATAAGAAAAATAAAAGATATTGATTTAATATGAAGCTCATCTATAATCTGAATTCCCTGAAGGAGTAGGCAAAGGTGAATCGAACCCCGCACCAATATGTTTTTAATCCTTGCGCATTAATTCTGATGGTAATAAAGGTTTTCAAGTGGAAAGCCTCCACGTGTAATAAATAGTACATAATAATAAAGATGAAGGTGTTTTTTGTAACTCCTGTAAACCAGGACCTACAATAATAACCATAAGGAACCATCGAGGCAATAGAGAGAAGATGATGGCTGAGGACCTTACCGTGCACATTCTTGGAAGTATCCACGAGGTACTGAGTGTTATAACGTACGGCCAGAGAACCCATTGCTCGTCTACCGATGGTAATCTATAATGAAACAAAATTCAAATTACACACGTTTACCTGAACCAAAAGCAATAATAATTACGTAAAACAGAGGTGTACTTATAGTACACCCACATTTCGCCAGTTATGTTATAGGTCCCAATGTATAATAGGGGGTGAGCCTATTGCCATTAACTGGGCACAAAGTCACACTAATTGCTTATACTCTCATTAGTCTATGCTTATACTAATAATTATTTCTTTTGCTTAAAAACGATGATCATGATTTCTAACATAAACACCTTTTCAGCCTATTGACACCTCTATTCCTTGCATAGAATTCTTTGCTTAGTACAAGGAGGTTAAAGCTTCTTTGACATGCAAACGATAGTGATAGGTATAATTTAGTCGATGGTTACACATTGTCAATTTTTCACTTCTTCAAGTATGTCATAAATGTCATGTTATTTCATTTGTATCAGTAATGTTAAATACGCTAGCACTAAGCTTTTCTCTTTTGGCATGGATTTCGTATACAAACATGAATTTGCAAACGCATAATAATATTGATCAATATTATCCAGGATATCCGAAAGACTCCCAAAACATTGATTGCTTAGCAGTGAGCTCGATCGACGACAATTTCTAAAAAATCTAAAAGTATACAGATTTAACTCACCATATCATGATAATTATACATTGGGTCACTAGAGTGCGCAAACGGGATAAGCAGTCTCTGTCCAAAAGATCTAAAGGAAAGGAAGCCGAAGAGATTGGAGCCAATCGTCTCGATGAATCTTGATACGGCTCTGGTCTCTAACTCAGAGAATGGCCCGAGTCCTACGTAGTTATTATCAGCCCGTAAGTGACTCCCACCGCTTACTAAAATCACAAAAAGTAGTAAACATAAACAATCATCATCATCACGTCTGTATTAGACAGTAGGCTGTGGTGCATAGGATAATACACCTGCATTTCACCAGTTATGTTATAGGCCCAAAATCTAATAGGGGGCGAGCCTATTGCCATCAACCAGGCACAAATCCAGACTCCGTGCTGCTACTGAGAATCACCTAATGGATTAACCCCGTAACACTGCCAGACCTGAGAAACGAACCTAGGACCTCATGCTCAGAAGTCGATTTTAGCGATCAATAGACCAACGATTATCCCATATTTGGGAATGGTTAATACATCTGGAATCTATCGAAGTGAAAAGATTTTAAATAATTAATTTATCACTACATTGTGTAGTATAATTATTAAGCATTCATTTAAACTATTAAAACGGGACTTAAACTTTAAGCTAGATCTTGTAGATTTGATTTTTTTTGAGCTTCTTTATATCCAAAATCACTTTACTTACCAAGTAGTCTTACGGCGTGTTGTTTCCATTATTATTGATAGTCTGTATGCTATTAAATATTACGAAGTATTTTATCCTTGATCATAATTATTTTTCTAATATTCAGATTAGATTTTCAAAACTGAACTTTTGAAGTGCGAAATAAAAAATCTTACCTCCCCATTGGGAATTCCAGTTCTTGGTTAAGTCAACACCAATTGTGTTTCCAGACGTAGGCCTTCTGTTTTTAACCCAAAGTCTCACCTGAAACAGACAATCAAAACTCCAAATCAACATCTAAAAATAAAAGAATAAACCCTTCAACTCATTGAATAAATATTTTAGGTAATACAAATAAAAATGTGATATCAACCGATATTTAAATAAAAATAGTTTTGAATGTTACTGATTAACATACTACCAACCAGGATATTGTTATTATCTTAAAGCAAAATAATTCACTTTCATTCATGTTATTATTAAAACTAAAAATATATAATAATAAAAATGTTACATATGGTATTCCATATTTCGTTGTTATTCATACGCCGTAAAAGTTTTATATTTTTGATAAAGATACAGAATGTATCTTTCCATAGTTTAAATATTTAATTTTATCTTCCCTGAAGTTCGAAAAAAATATATCTAAACTTATTTTTGTTCCAGTCGTCTTGAGAATGTCACTTAATTTCTTCATTAGAATAATTGTTTTGGAGTATTTTTAAATGAGTTATAATATTGTTTTTACTTACAGAATCTTGAGTAAACCTGTGGCCATCAGGGTTTACCACTGGGAAGATGTACCACGTGAAATCTTCAGCAATAGTTTTGACTTCAGGGTCATCGCTGTGAATCAACTGGTTGGCAATGTACGTTAGTATTGTTGGAGACAGCCAATCGGCACCTACTTCACCGGATTGTAAGACAAATGCTCGAGTACCAGAACCGCGGGTTATTTTGATGCCTGTGATGTTTCTGCCTGAAAAAAAATTAGAATGTTTTGTCTATTTGTGATAGTAAATTGTCTAGTGTTGTGCAAAGCGTTATACGATAGGTAACTACATGCTGATTATTAGAAGTATTTAAATTAAATATGATACAGTTACTTATGACATTACTTTGTTTTATCACCATGCTCTTTATGGGCCGAAAATGGGTATCGCCTGCACAGATGAAGTTGCAAAAATAAACAACAGACGCAATTTTAGCAATTGGATTGGTATTTGAATAAACTTGGATATAAAAGCCGTAATGCTACAGAAAATGTATTTTTAATAATTTCTTAGTATACTATAGGTTCATATAAAACGCACAGTGGCCCGATCAAGGGGCTAAGTACGGACAATGCCCAGCAAAACTATAGGTTCATTTATAATAATATATTTTGTATATTGAAGGACGCCGTAAATGTCGTGTTATTGCCTAAAATTGACCACCCCCTTTCCTCCCGTGGGTGTCGTAAGAGGCGACTAAGGGAACATCCAGAAGATGGGCAGCATGGTCTTTGGTAACTCGACCACCAACACTGCGGTCCCCAAGTCACTTGCTAAACGTGGGGATTGTGCCCCCACCCCTTATAAAAGGGAGAGGCCTTTGTTCAACAGTGGACGTCTTCCGGCTGATGATAATGATGATAATTGAAGGACCTGAATAAGATAGTTTACCTTCATGAGTTTGGCCAACAGTAATAACTGAAACCATGCCACTATGAGTGCTAGCTAAGTGATCGAACCAGTCGTAAATCTCTTCTGAAGTTTGATAGTTTGTCCAGTAAATTTCATAATCAGCGTCACGTTTTCTTCTGCTTAATACTTGGGCATCGAAAGCTCTGAAAATATAACAAAACTTTTTTATAGTGGAAGAACTAAATTCTAAACGATGTTACTGTTTATTTTAATCGACGCCCCAGCCTAGAAATTTCTTCTGTGTCATGGGTGCGTTTCACAAACATGCAATATCACATACACGAACATCCAGACTCGTGACAAACATCTGCGGATCACACAATTTTTTGTCCCTTGCGGGAATTGAAGTTGCAACCCTTAGCGCAGCAGTCTAATCATTCAGTCACTGCGCAATTAGATCGTCAAATTATCTAAAAATATATCGTATTAGCACCGTTAATAATTATAAGTAACCGTTAACAATTCATGCTAATATATATGCTTTGTTACGCAAAGTATCATAATTGATGATCAGGATCCATTTACTGGAGAGATCTAGATCTTGAGTTTCCAGCAAACTCTTTTTTCATATCATCTTAATTTATATATTTCTTAATAGCAGTATAGTGAATTCATAGATTAAGATGTCAAGCACCTAGAGAAGGTACAAATTGCTACAAATCTAGCGATACATTTAGCCATAAAGTAAAGTGAATATTAAGTTAAACGAATATAAACTGTTCGTGTGATTTAGTTTTATTAAATAAAGACTAGATGTACTCACTCTTGAATGTTCTCCAACATAAGTTCAGACCGAATGCTGCGTTCTTTCAAAGAATGTTCCAATTCTTCCCTCATTTCTGGTGGCGAAACTAAGCTTACAACTTCATGGACTTGAGTAGGAGGCTTCCAAAAATCCAAACTATCATCATTCTCGTAAAGTTCATTTAAAAACGCCAAATGTTCTTCATTATCAGGATGCACTTTATACAACGCATAATTATCATATCTCACTTTCTCTGCAATAACTAACACTACTAAAACATTAATTAATATTAGTTTTAAAACCATTTTTAATTATAACCTATTAAAATTAAGTGCGAACTAAAAGAATTTCGTACGCGTATGTATTATCGTTGTTTAATTTAATAATCTATTTCAGAAAACCTATATAAATTTTCAATAGCACTTATCTCGGTGGAATAAGGTTGGTTTTTCTTCATTTCTATAATATTAATATTATCTTCTATAGAGTATTAGTAAATATCTAATCGGATTGTTCTATTTAATCGTTTGAGAAACGACATATTGATTTGAGTTGCTACAATAATTATAAGATAAAAGAAATGTGTACCAATCGTGCGATTTTCATGAAAGATAAATCAACAATAATTTATTAATTGTCATGAAAGTTAGAAAACACATTTTTTTTGTATTTACATGCACGAGCATGGATGAACAGAAATAATCTATATACATAATAATTATATAAAAACGAATTTCTGTGTCCCTTGGTCACTTGAGAACGCCTGGACCGATTCGGCTAATTTTAGTTTTAAAATATTTGTGAAGATCTAGGGAAGATTTAAATTGTGAAAAGGTGGTGCGAAAGTCAGCTAGTTTATAATATTTTCAAGCGTTAGGCACGAGAAAACTAATCCAAATACACACAAAATTATGGTTTCTCCTCTTGCACAGTACCAACGATTCAACTTGCTATCCAAGTGTATCGATGTGTGATTGTGTGTAGAACAACGACCCCATCCTAAAATTAAACGCAGTAGCCAATCCTTAACCTCACAGACCAACTGCGCAGTAGCCACGAGGCCTTTGAAGCCTTCATAATAAGGCCGTATCGATTTTAAAAGCCATAATGAAACTGCAGGCGTTTTAATTAAAGAATTACTGTGCCTACGAGTTTCATTATAATCCCGTTTAATGTATCGAGTATTATCTGTATTGCCAATTAATTCGGTGCCGGGATTTGTTTACCATCACCATTTAAATTTGCCTTTAAAGCCTTATTTGAGGACGCGTGACTGTGGATCGTGAGGTCTCAGATACGTTTCCATGTTAACGTATTTTAATGCTCTGTTGTTTATTATGAGAAATGTTTCTTCATAGATGATGTTTTTGTTCTTATTATTGATATTCGCGTATTAATGTTAATAAAAATGATTACTTTAGTTTATTAATTTATTTAATAATTTCGTCACAATGTTTTTGGAACACTTTTATTTTTATTCCAAGCTTTGCAATTAAGCTTTAACAAAAACTGAACACGACTGATTTTAAGATACAACTTACTGGTAAAAAACATTGCATATATTTAATTTAACCAAAACTGCCCAATTGTTTCCAAAAATTGTTCGTCAATCATCATCATCAGCCTATCTCAGTCTACTGTTGACCATATGCCTCTCCTATGGCACGTCACTGAGCTCGATCTTCGTCCTAATAATAATTAATGTTAATTGCAAATCTATGATGCATTCGTAACATTCAATAGAACCGAATCCACTTCCTGAGAACTATCTAAATTTCATCATAAATGAATATGACTCCAACAATCACTACGTTGAAAATTAAATCAACAAAATTACTCATACAGGCTATTTCGCTCAAATTACCAGACAAAATAGAAGACGTGCAGTCATTTACTCCAAAATTAACACTTCATAAAATAATGCGACATAAAGTTGGTTGCACACGAGCGACTGCGACGGCGTGGTCATCGCTAATTGTGATTAATAGTCGTTCCGATGTCGACGTCATTTGTCTTCGAGCGTCGCACCGGCCTTTACTTTCTACTGTGCAGGTTTGTTGAAGTGCAGACGAGCGACTAAGTGACGAGTTTCGTAAATGAGGTTTTAAATTGTTTGGACATTATTCCGTTGGGTTTTAAGAAAAATTTCTTTGAAACTTTGGACGTGAAGTTGGTCTGTTTAATAGGTGCTTTTGATTTCAAAGGGAAGGTGTGGTTTCTACTTTAAAGTTTAGCGAGTAAAATAGTTGAGAGTTATAAGTTAAACTTTTAAAACTAAAAGACGTTTAGTATCAATATTATCTGTATTGTATTTATTGATAAACATAACGCAGAATACCTACACATGACGAAAGTTAAAAAAGTTCTTGCTGCAGTAATGAATCGAGTTGTAATGGCTATTAACAAAGTAGATTTCATTAGTACACATACAAATAATATTTATTATATTTATCATCATTTACTGCAATGTATGCATGTAATGCCGTGTGGTATCCGGCCTAGAATCGACCACCCCCTTTCCTCCCGTGGGTGTCGTAAGAGGCGACTAAGGGAAAATCCAGAAGATGGGCAGCAGCGTCTTGACTTGTCTCTGTAACTTGACCACCAACACTGCGATCCCCAAGCCGCTTGCCAAGCGTGGGGATTATGGCAACCCCCCTGCTTAAACGGGGAGGCCTATGTTCAATAGTGGACTTCTTTTGGCTGATGATGACTGCAATGTAAGTGATGGTATTGTCAAGACAGAAAAAAATAAGTTTGTCCAAAATCCTTGCTGTGATCCACGCAGGCAAAAAAATATGAGATCGAGTCTACAAGGGAACGCAATATCAAAGTTGATTGAAGAAATTATATTTATTCATAGTCGCCCGTCTACCAACACGAACTCACCCACAATGAAGTTAAATCTACCGCTTAAACCACGTAATTATTGCACGCTCGATCCGTCGGTTGAAACTGAAGTAATGTGTTTTGTACACGAAGCAAATGAACTAAAACCCGTTTTAGAACCGAATTAAACATCACTATGTAATGCTGTGGTTACTATTGTAATAATTTCGATGTGTTTAACGCCTACGTTAATTGTGGGTAGATTTGAGTTCTCGTTGCGAAATATAGTGATCTCACTGTGATTACTGTTGAGTGTTGTGGTACTTACAGGTAAGACTATTATGCCAACCAAAGGAAATATTTAATTATATAAAGAGCGAAACTGATAAGTTTTATTTATTACTAGCTGCGCCTCGCGGTGTTACCCGCTATATTTTTCGGGATAAAAAGTAGCTTATGTGTTAATCCCGAGGGTCAGGTATCTCCATACCTAATTTTATCAAAATTGGTCCAGCCGTTTGAGCGTGAAGAGGTAACAGACATACAAACACACACAAACTTCCACCTTTATAATACTAAAGTGATTAACATGAAAATCCAATGTATTATGGGTTTCTACCATTAGCCATTCGAATAAACTAAAATAATATTTATATGAAAAATAATAATTTCTTGCCTTTTCTTTGTCATGTTTTTAAAATTGTATACTCCCGCACCACAAAAATACACAAATTCTTCACTTGTATTAATAATTTTGACAAACAAACTTTGAATGTCTATCGCAAGTATTATTACACGTAGCTTCAGGCTCAAAAGCTTTTAAAGTTCTTAATATTTATGAAAATTTATGAACTGTTTTACATGAATTAATTAAATAGCTGTTAGTGACCTCAGTGTTTTCGTGACTTTAATAATTTGGCTTTTAAAACAATATAATAATGATATAAAATGTATTATTCATAATCAAACATAACATCAAATGTAATTTAAATTTAGCTGATAGCACATTCCAATCTCTTAATTTAAATGTATTTAGTAAATCTGATTTGTCATTGACTTGATTAAGTCTTACAGCTTCTTTTGATCGTTTACATTATAATGTCTTAAAGTCTTAACTATTTAATTAATGTTCTTCATACGGTTAACGACATAAACATAATTTACTACTCTCATTAAAATTCCAATTCCCGTCAACCGTATTCCAAGTTTTTTCATAATCCTGGCAACATTCATCGTACACGCAATCATTATTTTGCAATATTTTCTTGATGAAGCTAGTCAGTCTGATATCATGTTTAATTTTTCTCACTGCTCCATCGACCCAAGACTACTCGGAATCAGAAAGTTGTCCTAAAAATAATCCGCAATAACATAAATTATTTAGTCGCACATTCATTACCATCACACGACACGTCTGAAACATGTAAAACAATGGCACAAACCTGAAGTGTAAATTACATAGTACATTTATCAGCTACGTGTCTGGCTGCCACAATAATACGGTTGACTTCATCTTCTAATAATTCTCTTTGTCTTGTTCGGTTGGCGTTTGCCGTTTTTTCTTGTGGTACAAGTTACAAGTTATTTATTTTATTCAAAACTCTATTCAGGTCACTGTTAGGAACAAGCCCTAAACTGTTGTGCATATTTTTGCTTGCTCTTGCATGTAGCTTACCATTCTTGTAACTTCCCTCTGTCTACCTGTCTCTGCCTTGCCTATTTATAAATATTGTTTTGTTACTTTACCTCAAACCTTATATCTACTTTTTTAAACTTCTCTCGATACTTTATTTATAATACTTTTTCTTTCAATTAACTCCTAAAAGTATTTTTTTATCAACTAGACCAAAATCTTTCAAATTAGCGCTTATCTTTCTTTCTTTATTGACTATATCTAGCTGTAAAGTCACGAATTAGTTCCGAAAATATTTTTTTCTTCAATTCAACCTAGCTCCAATGATTTGCACCACACACCATCAGCCGTACATCACGACATGTCGTTAAGGGCAGGAGGTGGCCCAATAAATCAAGGGACGTCGTCTGTGCCGTCCGCCTGCACTCGCTAATGTGAGTCTGTGTAATGAATGAGATCAGATCTCTGATTGTCGGTTTTTAGATTTCCAGCCTTTGTTATATTTCAAGCTCTGATATTGTACGAATCCACCGTAACAGTTTTTTCACGGGATAACGTAAAAAATATTTTGTGAATAACTTATAAAATCCAATACAGGTAGATGTCTTTTTAAACTTCAGTAAGTGGGTAAAAAGCTTACACGGTTATAACTATGGATATGAAATACTAAATCCATGTTTATATTTGTTAATCATAAAATATTCTTAATAGTGGCTCTGTTATTTATCACTTTAAGATTACACACTTAAACATTAAAGTAAAAAAATAATAATTGTAAAATTATTATTCCCTCTTTAGCTTGGTATAATAACTCTTTTAGTTCATTCACTTTCGTTTTATGCAATTATACCAACCTGTCTCAGTTAACATAATTATTAACTATAGAAGAAGCTAGTTTATAATAGTAAGTTAGTCGTTTATAAAGAATCACGATGAAGGTTCTAATATTGGAGCCCTATGCTACCAATTGGCTTTCCACTTAGTTCCATTGGACTTAAGATTTATACGTTGTTTGTTCCTAGTTCACTGTTTGCAAGCACCACAATGACCCATTTCCCCAGCTGGCTCGAACAATTAGAGCAGGTCAACAAACAACCAGAAACGTTTCATTTTTCAGTGCAACAACAACACAAAACTTCCCAATTTGCAAGCGAAAAATCCCCAATATATTTCTTTAATCCTACACTCGACACTGGATATCAACACGGAAAACTAATAAATCTATTAAGCCCAAACAAATACAAAGTATTGGGGGCCCGATTAGATACTGGCAACTCGCCAGATGAAGGCCAGAACAGAGCATAATGCATAGCAGCAATTGGTCGAATTAAGCGAGAGTTAGATGGATGGTTTGCGGTCTGTACGCAAAACCTTAATGCGTTTGATATAATGCAAAGTTTCGTACTGCTGTTCCATGAAAATGATTTGAATAATTACATCTATTTTCATTTAACCTAACTATAAAACTTATTCTTTAGATCTGTCCAATCGGAAAGTATTTTGTCTCATTTAGACTAACAAGGAAACAGAATAAGCCTTTATTTCAATTCATCTTTAACTATTGTTCTAATCTTCAAGAGTGTAAATACTATCTAGATTCTTGTACGTGAATTGAATATACTTGCCAAGTCATTTATTTAGTTCCACATTCTGCTACAGTAGGTATGTAACTTCTGAATAGATTAGTTTTATTTATTCTAACGGCAAACATGCTAATATACTTTTGAACTATTCAAAACTAACCATCAACAACAGTGCTGTTAATTTTATTATCCTGTAAAAGAAATATGTATGCATGACACAAATTTTAGTGCTAACAAATTTTGGACTAGCCGTCTGACCCACATATGTTCTGTCGAAAAAACATGAGTACGCTTCGTTTTGTTACCATCCGTGTCACGAGAACAGTACAGCCAATGTAATGACGAAAGTTTCTCGTCAAAATTTTGCATTTCAATATTTTTTATTTGAAAAGGGATTAAGCAGACATGGATTTTGTTGACTGTTGCTACGCAGCATAATAGAGCCTTTTGGAGTTTTTATACCGACGCTGATCTAGGTATTACATGTTACATAATATCATTACCATGTTATTCCCGAAGAGATTGGCAGAAGTAGTCTTTTTGACCAGGACCCACAGTTTCTTTATCATTCGTCTCATGTAATACGTAGCGAGCGAATTGCCAGTTAACGGGCCTATAACAGGTTCGTCACCTCATAAGACTCACTTTTAAGTGAATTTTACTTTTAATCCATCCCCCACGGACTTTCATTTGTATGCCAATATTAAGTTAAGCTTTATCTTAAGTAATGTAAAACAGAATTCCTTACAAATTTTTGCTCCTTCACAATTATATCCAGCAATATCACCGCAGATGGTGCAAAATTCATGACCTCAAAGTGGTCTCTGTTTACTCAAACTGCGGTCTAAGGCTCCTGGCGGCGTTCCAAGCTGGGATTAATTAATTGGGACACCGGGACACTTCCGTGCCGTCTTAGTGCCATTTAAGGAGTTTAATTTTTAAGTGCATTAAGACTATCCATTCTTGGTCTTGCAGTTACTTTCGTAAGAAGATTGTAATTGATATTCTTGATTTATTGGTTGGTTGCTTTGTAATTTGTTTTTGTTCTTGTTAATAAGTATAAAACAAATTGATGAAAAGGTAAGGTTTGCTTGGAGACGGATTTAGAATAAAATTCTCTTCCACTTCCATGCAAAAAAGAAGGAGACGAGAAGCCTTGCTGGGTAACTAATGAAGGACAGTAGGTTCGCCCATCTTAATCGAGTGGAATGTGGATAGATAAATTCTTAATAATGGACACATCTTCTGACTACACCTATTGGGGCTTCAGCCGTGGTTCTATGGAGGTAAACACGTAAATAAAATCACGATCTGTATAATTATTAACACAGATTTCTCTGTAAAATGTAAGTACATGCACATCCATATTCATGGTATACTTCAGTAATCCATTATTATTATTATTTCAGCCATGCTCATTCCACTGCAGGGCAAAGGTCTCCCTTTCCTTCCTCCATTCCTCTCGGTTGTGAGCTGCTAATTATAATAATTAAAAATTAGTAATCCATTGTAAGTAGAAAATGTATCATCTTTTTTAAAGCTGCACTAAAATTCAAGTGGCTTAACTAAAGTTGAATCCGTAAATTCTGCTTACATTATAACTTGGAAAGTCATGAGCACGTTTCTCCATTTCAGAAAAAAATACAGATAAAATTTGCAACTTCGAAAACTAACTTCACCAATTAATATTTCCTGTAACTGTCGGAAAACAATTTTAATTGAGAAGCCAAAGTTAGAAATAATTTCCATTTCTTCTTCTCATTAGCGAGCGTTGCAAGTTTCCGATATTTTTTTATTAAATTAACTTGGTTTATTAGCTTGTTTACATAACTGAAGTATTTGTTGCTTAGCACGAGTGAAACTCTTCAACTTATGAGCATATTTCACTCATTTGTAAGTTTCAGTAGGAACATGGTTGGTCTGCAGAATTATGGTTGGTGGTCAGAGTTTAAGCCGCCTGTAGGCCTCTGACATGGCTTTACACGCCGTTGAAAAATCTCTCAGATGTGCAGTTTCCTCTCGATGTTTGCCTTCACCGGTTTTAGCAACTGATAACTAATTTATAGTACGCGCATGATTTCGAAAAGACATTGGTGCGTTGGGTTGGGTCTTGCGAGCTTTGAATTGGCAGTTCAACGGTCAAACCACTTGGCTATCTATGGTTGGTAAAAACTAATTTGTTTCGTCTACTTTTGTTCAATTTAGTGCATTATTATCGTTCATTTGTTTATTACGGCCGTGTTCCCCGAAAGATTAATCAAAGGTGGAAAAGTACCTGATTTGGTAATCTATAAATCCACGTTTCTTGCTATATATAACTCTAATAATTAAAAACGGGGTTGAGATTGTTGTAACCCCCAACTAAAAGTGGAAATATTTTGCAGGTTTTAATTCTAAAATTATTTGTTTACCTCAACTATAAAAGTTGATTAATCAATAATTAATTAATTACTGATTGGCGGGACGAAGTTACTTTTATATGCAAGACTGGACGTTGGCAGCTGGTGACAGAAAGATATAGAAAGAGAGTGAGGAGGCCCTTTGCCCAGCAGTGGAACACTAGGCTAATAATAATAATGTAACCTGATATTTTCATTACGAAATATGGGCACCAGTAGCCACAGTACACACTTCTCACATACACGGTACTGTATTAAAATAACCTCTTCTAAGCGAATTCTCAAACAAGTAGGTTAAATAAAACGATAAACTTAATACACTACTGTCCCGCTTCCAACAACGCCGTACAAAGACGTTTGGAGTGCCAGAAGGACCACTCAAGCTTTGGCAAGGATCCCGTTGTGTCTTTAAATTTTCTGCTTAATCCACAGCATTTTCGAGTGATTATTAAAGTTAACGAGATTCCGTGCAGTTTTGTATCAGCTTTATTTCACACTGGCGGTGCATGGATTTTGTTTAAACCTCTGATTTTACCATTCTTGGTTTTATTGGCAACAAATATATATCAGCAGTTTTCAATAATCTCCAAGTTGCAGCTGCTGAGAATATGGTATTGGAAAACAAAAAGGCAGTTATTTTTTAATTGGAAGTTGATTCCGATATTCTCGCTTTGCTGCGTTTAATAAGATCGAGGAGGCATTCCAGTCTATACCATAAAAAATCTTATTCTATTATTTATTCCTACTGAGTGGTATCTAGCCTAGAATAGACCACCCCCTTTCCTCCCGTGGGTGTCGTAAGAGGCGACTAAGGGAAAATCCAGAAGATGGGCAGCAGCGTCTTCTGTAACTTCAACATCAAGCTCATCATACTGCGATCCCCAAGCCGCATGCCAAGCGTGGGGATTATGGCAACCCTCCCTCCCAATAAGGGGGAGGCCTTTGTTCAATAGTGGATGTCTTCCGGCTGATAATGATGATGAATAGATAGATAGATAGATAGAATATGCTTTATTGTACACCATAAAATACATGTCTTATACTTAATTTATTACATTATCATGATTATGATTCAAAAACTATGTGAGAACTATGAACTCTTGTTGGTAAAGCAATCGTAGCTCGCTCCTGTTTAACCTCCCATTTAACCTTCTAATACGACGCGATGTACCTATTATCTTATCAATATCAAACAAAAAATTCAAACAATACAATGATTTAATTAAAACTCAACCAGTATAACAGCCCCTTTATAGCATCTGAATTTAAAGGCGGCGAAGAAATGAGGCATGCATAAAATTAACAAAGCAAAACGAACGGGGATCTTGTAAATTATTGTTATTGTGTTTTCATTATATTTGGATGATGACAATGGCTTTGTCCTTTGGAGGATCAAAGGAATCTATGACGTCACAAATCCGCTATTCCTAATCAAGCCATTAGGAGCTTGTAGTTCAAAAATAAATTTTGGGTTATATAGTTTCTTTGATTCTCTTGGGAATGGTAATTTTCAGTGTAATGACTTCCCAGTTATTCAAGATTAATTAATAATACGACACGTGCCTTAATTTCCATTAAGTTCAATGAGGACAAAGCAATAAATATATTTGCTCAACTCCACCTCCACAAGCGAAGCCAAGCAGAGATAGTATAATTAGTACGTTCATTAATAATAATAGAAATCGTAACCAAATTGAGATATAAGCAACAGTCCAATAAATAACAGTAAGCAATTAATTTCGACACAAAAGGAAATGCAACGCCCTTCAATTAACGTAAGCCACACAAAACTACACCTTAAGCTACCAGCACAAAGTTGAAAATCAGTTACCGATAACACAATTCCACCCACGCCATATTAAGTTCTATAGACAAACGTCCAACATAAGCTGGAATATCACATCAGAAGGTTTCTGTTCGCGCGTGGAGTTAGGAAAAGGTCAGGTTATAGCGGTGGTTAGTACCAAAATAAATGACACTAGATCACGTGATCTGACGATTTGTCGTGACGGCTAAACGATTACACGGATCATTACTCATATTACCACCTTTTGATAACATCATTTTGGGGTTAACATCACAGAATTCGCTACTGTATTCATTTTATTTTTATTCTTGTTAAAGTTCGCGTGTTGCGTGCGTTCCTTTCTGATTATCATCGTGGATTCGTTAATTTTTTGATACGATTTATGTTATGAGCGTCGTAAGCGATATTATCATTGTATTGGGATGCACGAAAAGGATCCGTCGCGTGACCATACTATGCTTGGCGCACCCTGAGTGATAAATGTCTTTCCCAAGCATTTTGGACAACATCACCGTATCGCATGTACCATAAAAGTTATAAGAACTTCTGAAATAATAAAAAATACATTGTCACTGCTCTTGTCGCTTTTTGCCAAGCATATTCTAAATACCATATATAATACGTTTTAATGGAAGTTCAACCCTCTTACCATGAACTCTTAGAGCAGGACAGTTTACCATGTGGAAGCGAGACGCTGCATTACACAGCACGTAGCGGCGTCTCGCTTCCACATGGTAAACTGTCCTGCTTTAAAAGTTCACGGTAAGGGGGCAGGTCTTATCTAAACCGAATACCACATTTAAATTGAGTCCTAATGCGATTGACAATGACAGTGAATGGATATGATGAGACGTTTAAATATCTAAGTTATCTTCGCTAGAATATAAACCACAAGGAACGAACCAACCATACGATAAGAAAAAGAAGCAACGAAACTTAACAAAGGTACCCAAAGATACCCAAATAAGAAAACCCAAATCAATCAAAACGCACTATAATAAATAAGAACACATTAAAAACTATAACAATTTTATCTAAAATCTTGTAAGGCTGTCCGGATAACTCGTGATACTCTCGAAGTTTAGTAAAACTTGGCGTTCTGGGGGTCAAAAGAGACACGATGCCATCCATCGTCTCCTGGCAGGTTGGTTTGATCTTCTCTGGTGGTAAAGCGAAGCCATCGTATCCACTGTCCCTTAGCTCGAACGTTATAACATAGCTGGAAAATGTTTTTAATATAAATTTAAGTACCTTAAAAGGGGTGGTTCGAGGATGAAAAGTCTTCATCTGTTATCAAGTAAAATAGGGTTAGGTGAATACAATGTGGGCCAGGTAAATGGCAATATTCTCTTTACCTATTACATAGTAGGTCCACATAATGGAGGTGGACGAAATATTGCCTACCCCTTCAGGGAATTTTATTATTGATTTGAGCCCTTCGCCTTCGGGGAAAGCAGGTGTATATGTTATGTATAAACTATAATTCTACACTACTATTAATGTGTATAAAGTTAATGTGACTGCACATTCACTCAACTGGATGCGGAAGGCGGGGAGTCAGAAGAACCGGGTGATGTGGCACAACTTGGGAGAGTCATAAGTCTAACTGTGGGCCGCGATAGGCTGAGAGAGATTAGAAATTTACTTAGCTCGATCCAGGAATCGAACCCAAGACCTGATGCTCAACAGGCACAGTCGAAATACTAAATAGCAAATGATATAATTAGAGTGGTGGCCAAGAAAAAACGGGCAAGCGAAGCGTAGGTCGCCCAGCACTGAAATGGGTCGATGATATTTCAAAGATCTCAGGGTACACCTGGATAAAATTGGCGCAGGACAGCGGCGGATGGCTTTGTTTAAGGGAGGCTTATACCCAGCAGTGAGATATTGAAGGCTGTAGATGATGATGATGATAGTTAAGAGTTACTTACGGAACACGATATTGTTGTTTAACCCAACACCCGCTGACTCCTGATGTCATATAACCTGTAAAATCAATTAAAACTGTCAATAACGTTGAGAGGATAGCCATAATAATTAATAATCCTAACATAATAGAGAAAATCATTTTATTTAGTAGCCATATTTCACAATAGTCCTGCTGCTTCCGAGGGCTAATATGGCTGTTCTTTTATAGAACAGCTGTGTGTTGTCCCGAGCTGGTCTCCCTTTTGCTTTAAGTTCGGGAAAAAGACCGGGTATCTTCCACATGGTTTATAGCCCGAGTAAAAAATCAAGATACAAATATTTATTATACTTATTTTTTTAAATGTGTCTAATAAGAAAATAATTTGATATAGAATCTAAATTGATAAAGGAAATTTGAAAAATGATGGACACGAGCGGGATTCGAACCCGCGACCCTCGCCGATCCGTGGCGCTGCTCTAACCAACTGAGCCTGATCCTTTATCAATTTAGATTCAAGCTTAGCATGGGCAACATGCTAAAATGGCACCAAAAGTCATATAAATTTGGGTTGGTATTATCTTTTCAGTGATTTATAGCTGTAAAGGTATAACACTGATTTGGTAATCATAGATTCCAACAGATAATACCTGACGTCACCCTTAAGACGTAAATACTAAAAGGGAACTTGAAATTCGATGGATGCGAGCAGCGACACGGTGCTCAGTTGGTTAGAGCAGCGCCACGGATCGGCGAAGGTCGCGGATTCGAATCCCGCTCGTGTCCATCATTTTTCAAATTTCCTTTATCAATTTAGATTCAAGCTTAGCATGGGCAACATGCTAAAATGGCACCAAAAGTCTTATAAATTTGATATAGGATTATAATTACGCTGCGAGATCGGAGATATTAGGCAAGAAGGTTAGGTTAAGAGTACCGTTAACCGACGAGCGTGTGTGAAGAATGTGATGCGAGTGAATGAAACGATAGGAGTACGTATATCAGGATCGCAGTATCTCAGTCAACACCTCTAGGAAACAGGCGTGACTTTAGGTATGTAAAAGCACTAAACCGAGTTTGATAAAATTCAAGAAAGCTTCTAATTTTTAATAAATCACAGTTTTGGATTTCCTGTACAAAAAACTGTGAAAAACCTGTACGAAAATATTCTACACGGATTAATGAGAAGCCTAAACATATTTCATCCCAAACCAAGATTAATTTCAGCATAATGGGTAAGTATGCGATAATAAAGCTAAAAATTTGGTTCGCTCGACTTTTAAGCTAAATACTGTTGAGTTTGACCCACAGTAACTAAGAACATATATGTTTTTGGCTAACAATGTAGATGAGCTCTTACCAACTGTGTCGTACGCAGTACCAGCAGTGTACTTCGTGTTGAATTTGGAAGCGATTCTGAGTTTTGCTTGGTGACACATTTTTAGCTGAAAGAAGTGAAATCGAGTTATAACAATCCATTGGTATGGTCTGATGTCAGTCACAAAAAATGAACAATGGCAGATAAATATAAAGGTCTACAATACCTAGAAGTTGACAATGGACGACAGCAGGGTTACTATGAGCTTTGATTGCAGTGCAGGTCATTATCCGCTGTGGAAGCGAGACGCCGCTACGTGCAGTGTTGTGGCGTCTCGCTTCCAAAGCGGAAAATGACCTGGTGGTGATTTATTTAAGTCTTTAAATGTGAAATTGATATGGTTGATGATGATACTATCAGGTAAGTTTTATTTAAATAAATTTAGTAATGGTATGGTATCAAAATAAACCATTATAATATTTTTGCGCCATCACTCACCACATCATAAAAATTTTCTTCGTGTAGCTTGGTATTGGCGTACGGGATGATCATGTACTGACCATACGAGTGGAAAGCTAGGTAATACTCCAGGTTCTGACTCTTACTTCTTACGAAGTTAGCCATTGCCAGACTTTCCCTTTCAGAAAACGCGGATTCACCACAATATACCTCTGAATTCTTCATCCTACTCACGCCGACAGCTGAAAATCAGAAAATTCTCATACCATTTTGTGTTTATTTTTTTAAGCGCCACTGTTTTATATATAATACAAACGTTTTAATGCCCTCCACGCCACGGTTTTATTAGAAGACAATATTTCATTTGAAAACTGCCAACTTACTTCCAAAAGCATGGCCGAAATTTCTGTTCAGATCAACCCCGGCACCCGGGCTACGACGATTTTTCCTCCAAAGCCGATCCTGAAATTTCACTGTTATGAAATACAATGTCATTGATTTTTTGATGAGTGTAATAGTACAATAACACTTTGAGCACCACTAATCTGAATATCGTGTTTATTTTCTCATGAAAATCACGTTGGAACACGTAAATTTTGTCAATATCGAGGGTGAAGTAGGGTGTATTATAGATAAAGAAATATAAAATAATAAAATAACTGTTTTGTCAATAACATTCAACACCAGTTTTTAGCGTACTTTTTTAGTGTATTTACGTGAAGATTCGTTTGTGTTATAAATGAATTAATTAAAAAACTTAACATTGTAATGTAACTAACATTACAACAAGTTGCCGCTCATTGTGGCGATCAAAGAGGGAAGCGTTTGTTCAATAGTAGACGCCGTGCAGGTGATGATAATTACAGAAATCAGTAAATTTTCGGGAAATTCAAGTAAGAGAATTTATCCATAACATGATTTTACCTCAGTATGACTATATTCATACCCATCTGGATTTAGCACAGGGACGAAGTACCACTCATATGAATGTGCTATACTTTTCAGATTCGTATCATTCGCTTCAGGTGCATGTAAAATTTGGTTGATAAGGTAGGTCACAAAGGCCGGCGCTATCCACTCTCTAGCATGAATACCACCCTCTATCATAACTCGGGACCTGAAATTGGTAAAAACAGAAGTTTTAAAACGAGAAAATCTCGCCAAAAATTCCCAAAGATATAAATGAATGACTGTGTTCTCCATTTCCGAGAAAATAACCTGCAATGCATGCTCATTGTAAGGCACCTGTCTTACAATAAGCTTGCATTGCAGGTCAACTTCCATTGTGGAGGCAAAACGCCGCTACGTGCCAGTGTAGAGCGGTGTCTCGCTTCCACAACGGAAAATGTTCTACAATGCACGCTCTTAGTAGCCCGCTGGTCTACCGGACGGCTAACAGACACGACTGTAGAGTAATCGAGCAAGACATGCGTGCAAAATAATCAACCATCTAAAAAATTTACCTCAGCAAGTGTTGTTTAATTTGTTAATTTTCCCCTAAGAAGTGTCATTAAATATTTAAAAAACCTTACCTAACTTTACTCCCCCTGAGCACAATTTTAACAGCCATGATGTCTCTGTTCTCATATGTTTTGCCAATACTCTGCAGCTCCATAACTCGAGGATAAGCCTTAGCTAGGTCCCGCAGCCACTGGTAAATGTCATCTAGTCGAAAGTAGTTGTTCCAATCGAAGGAGTCCATTTTTCTTCGGATGTAAGTTTTGACAGTTTGCATGTCAAAAGCACTGAAATTGTATAAACATAACATCACACCTGTATTTCTTAAAGGAGTAGACAGAGGTGTATAGTAAACCGACACCACCAGGTATGTTGTAGGTCCAAATTAAGGGTCGCAAACCAGGCTTCAGGATATCGAAAATACCAAAAATTCCAGTATTTGCCCGGTATTTTGGAGATTTTGAACCAATATTCCGGTATTTCCGGCAATCCTGATATACAAATAAAACGGTCACCCATCACAAGACTGTCCGCGGCAAGCACCGCTTAACCTCGCAGATCTACTGGTCTGCGTGGTAGATATGTAGCTAGGAGTATATTACAGATGATTTGAGAAGGTAGTGTCATGTGGGAGTTGGCAATTTTTTTGGTGGCTCAACCACACAATACTTGAACGACTGGACATTTTACTTCCTTGGTATTTACTTACCTCTGCACATCTTCAATGATTGTAGTGACATACATCCCAAGATTATTAGCTTTCTGCACAAAATCCTCCTTATCTTCCGGACTGACAACAAAATCCACAGGCTTATACAGCATACCGGGAGGTCTCCAATAGTTCACATCGAATAACGAACTCACATTCATCAAGAAACCTAAATGATTCTCCTCTACAGGAATACTTCTAAACAATGTATAATTATTATACTTTTTACAAACACAAAAATTTATAAAAACCGTGAATATTAAGAAATTTGTAATATTTGCATGCATTTTCGTTTATTCATTCATATAATTATTCCACTGTACATTTTTTTAGATGCTTTGCCGCGACCGTTGAGATTTACATTTTCACTTACGTAACTTGACAAGTTGTGTCACGAGTGACGTTACTGAAATCAAATAATAAATAGTTTTGCACGAAAGAGTATTGTGATGACTTTATGACTATTCTATTTTATAACGAGTAGTGCTGGAAACCTACCAACGTTTTCCGGATAATACAATCACGCTTAAAATCTGCAAAAGGGTAGGCAGAGGTGTTTCGTGATCTGGTAATTTTTACACCCATATTTCGCGCGTTTAATGCTTCTGATCTCAGAAACTTGAAAAAACTAAAATAGTTTTGGACCGCCTGGATCAAGACCTCGCGCTTACACGAAACCATTTTTAACCCTTCAGCCACCGCAACTCCAGAATAATACCAAAAAATATCAACCAATATCTCACTCAATGAATATCACTATCTTATCGCTGTTACTGAAGTCAAGGATATAAATTAGGGCAGGGTACCACTAGAGCAGTCTTAGAACAATTATCCTACCATTACGGCGCTTGGTGCTCGGCCAATAACCAAGTAGCGGCCATCTTGGTTGGCGTAATGACAGCCACCTGTGTCGTTACTGCCTGATTTGTATCCTCTAGTTAATTTTGGGCTTCTGCTTTAAGCTAATCTAGATAGTCTACTATAGTAGGTAGCCTATATTTGAGGACATGATAAATGATACAATATTAATAAACTTGATTAGGTTAGAATTGTATACTTCGCAAGCGCGACTGCGGAGTGTAAATTAAGTGATGGCTTTGATTCTCGTGTCAAGCAGTTTTATTTGCGTTTGTGAATAGGAAACTCTCTGAAGCAGCACTAGGTAATATTTGTTCCTGTTTACCTCTCGCTTTATTATATTTTACCATTCGGCTCATTACCAGGGACTATCATAGGACCCGGATGTGTGTGAGTATATCTAAAAAGAAATCAGGCCATTATATACGAATGTATAATGGTTAAATAATTTTCTAAAAGTAAAGAGTGTACACTTATATTTCGTATCATAATGCTTGTACAAAAGAATTTTCTAGAAATAACAAGTATTGTTAATAAAATAGAAATACAATTTGAATATCAGAATCCATGAACAGGAAAAAATCTCATTCACGAACATCTGATAAAAAAATAAATAAAAGAACTCTTTTAAAAAACAATACAATACAAAACCATTTATATTAAAATACAAACAGCACATAAGAAAATCGAAAAAATCCCTCTGAATGACGGAGCATGATTGAACAAGTTTAGCTTGACGCGCCTTGGCCTGGCTACCATGAGCTCGGTGAGGCCAGTGATGGTTTCTTCACAGGTAGGCATGATTTGCGACGGCGGCAAAGCGTGGCCATAGGTCCCGTTGTCGCGGAGAAGGAAGGTGAACACATATCTGGAAATGAGCAAGAAGTTGGAGAAGAACACGAGGATCTCTCAAACAGCAGGCAATCCAGTGATAATGTGTCATAAACATAACATCTTGCCCGTATCCCCTGAAGGTGTAGGCCGAGGTATACGAGCATAATATACCCACGTTTTGCCAGATATGAAGTAGATCGCAATGTAATAGAGGGCAAGTCTATCACAAATTTAGACTCCGAGCTGCTACTGGAAATAATTATCAATTGAAAAAAACAAATAATACTCTTCCTGAAAGGAACGGGAACTGAACATAGGATGCCACGTTCAACAATCGCTCTTGGCGACCACTAGACTAATGATGCAGTCAGAAATGTGTGGAGTCTGTACATCCCTTTTTAGACCCAAGCAAGATTTTGTGCAACTAATGTAAATATTATTTTGGCCTCATGGTTGAATAAAATAATTTCAGGTTAAATCCATATTGCGTCATACCCATGACGCTTTATACACACTAAGCTCGCATACGGTAACACAATTTTCCCAGAGCTCAATATGATAATCCCCGAAATAAAGAACAAAAATATAATCCTTTCATATAAAAAGTGTATTACCTCACGCCGTGCGTTTTCTTCACCCAACTGGCACTGTTGCCGGAAATACGTAGACCTGGCACAAAAAAAGAAATAATTCACAAAGACAACTCGACAGAAAAACCATTAGAATTTGATCTCTATTTTGATAATGGTAAGGCTTAATTTTAAACGCACCTAACGTATCATAGGTAGTACCGACGCTGTATTTGACGCCATTCATTTGATACATTTTCAATATCGCCTGTTTGCCGTAATTCTCCTGAAAAACAAATACGAGTGTAATATTCATTCCTATGAATATTAATATGGTTTATCTGTTTGGAGGAAAGTAGGCGGTAAAATTGCTGTTAAATTTTAGAGAAATGAGAAAAATATGGAGATCTAACTACTCTAGTAATTCAACATTCAACACAATATAACATGGTAAACCCATTGGAATTACTTTGGGATTGACCACATTTTTTAATAATGAATCTTACTTAGAGGGATGAAATATTTATAGTTCATAGAGTAATATTAAAATCCAGCGGTTCACCTATAATATAATATTTCAAAAGCACGACCAAATAAATAAATAGCTTCGTAGTTTTCAATCAACCTTTCTCCAATACTTATCAAAAGGTTTTGTTAGTCAACATGTATTGGAACGAAGCTGACATTAATAAACTTTGAGGCTGTAACGTGTACTTTAATATTTTTATGTTCATCGAAATATTATCTGAAAATATCAGGTTTGAACTAGAGAGTCACTTTACTTAAGAACTTAACTTGGCAGCCAACCTATATTAAAGTTGTATAGCATGTTCGACGGGCTCGTAACTAGGTGGCTATTTGATCTGCGAGGTTAAGCCATGCTCGCCGCGGTCAGTCTTGTGATGGATGACCGTTTTCTTATGTCGAGACCCCCGGACTTCGGAAGGCACGTTAAGCCGTTGGTCCTGCACCCGATCACTCTCCGGTCGTGTCGGTCTACCGTCCCATCGGACTACGAGAGGGAGGGAATAGGGAGTGCACCTGTGTCTGAGCGCATACTTGTGCACTATAATATCTCCAGCGTAGTTGGTTAGGCTCAGACGCGACAGGCCGTCGTAACCAAAATTCGGTCAGGAAGACATTATTAAAACATGTTAACCTAAGCCTAGCTACAAAAAAAGAAGAACTCACCATTTCACTATAATTTTCAATATGTTTTATTCTGTCCGCAAACGGTATAATGATCTTTTGTCCGTAAGCGTGGAACGAAAAGTAGAATCTAAGATTGTGTCGCTTTTGAGTAACAAAATCTGCCAATGTTCTCGTTTCTGGCTCAGAAAATGGATGAGGTCCACAATAGTAGTCGTCTTTAACGTCCTCGCTCGTGCCGTATTCTAAAGCACGATAAGAAAATAACTAATACCTTCATACAAAGATATTTAGTTTAAAATAATATTTACAATATGCGTACTTCCAAAATTGTAGTCAAAGTTCCTGTTAAGATCAACGCCTACACCATCTTCCACATTCCTCCTGTTTTTTCTCCATAATCGATCCTGAAAATAACTCAGTTCAGTATTTTAAATTATGCAATTTGTATCTTTATTTCAGGTATCCGCATTAATCGTGCAGGACATGATAGTAAAATGACCGACAGAGTAAGATGCCTAAATTTAATCCAAAAAAATTACAGATATATTTTTAGATTCAGGGTTCAATATATTCGAAATTGAAATCTAATTTACTCACTGCTTTTTGGCTATACACATAACCATCAGGATTGAGAACAGGTATTATATACCATTCGTACTTCCTCCCCAATTCGTACAGTCGCCAATTCTTTGTACCATTGGGGGTCACCAGTTGATCGACCAAATATGTAACGAATTCTACTGCTATCCATTCATTCCCGTGGATGCCTCCTTCTACTATGACCTTGTATTTTGTTCCCTTTTTCTTTAGAGATATTGCGTAAATTTCCCGTCCTTCTGATGACTTCCCTATCGACGTTAACTCAACAACGTTTGGATACTTCAAGGCCAAGTCTGCAAGCCACTGGTATATATCTTCCAAAGTATGATAGAAATCCCATGAAAATGATTCTGTTCTTAGTCGAAAATATTTTCTTACAGATTGTTCTGCAAAAGCTCTAAAAAGAAAATATTATTACTCGTATACAACGAAAAGACTAACCAAGGCGTTCAGATCTACGCTTATAACCAATAAACTAATTGGTATATTGTTTACAACAATAAAGAACTTAGTTCTCTTCTTCTGACAACTCTTATACAATGATTATAAAGATCCTAAAATAACTATTACGGAACAGGGACCTCCCTACTCTCTGTCTTTCTGAAGGGCTACAAAAGACTAGTCTTCATAAATACAAGGCCGGCCTACATAAAGAAGTCTAGCAAGCCGAGAGTTTAACGAAAGTGAGACCATGCAAAAGATATTGTCATAAAAATATTGTTAGGTAAATTATCATAAAATTAAGTTCTAATATTTGCCTCTCAACATCAGGTAACATCACATCAGTTTTTAATCTAAAATGATTTGCTCTCTCTACAAATAGTTCTTTATCAACAGGGTTCACAATAAACTGCACATCCTCATATAACTTATATGGTTTCTTCCAAAATACCATATCAATATATTTCTGCCTGTCCAGATTTTGCAAGAACTTCATATGATCGGCTTCCGTAGGCACGGTATTGTATAGTGTGAAGTTAGCATAATTTCTACTTTGACATATTCTGATATTGTTAATAAAAATAACTATCACTGCTATAACTTTTGCGTTCATTATTGTATTGTTCCACGATAATTTCCATGTGGATGCCTTTTAATTTGATCTGTTGACGTTTATTAGTCTTCTGAGGGTGACATATTTTATAAACTTGTCAGCAAGGAACATTCGATCGATACAGTTCTTGTCAGACACTATGAAGGTTAGGTCTTTATTATTCAATATGATATCCTTGTCTTCGTTTCTATAGTTAAGTACACTCTGTCACATCACTGAGTTAAGTTCAATCGATTAATGTTTAACTAGCTGCGCCCCGCGTTGTTATCCGCTACATTTTTTTGGGACAAAAAGTAGCCTAGGATGTCATCTATCTTCATACCAAATTTTAACATAATCGGTTCAGCCGTTTGTCCGTGAAGAGGCAAAAACATACAAGCACACTCAGAAACTTTCGCCTTTATTAAATAAGTGTGATACTATCTTTTGTACAAACTATCTTTACCTAAAAAACAAGTCAATCAATTCGGGAAAAATTGCTGTTTAAAAGGGAAAATAATCTACAAACATACTTTCACATTTTTAATATCAGTTGGATCACAATAAGATCAACTATTTACAAAAGCATCAAAATAAATAGTGGTCTCTATAAAATTCCAATCAATTTTAACACTCAGTTTAAAACGCAGTATTATAATTTGAGTAAATCATCTCCTACAAATCTGCAATTAAACTATTTTAAGACCCTAATCCCAAGGTAAGATTGGTTTAGACATATCTTCTCTTTCCTTACGTCTTAAGGCAAATAAATGTTCAGTCTACTTTAAGTGAGATTATTCCATAATTTCTAAAATGTTCCTTTTATAGCTGAACTTCGGAATCCTTTTAAGTATCTGTCACTTGGCGTTGGGACAGCTGATTAAGAAGTTAAATAAAAATGTAGTCCACCGACGTGTAATAGGAAAAGTTTTGCTTGACGTTTCAACTTGGCAGTTTTATCAGATCATTTATTTTTGTATAATCCGTTGTTTCAATTATTGTATTTATGATAGATATTGTATTTATAAAAGCTAATATGTGATAATTTTGTTGCGGGCTCTAAGTTCCATGACAGTCGTATCATTTGTCTGGGATACCTCGAGTTAAGCCTGATTGCCTCGGTGGTTCTTAATGGTTAACATTGTAGAACCTGACTATATATGATACACTAGCTAAGCCCCGTGGTGCTACCTGCTACAAAAAGTAGCCTATGTGTTAATCCAACGTATCAGCTACCTCGATACCACATTTTAGCGAAATAGGTCCAGCTGTTTTAGCGTCATGAAGTAAAAAACATACAAACGCACACTCTCAAAAACTTACTACTATACCAAATTTTAGCAAAATCAGTCCAGCCGTTTGAGCGTGAAGAGGTAACAAACATTCAAACACACTAACTTTCGGCTTTATAATATTAGTGTGACAATGTAGTGGGCTTTGTTTGTAATAATGAGAATTGTCTTTGAAAAAGTCAACAAATGTGTCATAACATCTTAACTTGATCGTCATGGAACTAAGCTAATAATCTCCATTACCCTTCCATGCCATTAGCACATAAGTTCGTATATCACTTCGGCTCAGGATAAACTACGGAATCATAATTTAATTAACTAAGAGTGTATCAAGACCAGATGCCGATGCAAACAGTTGGACTCATTAAAAGTTGTCTCTTAATGAAAATAGGGAACCAAGTCGGGTAAGCTGTCGGGTGTAAGTTTTCTGAATTATGTGCCGAGTTGCTTTTGTGAGTTTTTCACTTGCCTGTCTTTTATATAAGTGACAAACTAAGGTTGTTGTCAACTTTTTGAAGGGAGTCATCTTGAGATGATCTAGACTATTCTAGACGGTCTAGATGAAGCCCATTAGAAAAAGAAGGTTGACTTTTCCTTCCGAGATCTTGGCTCTAGACTGGACCTGGATCTTGGAAGGAAAATTCAACCTTTTTCTTCTTATCGTATGGTTGATGAACAATATGGTGTTAGAGTTTAAACCGCCTGTAGGCCTCTAACATAGCTATACACATCGTTGAAAAATCTCTCAGGTGTGCCGGTTTCCTCACGATGTTTTTCTTTACCGATTTTTTGTGGTCTGAGATTTTTCTTAACACCCGTATCACTAAATTAAATTACTCAATGTCATTAACAGTCGGAGAATCTTAACATCGCCAGTCAGGAATTTGGAATAAAAGAACAACGCCATCTGTTAAGTACAAATCAAACTAAACTGGGAACGTAAAAACTGCTTATACGTACGTCTCAAGATACTCTCTTTCATCACGAGACCAGCCTAATTATTATTAAAATATACAAAAAGCCCAATCCCCCTTAAGTGGTGGGGAAAGTGTGTCCCAATTGCTTCGGATTTATTGTTAGCCTATAAATCTACTTGCCCTTTTCCGCTCCATTAAATATCATGGAAAATATATAATAAGACGGTATAATTCCGTGTGGAGCTATCTTTTGTTGGCTGGCTTTAACTGATACAAGTGTGTATAGTAAATTACTTTGATTTTGTTCTAGGCTCGAATTCTCAAGTCTACCGTGCGTAACAGATACCTAAAAACTTATGTGGCAATTTCAATATCAGTAAGTAAATACTTTCTTAGTTATTATAGGACACCACTGTGCACTGACAACCTCCTTAAATTAGACCAAGAGAACATCATCATCATCATCAGCTGGAAGATGTCCACAATTGAACAAAGGCCACCCCCTTTTAGAAGGAACATGCGTGACTTCTTTTCAATAAGTAGCTTTGCAAAGACCGTATCCTTACCCTTTAAACCAATAATAATCAGAAGTAAACAATACCAGTCTTTTGGTAAACTGGACGTGTTGCTAAAATTACGTATCCTCATGACAATTCATCAATTTTAATTCTCAGCCTACCCACACTAAAAACTAAACATATCTTACTAAATACAAACCTATTTATCATAATTTAAAAACTACCGTCAACTGAACCCTCAAATGCAATTAATACGCACAAAATAACAATATCTCGTAACAACTAATCACAATTCATTAGTTAACGAGTAAGGGCGTGTGCACACGGGTAATCAACTAAAACAATGGACATATTTCACTGGCGTTGTATATGAGATGTGATCTATAAGCGTAATGCGTCATGTCTGACACACCCCTAAACGCAAACTACAGAGTGACATTTCGGTTGGTATTGTCCCGACAGCACATTTTTATTTGGTCATAATTACAACTACAAATAAGCACACACCACAAAAGAGCATGAGCATTTAACACCTTCATCTTAAGCTTTTTTTTTTTAATATTTTTTTTACCATAGCTATTTGTATTATAAGTTCCAAAACGGGTGAAGGCACTGATTCCTGTAACACAGGTCTCACCTAGCTCAGGAGTCAGGGTTTCAAATAGATATGTACCAATCCTTTTATGTCAATAAAAAATATTATTATTATTATGATTTAAAATATTATTATTATTAGTGAGTCAGCGTGAACTGCAAACGACGACCTATTGAAAGTGAGCTATTGCGGCCGCGGTGGGTTTGCGGATGGCCTTCATTCAAGCGTTTTCCAGGCTCTCGTTTTAGAGGTAAGTACGTGCATCATAACCTACCCGGTCTATACGGCATTGAACCGTCAGGTTCGGCTGTAGGCCGGAAATTTTCGACAGCTATTACAGGTCGACAGAAGTGAGAAAGTCAGGAACCATACTGTTGATGATGATGATATGGAGATCAGAGAGACAGACGGTCTTTGTAAGATACTGGTATCCAGCTGCACCCAGTTAGATTGGAAGGTAGAGCAGTTACAAACAGGGTAGACAGATGATGATGAAATATTGTTTTATTGATTGGTCAAGAAGACACAATATAATCATTTATATCAATTATATTTAATTGGAAACTTTACCTAACCTAAAACCATCCTAACACAAAAGTGTCGAACTAGGAACAGGCCTGTTTAGACATGCCTAGTCATACTAATATAATTTTAGTTAGTGTTACATAATGACTTGATGTGACAACCCTGGGAATGAGCCAACGAATTACAGCTAAAAATGACAAACAGTTTTTCATAAACATTCCTACCGACCTACCTTTCCAATAAACATAATTTGGGCGTGCGATTAAAATTTTTAATAAATTCAAGAATCACTACTGTATCTAAAAGTATATGTTTTGTCTGGGAATCGAAGCAGCTACCTAGTGCAACGGTTAAATCACTTGGCCACAACGCAATTCGTTAGGTGGAAGGTAGGGGTATATTATTTTCGAATCCTAAATGACCCGTCCGAACATCCAAAAATGATTAATATCGATCAGTAGAACGGCCAAATGACCCGTGACTTTTAAAATGAGCCGCTGGAGTTGATGTGTTCATAAATCCTTCATAAAATAAAACGATAAATAATTGAGTAATTACTGTACAATACAAGGACTTAATTTCGTCGAAAATTATAGTTGAGTTTTGCAAACAAGATTATTCTAAATTGATAAAGGAAATTTGAAAAACAAGATTATTATCATCAGTCACATCGAAAGCCGAAGGAGAATTTTATATGCTAGATATAAATGGGTAAGCAGGTAGCCAGTACTGAGATGACATACACAAGTGATGGATGTTTGAAGTACACGTGTGGATAAAAAACCCCTTATAAATAATAAAAAATTACGTCAACCCTGCTCAAGCTGTATATTATGCAATCCTCGTATGCACCAAATAAATAAGGTACCTTCTGATTTATACAAATAAAAAAGTATTTGTATAAATCTCTATAAAACCTTCAAATTATTGCCAATGGTGGTACTGGTTTTCTCAGTTCTAGTTGCTTCAATAATAAAAAATATAAAGTAGGTAAATGATTTACGAAAAACCGTGATCATTTTCAACCCCTAAATAATGCGAAGTAAAAAACGGATGTCCATTCCCCAATAAATTTTGTGTAACACCCAATGATAAAAGCTGGTTCGCTCAATTAAAATAAACAGCCGCGATTTTTTTATAGACGAATTAATCCGTGCGTCCCAATTTTTAATGGCCTTTCAGTTGTTTTTGCAAGCAGCAAAATATTTGGTCCAACAGCATTACGGTCCAATCCAAGAGAATTTTCGTAATTTACGAATTTAATAATGCCATTGCCAATGAACTTTCGGTGCAGTAAATTGAAATTACTGCTAGTCAGTACAATGTATGACATTTAAAATTAATTTGGGTGAAACTGAACTAAATGATGGTATTGCTTGGATTAGTAAGACTGATAATAAGGTCATAGTCATAGTCATAATGTTTTTATTTCATATAGGCTACAAAAGAGCACTTACAAAACGTCAAACTAGTTGCACGGTTCCAAAAAGTCGTTTCTATGGAGAAGAACCGGCAAGAAACTCCATAGTTACTCTTTTAAAAATATGGTTTAACAATTATTTCAAGTTTGAGAGAATAATGAGCTACACAATATACCTAAAATAAAAATACGAGTAGCATCAAAGTCAAATAAAAAATATTAATATAGATCGGTTATTCTCTCATTTACAATTTGGATAAAATACATGAGGTCGTGGACCAAACTGATATAGGTGGTATGGGAGAGTATAAAATAATACACTCGAGTTCCTCTAGATATGTGATAGGTTAATTTATTTATTTAATTCTTGAGTACAGTGGTGTACAAGGCGGACTTAATGTCTGAGGCATTTTCTACTAGTCAAACACTTTGGGCAGAGCAGAGTTAGACGCGAGGTAGATGCACAAACAGTTGAGTATGAGTTTCAATAGACAGCAAGCTTAATGCCATCCAAAAACCAATCGCTTGATATATTTGCAAATAAACCAAAAATCCAAGCAACTTCGTGTAATCTAAATTGATAAAGCAAATTTAAAAAATGATGGACACGAGCGGGACTTGAACCCTTCGCCGTGCCGTGGCGCAGCAATGCCAACTGAGCTATCGTGTCACTGCTCAAATTTTCCTTACCAGTTTAGATTCAAGCTTAGCATGGGGAGCATTCTAAAATAACACCAAAAGTCATATAACTTCGTTTAATATTGCTCAAAATAAGATTTTTTTAAACTACAGAACACATTCTTACCGCATAGAGCTGATCTAATTCCTAAAGCAGTTTATAAACTAAATTCGGATCGTGAGTAACTTTCTACCGCACTAACAATGCGAACCGGCCAACTTCAATCTGACTAAAATTTTGGGCATCCTTGCGGCGTTACTGAATAGTTTCACTAGAAACAATTCCTTATTAATCCCTAACTATTTGGCAAGGTCGCTGGTTATTTTCTTTGTGCACCTTGGGGTAAAAAGTGGTAGTTTACTGACTGGATTTTGTGGTAATTCTTGTTTGCTTAAGTAAACCATACTAAAACTTAGAGACTTTAATATATTAGGAACTTCATTTGTGAGTGTGTATTGTAATTATCTTTTTGGACTTCTCCGCTGTTTGGAAATGGGTATAAACAGGTAAACTTGAATAGAACGTTTCCTATTAAACTTTTTCCCTGCCCGATGATTTCTTTCTAATTCAATGGATGAGGCGTCTAAACTTGTGAACAACAAAGATACAAAAAAATGTATCTTTATAAATCTTCACTATTTAAAACATCGCATTTTCCCACCTCCTAAATACTAATTCTATTAATCAGAATAAACGGCTAATTAACAAAACTGTTGACATTAATGTCCCAAACATTTAAACAAAAAATATGAGGAAGTCACAAAGTTTCACATAATTACCTCCGTTCGCCATTTAGTGGTCCCAAGACGATGTTAGAATTTGGACGAAAAAATTGTACATTTAGGTGTGAAGAGCATGTGTGAAGATTTGTGAAAAGATATGTACTTGGGAATTGGATATTTCAAATTCCTTTCCCTATTTAAGGTGATTAGAGAAGTTTTGGTATTTATGTCTATCAATATTTAAGTTATGAGGAGCTCTGGGCGAAATCAACCAAGCAGTGGGTCCCAAACTGCAGCATACGACTTTGTGGCAGGCCGAAACAAAGATGACGAACTAGACTACTACCTAAAGGACTGGCGTCGAGTGTCGGCAGACAGGGACAACTGGAAGGAGGGAAGAGAGGCGTTTGCCCTGCAGTGGGACAATACGAGCTTATAATAATAATAATATTCAAGTTCTGTTATGGCATTAACATCTTCTAGAGAAGTTGTTTAGTTGTGTTTCTTAATGGTGGTTTTTAGTCAAACACCTCCATTCAATGTAGATTTTTCGTATAGGAAAACCTTCATTATCACTTTGATTCAAAAACGCAATCATTGCCCACATTATAGGGTCTTTCTTCACTCCCCTCAAAACGAAAACCAAATAACTACTAAAAATATTCACGTCAATTTCATCCTTATTCTAAATGTTTAAAGACCAAAATCCTATAAAAATGAATCGACATTTTTAATGTTTCAGTACCAAGGTGGAATAATGACAGTAATAAATCATATGGATCGTTAGGCACGTTCCCCTAGTGTTGGGTTCGATTCCCGTCCGAAATGGTATCATCTGTCAATAGGCCCGGGTGACTTGACGCGACTAGCTAATGGAGTAGCCATGTTTTTGGAACAATCGTACAAATGATGTGTGAATACAGTGCGCCTATATTGAGGGTTAATATTCACATACCCCTCTTTTTATCTATGGATAAATTTGATACAAAATATGTTAGGTCATAATCAGATTCATCATCATCATCAGGAACACGTCCACTGTTAAACAAAGGCCTTAGAATGCCACAATTAACGAACTTGCCATTTGCATCCTCGACCATATTTAAATTATTATTTTATATTATCAAAAAATGTTTTATATTTGAAAGATATTTTCAGTCTAATAATAATATTATGAAGACCAAGAATTGTCAAAATTGTACATTATACATATAAATATAATATATATTGTGCCGTGTGGTATCCGGCCTAGAATTGACCACCCCCTTTCCTCCCGTGGGTGTCGTAAGAGGCGACTAAGGGAAAATCCAGAAGATGGGCAGCAGCGTCTTCTGTAACTTGACCACCAATACTGCGATCCCCAAGTCGCTTGCCAAGCGTGGGGATTATGGCAACCTCCCCCCTTCTAAAAGGGGGAGGCCTTCGTTCAACAGTGGACGTTTTTTGGCTGATAATGATGATATATATATTATAGTATATAAGCACTGATAGCCGAGTGGTGCGACCGTTGGACTGCCAAGTCAAAGGCACCACTGTCTTTTCGAATTCATGTGCGTACTATAAATTAGTTATCAGTTGCTAAAAACGGTGAAGAAAAGCATCGTGAGGAAACCGGCACACCTCAGAGATTTTGCAATGGTGTGTAAAGCCATGTCAGAGGCCTACAGGCGGTTTAAACTCTGACACCAGGTTGTTCATCAACGATAAGGAGATTAACAAAGTCCCAAACCCTGGTCAATTAAAACTCGACTCTTATCCTCATCAATTCATCATTTCGTCAAATTTAATTCAAAGATGCTTTCAATTTCTTCAATAACATTTAAATGCCATCACAAATCATCACGCCAGAAACCCAATCCATTCCAAACCGAAAATAATAGCACACATAAAAAGACAGATGTGCGACATTTAAGTCGCTCTCCCACCTATTCTGAAACAGGAAGCCAACGGACTTCCCCTGGAGTTGTGAAGAAAGAAACAAGAGTAACAAACACACGTAATTGATGGGGGAACGACGTTCCATTTCATCAGCTGTCCTCCAGCGATGACATTTGAGATGAGGTTTAAAATCTGGCATTTAGGTAACACGATTAGTCGTGACTGCGATTTTCAGCACTCTATCGTTAATTTTAGGAATTTGAGTAGATATCTGATGCCTATGAGGTACCATCTGAGGTAGAAGGATTAGCAATAGGTTGCAAGTATGAGAACCTCGATTTAATTATCAGGCAAAGTATGATTAGGAATTTTTTTAAAGGATTTTTTGGATTTCTTTCAGTAGTAGTAAAATTTTGGGTTCAGCAAAATAACATACTCACGTAGTAATCTATAATGCTTTCCATATTTATTTCGTAATTATTTATAAGATTTCTGTTCTTATGGGCAATGTTATAAAAAACAATGTGTAACTTTAAACTCTTACTTACAGACTTACCTTGCCTTTTGTTAAAAACAAGCCAGATTAATATAGTTCTAGGATCGTACTGTGTAATCGTCTTCAATAATAAAACATATTCAGTTCAGTCTCGCTCGCGACTGTTTTGAAAGCTTTTCAGTTTTGTCTGTTATTATATCAATAGTTTAACTAATGTCCATTTATTTGTCATACAAAAAGATACACCTTGTCAGTCTTAAGTTATTTCTATACTTACAGTCATAAAAAAACATTTTAGTTTTGCTTTGAATGTATAATTTTATATTGTTGCGACTTGCTACGTCTGTATAACTATATTTAATATTATAAAGCTGAAGTGTTTGTTTGAACGCGCTAATCTCAGGAACTACTGGTCCGATTTGAAAATAATCTTTCAGTGTCAGATAGCCCATTTATTGACGATGGCTATTGGCTATAAAATATTCGAAATCCACGCGGTCGAAGTCGCGGGCGGAAGCTATTTATAAATATGTGGACCAAATATTGCTTTCTTCCACATTGTCAGACAGTATTAGCGCAATTTAAAACAGTGCCGTTGTTATGTTTATTATCTGATATCTGTAGTGTCTTAAAAAATATTGTGCCATAAAATGACATTTGAAAAATATAAGGATGTCGGTTTCTATTATTAAATTATAACAACGTCGTCTTAGAAAGTCCCTATACGCTTTGTCCTATATCTCAAACATTGGTTGATGTCCTAATATAAGTATAATTTCGACTGTTTGTTATTTATAACATAACATCACGCCTGATTTCTCTGAAGAGGTAGGCAGAGGTGCACATATATTACACTCACATTTTGCCAGTTATGTTAAAGGTCCCAATGTAATAGGGGGCGAGCCTATTGCCATCAACCGGACACAAATCCAGATTCCGTGCTGCTACTGAAAATTACTATTTAAAATTAAAAACCCACCCTTTTCCTGACCCGGGATTCGAACCCAGGACCTCATGCTCAGCGGTCTCACTTATCGACCACTAGACCAACGCGTTGTTTTCATGTAGGTTCTCAACGTATTATATTGTTCTTCTTTATCATATTATTATCTAAAACGTCTAGTTAACTAGCTTACTGGCTCGACAAACCGAGCTCTCGAAAGCTATAACGATTTTTCTAACATTTTCTTTCCTTGTTGACAACTGTTTATTACAATGCGATTCTCCAGTGACCCCCTGCGAGATAAGTTTTGTAATAACAGAGGTATTTTACATAAGAAACTTAGGAACAGCTTGTTAAACATCTAGACAGCAATAAAAAGCTGTTTCTGCAAAGAATTTTCAAAGAACAATTTTAAAGTTGTCAGCGAGGAGAAATGCACGATCTTACGTATATAGGTACTATGTTTACACACACGGTTTAAAATGTTTTATTTCGTGGGGGACTAACTATGAATTTCTGTACCACGACTTCGTTACCAGAAAACCGAGAGGCGATGAAATCAATGTAGGTACCTAAACCCGACGATTGGTAAAAAAGCACGCCACTTATGTACATTTGGGACTTATGACAATTAATAAAACATGGCTGTACGAGTAAGTATAATCTCATCTATAAAGTCCTCTATCTATCCTTAATCCTCTATTAATCCTTTGTGGTAAATGGTTTTTAAATTTACGAAAATTGACATTTTGTTCCGCAAAATTCAATAACGCTAATCGATCTTTTCTGTCTGTAAGAATGAGTTAGTAAATAAACAATTGTCCCTCTATAGTGGTGGTGTGGTGGTTATAAATGATCGATAATAAACTGAAGCTAGTTATCAAAATGCTGCTACGAGTAATTTAAAATAAACAAACACTGAAAATTTAGCAGTAAATCAAATCCATGATACTATATCAAAAGTTTAGATATTAATTAATTGGAGACAAATTAATTACGATATTATAATAATGTCCTATTATATTGCTTATCTTAAAGTGTTTGTCCTTAAATTGTTGGGGAACTTTGAACGGTGACAAATAATTTACGATAAGTTGCCGGCACAATTTGCTTAGGTTTAGTTGAAAACAAAATGGGCTTTATGCCCCTTGAAGCTATCATCGTGATAGAACTTTGACGACCCAATTGGCGCAGTCGCTAAGCGATTGGACTGCTGCGTTAAGGGTTGCGGGTTCGATTCCCGCACGGGACAACAATTTGTGCGATCCGCAGATGTTTGTCCCGAGTCTGGGTGTTTGTGTTTGTGATATTTCATGTTTCACGATACAGGAGAAATTCCTAGTGTGGGGCGACGTTTTTTTTAAAGATAAAAAAAAAACAAACCGGCATGTAATTGAAGCAATGGCCAAAAATGACGATAGTCATTTTATTGAACTAGTATTTTCTTTTCAAAACAAATCCAGCAAAAATATTTTAACATGCAATCACGAAGATAATCCCGAAGTGATAGACATCCGTGTTTTTCGTTATCATAATTCTCTAGCCGCTTATAATAGGTAAAGCTCAATAATAGGTAAAGAGCCTTTTGCCAAATAACGTGATAAAAAACCGTCCCACAAGTCTACGATACAATACATAATTTTGGCAAAGCAATCATCATCATCAGCCAAAGACGTCCACTGTTGAACATAGGCCTCCCCGTTTAAGCGGGGGGGTTTGCCATAATCCCCACGCTTGGCAAGCGGCTTGGGGATCGCAGTATTGGTGGTGAAGTTACAGAAGACGCTGCTGATCTTCTGAATTTTCCCTTAGTCGCCTCTTACGACACGCACGGGAGGAAACGGCGTGGTCAATTCTAGGCCGGATACAACACGGCACAAAGATTTCTAGATAGATAGATTATGCTTAATCATATACCACAGTAAAACAATTTATTTACATTTCTGACGTAACTATAGTTAAGAATTAAACCCTTCTGACTCCTGAGTTTGTATCGGCATTTCTTCCCAGAGGTAGTTTATTAGGAAATGCCGACGCCATATAGTCTTTAAAAAAAAAGAATTACGAGTGAAAAGCAATAGCTCAGACCATTAATATCAATGACACAGGATACGGTGTAGCTAATTTACCAGTTATCTATAGTGGATTCGCATCTCAATAGAAATAGCCACTTAGATATTCAAAGGAAGGCACCCAGTCTCAATGATAGATTCCATCCTGGAAGTTGCATCTGAAATGTTGTGCAAGACTCGGAAATATCGATACCTACCTGAGAAATCGAGCTCAGGTTCAGAATTCTGCTATTATTCAAGTATTCTCTACAGACAACTACAATGAAATCGAGAGGACTTTATCGATAACTGTCAGCGTGTACAAATTGTTGGCGTCACTAATGAGCCCGATTTGAATCGATTGAATGGGTTTGGTCGATTGCATTATACCTATTAATCTAAAAGTAAAATGGGATTTACTGAAGGGCCCTAGACAAGTGAAAAAACGCTTGAGGAATAGAAATCAAGCAGAATGAAAAATTATGAACTTAACATAATGTCTAGAAAAAATTATCCATAGATCATGAAAGCCTATACATTTTTCATTCTATTCGATTTCTATTAGACAAGCGTTTTTCTACTTATACCCACTGACTAGGGTCCTGGATATACATAAGTTCTCAGCGAAACTTTACACCTTCACCAAGCACTGATAACCGAGTGGTATGACCGTTGGACTGCCAAGTCAAAGGTCGCAAGTTCAAACCCCGCCACGCACCAATGTCTTTCCGAATTCATGTGCATATTATAAATTAGTTATCAGTTGCTAAAAACGGTGAAGGAAACCGGCACATCTGAGGGATTTCTCAACGCCGACAGGCGATTTAAACTCTGACGCCAGGTTGTTCATCAACCATACGATCAGAAGATGAACCTACACTTATCAGGATCTTATTGTTCCAATTAAAAAAGTGCACAATTGTAGTTACCTCTTTCCCAATCGATTTTAAAACACCATCATTTCCTAAATACCATTTTAAAATACCCTAAACGTCATTAACAACTAAAAACACATTATTTCACCATTACATTTATTTAAATGTGGTGTCGTTGTGGTTATAACGGTTTACGGACATTCCCACTTTGGGACCATCGTATGTCATAATTTGAATATCAAAATAAAACTATGGGAATGAGATCCGGTTACTATAAAATCTCTTTGATGGTTATAATACTAATTATAACAAATAACCGACCTTATATTCCGTAGTTAGAATATGTTTCATGGAGTCTGTTAGTTGTGAGAGGTTCCGTACTACATTGTAAGTATGAATTGACATCTTTTCGTGAAAATTTATAAATAATTAAAAGTTAAAATTATGAGAAATGACCATAGATCACAAGAAAAACATTAATTTTAGAGCTTAAATACCTATGTAGTACATGACGAAACGCAAGGCAAAGCACAAAGCAAAAGACACGCGACAAAGCAAAACATGCAAATGGGGATTCAATTATGTTCTTCTGACCAAATTTCCACTTAATATCAGGCAGCCAATCTCTAAAATTATAATCTCTATTTCTTTTTCCTTTATTGACAACATTTTGTTACATCTCATCTAACCATTATTACCAATAATTCGATCAACAGTTTACAATATTTCAACACCGAACTCTAACTACCACAAAATCTATTCTAGCATTAAGTTTTAAAGGCCCAATAAACGAGTGTGCCAGTTATTTATTAGTGTTATAATACGTTTAGACATTAACTGTGTTATTAAGTTATTTTTAACTAACAAGATAACCACTGTAATCAGATCTTCCAACTTCTCTAATTTTGGTTTGTCAAAAGTTCATCTTGTATTGGCCGACCATTGTAAGAGAAGTCTTGAAGGGTGAACTTAACGTGCGTGGGTGAAGACCAGGTTATACTGGAGGTTCACAAATTGGTTCCAAGTAATGTTTAGTTTCAACTCATTAACGACTTTGAAATGATTGATGAATGCGAAGAAGGGTTGTCTGGGTACACCGCTTCTTATTTTAGGAGTTACGCTTGACTAACTTAGTTTGCTTGCAATTTATGTGTTTATTCTTGGTTTGTTTTGATATGAACCTGATGTTTTGTAGTTCTAGTTCTAGTGTTTCTCTATGCACTTGTCGACAATATAAAATAACAAAGCCATCCGGACCGCATATCGACAAAACCAATCCTCAACTACTAGTGCCAAAAAGAGAGCACTCTCTATTCCCTCCTACTTAAAGTTCAATGGGACGTCAAGCGGACATGACCGAAGAGGGATCTGGCGCAAGACTAACTGGTTATCGTGTTTCCATGATTGTTCTTCTAAGGACTGACCGTGGACACTTGGACAGCAATGCTTAACTTACGACTTGCTTGGTAGCTTCGTAAGTTCGTACGAGTCTCACAATATGTCCATGCCTAATGACCGATACAAATAAGTATAAAGCCTAATAAAAATACCTTTGTCTCTTTCAAAATACCTACTTGACGTAAAAAATTATAGCGTAAATAAGTATGTGTGACGTCACATCACCTAAACAGTTTAATTTTACGCAACGGTTGAGAGGAAAACAATAAAAAGAGGGATCATTACGAAATATTATCATATAAATTGAATATGTCTAGTGAACAGAGAAAAGTGTGGAGCCACCACCTTATAATTTTTTTTCCAGACATAATTAAATATGGAATACAGGGCGATGGATGCCGATCTTTACTCTTTAAATAAAGCTGAGAGTAGCTTTATTTGCGCACTTACTCACACTCGCAGTCAGTAGGGCCGGTAAATTTACATGATCAAGAAAAGAAATCAGGTTCAGGACCAAGAGCTTAATGTGCTCTCCGAGGTATGGAGAGATCTCGATGATTGAAAAATGTTCATTTGTCCATGGATTGACCAACAACCGTAGCAATAATTAGCTGCTTGATCTAACGAATTGATAAATTTACGTAGTATAATTATGTAAGAACCTTACCATATTTATGTAAGAACAAAGAAAAACAATAACAATATTCGTGCCACAAAATATTTTTTTGTCGATATGCAACTCCATTCATTTCTCTGTTATACCCAAACCGCGCCCGTTATGATTTGTGTCTCTGACGTGACATGTGATTTCAGTCGCGCGTCACAATGGGGGCGCATCGTTTATTATTATTTACCTTTTTGTCTTTGAGGGTACGTATCAGAGGGTTATTTTTAATAACAGCGAAGGGGTTGCTTGTGTATGTGTCTACATGTCGCGAGTGTAGGGTTGAGATGATGGGCACTTAATGAGAGTTTAGATACGCGAAGAATATTGTGCTCTGGGTGTTTGTGTAATCTTGTGTTTATCTTGATTTTTACTGAAATTGTTAGAACAAACAGGTTGGGCGTTTCTTCTTGGAAAAATATAAGAATTTCAAATCTTATAATAATTTAATCAGTATAGAATTTGATTTGAATGCAAAATTATTTACGACGTATTCACTATACAGTCTCTTATGACTTTGCCAATTATTTGTATTTGACTACTTACTTGATTTTCCCAATGGTAAGAGTTATTGGACTGCTTTTTCGATTTCTGCACGAGACAAAATTTTTGTGTGATCGGCAAATATTTGTCAAAAGTCCGAGTAATTCATGTCCGGCGAACGCATCAGCCGTGCTAATCTAATGATATAACTTACGAACTCATTTCTGTGCGGTAAAATTCAACACTAGCGCCACCTAACGATGAGTAGCGAAGTGACTGGCGAGATGATGTTTTGTTAATATGACATTATAAAAAAAAACAATTTACAGTAAAATAAAAAATATAACAAAAAAAAAACTAGATGTTGTAGTAATCAGCTTTTATTTACATAGCTACAAATAAAGTCATCAAGAACAGAACAAAGCTATACACCAAACGTTCTGCAGAGCTTCTCCTGTAGTACCCCAACTCTTGGGTTACCTTCTCCATCTCAATCAGTCCAGCCATGATCTCCTGGTTGTTGGGGATGATCCTTTCTGGTGGCAGAAGGAAGCCATATTCTCCGACATCACGGAGCTCGAAGAGGTAGACTATTGGGACTCCTGCTACGCCCTTTACCCAGTCGAAACTTGAGCCACTCACCTCATCTGAAATTGTAAGATCATTTTGTTATGGGGATACTCCCAGACTCATCATTCGCCAGTTATGTTATAGGTCCCAATGTAATAGGGGGCATTTGCCATCAACCAGGCTCAGATACAGACTTATTTCTGCTACTGAGAGTTACCTATTGAAAAAACCCAGTAACACTTTACCCGACCCGGGATTTGAACCCAGGACCTCATGCTTAGCACTCGCGATTAGCAACCACTACACCAACGAGGCACACAATATTGTTAATAGTTGCTTTGTTGGAAATACCATATTAGTCATTAAGTGAATTTTGAAGACATATTTTTGAATGACCGTAGATACGTTTTTGCACTAGTATTTACAAGTTAACCTCAGATGTTAACTACTAGTGCGAAATATCAAAAATTTTGCAAATAACTTGTAGGTAAAGGTTCGAATCTTGAAAAGCACAAATTCAATGGAAACTGATTTGCATCATTACATGACTCTTACATTGCCAGCAAGTATTTCATACATATACGAGTATATAAGAGAAACTTACACAATATATCTGCCGAAGTCCCCACTTGGTAGTCGGTACCGTGCTGTGCTTTTAGTTTGTCCATACCCCTAATTGCGATTTCGTACTGAAATCACAAACGTATTGTCAAAAAAGCTAAAGTATGTATGAAAATATCTGCATCAGCAACTCGTGTTATCTTATTTGACTTGGAGTTAGTTGCTAATGTGAGGTTAATTTACCATAATCTTGGTCTTAGCCTAGTGTTTTATCATTCCTAGCTTAGTTGTCCAAATAATCACATGCATTAAATTTGTTCTTTGGTGTCATAGTAGCATGTTGCCCATGCTAAGTTGAATTTAAATTGATAAAGGAAATTTGAAACCAACTAAGCTATCACGTAGCGACACTATAGCTCAGTTGGTGAGAGCTGCGCCACGGTACGGTGAAAGTTGCGGGTTTAAGTCTCGCTCGTGTCTATCATATTTCAAATTTCCTTTATCAATTTATAATCACATGCACTTTATTTATTACTTTCTTTTTTATTTGTTCAAATAATAAAGGTGGTACTTACCATGTCGGCATAATTTGGAACTTCCAAGACATCTGCTCCAGACACATGACTATAAGGAACCAAGACCATCTGAGAGTACGAGTGGAAGGCAAAATAGAAGATCAAGCGTCCTTGAGATTGGATAGTGTACACGTAGTTGGCAATGGCTCTGGACTCAGGCTCTGAGAACTCGACGGGTCCAGCAAAAGTTTCGGCGCAAGGGTTATCAGAAGCTCCGGTAGCTGTAAAAGTAAAAAGACAACGAATATTAACACTTTGACTGTGCGCGAAGCAGGCTAGTTCAACAATAGCGATGCCTATATGTGAGTCATTACTCTAGGAAAGGCTTAAGATGCTGCGAAAGATGGGCAATTGCTCGTTAACTAATCTATGGAACTTGTGATGACCGACAAGTGGGTGAATTGATTTCTGATAAATAAACAGCTCAGCTGGTTAATAGTAATGATTAAAATGTTTAAGGATGAGAAGGTGATGGCCTTGAATGAATGCGAATGATAATATCTATACTATTTAATAATCTTATAAAGCTGAAGAGTTTGTTTGTTTGCTTGAACGCGCTAATCTCAGGAACTACTGGTCCGATTTGGAAAATTATTTCAGTGTTAGATAGCCTATTTATCGAGGAAGGTTCTAGGCTTTAAAACATTCGAAATCCACGCGTGCTTATTCGCGGACGGAAGTTAGTCATTTTATAAGCATGTACTTTGTCGTTCATTGTGGCGTTCTAAGGGGGAGTCCTTTGTTCAACAGTGGACGACTTTCGGCTGATTATATTAAACATTGCACTGACGGATAGACGCATAGCAACAGATAATTTTCCTAGTATTGTTTTCCTCTACATCAGAAATAAAAAATACAAACTATTTTTGAATACATTTAGGTATTATAATTAATTTATTATTAATTAACATCGGCAAACAATAATAAATTTTATTTCTCCACTGATAAGATACATTTTAGGTTTAGGAGAACTTGATCCATAAAATGTTTGTTTATTGGTTTAGGTTAAGTATGTCAATATAATGTAATGGATGTAATCAGAAATTACAAGCTGATTAGGATTACGCCTTATCAGATATAATATGTGAAATATACTACAACGATTAAAGATAAATTTGAATATTTTTAATAGAATTTTTTATTGTCTAGTAAGTAATAAATATATTTAACAAAAGCGGTCAAAAAGACCTATGATAGTGAACTGCTTCATGCTAACGATGATGATAAAGTTAAACAAATTTTAAAGAGTATTAACTGAGTAAATTACGTTGTGCTATTTTATTGATTGAGATGATATTAATATGCCGTGTGGTATCCGGCCTAGAATTGACCACCCCCTTTCCTCCCGTGGGTGTCGTAAGAGGCGACTAGAAGATGGGCAGCAGCGTCTTCTGTAACTTGACCATTGCGATCCCCAAGCCACTTGCCAAGCGTAGGGACTATGGCAACCCCCCCCACCTTTATAAAAGGAGGAGGCCTTTGTTCAACAGTGGACGTCTTGCGGCTGATGATGATGATGATCTTACTCATCGAATATATGTCAAAAGGAGCACTATTAGTATTTTGTTCTGTTAACACAATGTACATTACATAGGTCAGTGATATTATCACTGTCTGGACTTGTTTATGACCGTAAAAAAATTGGTACCGCTTCATCATCGTCTGTCCTTGTCTTAAACTATCAACTTACACATCCATACGAATCCAAAATTTCTGTTTAAGTCAACTCCGTTACTGATGTCGTTACTGACGCTGGCACAAGTCGTGTAGTTTGCCGTACTTCGGTTCTTTCTCCACATTCTGTTCTGCAAAATTAAATAAACGAATAATTCATTTTAATTTTGAATTTTTTTTTCTTACCCCGGACGCATATAATAGCTACACTATTAAAAATATGCCACTCCTTTAAAAGAGCTTTATTACCAGCACATCCAAACTAAATTTGTTAATTTAGCTTCAATTTTTTAATCAATTAGTTCCTAACCCCCAATGAGGAGGAGACATAGAAAAAAGCCCCGAGTTCCCGGCCGCTCTACTATTCCAGGTAACTGAAAGTTACTGGGTGGTGAAAACGCGAGAGCGGGCCTTAAGGCGTACCCTGGGGGAGGCCTACGTCCCGCAGTGGACTGTAATAGACTGATTTGAAGAATTAATTAGCTACGGTCTCCTGTAATTGAAGGATGCAGGTGCCCAAAACTTTTTTTTTATCAAAAATGTGGCCCCACACTAGGTATTTCTCCAGTATTGTGGTTGCGTTCCACAAACATGAAATATCAGATACACAAACACCCAGACTCGCGACAAACATCTGCGGATCACACAAATTTTTGTCTTGTGCTGAAATCGAACCCGCAACCCATAGCGCAGCAGTCCAATCGCTTAGCCACTGCGCCAATCTGGTCGCCGTAAAACTGTACAATATTTTAAGTATTCTAGTAAAAAACAATACCAAACAGGTTAAGATCACTTACATCAGTGAAAGTGTAGGCGTAGCCATCTGGGTTAACAACAGGGAAGATGTGCCAGACAATGTTCTCAGCAACAGATCTCACATCGGGATCAGAGCTCGTCAAAAATTCATTAATGATATACGTCACTGTAGCTGGTGAGATCCACTCTCTTGAATGAATTCCTCCCTCAATCATACCAATCACAGGATTGTTTTGCTTTTTGTAGTCAATTTTGATACCTCTAATGAATCTGCCTTCGACAGAATTGCCAATAGTGACTGGAGTGACTATGTTAGGGTAGGTTCGAACCATTTTGTCGAGCCAAGCGTTAATTTCTTCTAAGTTTAGGTAATAATCCCAAGCGTAGTTAGTGCTGCGATCTGCAGGACGGCGCATCTGGTCTTCGATTTGTCTGTAATTATATGTGAAAATTGTTAAAATAAAGTGTTTTGAAATAGATGTGATGTTGTAGCAGCGTCCTTGCTGAGAAGTTGCTGTAAACTTCCTGGGAAGTTGCTATAAACCCACATACAAAAAAGTTATCACGGCAGACTCATTATTTTTATTCTTTATTGAAATGATGATCTTAACGATTTTGGATAATAAGTGAAAGCTATCGGCAGTGTAATAATAATGGATGGTTAGTAAACTCTCTTACAATTTATTCTGATGGATCTAAACAAGCGTAATAATTCTTAGATGCGTCTTTCTTTTTATTAACCAGCCCCCTCTGCATTCCACTTTTAAGAAAATACCTCCGCTACATTATTGTTGATTTAATTCAACATTTTTCCAAAAATCCGTTCTCAGTGTATCTCCCGCCATATTTTGTATTTACGCAATGAATCTCAGTATTGAAATATTAATTTCAAAACTTACTTTTGCACATCTTCAATCACCACTTTAGTCGGAATTTCAACACTCTTGAAATAATTTTGAAACTCCTCTTGCTTTTCAGGCGCCACCATAATCCTTACATCACTATTAAGAGCAACTATATCACTCCAAAAGACATATTCACTTTGTTTTCTTAAGTCCATGAGTATTTGCACTTCATTATCGGTATCAGGTACTATTTTATACACTTTATAATTATCATAACTAACATATTCTGCATCGATAGCAGCTACTATGGCTATTATAAAAAATATTTCTTTTAATATCATTGTAGGTATGTCCTCTCCCTACGTCCTAATTGAAATGACTTCTATGATTCATAATCTTTGACATTATTGATTATAGTTTAATCTTGTCAGTGCGTATGTAATGATAACGGGTTTATTATTTTACAATAGTTTGAAGTTGGTACACACCGATAAATTTTTACAATGAGATATAAAATTTAAATTATGAAATTATAAATAGGTATCATAATTTAGATTGGTCACATAACAAATCCTCTTGAGTTATTGGTCACTTAAAATAAATTAATAGCTTTTGGCTTTGGGTATAATTTAAATTGAAGTATGGGAATATCTACTGCAATATAATAAATTAATGAGTAGGTGTTGTAGGTGTACAGCAAGATATATATACTTGCAACAGTTTCTATTCTGAATCAAAAAACACGATAGCACAGTTTCGCCACAAAATGGCGAATGATCATGGGTTCAAATCCCGCTCGTGTCCATCATTTCAAAGTTCCTTTATCAATTTGAAGCAAAGATAAAGTCAAAATAAATAAAATTATATTTATTGCTACGAAAAAACAACTATATACAAAAATAACTATAAAATAAAGCTTAGCTTAGCTGCTTCAAATATTGCACAAGAAGATGTTAGGATACAAGAAAACCTTTCATTGGCACGTCTTTACATATTCCTATTTATTATTAATACTAAAGAAGAACGCTTAATTTACAAATAACATAACAACACCAATAATAACAAGAAAAGCAGAGCAGAGTATACTAGTAGCTCCAGAGGAGTAGTAACCAAGGTTTCTAGTAGTTTTGTCCATCTCAACTAGCCCATCCATGATTTCCAACCCGGTGGGTACAATCTGGTCGGCTGGCAGTAAGAATCCAAACTCTCCAAGGTCGCGCAGCTCAAAAAGGTAGGTGATGGGAACATTCAGTGCTAATTTGACCCAATCGAAGCTGGTGCCACTCATGGGGTCTGGAATTTAAGACGTAGTTTGTACTATAATAGCAGTTGTAGGTAGATTGATAAAAGCTCTAGTATTTGTAAGGGTTATGAATGAGAAGCAGTTAAATAATTTGTAAATTTGATCAAGTATTGCAGATAACAGATGTAAAATTACAATATAATGCTCTATCGCTTTGGATGTTTTTTTTTTTTAATAAACGTCGCCTTCAATTGTTACTTCTCCTGTATCGTAGGTGCGTTTCACAGTCATGAAATATCACATACACAAACACCCAGGCTCGGGACAATCTTATGTGGACCGCACAAATTTTTGCCCCATACGGGAATCGAATCCGCAACTCTTAGCGCAGCAGTCTAATCGCTTAGCCACTGTGCCAATCAGGTCGTCTGAATAATATGGGACAGCAACCTCTTCAGCATAACCTCGATTCGTTTGCATTTTTGCAAATAACGTAATGTGAGTAGTAAATATTTTGTCTAATACTATTATAATTCAATAGTTTTAAATCAATTAATTGATTAAATAGTATTATTTAATTAGTAAAGGGTATGTTGATGATAATTATCCGTGGTAAAATTTCAAACTCTTACATACACTAAACTAAGAATATTAAAGAAACTTATAAGAAAAAAAGTAAGGTAGGTAAAAGTACTTACACAGAACATCAGCTGAAAGTCCAACTCGATACTCAGTTCCGTATCTTTGTTTCAAAGCGTCAGCACTTCTTATTGCAATTTCGTACTGTGAAAAATACAAAAGCTTTAAAATTGCAGGCCTCAACGCATCAGAATACAATGTAGGACTTTTGATGATATTTTGAAAGCACCACACAGAAATCACCGGTCACTATAGGTATAAAAATTTGACATAATAATCTTTTGTAATATCGAGACAGTGCATCAATATCAGAAAACCCAAATGACATACCTTATATAAAAACGACTCATTTTGTTACCCATTTTCTAAATTATAACAAAATGCTTTACCATATCAGCGTAGTTCCCGGAAAGCAGCGCATCTTGACTATTAACATGGCTGTAAGGCATAATTATCAACTGAGTGTACGAATGGAAGGCGATGTAGTAAATAATATCTCCTTTCGTATTGAGGTTCATCATGTATTGGGAAATAGCTCTCGATTCTGGTTCGGAGAAAGCTCTGGGACCCGCAAATGTGTTTGTGCACGAATCATTGGAGGCGCCAGCAGCTAAAAGGGTTTAAAATTGGGTTAAGTATAAAATTGACATTAGATTGGTAACAAGTTTTCTTCGAGATGAGTTTCAGTGGGGCCCTAGTAAATTCTTGTGGATCTCCTATCAGTTGGAAATTGTGAGTCTTAATGAATAAGTAAGTCATAGTACTATGTTATAGTAATTCAATATACTCACTCATCCATACATAGTCGAAGTTTCTGTTCAAGTCCACGCCATGGCTCATATCATCGTCAACTCCTGCTCCACAAAAAGTAGTGCTCTCAGGACTGCGATTTTTCCGCCACATGCGATTCTATTACAAATTAAAACATATTACAGAACAGTAGTCGCTAGATATCACAGGGCTTTTAAAAAAACAGAAGAAATTTTTATCTATATCCTATGTATGGACATTTCATCCAAACCCGAAAGTGATTTCTAAAATTTGGTATGTTTACATGTCCATAGGTAGGATAAGTAGGATCATTTGAATTGAAAACAAGCTAAAATTATAATAAAACAACGCAGTTACTTACATCAGTAAATGTATAAACATATCCATCTGGATTCACTACAGGGAAGATGTGCCATTCGAAGGTTTCTGCCAAAGCTCTTATTTCAGGATTAGTACTCGTCAGAAACTCTTTAATGATCCAAGTGACAGTAGCTGCTGAGATCCATTCTCTAGCATGAAGAGTACCTTCTATTACTCCAATTAATGGATTTTCTTTCCCTGGGTTATGATTTATGATGATTCCTTTGATATCTCTGTTTTCTACAGACTTACCCATAAGAACTGTTTTGGCAACGTTAGGATGGTTGGTTTGTAATTCGTCAAGCCATTTGTAAATACTGTCGAGGTTGTGGTAAACTGACCAAGAGTAGGATAAGTAAGAGTGGGGTGCTCTTGTTATGACTGGTTTTAGCTGATCGTCGATCGCTCTGAAAGAAAAGTCGAATAGTGTTAATGCCTATCTTTACTTTGCACGATGCAAGCTTAAATTGTAAGATCTTTTAAAGTATAATTCATTTATTCATCACTATATCAAGAAAATTAATTTTTTTGGTTATCACAAAATGTTACCTAAATCTTGATGCAATTCCTTCTAGTTTTAAATTATTAACCATTCAATACTTACTTTTGTACGTCGCCAATTACTACAGTTGCTTCAATGTTGCCAGTTTCTAAAATTTGCAGAAACTCTTCACGTTTTTCTGGACACACCATGACCTTGACGTCATGATTAACCTCAAAATTATCAGACCAGAATTCTCCAAGGCCACTTGCTTGAACTTCTCCTAGAATATTCACTTCACCATAATCTTGTGGTATAATCTTATATAATGTATAACCATCATATCTTTTCTTTACAGCATTAATTGTGGTTAAAACAACTAAAATAACTAACACATTTTTTAAATACATTTTGTATCGAAGCCAGACACGAAATGCGATTGTCTAATAATATTTCATGATAATTTTAAATTATCTCCGATAGTTACATTATTATCCGATTAGATAGCTGCCAATCATAATTTATTGCGCCTATTGATCATTTAAGATGGATATTATAATAGATATTTACATCACCATATTTTTTAGGCATTTAACCCTTTGAGCGCCATCGCGGTCACCGGTGACCGCGAACACTAGTTTTTCTAGTATGTCTACTGCGCGGCAGGCAACGACTATATTGTCGTTAAAAGTTTAGTCTATTTGCCAACCTATTCGTACAGTGGGCTAGTAATCAGTAGACATCAGTATAAAAAAATATACAAAGTCATATAATTAAAATAGACGTAAATAAGTACTTCTTGCACGTCAAATTACATAAAGACAGCCCTCAACGCCCGCCCGTCACCGCTTCCTAGTGCTGTAGCTGGGTAGAAGAAACGGCGCAACAAACTACCTAGCAGCACAATCTGTCTGTCAAAATTTAGATTAAATTACGGAAAATATAAAGATAGATAAATCAGATAGTTATCAGTGCTCGTTCCTTCTTTTTGTGAAAATATTCCTTTTTTGTGTAGTGGGGTAGTTGTAGGCTGGCATTATTATTCTCGTGCTTTCACACTGTAAAACAATTAAATTATGGAATAAATGTAGACAAAAAAGTTAAAGGATACCAATTCTGACTCCTATCCTAGATAATATTTCAATACTACAACACCCGACTGTGTTAACTTTACAAATAAAATTAACAATCAAATATAATGGTATTCCGCGTTATTCCCAAAATATGCAAAGCCTTTCACAAACAAAATTGCTAAAGCATCAGAATGCTTATTTCATCATGGAATTTCGAATTTAATTTTATAAACTATGAAATCGTACAAACAAAATAAAATACAAGATTGTTCGACAACAGTCCGTAGTACCTTTGCAAATTTATCTGTAGCATTTTCATGGTCTTTATTAGATGGTATTAAGGGTCAATTTTGTTTGATCTAAGTTGTTCCTTGGCACAGTCCGCCTTTACTTGGTGTAACTGTCTTCCTGTACAATTGCTTGTGGTACATCTGTAGTCGTTTGTAGGAACTTATGCACAATGGGAATTATTTTGGCATATTTATTCGTTTGTTTATTTGATATTTCAGGATCTTAGAAGTTCATGAAACGGAAAAAATACGTAAAATAGAAACTGTATTGAGTACAAGTTTAGAATTAGGTCACGTTTGTGTGAGATCTTTATTTTGGTTTACAGATATTTTCTCGTGTTAATCTTCTAACAAGCCTATACTTTAAATCTAAGAAAAAAACATAACAGTCTAAAATATTGCTAAATAGTTAAAATATGGCAAAGCAATATTATTTTTGTCAAATCGTAGGATAATGTGATACTGGATTACACTACCGCATTTTTTAAAATTTTGTCACTATCAGAAAATTAAAACACAGACACGATCAAATCACTTATATAATTTTAATATCTACTTTAACACTTCCACTATACCACTGATTTAATTTTAATATCTACTTTAACACTTCCATGGCAGTCGGGTAAAAAACATAAAAGTCCCAGTCATTAAACTGAATTAGAATCACAAGGAACCGTTTCAAGTAGTCAGGCAATTCGCAGAATACCAAAACCGAAATCCAGAATTCCAATTTCCATTGTATAAAGCGCCTTACACACTTGCTACAGTCGCTCCCTGGGTGGGTCAGAGCGGCACAATTATATTTATCGCCGCGTACCGCCGTGTCGTCGGTCCACGCATAAATCAGCTCACGTACGATGTCGATGAGACATGTCGTCGATCGCAAACTGCGACCAACTTGCAATGGGAACGGTCTTTTACATTTGCTATTTGAATTTCTGCATCTTATATTACTTTTGTATTGTTTGTATTATTTTTTGGTGGCTTGTTTGATGATGTTGGCAGATTAGTGTTTTATTTTGGGAGTGATGAAAATATTTGACAGCTGGAGCCTATGTAATTTTACAATGGGCTGTTGACTGAAGAAGCGATCTACTCTTAAAAAATAACCAGCACTCTGACCAACTTATTATAAATAGGAAATATAGTGACATAACTGCCTTTTTTCATCCTGATTACGAGTGTTCCGTCAGTTGCGGGTTAGAGCAGTGATATTTAAAATCAAAGGCCGTAATTAAGTGGCAAAACTCTTGACGTCATCTTCATTAATAATAGAATGATAAAATATGACTGTTAAGAGTTCATCATCATCATCATCATCAGCCAAAAGGCGTCCACTGTTGAACATAGGCCTCCCCGTTTAAGCGGGGGGGTTTGCCATAATCCCCACGCTTGGCAAGCGGCTTGGGGATCGCAGTATTGGTGGTGAAGTTACAGAAGACGCTGCTGCCCATCTTCTGAATTTTCCCTTAGTCGCCTCTTACGACACCCACGGGAGAAAAGGGGGTGGTCAATTCTAGGCCGGATACCACACGGCACACAGTGTTAAGAGTTACAAAGAAACAATTTGTAGCATTATAATGACAATCCCAAATATGTTTTATTCTGATTGATTTCTATTTGTATTGCCACTTGGGTCTGCCTCAGGTCTCATTACGTCATAGAATTTTTTCTTTACGATTTAACACTTGTCCGGGATGATCCTGCAACCTTGTGCATGCGAATCCGGTTCGTCAACCGCGACACTATTGAAATACTAAGACAAAATAGGTTAACAACAACACGTTAAGGTACGCCTTCGTTTAACACAAGCGTGATATATAACAGTCATAATATCTAAAATAACCTTAATAATTTTCTATTGCCTGCCGTTCTACATTATGATTCTCCCTTAAAGGGCTAGCCAGGAACGAAATAATTTACGATCAGAACAGTACCTCTTAATCAGTGTTTGGTTCATTGTTAACTCGCTCAGCACGGAATAATGGCGCTATTGTCTCTTAGTATCGCGATAAGTACGTGGCGTAAGGCATGAACGAATATTAAAGCTAGTTTAGTAAATCTTGGATTAAATAAGTGGGCTTCCCTTTATATGATGCAACCTGTTTCAAGAGAAAATTCGAGTTTTAAAAACGAACAGTTGAGATTCGGAATTACTCATTCAACAGCAAATTTTTACATAGAAGAAACAAACAATGATGATAATGATAGTTTAAAGCATGTTGATGATATAATTTCTACAACATTATTTCTAACAATTATTATCTTTCAATCGTAACAAAGCCACTACTTCAAATTCACAGTTTCAAATCTCTTTTAACTAGAAAACGTTTAGGTTCGTTCTTGGTTCTTTTATTTTTCATACGAAACAATAACGAATGGAACCATTTAACTTTGTGGAACCAAACTCGTGAACATTTGCCTCCAGGGCCCTTAACTGCAGTGGCCTGAATAAAATGCACTGAACCGCCTACATACTCAAATAGACCACTGCAGATTGAATTTGACAAAATGGTCTAAATTAATAGTCATCCCTGCAATTCACTAATTGAAATAATATACTTGACCAAGGTTCTTCAAATGCTCACAAAAAAGTCGTTCTTTAGATACGAGAACCAGACATTAGTTACCATTTGAATTAAATCGAGGAAAATTGTGTCATCAGAAAACTATTGAATATAAAGTTACGACAGTTATTTTGTTTTAAGAAACAAGAGTCAGAGTTCTTGGTACCATTTATCGGCAAGTCTTGAAATTAACAGTAGAGCTGAAGAAACAACGAAATATAAACCATTTTCGTAGATGTCCAAAAGCGTCACGAATCATACCCATTGTTTCAAAAATGAAAATTATCTTTTTATACAGCTGCTATCTTCTCTTTTCTTTTGCCTTCCAGTTCAAAAAGATCCCTTCTGAGCAATGTCGCTGTTCAAAAGAAGAAGAAAACCCTTCATCATCTTCTATCAACCTCAACCCGCTACCTCTTACTCTTTCGACCCCACAAGTTTCTATATCAAAGCTCCCTGTATCGAGCTTGTTCAAGTTGCACACGACGCTTTCAAATTGATTTCGTCCTGATAATGTTGCGGTGTCCGATTCGATACCCGCGATATGTATAAGGCTTAATTAATTTGTTTTGGAAAATATTAGCGTCCTTTCTTTAAGATTTAAGATGTTACATAATTTCGCCTTGATTTTGCTAAGGTACATAATTAAGTACTTATTTTTCGGAGATAGGGTACTTACTTAAAATATAATTGTGTCGAGACGAATCACAAAGCGATTACAAAGTATTTGCGAGTGAAATAGTGCCAAATTAGGAAATTGGGATTGAAATTGGCATATTTTAAAATTGAATTTTTGTATAAAATTACAGAGAAGTGTTTGATCACGTGCTTTAGTTCAGCTCATGCACAATTTAGACCACAAAAAATATTCTTCTTCTTTATTTCATGGTTAAACTTTTTTTGTCAACGGTATTCAGAAGACATTGCCCAAGCTTGAGTAAATGAATCAACGTCCTCAAATCCCTGTAATTACAATCTCGGCCAGAATAAAACACCTAAAAATAATATCATAAAAAATGATAGCTCATGAAAATGAAGCAGAAAATAATATTATACAGGGTTATAGAATATAGCGACGTGAAAAATGCTTTCTTTCATCCATTTACATTAATTATAATCTTAATCTTGAGTCCTTTCAAAGCTTGGCTCGGTCATAGTTTTTATATCCTTATATAATTAAAAATCCTATCCAGTTGAGCTTGAAGCTAAACTCCCCTACTATGTGCTTCTTAAATAATAAAATATACTATATTGTCGAAATCGAGATTGAGGCATTACGTGTTTGCAAGTTTCTTCATTTATCATACAAGGCGTCTTTAAAAGTAATATATCGATATAAAATTAACATTTACTTTTCACACCCAATTGTTTACCCCAAATTGGAAAGAAATCTAACCTTCTTTCAATCATTCTGTTTGCAGATTAAAGCGCTTAAAAATATAGACGAATTGGTCATCATGGTTGGCAGGTATTGTGTCTCCACTAGACGCATGCAAGCTCAAAGATTGACAATACAAACGGTTTTAGACTGCTATCATCCAACGTCTACCATAGCCAGGATGTCCATCCATCTTGTTCAACAACATCCAACAATTTGACAGATATATTCATCGAGATTGCAAAACTCGATCCAAAGCAGACCAGTAGTAAAGGGCGCAGGTGTGACGTTTTTAAAGATATTACGGAGGGCTTAGCTTCATTTTATGACGTCATTGTTAGCCGTAAACGTCATTACCGAGCCTCTTGGCTTAAGAACGCGGGATATTTAAAGAGAAGGCGAAAAATGAAACATTTATTTCAGTTTAGGGTTGTTTGAAGGCTTCATTTCAGTAACATTTGCATTTGTTAAATATGTTTTATTTTGGCACTCGTATAAGAAATTGTAATCTTCTCGTTGGTAGAACTTCATACAGAGACTATTATAGACATTTCAGTATCTTGAGATTAATTCATTGCATTCTGTTTCAATTGTAGTATACCTAATTGAAAAATAGTTTAATATAATATGCGTATAATAAACCTCATGAGACATCATACTTACTACATAGATACAAGTTTTTATATTAGTCAACCTATCAAAATAAATCCTAGCTTTAAAAAATGGTATTTATTTTCGAATGTATTAATCAACTTGGACCAATTGGGATTCTCTACCTCCTGGTTACTAAGGTATGCATGGTTTAAACATTCTGTTATCGGTTCACAATTGGAATGAGGATAGGAATCCAAAGTGGTATGCAGTTATAGGGAGCAGCAGCATTCCTTTAGAGATTCCTAGGGGAAACTGAATCGCTGCCTGGACGAGTCGCGTGGACCACATAGCAACACGTGACCACACCATTCTGCTGGTAATGAATATTTTATATAACAATGGATTTTCAGAATCGCCGCTGTCTTTGCTGTAGCGTTACTAAATTTAAAGGAATTTTCCGATATTATGCGGCATTTCCCAAAATCAGGAAATCTAGTTTAACAGCCTTTATTTTTCTACTTTACGTGAACCAAAATTGAAAAAAGTCATATTTTTTAAATTTAGAGACCAGTCTAGCCGTAAAAGACTCGCCGGGCAATCATGTGAATTTTGTTATTTGTAGATACAGCATAGTTATCTGTATAAGTTAAAGTATTTATTTGTTTTCCCTATGTTCCTGTTCCTGTTTTCCCTGTTTAGCATGTGACAGTAAAATTTAAAGTCAAATTTTGACATCATAACAAGTTCGAAGTCAATATTTTTGCATTAGTCCGAAATCGGCCTTTACCAACGCCAGCCAAAACAAACGACGGCTGTACAAACAGTATTTTGCTAGGCCTACAGCCCGCACCACTATAAAGCATAAGGGAAACCGCAAAAATACGTTCATTACATTCAGCAATTTAAAACTATACAGCGGCAGCATCATATTTCGTCGGACGCCATGCTATCAAAATTGTGCCGAAACAATGCATCCTATTTTTTGCTTGGCGCATATCGCTTTGTCCGAGATAGGAGTCCATACGGTACAGTACAAATAGAAAAAAAACATCTGAAGTTGACTAACCAGAATTGTGATTCGGGACGTCTCGTTTGTGTGTGTTATTGTCGGATATGGGTAGGCTGTGTTCGGAGGCTATCTGTCATGCTGTGAAGTTACACTAGAAGCTACAGAAGATGGGAATTTTAGGAAGGATATAGCTGGAAAAACTTTGGCCCAGTCTGAATGCCTTTTACAAAAGTCAAGATAGGTTCTTAATGTAGTTGTACAGTTAAGTCAAAAGAACCGAATGATTAAAATAAGATCCTACTAAGGCGTTCATATATTTTTCCAACTCACATGAGACCAAAGACAAAATTGTGTTCACGCTATAATCCAGCTAATAATTTTTTAAACAAAACTGCTGCACAGATAGTGCCGCCAACATATCAATTTTATAACATATCGATAAAATCAGTTTTTAAAAAACGAACAAGCCATTCGAACGGAGTGCACAGAGCGGCAACAAACAATAGGACGGACGCGCGTGATTTACGCTCTACACGGATATTGTTGAAATTCGCATCGATACAGCTTTTGTTTCGCCGTCTGCCTTCTTATCGCGTCTTAGGGATGGGGCTGTCGATACTTTAGTGTTTTTAAAGGCTTTCACTTTGATTTATTTTGTGCTTTACTTTTGTACTGCTAACAAGTGACATGTTTAAGTGGGGCTTTGTTATATTTATCTTTTTTTAAATTAAACCTTCACATTTCCGGCAGCATCTTCCGAGACTTGTGTTAAAAACCTATGTACTTTTTTATCATATATTTGATACCGGACTGCTAAAAAAAGATAATTAAAAAAATTGTCACAATCTGGTCATTTTTTACATTTGTGACAAACGGCATCTAATTGGAGCATTATAGCTTTGCAGTGGGCTGATAAAATGAAAAGGTGTAATATCGATCTATCTTATCGATACACCGATGATAATAATAATACTTCTATCCAAATAATTATCGATAACCGAACTTCCCTATCATAGGACAGTACACCCGCATCCGCGGTGCATCGTAAGAGCAAAATATTAAACGCATTCCTATGCTTATCGTACATCGATGTTTTAGTTCACATGGTTTATCTTGTTAGAATCTGACTATGTTAGGAACATGGAACGACGTGTATTCCAGTCTTCCCCATCGATAGGTGTATTGATTTAGTGTTCAGCTACTGTACTCAGTTTTAGAAGATAATAATCACACATTGTTGCTTCAAGATCTGTGCTAGAATGATGATTGACTGATAATAATAATTTCAGCCTATAACTGTTTCACCGCAAGAGAAAGGTCTCTTCTCTTATAAAGACGGACCGAGCATTAATCGCCTTACTGGCTCACTATGTTTTGGCAATTTCAGACAAAAAATCCAAGTTTCTTTACGATATTTTCCGTCACTGTCATTTTATTTTGAGTTTCGAAAAAATCGTCGACCCACATTAGGAATTTCTCCTGTATCTTGGATGCGTTTCACGAACATCAAATATCACAAACTCCCGGACTCGGGACAAACATCTGCACATCTGTTCGTACAATTTTTTTTCTGTGCGGGTACCGAACCCGCAGCCTGTAGCGCAGCAGTCCAATCGTCTAGCCACTGCGCCAATCAAGTCTGACTAAGCGACGGGTCAAATTTTCATGACTTGTCATGATACTAAATAGCCATAATAGTTGCATGATTTGCATTTGCCGATAACTGACACACACCGAGTGTCTTTGAAACGTATTCCCTCAGAAAACAAAAGATTTATTTAGAAACGTACCCACTGTAAATCCGTAGTTACTTCTTCAGATAATACCAGCATGATTTTTCACACATCGATGAAACAAATGAAATTCACCTTCCATCCGAAGCTGCCATTTTTACCGCAACATAATGAGTTGATAACGTTCGTACATAAATTGAAACGGACTGTTAACGATCGATTGGTGAAACTGCTGGTTGCTTTCATAAGGGTAGTGACATATAGGCTCTAGCAGAACCAAAATACAATTATTTTCTTAAAGTTAATGAAGTATCATCCTGCGCATATGACAGGAGAACGTTGTGATGCCAAAAATACTTTTATCAAAGATCGTAAAAAGAGTATTTTTGCTAGTGTTGAAATATATCATGTATAAACACAAAAATAACATAAATTTAATAATTCTAAAGACATTAATTTTATAAAACATAACATCATCACGCCTGTATTCCCCGAAGGGGTGGGTAGAGGTGTACATATAGTACACCCACATTTCGCCAGTTATGTTGTAAGTCCCAATGTAATAGGGGGCGAGCCTATTGCCATCAACCGGGCACAAATCCAGACTCCTTGCTGCTGCTGAGAATTACCTAATGGAAAACTCAGTAACACTTTGCCCGACCCGGGATTTGAACCCAGGACCTCTTGCTCAGCAGTCGCGCTTAACGACCACTAGATCAACGAGGCAGTCATAAAACAAAGTTATATGAATATTACTCACAATCAACACGTGTTCGTGTGCAGAAAGCCGATATTATTTGTCTTTAATTTATTATCTGCAATGTTCCCGCGTGTTAACGTTACCCCAATAGTATGATTAATGGAACAATACTTATCCAATTACGGCAATTTATGAATTGTGCGTGTGCGTCTGTGGGTTGGGTATTTTATATCGACTTAAACTGTAAACTGTAATTTTGAAATATCATTGTTTCAATCGTTTTCGGATTCCTAGGATAAATATCATAAGTATATTTGGACAAAATCGGATAACGTAGTAAATATAGGTACTACTTTTTTTCATTTTAAAGTACCGTAAAGACGAAATTGATTTGAACCCCTTCCACTTATTTATTCCGAGTGTGTTTTTTATTTATGTAAAATATTTCTCGATGAATTAATTTTTAATTCATAAACCACAGAACACTGAAGGGGCACTTTAAATAATCTTAAATTTCTAGCCTAAACCAAACCCATACAAACTTTGTTGACACTACATTTTCCAGAACCATACTATAAGGATGATTATTTTTAACCCTAGTAAAAGCGTGTATTTTTTCTCCAGTGAGGACAGATACACACTTACGGGCAATATTTACTGAAACGGACAGCACCGCATTAAATTTCCTGTGATGACATAACTCGGTACAAGACTAGAGCAACAAAGATATGCTTAGACAAAAAAACAAATGAGGAAGCGATGGGCAAGTCGATGGTGTATATGGTGGTGCTGATCGAACCTGGATGGGTAGTTCTGTGGGTTTCCCAGGTTCTGTGCCTACAGAACCTGGGAAACCCACAGAACTACACTGAAGCTAGTGAACTTTGAACTGTAGTAATTGTTTGGTTATCAGAAAATGCTTTGCTTTTCAATAATTAATATATTTTCAAAATAATATCCAGTGATATTTTTGAACCGGAAGCCGTTGGTTTGGCATGACTCCCACCAGGTGGAGCGACGATATCGACAGAGTTGCTGCAACCGGTGGATGCAAATGGCAAGTTGTCGTTCATTGTGGCGTTCTAAGGGGGAGGGCTTTGTTGAACAATAGACGTCTTCCAGCTGATGATGATATTTTGGATGTTAGTAGTCCAATTCCTCGTTACTAAAATAGTTTTTCATGATGACCAAAAAACTAAGTTTCTAGGAAATTAATCGGCCAAATTTTGGAGAACTTGAGTAGTGGACCGTTTCTTTTTCCAAAATCGAATGTATTATTTTTGAAATCTATCTTTCCAATAGTTTATTTTCGCAATTGCATTTTTGCTTTTTTTGTACATCCGCGGTTTTGAATATTTGTTAGTTAAGCGATATTGGACTATCAACGATGATATGTTATTGAAAAAGACATATTGGTTTAAATCTGCAACCTTTTAATATGATTGCAATACATAAATCTTAAAACCACGACTCTTTAAAGAAATATTCTTCAAATTTTGTACCACTCTATAACCCCCCGTCTGCCTTGTCGACTAGCGAAAGCCTAGCAGACACCATAATCTAATTTATTTCAAGCTTAATAGTGATGCACTTAGCGTAAGTAAAGATAGTACGTGTGTCGATCACAATTCGTGTCAATTCATTTTATGACGCGGTATTTTTTATGTTATTATGTTGACAAATTGTAGTGCAGCTAAGGGTTGGAATATTGTTCAGCGTGTAAGAATTGACAGGTTAAAGTGTATTAAAGTATAGTAAACAGTTTAAGCATGGTAAGTTACATAAATAAGGTGTGATAAGTGAGGAAAGATAAAGGAAGTAAGTAAAATTAAGGTTTGCTGTAATTAAACTCAATTTTAAGTTATGGTGGCTTCAATTTGTTTTTTAAATAAACGTATCCGGTATCGTGGGTGCATTTAACAAACATGAAATATCACATACACCTACACTCAGACTCGGGACAAACATCTGCGGATCGCACAAATTTTTGTCCCGTGCGGGAATCGAACCCGTAACCCTTAGCGCAGCATTCCAATCACTTAGCCACCGCGCCATTCGGATCGTCGTTACAAGAAAAATATGAAAGATTAATTAAATGAAAGAAAAGAAATCGCTACAAGTAAGTGAAAAGAACACACACATTGTGGGCTTGAGTTCAAACCCGGGCAAATTACAAAAAGCCTAATATAAAAAGAATATTCTATTCGATATAAAATCTAGCCTACTGTGACTGTGACGTCATATAGATAGCAACTGTCCATTATAACCGGAAAGTAAAACTGTACAGCGGAAATTAAAATGTGTGTACTGATGGCGGACATAGACAATATTATAGTTATTGAAAATACCGTGACAACTACAAAATAGACCTTGGATCCACACAAGTGGCAAAACTGAACGAATGGACATCGAATACAAATAATGATAAAAATATGTAGATGACATAATGTTGGTCAGGTGGTCACTAAACGTAACTGCTGAGCACGAGGTCCTGGGTCCGAATTCCGGGTCGGGCAAAGTGATAGTGGGATTTTCCATTAGGTAATCTTCAGTAGCAGCACGGAGTCTGGCTTTGTGCCCGGTTGATGGCAATAGGCTGGCTCCCTATTACATTAGGAACTATAAAAAAAAGATCCCGACGAATTGAGAACCTCCTCCTTTTTTTGAAGCCGGTTAAAAATAACTGGCGAACTGTGGGTGTACTAGGTACACCTATGCCTACCTCTTCGGGGAATATCTACTGTTTAAATTTGATCTATGACATACGTCAATCCCATGAATTTTTCATTCTATTCGTCTAACATTTTGCCACTAGTCTAGGGCCCCTTTTTTACTTAAGAAGTATGTCCTTGTCGACTATAGGCTCGTCGCCTATAACATGGGACCTATTGCGCGATAAAGAGCAAAACTGCCTATTCCCTGAAGAGGTGTTCCCATGGTGTACATGTAGCCAGTTATGGCATAGGTCCCAACGTAATAGGGGGTGAGCCTATCGCCATCAACTGGGCACAAGTCAAAACTCCGTGCTGCTACTGAGAACCACCTAATAAAAAAACCTGATCAACTTGGAACTAACGATCTGAAATTACCTACCCAAAGAATACACAGAAAGTTAGCGTAGTGACCAATGCCATTACCCATCTCTGTATGTAGATATTTTCCCCGCAGAGAAGTCTACAGCTCACCGTTACAGGCTGGTATTATAGGCAATGCCGGAGGCGCGGATATAAATCCCACCATATTCCCGTGTCACCGGTAAAGGAAGGAACAACGCTGTGGTTGGAGTCTAAAAAACCGCCGTAGAAATCCGTATCAATGAATATTTTCCAACGTACATAATCGTATGTTATTTATGTAGGTACGGCACTGATAGCCGAGTGGTATGACCGTTGGACTGCCAAGACAAAGGTTTGCAAGATCAAACCCCGACACGCACCAATGCATTTTTGAATTCATGTGCGTAATATAAATTAGTTAACAGATGCTAAAAACGGTGAAGGAAAACATCGTGACGAAGCGGCACACCTGAGAGATTTTTCAGCGGTGTGTAAAGCCATGTCAGAGCCCTCATCATAATCAACATCAGCCGGAAGACGTCCAGTGCTGGACAAAGGCTTGGCCCTTAGAACGCCACAATGAACGACAGTCTACAGGCGGTTGAAATTCTGACACCAGTTTATTCATCAACCATACGATAAGAAGAAGAATTGATGTAGGTATAAATAATCAAGAATTGTATGTATATAGAGAAGGTCTAGAACTCTAGAAGAGTCGGGTTTTGTACCACATGATTGTGGTATAGATAGCACAGTTAATTTGTTTATTGACACCTATTCCTCCAGGTGTAATTATTTGCATCAGTAATTCTGGGCTCTTGACTTTTTACTAAGCTTATGGGGTCCTTAAGCCACGCAAAATATAATTTAAATTAAACAACCAACTGAACGAATCCATTAAAGTTCACCGGAATTCAATGAAACTGTACACACACATAAAACAAAGTCAACTGGACTATCGCAACATCTTGAAATCGCATCACTGACCTATTTTCGTTCAAAATTGAGTTCTAAAATTCAAAATGCAACCGTCGACCGGAAATGAATCCGTTGGCGGGAGTCTGTCGTGATACGGATCTGATGGAGCCGAGCGTCCAACATCCGGTCGGTTCCCGCCTTTATGGCTTCCAATTTCGAATCCGACGTTTGACGGTTAGACCGAATCTTTTTTTAAATTATGTGGCCGTTGGGATCTGTTTAGATTTTTGGAAATCGAATTTGCTTTTGTTTTGAAAGAAGATTTATTTTAGATAGCCAGCATAAGCAATATGGCCGCCTTTTTACCAACTATTTAAATGATAATGTAAATAAGTTAAATGTTATTTGTTAATATGGTGTACAATAAAGCATATTCTATCTATCTATCTACCTATAATAAAAACAACAACCCATGTCTTAAAAATAGCTATCTAGTACCTATCTATTCCTTTTAAATCAATTCACTTCCCTATCTAATGATTCACAAGTGATACTCGGCTGTTCAACTACTATAGCAGCTTTGTGATGCAGAAACGCTTAGTTAAGTAGGTTGTAATAAAACGGATGACTCTTTCGATAAAAGTTTCTCGGTCAGTTTTTCTCATAAGCACAGTTATATGAAATGCAGTAAAGTGAACGGATATCAATAAAAACAATGAGTAGACGGACGCAAACAAAAAACTAAATAACCTAACAATCACACATCAAAACGCAAAGAAATCTCAAAACGTACAGTCGTCCACAAACACAACCCGCGGAGATTTAACGCCGGCAGTTAGATACCTATCAGCGGAATCTATTGCTGGGCGAAGTGTATGAACGCGCGACGTAAAACGATATATGTGTAGACTATATCGAGCGATATTTATGAGTCCGACTGTACTACCTCATTTGTTTTCAGCGTCGAATGCGCGGAAAATTTGTGTGGGAATGTTCGATGGTATGTATTTTTCCATAACATGACCTTGGGGGCGAAAACATGTTATTTTATTAGCAATTTTTCATCTTGTGGAAATTGGGCGAGTTATCGTTCATGTCAGATTATTAGGTTTTATAGCCTTCGCCGTTGCTTTTCACAGTAATGGCAAGGTTATAATACGTATTGCAGGTAGTTGAGTTATTTTCCTATTTGTTTCAATGAGTTTCAGTATTTTAATTGTCCACATATAGTACACTCACATTCCGCCAGTTATGTTATAAATCCCAATGTATGAATGGACGAACCTATTGCTAATAAACCGGGTACAAATATAGACTCCGTGCTGGGAATTACCTAATCTTCTTCTTATCGTATGGTTGATGAACAACCTGGTGTCAGAGTTTAAACCGCCTGTAGGCCTCTGACATGGCTTTACATACCGTCGAAAAATCTCTCAGGTGTGCCGGTTTCCTCACGATGTTTTCCTTCACTGTTTTTAGCAACTGATAACTAATTTATAATACGCACATGAATTCGAAAAGACATTGGTGCGTGCCGGGGTTTGAACTTGCGACCCTTGACTTGGCAGTCCAACGGTCTTACCACTCGGCTATTACCCAATGGAAAAACCTAATAACATTTTGCCCGACCCAGGATTCGAACCCAGGAGCTCAGGCTCAGCAGTCACGCTTCACAAGCTCACTATATATTTCTAACTATATTTAACGTAGTATAAACAGCTGTATATCTTGTCAAGTTCGCTCTTGTTTATTCCTTCGATTGCGATAAGGCCTTTCCCCATACAACACATGAAATAGGCCATCCTGTAATAAAACATCAGTACCTAAACAGAGCATTTTGCAAAACTAGTAAACAATGTAGAAACTCTAAATTGATAAAGGACATTTGAAAAATGATGGACACGAGCAGGACTTGACCTTCGCCGTACCGTGGCGCTGCTCTTACCAACTGAACCATCGTGTCCCTGCTCGCACCCATCGAATTTCAAGTTCCCTTTTATTATTTACGTCTTAAGGGTGACGTCAGGTATTATCTGTTGGAATCTACGATTACCAACTCAGTGTTAAGAAACTTTTTTTTTTAAGTAACAGAACCAACTTTATTTGTAGTGAGACAAAAAAAAATCGTGGCCCCGTACTACGTGTTTCTCCTGTATTGTGGGTGCGTTGCACATACATGAAATATCACATACATGAACAGTGAACAATGATTCAGGACAAACATTTGCGTATCACACAATTTTTTGACCCTTGCGGGAATCAAACCCTTAGCGCAGTAGTCCAATAATTAGCCACTGCGCCAATCAGCTCGTCATTCATTCATATGCAGTCTCGAAATATTTTCTGACTTAAAAAAAAAACGTCGCACCACACTATAAATTCTACCTGTGTCGTGAATGCCTTTGTCCAACAGTGGACTTTTCCGGCTGATGATGATGATGATGAAACACCCAGACTCAGGACAAACATCGGTTCACACAAAGTTTTGTCCCGTGCGGGAATCGGACCCGCAATCCTTAGCGCAGCAATCGCTTAGCCTCTGCACCAGTCAGATCGCTCTACCGAGGGTCCTCTATTTGTTCCATTCCATCCTCTACTTATCTCTGAAGACCTTATTAAAATCTCCACAATATCGACACAAGAGAAAAATCAAAATCGGGTTATTAGATACAACGAAAATATCGCTAAATGTAGTCAGTTCTAGTACAATTCTAACTCTGGAAAACTAAAAAAAACGATAACTCTTCGCCAAAATATCGCTTCCTGTTCGTATAAAACATATAGTCAAGTAATTACACACTCATTTTGTAAGTCGTATAAAATACAATTCCAACTCTAGCCTCTTCAAGTCCTATCAAAATAAACCTTATCAACTTTCACACTCAACGTAAACGCGCGCGTAAACGTAACAGGCAAGATTACGGGTTACGATGGTTTACGCCGGCCTCCTTGGTTTACGGGCGGAGTGGAAAGCGTAATGCGTCATAATTTCCATGCGTAATATAACGAACGGCTGAATGAAGTGTGATATAGACGTCAGACGTAAAAATAATTATTATAAACATTTAATACGTAATAAAATTTACGCTTGTTAGCCCTGATAAGATAGGCAGACAGTCTTCGGCTTTATCAGGAGTTTATAACACACTACTTTACCAATCGATGCTTCTTCTTATCAAATGGTTGATGAACAACCTGGTGGAGGACCAAAAAACAAAATTAAAACCGCGATAAAATCCGTAAAAATAGTTTTATTTCAACCTGGTGTCTGAGTTTAAACCGCCTGTGGGCCTCTGACATGGCTTTACACACCATTGAAAAATCTCTCAGGTGTGCCGGTTTCATCTTGATGTTTTCCTTCACCGTTTTTAGCAACTGATAACTAATTTATAATAGGCACATGGATTTGAAAAGACATTGGTGCGTGCCAGGGTTTGAACTTGCGACCTTCGACTTGGCAGTCCAACGGTCATACCACTGGGCAATCGATGCTGACCGAATGGAGATGATACACTTACTATTAGTTGGGCACACGGTGCTTAGTATAATTAAAAATATTTTTATAGTATAGTTATAACTGTTATTTAATCACATGACAGCCAAATAATATTCTTCTATCTAACAAAACAATCGGGCGTGAATTATAATACTCATAAATTTATCTATCAAATCTAAGTCACTCATGCGCACATCTACATATTTAACTGCCAGCGTCCGCGTCGAATACATTGTTATAGCAGCAACAGCGTTCTTAATTCAAACTGACATCGATCAGAGGCGCAGGAGTTGGATCGTGAGCAATAAGTTTACAGTTCGTGTGAGGTTTTCAAACGATACAAGATACATTTGTTCAGTTTTTTTATGGGATTAATGTCGAATCTTATCGACGTGCGCAATAACCACCCTTTAGGTATATTTTTTTAGTAGTAAAATATATAATGTTTTATGTTTTTGTATCATGGTTTTGGCATCATAATGTACTCATAAAATATTGACATGACAATGTTAATAATAATACAATGTACTAACTGCACCCTGCGGTTTTACAAGCTACATTTTTTCGGAACAAAAAGTAGCCCATAATATGTTTATCCAGGGTGTCAGCTACCTCCATACCAAAGTTTATCAAAATTGGTCCAGCCGTTTTAGCGTGAAGCGATAGCAAACATACAAACGCAAACACTCACAAACTTTCGTCTTATTTTTTCTTTTATAAGTGTGATTTTTGATACATTTTAAGTAGAAATCCTAACATTTTGTGTATTTTATTCGGTAAAAAATTCTTAAATTTATTTTTTTGCAAAAATGTATTTTGTCCCACATAATGCCTTGAGAAAAGGTTATCTGACAAACATCTTGTATATGTATAAACCAAGATATAAAAACAATAAATAACAACAAAGTAACTATCTCCACCCAACTCATTTAAACCCTCAAACACTTCGCAGACTCTCAACTTAGTTATGGTCATAGAGACCGGACTCGTTAAAACTTAGTTTATGGGTACCGCTTGTAAACTTCACTGTACATTATTCAGACAAACAAGATGGTGTTTGATAAACATAGCTTGATATACTCGGGAAGTTACCGATATAAACGAATTACTGGAGATTCGCGAGTTTAAGTTTGGAAGTGGTACGACGTAAAAAGGTGTATCTTGTGAATTTGTTGCTAGAGTATTATTGGTACTTTAAATTATAATATCATGTATAGTGGTAATAAAATGACAAACAGAATAAGTCAAAATATTTTTTGCTTAATTAGGTAATTGCCACAGTTAAAAAAAGGTAATTGATCTAGTTATCTAATAAGTATTTTTCGGTTTGAGGCCAAGTCAGGACTTTATGGTGCCTTATATAGACAAAAAAAACTAAATACATTATTGAAGTAAGTACGAAAGATATTTAAAATTAAAGTTTGAATCATGAAAAATCCTTGAATTGGCTGATACAAACCTAATTGATACCAAAAAGTTTTTAATTTACAATTCGTTCAAGCAATAACATTGTCCTTTACCTTGGTAATATTGTAGCCATGTGTTTAGAACGACTTAAAATGTATATTGTCTAAAGTGTTACCGCCAGATACACTGCAGATCACACATTTGTAAAATGTTGGATCACGTAGGTACCTACTGTTTTAGGTTCACGTACGATAGTGCTGGGAATTTGTCGATAAAAATAAAATTTGACTGTCCGAGAGAAGAATTAAGAATACATGTTTCTTTCACTAGGAGATTGAGGGCAGAATCCTTATGAATGGCATAGGCCACAAATTGCATGAAAGCCAGGCCCCTCTCTTCCACTGGGCACTCTGGGAAACTGCTCAAGGCCCCGTGATCGATGCGGGCCCCCTAGTTCTCAGACCACCAACCTATTACCGATGTTTATTCGACGAATCAATGTGATTGTACAGTCAAAAGCAAAAAAAAGGGGAAAATTATAATTTTTTAATGTGTGTAAAGCCGCCAGAAGGTTAAAGACGGCCGTGATGGAAATCCCATGTAGTACTCACTTTTAAACTGTCGCGTTGCATGATGGTAATTAAACTACAACACGGAAATTAACGATTAAATTAACACATTTTTTTATCTAAATTGATAAAGGAAATTGATAAAGGAAATTTGAAAAATGATGGACACGAGCGGGATTCGAACCCGCGACCTTCGCCGATCCGTGGCGCTGCTCTAACCAACTGAGCAACCGTGTCAGCTCAGTTGGTTAGAGCAGCGCCACGGATCGGCGAAGGTCGCGGGTTCGAATCCCGCTCGTGTCCATCATTTTTCAAATTTCCTTTATCAATTTAGATTCAAGCTTAGCATGGGCAACATGCTAAAATGGCTCCAAAAGTCACATTTTTTTATTTTTGGCTTGAAATTTCGACCGAGTTGTAGTTTAATTAATCCCATTTAGGTAACGGCTCTATGCCGAAGTCTTGATTCTCATATGGGGTCCCATAATCTGCGCTCTTGCTTTGTTAATTTAAGGTCAGAAATACAAATAGTCTTTATTGTGGTACGTAGGTAATTCACAAGATGTTACATGCATGGCGTGGATAGACATTAATTTAAAAGAGTTTTGCAGTTTCTTGCCGGATCTACTCCATAGAAATGACAATTTAGAACCGTGAGCTAGCATCTTGATTTTTGACGATTCATAAGCGCCAGTAATAGGTTTATAAGGAATGAATTTTAAATTTGAATTTAGTCACACTAAAAGTTTAAAAAGGAAGTTAGTCCTAGAGTTAAATACAAGAGACAGATTCCGTAATAAAAACAACATTTTCAACAAATTCAATTAACTTACAGTAGAATTAACAAACCTCTCCAATTGATGTACAAATAATGACAAAGCAGTAATACTCTAAACTTCATCTAATTTCCCCTGAGCTGGCTGATACGTTATGACGTCATAAAACATAATGAATTATACCCAACGACGGTTAATGGCACTCTGCATTCATATTGCGAATGAATTTGTAAAATGTTACATATCTAAATTATGCTCTTCCTACATTGTGTGTAATTGGTTGTTTTTAATGTAGTATTTTTTTTCTGGTTTTAAATTTAATTTACTTACTTTTTACATTTCACAAAAAAAGCACAGACAGTTGGTTGATATCGTTTGAAGTTGTAATTAACAGTTTAACAAGTATTATTTTTAACTGTGTAATTATCTGACTTTAACCACCGAACTCAGAGTTATTAAATGATTACTTAAACTATCACTACGTAAAGGTTTCCTTTGTGAAATCTTTACTTAGTGTCCGTTTAAGTAATCATTAATGTCTCTGAGTACGGCGGTTAGTGCCATTTTCGCATGTTGCCCATGCTAAGCTTGAATCTAAATTGACAAAGGAAATTTGAAAAATAATTTGTGTAATTATCTTTAACATTTTAATGGTGTTGAGGACCTCCTCAACTACATTCTATTTGAATGTAATTGAGGTGTCAAGTTAATTACCAGTGAAGTGGTTCCTAATCAATAGACATTTATCGGACTTTAGTTTTAGAAATTAATATGACACACTTGATTTGCTTAAATCCCACTGAATTGCACTTCTCACAAATCTATTGACATTCTTAAGACGAAGAAGCAAAGAGGAAACTTGAAATTTGATCACTGCGAGCAGCTACACAGTCACACAGTTGCTGATTTGGAAGAGCTGCGACAAAGAATGGCGAAGGTAGCGGGTTCGGAATTCTCTCGTGTCCATAATTTTTAAAATTTTCTTGAATCTATCGACTTGAAATATATTTTAAATCATCGATATCGATAGAACTTTCTACAGCACATCCCTAAATACATTTACAACACGTCTTGCTAACACACATGTGCCACAAATTGTTCGCAAAACATTCCCAAATTTGATGCCATTTACATAACCTTATATACTATATATCTAATGCAGAGCAGTTTTACTTTCTAATGTTCAAACGTAATTTGAGTTATTTGCTTTGTCGAATGATTTAGGTAATAAGAAGTTTTTATCTATAAGTAGGTATTGTGAGGTCTTTGAATCCCACGACTGTCTTTTTTGAGCTGATGCTGAAGTTTAGTTAGTTGCTTTCTTTGCGTGTATTCAACAAGATCATAATGATCATGACTGACTTTCCAGGTGCCGCCAGACGTACAATATTAAGTACTGCCTCCACGAAAGGCACCTGCCAGTCATAACAAGATTCGGAATAAAGGATTTCACTATAACAAATTTTTGAAATTTTTGAAATTCTGGATTTTCTGTAGAAACACAGAGCGGGAATTCAGCGATGTAGACTTATGACTGCACAGAGACTGGAAAGCCGTCGGCCCCGCGCCTTACCTATCTGGTAGTATAGAATCACCGTTACAGTTACCACCAGACTATTATAAACCAGAAAATACTATTAGCATTTCAGAAAAAAACTAAAACAATACTTAATTGAAAAATGCTACTACTCTGTCAAAGAATATCTAGAGAGTAAATAATAAAATTAAAAAAATACATAAAACAAATAAATATATAACTAACTACTCAAACATACATAAACTACAATAATAACACACAACCAACTACAAATTACTTAACTTTATTAAACTTATTATAACCTAATATATATAAATATACACATATACATTTCATAATCTATACAACAGTATAGATTATCTCGAAATGTAGAATAATTACTACCTATAGATTAAAATTATTTTAAGTTTACTACTGTGATATTGCTATGCCTGCAAAAGGCACTAAGTTATAAGTTCCATAAATTATATTATTATAAGACCTAATGTAACACTTAGTAAGCAATAAATATTTGAATTTGAAAACTATAAATACGTAGGTATGTGGAGATTCACTTGTTGTACTCTTGTATGATAATAATAATAATAATCATTATATTTTAAGTTTTTTTTTTGTTTTAAAAAACGTCGCCCCACACTAGGAAGTTATCCTGTATCGTGGATTCGTTTTACAAACATGAAATATCACATACACAAACACCAAGACTCGGGACAAACATCTGCGAGGTTTGAACTGGCGTCCTTCGACTTGGCAGTCTAACGATCATACTACTCTGAATGCCGAGCGGTATGACCGGTGGGCTGCCAAGTCAAAGGTCGCAAGTTCAAACACCGGCACGCACCAATGACTTTTCGAATTCATGTGCGTATTATAAATTAGTTATCAGTTGCTAAAACAGTGAAGGAAAACATCGTGAGGAAACTGGCACACCTGACAGATTTTTCAACGGCGTGTAAAGCCATGTCAGAGGCCTACAGGCAGTTTAAACTCTGACACCAGGTTGTTCATCTACCATACGATAAGAAGAACTACTCGCCTCAGTGCTCAATTTTATGATATGCTAATAATTTTAAATGCAGATCAAAATCACATTTCTGTTCTTTTAAAAATGCTTGTACAAAAAGTCATATACATACAATCACGAGAGACTACACCGTCGTACGTTATATGCTCGCTCACATTTAGCTCTGTGACGTCACACACATAGAACATGACGTATCCTAAAACGAAAGTCACTTCACCCCTGTCAAATTTGACGGCCTGTTTATTGACAGACGGATTGACGGTCTGCGGGTGACATAAAAACAGTGCGCATTAAATATGAACAGTTCTAATTCACTCGTACCTTTTGCTAGATATTTCTTTTTAGAAAGAAAGAAAGAAAAAGCATTTATTCGCGGTAACAAAAGAACGAAGTAGGAGAAAAAATATGCGTCACAAGCACACGAAAGGTCCCTCGCTCAGCATATGCAGCAACCCTATGCGAGACAGTGTCGCGGCGCTGATTTTCAGCGATGACCGACACGAACATGTTGACGTCAATTTTTCTTTTTAAAGATTGATGTTGGATATATGGATTTTCAAACTTATAAGTGTTAACTGTAGACATGATTTCCTACGGCTTTGGTAGGTAAAGAATCACTTTAAATTGATATTTTATGGTGGTGTTGTAAAGAAACATCGTATGCACGTTATTGATTCCACAGGATTTTAATTCAGACATATTTTATCTTTGACTTTTTATGACATATTCTGTATACCTGTCTCAGTTCTTTCAGGGCACAACAGCCCCCTTACCATGAACTTATAAACCAGGACATTTTCCGTTGTTGAAGCGAGACGCCGCTACGTAGAGTAGTGCGGCGTCTCGCTTCCACAACGGAAAATGCCCAGCTTTAAGAGTTCTTGGTAAGGGTTCTGATTATTAATTTTGTCCGATAACTTGCAATAGCCTCTCTAACCTCAAAAAATATAGGACATATGCAATCTATCAAAATGAAATTTTGTAATTGACATATGCAATCTATCAAAATGAAATTTTGTAATTGACTTTCGCATTCCCATAAAGATAATACCATAACATAACCTCACGCCTGTATTCCCCGAAGGAGTAGGCAGAGGTACACATATAGTACCTAGGTATACTTAGATTTCTCCAGTTATGTTATAGGTCCCAATGTAATAGGGGGCGAGTCTATTGTCATCTACTAGGCACAAATCAAGATTCCGTGCTGCTACTAAGAATTACCTGTTGGAAAAACCCAATAACACTTAGCCCGACACGGGATTCCAAATTTCGAACACAGGACCTCATGCTTAGCCGTCGCGCTTAACGACCTCTAAACTAACGAGGCAGTCCAAACTAAATACCGATGAATACAACTAACAAAAAACAGTAAAATCTAAATTAAATGTTGAAAAAATCACCCGTCTGCAATACTAAACGCCTGAATCACGATAAAGTGCAAACTTAAATATTCATAACGGCAAATATGGAAAAATCTTTCTGGAACATTCTACGTTGAATGGAACAAGCTAGATTCCGAGTTATTTATGAGCTGTATAGTGTATAGCTCGTACATAGAAATGGATATAATTCTATTTAAGAGAAAATTGTGTAGTTGAAAAGGAAGTGCTATGGTCGGTTACGCATTGTTCTTACTTGTTCAATATAGGAATTTAAATTAGTATAGGTATATACAAATCTACACTATTAAGTATATAACTATAGTATCTAAATGATTGTTTTATCTGTACAAATATTATAAAGCTGAAGAGTTTGTTTGTTTGTTTGCTTAAACGCGTTAATCTCAGGAACTACTGGTTCGATTAGAAAAATTATTTCAGTGTTAAATAGTCCATTTATCGAGGATCGCTATAGGCTATAAAATATTCGAAACCTACGCGGGCAAATTCGCAGGCGGAAGCTAGTATTAATATTATAAAGCTGAAGAGTTAGTTTGTTTGGTTGGTTGAACGCGCTAATCTCAAGAACTACGGGTTCGAATTGAAAAAAAATAATTGTGTTTGATAGTCCATTTATCGAAGAAGGCTATAACCTATGAAAATATCGAAATCCACGCGTGTGGTTGGTTCTTACTATTCATCATCATCATCAGCCGGAAGACTTCCACTGTTGAACAAAGGCCTCCCCCTTAGGGGGGGGGGGGTTGCCATAATCCCCACGCTTGGCAAGCGGCTTGGGGATCGCAGTGTTGGTGGTCAAGTTACAGAAGACGCTCCTGCCCACCTTCTGGATTCTCTCTTAGTCGCCTCTTACGACACCCACGGGAGGAAAGGGGGTGGTCAATTCTAGGCCGGGTACCACACGGCTCTGTCAATCTACAATCTGTCTTACTATTAAAAATTGAATAATACAATGATACGTGTTTGGATGTTTGTTACTCAATTTTGCCATAACGGCTTAACGGATTTAGATGGAATTTGGCACATAGATAGTTTGTAACCTGTATTAATACATAGGGTTTGCTTTATACCGAAAAAATAGGACGAAGTCGCGGGAAAATACTAAGTATTGAAACTGCAAAGAAAAATTTCGTAATTGTACCATTTTTACTATCCCAACTTCAATATGGCGAACAAATATTATATAGCTATCGTTATTAAAAATTCTGTTTCTAGTTCAAAGCTAAGTCAATCTTTTGAAGGCAAAGGAATGTTCGAAGCCACTTACTATCTTTGTGAAACTCGTTACAATAAAGAATATAATAAAAAGGAACACCCGTAGTATTAAATAATATATTATATTGTATATAGGTAATAGCTCAACTTTCATATATTACGGAACTTGTATTATGTTAGGTACAGTCAGCGTCATAAGTAGCTGAACATTACATTTTTTTAACATACCATCAATTAAAAAACGCCTTCTATAGTCCTTCTATAGTAAAAAGTCTTAAATATTCTCAGATCATCATTTGGACGTTTCTATAATTTGAAGCAATAACTTGAATTGACGTTTGTTTCTTTAAATTATTTGACAAAAGGTTTCTTAACATGTTAAGCTATTTATGATGATGACTGTTCTTAGGGTCATAGCACATATATCAACTCAGATAGGGAACGTAACCGTATTGCCTAACGCCTAGCCATCAAACAGGCGTTAACCTTACGTAAGCACGTGACCCATAGATTTTGAACACAAAGTAGTTCCTACTATAGATTGGCTGTGCGAAACAGAAAGACACGTTTGATAGACCGTTTCCCGATAGCAGCGCCGTGCCGTTACCCGGTGGCCGGTGCCGTACCGTAGACATGTTTCCACGCCCTATTTACACGACTGCCCAAAAAAAGGAGTGTTATGTTTTCAGGGTTCATGTATGTATGCATGTATGTTAGTTTCATTATTCCACCATAACTTCTGAATGCCGGAACCGATTTTGATGTTTGGAGTGTCGTTAGAATCCTTACACCATCGCGAATAATATAGGCTATTAAAAAGATAATTAAAATGTGTCTGGGTACCTCTTAGATAAGGCAGCGTTCCACAGAACGGTCCCCCAACTGCGATGGAACTAGTTTTTTTATTTTTTAGTTCGTTTTTTGACATGGCATTTATATTTTTTTAATTTTTTGGCTACGTATTCAAATCTTGGCCCTCATGACACCTACCTCCCGAACTACCTTCAAAACGTGACCCAAAGTCTATGAATAAACAACAAAAGCAGTAACAACAGTTATATTTCGAAACATTTTAATTAAGTTACGAGCAAGATATCGGATACGTCAGTTTCGTGAGTTACGAGTAAGATTTGGGCGTATCTCCTGGAGGCGAAATGCGTGTTGTCGATAGACGCGGTTAAAGACAGAGATACAGATGTTATTTTGAATAAATTATTATGGTTTTGTCTCTTTCTTTTTTTTGTATTTAGAGGATTTTTGTAATAATTTAATGTGAGACGAGGATAATGATTGCGTTTTAGGTTAGGGAATACAGAAAAATCCTTTTGCATTGGTACTTTTGGTTCTTCCGTATTATAGGACATGATTGTCATGGCTGCCCATTGGTCTAGTGGTCAAAAAGTGCGATTCCTGAGCGTGAGGACATGAGTTCAGTCTCCGGGTCGGGTCGGGTTATTGGGCTTTTCCATTAGGTAAATTGGACTCACGTATTGTCAAAACGTTTTTATTTTTTTAAAACGTCGCCCCACACTAGAAATTTCTCCTGTATCGTGGGTGCGTTTCACAAACAAGAAATATCACATACACAAACACCCAACCTCGGGACAAAGATCTGCGGATCGCACAAATTTTTTTTTCCGCTTATAAGGATAATAGAATTTTCAAGATATGCCTATTTTCAAAACAAAACTCCTACAAGAGACACATTGGTAAGCACCCAAATCATACCTCTAATCGTCTAAAAACAAAAAGGCTATCAAAAAAGGCTACAAACAGTAGCCGACCTAACCAGCTCACCGCGTAGGCTATCATTTGAGGCCACAAATCACGCCCACGTCATAATTTATAGCCCACAATACCCTGATGTCTCAATACGCGCCACACTTTAATTATATTAGTATTGTCTATTAATAAAATGTTGACATGTTAATCATAAATGTGGGTGTGGTCTTACTTATGAGAATACAGGCATCTGCCCGCGACTTCGTTTGTGTGGAGTTAAGAATTGGGTCCAGTCAACAATGAAATAACAGTAAATAGAATGTAATTTTTCTGGATCTCGGGTGCGTTTTACAAACAAGAAATATGTTACACACGAACACCCAGACTCGGGACAAAAATCGGGACTCGGGACACGATTCCCGTTCGCACAAAAATTTGAGTGATCCGCAGATATTTGTCCCGAGTCTGGGTGTTTGTATATGTGATATTACAAAATATACAATATTTAAAACAAAACTATCTCAAATCCTAAATAAAAAGTGTTAGGTATTACTCAAATGACGACTATATAAATGACTAATTTTAAATGTTTATTTAAAAAAAAATTATACGCTGGAAACAGCAGAATATTATGGCAATATTATATTAACCCTTTGTAACAATATTCTTACAAATAAATGAATATTATTATTATTAAATGTTTGTGAAACGCACCCACGATACAGGAGAAATTCCTAGTGTGGGGCGACGTTTTAAAAAAATAATTACATTATCAGCATCGCTTACTCACTGATACTCATTATCCGCCAAGCGACACCTACCGGCTACTTATCAAAACACTTTTACGACAAAGCTTATCTCGGAATACAGCAGAACTTTTATTTCTAAGTCCATTAACTGTTTCTCGTCCTATAAAACTATAAATTAAGCAGAGAAATATCGAGCAATCAATGTCACGAAAATAAAATGGTGGTACGTGTATTTAATAATATCAAAGTTTATAGGTAATAAGAATGAAACGGCCTTTTTAATTTCAGGCTTTATCGGTTTGAAATTCTTTGAGATTATTTTTTGATTGTTTTTGTACTGTGACTGTATTTAAAATCAATTTGACTCGATAAAGAGTAGGTTACTTGAATAATCATTATTATTTTACTAGGCGTTACCTAGAGGGGACACACACTCATGAATAAAATGACACTTGCAATTTTTTATTCATACTAGCTGCGCCCAGCGTTGTCACCTGCTACATTTTTACGTCATAAAAAGTAGCCTATGTGTTAATACAGGGTGTCAGCTACCTCCATACCGAATTTTAGCAATATCGGTCTAACCGTTTAAGCGTGAAGAGGTAACAAACATACAAACACACTCACAAACTTTCGCCTTCATAATATTCGTGTGATTTTTCTAAGAAATGACGACAGTAACATTACATCTCGCCTGTATCTAAAGGGAAGGCGTGCAGTACACTCACATTTAGCCAGTAATGTTATAGGTCCTACTGAAATATGGGGCGAGCCTATTTCCATCAACCAACACAATTCTAGACTCCGTACTGCTACTGAGAATTACCTAATGGAAAATGTCTACTGTGGGCCAAATAAATTTTTTTTTGACTGGCCTGTTGGTCTAGTGGTTAGTGACGCTGACTTCTAAACCGGAGGTCGTGGGTTCGATTCCCACCCAGGACAAATCTTTGTGTGATGAGCATAATGATTTGTTCTGTGTCTGGGTGTAAATTATCTATATTATGTATGTATTTAGAAATATTTAAGTATGTTTATCAGTTGTCTGGTTGCCATAATACAGGCTCTGCCTAGTTTGGGATCAGACGACCGTGAAAAAAAAAATGCATTGAATTGGAGGCTGCACTGTAGAATCATGGTTGTATTTCGTCGCTCCGTTAGTCTCCTTTAGATGTGACAACAATAATTATACAATAGGTTATCTGGTATTAACTTTATGTAAGTTACATTTTGGATATAGCTCTTACCGAGCAAAACTCTTAAAACAATTACCCTGTCAGCTAATTGATAGTGGGACTAACCAGATCAATGAAGCACTGATAGCCGAATGGTATGACCGTAGGACTGCCAAGTCAAAGATCGCAAGCTCAAATCCCGGCACGCACCAATGACTTTTCGAATTCATGTGCGTATTATAAATAAGTTATCAGTTGCTAAAAACGGTGAGGGAAAACATCGTGAGGAAACCGGCACACCTGAGAGATTTTTCAACGGTGTGTAAAGCCATGTCAGAGGCCTACAGGCGGTTTAAACTCTGACACCAGGTTGTTCATCAACCATACGATAAGAAGAAGACCAGATCAATTGAATATCATCACTCGTGGAGGCTTTTTAATTGCATCCCAATCCATATTGAAATGAGATCAGTTGATCAATGGAGTATTAATATTAGAACACAATTTATACGTAGGTGGCAGGTTTCATTCTTGCATGGTACAAACTCGGATGTTTTTTGGTAGATACGCCTCTCTACATACAATTCGACCGTTGATGCGCCTCGAGGAATAGTATGGGTGCGCTTCGAGTTGGAGCGCTTCATCTTGGTGCGCCCTGAGGAATGCCCCAAAATATGCATGCATTAGCAGATAGTTTTGTTATAAACATAAATTAAAAAATATCGAGCGAAAACGATAAATTAAACCCACATTAAATATTCCCATGGCCATAAATTATCACACAATATATTAAGTGAGGCGTGTAATTATTAACCCTTCAATGCTATCATTGTTGAGAAATTTTCGTAGACAGCGGTGTACAAAAGACCTGAATGCAATTCTTATTCAAAATAATTATAATTAAGATTCAATTAAAAAGAAACTGAATTTTTATTCAAAGTCAGTTATAAGTTGACTTTATAATAAAAAATGTTAGAAGCTAAAGGGACTTAAAATCTATAGTAATAGAATGGGTCCCACCTGCTTCCAAGTTTAAACTTCATCACAACGGGCTAAGCAGGAGTATAGAACACCCACGTCTTGCCAGCTATAGGTAATATGGAGCGAGTCTATTTGACAATATTAACAATATAATCTAGTCTCCGTGCTACTAAGATTAACTTCATAACACTTTGCCTGACCCGGGAAACGAACCCAGGCTCAAGAACCTCAAGCTCAGCAGTCTCGCTAAGTGGCTAGCAACCTCTAGACTAACAAGGCAGTCTTCTTCTTTATCTTATCGTATGGTTGATGAACAACCTGGTGTCAGAGTTTAAACCGCCTGTAGGCCTCTGACATGGCTTTACACACCGTTGAAAAATCTCTCAGGTGTGCCGGTTTCCTCACGATGTTTTTCTTCACTGTTTTTGGCAACTGGTAACTAATTTATAGTACGTGGTTCGAACTTGTGACATTTGACATGGCAGTCCAACGGTCATACCACTCGGCTATCAGTGCTGTTTAAAATCTAACAAGGCAATCATTAAAAAATATAATAAAAAGTCCGGTCTCTAAGACCCACATCTACATTTACAGGTTAAAACCATTTTTTTTAATATAAATGGGAATTAATAGTGTTGTGTTGTGTTCTATGGGATATTTATGGGGCCATTGGCTTAATGGTGCATAGTTTATCTATGGTTATGCAACGATAACATGGGAGTGAAATGTTAATGCGATAATAGTTCGCGCTTGTTAATTAATTATGAATGTAGTATGGTGAAGATGGACGATAAAAAAAGAATGTATGCTGTCGTGATAGCCCAGAAGTTGTCAGACTGGGTTTGTATGCATAAGGTTGCGGCTTCAAACCCAAGAAATCGTAAATGTATTTTTTAATCAGTAATTAAGCGGCAAAGAGTAAGCTTTTTGGGGTTTTCTAATAAATGATGTTCAAAACAAAGTTTGGTCAACAGAATATAATCAAATTATAATAAATATATTTTTATCTTTTACTTAAACTTTTTATTTATTCTAAGGCATCACTAACTTATAATAGTGTCCGGTTTATAACAATATTAAATTCAGACGTATTAATAATTGCTAACCTGGCAAATGAGTGTGAATCAATTAGTACACACTCTGCTTACCCCTTCAGGGCCACATGGGCGACAGCAATAACTTAAACATAATTTATTATATTATTACGTATAATTACGTACCCAATTATTACAAAACTCAGTGAAAACCTCTTAAAATAACCACAATAAGATTTATCCCAAATTGAAATTTGACACAAATTAAATTTTAATGGTTACGACATAAATTCCATACATTGATTTACAAGCTAATATTTGTAAGCTGACATAAATGCCTAGTCATTGTACCTACATGATTGACCTCCGAGGTCACTGACCCTAGGTGTATATTTTCATTTTATTGGGTAATTATTTTGTCCCGTGATTTATATTGATGCTGTTAGATTCATGAGCAAGGGCCTGGTTTGAACTTGGATTTGAGAATAGTGGATAAGAATTAAAATGGGCGACGCATTTTTATTTTATTAGCGAAATAAAAAAATATATTTACACTATGAATTAATTTTGATCGGTGAATAAGAAGCGTTGTTCCTTTATAGTATATTTTTGCGTTGATAACAATATTAATCACAAGCACAATAATGTGTTTTTTAATACTTTTCTTCCCCATACAATCTTAAAACAGATTTTTGTGTTATTGTTGTAATATTTTTTTCTAAAATTTACATTACGATTCTCTATATTCACTTCGAGTTAATGTGTACACGAATTAAAATATATTTTCAGCAAGAAAATAACAAAGTTAGTTCACAAAACATTTTACATAATTTATTAACATTAATTTTAATTATCAAACACCATATCCAACCCATCGCATCTTTACCTATAACTCGGCGATAACAAAGCCGACACTGATATGCACTATACTAGTTTGTCTCAATAAAACTCGGCCAGTTAATAGCGGCTATACACCGTGGACACCGTGGTCTATTGGTATTTATCACGTTTTATCCAACGTAATTAAATTGACGTAATTTAGAGGGGTGTAAATCAATCAGTGTAGTTATACTCGTTACCAACAGATGGCGCTTATAGCTTGTTCAGACTACCCGCATAAAAAAAAAATAAAAAAACAACTAACGCTGCTTTTTCCGAAGAGGTATGCAAAGGTGCACATTAGTGCATCCTAATTTCACCATTTATGTTTTAGGTCCAATGTCCGGCACGCTCCAATGTGTTTTTGAATTCATGTGCGTATTATAAATTAATTATCGGTTGCTAAAAACGGCTGATAATGTTGATGATGTATGAGTTAAAGGTCACACTTTAGGTCAAGTCAAAGATCGCAAGTTCAAACCCCGGCACGCACCAATGTCTTTTCGAATTCATGTGCGTATTATAAATTAGTTATCGGTTGCTAAAACGGCGAAGGAAAACATCCTGAGAATATGTTTGTCCACCTAATTACGTTTCTGCACGAGAGAAAGCGATGGTAAGCAGACTAAACCAAATTATTAAAGGTGCCTAGTAAAACAAATTTAAGCAAACCTTTACTTGTTAAGTTAGTTTATTAGATAACCCACATTCACCTTTACTGCCAAACGATAGTGACGTACCAATATCGATAATCGTTTACACCTCGATAAACCGTTACGCCCTAACGATACAAAATAAAGGCCTATCCCCCCATTATTCCTTATCATCGCTAAACATAAATAACAGCCTTGTAAATACCCCATCTTAAATATATCGGGCACTTTATTTTGACAATTAAACGTTCATATTTTCAAATTAAGGGGACACCATAGGTGTTCGTAAATCCAGGAATAATCGTAGATTCAGGGTGTTTTGGGGACGTGAAATTATCACCTTACTGGTTTTTGTTCAAGGTATAAGATGTAGGCGATTTAAAAACGTATAATTATAACTTATTATCATGCTGGTTTGGTGTTCTAGTGATCCTTAATTTGCTGAGTCGGGCAAAATGTTATTAGGTTTTCCATTACGTCATTCTCAGTAACAGCAAGGAGTTTCGCTTTATGCCTGGTTAATGGCAAATTGGCAATAGGCTTGCCCCATATCATATGGGACTTATAACGTAACTGCCGAGTTGGGTAAACTATACACCTCTGGAGGTCTTTGGAAAATACTGGCTTGCTGTTATGTTTAACATAGCGCAGAAAAGGGGGCTTATTGCCCAGCATTGCAAGAAGTCATGCAGCGGATGATGACAACGAGTGACGATGCTTAAGTACGTCCGGCGCACCCTGGCCGGCCAACCTGACTACCATCCTTGTTGACTGACCAATCTCTTCACCACGGCATGGCCAACAAAAGACTGCATTTGGAAAAAAAAAAAATTAATTCGCGATCAGCTTATGAATTGTGGGCATGTAAATCATGATAAAATGACACTTTTAATACGTTTTCTGTAATCTATTTGTGGATTAAAAGCATTAAACGACATTGTTTTTCGAATATTACCCTGTCTGTTATGGCTCTTGTTTTGTAAATCTATTTTTTTCGGATTCATAATTGTGATCCCTTATTCGTTTTTCTGGGATTAGGACGACGGCTTATTTATTGTTCTCCACGTTCGGGTTTTCGGGAATTTTATGTAATTTTGAACCTTAGTTCTGGTATATTCATTCGAAATATTTTTTTAACTTTCGTATGTGTCTATCCATCGTTTTTTACTTTTTAAACAAAAATGTCGCTCCATTAGGAATTGCTCCTGTATTGTGGCTGCGTTTAACAAAAACAGAATTTTACATACACGCACAACCAGAATCGGAACAAACATCTATGGATAACCAAACCCATAAGTTTCAACCTTAAGTCTAATCGCTTGATCACTGCGCATTTTTTCAAATTTTAGACTAGAATTGAACCCACACGGAGCTCAAATACAGGAGCTGGTGAGGAGGCGGTGCGCGACCAATAGAGATCGTGTGCCCGCTAGTCTCCGAGTAGAGGGAGTTTGTAGAGCCAAGTGCCAGACGGAAGTCTTTTTTGTCTGGATGTCCTGTCCAAAGGTTGTCTGCAAGAGATTGCTGCGAAAAACATTACCTACATAAATATAATAATAATACTAATACAATTGGTTGTATTTTGACTACAGGCGATACTAGATACCGCTATAATTATATCTCGAAAAGTTTATAATATATATGGGTAACTAGCTGCTCCCCGCGGTGTTACTTGTGTTTTCGGTATAAAAAGTAGCCTAACATTATTAAATACATGGTAATCCAGGATGTTAGCTACCTCCATACCAAATTTTATCAAAATTGGTCTAGCCGTTTGAGCATAAATAAGTAACAAACATACAAACACACTTTTGCCTTTATATTATTATTAGTGTGATACATTACGAGTGCAGATGTGAAAAAACATGGTTCCTTTATACCAGAAACTAAATTCTAGCACATTTTTAATACAGAATAAAAAACGAGAGCAAAAGGCAAACAGTAACCAATTGTTCCAATTGCTTTGTCTTGGTAGGTAAAAAATATTAATTACAATAAAAATATTACAGGGTCTTTGTTCTTCGGAAAAGCAAAGTTCTGAAAACCCTTTTGTTAACACATGGGTGAGAGAATAGAATTGAAAAAAATTATAAATTTTTCATTTTCCAATTAATATGGCGCGCAACACTTTTTCCGGCGGTTAATAAAGAAAATTCCTGTTTCGCAGTTAATTAAAATAGCCTGATGTGTGTGGTGTCAGTTTAGGCGTTTATTTTTACGTTTAACTGTATCACTAATATTCTAAAGAGGAAAGATTTTTTTGTAGGTTTGTTTAAACCGTATAGGCTCCGAAATTACTGGACGGATTATAACCATTTCACCAATAGAAAGAAACTAGAGATCCTTAAGCTTATATATCTTATCCTTTAACCTTTCAAAGTAGCACAAAATTGCCCACGTATAAAATTTTGTTTTTTAAAATGTACCCGTTTCGTGCTCACCAGGATAACAGAAGTACTTATAATGGAGATTAATCTTATCTATTTGGTTTGGTTTTTGCAATGTTTTGAAAAAGTGGCCGCAGCAGGTGTTATTGAATTTTGGATACTAATTACCAAGCTATCAGAAATGTAGTGGATACAAATGCAAATGTAACGCGGGTAAAACTGCCGTAACCAATAAAGAAGCTCTTAGCTACCACTACAGCTAGATTAAACAGACTATACCGTGGTCAGTTGGATGGGTGACTATTTTAACACATCGAGACCCCTTCATGCCTCGTTGATACTGCAACTGATCAGTACAATCGAGTTGGTTTATCGCCTTATTGAAGTACGTGCATTGTGATTTGAGCATCTGTGTTTGTGTACATGCTCGCACTTCTTTCTTGTACGACGAATTAGCAATTGCATACCTTGTTTTAGTCGATACAGGCCACCGTCATTAAAATTCGTCTTGAAAAGCATAATATTTTTAAATTAGTAAAGATTTAAACATTGAAAGTAATATTTTTAGTTCTTATTTTTATAATTATACATAGATTGTAAACAAACAACAAATCACTTCCACTAAAAATTAGAACGACTTAGTTATAAAAGTTTGTCAATTTCCGAACTAGATGGCGTTGGCATCGAATTAGAAGTCGCTATGGTTTCGTTACCGCGGCGATTAGTAGTATGTCGTGCGCTTAATTTGCATTTAGACAGACAGAAGACAAGTACTAAGAAATAACTTAGTATTATATTTTTGAAAACATTATTCCAACGGTTGATGATCGTTGAGAATAATTTAATTAAGAAAGGAACAGAATAACCTGAAGAGGTGCCGTGCCAAACTGTCGATGTTAAAGGTTGTCAATCTCAGCTGAGTCTTACCTAGCTAGTTTAGGTGAAATTGGCCACTGTCACTGTTTGGCTAGGAAAGAACATGATTTTTCAATAAGTAAAGATAAACATCGAAAGAAATATTTTTGAGTATTTATTTTTATTGTTCTACATAGAGTTAAATCGATCAACCAACTGTTTGCACAAAAAAAAATTCACACGCACATAGTTTAATAAGTTTTTCATTTTTCGAACTAAATGGCGTTGGCGGCGAGTGAAAAGTCGCTATGGTTACGTTACCGCTACGATTACTAGTATCTTGTCAGGCGCACATTTAGCGTGTTTTTTTTTACTGTTTATTTTATTTTTGAAAGTTGTTCCTGCGATTAATCGATGATAACTATTCAATACATTTTTTTTAAAAAAACGTCGCCAATGACGTCGTCAATTATCAAGAGAACAGTATCAATCAATCAATCAATATCAATTTAATGGCGGTATAAAGATAATAAATAATAATTTATATCAACCATTTTATTCATTTAATCAATAAACAAATACGGTTTTATAAAAGCACTTTATTTAGTTGAAAATGTTATTATTAGTGTTACCTATTACCCATTATTATATTTGACTATATGCGGTAGAAGTATAAATTTAAAAATCACCCATTATTTATCTTCAAATAGCCTTTAAAAACCATTTAAAAATATATTTTTTAGGAATACACATTACTTAACATAATATAATTACGAAAAGTTATTTATTTGCGAAAAATATCACACATTATTAAAAGAAAAAGTTTAACTATTTCATAACTAGATGGCGTTGGCGTCGAATTAGAAGTCGCTATGGTTTCGTTACCGGCGATTATACTAGTATGCCGTTTGAAATTATATCGTCAGCCAAAACTGCCTAATGGGCAAAGGCCTCTTCTTATTATTATTTTTGAATGTTATTCCCACGGTTTCGTGGCGAATAATATATAAATACTTTTACTAACACAAAAATGTTTTATAACGCCTGTATATCTCGATGGGAGTCAGAGATGCACTTGCCACATATTGCAGTACACCCACATTCCCCAGTTATGTTAAAGGTCCCAATTCCCTATGTAATAGGAGGCGAGCCTATTGCCATACCGGGCCCAAATACAGACTCCGTGCTGCTACTGAAAATTATTTAATGGAAAAACCCAGTAACACTTTGCCCGACCCGGGATTCGAACCCAGGACCTCATGCTTAGCAGGCGCGCTTGGCGCTTTTTAGATAGAGATGAAGTGTAAAATCTATAATGTATCTAATTATGGTTAAATTGCAGTGGTGATAGCCGAGTAATAACCGTTAGACTGCCAAGTTAAAGTTTACGAGTTCAAACCCAATGCACCACTGTTTTTTCGTATTCATGTGCGTAGGTACTAATAATTAGTTATTAGTTGCTAAAAACGGTGAAGGAAAACATCGTGAGGAAACTAGCATACCTTAGAGATTTTTCAACGGTGTGTAACGCTATGTCAGAGGCCTACAGGCGGTTTGAACTCTGACACCAGGTTGTTTGTCAACTTTACAATAAGAAATGGAAGAACGGTTGAATTCGTCGGCCAAAGTAATGTTTAAAAATAATTTAAAATATACAACTGCTGTCAATGGCACTACGTATCGAACGGTCAGACTCGGCAAGACCCGTCGATACGCTTTATTGAATTTCTGCAGAATTCCTAACACATGCCATTAGAGTTTTAATTCATAAAGTTACGTGTTAGCTTGATAAATTTGAAATATGACTTTTTTATGGAGAATAGTTTTTAATAAAAAGTCACTACTAGTAATAAGGATATGTTGTGGATTGCCTTGTTCGTCTAGTTCACAAATGCACCACAATGCCCGACTGCTGAGCGTGAGGTCGTTGTGTGATTCCCGGGTCGGGCGAAGTGTTATTAGGGTTTTCCATTAAGTAATTCTCAGTAGCAGCACGGAGTCTGAATATGTTGTGCCCGGTTATTGGTAATAGGTTTATCCTTATAACATGGGAGATGACACAGCTGTCGAACTATTTTAGGTGTAGGTACTATAATCTTCTAGCGACAGATATTGTATCTGTGGTCTCTGCCTACTCCAGTAGGACGCATATTAAGAGACTTTGCGTAATATTAGTATACAGGCGTAATTATTATAATTTTTTATCCGTCTCTTATTGTGTTGTGTTTTTTGTGTAAATGGTGTAATTTGCTTCGGCCGTTCTATTTAAAGTAAATAAAAAAAAAAATTACTTCGTTCGTTTATTTTAAAGGAAATTTGAAGAATGATGGACACGAGCAGGACTGGAACCTGCGACCTTCGCCGTACCGTGGCGCTGCTCTAACCAAATGAGCCATCGTGTCACTGCTCGCACCCATCGAATTTCAAGTTCCCTTTTTTTTTCTAAAAACCTACCCACACTATTATATGATTATTCTTTTCTTTATTGTTGGAGCCTATCACTAACATAATAATTATAATACATCACATACACATACATCCAGACTCGGGACCAACATCTGCGGATCCCACAAATTCGTCAAAAGTTTTCTTCCATGCGGGAATCGAACCATTAGCGCAGCAGTCTAATCGATTAGCCACTGCAATCAGGTTGCCATATTGCCATATTCTTCTTCTTCTTATCGTATGGTTGATGAACAACCTGGTGTCAGAGTTTACACCGCCTGTAGGCCTCTGACATTGCTTTACACACCGTTGAAAAATCTCTCAGTTGTGCCGGTTTCCTCACGACGTTTTCCTTCACCGTTTTTAGCAACTGATAACTAATTTATAGTACGCACATGAATTTCGAAAAGACATTGGTGCGTGCCGGGATTTGTACTTGCGACCTTTGACTTGGCAGTCCAACGGTCATACCACTCGGCAATCAGTGCTTTTGCCATATTAATATTGTTTTACAAATTTGCCATATTTTTTTGTGGGGCTCGTAGCTATGTGGCTACCCCGCAGATCAGTCGATCTGCGAGGTTAAGCCGTGCTCGCCGCGGTCAGTCTTGTGATGGGTGACCGTTTTCACATGTCGAGACCCCACCGTGCTTCGGAAGGCACGTTAATCTGTTGGTCCTGCACCTGATCTCTCTCCGGTCGTGTCGGTCTACCGTCCCATCGGAGTATGAGAGTGAGGGAATAGGGAGTGCACCTGTGTTTGCGCGCATACTTGTGCACTATAATATCTCCTGCGCAGATGGCTAGTCTCAGCTGAGACAGGCCGCCGTGACCGAAATTCGGTCAGGAGGACATTATTATTATCATTATTGTTTTACAATATTACCAATACACTTCACCATATTTATGAATCAGCAGCACACTTGCCCTAATTTCCTTATAGAGGTATCCAATATTCCCATATACCCTCTACACTACATTTAATAGCCCGTTATCTTTTAGTTACCAATTGAACGTTCCAGAACCTAAATAAATACCTAATCCGCAGCGTGGTATTAAATTATTGCGGCCATATCGTAAACCCACAACGTTCTACGATACAATATTTATTTTTATTAAGTCTTTGAACGCACTCCGTTTGAGGAACGCATCGTTTGCGGTATGGAGTTTAGTTCGGATGAAAACCGATGGATGGCGTTGAACAGTTTCATGCGCGATTCTGAATGGCGGTGTTAAGATTTTCCGTTGTGTCAACTGAAACGGATATCTTGGTTTTCGACGAGGTGATTAACATTGGGTAGAATTGTGTGTGTTTGACAGATTAATGTTAAGTATTAAATTAGTTTTATTCTCATTCGCTTTGCGTTTATCGTCATGTGCAACACTTTTTGTTTAAGGTGCCTACGCAGTGCACCTAGTAAAAAAGGTTAGTTAGTTGGACCTCGGTCATTATTTACACCCACATTTCGCTGTTAAAGGTCCCAATGTAATAGGGGGCGAGCCTATTGTCATAAACCGGGCACAATAATTCTGTACTCCGTGCTGCTACTGAGAATTCCCTAATGAAAAAACCACCCGGGATTCGAACCCTGTACCTTGTGCTCAGCAATCGCGCTTAGCGACCACTAGACCAAAGATACGGAAACTAGTGTTAATGATTAAAAAGTATCTCAATTGACATAAAGGGGGTCACTTTACACGATTAGCGCAGTGGCTAAGCGATCGGACTGCTGCTTTAAGGGTAGCGGGTTCGATTCCCGCACGGGGCAAAAATTTGTGCGATCCGCAGATGTTTGTCCCGAGGTTAAGTGTTTGTGTATGTGATATTACATACTTGTGAAACGCACCCCCGATACAGGAGAAATTCCTAGTGTGGGGCGACGTTTTTTTTTTAAACTTTCATCGCTCGCCAGTCTCGAATCTAGCTAGTCGTCAAGTTCCAACTGATTTTAACTGTTGCGTCTTTTCAGCCTAGTGCGTGACGTATATTTTTTCACGTTCCTCGTCTGTGGTCGTAACAACGACTAATTGCTTTCGGAAACGCTTTATGTGATCGTATTTCACCTGAAAAAATGATTTATCCCAAACACACTGGATTTTCTTTGTCGTATTTTCGTGAAACAAGCTCTGAACGGAATTTTTGTGTTTTTACAGAATCGGTTTCGCTAAAAAGAGGCATAGATTTTGAGTACTAATATTTAGGTATCGATAGTGTTTTTGGAATCTGAAAGAATATAAGCTTGATCAATGTTAATATGGACGACCTGATTGGCGCAGTGGCTAAGCGATTGGACTGCTGCTCCAAGGGTTGCGGGTTCGATCCCCGCACGGGTAAAAATTTGTGCGATCCGCAGATGTCTGTCCCGAGTCTGGGTATTTGTGTACGTGAGATTTCATGTTTGTGAAACACACCCACGATCCAGGAGAACACCCATTCAGGAGTGTGGGGCCACGTTTAAAAAAAAAACATGGTATTTTAATTAGTGCGTCCCGGGGTTTATCTTGCGACTTTTGACTTGGCAGTCTAACGGTCAATCCATTCAACTATCACTGCAGTCTATACAAAGGTGTGAGTAAATAACCTTTTTTGTCGTATTTAATGAAAAGGTAACATCATAATCCTCATTACAAGGTTCATATATCTAAAAGAGAAACTATACAATTCTCACTAATCATCCACAATTACTTAACACACGCGACACAATCTTAACATAACCCCATACATCGACAAGACATGTTGGCTCACATAAACTGTTCGTACACTGCAGTGCAAACAACATCGGTTAATCCGTAGCGCCATCATCGAGTGTTCCCGGCGTGAAACTATCTGGAACCTCGCCAGTTCTATTATCCAGTAATGTTACAGTTTGACTGCCATGCAGTGTACGATGATGGCCTTTAGTGGGCAGGTGGGTACTTTATTTTGGTCGCAAGTGTATGGATTAGGTTTTATGGGTGTGCGTTAGACTCGATGACTAGGCTAGTTTACAGGATGTTCAAAGTTTGGCACATTTTTTTTCATGTATACCGTACTGTTTAATTTTAAATTATGCTTCGATTGGCTAAGTGCTGTGATCGGAATTCGGCAGTGAGAAAACTCTGCAAAGGGTTCTATTGATGGTCAGCCCCCCTAGACAGGTGAAGACAGACAAGAAATCGAATTGAATGATAAATGTATAGGGATGACAACATAATTTTTCGACTATGTTATCGATGACATATGTACAACCCATATATTTTTCATTCTATTCGATTTCTATTCGTCATTTTTGCCAGCATTTTACCACTTGTCTAGGGGGGCTGGTTTGATCCACGCACGAAAAAAATGTTTTTAATCTGATGATGTTTTTTACAGAGTTTGGGTATATGTTGATAGGACATTTCGACTGTTAATCGACTTTCTGTATCCCAAAAAACTGTTCATAAATTATTAAGCTAAAAAAAAAATAAACTCGACAGATACGCTGCATAATAATAATTCCGTACCGTACTCTTTAATAATTAAAATGCAGGTGATAAGATATAATGCCTGCATAACAATTTTTATTTTTAATTTGTGTTTTAATACTAAAAGTAAAGGCAAATGAATACAGTTATAAAACCCGCAGTCGCTGGTGTTGTTCGAATTATTAGTTTGTCTTCGTGCCGACAGATGGCGTTGTTAAGTGAGGCGGCATTTCTGAATGGCGGTGTTAAGATTCTCCGTGATTTAGTAAGATTCGGAATATTCATTGAAATTATGGTAAAGGGACAAATTTATTATTATTATTTAGGTGAGAAAAGAATCAAAAGATTATAAACGATTAAAAAAAATCCAATTAAAATAACCGCGGTTGCGGTTGATCATGTTGAAGTTTTATCAAATTAATATTAATAAATACATTTTCTAATGAAGTATATATTGATACGTGACTGTCGTGAATTTTAATATGTATTGAATTCCTAACATACTTAGTATATTATATATTAGGGATGGGTCGTTCACGTTTTTTACGTAAACGAAACTAGACCGTTCATTTTCGTTCATCGACTAGTCGATCAACCAGTTCAAATCATAGACTATAGTTCACGATCTCAATGCTAACTAATGCAAACGATCATAGTTCATACGTTCACGTTGCGTTGCGAGCGAGTGAGACGTTCAATTCCACTGAAAGAATACGTAAACTATACGGTCGACCGTGAAAGACGTCGTCGTCGTCGCCGTCGCTACGTATGTGTTGTATTTGTATGAACGAGAACGATTGAACATAGCTGTTTTGGTAAAGTCCTTTTACGGTAAAAGATTAGGTTTTAACCTGTTTTTTTTGTTAAACTTAAATTCTTAACATACGAAAAATATTTTGTTAAGTTGTCAAGTTAAGAATTTAAGTTTAACAAAAAAAACAGGTTAAAACCTAATCTTTTACCGTAAAAGGACTTTACCAAAACAGCTATGTTCAAGGCAAAATCGCTGAATCACATCGAGAATCCACTTTTAACTCGAAATGCGAAGACAAACATTTCAGTAAGATAGATAACCCTGAGGTCAAGTCAGGAGGTACAAGAAACCTCACTTGTGTGCCGGAAGTAAGGAAATGGCTGCGGCTTCCGGTTGCCGAGCGATGTGTAAAAATCGTTAGGGCGTTAATTTTTGTTGGAATGTTTACTGTAAGTCGTTTGTTTGGTAAGGATTTAACCGAAACTTACGTAACAGGAAGTTAACTGTTAACTGGTACACACACGATAAGTGTTCTGCGATTCTAGACTTGTAGTCATTCGGTCACACACATCATCATCATCATCAGCCGGAAGACGTCCACTGTTGAACAAAGGCCTCTCCCTTTTAGAAGGGGTTGCCATAATCCCCACGCTTGGCAAGCGGCTTGGGGATCGCAGTGTTGGTGGTCAAGTTAAAGAAGACGCTGCTGCCCATCTTATGGATTTTCCCTTAGTCGCCTCTTACGACACCCACGGGAGGAAAGGCGGTGGTCAATTCTAGGCCAGATACCACACGGCAAGTTTGTGACTAAATGACTGTAATGAAATGTCGAACAAATCATTGTACTTAGTTAGCTAAAATCTCGTAATTTAAATTAATAAAGGAAATTTGAAAAATGATGGACACGAGCAGGACTTGAACCTGCGACCTTCGCCGTACCGTGGCGCTGCTCTTACCAACTGAGCCATCGTGTTACTGCTCGCACCCATCGAATTTCAAGTTCCCTTTTAATATTTACGTCTTAAGGGTGATCTATGATTACCAACTCAGTGTTATACATTTACAGCTATAAATCACTGAAACGATAATACCAACCCAAATTTATATGACATTTTTGTGTCATTTTTGCATGTTGCCCATGCTAAGCTTAAATCTAAATTGATAAAGGAAATTTTAAAAAATCTCGTACTTTCTTTCATATTTAAGTGAACTGCCTCTTTGATTGAGTGGTCGCTTAGCGCTACTACAAAACATAAGGTCCTGGATTCGAATCTCGGATTTGGCAAAGTGTTACTGAGTTTTTCTATTAGGTAATTCTCAGTAACAGCATAGAGTCTGGATTTGTGCCCGGTTGATGGCAATAGTCTCGCCCCCTATTACAGTGGGACCTATAACATAATTGGCGAAATGTGGGTATACTTTATGGTACTGCCTACCCCTTCGGGGAATACGGGCGTGATGATTGTATTTGTGAACTATGGTAAAAAAAAAACTTCATCAACAAACAACAAATAAAACCTCTTTTCAAAAGAATAAAAATGAAACAAGAGAACAACGCGCAACGGTACTAAGTCACCGGAAGTAGCTGAAAACACCGTCGCGTTTCAGCCACTAAATGCACCGGATGTTAGTAGATTAGCAGGTGTAATGGCGGCCGAAAATTATTGCTGCTCTTACATACACGTGGAGATGGTAACACGAGGGTTTTATTTTTACTCCAAGAACACGTGTAAAATAAGTGTGTATTTGTTTGGTGGCTTTGATAAAAATTAAGATTTTGTTTGAATCCAAAATAGAAGAATTTGTGAAATAAATAAATTTTAAATTGACGACCTAATTGGCGTAGTGGCTAAGCGATTAGACTGCTGCGCTAAGGGTTGCGGGTTCGATTCCCGCTCGGGGCAAAAATTTGTGCGATCCACATTTGATTGTCCCGAGTCTGGGTGTCTGTGTATGTGATATTTCATGTTTGTGAAACGCACCTACGATACAGGAGATATTCCTAGTGTGGGACGACGTTTTTTTTTTTAAAAGAATAAATGTATTTTCAAGTTTATAATTTTTCAATGCGTATCTAAGATGTACATTATACTTTACATACACCAGTTGTCACACACATTTTGCCAAAATATGTTTCTTCAAGGGGAGTTTTCCAAAGTAAGACTTTACTTTACCAGGTGCTTTACTATGAGCTGTTAAAGCGAGACGCCGCTACTTGCAGTGTAATGCGTCGTCTCGCTTAGACAACGTGAACAGTGCTGCTTAAGAGTTCATTCTAAGGGGGCTGATTGGACTGCTGCGCCAAGGGTACGATTCCCGCAAGTGTCAAAAATGTATGTGATTGGCAGATCATTGTCCCGAGTCTTGGTATTGGTGTATGATATTTCATGTTTGTGAAACACCCACGATACAGGGGAGATTCCTAATGTGAAACGTTTAAAAAAAATGCCAATATACTCGTAACCTTATCTAGGAGGTAATGAGCGACAATTATGTTTCCTTCATAAAAGTTGTTTCAGTTAATTTTAAGCGTAAATAATAACAGAGATTCAGTTACTAAGCGCTGCAATTTTTAATCTCTTTTACAAATGAGGTGATTTGTTAAAGTTTTTCTTGGTAGGTTAAACAGTTTCGTTTATTTAGCTTTACAAGGAATAATGAGTGTTTCGTTTAATTAGTCAGTTGATGTTTGTGAGGGGAGAATGATGTAGCTTCTCATTTTACGAACATTTTTTTACATGAAACTTGATAGAATAAAATAATAAAAAAAAGTTAAGATAAGATTGTGAATTTTTAAGTTGGATTTTAATTTATCTATGCGCATTACAGTGTGTAATGTTACAGATTCGAGCATTACATTGGTGAGGGAAGGTAACCCAGCATTACAGTGCGCAACTTAATGGTACAATGTGTAATAATTTGATAAAACTTGTAATTTAATGCTCAAAGTCGAATCTGAAATGTTACATTAGCGAATGCTAGGTAAGGGATCACCTTTTAGTCGAAAAAAAACAAAACATGTCGCTATCACACGGAATACAGGCACTGAACATACAAACTATATTAATAGACTAACCTGATCAAAACAAGCCCTAGATCCAACACACACCAGGAACAGCTAACGAGCATCAACAACAACTCGAAATTTTCCATCAACAGTTCGTGTATTAAATCTTACCTGCCCATATTTCGTCACGTACAGGACGGATCTCGGTTGTCAAACAAGACTTACAATGTATACTCACGGTGTTTAAACTGTGAAGGATTACGTCACTCCGGAGGCCACCTGTGACGTGGTTGTTCTGCCACCAATCTAAACACCAAACATTCCCGTAGCTGATGCTATTCACCTTGGATACTCCATACAGTATACATGTGATCAATTTAGTACCTACATAAGACTATGTATACAATACAACATCAACTCCAACTTTGACGACCTGATTGACGTAGTGGCTAAGCGATTAGACTGCTGCGCTAAAGGTTGCGGGTTCGATTCCCGCACGGGGCAAAAATTTGTGCGATCCACATTTGTTTGTTTGTGAAACGCACCCACGATACAGGAGAAATTCCTAGTGTGTCGCCCACGTTTTAAAAAAAAAAAAATAAGTAAAGAAAAGAAAAAACTCGTCTGGCGCCCGAACTTGAAGGAATATTTTGTTGCCACCGAAAAAGGGCAAAGTTTCTTCTGCGACCAGCTGTTGTCGGTGGGGCAACCCTCCATAAAATACCGTACATATAAATATTGTCTAATAGACAAGCACTTCTTAATGGTTTTCAGAGACGACATCAGCCTTTTTAGCCAAATTACTAGGCTAATGACATACCGCTTCTCGGCAAAAAAAGTGTCATAACAACATAAAAGTTACATAATAAAAATATATGATGATATATGATAAATAAGTTAAAATTATATTAATTTTCAACAATGCAACTCTTATAGTTTTTTTATGTTATGACACTTTTTTGTCGGGAAGCGATACTAAGATGTTTTTCCGGAACAAATTGTGCCGTTTTTAGGCTTTAAAATGTTCTTCTAAATAGCTTTCGTTGTTTTCCGGCTATACTACCTCTGCGTAAATCAATCTTATATTTTCTTGCTGCGTAAAGAAGGAAAAGCAAAATCGCATTAAAAACATAGTAGGATTTACGTCTGTAAGTGAAATAACAAAATAAACATCAAATGATCTATTTATATCTCCAAAATCTTCGCCACATTTTGGTACGTCACTGGCACTTTTCGGTACCATTTCAGTACAATGTTTGTTCAGACAGGATAATATGTTTCTGTGAAAAATTGTGTGACACCAATGTAATGGCCCGTTTGCATCGAATTGTCGCTCTGACTTGATACAATTTGATATGTGAAAGAGAAAAATGTACCATCCTTGTAGTCAGACTGTTTAAAATTAAATGAATTCTAAGAAGATATTGCATTCTTTCTTGTATCCTTGAATTTGCATATTGGTCATTTTCTGCTGTTAGCCTGTCGTTTGGAACTAACCTTTGGTTGTTAATTTTCCTTTGCCCCTTTATAATCTAACGCCATCCAAGACCTGCACAAACCATTCTGATTTTTCGATAGGGCGATTTTTTATATGAATATGTATTATTTTTTTAAACAAAATCGTCGCCCCACACTAGAACTTCCTCCTGTCTCGTGGGTGCGTTTAACAAACATGAAATTTCACATACACAAACACCCTCCACACACAGACACAGACAGACTCGGGACAAACATTTGCGGACCGCACAAATTTTTGTTCCGTACGAGAATCGAACCCACCAACCACAGCGCTAATCAGGTTGTAATTATATTAGTATAAACTACTGGTAACTGTTTAAGTGTTCAGTTTTACAAGTTGTCTTCAAAGTATCTTGAAGTATACAATTATTAGTCCATCGAGCAATTGTCAACAAAGAACGCCAGCTATTTAATAAATGATTCGTTTAAATTTTTATCTTAGAGTTTTTGTAGTTTGGCTGTTATAAGCTTTTGTTTATCTGGCTTAATTTTATAGTTAGAACTAGCGGCCCGCTCCGGCTTCGCACGGGTATAAAATATATATTATAAGTATTTCTCCACTATTTAATGGATGTTATATACATATAAACCTTCCTCTTCAATCACTCTATCTATTAAAAAGAACCGCATCAAAATCCGTTGCGTAGTTTTAAAGATTTAAGCATACATAGGGATATAGGGACAGAGAAAGCGACTTTGTTTTATACTATGTAGTGATATGACTTTCTTTATCAATTGCTAGTATTAAATAACGTTAGTTTTAAAGAAAAAAATATAAAAAGTCAAAATATCTAAAATGAAAAAAGTTTTGGCAGCGGTGGGATTCGAACCCACGCCTCCGAAGAGACTGGTGCCTTAAACCAGCGCCTTAGACCGCTCGGCCACGCTACCGATGGCAGCACTTCACCAAATAAGCGTCTGCTTACAATTGAATATATTTATTTAAAAAAATACTATTCAAACAAAAACGAAGTGTGATTTGAAGATTTTTATTCTTATTGCTTAGAAATAACTGTCAGGTGCAGTATTCGTGTAATTCGGAGAAAATTTATGGCCACCAACTTAATTAATCTTGATATTAAACTAATGAAAATATTTATCTTTATAATGGAGAAACATTTTGCTTTACATCTCTTTCATGAAAATGTCTATTGTTCATTAAGGAATATTGCTTTTTGCATTGGTAACCTCGTTGGTCCTTTAGTCCGCCCAAACCTACTTAGGTACACATTTAAAAAAAACTGTCAGATCTTTATGGCACAAACATAACAAAACCGTCATCAAAATATTTTATACTCCATAAAAACAAAAAGATGCGTTAAATATTAAATATGCTAACGTCATCCGTCCTATATTTCTCAAAAATAAAAACAGGGGTTCAAATCTCTCTCAGGGGTGTGAAATCGAAATTACTACCCGCCCTTCCCCTATGTCGATTTCAAAAAAATATGTCCCCAAAAGCATTCGGTGTTTGATAGGCGTATTGTCAAATTTATTGCTATAGCTATGCCGCACGTGATGTTTGTGCTAAATTGAGACATTTTTGGTCCTTTGAGTCTAACTTTGTGCTTATTTTATAGGTTCCGGTATTTTTGTATTCTAAACAAAATTGGATTCCTGGATATTGCAAAATTAACTATCTTTTTTGTATTACATTTTTTTTAATTCTCCTTTATTCGCCAATTTTCTGTTTGTGCAATTTTATTAGCATTTCGATATTTACATTATGATTTATTGTACGAGTTTTGATTTGAATTTAAAGATCACGCCATGTGCATTTTATAGGTCCGATGTCTGTCAGTGAGGGGGGTGTGGTGTTTACGATTTTTGATACTTTCTTATATTTATGATCGATTAAAACGATGCAATGGTCTATGACATTGTCAACATATTTTTCATTCTTTACGATTTCTGTTCGTCAATCTTTTGTCACTTCTCTAGGGCACCAAGTTACGTTTACCTTCATATATATAAAAAAGTCTACTGCAGTAAACAGCTAGTTGTAATATGCCTGTTGTCACAGTTCACACTAAAGTTGGTTCGTCAGCAGAATGCCGTATATTTTCGTCTTCTTCATCATCATCATCAGCCGGAAGACAGACCCTCGCCTTCTTATTTATAAAAAAAATACATTAATCAATCGATTAAATTATCCTATCACTATCGTTTGCAATAGATTTAAGACGGGTTTCAGATTATATAGCTATTATCCTCCTTTATTATTTTGATCGAATCAGTATTTATTTCATAGAATTTCTACTACAAGCTAGATTAAATTTCAGTTCCTAGAAAATGGTTAGGATATTTGAATTTCCAAATTGTGGTAATATAATTGGACTAGAACAAGCATTAACAGATTTTGATTCGCAGAACTACGATCAAGATCTCGGTTTTGATGGCATCTGCTATCACTAATGAAATACAACCTTCATGCAAAGTTGTAGTGGGGGAATGTCTGAACAGATGCAGATAATGATCTGTAGTATATTATAAATATGCACCTATGTACTATTATGGAATGCAATAAAGTATTGAGTATTGCATACATCCATCCTATGTAATATGGGTTGCAAGCACTTCTAAATCACAAAACTGATAATAATTATTACAAATATGTCTGTCGTTCGGCGAATTTTAAGTTAGCATTTTTTTAAACATTTAATTATTAACAGATTACTTTTTTTCATGCAATTTCTACCTACCTACTTTGTAAATATATTATAGGTAGGCACTTAAATATATTTTAAATTTGTGACAAATAAAAATTAACGTAAAATAATTCAGAAAGTTGCTAAAATGAAACCGTTTACAAAACTAACAAAGTAATCATACGACGCATAACGAACTTACTCCATCATCATCCACAGCCTTCAATATCCCACTGCTGGGTATAGGCCTCTTAACCCTTCACATGCCTACGTATGCTTATCTAAATGAAATCTCATCAGACATGGCTACCCCAAACTCATAGTTATTTACGCAACAGTCCACCCTGACCACGCTCTGTATTCTCCATTCAATGTTCTGTTTACCCTGTTTTTGTACCGGACACACTTATGATTTGAGCACGAACGTGGATGCTATAAACTAGAGGGAAAGCAAGACCGCTGAACTGATGGCAATTTAAGACCAGAATAGTCAACTATTATGGTTGGGTTAAGGTGAGCCGTGGTCATTGTCGTACTATATAACACTGTACTGAACACTTTAAGAAGCCTACTATAGCAATGAAACAAAAACAAACATTCCTAAAATGTGGTGACGTTTTTAAAGGTAACGTGGGTAATGATTCAAACGAGAGGCCATTGAACATTCATTAACTTGCTTCTGAAAGCAATTTACAGCAAAGGACATCATAGCATTCTTTCATACATCGAAATAGTTGTACTTACAACTCCATAATAATTCTATGATCCTTGTCCCTCGTGTCCAGTTGATGGGGACTTTTGTCAGTACCCCTAAAGTATGAAGGACATCTCTGTAGCCGAATAGTTAACATACTTGTCTGAGGACCAGTTTATTTGAGTTCCGTTTTGAATTTTCCTGTTTTTACTAGTGGTCCTTAGGTACGGTTACATACATTTGCATCAACCGTTGAATTTTTGTATGAAACAGCTAATTTTCTTTTGGATATTTCAATGTTGGTCTTATTTGCGTTATTTTTAATTTTGAGTACTTTCACTTCCAAAATATTGTAAGAGCTTAATAAATTACCCTGTATATGTTTTGCAGAATGTTATAAACTACAAAGAACAACTGACACACTTCAGGAATTGGCCCTGTTTCATTAAACGCTTTGCCTCATCATGAAGTTCAAAATCTTCCGACAATACACACTTGAAGTACAATTAAATTTGCAGGAGATAAGCAACAACACATTCCTCACCCTCACGCCTCAAGCAAGCGACTATAAGCATTTCTGCAAATCAGAAAACTCGTTAAAAAGCAATGTTCTACGAGCCTTAAGTATTTCAAGGCAAGACAAACTTCATAAAGCGAAATATGTGAGCGCGTCATCGCTCAGCCAACTCGGGAGTTCCACTCAGAATTTTAGGGATTCTTCACAAGGATAGGGACGTGCGACTCAAAATATTTTGACAACAGAATATTTAAGGGTGTCTGCCGCTTATTGAGTCCGAAATATGTGTAATATCGCACGTGAATCAAATTACTGACATAATTTTCCATGTTATGTTCGAACGAAGTCGAAATTTTATTTGAATGAAATTATATATTTATACGAAATTATATTTCATACAATGTTATTTTATTAATAATAAGCCATCTTACTTATAAACGATACTACACTTGTTAAGTCTATTGGCATCTCTATTTTTGACATGCAAACGACAGTGACAGGTATAATTTTTTAACTTTGCCTTTTATAAATACTATTTCAAATTTAATTACTTAAATCAATTTATTATTAAGAGCCTTAAAGTTTTGTCCTAATCCTGACGTGACACTGATTTTGTGCAAGTTTAGCATCGTGATTTAGGAGATCAAGGGTTTTTGCATTATGTTACCCATGTTTCTTGATGACATCAGGAAATGTATTTACCAATGTATAATAAATAAAGAGCACCCTCTTCGCGTTAGACGCTGTCTGGATGCCAATCCTCTCAGTGACTTGTTTGCGGATAGATAGCGGAAATATCGCTGTGTTTGTTATGGTACAAAAAGATGGACTATTGAGTTATAGGTATACATTATTTTACTGATTGAATTATAATTTGTTTGTTGAAGCTTTCAGTCTTTTGTTTTAGTCCCTAGGTCTGAAATATTTCGCAAAAGGCACTGGCATTTCCAGATATAGACCACAAGTGGTAAGAATAATTTTGATTATTCTGGTCCTTCGATTTTAAAAGGACCAATTTTGTCGCAGCGACTGAGTGTGAAACATCTTAACGCCTCACGCCTAAAGCTGTTCCAACCACGTAAATGGAAAAAGTTTGATTGTGAGATTTTTTTTTGTCAGTCCATGATTTGGACATTTTTATTTTAGTGATGTCTTTTGTTGTGGGTTGCGATTGCTTTTCTCGCTCTCTTTACTTTCTTTATAAATTATAATTTTGATGATACAAAAAAAAATGAAGTTGTCATCCTAGATCGGCATCTTCTTAAATAATTAAGTTATTTCTGCTTTTGATTGCGTTATTTTCCTTCCGAGACCTATACTATACTTTACTTCCCCTTTAAGTATTAACGTCTTAAGGGTGACGTGAAATTCGACGGGTTTGAGCAGCGACACGATAGCTCAGTTGACAGGTCTGCGCCGAGGTACGGCGAAGATTGCGGGCAAGGCTCGCTCGTGACCATCATTTTTTAAATTTCTTTAATCAATTTAGACTCAAGCTTAGCATGGGCAACATGCTAAAATACACAAAAAGTCATAAAAATTGGTACTGCCATTTTAAACATTTACGTGTGCGTCAAGTGAAGCTGAAAGAACCCGAACATAATCAGCAAATTTATGGCAATAGCGCTAAACTGAAAACTATTGAAACTCGAAACGAAATCTATCGCAAAACGCCGAATGACACTGAAAGGCTTTGACAGCGTAGCCTTTGACACACTCGGTACTAATTGGGAAGTAGAACGTGTCGGATGTCTCGTTTCAAACTAAAATGCTACGTAAAATTAGGGTGACTATCGAAATGTTGATTTAGGAGATCATTTGACTGAATACGACTTTAAATTATGGAATAAAGTTTACGATGGCAGAGAAAAGAGGAGAGGAAGTTTATATTAGGGATGGGTGGCAGATAACTCTTGTTCCATGATAATTAGAACTACAACACGGGAATTAACGACCGTTGCATCGGCCGTGGTCACAAGCAGTCTTGTGACCACGGCCGATGAAACTCGGTCGAAACGTCAAGCAAAAATTAAGAATTGTGTTCGCGTTAATTCCCGTGTTGTAGTTCTCATTAGATAACTCTTGCACAAATATAATGCTGCAGAAAGATACAAATAGAATTTGGGTTTTTTATTTGATATTTAAGAAAGTAGGTATGATATATAACATGACATAACATCACGCCTATATTCCCCGAAGGGGTAGGCGAAGGTGCACATAGTACTCCCACATTTCGCAATAGAGGGCGAGCCTATTGCCATTAACCGGGCACAAACCCAGACTGCGTGCTGCTACTGAGAATTACCTAATGAAAAAACCCAGTACCACTTTGCCTGACCCGGGATTCGAACCCAGGACCTCGTGCTCAGCAGTCGCGCTTAGCGACCATTAGACCAACAAGGCAGGCAAAGTAGGTATGATAAAGAAAAACAAAATATAAAACGTATTTCAAGCTATCAAAATAAGGTTTTTTTTGTTACATTAGCGGCTAGATACATTACAATTACTGTGTATACTATTAGCCTTCCTTTGGCAACTAAAATATATTTTCATTCATTTTGGTTGACCAATCACTAAATTCCTGGTCAATGCTAAACATTTAACCGTATGTAACATGGTTTTTGACGTGTGCTATTTAATAAATAAATGCCTATAGGACAAAACGTTGAGCTTTTAGTTTTAATAGTCACACTTTGTAACTTTGACTATTAAGAAAAATATAATATACATATACACATTTAAATTCTACCTCCTTTAAAAACTATTTACAACTTAAATATAAAATTAAAAAGCATCGAAGTATTCTTCCTCATCGTTGTCATCGTTTCTCTTATAATAAAGTTATTTAAGGTAGTATATATTTTACTATAATAATACTAAAATAAATTCATCCATTCTGAGTACATTTACCTATGTAAAATTTTCATAACAGTACATTGTTTTTTTTTATTGAAAAATATATATAGATAATATGCATATATAGACTAGATTGCGAGAAAGATGATTATCAAGATACAGGAATTTTGTATGCATTTAAAGATCGTCTATTGCTGATAGCACCATGTTAAAATGAAGAAGATTTTCAATATGCTACATACCGTTTTGTCTTGTATTGTGTGATAATTATGTTACTCTATAAAAAAAACAATTTCAACTCGTTAATCTAATAAGACTCCTTTCGATATAATTAAATTAATCTCAAAAAGTTCCAAGTCAACAGATCGTTCACCTTTAAAAGATTGCTACATCTCTCAGATCCGAGAATCAGCATATTTTTAATTATAAATAGTGCTTCCCCAAAATCTTCTACAATTAATTCCGGCGCAATACTTCTTAATGCCGCTAATTCATCATATTCTCCCCGAGCGGTATGCTAATTCACCGTCTAGGGAGAGATTTTTCATTTCATTACTAAAATAAATTTCAGTCTAAATGGGTGTTCCCGTAATTGCATCGGAGCTGTTAGATCGAAAATAATTCCCCTGGTAAGATCTATCGCTCTAAGGTGCAATTTCAGGGGCTTGGGCAAGACTTGATTTATTGTCATATAATTTTTATTTTTGAAGGTTTTCATCCATTTTTATGTCAAGTCGTTAACTACTTCGTTTACTGGAGATTAGAGTGTTAAATTAGTAGTGAAATTAAAGATGAGTTAATAATATATGATAATTAGTGCTTTTTATTACAAGCTGTTCATTGTGGCGATCTAAGGGGGAGGCCCTTATCCAGCAGTGGACGTCTTCCGGCTGATGATGATGATTACAAGCTTTTATTCTAATTTAATTTAAGAGATCGCTCTAGTCGGTGCAGCAATTCTCACTCTCAATCACTCAAAACTCAAAAAATCTCACTGTTCTTTATTTCACTGTAACACAAATATGATAAGTCTCATCAACAATAAAACAGAAAACATGAACCAAATCGTATTTCAATTATGCATCTCTGAACCCTCCTAATAAAAAATCCCAATACTCACCACCATTTTTTCCACTGCAACCGACAGACCATGTTCTTTACAAACCTCATATCCAAAAAGCAATCAAAACTTCGTACACAGTAATAAACCACAGAGAATACCTCGTTCCGCTCACAGGTCCCTTTGTTTGAGGACTAATTACATCCGTACTGATTGAACACAGACCTGTCCCTCTATTGTTGTAATTTGTTTAGGGCTAAAGAAATTAGCCCTTTGAATGGGCAAATGTGTTTGTGTCTATGTGGGGACTTGATTTGGGTAGAGGGTGCCTATCGTACCGTGTAAGGCAGAGTCAAATGCACGAATGATGAGGATTGCAAGTTGTCAAAATGTCGGGAATAGATAGGCTTATCTTATTGGTGTATTAATTGTAATGCTTGAAGAACGACAAAATCTTAATAGGAGGGATTAAGAGGATTCATTCCCTCTGATAAATATTTTGAGATATATGATAATAAAATATACAAAAATGTTATTATTATCATCAGTTTCGCGAAGATTGTCTTGCTTCCCAGCATAGGCCTCCCTTAAAGCTTGCGACAAAATGCGATCTAGCGTCTTCCTTGTCCATGTGTCTACTTTGTACGTCCACCTACGACGTTGTCTCTCTTTCTTTCTTGGATATTGCCTTGGATACCACGCAGTTACGTCCTGAGAGAGATATAATTAAAAATAAATAGTTAGAAGTATAATTATTGTAGATATAAGACATTGTGCTGAACCTAACAAGTGCGCAAAAAATGCTATTTTATCTAAGAGGTCAAAAAAAAAAAAAACTTAGTTTAAATACCAATGCACTCACTGCACATTATCCCAGTGTATTACAACAGCACACTACAATAAACAGTAATCAATAAAACTGCATGCAAACTCACAATCATTCCGAAGACAGAGAAAACATCGACACAAAAGAAACACCACACTCGTCAATGGATCACATTCAGCCACGTGAAAATGGTTTCAATCCGTTCATTACTGAAACCAGAACTTTGTTAGAATTCTTACTTAGATCTATGAGAATAGGATAAGTAGACTATTTTTGTAAGATCGATAAAGAGAAGGGTGGTAATATTGGAAAACTGAAAGATGAAGATTAATTCAATAAAATACCTTCTAGAATGTTATTCTAAATTATCAAGCCTTAAAATTATTTTATTGATTGCTAACCTGAATTTTGCTAGATTTTTTTGCATTTCTGTAGCAATACTCAAGGCATCTGTGGTTGGATACCAGAAAATTAATTTTGACCTAAATAATCTTGGCAGTCCAGTTTCTCAAAATCCAAGAAATCTTTCTCACAAAGGAGTAGCACACTGGAAGCTTACAAAGGGAGCATGCAGATTAGTGAGCATTGAAAATGTACGTAGACAGAAATAGATGGCACACTTTCAGGATCGAAAGCTCTTATGCCAATGTCTCTAGAGGCGAAATTTGAATAGCCATCGGAACAAAGCGAACATGTAGGTAGGTGTGTTTAGAATATGATTGAAATAGTAGAAACAACGCTATGGGAATCAATCGGAATGTACTAAAGCGACTTATAGGACTTAAGCAATTATATTGTAAGTGTTGGAAACTATAGAAGACCTCGCGTTGCACGCTGTGTAGCTTATAGTTATTAATCTTATTTAAATTTAAACTACACTAGAAGCGAATCAGAGAAAGCGTGATAATTTTTTATCGTTAAGAATCTTCTCCGGCCTGGAGTGGATAGAGGAGCCTGCCGAGTTTTATCCGTTTTTACCCTGTTCTCTTAACCGTCTTAGGTTGTGGGACGCGGAATCTGCTGCATCGTATCCCTCGATTTTACCTAGTTGACAACTTCTAAGCAAATTAGCTCGACCGGAGCAGCATAAACTGAAATATCAACGTTACTGTTTTCTTCGGAGAATGATAAGCTTCAACTGTGCAATTTGATTGTTTAAATATCTTACTGGTGTTTCAAGCGAACAGTGACTTCTTAGTTACGAATTTTAGGCAGTGTTCATTTATCATTAATTCTTCCTCTTAGCGCGTCGAAGGCAAAAAGCAATATTAATTGTATATACAAATTAATTATTAATTGAAATATTTTACGTTAATTCAGCGGCCAGAACGCCGTTCACTGAGGCGGTCATTAGATCCTCGGGTGTGCAGGTGACAGGGCGTAGCGTAAGATGAGAGGCGAGTCATTGTCTGATGACAGACACTATACACGCACCAGTATGTTAAACTAAATAATTACAAGTCTGATACAAAACAAAGCAATGTATTGGCAATTTTTTTTTTAAACTTCGTGCGTTTCACAAACATGAAATATCACACACACAAACACCCAGACTCGGGATAATCAAATGTGGATCGCACAAACTTTTTGCCCCGTGCGGGAATCGAACCCGCAACCCCTAGCGCAGCAGGCCAATCGCTTAGCCACTGCGCCAATCAGGTCGTCAGATTGACAGACTGTGCGTGTGTGGGCAAGTTAATTGATCAGGTGATAAATTGACTCGCTAATCGCATTAGTAACGAAACTAATGAATGGATGAATGGCTTTGTTGATTAATATCAACAGAGCCACATACCACATTCAATTGTCACCTCACCTTAACTATTCCCTAATGTTCTCCAACCATACGTACTACAAGAATAAAAACAAATACACCTCCACATTGAAAACGGAATTAAAACAGACCCCACGTTTTATTTCGAAGAACAAATGTACAGCCATTAACAAAACGTACGTACGGGACCTACGAAGAATTCTCATTACGTGGTCACCCTAGGGACTAGGACTTTTGGGACATACACGGTAACGGGTTAAGGGTTATGTGAAATTAAACTCGAATGGAACGTTTGGAAACACAGATACGTAAACACATAAACACACACACAAACAGACATAATTGTTACGAATTACAATCCTAAATGAAACCTTGAAATGAGAAACGGTAAGGCATGTGTCTAATGGAGGGGTAATTCAAATGTTTTGCTAGCACGTGTTACAGTTAAGTGTGGATTAAAATTTTGTAGTGTAAAGCAATAAATTGCTGTACCTTTGGTATTCAGTAATGTAATATTTATTTATTTTTCTGAACGGTTAATGCACTATTTTGTATTCAGTGAAAAGGCTTATGTTTTGTTATTACCTTGAACAGGTTTATTGTATTTTTTGTCTTACGATTTTTTTGCTTTAAATTCTAAACCGCGTCAGGGGAATATGATTTCCATTATTTTCCGTACAACTGCCGAAATTTCCCGGAATCATATCTAGAAATTGCTAAAAAAAATGTAATATATAATTAGAAACTTAGTGTACTTAGGTCTAAACCTAAGAAAATATTTGCATGCCTATGTTATGGCGGAATGTGCCGAACCATTTATTAATATTACCACCAATATTGTAAACCATGTTTCACGCAAATAAAGATTCTTATTCTTATTCTTATAAAGATATTTACCACAATTAAACAAGCGATTCACAGAATAACAACACTACGTAAAATTCAACAAAATTCACAGATCAACCACTAATCCTAGAATAACCCGACTTATTTGCATCGTTACAACCTTCAATAGATAATTTACCCTCATAACACGTTAGTTCCCCGCTTCAATTTTGATCAATTAACTGCAAAACTAAATCAAAATTAAATCAAACAGCTAATTATGTTCAGTGATCTATAAAGCGAACTATCCGAATTTGCCAGAAACTGTGAACAATTTAATCAATTTGTTTGTAACGAGACATTGTAAACCCTTGCAACGAACAAACATACAGTAAATATAACAATATTAATGGACGAGACAAAGCTGCGAGCGGCGGACAAACTTTGTGTACAATATTCCGTTGAAACTATATCGTGAACAAGATATCGAATGAAATGACCGATACCGTCTTAATAAGTTTGGCTACGGACGTCTGTCACACTGTTATGTAATAATTCTGACAATCAATTTGGGCCCGCATCGAATAGTTGATAATTACCACTTCTACCTGATTCTACTTCATCTACATGCCTTAGACTACTGCTAGGAACAAGTCTCTATTTGCTTATGCTATTCTTACTCGTAATGTAGCATCCATCCATCTTATCTTTAATTTTATGTCTGGAACCTACTACCTTCCTATCAGGAGAAGGGCGTTGGTAGCTGCGCCACAGGTTTGTTACTTTTGCAGTTACCATCGTTTTGATTTTGTTTCTGTTTTATACTGTTTATGTTCCAAATAAATATATTATTATATAATCGGATCAAGTCATTCTTCATCTTTTTTTTTTTCAAGTGAGGAAATGCATTACGCATCCCCCGCCGTTGGGAGATGACGAGGGTATGTGGGACTCTCCCCCGAACCCAATAAGATCCAGGGGCATACCCACTAAAACCTCACATGCCTGCTCTGCGCTTTTGATGGCGGGGAGGCGGGATCGCTGCAGCATTCTACCGCCAACCCCGCCGGCGCTATCCGCCCTGCAAAGAGGGGCGGAAATACATCGGTGCCCCTTTGTTGGAGAGGGGGCTGCAGGACTTCAGCGGAGGCCTATTCGGTGCGGAGGTGGGTCTCCCAACCCAGGACTCCACAGGCCTCCTGTAGCAAGGGGCGGTTGTGTGCCCCTTGCTGCACCTTGGGTGTGTGCAATATGTGCGCACACGCGACTCGGCCTCTGTTGAGCGGGCGGCAGTTCAGCCGCGTCTGCCGCCCTGAGGCCGGGTCTAGTCATTCTTCATCTGCCTGAACTTCAACTATCTGTTGTGTTACCGGATTAATCCTGCCTATCTCAATATAAGATGCGACACTCTTCTTTTAATGTCTGCCACTTCAGTACAAAATTTCTTCAGGTGTTCCGGGGATTACATCATCCTTACAAAATGGAATAAACATTGAAATCCTTTGATTAAATTTTGGGTCACGGAGGGTTATCTCACCACACTATATTTGCAGGAGAAGATACTATTACTGCACAAGGACACAGTACGTGTATAAACACGTGGGTACTCACAATTTCCTCGTACACAGTGCAATGGTACATCCACACAATCTCAACCATTACACTATGGTGTAACAACACTTCCATATAACGTTAACTTGTCCCTTTTCATTTTGCTAGTTCGGTTTACAGGGTAATATGAATAAAACATTCGAAGGGTTAAGAGCAATTATTAACGAGTTGTTTACAGGGAGGGTTCAGCAAGGGTCCGTCAATTGCTGGCCTCTATGGTCGAGGCTATTTATAGCTTCACGCTTATCTAGAAAGTAGTGGAAATTATGCAGTGATGTGGGTGAGGTAGAAACCAATTTTGTTTTCATTATGGTTTATTCCCTGCTTGTTTATAAAGCTATTTGTTTCTATACGATGGTTTAGTTAAAACCTAAGGTTACCCATAAATTACACCAAGTAAATATTTAATGATGGTCACAGGTTAGTTGGTTAGGTTAGGTTATCCTAAAATATCAGGGAATAATTTGAACAGCTAGTTGGCTACCAAGCTACAGCTGACTGATCAATTAAATTTTAATCTAAGACTTGGCAAGTAGAATGGTATTATCTGTAATAAAAGTATATTTTATGTTTTAAACATTCTGAAAACTAAAAGATGTTTTCTCCAATCTGGGTTTTTTTGTTTCCATACGACATAAATATTATCTTCGCTCTCAATTTTCTTACAGCCACAGCATTACACACGAAATAACATTTATTTCTTCCAAAACAAACTATATAGCAACTATACAGAGACCTTCAAGTAGACATGTATAAGAAAATTAAACGGCGAAGTTTCCGTCGTCCAGCCAAAGTTTTGCGGTACAACGTCCGTTTTGTGACCACAATGTAATCCATTAACAACTTTCTTGTTATGTAGACCCTAATTTATTATTATAATTTTTTGCATTCACACTTTGATTAAACGTATCAAACTTGTTAATGACTAGCCTATTAGTGTGGTTACTGGTAATAAGGGTGTAATGCCCGAAACGGACAAATATTTGTTTGATACACGGATCCTGGTCCCTAGAATATAAATCATCAACATAACTTAAGATAACTAACGATGGATGGTCATTACGAGAAGTATTTCTCCGAAATGATTACATAGATTTAAGACGTATTAGGGAAAGTGATGATTATGAATGAATGATGATCAAACCGCACTATAAGAGCGAAGCTACAGGACGATCCACGCCATCCAATGCACACTTATAGCCCAGTGCCTCAAAGGCTCAAAGGCCGCAACAACTTTTTCAAGTGCGTGGATCCAGCTGTCAGTAGCGCCTCTACCGGAAGAAGCGACCTTTGGCGGGAGCTACTGAGTCCTCCCGACTCCCTTATCAAGCCATCGGAGAGGCTTCCACCAGGGTATACTTTGCCGTAGCCAATTTGGAAATCACTAAATCGACTCCATACTCAGGTTGGCCGCTGCAAGGACAACCTCTATAAGCGGGGTTTCATAGATGGGTCAGATCTCCAGCGTGCATGTGGCATTCCTCCGCAAGCAATGGCTCACCTATCTTGCGCCTCTTGCCCTGTCACATGCTCACTTGAGGATCTTATGACCGCCTCAGCAAGCGGAATTAGGGTCGCTGAATTTTGAGCCTTGCTAATATAATCTTGGCAAATGAATAATTAGTATTATATAATGAGCATTTAAGTATGTAATATAATTATATATTATATGTATCTCTTTCTTTTTACTCGGGCTATCAACCATGCGGAAGACACCCGGTCTTTTAAAAGGCTTACGTGGGGACACAAGTCCAACATGCAGAGGTTCGTTGAGAACTTTAATCTTAAAAGGAATGGGACACCAGCTAGGGACACCACACAACTGCTCTATAAAACAACAGCCATGAAAAGTCCCCAGTAGGCGCAGGACTATTTTGAAATATGGATACTACAATTATTAATTTAGTCTATGGCATTGAGAGGTTTCGTGGATTCATTAATTGTTTTTTTTTAATTATATTATTATTATACACATATTTATTGCCATCGACACGCTAATAAGAAGAAGAATGAATGATGATGAAAACAATGAATCTCTGAAAGTCGATGATATAACATAAGGTGGAGAGTAAAAAGAAAACATGGATAAATAAAGGGTGTTCCACCCTTGAGGGAGTCGGCTCGAGGCTTATCACCTGCATGCAATATAAACTTACTCCCCTCTTGATTTCCGCAACTTGTTATCCCAAGTAATCCATTTCGCTGGGTTAATTCCTGCAACATGAGCCGAATGGTAATGATAACAATATTTGTTGGAAAGGGGAGACTTGCTGTCTTTATGTGTTGGGAGCTTATACGGAATGATTGGGAATATGAAACCTGTGCTTAGAATAAATGTACCTATCTAAATATCTATCCGATAACTTTTTAAAATCTTGTGTTGCTTAGTGGCTCTTCGTTTTTTTTTTATCTTGTGTTGCTTGTGCGTAATTTCTTACACTTCACAACACAAAAAAATTGCAATTTTTGAATCTGTATTAGTAGACAAATAAATACATACAAATATTCAAAAAGGCAATCTTATTGTACTGCGTGAACTTAAAAACTAAATCCTGAATATGATCTTTTATTATTAGCCTGAAGTGTCCCACTGCTGCGCAAAGGCCCTACTCTCGTCTTCTTCTTATCGTATGGTTGCTGAACAACCTGGTGTCAGAGTTTAAACCGCCTGTTTTAGGCCTCTGACATGTCTTTACACACCGTTGAAAAATCTCTCAGGCATGCCGGTTTCCTCACGATGTTTTCTTTCACCGTTTTTAGCAACTGATAACTAATATAATACGCACATGAAATTAAAAAAGACATTCGTGCGTGCCGGGTTTTGAAATTGCAACCTTTGGCTTGGCAGTCCAACGGTTGTACCATTCGGCTATCAGCTCTCGTTCCACATCTATTGATAATGATCTATTGCCTAAAATATATTTATTAAGTGCCATGTTCCCGTTCCGAAACATTTAAGGTAACTAATTCGCCAGATAAGTCAGAATAGAGGCAAAATTAAATTTCCTTAATCATCCAAATTTGTTATTTGAGGGTCTCAATTTAATTCGTTTTGAAGGGATTATGAATGTTGTCGTTTCCAAATTATTTGATGCGCTAAACTTGGGACGGCTTGATTAATTTGTTATGGTAGCATTAATGGAATTGTTTGCTCAATTTGTTTAAATCTTTAACGTTGTTGTCATGAGAATTTATGTTCTGAAGTTTGTTAATTGTTTTTGTTGTGTTTAGTGAGTCGGTGTAGGTATACGATATTTTAATTGTCTGACATTACACGACTTTGTCACATTGTGTTGAGTTTTTGACGTTTAGTTAAGTTTTTAGTATTAATTAGAACAAAAAATTAAATTAATTAGAACGATTAATTTTTAATATTTTTGGCTTAATTTTATAACGTTTTGGGAAGCCCGTTTTGGTAGTAGATATACATAATTATTATATCTATTGAGACAGACAGACCACACGCCTGTATTCCCCGAAGAGGTAGACAGACGTGTACAGTACACCCACATTTCGTCAGTTATGTTACAGGTCCCCAATGTAATAAGGGGCGGGCCTATTGCCATCAACCGGGCACAAATCCAGACTCCATGCTGCTACTGAGAATTACCTAAAGTAAAAAAAATCAATAACACTTTGCCCGACCCGGGACTCGAACCCAAGACCTCGTGCTCGGCGGTCGTGCTTACACTAGACCAACGAGGCAGTCAAGAGAAAAATAGGATAGAACCCTATGTCATAAAAAAAAAACATATTTTGATAAATGTGGGCATTCAATATTAAACCAAAGTTTATCTTCCTTCAGCGTTTTAATCTTCGGTTCCTCTTAAATTCTAAAACCACAGTCCCAACTTATTAATTCTAAAACCAACACACCTAATCCTTCCGCGTGAAAACTCAACGTTATTTAATACGAGAATCCAAAGATTTCTTTTGATACGACATTCTGCGTCTCGACTTTGCGACGTCGTTGATTTATCGGCTCGGCAACGTATTTCTCGCAAAACACAGATTATAAATCATAGCGCAGATGGTTCAAATGTTATGCTGCGTGTTTTTGGCAAATATATGTGCTTTTTGTCTGCTTTTATATTTAATGAAAGACACGTTTTGGTCGGAAGTGAGATTTGTCGGTTGGGTTATGCTTTTTGAGATTTCGTACTTGTTTTGTTCATGATCATTTGGTTTAAGTATGTTTTAGTTTGATATCCTACTTTTTACTAGCGATTAAGAACTTACAGTCCTACATATAGGTTAATCTTTGACCCTCTTATTCATGAACGAGGATCATACCGGCATTACCTTGAACCCGTATTAAGTCTATTGACATCTCTATTCTTTGATATGCAAACGACAGTGACAGGTATATTTTAATCCTTGGTTTAAAATTGTCATATTTTATGAATAAGGGGGTATCTGCTACCTGCTGTTGTGTCTTAATCTAAGATGTGTGTTATAGATTTTATTATAAAAGGTCGCATGGAGCACTTATTGAACTTGACTAATTTAAAAGTATTATCGACATCTAAATAAATCAGATTCTTAGTAACATAGTCTCAGACTTATAAACTACACGTGCCGTGTGGTATCCGGCCTAGAATTGACCACCCTCTTTCCTCCCGTGGGTGTCGTAAGAGGCGACTAAGGGAAAATCCAGAAGATGGGCAGCAGCGTCTTCTGTAACTTGACCACCAATACTGCGATCCCCAAGCCGCTTACCAGGCGTGGGGATTATGGCAACCCCCCTTACTTTGAGGCCTTTGTTCAGCAGTGGACTTCTTCCGGCTGATGATAATGATAAACTACAAAGGATAACATAAAATTAATATGTTTTAAGTCTTTGTTTCGGCTGATAATCAAGACTACTTATGGCTTTGCCACGTTGATCACTAAAATCACACTATCATCAAAAAGGACCTCACAGAAAACGAAGATCACCTAACTGCACCTATAAGAATAAAAACATAACATTCAAAATCTTACACCGCATCATTCATATACTTAATTTAACGCTACCCAAATCCCATAACGCCAGGAATGTTATAAGGGGGTGGCAGAGAGGGCGGTCAGAAAAATGAACCGAATAGTGACGTCATTGTCATTTATCATCCAGCAGGGTAAATATAGGGTGACTATGGGGAATTCAAGTTGTATTTTTATGAGAATTCGTTTTCACGGGCTATAGTTTATGTAAGTGTTATGTGTTGAAGGGAAGTATATAAGAGTGCATTGAACCTCCATGGGAGACGATACTCTATTGATTTGCTGACTGGCCAATACTTGGCACGTTATGTTATTGATACGTTTAAAGCAGAAATAAATATATGTTTTCTTCTTATCGTATGGTTGATGAACAATCTTGTGTCAGAGTTTAAACTGCCTGTAGGCCTCTGACATAGATTTACACACCGTTGAAACATCTCTCAGGTGTGCCGGTTTCCACACGATGTTTTCCTTCATCGTTTTTAGCAACTGATAACTAATTTATAGTACGCACATGAATTCGAAAAGACATTGGTGCGTGCCGGGGTTTGATCTTGCGACCTTAGCAGTCCAACGGTCATACCACTCGACTATCACTACTTAGTATAAGTAATACAAGTAGATATGTACCTTATGTAATGTCTTTATGATTGATTATACTTTGACAATAATAAATAAAAACTGTTTAACTTCTGACGAATAATTTTAATTAATAGATAATTTTGCAGGCTCTGTTTATAGTGGAAAAGCATGAGCTTTGACGACCATGCTTGCTTACTCCGGGATGGCAATTTTAAGGCCGAACTCAGAGATATTTAATGATTACTTGAACCATCACTAAGTAAAGGTTTTCTTTGTTCGTTTTCGTTAGAATGATTTCCTTTACCGTTTCTATGTAGTGTAATAGAATGAAGATACACTTACCTTTTATCTTCACACGTACAAATAGGAATTCACAAAATACGTCTCTTCTGTTTTCCTAGGATTTCTTTAGTCTCTATTTTGATATTGAAAGATTTAGAGCCAAGCATGAGAAGTAGGGCAAATACTGACAAAAACCAATTCTAGTATTTGAATAATTCTGGTAATCCGGGAAAAGCCGATTGTCCACTGTCATACACACAATAATCTATTTTTTATTTTTGTTTCCAAAAAAACGAAAAGCCTTTTTTAGGATAAAATTTCAATTGTCTCTTAGGTGTATTGTTTTGCACAATTCTATTCGTATGTGCAATAAAACGGGGTTTAAAACTGTACTGTACTAGGTAGATATTTTGACAAGCTTACTCATCAAATTAAGACTCCAAAAAGAATGAATACACAAATTACTTTCACGTCTGTATCCTTCTCCAAAAAATCATCACTCACATTTTATCAGTTACATATCCGTTATAACAGGGGGTCCATTGACATAAACAATGCACAAAACCAGACTCTTTGCTAGTAGGAAAATCTGAATAACACTGTCGGGAATCAATCCCAGGACCTCAAGCTTAACAGTTTTACTTGTTACCACTAGACCAACGAGGTAATCTAGTTCATGGCCAATCGCAAAAAATTATCTAATGTTTCACATTTATTTTAATCTTAAATATAAAGTACATTACTCCTCTAGACCCAGTCCTAATATTTGAGGTTAAAATTGTTATAAGAGCTAGAACTGATTGCAATTGTTTAGTACTTTTCTATAGGTACTGATTGTTGCTTACAACTATCCCGCGTTTTATTTAATAGACTCATGTCTAAAATGACTCCTATGCAACCATGGCGTTGCATGAAATTGCAGGGCCATACAACTTTAAAAGTTGCAAGCATATTGTTTTGAACCTAACGCAAGTGTACCTTCAATTAATATCCGCAAATTCTTGTGATCCGTACAATCACTCAACAAATAATTCTGTACCTTCAGTGAAAAGTGATACATGTCGACCTAGAGCGGTTTTTATATTCTCTGATTAAACTTATTAAAAAAAAATTAACTTAATTTCTATCTTATCCCCGTTGTTATAAGATTAAAAATGAATGAGATTTTTTTGTGCACATTGATATAAGTAAGCAATTTTTTATTGAAATTATTGTGTAAAATAATACTTTCTGATTCATACCAAAGTGCTCCGAACCGATCTTTATATTTCTAAAATGTATTTTAATACGACTCGAGTTACCACATCTTACGCGAACCGAAAGCTTTTACTTCAATTAATCCAAAGTGATACAAATGAAATCCTATCACAAAACTTTAAAAAATTGAAACAATACATTCTAGTGAAAAGTGTTACATTTGTACATGAATTATACAAACACAAATTTATTTTCATAAAAATGTGTGACTAATGATACAACTGCTAATCAAACAATTTACACGTAATTTATGTAGCCAATTTTGATGTGATTACAAATTTAATATTAATTCTATTAGTAAGAACATAAGGGAAATAGGACATATGATTACGTGAATAATGATACTAATATAGTAGAATCAAAACTGCATTGCGTTTTAGAACTAAATTAGCAAAAAAATACGTAGTACACAGTGATACAAGTCGCGCAGCTCTTACGCACCCCACTCCCTACTTCTCCGCGGGACGCATGGAAAGAGCGCAGGCGACGCGGGATTCTTAGTCACGGGCGTGCGTCAGGACAGGTGCGTCGTGCGTTACAGCACACAACTACGATGCGTAAGGTAAGACTTGTTTTTTAAATGTTTATATATATAAACATAAACACTGCTATAGAGGGTAAGTCTCATATTGGGTGCTATGAAGGAGTTGATCTTCGAGGAAAGAAGTCTCCAGGAAATAAAATAAATGAAGAACAAGTGGCTTTAGTTAAAGAACACATTCAGAGTTTCCCTTGCATTGAAGCTCATTACGTTAGACAATCTAGTCAAAAAAAGTATCTTGATCCCAATTTGTCGATCTTAAAAATGTATTCAATGTACAAAGAATTATGTACAGAAAAGCAAGTCAATGCAGTGAGTGAACCGACATACAGACGCATTTTCAGCACATCTTTCAATTTGTCTTTCCATAAGCCAAAAAAAGATCAATGTCCTTCATGCAATAAATACTTATCAGCAGATGCAAACCAGAAAAAAGAGATGGAGCTTGAATATTCAATGCACATTATAAGGAAAAATGAATGTAATGAAGCTAAAGATTCAGATAAACAAAGATCTCTGACAGACCCTTCATTTCAAACTACCTTTGATTTACAGAGTGTCTTACAGTTGCCATTCTCTTCCGTCTCACAGTTTTACTATAGTAGAAAGGTATGCGTCTACAATCTGACTTTTTACGAAGGTGATGGTAAAAATGCCTATTGCTATGTATGGAACGAATTAAATGGTAAACGAGGCAGTAATGAGATAGGTAGTAGTATACTTAGATACATCCAGACATTAAAAGAAGAGATTACACACCTATCATTGTTTTCGGACACCTGTAGTGGCCAAAACAGAAACCAGCAAGTTGCTGCAGCCCTCTTGTATGCAGTGCAAAATACGCATTTGACTGTCATTGAGCAAACATTTTTGGAATCCGGTCATTCACACATGGAGTGTGACTCAATGCACTCCAGCATCGAAAATGCGCGAAGGAATAGGGCCTATTTTATGATGAACGATTGGCTTAATGTATTCAAAGCTGCGCGTTCAAATCGTGGGAAAAATAAAGATAACCCCGGAAATAAAATACGGACGAAAACGGCGAAAAAGTAAATTGGCTAAAATAAAGTGCCTCAAATTTGAAGAAGCCCACCCAAATGCAATTTTCTATCGGTATGACCACTCTTCAGAATATAAAAAAAATGATATAATACAGCAGCGTAGCCGTCGAAACCGCATTACACAGAATGTTGAACTAAAACAGGCGTATAACCCCGTTCTGCCTATCTCTATGCAGAAAAAAAATGACCTTGTAAAACTGTGCCGAAGTGGGCTTATCCCTGACGAGTTACATGAATGGTATAAGAACTTACCGGTCCATGGCAGTTTAAGAGAAAATGATATTTTCGAACTAGAAGATGAAAATGATGACTTTTAAAAATAATTACAGTTGCCCTAATAATTCGTTTTATGTCTAATTCATGGTTTGACCAACATCTAAACTTTCGCTCTATGAGAGATTTATGTCTTTTTTTTTGTATGCAAAGCAAAATTTTAATAAAAGGACTTTTAATTTTCTTACAGATTTTTTATTTAAGAATGACAGTTCATTATTAATTTGACTAATATAAGCAGAAATTCAAAAGACGTAAAACTCATTAAAATATTTTTTTTTTAATATAAAAATCTACCTACTATAATTCTAAAAAACAAAGCAGTTACAATAGCAACCTAATAATCTAAAAACAAAATCAAACTTAATAGGATTGCATTTAAGAACTATGAGCAAAATGCAATCTTTTGCAAAAAATAATTAATATCGCTTATAAACAGATATCGTCAGAGTTGCGGGCAACCGGTGGATGCAAACGGCAAGTTGTCATTCATTATGGCGTTCTAAGGGGGAGGCCTTTGTCCAGCAGTGGACGTCTTCCGGCTGATGATGATGATGATGATAACTCCATAATAGTTTTTTGCATTTAATGAATTTTACCTCTAAACCGACGTTGTATTGTATTGTATAGCGAATAGTTGAAGTGCTACATGTACAACACATCTGTTATTTGATTTTTTGAGACTGATTAAATACGCTTTAAGACTGTTCAAGATTAAAACATAACTTTTAAACCTCTTTAGGTTTAAAAGTTATGTTTTTTTATAAGGATGTTAATTATATTGTTTTATATAGCGAATAGTTGAAGTGCTACAACAAAAATCTGTTGTTTGGTTTATTGAGCTTGTTTTAATATGTTTAAAGACTAACGATACCTACTCTGATAATCAGATTAACGATAAATACCTACTGAGGTCTAAAAGTTAAGTTTTAAGTTGGATTTATAAAAATGTTTTATTGTTTTGCTACTACTTGTAATTCATAAAAAAAGTGTTTATTCAAGAATTCTTTATTAAAGAAACGCTTTTTTAATTTAGTTATTATTTTATTATGATATTAACATAGTTTTACCCTTTCTGTGACAAAAACGTTTGAAAATACTTATTACTTGTATCAATAAACACTTCGATGTAAACAAAATGTATCACAATAAATTCTAGCTTGTAGCATTAATCACTTACTAGTTTGAAAAATACATTGGTGTTTAGGGGTACAATTGAATATTTACGTAGGAATTTTAAATAAAACAATGAAAAAAGGTTGCTGATAATCAAAATGATCATATTAGTTTTACGACTTTTTCTCACAACAACTATTTGCAGGCAAAACATGCCAAAACACAAGCCTTATAACATTTCACACAAAACGGTAACTAAATGTGTAAAATAATTCATTTCATTATAGATTTAAATACACAAAAATAAGCAAAGAAAACTATAGTGTACGTTGATATAACTGGCTATTTTTACTAATTACTTAAATTCCGTGCAAAATAATATATTCAAACCAAGCTCTTTATAATCTTTATAATATTATCTACACGTACCACTTATCGTTTTTTATTTTAGAACGTTAGAAAAGTAACGAGATTTTTTTTAATCTTTAACCTTAAATTACTCAAAACTATGATTTTTCACTTATATCACTTTTCACTGAAGGTACAGAATTGCAAGTGTGTTTAAGTTCTAACAGACTTCTTTATCGACTGTTTATTGTACCAGTTTATACCAAACCCAGCTTTTATATACCTATAGTAAATAATCATAACAAGCCAACATTATTACTTGACAAAGTAAACACAAGGTTTATCGACAAAAATAAACATAATAAAATAAAGTGTTAACTGACTAATCTCACTACTACTAGTGATGTCGGTATCGATGTATCGACTATCGATAAGTCCGCGGTAAGTATAGCGACTTATGATTGGTACAAGTTGTTGGGTTACGCGATTTGTTGAGAGTTTTTTTTTTATTTTTGAAAAACAAATTAAAATAGTTGTAGTTTTAGGATTTATAATAGGATTTATAAATAATAATAGCTTATTGCAAATGAAATATTATCTTGATCTGGCGCACGAGGTGGTCGACATGTGGGAGGTGGACTCAGCTATCATTGTACCGATAGTTGTGTCGGCCAATGGTCTCATGGCCGAGAGGCTCGACCAACACCTGAAGAGGCTTACGTTAGGCGGTTAGGTCAAGGGCTTGTTGCAGAAAGCGGTAGTCCTCGACGCGGCATTTGTGAGGAGGTTCCTCTCTCTGGAGCCCTAACCGCTTATTGTTTTCTTTAATGCTAAAAGCTTTTTTAAGTGTCCAAACTAACGCACTATTAATAAATCAGAATCTTTATTTATTTATTAATCAACTTCATTCTCATACCCCGTTCTCTTAAGATAGATCCTAAATGTTCAATGAACGTTAGGTAATACAGTTTTTGTTCGAAAACGCTTTTTACATTACCTCCTTTCCCTGCTTTACATAAACACCTACCCAGATATAGTAACATCTGAATCGGTACTCGTATGTATAATAATTTTACATTAATATGATGTTTATTTTGCACCACACCTCAATACACACGTACTGATTCGCCGAGTTAAGCTGCAACAGTCCGGACGCTCTGAGTAAATCCTTCACCGACCACCATCAGTCTTAATCTTCGAAGGTACTTCGATGCACGAGTTCTTTATAAAATGTTTAGAAGACAGCCATTTTTATTGATTTTTTGGACGTACTTTTGATTTTATCTTTGTTGTCTGGACTTTAGGAGACTTTGACCTCTGAATGTTTCGGCGTTAATGCAGATGAAAAAGTGAGATTTCCGAGCGCTATCTGGTTTAGAAATCACGTTTCAAATGTTTCCAAGAGCGATCTTCCAGAAATACCAGATCTACCAATGATTTTAAACCTATATTATTTAGTTGTACTCAATTCTTGATCAATATGTATTTGTCTTAGCATGAATAATTAATTACGATCAATTTAAATAGTGCCTGCCTGCTCGACTGCCTCGTTGGTCTAGTGGTCGCTAAGCGTGACTGCTGAGCATGAGGGTTTGAAGCCCGGGTCGGGCAAATTGTTATTGAGTTTTTCCGTTTGGTAATTCTCAATATCAATACGGATTTGTGCCCGGTTAATGGCAATAGGCTCATCCCCTATTACATTGGGATCTATAACATTTCTAGTGACATATGAATGTAGTATATGTAGCTTGTATTTGGTGTACAATAAAGAGAAATCTATCTATCTATCTATACACCTCTGCCTACCCCTCGGGGAATATGCACGATGTTATGTTAAATTAAATAATCATTAAATTAAAATATCGATAACATTGACACAGGCACATCACTGTTCTCCAACATACTATTAGGTACGAACTTAAGTGGGATATCGTAAAATTATTACTTTACAGCCACCTGCTTATGACACGGGGGATAAGCGTCGATATATGGCGTCCCACCACTACGTGAATTTCGGACGTAATACCAAATGATTGCGGCCCACAATACGCTATTGAGATGGGGAATTAGGGCCTTTTTTGTGTCTTACGCTTTTTTACCCGACTGCCAAGGAAGGGTTATGTTTTCATTATTTTTTTTTGCATTTAATAAATCTGTGTTTTCAGCAAAATCGTTTGATTCAAAATATAGGTGACTTTGGGAATAGAAATTAAAAAAATAACAAAACAAAGACGCAAACGTTTGGATAAATGGTGGGCTTCTGAACATTTTATTTTAATAAATTCAAATCAAATATAAAGCTTTCTAATAAAAAAAAAAAAAAAAACAAAGTAAGTACAGAAAAAATCATGCAATTTCAACATTATGTTTAAAGGAGTGTTCGATTCCCGCACGAGACTAAAAATTTGTGTGTCCCGCAAATGTTTGTCCCGAGTCTGGGTGTTCGTGTTTGTGATATTACATGTTAGTGAAACGCACCCATGATACAGGAGAAGTTAATCCAAGGTGTCAGCTATCTCCATACTAAATTTTATCAAAAAGGGTCCAGCCATTTTATCATAATCAATTATTCATCAAGCGTTGAGCGTGAAAAAGTAACAAACATACAAACACACACACACTCACAAACTTTTGTCTTTATAATATTATTGTGATAATATGACATCACACTGTTTACGAATATATTAGATAGGTACTCAACTGTGTACAAAATAATGCTTAAAACCTCCCTCTAAGCCACAGGAGCACTAACAAAATCGCTTCTAATAGGAGCATGTAACACTGTTTTTATACTTCAGTCACAAAGGCAAAATCCACAAAGGATAAAACAGGTACTGTAGTAAGAAAAAGCGTGAAAATCTGCGTTAGCAAGTTGCCGGCCCTTTGAGTGTGCTGAGAATTTTTCTACCTTGAATTGTGTTTTTTGTGGCCTTTGAAGTCTTCGATTTTAGTGGAATGCATTATATTTCCATATTATGCCGCTTTTTTGTTGAATATGCTTGTGTTTATGGTGTACTTAAATTCAACTTTGATGTAAAAGTTCGCTCTCAAATATACGTCAATCAAATGTGTTGTTTCAATAAATCTCTATTTGTGAATTTAATATGTAGGTGTAAATAACTTTTTTAAATCAATTATCTTTTTGAATTTAACGCCATAATATTCTTTTCCCTGACTCTTGTTCTTTTATCGACTTTAGTTGATTGTAAAATCAACTTATCTGCGTGGTTTTGGATAAAAGCACGTTACCATATTTTTACTTTTATTTCAACCACCATGCAGGCATAATAAAAAAAGTACAGCCGAAAATATGACTGATGATTTTGCTAAATTCTGACGCTTATTCAACTCCAATGACTTCTAGATAAAACGATCTTGAATGAACATTCGGGTGGTGATCAGGTGATTTGATTACATGCCTACTAGAAGCATTTCAATAGCTAGCCAGTACCCAGTGCAAGTATGCTAGGCGCAAATTAACGAACAATCATACGAACGGCGGGTTGGATGCGCAAATCTAAAATTCATGTGCGTAGTGATATGAATGTGAACATTGTAGGGTGCGCCAATTCGGGTATAACGAAGTCGCTGGTGTTCAGGTTACTGTCGGTGTGTTGTAGCCTTTTTAGTCTTACTTTGTTCAGAATTTTGTGTACTATTTTATTGAGAATTTCGAGGTTAAACCCTGTGAATGATGATGGAGAATTGGCCCGTGGTTTCTGCTTTTCGAAAAAATATTAGAACACTTAGAGATAAATCTGTAGTTTTTTTACTATCATGCCATTGCTTGAAACAAATTAATTTGTATGCAGTTAAATACACTTATATATTATTTTCTGAAGCCCATCTCCGTATCTTAGATCTCGTCTAAATATTTTTCCATACCTTTTAATAAAAACCAAATCAATTTTTGTCGTCATATACTATTAAAGGGAGAACGAAATAGAAGCTTTAAACTAATTCTAAACCTTAAAACATTGTTTTACGAAGGGCTTGAAACTTTACAGGAGTACCCTTAAAACTAATTTAACGTTAAAGGCGAATAAAATAAATATTCTTAGTATCAAATCTGGTGACGTTAACGTATAAACGTCCCGAACCGTTTAGCCTAGCCGGTGTTCAGATAAACAACGTGGGTTAACTGTAGGTGGTAACATAGAATATTCATGCGTGGCAAACACTGTTGGCCTTCTGGTAATTTGGTTTCGCTCCGTCTTGCTGGACCGAATGTAAACTCGTAATAGGAGTGACATGTGGGTTGGGTATTTTGTGAGATTTATTGGTTTGCTGCTGTGGTTGGTTTATGGTTCAAAGTTGGCGATAAGATAGTGCCTTGTGGCATGCCGAAGAAAAATGTACAAATATACATACCCTTGATTAAACCCTCGTTGGTGTAGTGACTGCTGAGCAAGAGGTCCTGGGTTCAAATCCCGGGTCGGGCAAAGTGTTACTGAGTTTTCCATTAGGTAATTCTCAGTAGCAGCACGGAGTCTGGATCTGTGCCCGGTTGATGGCAATAGGCTCGCCCCCTATTACATTGGGACTTACAACATAACTGGCGAAATGTGGGTGTACTACATGTACACCTCTGCCTACCCCTTCGGGGAATACAGGCGTGATGTTATGTTATGTTATGTTGATTAAAGTTGTGGTATGTGCAGATCATCTCCTTAATCTGGATTTTGTACAACCACTTTAATCGCACATCGTTAGAATATATTATGTAGTAGGTTGCAAGATTATTCCAATGCTTTGGGCCCTCATACATGTTAAATATAATTGAAACTTAACTTATTTTTTGTATTAGTAAGATAGGATCTTCCGTACAACAATTTTAAATATTGATTCCAAGGAATCTTTAAATTCAAAAATCTTTATTGTGGATGTTAGGTATGTACTACATAATAAAGATATTTGAATTTGAAGATCCCTTGGAACCAATCTAACACTTGTATCAAAGATCTATGTCTTCAAAATGATTTGTTTTGCCTCAACCATCACGAGCTGCTAACTTATAAACAGTGTCACATTTTTGAATACACGGTTTTTCAATCGGTAATACCCGCTCTAATTTTTACTTCCTTCAGAAATGCCCGTGTGAACCCGCCAGGTGGCGAGCCGACATCCTCTTACCCTCGTACCCCTTTTTACTTTGAAGATTCTCTTCGACAAAGTATTACAAGTTTGAAAGAGTGAATTCCTTTTTTATATTCCCCATCCGAATATTTTGCCCTTACTTTAAATGTCGGAATGTTCTTTTGAGTTATAAGTTTTGAGATTTTGAAGTATCTTTTTGGTTGTTTGGAGTTTTAAATTGTTTAAGTGGCTTGTAAATCTTATTACAAAAATAATTTTAGTTATGGTATATATATATACCATATAATTATCATTCTTCTAAACATTTAGGAATAGAATAAAGAGGCTAATAATAAAAAATATCTTTGATATAAATTTTAGCTTGTTTTGCTTGATAAAAATTATCACAATCAAAATAGATTATAGAGATGTGGTGGAATAGATTTAAATTAAAAAAAAAAAAAATTTAAAAGTGCTAATAATAGGTTTAATAATAATTTTATTTGCATAACTAAATTCAAAATCACTATTCACGTTTATGTTGTCTTATATGTTATGAAAAATGACCTCAATACATTATTTTTCTTTCAAATTAAATACCAAATATTCTAATTATGAACCTAGTACTAACCTAGTAATCTAACATGACATTTAAAAATATAAAACCTAATGTTAAGGCTATTATTACTAAACAATAACACACTAGCCCCCATTTTCAGCCTCTGCTTGCATTTCTTCCAACCTCTGAAGAACTTTCTGTCTTCTCTTCTCCATTGGTGTTTTATACCACCAGGATTCTGCTGAAGATTCCTGGTAAATATAAAATTACAAATTATAACCTTGTCTCTATTTAATTTTCTTTAAATATCAGAATCTAACACAGTACAAATAATTTCAGAACAGAATTGCTGTCACCGGAACTAATTGCACAATTAATAAGGAGATGATATACAAATTACCAATTGTAATGAATTGTGTGACCCAAACCCAGAGTGTAACCTTTAACTCATGCATCATCATCATCATCAGCCGGAAGACGTCCAATGTTGGACAAAGGCCTCTCCGTGTGGGGTTGCCATAATCCCCACGCTTGGCAAGCGGCTTGGGGATCGCAGTATTGGTGGTCAAGTTACTGAAGACGCTGCTACCCATCTTCTGCTTTTTCCCTTAGTGGCCTCTTACGACACCCACGGGAGGGAAGGGGGTGGTTAATTCTAGGCCAGATACCACACGGCACGGCACGGCACTTAACTCATTAAACATCATTTGATTCAGATTCTGTACCTTATAATAAAAGCTACTTATAAAGATTCTTCATCAATAAGTTCCTGAAATAAAACAAGACTTACGTGCTCAGCATACACGGGCTCCCAGTAGCTGAGCTTGACAGCTACCTCAGCTGCCGTTAACGCGCGCACTTTTAGTTGTAGACGCCTTTTTGTTGTAAGCACTGCGTCTAACGCTGCTAGCAATGTTCCTAAGGAAAAATGCAATGAAATTCTGTTCTCGTTTTTTATAGACATGTTGCTTTAAACTAGGAATTGCTTGTGAGTTAATGGTGCAATACAAGCACTGATAGCCGAGTGGTATGACCGTAGGACTGCCAAGGCAAAGGGCGCAAGTTCAAACCCCGGCACGCAGCAATGTTTTTTAGAATTCATGTGCGTATTATAAATTAGTTAACAGTTGCTAAATAACGGTGAGGGAAAACATCGTGAGGTAACACCCCGGCACACCAAAATTTTGTCCCTTGTGGAAGTCCAACCCGTAACCTATTTTTGCTGATGTTACATTACTTAGCCACTACATTTCAACCGTGAATCTACATTTTTCTTTTATTATCTTTACGTAGAAAACTAGCAGTACTGTTGTGTCATGCATAATGGCTACAAATCCAATATCTAGATATTTCATGAAGACGCACAAAAACCTAGGCGTTTATTTAAAAATTAATTTATTGTCTTACCAATTGTATATGAATCAGAAACTCTGGATAGGCAAGATATTTCCAGTCTAGGGTTTAAAGCACCAGCCTTGTGTAACCTGGTCCTCCACAATAAGGAAATACTTCCATAATCAGCTCTGGGTATCTGAATGATCTTCTGGTAGCATTGAAATAGGAGCTTTTGTTCAGCGTCCCATGGAGCTTTTGTGGTACCAACAAATAAAACTCTGTCTTCTGGACATATTCCTAGAACGATAAGATTAACAAATATCGATTTTGACCTTATCTGAAGTAATGTTCATTCATTTTCTAATATCTATTTAGAATATTACAAAACATTTTCGTTCCAATAAATAATATTGGAACTAAAATGTCAGCCAAAGATGCGAGGTTTTGCCCAGCATTGGGCCCCAAAATGTGTAGGCTTGTAAAAAACTGTTTAACTACACATAAATAACTTTTTAAAATTCAGAAAAGATAGTGTTACCTTTAATGATCTTTACTAAATCTTTCTTCAATCTCTTTGGGTCAGTCTTATCCGTCTTCGGTATTTTCTTTACAAAAGGCTTCTCTGCGTCATCCATCCATATTACAGATGGTTGAAGAAGTCTTGAGACTTTCATCACTAGATGTAAAAGCATAATCAAGCCAGACTTGCCAGGGTATTTTCCCACAATATTAGCTGGTGTGAGATCAAACAGCATTCCCCCGACTTCTGTGCAGATTGCGTGGACAAGCATTTTCTTGCCGCATGCCGCAGGACCTTTGAAAAAACCAGATAATATTTTTACTAGATTCTAAAAACCTAGAACAAATGAAACTTAATTTACAAACAAAACGAAATAATTGATTTCCAGATGCCTCTGACAGATGGACAAAGAATTTTGTGTGAAGTCCTAGAGAGATATTAATTGCCAATAATCACGATGGACAGAGTTGTTAGGAAGAACAAAAATGGAAGGTATTTGCCCAGGAGTCGGGTTCTATGAAGGCAAATAATATGGACTGCCTGATATAAATATTATTGTTGTTAATTAAAACATGTCACCTGAAATAAGGACGGATCTGACTAACGGAGCATGATTTCGAACAAATTCAGAACCTAAAGGTAGAATGCAGAATTCCTTCACCAATTGTCTTATATCGCCTAAACATGGTGTCACCTCCATTCCATTCTCTCCACTGTTAGACCCAACATAACACTTCTCTCCTACAAAATCGTCTATATTTACTAGTGGATATGGACGTATGATTCCATTGGCCACTAGTTCCTCGAATAGAGATTCTGTTGTTCTATCTGGTGTTAAATCTTTTTCTTTCTTCTTTTTATTTTTCTTGCCTCCACGACGAACCTTAAAAGGTGAAATTTATTTGTAAAAATCAAAACCACAAAAAGTGAAATTGAAAATAATTTTCTGTATATTTTAAACACAGTGTTGTTCTTGTCTACCTTCTTTTGTTGCTTCTTCGACTTTTTTCCTTTCTGTGCTCTGTCTCTGTCAAATGCAGCTTGCAGCAACTCCAATTCGTTTCTCATCATTTCATCAACAATATTTCTTATCTCTTGTTCTATTTTTACCATCTTCTCTCTTTCTATCATATCCTTGTAGTATCTCTCATGAGGATTATCGATGTCATCTTTGAATTTCCATATGTCTTCATACCTTTATGTAGTAATTGGAGTGAATATTTTTTTTTTTTTAATTGGTACAGTACGTAATACGTACTGTACCAATTATTATAAAAAAAAGTATTGGTTAAGACAAAAGTACATTAAGTTAATTAACTTGACTTAGAATTAATCCAATTATATTTCTATTAAAATAAACATCGCCCCACACTAGCAATTTCTCCTGTATCGTGGGTGCGTGCACAAACTATTATCGGGATAAAAATCTGCACATCGCACAAATTTTTATTCCATGCGAATTTGAACCGGCAATCACTTAGCCTCTGCACAAATCAGGTATCATGTTGATATTTCATTATAGAAAATGTGATTCTATCATGATTATCTACTTACTCTTCATTAGCTCCAACCATGTCTTTCAAGAAAGCAGAAGGAGCACATTTATACACATTCAAGTCATCAGCTTCTTCTTTATTTTTACCATTTTCTTCGCTTTTACCGTTCTTCTTGTCTTTGCTCTCTTTACTTCTTTTAGATTCTTTTGAAGAAACAGGTGAAGATTTGCTGATTTCACTGTCCATACCAGTTCCTAAAAGCAAACACGTAGAAGTAATTGGAAATAATAAGGTCAAGATTAAAAAATGATAGTTATTCTAAAATCTAAATAAACAAAGAGGGATTGTAATAAATCACAATTTCCTTAATGAAAAATAAAGAAGCAAATAAGTCGCGATATCCTCATGGGCCTAATGAATGGCAAATTGCCTCGCCACCTTACACGTGACTAATGTAAGCAGCTATTTGCGGGGTATACTATAGAGTAAAGTGTAATAAAATTAAGCATTTTATACACCCACAACAAACTTTTCTCAGATTCTAATGTACCTGTACGGCTATACATAGCTCTGCTTCCACCACTCTCTTCAGACGGCATATCAGGGAACCTCCCGGTTCTATCATAGTACTCCCTGATCCACCTTCTTAGTTCGTCTCCTATCTGCTCATTTATCTTCATTCCATGCTGCGCTCGAAGCTGTTCCTCAATCGAGACCAAAGCTGCTTGGTACTCTTCTTCTCTTTCCCGTTGTAGTTTACGACGATAATCGTTGACCTATTGAGTTATCATTTATTATAATTTGACTTAGTTCAAAGTACTTACTTTCTAAAATATTAAATCAGTAGGAGTACTTTAATAATATTCTGACTTGTCTTGTTAGCCAGAAAGGTAAATTCCAAATGTTTTCCTAAATAAAACATTTCTGCTTAAACTAATCAAATCTAAAATTTGTCAGAGCTAATATTTTTAAGGCAGAGGCATTTATTCCTCGGTTTATGCTTAGTTAATTGGATACTTGATGAATTCGATTAGGGGGGGAACGTCCAAATATTGGAGATAATGAGTAAGATTTAGTAATTTAAAACAAACAAATCGATTTTTTACCATGCACGAATTTGGTCCAAACTCGCGTTAATTCGATTAAGACAATACATCTAATCCGTACGTTTATAAACAGTACTTACTTCTTCATTTTTCTTCTTGGCCACACATTCTGTATACGGTGGCAGCACCATACCAATGAGAAGCTGTTCTTCGTGCTTCCGTCTCTTGGTCTGTCTTCTAGCCAGAAACCCTCGCCAGACTTTCTGGATTGCCGTAGCTGCTGATGCCGACATCTCCCCTTTCTGGTCCCTTCCTTTTTCTTTTAGAAGTCTGATTTCTTTCATAAACTGCCCCCTGTGCAGTAAAAGATATTTTACACTCGACAAAAATTAACAATTATTATCAAATTAATAGGTATCAATTTAAAATGTATCATAAATTGTTAGAAGTAATTGTTGTTCATATAAAATAATTTTCTAATCATTATATTATAAATTACGATTTTATTATATGTATCGTATCATCATCATCATCATCAGCCAAAGACGTCCACTGATGAACATAGGCCTCCCCGTTTAGGCCGGGGGATTTGCCATAATCCCCACGCTTGGCAAGCGGCTTGGGGATCGCAGTATTGGTGGTGGAGTTACAGAAGACGCTGCTGCCCATCTTCAAATTCAAAATTCAAATTAGTTTATTTGCAAGAATATAGGTATACAAGTAGTAGTTCTGAATTTTTTCTTAGTCGCCTCTTACGACACCCACGGGAAGAAAGGGGGTGGTCAATTCTTGGCCGGATACCACACGGCACATATGTATCGTATGCCAGAGACGAAAAACATAAGGGTTACATAACGTTTCGACTCTTTTTAAGACCCAATTATTATTTCTCTTTGGCAATTAATAACTTTACTTTCAAGAATCTTAACTTACCGTAGCCTTCCCTGCCGAGCCCTTTCATGGCTCTGTATGATGATCACAGCTTGCTGTTCTGTGAGCACCAACGGTTGTGGCTTCGGAGGCTCATAGCCCAACTTCCTTAGAGTGTCAAGAACGAACTGACGGCGATTCTCAATCTCTTCTGCTCTCTCTCGAATGAAGAACTGTGGGATACATGGCTCTGCTTCGTGTGGAGTCACTTGGAGTTTTACCAGTGCCTGGAGTGAAAGCAAACAAGTGAATTACATAATCTAAGATGCCTAGCAGTGGGAAATCGTGTTGTAGATGACGATGAAACCCAAGTTGTAAATAAAATTGAATTATTTGATAAAAACTATTATTACAAAGGTTATGGAAGTTTTTCCAATATTCCATACCACGCGTGCTTTATAAAACTTCAAACTACAAATGAGAAAATTAAAGTGATCACGTATTCTCCAATAGTTGTATTAAAACCCTCTTAACACAAGTATAATTATATTTTTATTTCCCTGTGTAAGAATACTGTAAAAGTCGCATTAAGTTACTGAAATATACCTTTTTATTTTTATTTATTTATTTTATATCCTGCTATCGTCTTCATCTTACCTCATCATCATCAAACGTATGATCAGACATCCGCAATTCAACCAAATCGTGTTTGATCTCAATCAACCTGCCCAAGCAGGATTCTAACAATCTCTTTACTATCATGCGCTTTTGTGGCTGCAGCAGCTGATCGTACACTGCATCTAGCCTTGAGAGCAGAACTGTGTATCTTATTCGAAGTTCTAGAAGGAGTGGAAGAAGTTGCGTTCGTTCGGCTTCTCCTGCTTCAAAAAGCGCTTCATCCGCTTGAGTAGCCTCACCTATTAGTTCTGATGTTTCGATTAGAAGCTCGTTGTAGGTTTTGTTAGACATCTTGGTTTATTATACAGTATGTTTATTGATTCTATTGAAATTATCCTCTTATTGTATACTGGTATTTTCCTTGTTAATAATATTTTTCACTTCTTTTTCAAACACTTTATCTTTAACCAAATTTCATAACGACCGCGCAGTATTCTTAAAGAAGGACCCTAGATTTGTGTTTGATGTTTTACGTCTTGAACTTGTATCGGTAGTGAGCTGCTATCGTTATGAATTATTATGTGGATACCGGTGCTGGTTGTGGAATTAGTTAACTTAGTTATTTAAAAATGTGTATTATGCTTTGTTCCGCAATTGTTTGTAGTCTTAAAGAAAAAAAAAATTTAATGTAAATGCTTCTGTAGGTTATTAAAATTATTATCAAATATTAATAAAAGCTTCTGAGATGGTAATTCACTTAGGAAATCTATTTCTTCACATAATAATTATCTATTGTTTTGTCCACACTAGCACAAAACTAACATTACACTCTTAACATCATCCAAACTCTTCCCGCACTTTAAAACACCACAAAAATCACTTAAAATCTTCCCAAATATGTTTTAATTCAGCGACCAACAATACGCCACAGTATTATGCCGTATATTCAAGCTTTATCGACTTAACTTGCGTCGCTAGGCACACTATCAGCTTCGTCACAGTTGAATTAACGTGTTTTTAGTGAAATTATCGAAGTGAGCTGTTGATGCGTGAATAAACGTGACGACACATAGTCTTTTTATGCTGTATTGTCCTCTATAAGGGTCGTGGGCTCGTGGGTTATGGATTGTTTGTATACGTACAGTCGCGCCCATAGATTATAAATACCAAGTAGTTCGTGTATTATATACCTATAATTATATACATGTTTTCGAATTTCTCCTGTATCGTGGGAGCGTTTCACAAAAATGAAATATCACATACACAAACATTCAGAGTAGAGACAAACATCTGCGGATCACTCAAATATTCGTTCCGTGCAGGAATCGAACCCACAACCCTTAGCGCAGCAGTCCAATCGCTTAGCCACTGCGCCAACCAGGTCGTCATAAAATTGGACCATTTGAGAGACCATTTGGATTGAGGTCGCGCCTGTAAATGTGGTACGATTTTTAAAACCTATTGACACTATTTGATCTCCTTAAAAACGAGAAAACAGTCATAGAACGTCGCTTTTTTAGCATACTACAGAATTTAGTTCATCGCGTTAACTCCAGGGACCTCAGTTGCCTAATTCATGTGTATTCCATAATAACTTCTTGTAATATAAATGTATTTTTTGTATGCCTAGCAGAGCCTGTTGTTCCAAAATATTATTAATGTAACACTTTGTACCTACACGTATTTCACAATTAAAGTTTTATCTTATCTTATCTGTGCTCGTTGCCATAGAAATACCAAACTTTTTCGATAGCAAATTAAATACGCTTTAAAATGCAATTTCTCATTGTGGACACTCGAATTAAGGTTTTAAATAAACTGCATAACCTTACCAAAATTGACACAGAAGCTTTAATTAAGATGTTTCAATATGTGCATGTTTAGCACGTCAGCGAACACGCTAGTAATTTAAAATCAATAGGTAACTAAAAACAGCTTTAGAAACACCGAAAATTCACACTGAAAATTTTCATACCCTAAAGATTCCACAGAGAAAACTGTGGCTATAAGTGGTACAGAATTTTCCCATCCCCGTGCAAACTCATCTAATTATACCACCAACGTGTTCGCAGTGGTATTAACACACATACACACAATGTAGGGTAGTTGAACGCGTCTCAAGTGGCAGTTATCCCGTCTCGCCTGCCGTACAATTTCCTGCGCGAAAATCTGCCACTTAAGTAAATAAGACTTGGGAGTGTTGTGAACTTAAGTTGGGCGGGGAAAATGATTGGTTGAGTTTGTCTGCTTAAGCTTGTAGTTGGGGAATTCAGTAATTAATAATACATCGAAGAATTTGTATACAACTCGTAGTTATAGTAAAATAAATTAGTAAACAGTTGCTAAAAACGGTGAAGGAAAACATCGTGAGGAAACCGGCACACTTGAGAGATTTTTCAACGGTGTGTGAAGCCATGTCAGAGGCCTACAGGCGGTTTAAACTCGGACACCAGGTTTTTCATCAACCATACGATAAGAAGAAGAAGTAGTAAATCCATTTGTATTCAATCCAATATAGTCCAATAGTAAATCCAATAGTAAATATATATTGTAAATAAATAATGTATTCTGTCTAATAAAAAATGGTAATTATGCTGTTTGTCTGTTACACTTTCAACGCTAAACCACTGAACCGATATTGATAAAATGTTGAATAGAGTAAGCTTCAAACAGAGGATGTCTTCTCTCAAGTCAGGATAGTAGCTTTTAACCCGAAAATGACGAGTTAAAATTGTCCACTGGGACAAAATCACTGGTCCAATCTTCATGTGTCTTTAGAAAAGGACTTTTCTGTAATAATTCATAATAAAATTATTTATTTTTGATTTATCTGGAATACTGCCCCACTGCAGAAAAGAGGCCTCTTTTCATGAAAAAAAGAAACAAGCATTGATCACCACATAACCACGGTAGCCTGCTGCTGTTAGCTATTTTAACCTATTGAATCCTGTTCAGACACCTAACATTTACGAGGATGTAATCGCGTATATGTTAGGTTTTTAAACTATCTAGTTTCATGTCCAGCGTTTATCTATACTAATATTAAAAAGAGGAAAGATTTTTTTGTTTGTGTGTTTGTACCGAATAGGCTCCGAAAGTACTGGACGGATGTTAACCATTTTTTCACCAATAGAAAGCTAAATTGTCAGGACACAGGCTATAATTTATTTTATAAAGAATTAGAGATCCTTAAGAAAATTGCAATAATAGCAACAAAGTAGCAAAATGTTGCCTATACATTTTTTGTATTCTAAAATGTACGCCAACATGGGTACCAGGATAGCAATTTTTTGAAAAATTGTTCACAGCAGCCGTGTTTTCGAAGGTTGGGTACTAGGACTTCAGAAGTTTAATGGAGATTACACAAACGCAAATGAAACGCGGGTGAAACTGCGGGGCACAGCTATGCTAGATAAAGAAGGAATTCCCAAGAGTGCTACAATGTTACAAAGACATACAGTGCAACATTGTTTTAACTTCGAGTATAAACCACATTAAAACGATATTTATAACGTTATCTTCTTTCTCTATAAACTCATTATATAAGTGTATAATGGCCAATAAAGCTGAACCTTACGGACAACGAATAACCAGAGGTAGCTCATCAAAATCTAATAAGATTGGAGAACGGAGCGTAAATTATAGTATACAACATTTGCCTCGCCAGTGCGCAGGCGCAGTTAGGAGTAGTGTACAATGGAGTATCTTCTAAAAAAGTACCACCTTTGTATGTGTTACCTAAGTACTGTAAATCCTAGGATTTACCAATATTCGGGCTTTTACAATAACGTAATGAATTTCCTCGTTGGCCTAGTGGTCGCTAAGCGAGACAGCTGAGCACGAGGTCCTGGGTTCAAATCCCGGGTCGGACAAAGTGTTACCGAGTTTTTTCATTAGGTAATTCTCAGTAGCAGCACGGATCGGATTTGTGCCCGGTTGATGGCAATATGCTCGTCCCCTATTACATTGGGACCTAAAAACATAACTGGCGAAATGTGGGTGTACTATATGTGCACCTCTGCCTACCCCTTCGGGGAATACAGGCGTGATGTTATGTAATGTTAATAATATTGTTTTTGTTAAACATGATATCCTCATTAGGTTTTAGACCAGCCGTGCTATTCTAAAGACATCACTTACAAACTCATTTCTAATTCCGCGGTGAGATTTGACCCTAGCGCTACCAAAATGATGCAAGGTGACGTGTTCAATGACTTTCATGATGATATTCGTGTTTCAGAATAGCTGTAATTTTGTGAAAACTACTACAATCAAACACAATAAAACATACCTAAATAAATATATCAGCTTTCACAAATCTGTTGTACCTACACTCAGCCTTACAATAAACCCATCATTACCCGTGTAGTCGACCGATCAGTCGATATAAAGCAATTATGTGATTCTTGTTTTTCACCTTGCAACACTTAAATAAGCCATGATTGGGCAACACTCACGTAAATCGGTTAGGATTAAAGTTCTTACCGCTCTGTTCTTAGGTCCGAATTAGTACCGGTATGTTCCGTTACTATGTATTTTTAATAGCTTTGCTCCACTCGAATTGAAATTATTTGCTATTTAGCCCCGCGGTGTTGCTCGCTACATTTTTTTAGGGATTAATAGATAGCCTATGTGTTAATCCAGGGTGTCAGCTACAACCATCATCATCAGCCATCAGACGTCCACTATTGAACAAATGCCTCCCCCTTATGGGGGGGGGGGGGGGTTGCCATAATCCCCACGCTTGGCAAGCGGCTTGGGGATCGCAGTGTTGGTGGTGAAGTTCCAGAAGACGCTGCTGCCCATCTTCTGGATTTTCCCTTAGTCGCCTCTTACGACACCCACGGGAGGAAAGGTGGTGGTCTATTGTGCCGGAAACCACTCGGCACAACAGCTACGTCCATACCTTTTAGCAAAAAAATAGCAAACTGTTTGAGCGTGAAGAGGTAACAAACATACAAACACACTCACAAACTTTCGCTTTTATAATATTAGAGTGATCGATGCAGATTTGTTTTTATATCAATAAAAGATTGATAGCCGACTGATAGCCGAGTGGTATGACGGTTGGACTGTCAAGTCAAAGGTCGCAAGTTCAAACCCCGGCACGCACCAATGTCTTTTCGAATTCATGTGCGTATTATAATTTAGTTAACAGTTGCTAAAAACGGGGAAGGAAAACATCGTGAGGAAACCGGCACACCTGAGAGATTTTTCAACGGTGTGTAAAGCCATGTCAGAGGCCTACAGGCGGTTTAAACTCTGACACCAGGTTGTTCATCAACCATACGATAAGAAGAAGAAGAATAAAAGATTTTTTTACCAAATGATTTTCGTTTGTGTGACTAATTTTCTAAGTAAAGAGACAAATTACTCTAACAAAAGGCTTGAGAATCTCTCATAGACCGTAAAATGTAGGAAGATGTACGCTCATAATAAAGTCATTATGTGAATAAATGCTAACGATCATATTTACAAGGCGACTACGCGGTCATTAGGGTTAAACACTGTGTCGTGGATTTGTTGCAACTGGATATGATTTTTTTTAGGGTAATTTTAATGTTGGTGTTATCTATAATGTTGGTGGGTCTCTTTTGGTTGGCCTGTTGGTCTAGTGGTTAGTGACCTTGACTGCTAAACCGGAGGTCGTGGGTTCGATTCCCACCCAGGACAAATCTTTGTGTGATGAGCATAACGATTTGTTCTATGTCTGGGTGTAATTTTATCTATATTATGTATGTATTTAGAAATTATAAGTATGTTTATCAGTTGTCTGGTTGCTATAATACAGGCTCTGCCTAGTTTGGGATCAGATGACCGTGTGTGAGCTGTCCCAAGTGTTATTATTATTTACACTAAAGAGGTAACATTTTTTGGTATGCTTGTCTATAAAGCTTACTTACCCACGAGCCCAACGACACAGATTGTTTATAAAACATATATGAAATTACCATTATGATGTACTGCTATTTTGTCCATTCCAGTAAAAAAAAACAAAAACATGAAAATAATTAAATTAATAAATTATCTATATTCTTTTCCACCATTTCTATAATCCAAGCACATCACCCGATATCAGATAGGTGGCGAGGGCGGTTCGCTTTGTTTCTCATAACGAGCCTAACTTAATAGCCCATTGAGGACTTTTTGCAATCGCCGACTTTCAAGGATGCGCACAAAAACTGACATTAGCCTGTTTTTGGTGTAAATATGTGTGAAATTCTTTTAGCCGTTAAATTGCGTTTTATGTTCGCTCATTTATAAGGCGTTGCTTTCTTAAGAAGAGTTATTGAAGAATTAGTTTGTTGCTGGGCATCATATTTCTTGTTGCTTTTTAATTATGTTTGAACTTTTTAGTCAGCTCGTTAGGAAATTACGTTTATTTATTGTCAAACGAGATGTCATGCGTGTCGATCCCCACATACACTCAAGGGTTTTTTGTTCACCTTCTATTTAGTAGCACTATTTACTTATTTCTACCCCCTCAGGGAATACAACCGTGACATATTTAAATGATAGAATGAACTTGCCATTAGCATCCATCAAATGGCCCCCAACTTTAACGATATCGTCGGTCCACCTGGTGGGAGGCCTGCCAACACTGCCTTCCGATTTGTGGTCGCCACTAGAGAACTTTCTTCCGCAGCTGTTATCTATCTCCATAGCTCGTTGAGTGACTCTGAGCCTCTCCAAGAAGCCAACCGTTAGCGACCGTGATATGTTTATATAATAAAATAATAACAAAAACAAAAAATAATATGACCTTTGCCCCCAGCAAACAAGGTACCCAAACACTCAATTTTATGTTATTAACATGATTATCATTTACCCACCAATTAAGGCGGCTCGGTGATCGGTGATTACCATGTAATCAAGACGTCAGATATGTGAGAATGATGGCACGAACAACGTAATCAATGGGTTGAGTTTAATCACCACTTGATTGGCGGTGATTGACTGGGGTGATTAAGTTATTTTTGGCTCTGTAATGAAAATTTGAAACGTGACAAGCTCGAGGTTGCATAAAGATGAGTAGTTTTATTTGTTTTTGGTCAAACTTATTTTACCCGACTGCGACAAAATAAAAAAGCAGGTAATATTTTTTGTCAAACCGAATCAAATTAGATGTGTTATTGTGTAGATTTTGAATGAACACATTATCATTATTTATTTACACCAACAACTTATTTACAAATAAGGTTCTATTTTTTAATCTATACTTAATTTATTCTGTGCAAATAAGTCACTTACAGGCATGCACGGCATTTATTGGATACAAGTAAGTATAATAAAATTAATTTAAAAATAAATAACACAAATGACAAAAAATGCATTAAATAAGTAATAAATTTAAAACAGATTAGCAAAAAAAAGCCTACATAATATAACTATGCCTACATTCAATACATTCATTTTTCATCGTCTCTTTTTCCTAGGTAAAAGATTAGGTAGCAGTGCAGAGTAAGCTTCTCGGGCCTTCAGTATGAATTTTTGACGTTCAAAGAATAATGTTATCATTATTTTAGATATCAATTTTAACCGACTTCAAAAAAAAGGAGGTTCTCAATTCGTCGGGATCTTTTTTTTTTATGTATGTGCCTTCATAACTCAGTCATTTATGAACCGATTTGAATTTTTTTTTTGTCATATGATTGGGTTTACTTTCCGATTGGTCCTCTAAAAATTTTATCTTATATTTTTGTATCATCCTGTAGAAGTCAAAGGGGTAGATAGAGATGTAGTTTTGCACACCCACATTTTAGTAGACAGTATTTTAAGTAGTATTAAATGAGATAAAAGGTTATGTTAAGATTTACCTCAGAAGGGATATGAAATTCCATTAATAACCTTAATATGATGACCCGTTTGGCGCAATGGCTAAACGATTGGACTGCTGCGCTAAGGGTCGCGGGTTCGATTCTCGAGCAGGACACAAATTTGTGTGATCAGCAAATATTTGTCCCGAGTCTGGGTGTTTGACTGTTTGTGTATGTGATAATTCATGTTGCACGGTACAGGAGCGTGGGGCAACGGTTTTTTTAAACAAAATAACAAGTACAGCTTTGCACAGCAGTGCAGATACAGGAACAGTAAATCAATTCAAAAATAAATTCCCAGATCGCACCTACTCAACTTAACCCCGCGAATGCAACTGCATTTTTAAATTCTCGGGTTCCCGGACCGTTTGCCAGCACTAACCGCGGACATAATAAAACGCGTGTCATATAATAAAGTGTCCCAGTAACTGCATAATAGTAGTATTCGTTATATAGTACGTTTAAAAGGGGGAATTTTGAACAGGTTATGGAGAATTCTAGAGGATTTATGTTTAACATACATATGTTTGGAGTTTCTTTCTTCTTTTTGGTCCCATCTTTATGCTAAGCTATTTATTTTTAATACTTTTTTTTGAGCTCTGGAATTTGCTTGTAGGCTTATTACCTTTTTAAAGTTGAAATATAGGTAAATAAGCAACAATATGCTAGTAGGCAATGCGAAATAAAGTTTTGAATTTTTAACTTATGCTAACAGGTTTTGAATGGATTAAAATTTAAAGAAAATCCCATAATTTTTATGCAACACAATCAGTGATAGCCGAGTGGTATAACCGCTGGACTGCCAAGTCAAAGGTTGCAGATACAAACCCCGGCACCCAATGTTTTTCCAAATTCATGTGCATATTATAAATCAGATATCATTTCTTTATTTTTTTTATTTGCTAAAAAACGATGAATAAAAACATCGTGAAAAAACGGCACACCTAAGAGATTTTTCAACGGTGTGAAAAGCCATGCCAGAGGCCTACAGGCGGTCTAAACTCTACACCAGGTTGTTCATCATCTGTACGCTAAGAAGAAGGATGCAACACAATATTATTTCTGCAGTATAGAGTTGGAACCTAATCGAAAGAGTAATGTTTAGGCAATCGACTCATCGCTTATCACGTTCCTCTAACATAATATAACATCACGCCTGTATTCCCCGAAGGGGTAGGCAGAGGTGAACATATAGTACACCCACATTTCGCCAGTTATGTTGTAAGACCCAATGTAATAGGGGGCGAGCCTATTGCCATCAACCGGGCACAAATCCAGACACCGTGCTGCTACTGAGAATTACCTAATGGAAAACTCAGTAACACTTTGCCCAACCCGGGATTTGAACCCAGGACCTCTAGCTCAGCAGTCGCGCTTACCGACCACTAGACCAACGAGGCAGTTCCACTCTTTGTCAAAATTGCAAAATCATCTGTCTATCCCCAAAATACAGGCATGAAGATACTCGTATATCAAGAAACACAAAGTCACAGATAATTTCACCAAATGTAGGGTCTCAAATAAAAGCACAAACCGAAATAAGCACCCAAATCTTCATGGAAGTATGACCCAAAATTAAGGTCTCCAAACATATTATCAACAAAGAGCATGAATTTAAATCACAACAAAAAATAACATGTCATATAAATTTGGGTTGGTATTATCGTTTCAGTGATTTATAGCTGTAAAGGTATAACACTGAGTTGGTAATCATAGATTCCAACAGATAATACCTGACGTCACCCTTAAGACGTAAATACTAAAAGGGAACTTGAAATTCGATGGATGCGAGCAGCGACACGGTGGCTCAGTTGGTTAGAGCAGCGCCACGGATCGGCGAAGGTCGCGGGTTCGAATCCCGCTCGTGTCCATCATTTTTCAAATTTCCTTTATCAATTTAGATTCAAGCTTAGCATGGGCAACATGCTAAAATGGCACCAAAAGTCATATAAATTTGGGTTGGTATTATCGTTTCAGTGATTTATAGCTGTAAAGGTATAACACTGAGTTGGTAATCATAGATTCCAACAGATAATACCTGACGTCACCCTTAAGACGTAAATACTAAAAGGGAACTTGAAATTCGATGGATGCGAGCAGCGACACGGTGGCTCAGTTGGTTAGAGCAGCGCCACGGATCGGCGAAGGTCGCGGGTTCGAATCCCGCTCGTGTCCATCATTTTTCAAATTTCCTTTATCAATTTAGATTCAAGCTTAGCATGGGCAACATGCTAAAATGGCACCAAAAGTCATATAAAAAATAACACCTTAAATCGACCTTCAACTTTGCCCTTAAATGGCAAAGAGCTCACGTAGGCTGCGCCTGCGCACGTCCCGGCTGGATAATGTCTTCATTTGAGATAATTCACGTGGTTCGTCGAGTCGAGTCGGGCCAGGCACTTTTTACATTCCACTATGAGCTGGGTGGGATTTTAGTTGTTGTAGCGTCAGCAGAAAAATGTTCACTAATATTAATTTAATTATTTTTTGTTATATTAGATGTTTTTTAATTTATTTTAAAGGCATAATACGTACAATTTGTTGTCCCATTTCATTTTTGACCAAGATCACATTACATTAAAATCAGTCAACTCATTAAAGAAAGGAATTAAGTACTTAATTTAATTGGTAAAAGTAAAAATTGGTAATAGCGACACGGATCGCTGGAGGCCGCGGTTCGAATCCCGCTTGTGTTCATCATTTTTCAAATTTTAATTTGTACTCAATTAAAATAATAAGGAATTAACATAATTATAAAACATTAGATCGAATGACTGCGAGCACTGGTACTCGCAAGTTGGTTGGTGGGGCTCCTAGCTATGCGGCTACCCGGCAGATCAGTCGATCTGCGAAGTTAAGCCGTGCTCGCCGCGGTCAGTCTTGTGATGGGTGACCGTTTTCACATGTCCAGACCCCACCGTGCTTCGCAAGGCCCGTTAAGCCGTTGGTCCTGCGCCTGATCTCTCTCCGGTCGTGTCGGTCTACCGTCCCATCGGATTATGAGAGTGAGGGAATAGGGAGTGCACCTGTGTCTGCGCGCATACTTGTGCACTATAATATCTCCTGCGCAGATGGCTAGTCTAGATTATTACTCGCAAGTTCAAATACCGAATATATTTTGTTAAGTTTTAAGCATCTTTTAAAAACAATTTGTTTTTGCAGACCTTACTCAAAATTATTATACCGTCGTATACTTTTTTGAAATTGAAACGAGTCTGTGCAAAATAAATCGTCGAAGTCAGTACTACTGTTTACTCAGAAACTCATAATGATGGTATTTTCAAAAATATACAAAACTTTTTTGTATGTATGTGTATGTATGAACAGCGGGATGTGAAACATGTATTGTGTATGGGATAATAAATTGACGTTAATGATTCTGATATTTACTTAAATGTCATAAGTAGTTATGTTCATTTATTTTGATGTTGTCATTTATTTTAAGTTGTTTTTCGCAATATTTCGTTTCGAGGCTTATTTTTTTTTCAATATTTAGATTGATAAAACTATTGGTACATACGATATTATTTTATGAGCCTATCAAGCTTTTGACTGCCACGGGCTTACATAAAAAACAAATGTTTTTGTGCTCTCCATGCTACGACTTTATTAGAAGACATTTACAAGATCATAACATTTATTACGATTATTGTTTGTTAATACATTACACAAATTTTAGGATTAGGCATTGTCTTGTATTCAAACTTATGGCAAGCAGAGCATAGAAACGTTCGTCTTCTATGCATGACCGTGGCGGTCAATGGGTTAATAGTAAATTAATTAACTGTGTGAATTAATTTTATTTTATGACATGTTTATTATATTGTTTTTATTATTATGACAATATTTGACCAATAACTTGTATTGTGTAAAAAATATTTTTTTCTGGAAAATTCTATTTTATTTCCCACCATAATACCTATACAGAGATTTGTGGAGAAAAAAGGGGAGGTGTTTTCCCAGCTGTGGGACATACAACGACCTATTAAAAATACCTATAAATGCTAGTTATTAGTTATAGGGTTTTTATTTTATATATTTAATTATATATATTTAAAAGTGTTGTTTCTATGGAGAAGAACCGGCAAAAATACTCCATAGCTATTAGCTACTCTTTTAAAAATAATATGTATACTAGCTTTTGCTCGCGGCTTCGCTAGCGTTAATTTAGATTGTTGGTAAGTATTATATAAATACCTATAAATAGCTTTTAGCTCCACCCGCGTTAACTCCTATTTAAATCCCACAGAGGGCTAAATTAAAAAAAAAACAGTAGTCTGTGTCCTTTCATAAACTTTCTACATGCCAAATTTCATCAACATTCGTCCAGTTTAGTCGTGAAGGCGTAACAGACAGACAGACAGAGTTACTTTCACATTTATAATATAGTATAACAATTCGTTCAGATGTATGAGAGAATATTATATTGGTCGAACAGTCAATATAACCATATACCGCTAGGGGTTGTGGGTTCGATTCCCACACGGGACAAAAATTTGTGTGATCCACAGATGTTTGTCCCGAGTCTGGGTGTTTGTGTATGTGATATTTCATGTTTGTGAAACGCACCCACGATACAGGAGAAATTCCTAGTGTGGGGCGACGTTTTTTTTTAAAAAAAAAAAAAAAAAAAAAAAAAAAAAAAAAAAAAAAAAAAAAAAAAAAAAAAAAAAAAAAAAAAAATATAAAATAGACTAGCTGCTAGACAATTGTATCTATAGTTGAGTAGTTATCTAGTTGTACGTGATCAAAATGTCAGCCGTAAGACATGGGTTGCAGGCCGCCCGGGACAGACAGAGTCGTGAGGGTGTTGACACAAATTGCCCTAAGTACCTCCGTTCTGGGGTTTGTTGACCGGAATTATGGGAAGTATGAGGGTTCAATCCCATGTAAGTAAGTTGTACTTATCCTTTTGTTGATTTTTAAATTTTAACTCCTTTATATCCTCTAGCTTTTGCCCGCGGCTTCGCTCGTGTTAATTTAGATTGTTGTTTAGTATAATATATATACCTATATGAAGCTTTTGCTCGCGGCTTCGCCCGCGTTAACACCTATTTAAGCCCCTTAGAGGGTTGAATTTAAAAAAAGGAGCCTTCTTGTGTCTTAAACTTATAACATGCCAAATTTCATGAAAATCCGTCCAGTGGTTTGGATGTGAAGATGTAACAGACAGACAGACAGAGTTACTTTCATTTACAATATTAGTATGGATGAAGTTTAATAAATACTCTTAATCACCATTGGAAAAATGGCAATAAGCTCGGCGGATTAAATACTCTTGGGCTAAAACTCATTTTGTCTGGAAAAGAATTGGTTGAGCAGCAGCCCATCTGTTTTTAATATTGTGCTTAACTTTGACACTTTAAACAGTGAATTATACCGTCATACAATCACACCACTAACTTTTTAAAAGATAGGCAGAGATTTTCTCATTTATCATGATTCTACAGTTACACGGTAACTTTCCAGAGAGCTAAACATAGACAAATAGAAAGAAACATTGCATATCCCGAAAACCGAACCCAAAATCCCACACAACAGCCTGACTACCCAAATTAATGCAACCAGCATCACACTTACATACATTCAAAATGCCATACATTTTTTGCTAAGCCAATGACCAGAACAGACTCGAACCCCGGGGAAATCTCGGCACGTTGCAGCCGATTCAACCAGACACGACACTGCCGTAGGGACCCTAAGCACATCACGTGTAATTGCTCGGACGTAATCCGCTGTAGTTTTAAACAACGATAGTTATTTAAACGCTAGCCCTCTTATTCATAAACGAGGATCATACCGGCATCAACTAAACCTCGTTTAAGTCTATTGACATCTCTATTCTTTGATATGCAAACGACAGAGACAGGTATAATTTAAGCCTTGGTTTAAAATTTGGTTTATTTTGGTTTAAAATAAGGGGATAGTGCCTTATGGTATCCGGCATAGAATTGACCATCTCCTTTCCTCCCGTAGGTGTCGTAAGAGGCGACAAATGGAAAATCCAGAAGAAAAAAAAAGTATATTATTTTTTAAGAAAGAACGAAGATGGGCAGCAGCGTCTTCTGTAACTTGATTGAGCGCGGGGATTATGGCACCCCCCACCCTCCTTCTAAAACGGGAAAGCCTTCTTCAACAGTAGACGTGTATTGGCTGATGATGATAGGGGTAGTAGATTACAGTTTAGTTTTTTACCTCGTTGGGTAAATCGTTAAGAGCATATGCTGAGCTCGAGATCCTGAGTTCGAAACCCGGGTCGGGCAAAATGTTATTGGCTTTTTCCATTAGGTCATTTTCAGTAGCAGCACGGAGTCTGAATTTGTGCCCAGTAATTGTTGGCAATAGGCTCGAATATAATGCCTATCCTCCTATAATGAAGCTGTATTATAACTGGCGAAATGTTTTTGTTGTATAGGTAAAACTCTGCCTACCCCTACGGGGAATATAGGCGTGATGATGTTATGTTTAGTTTTTCGTAGTAAGTAATATCAGTCTTTTGATAAAATGGCTCTTTTAGTAAACCTCACATCAAAAGAATAATATAAATTTCATTTGGCCTAAACTTGGAACGCAAACTTAACCTTCCGACGGTGTCTATCGTAAACAACAGACAAGCGACATATTTAATAATAACATTATTTTGTATACGACTTGAAATTCAACTTACCATACATGTGACAATCAGACTAATAATTCGTATGTCTTAACTTTAATCATATGTATTTTTCTTAGATTTCTGCCTACCCCAGTTGAAACAGACACTGTGCAGGTGGCGTGGGAACACTCAGGCACTTAAGAAGTAATTGGTCAGTAATTTGCGCTGCACTTTTAAAATAAACAGGCGTTTCAACAAAAACAGGGTTAGATTTTAACTATTGTTAAAAAATAAAACGATGTATCTAGGTCTTAAATCAAAAAGAAACCTGCATTAAATCTATATAACATAATATATAGTTCTAAGTTCTAAATAAAACATCGCCCCACACTAGGAATTTCTCCTGTATCGTGGGTGCGTTTCACAAACATGTAATATCACACACACATACACCCAGATTTGGGACAAATTTTTCAAACATCTGCGGATCGCACAAATTTTTGTCCCGTGCGGGAATCGAACCCGCAACCCTCAGCGCAGCATTCCAAACGCTTAGCCATTGCGCAAATCGGGTCGTAAATTATAAAACTTTCTCCTAAAACATTTTTTTAATTATTTGTTTTACACAAAACGGCATCAAACAGAACTTCGCGCGCCTTACCTATCGTCACGTTCACCAAAACGAGTTTGCGTCAAAAACAAAAAAAAAGTTCTTTATTTAATAACCCCAGCAAATTACGCGTACAACCAACTCTTATGTGAGGCCATAAAGGCAGCGGATAACTTGCAAACATTTTTATTATGGACTAGCGGCCCGCTCCGGCTTCGCACGGGTATAAAATATATATTATAAGTATTTCTCCACTATTTAATGCATGTTATTATACATATAAACCTTCCTCTTCAATCACTCTATCTATTTAAAAAAACCGCATCAAAATCCGTTGCGAGGTTTTAAAGATTTAAGCATACATAGGGATATAGGGACAGAGAAAGCGACTTTGTTTTATACTATGTAGTGATATGTAGTGATAAACAAAACGTGGCAATACTTTCCAGCCCCAATTATTAAAGACGACGTATTCAGTGTTGTCCCAATGCATTTAATTTACTGTCTTGTTTTCGGGATCTCCACATGCAATTTTAACTAATAATGGTCTTCTTATTATCGTATGGTTGATGAACAACCTGGTGTCAGGGTTTAAATCGCCTGTTATAGGCCTCTGACATGGCTTTACAAACCGTTGAAACATCTCTCAGGTGTGCCGGTTTCCTCACGATGTTTTCCTTCACCGTTTTTAGCAACTGATAACTAATTTACAGTACGCACATGAATTCGAAAAGACATTGATGCGTGCCGGGGTTTAACTTGCGACCTCTGACTTGGCAGTCCAACGGTCATACCACTCGGCTATCAGTGCTCTTAATGCACGCATGATTAGTGTTGTGGTTTGATCTTAAACAGATGGAATAGGTTTATAAACAATTAGTCTTTTGTTTTAAGTACTTGTTTCCAATCTTTATTCTCTTGGAAGTTGTAGGTACTCATTTAGGATTCTAACATAACATAACATCACGCCTGTATTCCCCGAAGGGGTAGGCAGAGGTGAACATATAGTACACCCACATTTCGCCAGTTATGTTGAAAGTCCCAATGTAATAGGGGGCGAGCCTATTGCCATCAACCGGGCACAAATCCAGACTCCGTGCTGCTACTGAGAATTACCTAATGGAAAACTCAGTAACACTTTGCCCGACTCGGGATTTGAACCCAGGACCTATTGCTCAGCAGTCGCGCTTAGCGACCACTAGACCAACGAGGCATTTAGGATTCTATTCTATATTATTACACAATAATGGTGATGATAATGGTAGTATGCTTCATAACTTCGATTGACCTTCGCAGTAGGCATCTAGCTATAAGCAATTAAAAAGTTCTGCAGAATACAATAGCAGCAAATCAGAAAAGTTATTATAGTAAAGCAGCAAATCTTTTTCCACTACGGAGTTCTTCCATCAAAAGTAACGCAAACTGGCTGGAAAACATGAAATTGTCAATAATACTGACGTTATTTTTTTCGTTGACCTAATGGCCCATTGGGTCCCTTGACACCCGACGACACGCCACTTACCACGCAGACCCTAGAGGTAGGGTACTCTCACAACGAGAGGATAACTACACAGCTTATATCTGCGGCGGTTTGAACTTAAACGGTCCATGCGCAAGAGTTTGTATATGAACATAACAAATTTTTGGATCTATATTCGTAGAAGTATTTTATTGTTGTGTTGCCACGCATGATTCGTGTTGTGGTTTATGACCTTAAAAAGATGGAATAGGCTTTTAAAGTCTTTTGTTTTACTGGTATCCTATTCTTTTTCTCTTGGAAGTTGTAGATACTCATTTAGAATTCCATTCTATATTATTACACAATCAAGAATTTAGGAATCTATATCTTCCTATGATGAATACCCTTCTAACTTGTTTATCAAAAAATACAATTATAAACCAAGGATTAAATTATACCTGTCACTGTCGTTTGCATATCAAAGAATAGACACGTCAATAGACTTAATACGGGGTTTAGTAATGTAGTTCTTTTAAAGATAAGACTCAAAACATTGTTTTACTGATAGTGCTAAATTAGCGTTCATAAGTAAAGTCCATATGACAGGCAAAACACCATTACAAATCAATTCCTATCAAAACGTAATTACCGCGTGTTTCGAAGCCTTGTACAGGTAATTACTGACCCAATTAATACCAATACTAGTAATATCGGTAGAGCTTGTGCTAAAGCAATTAAGTTTTTGTTCTCGTTTTGCTGTTATTGTAATTACTAGATCATTATTACCAGCCCAGAAAATCTATTTCTGAAAAGTGTGTTTTACGAAGAAACGTTGCTTATAACAATGTTGTTTATTACACATAGAATATTAAGTCAGTAGCATGTTAATTTCTTTCTTATGTAGTTATTTTAGAAACATGCCTCGTTATTGCACATATTTTTTTTGGTATTAAAGAGGACTTCATTATTTGAGCGTTTGCATTTTCAATGGCTAGCTAAATAACATTATTTTGTAGAAGATTGTGGACTGTACCACTACGCCTGCTTTTTTATATAAATGGTCGGCCGCCGGCAGCCCCAGGGAGGCTTTATCTGCTTTACCGGACTTTTTGGCGAGACCCAAGAGCCTCTAGCCAAACCGACTCATCATCATCAGCCGGAAGACGTCCACTGCTGGACAAAGGCTAGTTAGATCGCCACAATGAACGACAACTTGTCATTTGCATCCACCGGTTGCCCGCAACTCTGACGATATCGTCGGTCCATCTGGTGGGAGGCCTGCCAACGCTGCGTCTTCCGGTTCGTGGTCGCCACTCGAGAACTTTCTTCCCCAGCGGTTGTCAGTTCTTCGAGCGATATGGCCTGCCCATTGCGATTTCAACTTGCATATGCTTTGAGCTATGTCGGTGACCCTAGTTCTTTGGCGAATTTCCGTATTCCGGATCCTGTCGCGCAAAGAAACTCCGAGCATAGCTCTCTCCATAGCTCATTGAGTGACTCTGAGTCTAGTCAAACCCACTACGCCTGCGTTACTACTAACCAGTTGACCTTTACAGAATATAGCAGTGTTGTTGCATATAAAAAAGTCCATGCAAGGGGCGCCCCTATTGTCATTCTAGGTGGAATGCAACATTGCTAGACCTTGCGTTCAAACCCAAATCCTCACGTTTTACCTTCACATTTCTTGACCACAAAACACCAGATTCTCAAAGTATCTTATAAAATACGATATTAAAACCGAACCATTAAAAACCATTTTCAAAGTATTGAAGAGCAGGCGTCATTATACTTAAAAGGTTATGCCGCTATTAAGTATTTTACTGTAAAGTTTAGACAACTTCTGTGGTATTTTGCTAATAGCCCATCTTGGCAGCCATTGAAGCGATCAAACCCTGTCATGTTTTCAAAATACTTTACTTAACTTGTAAATTTTGGAGCTTTAAAGAGAACAGCAGTGTGTGTACGTTGTAGGGTTAAATTGGGTTTGTATTGGACCTTGGCTTTTTTATCGTTTCTAAAGATTTGGTTATTTCTGAAAATTATTACATTTTGATTGTGAGTACTTACTTAACTAATCTATGCTGACACTGAATTCCGTTGTTATTTATGATACGATATGATATAATACATTAAGTCCAATAACCAAATCCAGCGGCCGTTATTCAGAAAATCATAAACTATTAAGTTATTTTTTTTACATAGAACAAGCAATGTGGGCACACATTCTCTGGCAAGGATATAATCGCACAACTTACTGTTAAACCATCTATATCAAATACCTCGACTGCTCGTTGGTCTAGTGGTCGCTAAGCGCGACTGCTGAGCAAGAGGTCCTGGGTTCAAATCCCGGGTCGGGAAAAGTGTTACTGAGTTTTCCATTAGGTAATTCTCAGTAGCAGCACGGAGTCTGGATTTGTGCCCGGTTGATGGCAATAGGCTCGCCCCCTATTACATTGGGACTTACAACATAACTGGCGAAATGTGGGTGTACTATATGTACACCTCTGCCTACCCCTTCGGGGAATACAGGCGTGATGTTATGTTATGTATCAAATACGTTAGATCTACGGATCAAAGCACAACACTACAAAAAAAAAAATATAAATTCAAAAATCCCCAATATCTGTACACAAACTGAAATTAAATGCTTTTGTTGACTTTCTCCCGCAATTAATTGGCGAAGACTCATCGCCATTGTTTAAACAGTGAATTTATTTCAAAAACTCGAAGCTGAAGCATTCTGAAATGATTTATTGTGGAAACTGAGGTTAAGTTGAGTGTAAGTTACTTCTAAGTGAAGCCAAGTTATTGGAGCATTGTTTAAAACGTTTTGGCTTCTGATATTTTTATGGAAAGTGCTAGGAATTTTCACTGTAAAAACATATTTACTCACGCGGTCATTTACCTCTTTATTTAAGTGCAAGTAAAGTCTACGAGTGACGATACTTACGTACGTCCGGCGCATCCTGGACGGTCAACCTCGCTACCATCCTTGTTGACTGACCAACCTCTACACCACGGCATGACCTATTTCCATAAGCAATTGGTTCATGTCGATACGAAGAAGTTTACCAATTTCGTTAGACTATTAATCACTACATAGTATAAAACAAAGTCGCTTTCTCTGTCCCTATATCCCTATGTATGCTTAAATCTTTAAAACTACGCAATGGATTTTGATGCGGTTTTTTTTAATATGTATAATAACATCCATGACATAGTGGAGAAATACTTATAATATATATCTTATACCCGTGCGAAGCCGGAGCGCGCCGCTAGTATTTAGTAAATCCAACTGCTGCAATAAGTACATCTTCCCTAGTCTCATATTTTGGATATAAATTCATAACAGCAAATCCCAAAAGCATGCAAGCAAGCATGACTACAAATATTTTAAACCTTTACTCTACAAATATATTAGGCCTTTGCTCGCCTAGCCTTCCTCGATAAAAACTATCCAACACAAAAAATATTTTTTCATTTCGAACCAGCCGTTTCTGAGATTAGCGCGCTCAACGAAACAAACAAACTCTTTAGCTTTATGATATTATAGTATACATCAAAATACACACTAGGTACTCTACAAACGACTTAACGTAATTAGACGCTTTTAACTTTATTGAAATACCAAGAACAGGTTCATAACTGTGAAATTGTCTTGCACTGCCCGCGTTCTCACAAATCTCTTAACTATTCTCGTCAAGTCCAAGAGTCTTTTCAAGAAATCTCGGCCGTCCGCGTTGGCTCATGTTTTTTATTTGCCATGTCCTTTAAGTCACGTTTTTCTAAGGTGTCACCCTTAAGAGGTGAGCTCATTTCTCGCAGTATTGAAAGCATCAAAGGGATGTCGCCTGAAAGATGAAAGGTCTATGTTCCAGGTGAGAATGTTCGTGGTTCCTTCCTTTTCATTTAATGTTATGATATTGTTATACATAGGTATGTAGTCACGTCTGTTTTCCAGGTCTCCACTCTGCTATCTATTTATCTGTGCGGAGACTTTGGATCTTCTTAACTATCCCGTCTTCCTATTAAACCTCTTTTGCCTCATTCCTTACATTTTTGATTTTATAAAACCGTGTGTTTATTTTGTACAGTTGTGGGGTGTGAATTAGGAAATCAATTTTCAATCGCCAAGAAAGCGAGTTGTGATAGGTGACTGACAACAAAAGCTCGCTTCTACAGCAAAAAAAATAAAAAACACGACTGCCATGACAAAATGCAAGTTCCATCGCAGTCTGGGTACCTCTTAAATAAGACAGTATTCCACAGAACGGTCCCCCGACTGCGATGGAACTTGTTTTTCACTTTTTAGTTCGTTTTTGTCAAGGCAGTCGTGTTTTTTTTTTAATATTGTTTTTATTTGTTTCCTTTTATTATAGCCTATGTTACTCGCAATAGTGAAAGGATTCTAACGATACTCCATACACGAAAATCGGTTCAGGCATTCCGAAGTTATGGTGGAATAAAGAAACTCACATACATACATGAACCATGAAAACATTACACTCCTTTTTTTGGGAAGTCGTGTAAAAATGCCCAGCAATGCAACTTAAATTAAATAAATAAAAAAAAAAAAAAAAAAAAAAAAAAAAAAAAACTTCATTCTAACCCCGCTGGTCTGCAAAGGTGTATAGTACACCCAGTTCCCCCAATGTAATAGGGGCCAGCCTATTGCCATCAAAACATAACATAACATAACATCACGCCTGTATTCCCTGAAGGGGTAGGCAGAGGTGAACATATAGTACACCCAGATTTCACCAGTTATGTTGTAAGTCCCAATGTAATAGGGGGCGAGCCTATTGCCATCAACCGGGCACAATTCCAGACTCCATGCTGCTACTGATGGAAACCCAGTAACTATTTGCCCGACCCGGGATTCGAAGACAAGATCTCGTGGTAAGCAGTCATCACTCTAATATTATAAAAGCGAAAGTTTGTGAGTGTGTTTGTATGTTTGTAACCTCTTCGAATGGCTGACCTATTTTGCAAAAATTTGGTATGGAGGTAGCTGACACCCTGGATTAACATATAGGCTTTTTATCCCAAAAAATGTGGCCGGTAACACCGCAGGCGCAGCTAGTGTTGCATATATTTACAATATTTAATCAATATTTTTGACGACCTGATTGGCGCAGTGGCTAAGCGATTAGACTGCTGCGCCAAGGGTTGCGGGTTCGATGCCCGCACGGGGCAAAAACTTTGTGTGATCCGCAGATGATTGTCCCGAGTCTGGGTGTTTGTGTATGTGATGTTTCATGTTTGTGAAATGCACCCACGATACAGGAGAAAATCCTAGTGTGGGGCGACGTTTTTTAAAAAAAGAATAAATAGTTTTTAATCTAGTTAATGCAACAATGTGTTCCGGAATCCTTTCTCAGGTGAGAGATGTACGGGGAGCGTTTGCAATAATTCTACATTGTCCTCAGCCTTGTATGGTCCGCCATGGAATGTATTGCCATGAGACAATGGGCCGCTCCTAACAGCTGTTCTTGTCTATAAGGGGAATGTAAGAAATCGCACGGTGTTGCAAATAATATTGTTTTTGTGTAAAGTGGTTTTGTTTTACTTCTTCCTCTTATTTTGAGTTTGTGGGTTTGATTCCTGGGTAAGAGAAAATTGCGTTTTTTAATAGGTATTTCTCAGTAGCAGATGGAATGTGGATGAGTGCCCGGTAATTGGCAATAGCATTATATCTATAATACTCGCGTGATGTTATGTTATGATAATATTTTTTTCTAAAGCCCCTTAAAAAATATTTGGAAGAAGATAAAGGCGGCCTTTGCCCAGCAGTGGGATATGATAAAGGCAAAAAAACGCCCCTAAAAGTTTGCAATCAAAAATCTCATTTTACAGCGTCGCGTCGGTATAAAACCAAGAGAATAACAACATTTCCCAAACTGAAACCAAAAAGTTTAAACTTCAAAAAACAAACAATTAATTGTGTGAGCTCAAAAAATCTCATTTATCAAGTAAAATGAACGCACAGGGCTCGACTCGGGTGCCGTGGACAAAAATTTTCAACCCCGAATTCCGACCGATTAAATTCCAAAACATTTATCGAATGTCGCCACAAGTCAATTACTGTGCAATGAAAAACAATTACACAACTGTCCGTTTCGTCGCGGTCGGTTAAATAAGAGTAAAGCCAGCGAATAGCGCTTTTTTCATTTGTTTTTTTCAGTTGTCGCACGTCAGTGTGATAGTGATTTGTTTGATTGCTGTTTTATTACGATTTTGGGCTTCCATTATTTCTATATACACGAATAAAATCCAGTTAAGCTGTGAATGATTTTACTAGCTTCTACTAGTTGTACCATATCAATAGTCTATCTCAGAGGAACCGCGTACCAGCTTACTGATCATTTTCGGTGTCAAAATCTTGAAATGTAAAATACTGCGTGTGTAAAGGTAAGGTATTCTAGAGTCGGTATTAGTACCCGACTTCAAAAAAGGAGGAGGTCATGAAGCAAAATGTTTTTTAAATTATGAGTTAGATTCCAATACATATGCGTTATGACTGCCTCGTTGGTCTAGTGGTCGCTAAGCGCGACTGCTGAGCAAGAGGTCCTGGGTTCAAATCCCGGGTCGGGCAAAGTGTTACTGAGTTTTCCATTAGGAAATTCTCAGTTGCAGCACGGAGTCTGGATTTGTGCCCGGTTGATGGCAATAGGCTCGCCCCCTATTACATTGGGACTTACAACATGACTGGCGAAATGTGGGTGTACTATATGTTCACCTCTGCCTACCCCTTCGGGGAATACAGGCGTGATGTTATGTTATGTTACATATTATGCGTTATATCCCTTGCATACAAAAAATTATCAGTGTTGAACAATTGATTAAATTATACCTAAATTGATAAAGGAAATTTGAAAAATGATGGACACGAGCGGGATTCGAACCCGCGACCTTCGCCGATCCGTGGCGCTGCTCTAACCAACTGAGCCACCGTGTCGCTGCTCGCATCCATCGAATTTCAAGTTCCCTTTTAGTATTTACGTCTTAAGGGTGACGTCAGGTATTATCTGTTGGAATCTATGATTACCAACTCAGTGTTATACCTTTACAGCTATAAATCACTGAAACGATAATACCAACCCAAATTTATATGACTTTTGGTGCCATTTTCGCATGTTGCCCATGCTAAGCTTGAATCTAAATTGATAAAGGAAATTTGAAAAATGATGGACACGAGCGGGATTCGAACCCGCGACCTTCGCCGATCCGTGGCGCTGCTCTAACCAACTGAGCACCGTGTCGCTGCTCGCATCCATCGAATTTCAAGTTCCCTTTTAGTATTTACGTCTTAAGGGTGACGTCAGTCACCAAAAGTCATATAAATTTGGGTTGGTATTATCGTTTCAGTGATTTATAGCTGTAAAGGTATAACACTGAGTTGGTAATCATAGATTCCAACAGATAATACCTGACGTCACCCTTAAGACGTAAATACTAAAAGGGAACTTGAAATTCGATGGATGCGAGCAGCGACACGGTGGCTCAGTTGGTTAGAGCAGCGCCACGGATCGGCGAAGGTCGCGGGTTCGAATCCCGCTCATGTCCATCATTTTTCAAATTTCCTTTATCAATTTAGATTCAAGCTTAGCATGGGCAACATGCGAAAATGGCACCAAAAGTCATATAAATTATACCTGCCACTGTCGTTTGCATGTCAAAGGATAAAGATGTCAATAGACTAGACTAGATAGAAAAAGCGGCTAACTTAAAACACATTTTAACCTCGTCTATAAGAGGGACAATGTCGCAAACTTTTTGACGTAAAAGATGTACCCTACTATTATCCCTTCGCTGGTCAAAACAAACACTCCTCTCTATAACATAAGCGATGCCACAATACTTGTACAATCAGAGTGTGCAATATTATCGCCTTTGTAGACAGTAAATCAGTTTTTCCTTCAGTGTTATTAAACGCATGCTCCGCTACGTGTCACAGACTTAGAGATGTTAAGATGTGACAGGCAATTTTAACTGGAACTGGAACTATAATAGACCAGCTGATTGTCTTCTTCTTAACGTATGGTTGATGAACAACCTGGTGTCAGAGTTTAAACCGCCTGTAGGCCTCTGACATGGCTTTACACACCGTTGAAAAATCTCTCAGGTGAGCCGGTTTCCTCACGATGATTTCCTTCACCGTTTTTAGCAACTGATAACTAATTTATAATACGCACATGAATTCGAAAAGACATTGGTGCGTGCCGGGGTTTGCTTTGTGTTTTTTTTTTTAAATCGTCGGCCCACACTGGGAATTTCTCCTGTATCGTGGGTGCGTTTCACAAACAAGAAATATCACATACACAAACACCCAGACTCGGGACAAACATCTGCCGATCGCACAAATTTTTGTCCCGTGCGAGAATCGAACCCACAACCCATAGCGCAGCAGTCCAATCACTTAGCCACTGCGCCAATTAGGTTGTCAACCTTGAACTTGCAACCTTTGACTTGGCAGTCCAACGGTCATACCTCTCGGCTATCAGTGCTCGTAGCTGATTGTAACCAGTGGCAAATTTTACTCTTTCTTTTCGGGGGTAAAAAGTGGGCTGTATTAATTCAGGTTATCATGTGTTTCTAATTTCATAAAAATCCATACAGTCAAAATTGTCAGGTGACTCCATTATCTAATGCTCCAGCAATGTAATTAGTAGTGGGGAACCTACTTGGCACAATGATGTAAAATAATGGCTGTTTCGAAGTGATTTCTTCGTCTCCGCGATCCTCAAACTTCAATATTTTGTGCATATAATTTATGGCGGAGTGGAAAATATTCCAAAGGGACCTCAAAATCCTTTGCTAAGTCTACGCAAACCCCTTCGGCAAGTCACGGCAATCGGCCCCTCTCAAGCAAAATCGTCTTAAAATGAAAGGGAAAATCCTGTAAATTACACCCCTCATGACACCCCATTATTTTATTTGTAAGGGTGCTTTGGAGAACACGATTTTGGATGAATCAATGGCGTACCGACATTTTGCATAATTTTATACGAAGAAGAAATATTGAAGGGAACTTAATTACTAATGAGGTTGCAAGTGATGCTAATACAATGAAAAGAGAAGTCCAAAATTTGGTTCTAGGCTCAGTAATAATTCATCGTCATCATCAGCCGGAAGACTTCCACTGTTGAACAAAGGCCTCCCCCTTAGGAGGGGGGGGTTGCCATAATCCCCACGCTTGGCAAGCGGCTTGGGGATCGCAGTGTTGGTGGTCAAGTTACAGAAGACGCTGCTGCCCATCTTCTGGTTTTTCCCTTAGTCACGTCTTACGACACCCACGGGAGGAAAGGGGGTGGTCAATTCTAAGCCGGATAACACACGGCAGTAATAATAATGTCTCTCAAAACTCCATCGTCTTTAAAGAGCTGCAAAAATTAAACTGTTGAGGTGGAAAATCTAATTGGGGAGTCCAATTTCCGCAAAACTCATCATACAAGAATTTGGGTTTACTGATAGTGACATCGACTCTTGTAGGTATGACATTTTTAAGGATATGTAACAAAGAAAATGCATAAAGTTCACTAAAATACAACTTAACTTTCGTTGTAAGCTATGCACAACACTTCTGTCCGTCACAAAGGAATGTAGCACTCGTGACAAAAGTGAACATTCTTCCTATGATTTCTGGGATTCATGAGTGAAACATGAGTTCGATTGTTGGGTCAGGCAAAGTGTTATTACGTTATATCCGATTGGTGCAGTGGTTAAGCGATTGGGCTGCTGCGCTAAGGGTTGCGGGGTCGATCCTCACGCGGGAAAAAGATTTGTGCGATCCGCAGATATTTGTCCCGAGTCTAGGTGTATGTGATATTACATGTTTGTGAAACGCATCCACGATACAGGAGAAATTCCTAGTGCGGGGTGAAATTTAAAAAAACTCATTAGGTAATTCTCCATATCACCTCTGCCAATCCCTTCAGCGACTACACACGTTATTGCATGTATGTTTAGTAATGCTAAAACATCTACATATATAACAGTAATTCGATCAATTTCTACAAAACATACCAAGCACACGTTATGGGCACATGATATCGTATTCACAGCGTGTAATGCCCTGATTAGCTTTGATGAGGGACGGGGTAATTTGGTTACATTCCTGGCTTAGGTAACCCTTTTGTATTGGGGCATGTTCGTTGTATCAATGTACCTAATTACATTAATACAACGAACATCGCCCAAGGGTAGCTGCTTCCGCGTTCTTTTTTGGTGACTGTTAAGCTGGTCCGATAAAAATCTAGCGATAACTAATGATTAATCTTAAAAAGAATCTCGCAGTATCCTGAAGCTTGTCAAAAATTGCCTAGTTAAATGGATAACGTTTAATTTAAATGTGCCTGCGATAACATTATAAGGATAACTTAACTTAAAAGCGCATATAAACAGTAAGCAGTTATTGCTTGATCATACTCTTAATAACAAGAGACTTTGCTCCTAGCATAGTTACTAGTATTAAAAATTGGTTTTAAAGAAACATCGACAATTGAATATCAAATGTAAGGATGAAGCCACATAATCGTACAAACCAACTATATCATTAGAAACTAACTAACAATACCTCACACATACTCGTACTTACTGCTCCACGTCGCATTTCCGTCAATTCATTGAACCCCTAAGTCTGGCATTCTCCTAATCACATAACAAGACCCTCCAACAATCTGAATCAGGCATTCCCTTTAGTGACAACCCTTGCTAGTATTTGCTACCAAAATATTGTCCCCTAACCCTTTGAATATTAACTATGTATCTCTATTTAGTGGTTACTAAATAATTCAGGGTTGTGCATATTGACCAGCGGAATACTGAATGCATTGCCGACCATAATTTGTAGACCCTTCTTGTTTTCTTGGAGTAAGTTCGTTAGGACGTTTTTGTTGAGAAAGAGGTGTAAAGTTATGTTGGTCGATGTATTATTAATTTGATGTTAGATTTGCCGTCGACAATGGTAGTGATTTGGGGTTCGGAGCCGTGCATATACGTATCGGTTAAATAGTTATTCGATTGTTTTGGTTGAGTTTCCTTCTGATTATATAATATCCCCCTAGATTAATTTTATCCCGGATAAGACGCAGTAAATGGTTACACCCTAATCACGTGTTCAGTTGACCTCAGTTCATCTAACAAAATTTCTCGAAAATTCTCGAAAATTCAGGAATGTACCTTTTGATAAAACTTTAAAAAAGTCAGGCCAGAACTGTAGGCGGTACGCGTGTATGAAAAGGTGCATGAAATAAAACGGAGTAAAGGGACCTGTGACGTGCATTGCACGTGGCGTCGCTGTGTTCTCGCTCTACAAAGGACGTAAAAAAGATGTTCTTGTACTTGTATATTTAGTTAATTCTATGAAATAGTTTAAATTTAGTTATGTCTGCGTTTCGTTTTGCATTAGAACTGAAATAAGATGGCTTTATCACCATACACTACCTCGGTATAAGTCTTTCTTTTCTTATGCTATGCAGTTTTGAGCGCGACTTTGATGATAATAACACTGAAAAAAATTATGCTACAATAATTTTGTTTAGCCCCTGTGTTAGCTCCAAAAGTTAGGTTTAAAAGTAGAAACACATACAGACTTATTGTAGAACAATAGAAAAGCGTCAAGTTAAGCCAGACCACAGGTGCTAATACAGGCACTCTAGAGAGAATACAAAAATATGCTAGAGACAAGACTAGGAAGCTATATGGTACAATGTAGAAGGTATTGTTAAGACACATTCACTTAAAGATATGTGGAGACAAACACACATTATTGTATACCTTATAAGTAAATTAATCCGCATGAAAATTCCAATTTTTTTTTTTCGTAATTCAGCATATTTGGAGTTACCTCAAAATTCCAAAAATTTGAAAACTCAAAGAGAACCTGATAGTGCAACTTTCAATCTTTAATTTGGGCACATTTATACCCGTTCCACTTGGGGTTCAAAACTAAAGGGTATAAGGCGTGAATAATGTGCCGTAATCGAGTTGAGCTTACGTCGTGTCGTCAATGCTCCCTGATTGAGTTCATAACGACGTTACCGTCAGACACTGATGAACTTTGCTGCTTCAGTGTTGTAGGAGACAAGATGCAGCGAACTGAAAGCTAATGTATAGAGACTGCAATTTGGACAACCCATAATCCTCCAAGAGGATCTCTTAGGAACATTTGCAGATCTTCTTCTTCTTATCGTATGGTTGATGAACAACCTGGTGTCAGAGTTTTAACCGCCTGTAGGCCCTGCCAATGCTTTACACACCATTGAAAAATCTCTCAGGTGTGCTGGTTTCCTCACGAGGTTTTCCTTCACCGTTTTTAGCAACTGATAGCTAATTTATATTACGCTCATGAATTTGAAAGGACATAGTGCTTGCCGGTGTTTGCGACCTTTGACTTGGCAGTCCAACGGTCATACCATTCGGCTACCATTAAGTACACGATCAGATTAAGTACCTTAGTGACTATTCTTGGGGACTGGGCGGCAGCGATTAGTGATTCAAAACACAGGAAAACTGTAGTAGGGTACTCTAATCTATCTAAAAAATCTGGAAACTTACTTTCTAGAAGAAGAAAGAAAAAGTTATCGTATTCGTATCCAAGCATTTGAAGTTATCATAAGAGAACAGATGGGAATACGTTACTCTACAACAGCTAAAGTTACAGGCTGATAAAATATACGTGATTAAACAAAGAACAACTTGAGATGCTCTCAAATCGCTGTTTTCTCTTCCCTCGTACCCTGCCCTCTAGCGCTCTATGTTCAAACGACACCGTCTGGAAAGTACGGACAAAGGTGAATTTGTTAGTGAGGATAGAGACGGTACAATCATTCTATTATTGGAACTTTAAATACTGAAACGCTATTAACATTTACTAATTACACTTTGTCTGGAGACGGTAGGATGGTACACATTTCTCATGAATAGATAGGAATATTTTTAAATCGAAATCGAATCTATTCTGATTTAAAATTTCTTCTGGTCTTGTTATGAGGGTTTAGTTTAAGGATTCAAGTCATGCTTATTGGATGTGAATGCTGAGAAAATTTACCAGCATTAATCCTATAATTAGTGTAATTTTTAGTTTTATGTCCAGCCCCAACTGAATATCAGCGCTGCTGCTTCCGAGCCCAGCATTACGCTGAGTTGGGGACCATTTTTTTCCTTGTACCTTGTTATATTCTTTCTTCTGCTTTTTTTCAAGTCAAAAATAAACCATTGTCTTCCTTTAATGACTTTAGGAGATTCGTGAGAGAGGTAAGAAACGTCATATAAACGTTAGATAATTTTGTGCCAACTATAAATCTCTGAATAATACAACTCATTGTAAAGAAAATCTATTCCGTAGAGGTCGCTTTTGCCCTAGACACGCAACTGCAAGGGCAATATCAAACAGGAAAAATCTTCACGAACACGTATGGAACGTCCAGACTTCGGTAACATGTTGGCAAAGCATAACATGTTAACCCCAAGAATGAAAATGGAACTATGTAAGCATGGCTTTGCATCATTATGGGAGAGATCGAATTATCAAACGCGAAAGCTTGGTTAAGCTATGTAGGGAAGACTTTGTACCCCTTTTGAAACATGCGGGTAAGGACTGGATGATTTTGCATAGTAAAGTTTATATTGGAGAGGATGTGTAGTAAGCTAGATTTCAATACTGATATTATAAAGAAGTATTTGTTTGGTTATTTGTATTTTGGAGAAACTCCGAAACTATCCATTCGATTTCTAAAATTTTTTAGAATGGAACTTCAAGGTCAACCAGCCCCTGAACATGAACTCTTAAAGCAGGACTTTTTCCGATGTGAAAGCGGGGCACCGCAGTATACTGCAAGTAGTGGCGTCTCGCTTCCACAGCAAAAAAGGCTTGCAATGTAAGCTCATAGTACCTAATCCCGGAAAAGACGCACGCAGATGAAGCCTCAGGCGAAATCTCAGCTTGTATAATTAAGCTAAAATTTCGACCATTAGTACCTATACTTATACTACCAATAACGCTCACAGTCCTACTCACACTAACAGAACCAGGATATATCCTTTACGAGGAAGAATACCACATCTAATTCTCACAACTAACCATAAAAATAGCAATTCTTAGGTTATAGCTGCAAAAGGTACAAATTCACATCTGCTCCGTAATGCAATATGGGTAGCGGCGTTTATTTTATTTTTATAGCTCCAAATCTCTTTAGAAAGGCTCTCGTCCCCGTATCGACTGGGGGCGCTTTTATTTTCGCTATAGTGTTATTGTTAGTGCCCAATTGTGTCCGCTTAAGATGGATTTGGAGTAATGAAGTTTTGGGAAGATTTAGTAGATGATGTGTTTTAAAGAAATTTATAATTTTTGGACGGCATCGTTCTTTTTGGCACACATATAACACTTTTGATTGTAAATATACGGTCTTACAAAATTATTATTTTATTTTACAATTTTTGGAAAACTTACACTTACAGCTATACAATACACAAATTTATACAATAAAACATAAATAAGGCCAACTGCTGTGTTCTATAGGTTATGTTATTTAATCTGTTCTATACTGAAGTGTCAAATACTTAGTAAGTATGTATAATTATTAGGATAACGAAAAATCGTTGGCTTCGTTGTTGCATCCCTTCCAAAACAAACTGAGCAACATCTATTCTGACACATTGCTATTATGTTTTAAACTCGAATACAAAATGGACATTGATTAATATGCTTTAAGTTTACTGTGTGTAATTATATGTTTTGGGCTACCAACGTCAACAAGACATAAGTAAAACCCACCAAGTAAGACTAGTCGTTCACTTAATACCTTATAAAGCCAACAGGCTTTTTTTTATTAGCCTATATTGTGTCCCACTGCTGGACAAAGGCCTTCCCTTTCTTCTTCCAAACTACTGTATCCTTTGCAGTTTCTGACCTCGTTTGTCCCGCGTACGTATGTGGTCATATCATCAACAGCCTATGGATATAATAGATAATCCTAACACATAATCCTTTGTCCGAAAAAACATAATTCAATTTTAATAATTTAATTTTTGACAACGATGAGGAAGAATACTTCGATGCTTTTTAATTTTAATTTTATATTTAAGTTGTAAATAGTTTTTAAAGGAGGTAGAATTTAAATGTGTATATGTATATAATTATTCAATTTTGTTATTCATACTTATCAGCACACACAGGCTTTCAATATTGAATAACAAAATAAAAAACAAACAAAATAATTCACAATATTGTCATACAATCTGTTAAAAACCCCATTAACTCCTTTGAGCTAAACAAATCGAGTTTCAACAATAATGGTCAATCTGTGTGAATTCAAATAATATATAGCACCGACAATGTTTGGCGGGCAATATTTACGATAACCAAAGCTATTTTATAGTCACGTCCACGTTCAGTTCAGGATAAGCCATACAGATTTATGTCGCCATTATTAAAAACAAAATATGGATCGCATCTGTTTGTTAGTCTATGTCCGCGACAAACAAAACTCCTAGATAAATAAGTGTTACTACCAAAACAAAAAACATGCAATAAAATTAAAATTTAACGAACAGCGCAGTTTTTGTTTTGTTTTCCGAAGCCTTCGTCTGGAAATACAAGTAGTATGGTAATTTTTTTTTTTATAAAATACGCCCCACATTAGGAATTTCTCCTGTATCGTGGGTGCGTTCCACAAACATGAAATATCACATACACAAACACTCAGACTCGGGACAAACATCTGCGGATCATACAAATTTTTGTCTCGTGCGGAAATCGAAGCCAGCCAGAAGAAGCGCAGCAGTCTAATCACTTAGCCATTGCGCCAATCAGGTCGTCAAGATAAACTGAAGTTTGGTCCTTTGAGTCGCGTTCACCTCGCAATTCTTATCATCCTGAACCAAACGTGATCCTTTTAAATTAATTACATCCTATATAATTCGATATAAAAGCAATATAAAAGTTAATATATTCAACAAGCGGCACCTAGTTAAGTTCATCTGACAATATCTTACGGCGCGGGCGGGTGCGAGCCGCAATTAATTTCAGTTGGGCTTGCGGTCGCCTCCAGACGTGGTTACGTTGCTTGGTTCCGCTTAGGACTTAGTGGGGTTTATAATGTTAGATCTGTATGGATGATATCCTGATAAACTTTGATTTTGGTGGTTAAATTATTGTCTTTCTGGTTGTAATTAAATTGCAGATATTGCAACTAATTACAATAGAACAAATATTAATATTCATCTAATGCCTTTATGTAAACTAATTAACGACACTTTTTTAATGCCCCAATACTCCAGTTAAGCGGAATCAAAGTTTTTTGGGACCCTAATTAGCTTCCTACTGGTGGGCAAAGGCGTCATCCCTGATTTTAAAGAAAAACTGATAAAAAAAATTATATTAGCGTTTGGAATTTCAGGGCTTTCGCAGCCACTAACATCATCATCATCCTGATCATGACATGCGTATAACAAACTGCATCTTCCGTAGCACAGAAGCTGCAGAAGTGAAAATCTAGACTTGTTTTATAAGGAATATCAGAGGATTTTCTGCTATTAATTATCCCCAGAAACAAAAAAACAATATCTTCAGTAGAAAACAGAGTTACGGTACGAGCCTTCATTGACTTAAAAACTAGGCTTCACTCAAAAGTCGTAAAAGAAACAAACCTCTAACACAGAGACACAAATGTGTAGGTCCGATACAAATGGCGAATCGACCGCAGCAATCAATTATAAAACGGAATTGTTCGGAAACGCACGCGCACCGATCTCCTTTGTTCTCTAATGTATTGGCGCTAATAATTTAAATTTTGTAGTAGCTATGTTATGGTTGGATTTGGACGTTTATTATGGTTTCAGGATGGGTAAGCTATTGTTTTAACTTAGGGTTAGTTTACAGTGAGGGTAAACTATTAATATAGAGCAACGTTTACATAGAAATATGAATTCCGATTCATTGCATTATAGGCAGTGTTCAGAATTGCAATTCATATTTTGACAGCATTGTATTCAGGCCACACCACCACCAGGTGGACCGACGATATCGTCAGAGTTGCGGGCAACTGGTGGATGCAAATTACAAGTTGTCCTTTCTTTTAAAGTGGGCGTGTTCCGGCTGATGATGATGACGTATTCAGGCTTATTTATGATCTGTTGGGAGATGTGATGCAGCGTTTACAGCTTGCACAGAGGATACCCTGGTGTTTTTTTAGCCGGGAAGAGTCTGGTGTACCCCTATCTGCCCTAGGACGAGCGAAGTCTTTGAGGATTTCCCCAATAAATTATAAGGTCTATTTATAATTGGTATGATTAATGACCCCATAGTGGTAGATTGGACTTACATGAAAATGGTTTCAGCACTTCTTATCCATGTAAATTTTAAAATATGACCAGTCCTTGTGCATGAAATATTTTTAAAAGGGATCCGTAGTTTTCTAGCTGGTATGGTCCTCGTTTATGAATAAGAGAGACTACGTTTAAGGTAAACGCTAGCTTACGCGTAAAAAATATTTTTACAATATAGGTAAAAAAAAACTTGTAAAATTGAAAAGGCAAAGAAACTAGGTAACTAAGCGTTACAGTACATAAGACATTTGTCTCATATACACATTGAGACATAAAATCCCTCTGAAAACTTTCAGTCGTAATCTTCTTAAAGTTCCCCGGTAATAACACTGAAGATGTAATTATATTCATGTAATTAATTAAGACGCGAACAGGTGCTCGATTCAGTTCGGTTCCCGCGATGCTTAGATGTTATACAGACGAGCAACTTCTAGTTACCTAGCCAGCCACTTTAGGTGGTATTTTAAATGACATAATGTGGCCTGAGGTCAAGATAAGAATAAAATAATAATTGTCTATTTAAATTGACTTTCTGCTGTGTTGGATGCAATGATTGCATCAAATCACTTTTTATACCAAATTAAAAAGCCTGCTTTTTGAAAAATACAGCTGATGAATACATCTTTGCTTAGTTATCTGAAAACTAGCTTCCGCCCGCGTGGATTTAGAATGTTTTATAGCCTATAGCCTTCCTAGATACATGGGCTATCTAACATTGAAAAAAAAAATCATATCGGACCAGTGGTTCCTGAGGTTAGCGCGTTCGAGCAAACAAACAAACAAACTCTTCAGCTTTTTATTATTATATTAATATAAGTATAGATATAGCGAAATGACAAACACAAGCCTGTTATCAATCGTAATTCTACTAATACGAATCAAATACTAGCAACTTATATGTGGTCTAACCAGCAACTAAAAGTTGCTCACCTGTGTCGTGATTTAAGTGCCTGCAAGATTTGCAACTCGTGGTATGAAGATTTGCAAGTCTTATGTCGTGTTTCGACAGTCTGGCTGGGGGATAAGTTTGGAGTATTTTTAGGGTTAGTTCTAAGCTGGCTTGACGCTGTTTAGCGGGTTAACTAAACTTGTGTAGGAAATTATTAGGAACTGTCGAGAGAAGCGGTGATCCCGCATCCCTAACCTAAGGTGGTTAGGAGAAAACCCTGGGGTTTTACCCGGCAGGTAATAGTCCCTAATAGTCCGGCATACCCTTCTGTCCAACCCAGGACAGATAAAGTCCAAGAGGTTTTTACTAATATAAGGTAAATAAAAATAAAGAAAAAGGTGAATTCTTGGCTTGTGCTTTAATTTGCAATTAACCATTTTACAGCGATCTTGCAAATAATATTTCAATACATACTTGTCATTTTAATTCAATATTCGGACATTTTTGACAGCTAAATAGTACACGAAGTTGTAACAATATTTAACCAATAATCGTGTATCACATACCTCATAAAAAAAATAGATTTTTAGGTAAGACCTACTATTAGTCATTATTAATAACCAAATTAATATCATCATTATCATCCTCAGGTCAGTGGCGACATAGGCCTTTCCTATGGCACGCACTGAGCTTGATTTTCTTAATAATAAGTATACATATTTAGTAAGAGCAACTTGCCCACAATTTTAATATCCTATATTATTCCAAGTCTTTTTATGATACACGATCAACGTTCAACAAATACACCATATACAACAATAATATCTGCAAGATATATTAGGATATTGCTAGGATCTCATATTATCCCCGCAATATTCAAATGAGGAAATAAGTAAGTGTAGGCAAAGTCGAAGGCGAAGTTATACATATTTATGGGGAAGATAATTCAGGTGTCGTTTACCAAGTTTTAAGAGATCGATACACACCTGGTTAGGGTGGAAAAACTTATTATAAATACGTGTCCAGGTCGCTAATTAAGAGGGTGATTTGATTAGTGTGGAGTAAATTCTCAAGTTTGTTAATTTTTAATTTTTTTTTCTACTTTGGACTGTCGTCTGAAATAAAGAATATATTATATTATGTATATTATCTAAATTATACACTTTGTTTGAAGATACAATTTTTTTTGTATGGATCTTTTCTGTGCCTATTTCTGATATACATACATAGAGTCACGAATGTTTCACAGAGAGGTAGTAGGCAGAGACTAAGGATCCATTTGCAAAGACCTTGCGTTACTCAATCTGCCAATTCTGTCGCTATTTTTACCAACCGATTTTATAATTTCTGTCAGTGCTATGCCCACTATTTCGAGAAGAAAAGACAAATTACAAACATAATTATATTAAACATGTAGCCAAGATAATAATATAAAACAATCTAAAAGTAAGGGTCTATAAACACAACCTATTAAACTCCTCGCAGCCTTTCAAATAAGAATGACTTGAGACACTAAAGACGCCATCATAATTTTCAGTAAAAGCCCTGTTGGGCGCCAATAGATCCTCAGTGACGGGTAGAGGGATGTAGGAAGGAATATTGTTGCTTTAAAATAATTTTATTATAAAAAGTAAGTAAATGTTGGTCTATCCGAAGATGTAGAAAAAGGTGTATCCTCTAGCACGCTAAGAATTTTACTATAGATAATTAAAAAATGTTTAAGAGGATTGTAATAATTTACACATAAATGCCTGCTGACAACTGTATGACTTAAGTGTAGTAATATTTCAAAACCAAAATTAGGCAAATCGGCCCAGCCATTCTCAAGTTATAGCATGACCAGAAAACAGGGATTCATTTTAATAAATCTACAAAATAGATAGATACCGCATCCAAACCATATCACATCGTAGTCCCGTCGATCATAAAGACAATCAAGTTTTTGGAAAGCCTCGTAACAACAGACCCATCATTTGTCACCCGACACTTACCGACTTTGATTTTATAGGTTCCAGAACTTTGAAGCTCGTTAATGCCGTTTAATGGACGCGGATCTACAGCATTTAGCTTTCAGAAAGCTTCCATACCTAAACCTACCTATGTTTATGTATCTGATCCTCTAAGAGATCGTAAAAGGTGTTCTAGTAGATAGGGGTATCAAATTCTAGGTAAATCAGCTTGGTTTTTCGAGAACGAAAACCTCAAAAGGAACCCTAAATTAATGATTATATTCTCTGTCATCTGTGCTTCAAAGAACCCTAGAGGCCGTGGGTCTTGTTCCAAAACTTTCTGGTCGTGTTGGAAAAAATGGGACACCCTTGGATTTAATGGTTGAGGAAACCGAAATTGCACCTGTTTATCTGCTTATAATATATGTATGTATATCCAACGTAGTGTTCCCTTGTCTCCTTGCTATAAGCTGCCGTAATTTTCTTATAGATATTCTTTTGCCTTCATCATCAGCCTGTTAAACAAAGGCCTCTCGCTTAGAACGCCATAATGAACGACAACTTGCCATTTGCATCTTTTGACACTTCATAAAAATCTGTTCGAGAAAAAGTTTTTTGTTATTTCAAAATTCACCATTACAAACCACAACAAAATCCTATTCAGGGCAAATAAACTCCATACACTTTCGCCCAGACAAAATCTTTTGGAATAACGTAAGTTAAATCTCAAAATAATAGACTATAAGCTGCTTACCCCGGCATTGTAAGTTCACCTGCTAAGGATTCACTTTAAAATATTGAACGTCATATTTTTAAGACAACGTCGCGTTCAGTTGTCGTCTGTGTCTTAATAATGTGGAGGACGTCGACTGCAGGTTGTGGAGAGTAATGATAAAATGTATGTGTGTATTGTCAAGGGGGTAGTGTGTACGAGTAGGCAGAAGCGCGACTGATTTATTCTGTATAGAAGGTAAACATCTAAAAGATTCTTTGGAAATTGTCAGGATTGATGAACCCACAATTTCATGCATTAAGATCCAGTTCGTAAGAAGTATTCTATGGGATTTTTTCAGCACAACATTCTTAATAGCAGCTGGGTGATTAACGGTCCACGATATGTTTTTGGTTTCTATGTCTATGTTCAGTATTCTGAACATAGACATAGAAATAGCCAGTTTCAGAATACTAAAGGCTAACAATGACAAAAATTTACATGTTGGAACTGGAACTGTGAGCTACAATAAGTTAAGTTCCTTTCATTACTGATAAAAAAAAACCTTTAATTAGGTAATTATTTATCATCATCATCATTAGCCGGAAGACGTCCACTGATGGACAAAGGCCTGCCCCTTAGAACGCCACAATGAACGACAACTTGCCGTTTGCGTCCACCGGTTGCCCGCAACTTTGACGATATCGTCGGTCCACCTGGTGGGCGTGGGCGGAATTATTTAACCCATCAATAATTACAAAAGTAACAAATAAAAATGATCCGCAATTAGCCTTAATCCAGCCCCTATATCCCCACCTAAACATAAGGTACATATTCTTCTTTAAACACGGTACATAGAAAATTACATTATACAAATAGAAAGAAGTTTGCTGCAGATCAAATCTGTACCTTCAGTGAAAAGTGATACATGTCGACCTAGAGCGGTTTTTATATTCTCTGATTAAACTTATTAAAAAAAAATTAACTTAATTTCTATCTTATCCCCGTTGTTATAAGATTAAAAATGAATGAGATTTTTTTGTGCACATTGATATAAGTAAGCAATTTTTTATTGAAATTATTGTGTAAAATAATACTTTTTGATTCATACCAAAGTGCTCCGAACCGATCTTTATATTTCTAAAATGTATTTTAATACGACTCGAGTTACCACATCTTACGCGAACCGAAAGCTTTTACTTCAATTAATCCAAAGTGATACAAATGAAATCCTATCACAAAACATTAAAAAATTGAAACAATACATTCTAGTGAAAAGTGTTACATTTGTACATGAACCATACAAACGCTAATTTATTTTCATAAAAATGTGTGACTAATGATACAACTGCTAATCAAACAATTTACACGTAATTTATGTAGCCAATTTTGATGTGATTACAAATTTAATATTAATTCTATTAGTAAGAACATAAGGGAAATCATATTATGATTACGTGAATAATGATACTAATATAGTAGAATCAAAACTGCATTGCGTTTTAGAACTAAATTAGCAAAAAAATACGTAGTACACAGTGATACAAGTCGCGCAGCTCTTACGCACCCCACTCCCTACTTCTCCGCGGGACGCATGGAAAGAGCGCAGGCGACGCGGGATTCTTAGTCACGGGCGTGCGTCAGGACAGGTGCGTCGTGCGTTACAGCACACACCATTACCATGCGTAAGGTAAGACTTGTATCATTTTACACGAATTATGCAACAATTTTGTTTTTTAAATGTTTATATATATAAACATAAACACTGCCATAGAGGGTAAGTATCATATTGGGTGCTATGAAGGAGTTGATCTTCGAGGAAAGAAGTCTCCAGGAAATAAAATAAATGATGAACAAGTGGCTTTAGTTAAAGAACACATTCAGAGTTTCCCTTGCATTAAAGCTCATTACGTTAGACAATCTAGTCAAAAAAAGTATCTTGATCCCAATTTGTCGATCTTAAAAATGTATTCAATGTACAAAGAATTATGTGCAGAAAAGCAAGTCAATGCAGTGAGTGAACCGACATACAGACGCATTTTCAGCACATCTTTCAATTTGTCTTTCCATAAGCCAAAAAAAGATCAATGTCCTTCATGCAATAAATACTTATCAGCAGGTGCAAACCAGAAAAAAGAGATGGAGCTTGAATATTCAATGCACATTATAAGGAAAAATGAATGTAATGAAGCTAAAGATTCAGATAAACAAAGATCTCTGACAGACCCTTCATTTCAAACAGCTACCTTTGATTTACAGAGTGTCTTACAGTTGCCATTCTCTTCCGTCTCACAGTTTTACTATAGTAGAAAGGTATGCGTCTACAATCTGACTTTTTACGAAGGTGATGGTAAAAATGCCTATTGCTATGTATGGAACGAATTAAATGGTAAACGAGGCAGTAATGAGATAGGTAGTAGTATACTTAGATACATCCAGACATTAAAAGAAGAGATTACACACCTATCATTGTTTTCGGACACCTGTAGTGGCCAAAACAGAAACCAGCAAGTTGCTGCAGCCCTCTTGTATGCAGTGCAAAATACGCATTTGACTGTCATTGAGCAAAAATTTTTGGAATCCGGTCATGGAAAATGCGCGAAAGAATAGGGCCTGTTTTATGATGAACGATTGGCTTAATGTATTCAAAGCTGCACGTTCAAATCGTGGGAAAAATAAAGATAAACCGCCCTATCAAGTGATGGAGCTTAAATATAAAGACGTGTGGGACTTACAGGCGTTGGCCACAAGTACACTAAAAAATAAAAATGCGGACGAAAACGGCGAAAAAGTAAATTGGCTTAAAATAAAGTGCCTCAAATTTGAAAAAGCCCACCCAAATGCAATTTTCTATCAGTATGACCGCTCTTCAGAATATAAAAAAATTGATATAATACAGCAGCGTAGCCATCGAAACCGCATTACACAGAATGTTGAACTAAAACAGGCGTATAACCCCGTTCTGCCAATCTCTATGCAAAAAAAAATGACCTTGTAAAACTGTGCCGAAGTGGGCTTATCCCTGACGAGTTACATGACTGGTATAAGAACTTACCGGTCAATGGCAGTTTAAGAGAAAATGATATTTTCGAACTAGAAGATGAAAAGGATGACTTTTAAAAATAATTACAGTTGCCCTAATAATTCGTTTTATGTCTAATTCATGGTTTGATCAACATCTAAACTTTCGCTCTATGAGAGATATATGTTTTTTTATTTGTATGCAAAGCAAAATTTTAATAAAAGGACTTTTAATTTTCTTACAGATTTTTTATTTAAGAATGACAGTTCATTATCTGACTAATATAAGCAGAAATTCAAAAGAGGTAAAACTCATTAAAACATTTTTTTTTTTTAATATAAAAATCGACCAACTATAATTCTAAAAAACAAAGCAGTTACAACAGCAACCTAATAATCTAAAAACAAAATCAAACTTAATAGGATTGCATTTAAGAACTATGAGCAAAATGCAATCTTTTGCAAAAAATAATTAATATCGCTTATAAACAGATATCGTCAGAGTTGCGGGCAACCGGTGGATGCAAACGGCAAGTTGTCGTTCATTATGGCGTTCTAAGGGGGAGGCCTTTGTCCAGCAGTGGACGTCTTCCGGCTGATGATGATGATGATGATAACCATAATAGTTTTTTGCATTTAATGAATTTTACCTCTAAACCGACGTTATATTGTATTGTTTAGCGAATAGTTGAAGTGCTACATGTACAACACATCTGTTATTTGATTTTTTGAGACTGATTAAATACGCTTTAAGACTGTTCAAGATTAATACTAAAGAGGTTTAAAAGTTATGTTTTTTTATAAGGATGTTAATTATATTGTTTTATATAGCGAATAGTTTAAGTGCTACAACAAAAATCTATTGTTTGATTTATTGAGCTTGTTTTAATATGTTTAAAGACTAACGATACCTACTCTGATAATCAGATTAACGATAAATACCTACTTAGGTCTAAAAGTTATGTTTTAAGTTTGATTTATAGAAATGTTTTATTGTTTTGCTACTACTTGTAATTCATAAAAAAGTGTTTATTCAAGAATTATTTATTAAAGAAACGCTTTTTTAATTTAGTTATTATTTTATTATGATATTAACATAGTTTTACCCTTTCTGTGACAAAAACTTATTACTTGTATCAATAAACACTTCGATGTAAACAAAATGTATCACAATAAATTCTAGCTTGTAGCATTAATCACTTACTAGTTTGAAAAATACATTGGTGTTTAGGGGTACAATTGAATATTTATGTAGGAATTTTAAATAAAACAATGAAAAAAGGTTGCTGATAATCAAAATGATCATATTAGTTTTACGACTTTTTCTCACAACAACTATTTGCAGGCAAAACATGCCAAAACACAAGCCTTATAACATTTCACACAAAACGGTAACTAAATGTGTAAAATAATTCATTTCATTATAGATTTAAATACACAAAAATAAGCAAAGAAAACTATAGTGTACGGTGATATAACTGGCTATTTTTATTAATTACTTAAATTCCGTGCAAAATAATATATTCAAACCAAGCTCTTTATAATCTTTATAATATTATCTACACGTACCACATATCGTTTTTTATTTTAGAACAATAGAAAAATAACGAGATTTTTTTAAATCTTTAACCTTAAATTACTCAAAACTATGATTTTTGACTTATATCACTTTTCACTGAAGGTACAGAAATATTCTTTGTGTGCGCACAACAAAGGGGTGTAAATTGATGTTTCTCGTCACAAAGACCGACTTGTATAAGTTATTTCTGTACCTTCAGTGAAAAGTGATATAAGTGAAAAATCATAGTTTTGAGTAATTTAAGGTTAAAGATTTAAAAAAATCTCGTTACTTTTCTAACGTTCTAAAATAAAAAACGATATGTGGTACGTGTAGATAATATTATAAAGATTATAAAGAGCTTGGTTTGAATATATTATTTTGCACGGAATTTAAGTAATTAGTAAAAATAGCCAGTTATATCAACGTACACTGTAGTTTTCTTTGCTTATTTTTGTGTATTTAAATCTATAATGAAATGAATTATTTTACACATTTAGTTACCGTTTTGTGTGAAATGTTATAAGGCTTGTGTTTTGGCATGTTTTGCCTGCAAATAGTTGTTGTGAGAAAAAGTCGTAAAACTAATATGATCATTTTGATTATCAGCAACCTTTTTTCATTGTTTTATTTAAAATTCCTACGTAAATATTCAATTGTACCCCTAAACACCAATGTATTTTTCAAACTAGTAAGTGATTAATGCTACAAGCTAGAATTTATTGTGATACATTTTGTTTACATCGAAGTGTTTATTGATACAAGTAATAAGTATTTTCAAACGTTTTTGTCACAGAAAGGGTAAAACTATGTTAATATCATAATAAAATAATAACTAAATTAAAAAAGCGTTTCTTTAATAAAGAATTCTTGAATAAACACTTTTTTTATGAATTACAAGTAGTAGCAAAACAATAAAACATTTTTATAAATCCAACTTAAAACTTAACTTTTAGACCTCAGTAGGTATTTATCGTTAATCTGATTATCAGAGTAGGTATCGTTAGTCTTTAAACATATTAAAACAAGCTCAATAAATCAAACAACAGATTTTTGGTGTAGCACTTCAACTATTCGCTATATAAAACAATACAACGTCGGTTTAGAGGTAAAATTCATTAAATGCAAAAAACTATTATGGAGTTATGATCATCATCATCATCAGCCGGAAGACGTCCACTGCTGGACAAAGGCCTCCCCCTTAGAACGTCATAATGAACGACAACTTGCCGTTTGCATCCACCGGTTGCCCGCAACTCTGACGATATCTGTTTATAAGCGATATTAATTATTTTTTGCAAAAGATTGCATTTTGCTCATAGTTCTTAAATGCAATCCTATTAAGTTTGATTTTGTTTTTAGATTATTAGGTTGCTGTTGTAACTGCTTTGTTTTTTAGAATTATAGTAGGTAGAATTTTATATTAAAAAAAAATGTTTTAATGAGTTTTACCTCTTTTGAATTTCTGCTTATATTAGTCAAATTAATAATGAACTGTCATTCTTAAATAAAAAATCTGTAAGAAAATTAAAAGTCCTTTTATTAAAATTTTGTTTTGCATACAAAAAAAAACATAAATCTCTCATGGAGCGAAAGTTTAGATGTTGGTCAAACCATGAATTAGACATAAAACGAATTATTAGGGCAACTGTAATTATTTTTAAAAGTCATCATTTTCATCTTCTAGTTCGAAAATATCATTTTCTCTTAAACTGCCATGGACCGGTAAGTTCTTATACCAGTCATGTAACTCGTCAGGGATAAGCCCACTTCGGCACAGTTTTACAAGGTCATTTTTTTTCTGCATAGAGATAGGCAGAACGGGGTTATACGCCTGTTTTAGTTCAACATTCTGTGTAATGCGGTTTCGACGGCTACGCTTCTGTATTATATCAATTTTTTTATATTCTGAAGAGTGGTCATACCGATAGAAAATTGCATTTGGGTGGGCTTTTTCAAATTTGAGGCACTTTATTTTAAGCCAATTTACTTTTTCGCCGTTTTCGTCCGTATTTTATTTTTTTAGTGTACTTGCGGCCAACGCCTGTAAGTCCCACACGTCTTTATATTTAAGCCCCATCACTTGATAGGGCGGTTTATCTTTATTTTTCCCACGATTTGAACGCGCAGCTTTGAATACATTAAGCCAATCGTTCATCATAAAATAGGCCCTATTCTTTCGCGCATTTTCGATGCTGCAGTGCATTGAGTCACACTCCATGTGTGAATGACCGGATTCCAAAAATGTTTGCTCAATGACAGTCAAATGCGTATTTTGCACTGCATACAAGAGGGCTGCAGCAACTTGCTGGTTTCTGTTTTGGCCACTACAGGTGTCCGAAAACAATGATAGGTGTGTAATCTCTTCTTTTAATGTCTGGATGTATCTAAGTATACTACTACCTATCTCATTACTGCCTCGTTTACCATTTAATTCGTTCCATACATAGCAATAGGCATTTTTACCATCACCTTCGTAAAAAGTCAGATTGTAAACTGTGAGACGGAAGAGAATGGCAACTGTAAGACACTCTGTAAATCAAAGGTAGTTTGAAATGAAGGGTCTGTCAGAGATCTTTGTTTATCTGAATCTTTAGCTTCATTACATTCATTTTTCCTTATAATGTGCATTGAATATTCAAGCTCCATCTCTTTTTTCTGGTTTGCATCTGCTGATAAGTATTTATTGCATGAAGGACATTGATCTTTTTTTGGCTTATGGAAAAACAAATTGAAAGATGTGCTGAAAATGCGTCTGTATGTCGGTTCACTCACTGCATTGACTTGCTTTTCTGTACATAATTCTTTGTACATTGAATACATTTTTAAGATCGACAAATTGGGATCAAGATACTTTTTTTGACTAGATTGTCTAACGTAATGAGCTTCAATGCAAGGGAAACTCTGAATGTGTTCTTTAACTAAAGCCACTTGTTCTTCATTTATTTTATTTCCTGGAGACTTCTTTCCTCGAAGATCAACTCCTTCATAGCACCCAATATGAGACTTACCCTCTATAGCAGTGTTTATGTTTATATATATAAACATTTAAAAAACAAAATTGTTACATAATTCGTGTAAAATGATACAAGTCTTACCTTACGCATCGTAGTTGTGTGCTGTAACGCACGACGCACCTGTCCTGACGCACGCCCGTGACTAAGAATCCCGCGTCGCCTGCGCTCTTTCCATGCGTCCCGCGGAGAAGTAGGGAGTGGGGTGCGTAAGAGCTGCGCGACTTGTATCACTGTGTACTACGTATTTTTTTGCTAATTTAGTTCTAAAACGCAATGCAGTTTTGATTCTACTATATTAGTATCATTATTCACGTAATCATATGTCCTATTTCCCTTATGTTCTTACTAATAGAATTAATATTAAATTTGTAATCACATCAAAATTGGCTGCATAAATTACGTGTAAATTGTTTGATTAGCAGTTGTATCATTAGTCACACATTTTTATGAAAATAAATTTGTGTTTGTATGGTTCATGTACAAATGTAACACTTTTCACTAGAATGTATTGTTTCAATTTTTTTAAGTTTTGTGATAGGATTTCATTTGTATCACTTTGGATTAATTGAAGTAAAAGCTTTCGGTTCGCGTAAGATGTGGTATCTCGAGTCGTATTAAAATACATTTTAGAAATATAAAGATCGGTTCGGAGCACTTTGGTATGAATCAAAAAGTATTATTTTACACAATAATTTCAATAAAAATTGCTTACTTATATCAATGTGCACAAAAAAATCTCATTCATTTTTAATCTTATAACAACGGGGATAAGATAGAAATTAAGTTAATTTTTTTTTAATAAGTTTAATCAGAGAATATAAAAACCGCTCTAGGTCGACATGTATCACTTTTCACTGAAGGTACAGATTTGTCTTTTGCATTTGGAAGTATGGCTGTTTTAGAGGTCTTGATATGAAGTGAGGGTTCTTAGAGCTTATTTTGCTTCCCTAGTAAGAGATGTGTGAGACCTTACATGGATTAGCTGAAATGTTGGTTTGTTGACTATTGTAATTGCAGCTGATGTAGGAATAACACTTGTGTGTACTTCTTCGTTTATAACTGGAGTGTATAATTTGTAGGTACTTAAATTGGAAATTTCATTTTGCTTGAATCTGCAACCTTTAGCACAGCAGTCTAAATACTCCGAATGGTGAAATATGCGACCGGTATTTTCTCTGCCCGAAAATAACGTCCTCACATGCTTTATCGCACACACTACACATAGTATAAAAGAACTGTTCTGCCTGCAACTGAAAATTAGTATCTCTATATTTCTCTTCTTAGTTAAAAATTCCATATAACGATGAGGTCAGCCTTTCTTATTTTTATCGCTCTGTCTGGGATCAGCTTTCCCTATTTTACTCCACCACTTCGCTATGTGTAGGACGTTGTCTTCGGAGACCTGACACTCTTTCATGTCCTTGAGCACTGCTTACCTTCCACCTCGTCTCGAGTCTTCTTCCAAGAATAAGAATAAGCAATTTTATTTGCTCCAACATGTGTTTACATAGAGAATTAAAATAATACATGCATGCAAGATATGAATTATGAGTGGCTCACGACATGTCGCCATTTTTCAAGGCGTGCAAATATCTTAGGTACCCATCCAATCAGCATTAACTCTTAGCTAACCCACAGCTCGGCATAAAGCTCCTCCTTTAAACGCCACTTTTTCTGTTCTGGTCCTTTTGCATCCAACTGCAAAGACAAACTCAAAATCAAAAGCCACTTATTGGCGCGCTTGCCATCACAAAAACTACTTAAATAAAGCAAATAAATTAACATTAAACTCCATCAAAAAGTTCTCAAAACCCAAGCGTCGCCGGGACAACAAACTATTATTTACATTATATTACTGAAGTCATTTAAAGTGTTGAACAATTCAAAAACTTAAAATAAACTTGGTGTATTTGCATTGCAAATTCTTTGACATTACCTGCGAACTGAGGTTTTAAAACTTAGTCTTGTTTTATACTATTTGAGTAACATAAATTTTGTTTTTAATTTTTTAAAACGTCGCCCCGCACTAGGAATTTCTCCTGTATCGTGGGTGCGTTTCACAAACATGAAATATCACATACACTAACACCCAGACTCGGGACAAACATCTGTGGATCGCACAAATTTTTGTCCTGTGCGGGAATCGAACCCGCAACTCCTAGCGCAGTAGTCCAATCGCTTAGCCATTGCGCCAATCAGGTCGTAAATAGTTTATCATTAGAAAGAAATACATTTTAAACTGTATTCGCCGAAAGGTGTGCATAGAACGTCCTCATTTCGTCAGTTATGTTACAGGTCAAATGTAATAGGGGGTGAGCCTGTTGCCATCCACCGGGCACAAATCCAGACTCCACGCTGCTCCTAAGAGTTACCTAATAGAAAAACCCAATTACACTTTACCCGACCAGGAAATTAACCCCAAGACCTCATTTACATTTGCGTAGCAGTAGCACTTTGAGCTTGTTCCTCATCATCATCATCAGCCGGAAGACGTCCACTTTTGGACAAATCCCCCTTAATGGGGAGGGGGTCTGTCGTAATCCCCACGCTTGGCAAGCGACTTGGGGATCGTAGTACTGGTGGTCAAGTTACAGAAGACTGCTGCCCATCTTCTGGATTTTCCCTTAGTCGCCTCTTACAACACCCACGGGAGGAAAGGGGGTGGTTATTTGTAGGCCGGATACCACACGGCCTCGTTCATAGTCTGTTAAAACTACTAGGTACATCTGTTTTTTCTCTTTAATCTTAAATACAAACATAGGCTTACAAACATAACCCAACGTACATATATACACATCGTATCATCCAATAACGAGTACAACGCAACACAGGGAACCATAAACCGCCGTTTAATTCCAACCAGACAAGACCGCGCAAAATCGTCAGTATTAAGCGTGTATTAACAAAGTAACGCTTCCAAAAGTGGAAATAAACTGAAGCGGTAAGGCCTACGCCACTGTTTAGCATAATACACGCATTTCTATGCCCGCTTTGTGCACACGCATGTAAGTTCGCGTGTGACGTCACAAATGTACAGTTACGCGCGACGTGCTTTTATTTTTATATTTTTTGATGGGGTACGGCGAGTCGGTGTCTTTTGTTTTAAGTTTGTATGACAGCTTTCACTTTTGGTACGGCTTTTGTTTGGTGCAGCGAATAGACTGTAGTCACGAGGAAATAGTCGTGAAAGAATATATTTCATACACTCAGGATCTACGAGAAATGTCTCGTGCAATAAGCAAGCTATGACATTATATATTTTTAAATAAATATGACAGATGTATTGTAAATTGTCTCTATGTCACCCCTTATAATACCACTTTCAAATAATATCTCACAAGCTATAAGTTCTGATAATGGAATCTTCTTCGACGACAGCCAAACAAAGTCTTCGCATGACACGTCATTTTATCAAACTACATCAATCGCCATTCGCCAATTTGGTTCTTTCTTCCCAATTTAGAGGTATTTAGTTGGCAACCCAAATCTAGGTAGAAAAATAATAATGTCCTCCTGACCGAATTTCGGTCACGGCGGCCTGTCTTAGCTAAAACTAGCCAACTACGCAGTAGATATTATGGTGCACAAGTATGCGCGCAGATACAAGTGCACTCCCTATTTCCTCACTCTCATAATCCGATGGGACGGTAGACCGACACGACCGGAGAGAGATCAGGCGCAGGACCAACGGCTTAACGTGCCTTCCGAAGCACAGTGGGGTCTCGACATGTGAAAACGGTCACCCATCACAAGACTGACTGCGGCGAGCACGGCTTAACCTCGCAGATCGACTGATCTGCGAGGTAGCCACATAGCTACGAACCATCCCACCAGGTAGAAAAATACACAGACTGTAAACAATGCATGAATAATAAAAGCCTTTTGTTCAAATGTATACTTCCTGACGTCACTGTAAGTACACTCGCGAACATTCTTCAGAGTAGGTGGGAAATATCTCACGTTATTAAGGAAGGAAGCGGAATATTTTTTCTGAATGTGTTTAATCCTAATTTGAATTAATTTAGCCAGCCATATTCGGTTTTTAATGTCGTGGTGGCCTAGTGGTTGACATACCGGATTTCTATGCACGAGGTTGCAGGTTCAAACCCAGGCAATATCCATGTGACTTTTTCATTGTCATAAATACTTTCTTAGATATTCTAAGACACCACTGACTGACGGTGACGGGAAACATCGTACGGAAAACTGGATTTCATTATCTGAAATCGCCAACCCGCAGTGAGCTAGCGTGGTGATCAGTGCTCAATCCTTCTCTATACGAGAAGAGGCCTTTGCCCTGCAGTGGGACAGTTATTATTTATTATTACTATTTATTCGGTTTTTATACAGAAGTGTTTTAAAGTCCTGCTCGATAGAAATACACCATGTATGTTTGTATAATTATTATGCTGTCAAAAGCTTAACATTAAAATATAGTTGACAACAACGACGACCTGATTCGCGCAGCGGCTAAGCGATTGGACTGCTGCGCTGAGAGTTGCGGGTTCAATTCCCGCACGGGACTAAAAGTTGTGCGATCCGCAGATGTTTGTCCCGAGTCTGGGTGTTTGTGTATGTGATATTTCATGTTTGTGAAACGCACCCACGATACAGGAGAAATGACTAGTGTGGGGCGACGTTTTTAAAAAAAAAAACTTGAAGTGTTATCACTAGATTTTTTAAAATGAAAACGAAAGTATATTAATCATCAGGCTCCTGAAAAATATTTTTCTCTTAAAATCCTAGTCTTGTCGGTAGCAAATTCCACTTTTATAATTATCTAAGCCAATTTTCCGGTATTTCTATTTTCTGTTAAAAAGTATTTTGTTCCCACTACCCCATACTTTAACCTAATATTTTTTGGCTTTAATTATATAAATTAGCATGCGTTCACACACAGACGGACGAAAACTGTCACATGTTAGGTTAGGCGCTACTGCAACATACAGATGTCAGGGTCGACCGCGACTTAGGTGGCGTGACGTGCAGACACTGGTGCGAGCTTGTTGATAGCGAACTAGTCAACGTTTGTTTTTCTTTTGTTAAATGATGGAGAAACGAGAGATGGTAGGTATGTTAGCTACTATGAACTATATGATTCACGGCACTGATAGCCGAGTGGTATGACCGTTGGCCTGCCAAGTCAAAGGTCGCAAGATCAAACCCCGGTACGCACCAATGTCCTTTCGAATTCATGTGCGTATTTTAATTAGTTATCAGTTGCTAAAAACGGTGGAGGAAAACATCGTAAGGAAACCGGCACACCTGAGAGATCAGATTTCAACGGTGTGTAAAGCCATGTGAGAGGCTTACAGGCGGTTTAAACTCTGACACCAGGTTGTTTATCAACCATACGATAAGAAGAACTATATTATTATACTAGCTGTGCCCGCGACTCCATCCGCGTGGACATTCGGTAGCAGCAAAATTGGATTCTATTTAGTAGTTTTTACGCCAAGCCGTACTGTTTTATTGCATGTATATGTAAAGATTGACGTAACTTTTTTGTTTGTGAACCGACTTAAATGAAACAAACACTAAATGTTATGGGAAGCTTATCACAATATCAGTGAACCCGCATTTAAATCGGTTCAGAAATTTCTGAGATTAGCGCGTTCAAATGCACAGACAAACAGACAAAAAATTTGAAAACTATACTTTTGGCTTCGGTAACATAAATACAGAGTGTATAAATTGTTTTTCTTTTTTAATATTGAATGTACAGACACGGGTCGTTTACGATTTTACTATATGTATAGATAGATAGATGTATAGATATATTTCAGACAATTTTGTGGCCATTAACCGGGCACAAATCCAGTGCTGCTACTGAGAATTACCTATTGAAAACCCAGTAACACTTTGCCCGACCCGGGATTCGAACCCAGGACCTCGTGCTCAGCAGTCGCGCTTAGCGACCACTAGACCAACGAGGCAATCTTAACCTCAAAACGCCACAAAGCTTGAATACAATAATATTTCTTTAGGTCCTCTAGTGAAATTCTTTCGGTTCGCTTCACGCCCTTCAGAAGGCGTAAGAGCCGCCCTCTGTGACCAGCTGTTGTCAACTGAAGCTAAAGTAATTGATCGAAACCAGTGACTCGAAAATAATCTCAAAAATGAAATTAATTTTGAGATTTTTAGGGGTTTTTGTTGGGTTTCGCTTCGCTTAGTAGGCCTCCTTCCCCTTCATCTTTTATTAACAATCAGTAAATAAGTAAATAGTAAGATTGACAGACTATTGTCAAAGAAAAAAACCGCTTTTGTTCGTCGACCTTTTGAGCGCAACGACTTGTATAGAAGACAAAAGATTCCGTGCTCTCCACGCCATAACTTTATTATTAGTCCATATCTTGTCAATCAGTCAGTGTAATGTAATAACAAACAATAATCGTACTAAATGTTACGATTAGATATTGTATTTTAAAAAATCGTAGCGTGGAGGTTACGAAAAATTTGTTCTCTATCTATGGCCGTGGCGGTCAAAGGGTTAAATATGGCAAACCAGTAGTCTGCGGGGAGACGAATTGAGAATCGAATTCCTTCTATCACTGGAGAAGTAAAATAAGTGGTGACGCGGTGTAGGTCAAGAAAATAAATTAACCGGAGGAAGAGGAAGAATTAGTTTGACTAGCACCTGTCAAATCGCAGCCTCTTAAAACAGCACTGTGCTCTGTAGGTAGTTACCGGCCACTCTATACAGTTTTCTTAAACTTCGCCCCACACTAGGAATTCCTCCTGTATCGGTGCGTTTCAGATACATGAAAAATCACAAACACCCAGACTCGGGACAAATATCAGCGGATCACCCAAATTTTAGTCCCGTGCGGGAATCGACACAACTCCTAGCACAGCAGTCTGGCTTAGCCTCTGCGTCAATCATCATTTTCATTACCACTAAATACAATCTTTTCTGGACCACTTATGACCCTCTTAATACTAACAACATACACCAACCGTCTTAAAAACATTACAAGGAATACGGAAGCAAGTATAACGGCACTTCAGAAGAGGGTTGAATAAAATACGCCAATAACGTGGCATCCCCTCCAAACTGTCAAAGAATAGCGGATTGGAGAGCAGATGGGCTCGCTACCCTACAAAGGAAAATCGTTAGGGTCATGCTAACACCGTTTTTGTACACTCTACTGCATAATGATAGTGCGTAGGTAAACTTTGGAGTTAGGTATAATATTTGAAAAATTAAAAACCTAAAAGAAAAAACGTGACGTCTGTATTTCCCGATGGAGTACGATACGCAAAGGTGTGGACATTTTACCAGTCATGTTATAGGTTATAGGTCGCAATGTAATAGGGAACCTATTCCCATGAACCAGGCACAAAGCCAGACTCCATGCTGCTACCTATAATTACCTAATGAAAAAATCCAATGACATTTTGCACGACCCGTGATTCGTACCCAGGGCTTTATGCTTAGTAGTCACGCTTAGCAAGACTCTACTAGCCTAACGAGGAAGCCATAGGTCTTCTCGAGCAGTGACAAGTGTGTAATTGGTTGATTAATAACCTTCTATAACGAAATACCTGATGCATCGGTACCTTGACAATGAAATTTTAAGATTTTTCGTATTCATCACAATCATTACAAGAAAAACTTTATTTTGCAGCTAAAGTCCGCATTATGTTATTTATTTTGTGCTTAAGTTCACACTGTATGTATTACCTATAAATAGTGCGACTTGTCTGAGTGGACGAAAGAGGTATTTCAGAACGTCTCGCCCCAACCCAACTAGCGATTGATTCGCCTTACAAAATGCAGTGAGTGAGCTTTTGTGTAGGCGCGAGGTGCTATGAAAATTTAATAAGGCGCTCCTATTATTTTTGGCTTCTTGTTGTAAAGTGTGTTGGCATGGTAGATTGTAATAGCAGGTAGACCATAGTATATTATGAAACGAATGGGGTAGATAAACTACTCCTATATTTTGTGTACCGTGCAGTATCCGGCCTAGAATTGACCACCCCCTTTCCTCCCGTGGGTATCGTAAGAGGCGACTAAGGGAAAATCCAGAAGATGGGCAGCAGCGACTTCTGTGACTTGACCACCAACTCTGCGATCTCCTAACTGCTTGCCAAGCGTGGCGATTATGGCAACACCCTGCCCCCTTCTAAAAAAGGGAGGCCTTTGTTCAACAGTGGATGTCTTCCGGCTGATAATGATAGTTCGTGTACCTAGATTATGTATCTATTATTTACATAATATTATTATTTATGCTACAAAGACTATTGCACTGAATTTACAAGTTTGAACCCGTAAGTAACTTTATTATTAAATCTGATTGCAATAACCATCTCAGCTATTCTCCAATAGGTCTCTTCTTCTTATCGTATGGTTGATGAACAACCTGGTGTCAGAGTTTAGTTAGGAGTAGTTAACTGCGGCCGATAAATGGCAAAAGGGTCGCCTCTATTACCTCTGACAAATCGGCCGTTTTCAATAGCACACACCTGCCTAATCTTTCTGGAAAAAAAAGCGTGATGATAAACACAAATTGTCTACTAATGATGTCAGAAAACTGAAATTCCTATTCTTCTCATCGTATGGTTGATGAACAACCTGGTGTCAGAGTTTAAACCGCCTGTAGGCCTCTGGCAAGTCTTTACACACCGTTGAAAAATCTCTCAGGTGTGCTGGTTTCCTCACGAATTCCTAACAATTATGTAACAACATGTCTATAAAGTATAAATACAGACACATCTTGTACTCACACTTGTTCGCACAGTAGCCTCACTAAGTAAACGCTTGTGTGGAAACTTTCTTCCAAGTGACAAGGAGCGAAAGAATGTTTCCATAAGTATGAACCTGTCAACGAAATAAGGTGAACTAGAAATATTACGGAAGTTTTGTCTTGTACATAAAATAGATGTTTTGTAAGCGTCTCCTAATTAATAGCGACTGCCTAGTTAAGCGGCAGCAAAGCGTGGCTGCTGAGGGTTAGTTCATGAGTTCGGTTCGGTCGGGCAATGTTATTGGGATTTTCTGTAAGGTACTTCTTAGTAGCAGCACGGAGTCAGAATTTGTGTCCAGTTAGTGGCAATAGGCTCAAATTCAAATTGTTTTTATTTCATGTCAACCAATTACAGGTACTTATGAAACGTTAAGATGCTAGTTGCACGGTTCTAAAAATGCCATTCCTATGGAGAAGAACTGGCAAGAAACTCCAAAGGTCACTCTTTTAAATAATATGAGGTACAATATAGTGAATTTCATTTAACATTATGTGACAAACAAACTAATGAGAGAAAAAATAAAAATAAAATACAATAAACAAATTGGGTAAAACCCACTTAACTCCCGCTCGCTCCTAGCACTCCACTTTACTGGCGAAAAGTGATTGTAGGTACTACACATCTCTGCCTACTCCTTTGCGAATACAGTCGTGAAACGATGTTATGATAAAGTATGTTCTAATTAAGTTGATTTCTTATTTTTAATAGCTCACCTTTTTGTGTAGCTTGTAAAAGTTCTGGGCTTTTAAGTGTGTGATATTTTATGTACGAAAAATCCACTTACGATGCCTGACAAACTCCTTTGTACGACAACATATACACAGAAGAAGGTACACAATAAGATATACGAGTGTGTTAACAGAGCCTCCATGAGTCTTCTTTTTATCGTATGGTTGATGAACAACCTGGTGTCAGAGTTTAAACCGCCTGTAGGCCTCTGACATGGCTTTACACACCGTTGAAACATCTCTCAAGTGTGCCGGTTTCCTCACGATGTTTCCTTCACCGTTTTTAGCAACTGAAAACTAATTTATAGTACGCACATGAATTCGAAAAGACATTAGTGCGTGCTTTGGTTTGTCCTTGCGACCTTTGAATTGGCAGTCCAACAGTCATTCACTCGGCTATCAGTGCTCAAGTGAAAACACAATATTCTACCACTACTACTACAAACATGCTTTCTGGCTTACTGAAGTCATCCTTACTATTCCTTAGAAGGCGCACCATCTTTGTAAGCCCCCTAAAACGCCCGTGAACATGCAATTTTGAGCAACACAGTCACTACCCCCAAACGTGCAATAACCCACTTTACGACCCCCACACTTGTAACAACAACAAAACTAACAATACGACACTTACGGCTATTGTTAATTGTGCTACGCAGACTTAAATTAAAGTCGGTTGTAAAACTCACCGCGCATTGTAAAATGGACCTTACTTTGAAACAGTCGTTACTGCCCCATTGGGTGCAAGTGGAGACTCGACAAGTGACGACGATAAGGTACATACGGTGCACTCAAAGCGGTCTACCTTGCCGCCATTCTAGTTGATTAGCCGATGTCTACACCACGGTATAACCTGCCCCCGTGTTACGTACTCTTAAAGCAAGACATTTTTCGTACGTAGCGGCGCGGTGTCCCACTTCCACAACGGAAGATGCAAAATGTACTGCTGGAGTTCATGGTAAAGGGGCTGTTTCTATAAGACAATTAGCTCTTGTGGAACCGAGACGGCGTACTACAATGCACGTAGCGGCGTCTTACTTCCACAACGGTAAATGCCCTGCTGGAGTTCATGGTAAGGAGGCTGTTTCTATGAGACTATTAGCTCTATGTGAAGAAGAAGCCTGGTAGATACTCCTTACCTCACTCACTAACTGCTGATGAACTGATTGGGTTATATTCAGGTGTCTTCAAAATGATTCCCCTCATCAGAAATTTATTCTTGGATTTACTTTGTTTAAATTCCATTGTCTGGATTCGCATGAAATTTTCAATGGTATTGGCAATTTTCATCCTACTTTCTTCAATGGCATCGGTATGACATTTTTCGTTGTAGATACTTTCTTAGCTATTCTAAGAACCCACTAACTGAGTAAGAATCAAAAAGTAAAAGAATATAGTGTCTACCAATCTGATAGTATGTTCAATTTCCTGCCTTTCGACAAGATTCGTGTCACGATCGTGTTTTTAAATCTTTAGAGGTACTTACTTAAGTTTATAACTTAATAAACTTACATTGATGTTTTAGATCTCTTGTGAGGAACGTGTTCTTCTTGAGTTTGAAGATAACTTTGTCTAAGCACTTAGTGGTTTAGCATGGCTAAAATTACTTAGTATGAATTTAATTGATATGATGACTGTACATATTAAAAAATATTTAAAAATTAAAATTATTATAGTGCCGTGTGGTATCCGGCTTAGAATTGACCACCCCCTTTCCTCCCGTGGGTGTCTTAACAGGCGACTAAGGGAAAATCCAGAAATTCAGCCTTTGTTCAACAGTGGACGTCTTCCGGCTGATGATGATGAATTAAGAAAAATGGTGGATATTTTTGATAATACAACTAAAAAAATAAACTGAATATGTTATAAAAGTATATACTAATGCAAGTATTGTGACGTCACTATTGTAGTTACATCCGACATTACATGTAGGAAAACTTTATTCACCCAATTGTCAACTTCAAGTCTCCCACCAATTTTGTTGCCATATTGGCCCCAACATTGCTACCAAGAAACTGCTCTAAGCCAATAATTTTACACAACAAGGGAACAAAACTCAACGACGGTTGTTACCCCCGTAAACTGTTTGAACTTGTGGCCCACGGGAGCGAAGCGGAGCGAGCGGAGCGACGAGCATAGCAGAGCAAAACTCCCTAACTATTCTATACGGAGTTCGTAAAATATTTCCTTGTGCAAAAACTCGATTTTAAGCTATTTATGAATTACCAAGGGAGGCGAGTTCGTGGTTTTAAAAATAACGAGTTTTAAATTCGATGTTTCTTTTAATGGGTTTTCTGGGATCTGTACTATATTTTTTAGCACTTTGGTACTTTAAGGCACGTTAAGCCGTTGGTCCTGCGCCTGATCTGTCTCCGGTTGTGTCGGTCTACCGTCCCATCGGACTTTGAGATAGAGGGAATAGGGAGTGCCCCTGTGTTTGCGCGCATACTTGTGCACTATAATATCTCCTGCGAAGTTAGCTAGTCTCAGATGATATCGGCCGCCGTGACCGAAATTTGGTCAGGAGAACATTATTATTTAGCACTTGGAAAAATTTATAATCACTACATAGTATAAAACAAAGTCGCTTTCTCTGTCCCTATATCCCTATGTATGCTTTAATCTTTAAAACTACGCCACGGATTTTGATGCGGTTTTTTTTAATAGATAAAGTGATTGAAGAGGAAGGTTTATAGGTATAATAACATCCATTAAATAGTGGAGAAATACTTATAATATATATTTTATACCCGTGCGAAGCCGGAGCGGGCCGCTAGTATATAATACAATAATATCCCCCTAACCGAGTTCCGGTCAAAAGTTCAGAGTGTGGTGTGTGTACAATAATTTGAACAGTATACAGGTGCGCTCTTTATTTCCTCTCACTTATAGCTAGTCCATGAGACAGTAAATCAAGACAATTGAAGATGATACAAATGACCCTGTGTGTGTCTTCAAAGTACGTGCTGCAAGATATTATATGTACCTTTAGGTCGCTTTGTATTAAATATCTGTTATATGTGTATAGAAAAACCCAAAATAATGACAGCTTCATCAAGAACAATTCCGAAATTGTCCATTTTTAACTCCAATTACTTTTGTTATTTATCTAGGTTTAAAACTTTACATACACGACTGTATTCCCAGAAGGGGTAAGCAAAGAAGTATAGCACACCAGTTTTGTCAGTTATATTAAAGGTCCCGAACTAATAGGGGGCGAGCATATTGCCAGCAACCGGGCACAAATCCAGACTCCGTACTGCTAAGAATTGCCTAATGGAAAAACCCAGTAACACTTTTCCCGACCCGGGATTCAAATCAAGGACCTCTATGCAGTCGCGCTTTGCGATCATTAGACAATCTAGCATCTAGGTTTAATTGTAGATAGGATTTAATGTCGCTTTCGCAAAACACGAGTCCTTATCTATCCTTCCCAGAAATGTCTCAATAAAACACATCCACATCAGGATTATAAACAACATTTGCCAGCGACGGAGCCATTTCCACCACAATCGTTTCTCAGTTACGTTCAATATAAACCGACTGGGACAGAAGCTACGTTTTGCATTACTCTTAAGGAACAAAGTAAATACATACTTATTATATGTTTGTTTGTAGACTCAGGTGCAAAGTACCACAGGCATGGTAAGAATAAATAGTTGGAGTACGGGAGCTTGGATCGGGAAAAATTGCGTTTTCTAGACGCAGAATTTCTTTCCAAAATCTTAAATAGCATTTGGGTGTTGGGTTTTATGAATTGGGTATAGTTCAGAGCAGAATATTGTAACTTTTTAGCTGACGCTTAGATAGCTCAAATACTTGTAATGAAACCTTATAAATAGCTAGCTTAAGATACCGTTGCAGTTACATCCTTGGCTTTGCTAAACGTATTATTAACCCTTTCAAAGACCTTACTGTTACCTGCTAAATGTGGGTCTAACAGCATCATTATCAGCTGTTAAGTATAAACTTGCCTTATTTATCTGTCCGGGTACTTTTATTTTATTCAATTCATCGACGGCGTACCGGAGCATTAAGTCCAGCTGCAAATCTTATGATTGACTTATCCTTCGATTACGGCAAAAGCTTTTCTTTTAGCTTTAGTGATATCGAGACGGCAAAAGATTTTTAACTGAGAATTATTCAAGAAATATCTCCAGAACATGCCAGACTCCCGCTCTAGCCAATAGAACCGCTCGCACACGAGTCTTACTTACAAATTGCACCACACGGTCAGTAAGTGTTATCCGAGAAGAAACATCAAGTTTTATGGAACTTGTGTTTGTACAAGCTTTAAATTCTTATTTTATAAGATCTTTTCTATTTGTTTTACCTATGTACTTAATATATCTTTGAGTTGTATTGACATTCCAAATTATTCTTTTAACTAACTTATCAGATGTTGTTTCTTTTTATGCATACATATATTTCGGTATTATTTCTGCACCGTCTTAAGGTTGACTGGGAGAGAATGCCTATAGCATTAAGTCCGCCTCTGTACATTTTGTTAATTGTGCATATATAAATAATAAATAAATATAGCACGACTTAAAAATATCTACAGGCTTTGTGCTTAATCTTTACCACTTTTTAGCTCAAGTGCAAAATGAAGCATCAATGATAACCAAAAGCCTATTTGCGCTACTAGAATCCGATATAGTTTACCCTTTTTCAAAAAGCAAGAATAAACGCGCGAAGCTTATCCTAAAACTAAGACGCTCCCACGTCCTTCATGAGTAACAAAGCACTCACTCCATAAATAACGCTTTCAGCCAAAACCTCTGACGTCACAACCCAAGGATACTTAGGTACTTCCGTACCTCAACGCGGAGACAAATACCGATACACAGTTCTGAACTTCGCCATTGTTCCAGCTAATTTACAAGACATTACTTTATGAACTTCGTGAAGTATGTGCGCGAAATATTTGCATAACAGAGGAAGGATCCGTCCGTGCTTTTAAACGCTACACAAAATTAAAATGGAGATTTTCACGTGATAAAGGCTGGTATTGATTGACGCCTTTGTGACAGAATTTGATTATTTTCTCGTTTGGTTTGTGAGGTGTCGTTCAATCTGCTGTCGCTTTGTCAGGAATCATATTTGTGATATACATAATGGTATTTTATGAATTTGTGGTCGTACCAGTCCGAACGTCGTTTCTGTAGAAAATATTTCTTCAAAAATTATTTTTCTAAAGTTATAATGCCCGTTTGCGCTAGGTTAGGTTATCTTTATAAAACGCCATGTCTTACAATGGTTGGCAGTTAGAAAAAAAATGGCTCAAGGAGGTTCAACTCAAGTAACTCAACAAAATATATTGAAGTTTCTCATATCCCTACAAGATTAGAAATAGTTAAACTTTATTTAAGAGTAAAGAAAGAAAACGAATTTGATAATATTCATTTTAATAGCCATCAAATTCCGTGACCATTCGCTTAAACAAAACAGAATTATGAATTCCAACAATTTCTGTGGCTCACAGACTCTGTTCTTGCAAAATGTTTTGAAGTTCGAGAGTCATTCGAATTCGCGGGAGTTGTAAAGTAGTTTTTAAGTATATCGCGTATTGTGCCCGCTTTTGTTCCCAGTGCTAATTAATGTGCCTGAAACTTGCTCGAGTCCTACTTGGTGTCTGATACTGTTTTGTTTTCGTTCAAAGTGATATTTCGTGTTTACATTTGGTTTCATTACTATGCTTTACTTTTACATAAGAGTTCGAAATTTTCTTATTATAAAATACCCACACTAGGAATTTCTTCTGGCCAGGGATGCCTCCCCCTTAAAGGGGGGGGGGGGCTGCCATAATCCCCACGCTTGGCAAGCGGCTTGGAGATCGCAGTATTGGTGGTCAAGTTACAGAAGACGCTGCTGCCCAACTTCTGGTTTTTTTTTCCCTTAGTCACCTCTTACGACACCCACGGGAGGAAAGGAGATGGTTAATTCCAGGCCGGATACCATATGGGCTTCACCTAGAATACTTGTCAAATACCAGATAAAAAAAAATCACGACACTTTCTTTTCAAATTTTTAACCCAGCAAAGTACAAATGACAAATACATGAAATCGTTTTTCTTTCTATCCTCAATATAATAAAATTTACAACGGTGCTTCTCAGGAGTTTCAGTGAATAAGCATAATACATTGAAGGCATTGTTACTTTTATTTTGATCTTGCGTTTGACACCTCGATTCTTTTCAAAGAAAGAGATTTTAATTGTCCTCGATTCTTCAAATACTCATGCGTAAAAGGGCATAATTTGTTATTCTTTGATAAGATTATTTAAATCTTATGCAGTTATGTTAGGGTTTTAAATTGAGTTTCAACGTTTTTTATGCCTTAATAACTGCAATCTGACTTATTTGCCGACTGTTTTTGAAGTAGATGTGCAAGATGCAGGCTTGATTTATTCATAATACCATCACGCCTTAATTCTCTAAGGTAAAGGTTGTTGTTGGTATTCAACCACAGAACCCTAAAAATATAAATTCAACTAGTAAACCAATTTATCTTTAGCAAAGCGTCTTTAAATTAGATTGCCGTTAATTTAAAAAGCCGCGCTCTAAGCTCTTGGCTAAGTGCATTAGGTCTGCGTTTGATTACTTAACTTCTATAATATAAGCCGGCTTATTTTATGCTAATACTATTTTAAGTTGCTGCTTATTTTACTTTATGATTAAATACATCTTTAATAATTAAAATAATGCCTAGTTCCTTTTCTTTTTTTGACTTCTTAGATGTGTCAACTGAGACGGAATTAGTATTCAGCTTGCAGGTTCAATCCGAGGCTATCTTATGTCATCATCTTCATCGGCATTCTGACTTTACCCACTGCTGGGCATAGGCCTATGTGTGTACTTCATAGCTAATTTAAGCACAGCTTAATATTTGAATATTGCCCAAAACTTGATAATTATTATGCTCGCAGGATCTGGTATTCAAACTCATCGCTCCAATTGGTGTGTTCGGCTCAAGATCTACATCTCATACACTACTTACAACGTTAGATATCTCCTTTATTTTTAGTACTTCTATGCCCCAAAACCCTATTATACTAAATACTGTTCTAAACTACCCGGCTAGAATCTAAAATGGCCGCCGAATCACCTCTCTAGCGGCGATATTGAAACATTTTTGCGTAAGAAACGAACATCGGAAAGATTTGCATGTTTATTGCGCTCGTCGTTAGCTTTTCAGGTGACAAACAGAGAACACGGCACAGAATACTAGCGCAGAAGGTCTACTTGTAAATAAAATGAAAACATTATTTTATATTATGCCTACTAGCTGATCCAGCGAACTCCGTACCGCCTTTTAACGTTTTAAACCTTCCTTGGACTTCTACAAATATTTCAAAAACAAAATTAGGCAAATCTGTTTGCCGTTCTCGAGTTTTAGCGAGACTTACAAACGTGATGAAAGTGAAAGAAGCGAAAGAGGTTTGCTAGCATCGTAGAGATAGAACCCGTGTTATCTGCCTATCTGCGAAATAGGTGTGAGTTTTTGTGGGTGTTATTAAGCCTCACTGCAGCTGGCTGACAGCACCTATCTCCATATCTTGAGCCACACGGAATAACTGTTCTTCACTTATGATAACGATTACTTCTAAATACCTATTGTAAGGATGATACGTCATATTATAAGTAGTAGGTATTTATCATCCACAACAATATTTTTTGTTCTTCCTTTCGGAATAAAAAGTATCTTAACATGTCCTTCCCTTATGTACAAGTTAAGTAAAATTTCGTAAAAATTGACAGATTAGTTGTGAACAGATAATAATGTCCCACAACCACGAAAAACCAACAAATATGGAGAGCTGTTACAAAAGGGTTTACTGTCTCTGCCTGTATGATGTTTATGTCAAAGAATAATGCAATTTCTCGTCGAGCGGACTATTAGCAGCGCCATTTAGGTTAGACTTATTTGATATCTAAACGAGAATTACGTTAACCCAAATAGATTGGGGGATTGAGACCCTATTAAAATGTATTTTGGAGTAGCAGAATGATTGGCTTTGTTATGTGACGCTATTCGCTTTAGGAGCTTTTAGATGTGGTTATAGGTAAGTAGATTAAAGACGTTTAGAAGTGATAACATGTTTATATTTTAAGTATTGAAAGATGGTGTTGGTAAAACGGTTATAGGCGACTAAAATAGATTTAAATTAGTTTAACGTCTGTTAATTTACAAGTTCATCTAGATAATTTGGGTTTGCTTTTACGATTATTTGTTTTTAATAAAACTTTGCCCTACACTAGGAATTTCTCCTGTATCGTGGGTGCGTTCCACAAACATGAAATATCACATACACAAACACAGAGTCGAGACAAACATCTGTGGATCACACAAGTTTTTGTACCGTGCGGGAATCGAGCCCGCAACCCTTAGCGCAGCAGTCCAATCGCTTAGCTATTGCTCCAATTGGTTGCAAATAATTATAATAGTCTAGATCCTATTTTTTTTGGAATAAAACACCAAACCAGGTTTAAACTATGAATAGATGTATTCATCTTTACCGTCGTTAGGACTGGCCGAACTAAAGATGAATACAGTCCAGCATTATAACTCAAATGTTCGCAGGATAAGGATGAGATGGCTCTCATGCATCTCGTATTTTTCCGTCTAATTCCCCAAACCATTATGTTGGGACCAGACTATCTGAGAGGAGTGTCGACAATTTATGATAATGTCTGCAGAACGCTTTGGGTAGGGGAGTCTGGTTGATTGTGTACGTTGGGATTTTCTTATTAAAGAAAATTTTAAAAAGCATTTTTTTTATAATGAAAAAAGTTGAAAATTTACCTGTAAGGAAACAAAAAAATAGCTAAATGATAAATGACGATTTTTATTTCAGCAAATAGGTTTAAAAAAAAACACTTTTACACGTCATTTTTTTATAAACTAGTTAGAATGATGGTGTCGGCATTTCCTAACTGACTACCTCTGAGAAGAAACACCGAAACAAACTCAGCTTGTGAAGATATACGAATAAATCTTAATTTATGATTAAATTAATAAGTCCGATAATTGTCCTATTATATTGATATTAATTATTATTAAAAGCACTGATAGCCGAGTGGTATGACCGTTGGATTGCTGTCAGAGGTCGCAAGTTCAAACCCCGGCACGCACCAATGTCTTTTCGAATTCATGTGCGTATTATAATTTAGTTATCAGTTGCTAAAAACGGTGAAGGAAAACATCGTGAGGAAACCGGCACACCTGAGAGATTTTTCAACGGTGTGTTAAGCTATGACAGAGGCCTACAGGCGGTTTAAACTTTAACACCAGGTTGTTGATCAACCATACGATAAGAAGAAGAAGATTATCATTAATTAAAATTGTGTTGTGAAGGTCTGTGTAGAATAAAACCAACTGGTACAAAAATACACCCAATATAATTGTGAAAAATTTGGTATACCACATTCGAGAATTTTTGAAAGAGAAACGTTAGACGTCTCATCAAAATGAACCCATTAACGAAAAATTAGCTAAATAGAAATCTATCTGACTATAGTGCCAACAATTTATCCTAATAGTAAACTGCATTAAACTTGGAATCCGATCATAAGCCATAAATTATTTGCTACTTAAAATATTATGTGTAGTTAGTTGTGTAAGCTAAAAGCATAGCCGTGTAATACTGTTATACGTGTAATAAATTACTGAGTAGCGAAGCAATCTTCGATTAAGGACATTAGGACACCCCTTTTCACAACCCTACTGTCATCGTGTTTAAAGGGTTTTGGTAACTAATATTTTACCTGTAAGTAAACTACTACTACTACTAAGTAAATTGTAATGAAAGGATAAAACAATATTAATTACTAACTTCCGTCTACGTATTTGTCTAAAAATCTGGGTATAACGTAGCTTATTCCCTATATCTTTGTCCACTGTGAAGGTCCATTCGAAGTTGGAAATAAAAATTGATAATCGGTTAATGAGTTTTGAAGATTACCCCATAAAACCGAAAAAGCAAATTTTACCTCTTCATAAAACATACTGCCCGTTATTAGGTTTTTACATAAGGTTATTTTAAGTAGCAGCACAGAGTCTGGATTTGTGTCCGGCTCCCCCCTGTTAAGATGGTACCTAGAACATAACTTCTAATTCTGCATACTTGTTAAACTATTGCACTGTTTTGCTTTAATATAGTCTGTGGTAACAGAGTACCTTTAACTTAATCATGGCATTAATGGCCATGAAAATATTAATAAATAATTAAATATCAGATAAATGAAGTTATAATTATTGATACAACAATTACAGTTAAAAAAAACCCCTTTACAGAAACAAAAAGAATTTCCCGTACCGGGAATCGAACCCGAGCCTCCTGGGTGAAAGCCAGGTATCCTAGCCACTAGACCGTACGGGAGATGACAGTTGTTGCCATTTTTGAGTTTGCGATCCAAAGAGTTTTAATGTGTAGAGACAAATATTATGATCTATTGTTTACTTTGACGATGTCTGTGTAATTAATTAAACCTCTACATGCCTCTACCAACAAATTTAATATTATTTAATAATAAACACATTATAGGTATGATTCCTTCACGAAACAATTTTAATTTATTTGTGTGATCCACAAATAAATGTTTAGGTGTAGTGTATGTGATATTTTATGTTCGTGGAACGCGCCCACGATAAAGAAAATATCCTAGTGTAAGCGACAACGGTGACATTTTTATGAAAGAGAGAAAAGACGAATACTAGGCCTTAAGTCAAGTAATTAGGTTTGTTGGTTTGTGACCTTTTCAATCCTAAAACACCACTAGTTATGCTGACTGGAGTATCTACAAAAAAGGACTAAAGGTACCTACTTTTCATCTTGAAAAAAAAACACCAGAAAAAAAAACAACAAAGAAAAATTACATTCGTCTGTCACAATTGCTTTTGGCTACTAGATGGCGCTACGTGTCTAATTTATTGCGGGTGAAACCGCGAGCACACCTAGTGCATCAAAATTTCAGAAAATTTATAAAATTGATGGATGCTTCAAATAAATCTTCGGTACTAACGACTGCACAAAAACTGGTTATCAAGCCGTAATTTTGTAACAAAATAGACTTTTATGACTCACCCCTTTGTGAAGGGTGTCCTAGGTCCCCTAGGGAGGGGGTCCCAACAATAGCCCCTAACCAACCCTTCTGTAGTGTTGTTAACGGTGCCTTTTGTTCCAACAGGAGGGTAATAAATCGATAGGGTTGGGATACAACAGAGGTTTACTTTTAGAAATTTAAGTTAGGTATAACATGGAAACTATATCTTAATATATATAATTCTTCTGTACGTGTGTTTGTCACCCAACTCCTCCTAAACGGCTGTGTTATCCGCAGATGTTAGCTTGAGTCTCAGTTCTTGTCTACATATTTCATCTTTGAGAATACACCTACGACACAGAAGAAAATAATCGCGTGGCGACGTATTTTTTTGAAACTTAAACACTAAATAACCTCCTCTGTCTTACCCTTCACCGACTGTACGTGTAATGAAAGGCGTACGCTAAAGATGTGTATACATAAATGTAATATTGCCATTCTATGGCCTCTAAAAGACCTCGATTGGGTGTGACGTGTTTTATTTATGACGACATGAATACCTTTTGATGCTATCTCTATGCAAGGGTGTAGCCACAAAAGTGACATACATTTAAAAATACTATATTGTAGGTACTTCAGGCGAAATCATTGGATCTCTTATCTCTCTCTCATTGGAGAATATTAGACGCTAGGAGTGAGAGTTTTAGCATATTATAGAAGAAGGGCAGGAAGCTAAAGTCTATGCTAAAATTCAGAAATATGGTCAAAATTCTACCTGTGAGTAACCATACTCTTTACAATGTCAAAACAAAGTTACGTTTGTAGTCATTGTCTGTAGGTCTGTCTATTTTATTGCACTGTTTAGTGCGTCATAAAAACAAAAGAAGTCACGATTATTGTAATTTGATACAATTACCTACGACATATCGCTTCAGAACTTATATTTTGACAGGATTCTCATATCCCGTATGGTCTAGTGGCTAGGATACCTGGCTTTCACCCAGGAGGCTCGGGTTCGATTCCCGGTACGGGAAATTCTTTTTGCTAGTGTTATCTAAATCTAAAGTGATTGTTCGTATTTATTTCTGAAAATATCTAAATTCTACATTTTAATTTAATATTTTTTACTGTATTTAGCGCAAAATTTTATACACCTAAATAGTTTTTATTTATGTTAACAACGCAGTATCACAAGAATACTTTTATGTCGATAATATTTGGTTTCTCTAACAAGTCAAATAAAATGCCTGATAAGGTGTCTGATGTATAAAGATTCAGATACGCATAGTTGGAATCGTTCAAAAACCAGGCATTATTTATTTTATAGTAAACCATTCACCAATCACAGCGAAGGCATCCAAAACTTCCAATAGTTGCTATTGCTACAGTCAAAATTATCACTAAACGCCTGTACACTTGTGATCTAATGAATACAATACAAACACGATTCCACTGGGGTAGCAGTCTGATTACAGTGCAAACATAGTGCCGACGCTCGCAGAATTGTTGATTATTTTGGATAATTATCAATATATACGATAGTTGGATTGTACGCGTATTGGGGTTATCTTTGAACATACTTCAAAAGGGAAGGAATATAAAAAATTGAAAATCTTGAAAGAAAATATTATGGAAAATATTGTACGGTGATAGTATTTTGATACTTATGATAGGCAATTTTTCCGTTGTTGTGAATGAACTTTATATTCGTTTTTTATTTCGAGCTATTTAGTTTTGGATTTACAACTAGATGGCGCTGGACCGTTCTGATCAACCGCTGAATCGCGGTGTTAAGATTCTCCGAATTTATTAACACGCCTTTGTATTAGGTTGTCAAACAAACTTCTCCGATTGTTAGAAGTATTTTAACTCATTATTTCCAATTGTGTAAACACAACATACCAGTCTTTTAAGTTGAATGTTTTTCTTGTAATTTACATTTTGATATAAATCGTCGTGTCGACTGTCTTAATTACTTACTATGATAATGTTATCATAGACGGATTTTAAAAATCTGCCTACTGTTAAATAGCCTGCCAACCTACTAGCGTACCTTCCTAATACATTGATGAAATTCCGCCCATAATTTAAAGTAATCCATTGAAAAATTGCAGGTGCATAACTCGTGAAAGATATTATATCAACCTCGTCTATAAACACATAATGTCACAAATATATTATACTGAGACAAATAAATACAGACGGAGTCACATCAAAAGCTAATGTTTCATTAACGAACCTAAGAACACTTCGGATGTTTCCACGCATCTCTCAGAATATTAATGACACAACTTGCAATGCACAGGAATGATAAATGAGCCGGGGGAATTATAGTAGGTATTAATTAGCTGAAATATAACCTCGCTCCGTATCGAATGGGGGTGGGTAGTAAAAGATGTATCAATTAGAGCAGAGCACACTATTATTTGGCAAATCATTTCAGAGGTAAAGTTAAGTCTTATAATATGTGTAAAATAAGAAAAGTTAAAAAAAATATAATTAAAAAACACGACTGCCATGACAAAAAACGAACTAAAAAGTGTAAATCAAGTTTCATCGCAGTCTGGATACCTCTTAGATAAGACAGTGTTCCACAGAACGGTCCCCCGATTGCGATGGAAATTGTTTTTCACTTTTTAGTTAGTTTTTTGTCACGGCAGTCGTGTTTTTTTTTGGCAAATCATTTCAGATGTAAAGTTAAGTCTTTATTGTGTAGAATAAAATAAACTAAAAAGAAAAGTTATTGTTCAGAATAGATAGATATTGGTCTACTATTTTTAGGGTTGTCAGTATTACTGAGAAGTGGAACATCCCTCAAAAAGTCCGCTGTTCACCAGGCCTTGGTTCAAAAGTGGACATCTTCCGATCCCGATGATAATACACAGAAGTATATAGCCACAATCTCGTAGTCACTATTGAAATACGGTTATGAAAACAGCCAATATCACAATCAACTCAACATTCCCAATCTCCAGGACAGGACTTCATATTATTCATAATTGTCTATCAACACAGCTATACTACAATAACTGAAGACAAACTTCTGTCTAGCTGTCGGAGAGACAGCAGGCGAGGAAACTTTGCGCCCCCTCTCTCCGCTACCACCCTGGTACATGGTACCAATAATTTAGCGACATCGCTACCCAAAGTTTGCATCGTATCAACACAAGGTGCGCGGTGAAGACTTGGTTTAAGTTGTAAGCGAGTATCTAGCTTTGTAGCAACAATCTAAATAAATTTCTTCTTAATATCTGTCATGGTCCTTCCTGAATGTTTGGTTAAACAGTCATGTCACTCCTTAGAGAGGTACTTCAAGACGGATACCTTCTGTTCATAACTAAACATTTATAACGTATTAAATTAAATATTTATATAGGTACTCAATCATATATACAAAGCGGCTTTATTTTTTTTACACCACCACAATTAAGCGCCTCAAAGTAGCAAAGCTTAGCATAGATTCCAACAGATAATACCTGACGTCACCCTTAAGACGTAAATACTAAAAGGGAACTTGAAATTCGATGGATGCGAGCAGCGACACGGTGGCTCAGTTGGTTAGAGCAGCGCCACGGATCGGCGAAGGTCGCGGGTTCGAATCCCGCTCGTGTCCATCATTTTTCAAATTTCCTTTATCAAGTTAGAAAGCTTAGCTTGTTTTAGAATGAGCCTCGATGTGAAGCTAATTTCTACACCACGGTATTAGCTGTTTCTTGATATTTTAACTAATAGCTTTTGCGGATAAGCACCAAAAATGTTGTAAGCGATTCGTTTCGTGAGACAGTGAATAATATATATGACATAACCTTTAAACCTATAATTTAACTGTTTCAATCCGACATCAGTGGGAAACATACCGACAGAGAGAGAACAAGCATTTCTCAGCGTGTAGACATGATTTCTGACCATTAATTAAAGTTAAGCGTTCGTCATATTATCTTGGTGATCTTACGATAATAAAGAGTTGTCTGACATAAAGCAATATTTCCTAAGTTTCAATACTAATAATTTCAAAATCCGCTCAGCTCATGCCTTACGCCACACGCTAGACATTGGTCTCAATCCACGCGTGTCGCTCAGTGTTCAACTTCAACTGCTCGAGGTGACAACGCGACACTAAGATTAGCACTCAACCCTGTCATACAACAATGTTTGTTGATTTTGAATTTACTAAGTATTACCATAATAGGGTCTTGAATTATCATGCAAATGGTTATTGAAATGAATACCTTTATTTTTTATTATCTCATTCTTAATCGTTCCAATGCAGAGCAAAAGCCTCCCTTTTCAGTCTCCATTCCTTGCTATATCATTACATGCACGTTTCGATACTTATGTTAAAGGTCCCGAAGTCTGTTGGCCCGACAATACCACTTATTTTTCTATTTACCCATTGGTTGCTCAGTTTATTCCTTATTCCATTTCTTACTAAAAAAAATAGATTTGGTAAACTGTTGAAAGATAAGCTATCAAAGTTAGCATCGAATTTTTCAGCTGTAAAGCGATCTTATACAGCATCTTCCTCATCCATCCATACTATAATATGATAAACGTGAAAGTAACTCTGTGTGTCTGTTACCTCTTCAGGTCTAAACCACTAGACGGATTTTGATAAAATTTGCCATGTAGAAAGTTTAAGACCCAAAAAAGGACAAGGGCTACTTTTATATTAAATTCAACCCTCTTAGGGGTTTGAATAGGGGTTAACGTGGGCGAATGCGCGGACAAAATGGCGGCTGATAATGTTTGTAAATTAGTTTTTAATAATTTTCTCATGTAAGTGAATTGTAAATTCTTATGGGAAATAAAGATATCTCAAACTTTAAAACAATATATATATATATATATTATTACTTACTACTACTAGTTTTCACATGTCGAGACCCCACCGTGCTTCGGAAGGCACGTAAAGCTGTTGGTCTTGCGCCTGATCTCTCTCTGGTCGTGTCGGTCTACCGTCCCATCGGATTATGAGAGTGAGGGAATAGACAGTGCACCTGTGTCTGCGCGCATATTTGTGCACTATAATATCTCCTGCGCAGATGGCTAGTCTCAGCTGAGACAGGCCGCCGTGACCGAAATTCGGTCAGGAGGACATTATTACTTACTAACAATCTAAATTAACACGAGCGAAGCCGTAGGCAAAAGCTATACAGACATACATATTAAATCATGCCTAGGGGTTCGAGGTGGAAACTAACTTTGTAATACCCGTAAGTGAGTCCAGTTAAACGAGGACCGTAAAATAGTTCGGTTTTATAATCCAGTTAAATGTTTTAACCGTTCGACGGTCTGAGGGAAGTTTTGAACGGTTTACAACCAACAGTTTGACGATTTGAGAATATTTTATCGGTAACGTGTCAGTTTTATTTCTGTCGATGAAGTTTCTGAAGGTAATGTCGTTAAACATGCTGCTATGTATCATCTGGGAGATGATGGAGATGATTCCTTTGAGGATTGTCGTTGGTACGAATACTTATATTAAAACTGGCTAAAGAATAAAAAGAAAATTCTTCTATTTAGTTTACAATGGTCGTATTGCGACGCATCAAAGTTGGTTCACGTCTGCAATAGAAGGAGAGTATATTGTTTTCATCTTATGAGTCTTGGACATTCATCATCATCAGCAGGAAGACGTCCACTGTTGAACGAAGGCCTCCCGTTTTAGAAGGGGGGTTTGTCATAATCCCCACAAGTTTACACACAAGTCAAGTTACACAAGACGCTGCTGCCCATCTTCTGGATTTCCCTTAGTCGCCTCTTACGACACCCACGGAAGGAAAGGGGGTGGTCAATTCTAGGCCGGATACCACACGGCACACACGGGCACTAGGACTTTAGTGCGCTCTATAGCCTAAACTGATTAATTGACTTTATTACATTTTTCTTATAAACATAACATAACACGCCTGTATTCCTAGAAGGGGTAGTCTGAGGAGTACCTGTGATAAACCCACATTTCGCCAGTACTGTTATAGGTCCCAATGTATTAGAAGGCTAGCCTATTGCCAACCGGGCACAAATCCAGACTCTGCTCCTACTGAGAATTACTTAATGGAAAAATCCAGTAACACTTTGCCCGACCCAGGATTCAACCTAGGCCCTCATGCTCTGCTGTGGCGCCTAGCGACTAGACCAGCGAAGGCAGTTTTTCTTATAAGTAAGAGAAAAAGTGATGATTGAATAAATAAAGCGTAGACAAATTATATCAGGATTTTAGGATCGTACCTAATCTTTTGTGATATTCTTTGTCTAGTTAAAAGTTTTCTTTGCCTTTTTTTAAAAATAAACGTCGCCCCACACTAGGAATTTCTCCTGTATCGTGGGGGCGTTTCACAAACATGAAATATCACATACACAAACACCCAGACTCGGGACAAACATCTGCGGATCGCAATTTTTGTCCCGTGCAGAAATCGAATTAGCGCAGCAGTTCAATAACTTAGCCAATGCGCCAATCAGGTTGCTTTATGCTTAGAATTTGTATAAACAAACAATTAATTATGTTCCACATCTTTTTCATCTCTCACCTCATAACATCAATCTTCTCATTCTGTTAAAACTAATTAAATAGCCTTGAGTTATGCATACACCACAACACGAGCGTCAGGCAGTCTGGCCAACCTCAGCAAACTGATGTGGTCTCAAGGGAGCCTGCAGAACACCAGCTTATTTGTTCAGTGAGATACGAACTCTGTTAATGTTTAGTTTGTTTGGTTGGCACACCGGTAAAGTGGTTTTGAAAAAAATTCTGGAATATTGTTCTGCGTACAGTTTCGCTTGTTATACCTGTTGTTGTTTGTTAGGAGTTATTCACCTAAATTTTGGTACTTTTTAAGTCCTATATGGTGTGTGTGTGTGCAGCGTCTTCTGTAACTTCACCACCAATACTGCGATCGCCAAGCCGCTTGCCAAGCGTGGGGATTATGGCAACACCCCCCGCTTAAACGGGGAGGCCTATGTTCAAAAGTGGGCTTTTTTTGGCTGATGATGATGATATGGTGTGTGTGCATCGGAACTATTCTGCCTCGCAAAAGTTAGAGACATTCCAACTGCTGGTAATCGACCTTAGGTAATTGGAGTGGAACTTATAGAAGAAGATGGGCCTGGTACATCACTTAAAATCGAAAATGGTTTCTGATAGCATGTGTTTTAGGTGTGTTAGTTTTCATTTGTTATTAAAGAGCGTTAACAATGGCAGCACCATGGGTAGCGATGGGTGATGGATGCAAAAAAAACAATCAACTGCATCGAAAATTGTGCTATTGCTCATTCGATTGTAGATTTAGTAGATTCCCTCACCATGATTATTCAAATAACAACCGACGAACTACTAAATTTTGCGGTGAACTGTGGAAGGCCGCGCGGGGAAGTGCGAACGGAGTGCGAAACAATGTTGCGTCGATTGAAGAAAATTAGGTGACTGCCTCGTTGGTATAGTGGACGCTAAGCGCGACTGCTGAGCACGAGGTCCTGGGTTCGAATCCCGGGACAAGAAAAGTGTTACTGGCTTTTTCCATTAGTTAATTCTCAATAGCAGCATGGAGTCTGCATTTGTGCCCGGTTGATGGCAATGAGCTCGCCTCTATTACATTGGGGCCTATAACATACCTGGCGAAACTTGGGTGTACTACTACAGGTACACCTCTGCCTAGCCCTTTGGAGATTATAGGCATGATGTTATGTGTGTCATTAGATTACAAATCTGCAAGCGACATTAGGCTATGATTTGAGCATAGTCATAGCGAATAATTATAGCAGCTTGCAGAAACACTACGGTAAGCGCATTAGCTGGCGCCTGACTAGTTCCCTTTGTGATTAAGTCGAGTGGCTGCAATCTGCGTACACACAAGTAGCTAGCTCTATTATAACGTCACGCCGTATTCCCCGAAGAGGTAGGTAAAGGTATAACTTAGATTAGAATACGTGGGTATATTATATACCCACAATAACAAGATGTAATCTTTATAATTATGACTTATGGTGTCATTTTGTTGTCCATGCTGAGCTTGAATCTAAATTGATAAGCCACTGACTCCTGTAACGCAGGTTATAAACTTAGCACAGGTGTCAAGGTTTCACATAATATATATTATAATATTAGTACCTACCTGTTTTTATGTCAATAATTTCTTTTTACAAAGGAAATTTGAAAAATTATGGAGACGAGCGGGACTTGAACCGTAGTACCGAGGCGCTGCTCTTACCAACTGAGCTGAGACTGAGTGATTGACTGAATTTAGATTTAATAATCTTGTCAAATAAAATTTTACTTAGGCATACGAAAACCTCCGTTTCCTAAGCAGAAACATAAAAAAGGATATTTCTCTCCAAAGAATTATGGCCGAGCTAATCTGAATAAATTGTCACCTACGAATAAAAAATCCTAACACATGTAAATCACGGCTAATATCCAATTTTCCATCTATCTAGGACCCTTATAACTCAACGGGATCCCGGGAATGCGCCACTCTAGTGACAAAAACTGTTCAGGTTGGTATGGGATAGAGTAATAAATTCACCAAAACCCGGGACTTCACGTTGGACGTCCCAGGTCACACGATATTATTCATAGAGGTGCGGATTTGGCGATTGAAAGGTTATTTTGTGAATTAGAATGTTTGACATACTGAACATGGTTTGGCCAAAGAATGGTTTTCACTTTGATAAACGGAATTAAAGTCGTTGAGATTTAAGAGTACTAGGAGTCGCCCAGACCTCCAAATTTGGCAGTAATTATGAAATTTTAGCTTTATTTATTTATTTTATTTGGTTCACCAACAATTGTATACACTGATTTAAGCAATTATTGACAAATCAGAATAGAGTGTAACAATCACTTACGGGTAAACACTGCATGCACACAAAACGTTGACGTAACTTACGAAAAAGAAATATACTTAAATAAGACAATTATTTTCAGAAATATACAAAATTAAAATTAATTAAACTAAATTAAAATCCACCTCATGAGTCAATGCAGGTCTAAGAATTCAAGGGAGGTACTTATAAAAACTGGCTTTCAATTTGCCAAAACTGTCAAAATGGAGGTCGATCCGATCACTGCACTCGTTCACAACCCTACAGAGCCTTCTGCACTTCTTCTTCATGGAAACTTTAACTTACTATGCCAAATCTCACACTTCTCTGTGCGCGCAATGTAATCATCATCATTTACCTACAGAATTCAGGAGACAGGCGTAATAATTGTAAACATGACTTAAAGTTTATTAGAATATTGAAGCTACTAGTCATATTTTGACCAAGGAAGTATAGAATACCAATTCGTATTGTTCTATCGACCGGACACATGGTGCAAAAACTATGTACAGGATTTCGGTTTTTCAAACTTGTCAGTAACTTTTATTGTCATAGTCATAGTCATAATGTTTTTATTTCATATAGGCTACAAAAGAGCACTTACAAAACGTCAAACTAGTTGCACGGTTCCAAAAAGTCGTTTCTGTAGTTCGTTTCTAACCGAATCATGGATGTCTCCAATAAATAAGCAATTAGCTAGTGGCTACCCTTTGATTAAAAGGGATTTTTTATACTGTCCAGCAAAATCAGGATCTGCACATTTTATGAACTTTCGGGAAACACAGGCGCGATAAAAACTGATACACACAACCATGCAACAACAGAGCAGTGAGCCTGCACATCCATTTGCACAATTGCATAGTTTTTTCATACATATGCATCGGGGATTCCAAGTCATTGCACTGAAAGCTCCACTTAAGGTTATTACTATCATAAATATTATATGTGCTGCCGTAAAGACTTACCTAGTGTTGTGTGATGAATATATTTCTGTTTGAACACTAGAAGACTGGAGCAGCTGAATAGTTTTTGTCGGTCAGATCGACTCAATCCGGCTTTGTTTATTTCGTCAAAAGACCATCTCAGGCTACCTACATTGTACATATTGACATGTAATTATATTTGATGTTATAATTTTAATTGTAAGTGTGAGAATAATGTAGGTTTTTTTTTCTCTATATGATATGTCTGACGGTTTGAGTATCACACAGCCTACCCAAATGTCCTGCAGATGGTACGAGACGGGGCGTCTGCCAGGACAGGTCAATAAAAGCCGGCTTTTAATTTTTTTTTTCTAGAAAAAAAACCGTTTCTTGTTGATTGAAATCTGACTGCCTCGTTGGTCTAGTGGTCGCTAAGCGCGACTGCTGAGCAAGAGGTCCTGGGTTCAAATCCCGGGTCGGGCAAAGTGTTACTGAGTTTTCCATTAGGTAATTCTCAGTAGCAGCACGGAGTCTGGATTTGTGCCCGGTTGATGGCAATAGGCTCGCCCCCTATTACATTGGGACTTACAACATAACTAGCGAAATGTGGGTGTACTATATGTTCACCTCTGCCTACCCCTTCGGGGAATACAGTCATGTCATGTTTGAAATCTGACGTGTAAGTAGTGTTTGTGAAAACCTATTGACAGAAATAAATTATTTATTCATTTAGGTCACGTATGAGCGCTGATAGCCGAATAGTATGACCATTGGACTACCAAGTCAAAGGTCGCAAGTTCAAACCTCGGCACGCACCAATGTCTTTTCGAATTCATGTGCGTATTATATTTTTTTTTTTTTATGTCAAATACTGGTTATTTATTTTTCAAATTATAAATTATTTATTATAAATTAGTTATCAGTTGCTAAAAACGGTGAAGGAAAACATCGTGAGGAAGCCGGCTCTTCGGAAAGATATTTCAGTTTTTGTTTCATTCTCCTCTTCTGACAAAACAGTGCTTAAAAACCTGAAAAGACACATTAGTATATAATATAAAGATATGAACCATAACAAAAATATAAGCAATAGCGCTGTAAATGTTCTACAATTTCATTCACAGCAAACAGTAAAGTAGTCCAATACAATTTGTTCGTTCATTCTTTTCGGTCAACTGCTCCGCTCAGAAGTTCGAAGTGGAAATCCCCGACGAATGAGGATTTACTTGAATTCTCTTTATAAGTTCACTGAAGGAACGGATTTTGAGTTCCGTTCTATAAGTGCTGATTGTTTTATGATGTTTGTTTTGATGGAATGATTTTGTTTGGCATTTTAATAAAAGAAAATAAAACAATTTTGAGACGTACTGATTAGCGACGTCACCAAGTGCATTGTGGCAGAAATTGTGGATTCGGCAATAATATTTTGGCCAAATCTGGTCAGTTTCTGGGACGACCCAATTGGCGCAGTGGCTAAGCGATTAGACTGCTGCGCTAAGGGTTGCGGGTTCGATTCCCGCACGGGGCAATAATTTGTGCGATCCACATTTGATTGTCCCGAGTCTGGGTGTTTGTGTATGTGATATTTCATGTTTGTAAAACGCACCCACGATACAGGAGAAATGCCTAGTGTGGGGCGACGTTTTTTTAAAAAAAGAGAAAAGAAAGAGTTTGACAACATACATATTTAAAAAAATTGAATGGCCTTAACTTGAATATTTCCCAGTTTCTTAGTATAAACTGAGTCAGCGATAACATAATTTCCGTCCGTAGTGATCATTGTTAGTTCCGACGAAGCCTTCGCACGGCAATATTTTTAACTACATCGATCGTATTTTATAAAATACTTATGGTACTCGTAGCTTTGTAAAAAATATCGAATGAATATTGGGGTTTATTATAAGCGGTCTGAAGACTTCCATATAACCCTCATACACATTAGAAGCTTACAGGGTCCTAGGGACCCTCAAAGACGAACTATTCGTAATTTTTTCCGCAACACTCAATTCTTATCATTACTGCTAACTCGATTCAGCAATATAGCATATTTCCCATCATAGCAGTAGTCGGCTTATCCCATCTGTTTAATTCGTCGGAAAATTGCGATCTATCGAACCAGTTTAGTTTTTATTGTTAGTATTTGCTGAGAAAACAATTTGAGTAATATGTCTGCGTTTCAGTGGTGAATTGAATAATCTCTCTGTCAAGATATAAATTATGTCTTACTACTTTTTTTGAAAATATCAAGATATTTATTGAGTGTCTAGAGTAGACCACTGGGCTAGAAAGAAAATTACTTTTAATAATTATTTTTGTTGTCTGTTTTTTTATTATATATACTATAATATAGGATGTACTACAATTATTGTACCTACACCTATAATATGTCAGTATTTATTACGTTGTTTGTTTGTAATTTTGTACTTAAAGTCAATAAACGACTCGTCAACGTTTCTGTAAAATCTTATAGCAAAGTTGCCAAGCGTGGGGACTATGGCAACCCCTCCCCCCCTCTAAAAGGGGAAGGCCTTTGTTCAACAGTGGACATCTATCAGCTGTTGATGATAATGATGGATTGTTTATATACCGGCTTTTGTTTTAAAAAGTTTTTTTTAGATTGTCTGAAGCTCCTATTGATTCAATTGCTAACACCTCACATTTTACTTGTTAGTTTATTATTATCAACAATCCGATTTACGCAAAATCTCTTACAATTAATGATCTTGCAGTTTCAGTGCAGTAATCGCGTTCACTGCTAAATAAAATATAAAATTAATCATAGATTAATGAATCACCGGGATCTGGCTTATATAAAGTCAATTAACTGTGAAACGCCCCAAGAAAAATCTGCTGATGACAAGTCCAATTTGCAAGGTGGTAATTAGTGACTCACAGATTTTTAGCTCTTGTACAAACTTCGAAAAACCGGGGATTTAATTAATTAAAGTATTTCAACTTTGATTGTAGTTAAGGTTATTGTTTTGACGGTTTGTTTAGACTTTACTTGTTATTCAGACATCTGATAGTTCAATTTGTTTAGTATTTTACAAACTTAATAATCGCATCGTATAATTTTGGATTTTCTTTAATTTATTTTGTGATGTGCCTTTGTCAGCCTTTAAAATATCTCGGATAAGAAGTAAAATTTACTAAATAATTAATGTTGTATAATTATGTTACCAGAAATCCGTATAATGCAGTATTCTATCCATTACCTAGGTATTGTATAAAATACCTGAATATACAGATTGCCGGTAACATAATAAATGATACATACGAATAATAAAGCTCGAATTAAGTGCAGGTTTTCACCCTATACACATCAAAATAACTGCGTTGTATCAAACATTATCCGACTATTCATTTAATTTGGTTCTCTTTATTAAGAAACTAATGACATTCTTAACAATTAAAAAACAAGACTGCCATGTAAAGAAACGACCTAAACAGTAAAAAAAAGAATAGAGTTTCTTCGCAGTGTTGCACCTCTTAGATAAGATAGTGTACGGTCGGACTGCGACAAATACTTTTTTTACATATTTTAGTTCGTTTTTTGACATGGCAGTCGTGTTTTTTAATTGTATCATATTTTTTTACAGCCTATATTACTCGCAGTGTTGCAAGGATTCTATCGACATTCCATACATCAAAATCAGTTCAGACTTTCAGAAGTTATGGTGATATAAAGAAACCCACATATACATCCTTAGATACATGAACCCAGAAAACATAACACTCCTTTTTTTGGGCAGTCGTGTAATAAATAATTGTAATAATATTCAAACTTACCAACCAAAGTTCCTTACATTTGATTATAATTGATCATTCTAACAATAGTTATAAATCAAAATCGGCGATAAATTCAATAGCCATCAGTCTGTGACAGATGGCTTTATAGCACCACCAAACTTACATTATCAACCTATAGTCCTTTTTCTGTAAGCACTAAGGTTCTAAATTGGATAACAAAGCGTTTTTTCTTAGGACGTTTTGGTTCTGTGGTTTTTATGATAGATTCGTTTTAAAACGCCATTGATTTTGTCATTTTGATAAAGGATATTATGGTCTTGTTGATTGTCAGTAAAGTTATGATGAAGATTTTACAAGTGTAGATAGGTTTTATCTACTAAGAAAATACTGAATACCTTGCTTTTTTAAATCTTTTAGGCATACGTATAGTTCGCTGTTTATCATACTATCTCTTTCTAGACGTACCGGCCCATTAAATAGGTATATTACATATAATCACAAAGCTCTATTTAAAAAAAAAACCACGTGGTCTAAGGTCATACCCAAAAATTGTTTACTAATCCAGACTCCGAGCTGCTATTGAGAATTACCTAATGGGAAAACCCCGTAACACTGCCTGACCCGTTATTCGAACCCAGGATGTCGTACTCAGCAGTCGCGATCAATCTTTTAAAGCATTTTTTTCATAAACCAACAACATAAGTTTAGCCACATTCCGTGCCGTAAGGGTATTTTAAATTTTCGCAGTTTCAGAAAACCTAATCATCTTTCCCAGAACATTTTGCGACCTGTCTTGCCCGGGGGTCGAAGAGACAAACAGAGGTGTGTCGTGTCTTATTTCCCCTGGGTGCACGTCTCATAAGTTGTCGGCTAACCACTGTGTACTGGCTGGTGTCTGCTATCTTATGGAGCGATGGCTGAGACGATGCGAGCTAAAATGTGATGTGTAGCGAAGATTTTTATAACAGGTTGCCATAGAGTGTATAATCTTGTTTGTTTGAGGTTGTATTTATACTACGCCCTAATCCCTACTACGTTTCTGATATGCTGGATGAATTATAACAACTAACAAAACCATCGATTTAACAGCTCTATCAAATCAATGTAGGTTTGTTTTTTTTACACAAACACCCAGACGCGGGACAAATATTTGCAGACCGCCCAAATTTTTGCCCCGTGTGGGAATCGAAACCGCTACCCTTAGCGCAGCAGTCCAATTGCTTAGCCACTCTACCAATCGGTTTGTCGTTTTAAAGGATGATTATCGTAAGTTTTCAATAATCGAAAAATAGCGTCCGATATTAAATTTTGAAGGAAAATATGATAAATCGGTAAATTGATAAAAATATCGAACTATATCAATAAAGGTAGCTTTCTGCAACTTATGACACCCAGCAGGTTTGACAGCTTGTTAGTTGATCTTAGGTTGACCAACCATTTCAGTACCAGGTACCAGCCTTCGTCTTTTTTATCTGACTGTGCCAGAAGGAGTGTCTTTAAATGAATTGCCCCGCTCTTTGCAAAAAAGACACAATCTTAATTAGTCTGATAACTAGACTACACTCTTTCCTTATAGAAATCTCCATTTACTTTTAAAAAAACCTACACGAGGATTTACCGTCTGAATAATCGACAAAGATCATCAAATAGCTACAAAACATACAAATATTTATCCAGTATAGTGTTTAAATCAACAATTTTTATCCTAATACTCAGAAAGGAAACATTTAGCCATACGGATCGTTGGTGCTGTTTCTTCCTAATCTTATCGTCCCATTAACATAAAGTTTAATTTAATTGTACCAACAAATTGAAATAAAGCGTACACAACGAGAACGCGTTACTTAATAACGTCGTAAGTGATTTTCGAGAACGGAGATAGAATTTTGCATATTAATACGAGCATCGAGTAACGGGAATTATGCAAAGTAAGTTCCATTTTGCGTGCATTTTAATGTTAAGACAGGTTACGACATTATTGTCGATCAACGAGACATGTTCTTTATACAGATTTAAAAAGATGGTTATAATTTTATGGCTAGGCGTTGGTAACTAAAATCTTCTAAAATTTAGGACCTTAACTTTTTTATTAGGAAAATCAACTGCAGCATTTGTGCTACATCTAAATCTTCTGAATATCGTCGAGCATTCACCTCAACCATTATTCTGTGTTTATCACAAAATATTATAATGTATCCATTGTGGAGATCTAAACTGTAATCTCCAACGACGATGTCCAAGAATCAAAAATTTCAATCATAGTCAGTAAGCATCATTATGATTTTGGATCTAAACACACGTAAAATTACGAACTAATAAAATAAAGTCACATTATCTTTTCAACATAACACTACGCAATTTGATTAGTCCGCCATCTTGAATTTCCCAACGCACTTTAGCGGGCATTTCATTTTTAGAGCTCCGATTATTTTGACGTCACAAACGCTAGGGGATACATTCGTAAATGTTTAATGCAATTTTTAAGGGTCCTTGAGTACCGTACGACGTATTCCAGCATTGTTCAAACATTTTATAGGCGCCATTTGCTTTCTGAATATTTGAATAGCTTAAGAACTCCAGGTTGTACTGCTGTTAGGAGTATCGTAAAATTTTGAATGTGTGTGTAATGACCGCGATGTTTTATGTGAATTTAGTATGCCATTCGTAAATTATTTAGGCCACAGCTTTGTGACAATTGTGATTGATTAGCTTTGGGTGTTGATAGTTATAATAATGATCAAAATAAAATTCTTAAGGAAAAGCGTAATTTTTCGGCACCAGGGATACTTTTTCTAAAGCCGACTTGAATAGCAAAATGTAAGGACAATTGACACGGCGTTTACAATAAATATAAATTAAATGAGCACTGGAATTCAAACGGGCAGAATTCGAAGAATGTCACAGCCATGATTGATGACGTATTTACAATCGCGCCTCTGATTGGCTGATTTGATTTTCAGAAGACGTTCCATTGCCGAATTTAACATCGGCATGACGAACATTTTGATTCGTTAAATTGAGAGCTCATTAAGACTTTTGTTAAGAAAATATGTGAAAAGAATTCTGCTCTTTGAATTTGCTTTTTGTGAGCTAAATTGAATGAATGGTGGGTATTTCGTTATTTTCACTGTTGTAATGAAGAGGGAAGTTATTTCTGCCCTTTTATTTACAAACCACATTACGAGATGGTGGTTAGGTGCCTTTGATATTTTACCGTCTTCATTAATGTAAGGTTAAGGTTCTCATTTATGAGCATCTTCATCGTGTCTTGTCAAAAGATAGGCATGAGGGTTTTGCCTTTATTACCTTTAGTGTAATATTTATATCTATATCTATCTATACATATAATAAAATCATAAACGACCCATGACTGTACATTCAATATTAAAAAAGAAAGACAATTTATGTTACCGAAGCGAAAAGTATAGTTTTTCAAATTTTTGTCTGTTTGTCTGTGCGTTTGAACGCGCTAATCTCTGAAACGACGGAATTGATTTGAATGCGGTTCTTACTGATGTATTGTGGCAAGTTTCCCATAACATTTTGTGTTTGTTTCATTTAAATCGGTTCACAAACAAAAAAGTTACGTTAATCTTTACATACATGTAATAAAACAGTAGGGCTTGGCGTAAAAACTACTAAATAGAATCAAATTTTGCTGTTTCCGAATGTCCACGCGGACAGAGTCGCGGGCACAGCTAGTACTTTACTATTTTACATTCCAGAATTACGATTCTTCAACATTCTGAAATCTTTTATAACCCGATGTTACATTTAACAGTCTCGAGCTATAAGGGGCAAGTGTATTGTCATTTAATGAGCTCAATTATTAGTAGTTCGTTAGTAAAATGTCGCGTTAGCCTCGTGGTTGTCATACCGGATTTGTAAACACAAGGTTGCACGTTCAACTCCAGGTAAGTATCAATATGTCTTTTTCAATGTCATAAATACTTTCTTAGATTTTTTAAGACACCACTGACTAACGGTTATGTAAAACATCGTAAGGAACCTGGACTTAACTATCTGAAATTGCCAACCTGCAGTGATCTTCCTTGGTGATCAATACTCTATCCACCTCTATACGAAAAGAGGCCTTTGCCTTACGTGGGACAGTTTATGGTTGTTAAATGATTTAATTTTAGTCATTTAGCAGACCACCGCAATTGTTTGGGTATGTCTGTCCACTAAAATATTAATTTTATATCAATCTCAAGGTTCCCCACATACATCGATGAGGGATGACATCATGACACCCAAGTACGTCCAGCGCACTGAGGGTGGTCAACCTTGCTATCTTTGTTGACTGGCCAATGTCTACATGACCTGAGAGATTTTTCAACGGTGTGTAAAGCCATGTCAGAGGCCTACAGGCGGTTTAAACTCTGACACCAGGTTGTTCATCAACCATACGATAAGAAGATGACCTGTTTAAATGTGACAGTAATCTCGTTCTAATAATAATGTCCTCCTGACCGAATTTCGGTCACGGCGGCCTGTCTCAGCTGAGACTAGCCAACTACGCAGGAGATATTATAGTGCACAAGTATGCGCGCAGACACAGGTGCACTCCCTATTCCCTCACTCTCATAATCCGATGGGACAGTAGACCGACACGACCGGAGAGAGATCAGGCGCAGGACCAACGGCTTTACGTGCCTTCCGAAGCATGGTGGGGTCTCGGCATGTGAAAACGGTCACCCATCACAAGACTGACCGCGGCGAGCACGGCTTAACCTTGCAGATCGACTGATCTGCCGGGTAGCCGCATAGCTACGAGCCCCACTAAAATCTCTCGCCTCGTGCTAATACGAAGTAGACGAAGTACACCACACTATTGCAAACTAAATACAAAACAAAATACATTATTTTCCGGGATTTTAACGGTATTTACGAGTTTCACTCAAAAGGATTCGGATGTAAGTCGCCCTTGGATTCAGAGCTAAGCCACTCTCTGTTCACTTCATGAAAGTAAATAAACATATTGAACAAAGTAATCAACAAACGATCGCGAATCCGCCGCTGGTTAGAAATAATGTTTTTAAGTTTGTGGCTACAGAGCTAGCGTGGAATATGCCGCTCCAGAAAAAGCTATATTATAATAAACAGCCCCCTTAGACAAGAGGCAAAACACTTGACGAATAGAAATCGAATATAATGATAAATGTATGGGGATAATAATGTTTCGACTATGTTATCGATGTCATAATAATATGTCAAACCAATACATACCTATATCATTCTATTTGATTTCTATTCGTCAAGCGTTATGCCACTTTTCCAGGGGGCGAATAATTATGATTTTATACCAAAACTGACTCGGATCGGATTGAACTGTCTCGTTGATCTAGTTGACAGAACGCGCATACGCCTGCTGAGTGCTGACCCCAGGTCTGGTGGGTTTATAAAAAGTCTAGGCCTGGAGGCTGGATTTGTGCCTGGTGAATGATTGATGGTCGTATTATGATTTCCTGTATCTATCATTGAAGATTGTCAAGTATGAAATATTGTTATAGTTGAAATAATTTCACAAGAAAAGTAAAATATTATGTAAAGTTTCTTATGACTCATTTGTCAAAGATTTATTTGCTTAAAATGTGGTATAAAAGAGTATGTCTTCTGCCCCTTTGGTCTAGGTGTCGCTAAGCATGACTGCCGAGCACGAGTTTCTGAGTTCGGATCCCGGGCAAAGTGTAACTGGGTTTTTCATTAGGTAATTTTCAGTAGCAGCACAGAGTTTGGATTGCCCTGTTGATGGCGATATGCTCGCCCCCTATTACATTGAGACCTAAAACATAACTGGCGTAATGCGGGTTAACTATAATGTGCACCCTTCGGGGAAAACATGAATATGTGATGATATGTATTTCTGAACAAATTAATTCCGCTGTATCAACCGCAGTGTCGCAGTGTCGCAGTGACGACCTGATTGGCGTAGTGGCTAAGCGATTAGACTGCTGCGCTAAGGGTTGCGGGTTCGATTCCCGCATGGGGCAAAAAATTGTGCGATCCACATTCGTTTGTCCCGAGTCTGGGTGTTTGTGTATGTGATATTTCATGTTTGTGAAACGCACCCACGATACAGGAGAAATTCCTAGTGTGGGGCGACGTTTCTAGTATAAAAAAAACAGTGTCAACGAATCCGCTTGTCTTCTAGCTCTCATTGAAAGAGGAAGTTCGCTTTGAATCGAGTTAAGTGAACACCATGCGTTAAGAGCATTAAACTTTTTGTTGCGCCCACAGACACTGTCAAATTGGGCGTGAATTGCGTAGGGGACATGGAATGGAAAATTGATGTAGATGTGACATTTTGTTGTTGACAAAAGTTTCGATTTTTACACTATGCAGAAAGTGCAAGAAATGAGAATACTACATGTCATAATACATGGGAATTTTACATACCAACGGCATGGGTTATCGTATTCTTTTAAAACTAGCGATCGTGACCACGTGGGCAGCGATGCCCCATTTCACACTTCTGAATGATGATTCTGTGAGTGCATGATTTGATATTTTTATAGCCTAGTCAGTAGCGAATGTATGGCTTTATTACGTCATAAAGGTTGTTTTCGTTTCGTCTTGGTTTAATTAATATATATAGCTCCTGTTTTATTAAATAACTAAGAATGAATTGATATTGAAAATACACAATTGTAGGAACCTGCCTGCCGCATGGATTCGGACAAAAAACCTCAAAATCACTTTGAATATCTTTCTAAAACCCTTAAAAGTACCGCATCTCAATCTTCTCACATCCACAAAGCTACTAAAGTGGAAAATAATAAAAAAGATTCTGTATAAATAAGTTTGAAACCTTTATAGCCTCGAACGCTGCCTACATACCATTACTTACAGTCTTCAGATGTGAAATCTTTTGAATTATGTACGTCGGTGTCTGTCACCTTTCTTTGATATGATTTGCGAAATGCGTAGCGGGAAATACACGTGTGACGTAGATACATTAAAAATAATGAATGTAGGACGTAGGTTGACTCGTGAAAACCTGTTAAAAATCTAAAGTTAAACAACAAAATATCAAGAGCCTATAACTGTCCCACTGCAGGGCAAAGGCCTGTTCTCGTATAGAGAAGGATTGAGCACTGATCACCACGCTAGCTCACTGCGGGTTGGCGATTTCAGATAATGAAATCCAGGTTTCCTTACGATGTTTTCCGTCACCGTCAGTCAGTGATGTCTTAGAATATCTAAGAAAGTATTTATGACATTGAAAAAGTCACATTGATACTTGCATGGGTTTGAACCTGCAACCTCGTGCATAGAAATCCGGTATGTCAACCACTAGGCCACCACGAAAAATCTAAAGTTATTGGTATTTAATGCTTGCGTAAGTAAGTAAAATAAGAGGGCAATGACTGGCAAGCTTTGTGAAAAAAAACGGCAGGGTTACATGCAGAAAAAATTAAGGAGAAGTCTTTACTTGAAAGGATAATTTAATTAAATGTGAAGCTTCCCTTCTTTTCTTGCAACTCACTATATTTTTTCCTGTATAAGTGTGTTTACGGAAATGCTTATTTGTTACTTCAACACATCAAAACTACCTACGTAATTATGTGTGTCTTTTTATGTAGTAACAGTTGTAGTCCTTTGGTACCTTAACTACTTTTCATCCCAAAAAAAAGCTGTATAATTTTTACTCTGGACTTTATAAGACACTTACCCCTGAGTTTGTTACGAAATTTCTTGTCAGAAAATGCCGACACCATCTAGTTTTAAAATATAACTTTTCAAAGCGTAGTTTAAAATTTATTTATGGAACATAACATCATGCCTGTATTCACCGAAGGGGTAGGCAGAGGTGAACATATAGTACACCCACATTTCGCCAGTTATGTTGTCAGTCCCAAGTCTCCGTGCTGCTACTGAGAATTACCTAATGGAAAACTCAGTAACACTTTGCCCGACCTGGAATTTGAACCCAGAGCCTCTTGCTCAGCAGTCGCGCTTAGCGACCACTAGACCACGAGGCATTTATAGAACATATCATTGAACGCAGATTAATTCGCGGACATAAGCTACTTTTACTGTTTTAATGCCAAGAATGATTAAAAAATAAGAAATTGAATAACCGTTCCTTGTTCTCATAAATTCCTTTCAGTATCAAGAGAAAATATTCACCTTTTGTGAGAAGTGTTTTACTTGTACTGTGAGATATTTACGAGCGCTGCTTAATTAAATTCTAGAACAATTTGCTTTAGAAATGCTATTATCTGCACTGTTTGGTTTGTGCTATAATTTGTTAGTGTTTGCGCAGAATATTCTTAAAGTTGTAATTAAAGACTCGATCAATCTAAAATCGTTCTTCAATTGTTTAATATTTGCCTCTTCTTAAGTATTTTAGGGTTTGCTTCCAGTCTAAACAGATTTGACTGGTTTGAATCGCTAAGCCAGTAAAAAACAAAGAGAGAAGAAACTAGACAAGAAATAAATGATCAATGATATACTTATTAGAGTGAATTATTATATCACCATTAGCCTGATGACGTCCACTGTTGAACAAAGGCCTCCCCCTTAGAACGCACAAGGAACGACAACTTGAATATGGGCAGCAGCGTCTTCTGTAACTTCACTACAAACACTGCGATCCAAGCCGCTTGCCAGACGTGGGGATTATCGCAATCCCATATATTATTATATAATTATGTAGACTTATAAAAAACACATTTTGTTTTATATATCTAAGAAATCTCTTGTTCACGCTACATAAACAGCAGTGGGATATTGCAGAACGTTAGTAAGAAGAAGATTATGTAGTTATCTAGAATTAAAGACTTTTTTGAATAATAATGATTAATCATCAATTCATAATCATCATCTACAGCCTTTGTATCTACTGGGTTAAGGTCCTATGACAATTTTATGCTGATCAGCCCCCTTACCATGAACTCTTAAAGCGGGACAGTTTACGTTGTGAAAGTGGGACGCCGCATTACACTGCACGTAACGTTGTCTCGCTTCCACATGTTAAACTGTCCTGCTTTAAGAGTTCATGGCAAGGGGGCAGTCCCATATTTTGTAGACATCGTCAAAAAAGAATACAGTCTTACCAATCTATCATTAAAATACAATAAATACTTCTTCAACCAAAGTATGTACATTGTACACTACACTAATCTCTTAAATTCCTTCGGTATTCGATCAGATCCTCGAGTGTGAAGGAAACGATTTAGTTCTTGTAAAAACATAGGGACGTTTATGACATTCAAAAACGCTACATGTAAAAATTACGATAAATCTTCGTTTCATTTTAATTTACGTAAACGTTCGTTTCATTGTAATTTATGACTCTTATGTCATATTTCTTTGCAATTTGAAGATTTTAGAAGAAACGAATAAAACTATTAAGGTCTTGGGAAATATTTTAGAAGACGAATAGTTTATGTTACGATATGCGAAAAATTCTAAATAAATTTTCAGGTACACGGCCACGCTCGTAATTTAAATCTGTATTTTCAAAAGGAGAGAGCTGTTTGATTTGACAAATTGCATCCTTTGTTGGCACCAAACTGTCGATAACCCTTGCTATTTGTACTGTCGCCCGTTAAACGCTCCTTTTCTCACAGAAAACGTGAACGAATCGTGTTTATGTTGACTACATTTTTAGGGTTATTCGCCTTAGGACGGCCCTTTTGGACGTCTGTCAATAATGGTGCTTTAATCAAGTTTCAAAGAACTTTGACAACGCAAAAATGTTTGTAATCCTGTCGGCACGATGTTCATTGCTTGCTAAAGGTTCGCTTCTTATTTCTTGCCTATTTATACGTTAATGTATTATTAATAGTAGTCACAACAAAAAGATTTATGAAACAGTAAAGAAAGAAACCTCTATAAAAAAATTATACACCTTTTTTGTATCTGTTGTGAAATAGTTTCTGAAGAACAATTAAAATTTTAAAAAAACAGTCAAGTATGTATCAGCATAGTAATTACATAAGTTTTCCCTTTATTAAAACATAACATCACGCCTGTCTTCCGCTCAGGGGTAGGCAGAGGTACACATTATATTATAGAGCACCCACATTTTGCCACTTATGTTGTAGGTCCCATGTAACGGAAAGCAAACCTATTACCATCAACCGGGCTCAAATCCAGACTCCGTGCTACTGAGAATTACCTTATGGAAAAACCTAGTAGTGCTGATACTGAGAATTACCATAAGGAAACCCAGTAACACTTTGCCCGACCCGGGATTCGAACTTCGCGCTTAGCAACCACTGGACCAACGAGGCAGTCTGTATTTAAATATAATTTAAATATGTAGTACATAACACTTACAAAATGGCACACACAAAACTAAATTCAGTTCATTTCAAATCAGTTCTAACAGATGTCAACTATTCAGTTTCATGAAACTTACTGTAATTATTCAATTTACATCAAAACGAAACTAAATAAACAAATAACTCTATTAGCAGTAGAAACGCTCTTTTATTCCCTATTAGCAGTTACATAGGAAACCTGACAATGCACTTAGATGTGAAGGTATTTGCAGCGACAGATCTCTGTGGAAATAAACAGAATATCGTGTCTTTGTGCGCCTCTCAGGTGGTGTGCGCAGTCGCGTAATATTCTCACTGGTCTGTAATGCTACGTAAGGCGCTAATACTAGGATTGTACCTGTAGAAATTGGTTCTGAAAATATATACATACAGAGAAGGCAGTGGTGTGTAGTACACCCACTTTTTGCCAGTTATGTTACCCAGTGTAATAGGGGGCGAGTCTTTTGCCATCAACCGGGCATAATTTTAGGCTCCGTGCTGCTACTAATAATTAACTAATAGATTTAATTATATTTAGACGACCTGATTGAAGCAGCGGCTAAGCGATTGGATTGCTGCGCTAGAGGTTGCGGGTTCGATTCCCGCACGTGACAAAAATTTGTGTGACCCACAGAGGTTTGTTCCAAGATTGGGTGTTTATGTATGTGATATTTCATGTTTGTGAAATGCACCCATGATACAGGAGAAATTCCTAATGTGGGGCGACGTAATTAAAAAAAATACTTATAAAAAATAAATAAACCCGACTGCTAAAAAACTGACTAGAAATAAAAATGTCTAGAATTGTATTATAACATAGTTACATTAACAGTCGGGAGCCATTATTGAGAGGATTTGTGCTGGTCGAGATTTTATGGCTGTCCTTCTGGCGAAGTCGCGTAAAAACCCAATAATACTTTGCTTGACCTGGGATTTGAACACCAGACTTCAGGAGGCTGGTGGTCATAGATAGACATATAGTCTGAAACCCAAAGAGAACTCATAAAGGCCGGAGTTCGAACGCTAAATTCTTCGAGCATAATTGGCTTTTAACCTATCAAATTACAAATACAAAAGCGACTAATATTAATACAATAAACGTTGGCAATAATCTGATATTTGCAGTGGCAATAATATTAAATGTCGGGCCAAGTTGTGTACGTAATTAAATTCAACGCCACTATGGACCCGATGCCAATTATAATAGTTTTGGTAGTTCCTACTTCCTAACTAAACGCGTTTCCTGTGATTGCGTTATTTACGGTAAGGAGAAAGCATTAGACCCAATTATAATAGGTGTCAAAATCAAAAATGTTTTTATTGTTACACATATATTGTCATGTATTACAAAAATTGAGACAGGTATGTATATTTAAAAAGAACTCGTGAGATTTTAGCATAAGCATTCGTCATTTGTTTTATCGTTTGTCATTATTCGTTGCTGATTGATTTTATTTCATAACTTACTCGTCATTCATATATTTCTGACAGAATAAACTGCACACCAATAAATTAAGGTACCATTTTCAATACATAATATAATATACCAATGATATGATACTTAAAGGTTATTAAAAAAATTATGCAAGTGTAAAAGCCATCTCTTCGAGATTATCAATTGATACAATAAGTATCTACCTACAATTAGCAAACCGGAGACTAATTTATTCATTTTTCATTGAAATAATCATCGCTTTTCAGTCCTAAAAAGACATTTTATGGCATCTAACCCGATCACATTACCGAGAATACTTCGTTTAAGTCAAATAGCTTGGTAAGGTCAGTAAAACGTGCGTCACAAAGTTGAACGAGATCCCCAGGTGCGAGCTAGTTATTAATAAAGTGCTGGCCAGTGGACCACGGCCTGCCATTCCACTGCCTGAACATGAGACTGCTAATAAACAAACTACAGCCGCCAGGGAATATCGCCATGCGATGGAGAATGCATGAGAAGTAGGGTTTTAGCATACGGGATTATGGTTTTCTAAATAGTTTTGTGACTGACCGGTTTATTTAAAAAACTTTGTCACACACTAGGAATCTCTTTTGTATCGTATTCACAAACACCTAGACTCGAAACAAACATCTGCGGATGACACGAAATTTTGTCTAACGTGGGTATCGAGCCATCAACCTAGGTAGGAGTTACGCTAGGCGCAGCAGTCTAATCGCTGAGCCATTGCGCCAATCTGGTCCTCAAATCGTCATTTACGAAATTAATAATCACGTAATTAATTACACTGTGTTGTCTGATAACAATTAATGTTTATTTTTAATTTTGTAGAGCAACTATTTGTAAAGAAATCATTTTCTCTTTTGCTGCAAGTTTCATCCACACCTGGTAGCGCAAATATTATTTTTACACACAGCTCACTTCTGGTTAGCTCTCTCTAGGAGAAAGGCGGTATTACATGCATACCAAGTACATTATTTACGTACAATACCATGCTAAGGGCGTATTTTACCAAAAACTAAAGCGTTGAATAGTTACTTCTTGATTAACGCTAATCGGCAAATAAAAGTTACGAGTATCTTCTATCGTATCTTAGTTACAGGCCAGTTTATCTCATAATTAATGCTACTCAGATATTGTGAAACTCGTATGAGTAGTTACGGGTGACTTTAAGTGGCGGTTAGAGTACTTGACACTTGACTTCGATGTGACTGTACTGTCGATGGTGAAACAGGCCCTAAGTTTATTATTATTGCTATGTGTGTGTGTGGTTCTTCATTTGTATAAGTAATGACGTCAGAGAATGTCTTTCCTTGAAAGCGAATTCGATACGTCAACAAAAATCTAGAATCACGAGCAACTCCCACGATTCCATTTTAGAGTTAACCCTTTTCGAGGAAGACCAAAATCTGAGCGTCTCTTAACCTGCAAACGCTGACGTTTTCATCATTGATATCATTCCTCCGAAATAGCTGTGAGATAAGCCGAAAACCTATTTTTTCAATTACGAGCAGTTTTTTCGCAAAAATAGGGAAGGCGAAACACAAAAAACCAGTTTAAACCTTATCTCCTTGTTTACCGTTTCATTTTTACGAGGGCTCGTAAAGTTAATACCACCTTTTGTCCCAACCCTCTCGCTGCGAAGTTTCTTTGGCTCAACCGTCGTTTCGCCGCGGTATGTAGATGTTTAGTTTATTTTTATCATTCGTTCTTTTTATAGTGTTTGTTGGAGATCAGGTGGTGAAGATTAACGTTTGTTTGTATGTACTGTTTCTTTAAAGGCTACATTTGCTACACTGTGTAAATGTGTGGTCTTGTCGTTGGATATCCACTTATATTCAATATCGTTAGGTCCTATGTGGTAGAGGATTGGACGAATTAATTGGGCAAAACACACAATTTTACTAGATGTTCCCTGGTGTGCAAAGATGTATTACTGTAAGTAAAATTAAAATAAAAGAAGTGACAACCTTGCATGCATTACATACTATATACTATTTAATGACAATTTAGAAAAAGTAAACCAGTTTTTGCTTATTAATTTACAGTTCCGAAGGCACCTACTTCGGAAATAAAATTAACGTGCAAAAACAAGGTGTAAAGAATCAAATAACTCTTTATATATTTTTATTATCAGATGTGAACTATTTTGTTCGAAATTCGAGTTCGCGAACACGAGACCAAAAAAGGTCGAATCTTAAAAAACTAGTGTCTCTTTCTCACGATTCAATTAAATCGTTATCTTTGTACTAATAATAATAATATTATTAATTTATAGTGTCACGGATACACAACAAACTTCACTGATAAGAAACCGGTAATATTTCAGTGTCACTAACAAGAATTTCGTACCTATACATAATTATCTGTTTACATAGGTGGTCAACTTATATTGTTTTTAATGACACAATACGTAAGCAAACGTTGGAACAAATGTTTAACAAGCTATCAGACGCACAGAGGTTTGTCAATTTAACAATGGATAACCTCAAATTAAATTACAGCAAACACAATACATTTTTTCAGGGCATCAAAATGTTGTTTTATACATTTTCGTCCAAGATTGTAACAAGATTGCAAAAAACTTCAAAAATTACGTCATACGTTTATTGAATCCAATAAAACATGACCATTCAAATCGATTCGCAAATTGGCGACGATACACATAGAAAAATATACAGTGTAATTGAAAAAACAATAAAAATAATTTCCCTATTAAACTATTATTATTAGGATTTCCCCGCGGTTTAACCCACGTTAAATTTGAATTTCGAAAGACACAGCGCCATCTTGCGGTCTTTCCCTCGGAAACAGTATGTTTCTTCTGGATGAAAAGTACCCTTTGTCCTTTTGTGTATTCCTGGCAAAGTATTCGCAAAATTTCATGATGATCAGTTCAGTGGTTTAGGAGTGAGAAGGTAACAAACTTACTTTCATATTTATAATATTAGATTGGAAAAAAATGGCCCTATATATAACTTAACAGTCATACATTATACGAGCTGCGCCCCGCGGTGGAACCCGCTACATCTTTTCGGGATAAAAAGGTAGCCTGTGTTATACCTCCATACCAAATTTTAGCAAAATTGGTTCAGCCGTTTGAGCTTGAAGAAGTTACAAACATACAAACACACACTCACAAGCTTTCGCTTTTATAATATTAGTGTGATAAGTTTTTTTTATATAAGAGTAGACTAAAAGAAACTTTAAATACGCCAACTATTGCACGCTGGCTTCTTACGGGTTAAGAAACAGTGACAGATGACATGACGTAACCATTAACTAATAAATGCAAATGGAGAACGGGGCTTCACTTTTTCTGTATTACTTTTACACTTTATCCTCATAGCAGTTCTTCCCCGGAGCTTGACACTAGTATAAATACAAACCGCTACAGTGTCCCACATCATTGCTTCACCATTCTCTGGGAGAGTAAGAAGAATTTGAAGAAGAATTTTTGGAGAAGAATTTTGAGGAAGAACCTTGTGAAGATGAAGACTGTTTTTGTGTTTTTAATTGTTGCTGTGAGCATGATGATGGTGCAAAGTCAGGGTATACCTATTGGTAAGATTTTTTTTATTGACGAAAATATTTTAATATGCGTTCTGATTAGCAGTTATGGCTTAGTGGTGACGTTGTGACAGGCGAAGTCTTTCTTTTTTTTTTTTTTTAAGTAACGTCGCCCGACACTAGGAACTTATGCTGTATCACATAGAGTATCACATACACAAACACCCAGACTCGGGACAAACTACTGCGGATCGCACAAAATTTTGTCCCGTGCGATTCCAATCCAGTCCAATCGCTCAGCCACTGCACCAATTAGGTCGACGTTACTTATGTGTGTGTGTGTGTTTTTATGACCTAGTTCTCTTACCAGCTTGTTATAGTCTCGACGTTTACACATTATAAGAATCTATTATTTGATTTAAATCTAAGTATTGGTGCCTATGATAATGTCACTGCTTTGAAAGAAGTGTGAGGTTTGTTTACTTGTAATATTTTAAAAAGTAAATTTTAATTATGGCCTGTCATTACCGACTAAGTGTTAAACAAATTCAAGTTATTCCATGCATACAATGACGCCTGTAATCCCAGGATAGGCAGTGTTGTTCATAATACGTTTATACCCTAACTATCTCACAATTCTCTGGGTTTACACCTTTAACAATACACTTATATAATTGTTGTATAGTATCCGGCCTAGAATTAACCACCCCTCTCCTCCCGTGGGTGTCGTAAGAGGCGACTAAGGGAAAATCCAGGAGATGGGCAGCAGCGTCTACTGAAACATGACTACCAATTCTGCGATTTCCAAGCAGCTTACCAAGCGTGGGGATTATGGCACCCCCCCCTCCTAACGGGAAGGCCTTTGTTCAACGGTGGACGTCTTCCGGCTGATGATGATGATGATAGCAATCAGATGCGATATTTTTCACCACACCGGCACACCGTCCTTATAATATCTTCGTCACTAATCTCCTCTTCTCTTTCAGCCAACTGTCCTCCTGGCGAGCACTCTGTTCTCTACTGTCCTCAAAGAGCGGAGCCGTCTTGTGACAACCCAAAAGTGCACGATCTCAACCGACCGGCCGCCTGCGGCATACCACAGTGCTTCTGCAATACACCTACTATTAGGAACACTAAGACGGGAAAGTGTGTGAAGCCTGTTGATTGTTAAATAAATAATTATATTTTGGAAATTGATTTTTTTATTGATAGAAGCGTACCTAATATTACGCCTGTATTCTCCGGGGGTAGAGGTGTATGTATAGTAATCCCACATTTCGCCAGTTATGTTATAGGCCCCAATGTAATAGGGGGCGAGCCTATTGCCGCAAAAACAACTACAAATACTAACGTAACTGAGAATTACCTAATAGAAAAACCCAGAAACACTGCCCAACCCGGTGTTCGAACCTAGGTTTCTCGTCGATCATTCGAGGAATCATTGTCTTTGATTCGATCCTCGAAGCTATGCACTACGGTATGGTATGGTTTATGAGACTAAAGGGTCTATTAGACTAAAGCTAAACTATTTAAAGCATTTCAGAAGCCAATAATTAAACAAAAGAAGACTGCCTCGTTGGTCTAGTAGACGTCACGCGTGAAACCTGAGCGCGAGGTCCTGGGTTGGACTTCCAGGTCAAGTTAAATGTTAATCGGTTTTTCCATTTACTAAGACGATAAGGCGTGATATTATGTTTTATCAGAATATAATTTCTATAGCATGTTATATTCTACTAAGATTACTAAACATGGTCTTAATAGATCCCTAGTAACGGTCATGAAGGAATATTTAATCATCTCAAAAGGGTCCGTAAGTAGTGAAATATTAGGTTTCAGCGTACAAGGGATTTCTTATTCCTTTGATATGTCCCTTCTTTAATGAAGCTTATAGGAAACAGTAAGTGGAAAGGAACATCAATTAACTTTAAGAGCCTAATATGGATAACGCATTGGAATAATAAACATTAAAAATATTATTAAACACACTTCCATAATTAATTACGGATGGGTGCACATTCGATGGGTGCGAGCAGTGACACGATTGCTCAGTTGCTTAGAGCAGCGCGACGGTACGGCGAAGGTCGCAGGTCAAGTCCTGCTCGTGTCCATCATTTTTCAAATTTCCTTTATCAATTTAGATTTAAGCTTAGCATGGGCAACATGCAAAAATGACACAAATTGTCATATAATTACGGAGTGTAAAAAACGTCGCCCCTGACTGAAAATTTCCCCTGTATCGTAGGGGCGTTTCACAAACATGAGAAACATACACAAACACCCAGTCTTAAAACAATCTGCGGATCAAACAAATGTTTGTCCCGAGCGGGAAGCGAACCTGCAACCCCGTGGCGCAGCAGTACAATCGATTAGCCACTGCGCCAATCAAGTCGTCTTTGTAAGTTCTATGTGGATTGGAGAGCCTATTGCCATTACACAGGCACATAAATACATATAATTATGTCAGTCTTTAAGTATATAACTCGTTCTGTTCTTCATTGGTTTAGTAGTCCCAAAGCGGGGCTGCTGAGCATGAGGTCCCGGGTTAGAATCCCGGTTCGGGTTAAGTGTTACTACATTTTTCCAGCACGGAGTCTGAATTTGTGCCATAATAGCTGATAGCAAAAAGCTCGCCCATTAATACATTGGGACTTATAACAAATAACTGGTAAAATGTGGGTGTACTCTACAGTTACCTCTGCCTACCACTTTGGAGAATACAGGCGTGTTATTATTTTATAAGTCTATAACTGGGGGAGGCCTTTGTTTAACAGTGGACGTCTTCCGGCTGATGATGATGATTATTTATAACTGGCTTGCGTGGGGCTCGTAGCTATGTGGCTACCCCGCAGATCAGTCGATCTGTTAGGTTAAGCCGTGCTCGCCGCGGTCAATCTTGTGATGGGTGACCACTTTCACATGACGAGACCCCACCGTGCCTCGGAAGGCACGTTAAGCCGTTGGTCCTGCGCCTGATCTCTCTCCGGTCGTGTCGGTCTACCGTCCCATCGGATTATGAGAGTGAGGGAATAGGGAGTGCACCTGTGTTTGCGCACATACTTGTGCACTATAATATATCCTGCGCAGTTGGCTAGTCTCAGCTGAGACAGGCCGCCGTGACCGAAATTCGGTCAGGAGAACATGATTATAACTGGCTTATTGAGTAAATGGTCTTATTTTCTAGAGAAAATTATGAAAAAAATATTCAAGACCAAAGACCGGAATAAATAAAGCAAGTAACAGAAAGAAAGCCAATATCAATTACAATAAGAAACGGTTAATGGTAACCGAAAGTAACCCTATTAGCAGGGCTCATTAGCGAATAACTCAACAGTTACAGAATTATATCATCGGGTTGTTTTAATCCGACGCGCCAAGTGATAAGCGGATAACCAAATGCTCAATCAGAAAGAACGAAAAACGATTATTTTTGCATCGACAGAAATAATAATACAAGATTAGCCTGTTGCTCTAGTGGTTAGAGACCCTGACTGCTAAATAGGAGGTTGTGGATTCGATTCCCACCCAGGACAGATCTTTGTGTGAAGAGCATAATCTTTTGTTCTGTGTCTGGGTGTAATTTATCTATAATATGTGTATATTTAGAAATTTATAAGTATGTTTATCAGTTATCTGGTGGTCGGCCTAGTTTGGGATCAGATGGCCATGTGTGATGTCCCAAGATATTATTATTATTTAAGGTTCAAACAAAAATAAGTCCCGAACTCAGCCTAATGCTACAGATGGAAGGCAGCAGTGCTGATTTTCAGTTGGGGCCTGAGAACATTTATGTTAAAAGATAGCTTGTTGGTCTAGGAGGAGGTCATGGGTTTGAATCTTGGGTCGGGCAAAGTGTTACTGGGTTTTTTTTGGCGTTAGAAACAAAGCATGTTTATTTACAGCAGAGTATTATTACAGCAATTGTTTGGCTGTTGAGAAGGCTCGCCTCTTAACATTAGGACCTAAAAATTTTTAGTTGCACCGGCTATGGTCGCAAGCTCCCTGCTTGCGACCACGGCCGGTGCAACTCGGTCGAAATGTCAAGCCAAAATTATAGCAATATGTAGCAAGGTAAAATGTAGGTGGTTTACATGACTCTGCCTACTTGTTCTGGGCGTGATGTTTTGTTAATGGCAATAGGCTCGCCCCTGTTACAGGGATTTATATTATCATCATCAGCCAAAGACGTCCACTGTTGAACATAGGCCTCCCTGTTTAAGCGGGGGTTTTGCCATAATCCCCACGCTTGGCAAGCGGCTTGGGGATCGCAGTATTGGTGGTGGAGTTACAGAAGACGCTGCTGCCCATCTTCTGAATTTTCCCTTAGTCGCCTCTTACGACACCCACGGGAGGAAAGGGGGTGGTCAATTCTAGGCCGGATACCACACGGCATTATATTATACACTCGTATAACCTATACTACGGATCTCCGTTTTGTCACATAGTTGTTGAAGGAGTGTCGTTATGTCACATACTTCAAAAGATTTCGCATTTCATGAAGATTATAAAAACGAGGTCCGCCCTTGACTTGCCCCAAAATGTCCTTCGGGAAATTACAGTTTCGACCAATTAGCCACCGCTTGGATAAATTTCGACCTAACACTGGGTTATATTTTTTAATTATACCGTGTTACTGCGCACCAATTTTATTTTAATTACAGTAATCATTCACTCTGATCCTTCGGGGGCTGGTTTTTAGTTGTACGAATATTTTGAATCGTGTTTGCGGTTCTGAATGCTTAAATTTAATTGTGCGCTTTTTATAGTAGATGGAGAACAATGATATGCCAAAAAGTATAGATAGGTCGCTAACAAAATGAACGAGAGAAGTGTTCCGAACTTGAGTCCGAGCTGCACTAGACTTATGTCAAATCGGACCAAAATTTTACTACCAAAGACTACATTTAACTCTTCCCTTTTCGAATCTTCAAACTGAGCGCGGTAGTAACATATCTGTACTTTTTTATATATCACTGGTGGTGAAGGTCAAATGCGTGGAATAGTTTAACAGAAAATATTAAATAATATCATGTAAGAGATAGTGTCATAACATCACACCTGTATGACCTGTCTTCCCTGAAGGGATACTGCTGTAGTGATAGTTAATATTTCGTAATTTTAAATGACATAGATATACAACCTTTTTACAGGACTTTAGTTTTGGGTGATTATAAAAAGAAGAAATGGAATGTCATGTCAGGTTATGTAATAATTATCATTGATTAATTTTGGTATTTAATATTTTTAATGTAAACGTTGTATGTGAACTGTATACGGCTTGAAATAAAGTAGTAATATATATATATCTACATTGGTGACCCCGCAAGGAACACGAGGATGACCGAAAAAACAGCGGAATTATTTCGTGTTGGTGTCCGGATTCCACCATTCTACCCGGAGAAGCCGGCCCTATGGTTCTCTCAGATGGAGGCACAGTTCATACTTTCGAACATAAAGTCAGATGAGACCAAATTCTTCTTCATCACTGGGAACTTAGATCCTCAGTATGCGTCTGAAGTGGAGGACATTATCGCCAACCCCCCCGCTGCAGATAAGTATGAGAAGCTTATGATGTAGTGATAGTTAATATTTCGTAATTTTAAATTTGTCTGGAGCTAATCTGCGAGGCGAACAGGTAACAGGAGGTCCAGGTGTAGTCCGGATGCTGATGACAGTGTCATCAGAATGACACGGTCAGGCCGTAGAGTAAGATTTCCCGACTATTATCGCCCTTGACGGTCTCTGGAGGGGGGTGATGTAGTGATAGTTAATATTTCGTATTTTTAAATGACATAGATATACAACCTTTTTACAGGACTTTAGTTTTGGGTGATTATAAAAAGAAGAAATGGAATGTCATGTCAGGTTATGTAATAATTATCATTGATTAATTTTGGTATTTAATATTTTTAATGTAAACGTTGTATGTGAACTGTATACGGCTTGAAATAAAGTAGTAATATATATTTATCTACACTGCCAATAGGCTAGATGTAGTACACTGATATTTCGCCAGCTATAGTATAGGTCCTAACTCACGTAATAGGGAGCGAGCCTATTGTCATTACCCGTGCAAGAATTCAGACTCCGTGCTGCTACTGAGAATTACCAAATGAAAAAACTCAGTAACACTTTGCCCGACCTGGGATTCGAACTAACGACCTCATGCTCAGCGACCACTAGACCAACGTGACAGACAGTATACATTTATAAGATAGTTTTATTCTTGATCTCACTAGCACAATAAACTATAATAGAAACAAAACTAGATGGCTAGGCGAAAGTTGTTCGGTGGTAGAAGCTTGTTTCTCGCTATATAAACCAATTTTGAGTAGGGTGACCAGTAAAACTTATCGTGTTGGGATATGACTTTTTGTAGTAGCTAAAAGCATAAGTATTTCGCAGGAGCTAATGACATAAACTAAGTTAGTTAGTTAAAAAATAAACCTAAAGTTGGTGTCATAATTTCAAATAGTATTTTTAACCGACTTCTAAAAAAGGAGAAGATTCTCAATTCGGTTGTATGTTTTTTTTGTTCCTACTTAGGTACTTTTTTCAGACTACTGACCAAGCTTTAATAATTGGAGTTTCTTACATAAATGGTGATCTCTGACAAAAAAATGGCGAAATAAACACAGGGATGAGATATTTTATGTGTCATCAATGTTAGTTGTCATTGTGAGTTCAATAGTCCTGTCATAATTGACCCAATAGGTGCCGTAGTTCAATATCTAATTGATATGCTTCACGATGAGTTGAAAATTCGTCGCTCCCACGGTCCAATTAATTAGTTCATTGTTATGATCTTATTCTAAGAAAAATAAATAGTTAGTTTAGTAGACGATTTTTATTTTATTCATACTTACAAAAAAGAGACTTATCCACAAATATCTTTTAACATCGTCACTCTACTCCCACGCAGAGCCCTCCACAGTAAACTAACGAAACACATGAACGCTCTCACAGCGCGCCGCAAACCGATCCTGCGTAATAAAACTCACGTTTGTTGGAAAAGCCTGTCTGCTTCATATACTTATGTATGTATAAGTAAGCTTTTAGAGTATTCGGACGATGAAAATGTGCCAATTCTTAAGGCTACTATAATAACTTTCGTGATCGTATCCATATTATCATCTACTATATACGCCGGTTATACTTACGTGTGTATTCGGGAATGCCCGACTAGTTTCGAGATCGAACGGAGCCCTTATTCATGAGCTGGTTACGCGGCAGAGTCGCGTGCCGAACAGTTCGGCTGAGCACACGTGAGTATAACCGGCGTATATAATAAATAATTCTTAAGGCCTCTTTATATAAAAGTCTCAGCCTATCGCGGTCTACCGCTGGGCATAGGCCTCTCCAAAGTCGCGCCACAACACCCGTTCCTCCATCTTCCACATCCAGTCCGACCTAGATACCTTTTTCAGGTCGTCGGTCCATCGTGCTGGCGTCCTACACTACATTTTCCGATTCGCGGTCTCCACTCAAGGACTCGTCTGCTCCAATGGCCATCAGTCCTTTGACAGACATGACCAGCCTACTGCCACTTCAGCTTACCAACTCTGCAGGCTAAGTCAGTCACTCCGGGTTTTCTCCGGATAATCTAATTTCTTATCTTATTTTTCAAAGAAACTCCGAGCATAGCTCTCTGAGTGATTTGTAGTTTGTGGACTAGCCTTGCTATCAACAATAAGTGAAAAACTGTCACCAATCTAGAATCTGACAGAAGTTAGCGCAACTTAACCTTCGATAAATTGACCCGTAAGGCAGCTACTTAACCACGAGCCCATACTAATTACATAAAACGATATTCATAATCATCATCAACAGCCGGAACACGTCCACTGCTGGACAAAGGCCTCCCCCTTAGAACGCCACAATGAACGACAACTTGCCATTTGCATCCACCGGTTGCCCGAAACTCTTTTTTTTTTTTTTTTGACGATAAAACAATATTATAACTCTAAAAGAAAGATAGAGACTCGTATCTTCAAGTTTTTCCGGACGTTATGAAGTATGTGAGACAGCGCTAAACGCCCGCAAACACATATAATATCCCCCACCAGTCGGTGCGAGTTGCGAGCGAGAATAACATATTTTATGCAGGTCTACACGGAAACCTACTAAACCGAATATATTCAGCATAAAGAGGTAGCTTGGACAGTTTTAGAGGGCACGACACGACTACGACTTTATTTATAAATATCATGGCCGTTCGGTGTTGAACAAAGATTTGTGGAGATAATGTGAGCCCTGTGCCCAGCAGTGAGTCACTGAACAGGTTTATAAAAAAAATGTACTTTAGGTTTTGTCAGTCACGTAGCATTGTCTATTTCGTTTTTCTCCGATGAATTGCTTACCCAATATTATTTGGAATCAATTAGTCGTTGGGAAAAATAACATCAATTAGCTATTTCAATAAAATATGCAAAAGTATTTCAAATCATTTTAAATTCCTTTACCATTTAAATGACAAACATTTTCCAATTTTATTAACGTTTTACTTAGGGCATTACCTCCAAAATAAAAATTTTTAAAAAGATCCTCTTTTCATTTATCGCGTATTGTAATTACTATTAATTCCAGAGGATTTTTCCTCTTGAATGGCTTGAAGTATTTTTTTTATGCATTTGTCCAACAGTGGACGTCTTCCGGCTGATGATGATCATATATTCTTAATCTCAAGCCATCAAAAAGGAATTTAACAATGTAATTTATTTGAAGATTTAAAAATTTGTTGTATGGTCAAAGGTTGTATGATTTTCCAGCGTACGCCATACGCCTCAAAAGCACCTAATCGGACGACAAATCAAAATAGTTCCCTAAAATCGTGTATTGTAAACATCTCCTTACGGCACTTGGCCGTTGGACGCAAGAAATGTGTCTGTATAGGATATCTTATGATAATATATTTTGCAGCCGCGTGGCTTTGCGATTTCCTTGCCTAATATATAACATAATATTATATAGATATCTGTTTATATATTCATATTTAGCACAAAATCGTACTACCTATATGTGTCGCGTAGGTAAGGCGAAAAAATTGTAGTAAAATCGACTTCAAAACTCTTCAAAACTCAAACCTGACCATCAACCGAAACACTACCCTATTGTAAAAACCGACAATATGTGCTACCAGATATTATACAATTATAAAGATACTAGCGGCCCGCTCCGGCTTCGCACGGGTATAAAATATATATTATAAGTATTTCTCCACTATTTAATGGATGTTATTATACATATAAACCTTCCTCTTTAATCACTCTATCTATTAAAAAAAACCGCATCAAAATCCGTTGCGTAGTTTTAAAGATTTAAGTATACATAGGGATATAGGGACAGAGAAAGCGACTTTGTTTTATACTATGTAGTGATAGTCACAACCAAAAAAAAAACCGGGATTAAACTCAATAATTCTCCTAAAATACATACATAACATAACATCACGCCTGTATTCCCCGAAGGGGTAGGCAGAGATGCACATATAGTACTGCAGTACACCCACATTTGTCCAGTTATGTTATAGGTCCCATTGTAATAGTCAGCGAGTCTATTGCCATCAACCGGAAAATCATCTCCTAAAATATTCGTAAAAAAATAAATAAGAAGTCATGAAGTCTTTATTTATTCCACTGGACAAGAGAAGCGGCAATCTATGTTATATAAAGATATTTTAACATAACATAAATATATAATAATAGCAGGCCTATATTCCCACATAAGCAGAGGTGTACATATAGCACACCCAAAAATCGCCAATTATTTTATAGGTGTCCACCGTTGAACAAAGGCTTCCCTTTTTAGAAGGGGGGGGGGGGCATAATTCCCACGCTTGGCAAGCGGCTTGGTGATCGCAGTGTTGGTGGTCAAGTTACAGAAGACACTGCTGCCCATCTTCTGGATTTTCCCTTAGTCGCCTCTTACGACACGTCACCTATGACACCCTCGGGCGGAAAGGGGGTGGTCAATTCTAGGCCGGATACCACACGGAGAATTACCTAAAGGTAATTAGTAAAAGTAGTTAGGTAAAGGTAAATAACCTACCCAACCCGGGATTCGAACCTCGTGCTCAGAAGTCGCACATAGCAACCAATGGCAACCAATAGCTAAACCAATAGGGCAGTCGAAAGAATTTTATATATTATCTTCTGTACGTCTACCGCATGACAGACGATCAATGGGCCAAGCGTACATCCCAATGGACCCCTACACAAGGTAGACGTCAGCGAGGCAGACCCAAACGGAGATAGCGAGATGACCTGGACTGCCCTTGACAGAGTCGTGTGGAGGGAGAGTGGGGAGGCCTTTGCCCTGCAGTGGGACATTACAGGCTTGTAATAATAATAATAATTATAACATACCTACTGTACCATATTCATATACACAATCAGTGTATAGGGTAGCTCATATTACATATTAAAATATTTTTTGAATTCGTAAATGTAATAAAACCGTAACGAACTCAAATTTAATACGATGCGTAGGTAATTTATATATTTTGAAATATCTTTTCCAAAAAAACAAATCAAGTTATTTATCTGCTGGCAATTGAATAAAGCAAGCGCGACGTGTCTCTATTCACAATGTGTATTGAAACAATATATCATTATTTTGTTGATTGAGTATATTATGTTTAATCATTGTTTTATCAAACAAATTGTTTAATTTAACTTCTAAAGAGAGACTGGGCTTACAAGAATAATATTTCTCCAGATAAATACAACTACAAAGAGCTGATTAAAAAGAAAAAAAGCCTATTGTGATCATTGGACGACACGATTGGTGTAGTAGCAGCGATTGGACTGCTGCACTAAGGGTAGAGGGTTCGATTCCCACATGGGATAAAAGTTTGTGCGATCCGCAGGTATTTGTCCCGAGTCTGGGTGTTTATGTATGTGATATTACATGTTTGTTTGTGAAACGCACCCACGATATAGGAGAAATTCGCGGTGTGGGGCGAGGTTTTTTTTTTAAATAACAAATATAATACCAGCATCTAGCAGACAGTGTCCTTAATGATCGTCGTCTAAAGAGCCCTTTATTAATAAAACTCTTAAGCGAAGTATGGGAGAGACGTAGCCACAGCCTTTAAAAAAAAACCCGACAGCTAAAAAACTAAAAATAAAACAAGTGCCCGTCTAGAATTTTTAAAGTAATAACACAGTTACTTTAAAAGTAGGGATCCATTATTGAGAAGATTTGAGCCGGTCCAGATTTTTAAATAGTGACCCTTGCAAGAATAACAAGTCGATAGACATAAGAATCATCAAAATAGGTTCAGGCGTTTGGTTTTAAAGTGCCACAAAGGTTAAAACATATAGACATCGGCTGAGAAACACATTACCCGTCTTTGCGTCGCGCGTCGTGGAGTGGGGTAAAAATACTACTTAGTCAGATAAAACAAAAAACAAAATTCGAGTATTTGGATTTATTTATTCATCATCAGCCGAAAGACGTCCACTGCTGAACAAAGCCCCCCCCTTTTAAAAGGGGGTGGGGGTTGCCATAATCCCCACTCTTGGCAAGCGGCTTGGGGATCGCAGTATTGGTGGTGAAGTTACAGAAGACGCTGCTGCCCATCTTCTGAATTTTCCCTTAGTCGCCTCTTACGACATCCACGGGAGGAAAGGGGGTGGTCAATTCTAGGCCGGATACCACACGGCACCATTTATTTATTGGATTTCCAAATTGCACAGATATCGTTGCTAATACTTTTATTGTGTCAAGGTATCCTATCAAATCACTGGCTGCTATCAGATAAAAATATTTATGTAACTAATTATCTTTCGTTATCGAGTGTTAAACCTAATTGATTAGTATTTCAACTGTTTTACGAGGACCGTAAACATGCTTCGATGTATAATATTTCTTTTTTTTGTCGCCAAAGTTTTCTGTGATGAACGAATAGTTGATTTGGATATTGGGAGTGTGCTCGGAGAAAAGTATTGGGAAGGAGATTACTATGAGTTTTTTGGAATCCCTTATGCTACGGCGCCGAAAGGCAGAGATAGGTTTAAGGTAAGCAAAACATATGTCTTACATAATGATATCTATCACTGCGAATATTTTATTATATTTTATATTTATTTTTATTTTCCGCCATTATAATTTTTTTGATGTGCTAGAAATTTTATAGGCGAACATGGACCGTTTGGTTATAGACTTTAAGTCATGCATGCATTTTGACGACCTGATGTGTGCAGTGGCTAAGCAATTGGACTGCTGCGCTAAGGGTTGCGGGTTTGATTCCCGTATGGGACGAAATATTGTGTAAACCGCAGCTGTTTGTCAAGAGTCTGGGTGCTTCTGTATGTGATATGTCATGTTTGTGGAACGCATAAGTCAACGGTTTGCTTAAGTCAACGGTCAACCTTATCGTGCAGGACCTGTAAAATTACCTAATACAAGTGTTTAAGTAATGTTCTAATTGCATAATAAAAAAAATGTTGTCAGACATTACAGAACCTCCTATCGCTGACGTGATGTCAAAATATACGTAGCAAATGTTTTAGTAAACAATTTGAACCAATATTTTTATTCAAACAGTATTCGTATACATTTCAGGCCCCCTTACCGGTAACACCTTGGGAAGGCATAAAGGAATCCACCGCAAAAAACATAGCCTGTGAACAAGTTTATCTCACCGAAGATGACGACGATGAAATCATTTTAGACGGAGTTGAAGATTGTTTGATAATGAATATTCTTGTCCCTAAAATCGCGAGCGAAGAGAATCAAGTACCAGTCCTTGTGTATATACACAGTGGAGCTTACTCAGGAGGGACTGGAAATATGGCTAGATTTAATTACCTAGCCCGTCATGACGTCATAGTTGTAAGTTTCAACTACAGACTTGGAGCCATAGGATTCGCTTGCCTTGGTACTGAGGATATACCGGGTAACGCTGCTATGAAAGACCAGGTAGCAGCGCTAAAGTTCATTAAAAAGTACATTAGTAAGTTTGGAGGCGATCCTAATAAGATAACGCTCGCTGGATTCAGTGTAGGAGCAAGTATGGCTGAACTGTTAGTGCTTTCCAAAGCAGCAGGAGGTTTAATTGATAAACTAATCCTTGAAAGTGGATCAGCTTTGTCTCCTTTCGCAGTAAGCAGGGATCCTGTGGAAACTGCCAGAAATATAGCTATATCCATCGGCTTTAATAGCACGGGTACTATAGAAGATTTAAATGAATTCCTATTAAACGCATCTTCTAAAGACTTGGCTGTAAAGAGTAAGAACTTCTTCTTAACAAACAGCACTTTTGGCTTTGCTCCGTGCATTGAGAGTAAGGTTGGAAATTCTGATCCATTTATGACGGAATCTCCCTTGATTACTTTCCATAAAGGGGATTATAAGAAAGTTCCTGTATTGACTGGCTTCTCTAACATGGAGGGTATAAGTAGAACAGTACAAATAAGTAAATGGATTGACATGATGAATGACAACTTTGCCGACTTCTTGCCAGCAGATCTAGCCTTCAAAGATGATAAATCAAGAGATGCTTTTATAGCAGACATTAAGAAAAGCTACTTCAAAGATGATGAAATCACTTTCGATAATTTACAGGGATATATAGATTATTTCTCTGACTCGATGTTTAAATACGGGATAATGAAATCAGCAAAATTGCATTCTTTGAAATCGAAAAAGCCAATATATTTGTATGAATTCACGTACGTTGGGAACTTAAACTTCAAGCATTATTACATGGATAAGGTAAAGGGCGCTAGCCACAGGGATCAAACCGCTTACTTACTAGACTTTTACGAGCATACAACAAAATCTAAAGATATGGATACCAGAGACAGGTTGACCATTATGTGGACTGACTTCGTAAAATATGAGTAAGTACATTTTAACTTTTATTTTTCAAGTATATTATTTACAATACTTTTTGGATCTTTAGACTTTTTGATTCATTATGAGAGAGTACAATGATTGCTTAGACTTCATGTTTGTAATTATCTCTAATCTCCGGTTCCTCCTTGGTCTAGTGGTTGATAAGCGCGACTGCTGAGCATAAGGTCCTGGCCAAAGTGATATTGGGTTTTTCCATTGTGCAATTCTCATTAGCAGCACGGAGTCTGGATTTTTGCCCAGTTGATGGCAATAGGCTCGCCCCCTATTACATTGGGACTTAAAACATAACTGGTGAAATGTGGGTGTACAATTTGAGCAGTGTGCACCTCTCTCTGCCTACCTTTTTGGGGAAAACAGGGATGATTTGTAAAACCACAAATCTTGGGTTGCCATTAAAAATACCCTATTTAAAACCAATAACAATAATATTATTATCTCACGCTTAGCAGTCTCGTTTGAGTCCACAGAACCTACGAGGCTGATGACGATAAAAATATGAAGGACATAATTATATATGGGACATTGTAGTTTAATAACTTTATTTTTCCACAATTACAGGGACCCGACTGTATATGAGAACGTACTTATCGACTTGAAATGGCTGAAATACACAAAAGAAGAACCAAATTACATGGAAATAGGACACAAATTGAAAATGAAGAAAGATTTATTCGCAAAACGATACACATTTTGGGACAAGGTTTATGAGAAGTATTATTGGAATCCAAGTGCGGTAGAAGCGAAATTTGATAATAAAGAATAAAATCGTAGTTTAATTAAATAGTGTTGTTATTAATTATTCAGCAAAAGTATGATGTAAAGTAAAATCACACTAATATTATAAAAGCGAAATTTTGTAAGCCAAGTGTTTGTATGTTTGTTACTTCTTCACGCTCAAACCGCTGGACCATTTTTGAAATTAAAAAATATGGAGGAATACACGCGGATGAAGTCGCGGGCAACACCTAGTAAATAAAATATATCGGGTAACACCGCAGGGCGCAGCTAGTTAACCATTATTCTCTAGCACGTGTGTCCACAAAATGGAAAAGTTATTATAGACAGACAAAATAAAAAAGTTAGACAAACTGCACCGGAATTTTATTGGCTTATCAAAAGTAGACGATTTTTTCAGTTGCCTGTGATGTCTCTGATGTAGGTAGAGTGTAAATATTAGGTAGTGTCGCAGCATCAAGTTGATGGCAACAAAGATTTAAAACCGCCCAAAGAAATAAATGAACATGGTGTAGGTTCAGATTCATATGAGGTTACGGTTTTGATTCTTCCTTTCAGTTCGCATCTTCTTTATGAGTCAGCTGTTTTATCAGTCATAACAGAAGACAGATAATGCAATGTCTACAAAGGTGTTACCTGACAAATTGCACCTTTGGTGAACCAATACCATCCCCTAAAACCATACCTTTTCAAATCTTCATAAAATAAAAAATCATTCAAAAATATTTCCGAAATTCTAATATAAAAGGAGAATGATCACCATTTTTCATTGCTCGAATGTTTGGAAATTCCCCCTTCTGAATCCGTGAGGTTTTATAAAAAATCTAAACCTTATATTTTTTTACCAATATTAACCCCTGCGTAAGTGCCTCCAGTTTTACGTTTGGTCCAAGTTACGAACGACGATGAACAGCTCGAATAGAGCGGTAGGATTTTAAATAAACCATTATCAGTATGATTTTAAAATCTTTGCCTATCGTTAGAAATGTACGTTTTTTCGTGCATAGGCATAAGTACTTTTAATTCAATTTATTGATTGTCGTTGGTCGAAGTACTGGGATCAATTCCGAGCATTCCTGGGGTACATGCATTGCATGTATTTAAGGTTTTTCTTCTTCTTCAAATTTTTTTTCATCATCGTCTTCATCCGCTGGCTGACTTCACCCACTGCTGGTAATTCTTTTAAGCAGCACAAAATCTACAAAATTACATAACTAATGGAATGTAGGTGTACTACCTCTGCCTACGTGATGTTTAGTTATATTTATTATTAACTATCTTCAGTACAGTCAATTCAATATTTTAGTTGTACAAAACTTATTGTTAATTAATACAAATTCCTCGCTCCAATACAAATCTCAGTCATCAACAGCCGGAAGACGTTTACTGTTGAACAAAGGCCTCCCCCTTAGGACTTAGGAGGGGTTTGCAATAATCTCCACGTTTGGCGAGCGGCTTGGGGATCGCAGTATTGGTGGTGAAGTTACAGAAGACGCTGCTGCCCATCTTCTGGATTTTCCCTTAGTCACCTCTTACGACACCCATCGGAGGAAAGGAGGTGGTCAATTCTAGGCCGGATACCGCACGACACTTTTAGTACAAATTAAGTAGTCTGGTTGTTCTATCAACAACACAATCGCTACCGCTCATGCCTTGTATCGGAGACAGTGTGACTGACACCTTTAAACAGGAGGTTCCCCTCCCTTGTTGCAAATATTTGAACGATTCCAAATGATGCACGTGCTATTGAAATTTTTGCCTCAATTCCCAATGGGGTGCTTGAAAAAAAAATGCAGTTCATTTTCTATGAAATAGTCTGGTAAAGAAGTGTTGTGAAGGTACCATTGTAGTGTGAGTTGGATTAAAAAAGGGAAAATCTCATTTTTTATCAAACTCAACTGCCTAGAATTCGATTCCCGTGTTTTGTTCTCTTATAATAATATAATGATAATAACATAACATCACGCATATATTCCCCAGATGGGTAGGCAGAGTGTACATTAACACCCTCATTTTGCCAGTTACTTTAAAAGTCCCATTGTAATAGGGTAAAATGGGGTCAAATCTAGACTCCACAAATTGCGTGGTAGGTTATTCCAGTTCTACGCTAAAAAGTTGTAGTGTGATGTGCTACCCCTGTTAGGTACCACAATCAAGAATTTTTGTAAGAAAGTTGGACGTTGCATCAAAATGAAGCTATTTACGGATTACTAGCTTGATAGTAATATATTTTAAATCTGGTCCTTAGATCCCTGATTATAACCTTTACATCGTTCCCAAACGAAGTACCTAAATATGTAAAATCTCTATCAAATATACTCTATTGACTTTCTAAACATTAAATATCTTCTAACAACTGACAGACATTCCTAACTTCTGTTAACAAAAACTTCTGATCAAATCTTAACCATAAAACCAACAGCTAAACGTTCAAAATCCCTTGCATTCTACTATTTAAAAGTATATTTATGTTACGCTCCGTGGCACAGGTGACGCAGAGATAAGTAACGTCAATTTATAAGCGTCAAAGTCACAAGTCTTGGGGGAATGTTTTGATACTTGTGTTGTATGGATGCTGTCAAAGTTATTGTGAAATAATGATAAGTTTTCTTCCTCAAGGTATTATTAGAGTTTAGGCACGGAGGTGTAGTTATTGATTGGGTGGTATATAGACCGACACGAAAAGAACTTGTGAGCGAATCTCTTTAATGGTTAAATCAAGTCCGCTCTGGTTGATTTTTTTAATGCATGAGTTGTTCTTAGTTATTCCTACTATTCTGACGTTACGTAGAGATAAAAAAAAATAACATTGTCTTCATAATATTATTTAAAAATTCATGTATTAAATATCCACAATACTGTAGAAGGTAAAAGGGTTTTCATTTGATTATAATTTGCCTCGTTGGTCTAGTAGTTGTTAAGCGCGACAGCTCGATTCCCAGGTCGGGCAAAGTGTTATTGGGTTTTTCATTAGGTAATTCTCAGTGGCAGCACTGAATCTGGATTTGTGCGTGGTTGATGGCAATAGGCTCGCCTCCTATTATATTAGTACGTACATAGCTGTTCGGGGCACACAAGCGTGATGTTATGTTACGAATTATTTGACACTTTTTTTTAAATGGCCTGTTCTGTGTCCCACTGCTGGGCTGCCTTCCCATTAGGAGGATTCCTCCAAGGTAGAATGTGTCTTCACGAAATCCCATCAATTTCTCGTACCTATTGATGGTACCTCAAGTGAGCCTTGTGGTATGTATCTATATCTATCTCGTTGCTTAATCAAGTACAAGGACGTTGCTTGGCTCGATCGGTCTGCGGAATCCTGTCATCCGTGCGTCCAATCTTGACGTACTTTCTTATCATACAGGATGTTTCTTATTTGGTTTAGAGTATAACACCTATTTTTCAGGTTTCTTGCCTTCCAATTATTTTAAGCAAATAAACGATTTTTATTATTTCTGTTTTTGTGAAAAACTATTTGTAGTAGGTAATATTATGTTGTTATTCGTTTATGTTTTGTAGAAATACCGTTCAGCTGTATAATGCGATAACACGTATTTGAATTTTGTACACTTTAAGTATTCAAAAGAACGGTAATTCGGATTGTATTTTTATCTAATGGAAATCCGTGGTCTCTGCCTACCCCTCGTGGAAATAGGCTTGACTTTATGAATGTATGTATGTATCTTTAGATGAAACACAATACATAAATAGTGGGCACCGGTAGCCGAGTGGTATGACCGTTGGACTGCCAAGTCAAAGGTCGCAAGTTCAAACCCCGGCACGCACCAATGTCCTTTCGAATTCATGTGCGAATTATAAATAAGTAAACAGTTGTTAAAAACGGTGAAGGAAAACATCGTGAGGTAACCGCCAATAATCCCTAAATATGTCGTTAATGGTGTGTTGCACATATTTTGCCAGACGGATACATCCCACAGAGACAGGCCCTTTGACATTTCAGCCAAGTGACAATTTACTTTTTAAAAATTTGTTACAAATTTGAAACAGTACATAAAACTGAAATGAAACCTGTCACAAACATAGAAATATGAAGAATAACCGCGCCCTGCACCGCACAGAATGACGTCTGGCCGCAGTCGGAGTGCGCCATGACATGCCATCTGGTGATAACAATACTGTGGTACTAACTGTTACCACCAGATGTCATAGCGTACAGTACAGCCCCCTTCCCACGAACTCTTAAAGCAGGATAGTTTACGTTGTGGAAGCGAGACACCGCATTACACTGCACGTAGCGGTGTCTCGCTTCCATATCTTAAACTGTCCTGCTTTAAGAGTTTATGGTAAGGAGGCAGGTGGATGATCGTTTGTGCTGAGGAGCTTTTGCGCTGTGTTTTCTTCCCCGCACTAGGAAGCGATAAAGGCCGTTTGGGAGCTGTCTTAAGTCACACTAATATTATAAATGTGATCCTTTATACTTAATATCAAATTGAATAAGGTCAGTCGGTTTAATAAAGTCGCATAAAATATTGAACCATCCTGTACCTAAAATCTTGCTATTGCATTCCAGAAACGAACCGCTATGCAAACTCGATTCAGACGCGTTCCACCGCCGACAGCGACAGCCGTCCATATCGGAGTACGACAGACAGACAAATTACTCAATACTCAATTATTGAAAAGTTAGTCTTGGGCCTACTGTTTACCAGAACCGAGATATCCATATCCGATTATCCATACTAATATTATAAATGGGAAAGTAACTCTGTCTGTCTGTCTGTTACACCTTCACGACTAAACCGCTGGACGGATTTTGATGAAATTTGGCATGTAGAGAATTTAAGACCCGAGAAAGGACATAGGCTACTTTTTTTAATTCAACTCTTTTAGGCTTTTAAATAGGGGTTAACGGGTACGAAGCCACGGGCAAAAACTAAATATAGGTATATATATAACAACAATCTAAATTAACGCGAGCCAAGCTGCGGGGAAAAGCTATATATAGGTATATACATAATACTAACAAACAATCTGAATCAAAACTGTAATTTTAATATAACTTAAATTTTAGGTAGGTATAGTTCATTGCGGCGATCTAAGTGCCTTTGTTCAACAGTGGACGTCTTCCAGATGATGATAGTCTGCATCATAAGTAGCTGAACATTTTTGTTTTAACATAACAGTAATTATAGAACATCTTCTTACCTGTATAGTAAAAAGTCTTAAATATTCAAAAATCATCATTTGGACGTTTCTAAAATTTGAAATAATAACTAAAATTTTTGTTGCTTTCTTTCAATTATGTGACTTAAGGTTTCTTAACATGTCCAGCTACTTTTGATGCTGACTGTACTTGGAAAAGATGGCGCCAATCCCTAAAAACACAAGTTTCCAAAAAAATCTGATACCAATAAGTCACGTTTTATCTTTCGGAAGTTCTTTTAAAACCTCATCACTGGCCATAAATCTTATTTTGGAAAAAAAATCGTTTGTCCACACCCCTGAGTTTCATCCCCCGAGTCAGTGCGGATGACTGTGCAATTATTAGTATCACCACAGCATAGCGGCTGTGCTACCGGAAAATTTCTATTTTAAGCTATAAATCAGTTTTTCATTTATTAAAACAGCTCCGGCACCTTCGATGGAATCGCCCCTCAAGACATTGGTTGGTTCTTATTGGGGCTAGAGAATACCGTCTCCGTCTTCTGTCCCTTATGGTACTGGAGAACATAAAGTTTTCTTGCGTCTTGTTGAGAATTTACTTTGTCTTGTCTTATGTCTTTGACATCCTTTTTCTCTATCATGGTAAATTTTGACTAATTAAGCTTTAGCAGAAATTATTGTAAGAACTGTGTGCGCTAGCTACTGGTGCACTTTCAATTTCTCCGCACCCAGAAATCAGGAGAAAAACTACCATTTAAATGTTTTCTCTAAGGCACGACTGAAGGGAATTGATACGTGAAGCATCGTCATCATCCATCCAAGACAGTACCACAGTTGCCTGCCTAATAACGAAATAACAATGACATTAATCCTATAAAGGCGAATTTAATTGAGTGTTTGTATGTTTGTTACCTCTTCACATTCAAACAGCTGGACCAATTTTAATAAAATGTACACCTTGGATTGTTATATAGGCTACTTTTTATCCCGAAAAATGAAGCGCTGACACCGCGGGGCGCGCATTTAGTACATAAATAATTATGTAAATGCATATTCTAAGAAAAATATTTTAATTTTATTTCAGCAATGGCCGACCCACTGCGGGCCTTCCTTTCTTCCTCCATTCGTCCTGGTTGTGACCAAATGCATTTATATTTATTAAATTCAGCCTTACCTGCATTTCCAAATGTCTGAACCACCAGGAAAATTTACAATTGCTAACATGATTGAAGCAAAAAAAAGGTAGAGATAATCTGTAAGTAGCGACAGCATTGCAAGTCTAAGCGAAGCAAACCTTCCGCTGTGCAGGGGCGTGTTGTATTCTTTTTAATCTGCTAACCCCGTGTAATCTACGACGAGCGACACCGAGGGTAAACATTGTTTAATGTTGTCTAACGAATACTATTACAGATAAGAATTAAGGAGTTTAGTAATGGCGATTTTTAAATGAAACCTTTTTGATGTTGAAATTTCTTGCAAAATGTGTTGAAATTTAAATTAGATTGGAGATTTAATTTAATTTTGAGCTAGAAACTGCCTCTTTGGTCTAGTGGTCGGTGAGCGCAACTGCTCAGCATGAGGTCCTGGGTTCGAATCCCGGAATGGGCAGTGTTATTGGGTTTTTTTATTTGTTTATTCTTAGAAGCAGCACGGAGTCAGCAGTTGTTCTTGGTTTATGGCAATAAGCTCGCCCCCTTATACATTGGGACCTATAACTTTACTGGCATCACCTCTGCATACCCCTTTCGGGAAAACAGGCGTGATTTTATGTTATACAGAAGTACTAGATAGAGATGAAAGGTTTTAAGGTAGTTTGTCATTAAATACTCGTACATACAATAACGCCAATATCCCAGAGAGGTAGGCAGAGATCACAATGAAATTAACCACTTTTCTCTAGTTTGTTCGCATTACATATACCTGTGCAGCTAATTAAAAGGCGTTCATTGTCAATGGATTTTAGACCTTAATGTATCCTACACTAACACCGATCCAATTACTAATCTACTTGACAAGATTATCATAACAATAGAGTTCAAAATTAAATAATGCTTACTCCACAATAGGGTTTCGATTGAGGGTCCAATACCACTCGAAAACCTTTCAATTACGAGACTGTCAGATACACAAAGATGAGTATTGGGTACCCAACCTTTTTTCCTGATTGTCACCCATCGCATTATTACCTATAATTGTTTATCTATTGATTTTATTATGTTTTGGCGTACTCTGAATGTTGGATACCTCTTTTGGAAATAACCGATCTTATATATTCTATTGTTTATTTCTGATAGTCTTCATTAGATTGTACCAGATTCGAATGGGACCATCTTAGAGAAAGGTACAAACAAAAGTAAAAAATCAGCGTTACTGTAACTAATTAATACTTTACAGTATCTTAAACTATAATTACACATAACATAAACATAACATCACGCCTGTAGCCTGTATTCCCCGAAGGGGTAGGCAGAGGTGAACATATAGTGCACCCACATTTCGCCAGTTATGTTGTAAGTCCCAATGTAATAGGGGGCGAGCCTATTGCCATCAACCGGGCACAATTCCAGACTCCGTGCTGCTACTGAGAATTACCTAATGGAAAACTCAGTAACACTTTGCCCGACCCGGGATTTGAACCCAGGACCTCTTGCTCAGCATTCGCGCTTAGCGACCACTAGACCAACGAGGCAGTCAGGCAGCAAACTATAATTAATGTTTATAAAAGTGGAAGTTACTTAAAATTCCTAATTGTATGTTTATTGTCATAACTGTGATTTTTTTGAAGAACACGCTTCGCAAAACAGTCAATAATTGTTATAATAGGCGAAGAATTGAAACTGAAATATAAAAAAATACACAGTCAAATGAGTAGACAAGACAATTAGCTAATAATGAAAAAACTTCTGCAGAGTATAAAAAAAATGGAATCGACTGTGTGAATTTTCATATGAATATTTTGTCAGTACGTTCTTGTAATCATAATATTGTAAAAGGCACACATGGGAAATTCGTTCTCATTTAATTGTTTCACTGTCCCCAGTAATTATCAGAACAACCTTGTGACTCACTAATTAAATTCCTATTAATTAATTCTTAAGAGGTAAAGGCGTATTTATTAAATATTATTATATTAGACTGTATTCTACGAAGGTGTAGACAGAGGTGTGTGATTGGACTTCAAGAATTTAAAAGACAGTATCAGTCATATAAATTATTACGAGATAAGGAGATGTGCCAATTACCATTTATCAAGGCTAACAATTAATTAATTAAAGTTGGTAATTTATATTTCGCTATAAATAGATAATAAATCATCATCATCAGCAGTAAGGCGTCCACTGTTGAACGAAGGCCTCCTCCTTTTAGAAGGGGGGTGTTGCCATAATCCCCACGCTTGGCAAGCGGCTTGGGGATCGCAGTGTTGGTGGTCAAGTTACAGAAGACGCTGCTGCCCATCTTCTGGGTTTTCCCTTAGTCGCCTCTTACGACACCCACGGGAGGAAAGGGGGTGGTCAATTCCGGCCGGCCTAGGCCGGATACCACACGGCACTAATAGATAGATAATAAATGGTTAAGTAGAATTATATCTAATGATGCACAGTATGGTTGTTTAGCATTATATTCTATTAATCTAAATAATAGTTAAAATATATTTTTAGATTAGTATAAAAGTCACATCTTAAACCTTTCCAGCCTCCTAGACAGGTGGGAAAACGCTTGACGAATAGAAATCGAATAGAATGATAAATGTATGGGGATGATAATGTTTCGACTATGTTATCGATGACATAATGTCAAACCTACATTTATATCATTCTAATCGATTTCTATTCGTCAAACGTTTTGCCACTTGTCTAGGGGGGCAGATAAGCTTAATATTTTTAATGGCGAAGGTCGCGGGTTCGAACTCCGCTCGTGTCAATAATTATTTTAAATTTTCTTTATGATTGTATTTGTGCTTATCTTGGGCAACATGCTTAGATATTGAAATCTTGCTATTTTATATAAAATATCTTCACTATTTAATTTTATTTATTTACATAAGCTATTTCCACCCCTGTTATTACTTGTCAAGGCCTCTTAGTAAAACATTTAATTTAATATTTCGCAGAAATAATTTTTGATAGGATACTGATTATAAGCGTCGACGTCTCCTCACTTGGATTTGATTTAATTAAAATGGTGAAGAGTTCGCTGTATGACGGTAATTTATTGTGATTTTCTTACATGCTACAGTGCTACGTTGCTACGAGGCTACGCCGTACTAGTAGTTCTTAATTCTCAACGCGAATATGCATCAGCCGAATCGCTTTTTTTTTTTGTGGAGAATTTTTATATTTGGATGTAAAACAAAATATAAATACTATTACTTTCTACACCTAACGTAGTTATATTAAGTCGGGGGTTTCTTAAAAGAAAATTAATCCTTTTTCTACTCAAACGTGTATATCTCTCGCGGGTATTTTCAACATTTTAAATTTTATTTTTATCAATCCTGCTTTTCTGATAATAGTTCAATTTTTAATCTTTTACGACTTTATTAAACGAAAAATTATATAAGACGAAGGGATCCCTTTAATTTCCCCAAAACCCAAACAAACAGTTTCCTTCAATTTATTAAAAACATACTCAATATGCGCCAGAGTTTTGCATAAACGGATAACCGTCAGGTTTCAATAAAAAGTCGCTGTGTCGCACCGTGTGAATATTCATTAGTTATCGAATGCCCGGTGGAGGGATACTCGCGGTAAGGACGGTGAAATAGATACGTGGGTCAGAATGTTTTGGTTTTGTATGCCTATTGTTATTCTAGAGGTCGTAAAATGTGACTGCTGAACATGAGATCTTGGGTTCGTTATACAGGTCTGGCAATGGCATTGTTAGGTAATTATCAGTAGCATAGAGAGTAGAGCGATAAGGTTAAGTACGCCCTATAACATGGGGCCTAAAGCATAATTGGTGAAATGCGGACATACCGTACGCTCTCTCTTTAAAGATTACAGCTGTGATAATTAAATTAAACACACAACATAACATCACACATCGAAAAGGTTTGCAGAGGTAAATTACACCCACATATCGCCAGTAATGTTATAGGTCCCAATGCAACAACGATATGATATTGTAATTAATAAAGGACCTAATTTAAAGAACTTTTCGCAGGTCGCAGGTTCAAGTCCTGCTCGTGTTCATCATTTTTAAAATTTGCTTAATCAATTAGGAACTTCTATAGAGTCAACATAACATCACGCCTGCATTCTCCGAAGGGGTAGGCAGAGGTGAAATATAATAGGTATACCAACATTTCCCAAGTTATGTTATAGGCCCCAATGTAATATGAGGCGAGGCTATTGACATCAACTAAGCATAAGACCAGACTCCGTGCTGCTACTGAGAATTACTTAATGGAAAATCCCAATAATACTTTACCTTTCCCGGGTCAACAGGGGTTAAATACTCTGTCCTTACTGAGAAACATCACAAAGTTTCGTAGCAGATGTCAGGCGCGTCTAGACGATCGCACTGCACCAACTCCGGGGACTTTTATTTTATTTTGACTTCACACTATTTCCTCCCCTCGCTAGGAACCCTTGTTGGGATGAATTAAAGAAAAATACTGGCGTCAGATGGTTATTGTTGTGTGTCGAAATAGGAGTACTTTACTTTTTTAAGGTAGATGAAACTCTTCGCAATTTTATTATGGGCTGATTTTTCCATCGTCAGATTTTTTTAAATCGAAGTTTAAATTTGTCATTTAATGTTTATCAAAACGTCAAATTTATTCTACTATTTACTATTTGTACACCAGAAATGGTAGAATATATGTAACTATACAAATTATATACACCTAAATTGTACTATATTCTGATAAATAAATTATTTCTTTCTTTACTGAAAATTATTTGTTGATAATAAATAAGCCCTAAGAACGTTACTACGAAAATACGACGAGACAGCCTATTTTTTTTTTGTATTTATATGAGTTCACTCGGTAGATTAAGGTTACTGTAATTTCACCTAAATATCGACAAGCAACAATACAATATTTGACGACCTGATTGGCGCAGTGGATAAGCGATTAGACTGCTGCGCTAAGGGTTGCGGGTTCGATTCCCGCACGGGGCGGCAAAAATTTGTGCGATCCACATTTGATTGTCCCGAGTCTGGGTGTTTATGTATGTGATATTTCATGTTTGTGAAACGCACCCACGATACAGGAGAAATTCCTAGTGTGGGGCGACGTTTAAAAAAAAAAAAATTATTAGTTACATCAAAGTAACAAAGTAAACTGACTGTAATCTCGAACTGCTCTTAACAATTTCATCCAAAAACCCATTATCACTACCCAGGCACCAGTCTACCTAAAATCCAGTCCAAGAACACACCAAAAATGAATTAAAAAATACCCCAGTGTCAAAGCCATGTCAGAGGCCTACAGGCGGTTTAAACTCTGACACCAGGTTGTTCATCAACCACACAATAAGAAGAAGAAGATTAAAAAATACCTAAAAAGCAAATACAGAAAAAGCCTCAATTTTACCCGAGCTTTGCTAAAATACCCATTACTTACCCAGTATTTTTTTTACATTTTACTCTATTCATCTAATTTTAATTCGCCTACTCATTTTATGCCCTTCGATCAACACACACTACCAATTCATTAACGTGAATACAACATTAAGATTACAATTAACCATTATAATCAGAAACGTTAATCTCAATTAAAACCCACACACATCAAGTTAAACAGTTTTAAGCACACGCTATGCACGTCAAAGACTGAGTGCAGTAGACACTTGAAAAAAATATGTTTTCACGAGAAAAACTCTAGGCGGTACAATCAGCAAAATAAATAGCTTAGCAATTTTAGAAACTTAATTTTAAAAATACATTAGTTTTAAGATAAAAAATCATTTATTCCAAATATACTAATTATATTTATTACACGACAGCTGGCATGTCATAAGATGGACCAAAAAGTAAAAGAACATTGACATGGCAGTCGTGTTTTTTATTATATTTTTTATCGATAAGTTTAATATAATTTCGAACATAGAATTGTGTGTAGAAGCAACACAGCAAGTCATTGTATTAATTAACGTTTTAGTACTTTTTGAACGTCGAATTACATCAAGACAGCCCCCAAACGCCCGCCGGTCGTTGAAATACCTAAGGTTCCGAATGGAGAAGTAGATTTCTGTTTTCTTTTCAAAATTTTATTTTATAAGGACCTTTGTCAAACAGGACTATATGCGCGATTGGTTGCTTTCTTCCATGCTCACCTCCACGTCAAAATTCTCAATTCTGAGACACTGTTTTTTTTCTGAAATGAAATATGTTTATGGGTAATAGTGTAAGCAGTAGCCAAGTTCAATAATTTAAAAGAACTTCGCTGTTTTAAATAGTGGTGAGTATTATATTATACAGATGTTCTATCTCACGAAGTCCGTTTGACTCTCGCTGTAGTTGTAACGTGTGCTGATAAGCGCCGGCACACCCGAGAGACTTTTCAACGGTGTGTAAAGCCATGTCAGATAGACAGGTGGTTTAAACTCTGCCACCAGATTGTTCATCAATACGATTAAAGAAGGTTAAATTATTAGTTTGTCAGCTTTTTGTTGACTGTACCTTAATGAAAAGTAGTATTTAAGGGCATCAAAGGTTCTCCTGACTTCGTGATGTGTTTATAACTACTTTAGAGCTTAAATGAATGCTGTTTTTCATTTTAAGGAATGAAAATATCAGCTGCTTTATGTGTAGTCATCTAGTTGCTTGAAGAGCGCTGTAAAAGGTTTCTGTCTAGCCTTAGGAATGCGATAGCGCGATGAAAGAGACATGTTTCTTTAATGCTTCTGACTTAAAGTGGTGGACTGCTTCTTTGGTCTAGCGCGACTGCTGCGGTGAGGTCCTGCCTCCCTAGACAAGTGGCAAAACTCTTGACGAATAGAAATCGAATAGAATGAATAATGTACGAGGATGACATAATGTTTCGACTATAATATCGATGACATTATGTCATCCCTATACATTTATCATTCTATACGATTTGCTATTTGTCAAGATTTTTGCCACATGTCTAGGGGAGCTGAGTTTGAATCTTAGGTCAGGCAGTGTAATTAGTTGTCTCCATTAGGTATTATACACCTCTGACTAGTGACTACCCTTTCGGGTGATTTTATAGGTGTATAATACAACCACATTTCATCATAATCATCTGCATTAGGGGCCCTAAACAAGTGAATTGAATAGTTATCGGTTACATAGAAACATCAAGACTGTCATCTCCATACATTCATCATTCTTTTCGCCTTATATTCGGTTAGTGTTTTTCCATTTATATCAATCTGCTTAGAGCCTACACTTTTAAAATTTAGTTACGTCTGTTCCCCGTAGGGAAAAACAGAAGTCCATAAACCTATTCATTTAAAAAGCAGCGGTGACACGTGATAGCAAAAATGTGCAATTATTATAATCCTCGATTTCCATACGGATCGTATTAAGCTCTGTCATACATATTTATTGATAATTTTTGAGTACTAAAGGTCACAATATGGAATTTAAATATTCATTACTTATTAAAGATTTCAAAATGAAACTCATTTCATTATTACCAGGCAGATTTGCTGGCATCGCAATTAAAGCTTTACGTGTAAATCACCCTTTGTGGTATTTATTACGAGTGCATTTTAATATTCGTTTTATTAAAATAGCTGTATTTTGTGTATGAAACTCTATCATTAGTAGGTGATCTCTAGACTTTATGCCTTTGTCAGGTGTATAGTACCTATACCTAAGTTTCCGCCAATTGTGTTTTGGAATCTATTTTACAAACTAAAAACTGTAAATGTGAGCATAGTGTAGGATTTTCTTTTTTTTCTTTATTAATTTCCTTTAATCTAGTCTGGTAGTTTGAGTATTTTATGTGGCCTACGCATATGTCCTTCAGATGGTACAAGACGGGGCGTCTGTCAGGACAGGTCGACTCAAACTCGCTGTGGGTTTTTCGTCAAAAGACCATATCTCAGACGACCTACTCTGTTTTCACATAATTGTACTTGTCTGGACTTTAAAAGAGACCTTGACCCCTTAAATTTGTTTCACCATTTCATCTCAGAGGTAGTCAATTTGGAAATGCCGATGCCATCTAGTCTTTAAAAAAGAATGACGTGTAAAAGTGTTTTCTGCAAACCTATTTGAAAAAAAAATCATTTATCATTTTATCGTTCAGAGGGCGAACATACGAGTAAACTTACTTTTCCTAAAAAATCCGTTATGTATTTCTTTTTTCACAGGACTTTATGCTTAGCAGCCGTACTCACGACCCATAAACAAAAGTAACGGTCCCAGTAAGGATTTAAAATCACAAATAAGCTTCCTTCCCTTGATCATGGGGTCAAGTGGATTCATCATTCTCCTTTATATATAGATAGGTAATTAAATAAGCCAGCACTGAGTAACGTACTCGCATGTCTCATCCGTAGTGTGTTCATTATTAATTTGCATCGCTCCCGAGCTCCGAGCAATTTATTGAACATCTGCGATTTGCGACATCTGACGCCGGTATATCACTGAGCAGTCTATTTTAATTATGTATACAAAACTGCTCTGTTGTTTCCAAAAAAGACAACAAGTTTTTGCCTAAGCTTTTATAATTGTATGTTACCAATCATTACTCAAAGATATTCAATTGTGCACATTTATTTTGATGAATGGCTATAGGAGCTTACGACGATTTATATACATACATAATTATGACGATATGACAGCTCATAAAATAGTGGATGAAGTCAAAGAACCTGGTTGAAAATGGTTCAATGCATGGAGACTGATGCAGAAGGAGAGGCCTTTTCTCAGCAAAAGGTAACTACAACAGTTTGGCTGTGGAAGACATTGATGATGGTGTCATAGGATAGCGAGGAAAGTATTGCTGGCACAAAATTTATGAATTACAAAAATCATCTTTCCTAAACTATATTTTCTTCTTAATCTCAAGAAATCCAAAATACGGTACGGGTAGAGTGAATTACAAGAGTAAAGCTTGTCAACGTCAAAACAATTATTCCCAAATAAACGTCCCATTTCGATCAACTAACGATTGGACTCCTCTCGTACCGACAGATTGTTCATAAATATTCATAAGACGCAGCAGTCGCCTGAAGCTATTAATTGAACATCGATCTGCAGATCTCTCTAGAATCTAGAATGTTCGAGAACGATTGTTTTGATGACATTATCTCAACAAGATTTAGGTCTTCAGAGAGTGGCTGGAAATCTTCGCTAAATCTGATTATGCCTGGAACAGCAATAACTTAACCATTTTCGGCTATAGCTCCTATATTTTGTTAAATTCAATTTCCAGGCAATCCTATTTAGTGTTCTTGGGTATAATCAACAGTACAGGCATGACGGTGGAAGCAAGTACTACATCCAGATACGTATACTTGTTTAAAACATAATCGTTAGTGGATTTAATACCTGCATTTGCCAAATTTCTACAGCAGACGCTAAATGTGGTAGAAACATTTACTGTCTTATAAAGTCATAACAATATCAAAAACATGATTTCTTACGTCCATCCCAATTAACAGTATTATCAAAGATACAAAATTAAAACAAATCTAATTAACCCCATATCAACCCAAAAGCAAGTCAACCCAAGAAATGAGTTCCATTTTTATCCAAAAACATTTCACCGTGATACGCAATATTTCATAACGTCCTTTCTAAACGTCAAAATGTTCAGGTTGACCCGTATAAATCACCGCCCAGCAAGTCACTCGTTCAGCTTTTGGCATCGTTATTCGAGTATATGTAATGTTGGCCGGAAAAAAGTACACAGTCGATTGTTTTTAGACAGTGGGTGTAAGACCCATGTTGGCTATGATAAAAAATTAAATGGCATTTGATATGTCTTTTGCAATTATTTAGTTGACTGCATGAAAAATCTTTGTATAATGACTGCCATAGAACATTACATTATTTTGTGATGTTTTAAAATAATATCTGATTTCCTCTATGTTCAAGAAATAAAAGAGACTGCGATAAAATAAGAAAATTCTTGAGTTTATTTTTAAATTTATTTCAACTGTGAAGAACAAAAAGTTTAGCTACAAGCTATCATAACACTTGTGGTATCGCAATTCTCTAAGATTACTATTGTAAAAATTGAGCTGACCACTTTTATTTGGCCTGCAGTCCACCAATTCATTGGACTTGCTGACGTGGAAGGGTCAGTGTATTATGTTAAGCACCCTTTTAAAATGCAAAGTAATATTATTATGGCACGTTTATTACTGTTTAGCGATTCTTATTAACTAACTTCCAGGAATAAAGGGTAGTTGACACCATTTAATCATTAATTCCTAGACACTAGTTCTCTAAATTGCTTTTTGGCCCTGAAAACCCGATACATTTTCAATTAACTGTAAATTTTTTAAAGCGATTTTGATTTGCTGTGAAATGAATAAACAGTGAGTCGTTTAAGTTGGCAAATTAGTAACTATTTCCATACAAAATCTATGGAGGAATAGCGTTTTGACAGCTCATAAAAAGTATGTCTATTGATTGATCGTGTCAACTACCCAAATATAATGCTTGCCTGTTTGAACTTTCGGTTTTGACACCTTACCTTAGCCTTGTGCTAGAAAACGATTATACGAACTAAAGTAAGTAATTGGAAGTAGTAAATAATAGGAAGAATGTAACATAAAAAATAATATCGTAGTAATATTGTCATTGGTTTTGGCCGCAAAAGTGACAGCCACGGGAGACGTTTGCTTCATTTTCAATTTAGTTATCAACAGTACCTACTGTTTTTCATAACCCTATGCAAGCCTACGCATTTTCCTTTGTACAATGGATGAATGGATCAAGCAAAGCGTTTTTGGCAGGTTTTGTTAGGATATTATAGCCCATAGTTTTAATTGTACCCTATAAATGTCAATAGACTACTCGCATTACTAAGAACTAATATTAGAAATGCAGTCTGGCGCCAAAAATGTGCTTCATTACTTGGCAGGTTGCGTGGAAGAAGCCACGGACTCCTGAGCACCTTTGCTGAAAAACACGACTGCCCTTTAGGGTGGTAACTCACCCAAAAGACCAGGTCATTGTTAAGTATAGAGCATTAGTTGTTGTTTTTTATCTTTGCTATGTTTTATGTATTTCCTTTGTATGCTTATTGTGATGGATCTCAGTAATCCGAATAAAGAATTTGATTATAATTTCCTTTATTAATATTGTCTTTAACGTTTGGGAAATGATAAATAAAAGAGGACTCTAATACGTGTTGTGATTTTCTGCTGATATTTTCGTCGTAAAAAACTAAAATTTAGAAGACCTTTTACGAGCAAAATATCTTTAATTCACATCAACACTTCGCCTACTGTTTTATATAGCCAATTCGTATTCTATGTATTTTATAGAGCTTTTTAAATGGTCGTAAAAATAAGCAGTAAACATGTACTTGCTATGAAACGACTGTTTAAGGTGTTGCTACACTGTTAGAGAAAATTTATAGCTTTTGGTCCTTCTAGCCGTGGATCCTTACTAATGTTTTAAATTGATAATGTCCTTGTGCGGACATTAGCAATTTGTTTCATAATAACAATTTAATTGGTACTATACTATAGTTTTTAGCCCTAATATTGCAGCAGTTAGCAATATGGTGTAGTTATTTAACCCGCAGATAGCTTAAATTTATCAGCTAATGCTTAAAACACCTGGACAACAGATGCTCAAGATAGAGAGGATTGGCAGAGCAAAAGGAAGGCCCCAGCCCACCCCAGGCCCAGCTGTGGGTGATACCGGGCTGGAATGATCATGATGATGCTGGGAATGTTTATCAATGCAGTGCGATATTCGAATTCTAAGTCATTTATCATCATCATCATCAGCCCAAAGACGTCCACTGCTGGACAAAGGCCTCCCCCTTAGAACGCCAAAGTTATTGAGTTGCTGAAATATAAATAATAATTTGTGCCGAGTGGTATCCAGCCTAGAATAGACTACCCCCTTTCCTCTCGTGCGTGGCGTAAGAGGAGACTAAGGGAAAATCCAGAAGATGGGCAGCAGTGTCTTCTGTAACTTCACATAAATACTGCGATCTCCAAGCCGCTTGCCAAGCTTGGGGATAATGACACCCAAATAATGGGGAGCCCTTTGTTCAATAGTGGACGTCTTTTGGCTGATGATGATGAAATAATAATTTAAATAATACAAAATAATAGCTTTTATGATTATAATATTATAATTATATAATATTGTCTGATGTAAAAAATATTGTCTCTACTTTATTGCCTGGTAATTTGCTGCTTTATCACTGACACTGGAAGGCAATGCTAAGAACATTAAAATGTTATAGTCTAGCATTTAATTTGTCACGATAAGTGGAGGGAGCAATGCTTGTTGGCCCTTGATTTCAAATTTTATTTAACGTCAAAACAAAATGGAATCGTTATTAGAATTACCGTTCTATAATTTTCATTTAAATTTAAAGATAGTTAAAATGTTAGCATAAATACATTAAAAAGGGTATTTCTTCTACTACCATCACTCGTCTCCACAGCTCTCTACTTGCGGATCAGTTTAGTCGCTTATAAAAGTGCTAATTCCACTTATCCCTCTAAATTACTAATTCAAAATAGATGTTATTTTGTAAAACGGTCCTTATCTAATCTCTCCATTACAAAGGGCTAACACAAAAACTTAATTAGCGATCCAACTCAGGTGGTGCGCATAATGTGACCCAAGTTAAAAGATTACGAATTATCCTGTTTTAACTAACAAAACTTTATAAGCGGTGCAAGAAAAGAGCCTCAACGAGTGACGATACTCCGGCGACTGGACGGTCAACCTCGCTACCATCCTTGTTGACTGACCAATCTCTACACCACGGCATGACCTATTCCATGTGGCAATTGGTTCAATACGCAGAAGTAGACTTGGTTAAATTATATTTGTGCCAGGTAATAATTAATATTGTTATGTACGGAGATAAGTGAAACTACAGACAGCTAATAGCACACTGGTTTATTTGAGTAAGAATGGTGGGACGCAGCCCACACACACACACACATGCAAATAGTCTATTACACCTATACAACATCGTAATATAACATGAGATGGCCTGATTAGAAGAGGTTTTTCAATTATTAGACAGCTGTGGTAGATCAGGGGTTTGATTCCTACACATGTAATATTCTCATTGAAACTGGGTGGGTCCTTAACTGAATTAGGATGCTGGAGAGTTGAATGATGAAATAGTTGGAATGCTTAAAGTAAGAAGGATGTGAGATAAGGAATGAGTATGAAACAGTTATCGTTAACAATATGACAGCCAAATATTAACCATCGCAAGTTGACTAAAAATAGGACCAGAAGAAGAAGAAAACAAAACATTTCAAATAATCAGTCATAATTATTAATAAGTTACCAAGTTTGTAACTTAACTGGAGTACCAACTTGACACGCTACCAGACTTGACAGGGGTCCGAACGAATCGACACATTTTGACAGGTGAGCGGACACATGTCAAGGCGAAAGAGGGACAAGCATTTGACAGCGTAATCTAAACGGATTGAGTGTAACTCCGTTTATTTTTAGATTATGGCAAGCTTGAATTTAACTTAATGTTGATTGGCTTTGGTATAGAAGACAATTATATTAATGAGAGTACAATGATATGATTACTAAAATGGTTTTGCTTGACTGAAATTTTCGTTTCATTGCACTGTAAAAAACTAAATGACCGAAATAAGTACGACGTAAATACATGATTTAGTATTCATTGAGACTAAATCTGTTTTGTTTTTTACCAGTACCCAAACATAATGTATAGCATAATATCGTGGAGTATATGTAATACAATGTCCCGTAGAGTGTCGGGCCAGAATTATGGCAACCCCCACCCCTTTAAGGGGTAGGCCTTTGTGCAACAGTGGACGTCTTCCGGCCGATGATAATGATGATGTAATGCCACAAATGTACACACCCTGGGAGTAACAACAAACGATTAGGTGACTAATTTTGCATACCTCGCATAAATTGCGTCACGCTCGAACCCGATGCACATGTCCAGGCATTGTTCACAGCAGATACGTATGAACACAGATGTATACATAATCCTCAATCACCAAGCTGTTTATATCTTATCTAGTATAAATTATTTCAAGATAAACAGCAATCAATATTTTGTCAAAATATTATTGTGTTCTGTCTCTAGCCAGATATTATTTACAATGTATTATTAATTAGTGTTTTGAAAGAGCAATGAAGTTTTGCAGTTTAATTGTTTTGTGGTTTTGTGGCTATGCTGTTTGCACCGTTAGTGAGTATTTTATGTATATTGTAATGGCTTGCCTTGTGGATCTCGTGAATGGCTTGAGGCTAATAACAAAATAGACCAGTAGCAGCCAAGGTTGGCACTGTTCACCCAAACATTATTAAATACTAGCGGCCCGCTCCGGCTTCGCACGGGTAAAAATATATATTATAAGTATTTCTCCACTATTTAATGGATGTTATTATACATATAAACCTTCCTCTTCAATCACTCTATCTATTAAAAAAAACCGCATCAAAATCCGTTGCGTACTTTTAATGATTTAAGCATACATAGGGATATAGGGACAGAGAAAGCCACTTTGTTTTATACTATGTAGTGATATAGCCCCCTTACATTTTGGAAGCGATTTTACGTTGTGGAAGCGAGACGCCGCACTACACTGCACGTAGCGGCGTCTCGCTTCCACATCTTAAACTGTCCTGCTGTAAGAGTTCATGGTATGAGGGTGGACCGACATTGTTACATATATAGATAGAAAATCTTTATTACACACCAAGAAACATAAAATACAAATACGCTTTCTTCTGCTGAAACTGAAACAAAAGACCAAAAAAATTTGAGAGCATACTTTTGATTTAACCCATCTTCATATTATATTATTCTTTGTTTTCAGTAAACAATGTACGACTAGTAGACCACACCAGCTATGTAATCAACTTCATTTCAAGAGTCGTAAGCACTGTGGAAGAGAAAGGCTGGTGGAATCTAAAGCTTCCTGAATTTCACCAAGATTTGTAGTAAGTTCTTTGAAGTATTTGATCATTATTGTTACGCTATACATGTCTATGAACCAGAATGTCTTGAGCCTTGGCCCAGTGGTCCAATTTTGCCTAACTGGACCATGTTAGTTTTGTATCATGGCTACCAAGTCTTCCTCAGCTTCAGTGGTGGGCGTGTCTTCCCCCAAAACTCCAAGTCTTGTAATGTAGTTTTATGTTAAAATTTCCTGGACGATAAGTGTTAAAACAGAATGGTGTCCATGACACAATACTACAAACTATATAAATTAAATAATCCCTAATAACTAAGTAGATCGATGTACTTCAAATGTTTTTTTAACAAGTCATGTAACCAATCCACTTCCTTTTTCAGCGAAAACGTTATAACGCGAAATATATCAGGAACAGTAAAATACACAAACGGTTTCTTGGTCTCCATGCAAAGGGTAGATATTCAGCAATCTACAGTCCAACAAGTCTGGAATCATGACAGAGTCACAAACGTCACCACACTAACTGTACGTGGCACCCTGAGGATGCATGAAGTAGCTGTCGGTTACGACGTTGTAGTGGATCTGGAAGATGGGCATTATCGGTATACTGCTGTATTCGTGCATCCAATAATTCATTTTGTTTTTTCTGTGAGTTATTATTCACCAACAATTCTTGTTATGAGGTACAGCAGCATCTTAAGTAGCTGAACATTAAATTTTTAACATACCATTATTTAAAGAACAACTTCTCATATAGTAAAACGTTTTAAATTCTCAAATCATCATTTGGACGTTTCTCATAAATTTAATTAATGTTTGTTTCTTTCAATTGTTTGACATATATAAGGTTTCTTAACATGATAATCTCCTTATGACGCTGACTGTACATTTGCGGTCTTTTAAAACATTTTTTTTGATCTTTAGGCAGGGGCACTCAAAGTTTTTATCCTAGTTCAGTAGTACCTAAGTCTCAATACTCAGTGAATTAAAAATCCAATAATATTGTAGAGCAGTCTTTTTGTTTAATGTTTTTTTTTTAATATCATAATAATGTATTAAACTGTCTTTGGCCCTAAATATTTTCTTCAGTTAAACTCTTTTCTGGACAAAATGCTTTTGTTTAAGTAATGTTTCTGATCAATACACTTTGGCTTCCTGTTCTGATATTCTTTATCACTATGTATCTGTTCTTTCAGCATATCATAGATCCTAATAAAGATACCGATGTAGTAACTGTTATTGGAACAGTTCCAAATACTAGACACAGACCTGTTCTCAGACCTATCGATGCTACGTCTGACGTTCTGACTACAATGGTAAGAGCCTCTATTCTATCTATCCCTTATATACCATCTGCCTCGTTACTCTAGGTCACAAAGCGCTGACTGTTGAGCATAAGGTCTTGAGTACGATTCGCTGGTCGGACACATTATTAAGTTTTTCCATTAGGCAATTTCCAGTGTGAACCGGACCCCCCAACAAGGGAGACGACAGTGAGACCAGACGGATGGCGGGACGTACTCGACCTGTATATGCAAGATTGGTCGTTTGCAGCTGTTAACAGTGAGATTTGGAAAGAGAGTGGGGAGGCTTTAGCCCAGCAGTGGGACACTTCAAGCTAATAATAATTCCTCACCTCATCATCCATCTCATCACCTTACACGATAACATAGTCTTCGCCTTCTCACGCTTGACTACGGTCCGCGTGATAAGGATTTAACCCCTTCAGTAAGGGAGAAAAATGGTCAAAAAACATAATAATAATAATTTTGAGTGGATGGATTTTGGATTTGTGTCCGGTTAATGGTAAAGGTAAGGGCTCGCCCCTTATTACCTCGGGACCTTGGGGATAACAGAACTGGCGAAATGTGGGTGTACTACACATTATACAGATGTGATATTACTTGTGTATGCAGTAATATTATTACTAGTGCTTCAGGTCTTCAGAAAAGTGTTGCTATATATGCACGCTTAAAAAATCTAAGGTCTTTTTTTTCAGTTTAATTCCACATTGATAACAGCTGATGGTATCAGAGCATGGGGTACCAATGTGTTTCAACCTATTACCCGCGATGTTATTGACAACCAAGTCGAGTTTCCAACCATTTGCTACAACTGCCCAGTTACGTAATAAAGAAGAAATAAAATATCTTGATCTGTCAACCGAGAAGAATAAATAAATAAAATTAAAATAAAGTTTTTATTTCATTTCAAAATACATCTAAAGATTAATAACCAGATTGGCACAGTGGCTCGATTCCCGCACGGGGCAAACATTTTAGTAACCCTCCGATGTTTGTCCCGAGTCTAGATGTTTATGTATGAGATATTTCATGTTTGTGAAACGCACCCACGATAAATCAGTAAAGGAAAAAATCCTAGTGTGTGGCGACGTTTTGAAAAAAAAAAACTTTTCACGTGCTTTTTAGTATCTTTGTGTAGTGTTTATCCAACGTTCTCTTTCTATGTCGATACATGGAAAGTAATTCTTTTAGCCATATGTCATCAGACCGGCTTACTTGCACATGACACCAGCTGTACTCTATAATGATAATTACATTATAAAGACGTCTGCTGCGCACCCATCACCTAAACAAAGATAATATGGGGACCTAGCCATTTGTTGTAACAATAATTGTATACCTATTGTGTATAAAATAATGATAACATAACAAATCATAATGTTTGCACCTCATTAGAAGCGCACGCATGCGCAGAATGATACTAGCGTGCAAAATCACGCGCACAATCATGATTGCAGATGGTTGAAGCATATTTTGTTCTGTGCATTCGCAGTTCGTTCGCCCAACATAGACAATAGATGTATTATTGTGTAAATTACACGTTCAAAATTATATGAGACAGAATATTTCATCATCATGATCATGCGGACCATGCGGCACTATATTTCACCATATGGGTAAATTAGGTACCATTTATAATAAATCAATAACGTCTCTGAATAACTCAGAAATATACCCACATCATGTTGAAGAGTGTACAAAAATATCCTAGTTGTCCCTTAGAGGCACTGCGAAGAGATGGGAGCAGATATAAGATTAGGAGTACTCTCTGAGGAACGGAGGGGTCTCCATGAGCAAATAACGTCGAAAGACTGGTGTAAGGCAACACTAGGCCCTAAAGATAACCTCAGGTCAGCAGCAATGAAAATACGAGCCCTTAACCCTTTCACTGACCAGTGTACACACTTACCCTCCTATACATAAACGAGGATCATACTGGCATTAACTATTCCCCGTATTAAGTCTATTGACATCTCTATTCTTTGATATGCAAACGACAGTGACAGGTATAATTTAATGCTTGGTTTAATATTGTATTTTTTATGAATAACCCCTTTAATGTTTAAATATTGTATCTACTTAGCGGACAGTTAACGTAGGTATTAAATTTTACAAGTACAATGGGAAATATTTAACAGTATAGAGCTGGTATGCTACCTATCTGATAATAATCTACCTGTGCAACACACAAAGAAACTTGATTAATCTTCCAAATCTATGTTATTATGATTACAACTAGATCTTATCGTTCAAGTAATTAATTTAAATGTTTTATACGTCAGATCACTATGTACGGTTGATATAAATGTTTTATTATTTTCTTTAACAACTGTTGACGATGGAGAAGCTTTTCGTCTTTCTGGTATCCAGTTTAGTTGTTGTGTTTGCACAGACATGGGGTGAGTTTGTAATATATCATTTTGTCGTTCGTAAATAAGATTTGAAGGTATAAAATATTGATGGAAGCGGCCTTCGATCAACTAATGCTTTGTTTTGCAAACCGCTTGCCACCCAAGCCGCTTGCCCAGCGTGGAGATTATGGCAACCCCCCTTCCTAAAGTGGGAGGCTTTTGTTTAATAGTGGACTTCCTCGGGCTGCTGATGATGATGATAGAAGCACTTCCTCCTGTCTTATTTTCAAACATTTTCAGTGGATAGAGCTGCAGTAAAGGACTACATGCCATACTTCAAGGCAGTGATGCAGGAAACCATTTACGGGGTAGAAGAAGTAGGATGGTGCAATCTCAAGTTGACTGATGTTCATCAAAATGTAAGGTATGAGCATCTGCCCGCGACTTTGTGTTCGTGGAAAGGTCTTTTCGTCTTTTTGTGTCTTATCCGGGTGTAAAGTAGCCATAAATCTAGCCTGAAGTTCCAGCTAGAGAGAACGTTTGTGGTTCAAAAAATTAACTATTTAGTACAGTGCTTACCGGAACAAAAGTTATCTGCACCACACACACCTTCAACCAACACGTCACATTAACACAAGACATGAATCACCCAAAAAATATCCAAAATACAGTTAACAAATTTCCAATGTCTATTTCAGTGAACAAATGTACAAGTGGTCTGTGAACGGCAAAGTGCATTATTTCAATGGCTTCCTCGTTACAATGCAAAAAATAGACCTCACACGCATAAGCCAAGGGGTTGGCAGCTCAACCATTGACGGTGTGAGGGTACCAGTGGCTACAGTTAGTGGACGAATGATTTTGAGGCTCCCGAAACTTGGGTACGATGGGGTGGCGGACATAGTAGATGTCGGAGTCCAAAGGTTCACAGGAGAAATCACGCTACCTGATATCACTTGGACTATTTCTGTGAGCTAAGCTCCTTATTTCTTGCTTTCGAATTACACCTTAAAATACCAAACCTATATTTTAGTGACGCAGGTTTGGGTACTGTTTGACGCTCTAAATACAATTGCAAAAAATCTCTGAGTTCCATCCACGATATTTAAAACAAAATTTCCTATTATTTCAGATAACGAAAAATTGGTCTACCAAAGCGATGTCTGTTTCCTTAACCTCTAATACTGGTGGAGGTTTAATAAGAATGGTCTACATACCAGCTACGAATGTTACTGAGGTCTTATCTAGAAAAGTAAGTAAGAACATTTAAACCTATTGAAATAGGTACAGTACGGCCGACGTATCTTGGCGATCCTGAAGTTAGCCGATTAGCTGCGCGATGGATCTTTTAGGAACGAAATTGTCTACTACCATCTACTACGCAGCTAATCGGCTAACTAATCGCACACCTGTTTAGAACAAAAAAAAATTGATCTCCAAGATACGTCGGCCGTACAGTACTAAGTGGACCATTTTAACCATCGCCCTGTCGCTTTCTTATGATGATGCATTGATGATTGAACGTTTGCCAAGTTGCCTCTACTCTCGTAGTTTATCAAGAAGGTTTCCTTGCAAGAAGCTTATAGGACTTATACCTATGCTTAATACTTATTTTCTCTATGCTTATACTTACATACTTCTTTGCCTTGCGTATGAACTTATTTTAGCTAGTGTACATTGTACATAGTGTACATTACAGAGATGCCAGCCCGTTATGCTAATAACCCTAATCTACAGAACATTTAATAATTATTGTTGCCTAAAACTAGCATTACCTTTAAATAATGGTAATGACATTAATCTCCTTTTTGGGACTCACATATTTTTATTTATTTTCAGTTCTTACCATTCACTACCAGTGATGGTGTTCGATCGTGGACGTCAGTTATAGAGCCAATATTAACAAAAGTTGTTAATAAGATCCCGTTTCCTGATTTATGTTTCTCCAACTGTTAAAGTAACAAATTATAGAAAACCTGGTGAATTAAAGAACAAATTGATTAAACTTTATGTCGTTTTATTTTCTTAAATAAATTTATAAATATTACGGTAATCACATTTTCCAATAAATAATAAGTATATTTACAATTCCTATAATCACCTATAAATAAATTCCTGGTTGTAGTATTTTGTTTTTGAACGACACTTTAAATGTCAAATTCGTGCTTTGACTTTGACACATTGACAGCCGCACACGTAAATGTTTTCGTTTTGCATGCAGCGGCTATTTCTGAAACTGTTGTTATTTAGTTCAGATTTATTTTTTGCTTAAACAACACTATATTTAATTCGTGTATGCAGTGAAATATGCTAGTTTTATGAAACCATTGGTGTCCATTTAAGATGTAAAATGGGTGACGAAACGAACGAAGAACGCCAAGATAACGAATTAGCTGCGTTACAGGTTAAATATTTAATTAATTTATTGTAAATAAAAACTTTTACTGATAAATAAATAGAAATAGCATTATATTTAAGTCAATATTCGTATTTAGTACCATTCATGCCATCATGATTGTTACCAAAGCGAATGGGTTATTTTTTATTAATATCGTAATAGAAATGAATGAAAGACCAAGGTAATTATTTGTTCAGCCATGAACTTGGCATGTATTTATTGTTAATGCTCCATTATCTTTGCCTATACAATTTTTTGCGCTGGATTTAGCTTTAAGTCAAAAACAATATCCAGTAGATTTGGTGGGATTAATTATTTCTTTCAAAGAACCGTCTATTCTCTGTAATATGTACCATACATGTATTGTTTATACAGTAGCCTTTTGTTAATTTTCTTGCAGGCCATTTATGGTGACGCGGTAGTAGATATAAGAGAGCCCGTAGCTTGGAAGATATGGAGGCCACTGGAACTGCTTCTCACATTAAATCCTTTGCACAATTCTGATATTAAAGGCATACACTGTTCGGTTACACTACACATAAAGTGTTGCCCTAATTATCCTGATAAGTAAATATTGATTAGTTTATCTTATATATTAGTCGCAGTACCTGTTTGTAACTGTTTTATGGTATGTAGATGTTTTGTCATATAGAGAAAAATCAAGCAATATTTGTCAAGCTTCTAGATTATTCTGTTTATAATTATAGATACATAAGATTTTTATTATAATTATGTCAAAAATTTATGTAATTTGTAAAGAGTATAGAATTCTTTAAACATGTACTATATTGCTAGTGTCTTCCCTTAGTCATTCTCATTTCCTTTTCATGCTCTTCTGTCAGTTGACAAGAAATAAAGTATTTAAATTTACCTTATTTTTCAGACCGCTGAGTTTGGCGATCGCCAAAATGCGTGGCTTATCCACTGAAAATGTAAATAAGTTGCTAACGGATCTACAAGAATTAGCTACGAAGCTGAGCGGAGAAGTCTGTATATTTCAACTGGCACAACATGCTCAGGTAAATTGAAACTTATTATTTATTTGAGTGGATGGCAACAACTTAAAAGCAGGCCTTGTGGCAGGGGGGGGAGGTGGCACGTCCAACAGTGGACTGCCATAGGCTGATGTGATGATCATGAATTATTCGTGATGGCCTCCATGACAGATCTGGAGGGGAGGTGGCACGTCCGGCAGTGGACTGCTTTAAGCTGATGCGATGATGATGATTTATTTATGTTGGCCTCCATGACAGATCTGGTGATGACATTATTTATTTAAAATAATAGAGGGTTAACTATATAATTATGCAGATTTTACTTAAATGTAACTTAAAGTAAAACAGAGGTGTTTGCCCTGCAGTAGGACTTATAATAATGTTGGTTACAGCAATTCCTGCACGATCATAATAAGCCAACCCTGTCTTTTTACGAAGAGATGTTGAAACAGAAGACTGAGCAGGAGCAATTGAAGCAACATGACATCAAAGTAAAGGAAGATGAAGAGGTACACTATATTTCTTTTAACCCTTTCCCAGTCCAATGAGCCATATCTACTTATCGTATGGTTGATGAACCATCTGGTGTCAGAGTTTAAACCGCCTGTAGGCCATTGACATGGCTTTGCAAACCGTTGAAAAATCACTCAGGTGTGCTGGTTTCCTTCACCGTTTCCAGCAACTGACAACTAATTTATAAAACGCACATAAATTCGAAAAACATTGGTGCGTGCCGGAGTTTGAACTTGCGACCTTTGACTTGGCAGTCCAACGGTCATACTCGGCTATCAGTGTTTTTATGATAAGCCAATGGTACATGTCGATTGTTTACCTATTGTTTCTGCTACCCGGCAGTCGAAAGTGTTAACACATAACATGACCCCTATATTACCCGAAGGGATAGGCAGAGGTGTACGTATAATACACCCACATTTCGCCAGTTATATTATAGGTCTTAATGTAATAGGGGGCGAGCCTATTGCAATCAACCGGCACAAATCCACTCCGTGCTGCTACTGAGAATTACCTAATGGGTAACTCTAATACATTGCCCGCCCCGGGATTTGAACCCAGGACCTCTTGCTCAGCAGTCGCTCTTAGCGACCACTAGACCAACAAGGCAGTAAATTACATTATCTGTATGCTACATAATCTAAATCTGTTCAAGTATCACACTATATTATCAAACTACACTAATATTATAAAGGTGAGTGTGTTTGTATGTTTGTTGTGATTGAATTTGAAATTAATGTACAATGTAGGATTTATCCTTTTTATGTAGTTTTTTTTTTTTTTTTTGTCTGGCGGTTTGAGTATTTTTTATACAGCCTACCCAAATGTCCTGCAGATGGTACGAGACGGGGCATCTGTCAGGACAGGTTGACTCAAATCTGCTTTGGCTTTCTCCAAAAGACCATCACAGACGACCTACATTGTACAAACAGACATGAAATTATATTATTTGTAAATGTGAGCATTATGTAGGATTTGCTTTTTTTTTTTTTTTACTAATTTTTCTTTCACGTGTCTGACGGTTTGAGTATTTCAAGCGGCCTACCCAAATGTCCTTCAGATGGTACGAGACGGGGCGTCTGTAAGGACAGGTCGACTCAAACTCGCCGTGGTACTTTCTTAAAAAGACCTCTTCTCAGACCACCTACACTGTTCTCACATACATTATTTTTTACCTGTCTGGACTTTAAAAGAGACATTGACCCCTGAGTTTGTTTCGGCGTTTCTTCTCAGAGGTAGTCAGTTAGGAAATGCCGACGCCATCTATCTAGTTTTAAAAAAAATGACGTGTAAAAGTGTTTTTTTAAGACCTATTTACAGAAATAAAATCATTTATCATTTATCATTTATCATTATCATTTGTTACTTCATCACGCTCAAACGGCTGAACCAATTTTGATAAAATTTGGTATGGACGCAGCTGACACTATGGATTAACACATAAGCTTTTTATCCCGAATAAATGTAGCGGGTAACACCGCATGGCGCAGTCAGTATTATCTAAATCTGTTCAAGTATGTACGATAAAGAATATTCTATTCATCTTTCTGCAGCGACAGAAAATGAAGGATGAGATTCAAAGGCGACAGGAAATTCTAAGATGCGCCGGTAGACAGCGCACGCACAGATCCAGCATTGGCCAGGAGAATGATAGCATTGATGGCCAGGGCGACGCACCGGAGCTAGTGTAGTAAGTTCTAGACTTCTTTTTAGTCATTTATAAACGTCACCACATACCAGGAATTATGGACCTTGTAACCAATGTGTTAAGGTTAAAAATCAAATGTAGTTGGTCATCTTGTTGCAAGATTAGCTATTGTGAAGTACATGCGTCGCAGTGGCGCAGAGCCCGCACCCCGCCTGCACCCTCCTGCATCCTCCCGGCTTTCGCCGCATGCGCGATGTGTGCTCTTAGCAAAGGCTGTCCGAATGCGATCCAAGCACGTTGAAATCGCGTCATATGAATCCGCTCTAATTCTCTAATGCTCGGTGACGCATTGCGTAAAGATTTTTTAATAAATCGCTTGCTTTACGAAATCTAGACCAGGAACGTATTGCTATATATATATATATTGTACTTACAAATGTAATTAATACTTTTTTCAGTTATGCAGACGACAAAATGTCGCCCGCTAAGAAAATAACTCGTACTAAAACCGTGGAAGTGGCGTGTACTTGTAAAAATAAAGGTGTGCAAGTGATTAGGGTCACTCAGAGGAATAATCGAAAGATTTATATTGGAAATTGTTTAGGTAAGTTAATTATCATATACAATAACACCTGTCCCCCCATAGGGATAAGTAGAAGTGAACAACTCACCCACATTTGCTAGTTACGTTATAGAACCTATTTATTTTACATCTACCACCAAATTTTTTTCGCGTTGCCACAGATTATTAATAGCAGTTCTATATTCAGAAACCACATCAAATTTTCAATATTTAATCTACAATTTGCATCTCAGAATCTTTAAAATCGGTAGTAAATGTTTGGTGCATTGCAAAACCCGTTTATCGGACTAAAATACTTTCATCATCATCATCCGGAAGAAGTCCATTGTTGAACAAAGGCCTCCCCCTTAGAACGCTACAATGAACAACAACTTGCCATACTTTAAATTACCGGTAATCCAGCATACAATATTATTGCAAAAATCTTTCAGCCGATCCACTTTCTTGACAGGTCACTCATCAAACGGCGCCACAACCTACCTAGCGATAGACGACGAGGGAGTGAGTTTAATCGCCAAAAAATGGGTGATACCACCCACCAGTGACTTCCAAACGCGAACACGCCAACTTTCCTCCATACAGCAAGACTTAAAACTGATGTCAAGACTCAACCACCCGACAATAACGCCATACATAGCTATGGAAGTAGTAAAACAGACGACGAAACAATACATTTATTTATTCAGAAATTTCGTTTTAGGAAGTGCTTTGAGGAGTGTTAAAAATAAGCTTAGTATGTACAGTGATCGCTTTGAAGGGTTAAAGTTTTTAAGACACGTTGGGTTGGGCGTTCTCAGTGCTTTGAAGGAGTTGCATCGGTTGGGGATCGTGCATAGGGATGTTAGGGGGGAGAATGTTTATTTGGACGACTTTGGAAGGGTCAAGTTGTTAGGGATTGGTCTTGACATGAAGATTGCTGAAATACTGGATGGGGACTCGTGTTGTGACAGGTAAGATGAAGGTATGATCATGTTTACTTCTTATAACCGTTTGTTTTTTTTCTTTCTTTTTTTTTACTTCACTCACAGTCACAGCTACTGTCAGCTTACAAATTAAGTTGTTTTTTTTTATAGTAATCTGTGGGAAGTGTCAGGTAGTATATTTTTTAAGGCATTTGTTTATTCATAATATACTGCTGCTTGTTATCCCTTATTGAATAAATAAAATAACTGTCTGCGGCGAATGATTTTGAATTGTCAATTCTGTATTAGGTATATAATTTCAATTGACGACCTGATTGGCGTAGTGGCTAAGCGATTAGATTTCTGCGTTAAGGGTTGCGGGTTCGATTCCCGCACGGGGCAAAAATTGTGCGATCCACATTTGTTTGTCCCGAGTCTGGGTGTTTGTGTATGTGATATTTCATGTTTGTGAAACGCACCCACTTACAGGAGAAATTCCTAGTGTAGGGCGACGTTTTTTTAAAGAAAAAAAAATCAGTTTTTTTTAAATTGATGCAACCATAGGGTATATTTAAGGATTTTTTTTATCTTATCTTACGCTGTTAATTCCTTAATACAAAGTATGTAGATTGAATGGACGCTGCTAAAATTGAAAGCCCAGAATTTTCAGTTTTGACATATGGTTCTTGTACTTTAAGTTTTAGGAGCTTCAATGCACAAATGAACAAATTTTGGTCACATGTACTTTCCCTTTGTCAGGCAATCAAGTGCGCAGGACATATTTGCGACGGGACAACTGCTGCTGTCCATCGTGTCACAAGAACGAACGTATCTAGACATACCAGCCGACCTACCGAGCTCCGCGAAAGACTTCTTTGCGAGGTACGTCCGAAAATAAGCTTTGATACTTGCAAAACATTTTTTTAAGCATAAGTGTCTTATAAATATTGTTATATATAAGTCTTATAAGTTCTTTCAAACAATGTATCAAAATATTTTGTTCTTTTCTCAGTACAAACAAAGGATTTTTTTTAGCCGACTTTAAAACGGAGGAGGTTCTTAGTTGAAATTTTATTCGTTCTTTTAAAAAAACGTATCCTTTGTAAAAAACGGCTTTGAGTTAGTTATTTATTCATATTGAAGGCCAAAACGGCTATACACTGAAATGCTTAAAAGCTAAAACAAGCTTTGGGCCTGTTTACTCTCTCAATTACAGGAGTCTTCAGCATAAAAACTAAGTAAACAAAAATAAAAACATTTCAGCTAGTTAACTTACCAAAAATATCTTAAAATATGGTTATGGTATCATTATCATCATTAGCTGGAAGACGTCCACTGTTGGACAAAGGGGGAGGCCTTTAAAGGGTAGGTGTTGCCTTAATTACCACGTTTGGCAAGCGACTTAAGGATCGCAGTATTGGTGTGAGTTACAGAAGACGCTGTTGCCCATCTGGAATTTCCCTTAGTCGCCTCCTATGACACGCACGGGACGAATGGGGCGGTGCTATTCTGGCCCGGCACTCAACGGGAATGGTTATATCATCCTTACACAAAATGCCATTTACATAGTGACGAACCAGCAAAAAATGTAGCTTAACATTTGAAGACAAACTGTGTTGCTAATGCCGTCTGCTACAGATGTCTTACAGAAGACGAGCACTCCCAATGGTCTGCGGAACAGCTGTTGAACCACGTGTTCTTGGTCGACTCGCCTCCCAAACTGCTCAGCAGTAAAGACAAGGCGGATGAAGGCAGTGGCTCTGAGGTAGGTATTCCGTAGATTTTTGAGCTAAAATAGGTTTCACTGTAGAATGAAAGTCTTTTAGGCTTCATTAAAAAAATAAGACTGGACTGCCTCGATGGTCTAGTGGTCGCTAAGCGCGACTGCTGAGCAAGAGGTCCTGGGTTCAAATCCCGGGTCGGGCAAAGTGTTACTGAGTTTTCCATTAGGTAATTCTCAGTAGCAGCACGGAGTCTGGAATTGTGCCCGGTTGATGGCAATAGGCTCGCCCCCTATTACATTGGGACTTACAACATAACTGGCGAAATGTGGGTGTACTATATGTTCACCTCTGCCTACCCCTTCGGGGAATACAGGCGTGATGTTATGTTATGTTATGTTTAAAAAAAATAAGAATAGATTTTCAACCGGCAAATATTTTTTACCAGTAGAATGAATTTGGCGTTTTGACTTCTTTTCGTAGGTAAATAATTTATCTGACGATTGAAAAATCGTCTGTCTGTCCGTTCAATGAATTACATAGAAAATAGTTTAATTCTGTCTTTTTAGAAAACTATGTCCCACGTCAGCAGTTTTGCCAGTATTCTAGTTGTAGATGCGCTCGTCAAATATCACATGCCTAAATCTTGCAACACGTGTTATATATTTTCATTCCGTTGCATAAAAGGGCAACTACTAACAGTTTGTAAGGACGATTGTCTTAGTAAATAAAACTTCATAAAAACGGCGTATTATATATAGTAAGTAACATACTGATTTCTTCTTAAGCTAGCATTACTTAGATTGTCTAAAAACCCATTACCTAAGTAGCAGTTAAAATGTAATTACGGTTCCTCTTCATTTAACTGCAGGATGATGACGCAGTAAATAAGATTCATCAGAGCAGTCCAGTTACAAACGGGCACTTGCGTCTCAACGCCGAGTTTGAGGTCCTCACGTGGCTCGGCAAAGGAGCCTTCGGAGATGTCTTGAAGGTATACAGATAATTAAATAGACCGTTTTTACCAGAAAAATCTCATGTCAAAAAAAATCCTGCTGCCCAGGGGAATGGTGTGGAGGAACTGTCCGACGATAAAATAACGGACCCTACCCACTAAAAAATAATCTCAGTTTATCCGTCATAGCTGATGGCATTGAATTCCCTTAGGATGTCGCTGAAGCAATTAGACCTACGTGACACCATTTTATGAATAATACTAGCTGCGCCACACGGTGTTGCCCGCTACATTTTTTCGGAATAAAATATATATATTATGTTAATCCAGAGTGTCAGCTAACTCCACACCAATTTTTAGAAAAATCGGTCCAACCGTGTTAGCGTGAAGAGGTAACAAACATACAAACACACTCACAAACTTACGCTTCTAAATTGATAAAGGAAATTTGAAAAATGATGGACACGAGCGGGATTCGAACCCGCGACCTTCGCCGATCCGTGGCGCTGCTCTAACCAACTGAGCCACCGTGTCGCTGCTCGCATCCATCGAATTTCAAGTTCCCTTTTAGTATTTACGTCTTAAGGGTGACGTCAGGTATTATCTGTTGGAATCTATGATTACCAACTCAGTGTTATACCTTTACAGCTATAAATCACTGAAACGATAATACCAACCCAAATTTACGCTTTTATAATATTAGTGTGAAATCAAATTAGTATACGAGTATGTATCCTTGCACTTTTAGAGCGTTATCAAAACGCCCACCCTTCATTGATTCACTGCTTCCAAGATCGTTTAGCACTACTAATCTTTCCTTAAACCTCTTTACTCTATTTCGAAGAAGAATAGAATTGTTAATTACATTTTTACGTTGCCCCCTCAACTAACATAACCGCACTTTATAACATAAATTGAAATTTTCAGGTTAAAAACAAGCTAGACGGCGGCTTCTACGCGATCAAACGCATCAAACTTAACCCTGAAAGCGTCCAGTTAAACAAGAAGATAACCCGAGAGGTTAAGTTACTGTCCCGGTTGAACCATGAGAACGTGGTTAGGTATTTTAACGCCTGGATTGAGTCGAGTACGGAGGCAGATGAAGACGATTCGAGTGTTGAAATTAAAACCTCGAGTGTGAAGAGGCCTGGAGAAAGTTTACAAGGTATTATTTAGACCTGTTTGGCGTAGTGGTTAACCGATAGGATTGCTGCGCTAGGGGTTGCGGATTCGATTCCCGCACGGGACAAAAATTTGTGCGATCCGCAGATGTTTGTCCCGAGTTTTACTTTATCATCAACAAAGGCCTCCCCCTTAGAACGCCACAATAAAGGGTTGCCATTTGTCACCCACCAGGTGCCCGTAACTCTGACGATACTGTCGTTCTACCTGGTGGGAGGCCTGCAAACGCTACTTGAGAACCTTTCTTCCCGAGCGTTTTTCGGTTCTTCGAGCGTTATGGTTTATCGCTGATTTTTTGTCAAAGCTTAGATAATGGTTTTTCAATATTAATCATTTTTCTTTATCCAATTATTATTTTTATGTATAGTTCGAAATAACTTTGTGTTACCATAACGCAATATTTTAAGTGTTACTCTCAATCACACTCAAAAAATTTTTTTTTCCTTTTATTAAGTATTTTTTATTTAAAAGGTATCGTGGCTAAGCTGGGCCAAGATGTGAAGGTAGAGTGGTCGATGTCAGAAGGTCTCGTGCAGAAGACTAATACTTCTTCTGACACGGAAGAAGAAGACGACGATGATGAACCCGATCCCTGGTTTACTATTGTGAGGTAGGATTTGAACCTTAAATAATAATAATAATAACTGTCCCACTGCATGGCAAAGGCCTCTTCTCGTATAGAGAAGGATTGAGCACTGATCACCACGCTAGCTCACTGCGGGTTGGCGATTTCAGATAATTAAATCCAGGTTTCCTTACGATGTTTTCCGTCACCGTCAGTCAGTGGTGTCTTAGAATATTTAAGAAAGTATTTATGACATTGAAAAAGTCACATTGATACTTGCCTGGCTTTGAATCTGCAACCTCGTGCATAGAAATCCGGTATGTCAACCACTAGGCCACCACGACTCGGATTTGAACCTTATGCATTTATAAGAAGACTTATTTTGGCGTGCGTAACATCAAATGTAAGAGTTTTATTGAACTCCTGTTACAAAACATAAATTAAAAATAATCACGATTCATAATTATACCTACACAAAAAGTCAAAACTTACAAAATCACTAAATGAAATTTCCTTCTATTTCAGGCCAGAAGACGAATCAAGCAGCGGTATAGAGTTCGAGGTAGACTCTAACGCGTCGCAGACCATACCCTCGGAAGATGTAGTGGACGCTCCAAGTTCACCATTGGTGCGTCTCCAGCAGGTCCTGTACATCCAAATGGAGTTCTGTGAGAAGCATACCCTGAGGCAGGCGATCGATAGCGGCCTGTATCACGAGCATTTTAGAGCTTGGAGACTGTTTAGGTAAGTTTTTAAATATCAAAATTACTTGTATATTTTTTTCCATTAGGGAATTCACAATTGCATCAAGGAGTTTGGATTTGTACCCGGTTGATGGCAATAGGCTCGCTTCTTATTACATTAGGACCGATAACATAACTGGCGAAATGTGAGTGTACTATATGTGCACCTGTGCCTACCCGTTCGGGGAATACGACGTGATGTTATGATATGTTGGCCTGTATAATATAAGATGAATATTGATCTAAAACATTATTTGACTCGTTGGTCTAGCTAAAAGACGCAAAACGCAGCTAGCGGCTGCCAAGCATGAGTCCTGGGTTTGATTCCCGGGTCGAGCAGACTTTTTGAACTTTTCCGCTAAGCAATTATTATCAGTAGCACTACGAAGACTAAATTTGACCTATATCATAGCTGACGAAAAATTTGTGTGCTACAAGAGTAAAAATAATTTTAACCATAAATTAATCATCATATTACAGAGAGATCGTAGAAGGCCTAGCCCACGTGCATCAAAGAGGTATGATCCACAGAGACCTGAAGCCAGTGAACATATTCTTGGACTCCAACGACCACGTCAAAATAGGGGACTTTGGTCTCGCTACTAAAGCCTTCACCACACTGCCTGTAGATGGTGAGTCCTTTAAAAATCAATATCTGCTTCGCTATATCATCTTCAGCCGGAAGACGTCCACTGTTGAACAAAGCCCTCCCCCTTTTAGAAGGGGGAGGAGGTGCCATAATCCCCACGCTTGGCAAGCGGCTTGGGAATCGCAGTGTTGGTGGTGAAGGTACAGAAGACGCTGCTGTCTTCTGGATTTTCGCTTAGTCGCCTCTTACGACACCCACGGGAGGAAAGGGGGTGGTCAATTCTAGGCCGGAAACCACACGGCACGACAGCTATTAGCTATATATACTAACTAAAACTGGGCTTATCCCTTTTGTTCCTTCCCTTATTATGCTTTTGGCATACTAGTCTTTGTGTCTCCCGCTTGCTATGGAGGGAAGTGGGTCATCATCATCATCAGCCAAAAGACGTCTACTGTTGAACATAGGCCTCCCCGTTTAAGCGGGGGGGTTTGCCATAATCCCCACGCTTGGCAAGCGGCTTGGGGATCGCAGTATTGGTGGTAAAGTTACAGAAGACGCTGCTGCCCATCTTCTGAGTTTTCCCTTAGTCGCCTCTTACGACACCCACGGGAGGAAAGGGGGTGGTCAATTCTAGGCCGGATACCACACGGCACGAAGTGGGTACTAAATTTATATTCCTATTCCTCCTATATGTACATATATCGTTTTATGATTAATTTCGTTGCGGGTTCCAAGACAGTCGAGTCATTTCTCTGGGATGCCTTGAGCTTCATTGCCTCGATGGTTCTGAATGGTTATCATTGTAGATCCTGGCTTACAGGAGTTGAAATGATAGGCACGAGTGGTGGGCTTGTCCAGTAAAAAAATATACTTACTATAACTTCTTCTTCTTCATCTTATCGTATGGTTGATGAACAACCTGGTGTCAGAGTTTAAACCGCCTGTAGGCCTCTGACATAGCTTTACACACCGTTGGAAAACCTCTCATATGTGCCGGTTTCCTCACGATGTTTTCCTTTACCGTTTTTAGCAACTGATAATTAATTTATAGTACGCACGTGAATTCGAAAATGCATTAGTGCGTGCCGGGGTTTGAACTTGCGACCTTTGACTTGGCAGTCCAACGGTCATACCACTCGGCTATCGCTTACTATACTGGGAAACTGTCTCGTTGGTCTAGTGCCCGCATAGTGCGACTGCTGAGCGTGAGTGTGGTTCAATTCTCAAGTCGGGTATAATGTATTGTGTTTTTCCAGTAGGTTATTCTTAGTAGCACGTAGTCTGGATTTGTGCTCTTGCCTTATTACATAATATTAAGTCTATATTATACTAACAATATATGTTACTATATTTATATATGTTAGTTTGTAAAGTATTTATCTATAGGCCATAGTTAATAGCCTGAAAATAAAGGCTTTATTACAATTAAATCTACTCTAAGTTACTGATGAAATGTGAATGTGTGTGCATCAATGATTTATCATTTACCGACTTCAAAAAAAGGAGGAGGTACTCAATTCGTCGGAATCTTTTTTTTGTAACTAATGTTAGTTTATATGTTTACAGAAAAAACAAAACACGAAGAAATTGGAGGATCACTTACTGGACAGGTAAGATACAATTAAATTATTTTATATTTAAGTAAATAAATATTAAACTAGATTTTTTCTTAGTTTAAACAGTCTGTTATAACAACGCAAATGGAGCCCCTAATCACTAATACTAATAGGTAGACACTTAACTGCCGACGCGATGGAGTCGCGAGCTGAAGTAGTAATCACCTCGTGAATGAGCGCTCCGTTTGCGTCCCAAACCAATCAGGCATGCCCAAATATACACTCAAGTAAAACCGGAATATATAAAAAAAAATAATGACAACACCCACAATAGTCATAATCATATAGGCTACAAAAGAGCACTTACAAAACGTCAAACTAGTTGCTCAGTGCCAAAAAGTCGTTTGAATGGAGAAGAACCGGCAAGAAACTCCATAAAATATGTTGTAGGTATGTTTAATATCGTTTATATATAGAAAAACCGGCAAGAAACTCCATAGTAACTCTTTTAAAAATTTGTTGTGGGTATGTTTAGTAATAACAGTAAAAAAGACAAGGGTTACTTTCTAATTTATAAAAAAAAGCTATCATACCCGCCAGACGTAACGTACGTCCAGTCTTAACTATGAATATTGAATTCAACTGACAGTTATGTCAAACACACATGTTATATTAGAAAAGGTTATATTGTCAAAAGCATTAAAGCATTAATATAGTCGTAAAGTTTTCTTAAATTCGCTAATGTTTCGCGCAACTTTCATTTTTTACATTAGAACCTCCTGACTTCTTCTTCTTATCGTATGGTTGATGAACAACCTGGTGTCAGAGTTTAATAGACATAACATAACATAACATCACGCCTGTATTCCCCGAAGGGGTAGGCAGAGGTGAACATATAGTACACCCACATTTCGCTAGTTATGTTGTAAGTCCCAATGTAATAGGGGGCGAGCCTATTGCCATCAACCGGGCACAAATCCAGACTCCGTGCTGCTACTGAGAATTACCTAATGGAAAACTCAGTAACACTTTGCCCGACCCGGGATTTGAACCCAGGACCTCTTGCTCAGCAGTCGTGCTTAGCGACCACTAGACCAACGAGGCAGTAGATTGATAGATAACTATAAATAGACAATTGTAATCTTTCCAGATCGGCACAGCCTTATACGTAGCGCCAGAACTTCTGCAATCATCAACCAAAGTCATATACAACCAGAAAGTGGACATCTATTCCCTGGGCATCATCCTCTTTGAGATGTTCCACGTCCTGGACACTGGTATGGAGCGGATGCTGGTGCTTACCAACTTGAGGAGTAAGGAGATTATCATACCCAAAGATTTTGATAAGGAGGATAATGCTAAGCAGATTCATGTTATCAGGTTGGGATTTTTTTATATTCTAAAATGCGTAATATTTTGAAAATTATATTTTTTTAATTCTAAAATGCGTTATCTTTTGAGTCAAAAATCCTTTAATTATAGTAGGCTTGTGCTTTTGCTGTTTGTAACATAATTTATAGGAACATTTCGAATTCTATTTTTAATGTCACGTTTTAAATCATTGTATAATTAATCATAACGTAGTGTGCTACTCGCGTCTTCAAGACAAGACGAAATGGAGACTCAAATATTAATGTTTTTTATTTATGTTATAACGTCTCCTATACGCCTTATATTATCACATGAAAATGTCACTGATCGTATAATATTGATGTACTAAACACCTACCTTTTCGGGAAATACATGCATTATGTAACGTGCATATGGCAATAGAATATCTGTTATGATTCACTATAATTGTTGCACAACTTAATAACAACTTATAGCACTGCTGACCGTTGAACTGCCAAGTCAAAGGTCGCAAATTCAAACCCCGGCACGCACCAATGTCTTTTCAAATTCACGTGTGTGTTATAAATTAGTTATCAGTTGCTAAAATGGAGAAGGTAAACATCGTGAGGGAACCGGCACACCTGAGTGATTTTCAACGGTGTGTAAAGCCATGTCAGTGGCCTACAGGCGGTTTAAACTCGGACACCAGGTCGTTTATCAACCATAACAACTCGACCAATCCATATCGTTTCCAGATGGCTCCTGAACCACGAGCCGAGCCTCCGGCCGACGTGCGCCGAGCTGCTGGGCAGCTCGCACGTGCCCCGCGCCGTGCCCGAGGCCGCGCTGGCCGGCCTGCTGGGCCACGCGCTCCGGGACCGCGGCGCGCGCGGCTACCTGCGCCTGGTGGCCGCCTGCCTGCAGCAGCGGCCCGAGCCCGCCGAGGACTACACCTACCACAACGACATGAAGACCAAGCCGCTGGACTCGCTGGCGGTGGTTAAAGATGCTGTTGTTAAGGTGAGAGTTGAAGAGAATTATCGGATTATTTGTTGGAAATTAAAACTGTTCGTGATATATATAATTTACTTACGATTTTATCTATCATCATCATCATCATCCGGTAGACGTCCACTGCTGGACAAAGGCCTCCACCTTAGAACGCCACAATAAACGACAACTTGCCATTATGCCATTATTTTATCTTATGCTTAGATATTATTTCGTGCTTTTATCATTACGTAAGTCATAAGATAACAGGAAATCAATACCCTAAAAAAATTGTTTTTAAACTTCGTCACTCCAAGAATTTCTCCTGTATCGTGGGTGAGTTTCACGAACTTGTATTGTCACTTACACAAACACCCTTAGGACCAACATCTGCGGATCACACAAATTTTTGTCCCGAGCAGGAATCGAATCACATTATCTATAGATTTTGGGAATACAGGAGGCTATAAGATATACTAAGACAACACTTTTGTTAGAAATCAAGTTTAGTCATTACAAAAGTGGTAAAAATTTTAGTCTTACTTAAAACTTAAACCACTATAATTTTCTTCTTAGTCTAACCAATCAAATATTCTAATTTGGTACCTAACTGCTAAGTTTTTATTAATTAGACCCATGTTCTAAAACTGATTACACTTCTAGGAAACAGTACTTAATTTTGAGCCCGTTACTACATGACGAGGTGGCCGAGTGGTTAAGGCGTTGGACTGCTAATCCAATGTGCTCTGCACGCGTGGGTTCGAATCCCATCCTCGTCGAAAGGTTTTTGTATTTGTAAACATTTATACATACTATTATAAACTAATTACCATTTAAAATATTGTGTAATTTATAAGTTTTGTGCATTTTTTTGGAAATCTTATTAAATTTGTGAAAAATTGATGAACAAAAATATTTTTACCAATAAAAAAATTACAATTTTAGTCTATCGATAATTCTGCTTCACGCTTATATGCCTCGAAGGAATTAGCACAGATATGTTACTGCAAAGCTACATTTTGCATCACAATTCTCTGTAATAGTCGACCAACAGCTGTAGGTCTCTTTAACTTAACTCTTTAAAGACAACAAGCGCGATTATAATTAAAAATTACTTAATATATTTCCGTGCTGCAGAAGGCAAGGACAAAAAATTGTGTGATCCACAGCTGTTTGTCCCGAGTCTGGGTTGTGTATGTGATATTTCATGTTTGTGAAACGCACGCACGATACAGGAGAAATTCCTAGTATGGGGCGACGTTTTTAGTAAATTAAAAAAAAAATTGTAGGTGTTTCGCAGTCACGGTGCATCAGAGTTCTCCCCTCCGCTGCTGATACCCCGGGCCTCTGCCTGGGACCAGTACCCTAACGCCGTGAAGGTCATGACAGCGTCGGGCTCTGTCTGCCACCTGCCACACGACTTGAGACTGCCGTTTGCGAGGTATTCACATAGTAAATTAACTTATTTGTTTTACTTATTCAACTCTTTTCATTAACTAACAAATAAAAAGCACTGATAGACGAGTGGTATAACCGTTGGACTGCAATGTCAATTATCGCTCGTTCAAACCGGGCACGTATCAATGTTTTTTCGAATTCATGTGCGTATTATAAATTAGTTATCAGTTGCTAAAAACGGTGAAGGAAAACGTCGTGAGGAAACCGGTGCATCTGATTTTTCAACGGTGTGTAAAGCCATGTCAGAGGCCTACAGGCGGTTTAAACTCTGACACCAGGTTGTTGATCAACCATACGATAAGTAGAAGACTAACACAAATTGTATTGTAATTATAAAAAATATAATATGCTATTTTGTAAGGTATCTATGGGCTATAGTTACCTTAAAATAAAGGTTTTATTATTGCATATTATTTATCTTGGACTGCCTCGTTGGTGTAGTTGTTTAAAAGCGCGACTGCTTGGCGTGAGATCCTGGATTCAGTTTCCTGGCAAAGTGTCACAGGGTTTTCCTATTAGGTAATTCTCAGTAGCAGCACTAAGTACCTGTGTCCAGTTATGGCAATAGGCTTACTCCTAATTAGATTAGCCCTATAATTATCGTTATGTAGGTGTACTTTACACCTCTCGCTTTCGGGGAATTCAGGAGTTATTTTATTTCACGACTGCCCGAAAAAAGGAGTGTAATGTTTTCAGGGTTCATGTATGTATGTAAGAATGTGAGTTTCTTTATTCCACCATAACTTCTGAATGCCCGAAACGATTTTGATGTATGGAGTGTCGTTAGAATCCTTACACTGTCGCGAGAAACATTGGCTATATAAAGACGAAACAAATAAAAAATATAATTTAAAAAATTAAAAAAAAAGACTGCCATGACAAAAAACGAACTAAAAAGTGAAAAACAAGTTCCATCGCAGTCGGGGGACCGTTCTGTGGAACACTGTCTTATCTAAGAGGTACCCAGACTGCGATGGAACTTGTTTTTCACTTTTTAGTTCGTTTTTTGTCATGGTTGTCGTGTTTTTTAAATTTTTTAATTATATTTATAACCCAATCGTTTTAATCCACAGGCACACAGCTTACTCCGGCATTAAGTACATGCGGCGTTATGTTGTGGACCGAGTGTTCAGAGAGAAGCATGTCCAAGGTTTTCATCCCAGAGAGATCATTGAGTGTGCCTTCGATATTGTCACTCCTAAGACTGGTAAGTTCCGTATTCTAGATTGTTCCTTCCTACCTGATAGACGCAGTGGCTAAGCAATTGGACTGCTACGCTAAGGGTTGCGGGTTCGATTCCCGCACGGGGCAAAATTTAGTTTGATCTGCAGATGTTTGTCCTAAGTCTTGGTGTTTCTGTATGTGCTATGTCATGTTTGTGAAACGCACCCACGATACAGGAGGAATTTCTAGTGTGGGGTGAAGGGTGGGTATTTCAACGGTGTGTAAGGCCATATCAGAGGCGGTTTAAACTCTGACACCAGGTTGTTCATCAACCATACGATATGAACACATCTTCTGCCAGAATACTTCCACTGTTGAACAAAAGCCTCCCCCTTAGGGGGGGTTGCATAATCCCCACACGCAAGCTACTGAAGACGTGGTTGCCCATCTTCTGGATTTTCCCTTAGTCGCCTCTTACAACACCCACGGGAGGAAAGGGGGTGATCAATTCTAGGTCGGATAAGAACACACAACAACAACTCGTCTGGCAGTTTGAGTATTTTATACGGCCTACGCAAGTGTCCTTAAGATGGTACGAGACGGGGCGTCTGTCAGGACAGGTCGACTCAAACTCGCTGTGGTTCTTTCAAAAGACCACATCTCAGATGACGTGCTTTCACATAAATTTAAAGTACTTGTCTGGACTTTAAAAGAGACCTTGAGCCGTTGTTTCGGCATTTCTTCTCAGAGGTAGTCAATTAGATAATGCCGACGCCATCTAGTCTTTAAAAAATAATAATATGTAAAAGTGTTTCCTGTAAACCTATTTGCAAAGGAAAACTCATTTATCATTTAACAGTTTTATTTTATTTTCCGAGTAAAGTGGAAGAGTGCAAGGGAGGCCTTTGCCCAGCAGGGGGACAACACAGGCAGAGAAAAAAAAAAGGTTTATTTTTGTGATTTTGATTTAGATTCCCTCTGGCCGGATGCTGAGCTTCTGGTGGTGGCCAGTCGTGCTGCGTCCGAGTGTTCCCTCAAGATAACTCTACAGTTAAACCACACAGACCTACTGAGGACGCTACTACTGTCGTGTGGAGTGCCCTTAGATAAACACGCTGATATATACCCTATACTCGTCGATGTTAGCTTTGGTAAGTGTTTTAATCATTTTAAAGTAGCTTTTATTACACCTTATAACATTAGCTATCTGCCGGTGAAAGTGCCATCAAAATCGGTGCAGCCGTTTTGGAGATTACCCGAAACAAACAGACAGACAGACAAATTTTTCAATTGCATTTTTGTTTTGTGTGTCGTGTATCATATCATATGCATTGAGTCAGTATTTTCTTTTTATTTTGATTTTACATACAGACACTCTAATTTTATTTATGTGTATTGATGATTATCAAAATGGCTTACTTTTGAATCTATCGCTGAACATAATATTATACATTGTTACATAGATTAAGGATCTGTTTCACCATCGACAAGTTAAGTGTCAAGTAGTCTAACCGCCACTTAAATTCACCTGTAACTAAGATACGATAGAAGATACTCGTAATTTTTACTTGCCGATTAACGTTAATCAAGAAGTAACTATTCAACACTTGTAGACGGTGAAACAGGCCCTAAGAATAACACACATACAAATTGTGAACCTCCTACTTAGAAGTCGGTTAAAATTGTTTTGTAGGTATATTTTTTGTCTAAATCTTTCTTTACGTATCAGCTAGAGCTTTATCCTTCAAAATGAAAGCCAATTTCCTCATTTTAAAAGGTCGTATGTCAAGTCTCCAGCTACAAACCCATATAACATCTCTATGCGTCAGCAACCGCGACGTGTGTAGCCTGCAGCGGCTAATGGAAGCCGATGTGAGCGTGCCAGAGCTGCGGGAGATGTTGGCGCCCCACGTGGGACACAAGTGCAGTAAAGTACTGACGCAAGCTGTGCATGATCTGGAAGCTGTGTATAGAAACACTATGGCGCTTGGATGTGAGGTCAGTAGCTTCAATTTCAGGATTTTTATGGGTTTTTATCTTTTCCCCGCAAAACCCTAAATATTTTTTATATTAAACGTAGCCTAAGTTACTTAACCTTATAACATCATCTATTTGCCAGTGAAAGTCCCCGTCAAAATCCGTCTAGCCGTGGGGTCCCGCATTTTTCCAATTTCCCAGCGGAACCCTAAACATTTTCGAAATTCATGTATCTAGCCTATACTAGACCATGAATCATCATCTATCTGCCAGTGAAAGTCCTGTCAAAATCGGTCCAACCGTTTCGGAGATTGCAACAATAAACAGCCATACAACATTTTTTTTAAATTTCATTATTGTTAAATGTATCGCGTATACATTTTTGTTATATGCATTGAGTAAAAAGCAGTTTTAATATTGATGTTAGAAACAGACACTCCAATTTTATTAGTATATAGATAGATGAATATATATATTCTTTCTTGTTGCAGTGCCCGATGACGGTGGCCCCATTCCTGGCATACAACGCGACGCAGCACAGCGGCATCTTCTGGCAGATGTCGGTACTGCCGCCGGCGGAACACAAGCCGCACGGGAAGCGCCGGGCGGGCGACCTTATAGCGGCCGGAGGGAGGTCAGAAACTGAATTAACACGATAATGTTTAAGAAACTAAAATAAAAAATAGTCTTAAAGAGAATATAAAGAAATATTTAGCGTTTTTTAAGTTTTTGTGGGTATTCTCTATCCTATTAGCAAAAAACGGTCAATTGACGAAGCGATGTAACATTTCTTAATTACACTACATAGGAGTGACGTCACGTTCTTTCTTTTTTCTTTGTAGACTAATAAGTAATATATCTAACTTTGACTTTATTTTCCGATTTTACATAGAATTTATTTAAATCTTATTAAGGGGTTACATTAACCAAGATTAATTATTTTGAGATCATTCATGCGCAAGAGTGTTTTAGGTATGACGCCCTAGTATCAGAGTTCTGGAAGGTAGCGCGAACAGAGAAGGACCAAGACTGTTCGGAGCTCAAGACGAGTTCAGTTGGCTTCTCTATGTCGCTAGAGAGAATGGCCGCCATTTTGAAAAAGATGGATGTTGAAATACCCTCGCCGATGAAGAATGTTGAGGTATGCATGATAAGAACGTTGAACCTATGGATTAGAAACTATTGCAAGAACAAAGCAATTTTGTCACTTATTTGCTGATTATCAAAATCCTAAGGTAGTTCGAACAGACATCATCAGTCGAAAGACGTCCACTGTTGAATAAAAGGCCTCCCCCTTAAAGGGGGGGGGGGGTCAGTATTGGTGCTGTGGTGACATAAGACGCTGCTGCACATCTGGATTTTCTCTTAGTTGCCTTTTACGACACCCTTAAGACGAAATGGGGAGGTAATATTCTGGCCCGGCACTTCACGAGATGAACAGACATACAAGCAGTAAATTTTGTATTCGAAGTATTAAGCTTGAGAATTAAGGAAAATAAAAAACACCTCGATGTTAGTCTCGTTTTCAAGATATTTAAACTGCAGTAACTTTGTATTCTTATATCTGTTAAAATACAATTAAATTACGACACGGGAATTAACACGAACTCATATTTTCAATTTGGCTTGACGTTTATCTGTTACCGGCAATGCGTAAAATTCACTACTGTATATTCTCTGCCTCTCTGCTGACTGCCTCGTTGGTCTAGTGGTCGCTAAGCGTGACTGCTGAGCAAGAGGTCCTGCCTGGGTTCAAATCCCGGGTCGGGCAAAGTGTTACTGAGTTTTCCATTAGGTAATTCTCAGTAACAGCACGGAGTCTGGATTTGTGCCCGGTTGATGGCAATAGGCTCGCCCCCTATTACATTGGGACTTACAACATAACTGGCGAAATGTGGGTGTTCTATATGTTCACCTCTGCCTACCCCTTCGGGGAATACAGGCGTGATGTTATGTTATGTTTATTCTCCATACAACATTTTTACTGTGCAAAATCCATACTCCTCCATCCGCGTAATTTTTGTAAAAAAGAGTCCAAAGCTTTAGCTTCACGTAATAGTGCTTTATTTCCGGGATGTCCAGAACCCTCTGATCTGCGTGTGCGTGTGGGGCACGGCGGGCAGCAGCCGCGAGGGGCAGGCGGCGGCGCGGCGCGCGCGGGCGGCGGGGGCGCTGTGGGCCGCGGGCCGCGCCGCCGCCGCCTGGCCGCTGCCCGCGCACGACGCGCACGAGCTGGCGCGCGCCGCGCTCGTGCTGCACGGGGGCGGGGGCGGGGGCGGGGACGGGGACGGGGACGGGAGGGACGCGCGCCTCGCCGTGTGGGACGGCATCAGGTGGGGCTTAGCCGTCCTAGCAGGGACTTCAAACGTTATCCAAAATATCGTTGCTCAGATAACGTTATTTAGTAACCAGGGATAGGTTGTTTTTTTCCTGGTATTGAATAACGTTATCCGAACAACGATAACGAAATTTTGTGTTATGTTTCAAGTCCCTGCGCCTTACGCCAAGGACGCACTACGGTTAAACCGCCATTGCTTTTAACCGCATAATTTTGTAACTCAAGGAAACTAATTCAAACAGCCGCACTTGCGGTTTTTTCCCTACGCGGTTTCAGTACGAGTTTCCTTAAATTTAAGCGTAGTGCGGCCTCGGCCTTATTCATAAAAAATAACAATTTAAAACCATTGATTAAATTACACCTTTTCACCATAGTTTGCATGTCAAAAAATAGAGATGTCAATAGAGTTACATGGGTTTAAGTTAATACAGGAATCATCCTCGTTCATGAATAAAATTATAAAAGCTGTCGGTGACTCTTGCAAACCTTGGCACCGACTTGAACTTCGCTTGAAGTAAAGTGATATGAATAAAATAAAATTTTTCATTTTTGGTGTTTTTTGAAGGCGGTTTTTATTTTCTTACTATTTATTTTTATTACACGACTGCCCAAAAAAAGGAGTATAATGTTAATAATAATAATAATATCATTTATTCGACAAGAATATGGTACAAAAGATGTTACATAATAAAAAAACCGACATATCCGCCTTTGTTTTCAGGGTTCATGTATGTATGTGAGTTTCTTTATTCCATCATAACTTCTGAATGCCTGAACCGATTTTGATGTATGTAGTATCGTTAGAATCCTTACACCATCGCGAGTAACATAGGCTATAAAAAAAATGATTAAATAAAAAATATAATTAAAAACCACGACTGCCATGACAATATAATTATATTTTTCATTGAACATACAAAACCGTCCGTCTTAAGACTGTTCAGTAAAATATTGTTTAGTGTAATAAGGCCGGTGTTATATTTATGCATGTATTTGGTCTATAATAAAGATAAATCAATTGTTTCAGACATAGAGAACATAAGGTGCCTTACACGGAGGTGTTAGACTTTATCAAGCAATTACTCGATCCTGACACAGTCAGAAGCCCTGAAAGTAAGTTTTAGGCCTTAAGAGAGTGTGAAAAGTATTTCTCTGGTCTTCATATGTAGTTCAATATGGATGACGACGATATCGAAAAAGTTAACAAATTAATTTTAATTCCGAAAAAGCGTTTAGGTTCTAAGAAAAGCGAATAAATAGATAAATTCAAGGTAATGAAAAAAATGAGGGTACAGGGCTTTTAAATTTGTCAGGCTCATTCTCAATGCTTATCGCGTAAAAGTTAAATTTCATGTGAATTTCACTTAAAAGTACTGTCCATTGACGTCACTATCTTGTAGTTGCATCTCTGTCTGACAATTAGAACTTTGTCACTTTTGCAGTATTTAGTTTGTCTACAGTTTTTATTCTAATTCCGACCTCAATAGTTATGATGACTCATTTCTTTTTTATGTTCTGAAATAAAGTGATGAATTGAAAAAAAAATAGAATACGAAAACATTACAAAGTTATAAGCATTATTTTTATTGTTAGACAGTGATAGCATCTTCTTATATATGACGTCATGTCTAAGTAATTGCGTTGTAAAATTCTGATCGCACCGTCGCGTACCTTAAGCGTTTTATGAGAAAGGGATACCGATTACCCCCTCTTTAAAACGCTGTTTTTCCGGCACTTTTTAGGGATTTTATTAATTTTTGAGCTTTTCCATCCCTGTAGAACACTTTTTTAAATTTTCACTACGATTTTTGTAATAATGTCGTCATCCCTATTCTTTCTCAAAATTGTTAATATTCCTAACAAAATTGATATATTTCTATTATTTTTCAAATTGCCTTTATCAATTTAAATTCAAGCTTAGCATGGGCAACATGCTAAAATGGCACCAAAAGTCATCTTTCCTGACTATTTCTATTTACAAAGTGTGCATATTTTTCTGTACTACCTTGAGGGATTTTTTCTTGATTGATTGATACACATTACCTTCAACAGGTGCTAACAGGTCCCTCTGTTGGGCGGAGAGCGAGAAGTGTTGCAACAACTTCTCAATCTCTGTCACGTTCATTACAGCCAGCGATCGAATGACTAAGAACCACAAGAGGCATTGTGAGAATCAGGTTGGTAGATTAATTTATAAAATTATAATTCTTACTGTTATGTTTTATTATAAACGCGAAGGTTTGTGAGAAAGGATGAATGGATGTTTGTTACTCCTTCACGCAAGAACTACTGCACAGATTTTGATGAAACTTCGAGTTAATTAATAAATAAATTATTTATTTCTGCAAACACGTTTACACGTCAGATTTCAAGAAACAAGAATATGGCGTCGGCATTTCCTAACTGTCCACCTTTGAGAGGAAATGCCGAAACAAACTCAGGGGTCAATGTCTCTTTTAAAGTCAAGACAGAGTATTATAGTATTTATTCATTAGTACGTTGGGTTGACGACATATAGAAAACTGCGAACACTTGGATGAGAAACGTTTGAAGCAGAAAAGGATGGCAGAGAATAGGGAGGCCTATACCCAGCAGTGGTTGATATCGGGCTAAAATTATGAAGATGATGGCGTACCTACATATCAGAATAACACATAGGTTAACACTTAATTAATTAATCTATATCGATTTAAGCCATGCCTTGCGGTTTCATCTGCATTTATTACGAATTTAACGCGTGGAGAAACGCGGGACACCACTAGTATCTTATAATGTGCAAATAACTAAGTTCAAAAAAATTATTCAATTCTAATATCCTTTTGATTGTGCGTGCTTGTATTATGCTTTTGTTAATGCCATCTGTCTGCGTTAATTGGCACTACTTGCTAACACGAAAGCAATAGTTCCTATAAGTTACGCATAGATGTCGCTAAAAGCTTCTGATCTAGGTTCAGCCCCTCCAAGACAAGTGGCAAAACGCTTGACGAATAGAAATCAAATAGAATGAAAAATATATGGGTTTTACTGAATTTTTTCATCGATAACATTAATCATTCTATGCGATTTCTATTCTTAAAGCGTTTTGAACTGCGTATTGCTTAGAAACTAATCGAGTATTCCAACTGCTTTTTTTACTTATTTTAATACTGAATTGGTGTGCCTTTGCCCACAATTCCCCTGATGTTGAGCGATATTGTGGCGTACGATTCTATATACAGTGGTGGTTTTAGATAAACACGCAGGTGACATCCCTGCTGGTGTCGCTGGGCGTGCAGGCGCGCGCGCGCGTGTCGGTGCTGGCCGTGTCGTGCGAGGCGGGCGGCGTGCGCCTGCTGGCCGCGCGGCTGTCGGCGCCGCTGCATGCCGACGACCTGCCCGCTGCGTTTGCGCATGTTGGTGATGTGTAAGTACACACATATGTATGTCTTATACAATATAAAATCAAAGTCTTTATTGCGTTCAAGTGTCGTGAGATGTTTTAGTTAAAGCGATAGTTCTGACATAAAACTTACCTCGTTGGTCTAGTGGTAGCTAAGCGCTACTGCTGAGCTTAAGACCTTGGTTTGATTCCCGGGACAAATAAACTGACATTGGGTTTTTTGATTATTTCATCATTTTCAAAAAATAGTTAGCAATTAATTAAATCTGATATTGTGAAATATTTGGACAAGACAAGCATATGTATGCAAGCCGGCAGAGATTGGATGCATAAAGCAGCAGACCGGGCTCTCTAGCGTACCTTGGGAGAGGCCTATGTCTAGCTGTGGACTGCAACGGGCTGATGATGATGATGCATATTTAAAATAGTGCAATTTCTATCAATCTTTTTAATTTTAAAACATCGCCCACCCTAGGAATTTCTCCTGTATCGTGGGTGCATTTCACAAGATGAAATATCACATACACAAACACCAAACTCGGGACAAACATCTGCGGATCGCACAAAATTTTTTGTATCGTGCGGTAATCGAAACCGCAACCCCCTAGCGCAGCAGTCCAATCGCTTAGCCACTGCGCCAATCAGGTCGTCATCAGTCTTTGATGTGAGAGTGAAAATTAACAATTATTCATTAATTTTTAGAATAAATACGATTGTATTTTTTTATATTACTATTTTAATAGTATAGATAGGTAGTTAAACTAATAACATTTGATATAACTATAATTATTAAATCTTAACTTATAACTTATATGGGTAAATATGTGTTAGTAACATAACATAACATCACGCCTGTGTTCCCCGAAGGGGTAGGCAGAGGTGAACATATAGTACACCCACATTTCGCCAGTTATGTTGTAAGTCCCAATGTAATAGGGGGCGAGCCTATTGCCATCAACCGGGCACAAATCTAGACTCCGTGCTGCCACTGAGAATTATTTTATTTTTTTAAATTTATTAAATAAAATTGGTAAAATTAAAATTATTATGTATTAGTATAAGTTGATTAATAAATAAACCAACAATTCTGTAGAGTGTACTTAGTATACCACAATCTCTGCACATTGCACTTGCTGACTAGGTATATATTATGGCGCCTGGAGTTCAAGAACCAAGGCGATAAGATAGAAGCGACGCATGCGCAGATTTATAGAAATGCATATTTATGTCTTATTGATTATAAATTATAATTATAGAAATGTGTTCACTTATAACCCTGAGCCATGGGCCTAGGTAATACATGGGTATTATAAATGAATGAAATAATTATATTTATTCATCATTCTAAACAATTGATTTTATAAAATTTAAACCTCTAAATTGATAAAGGAAATTTGAAAAATGATGGACCCGAGCGGGATTCGAACCCGCGACCTTCGCCGATCCGTGGCGCTGCTCTAACCAACTGAGCCACCGTGTCGCTGCTCGCATCCATCGAATTTCAAGTTCCCTTTTAGTATTTACGTCTTAAGGGTGACGTCAGGTATTATCTGTTGGAATCTATGATTACCAACTCAGTGTTATACCTTTACAGCTATAAATCACTGAAACGATAATACCAACCCAAAATGGCACCAAAAAAGTCATATAAATTTAAACCTGATTAATTATCTTACCTATTTTACTCACTTGTTATAAACTGTTTAGTATCTTGTTTTTTTAAAGACAACAATTATTCTACAAAAGAACCGTTAATGTTATGATTTACCTTATTTTACGAGTTCTTTAGTAAAAAAAAATGCATTTCATTGCCAAATATATTGCAACAGAAACGTCAATTCAAGATATTCACAACCTATCATTTAAGTTTCAACCTTACTCCGTCACAATAAGTGACAAATTACTTTGCCTCTCAATTTCTAACAACCTCTCATTTAAATTTCAACCTTATTTCCTCACAATAAGTCACAAATTACTTTATGTCTCGATTTTATCTACCTGTCTTTTAAATGTCAACCTTACTCCGCTACGATAAGTCACAAACTCCTTTATCTCTTGCCACAGGTACCCAAAACGCCGCAACATTCTAGATGACGCTCTGAGCGAGCTAACAGCATTGATCAAACAGAGCAGTCAGAATCGTTCGGCCGAAGAAACGCAATTGTATGCGTTATACTCCATACCGGACTCCCTATGTAGACTCATCACTTGACCAAGACGTGTATACATCTGTACGAGGTAATGTTTATGTCATCGGCACTAACTGACCTATGTTTTTAATCAAAGTCATGGAGAAACAGAGAAAGGCTATGAAGGTTGGCAGATTCCAGAAGAACTCAACAAGTTTTTAGATTATCGCGGTTTCTATACATACTATACACCATACAATAAGAGTTATGACCACGGCGTTTGCAAGTCGGCCGAAACGTCGGAAAAATAGGTATTTTTACCGTAAATAACGTATGCGGTAAAGACCCGTTAACAATATAAGTAATATTAAACAATATATGATACATGTCATATTTGTCTGTATGTATGTTACTCAATCATGCAAAACGGCTGAACGGATTTGGATTAAATTTCTGCATACAGCCCCCCTACCATGAACTCTTAAAGCTGGACAGTTTACGTTGGGGAAGCGAGACGACGCATTACACTGCACGTAGCGGTGTCTCGCTTCCACATCTTAAACTGTCCTGCTTTAAGAGTTCATGGTAAGGGGGGGCGAGCCAAACTATTTTAGTTATGATCTTATAAAAATACTTAAATCTTAGTATTATGAAGATCAATATGGGTATGTCCGGCGCACCCTAGACTGTCTACTTACAGTCTTATCGACGGGCCAATCTCTACACGACATAACTTGTTTCCATATGGCCATTGGGTCATGCTGATTCTAAAAAGACAAGAAAAATGTATTATGGAACAATACGATAAAATATAACTATAATATTGTACAGTTATTACAAAGCAAAATTGCGCAGGATTGTGAATTAACGTAACAAGTTGTAATAATTCATAGATTTAAAGAGAGTAACACTCATTTCATACTTGCAGTGTTGCTAGATTAAAGCGTTTGCACGAAATAAGTAATTAAGTTTAAGTTTGAAAGAATATATTTGTTTAGTTTTATGTTTAATATTAAGCATAAAATATAAATTATTTATCAAAAAAAAATTGTACCTATATAAGTTTTTTTCGTCGACCGATTTTAGTAGATTTCTTTTTATTAAGCTCTTAGCTTCTGATTTTAAAGTTGTATGCCAGTAATTCAGTATTAATTGAAATCTCTATTAATTAAACTCTAGTACGTTTCAATATCCCAAGCCCAACCCGCTGGACTGACCAGATCCGCACCGCACATGGAACGACCACCCACGATGCCTTACACTCGGCGACAGATAGACATAACTGGCGTCGCATCACTCACATTAAATTGCACCCAGACTTTGACCACGACCCTCAGTAATGAGGAAACCGACGCAAAGAGAGACGTTTAAATATGCATTAAAATTCATGTATCGTCGTGTTTTCTTTATATGTTGTATTGTATAAATGAAAAGTTCCTCTACGCGGCCATCGTTAATTTTATACAAATGGGTTGTTATAATAAAAGATTTCTTTATCATACTAATTGTTTTATTCTATAAATTTCAGTCTTTTCCATACAAGCTCTAAATACACAAATTTTCCTTTGTTTATATCTAACTATTATTTTCTTAAAACTAACATGGCAAGATGAGAGAACCGATTAAATGGTGTCATAAAAATTACCTAAAAATCATAGCTCATGGACTTACAATTAGAGAAATATATCAGTCGATCGTAGAAAATATTCATGCCTACATTTTCTTTCTAATTAACCCTTTAACCGCCACGGGCTTATAAAGAAAACAAACGATTTCGTGCCGTTCACGCCACGTTTTTATTAAAAGACTATATTATCTAATCGTAACATTTATTACGATTATTGTTTGTTATTACATTATTATTATTATTATTATTTAAACGTCGCCCCTCGAGGAATTTCACCTGTATCGTGGGTGTGTGTTACAAACATGAAATATCACATACACATCATCTGCGGATCATCCAAATTTTTATCCTGTGCGGGATCAGACCCGCAACCGTCCAGCAGTCCAATCGCTTAGCTACTGCACCAATGAAGTCGTTTGTCTAATATAATTGTGACCGTGGCGGTCAAAGGGTTAAATAAACACTTTATTATTACTAACCCTACGTTTTCTTACAAAGTATACACCCTATCATCATTCATCCTTGAGATAAGTGGCGCGAAGGTCATATGCACTGGAGGCACGCTAGGAAACGGATGGGTGCCCGTATCGGAACCATTACACCGTGGAGCCGTCACCAGGATGCATGTGATGATGGAGAGGAACATCGCCATAAGTGCCCAGAACATGAGGACCAGGAAGAACTGGGTGCGACGCCAGGTCAACTCTTGACGAGCTGTCAAAACTTCTTCAGGGGTTAATGGTCTGAAATTGATGAAAAACAGGTATTATGTAGGTAGTAATTTACACCGGTAGATGGCAGTAAGCTTGCAATTTTTTGTCACAGGACTTGTATAGTTATAGTAAAATCTACCGATAAAGGATAACACCTCTGGCCGACCCCTTTGGATAATTTGATGCACACGAATAACACAAATGACTTACATGTCTTTTAATTGTTTAATAGTATTAATTTGCCGCTGAGATTAAAAGAACCGTAACCTATCTAAGTAGGTAGGTATCTATAGGTACTAATATTCTAAAGCTGAAGAGTTTGTTTGTATTGTTGAACGCGCTAATCTCAGGAACTACTGGTTCGAATTAAATCATCCTTTTTGTCTTGGATAGTCCATTTATCGAAGCGTAAAACATTCAAAATTTACGCGGATGAAGTCGCGGTTGGAAGCTAGGGTTCATATGAAAATTTGGACTTTTTTCACTATTGGATCAAACAGCTGATTTTACCATCATCAGCAAGGATAAAAATGATACTTCACACTCAATCATAGATTACGATACTGTATACACGTTAAATGACTGTGCATTTTATAATACGTACCTACCTACTCATATTTCCTCTGGTTTAAAATTTACATAATTATTAGTCTATGTAGGTACACTATGAGTTAGCAACAGCTTATCAGTGTATGTGTTTTGATAAAAAACAACAAATTGTTTCGGAAGTTTTCAAAGCGTGATATCGAGCGCCTTTATCTGCTAACTCTACTCCGAGTGTTAGGTTAATTACGGGTTACTGATAATTAGCTTAGTATCTTGTTGGTTAGTGCTTTACTTTAGATATTGTGATTTTAAAACTAATGGAGTTAATTTGTAAAGATACCTACTAAAGGAATTTGGACTTGGTATCATTCTGTAATCAAAATAGTAAGTACCTACCTACCTATTCGTCATTTGTTTTCATACCAAACATTTATTGGATCCTTGCAAGAATTGCCTTTTGAATTCCATAGCTTCTGCTCCAATACTTCCGCATTAGTACGATAAATGAATAGTATGATATCTTAAAATCTATCTCATCATCATCATCAGCCGGAAGACGTCCACTGCTGAACAAAGGTCTCCCCTTTTCAGAAGGGGGCCATAATCCCCACGCTTGGCAAGCGGCTTGGGAATCGCAGTGTTGGTGGTCAAGTTACAGAAGACGCGATTTTAATTTTAATAATAAGCCTCACATAACTTTATCTTTGTGTTCAACTATATAGCTCGCTAAACTTTAAATATTTTTAATTTTTTTTTAAAACGTCCCGCTCTAGGAATTTCTCCTGTATCGTAGGTGCGTTTCACAAACATGGAACATCACATAGGTACACAAACACCCAGACTCGGAACAAACATCTGCGGATCACAAATTTTCGTTCAGTTCGTGTGGGATTTCAATCCGCAACCCAAAGCGCAGTCCAATCGCTAAGCCACTGCACCAATCAGATCGTAAAAATTTAAAATATGTTCACCTGAACCTTCTCCTTACTTCTGGACCATGTCGTAAGAGAGGCTGCCTCTCAGGATCCATCACTTTTAGCACTTCTGATCACACTTTCAATCTTCTTAGCACTTCTAACACTTCTCTTCTCAGTCAGCAAGAATTTTGGCCCCAAGATGTTTGAGCCAGCTACAATTTTGGCCACACAAGTCTTCTGTCTTTGATGCTCCCTTTTAAGATCCAGATTATTTTGTTGTAGTCTTTTGGGCGTAAAATAGAGTATTCTTATACCTTTGTTTATTATAAAACTGGTAATATAAAATTTTACAAACTAGACTTAGTTTTTTGGGAGAGTTCAGAATTTCGTATACGCTAGGATTGGCACCTAATTGAGGGTCGGTTTCTTCTTTGTTAAGTTTCGAAGTCACAGTTTTCAAAACTTTCTTTGGTTTATCTTCGATTCTGCTAAAATCCGAAATAAAGGCCCAGCCTCGTCAAAATACTGTTTTAACACATGAATAAATCACTCGCGTCCATTAAAGTAGGCTTGTTTTTTAACGTGCATAAATTATAGTTTAGTTTAAAAACGGCACTTAAAACGGGTTTAATAATAAATATTTATAAATCGTTACTTATTGTGTTATCATCTTGAGCTTCGCCACCCAACTGAGCAGTGTCTTGGCTGTCTGTGTTAATTGTATTGCCTTATTTACGATAGTTTATTAATAGCTTGTTATTGTGATAATTAGGTGACCCTTTACTCTAGGTACCTCTTATCTATGTATAGGGTTGTTCTACATTGTCATGTGATTTTTATTATTATTACCAACAGTGACATCAGTCGCAAAAGTGGTAAGCACCAGCATTTGATGACACGATTGGTGGCTAAGCGATTGGACTGCTGCGCTAAGGGTTGCGGATTTGATTCCCGCACGGGACAAAAATTTGGGCGATCCTTAAATATTTCTCCCGAGTCTGGGTGTTTGTGTATGTGATATTTCATTGTGAAACGCACCTACGATACAGGAGAAATTCCTAGCGTGGGGCGACGTTTATTCAAAAAAAACAAAAAGAAAATAATTCAGTAGTGTTCTTCAGGTACATATAAAGAGCGTCCACGAGTGATAGTAGGTACATCTGGTTGGTTGACCAATTTCTACACCTGTGTGTAGATAGTCATCTAGGAACTATTATGTTGCCCTGTACCTAGGCATTCCTACTGTATCTGATTTTATAGGCACAAAATACCTAATCACATTTATTATCATCCAGACTTAGAACAAATTTCTGCGGAACCCGTAACTCTCAGACAAGCAGTCCAATCACTTAGTCACTGCGCCCGTTGCGTAGGCAAAATCGTTTATAATATTTTCTCTATAATAATTCAACCTGTAGGTATAAATATTGCGAAGTAGGTACCTAATCTCACAGACAACCTTATGAAGGACTATTTTATCTCACATGCATAGGGTCAACGTCCACTGTATGCAAATATCATAAGTTACTAGTTAACTACCGACCAGTTTGTAGGCAAAATATTTTATGTAAATTCCATCGATAAAATATCATGACGTTGAATCTTTTTGTGTAACTAGGACCTATTATTAGCTGTATTGTAACCAACTTAATTTATAAGAGGATTACACATGTCAGCAGTGTTGGATCACCAATCTAAAGTTTTGGGACCCAAGCTCCTTTGACCCTTTGATATTACAATATTTGATGGGGTTTATTGAATCAGAAGGTACTTTAACGTACTTTGCTTCAAAGGATTAGGTATTCAGGAATAAGCGTGTACCTAAATTTGTATTAGATAAGGCCTGTAAATGTCTGTTTCAATAATAATTCAAAATAGTTTTTCAAACGTTCTTATTTGTAGATATAGAAAATAAGTTTATTTATTTCCAGGAAACATATTTTTTATTAAATAAGTACCAAAATATAATCATGTTACCTGTATACTTAGCACTGAATTTAATTACGAACCGATTTAATTTAACGAGATTGGACTGCTGCGCTAAGGGTTGCGGGTTTGATTCCCGCACGGGGCAAAAATTTGTGTGAACCGCAGATGTTTTTCCCGAGTCTAGGTGTTTGTGTATGTGATATTTCATGTTTGTGAAACGCACCCACGACACAGGAGAAATTCCTAGTGTTAGGGACGTTTAAAAAAAATATAAATAAGGTACGCAAGAAGGTACACCCTTGATTTCCCAATAGAAATGTATATTAGTACGATCAATACACCTTTGTACCTTCGTAAATAAGTTAAATATTGTCTTTACAAAATCGTCTAGTACAAGTACAAGACAAAGGAATCGAAGTAGCTTTAAAAGTTAATAACAATTGTCAATGGATCAAAAAAAGTTATTAACAATCATTATTCCAATTACTTTTCTATTATCTTCTATACTATTTTCATGTAAATTAATAAAGTAATTTTGAAAAATGATGGACACGAGCGGGACTTGTACCCGTGTCTTTCGCCGTACCGTGGCACAGCTCTAACTAACTGAGCTATCGTGTCATTGATAGCGCTGCGCCACATGTCTATCATTTCTCAAATTTCCTTGATCAATTTAGATTAAAGCTGAGTATGGGCAACATGCTAAAATGACACCAAAAGTCATATACTATTATAACGTTCTCAGCCACAATATCTGAGTTCCTTAAACGGCCCCTAAGTGAGACGTCAGTAAGATATTCTCGTAGTTATGAACTATCTTAATCGACAAAGTTTGTAGTGCTAACCCTTATCTAATCACTTTTAGACCATTATCTGGTCCATTACGTTATAACTTCTTCTGAGAACTTAACTTATGGACCTTAATGCATTTTCTTATTCAAAAAAGCGTGGCCTATTTGTATTTCTGTAAATAGACACCGTGCGTGCTTTGTACGTTGCCCTCCTTTAAATAAACTCGGGGACTTGAAACGTTCCTCAAAATTTCGTGATTTTTATTTGTATTTACAGGTATACACCCAATATAACAATGTGGCCACAGACAAAAATAAAAATTAAATTATGATACAGACAAAAAATCCAGTGTTATTCTCTCGAATTCCGCCAATGTACATGTAAATATACTTATTATCTATCTTTCGTTATTTAATAACGTTCCAAGTACTAAATAACGTTATTTAATGAAAAATAACGAAATTATGAGTAACGTTTCTCTGAATTAACTAACTAGTCTATAACCGTCCCAATTCGGGATCAAGGCTTGTGTTCGTAGAGAAGAAACTTACAATGTTCACTACGCTTGCTCACTCATGGTTATGATAACAGTACAACAAAATTACGAGACCTGACTCTCCTGAAACAGATCAGGCACAGGACTGACAGATAAACAAGCTCTTCGAAATACCGGTTGATAGGATCTTCTCCTATCGTACGGTTGATGAACAACCAGAATAGAAGAATAGAGAATTACCTAATGGAAAAATCCAGTAACACTTTGCCCTACCCGGGATATGAACCTAGGATCTCATGCGCAGCAGTCACGCTTAGCGACCACTATGCTATTTAAATATTTAAAACTAGCTGCGCCCCGCGGTGCTACCCGCTACATTTTTTCGGAATAAAAAGTAGCCTATGTGTTAATCCAGGGTATCAGCTACCTTCATACCAAATTTTATCGAAATCGGTCCAGCCGTTTGAGCGTGAAGAGGTAACAACCATACAAAGACACAAACACACTCACAAACTTTCGCTTTTATAATATTAGCGTGATAAATATTATGAAATTTTGTTTCTGATATAATGTTCTTACTTGTACGTCTGTATCTTCAAACGTAGATATACTACGTAGGTATCAATCTATCAACTCGTGAGGTACAAATGAGGCTGTTAATTAAATAGCTATTAAATATTAATATTGCAATAACTTGTGCAATATTTTGTTAAGTAAAGTACCAAATTGAGATCAATAAAACGTGGTTAATTTAGTTGATAGTAATAGTTATGTCTGACATTAACCTGATTATTTCTATATCTACGTATCACCGTATAGTACCTACCTATATCAAGCGTGATTTCTTAAGTTTGATCTGCCGGGAATAATAAATTAGTAGGTCTTCTTCTTCTTATCGTATGGTTGATGAACAACCTGGTGTCAGAGTTTAAACCGCCTGTAGGCCTCTGACATGGCTTTACACACCGTCGAAAAATCTCTCAGGTATGCCGGTTTCCTCACGATGTTTTCCTTCACCGTTTTTAGCAACTGATAACTAATTTTTAGTACGCACATGAATTCGAAAAGACATTGGTGCGTGCCGGGATTTGAACTTGCGACCTGTGACTTGGCAGTCCAACGGTCATACCACTCGGCTATCAGTGCTAATTAAAATAAAATTAGTAGGTAATAATTGAAGTATTTTTTTAATGTACCACATTACGAAGTGTTTCTGTATCGTGGGTGCTTTCCAAATGAAATATCACATACACACCCAGACTCGAGACAAACATCTGCGGAACGCACAATTTTTTGTTTCGTGTGGGAATGGAACCCGCAACCTCTTGCACAGCAGTCTAATCGTTTAGCTACTGCGCCAAATAGGTCATATATAAATAGGTCTTGATAGCTGTGAAGTTTTTTTTGGATAAGTTACTAATTGTCCTTTGTTACGATGCATAGATACTCGATACAAAATATACACATGTCTGATTGTCTACGGATCGTAAAAACATTTTTCAAAGTGCATATTCAACCCCCAACCCCAATCCCTAACAGTCTAATTTCTATTAGGTATAGGCACTGATAGCCGAGTGGTATGACCGTTGGACTGCCAAGTCAAAGGTCGCTAGTTCAAATCCCGGCACGCAGCAATGTCTTTTCGAATTCATGTGCGTACTAAAAATTAGTTATCAATTGCTAAAAACGGTGAAGGAAAACATCGTGAGGAAACCGGCACACCTGAGAGATTTTTCAACGGTGTGTAAAGCCATGTCAGAGGCCTACAGGCGGTTAAACTCTGACACCAGGTTGTTCATCAACCATACGATAAGAAGATTAGGTATATAAATATAATTATTAAATCATAACCCATAACTTATATGGGTACATATATGTTAGTATGATTAATAAATAAATAAATATTGTTCTTACCCAAACCGGCATTTTTTACGTCAATATTGACATAATAATTTTTATTTACGTCAACGAGGTACCTAATTAACATACCTAGGTCAACACCTAGGTGTATTCAAATGTTTTAATTACGTCAGAATCAATTATTAACACCTACGTCATCTATTTCTGCGTTTGATAAATGATAATGATAAATGATTTTATTTCTGTAAATAGGTCTTAAAAAAACACTTTTACACGTCATTTTTTTAAAACTAGATAGATAGCGTCGGCATTTCCTAACTGACTACCTCTGAGAAGAAACGCCGTTTATAATAGGAACCTACGTCAAGATTTGATCTTAAGGTATCTACATACGTAAATGAGAGTAAAAATAGATCGACTGTAGTTCCTCTAACAAGGTTTTTAAGTTAAAAAACGAGGATTGCAATTAAAAAATCGTCGACGCGGCGCTTCGGCGTCAACTGCCGACTCTTATTGAATTACTCTGATTGTATTGATTTTCTATTTGATGTTGATTGCCGTTTCTGTTGTACTACAGAATTTGTTTTCTTGTTTTATGTTTTGCCACATAATTGATACATTAGTCTGTTTTAATTGTCAACCCAATTTTAGAAGTTTGATGGTTAAAGGTGGTTCTGACATAATTAGGTATCATTATTTATTTATTTATTGATTCGCCTACAACTGTTACACATTTTCATATTAAGGTTTACATGCAACAGTAAAAAAACCGTTGTGTACAATATAAATCGGCAAACACAGCATTCATAAAAAAAATACTATCGGATGACAAATTATTCTTATACAGATTAGTATCCTTTTTTTACATGTTTTTAAAACAATATTCCTCTTCAAAAACTAGTAATGTATAGTACCAACGCTATTCCATGGTGATCCTTTGAACTTGGTTCCTATAGTTATTAAGAGTGGAGCCAAAAATGTTTAACTTACTGTCAAATTTATTGAATAGTCTACACAATCTGGGGACTGGGGAGGTGCTGCTTAGAACTGTCTTCCGATGAGGTGGGTAAAACAACATAATGGGTTTCCGCGGGTATTTGTTGGGTATATTATAATGTCCTCCTGACCGAATTTCGGTCACGGCGGCCTGTCTCAGTTGAGACTAGCCATCTGCGCAGGAGATATTATAGTGCACAAGTATGCGCGCAGACACAGGTGCACTCCCTATTCCCTCACTCTCATAATCCCATGGGACGGTAGACAGACGCACGGTGGGGTCTCGACATGTGAAAACGGTCACCTATCACGAGACTGACCGCGGCGAGCACGGCTTAACCTCGCAGATCGACTGATCTGCCGGGTAGCCGCATAGCTACGAGCCCCACATCATCATCACCGTATAATCATCACAGGTATCATTGTAATTATGTTGTTTATCAGTAATAGGTACCTATGTGTAATTATTCCGATCGTTTTTATCACGGACCCCATTATACACATGCAGAACATAAAAATATGGTGTGGTCACACCTGTATCTACATCTGAAGAACAAATGACTTCAAAGTTGTGTCAAGAGAACATTCTCAAATATCTCCATAAATGATTTATTTGCCTGCCTGCCACGTATAGAGGTCGCTATGCGCGAATGCCAAGCATGAGGTCCTGGGTTTGAATCCCAGGTCGGGCAAAGATTTATTGGGTAAAGCTCAGTAGCAGCGGAGTGGGATTCGTGCCCGGTTAATGGCAATAGGCTCGCCGTGCTATTACATTGGGACCTACATAACTGTCGAAATGTAGGTGTGTTATACACCTCTGTCTACCCCTTCGGGGAATACAGGCGTGACGTTATGTAGATTTAATAACTTCCCTGTCCCGTGGGTCACATGTGATACATGGTCATTGTTTAACTATTGTGTCTGCATCGTGGACAGTGAAGTGGTTAAATATCAAAAACGTGAATATACAATGCTTACATTTATATATTGTTAGCAAATAAAATACAAAATTTGATTGAGTAGACACATCTAACTAGGTGGTACGTTACACAGAAGCTATCACAATCTCAACCATTTACCCTAACAATAAGAAATTCGCTGTCAATTCACAAGACCAATAGTCCCAATCGTCGAAGCGAGCTCAAAGCTAACACAAAGGAGTTTGGACCCGTAAATCATGTTTGTTCGTCTGTCCATTGATGTCACATCGCCGCTGTAATTTATAACGCGATCAAAGAATATTACTCCTTAATTAATCATAAATTAAATTATTCGTGAACTTAATCATGTTAGTATTGATTTTGTTTGTAAGTAAATATTGTTGTAGTAACGATTAATCTCTGCGAAGTGCGTAAAATAGTATTTTGTCTATGACAATAGGTACCTACTTACTGATTTTCAGCTGATCCCTGCCTTATACTTAACTAGAGATGCCCCGCGGTTGCATCCGATTTAAAAGCGTTGTTAGTATCATTTTATTATAATATTAGATATCATCATCAGCCCTCAGACGTCCACTATTGAACAAAGGCCTCCCCCTTATGGGGGGGGGGGGTTGGTTGCCATAATCCCCACGTTTGGCAAGCGGCTTGGGGATCGCAGTGTTGGTGGTCACGTTACAAAAGACGCTGCTGCCCATCTTTTGGATTTTCCCAATCGTCGAAGCGAGCTCAAAGCGGCTAACACAAAGGAGTTTAGACCCGTAAATCATGTCTGTCCGTCTGTCCATTGATGTCACATCGCCGCTGTAATTTATAACGCGATCACAGAATATTACTCTTTAATTGATATATTAAATTATTCGTGAATTTAATCATGTTAGTATTGATTTTGTTGGTAAGTAAATATTGTTGTAGAAGCGATTATGCAGTGCGAATGGCACAGTACTTTTTGATTTACAGCTCTCAGCGTCCCTGCCTTACGCTTAAATACAGGTGCCCCGCGGTTTTACCCGCGTTTAATTTTCGAAGCCTAGCTAGTATCATCATTATATTAAAGCCTACGAGTATACATTTAAACGAAGACAAACAAACATACATGATTGGCGCAGTGGCTGTGGAGTGGGTTCGATTCCCGCACGGGATGAAAAATTATGTGAGCCGCAGATGTTTGTCCCGGGTCTGCATGTTTGTGTATGCGATGTTTTATGTATGTGAAACGCACCCACGATACAGGAGAAATTCCTAGTGTGGGGAGATGTTTTATTTAAATAATATAAAGATACATTTATCCACCCATCCTCACAAACTTTTACGTTAGAAATAATTAATTATTTACTGAAATATCTAAGATTTTTCAATTGACTAGCTGGGTACCTATTGAAACATATATGGCTATTAAGAATGTTTACACAGAGATCATTAATGTCGTCTGCCTGGGCTGTAATGAGGCATCTATTGTCATCGCAGAAGCTTCAGCTCGTTTGTGGATAATCTCGTAGAAATAGGGGAAAGATTTCTGGAGCATTCATTTATTAGTACAATAGAAACTGTGAAAACACACAAAAATATTTTTGACTTGATAAAACAATTGATGACTGTAGAGGTACAATGGACAATCTCTAAGAACACAATAGGTTCTTCTTCTTATCGTATGGTTGATGAACAACCTGGTGTCAGAGTTTAAACCGCCTGTAGGCCTCTGACATGGCTTTACACACCGTTGAAAAATCTCTCAGGTGTGCCGGTTTCCTCAAGATGCTTTCCCTCACCGTTTTTAGCAACTGATAACGATTTTATAATACGCACATCAATTTGAAAAGACATTGGTGCGTGCCGGGATTTAAATTTGCGACCTTTGACTTGGCAGTCCTAAGGTCCTAAGGCCACTCGGCTATCAGTGCTTAAATACAATAGGAAATAATCAAAATCATTTATTGAAACAAAATAGTTTACAATATTAATTGTCCGTTAATATTATTATTATTTCAGCCATGGTCGTCCCACTGCAGGGCAAAGGCCTCCCTTTCCTAAATAATAATTAATTAATAATTCTTTCGTTAATATTAGTTAGGAAAATTGTGTCGCAATGGTACTAACCATTGCGACACAATTTTCCTAACACGAACACTGGAACACGAACTTTGGAACACTGTCCCCATTTTGGAGATGGGCACTAGCCCATCTCCAAAATGGGGACAGTGGTCCAACATACAATTATATTCTAAAAAGGAAATTAATTACTATCAATAAAGATATAAAAAATATTATTATTTGGGTGTCACATTGTATAAAAAAAAAAAAACGCCGCCCCACACTAGCAATTTCTCTGTGTCGTGGGTGCGTAATATCACATAAACACACACGTATTATTCGAGAAAGGAATCGATTTTCTTGCTTTTTTTCTGTCGGAAAACGTTAGGACCAAAAAACATAATAAAACCGCGTTAAAATCAGTAAAGATAATATATTTCATGACTAATATTCGCGTAAGTGAGGGAAATAATTAGATAGGTATATTAAAATAAGTCATAAGCTTACCGTTTACACTTGGTTTGAACAGAAAATGGTAAACTAATCAGAACGGTAGTAAACAGTGAACCAATTAAATTCTCCCGCGTAAGCATATTTACAATGCCGAAGCTATTATGTACGCACGGACTTGATGGCAACCTCGCATGGGGCAATCACATGGGCGGTTATTAAACACATTAATAATACGTACGATCATGCTTGTAATCCCGAAGGGGTAGGCTGGTTCCCTCTTGGTTCTCTTGACAGAAGGTATAACTATTTTTTTAAAGGAAACGTCGCCACATAATTGGAATTTTCCCTGTATCGTGGGTGCGTTTCACAAACATGAAATGTCACATACACAAACACCCACACTTTTTGACCAGTGCGGGAATCGAACCCGCAACCCTTAGCGCAGCAGCCTAATATATTTGAGGATTCGTTTTTCCTGACAGTACAATACATGTTATGTAGTTTCTTATTGAGGAGCCTATAATTGTCCTTTGCTTATCACTAGATCCGTGGACTTCGATTAAAATTACCTGTAGGTACGTTGCAGCGGTAAGCAGATTTACCTATATGAATCTGATTTTTTTAACAATTTTAAGCGCCTGTCGCGGAGAAGCTGTGAATCCTGCGAATTTCCTATTTTCCTGCCGAACCCTAAGCATTTTCGAAATTCAAAGCAGCCTATATTAGACGCCTCACCATCAGATATCTGAAATTTTAAATTGCATGTTATTTAAATCGTGTATACTATCATATGCATTGAGTTAAGCGCTGTTATTTTGATACTCTAATGTCTGAGAGTGTCAGACAAACAGACACTCTAATTTTATTTATGTGTATTGATTTACAAGCTCGTTCAGAGGTTAACCAATACAAAGTGTCACCTTCACGTTGAGTCACACACAGGACGTCTGCGAGTCAGCACAGCGAGTCAGGTATTTATTTGTATCATTAATGTGATGATGCTTGTCAGAATATCAGGAGAACCGTGTTAACGAGGATTAAAGATATTTCAGCGTATTGATCAAATGCCAGCATTGACAAGCTTTTATTAATTAATATCTACTAGGTGACAGTAAAGCGGTGGCCACACAGTAAGCGCTTGAAGAGCGGAATAAACCATGTGTAGACAGTATAGATAGACCCATCGTTTTCTATTGTGTCAACATACTCAGACTGATCCTGATACCCAGATATACTTATAAATTATGTCCTGTATGTATGTATATATTGTATATACTTTAAATAATGACTGAAACACTGAACCAATTTTAATGTAATTTGGTACGAACTAGCTTGAACGCCTAGAAAAGACAGGCTGGTTTTTATCCCAAAAAGTCGCTTATGAATAAGACTTTTACTCCAATTTCACAAGATTGGTTCACACCTTTGCCGACCCGTTCGGGGAAAACTGAGATAATGGTATACATACGTAAATATAACACATAACATAACATCACTCCTGTATTTCTTCGAAGCACCAAACACCTACATTTCGCCAGCTAGGTTTCCCACCGAATAGGGGGAGCCTATTGCCATTAACCGGGCACTAAGCTAGAAAATATTAAACTTAAAGTTCACAGCCAGTTTATCCGCTCGCTCCGTGTACCTTGAGCCAAAGCCTTACCCTTCACCGGTAGTTCGGTGTCGGTGACGTTGATCGATGGCCCGCGACGCCACGACTCAGCATTATCGCTTCGGTTATCTTTAACATCCTTTCATGTAAGCAGATATCACAATAACAATCATTATATGAAGACGTTTTGGATAGGTGTTTAATAAAGTGGTGTTGTAATAATTAATGCATGATAAGGACTGCCTTGTAAGTCTAATGGTTGTTTAACGCGACTGGCGAGCTTGAGGTCTTGGTTTCGAATGGGTCGGGAAAAGTGTTTCTGGGATTTTCCATTAAGCAAACGAGTGGTATGACCTTCTGACTGTAACGGTAATGATAGCCGAGTGGTATGACCGTCGGACTGTCAAGTCAAAGGTCGCAAGTTCAAACTCACCAATGTCTTTTCGAATTCATGTGCGTATTATAAATTGAAGTTGACAAAACAGTGAAGAAAAACATCACGTGGAAACCGGCATACCTGAGGGATTTTTCAACGGTGAGCAAAGCCATGTCAGAGGTCATACGATTAAAAGAAGAGGTATTTTTATCTTGTTCTTTTTTAGGGTTCGGTACCCAAAGGGTAAGACGGGACTCTATAATTAAGAATCCGCTATCCGTCCGTCCGTCCGTCTGTCATCAGGCCGTGATATCTCATGAACCGTGATAGTTAAACAGTTGAAATTTCTTAGATGATGTATTTCTGTGGCCGCTTTAACAAAAATACTAAAAAACAGAATAAAATAAATATTAAAGTGGGCTCTCATACAAAAGACGTGAATCTTTTGCCGGTTTTATAGATAATGGTACGGAACCCTTCGTGCGCGGGTCCGACTCGCACTTGGCCGGTTTTTCGTTTAAATCAGGTGTACCTATAAGTCAGTACACTGATCAACAACAATAATTATTATATGCAAAGGAAACGTATCCATAAATCATAGCGAAGGAGGTTTTATCGACTGTAACGGAATACGAAGGCAATCAAAGTTGACCGTTTTTATTGACAAAACATAGGAAACAAAACACAATTAGCTTTGTTTACTTCGTTTTACCCGGCTTTGCCCCTGACGGCCCCAGTTTGCCCCATATTGGATGGGCTGGACAGACGTGTATCTGACTTATAGCTTCGGTAGTTTTGAAAGTGAATCGGAATTTGTGTGTGTAAAACACAGAATGTAATTGAGTTTAGACTGACAGAATTATTCTTACGAGTGGGAATTTTGTCTAGTTTTTAGGTTGTAAATGTTGATAGATAAGAGGTTTTGTGAGATTATTATAAATATACTTTTAAGTATATTGTTTTCGCAAGTAGTATTTTACAGTTATTTGATAAGCTTAACTTATTATATCTAATTATAATATATGTAATCGGGAATGTCTGATTAGTTACTCGAATGGAGCCCTTATTCATGAGCTGGTTACGGTGCAGAGCATGAGGTTTGGTTCGGCTTGCGTCTCTACCTTGAAACTAGCTCATGAATAAGGGCTCTGTTCAAGTTCGAAACTAGTCGGGCATTTCCGAATTTACATGTGAGTAAAACCGCCGTATAAAGTCAGATTAGTCAAGCGAATCAAAAATTTTATATATTATGAAGGTCGTAGTGGCCTAGTGGTTGACATACCGGATTTCTATGCACGAGGTTGCAGGTTCAAACCCAGGCAAGTATCAATGTGACTTTTTCAATGTCATAAATACTTTCTTAGATATTCTAAGACACCACTGACTAACGGTGACGGAAACCATCGTAAGGAAACCTGGATTTAATTATCTGAAATCGCCAACCCGCAGTGAGCTAGCGTGGTGATCAGTGATCAATCCTTCTCTATACCGAACCGACAAAGTCTTAGTAAATGTCCGTGAGATTAAAACTCAATTTATTGTTACCTAACGAAGTTTCTGCCGAGTTACATCGGTGGAAAGTTGGAAATTTTGTTAAGAATTTAGTTTATTTTGTTGGTTATTCAAATATTTCGTGACGGTATTGAAGAATTGTATCTCTACAAAGTTATTGAGTAAAGATACAATGTTTTGTCTCTAATATTATAAAGGCGAGAGTTTGTGAGTGTGTTTGTATGTTTGTTACCTCTTCACGTATAAACAACTGAACCGATTCTGATAAAATTTTGTATGGAGGTAACTGACACCATGGATTAAAACATAGGCTGGCTATTTATCCCGAAAAAATGAAGCTGGTAATATCGCGGGGCGCAGCTAGTTCACTATAAGTTTGACGGATGACGACATTTTGTTTATTTGGACATATTGTTTGGTAGTCAGTCTAGCTAATGGGCAAGAAATAATTATAATTGCATAAGCTTATGCTGAGGTAAACATCACATAACATGACACCTTTATTCCCCGAAGAGGTAGGCAGAGATGCACATATAATACACCCACATTTTGCCAGTTATGTTATAGGGCGCGCCTATTGCCATCAACTGGGCACAAATCCAGACTCCGTGCTGCTGCTGAGAATGACCTAATGGAAAACCCAATACCTAATAGGTACTTAGCATGACCTGACAATCAAACCCTGGACTTCGAGCGCAGCAGAGTATTAGAAAATATGTCGTCATAATAAGGCCGAAAATTCACAAAAATACTTCAAAATATTGTCAAATGAAACGCATTAAATTTAGCTATTTCTAACCAATTTCAAATTCCCATAAAATCCCTCTCTAGTGACAGGGTAAGCTCAATCTAGACAGTAGGACATTAATCGCCCCCCCCCCTGATGGATGGCGGGTACATTCCGCGCCTCCCTTCACCCCCCCCCCCTCTTCAGCCCCTTTAACGACCTTGTGTCCTTGTGTTGCAAGATGTTTAATATACCAGAAGATCATGTGGGAAATGTTATTAGTGTGTAAATAAGGATTTAATGAGCACTGTTGTAAGATGGCTGCGCTGAGATTCTGACAAGATCTAGACTCCTGGCCCCCCAGCTAAGTAACAAAACGTTTGACGAATAGAAATCAAAGAGAATGATATATATATTTTAAAAAAAACCGTCGCCCCACACTAGGAATTTCTCCTGTGTCGTGGGTGGGTTTTAAAAACGTGAAATATCACATACACAAACACCCAGACTCGAGACAAATATCTGCGGATCGCACAAAATTTGATCTCGTGCGGAAATCGATCCCGAAACCCTTAGCGCAACAGTCTAATCGCTTAGCCACTGCGCCAAACGGGTCGTCTGAAATGTATGGGGATGACATAATGTTTCGACTATAATATTATCGATTTAAACTCCTATATTTTTCATTATATTCGATTTCTATTCGTCAAGCGTTTTGCCACTTGGCTAGGAGGCTGATACTACTAAATAAGTATACACAGCATATTATAATCACGACTGTATTACCCGAAGGGGTAGCAGAGGTGTGTCGAGCTGCTACTGAGAATTAGGGTGATAGCACACATATAAAATCCAGAAAGGGATCGTCACCGTATCAACTCGAGCCGTGCAGTATTCTTTGTATGAAACTCCCTACTGCAAAGCACACTAATTTAGAATCGTAACGTAATCGCTTCGCCTCGGGACCGGCAAGCCGTAAGCGCGGCGTCTCCTAGCCGTAGCCGAGTCAACGTATCGGAGCAGCTGATCCGCTTTGGTTACGTGCTTACGTAAGGTTGACGCGTGTTTGACGGCGAGGTGAAAGGCGATACGGTGACGATCCCTTTCCGATTTGATATGTGTGCTATGACCCTTACCTGGGAAATCAACTAACACGTAGGCTAACATAAGAATTATTGAATCCATTGCATTCACAAGTAGGACAAAATCAAACCAAGCACGTAATATTTAATCATCATCATCATCAGCCGGAAAAGTCCACTGTTGGACAAAGGCCTCCCCCTTAGTAGGGAGGGGTTGCCATAATCCCCACGCTTGGCAAGCGGCTTGGGGATCGCAGTACTGGTGGTCAAGTTACAGAAGACGCTGCTGCCCATCTTCTGGATTTATTTTTCCCTTAGTCGCCTCTTACGACACCCACGGGAGGAAAGGGGGTGGTCAATTCTAGGCCGGATACCACACGGCAGGTAATATTTAATATTTATGCCAAATTAATCCTCAATTTTCCTTACCATGTTCATCGTACAAAATAAGCGTCAAATTTAGCAGGAGCTGAGTATAAACAACGTAGAACTTTGAAGTGTTATCATTAACTTCGTCTGACGCATGCGCGAGCCGTGTCTTGACGGATGTTTTTAATAATTATGTTGTAATTATAATTCTCCAAGAAGAGGAGTCTAAGTTTATTATATTTATTTATTTCGTTACCGAATTAATATGGAAGAAATTGTTAGCTTGTTTTAAGAACTAAACAATTCAATTATGTATATTAAAAAAAATTATATTAGTTAACGGTACTCTAAATACAATCTATGACTGCCTCGTTGGTCTAGTGGTCGCTAAGCGCGACTGCTGAGCAAGAGATCCTGGGTTCGAATCCCGGGTGAGGCAAAGTGTTATTGGGTTTTTCCATTAGGTAGGTAATTCTCAGTAGCAGCATAGAGTCTGGATTTGTGTCCCTTTGATGGTAATAGACTCGACTGCTATTACATTGGGGCCTATAACATAACTGGCGAAATGTGGGTGTTACTTTAGGTACACCTTTACACCCCTGCCTACCCCTTCGGGGAATACGGGCGTGTTGTTATGTTTTTTTTTTCTAAAAACTGTAGTCCGCAATTTGTCTTAATGCGCGTGGATTTGCTCATGTGGTGACACTTTAGTCTAACAAGTTCAAGAGGGGTCGCTATCCCAGGAGGGGGGGACACATTGGTAGCATCCCTCGGGGAGGATTATACACAACATGAGCCTATAAATTACAGTTTCTGAACAACATTCATTGTTAGTTTGCCTTTGAAAGTTTTCAGTTTTAAATCTGTCTACAGTATGTATAGTATAGTATATGTCTGTGTATGTGAACTATATTTTTTTGATATAAAATATAACTATGTTCCTAATAGCAGCGAGTATACTCGCTGTGAGTGTTGCTCGCGTGTGCTACTGTAAATCTTAGCGGGCCACTCCGCTACCCTCGCGTTTAATCTGTATCAAAAGTGTTTGTTTCGGCATGTCATCTCAGAATCAAGAAATGCCGCCACCATCTACTTTCTTGTTGATTGAAATCTGACGTGTAAAAGTGTTCGTGAAAACAGTAATAAATCATTTATTCAATCACCAACCCACTGCATCGCATCATCAAATGCACCTGCTAAGCATACCAAACATGCACCAACATGTAACACACTCATTGTGAGCACACTCGCTGTGAGTGTTGCTCGCGTGTGCTACTGTAAATCTTAGTAGCCCACTCCGCTACCCTCGCATTCAATCATCAACACACTGCATCGCGTCATCAAGTGTGCCTGCTAAGCATACCAAACATGTAGCAACATGTCACAATAGCAGTGAGCACACTCACTGTGAGTGTTGCTCGCGTGTGCTACTGTAAATCTTAGTAGCCCACTCCGCTACCCTCGCATTCAATCACCAACACACTGCATCGCGTCATCAAGTGTGCCTGCTAAGCATACCAAACATGTAGCAACATGTCACAATAGCAGTGAGCACACTTGTTGTGAGTGTTGCTCGCGTGTGCTTCTGTAAATGTTAGTGGCCCACTCCGCTACCCTCGCGTTCAATCACCAAGTCACTGCATAGCATCATCAACTGCACCTGCTAAGCATTCCAAACATGTAGCAACATGTCACAATATCAGTGAGCACACTCGCTGTGAGTGTTGCTCGCGTGTGCTACTGTAAATCTTAGTAGCCCACTCCGCTACCCTCGCATTCAATCACCAACACACTGCATCGCGTCATCAAGTGTGCCTGCTAAGCATACCAAACATGTACCAAACGTGGCCCACTCCACTACCCTCGCGTTCAATCACCAAGTCACTGCATAGCATCATCAACTGCACCTGCTAAGCATTCCAAACATGTAGCAACATGTCACAATATCAGTGAGCACACTCGCTGTGAGTGTTGCTCGCGTGTGCTACTGTAAATCTTAGCGGGCCACTCGACGCTGCGGATGCGATGTGGTAGGTTGCAGCTAGAAAAAAATATTTTATTTATAATCATGTTTATTTGTGACCATTTTCATATCGATTAGAAGTTGTCGTAGGGATTTCAAGATATATATAATATCTGAGAGGATAGCGACTAAAGACGGTGAAACCGAAGTCGCTGCGGTACAGGGTTCAATAGAAAGTCTGTTGAGTTGCGAGTAGTTATAGTTAACCTAAACCAAGTCTAAGTCCTTAGTCAAGTCTAATCCAAGGTTAAGTTAAAGGCCCGAAACTAAGGCCAAGGCCCCGGCCAAGGCCCTAGCCCATGTCTAGTTCAAGTCCATGCCTTGGCCATTTCTAGGGTCAGTAAGTATCCTTCCCTAAGATTCAAGTTATTATTAGTAAACTATGAAATCAATAAACTTATGCAGCTATAGCACTTAACATTCAAAATTCAAAAGACGACAATACTACAATAGGGTCACACGGGACGATAGGTGCTATACATGTCATTATTTATTTCATAACTTACATCGTTGTATATTATGTAAAAAATATAACAGTAAAATAAGCACCAAAAAACTAAAATTTAGTAATATTTTTTTTATAGATATTTATCATTCAATTTTCGTTTATACGACCGCGGACTTTGACGTCACATCAAGCCCGCTAAAATGGCGAATCAAGCAACCAGAATATCCCTACATGCATGCATATTCTCTTTTTTTTTTTTTGCAAAGTGTTCTAAATACAACCACAACGAACTAATTCTGCTAAGTCAGCAACAAAAAATACTACAGTTTTAAAATTATACCCATTTATCCACCCAGTTACTTACTATCTTGCGCCTGGATGCTCCCGGCACCGGAAATGACGCCACTGGCAGCCCTCGCCATCTGCCATGAACGTTTTCCACTAACCAAAGGGGACGGACTTGGGCGCTAATTTTAGGGGTTGTTTATATAAGGCATTTTTCTTCGCTTTTAGAAGATTGTTACGAAAATCTTGCCTTTCTTTTCTGCAATGTAGGAAAGATTTAAAGGTTTTTCCTTTGAGAGCGAATTTGACGCATATTTTTTTCGTCAAATTCAAATTCTTTATTTTCTAAACACAAGTTAGAAATGATGGTATATAAAGCAAAGTAGTACACTGTATTTTACCTTAACAGGCATGCAAATGTTACACTTAAAAAGAACACTTATAATTTACCATTAAATATCGTAATACAAGTATTATTAAGTCCGTTTAGTGACTCACATAACTGTCAATAATAATAATAAAATATAACTATGATCAAATAATTGGTCGGCATCACAAAATCGTATATTATTATTTAATTTTAATATCAATTACATTATCCGTTAAAAATCATTTATAGTATAATAGGCTTTATTAATCAAAAAATCTCGTAATATTTTTCTATAAGAGGAAATATTCGTCCTTTTACTGTCTGTGTACTTTCGCGTTTTTGTCACGCGTCTCTGGTTGAACGTGAATCTGTTCGTTTCTAGAGAAGTCTCTGATTGAGACAAATTACAATTTACAAGCCAATAATTATGGCATATTGACGACACGATTGGTGCAGTGGCTAAGCGATTGGACTGCTACGCTAAGGGTTGCGGGTTTGATTCCCGCACGGGGCAACAATTTGTGTGAACAGCAGATATTTGTCCCGAGTTTAGGTGTTTGTGTATGTGATATTTCATGTTTGTAAAACGCACCCACGATATAGAAGTGGCAACTAGTGTGGGGCGACGTTTTTAGAAAAAGAAAAATTTAATGGCAATTTGGCAATAGATTTGTCTTTTGCCTACCCGATAACTTCTAGTTTTCAAACCATACAAGAATGCCTTAAGGCCTATGTCTAGCAGTAGACTGAGATAGGCTGAAGATGATGACATAAATAAAAAAATTGTTTAAAATTTTTTAGGAAGTGCTTCATTACTTTATTCGATCTAATTATTTTTTTAATGTCTAAAAGGTAATAGTCGTGGTGGCCTAGTGGTTGACATACCGGATTTCTATGCACGAGGTTGCAGGTTCAAACCCAGACAAGTATCAATGTGACTTTTTCAATGTCATAAATACTTCATAGATATTCTAAGACACCACTGACTGACGGTGACGGAAAACATCGTAAGGAAACATGGATTTAATTATCTGAAATCGCCAACCCGCTGTGAGCTGGCGTGGTGATCAATGCTCAATCCTTCTCTATACGAGAAGAGGCCTTTGCCCTGCAGTGGGACAGTTATAGGCTGTTATTATTATTATTATTAAAAGGTAATGAAGCAAAGGCGTCAAAAATTTCGTCAATTCAGGAGTTTAGAAACTTATCCAGCATACCCAAGTCCATGCCTGCTGCACAGCTGTTTATCGATTCCTATCCAGCAATCTAATATATTATGTGCTTACATTTGATAGTAGGAATTATCCGCATTCAACTGTAACTATATAATTGATTTGATTATATATATATTATGGGGATGTAATACATAGCTACGATTGATTTAGCGCAGTGACTAAGTGATTGGACTATTCACGGGGCGTTGCGGGTCCGATCTCAGGAATAATAATATTTTTTATTGTGTGATCCGCAGATATAATTTTTTTTTGTTTGTTTGTTTGTCTAGTGGTTGCTAAGCGCGACTGCTGAGCAAGAGGTCCTGGGTTCAAATCCCGGGTCGGGCAAAGTGTTACTGAGTTTTCCATTATGTAATTCTTAGTAGCAGCACGGAGTCTGGAATGGTGCCCGGTTGATGGCAATAGGCTCGCCCCCTATTACATTGGGACTTACAACATAACTGGCGAAATGTACACTATATGTGCCCTATATGTTCACCTCTGTCTACCCCTTCGGGGAATACAGGCGTGATGTTATGTTATGTTAAAAAAAAACGTCGCCCCACACTAGGAATTTCTCCTGTATCGTGGGTGCGTTTCACAAACATGAAATATCACATACACAAACACCCAGACTCGGGACAAACATCTGCGGACCCCACATATTTTTGTCTCCTGCGGGAATCAACCCCGCAACCCTTAGCGCAGCAGTCCAATTATTTAGCCACTGCGCTAAGGTCGTCAACTTGCAATTTAATACTTGCAACCTTCATGCTTTTTTAATAACACAGTAGTTATGATATGACTACTAGGAATACATTTTTTGACCTAAACTAATATCATTTCTACTTCAGCACAAACGTACTCCAACTTTTTCACCATTTAAGCCGAAAGTTTCTCTGAATGTTCCAGAATTTTCTGGCAAAGTGGCTCCGACATAAAACCTTATTTTTATTTCAACTGAAACTGGAACGTACAATTTACTGCTAACGAGATAGTTTCTTGTAAGATTCAAACGGCTGCCATATCGCGTGTATTGGTGTATCGAATCTGGCAGAAAGAATGAACAATGGTCATACTGCACCTACTGACTTGCTGATTATTTTACTGTTTAAAGATTTGTTGGTGTTATCCATGTTATGTGCTAATCGAAAGTTTAGTAATTTAAAAATATACGGGATTAAAAATGTACCTACTCAAAATTTAAAATGTATAATCTTAATAACACTGTAGAGATTTTGTTCTTATTATATGCCTTTTAAGGTAAATTGTGCCTGAACTTAAAGGTCTTTTATCCAGCTTTGTACCGCAATTTATATTTTTTTTTTATTATTATTTTTATAATGCCGGTTTTCTCAACTGTTTCGGAATTTTAGACTCAAATGAAGCTCTTATTTATGAGCTGGTGACGCGGCGGTGTAGCGAGTCGAACTTAGTCCGTCAGATTCGTGAGTATACATGTGAGTAAAAGTAAGATTATTTTAAGATTTATTATCTATAGATGCGAACAGCAACAAGTTGGCAGAGCTGCGCCACGGATCGGCGAAGGTCGCGTGGTCCCCCTCGTCCCCTCGTCCACCTGGTGTCAATCATGATTCAATTTTCCTTTATCAATTTTGAATGAGTACAGTCAGCAACATAAGTAGCTAAACATTACATTTTTTAAACTTATCTACCGTTAATTGAAGAACAACTTTATACATAGTCAGTCTTAAATATGCTTAGATCATCATATCGCGCTCCTATAATTTGAAGCAATAACTTGAATTGATGTTTATTTCTTTTAATTATTTGATATAAGGCTTCTTAACATGTTCAGCTACTTATGTTGCTGACTGTACCTATAAAGTTAATTTTTTTATCTGCACTTGTGATTATGTCTAATAAATCCACCAATCACTTTGCCAAAACCCTTTAGCTTCGATCCTTGATGAGACAAGTATTGCAATTCACAAATATTTCAAATAAGTTTAATCGTAAGAACAGGCTTCGATAAAACGAACCAACAACACAAAATAAAGTAATGTAGGCTTGGCTTATTTAAAAGCTTTACTTCTCATGATTCCACTTTACAATTAGAGAATTCTAAATATAGCTAAACTGATGTTTCCAGAATACTGTTGCGGTCCTAATGATCAGATTAAAACCATAACTCAGCGGGTGGTGCCGACACTTATATTAAAACACCCTCCCACAGCTCACGAAACACTTGGATTAAATCCCAAACGCGTTGTAATTACAATACGCCTGTAATAATCCCTGCCACATTACCATGAACTATTAAAGCTTTCAACAACCCGACTGGTGCAGTGGCTAAGCGTATGGACTGCTGCGCTAAGGGTTGCGGGTTCGATTCCCGCAAGGGACGAAAATTTGTGCGATCTGCAAACATTTGTCCTGAGTCTGGGCGTTTATGTATGTGATATTACATGTTTGTGAAACGCACCCACAATACAGGAGAAAATCCTAGCGTGGCGGCAACATTTTTTTTAAATAAATACAATAAGTACCTAGCACCATATATCTGATCGATGGTATCGTTTCGTACATTCCAATGAATGCCTTGAGAGGAAGCTATTGGACACATTTGACAGATAGGCCATCGATTTATCTTGGTAACTTGTGTCATATGAGAGATTGTTACCAAAGAAGTATTGCCTTCAGGAGTTAGCGAAAGTTGATACGAGAGCGCAAAATAAATATTGTGTGAAGAAAATATAAATGTAGGAATAAGAAACGAAAATAGGTAACAATGTTATTGTTGGTGGCATGAGTCTCTTTTCATACCGTATGGTTGATGAACAACCTGGTGTCAGAGTTCAAGCCGCCTGTAGGCCACTGACATGGCTTTACACACCGTTGAAACATCTCTCAGATGTGCCGGTTTCCTCACGATGTTTTCCTTCACCGTTTTTAGCAACTGATAACTAATTTATAATACGCACATGAATTCGAAAAGACATTGGTGCGTGCCAGGTTTGGTACTTGCGAATTTCGACTTGGCAGTCCAACGGTCATACCACTCGGCTCGTGCTTATGCAATTAGGCATGATAGTGAAAATAAGTGAGATATTTTCATCTCGTCTGTATGCTAAAAGGGAAGTAGAGCTGCAGTTTTCTCCTACGTGGGTACACCTATGAAGGAGGTTTGGTAGAAAGGTTTGACTACCTGACTGCTAGGCATTTGGACTGCTGCGTTAAAAATTGTGTGATCTGCATTTGTTTGTCCCGAGTCTAGGTGTTTGTGTATGTAATAGTTAATGTATTTGTAACGCACCTACGATATGGGAGAAATTCCTAGTGTAGGACGATGTGAAAAATATACTTTCATTTTATCAAATTATTGCATAAGTTGCATATTATGCATAAGTTTCGATTGGTAGTATAGTCAATGATAGCCGAGTGGAATGACCGTTGGACTGCTAAGTCAAAGGTCGCAAGTTCAAATCCCGGCACGCACCAATGTCTTTTCGAATTCATGTGCGTACTGAAAAATAGTTATCAGTTGCTAAAAACGGTGAAGGAAAACATCGTGACGAAACCGGCACACCTGAGAGATTTTTCAACGGTGTGTAAAGCCATGTCAGAGGCCTACAGGCGGTTTAAACTCTGATACCAGGTTGTTCATCAACCATACGATAAGAAGAAGAAGATGAAGAAATTTCGATTGGTATGTGGTATAGGTGTAGTTTTTTGGAGTTTTTAACTAACTCGACCCGCGGCTATACCTACGAATTAGAGAACTAAAATTAATGTTTTGATATCCATATTAATACAGGTTATCATTTAAATCGATATTAAAAAGCTAGTAGATTGGTATAAATAAATACCGATATAGGTTGTATTTACGTACTTTTCGATGTATTTCGTAACTCAATTCACTCAATAATTCAAGCAAAAACAAACTCAAATACTTGTGCGGCGTTGAGGTGCATTTTTAATTGATATTAATAGAGCTCGACTGCAGCTCTCCACAATATTCCGTGCTGAGCATCCCAGCTGTTTGAAGAGAGCACTCCACGTCACAAATTAACGCTGGAAACCAACAAATTCCAGTTATGTCAGCAAAATTCTGTGATTTTTGGTCATTAATATGATTTTCTGTATTGTTTTCGTACTGTCTAAGGGTGTTACCACACCAATCGATCGATAGTCGATCGATGCCATCGATCGACATCGGTCGACGTTGATCGATTGGTGTGGTAGCTTTAATTGATCGACGGATACCGGTCGACTAACCAATCGATCGATTGCCGGTCGATGGCATCGGTCGACGGACACCGGTAGACTAACCAATCGATCGATTGCCGGTCGATGGCATCGGTCGACGGATACCGGTCAACTAACTAATCGATCGACAATCGATCGATCGGTCTAGTAGAAACTATTGATCGACGTCGACTAATCCATTCTACCATCGATCGATGGCATCGATCGACGATCGCTCGATTGGTGTAGTAACACCCTAACAGCCAGCGAATTCGTATGCGTGGAAAATTTCCATTCGTCGGTTTTGATAACTTAATCATAATCGTCATTATTGCAGTCCACTGCTGGACATAGGCCTCTCCCAAGTTTGGTAACATAACGGTCAATAATTTTAGTTCGACGTTTAAGGATTACTTACTATCACTAAGAGTAAAGGTTTTCTTTGTGAGATCGTTACTTAGTGTCAGTTTAAGACCACTACAATCAAGTTGACACACTATTCTCCACTGGGTAGTGTGAACAAGGGAAATGTCAAGCGACATTGTCCCACAAAGGTGCAGAGACAAACCACGTGAATGTTGAGCGACATGTCTTCACATGTCCCGTAGTGAAAACGCGGCATAACAGTGCACAAGTGTGTAAACAAACACAGGTACACTCATTATTCACTTACACTCAAAGTAAGTTGACATTAAACAATTCTTTTTTAAACTTCACCCCACACTAGGAATTTCTCCTGTATCGTGGGTGCGTTTCACAAACATGATATATAACATACATAAAAACCCGGACTCTGGACAATCAAATGTGGATCGCACAAATTTTTGCCCCGTGCGGGAATCGAACCCGCGACCCTTAGCGCAGCAGCCTAATCGCTTAGCCACTGCGCCAATCAGATCGTCACTTCTACCAATCTTCATCGTGAACACGTCGTAACAATAAACTGAACACAGATAAATATTCATCGCATCGCGAGAATTATCGGTGTTTGGAATACTTCTCTGCTAGCCCCGAATTGGGTCAATCGTATTCAAACCATTACACCCTTAGTATGGAGAATTGCCTTCAATCTCTTATGTTCACGCCTTTTATTGGTATTGAGTAAGCAGGATCACTTGGCTTTAGTTCGAGTCATATAGATATTTCTTTGTGTATTAATAGCGACGACTTTGTCGCGTAAACAAAATTTTAGCGATGTTTTCTGATCTGGGAACTAGACAATTAGCAAAACGCTAAAAGAACAGAAATCGAATATTATAAAAAAAAGAGAAAAATATATAAGATTGACAGTAATAGGGTAAAATATGCTTTATTTTAGTCCTGAAAACCCTATAAAATTTTAAATAACTCAATTCAATTCACTCATTGTCATTTGAATTGGCAAATTAGTGACGTCACAGGTTCCTATTTTCGTACCAAATCTATGGAGGAATAGCGTTTTGACAGCTCATGAAAAGTATGCGTTCATGCGTTCTAGCAAGGTGTGGCTTATATTAAATAAACCGTTCCTCTACACTAATGAATATTTATGTGATCAATAAGATCGTAAAAAAATTGCGGGCTAACCTGAATTTTGCTCAATTACTATTAATTATGTTAACTTTTTTTTAAATTATGTATATAATATTTTCCTTTAAATATATATTCGTTTTATATGTAGGTATAGGCTTATAATATAAGGTAAATCGGTGAAAACATATTTATCATTTATATTAAATTATTTATAAGGGTAACAGAACGAGACTATTTAATAATATTAACGGCCTATAAGTTAATAATAATAATAACAGCCTATAACTGTCCCACTGCAGGGCAAAGGCCTCTTCTCGTATAATATAAGTTAATACTTGATAATAAAAAATAACATCAAATCAATCTTCTTCTTATCGTATGGTTGATGAACAACCTGGTGTCAGAGTTTAAACCGCCTGTAGGCCTCTGACATGGCTTTACACACCGTTGAAAAATCTCTCAGGTATGCCGGTTTCCTCACGATGTTTTCCTTCACCGTTAGCAACTGATAACTAATTTTTAGTACGCACATGAATTCGAAAAGACATTGGTGCGTGCCGGGATTTGAACTTGCGACCCTTGACTTGGCAGTCCAACGGTCATACCACTGGGCTATCAATAAGGGCTATTTTCAACCATGACAATTTTATCGATAACACTGTTTAAATAGTGCCACTTCCTTAGTCATCGCATACTGACAGGTGTCACCCGCACCTTGCTGGAACGCACGGACTATAGGTAATTAATTGGTTGTGTCAAATACTCATTTATCATAGATTACATGCTTGAAACTTTGGTACTTTCTTAAAAAGACCTCTTCTCAGACCACCTACACTGTTCTCACATAAATTATTTTTACCTGTCTGGACTTTAAAAGAGACATTGACCCCTGAGTTTGTTTCGGCGTTTCTTCTCAGAGGTAGTCAGTTAGGAAATGCCGACGCCATCTATCTAGTTTTAAAAAAAAGACGTGTAAAAGTGTTTTTTTAAGACCTATTTAGAGAAATAAAATCATTTATCATTTATCGAAACATTGTTAACGTGTAGAAAATGCCTATGACATTATGTTCGCCCCTGTACAGTGTACAGAATACATGTCTTGTATAAAGTATTAATAAATACATGAAGTATGTCATCTTCATACATTTATCATTCTATTAGATTTCTATTTGTCAAAAATGTACCCACTTTTCTAGGGCCTTAGTAGTATCTACGTCTAGCCCTAGATCTAATAACTAGTTCCTTAACTGTTAAAAATGCTAACATTGTTGAACAGTGAACAGACTTATAAACGCTACAATATATTTTTTTATACATAGGTATGTAAGTATTATACAACGAACTAACAATTTTGTTAAAACAGTTTCTGGGGTAACCATCGGTTTATATGTATAATATAGGCGCGCTCCATCGCAGGCCACAGTATCGCTTACCATCAGGCGAATTTCGGGCAAGCGCAAACCTATCAGATTTCATATTTTTTAATTGTTTTTTATTACAATAATAATGTATTCCTGACCGAATTTCGGTCACGGCGGCCTGTCTCAGCTGAGACTAGCCATCTGCGCAGGAGATATTATAGTGCACAAGTATGCGCGCAGACACAGGTGCACTCCCTATTCCCTCACTCTCATAGTCCGATGGGACGGTAGACCGACACGACCGGAGAGAGATCAGGCGCTGGACCAACAGCTTAACGTGCCTTCCGAAGCACGGTGGGGTCTCAACATGTGAAAACGGTCACCCATCACAAGACTGACCGCGGCGAGCACGGCTTAACATCGCAGATCGACTGATCGAATAGTAAATTAATATTTTATGTTTTAAATTGATGCGCACCAGACTGGTTCGCCTCGAGGAATAGTCTGGGTGCGCTTTGCGTTGTTGCGCTTCATCTTGGTGCGCCCTAAGGAATCATCATCATCAGCCGATAGATGGCCACTGTTAAACAAAGGCCTCCCGAGGAATGTTTCGACCTGCCTTAGGCATTTTGTCCCAGTCAACCTTTGCATGATTACAGATTCCAGAACCTACATTATTCTCTTTCCAAAATCTACATAAACCAACATAACATTACATTTGTTTTCTCCAAAGGGGTAAGCAGTCGTGTTATAGTACACACACATATTGCTTGTTAAGTTACAGGTCCCAATGCACCTAATATGGGCCGAGTATATTGCCAATTATACGGTCACAAATCCAGATTTCGGGTTGCTATTGAGAATCATCCAATCGAAAAACCTAATAACATTGCCCGACTGGACTTAAGACCCAGGATCTCACAGTCAGCGGTCACGCTTTGCAACAACTAGCTACACCAAATAAGAAGTAATAAGTTATTTATTTACTCATCAAACCACGCAAGTCATTCTCGCATCAACGTTGTCACCCTACACAGAACACAAAAGCCGACTGAATGTAGATACGGCATTCAGGTTAGTAAAACCGAATGAAAAAGGTCGTTTTGACTCGTTCACTGTACGAATACATTATGGTCGAGTCGCGAGCCGCTGCGATTGAAGGGTGAATGACTGAGTGAATGATAGTTGAAAACTGGGGCGTTTTACTTGGGTCAGTGAATGAGGTTTTTCATAAAGTTTACAGTAGTGTAAGAATTTGAAAGAAGATTAATAGAAGGCGAGCCTATTGCTATATCTATACCCACATTTAGCCAGTTATGTTACAGGTCCCAATGTAATAGGGGGCGAGCCTATTGCCATTAACCCGGCACAAATCCGAACTCCGAGCTGCTAATGAGAATTATCTAATGAAAAAACCCAGTAACACTGCCCGACCCGGGATTAGAACTTTGGATCTCGTGCTCAGCAGTCGCGCTTAGCGACCACTAGGCAGACAGCAGACATTTTTGTAATCTATTAATATTTGTCCCGCGTTTAGTTATTCTTCGTCTTCTCATCGTATAGTTGATGAACAACCTGGTGTCAGTTTAAACCGCCTGTAGGCCTCTGACATGGCTTTACACACCGTTAAAAAATCTCTCAGGTGTGCCGGCTTCCTCATAATGTTTTCCTTTACCATTTTCAGCAACTGATAACAAATTTTTATGCACATGAATTCGAAAAGACATTAGAGGATTGGTGCGTGCCGGGGTTTGGACTTGCGACCTTTGACTTGGAAGTCCAACGGGCATACCACTCGGCCATCACTGCCCATGTTTAGTTTAGTTATTAGTGCATGTAATAACACAGATGGTCAGGTGTTAAACACACTAACGATTAAAAGATACTAGCATGGTGGTCCCAAGCCAAACAACTTTTAAAATATAGGCAAAGAGCCTAAACATTTTCAGGGACCTTCAACTCACAGTGTATCCTAAAGGCCTCATTTTTTCGTACGAACCCTCATAATACCTCACGACAGGAAGCAGGTGTCCGTTCATTGGATTAAGGATAATCCCACCGAAAATCAGACAGGCAAGGTCTTTAGGCGAAGATTTATCACTTTGGGTACATCCTAATATTGTTTTTGACACCCTTTATATTATTTTGGGCTGATATTGAAAGGGAACAGTCAATTATCTTTTGTATTACTTTTAATAAAAGTGTTGTGAGTTATCGCGCTTTAATTTTGTGAAGAGGTAAGTTGAGAAGCTTCAGGCTAGACTCTTGATACTTGGTTTTAAATTGGTATGGACTATTTGTGTGAATCTAAATAAAAATTGTTAATTTTTTATAGTATAGTTATCTATTTGTATTTATAATTTTAGTTTATAGGTAGTATGATATTTAGTTAGGCATAACTTGTTGATATTTTTGGAACAGACTCTATGTTAATTGTTTTTCATCCAATTTAAGTTATTTAAAAAATAAAATTCCTAAATTAAATCTAATTAAATTAAAATAATAAGGAATTAATATTCAAATTATTAAAGATAAGATAAATCCAATAATTGGAGCAATTTTTAAATTTTTTGTACACTGTAGTAATGAGTTTTGAAGCAATATTTTATACACGATTAACATTTCATATCACTGGGATAGGAAGGAGGAGGAATTTTGCTTAAAAACATTCGAAATAAGTGACTTAATATATCTTCGGACCTCTAAAAATAAACCTTGATACTCAAGTTAAAGTAAATAATCCGAGCTTCATATCAAATTAGAGTAATGCGAACATCTTAGACGAAATCCCTTTAAAAGACATGCCTGCAAAACGAAATTATAACTTAAAATCCAACAACTAAAATTAAACCCTAAGTCCATTAACATAATGACGATATTAGCAAAGTTAATTATGATGCCTCGCTCAAAACTAACCTCGTCATTTATAAAAATATTTTTAATAACATTTAGGATGGAACATGGTTCGTCTCTTTAGTTTTTCTTACTAAAAGAGAACGATTGGTCTAGTAGTCGCTAGTTTTGTGCCCGGCTGATAGCAATAGTGCCGGCCGTGTGGTATCCGGCCTAGAATTGACCACCAAGGGGGTGTCGTAAGATGCGACTAAGAAAAAATCCAGAAGATGGCCAACTTCACCACCAATAATGCGATCCCCAAGCCTCTTGCCAAGCGTGGGGATTATGGCAACCCCCACCCCAGCTTACACAGGGAGGCCTATGTCCAACAGTAGACGTCTTTTGGCTGATGATGATGATGATCATAGCAATAGGCTGGTCCCCTATTACATTGGGACCCATAACATAACTGGTGTAATGTGGGTGTGATTTAGGTACATCTCTGCTTATCCCTTCGGGGAATACAGACGCGATGTTTTGTTGTTACATTAATATCTAACGGCATTTACAGAAGTAAAAAGAAAAAGTAGAAGAAAGAATGCATCCATTTGGAACATTAATACAATTTTAATTTGACTGACCTGTTGGTCTAGTGGTTAGTGACGCTGACTGCTAAACCGGAGGTCGTGGGTTCGATTCCCACCCAGGACAGATCTTTGTGTGATGAGCATAATGATTTGTTCTGTGTCTGGGTGTAAATTATCTATATTATGTATGTATTTAGAAATATTTAAGTATGTTTATCAGTTGTCTGGTTGCGATAACACAGGCTCTGCCTAGCTTGGGATCAGATGACCGTGTGTGAGCAGTCCCAAGATATTAATTACGCTTGTAATCCCCTTAGGACAGGTGTATTCCTGTCAGGAGTCTATTAAATACTCACATTTCTTGAATAAAATCCCAAGTAATATGGCAAGCGAAATGCCAATCATCGGCCTCACGGGTTTGTCACCTTTAACGATTTCTCATATTGACAACAGAAGGGAATATTATTCTTACCCGCACTCAGAGACGTTAATGATTACTTAAACTGACACTAAGTAAAGTTTTAACAAGGAAAACCTTAACTTAGTGATAGTTTAAGTAATCATTAAATGTCGCTGAGTTCGGCGGAGGGCCGATTTTTAAATCGTCAGTTAATGTATGGATGACAAAAAGTCAATTTTATTCTACTGATAAAAATCTGGCGATTGAACAAATCAGCCCCTAATTGAACTTAATTACAAATTTTTAACTTTTAGAAAATAACCAAAAATATTATCATCAGCCTTCTTCCGTCTTTGGCTTCCAATCTAATTAGTAGCTAAATATCAATAGGAACGAATTGCTTAGAATTCAGACTTCATTTGGAATTCAAAGTAAATTCTGAAGGCTTCACTGAGTTTTGGACTTAGAAACTTCTAAGCCTTGAAGTTCAGAAGCGATGTACTGAATAGTATTTAGTTCTCAGTTTGTTACTTAATTCGTAATGCTATATGGGTATGCCGTACATAGGCTATATGTAAGGCATTGCCACATAACCTGAGATGCTGTCAATGCTTAGACATTTGTTTTTTTTTTTTTTAAAAAAAACGTCGCCCCACACTAGGAATTTCTCCTGTATCGTGGGTGCGTTTGACAAACATGAAATATCACATACACAAACACCCAGACTCGAGACAAACATCTGTGGATCTCACAAATTTTTGTCCCGTGCGGGAATCGAACCCACAACCCCTAGCGCAGCAGTCCAATCGCTTAGCCACTGTGCCAATCAGGTCGTCTAACATTCATAGGTTATAATGATTCGAGTCCAGTCACGGCGACCAATTCTATCTGAGACTAGACGCCTCCATAGAAACGAATATAGTGGATAAGCGTGTGCAGAAATACAGGTCTCATGATCAGCTGGAAGAAGTCCACTGTTGAATAAAGGCTTCCCCCTTAGTAAGGGGGGGGGGGGTCGCAGTATTGGTGATGAAATGCCGATGCCGAGAATGCCTGAACCGATTTTGATGTATGGAGTGTCGTTAGAATCCTTGCAACATTGCGAGTAACATAGAGAATAAAAAAGAAACTAATAAAAAAAAAAAACACGACAGCCATGTCAAGAATCGAAATAAAAAAAATAGTTCAATCGCAGGACCGTTCTGTGCTGCCTTATTTAAGAGGTACCCCGACTGCGATGGAACTTGTTTTTTACTTTTTAGTTCGATGTTTGACATTGGTGTCGTGTTTTCAAATTTTTTAAATTACATTTTTTTGTAAGTTCCTTTTTTATACTCTATGTTACTCGAAATGTTGATAGGATTCTAACGACACTCCATACATCAAAATCGGTTCAGGCATTCAGAAGTTATGGTGGAATAAAGAAACGCACATACATATAGTACATGAACCTTGAAAGCATTACACTCCTTTTTTAGGGCAGTCGTGTAACAAGCACCTACTACCACTTTCTGATGCTAGAATCGAGGCCTTCATAGTGTAGCGACTACAAGATAAGTGACGCGCACACAAAAGAAAGATAAAACATCCTTTTAATATAGCAGACGTCTCTTTTACCTTTTACACACAATGCTTGACAAACGACCGGTCTCCGGTGGAACGATCACTTATCAATGGCGATGTGCGAAGCTTGCTAGTGTGGAGATGAATAATGTTTTATATCTATATCGTGGGATGAACTGGGTTAGCTACAGCTAAAGTTAAACGATTCAGGTTAAGCTGTGTTCGCCACAGTCGGCGATTGAATGACTGACCAATGTTCATATATTTTTATATTGTGATTTGGACGGCAAGGTAGCTAAGTCCCCAACTGTCATTCGTAGCTTTAAATCTGTCGTTATAGGTAGTAAGAAGCTTGAAATATTGACAAGCAGTCTTATTAAAGGGTAGGTTATAGACCCAATTAGTAGGCTGATGAGGTCAGACAAGCAGAAACTCCATGTGGATTGGCAGTATTCAGTTAGACTGGAAAACGACTTAGGCAAAATAATCATGATAATTCTATATCGTTTTTATTATAATAATGATATCGTAACAACACAATGAGGTAGACAGAGGTAAGAGGCAATAATTTTAACACGACTTAAATTACGCAAACGTTCAACTCGTTGCTACACTATAACTTCTAAGCTGATAAAAAATCTATGAGGATAATAAAAGATTAATTTGGGGTTTATTAGGAATGGCCCGAACAACTCCAGCGCTTCACTAAAGGAAGGATAAAGTATTGATTAATTGCACGTTAATCTGCCGATCACGATAACTTAAAAAAAACTTCAAAGTGTAAAAAAAATTAATCGGGTTTCTACGGTAAAATGACAAATATAAAAGTTCGAAGTTAACTATTAATTTTATACGTTATTAAGACAAAACCTATTAACTATTACTATTGTATTGCTATTTAATTATTACAGTTTAAAAAACCCGTATGTTTATTTAAATTATTATTTATAATTAAACAAGACTAAATGGGACTGGGCCGGACAGGTCTGCCGCATGACCAACAACTTATGGGCAAAAATTTGCACCGACTGGGTCCCACAAAATATACGACGTCATCGCGGCAGACCCAGACGACGGTGGCATGACGAGCTGCTTGCCTACAGGAGAGACTGGTCCACTTTAGCACACGACCGAGTAAAGTGGAAGAGTGAAAGGGAGACCTTTGCCCTGCAGTGGGACAACACAGGCTAAGAAAAAAAATAAAAAAAATTGAAGAAGTATAAAAGATCTAATGTTTGTACCTATTGTTTCAAACTAACTTTAAGATAAGGACTATTTTTCCAACACTTTTACGAAACATAGTTAATTAATTATGGTTAACGCTGTTTTTGGAGATCCATACGATCCAACGATACGATAACCTTACATATTAATTTAATACCCGATGGCCCGGTATCTACCCAGTTACCACTCAGTTGGTATACCATAGTGTGTCATGGTCGGGTGCCAACAGAAAACCAGCGCTGGGTATTCTACACTCAGCATATACTTTGAGGGGCTCGTAGCAACGTGGCTACCGTGCAGATCAGTCGATTTGCGAGGTTAAACCTTGCTCGCGGCGGTCAGTCTTGTGATGGGTGAACGTTTTTCACATGTCGGGACCCCTCCGTGCTTCGGAAGGCACGTTAAGCCGTTGGTTCTGCGCCTGATCTCTCTCCGGTCGTGTCGGTCTACCGTCCCATCGGACTTTGAGACAGAGGGAATAGGGAGTACACCTGTGCACTATAATATCTCCTGCGTAGTTAGCTAGTCTCAGATGAGATCGGCCGCCGTGACCGAAATTCGGCCAGGAGAACATTATTATACTTAGTTGGTGACCTTTTCGATACTGCATGTTTGACAGTACTAATGCTTTCTTGTCTTGTATTGTGTTTTGCAGGTGTGTTGTGTCGATTGAAAAGAAAAACAGCCAATCTGAGAGACTAAGCAGCGCTAGCCACGGTCAGTCCTTGCAAGGGTGACTGATTTCACACATCGTTTAACGTCGGTTAAAAGCACAAACAGAGAATACGTTAAGCCGTTAGTCCTGCGCCTAATCTCCCTCCGGTCGGTTTATCAACAGTATTATTAATTCGTGAATTAAAAGACCATTTAGTACTTAGTCATTAAAAATAAAAACTCTCCATAAATATTTGAAGAGTCGAAGTAAAAGCACAAAGCGACTTCCCAGTAATGGAAGTGAGATTGCGAGCAAACTGTTTGCAGAAACTTTACCTGAAAACGGCCTTTTTCAGTTATAAATAAAGATGGAGCGCTCAAACGATGTTATGTAAACCGTTTCTTTACCTTTACCGTTCCATTTTCGGTTGACAGTTCATTTAAAAGTTGTCAAATTTAAAATTGGAGTTCGAATAGTGCTTTTGTTTTAGTTTTTAGGGCTGGTTGTGATATGTTTTGTGCCAGTATTTTATCACAGGTATTATCAAATAGATATATGTAAAAAGCGAATAATACCTTATCTGAGTTGGTAGTTACCTTGGCTCCTATTGCTACGATGACCACAAGAATCAATAAACTGTGAGGAATTGGTTTGTGGTTGGTTCCAATATACCTATCAACTATGTTTCGAACAGTGTTTACAATAACGAATAATCATTTTTTTTAAAGATGTGAAATTGCTATCAAAGTTTAATTTGACTTTGAGGAAAAAAAGCACTTTAATGTTTTCCATAATAAAACATTACTATTCTTCTTATCGTATGGTTAATGAAACAACCTGGTGTCAGAGTTTAAACCGCCTGTAGGCCTCTGACATGGCTTTACACACCGTTGAACAATCTCTCAGGTGTGCTGGTTTCCTCACGATGTTTTCCTTCACCGTTTTTAGCAACTGATAACTAATTTATAGTACGCACATGAATTCGAAAAGACATTGGTGCGAGCCGGGATTTTAACTTGCGACCTTTGTCTTGGCAGTCCAACGGTCATACCACTCGGCTATCATACTTCCTATTAAAATAGCAAATGGTCCCGCCATTTTGACATGCAATTTCTCATCTTTAGTTAATTAAATAAAGTATCACCTATGTGTGTATCATCACATCACACTTATATTATAAAGGCGAAAGTTTGTGTGTGTGTTTGTATGTTTGTTACCTCTACACACTCAAACGGCTGGACCGATTTTGCTAAAATTTGGTGTGGAGGTAGCTGACACCCTGAATTAACACATAGACAATTTTGCAATACTTTTTATGACTAAAAAAATTTTTAAATAAAAAATTATAACCTCCTTCAAAAAACTCAAAAGTGAAAAATAATGTTTTATCACTTCACTTTACATAAGCGAAGTGGAAGTCGGCGCCAAATCCTATGCGTTCGCTTAGTTTATAGTGTTAGCTTTAAACTATGAAGTTATGAACCACGCACGTATGGCAGCATTCTCATAAGTACTATTTTTCTGAATCGCTTGGATGTTGGGATTTGGCGCCGACTTCCACTTCGCTTATGTAAAGTGAAGTGATAAAACATTATTTTTCACTTTTGAGTTTTTTGAAGGAGGTTATAATTTTTTATTTAAAAATTTTTATTTCACGATTTTTTAGCTTTAGATTCTGCTAATGTGGTTTTGCTATTTGTATGACCATTTTAGCGATTTAAATTTTGTTTTGTGAAATGGGTATTTAGTGAAATATAATAAACCACACGACGATAGATCGTTGCAGGAAATGACAAGACTACGAAATCTGTCTTCCGATAATGAAGGTAGATAAGTAAGTCATAATACACCTTTTATTTACGAGGCAAAATCATCCAATGAGTACTCCCACCCTGGGTGGAGGGACTGCCAGACTTGTACTGACAGTCATATACCGTCCGTATATGACTGTCAGTACAAGTCCGTCAATAGCCCTTTACGTTCCAGGGTCACGGTTACCCAGGGACAGTACCGCGATCACGGATCAGCTTACGTAATTAGGACGCATGAAATTTGAAGAGTTTTGTTCATATAACCGAATATCTCATCACAACAAACATCTGATTATTTTTCAGTATTGCGTTTTTTTTGTAAAACGTTGTAAATGACCTTGAACATTTTTTTTTTCGGAATTGTTTTTATAACCTTTGTAGTGAGTACAGGCGTGATATTATGTTGTGTGATGGCGTAAACAATGCTTAGATATGCTATAGCAACAATCGCGGTTAATCTGCTGTTATTTATTGAAGAGTTCCCCCGATTTCTACAAGATCCCATCATCAGGTATTGAAATGGTGACAATGGGACCACACGGGAAGCACCAGCTTTCAAATAAAAAAAGAATCATGAAAATCAGTTCACCCAGTCGCAAGTTATGAGTTAACAAACATAAAAAAAAAAAAAAAAAAAAATACAGTCGAATTGATAACCTCCTCCTTTTTTTGAAGTCGGTTAAAAATATTGAGCGTAACACCGCGTGGCGCAGATGTGTAGCGGGGAGCAGCAGTTTAATATAATATTTACCTTTAATATCTGCTAAGATAGTCGTGGTGGCCTAGTGGTTGACATACCGGATTTCTATGCACGAGGTTGCAGGTTCAAGGCAAGTATCAATGTGACTATTTCAATGTCATAAATACTTTCTTAGATATTCCAAGACACCACTGACTAACGGTGACGGAAAACATCGTAAGGAAACCTGGATTTAATTATCTGAAATCGCCAACCCGCAGTGAGCTAGCGTGGTGATCAATGCTCAATCCTTCTCTATACGAGAAGAGGCCTTTGCCCTGCAGTGGGACAGTTATAGGCTGTTATTATTTATTTTTATATTATCAGCTAAGATATGAAACTTTCATAAAATACTTAGGTACATGTATTTCTCTGAATAATCTCATAAAAAATCGTTAAGTGAAAACCTAATTTATAATCATGACTGTTCAGGCATCTTTCACAACTTAATCGTTATCTTAACGCGTACTTATAAAATCCGTGGCATATCTTTTCTTAGATATTCTCGCTACAGCACAGATAGCGTTGAGTTTCGACTCATCTATCAACGTCAATGACATCGCAATTTGTTCGTTACAGCCCCTTACCATAAACTCTTAAAGCAGGGCAGTTTACGATGTAGAAGCGAGACGCCACATTACACTGCACGTAGCAGCGTCTGGCTTCCACATCGTAAACTCTGCTTTAAGAGTTCATGGCAAGGGGGCTTATCTCTTTAATATAATTTGTACTATGTCTTAGGTAAAGTTAGTACGCATGCTGCAAATTAGGGCACTGAATTAGGTATAGGTTATAGATCGACGACCCAAAGATTAGGGGAATTGAAATGATAGCTTCATCATCATCATCATCATCATCAGCCCGTTGCAGTCCACTGCTGGACATAGGCCTCTCCCAATGTACGCCACAAAGCCCGAAATAATAAATGATAGCTTCGCTACGATTTAATTAAAAGACAATATCTAATCGTAACATTTATTATGATTATTGTTTGTTATTACATTACACAAATGTTACGATTAGATTTTGTCTTTTAATAAAGTTATGGCGTGGAGAGCACGGAAACGTTTGTCTTCTATACAAGACGTGGTGCTCGAAAGGAACAAATAATATAGGAAATATGAACTTAATGGTGGCCTAGCCCAGCCTAGGTCTAGTCTACTCTCTCATAGACCCATCCCGTGTGGGTACGGGCAATTTGTTCAGTACAAAAATTTGGCACGATCACAGTCGAGTCTTGATTATGGAGAACTCCTTCCTTTGGGGAAACACAGGCTTAATGCTATGTAAACTATTTAAGCTGGATGGATGGATGGATGATCTGATGTTGCTTACAAACAATCTGACTATTAAGCAAGGGGTAGTAGGGGTAGGTACAATAACATAAATAAAACTAAATTATTTTATAAATATATATCCTATAATAAATATTGAGGTAAATTGATAAAAGAAACTTGAAAAATGACGGACACGAGCGGGACTTGAACCCACGACCTTCGCCGAACCGTGGCGCTGCTCTAACCAACTGAGCCACCGTGTCGCTGCTCGCATTCATCAAATTTCAAGTTCCCTTTTTGCAGCGCCACGGTTTGGCGAAGGTACTCAATACTCAATACTTTATTGCATTCCATAATAGTACATAGATGGACTTACAATATTACAGATCATTATGGACCCTGTCGGGCACAGCAAAAGTGGAGAGAGGAAGAGGGTTAACCTAGTTAGGTCGCGGGTTCAAGTCTCGCTCGTGTCCATAATTTTTCAAGTTTCCTTCAATTTAAATTTAAGCTTAGCATGGGCAACATGCTAAAATGGCACCAAAAGTCATATAATATTGAGGTAGTAAAACAAGTTGCAACATTTAATCTATCGATCAAACAGCTAAACTCAAGATGAGTATGTTTTCTTTGATAATGCAACATCTTCAAGTCATCATACTTTCTTTGCAATTATAAGTGGATTCCAACTGATAATACCTGATGTCACCCTTAGGACGAAAACAGTTAAAGGGAACTTGAAATTCGATGGGTGCGAGCAGCTATCATAGCCCAGTTAGCAGAGCTGCGCCACGGTTCGGCGAAGGGCACGCGTTCAAGTCCCGCTCGTGTCCATCATTTTTCAAATTTCCTCTATCAATTTATAAGTATTGTTCATTTGCGAGAACTTTTGTACCATTTCTGTTTCTTTTCATATAACTTGTAAAACTGGTCCCAGAACTCTATTCTCTTGTGGAATGGTATTTTATCATTGATTGTCAGCTCTGAGTTTATTTCTAGGTACGACTGCGTCGTCTTCGTGAGTGGCTTCCATTTGACTGGGAGCAGTTCCGACGTCACTGGTGTTGGGTCTCTGTGGAGGTAGATAATTTTTATGGGAGCAGTTTTTGTCTTTCAGTAAAGAGGCACGAATGAAAACGTCTCGACCACTTAGTTGGTATTCATATTGCAATGCTTTATGATTAGTTAGCCATTTTTTACTTGAGGATAATGCGTTGCGCAACCTCTGGGAGACGATGGAGGTATGTTAAACTTTCCCCCATGAACCCATTGATCCACGAAGGCCTACCCACTAAAAACCTCACAAATTGCAAGTCATGAATAATATGTATAGTAATTTAAGAGTTTTGTTAGTAACAAGCTATGGATCACTGCCTCACTGGTATGTTATAGATCATTCATGCACTCTTTTCAATTAGTGCGATGAATAGCCCTGAACTAGATAGTGACTTCACTTAAGAGAATCTACTTGATAAATTAAGACTGGAAAGTGGAAACAATCTTAAAAAATAAATAGAAATAACATTTAGTATAAAACTTACCCATATTTAGCAAAGTTAGTCCAAAGTGCAGTGACCCTATCAATAACGATTTGATCATTAGGTGAGGACGTATTTTCAAATATATCCAAATCGAACAAGTACCCCAGCTCATCAGCGTGCGTGGCTCCCGTGGAATCCAAATTCAACAACACTCTCAAGAAATTTCTGCCTCCACTGTATGAGAAAACATAGCGGTAAATCTTCTTGGCATTAAATTGCTGAAATTGCTTTATCATTCTCTGTGTTGGATGGATAAACATATAATCTGATCCAAAATCTATAAACGCCGACTTTAAAGTTTCATTAGCTGTTAATTCTCCTGTATAAAAGAGTGATAGATTATAAGACACATTTGTTAAATCTTCATCAAAATTAAATTCTAGTCCTAATAAATCTTTGAAGTCGTAGTTAGTTATAAACAATTCAGCTTCTGTATTTTTGTATAGATAAGCAAATTCACTGTCGTTCGTCCCAAATATGATCTGTGTAGTATTCACTTTAGTAGGTTTAATATTCATTGGATGAGCCGTTATAAAATTTTCAACACCATCATATTTTTTTTCGATACACGGTTTTGTGTAACACTTATCGATGTTTACCGAACTGCTTATATTCAAATCGTAGGCTATTTTGGCTAGTTTCTGGCCCTCTACAGTTGCCAAATAAGCAAGAGCTTTATTTAAGTCTGTAGTGTTATACCCCAATTCTTTCGCAACCCACAAAGGTACAGTATTGTTAGTCTCCATCATCAACCACGGATTGAGAGCTGGGCCACTCTGAATTATAACTTTGTCGAATAACTTTTCGTATGTCGTCAGCAAATGTAGGTTTATAGACATGCCGCCTGCACTGACACCAAACAGAGTAACTGTCCTCGCATCTCCACCAAAAGCTTTGATATGCTTTCTGATCCATCTAAGAGCTATCACTTGGTCTTTGAGTCCTTGATTTCCTGAGACCCCAGGATGATCTAAACACATGAATCCATAGATACCAAGTCTATAGTTTAAACCAACGACAATGACGTTGTGTTTGAGGAGGGATACAGGGTCGTTGCCCTCTTTATCGGAGCTGCCTTCGACGAACGATCCTCCGTGTATCCATACCATTACTGGGAGCCGGGACTGGGTGGTGGCGGCTCTTGGCATATAAATGTTCATGGCAAGGCATTGGATTGTGCCAACGGCGACGCCATAGTTCACTTGAGGGCACAATGTTGGTTTGTACGCATCAAAAATGTCTTTAAAGTCTGGGTGTGGTATTGATGGCTGTAATTAAAGCAGATGAATGGTTGTTTCTTTTTTTGTTTGATTGTTTTTTCTACAGCAAAACTCTTGTATGTGTAATTGAAAAAAAAAAACATTTTCGACATCTAAACTAATATCTATTAATTTACCTTTTTGACACCTTCCGTATATATCTATGTATCTTTATCATTGTAGGTAGGTTATTAAAGATTTAATAGTAATTATCTAAATTATTAATTTTAGGTACAGAAACAAAATAGGTAATGTAACAAAAACTTAAAAATTAACAATTAGAAATATACGAATAAGATTAAATAACACCAACTTACTCCAAACGGATTGGTTTCATTGACCACAGCATACGGCACTCCCAAGAATTTTGAGTGTCCATGTTCTGATCGAAGTCCTCTAATCAGACCTCTGCTGGTGGACGCAAGGGGAGGGTCTGTCCTCAACAACCCTTGGGCTAGCCCACATATTGGGACCAATAGCACTATTGACCACATCTTTGGAATTAGGAACGTATCATCAAGATTCAAATTTCAATTCAAAACACGGTCTCCAATTGCATCTTTTAAGGACTTTTAGCAGTTATTAATTTGCAGAATTTAATTGGCTAAGGCTTTAAAAAGTACAGCGAAAATGAATTACTTAGTACATCTTTTAAGATTAATTTAAAAAACAAATAATTTTAAAATACGTCACCAAAATCTTGTTAAATTAATCTATCGTTAGATATATTTTTGGGTAAGCTTAAACGTTTCGCGTTTTTCAAAACTTGAATTTTATCGAACGTGCTTTTGCCACTGCATATGTTCAAAAACTAAGATCATTTTTATTTATTTTATAAGCCAAAAAAAAACGGTGAGATTCAAGGACGCATTTTGGTTAGAGGAAAAGATGACTGCGCGTGGGCTTTGGTTTTTTAAGTAAAGTTTATTCGTTCAGTATTTCCCATACCGTTGTTTTTTATAAATCATTAAGCTCGCATTCACAAAAAACTAATTAATTTCGTTTGTTACCTCAACACCTATTAACCGTATCTAATTTATAATTCACGAACATAAAAAAGAAGACCTTATTGGCGCAGTGGCTAAGCGATTAGACTGCTGCGCTATAGGTTGCGGGTTCGATTCCCGCGCAGGACAAATTTTTTTGCAATTCGCAGATGTTTGTTCTGAGTCTGGGTGTTTGTGTATGTTTATGTTCGTGAAACGCACCCAAGATATAGGAGAAATTGCTAGGGTACGGTGAGGTTTTCTTTAAAGTTATATATTTACCTATATTTAGTTACTTCGTTCATTTAATGGTTGTAAGCGCTTATATTTTTGGGTTGGCCATAGTGTTTTTCTATAAAGTTATTCTTAGAAGCCGCACGGAGCCTGAATTTGTGCAGTAACTGGCGAAATGCGGACGTACTTTTCTTCTGCTTATCCTACCGAATAATACAGGCATGATGTAACAGCAATTTTGCGTTGTAACAACGGATCGCAACGAAACCGTAATTATAAAATAATCTTGACAAGGAAGATTGAGAAGTCAGTTAATCAGAGATTAAGATTAATCCGAGATTAATTTTGTGGTGCAAGCGGGCTTTTAACAATACAGTTAAAACATGTTATGATAATTTATTTATTAGAATTTGATGGGAATGCCTCGTTGGTCTAGAGGTCGCTAAGCGCGACTGCTGAGCAAGAGGTCCTGGGTTCAAATCCCGGGTCAAGCAAAGTGTTACTGAGTTTTCCAATAAGTAATTCTCAGTAGCAGCACGAGTCTGGATTTGTGCCCGGTTGATGGCAATAGGCTCGCCCCCTATTACATTGGGACTTACAACATAACTGGCGGAATGTGGGTGTACTATATGTACACCTCTGCCTACCCCTTCGGGGAATACAGGCGTGATTTTATGTATGTGTTATGTGATGGGAATGCCAGGTTAGAAGTAGATGCGCTAACTTATGTGGTCGAGCTAGATGTGTAGATTTAAGGAAAGTGTGAGTATTGAGAGGTTATGGCGTTTCAGATTACTCCGCTGGGAAATAGGTGTGACATTAAGTATGTTTGCCTTTATAATAATACAAGCTTTCGCCCGTGACTACGTCCGCGTGGATTTCGAATGTTTTATAGCCTATAGCCTTCTTCGATAAATGGGCTATCTAACACTGAAAAAAATTTTCAAATCGGACCAGCATTTCCTGAGATTACCGCGTACAAGCAAATAAACAAACTTTTCAGCCTCATAATAATATATAGTATATATAACAATAATTTTAGTATAGATTTATTACCATAGGAAAAGAATAAATCGGCTATTTCAAACTTTCATCGCCGAGGTTTTTGTGTTATTTTAGGCACTAACTTCGTTCTGCAAAACCTGTAATAATACCATATAAAATTAGTCTAACCAGGCAATTGAAAACATGCCTTTAACCTCCTAACTCCGAGCCACAAAATTAATATATGGTGTCTAAGTTAATCCTGCAAAAAACGCATGCCTAACAATTTTTACCAATACAGAAAATCGTGCAGTCTTAAATTAAGTTACTCTAAATTTAAGCGCTTTCCATGCCCGAGTAAGACAAATAGACAATGTGAAAAATGTAAACATACAGCTTCATAAGTGGACAAAAAACGCTACGGTTATAGAAGTTTCAGTAACATGCAAAATCTTACAAAGGACAACATTATGTTTTATCAGTAATATTTGTATTTTTATAAATGCCTGTGTGTTATGACATGTTACAAATGTAACATAACATCACGCCTATACTCCCCGAAGCGGTAGACTGGGGTGTAGGACTTCCACATTTCGCCAGGTATAGGTTTCGTTATAGGAGACAAGACTAATACCATCAATCGGGCACAAATCCAGACTCTGTACTGCTACTGAAAACTACCAAAATCCCAATATCACTTAGGCTGACCCGGGATTCGTACCTGCGAACTCATGCTCAGCAGTCGCGCTTAACGACCAAACGACCATTAGATCAACGAGGCAGTCTTGTAAGCAATTGGACTGCTATGCTAAGGGTTGCGGGTTCAATCCCCGCACGCAACAAAAAATTGTGTGATCCGCAGATGTTTATCACAAGTCTGGATGTATGTGTTATTTCATGTTTCTAAAACGCACCCACGATACAGGAGAATTTCATTGCGTGGGGCGACGTTTTAAAAATAAGCTACCGTTACTTTTTTAAGGATAACTTACAATACGTTTCAACATCGAATATCACCGATATATCTAAGCGATAAGGCGCGCGATTGTTTTTTACCATGGTACGAAACCCAAATAACCCGCTTTTATGAAATGACTCATCAATTTATGCATTAAATAAAATACTAACGTTATTGTAACACAGATGATGATTTATTGATCTTTTATTTTGTTTTTATGTTAATTCTCTTGCATCATATTATCAGATTGCTATAAATAATTCTCGATACAGTATTGAATACATGCAAATTTTATGAACGGTTAAAAAATGATATGATATTTAGGCGGAGTTATGTTATGTTATGTTATGTTACTTAACGGGGAGGCCTATGTTCAACAGTGGACGTCTTTGGCTGATGATGATGATGATGTTATAGGCAACATTTTTATTTGATTTTAATTTAAATGGATATAGTTATTCCAGTTTTGTAATTAATCCATATCTTTCTAATTTTTAAACTATCAACGCGATATTTTAATATAATGCATGATTTGAATTGAAAAATTTGTAAAATGATGGACGCGAGCGGGATTTGAACCCGCGACCTTCATGTGACGACACGGTTGCTCAGTTGGTTAGAGCAGCGCCACGGTTCGGCGAAGGTCGCGTGTTCAAGTCCCGTTCGTTTTTCAATTTCCTTTATCAATTTAGATTCAAGCTTAGCATGGGCAACATGCTAAAATGGCACCAAAAGTCATAAAAATAACATATTCGAAAAACTCAACAACACTTTACCGATCCTGAGAATTGAACTTAGGATAGTTCAGTAGTCACGCTTTGCGCACATTTTTCCAATACTTACAATAAAAAAAAAGACATTAACAAATTTTGTTGCGTGCTGGCACCAACTTCATCCCCGTATATTTCCAGTCACCTGCAGAAGTCCTTTGTCTTTACGCGTCGATCTTTCAATAGCGTTCACTAATTTATGGACTTCACGCAAAGAACAATGGCGTTCTATTCAATTAAATTATTCGATTAATGTGAAAAGTTTGGCGTTGATCATTATTATGAGGAGAGGAGAATCGAGAAGTTTTGTCCAGTTATTATAATATAGAGTTTTATTGAGAGAATTTGATCTTTGTCTTAATATAAACGGCTTATTTCTTTGATTAGAGAACTTGGTTTAAAATTAAATCTGGTTCTTCGTTGTAATTTTATTTTAATGTATATATGTATAAGTACTAGCTTTTGCCCGAGGCTTCGCTCGCGTTAAGAAGCCATCTATTGTCAACATTTAGAATTTAACTTAATTTATTCGTTCCATTAGGTACTGATACCTTTAAGCTAATACATTTACATCCACCATCATCCCTTATTTTATCCCCATAGGGGTTGAATTTATCAAAATCCTATTTCAGCTGACGTCTTCATCATAGTAGCTCAAATCTTTAATTTCAGTTCAATTAGTCGAAAATCTAAGATTTATACAAACTTTCATCCCCTATTTTATCCCCTTGGGGGTATAATTGATCAAAATCCTTTCTTAGCGGATGCTTACGTCATAACATCTACCTGCATGCCAAATTTAAGCCCGATCCGTCCAGTGGTATGGGCTGTGTGTTGATAGATCACTATGTCAGTCAGTCAGTCAGTCACCTTTGAGTTATATATATTTAGATATAAGTCTCGAAATAGGCGATACCCGCACAGGCTTGTACTAGCGATGTTCAATGGCGCACAAAATGTAATGAAAGCTATGCGTGTGCGTATTTACCTAATACTCTTAATTAATAAACACACGGTATTCTTTTAAGTTGAGGTGCTCGTAGCTACGTGGCTACCGCACAGATCCATCGATTTGAGAGGTTAAGCCGTGCTCGCCGCGGTCCGTCTTGTGATGGGTGACCGTTTTAAAATGTCGAGACACTTCCGTGCTTTGAAAGTCACGTTAAGCCGTTGGTCCTGCGCCTGATCCCTCTCCGGTCGTGTCGGTCTTCCGTCCCATCGGACTATGAGAGAGAGGGAATAGGGAGTGCACCTGTGTTTGCGCGCATACTTGTGCACTATAATATCTTCTGCGTAGTTGGCTAGTCTCTGATAAGATCGGCCGCTGTGACCGAAATTTGGTCAGGAGAACATTATTATTCTTATAAAAGCAACGTGAACAGTTAATTGAAAATAACTTTTAGTGTTAAAGTATTCCTAGAAAAGAAATTATATTAATAGCTTTTTTTGTATGTTTGACAGTTATTATGAAAAGCAGTGATAGCCGAGTGGTATGACCGTTGCACTGCCAAGTCAAAGGTCGCAAGTTCAAACCTCGGCACGCACTAATGTCTTTTCGAATTCATGTGCGTATTAATAGTTATCAGTTGCTAAAAACGGTGAAGGAAAACATCGTGAGGAAACCGGCACACCTGAGAGATTTTCCAACAGTGTGTAAAGCCATGTCAGAGGCCTACAGGCGGTTTAAACTCTGACACCAGGTTGTTCATCAACCATACGTTAAGAAGGAAAATACCGCTAGTAACGCTGTATATTTTGCTATACAAATATTTTTCGTGGTCTTCAGCTAGTTTACTTAAGGAAACTCATGGTTGGAGTATAGATAATTATTTCATCCAATGGAAACTTTGATTAGTCAACGAGTTTTTCGACTCCAACATTGACATAATCTGAATAAGTTTAATTACTTATTCTTATTAAGAAAAGTAGACTAATTATGTTAATATATGCGTTCAATTAAGTCACAGTTTCTAAGAGAATACTAAATAATTAGTTACCAAAAAATATTAAATAGAGTTGCCTCGTTGGTCTAGTGTCTCGCTAAGCGCGACTGCTGAGCAAGCGGTCCTGGGTTCAAATCCCGGGGCGGGCAAAGTGTTACTGAGTTTTCCATTAGGTAATTCCCAGTAGCAGCACGGAGTCTGGATTTGTGCCCGGTTGGTGGCAATAGGCTCGCCCCCTATTACATTGGGACTTGCAACATAACTGGCGAAATGTGGGTGTACTATATGTTCTCCTCTGCCTACCCCTTCGGGGAATACAGGCGATATATTATGTTATGTTATGTTATTAATAGAGATACAGAAATGTTTGCTATAATTTTGACTTAACATTTTTGTCTTTTAACCACGTATGTATTAGTTAAAAATTGTTTTTAACCTTAGCGTAACAGCTACTCGTAGCTACATAACGTCTGTAGCACTCTTGTGGCGCTACGCCGTAGTCCGTAGACAGCGGTCTTAAGGAGGCATCTTGAGTGTACATTTTTATTTACAGGTCAACAAAAATATAATTTTATGAAACGTCGCTCCGTACTAGGAATTTCTCCTGTATCGTGGGTGAGTTTCACAAACATGAAATATCACATACACAAACACCCAGACTCGGGACAAGCATCTGCGGATCGCACAATTTTTTGTCCCGTGCGGGAATCGATTCGCAATCTCTAGCGCAGCAGTCCAATCCAGGTCGTCAATTTATTTAGATGCAGTGGCATAGAAGACTTTTATTGAGTCTAACATTCTTTTAGATATTAAATAACAGTTCTTAATAATCAGATGAAACATGCTCAGAATCAGAGATCAGTTCGTGGTGCAAGTAAAAAGCCTCCACGAGCCATGATACTTAAGTACGTCCGGCGCACCCTGGACGGTCAACCTCGCTACCATCCTTGTTGACTGATCAATGTCTACACGGCATGATCTATTCCATGTAGCTATTGGCTCATGCCAAAACGAAGAAGATTATGAAAGAGAAGCTCTCATACAAGTATTCTTCTTCTTCTTATCGTATGGTTGATGAACAACCTGGTGTCAGAGTTTAAACCGCCTGTAGGCCTCTGACATGGCTTTAGACACCATTAAAAATCTCTTAGGTGTGCCGGTTTCCTCGCGATGTTTTCCTTCACCGTGTTTAGCAACTGATAACTAATTTATAATTCGCACATGATTCGAAAAGACATTGGTACGTGCCGGGGTTTGAAATTGCGACCTTCGACTTGGCAGTCCAACGGTCATTCCACTCGGCTTTCAGTGCTTATATATATAAGTATATAAAGTTCATTCACCTACAACACAAATACAAACAAAATCTCAGCTAAAAATATGGATTTTATCAAATAAATGGAACCGCACAATTACTGTCGAACCGGCGAATGGGAATGGGGTGTCACCCCCACCCCTCTCCCCCTACTAATGGGATAATCACACAGAGCGGGCCGGTCCATTTTGTACAAAATGCAAATTAAGTTTTTCGCAGTAAGCTTTTCATTATGTCTGTGTTTTTGGGTATTTTATGGTCTGACATGTTTTTATATTCATGCTTTTGTCGTTTTGTCATGGGTTTTTTAAATCTTCTTTGCGGCTATGCGATTGGACTGCTGCGGGCGCTAACGGTTCGATTCCCGCACGTGGCACAAATTTGTGCGAACCGCAGATGTTTGTCTCGAGTCTGGGTTTCTGTATGTGTTATTTCATGTTTGTGAAACGCATCCACGCCACAGAAGAAATTCCTAGTGTGGGGTGGCGTACCTTATATAAAAAAAAAAGAAAACAAAAGAAATTGTCACGTCGATCAGTTTTTGCCATATGCAGAGATTTGCATCAAATGTGGTAGCGAGGTTGATCATCCAGGGAGTTTTTCTTAATCGGCTTTTAATTATTTACTTGCACCCCTTTTCAAAAAGACATCACGTCTGCATTCCCCAAAGGGGTAGGCAGGGGTGCACATATAGTACACCAACATTTTATGTTATAGATTGGTCCTGTTGCCATCAACCAGGCACAAATCTAGATCTGCGCTTGTACTGAGAATGACCTAATTGAAAAACTACATTAACACTTTGCCCGATATGAGATTCGAAACCAGTACCTCATGCTCAGCAGTCACGCTTATCGACCACTAGCCCAAGGTATGGTACTAGGATAAGGTAGTGTTAAATAGAAGAAGAAGACATATTTATCTGGTTATTACTAAGAAGTAAGTATATAATTAAATAATATGTATTGTATTTTAGTTTTTTTATATATTTATATTTTTGTGTATATATATTAATGTATGTAGTATTTTAGTAAGTATTAGTATTTTATATGATAAGTACCTGTTATATAGTATTATTTTGTTTTTATCCATTTCGGTTGTACACTTTTTCAATCCTCTTATGCTAAATCTCTCAACTACTCTAAGGTTTGCTGTAAGAAAACTCAATTCTGAGTTCTCGCCTCTGTACATCATATTTCGTATTGTTATATGTAATCATATGTATTGTGTACAATAAAGAATTAAATGAATAAAGTTAGCAAACGAGGGCACACAGACTGCTCACCTACTTTAACGGGTTTGAATGTGTGAAGAACGATCACCCATCCTAAAACTAACTGTATTAAGAACTACTTAACATTTATGTTCATATTTCAATTATCACCCAACCAAAAACTAGCTGTATCTGGCGCTAAATGATAAATGATTTTATTACTGCAAATGGGTTTTACATAACACTTTTACACGGCATTTTTTTAAACTAAATGGCGGCGGCTTTACCTATTGACTACTTCTGAGAAGAAATATTGATACAAACTCAGGGCTACTTTACGTACATACTTCATAAAGGTTGAAATTTAAAAAAGTTCTACGTTAGGCGCTTCTTCTCAAGGTAGCCCATTACGGAAACTCGGTGCTATTAAAAAGCGTTAGCGGTAGACCTTTGTGTATTAAAAATTGCAAAATCCTAAAATTACATTAAAGCCCTATTTAGATAAGAAAGGGTTCGGTCAATTTATTTCCTCGAAGATTAGATATTTTAGTGTTAAGTTGGCTCTATGTTGTTTGGGCTTAGTCAACCCGTTTAAGCCAGGTATAACTTACTTTTTGAAATGAATTTCTTGTAATAATGACTTATTTTTTTAGACTGTAAAACTTTCATGCCATAATATACATTAGATTTTATGCTACCTACGTTAAAAACCAAATAATTATTACGTCACCGTTAAATTGTAAATACCGTTAGATTCGACAAAAAGTGGCGCGGGGCACATGACGTTCCAAAATTCAGTGCGCGAGATGCGCTCCGTCGCATGCCATTTCACAATTGGACGGTGTCACTTCGATAGATTATAATCTACCGATAAATAATACGTTATATTGTAAGCAGTTTGTTACGGTTTATAATCTTTCGACAGTTTACAATTTTGTGAAATAGATTATTATCTAACGGTATTTATACAATTTTACCTACATCTTAATAATGTATGACTTGATCGTATATCAATAGGATCTTATATCATCTAGGATCTTTTTAATAACTGTGGGCAGTTGTTTATTCCCTTCTAATTTTAAGATTACACTGACTGACTCCTTGTTCTAGTGGTTGCATAGTGTGCCTGCTAAGCTGTCGATTCCTTTAAGATAAGTGACGCAACACGGAGATTCGATTTTTGCCTAGTAAATGGCAACAGGCTCATTAACATCAGGACCTTAAGCTGGCGTACTGTAGGTACTACAACTCTGCATAAAGGCGTGATGTTATGTTGTATTGTAACTTGTAAATAGAATTGACTTTTCGATATCGACCAAAGTAGAATATTGAGATCTTAAACAAGCTAGTCATTGAGCCATCAATACATCATCGCCTATCTAACGTGTAACGCCATCTATCGAGTTTCGAAGCAAACCATAGGTCATTAATCAACGTTTGGGAAACAGACTGTGTTTTGTTTCCGTCAAAAATTAATTTAGTTATAAAAAAAATTAAGGGTGGCACAGTACTGTTTTTGGTTTATTTTTTATGGGTTTACAAAGCTTAAAGATCAAATCTATATTGGAAAGGGATTGTTGTACCTTAGTCAAGGAGCTTGTGACTTATCAACCTCATAGAGTCGTCGATTGATTGAGGTTAAGTTACCCTCGTCTTAGTTGTTCCGTGGTTGGGTGACTACTTGATCTTTGAACTCTCATTATTTTGCTGAATCTTGTAAAATGCAACGCATTGCTAGTTGCACATGAATATCGAGTTTCCTTCTTGTTACGGATGAGGTAATCAAGCCGACAGCCCCCTTACCATGAACTCTTAAAGCGTAGCAAAGAAGCGAGACGCCGCTACGTGCAGTGTAGTGCGGTGTCTCGCTTCCACTCCGGACAATGTCCTGCGTTAAGAGTTCATGGTAAGGGAGCAGCTCCTTCATTTCTTAGAATCTTAACAGTCATTAGGGTAACCAGAATTCTATAGGTCTGATAACCAGCCTTGCTGAATAATTTTTGATACAAAACTGACGATTTCCACCTTCAAAATCCTTAAAATATTTCGCCTACGACCTTGCTCTGACCTCATTTGTAACAAAAAAAGTAAATAATCCAAGCTATAATTTACTCGAAACGGAAGAAAAATACAACAAATCATTATTGAGTAAGATAAGGAAGCTTGGTGTATTAGGAGATTATTTACTTACAAAAGTTGATAAGGAAATTGAGAGAAAAATAATTTTCAACTGTTAAATTGTGTTGGAGGCAACGAAGCGAAGAGATAACGGAACGACCCGAATTATTTGACCCTACTAATGTTTCTCAGATTCTCTCTCGACTAATGTGTGCCTTCAATAATAGCGTCGAACTTGCGCCAATGACATTAAACGTCAAAAAAGTTAGATTAATTATACGCGCTTCTAAAGTGGCAAGTGAAAACAAGGCTAGTACATTTATTTTTTTCTCATTTATACAATCTCTCTGTTACTTAAAAGTGTGCTGTAAGAGTACTCTTTTAAGGAATTAAGCTCTGTTTGGATTTGTTTTAAATTAATCCTGTAAATAAAATTGTATTGTCATTTCAGACTGTATTACCCACTGTTCGGTATGCATCCCTTTTCTCTGACATCCTTCTCTGCTTTGTGCATGAAAAATGCACAAAGCAGAGAAGGATGTCAGATCCAGGTGTTTTGTATATATCGTAAATAAAATTCAACGTAGAATGTTTTGTGTACAATATAAAACGAAATAAGTGGTCGAACAACCGAAAACACTGAACTCGAATGATTTTTTTTTAACTCGAAACGAGTTTCCAGTCGAGAACCAATGCAATGGTAACAGAATTGTCAGTCCTAAAATCTTGAACAATTTCTTTACAAAATAATCCATTTAGTGTTAGTTCATTTGGTAATGTCATCAACTTATTTCTTAAAACGATTCAAGTCAAAATTGATTTGCAAAGAACAAAGCTATACTTATTATGTCTTTTTTATTCTCACGCTGTTGTATCCGACCTAGAATTGACCACCCCCTCTCCTCCCGTGGGTGTCGTAAGAGGCGACTAAGGGAAAATCCAGAAGATGGGCAGCAGCGTCTTCTGTAACTTGACCCCCAACACTGCGATCCCCAAACCGCTTACCAACCGTGGGAATAATGGCAACCCCCCCCCAACAGTGAACGTCTATCGGCTGATGATGATTATGATTTTATTTTTGAAAAGTATGGCCTCCATTTTGTATAAACGCAGCAAGCTTTTAACTGTATGAACGATTTGTTTAATACTAATGCGGTATTGGCAGAGTCGTGTGGAGGGAGAGTGGGGAGGCCTATGTCCAGCAATGGACTGCCACGGGCTGATGATGATGAATAATAATACTGTGGTGTTGGAAAATAATGAACCGTTCGCCTGACTAGAATTAAATGTGAACTTACCAAAATCATTTCAATTTTGTTAACTAGTCTTTGATTGTGTTGACTCTCATTATGAAATATTATTATATCATATTTATTTAATTAATTATATAAATATTACTTATAATGACAATGACTATTTCTCACAAAACGATGTATTGTACTAAATACAAATTAATTTTAATTTTGTTTATGATTGTGTTGACTGTATTATAGGTTCGTATTTATTTAATTGTATAAAAATAATGAAAATTACATATATAACTAGGTATCAAAATGCATTTACAAATCATATCAACTATATAGTTAAAAAAGCAAAGACACTTATTTCCACTAGAATATCCTTTAACCTTATGGAACTACGGAAACAAAGAATCATGTAAGAGCTCTAAAATCACAATAAAATAAACCCATATAAGTACAATGTCGTAATAATCGTCCTAGTTTACTTATAAGAAAGCCAAAAGGACCATTATGAGGTCCTTTTGGCTTCAAACAATCCCTTTGGCTCGAACATTTAACCTTCATCGTCGGAAATAAATATGTTATAATAATGTCCTATTCACCGAATTGCGGTCACGGTGGCCAATTTCAACAGAGACCAGCCAACTGCGCATGATATTATTGTGCACAAGTTTGACGCAGACATAGCACTCTCTTTATAAGTTTTTTTTTTAAAGTCGCCCCACGCTACTAATTTCTCTGTCTCTGTCTCTGTCTCTGAGTACCTATGTATGTCCAATTTATCCCACAATTTTCTTCTCGGCCTATGGCGAAGTTGTTTGTAGCTATTTGGCTCCCACTAAGTCTTTTTTGTTATTAAGAGGCAAGAAACTCTAGTAACACTGATAGCCGAGTGGTATGACCGTTGGACTGCCAAATAAAAGGTCGCAAGTTCAAAACCGCACCAATGTCATTTCGGATTCATGTGCGTACTATAAATTAGTTATCAGTTGCTAAAAACGGTGAAGGAAAACATCGTGAAGAAACCGACACACCTGAGAGATTTTTCAACGGTGTGTAAAGCCATGTTAGGGGCTACAGGCAGTTTAAACTCTGACACCAGGTTGTTCATCAACCATACGATAAGAAGAAGAAACTCTAGCGTGACATCCAAAGTATTTGACGAAAAAGCCAAAAAAAGCAAATAAAACGACACCGCTGCGGAATTGGTCCCGCACTAAATTCCAATTTAGTCTCGGTACAGTTAAAGTGTTACATTGCTATCGCGTTTTGGATATCCCGGATTTCCGGGATGTTGCAATTATCAATCGTTTTATGATCACCAGTTTCGAACTGTAATTATATTTCAAAAAGCGTATTACACTTTGTATTCACAGTGTATTGCGATTTTGCTTCTCGATAAAAATAACAAGCATTGCGGCTGCGATTTTAATGAGTAAATTAATGTCAATCACAGATAATTCGAAATTGAGCACACTAAAGATACAATATTATAAGATTAGAAATCACATTGTTATTAAAATCAAGCAATTGTCCCACTGCAGGGCAAAGTCATCTTGGTAAACGTAGCGTGGGTTGCCCTCTGGCCAGATGGCGGGATGACTTACATAAGAAGGCAGGCAACGACTGGATGCATAAAGCAGCAGACCAGGCTTTGTGACGTACATTGGGAGAGGCCTACGTCCAGCAGTGGACTGCGACGGGCTGATGATGAGGGCAAAGGCATCTTCTCTAGAGACGGATTGAGCATTCATCGCTTGCTCACTGCGGGTTAGCCATTTAATCTTAATTTTAGGTCGTAATTTTTATGACCCACGATATGATTAAAATTATCGACTTAAGCCATGTTGCTCCTACCTTCAACAGTATCCGGGATAAAGTAAATAAACACATCTTAGCTCCTATCTCAGGAACGTACACCCAATTATTTTCAGGTCTTATTCTCGAGCCGCCTTTAGCCTTGGAATATACAATTCCCGTATTAAAATCCCGCGCGTGTCCCTCACTAGCGGGCTTATTTGATTACGCGTATACAGGGCGACAGTATCACACATGACATTGTCACGATGCGTACATTGTAGGCGCAGCCTAAAAAACCGATTTCGATTGTACCGGATTTCGATTGGGAAGTCTGTATGGCAGATCTGTTAGATTTTTTGTTTGGAATTCGTTATCCGTTTCATTTACGCCTAATAAAAAAAACATACATAACATCACGCCTGTATTCCCCGAAGGGGTAGGCAGAGGTGAATTTATAGTACACCCACATTTTGCCAGTTATGTTGTCCCAATGTAATAGGGGGCGAGCCTATTGCCATCAACCGGGCACAAATCCAGACTCCGTGCTACTACTGAGAATTACCTAATGGAAAACTCAGTAACACTTTGCCCGACCCGGGATTTGAACCCAGGACCTCTTGCTCAGCAGTCGCGCTTAGTGACCACTAGACCAACGAGGCAGCCTTACAAATGCACGCCTAATAAATATGATATTATATCATGAAATCGGTCTTGGGATTAACCGATTCCTGATAAGCCAAACAGGTGTCTTTGAGTTAACGTCCTAATAATGAATAAGAATGTGATTATTGAAGTTTGGAGTTGTCTTGCTTGTAATTTCAAAAGAGCTAGGCAGAGATATCCAACATTTCAATTTGTAACCACAGTTTACACTCATACGGTACGAATATCAGATAGAGGTATTTTCCAAAAATTTTGACACCACAATCTTTTCCGTACACTTGAGTCAACTTCTTGGCCACCCCATGAATAAGATAGAAGAGAAAAGCTTCTTAATCAGTCGAATAATCCATACTAATATTATGAATGTGAAAGTTACTCTGCCTGTCTATCTATTTGTCTGTTACACCTTCACGACGAAACCGCTGGACGGATTTTGATGAAATTTGGCATGTAGAAAGTTTAACACCCGAGAAAGGATGTAGGCTTTAAGGACATAGACATACGTTTTTTTTTTATTTACCCTCTAAGGGGTTTATATAGAGGCTAACGCGGGCGAAGCCGCGGGCAAAAGCTATATATATATATAATTATATATAATACTAATCAACAATCTAAATTAACGCTAGTAGAACATCAAAGGAAGGTTTTATTCTATAACTAAATCATTTTATGAATCGGCAATCCATAGATTACTAACTTCAAATGACATACTAACCGCATAATGTCTTCGTGATAAGTGCCTAACAGTCTTCATGAGGACTTACAAAATAAGTGGGCAGGTTAAAAATAATGAAATCGATATCGTTGGAGTTAACGCAGCGGCAGTTACATAACCATAGGTGAAACGTGACGTAAGTTATGATCGTTGAAATACGAGGGAACTACAAAACTTATGGTGGCTTCTCACGGTGCATAATCACGGGTCAGCACGTACAGTCAGCAGCAGAAAAATCCCAAAAAGTTAAGAACTTAATGTCAAAAAAGTTTAAAGAAATATTCATCAAGTTATAGTTCCAAATTTTAAGACAGTGTAAATGATAACTTGGAATATGTAAGACTTTTTAACTATACTAAGTACTTGTTCTTTAAGTAATGGTATATTTAATTTAATAGTTCAGCTTCATTTGTTGTTGACTGTACGACAAACGAGACAGCGCCACCCCTTACGGCGTTTAACTCGGCTCGGCGCGACCTGTGTTATTACGTACCGTGAGATGCTATCATTTGAATAATGATTTGTTATCTCATCGGACAATAAGAGTACGACAAAAGATTTTGTATCTGTGTATACACACACTTGTGCACTATTATATTCTATGTGGATAGCAAAAAATATCTATTTTATTCAATTCTACCGCAAAAGCAAGTCTCCATTAAGATGGCCGTGACTAAAATCCGAACCGCAGGATATTATTAAAGATTTAATCTTAGGTTATAGCAGTTCCATTCTTTTGCGGCTGGCTATAACAAGAAACAAAAGCCACAATTGAGAAGAACCGGACAATCGCGAGATAAAATCCCAATCGAAATGGACCGCAGTTTCCATAAACAATGCAGTCACCGCGCTTTGATCATATTAAAAACTATTTTAGATCAATGTAGAAGAGTCAATTAAAAATATTTATTGATTAGCCTTTTGTTTTTTCAACTTATGCGTGACAACAGATGCAAAACGTTTGTGTAATCTGCAGACATTAATTTATCAGATGGTTTTTGTTTGAGTGTTGAGTTACTTTGAGTTTGATGACCTCCTCTATAGTTTTTAAGCTACATGTAGTACGATGGTTGTAAGTGCCAGTGGTGGGCCTAGAATTGACCACCCCCTTTCCTCCCGTGGGTGTCGTAAGAGGCGACTAAGGGAAAATCCAAAAGATGGGCAGCAGCGTCTTCTGTATCTTGACCACCAATACTGCGACACCAAGCCGCTTGCCAAGCGTGGGGATTATGGCAGCCTCCCCCTCTCCTAAAGGGGAGGCCTTTGTTCAACAGTGGACCTCTTCCGGCTGACGACGTAGTAATCCAAAACATTACAAAAAAACTTCTGTGTAAAATATACATTATATGTAAATAGTATCCGCTAGGCTACCCCTTATACTTGGTTAAAGTTTAAGTTTACACAATTTGCAATTAACACTGCATTATAATTTTGAATACACAATTTGCAATGGAGTTTATCGACAACTTCTTTAACGCAGTTAATTTTATTTGTCGACAAACAAGTCAGTGCTTGACAGTTGTGAGACCCTTGGGAGTTCCTTTTGTCTTTAAGTCCTTATTTACTGCAACAATTCCTTCTGGTGACAAACATTGCTAAGTCCCTTTGTAAATCTTTATTAAGTAACTGGTATTTTATGGTTCTTGTCATCAGGAATCACGAGGGACTAGTGAGGAGTTAGTAGAGGTTTAGCTTGATCTTTCGTGACTAAGATTGATTGGTTTCGCCGTAAGCATCAAGAATATTCCCTGAAGGGGTATGAAGTGATGTGATTTTTTACGAAATTTCGCCAATGTCCTATAGTCAATCATCATTATCATCAGCCTATCTCAGTCCACTGCTGGACATAGGTCTTTTTATGGCACGCCACCGATGACTTGCTTGCCGTTCTGGCTAAGCGATTGGCTTGCATCACTGAGTGTTGCGTGTTCGATTCTTGCATGGGACAAAATTTATGTGATCTGCAGATGTTTGTCCCGAGTCTGAGTGTTTGTGTATGTGATATTTAATGATCTTGAAACGTACCTAAATTCGTAGGGTAGAGTAACGTTAAAAAAATATTAAGATAATTTGAGAGATTGTTGCACAGCTTCTTCTTTCCAGACAAAAGACAAAGAAGCAGCGAAGTTCAGGGTGCTGCTTTACGTAATATTGACGTTAAAGAATTAATATTTATAATTAAACGGCTTGTTACTATATAAATACGGTCTATAATCTGGCCTGTTGGTCTAGTGGTTAGTGGCCCTGACTGCTAAACCGGAGGTCGTGGGTTCGATTCCCACCCAGGACAAATCTTTGTGTGATGAGCATAATGATTTGTTCTGTGTCTAGGTGTTATTTAACTAAAGGTGTATCTATTTAAAAATATATAAGTATGTTTATCAGTTGTCTGGTCACCATAATACAGGCTCTGCCTAGTTTGGGATAAGATGACCGTGTGTAAGTTGTACCAAGATATTATTATTAAGATATTAGACATTATTATAATCCTTTTGTTCACGCGTACAGCGCATGATTCGTACCCCTCGCGGTGGGGCGCGGAGGGCGCGCTATGGCCAGCATCGGCGGAGCGCCGGCCGCCGGCAGATCACGACTCCACGACCGATCTGCTCTCGACGCGCGCGCATAAATGTCCCCAACATTATACTGTTCTACAAATCTTATATATCCTATCATACAGTCCACCTTTTGTTTGTTTTAAATAAAGAGATCCTAAACACCTCTAACATTCATATAAACTATTACTAGAACAATTTTGTTCCGTCTAGTCCGCCGTGATCAGAATAGGAACAAGCTAAACTCTTGCTCAAATACAGAACAGTGTCCACTTTCGTTTGGCTGTGCAAACTGTGCGGACAATAGGAGGACAATCCTGTGGGGAGCACGTCGGCATGACGATGCGATTCCTCGGACGTTTTCGGTACACAATGTATCACGTTTTGTAGAAAATGTCGTGTTTCAAGGAGTTTAGGAAGTGTAGGTACGGTTTCGGAGTTATTAGAAGGTAGAAATAAACTTTTTATAGATGATTTGTGATTGCTTTTGTAAGGTAAACAATACATTCTTCTTATCGTATGGTTGATGAACCTCCTGATATAAATTAGTTGTCAGTCGCTGAAAACGGTGAAAGAAAACATCGTGAGGAAACCGGCACACTGGAGAGATTTTTCAACGGTGTTTAAAGCCATGTCAAAGGCCTGCAGGCGGTTTAAACTCTGACACCAGGTTGTTGATCAACCATACGATAAGAAGAGGAATTTGACGATATCTTCACAGATACAAACTTGAAATTTAATTACACTGAGACACAATCGACTCAAGCCTGAAGTATATTGCCTTTCACTCGAGTGTAGTACTGTAGAGAGAGATGGGAAACAAATCAGATGCAAGTCTCAGAGTTGTGGCTTGTAGACACTTGCGAACACTGACTTCTACTTGCCTAGAACGTGTGGTCTATTCTTTACGTGTAGCGGTTTAGATGAGCCGGTTGAATTCGGTTCAAATTTGTGCAAGTAGAGTGCCTTAGTACGTCCGGCGCTCCCTGGGCGGTCAACCTCGCTACCATCTTTGTTGACACTACAATCTCTACACCACGACATGAGCATGACCTGACATTAGGCATAACTCATGCCGATACGAAGACGAAGGAATAAATATGTGTGATCCGCAGTTGTTTGTCCTGAGTCTGGGTATTTGTATAAGAAATTCCTTGGGTGATATTTATGAAAAGTCTTAAGTACTTAGCACTGTCCATCCTAAGGTTGTCTGTAAGACATTGCTTAGTGTGATAAGACCGCCCATTGTACATTATCCTTAGACTGTACTTAAGCTTGTATTTGGTGTACAATAAAGAGAAATCTATCTATCTACTTATCTCTGTAAATCCGACAATTTTTAAGCATCTGTAAATAGTTGACATGGGTAAAAATATTTTATTTTTTAGGTTACAAGATTAGAATTACGATAACTGGCAAAAAAAAATAAGATGAAAAAATCTATTACGTAGATTATAATAGTCATTTTGTATTATATAATTAAAAGCGGCCCGCTCCGGCTTCGCACGGGTATAAAATATATATTATAAGTATTTCTCCACTATTTAATTGATGTTATTATACATATAAGACTTAAATCTTCCTCTTAAATCACTCTATCTATTTAAAAGAACGGCATCAAAATCCGTTGCGTAGTTTTAAAGATTTAAGCATACATAGGGACAGAGAAAACGACTTTGTTTTATACTATGTAGTGATGTATAATATTATTATACATGCGTATAATCACGCTTCTAGTCCCTGGAAGTAAAAACAGAAGTAATTTCTCATGAATCTCACCTTATTATTTTTTATTTCGACGTAAAGTCGTATTCTCTTATGTTTTAAGCTGCACTTCCAAGTCAAGCCACAAGAACTTGCAGTCTACGCCAGTGAGCTACCCAAACCGCAAATAAAACGAACCAAGGAAATAGTATCTTAAACAACTCAAAGAGTTTATAATCGGAAACATGTCTGTTAACATTTCGTTTTAGCAAAAGTATCAGTAAAATAAAATAATACAAATTGAGACGTAGAGAAATCAAAAAGTAATCAATGAGGTTTTAAATTGATTCATAGAAAAGAAAAAGGAAGAAGTACCTACTCTTTACAGAGCTAAATACTTAAGTATAGCTCAATTTTCAAAGCGACCTTACACAAAAAAATCACACACATAAACCCACAATGCGGGAATCAACCCACAACGCATAGCGCAACAGTCAATCACTTAGCTACTGCGCCAATCGGGTTGTTATACAAATAGATTGCAAAATGACACGCTTAAAATCTCACCCAGAAAATGTTGTGAAGAACATGCATACAGACGAACGTCGAACGTAGGAACCTTATCTTACAAAGTTGGTAGTAAACAAAGAATAGGCAAACGAAACAGTTTCCCCTAATCTATTCTTTCCTAAAATATTGCTCGATCACACTCTATAATACAGGTGTAAAAGCAACTCTAGCTTGACACAATAAAAAATATGTAATTACCAATAAATAGCAGTTCATCGCTTTACTTAATAAAGCCGCGTTTTCACTAGGCGACAAGTATTGAATAGTTAGGATGCGAATCGCTTGATGTATGTAAGTCGCACTGCACAACACTAACCTCTCCGGGCGACATACACCACTGGGCTGTGTGAATAAAGCAAATTTCGAGCGACACTGTCTCACTAACTCGCAAAGATATACCACATGAATTTTGGGCGATATGTCTCCACGATATGTTCTCTATTTTATTATCATCATCATCATCATCAGCCAAAGACGTCCACTGTTGAATATAGGCCTCCCCGTTTTAGCGGGGGGTTTGCCATAATACCCACACTTGGCAAGCGGCTTGGGGATCGCAGTACTGGTGGTCAAGTTACAGAAGACGCTGCTGCCCATCTTCTGAATTTTCCTTTAGTCGCCTCTTACGACACCCACAGGAGGAAAGGGTCAATTCTAGGCCCGATACTACACGGCACTTTTTATTATAACTTCGACGAATAAAGTTTGAGACGTGAACAACTTTTTCTTTTTACATGTCTTTGCGTGACTGAATAATGATTATTTTGGACCAGTAAACTGATAATTAATATATGTATTTTGTGTTTAAAGACTATAATATGAATACAATTGCGTATAACTCTGAGCTAAAATCACTGGGAAATGTACTTTTAGTAGGAATATAATAAGTTTGAGATAACGGCAATAGGCGCGCCCCCTATTGTGTGGGACCTGTAAACATAACTCGCAAAATGTGGATAAACTTTACACGTCTTTTCGATACAGCGACCGTCGTGTAGTGACTATCGATATTATGAACCAGACCCTTCGAAGAATACTGGTATGATATTGTTATGTTTAAGCATACAAAATCAGTATTATGAGGTAATTTTAAACAATTTACAGTGCTTCTCCACATAATACAATCGCGCAGTGAAAATTACATATATTTAAAACACCAAGTATTTTTAGTTGGAAAATTCAGTACCTACATAGATTAAAAACTGCATATTTCAGAGTGGACGTTTCAAAATGATGACGATTACAAATTCCCTCGTTGTTGCGTCTAGCGTCCAACTACCGGCGATTCTTCGGAACTTTTTACGAGTCGACATTAATTTTCAAGATGAACCTACTTACTTTACCCAAAGCGCCGAGGGAATTAAAAATGCATTTGAGCCGTTTACTCCTACGAAACTCAGGGATTACACGGGTATAAATTGCGTACAACGATTTATTATTTCTTACTCAGGTTCGTGTTCGTCCCGTACGGGAATTAGCTGATTTTGGGTAGTGTTTTTTTTTTAAAAACGTCGCCCCACACTAGGAATTTCTGCTGTATCGTAGGTGCGTTTCACAAACATGAAATATCACACACACAATCACCCAGACTCGGGACAATCAAATGTGGATCGCACAAATTATTGCCCCGTGCGGGAATCGAACCCGCAACCCTTAGCGCAGCAGTCTACTCGCTTAGCCACTGCGCCAATCAGGTCGTCCTAGTCCTAGTTCTAGTCACACTACGTGACGCTAGAAGAAATGAAGGTTCTCTAAATAGGTAGTTGAGGGGAATCCTTAATATAGAATTCGTAGATCTGTAATCTATAGAAATCGACAAAGATTTAACGATTTTTTTACGCCCTAGTTAATCCATAAGTCCTCCAGCCTCGATGAACTCTTAAAGCAGGACAGTTTACCATGTGGAAGCGAGACGCCGCTACGTGCTGTGTAATGCAGCGTCTCGCTTCCACATGGTAAACTGTCCAGCTTTATGAGTTCATGGTAAGGGGCTGAATACTCGTAAGAGTGGAATTTTATTCGACTTTTGATTTCCTTTTATTTATCCTAACAAGCCTAGTTGAATCATTTTAGTTAAATATATATAAAATTCATTGAAGATCGAGCCGTTTAAAAAAAGCAGGATTAAATAAAACCATCTAATTTATTTTAATTTTAGAATAGATAGTTTAATTTTAAGTACTAAGTACTTGGAGTGGTGCGGTGGGTCAGGATGGCAACAAAGGGAAAATTCCGAAGATGGGTAGCAGCGTCTTCTGAAATTTTTTCACCAATACTGCGATCCCCAAGCCAGGCGTAGAGATTATGGCACACCCCACGCTTAAACGAGGAGGCCTAATATGTTCAAGCTTAAACGGGGAGGCCTATGTTCAACAGTGGACGTCTTTTGGCTGATGATGATAGCAATATATAGACTATATAGGCTGGCCCCCTTTTTTAACATGAATGAGTCTTGATGATGATGAAGTCGATGGCTGTACCCCAGTTGCATGAAAATTAGTCTTTTTTTCCTTCTTCTTCTTCTTCTTCTTATCGTATGGTTGATGAACAACCTGGTGTCAGAGTTTAAACCGCCTGTAGGCCTCTGACGTGGCTTCACACACCGTTGAAAAATCTCTCAGGTGTGCCGGTTTCCTCACGATGTTTTCCTTCACCGTTTTTAGCAACTGATAATTAATTTATAATACGCACATGAATTCGAAAAGACATTGGTGCGTGCCGGGGTTTGAACTTGCGACACTTGACTTGGCAGTCCAACGGTCAATACCACTCGGCTATCAGTGCTTCTTTATTCAGCTAAATTTAGAAAAAAGCGTTTCGACACCAAACAAAATACGTTTAATAAGTATTACCAACTTTCTTCATTTTATATAATAATAATATTTATTTATTATATAATTTATATAATTCTCATACGAATATTGTCCCGTGTATTTCCACCGTCGTCCAGAAGAAAACAGAGCGTAAAATTAAGCTGTGCTATCAATTACATCACTACACAAGATGAAATAATTTCAAGCAGCTAGAAAAAACGATTTTCGGATCTAGGTATTTATTATATACCCTATTTTAATCAAAACTGACCCATCTGCCTGACTGCCTCGTTGGTCTAGTGGTCGCTAGGCGCGACTGCTGAGCAAGAGGTCCTGGGTTCAAATCCCGGGTCGGGCAAAGTGTTACTGAGTTTTCCATTAGGTAATTCTCAGTAGCAGCACGGAGTCTGGATCTGTGCCCGGTTGATGGCAATAGGCTCGCCCCCTATTACATTGGGACTAACAACATAACTGGCGAAATGTGGATGTACTATATGTACACCTCTGCCTACCCCTTCGGGGAATACAGGCGTGATGTTATGTATGTTTTTATGTTTACTGACCCATCTCCGTCTAAAATGGCCTATCACCAAAATTGTTATGTCATGTATAGGTACACGTGTATAATCCGTAAGAGGTAAACGCTGAAGATACTACATTACACACAATTAACACATTAACATTAACAAGCAAACAGGGTTAAAATAATTAAAGAAAATATTATGTTTAATTTACGTCAGGAGAAAAATAATTAAAGAATGGCATTTAAAATTGACTCGTGCGCAAAAAGGGCAAATGTTGTATTATGTTATTTATTTTTTTAAACGTTATCCAATAAAAACTTCTCCTGCATTGTGAGTGCGTTTATCAAACATGAAATCTCACATACACAAACACCCAGGACCCACCCAGACTCGAGACAAACATCTGCGGATCACACAAATTTTTGTCCCGATTGGGAATCGAACCCGCAACTCCTAGCGCAGTCCAGTCGTTTAACCAATATGCCAAGGTCGTCAAATCAAGTCAGTTTTACTAGAAACATGGAACTAGCGGAAAACCTTTGGCAGATTTTCAGCAAATGAGAAAAATATAGCGTTCTGACAAGGAAGACCATAAGTAGGCACTTTTTTTAGTTTTACTAAAGATATTTCTTTTGTACCTACCAGGTTTCATCATCATCATCAGCCGGAAGACGTCCACTGTTGGACAAAACCCACCACGTTTGCAATGTACATTTGAAACACCAATCGAGTGTTTCATTAATATTAAAAAAAAATGTTGAGCGGGTACCTATTTAACATTACGCATTTTGTCGCTTTTATTGTTTTAAACTACCCTACCGGCTAATGATATTACCTATTAAGTCTCTAATGATGTTACGATTGTGTTACGTAAACAGTTTTTTACTTACTTATCTCGGTGGCGGTTAATTAGATAATTAAACTAAATGTTATTTTGTATTCTCATGTAAGTGGCTTTATTGCCTTTTTGGGAATAAATGATTTGAACCGGAATAAGCACGAACGACTTCGGAGCGATATTTTCAGAAATATTTCCCTGGATGAAAATCGAACTTTATTTATTAGCCGCACATCCACATGTGCTGCTTGCGGATTAATTTTGTTCCCTTTATACCTTTTTTCTTTCCTACCTTTTTTACTATTTTGTAGGTACTTTTGCCCAGCAGTGGGACGCTGAACAGGCTATTTAAAAAAAAAGGAGGTACATGTAACATACACAATTGCACAAGTATATTTGTCTATCTACTTAAAATGTGTAGGATAACTTTTATTTAAGTCTTCTTTTGCGTGGTAAATGTTTAAGTCAAATGTATTTAAAAGAGAAACAACTACCTTTTAATTCATAGTCATAAGGTTTTTATTCCATATATGCTACAAAAGGGCACTCATAAAACGTCAAATCAAGTTGCTTGGTTAAAAAGTGTCGTTTCTATGCAGAAGAACCAGCAAGAAACTCCATAGTTACTTTTTTAATTCATTCATTACTGTGGAAAATTGTACAGATTGTGCCTGCTAGGTTTACCTTTGCCCTTCGACAAATATTGACCAATCGGTGGCCTACTTATCATCATCATCATCAGCCCGTTGCAGTCTACTCCTGGACATAGGCCTCTCCCAATGTACGCCACAAAGCCCGGTCTGCTGCTTTATGCATCCAGTCATTGCCTGCCCTCTTATGTAAGTCATCCCGCCATCTGGCCAGAGGACGACCCACGCTACGTTTACCAAGACGCGGTCTCTACTCCAGAACACGCTAACTCCACCGGTTATAGGTTCTGCGACATATGTAGCCTTAAATTAGCATTACAAGACTCCGTGCCGCGGATTACATGTTAAGCTGTTGGCTGTCTGTCTGTAGTACGACTTAATCATTACGGGCAGTCACAAGCCCCAAACTCTCTCAATAAGGTTTCGTATTACCCAGTAACGAACACATACATTTATAGCTTCGTTTCGTCCCGTGGAGTCCCGGGCCAGAACAGCACCTCCTCATATCGTCTAGGGAAAATCCAGAAGAGGGGCAGCAGCGTCTTCTGTAACCACACCACCAATACTGCGATCCTCAAGCCGGTGACCAAGCGTGGGGATTATGCCCCCACCCCGTTAGGGGGCTTTGTTCAACAGTAGACGTCTTTCGTCTGATGATGACGTCGATTCAGTTTTGTTTTTTTTGTTGAATCGTTCGCGCTTTTGTTGGTCTGCTCGTAGTTTTTGAAATAACGGTGCAAGGATAGATAGGATTCACGTTTAGAGATGCGGGTTTGATTCGTGGCAAAGATTTTTAGTGCCGTGTGGTATCCGGCCTATAATTGACCACCCCCTTTCCTCCCGTGGGTGTCGTAAGAGGCGACTAAGGGAAAACCCAGAAGATGGGCAGCAGCGTCTTCTGTAACTTGACCACCAACACTGCGATCCCCAAGCCGCTTGCCAAGCGTGGGGATTATGGCAACACCCCCCTTCTAAAAGGAGGAGGCCTTCGTTCAACAGTGGACGCCTTACGGCTGATGATGATGATGATGAAAGATTTTTAGCCAAATTAATGGTTATAGACTCGGCGCCTTACTACCTACATTAGAGCTATGATGAGCATCGTAATGTGGGTGAATGAACTTCTGATTATATTATAAATCTAGAGATTTTGCGTCGGTATGAGTGATTTTGTTTAAGCTATACCTCAATTAGATAGCTTGACTGTAGATGTGATTATTAGAGAAGGAAACTTAATAATTTAATAAATAAACTGTGGGAATCTAGTACTTAATATAAACAGTTTTCTGCAGTTTTATTACGTCTTTTAGGGTTTATTACTTCGTACATTTTATTATTTTCATGATTTATAGCTTGAGAGTTTATCTCGTCTATAAGCTGTCTTCTATAATACTGCAATTTCGTCTATAATACTGCAAATTTCATCAAAATCCGTTCAGTAGTTTAAGCAAACGAGAATTAAATATGCATCCTCTTAAAAACCCACACAAGAACGAGCAGTAATAGGGGGTCACAGCTACATGAGGCCATTGAACAGTAATATTAAAACTAGGTACGAAAAATAATCGCGTTTTTCTCCCCTAATTTCAAATTATCATATTCTATGATATTATAAAAGCATCTTTACTTTTTATGCGGAGTATCCTTGTAAATATTATAAAATTAATCTTTCCTGTCAAAGTTAGTGAACCGAATCTTGTCAGATTAACTTTTGGCTTACATATTGAAGTATAATAGGAGGGATATGCCAAACAATTTGGGTTTCTTTCGACGAATATTGGAAACTGAAATATAATAATAATAATGTTCTCCTGACCGAATTTCGGTCACGGCGGCCGATCTCTTCTGAGACTAGCCAACTACGCAGGAGATTTTATAGTGCACAGGTATGCGCGCAAACACAAGTGCACACCCTATTCTCTCAGTCTCATTGTCCGATGGGACAGAAGACCGACACGACCGGAGAGAGATCAGGCGCCGTTCCGACTCGTTTAACCGACCGTTTTAACATGTCGGAGGGGTCTCGACATGTTAAAACGGTCACCCATCACAAGACTGACCGTGGCGAGCACGGCTTAACCTCGCAAATTGACTGATCTGCGCGGTAGCCACGAAGCTACGAGCTCCTTAACTGAAATATATTATGTATTGCGTTCATAACTTTTCGTTTAATTATCTGGCCAGGAGAAATTGTTTTTGGGGTATCCTAAATACAGTTTCGCAATAGCAGCCGTGCTATTCTAAAGTCATCTTACGATTCACTTCTAAATCTGCGGTGAGATTTGACACTAGCCTTCAAACTCAAACTCAAACTCAAAATCTTTATTGTGGATCATAGGTAGGTACATGAATACAGGTGGAATATAAGCACATTAATGTTCAGCTATGTCCCGCCCTTGGGGCTTACAATATTGGATTATTACAGGGTAATTTTGAAACTTACAGAGATATTAAATTAACTATTATTATTGTTAAATAAACATGTCACTTCTTAAACATACACACACACACACACACACAGAAACACAGAAACACATCATGACTCATCGACGAAGAAGTCTTTAACAGAATAATAACATTTGTTTACTAAAAACTTATGTAGATCTCTTTTAAATGCTCTTATATCTGGAGTATTTCTAATAGTCCCTGGAATTTTATTAAATATACGGGGAGCCGCACAAAATATACTCGAATGCATAAAATGAGTTTTACTTTTAATTGAGTGCAATTTATCTTGATGTCGTTGACGCTTTCGATATTCAAAGAGATCTTTATTATTCTTGACAAATACGGCAGCCTCAAACAAGTATAGACATGGCAGAGTTAATATTTGTTGGTTTTTAAAAAAAGGTTCGCAGGAGTCAGTATCACACAAACTATATCTGGCTCTTATGCAGCGTTTTTGTGCAATGAACGCTCGCTGCCTGTCAGTGCTATTGCCCCAGAAAATAATCCCGTATCTGAGGGTAGAGCTAACGTAACCGTGATACGCTGTTAGCAAAGTTTTTTCATTTGCGACCTTTCTTAATCTATAAAGTGCGTAAGAAAACTGGCTTAGTTTTTTGCAGACATGGTCTATATGTGTTTTCCAGTTTACTCGACTGTCTATGTGTAATCCTAGAAATTTTGTTACATCAGTTTCCTCAACAATATTTTCCGAGTAATGAATATTTAAAGGAGGTGTTTGTCGAGTTCGTATTTTAAAGTTCATTATATTAGTTTTATCAAAATTAATCGTCAAGTTATTCATTTTAAGCCAGCTCATAATGTCTATTAAAGTTTGATTTATGTCAGATTCTAAACTAATTGAATTATTATTAGTAAATAAGACTGTGCTATCATCAGCAAATAATGTAATGTCATGTTTTGTTATTGAAGGCATGTCATTTATATATGCTAGAAAGAATAAAGGTCCTAAGATACTCCCCTGTGGGACACCACTTTTAGCACTTCCAGGTTCAGAAGTGTAGATTTCTTCAGTTTTTGTGACAAAATTTACCCTTCCTATCTCAGTAAACTGTTTCCTGTTTGAGAGGTATGATTTTATGAGGTTATACACATTGCCCCTTACGCCATAAGCATACATTTTCTTTAGGAGAACATTATGGTCTACACGGTCGAAGGCCTTAGACATGTCCATGTATAATGCTACAGCTGGTAACCCTTTATCCAAGTTTGCTATTACCCTATGTAGGAAGTTATATATTGCTAAATTGATTGATTTATTTTTTCTAAAGCCATATTGACTAGGAGTTAAAATTTTGTGACTTTCGAAAAAAGTGTACAAACACTTATATACCACTTTTTCAAAAATTTTTGCAAAGATGGGTATGAGTGCTATAGGTCGATAATTATTCAAATTTGATTTCTCGCCTTTCTTAAATACAGGTTTTATAACTGATATTTTAAGTTTATCTGGGAAACAGCCTTCTTGTATGCACAAGTTAATTATGTAACTTAAGGGTTCGGATATAATATCGGCTACATCTTTAATAATAGGGGTGGCAATGCCATCATAGCCAGTACTATTTTTATTTGTCAAAGATTTGATTAAATTAATTATGTCATTAGGATTGGTAGGTATCATAAATATGGAATTACAATTATTAAATAATTTACTTGAAGAATTACTGACGGTTATATTCTGATCAATTTTATTGTTACTTATTTCGCGAAAAAAGTCATTAAATTTATTCGCGATGTCTTTAGGGTTACTTATTTTTTCATCACGGACAATCAGTTGATTTATGCTTTCTATCGGATATTTACATTTAACCTCATTTATCACTTTCCATGTGGCTTTACATTTGTTGGTAGCAGATTTAATATAATACTCATTCTGGGATCTTTTTGTCAGCCTTATTACAGTTTTATACCTCTTCGCATATGACTTGAAAATGGTTTTATTTGCTTGAGTGGGATTATTCCTATATTGCCACAGGAGTTGACATTTACGTTTACTACATATTTTCAAACCTCGCGAGATCCATTTAGGTCTAGATCTATTATATATCTTAATTTTTGCAATAGGAAAGCAAAGATCGTACAGCATAAGAAAGTTTTTGTGAAAAGTGTTATAGGCATTATTTGCGTCTTTGCAGCTGTAAACATCATTATTAGTAAGTTGTTTAATGTATTTAATAAATATTTCTCTATTCGCCTTAGAATAATCCCGCTTTAATATACACCAATACTTCATAGTGCATGTCTTTTTGACCGGAACCTTAATGATTTGTGCGTTGTGGTCTGATAATCCCAATTCCTCAATGGTACCTTTACAAGCTCTTATGTTGTGAGCTATGTTGTCTATGCAAGTTTTGCTAGCAAATCGGGTTATTTCTTTGAATTGCGGTTTTATATTGTATCTGAGTAAAAGTTCCATGAATTCTTGGGAAAGATTAGTTTGTTTCAAAATATCAATATTAAAATCCCCGCATAAAATAATTTTCTTGCCATTTAAACATAATTTATTGAATATTTTATTAAGTATTGCGAAAAAATTGCATGTGGAGCCAGTTGTATGATTTGGTGGCCTATATATGCACAGAATAAATATTTGATGCTCCAATAGTTCGACCGCAGAGCACTCTATTGTATTAGTAATAGAAAGATTTGAAATATCTTGTAGAGGCCTAAAATTCAGATGATTTTTTATTAATATACATGAGCCACCACGTCTACTTTTTCTCATGTAAGAGGACACAAGTTTAAAATTTGGTAATGTCAGATAGACTTCGTCACCGTGTGTCATGTTGTGTTCAGAGAAGCAAAGAACATCAATATAGACCTCTTGTGCAGTTAATTCATTAATACAAACAGAAATCATATCAGATTTGTTTACTAAGCCATTAATATTTTGATGAAGGACAGTTAAATATTAATATCTTCGATCAACAATGTACTAGATTACCGATCAACGCTTCGAAAACGGCCCTAGAACTAGTGGCCTTATTTGAAGTTAGTATGCTTCTATCGTAGCCAACATTAAGACCGTTAACATGCCGCAGTGCCTGCTCGACCACATATTGTTGATCGAAGACACTAGCGCATAGCGAGCTGACGTGCGAGATGATGTCAGTGTTTCATAATAGCATAGCTGCACTGGATTCATAATATGGTTGCTATTATCTGTTACTGTGTTATTATCTGTCGTTATTATCTGATGCTATTATCTGTGTATATGTTGTCTGGCAAAATGCAGGTTTTATTTAATATTAACTTTTTGGAGGAGAAATTTTAGAAAAATGGAGGAGGCCTTCACTCAGCAGAGGTCCTTAGTAATATAGTAATCATATTTTTCATGAACCTACATAATTCTTTGAAGTAATTGTATCAAATATGTTGTATATTAAGAAAAATTTTAAATAGTCATTTCTTATCAAAAAAAATTTTGCAACGCTTTAATTGTAATTTAATTTTTACTAAGGAATAAATAAGACTTTTTTATTATTACCTTTTTGGGGGGATAGAGAGCCACAACGAGTTACCTAATGATACCTAAGTTAGTAATTACGTCCGGCACAAATTAAGTGGTACATATATCTGGTAACCAATTATCTTGCCTGGCTAACCTTTGCACGACATGATCTATAATTATCCATGTTACAATTAGTAAATTATAAATAATTATTATATTTGTTTGCGAATATGGGAACAATAAATAGTTCTTACAGAATTATATTATCATCATCATCATCAGCCCGTTGCAGTCCACTGCTGGACATAGGCCTCTCCCAATGTACGCCACAAAGCCCGGTCTGCTGCTTTATGCATCCAGTCATTGCCTGCCCTCTTATGTAAGTCATCCCGCCATCTGGCCAGAGGACGAACCACGCTAATTATAATTATTATAGTAGTAGTAATATTCTTTAACCATATCCTACATCCTACCTACCTAATGCATGGAAAACCAAAATTACAGTTCCTTGGAAACTGGTCATACAATATTGAAAAAAAATATCGTTTTTCAAAGCACTGATAGCCCAGTGGTATGACCGTAGAACTGCCAAGACAAAGGCCGTAAGTTCAAACCCCGGCACACACCAATGTCTTTTCAAATTCATGTGCGTATTATAAATTAGTGATCAGTTGCTTAAAATGGTGAAGGAAAACATCATGAGGAAACCGGCACACCTGAGAGGTTTTTCAATGGTGTGTAAAGCCATGTCAGAGGCCTACAGGTGGTTTGAACTCTGACACAAGGCTGTTCATCAACCATACGATAAGAAGAAGATCTTTTTTCAATGGACTTCACGGACTAATTAGCATATCTTGCAATAAGGCCCTTACTACAAGTAGGATAAACCTGCCTGGCAAAATGTAGGTGACCAACAGCATCTAATAATACAGCCCCCTTACCAACAACTCTTAAAGCAGGACAGTTTTCGTTGAATAAGCGAGACAACGCAATACACTGCACGTAGCGGCGTCTCGCTTTCACAACGTAAACTGCCCTGCTTTAAGAGTTCATGCTAAGGGGGCTGGTACCTAGTAAATAAAAAACCAGATATAGTACTTAACAAACACTTTATTTTAACAATAATTATTATCAAAATAACATAATTAACTGTAACGACTGTCAGCGTGCTGTCTCTGTCTAACACATCATATTTGTCGTTGAGTGTCACAATTTTTAATAAAAACTTTTTTTAATCTGCTATATATATGGCTGCCTGTGTCTGTCATACTGTTCTTGTCCCACAAAGTGTCACACCCTCACTTGACAATGGCATAATAGTCGACAACGGCTCAGATGCTAAAAAAAATGTGTCACACAAATGATTACGTTTCCTGCGATAGGTCTGACGATATCGCTACTAGAAAGTTATACCTGTTCTAGTAAGGTTAGTCCGTCTTTCTTCGCTGCTTACCCCACATTTGTCAAATAGGTGCAACACCCATGCATTTTAATCATAAAAATTTCGTGGTACTGTATAATATATCCCAAATACTGCGACAGGACTTTTAAAAGGCCCACACATTGCCAACATGTCTTTATTGAGAAAAACGAAGTTGATATCTTTTTTTTTATAAAAATTATGACACTCAAATTGCCTACAAAATAAAATACATCCACATTTAGAATCTATTTTTATGTAGCTATAGAGATTGAATAGTCTAGAGATAAATATGTCAGAAAATAAACGCTTAAACAAGTTTATAATGCGCAGTCGGGTAAAATATACAGGGTGGCAACTGTAGTAACAATGTTTTCGTATTTTTTTCAGGACAAACAAAAACATTTAATATTTTGTTGCTTTTACTGAATATGTAGACAAAAAATATTGATAGGTCAACCAAAGGATGCAAATAAAATGGACAGTATTTTTTTGGTTGTTATTTTTAAATAGCAGTTCCGACTACGCATTGCGTCCAGTAAAGCATAATAGGCCAGTAACTATATTTAGGAACTATATATTACAAATAAAGACAATATTTTAGGATTACTACAAGATTTGAAACAAAATTGAATAGAATATTGTAGGGATTAGGTATTGTATGTCCTTTTGCACCAAAAACAGTCAAATTAAGTAAATTCTGGATTTGTACATATTAATTCATATTTTTAGACACCCTTAGTGCCGTGTGGTATCCGGCCTAGAATTGACCACCCCCTTTCCTCCCGTGGGTGTCGTAAGAGGCGACTAAGGGAAAACCCAGAAGATGGGCAGCAGCGTCTTCTGTAACTTGAACACCAACACTGCGATCCCCAAGCCGCTTGCCAAGCGTGGGGATTATGGCAACACCCCCCCCTTTCTAAAAGGAGGAGGCCTTTGTTCAACAGTGGACGTCATACGGCTGATGATGATGATGATTTTAGACACCCTTCAAGTTAAGTTTCATTGTTTTGCCAAGTTATATGAATTTTAACAAACAATAACGAAAAGCTGCTAGGCATTTTTAAAATATTTATCCGATATAACTCTTGACTTATTTTATGGTACAAAGGATCGGTAATAATTGCGTAAAATATAATGAATATAGTTTTATAATATAGATTTGGTTGATGACAGAATTTATAGTATTGAAGAACAACTGTTGTAATTAAAAATGGCGTTTTACATAACCTAGAAGTAACATTACAGGTACAGCATTCTTCAAGTATTTTTTTTTTATTACAGCAGTATGTTTTATCATCGTATTCTTCTATTACATTCTTACAAATCGATATCAATTTGCATTTCAAATATGTCAATAATCATACAATATATAATAATAAATGAATTTCTATGCAATATTGAAGTTTGTCATGTCTTTGTGTGCCTAAAAATAATCTAGTTTTTGCTCTTCACGACTAATCGAAATTCGACAAAGGCCCTATTGTATTACACATGGCTATCAGGCAAATGAAATTTAAACTAAATTTTGAACGACTTATTTGTTTTTTTATTTACTGGTTTTTCAATATTTTCTGAGAACATAGTACACTGTTTAAGTTTTCGTTTAATAAACCATTAATAATTGTATTACAACAAGAAAACTCAAGTTTTATTAAAAAGTACACACAATTTACAATAATTAAAAAGTAAAAATTTCAAAACTAATACTTTAAATATTATCTACCATTACGGACTAAAATTAAACTTCAGCGCTTGTACATATTTCAAAAATGTGTTGAACAATAAAATCATTCTTAAATCACTTTAAAAAAAAAGTAAAATATCAATCTGAAATATGACAAAAATATTAAAATATTTTTCAATTTATCGGACGGCATAGAAAAAAAAATATATTGGTGTTTTCAAAATTCGATTATTAGAGCATTTGATGACAAATATTAAAACGAAGTAATATAGAACTTGTTAATAAACCAAAAATGTTATTATTTGTAGAGATGCTAATTATAAGAAAGCAACTAAAATGTTTTAAGGCTTTAATTTTATCTTGTGGATTTTATTACAGGCATTACACTAAAGGTTACATCAAAATTTACATAAATTATTTATCATCCATTAAAACACATAACAATATAATATTTATTTTATTTTAGTTTGATTTAATTTACTCCGGCCTCATTCGCAACACCCGTACGTTAACAAAACACTTTTAGCGTCTAATAATGAACTATCGTCATATTAATATGTACACTATCAGTTCAATATAACTACAAAATAAAACAGCTTATATTACGATACGAGAATCTGAGGAATCTAACACGAACGACATTTAGATAGAAATATGAAATATCCAATCGATAGTACTGTTACCGAAATTCATGGTCATCCAAACTCATACTTAAGTAAAGCTATTATATAACCGTGAGAAGTAAGCGTTGAAGATTTAAAAGACAACGCAATCGGTGAAACACTTGGAAAGATAGACAGAAAAAAGATTTTATTAAAAGTAGTCACTAACATAGAAACCAAATTAATTACAACAAACAAAAAAAGCATGATTACCAAAAATATCCTCAAATTTAAAACCTATAAGTCGTGCGAGCAAAATAACGGCTGTTACATTTTTCCAACCATCGGCTTTGAATAGAACCACCCACACAAAACCGACGCCGCTCCATTTATTCTCTAAAGGCTACCATAATACACGCGTCACATTCGATCACTTTCAAAGTACACATTCCGTATTTACTGAACTCAACACATGTCAATTTCATTAAAATCAAACTAGGTCTTTATGTATTCAAGTTGTTCCCCACACGTCGCTTTTAATTGTTCAAGTCTGCGTAAGAATACGTCGCTTTTGATTATTCAAGTTATTATGGTATGGTAGTAAGGATTATCTTTAGCGGCCAAAATACTTTTAAATAAAAACTTTAATATTTTTTCAAATTCTGGATTCGTTGGGATCCTCTGGGAATTGTAAAATTTCTCTCTCTATTTTCTCTCTATCTTCATACATCTCACTCAGGGTATCCCTTAATGAATATTCATCCGTCGTCTTCAACTCAAGCGTAGACAATAAGATGTGATTAAAATGAAACTTTCGTTATATTGCCTGGGAAAATTTCGACCGCAAAGTGTGGTGGGTAACGAAGTAATAATAAACTTTGATTGTAATTTTAACATGTTAGAAGTTTATTTGAAGATTTCATTTTGATTAATTTATTTGATGTTGTGGATTTCACAATCGAAAGTGATTATTCAAAAGGCAACGTAGACCAAAAACTGTTTGCACGAGTTGATAAAATAAAAAATATACTAAATTTCCTTGGTGCAAAATAGTAAAAATGCATGCTTAGAAAGTCTTAAGAAAACGATAAAAGGGTACTCGATACTGCAATACAAAAAGTAACGACTTCACAAGAATGTTTCAATATAAAATCACGGTAAAACACGCCACTTACAACGGGCACAGTACTATCGACGGTCCAATAATAGAACTTTACTATCGAATATTCATGTAGAAAGACTAGTATTCATTTTAATTATAGCTTAAGACCTTATTCTTCGCAATACTTTGTTCATTTCGTAGTAAGAGAGGGAATTCTGTTACCTAGGGTTAATAATATATTCAGTATGGATTTTTATAAGATAAATATAGTAGAAATCGTAGAAATATAGGATCAAGAAAATATGATAACGTCAAAGCAAAATTTAGGTTGAAATTTCCAAATAGGATGAAATATTATGAAGCTATAAGCGAAAATACGAAAGTTTCTAAGAGTTTCGGTGAAAATTTAAAAAATCTACTAAAAGCGTAGAAAAAGTCTACGTAGAATAAATTCGAAACGAATAATATTGGTCCGAAGTCAGGCAGAATTTTATAGATAGAGGTTGAACATGAACATAGCTAAAGATAGACTTGACTAAAGCGTACGATTCATCGACAAGATAAAACACTCTTATATCGATAATGATACATGTTTTACTTAAAAGATAATATAGAAGAAGAAGTACGTTTAAATGGATAGATCATATTGATGAAAAAACGACGATTATGTACTACGTTTTCGATAAAAACTCTACCATATTAATTTAAAGTCATTGTTTTTGATATGGGAAAGGCAGTTTAATTTTCTAGTTGATCTGTTTGTGTTAATTCCAAGGATTTAAATTTTAGGATATTACTTTGTTCATTGCGTAGATATTGTATATTTTCTGATATTGTATCAAATCGATATAAGATTATAGATACAGCGTAAGAAGTGAAAGCTCAGTAGCGAGTGACGCAAATGATAAATAGAAAGGGATTTTTAAAATAATTATTATTTATACTTTTCATACACATTCTAAATATCGCGATATCTTTTAACACAAGCTATCTAAAAATAAATTTCAATGCTTATAGTTATGGCAGTACTTGACTATCCAATTAATTTCGTATTGGTGTCTTCTGAAGTACCTTTTGAGCGCCAGTCTTGTATGGAAGACAAGCGATTTCGTGCCACGCCACAATTTTATTAGAAGATAATATCTAATCGTAACATATATTACGATTATTGTTTGATAACATTACACAAATGTTACGATTTGATATTGTCTCCTGATAGAGTTATGGCGTGGAGAGCGCGGAACCGTTGTCTTCTATACAAGACCGTGACGCTCAAAGGGTTAAAATAATCAATTTCATGCTACCTACGCTTCATAATCGATTTGTGTATATTTTTGTTTTCATCAGATAGTATTTTATGAACTACTATTTGATTTGTTGATAGCATACATTGGTTTTTCCGTCAATAATTTTGATCGCTTCGAAAGCAATTGTCTTTGTTGCATTGTTTCATAGTTGTATCGATTTATTGTTACCTGGTTTTATATTTGAACACTCGTTTGACTGAATTTTAGACACCTTAGCATAGTAAACTGCCTAATGTACCTCTAAAGCTGTATCTAAAGCTAAATAAATATGATTTTGTCATATTATTTACACAATATTCTCTAGAATACTACGGTATTATCCATTTATTTTAGAGCCTTGCTGTGATTTAATTATTTGAAATTCTTAATGATATCCATGACCTTAGTTTCTGATTACTAATTACGATTAAATGTGTTATGGTAAAGAATGAAACCCTCAATATCATGTGACATTAATTTGGTCGTTAAAGTTCGAGTGAATACCAAAACACTTGCCCCTTGTCTATTGTCACTAGTTTCAAGTTTGCCTCAATCAACTTGGATGGAAGTTGGAACCTGCAGTCGACACATGCAGATTTCCTGTGTAAGAACAATTTACATACACCAATCACGAAGTCATACACCCGCGCTCAAAATAATCAACTGCTCCCATTCAAGCATTTGTCCCGTGTCAGAATCTAAATGAACTTCCCTTGTCTCCACTGCAGTTGCTATACGAGTATTATTAAAATCAATGGCAGCGTTAGCTTCAATCTACCTCATAGCATTTATTGAACAAACTTTAGTTGGTACAGGTTTTACTGCAAGACTACAATGGCTGAAATCGGCTCCCATTATACGATTCCCTGTAAAGCTTTTAAATGTGAAACTAATTCTGCGTTGTTTTGAATTTACGTTAAAGCTATAAAATCATTTTATTAGTAAAACATTATATTATTTAGATGTAGGTTCTTAAGTAAAGGTGAAAGAAGACACGAATAAAATGATAAAGGTGTTAGAGCAAACAAAACTAAATCTTTCTCTACATTTGTAATATTTTCCGTGTCCTTTCCTTGACTTTTGTGACGTAAACTACTGAGTTAACTTAGATGGAACTTGAACTTAGATGAGACTTTTAAATCTGTGTTCCGAAGCGATTCTACGGAGGATTCTCAAGTTATACAAACATCAGATGTGTATTATGGAATTCTGACTTCAATAATTCGGCTTATTTATTTGGAATAACATTGTTGTTTGGATTTTAAGTAGCTTTTTCGTTGTTAATTTTCTCGTTTGTTTCTTAACCGTTCAAGGCAAATTTTGCACAGTACCAAATTAATTGAAATGAGTTAATCATTGTTTTACCATTGTGGGTTTATTTATAATCAACTATTATTGTATTATTATTTACGTCAGCATGTTAATTGGCTATAAAGGATATGTAGGTGCCTACGAACGTTGAAACGGATTGTAATTCTAGTTTCAATTTTGTTCAAAAGGCAAGGCCATTATCGAAATTAGTTGCGCGGTTGCAATGCGGTCGAATTGTCGGGTCATGGATATCAATAAATTTGAAGTAATTACTTCACCAATATAAAATCACAGCAAGCTAAACATTACCTTTGAACACTGCGATCGAACTCAAACGATTAGATACTATCATAAAATATGCGAGTGCAAATATTTACACAACAAATTACTTTTCTAGCAGCAACACACAAAAATATACTCTTAAATAAACGTTTGTAACTAATGTATTTACATACGCAAATTGGCTTTCATTCGACAAACATGGCAGCTATTGTGAATTGCGATTTCGTTTCAATATTGAAAATCTCGTAAATCACAATCGCCACCCATAATTGAATCGTTAAAACATCGACCGTCAAACAATTCTAAATTAAGTTTGCCGACAAAATGTTGGCTCAAATTTTTATAATGTCATCGTCACCTTTTAGTAAATTGCTTTAACGAGGGCTGAGCGATTTTTGACGGTATACTGACGAAATTATCTAGCACGTTGTATTTTTAGACTTGACGCGCATGCATTGGCAACGAGTGGACGACCTGATTAGCGCAGTGGCTAAGCCATTGGATTGCTACGGGTTCGATTACCACACAGGAAAAAAAATTCTGTGATCCGCAGATTTTTTTCCGAGTCTGGGTGTTTGTGTATGTGTAGTTTCATGGTTGTGAAACGCACCCACGATACAGGAAAAAATTCTAGAATGGGACGATGTTTTTTCAGAAAGAAAACTAAAAATGTCTTTGGCAGTATCGTTGTCTGATCTAAGTTTCTTTAATCCATTACTGCATCTTACCCGCATTGAACGTAGTCAGAAAAAAGGTCGTGGAATAAAAAAACTACAAAACAACTCTTTGATCCGAGTTTTACAATACATTTCATTTATGTTATTTTTAAAATCATTAAATTCGATGTATTTTGTTTCTAAAAGATTTTCTTCAGATATTAAATTTGATTGTATTCAAACACGACTACAATTTCGAGAACGTTGAGGAATTTCAAAATTTAATTTTGCGGGCGTAGATCCTTCAAATTTGTCAACAATAACAATCAAAAGTATTTCAATTAGTATTGTAGTCAACACACGCTTTTACAGGTTATAATTCCAACCGCTTTTTATTAATGTTATTTCGAAGTATTAAATAAGTAACAGGACTTTAAATATCGTTGGTAATACATGCGGTCTTTCAAAATCTCTAAATATCTGGCTATAACCTAAGGTGACGCACAGAATTCGTTTTTCGATAAATCTAATATGTCTATACATACCACAGCCTCCAAGGCTACCTTAATTATTATCATGGTTATAAGGATCGAAAGAGAATGTTCTAGAAGGAAGAAATAGTACATCCAACGTCTAAACCTGTACATTTGAGCACATAGATCATAGAGCGAGGTTAGATACAGCTGATTATGAGATAAAAGTTCCTATCTATACAGTAATATCATCTTCTCCTTAAATGTTATAACCTAAGAAATAAATTAATAATCAAATTCATTACTATGCTTGAAGGAAACCAATATTTTATAAAATGCCTTGTTTAATAATATTATCTACATTATTAATTTCGGTTAATATTACATAATATGTATAAATAATTAAAGCATTTTGAAGGAGGAAATTTTTCAATAAATATCTAAGCAGGAATTAGATTTTTATTAAATTATTTGAAATTGGACTTGATTTCGTTGTAAATTTAACTTCTCATTATCAGCTGCCAACACGCCTACCCGAACACGCTTACAACGGTACATATTTAGACAATATCTACATCAATCCACGAGAAATACTTAACACTGTCGCTTACGACATTCTTCCTTATAATCCCCACAGATTCTAGTATTATACACAAGTAAAAACATTTTAAGCGACAATGAGAAGTCTTCGGTAGAATTTGTCTAAAAAGCGCTAAATCCAATAATTTTACCAGGTTTTGGACATTTAAAAACCGGTGATGACGTCATAGGCTTCCAAACTGGACATGGTGAGGTATATTAGCCAGAGAGAGAAGAAGAACATAGAGGTGACGATCTTGATATTTTTAGGTCCTCCCAGCTCTCCGCCGATGCTTTTTCGTCTACGCAGGACGAGGACCAAGACAGCTACGCACGCTTCAGAGCAGTACATCGTCACGCTGAAGGCTAGGCTATAAAATAAGATATTGGTTAGAAGCTTAACGAACATTAAAACAAATTTTTAAAATAGACAAACACATGTTTATACCGATTCAATCTACACGTCTAAAATTGATCAGATACAATATATTTTAATGAGTAGGTAGGGGACACAGACGTACTAAACGTTGGCAAAGTGTGATTTTGGAATAGGTCATTTTAAATCCAGTCACATCTCCTGGCCTGTATCTTATGTCCAAATGCCCTTACCTAAAGCAACAGCTACTGAGGAACTAACAATATACTGCACAAGTCAATAACTGAAAATTCTGATAGAAGACTTCTTATTTAATAATACTTACTTCCCAGGATCAATATAGAATCTTTCGCCCTTGCTCCAGTGGACGATAGCGGCGAGGGTCCACGCGACCCCAATGCCAAGGAACACGTTGACAGCGTTGGAACCCGTCACGTTCCCTACTGATGCATCCGCATACTTGTCCTGACATGCTGCCACTTTGCTTGCAAAGGTATCTTAAAAGAATAGAAACAATGAGAAGGCGATCCAATTATGATTGGACAATAAAAACAGATACCTAGATTTTTTTGTGTATAAAATCAGAAAATATTTCCACAATAAAGAAGTTTAAGCTAAACTTTAAAAAAAATTACTGTCGATAATGATACAGATAACCAAAAGATTTTATTTATATACCCTCGACCTAGATATTGTTAGAAAATGTTAATCTTAGCTCAATAATAATATTATTGCATTTAAATCTAAGGCATTTAGCAACAACGAAAAATAATACAACTGACATTTCCAATAAGATACAGATTTAATTATTTCGTATTTGTAACTAAAATGTCATATAAATCAGCAGACAGACAAAACAGATCGTCTAGCAATTAAGAGGGCAACCACTTCTTTCATCTCTTGATAATGAAAATTCTAGAAAGACTAATTGGCAAGTCAATAGTTGCCGCGGAAAGCCATTGTATTAAATTGATTTGTCAGGAACTAATTGGAACTGAATAGAGATTCTGTAGATAATTACAAAGAATCTAGTTATTTCTTTGTTAGATTCGAAATCATGGCAATTGGTTGACCTAAAGCCATATTATTATATAATCTAATCAATAATTGTGCATCCAAGTGATGTGTTGATGTTCACGGTACAGCAAATACTAATACGTCCTAAATCGCTATTAAAAATTAATGACCTAATACGGTAGGTAAGGTAGGTAGTAGGTTTTGAATTTGGTTGATTAAATTCGGGCCAAAAGTCTTTTATGTTATTGACTATATATGCCGATTATACTCACGTGTGTATTCGGGAATGCCCGACTAGTTTCGAACTGTAACGGAATTTGGCTCGCGACTCCGCCGCGTAACCAGCTCATGAATAAGGGCTTCGTTAGAGTTCGAAAGTAGTCGGGCTTTCCCGAATACACACGTGAGTATAACCGGAATATATAGTTAATACGGATAACACTCACGAAATTTATTTAAGTCTTTTCGTCATCGAAAATTTTCAGTAACTGCCCATGACTCAAAAGACATATTGATATCGTCTCCTGCCCTATTAAACTTGGACTATCCTTGTAAAAATAATAATGATGACGTGCCTTTGAAGACTACAAAAATGATGATGACCAAGTATTGCAATGTATTATATTCATGATTCTCGAAAAACTAAATAACACATCTCGCTTAAAAACGTCGCCTTTAAAAGGTTGATACATATAAAATGGTACACTTATTCTGCACGAGCATGTGGGACTCGGTTAGGTTAGAATTTAGATTATCTTGTGAATAATGAAATTCTAAACCAAACATTTGCCCAGAACAATCTTCAGCTTCCATCTTACAGAATTCTAAGCTCTCCTAACATAACGTCGAGAGAAAGTCTGGGCGGCGTTACCTAAGTACATAAGTATCGCTTGAAGCAACATTTTTGATCATACGATAAAATATTTCATGAAAATATGATTTCCTAAAGCGGATTTCTTTTATAGTTTTAATATACCACGTTGAGGATTGTGTACTAAAATATTTTCTCACAAGGTCTTATTTCGTACCCAAGGACCAAAAATGTTAGGCAATTTAGTTTTACTTGAATATAATAATATAACGTTGATACAATCTGTTTTATCATAAAAATTCTCTAGCATTGGAATTTACCATACAGTATTTTAATTGTAGGAGCATTTTGTTGAGATTTTAATTTCTAAATTTTGTTACATAAAGATTACGCCTTTAGCAGCTCCCTTAACGACAGCAACATTATAAATTTTCAACCTCGTTTCATGATTAAAGACAATTGATAATTCAAAAATACATCGAGCCGGTTGGCATTTTTTTAAATAGCTTGCTCAGTGTGCTACTGCTAGCAAAGGCCTCCCCATTATACCGCATTTTTTTCTAAAATCTAGATGCAATTCCATATTAATTGACCTGTTTAATGGTAGAAGCGAGCCTTAACATTTTGCACCTTTTTGTTTAGGACCCCACACACACAAACTAGGATATTTCTTGGTGACTCACCAGGTATACTCGTCCCTAATGCGACGAACACGATAGCTGTGACAGAATCCTTGATGCCGAGGGTGCATCCGAAGTGTGAGGCCACGTCACCAATCACGGCCGTCACTAGGCCTATGCAGATTATTGATACTACGAAGCAGACGTATCCACCGCCGATATCTGTTAAAATAATGGTTTATGATTCTTGAAGAAATTGTTGTATACTTGGTGTGGTGCTTGATATAATAACAAGTATAGTCGATGGATATAAATGCTGTTAAAATGTTCCTAATTTGTTGAAGACTTGATTGAGTTATTTTACAATTTAAGAGAAATCTTAACCTTGAAACAGACATGACCTTTTATTTACTTAGATGATGTAACCTTACGAGGTTTTCATTAACCTTCAAGACAAACCAAATCAATGACTTCTTCAATAATATATTTATAAGGTAACAAAACAATAATGTCCTCCTGACCGAATTTCGGTCACGGCGGCCTGTCTCAGCTGAGACTAGCCATCTGCGCAGAAGATATTATAGTGCTCAAGTATGCGCGCAGACACAGGTGCACTCCCTATTTCCTCACTCTCATAATCCGATGGGACGGTAAACCGACACGAACGGAGAGAGATCAGGCGCAGGACCAACGGCTTAACGTGCCTTCCGAAGCACGGTGGGGTCTCGACATGTGAAAACGGTCACCCATCACAAGAATGACCGCGGCGAGCTCGGTTTTACCTCGCAGATTGACTGATCTGCCGGGTAGCCGCAAAGCTACGAGCCCCAACAAAACAATAAAAGGTTAGATAAACATCCGGATTAGTATCATAATCAACTTACCAGTGGGAGGTATCAAGGCGAACACAATCTTCCAGAACAACGTTACTACGTGGAGCACGTAGTCGAAACACGAAGGTGGCTCGTCAGGATCGTCCGAACCTGGGAACATGGCTTTACTTAGGAAAACTTAGAAACTTGAAAAACTAAATAGTGATTGATTTCTTATATAAAGAAGACTCAAACACCCAATTCACAAGATTGAAGAAAGAAGATGTGTTAAAACTTCAACATTCCTTTGTTGTTCTTACTTTATCAGTGTATTTTTTTTTTAATAATTATGTAGGTTTAGAATGATATACCGAAACAGTTTTAATTTGCATGATACAGTTCTGAAGACAATGCTGATTACCTCTAGTTCAAAGTAGACACGTACTAATTGCTGCCAATGTGGACACAGGAAACTGGAAATAGTCCATTTTGAGGGCAAAATAAATGTCAAAATTACCTGAGCTCGCTGTCAACGCTTCCGAGAACTGTTCCTTCCACGATGAGGTGCCTATTATAATTGATGCGTTAGCTCTCTGCACTAGTTTGTCTACTGTGTTCTGGAACAAAAACAGTACCGTTAATAATTGCCAGAACTTGTTTAGGTTAAAGATGTTTTCAATAACACTACCAGTAAATTTGTTTCTCGTCTTATTTCAGTACAAAATAAAAATGTTGATTGCGGTCTAGTACAGTTTAAGATGTTTTTATTTTGTTTTAAAGTGTCGTCAACTTTCATAAATATCACTACTGCATCCAAATAACAAATTCAGCAATACTATAAATCCAAAATAAGACATAAATAGATTTTAGAAACTGGAATGAATTCTTCTAACATTTAATATTTTTAAAAGCTGTAATTTACTGTGTCTTCTTCTTACTTTACCAAAAGATAAAAATTTTGGGATTAGAATAGAATAGTTTATTTTAATGCTTAGAATGTATGTATTACAATATGATGTTTGTTACATGTTATTTATACATTGTATATATTTATATATGCTTGATAATGGGATTTATCTCCTGAAAATAATGTTTTTTTAATATACAATTCAACCAACTCACTTTAAACTCTTTGCTTTCTTTGATCCTGAGCTGAGCTCTCGTAATCTCGCCAGCTCGTGGCAACCCCATCATGGCCACCACTGCTTCTTCTTCAGGGAGTGTTGCCAGATGATTGGCTTCATTGCCATTAGCAACGGGATTGTCGTCATCTATGGCAAAAGTATAACTTAAGGTATTTTATAGTCCATATTAGTACCGGTAAACCAGTTTGTACTCAAGGGAACTCAAGGGTGACTAGAAACTTTAAACTGATTTTAACATCAAATTATTACAGTAAGAATTACTCTAGATAGTAGTTTAAAATACAATTTAAAGCTGAGGCCGCACTACGGTTAAACCGCCGCGGTATTAAACCGCATGATTTTGTGTCTGAAGGAAACTAATACAAAAGGCCACACTTGCTGTTTTTTTCTGCGCGGCCGTTTGTATTTAATTTCTTGTCACGCGGTTAAAAAACGCGGCGTTCTAACTGAGGTGCGGCCTCGGCCTAAAGTATAGTGTCCTTAATGGTTACAATATATTCTCTTTTTACTATTAAATCAGTTTCAAAGATGTTTCTATTCATCCTTGAGTCGATACACTCCGTTTTACAGGACCTATAAGTCAGGTGTTCATGCAATGAAAACAGTAAATGAGAATATGTAATGATATGTAGCTCACTTCTAAATACGTTACCTGTAAAGCTGGTTAGTAATCAACTTTGAAGGCCATTCTCGTGACAAATGTTCCTAATATGGTTCTAATCTAGTTCCAATGTCGTTAATGTCAAAGGATTATAAAGGAGATACGTATACCAACGAACACGGACATATTATGTATTTTAATTCTTTAAACTTATGCACTCCTGGTACCTCTGTAAGGCTTGCTTGTGCACTACTATATCTCCTACGTAATCGGTAAGTTTCAGCTGAGACAAGCTGTGACGATGTTGATAAATCAATAATCATTTTATAAGAAACATTTTAAGACAAGATTCTAACACAAACATAAATCGTCGCAATTCAAATTATTAACATCTTAATTAATTTCTTGATCCGTATATGTTATGAACTGACATACTTGTTTGTGCTCGCTTGCATTATTCTATTAATATTTTTATTTAAATTATGTAATATAATTTACAGTAAATCATGACCAAAAATGCTTTTGATTAAAATTTACAATGTTGATATTTTATTCCGAAACCAGTAATTTGTGAGCTTAACGTAATTGAGATTTAAGATTCCTAGGTAACAAAAAAACACGTCAAAAAGGGGTAGACAGTGGTGTATAGTACACCCACATTCCACTAGTTATGATATGGGTCCCAATGTAACAGGGGGCGAGCCTATTGCCTTCAACCGGGCACAAATCCAGACTCCGTGCTGCTACTGAGAATTATCTAATGGTAAAACCCAATAACACTTTGCCAGACCTAGGATTTGATCCCAGGACCTCATGCTGAGTAGTCGCGCTTATCGACCACCAGACTCAAACTTTAATTAAAACATCAAAGCAAAATCAAAACTTCGACAATCGTAAATCGTACCTATGTGCTTAAAATTTGCCAAAATTTAGCTCCACTTACAAGTACGATATATTCTAAATCAGCCCAAAACTCAACGCATTTTGCAAGAAATTTAGATTTCCAGATTCATCGGTAGTAACACAAATGGTTAAAAAGTTTCAACCGAAATAATTTAACTTGGTCCTTTATCCCCAAACTCGACTCGTTGTGGGTAATAGCTCTAGGGGTCGGGATGTTGTTTTTATCCGCACTTATTTTGTAAGGGAGAAACGTGATCTGTATATTATGCAATGTTCATACTCTACTTCCCCGAGCAGTGAGCAGAATTTTAAGTGGGGCATGGTTTGGGATCTTGAACACGCCACGGTATTCATGCATATGAGGAGCGTGTATCTGTTTTACCTAAACTTGCTTTTAGATTTTCCGTGGGATATAGTTACTTGGAAAAATATATTTTCGTTTATTTACCTAAAGTCTAGCTGCCGTGGTGGCCTAGTGGTTGACATACCGGATTTCTATGCACGAGGTTGCAGGTTCAAACTCAGGCAAGTATCAATGTGACTTTTTCAATGTCATAAATACTTTCTTAGATATTCTAAGACATCACTGACTGACGGTGACGGAAAACATCGTAAGGAAACCTGGATTTAATTATCTGAAATCGCCAACCCGCAGTGAGCTAGCGTGGTGATCAGTGCTCAATCCTTCTCTATACGAGAAGAGGCCTTTGCCCTGCAGTGGGACAGTTATAGGCTGTTATTATTGTTATTATTATTACCTAAAGTCTTAAATATTGTGTAAATCTTTGTCGTAAGTCAACAAACTGCTTTTATCACAGTACCCACTCACATAGTAAAAAGGTCACAGAATAGACGAAAATCTACATCCAGAATGATTCCTAATTATTTTGGGCACTATTCGGGTGCAAATCGCTCGGTACCATCCTTGTTGACTAGCCAATCTATGTACACAGTACGACCTGCTTCTATGTGACTATTATCTATGCTATTATCTTATAAAATAATAACAGCCTATATCTGTTCCAATTTAGGGCAAAGGCCTCTTCTCATATAGAGAAGAATATTGCACATTGATCACCACGCTAGCTCACTGCGGGTGACATATTATCTCATGCCGATACGAAAATTTGATTTTCAGTCCAAATACATTGATGCTTGTGATAAATTCAATTTTTAACGTTATTATTAATTTTTTTATGAATAAATAAATTTTAAGTACTTTTGCTGTGCCCTACAGGGTCCATAATTGTATCTCTAAGCCTGTTTAACACCTACTGAACATTGTGGAATGCAAATAAAGAATATGAAAAACAAAATAGCTATCATAAGAAGCTTGAAATACAAGTCGATAAATCCTATCATATTAATAGCATCAAAAGCACTGATAGCCGAGTAGTATGACCGTTGGACTGCTAAGTCAAAGGTCGCAAGTTCAAACCCCGGCACGCACCAATATCTTTTCGAATTCAGGTGCGTACTATAAATTACTTATCAGTTGCTAAAAACGGTGCAGGAAAACACGGTGAGGAAACCGGCACACTTGAGAGATTTTTCAACGGTGTGTAAAGCCATGTCAGAGGCCTACAGGCGGTTTAAACTCTGACACCATGTTGTTCATCAAACATACGATAAGAAGAACCATATATAAATATCTCTCCAACCACATTGGATCAAATATTAATGACATGAACATTTCGAGACGAAACCTACTAATGCTTCTCCTAGCAATCCTCATTATAATAATCTTCACGTCGGTCCTGATACATTCGTTCATTCATTCACCGGAGTGCTTGCCGCTCAATTTGGCAAATTAAAATAAGTGTGTCTACATCTTTAGGGTATTGTTCTTGTTTATAAATACAGAGGAACGAAAGCTTTTATCATAATTGTTAGAGCTGTCAGGAGAAACATTCGTTATGATTCCTGAACGAGAATTATTTCGAAGAGCTTGCTCAGATGTCGCTCATATCGTTTTTATTTATTATTACGGTACAGTCAGCATCATAAGTATCTGAACATTAAATTTTTAATATATCATATATTATTTTATACCATATATATTAATGAACAACTTTGCTTCTTTAATATAGTAATAAGTCAAATATTCTCAGATCATTATTTGGACGTTTATATAATTTGAATTGATGTTAAGGTTTCCTAACATGGCAGGCTAACATGCTGACTGTACCTATTTGAAATTTTCTACACTAAATATGAGTTTTGTAGTCCTTGATCAATGCTAAGTAGTACTCCACACACAACAACTATAGTATTGTCTATAACAAGGGTTTTCTAAATGATAAGTAAAACGAGGCATGTAGGTTAAACTCGCTCAAAATAGCACGTTTGAACTAAGCTGATTAGCCAACTTAAACTCGTCTCATCTCTTTTTCACACCCAATATGCCGTCCTACTTCTACTATAGTGTGACATTACAATGCTTTTTCCTTCTTTTACTTATAATAATGGGGGTTGTTAAAAAATATTTAAAAGCATGTCACCCCACACTACGAATTTCTCATGTACCGTGGGTGCTTCACACAAACATAAAATAGCACAGACACAAACACCCAGACTCGGTACAAACATCTGCGGTTAAAAAACTTTTGTCCCGTGCGAGAATCGAACGTGTAACCCCTAGCGCAGCAGTCCAATCACTGAGCCAGTGCGCCAATCAGGTCGTCAATCTATTTGCGAATAAATTCGCCAATTTAATGGTGACTACATTTTTGTGAAGATAATAATATTTAATTGTTGTCATTAGTTTATGTTTTATATTTGTGTGTGTGCTTAATTTATGCATTTGGTTTGTTGTTATGTATTGGTTTGTGTAATTGGTTTAATATAAACCGTGTAAATCAAAATAAATAAACATTATTGGAGAAAAATAAAATTCCTGTCATTAAATTCGCAATTCTCGGATTGCGGAAAGAATCTTAGTGACTTTAACATGCCTTCAAAACTCGATTTAAACAAGAGTTTAACATAAGTAGGAATAGAAATGGCTCCACGTCTCACAGTCGTAATGTTTAATCACCAAGTAGGTACGATAACAATGTTTTACGAACGCCATCAAAATGTAATTTGTGCAATCAAACTCTTTGACGAGCGATTCTAAATGTAATTTATTTTGATTAGGCGAAGATGCTTGGAGTCAGTTCAATGGTATTAATTAAGTATTTTAGATCTAATAAACCTGCTTAAAATCGTTTTACAAATAATGATTTTTCTTTTGTATCTTCAGACGCCCTAAGTGCGTTGATATAAATGAATCCCAAATATTTCACTAATGCAAAATAAATATGTCTTTCTTTTTTAAGTCGGTAAGAATGTTTGTCACTTTACCAAACGATCAAAATATAAATCAGCTAAAATGCATAATCTTTGAATGTAGAATTTAAAAAATGCGAAGATTTAATTGCCTAAAATAGGGTGCACTGATAAATTAACTAAACAATTTTGATCTACGTATCTTTTCAGGAACAGACCCGACCCAAACCAGGGACAACCTGATTGATAGAATAACGCAAGCTCCGAACAATAATTGAGTTTAAAGCAATGACTCACAAACGCCTACAATACGTAAAACATGTAAAACTCAACCAAACACATCAGCCGGTTTGATTAACACGCAGCTACGATCCGTTTACAGGTCCGTTAATTTCACACTCCGTGTCGGTAACGTTCACACGGGTTCCGATCGAGTAACGTAATTTTATCGGAGCCAATATCGCTGATCCGTGTAAATTGGCTTTTAATACAGGTGTGATGATAAATCCGGAATTCATCGGAATTAAGAGGAGAAACGGTCGCAGAATACTTGAATATATATAATCCTGGTAATTATAGGAGAACCTTGAAATGGAATATATGAACATGGGTGTTTGAGAAAAATCCTCATAATATTATAATTTGCTTGCTTTTGAAAAGAAAATAATTAAAAAAGGCAATATCAAAAAATTTATCAAACTCATCGGATTTTTCTAAAGAATGTAAATGCCATTTCATGGTTATCTATAAATTACAAAGCACCTATGTTTACAGCTTTCAATGCTCATGGATACACTAAAAAGCTCCGTTAAGTGAAATCTATTAATGATAAGGAAACCTTGGTCTAAAAAGCAGTGGGGATACAGACTATTGATTGGTTTACTTGTTAAGAGCAAAGCAAGCGAAAGCTCGTCCATTTTGAAATAAATTATTTCAATTAGCATCCATTAAAAACAAAAAATTCTTAAAGTTTAATAAATATGACTTCAGAATTTACAGGGTTAATTAAATAATTAAAAAATTAAGAAAGATGGTCTAAAAGCATAATTGTTTGAAGTATTTTTGCTTATAAATTACTTAGTGCCTGCTGCCTCTTATAAATTGTGTCCAACAGACCATGGCAGCCAGATATAGATAAGTAGTTTTCATCTATTTTGGTTACCACGCAATTTATTAATAACCCTGGATACAATTTAAGCAGTACAGAAAAAGCAGTACGCAAGCTTTAAGGCTCCCCCACACAGGTGCGTTATTGCGATAATGCGTCCCGATTCCTTGCACACAACTGAGATTCAAAAAGCAAGCAAAAATACAGTTATCGCAACAACGCACCTGTTTTATTTATTTATTTAAACTTCATGTAACAAAAATGTGTACTGTAATATGTGGGGGCCTTAAAGCTTAATAAAGCCATGACACAAAAAGCAGGTGTTGCTATGTATTTACAGTCATAACATAAACAATAATCTTACTTGTGCACACATAGATACAGTTCCGACGACAGAAAGCAGAGAAGGGAAGAAAGAAGAGTATAAAATAAATGTTGGGTTTAAAGAAGTGTAAGTAAAAATATTAGTGGATGAATGGACCTTAGAAGACAAATGTTTGTGGTCCTTTGGTTTTCGATAAAGAATAATTCAGATAAAGCCTAAGAATAATGAATTGGTTTAACCTCCACAATCACTTTCATATTTTTTTAGTATGCCCAATTGCCTGATTTTTCATACCCCTTCTAGATATACAGAAGTAGTAAAGTATGTTTTTAATAAGTGCTTCATAACATGTACTCCTGCCTTAGTTTTCTGTCTCTTAAGCCAATCACATCTATCCTTTCATATTATCATGTTAAATACATAATGTCCAGCATCAGTGTTCATTATGAACTTCTAATACATTTCATACTTGATCGAAAATTCTATAATAAGGAAGTTAATCCCATCGGATGCGTAATACAGGGAATGTTATCCCAATTATTTCGGAAAGCGTGACATGGCAGAGCGAATCCAATTATAATAAAAAAGAAGTAAAATAAATACGGAACCTTAACCAAAATGTTTCGTAGAAGAGGACGGCCCAAATTGAGGCAATCAAATTATCTTAAATACCGGTATTCACGCCGGTTTCTTCCGGGATCAGAAATGATGTAAATGTCACAGGATGGCGACATAAATGAATAAAATAAAAGCGGCGAAAACAAGGAAAAAGTGAAGCGTTATCACGTGTCAAAGGTAAAGTTCTTGAAGAGGAAAGAGTGCATAATTAAGGCAGCCTACACTCAAAGGCCCATATAATAATATATTAAAGGCACATTCAATACAACATTTCGTAAGAAAAACCCATAAACAGAAGAAATAAAATACGTGCGTCTATTTTCGAAATTCACGTGCCCAATGCATGGTGTCATCTGTTCTCCTAGTTAATAATAATAATAATAATAATAATAATATAAGTTTATTTCACTAAGATTTACAAATTTCTCTTATAATCTAAGTATAGTAACTAAAACAATTGAACATATTTAAGAGATTACGTTGACGACTGTACTAGTATGAACTGTGTCACAATCGTCAGCGTCTCCCACCCTAATATGTTAGGTACACTATATCAATATGAGCAAATAACTAGATATAACAGTAGCAGATTTACGTATGGATACTAAAACCAACAATAAAGCAGTATTTATATAAACAATAAGAATAGACTATAGAGAATGATATTACTGATACATTACCACAAGTATGCGGATGTAATGATGTTTTTCTGCATGAGTGCTTATAATTGTGTGTGAGTGTGTGTATGTGTGTGTGTATGTGTGTGTGTGTGTGTGTGTGTGTGTGTGTGTGTGTGTGTGTGTGTGTGTGTATGTGTGTGTGTGTGTTTGTGTGTGTGTGTGTGAAGGTGAGATTACCATACCCATTTATAATCATTTAACCATTATAACCATGTATAATCTCCTCTGTTTCAGAATAACTTAACTGTAAAAGCCAGTCTCGTACTACAGCCCTACATTTATAAGTCGGTTTATCGTATATGTTATTCACCCGGTTGACTACATTATATAAATTATTGCTAATAACATAATACTGATTCTTAGCGAGTGTCGTTCTATGCGGTGTGACTGAGCAAACTCTGGTTTTGTTGCGTTTTGATATTGGGATGAAGTCAATGCTTTTATGTTTACGTAGTATAACGGACAGTATAAAAAGCTTCCTGACAGTGAGTACAGGACACTCACTGTACAGGAGCTCAGTGCTATACCTTCGAGGTAGGCCACGCATAACCTTCAATATAGACCTCTGAGCACGTTCAAGGGGAAGTAGAATAGTTTTGCCTACACCACCCCAAACGACAACACAATACTGCAATAGACTTTGAGCGAGAGCGTAGTAAACACAGAGTAATGTTTCACTGTCAGCTGAACTTCTAAGTTTTCTGAAGGTGGGAATCAATTTACGTATACGGGCAGTTAACTGGTTTATATGGATTTTCCAGCTCAGAGTGTCATCTACAATAAGACCCAGATATTTTAAGTTAGTGGTACGATTCAGTTTGGGACAAGTACAGCTATCTAGTTCATGACAGGTGTGTGCACTGACTACAAAATCTGGTGACGGCTGGGTGGTGTTACGTTGACCAAAAGTAATATATTTTGTTTTATTTATATTCAGTGTCAAAAGGTTATCATGGAGCCAAGTCATGATTTCTTTAAGCGCATGCTCTGTATAATGCTTGGTCTCTTCCCAGTCTCGTCCATGCACAATTACCGCCGTGTCATCAGCGTACGTAATAATGTTACAGTTCGGTAATGACTTTGTACACAAGCTGTTAATGTACACTAAAAACAGAGTGGGACCAAGGACGCTGCCTTGCGGAACACCAAAAGATAGAGAGGTTTGTGTGCTTGTGTAATCACCTATTTTGACACACTGAGTTCGATTTGAGAGGTATGAGCGAAAAATTTCCAGTACTGGTCCACGAATGCCTATTGCTTCCATTTTTAAAAGCAGTATGGGAATTGAAACCGTGTCAAAGGCCTTAGACATATCAAGGAATACACCTATAACTTTATTTTTAGCATCTATATTTCTAACAATGATATCTGTAAGCAATAAAGCTGCATCTTCTGTTGACCTACCTTTCACAAAGCCAAATTGATTTCCTGCAATAATGTTATTATGTTGAAGAAATTTAATGAGTCTACAATTTAATAGCTTTTCCAGAATTTTGGAAATAACAGTTAGCACAGATATCGGTCTATAGTTGCCGATATTGTTTTTGTCACCATTTTTATGAATAGGATGCACTAACGCCCTCTTTAGAATGTCCGGAAATACACCAGTGCTCAGGCATAGATTACACATGTGGGTTATGGGTGCAATTAGACTAGCCTGTGCACTTTTTATTAATAGTGTTGGTATACTATCAATGCCAGTAGCTGAGGCATTTTTTAAGTTAGAGATAATTGTTTTAATTTCATTACAGTCAGTGTCAAGTAGGACCATAGAATCTCTAGACGACTGCGATAAACAAAAACTGTCCCTTAAGTTAGCCCTGTATCCACCCTGATTATTTAAAATTGCATTTGCTAATTGAGACCCAATTCCCGCAAAAAAGTCATTGACCATATTCAGTGATTCACGTGGTTCTTGTGTGAGACCAAGCAATTCTTGAGGAGATGGCGGAGGTTGCTTAAGATTTGCAATTTTATTAATTGTGCTCCACATTTGCTTTGGATTATTTCGATTTTTGTGTAATTCCCTTTTTTCGTAATTCAATTTCAGTTTTTTTAAAAGATTGTTGCAAAAATTGCGGTATCTAGCATACGTCACTTGAATTATTGCATTGTTTTGATTAAGTCTTGCTTTTTTATGAAGTTTGTCTCTATTCCTAATGCAGCGCACCAAGCCCGGAGTTAACCAGGGCTTGATGGTCCGCATACGATGAGGAATAGTTACTGGTATTGAATGTACGATAATAGCTTCTGTTATTATATTAATTAAGTTGGTAGCTGAAATATTAGCATCTGAAGTGTTATATACTGAACCAAAATCTGTTTCTTTAAGTTTAAAATTAGGGATGGGTAATTAATTTTTAAAAAGGTAGTTCTATTGGTATGTCTTCTAATTTTAGTATCAAGACAAAACACAATTGGCGCATGATCAGTTATAAAAGAATCCAAAACAAAAGTAGTTGAGTATCTATCAGACCTTAGCATGACGTGATCAATACAACTATTCTGCCGAGTAGGAAAGATATGGGCAGGTAAAAAACCATGAAATGCCATCTGATCCAAGTAATTATTGCCGTTTGAGTCATTACTATTAGGAGAGATATTTATATTAATGTCTCCAATTATTATTGCAGACTTGACAGATTTGAGCGATGCGAGACATAGATCGAGACTGTCAGTGAATCTCTGAATATTGCGGTAAGATGGGGAGCGATAAATAGCTACGACAGCATATTCGTTTTTATATTGTAAAATAAGGCAGTTGGCATCCAGTAATTGCGATTTAGTTACATGGTGTTTAATTTCAGATTTAATGTAAAGAAGCACGCCGTCATTTTGATTAACGTAATCTGAACAGTATGATGTATAGCCGCTGATCACTGGCAGATTTGGAGCTTTGCTCAGCCAACATTCTGTTAATACTAGAATATCGCATTGTATACAGATTCTTTCCAATAGAACCACTAGGTTATCAAAGTTACAGGCTACACTACGGATGTTAGTATGAAGTATAGATAAGGCTGTCCGGGACCTATTAATATTATGTACAAGACTTTCGGGGGAACAAACCATAGACTCAGATACCTGCGCTGAGTCAAGATCACTTGCAATATCAGCCACAGACAACATTTTCATATAAAACTTTTAAAATGCATATCTCAAAGTCATGGTGATTGTTGTTATTTCCGCTAGTAAGATAAATGATTAAGTAATGTAGTTTACATTCTGTAATGGAGGAAAATTGATAATGGTTTATGTGTGAGTGTTTTTCATTTTGTAGTTGTTGTGTCGTTATGGGTTCGGATTGTATCTTTAAGTTATGTGGTGAGCTAGAAATTACGTATTTTGTTGAGTGACATACTTGTGTTTGTGGTAAAGTACGAAATATAGTTTTAAATTTTATATAAAAGTAAGAAGTGAAAATTAAAACTAATATAAAAGGAAACATGCAAAAAATTGTATATAAAAACCGTACGCTATGTTCTAGTCACAGTCCAGGTTGAGGTTGCAGCTTGGCCAAATCACTGTCTGAATCTATACGGTGCGATAGTGCACCCACTCTCTGGCGAAGGAAAATCTTTCCATGAGCGATCCAGCAGAACTCATAATTGTTCTTTTTACCAAATTCACGAGCTTGAAAAAACAATCTTCTTGCTTTTTGAGTAAGGGATTCTGCGATATAAATTGGTTGAGGATGTCCTTCTAGTTCTAAATGAGACGTATTTAATTTATTATCCTGATATGTCCGATTGTGATTTTTCACTGATGTTAATATTTTCTCTTTCAATATAACAGAGGAAAACTCTACTATAATTGGTCCATTTCCTCCTTTGTCGGCTTTCAAGCGGAACACATCTCTTACTTGAGTATCACTAACATTTATTTTTGTAGCTATTCCTATTTTTGCAACTAACTTCAGAAGATCGTCTTTTGTTTCAGTTTTTTGGACAGGAATGTTTCTTATCTCTATGCTGGATAGCTTTTGAGATCTCTCAAGGCTTTCCACTTTTGTTTCCAGAGTTTGTATATAAGCTAAGTGTACTCGTCTCTCAGTCTCCATTGCAATTAATTTATCCTTCATTTCCTCGTAATGTTTTTCAATAAACTCCATAGATTTTTTTATTTCACAATTTTGTTTCTGAATATCACTTATGCTTAATTGTATTGTGTTCTGTTGCAATTTAAAGGTCTCAAGTGAATTTTTCATTTCTGTTATAACACCAGACATTTCATCATCATATTGACGCTTGCGGGCTCGAGGCCTGCTGGAGACATTATTAGAACTCTCATTGTCAGTATCAGTCACCGGAGCTGAACTCTGGTTTGAACCCGACTTTATAATGTCTTGCGCTGTAGATAGTGGAGTTCTTTTGAGTGGCATAGTCTATAAAAACAATAATATGCTCCAAGTCTCGCAACACCGCGCAGTGGGACTGGCAAGGTTCTGCGTCGAACGGAACGTTTGATAGTTGACGTATGACAGTTGACACAAGACGGTTGACGTATGACAGTTGACGTATGTCAGTTTACGTATGACAGATGACGTGTGACAATTGACGTATGACACTTGATGTATGACAGTGATCGACGACTTACTTGACAGTTGACTTGTTTACAGGTGGTAACTCCGTCTCCGTTTCTGTCTTTGTCACACAGCCACTGTAATTCTTGTTTGTTATGCGCGCCTAGTACAATGTTGTTGATTTAAGTAATTTATTTTAGTATTAAGATTTAAAACAAAATGATGTGAGTGCACACGTCTATTCGCTTTCGCAGTCCAGGGGGAAGGGGAAGTCAGTTAGAAACAGATCTCCAGTATTTTCGCTTTCTACAGAAATATTTATAAAGGCAGTTCTTAATTCTTTGACGGGAACTAAAAGGGAAGTTTCAAAGTGAAATGGAAGTAAAAATTGGAGAGGGTCCATTGAACTCATGAACAACATTTATTATGAGACCAACCCTAAAATCGTTAAAGTAAATCAGAAATAAGCTGCAAATGTATTATCAAGTCTTATGGTTTGAAATAATGAACCCGCAGAGCTTTTTTTTTAATTCTAGTGTTGGTCCCAATTTAAAAGATGTTCATAATTTTAATATCAATTACTCCTTTCAAAATTGAGGTATTTTTCTTTAACACGTTACCAAATCTTAATTTAGGATTTAATTAAATTAAATAACTTTATAATCTTTCTCATTATTATTAAGAAAGCAATCCACTACTGGATACAAATAAAGACAATACAAGTCTACGCTAATTCTACGAGTATAATGCAAACAAAAATCTGTATAATAAAAACTAAAATAAACTATTCTACTAAGTAGCTACGAGTATTGTGTAACAACTATAACTAGATTTATTGCTATTTCTACGTGAGGTATAAACTGAGATGATATAATAATAACCGTGTGGTATCCGGCCTAGAATTGACCACCCCCTTGCCTGCCGTGGGTGTCGTAAGAGGCGACTAAGGGAAAAACCAGAAGATGGGCAGCAGCGTCTTCTATAACTTGACCACCAACACTGCGATATCCAAGCCACCTGCCAAGCGTGGGGATGTCTTCCGGCTGATGATGATGATAATAATAACAATAACAGCCTATAACCGTCCCACTGTAGGGCACAGGCCTCTACTTGTATAGAGAAGGATTGAGCATTGATCGCCACGCTAGCTCACTGCGGGATGGCGATTCAGATAATTAAATCCAGCTTTCCTCACGATGTTTTTCGTCACCGTTAGTCAGTGGTGTCTTAGAATATCTAAGGAAGTATTTATGACATTTGCCTGGGTTTAACCCTGCAACCTTGTGCATACAAATCCGGTATTTCAACCACTAGGCCACCACAAAACTGATGTTATGCTGAATCTTTTTGTAAATTTTGGAGTTTTCGCGTTTAGTTTAATCCTAATTCCAGGATCCATATAGATAATATCCGATGTATACCACAATTTAAAAAATTACACGATGCGTGTTTCTTACGGATGATTCGATTTTGAACTATTAGTAAATGCAGGGGTCTGAAAAGTAGATTTTTGCTATCAGCGTTAATTTTACATAGGCTTTCCACCTAATTCATGGGACATAAGATGAAAGGTGAAATGCAACTGTATACTAGGTATATAATTATGATAGCATCTCTGCCTAAACCTTGAAATACTTTAGGCGTGATGGTACAATTATTATGACTATAATCCCTGGAGTATACCTTGGACCACCAAAGATTAGCAACATGGAAAAATAAAACATTTACAATTTATACCAAAGTCAAAAGATACCGACAATCGTACACGAAATTATTTATTTAGTGTTTACTAAATGTCCTCTTGAAATATTCAGAGGTGGAGCTTTGCATAACAAACGGTATACTGTTTCTTTATTTCCCTATAACTTGAAATGTTGTGAATAAATTGTATTAATGTAGACGTCACCGAACTCTGTGTTGTTGTCGCTTGTTTGTACGTTCTTCACGACTGTTTTATTTGAAGCGTTAAGAAGAGGTGTATTTCCGTCATCTTCATCATCATCAGCCGGAAGAAGTGAACTGCTGAACAAAGGCCTCCTCCTCAGTAAGAGGGAGGTTGCCGTAATCCCCACGCTTGGCAAGCAGCTTGTGGATCGCAGTATTGGTGGTGAATTACAGAAGACGCTGCTGCCCATCTTCTGGATTTTCCCTTAGTCGCCTCTTACGACACCCACGGGAGGAGAGGGGGTGGTCAATTCTAGGTCGGATATCACACGGCAGGTGTATTTCTGTACTCCTACTGTATGGCAGGTATAAAGTCTAGAATCAAGTTGAAGTTTGGTTTGAACTTTAAATAATCAATCTGTGAATTAGTCATTTTGAAAACAATACCTTCAGGGTTCACCATCAGTCATTTACAATAGATGGCCATCCTTTGTCATTCATCGAACATACATAGTTCCATTCATTTTTCACAGTCTTTTATCACCTTTATTATGTCCTTGTCACACTAATATTGTAAGGCTAAAGTTTGTGAGTGTGTGTGTTTTTATGTTTGTTACTTCTTCACGCTTAAACGGCTGGACCAATTTTGATAAAATTTGGCATGGAGGTAGCCGACTCCCTGGATTAACACTTAGGCTACGCAAAGCGCAGCTAGTTACAATATATTTTGTTATTGCAATCCAAATCATATCCATAATATTATTAAATATCTTCCAACAATTGTAAATCCCGAAAAGGTTTATTAGCCGTCAAAACATTAAGAATTATCTTCTCTCATCTTACGGCTATAATCAATGTAGCTATGGCTATGCCTTTGGGAAATGCGCAGAAATTTAAACGCGACAATATTAGATACTTGTTGACTTTGCTGTTTCTTCGAAACATCCTCATAATAAACATCAAGCAATGGTCTTGTTTGAAGAGGATTGTTATAAAAATCTACAGAAAGAGAAAATACAATAAACAAAATACGTATTTTTTGTATATTCTATTATTTATTATGATTTATCTATCGTGTCGATAGTACCTACATGGCAAAGAAAAAGAACGGATCTCGAGGAAGAACGAATAAATTTGATTATAATGTAAGTACTTTTACTTGAATATAATACTTTAATATTTTTTAAGTTGCTCATATACCTACAGACCTCATAGGATGTGACGATGATTGAACTTAACTTAGTAATTTGTTGTTAAAATAATGATTATGAAAATCTTGGCCAAAGCATCACCAAAAACAAAGGTTTATCTTTAAGTTAAGACTCATCTATAAACCATCTTCGTTTACTAAAAAGAAAACATAACCACATTAGACGGCCTACATAGCTTTTTTCCAAAAACGACCAGTCGGAACCACAACGCAGGCCACAATTTCAAACCCTTCAAATGCCCAAAACGTTTTTATAGACTCCGAAAAAGTTTCCAATAAAAATCCACCCGTCACATTCCAGGGTCCATATAAAGTATTCAAGAGACGCGGGTATAAGGCCCCGGTACGTGGGTTCCTTACAAGATCAACATAATGTTTCTACCCTCAGATTTCAGGGTTATTGTGATTCGACCCTTAGATTGACGGGCGAACGAAGTTTGACGTTTATGGTGATCCCAATCGGGTTTGTGGCGTCTTATACTGATTCTGTTCAAGATAAAAGAATTCAGGGAATTTCACGTTATTTTTAGTGTTGTAATTAGAAATATTGTCACGTAGATATACCTTTTTTCGTGTTGAATTATATTATCAACTAGCTGTGCCCGCGACTCCGTCCGTGTGGATATTCGGAAACATCAAAATTATTTTAAAATTGTTTTTAATGTATTATACCTAAGTTTGAGCGGATTCTATTAAATAGTTTTTACGCCAAGCCGTACTGTTTTATTACATGTATGTAAAGATTGACGTAACTTTTTTGTTTGTTAACCGATTTAAATGAAGCAATTACATTAAATGTTATGGATGAAGCTTGCCACAATACATCAGTGAAAACCGCATTCAAATTGGTTCGGCCGTTTTTGAGATTAGCGCGTTCAAACGCACAGACAAACAGACAAAAATTTCAAAAACTAATTTTTGGCTTCGGTAACATAAATATTAAATACAGAGTGGATACATTGTTTTTCTTTTTTAATATTTAATGTACAGACACGGGTCGTTTACGATTTTATTATGTGTATAGCTAGATGGATCTTCACGTTTGCCAGACGGCCTAGATGCAACCATCTTTTTATTATGGCTTGCGATGTTTTTTGTGTAAGTATGAGCCATGTATGAACCAAATCATACGATAACTTTATAACTGTATTAACAGAGTATACTATTCACTAAGTTATCTGTTTTCGGTATCGTCAATATCACGACTGATATCGCGCGACATTGACGATAAATGATTGTCTTTATTTCAATATATTCATCAAATCTTATGCCTATGACATTTGGAGCCATTTTAGCATGTTGCCCATGCTAAGCTTGAATCTAAATTGTTATAGGAAATTCGCTACTCGCACCCACGACACGATGGCTAAGTTGGTTAGAGCAGCGCCACGGTACGGCGAACGTCGCAGGTTCAAGTCCTGGTCGTGTCCATCATTTTTTAAACTTCCTTTAATAATTTAAACTTTACTTTCTTGCTCTTAAGCTTAATAAAGTTTAAAAATATAATTTTATGCTTTATGAAAGCTATTTTATTTAAGTTTCTTTTCATAACAAAACATAGTAAACATTATCTCAATAATATTCAACTTTATCTTCGCACATTCGCTCGACTGCATCTGAGCAATCTTATCCATCTATCAAATAAAAAGAGATAGCTTTTTCCATCTCATTCATTTAGATGGAAATGTTTTCTTCCAGTGTTCTGGTTAATGGGAAATGAGATGTACTGCTTTTATCACTTTGTTTTACTCAGCAAAGATACAGTCTTGGAACTTGGTCCAATTATTTACATTGACTTATGAATGACAACGCTGAAATCTTTTGTAAATTATCTTTTATAACGCGTCCCAAAAGTTCATTTTCATTAATAACACTATCTGCTTATTATTTTTAATATTTTAATGTTATCATATTTAGAGACTTAGATAGTCACACCCTAAATCATAATCAGCCAAAAGACGTCCACTGTTGAACTGAACATAGACGTCCCCGCTTAATCGGGGGGGGTGGGGTTGTGCCATAATCCCCACGCTTGGCGGCTTGAGGATCACAGTATTGGTGGTTAAGTTACAGAAGTCGCTGCTGTTCATCTTCTGAATTTTCCCTTAGTCGCCTCTTACGACACCCACTGGAGGAAAGGGGGTGGTCAACTCTAGGCCGGATACCACACGGAAAGGATACTACACCCTAAATGAAACCTAATAAAATTGCGTTGTAAGATGTTTTTTCATCCTAGTGCCAGATTTATCGCAGCTCATAGTCAGCAACTTTCCATTACATTAATTCCTTCGTCCGTAGGTAAAATAATTTCGTTAACGACCTGTGTAACCGAGCTGAGGTATGCGCGTTCAATCCCGTGAGGGACAAGTTATAGTCCCGTATATATACTCGTAAGTGATTGATTGATAATGATCTAGTAATTCGTAGTTACAATACGGTAGATAATTGGCCTTATTATTGGTAATATAATTAATAAGGGTCAAATTTCAAGATGGCCGCGACACACGACCCTGTATTCCAATTGATAGGAGCTGCGTTACGGATCGGTGACGGTTGCTGGTTCAAATGCCGCTTTTGTCCATTATTTTTGAATAATACAGGTTAATAATTAGGACGCCAAAACTTTTTTTAAACTTCGCCCCATGCTGGGAATTTCTCTTGTATCGTGTGTGCGTTTCATAAACATAATATAGCACATACTGGATCACCCAGAATCGGGACGATCAAATGTGGCTCGCACATTGCCCCGTGCGGGATTCCAACCCGCGACCCTAAGCGCAGCAGTCTAATCTCTTAGTCACAGCGCCAATCAGTTCGACACATTGAACCCTGCTTGTAGTCTTAAGCAGGGTTAAATGTAGGTAGTCAATGAGCAGAAAAAAGTGGGTTGAACAAAAATACTGCATATACCTTCAAGGATTACAGACTTGTTTGTGGATCATAGGTATGTAATGCGGTAAATATTTCTAGTGTGCTGAAATAATTGTATAATACCAATAAACATTACAACATTTCCAAACAACAAAATGTATGCAGACCACTTCGTTACACTGCATTTGAAGCACCAGTTTAATTGCAGCTGCCTAATTACAGTGGTTTTCAACAATGCTTAACTAAACATTGTTTAAATCTGATTCAGTATTTAACATCTGCCTATAGAAGTGTTACGTGAAATACGGTGGAGAATGATCATTCTTATCATCACTTGTTTAGCCTTTTTTCAACTGTGTCGGTCGATACCAGTATTTTATAAGCCTACATAGCAGTGATAGCCGAGTGGTATGACCATTAGACAACCAAATCAAAGGCCGCAAGTTCAAACTCCGGCACGCACCAATGTCTTTTCGAATTCATGTGCGTATTATAAATTAGTTAACAGTTGCTAAAAACGGTGAAGGAAAACACCGTGAGGAAACCGGCACAACTAAGAGATTTTTCAACGATGTGCAAAGCCATGTCAGATTCCTACAGGCGTTTTAAGCTCTGACACCAGGTTGTTTATCAACCATACGATAAGAAGAAGAGAAAAGCCTATCTGACCTTTGTAACCCAGTTGGGTAATACGATTGGCGCAGTGGCTAAGCGATTGGATTGCTGCGCTAAGGGTTGCGGGTTCAATTCCGCGGGGGCAAAAATTTGTGCGAACCGCAGATGTTTGTCCCGAGTCTGGGTGTTTGTGTGTGTGATATTTCATGTTTGTGAAACGCACCCACGATACAGGAAAAATAACTAGTGTGAGGCGACATTTTTGAGAAGAAATTCCTATTTGGGGCCAGATAAAAAAAAATGGTCACCCATCTACTGTATCGCCTCAAGCGCTGCTTAACCTCGATCCATATGTATCCCTATTCGGTATTCTATAGACGTCATCTACTTTTATAGGTGCTTTATACATAAAATACGGTAGTGAACGATCATCCCAATGATATATTGAAAGCGATTTTGTTTCATTTCGTGATGTAGTCGGATCTCGACCGTGTTACGGTATATTGAAATTTACGAGAGAATATTCTGGATGGTTGGGCGTTATCGAATAATGGTGTGTAGGGTAGATAATGCACTTTCGTTTATTACAAAAGACATTTTCAGTGTTTTCAAATCATCTTTAGTTTTATAGCAGCATTACAGTAAGACATTTTTCCTGATACAGTAAGTTGAAGATATTAAAATTAAATTACGACACCGGAACTAACGAGAACTAACTTGTTTTTATTTTGACTTGAGTATGGATTCGGTCAGTGTAGTGTGTAAGGTGATGGAAAAATTGGGGGTAGATGAAAAATTATCTGTATAAATACGGGGACTTGACACCGCATCCTCATCTAGCTGGGGGCCTTTTATAAGGTCTCGTCAATCGCCCGGTGAAGCAGTCACAGCTTCCTCAGAGCTAACTGCTACAGACAAGTTCGAAAAAAACGGCATCCTCAATCTGCTTGCGACCACGGCCAGTGCAACCCGATCGAAACGTCAAGACAACATTAAAAACGTGTGTTCGCGTTTATTTGGGATCTGATGACCGAGTGTGAGTTGTGCAAAGATATTATTACACCGTGTGGTATCCGGCCTAGAATTAACCACCCCTTTCCTCCCGTGGGTGTCGTAAGGGGCGACTAAGGGAACATCCAAAAGATGGGCTGCAGCGTCTTCTGTAACTTGACCACCAACACTGCGATCCTTAAGCCGCTTGCCAAGTATGGGGATTATGGCAACCCCCCTTTCTAAAAGGGAGAGGCCTTTGTTCAACAGTGGACATTTATCGGCTGTTGATGATGATGATGATTATTATCTATATTATTAGATAATTCTCGTGTCGTAATTTAATTTTATTATATTCATGCAGCGCGCTAGTTTAAAAGTTAGTAAATTTAAGATGAATGTGATAAACAAAAATACAGTTATATATTTTAACGCCAAATAATCACATAACTTATGAATGGAAAGAAAGACGTTTATTAATCTAAAATACCCCTAAAATAAACGTCAGTCAAGATTTATGATTAACGAAATCCATTAAAAATAAGTCCATAAAATACGAACCATAATTATAAGTTTCGAAGGACTGTAACAATAGTTTTCATACCATTTACACTTCTTCGCTGACACTAATATTGTTTTATAAACAAACCCAGCAATGTAAGTTTAACATAATCAGTTGACCGAGCAAGTTTGTAGACTTAGGGTTTAGTTTGAGTCAATAGAACCAGGGTATTGTTTTAACTCTCGACCGCAAAACGTTGGTTTTACGGCCACTTAGCTATTTAACCTTTTGAGCGGTCGGTAATAAAATCTGCAATATTTTAACCCTTAGAATGCTACGTTTTATTTTTATCGTTCGAACTAGGAGTATTTTTAGTCGATATTAATTAATTTATAGTAGTATCAGTCAGCAGAGCATAAATAATAATTAACTAGATTGATTTAGGCTTGAAGTGTACTTGAAAGATTAAAAATTGTAGAGATAATCTATATACATTTAAATGAATCCCTGTCTCCCTTGGTCACGCATATCTTGAGAACGGCTGGACCTATTTGGCTAATATTGGTTTTGAAATATTTGTGGAAATCCAGAGAAGGTTTAAATAGTGAGAAAGCGGTACGATGTTTATCGGGTCAGTTCAGTCCGCTAGTATTTTTATAAGTGAACTGCTAAACAGATTAAGATCGAGATAAAGAATCATAATATATTTAAAAAACTGTTCTAGAACATACAATTCACATACAAACAAGCAAAGCAGGGACATTACAAATAATAAAAAACCTCTTTACTTATAAAAAAGTATTTAAAACAAACAAATGCAAGATGCAAACATGTATACAAGAAAGTACATGAACACTCTTACACACAGACATTCAATTGATAATATCAAAAGGTAACGGAATCTACAAAGAAAATAAAGAGATTTTTTCCTGCGACATATCTCACGTAATCACGGACAATGGATTGCTGTACATACATAGTTATACACACACGACGGTCACGCAACACACGTAGTGACGTAGCTAATATGATTAGTGTCTATCATTTCAATCGATCCCCCACAAACAAATAGTCGTAATGGACGCAATGGAGGTAAGTAGCTTTGATACCCTTGTACGTAAAATTTTTGTAATCCCAAACAATTTTCACAATTCAGAAGTATTGTATCGTGGTAGTTTAATTAAATTATATTAATGAAGAAAAACATTAAGAAATCATAACATAACATCACGCCTGTATTCCCCGAAGGGGTAGGCAGAGGTGTACCTTTAGTACACCCACATTTCGCCATAATATGTTATAGGTCCCAATGCAATAGGGGCGAACCTACTGCCAGTAAACGGGCACAAATCCAGACTCCGTGTTGTTACTGAGAATTACCTAATGAAAAATCCTAATGCTGTGCCCGACCCGAGATTCGAACCCAGGACCCCGTGCTCATCAGTCGCACTTGGCGACCACTAGACCAACGAGGCAATGATTTATTCCAGTTTAAAAATTGAATTGTGATTATGTCGATTTGAAATCCTATCGGTCTTTGAGTTTGAAGGTAACTCTTATATTTTGTTAGTCTCACTTAATATTGATTTCCGTAAAATTTAGAGTCAACAGGAGAATCAGAAACTTTCCACCTTGGATTTTACAATAAAAAAAAAGAAAAAGATCCCGACGAATTGAGAACCACATCCTTTTTTTGAAGTTGGCTAAAATTACAATGTGGTCACAATTGAAACAAAACGATTTTAATTTTGTCTGACATAACGCTGACGATGTTTGACACTTTGTTAAATAACACTATAATTATATCTGTGACTATTTTAGATAGGTAGATACCGACCCTCTTAGTTAAACGATGCTATAATGGGTTTTAAAAACATGCTGAAAAACTAAAACATGCAAAACATGCTGTACACATTTTCTATTAAACATCTTGTTACCTACCATGTTTTTATGCAAATAAAAGACTTTGAGTTTAACTTTAACACGTTCACTGTGCATGCCCCATCGATGGGGCATTTTGAGATCCTCACCATACGTGAATGTACCATCAGTGGGTCATGAGCCCCTCGCAATTTTAAAGGCTTGTAACAATGTTAGCACTTATGGAGTTGTCTCCATAACAATAGCTACACAGTTAAAGTGTTAAGATAACCATTTCTTGTATTTTGACGATAACTGTATTCTTTTTTTTTTATCGTCGCCCCGCGCTAAGAATTTCTCCTGTATCGTGGGTGCGTTTCACAAACATAAAATATCACATACACAAACACCCAGACTCGGGACAAACATCTGCGGATCGCACAAAATTTTGTCCCGTGCGGGAATCGAACCCGCAACCCTTAGCGCAGTAGTCCAGTCGCTTAGCCACTGCGCCAATCAGGTCGTCAAGTAGTCGTATTCTATAACATAAAAAAGACAGTGTCAGGTATAATTTTTATTCAATTTTTCAACTTTGTTAATGTTTATAAGTACGGTACGGTAGTGTCCGCGTATTTGTTACAATAAATAACTAAGATTATCATGATTTAGCAGTGAGTGTCTCAGTGGGTTAAGAATAAGACACAAAATATAGCAATAGCTCCTAAAACAATAGCATTACAGTTCACAGTCGTCACGATACGCAGCCGGCGACAGCGTGGCTCAGCAATAATGGTCAACGCGGTCACGGGTGACCGCGGCCGCCACAAGACGGTGGTCAACAACAATGGTTGTGCGCCAGGCGTTAATAACAGGATGGCACGGCTTCCCTATCGCATAGAAATAGTCACGATTTCTGACTGAAATTCTGTTGAATACCTGAGTTGGGTTCAGTGAACTGGACTTAATGTACTGAAGGCAGTAAGTGAAAAGATAACCTTTGTTTATTCGAAAAGCCTATGTTGAGAAATTTTGCCAATTTATGAACGTCAAATTTTTTTTTTCTTTAAAAAAAAACATCGCCCCACACTAGGAATTTCTCCTGTATCGTGGGTGCGTTTCACAAACATGAAATATAACATACACAAACACCCAGACTCGGGACAAACATCTGCGGTTCGCACAAACTTTTGCCCCGTGCGGAAATCGAACCCGCAAATATTAGCGCAGCAGTCCAATCGCTTAGCCACTGCGCCAATAAGGTCGTCAAAAAAATCAAATTATTATTTTTCTTTATAATATTGCTCATAACATAAATGACACATAGGTAATACAGTAACAATAAATGCTTGTATGCACTAAGGCAAGCTTAACTCAATATTGAGTGCCAGAAATTTCGCCAGTTATGTTATAGATCCCAATGGGGGGCGAACCCATTCCCATCAATCCGGCACAAATCCAGAATCCGTGCTGCTACTGAGAATTACCTAATGGAAAAATCAAATGTCACTTTGCTCGTCACGGGCTTCGAGCCTAGGACTCCTTGCTCAGTAGTCGCGCTTAGCGACCACTAGACCAAAGAAGCAGTCAATAACATAAATAGTACCCAAAATGCCAACATTTTATCGCTATCTTGTGAGCTGTAGAACCAAAAATCTTCCAAAACCGAATTCTATTATGTATGAAGAAATATTCGTTAAAGACTCGATTCTGTATCAGAAGTTATGATTGAATTATAATACGTTCTAACGATTAAACTCTCGAAAATAATGAACGTAAAATAAACTGAAGTTTTATTTTTCTTTGACCTAATAAAATTCATGTATTCACAATTTCTTTTGATTGAATTTACATATCGTATTTCAACAACGATAAAAAGCATTCCGACGCCCAAACATCCTACAATTTCACGAGTAGATTCTAAAAATCTCCATTATTATAACGTCTAGAAAATAATTATTGTAACGGAGGTGTTTGTCCAGATTTCTAAATCCTTCAGTAATTAAGATTAATTAACTATTCTCTGTTATATAAGAGGCCTATGTCCAGCAGTGGACTAAGATAGGAAGATGATGATGATGAACTATTCTCAGGAGAGTTGAGTTTAACTCTAAAAAGGAGTGCTAGTAAAAATCCATATCTGCTTTGGCAAGAATCTTCTTCACTCGTTTGATTAGCCTGCAGTACCAGCATCTGTCTATAAGATTCGAAAAGCCTAAGTTAGTTGAAGAAGCGATAGCAGCACTCTTTATTAGGCAGAAAGGTATTTCCCAAAAACAATGCTAATGATTGTCACTGACTGACGGGATAATCCTTAGGAAGAATGTGACAGACAGCAATGAAGGAACCCCAGGGTTCTATGAAGTCACCGTGCAATAAAGGATGCCAGCCTCGTTGTATGAAGCCACCGTACCGAGAATGAATACAAATTGATAAAAGAAATTTGATAAATGATGGACACAAGAGGGATTTGAACCGGCGAACTTCGCCGTACCGAGGCGCTGCTTTAACCAATGAGCTATCGCCCAAGAATGAATAGGTATATTTTGGGGTAAAAAATGGAAAAAATAAACGAAATCTAACAAAAACTTTAAAAAAATTAAGTTGGCCAGGTTGAAAATGTTCAAGAATTCAGAACATACATTCTCAACTATAAAATTAGGATCGCAGAACATACATAGTGGTAATTCGGATACTCCAAGACTCGAGGGACCTAGTTTTATTTTTCTTGGCTTCAATGTTTCGGCCCATCTGTATACGGCCTAGTTATCCAAAAAGGATGGTGAAAAGCTTTCGAATGTTAGTTCTTATAACTAATCAGAGAATAAGTGACTTTGGCAGAGCCTGTGGTGAGTGTCAGGTATCACACTAGTACAGTAGGAATTGCAGCAATGGTAAATTGTTAGGTATTTTACGTTAGGTAAATATTGACGACCCGATTGTCGCAGCCGCTAGGCGATTGGCCTGCTGCGCTAGGGGTTGCAGGTTTGTCTCCCGCACAGGACTTTTGTGACGTCGACGGGGAAGTGTATCCGCAGATGTTTGTCCCGAGGCTGAATGTTGGTGTATTTGATAATTCATGTTAATTAAACGCATTTACGATAAAAGAGAAGCTCGTAGCGTAGGGCGACGATTTTTATAAGAAAAAGAGAAAAATAATTTTGAAAAAGGTCGTTGGATTTGAGTAGTTATTGGCTACTGATAAAATAAACCACCTTAAGATGTTTTAGAAGTAAAAATGTGAAGTACAAAAATACTAATTTTAAATTTAATTTTAGACCAAGCAAAATTTTCCATAGAGTAATTACATTGACTCAAAAAACTGTTTTATCTCACGACGGGCAAGGATAATTAAGCAAAGTAACCCAGCATTCACTAGTTGGAATGGTAATTCAAGTAGAAGATGGGATACGTCTTGATATCTACGCTACAGCGCAGACTCCCATTTAGTCAAATTAAGGTCCTGTTTTTGCGAAACTGTTTTCGTTTTTCAAGGAAACTGGAAAATTTGTCCAAAAAACTGTTGGAAAAAACTCTTCCAAAAGTTTACTTTACTTTTGAAACCCGAATTATTTGCTCTAAGTGCTCGGTTAATGATTGATACTAAACTCTGCGTAATGAGATAGCAGACTTCATTGTTTTTTTTTGTTTAAAAATACGTCGCCACACACTAGGAATTTCTCTTGTGTCGAGGGTGCGTTTCACAAACATGAAATATCAACCACACAAACACCCAGATTCGAGACCAACATTTGCGGTACACACAACTTTTTGTCCCATGCGGGAGTCAAACCCATAGCGCAGCAGTCCAATCGCTAAGCCACTGCGCCAATGACAAACACCAGCTAAGGAATTTTCATTTGTGAATCTTTAACTTAACTTTATTATTATAACCTCTCATCCCCTTACTTATAAAAATTGTCATTAAGCAATTGATTAAATTATATCTGTCACTGTCGTTTGCATGTCAAAGAATAGGTACGTTAAGTTAAGAAGTGTTTAACTTGAAACACATTTTAGCATCGTATATAGATAAGAGGATCAATGTTTTATAAAAAAATATTTAGTAATAGTACACCCACATTTCGCCAGTTATGTTGTAAGTCCCAATGTAATAGGGGGCCAGCCTATTGCCATCAACCGGGCACAAATCCAGACTCCGTGCTGCTACTGAGAATTACCTAATGGAAAACTCAGTAACACTTTGCCCGACGCGGGATTTGAACCCAGGACCTCTTGCTCAGCAGTTGCGCTTAGCGATCACTAGACCAACGAGGCAGTCTTACAACATAACTGGCGAAATGTGGGTGTACTATATGTACACCTCTGCCTACCCCTTCGGGGAATACAGGCGTGATGTTATGTTATGTTATGTTTTATTTAGTAATAGTTTTAAAGCTGTTATTCCCATATTCATTGTTCACCAGCCAAATATATCAAATATCAAAATCACAGTTTTATTATAAAAGCGAAAATATGTTTGTGTGTTTGTATATTTGTTACCTCTTCACGCTCAAACGGCTGGACCGAATTCGCTAAAATTTGGTATGGAAAACATAGGCTACTATTTAGATAGTACCTTGCAAACATTGCGTCCATTACATAAAAAACCTCGTTAACAACTTACCAGGTGAGAACTGCACAGATAACGAGGCAGTCGCGTCCGGAAGGAATGTCTCAAACACCTCTGCAGAGTTAGGGTTATGTCATGCACAAATAAAAGGGTTATTAAGCAATGAAGACCAACAGCTAAGACCCATTGAAGAAGCGGCAACTGTTCCAATTGTTACTAAAAAATCTTTACAATACAGACGATAATAACTACATTTTTTGTTCTCAAATGTGATGGGATAGAATAATTATATTTTATTTGAATAATGATAACTGTAGCGTATCTATTTAATAGATATGTAAACACTGTCTCACGCACACAAGTAGTGAGGTACCAGTCTCTATAGATTATCTGTGGTTGCCGGCTTGAGGGGTGTATCCCGTATGTGATGCGGTTTATATAAAAAAGTAAAGTGGGTCCTGCATAATGCATTATTATCATTCAATACAGGATACTACAATAACAATATAAAATCTCTTCTCGTTTAGAGAAGGTACATAAAAAATATTATCTCTATTAATCTAAAGATAAATATCTACCAAGATGAGATACGCATTAGGAATGCTTCTACAACATAAGAAGAACAGTCTGACACGATAAAGAGAGTCTGAAAGGAAGAAGTAACTTCGATAATGTTAGCGTTATGTTGTAGATATTTAAAACGTTCTTAATATTTTCGAGGTTATAGAGGTTAGAAAGTTATAGAAATGAACCAGCAAAAGGAACAGTTGCCGCATCTAAAATTGTCAAAGGGCTACTAATCTAGTTAATTTCTAACAAGATGCTAAACGCACAGCAAGTTATAAATAACTACGATAATTAGAAATCAACTATTAGTTTACCTTGCTATGTATTTTAATTTGATCACATTATGTTTTTACTTTTCAAGATTTTAAAGGTTTGACAGTTTAAAGAATCTGTTTATGACAATTAGTATTAATTATAATTTTGCCTAAAGATTATTGAGTTATCTTGCATTTCTAAATGATTTCTTGTCGTTCTGAGAGACAGAACGTAAAACAAAACACTTCATTTTAATTGGGTTTTACTTGTAATGCTTAGACTTAAAGTAAAATTAAACAGTTAGTTTTAATTGCTACTTTTTTAGGTAAAGAAGGATAGAACAGTTAAAGATAACATATAAAAATAAAATAATAACAGCCTATAACTGTCCCACTGCAGGGCAAAGGCCTCTTCTCGTATAGAGAAGGGATTGAGCATTGATCACATGACAACAAATAAACTCCAACTGAATAAAAAAACGTTGCTTTTCGATCAAGCCTGTACAACTACAACAAATGTTTATAAAGTAGTTATTAATAAACGATACCAGCTTATTTTCCCGACTGACAATCTTTCTGTGTTTCATCACTTTATCTTGAAATGAAAGAATAATTGGATAAGTCGGGTACAGACTTGTGAAACCTGCGAGGTTAGTAGGAGATATAACAGAAAATAATGAAATATTGACTTTAAAAACATTACTTGATTTTAGAAAGCAGCTGAATCTAAAGTAAGAAACAAATGTGACCAAACTCATAATTTTAAACATAAAATATTAACTATTCTCTAATATAAAATCTATATCCAGTAGTGGAAATTCCAAAATAATTTATATAAACAAATTTACAACTAGATACCTATAAAAATATTACTAATCTGGTTGAAATTATTCATGCAATACTAAAATAAATAATTTTGTAATCATGCACCAATATTATCTAGATATAATCAAAATTTTGCCTACACTTATAAAATAATATAATTTAGAGTTAATAGCAAATATTACCTGTGTGTTATTAGATATTTTAAAAACCTTAAAAATATGACTTTTCATAGTAATTTTAGACTTTTCCCAAGTTTATAAGAGTTGTCTTCTAATATTACAATCAGATAAGACTTCTGAAATATCAATATTTTAGCAAGTTCGTGGTTACGTTACGGTTAGTTTTACGGTTCCCAAGGTAGATCTATTGTTTTTTTTCTTTTTTCTTTACTTCATGAAAATTCTAATCATCGGAGAACTATTTACATGATAAAATAATTTACATAATCACATCTTGATTCACTGTGCTAATTGTTATTAGGTATATATGTATGTCAGATATAATAATTATTATCAATTTATTTTATAATAATATCTGACACTGTCACACACACCTTCATACGAAAGCTCGTACCGATTTCTACTGCTGCATTACAACTGAATCAAATGTTATGGTTTACCTTTCATCCTTTCAAAATATATTGAATCCAATTTCCGAACCATCAATTGATACAAACAAACAGTTTGTAGCGTTCCAAATGTTCCTCAATTATAATTTATCAATATTTTCGTTCAATTTCCAAATATATTACTCTGCTGTTTCAATTGACAGCCGAATTCCGCCATCTTTGTTTTTGCAATTCAAATGAGCGACTCAGATATAAATATTCATAAAATTTGTTGATCTCTAAATCTCTCCTTTGTAATAACATCAATGGAGTATGGAGTTAGTAGTTTTATTTTAAAAGGTTAATTGTGCTTTAATTTAGTTAAATCTATTGAATGATCTACTCTGATCTTTTCATTATTATTTTGTCTTTGAAAGCAACCTTTATTGTCAGCTCGTTTTAAGATCTTAAATTAATTTCATCTTACTAGATCAACGAGAGGCCTACAGGCGGTTTAAACTCTGACACCAGGTTAGACACCATACATTACCATTTTTGCATCATAAGTTTTTTTGCATAATTCCAAATTGTATTTTTTTGCATTTATAGATTTATTATCACACAAAATTTCGTACCGATACATTGACAACTTTCTTTATGATACCGGTATACTCAATAATCAAGCTCAAAATCCCAAGCAGTAGTTATTATCTAAAATATTGACATCCAGAAATATAATGAAGACCAACTCTGATATAATTAGGAACTGACTCAAATTAGTTCTGCCCGCTTACCATGAACTCTTAAAGCAGGACAGTTTACGATGTGGAAGCGAGACGCCGGCCGCTACGTGCAGTTTAATGCGGCGTCCCGCTTCTACAACGATAAATGTCCTGCTTTAAGAGTTCATGGTAAGGGCTCAGATAAATAAAAATTCTGACCACCATGCGTTTGAATATAACTGTTATGAAAATCTTACCTCCTAGCAACTCTGGTTCACCGAGGTTGACGTAGAAGAGAACATCTTTCTCGTAACTGTCTTCTTCTATTATATGCAGAGGGATGAATTTTCTGTAACAAAAAAGACAAATATATATATTACAATCTTTTTACTGAATTGTCTTGCCCATAGTAACAAGAACAATTATTATCAAATGACAAAGGTCTAACATATAAATAGTCATGTCAAATCGGTAAAATTCTTAAGATGTCTCATAATTATAAAAAAAAATCGCATGTCTTATCGAATATAACAAAAGAATAAACATCTTTAAATATAAAAATTAATTGACGTTGAGAACGGCTAAACCGATTTGGCTAATTTTGGTCTTATATTATATAAATATTCGTGGAAGTCTAAGAAAGGTTCAAAAGGTGTTAGCGGTACTTATTCTTCCAAGTCAGCTAGTATTATTACAAGTTACATTCGATTTCTATTCGTCTTTGCGTCTGTATAGGATCCCTGTAGCCTATAGTAGTGTGTCGATTAGCCGTCTCATCAGCCTATAAGTGTGAGTGAAAACAGAGTGCATCTATAATTGTTTACATACTTAAGTTGTGCACTATTATATTTTATTACCAGTCTCTCACAATAGACTGTACTCCTCCTTTATCAATTAGATATTGTAAAATTATATTGTAATTAAAATAAATATTATTTATTTTTATTTATTTAATAAAATAAAATTAGTACAGCGTTTAGCCACTTACCCTAAATTAATTACTAATTACTTAGAAATAAATCTAAATGTATAAAACAAAAAAGCCAAGTTATTATTATTATGTCTGACTGCCTCGTTGGTCTAGTGGTTGCTAAGTCCGACTGCTAAGCTTGAGGTCCTGGGTTCGAATCTCGGTTCAGGCAAAATGTTACTAGGGTTTTCCATTAAGTAATTCTCAGTAGCAGCACGGAGTCTGGATTTGCTCGGTTGATGGCAATAGGCTCGCCGTCATAAATCATTACTGGCGAAACGTGGGTGTGCTATATGTGCACCTTTGCCTACCCCTTCGGGGAATACAGGCGTGTTATTATGTTTGTGTAATATCTCTCTTATAGCTTTAGTAGAAATTGGATGCTGGGACCGAAATTCGGTCACAAGGACTTAATAATCTGGGAGTTAGGAAAATGATATATGGCAGACAATTTCCTCTTTGTAAAGGGACATTGAATATTAAAATATAGGACGCATTTAATACCTGTGTCTCTGCTTAACTCAGGAATCGAAAACGTGTGCTTTGTAACAAAATATCGAAAGTTAATGGAAACTAGAATATTTGTTTTTCTAATATCAAGTTTCATTAAAAGCTGTTTTATACCTAATTGCTAAAGTAACAAGGCTGATTGTCTAATGAGGTGTCGGTCTTGAAAATAAAAATCGTCTAGGTAAATAGATGTATTGGGAACTTATAGTACAATCAACAGCACTGATAGCCGAGTAGTATGACCGTTGGATTGCCAAGTCAAAGGTCGCAAGTTCAAACCCTGGCACGCGCCAATGTCTTTTCAAATTTATGTGCGTATTATAAATTAGTATCAGTTGCTAAAAACAGTGAAGAAAAACATCGTGAGGAAACCGGCACACCTGAGAGATTTTTCAACGGTGTGTAAAGCCATGTCAGAGGCCTGCAGGCGGTTTAAACTCTGACACCAGGTTGTTTATCAACCATACGATAAGATGAAGAAGTAAGTGGTTGGAATGGAAGTTACCTTCAATACATAAGGGTAAAAGTAAAAAACTTTTAGTGAATAGCTCTAAAACCAGACAATTCCTGTATTTCCCGAAAAGGTAGGCAGAGGTGTATATTTGTATAGAGCACCCATATCTCACCAGTTATGTTATACTAACTATTGCCCGCGGCATCGCTCGCGTTCATTTAGATTGTTGGTTAGTAAATATACCTATATATAGATTTTGGCCACGGCTTCGCTCGCGTTAGCCCCTATTTAAACCCCTTAGAGGGTTGAATTAAAATAAAAAGTTGCCTATGTCCTTTCTTGGCTTAAACTTTCTACATGCCAAATTTCATCAAAATCCGTCCAGCGGTTTAGTTCTGAAGATGTAACAGACAGACAGAGCTACTTTCACATTTATAATATTAGTTTGGATAAAAAATCCAATAACACTTTGCCCCTACCGGGAATGAAACCCAGGACCTCATGCTCAGCAGTCGCGCTGACAAATTGACCAACGAGGCAGTCATTTGAAAGTAACCTAAATTATATCATTCTTCCAAAGCAGCCCCCTTACCATGAACTCTACCAGGACAGTTTACGATATGAAAGCGAGACACTGCTACGTGTAGTGTAATGCGGTGTCTCGCTTCCACAACGTAAACTGTTCTTTATTATATTAGGTACCCACATCAAAGTACAATGAGATTCATGTCAAATATTGAAAGCTTTTTTGTTTTGGACAAAGACACCGGAATATTTCTGAATCCATTATGATGCTGTCAACAACCAGACCAATCGATTGTATGACGATAATGGGATCGGTATAAATTATATTTCGAGTGAGTTGGTTCATTTGTCACGCTTCGTTGGCTTTAAGGTTTGAGTTCTGAAGTAAAAATAAGGATTTTAGTACTCTATGCCTTCAAATTTTGTGGTGATTGGCTGACTGACCAGGTACACAATGTTGATTAAAATCAGGCAACTACTGTGAATTTCCAATAATATTTTATTTACTTCTTTATAGTAAGATACCTAAAGCCCGCCTGTTTCCCAAAGGGGTAGACAAAGACCACGGATTCCCATTTGCTACGATCTTGACATACTTCTTTTGCCCCATTCACTCGCATCACATTCCTCATACACGCTCGTCGGTTAAGAGTACTCCTCACTTGACCGTTTTGCAAAACATATCCGATTTGGTCTAGGTATGTTTGCCAAGGTCTTCCCCCGATACTCCACTAACATTTGCCTCATATATATAAAATATATATATTTCGGAGCTGAAATGGAGTTGAGCAGGACACTTAGCTAGGCAAGGTGACGACAGGTGGAGTAAGGCGTTGACAGAATAGTGGCCAAGAACGGGCAAGCAAAGCGTAGTTCGACGGGCAGCGAGATGGGTCGACGATATTACAAAGATCACAGGGTGCACCTGGATAAAATTGGCACAGGACCGCGGTGGATGGCTTTGTTTAAGGGAGGCTTATACCCAGCAGTGGGATATTGAAGGCTGTGGATGATGATGATGATGATATAATATCATAATTATACCTCTTATGGTCTGATACTACTAGTCTACATTCAACAAACTGCAGAAGCACAGAACTACTATCCACTGCACTGATCAGTTCGATCTTAAACTTTGGAAAACAAGTTTTCAAGTTTTTTACGGCATTACTTCTACAGCAAGTCGAAATATTTAGAAGTATCCAGAAGAAAATATACCAAAACATCTAAAGAATCCTATCTAAATGAGTCTGTGGTCACTTCCACAAGCAATCTTTATTTCCAACACATTTCTACGTCTTGGACGAAAAATCGGGCAACTCGAAAAAGGTATCGTCTACAAAACAGAAATATATAGGTATCATTCAGGACCTCCATTACCGAGATGAGACAGCATTCATCGTCAGATAGTCCCGAGGTACGTATCTACGTACCATCTGGGAGCACGGTAGTGGGACCGCCAAGTGAGAGATAAAGATGGCCAAATAAATGATCATTGATTTATATAAATGTTAGCAATTTCCTTGTTTTCCGTTGTAGTTATGTTCCGATAAATCTGACACATGAGGTTAATAGTCTTGGAAACAAATATATGGATTCACTCTTTACTTTTGATATTCAGGGAGAAACAGAAATTTAACGGTCTTTATACATATACAACATTATAGATACATTTTAGGTTTATCTAGGAAAAAGAGCCACTAAAAAGTATGTTGTTTACACAATAATTATAGTTTTGTACGAATTAAGACTAAACGACAAGGATGTATGTTTACGATATTGAAACATTATTATGATTGAAAAGTTACATTTTTTTTACCAAAGACCATTTTGTTCTATTGATTTGCACTTTAATATTCTAGGAACTAATATGAATCAAAATGAAGTCACTTCGGAAATCAATTTGTATTCAATATTTAATGGGTAGAAACATGTCCTTGATTTTTATTAATAACCATTCTTTGTCGTGGCTTTGAATTAAAGCATAGTAAGTTTAATTGTTCGGACATAAAACAAAGGAAATGCAGCAAAAACAATAAGATCATCGTAAAAAATTTAAATACATTTAGACATTTAAACTTGAAGCTTGGGAAGCTTCGTTACTGGATTTTTCGTATTTTTGCACAAGCCGAACGAGGTTTTCCTTGAAATCAGTTCGTCAAAGTGTTAGATCCGTTTTCGGAAATACTAGTCCTATATAATGACTTAATTAGTAGGCCCAAAGTGCAGTGTCTTAACCTGCACTCGAAAATAAACTAACACCACCAACCGAACTTGGCGTTTGTAGTGTAGAATAATCTCAAACACTTCAATTACCATTCGCACGTGACCGACGTGGTAAAGTGACGTAAGGAACGGATCCGATTGGTGCTATAGACTCACCCACTTATCTCTTACATATGACCTTAGAACGAGCGAACCTGTGTGAGCAGAATTTCGGAAATCCCTATAGTATTGTCTTAGTAACTACGCTGTGTTGTAACTATGTAAGAAAATTGTTTATTTTTTCTTGTGAAGTCAGTTTTTGTATCTATATGCTGATGAGTGCTGGTCAGAGAACATTTTTCCGAAACTTTAATAACTTAGATCTTCTTTTGTCTTTGACTTTGTTTTCTCGGGCCAATAGCATCTGTATAAATTTTTGAGGTATCCTTACTACACAGTTAGAATTTTTTTTTTGAATAATATCGGTGGCGGAGTTTTTAGCTGATTTCAAAGGCTTTTGAATTAAGTGTTGGCTATACATAAGTGCTTGTAAATAGTTCATATTATGAACAAACATCTTCATGATTTTGTTTTCCGACTCAATTGTACTGGGTAATGAATCAATCAAAATTCAGAGATCAAAATTGCTGGATTCAATTTTTTTTTTTTTTCTTTAAAAAAAAAAAAAAAACGTCGCCCCACACTAGCAATTTCTCCTGTATCGTGGGTGCGTTTCACAAACATGAAATATCACATACACAAACACCCAGACTCGGGACAAACATCTGTGGATCACACAAATTTTTGTCCCGTGCGGGAATCGAACCCACAACCCCTAGCGCAGCAGTCCAATCGCTTAGCCACTGCGCCAATCAGTTCGTTTATTTATTTATTATTACTACACTTTCTGCCCACTGTTAGGCAAATTCCTCCACTTTCTTCCAACCTCTCCATCCTTCACGGTTTCTTCCAGATAATAATGGAACCTTATTTCCCAAAACAATTTACCATATTCACGGTATTCCTCTATGTGTATCGTCTGCATCGGTAAGTCTTATCGATTTTACTGGCTACCCATCGTTTATGTTCCAAGTTTAGACATGTCCTTCATTTTAACGGACAGCCGATGGAAAACTTATGGATTTTATAACCATGTTGTTGCGCTAATTTTGTTTTGAAATTGCTTTATTCGTGGGAGTAGGTAGTATGATGTATTTAATTGTAAGAAGACTCAGCCCGCGACTTCTGGAAAAACACTACGTGGAATTTTCTTTTGTGTCTATTTCGGGATCAAAGTAAAGTCACAAGAAGTTTAAAAATCCTAAAAGTTCATTCCAGATGTTGTTGATAGATTTTTGGAAATCGGATGGATAGTTCCTATAGTTACCTACTAAAACCATGCAAAATTTTACCTCTTTATAACATTGGTATAGTCTAGATATAATACGTGGGGCTCGTAGCTATGCGGCTACCCGGCAGATCAGTCGATCTGCGAGGTTAAGCCGTGCTCGCCGCGGTCAGTCTTGTGATGGGTGACCGTTTTCACAGGTCGAGACCCCACCGTGCTTCGGAAGGCACGTTAAGCCGTTGGTCCTGCGCCTGATCTCTCTCCGGTCGTGTCGGTCTACCGTCCCATCGGATTATGAGAGTGAGGGAATAGGGAGTGCACCTGTGTCTGCGCGCATACTTGTGCACTATTATATCTCCTGCGCAGATGGCTAGTCTCAGCTGAGACAGGCCGCCGTGACCGAAATTCGGTCAGGAGGACATTATAGTCTAGATACAGTGGTCAGTCGCGATCAGCTTACTGGGATCTTTTACTAAACAGCTTAACATAACCACGATAATGTAGATCATGTTGACATGAGGAAGGCAAAAATACAGAAGATTTTGGGATATTTTCTAAGTCCCATAAACGATCGAAGCTGTCCGAACTCCACTATGGCGGGCCCATAGACCGTGCCATCACCTGCACTGTTGTTTAATTTACGCTTATTGTTAGATCTCATTGAAAATTCTATCTAAGCACTGACAACTTTCCAGTCCGAATTAGCGTTATCACTACGCATTTTTAGCAAAAACAAAAGGACTGCCTCGTTGGTTTAGTGGTCACTTAATACGACTGCTGGGCATGAGGTCCTGGACTCGGATCTAGGGTCGGGGAAAGGGTTATTGGGTTTTTCAATGAGGTGAATCTCAGTAGCAGCATGGAGACTAGATTTGTAAAAACATAGGGACCTAAAACATAATTAAATTTAAAGCGAAATTTGGGTGTACTATACTCGTATGCGCAACTCTGCCTAACTCTCAAGGAATACAGGCGTGATGTCATATTAAAACATACTTATTGAAAATCGCAATAAAGGCATAATTTGCTGCCACAAGACTGATGAAGGATGACATTTATTTCTAATATTTCTTCATCAAGAACATTTTATGGCTGTCCGTCCCGTCCATAAATATAATAGAAATATAACAAACATCAATTTATTAGTTAACGCCTTATTTACGACCGCAAGCGTGACGTAAATGATATTACCACGACATTAACCTCATTATGGGGTAGGCTGTTATTTTTATGGGTAATAATGAGCTTGGCACGTTATGAAGACGTCCTGTCTGTCGCTAGGGCCAGCTCGTTAGGAACTGAATAACATTTGACAGAATCTCATATCATTTGACGTAAAAATAAAACTATTTTACGGATTGTATCGCAGTTTCGTTTTGCTTGTTGAATCTAAACATCTGGTATCATAACAAAAGCATAATAAAACATCGATAAACGATTTAATTTAATGTCTCGTATGACTCTTGGTGCCATTTTAGCATGTTGCCCATGCTGCTAAGCTTGAATCTAAATTGATAAAGGAAATTTGACAGATAATACTAAAAGAGCACTTGAAATTCGATGGGTGCGAGCAGCGACACGATGGCTCAGTTGGTTAGAGCAGCGCCACAGTACGGCGAAGGTCGCAGGTCCAGCTCGTGTCCATCACTTTTCAAATTTTCTTTATCAATTTTTAATGTCTAGTATTTGCGTAAGTAATAAATGTATTTATCATTTTGATTTTATTTACTAACTATTTTTCTGAAACATAGCCATAATAGAATCCCTCTTTGCCTTTGAAGCTCACCACAGACTCTATTAATTGTGTTTTTTTTCGGCATGTACTAATTATCACGTGGTATTGTCATGCTGCCGGTCACGTGCCGTGAGGTATCCGGCCTAGAATAGACCACCCCCTTTCCTCCCGTGGGTGCCGTAAGAGGCGACTAAGAGAAAATCTAGAAGATGGGCAGCAGCGTCTTCTGAAAGTTGACCACCAATACTGCGATCCCCAAACCGCTTGCCAAGCGTGGGGATTAAGGCAGCCCCCCCCCCCCCCCTACAAGGGGGAGGCCTATGTTCAACAGTGGACGTCTTACGGCTGATGATGATGGTTATGCTGTGGTATAGAGATTAGCCAATCTACACGGATGGTAGCAAAGTTGACCGCCCAAGGTGCACCGGACTTACTTAAGTATTTTCACCTTGAAGGCTTTCCACTTGCACCTTATTATTGGGTCCTATAAATGGTAATACGATCATTCCCTAAAACATAAGTCTATTATTGTGTAGTGATAAATAATGCATATTTCTTTGAGCAATAAAGGTATTTGTGTGATAATTCGTAGGTATGTACATGATCAATCTTACGTCTTAACAAATCTAATATAACATCACGCCTGCATTCCACGAAGGAGTAGGCAGAGGTGCACATAGTACACCCACATTTTACTGGTTATGTTATAGGTCCCAATGTAATAGGGGGCGAGCCTATTGCCATCAACCGGACATTAATCCATACTTTGTGATGCTACTGAAAATTCCCAACCTAAATATTTCAGTAACGCTTTGCCCGACCCAGGATTCGATCCTACCATCTCGAAACCAACGAAGCAGTCTTAATAAAACTTTATAGTATCGACTGAAACAAAGACTAACGGGTTAGCTTCTACGAATACTAAACCAGTTCACCGGAACACCCCACTCTTGAAGTAAGTGGGGTAGATTTGTAACTGCCTGTGTAGCTGCCGTCAATAACTTTATAATATATAGGTACGTCGGACGTGTGTGTGGTCCAAGTACCAAGACGCAGCGAGAAACGGTTAGATTCTAAAGTATTCATATTAAAGTTAAACACATTTCGTCACCAATCAACACACACTCACACACACGCATATAATCACACACACAAACACAACACACATACGAGTGCACGTAAACGCTTATATTTTTATACACTAACGCATAGGTACACTCTAATTTTTCTTTGTTCTTTCGTGGTTTATTTATGATATGACATTTGGTTTATTTTTTATGTAAATGTTAACTTTACTCTTTTTTTAAATGTTTTCTTGCGACTGGTTGCTGCACACCACTACTTCTGCATAGCAACTCAGGGAGTAGGAATGGCTGAAGATCAACGCTGTGACGGGTCATGCTTGTCCCGGAACAGCATTTGCTGAGCAATTTCCTTTTGCTACTGTTTCACTTTTTTTTTAAAGAACGTCGCCCCACACTAGGCATTTCTCCGGTATCGTGGGTGCGTTTCACAAACATGAAATATCACACACACAAACACCCAGAAACTAGACATCTGCAAATCGCACAAAATTTTGTCATGTGCGGGAATCGCACCCTTAAATTCTGTAAAACATTTTATGTATTTTGTCTATTAAGTAGCAATTAATGTGTTTATTATTATTTATATTTTGCACTATACAAGCCTTGTAATGAGGTTGTTAGAATATGGGTTTAATTCATTTGCCATTGGAATGGGGGAATGGGTCGTTACCTATGAATTATGTAATTTAGTAAACAAATTGGCTTATTTGTTCGACTTATGTGTCCTTTTCGGCAAGTTGTCGTGCATTATGGCGTTCTAAGGGGGAGGCCTTTGTCCAGCAGTGGACGTTTTCCGGCTGATGATGATGATGATGAGTCCTTTTATGAGTTTAGGGGAATTTCGGTGGCGACATTATCATTTTATTGCTTTTTATCTTCTGTACTGTTTGTTTTTGGTTGCCTAACTAAAGTTACTTATTAAATCACATACTAATGGAGATTTTTATTAAAAACTTATTACATGTGAATAATTACTATTCCTGACAAAAAAAATATTTTCTTTCAATTTCTTATGTTTTCGTGAACCACATGTACTGTTGAGTTTTTTGTTTCTGTTAAAAACAATATTATCTTTTTTTCGAAATTCATACATTTTCATACACCACAATTCACCGTTAAGGTTTTGGTAGCAAGAGATAAAAATGTCAAGCAATATTAAACACGCGTTTTTCACAACTTGGGCCAAACAAAGCAATTTGCAATGGTAAATGTTCACGTGAAGGAAAAAGATAGATCGTAAAGATAATCCAGATATGTTTCACGGTTCATAACGTATTGCTGCTTACCGTTTAATATTGGGAAAAAGGAAACATAACATAACATCACGCCTGAATTGCCCGAAGGGGTAGGCAGAGGTGCACATATAGTACTCCCTCCATTTCGCCAGTTATATTTTTTAGGTCCTAATGTAAGAGAGGGCGAGCTGCAACTGAGAATTACCTAATGAAAAAACCCAGTAAAACTTTGCCCAACCCGGGTTCGAACCCAGGACCTCGTGCTCAGCAGTCGTGCTTAACGACCACTGACCAACAAGGCAGTCATTGGTCACAAAAAGGAAACTCATTAGTTTTAATGACGTAATACATAACATCACGCCAATACTTAAAGGGGTAAGGAGTCACTAAACACAATCCCTCTTATTCATAAACGAGGATCATACCGGAATTAACTAAACCCCGTATTAAGTCTATTGACATCTCTATTCTTTGATATGCAAACGACAGTGACAGGTATAATTTAATTCGTGGTTTAAAATTGTAATTTTTTATGAATAATGTGGATAGTATTTTAGTCGAAACAATATCTTAACAAATATAATGACATGTCCCGGACAGTGCACTGCAGTGTCGAGTGGTCGTTAGGCGCTAAACATGAGGTTCTGAATTCAAATCCCGGGCCGGGAAAAGTGTTACTGGGTTTTGCCATTAGATAATTCTCAGTAGCAACATAAAGTCTGGATTTGTGCCCGGTTGATGGCAATAGGCTCGACCGATTTGGACCTATAACATAACTGGCGAAATGAAAGTGTACTATATGTGCACTTCTGCCTACCCTTTCGAGAAATTCTGGCATAATGTAATGTACAAGTAAGTAAATTTCAACACATTTTTGTTTTTAATTTCGTTGCCTTGTTTAACACACGTTATTGTTTACTTTAAGAAACCTTTAACAAGCAACCCTGCATTATTTGTTACACAACCGTTGGATTAGAATGGATCCCTCAAAATATCGGCCCAATATTTATTAGCTACGATCGATACAAAATACTCAGGCGGGGTTGCTTCAGCTTCACTTGACGCACAAGTAAATGTTAAAGATGGCGATACCAATTTTGTTTCTTCCAGCAGCCTTAGTTACGAAAATGTTTTGTTTTCTACTTGCAGCTCTAATAACGTTGATAACCGGGTTATTTATGCCATGAAACAACGCTTCATATTGTGCGTGCGTTATACATCTTCTGCAATCGTTATTTTTTGACGTACGTATTTAACGTTAACAGACTGTTTGAAGCAACCCGCCTTAAGTGTAAGTTGCACCAACAACTTTGATATATCATTGGTTAGCGTTAAATATGGCCGCCTTTATCATAGTTTCCTACTAACTTAACGCTGGCGTACGGACTTAACGATATCGGACGATTGGTGCAACCCACCCTAAGCGTTACCTACCGTTGTCATGGTAACTTCATTACTATAAGCACGGCTATAAGTCTGGACGGTGAGTTGGCCGACTGCCACTTACGTAAGCATAGCCGTGTTAGCGACCCTATTACGGTAGTCTAGTGTTTTCATTTAAATTGAAGGTTATGTTTTTTTCTTATCGTTGATGAACAACCTGGTGTCAGAGTTTAAACCGCCTGTGGGCCTCTGACATGGCTTTACACACCGTTAAAAAATCTCTCAGATGTGCCGGTTTCCTCACGATGTTTTCCTTCACCGTTTTAAGCAACTGATAACTAATTAATACGCACATGAATTCGAAAAGATATTGGTGTGTGCCGGAGTTTGAACTTGTGACGTTAGACTTGCCAGTCCAACGGTCATACCACTCGGCTATCAATGCTCTTATATGGGTTAGGTCTTATCCTGCTTGATAGCCAGTTGGTAATATTATATTAGTAGCTACGTGGGTACTCCGCAGGTCAGTCTATCTGCAAGGTTAAGCCAAGCTCGCCACGGTCAGTCTTGTGATGGATGGCGTTTTCAAATATCGAGACGATACCTTCACATAATTATATATATAATGTATCTATTATATCACTGCCTGGACAGTGAACAGAACAGCGTCTCGTGGTCGCTAAGCGACTGCTAAGCTTGAGGTCCTGGGTTCGAATCCGAGGTGAGGCTAGCCTCACCTCACCTCACCCAGTCACAGTTAGATCCTAGGATCTAACTGTGACTGGGTTTTCCCATTAAGTTATTCTCAGTAGCAACACGGAGTCTGTATATGTGCCCGGTTGATCGCAATCATCATCATCAGCCGTAAGGCGTCCACTGCTGAACGAAGGCCTCCTCCTTTTAGAAGGGGGTTTTGCCATAATCCCCACGCTTGGCAAGCGGCTTGGGGATCGCAGTGTTGGTGGTCAAGTTACAGAAGACGCTGCTGCCCATCTTCTGGGTTTTCCCTTAGTCGCCTCTTACGACACCCACGGGAGGAAAGGGGGTGGTCAATTCTAGGCCGGATACCACACGGCTTATCGCAATCGTCTCATCCCTATTACATTGGGACTTACAACATAACTGGCGAAATGTAGGTGTACTATGCACCACTGCCTAACCCTTCGGGGAATACAGGTGTGATGATGTTTTTTATGTTATCGCTTCTATAATATCAACACAAGTCAAAGAGATACAATTGATAGTGTTTTAACATAAAAATGCCATGTAAGTCTACATGGAACGAGCGCAAGTATTGGATTTCTGTAATGCAATTAGCCTTGCGCTAGCACGGCTTGACACAACTTGGTACTGAAATACTGACAGCGAGCGAGTCACCTAACTTATTCAATAGTTTGAGCGATGTTGAAGGCAAACAAGGGTTTGGTATAATTTTAATTTTTACTTCGAAGACGCGATGCAAAAGTTAACTGTTTTATTTGTAAAACAACGTTATCCATACTTGGAATTCCTCCTGTATCGTGGGTGTTTATAGATATGAATTGAATAGCACTGATAGCAGAGTGGTGTGACCGTTGGGCTGCCAAGTCAAAGGTCGCAAATTTAAACCCCAGCATTGTCTAGGTCTTCTCAAATCTATTTGTGCGTATTATAAATTAGTTATCAGTTGCGAAAAACGGTGAAGGGTAACATCGTAAGGAAACCGGCACACCTGAGAGATTTTTCAACGGTGTGTAAAGCCATGTGAGAGTCATACAGGCGGCTTTAACTCTGACACCAGGTTGTTCATCAACCACACAATAAGCAAAAGAAGATAATATTACCTAAACTAATAGGAACACACAAATATGGATATGGTGATCGAACCTACAACCCTTAGCGCAGCAGTGCAAGCTCCAGCTACTGTGTCAGGTCGTCATTAAGTCAGAATATTGTAACCTAATTTAATCTAGAAACTTTTTTTGACGACCTAATTAGCGCAGTTGCTAAGCAATTGGACTGCTGCGCTAAGGGTTGCAGGCTCGATTCTCGCACGAGAAAAACATTTGTGTGACCCACAGATGATTTGTCCCGAGTCTGGGTGTTTGTGTATGTGATATTTCATGGTTGTGAAACGCACTCACGATACAGGAGAAATACCTAAAGAGGGGCGACGTTTTAAAATTAAACAATTACAAAAGCAAATAAGTATTTGTAAATCCGCAACCCAAGCCTTTGTGCAATACGGGTCAAATTGCTCTAAATCTGATTGTGTATACAACATATTTCTGGAACTAGGTATATCTTTATTATACAAAGGAAACAAATCTTTATCTTCCAAAAATCAATCTAGAAAAACATCTTTTACGAGGGAAATCCGCTAAGCACTTTCTTTTCATCATATAAAATTCCCTTTTACTGCGATTTATTCCTTTACTAAATTCCTTTAGCAAAGATTAGTTTGTTCTTCTACCGTTAGGTACGGATAATCCAATAATTCGGTTAAGAGGCATTTGTCCAATTAGTTGGGTGACGTCACAAAGTAATTAGATTAAAAACATTATGTAGCAACGTGCGTTGGTTTGATGTGATTCGTAATGTAAGCACTTTATCGGGAAACATTGGAAGAATGTCTACATTATTAAAACATCATCGTGATTTCGTGCAAGTTCACATCAGCTCACCTATTTAGATAAAAAAGGCTGCTTACCATGAACTCGTTGAGGAAGCGAGACGCCGCATTACATGCACGTAGCGGCGTCTCACTTCCACATCTTTAACTGTCCTGCTCTAAGAGTTGATGGTAAGGGGGCCGGTGCTGTTAACCCTTTCACAGCCCAGTGTACTACAAATGGTACACAGCGAATGTTTTACTATTATGTCTACATAGTGGACGATCAACGTGTTAAGCCTCGATGATCTCCTTACTCATTTACTACATTTTTGTTGATAGGTTTCGTATCGTAAGGCGTGAACGATTAAAATGGCTCACGCTGTAGTAAATAGTATATATCCAGATATCAGGTTAGTGGCAGAGATGCCTTATCTAGGTGTGCCGGACGATCAATTGAGTATTGTCATTTACGAAAACTGTTCTCCTCTAAATAAACATCGGAAATAAAAAGAATAACCATATCTATACTTATAATATTAATATTATATTATTATTTTTGAATATTATAAAGCTGAAGAGTTTGTTTGTTTGTTTGCTTGAACGCGCTAATCTCAGGAACCACTGGTCCGATTTAAAAAAATATTTCAGTGATTTATAGCCCATTTATCGAGGAAGGCTATAGGCCATAAAACATTCGAAATCCGTGCGGACGGAGTCGCAGTTGGAGCTAGTTTTATATACATTTAAACAGGAAAAGAAACATACATATTAAATAAAATGAACTAAAAGAAAACACATTATTAATATCTGTAATAAAAACGCGCGACGGTATTACGATACGAACACAAAATGGCGTGTGATTCATGTAATTAAATTAGCGCTCCCCCGTGGTCGCTGTCAGCGCGGCAAGGTACATCGGACATATATTTATTATATCATATTATTATAATCATGTTACGTATAAAGATGTGTCAGTTTATTGTATGATAAATAGAATAGAATATGCTTTATTGTACACCAAAATTGTTACAGAAATAATACAACATAATTTTAAATTTAAAGGGTGCAATGGCGGTCTTATCCCTAAAAGCGATAGTGATATGTTTCATATGGGGTCACCGTACGGAAAGTGGCCGAAATGTTCGTTTTCGTAAAAACGTCGCCCCACACTCGGAATTTGTTTTGTATTGTGGGTGCGTTTAGTTTACAAACATGAAATATCATATACACAAAGACAAATATCTGCGGATCGCAAAAAACATTGTCCCGTGCGGGAATCGAGTCCGCAACCCTTAGCGCAAGTCTAATCACTTAGCCACTGCGCCGATCCAGTCGTCGTTTGGTTTACAGGGCCTCAACGAATAATAATGCAGATCCTAAACCGAAAACTGAAACCTACGATGTAAATTGCCATGAAGTAGGTAATGTATTTTCTATGATAGCCTAATTCAAATATTAATTACGTTTTTAAAACCTCTAGTCATCAATTTGATTAGTTCTCTCTAAGATAAGGTAAGACAATTTTGTTTTTTTTTTTATAGTCACCCCACACTAGGAATTTCTCCTGTATCGTGGGCGCGTTTCACAAACATGAAATATCACAAACACCCAGACTCGGGACAAATATCTGCGGATCGCACAAATTTTTGTCCCGTGCGGGAATCGAACTTGCAACCCTAAGCGCAGCAGTCCAATTGCTTAGCCACTGCGCCAATCGGGTCGTCATCCGATTGGCGTAGTGGCTAAGCAATTATCGATTTGATTACGAAAGTATTTTAATAGAAAGATTTAATGATATAAACCTAACAAGCTATAAGCTAGTTGGAGTAACATACCTTCTTTTTAAGAGATTTAACTATGCCGTTAATTTTTATTTCCGTACCCAAACATTGGTTTCCACAACACTACCTCACGAAGCTCACTCGCATAAAAAAGCAATAATCTAATTTCATCCAACATCCAAAAACATTACACCAACCTAAAATTATTCTGCGTGAACGAAAACAAAATATTCTTTAGCCCTCTATAAATCCAAATCACTCACCTGAAAAACTTCCCCTTAATTCGGATCCCTTCGACATCGTAATAAATCTTACTAACCGTAAATCATAGGACTAAAAAAGAATTTAAAAGATGCACAAGTCAGCGCTCTTGGACATTTACCATTTATCAAACGTCACTTGAAGAATTGAGAGCAAAAAGAGGCGTGTCCTACGGCTTAGCATACGACAGGGCCGGATTAGGGTTAAAGCAAAAAAAGGAAAAAGAACTGGCCCTTAAATTGTGTCGGATGACGGATGATGTTCAGATGTTATAGAACGGACTACGGATAGATGCGTATTGTTTTCTTTAAATAATTCTGGTCTCGTTTGTTTAGGAAAGAGGCTTGCATTTGATTTGGTCTTTTAAAGTGTTACGATTTTGATTTTTGTATTGGAACTTTATTTTTTAGTCGACAGTATATACACAGATAATACTTCGATGCATAATTTTTGATTTATTTAAATTTTTTATATATTTTGGTCTAATGTATACTTAATATAGTATAATATAAGCAATAGTTTTTTGTAAATAAACAAAGGCATATTGACAAATTAAAATTATTATTATTATTACATTGGGACTTACAACATAACTGGCAAAATGTGGGTGAACTATATGTACACCTCTGCCTACCCTTCGGGAAAAACAGGCGTGATGTTATATTATGTTTTAAAATTTAAAAAAAGATAGGTACCTACTTGAAATTTCGTGAATATCTTAGATAGTTTGCCACGCATTGTAGAAGAGTATGTTATGTTATGTTATGTTTAAAAAAATTGATAGGTACCTACTTGAAATTTCGATATTATCTTAGATAGTTAGCACCGCATCATACAAACTATCGCAACCTTAAGAAAAAAGTACCGTCTTAACACAATCTGGTTAGCGTGAGATATCTTTTTCTTTTTACACGTGATACCTATAGACCGATAACTCACGACACAATAGTTTTATACTGCCTCCGTTAGCTACGTGAATATAATCGCAACAATGAAACTACAATAACCATGTTATAAGCCATAAAATATTTTACACCAGCATACAATAAGAACATAAAATGTTTCTACGCGCAATAAAAATATTTATTGCAACCTTAATGACAGCTATATGATATTTTATGCACTATCTTCCTAATCCGGCCCTGGCCTCATCCAAGATATTGAATGGTACAGTTAACAACTAAAGTAGGTTCTTCTTCTTATCGTTTGGTTGATGAACAACCTGGTGTCAGAGTAAAAGCCGCCTTTAGGCCTCTGACATGGCTTTACACACCGTTGAAAAATCTCTCAGGTGTGCTGGTCACGATGTTTTCCTTCACCGTTTTTAGCAACTAAAAACTAATTTATAATACGCACATGAATTCGAAAATACATTGGTGCGTGCCGGAGTTTCAACTTGCGACCTTTGACTTGACAGTTCAACGGTCATACCACTCGGCTATCACTGCTGTTACCTCTTGAAATGCTGAAAAATACTGTCAAGCCCTTGATAGTCTACAGATGTGTTTATATATGTATGTACTAGCTGCGCCAGCGGTGTTACACGCTACATTTTTACGGGATAATAAGTAGCCTATATGTTAATCCAGGGTGTCAGCTACCTCCATACCAAATTGTAGCAAAATCGGTCCAGCCGTTTGAGCGTGAAGAGGTAACAAACATACAAACACACTCACAAACTTTCTCCTTTATAATATTAGTGTGATTCCTTTTTCGCCTGCTACTACTGGGTCGGTGCTGACCTTCTTAAGGATATTAAACACAGCCTGAATGCTCCCACGTAATAACTTCAAAGGCGCCGCTATCCGTTGATTCCTTGTCATTATTACGTAAGAGACACGGAGTATCTGGACACGATCTGTGATGTTTCATGTTTCTCTAAATATGTTTGTTTATTTCTTGCTTATTATATAAAGTGTACTTGTGACTGCCTCGTGGTTGCTAAACGTGACTGCTGAGCATGAGGTTCTGGGTTCGAATCCCGGGTCGGGCAAAATTTTATTGGGTTTTTCCATTAGATAGTTCTCAGTAACAGCATGAAGTTTAGATTTGCGCCCGATTAATGATAATTACCTCTTCCCTTATTACATTGGGATCTATAATATCTGACAAAATGTGGGTTTGCTATACGCCTCTACCTAAGCCTTCGGGGAATACAGGCGTGATGTTATGGTATGTAGTTTAATGTACAAAAAAGCAGCTTTGATAACCTCTCTTTAATAGTTTAATGGCAATACAAATATCTCATACTACCTCTCATAATACCAGTTTTTATAGAAGATACCCTTCCCCAAGCCTTCTCAAAGGGACTTTATAATAATAGAGCCATTTATCATGGGGTATTTATTCTTATAGTCAATAATGGTGATATTCAGCTACGATGTGGGGCGTGTATAGTAATGTTATGGTGTTTGGCCGCATAAATTACAGTAAAATGTTATTAATAACTTTGATAGCCGAGTGTTATGACCGTTGGACTGCCAAGTCAAAGGTCGCAAGTTCAAACTCCGGCAAGTAACAATGTCTTTCCGAATTCATGTGCGTACTAAAATTTAGTTATCAGTAGCTAAAAACGGTGAAGGAAAATATCATGAGGAAACCGGCACACTTGAGAGATTTTTCAACGGTGTGTAAAGCCATGTCAGTGGCCTACAGGCGGTTTAAACTCTGACACCAGGTTGTTCATCAACTATACGATAAGAAGAAGAGGTACTCTTCCCCAAGCCTTCTCAATGGGATTCTTTTCTAATAGCCATTTATATATTGTCATCATAATTTACCTAAACTTTTACCAACTGACTTTAAATAATCATTAAAAATATCATGATTTTACATAGAGCGAGTGTTATCTGAGACAAGTCAGAACTACGCAGTAGTAATTATTGACTTGACGAACAGATTGGTGCAATGGCTAAGCGATTGGACTGCTGCGCTGAGGGTTGTGGGTTCGATTCCCGCACGGGACAAAAATTTGTGCGATTTGCAGATATTTGTCCGGAGTCTGGGTGTTTGTGTATGTTATATTAGGAGTAGTAGTGTGTAGGAGAAATTCCTAGTGTGGGGCGATGTTTATTTAAAAAAATATATAATGCACTAGGATATGGACACACACAGGTACTTTCTCCGTCACCTGACACACCTCATATAACACGCAACACGACTGGATAACAATAATCCTAAAAGCACTTATCTGAAGCACAAAAGGGTATTTTATTATGACTGATCACCCATCTAAGTACTGACCTCAGTCGTCACCGCTTGACCTTACACTTCGCCTAATCTGCGCAGAATCCACTTTACTATCTGCCACACCAATCGTTCCATCTATAATACCAGATTAATGACAGCGCAATTAATACTGCTACCGCAATCAGGCGCAGGTGTCCGAGAGAGACAGATTTAATTAGCCGAAATACTTTATGGATCATTAGGTTATTAAGGTTTCGTATTAATTTGTGTGAACCGCAGATGTTTGTCCCGAGTCTGGGTGTTTGTGTATGTGATATTTCATGTTTGTGAAATTACCCACGAGACAGGAGAAATTCCTTGTTTAAAAAAAAGAGGTGTTTGTGTATGTGATTTTACATGTTTGTGAAACGCACCTACGATACAGGAGAAATTCCTAGTGTGGAGCGACGTTTAAAAATAATTAAGAGTTAAGGTGATTAGGATTGGGAGTAAAAATGTCGTTTGTAATCTTATATCGAGGAAGTATTGATAGTATTTGATTTTAAGATGCATTTACTTTACTTCAAATTGTAGGTATATTGAATTAATTAATTAAAAGTTTTCTTACAGTACCTTTAGTTTTAGTACCTCTCGTACCTACAGTTTCGTAAACTCTAATGAACTAACTTGAAGATTTACTATAATAGCTTTCGTTAGTGTTGATAATTAAACTACAACACGGGAATAAACGCGAACACAAGTTTTCAATTTTAGCTTGACGTTTAGACCGAGTTGCACCGCCCGTGGTGACAAACAGACTCACATGTGACCACGGCCGATGCAACTCGGTCGAAACGTATATAATATTATCGTCATGCAACGCAATAGTTTAAAAGTTAGTATTCGTGAGTGTTATCCATATTATTATTACGATATCGTCAGAGTTGCGGGCAACCGGTGGATGCAAACTGCAAGTTGTCGTTCATTATGGCGTTCTAAGGGGGAGGCCTTTGTCCAGCAGTGGACGTCTTCCGGCTGATGATGATGATGATGATCCATATTATTTACTATATATACCGGTTTTTACTCACGTTATACAGTAAAAACCGGTATAATATACAGTAAATAATAATTTGAAACCTTAATTATCAGTTACCTCGACAAAAGAAAGATGATTTATGTTGCAAATATGGATACAAATGTGTATATATGAGTAGGGTTCAGTGTATTTTACCAATTGGCATGATAAAATGATCAAGAATAGCCTTAAACACATTAAATTTAAATATTACTGATAGGAAGATAAGGTTTGAGAAGGTCAAGATGAATCTTACACAATAATTGATGTATAAAATAATATTTTGCGAAAAAAAAGTAAAAATGCAACATTAGGAAAAATACTATACCGCTGATACCGATATTGTTTCAAAGTTATGAGAATTGCTCAGTTGCCACGACTTCGTAGCAATCGTAGCGGATAAATCGACTACGACGTAGCACTCGTAGCAAATACGGAAAAGGTATCAATTTCAACCCCTTTTGCCAGTGTAAAAAAATGGCGCTCGGTATTTTTTATTTTGTGTATAAAGAGGTATCTCTCCATACGATGTTCAAATAGAGAGGCGAAAACGAGTACAGTTAAGGGGTAGCCTGCATTATATTTTGATTTTTTCTATTTTACATGATGATTTTTTATTGTCATATTGTTTTTATGTGGTAGCGTCCAAACTAGATCGACCTTTGCATTATTTGCAAAAATATTAAGACGTAATTTTACGACGAACCCAATATGGGCTTGCAAAATGGCAATGGGTCCATCAACCTGTTTCGGCTATAATTAATGCAAATTTTTTCAGGCTAAATATAGAAATATAAGAACAAAAAGTAATTCTCGTAATAACTAAAACACAATTGAATCAAAAGATTTTTAACAAATAAAATATTGTATTTCCCAGTACTCTACCGCGGATAGTGTTTTACTGCTATCTAAGAATAAAGCACGTTCCGTATGGTTACCGACAAAAAGCCAACACTCCATTTATTCTGAGTCGAGTTTGATAAATCTCCTCACTATTGCTGTGTAAAAGATTCCTTGATATTCGTTATTTTATACCGCTAGATAAAAAGCAGATTTCATAATTATTAGAACCAGATGACAAATAAAACACAATATCAAAGGATTTTTGAATGTAAAAAGCCATCTGTATTTGGTTGTCGATATTAAAAAAAATAACTAGAACATGTTTTTTTTACCAAAAACTACACATTGTGTTTAAAAGAAAATTAAAAGTGACCTATTTATATTATAGAAAGTCGCAATTCTTTTTATAGCACCAGCAACATTTTTTTATGGTTTGTAAAATATAGTATAACCCTTAGTTTTCAAAACAATATGGAATACTAAGAACTTATTGAAATTTAATAACTTTCGTGAGTGTTATCCATATTATTTACTATATATACCATACATCATATTAAAAAAAAATTAAATATATATGTCAATATTCGGGAATGCCCGACTGGTTTCGGACTCTAACGGAGCCCCCGAATATTGACGTGAGTAAAAACATATATATATATTTTTTTTAAAGACGTCGCCCCACACTAGGAATTGCTCCTGTGTCGTGGGTGCGTTTCACAAACAATAAATATCACAAACACAAACACCCAGACTCGGGACAATCATCTGCGGATCTCACAAATTTTTGCCCCGTGCGGGAATCGAACCCGCAACCCTTAGCGCAGCAGTCCAATCGCTTAGCCACTGCGCCAATCAGGTCGTCGAATCGATATATAGTAAATATTATTGAACTTTTTTGAGAAATATCACAGGCAAACATTCACAACTTAAACATTGGCAAGCCTAAGTATACAGCTTGTATTGCAAGAAACGTTCAAGGGTCTCCGAGTAGCAAGGGTCCTTGTCTCAAGGGTCTTAAGTACCTCAGAATGAACCCAGCTTTCAGAACCATTGTGAACGTTTATATTCTTAGCAATTATTGTTTTAATATCGTTCTTCTAATGGAGAAGTCTTCGCTTACGTGTTTAAGTAGCTAGAATGTTTAGTTTCTGAGGGGATTAGAAACAGGAAGGTAAAGCTGCACTTGCTTGGGTTGGATCGTAGATAGGTCACCAACAATTACCTCACCAAGACCTCTCCATGCCACTGAAAGCACGTTACGCTGACTGTCCCTCTGTCTTTACTTAGTAGATCTTGTACACTTGCTACGAGTAGTTGGAAGCCCGAAAATCTAGAAGCAGTTAGGACTGGGAGTTGACCCCAAAAGAGGATCTATAGGCGAATGATGAACTTCAGTTTTTAGACATTTTTTTAAAACATCGCTCCACATTATGCGTCTATCTTGTATCGTGGGTGCATTTCAAACATGAATTATAACATAAACAAACACACGGACTCGGGACAAACATCCGCGGATCACACATTTTTGAACGGCGCGGGAATCGGTCCCACATCTCTACCCTACGTCAACCAAGTCGTTAAATATATGATCCAATAAGTGTTATAATTAAATATTTCAGCGCTATCTACATTCAAAATATAATTACAACGAACCTAATTACCGCCTGACATCCCTTTTGATATATTCTCTGTTATTTGCTCCCAATAATTGGATACTGGCTACTTAATCAACCGCGGGCTCAACTAAAGTTGTTTATGGTACGACCCTTTCGAAATGATCCGTCAGTGACAGATTTCGATACCTAAGGGTGGGTTGCCTAGCAACCACAAACTTGTTACCATAGTAACCAATGCCTACATTTACTTGAAGAATTTTGACACCAGTTTTCCGAGAGGAATTTTTGAGAAAATGTTTAGATTCGTCAACTCAGTTTTTTTTAAATGTACATCATTTTACACAGTTGTTAGATTTTTAATATTAATATTATATAAATAAAGCTTCAAAACTGAATGTTGGTTATTTATTCTAAATTGAACATCGGTACTTGTAGGAAAAGTAGGTAGAAGTAGAAAAAGAACCTTCATACGATAAAATGTAGGTATTTATTTATCGTGAAATTACATAAAGACAGTCCCCAAAACGCCCACCCGTCACCGCTTCCTAGTGCTTTAGCTGGGTAGAAGAAACGGCGCAACAAACTATCCAGCAGCACAATCTGTCTGTCACAACTGATATTATTAATCGTAGTATTTATTTATATTTATATACAATATAAAACACGGATAGAACAGCATAACATTTATAATCAGTAAAAACACAAAGTAAATAGATTACTTAACTTATGGGGGCTCTCGGTCCTTACTGTACAACAGATCGCAGATAAAGAACCCCCACTCAAGCCAGGGAGGTGTATTTATACACTACAACTGTCACTGTCATTACAAATGACACAACGTGAAGTTAGCAACTATGGTATTAGTCAAGTTAAGTATTTTAATAACATCGAAAAGAAAACATTAAAGAATGTTACCTTATTTGAAATAACTTATAATTAACAACATAATTCTCAAACATTTATTATTAATTATCGACATTAATATCATTGTTGTTTATAATTATCTAACACAGTCATACATTGTAACATGGGGATTTATTTTTCAAAACTTCCATAATTACCGTTCAATTTTTGCGGTTTTTTTTTAAATACCGGAAAGTATCCTTAGTTAAATCAGTGGTTTAAAGATTTTTAACCTACTTAAAAAAGCCTGCCTGGTAGGTATTTTTTTTTGTTAAAAGTCAATTTACTACTGGTGTTTTATCCGAAATACACGCGGACGAAGTCGCGGGCAACAGCTATACATGTAATAAAATAGTACGGCATGGCGTAAAAACTACTAAATCGAATTCGCTCAATCTTAGCTAATGCTAATATATTAAAAACAATTTAAAAATACTTTTGCTGTTTCCGAATTTCCACGCGGACGGAGTCGCGGGCACATCTAGATTTTCATAAAAATGTCGCCCCACACTGGGAAATTCTCCTGTATCGTGGGTGCGTTTCAGAAACAAGTAATATCACATACACAAACACCCAGACTGGGGACAAATATCTGCGGATCACACAATTTTTTTTCGAACTCGCAACCCATCGCCCAGCAGTCCAATCGCTTAGCCACTGCGCCAATCGGGTCGTCAAATCTTTTGTAACTCCTTGCATGAATAATACAATATTGTATAGGTGAACTGTTTAGTCGGTCTAGTGTTCTGAAAACGACTGCTGAACGAGAAGTTCTGGGTTAGATTCTCGAGTCAGATAAAGTGTTTGACAGATTAGGTAACGTTTGGAAATAATCAATAGCAGTAAGGAGTCTGGATTTCCGCCCAGTAAATGGCAATAGGCTAGCCAACTATTACATTGGACCTAAACAAAACTGATGAAATAAGGATATTACAAATATTATTAAAATATAAACTATTCTATTCTATACACCAGCCTTCATTATGTTATGCTATTTAATACAATAGTAAGCTCCTCCCCTTAACTCCAAAACACTCAATCCGCGCCTCTTTTACGACTGTTTGCGCACGACTCGGGCGCCCTCATACCAGCCAGCATTCGCCGGCCGTAGCCTCGTGTTCTCTGAATGCGCCAAACTTAATGACTGCACAGTGAAAACACTGCAGGTATGTTAAAAACCATTTGGTTAAAAAAAACATCATCTAAAAGCAGATCTTCGTTCGGACAACGTTATTTAGTAACGTTCCAGGTACTAAATAACGTTATCCGAACAGAAATAACGATATTTTGAGTAACGTTTCAAGTCCCTGTCTAAAATTATTGATGTTGGTTTCAAACGATGACTAAGAACTTGCAAAGCAAATAAATTTGACGTTTTGTAAGAACTATTTTGTAGCCAACCATACTAATCTAAACTAATATTATAAATGTGAGAGTAACTCTGTCTGTTTGTTACGTCTTCAAAAACCGCTAGACGGGTTTTGATGAAATTTGGCATGTAATAAGTTTAAGACCCGAGAAAGGACAAAGTTACCGTTTTTTTAATTTAACCCTGTAATGGGTTTAGGTAAGGGTTAACACGGGCGAAGCTGCAGGCAAATGCTATATATAAGTATACATATAATACTAACCAACAATCTCAATTAACGCGTGCGAAGCCGCGGGCAAAAGTTAGTATTTACATAAATAATATAAAAAGGTAAAATTAGATTTTTTTGTAGGGGATCTCCGGAACATCCAATTTCCAAAATTCTATCACTAATATTTAGAATGGACCTTCAAGGCGGACATAGGTCGTTTTTATCCATATATTTAGAAAGACGCGAAAAAAATTGCCATGAATACAAAATTGCTGGCTGATTGTAGTTCAAAAATAATAATAATAACTATGATATCTATTACGGACTAATACTAATAGCGCAGTGGCTTTTTGAATGAACTGCTAGAATTGTCTAATCCGCACTCTTTCTCCAATGTCTAGGCGTTTGTGCGACATTTTATTTTTGGGAAAAATTTGGAGTACGGTGACATTTTATTTAAAAAAAAATGTAAAACTCGCTTTTGCTGACTTCGTTAGCATGCAAAAATTTTACAGAAACTTTTTCGGAATAAAAAGTAGGCGATGCTTTTCCCTAGGGATTGAACTATCTGTATACCTATCACACTTTATAAATATCACAGTCGTGATTATACAGACGAAGGTTTTCACACTTACAATATAATAATTATAATAAGGATAACAACAGCAAATAAAAAATACACTTCGAAGACAACCCACTTCAATACTTTTTTAGACATCACTGCCTTATTAGAAATTGTTATTGTCGAGTAAATCGAACCCGCAACCCTCATCACAGAAGTCCAATCGCTTAGCTACTGCGCCAATCGGGATATCAGAAATTTAATAAATGACTTTTTATCTTTTAATATGGCTGGAGCACACGCATACAAGTATCTTTCTTAAACTCCAATGTTATATTCCAATGCGTGTATGAGGAATGTGATGCGAGTGAATGAGGCGAAAGAAGTATGTATGTCAGACTTAGTTTGGCTGGGCATTATCCGCACTTAGCCGCTTGAATGGGCCATCGTGCGTGATGGGTTTCCTTCTTCTACTCTAGCCATCCCAGCTCGTCCCAGAAAGCGAGCAGCCTTTTCAGGTTGCTGCAAGCTTCCGGTAGCGATGCTGGACGCTGGAGAATGCGTATGTCAGACTTGTAGCAAATAGAAATCCGTGGTATCTGCCTACCCATCGTGGAAATAGGCGTGACTTTATGTCATCATCATCAGCCAAAAGACGTCCACTGTTGAACATAGGCCTCCCCGTTTAAGCGGGGGGGGGGGGAAGGGGTAGTCAATTCTAGGCCGGATACCACACGGCACGACTTTATGTATGTATGTTATATCTCAATTTAAAAATAAGCATAGACACTGTAAGATCTAAATACTTTTTAAACGTTTCCTTTTCGTAGTCTTCCTCTTAACTCGACCCACTTAGCTCGCGTTCTTCACGACTGTTTGCCCACAAGCCCTTTCACACACACCCTTCTGAAGTAAAACCTTCACAATTCACTATTTGTATGTCGTCCATCCTTTTCCCATTCATTTTTGATAGCTTTGACAATAGCAGGCACTTGGATTTATCAAGAACGTTCTACCTACATCGGCTATTTTAAAGATTTCGTTCGGTTATCGTAGGTATATATAGCTAGTCTAAACATTTTAAAATACATCAGATTTGAAGAACACTTTTGAAGGTTCGCTTTGAACTGTTTAGATAAAAAATACTAACCATTCGTTAGACCTTAACAAAAAATATTAATTGCACATACATTTTATATCGTAAAGGTATTAAATTGTATAATATTGCGTGTGCCTTTGCTACTGACGCCTAACCCAAAGAAACTGTGTATTTACGGTTCGCGATTGAAACCGAACTTAACATTGTGTTTATGTTTATATTTAAAATACAATATTTTTGCATTTATTTAACCTAGCATATAAATGTAATGTATCATTCCAGTTTTAGTATCAAACAGCTATTCAAATAGGACAAACCTTAGGAGGGGTTATATATGTATATCGTTAACAAAACACGTACGTCGCGAGACATGCAGTACAGTTGTACTGCTAACTGAAGGCAGGTACTATCAGCTTGCGTTGTAGGTTATTTTCCGCTCTGAAAGCGAGACACCGCTATGTGCAGTATAGTGCGGTGTCTCACTCTTACAGCAGAAAGTGACGTGCAATGCAAGTTCATAGTAATCCCGCTGGTCAATTTCACGGTCTCCAGCTTCCAAACTCGACAGTCTACCATTTGACTTAACATTAAATTTAAAAGGATCTTCCATTTTGTTTGCTCTGAGATTGATAACAAAACGTTGGTAAATAACGCTTACCGATAATTACTAGGACTTTTTGTGGGTAAAGGTATGATTATGAGCGTAAATGAAAAAGGTTTGTAAGTTTTCTTGGTTAGTTAGTTTTAGAAAAAAAAACTCTGAAAAATCCTGTATTATCCACTTCAGGGGTAAGTATTTATTAAGAATTTGATGAACCCGCAATCCTTAGAGCCAGATCCAACAACTTAGGTACTGACTTTTGGTGCCATTTTAGCATGTTGCCCATGCTAAGCTTGAATCTAAATTGATAAAGGAAATTTGAAAAATGATGGACACGAGCGGGATTCGAACCCGCGACCTTCGCCGATCCGTGGCGCTGCTCTAACCAACTGAGCCACCGTGTCGCTGCTCGCATCCATCGAATTTCAAGTTCCTCTTCTGCTTCTTCTTTTTATCGTATGGTTGATCAACAACATAGTGTCAGAGTTTAAACCGCCTGTAGGCCTCAGACATGGCTTTATACACCGTTGAAAAATCTGTCAGGTATGCCGGTTTCCTCACGATGTTTTCCCTTATATTTTTTAGCAACTGATAACTAATTTATAATACGCACATGAATTCAAAAAGACATTGGTGCGTGCCGGGGTTTGTACTTGCGACCTTTGACTTGGCAGTCCTACGGTCATACCACTCGGCTATCAGTACTTAGCTACTGCGCCAATCATAATCATCGTCATCAAAAATCTCAGTAACAAGCTTTATTGTCAGACCGATTGGATTTTTTTTATGACGTCAATTATGTAAACAAGGAATACAAGCACGACTGGTGCACAAAGACATCTGTGCCGCAATTCTATATTCTCCATTCAAACGAAATTGCGACAATAATTTCAGTTCAAACAAAATGGAGAAACGTGGAGCAATTTCAACGAGTCCAAATGTTATCTTGAAACAACTGAGTACACAGAAGTTTGGAACATTTCTTGTTGTTACTTTTGTCTCACGTGTTTATTGTTCTTGGTTTTGTTATGGTATATTTAATATGTAATAAACATTTCTAATGTTTAGGACGAGATAGGCGTAGTAATGATAAAGATAAACATGTTTTCATTGTTATCAAATGAATAAATTATAAAAAATAATTTTTAAACGTCATTTATTTATTTTATTTTTCGGGATAACAAGTTAGCCTATGTGTTGCCCAGGGCGTCAGCTACGTCCATACCAAATTTTACCAAAATCAGTCCAGCCGTTTGAGCTTGAAGAGGTAACAAACATACAGACATACTCACAAATCCCCTTTATAACATTATTATGATACCACAGACAATTAATATACCCTCTTTTACCCAAAGATCATAAACAAAAGCTTAAGTGAAGCTCAAACTCACAATACCCTCCGCAGAAAAAAAGAAAAGCTGTTTTTCTAAAGCCAACGAGGCGTTTATGATGAATGACTGCTGCCTAAGCTATATTCTCAACCTTATGGCCATGAATTAAGGTTTAAAATACCTTGGTAAGCGACTGTTAATTATGTAGATCGTGTGTTATAAGGAGGCTGAATAGCAATCATCGCGCTATAATTATGTCTTTCCTCGGTGGGCTCATTAGAGTGATGGCGGTATTTTTCGTACAGAGATTAATGATTTTCGTTACGCTAATTATGGATTTCTGACGTTAAAAATGTAATTAAGGAGATGATGTCAGACATATTCTTTTTGTAAAGTTACGTGATCGTAGAAGTGTTTTATCGTGGATGAATTTTATAGACATGGAGACACTTTTTATGCAGTTCCTTAATAAAGTATATTATTAACGTATTAATTATACGTATTTTGTCCCGTCCAGGCATTGAAGCGCCAACACTAGCGCAGCAATCTTATCATAAAGTGACTGCGCCAATTGAGTCTACTAGTTTCTTTTGAAGACGTTTTTGAAACGTGGATATCTTAAAAAAAAATGGACAGTGTAACTTTTTTATTTTATTTAATTACTAGCTGCACCCCGTGGTATTACCTGCTACATTTTTTCGGAATAAAAAGTAGCCTATATGTTAATGCAGGGTGTCAGCTACCTCCATACCAAATTTTATCGAAATCGGTCCAGCCGTTTACCGTTAAGAGGGAACAAACATACAAACACACACTCACAAACTTTTGCATTTATAATATTAGTGTGATTTATTTGCACACATAATTTAGTTAAAACAATATTAGGGTTTAATAAATTTTTACAGAAAAACTGTCATAAAAAACAATCAACCATTGAAATTATAACCTCTAAAAGCAACTTACATCATCAGCCAGAAGGCATCCACTATTGAACATAGGCCTCCCCGTTTAAGCGGGGGGTTGCCATAATCCCCACGCTTGGCAAGCGGCTTGGGGATCGCAGTACTGGTGTTAAAGTTACAGAAGACGCTGCTGCCCATCTTCTGGATTTTCCCTTAGTCGCTTCTTACGACACCCACGGGAGGAAAGGGGGTGGTCAATTCTAGGCCGGATACCACACGGCACAAAAAGCAACTTTACCAAACAGAATTAAGCTCCGGATCCCAGCTAACACTATAATTTATTTCGTATTTTAATGTTATGCATAGTTTACCATCTTTTATCCTTGTTTATTTTCTTCCTAGAAAATGAGTTATGTAAGTATGCAGTGTAGCATATAATTAGCAATACACCGACTGCACAATAACTGAATCGTGTAAAGAAAATGTGTATGCAGTGTAATACATGTGTTATCTTTTGAAATTATCTTTTGGTAATTTTTTTTTTGGGTAAGTTTTTTATTTTTAAATTCTTATGACACTGGTTTTGGTATGCCTGTGTATGTTATAACATCACGCCTGTATTCCCCGAAGGTTAGGCTGTGGTGTAGTACATCTACATGTCGCCAGTTATGTTATAGGTCCCAATGTAAGGCGAGCCTATTTATTGGGAACACCGCACATATCCCAACTCCGTGCTGCTACTGAGAATTTTCTGACAAACTCAATAACACTGCCCAAGCCGGGAATCGAACCTAGGAGCTCAAACTTAGCAGTCACGACTTGAACGTCGAAGCAGCTTAGAGCTACATTGATTTATTTATTTTATTGTATTATTTAGTTCTTAATAAAATAACATAAGTAAAAAGCAATTATTAAATAAAACCTCTTGCTCAAAATAAATATGATGTTACCCTTCAAAGAATAAGCAGAAATACTTTAACGTGTTATAAACTTAAACTAAGCTACGATGTTGCTACGGCGTAGCATAAATTGCTACGCTGCTACACACAACTACGATTGCTACGAAACCTCAAATCTCAGTCAATATTACAAGGTTTTATTGTTACTAGTTTGGGCCTTTGTCCAGCAGTGAACTGCAACGGGCTGATGATGATGATGATGATAATTGTTACTACTTTGAATTACATAAAGATTAAATATTTGTCTTACTACTTAACATGCAGTTAAGTAGTAAGAAAAATATTTAATGTTGTTTCTTTTACAAATAGAAATCACAAAGAAAAGGTAAAAATATGTGGTAATTACCTTTAAGTTCCAAAATATATACATTAACCATATATTTGTATTTTCCGCCAAGAAAACAACTCGTTATAGTTAATGAACCCAGTTTGAGTCCGATAAAGATCGCCTTTTTATGAGGAATTAATTATGAGTGATACGGATGATTAAATATTTGGAAGTATATAACTTCTTGATGAGATAAGAAAGACCTCTGCGAACCCCTGATGTAATTACTAGCGTGCTATACATACGTCATTCAATTCACATTAGGAGCATATACATAACTATGTATAGTGAAGTGTGAGTCCTTATGACGTCATAAAGAGCGTAATATACAGTACAGGAATACGGTCCTCGTATTGTTATCTTTACGACTATTTTCCGCTTTAGGACAAGCGGAGCTCTGAGTGTCTAATGTAATTTGCAGGTATATTGGATATGCGATGCAGAAACTTGTAGAATATAACATGCCTATATTCCGCAAAGGGGTTGGCAGAGGTGTATGGTACACCAACATTTCGTCAGTTATGTTATAGGTCCCAATATAATAGGGGGCGAGTCTATTACCATCAACCGGGCACATATCCAGACCGTGCTGCTACTGAGAATTACCTAACGAAAAAACCCAATCACACTTCGCCTGACCCGGGATTCGAACCCAGGACCTCATGCTCAGCAGTCATGCTTAGCGTTTTTATAGATATTAGGCAGGTTGTATAAATAATAATTTCTAAGTCACCCGACTAAACTCCAAAACCTTTTTTAATGTCGGAAAAAGAAATGGAATCCATTAAATTCTTGAAATAAAGACATTTTAGCGAAACAGGAAAGGTATGCGCGAAACGACATTAAAATATTCTTGATAATTTGAGACCTATTTTGCATAGAACGGTAATAAATAAAAGAAAATGTACACATTTGCATTTATGGATTTGCATAAAATTGAAAATAATTACCCGAATAATGTCCCTGTTTTAAATACTTGGTTTATAATTTCTGAAGTACGATGTGGAAATCCGCTTGTGATTTTTATAGTGGTAGGCAGTGGACAGGTATTGTTTTTAACTTTTCATCATCATCATCATCCACAGCCTTCAATATCCTACTGCTGGGTATAAGCCTCCCTTAAACAAAGCCATCCACCGCAGTCCTGTGCCAATCTTATCTAGGTGCGCCCTGCGAACTTTGTAATATCGTCGACCCATCTCGCTGCTGGTCGATCTGGTTGTTAACTGGCATGACAACAGACCAAATATATACTCGTTTTTAATATGAGTAAAAATGGATTTTGAAGTCTTATATGTCAAGTCTAAAATGTAATAATGTCTGGTAAAACATTTTATTGACGAATAATTTGGTAACATATATTTGCTTCTTACAATATACCATCATAAATCAATCATAAATATCAGCAGCATCCTCGACACATCTTAGGTTGGATTATGATCCAAGAATCTACAGTGGAAGATCGTTTTCTTAAAATTAAAAGCTTTGTTCTTGTTGGTGGAGAAAACGCCACTGTTCTCTACTTTCAGCATTCTATTTGACAGCTTGGTACGTCTCAACTCATAAGTTTTCGGTTAATACAGTAATAGAAAATATGTTTTTTTTTAACGGAACACACGACTATGTCATGCAGGCCAAGGAGGCAAAGGTTTTTATTAAGGCTTTAATTTACCAAAAAGCAAAACCTGGTTAAAAAACCATAAACTACCCTCCCAAAAATGGTTAACATACAAATAAAACAATTCAGAATTATATAATTTAAATAACACGCTTCTCTAATTATCAAACTTTGTTGGGACTCCAAAATTAACATATTACACCCTAGGGGTCAGTTTCCTTTGTCCCCCTAACAAATGGGTCCACAGATTATATCAAAGGCCCGCTTAAACTATTAAATTAATGCATGGATCTTTTTGTATAACTTTGAAATGTCCAAGTGTCTCGCACAGTTGGGTAACTTAGTATAAAAAGTATTTAAAGCTACCACCAAGTGACGTAATCGTCCAAAAATATCGTTTTATCTCTAAAATATAATTATAACTAGCTGCGACCCGCGGTGTTACCCGCTACCTTTTTTGTAGGAATGAAACGCCTACGTATTAATTCAGGGTGTCAGCTACCTTCATACCAAATTATAGCAAAATCGGACCACCCATTTCAGCTTGAAGAGGTAACAAACATAATATAAACACAGAAACACACTCACAAACTTTCGCCTATATTAGTGCCTTAGCCAGTACCTTAGCCACTGTACCACTCTGGTCGTCAACTTGAGACATATCATTGCATAACGAGCTATCTATCTTCTTACCGTGTGATTGATGGAAAACCTGGTTTAAACCGCCTGTAGGCCACTGACATGGCTTTAAACACCGTTGAAAAATCACGAGCTGCCTATGACACGGGCGGTCTTTACACAATGGTCACCTATCTAAAGAAGACCACCCATATTAGCTTACTTCTTTTAAAGCTAATTTAACACTGGCAAATTAAGAGTGACTACGTTCGGCTCTTGATTATGAAAACCACCGCAATCTACATTTTTGTTTTTAAATTAACCTAAATTTCCGCCCCAACGCAGTCATAACAACTTATTTCTATGGCTGTTTCGCACTGCGTACTATTCAATTATACTGTAATACAAACATTATTGCAGCCATTTCTGCTAACGGTGCTTATAAAGACCAACAGGAGGAAAACGGAGCTTATTTAACAAACCGTTAGGCCTGTTTGTTGAATAAAATGTAATGGCATATTTTATTATTTCCTGCTTATAAGATGGTGTTTGTTTTGAAGAGGTTGTTACATTTTTACTGGCTTTGTAATGTAGTACTTGTAAAATAACTTTTCTTTTAAACGTCCACGTTTTTTCTCACTGGATTTTACTGCTGTATTACCATAATAACCAGACTTGAGAAGAAAAATATATGCAGTACAAACATATTTTGTTCTGAGCGAGGATCGAACTTCAAACCCTAATTAACAATAGCTACTGCGTCAATCAGGTTTTGTATGTAAACGCAAACTAATTCAATTATATAGACACCAAGTTTGTCGACTTAGTAACGATCCTTTGGTTTTTATGCGGCACAGAAATATTTAGGGTTATTTCTTAAATTTTATAAAAGTAACAAATAAATTGTGATACGACATAGGTTCGCAAAAAGTTTACTATTTCAAAAGCACATAAACATTCGATTGGTCATAGCAGCGAAATTTTCCCACCTGTACTGGACTGGACACTTGGACTGACTAAAACAGAATATATTATAATTAAGCCGGCCTTCCAGCGGACTGTCTCGTTAGTCGAGTGGTCGCTAAGCGCGGCTGCTGAGCATGAGGTCCTGGGTTCAAAACCGGGTCGGGTGTTACTAGTTTTTTCCACTCCCTCACAAACACACACCCACACACAGACATACACAAACACGAAACCCTACACACAACACATCACAACACACCCTACCATACATTCACATATACTGAGGCGTTGTTTTAGTTTTTAGTTTAAATGTTTTTGTTAATAAGCTCTTATTTTTTGTTAACTACCTACAAATGTTCTCCTTATATCATCATCATCATCAGACGGAAAAGTCCACTGCTGGACAAAGGCCTCCCCCTTAGTAGGGAGGGGTTGCAATAATCCCCACGCTTGGCAAGCGGCTTGGGGATCGCAGTACTGGTGGTCAAGTTACAGAAGACGCTGCTGCCCATCTTCTGGATTTATTTTTCCCTTAGTCGCCTCTTACGACACCCACGGGAGGAAAGGGGGTGGTCAATTCTAGGCCGGATACCAATTCTCCTTATATAATATTTTAAAATTACTCCTTATATCTTAAGTTCTAACATTCTCATCATATAACACTAATAAAACTGTTCTTTTTGCTTCCGTGGGTGGGGACCTGGTGATTTGTATTACAGGCATTTTACATGCCTACCTCAGACACCAGCTTCTCACATATTCTAACCTATGCACATACCTGTATTTAAATAGATATAAGTATCATTGTAATTATGTAAGGTTGGTTCTTGTGAGGAGAAATAAATAAACATTATTATATTATTATTATTATATTAGGTAATTCCGATTTGTGCCCGTTTAAAGACAATAGGCTCCTCCCCTATTACATTTGGACCTACAATTTTACTGGCGAAATGTGGTTGTACTATATTTGCATCTCTGCCTACCCCTTAGGGGAATAAAGGAGTGTTGGTTTCTGTGTGTGTTGTTGTGTTTATTTAATTTCGTTACATTTTAAATGTTTGAAGATTTTTTTGCGTGAAATAAAAAAGTATGGACGTAAATTCACGACTTTACGAGTTCATAACTTGCGCAACGTTCACCTGAATAAAAATGCAATCAAGGAGATTCATTGCATTTTTAACAGTTGTCTAACAATACCAAACACGATGGGGAGCCTGTAATAAAATCCCATCATTCATTATGTATGTATTTTCAGAATTTACATAGTAGTTTATATGTATTACATACCAGTATATTATAATTAGGTTTTTTCCTGTATTGTAGGAACATTTTCATGCAAATATGGTCACAAAATCTACGTATTTACATAACATATTTATTGTCTCATAATGACGATAACATCCCAGCCGATTTCAGCCACGGTGAGTCTTTCAGTTCTAGGATCGGCGGCGTTCATGTGATCGTATATGGCTTGTGTATCTTCTTACTTATTGTCACATACAGAGAGTGATAAGTAAAATCATAATTTTAGTCAACATTTAGCCCTATGCAAAGACTTAATCCATCCCAAAATCCTGGTTTAGTCTACGCAACTTGCATACTTCTATCTTGACGGGACAAGATATAGCTACAATGAGAACAGCTCAAGTTGTAGTAAAAGATTATTATTAGTTGATATTTAGGACGCCAGCTGGTAGCAAGGCAGACTGCCTAGGATGCGATGTAAGATTAATTTCATTTAGTCATTGGAGAAGGCCCTTTTAGACGACAAAGCGATCATAATCATCAGCCTATTTCCGTCCACTGCTGGACACAGGCCTCTCCTATGGCACGCCACTGAGCTCGATCTTCGGCCCTCCACTTCCAACCGCAATCATCACATTCAAATAAAACATTTCAATACCGCATTCATTACCTTCACTGTTTATTCTACGTTGGCGTCGCCAATTTCGGAATAATCTAGTTTATTCTAGTCCAAACTGGTTCGCCTAAATTGCGTTACGATCAATTAGTTCGGACCGAGCTTAATCAAGTTTTTTCTGACATGAAAACGCCAACTTTTTCACCAAAAATATATTTATTTAGAATAGCTAAAATGTTTTTATTGACGCTGTGGGACAAATTGAGTAAATTGAAACATGTTATTGAATTTTTTGGTGCCTGTATATTACGCATGTTTTTCCCAAAGGAGTAGGCAGAATTGGTGAACTCCAATCTTCATTTAAGTCATCAAAATCATGAGCACAGTTTCATACTAATGTAATTTTGAACCGAATTAAAAAAGAGGATTTTTTGTCTAATGTGTGTTCAACGATTTCACTGTTAATTTTCGAGCGATTTTTTTAACATAAATGTGTATTAGACTTTTGGTGCCATTTTAGCATGCTGCCCATGCTAAGCTTGAATCTAAATTGATTTTAAAGGAAATTTGAAAAATGATGGACACGAGCGACACGATGGCTCAGTTGGTTAGAGCAGCGCCACGGTACGGTGAAGGTCGCAGGTCTAAGTCTAGCTCGTGTCCATCATTTTTCAAATTTCCTTTATCAATTTAGATAAATCTATAAGTTGCCACAAGTAACTGAGGAACTAACCCATAGTTTTTAACAGTGAAATATCTTTGGGAATCACAGGCGAGATAATATTGTAAGATTATGTTTTATGTGCTTACATACTTTGTATGCCGCGTAGTATCCTGCCTAGAATTTACCACCCCCTCTCCCCCCGTGGGTGTCGTAAGAGGCGACTAAGGGAAAATCTAAAAGATGGGCAGCAGCGCCTTCTATAACTTGACCACCAATACTGCATTACATACTCTTAGCGCAAAAAACTATAAATTATAATTATATCAATGATAGACTAACACACAATAATATAGAGAGTTCAATCAATCTTCTATTTGTTATCAACCGTGTAAATACGGAGTGGTTTTAAAGCCCTATCGATCAATCAATCGGTCAAAAGCACCACTCTATATTAAACGATAGATAGATGGAATTAACATTATTATACACAAGCATAATTGTTTCGTAACATATTACTATTTAATTAAGAGAATCTAATTATATTTGATGGATCTACATAATTATAATTAGTCTTAATTTTATATTTCTTTCCATTTGAATACATGGGAGTTTTAGGTAAAAAACTGAATAAATGGGTTCATTTCATTTTACCTACCAAAATAAATAAAAAATTATTAACCCGAATTGACCAACTACGGAACATTTTAAAAATATCAAAATCGAAATAAATTTTACCGAAATAAAAACGTGTCATTTTTTTTTCAATACTGCTAGTATAGTATATCTTTTGAAACAATTATTTGATGACAAAAATACTAACCTTAGCAATGACATCTTCGATTCAATAAAAAAGTAACAAATCGGATTAGGACCACTAGACAGACTCGTCCACCAATTTGGGCTGATGATGACGTGTTCGTGACGTCACCGTAATGACGTCAGAGGCCCTGACACGCCGCGCCCAGCCGTCGAGTGCTAGCGTGACTAGAATTGAGGCGGTTATTGCTTATAATTTGTAGTTTGATTCAACTCCAGATATTACTTGGATTTTGTTATCGCACTGTGTTTAACTGAGAAACCTACCCCTTATGTACAGGATATGATATGGCAGCATGAAACTTTTATTCTTTAAAATAGCACGCCTTTATTCTCTAATAGAATAGGTAAAGATGTTAAGTACACCCACAGGTTGCCAGTTTGTAGGTACAGTCAGCATCATAAGTAGCTGAACATTTAATTTTATAAACATACCATTAATTGAAGAACAACTAATTACACACTAAAAAGTCTTAAATATTTCAAGATCATACATTGGACGCTCCTATAATTTGAAACAAAAACTTGAATTGGTTTTTGTTTCTTTCCATTATTTGACATAAGGTTTCGTAATATGTTAATCTACTTATGATGCTGACCGTACCATGTTATAGTTGGCAAGCCTATCGCCATTAATTGGGAAAAACCAGACTCCGTGTTGCTACTGTGAATTACCCAATGAAGTTGCGGGTTTCGGGTTCGATTCCCGCACGGGGCAAAATTTTGTGTGACCCACATTTGATTGTCCCAAGTCTGGGTGTTTGTGTATGTGATATTTCATGTTTGTAAAACGCACCCGCGATACAGGAGAAATTCTTAGTGTGGGGCGACGTTTTTTTTTCTAGCGACAGTCCAATTACTGAGCCACTGCGCCAATCGGGTCATCTAACTATAGTTAGACCTTTGACCCCTTCGAGGAAACATGCGTGATGTTATGATAAGTTTGGATTTATTATATGAAACTTTGTATGCCTGTATGAAGTAAACTATTTACTCGTTAGAGGTTTATTAAATCACATATAACGACCCGAGGAAAGCGTTATAGTGACCTTAATTTTGATTAAATTGAAATAGGGTTGACCGTAATATAGAATATTTACGTATTTACGTATTTTCGGGATAAAAAGCCCAAGTGTTAATCCAGGGTGTCAGCTACCTCCATACAAAATTTTAGCAAAATCGGTCCAGCCGTTTGAGCGTGAAGAGGTAACAAACATACAAACACACTCACAAACTTTTGCCTTTATAATTTTAGTGTGATTATAGTGTGAAGTGTGATAAAACAGACATGCTAACATGAATTAAAACATGTTAAGACAAATCGCCAATAAACACTACTATCATTAACAATAATTAATTACGTAGTAGACACGCAGTCAGTGTGAATAATTACCGGTAATTATTGATAATAACCGGCGTAATTACAGGTATGTAACATAGTAATGAACGTTATAGCACTGATAGCCGAGTGGTATGACCGTTGGACTGCCAAGACAAAGGTCGCAAGATCAAATCCCGGCACGCACCAATGTCTTTTCGAATTCATGTGCGTATTATAAATTAGTTATCAGTTGCTAAAAACGGTGAAGGAAAACATCGTGAGGAAACCGGCACACCTGAGAGATTTTTCAACGGTGTGTAAAGCCATGTCAGAGGCCTACAGGCGGTTTACACTCTGACACCAGGTTGTTCATCAACCATACGATAAGAAGAAGAAGAAGAACGTTATTTAGTTGATGTTGTTGATTAGTTTAGCATCAGCCGGGTATAGTATTAACTTAATTATCAGGTAGTACCGGTAAATTCGGTTAGGTTAAAATCGTCGTTATTTGATGACTCTATTGTCGCAGTGGTTAAGAATACTGAGTACCGCGTTATGGGTAGCAGGTTTGATCCACCATAGGACATTTTTTTATGTGAATATAGATAAATAATATATATGTCTGAATGTTAGTGCATGCGATATTTTATGTCTTCCGTGAACAGTATTTTTTTTTTTTTTTTTTTAAAAAACGTCGCCCCACTCTAGGAATTTCTCCTGTGTCGTGGGTGCGTTTCACAAACATAAAATATCACATACACAAACACCCAGACTCGGGACAAACGTCTGAACCCACAACCCTTAGCGCAGCAGTCCAATCGCTTAGCCACTGCGCCAATCAGGTCGTCAGTATAAGTATTTATTGCGAATTTGTCTATGAAATCTTTAGAGTAGCGCTAAGTGTATTTTTAAAGTCCCTGTATCCTGCTCCACCCTATTGAATTTATACTATTACAATAACTTAATATGCATAACATCTAAGATTGTTTATTGACGACCTGATTGGCGCAGTGGCTAAGCGATTAAACTGCTGCGCTAAGGGTTGCGGGTTTGATTCCCGCACGGGGCAAAAATTTGTGCGATCCACATTTGATTGTCCCAAGTCTGGGTGTTTGTGTATGTAATATTTCGTGTTTGTGAAACGTACCCACGATACAGGAGAAATTCCTAGTGTGGGGCGACGTTTTTTTTTAATGAAAAATTTAATGAAAATTTAAATTTAAATTTATTGAAATATGATGAGAAAATAAAGCTTATTATTATACAGATTTTGATTGACGACCCAATTGGCGCAGTGGCTAAGCGATTGGTCTGCTGCGGTAAGGGTTGCGGGTTCGATTCCCGCACGGGACAAAAGTCTGTGCGATTCGCAGATGTTCGTCCCGAGTCTGGGTGTTTATGTATGTGATATTTCATGTTTGTGAAACGCACCTACGATATAGGAGAAATTCATAGTGTGGGGCGACTTTTTTTTTTTAAATATCCTAACCATTGCAGTATAATTACCCACATGTTCTAATATTGCAATTGCCTTATGAATAAGTTATTTAAACCAATTATTCATTTATTTTTATTAATATTACCACAACATAACACCATTACTGTACATATATCACTACCAAAGCTATGTGAATCTAAATATTATACCCTTAAGATTCAGGATACTGACTATATACAACAGAAGCGTATTAAATGGACTTTCTATTCGTCTAAATTGTTACTGTTAGTGCTACCAACATTATCATAATAGTAAAACTTCACACTAGTTTTGTCACGTTGTCTGCCTGAAATATGTTGACATGCTCAGATGCGTACACATACTTACATTGATTCAAAAACTTTCACATTTTCCCTGTCCAAAGTTTTTGGGATACGAAATGTTTTCCTCAACTTTGTCCGACATACGAGCGACCAAAAGGAAGAAGCCCAACCCGCTGGACTGACCGGATCCGCACCGCACTTGGAACGACCACCCACGAAGCTTACACTCGTCGACAGACAGACATAACTGGCGTCGCATCACTCACATTAAATTGCACCCAGACTTTGACCACGACCCTCAGTAATGAGGAAACCGTCGCAAAGAGGGTGTCCGACATAAATATTATTATTGTGATAAGTTTTTTTTTTTTTTTTTTTTTTTTTTTTTTTTTTTTTTTTTTTTTTTTTTTTTTTTCGGTGGGAAAATCATCTAATGACATCCCCCGCTCTTGGGCGGAGCGGGAGATAGTGTCAGACTTTTACTGACTAAAAACCCACTCCTGTTCCTTCGTTGCCTTTCGTACCAGGGCCGAGTCTTCCTTTCGGAATCAGACCCTTGGCCCCAGTAGGCTTCGACCCTGATGGGCCCCTACAGTTGCTGACATCTCCTTGAGGCGCGCGTGAAACAGTACGCGCCGTCGACGACTTGGGCTCGGTCCGGATGGTTACCGGACGGTCGGACGGCGAGCCACCCATTGCTCACCGACCGCAAGCCCGCGCCTACGGTGGCCGGAAATCGGGATCAGAATCCCGGCGGCGGTTGGGGCGTGAGGATCGTTCCCTCACGCGATCGGCCGCCTCCTTTGCTAGCATTACTGCTTCGCAGAAGGAGGCGACCGCCTGCCACTCCTCCTCGCTCCGGACCATGGCCTGTACCAAGGCCCGGCGCGAGAGATTACCGCCGCCGATCGCCCCCACGAGGACACGGCGATGCTCTTCCCAAGCGGGGCACACCTCCAACGTGTGCTCCACCGTGTCCTCCGGGCTGTCCACGCAATGGTGACACCCGGGCGTTTCTTCCGCACGGATCCGGTGCAGGAACCTCCCGAACTTACCATGTCCGGTGAGGACCTGCGTCATGCGGAAGGTAAGGACGCCGTGTTGCCTTTCCAGCCACTCCTCAAAGAGGGGACTTACCGATTATTGTGATAAGTATGATACAATATCCTAATGTTATCATGCGAGGTATAATTTGGAAACTGAACATGAGATCCTGGGTTCGAATCCCAGGTCAAGCAAAGTGTTACTGGGTTTTTCCATAAGGCAATTTTCAGTAAAACATATTATCTATATAAAAGACATTCCAGGAAACTGAAAAAATGTATTTATATTTAGAAATGGAGTCACTCCGAATACTATAACACTGTTCAGCAAAATATGGGTGTGCTTTATACTCCTAATAAAGTCCCAGGATTATATAGGTTCATACATACCACATAAGTATATTCTGAGTATAGTTACAACCCGCAGTAAACACGGAGAAACCCGACAGGATCGTATCAGTTCCGGCATTACAGTAATTACATACTCGTAAGGTCGGTACCTTCGCCGCTATGTTTCACCTAATTGACTTATACGGTACTGTTAGCTGGTGTACTTTATGGTAACAGCTCCTTTACACGATTACTTTATAACAGTTCCAAAGGAACAGATACAGAATTTCGTTGATTGGTGTTGATTTTAAAGCTTGCGTTTAATAATTAGTATTTAATAGTATTGATGAAATATTTTGTGATTAGTCCACCACCCCAGGATAGATTTAAAACATCCCCATGAAAGCAAATATCCTATCCGGTGTGGCGCCAAAGAACTGGCAATGTCTTGCCACGTATTACTTGAAGCTTAACCTTTTTGGGACAACAGGCATAGTTACATATTACTAGACATTTACTTCAGTAGTAAAGGTGATAATAGTATATTTGCCTAAGGCGTTAAGTCTGCCTCTGTACAAGTCATGTGTATCAAGTATAAATAAATAAGCAATACCCTTAATAGCTGCAAGAATAACTAACTGAGAAACATCTTAATGAAGTAACGGTAAACTAGTTCCATTAGTTCCGCGATATTGGAACTAGTATTTCGCAGCACTATTCAGTTGGTGGCAATGTGGCTTTGTAACCTCAGGTTCTTTGTAGACGTGAATTTATGTAACAGGAAACTGTTATAAAGATACCAGAGGAATGGGATTAAGTAATTTGTACTAACTAATTAGGAAAATAGACTTCAGAGTGTTTTGAGGCTTATGAAGCTTTCAAGATGTTAGTAAGTTTTTGGCATTCACTCTTTCAAATGTTATTAATGTATTTGTTTAAATGTACATGGCATAAGATAGTACCTACAAACCACAAGTGTTGCGAAAGTTTGTCAGTTAGCGCACAGCGGCACAGCGGACCTCTATTACACTGATAACTTCGGTTTCGTGTTATTACATAATAGATTACATCTTGGTTTTAAATAAGTAATATATTCTGTATTAGATTAATTTATTTCTACGTACATAATAGATTATATATATATATTCCACAAATAATCCCTGAACACCATGAGAAAGTAAGCATATTCTTGCAATATAATTATACAGCAACAAGATACCAAACAAATCGATCAAGTCCATGGAACTTGCTCTTTTCAACTAGAAAATAGAAGAATACTTTCAAACGACTGAACTGATTAATTTCGATCATAACTAAGAAAGAACACTTGATAAAGTTACCTATCAAACAGAAGAACTAAATCACTATCGGTTCATCTGTTTAGGAGCGTCGAAGCCACAGATACACACATTAATTAAACTAAAATTATAACAACATCCCTATTTTTGCGTACAGATAAAAAACGCCTATCAAAAGTCAATAATTAAAAAATACGATTTACTCGCCAATATTCTTAAACAAAGCGCGCGTACGATGCAAGCTCTTAATAATGTAAAGGTGTGTGTACACTGTACAATTGCTCGCGTGCGCAGACAACTAACGAGATAATTAGACGTCGCCGTCGGCCGCACGCGACTCGTAATTTTAAATCGTGTGTGCTCGCCTTTATTGTCTTACATATTAGCGTGTGTGATGTCAGAAAATACTAGGGAATTATAGAAATTTTACTTAGCTATCGCAAAAGAATAATTGATGCAATTTGTTTGTTTTTTTCTTAGTGATTAAGTAATTTCCTTGTGTTAGTTTTATATTGTACTTGCTAATCTGGCGAACGCCGTACCGCGTTCTTACAATTTAAACCTTGGATGTCCACAAATATTTCATAGCCAAAATTTGCCAAATCGGTCGGATTTATATAGAAGGAGAATTAGAACTAGAGTGCCTTGAGGTATAGATTGAGGAATCTTTCAGTTGTTTATTCAGGCTTAATGTCACCGGCACCGCGCGAGCGCCGCGGCCATCCCCACTGACCACTCTACCACTCGGCTCTCAGACGCGCTTCGCTACGGGCACTCTCTTTTTATACGGTCGCGTTAAGTTTGTAGCTAACAGAATACAACCTATATACAGTCCACTGCCTTTGATTTATTATATCCCGACTGAGCCTAATCATTGGTATAAAAAGAGAGTGGCCGTAGCAAAGCGCGTCTGAGAGCCGAGTGGTCGAGTGGTCAGTGGGGATGGCCGCGGCGCTCGCGCGGTGCCGGTTTGGTCCCCGCGACCCCTCGCGTTCCCCGCGGTTGTCCGGCGCGTATATGATGCGCCGACAGGGTGGTCAATTCCAGGCCGGATACCACACAGCAATATTGATGTAACATCTTAATCCAGATATTCGGTTCTAAGCCAATCTATTGCGATATATTTGTTGGGACGACGCCTGTTTGTCGTATCACCAAGTTTTAGGGTTTGTCCTTCGCGTGACGTCATTTATTAGTCATGTCGAAGATAGAAAACTGCTAGAAGGGTCTCCAGTACATTGATTTATTGTAGTGGCGCGAATGAGTAATAATTGTGCCCGATTAATGTCAAAAAGCTTGTCTTCTATGGCATTTTCAAAACTTGCAAATTCAAAACTATTATTTTGACATTATATAAAAAGCTAGTTACAATTAAAAACAATATACACAAATATAAACATTTATATTTGTGTATATCCCCATCGATGTCAACTGGGAACGGGCCCAAAAGACTGGCAGCATTGCCAGGTTGAATGGTAATGCCGATTCTTTGGCCAAAATATGCACCAGCTAATACTTGCTTTTAATTTAAGCTTAACTGCCCCCCTAGACAAGTGGTAAAACGCTTGATGAATAAAAATCAAATACAATGTAAAACATATAGGTTTGACAAAAGTCATCGATAACTTAGTCGAGACATTATGTCATCCCCGTACATTTATCATTCTATTCCATTTCTATTCGTCAAGCGTCATCATCATCATCAACAGCCGATAGATGTCCACTGTTGAACAAAGGCCTCCCCCTTTTAGAAGGGGGGGGTTGCCATAATCCCCTCGCTTGGCAAGCGGCTTGGGGATCGCAGTGTTAGTGAACAAGTTACAGAAGACGCTGCTGCCCATCTTCTGGATTTTCCCTTAGTGGCCTCTTACGACACCCACGGGAGGAAAGGGGGTGGTCAATTCTAGGCCGGATACCACACGGCGGTCGTCAAGCGTGCTTGCCACTTATCTATGGGAGCTGTCGATAATGCAAGCTGAAAGTAAAGTTCAACTTAACCTTTCAAGTCTTATTATTCTTCAAAAACAACCGTATATTCAAAGGTCTATGGACTTCGATTCGGAATACATTTAAAAAGCATAAATCTGCTCGTAATTTGATCTGAAAAAAATATTTAAAGAACATTGAATCAACTAAAAAAATACAGTATCCTCGCGTTCACAAGAATTGTGGAACAAAATTACGAGAACATACTAAAGTAAATTTGGCATAAAGTTGAATCTTTTGCGCTCCAAAAATTTTCCAGAGAGATATACAAATAAATTAAATTCGTACGCCCGCCATATTTCTTCGGGTATAATTGTATTTAATTTCACGTAAGTACTTCCTACTCCCATCGGCTTGTTCGGTCGTTTCCAGTTGAGGTGTTTCCCTAATTCCTGGCTCCAATGAACTTGTCTAAAGGGTGATGACGTCATAATTCTCTTTCATGTGTTTTGTCTTGGGTTTTGGCGTCTCTTTCACGCTGTAGTGAGGTAATCTCTTAAATTGCGTTGGAGGTTGAGTTACGTCAGTTTTGTAATGAAGAAACTAATATTTTTCCAGTTCTCCGATACCTTAGGTACACACCACTTTCTTATTAAAAAGTTAAGTGTGTCAGTCAGTCTTTTATGCGTTTGGGTCGTCTACTTATAACTATTTTTTTTTACTGCTTCTTGAATTCATATTCGTCACTGTATCTAGGAAGTAGGCATCGATTCTTACTCCAGTGCCAAGAAATCGATTGCACCTTTTAATAAATACCGACTACTTTTTATAGGTACAAATAAAATTATCGATTTTTTTTCAAGGTCCATCTAATTATTCTTAGTCGTTAAATACTAATCTAACGAACATCTATGTGGAATGAAGTGAAAAGAACAACCGAGCATCTTAGCTATGCTGCTACTTCAGTGACTAGGACTGCCGTGCTACGGGTTGCGGGTTCTTTCCCGCACGGGACAAAAAATGGTGTGTTCCGCAGATGTTTGTCCTGAGTCTAGGTGTTTTAGTATGTGATATTTCATGTTTGTGAAAGCACCGACAAGATACAAGAGAAATAACTAGAGTGCGATATTGAAAAAAAAGAGCCGCTAGTTCCGACTATTTAGCCTAATCTACAGCCTGTAATAGGTAATAAGCTAGCCTGTTGTTATAATCGAGCACTCTCCAGATTCTTCATCTTTTACGACATGCTGTTTTAGGTGCGACAACAGCAAAATATAATAATAATAATAATAATACCTTGGGACAACTCACACACGGTCATCTGGTCCCAAACTAGGCAGAGCCTGTATTATGGCAACCGGACAACTTATAAACATACTTAAATATTTTTTAAATACATACATAATATAGATAAATTACACCCAGACACAGAACAAATCATTATGCTCATCACACAAAGATTTGTCCTGGGTGGGAATCGAACCCACGACCTCCGGTTTAGCAGTCAGGGCCACTAACCACTAAACCAACAGGCCAGTCAATATAAATATCTTCTTAATCTTAAGTTAATTCAACTAAATAATATACTAATGCGGCATCTTGCTTCCACATTGTAAGCTGTCCTGCTTTAACAGATAATGGTAAGTGGACAGTAAACTTACAGTATTGTAATATCTAGATTAAAATAGTAACTATTATTTTTAATAATAGCCTATAACTGTCCCTCTGCAGGACAAAGGCGTCTTCTCGTTCAGAGAAAGAATGAGCATCGATGACCACGCTAGCTCACTGCAAGTTGGCGACGTCAGATAATTAAATCCTGGTTTCCTCACAATGTTTTCCGTCACCGTTAGTCAGTAGTGTCTTAAAATATCAAAGAATATTAAGGACATTCAAAAGGTCACTGGCCTGGGTTGGAACTTACAACTTTGTGCACACAAATCTAGTATGTCAACCACCAATCCACCACAACAAGTTAACTCTTGTAAGTGAATATCTTAACCCACTTCAGCAAGGCACTACAAGCTTATTATAACAATTATGTATACAACGTCTCTTGAGAAATAAGGTGAGAAGCTTCTGTAATTGATACAGCGGAACCTTATACTTGCAGTCCTTGTAGAGTTGCTGCTGTAAGAGTTAAAAGATAAGTGAATCCAACAAAGTGAGTATAAAACATTATAGTGACTGAAAGAGTAGGTGCTAATACACCAACAACGAACAATTGAATGTACTAATTATCGTTTTCGATTTACTTAATTTTTTTCTTTTTTGTGTAAACTCAAACATATTTTTTTTATTTCAACCCTAATTAAATTGTGTTCGACTCTGTTATTACGCATGATGTGATTTCCTATAAATAAGAAAGCATAGGTTATTGTATATTATGCTATTCGTATAAGTATGCTTGTATTGTGTTTTTCTTGTTGAAAATCCAAATAAATAAATAAATAAACAACAAATTAAGTACAATTACCAGCAAAAATGGTGTCATCTAAAAGTTCAATAAGAACGACTTGTGCTTGTCAAATAATCTTAATAAACCTTTTATAAGCATCCCTGCCTCGTTGGTCTAGTGGTCGCTAAGCGCGACTGCTGAGCAAGAGGTCCTGGGTTCAAATCCCGGGTCGGGCAAAGTGTTACTGAGTTTTCCATTAGGTAATTCTCAGTAGCAGCACGGAGTCTGGATTAGTGCCCGGTTAATGGCAATAGGCTCGCCCCTTATTACATTGGGACTTACAACATAACTGGCGAAATGTGGGTGTTCTATACATATGTACACCTCTGCCTACCCTTTCGGGGAATACAGGCGTGATGTTATGATAAGTGTTATAAACATCCCACAAGTTAAATAAAATGATTTAAAAGGAATAATCTTCATACCGAAGATCACTTATTAAAAACAGAGAACTAATTGAACAAGCATATTTACTGTATTATTAAAAAGATAAGAGAGACTCTCATCAGAGACTGCCTCGTTGGATTACTGGTCGCTAAGTGCGACTACTGAGCATGAGATCCTAGGTTCGAATCCCGGGTCGAGCAAGCCTTTTAGGTAATTCTCAGAAGCAGCAGAGACAGACATCTTCCATTTTTCATCTAGACTAGAGTCTGAATGAAGAGTGGAAGATGCAGGATTTGCCTGGTTGATGGCAATAGGCTCGCTCCTTATTATATTGGGACCTAAAACATAACTGTGCGAATTGTGAATGTACAATAAAGGAATCTTTGGGAAATATAGGCCTGATTTTATGTTATATCCAAATCGTTCTAAAAGCATTCGTTTTAACCAAAAGCCTTTTTCATAATAAACATTATTGCCTTTTTAGTAAGGTTGTTATTCGCGTATCTATGACCAAGCAATCTATAAGTTATCCAGCCCGCCCAATCAACTTCTGTGTGTCTTGATACCAATCTATAAGCCTATCTCCATGTAACATTGATAAACTGTCAATCCATCCTTTTCTTTTCCAGATGAGCACAGCTATTAGGGTTGCCAACCCACGGGTTTTACGTAATATTATTGTTTTAAAAATATATTTAAAGAATATTAAAATGGTAGACTGTATTAAGCCATTTTTGCATAGTAAGTATGTATTAAGCTCTCCAATTCCTTACCATAAACTTTTAAAGCAGGATAGTTTACGTTGTGGAAGCGAGACGCCGCAATACACAGCACGTAGCGGCGTCTCGCTTCCACATTGTAAACTATCCTGTTTTAAGGGTTCATGGTAAGGGGGCTATTATATTCCCTTTCCATGAACTCTTAAAGCAGGGCAGTTTACGTTGCTCACGTAGCGGCGTCTCGCTTTCGCATCGAACTGTAACTTTTCTGATTAAAGAGTTTATTGTAAGGGGGCTGTATAACAAGTCATCGAAATACGATGACTTATGTGTCCGAATTCAAATTTACTATGACAAAAAAGTCTATAAAATACAATATTAAATAAAAAATAAGATACGTAGGTATTGGCCTAAAAAAATAAAATTAAAAAGCCTCTAAGCCTCAATAAAAAAACATCATCTCAAGAGCTTCTCAACAAAATTATAATGATAAATCATTAATATTTATTAAATAGGCTTTTGCAAACGTTTTTCTGTAAGCAAAGATTTATTATGACACTTACTGTAATAAAACACAGTCCCCGAGTCCCAAGCCGGGTTCAATCGATTAAACTCTTGAGGCCAAGGATTTATGCATATCTCGGAAGATTTCTTACATTTAAGGTACCTTACCGTCTTCGATATCAACAACTTTGACGACCAAATTAGCTTGGTGATAGGATTATTCCCCACGGATAAATATGAGTTTTGTGTTTGTGATATTTCATACTAATTATGAAACGCATCCAGTATACATTTCGTTTAAAAAAACCTTACAGGCCCTGACACAGCAGATCACACTAATGTTATACAGGTTTCTTCTTATTTTATGGTTGATGAACAACCTGGTGTCAGAGTTTAAACCGCCTTTAGGCCTCTGACATGAATTTACACACCGTTTATACTATACAGGCGATAGTTTGTGAGTGTGTTTGTACGTTTGTGTGTTTGTTACATCTTCACGCTCAAACGGCTGGACTGATTCTTCTAAAATTTGGTATGGAGGTAGCAGACACCCTGGATTAACACGTCTGCTTTTATCCCGAAAAATTGTAGCAAGTAACACCGAGGGGCGCAGCTAGTAAAATTTTATAGTCAGGTTGCTTTCGTTTATTGTTTGTCGGAATATAATCGCGTAAGTAATAAGTTATTTTCCCATAATTTGTATTTCTACTTCTTTATCTTGATCTCAACAAACTGACAGCCCTATACCCGAGTGACGTAACACGAATCTGTAGGTAAATTCTCATGATAAATAATTCACTTTTTTCCCTATTCCTCTTGTACATATTTACCAATTTCTCTCGACCCCACAAAATATGTCAGGGCATCGCTTTCGGATAATATTAAAAGCGAGATCATAAACAATAATTCGTACATGATACGCTTAATAATATGAAATAATCTCTACGCGTTCACTTTTGTAAATATATTTTCATCTCAGTAAGGCGCTGCGCAAACGTGGGCACTTTTGTATCTTGTGTCGGAAATTAGCTACCAATGAATATTTGATTCGTAATTATAACCAGCTCGTAGCTTTGTGGCTACCCGGCAGATCAGTCGATCTGCGAGGTTAAGCCGTGCTCACCGCGGTCAGTCTTGTGATGGGTGACCGTTTTCACATGTCGAGATCCCACCGTGCTTCGGAAGGCACGTTAAGCCGTTGGTCCTGCGCCTGATCTCTCTCCGGTCGTGTCGGTCTACCGTCCCATCGGATTATGAGAGTGAGGGAATAGGGAGTGCACCTGTGTCTGCGCGCATACTTGTGCACTATAATATCTCCTGCGCAGATGGCTAGTCTCAACTGAGACAGGCCGCCGTGACCGAAATTCGGTCAGGAGGACATTATAACCAGTATGAAATCAGCCACTTCCTGTGCCGACGTAAATATTTTTTTGTCCAGTTGCTTCCACTTGACACATACTCGTTTACTCGCTCAACTACGTTTTCCAGTGATAGTGAGCCGTGACAGTAACATAAAGTGTCTACAGCACTGATAGCCGAGTGGTATGACCGTTGGACTGCCAAGTCAAAAGTCAAATTTTCAAACCCAACGCACCAATGTTTTTTCAAATTCATATGCGTATTATAAATTAGTTATTGTTGCTAAAAACGGTTAAGGAAACCATCGTGAGGAAACCGGCACACCTGAGATTTTTTAACGGTGTGTTAAGCTATGTCAGGCGCCTACAGGCGGTTTAAACTCTGTCAACAGGTTTTTCATCAACCATACGATAAGAAGTGCCTACGTTTGCACAGCCCCTAAATTTGTGCTCCTGACATTTCTCCGCGGCTGCCAAAGGGTTGACTGGCAGTGAGAGATTATGTTTGATGAATAGGTTGAATCCACTGTGCCACTTGGGGGTTGAGTAAAATGAGTGACAAATTCTGGCATTTATGAACTCCACGTTTTTGTCTCTTCGTTGGTTCTCTTAACTTCGTAGTATCGTTATTACTTTGTTATACCTATCCGACGATACTTAGATCGATCTGTTCTTCATATCTATCCTTGATGCCTGCATCCTGACCTAAGGAACCCTAAAGATTACGGCCATCCCGCCAACGTCAATCGCCGGCATCATTAACCGACTTCAAAAAAAGGAGGAGGTTCTCAATTCGTCGGAATCTTTTTGTTTTTAGTTTCAATAAACTCTTTTTTAGAGAACTGTTCCTAATTGTAATTGAAGCCGTTATTTTGGCCGTCGTTTAAAATGTCATGTTGTCACGTAGTACTAGAATGGAATCTCTATCAGCAATTATTGACCTATTTCCAGTTTCACTTGATCTAAGTTATTCACATTGTTGTATTACACACAATTTTTTTCCCAACTATAAGCTTATACAATACCCATTTCAAGACCAGCACTTGAATTGATTAAGAAAAAGCCAATATTGGAAAATCTCTTATAACTGAAACGAAGGTAGAAAAAATCAATGCTTTGTCGCCTGCCCATTTCCAAAAAAAGAAAGACCAGATTCATTCTAACCCAGTAAACACGTAACAGTATTCACAGCACGCGTCATGCGTCGCACCGTGAATCGTGGATCCTTCGTATTTTTACATGCATTCTTTGAACCTATTCTATTAAAATATGGGTATTGTATGAAAATGTATCGCAATTCACTTTAAAACGTGTTTGGAATATAATTTTTTTGGGTTCTCTGTTACTGAAAAAATCCGGGACTAATCGTTTATTCGAAAGCAGCCGTGCTATCCTAAAGACATCGCTTCATCATCATCAGCCGGAAGACGTCTACTGTTGAACAATGGCCTTCCCCTTTCAGAAGGGGGGGAGGGTTCGCCATAATCCCCACGCTTGGCAAGCGGCTTGGGGATCGCAGTATTGGTGGTGAAGTTACAAAAGACGCTGCTGCCCATCTGGATTTTCCCTGAGTCGCCTCTTAGGACACCAACGGGAGGAAAGGGGGTGGTCAATCATACGATTCGCTTACGAGCTCACTTCTAAATCCGCGTTGAGATTCGACACTAGGTCTAGCAAGGTGACGTGCGAGATGACGATCGAGATGATGTTAGTGTTCCAGAAAAGCATAGCAGCTCGGTACATTAAGCAGCCTAATTTTGGTATTGTCCCATGTGTTAAACGTTACATTTTCACATTATTTTATACAAATACAAGCCATTTAGACCACACTGTTTTATGAATGTACGAGAATCTACAGGACGCGTGAAAATGGAAGAAAGTTAAGGAACTTAAAATAGGACTAAACAATTTTTTAAATGTTATCCAGTTCTTAAGTCTCGTCACTGGCCACACATCTACAGAAAAGCACGAGAAGTGTTTTTCTGTGGATATACGACGTTACGAGATGGTAAATAATGGAACGCCAATTTATTAGACTTTATACTAATTAAACTTGACGTTTTTGCATATAGCTGTCAACTTTGAAGGTAGGGATTTGATTTGCGTAAATTGATCATTGACTCTGTTTGATTCTTTATATATGTATCTATATAAGTTTTAACGCACCTATCTCCGACACCTTCTTCTTTACAACTTATCTTCTTCCTCATAATCAACCTTTACGAAAGTACCAATTATGACCCAACAAGCCACCAAATCCCTTTCCAAGACATAACCTCAAAATGCGTACTTAATCCCCAACCTATAAAATGCGTTGCAATCCAGAAAATATCAGCGTTTATTTTGTGTGTCGACGATGTAATAGATTCCCCGTGTAATCCCGAGGGTGCGTGTGACGGAACCTGCTATTAAGTGATCTGGGTTTATGGTGGGGTCACACTGACAGCGATTTTGATTTAACAAATAGCCTTTTAACGGATTTAATTATGGGTTAAAATAAATACGGGCGTTTTTATTTGGTACAAGCCTGTGGCTGGAAAGCAAACGGGTTGGCTGCCTCCTGGGTCTACAGGTCACAGTTAAGATTTTTGGATTTTCCAAAAAACATCTAAATCTCAACAACAGCTCAGAGTAACAATGTCGACAGTACTTTACTCCCGTACTTTGCAGGACACGGGAGTTTGCTTGCGCACATACTTGAGCACTGTTATAACTCCTAGCATATTCAACTATTCTCTGATTTCCCACTTTAATTGAAATCGTTCAGAAGAATATATTATATATTTGCTAGGTGGGAAAAATACTGTGTAAGAGAAATTTTCCTTATTACAAAATATCTTAAGCTATAAATACAAGAATACACAATTACAATCACTAGAGAATTTGGAGCTACCGGCAAGAATCTGGTAATCAACGAAGCCAAGTTATAATTGGATTCTGAAGCTAAATTTAAATTCCGATCTTTAAGTTAATTATGCTTAATCTCTGGGAAAATTTCAGTATACTTCCATTGCTTCAGGTGACGGTGCGGGAGGCCTTCAGATTATTTTAATTGTTATTTCTTAATTGGATTACAATTGTCGTGGTGGCTCGGAGGCTTAAGATTGTCTGTTTAAAAACAAGGCTGCAGTTTTAGGCTATGTTTAGAAACGTCAATTCGCGAGTTGCATAAAAATTGATGTATACATAAATGAGCATAATTCTATTACAACTTCTCATATATATTTTTTTTTTACGATAATCCTTTAAACAGACAGTATAATTCCTATATGCAAGGCAAGCCTATTGCTATCATTTGAGAACAATACCAAATTAATCAGTGAAGTCATCAATTGTGATTTTGATGATTCTCTTAAAAGGTTTCAAATTCACAAACTAATATATGAGCAGAGACTACCCGTATTTTTTTTTTTGAAACGTTGCCCCACTCTAAGAATTTCTTCTGTATCGTGCGTGCGTTTCACAAACATGAAATATCACACACACAAATTCTAGCTTAGTAAATTGTAAACAGCATGCAATCTTGCAATGTTTTGGCAGATATTAAATAAACATACAACAGCAACAACCTGTATTAATTGGCATCACGGCAGAAACTCATTTAATTAAAGAAGTTAATTGGAATATAGATGCTCCAGTGCAGGTTGAGAAAATTTCGCGTGGCTTAACAAACTATCGGAGACTTGCAGTAGTAGTCAGCTTTTCGGACTGAGACTCGAGTAAAATTTTGTGAGGGATTCACAGACATTTCCTCTAATTTGCGCTTGTGATTTAGAGGTACAAATAAATATATAATAATAATTGTCCTATATGGTAGCGGAAGGCTGAAGTTCAAGCTCAGTGGCGTGCCATAGGCGTATATGTCCAGCAGTGGACATAGGCCTCAATACAATTAATGCTTGTAATTTTGAAATGCAAAGGTGGACACAATTTCAGGTTGACGTATGAATAGTTGAGTTTTTTATAAACGGTCACAATACTATGATGGCGTATTACTCCGCGTATTGCAATTAAACGAACAGTATTGCTAAATTTAAAGAACGTAACTTGCTCAAATATTAATGATAGATGTACATTACCTAATGCAAGCTCTCTATTTATCTGACTGATAATAGAATCGTACAATTAGTTGTCTTATCGAAACACCGACAATTGTGGCCGGGGTTAAGACCGTAGTCATTAAAAAAAAAACATAAACAGCTTTAAATTTTTAAACCGTAACATGACCATGCTAACATTGTTAAGTGTAACTGCAAACTACAAAATTGTAGTCTGTTAGTCACTATTGAAGCCAGTAAAATCCAAACCTATAGTTAGTTACAGGTGAAACTAGTAAAAGTGTGTTGATAAAATTTATAAGAAATTACTCTATAGCACTGAGACCACACCCAAAAATCTGTCATGACAAAATACTCATATTACATTTTTGAGTTCGCAAGCTGAAAATAAATGGAAGATGTGTGGCTACAAAAGACACGCGCGTCCCTTTTTTAAGGGATAATATATCTTGTGTGTTTCTACGTTGAAATGACCCTTTTTGTATAATCTTGGACAAGTTTTACACAAGATTTTCGGTTCGGTTGGTTGTTCAAAGAGTTTATATAACGCCATCTATTGATGTATGTACTTACAAGTTATTGATGATGGCAAACCTGCCATGTTTCATAAAGCATGACTCTACACGGTAGGTATATTATTAGCTATGCTACCCGGCAGATGAGTCGATCTGCGAGGTTAAGCCGTGGTTGCCACGGTCAGTCTTGTGATGGGTGATCGTTTTCACATTTCGAGACCCCACCGTGATTCGGAAGGCACGTTAAACCGTTGGTCCTGCGCCTGATCTCTTTCCGGTCGTGTCGGTCTACCGTGGATTATGAGAGTGACGGAATAGGGAGTGCACCTGTGTCTGCGCGCATACTTGTGCACTATAATATCTCCTGCGCAGATGGCTAGTCTCAGCTGAGACCGGCCACCGTGACCGGAATTCGGTCAGGAGGACATTATTTTTATTACAAAGAAATCCGATATAGAATACATATGTACATAAATCTCACAACAGTCATAAAGACAGAACCGCTGTGAATCGCAAAATAGAGGTGAAGACATCCTCAAAACAGTGTTTCTTTCATCATCATCCGATAAATGTCCACTGTTGAACAGGCCTCCCCCTTTTAGATGGGGGAGGGGTTGCCATGGTCCCCACGCTTGGCAAGCGGCTTGGGGATCGCAGTGTTGGTGGTCAAGTTACAGAAGACGCTGCTGCCCATCTTCTGCATGTTCCCTTAGTCACCTCTTACGACACCCACAGGAGGGAAGGGGGTGGTCAATTCTAGGCCGGATACCATACGGCAGAGTTTCTTTGCCTCTACTTTATTCGTATAATTACAAATTTCTCTCCGTGTGTTACTCCTCAAAACCATAAAATTATATCTCTAAAGCGTCCATGAAAAACAGGCGAAAATTATTTAAACATTCCGTATCTTGAAGTTTAAATGGTGGACGTCTGCGGCTATAAACTATATGCTGACGACAGGAAACGAGGCTATTTTGATAACCAGAATATACGAGCTGGTAGAGTCGTCGCTCTGGTGTTATTTCTGCTTGGTGTTTGTAGGGTTTTCTGTGGAAATTTTATACGGTGGCTGGTTCTATAGTGAAATAATTTGACGAACATATTGGTGCAGTGGCTACGTAATCGGACTCCAGTGTTAGCGGTTTCAATTCTCGCAAAAGCAATTGTCATCCGCTTTTTTGTGTGTGGTTTCTAGTTTGTGCTTGTTATGTTTATGTCTTTAGAAATCAACAACTAAAAAGAAACTCCAAGTGTAGGCTATTTTATTTAAAACAAGAGTTATCAAACGTGAAACAATTACTTATTAATAAATAATTCCCATCAATTTAAATGTAGTTGCGAACGAGAATTGCAATACCATACAAGTATCGTATTAAATGTCCACAGAAAGCCTAGAAAATTAACTTCACAATGGCGACTATTATGTTATATATTCCGGTATTTAAATACACTGTTTCTTCGTCAGCTTATTATAGTTTATAGCTAGAGTTTTGCCATTCAAACTTGAAGCAAACAATAAAATAGTCATAATGGAAAAGTCATCGCTCAATCACTTTCAGCAATCCACAAACAATATGATTTACTCGCAAATTATTAGGACGTTACCGCGAATTCAACACTTATACACTACGCTGGCAAATTCCCTGAACCGACTTCATAAAGGTGGCTTCTCACGGTGCGTTATAACACAAGCCGCGCCAGCACTGAGCCGAGCAACGCGCCATCGGAAGCGGTAGCTTGTGCTTGTTTGTCGTACTTATTAGCTGACTTGCTCCAGGCAATGAGGTATATGTTATAACACGCCGTGAGAAGCCACCATTATATAGAGTGATTTCGCAGAAACAAGTCGGAGCCAATCCAATTTATAAAGTAAATTTAAACGCTTATAATGCTCACTCGTTTTCCGTGTGAGAACAGGCCATTGCCCTGCAGTAGCACGAGTTTATCGTATCGAGTAAAGGTCCTGAAATGGGTTAATTCTCATAAGATTGTGTGTAGAAGTGTGTGTGCCGGCGTAGAATTGACCACCCCCTTTCCTCCCGTGGGTGTCGTAAGAGGCGACTAAGGAAAAATCCAGAAGATGGGCAGCAGCGGCTACTGTAACTTGACCACCTGTACTGAGATCCCTAAGCCACTTGCCAAGCGTGGGGATAATGGCATCCCCTCACCCCTACTAACGGGGAGGCCTTTGTTCGACAGTGGACTTCTACCAGCTGATGATGGTGTGTGTAGAAACCGGAGCAAATTAATATAATCTCTACGTTACAGTCTAACAGTCACCACCTCACCACTGTCTAAGATAAAGAAAACATTGTGATAAACATATACCTAAACTTATTCGTAAATCCCCAACCAGCAGTAAGCAAGTGTAGTTATCCTGAAAACCAATTTAGAAAAAGAAATGCGTAACTATTTTATAGACGTCATGACAATACCAGCAGTGCATGTACCACTAATATTAAAAAAGCGTAAGTTAGTCAGTGTGTTTGTATGTTTGTTACCTCTTCACGCTCAAACGGCTGGACCGATTTCGATAAAATTTAGTATGGAGGTAGCTGACACCCTGGATTATAACAACACCGTAACGGTAACACCGCGGGGCGCAGCTAGTACCCGTATATAGTTCGATTTACTTAGAGTAAATTCGAAATTACCTGTACGGGTGGTATATATGTATAATGTATGTATATACAGATATATAATTAATGTCCTCCTGACCTGAATTTCAGTCACGGCGGCCGGTCTCAGCTGAGAATAGCCATCTGCGCAGGAGATATTATAGTGCACAAGTATGCGCGCAGACACATGTGCACTCCCTATTCCCTCACTCTCATAATCCGATGGGACGGTAGACCGACACAACCGGAGAGAGATCAGGCGCAGGACCAACGGCTTAACGTGTCTTCCGAAGCACGGTGGGTTCTAGACATGTGAAAAACGGTCACCTATCACAAGACTGACCGCGGCGAGCACGGCTTAACCTCGCAGATCGACTGATCTGCCGGTAGCCGCATAGCTACGGGCCCCACAGCATACAGATATATACAGATATGGCAGCTAATATAGTAATGTATGTATATGTATTATGCCGTCGATGTAAATTTCATGCTCAGCATTTTTAATAGCACTTTGCTTGGCATTTTTGATATGCACGCGCCACTCAAAAAATGTTTAATAAAAGAACAGGGTTATCCATGGATAACAGATACAATAAGGACAATGATGAGATTGCGTGATAACGCTCTAGTGAGGTATAGGAGCACCAAATCGGAACCTAAAAGGCAGTATTATAAGGAATTGAAATCCCTGGTTGCTGCCTCGCTTTACAAGGAAAAAATTGCTTATTTTAAGTACAACATAAACAATAAAGTAAATGACCCTAGATTACTATGGAGAAACATTAAGCGTGACCTGATACCATCGCAGCAAAGACAAAAATCTGAGCTTCCACATAATTTTTCAGATCCTGACAATATAAATAGAGAATTTATTAAGGTACCGGGTAACTTTGTACCTACAATTTCCCTATTGACTTATTTTGAACACCACCGATATAACGACACTACTTTTAAAATACACCCAGTAGGACAAGACATAATTTTGCGTAATATAAAGAAACTTAAGTCTAACGCAGTAGGCTGTGACAATATCTCACTTCAGATGGTGCTCCTGACTTTGCCGCATATACTTCCCGCTGTTACACACATAATAAACAGTTCAATTGTAACATCAACTTTCCCCGATCAATGGAAGATTGCGAATGTCAAACCATTAGCTAAAAAGCCTAACCCTATGACAACTGCAGATCTTCGTCCAATTAGCATTCTGCCATGTCTATCAAAGATAATCGAAAAAATAGTTTTTAAACAAGTCACAGAGTATCTAGAAGAAAATTCCGTGCTACCAGAGTTGCAATCGGGCTTCAGAAAGCATCGCGGTACATCGACAGCACTTTTAGATGTGACCGACAACATCCTGGCCGCGCAAGATAAAGGCATGTGCACAATCCTGGTGCTACTTGATTTTTCCCGCGCTTTTGATTGTTTAGATACTACGCTGCTACTCTCTAAACTGAGTTACTATGGTTTTGATCCTAATACTGTGCAATGGTTTAACAGCTATCTTAGCAATAGAAAACAGCGTGTGGAATTGACACTAAGTCATGGTAGTACTAGGACCTCTGAACTAGCCACACTAGGGAGAGGAGTTCCCCAAGGTTCAATACTTGGCCCAATATTGTTCATTTTATATTGTGCGGACATAGTAAACTGTATCCAATCATGTAGTTACCACATTTATGCGGATGATGTCCAAGTTTATATTTCATTCAAACCAAGCATGTATGATGTCGTAATTGGCAGTTTGAATGATGACCTTAAAAGAATCTCGCAGTGGTCAACAGATAATTGCCTAGTACTGAACCCAAATAAGACAAAATACATGTTATTCGGCACAAAAGGACAACTAGACGCACTTCCCACGGTACTAAATGTTACTTTATTGGGTCAGCCTATTGAGAGAGTTGGTGAGACGCGCAATCTGGGGTTGTATATAGACAGTGAGCTTAGGTTTGAAAGGCATCTAGCAGAATGCGTCGCTAACTGTTTCTATAGGCTAAAAATTCTTTACAGAATGAGGCCCTATTTGTCAGAAGAGCTACGTGTACAGTTGGCAGAATCATTAGTATTATCAAAACTCAACTATGCAGACACTGTCTACGGTCCCCGTTTGCTGGCTCGCACGGATCGGCTGGTACAGAGAGTGCAAAATGCGTGTGCACGGTTTTGTTTCTCTGTACCTGCCCGTAGCCATGTTACACCGTTTATAAATAAACACTTTATATTAAAAATGAAGTTGCGACGCAAACTTCACCTAGCGTGTCTACTGTTTGATGTTATTAAACATAAAGAGCCTACTTACTTATATAATAAACTTAGCTGGGTTACAAAGCAAAGGGAATGCGCTAGTAGGCAGTGTGCTCAACAACTCTTGTATCCGTCACACAGTACCGCAGCGTTTAAAGGCAGTTTCCGTTACGCGGCATCAAAGATTTGGAACAACCTGCCGCCACCCATAAGACTACTTAATAATAAAATCACATTTCGGATTCGATTGCGGCGATACCTACTTGATACTCAACGTGAAATGGGCAACGTTAACATAAACCTTTCCTTTATTTAAGTGTCAGATGTCCGGACTGGAATAACGCAAGGTCACGTGATTCACGCACCACTGCTTAGTAAATTAATTAAACAAATAGGTATAATTTAAAAGTATGTATAATTAATTATGTTTATTTAAAATTATTATTTGTTATTATTATTTGACTTATTATTATTTATGTAAGTATATGTATTATTTATCACACATCTTTCGCTACTTACACCACAACATTTTGCATTCCGGTTGACATCCGTGTGGTATACCAGGGTTCCAGATGAAAATCAGCGTCAGGCACCTGTGTCTGACATGAAGCTGATCTGGGCTCCCATTTGGTCCAGCCGTGAGACGCATACTCCACAAGGGAACATCATTATTCCTGTACTTATGCCCATCAGTATTGTATGTGTCTCTTTGGCTGTCAAATAAATGTTTTTCTTTCTTTCTTTCTTTCTATATATTTATTTATACAATCGGACCATTACCTTTTGTGGGGAAATATTAATGCGAATCAAAATGTCTTTCTCTTCGTCTAAAAACGGAATTAAAACTCAGAAGACACTTAACAATCGCAATTAGGGCCAAGCCTACAATCAAAAAGATAGAACACTGTTTATCTGACAACGTAATTATCTTTTTGTCAGTAAAGGAGTAAATTGCCACAGATAAGATACAAACTCAATACATAAATACTTGGAGACAGATTTAGATGGAGAAGTTCAGAAAGATTTGGTCTGAAGTGGAAAGTTTTCCGCAAGCTTTACGATGGAGATAGGTAGGTGTGACTTGTGTAATACCTATATTTTGGGTATAAAATACCAGTGTTACGAATATGACAGAGTTTCACGACTTTGAAATGGCTGGAGTGGTCAGAGCAGTCTTGGAAAGATGGCTTGATAACAAAGAAACCTTATCCGACTCTTGTGATGGTAAATGCGAAAAAATATAATTTGAAATATTAAAAAACACGACTGCCATGGCAAAAAGCGAACTAAAAAGTATAAAACAAGTTCCATCGCAGTCAAGGTACCTCTTAGATAAGGCAGCGTTCCACGGAACGGTCCCCCGACTGCGATGGAACTTGTTTTATACTTTTTAGTTCGTTTTTTGCCATGGCAGTCGTAATACGTTTTTTTTTTTTTATTTGATTCCAACGACACTCCTTACATCAAAATCGGTTCAGGCATTCAGAAGTTATGGGGAAATAAAGAAACTCACATACGTACATACATGAACCCTAAAAGCATTACACTCTTTTTTGGGCAGTCGTGTAAAAAGCACGTCGATCCGTTGTATTCTTACGTGAAAAACGGACCAATTCACGATGTTATAGTATTTAGTACACTTCATCACACTAATACTAAGACTGCTTCGTTGGTCTAGTGGTTGCTAAGCGCGACTGCTAAGCAAGAGGTCCTGGGTTCAAATCCCGGGTCGGGCAAAGTGTTACTGAGTTTTCCATTAGGTAATTCTCAGTAGCAGCACGGAGTCTGGATTTGTGCCCGATTGATGGCAATAGGCTCGCCCCCTATTACATTGGGACTTACAACATAACTAGCGAAATGTGGGTGTACTATATGTTCACCTCTGCCTACCCCTTCGGGGAATACAGGCGTGATGTTATGTTATGTATGTTTTATCACACTAATATTAAAAACATTACACTCCTTTTTTGGGCAGTCGTGTAAAAACGCGAAAGTTTTTATGTTTGTTATCTCTTCACGCTCAAACGGCTGGACCGACTTCTGCGGTAGCTTCTTCTTCTTCTTCTTCTTATCGTATGGTTGATGAACAACCTGGTGTCAGAGTTTAAACCGCCTGTAGGCCCCCGACATGGCTTAACACACCGTTGAAAAATCTCTCAGGTGTGCCGGTTTCCTCACGATATTTTCCTTCACCGTTTTTAGCAACTGATAATTCATTTATAATACGCACATGAATTCGAAAAGACATTGGTGCGTGCCGGGGTTTGAACTTGCGACCTTTGACTTGGCAGTCCAATGGTCATACCACTCGGCTATCAGTGGTAGCTGACACCCTGGATTAACCTAGAGGCTACTTTTATCCCGTAAAAATGTAGCGAATAACTACGTGGGATGCAGCTAGTAGTCTTTATGTTGTTAATATAAATCAGTCTTTTATAGTCCCCTGAGTTTGTTTCGGTATTTCTTTTCAGAGGCAGTCAGTTAGGAAATGCCGACACCATCATTCTAACTAGTTTATAAAAAAATGACGTGTAAAAGTGTTTTTTTTAAACCTATTTGCTGAAACAAATTCATTTATTATTGAATAATAAATAAAAATAATAATAACAGCCTATAACTGTCCCACTGCAGGGCAAAGGCCTCTTCTCGTATAGAGAAGGATTGAGCACTGATCACCACGCTAGCTCACTGCGGGTTGGCGATTTCAGATAATTAAATCCAGGTTTCCTTACGATGTTTTCCATCACCGTCAGTCAGTGGTGTCTTAGAATATCTATGAAAGTATTTATGACATTGAAAAAGTCACATTGATACTTGCCTGGGTTTGAACCTGCAACCTCGTGCATAGAAATCCGGTATGTCAACCACTAGGCCACCACGACTGTTATTTATTTGGCAACAAAGAATAAATACTGTTTCCCACATCCAATTGAAACCAAAAAATACAAGGAAATTCCCAAACAATATATTATTAATGGAAGTCTTGCTTCAAACGAAGTTCAATTCTTGCTAGAGACTCGATCGACCCTCCTACAGATACGAGGTAATTTAAAATTCTAGTGTTTTCGCAGCTATCTTAATATATACGGGCTACGGACGAGCGACTCCTGGAATTTCAATTTAATTACATACATAAACCAATAGTTTAGGACGTTTGTATGAGAAGCCAATTCGCAACTGGTATGGCTAGCCTTGTAATAATAATAATATTTATTTATTTGTAAGAATATTGTTACAAAGGGTGTTTATGTATGTAAATATCTTTATTTTCCGACCGGCTGGATGGATTCGACGGTTAAGATATCATTAGATTGGTCTTCATTATATAGTGTCCATAATATTCTGCTGTTTCCAGCGTACAAATATTTTAAGATAAACATTTAAACTTTGTCATTTATATAGTCGTTAATTGAGTAGTTAACACTTTTTACACGACTGCCCAAAAATAGTAATGTAATGTTTTCAGGGTTCATGTATTTCTGAATGCCTGAACCGATTTTGATGTATGGAGTGTCGTTAGAATCTGCAACATAGCGAATGGGACCGTTATGTGGAACGCTGCCTTATTTGAGAGGTACCCCGTCTGCGATGGAACTTGTCTTTAACTTTTTAGTTCGATTTTTGAAATGGCGGTCGTGTTTTTAATTTTTTTTTTAGGATAAGAAAGAGACGCAAATTGTTGGTATAGTGGTCACTGAGTGCGATTGCTGAGCAAAAGGTCTGGTTTCGAACCCCAGGTCGAGCAGTGGTACTAGGCTTTTCCAATAGGTAATTTGCAGTAGCAGCACGAAGTTTGGATTTGTGCTCACCCCATGTTACATAACAGGATAAATTGTGGGAGTACTATAGGTACACCTCTGCCTTCCACTTTGGGGAATACAGGCGTGAAGTTATGTTATGTGTCAAATCAAGAATCACAGTTTCAAAGTAAGTGTTCCAAGCGTAAGCGCCTTTTATAAAACTAGGCAGAAATCTTATTAGAATTATGCTTCTAGGAGAATACCTAATAGAAAAACCTGAACAAATATTATTGTCTTTATTTCTTCTCACAAACAAGACTTTAACAATGTATCATTTGCAAACCAATTTTTCTACTCTATTCTGTTCAATTTTTAGTTATATTAAAAAAACGTCGCCCCACACTAGTAATTTCTCCTGTATCGTCGGTGCGTTTCACAAACATGAAATATCACATACACAAAATCCAGACACGGGACAAACATCTGAGGTCCGCACAAATTTTTGCCCCCTGCGGGAATCGAACCCGCAACCTTTAGCACAGCAGTCCAATCGCTTAGCCACTGCGCCAATCAGATCGTCGTCGAATTTTACAGTGTAGTGTATGTGAGAAGCTGGTGTCTATTATAGGTTTACACCTGTATTACAGATCACCAGGTCCTCCCCCAACGGCACAGGTATGGCATAAGAAGAAAATTAAGTAGGATTACGTATGGAGAGATTTGTAGTTTATACAGTTGAAAAGGAGAGAAATAACCTCGTTAATTTCTGTCTTGCACTTCCATATTCTATTTGCACCTCTAGGCTTTTATACACAGGAAGTCGCTTTCGATACAAAAATCCCTGTACATTCTCCAAACAATATTTGTATTGAATCCAAATGCAATCGGGAATGATCTCGCTTCGGCTGCTAGACAGAAGATTGCGAATTTTAGAAAATGTTCACAACATTTTTACACGATTGCCCAAAACAAAGGAGTGTAATGTTTTCAGGTTTCATGTATGTATGTAAGTATGTATGTACATATGTATGTGTGTGAGTTTCTTTATTCCACCATAACTTCTGAATGCCTGAACCGATTTTGATGTATGGAGTGGCGTTAGAATCCTTACACTATCGCGAGTAACATAGGCTATGAAAAAATGAAACAAATAAAAAAAAAAAATTAAAAAACACGACCGCGCCATGCCAATAAACGAACTAAAAAGTGAAAAACAAGTTCCATCACAGTCGGGGGACCGTTCTGTGGAACACTGTCTTATCTAAGAGGTACCCCGACTGCGATGGAACTTGTTTTTCACTACTTTATAGAGCAGTTGTGTGTTGTCCCTAGCTGTTGTCCCATTTCCTTTAAGATTAAAGTTCTCAACGGGCCTCTGCGTGTTGGACCTGTGTCCCCACGTAAGCCGTTTAAAAGACCGGGTATCTTCCGCACGGTGGATAGCCCGAGTAAAAAAAGAAAGAGATACATACATAATAATATCAATGTTGTTGATCGTTTTATTATTTTCCTGAGTGTATATTTCATTAGAGCGATTATGATTTTTCTTTTGTTTCTTTGACGTAAATTTTATAACTCGATGTCTATAAAATGTTACCTGCTACATTTTGTCGGGTGAATAGTTTTTTCCGGGATTTTATCAAAATTGGTCCAGCCGTTTGAGCGTGAAGAAGTAACAAACGCACACACTCACGAACTTTTTCCTTTATAATAGTGTAATATGTTACTTATTCTAACAAATAGACATTTGATAATTATAATGAAAAAATATTTACCTCATCCATCGAAATACCGACCAATTCTGATAATAATTTAACAAAGCTGATTGTACATCAGGTTCAGAATTTGTAGAGAATTTCCTGCTTCCTATTACAGTTTTTTTATCCGGATAATATTCAAGTGGTATTTATATCCTAATTGGGGTCGGAAGAAGGCTCTTCGATTAACGATACGTCTTCCGAAAGACCTCGTTAACTAACCCAAAACTCTTATATAAAGGGCTGAAAAGGGTAACATTGTTAAATAATCATAATATACTCGTACAAACTAGCTGTTCGGGTGGGTGATTTTGTGGCTTGCCACAATTTACACAAACAGAAGAAAATATTTATATCCGCTATTTGTTTCATCATCTATCTATCTATACATTTAATAAAATCGTTAACGACCCGTGTCTGTACATACAATATTAAAAAAAAATATATACACTCCGTATTTACGTTACTGAAGCCAAAAATATAGTTTTTAAAATTGTTGTCTGTTTGTATGTGCGTTTTAACGCGCTAATCTCTGAAACGGCTGAACCGATTTGAATGCGGTTTTCACTGATGTATTGTGGCAAGCTTCCCATGACATTTAGTGTTTGTTTCATCGGTTATGTTTAATCGGTTCACAAAACAAAATAGTTACGTCAATCTTTACATACATGTAATAAAACAGTAGGGCTCGGCGTAAAAATCCGCTCATACTTAGCTAATATATTAAAAACAATTTTAAAATAATAATAATATTTTGCAGTTTCCGAATATCCACGCGGACGAAGTCGCGGGCATAGCTAGTCATATATAATATTTAGATATAAAATAAAATAATCATCAGCCTATCATCATCGTCGACTGCTGGACATAGGTCTCCCATGGCACGCCATTATTATATTACTTGCTTGAGTCGAGACTCAAACTACTAACGAGATTTTTTTAAATGAACACTGCATCAACCGTCTCAGTTAATCTTAAAACTTAAATAAAATGTTATTGAAATTATCATCATACAAATATTACTACTTGGTTTTAAAACCATAAGTACAAAATCCAACAAAATTAAAATGAAAAAATACCTTTGAATCTATAGTTTTCCATTATTTATTTATCCTTTTATGTCAGACGTAAAAATGCAGTATAAATTTTAACTTCAGACACAGCACAGCTTGAATTCCCAAAGCAATTTCACGTTATTCATGTTGAAAGAAACAAATATGTATCAAGATATCTGAATCTAAAGGCATGAATATAAAATCGTTTTAGGAGATACAAGAATCGCGATTTTATCCGTCTGTGTAGAATCGGCTGAAGTTCGCACAAAAGGTTACCTATGTATAGTCCGCCATATTGGACGTGTGGTCGCTACATGCTAATTTCAACCGCTAGGTTTTGAATTCAATTCTTATGTCAGACTAGCTGTGCCCACGACTCCGTCCGCGTGGTCTTTCGGAAAAAGCAAAATTATTTTCAATATATGTATTAGCTAAGTTTGAGTGGATTCTATTTAGTAGTTTTTACGCCAAGCCATACTATTTTTATTACATGTATGTAAAGATTGACGTAACTTTTTTGTTTGTGAACCCATTTAAATTAAACAAGTTAAGTACACACTAAATGTTATGGGAAGCTTGCCACAATACATCAATGAAAACCGCATTCAAATCGGTTAAGTCGTTTCTGAGATTAGCGCGTTCAAACGCACAGACAAACAGACAAAAAAATTTAGAGTTAGGTAACAAACACACGCACAGCAGAACTTTATACCTAAATTATGATAGTTATTATCTGTGACTTTCAGTTATTTATTTATTTACTTCTCAATTATTTAGGGTTTTTAAGAACAATTATTCTTAACTAGCGGTGCCCGCGACTCCGTCCGCGTGGACATTCGGAAACAGCAAAATTGGATTCTATTTAGTAGTTTTTACGCCTAGCCATACTATTTTATTACATGTCTATCTGTTGCCTGCGACTTCGTCCGCGTGTATTTCGGATAAAACACCAGTAGCACATTGAACTTTTAACTGAAAAAAATACCTACCAGGCTTTTAGAAGTAGGTTAAAAATCTTGAAAACACTTATTTATCTACGAATACTTTCTGGTATTTTTTTAACAAAACCGCAAAATTTGAACGGTAATTACGGAAGTTACAAAAAGTCTATTGAAAATAATATATAACTGAAGAAGAGAACTAACTAATGTACAGAAACTTAAAAACGCACGAAATAAATCCATTGCGTGCGTTTTTAAGTTTCTGTACATTGAAACTACTGTAGAAAAAAAATGCTAGGGATAAAGACAACCTTGACGAACTGATTGGCGCAGTGGCTAAGCAATTGGACTGCTGTGTTAGAGGTTGCGGGTTCGATTCCCGCACGGGACAAAAATTTGTGTGATCTGCAGATATTTGTCCCGAATCTGGGTGTTCGTGTATGAGATATTTCAAGTTTGTGAAACGCACCCACGATTCTGCCGAAATTTAAGAAACGTTTTATTTAAGAAAAAATAAACCTATACAATACAACCCATTTATATTATTTTGGATGTTTTGTCTGTTTGTCGGTTTATTCGTAATTTAGTTAAAATAGGGAACCATTGCAGTTGACTCTTATAAAAAAACTAGCAGTGCCCGCGACTCCGTCCGTGTGGATATTCGGAAACAGCAACATTGGATTCTATTTAGTAGGTTTTACGCCAAACCTTACTGTTTTATTACATGTATGTAAAGATGGACGTTACTTTTTTGTTTCTAAACCGATTTAAATGAAATAAACATTAAATGTTATGGGAAGCTTGCCACAATACATCAGTGAAAACCGCATTCAAATCGGTTCAGTCGTTTCTGAGATTAGCGCGTTCAAACGCACAGACAAACAGACAAAAATTTTAATAACTCTATTTTTGGTTTCGGTAACATAAATACAGAGTGTATAAATTGTCTTTCTTTTTTAATATTGAATGTACAGACACGGGTCGTTTACGATTTTATTATATGTATAGATATTGTTATAAAACATACCATAACGACACGCCTGTATTCCCCAAAGGCGTAGGCAGAGGTGCACATATTATACCTACTCCCACAATTTCGCTAATTAACGCCTATATTCTTCGGAGGAAGGCAGCAACATATTTAGTACCCCCTTAATGCGTTCGTATAAATTCTTTGTGATGGGGGCCTATAGTTACTATCCAAATGCAAATTTAGTTTCCGAATACCTTATCGTATGTATTTTGTAGAAAAACTAATTAAAAATTGAAATTAATTAAAACATAGTAAATAGTCCGAAATGTTATGTGAAAAGTATAAATAAAGGTCTATTATAATTATTGAAGTGCAAAAACATGCAAAAAGAAATGAAAGCTAATGCAAAAAGAAAAACCTTTGCCAAGGATCGAACACTATACTAATCACACGCAGGGCGATCGCTGAACCGCCACGCTACGATGATATTTGACAATTGGTTCAAAATAGACGTTTCTATACATGTCATGATTTACTGCTGAGTTCCTTGTGATAGCGTGATGATTTCCAATTCAGAGGTTCATCTGTAACTAATCTACATATTTCAACTATTGGTTTTGTCTTTTATTAATCCTGCAGTGAATAGTAGACGAACAAAGATACAATGCAATATTGCTCATCCCCTTTTGCAAATACCGTGATAATATATAGCCTATGTTACCCGCCGGCCCTTAAAGAATATATTTGCCAAGTTTGAGCAGATTCTGTTAGTATTTAGGCCAAGCCGTACTGTTTTATTACTTGTATGTAATGTAAAGATTGACGTAACTTTTTTGATTGTGAACCGATTTAAATGAAACAAACACTAAATGTTATGGGAAGCTTGCCACAATACATCAGTGAAAACCGCATTCAAATCGGTTCAGTCGTTTCTGAGATTAGCGCGTTCAAACGCACAGACAAACAGACAAACCAACAAACAGACAAACCGACAAACAGACAAAAATTTCAAAAACTATATTTTTGGCTTCGGTTACATAAATACAGAGTGTATAAATTGGTTTTCTTTTTTAATATTGAATGTACAGACACGGGTCGTTTACGATTTTATTATATGTATAGAAGATGTATAGAAGATATAGAAGATGATAATTTATATATTTATATAATTTAAGCACTGATAGCTGAGTGGTATGGTACTAAGAGGTCGCAAATTCAAACCCTGGCCCGCACCAATGTCTTTTCGAATTCATATGCGTATTATAAATTAGTTATCAGTTGCTAAAAACAGTGAAGGAAAACATCGTGAGGAAACTGGCACACTTGAGAGATTTTTCAACGGTGTGTACAACCATGTTAGAGGGCTACAGGCAGTTTAAACTCTGACACCAGGTTTTTCATCAACCATACGATGAGAAGAAGAATGATAATTTAATCAAAACAACAGAAAGAGCTACCAGCTGTAATTTCTTTTACATGTTTTTGCTCTTCTATTCAAAAGGCCACAGATTTTCCAATTGATCATTGCAAGCATAGTGCATACCGCATCCCAATTACATGGGCGTCGCAGACATAAGCCTATCACTCTCGACTGTTGAGCTAATAAATCATAATACACATCCGTTGTTCGCCTAGGATAGATGGGGACGATAACTGTCTAACTGACACCATTTGATGCAGTAGTGTTTATGAAAATATGGTCTAAGACCTATGTGATTCTGTCCTGTAACTCATAATTAACTTTAAAATGAATAACTGAAAATTTGTTCAAGGAAAAATGTATTACCTACCTAAATATATAATTATTAAATTATTATTTTGCCTATAATCGTTAGGAGTGTAGCCAGAAGCGATCTCCTATTTCAGGAGTTCTATTGACTCTGCGTATTTTGTCTATAATAAACACAATGGTTAGTGATGATGACTAATTTGACGGGTGGCTAAGCGATTAGACCTACTGCGCTTAGGGTTGCGGCTTCGATTCCCGCACGGGGCACATATTTGTGCGATCCATTGCAGCATTGTTTTTAAATTATATCCGCCTTTTTTAATTCATCATACAGGTTACTAAGTTTCTCGATTACAAAAAGGTATTATAGTATTTAACCTTTATTTCATCCCTATAGATACGGACCAGTAAAGTTGTATTGCGAGAAAAATGATGTAACGATTTCAATCACAAAGACTTGATGTTGAAACGCAATCCTTTTACATAAAATGTGAATCACGCGGTGATCTCAGACTGGTCTAATCTCAATCAGACTGAATCTATTTCTATTCTAGCAGTTCACAGGCCAGGTGTTATTTATAGACATGACGTCACCTCCTGTGTTCTAAGAACATATTTTGTTGATGCACAGAGTAGGGCTGGCAAATGAGTATTTTATTTTAGTTCTACAATTGTAAGTATTAAAAAACTAATGGGAAATAAATAAATAAAAAAAAACATTTATTTCATTGTCACATTAAAACTTTTACAATCAATCTTACGCAAGGGCCTCCTTTTAAGTATATGAAATACCTGTGCTAGGAGACCCCGCTCTTCATAACCAGATTAATGTACATGACAAGGCATATAACAGTAGGTGCGTAACTTGATAACATCAAAATAAAGTTTATAAAAAGAAAATAATAAAAAAAGAAGAATTATAAAAATAGGGACATGTTGTTTATGTGTATGTGTGTCTGTGTGCGTTTGTGTGTGTATGTGTGTGTTTGTGTAAATAACAGGACTTCTTTACAAATAGGAAAATATTTAGATCAGAAGGACCGGCACTAAATAGTAAGCAGAGACGTGCAGTGGAAGAAAGAAACGGGGCGGACTTTTACCTGTTGAAGGACGATACAAGATTATTTAATTAGGAATGTGATATACTGCCGTGTGGTATCCGGCGTAGAATTGACCACCCCCTTTCCTCCCGTGGGTGTCGTAAGAGGCGACTAAGGGAAAATTCAGAAGATGGGCAGCAGCGTCTTCTGTAACTTCACCACCAATACTGCGATCCCCAAGCCGCTTGCCAAGCGTGGGGATTATGGCAAACCCCTCCGCTTAAACGGGGAGGCCTATGTTCAACAGTAGACGTCTTTGGCTGAGGATGATGGATGATGATGTGATATACTGATTGCATAGATACTACTTATTCCTATAATATATTCTAGAGTCATAACTGCGACTGAAGAAATAGAGGACACAGGAGAAATCAAATAAAAAAACTGTCAGTACTACAATTTTTAAAACCATTTTTTACCAAATTGCCATTACAGCCCTGCCGTCTTTTGCTTTACTTTTAATATAAAATGTCACCTATTTTCATATCATTATTTTCTGGGTTTAATTCAGGGCTGTCTGGTCACCGATACCTATCAACCCTAATTTTCTGCAAACCACGTTGTCTGTATGCCTAGTTAGAAAATTGTGCACTGGAGGTAAATAGGAACTAGACTATTTGTGGACATTCGCTGGCTATTAGTTAGGTTACCCACAAGCCTGGTAACCAAACTAAATGCTGGTAAACTAGCCCTTATTGCGAAGGTAATAAGAATTATTCTCGATTGCTTCATCACCATCACTAACTCTGCATCGTTTGTCGATTCTACAAGTTTATGTTTGCGTGTGCGATGAGAATGCGTCAGTGGAGTTTGTTCAGGGTTTTGATTTGAAGGAACGCATTTAGTAACTTTGTGCCCTCAATGCTATTAAGATGATATCGGCAATATCCGTTTTGTTATCGCAATTGTAACCTAGTTCTGTTTATTCACTCGATTTCGCCTGAAGCGCTGGAAACACCAAGATAAGTGTATCGGATCTGCATACTACCGCTTTATTACTGTCGGTACTAATATGGATGATGATTGAGATAACTGGTTAGGAATTGATATGTAAATGGTTCTGAATAACATGACATCACGCCTCTATTCCTCGAGGCAGAGGTAGGTATATAATACACCCATATTTCGCCAGTTACGTTATAGGTTTCAATGTAATAGGGGGCGAGCCTTCACCATCATTTGCCATTGAACGGGCACAGATCCTGACTCTGTGCTGCTATTGAAATATCCAATGGAAAAATCCAGTAGGTACGACTGCCCGACCGAGATTCGAACCAGAACCTCATTCTCGGCAATCGCACTTCCGGAACTGTTATTGAATGGTTTTGATTTTTTTTTATCTTGTGATCGATGTCTAGAACAGACTAAAATACGAACATACATATATAGATTGTTAAAATCATAACCCTTCCTTCTGGCGTTGCCGTAGTCGGGTAAAAAGTGTTATTAGACTTTGTTTAAGGAAATGCGTAGAAACAGACCGGAATTTGGAATAGTGCCCAATTGCTATGCCTTATTATATGAAACTCATTACATCTTTGTGAAAAGTACCCTTTATGTTTGCGGAAATTTTTCCGGAATATCCATTCCTGTATACCAGTCGTGTTACTTGACCCGCTATGCATCAGATTCAGTCTAGCTTTTTACCTAAAGGAGAAGAGATATTGGATATATACGCTAGATGCTGATTCCTAAAGGATTAGTCTTCTGCCTAAACCAGGAGCAATGTTCATGATGATAGCGACCCAAAGATGGTTCACTATCATCGTTCGTGGCACATCACAGGCAATAAATTTTATTAAAAAGATGAACAGTAATTAATTGATAATAGACTTTACGAATGACGACGATATCGTCAGAGTTGCAGGCAACCTATGGATGCAAATGGCGAATTGTCGTTCATTATGGCATTCTAAGGGGGAGGCCTTTGTTCAACAGTGGACGTCTTACGGCTAATGATGACTTTGTGAATGTGTGCCTGGATAATTGGAATTGAAGAACCAAATTGCATAGGAAGCCGCCAAAACCCACACTCTTCACCGCTTCCTAATATTTTAGCTGGGAAGATAAAACTGCGTAATAAGCTTCCTAGCTCAAGTGTCTGGCAAAAACAGTTTTCGCAAACTTGTAGAAAAATATCCTCGAAAAAATTAAATTATAATTATAGCCAAAACAAATACTAGCTACTGACAAAAATAAAATTGCGTGTTGATTATCGACGGTTAGAGGAACATTAAACTTAGCACAAACTATCCAAGTGCCATCTCTCACGAAGGGGCTTTCAGACAGGATTTAGCGAAAATATCAACGATTGCGACGGCACGTCTGAAACTTTATACTTGTAGCTAGACTTTGTTAATACGTGTATTGTGGAGTTAGAAAGGGATGGAAAATGGTACTTTAATGTTGCTTTCCCATATTATTTGGTTTTGTAGTATTTTTTTTTTAAAAAACGTCGCCCCACACTAGGAATTTCGCCTGTATCGTGGGTGCGTTTCACAAACATGAAATATCACATACACAAACACCCAGACTCGGGACAAACATCTGCGGATCGCACAAATTTTTGTCCCGTGCGGGAATCGAACCCGCAACCCTAAGCGCAGCAGTCCAATTACTTAGCCACTGCGCCAATCAGGTCGTCAAAATACAACAAATTTAGTCAACTGAATTCAATTGCCATAGGACAGGTTTATGTCCAGCGGTGGCCGGAGATTGGCTGATGATGATTTAATTAAAAATTATATATGAGACATTGGTAACATCACATTCTTAGATAGCCTGATTTGCCGCCTTACTAAACTGTACATCGTATACCATTTTCCTAAAAGCCCCCTTTCCAGTAACGTCCACCACAAATAAAAAGACCTTTAACACAGAAAAGAACCCAATCCTATGCTCACAAACCATAAAAGCGTGCCCCACAAAGTCCTATTTCTCTAGTGCTCACAAAACTACGCCGGCATTTACAGCCTATAAACAAAATATCAAATGTATGAAAATTTCACATTTCCCTCAGGAAATATACGAACTGGATGAAGGAATAAAATCCTTTGAAAATGTGGGTACTTTGCAATCTGATTTCGGTACGGCCTCCCAAATATAGTGAGTTCGAAAAACGATTTTGTTCAAGGTTAGGGCTATTTGAATGCTGATTGGCTGAGCGGTTGGCGCGGTTTTTGCAGCCGTTTAAATGTGTTCTTTTTTTGTCGTTCTTTGGATGGTTTTTAAATGGAAAATTGATAGTAAGTTTTATACGTTTAAAAAGAACGTGGCAGAAATAATTGCAAACATTAAAATAAAATCTTAGAAAATTATTGACGGGTGGTTTTTATTAATTTGAAAAATTTAGACTCCTTCCTTGGTCTAGTGGTCGCTAAGCGCGATTACTGAGCATGGGGTCCTGGGTTCCAATCCCGGGTCGAGCAAAGTGTTTTTTAGTTTTTCCATTAGGTAATTTTCGGAGCAAGGATTTGTGCCCTGTTAATGGCAAAAAATGTATGTGATGTTATGACATATACCTATGTAAATTTTATCCATTAAAACTAATTCTTATAGCCTTGCTTCGGGCTACAGAGTCCATAGAAAACTTCATAAAAAAACTGCACCGATTCGGCTATAAAAGTAAGTCATACATTAAGGACCTGTTTCACCTCCTACAAGTAAAGTGTCAAGTAGGCTAACCACCACTTAAAGTCACCCATAACTACTCATACGAATTTCACAACATCTGAGTAGCATTAATGAGGGGATAAACTGGCCTAAAGTAATGCTTTTTTTATCGGGACAAGCCCACCACTCATGCCCATCATAGCAACTCCTGTAAACCAAGGTCTACATGATAATACAATGAAGCTCGAGGCGTCCCAGAGAAATGACTCGACTGTCTTGGAACCCGCAACGAAATTAATCATAAAAGAATAGGTATATAGGAGGAGTAGGAATAATTATGTAGTTCCCACACACACCATTAAAGTAATGCTTACTATGTGTCAAAACAACATGTAACATTACTTTTAAAAATTAAATTCTATAGGACAGATGAAACTTTTTTATTCCTGTTTGTACCTAAACAGGAATATAAAAGTTTCACCTGTCCCCCAATGTTGTCCCCCCAATGTTAGGGGATAAAACCGTTAAGAAGTGAAGAATGTTCGATCTGTCCCCTCGTCGCTAGCACGGTGACAGATCGAACTTTTTTTTCCTATCTGTCACCCTGAGAGGAAAGAGCAGGGTGACGGACCGGAATAATCCTTAGATACGATGGAAGATACTCGTAACTTTTACTTGCCGATTAGCGTTAATCAAGAAGTAACTATTCAACACTTTACTTGTAGATAGTGAAACAGACTTTAATACTAGCTTAATACATCTGCAATGCAGTTGTAAAATAACAACGTCATAACTACAAAAGATCTCACGGAAATCCGAGCCGGAAATATCTGAATCAACCTTCAAATACACACGCTAATTTGAACCTTATGCGCATGTAATTAAGACGTAAGGGTAATAATTGTAATCGCCCACTTAATTCTAGGGTCTGAGGCATGCTTTCATTTTATCTAATACCTGTAACTTGGTATCCAATTAGGATGCTGAGTGGAGAAGCTTAAGTAGATTGTGTACGGGGAAATTGGATCGAAGGTTCCAGAATATTATAGATATAACCCTGGTTTATAGGTAGGTTGTATGTCAATTGTATCGTCTTGAGGAGATGATTGGAGCAGTGACTTAGTAATTGGACCGCTTTGCTAATAGTTGCGGGATAGATTCCCGGACGAGATAAAAAATTTTTTGATCCGCAGATGAAAAAACCGTGTGTGGCGAAAAGGTACGAACTAATAGTTTTGTGGAGATCAATAAATGTAGTTATAGAGTGGAATAATTTATGTAGGTTGTGTGCTCAAATCCGGAATAAATATCACGCGTATATTCCCAAAAGGGGTGGTTTGACATGACTGTACTTTGGACGCTCACAATTTGTCCTACCAATCCCATGTATAAGATGCAAGAAAGAACCAATTTTAAACATGAACACAGAATATTCTAGAACCGATCAACACCACAACGAACATCATCATTTTATTATCTGTAAATAGCAATTCCACACCCTTTTTTCATCAGAACACATTTCCTCACTATCAGACGCGGAAAAAGGTTTTTCTCTGAACGGGGAATGAGATAAGTGTTTTATAGCAACTCGTGACACCCTATTGCACCCCAGCACCCTAACGCACCCCACAGCACCCCATGACACTGAGATTATTTCCAGTTAATTTATGTTGCGGTGCGGTGTGTTGATTAGATTCCTTGATGTTATGGGTAAAATGGCGGTATTACAACGTATTCACATGGATTAAGTTGTATTATGGTAGAGTTTCTGTGTTTAAAGTTTAAATCGTGTGGTGCAATAAATTTAAAACTTATGAAACACAACATGAAATATTTTTTAATAGGGCCATATTCGACTGCTGTGCTAAGGTGCTCCAGTTCAATATCCTTACGGTGCAAAAAAAATGTGAGCCACATAATCATTATATTTGTCTCGAGACTATGTTTGCTTTTGACGTCTAAAGATTGCACCCATAAATAAGTAACAACATCAACCGAAAGACGTCCACTGTTGAGAGTTGCCATAAACCCCAAGCGGTTCGGGGATCGCAGTATTGGTGGTCAAGTTACAGAAGACGCTGCTGCCCATCTTCTGGATGTTCCCTTAGTTGCCTCTTACGACACTCACGGGAGGAAAAGGGGTGGTCAATTCTAGGAAGGATACCACACGACATATATAAGTATATAATCATAAAAGTTTAAAAATATCTTTAGGTACAGTTCATGATTGACCTCAAAAAGTAACATACGAAACAAACACTAGCACTTAGATGCTAAAGGCATTAGTTCGTCACAATTTAGTGTTAGCATACGAGTTCTAAAAGGGGGAGCCCTTTGTTCAACAGTGAACGTCTTCCAGCTGAAAATAATGATACGGAATTCATACACTGGATCACCACAAGTTATCGCCAATATTCTGCCTACTCCAGCCCCTTAAACTGTGTAGTTTGTGGCTATTTCTGTCAGCTATTACCTAAAATATCAGCTCAATGTCCCGTCGCGTGCCTATCCCTAAACTACAAGTATTTACAACATGCCAACATCGTAAACCTAACTAATTAACCGCTGGAAAAAGTATTTTCTTGCCTAACGATCTGTCTGATTCTGATCGAGTTTTATTAGGCAAAATATCGTGGGCGGTTGATTTGATAGGTTTTTTTCTAGGTTGTTTATTGCGCGTTTACCTTGGTAGGGGTATCCAGAGAAGGTTTGATAGCTCGTGTTTTATTAGGCAAAAATATCGTGTAGTTTTTTTCAAGGATATTTTTATCATTACGTTTAAATTATTTTAAAGGGTTGCCAGACATGGGTTGATCTTCTTTTTAATGCTACAGAAAAGTTGTTGTCTTCAGCTTCATATTCGCTGCTATTAAGGATAGGTGCTCAATATATAATTTAACTAATTATAACACGAGCAGTCTTAACCATATCCCTAGAAAAATAGTTTCTGGTATCTTTCCAAGGACTAGGATAGAAGATATTACCACGCTTTAATTTAGCTTAACTTGTAAATGATGATTTAAAAAAAAGTATAATACTTATCTATCTGTGCATAAATTTAATCTTGGTTGAGGTTAGAGCAGAGCCACGGTACGGCGAAGGTCGCGGGTTCAAATCCCGCTCGTGTCCATCATTTTCAAATTTCCTTTATCAATTTAAAAGTATTCTTTCATTTCGCAATTTATTTCTGAAACGGTGTACCAACAAACAGATAATAAACCTGTAAAAAGATTTTGCAGCGACTTGCAAAACCCTTACCCAAAAGTCAAAACAGCCCCCTTACCGATGAGGAAGCAGGACGCCGCTATGTGCAGTGTAATGCTGCTCACTTCCACAACGTAAACTGAGTTGAGACTAAGATCTCATGGTATGGGGGCAGCTCTTTTTAAAATATGTCTAAAGAATGTCGTCTAGTATCTTACGGCCTTGTATTGACAGCCACAATAATTGTATTTTTATGTTAGCGCTCTCTGCTAGACTGAACTTTATAGGCTCGTTTTAGGAATGTTAGCATAAATTCTTTAGTTACTACGAACTTATTGAATTTGGATAACATGTCAACTTGTCAAGTATTCAGCAACTGGATGTTCTTTCTGAAATACGAATATTAAATGTATTTATGCTACAAATCACGTACAGTTTGTTACATATAAGTAAAATATAAAGCACGTTGGGTTGATGACATCAATAAATTCGCCAAGAACACCTCGACAAGAGACGCTCAACATAGAGAGGATTGGCAGAGAAAAAGGGAGCCCTATACCCAGCAGTGGGTGATACCGGGCTGAAATGATGATGATGAAAAAAATAAAGAACAGTTTTTTTTTTTAAAAAAAACGTCGCCCCACACTAGGAATTTCTCCTGTATTGTGGGTGCGTTTCACAAACATGAAATATCACATACACAAACACCCAGACTCGAATGCGGGAATCGAACCCACAACCCCTAGCGCAGCAGTCCAATCGCTTAGCCACTGCGCCAATCAGGTCGTCTGACTTTGATCTCTGACTTGATGAACTTTGAGTTTGACTGCTTACAAGTAGGTACTAACGGTATGGTACAGGCCTATGTCCAGCAGTGGACTAAAATAGGCTGATGATGATAAATATGAACTACGGTATCAAGGAATCTCTCAGACATTTCTATATTTATATTGTGTCGAAGTCAGTAATTCCTTCCACCATGAATGTACGCAATGTTATACACTATCACCTACTAACGATCAGCATATATTTTATGATCTACAGATGGTATTCATCACTATACTCTACTAAAGTCTTCCTTTGAAACATTAGACAGAAGCTCAAAATTATCAGGATTCTGATGTAAAAGAACTCTTGGCCGTGTGGTATCCGGCCTAGAATTGACCACCCCCTTTCCTCCCGTGGGTGTCGTAAGAGGCGACTAAGGGAAAATTCAGAAGATGGGCAGCAGCGTCTTCTGTAACTTCACCACCAATACTGCGATCCCCAAGCCGCTTGCCAAGCGTGGGGATTATGGCAAACCCCCCCGCTTAAACGGGGAGGCCTATGTTCAACAGTGGACGTCTTTGGCTGATGATGATGATGAAAAGAACTCTGTGACCAACAGAGACTGTTTTACATCAATACTATGAAAATCTTCATTCGTCACTTCAACAGAGTAAAGTGAAGTAGAAGAAACCCGTTTTGAAAGTGTAAAGGAAGATAGAGTTCAGAAAACACTATAAAAAGAACAAAACTCTAAAAGTAAGAATAAGCATATAAAATATAAAAGTAACTTTTTAAACTTCGCCTAGCATCATCACAGTTCAGCCTCCTTACCATGAACTCTTAAAGCATGACAGTTTACGTTGTGGAAGCGAGACGCCGCATTACACTGCACGTAGCGGTGTCTCGCTTCCACATCTTAAACTCTCCTGCTTTAAGAGTTCATGGTAAGGGAGCTGAACGAAACAAAACTTTTCAGGTTTTCAAGTTTAACAAGAAAACATAACGATAATGAAACTGCGCGCATCAGACCTGCTGTGTTTTTTATGCATATTCAAATAACAACAGAATATTTTCAGCTGCGACACGGTATACAAGAGAACTGCCATTTCCACTCGTTGGGTTAAATGGTTAATCTCCTAAAACCATAAAAACAGCACTAGCTATCAACGGACACAGTATCCAGGCGATAGCTCGTGAGTTAGGATAAATGTATTTTCATTTTCGGTTTAAATTGACGAAAGTTTAAAAGGAATAAGCCAAGAAATGGAAAACACTTATGCTGGAATAGTCTTCATTTTCGGAGAAATCCAAGATAATATTATTTTTGGGGTGAAAGGAAGCTAAAAGTTTTTCTAAAGTGAAGAAAAAAGAACATTTTGAGATTCCAAAAAAGTAATGGAATAATGATAATTATCAGGTAAATTTTCTGTAATCCCTCTGCAGGGCGTTGGCCATTTCAGTATTATTAGTATAAATAGGTATATCGAAAGGCGACAGAAATATGCCAGGATCGTAGCAAACGAAAATCCTCCGTGAGTCCAGCCGTTGAGAAACAGGCGTACCCATATAATGTGTCCGGTCCAAATAGGGTTATCTCAGCTAATTCTCACAGGTCATTAAAATCCTTAACGTCGATTAAACTATCTAAACAACAACCTTAAGGCCGTAATTCCGGCTACGATTGGCGGATTGACGACCAGAAGCACCATTGTGAGCTTAAACGGCACATCTGGAGCTTATCTACAGTGACACGTGCGCTCAGCCTGTATATTATACTAGGGCATGTGCATATAGGTTGGCTTGGTTTATCGTCGACGTGCTAAATGCATCTCCTTCCAGGATTACGAGCGAATAACAGGATAACTAGATATTATTAAGATATTGTTCTATTAAGAATAGGATATCCTTAAATATTACATAAATTTAAAATAAATCGGACAAAAACAACAAAGAAGGCATGTCAAATGTGATAAATATATCTTTTATCTTGTCTTGGGACAGCTCACACACGGTCATCTGATCCCAAACTAGACAGAGCCTGTATTATGGTAACCAGACAACTGATAAACATACTTATATATATTTCTAAATACATAATAATTATAGACTCATTACACACAGACACAGAACAAATGATTATGCTCATCACACAAAGATTTGTCCTGGGTGGGAATCGAACGCACGACCTCCAGTTTAGCAATGACGGTCACAAACCACTAGACCAACAGGCCAGTCTAATTCTCAGTAGCTACACGAATTCCGTATTTGTGCCCGGTTTATGGCAATAGGCTCGTCCATTGGGACCTATAACATAACTGGTGATATGTGAGTGTACTATACACCTCTGCATACCCATTCGGGGCATACAGGCGTGATGTTATGTTTATCTACGAAATAAAATATAATTTATAAGCATTTGTATTAAACCGGTGATCATTCAAACCTGATAAACAATCCTACAATAAATAATAATAATAAAAAAATAAAGATATTGTGTAGGTACAATTATAACATGTAAAACCCTGACCCCTGTGCTAGGTTTATAACCTGTGTTACAGGAGTCAGTGTCTTCGCCCAGTATGGTTACTTCACTTTTATGTCCTAATACTAACAAAAATAATTAAAATTAATTGTACTAGAATCAGTGCGTGTATCAGATCAAATGGTGAGTGTGTGTGTATATGTGTGTGCGTGTGTGTGTGTGTGTGTGTATGTGTGTGCGTGTGTTTGTTTGTTGAATGTTACTATAAGGATTACAAGCCACATCATATCCATCATAATACTAGAACCTACAACTCCACATTTCAAAACTCCTGTGTAAACATTTTTCTAACTAAAAGCTATCCGACAACGTGGCCACAATATCTCTGCCGTACACGTGGCGTTTTATCCTGAATAATGGTCCCAGCTACATCCCTGAATAAAAGATGCCGAGTAACGGCATTGTTTAAACCTATCACTTTGTACCGACCAAATATTTAATGGTGCTTCTTGGTTAAAGGCAAATTTAGTGGTTGGTGACCTTATTGTACCTGCTATAAGTAAAGAAAAGCTTTGAAATGATTTTTTTTCTGTATATTTTTTCTTAAAAAAACGTAGCCCCACGCTAGGAATTTTTCCTGTAGAAGTGTAGTTGTAGAAGTGTTTCCTGTATCGTGGGTGCGTTTTACGAACATGTAATAGCACATACACAAACACCTAGACCCGGGACAAATATCTTCGGATCGCACAAATTTTGTCCCGTTGGTAAATCGAACCCGCAGCCCTTAACGTAGCAGTTCAATCGCTTAGCCACTGCGCCAATCAGGTCGTAAAATATCTTGAGATTTCTTCCTTGTCGTATCGATATCGATGATTAATCGGGTATATTTTATGTTTTTATGTAAAGGACACAGTATACCATTAGATATAATTATACCGGATTTGTATACACAAGTTGCAGGTTCAAACCTAGGCAAGTATGAATGTGACTACTTCAATGTTATAAATATTTCTTAGATATTCTAAGACACCACTGACTAACGGTGATGGGAAATATCGTAAGGAAACCTGGACTTAACTATTCTGAAATCGCCAACCCGCAGGAAGCTAGCGTGGTGATCAATGCTCAGCCCTTCTCTATAAGAGAAGCGGCCTCTGCCTTGCAGTGGGACAGTTAAGGGCTATTATTATTTTTATTACATCAACTCAGAGACGAGCAGCAGGACATGAGCGGAGATTCCCCAAGCGACACCACATCAAGCCCATTTCTTTACTGCTACCTTTACAACACTGACTCTAACCCTTGATATAATTACCACCTTAAAAAAGCTGGCAAATCACGAACAAATTACTAGATTTTCCATCACGTCACCAACTTAGTTAATAAGTAAAGTTTCCAAGTATTCGTAGCTTTACCAAAGAGAGACTTAGAGGGTACTGCGATGAATTCTCGGCTGTTCTAACAACTCTGCCGTACCCCACTGTCGTCTAAATGAAAGTTGTGAAGTTGGTTCTTCGGTTACCACATACCTACAGAGTGCATATTTGACGACGTGATTGGCGTAGTGGCTAAGCGATTAGACTGCTGCACTAAGGGTTGCGGGTTCGATTCCCGCACGGGGCAAAAATTTATGCGATCCACATTTGATTGTCCCGAGTCTGAGTGTTTGTGTATGTGATATTTCATGTTTGTGAAACGCACCCACAACACAGGAGAAATTCCCAGTGTTGAGCGACGTTTTTAAAAAAGAAAAAAAATCACTTCCTGCCTTTACTATCCATACTAATCACACTAAAATTATAAAGGCGAATGTTTGTAAGTGTGTTTGTTATCTCATCACGCCCAAACGGCTGGACGGATTTTGCTAAAATTTGGTATGGAGGTAGCTGACACCCTAGATTAACATACAGGCTTACTTTTTATTCCGAAAACATGTAGCGGCTAACAGCGCGGGGCGCAGCTAGTTATTATTATAGTGCACGGTGGTAATTATTTTATCTACACAATGGAGGGTAAGCTCACACGTCACGTAACATAGGCTTTACGTAACGCAGAGTGACGTTTATTGACCACGATGATTTATGAGCTGGCGTAATGTTCACTAACGGGGACTGGATATCGAAGGGGCTCATAGTTGAATAGGTTACGCGCATTGGTAGGTCTATGAGGTAACGCAGCGCTTGCCGCGGTCTGTATTTTGATGGGTGTTTTTTCACAGAAGAACTTTATTATTTATGAAAGTTGACTCAATGGATTGTTGGGCTCGTCGCTTACAGCAATTTGAAATCTCCTAATAATAAAGAACTTAACGGTCTTAGCTTGTTTCTTTCTTCTATGGCTTTCTTTCTTTCTCGCATTAACATAACATAACATAACATCACGCCTGTATTCCCCGAAGGGGTAGGCAGAGGTGAACATATAGTACACCCACATTTCGCCAGTTATGTTGTAAGTCCTAATGTAATAGGGGGCGAGCCTATTGCCATCAACCGGGCACAAAACCAGACTCTGTGCTGCTACTGAGAATTACCTAATGGAAAACTCAGTATCACTTTGCCCGACCCGGGATTTGAACCCAGGACCTCTTGCTCAGCAGTCGCGCTTAGCGACCACTAGACCAACGACCGCATTACCTACATTTCATTAATACAATCTTATGTAATGTGGATGCACATTATACAATTTTTGCCTCTTTTACAAACGTACGTAGACGTAATGATTATACAAACAAAACTATAATCTTAATTTCTTCTTAATTTTAAAGGTTTCTATTTTCTATACATAAATCACTTGGTTACGAACATTCTAGAACTTTGCTGGTCCAAATGCCTCGCTAGCATTACAACCGTAACTCTGAACCGAAACGAACTACTGAACTGTCAAACTTTGACAACTAAGAAAGTCGCACTCTAAGAACTTGAAACTTGAAAAAACCTTGGTAATGCTTTTACCCGTTCCTTTATGTTTTTTTTTTTTTAATTAAAAAGTTACTGGCGCTTATATTAGGCCTGACCGTCGGCCTGGTAACATGCGGTGGTGCGTAGTGGAGCTAGAACAGCCTTCATCTTCTTCTTATTGTATGGTTGATGAACAACCTCTTGACAGAGTTTAAGCCGCCTGTAGGCCTCTGACATGACACACCGTTGAGAAATCTCTTAGGTGTGCCGATTTCCTCACGATGTTTTCCTTCACCGTTTGTAGCAACTAATAACTAATTTATAATACGCACATGAATTCAAAAAGACATTCTTGCGTGTTCCGGCACCTATGTCTTTGATCTTGCGACCTTTGACTTGGCAGTCCAACGGTCATACCACTCGGCTATCAGTGCTTTTTTAACAGATTACATATAAAGATACAACTATGTCTTAGGACCTTTTTCTCCTTTTAGTAGCAATAGGCTCTTCAGCATTCATCATCATCATCCGCAACCCGACTTCCCTCACTATTGGGTAAAGGGCTCTCTTTTTGTGTGCCAGTCTCCACCCCTCTGTGCCAGCCTCATTCAGGTTCCACCCGGTATGACCACGATGTCATCCGCCCATCTCGCTGCCGGACGGCCGAAATTTCTCTCTTGTCCTTGGATATTCGTCAGCATTACATGTGACTAATGATAGCGACGAGCGTGTGTGCGTGAATGAGGCGAAAGAAGTATGCCAGGATCGTAGTAAATAGAAATCCGTGGCCTACCACTTTGGGAAACAGCCGTGACATTATGTATGTAGTACGAGTGGAGAATTGTGAGTGTCTAAACTCCCGATTAAGTAGACCACTTCAAAGTTTACAAGCGTTTTAGCAATTAAAGTAAAACAGGCAACTTCAGCGAACAGCTAAGATATCGTAAAATATCGTAATAGCAGAAATGATCCAATAACGAAAAAGGCAATTAGTGCAACATGACACTCCCTATCTTTGACCACGACATCAGCACAAAATGGATTAATACGAGTAACATTATCAACAAAGCCCCAATTGTTTCACCTCGTAAAGAAAAAGGCATGAAAGAAAGGAGGCGTTACATATCCTTCTTTCAACGCCTTTTTTATTGGTCACTAGAGAGGGATAAATGGAACACTGGCCTCGTGGAAAATAAAAGAAAGTTTTCTCCAAATATGGAGTTTATTACTCATTTTGTGTCATTCTGATTCAGGACCAATTATTTGATTGCTACTTTGCTGTATTGTGACATGTGGTCTTGTGTAGGTAAAGGTAAATACAATATTTTATGTAGATAATTACATACTATCACGGCTAGTGTTGTAAAAAACTCAAGTCTTTTAGTCTTCATTTCGAGACTTGAGTCGATTTTCAAGACTAGGACTCGTTAGTCACATGAGTCCGAGTCCTTTGAGTTCTTTGAGTCTTTTGAGTCCTTTCGAGTCTTTTAAGTTATTTGAGCTAGACTGAGTCATGAACTTGAGTTGTTGTATTTAATACACCTAACCTAAACTAATCAATTGTATCCACCTGAAGACTGACGATTTGATTTCTAAATCAGGAAATTTAATAACCAAACGACGAAACCGATTGGGGAATAAAACCATAAGGGCTTCAATGTGCCTGTCTTCATGGCTTAATATACTAAAATAATATATATTTTAGTGTATTATTAGTTACGTACCTAATAAATCCATAATTAGTTAATTGCTATTTTATTTACTCCAACCAAACTATAGCTATGGATTTAGAGGACTCAGTCATTAGACTTTTAAAAAGACTCAGTCTTTGAGTTCTTTTTGGCAGGACGCAAGTCTTTTTACAAAAGACTCCAAATTCTGAAGGACTTGAGCTCTAAGTATATTTTATAAGACTCGACTCCAAGACTTGAGTCTTTAACAACGCTAATCACGGCTGTCTTTTTTGAAGCAGAATAAGTGTGCTTATACGAGACAAGATTCATGTCATCTAACAGATTTTATTTATTGTCATGAATCTGTCAGATAGGACCACTACAAAAGTCATTTAATGAGGAAGAAATACATTGGACTTGAAACGCCATTATTCTTCTCGGATATGCCCAGAGCTACTACTTCCATTATTATCATCATCATCAGCCGGAGGACGCCCACTGTTGAACAAAGGCCTTCCCTTTTTAGAAGGGGGGGGGGCTGCAAACCCCACGCTAGGCAAGCGGCTTGGGGATCGCTGTGTTTGTGGTCAAGTTCCAACGGCGCTGCTGCCTTTCTTCTGAATTTTACCTTAGTCGTCTCCTACGATACCCACCTATATCGCTAGGCCAGATACCACACGGCACTACCTTATTAAAATCACGGCTACCACGTTATTAAAAGTATATTATATCATTTCATTACAATTAATTATAATTTCGATTTAAATTGCGACGAATATACTAATTACCACATGCCTACTTAATTATCCAGTGATAAATAAACCAACTGAAATGTACCGAACAAATTAATATGGCAAACCAAAAATTTGAATGATAGCATGGTTTTACCGACCTATAATTTCACTAACCATATTTTATCAAAGAATATTCACATTAGTATATTTGTACCTGGTCCTTGTGTCCGCAAAGTTTATTAATGTCAATATTTTAAACATATCTCCACACACATTTATTCTGTATTGTTTCCTTACTTTAAACAATCAACGTTTTCTGGCGATCCTAAAATCTAGCTCAAATTTCACAACTAACCTATCAACTGCTGAACTATATGGAACAATTTATAAAAGGAGTAAGTATTGTGCTATCCTACAATGGCGCCACGCGACTAGAGAGCCTGTGCCAACACGTGCAATGAACGATTCTCCACTATATTGGCAACCACCCTTACTATTTGTACCAAACACACGCTGTCTGTTAACCAAGTTACTCTAAAAATACAAACGAATTTGCTGAAGCTGTGTACCTGCCTTGTTGGCATAGTGGTCGATAAGAGACTGCTCAACATGAAGTCTTGCATTCAAATCCTTGGTTAGACTAATTTTTGTAAGGTAATTCGCAGTAGCAGCACGGACTCAGTATATGGGCCCGGTTGATGGCAATAGGCTCGCCTCCTATTTAATTGAGACCTATAACATAACTGGAAAAATGTTGGTGTACTATGTACCTCTGCCTACCTCTTCGGGGAAAACAGGCGTTATGTTATGTTTATGCTGTGTACCTGTACTAAACGACTACCACATTGACAATAGTTAGTAATAGTTTAATTCACGCGCTTGTCGCTTTTAAGATTACCCTAAACATTTTTAAACCTAGCAGCAAAAATTAAATAAAATTATTAAAATGCACAACAAATAAACTAAAACATACGGAGAGTTCAACTTTAAAATTAAAATAGCAAACGTTATACGTGCAATTCTAAGCCGCTAGTAGAGGCCAGAAAACAATTTCAGGGGGTAAAGTTGGCAACAGACTGTGCTTAATGCCCAGTGCATTGATTATGCATTAGGACCAAGAGCCTCCGAGAAAAAGTACCTAAGGACCAGAATTTTATTGGAAACGTTTTGTTTAACAGTCGATGGTATTCCAACCGTATTGAAATCGTGACTAAATAATGCTAAGTGGTGTTAAAGAATGTCGATGCAAATTGAGCTATAAAGGTTTTTATAGTTATGAGTTTAGCCTCTGTTTTTGTGAGCTAAATTTAGCGTAAGCTGGTGGATAAAATAGAGGCACTCATCCTTTTTTATTCCTACTTTATGCGTGTCGCAGACAGCGACCTCTTTTTTAAGAGAACATTGTCGTATTTTTTGAAGCAAACAGAATAAATGTAGGTACATTTATGGTGCGGGTGCTTTTTCCGCGCCTTAGAATTATGATGAATTCTGCTTAGGGTAAAAGGATAAAAAGTATGACCCTTATTAAGCGTAGGTAAATGGCTGACTACTGTTTTGTTTACAAAAAATAAGCTTATTAGACTTTTATCAATATTTCCTAAAATCATAGACATCTACGTATGTAAAAATTCATAAAACCAAGCGTCCACCGTTACGAAAAACATTAAATAGGGGATATTTTCAATATCCAAAACTTAAAAGAACTTACGCTGACCCCAGTCCGTTGCGACGTCCGGGAGCCATTCAAATGCCTTATCGAGATGAACCGTGACTGGAATGCAAGACTGAACTTTGGCAACAGAATGGACATCCTACCTTCAGACGTGGAATGTTGCCAGGGATGTGGCACTGACAGGACATCTAGATTCCTGTTTGGCGATTCAATTGTAGAGCTACAAATAGGTAGCTGAGATAACTTTGAAATTAAATTTGTTGTAACATTATGGTTAGTTTTTGATTACCTATACTCGTGATCAATCATGCCCGTTCTTTTTCTGTTATCTTTTGTAAGTGTTTCCATATTAGGTATGAAGGTACCGTTTTCCGGTTGTACTCATGTATTTATTCGAAAATAGCCGATTAGGTTCGGACACAAATGGACCATTACTTAGTTAAACCCTTAATTTTGAGCTGGTGACCTAATTAGGTCTACTACTAAGCCTACCTACTTAGGTCGGGCTATCTCAAAAATATTGTAAAGTTTGTGAGTGTGTTTGTATGTTTGTTACCTCTTCACGCTCAAACGGCTGGTCTGATTTTGATAACATTTTGTATGGAGGTAGCTGACACCTTGGACAATCACATAAGCTTTTATCCTGAAAAAATTTAGCGGGGAACACCGCGGGGCGCAGCTAGTAATATTATAACGGCGAAAGTTTGTAAGTGTGTTTGTTACTTCTTCACGCTGAAACGGCTGGACTGATTTCGATAAAATTTCGTATGGAGGTAGCTGATACCCTGGATTAACACTAAGGCTTTTTATCCTGATAAAATGCATGCAAAATGGAGCGCAGCTAGTACTGAATGAACGTGAATACAACTACAGTTAATATATAACCATATATATATAACCACGGCGGGTAGGAACACAACTACAGACAATATATGTACAACACTGTTTCGTTTAAAACATCAAACAGTGACATGCTACATACATGCGGTTACTAACGTATGAAATTATAAAGTAATTTTCATCCGAAATTTCAACAGCTTTGGATCCATAACCGCTGAATGGATAAACATTAAAAATATGTGATTGAAAACATTACATTAAATCTGTTTAGTTTAATATTGAATTGTTGGTTAGTTGGTTAATCTCAAATCGAATGTCCATGGTTGTTTCCATAAATTATCATCTACCATTACTAATATTATAAATGTTATAGTTACTCTGTCTGTCTGTTACGTCTAAACCGCTAGACAGATTTTGATGAAATTAGCCATGTAGAAAGTTGAAGAATAAAGAAAGAACATAGGCTACTTTTTTTTAATTCAACCCTCTAAGGGGTTTAATTAGGGGTCAACGCGAGCGAAGCTGCGGGCAAAAGCTAGTTTGTAATACTTAATTAATTATCAGGGGAAGTCAATCTCCAGAAATCCACATCAGTAACAACCCTAGTAGGTACATAAGTGTGCTAAAATGCACTGGACATTGTACAATGTGTCCAGTCGACATTTCGACAATTGTATTTGTTTCCATGTCCAGAAAAAGAAAAGTTAGCCGGTAATACGTGTGCTACTAACTCGCTACAAGTCCTACATACTAAACCTAAACGAAGCTAGAAAATAAAATGAAGCAGATTTCTGTCGCTCGCATATAAATGAAAAAACTGAATACAGTTTCATTCACAATCTTTTGTAGAGACATGGTTTTCAGCCCTAGGATCGGTAAAAGATTTTTAAATAAATTTAAAACCTGTTCGCGTATTTATTTATAATTGCTACATCAATTTCGTTACGTACAGATAAACAACTTGATACAATATCTAAGGAGATCGGGAGAGAAATTATTAGAAATTTCAAGACGATAAATTTGGGTAAATCATACCAAACGAACTGACTGCATAAAGCAACAATCCGGGCTCTGTGGCGTACCTTGGGAGAGGCCTATGTGCAGCAGTTGACTGCAACGGGCTGATGATGATGACACCAAACGTTAAAGTTCAGTTTTATACCGTAAGTTAGTATAAAATGATAATGTTCTAATAATGTTCTCTTGACCGAATTTTGGTCACGGCGGCCGATCTCATCTGAGACTAGCCAACTACGCAGGAGATATTATAGTGCACAAGTATGCGCGCAAACTCAGGTGCACTCCCTATTCCCTCTCTCTCAAAGTCCGATGGGACGGTAGAGCGACACGACCTGAGAGAGATCAGACGCAGGACCAACGGCTTAACGTGCTTTCCGAAGCACGGAGGGGTCCCAACATGTGAAAACGGTCACCCATCACAAGAATAAACGCGGCGAGCACGGCTTAACCTGGCAAATTGACTGATCTGCACGGTAACCACGTTGCTACGAGCCCCTCAAAATAAAATGCATTAAAACAAAAACATAAAATAGATAATTAAAAATTGACGTATCTAAAAGCACATAATATATAACTGATGCCCACCAGATTAAATTATACTACTGAGATTGCAGAACGTAGCAATTCCTTTGAATATAAATGGCCCATAAAATTACTTGAAACATGCATCAGTATGATAGGAACCTGCATGCTTCATTGGTTCGAGTATGCGTAAGGAATGAATTTCGACGACAGTAAATGTATGTACTCTCGAATATTATGTTACGACAGAGATATTAAGATTATAAATTGTGTCATTTAAATAAAGAAATTAAATGGTGTTTTTTTATCAAATATAAAAAAAAAAAACAGATACATTGTACGAGGCAAGAAACTCAGCGTAATACTGCTGCTTGAAAGCAGTGCTGGTTTTCAGTTGGGGCCTGACATAAAAAAATACACTAATAAATACTACTTACTCATATTTTCTATTTAAATATGGGTCAAAGGACCAAATATTTTATGGACAGTAGCATTTTTTGTGTAACGTAACGTTAACGTTTTTTTCTAACCTTTGGTTTAAAAAGAACGTTTTATTGATGGATTAGTCAGCCCTTGATTTACAATTCAAATAATTAGCACAATCATCTAAATTTTAACCTCTTCAAGTCTACATAGATTAATATATAACACGTGTGAGCTATATTATCTGCAATTTGGCTTTGTCTTCTATTAAATAATTCTATTCTGGCAACCCTTTGTGTTAAACTCAAGCGTGTGCCCTAATACGGCTTACTATGACCAAACTTTGTCACAAACTTGGTCGCAGATGGCCAACTTACTTGACCAGTGGACCAGTAACTTCGCAAATTAGATGGTTTCGGTTCTATTGCAGCTGGGATCAAAGGCAATCAATGTTTCCATATGAGTAATGTTGTTATTGTGGTTTTATACGTCTGTGTAATACTGCCTAAAAAGATGATAAATTAGGAAAATTATAGAAGCCTCTTGCGTAGGAATATTAGGATTATTATACATATAGATAAATACGTATAAAAATAAGTGAGGAGTACCCTTAACCGACGAGCGTGTATGAGGAATGTGATGCGAGTGAATGAAGCGAAAGAAGTATGTCAGGATCGTAGCAAATGGAAATCCGTGGTCTCTGCCTACCCCTCGTGGAAATAAGCGTGACTTTATGTATAGATAAATACGTCAGCTCCCCTAGATAAGTGGCAAAACGCTTGACGAATAGAAATCGAATAGAATGATAAATGTATGTGGATGACATAGTGTTTCGACTATGTTATCGATGACATGTGTCATCCCCATACATTTATCATTCTATTCCATATTTATTCGTCAAGCGTTTTGCCACTTGTCTAAGGAGGAAGCTGGTGGTCCAACCTGTATGCTTTGAAAGGGGCTACATATCGCAGATCTTTCCAATATTCCTATTCCCATTTCGATTATTAGGTAGCGAGCCTATTTTTATATATCGGGAACACACTTGGTCCCTAGCTCCTCGCTTCCCCGGAATGAAATTGTATTTTTTATCCATCCACCTTCTCAAAGTTATTAAATATGTAAAACAAAAAATGCCTAAATATTACTTGTTGAAGGTTGCAACTAATTTTGTTCATTTTCTACACAATTAATCAACTCGCTTTGATAAAACTTATTCAATTTACAAGGACCCAACCATTATAACCCACATGTATTTTATTTAATCTGCAGTATAGCACGAAATCAGGAAAATGCTAGAAATCTAGGACAGGCCGATAATTTGAACGTGGTCTCAGGGAATGTGGAGCCGCAGCCAGGAATATTTGAAGCGGCACGTGATTGAGAAAATCCATGAAAGAAAAGGAAGCTAGGAATTTCATACATAGATAGTAGCCTGATCCTAGTTGGCGAGTATAGAATAGATTTCTAATGGTACCTACTAAACTAGCAGCTGTCCTACCTATGGAAAAATATTATGTAGTTGCTGTGAAAGCTTTGATTGTAAGAGACAAAATCTTGCATCCGTATTTATTTTCAAGATGCCAGCATGTTTCCAAAATTATTACTAAAAGAAATGCATAATGACAAAACGACTATGTAAGGCTTAATTATATCCTAATTGAATCTGTTTATTACATGTGCGTGTAATATGAATAAACAATTAAGATTCTATAAATAGATTGGAACGAATTCGGTCTGTGAAAAGGTTCGGCCCTCAGCGTAGACAACTGCGTGATTAGTCACGGCACTCTAATTGATTATAATAAAAGATTTCTTATCTTTCATTTATTTTATAACGAGAAATATAATATTTTGTCTATTTTCTGACAGATAATAGTAACCTAATAAAAATACTTCAAACAGATATAAAAGTACATATTCACATAACAGTTTTCTAACCGTTAAACAAAACAAGGATAAAAAAGTGGGTCAAAGGACCAAAAATAAATTGATTCACATTATTTTGGTCCTTTTACCAGCCAGTTTTATACCTCAATTTTTCACTACACCTAAGAACATCCCAAAAATAACGGTCACTATTTACAGTAAACGTAGGGCCAACATGTGGAAACATAATTGAAGACCAACGAAAGGTCTCGAAAGAATTATTTTATTACCAAGGAGCGTGAAAGTAACCTTCATGTTATTTCAGATGTGCACGCGATGTTTTAATTTGGGCTCGGATCAATCATGCCCTTTCTGAGGTAAACAGGGGGATTACGTACTAAAATATAGTTTTATTTTCGTTGCTGGCTCATAAAGTTTTAGGGTACTTGGATTTAACAAGCATAAACGTCACTATGAGAGAAATATTGTATATTTCTTGTTGTGATCCGTACACCTTAGACATTCAAAAACTTTCGGTGAAACACATTGGGTAATTACATGATTTTTTCATTCTGATTTTGTTTGTGTTCATCTTGTGAAGGAAGCTGACAAGAATTCTAGAAAGTGCTACCCCGCTGAAATAATGTAACATATAATATCTCACCAAAAATATGAATGAAAATTGTAGTGGCCGATAATGGGAATAACTGAAGGACAATCCTATAATTGCCTTCAATAACCACGTCCATCGATCATAGACACATTGACTGATTATTACTGAGTAGAAAAATTATAAGACTCCTTTTTATTTCTCGACGTTTCGACGGTTAAAGCTGTGAGAATCAATACAGTGTAGGTTACGTCCGTTGGCTTGTTTTCTCTACAAGCAACTCGGATATTTGTTTAATGTGATACTTCATTTAGGTACACATCAATGAGTAAATAGATAACGGATCTTTAAACGGAGTGATTTTGAGTATCATTATTTTGCCAATGTCATAATATAGTGTCTAAATTACCGACTAATTTATGCCCAAAAATGGTCATAAACTCCTCCCTATTAAATGAGACCAATATTATAAGCCATAATATTCAAGTCTTTAAAACAATACCTCTAACTACCTTTTCAGGGTATACAATCGTGATAATATACCTCTATAATAAATACATAATTATTATTATTACCTCTATACATAAAAACGTCATCATAACATGATTAAATTATCTATTTGGGGGGCCGATTTGTACTGATTGAAAATCCCTAGGCCGATGACGCAGAGTAAACCCATCCTGACATCAAACAACCGCATCTAGGCTGTGCAAATATGGCTAAGGGTATTGGAATCGAGTCCGAGCGCATTGATTCAAGCGCCATTTGGCGCTGCAAAACTGTTTTCATAAAGGTTAGTGGTATGTAAAGCTCTTTAAAGAGCATGTTTATTTATACGATTTGGATGTGTCCATTATTTTGTAAATGTTGTCTTGTAGCTGGTGCTATTTATGTATCAAAGCCTTTTCAGAAATGAATTATTAATAGTAAGTATGTATTAAAAAATTAATAAATTCGTCAAATATAAACTTAAACAATTAATTCTCATGTTATAGCTTGTTAAAGTGAACAAGAGAAACTAAAATAATATTAAACATATTCCACTAGTCTAAACAAAACTCATAGTAACTAAATCTTAATTATTTTGAAAGAGCTGCGCATATTGTCACATTTACGTGTTTATTTTCGAAACCAGTTTAAATTTATCTATTAAATTCCCCAAAAGGAAGGAAACTGGCGAAAATAACTAAGTGCGACGCTTATCATTCTATTTTGCAGGACAGGACCCGACAACACACAATCACAATAAATTACGCTTAATAATTTCTCCGCGTCCTATTCAGAGGACCACGAAAATGGTATAAAGCAACGAAAAAATCGCGCGAATTTATAAATAAAACAAATGAACAATGCCAAGACAGTGCGAGCTAGGGAACAAGGGTTATTGCATTTCTTATGCAAAGGTCGACAATCCGCCTACAAATGTGTTCCCTCGCATTGAAATATTTGGGATTGCACGCATAGTACCCCAATATGGGGTAACAGGCATTTTCCCAGCTTATTTGAATATATTTCGGTGGAGTTTGGAATGAGAAATCTTGGATGTTATTATGTCTTTGCGGAGATATGGGTGAGCTTGGATGTCGTATGTTAGAGCTGAATCGATGGGGTCGTTCGCCGATGGGGTATCCCATAAAATGGATGAGAAACCTTTTAGTGAAGAATGTCCCCATTCTGATGGCGTGGTTAGAAATCTTTATGACTGCGTTTTGGAAAAGTCTGTCGTGCTAAATTGCGGTGAAACAAAATTTGTGGTATGTATGGAACTTAGTTTGTACCTCAAATATTGGTAGTACACTGAATCTTTTCCAATCTGTGAAAAACACTAACTTTCAGTGGTAAGCTTTTGTATTTGTCATAAATCTGACATCTCTTGCAATGGTTTTATCATTTTGTCTCTTACAAAACGCATTAAACAAGCGAACCTACTGATTTTATTCATTCTTACTCTTCACGCTAATAGATCTATGACATGGACACGGCCTACTTAAATTATGATATCGATATCTTAAAGACTGTTGAATAGATAAATGGGCTTCTAATGGCCCATATTACATTGGGACTTACAACATAACTGGCGAAATGTGGGTATATTATAATATGTTCACCTCTGCCTACCCCTTCGGGGAATACAAGCGTGAATGTTATGTTAATGGCCCATAATTACCATGAGCAGGTATAGATACCTACCTGCATTATTACAATCAGTGTCAAGGACAACGATGACACCAAGACACCACCCATTAACACATATACATTAAAACATCTGACTTTCTGTTGACGCTAGCAGATTTCTATCACAGCTATTAGCTAATAACGAAGTTCATCAAAATAGGTTACTATTTTAAGGTACGCATTTTCTCCGACATGAAGTACAGCTAGATTTTAATTGACGTTATCAATAGAGCTGATTTTGTTAAAGAGTTTTTGGACCAAAATAATTTTATAGGTGTAATTTAATTTAACGTTTATCTTCCATCTGAAACATTAAAGGCACGGTGTTATGTTTCAGCGGCGGGGTTTATCTCATCGAAATCCAATCTTCTCTAAGAGGAAAAATCATGTTTGCACCTCCCTAGAGTAGAAAGGGGAAATCAGGAACAGCGATTTTATTGCACAAAATACTGTCGAAAATCTAATTTACTAACGAATCAGAACTTATTCTTCGGTGTTGCTGCTACAAAAACAAACGTTGAATGGGAAAATGTCATGATACGGATATATTTTATTGGTGACCTCATTGGGGCAATTTTTGAGCGAAAAGTCAAGTAATTCATAACATCACGCCTGTGTTGTCCTAAGTGGGAGGCATAGTTGTATAGTACCTCGCATTTCGTCAGTTATGTCATAGATCCCAATGTAAAAGAGGGCGAGCCGATTGCCATCAACCGGGCTCCAATGCAAACTCCGTGCTGCTAATAAGAATTGGATATGATGATGATGAACTCAAGTAAAATTGTGCTCTATTCTATTCTATTCTTAATGAGCATGGTAATTAAAGCTTGACTACGACGACTTTCATGACTTGAAAGTCCTAATCCTAGGCACCGTTCTTTTACGTCCTACTTCATGCTTCGCCAGGGCGGCTTTACCTGCGTTACCGGACATTTTACAAAACTTTGTATTCTATTCATCATATTTTATAGACAATTAGGTAGAAATATAAATAAAACTGAGTTAAAAAAAAAAACTAAATATTTTTTGTTTTAGTAAAAACGTCGCCCCTCACTAGAAATTTCTCCTTTATCGTGGGTGCGTTTCACAATCATGAAATATCACATCCCAGATCTGCAGATGCAGATGTTTGTCCCAGACTCGGTACATCTGCAGATCGCACAAAATTTTGTCCCGTGCGGGAAACGAACTCACTGCGCCAATCAGGTTGTTGATTTATTTACTATATTCCGTTTTCAGTCCCGTGTTATTCAGGAATGCACCATTTGATTCCAAGTTAAACAAATAAAATAAAGACTTGAGAAAATCATAAATTAAAAAAACTATCGCTAGTTATTTTCACTTTTTCAAAGAACACTTTTTATGTCCACCCAAAACAGATCCACGTTCTACCAATTAAATGTTTCGATATTACAACGTCTCACAAGCCATTCAATCTTATCTTAGACACTATAAATTAACCCTTCTCTACAATCATCTACAGTCTAACTGACTTAAACCAACGTCTGTATAAAACCATTACAGCGCAGCGTCAGTTAGCTATTACAATTTGATAGCGGTTTCGACTCCAAAGACCAAACTCGTGAATAATTGCATTGGAATTAACTGCAGGTGATGCCGTCAGCTTGACACGGCCTTACTGACATAATTTGTGGCGTGTTTTAGTTTTGCTTGTATAATATCTTTATACTGTGTCTCTAGGTTTTCGTCAGAATAGGGGTTACATTTGAGCTAATATTTTGCCAAAAATAGTAATCAAATATGTCCTTTTGTAATCTATAAGTTATTAACATTAAGATTAGCTGATTTTATGCTTTTCTTTTATAAAAATATTGAAAGCTTTTGTGGTGCAGAGATAGAAACGAATTAAGATTTATTATATCTAGTCTTCAAAGTCCAAGCGCAAACGCTAAACAAAAGGACCAGAAAAAGTATACATCTCGCTCCATTAACGTATTTCCAGCATCTGCAAATACCTAAACGATACTTTAACACTTCATCTCACTCCATTCCGAAAGCTAAAAAGCATTTTATTCCCAAACGTTCCTTTCATCCGCAGCAATTCTGTAAACCGACACCAACACAATTCCTGGCATAAGCCACAAATGGCTTTACAGAGAGTCTACAGTGGCTCCATTATAAACTTGCTAATGTAAAGCCCTTAGGGGCGCCAAGTGAGACACAAAATAAAAACGGTAGGGTTAAGTGTTATGTTTATAGGGGTCTATGGCAACAGAAAGGTTTGTTTTAGGTTATAGGGTAGAGCATGATACAGTTGAACACAGGCTTTCAGGAATTCAAAACATTTTTGTCTAGAGTATATAGATAGGTAGGTATATACAGTTTAATTTATCTTGCGCAACTGGACTTAACATCGTTTAGCATAAAAAACGTCCTAAACATGTAATGTAATTTAATTTTTAGTCTAAAGACTTCATATCGATAAACGATCTAGCTAAATTCCTTCCTCAATTTTTTGGTCCTTTAGGTACTAACCTTATTGGTCCTTTGGGTCCTAAGCCCCTTTTAGTTAAAAAACACGACCAACATATTTTTACATGTCGTTGGTACGTCAAAATACCTTAACATACCCTGAGATTTAGACAAAATATGTAGATTTAGCATTATATTAACACTGATCATTTGATTTCTATCACTTACGCGAATATTATACAATGAAATAAAACTATTTATGCTGTAAAGGATTCAAAACGTCAGGACCAAAAAACTAATTAAAGCCGCAATAAAATCCGTAACTCCACTGATTGTTTGTGTTTAATTTTATGGTCAATAGTTAAACCATCCTTGTGTGATAAAAATAAAATCTACTTACATTGCAATTTCACGTAGCTGAATAGCCATTAGGCGTCAGAGAACAACCCTAATCTAAGATGATACAGCTATAATAGCATCTTGGGTAATTTGAAGTCGCTCATGTTAGGCTGCGGTTATAAAGGAGAAGGCAGTTATGGTAAAGTGTTTGTAATTTGTAAGATAACACTATCCTACGTGTAGTTTTGTTTATCGATAGCTCTTTAGTTACAAAACGGTATAATATTTTCACTACGTATCTTCTGAAAGGCTAGATATAGGTGTACTGAACTATTCTGTCACACAGTTATACGTAACATTATTAAAACAATTAGGCAGAGGTGCCTGACTGCCTTGTTGGTCTAGTGGTCGCTAAGCGCGACTGCTGAGCAAGAGGTCCTGGGTTCAAACCCCGGGTCGGGCAAAGTGTTACTGAGTTTTCCATTAGGTAATTCTCAGTAGCAGCACGGAGTCTGGATCTGTGCCCGGTTGATGGCAATAGGCTCGCCCCCTATTACATTGGGACTTACAACATAACTGGCGAAATGTGGGTGTACTACATGTACACCTCTGCCTTCCCCTTCGGGAAATACAGGCGTGATGTTATGTAGGCAGAGGTGCTTAGTACATCCACATTTCGCCATTTATGTTATAAGTACAAACGTAATAGGGGGCGAGCGAGCGTATTGCTGTAAACTGGGCACAAATCTAGACTCCGTGCTGCTTAGTAGCAGCACGGAGTCTAGATTACCTAATGCAAAAACCGAGTTACTCTTTGGCCGACCTAGGATTCGAGCTTAGTAACCATCGCTTAGCAACCACTGGACCAATGAGGCAGTCAGTTAAACAATTATATTTTTGGTTCTTTCCATTAAGTAATAATATGTAGCAGCACGGAGTCTAGATTTGTGCCGGGTTGATGGCAATATGCTCGCCATCTTGGAACCTCTAACATAACTGGCGAATTGTGGGTGTTGTCCTATTAAACTCTGCCTTATTTTTAGGTGGGCTAATCCTCATAAACGCCTAATCAACTCTGTCTACTCTTTCGCGGAATACAGGCGTGATGTTATCTTTCACCTTTATAATATTAGTGTGATCCAATACTAATTCAGAGCTACAAACTAACTTTATAATTATTATCCTGACCGCACTACACTGATAGCCGAGTGGTATGACCGTTGGACTGCCAAGTCAAAGGTCGCAAGTTCAAATCCCGGCACGCACCAATGTCTTTTCGAATTCATGTGCGTACTATAAATTAGTTATCAGTTGCTAAAAACGGTGAAGGAAAACATTGTAAGGAAACCGGCACACCTGAGAGATTTTTCAACAGTGTGTAAAGCCATGTCAGAGGCCTACAGGCGGTTTAAACTCTGACACCAGGTTGTTCATCAACCATACGATAAGAAGATCCTGACCGTTACGTCGGTTTTCCTATCATCTAAACTATATTTGCTTAAACTATATTCTGCTTGACAAAAATGCTTGGGCTTAAGCCTCTTCATGTACCTATTGTTTAATTTTGACATTTAATTTTTATTTATTTTTACCCTTTTTTACATATTTGACGTAAAAACTGACATTGTTTGATCAATTGATCTGTTTTGTTTTTAATTATTTACTCTTTTTACAAACTGACGTAACAAAATTAAATTTATCTTTATTATTTATGATAATAATGTACAATGTAGGATTTATCCTTTTTATGTAGTTTCTTGTCTGGCGGTTTGAGTATCTTATACAGCCTACCCAAATGTCCTGCAGATGGTACGAGACGGGGCATCTGTCAGGACAGGTTGACTTAAATCTGCTTTGGCTCTTTCTTCAAAAGGCCATCACAGACGACCTGCATTGTACATATCGACATGAAATTATGTTATTTGTAAATGTGAGCATTGTGTAGGTCCTTTTTTTTTTCTTTATTTACAAACTCTTTTTTTTTTTTTTACGTGTCTGACGGTTTGAGTATTTCATGCGGCCTACCCAAATTTCCTTCAGATGGTACGAGACGGGGCGTCTGTAAGGACAGGTCGACTCAAACTCGCCGTGGTTCTTTCCTAAAAAGACCTCTTTTCAGACCACCTACACTGTTCTCACATAAATTATTGAACTTGTCTGGACTTTAAAAGAGACCTTGACCCCTGAGTTTGTTTCGGTATTTCTTCTCAGAGGTAGTCAGTTAGGAAATGCCGACACCATCATTCTAACTATTTTATAAAAAAATGACGTGTAAAAGTGTTTTTTTGGAACCTATTTGCTGAAATAAAATCATTTATCATTTCATAGTTAATTACTTAGTAACCTAATAACCGCATTGGCGGTTGCGCGTAAGGTAGAGACAGAAAAAGTTTTATTAGTTCGAAACCAATACCGACATTAAGTTTAAGTGGTTTAATTGTAACTTAATTTTTAATGAGATTTTATTTTAGACCTTTGATGATAGTATACCTACTATTATTTGAGGTTAACATTTATACAATATTAAATAATAAATATTAATTTAACTGTATTAGTAAAATATCAAGATCCCTCGATTCTACATATTGATACTACTTGTGATTTTTAAAAGTCCGTCCTTAACTTATCAATAAAAAAAAACTTATTACAGTAAATGAGTATCTTGCTGATAAATTACAAAATTATTTATCAATTTTACATAATTATAACTTTTTGATAGTTTTACTTTTACTATGTTATTATGTCCTGATGTAAATACCATATTTGTATACCGTAAACGGTGAGACATAGTGTCCATTGTTTTACAAAATAAGATCTGTACCTAACTATGTTTATACTAATAAAGATTTTGATGTTGTATTTTCACACTTTTAATTTACAAATAATGATAAGTTCAGTAAGTATTAGGAGCTTTCAATGACTATTTATTTGATTTATTCTATCCATAGAGAAATTTTTAAGAGTGTATGCTAATACGAATTTATATTTCTTCACAATTACAGTGGGATGGCAACGCGACAAGCAGCGAGAGATTAGGCTCAGGACCAAAAGCCTAATGTGCTTTAAGGGACCAACGAGTCACGATGAGTGAATAACCCATCCAATTACTGACCGATGCAAACGCAACTTAACCTCTTAAGCTTAAGCTATGTAGCTAGCCCCTTTAAGGTATGTTAGAGTAAAGTACTTACCTACTTGAAATATTAACGCAAGTTTGCAAATTCTAACTAAATATAGATTATTTCTTGGAATTCTCTACGTGAACTTGAAGTCAACCTTGACTGCTGACTCAGTGAAATTACAGACAATATTCCATTTAGTGATGACCTTCAATATTCGTAGACTTGAGGCGTGACGTACATACATGTATAGGTTACTTTGACAACCTATTCATAAATAAATCGTAGAAAACGACTAACAAAATCCCTTAGCTATAGCTATTAAATTTGACTCTGATCGTTATTAATTATACACACCGAGATTTTACCTATTTAATTTGAAACTATCCATAATAGGACGACCCGATTGGCGCAGTGGCTAAGCTATTGACTGCTGTGCTAAGGGTTGCGGGCTCGATTCCCGCACGGGACAAAAATTTGTGCGATCCGCAGATGTTTGTCCCGAGTCTAGGTGTTTGTTTTGTGAAACGCACCCACGATACAGGAGAAATTCCTAGTGTGGGGCGACGTTTTAAAAAAATATAAAACAAATAGTTCTAACTCGTGATGACACCGTCACGTTTCCTGGCCCTTTTTAATGACCAAAGGACCAGAATTTCTGAAATAAATCAGTGTAATTTCTTATGTATGACATAAATTCCTAAAAATAAATAATGTTTAGAAAAAAACTGGTAAACGGGATTTGGCTCCATCGACTTCGGTAAAAACCTTAACGTTTTATGGTCGGACGTTTATGGCCTTACACGAACTATTTATGGTTAAAGTTATGAAAGTTTAACAAGTAACTCATACTTAAGCCAAAAAAGTCTTACTTAACTCTACTAAACTTTAAGCCCGAAAGTCATAGATAAGCAGAATCAATTAAGGATGAATTGCTTACATAAAATCTGTTAGACGTTCAATAAATTATTATAGAATTCAATAAAATCCATATTATTCCGGTCTCCGGTTTTTTTACCTCGCCCCACACTAGGAATTTCTCCTGTATCGTTGGTGCGTTTCACGAACATGTAATATCACCTACACAAACACCCAGACTCGAGACAAACATCTGTGGATCGTAAAAATTTTTAGCCCGAGCGGGAATCGAACCCGCAACCCTTACCGCAGCAGTCCAATCGCTTAGCAACTGCGCCAATCAGGTCATCAATTGCCAGATTAACTGCAGCAAACCAGTGAATCATAAGACTTGATTAACCATAATCTAAACAGTATCCATAAATAAAATCAAAGGATCACTTTAAGCATCAGGGGTTTAGGTGTAGAGACATTACTTTAAGTTTGCTCCACTTAAAATTAAGTACATAACTTAGATTAACAAACTGGTTACAACCCCAAATAACCTAGATTTATGTTAAACTTAACCCAAGAAACATTTGCCTAAGTCTTTAAGACGCAAGCATATATTATAACATTCTTGAGCAGTATTGGTTAGCTATTTGTGCTTACATAGAGTGCGCGCGTACGTGCGCCGTGTGGTATCCGGCCTAGAATTGACCACCCCCTTTCCTCCCGTGGGTGTCGTTGAGACGACTAAGGGAAAATCCAGAAGATGGGCATGATAATGATGATGACATAGAGGTGTAGCTACATAACCACCGCTTTAGTTTATCTGTAAGGTTAAGCTATGCTCGCTGCGGTCAGTAAATGGACGGGTGGCAGTTCTTTACACCACTAAGCCAGAGGACAGCCACCGGAGTTCGCACCCAAAACTTGTGTTACCTAAGTAAAGTAACAACAAAATTAAAGGTTCTAACCTACATAATCAATGCACGCTCAGAGGCATATATGATAAGACTTAATATGCTTCCAACTAAGCGTATGCTGTACGGCTAAGCACATCGTAAGTTACTTAGTAACTTCACAAGTGTAGGTACAGCATGCAGTAACTTATGTAACATTTCACCGCAGTATTAGGAAAAACACCCTACTTAAAGTTTTAAGTAAGTGATGTGGCTTGTTAGAACATTTTCATAACAAAACACGCGGAAAATGCATGGCGAAAAATGGAGCGAAGTTTTTAGGGAAATGAATTTTCGTGTGATGGGATCTGGTAAGACTTTTTTTCACGTGATTATGTTAGGAAAGTTTATATTAAATGGCAATTTTTTAATGTAATCTATAATAATGTGTGATTTTAGATAAATATTAGGATACAGCAGACCGGGCTTCGTGGCGCACATTGGGAGAGGCCTATGTCCAGCAGTGGACTGCAACGGGCTGATGATGATGATGATGAATAGGATACGGTAACATTATTTGCAATTAATCTTTATGATTATAAATAAGTTGATACACCTAAGAATTTTTTGCCTGGACAGTCGAGTTTGGTACCATTTAATTTCAGTTTTCTTTTAATCCATTGGTTTGCTTGTAAGTAGAATAAAAATTATACCTCAAAATAAATTAAATCCTGAAATAAAACTCCACCTACACAGCTCCCTTGGCAACCATCAGTTTGCAAGAGAGGCAGTAACTAAAACTGATAGTAAATGAACTCTAAATAACAAAACAGTATTATGGACGCTAGTTTATCATATAATTCATAGCTCTATAGGTCCGGCGGCGCTCACTGAAGCATACTCAGTGCTTTAGCACGGGAAAACTATAACAAAATATATTTTAGATGGCAACATAAAATTATACGAGAATTGTAGGGGTGTGTCAGGGTAAATGGGAATACGGTGTCTCTATATAGCCCTAGGAAACAGATGTGACTTCTAGTATGCTTGGTAATAAAATATTTTTTTATTATAACATATTTATAATCTTTTACAGCCCGATTTGGATCGCCCGATGGCGAAAATAGAAGAGCGGGCCTAGTGGTGTACCCTGGGGGAGGCCTAGGTCCAGTAGTAGACTGCAATAAGATGATGTGACAGCCTGACCTTACCTAGTACTCCACGAACTCTTGTCGGCGTATTTTGTTTTTCCGCTGCTGGCAAAAAAATGGGCTTCTCTTTTCTTATGCCCCTCTGCGCGCTACTGAGTAGGTTATAATTAATTACTATAAAGTCAAAAAGAAAGATTTGCTGTTCCAGTGTTGTCTTTTAGTAACATAATGATATTACCTCAGAGAATTAACCAATGACAGCCAAGAAAAATATGTGTTAACTTTTTTTAACCTAATAGCCTCAAGATTGAATTAATAGGTGTCAAGGCAACTGGTACCTATAGTTTATTATTATCAACAAAGCACAGGGTTCTTAATTTTCTAGAAGCTGCCATATGTAATCAAAATATTATATTATAATTAACCTAAGTAACATGCAACCATTTTTCTATTAACACTATAATTACAAACACATTAATAAGGCTAAAATCCAGCGTCAGCGACACGAATTTCCTGCGAAAATTATAAGTTAAACCATCGTTCAAAAGGAAAATTTTCTCGGTACAAGAAGAAACTTCGATCCTCGTAAATTAATGTAATTTCGAACGTCGAGTTAAAGTTACAGATACTGTTTGATGTATTACTTGTTTAAGTTTTTTATGGGTTTATAGAAGTTGTATATTGGAAGCTAGCCAAGTTTGTCCAGCCTGGAAACCACGACCCTTAGTTCTAGAAAGCCATTGACCTAAGTTGTCACAACATACTGTTGACTTCGTGAGCATCGGTGTGCTCAGCATCTCCAAAGTGGAGAAGAACATATTCAGCAGGAATAAGTAAAACAGTCAAACCTCTGAATAAGACTGGTATTCATACAATCTCCCGGCTCCTCTGTGAAACCCCTACATTTATCATTACATCACACTAATATTATAATAGGCGTAATTTTGTGAGTGTGTTTGTATGTTTGTTACCTCTTAACACTAACAGCTGGACCGATTTTGCTTAAATTTGGTATGGAGGTAGCTGACACCCTGGATTACCACATAGGCTTTTTATCCCGAAAAAATGTAGTGGGTAACACCGCGGGCGCAACTAATTTACCCTATATAATTTATACCATTAACCCACCGTATTTGTCGTCTATTACAACTCGCTTTACAGTCAAAAGAATGGAATTGTATTCTGAAGCCGTCCACGTTCATAGGAGAAAGTATAATAAAATAATCATTTCAGAACGTCCTAAAAAGTTTACAACACGTCGCAAAGAGTATTGCGGGTACTTATAAGCCTATCGCAGTTCCTGCAATGAAGAAACTCCGGAAGGCGAGAAATGAATCTCATAAAATACTTACTACTGAGAATCGTGACCTACTAATCGTTGCTCAGTTTATTCCGCAAGGCTTCCAAATAATTTAGCGCTTAGCTTATAAATACGGACTAGAATTCAATATGTTATTCTTCGGCTCAAAGGACCAGAAAGGAAATATGGGTCGTTACCGTATGAATGGACTTTTGGCTATCCAATACATCAGTTTTATGTATCTATGGGCATACAATGCCAAAATATGTTACAACATAATTTGTTATATTCATTACATTATTTAGGTATTTATCAGAACTATTAGGACCAGTTAGATATCATGCGTCATCATTCCCAAAAGTAAATCCGCATTTAATCGTAAATGATCCCCGAATGATGGCATTTACAGCCTAAATGATAAAATATTCGGATTATTTGAATAATTCGATATTAAAAGCCATCCCTATTTTTTGATATTCCAAAATTTCCGATAGCGTTTAACGATCAGTACATTAAGACAGAGTTGAGTCAGCAAAGTTTATGTTAACGCAAAAAGTACTCCAACTCAAATACTATTAGATTCATATTTGCGAGAGCACAATTAAGATCAATCAGCAATGAATCAATAATATATTTTATTCCAGTTAAAAAGGATCTAATATTTTGGTCGGACTTTAATATAATATCTTAATATCCAGCATTTGCTTTGTATGTTTTTATCTTCTTATACATACATTATGTCGACAGTCATAGTATTCTAAATTTATCGCATTTCACTCCACTCGAACACAAAGGGTCCATCAAAGTGGTCATTTGAGTAATCAATTAGGGTATTGAACCTTGAATACGTCGTAAGAGACAGGATACATACAAGATACAAGCTGAATTATTATTTGGAAAAATCGAAAGACATTATACAAAATTTTACACTGCAAATTATTATATAGGTCACGTGATTAAGTCGTGTAAATAAAAGGACGTTAAATGCTAAAAGTTATCCTTACTTAATCTAAAATCACTATCCGCAATAAAAATAATGATAAGCAATGAACCCAATTAAAACGCGACCAACCGCGGAAACCCTAAACCAGTAAATCTAAAAGATAACAGTTAAAAAACACCATTTGCCCTACAAGATAAGTATACAAAGGTGCCAAGACCATCGGATTATCTAAAAGGGATTATTTCAGAATAACATTGGCGACGGCAAGGGCCGCCGGATCACGCAACGACCCGGCACTAATCTAGCCGGCCAATCTATACCTCATTTGACACTTTAGGTGCTTCGTAAGAAACCTTACAACGGCACTTTTTTCGGTATTGCACATCGGGAACGAGCCCAGCTTACGTAGACTTCCGTGTAGTCAATTATGCGGCATGCGGCCCTCGTTCATATTTCTTTGATCTGTCGGAAATTCCCAATGAGACAAATTGAATATAGTCGTAAGACTAATTGCCGAAATTACGTAATTTCGGTCTCAACTCGTCAATTTGTCTGAGAAGAACGGGATTGTGCAAGATTAAGAGCGTTTTATCGTACATAAAAATTATATTTATAGTAAAAGCGAAGAAGTATCAAGTAAACTCCTCATAAGTACAAACTAAGCTGCTTCTTTAATAATTAATTAAACTACTAAGTCTAACATTCCACCTCCCACAACTTGTGTGTAGAACGCACTAATTTACAGAACACGTACTGTCTATAATTTTCTTATTTAATTCTAGTCACATGTAGTTAAACTGTCACTTTATAATTTGATTTATGTATACGAACATTATCGTTTGGATAATGCCTATTATAAATACATATATAAACTCAAACTTTTAACGATGAAAATTACATATAAAGTGAAATAGAGTACATAATTAGATCGTCTTATAGAAAGTTAAGAATACTCACTCAGTTTCGTTGTTTTCGAAGATAACGTTCCCCTGCGCTGACTCGTACTGAGCACCGTTCTTCGCAGTGCCGTCTTCCGTCCAATACGGCACCCTCACCTTACCGCGAGCGCCTGCTGTCCTCACGACCCTTAAGTCGTACGTCCCCACCGACTCTGTCAGCTCAAAGTCGCGTTGAGGGAAAGAGAACACTCCCGAATGATCGTCATCGAGGATAACCACTGTAGCGGTAGATGGTGAAGCCAAACAGGCGCCTCTAGGAGCTGTTAACCGCACGAAGAAATGCTCGTCCTCTTCAAAGACATCATCGTCTATGACCTGGACGCTGAAGGTCTTTTCTGTCTCTCCGTGTCTGAATGTCAAGGATCCTTGGGCCGCGACGTAGTCGGACCCGGCCTCGGCTGTGCCATCTTCGGTGGTATATTGCACTGTAACTTCGCCATTCAAGTCACCAGCTCGAACAACTCTTACTTCGAAAGTCCCGCAGTTCTCCATAACGGTGTAATGGTCGGGATCAAAGCGGACATTAGGCCCTCGAGGTTCGAGTGATAAAGATCCTGACTCTCTTCGCTGCAGCTCTGCTTTTACTTCACTAAGATCACTTTGTGCTCTTTCAGATATTTTTCGAGAGAAATCTCCTCCACCTGTCATTTTGCGAGTAGCTGCGACTCTGTAAAATGCTCTCGACTTAGGTCCTCGTGACATAAGAGTCTCAAGAGCCATACGTTCTACCGTTTCAAGGTCTTCTTCAGGATGTTGTCTTCTTAATTCTCTTAGTACAGTTACGTATTCTCTTTTTGACTTTTCTTGTTCTCTACCTTCTTCATCTTCAGAAAGAAATTCTTCTCCACCGGGCTTAAGAGCCATTTCAACTGAGCCATCTCCTTCGGCCTCTACAATAACTCCTCTTTCGTTTACTCTATAACCTTTTTTTAGGTATTTGTATACTAGTAACCGACGGTCGGCTATGTAAGCTGTTAATACCGTCGCAGGGAAGAAGAGAAAAGTGACAGTGCCTTCCCAAACTTCTACTTCGTTAGGTGAAATGACAGCTAATATGAGGTAAAGCCACACATATGCAAAGATGGACCACGTAGCTGTCACAAGGAACACTCTGAGATGTTTGATTTTTCTAACTTCACCATCTGGTATCACCACTACACAGATGGCTATGATCACGAATAAGTTATATGCAGCCGACCCTACGATAGTACCGGGCCCTAAATCCCCGGCTTCGAAGTTCTTCCCAGCTATTTCAATTACGGATAACAAGATTTCAGGTGCACTAGATCCTAATGCCATCAAAGTTAAATTAGCCACCGTCTCATTCCATACTCTAACGACAACAATCTGTTCGCTGCCATTGCGTCGCACGCGCACCTCTTTCTCTCGCGACGTGATAACTTCTATGGCGGCCATAAATCTGTCGGAGACGATGGAAACTCCAATGAAGAGATACATAAGAGCAAGGAAGTATGCGACACCCCGGAAGGCGATCTCGTAAGTTGGCACATCCTCGAGGGGCTGCCACGCTGGCAGGACGAGTCCATCGGAACATTGGAGGACGTGGTGGGGGGTAAAGTTGCGCGGAACGAGGCGCGCAGACGGCTCGGCGCGTGTAACCACGCAGCAAGCCGCGAGCGCGGTGAGCGCGGGCCGCATGCCGCGTAAGTGCCGGCGACCGGCGCTGCACGAGGCCGGCGCCCGACTGAACGTCGCGACGCTCTGTCGCCCCGCCCCGCACCTTCGCGCCCGCTGTTTCCGCGTGATACAGGGTCGGTATACACAGCGACTCAACTTCAAACAAACAAGGACGTGATTCGGGGACCAAAGTTACAGTCAACATTGAAGTTCAAACTGCCAAAGTCTACAATTGTTCAATGCTGATGTCCTGTAATCCGATATAAGCTCCATCAATCAAAAAGGTTTCTTGCCTTAATTTTCGGTCATTTTAGTGCTTCACTTTATTGAGTTGCTGTGTGTCTTGGGCTATATTCGTGGGCTCTTAAGCCGCAGAGCTGTTCCCTTACGCGCACGTACCTTCACCTTAGTTGATGGAGTTTTATTGGCGTTGAGGGCCGTAAACTTGGCGGTGGAAAAAAGCTTATTAGACAAGCCAACGGGGGACTTATTAAAACTTAGTTTTGGAGAACAAGTACGTTTTAGACGACTTATTGAAGTTTATTAGGGGTGAAGTTTAGGACCTTCAAAGTTCAAGTTATGCACGTGGTAAATTTACAATGGTAGGTATTTTCGAGGTTTTGTAACTAAATTATTAATTTTATTCCTGTTTTGTGCCTATAGACGCCAAGGAAAAGTAAAATAAGTTGTGTTTTAATAAATCATAAACTGTTTTTTGATAATATTAAACAAACTTATTTGTGCCGTAGAAATAGTTTGTATATCCGATTCAGGTACATAATAATTTAAATAATAATTAATGGCGTTAGCGTTTAATTCTCCTAGCAACCCAAAAGCTGTGAAAACTGAAATCTTATTTGGCAAGACAGCCAGAAATCTAAACCACTCAGTATTACTTACTTCAGTAAGCGGTGTTTTGTTTCACTCGTGTTTTGGAAGTGATACTGCTAAACTCATAAACTGAACAGGACTAAACGTTTCCATCTCAAGTTATTTCAACTGACATAAATAATAATATTCTTTTTTTTATTTTTGACAGAGTTTTCTTCTGAGTTTTATTTTAAAAAGATTTTTTTCTTACATGTAATAGTGCGTTTGCATGGATTGAAGACGCAAGATCTAGCAGATGTTGAATCACTTAACCACATCCCGTTCGCGTGGGCGGCGAAGGTGATTATATCAGACGGATATTATGTAACAGCGTAAAGTGGGCCGCTTAGAAGCCATGGTTTATGGCATCAGGAGATGGAATTTGGATAGAGCGTTTAACTAAATGATTTGATTATCAGGAATGTTAACACAGTTCCAATATATGTTGAGCTCTACCGAGAGTTAGTAAGTTGTGACAGCATTTTACCCAAGAAATTCCTTTGATCCGCGCTTACAGTCACGCGGATCCTAGGTCTAAAGTAGGCAGGTGCGAAGCTAAGTGCGACTTAATCTGGCAGATTAACTAATTAGCGGGGTGGATATTTAGCTACTTCTACTACGCCTAGAAATCCGTGGTAATCCATTGCATTGCAATATAGTTTGAATTTAATTTTAAAAACTTGTAACTGACCCTTATTTATGATATCATATTCGAAGACCAGATACGCAATTCACTTCCAATATTTGAAGACACACCTATTTTCCTGGGGGGATAAAGAGACACTATGGACGTAAGTATACTCTTTTTGACTCATTCACTGTCATCACATTCTAACTTATCATGCTAAGGGTGCCTTACTTATGAACATATGTAAATGGGTTGGAACATATGTATTTACTGCAAACTTCTTGTTTAATGTATGCTTTTTACAGGCCCTGTCCTGTAAATCCGATAAATCGTGTTTACTTGTATTAAAAGACCGCTCTTTTAGACCCAAAAGACCAGGAAAAACAAAGTTGTACATAAATCTTGGCATAATAAAAATGCTTTATAAAACTTAACTACAAAATATATTTTTGTGCACAGTAGTTAAAAGGTAGGCGAGTAATTAAAGTGAATTCACTATAACAGTTCAATGGGGTGAAATTGAACACGCGATCCCGCGATCGGCAGTCAACAACCGCGCTATTTGACTGCTATATTGATGAGGGTTTACAAGAGTCAAGGGCACACTTATATTTATAATGTTAGTAGTGACCGATCGAACTTTCCGTTGTGGATTTCGGCTGAAAATTGGCTATGATTTAGTTTAAAATTAAATGGAAGAGAAAATTCCTTTGATTTTGGTGCCAGGGGTTTACTCCAACAATAAGAACTAAGTTAGGATGCTATAATATAAATGAATTGTCACCTTTCGAAACTTTTGGACTTTGTCTTTTGAGTAGGCTTCTATTTTCAGCTAGAAATCTAGTTTTGGTCTTCGGTCACTAAATATTAAGGCTACTTATTTTGATTTGTAAGGCAGTGATTAAGTTTAGGTGTTTGTTGTCACGATTGGCGCCGGATAATCATTACGCTTTCTGCAAATCACCATGAGCACGCACGATACAGCAGAAATTTAGAGTGAGGCAAAGTACAAAAAATATTGTAGTATGAGGTATAATATAATGTCCTCCTGACCGAATTTCGGTCACGGCGGCCTGTCTCAGCTGAGACTTGCCATCTGCGCAGGAGATATTATAGTGCACAAGTATGCGCGCAGACACAGGTGCACTCCCTATTCCCTCACTCTCATAATCCGATGGGACGGTAGACAGACACGACCGGAGAGAGATCAGGCGCAGGGCCAACGGCTTAACGTGCCTTCCGAAGCACGGTGGGGTCTCGACATGTGAAAACGGTCACCCATCACAAGACTGACCGCGGCGAGCACAGCTTAACCTCGCAGATCGACTGATCTGCCAGGTAGCGGCATAGCTACGAGCCCCACTGAGGTATAATATAAGGTAATTTTAAGAATAGACCGAGTTTAAACAAAGTTCTTGTACGAAAACTAAACTGTTTAATATAGCAGATACTGAAAATGGCTCATTACTTGCTTCAGAGATTAGTGTATACAGTATTTTAGTTCTTCATTAGTTGCATGAGATTCCCTAAGCATGTTTTAGTAGTTTTTTGTCCTATTACCATTGTAAATCATGGCTCGCAGGAATTGTAAGGGTTGTAATATAAATAAAGGACCAGTAGTTTGTACAAAAGGACCAAAAAATACTAAATACGAGTACATCGAATATGAGGTACTTATGTCATTAAAACTTGTTTGAAGTGCCCGAGCTTGCGTGCTCTCCTCGCGTGCCACTTACAATGTATTTAATCGTCTTTTATTGGACACACTAACTTTTATCGCACTCCTTCACAATAGTAGGTATTAGGAAATTTCGTAGCCGTAAAACCGTAAGCTTAATAATGTAATAAGTTCGATTAATGATGTCGTCATTACCTTTCTGTCAAAGTAGTCAATATCAACTGAGATTAGCTAAATACGCAAGATAATATAATTTTTAATATTAGGTTATAAGAGGTAAGATAGGTGAACTTTCTTTTTCATCACTCATAATCTGATGGGACGGTAAACAAACACGACCAACGACTTAACTTGCTTTTGCACTGTCGATGCGTGAAAAACTGTCAGCCACGGTTAAACTCGCAAACTCATCTACCCAGTTCTTATTTAGCTACGTAAACCTCTCATTGACGTTAGTTACAACGGTTTAACCTGCGTCGTGTACTCAAAAATCTAGGCTGCCAGCTATAAAGATTAAAAATATTTCAAATATAAAATGTTCCAAAACACGGAAGCACAATAATCCAATCTGACGAAACCCATTCAACTGGATATACTCGCACGCAATTTTCCATAATGATATTCTGTAAGGGTTGATTTATGCTGGCAGCTCCCCGCCTATTACGCACCGATGACATACAGCTGACACCCTCTTAATACAACGTTATGACTTTACCAAATTCTAAACGCAATAGCAAGAAATTTATGGTCTTTGTACCAAAGCTATTGTCAATTAACAGGGCTTAATAAAGACCACATGATCCGGGATGATGGATTACTTGTGTCTTGTGTTTTGGTGGAGGCAAGCTTCTTAATTATTTGCTTCTAGTTTCCGTCCGCGACTTCGTCTGCGTTGAAGTTTAGTTTGTGTGTTTTCCGGGATTATTGTAGCATATGTCCGTGCGTTTTGAAGATCCGTTCTAAACATTGGTGAAAGAATTTTGGAAATCGGATGGTAAGTTCCTAAGATTACCTACCATATTTTGCTTTTTTTATTATTCTTTACTTAAGTGTTTTTCTTCCATGTTGCCCGACTGTTTTCTTAATGGTTGGTATGATACAAATTTGCTGGATAGAAGCTTGTCAGAGGTCCTGTAATTGTCGACCCCTCGAAATTAGTAAGACTGAGCTTGGATTCCTTTCATCACTGTATGAACTGCGCAGGCAGAGTCGTAAATCAGAAGTTTATTCGTGCTACGAAAACCATAGCAATCTGCATCGAAGGATTATTTGGCTGTCATGGGACAACAATTTCATTTTTTTTTCACATACTACGTACTTATCTTATCCACATTTTGAATATCTTTCGTCGTTTTTAGGTATCGTTTAAATAATTAAAACTAAACTTTTTAGGTCAATATTATATAGGTCCCCAAAACTTTTTGACTATTGTTACCAAGAGCTGGGGCTGTAATATTTTACGTCATATTTGTAACAAGATTCTGATTACAACTGCAACTTCGTTTGCAAAAACATCAATATCTCACGGTCCACACAACCTAATTGATTTTGCTGATGACAGAAACAAATGACTAAAGCAAACAAACGGCGATGTGGTTCGGTGATCAAATGGTATTCGACCAATTTTCACAACGAAGCTAATTAATTGGCAATTATTAAATGTGCTGTGTTCTACTAATGATGAGAACGGCGGTAATCTTACCGTATTTATATTGGGTGTATACGAAAATGATGCTTATTAAATAGGTGGTACGGTAAATTACCGTGCAATTATTATTTCCTTTAAAAGACCTGAGTAGGTACCAATTTTTAGACAAATTGGTGGTACGGTAAATTACCATTAAATTATATTATTTCTTTTAAAAGATCTAAGTACGAATTTTTAGACGTTTAAAGTTAATATTTTAATCACTACTTTCCGAAAAAAAAAATTAATCGAAACAATTAAGAGAGCCTCTTCAAGTGACGATACGTCCAGCGTACCCTGGATGGTCAACTTCGCTACCATCCTTGTTGGCTGACCAATCTCTACACCATGGCATGACCTATTCCATGTGGCTATTGGCGATACGAAGAAGAAGATCGAAAAAAGTTGCCACACAATGAATTTTTCTTGTATCGTGTTACATAGAGATGAAGTATCACATCACAATGCACTGCTCTAATAGGATCGTTAAAGCTTTTATTCATTTTAAATACCTACGTATGAAGTAGTTACAATTAACGACTATTATTCAGCAAAATTAATCACGTTCGCCTTTCACGACCTTGAATAATTTTTACCATACAAAAGAACCGCCAACAATTACAAATCATAATCTTCTTCCATTGCGCTCCCATTATCTATGACCATAAAAAGAACATCCAATAACCGAGCAATGAGACTCCATTCAGCCGGCAATTTCCATTGTCCCTACTCTCTTTAAAACAAGACATTCATGACTGAGCCAGCCTCTAATGGATAGCAAACAAACTCTTTCCCTCAGGAAAAACATCTCGCCACTTATGAAGGCGTTATAACCGCGCATAAATATTTTCATTGACGCCTTTCAGCTTGGGAATTTACCGGCCATGTTTAATTAATGGATGTAGGGTTCGCGGTAAAGCGCTGCCCACTTCTGAGGGCTCTGTCGTAAAACTAATGGATTTTATTCAGATTGTCCTATCCAGATGTGAATAAACCCTTGAAAACTTGCTGCAATTAGTTAGCTGTTAAAATTATACACATGTTTAAAATCACGTCTTCAATTCCTGAAGTGATCAGGAGAAGTGTTCCTCATAAATAATAATAGAAGACCACTGGCCAGCCTATTGTCATTGTCATTATTAGGCCCACCCTGAGTTTCGCCTCTTCCGAATCACTTTCACATTTCCTTATACTTAATCTTTAAAATAATGAATGCGTATTATGATGACGGTGAAGCTCGAAGGATTTTTCAAGCATGTATTTTAGAGACAAGACAATAACTAGTGACCAAATGACTACAGCAATGTGAGTATAGTCAGAATAGTTACAAGGTTTTGTAATCCTAGACTGAATCGAAACTACCATTTTCAACCACAAAAAGTAGTGATAATGTAACACTTAAAAGTAACTTTCAGACTACGAAAGAGCAAACGGTTTCCTTTACCTTTTAGCTTTTAACACGTCACACGAAGCCAAACGCCAAGGGTAACCGTTCTGCGTGTTATCCGAAATTTCACACCCAACTGCACAAAATTCTGTATAATTTGTGAATTAAATACTAGTAAAATTGTTCGCTAAAGGTACGGTAGCCACGGATCAACCTTTTTGTACAAATATTTACCTTTTTAGAGGGTAAAGTCAAGGTTTGTACCACCTGAATATGTTAAAGAGTAAATATTTGTGTTTTGTTTATTTTGGGGCTTGGAGAAGTTGTGTTCGAGTATTACTGGACCTGAGGCAGGTATTAGCAGTTGCAGGTGTGTATATTACCTAGCACACTATAGGCCATATTGAATATTTTTACCGTTTACCTCTTCATCATCATCATCAGCCGGAAGACGTCCACTGTTGAACAAAGGCCTTCCTCTTAGAGGTGGTGCCATAATCTCCACGCTTGCCAAGCGACTTGGAGATCGCAGTATTGTTGGTAAAATTACAGAAGACGCTGCTGCCCATCTGGATTCTGGATTTTCCCTTTGTCGCGTCATATACCCACGGGACGAAATGGGGTTGTGTTATTTTGGCCCGGCACTGCATGGGAAAAGCCCTTACCTATACCCATTCATGGAATGCGATTCACAGGTGAAAAATTGATTATGTTTCTTTACAATAAAACCTAGCTACGATCTTAGTTTTATTCGTGCAGCTCTAATAAACTAGATTAGGAATACTACTTATTCCTTTCCGTTGCTAGCAAAGCATTGAAAAATCAAAAGATACTTATATAATCTTATAGTAACCATACTTGTCTTTGTGATTAAAATGCCAATGTTCTCTAGCCCTGACCAACCGTCTACACCTTTGCAATACGTAAATTAGCAGGATTCTTTTCAGAGTAAGTATCGAATCGTGTTAACAGATCGTACTTTAATATGGTATGTATTATACCATGCCCCAATGACATCAGATTTACGCTAAGTATTGGCAAACCAATTTGCGAGTAGCCTGAATCTAAAATGATATACATAATGACAGTATCACCAGAACCACCTGAAATCGGGCGAGGTCTCAGCGCTGGAAATTAGCGAATGCGACAGAAAAATAGAGCTGATGATTTTTAGATGTCCTCCTGAACGGATTTCGGTTACGGCAACCAATCTCGATGCAGACTAACCTACTAACAGGCATCAATAACAATTGATAGGTATAGCTGACATGCGTACGCGCGCGCTGTAGTTCATACTTAACTAAAGTTTGCAAAAACTGTTAGGATTTTATAAGTTAAGTATGCGCTTATGTAGATAATAATAATAACGGAACATTAAAATTTACCGATGAACATAATGCAAATCGTCTACATACATCTCCATTTGAGAATTATTAAATTCACGATAAATACCTTATATTAGAATTACGCGGTATAACAAGAAGATCCTTCGTAAATATTGACAGCAAGCCTTGGTCATCTTATCGTAAAACAGCTTTGGTTGAACTCAAATTTGTTACAATTTTTCACTTTCACATTTTGAAACAATAAATCTTATTCCTTAGAGAAATTTGTCACTGTTCTACACAATGGACCATCAAAGGTTGAATTGAGAGCCACTAATCTTTTACTGTAAGCCCTACTATTAGGGTGGAAATATCCTCTACGTCTAAACCGTTAAAAGCATACCTGGTTTTCGAGTTCATTCATAACAATCGCCGTATGATTTGTTCATAAAAAGAGTTCGATGAAATCGCAAATATACAGGGTGGACTTACTCTGCCCCACTGGCCGTCCGTTTGATGGGAATAGGCTCGCCCCCTATTACATTGGAAACTAAAACATAACTGGCGAAATGTACCCAGTACTACACACCTCTGCCTACCCCTTCGGGGAATACAAGAGTGATGTTATGTTTTGTCCTAAAATAAAAAACCTAGCGCACATAACACCAACAAACAATAATATCCATTCAACTACACTCATAAAAGCATGCTATACCGCGGCCAATTATTTTTTATTCTGCCGCAAACTACGAGTCGAAAGGCACCCCTTCCCCCTTCCAACGTCTGCAGTGGACGATAAGGATCCTCAAGATATCCTGTATCCGGGGGGAGGGCGGGGCGTTTTAAAACGGGCTCCGTATTGACCTATATCCCGGAACATACTGACTTAGTATCGTTTATCTGGAGCAAGCGTATGGCTTCTTTCAAGATCCCACCAATGTTGGGATTGGTATCGTCTAGGCAAACTTCTTTTTGTCGGAGGGTTCCATCAAGAAAAAAAAGTTTATTGGTAATGGGAAATTAAGTTACAAATTGCCAGAGTTTTTAAATACTGAAATTATCCGCAACTATTATTATTGATCTCGATTGGAATGTGTTTTTGTTTTAATATTTTATTCAATTTTATTATGTAACTAGATTTATGTTTTGTAACTAAATATGGAGTTTCTCCGAAATAAACGATTATTATTATTATTGCAAGAAAAACCTATCAATAGCATTTCATTTCTAGAATGCTGTATCCTAGAAATCGAAACCTTCACCTCACGTTGAAAATATAACAGCAGATTTTATACACATTGATAACAAATTCTTAGATATAATTTTAGCGTTTTGCGTATTAGCTTTTTCGCAGACACAAAGGCAAAGCTCCGTTTTCGTATGTCTACAAAACTTTAGCAAAATAAAGTCATTAACGCGAACTATCTCCAACAATGGGTGTCTATGGTTGGGCCGCCATGATTGTCAACACGTAGGGTAGAATGTTAATAGTTATGGTGGCCACGTTGTTCTGTAAAAATGACTGCGGTTGGCATTCGCACAAATAGCGTGTCTATTTATCCCGGGAAATGTGTTTTAAGTACACTATTGTGTTGTGATGTACATGAGTGAACTAGTATTTTAGTGAGGTGAATATCTTTTCAGTCAGTAATCAGTTCTGATCTTTACCCGAAACATGATGTTGTGAAAAAATCATAATCAAATTTATATTTTCCATCAAAACTATCAAAATACACAACAAAACTGTTTTGCTCGCTACTGAGAATCACCCATACCATTTTGTCTAACCCGAGATTCGAACCAAGGCTCTTACGCTTAGCAATCATAGCGTCCAGACCAACGAGGCAGCTATTATATAGTAATCGATAATGTAACATACCTACTTATCTTATCACATTTCTTCTAATCCATTTTTATCGACACGTGAAAACCATTAGCCTATTCCACGTAACATAAATCATCCATTATGACATTCATTCTTTTTTATTCGTTCATTCATTCATTGTAGGCAGGTCATTTCTTTTCAATGTTTTCCAAAGACTAACAAAACAGCCAGGCAGCGCCCGCCATGCTGCTATCTCGCATCCGTTTCCGGTCGCCGTTGGACCGTTGTTCCGGTATTCTTCCTTCAACTAATTGTCTATGATTTCCTTGCGTTATCATTTACAGGATTGCGGTTGTATCTTGTTCTTGTTCATTCATTCGTTCGTCCATTATTTTTTGAAAGATCTTTGGCGCAATGATAATTCATCTTCATTGTTCAAGTATCCAGGTAATTTTTAATAAATTATTTTCATACTATAAAATAAGGTGATACTAATTTACTATAATTATTCGAAGAATATCTATTTAAATAAGGTGATACTATTTTACTATAATTATTCGAAGAATATCTATACTAATATTATAAAGCTGAAGAGTTTGTTTTTTTGAACGCGCTAATCCCAGGAACTACTGCTCCGATTTGAAAAAATCTTTCAGTGTTAGATAGCCCATTTATCGAGGAAGGCTATAGGCTATAAAACATTCGAAATCTACGCAGGCGAAGTCGCGGTTGGAAGCTAGTGTGGTAGTGATACAAAACATCTAAAGGACAAATCATGTGTGATCCAAAAATAACTAGCAAATCACAAAATCATTGCCAGTTACCATATTGTAGAATCATTAGCGTTATCTCTCTCACTCTTGAAAGCTATTTCATAGCTCCACGGAGGTTGAACAGCAAGCCTAGTATACCTACAAACGTTATGTCTACCATTGAGTGGTGTGTGGTCACGGCTTGTGAATGCGAATCCGTTTTATGACCATCGCAGGCACGACGGTCGAACCTATACATTTTATTACACGAGGTATGGTCGCAGTTGCAGCGATAAATAATGTTATGTAGATTTATAATAAAGATTGCAACTTTGTTTGGTAAGGATTTGTATAGCAGTGTGCAGATTAAAGAAATACACCCCGTACTTCTTTTATATGTACTTTCTTTGTTGGAGATCCAAATAAATAAATAAATGATTGAATAACCTAAACTAGTTGTAGCAGAGGTGTTCTCCGTTACTGAAAGTCTGCACCTCAAAATGTGGGTCATTTAATCCGTTCATTAAGTTCCATTTAATAGGTCTTTTTTGTTCCATAAAAAGCGCTCAACATATTAACGACCAAGACAAATACAACGAACAAGCAAAAAAGATTTTTCTTTAAAATAAAATTACCTGTTATTTCTATCTGCAAGTCCTCATGAAAGAATTCTTGAACTCGTGAGATAAGAACTTTGCTTTAGTACGCATTGGTGATATAAAACAGCCCCAGACAGAAAATCCAGGTTTCTTTTCATAGTCATAGTCATAATGTTTTTATTTCATATAGGCTACAAAAGAGCACTTACAAAACGTCAAACTAGTTGCATGCTTTAAAATGTCATATTTGTTGAAGAATTAACTAGAACAATGTAACCAGACTTTCTGTTGGCATTGATGTCAGGAACGCAAAGATCGATGTTTCCAAAACTCCGACCAAATCTACAAACTAACCCCATCTATCATTGACCACGTGGTCACTGGTGTGGGGTTGAAACCAGTTTACGATGATGGCAAGAGTTCGAAGCTATACATTTTATTACCGCCGGATAGAGGTATGGTGCTAATAAAAGCGATTATAATAACTGTAAGAATATTTTTTATTTATTGTTGAATTCATTTTTTTATTATATTTTTATGCAATGTGTTGGATCAAAGTTACATATACATACATCTTGATTGCAAGTTTAAGGACAGCCCATTGCAAAATACCGCTAGGGAAGAAAGTTCCTCGAGTGACCACGAAGCGGAACACGCAGCGTTGGCAGGCCTCCCACCAGGTGGACCGGTGATAGTGGATGAAAATGGCAAGTTGTCGTTCATTGTGGTGTACTAAGGGGAAGGCCTATTTTAAACAGTGGACGTCTGGCGGCTGATGATGATAATGATTGCCAAACGTAAACTTTCTATTTGATTGAATTTTTATTTGATATTCTAAGACCCTACTGACCAATATTTGAGATAGATAGGATCGTGTAGCAATACATCCAGACTTTCAGTAGTTTGTGCCTTCCACGAAAGTATTTGTTAAACTCAAGTTGCTTTTTGCTACAGGTTCCTGAACAAAGCACCCATCTAAGATTCAGTGAAACATAGTACCGCTGTCACTGGGACCCCACAAGCAGGTTACAAGCCGTATCTTCCCGCTGTTTTTATTAACTATTCACCACACAGGGCGAGCATTCGATACGAGCCCATCACGTCACCCATTAAGTTAATAAAATGAAGGCTAGATTTTATTCAAACTGTGAATGGTCACTGTGGATAGTTTGTACGTCGGAATTCGTTCATACCAATAAATAGCAGTTGAGTGGTGGCCAAAAATGTTCATAACATGGGCTGATGATATTGCAAAAGTCCTACGTAATTTGATCCTGCATAAGATTGAAACAGGACCCAATGAAAAGCATATGGTCCGGGAGGTACCGTTGCATTTTAAGGAGTGTTTTTACGCCGATCCATAGCGATGTTTTTCAATAGATCTCGAATGACTGATAAGTGAACCAAGATTCAGCTGGCGCACCCGCTAATAGTTTAATAATATTATTTAATAGTTTAGTTTCTAATAGTTTTAGAGCTAACACACTGCGATGAGTGCCTGCAGTGAAATTTAAAGACGAAATCTATGTCAATGTTGGACTAAAAGATGATTGTTATGCAAGAGCAGTAATCATCACTAGCCTGCGTGGATTTACTGGTCAGGTAAAATAACATACTCTCTTATGCAGGGCCCACAGTACCTATCCTAAACTATAATTTACATTGACTAGCAGTTCAGAAAAATGTTCTTTTAATTCTGCACACTGCCTGTGAAGACCAGCTTGAATATAAATCCAATGATGAGGCATAACCCAATAGCGATTCGACTGTCGTCACGTCTGGTAATGACTGTACCATAAGCTGGTTACACACTATGTATGTTGGTAACGTGCGAAAAATCTTAGTGATTAGTATATATTACTCAATACTCAATACTTTATTAGCATTCCATAAGTCAAATACAGGTGTTACATATGAGATAGAATCATTATGGACCCGGTAGGGCACAGCTTAAAGTTGGAGAGATATGCAGCTTAATACTAAAATTATAATTATTATATCTAAAATACTATTTTGGTAAAACTATTTAGTAGTTACAATAATATTAAACAAAAATGTTTTGAATGTGTGCGTGTGTGAGTAGGTATGTGTGTGTATGTGAGTATATGTGAGTGTGTGTGTGTGTTTGTATGTGTTTATGTATAATTATATCGTATAGGTAGAGGGGCTTATCCCTATAGATATTAGTTGGCACAATTTTTTTATTGATTTATCATCGATTATTATTTATTAGATTGCGTTACCTCCAATTTTCTATTACATCACGTTTTACATACTTGTTTTATGCATATTACAGACACAATACTATACATGTTTTTAAAGATCTACTAACGAATGCCGCATTAAAATATCTATAGAAAACAGAATAACCCTACTTCAGGTAATGTCAATGGTAAAATATCCGTAGAGATCTTTATCATCATCACCATTACAAAGGCCTCCCACTTAGAACGCCACAATGAACGACAACTTGCCATAGAGATTTCAATTCTTGCATAGTCATCAATTACCAGTTCTTAAACCACTGCTGAGCATAAACCTCCACCATAAACGCCAGCACTTATATAGCACTGATAGCCGAGTGGTATGACCGATGGACTGCCAAGTCAAAGGTCGCAAGTTCAAACCCCGGCACGCACCAATGTCTTTTCGAATTCATGTGCGTACTATAAATTAGTTATCAGTTGGTAAAAACGGTGAAGGAAAACATCGTGAGGAAACCGGCACACCTGAGAGATTTTTCAACGGTGTGTTAAGCCATGTCAGAGGCCTACAGGCGGTTTAAACTCTGACACTAGGTTGTTCATCAACCATACGATAAGAAGAAGAAGAAGAAGAACGCCACTCTTGCTTATCCCAGAACTTTCATATTCAGGAACAGGAGCAATATCATCAGTTATCTTGGCTTGAAGTCTACTTGCTCACTTTACTCAGCCAGTAGCCTTGACTTCATAATTATTAAACAAAAAACAATCGCAGTTAATTTAAAACTAATTGTGTCCCTCATTACTGTACCTTTTATTTATTTATGGTAACTTCACAGCTTACATATTATATACAGTTATGTTATTTGAACAGAACGCCAATAAAGAGCACTAATAGCTATACAAAATAATTTAAGAGTGAACAAAAAATCTATACTACCTAAAGAGATTACATTAAATTTAAATATAAACCTTTTAAGCTTTTTTTCACCGACTACCTACATTATAACAGACTTGACATCACACAAAGTCGCATGCTTGCAGCCGGCCTTATTCATGCGAATTTTACGACCGCGTCAACGGTTAACGATAAGCGCTGACTGTACATAGAAATTGGACTAATTTTATTTAAGGGGTTTGGCGTTTGTCCGTACTGTCGTAGATAAGAATACAGCTTATGTGGTTGGGACCTTGGTTAAGGTCCAAGCGATAATAATAATAAACTGCATCTACTTATCATAATAAAAATGGATCTGTGACACGCCTGTGACCATTGTAGCTTACAAGTACCTACCTATTAACAATTTGACGACCTGATTAGCGCAGTAGCCAAGCGATTGGACTGCTGCGCTAAGGGTTGCAGGTTCGATTTCAGCACGGGACAAAAATTGTATGATCTGCAGAGGTTTGTCCCGAGTCTGGGTGTTTGTGTATGCTATATTTCATGTTTGTGAAACTCACCCACGATATAGGAAATTTCTAGTGTGGAGCGATGTTTTTCTAAAAAAAAAAATGTAACATTTCATGATTATTCATTTACTCGACTACGTTTTCAAATCTAAATACAATATCACCTCAAATAATAATACAGACAGTATCACGCCTGTTTTCCAAATGGGTGGGCAGAGACCACAGACTTCCATTTCCTATGATTCTCTACTCTCATCATACAGTTCACAAACCATTTACGCAGGACATTAATATCGCGGGCCATTAATAGCGCAGGACATTAATGGGACGTACGTTGGTTGTAGGTGATTGACAGTCGGCTGCGTTTTAGTGCGCAAACTAATGCGCATGTCCCAGAGAACTAATTGTATTGGTATACCAACCATCGATTTAGATTCGACGCTGTAGTATTTTTAACCGACTTCAAAAAAGGAAGAGATTCTATGTTCGTCTGTATGTATTTTTATCCATTTTATAGTGCACCCGTATCTTTTTGACAACCTGATGGGCGTAGGGGCTAAGCGATAGGACTGCTGCGCTAGGGGTTGTGGATCCGATTTCCAAACGGGACAAAAAATTGTGTGATCCGCAGATGTTTGTCCTGAGTCTGCGTTTTATTTCATGTTTGTGAAAACGCACCCACGATACAGGAGAAATTCCTAGTGAGGGGCGATGGTTTTGTGGAAAAGAAGTCAAATTATTTGAGCAAGCGTGGCGATTAATGCTCAATACTTCTTTATACAAGAAGAGGTCTTCCACCTTTGCCCTGCAGAGGGACATTTATTGCCTGGTTATATAATAATTATTTCACTTCTCCTGGCTCCAAACAAATTAAATTTATAATTAGTTTTTGTCGGTCTACTAGTCGTAGGATTATTGAGTAAATGGGACATAGGACGGTAACAATCCGTTTAACACAATCCTATTATACATAGATGAAGGGTTATGTAATTGTCGCTTTATATTATTATGGAGCCAAATATAAACGGATTAACTGTGTGTTCATTTCTTGACTTGATCTACTTCGTTGATCTAGTAAGGTCTTGGATTCGATTTTCGGGTCAGGCAGTGTTGTATAATTCTTATTAACAGCAAGGATTAGTGCTCAGTTAAGAGCACTAGGGTCGCTTCTATTACATTCGGATCTATAACATAACTGGCGAAATGTAGTCTATTATAGAAGCCTTCGTAGAACATTTGTGCGCTCTAAATGGCGACCTGGCGACTGAAGACCTGATTAACGCAGTGGCTAAGCGGTTGGACTACTGCGCTAAGAGTTTCAGGTTCGAATCCCGCACGGGACAAAAATATGTGCGATCCGCAGATGTTTGTCCCGAGTCTGGGTGTTTGTGTATGTGATATTTCATGTCTGTGAAACGCACCCACGATACAGATTCCAAGTGTTGGGCGACGTTTTTATTAAAAAAAGAAAACAACTAAGATTAATAATCTTAGTTTTAAACATTGTTTCTCGGTACGTGAATTATGTATGCAATTCTTTATGAGAAATAAAGTTCCTCTAACCTTAACAGGTTGTAGGACAAAATATATGGGATCCATAGATAATAAACCTTCCCTTTAGGGGAATGGAGGCATAATTTAATGTTATACACCAATACTTCTTTCGCCTCATTCACTCGCATCACATTCCTCATACACGCTCGTCGGTTAAGGCGAAAGAAGTATGTCAGGATCGTAGCAAATGGAAATCCGTGGTCTCTGCCTACCCCTCGTGAAATAGGCGTGACTTTATGTATGTATGTATACACCAATACGCAATTCGTCATCATCATCATCAGCCAGGTATCACCCACTGCTGTGTATAGACCTCCCTTTTCTTGTAACATAATTCTGGTTTCTTAACACAGTGGTAAAACAATGACAATGAACATCATAATCCATTACAAGAACAAAACACACAAATAAAATACAGTCCATAATAATTCCGCACACAAAATTGTAAGCCGTTAATTGCGGGACAAAGTTGCGGTACGACATATGTGTGTAAAATGTGGATTGCCGCACCAATTGTAACGCCATTTTTAACACGAGCTGTTTTTAGAGCCCCAAATATAGGGCGACAGATCGCAAACATAAATAACACGATAATTATGACGATCTGCCGGTTTAAAATGGTCGCTTACAGTTTACACACGTGGACAATCGGTCGTTACGATCTGTCTTATTCGTGTTTTGAGTGGAACAAATAAAAAAGATGGCCGTCACGGGGCGCCCGACAGATGTGAAATATCAAAATATAGATACGCGCGCGCACATATTAAGGGGTTAAGAGCGGCGGCGAGTGGGGGCATCACGGCACAGTATGCCGTCACGGCATTGGAGTCGATTATACTGCCAATGAGCGCTAATAGATGGTTCGCATAAAAAATAATTTATTCTATCTTTATGTAGATAGTGATAGTACTTTTGGAACGTCAATTACATAACTATTATAGACAGCCCCCAAAACGACCCCCCGTCATCACTTCCTATTTTTCCAGTGCTATAACTGACAAGGAGAAACAGCATATCAAACTCCCCAAAAGTGAGACGTGTAAGGGTAATGGTTATCCCTAGAAATTATACAAGATTCCATAGGATTTTGTTGCTAAGTAGAATATCGTCTACAATAAAGTAAAGCGTTTGCGATTTTAACATACACGTGCGTATCATCGTTACGATCGGTCTGATGTGACGGATGGTAACGACGAATTGTACTGTATACGGGTCCCTTCAGTCAACCTTTCACAGGGATTAAAAACGAATATATCTCTCTCAATGTATTCAAATTTATCGTCAAACTGGATTATATGGGCTTTTTGTAAGTGTCATTGGGTCGTGGCAATTAGAGATTATGCCGTATTGTTTTATTTACACCTTTATGTCTGTCGTACCAATCATTTTTGATTAAGTTTATTATGTTTTATTCACGCAACATATAATGCCTTTTTAGATAAACTTTTCGGCCAAGAGCAAGTTGGGTCGACGACATAGACAAATTCGCTAAGAACACCTGGACAATAGACGCTCAAGATAGAGGATTGACAGAGAAAAAGGGACACCTATTACCCAGGGTACCATGGGTGATACCGGGCTGAAATGATGATGATTACAGGTGACTGAAATATAACTACCTAATACAACATAAACAGTACATAGTTCGCAGCTATGGCGGGAGATTGCAATAGTTTATTAGTTCCTTTTTTATGACGACGTAACTCAAATGAATATTTCAAAAAAGCTTGTTCAATAAGACAATATGTCTACTTTGTTAGTAATATTAAGATACTATAGAACCCTTACCATGAACTCTTAAAGCAGGACGTTTTCCGTTGTGGAAGCGAGACGCCACCATTCAGCGCATGTAGTGGTGTCTTGCTTCTTCAATGGAAATTATCTTGCTTTAAGAGTTCCAGTTAAGGGAGCTGACCAATAAGTGGCAATAGGCTCGCGGTCTTCTAAACACGTAGGCTATTATACAAAACATACCTCTGTCTACCTTCACAGAATACTGAACTGAAACTTACAATTGTGGTGTAGCTAGCTGTACTAGCTGCGCCCCGCGGTATTACCCGCTACATTGTTGCGTGATAAAAAGAAGCCGTGATCAAAAGATGTGTTAATCCAGGGAGTCAGCTACCTCCATACCATTTTTTTTCAAAATCGGCCTAGCCTTGACCGTGATGAAGTAATAAACATACATACACACAAACATACTTTCACCTTTATAATATTAATGTGAAGAGATTTATGATACACGTCATTTATGTAAATTCCAGCAACTTATTTTATTTCAAACGTAGTTCATATTCAAGCCTGACTGCTATGAACTGTGAAGATCTACACACGTCGTGATATTGCAGGAGATTCCATAATAACTTCATAACCTCACAGGTCTTAGAGTTAACAAACATAAGTTGAAGTTATGCTGTAGTATTGCGTTGGAGTTGTTTGCAAGCTGACTACAAACGCAAGATGAAATTAGATCTAAAGGAATTATGATGTCTTCTAGACAACATAAAAAATACTATTTAATATAAGTCAGTGTTTCGTTTAACATTAAATGAAACCTTATTTAGGAAAAGAGAATCTTACAGAAAAAAGGGAACGATGGCTACGTGTACGTACTAAAAAATATAATTTTAACATAGGACCCATAATTTTTTATTTTACTATTTATCTGCATGGCAAAGTTACGTAAATAATACATATTGAGGGACTACACAAAGTAGTAGCTGAAATAATAATATTTATTTGGAGAAGCTCGTACTTTTTCTTACGGAGAAATATGAAGACATCCTCAGAACTATCCCTGTCAGGAGATAAGGCTAAAGGCATAGTCTGTGTTTGTATAGCGGTCGAATTCAAAACAGTACAAAGAGAACAAAAGATATCTAAAACCATTATAACTTCTAACAGCCACTTTTATAATCTTATACAATCAAAATTTCGCTGCGAAGCTGTTAGGCTGATACCAGCCGATTCCCTAGGCACCGCGCGGCCCTGATTAGCGCGGTGTATTACCTTATCTGGCCTTGTATACAGGTGAGGGCCACGAAAAATACTGGAATACACAGATTTTTATTAGATCGGACAGAAATTGGTTTTACGAAATGTTATCGTATGTTTATGCAGTGGTTAATTTAGACTTACAAGCACTGATAGCCGAGTGGTATGACTGTTGGACTGCCAAGTCAAAGGTCGCAAGTTCAAAACCCGGCACCTACCAATGTCTTTTCGGATTCATGTGCGTACTATAAATTAGTTATCAGTTTCTAAAAACGGTGAATGAAAACATCGTAAGGAAACCGGCACACATGACAGATATTTCAACGGTGGGTAAAGCCATGTCAGACGCCTACAGGCGGTTTAAACTCTGACACCAGGTTGTGCATCAACCATACGATAAGAAGACAAGTAAAAAAAAAAAACTTTACTAAAACGTGTATTTGATATAGTTAGATAAATTGGTGGTAATGTGAAATTTTGACTGAACGCCGTTCGTAACCTAGTTCAGACCGGCCTAGTGGAAATGCGCGTTCTTGAAGTGTTTACAGTCGGAGTAAAGCCTTTACTAATAGGTAGTCTAGACTACTGTGAACAGGCCATGTGAAACTGATCGTGAGGTCCGTAAAAAAAGGCTTTTAAGAAAATACTTCGTTATAAGTATCTTCAATGAAAGCTCTCTTTTTTTTCAAGCATTGCGTGGAAAGGATTAATGCAAATCTTAGGAGATGACAAACGCGATGTGAAATAATATACTCTTGACGAGAAATAGCACCTACCCGCTACTGGATTTAAAAAAGATAAAATCATTAACCAAATATTTATTACTCAATAATAAAGCGTACCGTACTCAAGATCATATTCGAGAACTGTTGGACTCTCGTCTTTGACCTTTTCTTTGAATTCAGTTCGCCTCCCACCCAAAAGTTTCCCCAGCTCAGGATAATTACGCAGTAAAGCCTTTACCTTCTCCTTATTAACAGTACCGTTCACAATAATATCCCTAAAAGTATCATTGGACATGAAACCTTGGTTTACACTCTGGATTTGATCCAACCTCTTCTGCAAGTCTGTATCTATCTTCACCATTTCGAACTCGTGGACGCTCACAACAGACTTGCGATCTTTCCTGTACTGTTTCTTCAACAACTCTATAAACTTCTTCAACTCCTTCGTCTTCCTCTTTCGCTGCGCGGTTCCATTTCTCCACGCTCTGTTCAATATCTTCCTGATCTCTTGTATAATCTTTCTAATACTCTTCCTGATTTCCCGTTTGCGTTTTGCCCTGTCCCTTTTCCTTTTGTTTCGTTCAGCTCTTTGCTTTTTGCGCACATCCTCTTTGGAGTTTCCTTTGGCGTTCTTCTCATTGGAGTCAGTGGAGAAACTGCTGCCTTCAAACGATATATCTAAACCTTGGTACAAGTCGTAGTTGGTTAGCAGAAGGGCGCAGCAAATATATTGCGTTCGTCCACAGAAGTAATCGCCGCGATAGATACGGTACTCTGCGTCGCATTCAACAGGGAGCATGCAGGTGCCCCACGGCATGTCGTGCTGGTTCGGATCTCCACAGGGTACCCCCCATGGCCCTTAAAGCAAATAAATATAACAATAATAATGTTAATATCGCTCAAGTAAAAAGGCAGCCAATATTTTCGGGCAAACAAATAGTTTTGTAAATAGACCTTTTTCACGTTAAGTTACTATGTTATATTTAAGAGTGGTATACTTACTAGCTGCCACCATATTGACGACGTCACCCCGGGGCTGCGTAGAGTTCAGCGCTTCGAATTTCTTCTGCATCCAATGCTCATCCCACTCGTCCATCCAATGCTTCATCTCGAAGCTGGAACTGGCGTCGTCATTGTCGTCGTCAGTGCCTTTCCTCCTGTAGCGCCTACGACGGTGGGATCTTCTCTTCAACTCGTTGAGAACGGGATCCATGTGAAAGTATTCTCTGCCAATTCTTTTATCCAAGCTTTCAGTTAGTTTGGACGAAGGTAAATCCTTCCCGATATTTAAGTTCTCCTCGTGAGTCCTTACTTTCTTCAGAATGCTCGCTTTATTGTGCGCTGACTTCGCGTCCTTCGCATCATCTTTTCTATTCTGTTGGAAGTATCTCATTGATCCGTGTTTTGAGCCTAGGTCGTGAGAAATTTCCTCATCATTAGCTCTTTGCAGTATTGACTGAATATTCTTTTTTAAATTCGAATAAATAGATCCATGTATAACGTTTAAGGATAAAACCAGAACCGTTATATAAAAATACTTCATTTTATTTGAACATGGCTCATAACATGGTTCTGGTTTAAAACATATCGCTTCAAGAACGACGAACAGTAAAATGTTTATCGTGAAATATTCAAATAAATATTAAATCGATAAAATATTTACGAGTCTATAAAACATATGTAAATGTGTTTTATAAGATTTCAGAAATATTCCGTTAAATATTATGAAATGTCGGATTGTATAATTATGTCCATTGCTTGTGACTTTTCATAATAGAATTGTTTACTAAAACATAATCTAAATAACACCTGTAATACCTGTAATCCCCAAAGGGGCAGGCATGGATAACACACATAACAAGCTCTCAAAACGACATACGCCCCGTTAATCAACAGTCTTAATGTGAAAGTCGTTAGGAAGGGACAAGTAACGTTGCTAATCACGGCCCGTGGATGGGTGGGCGTCTATTATCATACCTTCCATGCCACAACCAGCAATATAAGCCTAGGATCACCCATAATGGATGTCAAAGATCTATCTTAAAAATCATTATAAGAAGCCTGAAAATGACTCTAGTCTTGCCAAAAAGCATCGTATATTTAGTAATTAGCTTTTGGAGGACAGACAAGCTGTCGCTCCATGTAAAACACCAGTTCAGCTGCATTTGGTTATACTAGATTCACTACATTACTGGAGTTTAAAGAATCACTGTCAACTACCTTAAATAAATACCAAAATATAGTAGATATATTTTGCTAAGGTATCTACTGCATGCCTACTTATAAAGGATCTTTTAATAATGATTTTCACATTTTCAAAAATGTTTTGTTAAACCTATTGGAGTTGTCTACGTGTTAGCTCTTTAAAGTAGTTAAAGGACCATCACTTCTAACTACCCCTGAGGGGTTGCAGGCGTGATGTACATACATCAAGACTACTCAGTCTTAGTTCTAAGAGTATTAGTATCGCTCGAAACTAATTGTGAAGCACTTTTGCTAATTCCGTATAGAGTTTGAACATTCTCGAAACTAAGTCGATGTGGCAATAATGTATTCAGTTACACGTCTGCTTAGACTTCATCTACGATTGTATAAATTCATTTATATCATACCTTCTGTGATACAGCCAACAATATAAGCATTGGGACCCGGTTGTCACACGGCTACCCATCATAGTTGTCATCGGCCTGTTGCAGTCCACTGCTGGACATAGGCCTCTCCCAATGTAAACCTACCTATAATATCTGTCAAAGGTCCTTCTTAAAAATCATTAAATACACAAGAATACAATTGTATAAAGATATAGCCGAGTACTGCCACTTCATAATAAAACGTGAAAGTGTTTTGGTCAACGTTACTTTCAATGACACACTCTCTATGTATGTAGAAGCCTGAAAATTACTAGTCTTGTCAAAAAACATCGTATACCTAGTAACTAGGTTTTGAAAGGCAGATAAGCAACTTGGATTCAGTTCCCGTTATTTGCAAAAATGACAATTTTAAAGCATGGATTAAATTATACCTCTCGCTGTCGTTTGCATGTCAGAGGATAGAGATGACAATAGACGACGGGTTTAAGTTAATACAGGTATTATCCTCGTTTATATGAATAAGAGGGAGTGTGTCTACTACTACTCTTACTATGAAAAAATTTGTTATTTTGTGTTACTATGGCAACGAACACAAAGCCACCTGGAGTTAACGCGATGAACTAAATGTAGTATGCAGGTAACGCAACGTGACAATTTCATCGGTATAATCCATAGCTATAAATACCAAGTATAATCTAAGGTATACTCAATAATACTGTCAGATGACCTGCGTTTTTGAAAATTACGAGATTTTTTACTTGTGTAGATACACTCGTTGTAATCACGTGCTTTATTAGTCGAGTGCATCACATTAATTACGTGCATTCCGAAAAAAACGTTAATAATCTCAGACTCAACCGGAGCCTATATTTATGACCTGATGACGCGGCCGAGCAAAATAAACTAGAGTACAACCAAAGTTGACAGTAAATAAAATTGCAAGCTATGCCCAGGTTTTAAAATAATTAACTGCATAACATATACTAAACTATGACTGTTATAAAATGCCTAAGGCATTAAGTCCGCCTTGTAGACTTTTGAATAAAGAATAAATAAACTAATCTCTTTGTTAAGACGCTGCCCTAGACTCAATTTCTCCTTTGGGTTTGTTTGTACAGACATGGAATCTAATCATTATAAATTAAACAGGCAATATTGTAAGGTTTTTCGGTTTCGGAAGGACGAGTGAGAGCGGAAACGACAGCGTAAAGTCTGCTTCCGGAATTCAAAATTCAGTCCAGAAGATATTGGGTGATTTATTCCAAAAACCCGGAATGCTTTAATCACAAACACTTGAACTCAGACCTAATATCTGCGGATCACACAATATTTGTGGGCAGCACGCAGGCACGGTTGGCGACATGAAATTCGCTAAGAACACCTAGACAAGATATGCTCAAGATTGGCAAAGATATACCTAAACCCAGCAGTGGGTGATACCGGGCTGAAATGATGATGATAATGTGTGCAGAAATCGAACCTGATTCTTTAAGCGCAGCGGTATATTAGTTACCTCTGCGTGAAAAAAAAACAACGGCGTAAATTATAAAACTAACCTCAAATAAATCAACAATCGCTTCTTTCAACAGCTCATCAACTAGAATACAGCACGTACGAACATTACGCCTACAATCTTTAAAAATATCTAATCCACAGGAAAATAGACTTTATCCAGTTGGAATAGGGACAGTAAGGGTGGTAAGGTATTTGCAGCAAAGACATGCTCGAACAAGGCTTTGGAACACAGCCAGTTTGCTCGGTGTTGTTTGTGGCTATAACTCAAAGAGGTATTTCAGTTTTGTTAAAATTGAAGCTTGAACTGCTAGTATATTGTTTAGCCTGTGAGATTAATGTGTACTAAGTGACATATGACTGAAAATTGACCATAATACTTACATATTCAAGTAGATAGCGTGTAGTTCGTTTGACGACCCGATAGCGCCGTGGCTTAGCGATTGGACTGCTGCGTTAAGGCGATTCCCGCACGGGACAAAAATTTGTGCGATCCACAGATATTTATCCCGAGTCTGGGTGTTTATGTGTGTGATATTACATGTTTGTGAAACGCACCCACGATACAGGAGAAATTCCTAGTGTGGGGCGACGTTTTTTTTTTTTAAAGGAATGTATAGACTAAAAAAACTATATTTTGAATTTCGTTTACAAGTTTGTGAGTGGCCTGTCTTGAACCTTTAAAAGAGTTGAGGCGATAGGTAAAGGCACTTAACAGAATTAATCTAATAACAAACTACGAGGAAGTCCGTAAAATGTTTCAGACGGTATTCTTTATTTCCAGAAACACGTCTTTCGAAAGGTGCCTGCTATGTTATAAATGCTATACCTATACTTCAGAAGCAGCTAGAATTAGTTATTCAAACTGCCCTGTTTCCAATTACTTAGAATTAGCCCAATAAGTACATATTTTATATCTCCTATTAATCATCTCACGAGTCATATCACACGTCCATCTTTTTTCGGCCTTATTTGCTTGTACCTTATCATCGTTATAATTAATACTTTATTAGTTACATGGCTTATACTTTGACAATATATTTACAATTCACTCAAAATCCTAGATGTAGGATAGCATCTATGCTCAAATATAACTACTAGGTTGGTTGGTTTTAATTTCGACAATCGTTGTCATCGCGCACGACGGGAGCACGAATATTGCGTTTTATTAAATTTATATTTTATAACACGACAGGTTGGAATATACAAGCATGAATTCTGCGGTGAGATGCTAAGCTCAAAGTTTTATGCTGTTTTTATGCATAGTTGTTTTAAAGACACTAGGAATATTTCTAGTGTCGTGGGTGCGTTTCACAAACATGAAATATCACATAGACAAAAACACAGACTCGGGACAAACATCTGCGGAACAACATTTTTGTCCCGTGCGGAAATCGAACCCGCAACCTCGCTTAGCCACGACGCCAGACGCCATCACACTACGTCATCATCAAAATCTTCATTTAGCCTTTATTTTCTGTTGGTGCAGGAAAAGTTTTGCGATTGGTGTGACTTGTGGGACATAGGAGTAATGTTTCCCACATGGGGAGCAAACGTGCCAATTTATCAGCAAAACGAATTATCAGTTTTAATCGGCAAAACGCATTTTAATCGGGTTCGTACCTTCACACTAAACACTAAAAATGTAAAAAGAATGAAGATTTCAAAATATCACGCTCACCAAACTCGTATAAAGCAGGCTGCAGACAAATCTTTTTTGTCTAATATCGCGGACATTCCAACGAAGACTGCCTTTAATATAAAATATGATACAATTTCGATGTGTGTTTAGGTCGAGTCCTTATTGAGTCGGCCCCACGGGCCGGTTGAATAAACTACGAAATTCGTTTACATTTGCTTCGGGCCAATTTCGGTCCGTACCTAGCAAGTTTTGAGATTTTTGTCTGTTCGATGAAAATGAAGAATGAAAGAGTTACAACATGAAGGATCTTGTTTACATACGACTGCCCGGAAAAGGGAGTGTAATGTTCTTTATATCTGTATGGTATCATCTAGCTTTAAGGAAAGGTTTACCAAAGCGCCCAAACCTTTGATTAAAAATATCAGCAAATGTTGTCCTTCAAATAAAAATTTGTTATTCCACTACAACCATACAACTACACAGGAGAAATTATAGTTTTATTTTTGCAATAAACTGTCAAACACAGATTCTGACAGTCATAGTCCAGAGAGACGGTAAACTGACACGATCGAAGACAGATCAACCGCAGGCATGCTCTCCAAAGCAAGCAAGGGGTTGAGATTCTGGGTGTAAAAGGTAACCCAGCTGGGAGCAGAACGGAACAAGCGCTGCTTAACCTTTCAACAGCAGCTTCCTTCATAATATATATATATATAGTTACTAACCCCGGAGCGAGAGTGGATAATATAGTTACGCTAGACGATATCGACTCGAACCACCCATAATATAGAAATCAGGAAGATATGGCGCTCTTCACTCCGACTGTCACTTAGGAGCCATTAAGTTGTTTAAAACCAATACTTTATTATTGCACGTGCTTCCAATAACATCTAAGGCCACACAGCTCCGATGCGGGATTTTTAGAAACTCTTTAAGCATGTCGTTTGATGTAATGACGGTAGAAGACGATTTCTTTTAGTAACGTTGATGCTATAATTTATTTATATTGTGTCATAACTTCAGCGTTTTAAAGATTTTTAAGGTCACATTTTGTTACAAAAAACAACACGTAACATAGGTATACAATAATAAAAGACTAAAATCTGATTAAAGAAGGAGAAAGAATTTGGAGAAATCGGAAATCTTCGAATTCATCAATCTTGTAGTATACAAATTGATGATAATTAATTTTATCACAATACTCGGAAAATTAAAAGAAGCTTCTGCTTAACAGTGGGTAATATATTATTATTATAACTCTATTAATTAAGCCTTTCTAATGGGTCACACAACTCCGAAATCATTGACGTAATTTTCCGGATCACATTTTGTAACAAGCCGGTGGCCTTCCATAGTAGCTGTAGAATACTACAACAACATATAAAATGGAATCAAGAAATTAATGGTGTATTAAATTGGAGCGTGGCTGAGTATTAAAGCTGTGAGCACGTTTCTACGAGTATCCTAGGTCATCGGAGAAATAGGTGAGGAAGTGATTCTTTTTATAAGAACAAACGTTACGTTATACGTAGGTGTAAATAGGCGTCAAATAAATTCACATACATAAATGCATTTAGTAACTCTATTTAAAAACGCACAATCTTTGTGTTTTCAAAAATTAAGAGTGTCAGCATGAGCGTGTTGGGTCTTTAACCTGCTTTGGTTTTTTAAGATCAGCTCTGACATAGTCCTCTGTTCTCCAAAAATATAGACTTAGACTTTATGTCGGTGTTTCTTCTTAGAAGTTAGGTCATTAATATAGAAAGTAGCCTTTGCTATATTGCTTTCGCCAGTAAACTCTGTAAACCAGTAAAAGTTTCCCTAAAAACTGCATATTTTTGCAATAAATTACTTTTAAATTTGGTAATAACATAACGGACATGAAAATATCTTACAAAGCGTATATCTAAGTAATAAAAATACCGTTGTTAATCGTAAGCTGTCGCTCAAAATACCAAAATGCTTAACTATTCCTTTATTAGCCTACGGTGGCCATTAAGAAAATGTTGCGCAACATTACCGGCTAATGGTGGTCGCGACAAAAGGCCAGGCTCGCCGCCATTTTGTTATTTTGCGTCCGAAAGTTATTGCAAGTGATTCCCATGATGGGCGGGGAATTAAATAATAACAAAGTTGTGCGTCACCGGGGAGAAGTAGGCTACCTTTATAGTGGTTGACGTCTTAATAGGTGTACTTAAGCATTCTTTAGTTAGCCAACAATGTCCCATGAATTATTGTAAGAAATCACGATAAAACAGTCGTTTTTCAATTTAAGTCTACGTAATCGCTATCAGTATTTATTAACACTGATTAGAAATAGATCGATTGAAGTTTCAAAGGATTTCATAATATTAAATATTATATACTGTATGTACACTTGTCTTCGAGGGATAGTTAGATTTACATTTACTACGATCCTAGTATACGTTTTTTGGCTCAATCACACTCATGACATTCTTCATCATGTTCATCGTTTTAGGGTATTCCTAACCTCCTAAGCTGTCCATAGTAGATCGTGTATATTCATCAGTGAAATAACTAATGAACTTTGATCAACCGATCCAAGCATTGAGTTATAATTAAGACGTCACGTTAACCAATTTTCTAATAGACACCAGTCGCAAAAAGACTTTACAATCCGATTCCTAATGTTTTATTGTTTGACGTGACAATTTAGTTGTGGCTAAGTTTGTCGCAAGCTACTGTTTCCAGCTGGATGCCAACGATCGCTAGTCGGAGAGGCATAATAAAAAATAGTTCTAACTTTCCCAATTTAAAAATTTACTCTTCGCCAAAAATAGACCTTTCGTTAAAGACCCGTGGTTGATTTCATGGTGCAGCCATAGAAAGGCTCAGGTTAGCCGTTAGTATCCCATTTCATTTCAGATTAAACGCTTTAATCCTCTGCGGGAAACACTAATATAATATGTTTATAAGTCTTCCATAACAAAGTGGGCAATGCTGATATATATCAGCAAACTGGTTTGTTCTAAATTGGCAAGCAGGATTATGGTAAGCTTACTTTCACCAGTTCATATTAGTACCATGTATTATTTCTCTCGTGGCAGCCAGTGGAAAACAGCCGTGTGGTATAGATTTATGGGCCTAGAATTGACCACCCCCTTTCCTCCCGTGGGTGTCGTAAGAGGCGACCAAAGGAAAATCCAGAAGATGTGGCAGCAATCTTCTGTAACTTGACTACCAACACTGCGATCCCTAAGCCGCTAGCCAAGCGTGGGGATTATGGCAACCCCCCCCCCCCATTCTAAAAGAGGGAGGCCTTTCTTATTATTCACAGCCCAACTTCAACTACATGATATAAGCCTGTCTTTTTTGCGCCAGCCTCCACGCTTATTTTAGCAAGGTATATGGGTTTAACCTATTTCCATAGCTATTTCTAGCACAGTTAGCCAGTAGTGTTTTAGATCAACTAAGAAAATATATATGTAACGACTTTGAAATAGTCTCATATTATTACATGTATTTATCTGGTTTTCGGTGTCTTAGTGCGTTCGACCGATGTCGTGACGTTTTTTCATATTACCGTTTATAATAATATCCGTTTATAACAGCCAATCACTGTCCCACAGTCCACTGCAGGGCAGAGGCCACTTCTCCTATAGAGAATTACCGTCTACCTGTACCAATTACTTTGTGTCTATCGTCATATGCTAAAACAAGTAGATATCAGATATGTATAAACGTGAACAACTCAATTGATGTATTCCGCGAACACAGAACATCTATATATCGTCGTTAATAGTCTTATTCCGCGTAACTAACACTGTTAAATACCGCGTGTGTAGGAAAAAAGTAAATATGCGATAACATAACATCACGCCTGTATTCCCCGAAGGGGTAGGCAGAGGTGAACATATAGTACACCCACATTTCGCCAGTTATGTTGTAAGTCCCAATGTAATAGGGGGCGAGCCTATTGCCATCAATCGGGCACAAATACAGACTCCGTGGTGCTACTGAGAATTACCTAATGGAAAACTCAGTAACACTTTGCCCGACCCGGGATTTGAACCCAGGACCTATTGCTCAGCAGTAGACCAACGAGGCAGTCAAAAGTAAACTATAGAGAATATTGATTTTAAAAATAATACATTCGATTTTGGGGAAAAGAAACGGTCCACTACTCAAGTTGTCCATAATTTTACCGATCAGTTTATTAGAAACTTAGTTTTTTGGCCCTCGTGTAAAATTAGCGAATGTGTACATACGCGATATTTAACAATGTTTGTTACGGAATTGGACTATCAACGACGAATTGTGACAGTGTTGCATGTTGTACTAAGATTTAAATACAAACTCGTGTGGGTGGCAGATTACAAAAGCTTTCAATGAAAAAAACAATGGTGCTGACGTAATTTAATTACAACTTTAAACTCTACTGTCTTTATTTATAAAATGCGGTATATAGACGTCAAAACTACGTACAGTTTCAAAACTACCCTCCCTTCAAAAAATTATCTACTGTTTTTCCAGCTTTTAAGGTTTGTTTTCGTCATTTCGATAGTTGATTAACGTTTTTAATTATATAAGATTTTCTATATTTCTTCGTCAAGGAGGGAGGAGTTTATAATAAATTCGAATACATTGGCGGTGAATATTTAGTGAAAAATATCGAAAAACCAGGTCTATATTTGAACAAATGCGTAGGTACTTTGCTAACTTTAACATTACATATTAAGGACCTTACCAAGCCCTGGATGTGGTTTGCAAATTGTGACACTGGGTAAAAAGAAAACGAAGCCATTAACCCCTCACTTAAAGAAATTGAAACCATTGATTAAATTATACACGATTACCATGAAAAAAACTATTCTGTAGCATGCAATAGACCTCTCTATTGCATGCTATAGTAAAAAATTTAATGTTCTAATGAAGGGTAACAATGTCGTACATTAAATGATTTGGAATTGGCGGTCTGGATAACTTTTTTCGATGTTGGAAATGTCATTTTAAGGTACCGTAAGACCGTCAATTAGAAAGGAGTGATGGACCTGCAGATTTTTTTAAAAGCCTATGTATTACAAGAATATCAAGGTCCATAGATGCATAGCATTTTGAAGGATTTCCTAAAAAACTTCGACTCCGATTTCAAAGTAATGGAAAATATACTGCTGGAGCGTCATCCAAGAGTGTCTCAAAGATGAGAATCGTCCTTTTGCCATAACATTTTAAGGCACTATACTGTTTGGCGTAACGTTTTCGCTTAACTTTTATTACCATAATAATAATTTGGCATAATGCAAAGGTTAGCATAACTATAATTTGTTGTCAATTTGTTTGGCATAATTTGGAGTTGCATACATTTTAAGGCATAATATTTATACGTCTAAATATACATAAATCGATTTATAAATATGAAAAGTCGTAATTGGGTGTAAGTAGCCAATAATTTTATGATTAATGTTAGGTACTAGTAAATGAAATACGGATGTAGGCATTTATATTTTTTATAGATAATAAAACACAGTATAGGTGATTGATTATTTTTATTAACTATCATGCAATTAAAACGAATGTGAAATAAAAATAATAATACTTATTACATAGTCATCAATACATATAAAAAAAATTGGAATGTCTGTTTGTGACATCACTCATCATTTACTCAATACATATGATAGTATACGCGATGGACATAACAAAAACGCATTTTTTTTGTCTGTCTGTCTATTTATTCCGGCTAATCTCAAAAATGGCTAAACCGATTTTAACGAAACTTTCATTAGTAGATAGCGAACGGTTTAGGCTACTTTGAATTTCGAAAATGGTTAGGGTTCTGCGGGCCTACAAGAAAAACGCAGGAAATTTGCCGGTTACAGCTACTCAGTGATGGCTGGACGGATTTTGACGGGATCTTCATTGGCAAATAGCTAATGTTATAATGTGTGTATAGGATTACCTTTAATTTTGAAAATATCTTGGATTCCGCGGGGAAAAAAAATCCATAAAATTGTCAACATCAGATTCAATTAAGTAAATCTGCTTACTGCTGCTACGTACGGTGTGGTTTTAAATCGAAATACTCGGGGGTGAAGACACGGGCATAACCTAGTACATAAATAAAACTTTTCCGAATGTCACTCGGAAGTTTATAGTTTCAGAGAAAATTATCATACAAGTTTCAAAAGACTTACGAGTTTTTTGGTTCTATTTTCATTATTATTGTAGGTTAGGTTGGTATGGTGACCAAAACCGATGTAATAACTTAATGCATTATACATGAAGCAGTAAAAAAAATGTTGTCTGACCTTGACTTTAGCCGAGCGTCGTGACCAAAACCGTGCCGGGACAGCGGCCGCTGAGCGCCATAATAACTTATTGCATTAGACACCATGTTGTGAAAAAGATGTCCGTCCTTGACCTTGAACATATGCGACCTTAAGCTTGATAATTATTATTATTTATCATTATTTCATTTCACAGAAAATTTAAATTAATATCATTAAGCGTTTAAAACATTGTGCTTTATAAAATGGGGCTTAAATTTTTTTATTATGCCAACAATATTTAAAAAAAAATAAGAAAAAAAAATATGGCAGTAAAGATTATAATGATCAAAATGCTCAATTTCGTTATGCCCATGTCAAATATGAGAATTTATTTTATGCTTATCATAAGTAGAACATTATACGCAAGAAAGTCTCGAAACGGAAGCTTTTTTCGTTAGAATATATTATAATAAAATTGAATAAATTACTTCAATTAGAAAAACTACAATTCATACTATTTAGGTAGGTACTAGCATAATTATGTAAATAATATGAATTGTACGTAATAGTAAAGTAAGATATAGAGTCCAGATAACTAGCAAATAGTATAAAACCACTTGAGTCATGGCGGCAGAAAAACCACTGTAGATGTATGTTATGTAAAGTTCCTAAGAACAAAATGGAAGATTAATTATTCGAACTGACATTTCATAATATTCAACATAATATTATTTACATATTATTATAAACACATTTACATATATTTTATAGACTCGTAAATATTTTATCGATTTAATATTTATTTGAATATTTCACGATAAACATTTTACTGTTCGTCGTTCTTGAAGCGATATGGTTTGAGCCATGTTCAAATAAAATGAAGTTTTTTTATACAACCATTGTAGTTTTATCCCTGAACGGTTTACAAGGATATTCAAATTATGAAAAGAATATCCAATCAATCTTGCGAGAATATAAGAGCCAGGATATTGCCCACGACTCGGGCACAAAACACGGTTCGATAAGGCACGTCCAACCACAGAAACTTATTGATGCCAAAGTAGCAAAACACAAAGCCAAGATTCTAAAGAAAGTAAGGACTCATGAGCAAACCTTAAATATCGGGACAGAAGCCCCTTCATCAAAACTAGCCCCAGGATTTGATAAGCAAATCGGGGCTGAATTCTTCGAAATGGATCCCATACTAAATGAATTGAGGCGAAGAAATCATCAAGGGAGTTTTCGGAGACACGACGAGGACCAGATGGATATGAAAAATTGGATGGATAGATTTCATGAAGAACGGATAGAGAAAAAATTAGAAGCGCTGAACTCTACGGGGACCCGGGGTGACGTCGTCAACATGGTGGCAGCTAGTAAGTACAAATACAAACAGTAACTTTTTTTAATTTAATATTTTTTAATTGCAAGTTTGATTTATCATAACCAGATGGTTATGGTTAAGGAAATATTTTGCCATAACATAACATAAATAATTACATCATGCTTAGACGTGGACAGATCATGTATGGACTCCCACAAGGTATCATCCTTGGTTCTATATTGTTTAAAATGTATCTTAAGTATATTATAACACGTACATTTATCATATGCCCAAACTGATAAACATGGAATGATCTTGCTTGCCGATAACAGCATTATTCTCATCACAAGAAGTGTAATGTATAATTTAAAATAAAATTAATTATGATCTTAAAAAAATACAATAAAATGAAAACCTTTAAACAAAATACAACTTTATTTTAAGGGCCATGGGGAGTTCCCTGTGGAGATCCAAACCAGCACGACATGCCGTGGGGCACCTGCACGCTTCAAGCTGAGTGCGACGGAGAGTTTCGTGTCCCCCGCGGTGATTTCTTATGTGGTAGAACCCAATTTGTTTGCTGCGCCCTGCTACATACCACCTACGATTTGTACCAAGGTTTAGATATATCGTTTCAAGGCAGCAGTTTCTCTACTGACTCCATGGAGTTAAAACTTAACGAAAAAGAGGATGTCCGCAAACAAAAACAAAATGAACACGACAAAAGGAAAAATGCAAGAGAAAAACAAAAACGAGAAATCAGGAAAACCATCCGAAAGACTGTTGCCACCATCAGAAAGATATTGTACCGAGCTTGGAGAAATGGGACCGCGCATCGAAAGAGGAAGACAAAACAGTTACAAAAGTTTATAGAACTTTTAAAGACACAGTACAGGAAAGAGCGCAAGTCTGTTATAAATGTTCACGAGTATCAAATGGTGAAGTTAGATAGAGACTTGCAGTCGAGGCTGAATAAAATCCAAGATGTTAATAAACAGTTCATGTCAAATGATACGTTTAGAGATATTCTTACGAACAGTACTCAAAATCAGGAAAAGATAAGAACATTGTTACGTAGACGTCCAAAACTAGCTAAATTTTTATCGGGGAGGCGTACTAACCTTCAAATACCAATCGAAAAGGAAAAAAAGTCCGTCCTGGAGTATGATCTAGAGTACGGTGTGCTTTATTATTGACTAGCTTTTGCCCGCGGCTTTGCTCGCGTCTATTTAGATTGTTAGTTAATATATTTAAATAAATAACTATTAACTCACTACTATAGTTTCTAACGACTCGTGACGCCATCTAGCGTCCTAATGCAATTGTGACCGTCGCTATGAACCTTTCGAGCATCCTACTAGTCGATAGCGACTTCATTATTCAAAAACCGTTTTCCTAAAGATCCTTAACGGCTAAATAAATTCCTAGTCAAACATTTTTTGGAAAGGTGTCCTTATTATACGGCTGCCCAAAAGTGCATTGTTTTCAGGGTTCATGTATGTATGTATGTATGTGAGTTTCTTTATTCCACCATAACTTCTGAATGCCTAAACCTATTTTGTTATATGGATGTCGTTAGAATCCTTACGCAATCGCGAGTAACAGAGGCTCTAAAAAAAATGTACCAAAAAAAAAATTAAAAGACGCGACTGCCATGACAAAAAACAAACTAATAAGTGAAAAACGAGTTCCAACTTCCATCACAGTCAGGGGCCGTTCTCTAAAACACTGTCTTATCTAAGAGGTACCCCGAGTGCGATGGAACTTGTTTTTTACGTTTTTTGTCATGGCGATGTATTTTTTAATTTTTTTTTTTTTGTCAAGCATTATTCCCGCGATTCCTAGAGGCGATTAACAGCTATATTCCAATTGACTGACGTAGAGAACTGAACAATTACATCCATCTGAGGTGTGAATGCGGCATCACCCCACAGACGATGTCTCACTTTCTGTCATATCCCATATGTCCTTACACCTGTACAATGGAAGACCTCATGAACGCAACTGACAATGCAATTCTCGTAGCAAATTCCTAGGCCGACAAAATTTTGACATTTGCCATCGACTCGATAAGAAGAAGAAGAATTGACTGACGTCATCAACAAGAGTGCTGATTAAAGTGCTGGTTTTTTGTTAGTAATAACTCTGCAGGCTTATACACGGCAAGAGATAAGTTTTACAAACAATCAGATATAATAAGGCACGCTTAAACAAGATAAAAAACATAACGAAACCGTCAAACTAGGTAAATTCCTACCGGCTGGTTATTTTACAAAATGTCTTTAAGAAAATCTTACAAGAGCAAAAAGTACCAGTGAAATGAGCAGAGTCAATAATATAAATATTATTTTCATTATAGAAACAACACTTTCGAACCACGAAGTAACATGATTTGACGTTTTATAAATACCCTTTTGTAGCCTATATGAAATAAAACCCTAGGACTATGACTAAATCGATTTGTTCACGCAGATATTCCGTATCTTTTTAAACAGCTTGTATAATCTTACGAGAAGTCTTGTCTAAATTCCCGGGTCGGGCAGTGTTATTGGGTTTTTCCTTTAGGCAACAAGCAAAATGTGGCTGTACAACTGTACATACACCTCTACCTAGCCATTTGGGGACTAAAGGCGTTATGTTTGAGGTAAGGAAGATTCATGTTGTTCCGCGCGCCGTTTGGTTCAAAATAATGTTCGGAGTAAAGCCAAAATGTAGGCAAAAACGCAGAACTTAACTTGACTTTAAATAGTTGTAAGCATAAGACCCATACGCCGAGGGCCGTATCTGTCATGAATCTGCCAATAATCAGTTAGTGGTACCGTAGGTCGGTAGTCGTGTCGGTGTCGGTACTGTAGACTGTAAGATGGATTGACGATATATCAAACATGGATATAAGGCCATGTGAATGATGACCTTAAAAGATACCTGTCGTTTGCATGTCAGAGAATAGAGATGTCAATAGACTTAAGACAGGTTTAAGTTAATACAGGTATAATCCTCGTTTATGAATAAGAGGGAGTTTAAAGACTTACTAGGTTATGAAATTATCACTAATCATGAAGAGTTTATGGTTCACTTACTAGATATCGTTGTTTTGTTTGGTGTCAGAGTTTAAACCGCCTGTAGGCCTCTGACATGGCTTTCACACCGTTGAAATATCTCTCAGGTGTGCCGGTTTCCTCAAGATGTTTTCCTTCGCCGTTTTTAGCAACTAATAACAAACTTATAGTACGTACATGAATTTGAAAAGACATTTGTGCGTGCCGAGTTTTGAACTTGCGACCTTTGACTTGGCAGTCTAACGGTCATACCATTCGGCTATCAGTGCACTAATGTTTAATTATATCTGCTTAATTGCGAGTTTTCAAAGCTGGTGTTTTTGTATTGGGTAGGGACCTTGGGACTTACAAGATTAGCAAAATTATGATATAAAACGACTTTTGTAACAAGTTTCTCTTACTACGTTTGGAAAGCGGACAGCCGTAATGATGAAAAGGTCCCAGAAAGACGAAGAAAATAGTAACTGATTTTATTGGCACTAACTTATTGCACTGCTTTACTTGCACTGCTCTGCTTTGGGTACTGACAAATACTCGTTCCATTGGATGAATGTTTGTGCATGTAATATTTTAAATGCTTTCAAAGCATCCAGATTTTGAGAAACTATAAATATTTTAATCAAAACAAAGAAAAAGTTTTACAAGATAAGTACAGACGATATTATTTGATACAAAACTTGTAATTATTTTCCCACTGAAACATTAAAGGCCAGTTTCACCATCTACATGTAAAGTGTTGAATAGCTACTTCTGAATTAACGCTAATTGGCAAGTAAAAGTTACGAGTAGGTATCTTCTATCGTATTTTAGTTACAAGCCAGTTTTTCCCCTGATTAATACTACTCAGATATTGTGAAATTCGTATGAGTAGGTCGGGTGACTTAAAGTGGCGATTAGTCTACTTTACTTGCAGATGGTGAAAAAGGCCCCAAAAATACCAAATCGACTAAGTGATAGCGCGTTTCAAATTAGGTACACCGCCATCTTGCGATAGTGAATGCAGATTTAGCGAAAGTGCAGATCTCAATAACAGAACATTACATAATATTTTCAATTTCCGATATGATATACCAGGAAAAATGCATAGTCCGAGGTCCGGCACACCTTCGGGCAATGTATTGGGAATCGATTTATTGCATTGATTGACTGACTGAAATTATTATTCCTAATTAAATACATATTTATTACTATAATTTTGAAACCTTACTCGCTAGACTTGTTTAAAATAATGTATTAACGACTTACAATTTAGCGCCTAAAATCCAACATTTCAACAGCACAACAGACAACAGTCTTTTTTGAACACTTGGGGTTTTGAGACCATCTCCGCCATCTAGCCATTTGGAAGATACGAGGTATTAAAAAAATTACAAACATACATACCAGATCCGCGCGAAAATCATAACCCTGTAAATAGGATGTATATAGAAATAAGCATCAAGGCTACTGAAAGAAAATATGTTCCACCGTCATTACATCAAACGTTACATGTTGAAAAGGTTTCTAATAAGCTTTGTGTGCCTTGAGATGTTATTGGAAGCACGTGCAGTAATAACGTATTGGTTTTAAACAACTTGATGGCTCCTAAGTGACAGTTCGAGTGAAGAGCGCCATATCTTCCTGATTTCTTAATCGATTAAATTAGATTAATAATAGGCTTTACATCAATGTAAAGAAATGCAATATCATTACATAGACAAGAAAAAATAAATCTATAGAATATAATTATAAAATGAATAATGAAAATATAAAGAGGGTATCCGAGGTGCGAGATCTGGGAGTACAGTTGGATAGTAAACTGATCTTTGATAGCCAGATCACTTCCATTACCAAAAAGGCTTATCGCTTATTGGGTTTCGTGTTAAGGATCACTAAAGACTTTAAGCGGTTGTCTACACTATTGTTGCTGTATAAGACCATCGTTAGACCAATACTCGAATATGCGTCTGTTGTGTGGAATCCGCAATATAACATATATATTGATCAGATACAAAGTATCCAAAATGAATTAAATAAGCATATAATATGGAGGAATAATAAAAACATTGTAAATATACCTAATTTACCATCTCTACAGGCCCGGCGAAATGAAAGAGACTTATTCTTTCTGTATAAAATAGTAAGAAATCATGTTGACTCCTCTTACCTTCTAAGTAAGATAGGTCTGAGATGTCCACGCATTAATGCTCGAAAATTTTTTTTATTCTTTACTCCCACTGCAAGAATTAATTATGGAATAAACTTGTTTATTACAAGATCCTGCCGCTTGTATAATGACCTCGTTAATACGAGTAATGTTACTTGCAACTTAGACATTTTTCACTTTTCTTTACCCAAATTTAAAAAAAACAGTTCACGATTGTTTGGTTCCTTCTAGCTCCTATTAATTAATACTAAGTAATTGAGTAGTAATGCTATTTTTGTTGAAGTTTTAATTGTTTTATTCATGTTTGTTTATTCTCATTTAGTTTCTTTTCCGATTTGGCGCAAATGTTTAGATTTTATGTGGAAACTGTTTTGGATAATGAATCGTTTACTCTGTATGTTTTATATTTTCTATATTGTATTCTGTTTGTTTCCCAAATAAAAATAAAATAAAATAAAAATTTCTATGTTATGGCTGGAGTCGATAATAATGTCCAGCTTTACTCCGCAGCTAGTAACTACTAACTACATTTATAGAGGAAACTTGCGAAGCTATATAGTTTTTATTTACTTCGTGTAACTTGCTATGTGGAATAGAGATTTCGCATTTTGGTATATATTTTTTGACTCTTTGACCTAGTTTTATGTAAAAGCAATACACAGCAATGAAATTTTCTACATCCAAAAAATCGGAAAGTTATATTTTTTTTTTTACTTTTTTCGACATCACGCCGTATCGCTTAAGAGTTATTCAATGAAATTGACTTTTAATCACAAAGAATGATCATATTAATCTTTACTGAAAGTGTTTTAAATATAATTAATCCATTTGATTACAAAAGTGGTAAATTCGTTTTGGCACGTACGTTGTTAGATTCGGCGCGCGCGCACATTATAGCCATCTCTCTTTTGGCGTTTCAAAAATGATTGCATCACTTTTTCTCGCTTAGCAAATAAGTCACGCCCATCGAGCTTCGGAGAGCATTCCTGCGCTTGATCTTTTTTCGACTGTCTCAGTTTACTGTCTCTCCAAACTATGTCGTCGAGGAATAATTGTTTGCTCACTTGTGGACTATACATATAATATATCTCCTTCTTCTGTATCTGGCTGGATTTGAGTGAAAAACGATATTCGTTAAGGATGATGTTAGGATTTTTTTTCTAGGATACTCTAAACTACCGAGTAATGAAATTCAACGCACATAGCACTTAAATCACACCTGTATTCTCCGAAGGGGTAGGCAGAAATACACACATAGTACACCCACATTTCACCAGTTTTGTTTAAGGTCCCAATGTAATAGGGGGCGAGCCTATTGCCATCAACCGGGCACAAATTAAGACTCCGTGCCGCTACTGAAAATTACCTAATGAAGAAACCCAATAACACTTTGCCCGACCCAGGTTGAATACCACAAGAACAACGAGGCAGTTTTAAATAAAATATAATTAAAATGAAAGATACGCATCTAGAGTACATAAAAAGGTAGGGTTGGGGCAAAATTTGGCCGCATCCTCTCAGCATCCGAGTTATAAACAGCTCAACTTCAGGACAATTATACGATAGGCCTCTTATTCATAAACGAGGATCATACCGGCATTAAACCCCGTATTAAGTCTATTGACATCTCTATTCTTTGATATGCAAACGATAGTGACAGATATAATTTAATCCTTGGTTCAAAATCGTATTTTTTTTTATGAATAGGGGTAGGAGCTTCCGCCCGTCCGAGAAACATACGATCAATACCTCTCTATAGTATTACTAGAAAAAGCGTCTTGTAAATTCTTACCTACTAGTGCGATTAGTCACCCAGTTTATAGACTCTGTTGACTATTTTTGTGTTCTCGAAAAGTATAGCCCTTTATGATGTGAGCGTACAAGCGTTTTGGGTCTTCTAGACCCTGATCTAGTTCTTTTCTAAGACCAGCTCAGACATTGCCCCTCTGTTCCTTATAAATATAGACCTAGATTTTGTGCCGATGTATGGATTCAAAAGATTTTTTTAAGAATTAGCGTTGCTTTTGCCAGTGATTCCAGTCAACCAGTAAAAGTTTCTCTAAAAGCAAGGAACTGCATGAAACAAAACAAAATATAATTAGTAATAACAAAGACATCAATATATGGATAATACGAAGCTTATGACTAAGCTATTTGACGCGCAACATTACCGGCTAATGTTGGTCGTGTCAAAGGATAGGCCCGCCGCCATTTTGCATCCGAAAGTTAGTCCCATGATGGCGGGGGGGGGGGGGGGGGGATTAAATGAGAGAGAAGGAGGCTACCATTCAGTGGTTGGCGTCTTTGTAGGTGTACTTAAGCATTCTTTAGTTAAACAACAGTGTTTATCCATGAATTATTGTAACAACAATAACGATTAAACCACCTTTTTTCAATAGAAAGTCTACGTCATCCCTATCAGCTCAATTATCAACACCGATTAGACATAGATCGATTGAAGTTTCAAATGACTCCTTTATATACGCGCGAGTAGAGCATAGTTAGTGTTACATTTACTGCGATCCTGGCATATTTGTCGCATTCTGAGCTCGCAAGTAGTAAGCGCAAGCGTAGCGGACAACATCTGCGCTATACAGACGTCGTAAAACGCTTGTGTGGTATTCAACCAGCTGGGAGGGACATTTACAGAACCAGAAGAAAACCGAATGGCGATCTTCCGTAGGTATACATCAAAGCAAAAGCATAAATACTTTTGAAGCAATTGACCACTCTTAAACAGAAGCTACTGGCTAAAAAATCTAAGACCTATGACTTAAGACCACCTACAATTACGAATATAATGACGCCGGCCAGTTATATTGCTCAATCTGTGACCGGGTACTTAAGTTTGCGGGAATCACTCTTATTAAACGACTTCAAAGAACGAATCTCAATTTGGTTTGTTGTATATTTATGTTTTTTTTTATATAATGTTACCTTATAATTCCGTCATTCATGAAACGATTTGAAAAAATCTTTTTCATCTGTAAGAATATACTTTCCGATTGGTCCCACAGAAATGTTGCCATGACCTAATGGAAACATGAAACGGAACTCCTTATATGATAGCAGAACTGTCGTAACAAGTACTAAATATTGCTCAGTGGTCAGTCATTGACTTCACATATAAACAAATATGTGAAGTCAATGACTGACCACTAACAAATAAGTGGGTGCGTTGACCCCGACTTTCCAAGAATAAATATATCGTGTGAGGTATCGTTTAAAAGGGATTGGAAGAATTTATTTTTACTTTTGAATTCGTGTTTTTTTAAAGCGGTTTTTATTTGATTTTTTTAAGTTTGGTGTTTTTATCATAACCATACTTAGTTACTTAATTATCGTTTGTAATTAGGATTTACAATATTTTGAACATCAAGAAAAGAAAGAGTTAATGATTAATTCGATAACATTTTGTTACAATTGCGGTGAATAATATTAAAGGAAAATTTTCGAAAAACCTTTATTTTCATATGTAAAAATTTGCGTATTTTGCCTACTTTAACATTACATATTAGTTAAGGACCTTATCAAACCCTGGATTCTAGATGTTGTTTGCAAATCGTGACAATGGGTAAAAAGAAAACTAAGCCATTAAACCACCTAAGGGTCGTAGCACACATATCAACGCGGAAATGGAACGTAACCGTATCGCCTTTCGCCTCGCCGTCAAACAGGCCTCAACCTTACGTAAGCACGTAACCCATAATTTTTTTAATATCAAGTAGTTCCTACTATAGATTGGCTGGGCCAAACAAAAAAGACCTTAGTTTACTATCACCGATCTAGTGTATATCTAGTCTGAGACGTAACCAAAGTCCCCAGGCGAGGCGATTACGTTACGAATCCGATTAGTGTGCTTTGCAGTAGGGAGTTTCATACAAAGAATACTGCACGACTCGAGTGGTTACGTTCCCTTTCCGGTTTGACATATGTGCTACGACCCTTGCTGTTATATTGCAGTAAAATATTGCCCGTTAAGAAGCACCTGTTTAAAAATTGAGTTAAACCGTTGACTAAATTATAGCGGTCACAATAGTTTTCATGAAAAAACCTCTTCTTTGGAATGCCATGTCAGTAGATTTGAGACTTGTTCAAGTTAAAAACTTTTTTTCATAACTTTTATAAGCAGAAAATTGAGTGTTCTAATGAAGGATAACAATTCATCATCAGCCGGAAGTCCACTGTTGAAGGATTGAACGAAGTCCTCCTCCTTATAGAAGAGGGGGAGGTTGCCATAATCCCTACGCATGGCAAGTGGCTTGGGGATCGCAGTATTGGTGGTCAAGTTACAGAAGACGCTGCCCATGTTCTGGAACTTCCCTTAGTCGCCTCTTACGACACCCACGGGAGAAATAGGAGGTGGACAATTATAGGCCGGATACCACACGGCAAAGGAAGGATAACAATTATGTGCATTAAATGATTTGGAATCGGCGCAGCGACCTGGATAACTTTCTTCAATATTTGGAAAATCACTTTAGGCAGTCTAAGTGCTGGATCTACCAGGGTTTTTTTTTATCTTGGTTACTACCAGAATATCAAGGTTCATAGCTCCATAGCCATTTTGAAAGCCTCAAAAACTTGGTTCTTATAGCGCAGAAGGAAAAAAAAGGAAACCGATTCCCTCAAGATTTCAAAGTAATATAATTAGGTACCAAGGTCTAATGGCAGATTTACTGCTGTAGCATTGCCCAAGTGTCTCAAGGCCATCCATGCAAGAAACTCTTAAAAAATAAGCTTTTTTCGTTGAGGATAAAATAAAAAAATACAATTAATACTATTTACTAACATACATATGTAAACAGTACGAGTTATATTTTATCACATAAACAACACGTAGTAAAGAAAAATTAAGTATATAGTTAGAATCTAGATAACTAGCAAATTTAAAACATGACAGGACGAAAACCACTGTAGACCTAAGTTATAAAAAAAGATCTAAGAAGCACAATGGTTGATTAATTATAATTCGAAATGACATTTCATAATATTTAACATAATATTAACTTACATATTATTATAAACACATTTACATATATTTTATAGACTCGTAAATATTTTATCGATTTAATATTTATTTGAATATTTCACGATAAACATTTTACTGTTCGTCGTTCTTGAAGCGATATGGTTTGAGCCATGTTATGAGCCATGTTCAAATAAAATGAAGTTTTTTTATATAAACATTCTAGTTCTATCCCTGAACGGTTTACAAGGATATTCAAACTATGAAAAGAATATCCAATCAATCTTGCAAGAATATAAGAGCCAGGATATTGCCCACTACTCGGGCACAAAACACGGTTCGATGAGCCACATCCAACCACAGGGACTTAATGATGCCAAAGTAGCAAAACATAAAGCCAAGATACTAAAGAAAGTAAGGACTCATGAGCAAACCCCAAATATCGGGACAGAGACCCCGTCATCAAAACTACCCCGAGGATTTGATAACCAAATCGGGGCTGAATACTTTGAAATGGATCCCATACTAAATGAATTGAGACGAAGAAACCATCAAGGGAGTTTCAGGAGAAAGGTAGGCGGCACTATAGATTTAAAAGATTGGCGGGACCGCTTTCATGAAGACAGGATAGAAAAGAAATTACAAGCGCTGAACTCTACGGGGAACTGGGGTGACGTCGTCAACATGGTCGCAGCTAGTAAGTATAAACCCAAAAAAGTTTTTAGTATTGGCACACTAACATTTTCGTCATGCTCAGACCTGGATAGATCACGCATGGCTTGGTACACATTGAAATGTATTAGGAGAATATAAGATGTACAATGTACATTAGTCATATGCCCAAACTTAAAATGACATAAAAATAATATGATCTTCTTGCCGATGACAGCATTATTGTCTAATATACAAAAAATAATGCTGTCATCGGCAAACCAGATCATATTTCGAATATATCTTTATTAATTTTATTTTAAGATTGTATAATCTTGAAATAAAATTAATAATGATTTTAAAAAAAACTAGCTGTGCCCGGTGGTTTCACCTGCGTTTTATTTGTATTTGTGTAAACTCCGTTAGACTTCTGATATCCTAGTACCCAACGTTCGAAAACACGGCTCCTGCAGGCAATTATTCAAAACATTGCGATCGAAACCAAACAGTTTTAATATTGATCTCCTACTTTTGTTATTCTGATATACATGAACTATATATATGAGGCAAAAGTTAGTGGAGTATCGGGAAGGGGAAGACTTCGGAGAACATACCTTGACCGAAACAGAGATGTTTTGCGAAAGAGTCAAGTTTGGAGTACCCTTAACCTACGAGTGTGTATGTAGGAATGTGATGCGAGTGAATAAAGCGAAAGAAGCATGCACGGATCGTAGCAAATGGATATCCGTTGTCTCTGCCTACATCTCTGGGAAACAGGCGTGACCACTATGTATGTATGGATGTATACATGACGTGAATACATTTTAAAACCCAAATATTCTATAGGCAAAATTTTGCTACTTTGGGTAACATTACTACAATTTTCTTCAGGATCTAATAGCTTATGTTACTTTCTATTAGTGAAATAATGGTTAAAATCGATCAAGTAGTTTCAGAGCCTATTCGGTACAAACAAACAAAAAATCTTTCCTCATTATACAATTATAAATAGTAATATATTAAGTAGTTCTTATTAAATTATATTTATATATATAGTATGGAAGTATAGATTGGTTTAAAACCTTCTAACAGAATACAACTTTATTTTAAGGGCCATGGGGAGTTCCCTGTGGAGATCCAAACCAGCACGACATGCCGTGGGGCACCTGCACGCTTCAAGCTGAGTGCGACGGAGAGTATCGTGTCCCCCGCGGTGATTACGCTTGTGGTAGGACCCAATTTGTTTGCTGCGCCCTGCTACATACCACCTACGATTTGTACCAAGGTTTAGATATATCGTTTCAAGGCAGCAGTTTCTCCACTGACTCCGTTGAGTTAGAAAACGCTATGCAGGAAATCCGCAAAAAAAGGAAAAATTTAAAGGACAGAAAAAAAGAAGCAAGAGATAAACAAAAACGAGAAATCAAGAAATCCATCCGAAAGACTGTTGCTACCATCAGAAAGATATTGTACCGAGCTTGGAGAAATGGGACCGCGCAACGAAAGAGGAAGACAAAACTGTTACAAAAGTTTATAGAACTTTTAAAGACACAGTACAGGAAAGAGCGCAAGTCTGTTATAAATGTTCACGAGTATCAAATGGTGAAGTTAGATAGAGACTTGCAGTCGAGGCTGAATAAAATCCAAGATGTAAATAGTCAGTTCATGTCAAATAATACTTATAGAGAAATTCTTACGAACGGTACTGAAAAACAGGATAAGATAAAAAAACTGTTACGTAAACGTCCAAAACTAGCAAATTTTTTAGCGGGGAGGCGCACTGACGTCAAAATACCAGTCGAAAAGAAAAAAAAGGCCGTCCTGGAGTATGATCTCGAGTACGGTGCGCTTTATTATTGACAAATAAACATTTGGATAATAAGTACTTTTTTATAGTATTCAAAAATGGATTTTCGAAACGTTTTTAAGATCCAAATCAGATTTTTAACTCTCAATTAAGCATTTTTTGGACAGGTGTCCTTATATTTGTTTGCTTAAATACAATGAACACATCACGCGCAGTCGCAAAATGGATTTAAATCAGGTTTTTGTACTAAACATTAAAGTAACAACTTGTTTTTTATGATAAAGCTTGTAAGGTGGGATCGACCTAAGGATTAGATCTGCTGTTAGAGAACTTAACTTTGAATTAAGCTCGCCTCTGTAAATCATAATTCTTGTAATTTTATCTGTATTTTATTGTGTGCAATAGAGAATTAAGATGAAGAATTTTTAAGTCTTATCAGCATTCAATTCAAAATAACGTACGGAGTAAAGCCAAAATGTTGGCGCAAATGCAATATTTTCTTTAATTTGTAAGTGATAAATCTTCAATCTTCTTGGCCGTGTGGTATCCGGCCTAGAATTGACCACCCCCTCCCGTGGGTGTCGTAAGAGGCGACTAAGGGAAAATCCAGAAGATGGGCAGCAGCGTCTTCTGTAACTTGACCATGAATACTGCGATCCCCAAGCCGCTTGCCAAGCGTGGGGATTATGGCAACCCCCCCTATGTTCAACAGTGGACGTTTTTTGGCTGATGATGATGATGAAATCTTCAAATATTTCCTGGTTACCGTTCGTTGATACCTTGGCTCGAACCTATCTTTTTATTTGCTGTTTTTAACTGTCGTTATCCACCAAAATGCTTTTATATTTCAGCCTTCGCGCTTCATAAATTTGTTATTTATAATGACGTTATATATTGTGCGGGGACAATATAAATTGCAGTCTCCGAGGATTATAAATACTGGGTTTTGGGATTTACACATTTTATCAACAAATTGTGATTATAGGAGTGATTAAAGGATTTACTTTTGGTGGTTTAGAGATAAGGTTATGGCAATGGTCAAAAATATATGTTGCATGTGTATTTTTATGTAGCATGGTGGAAAAAAAACAAGTGGTCTACATACTGAGATATAACATTGTACCTAATTCCTATGAGCTTGAGCTAAAACTCTGGTACCTATAGGTATACCTAGCTCCTTGTCCTTGATGAGCAGGCATCAATCCAGTGGGAATTCTCTTGGACAAAATCTTAACATAACATCTCAGCTGTATTCGCCACATTTCGCCAGATATGTTATAGGACCCAGTATAACAGCGGGCAAGCCTATTCTAATTTATGGTCATAAGTCAAAAATCCGTTCTGTAAGTAGCCAATGAAAAACTCAATAACCCGCCCGACCCGGGAATGGAATACAAGGCTTCACGCTCAGCACTCGCGCTTTGTGACCATCAAATCAACGAGGCAGTATGCGAATATCATCTTAGCATTAAAACGAGAATAAGTTCGTATCACTCGTATTCAAGTTTGTATTGTACACAGAACTGTGTTGGAGTAGTTAGCAAGTAAAATCGATAGAGACCACATATCTGTATGTAAGGAAACAACGTAAATTCTAGTTCAAATGTAGGTTCGGAGTCAGACTGGTTAATAGCCACGACACGCTCAAGGTACTTTGAAAACATAATCATTTGAATTCGTTTTGGTCTGAATGTAATGATTTTGTATCAAAGACCGAAATGCGCGTAAAAAGATTATAAGCCCTGAGTTAATTGAAGCCGGTGCCTATCCAAGCATGTATATATATGTATCCTCGGCTCATCGCGAATCTCCTACGACGTATGCATGATCGGGCACTGTCTAGAAATAGATCAGTACATAGGTATTACTTATAATTCACTTACACGCATTTTGGTCTTTTAATTAAATCTGTTTCATGGCCTTATTGGTTTAGTGGTCGGTAAGCGCAACTGCTAAGCATGACGTCTTGAGTTGAAATCCCAGGTCGGGCAAAGTGTTATTGGATTTTACCATTAGGCAATAACTGTCAGTAGCCCGGTTGATGGCAATAGGCTCGCCGGTATTACATTGGGACCTACCTATAACATAACTGGCGAAATGTGGGTGTACTAAATGGGCTCCTCTGCATACCCCTTCGGGGATTACAAGCGTAATGTTCAGTTATGTTACATGGCATTAGTCATTAGTTGCATCTTTGATCTATTCATAGAAAATAACCTCAAGGCTTTGCTAAGCTCAGGTCATGAAGCGATTGTTGAATTTCGGATGTTTTCTTGAAGTCGGTTCATTTGTTCATAGGATATTAAGCGTGATGATACAGATGCTTTATAGAGCTATGCACCTGGGCTCCTAGGCTATTTGCCTGGCAGCGCTCCAGCCTGTCACATGGCTTCGAACGACCGATTGTGTCGTGACAAACTTGCGCGATGCGTTGTGAAACGAACTCTAAGCTAACTGCGAGTTATCTGATAGCTCTCCACATGGGATACTTGGACTTGAAAATGTATGTATGTTCTTAGTTATTCACAACTTGTGCTTATAATCTAATTGGGTACCTATAATAACCTAATATAATACCTATATATATATATCCTAGATACCTAATATAATATCTGGGACAACTCACACACGTCATCTGATCCCAAACTAGGCAGAGCCTGTATTATGGTAACCAGACAACTGATAAATATACTATATTTCCAAATACATACCTACATAATATAGCTAAATTTCAATAAAATTGGAATAAACTTTATAATGAGAAGGTATATGGCAACCATTTTAACTCAAAAAGTGTTTCAAAGTCACAGCTTAAGATTAGTCCGCCGCGCCGCGCCGGCGCTGCGCGCTCTCGCTCAGTGTAAACCCAAAGCAAGTGTGTTGTTCGACAACTCCGAGACATTATAATATTAATCGCCGCTATAGGACGTCAAACTTTTTATAATGACAACGCTACATCGCTAAAGTATTTTTCATAATTCACGTCAGTACCTAATAGCAGTAGGTAACGGTCGAACCACTAACAATTTCGAATTTAGGTTTGATTCCCGGTAACATTACAATTTCTGTCATAGGCTTACCAGCTCACCACACTTAAAACAGATATTAAAACTCTCACCATCGTCATCACTTTTGTCCATAACTCTTGAATATTTGTAACCCTACTTTTTTACACATTTTCTCAAACACTTTTAACTTAAGGGTATATTTCTTAAACCGACACTGCTTGTGACGAATAAGATAGATATAGTTACGATAACCTCACACTTGGCACTGCACTTTTTCGTTGCCACTTGTACAATATACTCGCTAAGTACGCTATTTTTTTTTTATTATTTGCCCGTTACCTATTTGCTCCGCTCCCGCGGCGTCACCGTCGGCATCAACTGCGCAGTCGCGGAATGCGCGGCTGCCGCGCCGATTCGCGCGCTTTTTACGCAATCGGCCTATTTTACCGCCACTAGAGTGAGATCCTTGATGTCTTGAACGAAAAGCTAGTCCTTTTCTAGGCCAAACACTATTCACATGACGAAATGATCTTGTAGAGCCACTTCAATATTGCTGAATTGGTTAATAAAGTCTGATCACTAGGTATGGTCGAAACCGGACAATCCAAATAATAAACTAGACATCTTGATTGGTATTTGCACTTAATTGGGGAAAACGTCGTCGCCACTGTTAGAATTTTTGGGAACACAAATGGAACGGTTCATAGCTAAGGGCGCAATAACGTGCATTTATTTTATTGCATAAATTACATTCAGATTATCAGTTAACAGACACAGCTATCATAAATTAACAGATAAAATATGGTTGTTGTCATTAGGCTGTATCTTGGCTGTATAACATACCTAATTGTATACTAAAGCTAAAAACTTTTTATAATTATGACGAATAAAGTCTATAAAATAAGATAAGTCATTATTTTGTTTTAATATATGATTATTTTAATAGCAAATTACAGAATAAATTCAAATGTTTTGTTTTACATTTATAACGGTGCAAGTAGAGTGAGCTTTCCCGAGTGATACCTCCTCCTCCAGCAGATATCTACCTACTAATGCCTTTTAATTCCGTCCGCAAGTACGTGGCGCACCTTAGATGGTCACTCGCGATACTATTTTGCTGACTGCAAAATCTCAAATTAGCTATTTTGTTGTAGTAATATACTTGAATCATAAATCACGGGGGGGGGGGGGGGGGCTAATAGACACAAATCCTATCTGTTGAATAGCAGAGCAGAACGCTCGCCACCTAGGTACCATCTACGCGGTACATAAGAAGATACGTACTTGCATATCTACAGACTGCACGGAGGTACTGGTTTATCTGTTCTATAGAAAATGGTGTATCTGTAAGAAGTAACTCTTCTACATGCAATATAGCTCATTACGACCATTCAACACACTTTAAAATGTTACCAGTGAATATTGAAATTTTAAAGTATCCCTTAACGTTATAACAAGCAAAGTTTCAGAGCTCTGTGTAGGAAGTCGGTTCTATGAAGTTGGAACTCCGGTTCAAATTTTGCGTCATTAATAATTTTAACATTTCGTAGGTACCTATTTATTGTGGGCAGATTACGGACTTAGTTACTTGAAAATTCACACTATTTAGGTTTAAGTTTCAAAAAGAAAATCATCTTTGTCACGAAACAATAGAAAATAAAACAAAAGTGGTCCTAGAGGAAAATAACTTTCAATAAATAGGTTGTAGCGACATCTACCCGTCGAAGGACGAATCATGATAATCACACGCGCTAGCTATATATACAGCCGCCCCGAGTTGAGAAGTGGGGCGCCGCGGCCCACCAGGCATACCACCGCCTGGTTGGAAGATCTTCCTTTTCGTTGGAGGAACTCCACATCCCTTCCTCCACAAGGTTATAGGTAGGTAATTTTGTCTGCAACGCTTTTAAAGATTAAATTGCCACACTGGCGTTTGGTGTAGCAACTTATCTGCGAAACATAATTATTATTCAATTTTGAATGATTGGACTGTTGAGACGCAGATGGTCCAGATCTTCTGATATTTGGAGTTCGAGTGTTTGTGCGTTGTTAGTGTTTGTTGCGTTATAAGAATATTATTCATGACTGAAATACACCAACGTACAACGGTACGGTACCATATTGAAATCCCAAATGTGGAGTAAATTTCAAAACATGTAATCCATTTTCTTATTTGATAGTTAACACTTTATTTTGGCACTCAGAATACAGAACAAACTTAGGTAGATAGTACCTACTAGTACGTGTTTGCACGATGGCAAACTTTTGTCTAAACTGTGTGTAAAACCTACCATGGTCGGCTAAGTACCTTAAGTAGGTATCTTCTACAAGTACCTTTATAATCGACCGAGCCTATTGTCATTTAATGTGGAACATCAGTTTGTGCTCATAATATTGTAACACAAACCAAAAATTATGTGCGGTGGCAATCGAACCAAAGTCAAGCTCAAATTACCTATCGATCAAAATATAACTGAATTACCTTTGAATTATGTAGCATATTTCAAATGCAAAAAACTTTTGTATACCTGGTTAACTGATAAGTGTTTTTAGTCAATTAAAGAATTTTTATATTATAAAAAACTTTATTAATAATTTGCCTTATAAAGTTACATACCTAATTCAGTTTAGGTACATAGTGTTGCCAGATTAAATATATATATAATGCTATATGTATAAGTAAATCTAGTCTGTTCTTATGATTAATAACTTATCTTATATTGGAATGTGCTCCTAATTATTAAAACTTGGTAATACATATTATGTTTTATTATGTAATATTACTACGTGCATACTTGCACAAAAATTTGCATGCCTGTTTGGCGAAATGTTGGACTATATATTTTAACATGTAACGCCAATGTAACTGATTTCATGCAAATATATATTCTTATTCTTATCGAATTCGCGACTACGAGTTTAAAGAGGCGGAAAGTAAAAAGGTAATTATATATAATGTTAAGTTAAGACAGTCTTTTATTTGAAAAAATATGTAATACAAAAAAATAATTAATTTATTACTTCAAATACTGCTTCTGGTTTTTCCACCCATACTCTATGGTCTTTATCTTTATTGGCGGGAAAATTCCTTTTGGCGCCACAAGTTTTGCAAGAAAACTCTATAATCTTTGATTTGTTTTTACTTTTTATTTTCATATTTGCTGTGACTTTATGGACTAGTATGCATCTACATTTCTTGCAGACTTGCCTTTTGATGTCTGGATGTCTGAAAAGATAGAAAATAAGTATTAAAACCCGTTTTTGCCAGAGCCCGCAATACACCCATGTGTGGTCACTACACAACACTGGCTTTTTGGCAAAAAGAAACCAATCACATAAAAATGACTTAAAAAGAAATCTGTTATCTTCTACTTAGTAATACCTACTATGTCGTCAGCATGGCTATTCATGTGTAAAATATTAATAATTCTAATGAAGTTTTAACTTTTGGGCATTGTGCTTACACAAGTCAATTTACAGCTTCTTCAGAACAAAATGCAGGTTTAAATATGTGTCCGTTGTAAAATGTTGCTAAGTATCCTTACTCATAAAATAACAGGTGCAAACCTTCATATGTTCGTACAAACAGCAGGGAACATCAAATGACGGGAGATAACAGACGGGAGAACAAGGAGTAATAAGTAAAGTGCAGAAGACTAGTCTGTGGTCCTTAGTTGTGGCACTTGGCAGCCAGGATTACAGAATATTATATAGTGTACTTACATTTTCAAAACATTCTTCTTAGCTACATTAATGATCAAATTCCCGTAATACGATGATAGTGCTGGGTTTATACCTGCCATAAGTTTACTTATCTGAAAGTAGAAATTTAAAAAAAGGTGCAATTAGTGCATGGCGTTCTAAGGGGGAGGCCTTTGTCCAGCAGTGGACGTCTTCCGGCGGATGATGACGATGAAGTGCTTCTTACAGAAAATTGCCTTATTGGGTATTAGAATACAATTATGACAACAAATAAACATTATAACCTACATCGAGGTATTTCTCTTGGTAACATGATGATGATGTGGGGCTCGTAGCTATGTGGCTACCCCGCAGATCAGGCGATCTGCGAGGTTAAGCCGTGCTCGCCGCGGTCAGTCTTGTGATGGGTGACCGTTTTCACATGTCGAGACCCCACCGTGCTTCGGAAGGCACGTTAAGCCGTTGGTCCTGCGCCTGATCTCTCTCCGGTCGTGTCGGTCTACCGTCCCATCGGATTATGAGAGTGAGGGAATAGGGAGTGCACCTGTGTCTGCGCGCATACTTGTGCACTATAATATCTCCTGCGCAGATGGCTAGTCTCAGCTGAGACAGGCCGCCGTGACCGAAATTCGGTCTGGAGGACATTATTATTCATTATTATTAATTCTTTGAGGATATTGCCTTTACATGAATATAACTTACTTGGTATAGATAATTTACTCGTTGAAATGAATCATTTCCATGAACTTTCTTCATTTTAATTGATGATTTTAATAAATTATAATCTTAAAACATCGCTCCGTAGTACTGTTAAATAAAGTACTTACAACAATCATCAAAATACCAAATGACAATGACATACGACAATCAGCTGCTGGGACTAGCAACGAGAAAAGACATTTCAGAAATCGTTTAATAAGAACTCGTAAATAATATTTTATCTACCAAAAATAATTAAGAACATGTTAGCCAAATGGCTAATATAATTGTGTAAAAAATATTTATTTATTTCATTAAAAATTTTACAAGTTTAAATATTTTTTATTATTTGAAATATAATTGGCCAGTAATATATCAAAAGTAGGTTTTTGAACGAAAGTTTACGTTCCAGGTTTCAAGATGCGGAAGAGCGAGAAGGCAATACGTAACTTTCAAAGCGTGAACGAGAAGACGCATAAACTATGCTTTAATTAACGTAGAATAAAGTACGTAAACGCGATAATTTAAAACAATATTGTTGATTTCTTGTCACTGAGGAAACTTTTTCCAATTTCTAATTCAAATAAAATAAAAATATGTGTTTTGGTCTGCGCGCGTTACATTCCTAACTGTCATCAATCTCCAAAACAGATCTGCCTCAAATCATCTTTTAACCATACAATAAACAATAAAATTTACTGTGTCGTAATGTTTTGAATGCCCTTTTCTGACCCTTACCGAAAACAGTACTAATTCACTATGATATCAATAAAAGACCATATTTTTTCAAGATTAATATCTAAAGGAAAGTACATAAGATATTTCTCTTCAAAGCCAGGTGTTGGAGAAACAGATATTCCATTCTCTAATGGGTAAGTTTGAGGTTAAGTTTTTAGAGGTTATGTTCCGAGGTTTCAATATTACTAATGCATAAATGAAAATATATGTATTGTAATTGCTATTTATTCGTATTGCTACTTGTATCGTTAAGCTAGATGTGGCTATTAAAATTCTTATTCGTACGTAATTATTGACCCCTTAGCTTATTTACGATCACACCGTGTCTTAACTGTGTGGAAACTTACTATATACTTACTTACTTAGTATATTATACACAACAGTGCGCACAGTTGCACTTTTTTTCTCACTCTTCAGTCTGATTCAACCAACAGCCCAACTTACTACTGTACTATAGTTTAAATCTAGCTGCGCCCCGCGGTGTTGCCTGCTACATTTTTTCTAGATAATCTATGTGTTAATCTAGGGTGTCAGCTATCTCCATACCAAATTTTATCAAAATCTGTCCAGCCATTTGAGTTTTAACTGGTAACAAGCACACTCACAAACTTTCACCATTACAATATATTATTAGTGTAATAAACTAAAGCTAAGATTTACAGCTACAATACCAATTTTATCATCATCAAGTCATATTTAAATGTACTTTTTACTCCGCAGGAGCACCCTTAGGCTAACTACGGGTCAATATGCCAGGCTTGCAGACGGAGCCTGTGTGGCCACACTTGGCAACACATCTATACTCTCCACAGTGGTCTCAAAGACCAAGCCAAGTTCGGCATCCTTCCTACCTCTCGTAGTAGACTACAGACAGAAAGCAGCAGCCGCTGGGAGAATACCAACTAATTTCCTTAGAAGAGAGTTAGGTAAGATATTTTCATTACCTACCTTTTTAATCATCATCATCAATATCACCATCAGCCAGAAGTCCTCTGATGAACAAAGGGGTTAACCTTTTTAATATCTTTTGCAAAATACCTGGTTTTGAAGAAGTTTCAATACTTACTCCACTGTAGCTTCTATCAAGATTACTGTAGATTAATATCACAATGTCACAAATATTTTAAACAATGAGTCTTACTGCCACAGTCAGTCATAGTCATAAGGTTTTTATTGCATATAGGCTACAAAAGGGCACTTATAAAACGTCAAATCTAGTTGCTTGGTTCATAAGTGTTGTTTCTACGGAGAAGAACCAGCAAGAAACTCCATAGTTACTCTTTAAAAAAAGAAAAGCAGGTATATTAACAATTTGTTCCGATGTATGAGAGAATAATGAGCTACAAAATATTAAGTAAAATATGAGATACATATACCTGTAGCGACTTCTACACGTCGCAGGACGAATGACTTGAATGAATGACACAAGTTGAGGAAGTGGGGCGCCAGGTGTTTCCTCGCGCCCCCTTCGGGGGCGCAGAGAAGAACTCCGAGTCGGAGTGGGGCGCCGCGGCCCACCAGGCATACCACTGCCTGGTTGGAAGATCTTCCTTTTCGTTGGAGGAACTCCACATCCCTTCCTCCACATACATAAGTCAAAAAATAAACAATGCATATTAATATAGATCGGTTATTCTCTCATTTACTTCAGTGACATTTAATGATTTCTTAAGCTTAGACTATCATTTTGGACCTACCTGATTATTTGTATTGATGTGTTCCCTCGGGAATTCAGTCATCCCTTATCATAATTGCTTTTGGAACAGTTTCTCTTATCTTATAGACTTGAGTAAAACAACAAATAAACTGTAACCACGCCAATTCTTATAAAAATTTAGGCTTAGGCGATCGCCAAACAGAAAAGATGTATGTTTTGCCATAGGGCGCAGACGGATAAACGTCGTATCTGTGCCCCGTCTTTTCTGTATGTTTTGCGTCGCGACATTTTTATATGAAAGTAAATCATAAGCTTTGCCTGCTCGCCCTGTCCGCAACGTTCCCTCGTCTTACGTTTTATCTGTGTGGCCATCGCCTTATTTGCTACAAACAAAAAGTTGTGATGAACATTCAGATTATCTGAAACTCCTCTGTAAGTGCACAAATCTCAAAAAAAATTAGTTAAAAAAATTAAAACACGACTGCCATGACAAAAGACGAACTAAAAAGTGAAAAACAAGTTCCAACGCAGTCTGGGTACCTCTTAGATAAGACAGTGTTCCACAGAACAGTCGTGTTTTTTAATTTTTTTATTTGTTTCATTTTATTATAGCCTATGTTACTCGCGATAGCGTAAGGATTCTAACGACACTCCATACAAAATCGGTTCAGGCATTCAGAAGTTATGGTGGAATAAAGAAACTCACATACATACATACTTACATACATGAACCCTGAAAACATTACACTTCTTTTTTTGGGCAGTCGTGTAAAAACAGATCTAAAGTTCATTTTGTCAACAGGACCATCAGAACGAGAAATCCTCACGTCCCGCCTCATAGACCGCTCAATCAGGCCCCTATTCCCACAGAACTACTTCTTTGACACGCAGATAGTGTGTAACATGCTCGCTATAGACTCCACCAACCCTCCGGAGACAGTAGCCATTAACGCAGCCAGCGCAGCCCTGGCACTCTCCGATGTACCTTGGAACGGCCCTGTGGGGGCAGTAAGGTAAGAAATAATCATTGTGCCAAAATTATAAGTGTAAACAATATACTTGCACAGTAGTAACGGTCTTTTAAAGCATGCATTTTCACTATCACTACATAGTATAAAACAAAGTCGCTTTCTCTGTCCCTATATCCCTATGTATGCATAAATCTTTAAAACTACGCAACGGATTTTGATGCGGTTTTTTTTAATAGATAGAGTGATTGAAGAGGAAGGTTTATATGTATAATAACATCCATTAAATAGTGGAGAAATACTTATAATATATATTTTATACCCGTGCGAAGCCGGAGCTGGCCGCTAGTACCCAATAAAGATGTGATTCCGATCTCGGCAGCACGCAGCAGTGCTGCCACTTAGGTGCTGCGCAGCATTGCTGCCTGCGCTAATTCCGAGCAAGGTTTTCACTACTGCCCCCTTACCATGAACTCTTAAAGCAGGACAGTTTACGTTGTGGAAGTGATACGCCGCGTTACACTTCACGTAGCAGCGTCTCGCTTCCCCATCGTAAACTTTCCTGTTAAGAGCTCATGGTAACGGGGCTGGTCTGTCGCGGCAGCAGTGTTGCGGCTGCGGTACTGCGGCGGAGCTTGGAATGTAATCTCATATAAACTCATAGAGAATGTATGTTGCCTCAGTACTGCTGCGTGCTGCCGAGATCGGAATCATACCTTAAAGCACAACATCAAGAATCTATTTGACGACCTGATTGGCGCAATGGTTAAGCGATTGGGCTGCTGCGCTAAGGGTTGCGGGTTCGATTCCCACACGGGACAAAAATTTGTGCGAACCGCAGATGTTTGTCCCGAGTCTGGGTGTTTGTGTATGTGATATTTCATGTTTGTGAAAAACTCTCACGACACAGGAGAAATTCCTAGTATGGGGCGACGTTTTTTTAAAAGATAAAGAGACATAAGATAAGTATATATATATATATGTAAATACAGCATCACAATATCACAGGCCATTATTTAAAAATACATATTCAAAAATAATTCCTGTAAGTTACGCATAAAGCTAAAAGCTAGTAAAACAATGCATAAATGTTTTAAACAGGGTAGGCCAAATCGACAATGAAGTGATAGTAAATCCGACACGCAAAGACCTGGAGAAGTCAGCATTGAACCTGGTGATAGCTGCCACCCACCGCAACCTGGTGGTGATGCTGGAGGGCAGCGCCAAGGACATCCTGCAGCAGGACCTGCTAAAGGCCATCAAACTAGGTATGAATGTAAGTTCAACTCTTGTCTTATACGGAGAGTCATGGTGGATGTACAGCATCAAGGTTACCGTAATACAGGCTGTATCGAAACTCAAGGGTGAATAGAAACAAAACGTTGGAACTGATTTCATAGTAAAACTAGCTTCGCCCAGCGGTGTTACACGCTACATTTTTACGAGATAAGAAGCCTATATGGTAATCCAGGGTGTCGGCTGCCTCCATACCAAATTTTAGCTTAATCGGTCCAGCCGTTTGAGCGTGAAGAGGTAACAAACATACAAACGCACTCACAAGCTTTCACCTTTATAATATTAGTGTAATAAGTATAGATTGTTACCATTAAAGCGATATAATGTGTTTCTATCGACATCAGCACCCATAGCCCAGCACTAGTCTTCCAAGGGGGTCGCTTTACTTTCACCCCCTTTTTCATAAAAAAAATACAATTTTAAACCAAGGATTCAATTATACCTGTCACCGTCGTTTGCATATCAAAGAATAGAGATGTCAATAGACTTAATACGGGGTTTAGTTAATGCCGGTATGATCCTCGTTTATGAATAAGAGGGCTTAAGTAATATAGATAACAATCTGGCTGTAGAGTAATTTTTGACAAGAGTTGGTGGATGCAAATGGCAAGTTGTCGTTCATAGTGGCGTTCTAAGGGGGAGGCCTTTGTCCAGCTGTGGACGTCTTCCGGCTGATGATGATGATGATGAACCGTTACAGTAATAATTTAATGTTAAAATCAGTTGCAAAGTTTTCTTTCTATTCACCCTTTAGTTTCGATTCACACTGTATTACCGGTATGCAACCTTTAGCTTATTATTTTCTTAGTTGTTCCTAAGACACCACTGACTCAGAAGCCTATTGTCCGATAAGTAGCAATAGACTTGCCTCCTAGTACATGTTAGAACAAATTCAAGTAACTGCCGCACTCAGAGAGGATAATGATTACTTAAACTGACACTAAGTAAAGATTTCACAAAGAAAACTTCGACTTAGTGATAGTTTAAGTAATCATTAAATGTCTTTGAGTACGGCGGTAACTGTGGATTAATTTATTTTTTTTATATTTTAAAATTTACCCCCTAAAATTCGTTTGTTACTTTTGTAATTATCATTTCTGTTGCACTTGTGGTTGCCTCGAGAATGCCCCAACCAGTTTCGGACTCAAACGTAGACCGTCATAAGCTAGTGACAAGCTTGCGAGCCTAACACTTCTATAGCCAGAGTAGCAGCAGTTTCAGCAACTATAGTTTTCTTCAAAGGAACAAAAGAGGCACAGCATATTGTACGAGGCATTGAAAAGCTGAAAGTAGAACATGGCAAGGCGAAGAGGGAGTATGCGACACAAGAACCGCTCCCGCAGGCCGTCATAGATTCGGTTAACTCACTCTCTTCTATGAAGATACGAGAGATACTAAGGTAAGTGAAGTGGAAACTAAAAAACGTTAAAATATATTGATATCTATTGTAATGACGCTATAAGTAACACCTATTTAAAACGTTGTGGTTCGTAAATAAATTATTAATGTATAATATTCCTTAGCTAAGAGTTTCCCTTGTATTGTGGGTACATTTAGAAATATTAAATATCACATGCACATATTTGTGACCCAGAATCAAGTTAAAATTGCGGTGGATCTCACAAATACCATCACGGAGACAACCCGTGAATACTTAGCACATAAAGTACTTTTAGAACTTGCCCACTTCATCAGAACTCTGATTTTTGTACGTTTAAATTACCTCTTTCAATCAACAATGCCATTTTTTAGTTCATTCCCATCTTTGGCTTGTAATCGTATCAAAATTGTATCCAATACTATTTTCTAGCGACTTCAACCACGACAAATTATCGCGCGACAATGCAATCGCTGAGCTGCGAACGATGGTTCTCAACCAGCTGAGACACACAGAAGTAGATGTCGTACAGATACAAGACTGTTTCAACGCCAATCTTAGACAAATCTTTAGAGATATGATATTTGAGACGGACGTGCGGTGTGACGGGAGGAAACTTGAAGATTTGAGGCCGATTACCTGTGAGGTAAGGTTTTAATGAAGTTTCCTAATTTAACTTTATGTTAATGACGTAACCGTTATAGTAACTTATTCGGTATTCCGTGTCTTTATACTTAAGAATACCAAACGTTGTTTAAATCGAAACTTAACTGTAACTAAATTTCACCATAACTGCAACTGAACTTCATGAATTACCTTAACTTAACTGCAACTGAACTTCTTTAGTTACGCGAATTAGCCTCCAGTTGAAACATAACTGCAACTGACTGTAAATTAACTTCCCCATTCCTTATAAAAAATTTAAATGTTGAATACAATTGATTATATAATTGTTCATATTAGGTATCCCTGTACGAGCCTCTGCATGGCAGCGCACTATTCCAGCGGGGTCAGACACAAGTTCTGTGTACAGTCGCGTTCGACTCGCCAGAGAGCGCGCTCAAGATGGACACTCTTACTATGGTCACTAGGTAAGTGATGCAATAACTTTTAAAGCAAACAAGTGATGTTTTGCATTTGTTTTTTTTTAAGTTCTTGCACTTTAGTAGTTTTGAATTGTAGTAGGATGTGTTTATTTTTACATGACTGCCCAAAAAAATGAGTGAAATGTTTTCAGGGTTCATGTATATAAGTATGTGAGTTTCTTTTTTCCATCATAACTTCTGAATGCCTGAACCGATTTTGATGTATGGTGTGTCATTAGAATCCTTACTCTATCGCGAGTAACATAGGCTATAAAAAATGAAACAAATAAAAAGATATAATTAAAAACTCGACTGCCATGACAAAACACGAACTACAAAGTGAAAACAAGTTCCATCGCAGTCGGGGGACCGTTCTGTGGAACACTGTCTTATCTAAGAGGTACTACGACTGTGATGGAACTTGTTTTTCACTTTTTAGTTCGTTTGTTGTCATTGCAGTCGCGTTTTTTTTTTTTTTTACAGCGTTTTGTTTTTATTCTGCCTACATAACATAGGTTTCGGCCTTTTTTTATCTAATGACGTTAAATAGGTCTCTTCCCTCGTTTTAAACCTTCTTTTCTTAACAACAGTTTCGCCTTACTATTTTCTTGTAAATCTCAGTAGCAGCACGGAATCTGAATTTGTGTCCTGTTATTGGCACTAGTCTCTGGGTATATTATACACTACTGGAAATACACGCGTTATGTTATGCATATTTAAACTGCACAGTGGTATAAGAGAGAAGAGCTTCTTCCTCCACTACGAGTTCCCATCGTACGCGACGGGAGAGATCGGGCGCGGTATTGGTCCGGGGCGGCGCGAGGCGGGCCACGGAGCGCTGGCCGAGCGCGGCCTCATGCCCGTCGTGCCCGACCACCCCTACACCGTGCGGCTCACGGCTGAGGTGCTGGAGTCTAATGGTGAGTGGGGCAGGCTGGATGGCGGTGCCAGGCGAGCCACGGAGCGTCCGGGCCCGGTGTATGTAATTAGTATCATTAGTTTTGAACCTATAAGGACGCCCCCCCCCCCGATGGAGCCCTAATAAAGTTAGTTGGGTCGGACTGGATGCGGAAGGCGGAGGACCAGGTGTTATGGCGGAACTTGGGAGAGGCTTATGTCCAGCAGTGGACCGCGATAGGCAGAGTGAGAGAGAGAGAGAGAGAGTTTTGAACCTCATCCTCCCCGCGTAGGTTCCAGTTCGATGGCGTCAGTGTGCGGCGGGTCCCTAGCTCTGCTGGACGCGGGTGTGGCGCTGTCCGCGCCGGCGGCTGGCGTGGCCGTGGGGCTCGTGTCCAAGCCCGATGACCAGGGGAACATCGCGGAATACAGGATTCTCACTGATTTGTTAGTGAGTCCATTACTTTCTCTATTCTCTTAGCATTTAAAGTGAAAAGGATTTTCTTTTTTAAGTCAACACACAAACTTATAAAATAATTCTCTTGTATAATATTGTAGATAGTAGATACTGTCCATTCTAAAATGTTAATCATATGGAGCAGAAGCAGAAATTGTAAATTTAAATTTAATAAATTATCCATGGAGCTATAAATAAAAAAAATCGTGATAAAACCTTGATTTAATGTTCTGAAAATATCGGTGTGGTTATCAATGCTCGTTCCATCTTTGCATAAAAAGGGACCTTTGCTTTCTCGTGAGACAATTACAAGCTATTCTAACATTTATGTTATTAATTCCTAACTCCACTTTATAGGGGATAGAAGACTATATGGGCGACATGGACTTTAAAGTCGCTGGAACAAAGAAGGGAATAACAGCTCTCCAAGCTGATGTCAAGGTGAGGAAAAAATTGCGAATTAGACACACTATTCGTATACCTAGTCCCTCTTATTTATAAACGAGGATCATACCGGCATTAACTAAACCCCGTATTAGTCTATTGACATCTCAATTCTTTGATATGCAAACGACTGTGACAGGTAATTTAATCTTTGGTTTGAAATTTGTTTTTTTTTTACAAGGGGGATAATGTAAATCATACATAATAAAAATGCCCAAACATTTTCGAACTCAAATTAAGCCCTTATTCATTAACTGGTCGCAATCCAACCAGGTGGTCAATTCTCGTAACTTAAACCGTTATCGAGGAGTCCAATAGCGATGTGGTTTCGAAAATAACCATAATCGCTCGCACTGCTCGATAGCGAGTTAAGTTACGAGAATTGACCACCTGGTTGGATTATGAACGGATAACGTCTCAAGTTGAGTTGAGTCCAAATATAGTCGCTTATTTCTGAAATATGGCAGTGTCTAAGCGATTGGACTGCTGCGTTAGGGGTTGCGAGTTCGACTCCCGCACGGGACAAAACATTGTATGATCCGCATGTGTTTGTCCCGAGTCTGGGTGTTTGTGAATGTGATATTTCATGTTCGTGAAACGTACCAACGATACAGGAGGAATTCCTAATACGAGGCAATGTAATTAAAAAATTAATAAATCAAAACAGCAGATTTAAATATAATAACTTTCACGACAAATTACAACCGACTTCGTAGAACAATACATAGATATTATTTACAATAATTATATTCCGGATATACTCACGTGTGTATTCGGGAATGCCCGACTAGTTTCAAACTCAAACGGAGCCCTTATTCATGAGCTGGGTACGCGGCAGAGTCGCGTGCTGAACTCGAGCTTCAGAACTTTGGGCAGTCCATAATACACTCGTGAGAATAACACTCACGAGAGCTATATAGTTCTTCTTATCGTATGGTTGATGAACAACCTAGTGTCAGAGTTTAAACCGCCTGTAGGCCTCTGACATAGCTTCACACACCATTGAAAAATCTCTCAGGTGTGCCGGTTTCCTCACGGTGTTTTCCTTCACCGTTTTAGCAACTGATAACTAATTTATACTACGCACATGAATTCGAAAAGACATTGGTGAGTGCCGGTGTTTGAACTTGCGACCTTTGACTTGGCAGTCCAACGGTCATATCACTCGGCTATCAGTGCTGATATTATAGTAAAACACATATAAATCACACAGGTCTTTTCACAAAATATCATTCACAACTTATAAATATTGAAATATCTTCAAATGTAACTCAGGTGCCTGGTCTTCCGCTGAAGATCGTCATGGAGTCTATTCAGAACGCATGCGACGCCAAGTGTAGGATTATCGACATTATGAACGAGTGTATCGATAAACCGAGGTATGTGGTCTATCGATATTATTTTAACAATCGACTGGACATATTCCATAAACTTTATTTAGGGCCTGTTTCGCCATCTACAAGTAAAGTGTTGAATAGTTACTTCTTGATTAACGCTAATCGGCAAGTAAAAGTTACAAGTATCTTATATCCTATCTTAGTTACAGGCTAGTTTATACCCTGATTAATGCTACTTAGATATTGTGAAATTCGTATTAGTAGTTACGGGTGACTTTAAGTGGCGGTTAGTCTACTTGACACTTTACTTGTCGATGGTGAAACAGGCCCTAACTGTCGTAAACCTTCGATCCACCTCTTGTCTCAACTAAAAATGGACTTTCTTGCAGGCCAGGCCACAAAGACAATATGCCGGTCGTAGAGGAGTTAGAAGTAGAGGCCCACAAGAGATCGAAGCTGCTGGGGCCCGGGGGCTCCAACCTTAAGAAACTACACATTGAAACTGGTGTCCAGGTAAATATGTTGAAGTTTTTAAAGAAACAGACTTCATTGCTACTTGTGAATGGGGACCACCGTTTTTGTGCTCACTAGTTGGCGCCACTGTCGATATAATATTCTGATAATGCTTTCGTGTTTTCTTTCGAGGTCTTGCCCTTTATAAAAACGCAAATTATATTGTGTCCATGTTACTAGAGCCCCGAAATATTCTTTCATCATCGTATTAAAGCACTTTAATTTTATAACTGCAGCATACTCAGTTGTTCCTAGTTTGTCTTTGTAAATCTTTAAAAATAAGTGATAACATTCACTATATCCTGTAACATAATTCACAACTTTATTCTATTTAGAAATAAACCTGCGTAACCCACCCACAAACAGTGACATTAGACATTTCGGAGACCTTCCGCTACACTAGCGCGTCTAGCGGTGAATTTATACGCGATGGCCCTCTTTGTGATGCTATATAGGATATGTATTTCTTTAGAAAAATATAACTGCATTCTAGGTTTTTTTTCTTGTGTTCTGGGTGTGTTTAGCCGCTATTGAATATGATACATTTATTCGTCCCGTTTTGGTATCAATCTTCAGCCACAACCCTTATAACCCACAAGGCGGATTCGTCGTGTGAAGTGTGCGATAAAATGTGATTCATTGCAAAAAAATGCATAGAAGCTGTATAAAAATATGACAAACACGAGACTGAACCGTAACTAACTCTAACCTAACCTGTTTTATAAGCAGTCTGAGTCCCACGGCTGGGCAAAAACCCTTTCATACCACTATCACCCACTACTTTTTTCAGGTAACACCAATAGACGAGATAAAGTACAGCGTGTTCGCGCCGTCCCAGCTGGCCATGGAGGAGGCTCGGGGCCGCATCCTGGGCTGGCTGGAGGCTGACAGGAGCCCGGAGCTGGAGTTCGGAGCTATATACAAGGCGAGGGTGGTGGAGGTGCGGGACATCGGCGTGCTCGTCACGCTGCACGCCGGCATGGCTCCCGCGCTCGTTCATAACTCACAGCTCGACCATAGGAAGGTGTGTTCAACTTTTTTTTTTCAAGGACAAGCCCACTAGTGCCTATCATTGTAGCTCCTGTAAGCCAGGATCTACAATGATAACCATTGAGGCAATGAAGCTCGAGGCGTCCCAGAGAAATGACTCGATTGTCTTGGAACGAAATTAATCATAAAAGTATAGGGGGAGTAGGAATGTATTCCCACACAAAGCATTATTCTGGTTGTACTCACGTTTTTCTTGCAAATTTTCTGTTCCTTTCCGGTTCAGCCGCCTTACCATCACCTCTTAAAGCAGGACAGTTTACGATGTGGAAACGAGACGCCGCTATGTGCAATTTAATGCGGCGTCTCGCTTCCTCAACGTAAACTGTCCTGCTTTAAGGGTCATGCTAAGGCGGCAGTTCCAGAAAAGAACCATATCAATGTGACTTAAAATGGTGTATGCTATAACTTCTTAGAAATTCTGAGACACTAACAATGAAAAGTAAAGAAAAAAAATCATTGCAACACCTGGACTTCCAACCAACCTACAGTGAGCAAAAGAAAGAAGTTAAAAGCAAGAAATAAATTCTAATTCCTCTTCTCTAAAAAAAAAAAAAAAGAAAAAAAAATTTTTGCCCTACATTGGGATAGACTTATAAATGACGACCTGATTGGCGTAGTGGCTAAGCGATTAGACTGCTGCGTTAAGGGTTGCGGGTTCCCGCACGGGGCAAAAATTTGTGCGATCCACATTTGATTGTCCCGAGTCTGGGTGTTTGTGTATGTGATATTTCATGTTTGTGAAACGCACCCACGATACGGGACAAATTCCTAATGTGGGGTGACGTTTTTTTTTTTTTAATATATAATTATGCTTAATACATTATTGCGTTCCATAATTAAAGTACAAGGTAGACTTATAAATAAAACAAATCATTAAATTAATAAATAATACAATTCGCTTCCATTCAAGATTTATCTTTTTTCTTCCTCAGATAATGCACCCATCCGCGCTAGGCCTGGCGGTTGGGTCTGAGATCCAGGTGAAGTACTTCGGCCGCGACCCGGTATCGGGTCAAGCGCGACTCTCGAGGAAAGTGCTGACGTCACCGCCGCCTGGGATCGTCAAGAAACTGGAGAAGGAATAGGACTCTGTGATACTTAGGATAGGATTATCAATAACGGTCGAGCAAAAATATGGAAGCAAAAGTGGTGAAGTGGTCTCGTTAAACGCAGGTATTTTTAAGTATAAGCTTCTTTAGTACCAATAAGGTTGTTTCAAGTTTTAATATTTACTAATATATTTTTAAGACTGACAGTCGTTTTCAACTGAAATTTGGCCTTTAAGATATACAAGAAATGATTTCAAAGTATACCCAAAGACTTTGAAATATTGCCCTAGGCGATTTCCATGATAATAAGTTGTGATTTTGATATAGGTTTCAGCTTAAAATTGTATAAAGTGATGATATTTATTGTCACTTTAAATCTTATAAGAAATCGTTAAAATGGCGAAATAAGTACGTTTACTATACTTTGATAGGTTTCTTGAAGTAATAAATAGTTGTTGAAAATCAGTTATAAACGGCTGAAAATATGACTGAAATTTGTATTTAGTAAACGTTCTTGTTAAACTTGAGGAGCTCGTAGGTATGTGGCTACCGCGCATATGTCGATCTGCAAGGTTAAGCCGTGCTCGCCGCGGTTAGTCTAGTGATGGGTAACCGTTTTCACATGTCCAGACCCCTCCGTGCTTCGGAAGGCACGGTAAACCGTTGGTCCTGCGCCTGATCTCTCTCCGGTCGTGTCGGTCTACCGTCCCATCGGACTATGAGAGTGAGGGAATAGGGAGTGCACCTGTGTTTGCGCGCATACTTGTGCACTATAATATCTCCTGCGTAGTTGGCTAGTCTCAGCTGGGACAGGCCGCTGTGACCGAAATTCGGTCTGGAGACCATTATTATAAACTTGTACATGTACCAATTCATAAGATTTTGTTTAGTAAAATGTTAACATATTTTTGCTCTCGACTGTATATAAGTACATGTTGTACTAAGCTACAAGCTGGTCAAAAGTTGTTTATTTAACAACAGTAAGGTAATTCTCGTATTTTAAATACATAGTTTTGTTTTTATGTCAAAAATGACAGCTTTTTGGATATCAGTTATGTCAAAATGATGAATGACACAACTGAGACTGAAGCGGAATTGTAGTTTTAATGTACGAGAGTTACATTACAGTATAGTTTAAGATCGAAAAGGCAGTTTAAAATGATGATTAATAATATTATTACTGTACATAATTAATCTATTTGTTGAACAATATTGTATGGTTGAAATCTGACTAGTTTTATACTGAGGAAATGATAGAAAAATCCCAAATTCATTATACTATAAAAATTGCCTTATATATTATCTGTATTTATCTTAAAGAAGAATACAGAAAGTCATAATTATAAGAGAATTATAAGAATTGTTTGCCTTGAGAATATAACAATGTCATGTTTAAGCAATCCTGTTAATTTAAATTTTACTTTTGGGAAGAGATAATTTAAATACGCTGCGATAATTAATGCAATGGATTTGAGGCAGTTTCTAGTACAATTATAACCCACAACATTAAAAAGACTTGAGCTCAATTTATTTTACAGACATTTTGAGTATCAGACACTTCCTAGCACAGACATTTCCATACATTATCTAAGTGTCTGTACAGATACGCAACGCAAACGTTCGCTGTATGTGAATATTTACATTACAGTTTAGAGAAAATCACTTCTAGCACACAGAATTTCATACATTTATCTAAGTATCTATGTTGATAATAAAAAAATATTCTATACATTTGTATGAAATATTTTTATGTCTGCGCTATAAAGTGTCTGCATGTTACGATGTCTGAACTAAATTAGGCTTTATTTGTAAGTAATACGACCACTAATAAGTCTTGCTATTAAGACATGTCAAGAATATGAATTACCAGTATTATAGCAATCATTACTATGTAAAAGCTAAAACACACCTCACAACTAACTTTGTCTACCGTTTGTTTAGTTAGACATGTTGTCTTTTTCTTTCAAGTGTGTAATTACTGATGATAGAAAGAGAGATCGCTATGTAACTATTCACTCAGTGTTCAATGTTTTAAAAGCCGTTAGCATACAGTACGAAACAGCTAATATAATAAACAAATAATGTATATCTTTAATAAAAATTACTGCCAAAGTGTAAATAAATAGCAATAAATTAAAAATATTCCAACAGTACGCATTTAATTAACCCACTATAAAAATTTATTATTTCACATCCGGCCTTACAAAATTTCTTTTTCCTTGTGGCATTTGAGTCGGGCTTCCAACTATTCTGCCAGATTCGAGTTAAGACTGCAACGTTTGTCGTTAGACATTTTACAATTATAATTTCAGTCTGTGCACCAAATAAATTTCGTTGAGAAGGGTAAATAACAAGCTAGCTTAGTAAATACAGCAGGTTTTGTCATCCAGAAACAATGTATACTTGTGCAACCTCCATGACACTTCTGATGTCCTAGTACCCAACATTCAAAAACAAGTATTATTAAGATTTATTTCTAGGCTTGTGTCATCTCCTTTAGACTTCTGCTATCCTAGTATACATTCGAGCGCAGGACACTCGTTATTTTTTGTTTTAGTTACCATGGTCCCCGGCAAGCGCTTGAGTGGCGACGGGTAGTTGTCAATTTCTTTTTAGACTTGTTTTATCTCCATTCATTTTCTGATGTCCTAGTACCCGCTGTAGATGTCCTAGTACGCGCTGATAATATTTTTTACTAGATTAAATAATTTAAAAAATCTGTGTAGTAACTGTGTCTGTGTTTAGACAGAATGGTTGAGTAAGCTTTGTATTTTGGATCCCTACAACAGGAGAGTGAAAGAAAAATAAAACACAAATAATCTCTTTAATTGTATATTGAAAGAAATAATCTGTACATTCTATGAAAATATTGTATCACAAAAGGACGTTTCATTGAAGGCACTAACTACATCGACACGAGCTGCGCGGGCCGCGGCCGCTCCCAGGCGCTGGGACCATAAACAACGTATATTACATAATATCTATACACAGCGCCCGCAGCCCGCCAGCACACTTACACACTACAACAAAGTGATTGTCAAAAAATAAAGGAAATAACAGTACTCCTTACATAAACGATTAAATACGTAAAAAATATCGATACAAAAACAAACAATTAACATGTCAAGTTCACGTTTTAATACTTGCAGTCTTTGATTTCGTTGTGACTACCAGCATCAAATTAACATTAATCATTAAATAATAGTATTATTACACAATTGTCAAACTATTTACAAAATATTCGATGATAATATAAATATTGTAATTCGATTAGGAATGCCCTGCGCAGAGCTAGAATAACTAGAGATACCTAACACCGTGCACGAAGATAACAGGATGGCAATAGGTTAACGATGTGGGGTAGTTACAGTTCATTTGTGTGATCACACGCAGGCAAGACGTATAGTCTACGAACAGAGAGCTGTACACAATTATAAACCTATGATAAGGTGTGTAAAAAAATAATATTTCTATATCAATTGACAGCTTTTTCCTCTGCTCAATAGACAGGACTCACAGACTTGTCAAATATTTAGACAGAGACGTCACTTGACTGTATCCATTTGAGTCGCAAATCGTCCTAAAACTACAATTAGGTACAGGGTTTAGTATCAAACATTACATCGACTAACTCTATGTTATTTACTATAAGTCCACAAATAAACTGCAACCAAGTGAACAAAGAACCTTTGAAATATTTCAAACGGTTTGATTCTGTAAGGTAAGTAAATTCACACGGATTTATTTGAGATCAGTTGACTATAACCTAGTTGCCACCGAATTGAAAGGCGAGTGCGTAAACATAAGCCACAATGTCAATAAACTTAATTAAGTTCTTCGTATATTATGCAAATGACCAAGAACATATAAAAATGGCAATAGTCTTGGCGCGCTCAGGTACGCTTCTGTAGATTGCGTAGCGTTTTTTTATTATGATTTTTTTAATCATCTTTTCAGTTTTGATATATACTTGGCTCAAATAATACAATCATAACTTAATGTATCATAGTAGGATTTTTACTTAGTTATCATATAATATCATTTTATTAAAGATTAATTAACTCCACAGATCATAAACTATGAATAACGCCAAATGATAAATTAAGTTCATTTAACTCCATAATAATTCTCTTATATTTTATTTTGTAAATACACAATCTTCAAATATTTCTGCTGTAATTATTTCAGTCAAGTATATCCAAATATTTCGTCAAAATCTCCCAAAACTGGCAACACTTACGATTTAGAGGCAACATTTATTTTAATGTTAATTATTTTATTCAATGGCAAGACTTCTTCGAATGTATTAGTACGGAATCCGGGTACAATGCTCCATCGACCGACATATTATTCACACTGGTTGTCTAGTCAATGTCACATACCCTCTAGCCTCAATTTGCAATAAATATCGCATTAATCCAAATAAATCGTTTATCGTCATTATCGAAATGCACGTTTACAATAATGAGTATTTCCATTTCGAGTTTAGTTAGTTTTTAATTCGTAATTTTTACGAACTATCGAATGACGTTTGAAGAAACCACAGGAGCTCATTAATCTGAATAAATATAGGATGAATTCAACAATTACTGGGAATTTATCATAGTGATAAAACAGAAAAATACAATCTCATTGATATCTCTCTGAACACGACTCATTGTAATCATATCAAGGCACTGCGTAGGCGCATAAGGCACTAGTTCTCGATCCTTCATAAATAAATAATATATCTGTAAACCCTCTTACTTTTCTATAACGTCGAATATAAATTCCGTATACAAGCGTCCAAATATCTTTATCAAAATACTCTTTACAAATCTAACAACGATGTATAATATATTATGCCATACTTCAACATCTGTAAAATCCTTTCTCTTATGCGCACAAGCCAGGCGCGGACCCAGCCATCAAAAAAGGTTCTGATACACACAGCGACCCAAAAACCGAAAAAGTGCGATTCGGAGTGTGAACGGATAGGTGCACCTCTAAACTGAATTTTTTAATATATTATTAATATAATTGGCTTTGGATATAATTTAATCAGCCTATCGACCTCAATAGACCGTGTTAGTAACGTGATGACGTCATAAGCCTATTAGGGTTGTGCGCATGCCCATCGCGCCTAGTGACGTCACAAGTATATGATTGCCGATCGTGCCCACAATGGTGGATCCGCGCTTGGCCCGAGCACATGGTACAAGTAAAGAGGCTCTAAAATAGCTGCACTTAGTAGTAAGAACCTAATTTTTCAACCTCACTACCATATAGACTGCCTGACCGATTTCCATGTTACTAAACTGATGCAAGTAAGAGGGTATACGGACCATACGGTGGTTATCACTGGCTCAGTCCGAATAATTTGAGGGCATTGAATGCAGTAGCCAGCGCTACGTCTTCGGGTTTCTGGCCAAGGAACCCCGCCACTAGCTCCACTATAGCGGGCAGGGCGCACGGCTCGTTGCGTTGGAAGGTACAGTAACGATTCACGAAGTTCATCGACCTGTGAATGTTTAATTATAATTTTAATCACACTAATATTATAAAGCGAAAGTTTGTGAGTGTGTTTGTATGTTTGTTACCTCCTCAAGCTTAAACGGCTGGGCCGATTTTGTTAAAATTTGGTATGGAGGTAGCTGACACCCTGGATTAACATAGGCTCCTTATCCGGCTTTTTATCCCGTGAAAATGTAGCGGGTAACACCGCTGGGCGCAGTTATATAGAGTTATACAGGTAAAGAGATGACTTGATTGGCGCAGTGGCTTAGTGATTGGACTGCTGCGCTAAAGGTTGCGGGTATGATTCCCGCACTGGACAAATTTTGTGTAACCCGCAGATGTTTGATCCGAGTCTGGGTGTATGTGACAGACTGCCTTGCCGATTGACAGGAGTAATGTCTAGTGTGGGGCGACTTTCTTTTTTATTAATAAATGTTAATTTGCGACTCTGATATAAGTTAAAAATATCCAAGTTAGTATATTTGTATTAATTAATTGTAATTAAAATATTAGTTCAAATCGAAGATATAACGAGGCATTTTTCATTATTGGGGCAGACAGAAAAAAAATCTATGTAGGTAGAAAATCCCTATACGTCCACAGAGGTTAGCAGTAAGTAAAGTCAAAAAAGAACAGTTTTGGCCCTGCAGTGGGTTATTTGATAATCGAGAACATACTTGTACAAAGAGATTTACAAGATGTAGGACTATAATAATCTCTATAGAGAACACGCAATACACATTATTATTATTCTGTATATTAACACAATCTGTTATCATGGCTCCGGTAAGATCTCGTAATCTTATCACTTGTCCCAATAATTTGGCTTTAGTAGGTAAATATCTGCAATGGATACTTCTAGATTATACAATCTGTTTGGTTGTTCAATATTTCGATTATTGTATGCAAACGTGTTTAGTATTTACTTTCCCGTCTTTCAACGGTAAATTAACATTTACATAAACATAACATCACGCCTGTATTCCCCGAAGGGGTAGGCAGAGGTGTACATATAGTACACCCACATTTCGCCAGTTATGTTTAAGTCCCAATGTAATAGGGGGCGAGCCTATTGCCATCAACCGGGCACAAAACCAGACTCCGTGCTGCTACTGAGAATTACGTAATGGAAACTCAGTAACACTTTGCCCGACCCGGGATTTGAACCCAGGACCTCTTGCTCAGCAGTCGCGCTTAGCGACCACTAGACCAACGAGGCAGTCATACATAGTAACATTCAATGAAGTAATATGTCAGACTTTATTTTTTGAAAGGTCATTCAATCATTTTTTTAAATAACAAAAAAAGACATTTATTGCCACATCAAAGACAAAATAATAAACATAAAAAATAATTACACAGTAGCAATAGGAAGTGGGCTCAGCGAATGCTGTACCGGGACGAGCATGACCAGGTACAGTGCTGATTTTCAGCCACTCCTACTGCCTAGGTTGTTGTTCGGGAGATTATTTTTGATGAGCTCGTTATTCTTCCAACATATATATCGATAACGATCATGAAAAATGATTTCTCACTTACTATTGCTTAATTTATAGTTATATAATTTAACAGCCACACTGTCCTACAAATTGCGTGGTACGTTATCCCGGTTCTACGCTCACAAGTTGCAGTGTGATGTTTTTTGTAAGAAAAGAAGTTGGACGTCTCATCAAAATGAAGCTACTCACGGGGAATTAGCTTAATAGTAATCAATTTTAAATATGGTCCGTGGATCCCTGCCTAGAAATACTTATTATTCTATATAACTCTCTTCTTCTTCGTATATGGCTCTTGACAGATCCATTAGACAAGTGGCAAAACGCTTGACGGATAGAAATGGAATAGAATGACAAATGTATGGGGATGACACATGTCATCGATAACATAATCGAAACATGATGCCATCCGCATACATTTATCTCGCTCGCTCACATAACTACGACCAGCTAAATATAGTTTGATAAAACACACCAGAATATCAATCGTACAGCACTCACCTCTCAGTCAGCGAATCCTTAACATGCAACGGCAGTTTGGAAGCCCTCATATTGGGGTACATGAACGGGGAGTCAGTTTCCACGAGCAGCTTATCGAGAGGCAGCAGTCTCTCCGACAGCAGTCTTCGGATCCCACCATCAGACTTATCCTTACAAATATACCCCGTTATACCCAAATAATACCCCTTTTCGATATACTTGAGGCCTTGTTCAACTGAGCCAGTGAACGAATGGATCACAACAGCCGGCAGACGACTACCAAATTCGTCTAGAATTTTTATTAAGTCGTCCTGAGCTTCTTTTTCGTGAACGAATAGGGGCTTCCTTAGTTCGCATGCCATTTCAACCTGGAACAAGAAACGTGAGGTTATTAACACCGATAATGAAAATCGTAGACTTCTTGGTTAAAAAAACATTTACGGACGTGGGAAGTGATAAAAAAAAGTGTTTCCTGTAAAACTATGCGCAAAATAAAAATCCTGTATGATTTGTGAATTTATTTCAGACTATGTATTTACTTAAAAGTGCATCTTCTCTTATTTAACTATGTATCACTTAAAGGTTGACTGGTAGAAAGTGCCTAAAGTGAAGATGAAGATTTAATACATAAATTACGAAAAACCATTCTAAGATTTTTCAATGAAAACAACATTGGTAATATTAAAATGATTGCACGGAATGATTATTATACACGGAAAACAGCTTCAGCATTTAAAAACACTTCAAACAACGATCTACAAACACGGAAAGACGGTTCTAAAAATAATTACCTATTACCAAAAATCTCTATGGAGACAAGATCGGACGCCATCAATTTCTAACGTTAATCGCCATCTAAATGTATACAGACAAGATCGGAGATGCGTCTGGAGTTTCTGGACCGTTCTAAATATAGCATGACTTTATAACGTGTCCTTTGATCACGAGTTCCGTAGCTTGAATCCACAGATAAAATGTTGTTCAGGAGAATTGTATCTTTTAATTAGAAAAGGGTGATTTATGTTTTAACATACGTATGTTTAGATTGTGTTTGAGATTTATGATTATATTTTTATATATGTGTGTTTAAACGGCAAGCACAAACGCCTCTAAAGATGCAAAGATATGTCAAAAAATTTCTATTTGAAAAAAATAATTGACGTTCATGTTATATTTCAGACTTGCTTTTCGAAAGACAAAACTAAGCCCCGTATTTTTGCCAGTTCAATGACATTTATCGGTCACATTTATACACCTGCTGATAACTTCATTAAGGCGTGCCGTAGCGTAGACCCAGAATAAATTTATCCTTTTTGCAAAACTAAACATAGAACATTTGCCTGCAGTAACAAGTTGCCCGTGTGGCTTTCGGCTTAGAATAGACCACCCCCTTTCCTCCCGTGGGTGTCGTAAGAGGCAACTAAGGGATTTTCTGCGGGCATTGGCAGCAGCGTTCCGCTGTGTAGGTATCGTTCACCACACTGCGGTTGCCAACCCGCCTGCACACCGTGGTGACTATGGGCAAAACTCCGAATGAAGAGTAGCCAAAGAAAACGGCCTCCAGTTCCCGGCCGCCCTACTATGCCAGGTAACTGGTAGTGACTGGGTGGCGAAACGGGAGAGCGGGCCTTGTGGCGTACCCTGGGGGAGACCTACGTCCAGCCTTAGGGGTCGCAAAAATACCGAAAATCCCGGTATTTGTCCGATATTTTGGTGGTTTTGACCCAATATTCCGGTATTCAGGATCTCGGTTTTAGACCCCTATCTAGCAGTGGCTGCTATAGGCTGATTTGATGATAAAAAACGTATGTTGTCATAACATTATTTATATAAAAAGCATCTGCAACGTATTACAATTATTATTTTTCTTCATAACCTTCAATGTGGGGCTGTTCACCTGCATTCTGTAATTACATTCGCTAATCACCAAACACGTCATGTTTGGCTTAAGACTGAACTCCGGATATTTGTCTGCCACTTATCAATAAGTCAATATAATTAGAGTTTATTTCTTGTGCATTACTGATAAGAAATGTATTTCAGTTATGCTGCAAATGTGTTGTTTTAACTTGTTGTGGACCGGTAACTCTGAAGGTTTAGTATAGATAGTACGAACTTTTTTAACGTAAGTTAACTTCTTCTTATCGTATGGTTGATAAACAACCTAATGTCAGAGTTTAAACCGCCTGCAGGCCACTGACATGGCTTTATACACCCTTGAAAAATCTCACAGGAGTGCAGGTTTCCTCACGATGTTTTTTTTTTACCCTTTTTAGCAACTGATAACAAATTTATAATACGCACATAAATTCGAAAAGCCATTAGTGCGTGCAATCACTGCTAATATACTGCTTATAAATGACTTAACAATAAAGTTCATAGCTCTTAAAAAATACACACTAAAGCAGGAGCAATATCTTTGAGGAGCTTTTATTTTAAAGATAAACAAATTCCCGTACCATGATGCCACCCACATCGATTGGAAACTACCGCCAGGCCCTAAATACGTAGCGTGACTCTCATCTGGTCCTAATAACGCAACGATAAACTATTCGCGGCCCGCTTGGCGCGGCTCTACTCGTACCTATAGGAACCATATTTATACGACCTACACGGGCTACATGTAGGTAATTGTTGGTAGTGGGTGTCCGAGTACATTCTTATTATAATGAGGGGGCTCGTAGCAACGTGGCTACCCCGCAGATCAGTCGATTTGCAAGGTTAAGCCGTGCTCGCCGCGGTCATTCTTGTGATGGGTGACCGTTTTCACATGTCGAGACCCCTCAGTGCTTCGGAAGGTACGTTAAGCCGTTGGTCCTGCGCCTGATCTCTCGCCGGTGGTGTCGGTCTTCCGTCCCATCGGTCTATGAGAGTGAGGGAATATAGGGAGTGCACCTGTGTTCGCGCGCATACTTGTACACTATAATATCTCCTGCGTAGTTGGCTAGTCTCAGATGAGATCGGCCGCCGTGACCGAAATTTAGTCAGGAGAACATGATTAAATAATAGTCTTTAAATAAATAAAATAACGCATGTTATCCCTGAAGGGATTAAGGGCGGAATAAAATTCTTCTTCTACTAGGAACTGACTGCCTCTGTTGGTCTATTGGTCACTAATCGCGACTGCTGAGCATGAAGGTCCTGGGTTCGATTCCCGGGTCGGGCAATGTGGTATTGGGTATTTCCTTTTGATAATTCTCAATAGCAGCACGGTGCCTGGATTTGTGCCTGGTTAATGGCAATAGGCTCTCTCCCTATTACATTGGGACCTATAACTGGCGAACTGTGGGTGTATGTACTATTACACCTGTGCCTACCTCTTCGGGGAATACAGGCGTGATGTTATGTTCACGTATCGTAAGATTAATTTCCAGTCAATAATGAACCTACACCGCCGACTAGTCATAAACCACAATGCTACAAATATCTTGAATAGTTGATTCATAAAACCTACGTTCATGTAAAAAATAATTACTATTTGTTAATCATCTAGTGACGTCATGTGTAGCAGTCATTAACAAAATATAGATCAATGACTGGATGTTTAACTAACGCACAAATATTGATGTTTGTCCTATCTCTATTATTTGCGCGCGATTGAAAACAGCACAGCTTCATAGAAGGCCCGTTTATAAGGCTATTGCGTAAATTCCAGGATTGTGACGTCACGGCAGCGCATTCTGCGTTTCTGTATTTCATATAATGACTAAAAATATAACTCAAAGATGTCCTTTCGGATGATCCGTGTTTGGATTCTGCAAGAGTACCTACATATGACGTAAACTCAGTTAGGTCCTCAAGCAATTTTAACTTTTAACATCGTGTCATCAAAGATAAAGATGTCTGACTTGTATGCTTATGACTGACGCATTTTGGGGACATAATTTCAGTTCATTTTCAATATGCAATTTAATAATTAATGCAATATAGAATAAGATTGTATCAACACCACTTTGAATATAAACTCTCTTACTTATAAACGATGCTAAAATGTGTTTTAAGTTTAACCTCTTCTTAAGTCTTTTGACATGCAAACGACAGGGATAGGTATATTTTAATTAATTATTTATCACTGAAAACTTTTATAAGTAAGGTGGCATTTTTAGGTGATATTTTTTGAATTTGAATAACATTTACAACGTTACCACCGCATGAGTTTTCTTGCATTCCACTAAAACTCGATGATACTCATCAGCCCTACTTCCGATATCAACCATTTCCAAGGTGACTTATTTACCAAAACTCCTAAACACGAAGGTCAGGCTATCAACACTCAATAACCAATTAAACTGGCGCTAATTACGAACGAGTCCACGATAAAAATGCTGCTCTAAACAGGTCATGACTGCACACGGTGACTCAGAACTTGAGCGGTGCGAACGGGACCAGCTCTCGAATTAGATCGATGTCATTGTACAGGAAAGTGTTTTATACTAGCTAGTGTCTTTTCAAGCTCATAGTTACAGATTTATGAAGTAAAGCAGTGCTCGCAACAGCCCGTCTTGTAATAGATGACCATTTATCATACATGGAGACCCTTTAGTACGTTTAAAAGGATGTCAAGCCGTTGGTCCGTTGCCTAATATCCCTCCAGTCGTGTCGGTCTATTATCCCATGGAACTTTGAGTGTGAGCTTATGTGTTCGATCATACACATGCGCCTTGTTGTTCTCCTGTGTTAATTGCTAGTGTCAGTTGAGATTCGCCGCCGATTTTATGAAAAAATTATATTGTCACACCATCAAAATTTTTGTATTAGTTCTGCTGTAATTATTTCCCTATGCGAGCTAGGTACCTACGTTTCCTTTTCCAGTCTGTTTTTACCCACTGCTTTTACCTAACCTCATCATCAAGCTTAGGCTTAGGCATAGGCATACTTTCTACCCCAATTTTCTCTCTACCCATCCAGATTTAAATCATCCAAAATTTGTTTGATCCATAACTACTGTTTCACCTGCATTGTACCCGACCATTTGCGTAGGCAATGCACCGAACGAATTTAGCCCCACCGGATCAAATTAACGATAATGATATATTCGCCAGTGAGCGTTTAAATTGAAATTAGTGTGTAATTGTGATGAGCAGTGATGAGTGCACGAGTGTGGAGTATAATATGATACTGTGTTAACAATTTTCAAGACCACTGAACAAGTTGATAGATGTTTGCTCTTAATTAATATGACATGTTGTTGTTTATTTAATGGTGTGGGTATCATTGAACGTCAGTAGTTAGTACGAACGTTGTTTAGGCAATAGGCAGTTAATAAAAACGATGAAGGAAAACATCGTTGAGAAACCGGCACACCTGAGAGATTTTTAACGGTGTTTAAAGCCATGTCAAAGGCCTACAGACGGTTTAAACTCTGACACCAGGTTGTTCATCAACCATACGATAAAAAGAAGAAGAGTTATTAACACAACATTTTATAGTATGTAGGTATTAGGTAGTCTGTGGTAGAACGCATTGCGATAATAAAGCAAGATGTGTGAGGTGATGATAAGGCCCAAATAAGAAACAGTGGCGTTTAAGGGAGAAGGCTTAAGTCCAGCAGTGGGTCACATAAGGTGATGATGATAAAGAGGTTATGATTAATGTGGGCACGATTGACAATAGAAATTAGATCATTACTAGGATTGAAGTGTAATTGTATGAATTCGTTAATGAATCTGAGATAATTAATTAAATATGAGTAGAAGTTGATAATTACAACCTGTAGAATGTATGAAATGCATGCAGACCTCTTTTTCGAGATTAAATTAAATAAACATTGATAACCACGCTTAATTCTTCATAATCTAGTACATAATACATATCACACTAATATAATAAAGACAGAAGTTTGTGAGTGTGTTTGTTATTTCTTCACGCTCAAATATCTGAACCAATTTTGATAAAATTTGGCATGGGTGTAGCTGACACCCTGGATTAACACATAGGCTTTTTATCCCGAAAAATGTATCTGATAACACCGCGGGGCGCAGCTAGCATGAATTATTAAGTAGAAAATATTAAAACCAACTTCTCAAATAACCAAGAAGTACGAAAATATAGCAAATATAGAAAACTGCAAAAACAAAAGACTAACTACATGTAGCATCACTGGAATTTACTTGGCTCGACGCCATGACACTATATTGATGTATAGGACACACACAGATGTCTATGAGACAATTTATTGAAGCGATAAGTCAGTGTCGAACAGGATCGGGCTAAATATGTCCCTCGTTTGATATACCGTTTTATAGCGCTTGCTATGCAGCTTGATAGGAAGAATTGCGTTTATAGGAAGACAATTTACTATTATAATATACCCTTATCATTGGGTAGTTGACACCTTTATCTAATAATTCCAAGCCACTACTTTCTCTTAAAAAAAAACATGCTCTATTATAGCCCTTAAAACCCTATAAATTTTTAAATAATTGAATATTCCATTTTCAGTTGCTTTGAAATCAATAAATAGTAAGACAATTGAGTTTTCAAATTAGTGACGTCACAGGTTCCTATTGCCATACAAAATCTAGGAGGAATAGCGTTTTGACAGCTCCTAAAACGCATGTTAATTGATTGGTGTTGTCAAATACCCAATTTTTGACTGCAGGGCAAAGGCCTTTTCTTTTAGAGCAGAAATTAAGTCATTGCGCTTTAGCAATGTCATCTGAAATAGGAGGTTGATTGTTTTAATTAACGTACGAAGTTTGTATGACAAAACCTTGAAACAATTTCTTGGTTCCAGAATTACTTTTCAGCGCGCCACGCCTTGAATCCGCGTTGCTCAATAATATTGATAACTTTCATTTAATTTTATTCCAATATCAGTTACTTTCTACCAACAGGCGACGTTGCCAGCCTATCACAAAGTTAGATCCTTGGTGACAAGCTGGCAACCACGCAAAAACATCTGTCCCAATAGTCTAAAGAATCCTCGACGAATGTGAACGGTACCGTTTATAACGCTCCCAGTACACACAGCGCATCTCATTCACAGCTGATTCAGCCTATTCAATGCATTAAGTGGTTTATTGAAGAGATTTGACTGCCAGTGCGACGGACACATGCGGGTTTACGTCACCCAACACTTCTGGAACATTCCACGACTATTATATGTACGGACGATGCCCACATTCAATGCAGTGTATAGCTATTTATTTGAGTACTGGATTTATGATTTATAACGAGTTGCTACAGACTGTAGCAGGACTTATAATCTCTTTATAATCTATGGATATAGTCTATAGTAACCATAGATTATATGATGATATACAAGGACTTGTCAGGGACAATATTTGACCCTTGTTGTTCAAATCTATACACTAAGAAGAATGATGGCTTATTTATGATTGGACAGCTAAAAGGGTACGTTTTATAAGTAACCTTACATCTTTTAATGACAATTTTATTTCTTTAAAATCGTAAGCTTATTTTCACGCTAGCACGATTAGCTCCACGTATTTTCCATTTAGAAGTGACTGTGAAAGCCACTGAATGTTTTATGAGAATTCGTCTTCTATTGTAATCTTGGCCATTCTTTTCGTAGTTCAAGCGCACCTACTGACCATATAAACAAAAACATAACGCTTAAGGCTCACTAGTCGTTTTAACGATGCGCTGAATTCAGCTTCAAAAAGTTCTTATTTCCTCTTTCTCTTTTCGACAGCTAATGAAAGTTAAATGTTTGAGATTTGGACACACAGCGCCAGTTAAGTGAAGAAAGACTTAAGACCGTACGTATACTTTCAATTTTTCGGGCCAGCGGTATAGAAGAACATGCGAGCGCATTACAAAACATAATTCGGTCTAGCGAGCAACATTAGAGCTCATCAAAGGTGATTTCAGGTAACGCCGTTGTCAAAATTGACAAAGAGGACCATACTCACAGGCTAAACCACTTATCAACTCCATCCTATACCATGCACTTATCTCACCTGTCGTTTGAACACGTCGCGCTGCACATGAGGCTCCGAGAAGTCCTTGCTGTAGTTGAGACCGCACTCGCCCACCGCCACGCACTCCGGCGCAGCGGCTATTTCATGGAGGTCACCCCACATGTCTTCCTCTACCATGGATTTAGCGTCGTGAGGGTGTACACCTGAACCAATACATAGTCTGTGTTAATAACTAGTCCTTAGAGGTATATCCTCTAAGTTAAGAGTTCGATTCTCGGGAGAAGTGTTGTTAGGTTTTCCATTAGGAAATGCACTGCAGAAAGCATCACTGACAGGCGAGTGGTATGACCGTTGGACTGCCAAGTCAAAGGTCGCAAGTTCAAACTCCGGCACGCACCAATGTCTTTTCGAATTCATGTGTGTATTATAAATAAGTTATCAGTTGCTAAAAACGGTAAAGGAAAACATCGTGAGGAAACCGGCACACCTGAGAGATTTTTCAACGGTGTGTAAAGCCATGTCGAAGGCCTTCAGGCGGTTTAAACTCTGACACCAGGTTGTTCATCAACCATACGATAAGAAGAAGAAGATTAGGAAATTTTCAGTAGCAGCACGAAGTCTGTATGTGCCCGGTTAATAGCAATAAGGTCGCCCCTAATTGACGTTTGATACATACGTAAATTTAATATTCCGTTCTTCGGAGTATACAAGCGTAAAACTACTGTAAAATGTTTATGTAATATGCAATTGTTTAAAGTAAAGAATTTATGATGATGGACTCGACTCATACCTTAGGCACTGGCCCAAAACAGCGGAAGATAGGGATGACTAGAAGAAGTAAAAGATCTTTGCTCTGCAGTGGGACTCTAAAAGACTGATCCCGAGTCTGGTTGTTTGTGTATGGGTTATTTCATGTTTGTGAAACGCACCCACGATACAGAAGAAATTAACAGTGTGGGGCGACGTTTTGATAAAAAAAAGAAGGTGTTTTGATCATATCACTAATTCATTACAGAAATATGTCAATCGTGAAGTCTTTCTCTGAATGGTATGTAAAACTACTGTTGCATAAACATATCTAGCTCAAGATCGTTACGTCGTATGTAATAAGGGGAAACTTTGCTTAACTACACCATACCATTCACTACGTGCGGCCATTACAGTGATTAATTTACAGAAAAATTTAATAACATTATGAATAGTTATTAGTTAACATCATATGAGATGAATCTCCATTCCCTATTACGTGTAAGATAACAATCTTATATGTGCATTTTTTGTTTAACGCACTAGGAATTTCTCTTGTGTGCGTTTCAAACATGAAATATTACTTACACAAACATTTAGATTCGGGACAGACATCTGCGTATGACATAGTTTTTTGTACTGAGTGGGAATCGGACCCGCAACCTTTAGCTACTGCGCTAATCAGGACCCATACCACGAACCCTTAAAGCAGGACATTTTCCGTTGTGGAAGCGAGACGCGGCTACGTGCAGTGTATTGTGTCGTCTCGCTTCCACAACGGAAGATGCTGTCGACTTCGTGGTAAGGAAACAAGTCGATAAATCAATATTATGTATAGTTCTTCTTATAAGATAAATCTTCATTCCGTATTACGTGTACGGTGTACGATTACAATCTAAAGCCAAGATAATTCACGTGAATTCATAATAAAGAGAAAGTTACAAAATAAATGATTATGCCTCACGTAAAAGTAGGGCAATTAGCATGTTTTGCGTACATTTAATTAAATATTTATGTTAAGGAAGTCTGTTGTGCTGTACTAGAGAACGGCTGGAAGCGTTTTGAAATTTCATCTATTTCAACTAAATAATTTGAAGCAATATAGTAGGTACACATAATTGTTTGAATTATTTTCTTCAACTGGTTTGGACTACTACTGATTTAATTGATGTCCTATATTTGAGTTATTTAAAGTATTGCCAATGATATTTCAAAAAAGCACAGATATGTTACTAGCGCTATCATTTTGACGACTCGAAAAGGGGTCAATTGTAGTCTTAGGCAGTACAATTGTTGGCCGATTTGACGTAAGACTAGTGCAGTTCGGACTCGAGAGTTCGGAACACTTTTCTCGTTCATTTTGTAAGCAAAATGACGTATCTATTATACTTTTATATATACTTTTTGACATATCATTGATATCGTTACTACTGTTTCGGCTTTTGCCTCATATTTGATTTACTTAGTCTATAGCCAAAGGCTAGTTCATAAGCACAAGTAAAACAAAATTGTAGAGAACATAACATTACCTATTCTAAGTAAAGATCCTAGTTACACATAAGTATAGATAATTCATCTGAAACTGCTACATACGCAGAGTCACGCCTGTGCCTCAGGTCGGCAGAGACCACGGATTTACATTGGCTACGAATACGGCATTTAATTCCGTATGTGTTAGACCTTCTTCTTATAGTTCCTAGCAACCTATTACGATCTAGAATCTTAATTCTTAATCCTTGTTTATTTCTATAAGTTCCAATACAGGGATTATATTTTTAACTGAGGACGTACTAAGATACTTCAAAAATTGCTTTTTGGAGACAGTAATGTAAGCTGTGTGTATTTTAAACGACATAATAAGTTCTCATAACATAAACTACTGAATACGAACCATAGTGTAGGTACACATGTTTACATCCGCATACAATCCTAAACAAAATAGTTACACATTTCTAAATATTTACATGTATCAGTGTATTCCTGCCAGTTCCCAGTCATTTTATCGCGGTACAATGCGTATTTCTCTTAAAGCTTTTTTATTCAATGGTAAATAGGAATAAAATCGTTGATTTTTTTGCGTGATGAGAAATACTTGTACTTCTCGAGAATATTACACGCACGGAAATATAATACATAAGATGGTACAAAGGTAGGTCTTTGCTTATATTGTATTTACACCGATCTTTTCTTGGCTTTCCCGTACGAAAACTTTTCTTTTCCGTACCTAAACCGTTTCTGTTAAATCAATATAAATTTTTCATTGGCCTTGTATTAGGATTGAAATTAAATACGAGAGTAGGCCACCGGTCGTGGTCGTAGCCATCTATTGATGACAAGGCGGCTTTGGATAATAGATACGTTAAATCAAGTTGATAAACGTTTCTAAACAATGATCTTTATCAGGAAATAGATAAATATGTTATTGGTTTGAGATTCTGTTTATTATCTATGTAATAAATACAGAAGGTTAACAGCTACTTAGGTATGATGAGTCTAACTATAGAGGAAAGCGTCAAAGCAAATAGTTTATATCTTCTTCTTCTTATCGTATGGTTGTTGAACAACCTGATGTCAGAGTTTAAACCGCCTGCAGGCCTCTGACATGGCTTTACACACCGTTGAAAAATCTCTCAGGTGTGCCGGTTTCCTCACGTATTCCTTCACCGTTTTTAACAACCGATAATTAATTTATAATACGCACATGAATTTGAAAAGACGTTGGCTTTAAACTTGCGACCTTTGACTTGGCAGTCCTACGGTCATACCAGGCTATCAGTGCTTATAGTTAAACTAGCTTCCGCAAGTACCGATACTAAACCTTTTTTAGATTTCAATTAATTTCAACATAATTGTCATAGTTTTCAACATCCCAAACCGTATAGTATAACTAGTATAGAAGGGTTAAGGTTTAGGTAAAGAATTAGGTACTTTCCACATTTTGTCATAATTAAAATCTACTCATGGCATAACATGAAAGGAGGGACTAGCTGAAAATCAGTGCTGTACCCTTCGCGCAGCAAATACTGAGCTGGATCCCTTGCCACACATATCATATTATGTGTTTATTGTGTGTGGCAAAATAAATAGTTTATATGGTTTATATATCGAAGCATACAGAGCGTCTGCCATTGAATCTAACAGTAAAGAGGTCAGATTAGAACAGTTGTATGTTATCTGTGCACAGATCTATCTTCCACTATAGTATATAGATATTCAGTATATATAAGACTATATTATGTATATTCATCATCAGCCGAAAGTCGTCCACTGTTGAACAAAGGCCTCCCCTTATTAGAAAAGGGGGGGTTGCCATAATCCCCACGCTTGGCAAGCGGCTTGGGGATCGATGTGTTGGTGGTCAAGTTACAGAAGACGCTGCTGCCAATCTTCTGGATTTTCCCTTAATCGCCTCTTAGGATACTCACGGGAGGAATGGGGGTGGTCAATTCTAGGACGAATACCACACGGCATATGTATAGTAAATAAGTATTATTCTATTCTTTCAGACCCGACACATAATTTTGATACCTGAATAACATTAGATATCAAATTCAATGATCTTAGTTCATATGAACCAAATACAGGCACTTATTAAAAGGTCTTCATGCTAGTTGCTAGGTTCCAAAAATGTCATTCCTATGGAGAAGAGCTGGGAAGACACTCTAAAGATCAATGAAATATGGTACAATGTAGTGAGTTTACAAAGTGTTTAATTATACGACAACAAAGTAAACTAATGTGTGATTGTTTTTTTTTTAAAGAAATTTATGCAAAGTACCCACCAAACTACTAATTCCTATTAACTATCACTACTAATTACATTACTTTGTCACATTAACAAGTCAAGAAACAATCATAATGTTATGAGAGTAATAAAAAAAAAAAAACAGCGTATTACTGTCCTACTGCAGGGCAAAAACCTTTCTTCCTATTGAGAAGGACAAAATTAAGTAATTGTTATTATTTACTAGCTTTGCCCACGGCTTCGCGCGTTAATTTAGATTACTGGTTAGTATTATATTATATACATATATACTTGCCCGCGGCTTCGCCCGCGTTAGCCCCTATATTAACCTCAAAGAGGGTTGAATTTAAAAAAAAGTAGCTTATATCCTACGCTAAATTTCATCAAAATCTGTCCAGCGGTTTAGTTGTGACGAGGCAACAGACAGACAGAGTTACTTTCCCATTTATTATATTAGTATGGATACAGAATAAAACTTACCAGCGGTAGAGTATATTGTGCTGGGGTATAGGCGAGTCAGTCTCAGGGCTTCCTTACTGTTCCGCACAGATGTGCCCGTGACCATTATTTTTTGGACGCCTGAACAAACAATAAACTGTTTACACAACAGAACAATAGACAATCAAAGAATAACAGACAAACAACACTTGTGCTCATTGAATAACATTTTTAAACATAAATATAATATTTCTTTCAAATATTCAATAGAAAACAAGAAAAGATACAAATGTATGAAACATTTAGACAATCAAATTTCATTTTATTTACTATGTCTTCAAGTTCTCTATTCTTGGTGGTGTTAACAGCTTTAGATTTTTGTGATACAATTATTTACAATACATATGGATAATTATGTTTGCAATATAAATCTATTGCACCTAACTGATTAATGCTCAGTATCCCTGAACAATATATTGTAATTTTCTATACATATACAAATGACTATACCAAACTGTAACTTTTGCACTAATTTATAAAAATAATAATCTTCTAATTGTATGGATTATATTGTAAACAACCTGGTGTCAGAGTTCTAACCACCTGTAGGCCTCTGACATGGCTTGTAATTATAAAATACTCATAATAAGAGAATTTTTATAGATACAAACTCTAAGTATATTGTTTCAAATTAAATTCTAAAGTAAACTAAACTCACATTCCTTCCAATTAAATAATAATTTAACTTTCTGTCTGTCTTTACCAGACTTGCAAAACATTGTGAAGAATGCAATTAATTTAAATTAAAACTAAATGTTAACAATGCATGAAAAGCTGAGAAAGTAGTGTTAACTGCTAAAGGAGCTATACTAAAGAGGTTTTACTGTATGATACAACTATTCTTAGCGTAACATTACAAGTTTTTGCAAAACCGGCTCAGTATTAGTCATGATTTATATTTAAATACTTTCCTGTGTAATTACATGATAGAGTGAATGTCTGGTAAAAGCATGATTTATTTTTATTAGCTTAGCTACTCAGACATGGTAATAACTACTTTCTTAAACGAAACTATTGTGCTAGATCATATTTCATTGCACACATAAAAATATAATACATTTCAACAAAAAATTGCAATCATAGCATGACAATAACCCAGTAACTCGCGTGGAATTCAATGTGCAATAATTCTCAATGAATAAATTACATTAAACGTGAGTGTCGGCATTGTAACACAAAATCATTGTACACACGCAATCTTCACATATGCTTTTTTTTTCTCAATTTTATAACCAACCTGCATCTTTTGCCCTTTGCACGACAGAATCGAGATCACGGCCGTATTTCTTGTTCGTCAAGTTCGCGCCAATGTCGATTACAATAAGATTCTCGTAACATCCCTTCAGTTCTTCAGATATTTGGGTTTCTTCAGACGCCATCCTCGGTTTTGTATGAAGCTTATTGAACGGTGTTTACCTAAAATATAACACTTATATCACTATTCCTTCGCGAGACTGTATTTATTGTGGGTCTGTGATGTACTTACAAATTGTATCAAACACTCCTGCTAAATAAGCTTCTGTTATTATAATGACTAGTCGAAAGGTACACCCTCTTCACTGAGCTGCCACCATGTTTTAGTGGCACGTTTTGCTTGACGCACTTCAAATAGAAATGTCAAATGTATCGTGTGAATCGTGTCGTGATTGGATAAAATATCATTGTGATGTACGATTCATAGGCTGTTATATAAATACTTGACTTAATGTTGTGAACGAACTTTGCGTTTAGTTTCATAGGAAGTAATATTTTTTTTATTTATAGATTTTCTATTATTATATCTAGCAATTAAAAAGAATATCCGAGTCATTTACTCAGTAGGTATATCAAAATGAAGCATTACATTACAGTGGGAAACAAAACAATGTTTTGTATAAATTTTAACAAAAAAATAAAACGCTATTTAGTTAACGTTCCGAACATCGGAAGTAAATTTGTCAATTTGAGCATTGTTCACGACTTACTTCAATTGTATGGTAAACCAAGATGCTTTGCTGATCTCTTTAAAATGAATGTTATTGTTTGTAAGCTTAGGTATGAAACGCTTAATTACAATGCAAGGTAATTACTTATTTTAACAATAATATTGTTTATTTGCGAAGTATGTGAAATTATATCTTGGTATAGAAACGCTTCTAAATGTTAGTGTCACTGTCAGCTGTTTATATTTTTGTGAACAAGGCAGCTAAATTAAGAAGACTATTCTATAGAAGAATCACGAAGCCTAAACTAACACTTCAAATTGTTAACGTCATAAGAATCTAGAATTTGTTCACTTGTTCAGTCGAAATTTCATAACCTATGTAAAGTTTGAGAAAAATCTTGTATTTATAAATTTACAACAAAATGAGATTTGGACAATTTTTTTCCAAAAATCTGGTTGCTTTGGTAATGGTGCCGCTCGTTGTAGGGGCTCATTATGGCTGGTACAAGCTGCAAGAAGTTGAAACTCTGGTGACTCCAGAACAGAGGAATAATCTGCCGATAACAAAAGTAATTCCTAGTTACTTTCATAGTTATAATTAGAAGACAGACAGTTTTGACAGTCTTTTTATTGTATAATACGTCTTGTGTTACTTACAATATTTCCATATTATGTCATAACGTTACATTTTATTTTAAGCTGGTAATGGATCTGTCAGTTAAACTATCAATTATACTACCCATTAGACACACACATCCACAAAGGGTTATAAAATAATATACTGTCATGTACTGTGGCACTACATATTTTGAAAACAATATATTTTTATATATTGTTGTATAATTAACCCTTTACTTGCTACTTGTTTATACATCCCCCTCTTGTTGGGTAAAAGCCTCCACACGATTCACAACTACAAATATTGTAAAAGCTTAAAAGTATACTTTTATTTCCAGGCATTGAAAAACATGAATTTGACAAATGACTGAAGGCAAACTAGGACTTCTTGTACAGAATTAAGTAACTTTAATGTAAGAAGATGGAGAGACTTCCATTAATAAGGCCCTAGGAAGTATATTAGTATTTAAATATTTGTTTAATAAAGTAACAGTACTTTTGAGTTTTGTATTTTCTTTGACCAAAATCATACCTACCTTAACAAAACCATTAACATCTTGGATGAATATGACTTTTGGTGTCATTTATGCATGTTGCCCATGCTAAGCTTGCCGTCACCTTTAAGACGTAAATACTAAAAGGGAACTTGAAGTTTGATGGGTGCTAGCAGCGACATGATTGCTCAGTTGGTTAGAGCAGCGCCACAGTACGGTGAAGATCACAGGTTCTTTCTTTCTTCAAGTCCTGCTCGTCTCCATCATTTTTTTCAATTTGGATTGCGGATGGATGTTATCTAATAGTGAGAAGTTTATAAGTATGTCAGCCAGTCTTCCTATTTGGTATATAATTCTCAGTAACTGCATAGGTTGTGGAGATCAGATAGACAGTCACTACAAAAATACTGGTGCCCATCTGCCAGCTGCATCTGGTAAGACTGGAAGTCAGGAAAAGGCTAGACAGACGGTGGAGTATATTAGTATTATTATACCATGGATGACAGATGAATGTTGCTGATGTAATCTGTATTAGACTATTAGTCAAATCAAGCTCAAGAATAAGGGATCCATTTGAGACCGAAACTAGTTGGGCAATCTCAATTAAACACATGAAGTAATCCAAAAAAATAGTAAAATCATCACGTAATTTAGTCTACAGATGCTAGAATATGGTAAAAGGGGAGAGTTAAGATGTAAAGGGGTATACGAACTATCCATCTGATTTCCAAAATTCTTGGACCAAAAATTTTAATAGACTACTTTGGCTACTATGTTATTAGAAGTCTAATGGGGATAGATACACAAATAAAACTGCGGGGAACAGCTGGTCGTAAATAAAAGAGTGTATGATTATGAAGAACCGTTTATTCACAACGAGGGTTACAGCCGCTGGCGCGGCGCTAGTCAGATGGTGGGCAGGTGACTCCTGGAGTCCAGCTCCGACTTCTTGCCCTTGGCGGGCTGGCTCCGCTCCGACACTATCAGCTGGGGAAGCAGGGGTGATGACTGCACCTGCGGGAAATAAAATAAATTGAGAAACTCTTCCTTTTTTGAAGTGGGTTAAAAATCACACCTGTGTTCCCTGATTGGGTGGGCAGAGGTGTAACTATAGTGGCTATAGTACAGTTCTAACTAGTCATAATCCTAATCTAAAAATAGTTAATTACAATACACAATTAGGTATTACTATAAATATTTAAGGAATTATACCTATTAGAGAAGCAGTTCATTTTAATTCATTCATGCAATAATTAGGGTATTCTTGTACGTTCAAACCTAGACCAACGAGGCAGTCAACAACGTTTAAAACATCAACCTTAAAGAAACTATGGTCTAATATACAAGAAATACCCTTATTATAGCCCGGTAGAACTCCAAGCATTGAAATATATACCATATTACGGTTACATAAGTATGCATTTATATCGATACATTAAAAACCTCTGCCGCATTTTTCACCAGTGTCAATTCTACTCAAGTTCACCTCAAGACAGTGTACATCACACGAGCTATACTGTATAGCTCTATACGACGCGATCATTTCTTCTTGCCTTTCTTCTTAGGAGACGTTGCTACGCTTTCCGTTGTAGTTTCTTCTGGTGGTTCATCTCGAACAAGGTAACGTTCCGCAAATTCACGCTGCGGAAAAGTTGTGCTTAACATATGGGTGCAAAATGAAAGCCTTCTGAAGACGGTTCCTAACTGTGCCTTCGCCGCACCCTGGCAGAATACTCAAGCATGATGATGATGATATCATCGTAAGCAGAAGTGCAAGTATGCAACCTTATTTTTACTTTATACGAAACTTGGAAATAGTTTGTTTAAAATCAGTAACTGAATCAATTGCAATGATTTTCACATTTTTTTTGTTGAAATGTGCCGCACGCGCTGTCAACGTATTTTTTCGCGAACAACGAGGCAACACAAGTCTGTAACTTTTGAGTTTTATGATACAGTATATAAATTTTAAGATTAATTTTATTTCATGAAAATATTTCACACTTGTCTCGGTTTTTGTATAAACTTAAAATAAGGTTGTATAGCCTCCCCTAGCGAAGATCCAGTATAAAACACAAGCATGATGGCTAAGCCTATATCTTCGAAAGCTAGGGTACCTAACTCAGGAGAAACCTCAGTAAAAAAAACAGTATCTTGAGTCACATGCCAAAAAAATAAAGATCGCACGTCCAATTTCGTTACGTACTCCAAAAAGCTTTACAAACATTGTTAGAAGATTTAAGAAGAAGAATGTTACCTGTGCTCTTCTGGCCTTCTCATATTCCTCGTGGTCTGAATGTGGTACTGTAAACAGGAAGTTCTCGAAGATAGGGTGCCTTAACAGCTGCTCGCATGTCCACCTCATCATGGGGTCTTTGTCTAGGCATTTCTGGACAAACGAAGATAAAAATGACAGTTAGTGTCTACTTATCTAATATTGAACTGCCTCATCATCATCATTCATCATTATCAGCCGGAAGACGTCCACTGTTGGACAGGGCCTCCCCCTTTGAAAGGGGGGGGGGTGCCATAATCCCCACGCTTGGCAAGCGGCTTGGGGATCGCAGTGTTGGTGGTCAAGTTACAGAAGACGCTGCTGCCCATATTCTGGATTTTCCCTTAGTCGCCTCTTACGACACCCACTGGAGGAAAGGGGGTGGTCAATTCTAGGCCGGATACCACACGGTAAGTATCACTTTTATATAATGGAATCTTTCTTCTTAAATAGAATACCTATTATATACACTAACATCCAGACTAAGGATTTAAGGACAGATAAGTGCGAGGAACGTTCCTATTACGATTAAACCTGTGTAACATGTGCGTAAACATAGTTTTTTTTACAGCCATAAGTGTAATAATCTATTGTGTCATCAAGATCAATGTCATCAATTGGGGTCCCAAGAAATGAAACCAGCCAGGACCTTCCTTTTTTGCAAATGGTGACTATTTCCCGTGACATCGTAGATTAGGAGAGCGAATTTTTGGAGATTTACACATGTAAATAAATAAAACGCTTGTTAAATCGTCCTTACGTTCATAAAGTCTAAGACCAGCTCGTTGCTGGCATATCTTTGTGGGATCTTTCTTTCCAGCGGCTCTGACGTGGTGGGCTCCGGTAACGCCATGCCCTGCAAACATTGCTGCAACATTATACTCCTTTTTTAACCGTTACTCTCATCATGGACGGCGTAAGCCTGTACAGTCAGCATCCCTTGACAAGAGACCTTGACCCCTGAGTTTGTTTCGGTTTTTCTTCTCAGAGGTAGTCAGTTAGGAAATGCCGACGCCATATATCTAGTTTAAAAAAATGACGTGTAAAAGTGTTTTTTAAAACCTATTTGCCGAAATAAAATCATTTATCATCATAGGTAGCTGAACATTTAATTTTTGTAACATTCCATTAATTAAAGAACAACTTCTTAAATAGTAAAAAGTCTTAAATATTCTCAGATCATCATTTGGACGTTTCTATAATTTGAAACAATAATTATAAAATATAATAATTTCAATTATCTGACATAAGGTTTCTTAACATGTTAAGCTACTTATGATGCTGACTGTACACTGAACAACCCCTTTACGTTGTGGAAGCGAGACGCCACACTACACTGCACGTAGCGGTGTCTCACTTCCACATCGGAAAACGTCCTGAGAGTTCATGGTAAGAAGGCAGGCGCCTGCAGTAGATTTCAACAAAGATACCCATTTCAATAAAGAAGCAGTTAATTGTAAATCATAAAATACCAGCCTATAATGATCCTTCTGTAGGGCAAAAGCATCTTCTCGTATAGGAGTACGTACACATACATAACATCACGCCAGTAATCCCCGAAGGGGTAGGCTGTGGTGTATAATACACCCACATTTTGCCAGTTATGTTATAGGTTCCAATGGAATTACGAGTGAGCCTATTGCATCATCAACACGGGCACAATTCCAGACTTCGTGTTGCTACTGAGAATGTCCTAATCCGAACCCAGGACCTCATACTCAGTAGTTGCGCTTAGCAACCACTAAACCAAAGAGGCAAAAGGTTATTAACTTATTATATATTATGATTGTACACTACTTTGAAGCAAATTACAAAACTTATCTAGAATTTATTACCAACCTGGAAAAAGGTATTCTGTGAGAATATTGTCATGTGCCTGGGCAGTAGATCGCCGAGGGTTTTCCTAATTAGGTACAACTGGTCGAGGTCGCTCTTGCCCGGCCACAGCGCCTCGCCAGACAGGAGCTCCGCGAACACACAGCCTGCCAACAAAACAACCATTGACGAAAAGAGACCACAAGTGATGATGGTTTTAAGTATTTATAAATGTAATTGATCGTACTGCGCACCCTAAGCTTTTAGCTCTGCTAGCAACCTGAGTCCTGACATCTAAAAGCTTAAAGACATAAACTACTATCATCATCATTAGCCGGAAGACGTCCACTGTTGGACAAAGGCCTCCCCCTTAAGTGGGGGGTGCCATAATCCCCACGCTTGGCAAGTGGCTTGGAGATCGTAGTATTGGTGGTCAAGTTACAGAAGACGCTGCTGCCCATCTTCTGGTTTTTCCCCCTTAGTAGCCTCTTACGACACACGGCAGGAAAGGGGGTGGTCAATACTAGGCCGGATACCACACGGCATAAACTACTATAAATTTTAAAAATCCAGTGTGTAATTTTTCCATCAGGCGTACGTAACTATAAGTTTTTGTAAGTAATGTAACATAAAGAGCATTTATGCTGTACTCCTGTCTAGTATTATGCTCCATTGTTGACTAAGTTGCTAGAGAATCTTCTTTATCATAATTCTATACATACCTGCCTACATTTCGACGCTAATGAAATCCACACGAGAATAATACTCTCTTACAACTAGCTTTTCTGGCAAAACAGGATTCTTTGGCAACAGATTGCCGATTGGAATTGAGTTCTTATTGAGTTCCCCTACGGTCTAGTATTGAATAGCTCTCTACAAGACATACCTATAGCCCACACGTCGACCGGCGTGCTGTACATGGTGTCTCCCACGAGGAGTTCAGGCGCGCGATACCACCGCGTCGCCACGTAGTCTGTGTAGCTCTCCCCAGGGCCTGGACATGTTGGCGGAAAATATCTGTTAGCTACCGCTTTATATTTGTTATTTCTTCTTATCGTAAGAATGATGAAAAACCTGTTGTCAGAGTTTAATCCGGCTGTACGCCCCTGATATGGCTTTACACACCATTGAAACATCTCTCAGGTGTGCCGGTTTCCTCACGTTTTCCTTCACCGTTTTTAGCAACTGATAACTAATATATAGTACGCACATGAATTCGAAGAACGTTTCGAACATTGGTGCGTGCCGGGGTTCGAACTTGCGGCCTTTGAATTGGCAGTATAATGGTCATACATACTAAAACTGAACTGATTGACGACCTGATTGGCGTAGTGGCTAAGCGATTAGACTGCTGCGCTAAGGGTTGCGGGTTCGATTCCCGCACGGGGCAAAAATTTATGCGATCCACATTTGATTGTCCCGAGTCTGGGTGTTTTTGTATGTGATATTTCATGTTTGTGAAACGCACCCACAACACAGGAGAAATTCCTAGTGTGGGGCGACGTTTTAAAAAAAAAAGATTTAAATTGTAGCCTGTTGCCGCTTGTTTTCAGCGCTGTAAATGCGAACGCTGCTCATAAAAGCGCTGTAGATGCACCGAAAATATTGTGCAGTATTACGTCATTATTTTAACAAAATTCTGTACATTTCTTACACTAAACAATAAACAAGTTAATTGTATTAGGTTTCCAAGGTCTCCACTTGCAAAAAAATTATAGCAACCTTTTCATTTTTTGGTACTGCTTAGATTGACCGTACTAACTAACGTAGCTTAGGTTAGGTTAGGACTAAATAATGTAGCCAAATATAGTCTATTCTCGTGTTAGCCATGAATATTTCACGTTACAAAAGAGTACTTATTTTCAAAGGGCAAAGTTGAAGGCTGAGCCTAAGCGAACGAGTAGACCTTTCTTTGTTGATAGCTGATTAATGGATGGAGCAACACCCACATCGGATGTAACGCGACACGGAACCCATAGAGCCTTGGGGTCTATTTATAAAGTCGCGAAAGTAGGGTACCTAGTCGTGTAAGATGTTCGTGTAAAGTTTGTTACGCAATTTATTGAAGCTATAGATGCTTACTTTGGCAGATTTGCTCGGTCTATGCAACTGAGTATTGACGTCTTATAAGGCCCTTACGGTTCATGTTGACATCGTGCTAAATCACGTCACCACAATGTTAGTATGTGTTTTGGCCCCGAAAGCTAGCCAACAGTTACTTACTGCAGCTGTACTGCAATTTAACCAGTACGTCATTCAGTTAGGTACATAAATTAGATATGCTTTATATTTTTATGTGGTCTGCCACAGGCAGCCCTAAAGAGGCATTATCTGCTTTACCGGACTTTTTGACGAGAGCCAAGAGCTTCCAGTCAAGGCTTGGCCAAAGTTTATGCCGTTGAATTTAAGGATAATTTAAAATGCTTCAAAATAGCTCTATTTCTTGAAACATGAACAGGAGTTTATTAAATAGACTCTTATTTCTTTAATCATACTTACTTACGTTTATGAATTGAATTTAAACATGCTGAAATAGTATCCAGGTAAAACTCTTCTAACAACTAGAGGCAAAGGTAAGCCGCTTGCAAATCGTTTAACGATGCGGTTTGCACAAACTGAACGCAAATTGCCAACACTAACGACGCAGTGGTTCCCCAAGATATAAAAACTGTCAGAGAAAAATATAGGATGCTATAAAATTGCTACCATGAATGGCCATATTTAAATGTATGTTTGGTGTTCTCAGGTGACCTGTACAGTGTACAGGCCAACAGAATTGCCAGTAAACATACTATCAACTTTCTGATTAGTGATATAGTTATCACAGTCACAAACTAAGCTCAGTATGTAACTTCTTTTTATTAGTTGTGTTTTAAAGGATGTGGACCATAAACTTTATTGCCAGTATTTTTCCTATGGAATGGCATCTTCATTGCTCATCATCAACCATCATTCTCCAAAGACAATCTTCAATAAAGACAAAATTCAATATAGTTTGTCTCCCACCCTTTGTTTGGGATTGGCTGGCTTTCAGTATAAATATAGCTTAATTCACCTAATTTGTCCTAGGTTTGTCTGCAAGCTATTTTTATTCTTTTCATGAGTTAAGTCTAAAAATAGCTTAAAGACAGGGTTTGAAGTCACTGCTAGGCTGTTTGATATGGCGTGGTGCGTAATGACGCAGAGGTTCACGAACCAGATCCATATGTCAAAGATCGTAAGTTCAATGCATGCGCTAATTTGAATGTCTTGTAGTATAAAATAATAATTATTATATCTGTATTCAAACAAAGATTTTGTTGAATAAGAATACTGTAAGGCCTGATAAACTTGGTTAGGATGAAAAGAAAATGATTGCATGCTTACATATTAACTTTTGTAATTTCTGTATATTATATTCAAAATTCTGGTGTGAAAGATCCTATCTAAGGGACAGAATTACGATTTCAATGACTAGGTATGGAATCCCTAAATTATAATAGGTATTATGAACACGGTAAGCAAAAGCGAAGATCGAGAATATCTATAAAATTAATGAGCAGAATATTGTTGACAGATGTGGATTGATGGAGCAAGGACCGATGCTGATTTGTATAACTTAGAAAGGGAAGACCACGGTCATCTTCTTGTGCCCTACCTACCTACGAAGAACGTTGAGAGAGTCAATGAGGCAAAAGGCAAGAGCCAGAATTGCGGTAAATGGAAGTCCGTGATCACTGATCATTGTCAACCCCTCTGGGAAATATGAGAATTCACGCATGTAATATAGAAAGATACACAGTTAGCTATGTGTACCTACCAGCTTTCTGTAAAAGCATACGACACTTTGCCATTGACCTCGACAATAGTGTTTAAGGTCGATGCGGTTCATAGTGCGGTTTATGGTGTACCTGCCCCCCTACCATGAACTCTTAAAGCAGGACGGATTACGATGTGAAAGCGAGACGCCGCTACGTGCAGTGTAATGCGTCGTCTCCCTTCCACAACGTAAACTGTCCTGCTTTAATAGTTCATGGTAAGGGGGTTATGGTGTTTATAGCTACTGACTTTGAGATGTGATTTAGAAATATAAGTCGTAATTTCCAAATTAATTCTACTGGATACGAAAGTTAAGCATACTGATTTCACTTCGGTGTAGGCACTTATGTAGGATGTATTTCCAAAAATGTGGATGACCAGCTTGACTTGTAATAAAGGTGAACCTCTGATAACAGATTGAATTATTTATAGGTACAACATAGGAATGTATTTGTATTTCTGTATTTGTCAAAACAATTCGACAACGATTTAAACGATTAGATGAAGTAGTCCCACGTAACAGGCGCGACAACAGTAGGATATGCTCTCATACTGCGAGAACATCCCTCATGCGCAAAAGTGTTTTCTGTATGGCTCCTACGATGTTTAATAAATTGCCTAAAAGTGTAAAAGTTGGAGAGAACTTCCCTTGTCACTTTTCAAAAATAAGCTGAGACGTTTTTTTAGTAAATAAAGTGTATTACAATGTTTTAAATTTTTTGAATAAAAAGGACTTTTCTATTCCGACTTTTATTTTATTTTATATGGTTAAGAATAATAATTTAAATATGATAATTTTAAATCGATTGACTTTTGAATAATACTATTTGACTGCATAATAATGAATATACTGGGCATAATTTAATTTATTTTTTACACATAATAATTATCTTGACATCAATAATTTTTTATTTTGTAATGAAATTTGAAATGACTATATGTAAATGCAATTGAATGTAATTCGTATTAATTTTTAATTTATATTCCTACATTTGTACGCCGTTATTGGCAAAACATGGACGCTCACATTAATTATACTATAATTTAATACCTTGCATGTCTGATTAGTCAGTTTATGTAAACGCATGGTTGACAAATAAAATATCTTTCTTTCAAAAAAGAAAAAGGAACTGCTCTAAGTTACCGATAAAGAAGTTACATCAAGATATTAGATGTCTCAATACTTAAAACAGTTAATTGTGCAAGTATTTCAGTTACAAGCAAGAACCTGATATGCAAGGACGTATAACGTATTGTAGAAGTGTTCTTGCATGTGTGCCAAGGTTAGATGGTTCGCATTTGTTTCTTGTATTGATTGATTCATTATTTGACTACCCGCAGCTTTGCTTCTGTGGTAAATCTCTCTGGGTGTGCCAATAATATTGCTGTTTTTCGTTGACTTTTCGAACTTTCTTGCTTCGATCTCGTTCAGACTAGTCTTTAAATAACTATTTAGATAGAACGTGTCTTCATCCTTCGTCTTTTGTACGTCGTCTTATTTAAATCTTTTGTTTTGCGGATGTGTGTTGTGTCGAATAAATTGATTTCTATTCTATTCGCGATCATATTTTTTCTGTCTTCAATCAAAATATCTCTATTATCCACTCGTACATTTCTAAAGTACAAACTTCATTTTCTTCTCCTGGTTCTTAGACTCATGAAAAAAGCACTTTAAGTCACGCCTGTTTCCCAAAGGGGTAGGCAGAGGCCACGGATTTCCGTTTGCTACGATCCTGGATGGATAATACGATCCTGGCATACTTCTTTTGCCTCATTCACTCGCATCACATTCCTCATACACGCTCGTCGGTTAATGGTACTCCTCACTTGATCCTTTTGCAGCACTGTTATTATACTGAAGATAGTCTCATTAATTCAAACGAAGAACCTTATTAACCGACTTCAAAAAAAGGAGGAGGTTATCAATTCGACTGTTTTTTTTTTTTTTTTTTTTATGTTTGTTCCCTCATAACTTGCGACTGGGTGAACCGATTTTCATGATTCTTTTTTTATTTGAAAGCTGGTGCTTCCCGTGTGGTCCCATTGTCACCATTTCAATACCTGATGATGGGATCTTGTAGAAATCGGGGGAACTCTTCAATAAATAACAGCAGATTAACCGCGATTGTTGCTATAGCATATCTAAGCATTGTTTACGCCTTCACACAACATAATATCACGCCTGTACTCACTACAAAGGTTATAAAAACAATTTCGAAAAAAAAAATGTTCAAGGTCACTTACAACGTTTTACAAAAAAAACGCAATACTGAAAAATAATTAGATGTTTGTTCTGATGAGATATTCGGTTATAAGAACAAAACTCTTCAAATTTCATGCGTCCTAATTACGTAAGCTGATCCGTGATCGCGGTACTGTCCCTGGGTAACCGTGACCCTGAAACGTAAAGGGCTATTGAAGGAACACTGTGGATGAGTATGACAGTAGTATGACTGTCAGTACAAGTCTGACAGTCCCTCCACCCAGGGTGGGAGGACTCATTGGATAATTTTGCCTCGTAAATAAAAGGTTTATTATGACTTACTTATGTACCTACTACTGACTTACTTATCTACCTTCATTATCGGAAGACAGATTTCGTAGTCTTTTCATTTCCTGCAACGATCTATCGTCGTGTGGTTTATTATATTTCACTAAATACCCATTTCACAAAACAAAATTTAAATCGCTTAAATGGTCATACAAATAGCAAAACCACATTAGCAGAATCTAAAGCCAAAAATTCGTGAAATAAAAAATTTTAAATAAAAAATTATAACCTCCTTCAAAAAACTCAAAAGTGAAAAATAATATTTCATCACTTCACTTTACATAAGCGAAGTAGAAGTCGGTGCCAAATCCCAACATCCATTAAGCGATTCAGAAAAATAGTACTTATAAGAATGCTGCCATACGTGCGTGGTTCATAGTTTAAAAGCTAACACTATAAACTAAGCGAACGCATAGGATTTGGCGCCGACTTCCACTTCGCTTATGTAAAGTGAAGTGATAAAATATTATTTTTCACTTTTGAGTTTTTTGAAGGAGGTTATAATTTTTTATTTAAATTTTTTTATTGTATAATTACAATTTGAGTCGGTAAACCTTTCGGCTACTACGACGTTACCAAATTAGTGGACATTTAAAGGTGAAATCGATATTTTTTAACCCTCACGTGCCGGCAAATTGCTTGGGTCATGCGATATGAGGCGGTATCGGAGACCCGTGGGTTTCGTGAATATTTTATATTAAGTAATGTCACTAAAACATTTGAAGGCAACAGTTGAGAATTCGGAATTATTTCGATTGGTTTACTTTGAGTGCAACGACTTTTATAATCAAATGAAAATAAATTTAAATAAAACTTTTTGACTTTTGAGTAGGTAGTAGGTAGGTACCTAAAAGATAGTAAAGTAGCGAGTAAGAATCGAAATTAAATTATTTGAAATAGTTAAGTAGGTATAGTATCATGAGAACAACAAACATTTACCGGTATGGTTATTGTCCTATTTCAAGCACAGCTGCGGAGCAGTTTCAAGATATTTTCATATAAGTAATCAATTAAATAATGCACCATTTTATACACTCGTGGGAATTTAACAAAACTGTTACTGTTAATTTGAATAAAATTACTGAAATTCTATTGCTATTCAGAAGGCGAAAAATGAGCTTATTAAATTACGCACTATTCACAATAATCCAGTTTTAGGTTACTTTTTTTTTAAATGTATTTCTGTTCTTATTGTGCCAATAAATACTTTACTTTACTTTATATGCAGTTACTCTGCCCACCCCTGCATAATACCATCGATATTACCATAGCTGGCGGTCCAATCGGCAAAAGAGGCCGATTGCCGATAAGCCTAACCTGGAAAACGGTCTACATCGCTTTATCGTTCACCTAGATCGCGCTGTTCTATGTGCCAGCGAAATATGTTCTGCCCCCGTACCATGAACTCATAAAGCATGACATTATGCTATGCATATATATTGTGTAAGCGAGATGCCGCGCGCCGCTACGTGCATTCTAGTGCGGCGTCTTGCCTCCACAATGAAAAATGTCCTGCTATAGGAGTTCATGGTACGGGGCAGAAAGAACTTTCTTCTTCTTATCGTATGGTTGATGAACAACCTGGCGACAGAGTTTAAACCGCCTAGCTGTAGGCCTGTGACATGGCTTTACACACCGTAGAAAAATCTCTCAGGTGTGCCGGTTTATTCTCGTTGTTTTCCTTCACCGTTTTAAGAAATTCATGACTAATTTATAATGCGCACATGAATTCGAAAAGACGTTGATGCGTGCCGGGGTTTGAACTTGCGACCTTTGACTTGGCAGTCCAACGGTCAAATCACTCGGCTATCACTGATTATTATGGTGTACAATATAGTCTAAAACGACGCAAGTAGTGTCGGGGGTGATTACTCGCATCGATTTCGTAGTGTCTGATGGTCAAGATTCAAATATAGGTAAATGTCACTCAGAGGTTTGGGATAATTTATCTATTTTACGCAAAGACCATAGTGGATTGCGCAAAGTTTGAAAGAACTATAATATTATAAGTATCAAAATTAGATAGTTACTAGCTCTTCTGCGCACGTCCACGCCGAACGGTATCATCGTGTGGACGGAGTACTCCGAGGAACAGCTGCCACCTGGATGAGGAGAGGATGATCAGGATTAGGACGACGGGAGGAGGCATGAAGTGGGATGAGATTGGGATGTGAGATGAAGGTAGGTTAGTAGGAGGCAATGCCGGTGGTGAATGCGAACGGTACCTATTATAGTCCCCTCCGACTTTAGGTAGGGGAGGAATAGCGCGGATTAAAATTTCATTCCGGCAAGCTTGACGACGTAGGTACGTATTATCTATCTACATACATATTTTTTGGTGACACAGTGTACATATTATATCATGTGTGTCAATGTATGTCATCAAAAAACTAAAAAAAGTTAGGTTAGGTTAGGTTAGGTTAGGTTAGGCACATTTATGATTATACAGTCTTTTTCACACACAGACACAGCTATCACAGACACTACCCCCCCTCCCAGACAGCTGACGTCGTGCATGTGAATGAGGCCCCCCAGACCACTGCGTATCACACTTGTCATCGTCCCTATTGCAATCTTCTAGTGTGTTAAAAATAAAATGTTTACATTCTACAAATAATAAAATGTGAGACACTACACCTCACCCCACGTCCCCTGACAGTTGATATCGTGCAAACTGCAGTGTGGATAAGACCACCCAGACCTTCATCCACTGCGTATCACACTTGTCATCATCCCTATTGCAATCTTCGTTATATAAAGTAAAATAAACAATCACGCACTGATCATCCTCGCGAAGCCGAAGTCACAGAGTTTGACGACGCCCTCGCTGGTGAGCAGGATGTTCTCCGGCTTCACGTCCCGGTGTATACAGTTGTGGCGGTGGCAGTACGCCACTCCCTGCAGTGTCTGCCAGATGATCTGCTTCGAGAGCAGCTCTGGACAGCCCTGGAATGTAGGACCTGGGTTAGTCAGGACGAGAGTTTAAATCTAGCTGTTACATATAAAATAGTTGTCTAAAGACGTCACTCTTAAGACGTAAATACTAAAAGGGAACTTGAAATTCTATGGGTGCGAGCAGCGACACGATAGCTTAGTTGGTTAATGCTGCGCCACGGTACTGCGTAGGTCGCGGGGTGAAGTCCCGCTCGTGTTCAACATTTTTTCAAATTTCCTTTATGAATTTAAATTGTTGTTTAATCTATACAAATATTATAAAGAGGTAAAAGTTGTTTGTTTGTATGTTAGAGGTTATCTTCGAAATTATCGATCCGATTTCAAATATCCTTTCACCAGTATTTAGAATTGGCCTTCAAGGTGGGAATAGGCTATTATTATACTTAGATATTCTAGTCAGACCCGGGCAGATTCAGTCATTGATAAAATTATACCTGTCCCTGTCCTTTGCATGTCAACTAAAAGAGACGTAATTGATTTAAGAGTTGTTTAATTTGTAAGTATCCCGTGGGATGCCAGGCCAGAAAAGCACCTCGCCATTTCGTCCCGTAGGGTGTCGTGAGAGCTGACAAGGGAAAATCCACAAGGTTCAGGCAGCAGCTTCGCAAGCCGCCAGCCAAGCGTGAGGATAATGCCCCCCCCCCCCCATTTCTAAGTGAGAGGCCTTTGTTCAACAGTGTTCCTTAATGAAGATGATGAAGTTGAAAGACGGTTTCAATATCATAATCATGCACTACGGTACGAGTATTTACTATCTATGCAGATGATGTCATTTATCGACTCATTTATCGACTGTTATGTTATCATTTATCGACTGTTACACAACTACACTATTACCAGACATTTACCCTTTGAATGCGACGATCATCAGTAATTGAAATAATAGTTTTTCTAATAGTTTTGCGTGGCAATCAATGGGTATTAAAATTTTTTTTAAGTAAAATGTCGCTACGCTAGCAGTTTCTCCTGTATCGTGGGTGCGTTTCACAAACATGTAATATCACATACACAAACACCCAGACTCGGAACAAATATCTGTGGATCGCACAAATTTATGTCCCATATGTGAATCGAACGCAATCCTTATCGCAGTAGTGCAATCGCTTAGCCACTGCGCCAATCGGGTTGGAATATTGATTTGAGAGTTCGTCGTATACTGTCAGTTAGACATATGTTTTCTAACGTGCGAGTTTCACATAGCAGCGACATTTTTCTGCGACACTTATGCAATAGGTGATAATTGTACATGTTTCTCATAGCTAAGAATAACTAGAATCCATTAAGTGCATGGCAATATGGCGCTTTTCAAGGATACTGACTATTACTTTGTGTGTGGTGCTTCTCCCTGCGGCGTGGATTTTATTACAAGCTTACTTAAGCCCGGTACTTCATCCCCGTGGATTTCGTAAAACCTGTACGTAGCATCAATAAGCAGATTTACCTATTTGAATCTGATTTTGTTAACAATCACACAGGTTTTTCTTATTTCCCGTGGAAGTCTTAAATATTCTCCTGTCAAAATTGGTTCAGGTCTGTGTTATAAAGTTTATTTTTCTCTGGTTCAAGCTATCACTGCCTTCATGATATTTCACACAGTAGAATTCAGTGGTTTGTCTGGAGCTAACAGCGAGACAGACAGCTACTTTCGCAAATAATATATACCTAACTGGTGATCGTCCCTGTGCAGTGGCCGAAATTCGACTGCATTTACAAATAAATAATAGCATTCTACACTTCTCATTATACATATATATAGACTTTAACAATGTCAAATATCTTATCCCCCCCCCATCCAACATCCCTGCTTCAATATACCTATACCTAAAAAGGGATCAACGTTTTCGGTTTTCGAAGAATACTAATTTACCACCAATGCGCTTTGTTTTTGTGCAAGACCCTAAAATCCTACTTATTCTTCAAAATATATAATAAAAATAATACTAGTTGTTATATATGGGGAACACAACAATAAAGACCCGTTGCTATTGGCGCACTGAAGTGCATTTATTGCATTCACATAGATTACTCAAGGTAGATCATAGACAAGCGGTGGCGGGTTAGGGTTCAATAGGTCAAGCCGTGTCCTAAGTTTTCGACCGTAGACAAGCTCAGCAGGCGGACAACCTGTAGTTGTATGAATTGAATTTCGATAGTCAAACAAGTATTTTAACAATTTGTTGTATGAATCTTGTGCCCCGCGGCTGCTAAGTAAACTACTTTTAATTCCCTTTTTTACAACTTTAACATAGCTTTCCGCCTGCCCATTGCTTGCCGGATGATAAGCCGGTGACGTCACATGTGAAATTCCGTTTAACTTTAAAAAAATATTAAATTCTCGAGACGTGAACGATGTACCATTGTCACTAACTAAGGTATGAGGCAATCCGAATCTTGAAAAAAAATCTATCATTTTAGTAATTGTCGCAGTAGAAGACGTTAAGTTTTTCATGTCGTATACCTCAACCCACTTTGAATATGCATCTACTACAACTAAATACATGTGATTATCGATCGGCCCTAAAAAATCCACGTGTATCCTGTAAAAAGGCTGTGGTGGATGTTCCCACGGCGCAAGCGGCGCGCGCGATGGTGTAGGTCGCAGTTGCATACAAACGTTGCATGAGCCGATCATGCGCTCAATCGCCGCGTCGACTCCAGGAAACCAGAATCTCGCACGTGCTTCTGCCTTAGTTTTAACGATACCTAAATGTGACTGGTGTAATTCAGACATAACACTCTTTTGTAAAACTTCTGGGATGACTATTTTATGGCCCCTCATGAGACAGCCATTTTCATAAGACAGTTGTAACCTGCACGAATGATATGGTTTTATTTTTTCATCTGTTACCTTTTTAGGCCAACCTTTCATTAAAAATTTAATAACCTGACCTATTGTTACATCAGACCTTGTATGTTCGCGTAATTCTTTTAATGTAACAGGTAAACATCCCTCAATAACAAAGTTGATATATGAGGCACGGTCTAAAACCGCGGCAGTAGGGTCCGCATCCTCCGCGACTTGCGCACCCCCGCAATCAGGCAGGCTAGCGCGAGATAAAAAGTCTGCGCTATTGTTTACGCTGCGTATATACTCTATATTATAATTATAGCCGCTTAAAAACATCGCATATCTCTGGAGTCTGTTAGCCGATACCTCTGGAATACCGCGATAGGGACCAAAGATTGATAACAACGGCTTATGATCGGTGCGCATCGTAAACGGTACCGCCCTACCGTATAGGTATTGATGGTAGCGCCTTACCCCGAAAACTATGGCCGTTGCTTCTTTTTGGATCTGCGAGTATCTTTTCCCAGCAGTATTTAAAGTACGCGACGCAAATGACAGCGGCCGCTCGCATCCTCCCGGTTCTATTTGTGATAAAATAGCACCCAATCCACAAGGGGAAGCGTCGACTGTTAAAATTATATGAGCATCTGGGTTGAAATGGGCTAATGTTTGCTCAGAAGCTAAACATTGTTTGATTTTATTAAATGCCTCATCATGTTTACTTGACCAAGCCCATTTAGTTCCTTTTTTTAATAACTCATATAATGGGCTTAAGATAGTAGATGCAGCTGGTACAAAAGTTCTATAATAATTAACTAACCCTAAAAACGACTGCAATTTATTTACATCGGTCGGTAGAGGCGCGTCAACTATTGCCTTAACCTTTTGCGGTGATTTTTTTAAACCATTTTTGTTAATAACGTAACCTAAATAATTCACTTCATCTTTAAAAAATTCACACTTGTCATTTTGTAAGGTTAGGCCTGCGTCCTGTAATCTCTCTAACACTGCATTAAGTCTCTCTAAATGTTCTTTCTGATCTTTACCGGTAACTAGCACGTCATCAAGCAGACACAGCGTGCCCGGTAGGCCGGCCAGCACGTTCTCCATTGCGCGCTGGAACACGGCCGGCGCGCTCGACAACCCAAACACCATACGCGTATATTTAAAAAGACCGCGATGTGTATTGATGCATGTTATGTTTTGTGACGCGTCATCTAATACGAATTGATTATAAGCATTCGACAGATCTAATTAGCTAAATTGTTGACCGCCGCATAATTTCGCAAACAATTCAGTAACAGTAGGTAAAGGGTATTGTTCAATTAACAGCTGTTTATTTACACCAGTAGAATAATCCGCGCAAATTCTGATAGAACCATTTCGTTTTAAAACCGGCACGATCGGGGACGCATACTGCGAGTGCTCGACAGGTTTTAAAACCCCTAATGATATTAATCTATCTATTTCAGCATCGACTTTGTGACGTAGAGCAAAAGCAATAGGGCGAGCTCTAATAAAAACTGGTTTTACGTTATCTTTTAATTGTAAACTAACTTTGTACTTATTAAACAATCCTAAATCACCTGAAAACACCGCTGAATAACGAGACTGTAATAGTTGAATTATGTTGTTCATATTCATTTGTTTACAGTAACGGACAGGTAACAATTCTAACTTAAATAGTGATATAAAGTCACGGCCTAAAATCGGCGGTCCGCCGTCTCGCACGATGTAAACACAGAGCGAGTGCGTTGTTCCCGCGTAATTTACAGGCAATTTGACTACTCCGAGACATATGATATTATCGCCATTATATGACATCAAATGTTTTTTTGTTAATGACAATGGTACATCGCTAAAGTATTTTTTATAAGTCACGTCAGAAATAGCGGTAACGGCCGAGCCACTATCTATTTCGAATTTTAGTTTAATTCCCGCCAACGTTACAATTTCTGTCATTGGCTCACCACACTTAGAACGGATATTAAAGCACTTACCATCGTCATCACCCTCGTCCACAACACTCGACCCTATGTAATTTACATTTTTACACATTTTACTCAAATGACCGGTAACTTTACACTTTTTACACTTATATTTCTTAAACCGACATTGTGACGAATTATGGTTACGATAACCACACACTTGACACTGCACTTTTTCGTTAACATTAGCACTTAATGCACTTGTACACGCTGAGTCCGTTCGAATTTTGAATATTTGGTCCCGCTCCCGTGGCGTCACCGTCGGCGTCGGCATCAACTGCGCAGTCGCGGAATTCGCGGCTGCCGCGCCGATTCGCGCGCTTTTTACGCTCTCGGCCAATTTTACCGCCTTAATTAGAGTGAGATCCTTTATGTCTTGAGCGAAAAGCTTATCCTTTTCTGGCCCAGACACCATACCCATGACGAAACGGTCTCGCAGAGCCTCCTCAATGTTACTGAATTGGCAATGTGCCGTTAACCCGCGCAATCTTGCCGCCCATTCTCCGTACGTTTCTGTCAGCTGCTGTACAGCCGCGTAAAAGTTATAACGGTCGGAGAACCCACAGCGCTTCGGTGTGAAATGCTGGTCTAGCAGCGTCAAAATATCTTCGTAGGGAACTTCTTGCAACGCTTTTGGTAACGCGAGGTCAGCCGCTAGTTTGTAGGTCCCGTTGCTGAGTGCGCTCAACAGGATAGCTCGCCTTTTAATTCCAGTGGAATCACTTTTGTGGTCGATATCGTTCGCGATGAACCACTGAGATATCCTACTTTTATAAGAGTCCCAGGTCTGGTCGTTATGGTCGAACACTGATAAAAAACCAAATAATGGACCAGACATCTTGATTTATTAGATATAGATATTATATATATATAACCATATTAGATATAGATATTTTCAATTGGAGGGAAAACTCGTCGCCACTGTTATATATGGGGAACACAACAATAAAGACCCGTTGCTATTGGCGCACTGAAGTGCATTTATTGCATTCACATAGATTACTCAAGGTAGATCATAGACAGAATAGATAGAAGATATAGACTTTGACATTAGGCTGTATGTTGCATACTTATGCCATACCTAACACTAGTGAAAGGCGATATTTAAATATACAATAATAAAGGATATAAGAAAGGTCAATAGAGGTCAAGTTAGCGCTAATTATGTACTATCACCTCCAACGAGAGGAAATCGAGCCGGTTATTACAAAATCCTTCGACACCGACGTTGTCTGAAGGCCGGACATAATATTTATTATAAAATTCGCAATTTATTGCAAAAATAAAGAATGCGTAGAAATGTGGTAAAGGCTAATCAATATTATTTTAATTGGACTCTACTTTCAAACTTAGTAAAGCTTTATTTAATGCGAATTTTTTAGTTTGATCAGAACGGCCGCAGGCTAATAACACACCGTAACACACACAACACCAACTATTTAACATCACGCCTGTATTCCCTGAAGGGGAAGGGAAGGGGGTGGATGTACTACTATCGGTACACCTCTGCCTATCCCTCCGGGTAATACAGACGTGAGTCGTGATGTTATGTTGTGTTTTCAGTTTTGTGGTGTTGCCAGTGAACAGAAATCACATTCGTGGTTAATTTTTTATTTTATTATTATTAATTTTTTGTTTTACTTTCTGTGTTATTTTATTGTGTGTGTGCCTCATATGGCAAAATAAACTACTTTTCTTTCTTTCTTACTTAAGTTACAATTTAAATTTTAACCCGTTGCATGCAAGGAGCTAAAGAATGCACGAATGAACGAACCTTCATTACAGAAAGGTGAAAAAGGTAACAGTGTCATTATTTAGATTGTTGTCTGTTATTTATTTTTATTTTTCTAAGTTCAGTTACCTGGCTAGCTTAGTTATTACCGTCGTCCACGATAGGTATCCTCTGTAAAGTATTAAAAAAAGCACTGATAGCCGAGTGGTATGACCGGTGGACTGCTGAAGTCAAAGGTCGGAAGTTCAAACCCCGGAACGCACCAATGTCTTTTCGAATTCATGTGCGTATTATAAATTAGTTATCAGTTGCTAAAAACGGTGAAGAAAAACATCGTGAGGAAACCGGCACACCTGAGAGATTTTTCAACGGTGTGTAAAGCCATGTCAGAGGCCTACAGGCGGTTTAAACTCTGACACCAGTTTTTCATCAACCATACGATAAGAAGAAGAAGTAGAAGAAGACTGTAAAGTATTAGTACAATGCACTAAAAATATTCCGTTTTAAACCAGATTACAACGTCCTACAATCATGAGGCTATTTTGGTTAGAATAGCTCTAAATTTTGACTGGCCTGTTGGTCTAGTGGTTAGTGGCCCTGACTGCTAAACCGGTGGTCGTGGGTTCGATTCCCACCCAGGACAAATCTTTGTGCGATGAGTATAATCATTTGTTCTGTGCCTGGGTGTTTTTTATCTATATTATGTTGTATGTATTTAGAAATATATTAATAAGTATGTTTATCAGTTGTCTGGTTACCATAATACAGGGTCTGCCTAGTTTGGGATCAGATGACCGTGTGTGAGTTGTCCCAAGATGTTAAAATAAAAAAAATAGATATTATTATTAAGAATAGCCTTCTTATTTAGTTAAACCACGAACATTACACACTTTAAAGGCTCTTAAATTACCTGTCAGACAAACATCAATTAATGAAAAAGCAATCTGACGTAACATCTCGCCTGTATGCCTCAAAGGAGTAGGCAGACGTGAGTACCTAGTAGGTACATCCACATTTCGCCAGTTATGTTACAGGTCCTAATCTCCCAATATAATAGGGGACGAGCCTATTGCCATTAACCGGGCATAAATCCAGACTCTGTGCTGCTATTTAGAATAACTTAATGGCAAACACTTTGCCCGATTCGGATTTCGAATCCGGAACCCCATGCTCAGCAGTCGTTCTTATCAACCACTAGACCAACGAGGCAGTCAACTAATGTTATTCTATGAAAGCAGTACCTACTTTAAAACTGTAAATCAATGCTTATTTAACGAGTGCAACTCACGTAACAGTTAAATAATTCGTTACTTGCCGAATACAATGACAGCGTAACAATAACAAACAAATAAAACAACAACAATGAAGATATTACATTAACTATCTCTCAAATAACTGGCACACAGTGTAGTCACAGACTATTAAAATGCCAGCCAGCTAATACCACTTACTATCGCAATGATATTTCAAAAAGTACAGATATGTTACTAGTGTTCTCATTATGAAGACTCGAAAAGGGGACAATTGTAGTCTTGGATAGTACAATTGTTGTCCGATTTGACATAAGGATAGTGCAGTTCGGACTCAAAGTTCGGAACACTTTTCTCGTTCATTTTGTTAGAGTATGACGTATCTATACTTTTTGGCAAATCATTGTACTATCGCCAAAATAAGCCTTCGCTGTGACGTCACAGACCGCGTGCGTAGCCAGTGCATGTCACACTGCCTGGCCCGCTCACCTCGCGTGACTCTTGTACAAACAACTTGACATTCCCTGTATTTTTATGTAGATTTCAACCGGCGCTTTTTCAGCTGGTTCAACACGTCGGCCAAAATGCGTTGCAAATTTACCGGTATGAAGCAAAAGTAACCTCGGACGCTATACTTATAGCTGAAGAGAGCCTTGGTGACTAACTAATAACTATAGGTACTACATTTTCATTTTTTTTATAGCTTCAAACATATACTTTTTCACCTAATTTTTTAATTCTAATACGAACAGGCAATGGCGTTCGAGAGGAGAGGCCTAGGTCCAGCAGTGGACTGAGATAGGCTGATGATGATAATGATGATGATGATGAATGGTGTTCATTTTTATTGGACAGTTTTTTTTCGCGACCCTTTTACCATTTATAGAATTCATATATAATTCTTTGCCAATAAATTATGACTCTTATCTCATCGACGAAAAAAATTGTCTTCTTATTCGATCCCCCACTGGTATGGACGGTATTTTTATTTATTTCGATCATCTTGTGATGAAAAGTGATTATAACGAACTTGGAACCTAATAAAGAAACACGCTTGTACGATAGGACTACATACAGAAAGCAAAGTTAATAGAAATACGTAAAGATAGTTCAAAGGACATCATAAGTAAGGTTAACTTTTGAATAGGTAATAACGCAGTAAAGATTTTCACGTGCTAAGAGCTTGCTTTGCAGGACATTTCCCATTGTGGAAGCGAGACGCTGCACTACATTTTACGTAGCGGTGTCTCGCTTCCTCAACGGAACATATTCTGTCATGCAAGCTCATAAAAAACCCCGCAGGTGGATAAACTCGCAGGCTATCAATCATCTCGTTTAACCTGCAGTTTAGTTAAATGCGTCAGACGAGTCTAACCGTGCGTGGAGTTTTATGAAAGGCATGTAAAGTCGCTCGTTTGTCAAAACCCAATAACCCTTCAGTGCTACGTTTAAAGATAAAAATACATCAGTGGGCTCACGAACAATAGGATCGAAAAACGATTTACGTAAATAGAATCACGATTGAGGGTTTCATTTATTTCTATTTTTGGAGAGTTTTATGCTCTCGGTTTACCGTAGTTACCTACCACTACTACTAAAACCTATGTAATCCTAACAAAAATATAAGTTATGGAATTAAAAAACAGCCCCTTACCATGACAGGACAGTTTACGTTGTGGAAGCGAAACGCCGCATTACATTGCACGTAGCGGTGTCTCGCTTCCACATCTTAAACTGTTCTGCTTTAAGAGTTCATGGTAAAGGTCCTGTAAAATGTTCTACTTAAAGAATTTCGTGTCGTGCCTTGGGTTGCTTCACGTATGAGGACTTTGCCCTATAGCATGTAATTTACTAGCTGATATTATCTTATTAATATAATAGTGTAAATTAAATTCGACAAATAAGTAACATTGTGTAAAAAAGTACATGACACGAACGACCAAAATCATAAGAAATGCGTAAAAGACAAAACGTCAGTAGGTACCCAGTTCTTTTTTTAAACCGAAGCTAACGAGTTATGTAAGCAAAGTACCAGTATACCAGAGCCTCAATTACCAGCTATAAAAAGCAAACAAAATCAAGGCCGCCATTTTGGATTTTAAACGTCATTATACCTCAGTCTACGACTGAAGGGTACAGTTTACAGTCCCAAAGACCTATAGGTTTACTTATTACTTAACACACGTTTTTCGTTATTATGTCGGTACCACAAGATATAAAAGAACAAAACATCAACAATATCAAATCTTTATGCAATGCCTAAAATTCCTTAGAAAGTCCGCAAGTCCGTAAATCACCTGCACAACAAATGCCTTCAGCTCTCTTACCATGAACTCTTACAGCAGGACAGTTTACGTTGTGAAAGCGAGACGCCGCATTACACTGCACGTAGTGGTGTCTCGCTTCCATTTCCTAAACTGTCCTGTTTTAAGAGTTCATGGTAAGGGGGCTAGCTTCTTGGTAAAGCCTGCCTAAAGGCCTGCCCAGCCTACGTAAAGTAATTATTATTAGACGTTTAAGTCCAAAACTATGATTTGATGATCAACGATGCTAAATTCGCTTATTTTCTACTTTGCAGCCAGGAATCTAAAATAGTACCAACTCAACAGCAATACTTTTTTCCTCGTTACCATTGATAATTTGTTAATGGCGTTCAACAAACACCCACTACACGTCTACCCCTTCTTTTTATGGTAAGGTTGGAATTTCTGACCCATTTCTAATAGGACCCTTCCAACGATACGATAAATAGCCATAACAACGGCGAGAAATAGAAACTTTGTTATCACGCAATATGAAATTACATGTTATTATAATAAGTATTGCCGAGAAAGGTAAAAAGTAAACAAAGTTCTGGAGTTTATCAAGTTTCTGTGCCGTTCGTTGGGTTCTCAAGACCATTGGATTTTTTCTGACACTAGCTGCGCCCCGCGGTGTCTTCAGCTACATTTTTTCGGGATAAAAAGCCTATGTAGCACATAGGCTTCATCCAGGGTGTCAGCTGCCTCCATACGAATATTGATCAAAATTGGTCCCGCCGTTTGAGTGTGAAGAATTAACAAACATACAAACACACTCACAAACTTTCAGCTTTATATTATTAGTGTGATGTGGTTTGAGAGTAGTGTGTCAATAATCTTATGATAATATATAGTTAATTAATTGATCGATCCTCATCTATCTTTTTGACAAGAGCTTTACAATGAAGTCAAAAGATCAGCCAGTTACCGTTAGCAGGTTTAGTTTTAGTGGTGTCCAGGATGTACCAAAATGATCAATAAGTCTATGGGACTGAGTAAAACCAGATATGGATAACACTCAAAAAAGGTTAAACAGTAAAATGTATAAACCTATAAATAGTTACTTAACTTGGTTAAAGACGAAGGCGGCTTTAAGGTCTGTTAAATAAAGTGACTCACGGCAGGGTATTTCTCCAGCTCATGAAGCACTGTGTGGTCGCAGTACTCAAAGACGAGGTGAAGTTTGCGCTTGCGCCGAAATACCTCGATCAGATTCACTAGGTTCGGGTGCTTCAAGTTCTGTGGAGAGAAAAGTACATACATTACTAATTTATATTATCAGTCGTAATATCTATTAATGGTGCAGCCCCTTACCCCCCTTACCATGAGCTCTTAAAGCAAGACAGTTTACGATGAGGAAGCGAGACGCCGCATTACACTGCTCGTAGCGGCGTCTCGCTTCCTCATCGTAAACTGTCTTGCTTTAAGAGCTCATGGTAAGGGGGCATACGCAAAAATAATGGCAATAGACTCGCCTTCATGAGACTAATACATTTAAGGACCTGTTGAGAGGCATTTGTTTGAGGCTCAGATCCTGATTGCTGGAATTAATGTCAACTAAAATGTAAGTATGGACCCAATTACCTAATGGCAACAGACTCATGTCATGTGGGACTTCTGATGAGTGCCACAATGTGCATATATAGATATATTAGTGTCCGACCAAACTTTCGGCTTCGGCCTACTTTCGGCAACAAAACTGGTTTCGGCTTAGTTTCGGTTTCGGCTGCCGTCCAGCCGAAACTAACGCCGAAACCGAAACCGAATTCCCGATGTACCGCAGCCTGTACTTGCATAGATATAACCGTAACAGCCTATTTATTTACGTCTTGAATCATACCCTTGAAATTCTTTACCCTTCGCACTATTTACGTAAATACAGTTAAAGAGCACGCGTATATTTAGCCCGGAAGGGTAACTTATTTTAGCTAGTGACTCACCTAATCGTTTTGAACTCCATAATTAGGAACGCCATAAATCAGAAATTGTATTCCTCAATGTGGAAGACGGAGTGTACACTGTACAGTAAGCACATTTCGGCAGTTATGTTATTGGTCCCAATGTACTTAATAGGGGTGAGCCTATTGCCTTCAATCGGGTACAAATCCAGAATTTCTACTGCTACTGGGAATTGTCTAATGGAAAAACTCAATAACACTGTCCGACCCGGGATTCGAGCCTAGGAGCTTCAGCTCGGCAGTAGCGATTGTCGACCACTAGAGTCCAATAAGGCAGAAAACCAATGTAACCAATTTAGCTTGGAGGTATACCACAATTTCAAAACGCGCATATCATTTAATTAGATACGCTATAAATTAATGGCTAAGACATTTCTATTGATTAACTCAATGATATATTTTTCTAAGAACCAGTAAGTATGAAAGCATTGAGTTCCCATGTTCATTACGATGCACAAATCAATACTGCCACAACGGTCTTTATTAGCTCGCGGAGTCGCGACCTTGGCAGACTTGCAAACGACAGTATAAAGGTTACGTCAAGTGAACGAAGATGGAGGGAAATGTCATATGCATCCAATACATGATACACTTAAGTACAGAAGGTATACAAAAAGTCTAGAAAGTCAATTTTCTAATAGGGGAAGTCGGGAAAATATAACAGAAGTAAATTCTAACTTTTGAATAGAAAGCCGGTTTGTGTTATTTGGATTCTTTGGCTACATTTAGAAGTGATTTCCGCAGACTAGATACGAATTACGATGCTACTAAAAGTACATATCTTATCAACTTCTAACTTCTAATCAAAGAACAAATAATTGAAGGTACCGGAAGACGGGGTGTATCGAAATCAAGGGTGAAGAGAAAGAAAACTTTGGAAGTGATTTCATAGTAAAAAGATTGCTACCAGGATCCTATGCTTTAAATTGTAATGACTATCAACAACTATACTATACTAACTAATAATCTAGAGAATTTTTTGACAGCTAAGCAACTTTAATGATTTAATATTCAAACCAGTCAAAAGTTTTGTTTCTGTATGCACACACAGAAGTGTCAGGAGCATTGGCGTGAATTCCTGGTAATTCAGGTACCTATATTATAACAGTTTCATAAACATTATATTTACCTTAAGCATCCGTATCTCCCTCAAGGCGATCTTCCGTATGAGTGGGTCGTCTTCATTCTCCACGAACTTCTTGACGGCGACAATCTCGCCGGTGTCGCGGTTGCGGCACTTGTACACGAGCCCGTACGAGCCCTCGCCCAGCTTGGCGAGCTTCTCATAACGCTCCATCGCGCGACTGCTCGCGCGTGATCTGGAACAAAAAAACATCTTTTAGCAAAGTCCAGAAGACATTAAAGAAGACGCCATGAGTGAGGTTAAGCATTTGTTCGGTGCCTAAGCACCGTGATCAACCTACTGCATGGCTAAAAGTTTTACTATGATATGAGCTAAAAGAAGTAGAGTCATGTTAGTATTGCACCTCTGGCCTGGTGTGTACCTGGTGCCCTCGCTATTGTGGCGTTAGTATACCTACTACGCAAGCCTTTCAAGATGAACTTGTAGCAATTAACATGTTAAGATGTAGTAATTAGATCTAACGGCACCCACCCCTCGTGCACAGAAGAAAACACTAATGATTAAGCGCAAGCGCAACCCTGGACGAATGATGTCTAGGACAATTGCCTATATTAGTAAGCGCAGAGATCAACGCTTGTTCTTTCTCTGTTAGAGACGAAGCCCTTGCTTTACAGTGGGACAGAAATACAGACTAGTTATAGTACGGCTGACGTATCTTGGCGGTCCTGAAGTTTGCTGATTAGCTGCGCAATAGATGTTTTAGAAACGAAATTGTCTACTGCGCTGCTTATTGGCTATCTTCAGGACCGCCAAGATACGTCGGCCGTACAATACTACTGTACAATATTACCTAAAAGCGATCACCTCCGGCGACATGATAGCCCTATTGATATCCTGCTTCATCTTCTGTCACTGTAATTTAAATCCTTATATACGAAAAGTATGTGCGATGAATTTTAGCCTTCCAACATAATTTGTAGAAAGCAGGTAATATTAGTTTTGTAAACTTATCTTTAACTTAACATAACCTAGACGTTCAGAGGCTTCATGGGAACGTTGTTATTTTGACATAAAACTGTTTGTTTGTCTCGTTTGTTGAGTTTATTCTATGTGTTATCTGTTTCATAGAAGTTGTTTGAGTAGAATCTTCTTTATAAAATTATTTTAAATAATTTTTATGTTGCAAAAGTTTAAACGTGTAACCGGTGGATGGAAATGGCAAGTTGTCGTTTTAAGGAGGAGGCCTTTGTTCAACAGTGGACGTCTTCCGGCTGATGATTGATGATGATGATACGTTTATATAGGAAGGATCATGAATGTTTGCGACCATCTGATTACAATTAACTTCTTCAAAACAATGACGGCGAGCATCCTCAACGGAGACGAGCCAATTACCCTGGAGATATGGCGCACAAGTGAAAACGTAACCACAGGAAGGAGAAACCTACAAGGCCTATTCCACTCTGTCCATTTACGGTCCGATGGAACACTGCAGGATCAACCGCATTACGTGCTTACCGAGAAACGGAAGGATCTGTATGTTTAGAGAACGGTCACCTTCATGATTTACTGCAGTAAACGAGCTCCAAAAGACCTCAGCTAAGAGCATTTTGTTCATACTGTTGAACGAAGGTTGAAAAGCCTAAGGGCGGGTTGCTTCAAACAGTCTAATAACGTTACTTACGTACGTAAAAATATAACGACTGGATGCATAAAGCAGCAGACCGGGCTTCGTGGCGTACATTGGGAGAGGCCTATGTCCAGAAAATGTACAACGTGCTTAAAATATGAAGCGTTGTTTCATGGCACTAATAACCCAGTTATCAATGTTATAAGGGCTGCAAATTGGTATCGCCATTTTTAACATTTACGTGTGCGTCAAGTGAAGCTGAAGCAACCCAGCCTAAGTTAACGCAGTTTACCAGTAATTAATAAAGCAATATTAACAAATTGCGCGTGGAGACAAATCGATTAGACATCATCAATTAAACACGTTTAATTACTTTAATTACGTAACAACACATAGTAATTAATTGTGTAATTTCCTTATTATCTTATCGTGGTATCTTCATTTATTATTATAATGAATAAGGTGTACTTAACTGACAAGTCTATCTCGTACATTCACCATTATAAATATTATTCGTTAATTCTAGCGTTTGCCATTTTTCTAAGAGAACCGGCCATATTGGTGGGTAGGGGAAGGCAGTGGTGCACAAATAGTAAACCCCTATTTCGCCAGTTACGTTATAAGTTCCAATGTCATAGGGGGCGAGCCTATTGCCATCAACCAGACGCAAATTTAAACTCCTTGACGCTTCTAAGCATTAGCTAATTTATAATCCCAGTTGCACTTTGCCCGACCCAGGATTCGGAACCAGGATTTCATGTTCAGCTATTACGCTTAGCGACCACTAGACCAACGAGGCAGTAAATTGAAGAATTTATTAATTATAAATCTGGAGTAAATGAGCAAAGAAGGACCAGTTTATGCTAGTGGTTCTTCTTCTTATCGTATGGTTGATGAACAACCTGGTGTAAGAGTTTAGACCGCCTGTAGGCCTCTAACATGGCTTTACACACCGTTGAAAAATCTCTCAGGCGTTCCGGTTTCCTTACGATGTTTTCCTTCGCCAGGCTTTGAACATGCGACCAGTGTAATAGTGGTTATGAAACCAATAGTTAACCAGGAACCTACGTAGTTGCTTTGCTAACTAAATCCCTTGACATTATGTGACAAAGGCCTCCATTGTCTAAGTTAGGGTTGTTTTCAAGTTCAAGTTCCTGATAATTTCACAAACTAGGGTAAACATTTAACTATGTCGGCCCCTTATTTCGTGTCGGCTCCAAAATTATATCGCCAGATACTTATGGCACTCGTAAAATGGTTTGCTACAAGGTTCAGATACAACTGCGTGATCTCACTTTATACATAAAAGATGTCTTTCCCATAGTAACTTTACTTACTAATATTCTTTTTAATTTGTATGAGTAACAATTAGTTTTAGTTTCTGTAATATGGTCTGCTCTTTGCGGTTTTTTGAAACAAATGCCGCAGCGTCATGTTCTCATATTTTATAAATATTTACAGCAAGTGATGCAGTATGCACCTATGCAGTGTGTGACCTCAATTGGTTAGACCATTAGCTTTTTATTGCGACGTTTCAAAGCTAGCATTCTGCACTCTGTCTTTTAAGCTTTATTTTCCCTTGTGTACCCTTAGTTTTAGTGTGTCTATCTTTTTGCTAGTGCATTACTTTGATCCATAATTAAATTATTACCTGTATTGTTTAATTGGAGAATAATTGATGCCTAACATAATTAGTATAAATATACCGTTCCTAGTCAGATCAAATCAGCAATAATAGGTACATATCGCTGTTATTACCAATACATAGGTATACCAGCTAATTAGAGTAGTAAATACCTATAACTAAGTAAGTACCTAACTAATTAATTAAACCTGTATTTAGCAATTAACCTTTAATTACATTCTACGTAAAAAGCGTGACGATTTTTATCAGAGATAAGATTGTAAGTAGAAATTTCATAATTCGCTAGTAATATCAACGACGTGATAAGGATTATTTGCTCAATTCTGTCAGTGTTTCACAATATTACCCAAAAAGCTAGGTATTAACACACGAATAATCAATTTGATACATTATTCTAGGTTTAAAATTCAAATCACTAAATAAGTCGACGATTAATTGTTGAAATGTCTCATTTAAGTAGTTTTATTTGCGATTTTCTATTTTTATATAAGAAAATCCGCCTTTTTCGTTAAACAAACCAGATTTTAGCACTTTAGACACAAGTAAATTATCTAGGAACGTTTCAGATCACAATGTTATTTACCTTCTCGGTAGCAGCGGCAGGTTGTTACCAAATAACCACAACCGTTTATCACCGAACCATTTCTCCATACAGGAAGCCACGTTGTTCAACAGCTTGATTCGCGAACAGTCCCACACAATAAAATCCTTCATTCGCGTATCCGAACGTTGTTACGCGAGCATTTCCCGCCGAAATTTATGTCAAAATTCGCGCCCGTAATTGACAGTAATGACGAATTACTTTTTAATTTTCGTGTACGAGTTGTCGTTACGATGGCTGGATAGCTTTTAGTTGTGGTTCTGAGTAATATCGATCGGTGTTTTGTTTACAGTTTGTGTCGGCCTGTGTACATGACAACCGCGGTGGTAGGGCGGAATATAGGCCAGAAGTCGACTTTTTTCCTTGTCTTTTGCGGCTGGCGGTGTTTTTGTATAAAAAATTAAGTACTGTACCACCTACGAGTCAACACTCGACGTTAACGAGTGTTAATTTGCTGTTACTAACTTAAAAATTCCCATAATTATACGTCACGTATACGTCAGCTTTAAAACGAGCTATAAAATTATTTAGATTTTGCATCTCAAGTTATTTTTAAGTCTCTCTAGCTAAGTTAGTTTTACGACCCAATTTCTAATTTGTTAGAGGTAACACACCTATCTACTTATATGTACGATCCTTCAATAATATTTCTAAGTTACTGACGTACTTACTTAAGTTAAAAAAAAGCTTCGTAAACTTGTATATTAGCAAGCTGGTTACATAAACGCAAAAAACAAGAACCGAACTGAAACAGTTACAATACTTACATATCTACTTACTTACACAAAGGTTTCCTTTGTAGCATTAAATACTTACGTCTACAAGGATAATAAAGCTCTACACATCAAAAATATCTTTGTGTAGTGAGAAATCTTATGTTGTGTTATTATTTATGATCGTATTAAGTCGGCTCTTTCAAAAATAAAGAATGCCTGCCTCCGAGACTATAGCACGTTCCAAAAGCTTTCATGCATGGTGATCGGGTCCCCATTTCTGTAATCGATGTTAAATACATGTGGGCGGGCCCAACATGCGGGTAACAAGTATTCACGTAAGTAGACATGTAGGTAATATTTTATGGGGTCATAAAATACGAGTATTGCTTGTACTTTAAAGGGTTAAGAGACCTATCGACTGGTTGACGACCTGATCTGACCCGTACACGCATAGGTATACCTATACATATAAAGTCATGCATATAGCCTGGAATAGCAGAGGCCACGGATTTCATCTAATTGTAATCAACGCCAAATTTCATTGAAATCCCAATTGTTCACTCTCAATACACCGTATGTTGGCGTATAACTTGGGTTCGGTGGGTTCGTCCATCTATCCAGTCGATCCGTTATCTGTTCATATGTAATTAACATGTATAACTATCCTATATGATCTATCTACTTGGGCCTTACTCTGCTCGTTTAAAATTCACTGTCGTTTCATCATTCTTTAGTCACAGGGCTTTCATCCAACCTGATGTTGTTTAAACGACGACAATCTTTTACCTCTAAACCTGGCAAACTTGTGACTCTATTAGGATGAATGTCTGGAGGCTGCATCTTGGCTACAGGCTACAAATAATACTTACATTTGTCGTTTGACCCTCCACTTAAAAGCTCAACATTTTGGACCGTACCTATATTGTAACTGGATTGGATTAAATTTAAAAATATCTTTAGCTAGGTACTCAATTATTTGAATATTCTTTTGAATATTCATTACACTTGTACACGCGAGGTTTTTTATTCGATTCAATTCTCGAATGCTGAGTTATAAGTTTACGACTGGCAGTGTAGAAAATAATGTTTCTCATTACATTTTATGACGCTTAATGACCGTTTTGTTTAAATAAAAGCTATTAAAAGAGCTATTTTCGAGGATTATTTTCAACTTTTTATGATAATGTGTTTATATTTTTGGTGCACATGCAACTTTTATTTGTTTTTCGTTCACCTTAAAGGGTGCTTTAATTATTGCGGACCTTTTAGATCGTGATATTGCGACATAAACTCACCTTCGTTTTTTTCTTCTAAGAAGGGGTAGATGTCGGTGAAACATTTATAAATATACCTTCATGTGTAAAATTATTGTATATGTTTTGTATAGACAATTGTTGGCTAACCTAAATAAATAAATAAAAAAAATATTATAATTATGTTTGAACATTAATGTTCGCTTTTACTACTAAATCTAGACTAGTTATTGACTAATTTTTAAGACGAAGGAACATAATATCACTACATAGTATAAAACAAAGTCGCTTTCTCTGTCCCTATGTATCCTTAAATCTTTGAAACTACGCAACGGATTTTGATGCAGGTTTTTTTATAGATAGAGTGATTGAAGAGGAAGGTTTATATGTATATAACATCCATTAAATAGTGGAAAAATATATATAATATATATTTTATACCCGTGCGAAGCCGGAGCGGGCCGCTAGTTTACTATAGAAAAACTTATATTTATGCATTTTTCATACCTATCACTACTTGAGTCAAGTCGTAAGCATGTCATGGATAACCATATAAACCAAGCTTGCAGAGAAGCAAATAGTTAAGAAAAACGACTAAGTTCATAATAAAATATTGATTTTATTAACCGTCTCCCTACTCAATTTTGGTAGCGATTTACCCTACTACAATCTAAGGGTAGGTAAGTACCCGTGGGCCGTGTAGTTGCATAGTCAGGCAATTTACATAACTTAGTGCTTGAAGCTTTCTGAAGTAGGTAGCTTTACCTACAATATTTTGGTTAGATATGTCTCAGACATAAGTAGTCTGATAAGTATTTATAACTTTCAGAAGTAGTAGCAGCACGGAAGTTGGATTTGTGCCCGGTTGATAGCAGTAGGCTCGCCCCCTATTACATTGGGACCTATAACATATCTGGAGAAATGTGGGTTAACTATAATATGTACCTACACTACACCTCTACCTACCCCATCGGGGAATACAGGCGTGATGTTATGTTATTTTATGTTCATGACATTTATTGTCAATCGACACGACAGCAAGCTGACTAGACCGACTTGAATAATGATGGGTTCTGCTCTTATTCCTAGTCTGAAAAACGCAACAGTCTTGATGTGTAAATGACGGTCATACATCCAAATTCTGAACGCAACGGGTGCTGCTTAACCTCTTCGAGCGATTTATCTGCTCGGCAGCTATGTAGCTCGCTCTACATGGTACTAGGTTATACCATTACGTAGTACTTTAAGGACAAGACACCATAAAATACATCGCTAAGAAGTATTTTATCTAGTCAGAAAATAATAAGGCCATGAGACTAATTACTATAACTATAAAATAAAGGAATGGTAATTTAATAGAAACGTAATTATAAATCATTTAATTCCCCCGCGGAACTGCGTCTTCCCCGCATTGATCAGTAGGTTTCGTTCCACCACTTGGAAGAGGGTAAAGGGCTCTATCATCTGTAAGAAGTTTGGAAAGCATAAATCATAATCTCCGTACATTCGTAAAAGCTCATTAAACGGTCTCTTATTTTTATTTTACACAAATACGTACACAACCTACATCTAAAACAGAAATATCCCCAAGACGAAGAAAGGTCAGTGGAGACCTATTACCATTTATTACTTAAGAACGGTCTAGTTGCATGCTAAAAGTCTAGAACGATTCATTATTATTATTTACAATTCATGTATTTAAATGAAGAATTATTTTAATCTCACAGTAAATTTTACAAGACAGTAAATTAAATAATTAATTGAAACTAAATGTTTTTATTATTTATTTTACAAATTTCCTACGGCAATGATAAATGTAGTTTTCACATGCTAAAGATCTTATATCCTACCCTGAAACACGACAAGATACACTCCATTTTCTTTGAGAAGCCAGCTGTTTCTTCTATCTCGTTCTTGCTTGCCGGGCATCGATTGTACAAATTGTCTATCTCTTTCGTTCAGCTTGCGCAGTCTATTCGTTCGTATTCGTTCACGGTACCATCACTGCGACAAGTCAGCGGCTGTGTCGTTCTCGCCGCAGCAGCTGTCATTCATTACTGTCAAAAACTCGCGTACGGCAACACGTATATTGCCTGATTTCTCGATCAATGATCATTGTTATTGTTTGTGAACGGTATAATGTAATGATAATACATCAGTCGTCGCGCCCACTTGCGCCGTCTTTATTTTAATGTTCTTAGCACAAAGATTATTGTGCAACACACCCGGCGCACATTTCGCACTCGTTATGAAATAAGTGAAACAGTACGTACCTTTATGGGTTTTGCAAATTGAATCTTGTAGCAAGGTCGTTACTGTTTAAGATAAAAATCTGGGTTAAATAGTGAACTGATGCGTTCTCCTAGCGGTTCTAGGACATTCATGTGTTATAAAGTTTTGTGACAGTGTGGAGTAGACTGAACAATGGGGTCCACAGGCCTTACCTTGGCAGATTTGCCAAATATTTTCATTATGATCGGTGCTCTTGTAGCGCTGTTTGTAATGTTAGTTATATTACTGAGGTAAGTCACTGATTTAGATAAGAAATAATCTAATGATGTGTTTATTATCATTTTTATCTCAGAGAATGTGCTAGACTGTTTCCTTCATATTGTCAAACTGGATTCCAACGTGTATCTGTTAGTGTATTGGAATTTCAAAGCACATTGAAATGTAATATCAATTTTTGCTCACTGTGTCCGAAATCTTCTTAAACTTACCTTATAAGGACATAATTAATTTACATCCCTTTATTGGCTGTAAAAATAAATTCCCCTGCCATGTTATTGTCCTTCTGTTAGACAGTCTGTGGTAGGTTATCTGTTTACACAAATAAAATAACAAACTTTATTTAGATAGGTACATAAATATCTATAAAATATCTACTTGAGCATCTAAGTGAGCTGAAGAAGAAAGTTTTACACTAAAGGTGCTCTTACACACTTTCTCTTTAATTTATCACATCCGTTGCTTGTCATGTTCAATCATTACAGCATTTGAAAGTTCACTTAGTCATAATCAAAATACCTACCTGGATATTATTTAAGAATGCACAGTGTACTAATATATGAAAAAACAAATTGAATTAATTGTAATAGGTATTTGTTGTTTTTACCTAGTAATGTTCATCTACAAGTTTTTTTTTTTTTTAACTTAAGATGGATACCCTATGAATGTCAGTTACATTTGAAAAGGGTTTAAAGTATTAGGTCTATTTCCTTACATCAATTGCATTTAGCCCTCTCAGTGTAAACTGTATTTGAGCTAAGTAAATCTACTGATAAAATCTGCAATAAAATTAAATATTTAAGTGTCAGATATTTGCTGACTATAAAAAATCCCATTATTAAGTTAGTTTGTTGGCTGCACAGATAAAATAACAGCAGATGGTGTGAAAAACACAAAAACTGGTTTACTGTATTAAATACCTGTGGGCACAATGTTAGGTGTTAAATACAAGCAAAAAAGTACAGTGATGATAACATAATATGACTATGTAACACAACAGAACCACAACCCTTCTTATTCAATTATTACTATTTCAAAAATGTGAATGAGTGTGTGCGTTGCTGTTACTAAATTTAAAAAAAAATGAAATATCCTAATTGAGAAAATCTAAAGTAGTGCCACCCTACCTATGTTTGAAACTATAGTAAATTAGTATTTTTTATTGGCCTTCAGTCTTACAGACTAACTAAGAATGAACTAAAACATCAAAAATGCTGTGAGGTGCTTTCAAAATGTTGACCTATATTCAATAATATATTATGTTTATTTGCCAAACACTGTTGAAATAAATAATTGTGTGAATGCATACCAGACCACATACTATTCAGGTTTAAAATGTTTAACATAAAGACCACATTGAGTCTTGTATTAAAATGAATTAAGCAACTGTTGTTTATTATCAATTGACATTGAAATTGCATTGAGAAATATTATTTATTTCTTACTCCATTCTCCTTGACTGTGGATTTAACAAAATAAATGTCAATTTTCCTAAATGTTTATTTTTATTTTGTTGTTCCATGAATATTGCAATTATTAAACAGTAAATGTATGGATTTACCTGGTGCCGGATGACACGGAATTAATCAAATATTAAAAGATGTCCTTACTCTTTCAAGGGGTATTTCAGAAAGTCTAAAACCTCTAAAAACTTACCAATTTTGATTATATGTATGTACTTAGATTATCTAGATGGAGTCTGGCGCTACATTGAAACAAAAAACAACGTGCCAATTGTTTTTTTTTTTTTTTTGCATGGATGCGTGCGTAATGATACCAGTTGATAAACATTACAACTAAAATGGGGTAAATTGCCCAACGTGGTACAGTCTATCTTTTAACTCGAAATAAAAATTATTTTTATATAATAGGTACATAATTATTGTGTTTGGTACTATTTATATATTATGAAGACAATGTTTTTTTATATTACAAGCAATTGGCTATGGCACTTTCTTTTTCTTACGGAGCTAAAATTTTTCACGTTGGTTCAGTTCCAAAGACAATACATTTTCATGATAAGCGTGACTGAATTGTAACCAAGGGTTGGCTCCAGACGAAGGAACTCCTCAATGGTTAACAGTATAGACTCAACATTTTGTACACACATTTAACCATGATAGCTCTTCCTAAAATTCACCATGATCTTAACACCACCCTCACGGTTGCCTCCAGACGAGGGAACTCATCAACGGTCAACAGTAGTGACTCAACATTTTATATGCACATTTAACTATAATATCTCGTTCTAAAGTTCACCATGATTTAAACACTATCCCCATGGTTAACTTCAGACGAAGGAACTCCTCAAATTTCCTCGGCGCAGGCACGTAATTAAGTATACACATGCTGGCGCTCATGTCGAATTTTGCAAGAGTCAATAGGCCCGCCATCTTGAAATTCAAAATGGGTGGAATATTCGAAAAAAAAAACAAGCTTATTTCAATGTACTACAATACACTTCGATTCGTAGAAAACTGAAGATCCATTATCCACCATAACATTAATAATATCGCCCTACCAGCATACCGGTCTCATGTGTAAATGTGGGAAATTTAGTTTTCACAGACTTGCCACACTTATAAAATGGCGAATTTTATTTTTTTTATATTCCAATATTTGCAATAATTCATTATTCCAGAACTAATGATAATTTATTTAACATACGGGTGATAGGATACATATTTATTAATATTCAATCGGCCTCTGTAATTTCTACACACCTTAATAGCCCATTTCGCCATTTTTATTACATTATTTTATGATAGAAAAACAAGCGTCTCCATTGACAACACAATTGACACTGTTGGCTTTTGGCGCCAATTGTGAGGAATTGGCGCTATAGAATACCGACGCTGTCAGGGTCTTGACACTCCATCTAGACATATATATAATCAAAGTGTATGTACTAAGCTTACCAAGGTAAGTTTGTTTTAATCACTTATTGAGCAAGTTCATCTTGTTATTTATTTTTATATTGTAGTTGTTATGTATTATATTATATTTATTTAGTATGAAGTTTATTAGGTAGGTACTTTAAATTGAGTTTGTGTAGCAAGAACACACCTTATCTTGTGCCTTTTCTTTTTTTATATTTAAATTGAAACACTTATTGTGGTGTGTAACTGAATAGTTTTATTTGATATTACTTACTTTAAGCACTATGTTTAGTTAAGTCTCTGATTTTATATCAACAGTATTATGCATGGGTTATTAAATATTATTTATTTTAAAATGTAAGTAATAATTTATTTCGTAAATACCGTATTTCGTGGTACCTATATAATTGCTTTTAATAAAAATTTATAATCTTCCTGTTATATTTTTAGATATAAAATGGTATAAGGCGTAGTAATGACATAGCTTATCAGGATGCTTTAAATTATTTTTTTAAATCCACAAATATGCTGTTTAAGCTTACTATAATAAAGAATAATATTTGTACCATGCATAAGTCTAATAAATGCTGTAAATTATCAACCATATTTCTTGATACCTATGACTTTTTAATTTGATATAATGTGTAGCTAAATAAAAAAGAGTAATTCCTTAAAAATAAAATAACATACAGATAGGTAGTTGACAGTCCAATTTGACCTAGTTAGACCCAATGACGTTTACGGCTTATTGACTATTAGAGTACAAATAAAACTAAATAAATATTTGTATTAAATTTACCTAGTCATTTTTGCTATAATACGCTAACCAAACACTTGAATACTGTTTGAGAACGAAGCGAAAATAAGTGTTGCTATGAGAGGCAATATTCGCCTAAAATTGACTCCAGACCCCTTAGACAAGTGGCAAAACGCTTGACGAACAGAAATCGAATAGAATGATAAATGTATGGGATTGACTTATGTCATCGATTACATAGTCGAAACATGCATTCCCATACATTTATCATTCTATTCTATTTCTATTCGTCAAGCGTTTTGCCACTTGTCTAAGGGAGCAGATCTCGCATCCCGCGGTCTCCATGGGGGAGAAGGGGTTCGTATGTACCCTCTTGTAATCAACTTTTAGTCCGTGTTATTTACCTAAATCAAAAGTCGGATCGACGAGTTGTTAGTAGTCAGTTTTTTTAACGTATTAGTTTACTTAGTTTCATAATTTATCTAGGTATATTAATAATAATTAATTATATAAAGGATAATTCTTAAGGATAATCTTAAAAGTTATATATTCATCCACTTTAAACATCTTCTTTACCTGTCTACCTTGCATGGTCCTGTTTATAAATCTAAATTTTAAACTAAACTTAAAGATCCATAAATTAAAAGATTTCAGTTTTCAGTGTTTTTATTCGAAAACTTCGAAAAGACTAAACTATAACTTTTTTTTTTTTCATTTTAATAAAAGAGTTTTTCTCTGTGCACTCTGAACATAATCTTTAGGTCTGACGACCATTGGTTTTGTGCGGAAATATAAACACGTCTCTAACCACACACAGCCAATATAAATTAAATAAACATTGACTCAGCTTAGAACTTAGACTACAGGTTAAATATAATTGCAAATTTACTTAGTTCATCAAAATATTAAAGCATTATCTAAGGTAAATAGCCATAGAGCTATCAGATTTTAATTACCGACCAAAAAGCCAGTTGTAATTTAAAATTATTTTTAATATGATGGCATCAACTCTGCCTGGAAGTGACATAAATATGGAACATCTGACTATACGGAAAATCAATATATGAACATTTTTTCTTAAGAGAATCAGCCCCTAGTTTTAAAGCTGACGATCACGAAGGTCTCTCTAGAGCAGGGATGGCGAACCTTTATGGACTAACGTGCAAATTTTTCTAAACAAATGTTTAAAGAAGGCATACGTGTGCCATTCAATAATGTATTGGGAAAAGTAATGGCGTGCCTAAAATATTTTGCCGTGTGCCATCAATAGCACGCGTGCCACTGGTTCGCCATCCCTGGTCTAGGACTTGACCCAGGCACGCACTTGACAGTTATGTCATTAAAACGAGACCAAAGAGGTTGATTACTGATTACAGTTGTGTAATCGACGTGACACTAGCATGTTCTATTTATTAAACGATTCTGAGTAAAGTCTTTACACCTCTTTATTACACCAACGTTCTGATTTGATTACACATAGTTTACAGGTCAGAGATCGGCGTTTATCTAAGTATACCACTTAAACAGCACACGTTATCTTGAATTTAATTGTATATTTTTAAATGGTCTAACTACTATACATGGTTTGATCTATGAATTGATCGTGCCGTGTGGTATCCGGCCTAGAATTGATTACCCCCTTTCCTCTCGTGGGTGTCATAAGAGGCGACTCCAGAAGGTGGGCAGCAGCGTCTTCTTTATCTTGACCACCAACTCTGCGATCCCCAAGCCGCTTGCCAAGCGTGGGGATTACGGCACCTCCCCCTTATAATGGACCATAATTCTTACCTTTTAAATATTAAGCCTACCATCTGATATGGATAGACTATAAAGAATTCAGTAGAGAACTTTGCGCAGTGTTATGCGCGTAGGATAAACCGAGGTGTCGGAAAAATGTCTCACATGATGACATGAATTGCATAACTAGATTTTTCGCAATTTGTAATTCTTGTAGTAAGTATATAATTAAGAAGGCACTTAAATAAGAAAAACTATAATTAAAAACGTAACTCGACTATTTATGTTCTGAAATGGGTATGTCATTATTTATTATTATATTTACGATGCAATTTACACTTCAGCATAAAACTATTTAATAATGCTATTATTGTAACGTTTATTTTTATTATAATTATCGCTTATTTTTATATAACATGTGCTATTTGATCACTTGTGCTCGTCACACTTATTATATTATTATTTCTCTCAACAACGTTTAATGAGAGCTATTAAAAAAAGTTATCTGATCATTTTTAGGCCTCAATGACTGACCTCTCTCAGGGTTTTCAAATCAATTTTTAGGAGGTTCTAACTATTCGTAAACTTATTAGGAAGGGTACATCTTCTCTTGTGACGAGGATGAGCAGGGTAATCATTGTAATGTTGCTAAAATGCTGTGAAAAGACGAGCAAAGAACGAAGCTGGTTAGTCCAGGGTGTGGCTTACTGACGAAACTGATTATCGCCTCTGACCATTAATGGAAGCTTCTTCAGACTCTCATTCTTCAGGCATAGCATTGGTTAACGAATATGCTGTTTGAGGAAGTCGTATAAGGTTAATAATGTTTGTGTTCTTATCGATGTCATTGTATCGTGATGTGTGGAACGATCAAGTCACACGCTCGTTAATGCTAGTCTCACAAATAGCTGCAAAATTAAGAAATCAATTATTTACGCATCAGTGTCACATCTTGATTAAGTTTTATGAGTATTTCTGTACAACTAAAATTAAATTGGTACCTATTTTAAGAACTGGGATAGCTGTACCTACTCTCCGTGAATTTTTATGAGCCCATGCGCCATTCAATCATTTCGTACTGATGAATAGACTTGAAAAGAGGACCTCCATTTTCTTAAGTGAAGAGGCTTTGCTGGATAATTATAAATCTCCATTCCCATGTTTAACAGAATGCTATTTTTGTCAAAAAAACATTGAATTACACGAAATTACGATTGCAAAACGTACAAGAATGGCAAATGGAATGATCTGGACAAAATAAGGTATAAGATATCTTCGAATATATTGACTTTCCGAACGTCTGAATTAATTGTTTTTCTTTTTGCGTTTTTTTATCTTTTTCGGTTTCCTTAGGACAGACCCTGGCCTTGGTAGGATAAAGAGATTCCTAAACAAAGATCCGTGCTAACAGTCGTTGACTCATCTGTCTGTTGACACCTACGCCATTGGCAGTCCTTGGGTGAGGTTATGTATGTATAAGGTTTACTTAATTACTATTTCATTTGATTGGAGTTTACTCACGTAATACCCTTGCGATTTGATATCACTGTTGTTTAATTTATAAGTTTAATAAGTTAATATTTGATCGTTATGTTATAATTGTGTTGTAATTTATTTCGCATCTTTTGTACTTTTGAATTAAGGTGTAATATGAACAGTCTATCGTTAATATGTTTTTAAACAAATGCTACGGAAGCTATTTATTAAAAAAAAAAGAAATATTTTTTACTTCATATAAACTGATTACAGGCGCTTATGAAACGTCAAGATGCTAGTTACTGAAAACATCATGCAGTGAAAACAAATAGATGTAATGATGTAAATAGATAAGAGTAGGTACTGTCTAAAACTCATATTTCATAATAAATTATGAAATTATCTGTATAAGTATTTTTGAAACCAATATTCACAGTGCTCCTGAACGACTTTTAAGATCTTTTGTATTCAGAACAAAATTGCTACTTCCGTGGATCTAATACCATTATCATTTATAATGTAAAGCTGGATGTTGTATTGAATTTCTATGTTTAATGTGGGTGCCGAAACACCCACAGCTTTTTACAGTTTCCCTCTGCGAATCGGCAAACAGGTGACTTTCCGAATGAATATTACATTGAAATAGAGGATAGAATTTTCTTAACTTGAAGGTACAGGATATTTTATCGCACTGCAAAATGCTTTTACAAACATGCATACTTCATAGACTATAAATAAATAGTACAATTTTCATGAGGTGTTTACCTGAAAACCTGGTAAACGAGACGCCGCTACGTGCTGTGTAATGCGGCGTCTCGCTTCCACATCTTAAACTGTCCTGCTTTAAGTGTTCATGGTAAGGGTGCAGGTTACCTAGAAAACAGCAGAATATTATGGACATTATTTAATGTAACACCTTTTGTAACGATTCTTACAAATAAATAAATATTGTTATATTATTAGTTCGGATGCTTCCACACGTTTTTATGAAGTACGTATAGTAATAGTAGTATTTTTTTAAGTATTAAGTTATTTTTTGTAGAATCTTGCTGGAAACTTTTTTTACTTTATAATATTGTATCCATTTTTGGTGAAAAAAATATTTTCTCTATTATTAATCAGCAGGCATTAGTAATTAATCCAACGTACATTTAAAATTCAAATTTCGCTAAAAATATTCAAGTCGTTAGTCGGCCAGTTTACAAAAACAAAAATTCTTATTTTTTTCGTCTTAAAAACACAAAGTTGCCGTTCATTTATAGAGATAGATCTAATATTTCCGGGTTATAAATATTATATTTGTATGTCTCTCTGAATAATTAATTTGATATTACTATACCAGAACAAAGTAGTTTAGAATATTGGCCTATGTTTTACAATAAATATTTGGAAATTATTATATAAACTGGTTTTTTGCTTATCGTATTTGCATTAAATTTAAGTCTTCCGTAAAAAATTTGTGTAGTTTCAACCAATTTAATCAAATTTTCGTTTAAGGGAGAAGCCTTAGCCCATCAGTGGGTCTTCCAGCTGATGATGATGATGATGAATCAAAATATAATCTTTTGAAAAGTATGAAAAATAAAGAACCCACATTTAGGTTTTTACAAAAATCTGTATTTTATATATCAATAGGTATTTTAATTTAAAGTTAGATTACCAAACGTCAATCATAACTACGAATTGACCAACAAATTCTATCTAGTTTTGATATCAGGAAAATGTGGAATTATTCAGACAATTATTATCCTGGATAAAACGGAATACCCACACCATACGCTTTCCTTACGAATTTCATCAAATTTTCCTCACAAACCTTAGTCGCAGTCACTCAGAAGTATTATAAATCCAAAATTGCTCCTATTCGTATGTCTCACTTCTTGACGCTTGATCTGAGATCCAAGACCTATAAGAATCTTTAAAATTTTCTGCATAAATGGTGTTTTTTAACACTTGTATAAACAAGGCACAGCTTGTTGCTATGAACACAATATTCGAACTTGATGCTTATTGCGTCTTGTGGGAATCAATTGAGCTAAACGTGATTCTGATTCAATTATATGGTAATAGGCAGGCAACCCAGTTTAGGCCTCTATTGTCATGTATTTTAAAACATCCTGCTTGTGGTGTGAGAAAAGTTAGAATCAGAAATTTGAAGAATCGTGGAATAGGCTAGAGGCTTATGCAACAGCCGTATAGCCGTATCGCAGTGTGGTATCCGGCCTAGAATTGACCACCCCCTTTACCCCCATGGGTGTCGTAAGAGGTGACTAAGGGAACATCCTGAAGATAGGCAGCAGCGTCTTCTGTAACTTGACCACTAACACTGCGATCCCTAAGCCGCTTGCCAAGCATGGGGGGCTTCTAAAAGGGGGAGGCCTTTGTTCAACAGTGGACATCTAGCGGCTGTTGATGATTATGCAGCAGATTCAAATCACAAGTTAGTACGTTCGTGTAGACGTAAAAACGAAGGGGCTGCTTTGTAAAGTTTTGAGTTTATCAATCTGATGTGGATGAAATTATTCAAGCTGATCATGATCCGATTTGTACTGGGAAACATAATACTTTTATCAGGGAAAATGTAGGAGTTCCCGGTTGTTATTTTAGGGAACGATTTCCTCTTGTTCTTGGGATGAACTTATTGTCTTATGGACACGGGTCATAGCGTGGTATAGAGATTGACAGAAGGTTAAGGCCAGTAGCGAGGTTGAAGTCTAAGGTACGCCGAGGCACTGTGTACCATAGCCTTACTGATCAGCCCCCCTAGAGAAGTGGCAAAGCGCTAGACGAATAGAAATCGAATAGAATGATAAATGTATGGGGATGACATAATGTTTCGACTATGTTATCGATGACATATGTCATAACCATACATATGTTTTTCATTATATTCGTCGAGCGTTTTGCCACTTGTCTGGGGGGCAGTTCTTACGTCAACTGAAGTATCATCAGTTGTGGTTTTACTTGCTTTCCAAATAGCTCAAGATGCGGGTGAAACTGCAGGCAACAACTAGTATAGTATATTCTAAAATAGACTTGTTGGCTGTCTGTTTAATAGTTAATTACTCTGTATGCTTTAGCTGTTAGTCTTCCAAAGTTGTAAATAAATAAATAGATGTACAGTTAGTATGTACAGTAAGACGTTGGTTAATGTAACGGTAACCGTGTTTGTATATAATAAAAAACCTAATTTTAATAACCCGTTAATGTATACGAAGGTCACAGTGTATAACTATGTATAAGCTATTGACGTTACCTTAGTCCTTGGCATTTATATTAAGAAACATAACTGAGCTAGGCATATTTTAATAATAATATTATATCATATAAATATTATCAGACATAGTTATTTATAGCTAGCGTTATAGTGTGGCTCCAAACGGCGTTTGACGTAGCCCCGACCGTCTGGATCGTAGGTGCGTTACAGACATGATATTAAATGCAGTGCCGTGAATAGGGCGGTGCTAGCAGTGCCCAGGCACAGGGCGTAGACCCTATAGGGGCGCAGAAATGACCAGGGGGCTTACCATGAACTTTCAAAATAATTGCCAAGTTCCGGGCAGTTTAACTTTGAAGGATAGCCTGACAGGTTTTCTATTTGTACCATGATCATTTCTATCAGAGCTGCAATGCATCGATTTCACATCTGCTGTATTGTCTCTGATCAGCAAAGTCTAATATCTTCATAATATAAACAAACGTTCGGAAATACTTATCCGCGAAGTTACCGGTTTTACGGTTTAAAAAAATCGTATTAAAGTATTTGAATAACATTTTTTATTACGATGATAATAATTAAAACAATATGTTTTATTACTAATCATCGCATTAGACATGATTAAGATGCTAGAAACCTTTTCAACACCTAAAACAGATAATTTAGACAATTGACAAAATGATTACTATTTTCGAACGATGACAAGTACGTCATTTGGTATTGTTTAAGAAATGGAACTACCACAAATTGAGTTGTAATAAGAAACACTATGTTGATTTGTTTTTTAGAATCATAAGATAGCAATAAAAATCACCAATCCGTCATCTCGTTTATAGCGATTGTCATATTATGGTTATTAAGGGTATAAAACCTGAATAGTACGTACCTACACTATTCAATAATATAGCTGATAGAAGTTTATCTACCATTTAATAAATAATATTCTGGTCTTGTGGGGTAAAAATAAACACGTAGCATAATGTCTCTAGATTTATTTTCGTAATCAACATCTTAATATAACCAATACTAAAGTTTTATTTAATGCCTCAAGATATAATTATGTTTTCTTGATACCGAGCCCAACATTATAAACCACACTACAGCCATCACTACCCATACACCAGCCGATAGTTCTTCTGCCGATCCTCTACAGTAATAGTCACAATAAACGATCCAAGAAAATAACGATAGGTTGTTTTCAACTCGTTTAATTTATTTGGTTCAGATCGGTAGCTGATACGACCGTAGGCATGTCATGTACAAATTTCGTAGAAATCTTACAGCACAATGGACACCATGGCTTAGTCGAGTACTTGCTAATAACTTTAAGCAAAATACATTAAATATTATTTAGAAATCCACAACTATTGTCAAAAAGATTGTCAGTTTCAAACTGACATTATTTTCTCATTCCGTTTTACAGTAATTATAACTATGAAGTATTAATTTATGTTTCATTCTTAGATAAAGGAGGTTTTATTTAAATGAAGATCTTCAAAATAAACGTAATATTATGTAATTTCACTCGTCATTCATCGTTACACTTTTGTATAATATGCTAGTAGTACTTATACATGAAAAAACATGTATTTTATTTAAAATTTACCAAAACAGGTCAATAAAAGTTAGTTTTTCACACCGGTTTAATCTGACAGCAAAGTAGTTCAATTCTCGATGTTTGTATGTCAAAAATTGCTTCATGGTACGGATAGTTGCAGGCCAACTACTGTCACGTGATCGCTCGCCGGCTTAGATCACGTGACCGCTGGCTTGCCTATTGTTTTATGTGATCATGGTACAAAATAACAGGACAGTTCATTTTTCGTCGAAAACAGTCCTGCTATAAGGGTTCATGGTAAGCCCCCAGATCAGGACCACAAACAATAATAAAGGGCGCTGTTAAAGAAGCTCGGACCGGCTTTTTATAAGGCTAGTTGAGGCACTGATTATATGAAATACCTGATTATATGAAATTGTATCACGACGGAATCGACTTTTAGCATAGCTAGCACTCCACTACCACTGCGCCAATCGGGACCGTCATTTTTTTAAATTAACACCTTGACTTGAATTATTCTGCTATAAAAATTATACTTCGTTGCGAAATCTCAAATTTTTAAGGTATCAATTTAATACTACTTTCGAAATAAAAAATATAATTTCGATTATTTAAAATTTAATCATTTAAAATGTAGTTTATGTTGTTTAACCTTCTAGATATTAAGTACTTGTGCCTTGAAACTCAATTGTAATCGTCTTAGCAATTAAAATCCGAAGATAATAAGAGCCTCGTGGCATTCTATGTTAATCTAAAGGTTGCTGGACGTCACTATTGGTTGCAGAATACTGCTCACCCACCAGTGGTGAAACGCCTGCGCAACGAGCGGTTTAGCAAAAAATTTGCATACACTAACAAATATGCTTGACACAGATTCGAACCTGGATATTCTTGTTTTGTACATATATTATAATTTGTATGTAGGCTAGTACCTATGGCGAGTACTGGTACTGGGTAGTCTTATTTTGTAATATCCAAGGTCTGAGTCTGACCTAGCAAAGAGTAGATATAGAACTTAGGTGTCTACTTAATAATAATAATAATCGTTTATTTCGGAGAAACTCCATATTTAGTTACAAAACATAAATATAGTTACATAATAGAATTGAATAAAATAAAATAAAATATTAAAACAAAAACACATTCCAATCGTGATCAATAATAATATTTATAGGGATCAGACTTAACTACTTTGAGGCGTAGCGCGTAGTAAAGAGGTCTGACATGCTTCTCAGTCCAATGCCTCAATATTGGACTTAATAGACGTCTATCTTGATACTTATCACTACATAGTATAAAACAAAGTCGATTTCTCTGTCCCTATATCCCTATGTATGCTTAAATCTTTAAAACTACGCAACGGATTTTGATGCGTTTTTTTAAATAGGTAGAGTGATTAAAGAGCAAGGTTTATATGTATAATAACATCCATTAAATAGTGGAGAAATACTTATAATATAATTATATTTTATACCCCTGCGAAGCCGGAGCGGGCCGCTAGGAATAAGAATAAGAGCTTTCAACTGTCGTACTGCGCGGAAGCGTTGTCTTCTATACAAGACCGTGGCGCTCAAAGTGTTAAAGAAAGTGCCTTTGTGATTGAGAGCGATTTTAAGGATTGACTTAGCGGGGATCCTAACTGAAACATTTATCCTTTATTTACAGGAACATGGAAGTTATAGGCATTGTGGGTGAGGGTCGGGAGGACGCGTGGGGGCGCGCCATGCAGCCTCCAAGACTCCTCATGCAGAGGGTCCACATACCATTCACCTTTAAGATACAAGAAAACGCCCCTATAGGATATAATGGTAAGTTTTCCATAAAGTAGAAAGATATTAAGACGATGTCAGGATTGTAGCAAATGGAAATCCGTGGTCTCTGCCTACCCCTCGTCGACATAAGCGTGACTTTATGTATGTATGTATTAGTACGAAACATAAGAGCAAACAAAATAATATACCTAGTTTTTTTTTAAATACTTCGTTCCACACTAGGTCTTTGTCATGTTTGGCTTTTCCCCACACTAGGAATTTCTCCTGTATCGTGGGTGCGTTTCACAAACATGAAATATCACATACATAAACACCTAGACACTGCACAAACCTCTGCGGACAATTTTTGGTCCCGTGCGAGAATCGAGCGCGCAACCCTTAGCGCAGCAGTCCAATCGCTTAGCCACTGCACCAATCAAGTCGTCAAATCATCAATCAACCAACAATAGTGGCATTGTTGAAAATGCATGCATAATATACGTTGAGTGTAAAATGCCCAGAGCTGTCCATTTTCTTTTGGCAGCAGTGACATACTAAAGATAAAATAACTTAATAATAATAATTAAATATCATTGATTTGTCATAACCTACATTAAACGACTACTTATGCTATTCTCTTAAGAATGCATAATCAGACACAATACGAATAGCTTAGACTCTAACATTAATTTTTAAACGGAAATCTTCTGCAAGGTTACAAGATTTCACAAACACTTAATTAAAAAATGTAAAACTTATACAGCATTGACCGTCCGAAATTAATGAAAAGTCAAATAATGTGCAATTTCACCTTTATCCAGCAGTTATGAACGACAAACACGTTTTTAATGTGAATTCATCTTACAACACGTGAATGTACAAATAAAAGCGCACGTGAGCCGAAATGCTTTTGACCTTGTCGTGTCAATTCACAATAATGAATGCACCGGTAATGACCGAAATCACCTGATATCTGAGCCGACACAAGTATAACCTGAAAATAATATATTTTCTGCAAATTATTCGCCTTCACGGTACTATTTTTAACCCTCGACGCAAAAAGAGGGGTGTGATAAGTTTGATGGGTTTGTCTGTGGCATCATTGCTCTTAAACGAATGGACCGATAATGATGCGGTTTTTTTTTCGTTTGAAAGCTGACGTGAATGAGATGGTTCTTAGCTATAATTTATGAGATCAGTGCAGGCGTTGTTTTGGGTTACTTAAAATTTAATTTAATTTATCTAGTACCATACTTAATCATTTTATCATCTGTTTTTATATCGAAAAATCTTGACAAATAGAGCAGTAGATTTTCGCGATTGTCCCATAGTAAAAGTTATCATAAGCGTTCAAGCCCTTTTCAGATTAATACCATGGCGATTTTACGAACCTTCAAAAATTAAGGATTTCAAACCTTCAAAAATTGTTTTATCCTTACAAGGCACTACAATATTGAGGATATTGTAGTGCCTTGTAAGGATAAAACAATTTTAGTGAGACTACTTTCAATTATTTGAAGGTCTGCAACTAAATCTGTAACGAAATCAGGCGTGAATGTGAACTTTCGTAATCTTGAGTCTATTAACCTATGTTTAAATGAGAACTGTTTGATTCAAGCAACTTCAAAGATAGAGCTTACATTTGAAGCGTACCACCAGGTACCTACCTATACCACTAAAATGTATACCAGGTACCTAAACCGATCATTCTCTATCCTGTGTGATATCCTAAGGCTCCAATCTCAGCACTGTGGAGCAGCGTCTGTTTAAAATCCTTCCTTTGTTCCAAGATGACAACCTGGCGCATCGCCAAAGCTTTTAAGAGCGTGGGATGTCGGCATGCAAGGTTTTTAGTGATATTTGGAATGTTGCGGTGCATTTTTTCAGGAATTCTAGAGAATGTGTTGATTTTGTTCCACATATGTATGTTGTTAATAGAAATCCAATACCTGAAACACTAGACAAGCTGTGATTTGCCTTTTGTTTAAAATTGGATTCTTTAGCCTTTATACATTTTCCGAATTTTTAGCAGTCAAGTCAAGTCGAGCAGTCAAGTCGCTGACTAGCTAATCTTTCTTCTCGTGTATCTCATCAACTCGTGGAACAAAAAGGAGCTGTTTAATTCCCTCAAAAATTGACATCAACAAGACCATCTTCAGCCAAACCCAGCAATCTTCCATCACAAATAGACATACCTAGTTTCATCTGAATAATGATAATGATATGCATCGTTTGGCAGAGTGTCACAACGTACTGCCAATTAGGTCACAAGAATCATAAGATGCGATGCAGTACGTGTTGCAAGTTCCACAGTCATTAAGGGTAATATCCTAATCGAAATATGGCCAAAGTGATTTCAAGCGTATGCCTATTCGATAAGAAATATTTTCCAATGGATACCAGTAATGTGAAGCTAATGTATAATTCTAGCTGCCACTGTTAGGTGCAAGCAATTGATGGATAGGCATGTTTTGTTTAGATGACAACTCCATATTCAATATTATTATCGACGGTACACCAGAAAGAAGTGACCTAAAATTTTTAACCGTATCAGGACATTACTGTGGTTTTTTGTCTACACGTACGGAGGAAGCATAGAAAGCACTTGCATGGATTGTGGTCCAATTATGATTACGTCAAAATCTAGGAGTATACAATTTAGATAAACAAGTAAAAAATCGGCATTTATAGGTGTATTTATACAGAGCAATTCACCTTGTATTAAGGACTATAGATTAACTATAAGAGAAGATATAGTGAAAGTAAGAAAACCTTTGTAGAACAACATTCGCCCCTTTGGCAAATCGACAGTTAACCTGTGCAGGTAAATTTACGAATGCGCGTAATCGAGACGTGATCAAACTGGTTCGGCAGTACTCACAAAACGTTACGTGTTGTGTAGATAACTATATATCTATCGTATACCTGCGATACGGTACTATGAGTAGTATATAAGCATGAATAGTTGGTGTAACATGCTTAGTCGATAAGAACGATTTCACTGAAGACCTTATTTGAAGAAACTTGATGATGGTAAATATATAGAGGTACTGCCCCCGTACAGGACAGTTTACGTTGTGGAAGTGGGACGCCGCATTACACTGCACATAGCGGCGTCTCGCTTTCACATAGTTAACTTTTAACTGCTTTAAGAGTTCATGGTAAGGGGGCTGTTCTGAGAGCAGTCAGATTGGACATAGAAGCTTTGTGCCATGTGAAATGTTAGCCTATTGTTATTTGCAAAGCATTGTAGCTGGAAACAGAACCCTGTACTGCTCTTAGAAAATGATAACAGAACGCGGAGATTTCAGTTTTTGGTTTGGACCTGGAACTCAAAAACTTAATTTTTTTTTTCTTTTGAATTTCTCCTGTCTCGTGGGTGCGTTTCACAAACATGTAATATCACATACACAAACACCCAGACTCGGGACAAATATTTGTGGATCGCACAAATTTTTGTCCCGTGCGGGAATCGAACCCGCAACCCTTAGCGAAGCAGTCCAATCGCTTAGCCACTGCGCCAATTGGGTCGTCGATCTATCATCACCGATTAAATTTCTACCCATCATGCGTCAAACAAACATGTGATAAGTCTCTTCAAAAGCGTCATCATCACCATCCACGTAGACCTCCACTGTTGAACAAAGGCCTCCTTACGACGCCACTGGCGTAATGATGTATAAAGAAGAAAAGAAACACTTTACTTCAATATAGGTAGCAACCCGATTGACTTACATAACAAGCCGTGACCGGCGGCTCAGTGTCATGGATAGCAGACAATGTAGAAAGCGAGTCAGGTACTGTTACCGGTTGGAGTAATACACGCTTTTGTGCCAGTTCATCGTGACGTAAAAACGTAGACGTTCTGAAGTCGAGAAAATCGATACGAAGATGTATAGGTACATATAGAAAGGGTAATGCGTCTTTCTGTTCGCTTAGTAGTTTCTGCATGGGTTCCTTACCTATATGTTTAAAAAAAAACAATTTTAATCATGCCTTTAATCCCCGAAGAGATTGGAAAAGGTGTTATCTTATTTTTAAATGTAACTGACATTTAAACAGTATCCCCTTTTTCATAAAAATATGATAATTTTAAACCATTTACTAAATTATACCTGTCAGTGTCGTTTGCATGTTAAAAGACAGAGATGTCAAATTGTCAGTAGACTTAACACGGGTTACGCTAATTGCAGGTATTATCTTTTAATGTAGTGTAATAATTTAATTTGAGCCCTGATTATGTAGATTTTTACTACAAGCCTGGATTCATGTCATGAGCTCGAATTGCTCTTAGCAAAGAGCTCTTTATTGGCTGACATTATTGCAGTCCGGACGTTTCTGCAGTAAGCTATAAGGTTGGTAATTTGCGAAAAAGGAAGCAGGTCCTTAATTCATTTAACTTTTAAGTGGACATTTAAATTGAGAGTTTTTGTTTCACATCCTACTCTTAACTTGATACCAGCTGGCTTATTAATTAAGTAATTACACCATAAAGATGGCTACTGCCCCCTTACCATGAACTCTTAAAACAGGACAGTTTACGATGCGGAAGCGAGACGCCGCATTACAATGCACGTAGCGGCGTCCCGCTTCCACATGTTAAACTGTCCTGCTGTAAGAGTTTATGGTAAGGGGGCTGATCTCTGTAAGCCTACAGAATGTAAATGACCATATCTAAATAATCAGATTCGGTTCGTCGGCGTCGTTCACAGCATCCAGATACCACAGTGATAATTATGCTTACTTCGTTTTTAATTCATTTGTTACCTACAGTTTCATAAAGACATTAAATGAAATTATTATAATTACGGGATATAACACATGTCAAACTCAAAAAACATAGCAAACAGTTTTAAAACCTATGTTATTTAAACTTCGTAAATGACAATAAAAAGTGTAGCAATCTGTTTCTTAGTTCCTGATATATTATCTTCTTCGATAATTAGGTGTCAGATCATCAGATGTCAATAGTACACATTTACGTACAGTCAGCAACATAAGTTGCTGAACATTTAAATGTTTAAAACCATTAATAGAAGAACCTACTTCTTACATAGTAAAAAGTCTTAAATATTCTCAGATCAACATTTGGACGTTCCTATAATTTGAAACAATAACTTGAACCTTTTTCTTTCAGTTAAAAGTTGACATATTTATTAAGGTTTCTTAACATGCTAAAACCCTTATGATGCTGTATGTACCCACAGAAGAATACAGGTGTAATTGTGAATTTACATGTGACTAAAACATTTAATTTGCTTAACTTCTACAAGCAAACGTATTTGAACAAGCCATTGTGCTTTATATTTAAAGTAATTTAAATTTGGATCGCTCTAACTTATTCTATGTTGTGACGTCATTAGGTAGGTATTGTACTTTATGGTAATAGAATTAGAAATTCAAAATGGCGTAATATAATGTCAAAATGTCTCCAACTTTGTGTGAATCGAACATCGCCTTTGTTTTGCAATTCCTTTATTTTGTCGCGTACGCAAATAACCTGTGATTCAGAATTGTAACGCATTTTGCCATATTTAAATCATGTTTGTTTGTATTCAGACTGAAAATCTGGGGGCACGGCAGTGCCCCCGCCAAGTTGAGCAAAAGAGCGGCACAGCCGTACCATCCTTTTCTCGAAGCACTTCAGGCCATTTTCGACTCCCTATAACTTCGTTGTGAATAAAACTAGAAGCCTGAATTTTCAGTATTTAGTTTTTCTTTTACTAAGTAATTTATAATTATCGGACGGACTTCTCATGCGTAGGTAATACTTTGTTAGAGGTATGGCAGAGACCGTGTGAGATAAGGATTTACATTTTTTAAGATCCTGTCATACGTTATTATTATTAAATCGAGTTGATTAAAATATTTTTTACTTATGTTTTCGCGCTGTACCTACTCACTTATCATCCGTTCAGAACTTAACGCAATGGAAGTTGATTCCAAGTGTGTGAAACTGCAAAACCCATTGACACAGTGACTTCTTTTTGCGTGAATCAGATTATCAATAATTAACAATACTGTAAGGCAGCTGTTTGGAATTCGTATTCAATAGATGTTCAATACGTGAGACGGGTAAAAAATGTTGTGATTTTGATTGAAGATAGATTTTCCCAAAGTTCCTATTGCACACAAACATTTCGATAGACAGTCAGTTCCTAATAAAAGGGTGAGCTTATCATGTACGATTATCGATTATCGGTACAATGTATCATTCAATAGTGTCTAAGAAAAACTAATAAAGTGCAAAAGATATTGAAAAAATCTGATTTGGTAGTAACCTAGATTTGATCCCACATGCCTACATATAACTCATTCAGTTTTTAAGTCTCAGCCACAGCTTCTATTAAGGGAACAACAGACAAATTGTTACATAGTAATAATTAATCTTCTCCACTAATACGTAATCTTGGAATAATTATGTTTGGTCCACAAAGTCCGGCGCACACTGTACCATTAAAATCTGCAGTTAACATGTTTCCACCTACATCTCAAGAATACGTCACGTGACTATAGTGGCACGTGCACGTGCACGTTACATAAACAAACGTGTTCTCTAGACCGGCGGTCACACGGTGACCAGAGAATCGCTTTCGCAGCGTTTAACGACGTGAAATCGCTTGGCGAGTGTCAATGACCGACTGCTGCTGACAAAACCTCTGTTAGAGACGAAGCTTTTCAGACTCATTGTGGAGTTGAGTCTAAGAAGAGCAATAGCTGACAATCGCGGATACGTTTATCTTTTGTTGAATGACAAAGATCGTGGAACATGACTTTTGGTGCCATTTTAACATGTTGCCCATGCTAAGCTTGAATCTAAAAAAGGGAACTTGAAATTCGATGGATGCGAGCAGCGACACGGTGGCTCAGTTAGTTAGAGCAGCGCCACGGATCGGCGAAGGTCGCGGGTTCGAATCCCGCTCGTGTCCATCATTTTTCAAATTTCCTTTATCAATTTAGATCGTGGAACATGTTTAAGCACTAAGCAGAACAACAGCTCGAGGTAGTCAAGCGGCCAAAGATGAATCAGAAGCTCAGAATAGGTCATTTCCAGCAGTGCAACATGAGGCTATGATAAAAGTGCCTCTTAAGTAAACTCAAATGATCGTTCAGTGCGCCCTGGGTAGTCAGCCTTGCAACCAATGTTCTGGCTCCGTAACCTAGTCCCTACGGAATGGCACGAGCTATTTTTATTGATTAGGTCGAGACTATAGGAGGAAGAGGATGTTTTGTTTTTAAGACCGTAAATCGTACGCCTCCATAAAAATCCTAGATTGTATAACAAAATTAATTTAGTCGCCGATTGCCTATGCCTAAAGTCGTGTCTCGCCACGCAGTATTACTGGGTCACTGCTCGCTGTAATTAGCATAGTAATCCACATTAGACTGCGTGTTGACTATTAATCACGACCATTTTGTTACTGATAAATCAACAAATTAAACTGAACGCTTTAGTTGACACGCTTATATTTCACGGGTAACGTCTGCTAAGTATTGGGTACGATCTTAGTTATTGAAAGTAAAAGTACCTAACTCCTTAATTCTATGCACAGATTCATGGACCGGTTTTGTGTAGCTAGTAAACAAAAACGTGGATTTTCGAAGTTATTTTAAGACACTACTGATGTTTCGTGATCAATCTTAACCTGTTTTTAAGAGTCTGAAATAGCCTTGGTTTTGCAAAAGAGGACAGAATTGTTACGAAAAGAAACGTAGTTTTATGTAGTATACGAACCAATTTCCCACTAATAAATTCAGTCTGTTTATTTCTAGTTGAGTCAGGCACAGACGCGTTTTGATCTAAAATACATTTGCGTTACCTCAATCTCACCTGATATTTATAAACTGAAAAACAGTATATTTAATTAAAAGAATCACTGCTACAATACAACTTCTCTTTCCATTAATCGTGCGTCAAAACTGTTTGTGAAGTCATTTGAAAATGTCTGAAATGTGCGCCCACACTAAAATAATTTCTTGCCGATGCTGACCTGTATTTACAGAGGCGATACTATTGCATACACGTGATGCTGTCGCAACGTTTTAATGGCCATAACTGCTCAAACGTGACTGAATTAATTTAACTGTATAATGAGCGATTAATCGACTGATTTATGTATACGATTTTTATGGTTTTCGTCGAAAAAAGGTTCGAAATCAACAACAAGTAAATGCACTTTAAATTCACACATGTTTAAAATAAAAAGCCTTTTCAATCGTTGTGTCTCCTTTTTCTGTCATGTAAATAAGAGGAAAGCCTTATGCTTCGAGAAAGTTTCTTAGTGTAATAAAAGGACCGTAATTGATATATTTTCTTGGATTACACTAAAGCTAGAGTGGATGCTACGGCTCTTGAAGAATGTAAAAGACCTTTGCCTATACTGTAATCTGTAAGAACTTGAAAGGCAGTCCTTGATGTTCCAGCTTTCTCACTTTAAATGCCTTAGTATCGCTGGTCTCGACTTTAAGATTAGAACAGATTTTGACGACCCGATTGGCGCAGTGGCTCAGCAATTTGGCTGCTGCGCTTAGGGTTGCGGGTTCGATTCCCGCACGGGACAATAATTTGTGCGATCCGTAGATGTTTGTCCCGAGTCTGGGTGTTTGTGTGTGTGTGATATTTCAAGTGTGTGAAACGCACCCACGATACAGGAGAAACCACTAGTGTAGGGCGACGTTTTTCATTATTTAAAAAAAATATGAGTATATTTATTGAGGCATTTAAGTTTTCATGATTCAAAGATCCGCGTTAAAAGCGTTTTTATTTCTGTAGATCCCCGATATTTTCATGACTAACCACTTCCTTAATAATTTAGGAATAAGTTTGTGTTTTCGTGGTCAAATATATATATGATTGTTTAATACCTTTCTTTATTGATTGATACTTAATTGAATAGGCACATTCACAGAACTACATGTAGTGCCTGTATCAAATGAATCGCGTACTTTCCTGAATCTCTTCTGCCTTCCCTAGGAATCAATCTATTTCCAGAACCATCAAATTTAATTTCGAACGGACAATAGGTTCATAAGTAGGATGTAGATTACGTTACCTCATAAGTATTTTTCCCGGGGACACTGCTGTTTCGTAGCGTTTTATCTGCATTGCGCGCCTTTTCTAAGACGGGCTGCGGTAGCCCCTGGGCGGTGGCCATATTAAGTGCGTTCACCCCAACCACGTGTTACAGTACTGCTGAATCATGGTTTATTAATTTCCTTTTCGGGATATTTCCTTGGTCCGTCCAGGTGTGGCGAACCTTTTGTTGCCTGTTTATCGTATTTTAATTTTGTAATGTGTGGCGTTTTTAGGGTTGGTCTGATACTGCTGATCGAGGATTAAACCTTTGTTCATTTGTGCCTTATTGTAACCATTACTGATTGTCATGACTCCTTACGTTAACCAGTCCATCAGTTTCATAGGTTGCTTGGTTCTTTCGCTTTCTTCATCGTCATTTTTATTAGGTATGTACATAAAAATCGTTTAGCTAACTTTAAATCTATCGCACTGTATGATGATAATGAGAAGCAGATCACGTCTGTCTGCTGTGTCTGCGACCATGACCGATGCAACTCGGTTGAAACGTCGAGCTAAAATTAAAAACCTGTGTTCGCGTAAATTCTCGTGTTGTAGTGTTAGTTGTTTAGCTGCTAATATACTAGTGCGATAAACCATACCATGGTTTTAGTAGACTAGTAAAAACTTAATCCTATCGTAGCATCATCCAAACATCGCGCTAGAAATTGATGTTACTACAAGTCAGGATACAAAACGCTCAACTGCGACATCCACTAAAAGTCTTATCATTGTGTTATCACAACATCCGTTTATTTAACCATTCAGTTTCATAATGAGAGATTCGTGTGCTTAATAGAGTTCTATCTTTACAAAAAACAATGAGTACAAAGCAACAAAAGAGTCTTTAAATATTTGCAACATATTAGTCTCTTATTGACAAGTTCTTATCTTGCAGCGTCATACTGTGATGATTAGTTAAACAGCAGACAATGATGCTTATTCATATAAAAAAATGCTGATATACTTGTCATGCTAATTTGCGGAACCGTGGCCTATCTCGTACAACGTATAGACGATCGTCTGTTCATAACAGGTCAGCTCAGAACTACCACATACGACTGCAACAAATTAAATCGGTCAGTAACCGGCATGTTATTTCCTCTAGTTGTACTACTAAGTTACATTTCACAACATCGTTCGTTGTTATTGTAACTTAGTTGCATTTGTTTGTAGACAAAGCGCTTTATGAAGCGGGTAACTTGAGTTACATACCTAGATTCTGCATGAAACTATGGATGTTAGTAATTTGAGGCAACATTTTCTTTATGCCTATGTTTTATCCATAAAAATAGTGCAAGATCTGCGTAAAAAATTCCTTGTTAGCCCTGTGAAAGTACTTTAAAAGATGAAATAGCCATCGCTTAACAGAACTGATCCCCGACATGTTTACCCCATTTTATTTCTGTGCCAAATGGCAAAACCTTAATCTCTAATAGGGATACGATTAAGAAAAAAAAGAGGTTTTATGTATCTGTAAAACATCGTCCAATTTTTTTTGCTTTATAACAAAACTTTAAAAACTTACACAAGAGACTCGGTATAATTAAAAACAAAACAAAAGTTTGAGAACCCGTCTTGGCTTATAAGTGCAGACAAGTTGGGACTAGTTAAAGGTTACAATTATTGATGTATTTGTGAAGCTCCACACAGACAGGCTACAAAGTAGGGGAGGACTGAGGAATGTACTTGCTTTCACAACACGCTGTTAATAATCTTGTGACCGTGAACGTATCATCGATGCAAATGACACAGAAGCGCCCGTTTTCGTGCTTACGAGACGTGACGACAAATGGGTAGTTGACAATAACCAATAATACCAAGATACTAATTCTCCAAAAAATATGCATTATTTTAGCCCTAAAAACCGTATAAATTTTTAATTTACTGTAAAATTCCATTTTTAGATGCTTTAAAATCAATAAATAGTAAGTCAATTGAGTTTGCAAACTAGTGACGTCAAAAGTTGCTATTTACATACAAAATCTATGGAGGAATAGCGTTTTGACAGCTCATAAAAAGTATGTCAATTGATTGATGGTGTCAACTACCCAAATAATGTTTGCCTGTTTGAACTTTCGGTTTTGACGCCTTTCTTCGAACCTTGTGCTAGAAGACGGTTGAAATAAAAAGTACAAATAGTACTCAATTCAATGTCCTCTTTTGAATGGTGTTTGTTCGCGAAAGTCTAGTATCAATAGTCATATAGCGAATGACGACGATAATCAATCAATATTTAACCATTAGTTTTTTCTGTATTTCCTCGCGCGGCAAGGTGATAAGATTGCTTGTTTTATGTTTAATATTCGAAAGTTGTCATGGCAAGCTAAGGCAACTCGTGTTGCTGCGATAGGTGCTGGCTCCCTAGCAGCCTAGTGCCTGGCGGTATTTTCTTAGCTTGGTACGATATAATAGGCAATTTGACGATGTAGAAAATGATGCCTTTACTTTATGAGAGTAAAGTGACGGTGCCAATGAGTACCTAGATGAGTCATGCGCGAATGGGACAGAATTGAGAGATGTTTATGAGATCGGCAAAGATGAATATTAAGTTTAAGGTAAGTGATTATTAATAATTGATTTATTTGTTCTCTCTTCACAAACTTTAGGTTACATTTATGCTTTAGAACTAAATGAACAATTTACAATAATTTGTGAGACTCTAGTGCCTGAGATAGGTATAGCAGTACCTGTGTTACAGGTCACCATGAAGAATGTTATGAGAATGAAAGTGGTACGTCAGTGGAAGCAAGTGGAAATCCTTGTACAGTATAAGAAACAGCTATGTCTGCATGCAGTGATTTATCTTAGGGGTCGATCGATTCGCTTTATAAAGGTTTGTGCGTATTGCAGCAAGCGTAGGATGTAAAAAATAATTATGCTGATACTCGAGAGCTAGGCATGAAATTACATGGCAATCGAAACCTGTATATAAATAAAAACAACAAAAGAAAAACATACGTTTTAATGTACGATACGTTTGTTCATCTAGCTCAGTGGTTCCCAACCTTTTATTGACCAGGGACCACTTAGTTTCTTTTCGTTAACAGGGCCCACGATTAAAAAAAACTGAATCAATCCAAAAATGAACTTTAATCAAAAACTCAATAGTATCGTGCATAACAAAAAAAAATTAATAGTAAAATACAACATGCGCATTTTAGTAGAAAGACAAATAATATTTACCATATTCTGGGAAGGACCACTGGTGGTCCGCGGACCACTGGTTGGGAACCACTGTCTAGCTACATGCAAGGCGACTAGCGGCCGCAGAGCGCTCAATCCTTACCGATTGCAAAACGCTTGCTTTCAAATTGTATTCACGCCTTCAAGGTGGTCCAAATGCCAGGCGAATCTAATGATAAAACTAATGAAACTGACTAGGTTCTATCAAGCAAAGTGATAGGTAGTCAATTAATTAATGTAAAATACGGCGTCATCGCAGCAGAAGACGATGGCATGACGAGCTGCTTGCCTACAGGAGAGATCCACTTTAGCACACGACCGAGTAAAGTGGGAGAATGATAGAGAGGTCTTTGCCCGCGGTGGGACAACACAGGCTGAAAAAATGCAGTATCAATAATCATGACATCATCATTACTTATTTATTTACGTCAACTTGTAAGTTCCTACCTACAACACGTGACCATGCAATTACTTAAATAAAAGAATTCGAATTGGTATTCAAAATCATGCGGGCATTATTGACACTTACGTGAAATTATTACCAATGTAATTATAATTAATTGTTATTTAGATTTAATATTCTGAAATCACTGGTAAGCACGCGCGGTAATCAATATTCTTACCTTCTCTGTATAGTACCTATATGAAGAAGCCATTGCCGTGAACGGGGACAGTTGTAAGCTGATATTATTATTAACATAATGTAGACGCTAAATGTTACAATATTTATAGTAATCCCTTCACTTATAAAATCGACAATTCTTAAATCATTCATTAAATGATACCTCATGTGCGAATTATAAATTAGATATCAGTAGCTAAAAACGGTAAAGGAAAACATCGTGAGGAAACCGGCACACCTGAGAGATTTTTCAACGGTGTGTAAAGCTTTTTCAAAGGCCTACAGGCGATTTAAACTCTGATACCAGGTTGTTCATCAACCATACGATAAGAAGAATAATATCAACGAATTGAGATGTCATATTCCATGCCGGAACGTACGAAAGCCATGATTTGAGTGCCTGTCTCTATATGGCCGAAGAAAACGGCTAATGGAAATATTATACTAATTACACCTTAAGAACTGTGTTTTAAAATGGCGACGAGCTGGTCAGCTCTTGGCTCGCGCGCAATTCTTAATATTTGTTTCGTTAATGTGTATACTCCATCTCTTTGACAGTTTTATCTGTTACACTCACCTTGCCAGTCGTATATTATATATTTTAGAGTAGTTAAATCATGGAATAGGAAACCATATTATTTTAAGGGAAAACAGTAGTGACTTGATTCAATTTAAGAAAAGCAATGTCGATTTGTACCCTTGACTGATTTGAGAAAATTCCCGTAGCCAAAAAACCCCTTAATAGAAGTTTAGTTATATCGTGCATGCAGGAACCTATGAAAATTCTTGATATTCACTGCAGTAATGTCTACGCTACACCTTTTAATCCTGCAGTTAGAATATATTATACTAACTGCCTATATGTAGACGGTGTTTGTTATTTGTCATCAAAGAAAACCTGAACCAAATACCTCCCGGATGTTGCTGCAGTATAAATCTGTTGGTTTGCTTATTTCCATTCGCTACATTACCGTCTAGCAGTTTTGAAGGTTTGCCAACACAGCCAGACAGACGTTACATAAATGTTGTTGTTTTAATTTTCGCGAGCGTATAATTTTCGGATTCTTTTGTTTCTATAAATAATAGGAAAATACGCATTAGTTGTTCTATTTCTGATTTGTTTGTGTGCAAAACAGCTGTAGCCGAGAAAGTTGCGAAATCGTTTGTTAATGAAAAGCTTTCAATGTCACCTGCGCTTGCGCTAGTCAATATTTAATTGTAATGTAGATGCGACTATTCGGATGCTAAACACGCAATGAGATAATTTGTATGGTTTAGCCAGCTGTGAAGAAAAACTTATTTTTTTTAAATACTTCGCCCCACACTATGAATTTCTCCTGTATAGTGGGTGCGTTTCACAAACATGAAATATCACATACAACAACACCCAGACTCGGGACAAATATCTGAGGATCGCACAATTTTTTGTCCCGTGCAGAAATCGAACCCGCAACCCTTAGCGCAGCAGTCCAATCGCTTAGCCACTGCGCCAATCAGGTCGTCGTCATCTCTATGCTGGCTATGATCTGATCTTTATGCGTGCTGGCTATTTACAACAAGATCATTACTTGATCTTGTTGTAAATAGCCAGCACGTAGTTAGTTACCGTAGTGATCAATGCTCGTCCTTTTTCGGTATAAGAGGACTTAGTCCACTTTCCTGGGCAAGGAAATGCAACCTTTGCCACCACTGATGAATTAATTGGTCTTAATGAATGGCTTATAAAGATTGTTAAATGCAATTAATCCAGACTAATACCGGATATAAGTCGAGCAAAGGAAGCTGTGTAAACGCTCACCCCTTTTCTAAACTTTAAGGAATGCATGCGTAATGTCTACAGCTTCATCATCTGTTCTTCCAGGTGTGGACTGCTGCGTGTCCTCAACGGTGCGGTACTGGCACGCCAGCTGGTGGGGTGCTCCGGTCAGAGAGCTGCACCGGACGCTGTGGGGCTCACTGGCTGAAATACTCGCTTCAAACAACTTTAACTTTACAAAGTAAGTCGTTATTTATATTGAGCAATTGATGCTGTTAGTTTTCCTGGTGATGGGAAACTAGAAGAAGTAGAATAGAAGCTAGGTGAAGGATTATATTATTTTTTTATTATTATGAGTTCAGATATGGCCATTCTTATTTATAATCCAGAGCATTAGATGGTAACAAGTCAAGAGACTCCACGACTGAGGATACCTAGATATCTCCACCGCAAATTGGGCTTTGGGCTAGTAGCCAAATCAATCGATAGAATATTGAAAACGGCCGTATATCGCCTGTTGACTGGATCGATCCTATCTACTCCACAGCATGATCTGTATCTATTTAGCTCATGTCGGTATGAAGAAAACATGCCGCGTTCTTCTTATAACAGAGTGTTTAAAATATACAGCAAATTTTTGGAATACCAAACTCCATTTAAAGTACTTTAGAAGCGTACAAATGTCAAAATACTACACAAAATAACTTTCGCACGAATCATTTTGGTATAAACAAACCAGTTATGAATAGTCATCACAGTTAAGTAGGTGGGTTTCTATAACGCTGCTTTCTGAAGGCCCTTGACCCAGCATTGAACGAACCACTTGAGATGTCCGTTGAGACGCTTGGGTACTAGGCCATTAGGCCATTGGCCGTAACAGCTATTGCACGGCGCATGTCTACATCTTACGGTGTGTCAAAACAATGAATTAAATGTGTATTTAGTTGCGAGCTTTATATAAAAGAGAATGCTGGTAAATGTGCTATTTTGCATTCGCGTTTCGCCAGACAGTATTAGTCCTGTGCAAAAGGGGGCGAGACTATTGCCAATAACTGAGCACAATTATTAGTCGGCTGTGTCTTAGGACAATTTATTAAAGAGTGCACTACATTTGACCGTGAATAACTCATATGACACTTAGATACAAAGTACTTTGACGCATGAATCCGTGGCCTTGTAAAATTTATGCACGTGCTTCTAATTATTTTTTGATCAGAGACCTCATATATATTAGATATTTAATACTGTTCCTAAATCTTAAGGATTTTACTCTGCGGTACAATTCTCGGACATAAACTTGGTCAAAATATAATTTTGTTCTTGGCACGAACAAAATGTCATTTTTGACATTATCGGGACACGCCCGTCACTCTCTCCTATCATTGTAACTCCTGTCAGCCAGGATCTACAATGATAATAATCAATAAGAACCATCGACACAATAAAGCTCGAGGCGTCCCAGATAAATGACTCGACTGTCTTGGAACCCGTAACGAAATTAATTATAAAAGGATATAATATAGGATTAGTGAGAAAGTAGAAAAAAAACACTTTACATAGATGTCATTGTTTACATTGAAACTAAATCGAAACTACATTATCATCTTAGTATGCTTTTATAATTTTGAGAACACACCTAGTGACTAATACGGGACAAAACAACAATATTAAAATCTGAACCCTATTGTCATGTTAGGTGTTGATGACGCATATTTAAAACAAATTAGGCAGCCCAAGTAGGTTTAATGGCGCTTTTATATGAAACAGTTGAGTGATTCACATCACCATAAACACACTTTTCCGCATATTAGAGTTAGGTAAATAAACTTTGTTTGGTCAACATTGAATGAGACAAATACAGATGATTATATTGTGTTTTCTATTCGGATTCATATTGTTGGTGAGGGTATTTATAAAGATAAGTTTTTTGCTGGATAAATTATGATAGCACCTTCGCGAATACTGGACACTGAAATAGCTTTAGTTTTATTTTAAACCGACTTCAAAAAAGGACGAGGTTATGTATTCGGGGCGTATTTTTTTTAATGTACAACGATTACAACGTCAATTATGGATCGATTTTGTTTTTTTTTATTTATGCTGTTGAGGGTGATGACCTATGAAAGAGCCGGACTAAACTTTTTCGGGGTTGCATTTTGAATGTAGGTAGGTATTGGTTATTCCGGTTGCAGGTCGTTTTTCTTTTTTGCAGGCTGCTTGAAAGTCTGATATTAACCAAAATAAGCACAATATTTTATCTCTTGATTTGTTATTTTCTATTTCCGCGAAGCACCGCCTAAATCATATTGCCAAGTCGTGTGTAATCAATCTGCTGCCGGTTCGTATTTTTAATTGTATAAACGCCTCATATTTCCAATGTCAAAAAGTAGTGTTCTGTCATTTGCCTCCACTGTCTAAAGTCAACAGTAATTTTATATGGCAACGTCAATTAAAGTGCCTCTAATGGAAGCTAAATGTCAAACAGTTTTAAAGCTAGCTTTTAGCCTACAATACAAAAGATTTTCAATACAATTATTGTATCATCGTGGTTTACCTACGCGGTTTTTGTTACATCCTAATTTGTTTAAATATTTAACTCTAAATTAGTTGCTTTGTGGTAATATAGTATGATACTCCTTACTGTTAATTAAAAAATAGCAGGTTACAATTTACTTTTTGAAATTCTAATAATATTATTACCAAACCCAAAAAAAATTGTGACATTGCATTGCTTTTATCGCGGTAGTTGATAAGTGAATGCTCTTAACAGGGTGGTTGTGTGATATTTAGTACTCTTTTTACGCCATTAACCCTAGATTACTAATATAATTTATATACTGCTTAATACTAATGATCGCTTGGGAGGCTACCTTAAGAAAAACAGGAAAGTTTGTTTTACACTTTTTATTAAAATTAAAAAATACATATCACCATAACAAGGTTAACCTCTGCCTTTCTTAAACATATTATTAAATTCTTGAAAATAGTTCAATCAGTCTTTAAAATTGAGCCTTAAACTTAACAGTAATCTCACTTACTTTGGCGACATAGACATTTAGTATTTAATAACAAATATACTAAAAATTAAATAATTATAGGAACAAAAATTAACAAACACGTTCTTTGAGAACCATTATTTGAAACTAAAACAAAAATAAATATTCTAACAATCACATTTTTATGGCACATAAGTTTAAAATCAGTCTTATAATTTTTTAGCACAGTCAATACAATGTGGAGATCTATGTTCTAGACAATAACTTTTATTGCATTTGGCACAACAATAAATGCTCATGCGCCTTTTCTTTGCAGGACAAATGCTGCACATGCTTCTCTTGCCTTTTTTTATTGAAAATTCTTCATTGCTCTGTACATTTTCACCACCTAACACATTCTCTATTGCTTCTCTGACTCGTTTTCTCATCTTAGGTCTTTCTTCGCATCGTGTATTGCACCAGGGGCGACACAAATCATCACTAAGGGTTTTCATAAATTCTCTTCTATTCATTGGCTTATCTCCACGTGTTTGCGAGTTTGTAACGTGCAGTATGTAGCTATTCAGAACAGCCATATTAATTATTCCATAAAACATGCAAAGTGGCCAACGTCTAGTTTTGCGGCTACATGACAAATGGCTACACATTTGATCAAATGTATCAACTGCCCCTTTTGTTTCATTATACGACATAATTATTGCTGGTTTTTTTGATACAGGATCTATGGCCGGCTTGTCGTGCATTGTAGATATGAGCAGCACGGTTTTGTGTGGCTTTGGTTTGTAACTTACGAGTGTCAATTTATCGTGAAAGCCGAACATTGAAGTGCCAACACGACGAGAAGAATTATGTTTGAAATCAGATGGTATTTCTTTCTTGTTTGCTTTGATAGTTCCTAAAAAAGTCAGTTTATACGGTTCAGCAAGAAGTTGTTCAGCCAGAGGCACAGAAGTAAACCAGTTATCTGCAGTGAGATTCCGATTACTGCCATGTATTGTTTGTGTTAACAATTTGCAATAATAGGTTCCAAGAGGTTCAGTAGGGACTTCCCCGTTTTTTCCTAGGTATGGACAAGCATCAAACATATATTTGCTGTTGACGTCACAAGCTAGTACAATCTTCAGTCCATACTTGGCTGGCTTGTTGGGGATATACATCCGAAAAGGGCATCTGCCTCTAAAACCAAGCAACTGCTCATCTATAGTAACATAAGAGCCTGGCTTATAAAGATCTCGACACCTTTGTATGAACATCTCCCAAATATTTCTGATAGGCGCAAACTTATCATTTCGTCTTCTATCTTCTCGAGTGCTACGGTCATCAAAGTGGAGACAACGCAACAAGAACTCAAAACGCTCTAAACTCATTGACGCCATATATTTTGATCCGCACAGTGTGGGATCAAAAAGTTCTCTGGTTGGCAAATCATTATTGCCCATGGCACCACTGAATATAATTAGTCCAAGTAGTGCATGAAGTTCTTCTAGCCTAGTTAGTGATATAGTCGTAGACTGGTGTTTGTATTTGCTGGCTTTGAGTGCAATATCTTCATTTGTTCGTAACATAATTTCGTCTAACATGGTTGGTGTAAAAAACTTTTGAAAGCATTCCAAGGGCTTTATTACATCTCGTCCTTCTGGTTTCGGCCCTGGAGTAATATGGACTACATTTCTTGAGGCAGTTCTATTTGACCTTGATCTATTACAGGTCTCGGTTGCCCATATGTAATTATTCTTACCTCTAACAGATGATGTAGTAGGAAAAACGATGAGAGATTCTGAAGTCGTATCTGTAGCTGGAGAATTGGGTCGTGAAAGAGTTGATGTGGTAGACTGATTACTGGTTGATGGCTCTTGTAAAGTTGGGACTTCATCGAGCTGTTCAGTGACGAGCGTAGTCATGGATTGGAATTCATTTTCTTGCTGATTGGGAATTAAATATGTAGGATCAGCTACACTGTCATCAGAATCGTAGTCTTGCACTTCTAAATTATCCTCGGTTTCACTCTCGGAGTCCGCATCCAACAAAATATTTTCAATACCCTTGTCGTCCATGTTTATCTGCAAATAAAGTATTAATTAAAATCATTTTATTATATAAACATTTCGTAATTAAACACAAAAACTGAAAAACCAGTATACAAAAAAAGTTACCTTTAATACTAATGATCGCCTGTCAGGCGATCTAGAGGTCAATAACTCGCCAACGGTAAGATCCCGCGGGACGCGCGTCTGCTATCCAACGCAGCGCGGGGGGTACTGAGTTGGCACGAGCGCACACGCCGCTATCGCCGCGCAATTTTGATTTACAACGAAAAATGTTACGAGTGGCGGCCTCGCAGGCGATGGTTAGTATTCTAGGGTTAATAATAAGTGTATACGTCACACCTGTCACTCAATAGTGTTATCGTCGCCTGTCACCTGTCAATTTTGACATTTGCTTTTAGGTGTCAAAGAAAAAAGTGCCAGTACCAAGTGATAAGTGATTTGTTTGACTGCATAATTAGTTCTTGCGAATAAACGATTGTTGTGACGAACTAAAATTTTCCCCAATATATTCATATTAAGTATAGTACAACTAAGATGGTAAAACAACTGCAGCTGCTAAATAGCACGGTGGCATCGTTTAGCATTAAGATACATGAAAATGGCAGTTGTCACTTTTCACAGACTATCTTTGGAATATCCAATGTCTTCTCAGATGCGCATGCGTAGCGATACTGACATCTTAATAATTATATAACTAACACCTTGGCTCCTAAAAGGGTTATCCCCTTCTAGTTGGTTTGTAGTAGATTGTTCTAGGCGCGTTTTAGACAAAATTTGACTTTTGTTTCGAATTTATATAACATTATTAATTATATTGATAGCCATAAAATCTATATGCACTTTAATATAATTAAAAAAAAAACTTTGTTTCTTTCACGATTCTGAATTTAAATTCAAATACCATATTCGAAGTTCAATAACCATTACGGCCTGATCGATGACCACCGTTATAATTTGAAATAATTTGAAGGAAGGTTGAGGAAGATACCTTTTAATTAATTTCTCAAGGGAAACAATAGAGACAGATTATACAGTAAATTAAATGACATATACATAAGTGAATCAATTTTATTAAACGATGTAAGGTCGCAGACTTGGTTACTATATTTAGAAGCTATTGTTCCTCGTAATTGATTTAACAATTACGTTGACCTTAATCTAGATCAAACGAGCATGAATATTAATGGTAATTTTATTATTAACTCTCATTTCCTTATGCCATGTAGCTTCATTAATGCCTAGCATAAGAAACCTAAACATTCCTATCTCTATAATCTCGAAGCATTTTTCAGCAGGGACTGGAAACGTTGCTCAAAATTTCGTTATTTTTGTTCGGATAACGTTATTTAGTACCTAGAACGTTGTAAATAACGGTATCCCAACAAAAAAAACTAAATTTTGTGTAACGTTAAGTCCCTGTTTTTCAGCGCTAATACCGAAAAACAGAACTATGTTAACTAATTCGTAAAAACCAGCGGTTAAGTGTCTTAACTTTTTAACTCTTTGACCATCAAAAATCCAACACGAGATCGGGTTTTTTTGTTTCATTTTTTTAATCGACTGCCTCGTTGGTCTAGTGGACGCTAAGCGCGACTGCTGAACAAGAGGTCCTGGGTTCAAATCCCGGGTCGGGCAAAGTGTTACTGAATTTTCCATTAGGTAATTCTCAGTAGCAGCACGGAGTCTGGATTTGTGCCCGGTTGATGGCAATAGGCTCGCCCCCTATTACATTGGGACTTACAACATAACTGGCGAAATGTGGGTGTACTATATGTACACCTCTGCCTACCCCTTCGGGGAATACAGGCGTGATGTTATGTTATGTTATTTTAATATCTACGATATTATTGCCATGTATAAATATCTGACCATTCTATAAACTGCACCTTAAATAAAACCTACCAAATATAAATTGAGAACAACCTCTTTCTGAAGTTGGTTCATAATTAAAGTTCCTAGTAACAGTGGAAAATATTACCTAGTATACTTTCCACTATTACTAGGCACTTTATCGCAAAATAAACCAGTGCGGGCCAGTAAATACCTTTATAAGAAACCTTTAAACAATTTTCATAGCGCGGGTAACGCGATAAAACTGCTATTACATGAAATATTCTTCCATATGCAATAAAAGTGTAATAGGAATGTCGTTAAAGATAAGCAGGAGCGTTATCGAAGGTAAAGCTATAACAATAGACTTATATTACAACCGATATGTAAGTTTTAATAGTTTTCATTATGTGTTTCATCAACTTGGAGTGTTTTGGTGGACTAGAAGTTGAAAACAGGTTGAAAAAGGCATCTAATAAAAAAATACCCACCGCCGGCCGCCGACGACCAGGCAGACCTAGAAGGCGATGGCGAGATAATTAGGACATCTTTGCGGGAAAGACATAGCCTATAATGGCATTAGGCAGGGAGGCCTTTGCCCAGCAGGAACTGAACAGGTTCCTTAAAAAAAAAGTGGCGCACGGTTTTCTTCTTTGGTAATTAAGGATCAAAATCTCATCCAGATTCCTCTTCTCATTCTGATACAAGAAGCAAAGTAACTAAAAAGTCAAACTCTAAAAGACACTCGGTTAAAGTGGCAGCTACAGTACGACAAAGGTTGCAGCTTCAAATCCTGCTCGTATCCATCATTTTTCAAATTTCTTTTTTCAATTTAGATTCAAGCTTAGCATAGGCAACATGCTAAAATTACACCAAAATTCATATAAAACGACCAAGTTAAAATACCTGATTCCTAGCCATTAAAAGCCTACATACTGTACCTAAGAATAAGGCCCAGAAGAAAGAGACATAGAAATCTTTATTTGCAAGAAACACGGTAATACAAGTTGTTAAAATGTGGATGTTTGTATTACCGTGTTTACTTGTATAACCATAGTATTAACCCATAACGGAGTACCGAGTTAATATATCCATAACGCAGCATCATATTCTCAGAACCAAATCAGGTGAATTCTCAATTTGTCAAAATATAGGTACACAGGTTTTCCCAATATTATTTTAACTTTGATGACGCGCCGCTAATTGTCAAGTAAACTTAATCGTATGTTTGTCTATAGCTTAAATATCTTAGTGAAATCTTCTGTTAGGACACGGAGTCCTGCTATTTATCAAACCGCAGTTCTTCGCGACTGCACTCTAATTGAAAAATAAATATGGCCTCATTTGTAGAACCTGCATGGATACTGTTGCTGTTATTTTGCTAAAATTCGTCAAACGGAACTCTCATGAAATGACTTCAATCGACCATATATATTAAAATCTTCAATAAAAATTTTGGCACTTACTAAAAGTGAACTCTAGATGCTTAGTGACTGAAAATCAGCGCTGTAACGGGACGTAGTTTCCCGGAATATCATTAGTTGTCCTTTCCTTATGTAGCCATAAATATCGTTTATTTAAATTACGGGGTTATTCCCTTGGATTTTGGAAGAATATTGAGACTTGTTCTTCGAGCAATGAACTCTGTAAATCTATTATTGGCATACCATACTTAAATAACTCTTAGACGTAGGTCACGTCGCCAACTGGATGACGGATATTATTATCTCGTCTTGTCATGACTTGTAACTGTATTCTGTCTTCAATTGCTTAATTTTAAATGATAGGAAGTTGTTTTTCGCTTTCATTATGCAATTAGCATCTTGGAGCAAATCCTTTACTAGCTTGAGTGGGCCTCAAGTGCTCTTTGTATTTTAAAGGAAAGACGAGTTATGACTGGCCTCTTGGTCTACTGGTTAGTGACCCTGAGTGCTAAACCGGCAGTCGAGGGTTCGATTCCCACCCGGGGCAAATCTTTATGTGATGAGCATAATCATTTGTTCTGTGTCTGGGTGTAATTTATCTATAATATGGATGTATTTAGAAATATATAAGTATGTTTATCAGTTGTTTGGGATCAGATGACCGTGTGTGAGTTGTCCCAAGATATTATTATTATTTTTAGGGAAAGGAAAAACCATAAAGAGGGAAGTAAGACAAGGATTAAGATAATCATAACACTGCAAGATAAAGACAGTTAAAAGATTACGTGCGGTAATAAAAACAGGACAAAGGCAGTGGAAATTGTACTATGAAGATTAAAATTAAAGAAATGTGCAACGACTGAATACTTTTCGAACTGCGATAAACTGAATACTCGATAACGTTAGTGCATTATGCATTCAAAAGCTTCGTGTGACTCAAAACAAAAACAAGTGATGACATGATGCCACAGGGAGCGTCGCGTCGCGCTGCCAATTAGACTGGTCCACATGTTGAATACAAACACGATAGTCACCACGTATCTGTTACCGCCTGCCATTCATAACAAGTGACAGACGGAATTTTACTGTACAACGGTCATTTGATATGTTGTTTATTAAAATGTAGATAGAAGTTCTAATTCTAGCTTCCGTCTGTGAGTTTGTGGCGTTCAAAAGATGAATAACCTTTCGCCTACCTTAGGGTTTCAGCTGTTTATAAACTTAGCTAACTACGTTTTTTACTTGACCTTGTCTGTTTATCTCACAATTTTCAGTACCCGTCAGTAATTTTCAGCAGTTGAACTTCTTATTCTTATCGTATAGTTAATGAACAACCTTGTGACAGAGTTTAAACTGCATGTAGGCCTTTAACATGGCTTTACACACCGTTGAAAAATCTATCAGGGGTGCCGGTTTCCTCATAATGTTTTCTTCGACCGTTTTTAGCAGCTGATAGCTAATTTATAATACGCACATGAATTCGAAAAGACATTGGTGCGTGCCGGGGTTTGAACTTGCGATCTACGACTTGGCAGTCCAACGATCATACCACTCGGCTATCAGTGCTATACAGCAGTTGAACTGATAAAGCACACTTATAAGGCATCTCTATCATCATCCCTGAGTTTGTTTCGGTATTTCTTCTCAGAGGTAGTCAGTTAGGAAATGCCGACACTATCATTCTAACTAGTTTATAAAAAAATGACGTGTAAAAGTGTTTTTTTAAAACCTATTTGCTGAAATAAAATCATTTATCATTTATTTAGTTGCACGGTTACAAATATAATTTCAAAGAAGAAGCTCAGGCAAGATACTCCTTGGAGTCCTTGGTTACTCTTTTCAGATGTATAGTTACATCAATTTATGTATGTTGCTAGGGAGAAGCTAAAGATGGGGATAGATAGGTGGAAAAGAGGACCCGCACTAATGATTTAAAAAAACCTTTTAAAAATATTAATTTCCTCCATGACATTTATCTTCCACGCGACAGGCACAATACTAGAGAAACCATTGCACCTGAGGTACTGTAGAGCCCTGTAGCGTTAAAAAAATAAAGTAAGCCTTATCAATCGTTACCTGTTTAATTTTACGTATTGGTAAAACACAAGCCATCCAAATAGGAAGGAAAACCGCAGCACCTACCGTTGCGTCACAACGTCCGCCAGTGGATGGTCAGTGGTTACCGCGACCAGTGGACCGCGCCTTGTGCAACCAGTCAAGGGCATGGAGCGGAAATTCGGTTGCTGCAGGCTGAGAGAATGCGTCTTGATAGTAACCATAAGATAGTGTTTGGAGATCAGACACCACGAGCCAGCACACTGCACGAAATTTAAATTCAGTCTCCGAAGATGAAAAGATAATGTTAATGACATCGCACATTTGTGTCTTGTCTATTTCTAAGATATATAAGCAGATAAGAGCATTTGCATTACCAGAGTGTACCTATATAATTCATTGCAGCTAACTATAGGGATCAATTACGAATGAAATAGTAGAACGAGAACTTCTTAATCCGATACATAAAAAGATCGAGATAAAATAATGATACATATTATTGGTTAAAATCTGGCAGCCCTACTTTCAATAAATGAAAACATTCCTTAAGTATTCCTATATACAGCTAAGAACTGTTAATATCGTGACTCAAGCTGTATCAATTCATGCGAGAGTATTAAACGACCCGTATGATTCACAGAAACTTCAATTGATGGTTTACGATGAAACTTTTATTACCAATTTACTTAAAAGAAAGCACAGTTAGTATGGATCGAAGTTCAATGATTTGGTTTCGGTCAACATGAGTTTTAAACTCTTTTACATCTGGATTTTTCCTACTTGACTATCTCTGGAGATTCAACAGGGGTCCAGATTTTTCAAAACATACATTGATTGAAGAGTCAGAAATTTTGAAAAATTCAAAATGTACATTGTTGGAAACCTGGTATATTTTAAAATCTCTTGTGAAGGATTGGTGTGAACACAAAAAACAGTCTACCAAACTGAATAGTTTAAGACTTAGGTCCTTCGACCTTTTCTCTATACCTAAACGTGGGAATATCTGAATGTAACTTCAAAGTCGACCTACCTTCAGTTTCAGCAACTTGAATATTGAAGGAGTTAATAACTTAGACCACGGCACATAACATATTCATTCAAATAGCCAAGACACATAGTAACAGCAGTGTACACGACTTATATAAACAAAGTATATAGGTATGTATAAACGTGTAGCTAGGTCTACACACGTCATACACAGTAACAGTGTCGCGACACGGTTGCCGTGACCATAATGGAAAATATCTCGAATACCATACATAATGGGTGTAATCTGGGTGTTACAGTTATTTCTCTAGCTTGAGGAAGTAGTCATACTGCTTGATCCGTTACTGTCTTTCCATCGTATTCTATGACGATCTCCGTATGGAATAACTAGAGAGAAATACGACGACGCGATCTTAGGATTCTTGATCCTAAGAGAAAGTTTTTTTAAATATTGTAAGTCTTCTTATCGTATGGTTGTTGAACAACCTGGTGTCAGAGTTTATACCGCCTGTAGCCCTCTAACATGGCTTTACACACCGTAAAAAAATCTTTCTGGTGTGCCTGTTTCCTCACGATCTTTTCCTTTACTGTTTTAGCAACTGATAACTAATATATAGTACGCACATGAATTCAAAATTCATTGGTGCGTGCCGGGGTTTGAACTTGGCAGTCCAACGGTCGTAGGTACCACTCGGCTATCAGTGCAATATTGTAAATGCGCAGGCAACATTGATACAAGAGACATTTCTAGTTTGGGATCACATAATTATATTTATAACATATATAAACAGGGCAAACCTCACTTCCACGCTTTACTTTTTTCGCCAAAAGCTTCTGTTTTCCTGACATAACAGGTAGCAGTAATAATTGAGCTTATCCCACTATTTTCGAATCCATGTATTCCATAATACACTGACGTCTACTTATGATTTCTGGAAACATAACCTAGATAACCTAGAACTTATACAATTATCATAATAAGATATCCCATAAAAGTTAAATACCTAAGCCATAGCGCCATATCCCACGGTGCAAGCACGGAAGAAAGTCACCGTTATACCTACCTATTCTTTGTTTTTTAATACTCATCCTCTAGCCTTGACATTTCATTCTCATGATTTATCAAACGACTGTAAAAGCCGCCTTATTTTCTCAAAGAAATACTCAAGAACTTAAATCTCATAAATTCTTTATCGGACAAGCGCACTGGTGGAATGTAATGATTAGATAGAAATAGATAAGTCTGATTACCAGATTATTTTGTGATTACCATCAGTAACTTACAAAGACAGTATAAGCTGCCTGACAGGATTTTGAAGCAGACAATCATTAAACAATAGCTATGCCCCATATGCGGGTCATTTCACTGGGAAAGGGTTAATATGAGTATGTATTCAGGTGTAAAACAATCTTTACATATTTTAAATCCGAAAAGAACGTTGACCTTTTCTTTGTTATGTTTGCATCCGAGATGAAATATGGAGATAGCTTGAACCCCAGAGTAACATAAAAAGTGTTCCTGACAGGTGTCACACAAGTGCGTCCAATTGTTTCCCGTAAGTCAATAAACTAATGGTTACCATTGTTTAATGACAGCTGATTCAACACAGGAACCTGACAATAGTCTGCCTTTTATCCAAGAAAAGTTCTGTGGGCTTACTCTCCAATTTAATTCCGACCAAATTGCATTAGAATCGTAGTTTTGTTCTCTTAAACTAAACACTAGCGTCAAATTATTTCAATATTATGTGTCCATTGGGAAAAACTAACTGAGATCAAAAGATTAACAGCATTTTTTTTTTAATAAATCATAGTCATGTTTCCGTTAAATCAATATTAATTTTGCATTGGAATTGTATTAAAATTGAAATTAAATTCGTGAGTAGGTCACCTGGAGGTTGTCGAACAGGGTTGTCGACACGAGCGAAATCGCGACTCTTAATTAACTATTGTAATTGATTGACATTACGACCCCTATTATGATCAGCTGATACCCTTTGTGTTACTTTAAAACAATTACGATGGCTATCTATCAAATTATAATATTGATAGAGCTACTAATTAAGGTTAAGGTTACTAATTAAGGTTGTCGTTGCCTGGTAATTAACGAGCTACTTGCAGAGTTCCAAGACATTTTAATACTACCGTACAAGGGAGGTGGTATACAGAGCAGGAGTATTGATCTCTTCCCACGTTCGCTCGTGCGTTCAGACCATTAAGTTCAAGTTCCATGAAGATTACTATCCTTTACATTAGCGGGTTCCAAGGCAGTCGAGTCATTCTCTGGGACGCCTCGAGCTTCATTGCCTCGATGGTTCTTAATGGTGATCATTGTTGATCCTGGCTTACAGGAGTTGCTATGATGGGCACGAGCGGTGGGCTTGCCCCGTAAAAAAATCCTTTGCGTTACCCGTTGTGGTCACTGACTAACGACTGACTATTTATTAGATAGCAAATATACAAATACGTCACATTGAAACTTGCCAGTTTTTAATCTTACACCTTGTTTTAATAAAAATTAAGAACAACAAACTAAACTAAATTCAATATACTGTGCCAGGCTGCACTAAAATCGAATTGGACCAACCGGGAATTGGATCTTTTGCGAATAAGGTGAATTGGACCAATCACGCCTAAGATTGGCTGAAAGAAAATGCTAGTTTCGGACTCAAACTGTTTACACAATAATCTGAACTTTTCCTCGATGACTTCATTACCGAGTGCGAGTATAAATGGTCATTGTTTTACGCTTCGACTTGCGACACACATTCACATGTTTACATCTGGACTCCATTGTGTTGCCGTAGTCTACAACCAAGGCATTAGGCTCTATAAACATTTGTGATTGGCAATCCATTTGGAATTGTACATTTTTACGTTCGTTCTGTGCAAATGGCAAGTTGTCGTTCATTGTGGCGTTCAAAGGGAAGCCTTTGCCCAAGTGGATGTCTTCCGGCTGATGATGATGATGATGATGACATTCTATTGAAATGTAATGGCAGTTAGCGAGTTTAAAGCCCATTGGCCAATGATATGTTAAACAGTATAGATACGTCATACGCTAACATAATGAACCAGAAAAGTATTCCGAACTCTGAGTCCGAACTGCACTAGTCTTATGTCAAATCTAACAACAATAATTGTACGGCCCAAGACTTAAATTGTCCCCTATCCGAGTCCTCCAAATAAGCGCGCTAGAAACATATCTGTACTTTTTTGAAATGTCATTGCCTTTGGCTAACGGGCTAATGCCGTAGCAATTTCAACTAGACACAAAAATAAACAATTATTCAAAGAATATCAGCCAGCAAAACTTTTCCGTCTAGATATGTTATTATTGTATTGAAATAAACGCGCAATAAACACTCGCTTTTAGTTTTAATAAAGTCAATATTTGAGCAGGTGCGAATTCCGCTTGCGCGATCCAGCTCTCAATGACGGCATTATCATTGTGCGCGCACTTCAACTGTCTTACTTGTTATGAGATAATACGCTTCAATTATTACAAGTTATGAGTATAAGTTTTAAGTTTCAGCCATTAGGAATGTTACTAAGCCTGTATAACAATGAATACAACGATATAGACAGTCATAACACAAGCTAGAACGGCTAACATCGAATGTTTACGACCGCGGACTTGCAGTATCAACAGCCATTGTTTCTCTATTGTTTCACAACCGTCGTTATGTAAACATTCCTGTGACCTACGCTTTATTGTCTTCATATCTTCGAGTATTCTACACTCAAGGTCGGGCACGCCGTAATTATGGCGGTAAGTCTCCTCTTTGAGGTGTGGCTGGAAAGGCAACACGGCGTCCTTACCTTCCGCATGACGCAGGTCCTCACCGGACATGGTAAGTTCGGGAGGTTCCTGCACCGGATCCGTGCGGAAGAAACGCCCGGGTGTCACCATTGCGTGGACAGCCCGGAGGACACGGTGGAGCACACGTTGGAGGTGTGCCCCGCTTGGGAAGAGCATCGCCGTGTCCTCGTGGGGGCGATCGGTGGCGGTGATCTCTCGCGCTGGGCCTTGGTACAGGCCATGGTCCGGAGCGAGGAGGAGTGGCAGGCGGTCGCCTCCTTCTGCGAAGCAGTAATGCTAGCAAAGGAGGCGGCCGATTGCGTGAGGCAACGATCCTCACGCCCCAACCGCCGCCGGGATTCTGATCCCGATTTCCGGCCACCCTAGGCGCGGGCTTGCGGTCGGTGAGCAATGGGTGGCTCGCCGTCCGACCGTCCGGTAACCATCCGGACCGAGCCCAAGTCGTCGACGGCGCGTACTGTTTCACGCGCGCCTCAAGGAGATGTCAGCAACTGTAGGGGCCCATCAGGGTCGAAGCCTACTGGGGCCAAGGGTCTGATTCTGAAAGGAAGACTCGGCCCTGGTACGAAAGGCAACGAAGGAACAGGAGTGGTTTTTTAGTCAGTAAAAGTCTGACACTATCTCCCGCTCCGCCCAAGAGCGGGGGATGTCATAAGCCAAGTCTTTACTGGTAGAAGATCTGTCTCTAACTATTAGTATACGATATCCTTTTTGCAAAAATGAGAAAATTCAGTCGTTATAGACTTTATCACTTTATCATCATTTAAATTAATAGGCTATGATATAGGTACCTAACTACCTACACAATTTAATGTCGAAGACTAATATGTATATCGTAGGATAAAACTTCCAAATGTCGTAACTATTAACTAGAAAATGTTAACAGATCAAATCAACTTAGTGTGAGTTGCACCAACAATTCTGACATATTGGTTAACGTTAAATATGGCCGCTTGTATGAATTTCCTACTAACTTATCGTTGACGGACGGACTTAACGATAACAGACGATTGGTGCAACCCACCCTAACATTCCTAAAAATAGCAGTAAACACTAAATAAAACATTTATTTTTAATACAGTTTACAAAACAAATAGCACTGAAATATGACATCATTTTCAACGTAATTTCATGAAGATTATGTTCATATGAAACAGAAAACAAAGTTCTCGATTTTGGAGTATAGACGACTTTAAACGATTAAATAAACAAGCTTGCTTAAAGCCTCAGATAGCAGTACTTCTCCCGCAAGGAAAACTAAAGCTTTTGTCACGTACCTATGCTAATAGGATACGTGTTTATGTCTGTCATTGTACCAGCGAGTCAGCGACCATGACCTCACCCAATATGTAGTCACAGATGGACCGTGATGGAAGATAACGGATTTACCTGTTTAGATTAGGGTTGAACCTCTTGGTCGAAGGTAGCTTGGTAGAGACGAAGGAGAAGCCTTTTATTGAAACTAAATTAACAAGGAATGCATGTGTCTTACTGCCGCACTCAGAGACGTTAATGATTACTTAAACTGACAGTAAATAAGATTTCACAAAGGAAACCTTCAGTTAGTGATAGTTTAAGTAACCATTAAATGTCTCTGAGCTCGGTGGTTACTGTCTTTAGAGAGTAACATGAAACTAAGGTAGTTTATAGTAATTGCTTAATTTAAACGTTTACCACCTCGGCCTGCCCGTGACCATAAATGCTGTAAAGGATTCGAAACGTCGGGACCAAAAAACTAATTAAAACCGCGATAAATTCCGAAGACTTAGTTTTATTCCAATTTCTAATATTCGCGTAAGTGATAGAAATCATTATACAAACATGAAAGCTTTTGATAAAGACGGAACATTGACCCAACGAATTTCAGCTATATCACCAGTAAATTTTAATTACAAGAGCTTTTCAGCGTCATATTACAAATTAATAAACATTTTTCAAGAATAGTATTGTAGCCAGACAACATCCAATCGATTTAGCTTCCTAGTTTTGAAGAATAAACTTCATCCAAAAGCTCTCTTCATGTAGAACCAAATATTCCATAAAAGAGCATTAACGAGCGTGGGTAGACAGACAATAGGCCCACAATCCACATACCGAACCGAATATAGACGCGGCATTAAGAAATCTTTCGTATTAAGCCATCAGAATAGGCTGTTTTATTATCTAATATCTGTCTATTCATATCGACTGCCTCGTTGGTATAGTGGTCGCTAGGCGCGACTGCTTAGGCAAGAGGTCCTGGGTTCAAATCCCGGGTCGGACAAAGTGTTACCGAGTTTTCCATTAGGTAATTCTCAGTAGCAGCACGGAGTCTGGATTTGTGCCCGGTTGATGGCAATAGGCTCGCCCCCTATTACATTGGGACTTACAACATAACTGGCGAAATGTGGGTGTACTATATGTTCACCTCTGCCTACCCCTTCGGGGAACACAGGCGTGATGTTATGTTATGTTATGTCTATTCATATCGTAGTCCTACCTAGTTAAACAACGAATGATCGGTAGTAGTTGAATGCACATAAATATTCCACGTGTATGGTAATCGGGTACGTGTGAATGTCAGTCTGTCATTGTACCTGTGGCCGTGACTTATTGATGCAACAGCTAGTGAAGAAGTACACGCGGTAGCTTTAGAATATTCTAGTTTTTGATAAGATAAGGTGCGAGTGGAGCTTCTAAGAGAGATGATACTGGTACGTTTGGTGCAGCAAGGACAGTCAACGTTGCAACCATCCTTGCTGGGGGGGAATTCGGAAAAAATCACGAAATATCGCAGGTGCAGGTGTCTGGTGGACTAGGGCTGGGCAATTATGAAGATGTCGTCGAAAATAAACCAAAACTTTATCACTCCTAAAAAAACGAGCTTTAGCACTCCATCGCAAATTACACATGATTTTGGGTAGGGGAGGTTAGTGTAGAACCTCACCAAGTATTACCATAGGGTAGAGGGGGGGAGGTAAAAAAATGTATATTGCTACATTAGAATTATCACATATTATACATTTATTAAGTAAGTAAACTCTCAATAATTATAATATTAAACTTAGCGGTTAAGTTAGATACCTACTGTATTTTCTTTACTAAAATAAGTGTTGCTACACCCTTACAGGGTCTATGTCTGTTGTGATAACATGTAATTGTTTTCTGTGAAACTACATAGTGCAATAAAATAAATATATAAAAGTTCTAAAAGACATCACGTGACCAATTGACGACCCCATACGAAAATGAATAAACTGTTTATACCTTTATCTATGCGCTAGCGCTTGTTTTGAACTTTTAAATCCTTGAAACAGTCACAGCGCGCTTGGGGAACGGCAGTCAAGGGTCAGCGGATGTAGGTGTTGTTTTATGTAAATTAACGGTTATACAGTAAACATGTTTATCATTTAGATTAAACAATCGCTTAATTGATTTCTTAATGACAAAGTTTAGTTTCAAATATAGTATGGCTCTCTATTATTATTTCGTAAGGAATGTTAGAGGAGAACTGAAGGAGCCCGGTCTTGACGATAACAGTTTTCATGTAATCCAAGATTAAACCGATTTCCAAAGAAATCAAAGAATACCCATCTGTATTTATTTTCTCAACAAGAGTTCAAACATTGCTTCACAAATGTGATGAAGATATTTTTTTTAGCCCATTTAGGGTTAATTTTGCCCGATTATCCCCATTTGAACAGTAGGTACAGGCGTAAAGATTTTTTTTTTTTTTAAACGTCTCACACTAGGAATTTCTCCTGTATCGTGGGAGCGTTTCACAAAAATAGAATATCAAACACAAACACCTAGACTCGGGACAAATATCTGCGGATCGCACAAATTTTTGTCGAACCTGAACCCGAAAAAATCGAACCCGCAACCCTTAGCGCAGCAGTCCAATCGCTTAGCCACTGCACCAATCGGGTCATATTATTACTTGTACAATATAAAGGGCAGCTTAAAAGAACATCCATCTATTTTAATACAAGGGTTTACCGTCTCCTGGGCCGACGAGGCAGGCCTAGTGTTAATCTGACTTGATATCCTTTGAGTAATGGTGAGGCTTACACATGTCTTCATGTACCTACCGTTTATACTTAGATGCTGCCTTACAAAACACTGATAGCCAAGTAGTATGACCGCTGGACTGCCAAGTCATAGGTCGCAAGTTCAAACCCCGACACGCACCAATGTATTATCGAATTCATGTGCGTATTATAAATTAGTTATCAGTATTGCTAAAAACGGCGGAAAACATAGTAAGGAAACCGGCACACCTGAGAGATATTTCAACGGTGTATAAAGCCATGTCAGAGGCCTACAGGCGGTTTAAACTCGGACACCAGGTGGTCCATCAATCACACGATAATATGAAGAACTTAAGCGCCTCTTTAATCATCTTATCTCTATTCTATGATGTTATAACTTATTGACAATTGAATTAATGATTAATAATTTAAAACTATCCTTCGTAAAGACGATCTTTCAAGTATGTACTATCTGTTTACCCTTCTAGCTAGGTAAACCAAGGATAATAGTTGTTGATACTCTCGGCACGTGTTTGATCAATAAGGATAAAGTATACCTTGTGATTATCAATGTATCCTACATTCCTCTCAGATAACTGTATCCAACTACTTTTTATTACAATTCATGAGATTTAGTAATGAGAAATAGTATACTTTTGATTAACCTATTTTATTTAAAGGACGGGCACTGTTATTGGGGTTTTCTATTAGGTAATTCTGTGTGCAACACGTCTGGATTTGTGCCCGGTTAATGGTAATAGGCTCGCCCCCTATTACTTAGGGACCTATAACATAGGTAACTGGCGAAATGTTGGTGCGTTATACACCTCTACTTACCTCTTAGGGGAATACAGGCGTGATGTAATGTTATATAATATATATACACCTATGTACACACAGTATATACACCAAGTCGTGGTGGCCTAGTGGTTGACATACCGGATTTCTATGCACGAGGTTGCAGGTTCAAACCCAGGCAAGTATCAATGTGACTTTTTCAATGTCATAAATACTTTCTTAGATATTCTAAGACACCACTGACTGACGGTGACGGAAAACATCGAAAGGAAACCTGGATTTAATTATCTGAAATCGCCAACCCGCAGTGAGCTAGCGTGGTGATCAGTGCTCAATCCTTCTCTATACGAGAAGAGGCCTTTGCCCTGCAGTGGGACAGTTATAGGCTGTTATTATTATTATACACCTATGTACAGCGTTATATAGCTGTCCAACACATGCCTACGTAGCGGGATTAAGCTACAATGTAAAGCCATTATTTTCCTTCTCTACGAAAACAACAACATCACATAACTTCATGAAATGAAGATTATCCTGAAGTTTTCCATTGTATAAAGTACAAGGACAATCAATATGAACACCCATTATTCTGTAGTAAGTAATACGCTGTGGAGGACCACCTGCGATGTTCCCACGCGACCATAGCGATATAATAACGGCAGTTAAGTTATTATACAGTTTTATCACTGAATTAACAATGGTAGAGTATTCTTAAATTATATAATTATACGTATTACATTAAATTACAGATACCTGTTTTGTCGTTGATATGTTAGGCCCTGTTTTCACCTAAGCAAAGAGAATATTATTATTAATTATTTCCACATCCCTTCTCCGCTTACGAAACACATCTCGTGTAGTGAGTGGGTGTCGTAAGAGGCGACTAAGGGAAAATCCAGAAGATGGGCAGCAGCGTCTTCTGCAACTTGACCACCAACACTGCGATCCCCAAGCCGCTTGCCAAGCTTGGGGATTATGGCAACCCCCCCCCCCCCCGCCGCCCCTTCTAATACTAATAGGAGGGGGCCTTTGTTTAACAGTAGATGTCTTTCGGCTGATGATAATAATATTTTCTCATGTACTGTAGTTATAAGGATTTTACTGAGATTAAATTCGTACGAGGCCTATGTCCAGCAGTGGACTGAGATAGGCTGATGATAATGATGAAATACGTGTTATTCTGATAAATAATTACATGACGTGAAGCGATGGAGGAAGCTTTTACCCTATGGGGGCCATAGGATAAACAATACTACACTATTCAACATGTAACTTTATTAATTAGTATGGATAAATGAATCTTAAATAATAATCGCATGAATCTTTGTTTGGGATTGACACAACTTAACATCACGCCTGTTTTCGCCGAAAGGGTAGATAGAGACAGATATGTTAGGTCCCAATGTAATAGGGGGCGAGCCTATTGCCATCAACATCAACAAATCATGGGACAAATCCAGACTCCGTACTGCTACTGAGAATTACCTAATGGAAAAACCCAATAACAATTTGCCCGATCCGGGATTTGAATCCAGGTCCTCCAACTCAGGTCCAGGAGACTAGATGAAATTTGGGAGTCATATATGTGCCTACCACTTCGGGTTATACTTCAGACATAACAAAAACATGTTATGTATTGAGTACATTTCCTAGGATGCGAGTAAAACCGCAGGCAACATCTAAAACATAACATGACATCACGCCTGTATTCCCCGGAGGGGTTGGTAGAGGTGTACATGTAGTACTCCCACATTTCGCCAGTTATGTTGTAAGTCCCAATGTAATAGGGGGCGAGCCTATTGCCATCAACCGGGCACAAATCCAGACTCCGTGCTACTGAGAATTACCGAATGGAAAACTCAGTAACACTTTGCCCGCACCTCCTGCTCAGCAGTCGCGCTTAGCGTCCACTAGACCAACGAACCTCTAGTCTGCGTAAATTTTAATATAATTAATGACTTCACACCTAAGTCATTAATTTTATTTTGTTAATACTTTCATGAATAAATCATTATTGTTGTTGTCACTTAAAATATTGCCGACATGACCTTGAGGCTCGCATAATTAATTATTATTATGATAGTTTTACATATTTAACTATTTTTAAATACAAACAATCTCATTATACAGCATAGACATAATGATTATTCATGTACCTACATATGTTTTGAATAATAAGTATTTTAAATAAAACTACAACGAAACAAAATATGTACCTATCATATTTTGTGGCTAAGCAATTGGACTGCTGCGTTAAGGGTTGGGGGTTCGATTCCCGCATGGCATAAGTATTGGTGCGATTCGAAGATGTTTGTCCCGAGTCTGGGTGTTTCTGTATGTGATATTTCATGTTTGTGAAACGCACCCATAATACAGGGGAAATTCCCAGTGTGGGGAAAAGCCACAAGTTTAAAAACATTGTGTAAAAACAATCTTGATTAGTGTGTAATATCTTGATGAGTGGTATTACATTTAATTATTGATAATCTTAGATAATTGATTTTAACGATAAAACATCATCGAATTGTGGAAACCAGTCACCCATCATAATTCTAACCTTAGCAGACACTGATTAACTTCGGAGATTGACTGATTAACACCGTAGCATTATAGCTATACGAGCCCCTAAAGAAATTGAGCTAGTAATGTTGATATGCATCTGAGTCTACGCGTAATTATATAAAAAGTAATAAAAATTAATAACTTAAGTAGAAACTTCATAAATAAAACATTGTAATAGTTGTTATAACTGATAAGCACATTAACTTCCTCCAAAATAAAATATAACGGGTCATTGTTCCACAAGCTTACCCAAACATACATTAATTTCATAAAAAAATATAATTATGCACATCGGTTCAAAGACTTTTATTTCTTATAAAAACAATACAGTTTTTTTTTACAATAAGATTAATAAACTTCAAATTCTTAATTACATATAAATTCATTATTACCTCTGGCGCATTTCATTAATAGATTTAATTAATTTTGAAATAATACAGTAATCAGTTAAAACTTTGTAATCAATTTCAATTTCAAAATGTCGTAACATTATTTTTTTAATTTAGTTTTAAATAAGCTAACATAAGTTAAAATTCACAAAAAATATGTACATATTATCTATCATTTGTATTATTCAAAAATGTACCTACCTACATAACATTGAATAATTATATTCACAAAAAATATGCTTAATATTATTCAAATTTAAATGCTTGTTTAATTTACCGTGTCCGTCTTTGTGAATACACAAAAATATCAAAATATTGATTTACAAATTAGCATACAATGCTCTCTGCTTATAACCTGATAGACCTTGAACACAACCTTATGTGTGAATATTAAAAACGGTCGGTATTTAAAGTTCCATTTTAGCGACTCGACTTGTGGGTGTCGTATGAGGCAAATGGAAAATCCAGAAGATGGGCAGCAGCGTCTTCTGTAACTTTACTACCAATACTGTGACCCCCAAGCCGCTTGCCAAGCGTGGAGATTATAGCTAACCCCTACGCAAAGGCAGTGGACGTGTTTCGCCTAATAATAATTGCCTTTTGCCATCATAGCTACTTCAAAAAATCTTCACATTTTTTTCCATAAGTTCTAAAATGTTATCGTTCTACCTTACCTGCTATTAACCTTAACCTCTTGCCTCCAGAAGCAACCCTCACGATGAGAAGCCTCTGAGGCTGTCCACTGAGGAGCCCCTGCAGCTGGGCCCCCCGCCCCGCTCGTGCTACCCCCTCGTTGTGATCCTAGCGAGAGACCTGAGGGACACCGGGGAGCTCAGGCCTGATGATACGGTGAGCAAATAGACATGATGTGGAGCGTTTTAAACATGTGCACAGTTCGAAGCTATGTCTACAGTGTAAATAGATGTTTTAATCAATTAATAAGTAACTCTCGGAATGCCTCGTTGGTGTAGCGATCGCAATTAATGAAAGATCCTGGGTTCGGTTCCCGGGTAAGGAAAGTGCTTTTACATTAGGTAGTTCTCAGTTACAGCATGGATTCGTTTCGTTAATGTCAGGTTCACTCCCTATTGCATTAGGAGTAATAACATAATCTTGTTTTTATTATAGCGTATCTCCTCTTGTTGAAGAGCCATATTAAATAAAAAATTTGCGAAATATGTGGGACCTCTGCCTACCTCTTCGGGGTATAAAGGCGTGCTATTATGCTAGATGTTATGACACGAAATGTCTTTATAGAACCGTATTAACTTGAATGTATGATTTTCAGGTGGCGCTTATAAGCGTGGTGCACATCAGAGATGACCAGTGTCCGCTGCCGAGCGGCGTCATCGCGCAGTACCTGAAGCAGGCCAACGGTCACCTGTCCTGCTTGAAGGTACCTACAGCTATCTTCATTTTACAATAGGACCTTTGACCACCTAGCGCGCTGACTAAAGCACTGTTTTATACACAACGATTAATCATCTCTTTACTTATGTGTACCCTAAAATGGAATCACTATTTATTATTTATCGAAAGGACGGTTACGGGTAAAATGGTCTTTATTTCTTTTAAATTAATTTTTAAATTTCAAAGTAAACATTTTAAAATGGAGTCCTGATTAAAAATTAAAGCATGACATCCTACTAAGTATGATTGATTAGGGGCCGGTAGCTATGTATGTGGCTACCGCGCAGATAAGTCGATGCGAGGTTAAGCCGTGCTCGCCGCAGTCAGTCTTGTGATGGGTGACCGTTTTCACCTGTCGAGACCTCTCTGTGCTTCTGAATGTACGTTAAGCCGTTGGTCCTGCGCCTGATCTCTCCGGTCGTGTCGGCCTACCGTCCCATCTGACTATGAGAGTGTGGGAATAGGGAGTGCACCTGTGACTGCGCGCACACTTGTGCACTACAATATCTTCTGCGTAGTTGGCTAGTCTCAGATGAGATAGGCCACCGAAATTCAGTCAGGAGAACATATTATCACAAAATATTTATCATTTATTGTTGTAACAACATTCTCAGACGATCAATAAAATGGACGATCGATATCGTTGCGTTAATTAAATTAACATAACAACGTTCTTAATAATTAAATTATCAAGTTACATAGTTGCATGTAAATATGTGCATTTCCGTATCCGATAGCTGATAGTTATGTTTGCAGAGAATATTATTTCTTAAGGACACATATAAATTAATGTCAATTAGTACATACACATGTAAATGTTATTGTTTAAATGATAACTTATCTTATAATACTGTTTCTGTGATAACAATAATATTTAGTTTCGTTCATCTAATTTTTTCATTATTGTAAGTATAGAGTTGCGGGCAACCGGTGGATGCAAATGGCAAGTTGTCGTTCATTGTGGCGTTCTAAGGGGGAGGCCTTTGTCCAGCAGTGGACCTCTTCCGGCTGATGATGATGATAGATGATAGATGTAAATTTCGTTATTAAACTTATTACCTAGTTTATAAGCATTTGTAAACCAAATGTAGATTTTTATTATAGGTAATTCTGTTCATTAGTGTAGTCGCTCTTAACCGTTGTAATTAAATAAATAAATGATTCGTGACGACTTGCAGCAACTGTACGTGAGCGGCGAGTGCGGCAGCGCGGCGGAGGGCTACGGCGCTGCGCACGCGCCGGCGGAGGCCCTGTGCTGCGTGTGCGCCGCGCACCCGCTGTCGCGCGCGCTGCTGCCCTGTCGGCACGCCTGCCTGTGTGCTGACTGCCTGCGTGAGTAGCTACACTGCTGCACTAGAGCGGCATTAACTTATCATTATCATCATAATAATAATATATAATAAAACGTTTATTTAGCCAAAACACCAGTAAATTTCTAGCGAGTTAGGTATATATACTTAACTTATAGCTAAACAGTATAAAGTGTATTATTATGTACATAGAAAAACGGTTATTAGTTGGTCCATTTGTTATTAAAGTTGTCAATCTGTACAAAACTGATTGCTAGCTCTTAAACTAAGATTTCTCCTATAACTTAAGAGGCGGCGCCTGACTAGCAAATACAATCTATAGAAACACCACAAAACACAGTCTACCGTATGATAAAAACCATAACTAATAGAAGTTTTAGCACATTATCGCATGTGTTTAGCGTTACAAAAATAACTTGTGTGTGCTTGTTGTGTGTGTGTGTGTGCATAATCCGCCGGCCGACTGCCCCAGTCTGCTGCCCATACGCGTCCCTCTTCGTGTGCCAGTCTCTACGCCTCTGCCAACCTCATCCAGGTTCCACCCGCTATAGACGCAATGTCATCCGCGCATAAACAATGTTAAGTGAAGTGCAAGGTGATCGCACACACACACACATTAAACATACATATTAATGTTCTAGCTGTTTAGTTATTAAGGCTGTTTCACACTCGGATCACGGAGCGCGGCGTGATTTACTGTATGCGTTTGATTAATAATTAACTTTAAGCCGAACCTCCAGTGTCTTGCGAGCGGATTTTTATAGCTTTGTTGTTTGTAGCCAGTATTGGAGGTTGGAATAGGATTTTTTTTTTTTTTTTCTTTATTGATTTTAGGAACTTTTAACAATATGTTACGTTAGTTCCATCATAAACTAATCTAATTACATCAAACTTACAAATTAACCAATGAATATACCAATGCAGCCTCTGGCGACATCGGTTTCGCTAAGATCATATTAAATATACCTATATCTAACCTATTGAATAGGAATTATGAAATGTTGACTAAAATTGAGAGATACAGATAAATTTATTTGTATAAAACATGCGTTACATTTAAAAATGTGGTGTTACAATACATTTTGCGGTATCAACATGTCCTGTCGTATCATCATCATCATCATCAGCCGGAAGACGTCCACTGCTGCACAAAAGCCTACCCCTTAGAAACCTATAGTCCTGCCGTATAAGTCGTAGAAATTACTTAAAATTAATCTAAAATAATTATAATATATTATGTATATCTTGTAAAAAATTATTAACACTATAGTATCCTTTTGTACACAGAAATTCCTTAAGCTTCTTTTTGAGGATGTTTTTATTAATTAATTTCAGTTATAACCTTACTATATTACTGTTGTGTAAATATTATGTACCCAAAGACATAAAGGAAGGGAGCAAAATGTTAATCCGTGGCCTCTACTTGCGCTGTTTGCCCTCTGGGAAACGGAAGTTGATAAACGTTAAATTCTGTTGCACATACATATATGTAACTATAAGCTACGTGAAACATGAGAACAGATATAGTACCTAGCTATACCTACATGTAAATCAAATGTTAAAATAACTCTTACTAGAAGATTACAATCTAAAATTAAATGACAAACACGGGACTAACTTTAATACTATCGCGTTGCATGATGATAATTAATCAACAAACGGGAATTAATGCGAATTTTGGCTTAACGTTTCGACTTGCGAATTGCACCGGTCGTGGTCACAAGCAGATTCCAAAATTAAACACTTGTGTTGGCGTTAATCCCCGTGTTTTTAATTTAATTTTAGTATTATCATGCAACGCGATAGTTTAAAAGTTAGATTACATTCTATCGCTTCACTATAGCATAAGCTTCGCGTAGCTATCAACTGTCACTGGACCGCGGACCTAACAAATACATTTGTTATTCTAATCACTCGATTTGTCCTAGGGTTCACGCTATCAATACAAAAGTAGTAGGCAGTAATGTTATGTCTAACGCTTTGAACACCTGAAGATCAATTATCATAGACTTATACATAAATATAAATCGCTGAAATAAAACTACATACATATGTTTAGGGATTTTATCGCGGTTTTAATTAGATTTTGGGCCCGAAGATTCAAATCCTTTACACCATCCATGGTCAGGGCAGACTGAGGTGTTAAACCTTTAATGAAAAAGCTAATTAAAACCGCGATAAAATCCGTAAACATAGTTTTATTTCAATGTCTAATGTTCGTGTAAATAATAGAAATCATTATAAATAGAAATCGTCTGTAATAGACACGATAGATGCCAAGGATGATACATAAATTGGTCTGTTTTCCGGAAGGGGTTAGGCAACAATTCGCCCGGGAATCAAACCAATGACCTCATGCTCAGACCTCTAAACTAACGAGGCTGCTGTCAAGTTAATTGTATTTTTTTTTTCATATTAACTTAACTTAATTTAAGTCGTAATAATTTCGTCGCCACACTATGTATTTTTCATATACAAACACCCAGACTTGGGACAAATATCTGCGGTTCACACAATTATTTACTCCGTGCGGGAATCGAACACGCAACCCATACCGCAGCAGTCCAATCGCTTAGCCAAAAAGCCATGTTCAAATTATATCTACTTATTGTTATTTTTCTTGTGCATATTTACAGCTAAGCTGGACAAGTGTCCGATATGCCGCAGCGTGATCACGAGCTACTTCTGCATCCGTAACGACGACGAGCGCGAGCTGTCCGAGCTCAAGCAGCAGCGGTTCTTCAACCGGAGACTCTTCAACCTGTTCCACTACCATTAGCGAGGTCAGTCTCCATGATACACATGATCTTCTTTGCCTGAAACACAGGCTTACCTAGTTCAGGCACACAATGTTATTATTTTATATATAAATGTAATCATTTTTGTACATACAGTAAGTTTGTGAGTGTGTTTGTATGTTTGTTACCTCTTCACGCTCAAACGGCTAAACCAATTTTGCTAAAATTTGGTATGGAGGTAGCTGGCACCCTGGATTCACGTATAGGCTTTTTATCCCTAAAAAAATTAGCGGGTCCGCGGGCTGCAGTTAGTTAATAATAAAGTTTAGTAATGTTGTCCCTAGCTAGTGTCCCACTCATTTTAAAATTAACGTTCTTAACGGACCTCTGCGTGTTGGATCTGTGTGGCACGTAAGCTTTTTAAAAGACCGGGTATCTTCCACATGGTTGATAACCCCGAGTAGCATACCAAGTTTATTCAATAATAACGTTTTCTTTAAAAATAAAGCATTTAGGTATGGCGTACTATTATAACATAACATAACATCACGCCTGTATTCCCCGAAGGGGTAGGCAGAGGTGTACATATAGTACACCCACATTTCGCCAGTTATGTTGTAAGTCCCAATGTAATAGGGGGCGAGCCTATTGCCATCGACCGGGCACAGATCCAGACTCCGTTTGCTACTGAAAATTACCTAATGGAAAACTCAGTAACACTTTGCCCGACCCGGGATTTGAACCCAGGACATCTTGCTCAGCAGTCGCGTTTAACGACCACTAGACCAACGAGGCAATAAATATAATAAACTACAATAGAATACTTTGATGCTTTTTCATTTTATAGATGTGGTCTTTTTAAATGATATTTTTAATATTTATTAAATAACAATCTATTTTCATTGCGGTCAACATGGATAATTTTTTTTTATTAATTTCCAGGTACGCCGGAAAGTGACTGCAGTGCATTACGACGTGCAAAAACAGTAACAATGTCACTACGACTTGCCACTTTGGTACCACAGTGTGATAAATCTAATCGTAAACTATCGACTGACAAACAAATCGTAAAGTGAAGAAAGTACGTAAAAAATGTTTTTTCAAAGTGAGGTTAAAAGACACGGCTTGGGGACTGTTTAGAACTTAAGATGGATGTGAACTTACTTTTAGAACAATTGACGTTTTGAACCACGGATTAGTTAGTCAATGGAGTGCTCAACTTGATGTATTTTTTTTTAAAGAAACGTCACTCCATACTAGGAATTTCTCCTGTATCGTGGGTGCGTTTCATAAGCATATAATATCACATACACAAACACCCAAACTCGGGGCAAATATCTGCGGAACGCACAATTTTTTATCCCGTACGGGAATCGAACCCGCAACCCTTAGCGCAGCAGTCCAAACACTTAGCCACTGCGCCAATGAGGAAAACTAAATACCATGCTGTTGGTTGGTCGAACTATGATACGCAAAATTGTTTGGTCGCAGCTTTAACCTATCTGGGCTGGGTGTTTGAGTTTTATAGACCTGCTTGGCAAACACTAAGTCAGAAGAAATTGTTATTTATGCCAGTCAATTAAAAAAACACTTATTTATGTTAGCCACTTCTAAAGACTCCAGCCGATTATTAATATCTAATAGTAATTTCCATGACTGGCAAAAATACTCAATGGCGTCAATTATTTATCTCTTACAATGCAATGCAAGAAAATTCCTTGCATATAATACCAAATAAAATGTATAGAGTGTAGTTTATTTCAAAAACAACAAGTCAGCATAACAGAGTTTAGGTAAGTACGTGTCTGTTAACATTTAGTGTCATGATTTTTTTTGATGTTTTCTTAAGATGTTATTTCTAAAACAACAAGTAGACATTTTACCGCCGCACTTACAGACGTTAATGATTACTTAATCTGACACTAAGTAAACATTTCACAAAGAAAACCTTCACTTAGTGATTGTTTAATGTCTGTGAGTTCGGCGGTTAGTGTGTTAGACATATGTAGCACTCCATTTGTTCTCTAATCCGTGTTATGATCCCTTGGGAACTCTAGTGAGTAAGGACCTTGGTCCTTACTCACTAGAGTTAAAGGCCCTGGGGACTGCCATGTTCAAAGTCAACAGTTATGTATGTATGTAAGTGTGGGTGCAAATTATGAAACTGTGATAAAGATGCTTTGTGAATTTGCTGTAAAATGTAAATATATGTAAGGTTTTATTGTAAATTATAGTGATGTACCGATGACGGCCCTCTGGATGTTGACTGTTAGGTAAAGTAGTGTTAGTCACGTTGGAACTGTATTTGTTATGTGAGATGATAAATTAATATCTACTATCTATTCGCTATTTAACCTTTCGAGCGCCACGGCTTGTATAGGAGACAAACGTTTCCGTTCTCTCCAAGCCATTACTTTATTATAAGACAATATCTAATCGTAACATTTGTGTCATGAAATAACAAACAATAATTGTAATAAATGTTACGATTAGATATTGTCTCTTAATTAAATCGTAGCGTGGAGGGCACGAAATCTTCGTTTTCTATGTATGGTAGTAGCGCTCGAAAGGTTAATTAGATAGTAGGTATGTCTTAAGAAATTATAAGAATAGTTGGACACATGACACACTAGTCATAGATAACTGTTATAATAAAGTTCTGACCGAATTTCGGTGACGGCGGGCTGTCTCATCTGAGAATAGCCAACTACGCAGGAGATATTATAGTGCACAAGTATGCGCGCAGACACAGGTGCACTCCCTATTCCCTCACTCTCATAATCCGATGGGACGGTAGACCGACACGACCGGAGAGAGATCAGGCGCAGGACCAACGGCTTAACGTGTCTTCCGAAGCACGGATCGGTCTTGACATGTGGCAACGGTCACCCATCTCAAACCTGACTGCGGTGAGGACGGCTTAACCCCACACAGCGATCTTGTTGCACACTTCAGTAGTGCTGTCATTACATCTATAAAATAGGACGCCAATTGAAAATCTTAACTCGTACTACTATTTATAAATTCTTACTTTTTTTTAATAAAATCTAAATAGGAATTCTCCTTATAAGTCTCACATAACAAATAAAAACCCCTGTAGTCTAAAATTAGGTGACATACTTATTTAAATTAAATTATATCAATGTGTAAATTGGCTTATCAACTGAAGCAAATTAGGTAATTGTACGATTCGTTCCAAATGACATTGTCCATATCGCTAATTCATAAATTATAGTTAATTTTATATTCGAATGTTTGTCACCGAAATGTTTCAATTACTATGATAATATGTCTACGGTCATAGGGCTTGAGCGTTCGAAGTTACTAGTAAATGGGTGGGCACTGATTCAACTAATTAATTTAAGATCCCTTTCGTTATTTTCTATAGAGAAATATTGTCACACTAATATTATAAAAGCGAAAGTTTGTGAGTGTGTTTGTATGTTTGTTACTTCTTCACGCTTAAATTGCTGGACCGATTTTGATAAAATTTGGTGTGGAGGTAGCTGACGCCCTGGATTAACACATAGGCTACTTTTTAACCCGAAAATATGTAGCAGCTAGTGTAATATAAAACAAAGGAAACATAACACTCACTGTAAGGTACACCCACATTTCGCCAGTTATGTTATAGGTCCCAATGTAAACCGAGCCTATTGACATCAACCCGGCACAAATCCAGACTCCGTGCTACTACTAAGAATTACCTAATGAAAAAACCCAGTAGCACTGCCCGAACTAGGATTCGAACCCGGGACCTCATGCTCAGCAGCCGCGCTTAGCTACCACTAGACCAATAAACCAATCAATATAAAACACACATTTGGTTTAATTGCAAAATAGCGTAATTTCGATTTTTTAATTTAAATTTGTGGTAGCCCTTAGAATTCTTATAAATATGCAAAATAATGAGGTCGATTCAAAGGTCAATCTAGTACGTCCAATGTGAACTATTTAAATAGAAGAAGTAACTGACATACAAAACAATGTCAAGAAGTCAAGAAGGTGACAATGTGACTTATTTCTGTCCTAGTCAATCAATGGGCGGTCAAGAGGGATTTCGGAAAGAAATCCGGACCTTTCTAGTCTGAAACGACAAACCTGTTGTTAATACTCGGGTTAATTGAATTTTTTAAACAGACTACTACGATTTTCTCCTGTATCGTGAGTGTTTCACGAACATGAAATATCCATCCAGATTCGGGACAAACCGCAGAAACGCAAATTTTTGTCCCCTCGGAAATTGAACCCGCAACCTCTAGCGCAGCAACACAATCGCTTAGTTAATGCGCCAATCAATAGGCTTACTCTTGAATTTAATTCAGACCAAATTGCATAGGAATTTTTAAGTTTCGTACTCTTAAACTTAAAGCTAGCGCACAAATTGTTTCAATATTATGTGTCCATTGGGAGGAACTAACTGAGATCAAAAATTTTACAGCATTGATTTTCAATAAAACTGGATCATGTTTCCTTATTTCAAAATTAATTTTGCATAGCACTGATAGCCGAGCGGTATGTCTGTTGGACTGCCAAGTCAAAGGTCGCAAGCTCAAATCTCACGCACCAATGTCTTTTCGAATTCATGTGCGTATAAATTAGTTAACAGTTGCTATAAACGGTGAAGGAAAACATTGTTAGGAAACCGGCACACCTGGGAGATTTTCAACGGTGTGTAAGGCCATGTCAGTGGCCTACAGACGGAACTCTGACACCAGGTTGTTCATCAACCATATGATAAGAAGAAGAATTTTACATTGGCCTTGTATTAAAATTGACATTAAATTCAAGAGTAGGCTACCAGGCCGTCAAAGGAAAACCAACTCAAAACAATACTAGGTCTTAATTATTGAAGCAGTGGCCCCCAACAAGTTTTAGTCTAGCTTTTAAATTAGGGCTATTTAATTAAATCCACGTGGAAAGTCAACAAGTACTAGCAATACAGTCACGTAGAGAAATGTAATATAACTGTGAATATAATGTGATTAAATATTTTTCTATGGCTGATGTGTAATTAGACGTAAATTAGTCCTGTGTAGTCTTCCAGGTACCCTAATGTAGATCTCATTTGAGTTACAATAAATATAATTTACATGAATTTATGTGTTTATTTTGTTCAAGAAACCTTATAATGTGACTTTTAGTGCCATTTTAGCATGTTGCACATGCTAAGTTTGAATCTAAATTGATAAAGGAAATTTGAAAAATTATGGTCACTAGCAGGTCTTGAACCTGCGACCTTCGCCGTACCGTGGCGCTGCCAACCGAGCCATCGTGTCATGCTCGCACCCATTGTTTTTTAATTTCGTTTTTAGTATTTACATCTTAAGGGTGACGTCAGTCAGTTTTCTTTATCAATTAAGATTTAAGCTTAGCATGGGCAACATACTAGAATGACACCAAAAATGATAAATATTATTCTTGGTAAATTTTTAAGTCGATGCGCAAACGTGGACTCTTTTATGTCTTGTGTCGGTTACAAGCTACCTTGATTTAATTTCTATATCACCAGAATGATTTCAGCCACTCCCTACGCGGACATAAATCGCCGCTACAGTACAGATCAACTACGGTTTCCTGTGATGGTGTGCCGTGTCGGTAACAAAAAGTGTTAAGGGTTGTGCAGCCCCTTAGTCTTTTAGAAGGAAAATGTTTGAGAGTCGATTTGTTTTCTAAATACTTCAAAAATTAAACAGTAAACGATTTTAATTACCCATTTTTGTATGCCATTCTAAAAGATAAATTAATTACAGCATATACAATAAAATAATACTGGAATCGGTTGTTGTTGTAAAGTACTAATCAAAAAGATACATAATGTTTTGCAGTTTTTAGTCATATATGTTTACCTTTTTCTAGAAGAAATCAAAGACATTCTTACGTAAAAGAACGAGTAAAACACACGTTTAATACGAAGATAGATAGATAATAAATAAAATTCATTGTATACAAAGTAGTAAAAGTCATAAATAAACAAAACAATTTATTCTTATCAAAAACTAAGCATTACTATCGCTGCTCTCCTTCTGTCGCTCGGCGTACAGCTGCGAGTTCTTCACGGCGGAGTACAGGCTGAACAGCAGGTGCAACGCCTGGATCCTGTCGTTGAGGGTGTCTCCGGCGATGGGTATGTCGAACAGCCCGCAGACCAGGTCCACGTACTGCGAGAGGGAACAGTCCAGCGTGGCCGGAGGGTAGCCCACCTCGTTGAGGGTTTCCTCCATTGATTCCGGCCATTCCTCCATTAGGCTGTCTATGTCCGGCATTTTGCTAAAACAAAAATGGTTTTTATGTTCTCGAGAAGTACCTTACCGGATAGCCTCCCCGAGCGGCGTTAATCAATCGAACTTCAGATTCTTAACGCCCGGCGCACCCTGGTAACACCTAGCACTCGGTAACGCAGAGTCTAGCTGGCCAATCCTTTCAACATGATGGTTATTCATCGACACGATAAGAAGAAATCCTTGATTTACACAATCTGAAGTTTTCTCGATTCTACGATCCGACATGGTTTTAGGTTCAAGTGCCTGAATTCGTTGTTTAAGGTAATAATTATTATGTGTTTACCTGGTGTATGCGACAGTCGGCGCCGGCTTGGACAAGTGCAGCTCACTGACGTCTTTGATCCAGCGCTCGATGGCCTTCGAGTTCTTCTCAGCGTTCTCAATCTTTTTCGTCAACTGTGAATCACCAATGAAATTATTAGAAGATAATGCAGGACACCAAACTCTCCATCAAATTGTGATGTTGACTACAATAATATATATAGGTACAAAACTGGAAAAACAAATAAAATCCATGAAAAAATGGATGATATAACTACATTTTTAACTTTGTGGAAGTGTCGTTATCCTTCTCGTGCAGATACTAAATGGCGGCGATGTGAAATTGACAATGCAATATCGTACAGTTAGGTACACTAACTAATAATAGTGCCATCTATGACTAACAATAAATTTATGACTAATAATAATTTGAAAGCTAATAATTTCTTTTTTTTTGCCGTCGGTATTTAATTAGTTTTCAGTTTCATAACATAACATAACATCACGCCTGTATTCCCCGAAGGGGTAGGCAGAGGTGTACATGTAGTACACCCACATTTCGTCAGTTGTGTTGTAAGTCCCAATGTAATAGGGGGCGAGCCTATTGCCATCAACCGGGCACAGATCTAGACTCCTTGCTGCTAGTGAGAATTACCTAATGGAAAACTCAGTAACACTTTACCCGACCCGGGATTTGAACCCAGGACCTCTTGCTCAGCAGTCGCGCTTAGCGACCACTAGACCAAGATTTCAGTTTCATATTAATTTTAATTCCGTTATCAGAATATAGATATTATATTATCAACAATGTTCAATCCAGTCTACATTCCAATAAACTTCAGCACTGTCTTCTCTTCCAATCAAAGTGAACTCACCACGGTAGCCTTAGCGCTGCTGGTCTTGGATATAGCTCTCAGCTGCAGGTGAAGCAGCGCTGAGTCGCTCTGCTCGGCCGCCGGCTCATCCAGCACTGTTAGGCCTGAAACGTGTAAGCAGCTGTCAGTATACTGAACATAGGTAGAGGTAATCTTCTTATCGGAGGTCGACTAAACAACTACTTGTCGCCGCTCATGATACATAAATTCAATTAATCGACAAATTATAAGGCATAAATGGCATCAAAAGTCATATAAATTATAGGCATTTAATTTTTGCTATGGTTATCCTAATGGAATTTTCCGTTCTTGAGCGAGCCGGGATTATTCCTGTTACAACCCCCGATAATCCTCGCTACCTAACGTCGAGAGGTATTGGGATCTGAGAAGACTGAAGTATCTATGTTCGTGTCATCGTAATAAGAAGAGGACAAAAAGTATTTTTTTTATTATTATATGAAATCTTTCAAAATTGAAATAAGACCCAAAACGGCTTAACGTCTTCTAGGACCTGTCTGTACCTGTCTGTACAGTGCCCTAAATAGGGCGGTGCCAGCGGTGCCCAGGCAAAGGACGCAGACCCTAGAGGGGCGCAGAAATGACCAGACCGGGACCACAAACAATATAATTGAGCACTGTTGAAGAAACTCAGACCCGGCGCATAAAAGGCTAATTACGGCACTGTCTATGTATCCTGTTTTCACCCCTCACCTAAGTTATCAATATGCTCGAGCACGTGTTCGGGCAGCGGCGCGGCGCGCACGTTGCAGGCCGGCGTGGACACCTTGATGAAGGCGTCGATGTCGCCCACCGCCGGCACGTACTCCGGCACGAACGGCTGCAGCTTCAGGTCTATGTCGATCTTCTGAGGAGTGTACCTGACACGCAAGCAGATCAATATAGTATTATTCAGACTGTGGTATACGCCTTTTCGAGATTAAAGATTAAAGGCACACATAACAACCCGAAAAGGGATCGTCACCGTATCAACTCGAGCCGTGCAGTATTTTTTTTTTACACAAACACCCAGACTCGGGACAAATATCTGTGGATCGCACAAATTTTTGTACCGTGCGGGAATCGAACCCGCAACCCTTAGCGCAGCAGTCCAATCGCTTAGCTACTGCGCCAATCGGGTCGTCAAATTATTATACTAAAGTATTCTTTGTATGAAACTCCCTACTGCCGTAATCGCTTCGCCTCGGGACCGGCGCGCGGCGAGCCGTAAGCGCAGCGTCACTTAGACGTAGCCGAGTCGACGTATCGGAGCAGCTGATCTGCTTTTGTTACGTGCTTACGTAAGGTTCACGCCTGTTTGACAGCGAGGCGAAAGGCGATACGGTGACGATCCTTTTCTGATTAATGATATACATATGTGCTATGACCTTAAAGTACCAGAAATGCTAATGTTATGTGGTATTTTGTTTTCCTAAAAGATTACGTATGGAGAAATAAAGGGGAGGCATTGTTTCAGCAGTAGGTGATTAAATCAGCTTATAAGAAAAAGGATTACACTCCTGTCTTTGCAAGAAAACGCGATTCGAGTTCCAAATAGTACGGTATTATGTGGCCGGGCGTTTTAACTCTCTTTTAGAAATGACAAACTAAGTAAGTATTAAAGGGTTAAGATCGATAGATCCTGGATCCTGATGAACATGAGGTTAGTTTGCCTTTAATCTTTGCTGCTGGGACTCAGGGAGAGGGTCTTCGTAATGGAGTAACATGATCGAAGCTTCCAGTTCCCATTTTTGCAGCAGCGGACTCTTTTAAAGCGAATTAAACTCTTTTGAAGCACTGCGTGTAAGCAGTGTGAGATTTAGCAAGGTTAAAGTTTTCAAGGAGACGTGCAAACGGCGAAATAATTGCCTACGTATGTATGTATTCGACTGACCACAGATCGAACTATTCAAGAAAGCAAAAAGACTCGTAAGTGTATTATGAAAAAAGGGAAGCCTTTGCGAGGCCTTTCTAGTGAGAATATAAGAATCTACGCTTATTTTTAAATTTAAAACATAATATTATGAATAAAATATCTAAGCAGGTTCGAAATCGAGTAGCCAGGGAGCGCCGGACGTGAGTTTTTACGAATGAAGTCACAAAAGAAACTTGATACAGCGAAGAAACTTGAACAACCTGGTTGAATGCGGGCAAAACAGAGAGGGAAAGTTTAAGTTATTTTGTTAGTATATAAAATAACATCACGCAAGAGAACACAATAATTAGCTAAACAACTAATGTAAGTTTGACAATCCCGTGTTACTGGGTTTTCCATCAGGTAATTCTCAATTAGCAGCACGCACAGCAGTCTAGATTTGTGCCCGGTTAATGACAATAGGCTCGCACCCTATTACATTGAAACCTATAAAAATACTGGCGAAATCTAGGTGTACTATACGTACATCCCTGCCTGCTGCTTCGGGGAATACAGGCGTGATGTTATGTCATATCAATCTGATTCTGAACTCAGTAATTAAAACAAAAAATCGGATCTTGTGCGATTATGTGGTGTATTCAAAATCCATGCACAGAGAAGACAAAATCTAGTCCTTATATAAATAAGATAATTGTTAGCAATTTGAAAGCTCACATGACTCAATATACCTAACGACAGTAACACAATAGACTCAGATATCATCTAAAAGATATTTCGCTCACTTGTGAACACACTAACGAGACACAAGTAATTATCCCACAACTTTCTGGGAACTTTACTAATTTAAATTCTTTACTTAGAGATACATTGAAAACTTATAAAATGTGTTTTTTTTTTATTGTTGCAGCAAGGAGCCTAATATGTGATTTTTTTATTAAAAAAAATGTCTACCCGACTAGGAATTCCTCCAGTATCGCGGGTGCGTTTTACAAACATGAAATATCACATACACAAACACCCAGACTCGGGACAGACATCTGCGGATCACACAATTTTTTACGAACGCGCAACCCCTAGCGCAGCAGTCTAATCGCTTAGCCTGTGCGCCAATCAGGTCGTCAAATCTCCTATTATTTTGCTTGCTGTGCCCTACAGGGTCCATAATGATTTCAGTACTATGAGTTTACCTTGAGGACCGGATTGGCGCAGTGGCAAACAATTGGATTGCTGCGCCGCGCGCCGGTTGCGGGTTTGATTCCCGCACGGGACAAAAAATTGTGTGATCCGCAGATGTTTGTCCGGAGTCTGGGTACTCATGTGGTTTGTGTGTGTGTGTATGTGATATCTCATGTTTGTGAAACGCACCCACGATACAGGAGAAATTCCTAGTGCGGGGCGACGTTGTTAAAAGACAAAGCAAAATTGTTTACCACCTAGGTACGCATTGTGGAATAGGTACCTACAATAAATGATTGAATATCTATTTTATCTATAATGTAGATCTATTACATTTAGAGGAAGAAACTGGCTCCTGCAATACTGCGCAGAAGTCACTGAATTAATTATATATCGTGGCGTCATATCATTGTAATCTATCTCAATCAAGCTTGGCGATCCAAAGTGATTTCAAAGATAACATTGTTTTACTATTTGGAAGGAACCTACCATATTGATGAATAATTGCAACAGCAGTACCTATGTCTATCAGGAATACATTTTGAATAGCTACCTACTTATTGTACTGTAACGAAAAGATAAAGTGGTTTTATTCAGATTACAACTAACTCACCCGTACCTACTATTAGCTAATGTGTAATGCGTAATAACTCCTAATTTGATATGGGCAACCATATAAGAATTTATCGGGCAGGCACACATCTTAAAATAAAAACTAAGACATATTGAATAACTTGTCCGACTTTGGAATCAAATCCTAGAGCTGGATCTTACACTCAACCGTTACCATTAATCGACACAGATAGCCGAGTGGTATGACCGTTGGACTGCCAAGTCAAAGGTCGCAAGTTCAAACCCCGACACGCATCAATGTCTTATGGAATTCGTGTGCGTCTTATAAATTAGTTATCAGTTGCTAAAAACGGTGAAGGAGAACATCGTGAGGAAACCGGAACACCTGAGAGATATTTCAACGGTGTGTAAAGCCATATCAAAGGCCTAAAGGCATTAAAAACTGACACCAGGTTGATCACCAACCATACGATAAAATAAAATGAAGATTACGACATCTTCGTAACACAATCTCTCATAAAACCAATGAGATTAAATTGATAATATCTTCTTCGCAGTTAAATCCTAACCTTGGAAATTACCAGCTGGTACTTAGATCCCGGCCGTGAAAATGTCCCGTTAGCCAATCAGGCCAGAGCTATCCCATATCAGACAGAAACGTGGGCGAATCACCCACGCCCCAACCTTGCACTTACTGCGCTTATAATCCTAGATCCACAAAAAATTAAACCTTAAAACGAGCATAGAAAGTCTACTTTGCAATATCAGCAGATTAATACATTTAGCGTTACAATGAGGCCGGATCAATCTAATTTTATTCACGTAACTAATAATTAATGGAATACTTTCTATTGCGGTCGATTAGTATTAAGTTTCAATTATCGAGGTGTCCGGTATCTCGGAAGTGATATGGCAGATATTCTTGATCTCAAACGATCAGACGTGGTTGTATGCTGGGAACATTATACCTTCTGCTTAGACTTTGCTCGATACGAAAAGTAGATATGATGTAATTTTCTCTTATTATTTCTCCTATCCTGCATAGTCATTCACAAGTCTAATACTTGCTAGAATAAACTCATTTTTTTATTACACGACTGCCAAAAAAAAGGAGTGGAATGTTTTGTATGTATTTATCTGAGTTTCTTTATTCCACCATAACTTCTGAATGCCTGAACCGATTTTGATGTATGGAGAGTCGTTAGAATCCTTAGACTATCGCGAGTAACATAGGCTATATAAAAATGAAACAAATAAATAATTAAAAAAACACGACTGCCATGATAAAATACAAACTAAAAAGTGAAAAACAAGTTCTCTTATATAAGGCAGTGTTCCACAGAACGGTCCCCCGACTGCGATGGAACTAGTTTTTCACTTTTTAGTTTGTTTTTTAATTATATTTTGATCCTAAAAACTCGGCAATGGATTTAGGGCCAACTAAGCTATTGCAAAACTACTATTAAATTTACAAATCAATGTATGCTGTATACATAAAAATATATCTACATCGTTGTGCTTTAAAAGCTTGTTAATCTATTTTTAGTTATTTCCTGCACTCACTAACGTGGTGAAAGTTTAATCTTAACTTGATGATAACATTAAGTGGCAATTATTTAGGGCTAACCTCCCATCAGTCCAGGAAGTCAACATAACATCACGCCTGTATTCCCCGAAGGGGTAGGCACAGGTGTACATATAGTACACCCACATTTCGCCAGTTATGTTGTAAGTCCCAATGTAATAGGGGGCGAGCCTATTGCCATCAACCCGGCACAAATCCAGACTCCGTTCTGCTACTGAGAATTACCTGATGGAAAACTTAGTAACACTTCGCCCGACCCGGGATTTGACCCAGGACCTCTTGCTCAGCAGTCGCGTTTAGCGACCACTAGACCAACGAGGCAGTCAGATAGTATACTTTCACTTACTTCATGATGTACTGGAAGATGTTGTCCATATCGGGGGACACTTTCAGGTCCTGGAAGTGTTTGGGGTCATAAGCCCCCTCCGCGGGGATCACGACCCCCCCTCCCCGCTTGTGTCCACTACCCAACACGGGGTCTATTCGCTCTGGCTCCAAGTCTACAGAATCTGTGTCTGTAATCAAACATTTAAGGAGATGAATCACTATAAAAGTTGAGCGATTCCGAGGAGTGGACAAACGGTTAGATACCTACATCATATGCATTGGAACATTCGAGAGGTGCCAGAGAAGATAAACCCGATTGGATGCCTTTTGTTGGGTCTCGCCAAATGTCCGGTGTCCTTGCCCTCTTTAGAGCTTCTATAGACACCATCGAAAAAAAGCAATGCTAAAATATGTGACCTAAAATACCAGCAGGAAGACGAAAAATATACCTATGTGAATTGTGGGTCCGTACTTAACAGGTTGAGTAAATACTAAAGATTACCTAATTTAAGAATAGTGTAGAAATGGAAATCTAAATATAGCAATAAATACGTGAATTGGCTGTTCTTCTCGATAGAAATGCCATAATGGAACCGTGAAACTAGGTTCGACTCTTGCAAGTGCTCTTTTGTTTCCTTTATGAAATAAAAACCTTGCGACTGTGTATATACCTACCTCATACGCCAAACTAGCTGTACCTAAAGGGCTCGTCGGATTTAAATAAGTAGAGCATAAACTCGTATTGTTGGATTCGTCTCAGTTTCTGTGAGCGACCACAAACCACACTGATTAGCTACAGCTTTGTTACTTAGGTATTACAAGGTTGGAGAAACACACATAATAGGTAGGTACGTTGATATTAGCTACCTTGGACTACACACAAAAATCTTTCTTCACAAGTAAAAATATATGTACGATGTAGGTAGGTATCTCATCATCATCAGCCGAAAATCGTCCACAGTTGAACAAAGGCCTTCCCCTTCTAGAAGGGGGGGTTTGCCATAATCCCCACGCTTGGCAAGCAGCTTGGGGATCGATTGGGTAGTTTTGTAAGTATGTTTAATTCTTCAGTTTCCGATAGACTCATTATCAGCAAATTCTCGACTTTTTCAAAGTTACTACTAATTTCATCGTAAACGTAGGTTTCTACTTATTGTGTCGACACCAAATTCGGGAATACACAGGAAAATCATTTCATTTTCACTTATCTATAACAATCGGCGTGGCGTGTTTTGCTGTTAACTTAAGAACTACAGAATTAGTCACCCTGACATAGGTAACCGTTTCCTACCAGACCTTGTAGGAATTGCACAAATTCTTCAGCTCCAGCAAAACCTAAGATACGATAATCCATAACGGCCCATTAACCTCTTTGCATGTACTAAGGATCTTGGCTGCTATAAATATTATTGCTGGATCGTCGATCGAGTGTGTAAACGATTTCGCCACTCTCTGGTGTAAACTGTTTGCAAGTTGAAAATAGATTTCCATTAGGTCGTATGGAACTGTTTGGAGGTATTATGTATGAACATCAAGAGTGAAGAATTAAACCATTTTGGGTTACAAGTAGAGAGCCTCCACGAGTGAAGATACCATAGTGTACCTACCTGTATACGTGCGGGTTATCAGTCTTTCCACATCCGCATTTGGTTGAAAAGGTGGTGGGTTATTTCCATTTCTTAAACCCACAGGGGGTTTGCCTTTTCCAACTTGCCGTGTGGTATCCGACCTATAAATTGACCACCCCCTCTTCACCCGCGGGTGTCGTATGACTCCATAAGAGGCGACTAAGTAACTGTAACTTCTGTAACTTGACCACCAATACTGCGATCCCCAAGCCGCTTGCCAAGCGTGGGGATTATGGCACCCCCCCCCCCTTACTAAGAGGAAGGCCTTTGTTCAACAGTGGACTTCTTCCGGCTGATGATGATGATGATAATGATGATGATCATCATCATCATTTGCTTTCCCCGCAACAGAAAAGGGTTGTAGATATCCCTAATCTACCGCGGAGAGAACAAAAATTGCCTTTGCCAAAAAATGGCTTTGTTTCTTTTACATAATTATTTTCATTGTTAAATCTATTTTCCACATTACAGATGAATATTCAACTAACCTGAGTTAGAAGAGTCTCCTCGTTTCACGAGGGGCCTGGCTCGTCCGCTCGTCTCCTTCAGAAGCTCCGCCCGGTTCGGCTTGCAAACCTCCACGGACTTCTCAGAAGGCTGCGATTTTCTGTCGGGGGACTGAGTTAGGAACATTAGTGATTAGTTACAAGCTTTGTATGGTTTTCTTAATCATTTTAAGTGGGTATTCCTAATGTGGTACTCATTAAGCAGATATAAAGACCGGAAAGAAAATAACAGACAAGTTTTGGAAACGTTGCTGAAAATAGGACCCAGATGTCATATTAAAATAATTATAGCAACTTTTTTTACCAATCTACCAAACAAAATTATTAGATTAACGCTTGGATCTCTCTTTTCCCTTGTCTAATGTGCATAATACTGCATGAGTTTCAACTTCCTTAAAAACTATGTTAAAGTGATAACCTTCTCTAGGTTATCATTCACTACTAATATAAAAATGGTACGAATGACCAGAAATACGATATTCAGTAGAGTATTAATTGCATGGATAGAATTTGGTTTAGAAATAGCTTGAATACTGATCAAATACTTAACACCCCGGGAAAGCTACGTGATTTAATACCCACGTGCACAAAGCCGCAGGTGAACGCTAGTGATGAATAAAGAAATCGCTTAACATATGCACATATCTACAAAGTTAACTTCTTGCGTCTTACTATCCACGTAAATACAAAATAATGACGGTAATCTAGCTTAAATTACGATCATAGAAATTGATTGATCGATGTCTAAAGGTAGAGACACATTGATCCCATGTACGCAACGTACGCAATGCATTATAATATCTGTCCGCTTGAATTTGTATGAAAATCTATGTAATAAAGACGCACTTGTCGTATGCAACATTGCATACGATAAGTGTGTCCCACCTGTCCTGCATACGTGGGACCAGCGTGTCTCTACCATAACGGTCGCCCATTAGAAATTAATTCTAACTTCAGTATAATATGAACATTTAACCATCTTTTAACTATACCCGGAATTGATACCGCTGATCATTGAACCCAATTCCAAAATTATCTGTTTACAACGGGGCCATAAACAACAAAGAACTGCCAGCAGGTGGCGCCGCGCGCGCTAGTGCGGAGGATTATAAAATCTAAGCAACATGGCTACTGGTCTAGTCTGTGAGTCTGTGGCAGTCTAACCGAATTCTTCGGATGCCATGGCGCAAATAAATGCATGTGATGCTTGTCTACGGTAGAACGGGTAGAAATAAGTTCCTAGAAGTGAAAACTATTTTATTGGATTGTTATTAGCGCGTGAAATTATTATAAATAGAGTAACTACCAATTAGACAGGTATCTAATATTCAATGCACCAATAACTTACTTACATACCTATAATATATTATTATAAATAAGTCTCAATATGCGCATAATTATCCTGATTATTGTATTTGGGAAGAAGCGAGTTAGTCCCCATACGTAACTAAGTTCTTAATGCTGAAAAAAACCTAATTTCGTCTCTGCTGTACCTACCCTAAAGTCTAAGGCATTTAGATGATTATTTAGTCCGTATTTAGCGCATGAAGTACCCTAAATATGTAGGTACTTAGATACTAAACAATGTATAAATAAATGTCCCTTGCACATAATAATATGATTGAACAGCGAAATTTACAGACAAAGTCATTTGAAAATAATTTATACCTTCCAGAATAAGTCCTTATTTACCGAATTAACTACACAAATATGTACTATATATCTTCCCTTTAGTCTTCCGATGTAGTTATAATCTCTTATTAGTTGCGCCCACGACGTCACACTAACACTCAGTAAGAAAAAGATTCCATAAATAAACATTTCGGTAGACTATCGAGTCAAACAACTGTTTGATGCGTATTAAAATAAATATAGCCACATATGGCGGTTTTGGTGCCTAAATATAATTACCTAATAATGTAATTAAAGGTACAAATAGACATCGACATGTTTTGCTAACATTTTTCAGATGAAACCATTACCTGTTATCTAACTATTGTGTAAGATATTGATGAAAATAATTGTCCTATTTTATTTTTGCGGCATTCATACCAAATAGAATTCATTAGACGATAATGATGTATGTAGGTACTACTGATGAAAGCTAAATTATAAACAGTAATCGTTAGACATTTTAAGTATCTGATATACCAAATTACCAACCTGATCTTCCCCAGATTCATTGTCCAAAAACTTATCGCCGTCCGAATCTGTTTCACTGTCTGAATCGAAGTCGTGTCTCGCCGTATGCCTCGCCGGGGGATTGAACTTAGACATGGTCGCTTTTACTACTTCCTCTTCACTCGACGGACTGTCGATCTCTCGTGCATTCACCACGTTGACCGTCTCGTCATACATCACTCGTGCATACTCGTTAGCGGACCCGCTTTGATCGCTTAATGAAAACGTTTGGCAGTGTTTGTCGCACGTTGCCATGGCAACGTCACAGAACCTCCTCGCTTGGAAACTCACTGAGGAAAGGCGGGAGTCCCGTGGAAGGTATTTTTTGTCAAAATAGTCGTGGCCATGTCGTGGCACGGCCTGGCACTGATTAGGTCGACATAAAATACATATTTCACACATTTATCAACGTATGCAAGGGGCCATGTTCTCAATAGGTTTGCTCGGGGCTGCCACAGCGCTCGCGTGCATTTTAATGGTAATTTTATTCTCCTATTGGCACTAACGTGACATAGCGTTATGATACATTCCTTAGCATAGAATACTCATGAGCCGTGTAGAGTAAAATAGAAATGGAACCTAATGTATATCCGTAAATGGTTGTGAGACAAAAATGATACTAATTAACAACTTCAACTAATTCCTAATACAAAAAACGCAAGTAAGCTCCAACATGTCCTTTATTTAAGGACTCTACGGTTTTAAAAATCTCATATTTCCACTGCGTCACGAAGCTGTGCACCACCCACGACACAAATTAAATCCTAGTGTGGGGCATGTCTTTCTTTTAATAGCAGACTTTATCCTTGACCGGATATTCAGTTCAGAATGTTATTTAAAACGAAGATTTTAGGCCAATCCGGCTTGAGGCTCGCCAAATGCGGTATTTATACGGCAAAATCTATGCCACCTGATTGGCGCAATGACTGTGTGATAGGATGTACCAACGAAGGGGTAATACTTGCACTGGACAAATAATTTTATGATTTTCAGCGTTTTGCGGTTGAAAAATATCTACCACGCCTGCCTCCTTACCATAAACTGTTAAAGCAGGACAGTTTACGTTGTAGGAGTGAGACGCTGCGTTACACTGCACGCAGCGGCATCTCGCTTCCACATCGTAAACTGCTTTACGAGTCCATGGTAAGGGGCTGAACTACTAAATTAATCAGTTTCCTTTCATATGTACTTTCAATGGAGCCTACACGATCGATCGTAATTCGTATGATGCACCGTAAGCAATCAGCCTTGCTGTCAGTCTGCTGACTGGCTAATTTTTAAAGAGCATGAGCTATACCTATTTATAGTAAGTACCTACCTAGTTACTTATGGCTCATGTCGATACAATAGAAAGAGTTTACAGCCTATATATTGAATAAGTTAACTAATTTCTATGAATTTGAAGTAATGATGTATCGAAACTATCGAAATGTATAAGAGGTCGCAAACCGGGATCCCAAATACCGGAATAACGGGTCAAAATCACCAAGATACCGGGCAAATACCGGAATTTCGGTATCCTGGATTCCGGTTTGCGACCCCGAAAATGTGTATAAGAATTTATACTGTTTAATTGAGTATAAAAAACATTACAAATCCGTAATTGGATACTTAGTCGTCTAATTAAGATTTGTGGATACTGTGGACGACATTTCATCCAAATTCGGAATTCCAGAGTACCTAGACCATAAAAACTATATAATCGTACCTATCTACAAAGCAATATACATAAGCTTATTCTTTGAAACAACAAAGCTGTGCGTGTGAAGATTTTCCTAATTTTAACTATATTTAGAACCCGGGCCCTGTTAAACATAGTCATAAACAAGTCATGATGCTATCCAAATAATAATTTATGCCAGTTTTTTAAATAGCTGCGTTCATTCCTCCAATGGATAACAAACCTACAGTGGTAGTCGATGCTTTTGTAAGTACCTCGTTATTGAAAGTAATTTAATTATTTATTAATCTCTCTCGAAATGGATACCTTCTGATAAAAGTAATTACAGAAATTAAAATGCAACAACTGAACAAATAGACAAGAAACAACGTGAGATATCTTTCTTTAAAACTTCGCGACGAAAAATATAAATTATCACACGCACAAACACCCAGACTCGGGACAAAGATCGGTGGATAACACATTTTTTGTCCCGTACAGGAATCGAACCCGCAACCTTTAGCGCAGTACCCATAGCTTATTATTAGCCTATAAACTTCGCTAAATAAGGACAATCCTTCCATAGACAAACCACGATGCACCAAAATATTTTTACAAAACGAATGTGCACGATGCAAATACTTTATCGATACGTAACACGCCAGGCACAGGAATAATCTTCAGCCTTAGCTAGCATTACAAATATCTTATTTGTTATGCAATAAATTGTCTGGAAAACAGTTGTGTGTCTGCTCTATACCGATACCAAACTTATGAGAAAGTATTTAAATCAACATAAGGAATAGATTAGTACGAAAAGTTAGTATGTACAAGAAAATAATAACAAAAAGTATGAAAAATGTCAACTTTATTAACTAAAATAATTACTAAATTCTATATCATACAAAAATAACTGACAACAATCCGTGCATGAAGAAACGTGTTAATTTATATTTAACAATGTATTGTCACGGCTGAAACTATGAACTAAATATATCAGAATGTCAGAGATCGGTATCTTTTGCTATGAAATGTCAAACTTAAATAAGTATACAGGTAGAATAAAAGACTGTTTTCATGAAAGCTTGCAACAGACGGTGCAAGGCGGATGGAGTCTAATAAAACGTAACATGAATCGTATTTTTGTTATGTTAGTCTAAAAACAGTCTCAGCTCGTCGCATTAAACACACGATACACATAATTACGTCTAAATATCAGTTACTGTAGTTTTTCACAAATATATATCTACAAAAATATTATTAGGTGTACTTAAATCTTCCGAAAAATATTTCCGTAAATTTTAACATACAAAATAAATAATCTGGGCACTTTAAATATAACAGTTAAACATGCGAAAAATATACATTTTTATCGTTAAGTATTTCGAAATCTGTATCTAGATATAATATTATAACATAGTCATTAGCGCACACTTAAAAAAATATTATGGCCAGCATAATATAATAGTGTTATGTTATGATAATAGTGATTGAAATATTACGCGATCTCCATAGTTACATATAAGTATACTGATACACTGTTACATGATTATAGAATTCGAATTTTATCACATTTTGCAGTCTTGGAGTAGACACCTACCTTCATAGTGGCCGGGAAATACTTCGTAGTGAATATACTACAAAACAAACGACTTTAAATAAGAAAAAAAATGATAAATACATTGACAATGTCTTGTGAAACCTTACAAGCAAGAAGGACAAACAATGAGAGATATGATTTAATTAATCAGATTAGAAAGAGAACTGTTAGGAATAGTCACAGAATAAAATCTTATACATAAAATAAGTATATTCACTCTAAAAGTAATCCTAGCCACATAAATCTCATTGGATATAATATAACAAACAACAGGAATAAATTGTCGGAACACTAAAATGATTTGGCACAATATCGCAAAGACCAGTTACAACTTATGGTATTTATCTTGAGATAAACACAGAAGCGAGTCTCGGAGTATCCGCCTAGATCACAGACACCCAGCTAAATTTGTTCAGCCAACCTTATTGATAAGCTCGTCGCATATGGCCGTCAGCTCCTCGTTCGCCTTCGTCTTCTGCGCGAGAGACTCCTCCAGTGACGTAATGTGGAGTTCTTTCCTCTTAATCATGGCATTAAGCTTCAACACCTCCGCTTCGTGGGACTTGTTCATCTTCTCTAGCTCGTGATTGGCGGTGTTTAGCTTAGAAGTCGCATGCTGCTTTAATAACTCGTAATTATTTTGCATTTTTGTTAGGTTCTCCTCAAATTCTTTTATGGATTTCTTGTAGGCGTCTTCGTTCGCCTTACAGTTGAGTATGACCTGCTTGCTCTTCTCGTACTTGCTATGGAGGTCGCTAAATGACACTTCCATGCTGGCAAGGTGTGCTGTTTGTTCGTCTCTCTCATTAATTAACTTTATTCTTTCCTCCGCGTGCCTCTTTTTGTCCTGCGCTGTTTCCGAGATCAAACTAGCTATCGTCCTTTCATATTCTTCGACAACTGCCGCCATGCTCTTATTAAGCTTCGTCTTCTCAGCAAGCCTATCATTCAGTTCGTTTATCTTTTTCAATCTTTCCTGACTCTCTCCTTCTAAACTTTTCAAGTGAGTTTCTAATGTAGTTAATCTATCCTTCAATTCCTTGCTTTCAGATCTTAGAGTGTAAACGTGAATTTCTTTTTCTGCTAATAGCTCTCTTAGCTGTGTAAGAGCTATGTCAGCTTCATTTTGCTCCCTGTTGACTGGCACAGAGGTATCGTGAAGGTGGGAGTTATTACCACTCAGCGACAGTAGTCGGTCAATAACGGCCATGGCAGGAGAGGTAAATGTGATAGAACGCCTGTTTGATCTGTTAGGAGTTAAAGATTTATTTCTTGGTGTTACTGGGTTCACGGCGGGAGGTACCACCATCATTGGTTTTGTCACAGTAATGTTAAGGTCTTCATTATAATCGTCGCTCATATTCAAGTCCATGTCTCGTGTGACATTTAAATTAGAAGGTCCAGGGATGGGAGACAATACTTCTTTCTGTGGAGGTGTTGCAGTCTTGGTGGGAGTACTTTGCCTCTTATGTATCTTACCTAAAGAGGTAACCACACCGTCAGTTGTAACAGATGACATTCTCTTCGCGAACAAAGGATCAAACTTTAAAAACAAACTTTCTTTGCCGCTGTCAGCAATTGTGTTACTTTTGTTTTGGTTTAAGAGAAACTCGAAAGCTTCAGCATCAATAAATAATTCACCTGTGTCTAAATTATCTTCATTTCGTTGAACGGGTAACTCATTAAATTGCATCATGTCATTTTCATCATCAAAATCTGAATTGTCTTCAGGGTTTAAGTCTTCAGACTCAAGGAAAGGCCCTTCTATGGTGTCTTCGTCCTCTGTATTTAGTTCTCTTATCGTAGCATTCTTATCAGTAGTTTTAGATGAAGTAGTAGTGTTGCTTAAATTTTCTAAACATTCTTTTTCCATTTGTTCTGTTTCTATTTTTTCATCTGCCAAAATAGTTTGCGTGGTGTTATACGCCTTTACGTCATCGTGAGGTTTATCCACGGGACTCACAGGAGGTTCAGAAGAACTAATAATTTTACTTTCATATACACTAGAATTTTGAAAGTCCGAACCGGGCGGTGGCGACAGACGCATTTTTGATTTTGTCGTAAAAGGATTGAAATTCATATCATCGATTTCGGGTAAGTTAAAGACATTTCTTGATTGAATGCTTTCACTAGATGATGTCCCTGCCGAGAAGTATGCAGAGAGTTCTGACGATGAAGTCACTTTCAAGTCGATAGATAAAGCTGTGTCAGACTCAGTTTCAATAACATTGACAGATGTCGATTCAATTTTGGGTTCATGTTCAATTTTTGGATCAGGTTTTAATATTTCTTTAGTCGCGTCAAGAGTGTCCTCAGGAATAATGATGGCTTCTGCTGTAAGTTTGTCTTCTTCAATAGTTACATTACTGGGATCCAAAGCTTTATTAGCAGGCAGCTCGAGGTTTATATCACCAGCCGCAAATTTTTCAACTACCTCAGCTGTTTTATCACCAACAACACCACTAACGGTCGAATTTAACTTTCTCTTATGAGCAACAGGCTTTTTTCTCTCAGATTCAGACTTTCTTCTGTTGTTCATATCCTTTTTCGGAACAGGTTTTTCGACACTTTTAGGGCTTGTTTTTATTTCAACAGCTTTGGAAGGAGTATCCAGCGGCGGAGACAACCTTATCTTAGTTTTTGTGGCAAATGGATCATCAATTTCATCAAAATTGAAGTTATATCCTTTTGATGCGATAGGTGGAGAAGCCGGTGGAGAACATACTTTGTCTTTTGTTGTCAGCTCGTCTTCGATATTTTTAAATTTAACTTCTTCGGAATTCATTTCAGACATGTTTTCAGCTATCACTGAAACAAACGGACTGTCGTTTTCAGATAGTACAATTTCTTCATCTACAGTTCTAACTTCTGTGTCTTCGCTTTCCGTCTTTTCTTCCGTTAGATCAATAGGTTTTACGTCATCTACAGTCGTAGCGACATTAGCTGGAATTTCACTGATTGTACTAGACTGTACTTGTGTAACATTATTTAAAACTTCAGGTATATTCTCAGAAGTACAACGCTCAGTGACACTGGAATCGTTGTTAATTACATCAATAGGTGTAACTTCTGTGTTCACATTAGTTCCATTTTTGTTTGTATCAGCTACTATTTCTGGAATATCTTTGTTTACAGTTTCTGGTATAATTTCGGAATAAGGCACTTCATTAACTGTTTGTTCAATGTTTTCCTTTACCAATACTGCTTCTTCAAGCAATTCAGGCTCAGAAAGGCTAACTTGGTGCTCATTTTCTGCATTAGACATAGCAATTGTCTGATTAATAATGTCAGGCAATGGTTTCAATTCAGTAATACTTTCGTTTATATCCATAGGCATTACATCTTGATTCTGAGTAACATTTAATACTTCTGTGTTATTTAATTCTGTAAGAATATCTGCCTTAGCTACCGCGTCTATATCTTGTGGTTTTTTTTCATTCACTTCTGTGATTAGTGGAAGAACATCGTCTGGTAAAATATCGATCACTTTATTTTGTGGTTCTTCACTTTTAACAACTTCAGCAATGATTACTTCCTGTTCTACTTCTATAATGTCAGAATTTAATATCTCTTGATGTACATTATCATTCACTTCAGTACTAGGAGCACTTAGTGGTGACAGTACATGTGATTCTTCTTTATCTTGAATATTTTCGTTTTCTTCCAATTTCACTTCATTGCCTACAGAAGGCACATGATGTGTTATCTCAGGAGTTTCAGATTTTACTTGGATATCATCTACAAGGTCAAGAGGTAATGAGCCTTCAACTGCAGTACACTCAGGCACATCTTTATCTAGATCATCTTCATCAGGCAATGGAATGTCAGAAGGTAATTCAGTCATTGGTGCTATAATAGGACTAGGTTTTACAATATCATCAAAAGTAGGTAATGGCATAGTTATGGCTTCTTCAAGTGTTGTAGGACTAGGAATTGCAGTTTCTACATTTTCTATAATAGGTGTAGAGTTAAGGCCGACAGCAATAACTCCAGTATTATTGAGTAAATTGTCTTCTGTAAATTTAAGTTCCACATTACTGACATTGGGATCAATGGACAATCTAGGAAGTTCATTTTCAATCATTTTGTCGCTTATTACAGGAGTTTCACATGTCATAGTTGAATTTAGATTGTCAGATGTGACAGACTGAACTGGAATATTCTCTGTTTTAATAACATTAGGGTCTTCAGTATTTTCTGTATTAGGTAATGAATTTATTATGTCAATTGTTTGATCTAAAACTTTCTGTTCTTCAATTTCATTTGTTTCTACTTTGGGAACATCTTTAACTTCTAAATTGTCTGTCTTTACTTCATTAGTTGAACAGTCGATTTTTTCTAAGGTTTTATTTAATTCTTCAAGATCTGAACTTGTAATATCTGTGCTCACAGACCCAAGTGCGGCTGTTGTATCTTTATTATGTACAGCTTCAGGCATTAAATCTTCAGGTGTTATTGAGAGTGTTGCATTTAAAATATCTTGGGTGGTATTCAAAATTATTTGCTTTAATCTAGAAGCACTTATGTTTTCATTAGTTTTCTCTATGTCTGTAGTCAAATTAGTTAAGCGTGTTTCAAATGTTGGAGTTTTGTCTTTTTCATCAACTGTGAAGGATGCATTCTTAGTGAATGTTGTCTCACAATCCACAAACTCACTGTCCGATTCACCAGCAATAGTGCAGTCTGCTTTGCTGGCATTAGCTTGTATGTCTGTCATTGTTTGATCTCTTATGGAGTCATTATATGAAATATCCATATACTCAGCTGTAGAGTCCATGTCATCTTGTAATTCTGGTTTAAATACTTCCACCTCCTTGGTTTTGTTCTTCACTTGAGGCTGTTGATAAAGTAATTTATGAATCGGAATCCTTTCCTGGCTAAATAATATTGTAGTCTCATCTTTCCACTGCAGTTCTGTTTCTAAGTCTTCGTTAAACACTATGCTGTCTCTATGCGGGCTGCTCCTTTTAGTTGGACTTGTTTCTTTTTTCCGATGAACAGATAAAGGTGTTGAGGCTAACACCGCTTGTGAACGGCCCTCATCTAAATTTACAGATGATTCTACAGGAGTAAATATATCAGGTTTAACTACATCATCACTGTCAGCAGGTGGAATAGGACTCTGTGAAGATCTAAACATGTTGAGAACACTTTTAAGCCCCCGCAAGATAGGAGAACCACTATCACTCTTTGTAACATCTTTGGTTGGTGTGGTTGCTTCAGGAGTGTGGACCGCAGATGATGCCGAGCTTGGCAGGGACAAGTTTTCATCAATGTCACTCGGCCCACTGACAGTGACCGTGACATTTGCATTATCTTGTGTGACAGTAGAGTCATGAGGCCTAAACACCATTGAGCTCCTATTACTATCAACAAATTGTTCCGTTGGAAGAGCTTGAAGAGGTAAAGATTTGAGAGATTTAACTATACTGTCATTTTTTGTCATTGTGGAGTTAAGTGAGCGTGTTAAGTTGTTATTCTCACTGACTGTGACATTTAGGGAACCACCACCGGATTCTAGACTCCTGTTATCCAGGCAGTCAGCTGTATAGCTCTTAGACATAGGGGACGACGCTGGAGTGATAGAGTACCTTAGTTTCATGTTAAGTTCCGACACGTCCAGTTCTTCATACCCCTTCTCTGTGAAGGGGAGAACATTGTTGTGATGTAAACTGTTCTCTTTGTTGTCAAAATCACTGTCAATATCCATCGGCTCCACGTGGTGAGCCATCCCGCAGACCACTAAGCGAAACACTTGGATTTTCACTCGTCACACACAATACGAAGATTCAGTCACTGTCGGTGCCCGCACTCGATATTCAATCCTCGACGCGTCAATCTGGAGTGAGAGACAAAGAAAAAATCAGTCCAATGTTTACAGTTAGCCGATTTCAGATAGTTTCACTTAAGATTTCTAATACGTAGTATAAGCGGCGACGCGCGTATGTATGTCATTTAAAAACAAAAATGTCGGTGATGTGAACACGCAACTCACTCTGAAAATCTATTTTTATCCTTTTTGTGCTGCCCGAAAGGCGACGTTCATTTTATGTAACGCGCGCGCCCGAGGGAATCTTGCCAAAATGCGATGCAGAGCTGTTGAACCCAACCAAACACAAATACACCGCCCGCTCCGAGACCGTTTGAAATCCGGTAACTTTTTTATAATTTGAAATGTCAGTTTACTTACAGCTGGGTACACACGCTAGGCATTACACTTTTAACGAGTTGTAACTGTTATAATATTTTTAATAGCCGTTACTTTTCGCTATTAATCGAGGATCCTTACAGTTACATTAGGTTTTATTTTTAATAATAATATTTTTATTTCCACAGAGAGAGGATTGGCAGAGAAAAAAGGAGGCCTATACCCAACAGTAGGTGATCCCGGGCTGAAATGATGATGATGATATACCCATAAATTAATTAACCGTTAATTCAGAGTTTACAAAGTTTGCACTCTCGCAAGACGGTAAATGATACTTATGTATATAACCGACGTTTTATTAAAAAATGAGACGTTTAATCAACAGTTGAAAAACTCGATCAGAATCGATTATACTTTATAAAAATGTTGCTGTGACTTTGATAGTGTCCATTAGTGTTTAAATAACTAAGGATAATTAAATAGCGATAAGCTAAATAATAAAAATCAAAACATATCGATATTTTATATCTAGCACTATTCAATATTTATTTTAATACGTAGGTACCTACTTGGCACAGAGCTTAAGACTATGTACTTGTAGTATTATATTTTCTTTGATATTGATTGATTGGCCGATATTGGCACGAAATAATGTTTTTATATTACTCTTTTAATTTCAATAAGACTTTTCTTTTTGGTTGGTGGGTTATTAATGGTGCCAAACCGCAAAGCATTAGTATAGAATGTTAACTAATGTGAATTTCGGTGGCGGTGGCCAATCACAACATAGACTATTCATTTATACAGATCAAAAGTAAATATAACGGACACGCCATCGCCAGGACTATCGGCTTAAAACTATCTACAACGCTTGAAGGACTCTTTATGTATGAAAACGGTCACTCATCGCACGACTCACCGCTGTAAAAACGGCTCATATCAGCAGATTTTATTTAATATTTGGCGCAGTAAGCATATAAATAAAAATAGCAATATAACGGAAACAATAGCTCCAAAAATAGTTGTTACAGATACTAGAAAAAAAATATTAATGTATTATCACCTTTACATTGTTGTCACTGTTGTTAGCTGTTGTGAACGTTAACGAAACTAGTTATAGTTCTTAAAGATACTTTATTGTGCTCAAATATTTCAAATTAATTCAAAAATTAATCATATGTATATATTTAATTAAAAAACTAAAAAATACTAATAAAAAGTACTGTGTAAATATTGAAAAATATAAGGTTCACGAAACTTTCTCTATAAACTGCATCGTAATGTCGTTAACTCGTCATCTGACGGGTGGTTGTACTTACTACTTAGCCTGTTTATGTTGTTGTGAATAAAAATAGATTTTTTATCACGCTGGATGATATAAGATGTATTTGTAAGTAATTTGTGCATTAATTCATGGTAGATCAAGCATTAAAGTTAAATTGCAATACATACATAAACTTTTTTCAAGGTTAAGTGTGTAACCTCTAGCCTGTTTTGTTGTATTTTTTTTTTATTCGATTTAATTGACTCAACGAGGACTCAACTAAAGTCCAACCAACTTGAACTTAAAGTTCAATGTACTGTGGCTGTATGATGAGCATATGACTTTTCATTACATTATTATATTCTTCGATAGGTTCAGTGAGTAGATAATTGCAAAACCAATCGTCGGTCTACCGGTGAACGGTTCAAGTGCTTTAGCCAGCCGAATAGTCATTACCTCATTACTTTTAACCAATACTCAGTGCATGTGCGAGTGTGTTATGAGGCACACGCATTTACTGTGTATTAATACAGTCTGGATAATTTACGCGACTGCATTTGGCGCTAAAAGTAATTTTATTTTATCTCTTACAAGCCACTTCCAAATTTGAATTATAGCAAGACTTTTACTCGTACACCATTTTCTTTGTTTTTTTTTTAATAACCAGTTTATTATGTGACAAAGGTCAATTAGAAAGTTTGTGGTTATGCTCCAAATAGTTAGTGAAACTTATATTTAATTTTAATTATCACACTGAACTTGAAATGTGTTTGCACAAATGGTTTTATTTGAAAATTAACATTGTCATGTTTAATTTAATCATGAAATATGGTTATTGTTGACTGTCGCCACAAGTCTGCGTCATTTTACTTATTAAACTGGCTAAATTTATGAAATTTAAGCCATTTTAAAGTAAAACTTTATAGTATTACAGACTTATATGCCAGTGCAAGTGTAATTAAATATATGTATAAAAATAAGAACATCTTACAAGAATTTGAGTATTGTTGTATAATAAATGAAACTTACTGAGACCTATTCTCAAGATGAGATTGGGAAGAGATAATTTGTGTGTGAAAGTAGGTTTAAACTAAGGAGTTTATCACCAGGCAGTTATCATTGCCAATAATTGTATTTAGTAAGTACTTACATGCTAAAATACAATAAATATATTGATGTTTTTCTTTTACAGTTTGAAATATGGAAATTAACCACGATGTGTCTGTGAAATTATTATTTTTCGCACAGTCCAAAGAGTTGGCAGGCACTAAGGAGTCCACAATACATCTCCCAACTAAGATCAGCTACCGCAAACTATTGAATTTAATTAGTGAGAGATATAATTTACAAGCCATCAAGAATAATATATTGCTGGCCAAAAACGAAGTGGTGTGTGAAGAAGACATTGATATAGAAATAAACGAAAGAGATAGCATTGCTGTGATTCCTCCTTTAAGCGGTGGTTAATAATACCGTAATCACATTTTAAAAAGAACAATTTAGTGTAAAAAGAGTATTTCATCAAATATAAGCTGATCAATAGTTTAACACATACAACAACAACAGCACAAGCAAGTGCAAACAACATTAAACACAGTACATTTACATTACGGTCATGGATCACTTAAAGTTGACCGTTGATAAACTCCTGGTGGATGAGATCACGGACCTAGTGACGGATGACACCTGCGGAGCCATATCCATCTTCATCGGTACCACCAGAGACAGCTTTAAAGGGAAAAAGGTCAGATTATTTTAATCTTATTAATTTAAGGAGCTTGACTCCTATAAGGCCACTTAGATTACAGCAGGTCACAACCGGGAGGAAAGAGAGGCCTTTGCCCTGCAGTGGAACGACCATGGCTGAAATAATAATAATTTAAACAATAATGGCTTTGTCTATCAGTGTGTTTCTTTTATGATCATCAGCCCGTTGCAGTCCACTGCTGGACATTGGCCTCTCCCAATGTGCGCCACAAAGCCCGGTCTGCTGTTTCTTTGCTAACCACTTAATCCTGGGAAAGCTGCAGTAGAATGAATTTCAATTAATGTACTTAATGCTATTTTATTCAATCAGTGATTAGTGTAGTGTGTCCACCACCAACGCACTCTGTACACTCCTTTTTTTGGGCAGTCGTGTAAATAGGGGATATACACGACTCCCCAAAGGAGTGTAATGTTTTCAGGATTCATGTATGTATTTATGTGCGTTTCTTAGTAGTGTTGTTAGAATCCTTGCACCATCGCAAGTAACATAGACTATAAAAAAAAACAAAAAAAAACGATTAAAAAGCACGACATTTCAAAAAAGGAAAGTAAAAAATTAAGTCATTGGTGCCGGCTGGGGTTTGAACTCGCGACTGTGCAGTCCAACGGTCATTCCACTCGGCTATCAGTGCTAACAGAACCTTGATGTATTAGCAGAACATTAATACATAATCGTCATGTATTTGTGAAGTTTTAGAAGTAATGCCGGTATTTCAAATGTGTTCTAAATAATTATTACTTTTAAAAAAACAACAGCTTCACATATCTTTAATTAATTCTAGATAACATGTCTGCACCTCATTTCTGGAATATTCTTATAAGTATCTAAAGTATATATGCTTAAATAACCTATAACTTATATGGGTACATATGTGTTAGTATAAGTTGGTTAATAAGTAAATAAATAAATAAAATGAGTAAGTTGACTTACCGCCGAACTCAGAGACATTTAATGGTAACTTAAACTGTCACTTAGTTTAGGTTTCCTTTGTCAAATCTTTACTTAGTGTCAGTTTAAGTAATCATTATCGTCTCTGAGTGCGGCAGTTAGTTGAACATTGATGTACCGACGACGCCGCTACGTGCGCCGTCTCGCTTCCACAACGAAAAACGTCTGGTAATACCGGCTCATAGGAACTCCGCAAGTTGCTAAAATGCTTAATGGTGGAAACTCGTCAGAAAATAAGAAAAAACTACTGCTAAACTTGCTAACGCTAAAACTAGTTATATTTATACAAAAAAACATACACTTGAAAAACATAACCCTCATCCTGGCGCAGTCGAGTAATAACGATATAATACATGTAATTTGTGAGTCTAATTGCTGATGACGTCACTTACGAGTATATAAATGTCATGCAATATTATCGCAGCGATAAACACGAAAGAAACAATAATATTGTGTAATCATGCTTTAGGTATTAGTATTATCTTTTTACATGATAACATGTAACATAATTATATTTAGATTCTCAACTAGCTTCCGCCCGCGACTTCAAATGCGTATAGCCTCCCTCCATAAATGGACTATCCATCACAAAAATAATGTTTCAATTCGAACCAGTAGTTCCTGAGATTTGCGCGTTCAAGAAAACAAAAAAAAATCTCTTCAGCTTTATAATAAAAATTAACCTAGATGCCTCGTTGGTCTTGTGGTCACTAAACACGACTGCTGAGCATCGGGTCCTGAGTTCGATTCTCCGGGTAAGGCAGTGGTACTGGTTTGTTCCATTAGGTCATTCTCAGTAGCAGCCCGGAGTTTTGACTTGTGCCCGGTTGATGGCAATAGGCTCGCTCCCTAATACATTGGGACCTATAACATAACTGGCGAAATGTGGGTGTAAGATTATACATTTTTATTTAAATATTTTTGTATTTAAAATTATTAGGTCCGTCACAAGCAATTAACCGTATCGCTCGCAAGCTTTAGCGCAGCAATAAAATCGTGTTGTTTAAATACTATACAAATTATGTAATCAAGAGATTTTTATTAGAAATCAACCCAATTCATGGTCAACACGGCATTCGCTAACACGAAGACGGAATAAATAATTTGCAACTAATAAAACAAGACTCCTACCTCGAGTGTTCAAATAATTAACTAATATTACCTGTAAAACTTAATTTATACACGTTATCACTTGTGTAAATATTTAAATATTCGTCTTGTTAACAGTGTTCCAAATGTTTTACTGTATTTAAATTGTTTCCTACCTTCATTATACATTTAGTAAAAAAATTGGTACTTTCCTTTTTTTATTAGGTTTTTAGTTTGCTTTTCAACGACTCTAATTTAAAAATTTCTTTTTATACAGACTGTATACATGTCTTTTTTAAATTTTCATGTTTTTACTTCGTTTATTGTTTGAGCGCTACGGTCTTGTATAGAAGACAACACTTCCGCGCCCTCCACGCTATAACTCTATCAGGAGACGATATCAGTTAATTTTAATATTTGTGTAATGTAATAACAAGCAGTAATCGTAATAAATGTTACGATTAGATGTTGTCTTCTAATAAAATCGTGGCGTAGAGGGCACGAAAACGCTTGTCTTCTATACAAGACTGGCGCTCAAAAGGTTAAATGACAAGACTATTAATTCTCTCTTATATAAAATTTTCTTCGTCATGCACAAAACTTTTAACGTTTCAGTTTCATTAACCACTTTTGCGTATGCGTTGATACATATTATGGGATGTCTTCTAATTAACTCAAAAAGAGAGAGATTTGTGCATTGTTGTTAATGTCTGTTTGTATCCAGGTGGTGAGGTTGGAGTATGAGGCCTACGAGCCTATGGCTATTAAAGCCATGAAGTCCATCTGCGACGAGGTGCGAGACAAGTGGTCTGCCATCCACAGTATAGCTATATACCACAGGTTTGTACGTTGTGACTTTGTACTGTTTGAATAGGTACTTAACCTCCTCTTTTGTATAAACTTTTGAGCGTTACGGTCTTTTAGAGAAAGCAAAAGTTTGAATGGCCTCCATGCCACGATTAGATATTGTCTTCTAATAAAGTTATGGCCTGGAGGGCACGGATACATTTGTCTTCTATATAAGACCGTGGAACTCAAAAGAACTTAAAATCGGGTAAATTCAGAGCTTCTAGTGCATTTTTGTTGATCACCCATAATAATGTACGTTCTGAAGACCCACGACGGCCGCCGATCCACGCACGAGATAATTATTTTTTACATATTATTTATTAATAAAAAGGAGGAAATCTGAGCATCCTTTAAAACAAAACATTTGTCATTGTCACGAAAAATTCAATGACTGTCACATTTTTAGCGATATTTGATTGTTATTTAAAACCAGGTGTGCAAATAAACTTAATTACTTAGACTTTTGTAGCTCAGCTGGTACACATAATGCCTGTTTGCGTAGATGACGGGAGTGTTCTGCGTTTTGTCTTTATGTTAATAGTGAGATCACGTGTATGTTCATGCATGCATGTTCTAAGTGATCATTATTGCACATACGCGCGTGTATGTGTTCGTTTCAGTTTTAAATGTATTTTTATAAGAGGAAATAAGTAAAATGTATTATTATATGATATATCATTATTATTAAAATAACTTGCAATTTTTGTACAAGTTACTACATTATTGAACTATAGCTTGTGCCTACCCCTTTTCAGGGAGTTCATCTGAAATTAGATAAAAGAGTTTCATGTTCACTCAGTAACAGAAAGATATTCCCAACATTAAAAAAAAAAATAAACAAAAAAAAACAGCGAATAAATGCTAACGAATTGCTGAGTACAGGGGCCTCAATTAGGTTAAAGTAACATCAAGTTTAACCTAAACTAAAGGCAAAGTAATAAGAATTTTAATAGTATGAATAGAAAGTAACATGTTACCTATCGTAATAAGTTTTTGCTTGTTAAGTAAAGTATGTTACACAGCAAAAAAATGCGTAAAGCAGCTGCCATATAAATTAAGACAGATAAAATCAAAATATATAAACTTCACATGAGTAAAGTAGGTATTAAGAAACAAAAATCATTGTATTCTGTATACCTATAATAAATCTATGTACCTAATCCACTGGTTGGGTATTGCTCTTTTGTAACCTGTGTCGACAAATGCCTAAATATTTTCCTCTGCTTTCACTGGGAATAATATACACACGGTTATTTATATCCACTTGTTGTGAACTTATCATGTCTCATTTCGTTCTTCATACATGCGACATACGTCATTCATACATATCGTAACGTGACGTCTGTAATTATCGACCAGTCGACGCCATGGTCTGATTTTTCTGTCCCGTTGATAGAAGTGTTGACATAGGTTATTTTAGTGGGTAGGGTCTACCAGTTGTGGTGACTAGCGGTCCCAGGTAGTAGGATAGAGCGTAATTTTTTTTCCCCAGTTTGAGACTACAAAGTCCCTAAATCTATACTATTATTTTAATATTATAAAGCTGTAGAGTTTGTTTGTTTGCTTGAACGCGCTAAACTCAGGAACTACTGGTCCGATTTGAAAAATTCTTTCAGTTTTAGATAGCCCATTTATCGAGGAAGGCTAAAGGCTATAAAAAATTCGAAACCCACGCGGGCGAATTCGCGGGCGGAAGCTAGTAGGTAAATAATTAAAAGTTCCTGGTTCTGTTGCAAGCTGCTTTTCGGTATTATTAGCCTAGACATTCTTAGTGTAATCTCACGTTATATTGTTCCTTATATGTCAATATACAAATCTCCATATTGCATCACATTGACTTGATACTGGCGTTATCTCCGCGACCAAGGCTATGAAGCCATTTATCAATAAGTATGTTAATTATAAACTCTTTGAAGTATCTAGTTCATACTTTAACCTGAGTGTTCTATTAAACTTTTGAAAGACACTGTCGTATATAGCCGTCAAATTAAAATATGCCCAACACGCCACCGTCGACTAAAGCCGACAAAAGAAGGCGTTAATTTGTGGTTTAGCGTGTATGCGCCTATACGTTTACGCTCTGGCGTTCAAAGAGATGGAAAATATGATCTTACACTTATTAGCTTATGTCGATTCAAAGAAGATTAAATCTATTATAAATATATTTTGCGGTCACCCTGTATTTGCAATTCAGTTGCTAATTTCCCTAAAATAAATGTTTTGGTGGCCCCCATATAATAGGTTTTACTTGTACTTTAGTTTAACTCATAGTTCTAAACTAAGCTGGAAAATAATATCAAAATATTACCAGGTTTGTTTACGCTGTCTCGTTGATCTAGTGTTCGCTAAGTGCAACTGCTTAGCATGTGGTCCTGGGTTTGAATCACGGGTCGGGCAAAGTGTTACTGGGTTTTTTCCATTAGGTAATCCTCAGTAGCGGCACGGAGATTACATTGGGACCTAAAACATAACTGGCAAAATGTGGGTGGTCTATACACCTCTGCCTATCCTTTCGGGGAATATAGGCGTGATGTTATGTTTGTTTGCATATGCGTGTTGATATATTAAGTATCTATTGCCCTTGGACACTTATATTGTACGCTATAACTCTACTCGGATGAGCATACTAATTACCATAACACAGAGTATAATTCTATCCTTTGTAGAGTATAACTACCTATATGGATTTAAGTATGTTGATTGTAGAGATGTACCCAACGTAAAGTTGTAGGTACATAAAATAATTATTGCTACACAAAGATAACGTTATAGCTGCGATATAGTAGCGTTGTAAGTTATTTATATTATCCACACCTAAATAAAAAAAACAAAATTTTTAAGAGCCAGAGATTGTAATCACACTAACATTATAAGGGCGAAGTTTGTGAGTGTGTTTGTATGTTTGTTACCTCTTCACGTTAAAACGGCTGGACCGATTTTGCGGAAATTTGGTATGGAGGTAGCTGACACCCTGGATCAACACATAGGCTTTTGGCCCTGAAAAATGTAGCGGGTAATACCGCGGGGCAGCTAGTACATTCATATAATTTGAACTTTGAAGGCAAATATCTGGGTAGTTGCACAGTGCATTAGGAAGCAAAGACGGATGGGTGTTTCGGAGCTGTATTTGTGTACCTAATTGACGTTAAAAAAGTACCCGATAATTTATTGCTATACTATTTATGTAGTCTAGTTAGAGTAAATATTTTTATCTTAACTTTTTATCATCGTACGCTCCTGCAAACCCCATCAAGGCATATAAGCTTAATAATTATATGCATAATATGAAAACTATATTGATTCTAATTCAACATCAGTCTCATAATTAACACAAAACCGTACAAGCAATTTACAAAATGCAATGCAACCGCAAATTGTGCAATGCATTGTAATTTGATAACATGGTGGTATCAATTACTGTCTGACCAAATTAAAAGAATAATGATTATTAAGTTTGGTTAATGGGAACATTGTACAATACCTAAACGTTTTATTTCGCTGTAGTTATTACCGAGAATTAAAAGAACATAAGTACTATAATAACGTCATTCGATTTCTTGTTCATTTCTGAACCTTATGACGCAAAATATAACTCGCCCATTTGCGGAAATTTGTATTTAATTTCACCAAGATTTTTAAAAGAAATATATAAAAATATCAATAGGGAAATCGGAATTCCTTTATTCTTTGTCAATAAATAGATTTTTTTAGCAAAATATTCCGTATCCCACGGCAAATCTAAGAGGTATTTTAACATAGAGAAGAAACAAAATCTCTACATTAGTGACTGTGACATCAAAACAAGAAATATATGATTCCTTCTTGTTTTTAGGTGTTCAAAATATACATTTAGGTAACATGTATACTTAATAAGTATAACAAAAACTTGATTGGCTCTTGTCGGAATGTGAAAAACAAAAAAACATTAAAGCCTCATTTTTTGTACAATTTCATTCTGCAAGTTTAATTATCTGATTAAGTTACTTGACTCAGAATACAGAACAAACCAGAAGCCGTGAACGCACACAAAAATGACACCACACCAATTACGCCGAAGTAGGGTAATTGAACGATTTGACATTTAGTTCACAAAGATCGCGCGCATCGCTGGAACGTTTTACACGCTGCACATTTAATTCAATTATGCCGAGCTGCGTAATGCAAATGTGCAAAACTGCGGACGGAATTATACAAAAATATGTTAGGATTATATTTAATTTGTACATTTCACATAAATATGTCCTTTTATTTAAATATTGAATAATTTTAATTGTAGTGATTGTTAAATAAAACCAAGCGGCCATTTTGTCAGTGTTGCAAGTATTTGGTTGAGAGTTTACCCCACGATTTTTTATTAACTAATTTTTGCACAAATTTCTAAAAGGAGAAAGAACTATGTTTTTATGTGCGTTAGGTGTTGAGTTTGATTACCAGTTTGAGCACTGTCATTGGATAGCAATACGGAGTCTAGAATTGTATCTAGTCCATGCCAATAGGCTCGCCCCCTATTACACGACTGTACTTCGTGTATGCATTAAGCTATTAATATTATTTAATGTATTGACCTCACCTACATTTATTTGTCCTATTGGTCCCAGAACCTATAACATAAATTACGAAATGCGGGTATACTATATACCTAATGCCTTTTAGAAATACAGTTTATAAGAATACCCATTTGAGAAAAATACAGGCGTAATGTCATATCATGTTTATTGGTAGAATTCCAAACTATTGTATTATAATATATCTTTTTTAAATTAAATATATATAATAACCTCTTATAGAAATCATAAAATAACAATACCCAAAACATCGTCATTTACCCCAGAAGTAGTAACTGCCATTCCTAACCTAGCAACATTAAGCGGGTGTAAAGTGGCGGCAGGGGGGAGCGTACGTATTGTTGATGGACACAGTGCACATAAAGGAAAAATGGCTGAACGCGGGGCCTGTGTTACTTGAGTAGAAGATACAGGTACTCTTAACCTTAATTTATATACGATTTGTAACAAAAAACAAATAAATATATGTCTTTAATCCATCACAAACCAGGGTCGACAGTGAAACAGCATAATTAGTTTTCAATAGAGAATTGCTTACATCCTCTGCTACGCGTGTTCTAATTTGAACTTTATTACAAGGGGTTAAAGTTCATTATTTAGTATGGATATCATAATATGTGTACTGTGAATGCGTGTTGGACGACCTCGATTCTTCGTTTCTTTTTGTATCTAGTTGTTTTTCATTTTTAATATGTTAGGATGTGTTTATAATCCGTTTGGTATTGTGGTAAATCATGCTTAGCCCCGGTACCCAGTTGCTACGCAATGCGTACTTTTCTAATTAACCAGCTCGGAGTCTCGATTTGTGCCCGGTTGATGGCAATAGGCTTGCAATTACATTGGGAGCTATAACTCGCGAAATGTGGGTGTACTATATGTGCATCTCTGCGTACCACTTTGGGGAATATAGGCGTGATATTATGTTATGTTTATGTTGATCATCTTGAAACTAACTTAACAAATTAGTATATTATTATCAAATCATCATCAGCCCGTTGCAGCCCACTGCTGTTCAATTAGTATAATATGATCATCAGCCGGAAGACATCCACTGTTGAACTAAGGCCTCCCCCTTAGAAAAAAGGGGGGGGGGTTGCCATAAAACCCACGCTTGACAATCGGAGTATTGGTGGTGAAGTTACAGAAGACACTGCTGCCCTTCTGGATATTATTATATAGCATATCGAATCATCACAATTCTCTTCCACAGGCTAGGCATAGTGCCGACCCGGGAATCATCGGTAGTCATAGCAGTAAGCAGCCCCCACCGACGGGACTCCCTGGACGCTGTGTCCCACTGCATCGAGCGCCTTAAAGCCAGTGTCCCAATCTGGAAGAAGGAGGTCTATGAGGGCGACACCCCTGTCTGGAAGGAGAACGTGGAATGTGCGTGGTCTAGTAACAACTGTAACAGTCAGCCGATCGGCTGAAATTAGACATTTTTATTCTTAACAGCCCCCCTAGACAAGTGGCAAAACGCTTGACGAATAGAAATCGAATAGAATCTTAAATGAATGGGGATGACATAATGTTCCAACTATGTTATCAATGACATATGTCAAACACATGTATTTTTTTATTCTATTCGTCAAGCGTTCTGCCGGTTGTCTAGGTGGGTAGCTCAATTTATATTAGGACTGTTCCTAAATTGAAGTACGAAGTTCGGATAACGGATGTTTTTAATAATAATCTTCTTCTTATCGTATGGTTGATAAACAACCTAGTGACATAGTTTAAACCGCCTGTAGACTTCTGACATGGCTTTACACACCGTGGAAAATTCTCTCAGGTGTGCCAGTTTCCTCACGATGTTTTCCTTCACCGTTTTTAGCAACTGGTAACTAGTTTATAGTACACACATGAAAAGACAGTGGTGGCAGGCACCAATGGCTTTTCTAATTCAGGAGCGTATCAGGGGTTTGAACTTACGACGACCTTTGAGTTGGCAGTCCCACGGTCATACCACGGCTATCATCCGTCATTCGAAACGTCAAATTTAGTTTTGGGAATAAGATTCTACTTCTCATTTTAGTCCATTTAGATTGAAATTTAGTTATTTATAGTAATTAAATTGGACGTTTTAAAATTAGGTTTATAAATCGTTAATAATTAAATTCAATTGAGTTTAGATTTTAGGTTGTTTTATAGGCTTATAGTTAAACGCTCCGAGAGCAAAGCTTGTTAACGCATGGCCTTAACTGGTTAGATTAGTTAGGTGGCTTTATAAAAAAGGATGAAGTTAAAATGCAATTAGTAGGTGAGGTTTTGAGACCAACAAGGACTAAAGTTAGGTGAAATCAGTAATTTTATATACAAAATGTTCTTATATATGTATATATTAAATACCTGCTAATTATAACTTAGAAATATACATATAATATATTATATTATAGCTGCCCGCAACTTTATAATAATATAATTATATTATTATTAAAAAACGCCAATATATTAATTAAATTTTCTTTTGCGCGTAAATAACAAATGAATGAGATCACCAATACATTTAGCGTTGAGGTTGTGACAATTCTCTCGATCGGAGACGTTGGAATGTATGTGTGCCCTTTCTGATAAAACATGTTATAAATCAAGTGGTGGTCAAAAATAATATATACAAATTAATGTTTGTTTGTTCGTGTTGTATGTGATATCGTACGTCGCGGGAAAAAAGCTGAAGAGTTCGTTTGTTTGTTTGTTCGCGCTAATCTCAGGAACTACTGGTTAGATTTGAAAAAAAAAATTGTGTTGGATAGTCCATTTATCGAGGAAGGATATAATTATGTATATATGTATATAGGCTATAAAACATTCGAAATCCACGGATGTAGTCGCGGTCGGAAGCTAGTGTTTATAAATTTGTTATACCTATATTAAAATGGTTTGTATTTGTTTTTATTAAAACCTTTATACTCTATTGCTTACTTGCGTATTTTAATATTTTCCCACAGTAAATATATTTTTGCGAGTTGGGCTTTTTTATATATAAAATAAATATATATATATTTGTTATATATACAATTTGGCTGTACGCCCAAACGTGTTATGTTAAAGTTTGGGAATAGCAATTTTTTTTCGTTTGTTGTTTTTTTTTTTAATTTTTTGTTTGCTACGGTAGTTTTAAGTATGCAATGCAATAACAAATAAAGTGTACTATTGTTTCTAGTAGTTTTTATTGATAACCGAGCGGAGTGATGTAATAGTAGACGGGTCATGGGTTCAATGCGTAGTTGAATCTTTATAATTACATTTATAGACATTAGTATGTAATTTCGCTGAACTATACCATATTTTTCAAGAATAAGACGAATTAGTATGGTACTGGAAATTTTAGAATCGTTATCTAATACGAAATTTTATTGTATAATTTTTGTCACGATCATAATAATCTTTAAAGATGTAGAAGTAGGTATGTATGTTGTTGGAATTTATTGCACTATAATTATCACAATCGTGATGTGAATATTAATTACCAATATAGCAATAACATGTTTTTGTGGCCTTATAGTATCGTATCTAATATTCGACGACCCGATTGGCTAGGCGATTGGGCTGCGGTTCGATTCACCGGGACAAAAATTTGTGCGATCCGCAGATATTTGGCCCGAGTCTGGGTGTATATGTATGTGATTACATGTTTGTGAAACGCTCCCACGATACAGGAGGAATTGCTAGTGTGGAGCAACGTCAAAAAGTACATACCCTTCGAGATAGGAAAGTTCTTTTTTATCAATATACTGAGGGATGAAGTGATAAAAAAAAGTCTATAAACAAAACTTGATCGGTAAGAATTAAATTACTGTGGCAATTACACAGTAGCGACATCTATATTCGAGGAGAAACGATTGACGTCTGTAGGCAATCTCGAATATTCTGAGACAAAGAAGTGGTACACCGCACTTTTTAACCGACTTCAAAAAAAGGAGGAGGTTCTCAATTCGTCAGGAACTTTATTTTTATTTTTTATGTATGTGCCCTCATAACTCAGTCATTTATGAACCGATTTGATTTTTTTAAAAATAATAAATTAAAAGACTTTTATTGTTACATCAAAAACGAGAGACTTACGAAAAAAGCAATTTCACAGTAGCAATAGGCAGTGGGCTCAGCAAATGCTGTACCGGGACGAGCATGACCAGGTACAGTGCTGATTTTCAGCCACTCCTACTCCCTAGGTTGTTGTTCGGGAGTTAGGTGAACTTAATGACCTCTTGGATTACAATCTAACCTACGATCTGCCAGATTATTGGATGGAGATGTTGTCAGTATGTCTGAAGTATCATGAGAAGATTTAAATGCTTATATATTATGCTATATTGTGTTTGCAATATTCCTAATTTATGGCGTGTCATTTAATTATGTAATTGGTGTACACCGTGTCATTAAAGTAAATGAATAAATACATAAGTATACTACCAATTAATAAACAGCCCCCCTAGACAAGTGGCAAAATGTTATCGATGAGATGTCAAACCTATATATTTTTTATTCTATTCGTCAAGCGTTTTGCCCCTTGTCTACGGGGGCAGGTACGCTTACCTATCTACTATCCGCCTGCAGTTTCATGTAAACAACAAAATAACACATGCATATACGTCCAGACTCGGGATGAATACCTCCAAAACCCTAGAGCAGAATTCGGGCACTGCACTAACATAACAAGGGTAGCCAGAGGTGTACAGTTTATTTCTCAACATCGAGACAGAACGACTTCTCTTCTATTATTTATCATTTTTTGACGACCCGATTGGTGTGGTTATGCGGTTGGACGGCTATGCTAAGGGTTGCGGATTCGATCCCCGCACAGGACAAAAATTTGTGCGATCCACAGACATTTGTCCCGAGTCTGGGTGTCCCACGATACAGGAGAAATTCCTAGTGGGCGATGTTTTATTAAAAACAAACAAACATGATTAAAGAAAACTTATCCATAACCAACTATCTACACTAAAGTTATACTATAAATTAAATTCACATAACTTCAAACACCGACTCAAAAGCAAAACCTTACAGGCACAGAATTGGAGCCGTTACCGACACCGGAGCCAAAGCCCGCTCCGCCCGTAGACAAAACCCTGGTGCAGCTCAACGTGACGAGCGAGGAGTTGCAGCAGCGGATCCAGAACTTTATAGACAGGAAGCGGAAGCAGGTGAACGTCAGCAACATCCATGACTTCATCCGCGGGGGGGATGAGTGTGCGGCGGGGAGTGAGGATGAGAGTGACACGTGCGCTCGAGTGAGGACGCAGTTCGTGCGCAGGAGTGACTCCAAAGGACACTTGAAAAGTGAGTAACATAGTCTTCTTCTTATCGTATGGTTGATGAACAACCTGGTGCACGGATTCGGCCCGAAAACGTTAGCGTCCAAGGCATTTAATCTATAACAAGTACTTATTATTATCTTTATTTAAAACTTTTACTTATAAATTACATTTTAAATATATATTATGTACAAAAACAGCAAAATAAAAATAAAATATATTTGGAAATATAAAAAATAGTCGACAACGGGATCAGGGTCCTAGCTGCCGGCGGTTAGGGCTCCAGAGAGAGGAACCTCCTGACTATGCGCACCGCCGAAGGCGGTACTCCTTGAAGTACCGCCTTCTGCATCAAGCCCTTAACCCAACCACCTAACGCGAGCCTCTTAAGATGGTGATCGAGGCTCTTGGCCATTAGGCCATTGACCGTAACAACTATTGGTTCATTATTGTATAAACTGTACGACTATATACCTAAACATATTATGTATAAAAAATCACGTTTGTTTGCCAGAGGGGGATTTGGTTTAAGTGCGTTCGCCGAGGTCTTCCCCTTACCGATACTCCACTAACATTCGCCTCATATATTTGCTTAGTCATATTTATACCTATTATACCAAGGGGCTCCTAGCAACGTGGCTCCGCGCAGATCAGTCGATGTGCGACGTTAGGCCGTGCTCGCCGCGGTCAGTCTTGTGATGGGTGACCGTTTTCACATGTCGAGACCCCACCTGGCTTCGGAAGGCACGTTAAGCCGTTGGTCCTGCGCCTGATCATTCGCCGGTCGTGTCGGTCTTCCGTCCCATCGGAATTTGGGATGGATAGGAGGGAATAGGGAGTGCACTTGTGTTTGCGCCCATACTTGTGCACTATAATATCTCCTGCGTAGTTGGCTAGTCTCAGATGAGATCGTCCGCCGTGAATGAAATTCGGTCAGGAGAATATTATTATTATTACCTATTATATATATATTATAGTTTTAAATATGCAAACCAATATCTAACCCACGTTAATTTCAGTTCGCAAAGTCAACAACGAATGGGGTCCCCAGACCGTGACGTCAGCGGACTTCCCTCCAGAGATGTCGGATGCCGGCGGGCTGCCCTCCTCCATCGCAGAACGTGTGGTGGCCATAGAGAAGTACCTCAACATCGGGCCCGTCTCCAAGGACATATACAAGCGGCTCAAAGAAATGGAGGACAAGATTGCGTACCTACAAGCTGTTTCGCCCGAGTATTCACAGTTTTGGGTATGTAAACTGTTATGAAGAAAATAGACATTTTTAAGGTCTTCGATTCGTGATACATGTATAGTGATGTAATACGATTCGTGATACATGTGTATTACTTAGTGATATGATTCGATTCGTGATACACAAGGCCATTTTCGGGTTGAAATTAGTTACGAGCTCTTGAGTCTTGCTATTATTTAGATTACATTATATTTTTTTGTTTTGTACCTACTTATTTTTATGAATAAATGATTTGATTTGATCCTACTAATTAGAGTTCACTCTATAAGGATTTATTGTGGCCTTAAAATATTGAGTTATTATAAAAAAAAATAAGGTTAGAACACCATAACAAATAGGATTTAAAAAATAATTTTACTAAGCTAACTTTTTAATATCGTTCCTTTGATAATCACTACAACGTGTGAAAGACAATTACAGTGTGGTTTACTAAGAATATTATACATATGACGTGTACATATTCATAGCAAATAGTTACGCGTGTATTCGCTTATTTATTTATATATTCCCTCCACAGAAAACGACGCGAGAAACAGACGAGATGAAGCAAGACAAGCAGGTGGATTACGCATTCTCCGCCGATGACATAGCTACAAAGATCGAGCAGCTGGAGAAGGGAGTGATGTGATGTGATACATGTGTAGTGAATAGTGATTTGGTACGATTCATATATTATTCATAATCATTCGTGATACATGTGTAGTAATGATACGATTTGTGATACCTACATGTGTAGTGATATAAAATGATTCGTGGTTCAAGTGTAGTGATATGATACGATTCGTGATACATGTGTAGTGATATGATATGATTCGTGTTACATGTGTAGTGATGTGATACATTTTATTAGCATGTGTTGTCGATGTAAATGGTAACATAATATAACAGTTTCTAAGGCTGAATATAAATATTCAGTAGCCTTTTACATATAATTATGTACAGGTGTAGTGCCTTAACGCCAGACTAGGGTAGACACGAGTACTTTGTGATTGTTTACAGATAATTGCAATAATAAAGAGAATTGCCCGATAAAATTAATAGGCTGCCGCCTGTTTAATAGGTTGTATTTTTAAATTAAATGAATGTATGCAGTTTAAACCTGTCTAGCTATTTGTCGACCACAGGCGTGAAGCGTGAACTATAGAGAAATAATGTAATCTGCCAGCACTGTTACTCCAGCAGCCTACTGTATTAAAACAGAGAATCAAATAATTAATTGTATTTATCAGGCACTTTTACATAAAATGTATATACAATAATAAAACGTTCTCTTATTATTTATAAATAAATAAAAATACCTTTTAAATAACAAAGTTGATTTATTTAAATAGGAATTGATTAGGTTGCTTTAAACAATACATAATATTTTGTTCTTCAATCGGCCGTATTCTTTTCAATTCTCTCTCAGTGTAAAGTATTGGATTATTGGATATTTAAGGAACTCGCCATAAGCGGGGTTGCTTCAGCTTTACTTGACGCTCACGTAAATTTTAAAAATGGTATTACCAATTTTGTTTTCTTCTAGCAGGCTTCATAACGAAAGAGTTTTGTTTTCTACTTGCAGCCCTAATAACGTTGATAGCCGGGTTATTAAATTTATGCTATGAAACACTTCATATTTTACGCACGTTAAACAGCTTCTGCAATCGTTATTTTTTTATATACGTATGTAACGTTAAAAGACTGTTTGAAGCAACCCGCTCTTAATAAAACGCTGTTAAGTTTAAATAGTTCATCGTCTCATTTTATTTACATTAAAGGTAGACTCAGACGGCTGCGCGACCGACGCGAGCGACCGATGCAATAAAACTTGCACTTAAAAGTGTATTTTACTATAATAACTTTCTTTAGTGTTATCCATCCATATTATTAACTATATACCTGTTTTACTATTATACGACTTTTTCGGCGATACCCGACCAGTTTTGGGTTCAACTGTTTCGGGTTTGTCAAGTTCGGCGACTCCGCCGCGTTACCAACTCATGAATAAGAGCTCCGCTTGAGTCCGAAAATAGTCAGGCATTCTCGAAAAATACGTAAATAAAATCGGTATATACTATATAACATAGAACATATATCGCCGCTTCAGACGTGCGCGGCGGACTGACGCCCACCTGCGCGCGCATTACAGTGTCACATCGCGTGTCACGTGGTACTGTCGCATCGGTCGCGCGCAGCTGCGATCGACCGCAATCCTCAGAAGTACATTAAACACTATCACTTTTATAGACACACGGCCACAGTCACTCCACTAGGTCCTCATAACCAGGGACTTGAAACGTTACCCAAAATATCGTTATCATTGTCCGGATAACGTTATTTATTACCTGCAACGTTACTAAATAACGTTATCCGAAAAAAATAACGATTTTTTGAGTGAAGGCTCAAGTCCCTGCTCATAACTGTTCCTGCTCAGTTGGCCGGCTGCTGGGTGGGCCTCCTCAGGTAGACCACCAGGCCCAGGGCCCCCAGGAGAATGGTGATGAGGTACAGGTCCCAGTTGGACAGCAACGTGGACTCTCCAGACAGGAATATGACTGCCAACGGACTCTGGAAGAAGGACTAAAATATTAAAGTTACTTTGGTGTGCCTGACACAAATTTCGGGTAAAAAGAGTGGATTTGTGAGTGTTGACTCAAAAGGCGAATTATATTATATTTGGTCAAAATATAGTTCCAGTCTAGTTTCAATGTCATAATTGTTACTATTTGACATTAACTGCAAAGTATTTGACATAATTTTGACGTTTACGACATTGAGTTTTTCGGGGATTTTTTATTAGTTTATTTTTTTGAAAAAAACATAACATAACAACACGCCTGTATTTTCCGATTATTTTTTTGAGTTGGTTCTTATAGACCAGTAGTTCCCAAACTTATTTTTCTCGTGCACCACTTTCAAAATTAAACTGGTGTCGGTGGACCCCCTGCTGCTACATTCCTACCACATTGTTAAAGTCGACAAAAAATAAAAATTGTGTCGCTTCTGAGTTCCGTCCCTATATTCTGATAGGTTAAAATTTTAAATTTTAAATAAAAACGAAAAATGGTACATTTTATAACATTTTATTAATTAAAAGAAAAGAATTACAAAAAAATAATAATAAGGTAATACTTATAGGTTGTGGACATAATTTTAATTAATGGGAAGGATGTATTTGATGGAGTGTCAGCAAACGATCAATGTTTGGCTTTATTTTTGTGAGCAATAACCGCAAATCCCCCCGCTCTGTGATGTTTAGTTTGCTCCTTTTTTTTGTTAAGAGGTTTGTAACGGCACTAAAACTTCTTTCGACAAGGTATGATGAGGGAAAAGCTATCAAAAATTTCCTTGCGATTTCCCACAGTCCAGGATATTTTTCGTGTATTTCTGCTTGCAGCCAAAATGTTTGGTAGCCTTTTCTAAATTTCACCTTCAGCTCCTCATTGGTGCTTAGCTCAAGCAGCTCCTCTTGTAATAATACATTGGCCACTTCAGTTTCATCAAATGGATTTACGATCCATGGTGGTATATCCATCGTCAGCATATCTTCAAACCTGGTTTTGAAGTCATCATGCAGGGCACTTAAATGTTGACTGTAGGTATGGATATCCTCATCAATAGTTTCTACCTGCGACAAGTTTGGAAATTGAGATAATTCGCGCCGACTAATGTTTTGCTTCATAAATTTCAATTTCCCAAGAAAAGCCGAAATTATCCCCTTTGTTTTTATTAAATTCAGGCTGTCCCCTTGTAACTGCAAGTTAATATCATTAAATTTTTTAAACAAATCTGTCAAATACGCAATGTCTCCTTTGAATTTGATCAAGTTTTCTTTTAAATCTGGATCTCTACTTTCTAAGAACTCTAATACGGAATCGAAAACAGAGTAAAATCTCGTTAAGCATGCACCTTTCGACAACCAGCGTACTTCAGTATGTAAGAGCAGTCGTTGGAAGTCTTCGTCATTTTCGTCGCACAATTGAGCAAATAAACGCGTATTCAATGCATTGCTTCTAATTTTGTTGACAGCGTTTATTATAAAATGAAGAGATTGGTTCAACCTGTCACTTAAATGTTTCGCCACAAGATGTTGTCGGTGGATTACGCAATGAATAGCTGTAAGTCCTGGTATAATTCTTTTGAGATGACTTATAAACCCACGATATCGCCCTACCATTGCAGGAGCTCCGTCTGTTGCCACTGAAATAATGTTTGTAAATGGAATCGATTTTTCCGTAAAAAAAATACTCAGGACATTAAATATTGATTCGCCTTTAGTGTCAGTCTCCAAAGTTCTGGCAAATAGCAATTCTTCGTGAATTTCTTCCTCCATGATAAATCGGACATATGCTAATAATAATGCTTCATTACCGGGTAACGTTGACTCGTCCAGTTGTATAGAAAAATGACTTTTTTGCAGATGATTGCACAAAAAACTTTCGATGTCAGAGCTCATTTCATCAATGCGTCTTTGTACAGTATTGTTACTTAATGGAATTCTTTTTAGTACGTCAAATGGAGATTTGTGCAAAACAGTTTTTAAAACCTCTTCAACAGCGGGTAAAATTAATTGTTCTCCGATAGTGTGCGGTTTTCCAGATTTTGCTATTAGTAATGAGATATTGTAAGATGCCCGCAAGCCATCATCGTTACTTTGAGATGTTGAAGCGAACATGCTGTGCATGGTGGGTCTCTTTTCATATTTTTCCTTCAATGTTTGAAAATATTTTAAATCTTTACCCATTTTATCAGTATGACACCTTTTTAGATGATCTTCGAGCTTTGATGGTTTCATAGAGTCATTGCTTAAAACTTTATTGCATATTAGGCACATGGGCAAGTGTTTATCTGCCTCTGATGGAACAAAACCATATTTCAAATAATCGACACTGTATTGTCGACATTTTTTCTTTGCTGTAGCCATGTTTTGTATCAGTTACCTTCCCTGTAAAAAAAAATGTTATAGTAACCAAGTTTTTATTTGAATATAGGTAGCACAACGCAGCCTTTGTCAGCTTTATATTATTATGATTATCATTATATTGAAAAAGTATTACGGCTTGTAAAGGGACCAACTAATAAACCGCTAAGACAAGTACAGACTTTTTCACGAAGCGATATCAATGTTAAATACCTAATTTACCACAATTTTTTAATAGTAGAAATAAAAATTAGTTTACTCAGTATCGAATATTGATCATATTTGTGTAGGAAAAAATAAAAGTCGAAATCCCAAATTGACCAAAAAAGTGACCATAAAAACAATAACTAAAATTTCATTAAATCAATGAGTTCACGCGCTAGTAGTTTTATAAAACAGTAATTGCTCTGCAATATTGATTTTTCGGCCTTTTTAGAGAGGCAGTCCTCTCGTGAAAAAACAATTGAATAAAACGTGCTGTGTTTGTCTTCAAATCGAAAGAGGACAATTAAAATATCTGTAAGTTACTAAGTTAGCTATATACAATGTGTCCGAGCGATAAGACCGCCCGGCGTTTTTTGAATATTTGTACGAAATCATTAATAATTATATTTACATTTGTGACTTAGCGGCCTTAGTGATTTTATATAAGTAATTTTTTTACTACATTTTAGTTTTGTCTAATGATTTTAATTGATAAATTATGATGTCGGCTAGTCAGTAAACAAAAATAATGGAAAAAGATGAACAAACTTAGGAAATATCGTAAAAAAACTGCAGCACGTCACGCGTCTTTACTTAATTTAATTTTGTACAAATATTCTAAATACGCCGGGCGGTCACTTATCCCTAGGACACATTGTATACAAGCATTTGTTATCAACCGACCAGTACACGAAACAAAATACTTAAGAACTAGGTACAACAAAAAAAAGGTACGTACTTACTTTTCTCCGGCACTAGGAACACTAATATAAATTTTCTCACACCTTCTTTTTCGAAATTCCGGAAACAAATAAATGAGCATGCCTTTGGCATCGAGTATTTATAGTCTTGATCAAGATCATGTCTAAACAAGCACTAAGCATTGTCGGACGGATTGCGCTTTGCAAGTCTGTACACGAAATTGTAATATCGAATACGCAAGTTTGGACAAGTAAGAGTCGCTTGCCAGATTAAAATGTTATCTGCTTAGTTAGGTACTTAAAACAATATAGGTAGGCCCTTATAAAAACTATATGCAGATAAATTTTCGTGGACCCCTATTAACATCTTATGGACCCCCATTTTTTATTGACGCCTACGTAGACCCCCAGCAAGGCTCCCGTGGACCCCTGGGGGTCCACCTGGACCACTTTGGGAATCACTGTTATAGACTTTCAACACCCTGTCCTACGTCAGGGGAGCACCCTTGTCTCTTTAAACCACCAGGGTGTGTTTAGCCAGTTTCCTGTGGTCGCAAGTGCCTGCTTGAGCTTAACCTTTTGAGCGTCACGGCCATTGATAGAAAACAAAGTTTTCGTGCTCCACGCTACGATCTTACTAATTAAGAGACAATATCTAATCGTATTGTTTGTTATTACATTACACAAATGTTACGATTAGATTTTTTCTTATAATAAAGTTGTGGCGTGGAGAGCACGGAAACGTGTGTCTGTACGTGGCGTTCAAAAGTTGAAAGGCTCGTGTTGACTCACGTCGAGGATGTGCTGTATGGCGGTGGCGGCGTTGAGGCGGGCGAGCGCGAGCGCCGCGGGCAGGCGCGCGTCGGCCGACGACTCCGCCGCGAGGTCGTAGCAGCGCTTGGCCAGGTGCGCGTCGCGGGACAGGCCCAGCCCGCGCTCGTGCATGTAGCCCAGGTTGAACGTGGCCTGCGCGTTGTGCAGCTGCTCCGACGCTATCCTGTGTACCAGAAACGTAGATTATCCAAATGATACTTCAACGTAGATATTACAATATTGAAACCAAAGATATAAACATTTGTTAGTATCTATGTTTGCTAAATAAATAAATTTTTCTTTTATTTCTTTCTTACCAAAAATATAAAAACATCTCAATCTCGTAAATGTCAAAAACGACAGTTCTGACATTGACACTTGAGAAATGTCAAACTTTTTTAAATTACAAAAAATCCCCGAACCTACTTATACTCTGTGTCTGTAATACGTAGAAACAGGTAACGTATCGTGCGCTTGCTACTCACCTGTAGTGGTAGGCGGCGGCCTCCAGGTCGTGCGGCGTGCCCAGCCCGTAGTAGTGGTAGTCGCCGAGCTTGACGCGCGCGGCGCCGCAGCCCTGCGCCGCGCCGCGCGCCCACAGCTGCAGCGCGCGCGACCAGCGCTCCGGGGAGCTGAACAAGCGCACCTCGCCTGCACACCACACACGACACGCATGACTTAGATGCTACTCGTATTCTCATTTTAGTTATTTTGTGTAGCTTATTATTCTCTCATGCTTGAAATAATTGTTAAACATACCTACAACATATTTTTAAAAGAGTAACTATGGAGTTTCTTGCCGGTTCTTCTCCATAGAAACGACTTTTTGGAACCGAGCAACTAGTTTTGACGTTTTGTAAGTGCTCTTTTGTAGTCTATATGAAATTAAAACATTATGATTACACTATGATATAGCCTTGCAACGTAGTATACTTCCCGTCACGTATAAAGAACGCTGACCGTTAAATATTTTTTCTGATTATTCTAAAGTGTTAAGTTACTAGTAAAGTACCTATAATAATTCTACAATAAAACAATTACACTTAATTATAAACCACAATATCCTAGGACCATAGGAAGCGACTATATCCGAGTGCAAACACAGTCACTGACAGTCGCTCAGCGTTCTTTTTATGTGTCTCAGATGAGATCGGTCGCCGTGACCGACATTCGGTCAGGAGTCCATTATTATTATTATTTTGTAGGACAATTTGGTCTAATTTTAAAGGTCGGATATTTTTCATGTGCCTAAAAAACATAAGTGAAAATTAAGTGTAGGAATCATCACATCACATCAGCCTATCGCAGTCCACAGCTGGACGTAGGATATAGTGAAGGAATAAATAAAAATCAGATATCCGGTCCAAAAAACTAAAAAAAAAAACATTTTGGGCCTTTTTTGGGTCAGTCTTCCACCTTCCCCTCGTATTGTACTCACCATTATCGAGCAGGAAGGCGGCGTTGGTCTGCGCGAGCTCGTAGCCCCGCTCGGCCAGCGCCAGGTACTGCAGCAGCGCGGAGTCCGAGTCCCGCGCGCGCCAGGCCGCGTGCGCCAGCATCAGGCGCGAGCCCCACGCGCCGCGCTCGCACACGTTCTTGAACAGCTAGGGGAGAACATCATTCTAAGCGTACTACACATGGGCGCAAAAGGCGAGAAGAGGGTGCAAATGGGTGCAGTTGCACCCCTGCCATTAAGGGTGCAAAGGGGTGCACTTGAACCCTCCTGCCACGAAAGGATATACACTGAAAAGCATAAGATTTTTTTAAATTAAACGCAAAGGCATTATTCCTAGAATATTCAGATATGAATGTGCTGAAAAATACTTTAATTAAAATTACGATTGGCGTAGTGGCTAAGCGATTAGACTGCTGCGCTAAGGGTTGCGGGTTTGATTCCCGTACGGGGCAAACATTTGTGCGATCCACATTCGAGTCTGGGTGTTTTTGTATATGTGATATTTCATGTTTGTGAAACGCACCCACGACACAGGAGAAATTCCTAGTGTGGGGCGACATTACTAGGATATATTTACCGCTAAGTAAACTATTCAGCTGCTTCAAACCCCCATTCCTGAACCTGCATCATCTTACCTCAACAGCGGTGGTGCAGGAGCGGAGCACGCCCAGCCCCTGCGCGTTCATCTGTCCCAGGTGGTACAGGGCCAGCACGTGGCCGGTCTGGGAGGCCAGGGAGAAGTACTTGTTGGCTTGCTTGAAGTCGCGACGGACGCCGATGCCACCTACACACAAGACACACTTACACTTACACTGTATACGATATTACATTGGAAAATACACTGCGTTGGTAAATACGCAGCGTTGGCAGGCCTCCCACCAGGTGGACCGACGATATCGTCAGAGTTGCTGCAACCGGTGGATGCTAATGGCAAGTTGTCGATCATTGTGGCGTTATAAGGGGGAGGCCTTTGTTTAAGAATAGATGTTTTGGAAAATAACGAAACCCAAGCCAAGGAATACCTTTGCACGGTCCTCAAACCGCTTCACTGGTATAGTGATCGCAAAGTACGACTGCTGAGCACGGGGTCCTGTATTCAAACCCCGGGTCGGGCCAAGTGTTATTGGGTTTTCCATTAGGCTATTCTCAGTGCCAGCATAGAGTCTTACTAAAGGTATACCACTGCCTTCCCCTTCAGGGAATACACACGTGATGTTATGGATCTCAAACAGCACACATACAAATCATAAATACTAACAAAGTAAATATAATTTGCTCACCGAAATACATGAAGCCAAGATGCAGCTGTCCCTCTACCCACCCCTGGTTGGCTGCCATCGTGAAGTACTTGAAGGCAGCGGTCGTGTCCTTGGGGACGCCGCGACCCTAGCAGAAGACAAAGACAAAAGATATTCAGTACAAGTTTAAAAAAACAATCGTAAACGTTTCGAATACAATAATCGATTTGTCAAAACTTTAGAATCGATATGTTGTATAGATTGACTCAACGGAACCTTTAATAATAAGCTAATTTCGCAATGTGCCAAAAGCCGAAATGTTATTTGATTTTTTTTTAAACGCCGCCACACACTTGGAACTTTTCTCCTGTATCGTGGGTGCGTGTCACAAACATGAAATATCACATACACAAACACCCAGACTCGAGACCAGTGGCGTGCATTGGTTTTTAGACTAGGTAGGCATTAGCCAAATGGAGTTTTTTTTTTTAAGTAATACGCGATTATTTACATACACTGCGGAATTGGCACATGATTATATTCCCGAATCCATAAAAAGATGTATAGGTATACCCTCTTCAATCACCAAAATATCGATTTTATAAGTACCTACCTAAATATATTGTTGTTTTTTAATACCTACGTTCGGCAAGTTCTGACCTCCGCGTTAGTTAAAAAACTTTACAAATAAGTTGATTTATCACTATGAAGGTATCGTGTAAATAGAGAATGTATGAGTGTCCGGCTAGTGGCAATTGGCCTATGGGACGGTTAATATAACTCGCAATTCCGCTAACACTATCTTGAAATACCTGCACACATGATAGTAATTTTATTGTATTTATGTAACACACTAGATTTGATTTTATACTAAGTAATTACTGTACCGCGATCGTGAATACCTGAATGGGCTTAAAGCTTATGCCTACTTACACATTCAGTATTCAAAAAGTGATTTTGAGATTTAGATTACGACACAATGAATAAAAGACAGTTGTTTTAAAAGGAAATAGGCTTAACGTAATAATATTGAAATAGGTACATTCGTAGTCTCGTGAAGACGTTATTTACGTAAACAAAACTAAGGTACTTACCTATTCGTCAACGTTTAAAACGTTTAAATCAATTATTTACTCACATAATTTTAACTCCACGAATCTCCTCTTGACATTTTTAGGCAAATTTATCGGCACTTGGACTTTTATTTACCTCCACAAACATCTAATTGTTTTGTCAACAAACGAAAACTTACTAAAGTTTGCATGTAATTTGTCAATACATGTTGCATTTTCACCACAAACAAAACACTGTAATTTATCTAAATTCATGAAAAAGCCAATATTTATGTAAGAGTTTCTAAAAAATCACTCATAATTATAGAAATTGTTTTCGTTTACATTGTTTGCACTAAAGTAAAAATCGCGCGCGTACATAAATGACATATAGCAGACTGTAGGGTTACCAGATTTATATAACCTTTTACCCGTACTGAAACGGTTTAAATCCGTATTTTAATTTGTATAAAAATCGTTTTGCCATAAGAACTATTTAATTTAACATTTATAAAAGTTAATTTTACTTAGGAATAGGCTAAAATATGGTACGAAATCTAACGAAGAAATAATTTTTAAAATCAAAATTAGTCTAATATTGTCTAAGAAACATATAAACAGGGAGATTTTTATGAATTTGGCAACATTGCCCGACATTCGACGGAGAAGAACGTATAAGGAATGCTTGCTCTCTTTCTGATTTGCTTAAGAACTATAACAGCCAATAAGAGACTCGGAAGTGTAATGCATTAGATTGCAGCATGAATGCAGCCAATATTGATCAAAGTAGGCTTGCCTACCTTGGTCGGCTAATTTGCGAATGTCAAATGTCAGTGCAATACGTATGGAAAAAGTGGATTTCTATTTCGGTCGTATTATTCTAAAGAGGTGTGTGTGTGTATACGAATACGCAAATTCTTTTCTAGTGTGCGTGGATTTAGTAGGCAGCTCGACGAGTGCCTACTATTGCGTCATGCTATGAATGGACGATCGTAGTATATTTTTGTGATGGTTATTAGAAGTATTTTATTTGTGTAGTATATTTTGAAGTATAATTATTGTTTTATATTAATTGGTATGATGAATTATTTTATTTATTTAGTAAATATAATGTATTGAATTGTTGAATTTATATGAGGTAGGCACTGCCTAATTGCCTATATGGGATGCACGCCACTGCTCGAGACAGACATCTGCGGATCACACAAATTTTTGTCCCGTGCGGGAATCGAACCCACAACCCCTAGCGCAGCAGTCCACAATCGCTTAGCCACTACGCCAATCAGATCGTCGAATCGTCGTCATTTTCTCGATATTCCGAACGAGATTTCGTGTCGCTTAATTGTGACGAAAATTACAGTCAGAACTAATTATTTTTCAGTATTTCTTCATATTACCTGTAAATATAATAATATAATGACTGCCTCGTTGGTCTAGTAGTCGCTAAGCGCGACTGCTGAGCATGAGGTCCTGGGTTCAAATCCCGGGTCGGGCAAAGTGTTACTGAGTTTTCCATTAGGTAATTCTCAGTAGCAGCACGGAGTCTGGATTTGTGCCCGGTTGATGGCAATAGGCTCGCCCCCTATTACATTGGGACTTACAACATAACTGGCGAAATGTGGGTGTACTATATGTTCACCTCTGCCTACCCCTTCGGGGAATACAGGCGTGATGTTTACCTGTAAATACATAATCCCTAGTCCACTCTGTCCGACCGGGTTGTTCAGTTCGGCCGCCTTCCGGAAGTACCGCAACGCTGTCTCGTTGTCAGCCTTGATGCCGTCGCCACCTTCCAGGTAGATCTACGTATAATAGGAGATATGCAAAGCTTAAAGTTGGTCAAAAATATATATTAAACATAACCCTTAAAAAACATATCTGTAAAAAAACCAAGTCGCGCAACTCAGTTTTTCTACCGTAAAAAGTTGTTAGATCCATATAATACCAAGTCGATTGATTTATTAAGTCCCTACTTCAGGGACCTTCTGTCTTAAGTTATTACGTAAATAGCTAACCGAACAACATCTTATATTAACCATATTAATATTAAAAATCTTTTATGTTTTAAATAAAATAGGTTGACTTTGCCATCGCGGTCAAGGTTATGAATTCAGGCTTCTAGTTTTATTCACAACGAAGTTATAGGGGGTCGAAAATGGCCTGAAGTGCTTCGAGAAAAGGATGGTACGGCCGTGCCGCTTTTTTGCTCGACTTGGCGGGGGCACTACCGTGCCCCCAGATAAAATCAGTGAGAGAATAACTGCGAATATAATTGTAATCATATGACATAAGACTTCTTAATATTATTGATAACTGCTATGGTAAGAAAGAGATTGACAATTTCGGAAAAACCCTGTAATAAATTGAATGCCGGTAATGATTTTAATGCATTTGTTTCTTACTTCTGACAAATATTAGTCGAAACAACGTTATTATTATTTCCTTTATTAAAAACTTGTACTTATAAATTACATTTTAAATATTATGTATAAAAACAGCAAAATAAAAATAAAATATTTATTTAAAAATATAAAATATTGTCGCCAACCGGAAATTATTATTTAATATTATTATTATAAGCCCATATTGTCCCACTGTAGGACAAAGGCCTCCCTTACCTCCTTCCACTTGTCCCTGTCTGCCGCCAAAACAACGTAAAAAAAGGAATTGCTTACGCGAAGCAGCGACTTTGAAAAGTAAGCAGTTTCACATTTACAACTTGTAGGTTAAAAGCAAGGATGACAATTCTTCTTCTTAGCGTGTCGATGGCAAAAAAAATTGTGTATAATAATAATATAATATATAATTATAATATATGCATGTAAATACATATATAACATATAACTATACAACAAAACTTCTTTAGGTAAAAGCCAAGATCTTGGGGTCTAAGTCCAGGGTCCGAAGACCTTACCTTGCCGAGGAAGGCGTTGGCAACGGCATTTCCGGTCTTCGCGGCCTGCTGGAAGTAGTGCAGCGCGCGCCCGATGTCCAGCGTCACACCGCGACCGCCTTGGAAGTGCAGTTGGCCCAGTCCCACCTGAGTCAACAATTTATACACTGTTTCTGTGTTTTGAGTACCCACGAAAGTTATATATATATTATTACGTGGAGCGAAAGGATTGGGTACTAGTGAAGCAACTACTTAAAAAATGATTTAAAAAACCAACAGTTTGATCACCAGTCACCAGTTTAGGTTCTCACCTGCGCCTGCACATCCCCCTTCTCGGCCAGCAGCTGGTAGTACTCGATGAGGTCGGTGTCGAGCGTGCCGGGCCCGCCGCCCTCCGCCTCGTCGATGAGCCGCGTGCGCTGGATGGCTGGCCCGCCGCTGAACGTCACCTGACTGGCCACTGACCATGCAAGTACATACTTATAGATCCTTATGTGCATATTTAAAACAAAACTATCTCAACTCCTAAACGGGAAGTGTTATTACTCAATTGACGACTATATAAATGACAAATTTTAAATGTTTATCTTAAAATATTTGTACGCTGGAAACAGAAGAATATTATGGACACTATTTAATGTAACACCTTTTGTAACAATATTCTTACAAATAAATAAATATTATTATTATATAAGAAACCTACACTGTCTACACCAGTCTCATCTTACTATAATAACTTTCTTAATTGTTATCGGTACCGATCTCTTCTCGTTCTCGACTTTCCCGCGTAACTGTCTCATGAATAAGGGCTCCGTTCGAGTACGAATCTAGTCGGGCATCCCCGAATATACACGTGTGTAAAACCGGAATACATAGTAAACTAGCTACGTCCCGCGGTCTTACCTGCTAGATTTTCGATAGTCCAGGCAATAGCCTACCTCTATACCAAATTTCATCAAAATTGGTCCAGCTGTTTGAGCGTAAAGTAACAAACATACTAACATACTCACTTTCGCCTTTATGATATTAGTGTGATGATATTAGTCCCATCACCCACCTTTGGAAGCCACCTTCATGTATAGGTCCATGGCCTTCGGACAGGAGCTGGGCACCGTGTTCCCGCTCCAGTAGCGGTAGGCAAGCGCCATCTGCGCGTAGTCACTGTCGCCGAGCGCGCCCATCGTGTAGTGCACGAGGGCTTTGGCCTGCGACACTGGCACTGCGATGCCTGTCGCGTACAGAAAGCCCATGCCCTGGGAAAGAGAGGGTTTTACGGTCGGACCTTACGGTTATTGAGAGTATATTTCTCTATACTGTTTCACTTGATTATCAAGATGATTTAAGTAACTATATATGTACTTTAAAAATAATTTTCTAGGGTCGCGGCCGAGCAGCTATATGCGATTAATATGTGCGGCTGATCACTGCGGCTGCAATTGGCCGCGACCCCCTGAAGTGACCTTTAAGACTTTAGGTGTTAGTGTAATGTTTACACATGTAGCCAGTGCATTTACTTCTATTTGTTTCTGCATCACCTTAAGGTTGACTGGTAGAAAATGCCTTTAGCGTTAAGTCCGCCTTTGTACATTTGTTTTGTTTAAGCATTACATAAATAAATTATAAAATCATATTTAAACTTTTCTTATGTAATATATATTATACCTAGGATAAAAAGAAGGGTTTGAGATACCCCATTAAAATCAATTCAGCGGCTAAACCAAAAACTTCCAAGGATAGGAAGAGCAGATTAACTACACAATAACTGCCAAACACTTACAGCATGGGCATCAGCATTTCCTTCTTCAGCGAGCACCTCAAATATATTCTTAGCCTTATCCAGGTCTAGCTCGACTCCTTCTCCGAAGAGGTAGGACCAGGCGAGCTTAATCTTGGCCGGCACGTAGCCTATGTCAGCCGCCTGCTTGATCTGCAGAATGGCCCCTCGAAGGTCGGGAGAGCGACGGTTTAGCTTCGCCATTGCTACATCGTAAAGCTCTTTGGCTGTGAATGAAGAAGTTTTTTAAATATAATCATTAAGGTTTTTAATTATGAGCTAGCTTTTGCCTAGGTCTTCATCTGCACTGAAGGACTTTTAACATAATTATTGAATGGCCTTTTTACGGTAAAAATGTTCACAGAGGTAACTTTAGTTTGAGCTTTCACCTTTGAGGTTTACACCTGCAAACTTAACAGACAGGCACAGAGAGAAAGGTATTTAGAATGGCATAGCATATACATATGCACATTTGCTTAATTTTCATAAATTTTATTTTTGACATTCCTATGAGGTTTATGTATATTAGAAACCAATCTGAAAAATGTAATGTTACCTTCTTTTAACTCAGGAGACAACTCTGCCTCTTCTTCCTCAGGCAAAGGTGGCAGAGTGTCCAGGATGTCTTGTGGGTTCTCATCCAATTTCTGTTTTAACAAACAAAATAATTCATGTAGTAGGTATTTGTATAGGTAGATGAATACAGTACAACTAGGCCAATCATTATCCTCATCAGCCAGAAGACGTCCACTGCTGGACAAAGGCCTCCCCCTTAAAACGCCACAATGAACGCCAACTTGCTATTAGCATCCACCGTTTGCCCGCAACTCTGGCGATATCGTCGCACCTGGTGGGAGGCCTACCAATGCTGTGTTTTACGGTTCGTGGTCGCCACTGGAGAACCTTCCTTCCCCAGCGGTTAGTCATAGTCATAGTCATAATGTTTTTATTTCGTATAGGCTACAAAAGAGCACTTACAAAACGTCAAACTAGTTGCACGGTTCCAAAAAGTCGTTTCTATGGAGAAGAATCGGCAAGAAACTCCATAGTTACTCTTTTAAAAATATGGTTTAACAATCATTTCCAGTATGAGAGAATAATGAGCTACACAATATACCTAAAATAAGAATACGAGTAGCATCAAAGTCAAATAAAAAATATTAATATAGATCGGTTATTCTCTCATTTACAATTTGGGTATTGGTTCTTCGAGCGATATAGCCTGCCCACTGCCACTACTACCAGTAGGCCAATATTAGTCCCAAATACGTGTGTGGAGGGGGGGTCATAGATAATGATAATGTTGATGATAGACCTTCATATACACAATAAGTCAATAACCTAACAAAACATTACTCATGTTTTCACCAAGAAGTAGGCAGAGGTGAAATATCCTTACTTGTGTGTGTCATCATTATCATCCATAAGACGACCACTGTTGGACAAAGCCCTCCCCTTTTAGTAGGGGCCATAGAGCAAGGGGGGTTGCGCCATAATCCCCACGCTTGGCAAGCGGCTTGGGGATCGCAGTATTGGTCAATTAACAGAAGACGCTGCTGCCCATCTTCTGGATGTTCCCTTAGTCGCCTCTTACGACACCCATGGGAGGAAAGGGGGTGATCAATTCTAGGCCAGATACCACAGATAATTGTGTCTGCTGCATGCCAATTAATATGTTAATGGGCCTCTGTGTGATAGACCCATGTCCCCCCATAATCCCTATAATTGACTAGGTATCTTTCACAGGGCTGGTTGTGATGTCGATGGCTGTAAGAGGAATCTATACATAATAATTGATGGAGCAAATTACCGCTATTTCATTATCAGTGTGCTCCGAAGACTTAGGGTCATGGATCCATGCTGTCTCCGTATGCCTGAGGAGACTTTTCTTCAGCAGCTTTAGTGTGTACTCCATTTGATCCAAATGGGTGTCTGTAATCAGAAAACAAAGCATAACTAAATTGTATTTATACCTTAGTTGGTAACAGCTGTGCCATGGTCAGCTGTGTCATGGACAAAGGTCACCTATTTAAATCCTGCTCATGTTCATCATTTTTCAAATTTCCTTTGTTTGTTAATCTAGTGTTTTACAGGGCTTCAGCCACTCTAGGTGACTATGCCAGCCCCATAAGAAGATGCAATGCTATTGCAAGAGCTAGAGGATCATCTCTATCAATTTAAAATTGTATTTCTGTTTATTTGTCCCCAGTTTCTACACTATTTCATAAAATAATTAGATATACTTGAAGGGGGATAATACGAGGCTTATCTATGGTTGTGGACTTTGAAACTCTTTCTTTTACAATCATTTACCCTGTTGTATAATTTAACTACCAAACCCATTTCAAAGAGAAGATATTATTATTAGTGCAATAAAACTGTTAATTTATAATTTAGCATACTTTTCCTTGAAAAACAGTTATAATTATGATAATATTGTGTTCACTTAGTAGTTAAGACTGATGTTAACGATTCTAATTGGAAAAATTAAAACTATCTTAATATTATGAAAAGCTAACAATGAATTAATGATGTTTATTAAATATTAAATTTACTGCACAATAAAATATGATCCTTGACAATATTGTATAAGCATATACGACCATTTCTGACTACACAAGGCACTCAAAAAGGCACAGATAAAAACAGCTTATTGTTATCACAACTATACCTTTATTAGTGTCTTCATCTTTAGGCACGTCTTTAGAACTCCTCAGGGCGTCAGTATACTCTTGCAGATTCACTATTTCCCTATTCATAGCATCTTTAAGCTCCTTAAAGTACTCGGCGCTGACCCTTTCGTATTTAGGGTCCGTTCCTTCCGCCGGGTCTTCTTCATCGTCTTTCTCACTTTTCTTGGTAGTTTCGGGCCCTAATAACTCAGCGGCCGATAGAATAACACACAAACACAAGATAAACAGCTCAAACCGCTTCATATTCCCAATTTAATAATACGCATCGGACTAAAAGACTTACGTGTCCTTTTTAACAACACTATTTAGGTAAACTGAATGATGTTTATGTTGTGAAAGAGAGCGATTAATTATTACCTCTAGCAAACGTACACGTGTACTGTATTTATTCAAGTAATTAGCAAATGAAATAATTTTATTTCATTATTTTTCTCGAAAATTTGCGTTTAGATTACACATCTACTGTCAAACTTCAGCTGTCATTAGCTCATTCAATGAACTCCATCTCATTCATTCAAGCGAGGAACCAAAAATTTAATCAAAGTGTAGTGTTGGGCTTTTGATATAAAATTGATTAAAACAGTAGGCAAAATCACTTTCTAGGCCACGGTAAAAAAATCATTGTAAAATGGAATGATCTGTTGTTTCGTGATTTTGTCTTAAGAACATTACCGTCCTCTGCATTATCGTACTAAAATAAATCTATTTTGAAGTCCTATGGCTTTTTAACATTGATTGAATGATTGTGACCTCAAGTTCTGGCTGAATTAATCAATTGTACTTGGCCGGTATATAGCCGCAGGTAACGTCAAATTGACAGCGAATTCTTGATTAATTCAAATGTCAATCCGACAGCCGAAAGTGGCAGAGGTCGCAGAATTTTGTGCGAATTTTACAACGACAGTCGAAAACCGCTTTACGGTCAAAGAATATTGCATTGTAGCTAATTTATAGGCTTATTGAAGTCTGTACCGGGCTCCTTAAAGTGGCTGTAATAGTTAAATAACCTAAAATGCTTCGGTTACCGGTTCGAAGTAGTAATGTCTTACACAAACCCTGGATTCGGTTTAACTCCTCCAGCAGCTGCATTAGGAAAACTTTTACAGACTTTTTTGTGGAGAAACATCATCATAAACACATCAAATCCAGCTCTGTGGTACCGCTGTATGATCCTAGTGTACCTTTCGTTAATGCTGGTATGAATCAGGTGAGTAAATAAATATGCTTATTTGCGTAAACTAATATTTATAACGGCTTGTTACTGTCTTACTGCCTTGTAAAGGCCTCTCATCACGCAGAAAGGCATGAGCATTGACCACCACACTTAATGCCTGCGGATTTGTTTGTTTAGATTATTAAATCCCATTTTTAACACAATGTTTTGGTTTAGCATTATTAACTCTGCTGATAAATCGAGAAAGTAAATAAGTCATATTTTAAAATGCATTAAAGTAGCCAAAGAATGTATACATCAAATACAATCAATCAATATTTATTTGTGAACACAGGTATTACAATAAAGGTCTTATGTATACATTTTAGATGAGCTCTATGTCCTACCGATAAAATTGGTGTACAAATATATTGGTAGTTATTATAGTCTTAAAAAAGTTAAGTTTGAGTGAATAGTGTCAATAGAATATATTAATAAATAAGTATGAAATTAATTATAATAATTTTTTACATGCATGTCAACGATAAATTATATTATAGGGCTAGTGATGTCATGTTTCCATCCATCAACAACTACATTACGAAATCTTTGTACATTAAAAACTGAAGCAGTTTTTCTTTATGGCCCATATGCACCTTAGATTCGGCTTCTAGTCATTTAGTCCTTTTTTTGCTAATGTAGGTTTTATTAATTCATAACACATGAGTAAACTCTCCCAAGAAGCTACTAGGTATTTGTTTACAACCTTTAAACAATTGTCCTGTTGGCTGTTTACATTTCAAAGTCAGTCAAATCAACAATAATGTTTATATTGTATATTCAGATAAACATTAAACAAAAGTATAAAATGATAACACAACATGCTTGTAAACAGTATTAACGAATTATAGTATTTTGTTTATCATTCGCTCCATGGAACTAGTCTGTTGCCAGAAGAAAAGATCATTCTTCTTATCGTATGATTGATGAAACAACCTGGTTTCAGAGTTTAAACTGCCTCTATGACATGACTTTACACACCGTTGAAAAACCTTCCAGGTCCTAACAGTAGATGTAACACACGATTACTTGACCATAGATATTATTATATTAATATTATTATATAAAAAATGTAAGCTGACTCAGTATACCTAGGAGCCATCCACATGTACTGTATGGTCTTATTAAACATTTAGTTAGAAAAATTTTTGATCCAAAAAGGTTTGCCATCCCTGGCCTAGACAAGCAAGCAAGCAACAGCTACTTCAGCAACAGAGGTTCTGATATAGTATTGTTTCATTTCAGTTCAAAGGCGTATTCCTTGGTCAAGTGGCCCCACCATGCACCAGAGCGGTGAACTCACAGAAGTGCGTGAGAGTAGGAGGCAAACACAATGATTTGGAAGTTGTTGGGACTGACGGATACCATCATACGTTCTTTGAGATGCTCGGCAATTGGTCGTTTGATGATTATTATAAGGTTTGTTTGTACTCATATCTGTCTGTTTATATACATAAAAATGAATTGTTGTTTGTTAGTCTCCTAATTTTGGTCTTGAAACATCACACACCTCTGCCTACTTATTAATGGTATACAGTTACCCTGATATATACAAGATTGTTTGTACTTCTTTTAGTTTATGTCTCTACCTCCCCAGTTGTGCTGCTGATTCATCATAACAATTATTTAATTAAACATTTTGTTTAACTTTTTCCGGAATTTCTCAAACCATTGTTTGCAGACAATTATGCAACCTAGACAATGGTAATTTTTTTCACATTTAATATAATGAAGCATTGTTTTATAGAAAGAAGCCTGTGAAATGGCCTGGGACCTACTCTTAGGTCCATATAGACTGAAGCCTGAGAACCTGGTGGTCTCATATTTCTCTGGAGACGCTGCCATGGGGCTGAAACCAGATACAGAGTGCAGAGATATCTGGAGGGATATTGGGTATGTAATAAAACTAAAAATAGCCTAAAAGTTGGTTTAAGTAGCCTAGTAGCTTACCTTTAAGCTGTAATTTTTAATCGCCATGCAAAGTTCTAAATTTAACATTCTGATACAATTTTGAAAACTGATGAAAAACATTTAAAAAAAACTTAGACAAAGGAGCTAAAAAACTGGCCTTTGATTGCTTTGAGGAAGCCAATTTAAGCCTAACCTACTTTTGTTAGGGCTAGTTGTTCCTAATGGTCAAGTCATAAAAAAAATATGTATGCCAAAAATTAACGATAGCAGATGTATCATCATCACCAGCCGGAAGATGTCCACTGCTGGACAACGGCTTCCCCCTTAGAACGCCACAATGAACGACAACTTGCCATTTGCATCCACATTCAGAAGATGTATAACATACGTGAAACTTGATGTGTTGTTTTATGGCATAAAACCAGGTTGTCAACGTTATTGCTAGTAGAAAACAAAATTGGAAATGCCATTTTGTCAAGTGAAGCTGAAACAACCCGCCCCAAATATTCGTGTAAAATATGTACCAGTAAACATATTAATTATTATATTTTACAGGGTACCAGAAAAAAGGCTGATGGCACTAAGTTCAAAGGAAAACTTCTGGGAGATGGGCGCGAGCGGTCCGTGCGGGCCGTGCACGGAGATACACTACATACAGCCAGACGGCTCGCTCATTGAGATATGGAACATTGTCTTCATACATTGCAACAGGTGAGCCAACATCAAAATAGCATAAATGTATTTCATAATCAATTTAAAAAATGTGCTAACATGCCATAGAAACTCGGAAACAATATACCTATATTATGTCGCATTTTTTAAATTTATTTTTTATAAATATATAATTCATTATTATTTTTTGTTTTCATGTAAATAACCGCTATAATAGTTATAAATTGTTAATAGTCATGCAAATCTTATTTTAAAAGAACTACAGTTTTTGTAAGAAAATAAATTCTTTAAACCGAACAAAAATACGCAGTTACTAGGGCCCATACTAAAATAGCGGGCATTCACCATTGCACCTTCATGGTTCATCGCCTGGGACTCAATAATTCCATATTGATGTCTTTTAATGTTTTCTAGCCGCTACATCTAATTCTTTAGATAGATAGATAATATTCTTTATTGCACACCAAAAAACACAAATACATGAAAAACCTAGTCTTTATTATGTGTTTAATTAGTTAATTGATGGCTACCTTACCTGCGCTTACGTGTTTCTTTTATTTGTCTATCATATTTTAGCAAAAGAAAAATTTCAATGACTTTTATTAAGAAACAAAATAGTTAAGTAAACTTCTAATAACTAGTAGTAAACGTAAAGGCTCTCACACTAAAGGCCCTGACCCAATACAATAACAAAATAATATGACACACAATATTTATTTATTTATTGAACATTCAAATGTATTTATTGAACTTTCAAATGTATTTATTGAACTTTCAAATGTATTTATCGAACTTTCAAATGTATTAATTGAAGTTTTATATGTATTTATTGAACTTTCAAATGTATTAATCGAACTTTCATATATATTTATTGAACTTTCAAATGTATTTATTGAACATTCGTATATTTATTGAACGTCGCCAATCACTGGCAGTCGTAGCAAATGCATTTGTCTTTGAGACAGTATCCCCGCGTCGCGTTCTCCTTCTTCCTGCAATGTTTGCAGCACTCCTTCGGCTTGCAATGCTTGCCAGAGTACCCCTCCACGGGCGCGCTTAGCGGCATATCACGTAGGGGACCTGTAATCGAGGAAAATTTAATACATGATATACGAACTCAGTGCCGTGTGGTATCCGACCTAGAATTGACCACCCCCTTTCCTCCCGTGGGTGTCGTAAGAGGCGACTAAGGGAAAATTCAGAAGATGGGCAGCAGCGTCTTCTGTAACTCCACCACCAATACTGCGATCCCCAAGCCGCTTGCCAAGCGTGGGGATTATGGCAAACCCCCCCGCTTAAACGGGGAGGCCTATGTTCAACAGTGGACGTCTTTGGCTGATGATGATGATGATACGAACTCAAAGATATTTATCGATAGAATCTAAATTTTTATATCACTGAAGGTATTTTCATATACTTTTTATAGGAGAGACCTATCTCCTGTGGACTGAGATAGGCTGATGATGATAATAATATACATTTTACCTGACTTATGATTTCTATGAAAGCTCAGTTAGGCATAAAGTAAGTTAAAACTGATTTGGTTGGACGTTAGAAAATAGAGGATAATATATAATTGTTTTACATTCTTTACAATACAAAAAAGTTAATTTAATACATATTATAAATAAATAAAAATCTGTTCTTTAATATTAAATATTTATTTAATTTGAATACAATAAAGCAAAAAGAATATTTTTATAAGAGACTCCAAGGTAAAAGTTATACAACTTTCATTTGATATCAAACAGCAATTTGGCTTTAGACGATCATTATAAGTTTCGGAAAAAGGCCATGCCAAAGGCAGTCTAATGAACATAATTATAAAGATTTAAAGAATGAGACAAGAAAGAATTTAAGCAACGTTGTCAGGAATATCCATTGTCTAGGCTTCAAGAAACAGGCGGCTATTCTCTAGCAGGCACACTCGCAGTGTCCCTTCTTGGTTTTAGAGCAGAGTCCATATTGCCTGTAGTAGTAATAACATAGATAGTAGCAGCAAATGTCTCGGGTACAATTCTTGCAGTCGTCTTTCTTCGATTCAAATGACAAATCGCTATCGTCCTCTGAAGAATCATAATAGCCTGAAACAAGACGGATCTTAAATCATTAATGATGGCATTATTAGACAGAAATGGAACTTCTGACAGCTTCATCTTACAATAATTATGGCGACTGCCTCGTTGGTCTAGTGGTCACTAAGCGCGACTGCTCAGCAAGAGGTCCTGGGTTCAAATCCCGGGTCGGGCAAAGTGTTACTGAGTTTTCCATTAGGTAATTCTCAGTAGCAGCACGGAGTCTGGATTTGTGCCCGGTTGATGGCAATAGGCTCGCCCCCTATTACATTGGGACTTACAACATAACTGGCGAAATGTGGGTGTACTATATGTTCACCTCTGCCTACCCCTTCAGGGATTACAGGCGTGATGTTATGTTAATTATGGCAATGGGAGCGACCAATTATTACACATTTGCGTGTGACTGGCATAAATATTATTTTTAGTTACTCATCTTATTATCGAAGCTGCGTAGGTATGGATATTTTGTATAGACCGATTGTTTATACACAACTGTTTTTTACGTTAAATACCACTATTTTACCTACTATACATTAACGCTTTATTTAATCACAGCCTCAGTTAATATAATCAAATTAATGAATAATAACCATTGTTGCAAGTGTTCTATCGTAGTACATAATGAAATATTAAAAAAAATAGATACTGACGAACATAGAACCTCCTCCTTTTTTGAAATCGGTTAAAATATGATTGTGTGCTTAAAATAAAAATGATTTTGTAGAAACAATATTTATTAATTAATATTTATTTAATAAGTCCGCTATGTACACTTGTATGGAAAATAAATAAATAAATATTTTGTCTAATTCGCAGATATCATTCATAAGTGTAGTCGTTTCTGAATGCAATACATGCACACGCAATAGAAGAGAAACCTAATGCAAAGTTAAAACAATCAATGTATCTATATTAAGAAACAACTATACATTCCTCCATTCCTTTATCAATTTAGATTCAAGCTTAGCATGGGCAACATGCTAAAATGGCACCAAAAGTCAAATAACTATACAATAAAAATAATATACGGTTTCGTATCGGAAATAAATAATTTACAATTTAGAAAGGGATTTTGTCCTCTAATTTTCTGAAGTAGTCAAATAAAGAAATCGTTTTAAAAGAGTGTCAAATCCTTTAAGCCCCGTAGGGAGGCTGACAGATAGAATTATCTGCGCAAAAACTTCCCCAAATTTATAAGTGGTAAAATGTGGCAATATAATCTCCTTTTAAAGAAACAATAAAGGACGTAGCTACATCTGCACCTTAGAAGATTAAAGGGAGATATTATAAGTACTGTTGGACTGCCAAGTCAAAGATTACTAGTTCAAACCCCGGCACACACCAATGTCTTTTTGAATTCATGTGCGTGCTATAAATTAGTTATCAGTTCCTAAAAACAATGAAGAAAAACATCGCAAGGAAAGCGGCACACCTGAGAAAGTTTTCAACGGTGTGTAAAGCCATGTCAGAGGCCTACAGGCAGTTTAAACTCTGACACCAGGTTGTTCATCAACCATACGATAAGAAGAAGTAAAAAGATGTAGATATGTTACCTACAAGTTGGGTGAGCTAATTAGATCACTTTTAAAGTGCCACTTTCGGAGTGAAAATAACTCCCATAATCTCTTTTAACTTATAAATACGTATCATCAATGATATGTCAAAAAGTAAAGATACGTCATATGCTAACAAAATGAACGCGAAAAGTGTTCCGAACTCTGAGTCCGAACTGCACTAGCCATATATCAAATCGGACAACAAATTGTATTACCCAAGACTACAATTGTCCCCTTTTCGAGTCTTCAAAATGAGCGAGCTAGTAACATATCTGTACTTTTTTTAAATATCATTGTTCTTTATATGCCGACATATATGTATAATTATATGTTTTTCTTACCATCGAGTTCGTGTTCGTTGTACTCGGCCGACTCCCCTACGTTGCAGTACACCCACATTATGAACAAAACTAATACGAGCCTTATGGCCGACATGGTTGAGTTTTAAGTACTTGAATGAATCAAAAACTGCAAACTGCTTATAACGGCTGCTACTGAAAGCAGTATTTAAACGATATTGTTATCATTTAGAATGTGTATTTACATATTTTTGTTTAATAGCACTGTCAAAGTATTTGTCTAGTTTATATTTTCATGCGGCTTTGCTTGTTAATATAATTATGGGATGCAAGCAGACAGCCTCCCCAAAAGATAGATGATACTGGAATACCCGAGTCAATATAAAAGTCCATGACGACCAGCTTGGCGCAGTGGCTAAGCGATTGGATTTCTGCGCTATGGGTTGCTGGTTCAATTCCCGCTCGGGACTAAACATCATCCGCAGATGTTTGTCCCGAGTCTGAGTGTTTGTGTATGTGATATTTCATATTTGCTAAACGTACCCACGATACAGGAAAAAATCCCAGTGTGTGGCGACGTTTTTTGAAAAAAAGAACAACAAAATATTTTATTCCTATGTAGTTACATAAGAATGGTTTTGTAAACTTATTAGAACAGAAATAAATAATAAGGAAACCCAGTGGTGACCTATAGCAATTATAATTATAATCGTTAGTCTACAGAAGTAAATTCCATAAATATGTACAATACTTAATATAAAAGTTAGCATTATTGGGTTATAAAATAAAATACAGAATAAAAATATTTCCACTCATAATGCATTCATTCTAGCATTATTTAAATAACAAAGATGAAAGTATCGAGTAATTTAAAGTAACTAGTGTGCAAAGTAAGGCTAATGTTTTACAAATAATACTTTTATCTTTTTGTCATTGTTATTAACTTTAAATTACCCCAAATTTGTACACCATGTAGGTACCTATGTGGTTGAACATAGTGGATATTATACTGTAAATTTACAAAAAAAAAAGTAAGTTTACAAGGTCTTATACCTTTGTAAACCTACCTATGCTTCACAAATAAATGATAATGATTCGAAATGATTCGACGACCTGATTGGCGTAGTGGCTAAGCGATTAGACTGCTGTGCTAAGGGTTGCGGGTTCGATTCTCGCACGGGGCAAAAGTTTGTGCGATCCACATATGATTGTCCCGAGTCTGGGTGTTTGTGTATGTGATATTTCATGTTTGTGAAACGCACCCACGACACAGGAGAAATTCCTAGTGTGGGGCGACGTTTAAAAAAAAAAATTACTTACCGCCGAACTGAGTAACATTTTTAAGTAAAGGTTTCCTTTGTGAAATCATTACTTATATTATATTGTTAGTTTAAGTAATCATTAACGTCTCTGAGTGCGGCGGTTAGATTTATTTATTAACATCCTTAACCACTATCATTTAGGCATAAACTGATAGTTTTTTTTATATATATGACGGTGGTAAGTTTTTTAATTAGTCCACTTTAGGTCCCATTGCTGCAAAGATCTCCCCTTTCATCTTCACCGTAACACATTATTAAAAATTGACATTTGCAAATATTTCTGCGCATACGCATACAAAAGTAACAATATTTTAAATAGATCATTCCCTTGTCTAGAGACGTCGATGGGAAGATACGACAGCTAGACAAGTGCCATGTTGACACCGGCATGGGGTTGGAGCGTATAGCTACCATCCTACAGGGTGTCCGCTCCAACTACGACACGGACCTGTTCCAGCCAATCATCAAGGCCATAGAGAAGGTATGTATGAGTAATAAATGAAATAAATATAATGAAAAAGAAAAAACCAAGTCATAGTTCGCAAGTTCCTTCATGAAGATAATATCATAAAACTGATGCTATACGAGGAACCAGTCATCATCATTATCAGCCGAAAGTTGGCACTGATAGCCGAGTGGCACGACCGTTGGATTGCCAAGTCAAAGGTAGCAGTTCAAACCCCGGCACGCACCAATGTCTTTTCGAATTCATGTGCGTATTATAAATTAATTATCAGTTGCTAAAAACGGTGAAGGAAAACATCGTGAGGAAACCGGCACGGTTACGGTTATAGGCCATACCACTCGGCTATCACTCAATACTCCCGATTAGTGCAGTGGCTAAGCGATTGGACTGCAGCGCTTCGATTGCCGGTTCTGTTCCAACACGGGGCAAAAATTTGTGCGACCGCAGATATTGGTCCCGAGTCTGAGTGTTTGTGTATGTGATATTACATGTTTGTGCAACGCACCCACGATACAGGAGAAATTCCTAGTGTGGGGCGACGTTTTTTTTAAATAAAAAAAAATAACCTGAATTACATATATCCTTGTCCAGAACAGTAAAGGAGTGCCCGACTACACCGCGAGCTACAGGCCTGATGCGGAGCTGGACTGCGAGTACCGGAGGCTGGCGGACCATGCCCGGATGATCAGCGTGTGTCTGGCTGATGGCGTGTTCCCGGCCTCTAAGTATTGAAACAGATAATAGTCACTACGTCATTACTGAAAGGAAATATGGAGGTAGCTGACACCCTGGATTAACACATAGGCTACTTTTTATCCCGGATAAATGTAGCGGGTAATACCGCGGGGCGCAGCTAGTCCATATCCATACTTCCATACTTACATTATAAATAAAAAAGCAACTCTGTCTGTCTGTTACACCTTCACGACTAAACAGCTGGGCGGATTTTAATGAAACTTAGAATGTAGAAAGTATAAGATCCAAGAAAAGACATAGGATACTTTTTTTTTTTAATTCGACCCTCCAAGGTGTTTATATAGGGGTTAACGCGGGCAAAACCTAGTACTATATAATTACTCACAAAAAAATAACTTGTTCCAGCTTAAACTTAAAACAAATTATGAGGAAGACCTTCAAAATATCGACGGACGTGTTCCAAAACCCACAACTTCCCAAGATCCTCTACAACGTGGTAGCCGAGACCCTAGGGTCCGCATACCCAGAGCTGATCGCTAAGGAGGCTGAAGCCAAGGTCATCATTGATCATGAGGAACAAGCGTACGCGAAGATTAGAGCGGGAATGAAAAAGAATTGGAAGGAACTGGTGGCGCATTACCCTGAGGTGCAGGTCTTGAACGAAGTGGAGCTACCAGGGTTTGCGCAGGGTTATAAGGAGTTTAAACAGGTAAGGTTATTGCCAAGCCCGCCAAGTCGAGCAAAAAAGCGGCACGGCCGCATCATCTTTTTCTCGAAGCACTTCAGGCCATTTTCGGCCCCCTATAACTTCGTTGTGAATTAAACTAGTAGCCTGATTTTCAGTAACCGATCAGGCAATGTATAAACACGGTATATTTCAAATTTCATTAAATTTGAACCAGTAGTTTAAGAATTATAACAAGTCAAAGTTCTTAATTTTGTCACTCACTGACTGACTGACTGACCGATCATCAAAATGATAAGGCACTTCTAGCAGACATAGAAGCTTCAAATTTGGTATACAATTAGTGTTTAGTGTATAAATCAAGGAAAAACTAAAATATTTTGATTGACTTGGCAATCGCACTATACAATTTTATTTAATATATTATGTTATACTTGTGAGATACATTGTGCTACTTTCATGCGATGGCCAAGTCTTTCTATTTTATTTAAAACATAAAAGATTTATAATATTAATATGGTTAATATAAGATGTTGTTCGGTTAGCTATTTACGTAATAACTTAAGACGGAAGGTCCCTGAAGAAGGGACTTAATGAAGCAATCGACTTGGTATTATATGGATCTCACAACTTTTTACGGTAGAAAAACTGAGTCGCGAGACTTGGTTTTTTTACAGGCATGTTTTTGATGGCATCCAGTTCACTATGACTACTTTCGTAATAGGGAATATGCATGTAACTTTTTTATTTTATTCACCGTTATATAAATGTAAAAAAAAACAGCGCCAAATAAAGAAAATAAAAAAAAATTGCCACTTTAAACGCCCGCCATTTCGCGCTTGGCGTGACGTAAAAGTCCCAATATCAAACAACTAGTAAATAGCTGTAAAATGTTTGTGCTCTGCAATTTATCAATGATTTGTATTTCACAACTATTATGACACGAAAAATAACTTATAACATAACATAACATCACGCCTGTATTCCCCGAAGGGGTAGGCAGAGGTGAACATATAGTACACCCACATTTCGCCAGTTATGTTGTAAGTCCCAATGTAATAGGGGGCGAGCCTATTGCCATCAACCGGGCACAAATCCAGACTCCGTGCTGCTACTGAGAATTTCCTAATGGAAAACTCAGTAACACTTTGCCCGACCCGGGATTTGAACCCAGGCCCTCTTGCTCAGCAGTCGCGCTTAGCGACCACTAGACCAACGAGGCAGTCTTATAACTTATAACCTACATAAAAGTACTGTTTTAAAGTTGATAAATGTTACAGTACATAACAACATATATAAACTGCTGTCTGCGACTATATGTTATTATACTTAATACTAATCATTTCCTGCAGACAATGGCCAAACAACAAACAAACGTGATACCAGGAGAGCTAGTATTTAAACTGTACGACACCTACGGCTTCCAAGAAGACGTCATACAGCGGATAGCGGACTTCAACGACATGACCATAGACAGACCCGGCTTCTGGAAGCTTCTGTCTAGACACAAGACAAAACACAAGACTGCCTATAAGGAACAAGCAGACAACAAAGCACACTTATTCACAGAAGCTATCAAAACATTACAACAGAACGGATTCAAATCCACTAACGACTCCCACAAATACGACTACACGTTGAACGGAAAAAACGTAGAATTCAAAACTTTGAGAACAAAAATAATAGGAATGCTCAACGAAGAACTGACTTGGATAGACTTTTTAGAGGCAGGCGAAAACCGACCTTATTATCTAGTGACAAAAGACACAAACTTCTACTGCGAGGAGGGCGGTCAGGTAGCCGATGAGGGTATGATCTACGTGAACGAGAACGTTGCGTTTCAAGTGGACAGCGTGTTCAAAATACGAGACTTTGTGTTCCATAAAGGGTATTTCGCAGTTGGTGGGAACAAGAGCACTTATCTGAATTGCAATACTCAAGTGGAATTGGAAGTTGATGACGAAAGGTAATCTATAAAATATTTTTCCACACACAGGTGAATTTTAGACAACATTGTTAAGACGTAAATACTGAAAGGGAACTTTAAATTCGATGGTCGAGCAGCGACACGATAGCTCAATTGGCTGAGCTGCGCCGCGTTACGGCGAAGGTCGTGGGTTCAAGTACTGATCGACTTCCATAATTTCTCAAATTGTCTTTATCAATTTAGTTTAACATTGTTAAAGAAAAGTGCATTTTGTATTGATACCTACTGTTAATATATTAATACCTATTATTATCAAAGAACAAAGGAAAATGTCCTTCTTTAAGAGATATTTAAAAAGCATCTTAAAAAATGCTTGTGAATAAATGATATTAGATGGATCGATACGTCAGATTTGCGGGCAACCGGTGGATGCAAATGGTATGTTGTCGTTCATTGTGGCGTTGTATCGGGGAGACCTTTGTTCAACAGTGGACATCTTCCGGCTGATGATGATGATGAAATGATATTATTCTATTATATAATTTTTAGCTAATAGTATAGTTATTTATTATATATTTCGGTTATACTCTCGTGTGTATTCAGGAATGCCAGACTAGTTTTGTTTTTTTAGTTGATAGTATACTTGTAAATTTATGTATGTTGAAACAAGTACAAGGATTTTTCTAAACATGTACCAAACATCTGATTGTAATACCTACGCTGTAAATAAATGATTCTATTCTATTCTACCCTAAAAAGGAGGCAGAAGATAATGAGGAATCACACAGGAGTTCACCTCCTTAATGCGGCTGTCAGACGGGTGCTGCCCAAGAGTGTGGTGTGTACGGTAGGCTCAAAAGTGACTGAGAAGGGACTCAGTCTGAACTTAACAGTGTACGGAGAGAAGTTGTCGCAGAATGTGCTTATGGATGTACAGAATCTCATTCGGTGAGTAGTTTTTTTTTTTTAAACCCCGCCCCATACTAGGAATTTCTCCTGTATCGTGGGTGCGTTTCACAAACATGTAATATCACATACACAAACACCCGAACTCGGGACTAACGGTTCACACAAAATTTTGTCCCGTGCGGGAATCAAACCCGCAACCTAGCACAGCAGTCCAATCGTTTAGCCGTAGCGCCAACCAGGCCGCCTCATTTCTTTAATATATTTTAGTTGACAATTCTTCTGATAAATGATTTTCTTCATAAGCTTAAGTCAAGTCACCGGAAGAAATAAAAGAGGATATGTGTATTTTAATTTTAAAAATATGTTGGCATGCCATAGATACGCAGAAATAATATGTTCCTTTAATATGCTGAATTATTAAAATTAATTTTTATTTTTATTAATTGATTTGTAAACCATTGTTATAATTATATTGTAATCTAATTTTAACAGACCCTTACAGCTTTAATAAGAAAAATAATTATTTAAACCGATGTCAAGAGCTGACGGTATTTACAAGTGTATATGTTTTTTGAGTTTTGTAAGAGTCTGAATAATTATAACTCTTGTTGATTATCCTAGGGAGTCGATTAAGTGCAACGCGCCCATAGAGACGCGCGTCATGGATAGCTTAGAACTGTCCCGCGAGCCGTCCGTGGTGACCGTGCCCGGGGAGACCTACCCTGAAGTAGGGCTGCGGCTCGTCACTGCTCACCCCCCACTGCTGTCCAAGTAAGTGCTTTTCCCCCTCCTTCTTCTTCTTCTTATCGTATTGTTGATGAACAACCTGGTGTCAGAGTTTAAACCGCCTGTAGGCCTCTGACATAGCTTTACACACCGTTGAAAAATCTCTCAGGTGTGCCGGTTTCCTCACGATGTCTTCCTTCACCGTTTTTAGCAACTGATAACTAATTTATAGTACGCACATGGATTCGAAAAGACATTGGTGCGCGCCGGGGTTTTCCCTTCAAAACTTAATTTGAATTGCCAGTGTTTTTGTTCTGAAAGATGTGAATTAATAAGAAAGTTACGTAGCTAACCATGAGGTAAGGAGTGTGAGGACGCATTGTTATTATATAATTAGAACACTAATAAACTGTTTGGCAAAATAACAAATAATCTACTTACTTAAAAAATATATATATTTAGATTGTAATACGCTTAAAAATCATGATTTCTGTATTTAATCAATGATTATTTTTTACTTTAAGTCCGTATCATTCTATCCAATATATCCTATACCCCTTTTACTTATATGCGATGCTATAAGTTGACCACTTCTTGATTCTATTGACATATCTATTCTTTGACATGCAAACGACAGTGACAGGTAAAATTTAATCAATTGTTCAACATTGAATTTTTTTTAAGTAAAGTGGTTTATGCTTTACAGTCACGTGACTGCCTCATCCTACTAAGTCTAACAGTTTCCAAGTATAGTCTGTTTACAATATATATTTTGCTCTATACGATCAATCCCGCCTTGTGGCATACGGACCGATCATCTCAGACGCACCTGGTACTTGTGACTGCTCTTTCCCAGGTTACGATTCTCGACTCCTAAAACTCCACTTCCTGTCCCGTTCACTGACCTCTCCCCCTTCTGGGGTGTAATAAACACACAACACATTACTTCGCGCCGAACAGCCCCCTTACTTTGAACTCTTAAAGCTGGGCAGTTTACGATGTGGAAGTGAGACGCCGCTACGTGCAGCGTAATGTGGCGTCTCGTTTCCACAACGTAAACTGCCCATGGTAAGGGGGCAGCTCTATTAATTCTCCCGCTCCTTCCGCTTCCGCTCTAAACGATTAGTGTTGCCCAGGGAGCTGTGCTGCGGCACCCACGTGCCGTCCACCGGCGTCCTCGAGGAATTCTGTATCACCCTCGTGAAGGGCGCCGGGGGTAACTCGCCCACCATACACGCGCTCACCGGGGAGGATGCTAAGCAGGTAAGGTATAGGTCTCTTAGGCACTCGGAGACGATAATGATTACTTAAACTGACATTAAGTAAAGATTTCACAAAGAAAACCTTTACTTAGTCATAGTTTAAGTATTCATTAAATATCTCTGAGTACGGCGGTTTGGTAAATAAGGAGTTCTTTAAGTTGTGGTGAAGACAATTTGTAGTAAGTTAGCCTATAATTTCGAAGTAGGTCGAGAATAATGTAATCCAGTGAAACGTTTAAGACAAAACGACCTACTTTGTTCTGAATTCTGTCAGAAAGAGAAATTGTGAAGCAGTGTGTTTTTGAATATGACCTAAAAAAATCTGTGTTAAACATTGTTTAACAACCATTTATTGACATTAAATTGACGTTAATCGTGGTTATCACTGTTTTTATCAAAATTGTATTTACCGGTAAGCCTTCCATGCTGTATTAAAAAAATAATGTACATAGATAATATGTTTTCTAAAAATTTAAATTTTGACGATTCTCTTTATTATTTCTGGCCAATTTCCTTCCACCAGACGGCAGAAACTTGATCATCATCATCATCGCCTATCAAGTAGTCCAACTTATATTTATTGGACCCTTAATTCCTAGGCCCGCGAACTATTCTGCCGCGCCGAGAAGCTGGACCAGGTGATAGACCTAATAGACCCTGAGAGGAAGAAAGAGGAAGTGTCCAACATCAAGCAGGAGCTGTCGGAGCTGTGTGGCACGGGCGGCGCCCCCTACGGGGAGTATGCCAAGTGTCTGGCACTACTCGACAGCTTCACGAAGCGGGAGATCAATACAAACGATAAGGCCTTACAGTGAGTATTCTAATAATGTTATAGATGTAAATTTTTGTGAGGTTGTTTGTTACTAAATTTTGCAAAAATGTTTGTACGAATTTAGATGGAATTTGGCACATAAATGGTTTATAACTTCGATTAACACATAGAATAGTTTTTTACTAAAAAAAGATGCTTCGAAATTTTCCACGCGGGCATTAACTAACCTTCAATATATGTAGAGAAAAATGTTGTAGACCTTTTCCAGTATATTGCGTGCACGGAGGACTTCGGAGATTTAGGCTATGGGCTCTAAAAAGGTCTTCGCTGTCGGGCATACTTTAAATCAGTACATTTTCTCCTTGTCTATAACAGAACGATAGCAGAGACCGAAGTCCGCGAAGTGATATCCCAGGCCGCGCAGGACGGGCGGCGGTTCGTGGTGCACTTCCTGCGCTGTTCCTACCTGATGCAGAGCGACGGCGTGCGGCGCGTGCTGGGCGAGCGGCATGACGCGCTCGCCACGCTCGTGCTGGGCTGTGCCGGCGGAGTGGTGGTGGCCGCCTGCACCGTGCCGCAGGTAACTGATGCAGAGCGACGGCGTGCGGCGCGTGCTGGGCGAGCGGCATGACGCGCTCGCCACGCTCGTGCTGGGCTGTGCCGGCGGAGTGGTGGTGGCCGCCTGCACCGTGCCGCAGGTAACTGATGCAGAGCGACGGCGTGCGGCGCGTGCTGGGCGAGCGGCATGACGCGCTCGCCACGCTCGTGCTGGGCTGTGCCGGCGGAGTGGTGGTGGCCGCCTGCACCGTGCCGCAGGTAACTGATGCAGAGCGACGGCGTGCGGCGCGTGCTGGGCGAGCGGCATGACGCGCTCGCCACGCTCGTGCTGGGCTGTGCCGGCGGAGTGGTGGTGGCCGCCTGCACCGTGCCGCAGGTAACTGATGCAGAGCGACGGCGTGCGGCGCGTGCTGGGCGAGCGGCATGACGCGCTCGCCACGCTCGTGCTGGGCTGTGCCGGCGGAGTGGTGGTGGCCGCCTGCACCGTGCCGCAGGTAACTGATGCAGAGCGACGGCGTGCGGCGCGTGCTGGGCGAGCGGCATGACGCGCTCGCCACGCTCGTGCTGGGCTGTGCCGGCGGAGTGGTGGTGGCCGCCTGCACCGTGCCGCAGGTAACTGATGCAGAGCGACGGCGTGCGGCGCGTGCTGGGCGAGCGGCATGACGCGCTCGCCACGCTCGTGCTGGGCTGTGCCGGCGGAGTGGTGGTGGCCGCCTGCACCGTGCCGCAGGTAACTGATGCAGAGCGACGGCGTGCGGCGCGTGCTGGGCGAGCGGCATGACGCGCTCGCCACGCTCGTGCTGGGCTGTGCCGGCGGAGTGGTGGTGGCCGCCTGCACCGTGCCGCAGGTAACTGATGCAGAGCGACGGCGTGCGGCGCGTGCTGGGCGAGCGGCATGACGCGCTCGCCACGCTCGTGCTGGGCTGTGCCGGCGGAGTGGTGGTGGCCGCCTGCACCGTGCCGCAGGTAACTGATGCAGAGCGACGGCGTGCGGCGCGTGCTGGGCGAGCGGCATGACGCGCTCGCCACGCTCGTGCTGGGCTGTGCCGGCGGAGTGGTGGTGGCCGCCTGCACCGTGCCGCAGGTAACTGATGCAGAGCGACGGCGTGCGGCGCGTGCTGGGCGGTGTGACGGCATTAACCTGAACTTTACCGGCCAACGGCCATCAACAACGGACCGAAAAAGAAACTTTTTTGACGGACAATGGAGGCCACTAAGGAAAAATCCAGATTATGGGCAGCAGTCTTTTGTAATTTTACCAACAATATTGCGTTCCCAAAGCCGCTTGCCAAGCGTGAGGATTATGGTAACACCACTACCCTCCCTAAGGGGGAGGCCTTTGTTCAACAGTCTTCCAACTGATGATGATGATGAATATTTTATTTTTAAAAAACGTCGCCCCACGAATTTCCCCTGTATCGTGGGTGCGTTTCACTAACATGAAATATCACATTCACAAACATCTGCGGATCGCACAATTTTTTTGTCCCGTGCTGGAATCTCACCCGCAACCTCTAGCGCAGCAGTCCAATTACTTACCAACTGCGCCAACAAAACTGTGAAAGATATAAGTCTACTACGGTGTCGAGCAATGTATGTTTGCCGGCAGGACATGGTGTCGGAGTCGTTCTCGGCCCGGCGCTGGCTGGCCTGCATCGCGCCCGTGTTCCGCGCCGACGTGCTGCCCGCCGCCGGCGCCTCGCCGCTCACCTACGCCGAGATGACCGAGACCAAGGTGAGCTCCCTGCACTCATGGTACTTGTTTATGATAAATGATTTTATTTCAGCAAATAGGTGTTAAAAAAAAACTTTTACACGTCATTTTTTTATAAACTAGTTAGAATGATGGTGTCGGCTTCCAAACTGACTACCTCTGAGAAGAAATACCGAAAGCCGATCGGTCGTGGAGTCGTGAAGTGTCTGCCGGCGGCCGGCGCTCCGCCGGTGCTGGCCACACCGCGCCCCCCGCGCCCCACCGCGAGGGGCACGAATCATGCGCTGTACGCGTGAACATAGTGGAGCTACCAGTTTATGGGATATGGCTGTTCGAAGTTACCTTTTTTACGCGATCATCCAAAAAAAGGAGTGTAATTTTTTCAGGGTTCATCTATGTATGTATGTGAGTTTCCTTATCCACCGTAACTTCTGAATGCCTGAACTGATTTTGATGTATCGAATGTCGTTAGATTCCTTGTAATATTGCGAGTATATAACAGTGAAACTAACTGTCGAAACACGATTGAACACCATATTTTTGAATTTGAATCATAAAAAAAAAGAAGTAAATTATAAAAATGACTGCCATGTCAATTAACCCCGTTAACTAAAAAGTAAAAAAAAAAAAAACATCATATTAGGCACCGTTCTGTCTATCTTATCTAAAACGTACCCCGACTGCGATTGGACTAGTTTTTTTTACTTTTTAGTTCGTTTTTTACAAAAAAACTGATTCCCTAGAATTAAACAAGCGAAAAGTAGCAAATTTGTTTTTAATTCTCGCAAATTATCTAAAGAATTTGAGCAATCAAAGAATTTTATTTACTCTACAGGTGAGCCTAATAAACTGCGAACAGCTAGTCCAGGACGCGATGCGTGTTGCCATCAAGTTCGCCAAGTCCCACACTAAGGATACCACAGAAGATTCTAGAACCACCAAGAATAGACAACAGAACTGAATCGCCTCACACTAGTATAGTATAGCCAAAGTAGCTCTGATATGAATGATGTAGGTACCAAGTCTAACCGCTTGCCCGTGCTATTTTAAACTCTATTGAAATGAACTTAAGGCCTTATAACGTATGCGGGGTTTAAGCGAGCAAAGGTTTAGTTTCAACCGCTTGTCCGCCTACCAATCATGCTATTTTGAACTCTCTTGTAATATACTTCTGGTATGATATTGGTTTCTGTGGTTGATGTAGAGATTTACTATTGTTTTATAAATAAAACAACTCATGGTATTTTGAACTCTATTGTAATGACCTTACAGTCTTATGTTGAGTGTGGCTGGGTCTAAGCGGTTAGTAGACTTTAGTTACATGAGTTTTGCCAGAACGCCTATCATGTACTGAAATATTTGTTGCGTGTATAAAAGATATACTTACCTAACGCTTTAAAGTTTCGAGTCGATTGAACGTCAGTCGATTCGATGTATCGATTTTTGCTCGAGTGACTCAATATTGATAATTTCATCATTATCAAAAATGATGTGGCCTTAATGAATATATTTATTGAATACTGCATAATATTCAATTCAGGTATCGATATTAATTATTATTGATCTAGCCCAAATGTGTATTATGAATTATATTTTTGTATTTTCTCTTTGATATGTTACTTACCAAATTATTTAAATTTTGATACAATGAGTTTATAATTTCAATATGAAGCCTGTTTGCTTATTTGTCGTAAAGATGATTATTTGATTCGTGTTTGATAGCCTATATTTTGGAATATTTTTTTGTATTAGACGCATTATGGGTCCATGAAAAAAACTGTAGGAATAAATTTGCTTTCATCATCATCAGCCGAAAGACGTCCGCTGTTGAACATAGGCCTCCCCCTTATAACGCCACAATGTACGACAACTTGCCATTAGCATCCACCGGTTGCAGCAACTCTGACGATATCGTCGGTCCACCTGGTGGGAGGCCTGCCGACGCTGCGACTTCCGGTTTGCATGAATCTACATCTAATTTTAACATGGCTTGTAGCTTTACTGAAATGTTCAGACGTTAAACAGTCGCAAATTGTGTAACAAGCCTGTAATAGTAGCTTAAGCACGAATATTCACGAGACAGTATTCATATTGAATCGATACCAAATTGTTTACGAATATGGTCACAAAACTATCGAAAGACGCTTACGATGAGATATGTAGAAAATGTGCTCGTGCTACCGAATTGAGATCGCGTATGAATTCGCCGCCAGAGGCGCTAGTGTAGCGTGAGGTCTCCGTAATCTCAAATGTCACTGTTTGCAGGTCTACGCGGGTTTATTTCTACATAGTAGTGTTGCAAGTTGTCATATGATTTTTTTTATGTATGTATGTATCAATTTATAACAAACAATAAAAATATTTTGTTATAAAATGTTAGATAACAATATGAGACTGTGTGAAGCATCTCAATACAACAGAGTATTAACGTTTTGGATTAGATTCAAAATAAATTGTTGTCTTCCTGTAAATAATTAGTCTATCTCTATTTTTGTAAATAAACGTGTTCAAAATAATAAGATTTTCATTTGTAATTTAGCTTCAATCCCTAGTAAGCTAATGTACCTTACAAAATATATTTATTCCCCGAAGGGGGTAGGCAGCGGTGCAAAATACACTCACCATTCGCCAGTTACATCACAGGTTTATGTAAAAGCAAGCGAGCCCATTACCATTAACCAGGCACAAATCCTGACTCCGTATTTCGTTGGACCCGGGAATAAAAACCTCCAACTCATCAATCACGCTTTCAACCACTAGACACACGAGGCATTCAATAAAAAACGTCAAAAACAAAAAGGGTACAAAACAACAGTAACAAGAAATTCATGTTCTTACACGTTTATTATTGAATTGTCATAACAAGTACAATAAATATGAAAACACTAGCTTGTAGAAAACTATTTATTAAAGTCTAGTTAAATATATTTACAGTCAGTTTGAGATCCTCGGGGATCGTATCACACGTATGTTGGCTCCCGATCACAACGCAGTTCACACTAAAATGGCCTTGTGTTCTATTCTCTTCACGGTTTTTTGTCTTCTTGGGGTTTTCGTATACATGGCATAAAAATGGCGAGTAATTAGTTTCTTGAAATATTCGAAGTTTCGCGAATTTTGTGGGTTTTTTTGTAATTTGTACTAATTTGTTTATGATAGGATATAATTTTGGTACGCTGCCGCTTTTAATAATAAATAAATTATGATATCACGTGATTCTTACAATTTGTCATTATGGTTATGTTAAAGGGGAATAACCAAACTGGTTAAAAATGACATCTTTTCACTATAAAATGATATTGTATTCCTCTAAAACTGTGGGTTAGAATTTAATGTGCATTTGCAGAAACATTAGTCGAACATTACCTCCCAATAATAAAGTCCAGATTGGGGGCGTACTTTTTTTTTGATTAGAGCCCATACAAATTGGTCATTCTTCTTTATAAAACATTTATTACTATCCGCAACTAGTGGGACAAAATGTATTTACTCTTTACAGCGCAGCATTGAATTATACTATGCAATATATTCGATAGCTATTATTGAATTTTAATAACAATCTTCAAAATTGATTTAACGATTAACTTGAAAACTACAATTTAACTCATTCGAAATGCCAATTAAAACTCCGCTATTAAGTGAAATAGAACATTCTAGAAGCTACAATACGCCAATCGAAACTCTGCCATGGTTCCATGCAAGTAGAACGTGCTAGAAGCAAGACGTCAAGAGAAACGAACACACAATTCACCACCTCCGTCTATACAGCGAGATGTTAGCATACCGCCGCCGGTAGTGGTAGCGGTGGCGGTGGGGACGGTAGGCCGGCTGGTGGGGGCGGTAGGCCGGCTGGTGGTGCTGGGGCTGGTAGTGGTGGGGCCCGGACAGCGCGCACTAGTGGTTGTCCATGTACTGCAGGTCGGACAGCAGCAGCACGGTACTGGGCAGCGGCCGCGGCTGGGGAGACAGGATCGTCAGCGTCTGCCGCTCAGGGTCGACTGCCGTGCTGGGGAGGGAAGCTCACGTCAGAATTGACGATTGGACTATCACATACAGACACCCAGACTCGGGACAAACAACTGCAGACCGCACAAATTTTTGTTCCGTGCGGTAATATTACTATGGTAGGTATAACACTGAGTTGATAATCATAGATTCCAACAGATAATACCTGACGTCACCCTTAAGACGTAAATACTAAAAGGGAACTTGAAATTCGATGGGTGCGAGCAGTGACACGATGGATCAGTTGGTTTGAGCAGGGCCACGATACGGCGAAGGTCGCTGGTCCAAGTCCTGCTCGTGTACATCATTTTTCAAATTTCTTTTATCAGTTTATATTTATGCTGAGCATGAGCAACATGCTAAAATGACACCAAAAAGTCATATAATACTACTATTTTACTGACCGACTACTTTACCGGGCATATTGGAGGGAGTATACTAATCTGAAATAATCGGCGAAAGAAGTATGTCAGGATCGTAGCAAATGGAAATCCGTGGTCTCTGCCTAGCCCTCGTGGAAATAGGCGTGTCTTTATGTATGTATACTAATCTGATAATATCACTCTAAGTGTGTGTGATACAAATATATGGTATATTTAACACAATACAATGACAATAGCTAAAAATGATAAATATTTAATTTAAAATTCTTTCAGTGTTACTAAACACATAGGTGCAGTTTAAAATAGCTTATAAAATGTAGCATACCCTACAGGGTTAGGCAGAGGTGTATAGTCTCCAAATTTAAGTTATGGTATAGGTCTAAGGTAATCAGGGGCGAGACAATTTGAGATAAAATGAAAAGTTATGAAATGAAATTCTAATATCTAAAACATACCTGTACTCCGCGAATAGCAAAACAAAAAGGCAAAGGTGAGTTACTGTATCTAGCCAGACATTATCCCCCTTACTTATAAAAATTGTCATAGTTGAACAATCGGTTAAATTATACCTGTCACTGTTGTTTGCATGTCAAAAAATAGAGATACCAATAGACTTAAGAAGTGGTTATCTTAAAACACATGTTAACATCGTTTATAAGTAACAGGGTATGAGTTAGGCGCTTATGAAACAAAATTTACATATAGTAACTGACTCGAAGGACTTGTGTTTGATATGCGCCTAGAATTTGTAATGTGATATAAAATCTTTTGTAATTAAACTGATTCCTAGGGAACAGAGCCTTAGATAATGTTTAATATTTTTAGGTACTTGCACCTTGTAAGTGTGTTTGTTTAGAATAGAATAGAATAGAATAGAATAGCATTTATTTGCAAATATGGGTAATACATGAGTAGATAGTAAAAGGTTTTAATATCAGAGTTCTGCCATATTTCACCATTCGGCATGCAAACATTTTCATTAAGTATATAAAATTATTGTTAAAATTTAAATTCTCATTAAAACATATAATTAATATTACATTTAATAAATAAATTTATTAAAATTCAAATTGTCATTAAAACATTAACTTAATTATAACAATATACCTACATTAAATAAGATGGTTAAAAATTTAAGTTTTCATTAATAGTATGATTATAAAAATCCTGATTGAACATATATGTATAAACAAACAAATATTAAAATTCATAGTCATAGATAATATACATTAATAACATTCCTCAAGTAAATATATAATTAATTAATTAAAAATTACAGGTATCAAGAAAAAGTTTTGTCCGTTAAGAACTCAGTTATACTGTAGTATGTTTTATCTATTAATAATTTTCGAAGCCTACTTTTGAATTGCACCGCTTTCAAATCTTTCCAAGCACTTGGCAATTTATTATAAACAATTGGGGCCATGTAATAAATACTTTTGCGCATCATAGTCGTTTGACACGATACCCGATTTAATTTTGTATTGTCTCGCCTGTTTCTTGGAAATACATCAGCCAAACGTTCAAAACGATTTGGATTGTTCTTTACAAACACAGCTACTTCGAGAATATAAATACAGGGAAGTGTCAAAATGTTGTACTGCTTAAAATATGGCTTGCAACTGTCGGTCCTTTTTAGTTTAAACATAGACCGGAGACATCTTTTTTGAGCCTTAAATGCTGTCTCTTTATCGGTGGAGTTAGCCCAGAAAATGACACCGTAGCGTAAGTGAGATTCAGCTATGCCGTAGTAAGCCGCAAGAAGTGCTTTGGTGTCGACTATGTATGCTAACCTATATAGAGCATATGCCGACGAACTCAATTTTTTACACAATACGCCTATATGTGCTTTCCAATTTAAACTGCAGTCTATTTGCAATCCCAAAAATTTGGTATGAGCTACTTCTTCAATGTCATTAGTTTTATAATGTATGTGAAGGTTTGGTACACCAGGCATACGTTGACTAAAGTGCATTATCTTAGTCTTACTTAAATTTATATTCAAATTATTTTTATCTAACCATTTAATTAAATTGTCAAGAGAATTATTTATGTCCGTTTCATATGTATTTACGTTTTTACAAGGGATTGTAATAGTGCTATCATCAGCAAACATAGTTAAAGGATGTTCAATGGACGTGGGCATATCATTAACATATAATATGAACCCAAACGGGCCCACGACGCTTCCCTGCGGAACACCGAATTTTATTTTAGGTGTGTGTGTGTGTGTGTGTTTGCGCGTATGTATGTGTGGGTTTGTTTGTTTGAGTGTGTGTGTGTGGGTTTTGATTGTTCGTTAGTGAGTGTGTGTGTACTCACACGCAGACGAAGCCGGCGAGGTTGGAGTGCAGCACGTCGTCGTCGGGCGCGGCGGCGAAGGACACGGCCAGCAGGCGGTGCTGCAGGCCCGCCGTGGGCCACACGCTCACCAGCTTGGTCAGCGCGTCCTCCGCGCGCATGCCCAGCGGCATGCACGAGTCCGGCAGCGACGGCGCGCCCACCTGCGCCACGCGTTACGAACATCACATAGTAATATGGTGCGGTAGCGAGCTGGCAACGTCGCAATTCAGAACCCGAGTTAGGTTGGTAGCGAGCTGGCAACGTCGCTTTTTAGAACACAAGCTGGTTGTATAGCGAGCTGACAACGTCGCATTTTAAAACACGAGTTTATTGGGTAGCGAGCTGGCAACGTCGCATTTTAGAACACGAGTTAGTTAGGTAGCGAGCTGGCTACGTCGCATTTTAGAACACGAGTTAGTTGGGTAGCGAGCTAGCTACGTCGCAGTTTAGAACACGAGTTAGTTTTGTAGCGCGCTGGCAACGTCGCATTTTAGGATACGAGTTAGTTGGGTAGCGAGCTGGCAACGTCGCATTTTAGAACACGAATTTGTTGGGTAGCGAGCTGGCAACGTCGCATTTTAGGACACGAGTTTGTTGGGTAGCGAGCTGGTAACGTCGCATTTGTGAATTGTGCTGTCTTATTACTAAACATAGTTCTCACAAACCTTATATATCTTCAAGTCCGTGAACTTGACGTCAAAGGAGTGTGGGTAGTAAGGCGTGCGCTTGCCGTAGAAGTACTCTCGGATGCGCGCGTCGCGGGACTCGGCGCGCTGCGTCGACGACCGCTCCACCACCTGACAGGAGACACACACATATTGATTGGGTTCTCTAAAATATGCATTAAAACTTGATCTATTTTCAATCAAATGTAAATATTTAAAAAAATATCAAATCGTTTCATAAATGACTGAGTTATGAGAGAACATACATAAAAACAAAAAAAATCCCGACGAATTGAGAACCTCCTCCGTTTTTTTGAAGTCGATTCAAAAGCAGTAATAGCCGAGTGGTATGACCGTTGGACTGCCAAGTCAAACGTCGCAAGTTCAAACACTTCAAACCCTGGCACTGATATCTTTTCGAATTCATGTGCGTACTATAAATTAGTTACAGTTGCTTAAAACGGTGAAGGAAAACATCGTGAGGAAACCGGCACACCTGAGAGATTTTTCAACGGTTTGTAAAGCCATGTCAGAGGCCTACAGGCGGTTTAAACTGATGACCCAATTGGCGCAGTGGCTTAGCGATTGGACTACTGCGCTAAGGGTTGCGGGTTCGATTCCCGCGGTGGACAAAAATTTGTGCGATCCTTAGATATTTGTCCAGAGTCTGGGTGTTTGTGTGTGTGATATTACATGTTTGTGAAACGCACCCACGGTACAGGAAAAATTCACAGTGGGGCGACGTTTTTTTTTTTTTTTTAATTACTCTGACACTTGGTTGTTCATCTACCATACGATAATGGACATAATGGTTGACTATAATAAATCGAACAGTATACTCACGCCTCCGCTCTTAGGTAGGTAGACAACTTTGACGAACTTGGGCATGTCCCTCTTGAGCTCGTTGTATAGCCTTTCATTGTCCAGCACCAGGATCACGTCAACCTGTTAATACACAGTAAAAAAAAAGTAAATAATAAATAAATAACAATACATATGCATATATTTATACATCCGGCCTAGAATTGACCACCCCCTTTCCTCCCGTGGGTGTCGTAAGAGGCGACTAAGGGACAAGTCAGAAGATGGGCAGCAGCGTCTTCTGTAACTTCACCACCAATACTGCGATCCCCAAGCCGCTTGCCAAGCGTGGGGATTATGGCAACCCCCACCCCCTTTTAAAAGGGGGGGGGGCTTTTTTCAGCTGATGATGAAGTATAGTAATTGCTTTTAGCTATAGACTACCATTTGCTGGTTTTAGGTTCTCTGTATTTAACATACATACATTAAGTCACGCCTGTTTCTCAGAGGGGTAGGCAGAGACCTTGGATTGTCATTTGCTACGATCCTGACATACTTCTTTCGCCTCATTAATTCACATCACATTCCCTATAAACGCTTATCGGGTAAGGTAATCCTCACTTGTCCCTTTTGCAGAAACATCTCTTTTCTGTGTGCCATAAAGCTCTAACTATCTACAGTACGTACGTTTCTACACCACGCTAAGGTTAACTAGTTGAAAATGTGTTAGACATTAAGTCTGCTTCTGTACATTACCTGTGCATAAAGAATAAATGAACAGGTTTATTCCTCTCCAATTGTATTTTAACACCTTAAATGCCATACTCGGCGAACATACTTGGACCAGATCGGAGATGTTCTACAAAAGGGTCAAGTGAGGAGTACCCTTAACCGACGAGCGTGTATGAGGAATGTGATGCCAGTGAATGAGGCGAAAGAAGTGTCAGGATCGTAGCAAATGGAAATCCGTGGTCTCTGCCTACCCCTCGTGGAAATAGGCGTGACTTAATGTATGTATGTAAATGCCATACTTTGTGCAAATAAATGATTTACAATTATTATTATTAGTCCGGAACTTTCTCGCGGTAAGTAAAGACTTAAAGTTTAAGTTGAATTTTTTGCCTGTGGATTGAAATACAAGTTAACGTGTTTACCTCAAATGCTTGTGCTGCGTGTGTGAGCACTTTGTACCCCGCTCCCTTGATCCAACCGCAGGTGTTGATTATGACCCCAGATGTCGACGCTGCAATAAGAAATTACACCTGTATTCCCTAGGTAAAAATGTGCATACACACAAAAATGGCAATTTTTATTAGATAGTTCTAGTCCTAAAACTAGTGGCCAAGATTATAGACATAAAGACTAACTACATTTCTTCAACTCAACTTCAACAACTCAATTCTGATCGATCAATTAATTAAGATATCGAAATGCATGACAACGAAATAATTCAAATATTAAAGTGTATGTAATACACAAAGTGTTACCGGGTTATTTCATTAGGTAATTCTCAGTAGCAGCACGGAGTTTGGATTTGTGCCCGGTTGATGACAATAGTCTCGGAGAGTACAGGCGTGATGTTATGTTTTGTTATATTATACAATAGTAACCTCTCTGTACCAACCTTTCTTGTTATTCTCACACCTCTCAGCGATGACCTCGGCTAGCCTTGTCACTATAGTGTTGTACAGTTCCAGGTTCTCTCCCGGGGAGTTGTGACCAAAGTGGTATACTAGCGGGGCTTGCTGACTGAAACCCTCCTCTATTGAAGCAGGCCTCTCCACTAGTAACGCTCCTGTTATCACAAATTTTGTCTTAATAATAGTTTAAGCCACGTCGTAAAAGATTTTGTAATGTTTAAACAACACACAATATCACAATTCAGATTGTTTTGTATTTTTGTCACATAAGTTTACATAAATGTGTAATTACGATCTACTAGTACATAAAAGAAGGTGATAATCTTCGAATTGTTTGTGATGTAGTAAATAAGGCTGGCCATAGACCTACCGATATAGAGTACCAAACCGGACCGAAAATAATTGAAATCGGAAAGCTACAATCGTCATAAATAAATCGTCAAAACGATCGATCGGATCCGAATCGGTAGGTATGCGACGAGTGGTACATTTTGTATTGCATTCTAGCCTAGCGATTTCAATTCTTTTCTATCAGTTTGGTTTGGTTGGATCTAATAGACTGTTTAAAAAGATTCTCAATAACATATAGCTGACTGTCAAAGTCATAAGCCTTTTAATAGCAATTATAATTTTGTTTTTAGATATTAACTAATCATGTATTGGGATGACAATCTTCAATCAACTTCTCTTTGTTGTAACAGCCAATCCTTACATCAAATGAAAAGATAAACTGAAACCAAATTTAAACAATGCTAAATTTACCTAAATTAATTCCAATATCAACTAAATAATCTTGAAAACTCACCAATTGTCCCCGGTACACTGATATGTCCCTGTCCTACATCTAGGTCCACATATATTGGTCTCCGTCCCATTCGCACCGCATAGTTCAGCAGTATCCTCGTCAGTGTGGACTTGCCGACATCCCCAGGTCCAACAACCATGGTCACTGGCCCTCGTGTGGACTCCTGCTCTGCTGATACCCTCTGTTGTTCTAATGCTGCGTGAACATTTAGGTATACAACCTAGAAGATAAACAAATTAGAATATAATATATTATCTATACTAATATTATAAAGCTGAAGAGTTTGTTTGATTGAACATGCTAATCTCAGAAACAACTGATTTGAATTGAAAAAATATTTTTGTGTTAGATAGTCCATTTATCAAGGAAAGCTACAGGCTATAAAACATTCAAAATCCACGCAGACGAGTCACGGGCGGAAGCTAGTTATCTAAAAAAATGATAATGTTGTATGCCGTCTGCTACTATATTTGAAGTTTTGAAAAATGCTCTTGTATAGCCTATTTATTTATTATTATTATAAGCCTGTATTATCCCACTGCAGGGCAAAGGCCTCCCTTCCCTCCTTCCACTTGTCTCTGTCTGCTGCCACTCGACGCCATAGCATAGCATGTATAGCCTATATGAAATAAAAACATTATAACTATCTGTTGGCAAAATATAGCACCCTATTTATATACTTTTTAAAATGCTATGATTTGACATGATTAGGTAAAGGTTTTATTTATTTGTAATTGTTTTGGTTGCAGTACAGTTAGGCCTTTTTGATTCCAGCCAACTTACACTACTTATTCTAAGAAAAAAGAAAATTTCATCACTATTACACAACTTGTAGAAATATCAAAGAAGACGCACAACTACCAAAACAAATTAACTTATTAGTTAAAACAATAATTATGTATTGCTTCTGCCTGAATACAAAACATGTTACATATATGAGGTGATCACACAAGGAGGTAGAATTGGCTGATACAAACTACTGTGAAGCTTTCAAAATAGGTTTTATGCTCAATCTCCTCTGTAATTCGATAGTAAAGTATAAAAACAATACATAACTGTTTATTTGATAGCATGCTTCAAGTAACGTTCTAAGTAAGTATCTAGTACAGTTTCATTCTAGAATCTCTGATATACTGGTACTGTGTATATTATAGTTATAGAACAAGCTTGCAAGGAGGTTTTATACACTAAAGACTCACCATAGGTGTTTCCTTAGCCACATAGCTGACTTCAGTCTTGCCTCTCAGCTCCACCGTGCAGCCGTGCCACGTGAACACGGCCACCTTCGCACCAGTGTGGAACTCATAGGGCTTCCCTTTTACCAGCTCTGTTCCAAACAACTCCGCGTACCCACTCTTGACCTACAAACAAAATAAAAACATAACCTAAAGAAACTTCCATATTGCGAAAAATATACAGCAAGCGCCCGTATATTAGTAAATTACAGTCGAAGAACATGATAATACTAATTATTTTGTTAAAATATTACCTCTAATACAACTTTTTCATTCTTCGATTCGACTTCAAATCTAAGCTCCGAATCGGGGTCTAGTTTGAACTCTTGTAATTGAACTTCAGTCATTTTATTAACGCTGTGGCGTATTACTAGTTGATTTATTATTTAAGAAGTACGAATAAACCTATTTTATAACATTAAAAACTACTATCGTATTGAAACTATTGAATTCGACGAATTCGACGAAAGCTGTGTACTAAATTCAAAACAAGGAATACTGAAATACGTAGACGTATTACGTATCACTAAACAACTCTATATCTTAAGCGTAATGATAGTATAAACTTTGTTTCCGGATGCTTCTATTTGGTATAATTTCTGTTTCAAGTACTGGAACGAAATCCATTCGGATACGTCAAAAAAAAATTGTTGTTAGGTTTTTCTTAATCGGGGTCTCGGAAGCGAATGAAAGGCACATAAAATAAATTGATAAAATGAAACATCATTACTGTTAATGCTAATTTTGCGTATAAGCATATAAGTTAAGTTTTTAATTAAAATCTTATAAAATTATAACAACCATCATTCAACTCAATGCTCAACAATCAACGTATAAGTTTACGTAGCAATAACGAAACGTCAAAACGACAATTTACTTTCAAAAATTGTTTTGAATGGGTGGTCTAGGGTTTATTTTCAATATTGAAAATTATTGTATTGTGATATAAATCTATTTATTAGTAAACACAATGGAGAATTCATTTTTTGAATATCGTGACGAGACGGCAGCTGGTAGTGGTTCTGACTCGGAATTTATTGACGATAGTTTAGCTGAAGAGTCGTTTGTTGCAAAGAAGAAGAATCAGACAGTTTTTGTGGCTGAATCTGAAGAATCTACTACAGACGGTACTTTTATTGATTTCTATAATCATGCTGCACTTTCCATTTGTTCCAGTCAGTCCCAACTTGTTTTCTCCTAGCTTGATATAGGCTAAAATCTGCAATTGATTAGCTGTGTAATGAAGTGTAAAAAATCTAATAATTTGGTAACCATATCGTATTTGAAGTATCAAATATGCTGCATAGGCATATATCAAATATAATATTAATACAATCTTCAAATAGTGTCCACAACCTATCAAAATAACCTTGTGGTAATTATTACGGACCTCATAAACATTTTAAACTGTCTCTACTGTGCTGCTGTATACCCTATAGTTAGAATGCTTTAGTATATAATATGTTATTGCCCATATTCAGTTAACTAATATTTAGATTAATTAATATTTCAATAAGAAATTACAAAAACAAGATATGCTGAAATACTTTGTCTAAAATGAAGCAATAATTGATTGATATTTCGAATTGTCAAGTTGCAAACGGCAAGTTGTCGTTAATTATGGCGTTCTAAGGGGGAGGCCTTTGTCCAGCAGTGGACGTCTTCCGGCTGATGATGATGATGATTTCGAATTGGTATTGTAAACTCAGGGGAGAGGCCTTTGCCCAACATTCGGACACAATGTAGGCTAAAAAAAAGTACTTTGAATGTTTTCTAGATGAAAGTGAAACTGATGAGGAAGTACCGAAAAATAAATCAAAGTCAGTTGTCAAACAGAGTAGTGTTGCTCATAGCCATGTTATATCAAGCAGTGATGATGGTAAGTGTTATCATTTATATAGTTAGTGAATAATAATAATAATATTTATTTATTTCACCAAATATATATTGCAGTGTAGAGCATTTTGATTTAAACTAGATCTTATAAATACAGAAGTTCCAATAATACCTAAGCTACACTTGTGTAAAACTAAACTAATATAACATTTTTATAGTTAAGTAGGTATATTATAGTATAATATGGTTCATGAAATATAGTTTGCTGCTAGCCTGAACTAGGGTAAACCTGTGTTTCAGGTGATCGCTTGACATAAATATTTAAATAGGTCATTATTTATTCATATGGATGGAATATGAAATAATGATTGTGGAACGTGGATGTTCATAGGTGGTTCATAGGGATGTTGACACCACCAATCAATTGACATACTTTTTATGTGTTGTCAAAATGCTATTCTTCATAGATTTTGTATGGAACTAGAAATCTGTGACATCACTGGTTTGCAAGCTCAATTGACTCATCATTTATTCATTTCAAAGCAAATAACACAGAAAAATGCTGGTACCCATAACTCAAGTTAAATCTTTACTTGGGTACCAGAGTTCATAAAAATACATTTATTATAATTATATCTGTTACTTTGCGCATTATGCCTCTTTGTTAGTGTATGATTGTACAAACATCTGTGTCCAATAAATATATTATTATTATTATTATTATTTAATTTTACAGTTAATTAAAAAGAGGGTTTTTAGAGCTAAACTAAGAGAAGTACTATCTTGGAATTATTGGCTTTGTGGCGTACATTGGTATCCAGCAGTGGACTGCAATGGGCTGATGATGACGATGATTGCCTATGTCCAGCAGTGGACTAAGATAGGCTGATTATCATGATAATTGTCAACATTCCAATTAGTGCATAATTTCAGAAATTTAGTTCTTATTTTTAATATTTTCATAATTTCCATATAGAAGCCAGCAAGAGAGGCAGCATTCGAAGGCAGTCAGAGTCATCAAATAAAGTAGTTTTAAGTTCTTCCGATGAAGGTATGGTTTTACTTATTAACTATAGATGTGAAACATCTATTGGTGTGACTTGGCAGTAAAATCGACTCTATTGCCGTGACGGCAAACCGTGCCGTGATGCCCCCACCACGCCACCGCTCTCGTGTGTGCGCGCGCGTATACTATACTCTGTGATGTTTCACATCCATAGGACGCCTCGTAACACCTTTGAAAATTATGCAACAGTTTTCTAAATTAACACATGCAAATATTCAACAGAGCAAGCATCACCGGAAATCGTTCCAAAACGACGACCTCCAATGAGGAAGAAATCAAATGAAGCCAATGATTCTATCATTGGACGTAAAACCAAAAAACGTATGATGCTCATAGATTCTGACACTGAAAACTCAATTATTATTGAACATAACAAGCATAAGAAACTAGTATGTATGAAAGATACTCCGTTAAAAATCGTTAATGGGAAAGACAGTGAAGATTCAACGGAACCTTCCAGAAAACTTAGTAATGAAAAAGTGTTGAGACTAACGGACAGTGATGACAATGATGATGAGGAGGAGAATAATAGTATAAAGGCTGATAGAACTGCTCCGTTAAAGTATGATGGGTCTGACAGTGACAAAGCTTCTGATGGTGAGGTAGAAAGTGACAAAGCTTCTGATGATGAGGTGGAAACTGACAAAACTACTGATGATGAGGTAGCCAGTGATGGGACTGGTGATGAAGGTCCTGACGAGGATCAGATGGTGATGTCCAGAGCTACTCGTATGAGTATCATGGGTGTGATACCGAAGGACAATGATAGTGATGAGTCAGACTTTATACAGTCTGATGATGTAAGTATACTTTAACAAATATCCTTTTTTTTTTCTTAAAAGTCGCCCCTCACTAGGAATTTCTCCTGTATCGAGGGTGCGTTCCACAAACATGAAATATCACATACACAAACACTCGGACTCTGAACAAATATCTGCAGATCGCACAAATTTTTGTCCCGTGCGGGAATCAAACCTTAGCGCAGCAGTCCAATCGCTTAGCAATTGCATCAATCGAGTCGTCAAAATGACTTAAATGACATCTAGTCAAATATAAGAAATCAACAGTATATCTAACTATCAATGGATTAAATATTTATTTCAGAGTCATAGGAACTCAAACCATGGTTCCACCATCAGCTTAACAGAGCTACCAGACGTCGGTCTTCCTGAAACCCCTGCAAAGTCTCCAGAAGAAGACCAGAACTCCTCAAAACTCACCTGTTCCCCTTTCTCCAGCCCACTTCAGGATATAACAAACGAATCAAGTAGTCGAAAATCCTTAGGAAATAAGGATGAATGTATCATTATAAGTGATTCAGGGAAAAGTGAGTCTAGTTCACTGAAGAATAAGGTGCTAAATAAGTTGTTGGCGAATAAAGCAAAGGAAAACTTTATCCAGTATGATGATGAGGTCACTATTATAGACACCAAGCCGGAGATCATTGCGCTCAGCAGTGATGACGAAGATGAGGTAAGCATACTTTAGCTAACTTTCTATGTCTTGCATCAACCATCCCTCTTAGTCAAGTGGCAAAAAGCTTGACGAATAGAAATCGAATAGAATGAAAATCATCGTCATTGTTCGTGGCGAAATCATAGCGCGATGATACAAAGTTTAACTTTTTATTCAATAGATGGCGTTGGGATCGATAGTTAGATCGCGCTATGGTTTCGTTACATGCCATCCTATATAGTCTAGAAAGATTTATTTTGATTTTCCTCATCAAGACCACCTTCGTTCATGAAACTTTGTATCATCGCGCTATGATTTCGCCACGAACAGTCATCGAGTGTCGTCAAGTGTTTGCCACTTGTCTAAGGGGGCTGATCTGAGACTGCCTCGTTGCCTAGTGGTCACTAAGTGTGACTTCTGAGCACGTGGTCCTGGGTTCGAGTCCCGGGTCGGGCAAAGTGTTATTTGGTTTTCCCATAAAGTAATTCTCAATAGCAGCAAAGAGTCTGGATTTAAACCCGGTTGATGGCAATAGGATCGCGATTAGATTACAAAGGGGTTTATTGCAATAATATTACGCGACATACATAAGTAGTAGATACGTAAATTTAAAAAATAAAGTAGCTAAGTACGAATTGGTTACGTAATTGTAAAAAAAGCTATTGCTTAAATGTTATCGGTCGAAATTCGCCTTCTGTAATGATTCTGTTTGTTACAATTAGGTCAACTGATATAGGGCCTAAGGCTGAAGCCGCACTAAATCGCCGTGTATTTAACTGATACACTAATACAAGCTCTCTGCCTAAAAGGATAAAATGTTAAATCGCCGTGTATTTAACTGATACACTAATACAAGCTCTCTGCCTAAAAGGATAAAATGTTAAATCGCCGTGTATTTAACTGATACACTAATACAAGCTCTCTGCCTAAAAGGATAAAATGTTAAATCGCCGTGTATTTAACTGATACACTAATACAAGCTCTCTGCCTAAAAGGATAAAATGTTAAATCGCCGTGTATTTAACTGATACACTAATACAAGCTCTCTGCCTAAAAGGATAAAATGTTACCTAATATTAGAGCTGAATTATCTTTGTCGCACTACGTCTACCGGACAGCCAATACGTAAAAAAATTTAGAACACAGCAGTACCAGTCTTTTTATTCTGTGACACAGCCTAAATATTGTAGGTAGGTAGATAAATAAAACTCAAAAATAAATCACTAAGCTTTTCGAAATTAAATATTTAAAATGAAGAGGGTAGTTAAACAATAAATTGAAACGGCAGCCATAACGGTTTTCTCTCGTCATTGTCGTTCGTGAGTCGTGACTATAATATAATAGAGTGTGATAAAGAAATACGTTAAAAATATAGTGGAAAAGTTTATACACTTGTGGGAGTGAGCATTATTGTTGAATAGTTTGATGACGTTATAAAGTAAATGATAGTTAAAAAACAAAATGCCGCGAAGCCCGAAACCAGTAAGTAGATTTTAAACTCAAATTAAGTTTAATATGAAGAATAAACGACGATGAGGATAAATAAATAGTCTTTTGTTCATTATATTAATCTAAAAGTATGTAATTTTTTCAATATCTCTACGGCAATATTTTTCGTATAACCTATGAAAAAAACCAGCTTGAAATTTAAAAAAAAATACGATAATTATATTAATTAGTATATGGCATAGTAATAAGGTTACTATATAGGCATAGCTACAAGAAAGTAACTACACTTCATATATAAGCTAATAATAGATGTTATAAAAACGTGGAATTCTCCACACTTCTTCGTATCGGCATGAGCCAAAATTCGCAGAAACAAGTCATGCCGTGGTATAGATTGGTCAGTCAACAAGGATGGTAGCGAGGTTGACCATCCAGGGTGCGCCGGACGTACTATGGTATCCTCACTCGTGGTGGCCCTCTACCTCCACACTCGGTCGGTAGTCTCGGGACGAAAATCTGTACATCACCACAAATTTTAGTCCCGTTTTCCCGTAAGGCAATCAACGCGCAACCCTTCGTAGATTAAATAAACACATATGTACTACACAGTGGCGGATTTACCCTAAGGCGCAATAGGCCTGGGCCTAGGGCGGCCAATCGTGAGAAAAAAAACACTGATGAAAACAAGAAATAACTTAAGGACTAAGTACATACATACAATAGTAAATTCCTTATGTAGACTATATGATGGGTGCTGAGAAAGGGGCGGCTGATACTTACTACATGGCCTTGGGCCTAGGGCGGTTAAGACTGTAAATCCGCCACTGGTACTACACAAATGCAGGACGAAAATTTGCGGATAACATACAGAAATATTTATACCCTCACAAAACTTTTTCAGGTGCCTTACTATAAGCTTGCATTGCAGGTTATTTTCCGCTGTTGAAGCGAGACGCCGCTATGTGCAGTATAGTGCGGCGTCTCGCTTCCACAGCACACTTGTGCTGCTGGGTAGTTTGTTGCGCCGTTTCCTTACCCAGCTATAGCACTAGGAAGCGGTGACTGGTGGGCGTTTTGGGGGCTGTCTTGATGTAATTTGACGTTCAAAAAGTACTTTGTTAAATAAATGATTTTTATCTTTAAAAAAATGCAGGCTCATAGTAACACCGCTGTACGCCAATCGCTTCATCTAATTCCTATCCCTAGGTAAAGGATGAGAAGAAATCTCCAGTCCCCAGAAAGTCTCTGAAGCCCAAACATGAGTCCGCTCAGGCTACCGAGACCATTAAGAAGTACCTCGCGCCCCCCAGCTACCCCAACCAGCAGGTGGTGTACGTTAAGAAGCAGGTCAGGGAAGCTGAACTCTCCAAGCTAGAGGCGTTGAAGACTGATCTGAAGAATATTAGGGTAAGTTTGAGGCCATATGACCTAATAATGATACTTTTATTGTGTCGCTGTTCTTTGATAGCCATTCACTGGGTAGTGGTTGACTGCAATCAAGAATGCTCTAAGCTGCACCTCGCGTTGTTGCCCGCTACATTTTTTCGGGATAAAAAGTATCCTATGTGGTAATCCAGGGTGTCAGCTACCTCCATATCAAATTTTATCAAAATTGTGTACAGCCGTTTGAGCGTGAAGAAGTAACAAACATACAATCACATTCACAAACTGTCGTCTTTATAATTAGTGTGATTGTGTCGACATGCTTTTGATAGCCATTCGATTGACAGCCCAAAGTGCGTCGAAGGTGACTTAGAGAATGGATAATTGCAATGAATAGCGAAAGCTTTGCCCTATTCGCCTATGTGGTTTCTCCTACTCTTCACGATCGGGTGTAATAGTCGACCAGTCATTATAGGTAAACAGCTTGTCAGTGGTATACCGCGACGCCGCCGTATGTTTTGTGAAGCCCAAATACCAACTATATTTTAATTTAGGTTGTAATCAATTGCAATACCTTTATAACATTCTATTTCGAGGTTCCTTAATATACAAAAAAAACATTATTCTTTCCACTTATGGTATACTTATAATAAAACTTTGCACACATTAAGAATATGAAATATCCGATTTGAGGTTCTGTTTTCTTCCTATTAACAGTACCTCTTGGAAGAGATGGACGTGGACTCGCTTCCCGACGGTGGCGGCATGCTGATCCAGCGTCTGACGAAGTTGGAGGAACAAGTCCGTCATCAGGGAGAGAAGGTGGCCAATATGGTGGTGGAACCAGGTCTGACTTAGATATGATACTATAGCAATAGTTTTTTACGTACATAATATGTAGTTCTATCTCCAGATACCAACTTTGGAAGTTACGGGTTGGCTATCATCTATTAGTTTGATCCAACAGAAGAGTACTCACATACATTCAATCATACATACTATATTAAATACATAATATAATCCAAGTTTTAACAGACCGATTGTGCTGCTGGGTAGTTTGTTGCGCCGTTTCTTCTACCCAGCTATAGCACTAGGAAGCGGTGACGGGCGGGCGTTTTGAGGGCTGTCTTGATGTAATTTGACGTTCAAAAAGTACTTTTTAAGTCTATTTTGAGTAAATAAAGTCACGCCTAGTTCCCAGAGGGGTAGGCAAAAGAGTACATTATCGCCAAAATTCAATTTAAATAGGTTTAAAAATTGAAATAGGCTTCGCTTGTCCCGTTATGATAACCTGCATCTATCGAATGCAATGTATTTTATACTGAAATAAAATCTCATACATAATACAGTCATGCCTATATGTTAAATCTTTCAGTTCCTCTCAGAATAGAAGAGAACTTAATTGTCATAGGCTTTTTGACCTTTTTCATCACCCAGCATGTCAGGTGTTTTTCTACGCTGTGTGTTTTGAAGTGTCCTATAGGTGCTGTAGATACTTAAGACATAACTAAACATATTGGTTTATATATAGATAACCCAACCGCCGCGGACATGGCAAGAGACGGTTTCGACCCTAAAGACAAGAAGGGTATGACGTGGGACGAGATTCAGAAGGCCAGCAATGCCGTGCAGCCGCGCATGTTCGGCAAACAGGGTGAGTGGATCATTACTATACTTTATCTTTTAATTATCGATTATATCTTTTGTGTGTGTTTTACTTAGTATTACTTAAGTTTTGAAGCTTACGTGTCATAATGTTAAAAATTGTAAAGGTTTTAATAATAATAATATCTATATTCATCAACATGACTCAATTGTGTTCCTTCAAATGCTTCTTGCTGATGTAAGTATTTCTATTATAATCACTTAAGCTAAAACCATGAATACATGTGAATTACTTATACATACAATAGGGGGTAGACAGTGGTATTCTCCATTTATCAGTAGTCTACATAATGACTTAAATTGTTTCCTCTCTTCTGGTTTTGATGCTGTGGTGTAAAGATGGACTAGTCAACCAAGTAGAAAGTAGAGGGTAGACCACCTAGGGTGTGCTGGTCTGAAGTGATACCTATGTACTTAGGTATTCTCATCACATCGAAGGGTTCTATTTACACTCGAGCTCTTCCTAAGAACTTGTTCAATATCGTTGGTGACCTGTATCTAGCCATGGCGACCCACATGGCGGAGCGCCACCTTATCCTGGACAGCCTGCGGCACCTGTACGAGTCGCTGGCGTCGCGCCCGGCCGAGAGCCAGCAGGCGGCGGCCCCGCGCGGCCTGGCCAGCACGCTCATGCCGCACCAGCTGCACGCGCTCGACTGGCTGCGCTGGAGGGAGACGCAGAGGCCGCGCGCTGGGATACTGGGTGAGAATATCGGTTTACAGTGCAGTGCACAGTCAATTTGCAGTTCAGTGAATAGTCGGTGTGCCGTTCATTACACAATCGATGAGCAGTTTAGTGCACAGTCGATGTGCAGTTCAGTGCACAGTCGGTTTGCAGTTCCGTGCACAGTCAGTTTCCAGTTCAGTGCACAGTGAGTAGGCAATTAGACAGTGCGTTCTAATATAGACCGATTTAAATTATTCCTGTTTGATATTAGGTAATGGGAAATATAACCCCCTCTTTTCCCTTAACCAGCTGACGACATGGGTCTGGGCAAGACTATCACCATGATAGCTCTGATCGTCAGCGACAAGGAGGACAAGATAGATGATGATGAAGATGACGATGATGACTACCCCACTAAAGGCAAACGTGAGTATACACATTACATTCTTGAGGCTGAGAACTAAAGCGCACTTACGCTTATCTCAGACTTCTCAAAAGTTAAGTCGAATTCGATATTTAATTATTTATAAAACACACTTTGTATTTGACTGAAAATAAACTTAACAAAGCCTAACTTATGTAACAACACAAAACTTCACAATAAGCCAACCATAAATTATATTCACGACAAAAAAAACTTTGAGACTATGATAGATTTGAGCGCGCTTTATAAGTCTCAGCCTTATAGCTCTTCATAAGCATCATCATCAGCTCATCTTAAACGGAACCTTAACTTGTGATGTAGTGACGAGGGGCGGTACCCTGGTAGTGTGCCCCGCGTCCCTGATGCAGCAGTGGAGCGGCGAGGTGGGCAAGCACTGCCGCCCGCACACGCTGTCCGTGTGTCTGCACCACGGGGCGGCGCGCGCGCAGCAGCCGCACCGCCTCGCCAGCAACGACCTCGTCGTCACCACGTACAACATCATGCAGCGGGACAACGAGAAGGTTGGTCCTGTTATATACCTGCTGATGTCATTTTCAGATTATCCGGCGCAATAGTATCTTCGACGATCGAGGACTTGGTTTTGGTATCTTGATAAAATTACCAATTGATTGGATTGAGTTACCACTGCGTTTGCGCATCAATCAAAACCATGACAGTCACGTCGTTATGAAAATTGAGCGGACTTTTTTCATGTTTGATGGTTGAGGGGAATGACGTTTGTTTACCTTTCTAAAGGGCCGAGTAAAGTGTACCAAGAGGTTCCTACCCACTATTTTAGGTTTAAAAGTCCCCTATTTTTTTTATGCTTGTGTCGTTGCACGTGTTCATCACACCATGTCCCACAGAACGGCGTCCTGATGCGCGTGATGTGGCGGCGCGTGATCCTGGACGAGGCGCACATCGTCCGCAACCACAAGTCGGCCACGTGCGCGGCTGCCAGTGCGCTGCGGGCCGCGCGCCGCTGGTGCCTCACCGGCACGCCCGTGCAGAACAAGGACCTGGACCTGTTCGCGCTGCTCAAGTTCCTGAGGTGCTCCCCCTTCGACGATCTCACGGTGAGTGTACATACAACCACAAGTCGGCCACGTGCGCGGCTGCCAGTGCGCTGCGGGCCGCGCGCCGCTGGTGCCTCACCGGCACGCCCGTGCAGAACAAGGACCTGGACCTGTTCGCGCTGCTCAAGTTCCTGAGGTGCTCCCCCTTCGACGATCTCACGGTGAGTGTACATACAACCACAAGTCGGCCACGTGCGCGGCTGCCAGTGCGCTGCGGGCCGCGCGCCGCTGGTGCCTCACCGGCACGCCCGTGCAGAACAAGGACCTGGACCTGTTCGCGCTGCTCAAGTTCCTGAGGTGCTCCCCCTTCGACGATCTCACGGTGAGTGTACATACAACCACAAGTCGGCCACGTGCGCGGCTGCCAGTGCGCTGCGGGCCGCGCGCCGCTGGTGCCTCACCGGCACGCCCGTGCAGAACAAGGACCTGGACCTGTTCGCGCTGCTCAAGTTCCTGAGGTGCTCCCCCTTCGACGATCTCACGGTGAGTGTACATACAACCACAAGTCGGCCACGTGCGCGGCTGCCAGTGCGCTGCGGGCCGCGCGCCGCTGGTGCCTCACCGGCACGCCCGTGCAGAACAAGGACCTGGACCTGTTCGCGCTGCTCAAGTTCCTGAGGTGCTCCCCCTTCGACGATCTCACGGTGAGTGTACATACAACCACAAGTCGGCCACGTGCGCGGCTGCCAGTGCGCTGCGGGCCGCGCGCCGCTGGTGCCTCACCGGCACGCCCGTGCAGAACAAGGACCTGGACCTGTTCGCGCTGCTCAAGTTCCTGAGGTGCTCCCCCTTCGACGATCTCACGGTGAGTGTACATACAACCACAAGTCGGCCACGTGCGCGGCTGCCAGTGCGCTGCGGGCCGCGCGCCGCTGGTGCCTCACCGGCACGCCCGTGCAGAACAAGGACCTGGACCTGTTCGCGCTGCTCAAGTTCCTGAGGTGCTCCCCCTTCGACGATCTCACGGTGAGTGCACATACAACCACAAGTCGGCCACGTGCGCGGCTGCCAGTGCGCTGCGGGCCGCGCGCCGCTGGTGCCTCACCGGCACGCCCGTGCAGAACAAGGACCTGGACCTGTTCGCGCTGCTCAAGTTCCTGAGGTGCTCCCCCTTCGACGATCTCACGGTGAGTGTACATACAACCACAAGTCGGCCACGTGCGCGGCTGCCAGTGCGCTGCGGGCCGCGCGCCGCTGGTGCCTCACCGGCACGCCCGTGCAGAACAAGGACCTGGACCTGTTCGCGCTGCTCAAGTTCCTGAGGTGCTCCCCCTTCGACGATCTCACGGTGAGTGCACATACAACCACAAGTCGGCCACGTGCGCGGCTGCCAGTGCGCTGCGGGCCGCGCGCCGCTGGTGCCTCACCGGCACGCCCGTGCAGAACAAGGACCTGGACCTGTTCGCGCTGCTCAAGTTCCTGAGGTGCTCCCCCTTCGACGATCTCACGGTGAGTGCACATACAACCACAAGTCGGCCACGTGCGCGGCTGCCAGTGCGCTGCGGGCCGCGCGCCGCTGGTGCCTCACCGGCACGCCCGTGCAGAACAAGGACCTGGACCTGTTCGCGCTGCTCAAGTTCCTGAGGTGCTCCCCCTTCGACGATCTCACGGTGAGTGCACATACAACCACAAGTCGGCCACGTGCGCGGCTGCCAGTGCGCTGCGGGCCGCGCGCCGCTGGTGCCTCACCGGCACGCCCGTGCAGAACAAGGACCTGGACCTGTTCGCGCTGCTCAAGTTCCTGAGGTGCTCCCCCTTCGACGATCTCACGGTGAGTGCACATACAACCACAAGTCGGCCACGTGCGCGGCTGCCAGTGCGCTAAATCATAGACAGAATATTTAAAAAAAATGACAAAAATTAAAAAAGCCAATTGCAGCGCCACTTACCGGATCTAATCGTTAATCTATACCACACAGGAAACCATTTACACAAAAAAAAAATCAAAATCGGTCCAGCCGTTCAGGAGACTGACATACACATGTGCAGTAGAATTATATATAAAACTAGCTTCGCCCCGCGGTGTTGTAAAAGTAAGCCTATGTGTTATCCAGGGTGTCAGCTACCTCCATACCAAATTTTAGCAAAATCGGTCCAGCCGTTTGAGTGTTGAGAGGTAACAAACATACAAACACACTCACAAACTTTCGTTTTGTCTGGGTTCTATAGATGTGGAAGAAATGGATCGACAACAAGAGTCTGGGCGGGCAGGAGCGCCTGAACACGATCATGCAGTGCATCCTGCTGCGGCGCACCAAGGTGCAGCTGCAGCAGCGCGGGCAGCTGGACTGCCTGCCCGACCGGAGCGCGCACCAGAGGCACGTCACGCTCTCGCAGGCCGAGATGAACGTCTACCAGAAGGTAAGGACCTACAACCACAACTTTCAAATTTAAAAACGGTTTTGTTCTTTATAAGTCCGTATCATTAATATGACTTTTGCTGTCATTTTAGCATGTTGCCGATGGTAAGCTTGAATCTAAACTGATAAAGGAAATTTAAAAAAATGATGGACCCGCGCTGGACTCAAAACTAACATAACATTAAGCCTGACTTCCTCGTTGGTCTAGTGGTCGCTAAACGCGACTGCTGAGCAAGAGGTCCTGGGTTCAAATCCCGGGTCGGGCAAAGTGTTACTGAGTTTTCCATTAGGTAATTCTCGGTAGCAGCACGGAGTCTGGATTTGTGCCCGGTTGATGGCAATAGGCTCGCCCCCTATTACATTGGGACTTACAACATAACTGGCGAAATGTGGGTGTACTATATGTTCACCTCTGCCTACCCCTTCGGGGAATACAGGCGTGATGTTATGTTATGTATTAAGCCTGTAATCCCCAAAGGGGTAGGCAGAGTATAGTACAGCCACATTTCGCCAGTTTAGGTTTACTTTCCCATGTAATAGGCTAATAGAAGGTGAGCCTATTGCCATAAACCGGGCGCAAATCCACCCTGTGCTATTGAGAGACTACTGACAATTACCTAATATAAAAATCTCGGTAACATCCGAACTGGAAATATTACCGCATGACAAGTAATCACGTAAGAAGAAATAAATAATGTATTTATAATTGTAGGTGCTAGTGTTCTCCAAGACGCTGTTCGCCCAGTTTCTCCACCAGCGCGCGGAGAAGAACGCGGACAGCGGCAGCTTTACCGCCCCCGGCAAGGATAGTGCGTACGCAAAGATGCACAAGAAGATGATCGCTTTACAAGGTATGTTGTTAAACAAGGTATCATAATATCAATTTAAAGGGTCTTGGATCAGTTGATCAGGTGAAGCAGCGCTTGGCACGGTCAGTCCTGTGATGGGTGACTGTTGTTCACGTGTGAAGACTGCTGTGCTTCAGAATGGGGGTGGACACCATTAACCAAAAGTTCCAAGGTACTTCTCTAAAAATAATTGAATTTAGCCGTAAAATAAAATTTGATTATATTATTAGTTGGTTTGAAATCAAACTGAATTTAGTTGGCCGCATGGTTAACTCCTTATTTGCTACAGATAGTTTAACTTATTTGTGCGCGCGGCGCTATGTGTGACAGTGACGCGGCTTTCGTCGTCCGAGTAACACGTGTACCTATTGTCACGCACACACTGTCACTATATATACAAGGTTTATATACAGCTCGTAGCTATGCAGCTACCCGGCAGATCAGTCGATCTGCGAGGATAAGCCGTGCTCGCCGCGGTCAGTCTTGTGATGGGTGACCGTTTACACATGTCGAGACCCCACCGTGCTTCGGAAGGCACGTTAAGCCGTTGGTCCTGCGCCTGATCTCTCCGGTCGTGTCGGTCTACCGTCCCATCGGATTATGAGAGCGAGGGAATAGGGAGTGCACCTGTGTCTGCGCGCATACATGTGCTCTATAATATCTCCTGCGCAGATGGCTAGTCTCAGCTGAGACAGGCCGCCGTGACCGAAATTCGGTCTGGAGGACATTATTATTACAGGGTTTACTCAAACATAGCGCCGCGCGCACAAATGACTTGAACTATCTATATTATCGTACAAAGTATATGAAGTATGCCAATGTTTGGTGGTGCCAAATACCCAATTGACAATACCTTTTTTAGTATTCACGTCTTAAAAGGACAACATGCTAAAATGACACCAAAAGTCAATATTATGATTGTTCCTCTCCAGGTGCCAAGCCCGTGAAGTCCCACGAGATCCTGGTGCTGCTGCTGCGCCTGCGCCAGGTGTGCTGCCACTGCGGGCTCATCGCCGCCATGCTGGACGAGGACAGCGCTGCCGACGTGCAGGAGGACCCCGCCGGCCAGGACCTGCTGGCTGAGCTCAACAAGCTGTCCTTGGAAGACTCCAAGTCCAAGAGGAAGGTTGGTAGTAGTACTACTTGGTAGACACGCAAGGGTCAAAATCGAAAGGTTATATAAGGTGTATAAAAAAATTGCTTTCTCTACATCTTCTCCATATAAACTTATTAGAATAAGTTCCATAGATATAAGTTCATAATTCTTATGTTGTAAATAACTAGGTTAACCCTCTTCCTCTCTCCACTTTAGCTGTGCCCGACAGGGTCCATACTGATCTGTAATATTGTAAGTCCACCTATGTACTATTATGGAATGCAATAAAGTATTGAGTACTATAATAGCGGGTTTTTTTAAACTGTCTATTAACGTACCGATGTCGAAAAAATTATGATTACCGAACACTAGCTGCGCCCTGTGGTATTACCTGCTATTTTTCGGTATAAAAAGTAGTAATATTAATCCAAGCTATCTCCATACCAAATTTTAGCAAAATCGGTCCAGTTGTTTCAGCGTGAAGAGGTAACAAACACACTAACATACTCACAAACTTTCGTCTTTATAATATTAGTGTGATGTGATGTTTACGGTACGTAAATTACGAAGTATTGTTAATCGACTTCAAAAAAAGAAGGAGGTTCTCAATTCGTCGGGATCTTTTTTTTTTTATGTATGTGCCCTCATATCTCAGTCATTTATGAACCGATTTGATTTTTTTTCTCGTCATATGATTGGGTTTACTTTCCGATTGGTCCCTTAGAAATTTTGTCATTACCTGATGATTAACTTCGAAGATATGGAACGGAACTCCTCATAGGGTCACAGCAAAAAACCCGTATCTTGATGATATGATAATGATATTGCTTAAGTAGTAGTCACTAACAAGGTCTTCCTTGTTATATGGTATAAAAAACCGATTGTCAACGTTATTAGGGCTGCAAGTAGAAAACAGAATTGTATTCCATTTTTAACATTAACGTGTGAATTATGTACGTCGCTGTCGGAGGACCCAAATAAAACAACACAATGATTCTCTAAACTAATTTAATTGAAGTAAAATTACAATTAAAACTTATAACTAATTTTGTGCGATAACTATTCCGATCGATATTAGATACAGAATGAATTACAGTTAATTTTATTACGAATAGGTAAAAGACACATCCGGTAAACAGAAGCATCGAATGACGAACATCGGCCGTTGGTGTCAGCGTTTTACGCTACACGTGTAAGGCTGTTCCCATGCTCGGTATCGAGGCCGCTGCATGCTTGCAGTTTACTTATGCGGGTATACTATTACACCTCCACCGCCAGATCAGCAATTATTTTTGAAGTTTGAACTGAGAAAATTTTGCTGACTGAGTCTTTGATACTTCAGCAGAAGGTCCAGGTGTTGCGTAAGTTTCATCTCCGGTAGGCTGCATCTTGGTGTGTCAAGTGAAGTTGAAAGCATGCCGCCTTTATTATACCATATTATATCCTTATTATAGCTTATATGTATATAGCGAGTAATAAAGTCACGTTTTTCGTGGTGAATAGGCAGAAACCTCGGATGACCACTTTTTTCCCCCTTCATTTAGTTGTTTTACTCCACACAGAGCAGGATGTCAGACGTGGAGGACGAGGAAGACGTCCCCGCCGGCGAGGGCACGACGGCGGCGGAGGCCATCCGCTCCGTGCTGTCGCCCCACAACCCCGTGTTCCAGCTCAGCTCCCGCTCCTCCAAGATCAGCGCCGTCATGGACTGCCTCAACAACGAGGTGTTCGTCAACAAAGGTGACTACACACTTAATATTCATTATTAAATTGATATTATATTTATTTAATTATTATGCGACTTCATTACTGGGTGATGTCATCACCACGTGACGTCGTCATCGTGTCATGTCTTCACTAGGTGACGATGTTTCCGTGTGACGTCTTCAATACGTTTCAATGTCTGTGGTTAATAATTATAGAATTCCGCTCACACTAGGAATTTCTCCTGAATCGTTGGTGCGTTTCACAAACATGAAATATCACATACACGAAAACATCTGCGGTGCGCACAAATTTATACCCCGTGCGGGAATCAACCTGCAACTCTTACCGCAGCAGTCCATTCGCTTAACCACTGCGCCAATCTGGTAGTCAAAAATAATAACTTTTATTGTCAATCTGTGTATCACACAAATATTTGTCCTGCATGGCAATTTAACTTGCAATCCCTGCACAGTCACTATGCCAATCGAGTCGTCAAGATCAGTGATCGAATGTCCCTCTCGCAGGCGACAAGGCGGTGGTGGTGTCCCAGTGGACGTCGGTGCTGCGCCTGGTGGAGGCGGAGCTGCGTGCGGCGCGCGTGCGCAGTGTCACGCTCAGCGGGGCCGTGCCCGTGCCCGCGCGGCCCCCGCTCATACAGGCCATCAACGACCCCAAGTCTGACGTCAAGGTACGGGGTTACGGACCACTCAAACTGCATACTACAAAATCCATTTAACACATAGAATGCAATAAAGAATAGTATTGAGAAACATTCGCCCGATTCCTATATAATCCTAATAATTTATTTTTGATTAAAAAAATACAACACAGAGATAAGAAGAATAATAATAATTTCTTTGCTAGTAAACTTACGAAGCTGGGCTATACAAATTTAGTTTTACATATAATATAAAGAAATTTTGCCATTGGACTCCACACTAAGTCGGGCCTGTCTCTTGGAATCCTTGGGTGAAATTCATATGAATCATACTAAACCAAGGTTAAAACGATTTTCAACCACATCTTATCCACGTTATCGAGATGATTGATCAGCCCCCCCCCCCCCCCCCCCCCCCCGCAGGTGATGCTGCTGTCGCTGTGCGCGGGCGGCGTGGGCTTGAACCTGTGCGGGGCCAACCACCTGCTGCTGCTGGACCCGCACTGGAACCCGCAGCTCGAGGAGCAGGCGCAGGACCGCATCTACCGCGTCGGCCAGAAGAAGGACGTGCACATCTACAGGTAGGCCTTGGAGGAGCGTAGCTACGTAACACCTAAAACTTATCATCTAATTTTCTAAAGAACAAAGTTAATTGAGGGTATAGTGTTAAAAAGATGATACCTTATTATTGCTAGGGAGTCTAGGTTATAACTCACAGTTAAGCGTTAAGCGGGTAATGTAGCAAATTTTGATTATTTACAAAATTATTCGTGGACAAATTGATGCGCCCGAATTACACGCTGAGGTACTTTGCATTTTCGCCCCTGACAATTATAATTAATAATTGACCTGATTGGCGCAGTGGTTAAGCGATTGGACTGCTACGGTAAGGGATGCGGGTTCGACTCCTACTCGGTATAAAGATTTGTGTGATCCACCGATATTTGTCCCGAGTCTGGGTGCTTGTGTATATGATATTTCATGTTTGTGAAACGCACCCACGATACAGGAGAAATTCGTCGTGTGGGGCGACGTTTTTTTTAAAGAAGAAGTAAGAAGAAAAACTTCACCACTAACGGCCAATTTAACAATCGCCAGATATTTTTTATCAGTAGAATCCATTTGACGATTTGTCATAATATTTTCCATACATTAACTGTCAAAATGACTATTTTAACCTCCGAATATAATTTATCTGTCTATTGAAAAAATGTGATGCGAATGAATGAGTCGAAAGAAGTATGCCAGGATCATAACAAATGTTAATCCGTGCTACTGCCTACCTCTCTGGTAAACAGAGTGACTTTATATATATACATATATGTATGTATGAAAAATCGGCCCTAAATAAGTTGTACCTACGTATTTTTAGGTAACTGCCTTATCAAATAACACCACTGAGAGAAGTCATGTAAGATATGTTCTCGAAAGAAAGACTAAACGATTTGCATTGTTCCTCGCTAAATGGACCGACAAACGCATTCTTGTACATCCGCCTGTGTACGGTGACCAAAAGTTTAATTTTTTTAGGATAATTTTACAAATATAAGAAACTTGCTCTGCCCCACGTCGTTACCCGTTCCATTTTTCGCCTATGTGTTAATCCAGGGAGTCAGCTACCTCCATGCCAAATTTTATCAAAATCGGTCCAGCCGTTTTAGCTTGAAGAGGTAACAAACATACAAACACACAAACTTTCGCATTTATGATATTAGTGTGAGTTTTATATATTATGGGAATCTCTGTAAAGTTAGTTTAGAAAAAACAAACTTAAAAAAGTTTTAGAAATTGTAGAAAGCGACGACTCACTAATCTAGTTACCGCGTAACTGCTGACTGTGACGTCTTGGGTTCGATTCCCGGGTATACCCCGAAGGGCTGTGCAAAAGTGTCATGTACACTTTTCGCCAATTACATAATTGATCCTACCCATGTAGTAGAGGGCGAGTGTTTCGTGCTGCTACCAATAAAGACTTACACGACCCGGACATCAAGCTCAGGACCTCACGCTCAACAGTCGCGTATTGCGACCACGGGACCAAAACCGCTAAATTGTTCTCACTACACACACTACGCACTACATAGACAGACAGATTGTTCTGCTGGGTAGTTTGTTGCGCCGTTTCTTCTACCCAGATATAGCACTAGGAAGCGGTGACGGGCGGGCGTTTTTACACGTCTGCCCAAAAAAAGGAGTGTAATTTTTTCAGGGTTCATGTATGTATGTGAGTTTCTTTATTCCACCATAACTTCTGAATGCCTGAACCGAGTTTGATGCAATTTCTGTCGAGTTTCGAGTAACATACGTTATAAAAAAATTAAACAAATAAAAGATATAATTTAAAAATACAAAAACACGACTGTCATGACAAAAAACGAACTAAAAAGTAAAACCCAAGTTCCATCGCAGTCGGAGGACCGTTATGTGGAACACTGTCTTATCTTAGAGGTTTAGCTTAGCTTATCTAGAGTTTAGGTAACTTGTTTTTTAACTTATGTTCGTTTTTTGTCATGGCAGTCGTGATTTTTATTTTTTTTGGGTAATTTTGATTTAATTTGACCTTCAAAAAGTACTTGCTTCAGTCTATTTTGAACAAAAAAAATATCTTGATCTGCTACTCAAATTCACAAGCTAGTATTATCCCTTGTCCCACCAAATGCTAGTCACATTGTATTGTCACAAGCATTTTGAGAGTCATTGTGATGGCACTCGTCACCGGCGCGCGTGCCAAGTAGCAGTAGCATGCCAGGCGTGTGCAGTTGCGGTAATATGCGACCACGTCAGCTGCTCCCAATTACCTAATAGATATGCATTTGTAATGTATATTGTTTGGACTGCCTCGTTGGTCTAGTGGTCGCTAAGCGCGACTGCTGAGCAAGAGGTCCTGGGTTCAAATCCCGGGTCGGGCAAAGTGTTACTGAGTCTTCCATTAGGTAATTCTCAGTAGCAGCACGGAGTCTGTATTTGTGCCCGTTTGATGGCAATAGGCTCGCCCCCTATTACATTGGAACTTACAACATAACTGGCGAAATGTGGGTGTACTATATGTTCACCTCTGCCTACCCCTTCGGGGAATACAGGCGTGATGTTATGTTATGTATATTATTTGCTCTTTTATAAAGTAGATAAGTGAAAGGTATATAAGGTTTTTTTTTAAACGTCGCCCCACTAGGAATATATCCTGTATCGTGGGTGCGTTTTACAAACATGAAATATCACATACACAAACACCCAGACCCGGGACAAACATCTGCGGATCACACAGATTTTTGTCCCTTGCGGGAATCGAAACCGCAACCCCTAGCAGTCTAATCGCTTAGCCACTCCGCCAATCAGGTTGTCTTGTTAGATATTATAGTAAAAAGTCCATTCGCTACGTGAATACTGTATTCCCTGTCTCGGTGTTCTAGTGGCCGCACAGTACGACTGCTGAGCATAAGGTCCTGAGTTCGATTCCCGGACCAGGCAATGTGTCATTGGGTTTTTCCATTATTTTTGAAGTAGCAGCAATAAGTCTCAATTGGCCAAAGTTAAAGGCAATAGGCTCGCCCATTAATACATTGGAATCTATAAGATAACTAGCGAAATGTGGGAGTACTATACGTTATGTATGTATTTATACGAGATAATTACTAGTGACTAGCTGCGACCCGCGGTGTTACCTGCTTCATTTTTTCGAGATAAAAAGCCTATGTGTTAATCTAGGTTGTCAGCTACCTCCATACCAATTTTAGCAAAATCGGTCCAGCCGTTTGAGCGTGAAGAAGTAAAAAACATACAAACACACAAACTTTCGCCTTTATAATTGCCTGATTTATGCTTTAACAATGTATTGTTATAAAAATAATCATCTTTGAGATGCATCTCACATTTCTTCTCAGGTTCATGTGTGTAGACACCGTGGAGCAGTCGATCAGAAAGCTGCAGGAAGCCAAGCTGGAGTTAGCTGAGAACGTGCTCACCGGAGCCAAGAACACCAACAACTCGAAACTCACGATCGAAGACCTTAAGATGCTGTTCAATATGGGGCAGTAAGAAGGAACTTGAGAAAATGCTGTTTCAATTATTAGCGAGCTTTCCTGTGTGTAAATATAAATGAAGCTCCTATAAGGGTCAAAGCACATATATCAACTAGGAAATGGATCGTCACCGTATCGCCTTTCGTCTCGCCGTCAAACAGGCGTCCACCTAACGTGAGCACGTAACCAAAGCTGGTCAGCTGCTCAGACGTAAGGACATAAACTGTTCAGAAAATCAAAGTGTTGGTTTGATAGCTGTTAAATCAACTTTAACACACAATTGTTCCTAATCTTAAACTAATATGTATTTATCAAACAGGCAAGAAGTCAATAACCACCCTCATTTTACAGTTTTTAGAAATATTTGCTACAATGCTATACATGTGCCATAAGACGATACAAGTTATCGGGACCAAGAAATTACTACATAAAACGTTATTAAAGTTTGTCTTGTCAACATAATTTAGGCCAAAGAGATGCGTTTGAATAAACCAATCAGATTTCCTTATTTCTCTCTCTCTCTCTCTCTCTTCTCCGCGTACGAAATCTGATTGGTTTATTCAAACACATCTCTCGTCTCCTCTCCTCCCTATTTTGGTGGAACCCGGGCCTAAGTAAACGATAGGTTTTAGGTTTTATGAAGACTGAATACTAACATAATACGATTTCCTTTACACTAAGGGCTAACTTCTAAGCGAATTATTCACCAAAATTAATATGAACATTACAACTGAATTCTATTGTGATATAAGCGGGTATACTATGAGCTTGCATTAGAGCGAGACACCGCTAGGTGCAGTGTAGTGTTGCGTCTCGCTTCCACAACGGAAAATGTCTTGCAAAGCATGGTAACCGCGAAGGTGGATACACATTATGACGTCAGTATTTTTTCCTAGCTGTTTTGTATCTTACTATTTTTGGGCAAAAGTTAACGTTTTCTTCCTACATCATGTTCTAAATACTTAGCTGCTATTTCTATACTTTCTATCAACATTCAAGTCAGATCAATAGTTGAATATTCCTCACTATGTTTTTCTTCACCCTTTTAGGCAACTGATAACTAATTTAATTAAATAACCGGCACACCTGAGAGATTATTCAAAGGAGTGTAAAGTGTCAGTGGCCTACAGGAAGTTTAAACTCTAACTCCAGGTTGTCCATCAACCATACGATTAGAAGTTAAATATTATTAAAAGATGTCAGTTACCAATTAGTTTACAAGGCTTTAAACTAATTTAGTGCAATTCATCTTGCAAATACGAATAGGAATCTTCTAATTCACTAGTGCTATTTTTTCTTTGCCTGTTTTACTTGATGTATTGAATTTCACGCGACTAATGTGTTCCCACCTTTATATTCATCTGAAATCTTAATTCTCAATGTATTTTAAAGTATCACAATTTTAAAGTGACATGATTTTATTCCTACTTAATTGTTAATAATAATGTAAAATATAGGATTAATTGTTTTAAAATAATATTTTGATACGAACATAAATATTTTATAAGAATTGTTTTACAATAAATAATTATGTAATTATATTTTTGTGTTTATTTTACGTCTGTGGGTTCTTTGGGAACATGTGGTACAGGTAATATAATAATAATATCTTGGGACAACTCACACACGGTCATCTGATCCCAAACTAGGCAGAGCCTGTATTATGGCAACCAGACAACTGATAAACATACTTAAATATTTCTAAATACATACATAATATAGATAATTTACACCCAGACACAGAACAAATCATTATGCTCATCACACAAAGATTTGTCCTGGGTGGGAATCGAACCCACGACCTCCGGTTTAGAAGTCAGCGTCACTAACCACTAGACCAACAGGCCAGTCGAATATACATTGTGCTTAGCCCTTCCTTATTACAAGCGTGATGTTATTGTCGTTCGACGTCAGTTGCCGACTCTCGCACCAACAACATTTTATTCTAAATCCAACCAAACCATCCGATGGAACAATTTATTTTCCTAAATAATGCAGATCTATCAGATAAATTATTAATGTATAAAGAAAAACGAACGTAATAGTTTAGAGTTTGAAATCAAAATATTTACATTGGAACCATTGGCCTTAATGACTGAAGTAGTTCCATCCGTTCATTACTGATATATTTATTGCCTATAATTTCCTATGATAAGGGTTGAACGGATTTGAATTAGAATATTTTAATGAATTAAAAAAAAATCTAATTAAAAATAATGTGCCCTCAGCCTTAGCCATTTCTAATGACGGGGAGTCGGGTATGTTCGGTATTTTCAAATTACTTTAAAATTATGTATCTATACTTTAGTATCTACATTATACATATAATTATAGCAAATGACGTGTAGACCAACGTACAACAAAACAAACTCGTATTATATTATTTTAGTCGTCGTCTCACCGCAGAGCAAAGACCTCTACTTCCTCCAACCAATAATGAGGCAATTAGTCACATCCCTGAACCGCGAAGGGAACCGACAATCATTCACAAGAATTCTTCAAAAAATATCACTCACGCAGATCATTCACCGTCGCAGACACAACATACAGAGTTATCTAAAAATAAAATAGGAATCACGGCCGTCCACGGCACTGCACGAATTATTACCACTCCACGCGCGGCAAACGTTCGAGTGCCGCGAATATTTACCTAAAACCAAAGAGCCTTGTTATTTTTTAAATTTAAATTATGAGCATCGAACGCAGATCGTGCGTGAGCCAGGCTCCGCACGTCACTAAGCGGCTGTTAGCAATAATAGTGTTGTTAACTGGGCTACTGTGCTTGTTTGGAGGTAAGACGGACTTTTTATTTACTAACAAGCTGACCGACGGTCGTAAATTATAAGAGACATAACACTTATGTCAATGATTATACGCAATGTGTAATTTATATGAAAGTTCATAAAAATTTACGACGTCCATCGTTTTATATGATTTTTTCTACAACTGGTACCGATCTATGTACTTACCTACCACGGTAGGTGTAGGTAAATGGTGTGTACGTACTTTTGTTTTCGATTACTTAAAATCCAGTGTACTAAGTAAGAATTGTATGATTAATGAATCACCAAAATAATGCAGTAGCAAAGGATAAAAGTCATCTTAGTCCTTTGCTCCAAGGGTTAAGAATAATAAGGATGAAGAATCATCACCCTAGCTAACACCTGGGCTGGTTAGGTACAGGTACATAACTGTATATCTAACCAACATACAATAAATGTTAAATGTGAAAATCTTGACCGTATCCTAAAGTATTCGAGTCCGACATAATAATCGTAAATCTGTCTAACTACGTAGAAATACTTACTAAATGTTAATTTGTACGTCTTAACGTATAATTGGCTAAATAAAATGTTCAATAAATAAATGTTTACCTGAATTCCTTGCTTTAATAAATTGTGTATAATGTTTCTGTTCAGTGAATTAGCTAAATTAAAGCAGACAGGCAATTGAAAAACCATGTGCTGATTCAATGAGATTGTTAATTGGTGATACCTAAGTTCAGAAGAGGCCTATTTCCAGCATTGGACTCCGAAGTCGTGGCAAATTCTTGAAATACTAGCAGTGATTTCCATCAGTTATATTTTCTTTTCAGGCTATCTCCTGGGGCGAATGGCTCGCGCTGAACCGAGAAAAAGCCCAGACCTTCTCACGTACAACCTAACTATCGTAACAGACAACTTGTACAAAAAAGCCAAAAGGATACCACCAAAGCTCATTCACCAGAACGATTCAGAAAAAATTCAAACTAGATTGGTCGACATATTTAACTGCACCCAGATATTTTGTGGTACGCTTAATAAATATAATCTGGCAGAGTTCGTCAGGAATTCCATTAATTTACAAGTGACGAAATTAATGAGATCCGTTAATAACGCGTCCTTGTATTTAGATAGTCTTAGCTGACATTAGAAGTAAATGATATAACTAGCTAGCTCACTCTTAATGTTTCCATTTTGATTTGTTTTTTTGAGTCATTTCGAGTAAAGACATGTAAAAAATTTAAACCTAACCAATGTTGAGAACCTTTGAGTGCCTTTGAGTTGCAAAGATTTATTTATGAGTTAACCGTTTATTTTTAGATATTGTTTAGTAAGATTTGTATATTCTGAGGAGCTAAATTAATTAACTTACATTGATTAAATATATAATTTACGAACCTATAATATTTAAAGTTATCTGCACGTGCTTAATGTAAATTTATGTATTGAATTTCCCCCATTTTTATGGGTTAACGGAAAGAAAGTTATATCGTTTTGTTTTATATGTAGTAAAACGATTATCTTTGCCATTTTCATATGTTATTTAAATATTTAATATTTGTTAGTCTTAATTCCATGTTTAATTGTGTTAATATTGATAAGAAACCTATTAATAAATATTAAAAGTAGCTTTAGTTATTGTTATTTCTGTTTTTTGATATTTAATCTGTTATTGTTTTATACTCCTTATTATTGGTTAAAATCAAATGACATCATATTTTTAACCAATAACATATAAGTCAAAACTTATGTATTATCTATGGTTATGTGTCTGACCAATCAAAAAGTGGATAGCTAAGTGACGTTCACGGCGTCGGAGAGGTGAGCGTCATCTTACGAAGACTTTCAAGTTCCGGTCCGCCATTTTAGTCTGGTCGTAGAATAATTGCGGTGCGTAAAAAGAGTGCCGGTGTCTTTTATACAATATATAGTGAATATAAGTGATAAATAGGACCATGGTGCCGGTGAGTGGTAGTTTATGTGCTCCTATATCAAATTTTGTGGTTTGTCAATCAGGCGTATATGAAATTTCGTTTCGTTCCAGCAAACGAAGGTGTTCGTCGGCAGCCTGCCGCAGGGCTCCAAACCGGAGGAGCTCCGCAAGCTGTTCGAGCGATTCGGAGTAGTGACAGAATGCGACATAATGAATCGGTGCGGCTTCGTACACATGCAGTCTGAAGAACAAGCTTCTACAGCAATTCGCGCGCTCAACAACACAACATTCAACGGTGGCGTCATCTCGGTGGAGCGCGGCCGCATCAAGGAGCGCGGCCAGCGCGGTGGGCCCGGCGGAGGGCGCGGGGGCGGCATGCGGGGGGGCATGCGCGGCGGCATGGACCGGCGCGGCGGGGGCCCCATGCGCGGGGGCCCGCCACCCCGGGACTCGCCCTACTCGCGCGAGCGGCCTTCACACCCGCGCGGCCCGCCCCCGGGGGCCCCGCCGCAGATGGCCCCGCGCCCCATGCCCTACGAGCGCGCTGAGCGTCCTCCGCCAGCCGCCTACGACGACCGCTACAACGGCTACGGCGGGGAGGATCGGCGCGGCTTCGCGCTGATGGAGCGTGGATCGCGGGACCCGTTCGCGGCGGCCGCGCCCATGTACGCCGAGGAGCGCCGCTACGACGAGCTGCCCCCCATGTACGCGGACGACCGGCGCGCGCCCATGTACGCGGACGAGCGCGACATGATGGACAGGCGCGCGCCCATGCGAGCGGCGCCGCAGCCGCTGCCCTACGAGCGCGCGCTGCCCCCGCGCCCGCAGCCCATGCCCAACGGAGACATGTTCAGCAGGCGCTCGCCCATGTGAGTCCCCACTATACTTATTTTTATTGTCACAAAACTTGTTCTTTTAACTGATGGGTAGAAGCAACAGTTAAAAAAACCCCATATGCATGCTATGTATAAAGTAACCTCAATATACTATGTGCATCATTACACATATCAATTCAGTTGAGTCATGTGTTTGTAGTTTTATACATACCTTCTACATCAGCATTCTTAGTACTATTGACACTGAGTAATTGACATACAATCTTAATGTTCTTAGGAAACTATTGTTCTTGAGAATATAGCATTGGTTATCTTCGGTAAAGGTCATTCACTCCGAATATTTTAGGCACCTAATATTTTTGATAAGCTTTCAACATGTTATAATTGCTTACATGTATCTGGAGTTTTATACTTTTTAATTTTTTTTTTTGGAATTAAGTCAGTTGTGTAAACCTCTGTTTTAGGGTTTGTGAATAATATTGTAAACAAATTCTCAATATACCTCCTTATCCAATCATGTTATACATTATAAACATCACAAGCCAAGGGAAAAAAATAGCTGGTTAGCAGGTAGTTCTTTCAGTATCATCTCACTTGACCCCCTAGACAAGTGGCAAAACACTGGATGAATAGAATGAGAAATATATGGGTTTGACAGTGTTTTGCCACTTGTCTAGGGGGGCTGGTATAGTCTTAATGTCAAAAAAGTATTAGTATGGGTATATTGTTAAAAATAACTTATAATAATTATACAGTTTTATAATTATGCGATGAAGTACAGGGACAGACAATTAACACCTTATCAGTCATTGTTCTGAAATAAAGTATTTCGTTATCACTAGGATGCATTTCTATCTAAAAATAATGTGATAATAAAAATACTGATCATCAATCAACTTTTAATCACAAAGAATAAAAGATAAAGGTAACAGGTTGGGGGTTGTCAAAATATTTATTATTAAGTTTATTTAGTATTCAGTTTAAGCTGCCTGTAGGCCTCAGACATGGCTTTACACCCATTGGCCCGTTTTAGCTTCTGATAACTAATTATAATAGTACACACATGAATTCAAAAAGTAATTGGTGATTTGGTTAGAACTTGTGAACTTTGACTTGGTAGTCCAATGGTCATACCACTCGGTTATCAGTACTTTTATCCCCATATCTTACTGTTGTGTTGTTGTTACAGGCGCGGTGCGGCCGGCCCCGGCTACGACAGAGATCCCTACGCGCAACAGTACCCTCCCATGGGACGGTAAGATTCAGCTAATCTTAGTTATCTCTGTAACAGTTTGCATGGAGTATACAGACATTGTCTATCAACTGGTTTTCCTGTCTGTTCACAATCATTAATGTTAAATAAGACATTGTTAAGGCAAATAATAATCAACTTCCCTTAAAATTATAAATAGATACTCTAGATTTAAAATATATTTATTAGATCTCTTTAGTTTTAGTTCAGTTTATTATAGTGAGCCTTCAATAAACAGATCAAAGTTTTTTTATTTTAACAAACAGGAAAACTTCCTCAGTAAATATAAGAAAACATGCAAGGTAAATGCTTGTTATTAGATTATACTTGGCAATAGTTTAGACTTAGTTGTTAGTTCAGTCTGAAGATCTAGTGTAACTTGTCCAGCAGCTGTATACTTCTTGTGAACTGTTACGTACTCTGAGTCACGGCATAGCCACCATTCATGGTTCTGACTAGCGGTGCAAATATATTTTTCAATTGCGAAACTTGTTTCAAACGTTGACAAATACTTTCAATGCAGCTAAAATAGTGCTGGACTGATAAAACAAGGTGAAGACACTTTTGTTATAATATCAATGTTGATCGACGCTCGCTCTCGGATATCCGTGGCACGCCTCTTAGGTTGTAGTGAATCCTTAGTTAATATCGTTCGCGAGTAATGTGACGGTTTATATAATGTTAAATGCAAGAGTATATCGTACGTAGAGCCGTAGAGACTAGAGACGCGGGCGGTCGCGGAGCGTGTGGTCCCTGGTCAGTATTCACTATGAGCTAAGGCGGCGCGGCGCGCGGCGGTCCGCGAGGGGGCCCGGGCCGGGAGGGGGCCCGGGCCGGGAGGCGGCGCGTGACGTGTGTTGTTTGTGCGTAGCGGCGGCGGGGCGGCGCGCGGTAGAGAGCTGGGCGGCATGGGCCCGCGCCGCTACTAGCGGCCGCGCCCGCTAGGCTAGGCGGTAGGATACCACGCGACACGAACAAATACAGTACAGTACCTAGTGCCGGCCCGCGAGCCGCGCCGGCCGGTGGCCGCGGTACTCCGCGGTACTCCGCGATACGCGAGCGAGCGCGCGAGCGTGTCGGACACGTAGCTTGTAAGTCCAGTTCGAGTGAAAAATTATGTGAATCACTTTATAATGTAATAAATGAGAGATATATTGACGGAACGTTTTCATTTCACCCGCTGTTTGACGATGTGCTCCATGTAACATAAGATCGAATTAGTTTTATATAATTGATTGGATTGATTTCGCTAATAATAAGTTAAGGACTATGTTAAGGTACATTTTGTTTAAGTTGTATATTTTTTTCTTTTTTAGATTAAATTCCTTAAAAGAATATTTTTACTTTAATTACTCCTTCCGGCACTAAACTCTTCATGCATGATTACCTTAGACAACTTTGGCTTGGAACACTGCTTGTCCTTGGTTGCGGAACTTCTGTTTAAATTTGTGGTTTTATTGCAGGATGCCCATAAGACACGGTCGCACGGGCTGACCGATATGTTACAATGCTAGTTTGACTGTGTGCAGGCAGAGATCCGTGTAGGGGTGCGTTCATTGCTTCTTATAAATCTTCCTAAAACAAACTCTCTTCTAGAATAAAATAGTATTACTTTAAACTACATATTCGTAACGTTTCGTTGAGGATATATAAACCCCGTCATAAACCAGCACTTATAAATAACCGGAGTAGAACCACTCCAGTATTGCGTCCACGTAACTCGATGCGAACGCACCCCAGCTGCGCGCCTGTACGGCTAGCACACGCGATCTCGGCTCCCCGACCAGCTCAGGGCGGGTGACATGTAGGGCGACGTCCTCGGCTCTGCTAACATACATATGTAACGTTGTCGAGCGGCGACATACATACCACAAAGTGCGTGCGAGTCCTTTCAGATAGTTAGATGCGGCATGACGATGACGAGCTTACGGCGGCGATGCGTAGTCGATGCTAAAGCGACGACGTTACGCTGTATACGTTAGGCGACAACGGCAGAAGACACAGGAATGCGAACATTTACAAATCGTAAGTACGGCTGAAAGACGTTGACGGCGTGCGTTAGAGCCACTAGCTCGCAAGTCGATCTACCGAACCTATGTGCATATTATGCGTTTGATATATCCTACATCGTTGCACATCACTGCTTAATCTCGAGTATGTTTTGTTACGGACCATCTGGCTAAACACGGCCAAGGTGTGATAGCAGTCATGCCAAACATCAGCGTTTTACACGTTAAATGATCATCTCCAGCTGATGTGCGTAACGTAATCGATCAATTGTAAACTAACGTCACTACTCCACCTTTGTTTTATTTCTTGAGTCTCACACTTTTTCTGTGTTCAACAGGCTTTGGGCGCCTGGCTGATGCTCGAGGTTCTGTGACAACTAACTGGAAGCAACTCCCTTGTGTATGTGTTACTGTTCTGCTCGTCCTCTGTGGGACGCAGGAGAAAAAATGTGATTCGACAAATAAATAATATGTGAGAACTTATGTTGTTTTATTAAGAAAACTAGATGTGCCCGCGACTCCGTCCGCGTGGAAATTCGGAAACAGCAAAAGTATTTTTAAATTGTTTTCAATATATTAGCTAAGTTTGAGCGAATTCGATTTAGTAGTTTTTACGCCATGCCGTAATATTTTATTACATGTATAGCTGTTGCCCGCGACTTCGTCCGCGTGGATTTCGGATAAAAGACCAGTAGTAAATTGAACTTTTAACAGAAAAAAATACCTACCAGGCAGGCTTTTTTAAGTAGGTTAAAAATCTTTAAACCACTTATTTAACTAAGAATACTTTCCGGTATTTAAAAAAAACCGCAAAATTTGAACGGTAATTACGGAAGTTACAGAAAGTCTATTGAAAATTATATATATCAGAAGAAGAGAACTTAAATAAATCCGTTTTGTGCGTTTCTGAGTTTCTGTACATTGAAACTACTGTAAAAAAAAATGCCAAGGATAAAAGACAACCGTGACGACCTGATTGGCGCAGTGGCTTCTTCTTCTGATATATATAATTTTCTCAAAAAAATGCCCCACTGCGCCAATCAGGTCGTCACGGTTGTCTTTTATCCTTGGCATTTTTTTTGAGCGCGAGAGATTGGTTGAGGGTTCGATTCCCGCAAAAAAAGTGTGATCCGTAGATGTTTGTCCAAAAAAAACTAAACAAACTAATTATTATTATTATTTAATAATACCTACTTTAAACTTATATCTAAAAACTACGTATCTGTATTTTTAAAATCTAAAGTGCGCTTATTCCAAGGAACTTAATGCACTGATAGCCGAGTGGTATGACCGTTAGACTGTTAAGTCAGTTGTCGCAAGTTCAAATCCCGGCACACACTAATGTCTTTTCGAAGTCATGTGCTTACTATAATATTACATATAGCGGGTGCAACCAATGCTGCTTATAGAAATCTTGTCAAACTACCCTCCATGCACGCTCCGGGTTGTCGTGTGTTGAGACACTTTGAAGAAATGCCTAACGATCAAACACGTTATTGTGGCTAATTTATAAAAGATAGATATATACTATTGAAGACGTTTTTGTAGATCTTTTGGAGACCATCATCATTGTAATACATACTTTTGGTGTATGATCAACGAATGCGAGGATAAGAGCTCGAAAGCGCATTTTCATCCGACTTGCTTCAAATTTATCATTACTGCTCAGCTCCTATGTGTTTTAGCGTTATGTTATATAGCCTATAACCTACCCAGGAGTATGGACTACAATCGTACCAAGTTTGGTTAAAATCCCTTCAGTAGTTTTTGACCCACGCGTGCACATACAGACAGACAGACAGACAAAAAATTTACTGATTGCATTTTTGGCATCAGTATCGATCACCAGTCATCCTCCAATAATAATTTTGAATATATATTCACTGTACAGAATTGACCTCTCTACAGTTTTATTATAAGTATAGATTATAAGTATAGATATTCATTATAAGACTTGTCAATAATGATCCTAAGCATATTCTGAAGGAGGCTGTGTTTTGGATAGAGTTACGGCGGTCTTAAAATTCTCATCTGGTGCAAATGCAAAGCTATCAGACAAATTTTATAGAGCTAGTAGTTTCAAATTTTAGATGCCCTAAAAAAAACATCGTAAATGTAATCAAATATATTTACTGCCTCATTGGCTAAGGGCTATTTTTTGTGAAAGCTTTGCCATCACTTCTGCATTGTCAGGTAGAAGATAGTTGGAAATGAAACCAAAAAAACTATTTTTTTAAACTTTTATTTAGCATATCAAAATATATTTCACATTATGAGATTAAAATTTTACCGATGTATCTCAATATTTCACATTTTGTACTCAAGCAAAGCTCCACGTTTCGGTGGCAGCAATATTATTGATGCCCAGCGACTTACATCTTTGGGGTATGGCACTATTACTACAATAAAAGGATAAAAAGCAAAAACATTTCCTGTAGCTAAAATAAAAGTTAGATTTTAAAATTTCATACACCATTTTTATAAGAAAACTAAAACAGCTCGGCTGCAGACAAAAATAATAATTCAAATAATATATTATAATCAAAAATACTTATAATAGAGATCTGTTCTAGGCTGCAACCAGATGCCAGTGCTCCGTATTTAAGTATTAACATTCATTACTTTTTTATACTTTGCGAAGTTTGCTATATTTGATGAATGTTAGACTAATACGGTCATAGTTAACAGCCCATAAATACCAAATTACATTTCAATAGCCTCCACATAAATCATCAGACGACATTCAATTGATAATTTGGAACTGTGCAGTTTTAAAATATAACTAAAAAACAATTAAACACTGCTCACTTAAAACTAGTAATACTTGTTATAAAATATAAATAAAAATGATAATTTCATGAGATTCTTAAAATGCGATCATGCGCAGTGGACGGTAATCTTAAGTACCTATTACGAAAATTTGAAATCCTTGTGTAAGATTGTTAAAAGTGACTATTTTGTAAATAGATTAATCTTTTACTACGATGACTTCATTATGAATATTTTTCGCATAAGAATTTTGAATAGGAAAAAATATTAAATTAAAAATCTAGCAATAAATAATTCTAGACTTTGGCAGTTGCGCACTGTGACCATGTCGACTAGCATATTGTTGTCAAATCACATCTAAGTTAAGTAATACGGACTAAATACATAAGATGAGGCGCGGCTTACATAAATTCTCGCGGGACCACACAAATATTATAAAAAATGGATAATTAAGTATTTAATTTGATAAATATATCTAATAACATGTTCAAAAAGATTGTCTTTCCTTACCTCACCAAATTATTATTAATTTGGCTGTTTCTCCCAATTATTGCCCATACTCTATCTAATTCCCGAGCTTGTAAGAAGCCTTCACACAGTTAAACATACTACCACCCGCAAGTATATCCAGTAGAAATGATCGCCTAGAATGATACAATCTAAATGTGCAGGACATTTAGATTGTATATTTCGATCATTTCTATATTCATATTTAGTGTCCTAATACTAAAAAGAAACAAGAAGTGTAGCTACAAATGCCATATTCTCAGCAGTTTAACAATCACTAATTATTATATTGTCAATCTTATTTATATGATGTAAAATTACCACAGACTCATCGTGTGACGTAAAAGTACAGTCGGCTGCAAAATCATAATCTGAATTGTAATGACAAAGTTTGTAATTTATAATTCTTGGTGGAACTAGATGGCGGTGTATAGGTGAGAGCAATTCTTACTGTAGGTGCCACTGGCTAATAAGCCAAGTGGCACTGATCAGTATCCCTTTCTGCAATATCTATAAATAACTTCGACGATAAATAAGGAATAGTCACAGTCAATTATCTACATACATAAAAGGATCTTATATGTAAAATTATTGAAGTTCTTAAAATTGTGTCGTTGTGGTCAAATGCGACTGCGAGTACCAGTTATTGATTATTGACTGTCACTATTGGTCTGATTTATCAGCGAAATTTTTCAAGATTTCGATTTTAGGAAAACCCAGAGTTATCGTTTATTGTGATTGATACAATCTAACACTGACAGAAACAATTATACACTATTTAGTTGTGCAACAAATTAAAAATATTTACAAAAATCTAACTCATTCTTTCAATCCTGATTATAAATTTTTGCTGTGGACTGTACCTTCTACCCTCTTTGGCACACCTCATCGTAATATTTTACGAATACCGTCCGATTGCTAAGAACATCGCACTTTAACAGAAATCTGGTCACGAATAAACTATGCGGGTGCAGTCTAAGCTAAACAGTAATTATTGGAGATAACTGCGTTGTAATCGAAACTAGTCGAGGGTTGTACACGCACGCTACATCAGTACAACATCAGTATGGACAACAATGCGACTAACACACACAACCTAATATAACAGAAGCAAGTTTGTGAAAAATTATTGGTAGTTGTTTTTTTTCTAATTAAGAAAGGCTTTCGTTTAAGCTTATCTTCTATTAGTCAGCGTACTTAAGATAATAGCTAGCACAGGGTGAAGGTAGAATTTTTATTAAACCTTATCAATTTTAATTTTTTCATAAGTGAAGGAACTGGAAGGAAATATTAGTAATTCTTTTAATTAAAAAAGAATGAAAAACCTTCTCCCTGATTCTCGAATAAGCTTCACGTTTATAAAGCTTTATCAAGGTATAGTAATTAAGTTTAAGAGTTAAAAATTTGATCATTGAGCGTTAGAAAAGGTCTATCAATTCTAAAATAAATATTTATTTTACGTGACAAAGGAATAATCAATGTATTAGTACAATTATTAGATAAATTCCCGGTACGAGCACAACACTCAGCGCCATTTATTTATCAAAGAGCAGTAAACTACGAATGCTCACACCCGCCCTCTAGCGTCGTAAACCTTTTCTTAAATAGTTAATAGGTTTTCTAGAACAGTTTAAACAAATTAGACGCGGGTATATATAACGCGAGACATCACTGTTGAATATTAGATGCCAATATATATAACGCGAGACATTTCTAGAATGCTGTGGTAGCTACTTCTTCTGATTAAATAAGCGGTTCGCATATGAAACAGTATTAAAGTGATAAAAAAGGGCCTTTGCCCTGCGCTGGGACAGTTATAAGCTGATTTAATGCTCTTGAAGTATCTGTGGGCTTACTCTCCAATTTAAATTCAACCAAATTGCGTTGGAATTGTAAAATTGTGTACTCTTAAACTTAACGCTGGCGCGTAATTGTTTCAATATTATGTTTCCATTAGAAGAATTAACTGAGATCAAAAGGTTTTCAGTATTTTTTTCAATAAAACTGAGTCGTGTTTCCGTTAAATTAATATTTATTTTGTATTGGCCTTGTATTAGAATTGAAATTAAATTGGAGAGTAGACGATCTGCAGTGGGAGAGTTAGAAGCTGGTATAATTAAAATACACCGGTAGTTTTGTAAACCAATACTTTTTCATAGACGAACCGTAATCTGCTTAAATAGTCAAAAGAAGTTGCGTCTACAACTTTCATTACCAGCCCCCTTAGACAAGTGGCAAAACGCTTGAAGAATAGAAATCGAATAGAATGATAAATGTATAGGGATGACATAATGTTTCGACTATGTTATCGATAACATATATGTCAATTCCATACATTTATAATTCTATTCGACAAGCGTTTCGCCACTTGTCTTAGGGGGCTGTATCCGCATCTAAGATACCTACACACTAAATGTTCTAGAATAACCTTTTGGTAATCAACGCTAGAGGGCGCGACTGGAATACCGTAGTTAGAGGTATTTGATAACAGATGGCGCTGATTGTTGCACCCCTAACTTATCCGTACTAGTTGACTGCAAGTAAACCTGTTATAAACCTGTTGTAAAGCCGCTTGCCAAGCGTGGGGATTATGGCAACACCCCCCTTCTAAAAGGAGGAGGCCTTCGTTCAACAGTGGACGCCTCACGGCTGATAATGATGAAACCTGTTATTAATATTATATGAAAGATTATGTCGTGCTAATCGCATCGTTTACTACCGCCACTAACCAAAATGAACTTCGTAAAACATAGCACCTTGAGATTATTATACCTAGTGCCAGGTACACTGTAGAACGTGTATTTTGTATGATACTATAACTATTGCTAACACTAGAAGGCAGACCGTGCGATTAAATTGTACTATTTGAAGGCTATGGGGTTTTATAAGAGATACGTTCATTACATCACTATTGATTGACTGATCACTAAAATTATTTTAAAGAAAGAGATAGATGTATTGCGGTGGATAATGCTATCTCTTTCTTTTGTAAAATTTAAAGCGGTACACAGTTTTTTTGCCAAATCTTGTTAACAATTCGAATTATCATATATTTAATTGCTGGAGCAATATTTTAAGTTTATTTTCGTTCGATTATTCTAAAAGATCTGGTGATATTCGGCTGTATGTATCTCGCTTTAACATTATACATATTTCGTCTAGATTTGGTAGAATTTGTACATAATCGGACAGTGGAACTTCATTACAGCTTATATTTAAGAGATTCAAACGATGGAGGTGTAAGGACAGGAAGCCAAGCCAAGGAAATAAGGGAACACGATATTCTAGCAAGGAACGATTAGCGAGACGAGCTGACGCCTACTGCTAGATGTAGAAGATAAAACTATAGTATTACGTGTGTTTGTCACTCCTCCTAAACGGCTGGACCGATTTGTATAAAATGGTGTGTGTATATTTCAATGGGTTTTAGATGGCTTCAAAACACATTGGACGCGGTAGGTAGCGCTGCTTTTCCGGGCAGAACGTCTGCCGGGACCGCTAGTTATACTTAATTACCTCAGAATAATTAATTAGTGTGTTATTAGGACTCAATGGAGAGTACTTGTCTAGACATCAAAAGAGACCTTGACCCCTAAGTTAGTTTCGACATTCATCAGAGGTAGTCAAATAGGAAATACCGACGCCATCCAGTCTTTAAAAAAGAATGACGTGTAAAAGTGTTTCCTGTTAACCTATTTGCAAGATCAAAATCATTTATGATTTAGATATTACCCTAGGTTCGAAAAATGTTTTGTATATTTAAGTACGGCGACCATCACTATATATGGTTATACAAGTGTCTGTCAATGTGCAGTTAAAAAAATATTGAAATAAATAAGAAGTGGTCACGTGACCTTAGCATTTTTTTAACTTTGTGCTTTGGTTTTGGGCTAATTTACGGAAAAAAGTTAAAAGGTGTTCTGTCACGTGACTTTAGAATTTTTGTAAAAAATTTTGCTTTTGTAGTTATTATTTAGCTATTTATTAGGATAAATACAATAGGAAGAGAACGAATTTTATCCTATAGGAAGAGAACGAATTTTATCCTATGTTAGGAAATAAATTATACGCGTACCGATATTAATATTTCACGTGCGTTTAAATATGTTTTAGGACATCCTTCTCTAACTAAAAAAGTGAAAAGGACAAAAATACTTAGAAAAGTAAGGTATTTCCTTCCTTCTCTAACAATGAAGGACTGAAAGGGACAAACAATCTTTAGGACAGTAAGGGTATTTCCTTCCTTGTCTAACTATGAAAGAGTGAAAGGGACAAATAATCCTTAGTAAAGGTATTTCCTTACAGCATATCTTCTACATCATAGACAGGCGTTTGAAACTAGTTTATAGTACTGGATCCTCTCGCTATGACCTGGCGTACTTCAGGGCTTGGGTCAGAGGCTTCTCCTCCTTCAAAGACTCCTTGAGAACGATGTCCGAGCTCGTGAACGGAGGCTGCGGGTGGTCGCTCTCCGTGTCGGTCTCTGAACGGCTTTGAGAGTCCGCGGACCTGCAAGTAAGGTGGTGAGTGAATGAATGATACTGACAGATTGGATGATTGGTCTTTAGTTTATTTAGTACTACAGTCGGAAGTAAGATTGTGAGTGAATGAATGATACTGACGGATTGGAAGATTGGTCTTTAGTTTATTTAGTACTACAGTCGGAAGTAAGATTGTGAGTGAATGAATGATACTGACGGATTGGAAGATTGGTCTTTAGTTTATATAGTACTACAGTCGGAAGTAAGATTGTGAGTGAATGAATGATACTGACGGATTGGAAGATTGGTCTTTAGTTTATTTAGTACTACAGTCGGAAGTAAGATTGTGAATAAATGAATGATACTGACGGATTGGAAGATTGGTCATTAGTTTATTTAGTACTACAGTCGGAAGTAAGATTGTGAGTGAATGAATGATACTGTCGTATTGGAAGATTGGTCTTTAGTTTATTTAGTACTACAGTCGGAAGTAAGATTGTGAGTGAACGAATGATACTGTCGTATTGGAAGATTATTTAGTGCTTAGTTTATTTTGAGTTTTTAGTTCTACATTCGGTTAGGCATGAATTTTAAAGTACATAACCGTTCATAAACCATAAAAAGAAATAGGGTATCCTCTTTACTTATAAACTAGCGGCCCGCTCCGGCTTCGCATGGCTATAAAATATATATTATAAGTATTTCTCCACTATTTAATGGATGTTATTATACATATAAACCTTCCTCTTCAATCACTCTATCTATTTAAAAAAACCGCATCAAAATCCGTTGCGTAGTTTTAAAGATTTAAGCATACATAAGGATATAGGGACAGAGAAAGTGACTTTGTTTTATACTATGTAGTGAAGATGACAATTCTTAGTCATAGATTAAATTGTGCTTGTCCTTGTCATTTTCATGTCAATGAATTAATCTGTCAATAGAAAAAAATCCCCCTTATTCATAAAAAAATTCAATTTTAAACCAAGGATTAAACTACCTGTCACTGTCGTTTGCATATCAAAGAATAGAGATGTCAATAGACTTAATACGGGGTTTAGTTAATGCAGGTTTGATCCCCTTTTACGAATAAGGGTATAAGTATTTAAGTTAATAGACGTTTTATCATTGTTTATAAGTAAAAAGGTAGTGTTTAAGTTTTTATCCTATTTTTTTTTAGGTTGTGCAGTTCTGTCTATGGTATAAGATCATCATTTTCATATCGAAAGCTCATTACTGAGTGTTATTAGTGGTTGTGGGATATTGTGAAAGTGCGGGTAGTGTGTTATACGTGCCTTTAATGCCTATTGACACATTGGCGCATTGGCTAAGCGATTAGACTGCTGCGCTAAGGGTTGCGAGTTAGATTCCCGCACGGGACAAAAATTTGTGCGTTTCGCAGATGTTTGTCCCGATTCTGGGTGTTGTGCATGTGATATTTCATGTTTGTGAAACGCACCCACGATACAGGAGAAATTCCTAGTGTGGGGCGACGATTATTTAAAACAAACTGTCAATAGGTTATTTAAAAATGTTTCACAGAATATGAAGTTAAAGTGCGCGTGAGTACACACGTGGTTTGTTATATCCTACTTAAGGCTAGGATCAGGTTAAAAATATGCTATCAGCCCAATTCTTTTCAAATATTATAATAGCAGATTATAATATTAAAAAAGATTATGAAAAGCTACAAAAAAAATCAGTAAATATCAATACCGAAAAATCATAATCAAAACGATGTATGAGTAAACATGAAAATAATATGTTTTATGTACAGTCAGCATCATAAGTAGCTGAACATGTTAAGAAACCTGAAAGAAACAAACATCACTTCAAGTTATTGTGTTAAATTATAGGAACGCCTGAATGATCTAAGAATATTTCAGACATTTTACTAAATAACAAGTTGTGCTTTAATTAATGGTATGTTTAAAAATGTCAATTCTTCTTCTTATTGTATGGTTGATGAACAACCTGGTGTCAGAGTTTAAACCGCCTGTAGGCCTCTGACATGGCTTTACACACCGTTGAAAAATCTCTCAGGTGTGCCGGTTTCCTCACGTTGTTTTCCTTCACCGTTTTTAGCAACCGATAATTAATTTATAATACGCACATGAATTCGAAAAGACATTGGTGGGATTAGAACTTGCGGCCTTTGACTTGTCAGCCCTACGGTCATACCACTCGGCTATCAGTGCTTGTTAATAAATGTCAATGTTCAGCTACTTATGATGCTGTCTGTACCATTATCATGCATTGCCTCACAAATGCAAAACCTAACCGGATCCCAAACCTTAGCTACCTTTAACGCTGCAATTCCACTCAAGCAGCACACAAACACACCTACACTCACATAGACAATACAACTCCTTTATAATCTGTTACTTCGTTATTTTCCCCTCTTTGGTCCGTTTGCCCCTCCTCATAGTTTTGTCTATGACCCGGCTTACAGCGTCCCCGCTGTTCCCGACCGGTAAACTATATGCCATGATTGTATTATGAAAAGATGCGTACAACACTGAAAGCTGATTGGCTGGAACTGTGCCAAGCGATGGTCCCTCTTACTTATAAAAAAAAATATTTATTAAATTATACTTGTTACTGTCAAAGAATGGAGATGTCATACTTATATGGTCTTTAAGGGGGATGCGCCGTGGATGGGTTAGGAAATTCTTTTTTTTTTTAATTTGGTCATCACCGCTTACCAACATATAAATACAGGAGAAACTCCTAGTGTGGGGCGACATTTTACGAAAGAAAAAAAATCGCAACATAGCAATATCTTCAGTTATTTTTATATAGTTTTTGGGTAAAAGCATCAATATAGCTAAATCCATATTAATATTATAAATGTGTAAGTAACTCTGTCTGTCTGTTACACCTTCACGACTAAACCGCTGGACGGATTTTGATTAATTTTGGCATTCTACATGCCAAATTTCCTCAAAATACGTCTAGCGGTTTATTTATTTATTCTTTATGCACAAGAAATGTACAGAGGCGGACTTAATGCCTTAGGCATTTTCTCCCAGTCAACCTTAGGTTGGTGCAGTAACAGACACGTGGTAGGTGCAATTAGGACATGTAAAGAGAAGAATAGTAGTAATTGCATTATATACTTATACTGTATACATGACTATATTATATATATAATAAATATATTACTATATGATACATATATAATTATATACATATTATATCAATATATATTATATTTTTAAATTCATAGGATAGGTCAGAGGAGAGATTATTCTGCCAGAGTTGTGTTAAGAAGGTGTTCGCGCAACTTAGCAAGGTTTAAGACCCAAGAAAGGACATAGGCTCCTTTTGTTTTTAAATTCAGCCCTCTAAGGGTTTAAATAGGGATTAACGCGGCCGAAGCCGTCGGAAAATTCAGTCGTTGCTTTTCCAAGTAGTGTTGTTGAGCTGTGATGAGCAGAACACACAAAAAATGAATTTCTCATCTATCGACGAGGCATAATCATAAGACGTGTTTAAGTTAAATGTAGTTTTATTATTGTTTATAAGTAAGAGGGGTTGATTAAAAGTTTGATAGTCACGCTTGAATCCTAGAGGGGTATGCAGAGACCACGGATCTCTATTTGATACGAAACTGGCATACACCTTTACGATACAGGCGTGCAGTTAGAGTAGGTAAGTAGTATTAAACAGTGTCCAAGCTAACATATACAGCAATATTATGACATTTTTTATTAATTTACAATTCTCCGGTCGTTTGTTACATACCCGGATAAACAAGTACAACCGGAGAATGGTAAATATTATGTAAAGATTGTGGAATGATTTAGAGCTAATTATGAGCCGTTGTACATTTATTTGAAAGATATCTTATCATTTTGACAGCTTAGAATATCTGTCAAAAAGACAATTTATTTTTCTGGTTTGATGTTTGAAAAATCGGTTCATACTTATGTATTATACTGTATTTCCGGTTATTGACACATTACGAAGATTGAAGTGTGTGTTCGGGAGCTCATCAAGTGTACAAATAAATAACAATACATATTTATATACATCATTATTTGAAAAAGAAGAAAGCCAAAAAAGTTAAGATCAAAAAGTTGAAAAAGCATAAACACGTCTATTCAAGTGGTCTTACAAATGACTACTACTACTATCATAATAATGACGATACAAATAAATACCGGTATAAATAAATAAGAACATCATCTTTAAATACAATATAGAAAAATGAAGTTTCATAATCGCAACATTATTTGGACAGTTTTTTAATAATCTCTTATTAAAAAAATCTACCTTTTGAAAGAAACCTTTTAAAGGGTCGTTGTGAGAAAGACCCGTTCTAATTTAATCAAATTAGGACAGATTTATCACACAACGACCCTTAAAATTAGAAAAAACAAAGGGAGAATTAAACAAGGCTTAGTTTATTTCTCCATTTCTTCACGTAGTCTACAACTATTTATTTATTTATTATGTTTTAGTAAATACATATTTGATATTACCTACAGGAGGTTTAAATTATATCGTCTAATAATACACTAGATACCGAAGGGTCGCGTCATTTGTAAGACCATAAAAATATTGCATGCATGTATGATTAAATACCCCAATTTAGCTGCCGTGTTGATCCAAGTCGTCCACTCTGATCTGTGGGTCAAACATAATAATATAGAAATACATAGTTCGAAAATAACCTGTGTTTGTACAGTCAACAACAAAAGTAGATAAATATTTAAACATACTATTATTTATTAATTATGTAACAAACAATATGTTATGTATATTAAAGTCTTAAATAAACTGTTATCGTAGGTGTATCATATAATTTGAGACTTTAAATTTATGTATATTTATATCAATTCGTTATCAGTTGCTAAACATGGTAAATGAAAACATCGTGAGGAAACCGGTACACCTGAGAGATTTTTCAACGGTGTGTAAAGCCATGTCAGAGGCCTACAGGCGGTTTAAACTCTGACTCCAGTCACCAACCATATTATGTTAAGAAGAATTATTTGACATTAATTTTCCTTACATTTTAATCTACTTTTGTTGCTAACCATACATGTATGTATATTGTATAGTTTATGTATGTACACACTGACGATGCAGAAAATAAATGAATTTGTAGTGTTATTAACTTACGAATTAGATAAAAAATATTGCGTACGTGCAGGTTTTAAATAACTACTTGCGTGTGCGCAATTGTTTGTTTTGAGTATATTGATCTTAAGATTTAAATTGCATTTTAGTGTAATTGTAACTGTTATTAAATTGAATCATATTTTATGTAAAAAATTACATTTTACGTTTGTCGCTGCGCCAAAAGCAAAGTAGTAGTAAGTTCTTTGATCGTTTATAGGCTTTCTTAACCTTTTGTAACTTGCCTACTTGGGTGTCTCATGTTGTTCCAACAAGGATCTTAAAATACAAAATGTTTTTCTGCATCAAGACACAAGATAGATCTCTGTAATATGTTCATAAATATTAATATTGAAATTCTTCTGTACGTGTTTGTCACCTATCTCGTCTTCCTAAACAGCAGGACCGATTTGGATGAAACTTTGTGAGTATATTTCAATGGGTTCCTGGATGGTTTGAAAACGCAATTAGATCCAGTAGGTGGCGCTGCCTTTCCGGGCAGGACGACGTCTGCTGAGTCCGCCGTAAGGACATAAGTATCTCTCACCGGTACTTCCTGGTGTTGATGGGCGAGAGGCAGGCGAGGTGCTTGAGCAGCGTGTGTCGCGCGGCGGGCTCCACGCACAGCTTGGCGGGCGGCAGGTCCACGCAGAACATGTTGCGCGTGTCGCCCAGGAACGTCGTCTGGTAGTTCTCCATCTTCAGCTGCAGCAGCAGCACGTCTTCCAGGTCTGCCTCGCTAATGGACAATGGAACTTTATCAGATAACTAGCTTCCGCCCGTATATCACTATTTCACCTTTTTATAACAAGCTTTTATTTTACTTGTTGTATGTATGATAGTTTGTTTAGGTCAAATCTTGAAATCTAAATTAGAACCACTTCTTGACATCCGATTGAATTGAAATTTTGCATACTTATATAGATTCGGTGAGAATAAAATATTTTGGAACTTTGAGCTGGTCTGAAGATGGTGTCAGAAGGTGGTCAAAGGAACTCTATAATGAAATCATGCAATCCCTTCGTGTTTGGGCTTGTTGAATTCGCTTTCACTAGTACTTTGAGTCTAGCGAATTTGAAACTTGTGTTAATGTTATGTTCCGCTCCTTCTGGCCGTAGCGAATTAGAATTATGTTTATTGTTTGGCGAGATGTTATATAGCCTATAGGCCTCCTCGAATAATAGACTAACCAACACAAACAAATTTCCAAAATCGGATCAGTAGTACAGAAGATTAGCCCGAACATCCAAACTCACAAACTACTACTCAAATCCAAACACACTGACGCTGCCAATGCTGTCATTCGAGTTTTTAACGCGTTAATAGAATACTCGTAATCATCTGACATCAATAATTAGGTGTGTAAACAGAAATATATCCATAATATATAATACACACACAGCACAGTGATGAGGAGGAATATTTCGATGCATAATTTTTTGATGTTTTTTGGTTGTATATATTATTAGTTTTAATGTAGGTAGTATAAGAAATCGAGTGTATATATAATGTAAATTGTTCTTGTAAATAAAAAGTTAATTACTCACCCAAAAAAAAAAACAATTATATCATATTAATAATACAAATAACTAAAATTCATAACAAAAGTTTTTTTACTTGATCCAAATGTTGCGAACCCCTGAATGTGTGTTTACAAAATGTATATCTTCTCGTGACGGGCAGTAGTAGGTATACCACTCACCTAGCAGAGTAGAGGAACTGCGCGAAGTGTATGTTGGACACGCAGCCCTCCTTGTCCTCGCTGTCGGTGTACAGGTCGGTTTCCCTGTAGTACATGTAGAGGAAGTCGTTCAGCTGCTTGGCTATCACTGCGCAGCGGTCCTTGTCGCACATCTTCGCCGGAGGACCCTAAGAGCTCGGGAATGAATCGGCATCGACACAAATTGTATAAAAATGGAACTTTCTGACCCCTTTTTAAGTGAAATACTCGATTGCAAAAGACCCGGAAGGAAGAGATTTATTACCAATATATCACCCAGCCTTTGCCCAGTAGTGGGACACAAAATAGACAAATTAAAAAATATATATATCACCCACATTTTGCTATTTATAAAGCCGTTATAGATCCTAAAGTAATAGGGGGCGAGTTTATTTATTTAAAAAAATACCAACTTTATGGCTTTAACTGTTTTACCCTGAAAATAGGTCAAAAAGTTCCGGTTGATTCAATGACTTAAAAATAAAAAATAAACGTAGATGTATTATGAATAATGTTGACGAAATACCAGTACACAATAATCTAAACTGGCAACATTAAAGAATGTGTTGCCAACAGGAGAAAATAAAAAGGTTTAAAGAAGTCGTTAAATCGTTTCAGTGATTTATAGCTGTCAAGGTATAACACTGAGTTGGTAATCATAGATTCCAACAGATCAGAACAGAACCTGACGTCGCCCTTAAGACGTAAATACTAAAAGGGAACTTGAAATTCGATAGATGCGAGCAGCGACACGGTGGCTCAGTTGGTTAGAGCACCGCCACGGTTCGGCGAAGGTCGTGGGTTCAAATCCCGCTCGTTTCCATCATTTTTCAAATTTCCTTTATCAATTTAGGTTGAAAGAAATTATCGACTAATAAATCCATAAACAAGAATCAATTAATATAATTGACTAATGTAGCCAACATGGTAACAGCGAGATGTGAAAAGAGAGTGGGGAGGCCTTTGCCCAGCAGTGGGACATTTCAGGCTAATAAAAATAATGTAGCCAACATGGACCATTGTGTACAAGCGACTACTTCATGAGACTTAAATTACGGTGTCCTTGTGGAACGTGCAACATGCAAAGCTTCCAAACAGTATACATACATATTTTCAAGCCAAGGCCCTTGCCGGGGTAGGCAGGACAGGGAGAAATGCAACAGTTAGTACAGGATATATTTAATGGTTTTGCAAACAATTAGTATATGTTTCGACTTCGGCTTTGCCAATGTCTAATTGACGTTTTTAATCACACAATATTATAAAATATTCTATTGATTTCGATCAAGTTGCATCAATTTAATGGACATTTTATAGGAACCCTTATACCAAAATTTACAAACGGTAGCAACGCAATTGATTGCAATACCATATTTTATAATAATAAATAAATATTTGTTAATATGCCAATACCAACACCACACGACTTGCACAAGTAACACCCAAGTCATATACATGAATCAGTACCATACAATACTTAATTACTAGATATACAACGACGAAAGCGAGGCCAACTGCATACTAACTGTACAGTACCTAATAGGGATATAATAATGTATATTCATTAAATAAATAACAATACGTACGTACAATAATCAGTCATCTTTTTTTAAATGTAAAATTCCGATTGACAGAGAGAGAGATCAAAGAAAAATCGTAGGGTAAATATTCACCCGTTACAACAGTTTTATGAAAACATAGAAAATCTGACAATTATCTACTAAATTTCAAGTACACCAATGTACGAACAGATTAAGAGATATCAACGTGTAATATATAATGCTCCAGCCCCCTTACTATGAACTCTTAAAGCAGGACAGTTTACGTTGTGAAAGCGAGACGCCACATTACACTGCACGTAGCGGCGTCTCGCTTCCACATCGTAAACTGTCCTGCTTTAAGAGTTTATGGTAAGGGGGCTGTTCTTAATTGAAATAATATTGCAATGTTAAATCATTGGTTTAATATTAAATATACCTGTCACTATCACTAGGCATGTCAATGAACAGACTCAATAGAATTAAAATGCATTCAATTCAGTTAAACGACCCCCCCCCTCCCCCCCGTATGTGTGTGTGTGTGTGTCCCCCCCCTGCGTGCTAAAGCCATGCATGTAGGCGTCACCTTTACATTGTAAGGCATGCGCAGCGAGGCGGAGGCGCGGCGCAGGAAGCGCAGCACGAGCGCGGCGTGCTGCACGCCCAGCTCGTTGCACGGCGACGACACGCGCTTCAGCACGTGCGTCAGGAACAGCCCGAAGGCGCGCCGGCCCTCGCCCATGCTGCACCACACCACGGATAATGATACTATATATATCTAAATGAATCCCTATTTTCCTTGGTCACGGCATCACGCGTTAATGGCTGGACCAATTTCGCAAATTAATTTATGTTTATCGTAATATTATTTTCAGGAGAGTATTTATAATGGTATAAGTATCGGGAGAGTTTTTATGGTGTTGAACCCTCGTAGCGCTCCAGCCTATGTGTAACTCACGTGAGCTTCATGCCGTCCAGCAGCTGCCGCTTGACGAGCTCCTTGGCGCGGCGCGTGTCGTGGTGCTGCGGGGCGGACTCCCCCAGCCACACGGCCGGCGCCTGGCACGTGATGCTCACCGCCTCGTAGCGCTTCAGTCTAGGGTACGGACCAGACGGTAATTTGTGTCAATTATTGGTCGGTGAGTCGAAGAGTTCTGTACTTAGGCATGATTTGGACAGTTTTCAGGAACATACAGCAAGCACAAAATATATCTACGGCTTTGAAGTTAGCTGCAAGCCAAGTTTCGCGCATCACGCCCCACACACACCAAGTTTCGTCAACTGCGCATCGCCTCGCAACTAACTTCAGAGCCGTCGACTTAATTTGCGCTTACTGTACTAATATACGAACTAACTACAGTTATTCTGCTCGATTCAGCGTTTGTCTACAGAAAACACCAAGTTTGTATGGAGATGCGTATGCGTTCATACAGCATTTAGAAGTTGGATCTTCTGCTAAATAAGTGTAGTTAGTCCCATAATCTGTGCGGTAGAGCATGTATTTAATATGGGGCACTGAGAATACTGAACTTGAAATATTTGTATAAATAATTTCAATTCACAACTTGTTCATCCTATGGTGTTGTCGCAGGGGAAATGGGGGTAGAAACAAAATATATTTTCTTGTGTATGTAGTTTTAGGTATCTACGCTTGCGACCGTTCTACGGGAACTAAAAGTTTATTCAGGACGTGTGCCATAAGAATTTAAAACCCACTTCGTGATGAGTAAATTGGCTGTAAATAGCGAATCAGCGGGAAATGCTCTTACTTTTAATTGGCTAGGTTAGGACCGACAGCCGCGCGAGCTGAGCCAGCGCGGCGAGCATGCTGCGCCGGCGGCCGGGGAGCGCCAGATCCAGATCATGCTGTTGTGGTGCAACCAAAACTTTACCTTATCGAGAGCCCCATATAGATTAGTTAACAGTTGCTTAAAAACGGTAAAGGAAAATATCGTCAGGAAACCGGCACACTTGAGAGAATTTTCAACGGTGTGTAAAGCCATGCAGGCGTACAGGCGGTTTAAACTCTGACACCAGGTTGTTCATCAACCATACGATAAGAGGAAGATCCAGAGCTCCACACTTACGACAATTAATTTTTATTTAAAGATGAATTTATTTCTAGATTAATATTCCTACTTTGATAATATTCGTTCAGGCTTTGTTTCTTTCTAGAGTATAGGAGGTGCTTATGTTATCGGTAAAGAGAACGGGGTAACTAATGGTGGTAGCTTGGGGGACAAAGATGTTGCTCATATCCCGGGAGTTGTGTTCTTTAAGTCCATTTCTCAGTGCCCCGTTTCGTATCCTTGACAGTCTAACAAAACCTCGATACGGGAGAAATTTCTAGTTACAATACGCGCATGCACAGTTAACAAGGAGTAAATGAATTTTTAGATACAGTACGCGCATGCACAGTTAAGTTGATGAATTCATGTATTGATTTTGATAATTCAAATTGTATGATATTGTGATACGACACCGCACGTTTCTAACTTCAGACCGTCCAGCTTAGTTAAAGTGTTTTACCTCCTTACCATGAAGCCTTAAAGCAGGATATTAACCGTTGTGGAAGCGAGATGCCACAATAAACTGCACGTAGCGGCGTCTCGCTTCCACAGCGGAAAATGTCCTGCTTTAAGGTTTCATGGTTAAGGGGCTGTACCTACTGCAAGACGGAATGTAAATAATGTTGTGCGTTCTCACCTCTGCGGCGTGTCTGTGAGGCTGGTGGCGACGGTGGCGTGCTGGAAGTGCGGCAGCACGTGCGAGTGCACCAGCAGGTTGTAGTTGTGCTGCACCACCTGGTACGGGATGTTGTTGTTCAGCGACGTGGAGCACACCGGGATGCCCGTCACTGGATCTGAAGGGGGAGGGGGAAGGGGGGGTTGAACGTCGAATTCATCTCCTTTAAGGTTAGAATTGAAAAGCACACTGTATACAGGCTGATTTAAAGCAAGGTTAAAGGCTATTGGACAGATGTCTCTATTCAGTAGAAGATTTGTAATTATATTCTTAAGTGTATTGTAATTTAATATTCGTTTTGCATGCTATTAAGTTTCATGTTACTTTCTACATTCATACACAATGTTTATTGTTACTGAATAAATAAATAAATCGCTTTCCTGGAGAAATTCTAATCCTGTCCTTCTGCGGAATTTAAAGTCGAAAGTATAGTAGCGGCTGTACCTACCTCACTGTAGTGTGTTCAAACCCGCTATGATCGTCCCTACCTAGATACTGCGAGTACTTCTGCCAGGAGTTCTGGCTGGGGAAGATGCGCACGAAGCCTCCGCGGCGCGCGTACTGCGCGCGCACCGCCCGCACGAGGCGCAGCTCCTCGCCCGTGAGCGCGGTGAGCGCGCTGCCCGCCGCCCCGCCGCCCGCGCAGCCGCCGCCCCCCTCCGCGCTGGCCCGCTTGCCGCGCACGAACACGTTCTCCGCCGAGTGCACGCGCCGGCACTGCGGGCGCCACACACATACACTCCGAGACGAGCCGACACCATAACCATCATAGATCTCCTATCATATTATTCAAAACTTTATTCATACTAAACAAGCTAGTCAACCGGTTTTTTAAAGACTATAAATTATATCCTAACTCCTATCCCCCTGAAGGCCCATTCTGCATATTGGTAATGTTTTTTTAAATTGGTTGGTTAATTTCAAAAATTATCTCATTCATCCAAACATACAAATTTCACCTGTATATTATATTAATAAAGATAGAACCGACTTACAGCGCCAATCCTCATCTTCAGCGAATTGCTTTGCGTGGAGATGTCTGTTTTGCACATGGGGACAGCTGGTAGACCCACCAGGGTCAGAGTGTCAGCCAGCAATGCTGACTTCACTCGAGCGTCCAGGGGACTCTCGCATGCAAGGCTAGAAGGTTTTGAAGATAAAACATGGTAGGTAAAATATTGAAAATAGCTCCATCCAAAGAAAGTTCGAACAAAATATTATATGTAAAACAGACCTGGTCCTATAGCTTTTAAACATCAATTAAAAGGAGTAGCATCTTTTACTAATATTTTTAGAAAAATACACTTATCTGTAAATATAACTGTAATATGCTGTATACTGTAATTCCATACAAACAATTAATAATTTATACAATGTTACCTGGGCGACAGATTGATTTCAAGCAGCCACGGCTTCAGCATATCGTCGATCAGTATATCATAACCGAACAACTCTGGAATAAAAACATTGTGGCACATAGTCGTAACACATAATACCAGCCAACAACCAATGATGGAAATGCTTCAACACAAAATTGGTCCTACAACGATCAATTTTCGGATATAAGGACCAGTTACACTATTCGTCAAACAAAACAATGAAAATTTTAATCCGTCCACTAAGAGGAAAAAGGACCAGATTTTTATTCAAGGTTCGATAGTTGGTCCTTTTGTCCGAAAACTTTGAGCATATGGACTATGAATAAATATATTATATATACATATTTGTAGATAACTTACCGAAGCAGTTAAAGAAATTGGGTACAAACACCCTAGCTGCCGCTGTGATGGTCTGAGCGGAGGACAGGATGGACTTGACGACTAGGTCTTCGATGGCGGCCATGAGAGCGGTGGTGTTCCGACCTTGTTTGCGCAGGTGACGAAGTAAGGCTGAGAGCGTCCATTTGTGGCCAATGTTACCAGCGTTTGGGTCGTCGCATCTAAATATAGAAAAGAGTTACAGATGCTATGTTGATATACATGTATTATAATTTGAAAGAGTAATCATGGCGTTTATAGCCCATTCTTCTCGTTAGGACTAAAATCTAGAAATGGCACCGTGAATCTTGAGTATTAATAAGTGCAGTGGTCTATATAATTAAAAACCTTTGTCTTTATTAATGAAGACATCTAGTTTCGTCTACTATATTTTATGTGGTGGCCCTGCTTAATGAAAATAAAGCTGTGACTTACTACTAACTCAAGTCTTACTAAAACATATTTTATTAAGTAACGCGATCATAAATTTAATACACACCACAATCTCATCGTAAAATTCGTAGTTACAAGAGATCTTAGGTCGAGGTTATATTGACACTTTTTTGAGTGGCAAAGGTTGCTTAACCTCCAGACCTTTCACTCTATAACCGAATCGTGTTAAACGATAACCGGCAAGGTCTTGTGCATTCGTACAAGCATTTAGAAGCCATTGAAAATATATTTATAGCTCGAGATTAACCCTATAACCGTCATACTTTTACGTGTACCATATATGGTACAACAATTGTTTGACTGTTATGTTATACGGACTGTGAAAAATAAAGCTTTTACATAAGGACCATTTTAAGGACCTAACGAAAAGACATGAAACTATTTTACTGCTTTTTACAATGCTTTGAACCACAAGAAAAAATCATCATCGTGGCTGTAGTTTCTAAAGGTTTAATATGTTGTTATTGATCAAGACCCACATTAGCACACATAGAATAAGTAAGCTTTTTGACAATTATCGGGCTCACATAGAGCCTAAATCTCATCTTCTGAAAAATATACAAATAGACACAAATATTATGTACTTCGAATATTTTACTTACTTGATATAATCTGTATGATATTTATTGATGCTGTAGTTACATAAATGCATGCAGGGGTTCCATAGATTCTTGTTGGTCTTATCATACTTTACAGTGGCAAATCTGACTAGACCCTCTTCGTATAAGTATATGAGAAGGGGATCTATGGAAGTAACGCACACGTATAGACGGAGGTCGCACTTGTGACCCCCGATTAATAGCGGCTTGTCTATGTATTTGGCTACTACTACGTTTTCGCCTTTAGGTATTTGTTCTGGCTGCAAAAAAAAAAGTTTATTTATTAAGAAAATCATATATATTAGGTGTCGGTAACCCCATAATAAAAAATATATTCTGTTACCGAATACTACTTATTAACATAATATACTCGCTGCATAATACTGATAATATTTCGCTTTTTCTTATTACTGCGTAAACAGATGGCAAGTAAAATAATGTATTAGTTAATGATAAATGATTTTTATTTTGCAAATAGGTTTACAGGAAACACTTTTACACGTCATTCTTTTTAAAAAGACTAAATTGCGTCGGCATTTACTGCAGCAAATCAGCAGTAAACGACTGCTTACCGTATTAACAATATAAATGCCTCTGCCGCGACTCGAAGCCGCCGGTTTTACAATCCATGGTCCTTTGGTCCGGTAGTGGGTTGAACACAGCTCCTTATACTCAGCTGGCATGAGGAAGGTGGTAGGAATGAAGTCAAACTGCTTCAGACCACGGAAGTACTGCATTTTCTCTATGTTCTTAAATAGTTTGTCTTTGCGAGTCAGTTCGTAGGACCTGGAAGGAGGTAAGGACTGTAGGAATTGACTTATTAAACGTAGAATAGCACTAGAGGAGACTAATTAGCGCTCATGATTTAATATTACAGAAGTCGCTGCTGATCATAATATGTTAAATAAGCGCCTACACATACCTATAATATGCTAGCGATCACAGATCGATGAAGGACAAAACCTGGGCCTAAAATGTATCCAATATTTCGCCTAATCCTACAGTACAACCTACTTCAACTATACTACTCGTTTGCAAAATATATTCCTCGTAATGTTCTCTCCCCTATTTTGTATAGCGCGGTATTCGTGACACGAATATAAATCCTGTTTTGCTTCTAACTGAAAAGGGACCCAAAAGTTCACAACGCAAGTTTACCTTGGGAAATGATTGACTTTCTGGTAAATGGTCAACGACTGGAGGATATCGAAGGGGATCATGATTGCTGACCACATGATCGTCCAAGAGGTGGAATTGCACTCCGCTTCGAGCAGCCCGTGGCCTTCCAAGAGGAGCCGGAGCACGTTCGGCCTACAGTGAAGTACTGTCAATATTATTGAATTGTGAACTTTATGAGTACAGATGAACACAGTCAATAACACAAGGATAGTTTTTCATAAAAATAAACTTTTTCTAGCCTAGACTAAGCGAAGCAGTAAGTAAATAAGGCATAACTAAAGTAAGAATAATGATTACGAATGTAAAGACCAAATCCAATAATACTGACAGTAATTCGTATCTCCTAGCCCCGTTCCTCACCTGGGGAAGTGGTTGACTCGTTGGTACGGCGACATGGACCTCAGGACGTCAGGCTTGGGATGGAGCCCTGACCACAGCAGGTTGAAGTCCTTGGCCTCCAGCACAGCTTCCTGCAGCCCATGGGCTTGAAGAAGCCGATGGAGAAGCTTAGTCTCCGTGTTAACCAACTTATACGTTATTTTGAGGAGTCGGGCTGGCATGTGACTGCTTTCTAGAACCTAAAGTAAGTGACGCTAACAATTACAATATTTATTATATATAAATATAATTTTAGTATCGGTTTGAAAATTCCATCAAGTATAGGTACAATATCCTCATAATATTGGCTTAACTAAATGTCAAACTTGTAAAATATATATTTTTTTTAATCTCATCTTTCTCGTATGGGTCATTATCAAAAGAGGGTATTTAAACTTACTTTCACACTCTCGACTTCCTTGACAAGTAGGTGTTCGGAGTCATCACTATCAAGTGCCGGCGAGGCCGCTCGCTGTGACGCTGTTGTCTTACGTTTGTGTTTACCCTTGTTCTTCTTGCCTTTCTTGTCGTCTTTTCCATCTAGGAAATCAGATAAAACACTACTATACTTCTATTGCTATGGCAATAATAAAAGACTGTATCACGGTTTAGTTGATTCTAGCGACATATCCTACAATCACTACCCACGACAGAACGTAGTATTTAATACTTAAATGAACTGTACCTTTGCCAGCACCATGAGGAGGCGGTTCCTCAGGAGGTTTAATATTAGCTGTCGTGTTCTCTATATTTAGGTGTTTTTTCAGTGTGATCTTGCTCAAGTCATTGAGTACGTCCTCGATGTCACGCTTGTGTCCCAGCGCGTCATGCCCCTCATGACCCTGATCCTCCACCGGTACAGTCTCCGGGATGTTCGTCTCGCTGACGTGTCTGACTACATAGGCATGCCCACTAAACTTATTACTAGTTCCAAACGTTTCCATCACATCATGCATTATATTTTTTGGTCTCATAGAGAAAGAGTGGGGTTCTGCGACTAATCTTCGTGCCATATTCTTGGCTTTATTCAGTAGTATCGTAGTCCCTGTGTTGTTCCCTATAGTTTTCGTCTCCGATTCCATTGACGGTGTCCTGGATGCGAGGACGCATGATCTGAATACCAGAACGGCTCCTTTAGAACCGAGAGGTCCGCCCGAGATCCAGTCGGAGACGGAACCTTCGTTTTCCTTGACTGGAGCATCTTCGTCATTTTTTCTCATGCTGTCTTCGTTCTGCTTATCTTCTGTCTGAAGGCCTGATGTCGACGGATTTGAGGTGTCTGATGATGCATGTGGACTAGAAATATGAAAATACTGTTAGGAGTTTTAAAGATTTGACTGAACTATTTAATTATTTGATAGTGGTCTAATGATTTAAGGTAACAATGCGTTATGTGTACTAGTTCTTGAACAAGATGAGAAAAAAAGCGTTTGATTTTTGAGATATTCTTAATGAAATCTTTCGAAAAGTAACCGACATGAAAATCAAGTGTTTTTATGTGGTAAGTATGAAAATAATAAATGAGATTAACTAGTAAATCTCTAGTGGCAGAGTGCAGATACAGGCTTCTCATTTAGACCTATAGCCTACCAAATGGGAAATTCCAAAAATGTATTATGTTCTGGGATCAAACTCGCAACTGTAAATATTGAAACGCAAAACAGTACGACTGTAGTAACAATAAGTCATTAGGGGGTTTGCCATAGTCATTAAGTGTACTCTTGACAGCGGGGTGTCTAGTATCGGCTGTTACCATGGCAAGCTATATGTTTAGCCTTAATTACTGACTGTGTCAGTCTCCTCTAAGCTTAAGATAAAGAAAGTAAAGGAATTTTATCTAGGACCGAATACCAAGCCAATGATGCAAGCATTAAAAATGACATCATGCTAAAGCCTGGACCACACTATTGGTCTTTTTACCATGCAATAAAAACTGGTCCTTCTATCCACACAAATGCACAACCATAACAAATCATTAGGTATCAACAAAACTGGGTTATTAAGGGCGTTGCCAAATGCAAGCCATGCGAACATATGGCCACTATGGTCAATCAATGATCGATTGTGCCACCATAAATGGCGAAGGCCGGTGGCATGGGTACATGCAATTCAATCAGTTTGTTGTCAACCGTTGTTACATAGTTGTGTGGTGTGTATGACGGAATACAAACGACAATACAGGTTTAAGCAGATAGTTCCACTTAACACGTTACGTTGTTGATTGAAGGTACATATTTACTAACACCATCCATACCATCGTGCATGTTGTTCTCAAGAAAGGCAGCGTCGGGCATACATTGGATAAAAACGACAAAAGTGACGAACCGATTTCTATTAATAACGAATCCTAGGTTACTAGTACTACTTATGATTATCATAAACTTTCATTTCCCAAACCGGAAAAACCCACTTGGGAAGACTTAAATAGGTTTTTAAATTAAATTAGTATGTATGTTTTTATCGAAGAATTTTTTAAGCCATTTGCCTCCTTGTTTATCTTTAAAGATGATTATTTTTTTAAGTACCTAATAGAATCAGCCTTATTTTATTTATATTGTAGAGTACCCCATTTTAAGGGTCATCATCATCAGCCGGAAGACGTCCACTGCTGGACAAAGGCCCTTAGAACGCCACAATGAAGGACAACTTGCCATTTGCACCCACCGGGGTCATCAACGAAGCTAAAATTATGAAAGACCAGAAAAACTATCTTCTCTTAATTTTTAATGTCTGAGTTCATCGATATAGGCTGTAAAGTGTATATAGTCAGTCATTTAGTTTTATATATCGTCATTCATGGATAGACATACAATTATACATTGTAGGTACAATTATTTTACGCCTTTGTCATCAAGTTCCAATGTCATACAAAGTAATACCATTGATTTACGTTGGTATACAGGTGTTATCGGTAACATGGTTCCCAGTATAGAGGTCGAACATTACCAAGAAATTATGAAAAATAACTGGCCAAGGCTTTATAAAGACTGGCTTATCGATTATCGGTGTACTGTATAAAATAATAAACATAAATAACTGTCACGCACGGTATTAGATGTGATAGCAATCTTGCTGAACACTTTATAAGAGGAATAAATAGGCTGGCAGCTAGGCTATTGATTCCTTGCTAGGGCCTAGGCCTTATTCAACGAGGTCTTGGTAAATGTATAGATTAATATAAGTCGTAATATTATATTAATGTTTTCACCATTATATTCTATTCGTTAAGCGTTTTGTCACTTGACTAGGGGGGCAGACAGGTGATTGCTTACAGATCTTATCTGCCCCCTTAGGCCCTTACCATGAACTCTTAAAGCAGGACAGCTTACCATTTGGAAGCGAGACGATGCATTACACAGCACGTATCTGCGTCACGCTTCCATATGGTAAACTGTCCTGCTTTAAGAGTTCATGGTATGGGGGCTGTTTAGTCAAAGTATTTTTCCAGCAGTGTCAAGCAACACATAATAATTCTAAGCTGTAAAAAAAAAAATATGATATATGCAATCAAATTATGCAAAATAACAATTAGTACAGACAACCGTAAAGGTAACGTAACCACGTAAAAAGTAGTTTCAAATCTGATAAAATAACGGACATCTGTCGACAGACTCTTTCGGCAACCGTAAGTAATAACGGACCGTGAAATTAATGGGTCTGAAAAACGTGTACGTACCGTTATCACGTGACACGTATGGGATGTTACTATCAGCTAATGTCTTACTAACCCGTCACATATGGACGTAACATTTACTGCTGAGAATTACACTTAAAATGTATACTAATGATGCCAGCACTCAGCGAGTTAATTGGATTGGCCGTAAGAAGATCAAAAAGGCAAATACAAACAAGCGTCCGTAAGATATGCGCCGTAAAACTTAAGAATTATTACGGGCATGCAGCTAAAGTTAGGAGTGACAGGACGCTTGAACAAAACCTCGATAGTGTTACTGGTTAATCTGGTCGCAATATTAATTAACGGAATTAATCATCTTTATATTAATACTTGACTCAAAAACTTCGGATCCCTATTACATCACATCACACGTGTTTGTATGTTTGTTACTTCTTTACGCTCTAACGGTTGGACCAATTTTAAAACTTGGAATGGCAGTAGCTGACACCCTGAATATGCCACTTTTTTACCTGAAAAAATGTAGCGGGGCGCGGCTAGTTTAAGGATATTGCGCAGATGGAGGAGTGTGGGATTTAGCATAGAAGTTAACATGTAAAAGGAGTGCGGAAAGCTTAACTTACTATCATAATTACGATCAAATTCTGGCCTTGCATAAAGTCAGGAATAATCCTAAAAACTAGCCTGTGAGTGAGGGTAGCAACTACTTTATTGGCAAGAGCCTACTAACTTATGAGTTTATGACGTCACAGATTCGTCCGAATACAACTCCTTATCAACTGTAATGTAAGTTACAGTTTACCATGACCGTATCAAATCATAATCAATGGGGAGATTGACATAAGCAAGTTTCTTACAGATTGGTTCAACGAATTAGTGTGATACGGAAGAAAAATCCGGACATACATACCTACTGCTAGCCATTTAGAAATATCCTTTTTTTTATATCTACTTATACAAATACGTATTATTAATTAAGTACAAAAATATTATTGCCAAGTTAGTGACAATAGGCTAGTCCCTATAGAGGTGCAGTTTATTGAAATAAAAAAAAGATCCCGATGAATTGAGAACCTTCTCCTTTTTTTGAAGTCGGTTAAAAACTAAATTATACATAGATCCTTCTTTTATACACATAAATTATTATGATAGACGACTAAGAAAAGCTGTGGAATACATTACAGCATAATCTAATCGCCACGAGCCGTATTATCACGTCACTGTTTGTACGTGAGACGTGCTTACGATCCATTATTTGTTTTACGATTTATTTAGCGATGACCTAGACACAGTCTTAAGACGATGACAATATATTTTTGCTTAGATAATTAATATTGGTTGGTGCATCTATCTAGCTTTGAACTGCGACTTCTGTGTCTGTCAAAATCTAGGGCAATTTGAAATGAAAAATGGTCCATAAACTATGTCTGAGTACAATTAGTTTTGCTGCTGTTTTCCTGCAATGTGAAAGAAGGACCAAATAACGATATTTCGCATTTAGTTTAATACTTCTTCAACATCAAAATAAAAATAATTGATCATAATTATTTAAAACAAGCGTTAATAATTTATTTGAGTTCGGAATAATAGTGTTTTTTTGTTCATCTATTAATTTATTTTATTCAGTTTTTATAATGTAAGCGTAGTCGGTAGAATTAATATTAAAATAATTAGCAGCTATCATAAAAAGATCATGATTATTTATGGCGAATGTGTCGCCAAAATACGACCAATGAACTGCCGACAATAAAGAAACTAATCATAAATTCTAATCAGCAGTTAGTGTCCCAATATGTAGTGTGAGAGGAAATAAAACCTAAATAAAATGTTTACAGTTTATTGAACTGCCTCTTTACCATGAACTCTTAGAGCAGCCCCCGTACCATGAAGTCTTAAAGCAGGGCATTTTAAGATGTGGAAGCGAGACACCGCTACATGCAGTGTAATGGCGTCTCGCTTCCACAATGTAAACTGTCCTGCTTTAAAAGTTCATGGTAAGTGGGCTGAAGTCAATACTGCTTGGGTTGCCGGCGCATAAATTTCATTTAACTGTACAAAATTTAAAATATAGTATTTGATTAAATTATTGGCAACACCCAGTAGTTGGGTGTTTGCGGTATTTATACATTCCGCTTAGAGTTTATTGTTTACTACAACTTATTGTATTTAATTTATTGTATAGATTGTGTACAGTTATGGACATTTATTCATAGGTATTCTACGTAGCCCTCCTTTGTATGTAAATTAACACGTGTAAAAAGCTAATTAATATAAATAAACACTATTCCAGTTTAAGTCTAAAAAATACGTTGTTATTACTCTAGCAGTATATTCTTGTTGTAACACTGAGCTAGAAAACTACGCAGTAGATATAACCTACTATATGATATGTCAAAAGTATAGATACGTCATATGCTAACAAAATGAACGAAAAAGTGTTCCGAACTCTCAGTCTGAACTGCACTGCTTTTGTTAAACCGAACAACTATTGTACTACACAAGACTACAGTTGTCCCCTTTTGGGGTCTTCAAAATCAGCGTGCTATTAACATATCTGTACTTTTTTTTAAATATCTTTGGGTACCTCTGTTCCTACAGTTTTATAGTCCGATGGAAAGGAAAACCGGCCAGATACAGATCAGAGGAGCGATGCTATGTCACGTTTTGAAGTTATTATTTACACTTTATCACGTTTGACACGAAATCATACCCCGCAACAAAATGTTTGAAATAAACGAGTATTTGCTTTGTATACCACCACAATTTACTTAATTAATAAATTCGTATGCACGACATTCGGTCTCATTTCGACGCCGCCATATCTGGTAACATTTATGGCTAAGTTTCCGTGGTGTGGAGTGTTGCCAGACGAATAAATTCGGACTTCGGCACGCGAGTCGCAAGTTCATGTTAGATGCTTAACTGTCCAACTTTATGAATACAATTTACTTCAAAATCTGATTGTGGGATGGTACAACATGTTACCGAAATTTGGAATACCTTGGTATAGGGCATATATTACAACATAATTACATAAAATAGCAACACGCCACATCACATATAGTATACCCATATTTCGTTACTTATGTTATAGGTTCCAATCTAATAGCCTACCTACCCTAACCCTATTGCCATCAACCGGGCATAAATCCTGACTCTGTTTGCTACTGAGAATTATCGAATGGAAAAACTCCGTAACACTTTGCCCGACCCGGGATTTGAACTCAGGACCTCCTGCTCAGCAGTCGCGCTTAGCAACCACTAGACCAACGAGCAGTCATATATTATAACTTAGGCATATTATGATGATAGTGTAGTCTGCCATTAAAGACGAGACAATCCTGCCTCAGGGAAAGAAAAGGTTAAAGCATAGATACTGATCTGACTTTATCCTAAAAATATATACGCAGACTAAACTGCCTTGATCCAAGAAACTATTTGGAGCGAAGAAATTGTTAGCGTTTGCTCCGGAAACTTGGTCCCTAGGGTGTAGTAGGATAAGTGGTGCGTACAAAATGGCGGAGACCCTTAGAATCTACGAGTCTATTCTCAAGCTTATCTGCTATTACTGGACCTTTTCTTTAAAGATGTTTAAGCCAAAAACCTTGGGACTTTGGATTCTTGCGTTCTTACATTATCACTAAAGATACTGCACTCTAATTGTACAGTTTCGTGTTATTAGTCCGTTCTTTAATATTTATTTGATAATGCCCTTATCTTCTAAGCTTCCTATTAAGCACAGATATTGTAATGTACGTTAAAATATGGGGTGCATATGCTTACCTATATAATTTCGAATTTGATCAACAGCATTTTAAGTCCTTAGCATTCATTAGTTCGTATAAAACTTACTAAATTTTTAACTGGTTTTCTTAAAAGTGAAAACCAAATGATTAAATTTTAAAATAACAGTCTTGATGTAAAAGAGAAATTGTCGTGTCAATCGACTGTAGGCGTTTATAATTGTGTAATACGCAAGGTTACACATTCCTTACTTATTTATGCTAATAAAGCAATGTTATTTTAAAGTTATTAACATAATGCAGTAACTCCCACGTAAGTTATAAAGTTAAAACAAGAATATGTTATATATTGACTTATCAACAACATAAGAAATGTTGAAGATAGTGAAGATTTTGAACTAAATTGTTAACGAACTTTACGTTGACCGACCTAGGATTTGACAATCTCATTGCATCTATTTCATCATCATCAGACGGAAGACGTCTTCTATTGAACAAAGGCCTCCCTTTGATGGGGGGAGAGGGGGGGTTGCCATGATCCCCACGCTTGGCAAGCGGCTAGGGGCTCGCAGTATTGGCGGTGAAGTTACAGAAGACGCTGCAACCCATCTTTTGGATATTCCCTTAGTCGCCTCCTAGGACATCCTCGGCCAGAGGAAGAAATGAGAAGGTGCTATTCTGGCCCGGCACTCCACGGGACACTGCATCTACCTTTACCTTAGCTTCCTCTAATTATAAATAATAATATAGGTACAAAATATTTTATAATTCTTAAAAAATAATTATTCAAATACATTAATTATCTAATTTTTAACCGGTAATAGTTTTGATTGTTAGAGGTTTCAATCATAAATCAACCAACCAAACATTTTACCTTCATTTTTGTATCCATACAAAAAGCAGGGGTGACAAAGCAACAAAAAAGTCGGTAATCACCCGAAAAATTATAGCTAATCAATAAAAAAATCACCGGTCTGCCGTAACGGGAGGCCTATGACCCGTGATTGTTTTGCCAAACGAGAGTTGCCATGGCAACGGGTACTCTCGCGTATCGATCGCCGGTTTTATGGCCACATGTCGGGGGAGACACCCTTGCTTTAGGGCCAGGATACACTGGGTGGAGAGGCGTGTGTAAAAGATTTCTTGGGAAATTGAATTAATTGGGGTAACCAATTTTATTGCTCAGTGGCGATGGCACGAGCGATTTTATTGTAATTTATACGGTTCATGTTGAATCATACTGCTTAAAATTATTATTCAATGTGCTTTGATAATACGCAGGGAAAAAAATGGAAATCGCGGCATGCATCTTTTTACATATCTATTTTAAAGAGTCCATAATTCATGCTCTTAACTCTTCGACCTTCCAATCAGCTCCAAACTAAACTAACTCTATGTCAAAAAACTACAAATCATTCTACAAGCGTTAATGCATAGACTGTCTTTTCTCATTCTACAAATAACTTAACATGGAATTCTTCAGTCTAATACAATTGTCCCAATACAGTACCTATTATCCTGACGTACCCAACAGCTGACTAAGCTCGCTCCGCTCCACAATGAATCACTAGCCTTATATATCGTGCCAAATTCGGATGCAAGCTACGATACGGTGCATGTTAGAGCGAACATGCATGCTTTCTGAAGCTATTTACGTTATAGTTCGCATAAATTAACCGGGTCATACGTGTAGGTGTAGTGTAGGTAATACATCATGTTATTATAGGATCAACGTATAGAAGCGTGTTAAGTTTAGAATCAGCTGCCATAGATTTTCTAAAAGTGAAGACGTGTCTAAATATATTACGAACCGCCGCCCTTAGAGACGTTAATGATTGCTTAATTACGTACCTAAGTACTAAGTAAGGACAAAAATGTCCTTGAGTTTGGCGGGAAGTCTAAAAAGTGACGGAAGTGCATAAAGTTACCAAGGGGTCGCCAAAGACCGTGGACTTCCTTTTGCCACGATCCCGACTTTCCCCTTTCGCCTCATTCATTCTCGTCACGTATTTCATACTTTACGCTCTACGTTTTCAGGTACTACGAATACTTCTCCAGAACAGTGAATAAAATAAAGAAAATAAGATATTTGTAGCTTGTTACTGTGACAATGTGTTTATGAACTACATAATTGAATATTCGACGTCTTTTAGTCTGTACTCATTAGCTAATGGTATGTAAATCGTTGCTTAGTTAAAAAACCGGCCACGTGCGCTTCGGACTCGCGCACGAAGGGTTCCGTACCATTATCTATAAAAATGGCATAAAAAATCGCCTTTGTTGTATGGGCCCTTAAATATTTATTTTATTTTGTTTTTAGTATTTGTTTTAAAGCGGCAACAGAAATACATTATTTGTGAAAATTTCAATGTCTAGCTATCGCGGTTCTTGAGATACAGCTTGGTGACAGACAGACGGAAGGTCAGACGGACGGACAGACAGCGTAGTCTTAGTAATAGGGTTCCGTTTTTACCTTTGAGTACGAAACCAAAAAAAACGCTTAAATCATGCCTAAAGATTTATTTTGTTTCATTTCCTTTAATAAAAAAAAATCTGATCGATAGATATATATTAACTTGAACAGGGTACTGGAAAGGGGTAAGTAGGTAGAGTTTACAAACATGACTCACAAGGCACACCCTACCAAATAAACGTCAAAATTAGCCAACACTTCCAAACTTTCTTTATTGGCAGCAGGAAATTACCCTTAGATATATAACAAGCAAATTCTGTCTGTGCGTTAGTGTATTTATAACTAAAGCACCATCGTTATATCTCAAAAACTGTTTTTTTAACCGTCTTCAAAAAAAGGAGGAGGTTCTCCATTCGTCGGAATCTTTTTTATGTGATAGTTTTATTTTGACGATATGTTTTCTGGTAAGTACCAAAATCTTAAGACTTCTTCACGTTCTTTCATTAAAGAAGCTTATCAAAACTAACAGGCTTCTCCTTGTTAACAAAAGCCAAGCGTTTAACCACTGAGTTACTATTAAAGCTTTCTATATTCGGTTGCGGTCACATTAGAAGTCGACTTTGAAACGTGAGCATGAATTTTGCGGCCGGTAAGGTGTAAAATTGAATCATGATTCTAAAGTTTTGCCGATTAGTCAACGGCTGCCAACGAAACCACAGTCAGATAATATGCTTGGTTTAGGAATGAAAGTGTGTAAGTAATTATTAGTGGTTTTTGGTTTCTGGTTTTTGATCTAACCATCTGTTTGTCAAAGCTTTTGGTAGGTAGTATTTTAAGCTCTTAGGTAAACTACAGATAATGATTTTTGATTTTTATTTTATGTGTTAACTTTCTCTTGTGATCGTAACAGTGGGTAGGAACGAAGTTCTTCCTTATTTTTTACCATAAAACTAATAAGAAACAAGACAACATAAGTACTTTCAACCGACGAGCAAGTATGAAGAGTTTGTTAAGGTAATCAATGAAATAATAACGACAATATCCCAAGTGCGAATCCTTGATCCCTACCTACCCTACGGAAACAGATTGTGAAGGCAACTATGTACGTATGAATGAAGCAAATGGGACCGGTCGTAAAAGCTGAGCCTATGACAATATGGTTCGTATTGAGTTTTCCGTCTCCGGTCCTCAGCTCCGCTCGTAAACTTTTATATTAATATTGAACGCGAAAGTGTAGTGAGATGGATTAGGTTTTTCGCGCATTTTACTTGGTTATTCATGAAATTCCAGATGTTCAAACTAAAGTTCTGTCAGTAATAAATTATTAAGTCGGTAGGTATGTCTGTATTTGTATTATCATCACGATAAATCTCTTCTTTAAATGACAAAATTTGGTGAAGGCAAAACTCAAAGAAAGGTTTTATAAGAACCGGAAGCTATAACGTTTTGCAATAAAGTAAGACGTATAAACAATGTCGGTAATAATTTAAATGCAAATCATTTAATACATAATAACGCTCTAGGAATTTCATGCTGAATTATTAAACATGGCTTTCTCATTCACCATTTGAATCTAAATAGGAAATAGAGCAGTCTACATTGGAACACTACAGCGGTGAAAACATCTTATTTCTTAACAGGAAAGTAGCTAGACCTCTGTGCGAAAATTCTGACCTAATTGGACCTCTTCCCCTAAGATCTTTCGCGAGGTTACTCTTAGAGCAGCTAAACACGTGCACACACTGAGATCTAACTTGGATTTATTTTGACATACATCTGTGACAAAGTCAACACAATTGAATAATAGATTAACTAATCACAATTAGACAATAGTGTCGTTTGGTGTTTAAAGCCCTCAATCGTTACATACAAGACAACACAGCCAAAAAATCACTCCGAAACCAAACTAAAAAACTACAACACCGATAAAAACTATGTAAATATAAATACTCACACAAAAACCATGGTTTTACACGATCGCGTTGACTCAGTGTCCTAAATATATACACGTAAATAAACAATGATCGCGCAGCACAATGCGTTACGTCCGTTACGGGTGAACAACGCACGTACACTGAGCAACGTTAGGCGCACCGAGTAATACACGCAACACCGCGAAGTCGTCGTGAAGATACTCTTATTGTCTTGTTGGTGTACGGGTTACTAAGGTTTTGGGTGAGTACTGAGAAAAAAGGGCCGCATCGCTGTATAGTTTTTTTGCCCTTTAAGATTACTTGCAGTGTCATCAGTGTGATAAGCACTTTGTATTCTGGGATTAAAGTACTTTGGAATCAATCCGTTTTACCATTTCTGACAAACGTCATTAAATGTTGATATTTATTTGTCAATCATTTTGTATTTGTATCAATGGAAGATTCTTGGAGTTATAGATTTAGATAGTTCTAAATCTGTCATATTCTTTTAGAGCTATTATAAATAAATATATCTACATAATATATATCGTTTATAATTCGTAAAGAAATTGCAATGGAGATTAGTGGTGCGTAGCTACGACACTTAATCTTAAGTTCCTACCCTATAAGTAAGGAACCTAATTAAAATAGAAAAAGAGATCTCATTATTGAAATTAGGAAAAAATATAATTTAGCATTAATGAAAAACATTCCTGATCGGGAACATTTTTGTGATTTTAACAACACTATAAGTAACCTAACCCAAAGAAAATTACCCTGAAGTAGTTCAACTTGCAAGCATTAGTAGGTACTGAGAAATGTTTACCAGACAGCAGAGTCGTTTCAGAGACTATCTCCGACACTTAATGAGACGAGACAGGAAACATTGTACAGTGTGTAGCGACAACTATAGCCCTATAGGTAACTATAAAACAATTCGCCGGATTCAAAGTTGCTTGGGCTCCAGCCAAAATAACACCAAGTTAAACCTTGAACTTGTTACAATTAAAAGTTTGTTTTTAATTCTCTTATTGATCAGGGAAATGCCAGGATCGTTGCAAATGAAAATCCGTGGTCTCTGCCTACCCCTGGGACCTCTGGGGAACAGGCGTGACTTTATGTATTATGTATGTGTTAATCAGAGAAGTATAGACTGGACATATCGACTGAGTATCTTCATTCACAGATAATTTCAATTCTTGCTATGGTGACGAATCGTCCTATTTATAATCGTCTGCTTTTCAGCAGTTTCTGTAGTCGAGGCAAATACAGGTAGATAAGTATGTTCAGTGCCATATAGTGCACTTTCTAGGTGTCTTGACGCACCAAAAGTTTGGAGTTTTCCCTGAAAAATATGCTTAAAGGTTTATCCCAGAAGTTGCTAGCTACCAGCAAAATGTAAGTTTACTAGTCCACCCCTTTCCTTTAGAAAAAATCAGGCGTTTTTATTTTGAATGGTTTCCTGTTTGTTTGTTATCATTATAATAACAGCTTGTAACTGTCCCACTGCAGGACAAAGGCCTCTTCTCTTATAAAAATGTATTAAGCATAGTTTACCACGGTAGCTCACTGCGTTTGCCGATGTCAGATTAAATAAATCCAGGTTTCCTCACGACGTTTTTCGTCACCGTTAGTCAGTGTTGTCTTAGAATATCTAAAAAAGTATTTACGACATTCATACCATTGATATTCATATATTATTATCATTAATACCAGATAATATGAATTTCTATACATAACATTGTTACTCTTTCAGGTTTTAAAGATTGCGGGCAGGCAGGAAACATTTTAATGTGCAGAAAATACGGTCACAGGTTTCATCATAAAAACGTACATTCTGAATACATGGCAACTCCTTAATTTAAAAACAGGATATCGTGTACAACCCCCATTAATGTTGCTACATCCCGAATGACAAAATCCGGTATTACGGGAACCATTACTTAAATAAGGTCACAAAGTATGTCAATCTTTGCATTGAAATTAATCAGAGTTATTGACTGGAGATTGATGAATATGAATGAAAGGATACGTAGAATTGTGCCTAGCTAAAAACACAGTGTATCTTCCACCTTATATTTTAGAAGAGATGTGTATAGCCTCATCCTTATAATTAACGGTGGGGCAATGATATGTAAAAAAGTATAGATACGTCAAATGCTAACAAAATGACCGAGAAAAGTGTCCTGAACTCTGAGTCTGGATTGCACTAGTCTTATGTCAAATTGGACAACAATTGTACCACCCAAGACTACAATTGTCCCCTTTTCGAGTCCTCAAAATGAGTGCGCTAGTAATATATCTGTACTTTTTTTAAATATCATTACGGTAGAGTGGAATTGCTGAGTTTGTTCCAGTTGATCCGTGGATATTTGCAAATGAATTATGTGATATTCCACTTCTATCATCAATCAACTGACAAATATTTCTATGATCTGTAGATATGTATGTGGTCCTTTCAGGCGTTTCGGCATGTGTGGCGCAAGTCCATAATCACATGTCTTGCAACGGGGGAAATTCTGGGCATTATTAGGTATCAAAAAAATATCGTGACCACGTTAACATTAGCTAACCTACTTAAACTGAAGCGGCTCTTTAAGTTTAAAAAAACAACACAAACCGTCACGCAAGACAAGTTACCAATTGCATTTTTTTTATGGTTGGGGGCTCACATAAATGCTTCTATTTTGCCAAAAACCTTCCCTGTCATATATTCCTAAGAAACTGCCCCTAAAGGTAAGAATATGAGAATATAAATTCAGATAATCGAAACTTTATTTCCCGCCGCCGCGTATTAATGGTCTCAGGGTGATATAACGGCTACAATTTGACAATATTTATCTAATTTATTCAACCGTTATTGGCGTCAAGAGTAGGGTAGAGTACCTTTGCCGTGCCTACCCCAAGTGTATTCTATTCATTAAATGATGGTGCACAAGTCTATCAGTGCCTGGCACTGGCTTCGCGGACGTACTCACAATTTGGGGGGTTATAAGGCCACAACCACGTTAGGGCGGTAGCGGCAATGACGCCAAAAGCCTTTCTGTTAGGTATTTTTTTTAAGTCGTCGCCCACACGAGTAATTTCTCCTGTATCGTGGGTGCGTATCACAAACATGACATATCACATACACAAACACCCAGACTCGGGACAAACATCTGTGGATCGTACAAATGTTTGTCCCGTTCGGGAATCGAGCCCGCAACCCTTAGCGCAGCAGTCCAATCGCTTAGCCACTGCGCCAATCGTCAATCAGGTTTGTGAATGGTGTGAGAAATTCTCACAATAGTTGTGGCCATTATTAAGATATTGTTTTGATTAGTGTATCCTATTGAATGCGTTTACTACTGTTTAGATTGTGTTACATATCACAGCTTATGGCTACTCTAATAAAGATACATTATTATGTCATCTGTTGGCATTTCTTCGCAATCACATTGCTTAGATAGACCTAAGGATGGCTTGATAATTAATATACACGAATTAAATATTGCCACCAGTCGATGTGGTGTGGTTGACTGGATCCCTACAGTTCGGCGTGACCTGATTGTTTCGACAATAATCAGCTCATTGTATTTTCGTACCCGATAGCAAAGAAGAATTCCGAAATTATATAGCCGAAAATCCCGCCATTTTTTTCATGTTTTAATCTACAGAAATACAGGTTTTATGTAGATTTGAAGATAGTTTTTTACCTCAAAATCTGATGCACTTACCTGTTATGTTTCAAATGTGTAGGTACCCATAGTGTACCCACATTTCGCACGTTATGTTATAGGTCCCAATGTAATAAGGGGCGAGCCTACTGCCATCAGCCTGTTACTGAGAATTACCTAATGGAAAAACCCTATTACACTTTGCCCGACCTGGCTTTCGAACCCAGGACTTCATGCTCAGCAGTCGCGCTTACCGACCACTAGACCAACGAGGCAGTCTGTTTTTAAGAGAGAGTTAGGATTATGACGCATGACCAGACATTTGACGAAACCTACAAGCCCGTAAATAAATGCTATACCATCTAACATTAGGTACATATGCCGTGCTTTGGAAGGCAAGTTAAGCCGTTGGTCCTGCCTGATCCCTCTCCGGTCGTGTCGGTCTAATAATAATGTCCTCCTGACCGAATTTCGGTCACGGCGGCCGATCTCTTCTGAGACTAGCCAGCTATGCAGGAGATATTATAGTGCACAAGTATGTATGCGCGCAAACACAAGTGCACTCCCTATTCCCTTACTCTCATAGTCTGATGGGACGCAGGCGCAGGACCACCGGCTTAACGTGCCTTCCGAAGCACGGAGGGGTCTCACCGAATTAAAACAGTCACCCATCACAAGACTGGCCGCGGCGAGCACGGCTTAACCTCGCAAATCAACTGATCTGCGCGGTAGCCACGTAGCTACGACCCCCTCGTGTCGGTTTACCATCCTATCGGACTATGAGAGTGAGGGAATAAGGAGTGCACCTGTGTTTGCGCGCATACTTGTGCACTATAATATCTGAGTCCTGCATAGTAGACTAGTCTTAACTGAGGAAGGCTACCGTGACCGATATTAAGTCAGGAGAATATTATTACAAACATATACATAGACTTAGGTACCTATGTATGTTATTAGCAATAAGGCCGTTACTGTAGGTTACAGGTTCGTTCGTTCGGTTCGTTACACAGCCGCATAAAGACAAATGCGGCCGCGACCTAAAAAGAACATTACCGAATAAAAAATATACGTACTGTTGAGGAGAATAAATCGTATATTGAGTACCATTTTGTTTTATGTCTTTATTGCGTTTATTGGTAGTTAGAAGTTAGGGGCGAAACTACGTACTTCTTTATGGCTTAAGGATACGGATTTTTTCTTTTGCTATTGAATTTGTTTGATGGTTTGTGACCAGTGCTGATTCAGAACCTGGAGCATCGTATAGACGGTAAACGTGTTATATATTTTTAATTAGGTACTATACATAAATAGGTGATGGTACGCAGATTTTTGTCTATTGTTTTGTAATTAAAATGAATGTCTTATTGATGACGAGACCCGTAAGAGAGGCGTATAACATACCTGATACCTACATAACTTACAAACTACCAATGCTTTAAAAATGTTGGTGTACCAAAGGGCACCCTCTGAGTCCTCTGACTACCCTCTCATGATATAAAAGTATGATGATATGATATTGCCTTATTTAGCAGAATTTAATAAGATAAGGTAATATTTTGTGAAAGTTAAGTTAGTCATATTTAAAAAGGTGGTAAGCAAAATTGTTATAAAATGTAAATGCTTAGAATTTGTTGTGATGTGTGCTGTTTCGGTGTAGCAAAATATAAAATAATTAAAATAAATTACTAAGTTATATTTAAACATAAATAAGCATTGCTGCAGTAAATAATGATATTAAATAAGTGATATTATAAATATTGTCACTATATTGATGTCTATATTTTGTACATTGTGTGTATGAGATGTTTTTTTAAGATCCATAAAATATAATACCAACACCACAACATTTTATAAAAAGAATACAGATTAATAAATATACTATTTGAAAACTATTCAAAACTTTTTGAAAGTTTTTATTGTAATACTTTAGTTACTTAAATATTTATTGGATCTTTTTTATGAAAATATAGAGAAATAAATAAAATTAAATATATATAAGAATAAAAGGAACCTGGTGTGTGGACGGTGGTGGTTGCATACTGAGTGTACTTTAGGTATATCATCTGGGGCCGGTTTAATAGGAGGCTCGCACTCATCTTCTGGATCCATGGTGCTTATGTAGTAAAAATAATTATTCATTAGATAATTTAATTAATTTGATGTTACTTTATATAGGAATAATAGCTAATTTTACGTTATCAGCAGTTGAGAATTAAATATTGGTGGTTTAGTATAATTTTAAAATTTATTACTGGTATTTCTAGTAAGATTTTATTAATTGTTATGAATGTTTAGGGCCTCTACGATTTATTGCAGAGATCTGAGACCATTTCTTGAGCATCAGTTTAAATTCAGAATACATTCCTCAAAGAATATTCAAAAAAATTGGAGGGCATTTTAAGAAACGATTTTTACAAAGAATTTGATAAGTAAATTAATTACTCTTATATACCAACTTATTCACAAAGTTTACTGTAAAAGTTTTTACCCTGTCGTTTATTGTAATCTTGTAAATAAAATACGGAAAAAGACTATAAATACAGGGAACTTTTAACTGCAGGTATAGCCAATATAAAGAATGCACAGGAGATACCACAAGCTGATAATTAAGCTCTAAGCATACACACCGCAAACCGGAAATACATTCACAAATCGATAACGTTATGCGGCATTATCCACAAATGTTTATACTTTAGCCAACGTCAAATCACAATTTTCAAAACATAGGTTATGTACTCACGACTAAGGCCAGATTCTCTTCGCCGATGGTACTTTCAAACGAAGTTAAAATGATCAACACTAAAATTTTCACATTTCTGGGTTTTAGAATTTTTTTGCTACTATAAAATTAAATTACAAATAATCCAACGAACTAGTACTAAAATTTTGATAGACTTATTTCCATGTTTCAAATTTAGCATACGCACGCGCGTTGTGATTTGGTAAAATATTTTAGCGGTGCATTCATAATTAAGTTTTTGCACAAGTTTCAACTTCGTAAGATAAATTGCATTTAGTTTTTTTAAATTATAAATGCTCACATTATTTTATTGAGTAGAGTGCTAAACTGGTAATTTATTTCGACTGTAAAATTAGTGAAACAAAATCCAACTTTATTTTTAGCTAAGACTCCCGCGACTTGCGTCTGTCCGTGGTAGCAAGTCAAGGATATTTTTAAAGTTGCAGCAGTTGCAGTAAAGTTTCCATATTGCATGCAGTTCAGAAATATTGTTTTGATTTATCGTATTTGTATTTGGCCTCAGTAAATCTCGTCAAAGATAATTCTAATAAAGTGCAGAGAATAATTTTTGTACAGATCCTTTTATAGATTCTATACCTTCTGTCTACTATTATTATTTTCTGCAAAATCAACGTATGACCATATCATTTATGGCAAAATTTTGGCGGTGTGGAATGTGGAGATCCTCAAACGAAAACGGAAGTTCTCCAACCAAGCGGTCGAATTGAATTCACCGGCATGTGAATTCAATTTGTAAAACAGAATTTATGTATAATTCCAGGACTACCTACCTATATAATTAATAATACTATTTCAAGAAATAAAACGGCACAGTTTTTCCTAAATTTTATTATACAATAAACTTACAAATAAGACCAACTGGTTAAAATAGTCGATGGAGGTTTTATTTAAGCATAGTAGCTGAGGTTGGCTTTCTTCTTGGCCTGGACCTCCAAGATGGCGTCCATGAAGTCTTCGTGGGTGACGGCGGTGGCTGAGCGGCGGAGTGCTATCATACCGGCCTCCACGCACACGGCCTTGCATTGCGCGCCGTTGAAGTCGTCAGTAGAACGAGACAGCTCTTCGAAATTAACGTCAGGGCAGACATTCATTTTCCTGTTGTAATTAAGGATAATGGATTAGTTGAAAAAGGAAGTGCTGTGAACAGTTATGGGGCCTATTCTAGGGCGCGCTAAGGCTCGAATGTAGGGAAAAATATTTGTCTGTTCAGCAGATATATTTCAAATTAATTCACGAGTCTATACTGATTCCTTCTTATTCTTTCTACATATCCATTAATAGTTGTCTGGAAGAAATTGCTTTAAGCAATAAGACCGCCATATTAAGGTTTTTCTGTATTCTGTGTTCCTCGGTGTGCAATAAAGCACGCAAGTATATCTATCTATCTAATTCCTGATTTACACTTACGTGATATTTCATGCCTACCAAACGCATTACATGCAACCATTAAATTAGGTTTAGTTATGAACAATAGATTGTTAATTAGGTATACCTGGAATGAATCTGCATAATCCTAGCCCTGGCCTCTTCATTGGGGTGGGGGAACTCTATCTTTCTGTCCAGACGACCAGATCGGAGTAAAGCAGGGTCAAGGATGTCCACTCTGTTTGTGGCAGCAATAACCTGGAATTAAGAATGTTCAATTAAACCTTCACAAGGAAATTATTAGCAATAAGTAATTATGTTTTTCTTATTAAGATTTTTTAGCTCATTTGGGCTACAGCATTTTGAATCAATAAACTGTTCTTAGATTGACACTTGTCAGTCTTTCACTTCTTAATTTTAAGTATTGCCATGCTAAAGAAATTGCCTAGATTATGGGTCTTTTTGGCTGGACAAAAATATAACACAATAATATACATATGTGAAGCTTTATTTAATATATTACCTTAATATCAGCAGTAGAACTGAACCCATCAAGCTGGTTGAGCAGCTCCAACATGGTACGCTGCACCTCACGGTCACCAGCCTTCTCAGAGTCGAAACGCTTGGTACCGATGGCATCTAACTCATCAATAAAGATGATTGCTGGGGCCTTCTCCTTGGCCAGTGCGAAGGCGTCGCGGACAAGCTTGGCACCGTCACCTGGAAAGAGTGTTTGATATTTTAGTTATGTAAGCTCAAAATGGATCATCATTCAATGGTCCATCAAATCAAAGACAGGTATGTATTGCCATTAGTTTGCTGATCATCACTAGTGTTCATCACAGATTTTTGGTATACATCACAATATTATCAGGCTGACCTGCATTATTTGTAGACTATGCTTCCCTACTCTATTTTTAACTCCTAGCAATACTGTCTAGCAATTGCCAAGTGTTGCTAGCACACCAATACCACAGGTAATACAAGTGATAGAAAAATACAATAATACAGTAACTCTAGCGATAGCCAAGTGGTGTGGACTACCAAGTCAAAGGTGGAAGTACAAACACCAACACGCACCAATGTATTTTAAAATTCCTGTGCATACTATAAATTAGTTATCAGTTACTAAAAACAGTGAAGGAAAACATTGTGAGGAAACCGGCACACCTGAGATTTTTCAACGGTGTGTAAAGTCATGTCAGAGGCCTACAGGCGGTTTAAACTCTGACACCAGGTTGTTCATCAACCATACAATAAGAAGAATAATAACTCTCAGTGAACAGTCTCACGCAGATCAAGATTGCAATTTTGCTTTTCTCGTTGACTTCATGTGCTTACCAATGAACATCTGCACAAGCTGAGGTCCAGCCAGCTTCAAGAAAGTGGACTTGGTCTGGGCAGCACAGGCTCTTGCCAGCAAGGTCTTGCCGGTACCGGGAGGGCCATACAGAAGGACACCTTTGGGAGGATGAATGCCGAGGTTCACAAACTTCTCCTTATGTGTCATTGGCAGGACTACGGCTTCAATCAGCTCCTGTGAAACAAAATGTGATGGTATTATTAGGATTTTTGAAGGGATAAACAGAATACTAACATGAATTTAGATCCAGTTTGATTATTTTTCTATTTCATGAATTTATTTAATGTTATAGGATTTAATATGATGGGTACACAACAGTAAGAATACAATTAATAAATAAAGTTTAAAGTATTTAAAGAAATCAAGATCAAAGGTGGAAATGTAGGTTTGTTGATGAAATTGTTCTTTACCATAGAGCTTATAAATATTACAACAATAATAGTGTGGGTGAGCGAAGGTAAAAGCGGGTGTTTAAATGGACATTTAACACTTCCCCAGAATAATGACCCACATAGTTTAGTTTAGCTGGGCAGTGTCCGCACTTAGCCACTTAATTGGGCCATTGTGCATGATGTGTTTCTTCCTTTTACTCCAACCACCCCAGCTCATCCCAGAAAGCAAAGAATGACCCACATATGGGCATGGCTATTGATAAACTATTGTGACTACTTCGCACAAAGTTAAAGTGTTAAGATAGCAGTCTTTTAGCAGTATAAATAATGTTCATAAATTGTGTACTCATATTATAAAACAATAAAACATGACAAAGCAAAGTATCTACAAGTTTCTGAATACTGACCTGGATCTGTTTGTCTAAACCACCAATATCCGAGTACTGTTCAGTAGGCCTCTCGTCTACCTCCATGGCCTTGACCCTCGCGTCGTACTCCGCCGGCAGAGTCTCCAGAATCAGGTAGGAATCCTTGTTGACTCCAACTAGATCGCCAGGTTTCAACTTATCAGCATCTACCAGGCCAATAACGGGTAGGAAGTAGGTCTGACGGGTGGAGGTCTTGATGACAGCGCATTTTCCTTTACGCTGCGAGTCTAGGTCCACCACAGCACCATCCTCCTCTTCTTCTTGAGGGTCTACATCCAAAAGTTCGATCACGTTCGATACCAAGTAAGGCAACGTTTTGTTCACTTTTATCTTTTCTGTGTTCTCCTTTATCTTGTCGTTTTGTGCCTGCAGCTCGTGGGAGATCCTCATTACTTCACTCTTCATTATTTTAATCTCATTGTCTAGAAGTCTTGTACGGCTGATGATCTCGTCTGTTGGCATGCGGAGAACTTCCTCACTGAGCGCCTCCTCGCCATCCTCCCAGATAGATTTATCTTCTAATGTTGTGGCCATTTTGAGATTTGTTTAATATAAACTAATCGATCTCTGTTTCTATACCTAAAACAATGCTAAACAAGATTGAAAATATTGGAGTCACCAAAATGAATTGTCATTCCGGTGTAGCGAGGGTTGACCGCAGCAAAAAGTAGCAGTTTTACTTTATTTATAAATAATAAAAGTTGTTCTTTTGCGGTTTGATAAATATTTACACATTGATTAATTCTTATTTATAGACATTAAAGATATTTCAAAATATAAAACAATGATATATGAAACAATACTAAAAAATAAACTACCAAGGTGAAAATCACACTTCAAGCATTGTAATTATCGAAATGGAGCTAAAACTACGCCAATGATTCACAGTTTTAGCAGCTTTTTGGTTTTAGTTTAATCATAATTGTTAAATTTTTTAATGTTTTTTAACCGATTTTATTCTTACAAAAATTCATGTAATAAGGTTTAATATCTTGCCGTAATTAAAACAAATAAATCACCAGCTATAATTAAGGAATTGCAACACCTTTTTTGACGTTTGACAGTAGAAGGTCATTCGATTTTTGAATCAGTCTGTCTCTATTTTGACATTTATTGAATTTCGGGACTTGATGGCCAAACCTGTAATAATATTTTAGACATTTTTATTTAATACTATCAACAAATCAATTATAAGTTCTAATATGGCGTTTTCAATGATGCTGCGTTCGCCAGGTAATTACAGTATAGTACTTGTTGTTTTGTTGTTACATAATAGTTGTTAGTGTTTTACCCTTTCTCCTGTTGATTTTGGGCTATCGTATTACTAAACCCGTTTTGATAATGTGTTTTATAGTTGAGTGTATATCAGAGAATATATTTTTAAACTATTTGTCGTAATTTATTACTTACATGTACTTTAGAGGATACATAGGTTAGAATCAATTTGTTTTACAAAAAAAGTGCCAACAATATTTAATTATTCTTAAACTATATTCCTTTAAGATTCGACATTATATCTGTCAGTAGTTCAACCAAAGATTTGACTAAACAGTGTGCCCAGCAGATCTAAAAACCATCTAATAAGAACCAATTTTCTATATATTTTTTTTGTGTGCGCTATGTTAGATTAGTCATAAAATTTGTTTGTGTTATGTATTCTTGTATGTACTTCTATAACAACATTGTGTAAACATTGGAACTTTCCCTGATACACACACTCATGTATGCCATTGTGTACAAATGACATTTATCAATTCCGATAAACAGTTTCAGTTTATTTTGTCAACAATGTCAGCTTACAGACCACTTGCAACATTATCGATGCATATTACCTCAGTTAGGGATTGTAAGAATGTTCTTTAATTGCTTAGTAATTAAAAAACAATTAAACATATCAATAAAATGATAATTTAATGATGTATTTAGCTAATAAAGTTATATAACATACATACAGATTGATTGATAAAGAGATGTTTGTTTACATTAACAATAAGTACTTTTATATTGTTAGTATAGTGATACAGTCCATGCTAACCATGCATAATATAAACATACATTGCAATATGTAATTTAAATTAATAGTTTAAACAGTGAGAATCATCAGAGTCCACAGACAAACTGTTTAAAACAGTTTTGTGGACCATAGTATATAAGTTTAATATGTAATAGTAAAATAAAATAATGCAATTCTAAGCCAAGACAAAGAATTAAAGTCCCAACTGTATAAAAAAGTGTAAAAATTCTCATTTTTTTATACTTTATGCACATTTACAGAGGCAGACTAGCCTAGCCTATTAATAATTACTGTAAATAACATCATCGGAATTTTCCAGCATACTCATGCCGCGCGTATTCGCAACAAATTATGAAGCTGGCAACACAGTCATCGCTGCAGCGCTTTGCTGTCAGCATGCTTCCTGCCAGTGGCAATGCACTCAAAGAACTCAACAGCACGCCCATCATTAACTCCGTAAGTATTAATTTTTAGCATATTTGGTTCAAACAAGGATCTTTTCTGCTTTCTTATTACCCATTTTGTAAAAGAAAATATTTTGAGCTTGTAACACTGAACGAATCACAGCACGTTTCGTTATCACTTCTAAAAATGTATTTGAAACTGTAGTAGTTCGCTGAATTCGCTGATGCATGTTATAAATACAAAATGCGGTTACAGCATTTTAGGCCCTCTGCTATTGAAACTTCGTTTTAGTAAACGAGTTTAAGATGGTGCTGATGAAACTGATTTAACATACCGTAACGCAGATCAAAATCGATCTATAAACTAGTTTACGCTGAACTCAGTTTAGTAAAACTATGTTTTATAGCGAATGATGAAATTGGCCCTAATTTGTTTCCAGGTTCGCTCATTCCGTACGTCACCTATAAATCTCTCGTCCGAGAAGCCTCACGACCACTCCAAGCTGTGGGTGATAGAGAAGGGGGTGGCAGCCCTGATGATACCGCTCCTGCCAATGGGGCTGCTCATCCCCAACAAACTGTTTGACTCGCTCATCGCCATCCTTATTTGTGCCCATTCCTTCTGGTAAGTTCTTTAGTAATTACTGTTTGATGTATGTGTGCGTGAATTTTTAGGATCAAAAAAGGAAATTGCTTACATTTTATAGTGACGTCGCTTTTATTAGGGTTTGGAGAATTTATATATGAACTTATTGATAGCGTCATTGGTATAACAGAGTGAATTTAAAATTATTTTATCACAGAGTAAGCTCAAAAATGACTGAGTTTAAACGAACAATTATACAATATAAATTTTAAATTACAAAAAAGGAAGTAATTCCCAAAGTAAGTCCCAAGTTTAGCAGTAGAATTATATACGCCAGCAAAAGTGAAACTCCCGACAGCTAACATGCTGCAAAAGTAGAATCCCACTCCAGTCTCCTCTCCCTTCCTTCTCCTACCATCCCTTTCCCTATCTCCAGGGGTCTAGAAGCAATGGTCGTGGAGTATGTCCGTGTGCTCCTATTCGGGCCGTTCATACCCAAAGTGGCAATAGGCATCGTGTACTTCGTATCGGCGACGATGCTCGGAGGCCTGTTCTATCTGATCTTCAATGACATCGGGCTCTGCAGAGCGTTCTGGAGAATTTGGCGCAACATGCGGAAGCCGGCCGCTCCGGCTAAGAAGAGGAAGTGCCAGTAGCACAAGGTGCATAGTTTATATCGGTTGTAGATTGATTTTTTTTTATCGGCTACCAAGTAACATCTGGGGAAGACAAACTTACCGCCGTTTATGATTTCTTAAAGTATCACTAAGTAAAGGTTTTCTTTATGAAATCTTTACTTAGTGTCAGTTTAAGTAACTTATTTATTTATTCTTTATACAAGAGGTGTTCAAGGCGGACTTAATGCCTTAGGCATTGACGTCTCTGAGTGCGGCGGTTAAATACTTGGATCACAATAAGTCTAGTAAATACTGCCTCTTCTACTAAATGCATTTGCTATTTTTTCTAACTTGCTTCGTCCGCGTTGAAATTCTCCGATCTCTTTACCGAGTCCCAACAGAATCAGCGGTTTAAATATAATGATTTCTATTACTTACGCGAATACTAGACATTGAAACAAAACTATTTTTAGCGATTTTATTAATTGCACTATGCTCGATTTGAAGCAAAATTTTTAATGTAATAAATACGCCATTTGGAAGTACTTCACTTAAATAATATTACGCTTCTTACCCTCGGGGGTAGGTAGAACTCCTTTTGCTCCTTCCTACTTGTTACTCCTGATTTTTAAAGACAACAAAAATATCTAAGTGCTGCCATAAATCGAAAAGTTTAAGGCCTCATTCTTTTGTTTGTATACCATAATCCTTTACAACTAAGTAGGTAGGTATTTAATATAGCTATCTAATTAAAAATTACTAAGTTCTTTGTCTTATGTTTTCATGCAGGGGCTTAGAAGCGATCGCCATCGACTACGTCCGAGCAAGTGTGGTGGGTCCCATCTTACCCAAAATTGCCCTTGGGCTCGTGTATCTCATCTCCATTGCTACCCTCGGGGGGCTGTTCTACATCATCAGCCACGACGTGGGTATCGCAAACACCGTCAAGCAAATCTGGGCCATCAAGTCTGACCGCCAGAAATTATAAATCTAATTGAAATAGGCCAGGCCTTATTTATGTTGGAAGTAAGCTAGGACTATTTATTAAATAGTGTTGCCAACTTTAGTGCGGGCTTGTCTGTGGTCAAACGTCAATGTTTCCCGCTTTTTTTGTTTTCTTTGTTCTTTTTTTTTCGGCAACGCTATTAAGGCAAACTGTACTGAGAAGCAACTTTGCAATTGGGTAACTGTAAGATTCTTTAAGCAATGAACCTAACTGATCATTCGTTATATAATGAAAATATTTCATATATTTAAAAGTTGAATTAATGGTCGAAACTAATAATGATTTTGCAGTGACCAACGTTGCGGGGTTGCGAATACGAGAATATACAAGTAGGTACTTAATTGCACAGAATTTCCAAATTGCGTTTTGTTCCGTTTAATTATGTAAAGTATTATTTATTGGTTATCGTTAAATGATTTGTTCTGATAGTTTGAGATCTACGCACTTGCGGGGGTGTAGTTCAATTTATTAGAATAAATAATAGTTGAAGAAAACTGCTCTTTTATTTCCTTCCTTGGTATAGAATAAATCCATATTTACTATGCTGTAACTTATCCCCCCCCCCGTTTGTTATTGTCGGGGGGAAACCTTTAAAAGGTGATGAGAGGTACCCCTATGGGGTAGGGATCGGGGAGTGTGGGATTTCAACTTCACTCACCCCGGTGGTGACCATCTGTACGAACAAGGGAGGTCTCGGGACCTCTTAAAAGTCCCAATTCCCATGCAACGCCTTTTTGCACATCCCTGGGGAGACTGGGGGGGGTATAGAACTACAACGACATTTTGTATTCCCAGGTCATTCATTGCAAACAAGTTGCCTAAATATTAAGAGCAATGGGCTCAGAAATTTAAAAAATCTGAGGTGTCTATCTCAAAATTCCTCCTTTCATGATATCTGGCTACTTCTACCCTGAAAACCTATCGAGCTCATCCCATCATTTTCACTGTATTATAACAGAGGGAGTATAATATTTACTACACGTAAAAAAACATACATACTAAAATAATATAATTTATTATTTCAATAATATTCTTAAATAATAGTAAATTTGTAACAATTGTATTGTAAAACTACTCCGCACCATATTATTTAAACTGTAATACTGTACAATTACATCAAATTACGTCCAATTTGTATCTATCAAATTGGTGTCACAATTTATTTTTATTTTTAAAATGGGTTTTAGCTTTTCGAGATAATTCATGGTAAAAAATTATGAATGTCCCACCGTCAGAAATTATTGCCAGTTTAAAAATAAATCAACAATGCAAATCTATTCAACAAATAAAATAAATACAACAAATAACTACTAATTAATTATAAAGTTTTAAATGTACTTTGAAGTACCTTTTAATTGTTTGAACCCTGACGCAGTTGTAATAACAATAATATCGGTAAATATTTAACTTAAAAATGTTTAAAATGTACTTATTTGTATATGAATACCCTTGCCGTACCAGTCTAAGGGCACCCACACAAAACCACGATGCGATGCGATACGACGCCGTATCACAGGAATTTGCTCGCTGCAGCTCGCAGATACTTTTTATTTTTATTTAAAAAAAAAAACGTCACCCCACACTAGGAATTTCTCGTTTCTCGGAATTTCACTATCGTGGGTGCGTTTCACAAACATGAAATATCACATACACGAACACCCAGACTCGGGACAAACATTTGTGGATCGCACAAATTTTTGTCCCGTGCAGGAATCTAAACCGCAACCCCTAGCGCAGCAGTCCAATCGCTTAGCCAAGGCGCCAATCAGGTCGTCAAGACTGCGATGCGTTGCGAATTCGCAGTTATGTGTGGGAGCCTTAATAGTTATTGTAAAATTGTGCTAAACTATCCAAAGTATTATTCTTTATAAATTACATTAAATGGTGATTAACAAGCTTTCTTAAATTATAGACAAAGTAATTTCCTAAATGATTTACATAAACGTAAATATCTAATGTTGTCTTTGGAGCAAATATCATAGACAATAGAGTACCACAGAGTAAAAATATTTAACGTCAAGTTACAAACGTAATCCTACTGTATTCTGGTTACAGTAAATTAATATAAGATTACGATACACAACAGTATGACAAACACGTGTTGTTAATTTATGTATAGAAAAATGTGCTATTTTATCACGTAGGCAAAGAGCTTCCATGACTTAACAATAAAACAAGTGGGCTGTTAAAGAAACTCACACCGGGCGCTTAAAAGGCTAGTTACCACACTGTTGGTATGTTTAAATGTTGATAATTAAACTACAACACGGGAATGAAGGCGAACACAATTTTTTTTTGCTTGACGTTTCGACCGGCTTCCATCGGCTGTGGTCACAAGCACCGCAGTCCGTCTGCTTGTGACCACGGCCGAAGCAAGTCGGTCGTCAAACATAAATTTAAAAAAAAAATGTTTGCGATAATTCCCATGTTGTAGTTTAATTATCAACATTACCATCGTACAACGCGATAGTTTAAAAGTTTATTATTATTATTAGCCTGAAGTGGCCCACTGCTGGGCAAAGGCCTCCCCACTCTCTTTCCACATCTCCATTTTAAAAGTTAATATGTATAAATGTCTGCTGCTTTATGCATCCAGTCATTGCCTGCGGCTCTGTGGCGTACATTGGGAGAGGCCTATGTCCAGCAGTGGACTGCAACGGGCTGATGATGATGATGAGGATGTATAAATGTTAACCATCAATCCAGGGCGGTTTTTTGTATCGTCAGTTCATATATATTTATGGATAAGGGTTGAATTTATAAGTATCTATTGTCTATGCACACATCACGTCCTGTTGACGTGTTCTCTATGGAACAGGTCGAGGGCTTCCCACTGCTTCGTGTGTAGGAGGATGTGCGGCCGCTTGTTGCGCATGTACTTCACTGCCTCTTCAGGGGACCAACTGTTTTTCTGTGGATAAATATAAGTACATTAAAATGGAACTGGGCTGGTCACGTCTACCGCATGACAGACGATCAATGGGCTAAACGTACATCCTAATGGATCCCTACACAAGGTAGACGTCAGCGACGCAGACCCAAACGGAGATGGCGAGATGACCTGGACTCCTTTATGAAGGGCTGGACTGGGCATCGACAGCCCTTGACAGAATCGTGTGGAGGGAGAGTGGGGAGGCCTTTGCCCTGCAGTGGGACATAACAGGCTCGTAATAATAATAATAACATAAGTACATAATAAAGTGTGCTAATTGTTAATAACCAATAGAAACGGGGGGCTATACGCAGTAGACACAATAGAAATACCATTGTTCATATGGCTCACCGTTGTCCGAGTTGCGTCCAACGTGTTATGAACCATAGATTACAGTAGAGGGCAGGTGATTCGCCACACATCAACCAGACATTGATACCACACAACAACTTCTTCAAAAATTCAAGACCAAGAAAAAATATTTTAAATTACTAATCCAGCCTTCTTACCCGAATACCTTATTCGATTTAACACCTACAATAACTCTTTGACATTCACTTCATCGTCCATTTTTCTAATTCAACTGTAGTTTATAATGTTACCATCATGAGGTAGCAGCCGACGAGCGTGGCGCTGCGCGTGCGCCCCGCCTTGCAGTGCACGTACACGCTGCCGCTGTTGACTTGCTCGCAGTCGGTCGGCACGCCCGAGAGCTTCCTGTCAGCTGGCAGAAACCTGCAATTGATACAACTATTATATAACAAATAATCATACACAACATCATTTATCATTTCGTACGCACCTGAATTCAATGTCTTTTCGAATTCCTGTGCGTATTATAAATTAGTTATCAGTTGCTAAAAACGGTGAAGGATAACATCGTGAGGAAACCGGCACACCTTAGAGATTGTTTTACGGTTTGTAAAGCCATGTCAGAGGCCTGCAGGCGGTTTAAACTCTGACACCAGGTTGATAATCAACCATACGATAAGAAGAATTACATTTCACCAATCATGTGACGACTCGACGACCTAAATCGCGCAGTGGCTAAGCTTTTAGGCTGCGCTAGGGGTTGCGGATTCGATACCCACACGGGACAAAAAACATTGTGATCTGCTGATGTTTTTACCGAGTCTGGGTGTCTGCGTATGTGATATTTCATGTTTGTGAAACGCACCCACGATATAGGCGAAGAAGAAAAGAAAGTTAATATATATAATATATATACGAGGTCAGTCAGCCTATTACCAGTACCTTAGATTATCTAGATGGAGTCTGGCGCTACATTGAAACAAAAATCAACGTGCCAATTGTTTTTTTTTTGCATGAGTGCGTGACAGCTGCGTCTTACACAAGTATATAATTTATTTAACATACGGGTGATAGGATACCTATTTATTAATATTCAATCGGCCTCTGTAATTTCTACACACCTTAATAGCTCATTTCGCCATTTTTATTACGTTATTTTATGATAGAAAAACAAGCGTCTCCATTGACACTGTTGGCGCCAAAAAGCTGTAGTGTAGGTTTTTAGCGCCAATTGTGAGGAATTGGCGCTAAAAAATTCCGACGCTGTCAGGGTCTTTACTTGACACTCCATATACATATTTTGCGTTACTATGAACATTTGAGTCTACAAAAACTTGTCTCAATTAAATAATTATCGTTACAAAGATATAATAAAAGAAAACGTGTTTTATTGATCTGTCTGTGTAGATCTACGTCATAGAGTTAACGAATCAAAATTGATATCAAAATGTTTTTATTTAATTCAAACTATTGTAAATCAATTAGCAGAAGATCCGGGAAAAATTCCAAGGACTAATTATCAAAATTGATTGGTTTGTTTTTTGAAGTTTTTTTAGTATTATTTCTATAATATTTTGTCTGTGGGGATTTCCTCAACTCGTGTAGTAGATACCTATTAGGTAATTTACAGTAGCAGCAAGGAGTCTGGATTTGTGCCCGATTGATGGCAATCGCTCGCCTCCTATTACATTGGGACCTATTATGTTTGACGACGCTAAGCTAAGCGATTTGACTGCTGCGCTAAGGGTTGCGGGTTCGATTCCCGCACGGTACAAAAATTTGTGCGATACGCAGATATTTGTCTCGAGTCTGGGTGGGGAGTGTAATACATTTTGGGCAATTTCTTAAGGAACTCAGGTTTAAAAAAATAAATAAATTATAGCCTATGTTACTTTCTGATAATTTAGCTTTCTATTGGTGAAAAAATGGTTAAAATCCGTCCAGTAGTTTTGGAGCCTATTCGGTACAAACAAACAAAAATTCTTCATAATATTATTAATATAGATAAGATAGATTTTTATCTAGATATGATGTGGACTTACCTATTGATAAATGTGATGCCTTCATACAGTTTCTCTTGATCGGGCGCTTCAAATATATCTGTGGTTGCTAGCTGAAGAAACTCTACGCCTTGTTCCCGCCATTTCTGAAGATATAAAAATATAAAGATTACTTGAGTACCTACTACTACAAGGAAAACATCGTGAGAAAACCGGCACCGGCAGATTTTTCAACGGTGTGTAAAGCCATGTCAGAGGCCTACAGGCGGTTTAAACTCTGACACCAGGTTGTTCATAAACCATACGATAAGGAGAAGACTTGCCTGCCTCTGTGGTCTATTGATCACAAAGCGCGACTGCGAGCGCGAAGACTTGGGTTCGATCGATTTATGTCTGGTCTAATGACAATATGCTTGCGTTCTGTTACACAGGGATTCTATAATAAATAATAACTCGTGATAACTATGTAATGAGTCCTTATGTGGGTGTACTATACACTTCTTCCTACCCCCTCGGGGAACAACAGGCGTGATGTTAAGTCATGTGTAAATTCATTCTAACTTTGCTTCAAAGGAGTTAAAAAAAAACCCAATAAAACCTTTTTTCTGATAACTATGTTTTTCACAACTGAAATATTAACAATGCCATAATTATAACTGAATGAGGCGAAAGAAGTATGCCAGGATCGAAGCAAATTGATATCCGTGGTCTCTGCCTACCCCTCTGGGAAACAGGCATAACCAATGATATGTCAAAAAGTATAGATAAGTCATGTGCTATCAAAATAAACAAGAAAAGTGTTCCGAACTCAAAATCCGAACTGCACTAGTCTTATGACTAACCGGACAGCAATTGTACTACCCGAGACTACAATTCCCCCCTTTTCGAGTCTTCAAAATGAGCTCGCTAGTAACATATCTGTACATTTTTAGACCATTAGTACCGGATCGATTACACCTTTAGGAGTATTATTTCTACACTTAACTTTGTAATATATTGATTTTAGTTACGAAATAGCGTTGGGATCGATTACACCTTTAGGAGTATTATTTCTACACTTAACATTCCGCCCACCAAAAGGAATATGTTCCTTTTCGCACCGCCCACCATGAAAAAACTCAGCAACAACAAGAACAATGGACTGTATGACAATTTATTACAAAACTAATTAAGTCGTGGACGGCTTCTTTACATCGATTTACAATATAGTGGACAGATACGGCTTCAATTAAAACATGAAAATACAACAAACACAATATAGGTATACAAGCTTACAGTTTTCAAATTTAGAATTTTTAACACAAGTTGCCTTATTCAGTAGCAGGAAGAAAACACAATTTCGAAATTGGACGTTTAATCGTAGTGCCTTTACAACGAACAGTGACAACGCGCGTCAAGTTATCCCTGCCCGGATGCAGTTGTATAATTCGACCATATAACCACTTAGCCGGAGGTAAGTTATCTTCTTTTATTAAAACTACATCACCTATTTTACAGTCAGGGTTACGAATATTCCACTTATGCCTTTGGAAGAAGTTTGTCAAATATTCCTGTTTCCATCTACGCCAGAAGTTCTGCACCATACGTTGCACTAATTGCCATCTACGCAAAGTACTAATTGTGGCATCTTCATAATTGTAGTCTGGAGCCACTACCAATGGATGACCCACCAAGAAATGGCCAGGAGTTAGTGGTACAGGATCTTCTGGATCGGTACTACCCTGAGACAAGGGTCTAGAATTGAGGCATGCCTCAATTTGTGAAAGGACTGTAGACAGCTCTTCGAATGTCAATGTAGAGTCACCTATGACGCGCTTCAGATGATGCTTTACGCTTTTTACCCCTGCTTCCCACAGTCCACCAAAGTTTGGAGCGTGGGGAGGGATAAAATGCCATTCTGTTTGAGAGGTCGCAAGAGCAGCTGCGATGTCTTTAAACATCGAACATTCCTGATTGAAAAGGATCTGTAGCTCCCTGGCAGCGCCCACAAAATTGGTGCCATTATCGCTCCATATATGACGACACTCACCTCGCCTAGAAACGAACCGTTTGAACGCGGCCAGGAAACCCTCGGTGGTTAAATCTGAGACAGCTTCGATGTGTACTGCGCGCGTGGCCATACATATAAATAAGCAGATGTATCCTTTATACGATCTCTGTCCGCGACCCTTCGAGACTCTCATGTTAATGGGGCCCGCATAATCGACACCCGAGTTAAGGAACGGTTTGCTGGGTGTCACTCTGCAAGCTGGGAGCTCTCCCATAAACTGTTGTTTCGTGGTCGCTGTATATCGGATACAGGGAACACAACGACGTATATGAGCTCTTACAATATTCTTTACGCGACTGATCCAATACTTGGTGCGTATAAAATTGAGTACCAGTTGCTGTCCTCCATGAAAAGTCTTTTCATGAGCGTCGGCTACAATTAACTTTGCCAAATTTGAGTCATGAGGAATAACAACTGGATGCTTTGTATCATCGAGCAGTGTAGAATATCGCAGCCTTCCTCCAACGCGCAATATCTCAGATTGGTCAAGAAATACATTTAATTTATATAATGAACTTGTTTTATCTAATGGAATTTTATTTTTCAGGGCCGTCAACTCTGCATGAAACCATTGCTGTTGGCTTTGTCGGATACACACATTCAAGGCTTCGCGAATTTCGGAAGCTGACAGGTAAGCTGCAACCTTAATGTTCGCTTTACGAGTTCTAGCTGAATGCAAAAACCTTTTACAGTACGCAACAACCCTCACTAAACGTGTCAATGATGAATACCTAGTTCCCCAAATTACTTCAAAGTCCGGCACTATGTTGGCAGTATGAACCTTAACAGAGTTTTTCTCCTCATTAGTGCATATTGCGCTAGGTCTTGTGTACTCTATCCGATCATTACTTAACCAAACTGGTCCTCGTTTCCATAGATCTTCACTAAGTAGAACTGCTGGAGGTGCTCCACGAGAAGCGATATCCGCTGGATTTTCTTTAGATTTAACGTAAGCCCATTGTGAATTGTCTAACAAACTAAGGATCTCTGAAGTGCGATTGGCCACGTAAGTTTTCCAACGGCTTGGATGATCATTCAACCAGGCCAAAACAACAGATGAATCGGTCCAAGCGTGTATATTAACCTTTGGAACGTTCATCACTTCAGCTACCTCGATTAATAATTTTGCTACTAAAACAGAACCACACAATTCCAGCCGTGGAATGGATATCTGCTTAATAGGAGCTACCTTTGTCTTTGCGGTTATAAGGTGCGAGTGTATTTGCGCAGTAGCATCCACAATGCGACAATATACCACAGCCGCATAAGCTATATTTGACGCATCGCTAAAGCCATGTAGCTCTATAGCAATATCTTCTTTCCTTCTGCCTATCCATCTGGGGATATGAAAATCCACCAGTTTCTCTAATTCTGATCTGTAATATCTCCACTCTTGTGAGAGATCTGGTGGCAGTTCATCATCCCAGCCTATACCACTAATCCACAGCTTTTGTATGAAAACCTTTGACGTTATAATGCACGGCGCTATCCATCCTAACGGATCATAAAGTCTTGATATTTCTGATATGACCATTCTTTTTGTTTCAGGTGCAGCGGGAGGTGACATCTTTACAGAATAATCGAACTCATCTGTGTTCCGGTTCCAGGTAAGTCCCAAAATCTTAGTTACTTTATCAGTTTTGATTTCCAAGTCTCTACCAGAACTTTCCTTTAAGGTTTCCAATAAGGACATTCTATTGCTTGTCCACTTTTGCAATTGGAACCCCCCTTTCGCTAATAAACTATTCATTTCATTATAAATTATTTTTACTTCTGTTTCAGATTGGCACCCGGTCATCAGATCGTCCATGTAGAAATCAGACTTCACCCTTTCAGCAGCAAATGGATACTTGCTGCCTTCATCGCAAGCAACTTGATGTAACGACTTGACAGCCAAGTAAGGAGCGCATGACGTGCCAAAGGTGACAGTCAGAAGTCGGAAGTCCTCTATCTCCTTGTCAGGACCCTCTCTCCAGACAATTCTTTGAAAATCCGCGTCCGATCGAGCTACTTTGATTTGGCGATACATTTTTATTATGTCGGCGGTCAGACAGATCGGATGTTGTCGCCATCTCATGACAATATGTCTCAAATCTGCCTGAAGAGTGGGTCCTACCATTAAGGTGTCATTTAAGGAAACCCCGTTTGTCCCCTTACACGACGCGTCATAAACCACTCTTACCTTAGTGGTCAGTTTATCCTGTCTAACCACTGCGTGATGGGGCAAGTAAACCGCATCACTTCTATTTCTTTCAGCCTCGTCGATAATTTTCTCCATGTGACCCAGCAATAAATACTCTTTTATCACATCAGTATACTGTTGTTTTAATTCATGATCCCTACCCAACTTCCTTTCCAATCCTAGCAATCTTTTTACAGCTATACTTTTAGAATGACCGTATTTACAAGGTGGATCTTCTGAACGAAAAGGTAATTTTACGACATAACGCCCATTCTCATCTCTTTCCGTCGACTGTGCGTAAAACTCTTCGCAGGCCTGTTCTTCAGGCGTAAGAAGCCTTTTCGTTAGAGCAGGTTCAGAGTCTAGCTCCCATAAACGTTTTAACATTTCGTTCTCTTCAATTTGAGTGTGCATCGCGATCACAGTATTATGGGAGTTTAGAATCTTATTTGACTTACTAACATGGCCTGACAGAATCCAACCTAAATGGGTGTCCTGTGCGACTGGAGAGCCCGCTGGACTCTTGATCAGGCCCTCCTTTAAAATACGGCAATATGTTTCAGCTCCTAATAAAATGTCGATTTTATTAGGACAGTTGAACTTTGGGTCTGCTAGACGTATACTGTGAATTTCTGGCCAACTCTCAAGTTCAAAATCTGTATCTGGCATAACTGAGGTCAGTGAGCTTAGTACATGCGCAGTTACGTTCACAGTAAAAGAAGGATCATGCAACGATTGTATATTAATATTAACCACATGTTTAGAAACGATGTTGCCATTACCCTCTCCTATACCTGAAATAGTAGTCTTCGAAACTACTCTCTTTAAGCGAAGCAATTGCGCTGCTGCCTCAGTTATGAAGGACGCTTGTGATCCTTGATCCAACAAAGCTCTCAAAATTTGAAAGCATCCATTCTGTGATTCGGCGTTTACCAAAGCCGTGGCTAACAAGACTTGACCCTGCGCTTGTCCATTCACAAAATGAGTTGCTATATTTGCACTAACCTCCTGTACTGGCTCTGAAGTACATTCAGGTGGGTTGACAGGATCCGTTGACGTAGTAGCCCCACTGACTCCAACAGGGTTCTTAGGATGTAGCAACGTATGATGCTTACGCTGACATATACGGCATTTTGAAAGAACACGACAAAATTTGGAAGTATGATTATTTCCCAAACAATTAAAACAGACACCCAAAGATTGTGAAGTGGCACGACGTCCATCAATATCTAGTTGACAAAACTTCTTACAATTGCTGAGCTTGTGGCTCTCAGAACAATGTGGACATGAAACGTTAGTAGTACCATGCATTACTTTAGCGTGAAATGTAGAATTATTATTGACCTTTGATTTATGTTTAGGTTCCACGCATTCTAGGGCACGAAAACGTGTCTCTAGAAACTCGCAAAACTGTTTAAAAGTGGGTAGATCGTCGGATGATTTACTAACATGCAGCTCCCACTGCTTCCTAGATTCTACGTCCAACTTCAAGCTTACAACATAAACAACAATAATATCCCATGAACTTACATTAATTCCAATATTGGTAAGTTCATGCAAACAATCGCTTGTAACATCAAGTAAATCTTTAAGTGCCTTCGATGATTCGCTTACAATATTACGCTGACCAAATAGTCGATTTAAAATACATGTGGACATAAATTTCTTATTGTTAAACCTATGTTCTAACATTTCCCAACATTTTTTATAATTTAGATCAGTTATAGGAACATGCCTTATAAGCTGCTCTGCTTCACCTGACAGCTGCGTTTTTAAATAGTGTAGACGTTGCACGTCGTCAAGTTTTTTATTATTGTGGACTAATGATAGAAACAAGTCTCGAAACGAAGACCACTCTGTATACTTTCCACTAAAAGTAGGTAAAACAATCTTTGGCAATCTTACTACACTGTCAGATGAACCATCGCAAACTTCTTTATTGGAACTTTGAACCTTTAATTGAGATAGTGTGTTTTTTAATTCAACCTTGTACATTAAATACGTTTCATAAACTTTTTCGTAAATATCTTCCTGAAAGAATACATATAATTCGTCGCCTTCACATTCGCCTACTACTCCTTCATATTTTACCGAAAAATTCTTGAATTGAGTCTCTAACGTCTCTAGACGTGTCTCCACATAAGTGTAATTTATCCGGTCTTTCGGCGACTTTTTGTAGTTTATGAAGCCCTTCTCAATCTGTCCTTTAAGATCCTTTAACCTTTTTAGTTCCTTCTCCATGTTGTATTTCAACGGTGTTTTTTGTAAGTCTCAACAAGACAGAAATTTTCTAAGTCCAGTGACGCGTAATTTTTCTAAGTGTCAACAAGACAGAAATTTTCTAAGGCCGGTGAAGTGTAATTTTTCTAAGTCCCAGTGAGAGAGAATTTTTCTAAGTCCAAACAAGTGCGGAATTTTCTAAGTCCGATGAAGTGTAATTTTTCTAAGTCTCAACAAGAGAGAATTTTTCTAAGTGTTTTGACACTTGCAAATTCGGTGCAAAATCGGGCATAGATTCGACGTCTAGTCGTTTTTATCGAAACTATTCTAAGTCCCTGACCGATCGCACACTGATTTTACTAAGTCCATGCAATTACTTGAATTCCCGAATATTGCACTATCTTAATAAACACTTGAATGTACTCACAGTTTTGTGTCCACTAATGCACTTCACTACTCACAAAGTCCAGTCGAAGTCGATGTTCTCCGCAGCACAAAATCCGCAACATGTAATAAACTTCACCGACTACTAGCGCCACCTCTTATCAAGTAGCGTAACTAATAAATATTACTTGTGTTCTTCCAAAAACGCCATCCGGCTCGAAGGACCATGTACAATATCAGTACAAGGTGCCTTGAAGCCAGGGATACTCAAATGAAAAGCAGTACCTCAGAGCGAGACAATTTTAATTTGTTAAACCGAACCATTCATACTTTGCCGTGTAACGAAACCATAGCGCGATGTAATTCGATCCCAACGCCATCTATCGAGCTATCCGGTACTAACTTTGTAATATATTGATTTTAGTTACGAAATAGCGTTGGGATCGATTACACCTTTAGGAGTATTATTTCTACACTTAACAAATATCATTGTGACATTATGCATGTATAATTATAACAGGCGTGATTTTTAACAACCAGTTTTATTGCATAAGAAATAATTATGCATACAATACATATTACGACACAATAAGCATGTGTGTAATGTCTTCGTATAAAAAAAAAGTGTGTCTTCATAGGCAATAACAAAATCCCCTATGGAGTAAAATGACACAATGATAATAATTAGCATATTGAAACAGTCAAGGCTATTTAAAAATTTAAGTATCTAAGTACAATCAAGTGACATAAACCTCGGAAATTAGCCGCTATTAACGCTCGAACGTGGCTCGAACTCAAACACAGAATTTTATATTTTTGCGAATTAATGGAAGAAGATAATGTCAGAATGTTCGGTTTTTTAGTGCGAAGAATGCATGACTGTGCTAATTAAGTTATAATTATATTTAAACTAGATTTCTGCCCGCGTGGATTTCGAATGTTTTATACCCTATAGCCTTCCTCAATAAATGGGCTATCTAACACTAAAATATTTTTTCAAATCGGACCAGTAGTTACTGAGATTAGCGCGTTCACGCAAACAAACAAACTCTTCAGCTTTATAATATTAGTATAGATAGTGTAATTGGTTTCGGCCGTCCTACTTATTTAAATTAAAAATAAATGAATAATATGGACATCTAGTACAGGCTGCCTCGTTGGTCTAGTGGTCGCTAAGCGCGACTGCTGAGAATGAGGGCCTGGGTTCGACACCCGAGTCGGACAGTGTTCCTGTGTTTTTCCATTAGGTAATTCTCGGTAGTAGCACGGAGTTTAGTTTTGTGCTCGGTTGATGGCAATTGGCTCGTCCCCCTATTATATTCGGACATTTGGGACCTTTATCATAACTGGCGATATGTGGGTGTACTATAATGAGCACCTCTGCCTACCCCTTCTGGAAACAGTAAAGTATACCCTTTCGCCAGTTATGTCATAGGTCGCAATGTTAGGGGGCGAGCCTATTGCCATCAACCGAGCATAAATCCAGGTTCCGTGCTGTTACTGAGAATTACCTAATAGAAAAACCCAATATCACTTTACCCGGGATTCGAATCCAAGACCTCATGTTCAGCAGTTGCGCTTAGTGACTGACGAGGCAGTGTCAAGATGATGAACAAAGAAATATTCAAAACTATAACTACAAACAAGGAAGGAAAACATCTAAACTATAGACAAGACAATATCAGATTTAAATCTATACAGTTTACCTGACAATACATAGAATTAGCATGACAAAGTGATTTCTATCCAGGTCACTGGAGCTGACCTGATGAACTGCCACAAGATACGGCATCAATGGCGGCTCATTCATAACCAGGCACGTTTGAGATAAATATTTAATATCAGCGATGCAAGAGCAAAGTCTAGAAATACCAACGTCCTATTATTGTACTAGCTGCGCCTCGCTGTGTTTCCCGCTACATTTTTTCGGTATAAAAACTAGCCTATGTGTTAATCCAGGGTGTCAGCTACCTCCATACTACATTTCATCAAATTTGGTCCAGCCGTTTGAGCGTGAAGAGGTAACAAACAAACACACTCACTAACGTTTGCTTTTTTTAATGTTAGTGTGATGTGATGATATCAGCGATGCAAGAACAAAGTCTAGGATTCCTATTACCTATTCTAACGTATTGGTTGGAGATTTTGTGTTTTTCTTTGGCGATAAACGGTAGAAGCACCCTCAGCCGTTAGGACATAGAACTTCAAAATCTTAGAATTACAGTCAGTGCCGTAACTAGGACGGTGCCAGCGGTGCCCAGGCACAGGGCGCTGACCTTAGAGGGGCGCAGAAATGACCAGACCAGGGCCATCACTACATAGTATAAAACAAAGTCGCTTTCTCTGTCCCTATATCCCTATGTATGCTTAAATCTTTAAAACTACGCAACGGATTTTGATGCGGTTTTTTTAATAGATAGAGTGATTGAAGAGGAAGGTTTATATGTATAATAACATCCATTAAATAGGTTAGAAATACTTATAATATATATTTTATACCCGTGCGAAGCCGGAGCGGGCCGCTAGTAAACAATAAAAGAAGCTGCTAAAGAAGATCGCACCGGGCGCATAGACGGTAAACAGACCCGTTAGACAAGTGGCAAAACGCTTGACGAATAGAAATGTAATAGAATGATAAATGTATGGGGATGACATCATGTTTCGACTATGTTATCGATGACATGTGTCAGCCCCATACATTTATCATTCTGTTCTATTTCTATTCGTCAAGCGTTTTGACTCTCGTCTAAGGGGGGTAGTACTGTAACTACGGTACTGTTTACAGTAATACCTCAACTCTTTTTTTTTAATAACATAATGATAATTATGCTCTCTTTTATAACAAAAAGAATGTAATTCTAGTATTAAGTAACCACTTTTGTAAAGCTATTTTATGTAATATGATAACTATTATTGTGCATGATGTGGTCACCTGTAATTGAAGGAGTACACTAACCTTGAAATGTATATCGTGTATTATGTGATTTATTGTGTACTTTCTTTGTTGGAGATCCAAATAAATAAATAAACTCACTAAGCGAATTCGGAGTGACACGGAATGATAGTTACACGAATCTATTACACATTCCCCCCACACTATTCTTCAACTAATGTACGGACGTACCTGCCATACGAAACCGAGACTTTTTTGAGTTAGGTTAGGTTAGTTTACCTAAGTATTTCTAAGCTACGAATACCCCGATTTACGCGGTTATCGCCAGTCTGACTTATCGCATAACTTCCGGTACTCCTGTAGGTATATTAATAATTTTGTAAATACAAGATGTGGAACATCTACAATTGCCTATTTCGCGGCAGGTATTATGGTCCAGGAGGACATATAGGCTTTCTTTATCCACAAAAATATGATTTGTTCCTGTGAGCTCGATCAAGGGACCCAAACATTAAAAGCTTGACTGATAAAGAAACCTACCTAAACTTGTATTCGGAATATTTTATATCTGACGACCCTGAGCACCTCTTATTCAGCGTCACCGGCGATAAACCTAAAACCTATACTGTCCTACTGTAGCTTATGACCTATTAGACTATCTTACAGAGGAACAACCATTGATCTTTACACGCTTATGTGTCATAACAATATTTTCCGTTGTAAAGATTCTAATAGTTTCCTCTTATCTTCAGAATATCAATAAGAATACACATTATTATGTAGTCACCTTATTCGTTGTTACAGCTAACATATTGTGCTAATATCCTATTATCATTTCGACGTCAATAAGCATTCACAATACTGACGCCTGCGCAAGTATATTGTGATTTTTCCTTACTACATACGTACATGCAACATGACATCCCATAGATAAACGGTTAGGACTAGATTTACAATGCAATTTAGACATTTAGCCGTTTTTATTAATGAAATTGAGTAAACGGTTCATAAATAGACCTTGTTGGTGGTGCAGTGGTCGGCAGATGCAATGAGAGTTGCGGATTCGATCCCTGTGTGGGACCATATTCGTAGAATGCACACTATTTTACCATGAACGAAAGTTAAATATATCATCATCAGCCAAAGAAGTCCACCGTTGAACATAGGCCTCCCCGTTTAAGCGGGGGGGTTTGCCATAATCCCCACGCTTGGCAAGCGGCTTGGGGATCGCAGTATTGGTGGTGAAGTTACAGAAGACGCTGCTGCCCATCTTCTGAATTTTCCCTTAGTCGCCTCTTACGACACCCACGGGAGGAAACGGGGTGGTCAATTCTAGGCCGGATACCACAAGTTAAATAAATACTCCTTCCTAATTTTTTTATTATTAACATCATTATTTTGAACTATTTTTTTAGTAAATTCTTACACGCTACTAATAATATTTTCAGGTACATGGAAATGGTACCTAGAAAATAACTGGGAAATATGGGTCATGGGTGTACTATAGATACGCCTCTGCATATCCTCCTGCCTCCTTACCATGAACTCTTAAAGCAGGACAGTTTACCATGTGGAAGCGAGACGCCGCTACGTGCTGTGTAATGCAGCGTCTCGCTTCCACATGGTTAACTGTCCTGCTTTAAGATTTCATGGTAAGAGGGCTGTACTTAAATAATGCATAGTGTTAATACTAAGCTACTTTATTACGCTCAACTGTTAGGATAGCTGTGAGAAATATAAAAATATATAAGTGGGTCTCACCTCTGCATCATTTGAGAATATCTTCAGTTCATAAGTCTCATTCATTGAGACAACACCTTTCATGTTTTCGTCATCTTTCAACTGAAAATAAAAGAAAGGATCATTATTTATTAGTCTTATCCAAATCTTTGGCTAGAGAGAACAGGAATCCGCCTCATTGGTCAAGTAGATCCTTAGCGCGACTGTTGAGAATGAGGTGTTGAAGGTTTCAAATCCCGGGTTGGACAGTGTTACTGGGTTTTGCCGTAGGGTCTGGATTTGGCAATAGGTTCTCCTACAACAACATTGTGACCTAAATCATAACCGGCGAAAATGAGTGTCCTCTGCAAACAGACAGGGCCGGATTAACCATGTCGGGGCCCCTAGGCAATACCCATCTCAGGGCGCCATTACCTAGGCCCTTTTCAAGCCTTCTGAAAGGCGAATGGTAGTTGTAGTACCTATATGAAAACTAGGCAGTCGTTGTCATTAATACTCTGTTAAATACTAATCTTAAAATTAGTTTTAATACATTGAGAAAAAAAAACAATAAATGTAAATATCTCGTGGCGCGGGGCCTCTAGGAAGTTGCCTAGTCTGCCAAATGGATAATCCAGCCCTGCATACAGGGGAATGCAGGTGTAGTGTTATGTTATGAACTATGAAATGGATACTTCAGATATTGTGTAGTGATAATAAAAATATATCAGCCTGTAACAGTCCTATTGCGAAACAAAGGCCTCCCCTAATTGTGACAATGCTTCATCATCAGCCAAAAGACGTCCACTGTTAAACATAAGCCTCCCCGTTTAAGCGGGGGGTTTGCCATAATCCCCACGCTTGGCAAGTGGTTTGGGAATCGCAGTGTTGGTGGTCAAGATACAGAAGACGCTGCTGCCCATCTTCTGGATTTTCCCTTAGTCGCCTCTTACGACACCCACGGGAGGAAAGGGGGTGGTCAATTCTAGGCCGGATACCACACGGCACCTGTGACAATGCTTAACATGTTACAATCTATCAATTGTTGTTTACTATCCATGTTTTCATATCTACTAGGTTGTGTTTAACTTATAATCATCCAAGTGTCCGTCAGAACACTTACAGTAAAGACTGCTACAGTATTTTACTAATGCAAAAGTATAACTATATGCTATTTAATAACTTTTTATAAAGCATCGCAATTCACAAGTAAATAATAGTTTCCTCGCCTCATAGGGTCTTAAGTTTATACAATAGAGTTCTAGAAAATTCAGCTTTTATACTGTTAAAATTAAATTTATAAAAACAAAACAATACAATTGTGGTTTCCAATATATAACCAATACCATATTAGTAAATGTTTTGTCTTATTTATTGTATTTATTTAACCACAAATGTTATTTATTTATTTGCTAGAAATATAGTTCATAAGTTGTTACAAATTATAATAAGACCAATGTCACCAGTAATAGAGGCATGCAAATGATTATAATGGTTAAAACATAAATTGATTCACATACATTTAGGGTCACAATTAATACAAGGAAAAAAAAATTACAGTCAATAAATTTGTCCAACATTAAACAATTATCAAATAGTGATACTTAATAACATCATGATACAATCCATTTTAGTAGGCGCAGAAACGACAAGAGCTATTCTTTAGAAAATCTTTAGTGGAATAAAATCTTTCCTGTATTAAACACTTTTACAATGCCCAACAAAATAATTTAAACAGAAGTTTAGGTAGTGTGTACTGTAGTCTGTATTATGATTTTAATAAATAAATAAATGCGGAAGGCTGAGTACTGGGTGTTGTGACGCTACTCGGGAGAGGCCTATGTCCAGCAGTGGACCGCGATAGGCTGAGAGATGATGATAATATAAATAAATATGTTTTATATGGTCCAAGTCAAAGGTCGCAAGTTCAAACCTCGGCACGCACCAATGTCTTTTCGAATTCATGTGCGCATTAGAAATTAGTTATCAGTTGCTAAAAACGGTGAGGGAAAACATCGTGAGGAAACCGGCACACCTTAGAGATTTTTCAACGGTGTGTAAAGCCATGTCAGAGGCCTACAGGCAGTTTAAACTCTGACACCAGGTTGTTCATCAACCATACGATAAGAAGATATGGTCAAACACCTAAAAATCATTGTAATCAATAAGTATAAGGTAGGGTTTAAGTCCCTCTCATGTCTATCATTTTTCAAATTTCTTTTATCTACTTAGATTAAAGCTTAGCATGTACAACATACTAAAATGACACCAAAACTCAAATAAGTAGGTCAAACTTGGTTACTCTCTGCTTCTAAGGAAAATAGTTTGTTATTGTCTGTTTGTTATTATAGGTGGGTAAATAATTAATACATGTTATTCCTCACATTTTAAGAGAGTAATTTAGTAGGTAAGTACTTATTTTTCATGTTTAGGTAATAATTATAAATGTATGTATTTGATTTGAGCCTTTCAGTGTTGTTTATGTTTAGTGTATCCAGATTTTGTAAATTGTGTATAACTGTAACTTTATTACAAGATGATTCACTACATAATAACTTATGATGACTATGGTGATTAATAAAATATTAATTAGGTACTTAAATGCTTGTGAAACGTTTATTAGAAGACATTTAAATTGTGGACTTAAATATAGTATGTTGATATGTTAGGTAAGGGCAATAAGTTATTTGTTTTTTTTTAATTATAAACCTTGAAATAAACTTAGTCTACTTAAACAATACACACATGAATAACTATCAAATACGTCAGAAATCACACTGTTAACTATGCTGGACGTGTCAAGGCTACCAGTGTTTACCCTAGAACACCATACACACCGCACCTTTATTTAGAAAATACCATAACGTGTCTAAAAAACTAAAAGTTAAAGAAATTTACTATTGATTAAATAACCTACAAAATAATACCTGTTTTGTCATACTCTGGAAAGGAAGGGCGCCTAAGATCACAGTATCATCCATTCTGTCGTACCAGCGCCGGCTGGTCACCTTCTCCATGAGGACATTGTACAAAAGTGTTGGGTAGAAAGTCACTCTCGCGAACATTGCGGTCGCCTGTTGAAAATACAGTTATGTTAGGAACGGACGCCAGACACCGGCGATTAGTATATTGTACGGCGAAACAGTGACTCTGGAACTGGAATACGGCTACCATGGTGAAAGCTGAACTTCGTGGTGGGGATTGAATTTTAATTTCTGTTTTGCGATCCTTCTTCCACAGATTATTGACAGCTGTTATGTCATGTCATGTCAACATGACAATGACAGAGCAGCGGGTGTTGCCATTTGGTATATCCGATGTGATTCGGATGCGTTCGTTCAATATTCATAAAAAAGATGAAGTAAATTTTTATTTCATTTATATTTTTTTTTTAAAGAAAAATAAAGATTTATTTGAGAAATAATTATATACATATACACATTTAAATTCTACCTCCTTTAAAAACTATTTACAACTTAAATATAAAATTAAAAAGCATCGAAGTATTCTTCCTCATCGTTGTCAAAAGGAAACGTGCCCAGAAGACTAGCAGCATTGCCACGTTGAATGGCAATACTGATTCTTTGACCTAAAAACAAACCAGCCCTCTGATCACGCGAAGCATCGACTAAACGTTTTAAAAGATCTTTAAATAAGGCTCGGGCGCTCGGACCCCATGGCCCAAATGTTTCGACCCCAAACGGCTCAAAAATACAATTCCCAATCAGATTATTGTATTTTCGCCGCTTAAGGGTCTCCGCAGCAGCAGCAGCAGTGCCAGCGCAAACTGCTGATCCAGAAACATGAGAAGGTGCAAGGGTATCGACGCACGTTGCGTCCCACACCAAAGGCCTTCCTAATTTCCATGGCAACAACGACATACCATCTGGTCTCTTTCCATCGTCACGTACCAAGCCATTTGGTTCTAATACAGCTGGTACGCCGGCGGTGACAAGAGCACGACGGATGATGTCATTCAAGGTAGCGTGTCTTGGTATGCGACCAGCACTTCTACTGCAGGACAGACCATGCCGTCCGAGGCTGTCGACTGCTTCACCACAGTGACATCGATGAGGAGCAACACTAGGAGCCCCTAAGCGCAAACTAGTAGCTACGCGGAATGTGTTGTCGTCCAACATTGTTCCAATGTTGGGCGACGGAAGTGCTTGGTTACAGCCAAAGGCCCAACTCCCATTCACCCGCAGCCAGCAGACGAGCGCGCTCAGCAGTATTGATTGACGTATTAATCAATTCATTCCGTATCAATCTGCAGAGCGGCTCGTCCCACTGCCTTTGGGAGAAAAGCTGGTTCGGGAGATCAGTGTTTGGGCAAGCCATTTTCCAAGCTGACACTGCCTCAGTTAAGCACGATACCTCAAAATTAACCAAGCAAGAAGCTAGAATTCTTCTGGTTAATTTTTCAGTACTGTGGACTGAGGAGAGAAATGCCGGTAAACCTAAACTTGAAACTGTACGAACTCCTAAACCACCCAAACGGACTGGAAGCGTGGCTTGAGACCAAGCTCGGTCGTCCAAGGAAATATTCAAAATCGACGTTAGGGTGGTCCGGATAATTTGATCAATTTTTTCCAAAAGCTGGGTATGCTTCCACAATGGGGTTGACCGCAGATTGTAAGTAAATTTTGGGCTGAAACAGCAATATCGAATCAAAGTAATGGCCGAATGCATGATAATTTTGAAAAGTCTGTCCGAAATTATATTGAAATTTTGAATTTTTTCTTCTATAAAATCTGGAATTTATTTTATTCGGTTATGTCCAAAATATTAAAATCAATTCATGAAATCAGTGTAATTGTAAATGCATATAACGCCTTTCATTTTTGTATGAATAACAAATGTTTTCTACCGGCAAGTGATTGCTATAACTATTTTATAGGCGCCAATAAAACGAGATCTTTAATAAATGATTAATTCATACAAGTTATTTAAATGTACATTCTTATGTTATATATGGTTATATTAAGATGGTCTTAAGCTATAAAAAGTATTATCAAATCGTTAATTATTAATAATGCTTAAGCTTAGAGACAATACGCATATAGTTACAAAATCTACCCACTTAAATGAAAATGCCGGCATTTTTAGTGTATAGCTATAACTTTACTTATTACTTAAATAGTATAATTATATACTTAGTGTGAACCTTACAGTAATTAATAGCTCTTGACCCTTTCTGTAACATGATATTGTGACTAATTTTAATTATGTGTTACAATTTATTCACATTCGAATGACGTCTGCCGACCCCAATTAGATTCGACATTTTTTGTTAGTCACTTCATAATTTATTTACGGTCCATTTTTACGGATAAAAAAATTAACTCTATTACGTGTTTAAGGATCATTTTTTAAAAGCCGTGACTGAGCTTCTAGTTTCTTGTTATGTCCGAGTGCATAATTCTTAACTCGTTCGCCTCCTAATATATCACAATGTGGGGTTAATTTTTCTACATATACAATTTATTAATTCGCTGGCCACGCCGGGCTGCTTTCAAAAGTTGAAAGAGATATCATCGGCTTGATGTATAGCCGCCATTTGTAAACGCAGCGGGGTGCCAGCCGCGCAACGACATTCCGAATTCAAATTAAATTAAAACGCGGTAAAAACAACGTGTTTCCGTTTGGTGCGTCCGCTATTCAAATTCGGGATAGATTCGATCTTTGCTAATTTGTCTATGACTGGTTTGGGAACGCAAGAGTCAAAGAGAACGCAACATTTTTTGTTTTTATACATATTTTTTAAGGCCTGTACTTGTTTCTGTGACGGGCTTTTTTCGATATCGGTTCGGGTAGAGATAAAGAGATTAAGAAAAACACTGATCAAACTCTACGCGTTACGGTGTATTTCTAATAATAAGTTCATTTTAACAATACTATCTACTTGCATGCGCAACCTATATGTAATCATTTTTATCTTTATAGAACAAAATAATGTGAAGGCGGTTTTAATGGTTTAGGCATTCTAAGTAGGTATACCAGCCAGCCTTAGGGCCTTAAGGCGACGCGGAGACAAAATATGGGACACTAAAAAACCCTTTTAATAATAGTTAACCGTTTGTCAGTTACTAGCTTTTAAAATGCACCTTAATTATTCAATAAACTTCGAAGAGTAGACTTTCAAGAATTATAAATACCTAGGTGTTTTTATTTCATTAGGCAACACTTAAGCTAATTACAAGTAGTTCCCGTCTCGTAAAAAAAGAACGCCGTTTACTTATCTTTTAAATTCCAGTCTATTCCAAAGTGTTACGAAACTAGAAAAGTAACTTTATGTTTCTACAATAAGACAATTACTTACACTTAATTATAACACAATAGCCTAGGACCATAGGATGCGACTATAACTGCGTGCAAACACAGTCGCTCAGCCTTTTTTACGTGGAACTATATCTGAAGTTTATATTAACTAATTAGATTAAATTCACCTGTTTAATAAATAGCACACACAAAGAAGTATTTAATATTTACCCTTTATGTATATCTATGATCACAGAATTTAAAAAACCCATTGGTATCTAAGACTTAGGTATCTATTTATACTTAAATAAATCGGCAAGGTGCGAACAATTAGCTTCTGTATTATAAAGACATATAATGACATCACGCCCTTTAATATAAGGATAGGCAGAACGATAGATCGACATGTGCAAGCTTACTTGCTAATTGGGTAGACAGGTTTATTGACAGCAGTAGGTACCTGCCATAGTGCAGCATAGGTACCGACCGATAAAAAAATATGATGACCATTAAAAAAAAAAACTAAAAAAGTTGTTATTATTTTATTGGTCCGTTGTTAATTTTATATATTTATTTACATTCATTATTATACATTTAAATACTACCTAGGTACTATAAAACTATTTACAACTAAATTATGCATTTTGTTTGTAGAATTTCGAAATCCGTTTGAAAACAAGTGACACGTCAAAAAATTTCCTTGATGATATTTTTACAATAATTTCACTATTTCACGATTTTTTCTTTTCAAGAAACGAAATATAGGTATCTATGTCCTTTTCAATAAAAACGTTTCTAATTAAATATCCAAAAATTTATGATGTTAAAGAACGAATCTATTTACCGGCTACAGTTATAATAGCGAATGCAACTATTCAGAAATGATTCGAAATCTATCAGTTAGATATTTGAAATATGCACTATACTAAATATCCTAGCTCTTAGTCATTGGCAGCAGAAAAACCATAGAAGCGTAGAACATTGTAGTTACATAACCCCGTTAAACTTCCAAGAAACCGAGGGGCACCGTTAAAGGTAATCAGTTGATAATAATTGGCTAGCTAATGCGGCACATTTGTCTTACAAACAAAAGGACTCATTCTAATGCGTTTCTTTGAGCGTGAAAATAGTTTCGTTATGCAGATTACACAGCTCTAACATTAATAAAAGGAACGTACTGTCGCGATAAAATACAATTAAATATCGTTTTCAATTACGCATTTTAAATAGTTGATATCTTTGCCATTTGCGTTTCAGAATGGCCGTTAACTAATTACTAACACGCCAGTAGTTGTATACTAACTGTGTGGGTAGATAAAATACTGAAACAGGCTTCCACATATCTGAAGAACGTTTGTCGACGCCTACAAACGCGGTAATTACGTTTCGATATGAAATAATTTACCTAAATATATTTTTTACTATCAACAAGTGAGCCCATCTTCACAACCCGTTACGGCGCATTAAGCCGCGATACCCCGCCTCATCTGTCATCATTAATGCCACGGTATCCTAATAAGTTTGCTACAATAAATAAAATAAGAACTATCAAAGAGTTGCGCCCCGTTTAATGGTTGTAATTGTGGCCAAATGAAATATGGCCGCAGACGATCCGGACTCTCTGTCGTGGGTGTCTACCCGCCTTAATATCGACGTTTACACGCTATAAATATTTTAAATGATTATCTTAATGCGGCATTTGAAGTCGTCATTTACATAAGCGCCGATGGAATGAGGTTGAGACGAGCCCGGTGCAGTTAAAACATTCGCACCCCGTTCGCGAAATAGCCGCCAAAGTAAACGCGCTTTCATCACGTACGTCTCATAAATAGTGGAGCGGTGCAGCTCGCGTCGGGGCCGAACTAAATCTGACCGTATTATGCGCGTCCTGTCGAACATCAGACGCTTATTTGTGTCCAAAAAGCGCTCGAAAGACTTAAAGCCTTCCCGGTTGATGTATGGCGGCGACACGTGAATGCCGACCTTTATATTCAAATCGCGGTATTCAAATGCGCTCGTTGTCTATGCGACGGTTGACAATTCGCGGGCACTTTCGAAAAAGGAACGCGGGAAACGTCATATCACCGGCGAGGTTCGAAACTCGAATTTTGCTTTTTGGCGCGTCGATACGCATCTGGCTTCTGGGTTGCGTTCAGGAGTCATGTTCGGACCTTTGCTTTTATTTCAGTTCGATTGTGTCGGACGCAGATATAGTTTGAGATCTGTAGATATTTTGACGTGCGCCGCTGATAAAGTTAGTGTTTCGCGGCGGCCGGTGAGTTAACGAGCGGCTGAGTAATGAGCGATGCTATTGTGATTTGAACAATGGTTGGCGATGGCTATTGTTTATATAATTGAAAATGATATTCGATAACGACGGTTTGTGTTTAGACGCGGCACCTGCGTACGATAAACTGTCGGATAAAAGTATTTCTACTTTCGTTTGCGGTATTCTGAGATAGTATCGTTGGTATTATTTTCAGCTGAAATATTTTTACGGTGGATGGTTATAATTAGGTACGGGGGCGGCTTATTTACAAATTTCTTGTTCCGAAAGTTGATGCTAATGTAGGTGGTAGACGCGGTCGGATGTCCGCCCATCTGCATACAATGAGATGGTGCATCGCTCCAGTTCACTCGTAATTTACTGCTGATCCCGCCGCGTAGATGTCGCCCTAAGATACCACCGAGCCTAATTTAAATCTAAAATAAAAGGTGTTTTGAAGTGCCGAACTGTGTTCTCTACGACATTGAGGCAGACTTTTGAACGGCTGTTGTTTGCGAAAAACGAATCCATCTGTGCTTTTTAAAAAGAAAAATGAGAAAGAAAAAAAAAACTTTAGTTTCATTACACAATAAACACTCTTTAATGAGTGTTATGTTTTAAAATAATTGTGTAACACCCGATAGCAAAATATGGCAAAATTATTTTTAAATTTCACAAAACAAATTGCGGCAATCATTAATAATTTAAAAAGGCAATTGCTTCGTGAGTCCATAAAACAAATAAATAATATATTAGGTATTATTTCGTGTAACTTGGTAGTAAGCTTTGGTAAACAAAGTTTTATTTATTCAAAAGATAGCCATCTGCAATGTTAAAAATATATTTCTTTTGAACGTTTTTAATTAAATGGCCAATAAGGTTAACACCGTAAGGTACTAAACTTTTATCGGATCGATAATTTACTTCGATAATTCTACATTTTTATTTAGAAATAGCGTAAATTATAACACTGGGCGTTCTGTATAAATTTTAAATAAACAAAGGAGTTTTTTATCATCAGCTGTTCGTTACCAATTATCTGTGGTCGGAACGCCTACCGTTGACAAATTGATGTGCATTTCTGAACGGGACCGCGCCCTTTTGAATTTTTAAATATGGCCGACTTTTTGAGCAATCTATTTCATGTCAAAGAGGGTTGTATGTCGTAAGATTACAATTTACGACATATTTCGTGTTTTATTTTGTTTAAGGTGTTACCTTCGTTTCGTAGAAGATATTATGTAAGTAATAAATGTACCTACTCTATCAATGTTACATGTATCTAAGTAATAGGTATTTATGTATATTAATGTTTCGAGTTATATAGGCAATATTAATAATAATTAAATACTTATAGTTTTGGACATCTGTATGTGTATTTTACAATTGATTAAAATGTCAATAATGAGTTTTTGGACCAATTGTTTTAAAAACATAATTTAGGTGCTTCATTATCTAAAGCAAATTAAAATATACTGATTAGGGTTTCGTAATTAAAATGAAGGTCCGGCCCACAGCCAAAGGTTCGAGGTTCACGTCTTCATTACCAGAACACGAAAGTTACCTTCAATTTTTGAAACTCCAGACTCGGTCCACGATTATGACAGATGACTCCTGCGCACATACCGCCGTTAATTTACATTGTGTGTAATTTAAGTTTGCGCGCGCAGCTTGCGACGCATGCGCACCTGCGAAGTTCTGCCGCCATAACTCTTTTTAATTGGTTACTTGTCTTATAAAATAATATCGTAACAGACTATTAACGTCTCATTATTGGAGTTCAAGGGGTATTAATAAAATCTACGCGTGAGATATGCAATTGTATGGATTTTATGCCCGTGGGATCTGACAGGAAGATGAAGGGGATCAGTGGTCTGCGCTGGCACGAGGACCAGTGTCTTGTCACTACCTACATAAGTTCGTGGCAACGTAATGCTACATTTTATTACGGGTTATGTTGATACCTGCTCCTTATTGCCTACTTACATAGGTACCTATATCAATTAGAGTTGGATTTTAATCTTGCGTTGTAGGTATGAGTAAGATTTGTAAGTTTTGCAGAATGCTTTTTTAGGTACGCACCTAAGATCTTAGAGTAAACCTCTTGGGAAATTACTGTAAAAGCGAAATTAAAAGAAATGAAAAGTTGAAAATTCATAGGCATTGACAGTATTTTGATTTACAACAACTAGTCATTACTTCTCAGTCTTCTGAATAAGGCATAAACGGTAAACGATCGTATCCATGTTGAAGTGACGTCATACTTACTGTAAAGTGAAACACTACATACTTAACTACCCACATTTCCGAACCGCTGCGGCCATTTAACAACATCAGCTTGCTATCTAAGTCGTTTAAAAAAGCAAAGCAACAAAAACACATGCAAATTGACTTAATTTATCTACGTTCATTGAAAAACCTTAGATGTCCAAACAAAACTTTAAGGATTCAATTCAAATGCCGCCATTGTTGTCTGCCAAAGATTTTTGAGTTTATTTTTTTCGAGTTGATAAACGATTCTCTGGTAATTCGTTTAGCAGACATCGATTAATTATGTTTTAAATCGGCGAGTCTATTACAGATTTTGACGGCGCGTCACTAGCGCAGTAGTTTGTCAAAATCATTCCCACGCTTGATGTGATGTCACAATGTTTGTTCGTTTAGGTTTTTTGGGGTGGTTCGTGGTTGTGACCAAGTTATAGAATAAAGATTGATGTTGATAGCGGGTTGGCAGGTCGGCACGCATCAGAAAGATGTGGTATTGAAGGTTTAAGAAGACTGTTGATATTTTTGGGTGTAATATTAATTGCAAACGTTGAAGTTTATTTCGGTTTAGCTCGTTTAATTTTGTCTTCAAACTGATTGTTATTAGGTTCTTACCTGTAGGTATAGACGTAGTTTGTATAAACAGTTTTGTTATAGGCCGAGTTTGGGCTCGGGCCCAAAGCTCGTGGGGAGTTTTTTGCCTTCATCGGTGAAGGGCAATAGAATCGCCACCTATTACGTTGGATTTACGATTAGAAGCGAAATGCAAGTTAAGAATACCTCTGCTTTTCGCTTCGGGGATTACTGGCATGATAGACTGTGGGCCGTGTAAAAGCGATACTCTAATAGACCTTTTACTGCAAACTGATTATAGTAATCATGGCGACTATGATTGACTAGCTCGCAAACAACGGAACCACTGCTAACCCATCTGACTTTACCTGCATTTTTTCAAAGCCGCTGCTACCGGCGATCGCGAGTGTTCGCGCATGACTAATTGACAGTCGGCGGGTACTTTGACAGTTTGACTAATGTTGCTCTATGGTCGATGCTCAAGTTTGACAGGTGAATTAAGACGTGGAATAGCAGTGACGACGTCGGTGTTATTAACGGGAATAACACTGGTGACGTCAAATAGATCTTGGTGAAATTTGTCAGAACTAAATGATAGGTTGTTGGAGGCAATCATTTAAGTTTGGAATTATTCTGTCTTAGATTTATTGGCTTGGCATTTTTAGGTTTAAGGTATCATTTGAGGGTTTAAATTAGGTGGGCTGAGGTCAGGGGCGATTGGCAATTTTTTTTTTGTTTTAAGTAATTATGGACCTCCAACAAAGGATATGGTGTGGGGGTCCTAGCCTAAGAGCATTATTGTAAAAAACAATGTATTTATAATTTGTTTTAAGTCAAATGTATTTTGAATGGGATAGAAATATTGAATTCAGCCTTATAAATTTGTACTGTCTTCTAAGTTAATCTATGGTGTTCGTACAGCTTAACTACACACAACAAAATATCGTGGTGATCTATTAGTGGAGAATAAAAATATTTGGTCATTTATTAAATTTGAGAATTAACTTTTAACGTCTCTCTCTCTCAGCCTATCGCGGACATGGGCCTCTTCCAAGTTGCGCCATAACACCCAGTCAATTAACATTGCGCCATATCAAATACTGGCCACTACCATTATTCTTACAGGCTAGTAACAAAAGTATTTAAAAAACATAAAATTCGATCTTTAAAATTTATGAGTGGCCAGAAGCGAAAAACATTGCGGGGCCTTGCATTTGACATCAAAGGTGTGTTTGAAGCCACCTGTCTAATAGCAACTTTCTTTTTCCAGTTTACTTAGGAATAGTACAAGGTATGTTAGCATACTGCCATTCCACAGTAAGGTAATTAATTTTAATGGGGTAATTAATAATATTTAAAGTCGATAGCGTTGCCTAGGTCCACCTTGTGTCGTTTACATTCCTACTACTCCTACTAGTTAGATTTATTAGGCTATATTACGATTAAGTGGCAAAATTGCTTACACGGTTTGAGTTAGCCTTTATGGCAATGGCTGAAAAGCTGGCTTTCTGCGGTAGGTACTTAAGGGTGGAAAACGCGATGTTTAACCGTAACGAATATAAAAAATAGTGGTCTTAAGATATTTGCTAAGAATCCATGCGTCTAAAATGTTATTGCTGAAGTTTAAAAATAACAAAGGAAGTATTGTGACAGGTATTTCAAATGTAAAGATCCCGACGAATTGAGAACCTCCTCCTTTTTTTGAAGTCGGTTAAAAAGAGTAAAGCATGACGCATGCCTAATTGATAGAAAGTTGTTATATTTCTTTCATTGTAAAAAATATCATCTCTAAAACTAAGTAGGTAGATACTAGTTAAGGTTACAACTGTTGGTTTGTCGTTAATTTTTAACCTCCTGAAGTAGGAATGTCTTATAATTAACCACATCTTTATACCTATCAAGCCAGCAAGGAAACTCGCTTCAAAAAATGTCGGACCAACGTCAAACCAGTCATGTCCAGATCAAACGCACCAAGCATTCGGGTTATGATGAGAGATATATTCCTAAGAATTGAGACGTAACATCAACGAAGAGGTATGCCGAGTGTTTGAAATCTTACAAACTTAATTTCCACCCAATTTTGTGACACTTAACCCTTCAACCGCTGTGGTGAAGGCATAAAATCGCGTGCGGTCACGTATTGCACCGGTAAATTGCGTTTGGTTATTGGTTGGCGATCGGGTTGTTCGATTACAGTGCAGATGGGTTATCAGCGTGAGTGTTCCGCTGGAATGTCAACCGGTGTTTTGTCGTGTTTGTTTGTGTATCAAATGTATTGGTGTATGATGTTTATGGGGCCGTGACTCTCCGATTTGAGTTACGACGAAAAATTGTGCTCAGTACTCAAGTTTACAAGTTGCAAGTCGGTTCGTTTTTACATGTTTATTATTATAATTATTTGAATATGTGATTGTGAATCGGATTCGGGCCGTGGAGTGCCGGGCTAGAATAGCACCTCCCCATTACGTCCCGTGGGTGTCGTAGGAGGCGGCTAAAGGAAGTCCGAAAGATGGGCAGCAGCGTCCTTTGTAACGTCACCATCAATACTGCGATCCTTAAGCCGCTTGCCAAGAGTCGAAATTATGGCAACCCTCCTTAAGGAGAAAGTCATTGATCAACAGTGAACGTCTTTCGGCTGATGATGATCGGAATCGGATTTAGGTACAGGCTATGGTTAAAATGTATATGGTTAAAAGCTTAACCCAGCCAAGTCTTGATCAATTCATCTTCTACAATTCTAAATAATGCGGTCAAAATGGCAATAAGCGCGTCCCTATTGCTCATGCCTAGTATTACTCAGTCTAACGATATCTGAATGTGTAGGTACATTAGCAAGCTGATACCGACCTTCCCCTTGGGCATATAAAATGTAGTCAGCTAGTCTTGAGCTTTGTAAAAACTGTAACCGTTTTAAGGTTAGCCAAAATTAAAAACTTGTGTTTCGCGTTAACATGCGCATGCGCATGCAACGCGATACAGATTGCTTGATTATAAGAACGGTTTGAGCATCCATGTTAATATTTTATTGTACCTACCTATCAAAGATAATAAAATTTCGGACTAAATAAGAAAACAACACAATAGCAAAAACTAACAACTGTTTTACAAAAGTGCTAAGAATTCTTTATACTTAGATATTATTTATTTAAGTTTATTAAAGGCACACACCTTGCACGGTGCAATAGACAGCTATTGCTTTGTACCATTCTTATTGTAATGAATTACTAACAATTCCTATCATCTACCATCTGATTCCATTACTCTCTATCATATCGAAGTAGGTATCAAAAATAAAATATATTCTTATATCTTTTCTCCCGTTCCGTCTCAAGAAAACGAATGGAATGCAACATCTGCTCCACAAGTAAGTTGTTAGACACAAATGATGAGCAGATACTCTTGCATGCATTACAGCAATTTTTAACCCACACTGTAATTATATACAATTTTTAAGCCTTATCAACGGACCTTGAAGCAATCGTTTGGAGTAGAAATGTGAATAATAATCGAAGTCTCTTGTAACGCTTACTCATGGCCTCATGGCCCACCTTAGTCTTTCTTACCGTCCAATCTCGTCTCAAAATAGCACACGGCAGTCTGCTGACGTGCAAAGGGCCTTTGTTAAGGGCTTATTAATCGCCGGCGGACCAACCCTGCGACTGGGCGGGGCCGCGGGCGCGGCGATCGCGTGCAATTTGCATCGCTCCGGCCGCCGCTACTTGACCGCACGCAAACGCCTGTTAATAACGCGTTAATAGTACGTTAACACATGCAATCGCATCGCAAGGGTTGATTAATTAGTTTCTGTAATGGACTGCAGCTAGTCCTAGTGCATACAATCTAGGAATTTTAGTTATAATAATGCAAAATTAGTTTAGTTATAGTGGATGTTAGTGAGCTGTGTATTAAAATTCATGGTGTTATCTGTTGTGGCATTACTGAGTAAGTGATGCCGGCGGGCCCTTGACTTTAGAATTACCATTGTTTCACATAATCATGTAATCAAAAAGCTACGTTAATTTTACTTTGTAGCAGATAAGTTTAGTAATGGAATAGTGTTGCTAGTGGGCATAGTATACGAATAAATTATGCGTTTTATTCTTTTACAGAAATTACAGACTACTACACTTCAGTTTAAAGGGGTTTTTTGAGTGCGCAGTTCAATTCGCTAACACCTAGAATTCATCATCATCATCATCAGCTAAAGACGTCCACTGTTGAACATAGGCCTCCCCGTTTAAGCGGGGGGGTTTGCCATAATCCCCACGCTTGGCAAGCGGCTTGGGGACACCTAGAATTATGAGCGTATTACTGACATAATCCGTAAGTGTTAACAAATCAGAATTACATTCCTTCCACTAATCTGTTTACCATTACCGTTTCCCGCTTGACATGACGGTCTATGACAAGGTTTCTGTTATGCTTATAATATTGATCATGATACCTACTTTATGGCAACTGCGACAGCTTTAGAGACTTTCTTTCAATTGAAGGAGCTAGGAAAGAAAGTTGCCCAACTCCACCAAAATTTTCACAAGAGGGTTACGGGCATAAATCTACTTTTTTTCTTAATCTAACGCTTCAATGACGTAATTAATACGATACTTCGATACATACGTTGCAGCTGTCGGCAACGGCCGCCATGTTTGTTGACGGAGCGCGCGAAATTATCCAGATTTCGCGGGCAAATCCTCTTTCATACTTCCACATCCACAGACTTTGTTTACGACCTGACAAAAACACATTTTACCGTTTCAGAAATGATAATTTTAAGTAATTTTAAACTGTACAGCGTTGAATTACAGACTGTTAAAGTGTAACATAATGTATTTTTCGATGGTTATTTAGTTTACCATTATGGTTAATTTGTTTACGTGTGCAAAGTGAAGCGTTCGGATGCGTTCGCAAACGATGCACGCTTTTGTTTGTTATGTTATTAAATTAAGGGTTACCGCAGTTATTGTTACATTACTGTGTTTATCCATGGAAAGTGCTGAGATGGGAATAGAAATTGATCGGGCGAGCACTTTATTTGATGAATTCGATGCCTGATTTTAAAGCACAAGCTCAGTTGCAGCCATTTTTTTTTAATTATTTTTTAAAAACGTCGCCCCACACTAGTAATTTCTCCTTTGTCGTGGGTGCGTTTCACAAACATAAAATATCACATACACAAACACCCAGACTCGGGACAAACATCTGTGGATCGGCAAATTTTTGTCTCGTGCGGGAATCGAACCCGAAACCCCTAGTGCAGCAGTCCAATCGCTTAGCCACTGCGCCAATCAGGTCGTCTAATTTTCTTGGTTATGACAGCATTATCGAACATTTTAGGTGGCAGTTACTGGTGTAAATACTGTAACTTGTTTTTGAGTACCTAAGTATTTTTTATTTGTGTATTTTTTAGTTATATTTCAGGCCTCAACTGAAATCAGGGCTGCTGCTTGCATTACGCTGAGTTGCGGACCTTTTTGCTTCGTATTTTGTAACTTTTTTTTCTATTGTTTATTTCATTTTGTAATGAGATCAAAATAAATAATTTTCTTTTGTAACTAATAGATATTAGTTGTGAAGTAAGACGTACCGTATCTTCTTATGCTTAAAACAAATACGTTATTTGCGAAAAAAATCGCTATTTTAATGTATGTCTACATTTTTGTGAAGATATTTAATTGTTGTCATTAGTTTATGTTTTATGTTTGAGATTAATTTATGCATTTGGTTTGTTGTTATGTATTAATTTGTGTAATTGGTTTAATATAAACCGTGTAAATCAAATAAATAATATACCCTAATACCCTTGTCAAACTCAAATTTCTTTTAGGAATCCTAACTTTAACTTTTGTTTAAAAACGGTAATGTTTAAGTTGTGGTTTCTAGGTAACATCGGTAGCCTATAATTACGTGTTGCCTGCGGCCTGCTGCTAAATGTAGCTGAAGGCTGTGTTTACTTTAAGGATAAGAGGCAGGAGCTAGCTACCATGATTAATGTGAGAGGCATAATACAGCGGTTTATCTGTCTTGACTCTCGTCGGAGCTCACAAATAAAAATGTCTTTAATATTAATTAAAAGTAGAAGCTAAATGATGTATGCGGTGAATATTTACCCTTTATTTTTGAAAATAATCAACGCCTGTATGGATACCTACTCTCAGCTTCAGCTGGGTCCCAACTCACTATGACCACTGAATGATTCCTTACTTTGAAATCAAGACAAATCCTTGTCATGTTTTTTTTATTTGATATGAGGGAATACTGCCAACTTGTTTTAAGAAAAGGGATTTTAAAAGATTACTAAATATGTAAAGTTTACGGAAATAATGAAACCTTAAATAAAAAAATAACTAAACAACATTTTTTACAAGGAAGCTTTTCATCAATCTTTTATCGTCGTTTACACTGTAAATAATCTATCCAACCTAAGACCCGTGGTTTTCTTATCAAAAGTTAATGTTGTTTGATATGACGGGCACCCTTTTCATCTAGATAAACTAAAAGTGACTGTCTAGTTGTTTATTTCTTAACTAAGTGACATCAACTTAACCAACCACATCAAATCTAACCTCTCATATCAAACACGTTTAAATTTCATATACAACCTTTTTATTATCGAACCACAAGTTACCGTACAGGATTTTTTAAATTTATTTTTTTATATAAAAAGGGGCAAAGAAAACGTGGCATTAATCCGTCGGCATGAAAGGAGGCCGGGCGGCCCCCCGTGGGGGGATGGCAGGTGCGTGTGCGCAGCGTAGGCGAGCAGGAAAAAATGTGGGGACAAGTGTGAACCTGGCTTTGTGTTTGAAACGTCAGTTGTTTTGTTATACATATTTCTGGATGCGTACCTGTAGATTAAGAACCTACTTAGGCAAATATAAAGATAATCTCAAAAGACAAAACGATTGCACAATTTGGATACACTTTTTTCTTTTTTGCCAGTGTTGACACCTCATTTATACTTCTTCCTTTAGCTAGTGTGGTTTCTTTAAACAGGGAAACATTTTAGTAAACAATATAGTAAGTATTACAAATATATAAGGCATGACGTCATGAAGTACCCACTAGGTTAACTAAGGCCTTCGTAAAAGTACCTACGAGCTCTTAAGTTGAATACTCATTGAAGCCAGTACCAGCATCAGTTCTGGCCTACTCCAGCAGCTTATGCTTTTAGCGAGACCAAAGTGAAGGAAAACATCGTGAGGAAACCGGCACACCTGAGAGATTTTTCAACGGTGTGTAAAGCCATGTCAGAGGCCTACAGGCGGTTTAAACTCTGACACCAGGTTGTTCATCAACCATACGATAAGAAGAAGAAGAAGCGAGACCAGAAAGCCAGCTACGCTAAATCAATAGAATAAAGATACAAATACCCACGGATCTCTAAACCTTAAAATAAAAAGGTAGTATCGCCCGCAGCGCCCCTCGCGGCGGGCAGGCGGAACCAATCGTTTGGCTACGGCCTCGCTATTATTTCATGTGCTCGGACAACTGGACGGGATTTCGGGATTATTGTTCACACGGGGATTATGTGTAACATATCATTTGTGGTGTTAGCAGGAGACTGATAGCCGAGTGGTATGACCGTTGGACTGCCAAGTCATAGGTCGCGAGTTAAAAATCCGGCACGCACCAATGTCTTTTTGAATTCATGTGCGTTCTGTAAATTAGTTAATTAGTTATCAGTTGCTTAAAACGGTGAAGGAAAACATCGTAAGGAAACCGGCACACCTGAGAGATTTTTCAACGGTGTGTGAAGCCATGTCAGAGGCCTACAGGCGGTTTTAACTCTGACACCAGGTTGTTCATCAACCATACGATGAGAAGAAGAAGCACAAGACTAACCTTTGATCATATACCTATTTCCATACTAATATTATAAATGTGAAAGTAACTCAGTCTGTCAGTCTATCTGTTACACCAGCACGACTAAACCGCCTGGCTGGAGGCCTTGTATTAGGTCTCGCTAATCGTTCGGTTAAGCAGTAACAGCTCCCTCAGAGCTAACTGCGAGAGACATTTTCAAAAAAAAAAACGACTAAACCGCTGAAGGGATTTTGATGAAATTTGGCATGAAGAACGTTTAAGAACCGAGAAAGGATACTTTTTTTAAATTCAACTCTCTATGGGGTTTAAATAGAGGTCAACGCGGGCAAAGCCGCGGGCAAAAGCTAGTCTCCTATACATCCTTTTATGATCAGTGTTACCTGCTACATTTTTCGGGATGAAAAAAATAGCCTATTTGTTAACCCCGGGGTGTCAGCTACCTCAATACCAGCTGTTTCCATACCGGTCCAGCTGTTTTAGCGTGAAAGAAGTAACAAACATACAAACACACTCACAAATGGACGCTTATATAATATTAGTGTGATTTCGTTGCGGGTTCCAAGACAGTAGAGTCATTTCTCTGGGACGCCTCGAGCTTCATTGCCTCGATGGTTCTCAATGGTTATTATTGTAGATCCTGGCTTACAGGAGTTACAATGATAGGCTAGAGTGGTGGTGATTATACATCTTTACTTAGGCGTCATAGTTTACTTTTAACCAGTGTCAAAGGAGTCAACAAAAGACTAAATAAATTACTGGTGAAGCGATAAGTAACTAAGGCAAAGGACTGCAAAAAGAAAGCAAGTGACTGATTAAAAAACAATATAATATATTGAATATACACTGAAAAATTGTACTTTTGAACTTCGAATAAAGATATCCCAAACCGCCTGTCCGTCACCACTTCCTAGTGCTTTAGCTGGGAAGAAGAAACGGCAGAATATACTACCCAGCAGCACAATCTGTCTGTCAAATGGTCATTTTAATTTGTTATGTTTCTCACTGCCTCTTGGTTTAGGTGTGGCTTATATCTGCTGCACTACTGCAGTGGCATCAAATCTTTACTTCGGCCAAGAAGAAAGCACTTTCATATAGTGTTCCAGACGAATTTTGGTCACGGCAGGTAATTCTCTTTTTTTTTCTCTTTTCTTTTTATTAAAAAAAAAAACGTCGCCCCACACTAGGAATTTCTCCTGTATCGTAGGCGTTTCACAAACATGTAATATCACATACACATACACTCAGATTTGGGAAAACTAAATGTGGATCGCGCAAATTTTTGCCCTGTGCGGGAATCGAACCCGCAACCCTTACCGCAGCAGTCTAATCGCTTAGCCTCTGCGCCAATTCGGGCGTCAACTGCGACAACGAGCTATTGGCTCTTTATTAAGGTACCTAACCACCGCACATTGTATCAAGAAACTAAGAGTCAAAGCGTAAGCGTTAAAAAAAGTAATATTTTTGAGTTAATTAAAAACTGCGACCAAAGTGCCGTCTAACGACTGAACACACTTTTATAATAATAATAATATTTATTTATTTAGCACTCAAGCAATACTATGCAGGTGCTAAAATTCTAAAACTTCACTTTCATGTTCAATAAAACATAAACTCTGCGCCTGCGCAAATATTACTATTACTTTTATTAATTTAAAATATAAAGCGTTAATTTATTATAAAATATTCGCATTTTCCCGTATAGTATGATACTTTATGAGATGTTAAGGTTTTTTTACTTCAAAATGAAATAAAACTACACAGGGGAACGCTATAAATGTGACTCGTGCGCAGCAGGAGCGCCTAATCGATACCTGCGATAGTGCTGCTCCGGTGTCCGAATGTCGGTTCGCTTTATAATCGATTTATTTATTTATAGTATAAATTTAATAAAGTTGACGGTCTGTCTAGATATGAAAGTATGAGATCACGCCTGTCATATTCAAAGGGGTAATCAGAAGTTTAGAAATACACAAACACTGCCTACCTGTATTACTAAGTATCTTAAAAATGCGCAGCATAATATTGCTATGGTGATCAGTAATATAAATTATTATCCAATTATTTTACGTCACCTGGGAATCAAATCTACACATGAATGGTTGATCTAGTATTTATTGTAATTTAGCTATGCAACTTTATTTTAATTACCGCTGACTTAATTACTCCCGTTCATAATATTCGAATAATCAAAATCGATTGATTGTCAAACATCTCGAATTCTCGATTACAAAATTGTCACCTCACTAGCCTATGCGTTGGGATCGAACATAAAGAGAGATGATACACAATTCCTATGTTCTGTTTACCCAGTTGAAGATATAGCTTGAATATAGACTTGTACACCGTGTAATGTGCCTTGGGGATAAATAATGTCGTTGTCAACGGCTGATCTCTATTTCTTACTCACGTATCGATAAATAGGAATCGACTCTAGTTTATGATTTTGAAGGTCACGATAAATTTTGCGCGGCACTATTAGGAATGTTTTCTAGAAAAAAAAAGAGTTTTTATGAATCTTCTTTTTATCGAATAGTTGATGAACAACCTGGTGTCAGAGTTTAAACCGCCTGTAGGCCTATAACATGGCTTTACACACACGGTGGACAAGTCTCTCAGGTGTGCCGGTTTCCTCACAATGTTTTCCTTTCTCCAAACCATGAATCACCTGCTGGTCTGCCCTATATGCCCAGTGAGCGCCACATCAAAAGACTTTCAGAGGCTAATCGAAGAGCAATTGATTTGGCTATGTATTGGGCCGCTCAGATGTAATAAGAAAACCCTCGATATCAATTAATCAATATATTTATTTGTGAACAGGCAGGTGTGGGTAGGTGTGTAGGTAGGTATACGGAAAGAACTTAAAAATATTCATGTAGGAACTAGATTCTTTATCATTGGAACTGGTGAACAAATATAATAGTTTTAATAATGTATGGAGTTTATACAATTAAAATAAACCTAACCTTATGCCACTCTATTAAATGCTGCCTCGTTGGTCTAGTGGTCGCTAAGCGCGACTGCTGAGCAAGAGGTCCTGGGTTCAAATCCCGGGTCGGGCAAAGTGTTACTGAGTTTTCCATTAGGAAATTCTCAGGAGCAGCACGGAGTCTGGATTTGTGCCCGGTTGATGGCAATAGGCTCGCCCTCTATTACATTGGGACTTACAACATAACTGGCGAAATGTGGGTGTACTATATGTTCACCTCTGCCTACCCCGTTGGGGAATACAGGCGTGATGTTATTTATGTTTATTAAATTAAACAATTACCGGATGAAAAAAAAAGAATACTATTAAACAAGTCATTGTTTATCAACTTTATAAGAAGAAGAAGGAAATAACAGTAAAGCTATCAATGTTTTCAATATCCTCCTTACGGATAGGTAAGCCGGCCATAATTAGTTCCCGGCGAACGGCCAGGTGGAAGCGATTCAGTTACTTTATACTACATGTAATTACTTACGCTACTTTCTCTGAGACCGAGATACTATATGAAGGATAATCTAGGTTTACATAACCTATAATCTATGCTTAGTGCAGTCAATTTTAAAATAATCGCTTCTGTCTGGCGCAGATTGTTGGATAATGGTGAATTTGAGTTACGTTACGTGCTCATGTAATGATGATATCCCTAAAATTGTTTTGGAAAATGACGTAAGAATATCAAGATTTTGAGGAAGTGATATTAAGTGGATGCAAACGGCAAGTTGTCGTTCATTGTGGCGTTCTAAGGGGCCTTTGTCCAGCAGTGGACGTCTTCCGGCTGATGATGATGATATTAAGTTTTACGCACCACTGAAGACGTGGATATAGGTATCTGTATATTAAAAAGAGGATGCCGAGTGGTATCCGGCCTAGAATTGACCACCCCCTTTCCTCCCGTGGGTGTCGTAAGAGGCGACTAAGGGAAAATTCAGAAGATGGGCAGCAGCCTCTTCTGTATCTTGACCACCGATACTGCGATCCCCAAGCCGCTTGCCAAGCGTGGGGATTATGGCAACCCCTCCCCCCGCGCTTAAACGGGGAGGCCTATGATCAACAGTGGACGTCTTTTGGCTGATGATGATATTTAAAAGGTATCTTAAAAATGCGCAGCCTAATATTGCTATGGTGATTAGTTATTATTAATTATTACATAATTATTTTATTATTATTATTTGTATCCTAATAGGTAGGTACGTGAAAGAGACATTGACCCCTGAGTTTGTTTCGGTGTTTCTTCTCAGAGGTAGTCAGTTAGGAAATGCCGAGGCCATCTATCTAGTTTAAAAAAAATGACGTGTAAAAGTGTTTTTTAAGACCTATTTGCAGAAATAAAATCATTTATCATTATCATTAAAAGGAAGCTTAAAAAAAGAAATCCTTAGACCTCTTTTTAACTGACATTAAAAAAGGACGTTATCAATTCGACTGTATTTTTTTTAAGAATATTCTGCGTACGGCGCGCGGCGCGCGGCGGAGCAAGATACGGCACAGTCAAAGTTTATAACTATGAACAAGAATTGCAGAAAGCTTATAATAATTTAATAACATAACTACTTATTGATTTCTATCACTTACCTACGCGAATATTAGACATTGAAATAAAACTATTTTAACGGAATTAAAACTGTGATAAAATCCGTAAAAATAGTTTTGAAAAAATACTACAGTTGAATTTTGACTTTATCCTGGCCCCACTAATACCAATAATAGCATGAACACGAAGCGGCAATTATGTGATTCAAAGTGACGTAGCAGTCTACCGCCGATCGATCAAGTGCAAATTCATAGCACTTAGTTAGTCAAGCAATTATATTTTAGTTGCAGGTTCGATGCGTGAGTCGCCTTGTCTGTAGTGTCTAGGACCGCACACTCGGGTCCAAAACAGGAATCCAACATGGCTGATACACCTTGCATAGATTACTCGAATACACTTTGAAATAGGTTCAACGGTGACTCGTTTCGCAGGCAACTCTCACTTTGTTTTACACTCGTAAACGTATAGGTATATATGTAAGATGATGGTCGAAACATACAATGAAAAATCTCGTATATATCAATTACTCAAACGTAAACAAAATAAACAACACCGATTTATTTATAAGCAATCAATTGATGGAGCGACTCGCAATCGAATGAGTCTCCACACCCACGCAACACATACATTACCGGCTAACAAAGGAGGCAGACTTAAAAGTGTGGTGTAAATATAGAAATGTATGACGAACACATCTTGTTTCTCACCGTGTAGTAACGGCGAAGTCATCGACCCAAACCTTGACCGCTGCTCAGTGAAAGTTGGACTGCACTGATGCTAAACAAGATACCGAGATATCGATTTGCAGTAAAATCGATATAAAGCCAGGACATTTTAAACTTTCATAGTTTTAAAAGGGAAATCTTGTCATATCGAGTAATTTCGCCGAGTGTAAAATCGATTTTAATCCCATCAAGTCGCATTATACGTTTCATCGATTAGAGAAAGAAGATAGAGGTGCGGCCGGCTTGTTATCGGTTTAAATCGAGGCAGACTAGAAAATCGCCTTCGTCGAGAATGCACCTACTAAGTGTGAGGTCTTGGTTTGATTGCCTGATTGGCCAGAGATTTAGATAATCATATTTCTGTTAGGATTTCCAAAAAATGTTTCAAACCCAGGCAAGAATCAATGTGACTTTTAGTATGTGAAATACTTTCTTGGATGTAAGAAACAACTGACTAACGGTGAAGAAAAACGTCGTGAGGAAACCTGGGTTTAATAATCTGAAATCGCCAACCCGCAGTGAGCTACCGTGGTGATCAATGCTCAACCGTTCTCTATAAGAGAAGAGGTCTTTGCTCTGTAGTAAGGCAGTTATAGGCTGTTATTATTATATAGGATTTCCGCAATAATTTGGAAAGAAGACTTAGGGCATAACTTAAACGATGGACTTAGCGGTACTATCTGGTGATATCTTCATGGTTAAGATCATTCGGTAGATCCGTTCTCAAATCTTTGAAGATGTCACGCGTGATGATGTTATATACAGTCTAGACTTAATGGATTAGACTATATGGCTATACAGTCAATTATAAAGCGAGCAATAAGAGTCGAATTAGTCGCACCTTGCAGAATACTTACTGATTGTAAGCTAGTGGACTATCTAGCCAGCGTATCATAGTTATAAAGCTAAAGCTATGGTCAAAACTATTACAGTATTCTTCTTCTTATCGTATGTTTGATTAACAACCTGGTGTCAGAGTTTGAACCGCCTGTAGGCCTCTGACATGGCTTTACACACCGTTGAAAAATCTCTCAGGTGTGCCGGTTTCCTCACGATGTTTTCCTTCACCGTTCCTATTACAGTACCTAGTTAGCAGAGAAATGATTCATGTAATATCAGTACATAGGTAAGTAATTATTAACGTTAATGTTTACTTCTATCGTAAAATAAATGGTTATAGCTTGAGTGTTCCTGAGGAGATTGATATTTTTTCTTTTTATAGACGTCATTTCACACTAGGAATATCTCCTATATAGTGAGGCCGTTACACAATCAAAAAGCATCTGCGGATCGCACAAATTTTTGTCCCGTACGGGAACCGAACCCTTAGCGCAGCAGTCCAATTGCTGTTGCGCCGTTTTTTTCTTCCTAGCTATTGCACTAGGAGGAAGCGGTGAAGGGTGGGCGTTTTGGGGACTGTCTGGTATGAATTCTGTAAGTCTAGTTTTTATGAATAAGGAATTTTGATTGTCATTCACAATTAAATAAAAGTTGCAAAGTGAAAGTAGCAGTAAAAGGTTCTTAATTAAATTGACATTGAAGTAAGATCTTAGTTTTTTTCCCATATAGCAGGAATGAGCCTACTATAAGCTAACCTCAATACCAAATACTAATACTGAATTTAAATTAGGTGAAAATAAGGTAAAAAACGAAATACTTAATGATTTTATTAATTCAAGAATCAAACCAACATGTCTTAGCTCAGCACTAAAGGCAGCAACATGGCCTCATAATTATCATTCTTTTAAATTAAACTCACTCAGTTCAGTAATTACAATCAAAACACAGAAGCAATCGAGTGTGGAATCGAAAATCACTCCACTCATAATTGAATCCGTTTAAATTCCAAGTTCAAAACCCGGTCCCACACGTCAGCAGCACCGTTATTTCAAATTATTAGAAAAAAGAACACTTTAAAAATAGAATACTCGTATTAAATATGGAACGACATAAATTGGCTATGAGATGCGTTCAGAAACGGGAAACGTAACGTTTTATTGTAAATATATCTACTATTATATGGAGATAGACGGCTTCTGTTTAAGAGAACATAAATGTTTATGAATTATTCAAGTGTTCTGAGATTTGTTCGCTTGTATATTATGTAATAACATTAATTCAAATTGAGGCTTTATCAATAAACGGTGGAACTAGTTTACAATCTGCGTTTGTGTGTTGTTATTGAGTACTAAACTACAGTTTTCGAACGTAACACTTTACTGGTGGGTGTAAAAAGGTTCTAAGGGAATGAGGTGAGCAGGAATATCAACATACTATGATAGACAACAGGTTCTGTGTTAGATTTAGAAAAACGGAAATTTGTCACTCAATTCCATCATTTGCAAAATGGCGCTAAAGTATTTTTTTTATTAAACCTTCCCTTTTTCGATGAGCCTCGCTACCATCCTTGTTAACTGGCCGTTCGCGAGATCATGATATTATGATCTTTGTCCATGTAATAATAAGCTCAATCATACCAAATGACGAAGATCAGATTTTACACGCATTTATCACTTGTCAAAATTGTTCCGTAGTAATAGAAAGAGATATTAAAAAAAATATTGGGTCACATAACACAGAGACAAAATTTGAAAAAAAAAAAGTAGGAAACGAAAATAAGTCAGTATAGGTACTAAATATTAAAAAATTCTTCAGCAGCAATTATATTTCCGGTAACATGATAAATATCTAGGTAATACATTATCTACCAAATATAGGTTAATTAATTGCAGATGTTTTGAAATACCATCATGATCGTTGATACACTTTCTACAGCAAATAATATTATTGTGTAATGAGATTCTCTTTAGCACGCTGATCGATATCAGACGCTCGTTCAGAAACAAATAGCTCCGTGTAAAGATATTATCAATGATATAAACATGTAACGTTTAAATGGCAACACAAAAAACACATAAAAACTGTTTAAAACTTTTAATCTACAACACTTAAAATTAATACAACAATTACACAATAGTCAACAACAACGCTAACAACAGCACAGACAACAACAAACAACATTCATTGTGCACACAACAACAATAAATATCACAATTACATAAGTCAACACTGATGGAATTACATCTCCATCAGATCTACAAAATTTGTATATACACTGGCAACCCTGCTTATAAAATAAGCTTTATAACCTCTTTACCCCTTTTTATATTTTTTTAGTGCTTGTGACCTCCTTTGTGGTGGTAGACGTGTTTGTACACAGGGACGTGGACGGGGTAAGGCTTGGGGATGGGGACCTCTACCTTTTTCTCGACCTCGACGGGGTAAGGCTTCTCGACCTCATATGGGACAGGCTTCTCCACGGTGTACGGCACTGGCTTCTCCACGATTTGAGGTACGACCTGTGAATAAAGGTTAAGATTAGTATAGGTTTCGGATCTCCAAAAAAGTTCTAAAGAATTGGGACGATAGAAGGATTTTTGAATATGCAAAATAAATATATTTTGGTGTATAAAGTAAAATATGTTTTTTACGGCGAAAGTTACGGCGAGACCTCACAACAGGCCTCCGGTCAGGATGTACCCATTCCGCGTGTTTCAGTGTAAGTATGAATACTACTTTCATCCGTAACTTCGGGTACAAACAAGAAATGACGAACGTATAATTATCTTAAAGTAGTTCGTATGACATCGGAAGTAGCACCATATTTGTGATGAGTGAATGTATCCGAACGTAACTGGCTGCAATCTGTCACAAGCGCGCGGGAACAGTGTTCTTTTTTCAAACGCACGCTCGACTGCCCGCGCTTTTACTTTCGTCATGGCCGACTGCATTACATAACAGATAATGCAGCGATGAATGGCTAACAGTGTGAGATAATTGCAAAAATGCATAAACACAATGGCTGTGACATAACTTTACGTTTTACTATTTTATTTATCGTGCAAAATAGATGTGGAGTTTCTCTTTCGCTTCAATTTTGTGGTAAGACTTACAGCTGTGTTTGGTCACTTCGTTTGAAGAGTTTATAGAGCTTAATTGAGTTTTTATTTATGTATTGTGGGTGTAAAAGGTGTTTGAAACGTCGATAATTATCTCACTGTATTATCAGACACAAAGACATTCACGCTGCAGTATTAGCATGCCTTTTTATTACTTGTGAAAGCAATAACACTCGCAGCGGTCATTTTATTAGAGCATTAATTTTTATGTTGCTTTTTATTTGTATTTGCTAACGGCTGCTTGTATGAATGCAAATGGTAAAGTAAATAGAACTGTATTTATTGCACTTTGACATGAAAAAATTACCATTCTGAAATCACCAATACAAGCTATGATTGGGTCAAATGTGGCTTGTGTGATTTTAAATTCTGGAAAGATTTATTTTAAGTTTCATCGTGATGGCATACAAATAGATTTTTTTAATAAAGGTTTTACTTTAACGTCTCGTTAGTATCGTATATCGATACGATTGCACATTAAACTGATAATAATATGCGCATATCGTCTGCTGAATGATTCATTAGTCCGATTACGTGTCTTTCACTAATATGGGCATGGATCGAACTAAATGATTGCTGATATCAATAAACCCATCTTTCAAATCATTATTGAGGAAGAAGTCTTCGTGGAATTAAGCACTGCAGAATGTCAACTGTCAAATTACAAATTGTAATGACAGCTGGTAGACTTATGGCTATAATTAAAGCATGGAATGATTTGGTCTCTTTATTAAATTGATTTTAGCTTCAATCGCGTAGCATTAGAGAGGATCAAAACTTTCTATGTAATTAAATTCTTTCTTTTTGTTTTACGGTGTTCAATCGATATAATTATTGTGTGTTCTTTCTGCATTCAAAATTTTAAAGATTTGTCTTTTAAATAAAGTGCCATTCCTTTTGGCTATTAGTTATTTATAATTAAATTGCTGTTTTGCGTAATATTGGGGTCTGAAGTTAAAATGGAATATTCTTGATCTTTACGGCCCTTAGGTTAACGACTTTCCTTAAAATTTCCATTACATAAGTGTGGTAATCAATACTCGTTCGAAAGGCTTTTGCCCTGCAATGGAACATTACTGAATGATGCTGTTATTTACAATGTATCTACTCAATTGTCCTTTTTATTATCGAACCTTTTTAATGCGAAATTGAATAAACAAACTGTGCTTCCAAAGCAGTCGGATTTTTTCCGCTCATTGCTAGTTGAATTCGTTTACCAATTCCGTAAAACACACCATATCTGTTGTTTTTTCTGTAAGATCTTAATTATAGATCCTGATTTACAGGAGTCCAATGAGCGAAGTTCGGACTCAGGGCTCACGAATGTTGTCTTATTAAGAGAACAGTAATTAAAAAGCCCTTCTCTTACTGTCAACCATAAGTATGGCAATAATTATAACCTTTCTCTTCCATCCTCTCACTGTCAAGCTTACCTTGTAAACTGGCACATGGATGGGCTGTTCCACTGTCACGTGGACGGGGTAGGGCTGGGGTATCGGGACTTTGACGTACTGCGGCACGGAGACCGCCACTGGATGTGGGATCGGCACTCCGATCTTCTTCACGACCGTCACGTGGTACGGTTTTGTGTGCTCCGAGTGCGAATGACCTTCCGGTTCCCAGTCTTCGGACGGACGTGCGCTTGCGCATGCCGCTAGGAGTAGGATGGCTGCTGTTCTCTGGAATATGGAGTTACAATTATTAGTGATGGATGATTGGATGAGAGTTCTCGTGTAGTCGATTCATTTAAAAGAATTTAAAAATTTCCATAAAATTAAAAATATTTATATGCTAGTTTTATTTTAACGTCTATACGTAGGCCAGTAAATATCACATGTTAAAATATTTTTATTAAAATTACATAACGTAGTAAGTGCTAATTACAAAATAAAACCTGTTAATAGTTTCTAATCCCATGCTTTTATGAACTTAACAATAGTTTATTTGGAGAGGGTGATTATTTTCCTGCTACATTAGTTATTTTCCCTTGATATATTAATATTACAGATGTGCTGATTGTTAAATGCTGGCCATGGAGAAAAACTATTTATAAATCAACGTGACAGTGTCGTTAATCGATATGAAATCGAGACGTGTCGTGATTGGATCACATTGGAGCCAATGATACGCTTCAGTGTTTTGTTAATTACTAACTGTGTTAGCACAGAAGAAAATGCAATAGAAATATTAAACAATTCGAGTGTTTTATCTGTATTATGATCAGGTGCAGGATTTTTTAATATACAACTGACAAAAGAGGAATGAATAATCGTTAAATTTAGGATCATATCTCAATTATAATGGCTCCTAATTGAGAAAATGTAGTAGGTACAACGCTTTAAGTATAAATCCCATTTTCCTATTAAAGTAAAAATATAAAATACCATTAACCATAAATTGAGTATATTGGTGAGGTTAATTATTTATGGTATCATAAAATTTAACAGCCTAACCACTATGCCATAGATAATATAAATAACAAACTAGTGATGTAACATAATTGTTATGTCACTAGCAATCACCGAAATTATGTTCATTCATATTTAGAGCGTGAGAAAGTAATTAACATAAAGTTTAAAATATATATTTTAGTTTAGTTATCTTATAATGTCGGCCATGTTTTGATTGAACAGAAGTTTATAAGCAAAGGAAACATTATACAACCGGAAAGATCACAAAATTTTTAGGCAGAGGACACACGATTCAGCCGGAAAGCCCGCGAAACTTTTAAGCAAAGGACACACGATACAGCCGGAATGCGCGCCAAACTTTTCCGTTCTATCAGTCAATGATTGTCACTGTTTTAATAAAATGAGAAATTACTTACAAAAGCGATCATGTTGAATAGTTTAGATGCTGTTGTCGACTTCTAAGTATTGACTGGTGCAATCCGTGATCCCCACGAGCGTTTTATACTTGGTGAAATGTACAACGCGCCTTTCCATTCAGCGATAGGGTGTTCCCACTACGAAATTATGTAGACTAAGACACAATAAGACGATATTGCAAGGTTCTGTTTACATTGCGGTTTTTAATGACTGTGCGAATTTTGCAGCTAATCTAAAGTAGCAATGTATGTCTTGCGTCTTTTAATGTGTGTTTAAATTATGTTTTGTAGTACTGTTCGATTGTACTATTCGGGTTTTTAAGGAGAACTTAATACCATTTTTGTTTTATTTTTTCTCTACATGTGCTCGAGTTTTTTTTCCAGTTATTGTGGTCCATAGAAAGTACTTACGGCAGTTTCATTAAACTTTAACGTCATAAAAATGTTTTTATAATTTGAATATTTTAATGAGATGTCGCATCGAGATAGGTAATTAATTTCTTTGTTAAACAATTTTAGGGATGTCATTAAGCTGTTGTTTTCCTTTTTATTTATTGGCTTATATTAGTTAATGATACAAATGAAAATAAAATACGCAGCCTTCACCGCTTTTAGCAACTGATAACTAATTTATAGTATGCACATGAATTTGAAAAGACATTGGTGCGCGCCGGGGTTTGATCTGGCGACCATTGACTTGGCAGTCCAACGTTCATACCTTCACCATACATTTTAATTCATAGAGAAAAGGTACTTGCCCTGCAGTGGGACAGTTATCATCATCAGCCGGAAGACGTCCACTGTCGAACAAAGGCCTCCCCTTTAGGAAGGGAGGGGTGCCGTAATCCCCACGCTTGGCTAGCGGCTTGGGGAGCGCAGTTTTGGTGGTCAAGTTACAGAAGACGCTGCTGCCCATCTTCTGGTTTTTTTTCCTTAGTAGCCTCTTACGACACCCACGGGAGGAAAGGGGGTGGTCAATTCTAGGCCGGATACCACACGGCTACCATGCCGTGTGGTATCCGGCCACCATACGGAACAGTTGTAGGCTGGTATAATACCTCCAGCTATGTCTTGTAGCCTAGTACTTTGAGTTCGGATTCTTATGCAAGAGTGGTTTCAGATTCAGGCAATTCGACGACCTCATTGGCGCAGTGGCCAAGCAATTGGACTGCTGCGCTACGGGTTGCGGGTTCGATTCCCGCACGGGACAAAAATTTGTGTGATCTGCAGATGTTTGTCCCGAGTCTGGGTGTTTGTGTAGGTGATATTTCATGTTTGTGAAACGCACCTACGATACAGGAGAAAATCCTAGTGTGGGGCGACGTTTTTATAAATAAAAACAACAAACAATGCTTTCCTTCGCTGTATGTGAAGAGGGCTTTGTCCAGCAGAGGGACAGTTATAAGCAGGTCACTTCTGTCTAAAGCCTAAAACTTCGATAACTATAGCCGTGTTATACGTATGTAGGTACATACATACATACATAAAGTCACGCCTATTTCCACGAGTGGTCGGCAGAGACCACGGATTTCCATTTGCTACGATACTGACATACTTCTTTCGCCTCATTCACTCGTATCACCTTCCATTTACACGTTCGTCGGTAGTAACATTATGTAGGTTGATCCATTTAAAGAACTATTAGCATCTAGAAAGCAGTTAGTTTTAAACATACCCTATCACGTATCAGGGAAGTGAGCTGTGCTGTGAGCCAGGTGAGCTAATGTCGCATGATGTATTTCCTGCAATCGGAACAGAACGCATGCCTTACATAACACACATTACAAACTGTTTTGTAACTTATCAATCTGTGTGTGACACTTGAAATAGCAGTTGGAATCGCACATTACAAGCAAAACCTTTTCTGTTCTCGTGTACATACACACATATAACATAGTTTAGCCCTTGAGGAGAAGAGTTACGGCACACCAACAATTTGCTAATTACCTTAATCGAAATACCAAAATTGGTGGGCTAGCCATTAATTAGGCAAAAATCAAGACCATGTTCTGCAGTAAAAATAACTTCACCAACACTGGCCGACCTTGAAAACAAACCCAGATCCTCACACTCAGCAGTCATACTTGCGATCATTATACTAACTAAACATAATAATGTTATCCTGACCGAATTTCGGTCACAGCAGCCTATCTCCGAGTGGAGACTAGCCAACTACCCAGGAGATATTATAGTGCACAAGTATGCGCGCAAACACAGGTGCATTCCCTATTCTCTCACTCTCATAGTCCGATGGGACGGTGGACCGACACGACCAGAGAGAGATCAGCAGGACCAACGGCTTAACGTACCTTCCGAAGTACGAACTAGACATAGTGGGTAATAGGTACGGCTTTGCCTACCTTTCCAGAGAATACAGGCGTAATGACTTACATGATAAAAATATTACAGTACATCACATCAGCCTATTGCAGTCTCCTGGACGTAGGCCTCCCCCAGGGTACGCCACGAGGCCTGCTCTCCCATTATCGCCACCCAGACACTACCAGTTACCTGGAATAGTAGAGACGGTAACTGGGGGCCGTTTTCTTTAGCTACTGTTCATGGAGGTTTTTGCCTGTCAACACGCCTTGCGGGTTGGTATCTGCAGTATGGTGAACGGTACCAGCATAGGAGAACGCTGTTGCCCATCCCCCGGATATATCCCTTAGTCGCCTCTTACGACACCCACGGGAGGAAAGGGGGTGGTCGATTCTAGGCCGGATACCACACGGCAATTATTACAGTAAGTTAACAGTAATTTGCAAAAGAATTGGGTCAATGGTTTTTAATGTCCAATAAAGAGAATCTTCCGGCTGTGTAGCTGAGTTTTATCCATAATAATGTTTAAATTTATCTTTTGTTTTTATTATTTTTTAAATTGTAAATAATGGGCTAACTAATGGGCTGGAGGTTATATAAGATTTACATGAAGTGTCAGTTGTTTTCAGGGTTGTCACCAACGTTAACCAGTGTACCTACACAAATTCGTTTTTTTTTTCTTGTTGACTGTACAGATGTCTTGGACAAACGAAGGTCAACTGGAGGCTGACACAGCACAACATCGTGTCCAGTGGAATATTCATCATCAGCCGAAAGACCTCCACTGTTGAACAAAGGCCTCCCCCTTAGGAGGGGGGGGGGGAGGGTTGCCATAATTCTGACGATCTGCTGCCCATCTTCTGGTTTTTCCCTTAGTCGCCTCCTACGACACCCACGAAATACGGGTGGTGCTATTCAGGCCCACTCCAGTGGAATATTGGGGCAAGGAATTCCGATCCCAAAAAATGTGATAGTCTTTCTTTCTTTGAATTCAAGTAGAAGGCTGGTGTGAATATTTCCAATGTCCAGGGTCAGTCATAACACCATAGGTAATTAAGTATTGCGAAAAAATATCTTAAAATAAGTAATAAAAAATATCTAAAATTGAAAAGTATTGTCCCTTCAATTTTAATTAAAAAAAATATTATTATTATTTAAATGTGAGACTTACGAAGTCCCAAAATGTTTTAAAACTGATTAAAATGCAAAAAATATATTTATGCTAATTCAAAAATTCATAGTCATACAATGAAAAGCAATTTATTTTACACTAGCGGCCCGCTCCGGCTTCGCTCGGGTATAAAATATATATTATAAGTATTTCTCCGCTATTTAATGGATGTTATTATACATATAAACCTTCCTCTTCAATCACTCTACATATTAAAAAAAACCGCATCAAAATCCGTTGCGTAGTTTTAAAGATTTAAGCATACATAGGGATATAGGGACAGAGAAAGCGACTTTGTTTTATACTATGTAGTGATGCAAAAAGTTGACGACCCTAATTGCGAATCTCCACTCTCATTGCGATACGTAATTGTAGTTATATAAGTTGTAGTAACGTGTATTACATGCAATCCCTAAAATCGATCGGCGGTGCATGCTATTGTGTCTACATTATAATTAATTAATTATTACATACATTTTAAATTGTGTATTTTGCTAGCTGTTGCATGGTATTATATATTGGCTGGATTGTTTGTTTGATTGCAGTCTTGGCTTCGACTACGAAGTTGAACAAAAAAAAGTATAGGAATGTTTTCTATGAGGAATTCTTAGCAGTCTATACCCTAAAAAATATGTCCTTAAGGTAATAAAAGCTTACCCCTTATCCATACTCCATACTAATATTATAAATGTGAAAGTTACTCTGTCTGTCTGTCTGTTACACCTTCACCACAAAACCGCTGGACGGATTTTGATGAAATTTGGCATGTAGAAAGTTTGAGACCCTAGAAAGGACCAAGACTAGGCGATGTTTTTTAAATCAACCCTCTATGGAGATTAAAACGCGGGCGAAGCCGCGGGCAAAAGCTAGTTTAAGTATATGGGACAAATAATGGCTGTGAAATGAGTGTGTGAATTACTGACTCTGTCTTCATTTTCGCAATAGCGGGCGTGATACTACAGTTAATGATTAATGTGTAAAGTGATTAGAGACATATTTATATTTAAATTTTATGAACGAAATAATCAGGATACTCCTGCTATAAGTTTTGAACCAAAACAACATTAACCGTGTTCGCGGCAAAAATGCAAACTAATAGCAAGAATATGCAAATATGGCGCCGTTAATTGATCAAACGCGAATGTAGATTTACTGTAGTTGTATTTACCATAGAAGACAACACAGAAGGTCTACTCCGACGGAGATTGAAACTAAATGTGTTTGGTAAGTGGTCATGTACTTATCAGTAAGAAGGAAACACTTAGTGAACATAATCTAGAGATGTGCGTGGAAACCCAGGCTTTGAGATAAAAAAGTGAAGTAAAATGATTAGAGCGGTATAAATATTTTTTTTTAAACGTCGCCCCACACTAGGAATTTCTCCTGTATCGTGGGTGCGTTTCACAAACATGAAATATCACATACACAACACCCAGACTCGAGACAAACATCTGCGGATTGCCCAAATTTTTGTCCTGTGCGGGAATCGAACCCGCAACCTTTAGCGTAGCAGTCCAATCGCCGATCAGCCCCCTTACCATGAACTCTTAAAACAGGACAGTTTACTATGTGAAAGCGAGACGCCGCTATGTGCAGTGTAATGCGGCGTCCCGCTTTCACACCGTAAACTGCCCTGCTTTAAGAGTTCATGGTAAGGGGGCTGGTCGTCATTATTTTGGAGCAGTGCAGTGCAATAAGAGACATTATAGGAGCAAGTGTATTGATAAATAGTTTTCCGAGAACTGACTACTCAATAATTAGAACTTTATCAGCATAATGACAGATGACAGATTCCTTATACCAACAATACATAACTGATAATCCAATAAAAAACTAAATACCTACCCTCTTACAATGACCAGTTTACTATGTGGAAGCGAGACGCCGCATTAAACTACATAGCGGCGTCTCGCTTCCACATAGTAAATTGTCCTGCTTTAAGAGTTCATGGTTAGGGGGCTGGCTCTAAATAATTATGAGTTTATACTTATATGTAGATTTACAAATAAATAAATTTTTGACAGTTGTCAAAATATTTTGCATCCAATCTTGCAAGTTTTCATTAAACCTACTGTATATTTCTGCGCTGTGGCGTTACTATCACGCTGACGTAATTTGTACTCGCATAAAAACTGGAGTCCGTTTGTCCGTCGCGTGGTCCGACTTTATAGAAAGTAGTTCTGTGTTCTGTTATTGTAGTTTTATTTCAGTTCTGTATTTTTAGTTGTTTTTTTATGTTGAACACGTTTTAAAGTGTCGGCGTAAGTGGGAAAAATTATATAAAACTGGATTCAACTAGCTTCCGACTGGAATTCGTCTGTATGGAATGTTTTTTGCGAGTTTGGATGGCTTTTTCTTTGATATAAAATAGGGTAATCTTTTCAGGGTTACAAAAGATTGCATCCAACGCAATGCCAAACTTCAATACGCGTTAAAATCTTCACCCAATGCATTACAAAGATTAAACAACACGCGTTGCCTCAGACCCCACCTGTTTCTTTTCCAAGATTTAAACTCGCGTTAGGTGGGACCCCACCCGACGCATTACGATGACTAAAACAATGAACATAACTGCATTAATGTCGTTGACCTAATTTAGTCACAGTGATCGTTCACTATTGAGGCTAATCAAGTGAGTGTACAAAGATATAGATGTATCCGAGAAGACGGTAAACTAAATGGGATGTTAGATAAACTATGTGGAATATATGGGAACCCACCTAACTCTACAGCAAGAGATAAACACGCGGTATATGAGACCACACCCCAATCTTCACTAACTCTTACTCGCTTTACTTGGTACCCCACCCGATGTGATGAGCCTTAAACACGCGTTAAGAGGGACCCCACCCAACGTTCTACAAAGACTCAACCACACGCGATATAAGGGACCTCACTCGACTTTTTGCAAAATCTCTAACTCGCTTTATATTGGGCTCCACCCGTATCTTCTGCAAGCCTTAAATACGCGGTAGGAGGGACCCCACCCAACGCATTACGAAGACTCAACGACACGCTATCTTCCGGAGAGCCGTGTCCGCATGCATTGTTTTACTTATCTGGTTCTTATTGTAGAATTCTTGTTGTTAATATTAGTGTGTTGCGGTTACTAATGGCTGAGGTACGTTACACTATAAGACGTTTATGTAATTAGTATTATTAGATTCTTTACTGGTCACCATTAGTATGACTGCTGATTGTGAGGAGTTCCGTTCGAGTGCCAGGTTAGGATATTTTTGTTGGGTTTGCTTTGAAGCAGACCTGGGTTAAGGCGGATATGGTTGCTGTAATCACTACAGGTCTCTAAATAAAATTAAGATCCTAAAAAGCCCGAAATTGTCTATTATGATGTGATAAAAAAAAGGTGACTTTTTTCTGGACTCGGCGTTTTCTCTGTTAGAAATAGACGTGATTATATTTCTAATTATTATTCCTGTGAGATAGACAACAGAAGAGAATTCATAGACAAAGGTATAGTATTTAATCTTTCCATCTATCAAGTATAATTGTTACACAGAACAATATCAGTCGTACTAATTTCTATCGAACAATGAGACAGCCGTTCATTCTCGATAGTTGGTTGATAAGCTCTATGGAACAGTACTGACAGTACCTGACTAAGATATAGCTACATAGTACAGCAGTCAAGCACCCTTAGACAAGTGGGCAAATGCTAGATTTTTTTTTATTTGGCGTATAGTAGTCTTTTTATTTCAAAAATAAAAATATCGTGATACGAATCTGTCAGGACATTCCTTAAAACTATAAAGAAATGCTTTTGGAATAAAGGGTTCAAAAAATTACTAAGGGATCCACGGACTATTTTTAAAATTTTGATGAGACGTCCAACTTTTTCTTTTACACAAGTTCTCGATTGTGGTAGCTAACAGGGGTAGCAGATCACACTACAACTTGTGAGCGTAGAACCGGGATAACGTACCACGCAATTTGTAGGACAGTGTGGCTGTTAAATTATATAAATATTAACTAAGCAATAGTATGATGACCTCGTTATCCTTCCGAAACGAAAACGAGGTCAAATGGTCCGTGGATCCCTGACTTAATACTTAAAAGTTTAATAAAAGTGAAATGAAAGAAAGAATTATCATTAAATTAAACCTACAATTAGGTTACACCTGACAAATTGTGACAGACAATGTGACTACACTGCGGATAATTATTTAATTTCTTTGCAGTTATTTTTTTATCTTTGTTATCACATAACTTACTTAACAGTGCAGTAAATTACGATTGTTATCTTTATTTTAAAAGAATAACCATGGAGTTTCTTTTCTTTATTGGTATGACAATTGCTGGGCTCGACTGGACCGTGAACTGTCGACTTTCAGAGTTCGACCGTCCTATCTAAATGTAGACGACTTTCTGAGTGTCTTCGATTGTCCTATCTGAAATATATGACTGCTTTTAGTTTTCAGGGACCCTGACCTTGTGGCAAAACTTTAGATGAATATAATGATATATGCACCTTGTAATCCCCATGCCATGACGACAAAATGTTTCGACTAATCAATATTATGTAAACCCCTCATATTTTTCATTCTATTTGTCTAGCGTGTTTTCAATTTCTAGTAGCAAGTTGGTGTCAGAAAGTGTCACACCTTTCGTCCTACTCCTGATCGGTATCTGTTTGGCGCCCTGATTGGCGCAGTGGCTAAGCGATTGGACTGCTGCGCTAGGGGTTGTGGGTTCGATTCCCGCACGGGACAAAAATTTGTGTGATCCACAGATGTTTGTCCCGAGTCTGGGTGTTTGTGTATGTGATATTTCATGTTTGTGAAACGCACCCACGATACAGGAGAAATTCCTAATTTGGGGAGACGTTTTTAAAAAAAAAAAACTCTCCGGTCGTGTCAAATATCAGTCCTATCCTATGAGAGTGCACACTTTTTGCACCTCCTGTATTTTCTGTTAGTCTCCGTTATGATACTATCGTTGCCTAATACTTGTAACCTAAATTCAGGCAATAGAAGAATATAGGTACTATTATCCCTTACTACCACTAAGAAGCAATGCAATCGCAGTCCTCGTGAGAAAATATCCAACAATACCATTTCAAAACAGCAATGCAATCAAATTCCGTCAGCTCCACTTCCAACCGCTACAATACGCCGTCTTAATTCAGCCGGATCAGTTTGTACAATCTGACTACTGTGGTATGCAATTAGCGCAGGTGAACCGCTACTGAACGCATTCACCTAATATAAGTCGACAAACGTTTGTAATTACAGTTTACGAAGTTGATCATTAGATTAGTGTTGAGTTGTTTCTGCTCGGCGTTGTTAATAAGTTTGTTTTGTCGTAGGAATTGTAACTGATTTCTGAGTAATCTAGAGTAATATTATGTGGGAAAATGTTGTGTAATGTCTTGTCTGTGATCTGCATAGACAAATGAAGGATGTAAGATATATGACCTGATTAACGCAGTGGCTAAGCGACTGGACTGCTGCGCGGGTTCGATTCTGCATGGCACAAATATTTGTGTGCTCCGCAGATATTTGTCTTGAGTCTGGGTGTTATGATTTCAGAAAACAGAAGAATTTGGAGATAATATTTGGAATAAAACGCAATGAGACGTAATGTAACAAGATTTCAACTAATCGGACTCGAATTAAGACACAGGTTCTAACTTAGACATTAATAAACTATAAAGCTTCCAAATTATCTTCATTTTAATTAGGGTAGGTCATCTTTTGCATACCACTGAAGAAGTTAGTGCTTCTCTTTCAAAACCGTTCAAACTCATCCGCTAATCTATTCCAAATATTACACAAAAAACTTCATTTTGTTTTGTGTAAGTCCCGTTTTTATATTCCTTAACTTCCTAAGAAGTAGGACCACACAAGTGAATCCCGCGCACAGATCCAAGATGGCGTCTGGAGCTGTCAAAATAGGGTGAAGTCGATTGATTTATCTATAACCTTCTGTTTCTCTGTAGGAGGTAACATGTGCTGCCAGAATCTCTGCTGATATTGTGTTTACGTCCTTTAAGACAATTTTAAGTTATATTTTGCGTAATATTGAGACACTCGCTATTGTTTTTTATTTCGTTTGTTTTAAGTACAGTAGGATGAGAATAAAGATGCTGTTTTGTGATGACAAAAAGATCATTGTATTCTCTTTTGTCAGTAATTTTTTGGAAGCTACTAGTGGTATTTTTTATAGTGTCAATACTCATTTTTTTGTAAGTTCTTCTGTTTGCGTTGTAGGCAAAATATAACATGCACAAACACCCAGACTTGTAAAAAAATATCTGTAGATTATATAAATTTGTGCCCCGTGTTGTCAACTTGTAACAAATATCTGTAAGTCTTACAAATTTTTGCCCCCTGCAGGGATCAAACTTTTGCACCGAAGTCCAATCACGGATCGATAGTTGCTAGTTTAGTTCGTAGTTGTCCGAACAAGGTTTATAGTAATTGTTATGTATCTTATCTACGGTTTATATGTATCCCGGTTTAATCACGTGTGTATTTGGGACTGCCAGCGTTTGAGCAGAGCCGTATTCATGAGCAGGCGATGCGGCGAAATTGTGCCCAAATGTTATCTACAGTTATAACAATGTATCACAATCTACTTCATTAGGTACATTATGGAATAAACAATAGAAAACGGGAATTTCTAAACCAGTCAGTCAGTAGGCACAGTAGGTAGTTTAAAGGTGTTATCATCATAACATTTAAATATGCCAAACATCGATAGCGTTCGATCACTCAAAGCGTCATTCCAGTGCCCTCAAACACAACGGCGGCCATCGATCACAGCGACTGCACTCTTACCATGAACTCCTAAAGGAGGACACTTTCGGACGTGGAAGCGAGACGCCGCTACGTACAGTGTAGTGCGCCATCTCACTTCTACAACGGAAAATGTCCTGCTTTAAGAGTTATTGGTAAGGGGACTGATCACGCGCCCTTCCAACACACGTCCAATAACCATTTGTCTGTCTGATAAGATCTGCATTAGATTAATTGACACCTCCACGTGTGACTGTAATTAGTCCGTCTAGCAGATGGTTGGAGGTATTGTCATCACGCGCCAGTTCAAGGATGGTTTTTTTACTACTGATTGTTGCGAAATAGAAAATAAGGAATATATAATAATAGAGGATAGGAAATAAGGTCTTTGGTTGACTTGAGGTTCTAGACAAGTGGCAACATGCTCATGAATAGAATGAGATTGACATAAATACATCACAGATTACATAGTATATTACATAGATTAATAGACTGCCTCGTTGGTCTAGTGGTCGCTAAGCGCGACTGCTGAGCAAGAGGTCCTGGGTTCAAATCCTGGGTCGGGCAAAGTGTTACTGAGTTTTCCATTAGGTAATTCTCAGTAGCAGCACGGAGTCTGGATCTGTGCCCGGTTGATGGCAATAGGCTCGCCCCCTATTACATTGGGACTTACAACATAACTGGCGAAATGTGGGTGTACTATATGTACACCTCTGCCTACCCCTTCGGGGAATACAGGCGTGATGTTATGTTATGTTAGATTACATAGTCGAAACATAATGTATTGTCATCCCTGATGCCTCCACGAGTGACGATACTTAAGTACGTCCGTCACCCCGGACGGTCAACAACCACCATCCTTGTTGACTGACCAATCTATACCACGGCATGACCTATTCCATGTGACTATTGGCTCATGCCGATACGAAGAAGAAGATTAAGAAGATGTCAGTTAAGAAGTTGTTGTAAAATGGTTTTTTTAGACGCGACTGTCTAGGTGGTGGGGGTCTAAGTCTAAATTTTAGAGCCTAGTGGTTAACATACCGGATTTCTATGCACGAGGTTGCAGGTTCAAACCCAAGCAAGTATCAATCCGACTTTTTCAATATCATAAATACTTTCTTAGATATTCTAAGACACTACTGACTGACGGTGACGGAAAACATCGTAAGGAAACCTGGATTTAATTATCCGAAATCGCCAACCCGCAGTGAGCTAGCGTGGTGATCAGTGCTCAATCCTTCTCTATACGAGAAGAGGCCTTTGCCCTGCAGTGGGACAGTTATAGGCTGTTATTATTATTATTATTTTATTAAATCAAGCATTAAAGAAGAACATACGTAGGACGTAGACGCCGCTACGTGCAGTATAATGCGGCGTCTCGCTTCCACATCGTAAACTGTCCTGCTTTAAGAGATCATGGTAAGGGGGCTGGTTCTTTTCCATGACCAAAACAGGTGATTTTCCCAGATACGGGAATTCCTGGAATAATCATCAACTATCAAGTTTTCTGACGAGAAATATTGACTGCAAAGACTCGAAAGTGGGACTGAAGCTTGTTCAATATTGCGACATGAGTTTTAAGACGATGCTACCATGTTGCATGCTACCTCTATGCCTCAATCAAGAAATATAGGCATGATGGACTGGCTCTGACTGTATTAGCTTGCCTTATAAGGAAAACCCGAAGCTGTAGGTAATTTGACGACATGGAGAGGCCTATGTCCAGCAGTGGACTAAGATAGGCTGATGATGATGATAGTGGTGATGAACAGTTCGTTTTGCAATAGCCTACTACGAACTTATACATCAACTACTATTAGTATCTAGTAGGTACCTATACCTACGCGAATAAATGGTTTCGGCTTCCGTTTCTTGATCTCACAAAATTTTATATATATATATTTTTTTTAAAATATCTTGGGACAAACCACACACGGTCATCTGATCCCAAACTAGGCAGAGCCTGTATTATAGTAACCAGACAACTGATAAACATACTTATATATTTCTAAATACATACATAATATAGATAAATAACACCCAGACACATAACAAATGATTATGCTCATCACACAAAGATTTGTCTTGGGTGGGAATCGAACCCACGACCTCCGGTTTAGCAGTCAGGGTCACTAACCACTAGACCAACATGCCAATCAACAACAAATTATAACAAGTTCGTTAATTATTATAAATATACAATAAATTGATGGCAATAAGCTTGCCCCTATTACATTGGGACTTACAACATAACTGGCGAAATGTGGGTGTACTATATGTACACCTCTGCCTACCCCGTCGGGGAATACAGGCGTGATGGCTTTAATTATGTCAAATATTATAAACAGCCTATGAGTTATGTATAGCACTGTAGCGTACTTATTTCGTAATGGCAAGAAACAATTATTGCTCTGATTATTCCATCAGGCGTTTTACATGTTGCTATAAATATTAACGTGGTTGCGTGTAACCGGTTTTTGGCGAGTGGACAGACAGGAAACATGCTGCCGTAGTGTGTTGCGTATCCTTCTGGCTGTATCCTTTAGATGTTAGTGCTTTAATATTGTTTTAATTTGATTTGAGGCGGATATTTTGTAAATAGCTAGGTATTGTTTAAGGTTTGAAGACATTTTTTGTTTGTTTTATGGTTTGATGGGAACAGGGAGTGTGGGAAAGATATTAATAAAAAAAATCTATCCTACAGAAATACAGATAGGTATTAGCTAAAACGTGACCTTAAAAAAAGTTGCACATTTCACTATTTTTACACGGATAGATGTAATTAAGACTTCGTGCTGCTACTGAGAATTACCTATTGGAAAACCCAATATCAGTTTGCGCGAGATTTGAACCCGGGTGTTCATGCAAAGCAGTCGCGCTTAGTAACTATTAGAGTCCAATGAGGCAGTCTACTTTTAAAGTAGATTTGTATCTATGTACATATATCCACTATAGGTAGCTGTAGCTCTTCGGAAATACCTTGAGTTAGATGCTACTCGTATTCTCATTTTAGGTATATTGTGTAGCTCATTATTCTCTCATACTTGAAATGATTGTTAAACATTCCTACAACATATTTTTAAAAGAGTAACTATGGAGTTTCTTGCCGGTTCTTCTCCATAGAAACGACTTTTTGGAACCGTTCAACTAGTTTGACGTTTTGTAAGTGCTCTTTTGCAGCCTATATGAAATAAAAACATTATGACTATGACTATGAATAATAAATAGATGAAGTAGATAACTGCTACGGCCTTCTAATAGATAGATACTCTGACAGTCACTAAACACTTATAATAACAGCCAATAACTGTCCCACTGCAGGCAAAGACCTCTTCTCGTATAGAGAAGGATTGAGCATTGATCATCACGCTAGCTCACTGCGGGTTGGCGATTTTAGATTATTAAACCCAGGTTTCCTTACGATGTTTTCCGTCACCCTCAGTCAGTGTCTGTCTTAGAATATCTAGGGAAGTATTTATGGCATTGAAAATGTCACATTGATAATTGCCTGGGTTTGACTCTGTAACTCTAAAATTCATAGAAGATTAGTAGTGATTGCTCACAGACTGAGGTCTGGACATATGCCGCTCAATACCGTTGACGGCCTGATTGGGCGCAGTGGCTAAGCGATTAGACTGCTGCGCTAAGGGTTGCGGGTATGATTCCCGCACGGGGCAATAATTTGTGCGATCCACATTTGCTTGTCCCGAGTCTGGGTATTTGTGTATGTGATATTTCATGTTTGTGAAACGCACCTACAATACAGGAGAGAGAGAGAGAGAATTCCGAGTGTGGGGTGACATTTTTTTTAAAAGAAAGAAATATATAATGTGAATCCCGCTCGTGTCCATCATTTTTCTTTCTTTATCAATTTAGAAGAAATATATAAGTTTTGATTTTAAATGAAAAAACGAATTCACCTAACCCTGAGGTGTGTGGAACACTTGAAGACGTAATGCACTTATTGACGGAGTGTGTCAGACTTCAGTCTGCTATAGAAGTCCTACTAAGGGAGCTACACATAAATGTATACGACACGGGTATGTTCCACTATATATTGTCGACCCCTAGCTCACTGCACTACTGCATACAGTATATTTAAGTTTGTTTTCTTTGTTAAATTTTATATATAAGGTGTGATAGGACTGGCATGTACAAATGTATGAAAATCCAATAATAAATATAGAGAAAAAAAAACCTTGTGAATACAAATCCGGTATGTCAACCACGAATAATACTAAGCACTTAAAATCTACTAAAATGACGTCAGCTCTTGAGTTTGATTCTTCAATGAACCAACATTACCTACTGCGTTCTGTCTGTTAGGGAATCCCCGAGTATGAAATCTTTTTTGGTCAAAAGTGTTACCTTTAGTGGGTTGCACCAATCGTCTGTTATCGTTAAGTCCGTACGTAAGTAAGTTAGTAGGACATTCTCATACGAGCGGCCATATTTAACGCTAACCAATACATCAAAGTTGTTGGTGCAACTCACCCTTAGTTGAGGCTCCATTAGTAATATATAAGTACGTCCAGCGCTCTCTGGGCGGTCAACCTCGCTACTATCCTTGTTGATTGGCCAAAATCTACACCACAGCATAATCTGCTTCCATGTGACATTGAAAGATAGAAACGCTCATGTCGGTACAAAGAAGACTGCTTTAACAGAACGTGGAACAATGTAGCTAGGTACCACTCTCTACGACATCTTTATTACTAGCTTTTTATTAATTAAAAATCAGTCTTTAACTCAGGTTTTAGTTGATACTGAATCACTCCTAACTTTCCAAAGATCACTTGATATTTACGTGCGATTTGTTCTTGGTTTATATAACTTCCGTTATAGGTAGGTATATCTATTATATTCCATATATTGACAGACAGTTAGTTGCGCCGTTTCTTCTACCCAGATATAGCACTAGGAAGCGGTGACGGGCGGGCGTTTTGGGGCCTCTTGACGTAATTTGACGTTTAAAAAGTACTAGTAAATTAGTCTAATTTAATTGAAATAATTATTTATAACACATTACAATTATATACATTTTAATTCTACCTACTTTAAAACTATTTACAACATAAAAATAAAATTCCCAACAGGATAAAATCAGTAGAATACGAAAATAAATTTGTAATCGAACTACATAAATATTTAAGATTAAAATGCTATTATAGTTTAAAATAATTCTTGGCTGAAAATTAACAAAACAATAGCATGATATTTACGTATAAATTTTAAGTATATGTATATAAAAATACTACAAATTGTTTGCAGTGCCCTAACAGGGTTCATGTTTGTTACCTTACTCTGTTTGTTATACTTACCATCTCTTTACAACATGTTGCAATGAATAAATGAATATGAATTTAAATTAAAAAGCTTCAAAGTATTCTTCCTCATCGTTGTCAGAAGGTAACGTGCCCAGAAGACTGGCAGCATTGCCACGTTGAATGGCAATGCTGTCTTTGATCCAAAAATAAACCAGCCCTCTGATCACGCGAAGCGTCGACTAAACGTTTTGCTAGATCTTTAAATAAGGCTCGGGCGCTGGGTCCCCATGGCCCAAATGTTTTGACCGCAAACGACTCAAAAATACAATTCCCATTCAGGTTTATAAATTAGTCAAATTTGATTAAATATTTTTATATCTTTATCTATCTTTTAGCGTGTTGCCATACACATATTTCCGTGTATAATAATATTTTTATTCAAGATTGTAGTTTTAGACGACGTAATAAAAAGTTTTACCTGGTTTTAAATGGTTCAGTAACATGCGTCGCCTTACTCGCTGAAATAAAAAATATTTTCTTACTAAAACTGTTTAGTAGGTACTTAGTTATTACCAGCTTAATTTGCATTTTATTCGTAGCTACATACCTTATAGAAATTATAGTTTTTAAGTATATTACGTTAGACGAAGTCCAGTCAGTTTATTGGGCAGGGCTCGACTTTTGGGGTCCAAGGGCGTGCGCTTCGCTAAATTGGAATTTAGGTACCTAGGTATAAGGTTCAGTTTTGCAAATAGTCCCTAAACCAATTTTTATTATCTTTAAGTGTATTTAAGTGTAAGACTGCCTCGTTGGTCTAGTGGTCGCTAAGCGCGACTGCTGAGCACGAGGTCCTGGGTTCGAATCCCGGGTCGGGCAAAGTGTTACTGAGTTTTCCATTAGGTAATTCTCAGTAGCAGCACGGAGTCTGGATTTGTGCCCGGTTGATGGCAATAGGCTCGCCCCCTATTACATTGGGCAGTAAAAACATAAGTGGTGAAATGTGGGTGTACTATATGTGCACCTCTGCCTACCCCTTCGGGGAACACAGGCGTGATGTTATGTTATGTTTTTTAAGTGTATTTTTCCTTATAGGTAAAGATATTCCTTTGGCGTTACCTAGACAATGGTACAGGATTGAAGTACTATGGTTACCTTTTTAACAGGATTACGTAGATAGTACATAGAGCAACGATTTATCAACGTAATAATATTAACTTGTTGCTAGTGAGAGCGATGCTAGTTAGTGGAATCTCTGCTGATGGAGCTATTGGTGCACCCTCGGCCCTCGCTACCATCTTTGTTGACAGGTTAAGTAATAATAATAATAAAATATTTATTTGCTTAAACATAGGTAACATAAATGATGTAAAATTATAAAATTAAGTATCACTATGTTTCACCTTGATTGGTATAAGTACTAATGTTAATAATGGGTAGGTATCTAATTAATTAAGTATAATTACAGTTTTAAATTTTATCACATTAATTACCTATTATAGTTCAATTTTCAGGTATCACATAATTATTAAAAAATATCTAGGGAATTTAGGGGACCAATCGGAAAGTAAACCCAATCATATGAAAAAAAAAAATCAAATCGGTTCATAAATGACAGAGTTATGAGGGAACATACATAAAAAAAAAAGATCCCGACGAATTGAGAACCTCCTCCATTTTTCTGAAGTCGGTTAAAAAATATATGGCTACGATTAAGATTAGTAGCTCATCCTGATACAAAGAAGCTGAACTCTATGCTTGGTTGTTGGTCGAAGGAGTTTTAGCATAACTATTATAAAAATATATACCTACAAAATTCTCTAGATCACTTTCTTCAAAGTGATTTTACATTAGGTTATTCTCAGTAGCAGCAAGGTGTCTGGATTTGTGCCCGGTTGATGGCAATAGGCTCGCCCACTATAAGGATCTTATACTTAACTGGCGAAATCTCTGTGTAGATACTACAGGTACCCACACCCCTGCCTAACCCTTCGGGGAATACAGGCGTGATGGTATGCTATGTTATTGGGTTTTTCCATTACCTAAGTAGTTTTCAGTAACAGGTCTATACTTGTTACCGGTTGATGGTATTAGGATCGCCCCCTATTAGGTACATTGGGACTTATAAAGGACTTAAACATTACTGGCTAAATGTGGGTGTAGGACTGTACGTACCTACAATACACCTCTGCCTATCCCTGCGGGGAATACAGGCTACATGTTACATAAGTCAAGTACTTAGAGTTCATGTAGGTATAGAAGACATCACGAGTGACACGTCGTTGAAAAATATCTAATTGTTTTGATAGCTTCAATCGACGACCCAGTTGGCGCAGTGGCTAAGCGATTGGACTGCTGCGCAAAGGGTTGCGTGTTCGATTCCCGCACGGGACATAAATTTGTGCGATCCGCAGATGTTTGTCCCGAGTCTGGGTGTTTGTGTATGTGATATTTCATGTTTGTGAAACGCACCTACGATACAGGAGAAATTCCTAGTGTAGGGCGACGTTTTTTTTAAAAAAAAAATCTCTTTTTACATACCTACCTACATAAGCACAGATGCGTGTGAAGCCTAGGCCATAGAAGTACCCGTAATTAACAGTATTGACCCATTAAGCCGTATCACTCGTTACACAAACCATTGAATGCGCCTATAAATTACTAATCCTAATTAAACATGCCATTGCTGGCCACTTTAAAAAACGAACGCAGCCGTCCGGCTTTTCCCGCCGCCCCCGCATTTCCCCTTTCCGCTTTCCCGGAGGAGGCGCGCGCTCCGCCAATCACCACGTCCGCCATGTTGTTAGCTGGGCGGAGCCTTCAACGACACGACGTCTATCTCGCTCTATGTTTTAGTTTTCCCGCTCGCACGCAACGCTCGCTCATTGGCGGGGCCGCAATTAAGCGCGGGAATCCGAATTCTATTTTTGAAGTAAATGTTTTTTCAGCGGCCGTCAGTGCCAGTTGTGATGACACCTGTCCACGGAGGTTCGTATTCAATCATACGGCCATCAAAGTTGGTCGTGTTTTCGACTCTTATAAAGTAAATCTTTGGTGATTTATGTTTGTGAATTAACACGTTTGGTAGTCTGTGCTGATGGATTTATTAGATGTGTTGTTACAAATTGATCGATAAATCTGTTGTATCCGAGGTGGGCGGCAGTAACGTACCCTTGGCTTAATATTAACCATTTTCCACCGTTGAAAGTTTGATGGTTATCTGAAACATGCTAATGTGTCTTGTGCATTGCGTAACGCTGTGCGCTGGCGTCGGCCGTGCATCTGATGGTATTAACATGAATTAGACAAATTAGAAATGTTTACCTGCAGCTTGTTATGGAGAACATCATAATTTACGAGGATTACGAGATTGCTAATATAAGTCAGCTTGAATTTAGTAGTTATTCATAAATTAACAACTTTCAGCCTAACTAAACTATTGGCGAGTTTGGTGCAGTGGGTCAGCGATTTTCCACCGGTCTTGGGTTTGATTCCTGTTACTTGTAGAAGCCTCTTCCCTGCAGTAGAACTAAGGGTCTCTAGTGAACTTCGAACTACGAAGACTGGATGACAGATGAAGTATTTTGACCAAGAAGCATAAGATAACTACAGGATTCGTCATCCAAAATGTTGTTCGTACTTTCACTACCTACATACCTACCTATAGGCTCTAGGTAGGTACCGGTTTTGGATCTAATTTATCCAGAACAAGATGTAGGTAGTCAGTTATGGAGCCCAGTTACCTCTGCCTAACATAGAACAAATCTTTACAAACTAATTTAAAGATTTTAGGTACCTACTATAGGTAGACTTTGTAGAGGTCCCGGGACTTTCCTTGTTCGTGCAGATGGTGACCACCGGGGTGGTTTTAGTGAGGTAGAAATCCCACACTACCCGGTCGCTACCCCACGGGGCCGGGTGCCTTTTGAAGGTTTCCTCCCGATAACAAAAAAAAAAGATAGGTACCTAGGTATAGGTATAAAATAGGCGTTGCCTAAGACTTATTTACGATGTCATAAAAAGGGTAGACAGAAGTCTATAAATCCACATTACAGACAAGTTCTATGTACCTATAGGAGAGCCTGTAATTACAGCCATTTACAGCGCCCCTAACGGGTTCATCGCCTCTATAACTCGCTTTAACGGAAGAAATAACTAACATTACAATACTAATATTATAATAAAGATGTCTTTAACTCCTTTTGTTAAAGAAATAATTTGTTGACCGTTAACATTTAACATACAAACATTAACAATTAAAAATGCCTATTAATAATCACTTCTAACCCCTTACCATCAACTCATACAGTTTACGGTGTGGAAGGGTGACGCCGCATTACACTGCACATAGGTGCGTCTCGCTTCCACACCGTAAACTGTCCTGCTTTATGAGTTTATGGTAAGAGGGCTGGTTGGCCTATCAACGAAGATTTTAATCTATATATTAAATGCGTAGACGCAAGTTATTTATTCCATGTATCTATTTCGGTAATATGGTACGGTTTGTAGTAAATCATTAGTTGATTAACATATCTGTGAATAATTACGTCTTTTGATACAAGTTTATTAAATAAAAGTAGAGCCGATTCTTTAGTGTTTGTATGGAGACATAGCACTGATAGCCGAATGGTACTTAAGACCGTTGGACTGGCAAGTCAAACTCACGCACCAATGTCTTTTCGAATTCATGTGCGTATTTTATATTAGTTATCAGTTGCTAAAAACGGTGAAGGAAAACATCGTGAGGAAACCGGCACACCTGAGAGATTTTTCAACGGTGTGTAAAGCCATGTCAGAGGTCTACAGGCGGTTTAAACTCTGACACCAGGTTGTTCATCAACCATACGATAAGATAGGAGTATATTAGCATCATCATCATCAGCCTGTCTTCGTCAACTGCTAGACATAGGCATATCTGTAAATAATAAAGCCTGTTGGTACAAGTTAATTAAATAACAGTAGAATCTTTTTATTAATGTTTGTATAGAAACTGACGAGCTGATTGGCGCAGTAGCTAAGCGATTGGACTGCTGTGCCAAAGATTGCAGGTTCGATTCCTGCACGGGACAAAAGTTGATGTGATCCACAGATGTTTGTCCCGAGTCTGTGTGTTTGTGTATGTGATATTTCATGTTTGTGAAACGCACCCACGATACAGGGCAAATTCCTAGTGACGTTTTTTTTTAAAGAAATGCGAAAACCTCTTATTTGTTAATATACTTTTATACCTATAGGTATACCTAACACATAACAGTTGTGTCTTAGCTGGGTATGTTTATAGACAAGAAGGTATCATTTGAACAAACTTCCGGAAGGGTCAGTGGACGACACAAATATTTTTTTGGTTAGTAGTTAGTTAGATTTCCAATGACTTGGGGTAGGAACTTCTCGTGATAAGTATACTAGACTGGCTCATTGTCTAGTGGTCGGTGAGGGCGCCTGCTGAGCATGAAGCCCTGGGTTCGACTCCCGAGCAAAATGTTACTGGGTTTTTAACCTAAACACAGGTTACTCAGTAGCCTATATAGGAGTACAGAGCTTAACCCGCTTACTAGATTTTTGTATTACACTTCTGTGCTGTTGTATCCATTTACTCTAGTCCTTGTAAACAATGTAATAAATTTATTATTTATAAATTTATTATATATTATTATTATTTTTTTTTCCATTAGGTAGTTGTCAGTAACAGTACGGAATATGGATTTGTGTCCGGTTGATGGTAATAGGTTTGTCCCGTATTATATTGGGAGTATTGGGGCCTATAACATAACTGGCAAAATATGAGTCTATTGCACACCACTGCCTACCTCCTCAGGAAATAGAGGCTAGATGATATTATGTTATGTTAGTCTAAACTTAATCTATAATTAATAAAATATTGAGGACAGTTGGTATTTAGTGATCAACATTTTAACCCTACGTATTATCTACCTACAAGGAGGCCTATGTTCAACAGTGAACGCCTTTTGGCTGATGAAGATGATGATTGATTGATAAAGCACTTTCATCAACCTATCATCATCATCATCAGTATAAAGGCGTCTACTGTTGAACATAGGCCTCCCCGTTTAAGCAGGAGAGGGGAGTTGCCATAATCCCCACGCTTGGCAAGCGGCTTGGGGATCGCAGTATTGGTGGTCAAGTTACAGAAGACGCTGCTGCCCATCTTCTGGATTTTCCCTTAGTCGCCTCTTACGACACCCACGGGAGGTAAGGGGGTGGTCAATTCTAGGCCGGATACCACACGGCACCGACCCATAATCTTGTAATACAGTGCTCATATTACACTCTTGTTCTTCGAAGTAATAAACATAAACACATAACGTCACGCCTGTATTCCCCGAAGGGGTAGGCAGAGGTGAACATATAGTACACCCACATTTCGCCAGTTATGTTGTAAGTCCCAATGTAATAGGGGGCGAGCCTATTGCCATCAACCGGGCACAAATTCAGACTCCGTGCTGCTACTGAGAATTACCTAATGGAAAACTCAGTAACACTTTGCCCGACCCGGGATTTGAACCCAGAACCTCTTGCTCAGCAGTCGCGCTTAGCGACCACTAGACCAACGAGGCAGTCAACGAAGTAATAGTCGGAGTGTTCTCTTTTATTTTTCTTACCCAAACTTTACTACTTCAGTGGAGTAATTATCGCTTCTCACGACGAATAAAAGCATTCTATATCACTTAATAAGAATTCAAAATGGAAATACTGTCATTATTACCTAGGTATAGTTGAATTTTTGATAAGAAATCTATTTTGTCTCATAATTAAAAGAAAGAGTAGCGTCCAAATAAAAAAAAATCGACGTTGTAATTTTTCTTCTTTCTTACTTAAAATCCATAGACAAGACATTTAATATAATGCTACCTCTTTACACGTAACATACTGGTAAGTAACTTTTATTCGCACTTACACCCTCTGGAATAAACAGACCACCGTGCATAGAGTATTATCATATCGCGACCTTTTAGCGATGTTTTGACATCTGTAAGTACTATTTGACACATGTTACTGGCCACTGGCCCACTTGAGTGAGCTCTAGAGTGCTGGCTGACGTCACTGTACACAGCGTGCTGTGAAAAAGAAATAGAATTTTGAATTTTGATTATCGAATGCTTCATCGAATGTTTTTGAATTGAGAATTTGTGTCGTTTTAATTTGTTGAGATGAAGATTGTTACGGATTAACGGCATGGAAGTGTGGAGGTCTTATTTAATTAGTTTTTTTTTGTTTTTTTGAGAAAATTAATAAAAATATTAAATAAGTAGATAGGTACTGCTGTAATGGTGTCTTATCTAAATTATTTTGTAACTAGTGAGCGCATAAGCTATCCGCTAATTTATTTTGTGTGTGTTTTTTAGTTGTTATTACGACACCTTTTACCTAAAGAGTTACGGAGCTAAATTAAATTATTTTTAATTACTTTGTAGTTAGGATAACCGGTAGTATTCGTTGAAAAAAACAGGGTTTAAAGTAATTAAAAATAATTTATTAACGGCACATACAATTATTAAGTGCCACCTAGTACTCGTAATACGTTTTCGTAACAAAAATCTTATATCTTATTTGCTTTTTCAGTATAATTTTAGATAATAAATTAAAATAATTGGAAATCTGTGTGGTCTCTGCGCATTAATTAAGAATACCTAAATGCAAAATATTTGCAACGAAAACATAACGGAAGCGATAGGCTCAAAGCGTTCGGGTTTTTACTGCATCCGCGCAAAAAAATATTCAACCATAATGCCTAGGTAGTATTAATAACCGACTATCGCATATAAATTTAAGTTAATTTAAAACATTTCTAATGCGCTAAATGGAAAAGAACGAAGGAAAAGCATCGAAAAAATTACGTAAATCTTGCAAAAACATTGCAGCAAAACTAGGAACGTATTGCATGCCGACACGCAATGATGCCATTAAGAAAAAAACTACGTACTTTATGGTTTTGTGAACCGCACGATCATAAGTGTCTTGGACGTCCGGGAACGCCATTCGTCAGTCAAAACGTCCGACATTAAGCCATATTATCAACGTAATTGTTTTATTCACGTTATTAATCTTGTTTAAAATTTAATCGGACGCGCGAGAAATGCCTGGGCGACGGAGCCGAACGCGGCGGTAAGTTTGCGCGCGAAACTAAACGTCACATTGACATATTATCGCGCGAAAACTTTAATGGCCGCGCACTTTCACAGGTAATTTCACTTATTTCCCTATCGCGCACAAACTAAATCACAGCCTTCGTTTCTTATTTTGTGTAATAAAACGTAATTTACATAGCTGTACGTACGTTTTCGTTTAAGGCTAATACCAGTTTCTCGCTGTCGTTTACGCGCGCTGTGACGTGTGATTGACAGGTGAAAGGGCGCGAAATTAGCCGGCCGGACGGCGACCGAATGATTCCTTAAGACGATCCCATTGTTCGTTCATTACATTCACGGTTCATTGATACAGATTATAATATTCGTAACAAAAAAGCACACGCTGTGCTTTCGTTTTAACGTTTGCGCAAACGATTCTGATTTTAGGGAAATGTTTGAATTATAATAACTCCATTAAGCGTTTAGTGAACATATGTTGTAGAGTGGGCACGATAAGATAGAGCCGTATGTCATGCAACAGCTACCGTTTGGCATCCGCCAACAAACCGAGGATGTGAGGATTAGTTGGCAAACAATGTGATGTTGTTATTAAAACGAAAACTCTTTAGATAAAGACATGAAACAACAGGCCTGAGGAGATTTTAGATAGCGGGCTTAGCAAGCGTCGGGTCGTCGGGAGACATTATCTCGGTGCGCTGGCGCAGCGTGCACCGCGCGCGCCGACCTCGCACACAATTCAAACATATGAATTTGGAATAACGTTGACTTATTTTGGAATCTCATCGTTCTTTTTGTTTTGAATTAAACATTGGATCTTATTCGTTTTTCAAATCTAACTAAAGACAAACTGACTGTGATATCATTGCCAAATTTTTATAATTACAGCCAGTAGTATTTAGTCAACATAGATAACGGTAAGGGGAAACTTATGTAACGGGAAACGAATTGGGTCTTTTGGCAATAATTAGCGAACAGATAATTTTGTACACATTTTTATAGAACTATACTTATCCTAATGACTATTCTTATTCTTCTTAATTATTAAGAGTAGGTACGTACTTTATCTTTTAACAAAACGGTAGCAGGACATGCGCATTTCTTTAATCAGTGATAAGAGGCAGAGAAAGATTTTGCTTGCTACAGAGCGTCGCAACTTGTAGTAAGAATACCTACCTATAAAACTCTACCCTTTACTATATAAAATAGAATAATTTTCTTCATAAATGCTATATTGATTTAATAAATAGAACCAATACTAAATTGTCTGTAGAAAACCCTCATAACAATTCTGGCCTTAGATAGTGTTTACGCAGTTTTGATGCGCCGAAATTTTGCAACGTTTTGCGTATTATCTAGCAGATACTAGTAGGTACCTACCTAGATATAAGATATTATTTACAAAGGTATGTTGCCTTAAATTAATATTATTGTAATAACAGTGGTTGAGACTTTGAGAGATATTGAGACGTCCCTTTCTAAAGCATAAGACTATCTCTGTCTGTTGTGAAACATGCACAAACTTAGCTTTGGTGACACACAGTGCACTGTCTTGATATTGTGATTAAAACTATCTCAAAGACACATCGTGTTTTAATTAGGGATTTAGTATTAATATAGTCATGAGAATAGTTTTTTCAGGTGCTATATGACACTAATAAATATAAAAGTTTGGGAGAGTGTTTGTATGTTTGTTACTCATACACGGTAAAACGGCTGGACCAATTTAGCTAAAATTTGGTATTGAGATAGCTGACACCCTGGATTAACACATAGGCTACTTTTTATCCCGGAAAAATGTAGCGGGGAACATCGCGGGACGCAGCTAGTGTAATATAAAATACAGAGAGATAATATTGTTTTTAAGTTAGCAAGTTTTACTATGATAAAAGCAGACTTAGTATGTCATTCTTTGGTTCAAGCTATCACCATGTTTCGCAAACGGTTTAGTTACTTGATTAGTGATGAAAACTTAAAAGACAGACTGATTACTTTTGCAATTATAATATTTAGGTTAGTTAGCTTTATGATTAATACTATTTCAAAAAAATACAGATATGTGTTACTAGCACGCTCATTTTGAAGACTCGATAAGCGGACAATTGTAGTCTTGGGTAGTACAATTGATGTCCGATTTGACATAAAACTAGTGCAGTTCAGACTCAGAGTTCGGAACACATTTCACGTTTATTTTGTTAGCATATGACTGATCTATAATTTTTGACACATCATTGTTTATGAACGATATTTATTGAGCTTATTTTTTGGTACACAAAAAGCGAGGCCAGTGGAAAAGCTAGTATGCTATAAAGCCAGGTGTAACAACTCAGCAAGTCAATACGGTGCAAAAACTAAACACAAGTGAAGTTAAACACAAAAAAACTAAGCTAGGCGTCTGTTGTGACCGTCTGCGGGCATTTAGACAGACGCTTGACAATTAAAGTCTTCATTAAGTAGCATTATTGCCAGCTAATCAACTGAGCTGTCATGCTATCTGAAGTAAATGTGCATAATTTATGTATTTTATCGTTCATTATAACTTCCCAACTTATGCTGTTTACTTAGTTCATTGAATAGGTATTACCTAAGTAATAATCGCCGGAAAATAAAGGCGTTATTTTCCGGCGATTTCGAAGCCGGGTACCTGATACCGCGTGATATACGACGCCGACGTTGTGTTTGGTTTATATAGTATTTATATAGTTTAATTGTTTATGTATAGTATTTTATATTTTGTTATTTTTGTATAGTAATATTGTATTTTTTAATATGGGCCTTTGTTGCCTGAATCAAATAAATAAATATATAAAAATAAAATAAAATACCAGGTTTTCCTATTTACTTTTTTTTGTTCTTGTTCTAGGACGGACTTACCGGCTGAAAACCCCGGTGGCATCCTACGGTTAGATATATTTATTTCTCAAAAGAATTACTAATTCACTTATAGAGAAAATATAAATACGGGTTTACAACAATGTTTTCTTCCAGCAAGCGTAGATAAAAAGAAAAGAAACAAAAATGCATCTTAAAACTAACAACATTACAATAATTAAATACTTCACCTTAACTAAAGTACATCGTTTTAGCATAAAGAGTACAAATATAACCAAATCAGAAGGTAGGTTACACAAGAAAGAGTACAATAGTTTTGCACTCTGAGGGTGCAATTCAATAGCCTATCGATTCTAGCTACCATTGTTGTTAAAATACTGTAGATTTTTGGTTACTCTGTAGAACAGCAATTATAAGAAATTACTCCATAACATCATGCCTACATCCCCCGAAGGGGTAGGCAGAGGTGTTTATCACACCCACATTTTGCCAGTTACGTTATAGGGCCCAATCTAGGTAATAGAGGCGGGGGTCTATGGCATAAATGCAGACTTCTTGCTGCTACTGAGAATCACCTAATCGCACAACGAATAACTTTTTTAAAGTGTTTGAGTTTTTCTTTTGTTTATCGATAATATGTCGACCTGATTAGCGCAGTGGCTAAGCGATTGGATTGCTGCGCTAAGGGCTGCGAGCTCGATTCCCGCACGGGACAAAAATTTGTCTGACCCGAAAATGTTTGTCCCGAGTCTGTGTGTTTGTGTATGTGATATTTCATGTTTGTGAAACGCGCCCACGATTCACGAGAAATTCCAAGTGTGGTTCCACGATAAAAAAAAATGTTTTTCAATTATGAAGATGTTGTTAGATATTAATTATTCAAGGAACGATGGTCAAGAGGGTATCAATGGTAAAGCAATGAAATATGTATGCTTGTTTTTATCGCATCTGATATCTTCACACGTAGCTGTCGAAGGGTGTGCAGTAAAAGGTTAGGATACGTTTTTGCTCTACGTCAATAAATTAAGTCGGTCATGCATATCTAGTTGTTGGTGTAAGATTGTGTCTATGTTGAAGGATTTAGTAGATTTTTATTTAAAAAAATCGTCGCCACACACTAGGAATTTCTCCTGTATCGTGGGTGCGTTTCACAAACATGAAATATCACATACACGGACAACCAAACTCGAGACAATCAAATGTGGATCGCTGAATTTTTTGCCCCGTGCGGGAATCGTACCCGCAACCTTAGCGCAGCAGTCACTGCGTCAATCAGGTCGTCAAAAGATATACATATGTAGATGTTACATAGTTAAATTAAATATTTATATAGATATATATAATATATATAAATATTCTAGGTAACCATAACAATTGCACAGAGATTTTCGAAGCACTGATAGCTGAGTGGTATAACCGTTGGACTGCCAAGTCCAAGGTCTCAAGTTCAAACCCCGGCACGCACCAATGTCTTTTCAAATTCATGCGCGTATTATAAATTAGTTAACAGTTGCTTTGCTAGAAACGGTGAAGGAAAACATCATGAGGAAACCGGCACACCTGAGAGATTTTTCAACGGTGTGTAAAGCCATGGCACAGGCCTACAGGCGGTTTAAACTCTGACACCAGGTTGTTCATCAACCATACGATAAGAACAAGGATATAAAAAAATAATTATCGAGTAACCTTAATTATGTTACACGGTTTCTAAAGATAACCTTTAGTTAATAATTATACCTACACACAATTACACAGTACTTTATAAATCTTAATAAACATTCAAACATTTTAAATGGGTATTTAAACGCTCATATTTTGCAATTCAAATAGTTTCCAGCCAATGAGAAGCCTACAACAACAATTAACACTAGACAATTAAGTTTTAATAAACACGCATTTTTTCCACATTATTTATAATTAGTAAAAATCATAGGTACAGTCAATGCCATAATCAGCTTAACGAATTGAGAAACTTCATTTTAAATTATCAAAAGAAATTATTCATCATCATCAGCCGAAAGAAGTCCACTGCTGAACAAAGGCCTCCACCTTAGTAAGGGGGGGGGGGGGGGCGCCATAATCCCCACGCTTGGCAAGCGGCTTGGGGATCAAAGATCAAAGAAATTATTACATAACATAAAATCTCGCCTGTATTCCCCGAAGGGGTAAGCAGAGGTGCACGTATAGTTCACCCACATTTCGCCAGTTATGTTATAGGTCCCAATGTAATACGGGAAAATCTATTGCCATCATCCGGGAAATGTGGGAATCGAACCCGCAGCACCTAGCGCAGCAGTCCAATCGCTTAGTCACTGCGCCAATCAGGTCGTCAAATAATGTTTCGATTATCCATTTAATCTATGACATACCAAAGTCAATTCCAATAATATTTTCCATTCTTTTTTCAATTTCTATTCGTCTTGTAACTTGCCTAGGACCCCAGTCACTATTGACTGACACTGACTGTACCTACATGCGTTTCATGCAAGTTAAAGTTAAGTAAACAATCAGTAATAACACTGTAGGAGTTAATGATGCTATTGTGCAAATGAAGATATATTCGCCATTTTGAAATGCACACAAAATGTCCGACTTTTATTTGGCGGGAGAAGTAATGGTGATTGTGGGGTTTTTAAGGCGCGTGTGTGACATGCTAGGATGGATGGATGGGTGGGGCACTTAGGGTTCTGTTTTCGGCACAGAATACGTCATCTTCCTGTTGTAAGACTCTTTAGTTCTTATTACGAATTCCTTAGATTATCAAGATATTTGTGTGGTATCTATGTTTATTTTAGAATTAACTCGTGAGCGGTGGGATTCTAATCTCTATAAAAAAAGATCAATATACTCAGAATAACAGTCATTTAAACGAAAGAAAAATTGAAATGTTGATCGTTATCCATAGATATAGACAAATGGTTTAATTACACAGCAATATCATATCTAACTGTACCAAAAATCAAACAGAGAAATATGTAGTAAATTTTGATTGGGAATTGATATGTTTTGTGAATAGGAATGTCAGAAACATTTCTAATTTGAACTAGATAACTTAAAAAATGAAAACAATTTTTTTCCGAATCCCTATCGGAGATGTCGCCGATGAGACAAATTACTGCAGATCAAATCAATAAATATTTCTCCTGTAGTCAACTTTCACATTACGCGTAAGAGAACAAACTACTCCTAACATTATCCACTGTACTATCGACACATAATCCAAGGGTAAAACTAAAAAAAAAAACGTCAAAATTACCGTATACCTCCGAAGAGTCAGTAGTACGCATCAATTTACGATATCAGTTCATATTACATTGAGTAAACAGGTGTTATATTAGACATAACTCGCACAGGTGATCGGGAGGCCACCTGTTTATTTTATGGACCATAAAAAGGGCCAACAAGGCTATCTGATGTACAGAAGTGTTTGTTACGGGGCGTTAGTGTAGCTGTGGGTTTGTGGGTATAGCTAAGTAAGTATCTACTTTGCTTTAAACAACCTACGTTAGAAGTTATTTTGTATTGTCGATTCTGTTTTTGTAGATTAAGCTTATTAAGGCTAGCTCTACAAGCTTTACTGATAGCTTGAATAAATCTTTGTTGGTAGAAAACAGTTACCTAGCTTCTTCTTCTTATCGTATGGTTGATGAACAACCTGGTGTCAGAGTTTGAACCGCCTGTAGGCCTCTGACATGGCTTTACTCACCGTTGAAAAATCTCTCAGGTGTGCTGGTTTCCTCACGATGTTTTCCTTCACCGTTTTTAGCAACTGGCAACTAATTTATAGTACGCACATGAATTCGAAAAGACATTGGTGCGTGCCTGGGTTTGGACTTGCGACCTTTGACTTGGCAGTCCAACGGTCATACCACTCGGCTATCAATGCTTACCTAGCTTAAAACCTAAGATTTGGATGTTTACGACAACTTTTTCGGAAATTTATTTACTTATAACGCATTTTTTAGGTCATAGGTGTATATGTGTCATCATAATTAGGTGCCTACACGTGGAATATCAGATGCAAACCTATGTGGATTCCGGAAAAATATTTGTGGATGATGGATAGGTACATTTCTTGTACAGTCAGCATCATAAGTAGCTGAACATTTAATTTTATAAACATACCAATAATTGAAGAACAACTTATTACACACTAAAAAGTCTTAAATATTTTAAGATCATCCATTGGACGCTCCTATAATTTGAAACAAAAACTTGAATTGGTTTTTGTTTCTTTCCATTATTTGACATAAGGTTTCGTAATATGTTAATCTACTTATGATGCTGACCGTACGTTAAATAGTTCCGTGCTGAAGTCCCTCATCTGAATCTGTAATCCCTTACTTACTCGTAGCCCATTGAGCTGATTTTGGATGAGTTTGTTTCTATAAAAACTAATTTGAAGATTTATTTATTTATTTAAATTGCCAACAGTTTTTAAATAATTTTATATCAACACGTTCATGGTAAAACTTACATGCTAAATGCATAACCACTTACAGGCTGATGAGTGTAATTTATGCAGTCGCATCGTTTTCCGCCATCATCATCAGCCAAGACGACCACTGTTGAATAACGGCCTCCCCCTTTTAGAGGGGGGAGGGGTTGCCGTAATCCCCACGCTTGTTTTCCACCATACCTATTAATAATTTTAATCGTTTCGCGTCTAATCGTTTCAATAACATTACATTTCATTTCCTCCTGATGATCAGTCTTAACTAAGATTTTGACATTCGACTGGACTATCTACGCAGAAGATACCTATACGTACCAAGTGCACAAACGTTTGTGCAAACACAATTTATCTAGGTACTCTCTATTCCCTTACATACAGAGTCTGATCATCGAACGGTAAATTCACACGACAATAGAAAGATCAGCCTCAAAACTAAAGGCTTCACGTCCGCTCTACTCATAATACCTATGTAGAAAATACAACAGAGATTTTTATATGTATATATTTGCAAATACATTTTTTACCCATCTGCGTAAGGAATGCTACCAAACGTAGCTTGACGTCATTAAATACCATATAAAAATACATAATAATTATCATGTCGCTAATAAAAGTTAATTTGGAACCAAAACAAAATGCTAATTCAGACAAAAAGGTGTCTGTTGCGACCGCAATACGTCTTGAAACCAGATCGAATAGATAAACGCAAACAAAATTAATGTGAGCTTGTTATTGAGATCGTAACATTTCGTCAAATTGACGCGCGGAAGCAACGAAAAAATCCATCGATCCGCCATTTTTGAATTTCAAATTTGACATTGGAATGCGCGCGGTAGCATTATTGAGTCGATTCGAGGATTTCAATTGTTTTCTTTTGTCCGCATCGAATTCATTGCTTCCTGCAAACGTCGTTATTCTCAGGATATTGCGAAAACTGCGCACTGTATATTAACGTGTTTAACACTTGCACATCCGTGTAGATCATCGTTTTGCAAAAAAGAAACTTAAATGATTCTTTATAATTTTTATTTGCACAACAAACAAAAGGCCGTTAGTGTCTTTCGATTAGTTTTCGACGTCTGAAAGAGCAATTTGAATATTAATTTACGCGGCAATATTTCAACAAGATGGCGGCATTTCAAAATGGCGGATGCTTTAGTTAATTAGCATGGCGTGTTATTGTTTATTGTTGTATTTACCGAGGTAGATTGGTTGCTTTGTTTCCAACTAATAAAGAATAAGTAATGTCTGAATTTAGAAAGTATGTCTTGAAGTTATTCTGCGTTAAATTATAAATATTAGCTCGTTCTGTCGAGATTATGAGTTTTCCAAATGAGGGGATTTCTTATATTCTCTCTTTTTAAGGTATTGGAAATTGAAGTTTGTTAACTAACCGGTTGAAATACGGAGAGTTCAGACGGTGTTAACGATCTGATACTTTAATGCAAGCAGAAAGGAACCCTTAATTCAATAGGTACATGGGAAGAAAAATATTTAGAAGGTCATTAAAGTATAAGGTAATGTATCCATGATTCATCTAGCCTATGAAACAGAAATGGTACCTATGTTGTTGTTAATTGCACCACCATAAAAACAGCACCACAAACGTAGCAGCTTTATCCTTAAAAACTGTAGCGACAACTACCCGTCGAAGGACGAATTATGATGACATTCCTGCATCGCGCTAGCGAAGTAATCACACGCGTTAGCTATATATAGCTAGCCGCCCCGAGTTGAGAAGTGGGGTGCCGCGGCCCACCAGGCATACCACCGACTGGTTGGAAGATCTTCCTTTTCGTTGGAGGAACTCCACATCCCTTCCATCCCAAATATTAATAATAATATCTTGGGACAACACACACGGTCATTTGATCCCAAACTAGGCAGAGCCTGTATTACCTATGGTAACCAGATAAAAGGCATTTCCATTTTCTCTGGAACCCTAATAATATAGTTCAAAGTCCGATAGTTATTAGCTTTTATATAATTCATTGGGGTCTGGTCGATTCATAATTTAGACGCATCTGCCAACAACATTGTGGGCTGTGAAAAGGTTATGATACACCTCAATATAATTCGACGACCTAATTGGCGCAGTGGCTAAGCGATTGAACTGCTGCGCTATGGGTTGCGGGTTCGATTCTCGCACGGGCCAAAATTTGTGCGATCCGCAGATGTTTGTCCCGAGTCTGGGTGTTTGTGTATGTGATATATCATGTTTGTGAAACGCACCCACTATACAGGAGAAGTTCCTAGTGTAGGGAGACGTTTTAAAAAAAAAATACTTACGCCATTTAAGATCCCAGATAAGATAAAATCACCTTCGAAAAGAGTCACGTATTAGCTCAAAGTGCAGATTTAGACGTCAATCTCTGATGTTTCGTCCATGTTTCATAAAATCTAGCCAGTCAATCTAGCCAGTACAATAAAGATTACTTTACTTTAAAGATTACTTTTACAGTCTATTACAAATAATAGTATTTTCCTCCTTAGGTATGCAGATTCATAATTATTATTTTATGTGTGTAACCCATGTATTACAAATAAATGATTTAATTTATGATTTTTTTTGTCTTAATGACCAGTTTTCAGTCATGTTACCTACATGTTCCTACATGGTACCATTATTCATCATCATCTTTATCCACATACTTACTATGATCGAGTTTCAGGATATCATCCTCCCTAGTGGCATGCGTCAATCCCATAAGGAAATCTTTGTGTAGGTATCTATCCATAGTACTTGTCATTTCATCATTATCAGCCGGAAGATATCCGCTATTGAACAAAGGCCTCCCCCTTATTGGAGGGCCATAATCCCCACGCTTGCCATGCAGCTTTGGGATCGCAGTATGGGTGGTGAAGTTACAGAAGATGCTGCCATCTTCTGGATTTTCCCTTGGTCGCCTCTTGCGACACCCACGGGAGGAAAGGGGGTGGTCAATTCTAGGATAACACTCGGCAGTACTTGTATACACTTAAAATTTCAATTGGCTAGGTATTCTAAAGTGTTGTCTCGTGTCTGGACATTTGTGCATGTGATAATTTATGTTTGCAAAGTGTTAACACCTGCACTTAAACTGGATGTCTATCTGTAAACATGGAGCGAACAAGTGTCGATTTATGGATAAAACAGAATGTTAAAAGTTGATAATTGGATCTTACGGAATACATAGAGGTATAAAAAAATGGTAAGCCGTGTGGTATCCGGCCTAGAATTGACCACCCCCTTTCCTCCCGTGGGTGTCGTAAGAGGCGACTAAGGGAAAACCCAGAAGATGGGCAGCAGCGTCTTCTGTAACTTGACCACCAACACTGCGATCCCCAAGCCGCTTGCCAAGCGTGGGGATTATGGCAAAACCCCCTTCTAAAAGGAGGAGGCCTTCGTTCAGCAGTGGACGCCTTACGGCTGATGATGATGATGATGATAAAAAAATGTTAGAGGTAGGTATCAAATGGGTAAAAATGTTTCTGTGATAGGTAATTTAAAGAGATCTAGCTCCTAAAAAGTTAAATTCTATGTAATGAATGTTAAGAGACTCCAAGAGTGATGGTACCTCAGTACCTACCTCCCTTTTTTTACTCCCCGATTCTAAAAGTTTTATTTTAAGTTCTCCTTTTAATTTTCTTTCTCCGTTTCTCGTTTGTTTTTGTGTGTCTCGCCTCTGTGTTAAATAAAACCTTTTTCATTCTTTCTTATACTGAGGTATGTAATAATGTTTTTAATTAGCGCGAGTTTAAAGAATACTACAATTTTAATTATGTTAATACTTAACTAGATACCTATATCTATACTTACATAACCCCTGTTACCATTAGGGTTGCCAACTTTTACATAAAATCACGCCTGTATTCCCCGAAGGGGTAGGCAGGGGTAAACATATAGTACACCCACATTTCGCCAGTTATGTTGTAAGTCCCAATGTAATAGGGCGCGAGCCTATTGCCATCAACCGGGCACAAATCCAGACTCCGTGCTGCTACTGAGAATTACCTAATGGAAAACTCAGTAACACTTTGTCCGACCCGGGATTTGAACCCAGGACCTCTTGCTCAGCAGTCGCGCTTAGCGACCACTAGACCAACAAAGCAGTCTCCTGCCAACTATTAGTCGGACAAATATAGTTCTAAAATTAATACCTGCAAAAATATGTTAGATATTGAAGATTTAAAAAATAGTAGCTTCCAAAATTGGCACTTTATTTCTTGAAATATTTTAACTTTTATAAATAGTTTTTTATTTTTGAGGAACATTGTAAAACGAATATTTGAAGCCTTTAAAATACAGAAGATACGCCTACTATTTACTTTTTCTAGAAATATTTTAGGTTGCCTCTAATACGACGACCTGATTGGCGCAGTGGCTAAGCGATTAGACTGCTGCGCTAGGGGTTGCGGGTTCGATTCCCGCACGGGACAAAAATTTGTGTGATCCACAGATGTTTGTCCCGAGTCTGGGTGTTTGTGTATGTGATATTTCATGTTTGTGAAACGCACCCACGATACAGGAGAAATTCCTAGTGTGGGGCGACGTTTTTTTTAAAGAAAAAAAAAAAAAAAAAAGAAGTATACAGTAGGATGCATATCCTGTTGGCGGTAGAATGCTGCAGCGATCCCGCCTCCCCGCCACCAAAAGCGCAGAGCAGGCATGTGAGGTTTTAGTGGGTAGGCCCTGGATCTTATTGGGTTCGGGGGAGAGTCCCATATACCCCCGTCGTCTCCCAACGGCGGGGGATGCGTAATGCATTTCCTCACTTGAAAAATTCTTCTATATATACCTATATTATATGGTAGGGTTGTCATTGTCAACCCTAGTTACTATGTAGGTTGTAGGTAAATTAAATAGCAAAAACAATCAGATTTTCCGTTTTAATTGCTAGCGTTAACTAAGTTTATTATAACAGCTAGTTAATAGGTATTAAATCTAAGTCTGTAGTCGTTGATGCGAAAGCCATATTCAACCGCAGACAATGAGGCAAAAACAACAAGTGATGTTGTCTTCATTTAAACGAATGGCAGAGGAAACGAAAGTAATGCCGCTGAAGAAACAATTCAAGCGGATGAGAACTAAGAAAAATCTTGTTATATTTTCGTATTCTACATAATATACTTATGTGACGACCTGATTGGCGCAGTGGATAAGCGATTGGACTGCTGCGCTAAGGGTTCGATTCCCGCTCGGGACAAAAATTTGTGCGATCCGCAGATGTTTGTCCCGAGTCTGGGTGTTTGTGTATGTGATATTTCATGTTTGTGAAACGCACCCACGATACAGGAGAAATACATAGTGTGTGGCGACGTTTAAAAAAAAAAAAAAAAACATTGTGTTCACGGCATTTTTTACACGACTGCCCAAAAAAAGGAGTGTAATGTTTTCAGGGTTCATGTACGTAAGTAAGTATGTATAATTGTATGTATGTATGTGAGTTTCTTTATTCCACCATAACTTCTAAATGCCTGAACCAATTTTGATGTATGGAGTGTCGTTAGAATCCTTAAACCATCGCGAGTAACATAGGCTAAAAAAATGAAACAAATATAAAATATAATTAAAAAAACCGTTCTGTGGAACACTGTCTTATCTAAGAGATACCCAGACTGCGATGGAACTTGTTTTTCACTTTTTAGTTCCAGTTTTAATGGCAGTCGTTTTTTAATTTTTTAATTATGTTTTTCCTGTAGAAATCCTTATGGAAATTATCCAGAGGAACTCTTCCTCTGTCCTGGGGAAAACAGTGTATTAGAGTTTTAACCTCAAACTTATAAACGCCTATTTATGTATACACGGCCTTTTTTCTTGCGGAAATCCTTATAGAGTTCCTCTGTTCTGGGGAAAACGGTGCGTTAGACTTTTAACCTCTAACTTATAAACGACCAGCTGACCCTGCGAACTGTCGTACGGCCACCTCACCATTTAAATCTTCTCTGGACTTCCAACTATTTAAACTTTGCCTGGACTTCCATAAATATTTCATAGACAAATCGGTCCAGCCATTCTCAAGATATGGCGTGATTAATTTGCAAGGGAAACAGGGATTAATTTGTATATTATTATATGTATAGGTATATTGATTTATATCATCATCATCAGCCGATTGATGTCCACTGTTGAACAAAGGCCTCCCGCTTTTTTTGATTTATATATCGATGATAAAACCTTTATAACTGAAACATTTTTTAAGCCTATTGACAACTCTATTTTTACATGCAACTGTGAAACAGTGACAGGATCAATACAATTCAACATTGACAATTTTTATACGTAACAGGGACTCTAGCTACATTTTTGACTACTCTATGTTATGGAATATAGTGCAGCGTAGATAATCAGCATACTCAGTTCCCGCTGGGACCTGTAATTACGCCTGTGAACCCTGAACGGGGTAGAGGTATTCTTTTTTCTTTTGCTAAACTTATTATTCATTTTTAATCTATAAGAGGTCACTTAAAACCCCCTTTATGGCCTATAGGACATTTAAAACGACGACAAAAATATCAGGACTTCTTTCTAGCCCGGGCAGAAGTAGGAGTGAGGGCGTGTAGTTAAACGGTGACATGATAACTGGATACTAGCGAGAATTTAATTTCCTATGCTAAGAATGAGAGCCCGCCTGAGGTAGGTATCTGCTTAAAGCCTTTATTTCAGGATTAGTGGCATTTTAATTTTAAGTATCTAGGTATTTTAATAAACAGTCTCAAAATGGTTGCAAGAGACTAAGTAGAACACAGGATTTACGAGGCCATATACGATCTTGAATAATTTTATTGTTAAGAATAAGTTTCTATAATAACATAATCTATACTTCTTTAAGTACCTACCTACTAATATTAGGTAAAAAATATTAGGTAAAATTTGTTGGTTTGTATGTAGCAGGTAATCTTTGGAATTATACATCCAAACAAAAAAAACACCAATATTTTGAATGGATTTTTAGGGCAGACATAACCTATCTATTAGGTTACTTTAATCATTGAAAAGACTGGTTTTTTTCCATATGCGCTGCATGTAGTATTAAAAACAAGTCTATTTCTACTATTTCTTAGTCTTCATAGGTACATATGTTTTGCCAAAAATTTATCCGTTTAGTTTTGATGTTCAAAGATCTCATATAACGATATTAACAATTAACAATGTATAGCTAATTCACTTGTTATGTTACAACAAAATTAAAACAGACAGTAGTTTTACGACCGCAATAAAGTTTTTATAGTAAATTAAATAGTTACGTATTAAGTAGGAACTAAAGAATTTGGATACTCCGAATTTAGTTGCTAAGTTTTAAAATGAAAATTATCATAAATATTATTTTGTATTTTGGTCATAGATATTGAGCGAACGTCATCGAATGAAGAGGTTAGGTAGGAGAAACCCGGGACGACCAAATAATAATATAATTTATTTCTTATCTGACTTATACCTGACTGCCTCGTTGGTCTAGTGGTCGCTAAGCACGACTGTTGAGCAAGAGGTCCTGGGTTCAAATCCCGGGTCGGGCAAAGTGTTACTGAGTTTTCCATTAGGTAATTCTCAGTAGCAGCACGGAGTCTGGATTTGTGCCCGGTTGATGGCAATAGGCTCGCCCCCTATTACATTGGGACTTACAACATAACTGGCGAAATGTGGGTGTACTATATGTTCACCTCTGCCTACCCCTTCGGGGAATACAGGCGTGATGTTATGTTATGTTAACTTATACCTACTAACACACATATACACAAATATATGTTACTTAAAATACCTATACCTACCTACCTAAAAGCGATTATTATTTTCATAATTAAGCCTAGTACCTACATGAAAGAAACTGGTCAGGGGACCCCAAAGTAAGCGATGTATCTTGGGGGCCTGTAATGCAAGTTGAGTTGATAACATTGTCAAAATCGCTGAGAATACAAGGGGGTTAGAGACCCTTTGAATAGAGAAGAATGCTATAAGAAAAGGGAGGTCTATATAGAATAAAGTTGATAATATGGTTTTCCATAAGATAATAATTTGTTAGCACAGAGGCTGGAATTGTGCTCGGTTTATGTCAAATAGCTCGCTTAGATACATAAAGGTATAATAGGTCTTCTAAAACGTTATCGACCTGATTAGCGCAGTTGCTTAGCAATTGGACTGCTGCGCTAAGGGTTGCGGATTCGATCCTCGCACGGGACGAAAATTGTGCGATCCGCAGATGTCTGGCCAGTGTAGTTGTTCGATTACATGTTATATGTATGCGCTAAGCCTTAGAAAAATAATAAAAATACGATGAATTCATGATTATTGAGGATTATAAATAAATTTACAACTAATTAACACACCTGTGTGTCATTTAATGAATTTCTTTATTCTTTTCGCGTTCTCATTAACACTTGATTAGCAACTGACATTCTTATCTTCCGATAAAAGATTATTCGTACTGGCCGTCGTCAAATTAGGCTGTAAACGCGAGGTCGGTGCCAAATTAAAGTTTTTAAAACAAATATTGATTTGAATTAAGAATCTGTACCTAGATGTGTTCAGAATTTGAATTCTATCAAAGTTTGAAACTGGTTGCGTTGGTGTAGTGGTCGTTCAGTGTGACTGCTGAGCGTGCGGTCTCGGGTTCGAGTTGCGGGTCGGGCAAAGTGTTAGTGGGTTTTTTCATTATTTAATTCTCAGTAGCAGCAATGTGTCTAGATTGTACTTGTTTTAAAATTTTAATCAATAAAAATAGATATACTTGACGACCTAAATGGCGTAGTGGCTAAGCGATTAGACTGCTGCGCTAAGGGTTGCGGGTTCGATTCCCTCACGGGGCAAAAATTTGTGCGATCCACATTTGATTGTCCCGAATCTGGGTGTTTGTGTAAGTGATATTTCATGTTTGTGAAACGCACCTACGATATAGGAGAAATTCCTAGTATGGGGCAACGTTTTAAAAAAACAATACAAATACCTAACTATTTAAAATAGGAATACTTTGAATGAGCGTATACTACTGCTCCACATTTAAAAATAATTCCTGGCTGGAATACTAAGCAGAGAAAAGTAATATTCACTAACAAATTCCAGATAAACTAATATATTATTTGAAAAAATAAATATTAGTGAATGAAATAGACGTTTAAAATTAGCAATTACTAGCAATATATCGCTTTAAAGCTAGCCATTTGGCGTTAGCGCGCCGAAATATAATGCTTACTGCGTAGTCAGTTTTATAGAGGCACTTCTAAATCGATATAATAATAAAAAATACTAGCATGACAGAATAGGGAATCTATGGTAGATTATACATAATATTATTTATGGTTTAATAAGAATAGAATCAGACCATTCCGATTCTATTTTCAAATCTTTGTCTTTGTACTTATAACTGTCACCTAAAAAAAAAGATCCCGACGAATTGAGATCCTTTAGTCAGTTAAAAAAATAGGTAAATTTAAGTATTATAATGATATCCAATTGTTTGCAAGTTTTATGTTCCTATAGGCATAATTGATTTACCATGGTTAAAGGTAATATAAATACTTTATACACGAAGCTACTATGTTATGTATAATTTTGGCAAACTGTAAAATTTTGATTTTAACACGTGACGTCAGTTATAATTTTACATAAATGCTACTTTTTTCCTTAAAATAACTACGGCTCTACGGGTGCTAGAATTCGTCAGTTTGAATGACCTATTGGCTATTTTTAGAAGTGTTCTATTTATAATGGGATAATTGTTTTATCACTGTATTTAGGACATCATTCTGCAAAATGAAAATTAAATTAAATATTACAAAAAAATTAGGTTGTATAACTTAGATTTCTATTAAATGTGTTTTTTAAATTATAATTATCAAATTGCTATCGTTAATAAAGCGGCATGCTTAAGCTGTCTGTCTCTAATAAGTAGGTACGTTATTCCTTTTAATCCTGTCAGTACCGATGTAAGTTTAAAGTCAAATCCTAATCTTAAGGGTAGCAATAATAACCCTCAAAAGTTATAATTATACGCCATTTTGGTGTAAAATAATAATATCTTGACACTTGACGAGTTACCGCCCGCTGGCCCATATGTCCGACAATTTCAAATGAAACCGAAAAAACCGATCCGCATATGACGCCTTCTAAATCCAAAATTCTCTCCAAAACCGATCTCACGCTGCGCGCGCAGTGAAAAAATGCTGCTTGTTCTTTTTCCAAATACCATTTTTTTTTCTAACCATTGTCATGGACGAATGCTTAGTATTGCCAGGTTGTTTGGTTTCGATGTTCAAAATTTAAATATTATTTCCAATTCTTTGGATGGTCAATTTGCGAATGTAGCGCAAGAGTTTAAATATTAAAATTAAAAATAAACAACTGATGACGATGACGTAACAGTTAAAGGGCTTTTAAGTTAAGCATTATGTGTAGATTGAGTATTATAAATGCTAATATATGTGATGAATCATCAAGCTTAAGATAATTAGCCAGCGTGTGATACCGATAGGCAATGGAAAGCGGAGATTATGATTACCGTCACACAAAACAACGTGTCCAATCAGAGAAAATTAACTTTGCAAAATCCTTGATAAATATGCAGCACAAAGTTGAAACCATCTGTAGGGTGTAAGCACAATACTTTACCGTTCATTGCATCTGCATCAGGTAACTTCTCATAGGGTAAAGGCCCTCAAAAGCGGCCTAACACCTGTGGGACACCATTCCCGACCCACTAGACGCTTTATTAACAAGATTTTGAATATCCTATTGTCGCTAACACTTTCTATGTTCGAAATTCGAAAATCTTTTTTTTTTCAATACAGTTTGGACATTTCGCTTGAGTTATCGCCGGCCAGTTCTGTTAAAAGGTTTAAGATTTTTTTTTCCATAAACGTCAGTGCGCGGGTCGCTTTTGACGTGGGTGAGCGCGGTTATAATTGCTGTTGTGGTGGGGTGGCGTATGTTTATTTAATTGTTGGGATATTTCCTGATTTTGAAGCATTTTTTCTTAGTTTTGACATAGTTTTCATTCGGTTTTTGTGGTAAAGTGTATTGTAGAGATAGTCCCAGACAGCAGAACCTAGAAGAATTACAGAACTGGTGATAATTCCAGAACACCCCAATAGCATTAAGCTAGACAAGCTTGTAGCCTACGACATGCTATACGGTACCATTGCTATATTACGTAATGCACGAATCTAAAAACTCTAAATGAAGGTTTCCTGCCTAGCCTATATGATGTATAAAATTTTGATTAAGATTAATATTCCTTAAGAAATACAGGAACAAGTTATTAATACTTTGATGATTAATATTTTTAGTAGTTACTTGCATAAATTTAATATAGGTGTAGTACCTACTATATTATCAGATAAAATTAGAGATCAACAAAAATTACAGAACTTTCTTGTACTACGGGAAAGAAAGATTAACAACATTACAGAACTTTCCTGTACTTACGGGAAAGAAAGATTAACAACATTACAGAACATTCCTGTTCTTACGGGAAAGAAAGATTAACAACATTACAGAACATTTCTGTACTTATAGGAAAAAAAGATAAAAAAATTACAGGACTTTTATCCTGCACGCCCGAAAACGCAGCACACCCTACCGCCAGGTAGTTTCAAACTGGGATTTGGTAATATATGGATAATTATAAGACGGCTTAACGTGGAATTTTTGTCAAAGTTTATCGTCATTTTGATTGAGGTTACGACTCTTAGGACTTCGTATCGGTGAAGATATTGTGTCGGTAGCTTTATCGAGAGGTTATACCGATTGTTGGCTTTCCGGCCAATTTATTTTAGAATCGAAAATAAGAATCTTTTGTAAAAAGATGAGGGTCTCAAAATGTTATGTTAAGTGTTCATAAGCGTCTGATTAAAGACGTTTAGCAAATACAGTTGGCTGTAGAATTTATGTAAATGCTTTTGATATTTTGAAGATTTTTCTTAGTGTTTAAAAAAGCATGTACGAGGAATGTGATGAGAGTTATAAACGCGAAAACATAGTCTCTGTGACTCAAAGTATGTTTTAATTTAAAAAATGTGAGTAAAAAGTGACTGATACAGAAAATATTTAAACACAGGATACAAGAACACGGAACTAATTCTCAAATCAAATACCTAAACTCACAAAATCCGTAACCGACGGACGATAATTGGTCGACCCACCCGACGAGAGCTCACAGACCAATCGCGACACGATTTGTCTTGCTAGATTATTTAAAACATGTCGTTAATGTGAATCGATCGTAAAATTTGTATAGAAACTCCTTTGATTGGACATTATTTTTAATAGTTAATATTTTATTGCATTTTTATAGTTAATGGGCAATATTCGATGCGGTTGAACGATACTCTTAACGTTAAAATAACTGCTTAATACATCTCAGAGTATCTAGTAATGTTTTACTACACCTTTGAAATCTTTTATTATATTTATATTTATAGAATGGCCGATTATTTTTTCCTGTTTAAAAATCGATCGCATCGAACATTTAGTGTCAGGCGTTCGATATTCGACCGTTTTATTTCTTTTTTATATCACTGATGACAATTATGTGCCATAGATATGGAATATTGAAATCTATTTTTAAATAATGACATTGTGGTTTGTTTTTTTTGACACTGACCATAAATTCAACGGCCAAGCTTCAATTAATTTTGAAATCAATTATTGTAAGCTTATTCTTATGACTTACGCATTCCGAAGATACTTTTTTCTTCACATGCTTTGCTAGTTCATTCTCACGGTTATTGTACTGTGAACTTTGACTGACTGAGAATGATCTCATACGTTTATAATCTACAGTAATCTATGACTATAATCTATCGGTAAGTACTTGAGTATTAAAGGTCAAACTCCTGTATAATGATGTAGGTATATCAAAAAAGTTGAGTACGCGCATCATTTGTAATCGTGTCTTGTGTGCGTTCCGAGAAAATGTGAAGCCGTCGGCAGTGTTATGGAGAATCGAAAACTCGAAAGCTCGAAATTCTGGCACGTCGGATTTTGGGGTATTTATGTCCAAAAATGGTTTAGAATGATGCTAATATCAAATACCTACAACGAATGCCATTTGACATCAAAAAAATTATCTTGAGCTTTTAAAAATCTTGTGAGTTTGTTTCTTAAAAACTTAGATAATTACAAATACCCTATTTCATATTTTACAATACCTATATTACCATGAGATAGACAATGCTTAAAAAGCAAAGTAAGATTTAGTATCTACATGATTGTACAGTCTGATGAAACGCATACCCCATGCCTTCAGATTACTGTAGGTATAACTATTAGGCCAATGAAAATTCAACAAGCGGGCATCAAACTCACTACCTCTCGGTCAGTTAACGCTTCACACCAGCCCTACTGACATAAATAGGAAGATTTATTACAGCCCCATATTTTTGATCTTGCGCACGCGCCATTTCCCATAGTTCACTGTAGCACCATCTATCATCATCACGCGGCGCCGCACGGGGGCAAGCAGACTCCGATTATATCGGTACTTAACTCCACCAATCATTATAGAGCGTCAGGTTGAAAAAGGTTTTGATGTGGCAGTAGATATTATTGCCTTTGCTTGCAGAGCATGGATAAAAAAAAAATGAGGAGAAATTGTCTATGTAAATAGCGGAATCGTCAACTGGATGCAAAAGGTTTTAAAGCGTACACAGTAGATATTATGGTCTTTGGTTGTTGTTGAAAAAATATGACGAAATTGTCTATGTATTAAACGATGGAATTGGTGTACCTAGTTTCGTAATGAGGTAAATATCTTGGGTCTTGCAATCTTGTGCAAAACAACTTAGCCACTGCCTAGTTAGTACCTAATATCTACCTAACACGCCTGTATTACCCGATTATTACCCCATTACTGGGGCTCGTAGCTATCCGGCTACCCGGCAGATCAGTCGATCTGCGAGGTTAAGCCGTGCTCGCCGCGGTCAGTCTTGTGATGGGTGACCGTTTTCACATGTCGAGACCCCACCGTGCTTCGGAAGGCACGTAAAGCTGTTGGTCCTGCGCCTGATCTCTCTCTGGTCGTGTCGGTCTACCGTCCCATCGGATGATGAGAGTGCGGGAATAGGGAGTGCACCTGTGTCTGCGTGCATACTTGTGCACTATAATATGTCCTGCGCAGATGGCTAGTCTCAGCTGAGACAGGCCGCCGTGACCGAAATTCGGTCTGGAGGACATTATTATTATTACCCGAAGGGATAGAGTTTTGCATTAAACCCATTTTTCACCAGTATTTTTTATAACACGTCGCCCCACACTAGGATTTTCTCCTATATTTTGGGTACGTCACAAAATGAATAGCCGTGTGGTATCCGGCCTAGAATTGACCACCCCCTTTCCTCCCGTGGGTGTCGTAAGCAGCGTCTTCTGTAACTTCACCACCAATACTGCGATCCCCAAGCCGCTTGCCAAGCGTGGGGATTATGGCAAACCCCCCCGCTTAAACGGGGAGGCCTATGTTCAACAGTGGACGTCTTTGGCTGATGATGACTAAAATGAAATAACTCTAGGTATACCACATACACAGACACCTAGATTTGGTACGAACATCTGTGGTTAGCACAAATATTTCCCGTGTCCCGTCAGTCCATCCCCCCAGTCCCGTGCGGGAATCAAGCCCGCAACCATTAGTGCAGCAGTCCAATCACTTAGCCACTGCGCTAAGGTCGTCATTAGTTATACCTAGGTCCCATATAGTAGAAGACGAGGCTATCGCCATTAACCAAGCTCAAATCGTCAACCCCTATTTAAAATCCTTAGACGGTTGAATTGAAAAAAAAGTAGCCTAAGTCCTTTCTCGTCTTAAACTTTCTACGTGCGAAATTTCATCAAAATCCGTCCAGCGGTTTAGTCGTGAAGGTGTAACAGACAGACAGAGTTACTTACACATTTATAATATTAGTATGGACATGGATATCTTGCTGTAAAACCACTCAAGTTACCTCGTTATGCACCGTATCTCCAATCGGTACAAGCTCGGAATAACTTGTGGTCAGACTTACAGATTAACGTACCTACGTATTGCAAACTAGGTATAGATATTATCTCCACTTTTATTGAAACAGTAACCCTTTTACTTCTAACTAACTAACTCCTATATATTATTTTATGATTAATTTCGTTGCGGGTTCCAAGACAGTCGAGCCATTTCTCTGGGACGCCGCGAGCTTCATTGCCTCGATGGTTCTAATGGTTATCATTGTAGATCCTGGCTTACAGGAGTCACAATGATGGGCACGAGTGGTGGGCTAGTCCCGTTAAAAAAAAAAACCCTTTTGATGCGGTTTTTTTTAATAGATAGGGCGATTGAAGAGGAAGGTTTATATGTATAATAACATCTATTAAATAGTGAAGAAATACTTATAATATATATTTTATACCCGTGCGAAGCCGGAGCCGGCCGCTAGTTTCTCTATTCATTGCCATTCTATTTTGCCAGACATGGCAGGTAGAAAATAGTTAAGTTAGGTTAACTTTTTTATATTGAACGTCGTACTTCATAACGAGTCGTCATACACGAATACTTGTACAGTATTCTTAAAGTTATACATACATACATACATAAAGTCACGCCTATATCCACGAGGGGTAGGCAGAGACCACGGATTTCCATTTGCTATGATCCTGACATACTTCTTTCGCCTCATTCACTCGCATCACATTCCTCATACACGCTCGTCGGTTAAGGGTACTCCCCACTTGACCCTTTTGTAGAACATCTCCGATCTGGTCCAAGTATGTTCGCCGAGGTCTTCCCCTTCCCGATATTCCACTAACATTCGCCTCATATATTTGCTTTGTCACTCTTCTTTCATCCATCCTTTCTACATGCCCAAACCATCGAAGCATATTCTTCTCGATTTTTGTAATTACATCTACATTCACTCCGCATCACTCTCTTATCACCTTATCTTAAATTTATAATAGATAGATATAGGTAGGTACCTTCCTACTTTAATAAAAACACATTAACTACAACAGATAAAATCAATTTGTGTTTAAAACAAATGAAAAAGCCTTACTAAGAGATGAAGGAGCTCTTAAAAACGAAACTGAATATCTAAATTGAAGTATTGATAACGCAGCTACATTGTAAGAATGTATTTTGTGTCGGCCGGCGGCGCAGGCGCTTCTTACGCGCTATCGTCGATCGGACAAGGTGACCTATGATCTACAGCCCGACGGTGGGTCTTCAACTTTACATAACGGTTTGGAAGAGTATTAAATAATAAATAAAAAGTATACTATCATTGGGTACACTATGAACGTTAAGAAAATCTTGACTGCTAATTAGTATTTCCATTATCTTAAAATACTTTTTAATCTTAACATGCCATAAGTCACCCTCTTCCGAAAAGAAGACATAGCTACAAATCCATACTAATATTATAAATGAGAAAGTAGCTCTGTCTGATACACCTTCACGACTAAACCGCTGGACGGATTTTGATGAAATTTGGCATGTAGGAAGTTTAAGACCCGAGAAAGAACATAGGCTACTTTTTTTATTCAAACCTCTAAGGGGTTTAAGTATAGGTTAAGGCGGGCGAAGCCGCGGGAAAAAGCTAGTAAGAAATAATGTCAATATAATAAATCTATCCACCAATTTAAACAAACAAACTAGAACCGCTAATAACACAGCAAGATGATGTAGGTATCAACGAACGCCCTTACTCAAACTAAAAGCGTGAAAAACTAAACGAAATTCGACACTCACCCATCAAAAAGCCCGCCATTTCATTCTACCATAGACAAAAAACAAAATGGCTGACTCATCGCAATCAATCACCTTTCGGATGTAGATTATTATATTAATTTTGTAAAGCCATTATTTGACTAAGTTAGACACAATAGTGCTTGAATTTTAAAGGATTCCAAAGATGACATGTCAATTATAAAACTATCAATTGTTGGCTGTTAAGAAAGCGGCGAAATGATGATAGTTAAATATTTTGTGGCCAGTATTGTTTGTGGTAAATGATATGCGGTTTTGTCGATGGTTGAGTAGAACCTTTTTGTTTTGTGGTCGTGGTGTAGCACTTATAATCTGTGGTTTTGTTATTAATTATTAACGCGTGTTAATTAAAACAATGAGAAACTACGTACTTATATCCTTGTTACATACGTTGGGAATAAAAAATGATCTTGTTTTTGTAAATTATTCTTTGATTATAATATTTGTGTCTATATTAATCACACAAATATTATAAAGGTGAAAGTTTGTGAGTGTGTTTGTTACCTCTTTACGGTCAAACAGCTGGAACGATTTCGATAAAATTTGGTATGGGGGTAGCTGGCATGCTGGATTAACTTATAGGCTACTTTTTACCCCAAAAATGTAGTGGGTGACACCGCGAGCCGCACCTAATATGGCATAGGTTACCATCGTGAACGGTAACGGAGACTAACCAACTAGGCGGAAAAGGTATTCGGTTTAGTGCACAATCATGCAAATAGGTGCATACTATTCTCTCACACTCATAGTCTAACAGGACCTTCCAGGAGGTCCAACGTTTTAGTCTTCCAAAAGACAGAGTCATCATCATCGGCCGGAAGATGTCCACTGTCGAACAAAGGCCTCCCCCTTTCAGAACGATGGGTTGCCATAATCCCCACGCTTGGCCAGCGGCTTAGGGATTGCAGTGTTGGTGGTCAAGTTACAGAAGACGCTGCTGCCCATCTTCTGGATTTTCCCTTAGTCGCCTCTAACGACACCCACGGGAGGAAAGGGGGTGGTCAATTCTAGGCCGGATACCACACGGTATAGACAGAGTATTTATCGTAAATTAAAACTTGCAAATACGTTTTACAAAATTGAGGTCGAGTCGGGACGATAAAGTAAAAAAATTCGACATTGTAATTAAAAACAAAACGTTTGTCCCACAACTCTTGCGATGTCTGCAGAAGGCTGTAATGGCGGCTTGTATACGACACTCCATTGGCCTCATTTACATGCGCACATGACCTTTAAAATATACAACATTATATACAATATCTTGAGAATACCTTAATTTATATTATCTTGCACATCTCTGCGAATATAATATAGTTATACAATACAGTAAAATGTCGCCTGTAATCCCCTCAAGAGTAGGTAGAGATGGTCTTTTTTAATATCGGAAGATCAATACTGTATCTAAATTTCGTTATTTCAGCTTTATAGTAAGATGAAAAGCCATTAGTTAAGTTTTTCTGTAAGAAAATTCCATGAAATAATCCGAAATTCAGTACCTATTGTGCTTGATAAATCGTATTTCGGTCAATGGCATAATACGATCCTGAAGGTGTTGAACTTTTTACCCTGACAGAGCATTTGCGTGATGCAAAGCCAGGCAAAAAAAAAGTGTTGGTGACACATGTCCTCTGACCCTACATACACCAACGCCTGTAATCCCTGAAGGAGTAGGCAGAGATGTCCCTTATTAAAAATGTATTATTTGCCTGGCTTAGCATCTCGCAAATGCTCTGTCAGGGTAAAAAGTTCAACACCTTCAGGATCGTATATCATTCGTATAGAGGTAATATGGTGACATTTAAAAAAACCTTTGCTGTAACTTACAAAAAAGGTTAAACGAAATAAGAGAAACATATATCTATCTTCTACATTCAGGCGGCTATACGCTTGTACTGTATCGTCACTGTTCACATTCCAGTTTCATTAGCTAAAGGTTTCTTAAACATCATCATCTATATATTAGTTATCAGTTGCTTAACACGGTGTAGGAAAACATCGCGAGGAAACCGGCACACTGGAGATTTTTCAACGGTGTGTTAAGCCATGTCAGAGGCCTACAGGCGGTTTAAACTCTGACACCAGGTTGTTCATCAACCATACGATAAGAAGAAGAAGATCTTTATCATCAGCCAGAAGACGTCCACTATTGAACAGGGGCCACCACCTTAGAACGCCACAATGAACAGCAACTTGCCATTTGCATCCATTTGTTTTTAAACATCCCTCTTACTTATAAACGATGCTAACATGTGTTTTAAGATAACCACTTGTTAAGTCTATTGGCATCTCTATTTTTTGACATACAAACGACAGTGACAGGTATAATTTAACCGATTGTTCAACAGTGACAATTTTTATTAGTAAGGGTAGCCTACAAATTATTATCTCTCTCACCAAAATATCTCGCTTTACTATACATATCGTAGCATCTGTGATAGTATAGTATTGTCATCATTATCGTCAGCCGGAACACGTCCACTGCTGGACAAAGGCCTCAAGTATAGTATACACAAGCAAAAAAAAAAATTCAAATCGGTTCATAAATGACTGAGTTAAGAGGGCACATACATAAAAAAATAAAAAAAGATCACGACGAATTGAGAACCTCCTCCTTTTTTTGAAGTCGGTTAAAAAGTACCGTAAAACTAAACTCAGGCTCCGCTGAAAATCGTTCCATATTCCATTCAGCCTTGTATTTTCAACGTTCAGATTTCGGGGCAAAACACAAATGTATACAATTATTTAATGTTTAAATATTTACTTCAACTCACGCGCAACAAAATGGTGGTATATTTAGTGTAATTTGTAGAAAAAGCACGAACGGACGCGAGGCGCGGTATGCAAATTAAGGTGGGCGGGGCGACACTGCTTACGGTGGGCTGCTATATCATTACGGTGGTTATTTGAGCGGGGTAGGTAGGGGCTGTGGTGTGTGACCTAATGTAAGGCTACGATTATTTTAGTTAGAAGTCGATGACTATTAGCAATTTCTTTATTTTATGGTTTTCTATAAAGGAAGAAACTTTTGGTCAGTTATAATAAATAAATATAATAATAACAGCCTATAACTGTCCCACTGCAGGGCAAAGGCCTCTTCTCGTATAGAGAAGGATTGAGCACTGATCACCACGCTAGCTCACTGCGGGTTGGCGATTTCAGATAATTAAATCCAGGTTTCCTTACGATGTTTTCCGTCACCGTCAGTCAGTGGTGTCTTTAAATATCTAAGAAAGTATTTATGTCATTGAAAAAGTCACATTGATGCCTGCCTGGGTTTGAACCTGCAACCTCGTGCATAGAAATCCGGTGTGCCAACCACTAGGCCACCACGACTATCGTATAATATTGGTCAGTTACTATGGTTTGAATTGAGTGATGATAAGTTGATATCATGTCACCTGTATACTCTGGAGGGGTAGGCAGACGTTAGTGTATACCCAACTATCGGCAGACTGGTAAAAGGGATGAGACTTTAGCCATTTATCGAACATAATTCACTATTAAGTCATAATCATCATCAGCCGGACGTCCACTGTTGAACAAAGGCCTCCCCCTTAGGAGGCTTGGCAAGCGGCCAGTATTGGTGGTCAAGTTACGGAAGACGCTGCTGCCCATCTTCAGGATTTTTCCTTAGTCGCGTCTTACGACACCCACGGGAGGAAAGAGGGTGGTCAATTCTAGGCCGGATACCACACGGCAAACAATTAAGTAGTTAATACAAACAACCTAATTAGTGCTTATAAATCTAAAACCTTGTGGTCATTGAACTCTACACAGACAGTACCTACAGAGCAACCATCATCAGCCGGAAGAAGTCCACTGCTGAACAAAGGCCTCCCCTTTAGTAAGGGGGTGTTGCCATAATCCCCACGCTTGGCAAGCAGCTTGGGGATCGCAGTGTTGGTGTTCAAGTTACAGAAGACGCTGCTGCCCATCTTCTGAATTTTCCCTTAGTCGCCTCTTACGACACCCACGGGAGGAGAGGGGTGGTCAATTCTAGGCCGGATACCACACGGCAACCTAAGTAGTGCTTACAAATCTAAAACCTTTTGGTCATTGAACTCTGACAAACAAACACAGACACAGAACACAGACAGTACCTATCTACAGAGCAACCATAGACAACCAAATGTATATGTTGCGTGAAATAATTATCATTCTTGATTATGAATGATAGCCAATTAATTAAACATATCAACAGCGAGAGTAATTTAATTCAATTAAAACTGTATCACGACTATTTTGTAAGAGTTTGTTGCGTCGTTTCTTTTTCCCAGATGTATCACTAAGCAGAGGTTTACTGAAGAATGATGTCTTGTTTCCAAACAGCTTTTTAATTAAATATATTGAATTAATGATACCTATTGGCATTACTATCAACATATACTAAAACATAAACATAACATCACGCCTGTATTGTAGGCAGAGGTGAACATATAGTACACCCACATTTCGCCAGTTATGTTGTATGTCCCAATGTAATAGAGGGCGAGCCTATTGCCATCAACCGGGCACAAATCCAGACTCCGTGCTGCTACTGAGAATTACCTAATGGAAAACTCAGTAACACTTTGCCCGACCCGGGATTTGAACCCAGGACCTCTTGCTCAGCAGTCGCGCTTAGCGACCACTAGACCAACGAGGCAGTCATATACTACCTGTTACTATTAGGTTTACGTCTGCATACTAGGCTTTCAAACACGCTATTAGACTTGCTAACGCGCCTATCTCTATAGGTACCACGGCAGATATTTCTACCGAAGTTTCAACATAATCAGCTCATGCCGATACAAAGAACCCATTCGAAAACTTAACCAAAAAGATTACCCCTCAATCACTCAACGGCATCTGAAAAAAAGTAAACTAATTTCAAAACGCTAATTCTTAATTTATATAAATGACATTTCGAAGCCGAAGTTGCGGCCATATGTCTTTCAAGTGATCAAGAGATGGGCGTCAGTCGTCAGCGATGTTCTTCGCAGTCCATAAATGTTGTTCTTTCAAAATATTTCCATAGACACCGTAGATAAGGTCGTGGGGCAACAGCGCAAAAAATTGTGCAAAAAGTTTTGGAATGAGCAACGATTTTTGGGATGGAATTATCTTGGTGGAGTTAGTCAACCTTTTGGTAGTTCTATGTTTTATTATTAACGACGATAGCTAGTGATTTTTAACTATAGAATAAGTAGCTATTATTTAATTATATACCTTAATACTACTAGTGCCTACTACAAAATATCTTTTACTTAACTTATAGATATCATAGAATTTTCTCTAAGGATTTCCATCTGATGCGATAAAACCCATACTTTTTCGGTTGTCAAATGTTTTTCCGCAACGAAAACCATATTGGGTTAGGCTTTTGAGAAGCAAGATATTATTCTAAGAAAACAGATCTTCTTTTCGATTCGATCAGATTGGCGTAGTGGCTAAGCGATTAGACTGCTGCGCTAAGGGTTGCGGGTTCAATTCCTGCACGGGGCAAAAATTTGTGCGATCCACATTTGTTTGTCCCGAGTCTGGGTGTTTGTGATATTTCATGTTTGTGAAACGCACCCACGATACAGGAGAAATTCCCAGAGCGGGGCGACGTTTTTAAAAAAAAAAAATCCTAATCATATTTATCCGTGATTATTTTACCCATATCTAGGTAACAGGAAAATCCTATTATTAATATGAGTGTAATTGTATAACTTATTCACAACGGCAGTAAAGATGACCATGTTAGCTACTAAGTGCGTAGATCAACAGTAATGAACTGGGTACCTTGAGCTGATGGCCGCTCTCATAACTATGGCCTCTAGTGATGAATTATAAGTTATTTTTATATCTATTGTGTGTGTGAGGATCTAGCAGTTAATGAGTTAAGCTTTCGGAGCTTAAACTGCAGATTTTTCGATATTAAGTTTCGGAACAGAGGATTGAATCGATGCAAACTTTACCCGATTGATTAGAAACTTAATTATTAGATATGGGATCACAAGAAATTGTCTAAAGTAATGGAGTTTTGTATCATTCATCATCATCATCAGCCGGAAGACGTCCACTGCTGGACAAAGGCCTCCCCCTTAGAACGCCACAATGAACGACAACTTGCCGTTTGCATCCACCGGTTGCAGCAACTCTGACGATATCGTCGGTCCACCTGGTGGGAGGCCTGCCAACGCTGCGTCTTTTGTATAGGTATTGCCAAAGTTTAAAATTTATCTTCCTTCATGGTGACCAGTCTCGTTGGAGTACGCAGGAAAAATTATAGTGCAGCACTGTGTGCGCAATTACAGGTGCACTCTTATGGTATAGGTATTCCGGAACACTCGATAATCGATGTCCGATGGGACGGTAAACCGACACGACCTGAGAAATCAGAAAATCTAGGCTGAATTGTACAGTGGCTAGAGTATCTAGGTATATTATAAATACCTAAAAAGAATGGTCTTCTAATGTGCGAAAACTTAGTAGAAAAAAATTATATCGATACCTACAGTTAGATGAGTTTGTTAAAAAAATGTTTATAAAACCTACAGCAAAAATAAACCCATAGATACTACCAGTGGTCTTAAAAAGGTTTGACCCGAAAAGGTTTTGAGCCCCAATATTTACCTTGTTTTCGAGTGGTTTTTGACTTCAAGTGTTCTTACAATGTTTTGGTACAACACCCTTAACTCGAGGAGAACTCTGCCGACCCCTCAGTCGGTACCTGAACCCACAACCGCCAACATAAACAACTAAACTATAATATTTGCGTCAAAAACATAAAAAAACAAAGTAATTTTATACACTAACGCGTTTTCACCGTAATAAAAATTACGCGCGCATTTAATGTTCTTTTTTCAAAGTAATTGTTTTTTTAATGGTGCCTTCCACAAATTGTTTTATTTTTAATTCAACTGAACGAACGCGCTTTTGCTTTTGAATTATACATTTCTATTTTATTATTTAGACGTCCGCCATTTTGGGATTTTGAAAACAATGTTATAATCCGTTTTGGTTTTGAGTGTTGAATGGGAGTGTTATGGTGTTAAAATATGTAAGTATACAGTTAAATGCTTCTTTTATTTTCTTTTAAGCCGTTTGAATGCGGGTCGTGTAATATTGTGTGTATTTTAAGCCATATAGGCCCGTTATTTTAATAGTAGCACGCCGTAGAACTTAGCAAGTGACTATCGTAAGACTGACGCGAACAAAACAAGTTTTATGAAGTAGTAAATATCACTGTTACGGTTCGTGCAAAGAAATAAGCATATCAAAGACACCCACAGAACATGATAGGACGTCCAATTCATAGCTAGACAACCAATAGAATAGTAGGATTATAAATACCTAAGTAAGAAGGTATCCAAAAAGTTTTTATTACAAATCTGACAAGCTGTTTCGCCGTCATAACAAATTCAGTCATAAAAGTCATCGCTGACTTTTACGACTGATAACTATAAAATACACGCTTTTTCGGTAAGCCCATAGACAACAAACAACAATGAGTATTTTAGTTTTATATCTTTTTAAACCGAATAATAAAACTCATTTTATAGCTAAATTAAAAGCGGACTATTTAAAATTTACTAATTATAGACCGAACCAGGTACCGGCAATTATGTCGCGTTATCAAATAATAATGACGCTAGATTAGAATTACGACAATATTATTGTAATAATACGATTTTATGACGTACAAAATCGTCTAGTTTGAAGTTTGAACATGCCACAAAATTTTTACGAGTCCATAAAACAGTTTGTGAATAAAGTCTCTTGATAATTATCAATCAGCATTTGAAAATTAATAAGAATCGTTAAATTTTTTAATTCTTTATTGTACACAAAACTTATGATTATATTTTACATATATGTATAACGTCACGCCTATTCCTCAGAGGGGTAGGCAGAAACGGATTTCCATTTGCTACGATCCTGACATACTTCTTTCGCCTCATTCACTCGCATCACATTCCCTCGGTATTACAATTTAACAATATGTTATTAGATGTACAGAGGCGAGGTTAACTCAGAATAGAGTTCTCTTACAGCAAACCAAATGTAATTGTCTGTGGAGACGGAGTATGTAATTATTTTTTGCCGCCGGAAAAGCTATTCGTAGGTGTTTGGAGGAGTAACCCCGGTTGGTCTTTGGACATCCCTTTACCGAGAACATATTATTGTAATAACTCTTTTTAACCGAGTCCAAAAAAGGAGGATGTTCTCAGGTCTTCGTAATTTTTTTTAAATTGATAAAGCAAATTTTCAAAATCATGGACACGAGCAAGACTTGAACCTGTGACCTTCGCCGTACCGTTATTTTTACTTATAATTTTATTGATAGCTATAGACAGGTACACCAGTTACCTGAAAAAAAAAGATTTCGACGAATTGGAAAGCTCCTGCTTTTTTTGAAGTCGGTTAATAAAATGACATTGACCCGCCTGGCACAATGATTTAGGATGACCAAAGAACTCCTCAAGCGACTTTTAAAATGTGGTCAACAGATATTACCTAAATAACTAAATATAAATGTTAAACGTTGTTTCGATAGGTACCTATTTTTACGGTGTCAGGAATATCGTCCATTACGCATAGGTACCTAGGTATTATGGAGGCCAAGATTCACCTAGGGTAGCTCCGACAAAGACGTAGGTATAGTTTGAAGTCATCATCATCATCATCAGCCGGACGTCCACTGCTGGACAAAGACCTCCCCCTTAGAACGCCACAATGAACGACAACTTGCCGTTTGCATCCACCGGTTGCAGCAACTCTGACGATATCGTCGGTCCACCTGGTGGGAGGCCTGCCAACGCTGCGTCTTCCGGTTCGTTTATAGTTCACTAGTTTATAGTAGTCTAGTAGTATTGAAATAGATACCTTCTTAAATTATCTATAGTTACAAAAACTATTAGTATGACGCGAAGAAAATTTAAACAAAAGCTGTAAATAATACAATAAAAATTTAATTTTAATGTGACTTTTAGTATAGTTTTAATTACCTTATTTTACATAATAAAATGCCATTAAAATTAACAATTAAAATGTTAGTTACAGATTTTGTAATCACTACATAGTATAAAACAAAGTCGCTTTCTCTGTCCCTTTATCCCTATGTATGCTTAAATCTTTAAAACTACGCAACGGATTTTGATGCGGTTTTTTTTAATAGATAGAGTGATTGAAGAGGAAGGTTTATATGTATAATAACATCCATTAAATAGTGGAGATATTCTTATAATATATATTTTATACCCGTGCGAAGCCGGAGCGGGCTGCTAGTGTTTTTATATAACGATAACTGCGTGAAACCCATTAGCTTATGTACCTGACCTGTGTAAGTAATGATTAATTACCTAATATATATTGTAAGAAACACCTACTGTTGAATATTTAAATATATAGATACCTATCTAATGTTGCAGTTTCTTATATTGTGTTGTAAATTAAGTTTTATCAAAAAAGATTTTTATTATTAGATATAATATAATTTATTTAATTATATTTGAATTTAAAACCCATTACGACTGGCCTGTTGGTGTGTAAGTCTGGTTATTACTTGGCAGTCCAACGGTCAGACCAATCGGCTATCAGTGCTTTTCGTTAATAAGTAATCTTGTAATAATAATAATGTTCTCTTGACCGAATTTCGGTCACGGCGGCCTGTCTCATCTGAGACTAGTCAACTACGCAGGAGATATTATAGTGCACAAGTATGCGCGCAAACACAGGTGCACTCCCTATTCCCTCACTCTCATAGTCCGATGGGAAGGTAGGCCGACAGGACCGGAGAGAGATCAGGTGCAAGACCAACGGCTGGCTTAACGTGCCTCCTGAATCTTGAAATAGTGTGTTACTGAAGCTTGTGTTACTTGTGTGTCTATAGTGCACATGTGTTCACACATGGTGGCAGTATGGCTATAGGCACGGGGTGTGGCTAACACATCTTGTACGCTCCAATAGAATCAAAGTCAGACTAATTATGGCTGTCAAGCTTCATAATTGCACGTGTAATTAAAATTTAGTTAGCATTGCGGTTGATAAAAACATCTGATGAGATAGGGGGAAATCTAGTGATTATAAAAAGTTGTTTCAACAATTTTCAATTATTATTTAGATCTTCTTTTTCTTAGTACCGGTATTAGCTACTTGATATTAGAGCTGGTCATGCCGAGGTAGGAATTGATCAACAAGGATGGTAGTGTGGTTGATTGTCCCGGGCGCGGAGGTTGGTATATAGGTACCGAAGCGCGGATCCACCGTTGTGGGCACGATGGGCATTTGGCATGCCCACAACCCTTTTAGACGTATGATGTCACACTTTTACGGTCTATTGAGGTCGATAATCATGATCATCAGCCGGAAAACGTCCACTGTTGAACTTGCCATAATCCCCACGCTTGGCAAGCGGCTTGGAGATTGCAGTGTTGGTAGTCAAGTTACAGAAGACGCTGCTGCCAATCTTCTGGATGTTCCCTTAGTCGCCTCTTACGACACCCACGGGAGGAAAGCGTGTGGTCAATTCTAGGCCGGATACCACACGGCAAAGGTTGAGGTCGATAGGCTGATGATATTATATCCAATGCGTGAATAAAATAAAAGATTCAGTAGTTTTAGAGTCTAAATTAAAGATGAGCAAACAAACTCGACGACCTGATTGGCGTAGTGGCTAAGCGATTAGACTGCTGCGCTAAGGGTTGCGGGTTGATTCCCGCACGGGGCAAAAATTTGTGCGATCCACATTTGTTTGTCCCGAGTCTGGGTGTTTGTGTATGTGATATTTCATGTTTGTGAAACGCACCCACGATACAGGAGAAATTCCTAGTGTGGGGCGACGTTTTTTTTTAAAAAACAACTCATTTACGATCTGAGCAATTCACACTCTTATTCATACTCTGACTCGCAGTTTGCCTATTTTCTGGTGGCTGTGACCACAACCTTTTTTGGGAGATAGATTGGCGCCTATAAAGATACCTACTCAATATTACCGTAAGCACGGGTTTTACAGGCGTTATTGTGTCGACGTATGTCACTAAGGAGGTTCTCTATAGGCTAATATTCAGGTCTGACGTCAGGCCTATTTATACAAAGTCTGGCTTCAGTCTAGTCTAAAACACCAACTAAAAAAAACTTGAATCTGCTGTAATTCAGAAATTTACGGTAGAAACACAATATTAAAAAGTATTTAAGCTTTATTTTTGAATATAATATGCAAAAAGCGTAGGATCATTAATATAAGCAGTCTAATTTATTACTCACACCTATAGTAACAAAAATTTCTTATCGTGTAATAGGATATTGGCACCAATGTGTCTCCGTCGTAAACTTAGCACAGGCAAAATAGCTGTTATAACTCTTTAATATAATAAATATATCCAATAATAATAGTGTTATTTATAATAGTTTTTATAATTATAGAATAAGTGCACTAATCCATTGGCACAATAAAATAAAGGTCCTTACGGAATTAGTTCAGTTTAGTTCCGCTACTCGATAACAGATGGCGCTAGCAGTACGTTTCTATCGCTTACAAGATTTTGCCGTACGGCTACGAGTTTTACGAAAGTTGGTGTTAATTTGTTGTTTCTGTTGTTTATTATTTTTTGTTATAGTAATAATTTGTTATAAACAGCGAAATATTGTTACTATATTACAATAATTATGCTTTGAAAGACGTGCAGAGGTACAATAGATAGGTACCTAGCTTTCGTAGAGGCAGTCCCTTTATTTTTTATAAAATTTCTGTCTTGTTCCTAAGTTGACTTGATATGCAGCGCTGGGAAAAGGTGTTGTCTTGAAATAATTAGCTTATTGTACTGTATGACGATGATAGGTATTATCACTACATAGTATAAAACAAAGTCGCTTTCTCTGTCCCTATATCCCTATGTATGCTTAAATCTTTAAAACTACGCAACGGATTTTGATGCGGTTTTCTTTAATAGATAAAGTGATTGAAGAGGATGGTTTATGTGTATAATAACATCTAATAAATAGTGGAGAAATACTTATAATAGTTATAATATAATACTTATAATATATTTTATACCCGTGCGAAGCCGGAGCGGGCCGCTAGTTTATTTATATATTAAACAAAATTTAGTACAGCGTGTAGCCACTTACACTAAATTAGAAATAAATCTAAATGTATAAAACAAAAAAAATAAAAAGAGAGAGAAAAAAAAATACAATTGTTAATCCCAAACATGACTGAAAATATACATTAATTAAATAGTAGGTTCCTATTACTCAGTCCTCTCACAAAATCGCAAACATTCTAGCATTATCGTCTTCTATTCATCAGCAAACAGATACAAACCTGGGTTGGCCTCCACGAGTGCGTTGAGCATCTTCAACATTCGCGTATGTAGGTATGACAGGAACCTACGGAACACCGGAACACTAAAGTACCTATAGCCAGCTATATCAGCAACAAAACATAACATAACATCACGCCTGTATTCCCCGAAGGGGTAGGCAGAGGTGAACAAATAGTACACCCACATTTCGCCAGTTATGTTGTAAGTCCCAATGTAATAGGGGCGAGCTTATTGCCATCAACCGGGCATAAATCCAGACTCCGTGCTGCTACTGAGAATTACCTAATGGAAAACTCAGTAACACTTTTACCGACCCGGGATTTGAACCCAGGACCTCTTGCTCAGCAGTCGCGCATAGCGACTGCTAGACCAACGAGGCAGTCAACAATAATAGGTACCTTAAGGCCGTATCCTACCATATACTATGTGATTAATAAATACATAGGGATGCCTGCACCATGCGTCCTAAGGTAACAGGCGGAGAGTGGACGGGATGTCCATTGTCCAGGTTGAGGATAAAACTCACTGCCAGTTGAGCAGGCTCCCGACTGATCAGATCAGTCGTAATACGACGACCTGATTGGCGCAGGGTTCCGGGTGGCGGGTTCGATTCCCGCACGGGAGAAAAATTTGTGCGATCCGCAGATATTTGTCCCGAGTCTGGGTGTTTGTGTATGTGATTTTTCATGTTTGTGAAACGCACCCACGATACAGGAGAAATTCCTCGTGTGGGGGGAAATTTTATAAAAACAAATGAACTTGCTAGAAACATGACAGGATTACAAAGATGTTTTAATAGTTAAACATAACCCTTCCTTGGCAGTCGGGTAACCATAGGTACCTATGCGTCATGAACCTAGCTTAAAGGTCCTTACAAAAGATAGTGTTGTGTAGCATAACGACTCTACTCCCGCAGAGATCGGCAGAGATATTACAGACATAGGCAGGTGTTTTGAGACAGTGACTCCCATAATCATCATCAGCCGGAAGACGTCCACTGCTGGACAAAGGCCTCCCCCTTAGAACGCCACAATGAACGACAACTTGCCGTTTGCATCCACCGGTTGCCCTCAACTCTTACGATATCGTCGGTCCATATTAATCTAATATTCACATTTTCTTACAAGGAAAATTTAACTGATACTTTTGTCTTTTAAGGAAAATCTATACCAACTGATAAAGAAAAGGTTAATCTTAATAAACATAGCATAATATCACGCCTGTATTCCCCGAACGGGTAGGCAGAGGTGACTGTAAATTATCCACGTTTCGTCTAATTATTACCTGTTCATTAAAAAAGAAAACAATAATAAAATCATTTACTGGCCTGTTGGTCTAGTGGTTAGTGACCCTGACTGCTAAACCATAGGTTGTGAGTTCGATTCACACCCAGGACAAATCCTTGTGTGATGAGCATAATCATTTGTTCTGTGTCTGGGTGTAATTTATCTATATTATGTATGTATTTAGAAATATTTAAGTATGTTTATCAGTTGTCTGGTTGCCATAATACAGGATCTGCTTCTGCGTAGTTTGGGATCAGATGACCGTGTGTAAGTTGTCCCAAGATATTATTACCAATTAGGAATGGTAATATTAGAAGCGTAAATTTCTCAAATATATAAATATTAGGTATACCAACTGAAACTGACTCCAACCACACCATAACTGAAAAAAAAAGCAAGTACCCCATAACTCCACCTTTCCCACCTTCAACCGTCTAACAACATCCCATAAAATACCCCATAGCTTAGCGAATAAGACTTAAACTTCAATTACTTCGTCCTCACACCCCATAAGACAGACTTATAAACTCTAGCGGTACCCAAAAGGCGGGGCGCGGTGATACGCCGACATGCAACCGAAGAGTCATTACTGAAACGAATTATACACTATTTTAAACTCACCCATTTCAAAGTGTTATTACCTACGTTAAAAACGTTGCAAAAACTGTTAATTTTTCAATTTATTAAACAATTTGCGTGTTTCTGGTGTTTATTATCAATTACAGATAAATATTTAGTAATTATCGCTTGATTACAATTTAGTAATTGTGAAAAATAAGCTGTGTTAGTTGAGTTAAAATTTACTGCTTTACGGGTGACCAGAGATGAGATGAATTGTATTATTCTTAGCTACTGACAGGCAGAGTATGAATTGTGGTGTTAGACAACATCTTAAGGTCATCGGACTTAATAGTGTGAAATCACTAATAGATGTAAGTACAGTGAGCTAATGGGTCATTACGAGCTGTACTAGCAACTCTACAAAGATCCAATTTTTAATTATTAGTCACCTTATTAGGAATCTCGGGCATAATTTTATAAATTACAATAAGGTTTTTGTGGTTTCAGAAAGTCGCTTCTTTATTTATAACTTAAAAAATCTTTTAATTAAAATTGTCTTATAAATAAAGTTTTACTTTTTCTATTGTTTTATGTGCTAACGTAGATACCATATTTGTATGCGGTAGACGGTAAGACATAATAGCGTTCGTACTATTTTTTTTGGTCTAAGAATTTATTATGATTTTAATAAGGTTGACGTCGATATTCGACAAACTGAAGAGAACACTTGTCAGGTTTCCGTCACTCGTTATCCTTCTTTTTTTATTTTAATAGTGTAGATTTTAAAGATTTCCGACACCTTGTGTTGCATTGATCCCTTTGTATAGTAGTGAAAGTCACTTACCTACATTGTTAAAGTTAACTGTTTGCTTACCAGTCACAAGTATAACTTAGGTTCATTGACGAACTCTTTAGTTAACGTCGACCGGTTTTGATAAAAACGTTTTTAATTTACTTGACAACAGTAGAGAAATTTTATCATTTGAAATCAATGAGTGTCAAATTTCGATAATTTTTAATACAATTATGTTAAATTATTTCTTGATCAAAGTGTTATTAAAATATATCTTGGTATTTATAATATACCTAACTTATTTTTCTGATATTTCTTTTCACTACGTGGACAAAAATTAAAATTTTAGCGACAGTAGCTAGCTTAAATACAAGTTATTTTTTCTGACGACTTTAAGCGTCGGATTAAAATAATTTTAAAAGGATTCTGCACGGTAGGTATTACAAAAATCAGGTTGTTACACAAATCTACAAAAAGATGGCTCACTAAAATCAATGCATAAGATTGTCCGAATGAGATAGACACCTGTACTAATAACAGGATCAGCAGAAGCTTTATCTTGCTTTGTTGTTACCTATTAAATACCATGCTTCGCTAAATATATTGTTAATCTCATTAAATCCTCTTTTAAGTTAATTGTAAATCCATCAGAAGGTGTATGCTTGATTTTAACATCATCATCAGCCGGAAGACGTCCACTGTTGAACAAAAGCCTCCCCCTTATGAGGGGGGAGTGGTTGCCATAATCCCTACGCTTGGCAAGCGGCTTGGGGATCGCAGTGTTGGTGGTGAAGTTACAGTAGACGCTGCTGCCCATCTTTTAGAATTTTCCTAAGTCTTACGACATCCACGGGAGGAAAGGGGGTGGTCTTTTTAAGGCCGGATACCACACGGCACCTACCTATACCTACTTTTTTTTTAATACCTACTGTAAATGCCAATCCAGACTGCTTTAGTTTGGGAACAACGTCCTCATAATAATGGTGATTAAATTCATTGATTACTATTATTGTTGTAATTTAGTTTTTATCATTATCTTCTTAATAATTCATAAAGTAGGTACCTACTAGACCTGGCATTTTTAGCATAAAACATAATATCACGCCTGTATTCCTCGAAGGGGAAGGTAGAGGTGTATATTACTTAAACCCGCATTTCGCCAATTACCTATGTTATAGATCCCAATGTAATAGGTACTAAGCCTATTGCTATCAACTGGGCACAAATCCAGACTCCATGCTGCTACTGAGAATATCCAAATAAAAACCTGGAACTTTTATGATATAATTATAATAAAATAAAGCAAGAATAAGTATATTTACTGTGATAAATGTATTTTGTAATATTTATTAGAATATCTGCTATTGTAGGTATATTAATTCTAAATCTTAACTAATAGATCTATAATCAATCAGAAACGTTGTAGGCAAGTAGACGAATTATAATTCTTGAATTTCACACAATATTTGGTTTCATGTTAATCTCTTCCTCGAGCAAACTTATAAAGTATACCGTTAGGAATGCTGCTGACACTACGGAAATAGAGAATAAATACATGTCTTGACATGAACAATGGTGTAATATTGGATGCAACAATCTTATTAAAGCTAATATTGGATGTAGATATGCAACAAACATTTGCGTGTCAAGTTCTTAAAGATTAAAGTTGTATTTAATCGTTTAATTATTTATGTATAAAACATTAATTAACTGTGTTTAATAATTGTGAGTTTGTCTTACATACCTATCCAAGTAAATTTTAAACAAAATGGGTATGTTAAATTTTTTATAAAGATTCTCATTTTCAATAATGCATAGTCAATAAAGTCGTCAAAATAAATTAAAATAATTTCATAAGCCATAGCTTGTGGTTAAAGAGTTCTGTAGTAATTTCTTTTAGTCCTTTTGATGTATTTAAGTTAGGTTTCATCTGTTTATGTGTTGCTGCATGTTATCGGTAACCTAACTTGCTTCATTTGTAGTAGAAGTTGTTGAGAATCGTTACTTGATTGTATTCTACCAATAAATCACTTAATATTATTAGTATCGGCCCTTAACCAAAAAGTATCTATTGTTAATCTTAGGAAACCTACCGAAGACTAAAGATATTTTCTGTACCTATATCCAAGATTTATGGAATTTCTTAAGATTAGGTAGGTATATGCTGATTAGGTATGTTGTTTGTAAAATTCATGTACTAATTACATATTTTCTCTTCATGTTTTGTTTTATTCTGACATCACTTCATTAGAAACAACATAGTGATAAAAGCTGAGACTGTTAACATAACTACAAGCTACGTGCGTCATGCAAGCGTTACCCTTTGTGAATTTGTTTAAACTTCAAATACATTTCAACCTTTTGTTTTGTTCTACAATTCGCTCCGGTTATGAATAATATAAATGTTAAGTAGACATACAAATAAAAATGAAGTAGGAATGTATATTTTGTATTTTTTCTTCGGTAGTTAGAATAAGTTTTGAGATACAAAGATTGAATCTAAACGATGAATGGTCGCGGGTGAGTGTCGCCATCACAAAGTTTTCACATTAAACACTTTTACCTACGGCCGTCCTACGTCGGAGGTGACGGCGCATGCGCGCAAGCCAACCAACGACACACTTGTTATTATTAGAAAGGATTATATGTTCAGCAGACTTCTGTGAAAATCTTGAATCAAATTAAACTTAAGGTGTTCTAAATAAATAAGAATCCATAGTCATCCCATTGGCGCGCTCCAAACATACACAAGCGAGCATAAACCGTCGATCGCCGATACCTAACTCACAACGCGTTCCGTGCGAGAGAACTCAGCAATTTTGATTAGGTACAGAACAGAAAATCCGAACAGAGGAAAACTCTCATGTAATTGCCGCAAAAACCGTTGAAAAAACGCGCACGACCGTCTGTGTCGACGCGCGCGCGCGGTGTGGCGGGCGGGAGAGCGGCACACACGCGCAGCGCCGGGCGGCCCGCGCGCGCTGCGCGGCCCGGCGCCCGGCCGCGATTGGCGCGCCGCGAAGTGGGCAGTACGCCACGCCCCGGCGTCGGCCCTGCTCGCTCGTCCCGCGGCAGTGTCCGCCAGACTGCCGAGCGCGCCGGGCCTCCCGCTTCCCCGCGCCTCGCTCGGCCACGCCGCGTCCCGTGATCGAACCATACAAAACCTCTAGTTAACATCCGTCGCGAGTGCATTATGACACTAGTGAGCTAGCGGGCCGCTGTGACGGTGTCAAATAATTTATGTGTATGTGTTCACGTGCTAGTGTGTTGTGTTAGGTTGGGCCCGTGACGAAAAGCGTTCGTGGTGGCCAGCGGAGCCTTGCACCCGGGCTCGGGCCGAGCTTTCATGGCTCAGCCTAGGGTATGTACACAGTTCAACAATACACAAACAACACTACACACTCACACGTCATTTATGACAGCAACGGTTGTAGTACAGACGATAGCCTAAGCGATAAATCCAAAATCCTTAGATAATGACATTAAGACATCTGATAATGATAGTAATAACAGTGATAAGTGTCGAAAACATAATAAACTTCAGTAATCAGGTATTATTTAGGAGCTGAGAAACCGTAAAGTCATTATAGATAAAGGTATACTGGAGCAAATCACAATTGAGACATGTTCTAAAATGGACAGACGTTAGTAACGACACATTAGGCATGTTCCAACAGCAGGGAAGTTGTTATAACAAGTAAAACGCGTTCGGAATACATAATGCCAGTCGAGAGCGCGCTCTAACACCACCGACGCATTACCGGTGATAATGAAAACGAAATGAATGCATTACCAACGTGAAACACTTGGTGATAATGTAATCACGACGGTATCTCCGTCTCAATAAAAACTTTTAACAGTGATATGAATGAGGGACTTCATGATGGTCCAGTGGGAGCATTAGTGGCCAATGACGTCTGTGCGAGACATGGAAGCGGTCATGAGAATAAATCCAATTGATGAATAAATGAATACGTATCCATATTTTGGACACCTGACGGAATAGCAACTTTAGTTTGTGAATCGGGACAATAAATGGGATAAAATGGCGTTCAGCGGGGCGTCTATTGTTGAATGCTCTCTTACGGGCGATGGGGACGGGACACGGTGAAATCTGTGGAGTTACAAGCGGCTTTAAACGCACAGTTTGACACAAAAGAGTATCTCAGAAACCGACAATAAAATTCAATTGACAATGAAAAGAAAAACTTTTTTTGGTGCGCGCCACAAAGATGGCCTAACGGAATTCGTTGGGACAACTTTCAAAAGATTTAGGGTTGCATTGTTTTTGGTGTAGGAAACATAAAAGTTTAATCTTTTATTGTTTAGGAAAGGTATTATTAAATAGGATAATACAAATAAATGTCTTGTAACCCATTAAAGTGTCAACGGTAATGTATTTGTTAATTTTGGAAATGTTGCAATTGTAGATAAGTTTTTTACGTTAGACATAAATTATTAAACAAGTATCATTGGACGCCATAATTAAATACATGATCCAAATACTTATTGACAATTTAAAAGACATAAGAATAAAATTTTAGACTTTAATATATTAACAGTAATTTCTATTCATAATAAATCAAACAGAGAAGGAAGAAAAATGACTGGACCGAGAAATGTTCTCAATAAGGATTCGAAAAGATAGTTAGCGCATTCTGAAAAAATAATTTTACCAGCTATAAAAGATACTGTTTAACATAATTAAAAACTAAACAATAATAAACTGTCAAATGATTATGTATTAGGAAGCGATTTTTAATTCACAAGATAAATAATTATGTTCTATGCTAAATGCATTGATGTCTTTCATAGCAAGATCCGACGGTCGTAAAAGTAGTCTATCATCTGATGAAATTTTATCGTTTATGGATTCTGCAGTGTTTTCATATAATGTTTAGCTATGTTTGAATTCTCTGTTATTATTAACATATAGGGAATGAAATATATTGTCAAATTACTTAATTTTTATAATTTCATTTGTTTCCTAGTAGGTAGTACCTAATAAAGTCTATCCGTCTTGTAAACTTTCTAAGTATTTATGGATTTTTAATACCATTAACATATGGTATGATACTTAATTATAAAAGTTACCCAAACAGATATTATTTTTATAGCAATACCTATAGGTATGTGTCTAAACCATAAATTACTGCTGTATAGGTATAAAAAGCGGAATAATCTACAAAATACTTTAGCAGTAGGTATTTTTGGATTGTAGTAATTGGACACATTTTAACTGCACTCAGCGCCATATTGGTAAAGATATAATTCATATAATTATTATATCATATAATGGCATAACGTTTAGCGTCAGCCTAGTTATGGCGGTATGCGATTACCATTAATTTTCAGGTCGAGTATTTTAGTATCGGATTCGTTATAACAGCAAAGTAAAGTAGGTAGGTAGGACCTACATACACCGGCGTACACGTTCCCTTCTAGATATATTAATAGGAATGCACTTAGATATGGGAAAAGACACTTAAAATATCAACGATTTGTACGTTGACGTTGTGATCGCAATAACAACATCAAAATATACTTAAAAATGTTTTATTACAATCATATAGTTGTAATTGTCCGCGATTGTTAAATAAAACACATTATTTGCTTGGAAAATATATTAATACGCGCTAAGTATGACAATGAGAGAAATAATAGTGTGTAGGTATGTAATAAATATTATTTGTGGAGACGGCAGATATTTAAGCATATTTACATAAGTTGCTGTATAAAAGTCTTGGAAACCATTTAGAAGCATTTTATTTTAAACACACAAATACTAGAATTATTTTAATTTAGGTAGGTACAGATATTACGATAAATAATTACCTATATACAATAATCTTAGTTATAAAAAATATAGTTATGTAAAACGAAAGTTTTTAATAAAAATCATAGCTAAAATAAAAGTGCTTTGTCGTTTTTGAGATGGCATTGATGACAAAAGTGTCTGAGCTTTGTCTATTAAACAGAAAAAAACATTTTGAATACGAAGATTGTTGTAAAAGTCACTGGTTCTATTGTTAAAATGAGGTTAAAGTTAAACTACGTAAATGTATGCTAAGATCCCACTAACATGAGCATTCTCGCATAACACAGAACGTTATTATTAATTACATAACCTCTGATATACATAAAGATGCTACGAATTTAAATAAATTATAATTTAAATCACTGAAATAGCAAATAAGATAAATACACGTTGAAAATAATAGCATTTGTAATCACAATAACTTGGCGATACCTAGAAATTAAAAATACATATTTTTCTAAATAAAATCCTAGAAAAATATAAATATAACAATTAAAATGTTACGTGAATGATATTATTTAATTATTTTATTCAGGTTTTATTTGTTTATTCTTGTTTTATTAAAATATTAGTGGATGGACAACCAGTTGAGATATAAAAATGGAGACCTTAATAATTTTATTGCAGTTAGGTATAATTTTTCATTATTTTCCTTGTTCTTGTAACCTAGTAAATGTGTTTTGTAAATCTTACAGTGATTAATTATAAATAATGTAGTTATAAATAATTATTATTAATGTTTTAAAGTAAATAAAGTCAAATTGTAGTTTTGTATTAAATAAATATACTTTAACTAACACAAATGGGCAAGAATAAGATATACCTTAAGCTGACAGATGTATAAATATTTTTAACTAACTTTAACTTGTACACAAGAATAATTTAAACAAAACGCTTTCATTTTTTTTTCATTTTTAATGTTTTTCCGCAAAATTAAAAAAAAATACGAACAAAAATAAAACAGATCATAAATCGTGCATCAAATTTCGCCGTCGCATACTGTACAAATATAATACGAAAGTAAACACGATTAGATAGGAGATACAACCATAAAACAGCGCAATTTCTTCCAATTTTCTGCTATAACGCAATATAGTTAACCAATAATAATTCTCACGTAACTTTACCAAATTATATTTGCACAATACTTGTCCGATCATTGTTAACGGTGTTATATCGTAAATTTTACGATACATCCGATAAGGATATCAATTTGTCTACTAATAGTCAGTCATAATCGCTGATACTGCTGGTTTTGGCTGTGGCCCACTAAATAGCGTGATAACATGTGTACTGGATACGGAGTGTTGACTTGTTCCTGTTATAAAAACTTGTATCTGTCTTATATCTAACTGATACGGTAGCTCACGAAAACTATTTAAAAAATATATTGAAAATCCTATATTTTTAAAACAAACTGTTGCCGCTGTTGTAACGCACTCATTGAAAAGACATGTCTGACACGCTGAAATAAATTCTACGTTTAAATCTTATTCCTTTTTTAAATGTTATCACAGACAATACAAGTCTACAGATATGATCAGCTGTTTCATAACCTTAGTTTATTTTAAAGCGCAGTCTTTTGAATTAAATTTTTCGGTTCCGAAAACATTAAGAAATAATTTATAGGTATCACACTCGACACTTGATATACCATGTGTTAAAACTCTGTACTGTTAACAAAGATAAAGAATAACCCGCAAGACAAAAACTCAAATGTGCTTTTTAAACGCAATAAAGCGAACGAATAAAAATCATTTTATGTTATCTGTTGACCAATCTTGCCAACGCATGAGGGAATGTAAAAATCAATTTACGATCCATAAATTTTTTGGCAAATATCATTAAACGTTTGCAATTAAAGTGAAAAGACAAAAGTATTTATTTACCTGATACACCATAGTTTCTAATTACAACATGATTCGTAGAGATAGGCATAAAAAAATAAACTGAATAAATAAAGAATTCCTTGATCATGTTAAAGAAAATTTAGTAGGTTCAATACGCAGGAAAACTTCAAAATTAAATAAGAATCGAATATATTTCTGAAAAAAAAAACTTATAATGTGTTGTTACACCATATTTTAAAAAGTATCAAAATATTGTCATTGTAAAGAAATAAACATTTTTTATTGATGATAATTCATTTTAAAATTTCTATAGCCGTGATTTTATTATAGTTTCATAACAACCAAAATAACAGCTAATATGCTTAGGTACTGTTATTAAGGTACATAAGATAATGGGCTAGCATCTTCTTCTCATCCTATGGTTGATGAACAACCTGGTGTCAGAGTTTAAACTGCCTGTAGGCCTCTGACATGGCTTTACACACCGTTGAAAAATCTATCGAGTGTGCCGGTTTCCTCACGATGTTTTCCTTCCCTTTTTTCTTCATAGGCTACCTTAGTGTGCAATAGACCGCAATAGGCTTCGATTTAAGTACCTATAGTAGGTTTATTGTCAGAAACGATGAAGGATAAAGTGGTTTGGCGGATAAACACCTAGGGCGGACGTTGCTCAGCTGGAAGACACAAAATAGGCTATTAAAAGACAAATAAAGCTAGAATCATCAGTATTATCATCATCATCAGCCCGTTGCAGTCCACTGCTGGACATAGGCCTCTCCCAATGTACGCCACAAAGCCCGGTCTGCTGCTTTATGCACCCAATCGCTGCCGGCCCTTTGCAAGTCTTAAAAATAATACCTATAACAAAATACATCTTTACATATCCCTTTGAAGATTACAGATAAAATAATACGATTTATTATTATAGATATTACTTCTCAAATATATTAAAGTCCTATATATTTAGTGCGACAATAGTACAAGAGGCAATATTATTTCGTAAAAGTATTATCGGTGTCAGATTGTTTTAATATCGGACTTATTCCGGTACTTGATAGATTTTTATAACTAATATTGTGTGTCAGCTGTTTATTGATCAGCTAAGGATGACACTTAGACAAATGATGTCTGGTTCGTCAAAAGTGTAGAGTAAAGACTAAAACGTAAATATTCAAGTGTTTTTATGTCTTCAGTAATTCATAATTCTGACTAACCTTACAGATACTTTGAAGTTGAGTATTATCTGTCTAAAGTATAATTAAATAATACCATATACTGTACCTATGTATGTTTAATCCTAAAATGTAGAGTCTTCACTGTATACATTACGTGTAAGAGTAAAAAAGGTTTTGGGATGGGTATTTACCTGCTTATTCTTGTCTATGGATGGCTAAAATGACATAAAATAACGTCTTTTATCATTAAAAGGGATTCTGTATCATATTTTCTAGTTTTCGGATGATATAATAATAATTTTAATATGTGATAGATATTTGGCTGGTACTTATTTTAATAGAAACGAAATATAGGATTTAATGTTTATTTTGAACGCTTCTCTGGATTTATACTTTTAAGCAAAGAAATCATACTTCAATCTACTAGCTTTGGATATGATAAAACTTTAAGCTTAGACAGTAACACAATTTAAAACAATCTGGCAAAATTAATGTCAGTTAGGTACATTTAGTTATATATTCAGAGGAGTAATAACACGTTTGTGAAACAGTAGAAGATAGTACGTTTCTGAGTTGGTAACCCGTCGCTTGACTATAGTATGTAGATACCAGTGTACGAAGGGCCGTACTACCGTACTCCATACAGAGACTGATGATTGCGATACACAGCTGATCTAAATATATAAAAAGGAATCCCTGTTTCCGTTTGTCACACCATAAGTTGAGAACAGCTGAACCGCTTTGGGTAATTTTGGTTTTGAAATATTTGTAGAAGTCCAGGGAAGGTTTAAACGGTGAAAAAGCTGTACGAAGTTGTCTGGGTCAGTTAGTATTCGATATTTTTGTTTAAAATCAATAAATAGAGTTAATGCTGATCATATGGTCGGTGTCTGCCATTTTATTGATCACGCTCTAAGACACCGGCGCCAATCTGCGGGCGCTTCGGCCGCTGTAACATTAAAACTTATTATTAGCACTTATTTTAACAGTAAAGATAATACCAGTATTGTATAGGCTATTCTGTTCACATTACGCGATAAAAAAACGCTCGATTTTATGTTTTAAGTGTTGAAAAATGTCCCACCATTGCTTTGGGCATAAGATAACGAAGCAACATTACTGTTCTTTTTTCGACTTTTTAACGCTGGCAACGTTGCGAAAGCCACGGTTAAGTTACGACGTTGTATGGGAAGTGGAATAGATAATAAAATATAATTGAGTGTTGCCACTTACGATTATTTTTATCGGCTTAAATGGTACTATTATATTTTCATTAATAATGTGCGTCGATTGACTAGTTTTTGTGTCGAAAATTATTTTTTAATTACGGCTTACTCGTTTTTCGGCTGTTGGTTTGATATTGTTGCTTATTATAAATGTTGCTAGATAACAATAAATCTGCCAATGATACTCAGATAAAGCTTTTGACACCAAAAGAGTTTTTGTTAACTAAGATGGACGATACTTTCCATTTTTAAAATAAAATCTGATGCACAATATTGATTGCCAGTGTCATATTTCACACGTTAAATTTATAAGTCTGGCCAGTGTCATATTAATAATTGCAGGGAATGACGTAATAAAATATAGAAAACATTTATTACTTGTTTACATGGTAACGCCAAACGATTATTTTTAATATTTCGAAAATGATTTCTCAATTCGAATTTGAAGAAATGGTTCTAAACACAAATAAATGATATTCGAGTAGTATTTTTGAAATATCAAACTGTCATTCGTACCGACGCATTCTTGTAGCAACGGAATACATTATATACAGCCAAGCTTACATACGGAGTTTTCGATAACCCGTTCTGATTATTACTCCTACTTCACCTAGGTACTCTAGAGAGCAAACATTCTCGAGATAATTGTTTAAATTCCTCGGTAACCTATTTAATTTAATGATTAAAAAAGAAATACCGGATATTTAAGGCCCAGATAAAACTTAACTTAATTGCGAACTACGATTCTCTCGAACAAGAAATAAAAAAACAGTAAAATCTCCATTTTTAATTTAAATATAAATCGGTCAAGCGCCTCGGGTTGACCATATAAATAATCTTTGATGAATTATATAACCCTGTATATGATATATTAATATTAAAGTTAAAACCGGAGCGACCAGTTTGGGGACATCAGCTTTTAATGGCCAGAATATAGCTATTCCAGCGGACCCGGATCGGAAAGTCATAGGGCCAGATACGTCACCGGCCTGCGTGGGCGCAGATGATACTTAGCAATATCGGTTTTGTTTTAATGGCTCCAAGGAAACGATCGGAGACATTCGAGATTACACTAATGTGATGTAATGTACGTTTTTATACCGCCCCGAGGTTTATTTCTTGTTTGAATTCAAAATGTCCGATAAAAATGTGATTGTCCGCCCGACCCGAGGAGGAACAGTCCAGCTTTTAAATATAATGAACAATATTGACGTTGAAGAAGATTTTTCTCGACAGACGCGCACACGACGCTTAATAAACGGCGACGCACTCTTGATATTTTATGATAGTTAGATTTATGATTGCATTCGCGAATGTAGGTATGCAATAAATTGGTTGCATATAGATACTAACGGGACACATGTTTACACGAAACATAAGCCACAATCGTATATGCCGTTGCAGTGACGCGTCCTGTTATTAATAATGTTCTATTCGAGTTATCAGACGCAGACTCTTAACATAATTCCGACATCAAAATCAATTCGAATCAGTCTGATGCTCAACGCGCTTTATAAACGCACCCACTAATTTGTTATTTAAATTTCGCTGTTCGATTCCATTTTTGAATTGGGATTCGCGGCGGGCTGAGCGGCCGAGCGCTCTAGATGCTCGGCTCGCATACCGAGCACCCGAGGGCAGGTACCCGCTCCTCATTGTTTTATTCGCTGCGCGTTCCATTTTCAATTTGAATATCGCTGTTCATTTTCGAATTGGCTCTTTGTAGACGCGCGTTAATTGCGCACTTTAGATTCAACGGTAATTCGCGCGATCGCTAATTTGAGGGTTTATTGTTGGCCGAACGACTGACATCCTTTTTACGCGCACACCCCGTGAATTACTGATTAATACGCGCCCGATCTAGTCAAAATACTATACGCCATCAAACGCCGCGTCGTAAATCAGCTGGATCCCGTCTGGCGACAGTTATTTGGACGCTCATATCGGAATATGTTTCCTACTCGCATATTCATGTCACGCTATTTCTTTCACTGATCAAACACTACTAGTTTATCGTCCGATCGACAAATCCTACTGCGGTGACTCCCGAAACGATATAATTCCTCTAACACGCCGACGGGATCTAGATACAGATTAAATAATATTAATTGAAGTAACGTGACTCGGCGGTTCCGTACGAAGGGCTGGAACAATGCGCCGTCGAGTGCTGGCCATCGCGAGCGCCCGATGTGTACGAATCGAACGTTCCATTTTTTTAAACTTGTTGTTCGAATTTTTTCCGAATCCTTTTTTGATATCTCGTTCAGCCTCGTCTTTTTTCGGGCAGCGATAACGAGGTTTGAAATTGGAATCACGACGGTCCGTTACTAGGCTATTTAGCGCGCGCTTTTCTTCGTTGACACTTTTTGGAAATATGGCCGCCGCGAGATGAATAGTCCGCCGTTACTGGTAATTAGTGAGGCTTATCTGTTAGATTAGTGTTGTTGGGGCCCGAGTGTTGTATCATTGATTTATTGAGTTAAGAGTCTGGTTGTTGTCGTCGGCGGCGTGGCCGGTCCATCGGCCGGGGCGATGACCAAATTATTGCCAAGAACGAGTCCCGCCGGTGGCCACCGACTGGCACCGCCGCGCGCCCAATCCATGCTCCCGCTCCGTCCGTCTGTAAATCTGATAAACATTTTAGACGAAATTTAAAATTCTCTTCGGCCAACTATTTGTATGCGTTAACGACGTTGACACGCCGGCGTTAGACTATCGGGAGATTAAAAATAAAAACAGTTTTTCACTTACGAATCTTATCTGACGAAACAATTTTATTTATAAGACAGACGTAACACACTTAACATAAATCTGAATGCGGCCGCACTTATACAGATTATACAAAACTAAAATACCTAAAGCGCCGCGTCCGCGTCCGAACCGCGATCGTACAAAAGACAAGAAATACCACTCGGCTCCGTTCAGAAATGCGTCACTCACAGAATTCGAAGTTTAAATAGTCAATCACGAGTGTCGGTGTGGCTAATCTCGCATTCACAGCCACAATGGAGGTAACGAACGGACAAACGGACAGACGCGTTAATAAGACGCGCGTGGGCAGCTTTATGTCAACGTTATTTATGATGATACACATTTTTTCGGACTTTTTGCCCGACGGTGTCTCTGGCCGTAGTGTGGGCATGGGCACTCGAAATTCGAATGTTGAATTTTCTAAGAATAAGAAGACATTTTAATGAGGCGTCGCAAGCGCATTCATTTTATTATTAACATGGAAGTCCCTAAGTAGTTAAGTATGTACTTATTTCAATACATTTAATAAAAGCAAAAAGATACTGCGGCCGTCGCGTCGAAAGGAAATCGTTATCTTAACGACCGCGTATTTACGTGAAATCTGACTGGGAGAGTCTCAAACTGTCCCCTTGGAGTGCAGCAGACGATAAGAGGGCACGGCTATCGGTCCGCGGTTCATGTGCCAGCTATTGACCTCACTGTTTACATTACAGACGTAAGATATTCATATTACGCAGAATTACGATAGCCAAGCGATATTAGTTTCAATTTGTTAATTTAATCGGGGGTCCACGGGGTTAATGGTCTCTTAAAATTAATTTTTATACTATAAAAGTTTAATTGCGCGTCTCTGATAAGTTGTGAAATACTTACCTACATCAAGCGGCCAGCTGATACGGTTTCGGTGGATATTGTAGTGGGTGTTCTTTAAAGAGCTCGAATTAAAATGGAATGGCAAGTAAAACTTTCATCCGCGGCCTTAAAACAAGTGTTAACGTTCCCCCGCGGTACTTTCCGGATAATAAATCTGCTCGCGAATCGACCGAATTCGTGCGCCCGGCATCGCTCACAGTTCTATTATTAAAAAAAGCAAGAAGAAAAACATCCTAGCTGGAGAGTGGATCGGAGCGCTCGAGTCGAGAGCAGCGCAACCTTACACTCGAATTTAGAACGGGCCCTACGAGATTCAAATTCAAATATAGAACAGTGAAGTGTTGCCAGTAATTAAGGTAGGTGCGCAGCGTTCGGATACGCCCGCGCGATTGGTTTATTGACACGTGTTAGCGCTGTCGCGTCGGTGTCGTGCCGCCGTGTCCCCATGCGGATGGGCAAATGGAATAATGGACGTCTGGGCCCGCATCCGGCGCGGGAGTCGGATACAACTCTTGCAACGCTCTGGATACAATTTTTCAATTAAATCGACCAGACAGAAGATCCCTAATAGGTGTCGTTAAGAAGTCGTGTGCCCGATTTTCGAACTGTCCCAGTAACGAGGCTGTTTTATTAGTATTTATGGTCGAGAAACAAACGCATGGAGCATTCTTTGGTCTCTTACGCTGTGTGTATCATGAATGAAGCGGAATTTATGACTAGCGCCCGCTATAATGTTGTGTCGCTGTTAAATTGAAGCGGTCGCCATTGCGGTGTTAATTCCTGGCTCGACTAGCACGTCTTAATTCGGTCGGATAATATTTTAATATATAAAGATTTTTCTAAGTTTTACGGTCGTATTACGTTCGGGTCGAACGGGACGCAGTAAAATTCGATACGAGCATCTCGGAGCGTCTAACGACGCTTGATTTACCACTATCAATTTAAAAAATACATAAAAACACACCTGAATGATTGCTACCTCCTTCACTTTAATGTATCATTTTTATTGTGCCAAATTTATATCTTTAACAAGCATTGTTCTGGGATTAAACGTTGTTTTTTCGATGTGGCAATTTTCGATTATTATTATTAGGTACTGTGCTATTCATATGCATTATTCACTGTTACGAATCGGTCCTGGTGGCCCCTCAGCTGTGAATAGGTTGCCAGATGACAGGCAAGGCGAAGGCGATAGGCGGCGGCCGAGAGCGAGAGAGGGACGGCCGACGCTAAGGGTGGCGTTCATCATGTCCCACCCCGTGTCGGGCACAAGTGACGGTTCTGTCTTCCCCAACCGCCTGCGTTCGAAAACCTCGTCTAATTTTATCTACTTTTTATACATAAAGCTCTCCGGTGCAGAGGTAATGCAAGACGCCCCGCTCACCGCAACGTTTGAACATATCACTCATATTTGTTGCCGCAAAAGAGTTAATTTTTTACTTCTCGGAATCGACCTACGCTAATCTCGTAACCGCAAGTCGTAAAAAACGATAACCCCACGGGCGTTTCAAGCAAAATTTAAATAACTGAAGCGATTAATAACAGCGGGCTTAATTAGCGCAACAGGGTTCTGAACTCATCAACGTTTGACGGCATGACTTATGCGTCGATCCCACGACAATGCGCGACCGTCGAAAATTTTAATCATATTTTGATAGTGCTAAAGGAACAAATCGAAGAAACAGTATGGCGCGCAAAAACCGGCTGCGTCCGTAAACTTATTACACTGTAAGATTCCCAGCGAGAAAAAACCACAAGAATGTCATTTAAAAAAATTAAAACGCTAAGATGCTTATTTTTTCTTTATGGCAACCCAAATGGACTAAAGGTTATCTCGATGGAAAAAAGGCGGGACAGAGCGATTCCATTTTTAAAACGTATCATTTAATTTTGGAACCGGCTCTCGAGCCGTCAAAAGGTAGTCATTACACGTTTTGTAGCGAACGAGTCTTAGCGCCCGCAGATTACACAACTATTTATGAATTATGGCCTTTATTGACAAAAATGTTGCTTATGGTTCGTGGCGAGGATGGGCCATCGTGTGAACTGAGGCACCGGCCAAGAGCTGGTGATTGATGGTGATGCCTAATGTTACGTTAGTGATTAGAGGACTGACGGATTCGATCAGAGTTCTTGTCGAACGATTGACGCTGCTGTTGAAAGTTTAGTTGAAGATAGAGTCAGCTGCTTATCAATAAAACATGTGACATCACAATTAAGCATATTATAGTGCCTGTATTTGAAGATTTTGGCAGAGATGAGCTGTGTCTCAACGTTAATTTTCCTGAACCATTTAGAAGGCCTATTGTCAATCCTACGTCCATACTAATGGCTATCACTAAACATTCAAAACATTGTACCCGTCTAGGGGATCAAACCTGCCAAGTCACCTACCTAAAGGATTCCTTACTGTACTAGACAAGAAGATTACATACCAAAATAATGTGCAACAGTCCGAACTTATGCCCTTTAAAACTCTTCGGCCAGTAGAACCCATAGTACCTTCAGAAGAATACCCAAGCATTTCAAATTTTCTACTTGCACTAAATGTCTTAAAGATTCACACGGAAATCTTCATCAGGTGTCTGTAGAAAAAAAGCTACCATTTTGGATCGCAAAGCGGACATCCCTGCAATTTTTTGCACCCCGCAATTCCAGATATTTCTCTTATTAATTACTCCTTAATTATAGCGAGGTGTGAATATGATCAGACCAGAATTTTAATTGTATCCTACGTGATGGCATGTGTATGGGATATTATGCTTCATGGTGTGGGCCCTAACTCGTCGGAATAGGGCCTAAAATGATTTAGTCAGCATTTGTAGCCATATGCAGCCAACCGCCCACGTATGACGTCAGCGAGAGCGTACTTAGATTGAATGTGACAGAAATGACATGGGTTTTGGGACAGAGGTTATGTAACTGTGTGTTAAAAAAACGAAGAAAACGTCTTAAGGAACTAGTGCATAGTTACAAGCAAGGATGTTTTATGGTTGAATTAGTAGACCACGGAGTACCTTTTTCTAAGGTCCTGGCGTACCAATTTTGACCTGGCCTAACTGATGAACGATATGAACAGGAATAAGTTACTTTATTTTCATGCTTTTTGATATAACTTTATGTATTCTAAATGGAGGATATTTAAAGAGTAAAAGAGTGAGCCCAAAGGAGTAAGCCAGGATCGTAGCAAACAGAAACGATTGGTCTCTGCCTAACCTCAATCAGGCGTAGTTACAAGTACGTATGTTATGTAACAAGAATACTGTACCAGTCCAAAACTAAAAGTCATACAAAAACAAAGGTTACATAATGAACAGTTAATTAACAATTGAAAACATTATACCATGACATTTACCTTCAAAAAACGTACAAGTCAATGCAACCGTAAAAATAACACGTTTACTCACCCACTTTTCATACGTCCAATTTGTTCCTTGGTGACCGAATGTAATGTCGATTAAACAAACGCTAATTCACCCCCATATCACCCCCGTATCACCCCCAAACGTAGGCGTAGTTTTGTGTTATCAGGCCAAGATCACAGTGCGTGATGTCGATTTGTAATGAATGGAACGCGCCTTCCACGGTAGCCATTTTGGAAAAATGGGCGGCTAATTCTTAGCGCCATTTTTATTAAAAATATTCTTTTATGTTGTTTCACAAACATGAAATGTCACATTACATAATTACTGTTTTAAAATTGCAAGTTTATTTTTACGCTATATATGTGTCTTCTTACAAATTTATTACAACATAATCTTAAGATAAAATATTTCATGTGCTAAATTAGTGTATTTTGTGACATACTTAAGTATTTTTACAAGAAACAATAGGTAGGTACCCTATTTATCTGTTGTATTAAGAAAATAATTACCACACCAGCCGCTGTTTTTTTCAGAACAATAAACTCGCACATTTATTGCACAGTTTTGTGCCCAATCTGTAAAAATAATCTCAAAGTTTCTCGACACGTTTATCATATTCACAAAAGTTTAAAATGAGCTTCGACGTACACAAAATAATTTTAGGCGTTCACAAACATCCATTGTTTCAAACATGCTCCAATAAAAATACCTAACTTCGCCGCCATTTTCATAACGCGCCAACACAAACATAACCTCAAACCCCAAACATAACCTCTACGCTAACGGAATAAAGATGAGAATTGCTTGTCAGTATTTTTTATGACGATTTGTTTAATAAAGGACATTTTTATAATCCTTATCACGTCGTAATAGAGTTCAAAATGCGTGTCGTATGAGTGTACGATTCAGTTTATAAGTAATTATGATTTAAACCGACTTTTACGACGCCGATTATTGTTGAGCGCTTGTAAATAGTTAGTGCTGCGATTTTGTATGGTTATATACGTTTGGTTAAGCTCGGTTGCTTAATTATAACCATTTAAATTGAGTTGATTGTCAATTCAGGGAAAACGAGTCGTATTTCTCCTTATACGAGAAGTTACGGTCTGTAGGCATTCCCCTTGTTGTCGTGTTGTTTCTAATAAACACTGCTCCAGTTTGATACACTGACATCATTTGGTACTATATCTATGACGTCATTAATCAACGACATAGGTACCTAACCTCTCCGGAAAAGGGCACCAGTCGTCTAACTCAATGGCAATAATAACTTATAGGTAGGTAGTCTATATAAGCTAGGAAAGGGAATTGGAAACCTCACAGACTACCCCAAATTGTACCCCAAGCTGCATCAAATGCCCTCACAATCCAGTAAACCGATTTTTATTTCAAGAAATCAAACCACACTCACTCAATAAATATCCAAAAAGATAATTGACATAATAATTGACAGATGTCACACAAAATTCCCAATAAATGCAGATTATAAATATTATGATTAAAATAATCACAGATAATGTTCATTGAATGTTGTAAAAACTATCAGCGAATGATAAGTATTATCTATGATATCTTAGGATTTGAAAAACACGATGACGGTATGGCTACTGTTTCAAAATTTTCAGTAAGATAAAGAAAGATTGGCGCCAATTTGGGAACAAAGTGCGAATTTAATCAAATAATGTTATTATTATTATTGTGAGCCTATGTCCCACTGCACGGAAAAGGCCTCCATACTCTCATTCCATATGTAGCTGTCAAGGGCTGTCAATATCCAGTCCTTCATAAAGGAGTTTAGTTCATCTCGCCATCTCCGTTTGGGTCTGCCTCGCTGACGTCTGCCATGTTGAGGAATCCATTGGGATGTACATTTTACAACAATATAAAGTTAGCTACTTTTAATTAAACAAGTGAATTCAAAGATAGAGGTGCAATTATTATCAATCATTTTAAGTCATTGCCATGGTATAATTTTTTAATCTTTGTTAATTTAAGAACGGATAAAAGATTAGCTTGTTTTAACCTGTTTAGTGTCCCACTGCTGGGCAAGGAGGGGCAAGGCTTACCCATTATTTCTCCACAAATCTCTGTCCAACGCCATTTCAGGCCGTCTTTCCCGCAAGTGTCCAAATTATCCCTCCATCGCCTTCTCGGACTGTCTTACCATATCTTGCGCATGGACCCTCAAAGGCGAGGCAATATTGCCACAAAATATAATACCCACCTAACGCTATAGTTAGTTTTTTGTTGATTGACACGTTGATTGTCCGCTTAGTAGACACAATAGTTAAACAATCTCTGTGTACCAATGTGTTACACTGGACAGTGAAAGGGTTCGAAATAAAAACAACCATTGTCCTATCAGTGAACAAGTTACAGGCTGTTAATAAATAGCTGTGAAAAAAGAACTTTATAGATATTCAAATGAAGTAAAAGAATATAATAATATGCAAAGTCAATCTATCAAAGACTGAATGACGCATGACAATAGGAAAATTATTTTGTCACAACAATTTTCTTGTTTCTTAGAATTAATTTATTCCATGATTGCTAACGTGTGTTTATTATACACGAAGGTCTCAATAATATATATGCTGCAGACAATAATCATTAATATTGTCATCACTAGGAAGTATTATCGAGCTATAACTTGGAAACGGCTAAGTAGAGTTTTGTTTATCAATGTTACTGGGTTTTTCTATTAAGTATTGCTCAGTAGCAGCACGGAGTCTGGATTTGCGCCATTAACTGGCTAGCCTATTACATTGGCACCTACAACACTGTACAACACTGTGTACTGCACACCTCTGTCTACCCTTTCGGGGAATACAGGCGTGATGTTATGTTTATCAGTTTGATGTTATGGTTGAGAGGTTTTTAGTCTGGAATCGGCATAAAGATGCAGGTTTAAATCCAAGGTAGTGTAAACGTGTTTTTTTTAAGCTATTGCCTACGATTTCTTTCTTACTTGTTTTACGGCACCTCTAGGGAATTTGGAAGTGTAGGTACTTGATATAGAGCCCACGGTTTGGCCTCTAATTCTTTTTTAAGTCTGTAGCTCCGTATATGGTGGTCAGCCAAATCGGGGTGCGTGACATGTCACTTCAGACCCCTTTAAACATCTAACCTAAAGAAAGGACCTGCAGTTATGGTGTTAAAAATGCATCAAAAAGAGAGCCATATCGTTATTAATAATACCTATAGGTAATAGCAAATTTATTTTACCATCCACCATTTGAAAAGGTACCCCAACAAGTGAATTTATCCTTACATTGAAGTATAACTCTCCAATTAATAATCCAGGGGCCATAAAACTTCAAAACTTATGCAAAGAAAATTAAATTTCCCCTACGCTGGTAACTCTTTATTATTAAATATTCATCGAAGCATACCGTCTGAAAGGTATCCTATATTTAGATATGGCGTTTATTTGTAATGAATAGGTTAGTTCCCAGCAATATCTGAATACCTATGCAATTTGTAGGTCCCTGTTGGGGTGGTATTTACAAGGCTTGGTTGTGAAATCTAGGCTGATGTTACAATGATAATTATAGATAATTTAATGGCTTTATTACGGTAGGGGGTTCTTAGCCAATCGTGGTTAAATGTTGCGGTGAAGAACTTGGTTTATTATGTGATTGTATGTCTATTTAGATGTGTTTTTTCCCCTTTTTTTACATTACTGTGTGTAGGTAATTTTATAATAATAATTATAATAACAGCCTATAACTGTCCCACTGCAGGGCAAAGGCCTCTTCTCGTATAGAGAAGGATTGAGCACTGATCACCACGCTAGCTCACTGCGGGTTGGCGATTTCAGATAATTAAATCCAGGTTTCCTTACGATGTTTTCCGTCACCGTCAGTCAGTGGTGTCTTAGATTATCTAAGAAAGTATTTATGACATTGAAAAAGCCACATTGATACTTGCCATAGGTAATTTTATGAAGCCGTTTATAAAGCTTATTTTGTCCTAAAAGGCAAAGGTCTTACTCTCCTTTTGACAATCTTTCCAATTGTGTGCAGAGTGCAGTCAGATGCTTTAAAATCAATGGTCTCGCTGGCCAAGACAGGCAGCATTGCCACATTGAATAGTAATTCACTGGCCATAAGACAGGCAATCTCTCTTCTTTTTCTTATCAGCATGAGCCAATAGCCACATGGAATAGGTCATGCCGTGGTGTAGAGATTGGTCAGTCAACAAGGATGGTGGTTGTTGGCCGTCCAGGGTGCGGACGTACTTAAGTATCGTCACTCGTGGAGGCTCCCTACTTGTCCTTCCTCAATCTCTCATAACATTAGTATAACCTGGTGATTGGTAAAACATAACATAACATCACGCCTGTATTCCCCCAAGGGGTAGGCAGTGGTGAATATATAGTACACCCACATTCCGCCAGTTATGTTGTAAGTCCCAATGTAATAGGGGGCGAGCCTATTGCCATCAACCGGTAACAAATCCAGACTCCGTGCTGCTACTGAGAATTACCTAATGGAAAACTCAGTAACACTTTGCCCGACCCGGGATTTGAACCCAGGAGCTCATGCTCAGCAGTCGCGCTTAGCGACCACTAGACCAACGAGGCAGTCAGTGATTGGTAAAAAACACATCAAAACATAGTCTTAATAAAAATATTTGCTTTACTACGCATGCGCAACAGAAAGACCCCAAACAATAGTGTAAACAGTACTAAATATGCTGGTTTAGACACAAAATGGCAGATTATTGACTACTATCATTTAGAATTAATCATAGTCATAAGGTTTTCATTTCATTTAAGCTGCAAATGGGCACTTATAACACGTCAAATCAAGTTGCTTGGTTCAAAAGTGTCGTTTCTATGGAGAAGAACCAGCAAAACTCCATAATGACTTCATAATTAGATAAATACATAGTATATAGTGAGGTAAATAGTACAGTTATGTACTGATACCATGCAATCATTATCCTTAATCTAAATAAAAGTAATACATAATACATAACACCCGTATGTCGTTTGAAAAAAATCTAGAATATTTAGACAAACATTTCAACGTACTATGTATAATTGGTAATATTATAGATAGGCTGCCTATTTATCGGTAAACGCGACCGCTGAGCTTGAGATCCTGGGTTCGATTCCCGGGCCGGGCAGAGTTACTGGATTTTTCCATTAGGTAATTCTCAGTAGCAGCACGGAGTCTGGATTTGTGCCCGGTTGATGGCAATAGGCTCGTCCCCTATTACATTGGGACCTATAATTTAATTGGCAAAATGTGGGTGTAGTCCTAATATGTGCACGTCTGCCACCCCCTAGGGGGATACAGGCGTGATGTTATGTTATGTGTGTATTATATACAAATACATAGGTACTTATAACGCCAGTAATTTCAGAAGAGGTAGGTAGCGTTGTTCATCGTAATCTGGAGTCTATGTTTTTTTAAACTGTCGCCCCGTTTTCCCACACTGATTTTTTCTGTGTCGTGGGTGCGTTTCACAATTATGAAATATCACATACACAGACACCTAGACTCGGTGCGGACATCTGTGGATCACATACATTTTTGTCCAATACGGGAATCGGACCCGCAATCCTAAGCAAAGCAGTACAATCGGTTAGCCACTGCGCCAATGGTCGTAGATCTTACCTTTTTCCATACAAAAAGAAACTTGTTTTTATCTTAATCTTATTGCTATAAATGCCTAAATCTACATAATAGAAGTATAACAATATCATCATCATCATCAGCCGGAAGACGTCCACTGCTGGACAAAGGCCTCCCCCTTAGAAAGAGGGGGGGGGGGTTGCCATAATCCCCACGCTTGGCAAGCGGCTTGGGGATCGCAGTATTGGTGGTCAAGTTACAGAAGACGCTGCTGCCCATCTTCTGGATTTTCCCTTAGTCGCCTCTTACGACACCCACGGGAGGAAAGGGGGTGGTCAATTCTAGGCCGGATACCACACGGCACAATATAGTACGGTATAATAAAGGAATATCTTAATTAAAGATATAAATAAAGGTATACTGATTTCTAGCCTGTTCCCTTCACTTGGCATAATTCGCTCGTTAAAGTGCGAAAATTTAAATTTTCTGTGATAAACTTTGATTGGACAGAGTATTGCTCAATAGGTAACAGGTAGGTTATGTTAGGTTAGATTTAAATTATATTAACGGTAACAGTTAGTTGGTTGTTTTATTAATGTTTAATTTAAATGGTACGCAATTAAATAATAATAAAGCTACATCGTTTCGTTGATTTATTTTATACATAACCTCATTAATTTGATAAAACGTCTTTATTTTTTTTATGTTACAATAAAATAGTATTTTTTTATTATATAGTCGAGCAGCCAGCCATCTGACTCCTAAGCTAAGTACAGTCAGCACCATAAACTAGTGGCAGCGCCGGTGCGATCACGCGCGCACCACAAAAACAATTACATTGGTCTTAACATCAGTAACGTACTAATAAAGTGACGTATTGAATGCGCAGTAAACTTGCGCAGGTACGGTGGGCAAAACAATGGCTTTTATCGGGAATAAAGTCACTAACTTCAATGTCGGTTATCAGGAATATAAATTATGTTGAGTAGTATGTTGTTAGCGTGTCGTCTCAATACTCGAGTTCCTGTACAGTTAGCAACACAAACAGCTGAGTTTTAACCAAGATTTTCTTATTTAAATTTAAATTTACGATAAACATGGGCACTACAGTATTTTCTTTAAATATCAACAATCGATTTCGAACAGATACGAAAAGAAATTTATTAGTGTAACTATTTTGCTGTCTGTACATTTATGTATTGTTTACTTGGCATTAAGTGGTGAGAGAAGCCGGTAACGAGATCTAGTATATCGTTTAAACGCATATTTACTATACATCATGCTATACGTTAGTAATTCAGAGTTCGGTACACAGGCGTTCGTGCCAAAAGATTTGCATAAGAAATAAACTTGAATTACGGCGATAATTCAACAGTTTTGAAGAAAAATAACCTGTATTTCTACTCGTATTGGTTTAGGATATGTGGGGTGATGTTATGTGATCTCATTGTCGGTATAAAGATGTATAGTTTTTGGGAAATCAGCTGTTTGTGGCGTTAAACATCAAATGACTCTAGTCATAAATAGAATCTTCTTTTTCGTATCGGCATGAGCCAATAGCCACATGGAAATAGGTCATGCCGTGGTGTAGAGATTGGTCAGTCAACAAGGATGGTAGTCAACAAGACCGTCCAGGGTGCGGACGTACTAAGGTATCGTTACTCGTGGAGGCTCCCTACTTGTACTGACTGACTGAATAATTCTCGATGACAGATAACAGAGACACTGTGTTGTTACTGAATGGTAATATCTTGTTTTAGCTTTATTACATACCTACATAATTATCTAACAAAATATGAATTAAAGTACAGCCTACTTATACGACAGTATTAAAGATTCAAAATATGAGTCTAAATCAAAAAGATTGTTTTTTAAAATCCGTTTTCAAGCGCGTGAAAAATCAAGACTCTTGTGGTCTCCAAGAATTATTTAATCGAAACAAGCACCTAGAAAACCAAAGGTATTTCTTTTGCTTCCAATATTAGTTAGGTGCATTAAAATCTTTACTTGACAGCCTCCAAGCCGTCTCAATTCTTCAGAAATTAAAACATTTACAGCAGACAAAGCGGGGTTACAGAGCCTGTATAAAAAATATCGAGCCAAAGGTGCGTTAATGACTGGTCGTGTCTATCGATTCCTACAAAACGCGCCGTCACCCTATTTGATGGCCCGACTGTACAAAATGGACGGTATCGATGTATGATGCTTTTAAACGCAAAATGTAAGGTTAAGTGCAGTGAGGTTTAGAATTGGATGGGTGGTTGGTAAAAAAATCGCTAGATACACGTGTGATCTTTAAAGCCGTTTCCAGGCAGGTTTATGTTAAGAATAATTTAGACAGATTAGGTCAAAAATGACTACAAAATGCTTTATTAGTTGTATTTTTTAATGGTTGGTTATTTTAATACGTTAACCTTAACCTTCTTAGAAATGCCGCAAATATTAATTACTAGTTTAATTTATAATGTTGCATGTATAATATGACATTAAAAAGATAAGTATGCTAATGTTGCCATCTACGTCAGTATGACGCTGTATTTTTTACGTCAATTTCTTTTGCTACATAGATACGCTTAAAAGTTAGCTGTCAGTGCAAGCATTTAAATAGTTTTTGGCTAATTGTTAGGTGTTAGTTTGAATAATTACAACAGCCAATCTTATGCAGAATAATTATAAGACGATAATGTACAGAAAAAAGGGAGGAAATGTAATAAATCTCATGTTCTTTTATTTTAATAGTGCAACTTTATTAAATGAAAATATTATATTTAATTTAATTAATTTACCCGATTGGCGCAGTGTGTAAGCGATTGGACTGCTGCAGTGGGTAAGCGATTGGACTGCTGCGCTAAGGGTTGTGGGTTCAATTTCCGTACGGGACAAGAATTTGTGCGATTCGCAGACATTTGTCCCGAGTCTGGGTGTTTGTGTATGTGATATTACATGTTTGTGAAACACACCCACGATACAGGAGAAATTCCTAGTGTAAGACGACGTATTTTCATAAAAAATAAATTAAAATTATTACGTACCTACAATCTGTCATTAAAGCTAAACACAAAAGAGATGACTCCTCCACTAGAGGGCCTGTCATTTTTTTTAAACGCACTAATCTCCTTAAAAGCAAAGGCACGCATTCTAAAAGGCCTATGGTGTTTAATTGTGGGTCGCCATTGATGTTAGATAGCCATCACGATGACTAAAACATTTTTAATGAATATTCAACGATTAAGTCACCGTTTTTGTTTTTTTTAAACCTTTTGTACGTGCATTTAATTGTTGCGTTAAGAGGAACGCAGTGTAGGAAGTATAATGGTCGGTCTTTGCTTTTAACTGATTTTTAAAAGATACGGTTTGTTATGACTTTGGATTTTATGTTAATTTGATATTGTGCTACAGCCGATCATACACACACACACACAACTTTTGAATACTGTTTTATGTGCCTACTATCTTATTTTGATTTCTTACTCACAATTTTTTAAATAGGTATTGTTTTTTAAAATCTCTTTTTGTATAGCTAATAATTATATAAAATACTTTTTATCTTATCTTAACTTATATCTTAAGCGAACTCTATCAGACTCTTCTAACTTAAGTTCTTCGACTCCACCTGACTCTTTCTCTTTTCTCAACAGTACGACGAAAGCCTCCACGGCGGAGGCTACATGGAGGGCGGCGCGATGTACCACGAACACAGACTGTCTCACCCCCACTTGCCGCCTGTCCACTACCCCCCACCCGCGGCACCTGCGCACGCGCTGCCCGGAGAGCCCCTCGTCCACAAGAGAGACAAAGATGCTATTTACGGGTGAGTCCGGTGGTAACGTGTGATTTTGAGATGGTATTTAAGTATATTCTTTTTTTTGTTTTGCTATTATACAATTAGCACAGATTGGACTGCTGTGTTTAGTGTGGGCTCGATCCCCGCATGAAAGAAATGTATGATCCACAGATGTTTGACCCTAGTTTAGATTTTGCATGTGATATTTCATAACTATAAATTGACTGCCCCGTTGGTCTAGTGGTCGCTAAGCGCGGCTGCTGAGCATGAGGTCCTGGGTTCAAATCCCGGGTCGGGCAAAGTGTTACTGAGTTTTCCATTAGGTAATTCTTAGTAGCAGCACGGAGTCTGGATTTGTGCCCGGTTGATGGCAATAAGCTCGCCCCCTATTACATTGGGACTTACAACATAACAGGCGAAATGTGGGTGTACTATATGTACACCTCTGCCTACCCCTTCGGGGAATACAGGCGTGATGTTATGTTATGTTATAAATTTCATCTAAAATAAAGGCATACCTTGTGTAGGTAGGGACTTTAAAATACCTTGCTGTAGATGTATGTAATTGAAAAGTCTTTATTAGGAAACTGATATTAATGTAATTGGTTTTGCTGTACATAGCACAAAGCTAATTAGTAATAATTTGGTTCAAATGTGTAGTGCATCTTTTTATTTTTTTATTTATGGACTAGCGACCCGCTCCGGCTTCTCACGGGTATAAAATATATATTATAAGTATTTCTCCACTATTTAATGGATGTTATTATACATATAAACCTTCCTCTTCAATCACTCTATCTATTAAAAAAACCGCATCAAAATCCGTTGCGTAGTTTTAAAGATTTAAGCATACATAGGGATATAGGGACAGAGAAAGTGACTTTGGTTTTTGCTATGTAGTGATTTAAGTACACGTTGCTGCTTTTTGAGGACTGTATGTGGTATTTAGTTGATAACCATATTATGGTAGAAGACTAGCAAAGACTTTGAAGTTTTCTCTACCTTCATACCCTCTGGGTCGTAAATTTTACTCAAGACTTGGCTTCTCCGTTGCCCATTATAGCTACAATCTTCACCAATCCATATCTTCATAAGTTTCCCTTGCTGTCAAAAATACTAATTACACTGATAATAATGAATGGCGCACGTCAACACACCGATTATAAAAACAAGGATAATTACTGTTATCATTGTACCTGACGAACAAATCTGTGATCAACAATTTGTTTATAAGCACACGACTTGTGTTCTGCTTATCAAAGATAAAAATCTAATCAAACACTGAATTCACATCATCACAACTAACCCTTTGCCGCCAATGTTTGTTCAAACTTTAAAGTGCCATCAAACTTGGTCCAAAGTTTGGCTATCACTCTCCTTCGAGATGTGGTGCTAGATATGCTACATGAAGGTGATAGGTTTGACGCTTAACCGTCCGTTTGCGGCAATCTTACAGATATCTGATCAAAAGTTGTGAAGAAGCTTGGGGTTAGGCGCCATTGCGCGTGAGATAGGGTGGGGTCCCATTGCGAGCTGTTAGATGACATCTCAAAGGTCTGAATGGCATAAAAGGAGGCTTATGCGTGCTTAAGTTCTTCTAAGAACGTCAGAGATGATTATGAATGGATAACATGTTGAGTTTAGATCTTATACTAAACAGAGACTTAGATAAATTAAATAAAAATTAAATGTAGCGTGCTATTTTTGACAGTTTGATAAATGTTGCACATTTATTGACATTTTAGTGTATTGCTTATTAGCAAACATAAATAAACGACAGTACTCAATTATTGCTATCAGAATAATGATCGCCCGCTAAGTAATTAACGCAAAATCTAAATGTTAATGAGAGGAAGTAATTATAGTGATGTGTTACTCAGTGAGTAGAATATTGTTAGCAGTTACGCACTATTGCTGTTACTTAATATTCTTCGCTGAATTTTGATGTTAAGAGTATTGTAATTATGCTTAAGTTTATAATAAAAAATCATCAAAAGTTATGTAAAGTAAAACTATACGGATAAGGGAATTTTAAAGAAAAAACATTATCCTACTAATATTATAAATGTGAAAGTTTGTGAGAATGGATGTGTGGATGTTTGTTACTCTTTCACGCAAAAACGGCTGGACCGACTTGGTTGAAATTTGGTATGTAGGTAGCTGGCACCCTGGATTAACACATAGGCTACTTTTTATCCTGATAACTGTAGCGGGTAACACCGCGAGGCGCAGCTAGTTTAAAATATTCAAATAAAATAGCATTACAACATCAGTAAAAAAGTCTGTTGCGTATAACCGCAACAGAACTTATAGTACCTATTCATTATGATAGAACTATGTCTTAGTATTATATTGTGGTCATAGGATGCGCGCGCGCAAAGGTCAGTACCGTAATGGTTTACGCATTGATTCTAGTTTTTGCTGTTCACAGCAAACGCTGTAAAAGTTATTGCAATTATAGTGTAATTTATATGTATGTATTTAGTTTTGCTGGACCGTTAGTGTTGTTTTTATTCATTGAGTACTTGTTTGATTTTTAATGGGTTATTATTATGGATAACGTTAGTAATTTTGCTTTGTTTAAAATTGACGCGTAGAGAAAAAAAATATTTATTTTGTTTTTGGTTTGCAAGCTTTTATTCGAATAAACAGGTAGGTGTAAGCGTAAAAGCCTTAAGTTGTAAAAGAAGCTTTAAGCGCTAAATTGTAAGAAAACCAATTGATTCGTTTCTATTTAACAATTGTAATAGTTATTTCCTAGTATCTCTCTTTCTTTTTTACTCGGGCTATCAACCAAACGGAAGACACCCGGTATTTTAAAAGTCTTACGTGGGGACACAGGGCCAACCCGCAGAGGCCTGTTAAGAACTTTAATCTTAAAACTTCAATATTATTAAGACACCGGATCCTTCTGTCTTACGATAACAAGAATTCGGTGTATAAATTCCTTGTAAAAGAGAACACCCCTATCTACCCCTTCTGAGGTACAGGCGTGATATTTAAATTATAAAAATAAAGGAAATATACAGAATCACATATTATTATTATTTTTATATTACCTATTAAGTTGCTTACCCTATTAATCGTTGTGCGTGAAGGAAGTGATGTATTCAACGTCACACCCCGCTAAATACACACACAGACCCACATGTCTAATATAAACAATACAACTATAATGTGTGAGGCTATAGTTATAACCTACAGTAAACAGTTTTTATAAAAATAATTGCAAGTTTTTATTGAATTTTGTGGAAGAGAAAGAAATTAATGGTTCGTTTTATAATAATTTGTTATTCAACTTAGAAGTTCTCAGTTTGATTGGCATCAGATAGTGCTTAGGTTAATGATCCTTGCTATGGTTGTTAATTAAAACCATACCATATCAATAATTCTATATAGATATGTCCCTGGTTGATGGCAATAGGCTCGCCCCCTATTACATTAGGACCTATAACATAACTGAACAAAATGTGGGTGTGCTATACAATACACCTCTGCCTACCCCTACGGAGAACACAAGCGAGAAGTTATGTTATATTAATCGCAAAGTTTTACAAAATATGCGCACGCGCATGTATAGTGATTCGTACTCCCGCTGTCACTGGCACCCCACCCGACACAGTGGCAGAACTATAAAGATGATATCGCCGTCACGTACGTATCTGCATCTAATCTGTGATCAGTCGCGTGAGAGGTCACCCGCTCACAATTGGACCATATCTTTACCTTTTATATAGCAATGTTAACTTTTTATCGTACTCTGTGCGGTTATTGTGAGTTTTACGAGCGTTTAACAGATTATGATGTAAAACAAAAGATGGAATTAGACACTAAACTTGATGACAGTTAGTGGTTAGTTAAAATTGCCGTTAACTGTATTCTTCACTGTTTCTTGTGCAGTTAATTATGTTGACTCTATATTTTTAGTATCATAGCTAACTACTACCAGCATATTAAAACTGTTTTTATTGTTAAAAATAGTTAACAACTTTAATTAAAATATATACATATAATTAACTTAATCATTAAAAAAAACTGCATCCAAATCGTCACATAAGACTGCAGCCTCCTTACCATGAACTCTTAAAGCAGGATAATTTAAGAAGCGGAAACGAGACGCCGCTACGTGCAGTGTAATGCGGCGTCTCGCTTCCACAACGTGCAGGCTGTTCGGACTCAGAGTTCGGAACATTTCTTTCGTTCATTTTGTTAGCGTATAACGTATCTATAATTTTTGACATATCATTGAAATATTGTTATGGTTTCCAGGCACCCACTGTTCCCTCTGTTGGCGCTGATCTTCGAGAAGTGCGAGCTGGCGACGTGCACCCCCCGCGATCCAGGCGTGGCGGGGGGTGACGTGTGCTCTTCAGAATCCTTCAACGAAGACATCGCAGTATTCAGTAAACAGGTATGTTCACAGATGTAACCTGATCCTGGTTTGCAGGAGGTGTAGGCAGGAGTGTGTTTGTCCCAAATTCGAATTAAATTTGTCCTTCCAAACTCTGTCATCCATAATAGTCAAAATGGAGTCACAAACCGAAAATAAGGTTTTACGTCTATAAATTACATTATAATTAAATGTAATATTTATACCGTGTGGTATCCGGCCTAGAATTGACCACCCCCTTTCCTCCCATGGGTGTCGTAAGAGGCGACTAAGGGAAAATCCAGACGATGGGCAGCGTCTTCTGTAACTTGACCACCAACACTGCGATCCCCAAGCCGCTTGCCAAGCGTGGGGATTATGGCACCCCCCCACCCTTCTAAAAGGGGGAGGCCTTTGTTCAACAGTGGACATCTTCCGGCTGATGATGTGTAATATTTATGGTAACTGGCATAAAAGTGCATGGCAAATTTAACGAAGCAGCTCACCATTTAAAATTAAAATGAATATTCGAATGTCGAACGTTAAAAAAATGGCGCCCTGTAAATCAGTAGCAACAATTTACCTCCATGATGCTTTAATAACTATAAACTTGTAATTAGTTATGGTAAATTCGAGCACGAGTAAATACGAGTTACAGCGATTATCGATTGTTTACGCACTAGCGTCTCGCTATTCGGTTTGTTATCGATTCAGCTAAATCGAGTTTGTGGGTACTTGAATTAATTTTCGATTGATTGTAATCGATTCGATGCGTATTTTTTTCAATTTCCATTTTCCGAAGGTTGATAAGAAATTGTGGTTAAGAATGCATTTTTTCAGTACATACATACATTTTACATTTTGTTACTTAGAGACAAATAAATAATTTATAGAGAATTTGTAATTATTCAGTTTACTGTCCTAGAAATAGACACAATAGTTGACAATAGTCACAGAACTTCAGAGGTCTGTCGACGGTCGAGTCGACAAGAAAGTAACTTTAATTTACGATGTGATCAAAATACCGCAGTAAATATCTCATAAACTAGAAATGCCATGAGGGGGCCATTATAACAAAGCACCAGTATTAGGAGCGAGAAAAACTGATAAAGTAACATTCAAAAGACAAACGTGATTTACGACTCCATCTGCAGAAACAAAAAAAGGATCCTTTTAAACATAATCCCTTGCCAGCAAAAGCAAAAAAGATTGTTTGTACTTAAATTCCTAAAACTTCCTGGAAGGACACTTGTAAAATGGCAACATTATAAAGAAAGTGTTGCTACATTTATAAAAATGATATTTCATTATACAGCCTATAATAACATGACAAGCCAGATCGGGACACTAATGCGTGTTATTGACGAAAGAAAAAGAAAATGGAGTCATTTGGTAACAATTCGGGGTTTCGTAAAACTGGTAATCTGTACAACCCGACAATCAAACACCATGTAATTTATAACAAAATTATGTTACCGCGATATCTTTGTGGGTTTTTCATTTTAACAATAGGCACAATAGGCGTTGACATGTTGCGGCCGATATGCAATTTAAAAAATAACTTTGATGTCTTCACATTCAAGCAGCTCCGCCGGATGTGACTTTGTAACGACGCGACGTGCAATTTAAATTTCACTTTTAAAATTTGATTGTTATATTATTCAGTTGATATCCTTGCAAGGGGTTATTTGCTTGTAGAATATTTTTTCGTATCTTCCTTAGATATTTGCTGTTATAATTTTGCATTATAATTTTTTCAATAGATAGATGTATTACACAATCAAATACTTATTCTTTAAATAACTTGTCTATCAACCCTAGTGTCGTGTAGCTACGCTGATATATCGATTCTTTATCAGTCAAAGACTTTATTGTATTATAATTATTGAAATTAAATTGTATTTATAAGTGGAAACGGCGGTGACCCTAGGACCCCGTCGAGATAAATGATACACCAGTCACTCAGTGTCATGAAACTGACCAGTGTTTGTGTATTTATTGACATAGGTTCCTCCGTGATATTTGCGTATTTATTTATTGCCTACTTGGTATAGCCAAGCAACGTCGCGTCGTTGGGAATACCAAAAGTTAATTAATGAGGGTTTTGAATGTATCGTTATTCAAATTATAGGTTTCCTTTGTTTCATTAAAACATAACCTAAAAAATTTAGAGGTGCAACAAAACAGAAAATTATGTAAATATAAAATCAATCTATTCGTTGGTATTCTGTGGACAGTTTAAGAACATACTGTTTCCGATTTCTCGTGTTATTTATAAACGAAATCACTATTAAAACCAAAATACACTATCACATACAGATTATCGCTGTAAATGACACATTTATCAAATGTTGGGACGCGTAACACGTACGAAATCTAATCGGTCGCTTTAATTACTATAATAAAACGTTTATCGGTAGCCGTGGCACGTGAAATCGCAATAGATAGAGATAAAATGCGTATCGCCTTCTCGTTCTAACGCTAAATAAGTGACGTCCATAATTCATACCACGAAATAAATCATAAACCGTAAAGTGTTTATTTTCAACGTACTTAATATGTTATAAATTTATTTAAGTGGCGTGCGGTGCGATTGTGGGCCATATGATTGATATAGTGCCCTCCCCGGTGGATGATCGGTTTAGTTGTGATACTGTCATCCCATCATGGATACTCGGCGTCACTACCGTGCTGACGCCATGGCCGAGTACGCGCGATACTCGATGCTCGAGTACGCACGATGAGTATAGCTCTTTTTGTTGTCATTAATCGCTGTTTGAGTGACAGTGAGTCAATTTTTGTTGTCTGAATGGTTCGTTTGTTGCGTTTGTTTATCGCTGGATCAAGATGTTTTCTAATGTCCGTCGAGTGTGACGTGTCTATTGGTCGTGGAGAGCCCAGCAGCTTAATGAGGCTATCGAGAGACAAGGATTAAGTGTACTTCGTATCGGCTCTCAGACATGACGTCATGTACTTAAATCATTTCTTTTACTGTCCTACATCTTTCGAATGAATACAAATAGTCTCTCGTCTCAAGCGCCATACTTCTCTCCGCTAAATCTGGCAGCCATCTAAACCCGACGCATTCAGCACGCAACATTCCATTACAAGAGAACTTATTAAGCCGTCATCTAATGACGTTAAAACAAAAATTGCGAACGCCTCCGCAAAATAATTGGATAAATCAAGATATTTTTATAGAAACTGAAAGTATAATGAGATATAATTAAAATTTAACTGCGGGAATTTTAATTGACAATTGTCGGGGAGACGATCTATCGATGTGGGAATCGATTCCGAAATGTTTTTTGTTCACATCACTAATGATGGGGAGGGAACATGGTATGTCGATATGTTCATTTTTTCTCTCGAGTTATGCATTGTTACGTCATAATTGAACGCTTCATTGGTTTGACAGTTGTTTGTACGTCTGATTAGTTCATTAGTCAGTGCTAGACTGTAACAAGCTGTCTTTGATTTTCGAAGTGAATAAGTAAAACCTTCTTTAACATTCTATTTCTTTAATCTAGACCTCCCACATCCCTGTCCAATTTATTTCTATAATTTCATTAATTCCTTCAGCATCTTCAGTGTCTTAATCGACTTAAGAATTCAAATCTAATCCATCGCGAGACGCTTTTTTGTCAAGCAACAAGTTTTCTTTCGCGTTTCAATATGTTCATTGTTCTTCTGCGATGTATGAATGGCGTGCATCGGTGTCGTTATGACTATATAGTTCTCATTACTACGGTTTTTGTTTGAGTTCACACAAAACTGCAGTGTATTGAGTTCATTCCGATTTAATTGTATATTTTTATTGGTTATTGTATGCCGTCACGGTGGCTTAGTGTTGCGGGATCAGGGCTTGTACCGTAAGATTAGTTTAGTCTTGTATTCATCTGTTACATGTTACTGGAGTACTGAGTGTGAGCGTTTCTTCTGCTTGTTTACAATCAAGAATACTAGTTTCGTTTAGCTGGGCATTTTCCGCACTTAGCCACTTGATTGGGTCATTGTGCGTGATGTGTTTTCCTTTTACTCCAACCATCCAAGCTCACCCCAAAAAGCAAGCAGCCTTTTCAGGTTGCTGCAGACTTCTGGCAACGAGGCTTGAAACTGGAGAATTCGTGCTCGTTGATAGGCCACGCCCCCGCTCTCCATGAACAAGAATATCAGAGACAACCTACGTAGCATTATTAGTTTATTTCATATGCGTGATAGCAAATTCTTCAGATAAATGCAGCATCACGTTCTTATAATCCTATTATACATTTTTAACTTTCTATGTAACGTCACTGATAGAGAAGTATCGTACTATAATCACAGCATTATCAATTGTTTAGAGCCGCACTTATATTGCTGTGCTATTTGGCAGAACGATCACCGTCAATCACTTTCAACTGGCATTTTCTAAGTATTTCAACCATTAGCGAGTTTACTGAATATTAATACACCAGTAATCGATCTTATAATGTCGGATTAAACGATAAAAGAATATACAGTTATGCTAACGTCTAATAACTAGACTTTGTAATTACGATGCGAGTAGCGCCGCAGGAAAAAACCTAGTAATATGCGCACACGCACGCATGGAGTAGATGATCTATCTGCAGATATGAGGTTTAGACAGATTTATGCGTCATTGATTTTTTTCGCATTCGCGGATTGTGTTTTTCAATGCAATCGACGGATCCAGATTGCGAAGATTATTAAAGAAATGTTACCATAGCTGAGTGTGGTCGGATGATTCAGATTCGAGTATTTTGTATTATAAATCCTATTAGTAAAGCCAGACACGTACATGTTAAACACGCGTCCGACGTAAAGAATGTCGAAAGCCGATGAAAGGTGTTTGACATGTAATAATTTAACAATCCCATATTACAAGAGTTTCTGTCCAAGGTAATAAAAAGGATTAAGCACGGAGTGTTGAACATACAAGATCAATTCACGGCGTACCGACCCGTGAACCGACACTGACGCTGCCACAGATACTGCTCATTCGCAGCATTGTGATGCGCAGCGTCAAAAGACACCACATTGTGTATTTGTTTACATCTGTCCGCGTTCCGTTTAACGCTATAATTGACAATTGTCATGGGATTTGGACGCGCAATTTAACCTCTTTGTAGTACTGATCCAATTCAACGTTTCGCGCCGAAATAAAATAAATAATGGAAATGGCGGATCGGTCCGCTCGCGCAGCTGCGCCCGCGCAGCGCGCCACGCAGTATTCATTAGCTGCGCGCGCTAGAGTGGAACCGCGATACGATACGTTTTTTGTTATCTCGCTCGCACGCAGCACTTGCATTTTTTTTTCGACAACGCATCGGCGATTTCGTTTTATCGTCCCCATCGAGTGGTTTTTGCCGTTTGGAATTCCTTACGCATCTTGTTTCGGGTTCGTTTGTTGATAAAAATTGTTGGGTTTTAGATACCCTCGACCCTGGTTTCGTGGGAAACCTTCGAGTTGTCCGATATTTCTGAGTTAATCTACGTACCTCGAACCACGAAGAAAACAACGGCAATCGCGAACTGTCGATTACAGTTGTGATTTCGTGATGACGCGCTTAAGGGATATCACCTATTTAATACGCATTACCCGCGGCATTGGCGCTGGCCGCGAAACATTGATGCGGCCATTTAATTACGAGTACATTCACGACACGTACGTGATAGAGAAAAAAACTTATGTAACGAAAGATTCTTAAGGCATTGCGAATATGCGAGCAACTTGAAATGCCTGTAATACAATTTACTGCACTCCCGGTCCCGATACAAGGTTATAACGTGCGGTATTTTCTCCTTTATTTCTGGTTGCTTCTTTGTGAAAGTTCGTGCACACCTATCTCTTTTTCTACTTAGACATTAATCCCGTCATAATTATAAAAATAAATGTAATTGCTTAAAGAAATAAATTATTAATGCGATTAGATGCGTTTCGCGCTGCATTCACAATTATTGAGGCTAATGAATTCTTGTCATGATAACCAACGCTGTTCCAATATTTATTAGATACGTAACCGCAGCTCGGCACAGCAATATACCTGTTACTGTTGGTACCTATTGTCTGCTGCGGTAGTACAAGTTGACATTGTTTAAAGGTCACAGTTACTGTTCTATTAAACCTTTACTGCATTATTGACTTCTAACTGCTGTCTTCTCAAAACAGAAAGTTATTGGCGCTGCTGTGAAACGTGAAACGTTAATTGAAATAAATAAAAAAGACCTTAGGTAGTCCGTAGGTCAAGCCAAAATTAAAAAAAAACTTGTGTTCGCGTTAATTCCCGTGTTGTAATTTTATTTTAGTATTATCATGCAGCGCGATAATTTAACAGTAAGTCCTTGTGTATTTCAAAAAGTTTTTTCTTTGTCTGATCTAGCTGCAAATTTGAGATCAAAAGGATGCTCCATTATTACGCTGATTACAAACATCGATAACTTATGCAATTTAATAAAAGGCCGGTCACTGACTAAAATAAATAAAAGTATGTTATTAAGAGAATTTTTTCTAACCTTTGCTTACTGATTGAGGCCCGGTTGCACCATGCGATAGCGTGCGCCACTCAATTAGTGGCTGACACGCCGCGTCGACCGACTCGCGTCGAGTTTTTGTCCGTTTAAAGCGGCATTAATATGCCGATGAACTAAACATTATGCTCTTTCATCACTTGCTATGACGTCAACTAGAAAACAAAATAAAAATAATATAAAATACGACGACGTTAAGAGGTCATTGCGGTTGGAAGGGAATTTGAAAATAGAACGCGAATCACGGCCGCAGAAGGGACGCGTTCGAAATTCAAATTCGTCCAAGGGTTCCGAATTTGAATACGCCAATCGTAACGCGCGCTGGCGTGATTGGTCAGCTGATTTTCGGCAATCTCAAGGGTGTTTTAATTTTACCTAAACGGTTTATGTTCTTAATAGTTTCATTAACATAATAAAGCCATTACGTGGGTCAATGTGGCAGCGAGGATCGTCGAATCAGAGCTTAGCATAGTGTATAAAGACCATGATTTGGACGTCGCTGTCAAAGTCTAGCATCATTCATCTAACCTCCCTGCACCCAGCGAATCTGTGGCCATATAAATCATACCACAACAATGATTAGTGGACCATTTTCGGTAGAAAGCTGCTCCATCTTGAGGCAACAAAAACCGGTGCCGCGTCAAGTCGCGCCGCGCTAGAGGTATGAGGTTTTTGCGCCTGCGCCAGAGCATTCGCGATAAAAATGGACGCTAAATGAGTATTAATTCGCACCGGTTAATAATGACATAAATACACTAGGTGCAAGCTTTTCTGTATGGGGTGATTTGATGGTGGGATCACGAATGATTCTGCTAAAGGTCTTAAAATTTGTCTTCAGTTTTTTTTATTTTTGCATAATTTGCTTCGTTCTGTTTTTGTTTAGTCTCCAATTTTGGGTAATGTCTTCCAGTTAATAACCTAATAATTTAGCATGTAACAGCTTTTTCTTAGTGCTCTAGAAGACTGATTATTTTTTCCAAACTAATCATCGTATCAAAAGTCAAACATGTATCAACACTCCAAAACAAAGCCAGTATTTTATTTACAAGAAAAAAATGTCTTCGCCAAAAAGTAAACTAAAATAAAAATCCAAAACAACCCCCTGTAGATGTGATGGTGTGCAATTACAAAGTCTGCAGCGCATTCTTCGCGACACGTCGGCCGATTTCGTCGGCGACACTCACCGACATTCGCCGACAGTGGCCGACAGTCGGCGAACGATTTGATTCCATTTTTAAATTTCAAGTACCGTACAAATACTGGTTTTTTACAAAACAACCGAATGGCTGGTGTCGTTAACCCTTTGATAAAAAATATTTTAACGTATTGAAGTGGACTTCATTTTAATTAATTTCGATGAGTTGACTGTTTCTTGGTGCAGTTGGCCTATTTATTAAATATTCGAAAATTAAAAGGACTTTTGGTACCTAGTTAGATACTATATTTAACTGTTTAAAAAGGTTGGTATTTGACTAAAACTCTATAGGTAGTTTTTGGCTTTCGATAGAGCATAGCTTTCTGCTTTGAGCTACAGATAATTTTCTTACTGATCAAAGTGTATGAAATACACTGTGTAGGGTAAACTATGTATGTAATATCTTCATTGAAAAGCACAGCACAATATGGGAAATTGGTCTAAAATCCTTATGATATCAGCATCGATCCGAAACATTTAAAAAACTTAACTAAAATTCACTCATTATGTATCTGACAGCACAGCAAAGCACATCCCAACAACCAGAATAACTTGAAACCCCACCAAACGAGCTTCTTTTAACAAAACCATCCAATTTACACTGGCCTTTACCCAACCAACATAACTTGAGCTCTCGTCTTAAAGAAATTACTTGTGCGGTCGGGTCATCGGTTATTTTGGTGTAAATAGGGGTAGACGTGGGGTAGGTAGGGGAGAAGCGACCAGTCACAAGCAGCTGACGTACATCAGAGGGAGTTTTTTACCTACTAGGGTATTCTACGCTACGAGGTTTAATTCCATCATCAATGGGTTTTGAAAATTCATATGTTTGAACTTCATGCGCGGATCTAAATAAAATGGTTGTTTGTTCTCCTTAAAATATTCATTGTTGGATGTATTTAAATACATTGCATATAGGTATAATAATAGATGGATTCAAGGGTGGTTAATCTGTGTTGCGGTTATTTACCTACGGGTTTAATAACAGCCATATTGTGTAAGTTTTTTTTAGACTATGTAGTTTTGTAATTGAATTAACGTTATCTGATTTAAATAAAAAGTAATTTAACAGGCAGTAGGTAGGTATCAGACAATTCAGATACCAAAAATATGTCTTGATTAAACCTGGATACAAAAGATTAAAACCACTATAAATAGGCCTCTGCCATTTAATAGAAAAAATGGATGATCTTAATTTAATCATAAACAATAAAGACATACATTAAGTGACACCTTTCCCCTAAATTCCTGTATCGTGGGAGCGTTTCACAAACATGAAATAGGTATCACATACACATACACCCAGACTCGGTACAAACATCTGCGAATTACACAATTGTTTGTCTCATGCGGGAATCAAACCAGCAACACTTAGCGCAGCAATCGCTTAAACACTGCGTCAATCAGGTCCTCATTACTGTACATTAGGTAGTCATATGCCGTGTGGTATCCGGTCTAGAATTGACCACCCCCTCTTCTCCCGTGGGTGTCATAAGAGGCGACTAAGGGAAAATCCAGAAGATGGGCAGCAGCGTCTTCTGTAACTTGACTACCAATACTGCGATCCCCAAGCCGCTTGCCAAGCGTGGGGATTATGCCCCCCCTCCTTAAGGAGCAGGGCTTTGTTCAACAGCGGACGTCTTCCAGCTGATGGTGGTAGTCCTAACTACCAAAAGTTTAATAAGTATCTAGCTAGAATTGCGAATAAAAATTGACATATCTACATCCGCTGTCAGCATTAAATTTGAGACAAGAGCAACCCCCACCCTCTTTTATTGAAATTAATGTTGCGGCGATGATTAGTCGCTTTCCCCCTAGTGAAGTACAACGTGTAGTTTGAAGGAAAATGGTGAAATTGAGAACGAAAATAAGTTTTTTCTTTGTAGACTTTGTAGGAGCGAGGGTATTTGTGAAAAAGTAGGTACCTACTCATGTTTCGGGTATTTTGTAAAGTAATATTGTTGTAGAGTGACTTGTGTCTTTGGCTAGACTAGACTAGAATGTCTTGTGTCTATGGATTAAAAAAAAACTGCTAAGTGTATATTTTTTGTTTATAATAAGTCTTGTTTAGCGTAGCTTCTATATATTAAAATGTAAAAACAGACGCTCAAACGCTTCAAAATTCAAAACTTAAACCTCTTTGTACGAAACAAAAACAATTGCTCTACGCAGGTAATACGTCAGATGTCTTGCGCAATTCGAATTACGAAACCGATGACGTTCGTTCAAAATTGTAACTGACAGTTACTCTGTTATCTATGAAATTGTGACAGTTATGACTGTTCCAATACTCTTTGGTCGTACCTACCCTAAGTTATCTTGTTACATACGTAAACACAGCTAAATACGTGCGTGCATTTACAATGGGGGCTTATAAAATGATTTTTAATCCGTACCATGAATCATAATGTCTTATTACAATAATATTTATAATCTGTTATGTGAACGCGGGCAGAACTGCCAACAGACAGACGAACAAAAAAAATAAACAGAGAAAAACAGGAAATTGCACTTTATCTCAATAACAGAAGATTGAAAATTGCCTGCATGCGAATAGAAAACGGAGATTAGCTGATGCATCTGTTTCGGATAAAAAATACACATTTTGACAAAACGTGCAAAAAATGTTATTATTAATATCGTTTTTTTTCTTTTTTCATTCTTCCAAACGTCTTTGTGTGTCTTATGTAGAATAAAAGGATTAGATATTCATGAATGATCAATTTAGTACCTACTGAATAATAATTAAAGAAGAATTATGATGTATAATTCAAATAGTTTAGAAGAAAGAATTATAAGATTTCTTCTTCTTATCGTATGGTCGATGAACAACCTGGTGTCAGCGTTAAATCCACCTGTAGGCCAAGACTAGCTATTTTATTGCAGGGAAAAAACCTTTTCTCATACCTAAAGAGAAGGAATACAATATAAAAAAGAAACTTATCCGCATATCTATTATCTTCTCAATAACTGGCACAAAAAATCATTTCGTCAGCTATAAAGAATGTATGTATTAGCTATAAAGAAAAAGTCTAAAGCGACTAATATAAAAAGGATTCGACAGCGTAATACCGCCGCACTCAGAGACGTTATTGATTACTTAAACTGTCACTAATTAAGGATTTCACAAAGAAAACCTTCACTTAGTGATAGTTTTAAGTGATCATTAAATGTCTCTGAGTTCGGCGGTTAGTATATTTGTATGGGAAGTTTCAAAGCTAACATTTCTATACCTAACTTTCGAAGTATCGCGTTGCGTGATGATATAAAAATTTTGGCTTGACGTTTCGACCGAGTTGCACCGGCCGTGGTCACAAGCAGACTCTAGTCTGCGGTCTCTAGGGATCATGACTGGTGAAACGTCAAGCCAAAATTAAAAAAAAACACTCGTGTTCGCGTTAATTCCCGCGTTGTAATTTTATTCCTGTAACTATATTAACGACATTAATGGAACACTTTTATTACACCCTCCATTTCCTCATGAACCTAAGACGCTTCGCATAATACCTTTTTCGAACGGCTAGTCCTACCACCCTACACACTCCCTTCATTATCTTTGAAATTACAAATTTCCCCGTATAATTTCAATGGGTAATAACTAATAGTTTGCTAGTTCTGAATTCTACCTACACAGGTTACCCTCAAAATATTTCTAGCACTTATGCTACGATCAAGTACGCCGTTTACCTCCCTGTAATTTCTTAGTCGTCAATTTACCGCTGAATTTACCCCGCCACAAATTATAGCATGGGTTTCTACACATATAATTATTTTTAATCAATTCCTCGGTAAATTGTAGAGTGTGTTACTGCTAGCGGAAAATTCTGTTTCGGTAGCCATATTGTACGCTTCTTTGGCGCGAAAATGTATCGGCCATTTGCATTCGATATTCGAATTTTGTTTTTTTTTCTGTTTTGTTTATGTTTTCTGTGCAGCCAATAACTGTTGATTTCTTTTGCACTTAAGTTATTTTAAAGGTTTTAAAAACATAATGACGCATAATTACATGCATTTATCATTGCGATGCAAAACGTCACTTAATGTTATGCAGACCGAAAGATATTGCAGAATATTCAAAGGACATTTGTTTGTTAATTTTACGTTTGTTATTCATTTAATGTGCACAGTTGGACGTCGCAGCATTCAGCCTGTCTCCTTCATTCACTCCAACCAGTTCCAACTCCATGTTTGCTTCTATTCTTAAACGACATAACTCGTGAAATTATATAAGATACACATCTTTACGAACAACACGAAAAGCGCATCTAACCCTCTCAATGCGACCGGTACGCGGGACAAAGAAAACACAAAGGGTTGAAATACGTCACGCGGCGCGAAACCAACATTATTTGTAGCAGATCAATCAAGATTATGTCCAGTAATGCGCCAAACCCTTTGGTCTGAGAGACCCCGGGGGCCACGTGATTGTTTCATCAATGTGTCGATGATTAGGGGTTAACGCGGTAATGCTCTATATTACTTTCTTGTTCTGTTATTTGTTTAGGGGTAAATGAGTGTTATTGCAAAGTAAAACTTATGTACTAAAGTTTCATTATTGTCCAACTTTGTTATATTTTATGGGTACCTACCAAACATTTCAAGATGTCAGCTACTAAGTCTGTTATTAGAGCTGACTGCGGCGGTATAGTTAACATTTAATAGTACAACCATTTATTTAAACATAAAACTTACAAGAAATCATAAATTTGTTATTAAACAGATGCAAATTCCAACAAAATAGTATCGTAAAATTAATAAGCAAACGTTAAAATACAAGCACACGTTAGTACGTCAACAAGAACAAGAAAGTTTATAGTAATAACAGTTGAACGTATTGCTAAAGATAATTCCGCGCAGTTTGCATCGATTTCCCTCCCCTTTGAAAGTTTAACTTCAAAAATTACATTAACAAAAGCCAAAACACACAGCGTACCCGCAGATAAGTTATTAAGCACTGCACCATTACACTTTAATTTTTAGCCTGCTGGGATTTAGGAGGGTTGATTAAAAAAAAAGGCAAACCAAGGGTGCGTATGCTTACGTATTCATAATGGCGTGGGTACTAAACGCGTTTATTTTAGTACAAACACGCGTACCGATCGCATTCGTAGGGTTATGCTATTATTTCTTTGTTACTGGCACAATGCGTTTTGTTTAAATATATTGCCTTTTTAGGTTTTTCGTATTTGTTTGTTTATCGAACGAGCGTGGAGTGCACTTGAAGCGAATTTGTTTCTGTTCGATTTGCTTATTTGTGTGTGATTGTTTACGTTGAGAGTGAGGTCATGAGAAATTTAAAGGGTTATAAATTCAAAGTTTTTGTATTGTTGTTATCTTAAGAGCTGAAGCACGTAAATAATGGCGTTAGTCATACGCAAATAGGTTTGTGAGTGGTAGGCTTGTCTGAGTGTTTTGATAATTTCGTGATGAGTCAATTGGGTGGTAAAGTGTGATTTGATCTTGATGGTGCTTTAAAATAAGATACTGTATTATGGAACTCGGAAGAGAAAACAAACTTTAGCGTTAAAACTGGTTTTAAAAGGCATATTGGTTAACATAAAGTAGCATGACTGATCCAGGCAACAAATCTCCGGCCTATCCGGCCATTAATTCAATAAAACCATAGAGTTCAAACCTGGCCATGTAAAAATTCGGCCAGGTATTCAACAAAACCAGAAACACAACCTTACAACTTTGAAAATAATTTCTTAATTTAAATTAAAACATTTCAAAAATAGAAGCAGCCGATTCCTTTCTTATCTAATTCCAAATCTGAAATAAATTTTAGTTCGGACCTTACTTTTTTAAGACAGCTGCTAGGGACAGGTATGTTCCCTGGCAGTAAAATAGTAAGGAAGTATTAATAAAAAAAATGAATAAAAACTTTTTAATACCGTCATTAAAGTTTGAGCGTTAGTTTTTATTGTTGTAAAAATGATTTAAGATTGTCTTGGAATTCATTTTATGCAATAGGGCTGAAAAAGTTTGTGATTAAAATATTATAAATCTTCTTTGTAATTAAAAGCAAGGTTAGAGCTCATGATAAATTGAAACTTAAAGATTTTAATTTTTAAGGTTAATAGGATTTTTTAGCAAAGATTTACTAACAAGCAAATAGTCAAAAACAATATAGTATGACTCCTAATAACTGACAACAGACAGATATATAAAAGTATCTGAAAGATAGACTATGGCCACAATTCGTTTTTAATTTTTCTATATAAATAATTAGGTATATTAGAAATAAGTATGTCCCCTTTTACATATGGAATTTGTCCTCTGTTTGAGTGCAATTGTATATATATATTTATTTCTTTATTTAATTGGCGTATCGAAGTAAAAGCAATTTAAAACTATAAAAATACTTTAATTAAACGTGTTAACCATCGGTAAATATCCCACAATCATCAAATTAAAATTAAAACGCTTACTTATCTGTTAAAGTAATAAGATAAACAAAAAAAGGCGATTAACAACAATTTACGACTAGTGTAATAGTCTGAACGAGTGGAGACACCATTTAACCGACTGCCCCGAAGTGGGTAATTACCTACCACCTTTATTACTCCAACTAATTCCACGCCAACCCTCTGATCGCGTTAATGGTCGAAAAACTGACCTTCCGGGTCCAAACGACCCTCTTGGGACCTGTTAAGCAACTAACTGTAGTGTATGGACGGTTGGATGAAGACACGTGATTCGCACAGTGCGCAATTTTACCGAGAATCTTAGCAAAAATCGTATATACAATATTCTCAGTAACTATCAATATTATTACTACTAAATTAACCGTGGAATGCTTCCAACAAAAATATTGTCGCAATTACACACTGTGTCAAATTATTTTTTGCAGACAAAAAATAAATTGCACAAATTGCCGTAATAAAATTTCACAGTGTTTAGTATAATGTCTCAATTGGTTCAAAACAAAACAGAGTGAAAAAAATTAAATATCACTCCGAGCGCTCAAAGATTATATGTTACTGACAACTGTCAAAACCGGAACACGCCCTCTGACGGACGGCCCGTGAATTAATAAATCAAGCTCCCAGATCCGTAGTGACAAAACTCACATCAGAAATTACAGGTCACAAATCGTCACACACCACGGCCATAAATCAACTTGGATTCTTTGTGCGATAAAAAAAGAAACTAAGCAAATACCCCGGTTCGGCCGCTTCTACCTGCCCCGTATCTTTTGAATACTTTTCTTGTATTAAAATAAAATTTTTGAACGCACGGATTTCGGGACAAAAAACGCACGAAAAACGCTCCACTGTCTCCCTATCCTTGTTTTACTGCATGCTTTGTCCCTCTTTAATGGGGATGACGCTCTGCAGGCAACGAGAAGCGTCATTTAGAAATTTTTAGAGCAACAGTTTTATTTCGGAGAGCCGGTAGTGCGAAATACACTCCGAGTGACCTTTCCGAACAAACGCCGGGTTCTGAGGCCACTGGCACACAAAGTTTTTGACAACACAAAAACAAACCGTAAAACATTTATAAATTCCAGTTAGTTATGAATAATTTCTAGATGATTTACATATATTTTATGGAAAGAAACACTACTTAAACAAAAGGTCGGGCCCGCGTCTAAGTTCTTTTAATTCCAACACAGAGCCCGAACAAAAGTTAAACAACCAAACCTCATTTTATAGAGCTACGTTTATGGCCACAATATTCAGTAGGAGCCATTTTGTTAAGAATATTTATGGCGTTTTTTGTGCTCGCCAAGGAGAAATGACTGATATTTGACGTTTACAAGTATACCATAAAGACATTTGTTCATTACGTCCGTTTATGGGCGGCAGTAAAGCGGACCAAATAAATATATTCGCACGTCGTTGTGTCAAAACAGGTGATTAAATGCGGAGCGGTCGCGGTCGCCAAAACAATCGCGGAGTGACGCGCGCCAGAGCAGCGGTGGCGCGCCCGAGCCGACGTACGCCCAGAGAGACGCGCGCACTATAAATAAAAATTTCGTAACAGGAACGCGTATTAATACACTATAATTTTAAAATTCGAACTACTTCAGTAGCGAGGTCGGCCGAACGATCGTTTTTTAAGTCAAAAATTTGAAAAAAAAAATCACCTGCCGACCGGCGGCCGTACAAGAATGTTATTAAATAGGAGGCGACTTAACTAAATTACGAAACTCGACCTCTGAACATTATAGAATAACTTAACATTAAGGCCCGCGAACGGTACGCGCGATTCTATATCGTACGTTTAACTTTGACAAGCGTCAAAATGGCTCGAGACCGCTTGATTTATTAAAATGCCCATCGCGATCGATCGACGGGCATCTTAGGTAGCGTCTCGGTGCTTTATTTTATCTTATAAATAGATTTTTTATTACAAATTACAGGGTACCACGTTTGGTAGCGATTTTGGTGCCGCAGTTATTCCGTTACTTACCGCAGTAAGTGCCTGTTGTCCATCAAATCATAATGTGCTTTAATTTGTGACAAATAGGGTTTATTATACATTGAGACATGTGGACGTTTTGATTGGGACCTTACAAATTTAATGATGAGTTCCGTAGTTTTTTCGAGGTCCCAGGTAGCGGGTTATCGCTGCTTAAAATCAGTGTTACTCGGACACTGCCCGATTCCAGTTTCCAGTGGAAAAAATCATTAATCGATTAACTTGAGTGTTGTTTCGTGGTGGTTACATCCACATGAGACTTGGTCCTTTTGCGTATAACAAAGGGCTTCACGAAGGCATTTATTCAATTATACAAACAATGCCATTTCAACTGAAAGTGCACAAAGAGGAGCAACAATAAGCCTCAGGTAAACGCCATGAATAGAGAAAACGACAATTGTCGTATCACAAAGATATTTGGGACGAGTCAAAAGTTATTTTATTCACGGCCTGTTTATTTTTACGGGACAAACAGATATAAAACGCTTTTGTCCCACATTTTTTGCGAGTTAAATCGATAGAATACAGTTCGATGCATCGATTAAAATAAAAAATATGGTTGCAATAACTCGATTCAAAAGGGAATTTTTGCTACGTATCGACACCTAACAATTCGTGATGTTTTTTGTCCCGATGTCAGATGTAATGGAGGCATTAAGCGAGCCGATGTAACGAGCAAAACTTTTGTTGCATTCATTAATATGTTCACGCTATTTAGCTTTTTGGGATAAGCAGTACTTGAGGTGTCAGAAGTGTTAGTGTCGGTTATAAAGGGGACCTTAATCTACAGGTGAATACTCTTTAAAACCTGAGCAAAATCTACTCTAAAATCCATCAAATGGTCTATGAAAATGTTTAAACCAACGAAATGATTACCATCATCATATTTCAACATGACGGATCATAAATCACTGACTCATAAGCATATATGTAAAACCTTGTAAAACTTCCACAAGCTTACTAAACACGGTCCACCGTCCACCATTGCCAAACCCGAAAACACCCATAAAATCTCACTATAAACTCTCAAGTAATACCAAAAACTGTTATTCCAAGACTTTGGTATCAGCCGATCGCCTTATTAGCATTTAATTTGTGTCCAAAGGGGCTTCGGTCTTGCTTCATGGGTCGGTGCCCCCCTAAATGAGACACTTCCTTGCCTCAGGGAGAGGGAGGGGCAATATTTACGTTTGTTATATTTTCGATCGTACATTCGCCATTGGCTGGAGGATTTTGGGAACTTTGGTCTATCATTATAGTGATATGAATCGACACAATTAGTTGTATAATGACACGTCTGTATGTAAGGCGGGCAGTATATATATGTTTGTGTTGTGATGGCCCAGCGGGTCGAGTAATGGCTTAAAATGAGTGGGTAAGGAATATAAAAGGATTCGGTCAGAAAGCTATGGCTTTTGTTTATGCAGTTAAGGCGACGGTAGATTCTATTTTGTTTTTATTTTGTATCAAAATCTTTCAAGCGTATAACTTAGTATTTCTTATCTTCAAAATTACTGACCGATTATTGCAGCCAACACTGTTTAAGCAAGTGAGTCCTGTCAGATAGCACATGCAGGAGACTGATTCTCCTGTATGTGCTATCTGACAGGACTCACTGTACGAGACGGAATCCTGTTGCCCTTTATAATCGAGTCTCTCTAAGAAGCCCTCGTCCAAAAACGTTTTCTTTAAGTTTATAGGAAAGGACGAGGAACTAGATTTCAAATATGAGTAAGGCTAAATACGGATTATCTTCACCCAATACAAGATAAAATGTGTATAATTTTAAGTAACGTATGATTCATGCTAGATCAGTGACCCCACGTTTAAGAATCAGCAGACCCACGCTTACTCGAGCATAGCATTTTTGCGATTCAAGAGGTCAGATTACAATATTGTGGTCAAAGTTTTTCGGAATATCCGCATTTGTCATCGACTTTCAATGTAGTTTTGATGATTTTTTAGTTAGGATTGTTTATGATTTCCTATTCGTAATTTAAGGTTCAGGTGGCTATAAACGAGGGTGTCCAATGAGCGTGCTAATTCTAATCAATGATCATTTTAGCCATAGTAAAAAATATTGACTACTTAGATATTTTTCTACGGTATTATATAGTTAAAGAATTTTAAAGTTTATGCATTAAAAGAAAAAAAATCAAGAAAATATTTCTGACATTTTTTCCACAAACTAAACAATTTTCTCCACTGTGCGGTACATCTACAGTTGAAATAGAGGCAAATAACAATTTGTTGCGTCCAATAATGACACAAGGCGGAATGATAGCCATTACGCCGTGGGCGTGATCGAACCCGCTACCCGGTGCACACTGGTCATTACCGAGCACTATGATTTGTGGCCATGTACCTCCAAGGTGGGTGTAATACATGAACTATTAAGCTCTTTTTCTGTTTTAAAATCAAAACTGATGAATTTGTCTATGGTTTTTATTAAATAAAAAAAAACAAATTGTGTTTTTGATGTTAGACTACTGACCAGAGGTTGGACCAAATGGTTTTATCGGTGGTGAAAATTAATTCGTTCATTTGGATATAGGGGTCCAAAATTACATTGACTTGCTATCAAACAACCCTACGTTCAAAATTGCACTGCAACTTCTGTAAGTAATTATCATGTTAATTGACTTATAGTCACTCAAATAACTCCGTGTGACGGTACAAGTTTTTATGCCTAAAATGTTTGATAAAAACTTGAAAATACCTAAATTATACCAAATCACGTCACCAGCCGATAGTTATGTCAATGTGCGTGCTAGAATAAAGTCTGTAAACTGACATAGGTACTTGAACGTTGTAAATTAGTTGCAATAACTTCAAAAAAAGAATAAAACTCACTAAAGACCACTAAGGAGTGAAAAACATAAATGACAATTTATGACATATCATACGACTTTGAAATTAGAACGTGCCCTATTTAAAAATAGATATTTTTTTATATTAAAGCCGTTGGTATAGTGATAAAAAGAGGCCAGTAATTAAAAGCTAATCAAAATTGCATGGAAACCATATTAATCATCTGTGGTCGAGCAAAATAGTATAATTTTTATATGACATTTAAGTCCATGGGTACTAATCGATCCCATACATTTTAATAGCCATTCCTTCAAAGATATTGTCAGGTCCCATTGTAAATCCAACCGTATCCTTCCGAAATAAAGTTCACTTTCACATGTTTATAAAACAAAATGGTTGACTGTCATATTTATAATTTTTGCAAAAATGTATCGATCAACAATTTTGAGTCGGAATTTATTATTATGGATATATTTCACACTTATGCTTGTGGGGTCGGCAGTCAATCGAGTATTTAATGAGTTATAATAGATGTCTTGGAGATAACAACATTCATTAGCTCCTTGTTAATCAGACTTTTAGTGGTTGTTATAGAAATTAAGGCATTAAAAACATATGTTGTATATACATAACATAAGTAGGTACCTACATATAGCATGCCCGTATTTCGCCAGTTATGTTGTCTCAATGTAATAGCAGACGAGCCTATTGCCATCAACCGGGCACAAATACAGACTCCGTGCTGCTACTGAGAATTACCTAATACAAAACTCAATAACACTGCCTGACCCGGGATTCTAACCCAGGACCTCATGCTCAGCAGTCAGAGGAAGCAGCAGAGGCTTTGTCTAGCAGTGGGACATAATAAAAAAATACATGATAATATTTATAATAATCTAAAAAGTTACCGACAATCAACACTGCACTTATCACACTGTGTATGGTGTATCATTCACTGTCTAAACCATACTTCGAATCTGTCATCTCAACTTTTAAAATATCTTTACAAATATTTACAAAAGTAACATTCTAAATGCATATTCATTAGGTGTACTTTTTAATTATTTTAAAAACATAGCGCTTATTATAAAAACACTTTGTAATAAAATAAATACTGCCCGCTGCCTACTTTCAATGCGAAATTGACAACAATGGGAAAAATGTATGTATGGAAACTTATTTTAATGGAGTTTATTTACGTTTGTAAGAAACACATACATATTCATCAACGAGTACAGGTTTACAAAAAGGTTAACTTTGTATGACCAAAGACAACAAATTATAAGTTTTATTTTTGACAATTATATTTAGTTTTATTAAATTACAGGAAATTTTATACATTAATCATTTCTAATATAAAACACATAAAGTTAAAAGCTAATTAATTGATGTTTTAATTAAATTGAATATCTTAAATCCATTTGATGTTTTATGGAACAAATTGATCTGTTTTATTATTATAGAGAGCTAAAAATTAATTAATGGTTTTTATAATTGGCTATCTATGTTAGTCTCTATTAGTTTCGTTATTTGCATATTTGAGTTTCTTTGTTGCATTTTATGACAACTCCTTAATCAAATGCATGTTAAAAGTCGTCTTCAATTTGCTATCCAAGTGTTTTTGCATCTTAATCGCATCTAATCAGCTTTTATGATCTACATTTACACGTCTACTGACAAAAGTCATGTGCAGGCCAGAATATGGCTATTTATCTGTCAGAATCCTGATTCAGAGTTGCTACTGAGTTGTCGAAACAGATAAACAGACCACAGCCTGACTTGGACTTCGGTTTCTAATTCTAAACTCTTAAGCTGAAATGTAATTTTTTTGACTTAGTGGCTAAGAAAGCGTTAAATTAAATTTCGGTAATAATAATAACACACATTCTTAATTAAAGATGGAAAATAAAAGTGTTGAATTCGAAATAGTTTAGTTTTATAGGAGACTAAGCAAGATATTTAACAGATGGTTTTTACTTTAGGTCTTTTATCCCAGATAAATATTATGTAAAGACCAGTCGTTACTTAAAATAATTAGATATTAACCAATACTAAAAACTAAAATGAATAGGTTGCGATGGCATTGTGTGTGTCAATGGGCATTTCAATACTAATTGAATTTTAAACAGGCCAGCCAATTCTAGGCATTATTATCTGCGTATTGTCTTTAATGTATAGTTGTAAACTTTATTTATTTCCAAATGAGTGAAGCATTGTCTTAATTTTATTGAGTATTAAATCTTGGTGTAAACAATGTATTCTAATCAGTTATAGTGTGGTTTAATTGCTTGTGTTTTGAGGACTTTTAAGTTCTATTTAAAAGCATGCTTTACATCTTTAGTTCCTCATTTCCTTTCTCCAATCTATTGACTTAAACTGCGTAATAAAATTAATCATAAACCCTCTTGTTCATAAACGAGAATAATACCCGTATTAACTTAAACTCGGTTTAAGTCTATTTTCTGATATTCAAACGACAGTGACTGATAATTTAATCCATGGTTTATGTAGGGGTGCCTGCCTCGTTGGTCTAGTGGTCGCTACGCGCGACTGCTGAGCAAGAGGTCCTGGGTTCAAATCCCGGGTCGGGAAAAGTGTTACTGAGTTTTCCATTAGGTAATTCTCAGTAGCAGCACGGAGTCTGGATTTGTGCCCGGTTGATGGCAATAGGCTCGCCCCCTATTACATTGGGACTGACAAAATAACTGGCGAAATGTGGGTGTACTGTATGTTCACCTCTGCCTACCCCTTCGGGGAATACAGGCGTGATGTTATGTATAGAGCCTTCACAAGAGATGATACCTCAGTATGGTTCGTATACCCTGGGCGGCCAACCTCACTACCATCCTTGTTGTCTGAAAAATCTGTACCCTAAAGCATGTCATTTATCCATGTGACAGTTACACCTGCTCATCATTATCATCATCAGCTCCTTGCAGCCCACTGCTGGACATAGGCCTCTGCCAATGTACGCCACAAAGCCCGGTCTGCTGCTCATGAAGGTTCGAACATACCGTGGTAAAAGATTGGTCGACCATTAGGCAGAGGGTCCTTGAAAGCGATGTACGGTTAATAGAGTATCTTTATTTGTGGAGACTCTATCATTTCTCTTTAAACTTCAAACTATTTTTAAACAACTGAATAGAAATTCCCAAACAAGAATACAAACTGATTTCACATAGTACTCGTAATGTAACCCATTTTAAATTACTGTACAAACCTTAACAATGATTCCTCAAAGTGAGTCTGATAACAAAACAAATAAGATATTCTTACGCAGTGAAGATTAATGTGAAAACTAATTTTAATTACATAATAAACTCGGGAGCAAATTAGTAGTTTTGAAAATGTTATGCCGTGTTATTTTAATTAGTACATAATCATAGTATAAGTATTATTGTTGGCTGGTAACATATAATATACTGTGTTGCCAGATATAAAAAATCGGGCCGCTTCGGTGTGCATGATAGTATCGCATTTCCGGGCAACGCGGGTTTAAATGTCGAAAAAAAGTGTTTCTTAAGTATGGACCACAGATTATGTGGGAGATCTGCCAGATTATGTGCCTACGAGCTGGTGATAAGTGAACTGTTCGGAGTAAAGATAATATTGGGGGTATTGAGATGAACAGACGTGGATTTATGCAAAAAATATCAATTGTTTACCAGTTTTTAAGACAATGCCAAAGATTATTGATGATAAATAATGGAAAGGTTTAGAAAATTATGCCAAGAAAGATTTACACAAATATCTTTGATAAGTTTCCAGTTAACGGACCACTTTCAACATTATCTACATTGAAAATCCTTGTACAATCTCGTATAAGGTCTAACCTATCAAGTTAATATAATTTATAGTCAGTAAATTGTCGAGTCTATATTTTTAATCTATGGTGCGTGCGCGCGCGCAGCCAACCGAGCGAGCATTTTATTAGCCACGTACAAGCATTATGACCCGGCAGCGCCCGCCATTAATCCAGTGCCTGTACTGTCCGACAACCTCACTTTACATTCATAATTGTTGTGAAAAATATCTAACATATCCCCTTCTCTCTTCCACAGATACGCCAAGAGAAACCTTACTACATAGCGGACCCTGAGGTCGACTCATTAGTAAGTATTGTCCACATTTTAGTCTATGACATCTCTATCGGATCAGCTAACCTCGATCGAAGCAAAAATTACAAACTTAGAAAAGGAACGCAACTCAATGAGTATTCAACTAACCGTACTCGAAGATAAAGTGGAGTCATTTGACCGTACCCTTATTAAAACTTGTATCGAACTTCGCAATATTCCAAAGCGGTCTAAGGAAACTAAAGAAATGCTTTACGAATCATTACTGAAGTTATCAAATTACATTGAATTTAATCTGCAATCTTCTGATATACGCGATATCCTGCGGCAACCTACAAAAAAAGAGAGCAAGCATTCGTCACTCACGGTTGAATTTATTAATACCTTAACAAAAAACAAGTTTTTAACCGCAGTCAAGGAGTATAATAAGCGTAATCCTAACAATAAAATGAACTCCTCCCACTTGGGTTATGAAGAACCAACAACACCAATCTATGTTGCAGAGAAATTAACTGTGCACTCAAAACGACTTTTCTATCTGGCCCGTATCTACGCAAAAGCTAACCATTACTCGTTCTGCTGGACCACGGATGGCCGTATCCTAATGAAAAAAAACCCTGACAGTCCGTCTATCGTCATAAAAAGCGAACAGCAGCTTAACAGCTTATCTACGCCTACAAGGATATGACTTGTCTTGCTTATTCTTATTTTACTATTGTCTGATTTTTGTTATTGGCTTGTTTTTCACATTACATATATCATAATTATTAGCTACATTAATGAAAGTAAACATACACTTAACAAAATACATAAAAACACTGCACACACACCGCAACTAATCATTTACTACAAACACACTCGTCACATACCCTTTTACAATCTCTCCGATCACTATCACACAATATTCTCATGCTCCCAAATACACAATCACTCATCTTCTCACCTGACCGTCCCTTCTGTACCCTTTTACTTAATATTTTTACTCAATGCCTAATGTTATTATAGACTATATTAAAGAAGTCGACGATTTTTCTGTGTCAGATGCTCGTGTCTGTACTCCCGAGCAAACAAAGTCACTCATGGGAAATCCGAGAGTGTGGTACACAATTCTGACACAAAATATTCGATCCATCAACTGTAACTTCCCAGACCTAGAAACTCTTGTCCACCGTATAGACAACGACAGTGATTTTCTGGTTCTTACCGAATGCTGGTTATCATGCGCTAGCAACTGCCGTATACCCGCCCTACCTAACTACACCGCGTATAGCACAACCAAACATCAAAATCATAGTGATGGGGTTGTCGTCTACTCGAAATCATGCTTATTAGCCACCTGTGAGGAACCTGACCTTCTTGGATCAGCATCAGGGTTACTTATAAAGCTTAAAACTGACATGGCTATTCTGTGTATCTACCGCTCGCCGTCAAATGATAATATTAACTCATTTCTTACAGCATTGAATTCCGTACTCCCAGCCCTCGCTAATTATAACTCTGTAATAATAACAGGAGACATTAACATAGATATTAAATTTGCTACACTTGACACGAGGTCCCACGAATATCTTAACACCCTAGCTTATCATGGATTTTTACCCGCTCACACTTTTCCCACAAGGAATAACAACTGTTTAGACCATCTTATGATTCGAACCAAAACAAAAACTTTGACACTAGTTTATAACACGACAGTGACCGATCACTGCTCTTCCCTTTTCTTATTAAACAAAAATAAAACTTGGCAAACAACACAAAAAACTAATTCAACAATTGACTATGACACACTTGACATCAACATGGAAAAACTTGACTTCAACCCCCTTTACCTTATCTCAGATCCTAACATTGCCATAGATACCCTCATATCAATAATAAAACCGGCCATATCTGCATGCACTAAAATTGTTAAGGTCCCAACCCGAAGAAGAATACTGAAACCCTGGATTACTCCTGGGTTGTTGAGGTGTATACGAAATCGTGATTCCTTACACAAAAAAGTCAAACAATCACCAGGTAACTTAATTGTTCTAATATCTTACAAAAGATACAGAAATTTCTGTACCTCTCTGTTGAAAAAAGTCAAAAGGCAATACGACTCAAATGAATTAAATAAGGCCAGTCAGAATCCTAAAAAACTTTGGGACACCATCAAAACGATAACTAATACACACTCCACAAGAATTGACTCCAATCACTTGTTAAATTATTCATTGTCACCCAGCCAGTCTTGTAACGAGGTAAACGAATTCTTCGCCAACATAGGGAAAAAACTTGCGGATGACCTCAGTGCAGCTGGATCGTTTCTCTCCCCACCTAATCCTATATATAGCACCAACTCTTTTGTATTGGACCACACTGATAGTGACGAAATTTATGCCACTATAAACATGTTAAGAGTGAATGCCGCTTCCGGATGGGATGGTATCTCCCAGTACTTTTTGAAACGATATGCTCAGATTCTTGCACCTGTACTCTGTCACATCTTCAACAGGTGCTTTCAAACAGCTATTTTCCCCACCGCTTTAAAAAGAGCTATCATCCACCCTATCTTTAAGAGTGGTGACAGGAGCTTACCTAATAACTATCGACCTATTGCCGTACTTAGTGCCTTATCCAAAGTGCTAGAACGCATTGTTAACAAGCGACTTATCCACTACCTCGAACGCTTTAAACTTCTATCCCCTCAGCAATTTGGCTTTCGTAAGAATAAATCCACCTGTGATGCAGTTCACAATCTTATTAATAATGTTTCAGAAAACTTAAATTCTAATAAAAAAGTCCTCACCGTCTTTATAGATCTTGCGAAAGCCTTTGATACCGTTCCTGTTTCCACCCTCTTACTTAAGCTTGAGGGCATCGGTGTGAGAGGTTCCCCATTTGACTTTTTTAGGAGCTACCTCTCAAACCGGTCTCAATCAGTCCTCATTGACAATCACAAGAGTGAAGAGCTATCTATTCAGTATGGCGTACCACAGGGCAGTATTTTGGGGCCTACACTATTCCTTGTATATATCAACAGCCTCTGCAACCTAAACGTTCCAAACGCTAATATAATTTCCTATGCAGATGACACTGCCATCACTTTTTCTGCAAACACATGGACGGAGTTGCAGACTGTTGCACAAGACGGCTTAAACACCATTACAAAATGGCTCCTGTCACACACTTTGACCCTTAATGCTACTAAAACAAACTTTATCATCTTTTCTATCAGTAACGCGTCACAACCAATTAACACAATTTCTTTAAAAGCACACTCTTGTCCCTGCCAAAGCCAATGTCAATGTCCGGACCTGACTTCAGTGGAAAAAATTAAATATCTTGGCATTATTTTAGACAAAAACCTTAATTTCAAATCCCATATCTCAACACTCACCAGCCGGATTCGCAAATTGATTTATATATTTAAGACCTTGCGGCATGTAGCTAACCCTACAATTATTCGAAACGTATATTTTGCCCTATGTCAATCAGTCCTCACTTATTGTATCTCTTGCTGGGGTGGAGCCGCGAAAACCATCCTGAAACCATTGGAGATCGCCCACAGAGCTATATTAAAAGTTGCAACATTTAGGCCAATACGTTTTCCTACTACCGAATTATACAAAACCTGCAACCTACTCAATGTAAGACAACAATTTATCTTGCACACAATCTTACTACAGCACTCAAAAACACCTTATCGAAAAATTAATAAACGCCGCAGAAATAAAATCTGCTCTACTCCGACGGTCCGAACTTCTTTTATAAAAAAAATTCTTTCCCTATCTTGGTCCATCACTATATAATAAACTGAATGAGAAACTACCAGTTTACGGATCTACTGTTTTTACTACCAAAAAGACTGTCCGTTCATTCCTATCTAATCTCAACTATGACGAAACCGAAGACTTGCTGAGGTAACCACCCATATAAATATAAAGGCGACATTCATACCATTAACACAAACACACGCATCATACATTAACCACACACACACGCACAAACACATCAAACGCACACACACACACTAAACACACATACACATTTAACACACAACTCTTTCAACAAGTTACGCACTACACTTCTCTAAATTTTTACCTATCTGTATTACTTTTATTTACTTTTATTTGTCTGCATGTCTTATCATTGTTACTAGGATAATATACCTAAGTACTTAATGTATCACGTCGCGCGCTTTGTACACTTGTAAAACCGGGATCGAACCTGTTTCTCCTAAACACAGGTTACTCAGTAGCCTATATAGGAGTACAGAGCTTAACCCGCTTACTAGATTTTTGTATTACACTTCTGTGCTGTTGTATCCATTTACTCTAGTCCTTGTAAACAATGTAATAAATTTATTATTATTATTATTTATTACTCATACAAACTCAAGACAAATAAAACGTGGGATAACTTTAATACCCCATAAAATAGGGAACGTTTCAGCTTAATTTACGGTTTGATTAGCTAAAGAGCTGTCCAAAATTAACCACAGGTAAACGAGAAATATTTCTCGGAACAACAAAATAGGGAAATAAGATTTAAAAAAAAGATATTATATTGTCACTCATAAAAAGCTGAATCGCACCGTGTGCCTCCCGCGGCTAGCTGGGACAAAAAGTGAAATAATAAAAGTAAGATGGCGGCCACCCACGGCCGCGGTTCGACACGGGTACTTAACCGATTTTTAACAAATAAAATCTAAGGCATTACGAATCGCCGGTCGGAGGCAACGTTCATGTTATTTGACTTTGTTAGTGACAATTCGTTTTATCAACTGTCACCGTCACGCACGTACCCTCTCTGCCATTAGATTGATTTGTTTATCTATTGCGTCGTGACTCATAAATTTGAGAAATTAAAAGTCGAGAACAGTAGCGTGTGGCCATAAACTAAGTTGTCAGTTTTACCTGCGCTGGCACTGATAAGCGTCATTCATCCACACCAAGGAGTTTTTAACCGGCTCGGAGATAAGGTAGCCAAACACGCGGCGACATCCGGGAGACGAGCAAACTTTGCTCGACGGATAGGTGAATTTTATTATCGCCTTGTGTTTTTGTCGTGAGCTTGACATGTGTTGCCACTGGCAGGCGCATCTGTGTGTCTAGGGCATAGCTTATGTTCGACGACCCACTTGCTTGGAGTGTCGTTAACTTAGCGGTTTAGATTTCATGTGGATTGGAATGTAATAAATTACGTTTAATATCGTACGCTTATAGTCCCTGAACGGGAAGGCTGAGGTGTTTGCGAGTATCAGAAGTCTGTAGATTCACATTTCGCCGGACACTATAGACTTGTCAATAAGTATGGTAATAGGTGATTAGTCAATCTCTTTTTCACAAAGCAAACTGTAATGCTAGGTTTTTAACCAGCCTTCGTGTTATTGTTCCTACAATGTTGCCCATTATATTCGTATTTTGTTCAAGCACAAATAATGTTGCTCTATAGATCCAAATTGAACATTTGCCACTCACTCCACAACTCAACTGTTGAGACGTTACTACATAATTAGTAATCCACGAATGGCTAAGTATCTCATAATATTTTTTCCACACAAAACCTTGCGGTTGGCTCACTGTGCAGTCACAGTCATTGACTTTGAAATAATTGAAACGGAGTAATTTCTTTGAGTTACAATTATAATTGAACTTTTGTTGATGGTGCGCCAGACCGCAGAATGCATGAATGCAAGGAGGCTTTTGAAAACTCATTTTGCTCGCTACTAATAAAATTATCTGTGTGTAACGTTAACATAAGTTGGTACTCAACGCTTGTGATTAAAACCTTATTATTGTGACCTTAATTATACACAGTTATTACGTAATAACGTAAAATGGTAAGATTTCTTAGTAATTTCGGGTGCAATTTAAAGATTAACCGATTAGATTCTTTGAACTTTAACAAACACTTAAAAAGTACACACATAATTTATTTTTAAAATCATTGTGAGTATTACAAAAAGAACAAAGAACATTTTATTCATGCACACACACAACATAAAAAACCCATAAGAATTAAGTGCACAAATGTGAATATATTTTAAACTAGCTGCGCCCGCGGTCGGGTTAAAATGTTGCCTATGTGTAATCCACGGTTTCAGCTATCTCCATACAAAATTTTATCAAAATTGGTCCAACCGTTTGAGTGTGAGGGAGTAACAAACATACACAAACTTTCGTCTTTATAATATTAGTGTGGTGCGATACAAGCAAAGACACGGTTTTAACATGTATTCCTTGCTCCTGATGTAAACACAGCCTTAGGTGGTTCTCTTTATCTCCAACTGGCGCTGGTGTGCACAGTGCGCTATTGAGGATAATTGGGACGGTAGCAGTCTGTCGTTCATGTCATGTCGCGAATTTTAAATGGCCTGTGAAGAAACGCAAGGAAGGTCAAGGGCGATGAAGCTATGACTTTTTTGTGTGTATTACATCCTTTTGTTAGACTTTTTCTCTACTAGCAACATTTAAAATGAATAATTACTTATTTAAAATCATAAAAACAATACAAAATGGAATTAAATTTGTGCTGTTTGTTAAAAACACAACCCAAAAACTTTCACGAACGACACGAAACCTATTTGAAATTGTAAACTACCAAAAAACACTGGCAGTGTGTAAGATTTGGAAAAAGTTCGTATTACAAAAAAAAACATTCGACATATTTGAAAAAGGAACACGTGGGCCGTACGTTTGTTAGTCTAGTGATGTGAACCCAGTGTATCGAAACAAAGTACAATCAACTAAACTCGACTAAAAACCAACAGAGGATCGACTGTTTTATTGACCCATTTGGTTGGAGAGGCGATTGGTTACGGCGACCCGTGGAGGTTGTTTGCCGACGTCACATCTGTGTTTGGTCTGTCACAGCCTTTTGAGGCTTTAAGCTTCCTCAAACATAGATGAACTGCAGTAGCGTTGGTAAATACAACCGAATAGTTTTGTGTTTTACGAGTCATTAGTAAGCGATATCGTGTTAACACGCTGTGGAATGGCGTTGTTTTGTCCCCTACCCTTAAAATTATATTTATAGAGAAGTGGCCTTTTATCTAGTCGATAAACTCATTTTTAGCTGTAATTAAAACGAAGTTTAGTGTCGTATAATCATTTCATAATACATTTTAATTGATGTAGCATGCGTGGAGACTCTGTTTACATACACAGATTTGTGTTTTTTTTAATCATAGTTTTGATGCCTTAGATAGTTTTTCAAATTTAGAATATTTAACGCTTGTCATCTTATTGTAGTTCTTAAATTCAAAACGCCAGGAATAACTTTTTAATCTGTGATTTTTTAACGACATCTGTTTTCTCAAACAAAATTCGAGTTGAAGCAAGGGATTACATTGGAGCACTCGTCTCCCCTTTCCAAACAAACTCGTCTCAGTGGCAGGAGTGAAACAAGTCAAACACATTTTTATCTGTTGGTGTCGTCTGTGTCAACGGAACGTCTGCGCAAACAGACGGGGGTGGCGCTTTCGGCTATAGATTTAATTGATATTGCAGCCACGAGCGAGCAGATGTTTGGCCTGTTTACTTGTATATCTTCTTTAACTTCACAGTGTATGTTGTACTTGAAAACGAGAAATTACTTCATCGTTTCTCTAAATTTCAAGTAGCTTAAATTCAAAGATAATCGAGTAATAATATCGCAAAGCAATCGCACTGCAATCATAGACATTAAAGTGAACAAACTCTTGCTTATAAACATCATTACGCTTGTTACCGGAAACCGAACAATCCCAACATAATAACGTCTAAAACACAAATCCGAACTCATTACACAGCTAATATTCGAAAACGTTCGAAATTTAAATTCGAGACAGTGTAAAATCATCAATCAAAAGCGAAATAAGCCAAGATCGCTTTAAAAATTCAGCCCGCGTCCTCAAGTGGCAATCAGAAACAAATCAAGACGCTATTAAAACGGCATTAACCGCTTTTTTAGATAGATATCGATTTGAAAAAGTCACCGATTAGATCTTCAAACAGTATCAAACAATAGGCGATAGGATCAGCGTATGACGGCTTTCGGATTGCGGCGCGTGGTTCCACTCTTGTGTGTACTATTGTATCGTGATTATGATAATTCGAGTTTAACCTACACTATTGGTCAATAATCAGAGTTATGTTAAGCTATTGTTTAGAATCTATTCGTTAAAATTCATCTAACATTGCTTGAGCGATTAAATTTAGATGCATCGAGTCGATAATAATTATCGATATTTTAAGTAAACAAGCTCGATATACTTACTAATCACATCACTACGCTCGACGGGGCCTCGTTGTATATTGTCCGTCCATTGTTGCTCAGTTGGCTTTATGAGATGTCCGATGGACGAGTCGTATTTATGTATGTATCGTGTTTCGAACTTGAGGCAGGTACACACCGAAATATTCAGCCCAAACTACACTGCCGAACCGTTAAACAAAACCAATAGAAACAAATAAAGAAATAGCATAAAGATTGCAAATATATTTCAAGATTACAATTTAACTAATGAATTATGTGACAGCGTGCGATGACATTATTTTAACGACTTTAGAGCAGTCTCTCTCAAATTCGTGACATCACTAATTAGAACAAAAAGTAATGACAACATGTGACATTAGTTAACGTTGTATTTTAGTATATTACTTAGATAATAATAAGACAGACACTCCCACGGCAGCTTCACAAAATAGAACATACTACACGAATATTAATGCCATGTGATTAACACGATATTTTTCTTTACAGATGGTGCAAGCGATACAAGTTCTACGGTTTCATCTATTAGAATTAGAAAAAGTAAGTATATCTATATCTATTCTCGTATTGGAATACATTTGGAATCGAAACACAGACCGGTTTTGAAAAAAAATAACACCTTTCGATTATCTTTAGGCACGATTTTAAATCGAGATATCGTATCGATCTTGGGGCACGCAACGACTGCACGCACTGTCCGTTCGATGTTTAAATTAATCAAATTCACGTTCGCTTCAAATAGTTTTAAAATGTGTGTTTAATTAAGAATTCACGCGAGGGACATGCGTGATGTGGAATACATTTTTAATGTCAGTTTAATTGATATCAACACGTTCATTTCCAACTCATTGTAAGTTGTAACATTATTTGATACGTCCTCTAACATTTGAAATCACATTGAAATCACATGTATTGAATCCTTGACATTTGAGACTCGTCGACAAGAACGGGCTAAGGGCATAGTTCATTCTGCCTGTTCGTTAATAACGAATTGTCTTTAATCTAAAAATAGCAAATATGTTTTAAAATTGCTTATTGTTATACTGTTGTTGAGTGTGAGTTCGGTTGCAGCCCTAATTCGGAGTGCGCACGGCTACATGTAGCGTAGAGCGCGAGGTGTCGGCGCGCGAGTGAATGGGATCGGCGTTCGCATTTCGAATGTTGTTTGTTTTTCCCTTATCTCCCATTTGGGCGCGTTCCGTTCGGACCGGTTCGCCTTCTTGCGTGTGTCGCATCGCCAATTCTCGCCATTATACTCTCGACGTAACGGTAACGCGTCGGGACGCGAGCTTTTTGCTATTCGCAATCAGATCGAACAATTTGCGCTCGGTCGCATTAATTAGGAGCATAAAATTCAAATCTCCGGTATGTTTTTACGACGAGCGGTGTCGCCCGGCGAGGAATTAATTTAGCTTGTCAATATTATGGTCACGTTTCAACGAAACTAGTTTGACTAACGTCTATATCAAGACGAACGATCTCGAGAAACGAGATACCTCGAGCGGTCGCTCTCACAGCGGATTCCATAAAATATCGGGCGCCGCCGCGTTGGTCTATCTCGCGGTGTGTTTGGGATACGGTGAACCAAATCGTACGCACTATTACGGCCGGTGTAACGAGATAACGTGTAATGCGATATCACTGTACGGAACTGGCTGGCCGGAGGGCGAGATAAAGGCCGTTTCGGATAAAAAAAAAAAAAAAAATAATGCCTTGATCGAAATTCAAAATAGCGACAGCGCGGAGATTGAAGAAAATCGTTCAATTCAGCGAGACGGATGATCGATTTTTAAATTCGTATCCGAGTTCTTTTTTCTTCTTTTTGAGAAACAACCGAGTTCTTTTTTGAAATTCGCACGTTCGAGCGCAATGTATCCAGCTAGGAAATTTAGAGGGTTTATTTACGTTTGGCATGGCAGAGGTGAAGAGTTCGCGACATCAGGGACCAGTTATCATGCTGACCCGATTGTCAGCCTGCATAGAAAGTAGGCTTCTGCACCGTAACGATGAAAGCCATGAACATAACTTAGACGGAAGACAGTTAAATGCAGGCAGACACGTTTACGTACCTGTGTCTCTGTGATCTAAAAAGCTTTTTTTTTCTTTTGCTCACATCCCATACATGTCGGTTCCTATCTCGTCGTCGGTTTTTGTCGAATAAAATAAAAAAAAAGATGCCGTTAGCTCGATCCGTTTCCGCTTCACTACACACCGTTCACAGGTGATGTGGTTTTTTTGAGCTTTTATAATAATTAAAAATAAAAAACGTCCAATGGCCCAACTCACTTACAATGAGATCTCGTTAAGTGCACAGTTTTTTATTCCCTTTTTACTATAATTGCTCGGTTTTTTAAAAGAACAAAGTTTTAATAAAGATCTTTTGAGTGCAGTTGAGAAATTTTGACAGAACATTCATCGTTGTAATGAGGTATAATGTTATTGTAATAGACAAAAAGTCACTTTGTCAATTCTTGAACGCGATCGCTTTAACGAACTCCCCGAAATTATATTTACATTGAAAATATCGTATAACGCATTTGATTTATGTTTTTAATATTTTAAATATGGCCGCGGGCGACATCGGTTCGATGTTGAGTCCTTTTAGGTCGATCGGCTCTGCGATTGGTCGTCGTTATGAGCGTTTTTTTAGTCGCGTTGTCTGACTGTGCCCTAATTACGTTATGTTATGTAGCTCGGTAATGTCAGCCTTTTATTAGACTCGTTCTTTTTTCAAATTTTCGAATATCGAAATAGGCCGTTTACGGACTCCGTTCAGTGTTCATTCGTCCGAATCCGGATTGAGAACGTGTAATTTTAAAATTGGAACATCTTTTTTCTTTTTATTTGTGATCATAGTTTTATTTGGAAATTCCATAGCTTCATAGAGTATCTTGTTGGCCCTTCCTATTAAAAATAATGATACTTATGTATAAACATTTTTGGAATGCTGATGAGCAAATAACCTGTTGAAATGAAACATTAAGCGGGTGAGGAAAAGCTGATCAGCATAAAATGATCAAATTTAATAAACTATATAAAAAAGAAGGGTCAGTCCGCTACCAAACCACAGACCAATAAGAAACTAAACTCATTTTTTAATATTTCGTTTGCGTATCATAAAATCTTATCTGTTACGTGCTTAACTGATTTACGACGGGTCAGATTTGTTGGTTTACGCTCGGAGTCGAACCCGGGACCCCGTTTTACTGCCGACCCGTTTTTACAGCTGTTATACGGTGACTGGATTACTATATGATACCGTGGCGACTTATTGTTTGTTTACTGTTAGGAATTCACACGTTTAATTGGTTTAATTAGTGGCGGTATAGTTCTCGGTTGGTGACATTCCGATTGAACGACATAAGACCCTACGTTTTGATTTAAGTATGATCGATAGATGAATGATTAAGTGTATGGGAAATTATAAATTTTGAAAAAAAAAAAACTGGCACCGGAAATATAAACATACAGCCTATCGTAAGTTTAGTAAATGACATGTCATTCATCATTTAGATACGCGATTTGGTAATGACGCCTGCCGTCAACTTCATGGCGCGATATAAACAAAAATAATAGAGTTTGTTATTAAATATTTTGTATTTATATCACATCATTAGCACTGATTTATTTTATCTTCCTGAGCGAGAAGATACATAGACAAGTAGGTAATAAAATAGAGGAAAACTCAGTCAAAGCTCAACCATAAAATAAAACGTCAAATAAAATAAATTCTATAATGTGACGTTTGGAGAGCGATGGCAACCGCACATTCAGCCTGTCAAATGCACAGATTAAATAAAAATAAAATCATAGACTATAAAAATAGTGTTCATGTCTGCTGACGCCCACGCGTCATTAGCTTGAGGAAGCATATATTATGTGCCTCTAAGTAAATAGTTCGATTTGACCGACTTTGCAAATGGTAGTTGTGTAATATTGGTTATAGTGCTGATCTGTTGATTGTTTTATTACTGTAATTGCACGTTTGGATAACGCTTGATGACCCGATTGGTGCAGTGGCTAAGCGATTGGGCTGCTGCGCTAAGGGTTGCGGGTTCGATTCCCGGACGGGACAAAAATTTGGGAGATCCGAAGATATTTGTCCCGAGTCTGGGTGTTTGTGTATGTGATATTACATGTTTGTGAAACGCACCCACGATACAGGAGAAATTAATAGTGTTGGGTGACGTTATAAAAAAAAAAGAAAAACACGATTATTTCGAGAATTCCCACGCGCTTATTAAACCGTTATAAAATTTTACTAGTAATAAGTCTTCTTCTTATCATATGGTTGATGAACAACCAGGTGTCAGAGTTTAAACCGCCTGTAGGCCTCTGACGTGTCTCAAGTGTGCCGGTCACCTCACGATGTTTTCCTTCATCGTTTTACTTATAATCACTGTGTTACTAATAATAAGTAAAATGAACGGATTTAGAAGTCGTTTTAATAGACATTTTTGTTACCATTAAAAATCGTTTATTGAATATTTCCCCACCCCTAACCCCACCCTCCTCCAACCGGGCCACCTGACAAGCCCAGTCGCTTGGCCCTGGCCCACTTCCCACTCCAGCCCACTCTTCTGGCAGTCGCCGGGACATTTCAACGTTTTATGTGACACCTGCCTAACAACCTGAGATGTTGGGACGCTAAATAATATTGAGCAAGAGGATTAAAGGTGAAATAGCGATGTTCATATCACAGACATCACAGAACTCTACTTATCTTTTAAGTATCTGTATCCCTCTCGTTCTAAATTCAAATAACATCTATTTAAAATTTGAACGCTCTAACTTACCAAATTCCATTCTCGAAATCCCTTCATTTTCTAAATGACAGCCGTTATGTATCACCTTTCATTCCAAATTTAAAAGTATCGGTGAGGCGCACCGTATCTTAATCCCTAGTTCCAAATTTAAAATTACTGGAAAGAGTTTGTGGCACGCTACGCATATTGAGCTTACGTTATGTCACACTTAATTTAAAATTTTAGTTAAACTATGGGTAACTTTGCGACTTTAACATAACAAAAATGGGTAATTGAAATAAAAACAAGGACACAGCCCACATTTAGTTAAAAAATTCTAACTTGGCTAAGATACTGATCAGAAATGTGAAAAATCGCGATAAAACTGATAAATACCAAATGTTATAACGTAATTTAAATATGTCCGCTCAGTTTGGGACGTGGAATGCAGTGCACCTCATTAGGGGTAGGGTTCAACGTGTTTGTGCTGACTATAATATATCTCCGTGAGTGTATAAAGGTACTCTTGGTGTCTATAGGTTGGTATTAAACCTTTACCTATCTGTGTATGGATAAAACTGAGCAAATATATAAATATCGTAAATAGTGAGTCATTTCAAACCTATTCTATTTTAAGTATAAAGGATTTTTTTCTCTCTCTATACTTATTTATAAAGGACTTTTATACATTGGTACATGTCAGTCATCATAACTTATATAAAATTTAACAAAGAAACCGTAACAAAACAAACTTAAATATACTATAAACAGCGTCTGAGTGAGATGTCGACAGTATGTATTCATTACACGTATTTTTAGTTTCTATGTATCCAGTGTCAAATATATATTATTGCAAAATTTTGTGAAAAACCATCATCCATTAAATTTTTATTTAGTTTCGTGATTTCCCACAGTTTCTGAGGTATAAATTACGTTATTACTGCTTAATTATTTTAGTAATGACTCGTTATTAAATTAAAACGCACAACTGTCGCAAATGGAAATCCGTGGTCTCTGCCTACCCCTCGTGGAAATAGGCGTGACTTTATGTATGTATGTATGTCGCAATATCCTAGAAAGTTATCTTTTAGGTATGTAAAAGTACAAGTATAAAAATTATTGCTTAAAGGCGGCAATTTTTATTACGCAATCCTTTAAAATTTGAAACTGGAATGTCGAATGTCTTTTAAAATTTGAAAGCTAACAGTCATAGACACAGTTTTTTATTTTATCCAAGCACAAGTATCAAGAAACAATTCCAGGGACCTTTATTTATAACTGTTTAACATTCACTGTCTAAATTAAAGTCGTCAACGTCGACTGCACTGGTAATAAAACACAGTCGTAAATATTAACATCAGCGCTACGATAGTAAAATTGAAATTATTTTAAACAAACTAACATCTAAATAGTAAGTTTTTAATATTCTTTGTTAAGGGGATTTACCACAACGTCACCTAAGTATGTCTTGATGACGTGATTGACTGAAAAACTATATCAAAGAAAAAAAAAATGTGGCCTGATCTTATCTGCTGTCAGTGGGCTAACGTGGTCATCTATGGTTGTCTCTTCTGAGTATAAGAAGAGGTATTAGCCATCTAGAAAAATATTTTCAAAGACGAATCTTTCGGATCGCACCTGTTTACCTATATAAATATATGGTATTATGATTTCTGTTACAAAAAGTAAAAAGGGCCATTTCTAATCACTCGTCAAGTAATTTACTAAAACCTGTCGATTAGGAAATTAGTATCTCGAAAAATAATTAACTGTCAACAGGGTGCACCATTTCCGCTTCCTCTAGAGCGTTCTATTTTCAAAATTCACTGACAGTTCTTACCCCGCTGTGAGGAAAAAAATGGAGATTATGAGTTATGTCACAGATAATAAATATTAGACTTTTTTATTATATCTTATTGGCGATTTTGTTAATAAGTATTTGTATAGTTAATAAAATTGTAGTCTTCTTAATAAAAATGATTTATTTCATCACAAAGAGCACAGATTCAAGCTATCATCACAAAATAACGGCCCCGCATTCACATTTATCATGGACGCGTTGACATTTTAATTACTCCAAAATTATCCAATGACGAATAATAAAATTATTATACCAGTACCTGACAGATATAATATGTATTTACATAATATAGCCGTTACGGCCACTATCCCTGTGGGTAGGGCAGAGGTTATAGTCGCACATCACTTAGCAGATGAATATTCTAATCTACTGTAGATCATACTTTTAATTATTCTAGAAATGCAATAGGTAGGTACTAATAATTGTTTCTGTAAAATGAAGTATTTTTAGATTATTATTAGATATTACTTGCCTCGTTGGTCTAGTGGTCGCTAAGCGCGACTGCTGAGCAAGAGGTCCTGGGTTCAAATCCCGGGTCGGGCAAAGTTATACAGAGTTTTCCATTTGGTAATTCTCAGTAGCAGCACGGAGTCTGGATTTGTGCCCGGTTGATGGCAATAGGCTCGCCCCCTATTACATTGGGACTTACAACATAACTGGCGAAATGTGGGTGTACTATATGTTCACCTCTGCCTACCCCTTCGGGGAATACAGGCGTGATGTTATGTTATGTATTAGATATTAATTCTTTCACTAAGTCTAGACAAGTTGTAGAACATACTTTTTTCATCCGAGATGAAATGCAACTATGAAACAATTACGGTAATACCATAGCTAAGGAATCTAAAGCAAGTCTTTGCAAAATAAAGATAAATAATATTTATTCAAAATAGACTTAAAAAAAGGACTTTTTAAACGTCAAATGACATCAAAACAAGCCCCTTAAACGCCCGTCCGTCACCTTTTCCTAGTGCTATAGCTGGGTAAAAGAAACGGCGGCGCAACGAACTACCCAGCAGCACAATCCGTCTGTCAACATTAAGAAAATGAGGGAAGTTAGCAAGCTTAAAACTAAGGCGCTTATAAGTCTTACATCTGCTGCTAAAGAACCTGATGGTAATATTTCATTCGAAGTTCAGAAATTTCAATTTTAAGGTCCACCTGTCGAACACAAAGCGTGTAAACTGTATCAAAAGTTTCGTTACCAATTTTATGACTCTATGTTAATATCTAAGTTAATTATAGCCATGAAAATTTATAAGGCCGACGCACAAAATTAATATGAACTCTACGGGGTGCTTTTTAGGGCAGACTGTTAAAAGTCGAGTTTTTTTCCCTTTTACGATTCATTTCTGTGTTTTTTTTCAAGCGTGTGACAGTTGGTCGATTCCAAATGTATTCCTTTTGTTTTGTTTTTAGCTTTGTATGCTGATATAAAAGGTTATGTTTAGGTGAGCAGAACAGAGTTATTTGAGTGTTGTACTAACAAATAAATTTATCAGGATAACGGTCGTTACTGTACATTAAATGATTGATATACAAGTAAATCTTAATATAGATCTCAACAGATTTGAAGGTAGTTATCGACGAAGTAGTTTATAAATAACAGTAATGCTGCTCAGTTGATTGAGGCTTTTTAAAATGAGCGCATTGACTTGAGATGTTTTGTTATCTTCAATGATAACAGCACAATTTCAGGAAATTTTCAGACATGGACCTCTTATTCACAGGCCCAAACTTGGTCTTCAGGTCATATACAATGTTCTCTAGGTTGTAGCATAGCCAAGCAGGTCAACAACCCCTACGAACCCGATGATTCAAGAGCACCTACTAACCACGACCCTCTCTACAGGTACACGAGCTGTGTGACAACTTCTGCCACCGCTACATCAGCTGCCTGAAGGGCAAGATGCCAATAGACCTGGTGATCGACGAGCGGGAGTCGGCCCGCCCGCCGGACACCAACGGCGAGCCGCGCTCCGCTCCGGACAGCAGCCACGATGGCGCCTCCACGCCCGATGTCGTGAGTACCCCCTACACCAAGTCCCATCTGATTCAGAGGCGTGATCCCCAGCTTGCACCCAACTCTACCACGAGCTATCTCGTGCACCCCTGCTCTTAGTTTGGCCATTGCAAAAACGAAGTATAAAAAGGGGGTGCTCGCAATATAGTTTTAAATTCCCGCCTCCCTTGTTGTAATGCTGCGTGCGTGGACAGCGTGGCCCGGCTGACAGAGTCAGTGCGCTCGACCGATGGTCGCAGCCGCGCCACGGTGTCCACGCGCGCCGCACCGCTCACGGTCGCTCCGACACCCTCGGCTAACGCTTGACGGTCAAGGAACCTCCGCTAGTTTAAGTTCCTTTAGAACAAATCTTCGTTTTTGCAATTGGCCAACTCCTTAACACTGTACGATTCAATTAAAGTAAACAAATACAAAGAAAGCAAACTGAAAGAAAATTTCCAAATTATTTTTCATATCGACGTTACAGTGAAGGGGTGAAAACGGGTGCGATTGAACACAATGACAATTGATAAACGCCGTTTTGTATATTTTAATGAGGTCGCGGATAACCGCGCATGCGTGTCTCGATATGTTTCTACTTTAGTGCTATGCTGTTTGGACATAAGCAAGTGTCCATGTTACTATTATTTTGCACTGGAATTTATGTATACGATTGAAAAAAACATACGTATAACGTTGATTGTAATATGTGTATACTAATAAATACTTTTAAGTAAATAATACATTCAAATGAGTTTGAGAGCCGTTGTTCTTGTCTTGAGGCAGTTTCATACAATGCCATACAAAATATTAGCATCGCGTTTCGGAGCTTAGATTTTAAACGTAATTAGATGTATTAAAAACCTATTGGAAAACGAAGTATACGTAAAAATACAACTTTAACTTGCCTAAGTGAGATAATAAGGATTAATTAAGAATTTTAAATTATTGTAATTGATTTAACGGTGGTAGTTGCTAGAGTGTTATTGTTTTTGGCTAGTAAATACAAACATGATACGTAAATAGTTAATATTTTACGTTTTTTTATGGGATAGCACGATTAACTACAATTTAGTTAGTGAAAAAAAGGAAAAAAAAATACGTACACAGTATACGCTAGATGTAAAGAATGTTCGTGTGACTTGCTCTGTGTCTTTCATCGATTGTGATGAAGTCCGCTTTATTACGAGTGCACAGATAAGAGCAGGTATCATAATCGAACAATATATGTATGTGCGTTATGAATAGATAACTAGATGCTTATACAGAATAAATTAAATTTAATCGTGGCGTTCATTGTGTTGCTGATATTAAAGTTAATGTGTACATTTATCCCCATTCTCCTCTCGATTTTAATATTAAAACTAAAAAAGTAATTAAGTTTCGCTGTATTTTTATACAATGCGTGAAAATTTTGCAGTTCTTTTTCAATATTTGGATGGTCAGGTTTTGTTTTTCGATGGGGTAAGTCTCTGTCGGTATTTGTTTAATATTTTAAGGAATATTTTGGGCGTTGAGACTGAATTGTTTTGTTTGTGTTATATAATTATTATTTTCCACAATTGTTAACATTGGAAGCCATACTTAACTAATGTAAGAGCGCGGCTCCGGCCGCGAGTGTTAACTTGGGGACGATTAATTCTATCTAAAACAATTATTAGTTATTTTTGTCTGTATATGAGTTTTTAACATAATTTTTTCTGTAGTTGTTTGTCTAAGTTAGGTTTTTAGAATATAATGCGATAGTGTTCCGTACTTTCCGGAAACTATATTTTTTCTTAAAAATCTAACTCTTAAATGTATTATATAATGCTAATTGGTGTACGTCCATCTTGTATGTCAATGTGATTATAATTTTATAGGTTTATTTTCTGAACGGATTAAACAATAAAATGTTCTGTTTGAAATTAATGGTAGTTTATTTTATAGTTACACCGACTAGACATAACCGAAACCTTTGAAATGTGGGAACTATTAAGATTTGAGATGACAATGGATTTTCGTATTCTCTAAATGTTAACTAACCAATTCATTGAAAACTTTAAAATTTAAACTATAGGAAGCCAGAATGATGTTTACCATAAACATAAGAAGGGTCAAGGGAGACCGTAGAAACCTCAGGAAAAATTTACATACCTTAACATAAAACCAAAACTTAATACAACAGCCTTCACGTTCTTAGAATTATATATCTCCCGTGCCAAGTAAGAAATCTAAAAACACCAAGAATATTACAAAAATATCAACCCTAAAATAAAATCTTGGCAGAAAATATTCTTCGCGAATTTTCCTAAACAATATCGCAGTTTTATCATGTACCGTATTCCTTTAAGCAGTTGGGATCCCCTAGGCGCGTGGGAAAAGCCGGAAAATTGTTTCTTTACGACACCCGTGCCTCTAATCTCGAATGGGGGAAGCTGCCATTAAAAAAATACCAAAGTATTGACAATCTGATGTTTTATTATTTATTTTCTGATGCCATTGACGGCAGGGGGTTAAGATTTGGGTATTTGAGATTTTGGGATTGATCAAAGGTGGAGTAATTTAACATGATTTAGATGAAAGGTAGGATAATTCAATGAGAAAATGATATGAACTCAACATTGACAGACGAATTAATAATGAAGATACTAAATTACATACTGTTGATGAACATTTTTGTGATGTTAGACTTTTAATTAAAGTAAACAGAGAAGAAACAGCTTATGATCTTCTCATCGTACGAATACAAATTGAACAATACATCCGAGTATATAAACAACGAGAAGTAAATACCAGGGATATCGAAAGCGAAGGAATAAGGAAAGACAATTCAGCTGAACCCAATCATAATTACGAGCAACAAAATTAGAACAAATTACTATTCATGACGGTTATCGAGAAATAACAATAATTCGACACAGCGCAATATGAGAGTCCGCAATGAATTATGTATGGACGGGCATCAGCAGAAATAATAAGAGAAGGGGACAAAGCCGGGATTTGTGGACTAGAGACGATTCGTCACGATTCCGTCACGCTCTCGTGTCGCTAGCTGGGCTTTCGGTACCAGATTAGGTTTCCGGTATGAATTATTGTGATGTAATGGACTTGTATTGCAATTTCCGACGACAGATCTTGAGGAAACAGGAATTTGTAGAACAAACGTGACTGTAAATTTTTGGTTTTGGTTGATTATGGAGTAGGAAATGTTATAGGGTCCCTATTTAATTCAACATCAAAGTTTAGAAAATTGTCAGTCAATTGTTTTAAAACATAACATAACCTCACGCCTGTATTCCCCGAAGGGGTAGGCAGAGGTGTACATATAGTACACCCACATTTCGCCAGTTATGTTGTAATTCCCAATGTAATAGGGGGCGAGCCTATTGCCATCAACCGGGCCCATATCCAGAATCCGTGCTGCTTCTGAGAATTACCTAATAGAAAACTCAGTAACACTTTGCCCGACCCGGGATTTGAACCCAGGACCTCTTACTCAGCAGTCGCGCTTAGCGACCACTAGACTAACGAGGCAGTCTCAATCGTTTTAATGTCTTAATTATCAATTAATTTTGATTCTAAGGCTAGAAGATTTGATATGATATTTGGTCTTTTAAAAAGGTCCCAGAAATTTGAGCTTATACTATTTACCTCGTCCGGGACATAAACTAACAGATATTCCGACAAATACCTATAAAATGGAATCTATTAATAATTAATAGCAGCGTCCAAGCATTTGTGATGCACGCCGCTTGCGCAAGCGCAACTCATTAGTGTGACTGCTTTACAACATTATATATCAGCATCACTTTGCATGGATTCCAGGATTCTTGTGTATAAAGTCTTTTTAATTAATTAATGGGGACAGTTCTAGTTATTTAAGAGGTTCGTTTTGTAGTTCAGTGAATGTGTTAGAATGAATTCACAAATTATTATTAGCGTGTTTTGTGTAAACAATAATAATTTAACTCGAATAGTCAGTCGTGGAAACAGAAATAATCTTGGAGCGACTTCATTGACATACTTTGAGGTTTCTTCAAAATAGACGATTTTGGCGTGTTTGACAATGATTATAACATAAAGATACTGGCAATGAGGCTGATAATATTTCAGTAACGAAATGAACCTGAAGTCGAGCCCAATCACCTGTGAACCGGGTTAACCAATTAACAGTAGCATGCATCCCACTGAAACTGACCTATAACTCGAATTTAAAGACTAAGCTGTCAATTTTGGCGCCAAAACAGCAAAAAGACGCCGCCTGCCGGTCGTAAACCGTCGCTTTCAAATCTGGAACGAGCTTTTATTGGCCAAGAGCTGACCAATCGCGTCGCGCGAGCAAATTTTACGGCCACCCATTGGTCGTCCGGCATTTTCTTATTTACGACTGTCCTAAGGATCGCTCGCAAAATTTCTATTAATAAATTAGTCGTAAACTGTTTGAAATTTATTATCATTGCGTTTCAGCGTAATTATTTCCTTTATAAGAATAACATTATTCCTTGTGTGCAAGGAAAGAGGTCGTTACGTCTTTTTTGAGTCCGTTACATTTTCGAGTTTGTTTGAATTCAATTTGGGTGATTAACTGTGTTTAATTTCTTGAAAACGTTTTGGAGCCAGATCTATTTTGGTGCATGAAGATGGCCATTAAATCACACAGTCTTTGAGGCCTGATGTTGGTCGAAGTCAACAAGTTCAGAAATAAATTTAATTGGCTCATATAGGACCGCGAAGTGGTAAATACATCACTCACACGACGATTACAGAGAATTTACAATCAAGCTTTCTGTAAGATACAGAAACTGAGGAGCTATAGACACATCATCGTGGTCATTCTCTAGGGTATGTAGGTAGGCAGAGCGCCATTGCACACAAGTCAGATCGCCAGACAAGTCATATGTAATGGAAGCGAGATTTACCATTTATCGGGCACACTTCCAGATTAGTCAACGGTATCTTAAAGTAGCCAAGGAAGTGCATAAGCCATGGAAACAGTCATATAAGTACTTGTTATATACTCCCAACACTTAAAACAACGCCTCTTTCGATTTAGGGCAACGTCACCAAAAAATGTCTTCAAAATCATTCTTATTTCTCAACGATTCGTTCCGAATGCTCAATTATATCAATGTAATCATAATATAGATTACAAAGGGGATCGTTTTAGGTATTTTTTAGCAATAGTAGGTGTGCCCGCTGTGCTTTGATGTGCCTCAGAACCTCTCGAACATTTGAACGCGACGGGGGACTTACGTCTTAATTTGTACGAGAAAAATGTATTATAGTACCTTCGAAACTGTTTTGTTTGTTGGTAGATTAAAGTTTTTGTACCTAATAGGATAAGAACCAGATTTTGAGGCACGAATTCTGATGGAGGTCGGAATGATTAATGGGATTTTAAAGGTCGTGCATCTGTCTGGAGACGTTGCGTTCAAGTGTTTGCAGTTGCAGACTTGCAGTTGTTGTGAAGAGGCTTTAAGAATGTAAGTTCAGCGTTGCATGGTCCCAGTAACTGTAGTAGACTATTAAAAGGTTAGGTAGATATTTGGACTTCATAATCTATGAAGAGACTTTGCAGGACCTAATTCAAAGATTCCTTAAAAAGACACCAAACTCAAATTCATAGGTTGGCGAGATTATTGCCTACTGGTATATTTGGACCTCATAAAATATTGATCGAGACTTTGCAGGACCTAGTTTAGCTTAGTTTAGAAGTTACTGACCTTAAAGAAAAAGAAGTACCTACCTTTATTTAACTGGTCTGAAAACTATAGAATTACAAACACAACATAAAATATAACAACATAAAATAGTTTTGGATCTAAAATCTAATAAGCAACACATATGACATTACTTGTATTGAAAAATCCAAATGGCTACAAACGAAACGTACTTACCGCTTAAAATAGCAGTATGATGACAAAATTAACAAGCACCTCAAATCTTATGCATTACATCACATACACAGATGTATGTAGGTACATACATTGTGCATGTCTCATCAATTCGCTCCAAAAGGTTGCAATGATGTCACGCCCTTCACTGCCCACGTTACCCTGGGCAAACGTCATGCTTTTACAATCACAATACACATATTTTATTGCATTCCGTAAAATATTGTCCAAATACAAAAATATAAATTACAGGCTGCCAATATTGAGACACTTAATTTTAAGCGTAGGCAGAGCAGTAATAAAGTTGTGGTTAAATGGTCGATGGATATTGGTCCTGCCCCCCTTACTATGACGCCTTAAAGCAGGACAGTTTAAGATGTGGAAGCGAGACACCGCTACGTGCAGTGTAATGCGGCGTCTCGATTCCACAACGTAAACTGTCCTGCTTTAAGAGTTCATGGTAAGGGCGCTGGTTCACATTGAGATAGGTTCGCAGTTTATATCATGTCCTTCGGTAGTTAATGTGAACTGACGCAGTAGGTTAAAGTTTGGCTTGTTTGATTCTTGATCAAAACAAATAATTATGTCATTTGTTTGAAGCTAGAGCAGAATTAATAGACAGTGGCACTTTTTTCTTTCAACTATAAAATACTAATACCTACTTTAAGCTGGACTTGTTGTACTGAAAAACTTTGAAAAGGGTTCGATTCCTGACGTTTTCAATTCTTTTTTTGTATTTATTAGCAATGCTTAATGTCTCTTTAAGATTTTACAAGGATTTGATACACCCTATCGGTTTATAGTATATACCACAAAACGATGAATAGAAAAAACATCTAATGAGTCTAAGAAAGTATTTATTTAATGATCCGTACCAAGTACTGTCTTCACGAAACTGTATTAACAGTTCTCGAGATCCCACACTCGCCATCGGATCTGACGTCACAAAACCGACACAACAGAAGAACGCAAGCCAACCGATAACTAAGTACAAGAAACATACCGGAAATTGTACCTAAACATCCCCGGACAAACTCCCCTGCCCTGGGCATCACGACGCGACGTCGGGGAGCTAGTAGGAGCCCCGCTGCGCTATTTGTTGCGCTTAGATTTCCGCCCCCAATCTTGAGCCGGAGGGGCCGAAAAATGTATTCTATATGTTATAGATTTATAAGTACCTACCTATATCAAGTGATATGTATGTATGGTTTGAAGGCAGTAATTGGTTGGTTTAATGATCTACTGGCCGCAAAGCGCGATTGTGAGATCCTTGGTTAAATTCCAAGGTCAGGCAGTGTTGTTTTTTTTAATTAAAAAAATGTATCTCTTAATTTTCTTTTTAGAAACGTAGCCATGCTATAATTTGTCTATTTCCAATCACAATTTCAAGTGAAATTAAACATCTTAAGCTATCCCAATAACCAATAAAACGATTAATAATAAACTTTCTTTTTTAATCAAAACTAAGGCTTGCGACTAGGCATATTCGCCGACAAACTCATAAAAGAAAATCTAGATATTTCAGATTAATCTGTCAGTTTTACTAACAGCTATATTTTTATCTAGCTAATAAATTGTACGCCAGATAAGATCTTATATGAAACTAGTAAGTAAATAATGAAGTCGTATTGCTGGCATAGTTACTTCACTGTATTATGTACACTTGTACATAAGGCGGGTATATAACCGAGATTTTTAGAGATGCAAGTCTTGTATGTATGACTGCCTCGTTGGTCTAGTGGTTGCTAAGCGCGACTGCTGAGCAAGAGGTCCTGGGTTCAAATCCCGGGTCGGGCAAAGTGTTACTGAGTTTTCCATTAGGTAATTCTCAGTAGCAGCACGGAGTCTGGATTTGTGCCTGGTTGATGGCAATAGGCTCGCCCCCTATTACATTGGGACTTACAACATAACTGGCGAAATGTGGGTGTACTATATGTTCACCTCTGCCTACCCCTTCGGGGAATACAGGCGTGATGTTATGTTATTATGTAAGTCTTGTACGTCAATTATTGTTTGTTAACGTGTTCTCCGAAGAGGTAGACAGAGGTGTAGAGTACACACGCATTTCGCCCGTTATATTATAGGTCCCAATGTAATAGGGGGCGAGCCTATAGCCGTCAACTGCGCACAAATCCAGACTCCGTACTGTTACTGAGAATTGACTAATGTAAAATCCCTGTAACACTTTACTCGACCCGGTATTTGAACCCAGGACCTCATGCTCAATATACCAACAAGGCAGTCTGCCCAACACTGGGAAGAACATGGGCTGTTGAAGATGAAGTCATAAACCAGCGCCCTGATTGGTTGAAATTTGTTTCTATCAGCTGTTATATGACACAGACACTTCTGCAAGCGTTATGTAGATATACCTATCAGCATATATATATATATACGTGCCTATGTATATCACTCGAGACATCCTACCATTACCTAACGACACACATCCCACTTCAAATGACTGCTAACAGTTGGTTCAGTTGGAATATGAAGATCGCATTATATTGGATCGAGTAGACTGGACTAGGTCTGTAGATCTTAACTTTAGGTAATATATTTCGGTATTTTTATATGATTACAACTTGTAATTGTGTGCATTTAAGTAAATTGGTGTTTTTTTATTATGTAAAAATAACATCACCCCTTTCTAGTGATTTCTCCTGTATCGTGGGTGCGTTTCACAAACATGAAATATCACATACACAAACACCCAGACCCGGGACAAACAACTGCGGATCGCACAAATTTAGTTACCGTGTGGGACCGAACCCACAACCCTTAGCGCAGCGGTCCAATCGCTTAGCTATTGCGCCAACTAGGTTGTCTATTATGCGTCTAAGAACTTCGAACATCCAAAGATTAGACAAGACGAAATTGCCTAAGGCCAAGTCCAGCTTACACGATTCTAGTAATTGATAAGCAAAACCAATCTCACATAAACAATTTAATAATAATAACGAAAACAAGACCGCGATTCATTTCTCATGAACTTTAGCTCCAAAACATTATTTACAACGTCAAAGATTAAAAAAATGACACAGTTGTGATATTAATTACTTATATTGAAGATGTGTGAGAATATTACCGGAATGTTGAAACCAATTTTAGACTCGATATAATTACCGTTATACGATTTCTTGTCTATTTCTCATAGACGTAGAAACGTATGGATAAAATTGTAATCTGTCTGTATGTAGGTAACATACAGACAGATTACAATTCACCATCTGACTTGTCTGTCTGTTTTTGGAAAGTGCTATTATTTGTTGTAAGATTAGTGTCTTTTGAAGTTGAGTAGTTGGTATGCCAGTTTTAAGAGACAAATTGGATAATGATTATGGACAAATGGAGACAGGTTTGAATATTAAGTTTCACGATAAGTTAAAAAGCAATAAATCTTTAGACTCAGTAAAAAGTACGTATGGGTATTTTTAACTATGAAGTTGATATGCAAATGTAGAGTTGTGTTAATATTAATTTTAAAACCACAAGTGAACCTAGGTCATTCGCTAGTATGCCACAAAAAACGCAGACCATAAAAGCCGACACAGTAACACCAGAAGTGGAAATAGCATTCGTGTAATCAAAAATTTCGAAATTTAAAAGTTCAATTATAGAACGCCGATCGGCTTCCGAACACATCCGAGCACATTGCCTAATTAGCGATTGGTCACGCGCTCGGCGGCCGCTCTTCGGGCCTGTTCGGCATTGAATCGGGCAATTTGAATTTGGAACGGTTGCATACAATGTGATATACTAAAAAACTGTTATAAACGTGGACAACTGGATTAGTTTTCATTAAAATGTATCGTTAGGCTTAATTGTGAATGATCGTTTCGTGATTAAATGGAGGCTGGATAGGTAGATGACCGATTACGGAGGTATTACAATCCCTTCTCCGGGCGCAGCACCTTCGCTTCGTTTCTTGCCGTCTTCCGCTAGTATCGGGGTTTTAATCAGTTTTTAACAAAGTACTTGAAGCATAACTTTACACACATAAGCCCTCTATGGAGCGTGGTCAGTCAAACCTCACCCACTATGATATCCGTCTGTGTAACTCGCCTCAAAGACTCCACAAAAAGGTATCATTACATCAAAGTCTCTATCAATGATAATGAGCAAAAAAAATAAACAAAGTCAATCAAGATGTCGAGAAAGGAATTCTAAATCAAACGCTGTCCTGCACTTAAATGGTCAACAACACTAAATAGAGTGATGTCGTCATATCAATTAAAATAATTATACCCCCTTAATAAGTGTCAATTCTTAACGAATGCGCGTACGTACGATTTTTATTCACACGTTTCTTAGTGCCGTATTGAATTTGTTAATAGTACAAACGAATATAAACCTTATGCAGTCCCCACAAGGTATGTAATCCAAATAAAAGTTAAAAAATTTACGACTATTTTTATTGACGGTTAGTCTCGACACTCATATGTAGCGATTTTAAACGAAGAACATCACACGACTTGGACATGTCAATCAAAATTGAACCCTATAAAATGGTGAATAGGGTGTCGTTTATATTTGGAATGTGAATAAGTTCGGGTACACACAGGCAGTTAATACGAAGCAAGTCGAAGACGAACGAAGTGGAAGCCATCAAATTTTAATTGTCCGTTAAAATAATAATCAATGAGGCGACTACCGCTAGGGCTCGCAAATAGAACTAATAATGCGAACGCTCCTAACAAGGATTTTGGATATTCTTAGGGGCTGGTTCCAAGCAACATTGTTAGACATTATTGTATTTCTGAGTACCTAAGACAGAATGTAGTAAAATGTAAAGAAGACAAGTACAATGCTTTAAGAACACAAAATACTTCCTTTGATCAAAACAAATAAGACGCGAAAGAAATCGCACAAGAAATAATCTCCAACTGTCCCATTAAACTAAACCATATTTAATATGAAGTACCAAACGCTATCAAAGTTAATTAACACTTAGTATCTGGTACAGATACCCCACTTCTTGCAGCCCACAGAGCTCCCCCTTTTCCACTTCTAATTGAGAATTGTTCGCAGTAGCAATAACATTTTATGATTGATGTGTTTAGCCGCGGCTCTTATGGCTTCAGCCAGCGAGACGACGCTGGCATAACGCGTGTATTCGGCATTTTAATTGCACTTAATACTATTGATGAGTAATTAAGTCGTAATAAACCGAGAAGCTTGTGGTTTAACAAAGAAAAATGACTCTATAGCTGTTGGAAATGTTTTAATATTCATTGTGCGTGAATTCCGGAGCGTTACGCAAGAAGTTATGACAACAGGTAACTTGGCAGCTCTCGGGACAACGCTTGCCAGCGCTGCATGTCAATTCCTTGCAAACGACACGCATTCTTGGTGAAAACGAGCAAACAGCTCACAAATCAGTAAGCCTTCTTTTTCTTTTGGCAACACTATCAAAAGAGGTCGATGGCGCACTTACTCACAAAAAAGTCGTATATCAAAAAAATACTTTCATCATAAAAACTAGTTTTGATGTGATTGATATGAGAATAGATAAAAAACAGCTAGTAAATTAGAAATGTATATTTGGTATCGGTTTTTTCCCACCTTTCGCCATGAAATTGGACGAAGCTGCGGGCTTATGATCTCCATTCTCACAGAACATAACATTTCTCGTATTGGAAGTGGGATTACCACGTCACAGACGTAGATCGTCATTTATACGCTTTTTCACGTGCAAACTGACGCAATGTAGTGGTAGGTATAGCTGTTCTAGCCAACGTTGATGTTTATTTCAGTTTGTTATAAGCTGCCAGTTTCGTCTCAAGAATGTCCCAGCACGTGCCGGTGCTATGATAATAATAAAATGTTGGCGCATTATTTATTTATAGTCCGTCTCGCGGCTGTCGCTCGTCCGTCTGTCTTGCTTGTACGCTTATGTTATTATATATAAAGTGTTGGCTGAGCGAACAGAGACTAGCGTTTCTTTGTCTTCACTTCGCTTCGAAATTGAAGACTGATTTTAAGTCCGTAGGTATAATAAACAAAGATTAAGTAAGTCGGCTCAGGAGGCGATGTTTTTTTGTGGCGACTCAGTCGTCGTTCTGGAAACCCACCTTAACTTCAAAGCGCAGTCTAATGCTGTCAAATGACGTCATATTCCTAGTAATTATCCGCGTGCCACTAGAGATTCTTAAAACCGCACAAATCTTGTACAGTGCTCTGTACCATAATATCATACCGGTATTGTTTTGCTCGGCAGAGATGGTCGCTATTTGCGGACGTCTTCCCCGTGCCCCCTCGCCCCCCGCCCGTCGGAGCCGTCCCCCTCGCTACGGTGCCGTCTGAACATGAGCTATATTTTATCCCTGGCTTGGGCCGCAACGTAAACTGTCAGAATCATTCCGATGAATCTGTAGGACGTTCAACTTTTAGTTTTGAAATTTTAAGAGGTTGGATTCCGATTGGAGTTGTTGTTCTTTTGTTTATTTATTTATGTTGAGTGCAAATGCACTTGATAATTACTGAAACATTCGATTCCTTTGGTGGAAATGCTTTTTCTATTTGATAGAATTTGATTATGTTTTGTTTTCCTAAACATAGTCCCATGCTAAGTAGACGGCATGCTCAGTTAGAGATGTCACTTACATAATGTAGCTGCAGTCTACATAGTCTCCTGTCTAGAGACTGCATACTTAGTGTGATTATATTTACGTCGCTGTACAACATGTATCCAATTCATCATAATCCGCCCCTTGGCATCTGCCAAAACTTACGAGGTACAAAGTCCACGTCACAATTAGAGAAACTATATTTTACAGCTTGAAAAATAATAAAACGATCATTCTTTGGTACTTAGAGAGACAAAGTGTACGCATCGCATTAATAGATCACGAGCAACCATCTGTAACCTTTGAACAATAGAAGAAACAATACGTTAATTCAATCAAACAAATGGTCTCAAAGACACGGGGGAATGCGCCGTGAAAATGTCATTAACAACACTAATAATTAGATATATATCATCGGAATCAGTGCGACGATGCATTGATAAAACGCCTGTATATATCTCAAACGTGTTTGAAATATGGCTGCCACGTCGCACCCGACAGCCAGTTGGCGCGTTCCAAAACTCCCGCTAATATGCGCATGATTGATTTTCGAAATAGCTGGTAAGGAACCGTCCTGTCGCGGCGACGGGCCGAATGCAAATGACTGGTTATAATTAAGTACGAAAAAAGAACACGGAGAATGCATAAAATCAGTTTTGAAATTAGAACGCCCAAGCCAAATTTAAATTTCCTCCGCCGAATGTGAAGGTACATTGAGAATTTCATTAGCGCGTTTCAGATTCTTTATTCCACCTCGTTATCTAAGTATGAAGTGTCTTGTTAAAGGCGTAAGTGGCGTCCGCTGTACAAACACTATAAATTATTACTCAAATCACATCTGATGCGCATTTCCCTGTCGCCCACAAAAAGCTCATGTATCTCTCTCGATCTTCACGGAACGACAAATGTGTAACAAATAAATTATGAAATCAACGGCCGCGGTTTTTATATCTCACGTGTTATGATCTATCCCTTTTGCACTTGTTGATATATAGTGTCTTTTGTCCCTCTCGCTCACAGGTTGTCACCGCCCGCACCGCAGTATATCATCGACCGTCGTCTAATGATGACGTGTCTATTTATCTGTTGGGATTTAGAACATTTCACGCAAATTGCTATTTGAAGTATGACAGGCAACGCACTTTTTATTGTTGTGTTTAATTATTAATTATCGTCAACAGTATATCACGGAGGAAGAAAATAACAAAATTAAATCGTCATAATTCTTTTGAATGTCGTCCGGCGTCGAGTGCGGTCGATAAAAATATGAAATATCAGTAAAGGAAGTAATATGTTTGGATTATTACAAAAACTTCAGTTAAGACTATCAATCTGTACGTTACACAAGATATGAGAAGGAATATCTCAGATATGTGCGCATATATTTCAGTGAAGATTCGGCCCGTCAGCTGTAAATGAGAGTGTTGCTAATTAAATATCACGGTGGTCTCAAGACGAGCTCTTTAAATATTGTTTCCTTTCTGACCTGGCAACGATAAGCTTCCGACTACTTTGTTATTTAAGAGATTGTAAAGGCGCACTGCTTCGGTGTTTATAGACTCTCATTGAAATTCCGTCGATTCACTTAGATGCTTTACAAGCAACCTATGCGATAGACACCTGTTGAAACAGTTTCTTGCTAGAGAGAGCTCGTTACTTATTTTAGACTCTTTATCCACTTACTCCCTGGTCTATCTACTAAGGAATTTTCTGTACACTTATTTCAAGAATTCCAAAATTTCCGTCAATATGCTCCATTAAGTCCCCAAATTTGAAAATCCTCAAATGATGCAAATCTGTGGCCTGACGCCAAAACATTTCCAAAAAACGTCCATGAACAGCCATCTCCCAATTAATTAGCATGGCGGCTATAATTAGCCGGCGCACGCGCACTCGGTAGGTGTAGCTGTGACGTGTGACAGATGGGGACACAGCGCTGGCGCACTCACAGCGCTTCTTTGAACCGGGATACTTGAGGAAACTTGCGAGCTAATTAGAAACGAAATTTATATCACAAGGATCTATCATGGGGATTCTACTGCAGTCGCTTGTTAGTGGGTTTTTTGATGTTGGAACAGTGACGGAAGAATTATCAGCCACTTATTTTGGTATTAATTTAAGGTTACACAACTAAATGTGTATAAGCAGCCGTCTTAGATTCCCCTCGAAGCGTTCTTTGATAAAAATTTCAGTCCTAATCAATTTTGATTTTTGGATATTTTTTATATCATAGAATGGTTAAGGATATTTTATGATTGATATTATCTTTACTTGAAGGCATTTTTCAGTTCTACCACGACTCATCCATTATTTTTATTTGTCCAGCTATAATCGTCTATATTACTGTAATTGTATAACTAATTATAGAAGACAGTTAATTAAAAACTTATAGCAAAGTTAAGTCCAATCACAACCGTTAACTATGAACCATCAAATTCATTTAGCATACATTTCAATTATTTATCAACACGGTTAAGAATCAAGATGAAGCTATAAAAATAATGGCGAAACGAATTCTCGCCAAGCGATTGGTAAAAAATACGACAATTAACTGACACATGTGAGTGTAATAAAATGTGATCTCCTTTAGAAAAACTATTAAAAACTAAGAATCACTCCACGATGCGTTGTAGCGATATCTTTATTCACAAACTTGTAACATCACTCATGAACTAACAGCTCCCGAATTTAAGTCCTATAGCTAAAGGAATAGGGTCCACTTTAAATGATGTTACGGTACATCACTAGCACAGTGTATTCGTGTGTTTTAATTATATGCTTGTCTCGTACGCGAAGCTGCGATTTAAACCTGTTTAGCGTCCATTGTTCGTCTGTATGTCCCCAAATAAGTCCGTAACGCGATTAGTGGGAATGTTCAGTCCAACTTTTTCTATGACTGTAATTACTTTTTTGCGGGTAGGCGGACACCCATTTCGTTTGCCTATTATTTCCTTGGAATCCGTCAGTTAATTTATAGACATAAATCAGCTTATTGGTAAAAACAATTGTTTTGATTGTGCCTTTACGTAATGGCTTTAGGCAGAAATGCTGAATTTAATTAAAATTCGGTAGACGAAACCAATTATAGGAACACACGAAGCGAATGATACAAAAACACACAGTCTGCCTCGACCACAGACTTGTGAAAATATGCAAAAGAAGAAATACCAGTTTGACACTTTCATTAGTCAAATATTCAAGAAACGACATGAGAATGGATGCGAATGCGGTTCAAAGTAAAATTTATCCATTATGTATTTAGTATAGGCGAGGTGCGCGCACGCAGCGTGTTCTGATTAGGGATGTCACATAGTGAAAATATGACTAGAAAAGAAAAAGATACAATTGGAAGTATCATTTTGCCAATTTGTTACTTAAAGAAGTAATTTAAAGAAATGTCTTCATCCACATATTAACGATCAGAAATATTAAGAACAAAATGAAACTTCAAAACATAGAATTCCATTCTATATTTAAATACTAAACCTAGCTCACTAATCCATCTAGCTAAGCACCACTATGACCTAAAAATCCAGATCAAACTGCAAACTCGAGGTCTCAGCCCTGTTGTGCCCGAATGCTGCGCACGATTCGATCGAAATCTCGCGCGGAACAGACGCGGCGCGCATGCGAAACGTATCTGCTTAACTAAGCTGCACGTGGTAAATAAAGTTAATCCGTACGGAACCTCTTGTGTGAATTTTTTAGGGTACCTCCGTGGGAAATGCTGAGGTCCTTGTCAGGTTCGCTGGAATTGAAACTGAATTATCCTCTGTATGTGATTAATTAATAAGGATTTTGTTATTCAGAGTCTTCAGGCTTTTAAGCATAGCATCAATATCAATAAGGATAATCAATGCTGCGTCTCATTTATGTATTTACGTAAAATAATACGTATTTAGATTAACCGGATCTGTAACACATTGTCGACTGATTGGTCTAAAAATATCATCATCATCAGCTTTTAGGTGGCCCACTGCTGCATAAGAGCATGGGCATAAGAGTCCACCTTTGACTTCAAAAAATCAGTCTACCTAATGATGAACGTACCTTAGTCAGAATGTAAAAGCCTTGCTTGAGCTGGAAAAGTCTGTTTATACTTTTCTGTGTCAGCCCAAGCCCAAGCCCTACTTCATTCCTTTCATTTACGAGACACCATGCATCTATTGCGTTCTAATATGGACATTTCTCATGTGGTGAAATCAAAACTTGTTGAAGTTACTGTACATCATAATTTATGGAAAACAAAATAGGAGCAACAGTTTTGTTTTTGATTTAGGGGCTTAGCAAGTGGCATTTCATGGAATATAATGAAAAATAATATGGGAATGCAGTATGTCATAGATTTCATTGTCGGGACATTATGACATCCCCATAGATTTAACATTCTATTCGTCAAGTGTTTTGCGACATTACAAGAGCAGTATAGGAACACAAAAAAACTGCATTGTTAATGATTTGCTGGCTTATTAGCTATAAGGGTCTAATAGTGATAAACTAGTTGATAATTGGCTGGACTTTGCTAAGTTCAACCCGCTTATCCGTCACCTGTTTTCTCTTTTATTACATATCAGTCAATAATTCTAATTGAGACGTCGTCTTTTATTTTAGTGGTAAAATTTCTTCTCTAATCGCTATTTTATATCGATTCCAACGAATTCCTCAGAGTCCCTTGTTTTAATTTATCCATTTCATTTGTGAAAATTTTAATCATACAAAACATAATATCTTGCGGAATTATCTAAGCAGCACAGAGCTTAACTTACTTTTAAAGCTACTGGATATTTTTTTATCCTGGATAAAGAAATAATAGTGAAGTTTTATCAGCTTGTAGATCATAAATGGTAGTGAAATTTGTGTAAAATGACACGCTCTATCAGACAGATGTCGCCATGAAAAGCGCATTTGAATTATGAACTCCATTTTCAAATCAAATCATTACAGCGACAATTTTAAAATTAGAGTGCCATTTTTTACTGCCAGTAAGTTAAAACCCGTTGATGACGTCAGAATGAAGTAAATTGTTTATTTAATTCAACGTTAGTTAGCAAGACCACCAAAGCGCGTCACGCCTACTCAATACAAACTGATCGGAAGATATCTTTGCGCGTGATTTTTTTTTAATTTGCCTACTTATGCCGCTGTTCCGATGGAATGTGATAACTCGGTGTTGCCAATTCAAATATATTCAATGCTATTGTCATTGACGTCGACTGCTTTATTAGTACATAGATGGAAAGGAGGTTTCAGTTGTTGAATGTTAAATTGTAAATTATTCCGGATTTTTGCTTACATTGAGAGATGCCAATATTTCACATACCCTTATAAATATTGATTGGCTATAAATATGTTAAATCGATTATGTGATTGAACTTCGCATTTTAAATGTTAATGGTGAAGTTCAGTGACCTCATATCGTAAGTTAAAGAGCCAGCTGTTACAATTTATAAGTGCACCTTTTCCGAAGCTTATTACAAAATAAATTATATCGAACCCGACCAATAGCGTTAGCGGACCACGCAACCTACAGTTTTAAGGCGCCAAGCCTCAAGCGCGTAATTCAAAATGCAAATATTGTGCACTTATAATGTATTTTGTATTCAACCGGCAACGATGCAGCAGACCGGCCACGTCTCTCGTCAGTTTTACTGGAGAATCATGTAAAAATACGCCATTTTTATTCCGTTCGCGCACACCTGATTGGCGGTTCCCATGAGGTTAATTTTCACGGATTTCTTAAAAAACGATATTTGTCGTGTCGTGAGGTATGAGCGAGTAAATCGCTACAGTTTAGGTCGATAAACTATTAAAGTAGGTCCTTTTTAAGCCCTAAGTTAAGTTAAGTAATAAACATGGATTTCTTGACGGTCTACTTAGAAGCGTTGCAACTAATCTTGGTCTGATTTCTTTTAATAATAATAAACTAATGAGTAATTTACTAGTACAACATATCTTCACAGTTATGAACAAATCTTAAGAACCGAGCCCCGTAACCGATACGTCCAAACATTTGACGAGAACGCCGTCTATTTTTAATTTACCAACGATAATTGATCACAACACTAGCCCGGCGAAGCGCGAAACCAAACATCTTGCGTTAAAAAAATCTAACTACCTCGTTAGCGGCTGATACGTCATTTGACTACGCCAAGGAATAACAGGAAGCAGAAGTTCTACTAACCAGAGAGCAAGCTGTGAGTAGCAGTAGCAAATATTAACCGCCATTTGTGACAGCGAGTGGGATTTCTGGACCTGTTTTGTGACTACGACATGCGTATACCAGACAGTGGTTCTGTAGGAGCTTCTATAAAAAGGTGCTTCGCCCCCCTTCGCCCCCCAAACCCCTCGACGGCGATCGTCTAATTTTAACCCGAAGACGAGCCAGCACGTGTGCTGAGTACTCGGCAACTTGAATAAAGTTTCCTTTAAGAGTGTTTTTTTTGTAAGAAAAGATTTTGGTTTAATTTGAGACAGTTTTGAGATAATTGGGGACTTAATGAATGTTTGATGTGCATCTTATACTTTCTTGTCATCTTGTTTCTTTTATACTTGTGTCAAAACGGATTTTGTTTTGGGATTAAACTTGAGAATGTCAGGCATTTCGGCAATAACTACAGACTTAGGGGGTTTATTATCCACCTTATATATATGTGAGATCTACACAAAAAAATACAATGCAAGTAATCGTATTAACTTCGCAAAACCAACTACACTGTATGCCCATAACAGGCCACAGTGAACGACAACAAAATGTACCAGACCAAATCCTCGAACCAACAAATGCCGTTATCCAAAAAGATAAAATTTCACCAAAAAAGGTGCATTGATAAAAACAATCGATGAATCCATTCGGACACCGGTTCGAAGGCCAACACAGATACAAAATTAAAAAGTATAAGCGTTCGAGTCGAGTTTATTAAATTTCAAATATTTACCGGTTCATATTACAATTTTAAATTTTTCGGACTTGCTGCGACATAGTTTTGCTGGGTCATCTCTAAGCGGCAGATGGGGTATTGTGGTCTGTATATTTGAATGTTATGTCTGGCTGTTGCTCCATCTATTTAGGAATACAGTGACATTATGAATAAGTCTCACTTTGCTCCTCACTTGTTGCTATAAGGAAATAGGTATTGTTAATTCGCTGTTGGTGTTCTTCAGTTTAAATCAGAATCTTTAAATGTAAAATGACTAAGTAAAGAATACTGAACGTATCTTAGATAAATTCTTCTGCGCTTCATTCCAATATCTAAAGTAGCCGATAAAGTTTTTAATACAGTTATAAATTCCCCGCAATTGGCACTATGAGGAGTTACATTGATATCTGCAACGTTTTGTGGTATTAAACCGTCGATATTGATAACTTGGGAACTACTGTTGTCACTTAGCATACCCGGTCTGTCTTTCACTTTTATAAACCTATTCGAATTGTATAAGTAACGGCATGCACTCAAGTGGCATCTTATCAAGTTTTATTTCGTATTAACTAAGTTTCGTTCGTTGAGATTAAAAGACAGACAATGTAACACCACCTCACAATTTATTTGAAATTATAAGTTGTCCTTTAAAATACATAGGATATTTTGGACTCTAAAGTAACCTTGGGTTCAGAAAATAGAGACGTTTTTTATGGAATCAAACTAGGAACTACTAAATATTAAGATAGTTTGACGGTGACAATATCTTTAACGATCTCATGAAGCATTGCCGTAAATATATCACTAGGCGTCAACAAAGGACGTGACGTCACCCAGCTAAATGGACGGCCTAAAAACAGATTACGTTCTTCTGGTTGGTAAAAAAGGTTTTAGTGGAGAAAAAAGGTGTTTGAGTGCAGAGATGGCTTTGAAAATAGATCAACGATCAGTGGTTAATTTCTATTAACTTGGATTATAATTGGAGACTTGAAGATTTTTAAACGATATAAGTTCCTATAATTAAGGCTTCTAGGAATTTAATTTATAAAGTAAATAAATCCAATATCACTTATAGCTTCATACAAAGTTTTAAGTCTCAAAAAGCTATACCATTTAATCATCATTTTATTTATTTACGAAGTTTCTTGCCGGTTCTTCTCCATAGAAACGAGGTTTAGGTTTTGGAACCGAGCAATAAGATTTGAAGTTTCGTAAGTGCTATTTTGTAGCCTATATGAAATAAAAACATCATGACTATGACTATTAAAAAGTCATCCAATACCTTTGACGCCGACTGTACCTGACCAGCGCTACCACTTTTGGTTTCAGTGTGTCGCAATCAGACTTTCTATTCGGGATACCGCTTTAACTGATGCACAAGACTGTTATATTATTTCTAATGATAAGCCACATTATAATTAATAGCTCATTATCTAGGCCGAAGATCGGGCTCAGTGGCGTGCCATAGGAAGGCCTATGTCCAGCAGTGGACTGAGATAGGCTGATGATGATGATGAATCTAATCCAGCATTAATAAAACTAGCCTCTAATTTAAATGACTGCCTCGTTAGTCTAGGGTTGCTTTTGCTGACCATAAGAGCCTAGGTTTGAATCCTGGATCGGGCAAAATGTTTCTGGGTTCTTTTGTTTGGTAAAGTGTGTTATTGGGATTTTTCACTAAGTCATTCTCAGTAGCAGTAGTTTGGATTTGTGCCCGGTTGATGGCAATAGGCTCGCCCCCTATTACATTGGGACCTATAACATAACTGGCGAAATGTGGGTGTACAATACAGCTCTGTCTACACCTTCAGGAAACACATGCATTTTATATTTATTTTATACTAGCTTCCGCCCGCGACTTCGCCCGCGTGGATTTCAAATGTTTTATAGCATATAGCCTTCCTCGATAAATGGGCTATCTAGCACTGAAATAATTTTTCAAATCGGCCCAGTAGTTCCTGAGATTAGCGCGTTCAAGCAAACAAACATACTCTTCAGCTTTATAATATTAATAATATATGTAAGTATAGATAATAAATAATAAGTATAGATGAATTCCATTATAAAATGTCGTGTATCATACAAAGTTTATTGGAATCCATCTATGCATTTGCTTAATACATTAGAATTTGTAATTAGGAGTACATTGATATCCAGACAGGTCTATTAGTAGGCTTTGGGGAAAGCCTGCGGTGAATCATCGGAATCATTCCTTCGCTGTCTAGCTTCTGTCGGTCTCAAAAGATTGATTATGTAACTTGTAAGTTAGTTGTTTGCATATGTTTGCATCGAAAAGTTTTCGTATGAAGTACAGTTACCAAAAGAATGCCTTGAAAGTCCAAAAATTTTAGTGATAGAAATTATGGTCTTACACCAACAATAGAATACAGAACTGATCACTTGATCAGCTCCCTAGACAAGTGGCAAAACGCTTGATGAATAGAAATGGAATACAATGATGAATGTTTCGATTATGTTATCGATGACATAATATATGTCAAACCCATAAATTTTTCATTCTATTCGATTTCTGTTCGTCAAGCGTTTTGCCACTTGTCTAGGGGGGGGTGATCTGACTGAACAGACTAAGAATACTGAACAAAAATGACAGAACAAACACAGGATAAATACAAGACAAGAAATAAACAAGTAATCCGTAGTACTGTCAAACATGCAGTACCAAAAATGTGTGTAGAACACCCAGCGCTGGTATTATTACATTATTACTCCTAGTATTAACTGTTTCTTAGTAAATAAATAGGTTTAGATGTGTAAATTCTCAGTCAGAAATTGTAAGAATGCCGATTCATTTGCTTCCCCATAATGGACTTCTTAAGCATCTTGAACCAGAATTGAACAATTATCTAAACTCTAAAAACGATTTCTTAAAGATTGATAAAAATTAATTTAAGTTGAGTCTCATATTGAGAATTAAAAGCATGTGTATTTATACTTATTACTATCGACATATTATCGATAACAATATCATTAATGTGGGTAAAATTAACATACTGCTATATTTAATTTATTCGCAGAACAGAATTACATATTTTTTAAATACACATTCAAACCTCACCGTTATAATTTCATTTTATTCTTAATGGGTTTCAAATCACATATACGAAAATAATCTTTGGATTCATCTTGAAACACTCCTCTAGATTAAAAGAAACATCTTATTTCGAATTAACCTCAAAGCAAATGTTACTTTAAGAGGGGGATTTAAAGTTTAATTTAGTATGTTTGTAGTTTCTTATTGAGACGTTTTGGTTGTGCTAAAAGAGAGGAATCTGTATAAAGATAAGTTGAGATTTTGAAAATACGGCGAGAGAAATTCGAATGCCTGATAGTTTTTGCCGACGCCGCTTGAATAATATCGCGTGTTAATTATTTTTGGTGCTAATTAGCTGGTAGGGTACCGTACGGGATTAATAAAACCCGATGCACTTATCATTACAGTTTTATGTATTTTAACGCAACTTTTCTTTGAAGTCTCCTCATAAATGAATTCCAAAAATGTGCTTTGAAAAGTTCTCAGCATATTATAGGTAAATTCGCAAAAACGAAATAACAAAACACAAATTAATTTCGACGAAGGAAATATTAAGGTACTCCTAGGATCTTTAAAACTATAGGAATTTATGAACCCCTTAAGTTTCAGAGTCCTTGAGAAAGCCATCAGAAATTTAAATAAGTACAGTCTTAAGAATGTTACACTGTTTAAGGGATGGGAAATTCTCTCTCAAAACCCTTTAGACGCCCATGTTTAAGAATATACATCCCTTATTACCCATAAGATTAAAATAGGTCCCTTTTCTTAGTAGACGGTGCCTATTTCACACCCTTCAAGATGTATTTCCGTCTATAATTTTTCTACTGAACTCGGATCACCCTGGCTAACGTGCTTGCCACTTATTTTGGTTACTAAAAACATCAGTATGGAGTTAGGTGACATTTTATGGCTTGTTCCAAACATCAAATGGATGTAAAAAGTCCGATTTTAAACATCAAGACGCGGTTTCAACATTCTTAAGTTTAGGTGTCGTGAATAACTGAATTAAACAATTGTTTCGTTTTAAGATCAGGTTTTATTACTAGAAATGTTTGTCTTCTTAATGGGACGGTGTAAAGAAAAAGTCGTACAATCGACAGACTGAATGATGATGATATGGAAACATTGCTGCAGTTGATCGTTGCCGCAGTCAAATTATGGGCCAACATGAAATGTAACAGTAATTAAGATATATGTTTCATTAACTAGGTGACACACTAGATAAAATAAATCTAAGCTAAACACGACCGAAGTCAGGCGCAACCGCTTGTGTAATAAACAACAAAAGTTTCGTATCAAAATTTATAACATTTTATTAAGAGCGCGGTACTAGGCGGCCAGAACGGGCAAGGAGGTTTAATGAACGTATCGGTTACGGAGTCGAGTTACACTCGTTAGTGGGTGACGTCGTGGCTGCTACCCGTTCATTGTCTCCTGGTGCTCTTACGAAGATGTTTTGTTTGGTGGTTTGGATAACCAGAATAATATTAACTTCATGTTGTTTTTGAGGAACTTTAGCTGTAAATAGATACATAGAAGAAAGTCATGTAGGTATTCTATCTATGCAAGCAGATCAATAGCAATGATCATGTCGTGTCCACTTGTAAGATTACATAGCAGACATCGTTCAACCATCCTTGATTGACGTTACATTTAATTCCAACCGACAGCAATAGATCCCCGCATAATCTACCCACACTCCCAAACAAAAACAAATATAGTGTACACTCAAAACAGTCCCCTGCACGCGTCAACAAAGCGACGACTGAATAGAAGTTGCCTCTGACGCGGTGTTGACGAACCGTCAATTTGTCAGCCCACCAACACCCAGACAGTTTCGAGCTCTCCCAACCACCCGAAGAATGGGCACCGATGACGGCGCACGAGATATATTGGAGCCCCGACGTCCGACGATTAGGCCCCATGCCAACCCGAACACGCCCGATGATTCACGAACGGGTTGAACGAACGCACCCGAACGCGATTGTGTCAATTGTTTTTCTTAAACGGACGAACATTAATTTGAACATGCGGGTTTGAATTTCGAATGTCGCACATTCTATTTATGGTTAACCGTTTTGGAGATAATAGTCGATTTTCTAGTGAGGTTAATTAGTTAACCGACCAATAAGTGGGTTAGTTTTTGCGTGATTAATAGAATTTAAACCGGTATGTAACTAGTTGGCAACAGTCGTTTGTTGTAGCATCATTATATCATTGTATCATTGGTACAATGAGCGCTGAAACGGATGACATGATTTCAATAATGACGCGTGCATTTATGAATATTGTTTTCAAGGCACTTGCAACTTTGATCGTAATAAAGATGCTATTTCTAATAGCAAAGATAGCGATTCAAATTATAATATATCTCAATAGTATATGACAAGTACCGACAACAAAATCAATTCGTTGGCTCCAACGTTCGGATATCCAACACGCAACGCTAGCCAGCGTCAACAAGAAGTAGTAAGAACTAAGAACGAACTGTTCGCATCTCAAATTAGATATAAATTGCGAAATATTGTATCTGGCAACACTCGGGCCGCGTTGACATCGGGTGTGTCAATTATTTGGCAGAGTTGCGACGCATTCTGGGCCATGACGATCAAGACCACTCTTTTGTCACCAATATGATGATCAAGGCGTTTCTGACCCTACCACCCAGATTTTAGGGCCGAATATTCAGTGTACTGAATCCTTAATCTTCAATGAACACAGTTTGTTGCGTACCTCGTTTGAAATGGTTTGTTTTCTATCTTAATACGTGGATTATTTATGTTTGTATGTGTGATTAATTTATATGTCTTAAACACTCCCTTTCCTTGTTCTTTAACCGTCAAAAATACTTTTAAATAACTATACACATCCGGTCCAATACCATCAAAAAACAAAATAGATTTAACAATCATTAAGCTTAGAAAACGTTTCTATTAATATCGATTAAAATTCGAAACGAAATCGATACTAATAACGAGTTCATATGACCATTTATCATTTATTTATATAAGTACGTTAATGAGATCGATGTTCGCGGATCGGTCATTACAATCGATTTTGAATCGATTCAGCGTTTGAACGAGACAATGGCCTCTGGGTGTCTGTATGATTTACGCTCGCTCGTTACGACCGCCGTAATGAGCTGCGCCTGCACTGCTTCGTTTACATCTCTCCGATTATAAATAGTGATGACTAGATACGGATATCGTTTATGCGGATATTTTTTGTACTCACCATGAGAATCAATATTTATGGTATCTGTAACATGATCCCACTAATTACTCTCTCAATGCCCGATTTATACACGTACGTTTAAAAGTATACGATAGCTTTATTGTATATAGTAATAGTTGTTATAAATGTCACTTAATCTTAATTTAGGTAATATTATGCTTGAGTTAGGATTATTAACAATAAAATATTCTTATTCAAATTGTGTTTACTTGGTCGCACTCACATCCCTTCACTACTCATCAACAGAATATCCGACGGTAGATACTATTCGGATAAAGCCAGACACCTCTACAGTAACTCTCATTTTTAAATTAACATCAGAGAGACTTTATGTTCTTAAGTTTAGCTTGATAATGAATTGATAAGTTTCCATTTGGACATATTTTTTACAACATTTATCGTGTTTGTTACAGGTAAGTCCATTTTATATTTTATAGTGAACGAGAACGCGGATCGCAGAGGTAAAGTATTGCATGGTTTTATCTAAGCCAAACGTCATGTTGACAGGATTTTTGTCAACTGCTGAAAATACATCATGTGAAAGATTACTAATACTTTTATCCAGTAATATAGCATCATGAGAGGGTTACAGATGATCAGTTCCGTTGTAAATTAGATGATAAACAGCTGATAGGTACGTTTTGTTTTTCTATTGCTCGAACCACATGGGATAGAACTAACAAATTATTCTTTCCTTCCCACATACAAAATAAAATACGAAAACGTTTAAGAATGTGAAACATTCCCAAGCCTAAATCCGACATCCACGTAACATATTTATTACATCACAGGTATTTATTTCCCAATAAAACAAAGCAGTAGCCTCAATAACTGACAGTAGAGAAAAAAATAGTTTTTCGAAAGCGCAAATCAAATTATACAAAGATATAACAATGAATAACTCTAGAGTTGTGAAAACAGTTAAAGCTACGTCAAAACAACGGATTATTGTGAATTACGTGGATGTATATATCCTTGACGGTGGCTAACTCAATGAGGGCGTAACGACTAAATCACCAAATAGTGTCACTGATGGTTTCCTGTTTGTCTGTACTTGTTTATTGATAGACAAAATAGATTCAAAAGATTTTTTGTTTTGGTTTCCTAATTAGAAATTATTATGAAAGATTTTCGACACTAATTAGAGAATAACTTTGTTAAATTCGGAATTCCCAAACACCCTTTTAATAGTCTTGATATCCAAAACTCCACAATAGCGACAGAACTAAACATATTAAAATTAGATCATTACACGAAAAGGTATTCAGAAATTCTCAAAAGCCAAACAGACACTTATACACACTTCCTTTTACATTATATCGATAAAATAAGAAATACGAGAGAAGTCACGGGCATAACACTCCTCTACTGGAGTCCCACAGGGATCTATTTTCGGTCCCCTTCCTCGAATCTCCAAAATATTTTTTTCAACCATCTCTAAGTGTTATATTTATAGATCTATACGCTCGTAGTTTGATTTAGTTTTACTTTAGTATAAATATGTCGGAATTTTCAGTTGAAAAGTGGATGTTTTGTGAATTTGAATAATGTTACTGTAGATTATACAAATCGGCTTTTAATAGACATTAAGGTCGAGTTTTGTTTAACAAATTAATCATTAAAACAGGTAATAAAGTTATATTTAAAAACACAATTATGATATTTAAATAACATTACACATCGTCATGGTAATTTCGAATTAACAACGTCGTTTATCTAATAATAAATATTATATACTTAATGAACACTAAAAGTCAAACTAAATAAGCGTTACTACTCATTTATGATAGTTAAAATATTATAAAGAATGCGCACGCACAATTTTATTGTATACAGTAGATTAAAACTTCTACCATAAAAGATAACAATTAAACTTATATTAACATGTCTTAGTTAAATTTATATTAGTTATTTTTGCCGTTAAATTCTCATCGTAATTATCGCATTCATGCTAATAATTAACAAATTAATTAGTATATTTAAAGATCAACAAAATCAAGCAAGAGCACACCCAATCACATTACGAGAAAAAATATAGTTTTTCAATAACTGTAAATAATGCACATTGAGGTAATGAACAACATTATGTAATGAACCGTAAAAGCTTTTAATTCAACACTAAAAATCATAAATATGATTTACAACGCAACGTCCATTTGCAATAAAAACAATCCCATTACCACAGCACATTATTATAACGAAAATTCATTAAGGTACCAACCATTAATTTCATTCCGCATCCGATGCAATGCCATTACTCTCATTCCTTACCAAAACAAACAAATCCTACAATTATTCTAAGTCCACAAAATAATCTTTGCAATCCAGCCATTCTATTCTAACCACTACTGCTTTAGAAATATGATCTTCGCTGACCGCATTCGTATTGCTAACTGTGAATTCCTCTGCCGGTATACCACAATGAGTATTTTCAACGATTTCGTCAAAAACAGCGTCTATATCAATCACAATAAGGTTGATATCGTCTGTATTTTTATCTAGTAGAATCTGATCCCCAAGTTCTGTCCCAAAATTCTCAAGATATTGAAAGATTAGCAGTGGGTTGCGCTCTGGATGTCCCCATAAATAATACATCGGCTAGGGGACACCGTGATGGATCGTGTCTGTCTATCCACTTTCTATTAGTCGGGAATTCTTAAAGGGTGGTGTAGGGTGGCTGTTATTATTAACGGCGACCAATGTTAGCTTAGCAAGTGATACCGCGGCCTCATTAATTCCGGAGACGATTTCAGAGGGGCATTACAGTTGTCATGTAAACAGATTTGCTATAAATCTTTTGAGTGCTTTTGTTGGACGACAATTGTGCTTTCTCCTTACTGCTGACGAAGAAGGGTTATAGTGTTATGTATTTTTATATAATTTATGACGTCACCATTCACTACGGTACCGGATTTGACTACCTGTTTTTGATATAATGGAATAATATGAAAAAAAAAATACCCTTATTTGTAGTAATAATACTGACATGAGTTGGTTATTATAAAGAACTATAAAAAGATGTGTAGCAACTGATTGTATGATGTTACAAAATGTGATTTACAATGTATCATTTCAATGTTGAGTTTGAATTACCAATACAATTACAAATTAACGAACACCGGTCAAGAAAACAGCTATAAAACCTTGAGATTTCTTCGTAACTCCTTAAACTAAGTCTAAAAACATAATGATTCCTAATGAAAGCTACCTAATGAAATCTTCCAAAAATTCGCCACACGATTCACACGACACTTCAAATTAAATAAAATCAGTTCAGTTGTAAATCATTCGGCATTCCAAATATTTGCTGATCGCTACATTCCTGGTGCGTAACATGGGAATCTTTATCAGGCGATAAAGTATTTGGGTGACCGATAACGTAGGATAAAAACCTAGAGCACCTCAAGATAGGTACTTTATCTTAAGCTGTATTTCTCAAAGAGATAGGCAGAGGTGTATTGAAAACCCACATTTCACCAGTTATGTTATAGGTCCCAATGTTATGGGCGAGCCTATTGCCATTAACCGGGCACAAATCCAGACTTCGTGCTGCTATTGAGAATAACCTAATAGAAAAACCCAATAACACTTTCTTAGACCCGGTATTCGAACCCAGGGTCTCATACTAGACCACTAGACTAACGAGGCAAAAATAAACAATAGGAATTTACTAACACAAGTATCCTAGGTGATATGAGAAACCTACGTAAGAAGTTGCTATCTCATCTCTCCAATCATCACGTCAGCCTATTGCAGTCCACTGCTGGACGTAGGCCTCCCCCAGGGTACGTCACAAGACCCACTCTCCTTTCGCCATACAGTCACTACTAAGTGTCTAATAAAAGTGACAAATTGTTCAAAAGGAACTCTTCAAATTGAACTACAAAATACAGGAAAGTTTGAATTGCTACAAAACATCGTTCACCTGTTTATTTTGATTCGAACCATATTTTTATTATTCATCCGGTGTCCCTTCGATAAAAGTTGTGTCGGAGTTATCGACGGTTGGGATCACTTGTTATTTTTCAATAATAACAGTAGACATCTTTCGGAAGCGAGTGAAGTTGGTTAAGTTATCAATGATTTTAATTTTGCAGAGATTTACAATTTTATCAAAGAAATTATGAACGTGAATACTTAAAACCTACGGTCAGTTTTAGATGCGAACAGATTCTTACCAACATATTGGAATTTTGAATTACGTCGAAGACTCGAGAGACCACCAAACTGGATGGAAATAATTGTAGTGTAATTATCACCTAAAATTGTTACCCAACTTATCACATAAAACATCTTCAGCAATGTTATGAATAACTCATTTTTAAAAAAGAACTCAAAAGGTCTATTTCAATCTTACATTGAATACTGTTAGTGAAACAAGTTTTGTTTCTCTAACTGTGAGTTAGTTCGTCCCCTGGCGCCGTTCGCTTATCATAATGCATCCTGAAATATTTTCCGAGTTGACGCACAAGATTCGTAAAACTTCGATGTGTCTGTGGTGGAATTTACAAGATTTAGCGACAGTCTGAGTAATATGAATTTCTCAGTAACGGATTATAAGATGACTAAAGAAACACCAACATAACCGTAGCGTCTTTATATCAAAGATAAATAAACGTATTCTCGGTACTGTCAGCTGTTTATTATGTCCCTACCGCATTTTTAAACTGTCATCTTTAGCATTGATTTTCTGAATCAGCGGAATCAGAGTGGAAAATTTATATGACAATACTTCATAAAAGCTTGAGAAAATTAGAAATACAAGATTACTTTAGCTATAGCTTCAATTTATTTTCATTTGAGATATGGAATTTCGAATTAGCTCAGTTTACTAACTTATATTTTGGCTAAAAGCTTATAACAAAATTCTTGTAGTTACCTTAACACAATCTTGTATATTTACAAAACTTCGCCCCCTGCCTACAATTACACCGCACGGGAAAAACTTGAATCAATATCAACTTTTTATTATCGAAAGTATTTATATTATATCACATTGTCTCCTTTCACTTTTTACAAAACTTTTTCGGAGGTTTAATACACTTAGAGGGGACAACTTTGTCCGTGTTTGTTTCAATCATCCCTTCCCTCACATTCTGAAAGTTTTCAAGTTTTTTTCTCTTTTTATCATCGAAAAAGTAGAGTATGCTTTTAGAGGACAATTCTGAGTCTCGGGATTTCAAAATGGCATTGCAAATAATGTGATGCCTTCTGAGAATTTTATGCTAAAATGAAAAGTTTTTGTTCGTATGTTATTTAGGTCTTTGTGTGATGTTATTTGTGTATGGAAATGGGTATATAAATATATGTATCGTATTGCTTTTTCTTGGTCCTCTTCAATATAGTTACCTTCTATCTGAGATTCAATCAATCTGCAATCCTTCCTCTTTAGGCAAAGACTCGCAAAAAACTCCTGATTGGTTGCAATTTTATGCATTTAATGTGTATGTAACATATACTTAAATATCATAAAATATAAATAAAATATAGCTCACAAAGACGCCATAAGTATAAAATAATTTAATTTCACCAATTAAAGATTTCCATGGTTAGCAATGGACGTTACCAGTTCATAACCAAACTCCTCACGAAAATAGTTCTCAGTTAGTTCTTAACGACCTAATGAAGATAAAGTAATATAATCTTGTTCTAACCTATATTCTATCTCACAATTGCAATGCCTTAAGTCTTGAAGCTCATCGCAAATAAATGTTGTTTGTATATTTATCCGTTTATCAACGTGCAAACTAAAAATATATTACCGTTTGACGTCGCCGGTGTGAAATATGATGCCGGTTAATTTCTCGGAAGACGAGATTATTGTGAATGAGGCTGTATGTACAAAAGCTTATAATAATGTAAACGTTAAAAACATGGATATAAAAGATAATATACGAGCTGTAGATCATAATGTTGTAAAATAAATAGACTAGGGTACTATAATTGGTGAGGAGTAAGTACTTCGAGCTGTGGATCTCGGTGTTAAAACAATTAAGAGTCGATATGCAATAAATAATGTGGTTGTTAAGTTTTACCGTGAACTGGCTCATTTAATTTTTACTTATTTATATTTGACGACCTGATTGGCGCAGTGGCTAAGCGATTGGACTGCTGCGGTAAAGGCTGCATGTTTGATGGGACAAACATTTTTGGGATCCGCAGGTGTTTGTGTACATATGTGATATTTTATGTTTGTGAAACGTATCCACGATACAGGAGACATTGCATATGAGGGGCGACAATTAAACAAAAACTTGGCACACACTTGTAGGTACTTTGAAGATGCAGGTTGTACTGGTATTAGTTTGAGACAAAGGCAAGATAAGTCCAATGATATAGGGATCGAAGATTATTAAAAGTTTCAGGCTTCTGAAATTTTAAATAGAAAGCGTACGCGTTCAGTCTGTCTTTACATCTACCTCGAGGTAGATCGACCACTGTTTATAAAATACTAAACGTAAAATGACTTGCATTTGTCCACACCCTGCAATTTAATCTAGCGATCCACTACTCTTTTCTAAGCTGATTGGCTAATGCTTTTACCTCAATGACTAGTCGAAGTCCATAAAATGCAATCTACCTAACATTTACGACAAAACACAATGAAAACAAAGAATAATTATAACAATAATTTATTTATTTCAGTTAGACTTGTAGGTATGATCCCTGATCAAATTTTATTTTATTACTATAAAATAAAATTAGATGACTAGATGACTTTAAAAATCTTATTAAAATTATGTAATTAAGACGACTTTTAATATCCTAATAATATCGCCTTAAATAAATAAGTACCTACTTATGTACCACCTTTTGACAGTGTGCGAGGTGAATGCTAAAACAAAGAGAGAACAATGATTGCCTCACTTGCTCACTACATATCGGCCATCTCTGTCAATTAGTCCAGATTTCAATTCTTCTTCTCCTTATCGTATGGTTGATGAACAACCTGGTGTCGGAGTTTAAACCGCCCGTAGGCCTCTGACATGGCTTTACACACACCGTTGAATAATCTCTCAGGTGTGCTGGTTTCCTCAAGGTGTTTCCTTCACCGTTTTATGCAAGTGATATCTATTTATAGTACGAACATGAATTCGAAAAGACATTGGTGCATGGGTCTGAACTTGCGACCTTTGACTTGGCAGTCCAACGGTCATACCACTCGGCTCTCAGTGCTTATTTCAATACAATAATATCCTTTAATATAGTATAGTATAGTGACAAGTTTACTAAGAAGTAAGAAAACATAACATAATTAAGGTACATTGGAACTTGGCAAATTGAACCTACCATCTATAGGAATCCATCCTTTGGCCAACATTGGTCATCACGGCAACTGAGCAAAAACACCATGAAGATTTTTAAATCAATTTGAAGCTAACCATAAAATATTGAATTCAAAACCAAACATTATAAATATCATTGAGCCACAGCTATTCACACAATGGCTGCGAGTGGGGGAGGTTGGCCGAGGGTAAGACAAAGGTTCTCAAATCTATCGCGGTTTAGAGTTACATGCGAAACATACACAAACAGACGTATGATATTGAATACGTGCGTTGAGATGCAAGAAAATTGGATGTGGCATACGCAACAAGATCAACGATCTCCTGATTTTCGTCATTCATTTTCCTAGGATGGATGATCGCAGGGTGATAAAATGCCGTATTGTCTTAATCATTGTGACTTTGCACATTAATAAAAAATCTTCTTATCGTATGGTTCATGAACAACCTGGTGTCAGAGTTTAAACCGCCTGTAGGCCTCTGACATGGCTTTACACCCTAGTGAAAAATCTCTTAGGTGTGCTGGTTTCCTCACATGGGTGCATGGGTTTGAACATGGGCTATATGTATATATACTTACCACATAAATAGAAATTTCCTGCTTATGCATATACATATGTACATACATATGTTTTCTTCAAAGTTTATGTACCTATCGGTCAAAGTGTTACTGGGTTACCATTAGGTAAATCTCAGTAGCAGCACGGAGTCTGGATTTGTGCGTGAGACCTTTAACATAACTGGCGAAATGTGGGTGTACTTTATGTGCACCTCTGCCTACCCCTTTGGGAAATACTGACGTGTTGTTATGTTTAGAGCCCCAAAATATCGAAGCCAGATTTTTTCCCTCGCTCCTGCATATATCTTATTATATAACTTTGATTCTGTTCATATTGCACCGTCCATCAGTTTTCTCACATCGTGCATCAACTATAAAACATAGTTATGAATACCGACTTCCCCTCTCTTCGGGATTGAGCTTAGCCGAGAATTATTTGAAGGAATCCTTTTGCAAAATATGAATTTTGCGACGATCTTTTTAAATTCTATAAATAAGCAATCGTACAGACAACATATCATTGGTTTCTAGCAACAATATTAATCAGCAAGTAGCAGTGAGCGACTAAACTTTAATCCAAACAGATTTGTACGAATCAAAGGTAATTAATTTCAAAACCAAACTGTTCATTCTTTTACGATAGATCCCTGTGAGAATGTAAACGCTGCCTCCGGCTCTACATTAGCCAACTCTCCCAAACCACTAAACATTTATTGGAAGTGTAAATCAAACAAACATCTAGCCCCACATCAAACACGCTCCCTGACAGGCGACAGCAGTAATCTCGGCTCCATTGTCGAACCCGCTACCCTCCGGCGGCCAGCCAACTACTGCACAATCAACCCACAATACTCCACCACTCAGGCTTCCGTGTTTTCCTTTGTAATCATCCCCTAACGCTCACCCCTAATGATTTTTCTCTGTTATTTGTTTTTGTTCTGTAATTACTGTTTGGTTTTCCTGTAAATTGCCTGCGGTTGTAAATATGCAGTAATAAAGATGGCTTGGCTTAGCTAACTGTGTGGTTTTAGTTGAGATAAGAGGGTTTTACAATTAGGTGAATCTTATTTTTGCTGTGATGAAGATTTTAAATAACATTTATGTGAGACTTTAACAAATGTACAACTTGACAATTGGTTATTCACACAACTCGTAAAATAAATTCAGTATTCATGTGAATTTGTTCAAACAACAGGAAATATTCTGTTTGAATTAACAAAACACTAACTGTCACTAACTCAAATATATTATAATTATTATGAAACCAAATGCAACATTGCTTACAACAAACCTCACACCAGCGATAAAACTAATCAAACTTAATGAAAAAGCTAATAACCCGGCGCAAATCCCATTAAAACCAACCACAATCCTAAAAACATTGCAAGGAGAAATTTCAATATCAATTGTGAAGCGGTCCCAGCGTAGCACCCTGCAGAACTCCGACACGTGTAGCAAGGCTAAGCTGCACTAACAATTAAGCATTAAGCTCCGGTTAATTAAACCGAGTCGCTATTGTCGCCAGAACCCTTTGAGCGCACAATAAGAGTGCTCCGTGAAAAAAGCCTATTAAAATCCTCGCGGTTTCCATTGACAGACACTGTTGAATGCTTTAATATAGACATTCAGTTCAATGAGATCTTTAGTTCGTTTCCATTATTGAATGTTTTGATTTGGGTTAGTTTTGGTGAATTCAATACTTTTTGAATATGTTGCGTTGTATGAGTGGCTAGTGAGGTTAACAGCGTTTGAAGTATCGTGATAAATGTTGGCTTTATGTTTTACGTTTTATGTAGTTTTCTAACCTTATTAATTTAATAAATGAATCTTATATGACATTCGCTATCTCCGCCAGTCTGTAAATAGTAACGACGCATTCTAATTAAATCCAGCAAATCACGTATGTTAGTACATTAATCATAACTTATCAACGTCTGACTTCAACTAAAAAACAGCGGCATCAAAAGAGTCATGTACACAAATTAATTATTTAATACACTTCCGAAACAAATTAATGTTCAGACAAAACTATTAAAACTACAAATTTAAATAGAAACAATTGTAAAATCAATTAGCAAAGGCCGGAAGTGGCATAGGAAGAAGCATACGCCGATACTGACCAAAGAACGGGCCCTGAATTATGTATGCCCCCCCGTTCCGTTACATTGCATATCTAATGAGCTGTGCCTAGGAATATTTACTTTGAGTTTAATATTAATGCCCGTATGTCGTGGCCTGACTGCCGATACCACAGTCTGCGATGCGTCTGATCCCACTGATGAATTCACTCTATATATCTTTCGGTTTTTATTTATAATCTGGATTTTGTATAACATAACGAAATTGATTACTGTGATGTCTGAAGATGTTTCTTTGATTGACTGGTTGTGTAGACCCTGGGTGTATTTTTTTAAGTATATGTATATTTTTATTAGAGCTGTCTGCAGCAAGAGCAGTCAAAGACGAAAAGGTCCGTTCAAATCTCCAGTGTTATGTTAATCAACACTATACTACAATTACCAAATTTTTTTTCTTTATATTTATCTACCTGAATGCAATTTACTTTAGCATTATTTAAGAGCTTTAAATATCCTACTATATGGAAATAATTTCCCTACTATCATTTCTTTTTCTCATTTAAAATCTTGTACGGATTAGTCCAATGATATTTTTTTTCAATAAATATCAGATTACTAGCTACAAACTATGTAAATTTTCTCACAAATGTTCACTTTCCTTCTAAACTTATTAGGTATCATTAATATACAATATAAACTACAGCTTACCATAAACTAGAGCCAAGTAACCACGTTTTCTTTCACACATTTCCCACAAATCGTTTCGTAGGGGACGATCGGCGCGCGCGCCGTCTCCGGTTACAGCCTAAACAATAGTACATGACCCTCCTATTCCCATTATTACAACACAATCACTCTTGATTAGCTATTGACCTATTTCCAAATGTATATTTTCTATACAATTTTAGTTTATTTTCAAACGATCTAATTTTGTTTGGAAATAATGAGGTATGGAGCGATGTTTAATTGTATAACGAGCAGGGTTACACCGAAATTTGATGAAGACCAGTGCTATGTGACAGCTTCAAAATAATACGGTTTTAAGATACTGTTATTCAAAAGTATAGCTTTACTAACTTCCGCCTGCGACTTGGTCCGCGTGGATTTCGAATGTTTTATAGCCTTCATCGATAAATAGTCTATCCAACACAAAAATATTTTTGCAATTCGAACCAGTAGTTCCTGCGATTAGCGCGATCAAACCAACAAACTCTTTAGCTTTAAATATTAAAGTGTTGTTTTATTACTATCAATCAAGGCCTTTGCATTTCCTAAGACGAAATTTTACCTTAGACAGTTAAATGCTGCCATGTAAGACGGCGATAAAGTATGTATTAGTTATGTATATTTCCAAATCCCAAGCTAAGAGTTATCTAATAGGATAACTGAATATCACTGCATCATTGACTGAACTGGGAACTCTACGAACTAATAGATATGTGAGTTTTAAGACTAGCAGACGAACCTGGGAAACGATTTTACAAGATTAATTAACAGTGAAACTCGACAATTTTAATTATATACCTTGAAACATAATGGTCCAAGCTAAGTTAACTGAAACCCAACTAATACCTATGAAAAGTCTTACTTAAAACAATTTATTAAGCATTTCTAAACCAAACTCTTTCACTCAATTACTCACAAAAATAGATAAACAAACACTTAATGATATCGTGCTGCAATAAATCTATGTACCAGGGCGGCATAAGAGGCTAGGAGTAAGATCGCACAGAGATAGCGCGCCTAAAGGACACATTGATTGAACGAAGCGGACAACGGAGATAAGGACCGGCTACACTATTTGCATATTAAATGAGTCGATATTAATTTTACCGAGACTGGACTAGCTTTGTTAGGGAGAGGTAAGATGGGGACCTATTAAAAGTTAAGTGCATTGCAAGGAGTATGTAACTAACTGTACGTAGGTATATTGTTTTCGCGTATCTTCATGTTAAGACGCAGATGTGGGTGTAGGCTCTTGATATAGGAGAATTTAGCCTTTCATGCGTTGCTGAATGTATTGGTGCAGTTATTAACTGATTAGAAACAACCCGCTCCACACTAGGATTTTCTCCTGTGTCGTGGGTGCGTTTCACAAACATGAAACATCACATACACAAACACCCAGACTAGGGACAAACATCTGCGAATCACACAAAGTTTTGCCCCTTCGAAAATCGAACCCGCAACCCTTAGCGCAGCAGTCTAATCGCTTAGCCACTGCGCCAATCAGGTCGTCAAAACTTCGGTTCTCGCTTATGACAAATATTTGTGTTATCAGCAGATGTTTGACTTGAGGCTTTGTGTTTGAGCATGTGATATTTCATGTTTGAGAAGAAGGCTTGGGACAGGGCAACAGTTAGAAAAAACAAACAACTGATCAATTAAAAAGAAAATCGCAAAATTTTGGTCTTCCTTATAAATTTAGGAACTCTTGTCGGTAGAGAAAACGCCATCGTTCCCTACTTTCAGCATTCCAATGGTGACGCGTTTTGAAACTAGTCCAATTTAGGTTGGCACTAACAGGTTCCCTAAGGATTATTTTATCACGTATTTTCTGCAGGAACACAGCAAACTATATACAAAAGAATAGGTAGGTATATAAAGCTGTAGATAGACAAAAAAAAGAGAGAACTCTTAATTGAACCTTTTTTCCAAACAACGGTCAAGCAACATGCATTTTCACGCCCAAAGCACAACCTATCAATTAAAAGTGTATAGCTCTTATAATCTATAGTCGTTAACGAAGCTCCTTTTATTTTCTGCTCTCCTGGTACTTGCTACGTTTATTTTGCATAGAGAAAACGTAGCATTTAACAGGTTTAATTAAGAGAGCGGTATAAATGGTGGTTTTACGTCTAGCCTATGGTAGTTGCGCCTGAATCGTTTAGAACTAGCCAAAGATTTATATGATTATGGTTTGTACTAGCTCGGTTATGGTTCTATTCAATCAGGCGAATAATTCTTAATAATAATGTCCTCCTGACCGAATTTCGGTCACGGCAGCCTGTCTCAGCTGAGACTAGCCATCTGCGCAGGAGATATTATAATGCACAAGTATGCGCGCAGACACTGGTGCACTCCCTATTCCTTCACTCTCATAATCCGATGGGACGGTAGACCGACACGACCGGAGAGAGATCAGGCGCAGGACCAACGACTTAACGTGCCTTCCGAAGCACGGTGGGGTCTCGACATGTGAAAACGGTCACCCATCACAAGACTGACCGCGACGAGCCCGGCTTAATCTCGCAGATCGACTGATCTGCCGGGTAGCCGCATAGCTACGAGCCCCACAGAATTCTTAATACCCAAGCTGTAAACGACAGGTTTTTCTGAGGTTGTTTTTTAATTATCTTAATATTATCAGCCCTGTTTAGGTTTCACATATTTACACACAATTAGGTATGTTGAACATTATAAGTAGGTACAATCTTGACCAATTTAGAAATGATTAATATTAATATAACATCACGCCTGTATTCCCCGAAGGGGTAGGCAGAGGTGTACCTATAATTAACCCACATTTAACCAGTTATATTATAGATTCAATGTAATAGGGCGAACCTATTGCCATCAACCGGGCACAAATCCAGACACCGTGCTGCTACTGAGAATTACTTGGAAAAACCCAATAAAATTTTGCCCGACCCAGGATTGCACCCAAGACCGTATTAGTCACGTTTAGCGACCACTAGACCATTGAGGCAGTCCAGTAGCTGGAAACTACAATGAAAGCGCGATACCAAACTAAATCAGTGTCACTTATAAGTTGTATTCAAAACAAAAATATGATAATTACTACCAAGTTATGTCACGTACGAACTGAGGTGTCAAGTTCTCATGCGGTCAGTGACTTATGGCGTTATGGTCGAAGTGTATTCCTATTAAATGATTATGTTTATATTATTAACTCGTTGAGCGAACGGATTCACTCGACATTTTTATGATTGAACAAATAATGGTTGACACTTGCTGTGATCGCCGTGGGAAAGGTAAAAGAAGAGAAAATACAGAACCTCCTATTTTCGGAGTCGGTTATATAGATATTTCGCCATCAGCCGGAGGTCGTCCACTGTTGAACAAAGGCCTCACCCTTAAAGTCGAGGGTCCATAATCCCCACGCTTGGCAAGCGGCTTGGGGATCACAGTATTGGTAGTGTGGCGATAGAAGACGCTGCTGCCCATCTTCTGGAATTTTCCGTGGCCTCCTGCGACACCCACGAGACGGAATAGGGAGGTGCTATTTTGGCTCAGCACATCACAGGACAATAAGCCTGTGCCTAATATTAAAAAAACAGCAAATCTGAAAGACGTCACACGTTTTTCTTGTAGATATATTTCTTGAAACTCATTACTGACATACAAGCATGCGTTCAAACAATAGCGACTTCCAAATATCTATTCGTAAATATTCCAAAGAAACTTACGCATGGCGCCACGATAATTGTCATGGCGATCACGGATAAGCCAATGACATAGCTTAAATTAAATAGCTATAAAATTCGCCCTTGACGCACATCGTTTAATTATATAATTTACTATTAGGACTGTTTTTGGTAGACAATATTTTGTTTGAATACTAATCGCTTTTTTGAATACTAAATGACAGGCAACGTCGGATGCATTACCTATATTTGGCGTGTCCATTTTCTGTAGTTATAGTGGGTGGCATAAGACTCTGAATACATTTCTACAATTGACGTTTATTCCCTTCATCGTGCGTTAAAATAATTGCGACAGATATTTTCTGGAATAAATGATTTTTGAAGGAATGAAAACTTAAACGCCCTTATTCATGAAAAATGGCAATTTTAAACCATGGATATTTAATCCACAAACTCCCTATATCCATGGTCGGCACAAGGCCACAGCGACTAAGTATAGTAATGCTTGAAGTTACCCAAGCACGTGACTTCAAGTTACAAACTTAAACTTCAAAATGTCAATAAAAAAATCCAAGATGGCTGCCGAAACATCTGTGAAACATATTACGAACGTTTTTGTAGTCTTGGTTATCGCAAAAACTTTCACTTCCAGGAATCGAACTTGTAAGAACAGACTTCTCGAATTAGTGGGACGAAAAGATTTTTTGTTTTGCCAGGATCCTCAAGGGGATATGCAGGGATAGATGTCTGGCTTATGTGTAGTCTGTTAGAAGATCGCAATGATAGTGCTATATACTAACTTCAGTACTCTTAGGCTGGGTTGCACCAACTTACTTCAACATTAACAAACATGTTAAAGTAGCGGTTAGGCAAAAAATGAGTTGCACCATTTGACAATTTGTTAGATGACGTCATAACTTTAACAGTAACCGTAACTGCCCAAACTTCGCTGGTTAAAGCTATTGTTAAAGTTAACTAGCTGTCAGATGCGTCAATTGTATTATAATCTCCAAACCGAAAAAGCGTTTAATAGCTCTAACATATTATCATGTCCATGCTTCGAGAATTAATACTACTAGTATTGCCATATTTAAAAACTAGATGTGCCCGCGACTCCGTCCGCGTGGAAATTCGGAAACAGCAAAAGTATTTTTAAATTGTTTTTAATATATTAGCATTAGCTAAGATTGAGCGAATTCGATTAACCCCCGCACTCAGAGACATTTAATGATATTTAAACTATCACTAAGTAAAGGTTTTGTTCGTGAAATCTTTCCTTAGTGTCAGATTAAGTAAGCATTAACGTCTCTGAGTGCGGCGGTTAGTAGTTTTTACGCCATGCCGTACTATTTTATTACATGTAAAGCTGTTGCCCGCGACTTCGTCCGCGTGTATTTCGGATAAAACACCAGTAGTAAATTGAACTTTTAACAGAAAAAAATACCTACCAGGCAGGCTTTTTTAAGTAGGTTAAAAATCTTTAAACCACTTATTTAACTAAGAATACTTTCCGGTATTTAAAAAAAAACCGCAAAAATTGAACGGTAATTACGGAAGTTACAGAAAGTCTATTGAAAATAATATATAACTGAAGAAGAGAACATAAATAAATCCGTTTTGTGCGTTTCTGAGTTCCTGTACATTGAAACTACTGTAGAAAAAAAAATACCAAGGATAAAAGACAACTGTGACGACCTGATTGGCGCAGTGGCTAAGAGATTGGTTGTGGGTTCGATTCCCGCAAAAAAAGTGTGATCCGTAGATGTTTGTCCCGAGTCTGGGTGTTTGTGTAAGTGAAATTTCAAGTTTGTGAAACGCACCCACGATACAGGAGAAATTCCTAGTGTGGGGCGACGTTTTAGAAACCTATACAATACAACCCATTTCTATTATTTTGGATATTTTGTCTGTGTGTCGGTTTATTCGTAATTAAGTTAAAATAGGGACTCATTGCAGTTGACTCTTATAAAAAATATTGTTATAAAACATACGACAACGACACGCTTGTATTCCGCGAAGGCGTAGGCAGAGGTGCACATATTGTACCTACTCCCACAATTTCGCTAGGTTTGGTGTAGATCCCGATGTATCAGTATCTCAACAGACAAAATTTATAGAGAACTCGTGACCTAAGAGTAAGCGTCGTACGATTGTGTGTGCGTGTAAGAAGCAGCTAAGTATTCGTAAGATTAAAGGCTACTTTAAGACTGCGTGAGTCAATGGTAATGGTTGATGTTGATGGTCATGGTGAAGCATAAGGCTGTACAGTGTACACTCAACCGAAATCGTTATACACAGGATAGAAAATCTATCTTGCTGCTAGAATGTCCGCCTCAATGATGTTACAGCTGAAGGATGCTTTTGAGCTAGAAGTCGTCAAATTACTTTGACAGAAATAAGTTCCGGAGAACTGTATGTGTTACTTGCTGCGAGAATTACAATTGTCTATGAGGTAATGAGAAAAAATCTATATCTATACATATAATAAAATCGTAAATGACTCGTGTCTGTACATTCAATTTAAAAAAAGAAAAACCATTTATACCGCCGTACCCATACTGGCGCGGCGAGATTTGGAAGTTTTATTTCATCTATATCATAAATACCGATTTCTTTTTTTTTTTATAAAATAGATATTAAAGTGTACCCTTTGAATATTGGAGTTTGATAACGATATATCTATGTGAAATACAATATATTTATATATTTTATTAATACACTTGAAGAAGTGCCTAACGATTAAACAATGGCGCAGTCGCTAAGCGATTGGACTGCTGCGCTAAGGGTTGCGGGTTCGATTCCCGCACGGGACAAAAATTTGTGCGATCCGCAGATGTTTGTCCCGAGTCTGGGTGTTTGTGTTTGTGATATTTCATGTTTGTGAAATGCACCCACGATACAGGAGAAATTCCTAGTGTGGGGCGACGTTTTTTTAAAAAAAAAACACGTTATTGTGGCTAATTTATAAAAGATAGATATATACTATTGAGGACTTTTTTGTAGATCTTTTAGAGACCATCATTTTTGTAATACATACTTTTGGTGTATGATCGACGTATGCGAGGATAAGAGCTCGAAAGCGCATTTTCATCCGACTTGCTTCAAATTTATCGTTACTGCTCAGCTCCTATGTGTTTTAGCGTTATGTTATATAGCCTATAACCTGCCCAGGCGTATGGACTACAATCGTACCAAGTTTGGTTAAAATCCCTTCAGTAGTTTTTGACCCATGCGTGCACATACAGACAGACAGACAGACAGACCGACAAAAAATTTACTAATTGCATTTTTGGCATCAGTATCGATCACCAGTTATCCTCCAATAATAATTTTGAATATATATTCAATGTACAGAATTGACCTCTCTACAGTTTTATTATAAGTATATAGATGTTTTTCGCCACTGATTTGGGGTAAACAAGATCTCATTTCACTATCAATCCTGATAACTTTTACTATACTAAGGTATACGATGGTGCCACTTAATCCACAGTCAATGTTAAAGTCAGCATTACTGTTTTGTCAAATTTGACATAAATCATAACTCTAACCACTTATATGGTGCAACCCAGCATCAGACAATGATTTCTAAACAGTATTTGCACATAAGTCTTACTTTTTAATTTTTATCACTCTCCTCTTATGACTTTTGTTGTTATTTTAGCATGTTGCCCATGGTAAGCTTGAATCTAAATTGATAAAGGAAATTTGAAAAATGATGGACACGAGCGGGTCTTGAACCCGCGACCTTCGCCAGTAGATTAGAGCGCCGGTGGCTCAGTTGGTTAGAGCAGCGCCACGGTACGGTATTTTTCAAATTTTCCTTATCAATTTAGATAAATAGACTTATTAAGTGATTTAAGTAAACTTTACCATTGACCTGAATAAATACAGAAGACAAAACCAGAAACTAAGCTAGTAAATAAACAGACAAGCACATCAAACACACATTAGTTATCTCCAGCGAACGACTGCTTCCTCTACCCACCCCTTAATCATAGTAAATTGGCAAACGATCACAGTTCCCACGTCACCCGACACTTGGCACGTGACATGCGCCGGCGCAGGCCAATATTTGTGTCGCTGCAAGTGACGCTGAGTAGCGCGAAATATTATTATGTTTGCAGTTAATTGTGTTAGCAATATATGGATTTGATTAAGCTTGTTCATCGTTGTTACTTTCAAGGGATTTTGTGTCCTATGTAGGCGTGTTTCAGGTGAATATTGAATGCACATGTGCGATCTTAGACTTGGAAAGAAGAAAAGAGTCGCAAAATTAGGTTTTTTTTGTTCTGATCTTAAAATCTAATGTTTAACAGTAAAGTTATTTAGCACCCGTTTTGTTATTTAAGGTTGAGAGTAATAAAAAAGTAAGATTTTATTTATTATATTACTTTAAAAGAGACCTTGACCCCTGAGTTTGTTTCGGTATTTCTTCCCAGAGGTAGTCAGTTAGGACATTTGATAGACGCCATCTGACTAGTTTAAAAAAAATGACGTGTAAAACTGTTTTTTTAAACCTATTTGCAGGAATAAAATCATTTATAAAAGAAGCACACACTCCAAGCCTGATTCCTATAATGAAATACATATCCAAATCCATCAATTGATTTAGTTAAAACTTCTTCTTACGATTTTTTCCTTTGTTGTTTTGAAATCGTGAGTGCGTTATACAAACATCGCATGCACTTACAGTACTCAGTTGGGATAAATATATGTGGATCCCACCTCTAGATATTTGTCCCGAGGAATAGCCTTCACAATCTTCGCCTAACCACAGCATCCACTTCGGAATTAATTTAGTTATGGCAATAGGCTTGCTCCCATAACATTAGGACCTATATACGTAACTGGTAATTTATGGGTGTGCTTTATGAGCACCTCTGCCTACCCCTTCGGGGAATTCAGGCGAGATATAATGTTTTTTTTTTTAAACATTGCGCTGTACGAATTTCTCCTGTGCCGTGGGTGCGTTTCGCAAACATGACATGACATGAAATATTACACACACAAACTGCAGATCACACAAGTTTTTGTCCCGTGTGGGAATCTAACCCGCAACCCGTAGCGCAGCATTCCGATCGCTTAGCCACTGCGCCAATCAGGTCGTCATATGGATCATACCCGCCTTCACAATTTCACTTAGCCGCAGCACAATTCGAACTTCATTTAGTTAGCTAATGATTTCAGTTAACCGTTTCAAAAAACCTTGTAAATAGGTACCTATCTACCAGAGTCTCGTATTTAAGACGTGTCCTCTGATAGATACAGAGTGGTAAGGGCCCCACCCCTTAGAGGGGGAGAGGGGGAGGGTATTCGACTTTTCCATTACCATTAATCTGTGTAAATGAAACTTTACTATTGTGTCATCTTGACCCGCCATACGTCTTAATGTAGGTACCGCGTTTGTTTTGTTTCTGAAGAGGTGAAGATTTTTGGGATCCTGCTTCGGGTCTAAGAGATTTAGGTGGATAAATAGGTGACTTATTTATTGGTATTTGATTGCTATTGATTTATGTTGAGAAATACGTAATAGTGACAAAGTACGATAAGATTTTATTATTAACTTGTAAGAAGTTCTACGTTGGCTTACTTTTTAATTGCAGTGATAGCCGTGTATATTATGTGTGGTATGACCGTTGGACTGTCAAGTCAAAGGTCGCAAGTTCAAACCCAGGCACGCACCAATGTCTTTTCGAATACATGTGCGTACTTTAAATTAGTTATCAGTTGCTAAAAGCGGTGAGGGAAAACATCGTGAGGAAACCGGCGCAGCTGAGAGATTTTTAACGGTGTGTAAAGCCATGTCAGAGGCCTACAAGCGGTCTAAACTCAGACACCAGGTTGTTCATCAACCATACGATATGTAATATGTATGTATGTATATAAATGTACTAAGTTTTGTTGTACAGGAAAAGAAATCTGAACCTAGTGCCAATAATTTATTTAAACAAATCTCAACCACAATTAAACTTCATTCAAAAACAATAACTCGTATCGCATTACCCACTTTTAACCAACTTCTTTGACATACACCCCCACCTGGCTTGCGCGTGCGCCGCTCCGCTCAATTCCAAATTCAAACTGGAAGTTTTGTTCCAACCCTTCCATTGTTCTTTTTACGAATTGTTTTCGATTTAATTCATCGCCCGCGTGCGTTTGACGGGTTGATTCAGGGGTCCGTTTAGGGCTGGCCCTGTTGAAAATACTAGATCAATAGGTTATTTTTTTCGGTAGAAAATAAATTCCAAAATATACTCACTAGCTTTTAGAAGACAGACAGATTTCTTTTTTTGATGCTTAACAATCAAATAAATATTTTTTATTTATTTTCTGCATAATAAGTCTTCACCTCATTCAATAAGAATCTCTGTACCTTAGTAGCAATAATAAAAGAACAAACCTTTGAATAATATAGCCCGAATATAACATTTAATTTACACGATCACAGCATCACCCATCACGTTTCTTCCCCATCTCGCAAACAGACTTCAATCAGAATTATTTCCGCACGCACAACCCTGGTCCATTGTACCGTTTTGTTTTCTTAACCAAAGTTAACCCTGCCGCGGCGACGTACAAGCGTGTGTTTATTGATTTGTTTGTTTAAAAATAATTGGTGCTTCACCGATCGAGTTGTGCGCTTTCGAGTGTTATTTTGTTGAAAACTGTTGACCAACAAAGTTAATGGGGTGCGTAATTATAGTTTGATGTTTTAGGGGTCGCTGGATCAGGCTCTTAGCTTTGAGATGTTGAAATAATCGAACAAGTACCAGTCACAACAAAAAGAACATGAAAAAATAATCCATTAGTTTTTAATTATTTAATAAAAGATCACACTAAGGTGAAAGTTTGTGTCTGTGTTTGTATGTTTGTTACCTCTTCACTTTCAAACGGCTGGACCGATTTTTCTAAAATTTGGTATGGAGGTAGCTGACCCTGAATTAACACATAGGCTATAATCCCGAAAAAATGTAGCCGGTAACACCGCGGGGCACAGCTAGTTTCGTTAAAAATCGTAACTAAAATAAGGTTAATGAGGTATAGCTAATACCTGAATATACACATAAACAGAAATAAAATAAAAAATATAACATCATCATCACGCCTGTATTCCCCGAAGGGGTAGGCAGAGGTGAACATATAGTACACCCACATTTCGCCAGTTATGTTGTAAGTCCCAATGTAATAGGGGGCGAGCCTATTGCCATCAACCGGGCACAAATCCAGACTCCGTGCTGCTACTGGGAATTATCTAATGCAAAACTTAGTAACACTTTGCCCGACCCGGGATTTGAACCCAGGACCTCTTGCTCAGCAGTCGCGCTTAGCGAAAACTAGACCAAAGAGGCAGTCAAAAAAAAAATACAAAAAAATGTAAATCTAAACGAATAAAACCACCACACTGTCTACAACAAATCGAATACCTAATCGATTACTACCGTCACGATCATTATTTAGTCGAGTCGTTACAGAATTCGCTAACGAGTCGAAATTGCCCCCTCGCGGCCATATTGGATAAATAAAATTATAACAATGTAATGATGCAGCTATTCCATATGGTGTGAAACGGACGCGCCGATGTTTCCTGTTACAAAAACTAAGGTGTTGGAATCAATTAGTGAGCTTTTTATTACAGTTTGAAGCTGCAATTGGATTCTTCTGTTTGTAAATGGATAAGTTTTAGCTTTAATTACGATTTTATTGTAAGACTAGCTGCGGCTTGCGGTGTTACCGGCTAAATTTTTTCGGGATTATAGCCTATGTGTTAATTCAGGGTCAGCTACCTCCATACTACATTTTAGCAAAATCGGTCCAGCCGTTACTGCTGAGCAAGAGGTCCTGGGTTCAAATCCCGGGTTGGGCAAAGTGTTACTGAGTTTTCCATTAGGTAATTCTCAGTAGCAGCACGGAGTCTGGTTTTGCCCGGTTGATGGCAATAGGCTCATCCTATTACATTGGGGCCTATAACGTAACCGGTGAAATGTGGGTTTACCTACTATTATATTTTGTGCACCTCTGCCTACCCCTTCGGGGAATATGTTATGCGTGATGTGATATCATGCTCTCTTATTACGTGAATTAACAGTAACTTTTAAACCAACAACCACATTTCGCATTTATAATACCTATGAGTATTCCCAACAACGTTCAATATTAACAATATTCTATAATCAGATAATAATTACTAATCGTGTAAACCAACAGGCCCACAATAGAAATGGTAATAATACAATCTAATTATTACTAAGTAACATCATTCGATTATGAAGTTAATTCAGATGTCAAACGATTCAGAATAGTCGATTAGTCTAATCGGATAATGGCGGACTATTCGTAATTTGAAATTGGAACGAGTTTAATATCAAAAGCTGCCAAATGGTGTTCCATTATATTCGTAAAGTATTCGGGTGAAGGGTTATCGAATTTGAATTTGGAACAGATGTCTGAATAGTTTTCTTGACAGATCCTAAGGAAGTGTGTGGTTAATCTTTCAATGATGTAATCAAAGTTAACGGCTAATCTCTAGTTAAACAAATACGATGGTTAATTGTTTACGTTATATTCGTTCTTGTTTTGATCTGAACTGCGATTAATTACATCCTTCACTTATACAGGTTTAGATAAATAATTAAACATGCAACTTTTGGCGCCAACGTTTTGATAAGGTTTGCAAATTAAACGTTTATTTTGTTAACAATTCTGCCACAAAAGTTGTATTTAATTCTGCAAAATACACAGCTCAGCATATCTTATTTTAACATTTTTGTAAACTTCGCCCCACACTACGCCTCTTGTATCGTGGTTGCGTTTCACAAACATGAAATATCACATACACAAACACCCAGACTCGAGACAAACGTCTGCGGTTCGCAAACATTTTTGTCCAGTGCGGGAATCGAATCAGGAATCAAATCTGCCACCCTAAGCGCAGCAGTACAATCGCTTAGCCACTGCGCCAATTAGGTCATCGTTATTAAAATATCAACATGCAAATATTTTGAAATACTTTTTTCCGCTATAACCAACAATGACGAAATCTTTAAAATTCATAGTGAAGTAACAGCCATGAAGTATCGTATCTCATGTACGTTTTAGTCTTTGTTGATTAGGTCGCAATAATCTCGCTCTATGAAAATGAAAACCGTGTACCGTTTCAGACACATGTTCTCTTGTCTACTGTTCGGTGAGCTAATGATTATTGAAATCGCCAGTTGCCCGTTCTATTTTTGTGTTGGAATTCTAAACGTTCGTTTTAGAACGTGTGTTTAAATTCGCAGCTTTCGTTCTGTAATGTACTTACTGTTTGAGTTCCATCTTTAAATTGTGCTATTATTTCTTTTGTTAATGGCCAGTATTTATTGGAGATTGTCAATGTCAAAGATATGTCAGATATGAGCATAGATAATGAGAAGTGTCAAGTCTTATTTTTAGTGTTGCTTTCGCTTTTTGATCTTACAGTGTATAAAAGGAATTCCATTTGAGAATAATTAGTATACTAAAACGTATTAATACACCTTGAAATGTCAAAAGAGACTCGTAAAATAGATTTTTGGAAGCTTATCATTTTAAATTCAAATCTGGTACCAACTGGTCAATCCAAGATTTTATCCCTCAGCTGTTCTATGACCATAAACGATCCAATTAATTACCAAAGTTGCTCTAAAATCATTAAACATGACATAAACTCATCAAGTGAGTACAATACATCAGTGCATGTGGTTTCACACACTAACGATCGTTAGTTAGCAATCACTGCTGCCGCAATTAAACGTTGTTTTTTCGGTGATTACTCGTTGCGTAATGGGTGATTATCAATCATACCTATGGGTATACTATACTTACTAGTAATCGCCTATGTTCTAGGGGAGGTCAAAAACCACGTTTTTATTAAAAACTACGCCCCACACTAGGAATTTCTCCTGTATCATGGGTGCGTTTCACAAACATTAAATATCGGATTAAACATTAAATAGCGGATCTCATGAATTTTTGTCCCGTCTGGGAATTGAACCCGCAACCCTTAGCGTAGCAATCAAATCGCTTAACCACTACGCCAATCAGGTTGTTATGAAGCTTGGATCAATATTTTATGCAATATAATTGTTCTGATAAAAATTAAGATTGGTAAGCTTTTTGTCTGCTGGGAATAGAATGAACGTTTATTAGGTGTGCGACTAAGTGAAAATTCTAGCAAGCTCAGGCAACGTGCTTGATAAAATTTAAATAGTACTGCTTCTAAATGTTTAAAAAATAAACGAGCTACTGTCATTAGTTTGAGATCCAAAAAGGATTTCTGCAAAGTACATGAGCGTTTGACTCATTCTAAGGTAATTTTTTTCCTTACTTATTTCTGTCGTACCTGTCTTCAATGTTATCTCGGTACTTCCTTATTTCATAACCTGACCATTACGGACTGGCCATAAGGCAGGTGCCTCCTGCGCATGCGCGAGCTAATGGCCGAGTGGCGTGCGCGTCGCCTCATTAGCCGACCACTTCCGAAGTGTTACGACAATAGCCGAACGCTTTAATTTTAACGTGTTTAGGAAGTTCTGTTAATAATTGAGGGTAGGAAATGGTGGAAGGTGGTAATTTTGGTGCCTATTTGTGGAAATGGACTGGTGTAAATAGGTTGTGAAAGCGTTTGAAGATTCGTTCGAACTAAGTTAATGATAATTCTAAATTCAGGTCAAAAATGCACTTACTCAAATCCACCATGGATAGAGAATATGTGAGACAGAGCGAAACAGGTGACTCAGAACTCAGAACCATAGAAAATAAAAACAATGTTATGGGTTATACCTATATCCAAAACCAACAAGCATGGACAAAAAATATATAAGTCAACAGACCCAAAGAAGTGTGTCGGAACTTAGAACCGTAAAAAATAAAAATAATGCCATACAGACATGAATATCACTCGCACATACTAACGTTCAAACTCTGGTCAAATTTCTGAGTTGCACTGAAATATTTGTCAGGCCCATGCAGGTATTAAACCCACATAGCCACATTAGTTCTGGCAGCCACTACAACAATTGGGTAATCGAATATCCTCATACCATTATTGCTTTTACTAGAAACTCTTTATTTTGGGTTCTGGGCATTACACGTGCACCTGCCGTGTGGTATCCGGCCTAGAATTGACCACCTCCTTTCCTCCCGTGGGTGTCGTAAGAGGCGACTAAGGGAAAATCCAGAAGATGGGCAGCAGCGTCTTCTGTATCTTGACCACCAACACTGCGATCCCCAAGCCGCTTGCCAAGCGTGGGGATTATGGCACCCCCCCCCCTTGTAAGGGGAGCCTTTGTTTTTCAACAGTGGACGTCTACCGGCTGATGATGACACGTGCAGACCAGATCCGAAATACCGTAATCCATTCCAAAATAAAAATCACTGTCGTTACTGACAAAGCTGCTACGTTGAAATGGAACTGGGCTGGTCACGTCTACTGCATAGAAGACGATCAATGGGCCAAATGTACATCCCAGTGGACCCCTCAACAAGGCAGACGTCAGCGTGGCAGACCCAAACGGAGATGGCGAGATGAACTGGACTCCTTTATAAAGGACTGGACATTGACATTGACAGCCCTTGACTGATACATATGGAATGGGAGTGTGGAGGCCTTTGCCGTGCAGTGGGACCATTAATATCATCAGCCAAAAGACGTCGACTGTTGAACATAGGCCTTCCCGTTTAAACGGGCGGTGTTGCCAAAATCCCCACTGTCAAGCGGCTTGGGGATCGCAGTATTGGTGGTAAAGTTACAGTAAACGCTACTGCCCATCTTCTGAAATTTCCCTTAGTCGCCTCTTACGACACCCACGGGAGGAAAGGGGGTACGGATACCACACGGTACAGTGGGACATTATAGACTCATAATAATAATAATAGCGACTCTTATTACAATTTTCTTTCTTACTCTATCCTTATCAATAGAATGACACAACTTTTTCTTTCTTTTACCGTTCTTTTTCTTTGTCTTTCTTTAACTGTAGAATCGCATTGTTTTTTCTCTCTCTATCCTTATCTACAGAATGACACAACTTTTTCTTTCTAACTTCATAACATGGTCCAGCACAAGGTATAAAACAAAATAAATATGTACCTTTTTAGGCTCGGCGTTTAGCCACGGTCGGGTGACCACGTCTGTTTGCCTCGCGTCATTGAATCTACTGAATAACGCTCTCGAAGGTCCAAATTATGTTTAATGCTATAATTGAAATAAAAATAACTCGCTCGCCTTGTTAGGCAATGTCAGTGTTCCCATAAAAGGGGTTTTTGAATAGGGGCTGAACTTTGAAGATAATTTTGATGGAGATGTGAGGGATTATTGTGTTCAACCTGCCTCCACAACACCACACGGAATATGCTTTTTTTTTACCTGCAAGTTCGGAACAATAAAAATACCCCCTGACCTGATAAGACAATCATCCAGTCAGTAGAGTTGCTGTCTGCGGCACACGATTAGAGGAGTATCGTTACTCTTGGAGCCGCTTGCTGAGAATAAGGGAATATGCTTGAAGATATTTTATATGAATTGACAATGTTGTACCTGAGAATTCGGTACAAGGAATTTCAACCGCAAACCAAGACATTGAAAGCCATGTCTCGAACAAATTGCTGTCTCCTATCCATACTGTTTTAATTTTGTTATTTTTCTTTATTACTAAGTTTTTTTTTATGTATTTTTGGGTCTCATAATAACTGTATCCTTTTCTCTTGCCAACAGAGACCACCATCGTCATCACTGTCGTACGGCGGCGCGGTGAACGATGACGTGCGCTCGCCGGGGTCCGGGGGCACGCCGGGGCCCCTCAGTCAGCCCCCGCCGCAGACACTCGACGCCACAGATCCAGGTAAGCTTCTAGATGTTATGATAGCCTGGTACTTTACTAGCTTTAACAATAAAATAGGCTTCTTGCCAAAAGTCCTGCTAGGTTACTAAGGTGTTGGTTGATTCATCATCATCGTCAGCCGGAAGACGCTCCACTGCTGGACAGAGACCTCTTCCTAATGTGATTAGTGTTGGTTAAAAACTAGTAATTTCAACTGATTAAATAGATAAAATAATTATTTCAAAGTTTAACCCTTTGCTTAAAATCCAATCTAAATTAATAATAAAAATCTTAATTGCATAAAGGAAATTCCGTTATTATACGTTAAAAGGATAAAATACTTAGTTTCCGGCGGTGAATACGTATTAACACCTAAAATCTGATCATTATGTTCATTCAATTAAATCACTATATAAGCATAAATTAGTTTTTTCGCTTTTCTAACTGAACGTTTAACATATGCATTCGGCTTGTAGTACACTAAAAGTATGCGATGATATTTCGTAATGCGATAAAATATCGCTTGACTATTTCTATAAAAAGGTGAATTAGTTGCAGTACAGCACATGCTATTCAATTGTGAATAACAACGAGTTGTGTTATAATTCCTTTAAAAGTAAGTAATTATACAAACGTTATTGAATCTTTATAGAATTAACTTAATCGCAACAACTACAGCAATTTGGAATAGAAATTCATCACTGACATATTAAAATAACTATTCCAACCGTGTGATTAGTCTGTATCTCATCATAATATGTAAATTTTAACGATCATAACAAGATTTTCTTGTGGCCTTACAAAAAGTAGCATTTACGATGTATCGCGTCGCTTCAGTACACCCATGCCTAATGATGTTTACTATTGCAAGTTGGTAACTATTTGTATCCGTTCTAGTAATCGATTCTCATTGGAATATACGATTATATTTATCGATTAACGAATGAACATCAAGTTTCATAGCGCGCGTAGGTTCCGTACTTTAAAAAGCGGTATCGAGTTACTCGCGAATAGATTTAGAAAGCGAATAATAAATGTCAAGGGTCTGTTTATGCTACTCCTACGCGTTCGTAATAATTAACATGTCCACACTTGGGATCTAGATCCGACGCGACGCGTCAACACCCTTTGAGAGCCAATTGAAAACTGACAGGCCCACATCGTCACGTCACTATCACGCGTCAAACTTCTTCTGCTTGAAATTTGTAAAAAGAACTCGAAGGGAACGCTGGCCGCGCGTTTGTCAACGTTCAGATATCTGCCACGAACGCGAGAATCACTCGACACACAGCCATGACATGTTACCTTACGGATCTTGATCGATTGTCATGTATTCATTCGTAAATGACTGATGGGTGTCCGTAGAACGGGACGTTACGACGTTACAACACTAGCGCCGACCGCACAATAGGTATTGAAATGAGACAGGATTGTGATGCACGTATCGCCGATGCATCTCGGTTTATCGCTTTCATATTCCTATGCGCCTGGTAATTTGTGTGGGATTACATTGTGCTATTCATATTTACTGTTTAAAATATTCAGGTATGACGTTTGAATTTTTTCCACGTAAAAAATCGGTGTCTCGAAAAAGGTGCGACAACAAAAGACGCAATCACTGGCGCAGCGTTTGACAGCTGTCAAAAATGGCCGACGCGTTGGCGCGAAAAACTAACAAAGCGTCAGCGAGTGTGTTTTTTTCACATTTCCACGTAGTTTTTGTGGAAAAATTATGCTTTCGACACACGTATGTGTAATTGTTTGGTTTGTCGCACGGCGTGAACGAAATGCTGGCCAAATTGAATTTTGTGGAGCCGCGGTGTCCGTACTGATCTGTAACTAGGAACCATTTTGTTTTCGCTTTGTTTCTGCTATATCCATCGAAAATAACTAATTGCGTAATATATCAGTGCGTTGCGGATTGTAAATCGTTTCGTGTCAGCGAGCGATGTCTCTCTCGAGTGGAAAAAAATAAGAATGATTCACTTGGGCCTATCTAAGGTTAAGAAGTTAACAGTTATTGTGCCTTTAACATATTGATATAATAAATTATTGCTTATTAGGTCACAGTTATTGCTCGTACTATAAAAACTGCGATTAATATTACAACAACTTTATTAAGGAGTAGGTAAATTATAATTAGCGGTAAAATACCTTAGTTTTAATGTATTTATTAGAGCAATCAAATTTTATCGCTTCGGCCCTATAAAACAAAAATATGCCAAAAACAATTAAGAACACAAAACCCCGTTCCACAAACAATAACCAGACTAATTAAACCAAAAATTCACTCGTTCTCCACCCGCGTGCCATAAAGGGCTAACTCACTCCGGTGAATTATTCAAAATTCAAAATTTGCCTATAATTCAATCAGTCCATGTCCCCTGTCTCCCCGGGGAGGGGGTGTGCAGGGGAGAGCGGGGCGATTATTTCAGAATTTAATATTAATTAACTGACGCTCTCGGCGTCCATAATTGCGTTTTTCAATTACCAAGTGACAATTATGCGATGAAAATTTTGGATCAGACAGGCCGATGGTGGTAATTGTCAATTGGTGACACTTGTGCAGAATGATTTTTTTGTGCCGCCATGTTTTTCGACGGCGACGAAATTTATCCTGTAGTTTAAAAAGTTAATTATCATTGGTACGTCTAAAAATATATGGGATGCTAATTTGTTAAGTGCTACTGTATTATGGAAGTTTGGTACTGAAATTATAATGAGTCAAATACATTTTAATACTGAGACGAATCAGTAAACTGCTATTCACTCAAGCCCTATTGCAGAGTTCTTCTTCGATAAGTGACTTTTCTACTTTTTCTTTAATACCATAACTAAGGAATACCAGATTGACAAGATTGCCTGGTGTTCAGTGTGGATTCCGTAAAGCATACTATATACTGATCTATTTCAAATGTGCCATCCATAAATGGCATTCTAGGTTGGCATTGGTAAAATGGCAATGTCATAAAAGCTCTCCAGTCTGTAAATGATGATGATATTTTAGGACCATATTAATTATGATTTAAAATTACCTGATTATCAAACTTTGGGTCTCAGAAAATGGCCAAAAAAATAATTCGAAAAATACCACATAATTTTCATTTTAAAAAGCAGACCAGTTCCGTTCAGTACTGCAGATCCTGGCAGCAAGCCAGGAGTAACCTCGGCCGGTAAGAATGCAAGGATCACACGTGAATTAAATCCAGCATTAGCGTTAATGCTAATACTTCTGTGAGAGCTAGGTGTTTTATGCTGATTACCAATTTAAATAAAACATTATTGTTTACCAGGTGGCAACTCAATGGGTTTATTGATCTCATGCCCTGGTCCTTACATCCTTATGGGATAACCCATAGTTTGCAATTAAAATAGCTGATATTGTTTGGTTCTGTGGGATATGGTGCAACTGTAGACAGTTTTAAGGGATAGCTGTTTATCGCCACTTGATAAATAGATGGTTGTTGTTGATGGTAGTATTTTGTTAACCGCCAAAAAAACTGTCTGTAACTTGAAAGTATCTTCTGAAGGCTTCGTATAACTTCTTTTCAACGACAGAAGAATCTTATCTTAACACCCAAAGACTCAGATTAGGGCAGCCTATTCCCACCATATCTCATAGAACAGAATCTTATCAAGCATAATGACTGACGTAATTATGACAGCAGCTCCAAACTTACATTTAATAAATACTCAACAAAGTGGGGTAAAAAAGCCCCTTAAATTCACGGTACATGCGCAGTAAATTAGAAAGCAATTCTTAACCAAAAGAGGCGTCAAGTGTAACTCGTACAAAATATGACGATTATTGTGTTACTGCGCCCCTGAGGAGGTTGGGGTAAATATGAACATGAAATGAAATTACCCGGCCTGCCTGTTGGGTTCACTTTTCGTCACTCAGACGTTCCTTGTTCGGTATTCCGCTCACGGTTCCGTTGACCGCTGAGTGGACTTTAAGTGTGTGTAGAATTCTCTAGGACCTATATTTAGTTCCATCCGGGTCTCGATTTAAGTCATGTCGCGTTTGCATTTGTGTTTTTTTCGTGCTAATAACAGTTTTACGACACAATATCGTATGCTAAACATATCGTGTCTTTGATGGCGTTTTTAGTTGACGTGTATTTTTATGGTTTTAATTGAATTAGCGAATTTTATGCAAATTGCAATATTTTTACGTAGTTTTTTTCATTTACTGATAAACATTCTTTCCTTATCTAATCTAACTTGATTTAGATCAAGTGCGGCCAATGCTTGGGTTTTTCTGTTTGGAAGTTCTGGAGGGCCACTTTGGAATAGTGCCATTATTACAGGACCAAATACCGCGAACACTGTCAATGTAAAAAGGAAGTATAATGTTTAATTCAACTTTAACTTTAAAAAATATAGAATTTATTCTCTTACCCCTTAAAATAGAACAACATTAATGTATAACAAATGACGTGAGCTCTCCTGAATCATCAGTTACCATCATTATATCTACCATCAAAACTGCAAGTCGGCTTCAAGTGATCCAATAAACTGTTCTCCAGGGACTTAGCCTTATCAATATTTCAGGCACAAAATTGAAAATTACCGGAACCCCCGGCTGACTTACATAACTCAAACCTATCGAAACCAATAAAATATTAACTGGCAACGTTTTCCCGCCATTTTTCACCGGCCATTCGACTTTCGTATCACGTCCCACCCGCACTTACACTCAATGCTAAATGTAATCATAAAATTGTTGTTAATAATTCATGTTAGACAGAGACGGAGGTATGGGACCGAAAGGGAGGTGGATATGGGTGTGGGAGCGGGATTATTAAATTCTGTGAATGCTCACTTTGTATCTAATATCCGAATGTGTTTAATATTAGATTAGTGGAGGGTCGGTGTTTGCCCGACTTCCCCGGGGCGTGGTGCCTCGTGATAGATTCGCGTTAAGTTACGTTTTCCCCGAATTATGATTGGTTGATGGTTTCTGCTCATTTGGAAATGGAAAATTCGCCCTTTGAAGGTGTAGGTTACTCAGGGAAATTTCATAATTAGAACGAAGCTGCCACATTGACACGGCATGGATGCGTTATAATGAAATGAAGAGCTTAAGTAATATTTTTTTACTATGTTGTGTCTTTACTAGCACTGATAGCCGAGTGGTGTGACCGTAGGACTGCCAAATCAAAGGTCGCAAGTTGAAACCCCGGCACGCACCAATGTCTTTTTGAATTCATGTGCGTATTATTATTTATAAATTAGTTATCAGTTGTTAAAAACGGTGAAGGACAACATCGTGAGGAAACCGGCACACCTGAGAGATTTTTCTACGGTGTGTCAGCCATGTCAGACGGTGTCGGTTTAAACTCTGACACCAGGTTGTTCATCAACCATACGATAAGAAGAAAAAGAAGATGTTGTGTCTTGTATTGATGTTTGAAACGTAGACGTCGGAAGCAATATTTCCAGTCCTAGATGCCTGGGTATTAGTCTAAAATTAAGCAGTCATTTAATTCTGTTAATTAATAATAACGATACTTCATAATATCCGCAAAATAATTTACCTATTGCTGGTAAACGCACGTAATTAGAACTACTTGCTATAATCAAAGTAAATAAGTTATCGATGAAAATTTATCGCAGGATGCCATCTATCAACAATTTCGGTAACATTAAGTGTGGAGGGAACAATGAAGCAATAAAAGGCAGAAATATTAAAAATAAAGTGAAATAGGTATTAGCTGCAATTTACTGCCTCGTTACTCTAGTGGTCGGTAATCGCGACTGCTGAGCACGAGGTCCTGGGTTAAAATCCCGGGTCGAGCTAAGTGTTATTGGATTTTTCGATTAGGCAATTCTCAGTAGCAGCAGCGGCGTCTGGATTTGTGTCCGATTGATGGCGATAGGCTCGCCCCCTATTACGTTGGGACCTATAACATAACTGGCGAAATTTGGGTGTCCTATACGTTTATCTTTACCTACTCCTTCGAGGAATGCAGGCGTGATGTAATGTTATGTGCGACTGATCAACTATCAAGTCACCTAAAACTTTAAGAGGTCTCTACTTAAACAGTCTACAGGCCCCTGCACAGTACAGCATCCTTACCATGAACTCATAAAGCAGGACAGTTTAAGACGTGGAAGCGAGACGCCGTATTACACTGCTCGTAGCAACGTCTCGCTTCCTCATCGTAAACTGTCCTGTTTTGGCAGTTCATGGTAACGGGGCTGGTTCCCAAAATTCTCGTCACCCGACACTCGCGTAGGCTTCCTCGTTTCCCGTGCACAGATTTGTGGTTTATAACCTCAAGAGTCATGTATCTTACAAAACGAAAGTCATGGGGTAATGTTACCAGTTATATTGTAGTTTTTGGAAATGATTCTATAAATTTTCTTCTGTTTGGAGCAAATATAGATGGATTTTAAGGGTTTTAGTCATTTTCTGTAGTATTTTACGCTATTTCTGCTTTAAACTTTAGGTAAGACTTTAGATCCTACAGCCTTGGCTTAAGTGACTGCCTCGTTGGTCTAGTGGTCGCTAATCGCGACTGCTGAGCAAGAGGTCCTGGGTTCAAATCCCGGGTCGGGCAGAGTGATACTGAGTTTTTCATTAGGTAATTCTCAGTAGCAGCACGGAGTCTGGATTTGTGCCCGGTTGATGGTAATAGGCTCGCCCCCTATTACATTGGGACTTACAACAATACTGGCGAAATGTGGGTGTACTATATGTACACCTCTGCCTACCCCTTCGGGGAATACAGGCGTGATGTTATGTTAAGTGCCCTCTCTTGATTTAGGACTGACGATAAATTTGGATACCACAATGAAACATTTTTTTTACTTTAAGTAACATATTATTGATAAATAACTGCAGTTGTGTTGTCAGTTGCGATCATTTAGCTACCAACACCTTTCAAAGTATCAAATAAAAATAATACTTTCATCTCCACACAATAATATTTTTTAACATGATCAAAAATATTAAACTTGTCTGCCGCATAGGAATTGTCAAATATGTCCCCTTGTTGTAATCCGTACATTACAAGGGCTTACTATTAAACCAAAGGGTTGTATACAATGCAATCACACACAATATAATTCTATTGTACGTCTGTATGTCTGTATGTTGCGTTAGTGTTATATTTCGGATCATGGGATCTGCGGTGTTTGGGTGACGGACTTTTGAATTAACGGTACGTTCGAAACAAATTCAGAAATGCTTTACTTTTTAGAATTATTTTGGAGGACAAATAGCCTTTATTAATGATAGAGGCAGATTAAGAGTTAGACTGTGTTTTCCATTGAAGCTGTTGATTTTTTATTATGTTTGATATACTATAGATTTGCAAAACAGATGAACTTTTTGCATGGTTTTATTTGAGAGTTTATAGATAATTTAGTAGTCAAATTAAATCTAGTGAATTTTACAAAACACGAACTTGCAATGATTTTATTTCATTTAATACAATACCTACTTCAAAATGTTCCATAAGAATGCTTTATTATTCATCTCGTAACATGTTATATCACTTTAATAAAATTTTACTCAACCCCGCGGGACCCTAAAACGAAATCACACATAATCATCACGACTATACTTCAAAAGGGTGAGAAGTGACGTCCAAACTGTCACAATGACAAAGTGATTCGTCACACATGACAGCTGTGCGTGCGACTGAGACAAAAAACAACAAAATCAGGCTGTGCGACAAGGATAATGAAACAAATTGACAATTAGAGTCATGCGTGTGCGCATTTTTGTCTTGTTTGAATTATTGTTAATTTTTGACCTGATTTTTTTGGCGTGAATGGGATTGTAGTTGTTTGTATGGGATGCGTGTATGAATGTGTTGTCTCTTGTTAGTTAGAGGACTGGATATAATGGGTTTCTGCGAATGCGTACTAAGTAATAATCTTTTAATATCATTTAATACATTAAAAGGAAGTTTATACATAATGTTTAAATAAATATTATGTCTAATGACGCTGGGGCAATAGAAAACCTCATTTGACATTAATTGTCTTCAAAATGATTTTGCTTGTGGAACAGGTGATTTTCCTGGTAGGAAAATACACATGTAGGTACCCTGGCGTGGCCCATAATGGAGAATGTACAAAAAGTTCATTATAGATGGCATTACGTACCCATCGTATTTATCTAAAATAATCGCCGCGGTCAGTCTTGTGATGGGTAACCGTTTTCACATGTCGAGACCCCACCGTGCTTCGGAAGGCACGTAAAGCTGTTGGTCCTGCGCCTGATCTCTCTCTGGTCGTGTCGGTCTACCGTCCCATCGGATTATGAGAGTGAGGGAATAGGGAGTGCACCTGTGTCTGCGCGCATACTTGTGCACTATAATATCTCCTGCGCAGATGGCTAGTCTCAGCTGAGGCAGGCCGCCGTGACCGAAATTCGGTCTGGAGGACATTATTATTTATCTAAAATTGTTATGTCAGTTTTGTCAAATTTATTCATGATCAACAATGACAGTACGTTTGTCGTCGTCTCTTTTAGACTGTGTAGTGTGTGAAGCTCTCATTACAGCTAGCTACCGGTCATATTATAGTAACATAGACATTCCTTAACCAACCAGCATAACTTGACCCCTCAATTGTTTTACACCAGATAAAGGTCATACATTTTTACGATCTTCTGAATATGAGGCAGGTCATGTATAACTGGTTGGTAAATTAACATTTTTTACCATTGAAATATTTATTTAAGTAGCCCATTTGTGTGTTTGTCTGTCCGTCTAAAGGGCAGAGATGGTAGCAATGTGTCATTTGAAATTTCTTTGTGAATGTAACTGGCTAGTTTACTATTTTTAAGTTGGTAGCTACTTGTATAAGTTTTGCATAAAATTAGCTATTGGTTAAGCGTGACTTACATAAACGTTATTATCAATGCGGTGACGCACTCAGTAAATTGGTAATTATGATCAAAGAATAGATTTAAATTTAAGTTAATAAGCTTTAAAACTTCGTTTGTCATCAATTTAACGGAGGCAATAATCATATGTGACATCAACAAAGGCTACTTAATTTAAAGAACTTATCATTTACATTTACACAAATCAAAGACACACAGATTTGTGAGCCAATAAAATTAAAACAAAGAAATAAGATATTAAACAGTTCCATTTACAAAATGTAGCACAGAGTTGCCAAGCATAGACAAACAAACCAGCCAGTAATTTTCAAATTTACCATTCCAAACCAATTTGAAAGTAGAATGTAATGCAATGCACCTTAATTCCGAGTGCAGTGACTTTGCAGCGGCGTCAGGTAAAGCATCGCTCCAAGAATGCTGAAATGCTCTATTCTGAATGCCTAAAATGTCTGCGAAAATTAGATTTCAAGCGTCCCAAAGTGTAAAGCTTGTAGCTAAAGGAATTTCAAATAGAAATAATTTTGATGCCATACCGAAGTTTAGTTTTGGCTCGCGTGAGGAAGGAACATTTTCTTTCAACGGAAAATAGGTAGGTAATAGAAATGTTTTATTTTAAAAAACGCTAGCTGTTATGGTAATGTGTGGTTGTGTATCCATTTTTACTTTTTTGAAACTTAATATGATACAACTAGCCTGTAACAGTTTCACTGAAGGACGAAGCCTCTTCTACGGAATGATCATTGATCACCACGCTTTCTTTCTGCACGTTGTGCTTTAGGTATACTTTTTAATCCAGGTTTAATTTCGATGACTTTTACATAGTATCATTGATATTTGTCTGAGTTGGAACCTGCAATCCGTTGACCATTACGCCAGCTTATCAATTCTGAATGTAAACCTTGGCAATCATATTCTTAAATGCATGAGTCACCAATTGTTTTTACCATTAAAATGGTCTAGTCATAAAATGTATGTTTCATGCATATTTTAACATAGATTTTGCCTATCGCTGTCCACATCTCATTTACACTAATTCCCCGCTATTTTATGCGTCAGTTAACGAGATTATAAAGATCCAAATCTTTTCACAACATATACCAAAATTAGCATTGAACTGACGTAGACTACATCAGTTAAAGACAATGTCCGCTTGCGCTTGCGCAGACAATGCCTGTACAGAACAAGCGATAACCAAACGGTTACAAGCAGGGTGGAAACATAAGTACCAAAATTGAGACAATCCGCTCATAAATATGGAAGTGGAAGATTTTCTAGCGTCGACAGACGTCCGTGTCGAATCGACGCAAATCACTTATATTTGACTATTTAAAATATGCGTACTTTTATGTATGTGCATAACTTTTACGCTTTTTAAACACGTATCATTTACATTGGCGACTTTTGTTGTATCACGCTCCATTTTGTTAGGTTTCCACATTGTTAAAGATTCAGAATTAATCGTTGTACATTGTGTGGTTGGTCTAAAGATTTCTTGTTAATCTCTCATTGTTTTTTACTTTTTTCCTTTGAACAGTTTTAGGTCGTGTGTGAAACGGTTTGTGAATTATTTATAGTTTCGTTCTCGTTATCTGGGAATGGAGATGGGAGTGGATTGGTCAATTGTTCTTTGCTTCGCTTGGTCAGTCCAGTTGGAGTGTACCTAATTAGTAGTGGCCTTATAATTGAATGAGATCCAAATCGAAATTATCAGAAAGGGTGTCTCTGGGCTTCTTTATTGTTTTTCTTCCAGTTTCTTCTTTAATTTCCTCTTTACCATTTTCTCGTTCATTGACGTCTCTAACCCTGTTTTGCTCACTCCATTCCAAGGTCTTAGGTTTCTTATTCTAGAAGCCATGGTTCCCTATATTGGCAAGAGTTTACAAGTCAGCTCTAATTAAACATTTGACTGCCTACTTGACGTATTACGTCAGGCGCTGTCATCGTGACGAGTGACGTACATTCCCACCATCCAGATACAAATAATTTATTCATGTTGCCACACCCATCTAGAATTAACTTGTGTCAGGCTAACAATACAGAATTATCATAGACTTTAACGGGGGGGCACAAAAATATTTTGATTAAAAATTTACTTCACCAGCGATATGTACCCTACATTTTTATACCAGCCAGGCTCGAACCCCGCCCTGACAGATGTCAATCTGTGAAGGGATGGCTTTTTGTGAAGGGTGTCGGTGATAATTTTGGGATGAGAATGTAAGCGACTGAATGCGGTTCGACAATGTTAATTTCGTTTGTTTACTTGTGTTATTGTTCACGTATAGTTGTAGTCAACTCTAGGTTATAGATGACCGAGTATGTCTAGTCAGTTTTTGGCCATTCCACGCATAGCTGCGGGCTTCATTCCCGTCTCGTGACAAATCGTCTTATTGTATCTTGGCGTTAATGATAAATGATTTTATTTCTGCAAATAGGTTTTAAAAAAAACACTTTTACACGTCATTTTCTTTTAAACTATATAGATGGCGACGGCATTTCTTAACTGACTACCTCTGAGAAGAAATACCGAAACAAACTCAGGGGTCAAGGTCTCTTTTAAAGTCCAGACACGTTCAATAATTTATGTCAGAACAGTGTAGGTGGTCTAATGCAAGTGAAATATGACTGAAAACTGAATTGGTACAGAATACTCCAATACTAAATGTTTTTTTCTATTTAAAAACTTTCTAGACTCTTGCTAACGAAAAACTTTTTGTCACAGAACCTCCTTGGTCTTTAGTCCTGACCTGGCTATCAGCAATAAAACAAATAAGTATCTAATTAATAATAAAACAAAGCCATTAACTCTGTTCGACTTTCGGACCCTTACTACAATACCGTTACCCAGAATACCCAGTCAGTGTACACTTTGGCCGGGCAGAGCTGTCACAGTAATTGTACGAGACACATATATAAATATTAATGTCGTTCTGTCTGGTTCTATTACGAGTTACTTGACTGCGAATAGTAGGTAATAGGGACTGTTTGATATCGTACTTTTTTATGTAATTAGTGAAGTGTATTGTGGAATATCCATATTATTTACTTTATACGCCGATTTTACTCACGTGTGTATTCGGGAATGCCCGTCTAGTTTCGAACTCGAACCGAGCCCTTATTCATGAGCTGGTTATGCGGCAGAGTCGCTAGCCGAACTGATCATGAATAAGGGCTCCGTCCGAGTTCGAAAAATGTATACCTATTTCTTTTGCCTTGTACAATGTAAGTTTTTTTTTGTTTTTTTTCTGTGTTGTCGAGACAAAATTAATCTATTTCTTTCTTTTTTCGAAGTGGGTGGAAACACGCAAAGGCCCATACATTTCGAATTAAAAAATATTTTTTATTTACTATATATGATAGATATTTAAATAAGCGATTTGTTTCTAAACTAAGCTACCACAAAAAAGCTAGTAGCTGCAATAACCTTATAACAGTAATAAAATTAAAACCAATTATTATCGACCATTTCTCATCACTAGCTGACGATGTGAAGTCACTATTTTAGGGTCCAGCATGTGTAATACATAAGACCTTATCGGGATATTTTGCTAAATTATAGTGTATGAGGTTGTACATGGTCCGTTGGGAGGGTCCTGCGAGGCATTTGCGCGAGATTTGCCGGCCCTTTGTCCCAATTCAGCCGAACCTCATATTAGGAATAGTCTTCGAATAGCAGTACAAAGTAGGTATATATTTCATTCTCATAAACATTTTCTTGTTGGATAAATATATATTAAAAAATGGTTATCCTAACAAGATTTTTGTTTGAAGTTGAAAATCTTTTTCTAATTAGTCTGATAATATTTTTTGTATTTATAAGAAAAAACTCTGGTTTTTAAATAAACTAAAATAACGTCATGGTGGCTCTGTGGTCTACGGATAAGATAAATATGCACGCTTCAGGTTTAAACCTAGGCAAATGACAAAATTACTTTCAATTTCAATGTACTTTTAGTTTAAGGCAGATCAGTTAGTATTGTTTCAAAAATGGCTTACACTTGCCCCCCTATTACAAAACCACCTCTTCCCACCCTTTAGGGAAACTCAGATGTGGCAATATACAAATCGTAAGAATTTTTCCGCCTCCAACATTGGAAAGAAAGACAGCTTCATAAATAAGAGGGTAAAATCTCGTTACAGCCCAAGTATCCTTAGAAATACTCCTAAACAGAACAACAAATAAACAACAAGCACCTGAATAACAAATATGGCTGCTAACATAACCTAAAACGGTACAAAAGTTTTGTAAGCTAAGCAGAACTGCAAAAAACTAGATATTTATTTAACGGAATTTGCTGTAATTCTGCAAAATATATAGAGCAATAGTTCCCCTGGTCATTCAATTCGTGGGTCCTCGCCCAAACGCCGGCCCTTTCATTAGCCTCCGTGTAATTTATTGGAAAACATATTTACGAATTTTCTTGTCGGACATTTTGCTACGACATATATTATAGCCATTGCGGGTTTTTCGCTCACATCTTTGCATGTTATGCCGTCCTAGTAGGTTCGTTTAGTTTTTGCTTATAAAGGTTTTTCTTTTTGCAGGTAAGCGAGGCTTTGTTGTATTTGGAGAATTATGGTGGTAAGTTTAGTGGTTAAGAAAAGTTGGGCTCGAAAGCTTTTTACCGACTCCAAAAATAGACGTTCTTGATTGAAACGAAACCTTCGGAGACATTAAAATAGATGATACTGAAGTCGATTGTTACTAAGTTACTTATAAAAAAGGTATTAACAAAAGAATGTTACGTCCGTTACCGTAATTTATATTCATATTTAGGCGACATTTTCTATCGACTTAAGCAGAGAAAGTTGAAAATCCGATTCAAAACGATTATTTTAATTTATCCGCCTTAAATCCAACCATTACTTACTGTTCTAAGTTTAATGTCCGTTATACTTAATTCTCATCACGTGCATTGCGTCTGCCGGTCCCCTCGGAGGCCTAGCGACATTTTATTTAATCAAGAACACTTTTTAACATTCTTTGGACGTACTCACAATATTTTCTAAACGTGGACATGAAAAAAAACTGAGGACATTTCTTGCTTTTATTAAAATGGAACTAAGGGCGTGAATTTAAATTGCTCAAATTAAAACATAAAAATCATATTTTTGAGTCCATCTGGATTTTTGTGAAAACTGATTTTAAAAAGTTACAGCTTAGCCTTACAGAAAGTTGTAGGATCTTGTAAAGTATTCCAAATTTCGAAATAAAGGATAGATTAGAAATTACAGCGATTTAATAGTTATTATTACAAGCCTGTAATGTCCCACTGCAGGGCAAAGGCCTCCCCACTCTCCCTCCACACGACTCTGTCAAGGGCTGTCGATGCCCAGTCCTCCATAAAGGAGTCCAGGTCATCTCGCCATCTCCGTTTGGGTCTGCCTCGCTGACGTCTAACTTGTGTAGGGGTCCATTGGGATGTACGCTTGGCCCATTGATCGTCTGTCATGCGGTAGACGTGACCAGCCCAGATTTAATAGTGCCTAGAAAAAAATCCTAAATGAAATCATTATTTATAATTTCCATGATGATCACCGTAAAAATATATGATGTTAATTAAAATGGATTTTTCCCGAATTACCCGCGTTCTGGGCCGCATTCTAACCGGGTTTACGGCGTCATAAAATAATCTTTTTTTACTTGTGTGTCCTGCGTTCGCGAGCATAAATTTAAGATTTTGTCAGATTTATTAAGTAGGTCTTGTGTGAATTTGTCGTAAATGTCCAATAGTATTTTACAGCCGTTGGATTATTACATTTTTAAGGTAAAAAAAGTAAAAACACCTTGTCGCGACTCAGGGCGATTTTAATTTCATTTTTTTGGAACTTTTTTCGATCGTAAAATCTGAGGCTTAAAAATCTTGGGGTCAATTAGACCTATTTCAACAAAACCCATAAGATTTTTTCATTTACAATTTTTATTGGCCCATAAAAATTTTAATTGTAATAAATATTTTTTGGACACTTTAACGTCTTTACTTTTGATCACGCACGGGACATCGTAAAATGTAGGAAATAAACTAGCTGAGGCAAAGAAATGAGCCGAAATTAAAGAAAATTTTAATTATGTTTAGTCCCATAAATTAACAAAATTAATAATAAAATTCTCAATCACGAGTTCTCATCAATTTGTGGCATTGAACATATTAAATACGACTGAACGCTGACTTTAATAGTTGTAATATCCTCAAACAATTCCAAACTCAAATAACTTATCTTTCAAAAAGTTAAATATTAAAAATGCATTTGTTTGCATTTCCTTTTATTTTCTTGCTTTTTCTTCGCCGCGGTCCCTTAATGACTCGGAGCATTAGTTATCTTTAAATTACGATAGGTACTCTGGGGGGTGGGAAAGAAAAAAAGGTAAAGATTGAAGGGTGAAAGTGCCGGGGAGGTGTTGATAACGAGGATTCAAATAGGGCTCTTATCTCCCGCTTTTTGTGATAGTCAGAAAAGTAATTAAGTCTTTTTTGTTTTGTCAAAAAAAGAAATTAGATTTGAAACGGGCTTCGGCCTGAGTTAATGGTATTGTGATGTTCTTAATTAGGAGATTGTGCATCTTCGGCGAATGTTTAGTTTTATTTTTGTATTTAATCGTTCCGCCGTGAATCACTCAGTTTGTTGGTGCCTCCGTGAGATATTGATAACGATGCTTCAGTAATTATAAAAAGCATAATATTGTATTGTTTTCACTGCTGATTTATTTAATAAAGAAATTTTGTTTTTACCTCGATCAAATGGTTTGAAATTGCAACCAGTAGTAAGGTAATCAATGCTTCTAAATTGATAAAGGAAATTTGAAAAATGATGGACACGAGCGGGATACGAACCCGCGACCTTCGCCGATCCGTGGCGCTGCTCTAACCAACTGAGCCACCGTGTCGCTGCTCGCATCCATCGAATTTCAAGTTCCCTTTTAGTATTTACGTCTTAAGGGTGACGTCAGGTATTATCTGTTGGAATCTATGATTACCAACTCAGTGTTATACCTTTACAGCTATAAATCACTGAAACGATAATACCAACCCAAATTTATATGACTTTTGGTGCCATTTTAGCATGTTGCCCATGCTAAGCTTGAATCTAAATTGATAAAGGAAATTTGAAAAATGATGGACACGAGCGGGATATATGATATATTCCTTTATCAATTTAGATTCAAGCTTAGCATGGGCAACATGCTAAAATGGCACCAAAAGTCATATAATCAATGCTTGTTTTTTTAGGCCCTGTTTCACCATCGACAAGTAAAGTGACAAGTTAACTTTTTCTTTTTTTTAATCTGCAGTAATTTTACTACTAACCTAACCGCCACTTAATGTCACCCGTAACTACTCATACGAATTTCACAATATCTGAGCAGCATTAATCAGGGGATGAACTGGCCTGTAACTAAGATACGATAGAAGATACCCGTAACTTTTACTTGAAGATTAGCGTTAATCAACAAGTAAAGATTCAACTCTTTACTTGTAGATGGTGAAACAGGCCTTAATAGTTATATAATTAAATATTGTTTTATAGTAATAATTATAAAAATACTTTGATTAAGGTATTTTTATGAAGAAAATCTTAACTGTGAAGCCTGTTAAACATAGATTCCGCGTTGCTAGGAAGTTATTATTATAACCTATAAAGTTATGGTTAATACCATAGAAAAACCACATGTTTATAGCTGGATAATCAACGGTTCTGTATGTAACAACTTGTAGTAACAGTTAAATAATAACTGCAACAGTAACTTTTAATAATACTCTAATAATTCCTACTTATAATTACGAAGTATAAAACAACGGCGCGCAATAATTAAAGTAACGCGATTGACATTAGACAAAAAAGAAAAATTACCAAAAAAAATTCGACCCTCTGTCTTCTAATTAGAAAGGGACAAATGCGCGTGTTAGAGTGAGAGGGATGTGGAAAAGTGGGGTGAAAGTGACGAAGAAAAAAGCAGGTATTGTTTTAAAGACAGTTTTAATTTCCCGAAGGTAATTTATCACGGCGCGGTGTTATGGCGCGCGGCAGGAGTGTGTCCGATCGATATGTATACGGGTTTAGGATTCCGTCCCGTTCTACGTGCGGACCGGTATTAACGTTATATCATCAGTTAGAGTTATTAAAACAAGCCTTGTTAACTTTTGTGTTGAAGTAATGAAGATAATAATACACTTTGCGTCATCTAGTGGTCGTAAAACGCGACTGTGTGAGGGTTCGATTGCTGGGTCGGGAAGTAACAAAGTGTTATTGGGACTTCTATTGGAAAATTCTTTGTAGCAGATTGGTGTCTATTTAATGGTAAAAGACACGTCCCTTATTACATTAGATGTACGCATAACATGACATGGACATAACTGGCGAACAGACGGCGATGGAAAACGAACCGAAGTTCTTCTAATATTTTTAGCTAAAATGTGGATATTTATAAATTCTTTTACGGAACCCAATTCTTGTAAACACGTCTCAGCATAACCGTTTTTTCCTGCGCGGCGAGGGGGAGTGTTCCCGCGACGAATTCAAATATAGAACATGACTTATGTTTTCGAAATAAGAATAATATTTTTGAATACGGAATGCCTTTGCGGGTGATCGGTTTAAATTCGGCAATTTAGAAAATATTTGTGTATTCGGCCAGTGTTTTAGCTGAAATGAATTTGTTATTTTTGCCCTATGGGAAGGTTAAAGGGTCAGTTGAAATTACGGATATTGAAGACTTGGGTTTAGTGTATTTTTTACTAAAAGCCATAGATTTTGATGAGCTAAAATCACTCACTGGAAGCATCCAGTGAGTGATTTTAGCTCACCAAAATCTATCAAGCATGATAGAGGACATCTAGACAGGTTGTGTGATGATCTGACCACATACGCGGGACGCACGTGGTCAGAAAATGCGAAGGATAGAGTGGTTTGGAAGAAGTAAGGCCTTTGCCCAGCAGTGGGAAACAAGATAAGCTAATAAAAAAATAGGTATAGCTATAATAAGCAATGTTTTTAAACCGTCTTCATAGTTCTTTAACATAATATAATACTCCAAGTACATACAGGTGACAATCTTTTTACATTATATTAAATGACACTCGCGAATCAAACCTCAAATTAAACCAGATTATACGAGCGCACCACGTGGGCTGCGATCAGCATACAATGTTCTGTCACCACTGTTTGCAAATCAACCATTGTTGGGCATTAGTTGCTTTCAATCGGCTCCTAAATTCGAACGTTGGTGGTCTGAACTAGGGATGTTACGGAGCTTCGGTTTCGAATCCGAAAGGTCGGAACTTCCGATCGATTTTACACTTTCGGGTCCGAAAATTTTCAGTTGGATGTTCTATCGGAGCTTGAAAGCATTACGCAGTGACTACGAACGTCGAGCGAGAACAAACAGCAGCAAGAAACATCTTTCATGACATTTTTACAAAAAAATGTTATTTATTGAGTCCAATTCGAATTGTTTTTAGACTTAAGATAACTGTTCTTTACAATCCGGTAGATCGGATTTTGACTCCGGTTTTGGTTCCGATTTCGATGAAATAAATTCGATTCCGACTTCGACTAGCCACTTTCGTAACATCCCTATTTTGAACCACTTCTGTTATGCCGCCCTGGTACTATTGGATTGATGTCATCACTCATCACTGGCGGTGATGACGCGAGCGATGACAATAGCTATCATACCTAAGAGACTAATAAAGAGAAATATGTAGATTATTGTCTACAGAATACATTGTAATAGGCGATAACCCGATGTGAGTCAAGAATGACAATAGTCTCGACGCTCATTATAGGTAGGTACAACTGGGACTTAAGATAAGGGTGAAATGTAAATTCCTGATACCTAACAGAGAAGACCAGTCAACACTTTCTGGGATTCTAAAGTACTTATGTCTTCAGAAACTAACAAAATAGATGCATGTTAGATACTAGTCTGCTAGGCCTAACTATAGAAATTTACAAATTAAATTACATTGTAAGGAAACCTGGATTTAATTATCTGAAATCGCCAACCCGCAGTGAGCTAGCGTGGTGATCAGTGCTCAATCCTTCTCTATACGAGAAGAGGCCTTTGCCCTGCAGTGGGACAGTTATAGGCTGTTATTATTTTTATATATATTAAATTACATTGTCCTTGATCCCTTGAAACCATAAGTCAAATAATATTGAAAGAAACAAACATCAATTCAAGTAACTGTTTCAAATTATAGAAAGGTCCAAATGATGACCTGAGATTTAAAAAAAAAGGTAAAGAAAACGACGCCCCCACTCTAGGAAGTTCTCCTGTATCGTGGGTGCGTTTTACAAACATGAAACACCACATAAACAAACACCTAGACTCGGGACAAATATCTGCGGATCGCACAAATCTTTGTCCCGTGCGGGAATCGAACCCTTACCCCTTAGCACAGCAGTCCAATCGATTAGCCACTGCACCAATCGAGTCGTCAAAAATATTAAATACTTTTTATAAAGTTATTCTATATGTAATGGTATGTTAAAATTAAAAGTTAAAATACTTATCAAGCTGACAACCACTGCATATTTTAATAAAATATTTAAAAATTACCGACCATAATACTACCACAATTCTGATAAGACTAGTCGAACTCCAAAATAACATTTAATTATCAAAAGCAACGCGAACAGAGTTAGCTACAGCGCATTCTAAAGTTTACGTAACAACTTTGAGTTGCTTTTAAAGTAAGCGGCTTTTCTTGCGCTCGCTCAGCTTAAAATTCTCTTGCTATTGACGTCGGTATTACTTAGCGGCGATGCGTGAGTTTGAGGGAAACTCGGGTGTGAGCGATAGCTTGGCCGCTTGCAAGGTCTTTAAGACATGTGTTTGAGTAGTATCGTTGATGACTCGTTGATCTTAGGTTTGTTTAGTTGGGAATATTCTTGCAAGCCTAGGTCTTAGCAGAGTAGTCTATCTTGTAAGAAAATGGAGGATTCACGTCATGTAACCCTCAAAAAAGATCAAGTCAATTTTCTCAGTTAAACTAATTCTTTTCTTTATTTTAAAAACGTTGCCTCACACTAGGAATTTCTACTGTATCGTCGGTAAATTTCCCAAACATGAAATACCACATACACAAACACCCATACTCGGGACAAATATCTGCGGATCGCACAACTTTTTCCCATGCGGAAATCGAACTCGCAACCGTAACACACTCCATTTGCTTAGCCACTACGCCAATCAGGTCGTCTATAATTCTAGCCAATGGATTCCATAAATTATGATATGAATAGTTAATTAAAATAAGTTGAATCATTTGAAGACACTAATAACTGATGATGATGGCGATATTGCCATAAACTAGGTTCTATGGTTTATGGCAATATCGCCTGTATATAACTACATTCCTGTGGGACTTACTACTGAAATGTTAGAATGCAGAGAACTCTAACCTAACTCCAGAAATTAATAGCGAGACGATCATAACACAAAAAACAACAAAATTACTCAACAAACAAATATTAAAGTACCTACCATTCACACTAAATCCATTTGACTGATAACATGAAACCCAAGTTTTTCCTAGGTAATACATAAAACTGCAATAGCATCGAAACCGAGAAAGTACTAGCGTGAGCGCGGCCCATTCAACGAGAATGGACGTTTTTATATTATGACGCAGTTTCGATCGCCTAGCGAATTTATGAGCTGTGGAAGTAGACATTGTGTTTTGATGCAAGAAATAAGGACAGTTATACTTTACTGAGAAATGTCTTAAATAGGCGATGGTCTTTGAAGGTAGATGGTATTGACGTAGCGTTTGAGGAAGAACAGGTAATGATAGCAAAGCGATGTTTGCATGTAGCTGTAGAACGATCGAAAGCAAGGCGTCCTAATGCTAGACTACAAGATGAATTCATACATGTTACAAGCTCAGTAAGAACGGTTACTTCAAAGCCAATGCTCATAGAAGCCACAGTCGCATTATCCCAGTTGCCACACTTACAAATCGCGTCGTTTTTCTTTGAGCGACTCCAACAACAAACAATAGATGCCCAAAAAGCTAACTCCGGTAGCTCGCGGACAAAAAAAATGTCTTCCCATTTCCACCTAGCGATTGTTTACCAGGCGAACATAAGCGTACAGGTGGTACTTGAACATCATTTGCATACGTAATGGACGAAACAAAGGCTGTGCCTCGGCCGGCCGTGCGCGCTCATGCTACCCCGGTTAGCATTGTAATAAATGCTAATGAACATTAGGAATGTTAAAACAAATAACTTGAAAAAATAATAGAGCTCCTTCGGTTATGAGCGCCGGCTGCTTAACTTCCATTATAGTCGCTAAACTGAGTAACTACAGTTCTAGAGACACGATTCATCTATAATATAAAAATGAATCGCAAAATGTGTTGGTAAGCGCATAACTCAACAACGCCTGGACCAATTTGGCCAAATCTTTTTTTAAAATGTTCGTTGAAGTTCAAGGATGGTGTTTTTACGGCGAGAAAAATTAGAATTACTGCTGGAAAAACCCTAAAAATAGCCCTTCTTTTTCCCATACAAATGATTTGTTAATAATATGTATTAAGGTTTGAAACTCCGAAATTGACAGGTCACGTCATGAGTACCAGGATAACAGAAGGAAGTATTTGTGAAATCAATCGTAGGGGATTTTTGTTTGGGGGTTCGCAATGTTGTAAAATTACCCACTGCGGCCGTATTTTTGAATGTTGGGTACTAGGATATCAGAATGAAGACAAATAAGGAATACACAAATGCAAATGAAACAGATAAAACTGCGGGGTAAATTTTCCGCAATTGATAGCACATGTCATGAGTACCAGGATAACAGAAATATAGGGAAATATAGGGAAGTATGTGTTTTTTACCTAGCTCCTAAACGTGGGACCGAATTGGATGAAATTTCATGTGTATATTTCAATGGGTTCTTGGATGGTTTAAAAACACAATCCGATCCAGTACGTGGCGCTGCTTTTCCGGGGCAGAACAACGTCAGCCGGGTCCGCTATAATATTATAAAACTGAAGAGTTTGTTTGCTTGAACGCGCTAATCTCAGGAACTACTGGTCCGATTTGAAAAATTATTTCAGTGTTAGATAGCCCATTTATCGAGGAAGGTTATAGGCTGTAAAACATTCGAAATCTACGCGGGCGAAGTCGCGGGCGGAAGCTAGTTATTTTAATAAAAACGTTGATGCTATTGTGTAAAAAAGAGAAACAGATAACGGACCTATTCAGGATACCAATAATGCGAGCGTATAAAATTATGAAACCAACTATCGGCATAAACACATCAAACATCTCATTAACATGTAAATTAGTAACAACAACACAACAATAACGTAACCTAACCAGGGTGCAAGCAACAAAAAGAGCTTTAAAGGATGAAAATGAATACCACAGAAAACGTAGCGATTTTAATTAGAACGGTCCGCGCCTCGGGCACGACCACAGCCTGTGTGAGCCGAACTACAGCCGAGACGAACGTTAAAAAATTAACTTGTATTTTGAATTTCATCGTTCTTTAATGCTGACAATTTTTAATATCCGTCCATCTATGCGGCTCTGGTAATTAAGATCGGCTTGCTCTTCATTTTGCCTTCGAAAGTTGAAGGTAAAATTTATGGTAGTCAGAACGATTAGCTTGGAAATAATTTAGAGTTCTAATTACAACGATAGACCTACATTTCATATTATGTGAGTTCTACTAACAATATATTCAAATATGCAAGGCACTTGATAAAAAAATGTTTGAGCATAATTTGACAGAAGAAAATATTTTTTGATTAGATTTTTGTGCTGCAATAATATGTCAGAGATGCGAAAATCTGTTTGTTCATCATCCTCTTCAGTGGCAGTAATCACATCAAGGGAATATGGCTGTCACATCATCCAAAGTTACGGTACAATCACGTCACAAACATAGACTTTTTTGTCAAATAAAAAGAACGTTACGACGTAAATTCCGGCAAAGTATGCGTTTCTCCGTAACGAATGCTGACACACAAGAATGTATAATATGCGGTTAGTCTCCCAGATACCCGGATATCCACATACAAACGACAATATTTGACCGTATTATGATCCTGACGCGTATTTCTTTTCGTTTGTACGATATTTTTCGCAAAAGGAAAACCCGGCCGAGGCCCGTCCATATATCATCCCCCATGCACAGATTTAACCCCAGAAACAAGAACGAAATCTCCATAGGAATTGTTTGCGGGCAAATATCACTGGTTCAATTTTATCATACGAATGGCCGGACCTAAATAATACCACCCCTTATTATCATATATTTCGGGAATAACTACGGTGCCATGCGGAGACGCGTACCTCGGGCCGATGTGTTCCGCGCACGAAAAAACCCGCCAGACAAATTGTAGATCGTTATTAAAAGTTCGATACGAGCCATCTTTTACATAATGTAAGCTCATCCAATAGAGTGAAAGTAAATACTCGAGGGGCTGAGGGTTGTAGCCGAGAAACCGCAAGACAATCCCGAAATTCATTACACGCACTAGGCGAACACCGTCGGAATTCACAATATTGAAATCGTGGAGCCCGGGGCCCGCGGAGCCCCGCGCCCAGAGCCCCGTCGGCGGCACGGGGCTCAGATATTACAAAACCCCAATGTAAACGCCGCCATTATTGCAAAGTAACACGAATAAGTAAATCGCTCACTTTACATAACGGCCGTCGATCGCGCACCACCACCACCACCACCACCGCCGCTGTCGCTACTCACTACATCCTCAACATAATTCGACATATTTTTTCCCGACGTGACGTCACCGATAAAGCATTTCAAAAACATTGCAGCCGTAAACAATGAAAACATATCACAAAACAATTTAGCTGGTAATCCCGGCTATAATTTATAGCCGGTAATATCGGGGAGAATCAGTGTTAAATCATAAAAAGAGCACTTATCTGATGTATTATGTAACACGGGCAGCCGTTTAATAACTATTATTAAAATCTCATGACGAAATTCTATTGAAGCTAAGGAGCGCGAGAGCTTCCGATAACTCCTTCACTTTATGGTTTTTAACACATCTTTCGGTTTATGATGTTCTGGTAATGTGCGGAGTTATTTTCTCCTAGTGATGCGCTCCTGGTAGTAGCAGTCAGTTAGCGACCGCGACGTATGGACGGACACGCTCATAATGGCGTCGGTGGACATTTGCTAAACAGTCCGCTTGGATATTCATAGATCAGTAAACATTGTACGGTTTATTTGATGGCGTGATATACACTTATGGCAGATAAAAGTGTATCATTCGCGTAACATTTTAGTGCGCGCCAATCGTAAAGAGTGCATCACTTGGACGCGGCCGCACCAGGCTGACATGTGTCGTAAAGAGACCTCTTCGCCTAACAATTTCCTGATGGTCTGTAAATAGTAAGTTTATTGTCTTTTTATGAGGTACTCGGACCGTAAAAAGGAAATAAAAGAGCACCGCCGATGGTGATAATAAAAAAAATAATTTTCGACTCATCTTCGTGATTATCTCTTTCGGTTTTACGAGTAAGTAACGGGCGGGAGCGAGACGGGAACGTTTTTACAGCGTGTCGTACCGATGTGACCCTTTCGACTCGATGGGGGTAAAGGTCGTAAAATGGGAGCATAAGGATAATGTTTTGGGTTTCCTATACTGCGCTTCATTCATGATTTCGTTTTAGTACGGCATCGGTAGACATGTAAATCCGATTGCTTTCACAACGTCGATACTCGTATTAAGATACGTTTTCCCCCCCTATTATTTGGTGTATTACATTCGTAATAAAAAATTCTGGTTTTCCCGCTTCAAACTTTTGCACAGGCAAAAAATAACTTAAAATTTAGAACGGGCGGTACTGTCGCGTGCAAACTACTAACTAAAAGTTTTTAATCTAAAATGGAACAAAGCTCCGATTATAACGAAACCACCAAAATCAGTACACGCAAATTCAAATTTGGAACAGCGTGATAACGGCCGGTTTAATTGCGAATAGGGATGGGACAGTGCAATTCCGCGCGGACGTATTCGCAGTCGGCCTAAGTTCCGACACTCCATTTGTTCGGCTCGACTGAGCCTAACGCCCGGCCACGGGACGCATCCTAATTCTTAAAGGGCCCATCAGCAGACCTTTATGCGTTAATAAAGTTGCGATATAAAAAGAATGGAGGCGTCCGAGGGTGAAAGACGGAAAGGGTACGAGTTAAGTGCGCGTTTAAGGCAATGTCGGGGGCGTGCGAATTTGTCAAGCCATAGAACGGGACGATTCAATTGTGCGATGATTAAATAAAGACAAGAGATCTCCTGTTAGTCTATTGTGAGAAGTTTACCCTTTTGTCCAGCTTGCGGCTTAGCTTTTATATGTCCGGAGACAATCCATTTAATGTTTTATTACTAAAATTATCCCTTTATTCAGAGCCTAACAGAATCAGTAAAACTTGCGCCGTCTCACAATAACCGCACGTTTCATGTCTTCAGAAATAAGTGCATAATTGCATCACGCTATGCTAAATAAAGCACCGGTAATCATAGAAAATGGGCGATTTTCTTCACTTGAGTCATTAACTCGGTTTGCTAAGTATCTTCACTATCTTGTGTATAAAACAATTACGGGCATGCTTTTATAAATCTAATTAGTAACTGTAAATTTTTCAAATACATCAACTGGATAAGCATTAAAAGTTTTAAGATGCAACACTTATTTTAATTCTTATTTCAAGTGTGAATGTTTCTCACAGTCTTCACTATCAGGTGCAATGTTAAGGAACGTATCAAGCATTTAATAAATAACCCTATCAAAGTCATCTACCTCAAACTTACGACTTGCCTTGGAACAATACACAACAAAAATACAAAGATACCCTTAATCGAGATAGCTCGCTAGTTGGCCCTAAACAAAGATGAGGCCCGTAAAGGAAGCCAGAGTGTTTTATGGGTCGTTTGGGCTTTATTTAACGCTCTCTCATACAGATTTTATACATCGGCGTCCCGACGTCTGACGGTACGGCATCATGGGCTCTTAGGGCCTCGTATCTGATGGGGGAGTTTAGGGTTGAAGGGAATTTTCGGGAAAAATAACAAGAAATGATTTCTTGAAGAAGTCTTGGATTAAGGAGGTCAATTTTTTGGCTTTCCACAAAAATTTTGGAAAGATTTAAATTACATTGATTTACGAATATATAATTTACAGTTATTAAAAATATCTCAATGGTAAGTAACGTCAAATTCTAAAACAAAAACACGTTTAAAACCTATAGTAAATTTGAAGTATTGGAACCCGTTGTCAGCCACAACAATAATATTTATCTTCAAGACTAACCCTACAATGTCAGCCCTAAGCATGGCATGTGTAGATCGCTGTTATTTCCATGGCAAACGCGATGGCACCGTCTTGCCAGACAGCCTGTAATTATCGGAGGGTAGACGTAAACATTTGTTTGCAGCATTTCCTTTCTGAAGGGGAAAGGGTTTCAAAAATTGGTTGTTCGCTTGATTAGATTATGTGGTTGGAAATCATTATTGCGTGTAGGATTTTTTTCTAGTATGATGGTCTGATAATTGACAACTTAATTGCTTAAATAGCCAAGTGATACGATTCTTGTTTAACGATATTATAGATTCGAGTCTCTAACATTTGTGTGGCTTGCAAATATTTGTCCCAAATCTTTTTCTGTTTGTGATATTTTCTGCCTGTAACATTCATGAGTTCAATGCACCAAATGTTTGTGTGATCCGCAAATATTTGTCCCAAATCTTTTTTGTGTATGCGATATTTTGTATCTGTAAAATTCATGCCTGATACAGAACGCATTTTGCTTACGCAAAGGTAATCAAACTGCATTTAAGATACTATTTCAAAAATTTGTGCGGAAAATAGTATTTTTTTAACAATATGACGAGTTAAAGCCTATTGATGTTATGTCGACTGTGTCAAATCTTAACGAAATTGAATAAAAATCTCATGCATTTCATATTCCACTCTAAGATCAGCAAGAAACCTTAACAAATCAGATAAGAATCACACAAAACACAAAGCAATAAAACGCTAAACATCATGAATGCAAATCGTTATGGTCGCTACAAATATAATCACCGCATTACACCTGCAAATACAAATGGCTACAAAGAATGTCCTTCACACACTCGTGTCAATCACCCAAAACTCCGATACCCACAAAAAGTATCCGCAAAAAACTTCAAAAACCACATTTCTAAACTCTCAACGACACTTACGCATTGTAATCGCGGCTAAATCGAATAATCGAGCACTCGAGCAAACCAAGTTAAGTTATTTAGACTCGAGTCCCCCCGGCACTACTCGGTAATCGAATTGGAGACCGCCACTTGGCGACACTTGAGAGGAGTGTTACTTTGTTAGCCGATTTTTGCGGGCCCCACTCGCCCCGGGGGTACAACGCGATTATGCAAAAGTACCCCATACGAATCTTCTCGCAGACATCTTTATGGAAGCTCAATATTGTTTATACCTTATTCTCTTGCTTTTTTAATATAAGACACGATAATCTTGATACTTTAGATGATATTTTCATGTTGCATATAAAGTCTTGAAATTTGCATGTCTGGCGCTCCTTTGAAGCAGTAACAACGATTTTCAACTTGTTCCAACCATTTAGCATGTTGGTAAACTTGTAACAAATAGTACACCAATTACGGAACGTTGAACATGCAAAAACACGGCATGAATAAACAAACAACTGGCAAAATACAATGTCATTAAAAAAACATCCTCCTCGATTAATATTCACATCATAATTCACAATACGCAACACTACGTTAAAAACAACACATAATCCCAAAGCGTCACAAACAATAGCGAATAATCGATTCCAAAATCGATACAACACTAGAGCGGCTAACTCGGTGCAACCACGTCACAATCTGACTCGATTCATTCGTATTCCGATGACGAGACACAATTCAATTTGAATATTTTGACGTGACCGTCGAATACTAATATAGACGACAGTTTAGCAAATTGTATCTTATAGCGCGTGTTTTATGTTTTATTTATGATACATACGATTGTAAATTTAATTTGTGTCGCGTCGCTAACAATCCCAGTCTGGTTTTCGTGCATTCTCACTTTTGAACCGACTAGTGATGCGACACCAATCATCAAGGATCGATACCGAATGAATGTGTACTCTTCACCAACTCTTAGCATAGCTCATAGGTTTGATAAATGACAGTATTAGTTACAAAGTAGACGCACCTCATTTAAGTCGGTACAGTTCATTCATACGTCCTATTATGTATGAAGATTCTATTCCAACTTTCGCTGTGTGCGTCAGTTAAAATTAATTAACAGTCAAGTTGAACGTGGGACATGAGTTTTGGCATCGCCGCCGAAAAACTCTATGTATCGGAAATAGAAACGGATGAATAATGACGTGGTATACCTACCTAATGAATGTCGTGTGAAACTGTCACTTGTTTTAATTAATATTGTTGCTGTTTCCACGCAGCCTTTTTGACTAAGAGACGTTCTTATGTTCCGTAATAGAAGAGACATGGAGACATTTGTACTTCATTATTTTCGCTGTCTCCAATCAACGTAAAAATGCTTTGACGTCTGGATTTTTGAAAAGATACATTTAATTAATGATGCTAGTATGTTAGTTGGGTAACCGACGAAAATCTTGTTAGTTGACATTAATACGTCCCCAAACTATTTTCGTAACTATTTCTAAAACTCCTGCGCATGAATAGGTTCGTGAGAAAGACTAACAAACTGTATTTGTCACATGAATGTTTAATTTTTATAAACATTCGAGTGTTAGTGCTTTGGGACCTTTCGAGATCTTACCGGATACGAAGATAAAACACTCCATGTCAAGATTAGATTTTTCTAAATAAATATCAAGCTTGAGTGTTATTTACCGAGCCAGCTCGGCAGCACAAGAGGCCTGCTGTTCTCGGCTCAATGGTGTTTGTTTAAAACCACTTACAAACTGAATGGGCTCGACAAATACGTAACTCTAGTAATCTGTAGTAACAATACTCGACACAGTAAATAACGCAGTCGTTACGTATCGGAAATGTTCCGTAGGCGTCACGGTTTTATCTATTACATACATTACAGATTGTTTTTTTTCTTATAACAAAAACAGTATAAGCCGAGGTGACATACGCGGCGCCTCGGCCACGTTATCACATTGTGAAATGTGTACCAAAAAGGTGGTGCGGTGTGACGTGCAGCGAGGACACATTCGATACATAGGCCGCGGCGTATCGCGGTGAATATCTCTGCCTCCACAAACACTGACCGGAGATTAGATAACGCCGGATGTTGCTTCTGAGATCAGAGACGTCTGCGCACGGCTATAGACAACATTTACACAGTGCTACCTGATAATAACTGTGGATCTTTCCATCGGACTATCTCGGTAATCCGTGAATGCGTATCGCCCGAACGTCTGAACGTAGGCCTCTTGGTCGCTGTCGTAGGAAAATGGACGAACTCACCACTCTTCGTAGGGTAGTGTTACCGCACGAAAAGATTTGGCTATGTATTCCATGTGACATAAGAAGAAGCCTTGTCACAGCTCGTTATCCAACAGTGTCATATTCGGAAATACCAAATTTCAAACTTCCCCCATCACTAATAATAATGAGCGCCATATGTTATAGTAAACTATGTTATAATGACATTAAAATAACAGAAAAAGGTGCGAACGCATCGATTCGGTATTTATTATTCGAATATAATCGGTAACGCTCCGATAATGTGCTAAATTCGAATTACCGCCGCACAGGCGCGCATGACATAATTGCTGGTCGCACGCGAAGTGTCTATCAAAATTATTTTCGTATGGGGTACTTTTTTTCTTATGCACCCTTGGCAACGAGGGGTGTCGTGGGATCCTCTCGCACCTACGAACGGACACGCGAACCCCGTCAATACAGATAATTGTTTCATTATTCTTCTATTAACTCCAGTGGTGCGGCAATTTATCATTACGGATTACGTGTTCTCGAGAGGGATAAAATTGTATGGTTTTTAACACACTGTTTAGCAAAATGGCTGGTGGAAACTAATTTTGGTGGCAACAAATGCGGAGACGGGTCGTAAAACGCAAAAGCAGTAAAGTCTCGAGCTGGCGCGGTCTAAAAGCCTGCGGGGCGTGGTGGCGACGCCCAGCGTTTTAGCCGCGCGGACATGCGATGCTTAGCCGTCTTTATTAACAGTGCACCTACAGCTAGATATGGACTCCTGGTACTACTGTTATTTATACCATAAGTCAGCAATATCTTTGCGATTATCGACGAAGACTTAGTAAGTTAGTTAGACTTATCGAAGGTAAAATTGAATAACTTACTGCACATTTGTTTAGTTTTTTTAATGCATATGATTTTTGAACCCTTTTCATTTTAAATCGTTTTTAGAAAGTTTGTGGAGTTTAATATCGAAACGGCTTAACCAATTTTGACAAGAATCCAGCAATATTTCAAATACTTTTAGGGATGGCCACCCCAGAAGGAAAGTTACGTAACACTGATTAATTAGTTATTTGGCGAAACAGGGGGCGACGCTGGGTGGTGTTAAAAGCAATCATAATGATGCACGCGGAACTCCAGCCAGATCGAATGGGGATTTGTTTTCTTCAGCCCTAATATTAGGTGATTATATTATTTAAGAAATCCCAACCATGTTCACTTAATACATTGCATGACTGGAAAGTGATTTTTTGTTTCTGATTAATTTCATTATGGGTTTCAAATGCAGGTCATTCATATCTCTAAGACACTTCAGTGTATCTGAGGGTGTCTATTAGTTAACAGAGTATGTCCCGGATTATAGACGTTATAATAATGAAGTAGGCTTGACGCTTGTCCTAATAAAAAATCATGGCAAGCAGGATTTGATTATTATCAAATATGAAACAAAAAATTGACTTTCCGTCGAGATTTTGCATGTTTTAAATATGGATTTGCAACATATCAGCTGAACACCTATGGGCATCACGTGTGGACCGAGAAATAAACTAATTGTGATTTAAATAACCTTTTGATTCCTTCTTAATCTTGTATTTAACAACACTGAAATAAACAAACACATTACCCCACATAACGTACAGTCGGTATAACGTAGTGCTTCAACAGCGCGACACGAAACAGAAATACCAGGGCATAATGAGAGCGCAGCAGATATATTAATTGGACAGCAGATCAAAGAGCAACAAATGGGATCTTCGTCAGCTATGGTTGCCTGGTAATTGTGAGGACAGGTCGCCCGTTTGATGGCTTTCTGTCGCTCCTGTGAACGAAAATAGATACCGATTTATTTGGTTTTGGTAGTAAAAATACTGGTGCATATGTCAGATACTTCATCAATTGGTATGAGCAGAGAAGTACTTTTCAATGTTTGATAATTGTCTTAGTTATTAGATTAGATTAGCTTCCAGGCTGGGACTATTTTGTCTACCAAAATTTCACTGAAAATCTTATATCGCTATGTAAGACAGGAAAAATTTAAAGAAATTAAGGTTGCTTATACTAATCTAAGATTTCCAAGTTCACAACCACAACTAATAAACAAGTAAACAAGGCGACCAAAAATTAAGATATTCTGATAAGTAACGCCGTCGGCTGCAATCCTAGAGGCGTTATCTAAATTCTTATATTACACACATTAAACATTTACGAAACTAAAACAAGTAGTAGCGGTGAAGTATCCCTTATCTTCACAAGCCTCGCTCCCGGCTAATCCTGTGATAATGCTGACCAAACAACCGTTTTCCCTTGAGGTAATTAAGCAATGCAGGATCAACGCTATTTTATTGCACCTTTATTACGTGTATTTTGAATTTATTGACGGCTTTTAGCAAGTGTAAAGAATCAAATTACTTTAAAGTCACATGTGCTGTCTTTTCCAATTATGTTTGGCTTCCATTGTCACTGATGCAGCTGGGTACCAATATTCTACTTGAAGCAACTGGCTCTCTGACTTCCACACATTTACTGAGAAGCGTAAAAGGTATGTGGACACAGGCTGGTGGTGAAAATATCATCATCATCAGCCGGAAGACGTCCACTGCTGGACAAAGGCCTCCGCCTTAGAACGCCACAATGAACGACAACTTGCCATTTGCATCCACCGGTATCCGAAAATAAACAATGAATTTACAATATTCGCAGTTAAAATATTTTCCTGAAGTAGCTTCAGTGAAAAAAGTTTCTTTCCCAACAATACGTTAGGGACAGAAATAGAAAGGGCTAATGTATCGTTTGTAACAAAGCAGGTTGGTAACGGAACTGATTCTCGGAACAGTCGGGCCGGTGTGCAGCTCGTCCTTTGATATAGCTGTAACAACAAATACAACTCTGTTAGATGCTTCCGCCCTGGTACTTGCTACTTCTGAACGATGAAATTCAGAAAAATTACGTTTGATCTCGTTCTTTGAAAATCTAGGCTAGTTTTTCTTTTGAGCCTGAATTTGTGTCTTGTGCTGGTTTAAAAGCGTTTGAAAGATGTTCCGAATAAAACGTGATCTCCTAAAATTGATATCTTTTGTCTCATAATAAATTATACAGAACTGGCCAACCAAAAGTACAAGCTACACTTATTCTGCTCACATCCAAGCGATAGGCAATTAGGCATAGATTTATTTTTGTTGTGCAACGAATACTGTTGGCATTAAAACTCTGAGACCTTCACTTATTAAAGATAAAAAATCACCGGACGAGATTCCAAGATTTCTTAGCAGAACTAGCTTTTAAGCATCTAATATAATAACCGAATCTATTTGGTAACCAAGCAATGCGTCTCTAAGGAATCTAGTCATATTGTTAATTTTAATTAAACAACTGAAACTAATCTATTCCTGTCAAGTATACACCAGCAACCAGGAGAGAAAGACAAGCAGACGGTGTATCACATAAAATTAAATAATAATGAACTAATCGCGGTCTCGCAGCGCCCGGCTCGCGAACAATGCCGCGTTAATTCGTGCCCTTTGTCCGTTCCAATAGAAAATTTCATGTTCGACCGAGCCCGAACGGCTGCATTCTCTTCATTACTACAGTTTTAAATGTAAATTACCAGCGCCTTTACAACGCCGAGTGAATGTCATTTGCGCGGATTTTAAACGCATTTTCCTCTATTTATAGAAGTCCTTTAAACATTTTTCAGATGACGCGCAGTTTGACTGACTAGTGTTTAACCCTTTGAGCGCCACGGTCTTGAATAGAAGACAAACGCCGCACCCTCCACACCATAACTCTACAAGGAGACAACATCGAATCGTAACATTTGTATAATAAATGTTACGATTAGATATTGTCTTCTAATAAAACAGTGACGTGGAGGGTACGAAAACGCTTGTCTTCCATACAAGACAGGCGCTCAAAAGGTTAAAAGAAAAGAACAATTATTTCACTGTATTTACATAATCCTGTGGTTTGTTACTAGGAATCGAGGAATTCGGCTTTGACTTTGATACCAGCGTTTAGCAGGTTACTGCGTTGCTCGGAACCGATTGTTTGTTTGTCGAGCTGTAAAACTGTTAGGAATCGTAAACGATCGTGTGTGGCCAGCCCTTACGACGAAATCTGAACAGATGGACCGAGATCAAAGACTGTGTGGTGATAAAAAACGTTGATGTGAATTAAAAGTAACAACTTAGTGTCGGGGGAATGACGGCAGCAGAGTATTTTCTTTGTCGTTACACACCATATATTCTCCCTAAATGTAACGCGTGAGGGAAGGGAAATAACATTCCCATTTTCCAGGTATTTTCCGCACTCCATATTGGTGGGATTTGTAGGAGCCCGCTGCCGGCACAATCATTAGCCCCGCAATCCTCCGCGACTGTATGGGCCCCTGGTATACCGCTCGGGGAACTATCGGCGAATTTTCCGGGATTTTCTTCTTATTTTTATCCCCCTATTTTGGTTGTTTCGAAGGAAAACAAACAATGAACTTGAGATAAAATGAGAGCATACATTTCGTTGAGGCGGTAAGATAATTTCAACCCACTACAAAGAAGCAGCGCGTTACTTAAACATTTCTCGACAAAAAACCGTTGCGCTAACATTAAGAACCGTTCATTAGACAACGAGAAGACATCCAATTACAGAAATAAAAGAACGTCGAATGGCTCCAACAATATCCTAACGTAATCAATGTTGATAATAACCGGGCAATTATAACTCCCAACTAATTCTCGATTACGGGTCGCGGGTACGGAGCACGGGGCGGGGACGCACCGGGACCTCGCTAGGCGTTATTAACCGGGATTACCGGATCCCCGGCGCGATCCCCGGATACGGGGATTTGCTCACGGATCGCGTAACAGTGGAAATGATAAAAGATACGTGTGGATACGGGGATTTTTGTATGTTTATTGGCGTTCCGAAATAATGGAAGCGTAAGTTTCAAAAGAAAACTAAACATATGCGCCATGAACGAGAATTATGAGGTTTATCTACGAACAGGCGAGAAAGATGGCTTCCGTTACCATTCAGCGAAGTCTGCATACATTGAAAGGGTGTAATTACGATCTATCTTTGAAACAACACTTTGAAAGTCACGTTTAGAGATGAATGCAAGTAGTGACGACACTATCCTACGCGCGACTTATGCCTTAGTAGAATTAACTAAAGTACCAAGAGACATCTATCTCCTGAGACATGGATGACAAAACCAAAAAATAACGAACAGCCCGTGTAGTGTAAGTCACGTGTACTAGGCTCGCATGAGCTGTTAGGAGTGTAGGCCGGGCGAATCCCATGCGGTATCAGCGTTACAAGCGATCGCACTTAACCGCGTCACTGGTATCATATCGCGCTGCAGCGCTATCAGTCAGCGTCGCCCGCTGCATTAGCCGCGTCGCCGCATCAATAAATTATACAGGACACCTCCGCGCGGCGCTGCCGCCCTGGTCACTCGTTGCATTAATGTCGACGAACATTTAAATGCGTGTTTGTCTGTTTGTCACTCGTCTATATATAGAGGAATTCAGCAACTGAGCTTAGGGATAACTTGAGGGTTGGCAAAATTTCAAGACATTCGCACGGTGCATTTAGAACGTGTAGGAGTTGATTCTTAAAGCTCTTACTCACTTACCGGCACGGATATATAGTCTTACGAATAAATAAACCACAAATATGGGCCGTACTCCTTATATATACTATATGACCGTGAACATGGATGTTCATTTTTAGTCCTACGAGGTCAACGGAAAGGAAAAAGCTTACCTATCAAAATACAAGAAAATATGGCGTAACCTAGCCATGTACCTTTTCAGCTTACGTCCCATTGTTAGGGCCCACATGCCCACTTCAATGACTATCTATATCTATCCATAAAGACCCAGAATAACCGATCTTCAGCTGAATTCCTCCGCTTTCCTACTCGGGCATCAACAAAAACATTCTTCCACGGCATTCAGTCTTAGAATCTAATGTCAAAGTTACAGGTCAGTGGTATAAATAGCGCCAGTGCGTCAGTGCCGCTATTATGGTACATAAGCCGCTTATTAAGACCGACTCCCACTCGCAACGAAGCACGCAACCCGATTGAGAAAGGTTCACATGCTGGAGAAGTCAGCTTTCTTTTTTGTGGGAGCAAAAGGGGCAAATCAGCAAACATGGATGCAACCAATACGAAAGGGGCATTTCCAGTCTGTTGATTGGTAGAAGAAAAATGGGCTAAAAGTGGATTACCAATTGATGATGTTTGAAAACATCGTGAAGAAACTGGCACAGCTGAGAGATTTTTTAACGGTATGTGAAACCATGTCAGAGGCCTACAGGCAGTTTAAACTTTGACACCAGGTTGTTCATCAACCATACGAGGAGAAGAAGAAGAAGTTAATGATTGTAGTTAGAGAAAGAGCATCCTAACAACTACGTCATGGTCGTGGATACACTAATCTATAATCTTGGTACTTTTGAATGTAATGCTGCGGTGGATAAGATAATGTTTTGACGACGATTAAAGGTAGCATTTCTTGTAGCCTGTGACTATTACTGCACCAGATAATTCTTTTTTTAACTACAAGGTTCAAGGATAAAATTAAACTAATATAATCTAAACAAAAATAAAATCAAGGCTGAATCCTCGTTACCAAGTGAAAGCTCCATATTCTATTCCACGTAGCTTATCAAAATTGATATTTTCGGCACGCCCTGTGACGTCAGCTCTAAGAATGCATACCTACAAGTATCAATCATGTTTGACAGATCTCTATCTCTAGGACAAGATTGTGAGTTGCTTTCGTCATGCCGATTTTATCTTACAATTCATAACAAATCCAGAAATATACCTAAAACATAGTCTTCTGTATATTTAAATCTGTTAGGCTGTAAGAAAACGTAACTACATAAGTTTTTTGAATAGAAGCTCAAAGAGTCCGATCTGCGGATCACAGAAATAATATGCTAAACATCAAATCCAAAGTAGTAGTCCAATTACGAAGACACCGAGATAATCGATTAGTACATAAATGTTACAAATTAATTGATTTTGTCCGTCAAACCCAATTTATCTTAAACCAATAAAATTATACACCACAAAAACATTTACTTGTGCCGTGTGGTATCCACTGCGATCCCCGAGCCGCTTGCCAAGCGTGGGGATTATGGCACCCCCCCCCCCCTTCTAAAAAGGGGAGGCCTTTGTTCAACAGTGGACGTCTTCCGGCTGATGATGATGATGAAACATATATATAACTATAACACACCTGCCTACACTAGGGAAATACAGGGGATACAAGCAAGATGAAAAAAAAGAACAATATTGATCTGCAAGCCTATAAGAAATACTTAGCAATACCCCTCCTAACGGCATGTGAGCCCCGTCTAACCGAGTAAGTGGAATCATACGTACATTTCCAAGTACGGCCGAGTCAGAACGCGGCCGGTGGCACCGAGCGCAGAGAGTTAACGTGATCGACAGTTAACGGGAACTTGGAGTTGACGATCAAGCAGTTAACAATTTATGAGAAAGTTTAGAAGTTAGCTATTGTTGCGATTCTAGACGTTTTGATAGACTTTAGGTCTTCGGGCACTAAGTCTACTTAAAATTTTATAAGTGCGAGATTTAAGATACCGCATCGATGAAACGGAAGTTAAAATTGTAAATTAAAAGCAACGTTTTAAAACAAACCACTTTAGAAATAGTGTATTGATTACAAACATCATGCTCACAATAAACATTTAACCTTAATAACTTTTAATCTGTAGCTAATAAACATTGGCCGTGTGGTATCCGGCCTAGAATTGACCACCCCCTTTCCTCCCGTGGGTGTCGTAAGAGGCGACTAAGGGAAAACCCAGAAGATGGGCAGCAGCGTCTTCTGTAACTTGACCACCAACACTGCGATCCCCAAGCCGCATGGCAAGCGTGGGGATTATGGCAACACCCCCCTTCTAAAAGGAGGAAACCTTTGTTCAACAGTGAACGCCATACGGCTGATGATGATGATGAATAAACATGAAAACAAAAACCCAAGGTAATACATACGTACAGACACGCCTATTTGCCAAAGGAGTAGGCAGAAACCACAGATTTCCGTTCGCTGCCATCCTGACATACTTCTTTCACTTGCATCACATTCCTTATACACAGTCGCCGGTTGAGAGTACTCCTCACTTGACCCCTTCGTAGAACATCTCCGATCTGGTCCAAGTTTATTTATCAAGTTAAAGCTTCCATACTGTTAAACCATCAGTTAGTTTAACTGTACCACCGGCCAGTTACCGGCGAGGCCGACTCAGAATGTAAACAGAAATTAAACAGCTACGTCGGAGCACGTTTGCTGAGAAAAACTCCTTTTTAATTAGCCAGGTCTTTCCAGGACTCGGAGAATGCTCATCCTTGTACACAAGAGATAATGGTTGGTCAGCAACGGGCTGAAAAGACCAGGCTTCAAAGACCACAATATTAAGTCTTAAAGTGAGAACTGCGCCCTTACCATGAACTCTTAAAACAGGAAGGACGACCTGACTGGCGCAGTGGCTAAGCGATTGGACTGCTGCGCTAGGGGTTGCGGGTTCGATTCCCGCACGGGACAAAAATTTGTGCGATCCACAGATGTTTGTCCCGAGTCTAGGTGTTTGTGTATGTGATATTTCATGTTTGTGAAACGCACCTACGATACAGGAGAAATTCCTAGTGTGGGGCGACGTTTTTTTTAATAAAAAAAAAATAAGGAAAGTTTACGGAAGCGAGACGCCGCGCGCCGCTAGGTGCAGTGTAATGCGACGTCTCGCTTCCACAACGTAAATTGTCCTGCTTTAAGAGTTTACGGTAAGGGGGCTGTGATGTTAGTCATTTTACTATACATATCTATTGGTCGATTAAACATACATAACATTACGCTTGCATTCCCCGAATGGGTAGGCAGAGGTGTACATATAGCACATATAATCATATTTACTTGTGTCCGTGTGTTGTGACTGTCTTTGCTGGACAGAATAACCAAATTTGCTGTCCTTAGTCGTACCTTAGACTTTGAACTCGACTTTAACTATAATTATTAATAATATAAGGCTGAAGAGTTTGATTTGTTTGATTGCTTGAACACGCTAATCTCAGGAACTACTGGTCCGTTTTGAAAAATTCTTTCAATGTTTGACAGCCCATCAAAATCCACGCGGGCGAAGTCACGGGCGGAAGCTAGTATGTATGTAAAACCATACTACAGCACATAATACAGCACTAGTTCCTAGCCATAGAAACTATAACCAGCTGATACCCCGCGTAGGAATAAAACCTTAAAACTTAAAACTCCTTGAAATGACAGATTACCTGTCAAAGTGTCCAAATTTATGGAGCGTCAAGTGGCCTGCATGTCAAAGTGTTGATAAGGGCGATAAGAGGGCTCTTACGATAGTGTATCAGAAAGATTCGGTCTAGATACTGTTTATCTTGGAGATAATTTGGAATAAACCGTTGGGAGACCCGTAAATATTATGATAGGATGAAGCAGTACTATCGAAGGCTGCTGCAAATGTGTTTGCATCTTGAATACTGGTAAAACGGGGTGAATAGAAACAATTTTTTGGAACTGATTTATAGGAAAAAGAGTATAGAGTGTTACCATTAAGGACCCTATACTTTAAATTGTACGACAACAATCTAGAGTCAATTTTGACAACTAACTGTAATAGTAGTTCCATATTTGTTTCTATTCACCCCGTTTTCCGATATTCTCCTAGATACCAGTCTCTAGTTGTGATAGTCCTAAAAGAGGTCCTACATCAGCCTGTCAACCAACTCAAACTGACCCTACAAGACATAAACATCTTACAAAGAAAGAGTCTTCAGAATAGAGAGATAAAAATGCCTTAGATTTTGGCAAAAGAATATTTCGAATTCAAGCTTTTGTTTTTAAATTTTTACATGCTATGTTTTCTACATCTATTATAGGTTTGGTAGTGTTAGTTAATTAGTTTCAACAGTAACAGTAACCATTTGTATTCACAGCTTTCATCTCAAGTTTCTGTAATACCTCATAACTTTTTATAAACGCAGGCCCAGTTAACATGCCTCAGGTCAAAAAAATATTGTAAAAACTTTCTCTGCACCCTCTTATTCTCAAAATAATCTCACATAATGAACTCGGTAACTCGTAATGTGTTTTCAAATATTTTTTTCTCTTGTTTCAGATGCGCTGGGTAAGTCTTCGCTTCAGGAAGGCATCATAAATCATTTACGGGTCCTTGTAAAAAGACTCTAACAGAAATTCCAATCTTCATAAAAATCCAAAAATAATTACGGGTCGCAGTGTTTTTTTTTCTCAGCACAATAAGTCAATCGCGCTAACACTAGGAGTCCGCGCAAGATTCGCCTCGCGTCGTAAAATTTGATTAGGTCATTAAAGCCAGTTAATTTATAGGCGTTCGAACAACTCTCATTTGCCATAAACACACAAAAATCAACCATAAAACTGTGGCACTAACGTTTTTTATTCCCAATTTGCGTAAACGGCGTTTATGACGTTCTAAAAACCATTTCCGCGCGTGTAATCTAAAATAACCTTTCTAGTAATTAATTGTACGGTGCAAAACTGTTTAGAGAAATTTTAAAAATGCTTTGCAATTTTAATTGTGAACCGCAAGTCATGTTGATGACGCCATAAGTTATGGATGGACTAATCAATGAATGACCGTTGCCATTTTAAAGGCTGTCATGCAAAATAATAGCTTACTATGCTAAGCTATCCTTGTAAGCGATAGGTTAGGCTGTCTAGCTGCTATTACTTGAGCTTTATGGCAATCTTAAAAGCAAAAACGTTTGTGTACGGCTTTATTAAATCTATTCCGCATAAAATTCTATTCAACCAGTAACGATGGAATAGTTTATGATATTTCAATACAATGGAACTGGCTGTAAATATGCTACGACACCAGTAAAATACACGCGCATTTAAAAACAGAATTAAAAATGTATCGTATCGTACGTCATTCCGTAAAAAAAATTGGAATCCAATTTTAAAAATTAAAAAATATAAAATGACGTATTCATTTCAATCCCGTTCGAATTTTAAGCACACACGTTCGGATATGCGTTCCGTTTTTCTGTGAAATCCCATAATTCCGTCAGTCCGGAAACGTGGTTTTCATTTAGTGCAAAATTCTGTTGATGCATAAAATAAATTAAATGCAAACAATATCAATCGGACACGGGAACACACTCGGCCGTTGGTACAGCTATTTATCATAAAATACGAACGCTGCGCTGAAATTGGATATCGCCGTTTCTTTTACACCTTCTGTGTGCGACAGAGAGGTTGGAGTGGAGGTTTTTTCTTTGTTTCAAAGCCATGCTATCGGGTTGTCTGTCTGTGCGTTGATTTGCTCGCGTCGGTATCGGCTCACAATATTAATTAATGGTAGAATACGCTTTGTTTCTTTCGACTTGATTGGGATCTGCATATTTCTGTTGTTCTATGGTTCCGTAGAGGTATCTCAGATAAGACATCTGTAAAGCTTGGTCTTAAATCAAAGATTCCTTATAAATTTTTGCACTCCTTGTAAAACTTTGTCAGGCAGGCAATCAATATAAAAACATGATTACAATATTACAGATACTTAATAATTACAAAACATGCAAAAATATTAAATCTAAAAATAATTAAATATAAGAAATAAATAATAAAACGTTTCTTGGCATAAAACACTCATCTATGATCTTAAAAGGCAAAGATCTAAATCCTAAAATCAAAAACAAAAACACATCTCAGCAGATTTCCTATTACGAAAAACCGCGCGGGCCCCTAAATTTGATTAATTGTTCCGCAGTAATATAACACGGCAAGCAATAGCATTGATTCCTATCTATTGTTAATACTACTTGTTAATTACGAGCTCGATAGATAGCTATGATTGTGAACCGACATTGTTTTAGCCGCCGGCAAAACGGAGTAAGTAGGAAATTAATGTTTTTTACAACTTTTTCTACGGTGGGTGTGTTGCTAAGAAATGTAATTTAAATATTTTAGTGTGGCCTTTATGTAAATGTAATTCGCTGGAGGACATTTTGCTGATTGGATTGTTATTTAGAAGCAGGATGTTATTATTATAACATAACACATAACATAACATCAAGCCTGTATTCCCCGAAGGGGTAGGCAGAGGTGAACATATAGTACACCCACATTTCGCCAGTTATGTTGTAAGTCCCAATGTAATAGGGAGCGCGCTTATTGCCATCAACCAGGCAAAAATCCAGACTCCGTGCTGCTACTGAGAATTATCTAATGGAAAACTCAGTATCACTTTGCCCGACCCGGGATTTGAACCTAGGACCTAGCTCAGCAGTCGCGCTTAGCGACCACTAGACCAATGAGGCGGTGTTATTATTATAGTTTTAATCTTTTAGTCGGATGTTCTTCGAATAAGATAGATTATGAGTACCCTGAACCGATAAGCATGTATGAAAAACGTAGTGAGAGAAATGAAGACGAAAATGGTTAATAGTATTATAGCAAATGAAAAGCTTTTAAAAACTGACGTGACTCAATCGACTACATGTATAAGACTCATTTAACTGTGTAATTGCACTTTAACATTTTCTATAGAGTCAAATAAAATGTTCACCACGTTTGCAGTAGACACCGTAAACAGATAGTATGTTTTTATTGATTCAACCTAGTCTACTTGTGCGTTCGATAGTAAATAGTACTAGCGTTCAAACTATAAAACCAATACTCCATTTTAATTACAATTTGATTAATAATCCCTCTTCCTATGTATTAAAAAGGTACATGAAACGGTTATAAACCTCTTTTTCTAATGCAAACAATCATATTATCTAAGATCGCATGAGAAAATACCACACATTGTAACTTATAATTATGTTTTTGTATGAAACAGTACTTAATCTAGAGAAACGTAAGCTGTTGAAAAACTGTGGTAGCACTTACAATGATACACGCCAGTTTTTGCCGAAGGGGTAGGTAGATGTATCGGACTCGTCGTGAACAGATTTTTTAAACAAATGAAAGTCGTGGTCATATGCGGTTCACTGACCTGATTCATGTGCTAGTTAGTGACTTCGAACCTAGACAAGTATCTACAAATGAGATTAAAGTTCAAAATGTTTTTGTCGCTTATAAAACGTCAAGATGGTATGCACGGCACCAAAAATGTCATTCCTTTGAAGTAGAACCGGCAAAAAACTTCATAGGTAGCTCTTTTAAATAAAATATGGTACCAACAATATAGTTAGTTTACAGAGTATTTAATTATGCGACAACAAACTAAACTAATGTGTAGTGAGACTTTCCTAATGTCATAATACTTTCTTAGTAATTCTAGGGACAGATAAAGAGCTAAGTTTGCTATTAAATGGGACTAACCTGTCCTAGCGAAAAGTGCAGGCTTAAAAACATACGACAGCCTTAACTTTTGGAGAATGAAGGCGTGAAAATACATCCTTACCTGAAGCTGTAAAAGATATAACAATCTATAGTTTAAAAACTAAACTAGGATTAAACAGTTTTGATACTTCTCCCAAAGTTTGCATAAATGGTCAAGATTTTTTTTTTTTATAAAAAAACGTTGCCCCACACTAGGAATTGCACCTGTACCGTGGGTGCGTTTCACAAACATGAAATATCACATGCACAAACATCCAGACTCGAGACAAACATCTGCGGATCGCACCAATTTTTGACCCGTGCGGGAATCGTGCCCGCAACCCGTAGCGCAGCAGTCTAATCGCTTAGCCGCTGCGCTTATCAGGTCGTCGCTTATCCGATGCATTTCATTTCTAGGTACCAGTTAACCCGTCCTAACTGAGACATTAGGCTTCATATCCTCCAATCAAGGACCTGAGTCACCAGAGCCATTCATTACAGAATTATGGCCGATGATAATTGTCCGTTTAGCAAAGAATGATCTAAGTAATTTGTTACAAATCACAATTAAAGATCCGCCGTGATAGTAGCTGTCAGATTGACGTATGATTAGCACATGTTCGTTGCGTTTGATGCCATCTTATGGACGAAAAAGACCGCTTGTTATGTACCAAATGAGTAAGTTGCCGTTATCATTTATCTATCACATACTTAGAGTAGCCGAGCAGTGTTGCATGTCCACTTTTTGTTACCAGTACACGCTCTGACGAACCTAAAGAGTGCCACCAAAACGTCTATGATCTACAACCTCACTCATTCATTGACGAAATTTATTACCCAATATTTTATCTGACGACAATTTAATTATACTCTATGTTCACATCACCATATTTAAAGTCGATCACAAGGATCCATTACATCTGAATTGCAAAGCAGCTATCTAAAACATTCTCACTATAAAATCGTAAACATAACCTACAAACCGAAATCCCGCCAAAATCCGTTTGACAAGTGCACAAACGAGCCAATGGCGCGTACACATTCAAATTTCGAACGCAACATTCAAGATGGCGACCTTCGCAAGTCGTATATCAATTGTGATTTACGCACCGCAGCCACGGCCGGTCGACGACCGCCCGAATTTCGTTCAGAAATGCACTCAACGAGTAATTTATTTGTTACCATCTATTATTTTGTAGACCCACAAGGTCCTAAACACAGCTGACATTAATATATCATTTTACGCGACGTCGACAATATTCTGTCTCGCTTTAACATGGAATCGTCGTGTAAGAGGGAAAGGGATGAGTGTAGGGGCAGAGTAGTTTGCGTTTTCACTTTTTATAGTAGCAATATATTTGATCAGCTGATCGTAGTGACGTTTACTGCCCGTGTGTCAGTGTAGTGTTTTTCATAATTTATATTATAGTAGGTATTCTCGCTTGTCGTAGGTCGGGGTTTTATTTATAATATTGAATATTCATCTAAATATTGTGTATCGACTTCTGTGCTGAGCTGGCCTATAAATTTAATGGGCGGTCAGTTTTTGGTGAATTTTCACGTTTATTTATTGTTTATTTTGATATTAAATCATTTGGTTGGTATATTTTAAATTTATCGGTGGAACCGTTTTGTGGGGCGCTGATAATGGATTTTGGGTAAACTTGGCCCGTTCTGGATTTAGTTGTACGTAAGCTTGTTATTTATGCCCTTGTTGTGAAAGATTTTGAGTGTTGTTTACGTTTTTATCTTCTAAACAAGTGTCTGATATGACAATAATAATAATAATTTAATTTCTTATGCCATACGAACCCACATCTTACAAATAGTATCCATGGAGTTACTTACACTACTGAGCTTAAAAGAATATTGTATATTTTTCGATCTGTCAAAATAATCTTATGCAGAACTTCCATGTTCTGTTTAGACGAAACAAAAGGACAAACAAACGTAACATATCATAACATCACGCCTGTATTCCCCGAAGGGGTAGGCAGAGGTGAACATATAGTACACCCACATTTCGCCAGTTATGTTGTAAGTCCCAATGTAATAGGGGGCGAGCCTATTTCAATCAACCGGGCACAAATCCAGACTCCGTGCTGCTACTGAGAATTACCTAATAGAAAACTCAGTAACACTGCCCGACCCGGGATTTGAATCCAGGACCTCTTGCTCAGCAGTCGCGCTTAGCGACCACTAGACCAACGAGGCAGTCAGAATTCTAATAGCACTTACATTAAACGTAGCAGAGTAATCTGCTTGTGACCACGGCCGATGCAACTCGGTCGAAACGTCAAGCTAAAATTAAAAACTTGTGTCTCGCGGTAATTCCCGTGTTGTAGTTTAATTATTATCATGCAACCGATAGTTTAAAAGTTAATAAAGCTTACATTGTCGACTAAAGACAAGACTCCATACATCAGTTGCAAGCTGATACTAGGAACACAGACACACTAAATAAAACAAAACAAGACAACCCTAAAGAATGACCCAAAACAAAAGAGTGCTCGCAGCCATTTCTATATCTACAGCAACCACAAACCGAGTTCCCAAACACTCCCGAACATACAACTCTAAAATAACCCACATAGCTTATATATCACGTGATATATAAAGGTGTGCGCACACTGGGTGCGTGCGTGAAAGCGCACGTGGTCCCTGTAAATATTTTTGGACGCAATCGATTTCCGAAATCCATTCTGTACCCCCGCGCGGTGCGGCGACTGGTGGAGCGTAGTGTGGATATGACTCAAGCATTTGAGTCTTTGTGTGCTATTTATTTTGATACGAATGTTGTGGTTTTCGTTAAACGTAGAGTGATGGTATTCTTGGATAGGTGTTGTAGGTTCTTATTAAAATTATGCCAAAAAAGATAAGTTGAATGATAGATCAGGTATCTTAACAGAGTTCTGGCGTATTTTTGGTTATACCCACTCCACATTTTTAAAGAACAGACTTAAATAGACTATCATCTTACGACTAACAGCTCAATAAAACCTCAAAATTACTTCGAACTCCTTCACTTACAGGATCGCGTCCCGCACCCGCGTCTCATCCACACAAATCGCGCGACATTACCGCGTATCGCGCCGCCTGGCATCATTAATCTACGTGACAGTTCAAAATTTAGTTACAGAGGGTTCCCGCGCCCCTCCCGAACCCTCACACCCCCCCTCCCGCACTCCACGCAAGTTTTTGAGGGATGCCTAACTGTCTACATGTTTAACTATCGCTGGTAAGCAGAGCCTCTTGACTAGCGCTGAGGGTACATGTGAGAAGTATTTGTTTGTACTGCAGGCGTGAGGTCTGTTAAGAGGGTCTGATGGAGTACAGGGTAACAGGTGGCTGGTATAACAGCCTTACGAAACGCTAACGGACCTACGTAGATAGAAAACCCAAAACTCTAGATCCTTTGTTTTTGTTCTGGCTTTATCATCATCAGCTCGTTGCAGTCCAATGTTGGACATACGTCTCTCCCAAGGTACGCCACAGAGCCCGGTCTGCTGCTTCTTGGCATATATAAACTTGAAACCCAAATCTGTGTCAACAGCTTTTTCTCCTACAAATTACCCATTATCTTACACATAAATTCCATAGACAATAATTTCCGTCGATCCAACGTCCCTCAGTCACGTCACGCATAACTCAGTGCGTTGCCTGCCTAATTTAAAATACCAATCGCATAAAATAAGTAACAGATTTCAATAAATGTAAGTCATCATAACTTAACCGAACTTAACGTAACTTATTCATGAATACACACTGCCGTGATCCGGGGCAATAACCGACGTCGCAAGCAAACCCGATGCCATAACAATAACTTAAGTATCAGTAAGATCATTAAACTCTCAATCGAAATTACTAGGCTCGCATGAACATACACAGTTTCACTTGAAACTAATTAGCGTAGTCTACACAGCGCTTTTCACAGTGCTCGCCTGTTACTGGCAGGCGCCGCGGGGCGTCTTCGCTTCCGTGTACGATACATTGTGGAAACTCCGCGCTTGTCCTGCTACCCTGGTAAATTGGGATCGATATTCAGGCGCGGCCATGTACACTGTCGGTGGCGTGATGGTATTTTGAAGGTATGGAGAGATTTCTGGCAAAAATTGGCCAACAATGTGGGTACACGTCACGGTTTGAATAGGACGAAATTTTAGCCTTCATTTAAACACGCGATTTTACTTTATTTCTGCACTTTCTGCGTTGTTTCTGAACCTTATCCTTTCAAGAAGATATTATTGTTTCCATAAGCCTTTCTTTTTACAAGACACATGCAAGTTCTGAAGGCATCAAAACCGGCTAATCAGCTCCAGTAACGAAGCATACCGCACGAGGCCGATACTCTGTAATTTTTCTCAAAGTCGCCATGAATAATCAAATTTTTCTATACATACCGTTTATTCCAGCGACACAACCCAAAAGAGGAACGTCGTAAAATACAAATGTAAATATACCAAATCAAACCTTAATATGTCGGTCGTAAAGTTTGTATTTAAGTGTCCGTGGCGCTAGGGTTGTGAAATTTATGAAAATGACGGGCCTGTTCGACCCTCGTGACTGGCAGAATTCTGTGCCGGAGTGTATTTTTACTTTTTTTTATTACATTCTGGTGGTATTACTCGATTTTAATATTGTATTATGGGTGATACTTCAATGAGTTGGACAAAAAATACTGTTTTGTGATGGTCGATTTGAGTTTCTGTTTGGCTAGAATTATACGAACAGTTTCTGAAGGTCAAATTGTGGTTCCAAAGTTCATTAGCTCGTTAGTAGATATGTTTTTGTTTTGGTTCCATATTTATTTATTTATTCATAAGGCACATCAACAATATAAACACAAACATATAAAATAACAATTCAGGTGTACTAAGACGAGTGTGTGTGGAATCAATTTAGATTCAAGCTTAGCATGGGCAACATGCTAAAATGGCACCAAAAATCATATAAATTTGGGTTGGTATTATCGTTTCAGTGATTTATAGCTGTAAAGGTATAACACTGAGTTGGTAATCATAGATTCCAACAGATAATACCTGACGTCACCCTTAAGACGTAAATACTAAAAGGGAACTTGAAATTCGATGGATGCGAGCAGAGACACGGTGGCTCAGTTAGTTAGAGCAGCGCCACGGTTCGGCGAAGGTCGCGGGTTTAAGTCCCGCTCTTGTCCATCATTTTTCAAATTTCCTTTATCAATTTAGATTCAAGCTTAGCATGGGCAACATGCTATAATGGCACGAGTCATAATAATATACTAAGTTACAAGTTATATATTTTGCTTGTACACTATTCTGCTTGTGTTGTTTATTGCAATCAATATTATTATTACACTTCATAAGGCATGGTAATCATTTTCACATTCATATTATTTTATCGGATTTAGGCCATAAAATGAACTCGCAAAACGTAATATCTCGTTGTTTAGTTCTATAATGTTTTTCTTATAGAAAACATACCGGAAAACTTCCTTAAGTAGCTTCCATTGACTGGCCTGTTGGTCTAGTGGTTAGTGACCCTGACTGCTAAACCGGAGGTCGTGGGTTCGATTCCCACCCAAGACAAATCTTTGTGTGATGAGCATAATCATTTGTTCTGTGTCTGGGTGTAATTTATCTATATTATGTATTTATTTAGAAATATATAAGTATGTTTATCAGTTGTCTGGTTACCATATTACAGGCTCTGCCTAGTTTGGGATCAGATGACCGTGTGTGAGTTGTCCCAAGATATATTATTATATATTTACTTTTTTCTAAGCCACCTGCTTAGCAAATTTCAGTAATTCCAAATTTACCAAGTGCACGACTTTGTTTCGTAGCCGATAAACAGTAAACGCCATCTACTTAAACCATCATAATTGGCAAACTACGTCTGTTTAGATATGCTTGTTAAAGCAATAGCTTAGACCTCTGCTTGTCTCATAGGGGATTACAGGCGATGTGTTATGTATGCTTATGTTGGGTTCCTCGGAGCCAGTCAAAGCTTGCACATAATATTGAAGAAGATGATCAAAGCATTAACAAAATTGAAAAATATAAAGGTAATCTTGTGTATTAGGAATTTTTATTGTGTTAAGAATTCTCAATTTTATTATCTATGTCTGAAGACTTACGGGGTACATGAAGTAGTGTCTTATTTAGATCCTAGAAGAGGTAATACATTTTGAACAGCAGAATTAAATCAGTTATCTTATGCGTAAAAGCTTCTTCCAGCGTCATTTAGGCAGAAAATAGTCAAACACTGCCTCGTTGGTCCAGTGGTCTGAGATCGAATCCCGGTTCGGGCAAAGTGTTACCGGGTTTTTCATTAGGTAATTCACAATAGCAGCACGGAGTTCGATTCGTGCCCGGTTGATGGCAATAGGCTCGCCTCCTATTACATTGAGACTTACAACATAACTGGCGAAATGTGGGTGTACTATACACCTCTGCCTACCCCTTCGGGGAATACAGGCGTGTGTAGTAAATCAATTTGTTAGAAAAATACCTAGATAAAGATGTCAATAATTCCATTTTTTTTTTATAGACAGCTTCATTTCAATAATACTTACTATTTTCTTCACCAACTCGGCACCAAACTCTGTTAAAGCGAGCCACCCCTACAAGTACAGTCAGCAACATTTTTTGCTAACTCATCGCATCGCGTTACATGTGTACGGGGTCGACTGTACCGCCCAGTGTACAGTGTCACTATCAAAGTGCCATTAGCGGTACCCTCCTTAGTTTTTTTTATATTCATTTGAATCAGGGTTGTTGGATTCGTGAGGTCATTCACGCCCAGGAGTATGGAGGTGTGTTTCTTGTCTTGCTCTCTTGTCTGTTCTTATTGATGACCTGATTGGCGCAGTTGCTAAGCGATTGGACTGCTGCGCTAAGGGTTCCGGGTTCGTTTCCCCACGGACAAAAGTTTGTGCGATCCGCAGATGATTGTCCCGAGTCTCGGTGTTTGTGTATGTGATATTTCATGTTTGTGAAACGCACCCACGATACAGGAGAAATTCCTAGTGCGGAGCGACATTTTTATTATGTATATAAAAAAAAATTAAGGATGTTTTCCCTGTTTTGTTAGATGCTTGTTTCAGCCTTCGGATGTCGTATTTAAATTACGATCGACTAAAAAGCTATGCTTGCTCAGTTTCTTCATGGTTCAATCAGCTGTGAAATGTACTTATACTACCTATTAGTACAGTGGCTAAGCGTTTGGGCTATGTGTTGAGGGTTGTGGATTCAATCCTCTCACGGAAGAAATAATATGTTAAGGCTACAGCAGAGCTTACCCCATTTGGGAATATGTCTCAGTACTACCGTGGCGTGGGCAATACACGTTATTCAAAGCCATTATTTTGATTCAGATACATACACCAATAAAAGACAATTTCACCATTCAACTAATCGTAATTTCAAACCAAAACTATTTTAAAATTACGCAAATTACCCTTCATTGCATCGCATAATTACGTCACAGCCGATGACCTATCGAATGACGTCAGAAGCCTCTAAGATGGATGATGTCAAGGCCACGGTTGACAGGTGTCAGCGGCAGGCCTGAAAAACGCTGTCACAAGTAATGGATAGGTTTTCTGGACGCCATTTTAGAGGTCGACGCACTACGCTCGATATTTTTTACGATTTGTTGTTGTTGGTGAATTATGCTTGCTTGATTGTGTTATGAATGGGGTTTTGCGTCGGTGTTTGTTAGTGGCGTTCGGTTCCCGGGTTAGGCAAGTTGTTTGGTTGTTGTGGTTGCAGTTTTTAGTGAATTTCAAAGTGGTGTGTTTAATTAAAGGATCAGTTTATACGCCTTATTTAAATTAAGCTTATTTTCGTTAGAAGTTACTGTTAAAGTATGATAATACAGGGAATATGTCCTTTTTACTTTAACAAATTTGAGACAAAAATTCAACAGAATTCTATACCAGACTCCAGACTATTTATGAGCAAAGAGTTTAACTAAATGGGGTTGATCACTTCTACTGCACCAACACAGGCTGATGACGTCAAAAACGTGTAAGATCCAAACAAACCCACGAATAGGTACTCTATCGATCTGCCATCCCATCTGTACCTACAGATGAGTTATAAGTCAGATCTGCGGACCATCCCCCCGGCAAGGCAACGACCCTTAACCCACACGTATGATTTACAACCCTCCCATTCAAGCAATACGGTACATTTTGAAATGATCACTCTAAGCTTTCTTACGACGTTGCAAAGTCTGCGTATTGACGTATTAAGTTTAGTAAGACAGTAAAGACAGTCGTGTGCAAGCGATAATGAGCCTTATTGTGTTAAGGATAAGTGCTGGGCGGTTGGGCGGCCCGCCCAAACCTGGGCGGGTGCAATTAGAAATGCTTTTGAGCTAAAAATGATATTTTTTTGTCTTATTCCAGGATTATTTGCTGTTACAGTGTTTTGGAGCGTGAGTTATCTATTTCTTGTTTTGGTTAATATAAAGTTGTATGGGTATACCGCTGTTTTGAAGCCAACAGAGTTGTCTGGCAGTCTCTTTTACGACTTATTCTCATCTCTTATTGGACCTGTCTTATAAGACTTAACATCCGATTCAACTGACCAATCCATCTCAGTTTTACAATTGACCTAACCTTACACATTTAAAATATCAACTACCACTATTCAACACTTAACTGCTAGATAGATACATAATATTCCGTCGATTTAGGTTACTTTTTATCAACGTATAGCCAAGCCTTGTTGGTCTAGTGGTCGCTAAGCGCGACTGCTGAGCAAGAGGTCCTGGGTTCAAATCCCAGGTTGGGCAAAGTGTTACTGAGTTTTCCATCAGGTGATTCTCAGTAGCAGCACGGAGGCTGGATTTGTGCCCTGTTGATGGCAATACACTCGCCCCCTATTACATTGGGACTTACAACATAACTGGCGAAATGTGGGTGTACTATATGTAAACCTCTGCCTACCCCTTTGGGGAATACAGGCGTTATGTTATTTTATGAATGAAGATTGAACTAGCATCAAATCAAATACAACAACTTCTTCGTTCTTATTTGGAAGGATTGTCTATCTTTCTGACTTACTACTTATAATTGTTCCTTCAGTAGAAAGCTTGTTAAATAAAATTAAAATGAAATAAAATACTCAACTCTTGTTTCTTTTAAATAAACCAAGGACAGATGTCTCTACTCGATAGACGATTTGCAATTATATTATTAAGTGTATTGTAATTTAATATTTGTTGTGCATGTTTCATGTAATGTCTTCATTCATACACAATGTTATTGTTATAAAATAAATAAATACGTCGCTTATTGCAAGGATGCAACCAAATACACTTTCTACTTGCAAAGGGCAATCGATCGAGCTCAAAGGCAGTTACGTCGTCCGTTAAGGAAATTGGTTTATGGGAGGATGAGACGCTGCATTGTTGGATATCTTAGATCGGTTAGGGAATACAGATCCTATAATAGTTGTTGATTATTGAGATCTCACTAAGTTTCTTTAGAAACGTTCTTGTGAGTTTTGACGGAATAATCTCAATAGTGGTATATTCTGTCATGATTGTAATGAATATTGTTTAATAATTATTATTTTAAAATTGTGTCTATATGATTGTATTCAAAAAGGAGTTAGGTAGAGATGTCCTTGCGAACTTAGATTATGACAGACATTTAAAAATAAAAGAATTTGTTTGGTTTCGTACTGCCATACGTTCAGGTAGATAGGTGTGCAATTAAATAAAGAATAATCAAATCCTTTTTCTTTACAATTACTTAGATTGAACTTCCCGAATAGCATTTAAAAATAAAACGTTTATTTCTCGTATCAGAAACAAAAAAGGTTTCTCCAAACATAGAAAAAACGCTTTAGAAATCCCCTGACAGCCGGTACTATATACCAGGCGAGCATAAAACACGCAGAGGCAGCGAACAGAAAAACCGAGTGATTTATCGTGAGAAGGGACATCTTCTGCGCCTTTGTGTCCCTGGTACAGGTACCGGGCAAGTGCTGGTCGACTGGTTGGGGCAGGCAGATGTAAAGGGAGCATAGAATTGATGTAGCGGTATTAAAAGACGAAATTGAGTCAGTTTTGAATGAATAAATGCTTTTATTTCTTTTTGAGTCAGATGCATCATTGAAGTTTCTATTTCTAATAGATAGATAGACAGAATATGCTTAATTGCACACCAAAATTGCTACCGAACTAATATAATATTATCTTAAATTTAAATGGTACAATGGCGGTATAACTGACCCAGAATTTATTGTATTATTGATTCAACACAATAAGGATTAGAAAAAGTCTATTAACAGCAGATTTATCTTGAAGATACATAGATAGCATAGCTTCTTATTTAAGTCTCGTACTTTGAAGATGCTGAGCTCTTTTTAATAATTTCTTTTTGTTTCTTTGAGGTGGTATCAGAAATACAAGTTTGTTACCAATAATAAAAAATCATCGCTAGAACAAATCATTTATGTAACTGCATCACTTTTAACATTCAAATGCATACCGAATAAGCACTCAATAAGATTTATGTTGAAAGAAAATATTGAATGAACTAACCACCACAAATTATCGGGCGAAATCACAGGCCGAACCATATTTAAATTCAACCTAAACAGTCTAGTATCAGAGTTACAACAATGAAATAAAAAGAACAATTAAAAAACCCCTTAATACTTCCAAAACGGCAAGAAACCGAGGTGTATAGTTAAAAAATAATGAATAGTTTAGTATTGGATAAAATTAATTGTAGGCTACATAAATAATGCCCCTTTGTGGAGATTCCTACGTTTGATTTGTACAATCACTGTTATTATAACGCGATTGCAGTGGCTCTCAACCTTCGTTTCTTGCATGAGGTGTTGGGGAAACAGGGAAATATTCTGAATTTCTGACGGAATGATGAAAAAATATTTTGGCAAGGCAATGCTAGACTTTTTGAAGAGGTTTTCGGGTAATTCTGAATTTCTGAAACATTATAGTGTATTATGTTTGGGATGCAAGACTGGCTTCTTTTGGAATTTTTCTTGTCGTATGGTTGGTGCATAACCTAGTGTCAGAGTTTAAACCGCCTGTAGGCCTCTGACATGGCTTTACACACTGTTGAAAAATCTCTCAGGTGTGCCGGTTTCCTTACGATGTTTTCCCTCACCGCAGCAACTGATAACTAATTTATAATAAGCACATGAATTCGAAAAGACATTTGTGGGTTTGAATTTGCGACCTTTGACTTGGCAGTCCTACAGTCATACCACTCGGCTATCAGTGCCTGTTATTCTAGCTTTTTATATGACGTAAATTATTCACCATTCCTATCTTAAATTTCCTTCCACAATAAGTATCTTATACAATGGCACCAGATTAAGAACCAGTGCACCAACGCGATACCAATCTAAACACTTTTACAAACCGATTGTTTTAATTTGATAAAAAGAGAAAAATATGAATGTTAATTACCCGGCTTTACGCAAAACGCTACACTATTGTTTCGGCTTTATTTAATTGGTTTTTAATAATTGGTTACGAGTGAGTTTATGTACGATGTAACAACATTACAATGTATAAAATAAAAGTGTTTTACTTACATAAATGGAGGTTGTTTAATTGAGCCGGAGGTGTTTCGGGTTAATAAAGATAATGTTTCGGGTATTTTCAAGCTGGAGTTGTTTTTAAAAAGACTTTTGTGGTTATAGTATTTCTCATCCTCAGCCAAAGACGTCCACTGTTGAACATAGGCCTCCCCGTTTAAGCGGGGGGGTTTGCCATAATCCCCACGCTTGGCAAGCGGCTTGGGGATCGCAGTATTGGTGGTGAAGTTACAGAAGACGGTGCTGCCCATCTTCTGAATTTTCCCTTAGTCGCCTCTTACGATACCCACGGGAGGAAAGGGGTGGTCAATTATTATTACAATTGGTTATTGGCTTTGTAGAATTGTAGAAGTAATTAATTGCTTACTTGTTCATTAAATTACTTAATGACTGATAGGCAAGCTCTCTTCTTGAGTGAAAGACTTAGAAGACTTCGTTGCATTTCTGATTATTACACCAATTCTCTTCTCGTCTACTTTCAATGGGAGGTAGAAGGAAATTAACTGCAGTATTGAATTATTAGGTGATTATAGATCTCTTGTTAAAGTGTTTAGCTGAATTATCTTTCAAGGTTACGATTGATCAGACTGATTTCTGTCAGACAGACGGGTACGGTTCTGAGGACACTCCTTTATAACCGACATCAAAAATGAGGAGGTTTCTCAATTTGTCGGCATCTTTTTTCTGATAGTTTTAATTAGTTGGAATAATAATTAATAGCGTTAGAAACTTTATGTATTGTCATGAGTTTTAAATTTGGCGATAAATAAAGATGAATGACGCGAATACGATTTCCGGACAATATTTCAACGTAGTAACAAATTAAAATAACAGTCGGTAGTACACGCCAAGCTTCAACCCATAACTTACCACGAATATTACTAGTTGTTCTTATTCCCACTGTGTACGCATTTAAAACCATTTTACACTATAAAAAGGTGCTTATAGTGATCGTGGAACACGCTTTTAATTCTTTCGTCGTTAAATTTACGCTTTCCTCCGTTGAATATCCGGTGCTAGTGTTGTTTTTTATCATCGGCGTGTTCGTCACACATGAGTCGCGGCGTAACGGGCATATTTAGACAATTTCCTCTACAAATCCCCCGGTCGCGCCCTCACACCGCACCTCTGCCCTAGCCTGATATTCGCCTGGTTATTACAATTTTTCGCGTTATGAATATCGTCGCGAACCCCCGCTAATGCCCCTCGCGCCGGGGGACTCACACCTCAGCAATTTTACTTAAATTCTTATTTAGAGTGCCGCCTTATTTCGGTTACAAGATTTTTAGTATTTGTTTATGGCGTTAACTTGTACCGTGAGCCGACGATGGGGTAATTTTCGCTTTTTTCAACGATGTAATTCTACTTTATGCTTTTGAGTTTAAGTTTCTTGGGGTTGGGAAAACGCAAATTGCCAATAAAGGTACCAGGGCAGCATGAGATGTAGGAATTTAGGAAGAGAGGTCAAGGATTTTATTTTTCGAAAACTGTAGCGTTGCGCATGTGTGTGTGACGTCACCGCACTGCTATCAATCATGCATGCACCATTGCGCCGCGCGCGCTTTTGTTCGAATTACGAATTTCGAAAAAGGAACATAAAGCGAGAGAAAATTATGGTGGTTGCGTTTTTAAATATCGGTCGCCCCCCGCCGCGCTCGCGCACCGCGTCGCTCTAACAAACTTATTATTTTTCAATTAAACAATAAAATGAGCAACGTATTGCCATTTCTTTGGTAGAAATAAATACACTCGCTGATTACACGTTACAACGGCGCGTCCCGCTGCATTACCGAACACAATAATATACAGTGTGACACCGTTAAAAAAGTAGCGAAATTGCTAATGGTGTATGATATTGCCTCCCCTTATTTTGGGGTAAGAAAAGACTAGGGGCGGTAACACCTTCATTCTCCCAGGAGGTGTTTTTTTGAGTTGAGTATTTTTCTTTTTTTCTGTATGTTTTTTTTGCGTAATGACGTCGGGGTCCTGAGAGAGTTGGACGAATCCATTAGATAGGCGGGAAGAGCTTAATATAGGGTTTTTTTCTTTGGAATCGAAATCGGTTGAGGCTGTGACGTCATGTGTCGCCTAGAGGACATTTGTTATTTATAACGCAGATAATTGTAACGGCGTTTTGCCGACGGCTAACGACGTCAGACAGTTTTTGTAATAATTAAAATACAAACAAACTGATTTATGGATTGCGATATTTATTAACGTTATGCAGTATAAAGAATGAGACTAATAATGTGTTTTTTAATTTTATTATACTTGTTCATAATAAAAGTGTTACCACGCGTCCGTAAAAACGGAAAATTAATTATATTTGTATTAATATGACGTAGATACATATAATTACACCTTTTATAGTAATTTAATTCAACATAAAAAGATAAAAATATTTTTTTCAAATTAATCGCTGGATTTAACGGCAATTCTGCTTCTGTCTTTTATATCTTTTGCTTTATCTTCCGGTTGCTAACCTTTTTAGGCTAACAACCTGACTTAGCTCTTTAGCTTAAAGAGATCAATTTGCTCGAAATAAATGGAGTAAGTGCGGTAAATATGGACCACTACAAGGAGTTTTAAAAATAAAACTCCGATTTTTAAACTAATATTAGACTCATTTATTTAAAACTGTTTGACAATGATCAGCCCCCTTACCATGAACTCATAAAGCAGGACAGTTTAAGATGTGGAAGCGGGACACCGCTATGTGCAGTGTCAGCGTCTCGTTTCCACAACGTAAACTGTCCTGCTTTTAGAAGAGTTCATGGGGCTGGTATTAAAAACAATAAATAGAACTAAGTAGGTAACTAAATCATCACCATTACTTTTTCAATCTACCCTAACGGTAAATTGGGTCTATCGTATCTTTTACTTCTCAAAACAAGACCCTATCGCTTTTCTTTAAAATAATCTTATTTATTAGATTTTGTATAACGTTAAGTAATAAATGTAAATAACAAACCCATATTTCATACCTAATTTTAAACAACACTAGATTGAGTTCCAGTGGAAAATGTTATCCTTTCTTTTCTAGGATTAAAGTATTTCCTATGTGTCATATGCGGCTATGTTCACCCTAAAGATCCATTCTAAATATTGTTTAAAGGCTCTTTGAAATCGGATGAATGGTTTTTAATATTACCTACCTCTCACATCCAAACACAACTTTACCTCTGTTTAATATTAGTATAGATTTAGATGTATATGATAGGTACACCAATCCAGGATAGATGCGCGGTATGTTTGACGTGGCTGTGAGGGACACAATTTTATTTTTTTTATTTTTAAATTTAAACTGTATTATTATTAACTGTTTTGTGTTGTCCCCGTTCGCTGTCAAATAAACCATTCTAAATATTGTTTAAAGGCTCTTTGAAATCGGATGACTGGTTTTTAATATTACCTACCTCTCACATCCAAACATAACTTTACCCCTGTTTAATATTAGTATAGATTTAGATGTATATGATAGGTACACTAATCCAGGATAGATGCACGGTATGTTTGACGTGGCTGTGAGGGACACAATTTTAGTTTTTAATTTTTAAATTTAAACTGTATTATTATTAACTGTTTTGTGTTGTCCCCGTTCGCTGTCAAATAAATGTATTGTCTTTATTCTTTCTAACTCTTTGGTCGTTCTAGAAGTAAAACACAAATTGATTAAAATAATTCTAATTGTATTATTTTCCCTTGTTCCAGGCAAATGGTGCCCGTCGCGTCGCGAGTGGTCATCACCCCCAGACGTGGCGCGGAGGGTATACTCCTCCGTGTTCCTGGGCAGCCCCGGTGAGTACCCAGGTATGGACAGGCCCGGGGATCGGTGAGGGGTTGCGGAGATCGGTGGTGATGATGTCAAGTTGGAAGCAGTTCCGAATGCTTTGAGGAACTCAGATGGTTAGGTACTTCCATATAGTTTCTTACATGAAATTGCATTTTAACAAACATATATTTTAACTTGTAAAAACTTGATAGCAATATCACCAATCTTCCATCGCCCAAAATCCTTTGACCCGGTATTTTTTTATTTACTAGCTATAAACAACAATAATGCACAACAAACAACCAGAAAACGATACAAAAAAAATCATTATACTTAAATGTACCAGGAGGTGATGAAATCAAGGAGTAATAAATATACCTACGCATAGGCCCTTTCTACGCAATTCATCCGCGAGTTGGTACTGTACTGGACGTTCAAAGCGCATGACGTCAATGCGATGATATAGCACAAGTACCAGGGGATCATAGGATGCGGGTGGTGCCGTCAATCATTGTCCGAAACAGGTGCAAGGTCACTGGGACGTCCCACAGTACACCTGAAAGCAATCGAAACTTTAGTTCATTAATTCTTAAAATCATGAAACTTTTTTATAGTTTACGCTGTTGATTCTACGTCTTAAATGTTAATTTTAATGTCTACACAACCATTTTATTCTGTTATCAGTATTTGATTTATTATTATAACTTCGTAGCACATAATAAAATAATAATTTAGAATGGCACAAAAACTTATCTTCGTAGAAATCTAGTTTTTAGAACGAACACGGTTATTATAAAAAACCTTACATGGCATTTTAAATTTTTGTCTTAACACTTAACTATTTTGTAAGCTTACTCCGTGTTTATTTCATTATTGCGAAAATTTGCTCTTAATATCCTAATGTGCGAATGAGTTATGTGTAAGTTTTAAGATTACCGCGGTTTGTATACATGCATTTGGTTAAGACCCGTTAACTCTTATGATGACTTATGTGTAAATTATTTGTGCCAACCATGAATTGAAAAAGCTTGAAAGCAACAGTAGTAAGGACCAGAATAAGGCATTTAACTATCAAAAAATATATTTGTTGACGGTAGGTCCCAATTTAGTACAAAATTCAATTTAATAGGGATCGACAACAGATAAAAAAACATTTCTAAAATACTTCGTACACATTACAACCACGTGTATATCTCCTATTTATTTAAACACCGATTCTATAATTTGAAAAACGAACAAACATCCCGATGACAGTTCAAATCGATTCCCCGTAATGAGCCGACGAAAAATCGAATGACATTTACATAAATGTCAAAATCACACTAATGTCAACTCTAAGAGTTTACGAATAGTGTTTTTTAAGTAACGAAACTCGTGTCCGATTGTATCGAGTACTCGGATGAATATCGAATGTTTGCGGCGCGCACGCACTACTGACAGCCCATCGATCATGTGTTATCGTGCGTACGATCTCGGTGTCATCTCGCCGTTGCAAGGTCGCCGAGAGAAATATCGCAACGGATAAAGAAAAAGTAAGAATATTTTTTTATTTACCGCCGGCATCGAACTTGGCGGTGCACTGCTGTGCGCCTAATTGAGATTCTTATTGTGACAGTTCAGTTACAAATGTCTAGATTTATAAGTTCTACAAGTTTTTGTGCTGCCTTTAAGAAAACATTAAAGTCGAATCTAACAGAGAACTGCAATCCATCAATATTTATGTGCCTCACATTTAAACATTAATATTTCTGCTCCTATTTACCGTAGACGAAGTTATTTTTCTATAATAAATATAATAAAAATAAACTGATATTATTAACAGAACTCGAACATTCTAAATTGAACTTCGATACATCAACGCCATCTATCGAATAGTAGCTAACATCGCAATCTTTCTCCTGTCATGTTCTAAATTAAACTTTATTATGTGGGTGTAAAGTTACAATTACCGTAACAATATAATGCACATGCATCGTTATAACAGTCAAGTACCGCGATAACCATCTCGCTTGCTCGTATGGATGACGCGCGTCTATCTCTCTCTTGTTGTACACGTCACCGTCATTGCCTGTTTCCATTACACTATATCAATTACCGTACCTCGCGCGTTCACCCGTCATTCAGTTTAAAACACAAAAGAATTTTCGTCGAAGGGAAATGTTCTGAAAATGAACACAAAATAAACGGCGCACGAAGAATCGCAGTCAATTCATTCGTGAGTTACACTTTACGATTTTTATCTAACGAACGCTGTCGAAGACGGATTAACAGTGGCAACGATTCGAACAAAAACTGCGCCAGAAAGAGAAATATCAAGTGTATCGATTCCGTCTTTAGCAAGAAAGGATTCGGCATGCGAGTGAGACGACACGACCGCGTCTTTACGACGTGCGAAAGAGATAAAACAATTCCTTATGTCGCTATTCTTAGGTCGTTGGCGCGTTCCGAATGGCACTTTACTCGGAGACATTAAGGTCGCAATTTCATTGTTATGATTGGGTATCGACGATTGTAGAGCGTCGTAAAAGAACGTTATAACTTCATTTGGCGGTGTCGCCGATTAGAGCCTTGCGTTGTAAAAAATAAGGTTGTTAGTTGTCTGTTTGGTGGGCGGTGGTTGGCAGCAGCGTGCGCGGCGTCGGTTGCCATGGCGACGGGGCGCGTTGGAATGCTCGCGCCAGGGTTCCCCGCTCCAACGGTGTTTTTACCTAAATTAGTAACAAAAACAATGCGCTGATAATGACGCATGGATGGGCCGCGATACCGTGAACTGTTGTTTGTTTTATATCAGGTAATGGGTCCCTCGGCTAGCTATTGTCAACTAGTGAGATCATTTGCATCACGACTCACAATATCAGCTATAGGAGTAGGTATTACATAGTAGATCCTACTACGGCGTGTAGCCTGTCAAGCGTATATTCTAAAGAAATAATTTAAAGTTCTCAAAGTTATCGAACACCTAACATTTTTTGTAAGTTCATTAACGAAATTTCTTATCGGATCCTTTCTGGTTCGTTATAATTTCTTATTAGACGGGCTTCATTTTTTGTGGGTCTAAGTATTGATTTGTCTCCAACGGCGGTCTTCGAACTCATTTGTCAAGTCAGAGCGCGCACATAATTACACGCGGGCCCGCTCCTAAACATGAACCAACTAATTTTTAATATTCTCATTTAGGATTCACGTTGGATATGAAAATGAAAAAAGAATGAGCGAGATGGGTGCCCGGCGATAGGCGCGCGCGAGCGGGCAAGCACTAAATTGCTCAATTTGTGCCTCGGCTCATAAGGTGCCCTCGGTGTTCCTTTTTCAAAAATCCAATGAGATCGATCGCTCGCCATGTCCGCAAATTAGAGCGGGAATCGTTGTTCGTTAGCGAGGCGCGCGGCCCCAGACGTCGCAAGCGCCGCCGCACGCGGCCCGAGAAGCGGCTGCTAGGCCCTGCGCCCGAGACACCACATCCTCGTGCGTCGTTTAATCTCAATCTACGTTTCGAGGAGCTCAAAGCTCGCCGCCCGAGTGCGCAGAAATGCATTTTAGTATTACTAGTGGTCTCAGGGCGCTCATTTCGCTTGAACCTTTTAAAGCTCGACGCTAAAGTTCGTCCAGCGCCGTTGTCGGCGGTGCGATCGCTGCGAGGTCATGCTCGCGCGAAAATTGCACTCGTGGCTTCATTACGTCCAGTACAATGACCAAGCGGTTATGTACTTTATTATGTTCGCAAATGGCGCTATTAAGTCAAGTATATCTATTCCCCGGCCAACATGGCGATCGTAAGAGATACGAGAGATGAGATAGCGCGCGAATTTCACTCGGAACCAGTTTTTCTCGAGTTAAATTACTCTAGGTTCTCGGGCAATTTAAATAACAGCCCGTGATTCGTTGTGGCGTCTAAACGAGCGTTAAAACGTTACATTGTAATGAGTATCGATCGAGGACCGATACGGACGGCATCGATTCTATGCTACTACCGTGTTATTTACTGTTATTCTGTATTTAATACGTACATCCCACTTGTTTTTCTTTATGATTGTAAGGGTATGGTTTCCATTCACGGGACGCTGGCGGTATCTATTTGGACATCACTACTTGTATTTTATTGGCACTCCTAAATTTGACGATTCTTATTAAACTATTCATGCGCATTGTGTCGTAAAAGCGATGTAGCTAGCACACAACATGTTAACTCAATAAACGCCAAGTTAACGGAAGTAAAGTGAGAGGGAACATCGTGCGATCGTAAAAGCATCGTAAAATGGGCAATATTAATAATGACCATCAATTTAGTCGATATCTCGTTGTGTAGCATTGAAAAATTGTCTCCAGCCTGTATAGTGACGATTGCGGTGTCTCACCGCGTCCACAATTAATCGCGGCGAACGGATTTGTAAGTTTATCTTAATTCATTTGAGTGGAGTCGTGTGTCGCGGTGGTCCGTTGCGTGAGAATGCAATTTGTAAGTTGGTGCGCGCGCCGCCGCGACCTGCGACCCGGCCTCGCACCGCGCGATTATATGCTAATATACGAATAAACTTTCCTTTATGTAAACCAGTCATGAAGTTTCCCTCAGTCGCGATGTTTACTGTCATGTCTAAGCGCCGCTAACCGACGGTATCGTGGTTAATGAGTCAATAGAAAGTATCGGCCCAACAAACAAATGAGGAAGTGTCAATGATTGCCTGTAGGTAGCCTTGATCTTAAAAGCGCAATTCAGTAAAACCGAGCACACCCACGTCTTCATTAAAAGCGATGGCTTATCGTTAAAATCGATCTCGTTACGAACAATGAAACTCGTCGAAACAAAAACTGGCCGAGCGATAAACGAATACGAGAAACGTAATCGGGGCGAACGTCGCGCCAAATAAAATAAAACCTCAATCAAAAATCTAAAGGCATTCGGTATCATAACCGGAGCGGTGCGTCGACCCGGCCGCCATATGAAAACACGGACTGTGTGGGTTACACGCCCGCGACGAAAAAAAACAAAAGTATAATAATGTAACGCACTAAGTATCCGTCTTAAAAATACGCCTCGATCTCTGTTGCGCGCGTCGCGGCATTAACGCGTCGGTGGAGCCGGCGGCGCGCGGCGCGGCAAACCGTACCCTACGCCGGCGGCCCAGGGCTCAGAGTCGCGGGCGCGCGCCGCCGGCTCCGCGCCGCGGAGGGCCGCAGGGTGGAGGGCGCGCGCGCGCGGGCGGCGGCGGTGATGGATGGCCCAATCAGGCGGCGTGGCGGTGCCGGCCGCGCTAATCGAGCAGTGTGCCCCGAGAGCCGGACGCACACAGGCGCGCAGCTCGCACACACGCGCCCCGGCCTGCGGGCGCACCGAGATGAGGCCCCGCCGATACCACCACCGATTACACGTAAAAGCGCATCGAGAACCTTTTCGGAGATAATACATAATACCCTCGCTCCGGTCGGAGCCACACACACCGACCCACGGTGTACGTTACCGACCACGTAGGTCCGGTGGAAAATCGATGAAAAACAGCCGAGACGACAAAACCGAGGGCGGTGAGCAAACAAAACGGGCCTTCATTCGATGAATAACGCCGTATTTACGTCTATATCCGGGCGGTGGATCGATAGCCACCAACTGTTGTAAACAACCGTACGAGAGCCGGAAAAAACGGCGAGTGCACGCCACCCCCGCCTGTGGGGCTATTAGCGGCCACGTGACTAATTTTGGGAGCTGTCACGAGCAGAACTGCGAGCACGTGGACCGGCTCGCCCTCCAGCCTCCGACCCGCCTCGCTCTCGCCTCGCGCGAGCCTCCACAACAACACGACTCACCATCCCGTTCAGCTCCTCTACGATCACCTGCTGCACACAAAAAACACGGCAATAGATCACCGGGAACAATTAATTATGTCCCATCGCCTGAAAGAGAGGATCTTTATAAATCAACGGACATCGCAATTTATCCTTAAGAGACCTTTCTCCGACTAATCCCGACAGAATTGAAACGAATCTAATGAAATGGGGATACGTCGAGAAAAAAACAACGCCACATCAACTGCCCTACAATCATTTTAACTTTTTTCCGACGTTCGCTCTCGGGGCTTATGTATTTTTTTATTTTTTTTTAATTCTGTCTCTGGACTCATGTTTTTTTTTACTTTTTTGTTGCCTTTTCATAAATATTTTAAAATCGGATTCAGTCGGGGACAAGCGAGGCGAATGGATTAGGATTTAGATATTTTCGGGCCCGCGTAATTTATGCCCCTCTTTGTAGAGATATGAATAGTAAGATATATTGTATGTATCTGTGAGCGCTATCGGCGACTTGCGGCCCGGCCCGCGCACCGACTGCACCTAATAGTTTCCGCTTTATATCTACTATCTTGATTTAATTATGTTTGTTTTCCTCCAACTTCGGACGATTGATGCGCACTCATTAGCTGGCATTGTTGTACGAATACAATAGCGTTTATTTTAGTAAAGTTTTTATTGTCCTCTTTGATTCCTTAAGCACTATCCAGATGTTCGAATACTTCAAATAATTCTCAGGCATTTCTCGATTTTTATTGTAATCCAATTTTAAAACGATCCCATTTAAATTCCTATACAAATGATCCCGACCATAAAGTACCGACAGCTATTCCAAATATGCGGTCCGTTTAAAAAGCCCTTAACGAAATTATTAAAGTAGGTAACAAAAAAGGGTCAAGTCGATGATTTACCGACGTCAATTCTGACAGCTCGTAGTTTTGTTTGACCAAAATTATAGTAATTTGATAAAAATACCCATCTACTTAAAATAAACGTTCCGTCAAAAAAGTGTATGATGGAAAACAGGCGTTTCATAATAGATACACTAACTATGCGAAGAATGCTGCTCATATTCTCCAATGATTGAGATGATTTTTTTTAACTCCAGTAGCCAGTTTTATCTCGAGCAGCGAGTTAACTGATCTTTAATTCCGTCGAGACGGTACTGAGATAATGCAATCGTTTTTATTGCTGCATTGTCAGAGCGACGGACGCCGCGACGCCGTATTTTGCTTATTATATGATGCTACATCGCCGATAAAGGCCGGCCGTCCGCGACACGCGACAGACTCCCGATAACTTTTTGTCCGTTAACAATATTTTTGCATCAAAATAAAGTCAACTTTTTATTCATAAACGGCCGTTTCGAACGTTCAAAAATAATAATGAGTTGGATATAAAAATCGCGAATTTATACGAGGTCTCCAACCCTCGGCGGGGCGCGGGCGACTTTAATATGATTTCTTATAGCGAGAACTCCTTATTAAATAAACTTTGAAAACGAAAATTATGTCCACCGTACGCAGCCCGCCCGATCACAATAAAAACTCGGATTTGACAAGATTAAAATTGTAATTCAAGTTATTTCTGACGTGCATCTTATTGCTTTTTCGCTACGGTCATGTTTATTATTTTTTAGTAAAAGTCGAAACGCGTAACTTCGTTCGAGACGTAATCCGTATAAAGACTCTTGGATAAATAAAAATAATATGAATATAATTTAAGGTTCATGCCAAACAGGTAATCAAGAATACGTCGCTTGTGAAAGCAGATACTTAATAAAAATAAAGATTTTGTAATTGCTTACTATGCTCATCTCTTCTGAGGAATTCGAGTATACGGATTAAAAATAAATAATAAAATATTGACACTGGCATAAAGCGCACTCTGCCGTCCATTGTGACACTTTGAATTTAAAAAGAAAAAAGAGTCATGGCCGCCTTCGCGCTTTCCCGCCTCGCTGTCAATATCCATTCAGTCCACGAACTCGCGACTCGGATACACATACTTAAGGGTTTTAAGTAAATAATTGTATAATGCGTGAATAATGTAATCTTCTCACGGGAAATCGATGTTCCTCCGATTCATGACGCTGTCATTTTTAAATATCACGTATTATTTATAATTCAAAAGTATGCGGAAGATAAATTTTCCATGAATATTAAAATGTTTTGATAGGTTTCGGGATGGTGTCTTAGCGTGGTTATTTTCCCACAATTCGGCGGGGAGTGCCGGCGGCTGGCAACACCGTGCTGCCATTACTGGAGATTACGCTTAATGTAATGTGTCGGTGATTTGAAATAATCACGCAGATTACCTGAATGTGGCCGCTGTGTGACTATTTAATCAATACCTAACGTGGGCTGGGTATTTATGGATTTACCACGTCGCTATCTGTAATTATATGTGTGGACTCTATTAGGATCTAGTAAAAGTAACTCCCACTGGATTCCATTAGAGAACCTGTAAGACGTAATTCCACTGCAGCAAGAATTAACAACGGTTATTAGTTGTTCGTAAAAGTTTGCTTTGTTCAATTCAATTTACAATGTTTTTATTTCGTTTACCTAAAACTGAGGCTTTTGCCCAGCACATAGAACAAGCCAATTAAAAAAAAACTAAAACAATAAGGTACAGTCGCTTATGAAGCGTCAAGATGCTAGCTGCACGGTTCCAAAAATAAACCTATGGAGAAGAACCGGCAAGAAACTCCAAAGGTCACTCTTTTTCTGGTCACTGAAGTTCCTAAGTATTTTGGAAACTGCAAAATCTTTTTAATGGGTAACTACAATATTCATCAGATAAACTGCTAGCCGAGTGGTATGACCGTTGGACTGCCAAGTCAAAGGTGGCAAGTTCAAACCCTGTCACACACCAATGTCTTTCCGAATTGAACCAACTGATAACTATTTTTTAGTACGCACATGGCGTACTAAAAAATAGTTATCAGTTGCTAAAAACGGTGAAGGAAAACATCGTGAGGAAACCGGCACACCTGAGAGATTTTTCAACGGTGTGTAAAGCCATGTCAGAGGCCTACAGGCGGTTTAAACTCTGACACCAGGTTGTTTATCAACCATACGATAAGAAGATCAGATAAACTTACACAAAGACAAAATCTTCGAACTAGGACACATTCTAAAAATGTTAAGGTCAAATTGTAACCAGTCACAAATTCTATCGCCAAAGCAGTATCTCATCATTCTGACAGGACAACAAAACAAACCCCAACCATTTGTCATTTTTTAACCCAACAAATTCGCTAAGCGAGCGTTAATCTCGAAGCGACCGCAACCGCGACGCACAACTAGTTAGGTGCAAAAAAAGTGTGAATAAAACTGACAGACGGACTATAAAACGCGATGTAAGGCGTCTAGTGATGCGTGGTCGGGACCCAAGACCGCAACGTTTTGTCGCTAAGAAGACAACGATGTATGTGTTATAACCGTCACCTGATTATAGAAGACACCACATTCCCTCAGTTTCTCCTGTGGGCAAGCTTTAATAAGCTAAAAGCTATTTAAAATAACTAAAATGTTTAAGTTAATACTTAAACATTTTAGGTATTACAGAAGTAAACTAGTCTTCTGAGTTTTGTCATAATATGAAACTCGCCAAAGGAAAATACATAGATAATATTCTATCAATTTTGTGTTGACAATTTTCTTGGCTCAGATGTTTCACTGTCATTAGATAAAAATGACATTATTTGTATTGTAAGCTATGGGACGGATTTTTCATTGTCTCTATCAAAATATTAAGGACCTACAGTAGACTTATTGCATAGTAAAAATATCAAGAAACAGACAATACATACTACCTAAGTACACACATACAAATAATGACCTAACTTATTAATTCTATTCAAAATTAGTTAGCCTTAGGTCTTGCGTTCCTAACGGCTGTTAGCCCATGGTAGGGGTAATTATTTTACCATCGATTTATCGACGCGTACCGCTACTCTCCGATAGATGGCGCTGTCGCTAAACTATTACCTTGCAAGGAAATTATTGCTTATTACTTGGCTACATTAAGTAATTTCAAAGACAGCTCTGAGCTCGCTATCTCTTCACGATTTATGATTACCTGGTACTTTTAGAAGTAATATTATATAAATAGGACAGTGAATGTGTTTAGTACATTACAATTCCATTCTAATTTGCATTGATTTATAAGTTTATACTTTATTATAATTATAGATTCTCTCTCCCCCTACTGATTGATAGAGGATCTATATACATAATATATTACAGACTAAGGTTTATCTATGAACTGAAAATTGTCTACATACTTAATTCAGATGCTTAGAAATAAACCTTACTCAACAAACTGACCTGATTCGTTCTTACAATCTAAATTACATGTGTATGCAAACACATACACACACATGCAAAAAATCTTCTTCGGCCTCATCTCAACCACGGAAACAATCACGCGACGGTTCACCCAGAGAGCATAGCAATATAGCGGTTATAATGCATTCCATATTCCGGGTTCGTAATTGAACATCGTATGCAAACGCGGCGCGCGCCCGCCATCTCTTCAATATGTATGCGCGCCTAGTACTTTCGTGCGAGGCAGGTGGACTCGCCCTGTTTATGTTATTGTTTACATATTGTTACCGTTTATGCCGCCCTAGTATGAGGAAACTGGCTAAATATATTCTTAAAGGTAATGATGACATCTGTTGTTTATAAATAAGTATTAATTTCTAGGAAATATAGCAGCACCTCGAAAGTGACAGGAATGAGAATTATATGTTGACTAAACTACATAAATTACTTCAGATGCGTGTAGTTTATGAAGACAACGAAATCAGACCTAAAATAAAACTTATTTATGAGAGGTATTTTCATCACCAGTCTACATGATGCAACAAAATTCTAGTGAAATTCGTACTCGACTTAAAACAATAATTCCCACGAGAACAGAAACCATATTACTAATGTCAACTAGACCTAACATGGTAACGGATAGCTAGCACTAACAAAATTAACTTTCTAACCTAAAAACAGGTATCCATGTTTCCACGAAGATAGTTTCTAGCTAACACAAAATATATGACATTACAGTGCGTCAAGATAATCTAAAGACGTGTGAACATTGTAGGTTTCAGACAATTCCAAAGAAGTTTGTAGATCATTAGTGGAGCGACATAAATCACTATGATTCCGCATAAATTTACATTTTAAAGACGCGTCGCGACATTAGCGCGGGCAACGTTTAGCACTCAATAAAATTAGAACAAAAGACGGGCTTGGCGATCAGCGGCGAGCGCAACGCCATCTGAGTGAAGGGAAACGTACTAACTGACGGAATTTAATAAATTACCGCTGTGTTGCAGAAATGGTGCAATTGTAGGTACGATTTCTCTGCGACTGTTTGTCGACATTATGTTAATACAAGCGTTAGTCATTAGTTTAGTTAACATAGTTTACATTGGCCCAGTCGAGGTTATAATCGTCGTCTTTTATGAGCAATGAAACTATATTTTAACGATATTATTTTATACCAAAGGAATAGCCCATCTAACGACTAAGGAAGTTGTGAGCACTCCATTTTACAGTCATATTGACAGCACTTATGATTCATCATAACACTTGAGATCCTCATAATTTACGACCGACTAAACAGATTAGACAATAACAATCATTATTAAAGTGGTCATTAACGGTCTTAAGACATTTTGATCACCTGAATTTGATTCGCACTTAAAATTCTAGTTTGGTTTTACTATCGAGAATGTGAGACTCTATTAAATCGCTATTGAAAATGTGAAGTGATTTAGTTTCAAATCGAGAATGTCACTCGTTTTAATTAGTGCACATTTTTTGAATATTTAAATGGGATTAGATTCTAGAACAGGATTTAAATGGAATGTTTGATTTGGTCGGACTTGAGGAAGTTATTAATTTTAATTGTGATCGTTAAAACACTTAGTATAATCAAGTTATTAAAATGTGTTGTTTTTTCCATTTAGATAATTAAACTTTATATGTAGCTTACATTTTTATTATCACATACTTACACTTGAATACAGGCACAGCTTTTAGTTATAAGTTGTTATATAGTATATGTTAATCATGGGATAAAAAGACCATCGTGTGATTCTATTTTCTCTTGTTTTTCTTCAGCCCTTACATTTAAATCCTCTGATGTTTCTTTGTACAAGAAAGTAATGATCACCGACTGAATGATTTCCATTGGCTTATAGACTATACAATTATCATGACTCTAGATTGCTTTCTAAGATCTATACAGCCATAATTGAAAAGATGATTTATACTGGCTAGTGATCGAGATAATTAAATGTCAACTTAAGAACTAAAAGATATAAATCCGTGCTCATTATTAGATGATTGTCTTGCCAAGACAATTATAACTCTGTGATATTTTCTAGGAAGAGGTCTAATAAAAGTCTCTTATTTAGGATCGACTTGCCTGCAATCGTATAAAAAATAGGGGCATAAATATTCCAGCTTATAGGCCGGGCACAACGAGCGATACTAAATAATAGAGCTAAGAACAGCTTAATTAACTCACTAGAATACACCGCTGAGCGGAGAGCAATTACTATTTGGTCAGCCTCACTGTCTTGTTACGACAAGCATGGGCTTATTTACGTCCAAGACGCGCGACCAAAAACGCACATCAATCGCATCTTAATCCGCGGATTATTTGCGAAAACTGCACGCGACACGTTTATTTCGGACGCCGGTAATGCGTGTCGCGGCCATTTATGACGCGCGCACAACTGACAGTAATATTTGCGCTGGGCCTGATTTATTTGGTGCGTATCGCTCGGGTAGGTGACACGTCGTAAAGCGACCTGTTTACGGTCGCCGGTGCGTCCCTCAATTAGACGAAGCGATGCACACACATTACAATTTGATGTCTGATGTGCAGTGACAGTTGTGCGCATGCTCGCAGTGTCACCGGCGATGCATTTGTGTCTGCACTTCATTTGTTCGTTCGCTGTGTCAATTGGAAAGCAAAGCAATGAATAGATTCAGAGAAGTTGTTAACGATGATACTTTGGCTATTGAAGGAGGAAATAGAACTGCGCTAATTCCTCTGTTTTTGTTTATGATATTGGCGATAAAGATTTTTATTGTATATCTCACTTAGAGCCTTTATTGTCCGGCTTTCGTGTTATAAGTACAATCAACCATACGATAAGAAGAAGTACAAAAGATTCCGCAACCTTTTCTATTTGTCATTGATGTTCAGGCAGTTTTTATTAACTGCCATGAAAAGTCGAAATTGGTTTCTATAATAATGTAATATCTTTGTACGTTCAAGGGGGGAGGCAGAGATATCCAGCAGTGGATCACGTAGATGATGATTTAGCCCTTATCCTAGAAACCAAATTGTTAGAATAGTTAAAACAGCTAAATTGGTTGAAGTCCACTGCCAATGTAATTGGATGATATTGATATGAGAATGAGAATAAGAAATGGGATCAAACTCAATCCTCATGCTCGACAATTGTTAGCTACAATGAAGGTGCAAATGGAAGAAGTATCAAAAGAAGAAGATCAAAGCACAGAACCTGGAAACCAAGCTAATTCCGACCAATTTGTTACCAAAACCGCAGAACTTTAAACTCACACATAAAATCAAGAATTCAAACACATCACGCGCCTTATTATAAAGATGGATGGGTCTTATAAACCTCATAAGTATTCAGATAACGCTTGCTCTCTGCGTACAGTAATTTCCATCACGTCTCAATCTAAGTAACAATTAGCCTGTACTGAGCATTCTATACTTGGCAGACGGAACTAAGGCCGAAATCTAGGCTGAATGTAGTCTAGATGGGGCTTAATGGGGCTAAACAACTGTTCTCGAGTATAGTTTGGACAGCTGAGAGTGGACGGAATTTTAATTTTTGTGAGATTTGAGTCGAAATTCAAGACGTTCTTGTAGATTCAATTCGTCTTCTGTAAAGAGGTTTAATGGTGCCTATATTATAAACTGTGATTTATAAGGTTCATTATATTATTAACTAGCTTTTGCCTGCGGCTTCACCCGCGTTAAGCTCTATTACAACCCCTTAGAGGGATGAATTAAAAAAGGAGCCTATTTCCTTTCTCGGGTCTTAAACTTTTTACATGCAAAATTTCATCAAAATCCGTCCAGCGGTTTAGTCGTGAAAGTGTGGCCCCGGCACCAATGTCTCTTCGAATTGATGCCCGCATTATAAATTAGTTATCAGTAGCTAAAAAACGGCGACGGAAAACATCGTTAGGTAACCAGCACACCTGAGAGATTTTTCAACGGTGTGTAAAGCCATGTCAGACGGCCTACAGGCGGTTTAAACTCTGACACCAGGTTGTTCATCAACCATACGAGAAGAAGACTCAATGCTTGTTCCTTTTTTGTAAGAGAAAAGGCAAGAAAACGGCTATTAAATCCAGCTTTTAGTAAGCAATATGAAAATATGTAGGTCCTATATACAATTCGGCAGAGCTGAAATGAATGGTTTTTTGCATACAAAATTATAACTTTATAATTAGAAGAAAATAAACAGCCATTAAAGATATTTATGATCACATTAAAAATACTTCCTTAACGACAAACGTAAATTTTGACGTTTTAAAAGATCACGTTTGATTTGAAGCATTTTATTTTTGCGAAGCATGCGATAGTATCGTTTCTTGCGCCGGCGCACCGAGTATCGAGTGATCAGAACCGGACGATGACACCGCAAGCTTTTTGATAAATTTTACTTTTTTTTTTGTTATTTTTCGTATTAATTTACGTGTTGTGATACGGAGGGTATAAAGTGAGTCAAGGTACAGTGATCTTGTCAAAAGATCCTTTTTGTGGGAATCTGAAATTTAAGACTTGATTGACGCCAGTTTGATTCTCGGATGCGAATATTCAATGTGACCAAATTTTGTCACACACAAATAAATTAGTCCCTTGGAACAAACTTCCGAAGACTTAGCAGGTCATTGAACTGTTTAAGGTCATGTTAAAGTGTTCTTAATCTGTCCGTTACATAATGAGCTTGTTTATTTCTTCATAGATCCTATCTCCTTAATGAGAAGACGTGTCAACGAAACAAATAAATAATCCTCCATCTTCCTTCTAACTTATTTTACCAAAAAAAAAAGTTTTATTAATCACCAACACGCCGGTGTAACGTTACCAGGTACCAAGCGCTCATGAACGCGCGGTGTTCATAAATACGGTGTATGAACGGCCTCACACAGCGCTCCTTGGATAAATGCTATCCTGGTACTTGGGACCGGTCGTGTAGGCGTCTTTTGCCTTTTGTTGCGTTTAAAATAACAAGTTTTATGTGGTATATTCAGTTTATGTTATGTGTCTATTAATATTTACAATAGATAAGGAACTAAAGATACGGCGAGAAATGTATAATGCCACGAAATAGATTGTGTTAAAATATCTTAGAAAGCTCCGTAGGTTTCGGTTTGCGTGTTATGTCAGGGAGTGTTGTCTGTCTGTTTGATTGTCTGCTAAATGTCAGAATATAGTGGGTGATTAAGTGTGGCGTGCTGAATGGTTAATCCAGGATTATCAGCGTGTATTACAATTGTTTTGATGTCTTTAATGTTTTTATTTGCCGAGAAAATAACATCAAAGTTTTAATGTTGTATTTTCTATCAGAATTCGGTTAGTACCTACCCTGAACACATAAAGTAGATAGATACTCAATAAAAACACAATAAAAAGGAAATTGGAAGTAACTTTACCAGCCCTGGAATCGCCAATCAAGGGATACCTACTGAGAACATTTAACCCCCCGCTGCCGCGTCAGTTTTTATTGTCAGTCCGGCTGTACGCAACAGATTTATGTCGCCTTGATTTGATTGGAAATAGCTTTAGTTAATGTTCTGCGTAAATAAAGACGTTTTAAATGTAATAAAATTATGTGTTTAATGTGTACTGGTATCGGTTATTGGTGGATTAGCATAATCGAGTGGAAGATGTTATGGTAGTATTTGGATTGGAATAATATTAGATGATTATTTACTGTTAGTTTAATGTTCACCTATTTATAATTAACATGAGAATACAGTGTCAAGAATCACATAAAATTATACTAGATATTAAACAAGGTATCTATTTCCTTGCCTTTGTTCTGTAAAACTAGCTGCGCCTTGCGGTGTTGCTCGCTACATTTTTTCGGGATAAAAAGTAGCATATTTATCATCCAGGGTATCAGCTAGTTCAATACCAAATTTTAGCAAAATCGGTCCAGCCGTTTGGGCGTAAAGAGGTAACAAACAAACAAACACATTCACAAACCTTCGCTTTTATAATATTAGTTCGAAATGTGATGATCGGCTAAATGAAGTTAGTACCTATTGACATTTCACAAGCTACATCATCAGTTTCTATGTGATCCACAGCTGGCATAAGCTCCTCCGAAAACCGCCACTGTTTCCCGATTTGAGCCTTTTGCATACAGGTCTTTCCCTGTACAGCAAACACATCGTCACAAGCTTAGTTTACAAAAAAAAAATATTTTCAACATGACGCATACATGAGATCACTATCAAAAACAACACATCCAGATCAGAAGAACGTCAACAATGTATGAAACACTGGTTTCCATAAATATTACCTTTCAACGTCTATCGGATGACGGGAAATACATTTCTGGCGTTCCAAAACTCAGATCTGTGATGGCGGACGCATGGAATCCTGCGCCTGCGTTGATGCGAACTTCAGATACGTGAGTACATTTATTAGCATTACTTAAAAAAAAATCAATTGCGGGATGAGAGACGCAATTAGCCTTCTCGTGAGGTATTCGTAAGATTTGCAGATAAACATCTTTGGCGAGCGTGTTTTCCTTGTAATTCTAAAAGTTTGTTAGGTTCTACAGCATTCCGCTGTAGTTATCGCTGGTGGCTCTTAAATGTTTTGCGTTATTGCTGTTACTTAGTAAAAATCTTTTATTAATATGTTTTGGAATACATTATTTGATCAGTGTGGATTCGGAGTGAGAGGATCATGATCCGTGACATTGTATCCTAGTGGCTGGACTTGTATCTGTCACAAAGGATCGCTTAATGATGCATAAATTGTATAATCTTATCTGCAAACTTTGCTTTTTTTTGCATATTATATCTTTGTTTTTTTTTTAAGTCACCAGTGCGTTTCACAACCATGAAATACCACATACACAAACACCCAGACTCGGGACAAACATCTGCGGATCACACAATTTTTTGTCTTATGCTCAATCGAATACAACCCCTAGCGCAGTAATCCAATCGCTTAGCCACTGCGCCAAAGATTTTTAATGAAAAATAATGCATCAAAATACATACATAAAGTTTTAGCTCAATAATACGTCTATCATTCAGTAAGTTTGTATCTTAATATTCAAATCAAATCATTCAAAACTAAAGGGGCACATCTGTTTAACTCAATTCATTATCATATTAATAAAGTCGCGAATCAAAATCGCGTTATCCGTCAAATGCGATCAACCCCTTATGCGTTTAACCCTGTTTAAGCGCACTGATCTGACTTAAAAACCCAATGCATATTTTGTCGTCAAATGTTGCGACTTGTCGCTCACTTAATTAAAAGTCATGCGACTAGAAAATTGATTATGGGTGTATTGTGGAGATGTTTACATACATTTGTGAGTTCCTATACGTAGATGTAGGTATATTGGTTTTGTTCCTAACTATACCAGTTATTGTAATGGGTTATCTAGAAAAGTTTGTACAGCTACCTAGGTAGATTCTTGTACTTAATGATTATTGATATTTCAGCATAAATTATAATTAAATTACAAGTGATGTTGAAAAAAAAAATAAGGAAAAACCCTTTCAAATTAAAACATTGACAGGCTGAGAATTAAAATTATCTTCTGCAAAAATACATTCCCAAATCAAGACAACCGTCGGAAGTATCATAAACATGTCGCGAAAATCTCAAAAGTACAATCTTTTAAGTAGAATTTTAAGACGTTACGGAACGGTCGAGCCGGGGATAAGCAATAAAATACGACACCTATCGCGCCCGTATCGGCTTTAATGAAAACCGCCCGGCTATCTGCGCTCAAAATCCGGCCCTCTCTTAGTTAATATATGCGATTTTTATCAGCACCCACCCGCACCAAAACGACTCTGCACAGGGTTAAAAATATGCAAAAATCGCCGCCCCGGGGTGAATATTAAGCAATGTAATTTTGTATAATATTCCGCAATTAAAATTCAAATTGAAATCAATGCGCGAATGAACGGCCGTTACGCGTTCTGGGGCGCCGAGTTTAGGGAGCGCACCTCACTAGCACGGCCGATGTTTACTCTGTTAATCCTTTAAAACGAGGTTATAAGTCAGGGTAACACCAGCCTCATAACTTGGACTCTTCAACATACATCTTCATAAGTTTTTATTAAGTTATTCAAATTAACTTATCTATGTCGGAAGTAAAGTTGCCAGTGAAGCTCTTGCGTTCAAACGTCATATAAAACTCGTAATAATAATATAACATGTCATTAAGTTGAAACAACTTGTAACCCACAAACGCTGAGTTTTACAACTAGACACGGGGCGGCAGTATCGTAAACGCTAGACGCGAATCGTTGTAAATTCAAACATTTAGTGTGTACAAAATATTCGTGAATCGTCTCCCGAGTTACGGCACACTTAATGGTCCATAAAGGCACCCCATAACTTGGCTATCAGGAGGATAATTCCAAGTGTTATTCCCTCTTAATTGGCCGTTCCGGGCGGAATCGTCAATTTGAGATATTAAACTAATTTTCAATGCTGCGTAATCGCGGAGACGTGATCCGTGCCATTGTAAGGGTTAAGTTTGCCTCGTAAAAACATTTTTTGGCGTCTCATATCGTTATGAGAGCTTTTATGCGTAATATTTTGACGTTTAATTTTTTTTACGATTATTGGTATTCTTGTAAATGCGATATTTATATTCGGAATGTCATCAAAAGAATTCGCATCGGTGTAAAAAAACAATCATTTTTACAATAATTTGTTAAATATATTTTAATAATCGTTTGCACTTCACCACTTAAGTTTCAGTGAGAGAAAGTATCAATTATGACTGGTTACTTCAGCACTTATTATCTCCTAAATAATGACTGTTTAAAATAAAACGCAGTACGCATAGTCGTTGCTTTCGCTGCTTCAAAAGATATTGTGTATTTGTTTTTAAATTTTATTGGTTACAATGTAAAACTTAACTGCCAAAAGACTTTTAGCTTAATCCCTAAGTAACGTTAATGTTATTGGTATTTTAACTTAAAAAACTTGGCTTCCGTAACAGCTCAATATTGAAATTGTACAATAATACACGAAACTTTAAATGCCTAAAACATTGATAAAGACTTTTTAAGCCGCTTTTGGTGGATATTTAATAATAATAAGTTAAAAGGTATAGATACAGATGAATATAATTCTTGCTTAGTTTCTATACATAGTCAACCAAAAATTTAATTAACAATTTCTCCCACAAATTCGCTTCATAATTTTGGTTTACTCTTACTTTCTTCACTCAAAGACATTTTACTAAATATACCTTAAAAGATACACAAACAAATCACAAACAGCTATAACGAAGCTGATTAAAACAGCACAATAAGACAGCGCAGTCATCAGAATTGAGCTGACGTAGTGCGCTACGCTCCGCGTTTCGTTCGCAGTAATTAAGCGTGCGTTGCGTTTTCGTAGCGTTTGAGGGTTGGGTAGCAAACGTTGATCCGTTTAGGGATGTCGACGGGTTGTTTAGTTTTGAATATTGGTTTTAAAATTTGGTGGATTACCTACATAGTTTATATACTCTCCTGAGGTTAAAATTAATTTATTATTTTTAAACTGGTAACCTGTAGTCAACTAGTCCGAGATCCAACCACGTATACGATAAACAATGAACATACTTACAGTACACTACTATGTTTACTGCGGCTCCACGTTATTTGTCTAAAAAGAGTATTTTTAAACGTTATTCTTAGATTTTTATAACAAATCTTATACCTAATATTCGTAATCTTAGGTATGTCGAACATAAGATTTATACACACTAGTACTTGTTATGATTTGAACTTACATCCTCAGGCTCGCGAATCAGATGCGTATATCACTTGTTTACAATGACATTACGAGAACGATAGTCTAAAGTAAGCAACATAATTTAAACAGTTTCTGCTACGGTCCAATGACTAATTAAGCCTGTAATATCGTCACCCCCAGGGTTCACGTCCCGGTCACGGTAAAATCGGCACATTAGCGATGTCACACAAAATCTCAAATCAATCTTATTAAAATAAATTCCATTTCAGATATTGCATTCCCACAGCCATCGGCCAATTCTAATGCAGCGTCAAATTTACAAACAGATCTGTCAAAGAAGATTGAACCTTATGTGTGAGAGGATAAGGGTTTTGTTGACTGCGTAGATAAACGGGTGGCAATTTTAATTAGCCCCTGGCAGTACCCCTCCCCTCCCCGCCCCCGTATGGCTCAGATAAGGGTGTTTGCAAATAGGAGGGCCTGCAAAGAAGCCAATCCATCAAATCGCTGAACGTATTACGACACCGCGGTTGTCGCCCTCTAGTAGTTGGGGTAGTCGATGGTTTAATATCGATAGAAGTAACCAAAAAGCTTACTCTTGGTTTGGTAACGTTAGATATTTGTTGTTAGTGTAAAAATTGTGTGGTATCCGGCCTAGAATTCACCACCCCCTTTCCTCCCGTGGGTGTCGTAAGAGGCGACTAAAGGAAAATCCAGAAGCAGCGTCTTCTATAACTTGACCACCAACACTGCGATCCACAAGCCGCTTGCCAAGCGTGGGGATTATGGCAACTTCCCCCCTTCTAAAAGGGGGAGGCCTTCGTTCAATAGTGGACGTCTTCCTGATGATGAAGTGTAAAAATTGGGTGTCTGAAAGTTTAAATAAAAACATCTTTATCTCCACTATAAAGAAATCTTTAAAATATTCTTCTGCAGCCTCCTACTTACAGTACTTTTGAATTATAATATAAATCACCTTAATACCAAAAACTTCCAAATTGACAACTATACTGATTCCAATTACAAAAACAAAAGAAGAATATCGATAGTTCCCACGGCACATCACTAGGCAGCGCGTGCTTCCATTTGATTGGCGCAACCCGATAGGCCCTGCACTCATTTGCGCCCTGCACTAATGTCGGTAACGCGATAAATCTCCAAGGAGTGTCACCGACAGAACTAGAGGTCTTATTGTGTACTAATGATGAAGAATCAGAAGCGTTACTGCTTCTCAAGATGGAGAAGTAGTGATTGATATTCTTATAAGTTGCAACAGTTCTTCACATATAGCACTGATAGCCGAGTGGTACGACCGTTGGACTGCCAAGTCAAAGGTCGCAAGTTCAAATCATGGCACGCACCAATGTCTTTTCGAATTTATGTGCGTACTAGAAATTAGTTATCAGTTGCTAAAAACGGTGAAGGAAAACATCGTGAGGAAACCGGCACACCTGAGAGATTTTTCAACGGTGTGTAAAGCCATGTCAGAGGCCTACAGGCGGTTTAAACTCTGACACCAGTTTGTTCACCAACCATACGATAAGAAAGAAGAAGACAGTTCTTCACCATAATAACTTTAGTCTGTAAGTCTTCATGGGAAGTCTAATATTATCGAAATACCTCTTATAAAGTCTAGCCATAATATAACGTGTAAGATTCAAGACTGGATAGCTTCAGAATTTGACTAGTAGTAAAAGTTAATAAGGAGGAGGCCTTTGTCCAGCAGTGGACGTTTTGGCTGATGATGATGAAAAGTTAAGTAAGGCAAACAGTTGCAGAGAAAATTTTAGCACAATTTTAAATACCCACGTCAAGTCCACAAGAAACCATAACTAAGACATCGTCAAAACATAATAAAAATAGTATCAAACACGTTTTCTTAAAAAACATAAACATAACATAACATCACGCCTGTATTCCCCGAAGGGGTAGGCAGAGGTGTACATATAGTACACCCACATTTCGCCAGTTATGTTGTAAGTCCCAATGTAATAGGGGGCGAGCCTATTGCCAGCAACCGGGCACGAATCCAGACTTCGTGCTGCTACTGAGAATTACCTAATGGAAAACTCAGTAACACTTTTGCCCGACCCGGGATTTGAACCCAGGACCTCTTGGTCAGCAGTCGCGCTTAGCGACCACTAGACCAACGAGGCAGTCGCTTAAAAACCACCAACACAAATACCATAAAACAAATGAATGACCATTTAAAGACGTCATCAACTCGAACATAACAGACTCATATTAAAGGTCAAATATTTATTGTGTTGTAACTTAACCTCATCGCGAAAGTAAAAGAAACTGCTGCCCACGCATGCGCAGGTCATTTGAGTTAAGGAATTCCCGTTATTCAACGCTCGTAGGCGAAAGAGATATGTCGCTATTTATCCAAAGATTACAATCAGTATCAAGATATTTCTCTGTTAAAAATCTTAGGCAAACTATGGGCTCTTAATCATTTGACGTCGTCATTTGTATGATGCCTACCTCTATTCGGTTTTACACCATCTTTCCGAACGTAGGCAAGAGTATATCGAGGTTATAACCATCTTCAAATAATTTTATACCTCCTATCTTCTTCACCTTAGGTATATTCTCCTAGTCACTCAATGTATTTCTGTATCGTAGCACCAGTTGTTGACGACTTTATTTTTATGCATAAAATTGCAGAACCTCAGACTAGACTATAAAATAACCATACTATCACTAGTCTGAGTTTAAACTAAAGACTAACCAAGGCAGAATGGCTTAAAATAATCCATAATATACTTGTTTCTTAGTTTGTCATATGACATAACTGACTGGAAAATTTTCGTGAAACCTTTATTTGTGATGACATTAATTTATTTTAAATTGCTTTTACTAGTTAGTACTAAAAATCAATTCACTGGTCACAATCAGCTAAGTTGCGACTCTAAACCCAAAAAAACAACTTCTAAAAATATTTCTCTACACAAAGCACCAAACCGCAGTTCGGCGCGTGCCCCAGACGGAGGGTCGCGGATTCGGTGTCGGGTTGCGCCAATCGGCTTACAAACGCCATGGGAGCAAACACCACACCATGCCGGATTACCACTAATGAGCAGTTTCACTTGTAACGCCTGATATGACGGCTATGGTGTAATGGTGGCAGAGCCTGGGAGTTGGATATATGAAATATTTCAACTACGCGTTCGGTTGGTGATTGTATTCATTTAAATGAGGGAGAAATGTCAAATGAAATATAAGGTTTTGTCATTTGAGATTTAACAAACGATAACCTAAATGTTACATAAATGATAGAAATAAGAAACGTTTTGATGGCCATTAAAAAGTCACAAAAAACGACAAAAAAGAGCCAATTATAATTTGGTCTTATTGAATTAAAAATCACGACAAAATAAAGTAAATGCCGAACTGATTTTAACCCAAATTCTTCCAATAACCACTTCATCAATAAAAGCTTATCAAAAACCTATAATGATCAAGCCATAAAATTCCCAAACAACGATCTGTTTTATTAAGCACTAAAATTACCTCAAAATACGGTTGAGATCTCTCATCACATAAAAATTAGAGTGACTGCAATAACTTTGGCTATGGATGTAAAATCCCCATAAAAACCTATGCATAACCAATACAGTGTGGACAATAAAATGGATAATAAGGAATCTTCAACTGATCATTTATATTTTTACGATTTCTCTCAAAATTAGTTAAAAATACGAGCGTGTTATTTTATGTTTCTATCCTAAGTACTAGGGCTACATAAACTGTTGAGGCAATCCGTTTTTATTGATCGAATTCGTTTCAATGACTTGATTAGGATAGGACTGATCAGAATGGATTTTGACGTTAAGGGAATGAGGAAATCCATTATTTGTTTTGACTTGAATAATTTAGATATTGTTATTGTTTAATACTAATATTGTCAACATATTTTTGTCTATAAACATCATAAATTATGGTAATTCTAGTAAATCTGCAAAATGGACTAAACGTTCATTTCTTAAACAAGTGAAAACTACACATGCCACATTACATTTCATTAAACAAGTGAACGTTAAAAAAACACAAAGAAAAATAGTGCTGTGATAACAAATTCTAAATCCATTTTTAATTCGATAAAATTAACTCAGTGAAAGCTGTGCTCTTGACTTTTCGCACGCATATCTGTTTATGTTTGCGCTCGTCCATTTGGGGGTGTATTAGAAACATGAGGGTAACGTGAGCATGTGTGCGTCGCGCTGAGATGAATTAGGGGATTACAATACTGCATCATGCAACTGCACTCAGATTTTGCTCGCTAAAACATATACAGGATGCGTTCCAAAAAACATGTTTTATTAAATTTTCACAACAGCGTTATATTAGTTATATTTCCTGACAATTTCACACATAGAATATATCAGGGAGGTACACGCGTGAATAAAAAAAAATGCAAAAATTGTCTACACAAAAAAGTCAGCCCAATAAAAAGGCGCATATAGGCTAACTTTTAAAGCGTAATTTAAACAAAATAAATCTCAGTACACGTATAAAACAATTACACAGACAATAATCCCGTTGTTTTTGTCAGACTGAAAACGTTTTATTGTGTCTTCTACACCCTATACCGCGATGGGGTGGCCACGCTACATCGAGGGGCGACGGGTAATGGCCTAAGAGTAATTTTATTACTTTGCCCCTATTACCATCACAATGTGCATGCCACCGGTCGAATGAGATACGCGCACTCGATACAGTTTCCCGTTGCGCTTCGTTTCGACGACCATTTTTATCGATAAATACAACGCAGCAGTGCACAGCTCTAGCACGAATGACATGGAGCGGTTGTTCGAAACATTAACATCGATGAAAAGGTTAAAAGTAAAGAAAGCGATTGGTGGAACAAATTCAGTTTTGTATTATTAACGGGATACAAGGCAACAAGAAGCACGGAAATAAGACGCTCACACCCCGCTACCTACTGATTCGATTTGTTCCTGCCACGATGAATATTTGATACGGCTCAGTGCACGCTAATTTGTTTATCCTGTTCCCTGCTTCTACTCTCCTGGTACCTGTAGTACAGAATCCAAAATTATCCGCATATATTATGCAAAAGAAAAAAGCATTAGGCGCCAGATCTCTTTCAAATAGAAGCAAGCACAACCCTTAAATATCTGATGAACTTCAATGGAAGACTTGCTTTACACCATTTTACATATTATTTTTAATTTAATGCTTAATATTTCTCTTAATCATTTAGAAGGAGACAATTTAAAAAAATATGTAGACTACATCTTCATACGTTCATTGTTGTTACCTAGTTCTCCTTAAAGAAGTCGAGTTATTACAAACGGTAATAATCTAACACGCTGCTAAACTAATAGACTATAAGATAATAAAGTTAATAATAATAAGTATGACTTCAAGACATCTTATTTAAAGTATCTAGAACATTCGCTATCATCATCAATGATCATGACATAAAATGCATATAAGAAACACAGTAAGAATTAATTAAGCGTAGGTACCAGGGAGATAGGAATCGGCGGTATGTCAGGTGATTAAATAAATACAACTTGGCGTTTCTAATTAATATGCCAGGCGCAGTTTGATAAGACGCTCTCGTGTACAAACGGGACATCTCCTGCGTTCGCTAACTGCCTGGTACCCGATTAACACGTTGTTATAATTATGTGAAATTTGTCTTGTTTGTACGTGTTTATGTTAATGTTGTTAGGAGAGGATATTTCAAGAGAAGCAGAAAAAATGGCAATTATTACTATGTGTCTTGATGAATCATTAGAAGAGTTGATTGTCATTAAAACTGGTTATTTGTTGTGCATTTTGTTTGTAGATATAAGAAGGTATCTAATTTTAAGTTACGTCAAAAATGATTCTATTTTCAATTTCTTAATCTGTTATTATCAGGTACTGTAGACCTGAAGATAATATTTGTAATATTTGATAAATCCACCTTAAAATTCACTAAACAGTCTAACCGCCGAACTCAGAGACATTGAATGATTACTTAAACTATCACTAAGTAAAATTGTGTGTTCCTTTGTGAAATCCTTACTTAGTGACAGTTTAAGTAATCATTTACGTCTCTGAGTGTGGCGGTAAGTTAAGATGCACCAATCAAGTCTATAGTGATCATTGTTTATTGCCATCATAAGTTTACTTAAAGATCACGTCGTGTCTCGGATAGGTCGTATTAGCTTGTCCGTATAAAAATCAGAATACATCTACAGCAGAGTAAGGTACCATAAATCCAGAGATTGACGTAAATTATCAGTTCTTAAAAATCAAAAAGCATAACGAAATTCACGAGGAGTTAGGAAGAAAGAGGTCAAAATAAATGACCTACTCTGGTAGAACAAAAGTCAGATAGGGGCAACTGAAGCATTCCATCAAATACTTCCAATTGTTTAACCTTCTTCTCCATCCACAGGTGACGCGAGCAACGCGAGTATTGGCTCCGGAGAAGGCACGGGCGAAGAGGATGACGACACAAACGGCAAGAAGAACCAGAAGAAACGGGGCATCTTCCCGAAGGTGGCCACCAACATCCTCAGGGCGTGGCTGTTTCAGCACTTAACGGTCAGTAGAAGCTTATAGATATAGAAATTCTTGGAGGAACTTAGTGCATGAAGAGTAATAGATATTTGTGCAGGATTGTTCGAATCGCATTATCGAAAAAAACAACATTTTGCTCATATGAGGGTAATACAACATAAAGTTGGCACAACTGATTTCTTTAGTCGCAAAAATAACCAAGATCAATGTTTAGGTTTGGTAGGTACATGAATTTTATCGATGCCATCATCTATTTGCTCCCAATATTCCAGCCTAAGTTAAAATTGGAGTTCGCAGTCAAAATAAAAAGATGGTAACTTGACTACAAACTGTTAAACCTCACAAAACGCCACCAAACTTTGCCAGTAACCGACTAACAGTAACTAACGGAATCTTTGTAGCTCAATGAAAATTTTATTGGCGGCGGGAATTTTTAATTGAAAACCGTAGGCGGTCCACCGCTGTGGCCGCGTCACGCTCAATGCGCCATTGTGATCCGTTTTTAAAAGTTACCCAACAATGCCTATGTATGTGTTTTATGGCATTTTCCCGCGTAAATCGCAATTTCCCGCGCCCGGAATTATGTTTTTTTTGTTTTTCTTTTTTTTGTGCATGGCGTTTGAGTGGGATAGTTATATACGGTATTCGTGTAGGGGTTTTCAGGTAAATAGATATATTTTGGCATTTAGTTCGATCGTTCCTAAGTGGATGTTGCCGTAGCTTTATAAATTTTCCAGAATTTGCCACTGAAGGGTCATATAATTTAACTTATGGTCAAGAAAAGTGCAGCAATTAGGTAGTACATCTTGCCACTGAGAGTTACTTTTCTAATGTCGACCGCATGCTACATAACTGTACTGAAACTTGAAACTATTTCATTTCGTCGCGTTCGATCTGAGCTGAGGAACCCTCGACTCAAATTGATTGATGAAATTTAAACAAAAAGAAAACATTAGCATAAGACTACCAAGATATCAGGGAGGCGAGACAATCGTAAGTGCACGACTCAGTGTTGCGTAGTAATTTCTAGAATGGATACCGGCGCTCGGGGGTGAAGGGGCGGGGGAGGAGAGAGGGTGCAATTTCATTACCGGTCCGGATCCGCGGCCATAAATCACCAGGGCCGAAGAAGGCGCTCGGTACGCTCAGCGCTGTTCAGGTGACGCTCGCAAAGTCGCCTGAGCCCCGGCATTTCTGTTTCATTCGAAGCGAGCCGACTCCAATCCCACTTTCTTTATGACTATGAATTCCGCGAATTTTCCGCACGCTCCCGTTGAGTTACAAGAGCGAGTTTTAATTACAATCTTCGGTGAGCTTTTACAATTAGCCTCCTCCCTAAAATATCGCGGTTCAGCTATTTCTAAAAAGAAAAGCCTTTTCAAATATTGAAAATTTCTCGTCGCCTCCGGCCAGCTCGAACTTTAAAAAGTATACGTCGACAATCGAATTAGGGAGCTTTTAGCGCGTTATGTTTGGCACGTTTTTGCGCATCGCTTGTCCGCGCCCATTACCGCTCTCCAAATTACTTATAATTGCTTCGCTTAGCGCTAAGTGCTTTCATTATGGGCTCCCTGTAAAACAGTTCCGGTGTAGGTCGGGACGCGTCAACACTAACTCGGCTGCACCGATAACATTTTAAAGTTCCTGAATTTCTATTCGCGGTTGACAGGAGCGATGAAAAGCGGTCAGACATAGACAGTACTTGAAATCGGCGTAAAAAGAGCGTTCGACCCATATATCGGGCGTGAAACTGCATAGCTGTCAGTTTGACGTTTGTAATATTCATTCGATTACGCGCTGCGGGAAATGGAACGCCGCGCGGTGACAGCGCGCCACCTGCGCAGCCCGCGTCGCTGATTGGTCGGTGGCCGCTGGCGGGAAACAAATGAATGGTTGTCCCACGTTCGAATCCTTGACCACAAAGGTCGAGTGTTCGAATATGGAACGATTGATATGCGATTACACAGTTACACTAGCTGGATGGAATCGAATGAAGCGTTTGAATTAATTCGGTAGCGAGCGCTCGGCGACCAAAATGGGAAGTGAAATGATATGGTGGGTAACGCGGAGTCGTGAGTATTGTATGCGAATTTAAATTCAGTGCGGTGCATGCGATATTGGTAACAATCCGAAAGTCCGTGACTGCGGGCGTTTTGAATTTTAAAATTGCCCGCGGTACGTGTAATAACGGACGCGTTTGAATTTTATAGATTTCGTACGGATAGCGTTGAGTTCGTTGCGGGAGATGGCTGAAATTAGTTTTAAAAACAGCGGCTATTCTGGCAACGTTTCGGGCAAGAAAATTATAAGCCATATAAACAGCAACAAATCGATTGAGGTTAAAATCAAATCTCTTATGTTACACAACGCAAAGTTCGGGCTTATATCGTGCGCTAATCGTCAAATCCTCGCAGACGCTCCAAATCTCACATAATGCCTCACCTGGAACGCTTCCCCACGAAAATTCCCGAAAGAAAATAATATTGAATAACGCCAGTCTTAGTACAAATCCTACGCAGCTGCCTTAAGCCCTTTCGGAGGGCTAAAAATAATTATAAGTCTGTAATAATCCCGCTACAGGGCGCCCGCCGCGCGACAAGACTCCATATTGTTTTTGGGTGCTCTCGGTTTCTTGTACTTATGATCTCCTGGTAATTTATTACGTTTCGCATCGGGTAATGAGAAGACATTGTTGGTTTGATTGTCAAAGTTATTTTAATGTTTGTTGTCGAGTTTGGAATCTGTGTTTATTAAAACACCAATTTGACAAGACTTAATTTGCTTTCTAGAAAAATTCTCACTTTAATCCTGCAAAGTTAACAACACAGTATGCTAAAATATAGAAGTACAGTTAAGATAGCTGATGCAACCTCAGCCAACAGTTATTTTAACAATTTACATGAGCGGTTCCCTGCACGACTTTCCAGACAAGCTTGGGATGCAATTGCAAACTATTCAAACACGACACTTGATTGTTAACCCAGAAACTTACTTTGAATTTCTCAGTCATGGAGATAATTTAAATTAAATTAAACAACTACTGAATAAACTAGAAGTACTGCTGCAGTTTGTTCTGAATTCTCGTTATTTGACTTTTGCTTTTTGAATTGTTGTACTGCCAATAGCTTTAGTTAAAATTTTACGATTTTCCGAAATCAACTTGTTGGGCGACCATATTATTTAACTCGCAACTAGGTATACTGAAATACAATTAAAATAATAGAAAATATGATTTTCTCTACCTACTATGATAGAAAAATGATCAGCCAAGTAATATCAATTATAATAATGTACTAGGAGGACATAAAACTGAGCATATCCATGTGACTAGCGGTGTAGCGTTACCGAAGGCTCGGGTTGCCTTTGCGAACCACCGCGGCGGAATGAACCTAGATAAATTGATGAGATAAATGCTTGCATGATACGACCTACCTAGGAGGTTCCTTTACTTAGATAGACTTCGATATATTATATTTAATCTTTTAACGGTAGGGACAAATTATTTCCTATTTTTTGATCCCACTATCATAAAAATTGAGAGTTCACTTCTTTTTACCATTCGCTGAAAATACAATACGTTCTTGTAATTTATCGATTCAGTAAAACAATTTTTTTTTAAACCGTCGCTCCACACTAGGAATTTCTCCTGCATAGTGAGTGCGTTTCACAAACATAAAATATCACATACACAAACACCCAGACTCGGGACAATCAAATGTGGATCGCACAAATGTTTGCCCCGTGCGGGAATCAAACCCGCAACCCTTAGCGCAGCAGTTTAATCGCTTAGCCACTGCGCCAATCAGGTCGTCAAAAAATGTTCGTACTACATTACGTTTTTATTTTAGAAGCTGGCTATTTATGCAATGCGTGCTTTTGTATACATCTGTCGAAGGCTGACCTTTTCAAAAACCCAAACACAGAAGATAAAGTAAGTGGAGTGCTAGAACGCATGTTGAATTTGCAAGTGAAAAATCCAAATAGTTCTAAATCTCCACAAAGTCTATGATGGTATAACTATCTTATAAACATTAATGTAAAAAAAACTAAACTTATAGCCAGATTTTATGGTAGTGTATGAGCTGCAAATACATCTTTCACACTTGGAACGGTCAACCTGCTTAATCTTGCTGACAGGTAATCTCTTTAACATAGCATGAGCAATTTCTAGTTGATCTTCTCTTCCTAGTGCGCAAAAAAAACTGTATGACTATAATAAGAATCAAACGTATCTGAGACAACACTGTCTTACAACTTTAGCCAAATGAACGCCTCCATTGGCTTACTATTCTGTGGTCACAGCTATAACAGCAATCCCGATATTTCACCACCAATGGTGTCCACGGAAATATTACTGGATTTTTCTCCTTTTTTTCGTTCGTCCCCTACTTATTTAGGAGTAAGGGTGCCTCGTAAGTTTTACTTTTGGACTGCGAGGGCAAATTGCAAGCGAATCCAGCCAATGAGAATTTATTAATATTAAAGCGACAAACGCGGGTGGACAGCAAATTAAGTTATAAAAATGTTTATTTGTTCAGACGGGGTTTGTTTGTGTTGGCTTGGATTTTGGATGGGTGTGCATTTGAACAGTTATTAAGAAAACGTACAATTTATTAGGTTACTGTATAATGCGTTTTGTTATTGTTCTCTAGTGAAAATATAAAGGTAATTTGCAGTACCTAACGAATAGGTTAAAAAAATAAAACAAGATTATACAGAAAGCTTAGTTTAAATTTGATTCTTTTTCATTTAGTCTACATTTAAACACATAACCCCTCCTTAGCAGTCAGTTAAAAGTGACTACTTACAAAATTTTAATAAACCGAAGTACCAGGAACACCTTCAAATGAGAAGTAAGAAGAAGCAATCAACAAAAAAGGTTTCGCAACAAAATATTACTTCTATCCCCCACTACCGAAAAGCGGTCATTTTTTTAATCTACCCTCGATTGTCACGGCTGTCCACCTAAATCCATCCCATACCCAGACAGAAATCATTTCCGGCCATCCGCGGAGCAGATTTCCGAAAACTACCCACTTTTTAAGTCCGCGACGTTAAATACGGACGTTGCCGCACCAGCGGAAATGGAGTGCGCGAAAGAGATAGAAACATACGTCTATAACACACGTTGGAACGAGACAGATGGATATTTGGTGCTGCGTCTTCGAAATCCGTTTTGCAGAAATTTGAATCTTGCGAAATGGAATACTCGATTGATGGGGTATGAGAAATGGTCAAGTGTGTTCGTTGGTAACTGAAATGTGAAAGTACCCACATTTGAATATAAAAAAAAATTGATATAAAATATGGCGTTTTTTAAATGTTGACAGTTGACTGTGGATTCGTAGTCTTAACGGTTACCGTTATGAGATGGGTTCAATTCCCAGTTCCACCATTCTTTATTTAATAATGCTTTAGTAAAAATGCCTTTAAACTCACATGTTTAACCTTAACTGAGTTTTTGTACCCTCTCTAAAGAAAAGCGTGAAGTTTCTCAAAATATCGCTGAAGATTACTAAAACCTTCATAATAAACAAGACATCCCTTCTCTATAAACCTGCTTACCCCACGACGGTAAATGCTTGAATATACACTTAATCCCCGAACGTCAAGTATCCTAAGCAAACTCAGTGCACTATAACTCGGATAATCTATTCGGGGAACCGAACCCGCTACCCCCGCAAATATGAACCCTTCCATCAGTATCGTGTTACTAGAAATATTAATTAACTTATGATATTAGTGGCATTTCGATGCTTTTAAGAGTTCACTAGAGCCCTTATATCTTATCTACAGGGATTTTGATAATGGCATAAAATATATTCAGGTTTTTTGGCTTTAAATCTAAGTATTATATTTATCTAAGTTAAGATATTAAAAGCAATTTAATTTCTTTCCTTTTCCACCGATCTTGCTTTCAATTTCACCAGTTTTTGAAGCAAAACTTCTTGTAAAATATACTATTTATTTAAAATATAACATAACATCACGCCTGTATTCCCCGATGAGGTAGGCAGAGGTGAACATATAGTACACCCACATTTCGCCAGTTATGTTGTAAGTCCTAATGTAATAGGGGGCGAGCCTATTGCCATCAACCGGGCACAAATCCGGACTCCGTGCTGCTACTGAGAATTACCTAATGGAAAACTCAGTTACACTTTGCCCGTCCAGGGATTTGAACCCGGGACCTCTTGCTCAGCAGTCACGCTTAGCGACCACTAGACCAACGAGGCAGTCTAAATATTTATTTATTATTATCACAACGTTACAGTATTACAGTGTATTAGTACCGTAGCGATGCACATACATAACAATACATATACATAACAATAGTAATATAACAATTATAACATTTATACAACATAAAAAACAAAACCTTAACGTATCGTTATCCTTCGTGCAATTTTAAGACACTATGTAATAAAATATAAAAAATTAAATATGTTTTTCTTTGATTCATTATCAAACTTTCCGAGAATTTAGCAGTTAAGGTAGCGACTTAAAGTATTGTCTCAACATGTTTTTTTAGGATCTTTTATTAGGATCACTTGTGTGTACATAATACCTCTACTTACCCTTTCCGGGAATACGGGAATGATATTAATTATGAATCAATCAATACACACAATTTCAAATGAGAAATGATTCAATTGTTCGACGTTTAGACATCGCCATCATCAGCCTGAAGACGTCCACTGTTGGACAAAGGCCTCCCCCTTTACACATACGTTAGAGAAATTCATTGTCGGTGCTACCCAGCTTTCCATCAACTTCGAATCATATCATATTTGACGACCTGATTGGCCTGCTGCGCTTAGGGTTGCAGGTTCGATTCCCATATAGGACAAAATTTTGTGAGATCCGCAGATGTTTGTCCCGAGTCTGGGTAGTTTTCGTGATATTCCATGTTTGTGGAACGCACCCACGGAGAAATTCCTAGTGTAGGGCGGTGTAAGGTATAAACGATACAGGAGAAATTTATAGTGTGGGGCGACGTCTTTTATAACAAAAAAATCTCCGAATCATCTCTACACACTAGTTCATTTCTCAACAAATAACATACACATTAGAATAACAACGACCAACAACAGTTGATGTGAGTTATCAACAGATCAGAACAACAAGAGTCGTAACCGGAGGTAGATTTGACCAAAATTGGCCGTTCCATATCTGGCCGGTGTATCGGGGCAGCGGGGGGTGGGGGGGCCTACCCCCGGGGGAGGGGTCGTTAAGATAACGTGTATCTCCACTGGACATGGGTCTCAGGTTGCTTCATAGGGGCGCTGCTGAACTTTCTGATCATTTCTTTATTCGCTTATTTGCGAATTTTGAATTACGTCGTGGAAGCCGACTGTCTAACTGCTGGGCAAAAGCATCTTCTTATACAGATTAATGTATTTCTAAAAATACGTCTTATATCTATACATAGTGTGAAAAGAGTTTTGTCAGTATTGCAGCGACCTCTTGCAGCATCTATCATTTCACTTGCTCACTGCTTGTTGGTAAAAATCGACAATTCCTCCTTGCGTCGGTTTCCGCATTACTGAGGGTCGTGGTCAATTCGACTATGAAGTCATTTTAAACAAATTCCCTGATCATTTTGATTGGTCTCTTAGATTAACATAAAAATACTGCTGAAAATCACATGGATATTGTTTACATTTCGAGCCGAAAAACTCGGGTCATCACAATATAGCATATCTAAATCTTCTAACAGACCATAGCTGCCTCTAATCTACATAATAACATAACATCACGCCTGTATTCCTCGAAGGGGAAGGCAGAGGTGAACATATAGTACACCCAAATATCGCCAGTTATGTTATAGCTCCCAATGTAATAAGAGCCGAGCCTATTGCCATCAACCGGGCACCAGACTCCGTGCTACTGAGGATTGCCTAATAAAAAAACCCAGTAATACTTTTCCCGACCCAGGATTCAAACCCAAGACCTCATGTTTAGCAGTCGCGCTTATCGTCTACTTGACCAGCGAGGGAGTCCCTCTTAAACTATTTACAAACATCTTAACAAATCCTTCCGATAATCCTCATTATCAGCCGGATGACGTCTACTATTGAACGAAGACCTTGCATTTTAGAAGGGGGGTGGGTTGCCATAATCCCTACGATTGGCAAGCGGCTTGGGGATCGCAGTGTTGGTGGTCAAGTTACAGAAGACGCTGCCATCTTCTGGATTTTCCCTAAGTCGCCTCTTACAACACCCACGGGAGGAAAGGGGGTGGTCAATTCTACGTCGGATTCCATACGGCATGCTATACAATACACTCCAATAATCCTAAAATACCATTTCTCAGCTACATCTCTATGCACAAAGAGGGTGGCTCACGTATCTACTATTAGAGAGTGACTTACGGACATCCCAAGATATGGAGGATACCGGAGGACACGGCAAAGGACCACAGAATGGCTAATCACAAAGCTACGTGGTATCTATTGCTCCTAGGCCGTATCTGCTCCGACAAATTTGGCTAAAACTTTATGTATAACATATACATAATAACTTGTAATTACTTAATTACCTCACATTTTGATGCTTACATGGGTGACTTATTAAAAACCAACTCCATTCTAAACGTGATTCTTGTCATATAGTTCACTACCTTCCGCCCGTGACTTTGTTCGGATTTCGAATGTTTTAAAGCCTTCCTTGATTAATAGACTATCCAAAACAAAAAAAAAACAATTCGAACCAGTAGTTTATAGATTAGCGCGATCAACCAAACAAATTCTTCAGCTATTTAAGTATAGATTTGGCAGATTTCGTAGTTGCAACTCTGGTGCGGGAAAAAAATTAAGTGCACGTAACACGTTGTCTACTCCATTAGCTTGTAAGTGTCATGCTAACATTCAGTTTTTAGTCGTTCAGTTTAAAAACAACTCCTTTTCCCTCTTTATTAACAGTTCCCACCATTTAACGTGTATTGTATTTTATTGACGCGAAACATGGATTGCTTTGTTCTTCTTCATTTAAATGCGACTGGAATCGTATTATAATAGTCTTGAGAATATTCAGTGCGCTTCGTGCAATTTACATGAACATAACATGGTTTTTTCTTTGGCTTGAAAGTAACACCAAGCACTCATACATAATTAAGACTTTCTGACATCCAAAAGGATATTCTCCCGAGTTATATCATCTGAAACTATCATGCACCAAGATATTATATTAGTACCAGGAGACCATAAGTTACGGACACAATATCAAGCGAAAAATCCCGCCAAGCCTCGTACTTTGATTAATGTATTCGTATGTCGCAGTTATATTGTGCGAAAACCCCTTATATTCTTTGAGTCCCTATATCAGGGTGTTACACAAAATCTAGGGTATATTAAAAAGGGTGGAAGGTATTCTTCGTATTTATGTGACAGAGTCGCACCTGCTCTGTCCCGACGCTTCCATGTAGATGACTGGGGTTACACAAGATAATATATTGTTTTCGCCTTATTTTGAGCTTTATAATGTTTCATAATGTATTTCGTTATCTTGGATAAGGTTGAGAGAATATTGTTAAAGCCTGGAGATATTTTTATTAGAATTGTTTTTAGAATCTTATAACCAGATATTTATTATTCATTTTACAGCAGTCTCATGTTTATCAAGTATTTTTTAACAAAAAGCACCCTTTAAAATCCATAATTAGTGAAGTTTAATTAAAATCCATTAACAACACATATAATTGCGTTAGTGCTTCCTAGTGAAGGAATTCGTTGTCAATTAATTATCAACAAAAACTTACGTAAACATCGCTCCATTGATTCTAAACACGCAAATGGTGATACTAACATTTCCTTCAATGTAAAAACTGTGGTCTTGTCAGTGAGTCCGGACATTGATGTGTTTATCTACTTCTTTAATAATCATGAGCTCCTGGTATCACGTAGAGGTTTATCGTTAAGTTCTATAGTTAATTAAGAATGGTTGTGTGAAAATTAAGAATTCAGAACGTCGTTACACATACACGTGTTAGATATTAGATATATACTTTTATAATGAAATAGTGAACATACAATCAATCAATTAAAGTTATCTTTATAAAATAGTAGGTACAGATTTTAATCATCATCATCATCATCAGCCAAAAGACGTCCACTGTTGAACATAGGCCTCCTCGTTTAAGCGGGGGGGTTTGCCATAATCCCCACGCTTGGCAAGCGGCTTGGGGATCGCAGTATTGGTGGTGGAGTTACAGAAGACGCTGCTGCCCATCTACTGAATTTTCCCTTAGTCGCCTTACGACACCCACGGGAGGAAAGGGGGTGGTCAATTCTAGGCCGGATACCACACGGCACAGATTTTAATAGAACTTCAAATTGTCGGCCATTCTTCAAGTTTCATTCTAGATTATACTTACACTTACAAATTAGCCAACCATAAAAAAATATATCATTAATTACCCCCCCCCCCCCCCACGGTTTAAAAGGGACGGTTTAAGATAATCAAGTCACGTTAGTCAAACCTATTTATATGCTCACGTCACTACCAGATGTACTAGGGCACCTGCACTTATAGAAGGTGTATATATTAAGATGAATATTAACTAATTATAATTACCATACATCCTCGCTACTGCAGCCTTAGTAGGGACATCTGTTATGAAGCCTGAAATTTAGCCGGGACTCGAACCTGCTGCGGTTTTATCGCTTTATATACCTAATAACTGCTATTTTCTTAAAATATAGGTAAATTGTTCCCGGTCTAATAAAATGTTTGTATTTGAACTGTATTTCTAAATATTAATTTATTTGATAAATGTTGAAATCGTAATTGTTGGCTTCTTCTTTATTAGTTTAATTTTAAGCTAGTTTATGCTAGATTATCAAACACCACTCGTGCCTTTAATTTTCCCTCCATAATATGCCAAAATTAGTTTCCGATTCATAATTATTAATCGGCCAATCATAGTTGCAGTAACGTGTAAAAAATTAACAATCTCTATCAAAGAATAGTAACCACTTTTCCAACTTGTCATAAACTCATGGATTTACCAAATGAATTGGCAACAATATCCCAAGTAACTTTGTCCTTCTAACACATTGAAAAATAAACAACACTTCTGAAGCTACAGAAAATTCCGAACATGTGTTTCTTAGTTTTCAAGCTTACAAACTAAAAATTGACCCATTTTAAAAATGCATCGACACGGTCACCACCGAGCGGGGAACGTCGTAATAGACGGCCGGTCAAAGTGTTTTTACTTATGAATTCTTAATGAACGTCAACCCTTGGAACCCTTCAAGTTATGGTGTCCGCATGGGGCCGTTGATGGTGTCGACTTTTATGGGAATCACCCTTTAGTTTTTTACGAACTTAACGTTTTGCATATCGTTTGTAAATCGGTCCAAAATACACTTACCCCCAGCTCTATGTATCTTTTTGTATCTCTTCCCAGTTTGTTCCGTAAAAGCGTATGATTAACCAACATACACTGAGCGTCCAAGTTGAGCAGTAAATTTGAGTCAAACAGAATGGGTTACATGCGGGAAATTTTTCCCCAAGCCGAAGAAAACTTACTATTTCCAGGGGAAAAGTCGGTAAAACTTGGTGCAAGTAATCTAAAGTTAGGTACCAGGGCGGCAGAGGCTATTTAGATGCACATCTTAACTCCCTCATATATCTAGATTGTAAACGAACTTCGTTCCCGGGTGCGCGGCAACTCTCAAAGTGTTTCCTTACTGTACGCTTTTTTCTTTAGTTTAATAGAAGCAGAATTGCAAGTGTGGAAAGTAGCTTGTAATGCAATGAGTGGAGAATCTAAATGATTGCTAGAACCGGGCAATTTTCGATAGTATCGATTTAATTTAACATAGAGCTGTTCGGATTAGCCGGCCTAGCAATTTAATCCTTAATGGATGTAGCTTACGGAATCACGACTGGAATGGAGCCGTAAATGTTGTACCTAGTTTATATTTTGTACAATTTAACTTAAACTATTGTATCTTTAGCTTCACATAATGCTCTAGAATCAATTGTATAATCTAGTGTATGAACTACCAAAGACTATAGGTAGGTCAAAATTAGAATGAGAAAATGCAAGGCCAAGTGTTGCTGACAAAATTGCCTTTAAACATAAATTAAGACAAGAAAGAAACTATATCAAACTATAGTATTTTCCTGTCAACTATACAGTCTTAATTCCGGTCCAAATAACCCCATCACCTTCCTTGAAACCCAAATTTAACCCTATAAGCTTCGTCACCTCTGCAGCATTGTCCTAGCGGCCATATTTATTTAATTTTAATAAACAACGCTTTGCATACGCAAACTGTGTGTCGTGTGTGCCGCTGATAATACGGACATTTGCATCGGACGCGCCTGTGAATTATCTGCAGGTGCCCCAGGGTTGAACTGGGGGAGAAATTCGGGTTATCAAATTGTTGGGAACATTGTGAATTTATTTTTTGTCTTTTGTCTAAAATATTGTCGGTATTGATAGGGTTTTTTGGCAGTTAACCATTATAAGTAAAATAACACATTGGTGTAATAAAAATTTGCTTTGTTGAATGTGTATTAAAATTACAATTTTTTTTATTTAGTGAACGATTATTCTTTTATAATTAAATGTCTTACCGCCGAACTCAGAGACATTAAATGATTATTTAAACTATCACTAAGTGCAGGTTTTCTTCGTGAAATCTTGACTTAGTGTCAGTTTAAGTAATCATTTACGTCTCTGAGTGCAGCTGTTAGAGAGTTTGATAGTGGTTATGATCACGTGTATTCACAATTACGATTTGCAACATAAGTTTTCCTACATCTATAACAAAAGAACCACTTTTATTTTCGTATTTAGGCTTATTTTATTTGGTAACATTTTTTCGGTTCTGACAACCCTAGTTTGTTTTCGGAAATCATCCCACCTGGTATTGTTTGACGTCCATGTTTTAGCAACATTATTTATTAGCAAGTGTAATGAGTTGCCATATTTTAGTAACATTTTCTGCTGATTATAAAGTAGCCGGCATAAAAATTGTAGTAAAATTCATTTGCTGACCTGTTTTTTACAGTTATCGTGTATGGTAATATTTAAATTTATTAGCAAACTCCTTAATGATAAATTTATTTGTAGTTTAATTACCATTAATTATCTTCCCCTGCACAACATCCCAACAACCATCAAAGATAAAAAATGAACAATAAATCATGGAAACCCCGTGGAAACACCATCAAACTTCAACGTAGGATTTTTATCTCGCTATCTCCCCGTCCGGGTCAGGCAGCAAGTCGTGCCTGCATAATTCCGAACACCAGGGGGGCAGATAGGCTAGGAGCTTAGCTAATCAGAGGCCGTCGGGCGATTAACTCGAGGCTGGCCGCGAGATAATGCCTCTCGCGCGATTAGGCACGCTGACCGCTTCGGACTTCTGGGCGCCTGGTACCCACCCTTGAGATTTTCCGATAATACCATTGGATTTCCTTTGGTCCATTTAATAATCGACTATTGTTACTAATTGTGTGTATGGAAATTAGTTTTAGTTTAGGGTTAGGGCGGAATGGCTGTTATGATTTCTGCGTGAGTGGCTTTTATTTGGATGGCTTCTTTTATCGCTTTCCTTTATTGGTCCTTACTAAATAACATTGAAGCTACACAAAATATCAGTTTGATAACTTTATTAGAATCATAGCTTACCATGCCGTTGCTAAAAGTAATATAAAATATAGGTTTAAAGTTTACTTGATACAACGACACTGATACACGAATATGTTGTATTTCTTGAAATAAAATCATTAGGAGCAATCATTTGCATAGAATCTACAAAACATATTTCTTAACCCTACAAAACGAAGGTGCAAATTAAATTGCCAATCAGCTAGTACATAACTAATAAAACTTAACCCTGCATGCGCGTATATCAAGTTTATGACGATTGTAAAGGTGGAAAGGACCTGAGCGTTTCAATTACCCGTAGCTTGATATATGAATGCATCATGGACGTGGTAATGAGTGCTGGGGGTACGGCAGACCGCCGCGATTCAGGCTTAAATAGGGTTATTTGTCGATTTAAAATTATCAGGACGTTTCTTTCATTTTTATTAGCACTGGCATTTTAGGGTTAAGTAATTTACATTAGACGTTTTCTTGCAATTAAAAGTTTTAAGACATTTAATATAATGTCCTTTTTTAGGTTTTTAAATCGAGTTTGTTCCACGTCCTCTATATCATCTCTTTTTGATCAAAAGTTCCTATTTTTAACCGACTTAAAAAAGCAGGAGGTTGTAAGTTCGTCTGTATGTAGTTTTTTTAAGATTATCTTTATTTGACATATAATTAATGTTCTGTCTCTTTCTTGTTTCAGGTGAGTCCAAATGTATAAATTCAACTTTGGGTAAGATTTTACTATTTACGCTCTGCAGGAATGTTTTGATTAAATAACAATAATATTACTATATGGTAACTATGTATGTACATACATTTTTATTTCTAGTAAAAAAATTGTATAAATTATTCGCAAAGAAGCAATTTTTAAACCAACAAAATACGCAAAACGTTTTAAACCATATCTAGCGCAACGACAACACAACTCAGAATTTCAACATTTTAAAAAACCGAACGCTCAGTTCATAACTCGTGGAATAAGTAAACTTTAAGCGCCATTAGTGAAATTGGAAGGTTGTGACGTCACAACGGATTTGCGCCGGGCAGCGCGATCAGAACCGAAGGATATATAGTCGAGATATTTGCGTGGATCCAGCGAAAATGTGAGACGAGACTGGCCAATTTTCATAATGTTACCACCGTTAAAAAAGATTTCTATTTAATTTGGCTCCGTTCCTTGGAGGAGTTTCATGATAATGTAATGTAGGTTTTTATGTACCTAAACTTCTTAATCAAGTAGGGGTGTGCTTAGACAAGTATTGAATAAAATTATAACTCTGGTTTCAGTAGTTGGGAGATCCAATACTCTACTTACCAGGAAAACGTAAACTATCCCTTTCCTTCAGGTTCAAGCTATGGTTGCGGGTTCGATCCCCACACGAGGCAAAAATGTGTGATTTTTAGATAATTGTCTTAATTCCCAAGGTTGCAGTTACATGTAATATTTATATCCATGGCTGTAAAACTCATATAAGTAAAAAATCAAGTGTGGCCGATTTAACGGTATGCTGCGTTTTACTGTAAAACCAACCCGTTATTTAACACGTAAGTATTATTACTTCAATTCTTTTGTAACGTTACCATGATGTCTTGATGGGCAATCTTCAGTAATTCACTACAGTCATTGGCTTGCCACTCTGTCTTGCTGCAGACGTATGGAGGGTAATGGCGATTTTGCTATTAACGATTGATGAGTCGCTGGTACAGTTCGCTGATTATCGCTGGAGCTATCCTTGAATATCTCTTGATTATGTTTGCTATAGATGCGTTAGATACTTTCTTAGATGTTCTAGAAGCCAGTCCTTAAATATTTAGTGATGGAATCTTCTAAAAGAGAAATTTCCTAAAAGAGCAAACAGAGAGGTATGTACTTTTTCGATTTCGTCCTATGTTTGCCAAAAACCGGACACAAATCCAAGTCTTTTACTTTAGTAATAATAACCAAAATAGTATTTCATATTAAAAAACTCCACACCGCGGTTGACCGTTACCTTAAAAATGTATGAAACAATAATCCATGGTGGCCGCATTAGCCTCATATATAATAATGGCATTATCCGGCCACACAGTTCCGCCATATTTCAGGCGTAGTCTTAAAATTCAGGCGCTGCAGTTTTCAGTCTAGACTTTGCCTGAAAAGTGTTAAATTACACCTTGCGACGAACTTCACTTAGTCACATTAAAAATGCAGATTTTTATGTTAGTATTTTGTCGTGCGGTGTTTTAGGGTTATGATAAAAAATAGTAGCCTTATTGTTAATCTTTTAAGTTAAAATAAAAAAATGGAAATTGTTTCCTAATATGAGCAAAATACTAAATGACGGTTATCTACATATTATTACTATGCAATTTGCTAAATTTAAAACAACAAAAAAGAATTCTCACCTACCGGCAATGAGCCATAAATCACACGTTAATCACAAAAACAAACTAAAACCAGCAAAAAGCAACCAAAACTGCAATCACAGTAATTGGCCGGCACAATAACAGCCCAACCCTACCGCTGCCGGACTAATGCTCAACGAAATAACACCTGGGTACAATGGACCCGTCTCAGCACCATCGGGCAATTATTTAAAGTGTTAAGTTTAAGAAGAAGTGAACCGGTGGTGCATTATGAAAATGGCTTCAGGTACCGCCCGCTCCGCCCGGAGGGGGTTATACCTCCCCACTTTCAGTCTAAGTAATTGTTTCACGGAGTCTAGCGGAGTCCAATACCTTCTTTTAGTTTGATCGTCCAAAATGTGCTACTTTTTCTGTTAAAACGTATTAAGTTTAAAATGGTTCAGTATTTTATTCATTTCGCACATACACGTAGGTTTGTAGATAGTGTAAATACATTGTTTTTGTTGCCACGATTAGCTGGTTCGATGCTCATGCAAGACAACCATTTGTAATGACGGATTTCTTCGCATTTTTGGTGTGCGTGCAAATAATACGATACCCGAAACGTACTCACGGTACATGAAAATTATATTGTTTATCAAAGTATAATTTTCTGTTTAATTAATGTAATATAACTAAGCATGTAGCCAGTTGTACGATACGTAAAATATGTTAAAGAATTAGAAGAAATCATCATCATCATCGTCGGCCTATCTCAGTTCACTGCTGGACATAGGCCTCTCCTGTAGTAGAAGAAATACCCAGGGAGAAACGAGACATAATCTAAAAGAATACCAACAAATTTGTAACATGCTCCACACCCTTAATATCGCAAATAAATTAATTTGAATTTGTTGAAAAATTCAGCCATACATCCAAAAACATTAATTTCCTTAAAAAATCATCGTCTATTTGAAACAATACGAACGAACAAAGTCGATCGCTGCCGACGCGACACGATGCAATTCTGTAAAGAAAATTCAACAAACATAAGTACGGGTTTAGACGCGTTGAGTTCAGCAAGTAAGTTGTCACTCGACTCTCCTGCACGGATTACGTCGTATTGTACAGAGTGCTACCAAATGCAAGGCTATTCGTGTCGTGGTCAAGTCGCCTCAAATATTCAGGGATGAGGTTGAGTTTAGTTTGAGTGCGGATTTATGAGACCTAAGGTGACGGTTACTGTTAGGTAAAGTGAGTAAGGAATTGTATAAGGATTTAATAATGACATCTGTGTATGTGTAGAATTTTGTTGATATACGAGGTATAATCGGTTTGCTTGAGTAAAAAAATAGAAATAGATATAAAATGCAATGCACTAGAATGTTTCTAACATTCTGCGTTATTTAAACTGTGCAGCAAGATAATACACTCATTTTAAAGTGTTTTAATGTGAGTGTTACGTAAAACATGGATTACAATTTTGTATCCATTTTCTTTAAATCTTTCTCTGACAGCTAACCCTAAGAGGTTGCATGAGTGAATTTTTGCGAGGCTAAACAATGGAGTTTTTGCCAAGTAAGGTTAACTAGTGCAGAAAGACTGCCTTGTTAATCTAGTGATCGCTAAGCGCTGGGTTCTTTCATTAATCTCAGTAGCGTCACGGAGTCTGGATTTGTGCTCGGTTCATGGCAATACGCCTTACCCCTATTACATTGGGCTTATGACATAACTTGCGAAATCTGGCTACTATACACCTCTACCTACCCTTCAGGGAATACAGCCGTGTTATGTTATGAGATGCTGCATATTAGCCTTATTCATCAAAATGTCAAAAGTTGCATAAGTACATAGGTACAGTCAGCATCATAAGTAGCTTAACATGTTAAGAAACCTTATGTTAAATAATTGAAAGAAACAAACAACAATTCAAGTTAATGTTTTAAAGTATATGAGCGACCAAATGATGATCTGAGAATATTTAAGACTTTTTACTATAAAGGAAGTTGTTCTTTAAATAATGGGATGGTAAACTTTTTTATTGTTCAGCTACTTATAATGCTGACTGTACTCATGCAATTTTTTGACATTTTATATACTCATGTTACACAAGTAATTTATTAATATTTCCTTACATCTAACGAACAGTTTCTAAAAGCCTTTACCAGCACTAACAGCCTGTACTATCATGCGAATGCATTTGCATGTGGCGTCGCTCTCGCGGCGATATGATCGCGATTGAGTCGTCACGATACAACGCCCTCTTTCGCCCGTTTTCGACGCTTCCTCGCCTCGCTCGCGCGGTGTGAACCGGCCTTTACGGAATTAAGTGGTTTTTAGGTTTTGCGATCGACGATAACATGCGTTTGTTTGCGCGAATTTTAACTTTATTTTTATTGGTTAAGGCTGTTATTTCGAATGTAGGTTAGGTTAGGTTATGTGCGATGGGTGGATCGAAATAATGGTTTCCGGGTTATAAGTGATTGTAATTATTTTTACTGATTATGGATACTTTTAAACATAGTAAAGTGAGTTGCTGCTTGCTTTTAAGAGATTTTAATTACCTAAATAAAGCTAGCTCATAATACACCCAGATTTTCTTCTTCTTATCGTATGGTTGATGAACAACCTGGTGTCAGAGTTTAAACCACCTGTAGGCCTCTGACATGGCTTTACACACCGTTGAAAAATCTCTTAGGTGTGCCGGTTTTCCTCACGATGTTTTCCTTCACCGTTTTTAGCAACTGATTACTAATTTATAGTACGCACATGAATTCGAAAAGACATTGGTGCGTGCTGGGGTTTGAACTTGCGACCTTTGACTTGGCAGTCCAACGGTCATGCCACTCCGCTATCAATGCTCATACAGATAATTAGGGCGGTCTTTCCCTGAGCAAGATGACTGCTTCAGGCGTGCGAACACTTATTTGACGCTTATACCTAAGTCTTATGTGTCGAGCCTATTGCCATCATGCCCAGCTCTAATTAGAAACTTATTTCAGACATTGTTTTCATTTTGTAAGGCTTTCTGAAGGTAAGACACTATCTGGTACCTAAATGGTACTACGCTTTGTTTGTTAGGACTTCAAAACCTTGAATTGAATCTCCCTCCTATGCATACTTTTAATCATACTACTATGATAAAACAATGGCATGTTATTAGTCATTTGAATATCTAAATTACATCCTAAATTCGTATTCTATAAAATCAACTTCCATAAACATAAATAACATCACGCCTGTATTCCCCGAAGGGGTAGGCAGAGGTTTAAAAACTGACTTACACATTTCGCTAGTTATGTCCCAATGTAATAGGGGGATGCCTATTGCCATCAACCAGGCACAAATCCAGACACCGTGCCGCACTGAGTATAACCTAATGGAAAAACTCATTATAACTGCCCGACCCGGATTTCGAACCCGGGACCTCATGTTCTGCAGTCGCGCTTAGCGACCACTAGACCAACGAGGCAGTCATTAACTTTAACTTTTAATTGAATTAGTTATTTAGTTATTCTGTAGATCCGTATCTTCAGTCTTCAAGATAATATTGTATCTTCCAGATAACTTAAAACATGTTTCAAGAACATATTAAATAGGCAAGGTACGTGAGTTGAATCTGACCTATGATCTCTGCCTGTGACACTGGTATAAACACGCTGTATACTAAATAATTTACATTTAATCTGCGAAATATGTTTATTAGGTAGATTTCACTTGCAGTGGGAATTATTTCTACCTGTGCTTCTTTGTTGGTAATAAATTGGAGTCGAATTCAGATGGAGTGTTAACCTCATTGTAACCTCATTGTAACCTCATTGTAACCTCATTGTAACCTCATTGTAACCTCATTGTAACCTCATTGTAACCTCATTGTAACCTCATTGTAACATAATTGGAAGTGGTAAACCTAAGGTCACGTTATCCGTTTAGGACAAATGTTAATGTTATTATAGGATAAGAGTTTGAGAGGACTTTTAAAGCTACAATACGCTATAAATATCGTAGTTTTCTCAACTCACCTATTTTGAGTGTACATTAATATGTTAGGAAAACTTTAAGAGTACACTTAGACTGTGTTTCTTTTAGAAAAACGTCGCCCCACACTAGGAATTCCTCCTGTATCGTGGGTGCGTTTCACAAACATGAAATATCACATACACAAACAGCCAGACTCGGAAAAAACGTCTGCGGATCACACAATTTTTTATCCCGTGCGAAAATTGAACTGCTACCCCCAGCACAGCAGTCCAATCGCTTAACCACTGAGCCAATCAGGTTGCCGTTTACCGACACATCTCTTTCATTACCTAAAATAATATAAGAATTAATTACAAATATTTCTTCAAACTATGAATCAAGTCAACAACCTTATCACAGCACTGATAGCCGTGTGGTATGGCCGCTAGACTGCAAAGTCAAAGGTCGCACCAATGTCTTTTCGAATTCATGTGCGTATTATAAATTATTATCAGTTGCTAAAAACGGTGAAGGAAAACATCGTGAGGAAACCGGCACACCTGAGAGATTTTTCAACGGTGTGTAAAGCCATAACAGAGGCCTACAGGCGGTTTAAACTCTGACACCAGCTTATTCATCAACCATACGATAAAGATATCACAAGACAAATTCTTTAATTACTTCAGTAGATCTATCAATCCATACATTATAAGAAGCTACACAATCGCTCCTAATAGACTCACAAGATAAAAAAGTGATATCGTTAAATAGCTGGAAAGTATCACTTTACTGATAGCAGTAAGAACAAGTAAAATGATGAGAATGCGCTTAATTGACTTATGAACTGACACTTGAATGGCGTCGCAGCAAGGAGGTTGCTTAGAGGTACCTATAGGAAAAACAAATAGGAGTACTAATGAAGTCACGCGTAGTGACGTATTGTATGCGTTTAGCTTTACAATTTCCATTTGCTGTAAAAGTTATGGGGTATATGATAATTATAAAGTTTAATCGATTTCATAATTGGCGAATTATGGGTGTACTACAAAGTATCCACCTCTGCCTACCCGTTCGAGGAATGTAGGCGTGAATGTGATGTTATGTTAAGTTGACTCGATTTTTTATATACTAAACTGATTAAGTAACTTATTTTTTTAATAGTTTAGAAATAAATAAACTTTTTTGTCATAACAAATACGGCTTCATCTTTTTCGAGCCATCAATCATGACATAAGAATAGCAAATGCCATGAGGGAAAGATACCTACGCCGATCAGTAAGATTGTAGTGAGTCTGGCTGCCTATTTTTCGCTTTAGCGAGTCAATCATCATCATCAGCCAAAGGACGTCAACTATTGAACAAAGTCCCCTCCTTCCTTATTGAAGGGGGGTGGTGCCATAATCCCCACGTTGGTAAGCAGCTTGGGGATCGCGGTATTGATGGTAAAGTTACAGAAGACGCTGCTGCCCATCTTCTGGATTTTCCCTAAGTCGCCTCATACGACACCCACGGGAGGACAGGGGCGAGACAATGGTAAATTCGATTTTATCGGCCCAAAATTGCTCTGCGCCAACGGTTGCCTATGACGTGCCGGACATACGATTATTTCTTTCAAAGTGGCTTTCTACAGCAACTAACAACGCATAATATGCAACGAATATTTAAATTATTTTTATAGTCGTACATTGATTAATCGAGTCAATGGTACCTCTGTAAGGACATCAATCGAAGTAAATTAATATAGGAACTTGAACCCTTACTTAAAATACTTCTAACCTCACGCTATACCTACGAGGAATCTGACAGTACCATTCTCACCACGTTACCTTCTCTTAGTGTCAGTACGCCCCGCAAAAGACGGACCAATCGTATTCAAGAAGATCCGTCCGTCCCACCAATAGCAGAGTAGGCTGAATTCTAGGAAAATGCTTGATCTTACGTAACTCTCTGTTGTGCTGGCGACATACCGTACATGTAGCGTGATAATGGCAGCTTTATGTTAAGAATAACAACAAATTAAAATCTGTCTTTAAAGTCCGTAAGCTCATAATCTTAATTATAGATACATTTTAAGTTTTGGATTAGATTGAACTGTGTCTAATTAATGGCAATAGGCTGGCCCTCTATTGCATGACACAAATACAGACCGGTAGGCAATCTTACTATATTCTTACGCCGTTGCCTACGCCTTCTACCAAACGTAGATAAGAATCAAACGGTCCCGTAAAAAAATATCATTGTTGAAACTGAATCTTAGGTTTTAAAGCTAAGCCCAAAACATAAATAATAATCATAATTAAGTTGAGTTTATTTCTTCAAAGCTTATTGAATTATTCCTTAGCTTAAAAGTTTAAGTTATAGAGCTTTTCAACATGCCTATTCTAGAAGCTTCATTTCGTATCGCGTCGTAAATAGTGTTTATTTACGACACGATACGATATGAAACTTATTATACATATAAATTGCCTCGTTGGTCTAGTGGTCGCTAAGCGCGACTGCTGAGCAAGAGGTCCTGGGTTCAAATCCCGGGTCGGGCAAAGTGTTACTGAGTTTTCTATTAGGTAATTCTCAGTAGCAGCACGGAGTCTGGATTTGTGCCCGGTTGATGGCAATAGGCTCGCCCCCTATTACATTGGGACTTACAACATAACTGGCGAAATGTGGGTGTACTATATGTACACCTCTGCCTACCCCTTCGAGGAATACAGGCGTGATGTTATGTTATACATATAAATAAATATATTATATAAATAGCCAAAGATAATTATTAGCTTTATCTTTTAATTTTCTAACTTTCACTAAAGACCTATCTAGATCTCACTTTAGGCCCCAATTGAAAAGCGCTACTCGTGCAGCAGCGATTCGCTGAGTTGGAGACCTAATTTTCCTCGGACTATGTAACTTTCTTTTTAATTGGTTATTTTATTTTGTATTTGAGATAAAAATAAACCATTTTCTCTCTTTCTTTCACTAGATTACCTACTGTAATTATTGTTTAATATAATGTACCGTGTACTTTCCAATGACACGTAACTCCTCACCAAAACAATCACATTATAACCCAACCAGCATTGTCGTTACATCAAAATGGACGTTAAAACTAAAGTTGAGTGCACACCGCGTATGAAGACGTCGGGGGTACAATGGGTGCGGACAATACGCGCGATAACTACGCCACTCCGTCACGCCACTGACAGGGTTATCGGGCGCTCGTACAATGACACCGGCAGCGTATCACGAGCGACGGACGGTTGTATTGAGTTCAAAGTTATACTCGTAGCGTTGTGTTTCTGGTTGGCGGTACGCCTATTGACCTTTCGGTAGGAGAGAATACGATTGTGGTTATTGCGAATACATTTATAAGGGCTAGCAGAACTGACGACCTGATTGGCGCAGTGGCTAAGCGATTGGACTGCTGCGCTAGGGGTTGTGGGTTCGATTCCCGCACGGGACAAAAATTTGTGTGATCCACAGATGTTTGTCCCGAGTCTGGGTGTTTGTGAATGTGATATTTCATGTTTGTGAAACGCACCCACGATACAGGAGAAATTCCTAGTGTGGGGCGACGTTTTTTTAAAAAAAAAAGAAAAAAAAAATTAGGTGTTAATTTTTTGTTTAAGGAATATGTCTGTTTGCAGGCTAATTTTTATTACATGTTAATTGTACAAATTAGGTCAGTATCTTTACCTACATAACGATTTCATCGAAAAGACGAAACGACAATTCGGTACTACACTTTGCAAACGCAACTCCCGGTAGCTAAGATAGTATATTGAGACCAAATTTCCATGTTGAGTACCTTCCTTCTTGTATTACGTGTAACAACATTTAGACGATCTGCTTGGCGCAGTGGACTGCTGCGCTAAGGGTTGCGGGTGCGATTCCCATACGGGACCAAAATTTGTGTTATCCGCAGATGTTTGTCTCGAGTCTGGGTGTTTGTGTGTGTGATATTTTATGTTTGTGAAACGCACCCACGACACAGGGGATTTCTTATTTCTTTGATATTTCTTTCTGCTATTACCTAGCCTAGTATCTCATGACTTGCGCCACACGACCGGCTACTCCGAGTATTGTTAATGTGCTCGTGAATTCCGTTCCCGTGTGCCCGCCTCTTTATGTTTTGTTGATGATTGGGTTCATGTGTGTCCCCCGCCTAATATCGATCTGCACTCGCTTGTTACGTTGCATTTTTTGTGATCCCAAGTAAAAAGACTAACGGTGACGGAAAACATTGGGTAGAAACCTAGGATTTCATTATCGGAAATCGCGACCTGCAGTGAGCTAGCGTGGTGATCAATGCTTAATCCGTCTCTATACGAGAAGGCCTTTGCCTTGCAGTGGGACAGTTGTAGGCTGGTATTCCTATTATATTATTTATTATAAGTAAAAAATATTTTAGACCAAAAGCTGAAGATTATCATCATCATCAGCCAAAAGACGTCCACTATTGAACATAGGCCTCCCCGTTTAAGCGGGGGGGTTGCCATAATCCCCACGCTTGGCAAGCGGCTTGGGGATCGCAGTATTGGTGGTGAAGTTACAGAAGACGCTGCTGCCCATCTTCTGGATTTTCCCTTAGTCGCCTCTTACGACACCCACGGGAGGAAAGGGGGTGGTCGATTCTAGGCCGGATACCACACGGCAGCTGAAGATTATGCCTTCATAAAGTAGTATCTCTAGAATTATGGCAGATTAAGTATTTGCCTACAACTATAGGTTTTATATCTTTATAAAGATTTTATTTATTTCGTCTTGTAGACTTCAAAATACGACCACAAATAAAAACCTAACAAATTTTTCTGCCAAATCCAATATCATTAGTTCCCATAAAAATGAAACGTTAATTCAATGATGCCTGTCTAAAAACTTCCATCCAATTGCGGCCAAAAAATACGCCTAAAAAAACTAAAACAAAAAAAAGAAAATCATTTTTCGAACGAACGAAAACAGTTTAAAGTGGTGCGGTTTTATTTGCCGCGAGATATCGCTTCGCGCGTAAACATCAAATTTTATTGACATTCGCGCCGCATGTGACAATTTTTTTGCACTGCATTGTACTTCGTGGATATTTTTGGATAACCTCTTTATATTTGCCGTATTGTTTTTTGTGCATATTTACGTATCACTCCCGTTTATTTACGTGCGAGGTGTGGCCGAATAATTCGTGCCAGAACTGTATATTTGAACACGTTACATAAATTTATCGTTTTCATTTGTTTTAACCTACTATTCTTTTCGTAATACAAACAAGCTGTAAAAATCAACTGTCTTGTCTGCTAAATAGGACATGCCAGCATAACTTTAAAAATGATTTACGAACAAATGTTTCAGAAAAACAAAATCTCTTTTTAAGATTACAGAGAACACAAACCGTCAACTTCGCACACGTCAAGTAGACGTCTTTTGAGATCGCAAAGCGTTTTTGTGTCACAACTTCTTGATCAAAATTGACGGTCACAATTGACCGTTGCTTTACCTTCAGCTACCTTCAACTGTCACTTCACAGGAGCTACCAGGTGCCCAGAAATCGACAAGAAGTAAGCTTTGCTTGTTTCAACGTTCCACAAAGGATGGATGTAACAAAGCGTTGGCCCGAGGCGGTCGTATGTTAAGAACGCGCCTAATCAAACGGCCCAAGTTCTGTTTTCACTTTGTACTTAGTTTCTTTGATGTTTCCACGTTGATATGATGGCCTCGTTGCCCGTGACTGTTTCTTTGCGCCGATTATTTAAGTTGTTTTTAACAACTATTTCGCTACAGAGTTAGTATTTTCTGAATGTTATTTCATCCTCATCATCATTTTAGCCCAGTATCGGTATAGGCCTCCCTTTTTCTCTTTATTTTAAGCGTATTAAATACCATTTACCTTTATCTAAATTGATAAAGGAAATCTGAAAACCGAGCAGGACCTGAACCCACGATCTTCGCCGTACCGTGGCGCAGCTCTGCCATCGAATTTCAAGTTCCCTCTTAGTATTTACCTTCATATTATGTTAGAAGCCTCTTTAGTAAACTAAGCTCCGTTTAACCGTTAATCAGATCTTTTAATATGTTAAAACATTTATTACATTATCGTTTATGAATATAGATCGCATTTCAATAAAATAATTGAGCAACTAACAAACATTTTCGAAATTCAAATAAAAATATAATCCTTAAAAATGGTGTTAAGTGGGTGTTTTTATTTGTACTTAGAGTCTTGCAGTTTCATTAAATAACACTTCATAAAAACGTGATTTTAAGGAAATTGATTTAAAAAGAAAGGTTATTTTATTCTCACTTAGTAACTTGCTTTTATTAATTGTTATTAGCACTTCACCACTGACGTTACTTAATTGGTTCTAGATAACTTATCAAGTAAGCTAATAATTACAGTGGCTTTTTATATCATTATAAGTAAATATAATCAAATATATAGTGAATGAGATGAAAGAACTCTGTCAGGATCGTAGCAAATGGAAATCCGTGGACTCTGCCTACCCCTCGTGAAAAAAGGCGTGACTTTATGTATGTACAAATGTATATATAACTAAAGATAAAAAAAAATTAGTTAGAATTTTTAAACAAAGCCTTCCAAACTCCGCACAGACAATATCAACGCGAACGTAGATGAAAAGCAAATCAATAAACCAACAATGCCTCATTTAGTTTATAAACGCCTGTAACACGCCAATCTCATGCATTTAAAACTTCATCCCGTTTTAGTTACACCACATAGTTTATTTAAAAATCCAGCCGATCCGACGCAACAATGACTACCCAACGTCCACTGTCCTTATTTTTTCGTATTTCCTAGCGTCATCGAATTTCCCTCCGGAATAGTGCGAATTTAGCCAGCTTACTGCACTGTAAGGGTTGAGTGACGTGCTATTTTCAGTTTTAAATACACCTTTTTTGTCGAGAACATCGGCAGTCGATTGACAGCCCTGCTCTAAGGTTCTGTTGGCAGTTTTTTGGTTGGTACGATTAGCACATGTTCCAGTGTTCAAGTGTCCGCATATTAGAACGTCTTTCGTTTCAATGTCGTCCGTTTTCTTTTGTCTTCATGTCACTCTAACGCCATTCAGTGCTTGTCGATCAGTCGAGGAAAATCATTGAAATGGCTAATTCTCTGTTTAAAACTAGTCTGTGATGTGTGAAATTGGTGTCAATGGGCTCTTTGGGCTTAAGACATGTCTAGGTTGTCTGGAGGCTTCGGTTTTGAATGTAAGCGCGTCATTCGAACGTGGTCTTATGCATGACTTTTGCGATGCGGCATTGAAGCCGTCTGACTAGTGTGATCATCATTTTTTATTTCGCTTTGAGTCATGCAATGCTCTAATTGGAAACCCTGCACTATTTTAGAACACAGTTAGAAGTTTACGACTAGCCTAGACCTTTGATAGCTGTTACATACAATTTAAAACAATACAAACGTATCGCCTATGAATACTGCTCATTAGTATACCTAAAGTGCTAATAAATTATAGATCACAAAGCGAAGATAGCTGATTGAAACAGTATAGACAAAATCCATTAAATCGTTCACACAAAGACTAATCCAAACAAAGGCAGCGGGAACCCCAACAACACGACATAAAAGCTGTATCACATGACATATTTAACGTTTACTACAAAGATACTGAGCTCTTACACTAAAAGCCACAACCATTAGAACAAAATGGTCTATCAAAATTATAATATCAATTACCGATGCATTAACAATTCATATCAGAAGTCAGACGTAGCAGAAACAGGAATCTCGTGCACGTAATGTTATTATTGTGCGAGAGGGATGGCTACAGACGGGTGGTAGGTGCGAGAGAGGGTCGGGAGACAAGGCAGCCAACGTCGGAGAGCTGTCAAAATGTCAAATTTCAGAACGTAGCCGGGCGCAACTTCAAACGTGCCCCTACCGTTGGCATGCAGTGCGAGCGCTTGCTCTAATATAGTTATGGCGCCCTGGTACCGCTGCCGTGTTAATATTCATGCATCTCATCCCGACTCTTCCTAGGAACAGAGAGCCATTTTCGTGAAAGCCTCGCTCCCTGTTTCCACTATGAATATGAATGAATGATTTTCTGTTCGCTTCTTGGATTAAACTTTTGGACGACGTCTTAGCTTGATTATTCATTACGGTTACATCGGCTAGGAGTGTTATTGTTATCTCTGCTTATAGCTGCATAATCATGCTATCAATGAATTGGATTTCAGAATAACAATAATAATTATTAGACCATTTAACATGGTTTTAAAATGTCTTACTGACAGAAATGCACAGATCATTGGTTTTTCAATCTTTGCTTCGTATTTATTAATTACTAACAGCGTTCTTCGATTCGATACACAAAGTAACCATCTAAAAATGAAATTGAAATTTCCAATTCCCCGTCTATTTCCTGGTAAAACAGGCGGTTTTCTATTTCATCTTTCATAAACCAACGTCCGTCGGCCGATGCCTGTCTCGCTCATGACGCGACGATATTGGGAAGCCCGCCGAAAATGAGAAGCAAAAGAAAACATACGCTTTTTGACGTTTCAATATGCACTCATCTGCGCCAGCGAACGAAACTGGTTAATTAACGTTACACCGCAAGGATACATCGTGGAAAATGGACGAAAACCAACTTTAGTTTCGTAAAAGCTGAGATCGGCACCCAAAATTAAATTTAAAAACGACAATGACATTAAAAGCCCTCCGTCTTGACAAAAAACTTGGTGAATTCCCGAACGGAATATAACAAGCTCGCACTTGACTCGCGGTATTTATAAACGTCAATCACATCTGTCAAAAGTGACAGTAGTCAAATCCCTGCGCGGTAATAACGTCGTAGGACGTTCGGAACGTTCCAAATTTGAAAAACACACGTTCGGGTGTTCCCGCGCGTGCTCGATTCGCCGATTAGTGTTATTTTTGAGAATGGAATCGGAGATCGTGTCGCCTTCGGGTGTGCCCGCCCACAAGATGGCCGCGCTAATCACCCAACGTGTTCGCGGGAAACACACTGAATGATATACAATTTTATTGATGCGATATGTTATTACAGAGCCAAACCTGTAATTACTAGCGAGCTTTATGCGTGGGAAGGGATTAGAAAAAATATGTTCAGAGTCATTTTTGACTCGTGCTCTGTAATTGTACGACCATTCATGTGAGCGACTTTGTAAGAGATTGTTTTCTAATTTCTACTTTTGTTTTGTTCTCATAATAACATGGGTTGCTTGTTGGTAGATAGAACTATGATTATTTTAATTAAATCGCGATGCTAATCTCGAACTTGGGCGAGCGTTGTTAGCAGTTGGTTATTATTGGTTTAGACTTGTATTTTAACTAAATTGTTTAAGTTAACCTGTATTTTGTTTTTTGTGGGGCTCGTAGCTATGTGGCTACCCCGCAGATCAGTCGATCTGCGAGGTTAAGCTGTGCTCGCCGCGGTCAGTCTTGTGATGGGTGACCGTTTTCACATGTCGAGACCCCACCGTGCTTCGGAAGGCACGTTAAGCTGTTGGTCCTGCGCCTGATCTCTCTCCGGTCGTGACGGTCTACCGTCCCATCGGATTATGAGAGTGAAGGAATAGGGAGTGCACCTGTGTTTGCGCGCATACTTGTGCACTATAATATCTCCTGCGCAGATGGCTAGTTTCAGCTGAGACAGGCCGCCGTGACCGAAATTCGGTCAGGAAGACATTATTATTTTGATTTTAAGATTGACGAGTTTTGGTAAAACTGTGTGTTATCTTCGATAATCTAGGATTAATCCCGCGGTAGATCGGTAACATCAACCACTTCTATTAATTAAATAATTACGTCTGAACACAAGTCGGTTTGACTCCGGTTGTTATTTATTCGGAGCCGGTCGGGAATCTCGGGATCCCGGCGATCGGGTCGATCCGGCAGATTTATCGGGTGTCAGACAGGGCTCACCGCACACCGGACATGTTGCGACTTGGGCCGGTTCCGTCTTAGAACAGGAGATTAACTGAGTTGATTTGTCGCGTTTGACTTAATACGAGTCATTTTAGTGGTGTCATTGCACGGTTGGATTGGTTCATTTATACTGATCAAAGTATGATTATATTTCATATTTGAAATGTCTTAACACATGAATATCTTTTATGGAATGTTAAGTTGCTTTTAAGTAGAAATAAATTATTGGATTGAGGTCCCATAATATAAGTAGGTATCTAAGTTAAAATAAACATGGATTAGTATCATATTTATAGGTCTTGAAAAATTTTGAACTGGTTCAAATTAAACTACAAATCTGGAAGTTTATTAATTATAGTAAATCCAAAATTGATAAGACAACTCTAAAACTACTGTTCATATTTTTTAGGTACCACCATCGTTGACTGTAAAAAAAATACATACAGACGAACATAGAACCTCCTCCTATTTGAAGTCGGTTAAAAAGTACTAATTCCAATGCAAATTCTAACATTATTCTCCCATTAATATAAAACTATTGCATCCCTCTTTTAACCTTTTGATCCCTCACACTATTTTTATAAAAAAAAGCTCAGCAATCGGTCATTATAACTAGCCTACACCCACTACCATCCCTGCCCGCCAATTACGAAGTTTTTACAGCAAACTAACAAAATTCGGGTCCCAAAGGTCCCTTAGCCACCCATTACGTCTTCTGTCCAATTTGGCGACACGGGCGGAGGTCGTGTGCAGGGGCGGGCGCTCCGCCCCCGGCCTCGGGCTCCGCTGACGACACAGTATTGGCGTGGCCAGGCGATTTGTTGCAGACGGCTCAAAGCATGTTCTTTGACGCCTTAACGTGTGACAAGCCTAAATTATTCAGTGGTTAGAGTGTTTTGGGATTTAGAGGGCTTTCCTTGAATCGTCTGGTTTTCACGGATCTTCTTATCGTATGGTTGATGAACAACCTGGTGTCAGAGTTTAAACCGCCTGTAGGTCTCTGACATGGCTTGATACACCGTTGAAAAATCTCTCAGGTGTGCCGGTTACCTCACAATATTTTCCTTCCCCGTTTTTAGCAACTGATAACTAATTTATAGTACGCACATGAATTCGAAAAGACATTGGTGCGTGCCGGGTTTTGAACTTACGATATTGCATACTATAAGAAGATCGGCCATACGATAAGAAAGCAGACTAATGTTTAAAAGCTAGATAAATAATTGACTATACATTGTTCAAGGTAGGTAACAAACTTCGCATTTACGAAAATGCTGACGGACGGTCTTATAATTTAACTTGAAAAGGTAGTCAAGTCAAGTAAACCGCCATAACTACAAGTTTAGCATCAACCAGGAGTTGATCGCAACAGCTATGTACCAGGCAAACATAGGGCGTTGGCGGCGTGCAAATATTTGCGGCGCCGCGGGGCGCGGCTCCCCGCCTCCTCGAGATAGCGCTGTGTTCTACTTGCTATATCTTATGTAATCCTGGTAGGCATGATGTTGTGCACGTCTTATACCGTCCTGGTACTTTTTTGTTATCTTGTTAAGCAGTGATAAGAGATTGATGTTGTTTGTTGCTTTTTTTTTTTAAACGTCTCCCCGTACTATGAATTTATCTTGTATCGTGGGTGCGTTTCACAAACATGAAATATCACATACACAAACACCCAGACTCGGGACAAAGATCTGCGGATCGCACAAATTTTTGTCCCGTGCGGGGATCGAACCGGCAACCCTTAGTGTCCAGTCCAATCGCTCAGCCGCTGCGCCAATCTGGTCGTCAATTGTCTCACCATTACTTTTGGTTCACAGGGACAGTTCCATTGTATTTTTTGTTTAACCATAGATTTTCTAGATACCTTGCAACACTTTTCAAATTCCTTGTGTTACTTTTTAAACACTTCTAGGTAACATTCCTGAATATTCCATATTTAAAACCCCCATAATAATGACGTAACCATAACTCACGAGCCAAATGAAGTTCAAACAGAGCGACAATAGCGCGTGAACTATGCGCTTACGCAGCTACGCATCACACGTCATGCTCGTAAAATAAAGCTGCATCTACAACTATAATTCACGCGGAGCGGGCGACATGCAGGCGGGCGAGACCGCGCGATGATTTACGTGGCATCGATATATGTTAGATATGAAATTTGTCAAGCGTCGTTCGCGATATCGCCTGTTTATGCGAGCCGGTGCGCGGGATATGCGATGCGTGCAGTGTGGTATCGGCTTTACGATGGACCAGGCTGCCTGATGTAGTGATCACATACAGGAACGAACGTGTGATTAATATTATCAGGGAATCTTTCTAGTTGTGTAACTTAATGCTTTGATTAAGCGGTTCTCAGGTTTATTCCTATCTATTTCTGCGGACATTAATATCGAAGACCTTTATTTTATTTATCTTTTTTTAAACGATTTTAGCTAGCATATTTATCAGCCTAACATTTACTTGCAGAAAAATGTTTTAGGATGAGTTCTCCTATCTTCATGTTAGAAAAAATTTGATTCGTCTAATAAAAAAAATGGGCACCTGGGCGTGTTATAAGATGGTGATGTTAAAAAGTCTCAACAGAAAACTGACAATAAATAAAAACAGGCATACCTAATTAATTTAAACCTACCGTTTCGAATAAACGTTAAGCCGGCATTGTATTTCAGTAATCTACTGGCAACATCAAACACAAATTATTTCTAGTATCAATAAAAAGCCAATGTAATCGATACTAAACCATAGACACACACTGGCTCACACCACAGCCCTATAATGCATGTTTTATCTCACATAACGCGCTATCGACTGTGTAAATGCTACAACCGGTATATTTTCGATTCGATTCATTCGAATCAGAATGGAATGGACTCGATTATTATTTAATCGCTCGCGGCGCTAATCAATGCGCGACACGCGCTTAATTTATGCAACCGATTCGTTACGGATCGAATCGTTTTAGTTGCATTTTTTATTTAGGCGATTTTAATTTGAATATAGATTTAGTCGATTTGATGTTTTTATTTTCTACCTATTATGGTATGGTATTCTGACGTATTTTTTTAATATAAATTATATAATAATGATTGTGATTTTTGCAGGACTTCAGAAATTAGATATTTTATGGAGTAATTAAACTAAATTTGAAAGTACTAAATTAATGTCAATCTCGGTTTGTCGGTCCACAATCTAAGCGTGGTATCGCTTGTGACGGAGGCACAATGGCCCGGTTCGAGCGCCACTTTTTGCCAACCCTACTGTTATTTATTGCTTCGAGTCGCATGCAAAACAGACTGAATTGACGCATAATAGGGTTGCTGCAGTTTTCGGGAATAACATGCATATTTTTTTAAAAGTCTTTGTGCATTCATGGATGGATATATTTTATATATTTTATAGTCTATATCTAAATAAAGGCTTAGATCCCTACATTAATAAACACAAATATTAATAGTAATGAAACCTCTAAAATGTAATCACTATATTTTTGTGTATACAGGCAAAAGATTTTTTTAGTCAAACACGAACGTAACTTGCGAACTTAGGGTGTACTATACACCTCTGCCTACCCTATCAGGGAATACAGGGGTGACCGTGTAATGATTATTAAGTCACTTAAAAAAATAATTTAACTTGTAAAGATGTTTTCTCTTGAAGACAAAAAGCCTTAAGGTTATTCCTTAAAATTAATTGTCATCTCTCCAAAATAAAAAGGTACTTGCAATAATCTAATTTAAAATATGAGATGCTTGAATTCAGTTCGTCTACCAACCCTGGTACCTCAGAGCATCCTCCGAGCACCTCATGAATATTACTTCTTTTTACATTTACCTCACATTTATTGGCAACCGTTTGAGCTCACCGCCTGCGCCAGCGCACATACGCTATTATTTCCTACAGTCACCATCATGAAACAACCTGTCACACACAATTCTCAACCCTAACACTCGTCAATACGGTTCTAAATTGAATCCACTATGTTATTGGCTTGGTCTACATACTTCTTTTTCTTAATTTTTAATGATACGGCCTCTTTTGATGTCCCGATTGATATGCAAAACTCTTTATTGTTTTACCTTTGAAGTAAGAGTGTCCCAAACATAGTGCGGGAACTGACTGGCTTATGTATTGAGTATATTTAATGGCTTGAAGATAAGGTTTATGTTTGCGGTAAGCTATTTGGTCCTGCTAATAAATACGATCTAAATTGTTTCCTTTTTGAACAAGATTGTCCCGAGTCCGAGTCCTGTATCAAGTATATTACAGAATTTAGATTTCTTTAAAAAAAAAACGTCGCCCCACACTAGGAATTTCTCTTGTGTCGTGGGTGCGTTTCACAAACATGTATCACATACACAATCACCCAGACTCGGGACGCACATCTGCGGATCGCACAAACTTTTGTCCCGTGCGGGAATCAAACCCCTGAGCGCAGCAGTCCAATTGCTTACCCACTGTGCAAATCAGGTCATAAATATTCACTAGTTACACCCAGATTTGGTAAAATCATCTGAAGATTAACACAAGTAACACTTTACAATTATCTGCATTAAAGTTATAACTATCAATTCCATTCCTTTCAAGATTTGAGTTACGTATTGCTTACAAGGTTCCCCAGCAGTACGACATATTCAGGTATTCTCTAACTTGCTCTAAATTAGTCACAAGACAAAGCTACACTGAAACAATAACATTGTGGCCTCGAAACAATCACACACGTCACATTGTCCCAATTCCATCATTGTGGGACAGGTACCAAGGTAGCATAGCACGCTAGGAGTTAGAACGCACCTATCTCATTTCCTAGCCCAGTTGTGGCTTCCGAACGGCCGTCAGCGCGGACTCTTCCGGCTCCGCAGATTAGTATCGAAGCCATTTACCGTCTCACTACCGCCATTGTTACTATTGCGATTCACGAGAATAATGGTGGCGGGGTTTTAGTGAAAATTCAATTTTCGGGAAACTGTTTAATCTAGATCATTGGTTGTTTTTGTTCAAACAGGACTTACGTGGCCCGCGTTTTTGTTTGTTACTGTATTTGTTGAAGGGTTTAGTCGACTTCTTTTATCGATAGCAAAATTAAAAGACCTTCTTATAAGTTTTATCATAGGAAACCGGCACATCGGAGAGATTTTTCAACGGTGTGTTAAGCCATGTCAGAGGCCTACAGGCAGTTTAAACTCTGACATCAGGTTGTTCATCAACCATACAATTAGAAGAAGATAGCTTACCAACCATACGATAAGAAGAAGCCTCGTAACTCCCATTTCAATTATTTTTAACGTTTTTAGTTACCAAAACGACTGGTTTAAAATTCCCTCTGGGTGTATCCATCATTTCAAACTTATGAAGTCAAAATGAACAATAATAATAATAAACAACTTAAGGCTGAAAGAGGAGGCTACTCAAACGTATATTATTCTCCAGTCATACATATTTCACTCATACAGGTAAAATATCTACGCACCTGACCTATCGAAAAGGGCATCACTAATAAAGTCGCTTTATCACCAACGCCTCTCAGCGATCACTTAATTTACAACTACATGTAAACGCTGAAGTAATAACTGCGAATTTATCGCTGACAACACCAAATATAGCTGAACACGTATCTCCGAAACATTTAGAGAATACCGAGAAACTATTTTTGTCACCAAAACGGTTGGACGCTGTGTGTCCATTAAAGATCTGCATAATTTAGATGGTATCCTGTCGCGGTGACTCCGTGTAGGGTTCCTGAATACTTTATGGGCTATCGAATAGCTCTCTCCGTAAAAATTCTGTATCGCGCTCGACGAAATTGACAGGTGTCTTTCAATTAACACTGCTCGTTTACTGATAAAAAGAATTTAGTCGATTATTTTAGTCGATGGTGTTACTTTTAGGTTTTTTGATCCGGTTTTATTTACCTTAATGGACATGTCAGGCCAATCATTTTAATTCATGTTTTTTTTCGACGATGCGCCAGTAAAATTATACCGACGATTTTTTTGTTTTGTTACTTTTGCTCTTCGTAAACCAAATAACACATCACAGATTGTAATCTCTATAATCTTACACTTGAGTTAACTGCAAAACTGACGTAACTAAAACACGAGAGCATCAATCTTCTCACAAAGGGAAAGAAAACAAAAAAAGTTCAACTACAGAAAATATTTCACATTTAAAACGACAATGTATCGCCGGGCCTCGTGTTCGCACATAAACAAAACATAAAATAAATAAACAAGGAGACACGTCGAGCAGAAAACAGAAGGACTCGGAGGGTTCTGATAGTGCCATCCATCACACGGTCACATCTCTTCGATAGGGTTAGGGCCACCTCCGTACCTTTATGCGTCCCTGGTGGGATATAAAGGCCCCGAACTAGGGGTCCATAGTTTTTTGACGTCTATTTGTGGTCGGCTCCTGCCCTCTAACGACTTTTGCTTGTAAACTATGCTTAAAATAGCTTCGTGCCAGTGTAGTATTAAAATGTTAAGGGATTTGATATTCTGGGCCTCAGATGGCTTTAAAATGTAATTGAAATGGGGTAATAACAGATGTGTCTGTAAATAATGGCTTCTAAATTAATGTATGGTTAAATGGTTCTTGTATCCCATGTTTCTTACGTTCTTTTAAAATAAAGCGAGTGAATTGTCGTACTAACTTTACCAGCCATTTTATGTACCTCAAAAAACCTTATTCGCGCTCTTTTTGACGTGCAGAAACGGAGCGTGCATAATTTAAAGCTCAATCCGTGGATGTCACGTCGTTCTACCGAAAAATTTAATCCATCACACGTTACACATTCACTCTTTGCCGCGAAACGGTTGTTCGGTTACCAAGGAACGAGCGGAATGGTTAACTATTTAGATCACGAGGCATTTGAAGGTTTAAAGAAACATTCATGAGATACCACCGGCGGGCACATAAAGATTTGAAAGTCGTTGGTAATAAAATAAGCAAATGTATTTAGTTTGGCAGTTTTGGCATTAAAATAAAATTGAAATTAAAAAACGAGCAGAAATTCAAAACATACTAATTGATAACTCGATTAACGAATCGATTACTCGTCATTGAACCTTAGCTACACCTCTGTTGGGCCCACCAATATTTCCACGTCTCCATCAAGCCACGTGAAGACATCCCCTCACTAGATAACGGCTCTCCTCAGAGACGGGCGCTATGATTTTTATTTTTACGACATTTCCGGAAATCACCGGGGCCCGTGAATATATTATTATTGTTATGGTAACACTGAAGTCTGGGAAAATTGTAAAATACGCCACACACTCTTCCCTTCGCAAGAATTATGCCAGCAGACGCATATCATTAGGGAATTTTGGTTTTGGAGCGCAACGCGTATCGAGTAAATATTTTAGTGTTTTTTCGTATTTTTCATGTTGAATTTTTTGTGTTTTTTGTTTATTAGTTTATGAAAATTTCCTTGTAAGACATTTTGCTTCCAATTATTTTTACTTAATGTAAGATATTTTGAAGATCTTTATGTTATCATACTGAGAAGATGATGGCCGCATTCAATTAATTGTGTTAAACCACCATTTCTTACTTAACTTTCAATTACATAACATAGGTATTATTATCCTTTACTTCAGTTTTGTTAATCAATAACAACATATTTAAAGCTTTAAAATGTGTTTGTCCCTAATTTTAGACCCCACTTTTGGTTATTGCGTAACAACAAAAGTAAAAATTTCACCATTTTTTTAATAAACTAAAATGTTTGTTTTTTTACCAAAAATCAAGGCATTATTTAACTTTTATCCGGCGAAAGTCGTTTTTTTGTCGCGTCTCTCCCGCGGTCCCTCAACGCGTATTTACATATTCTCATTCGCTCACCCCATAGATTTAGGTGCCAACAAATGGATTGTTTCTCTTCCACATAGCGAAATAAAATTTATGGTAGCGAGAGCGGATTTTTCGCCGCTAGCCCTTTTTGTTTAACGCGGCAGCGCTAGGGTTGACGTACAAAATGGAAATATAAATTATTTTAATAATGTATTATGTTTTCATGAGCTTATTTTTGGCATACGCTATTATTATTAGCTTTGCAATGTTGAGGTACATGTGATGTTTAAAAAAAGTCGATAATCTCTAAAAATAAGTTTTGCCGTAAACTAATAAGGTTAAAAAGGGTGCTGAAATTCCACATTTTTTTCCCTCCTAATCGGCTGTACCCAAAAATCAATAATAATCTAAAAATATCTACCACCTTTAAAAAATCTTAAGCAATAAATATCAATTTGAACATGTTCTATTAAAACCAAAAAACTTAACCCTACCAAAACGCGCTGGACGCAACATTCTAACCCGAAACTGCGGCCCTAACGCTTTTTCTCTCGATGTTCGATTTATCGTCAACTTACGGCCGGTATAATCGCGATTTTAATGCTCACAGTTGATTTACTGCGGCCGACAGCAGATGAGAAGCAAACGGGATTGCTTTTGCGAAATTTGATATCTCTATACTGTTTATGGTGCCCCGGTGCATACGTTCGGAAAACAATATATTGAGATGATGGCAGATTTTGTTATTTGCTTACGATTGAGGTAGAGAGGCCATTTATAATACGGTCGTGGGATGATAGAGTTACCGTACTGTTATACCGGGTGTAGAATAGTTCCGTGGATGTATCCACCGGATTTTTAAATTGTACTCTAAAGCTGGACGAAGTTTAAGGTTGTGAATTGTTTTTTTAATTTTTCTGTGGCAAACTAGTAATTATAGTCATAGTCATAATGTTTTTATTTCATATAGGCTATCGTTTCAATGGAGAAGGTCCGGCAAGAAACTCGATAGTTACTCTTTTAAAAATATGTTGGTAGGTATGTTTGACAATTATTTAAAGTATGAGAGAATAATGAGCTACACAATATACCTAAAATGAGAATACGAGTAGCATCTAACTCAAATATATTAAGGAGAAGGCATTTATTCAATAATAATAATATCTTTATTGAACAAATACCTTACAATTAGCTTAAATGCTAGCTTATGTATAGTAGACGTCTTCCAGCTGACGATCCTGATAATACTAGTAACTGATAAAGGTTCCTTTTAAGTAATATGTTTAGTCACACAAGAGTCCAGAAAAGATGAAACTTTTTTTCTGATGTACGGTGCCAGTAGATTTAGGATAAGATAACAAGGTGACAGGCAAAAGCTATGTAGATAATATTACAGTTGATTGAAAGCATAAATGTTCGTATGTTGGATTCAAAATAAATTGATACTGAACTAACAAATACGAGATCAAAAATCAATTATAAATTCTTTCTTAGCCTCTAACAAGAAGCAAAAAAGTCCGTATTCAATAACTTTGCGTTGACAAATCCCGTTATTTGAGATCTCTGCTTATCATATTTCTTTTTTTGCCCCACCTTAATGGTCCCCATAAATTTGTGATATCCACTTTTTGTAATGCCCTCGAAAAACTTACTTCGATTGTGCTTTTTGGATCTTAGGTACAAATAAGGCCAAAAATTCCGGATAACGGTGTAACCAAAAAATTATTAAGAAATGATTCGGAAATTGGTATTTCTATACGCGACGCTTTTTTAGTTGACGTCAACATTGGCAGGGTTGAAATTCGGTATAATAATCGACTACTATATTATTCGAAAATTGGTCCGTTTTCCAAATCTTAAAAAAAGTTAACGAAAAAAAAATGTTTATGTTTTTTTTTTGTCGTAGCTGAGCATGAGGTTTTAGGGTAAAAAAATAATATTGGGTTATTCAGATAAGTTTTTCATATCCAAAAGCAATTAGCCTCACCTTATTAAACTCTAAATCAAAAAGTGTATGCATCATAGCAAATACACACACACACATCTCTACCAACCGTTAAAATAACAAACGTATAAACATCGTAAGTTGCAATAACTCAAAGGCAACAGATCATCCTGCTAACAATCACGACGTAGAAACAATCGGTAACAGCAGAGTTTGCACCTTCAGTGCGGAAATAACATTAACATCGACATAACATCAGAATATCGATTAATAAGCCGATGTTTGAACAACGCGTTCAGTTTGAACGGACAAACAAACTCACAATCCTAACATCCTGAGCAACGTGCATTAGGAATGCATTAGTGCAATTCGACAATAGCCAAATACACGTTATTGTAATAATAAACTTAGGTGCGCAGACGCAGGCGTGGCGCATGGCGGACGGTGGCCCACCGCGCGCTTATTCTCAAAATTAGGTTAGAGGCACACATGGTAATTTCACTTTTATCAAGAAGAGAATAATTAAACCAATTTAATTTTACGGACTTTCTTATTTACGTTTAAAACTCTTTGCAAAACGCAAATACCATTAATTTTACTTAATTTAGGAATTTTGCTACATAGCGTTGTATTACTAAACGCTCTCATTGTGTTACCATCCTAAGTTGCGCACACGCATCGAGACAGTTAGTTTACATTAGCTGATGCATTCTTACAACACTTGGGAAAAATTGAATCATAAATATTAATGTTGTAGAATTTTAGATTGGAAACGTTGCTAATATTGGTTTATATTCAATTAAAACCAGTTTATGTTCAGTTTTGTTTTGGTTAAGTATAATTATATTACAGCTAAATCGATTATAATGGATTTTTATTTATTTGCTTTGATTTTTCTCAATATGATAAATGGAAACGGGGTCTTTAGGATTATGGAGCTCTACTTGGGCCAAATGTGGATGCTTAGATTTCTTATACAAAATAACCACTTTTGCCTCTGTTACTTCCTAATTTTTCATCAAAACATTTAACGTGGCGGTTTCTTGGCCCAACCGAGGACTCGAACCGGCTATAACTTAATAATTTACACACACAGCTACCACGGATGTGATGTAGGAGGTCTCGCGGGGCGAAGCTCTCTTGCACGCCAAAAACCAATAACATTAGGACAGTACGTGTTGCGTGTTTCTGTCGCCCTGGTACTTTTGTATGAAGACTGCCTTTGGGGATACCAAGAGAATGAATAAAATATATCATTTCCTCTCTTATAAGTAAAGAACTGCTCCTGGATAAATGAGATGATAATCAAAATAATGAACTCGCGTTAACTAGTATGTGATAGCTGGAATTTTGTTGTGTGGTCGATTCGGAATCGATCCGTGCAAACCGTGCCTTTTTGATTTATAGACACAAATCTAAATAGTATTTTAGAACTCAAAGAAGTATATTTCTTAAATAGGATATATTGGTTTTTTGTCAAGGTTTGAACCCACAATTCATAATAAATCCGGATAGTAAACTAAGCTCCTGCAACACTGTCTTGAAGTTATTGTTTACGAATTAACAGAAAAGATATCTATAGGTAACCATAATTCCATTAGAATACAAAATGTGAAAATGTCCAGTTAATATAATCCACTTTTACATACTTAATTTCAACAAAACCCCAAAACAGATTTTATTTCAAAGCAAAAAAGCTGAACTTAAAACATTCCAAATCAAATAATGCTTAAAACATTTGAAAATCTAATTTTATTAGCAAACAATCGGCACGGGAAGCTGAGGCCGATTTAATTAGACTCAATTTAGATTTGTACGTACGTAATTGGATGTTCACAAATTGTATTTGTATTCGATTCGTTTGTTAAACTTTGTATTTTTCTATTGTTCCAGCATCCGTACCCGTCGGAAGACCAAAAGAAACAATTAGCACAGGATACAGGGTTAACGATACTACAAGTTAATAATTGGTAAGTGTTTGTTTTAATATCAGTAAATACTTTAAGAAGAATAATCAAATTGTGGGGATATGAAGAACAAATGACGATTAGTATGATTGCTTTGCGTTCTTTGACATTAATTTGATGATATTCCACTACTATTTCTATGCGTAGATGAGTCAATTCAAGACTTTTCTGTTACAAGATACCATCCAATCCCAGACTCTTATAACTCAATGGGATTCCTTCTAGAAGACTGACTCATACCCATATTGATTTTTAAAGTTACGTCATCTGTCCTACGCAGCGCGTCGTTTCGAATCCGCGTACTAACTTCATCAAAATCTTTTGACTATTATTGTAATCCCATTATCCATCTCTTTAAAAAGTTTTCCAAGATTCTCTAATCCTAAATTCGAAACATCTGCTAAATCAATCCATGTTTCCTCATCAATTAAGCGCGCCTTAGGTACCTTGTTGTTTTTTGAAATTGCGAAAGCAGTTCAGAAATTCCACGACATTACCTAAAAGACTTAATTAGTGAAATCATGATTATATTGCACATACCTAAATAAAGAATATTTGTACGTCGTAAAATAAACAATCGAGTCCGCTTTAGTCCTGGTATTGAAGACAGGGCAATTTATCCTACGTTTTATTATTGTCGTGGCGGAACATGGGGCATTGGCAACCGTACACCCACATGGTGCAGTCGTGATGCTATTGACATGTCCGTCTGTATCTTGAGTTATATTATTTTTTAGTAATCATACTTTGTTTTCGTCATGATTATGGAATACACTAGGCACTAAAAGAGGGGCCTATATCTGTCAGATATTCTCCAGCAGTAGTTAAAGTCAGGCTGCGGAAGATGAGGTTGATGGACTGTGCTTACACGTTTATTAAGTCAATCATTTATTTTGATATTAACTTCTTGGGTATGAGGTGTTCAAGATACACAACTCCTTCTGTGCTTTTAATTAATACAACAAGCTGGGTCTTGTGGAAGCAAAAAAATAAATTTAAAAAACGTCCATCACCAGCCATCGGTTACAATGTAGGTACATCTTTAAACCAGATCTTGCAGTGAAGAATATTATTAGTCACTATCAGTACTCAACGATCAAAAATGCAAACAAAACCACGTGAATTGACTAGTACACGTATTTATGTTCCCCCGCGAACATTATTAATCCAATTTAATGCTAGAACCAGATCCTGACTCGTAAAATACAACATTTTAGATGGTATGCGCTTAAAATAATCAGCTTACTTACCAGTTTATATTGAGCTTCGATTTAAAGCCAATGGAAGAATTTTACTTTGAGTCTGGAGGGTAGACTGGTCTACTGGTAAATGGTGGATAGAATGCGTTGGCTGGGAGATTTCAATAAGACCCACATGCTTTGTTTTTCTTTGTTAATGTAGAAATACTGACGTTTGGACGAGACAATTGCCAATGGTTATCACCAGCTAGACAAACGTCTAATAAATGGAAAAAAAAATTTGAATCTAGATAAAATTGGAAATTAATTGAGATTCAAATGCTTCGGGATATTCCATAAAGTCCATAGACTATACCTATCGCATAGATCAACAAGAATCCTATAGTTAATTTAAGATTAACGGATTAAAGAGCACAAACAAATAGGTAGACGAGAAGTTTTTAAGTCTAAACTCGTTCCACACCACTTTCTTTATCATTTAAAGCCGATTTTCGCCAAATATTTTTGGTCAAAAATTTCAATACAAATGTCATTTTTATCGTTTGAATATAATTTATCTGACAGTGGAAAAAACCGCATGTAGAGGCTTCACACACCGTTGAAAAATCTTTCAGGTGTGCCGGTTTCCTCACGATGTTTTCCTACACTGTTTTTAGCTACTGATAACTAATTTATAATACGCACATGAATTCGAAAATACATTGGTGCGTTCCGGGGTCTGAACTTGCGACCATTGACTTGGCAGTCCACCGGTCATACCACTTGGCTATCGGTGCTGCAGTGCAGTTATTATGCTCAAGCATAATTAAAAGCTAATTTACAAAACGGTAATAAACGAAGTGAAAATAAAGTTGTTTTCATGACATATCTTATTTCACCATACATTTTACTAGATGTGAAATCGTAAAGAATTTCCAGCGCCATTGTTTAATTTACGCTCTCAGCCATATCTCGGAGACCATGACCCATGACTGTTGAATTTCTAGCGACTCAAGCGCAGCTTATTATTAATGGATGATTTCTATTTAATACATGTTGATGGACTCGGCCGATGAGCGTTGGTCATACTGCCAGCGGTTGTGGTAGAAGCGGATTTTATTTAATAACCTCTTACTAAAATTTGCTGAAGATGAACTTAACCCACGCATAGTATTCATCTTCCATATGTAAATTTTTTGATGACAAAAAGAGAGAAACGGTAATTGTTATGTAGCCTTTGCGTTTATTTCTAAGTCTATAAATAAAAAGTTATAGTTAGGTGTGAGTTTTATTCGTCTTGTTGATAATGATACTGTGCTATGCTGGAAAGCTCGTATTTTTATTTTGAAGTTAGGTTTTTTTATTAAATTTTACTGTTGTGAAAACCTTGCTAGCAAACTCTTTGGAATTTTGTCTGATTAACTGCATTGTTTGTCCGTTATTATATAGGCTTTTAGTCAATAATAAAATTAAAAAGAAGACGAGAAAGTGTTTTTTTTATATGGATGGATATATATCCAACCTTCCGAGTTTATTCTCGCATTATTTTCTTCCATTAATCACAGGCTATATAATTACCTTATTTAAACCGCTCTCCACTAACAGTGGCACCAATACCTCTCGCTAAAATTCTAACAATATACCTTTAATATTGATTAGTATTCAAATGGTGAAGCGTTATGTTATTCTAATGGGTCGTACGACGCCTGGAGGCAGGCTTGTATTCAGGCATTATAACATTGTCCCCTTGAGTTGTCTTCGAAACTTATAGATGCGGTAACTGAAATTTATAAATTTCATAACTTTTGATAGATTTTGATACCTGTATTTTTTACTAAAAACATAACATAACATCACGCCTGTACTCTCCGAAGGGGTAGGCAGAGGTGAACGTATAGTACACCCACATTTCGCCAGTTATGTTGTAAGTCCCAATGTAGTAGGGGGCGAGCCTATTGCCATCAACCGGGCACAAATCCGGACTCCGTGCTGCTACTGGTAATTACCTAATGTAAAACTCAGTAACACTTTTCCCGACCCGGGATTTGAACCCAGGACCTCTTGCTCAGCAGTCGCGCTTAACGACCACTAGGCCAACGAGGCAGTCTTCATTTTTTACTAAAAAGTTCGTAAAACGTTTCTTTGATTAAAATTTTATATTAACAAAAAATACTTTCATTATCTTATAAGCAATAGCGATTATAACTAATTATTTGTATAATTATAAATGCTTAGTATTGATAGACTGACATATTTCTTCACGTTACACCTAAATAATTGTACCTTATCCAAAAACTGTAATTAACTCCTAACCTCCTAGTACATGACGGCCGCTGACTGACGAGGTCATAGGTCGACGTTGAAGCGCCTTTGTCTATCATTGTGCCTATGCCGTTATGCGGTCCTAGTACCGCTATACAATTAAACCATGTAATTACGGGGTTTATTACACTGTCAAATGAGTTGCAGTACGTACCGTCTATTAAGTTATGATATCCTGGTACGAACCTAGATTTAGCATACGTCATCACGCCTGCAATCATTGCAGATGATGCACGCCCACTATAAGTTGTTAAGACACACATATCTATAGTAAATGATACGATAAGAAGTAATTATTATATTTCCATAAAAAATTACTTTTTCAACTAGATTTTTCATATCAGAAAAGGACTCATTTAAATTTTCAATTGTTGAGTCATACTCTCATAAAACAATTGCGTAACCAATAAGTTCTCTTCATAAAATGAACCATAAGCCAATCAAGTGAATAACTTAAGAATGAACGGCCCCACACAGCGTTAATTCATAAGTGCTAAGTGTCTACTATAAAACCGTAATTACACTAATCGTTTAGTAAAAAACTCATGTAAACACTCGGCCAGTGTAAGCGAGTCACAATTTGGCAGTAAACCCATTAGGAAGGGTCCTCGAAGCGGGCTGTGTGAACAGGTGTGGACCCAACTTTATTGCCCACGTAGGGAGACAAGCAGAGAGTGAAATAAAAGACTTGTATTTATGTTACTCTTAAAAGGTAGGGTTGAAATTGGCGGTAGGAGCCATTTATTTGATGAGCCAATCTGACATTAAAAGTGATGATTATGCGGCTTAGGCACCTAAAAGCAGTCAGTTTAGCCACCAACCTGTAAGCTGATCTTTTTAATTATTAGCTTATGAAGCCATTTCATATAATAAAGCAACAGAGAAAAAACAACTGATCTTCAGTCACCTATTATGAAATAGGCTGTATTTTGTTCTCTGCCAGTCTTAGTTGTGGCCAGATTCTTCGGTCTTTTATGGCTTCAAATGATCCGTCCACTAAACAGCATACAATTAGATAGGACAAGATTATAGTAACAACAATTCAGTTTGCTATGCTGCTGCTGCATTTTTAGACAATCATTTGTTCTCGTACAATGATGCGCTTCTTTTGTAATATCCTTAGTCTTATTAGGGGTTTCAAACTGTTGAAATCGTCTCATAACCCTTTCCCGGTGCAGTGCGCCACGTATGGTATACATCAATTGATCAACTATTGTGTCTACTTAGCGGACAGTCGACCTGTTAAATTGCTAGCTTGCTTACACGGATTTTCGTTCAGTAACCCACAAAATGAAAAATTATGACGCATCATATTTTTTTCACGTCCCATTGTCCTACACCTCCTCCATCCTCCGTGGTCACCCCACGGACCTCTCGAGAGCGATACTGTGTAAATACAACATTAGCCCGTTCACTTTTCCGATTTATGTCACCCTATCTACCTCCAAATGAACTATTTGCATGATAAGCAATTATTGTTGTTTCTGGTGAGGGTTTGAGCTAATCTCTTGTTCTGTATTGTCTGGCAGATAAGAATATGTGTGGGGAGAACATGCTTATTATCTTTATGACGCAGAGAGAGAACAACAAATTTTCTATAAGATTAAGCTGGTCATGAGAAAATCTGATTGCCATAATGAAATAACTAACAAAACAGTGAGATGTCCCATTTATTTATGTTAATAGGTAACATTAAACTCACCTAAACGTTTTAAAAAGCGCAAATCCGATAATGAAATGGAAAACAGAAAGGGAATCCCATTCGTCTCCCGGGAGATACGTAAAGGAAATTTAAAATTCAAATAGTCGCACGCCTTATCAATTACGAGTACTAGGAGCGCAACAATAACGGACGGTGACAATTCCTCGTTCAGCCATTCTAAGGCGAATTTGCATCTTCATACAATCGCAATTAGGGGCGCGCGCATTAATTCGGGAAGTCCCAGCGGCTCGGTGGTACCCGTTTCAATTTGATGGAGCTCGAAATACAACCTTGTAATGCTAAGCTAATGTAATTATGGGACATTTGCATCAATGTTATGTGCGCCTGGTGGGCTAGCCGTTACTTTCAATATACTAGTGGAATAAATTTAGCTAGTGTTTATCGTTATTTGCTCATTAAGTGATAAAAGCTGGTTTTCTTATCCTTAAGCTCCACATCATGGTTGTTTCTTAGGTAATTTGGTGTGATAGTGAAAAGTTGGCACCATATTAATTACGTTTGTAAGTAGACTTCGATTAATGTTGGAATTTGTTTTTACCAACGATAGATATCATTTGGTTCTAGGGTTGTTCCATTTGGATTACTTAACCTGAGTGTGAGCACTTTTTAGCGCATAGAAGAGCTATAGAACCTCATTTTAAGGCAATTTTCTGGTGTTTTAAACCGACTTCAAAAAAAGGAGGAGGTTCTCAATTTGTCGGGATCTTTTTTTTAACTCAGTTTTCACTTAAATCTTCACTATTAGATAACAATTTCCCTAGAAAAATTACTTAGGTACCTCCTCGCTAATACAAAACAGAATTCACATACTTAGTAACTACCTACCAAAGACGCGTCACGGATTTCTCAAAATAAAACATTAACCATAATTTTGACACATAATTTTAGAATTCTCTTCTACCTTTGTACATCAAACTTTATTGCCCGGAGTTTTGCTTATCCTCTGAGGCAACTACGTGATGATACCGCATACATTTATAAAGGAATTCCTCCCGTTCAGTACCAGGCTACCAGCACAGTTCATGTATTATTCCTAAGCCACGCCACCGTTAGTCTAAGCATACTGAATTTGTTATTTCATCTTAATATTTGTTCCGTGTTGTGTTACTTCTTACTTCGCTGCGTCCCTGGTGGCTTGAGCTGGATTACAGATGTATTTTTATTTTTGTATGCTGTCACCTAAATTGCTATGAATTTACAATGTTTTCTTTCTGTTTATGGTCGGTTCGCGATGTTATGCGGTGCATATAGCCAAGTCTCTTGGGATTAAATTATATACAGTTTATTAGAGTTGCTTGTACATTTTTGAAATTGCCTTATTGCATATTATCTCGAAGTTTTACATTGAGCGCACAATATACAAAATAAGCTTCATATTTATTATGTTTCACCAACCGCCTTGACAGGCTTCATACAAAAAAGTTCATCACTAACAAAAATCACTTTCCACCTAACGTTATCAAACGAAAACTCGTTTCTCATCATCACTGGCAAATTTTACCTTACTCCAAACTACGTAAAACTCTGTAGCTCTCTTTAAATGTCCTCCGTTTCCTAACCCTAACTCTGCTGACCCTCCATGACCTGACAAGCAAACCCTTCCATACAGGTTACGGGTATCCCATTGCCATAACCGTCAATACGTCCACGCGACGCGACGTGGGAACAAAAGGCGAATCGCCACTTGAAATTGGATACTGTATCGGGACAATAGACGAGCTCCCTTACTATTAGGGCTGTCAAGTAAAAGCTTAAGATAGCCTGGATTATTTTGATAGTGTATGTCTGGGAATAAGTTTGCTTATCTAGCTTCATCTTAGTTACATAGAATTGCTGAGAAAGCGAATTTATTGTAAATGTTTACATAGTAATAGTACTATAATTATACGTTATTTTATTTTATCAGCAACATTATCATGCCCCGTGGTATTACCCGTTAATTTTTTTCTGGATAAAAAGTTGCTCTGTATGTATCCAGGGTGTCACCTACCCCCATACCAAATTTTATCAAAATCGGTCCAGCCCTTTGTTCGATAAGAAGTAACAAACAGACAAACAGTCACAAACTTTCACCTTACAATATTAGTGGGACGTAAAACTGTTTTTGTTTCTGAAATTAATTTACCAATAGCATCAATATGGTAAAATATTATCTCTTTATAATACCTATATTTAAGGTGACAGCCCTAGATAGTCCAAGAGACACAGTGCAGCGACGTTACGACACTGGATTAGCCGGCTCGGACCGGATTACAATTGATTAGTAGTCAATAGATGGAGCTCTAGTCGATTGTCGCGATAATTATTACTAAGCACAACATGTCCGTATCCACATATCTACCTCCGGTGTCTGGCGTCGGTCTAATTAGGTACTAGTGTTGCTTCGTTTAAAGTGCGAAAGTGAATTTAATCGTGTGAGGAGAATTTGAATTTACAAGTGTAATTGGTAATGTTTTCTGAAGTGATTTGTTATTCTTTGGATTGCTTAGCGATTGAGAGAACCCTTGAAATTAAACTCACACAATTTTTTTTACTCTGCTCTATTTTTTAAGCTTGTCACATGTAAAATTATGCACAAGATTCTCTTTGTTCACTCTTCTTCTCTTACATCATTTTATTTTATTTTACTTTATTGGGCAAACTATAGTACCTACAATATGCTTTACATTTAGATACACAATGATAAAAGGCTTTTAACCGCCGCACTCAGAGACATTTAATGATCACATAAACTATAATTAAGTAAAGGTTTTCTTTGTGATATCTTTACTTAGTGTCAGCCTAAGTAATCATTAACGTCTCTGAGTGCGGCGGTAGTGTGTCATACACAGTTTCAGTTTAAATCTTCATTGTATGGTAAACAATCCTTAAGCAGTCTATTGAGTACCAAACAAGAGCATAACATCTTTAAATTCCCTACTTTTTAATCAAGACTCACGTAATAAAATACCTTCTAAAAAAACAAAGACTTTTTTAAGAGTATCAGCCACTACTTAATCTTTCCGGGACATACCACGCGGTACATCACATCAGACAGAAAACAATTTTGTGTATACTGCTTAATTAGTAGCAGAATTCTACCCGCTAACACTGGCACCCCGCCCTAAATACAGTAAGGCGCTTCATCGTACATTGCTCATATCGTAACAATGAAGTGCGAGTTAACTACGCACAGAATACTGCGAGGGACGTGGATTCTGTGCCGAGCAGATTATATGACGATTTTATTACTGTTACATCTGTTTGTCTCTTCTTGAGGGATCTTGAGTGTTAGCTGCTTGTTTTATAGATGATACAATTGGTGGTTGGGTTCTCATGGCCGCTCGAGCCAAAAATTTGTTACAGCTGGCATCTACGATCAAAATATCAGTTGTCCACACAAATATATTTTTTCCTGTGCGGCGATGAGAAGTGCAAAAAATAATGGTGTAGCAGTCCATACATTACCAATTATTTTTGTTCATCTCATCGTAAGGTTGATGAACAACCTGGTGTCAGAGTTTAAACCACCTGTAGGCGTCTAACATGGCTTTACACACCGTTGAAAAATCTCTCATGGGTGCCGGTTTCCTCACTATTTATCCCTTTTCTTTTCACCAATAACTTAAATTGAATTCGCAAGGCTACACCCCCGCTCCCGCTTTGAGTCTGCTACTCTACTTCCTCTCTACCAATACCAATTGCATCACCTTTTCTGTTCAAATGTGTGCTAATAACGTTAAAATGTCTACCTCCCGGACTACACTAAGGCTCTACCAATCTCTAGGGTTGTCAAATTAGACGTAGTTTTACTCTTGAGCCCTTCAAGTATGTCGCTATTTACGACGAGCACAACAGGTCCCAAAAACACTAAGTGGACGGGCCCTCGACCCTCTCTAGTGATGTACCTCATGCCCGGACAGTATCGATATTGATACGGGATAGTGGAACAGTTTCTTGTGACGAAATATCGGGAAAGTACGCCCATGTTTGTTATATAGGATTTCTAACTATGTGTACTTAGTTAAATAGATTTTTTTAATATTGGAGTAACAGGATCTTGAGTATACACAGCTATTCAAATAGATTAATTTTAGTTTTACTTACGAAAATCACAGTTAAACGAAACACTAACTTCGATTGCGACCAAACAGACTGCCAACTTACCCCATATATCTCGTACCTTTAACATAATATATATAACCGCATAATATACCTTTAATAGTAAACTTTGAAGAACTAGACTAAAACTATTTGTTTTCCGTTGAATCCCGGTGGTGCACAACACTAGCATCCCCCGTCAGTGCGGCACGCAATAACCCCGCCGTTATTCCGGCAATTACGCGTTACTCTCACCTGTGACGCGAAATGAAAATACCAGGGCCGTACGTTTGTAGGCAACACCTCTTTGGAGCTTCTGTTTGCCTGTTACTCTTAGATTAGTTGTTAGGAAATGATAGATTGAAAAAGCGTTAAAAATATTATTTTGGAACAACCAAAAACAAGAATAACGTTATAACAAAAAAAAGTTACTAAGGTATAGGCAATTAGATATTTGCAAAATAGGTAGAGTTGAGTTTTATTAAAATTATTGACAATATTAACACATTTTAATGCTACTAACAACTATTAATTTATTTGCAAAATATTAAAGTCATTCGTATCGTGAAAACACCGTTTTTATCAAAAGTATCGAAGTGCTAATCCTCTTAATTCAATATTCATAATAATATATCGAATATCAAGTAATTACAATCATAACTTTAACCTAATTAACGACAACATTTACCATTATGATAATTTGACATTTACTCAAATATCAATTAAGTCTGATTCCGGTGTCCGATTACCCAAAACACTCACAAATAATAAAGTTAAAATAGTGTCGTGCAATAACGGGGGAAGACAACCCATTCTTAAGTAATCCTCTTAAGGCGACGCGTAAAGATATTTAACAAAGATTCCTTATCAGCCATCCTTACAAATTCGCCGTCGTTTCAGCCCCTTTATGAGGTCTTCCCTGCTCAAAACTGTAAAACAAATCCACGGTGCTTGCAGGCGACCTTGATAACGGCCCCGAGGGCTTTTACTCGTCTTATAGCCCTTCGAAGTAGTACAAACTCTCAAATTGTCCATCAGGAATCACTGACGGACCGCGCCGACGGTTTACGATCCCTGAAAGGCCGCATAAAACAGCTTGTGAACGACACTTACGTTTAATACCCCTGGATTTTTCTTTAGCGCCACAGTTTTGTGTTATTTACTTAGAATGAAGCGGATTTTGTTGGATGATTTTTAAATGAGGAACTTTGCTGCTTGGAGTAATTTTACTGTTTATAAACTTATGACAGCCTGGTAACTTGCAAAAGGCGTACGTTTTTTTGCTGAAATAAATTCTTCTTGTTACTTTACTTTCGCGTATCTACAATACCAATAAAAAGGTATTAAGTACTGCGCTACCACAGCAAAACTGCTGACCCGATTTTGATGAAATTCATTTGAAGTTATATACCTACTTATAAAATGAGAACTTTAGGAGAACTAACAATTTATTAACTTAGCAAACAGGTAGGTTTCAATATACAAAACCACGTCATTTCATACCATTATCAAAGTACAGCATCTTAAACATTATATAGTTTAAATTATACGCAAGAAAAGCCTCAATTTGAATACAAGTATCATTCCCAACCACGATTGCTGTAAAGTCTCACTGAACAATTCAAAACCCCTTCAACACAACGACCGATTGCAAACCAATCTCTTTACAATCAGATTCCAACCCCAACGCAAGCTCCATCCGTGAAGACGCACTATTTTGTTTTTGGTCCGTTTAGTGCACTTATGGGTACCGGTAGAACAACTTGTTTCCTGGCGTTATACGGGAGAATATTGTGGGCGGTGCCCGAGAGTACCAGGATAGCAGAATATGGATACAGTTGTCTTTGAACTTAGTAAACAATTTTCTACCCTTTAAAACTTTTTCACTGCCTCTTTGGTCTAGTGATCGCTTAGTGTTACTTGCTGAGCACGAGGTCCTGAGTTCGAATCCCAGTTCGGGCAAAGTGTTACTGAGGTTTTCTATTAGGTAATTCTCAGTAGCAGCACAGAGTCTGGTTTTTTCCGGTTTGGTAATAGACTCGCCCTCTATGATATTGGGACTTAAAACATAAATGGTGAAATGTGGGTGTACTGTGCACCTCTACCTACCCCTTCGGGAGTACAGATGTGATGTTATGTTACCTTTTCAAATGAGTATCTTTGCAGCTTCAACAAACTCTGAGAATACACTTTTTCCATTGAATTACTGTTACCTAATAAACCAGGTATTTATTTAAATCCCTTTATGATAAAATTCCTGAGGTAAGCAAAACTATAAATATAAATAAACTAATGATTAATTAAAAACCAGTTTTAGAATATAAACGGCGGATTAATATTTATAATACGACGAGCGCGGATTATGTAAATAATATTAAGTTTATCAAGAACTTCAGTTAGGCTCGGCGACAGAAACCTTGTCGCCATTATATAATTCACTGGTCACATTAATAAGATGGACGTAAAGACGGATGTAATTTACCATTTATAGTTACATAAGATGCTAAAAAATGTATAGTGTCTGTCATACTCAAAAACAGTTAAATTTTTAAACCCAGAATCAAAATGGCGCCTATAACCGCCACTTTACAAATGAATAACATCAATTTTATAAACGTTCTTAATTTAAAATCACATTTAAAAATGCAGTAGTCAATTTCATTATCACTTTCTTCATAGTTTAGCTAGCTTATATATGCTAGCGTCCCCGTCCAAACCCCGTCCTCCCGTATGTTTTCACCACCCGCGCACCGCGAGAGGTCGTTCTGTGATAAAACAGCCATTTCCCGGCCGTAATCGCAGTCTGAATTTTTACTGTCGATGCGTATCGCGGCAGGAGTCGGGAAATGCGCCTGTGTGTCCCATGCCTATACTCCCATGCCTACTGAGGGCTCTAGTTGATTCTGACGACTTTTACGACTGTCGTTTTAGGGTTATTCTCGTGTTCTTTGAATGAAAGAAACGTGCACTTGTTGTACTACCATTTATGAAGGAAGGGGTCGCGGTGGGTTGATATGTAAATGCTATACTCTTCTGTCTTTGTTTAAGAGGTGTTTTGGGTGACTTTTTTCACAGAACCAAGGTCACTGGTAGGTCAGGCTCACTGTAAGTAAGGGCTTCTACGTATTTGATTCGTGAATTCCTCTCCCAGGAATAAAGGCTTTGCAAAAGACGCGTGAACTAACCGCATTAATTGATTTCCCTAAATATGTGACAATCAAAAATAGTGGACAACTATCGGCTGTTGATGATGAACCGCCGCACACGGAGACGTTAATGATTACTTAAACCGACTCTAAGTAAAGATTTCCCAAAAGAAACCTTAACTTAGTGATAGTTTATTTATTAAATGTCTCCGAGTTCGGCGGTAAGACTACCAACTAACTAAAACTTGAATGTACAAAACAATTCCATCAAATAAGCTTTAACTATGCTTAAAATATTATTACGTTAACCCTTTCGTAAAAATCTCCACAACAACTAGCTCTATCCACACGCAATAACCACAAAAATTACACCACTTAAACCACGAATAATTAATCCCAAAAACACGGTTTGAATTACAAGAAAAACAATTACCCTGGTAATAACAATTCACCCCAGCAGTGGGGTGCGGCAAAGCGCTATGCACTCGTCAAAATAATTCATTTTAATTTTCTTTATGGTGAAGTAAACCTTTATTTTATGACGTCAGAGCAGATAAGTCGGCCCCTCGCTGATCTTAGGGTTATGGCCTGCCCCCGTACTGAGAGAGCGTGAATTTTACGACAGAACTCGTTTGAGAACATTTTTTGAGGATACCTGAGATTGTGAGCCGTATTTGAGTAAGAACTTTATCGGTTTTTAAAAGAGTTGTTTAATAAAAACGTACAGTGTATAGATATTCTTAGGACATAATAATAATCTTTAAATGCATCGGTCCGTCTGTTTGTTATTTCATCGCTACACCATATATGTATATGAATATTTGAAATGATGATGAATTTGAGTTGATCGATATGATTTTGATATGGATATTCATTGTAAGAAACCTAGGGAAAGACATACCTGGGTCTTGGAAAAGATTGGTACAGGAAACTAATGGCTAATATAAATAATTAATACTTTTGCATATTTTAGACGGAAAACTCAAATCTAATCCTTAAGAGAAGTAGCAACAGCATTCTAGGAAGCACTGGTACTTGTCTTAAATTAAAAAACAAACAGATATCGCCAGGAAAACACCCAAAAACACCTGGTACAGGGGCTTATTCAGATCTCAGGGTACATTACGAGACGCGGCTGAAATTTTTTTCCTCTTGTAAATATTAATTATAATTAAAAAAGTGCTTTTGTGTAAATAAATAATGGCAAAGCATTCTTTGTGCTAATGTTAATTAAATTCTGCCTTCCTCTTTGTTTAATGCGAGTGCCTTTTGCTGTTATTTCGCTTGAATTAATAAGACACTGGCACCTTTTTTATTGACATGAGAGTTAAGCTTTCAAAAAAATCTGTGCTGAACAATTATTATGGTAATCTTTGTGATTGTCGCAATAATTAAACGGTAGACTGCCTCGTTGGTCTAGTGGTCGCTAAGCGCGACTGCTGAGCAAGAGGTCCTGGGTTCAAATCCCGGGTCGGGCAAAGTCTTACTGAGTTTTCCATTAGGTAATTCTCAGCAGCACGGAGTCTGGAATTATGCCCGGTTGATGGCAATAGGCTCGCCCCCTATTACATTGGGACCTACAACATAACTGGCGAAATGTGGGTGTACTATATGTTCACCTCTGCCTACCCCTTCGGGGAATACAAGCGTGATGTTATGTTATGTAGATTTCTTTAGGTGTATTAAAACATTTGTTATCATCATCATCAGCCGGAAGACGTCCACTGTTGGACATTGGCCTCCCCCTTAATGGGGGGGGGTTGCCATAATCCCCACGCTTGGCAAGCGGCTTGGAGATCGCAGTATTGGTGATCAAGTTACAGAAGACGCTGCTGCCCATCTTCTGGTTATTTTCCCTTAGTCGCCTCTTACGACACCCACGGGAGGAAAGGGGGTGGTCAATTCTAGGCCGGATACCACACGGCACACATTAAAACATTTGTTATATACAGTTTTTATTATATGAGTGTGATAGAGGTGTGAGTGAGAGGGAAATAACAAAAGTAGTAAATAGACGTATGATATTGATTAAAGGAGAAACTGAAATTTTAATGAAACGAAATACCTAAGCGTTTTTTACCATCCATAACTCTATCCGAATATTTCGTGCTTCGGTAGGCACGTTAAGCCGTTGGTCCTGCGCCTGATCTCTCTCCGGTCGTGTCAGTCTACCGTCCCATCGGACTAAGAGAGTAAGGGAATAGGGAGTGCACCTGTCTTTGCTCATACTTGTGCACTATAATATTTCCTTCGTAGTTGGCTAGTCTCAGGCTAGGCTGCCGTGACCGTAATTCGGTCAGGAGAACATTATACTCATACGATTATTTCAAGCGCGTTAATCTTTCTATAACAAATAATCACCGCAAATTGGTACAAAAACAGTTAAATTATTGCCTATTCCTGAGAACACCTGATGGAACTATTTGTAGCATATAAAAATAACATTTGTACATGTTTTCGCTGAAATATCTACTGCCCGTCATTTTATGTGCTGTTCATAAATCTAGAAAATAATAAAATGTGTGTTAAAACCTTTGAAATAAAACATTCGAGATCAAAGGCTAGGAGTGACACGACCTCCATAAATATACTAAGTTTTATTGCTGGCGCCGCCTGCGAAAAATACCGTAAACAGACGCAGATGGCTCTGGAATCGGCTGTTTGGGTAAATCACATTTATATCACAATTAGTCAAAATTGGGTCAATTGGTAGTTAGCAATTGAAGTAAAATTAATAAGAAGTGGCATTAAAACTCATGACTGCCTCGTTGGTCTAGTGGTCGCTAAGCGCGACTGCTGAGCAAGAGGTCCTGGGTTCAAATCCCGGGTCGGGCAAAGTGTTACTGAGTTTTCCATTAGGAATTTTCTCAGTAGTAGCACGGAGTCTGGATCTGTGCCCGGTTGATGGCAATAGGCTCGCCCCCTATTACATTGAGACTTACAACATAACTGGCGAAATGTGGGTGTACTACATATACACCTCTGCCTACCCCTTCGGGGAATACAGGCGTGATGTTATGTTATGTTATGTTATTAAAACTCATTAAACCCCATGTTCTAATTTCAGTTTTGACGACAGCGTATTTCTGTCGAAATCAACAGCTGTCATTCATGATACATGACGCTTTATGGTCTATATGGTTAAGATTTAAAAAAGGAAACGTAATAAATTCTGACTTTATGAAGTCAATGCACTGAGTATAACAAACAGTTCAGTAGATTAAAGAATAAATCTACGACCATCCGTCAAAAAAGTAAATTCCCAGCAAACCCTGACCCAGTGTAAAGCGACCCCTTTCGGGGCGTCTTTCCGCGCGGACGCGTCATCATTTTTCACTGCTCCTCCATTTATTTTATCTGTGCACCACACGCTCTGCCCAACGGGGCCCGATAGCGCTGTTTCGTATTTCGAACATCACTTGCTGAGACGAAGAGATTTATGAACGCACCCATTCAGCTAGAATCCTCGAATGTTTGAATTTCGAACGTATTTTTTTCTTCGCATGAAGAATTTACCGTTTTCTGCTAACGTTCGTATTTTCGAGCGCTCTCCAATTTCGAAATGCTCAATGAGTTCCCAGCGACATTTTTTAGATTTGGAACGCTTATTTAGATATACGAGGACGACGGTTGAATGTTCGATGGTTTTTTGGCAGTGTCAGAATTTTTTCGAAATATCGTTTAAGTTATTTTTATCCTTATCAGTCTCAAATTAAAACCATGAAGCATTGCTAGCTAACTAATAATATACCTAATGCTGATAAGGTAAGGTTCCACTGTTACAAATTCCTATAACGGATATGGCTTAAGTGAAAGCATTACTCATTCCGAATCCGATGGCATAAAAGCTAAACTAAGACATATTATTTATTAATCACATGTAAACAAATTAACATACACATTAAATTATTATCTTACCCGTAATGGGGGCCGTTTAGTTCGTATGTAAAAGTGAAGCGCAGGCTCGTTTTAATTAAATGTCAGCATTCCTCCAAAAGGGCAGCCTTTATTAGACTGTTTAATTAATTCTACACAAATGGACACTTTAATCACTATTTTAAACGGCAATGTATATCATTTGAGAATAAAACCTTAAGGTTTCGTAATTTAAAAACGTTTTGTCTATGGAACCCTTTGTCTATGGAATGGGTATTGAATACTTCTTTGTAATTTACTAAAGTGCTGAGACAATGTTTTGCTGTGGTAGAAAAAATCAAAGATTTCCCAGACATTAAATTTAATACCGTAAAACGTCTGCGCAACCAAAATAAAACTAATCTAAGGCTTATTTAAAAACGTTTTTATGGCAAAAGTAATAAAGCATTTGCGAAGCCGATCCCGTAGGGCGCCGGCGTCAGCGAAAAGGTCGCAAATTCAGCTCGTCTACATTTCCCTATCTTATTTTCCATTTGACAAACATCATTACATCTTCCTGTGTCGCCCTCGCACCAATTTTCGGAAGCCTTCGGGTGCGCTCGGGCGCACTCGGCGAGTTTCCGGAGTCGTTCGTCGTAGCTTCCAAATTTGAATGTTTATTTGAATTTAGAATGTCGTAATAAATGTTTTGTTCGGTTCGGTGATGATTATCATTTCTTATTCGTGTTTACTTTTAAAACATACCAATTTCTGTTGGAATCTATTTGCTGGTAGTATACAAATTAGCGTAGGTCGACCAGCAGCGAGATGGGTCGACGATATTACAAAGATCGCAGGGCGCACCTGGATGAGATTGGCACAGGACCGCGGCGGATGGCTTTGTTTATGGGAGGCTTATACCCAGCAGTGGGATATTGAAGGCTATGGATGATGATGATGATATAAATTACTTATATTATTTCTTGTTCTGTCCTCAATTCTAATTAACAGAGCGAATTTCCAAATCTAAAAGCCATTACCTAACCTAAAACGACAAAATCTAAGATATCTTCAAATTCGAACAAATAAATCTCTTCCAAATGGAAACTGCTAATGACAAAAATACCATCAGTACGGTACCAGAGTCTCTATCGGCGAACACCCTCCCCGCGAGACAATTAATCATCCCCCCTCGCCCCGCAACCCCTCCCGTCGCAGCATTGTCACAGTATAGAGCAGTACTGTTTTCAACCATCGCAGTAGATACGATCAGATTGCGGTGACTTTAGAAATTGTAAAGTACTAGGTAATGATGAATGGTAGGAGGCGTTTGGTATTCAGGAGGAAGTAATCGCTGTCTTGATATGCCACCCTGGTTACCTGAAGGGTTTTACAGTTCAAAGGCCGTTGCTAGCTTTACTAGTGATTTATCTACACGTCATTAACGAGATTTTTTACCACAGCGCCTATAAATAACATACTAATAACATTCAAAGTAAACTCGTGTATCTCATCTCGTATAAACCATTTTATTATCAATGTACCATCAATCTAAATCCTTAATCATCACACTTCTACAATAAACCAGAAATCAAACATTTGTATTCAAATTCACACTTGTTAACGTTATTTTTGTGGGCCCAACTATGAACCTTGTGCCGTGGTACTAAGGTCGTTGGGGCCGCACCATTATCTTTGTCCCGTTTATACTCAACAAGTGAACATAGGTTGGTTTACGACACTATAAAAGTCTTCCCTGACATCTTACTAATACATCATAAAAGGCTGGAGTACGGTGACATCCCTTGACGAGATGTTATGTTCCTTTAGATGTTAGTTTATGGGTACGAACTCTTTATACGGGTTAATAATCGTAAAAATTATGTGGCTCTTCGACTTTATGAAACTTGTTGGATTTGAGGGATCTCTGCCAGTTTATCTGCTGTTTCGCTTCACAGAGTATGTTGTTTGCATATTGTTATTGAGCCAACGAAAAGCAATTTTGAAGTGCATACTATGAAAACAGGTAATATTATGACTAAATTATTTCCATTGACTGCCAAATATCGGGGATAAAAGAATGATACAGGCTGTATTCCTTTAAAATCACCACCAAGATCCCACAGTTTTAAGTTTGATGGTAGCCTACAAGAATTTATAAAGTTGAAAAAAGCAGACAAAAAAAATTGAAAAAAAATCCTGACACACGCATACCAGGCGCACAGAGCTGCGAGGTGTTCACCAGTAGTTGAACTCCCATGCGGTACATTAGGCACAAGACGAGCACGGTCATTAGGCGGCGATATCAGCTATTAACCCACACACCAGGAGAGCATAAGTTACAAGAGGCACCGTTGCGTGGTCTCCAGCCAAACCATTTGTCTTTCAACGGGACTGTGTAATTACTAAGTGCATATTCGTGTTGTTAGGCATAGTTGTCAATAAATATGGCCGATGTGACGTCATTCAGTATGTGTCCGTTTATTACGGTGTTAATCTTACCTGTGTACATTTATTTTCTCGTTTAAAAATAGGTATGAATTCTACTTGTGCGTTTTTAAAAAGTAGGAATCGAAAGTTTATACTTTAAAAATGTCTAAATGAGTGCCTACCTAATTTTATACTTAGCTTTAGGTAGTGACGAACGTAATTTATTCATCTAATAACTATTAAAATTAAATATATATTGAAGCACATAAAAATTTGAGGAAGGCGATAAACTAAGCAATTATCCAAGAAAAACAAATGGTATCCTTTATTTGCCAGAAAATAAATCATCTTAAGTAGGCACAGGAAACATTAGTCAGCCCATTCGAACGGCAACCTACTTAACAAATCAAACAAACCAAAACTATTGTATTTAGATTCAGAAAAAAATGCAAATAAACGTCTAACGCATCACATCGATAATATAAATCATTCTAAAATTATGACCAAAAGCGGCGCCCGCGCACGCACGCGTCCCGAACACAGACGTATACTTTAAAACTTGACACTTTTATATCCCTAAATTTAATAGCCTATACTATTACAAAAGAATCATTGTTTTCACAGACCAAGTGATTTATTATGACTTTAAAAAAAAATCTTTTTACTACTTATTTCTTTCTTGTCTGTCAAGTTGACGTTTGCGTTTGACAGGAATCAAGTTGTGAAAATATTTATTAACTACCGTTAGTCCGGTGATGTATTATTTAGATTTCTTTTGATATCCGATAGTTTATAGAGCAATATTTTTGTTTTCTCGATATTAAAAGTCAATTTATTTTATTTTATTAGTAAATCTTCTGCGGAATTCCTTTGAAAAAAGTTTTGTGGAGATATTTTTGGATTTTATTTTGAATTTTATGTGTTTTTAGCTATTAACGCCATTTTATATAGATTTGTACGTATTGATGAGCTTGCTGTGAACTACTGTGAAATGTAAATATGTAGTATATTGATCTTTAGACGGTAGCGCCATTAACGTCAGCATCAAAATGGTCAGTTTGATTTGCTATTTTAAGTTCAGAATACAAACTAATAAAATACTTGTATTTGGCTTTAAATGATTATGCGTTATAACATTATAAAATTATAATAATACAGATAAAAAGACAAGTCTGACGTCCTGATTGGTGCAGTGACTAAGAGATTAGATTGCTGCGCTAAGCGTTGCGTGTTCGATTCCCGCACGGGACAAAAATTTGTGTGAAGAAAAAATACATGTCCTCTATAACGCGTAGATTATACCAAGCTTCAAAATAGACCATCCCAAAAAACCAAAAAGCAAATCTCAAAAGCGAACAGCCACAAAATTCTAATTCTTACAATCTAGATACTGCTAGTGGTGTACTGATCGTAATCTTGCCCTTTCACGGTATCCCTGCTGGTATCCGGTACCGATACCAGTTAGGAACAATGTGTTGTTGCAATTTGCAAGCGAACCGGGGCTCGCCATGTAAGGAGATGGGTGACAGGAGCTGTATGTGGTATCCAATACTCATGAACTACTCGCGTTAACCTATAGAGATGGTTTTGGTTGTACGCCTCAAGACTGTACGGAAGATTCTCTGACAAATTTGGATTAGGAGTGACTTAAATTTTTGTTGCCTGTCTCACATTTTTCAGTGAGGTAGCTTTTCTATTAGTGAAGGGATTTCAATGGTGATCATAATAATATTATGAAGTTTAAGTTTTAGTAATTTGAAGATGTCCAATCTTCCTATGTCATTTTCTGTTACCCATGTTTTAGAAAAAAAACCTCGCACCAGATTAGAAACTCCTCTTGTATCGTGGGTGCGTATCACAAGCATAAAATATCACATACACAAACACCCAGACTCGGGACGAACATCTGTGGATCACACTAATTTTTGTCCCGTGCGGTTATTGTGCCCGCAACTCCTAGCAGCAGTCCAATCGCTTAGCCACTGCGATAAGGTCGTCCTCTTGCGCTAACCCTGAATTCCCTCTACATATCGGTTCAGTTGGAGTCACGGCCTAAGGTCAACGTTAACCTGGCCATTACCACGTCAGTGGGGCTGCGGACGCCACGGGTCGCCCCGCCCCGATTACAGGCATTACGCAGATTACAGCGATTTCGCGAAAACGCCGATTACCTACGCGATTATCGCCGCTAGAGATGCGTTAACGCACTTCGATTTTCAAATCCGAATTTCGAATTTTGTATTTTTTTCTTTACAGTGCAACGACCTGGCACTTAAACCAAGTGTAGGTAAGACTTTATTGTTTTGTTTTGAGATAATCTGTGTCTTACCAAAGATTAAGTTAAAAGAGTAGAAGCGTCGACTGTTTGATATAGATTATCAACTATATATTATTGAATTTTGCCTATATAGTGATTATAACAATTATTTATCCGCTAAACTTGTTGTTTATTCAACAGACATCTAGAAGCTACTCATACAGATGTCACAATAGTTCCTTTATCCTGTTCTAATGTCACCACATTAAAATACAACTTCCGTAGAATACAAAACGTTAAATCTAAGTAACTTATATTAACTTAAACAACTGACTTATCTTTGCTTTTAAACGTTCATATAACTTACAGATGACTAAGAGAGTGAGTACATAAGAAGACAATTAATTACATTAAACAAGTCATAAGGCGTCGCTACATGGATACCAGAGGTGAATATAAAATATCTGCACGAATCTGTGTTGGCGTCTGAATGCTAATAAAGATATTATTAAGTATAGTAGGTTTCACTCACGTTTACAGCTACGAGACTTGAGGAATAGGCATTATCGCCACGGCTGGCAAGTCTGCCCATTCTCTAGTCTAGACACATTTTACTTAGCACCTATAAAAAGAGATGTTAGTCTATTCTTTAACAAAACGTTTGTCAATTGTTTTCCTCTGACGCCTTAGCAATAGTTCTGCAATGATGGACAAATTAGCTTTGTTCTTTATGCATCTAATTGCGTCATAGTTTATTATTTTAAATAGTAGTACTACAGAAGAATAAATTAGGCACAGATAAGTTGTCTAAGTCTCTACAAATATGGTTGAAACTTGCTTACTATGTAGGTATAAAAATGTATACGGATTTTTATTGAAGTATTTTTTAATCCGTGTCGTCTCATGCTACCTCTTATTATTTATTACAAACCAATACAAGTTGTTACGTCGGCCGTAACGAACGGACCACGAGATTATTGTCAAGATACCACGCACACCGAACATCGCCGATTGATATCCCAAGATGAGCTCCCCAGAGACCTCATAGATAGAAAAAAATAACCGAACCACCCTTAGAGGTATACATATTTAATGGTGCGGGGCGTGGTCACAATATCTCGTGTACTAGGCGAACAGAAATTGAGAAGCGTTATCGTATCGAAATCCGCCGTATCTGGGCCGGTGGTCTCCGAGGAAATCATTGGGAAGGCATCCGGAAAATTTACCGCACATTCCGGCTCATGTGGCGTAACACACCTGCTTCTTGCTTATGCGAGCCTAGTACGTGATATATTTTGTTGATATTGCTTTTTGCGGGGGGAAACGTACCTTTTTCATAGAGATTACCGTTGTTTACGTACTTACTTGTTATAGTTTTGTTACGTAGTGAATATGCCTCATAATTCTACTGATTGAGAGCGATGAACATGCGAATAATATTTTTGTAAATATCCTTTTACATAATTAATTTCCAATTTAAACTGCCTTCAAAACAATGAACCGAATATTTATAAAAGCCAACTCTCACGTTTACCCGTCGGTAGAATTTTTGATTTTCTCATTATTGCGTCTCAAAAGCTATTAGTGTAGCCATCGATTGATATTGAAATTATTCATGAAGCAAGCGCTAGCCGCGTCTGGCCGTGCGTAATAGCATTCTTGTTAATTATTCAAAATGTCGACACCATAATAGGACGCGCATATATAAATATTCAAAGGCCTATCAGTCCACACAAGTTATTGTTATAATACAAATTACTTTTATGTAGGTATATAATGTTAATTTTTATTTATACGGGTTTTTCGTCTTTTTGGAACGTGTCGAATATTGGAGTTTTTATGAACTATAATAAGGACAAATTTAACCTAATTACATTACATATATTATAGTTTTTATCATACTTATTCTGCTTAGCGATACATCTTCTACGTACTATTAAACGGTAATATAGTAGACACTTAACTATAAAGAGATTTTAGACAGTGTAAAACTAAAATATGAGCACCAGCTTTTGAAAAGAGTATTAACTATGTTGTTAGTAATTAGAAAAACAATAAATACGGCCAATTAACTAATCATTTTTCATGATATAAATATCTAAAAATGATTTAATCATATATTATGATGACAAGAGTGCAATCATGCGAAACTTTTTCAGATGATCGAATCTCGACTTTAGCTAATTCATAGGCTTTTACTTAGGTATACTACAGGCTGTGCTAACACTGTTTCTGGCTATAACTCCGCTACAAAAGGCAAACTTGCGCGTACGCAAGACCAAAGTAATCACGCGCCACTTGTTCCTACAATTAATTAAACCTTTACGTCAATTGGTAATAGCGCCCATTATGTTACAACAATGAAACCGGTGTTATTTACCACACCGTCTTTCCGTCTTCAATTGTCCACGTGTCCCTAAGACATGTTCATTATTTTTCTTTTTTTACTTTAACTTGAGTTGTTCTGTCAAAATCCGCCTCTTTATCTTTCGCCATCATCACACACAACCTTTTTCGTTCCACTGTTATATATAGGATCTTTTTTTATTCCTCATTAAGTTTACTCTGTTCTGTGCTAATCGCTTCTATGTTCGAGCCATTCCATTTCTTATAAAATCTATCTCTAAATTTATATTTACCAGTTATGTTGCTCAGATCCTAAGTTCGAGATTATAATCCATATTAATATGATAAATGTGAAAGTAATTCTGTCTGTCTGTTACGGCTTCACATCTTAACCGCTGGACGGATTTTGATGAAATTTGGCATATAAAAAGTTTAAGACCCGAGAAAGGCTACTATATTTTTTTTATTCAAACTTCTAAGGGGTTTAAATAGGGGTCAACACAGGCTAAGTCGCGGGCAAAAGCTATATGTATATAATTATATAATACTAACCAACAATCTAAATTAACGCGAGCGAAGCCGCGGGCAAAAGCTAGTTTCTTATAAAATCTTTAAGAAACACCTTCGAATTTCATTGTACCAGTTATGTTAACCTTAGTTCGAGATTATTAATACTACTATAATTCATACCTTACTACCATATTTCATTTCAATCGTGGATAGTAAGCCTTATAACAATTAATCCACACTATCTTCAACATATTGTACGTATTATGTACCTATATACTTTTAACTTTATATTTGTATCGATAGGACTACTTTAAAAACAGATGACTAAAACCTAGGAAGCGCCTCAAAAGTATCGCTGTATGGGCCCTTGCCAAACGTTGCCAAATAAGTCTTCAGCGAACCGTAGGAGACCTGAACGGCTGATAGTAAACTAAGTTACCTACCTAAAAAGAAACCGAACACGCAAGTTTTGAAGAAATAAGTACACAGACTGTATCTACATAAGAAATTGTGTTTAACTTTGCCATTCCTAAAATGACGATAAACGAATACGGTTCTATCTTATGCATAATCAACCCGACAATGATATTTCAAATATAACCTAGCTTCAACACACCGCAATGTAAAATTTGGGGAACACGGAGGTCCTAATGCCGTTTTCAAGTGGCTAGAGCCGCAAATTGGGCCATGCCACGTTAGCGGCGACCGCAACGATTATTGCCACGGGTCGTGTGACGCCAAATGTCAAGTCGTATCAGTTTTTAAACGCACAATTTTGTGGTCAACTGTGATTGTTTGGCAATGTGTTCTAATTGGCATATTCCGGTGATTCAATTCGTTTTTATATCTGGCAACCCCGGTGCGGTTTGGTGCACTTTCGTTGCGGTTTTTAGCCGTAATTTTCAGTCAACAGGATGGTGTGACGGTTGCCTTAAATAATTGTGATGCTCAGATTGTTACAAGTTGTGGTATGTGTGATATTATATGGGTTGTTCTTTGTTTGTTCCGTAGATATTCTACCAACTTGGATTCTTTTGTTTTTATTATTTTGTTATTGTGTAGCCACTGTAAAAAATTCATAAGCTACACATTGTCTTGGTAAACCTATGACATTTGAACGGTTCTAGCAACAGCTGATGGAAAAAATAATTAAACCGATTCGCCTTAATGCTTAGTCAATAGTTGCAAAAACAAGGAATTACATCGCAGTTTATAATTAAAAATTACCTTAGCACGTACTAACCCACCCACAAGAACGGTCGCAGGCTTTAACCTGTGCATATCAAGGTTCTGAATGTCATATAATTGCGCTCGCGTTTCGAATTATTCACAAATTGCACCCGTCGGCGGCGGTTAACACGCGATGCGGTCAGCTCCTTGCTTTCATGCCACTCTGGTACATTTACACTCCTGGTACTCTAAGACCCTGGTAGAATGACTAGCTTGAAAAAGCAATTAGGATTAAAATGAAAAAATAATTGAAAACAAAATTGATTTGAAACAGATACGTTTTCCTATAAAAATGTAAATGAATGTAGATTTGTGTATGATTTATCAATTATTATTTAAGTCGTAAGAGGCTATTAGTAATGGATGTAAAGGTCTTAAACTTCTAGAAAGATATTCCTCACCTGTGTTACCTTTTAATTTCTGCTTACCGAATAAAAGATAAGTGAAAAGGTGATTAAGAAACGATAACATTCCACATCGGTGTTTCTTTGTCCAAAGATACTCGCGTGAGATACACCACTATCATTACTGAGATATTAAGATTACAATATTGCCAAGTAAAAAGTAAAATATGCCATCTAGCCATAGAAACTGCACTCTTAATTAAATTTAAGCCCATATAAATGCAATACCTGCTCGTTTGAAAGCTCTAAAGGTCAGATGAAGTAAAGAAATTACTAAATACTATTGTTTACACGAAATACGAAAGGCAAAGGTAAGGCCACACACGGTTTTCATTATTCATTAGCACTCAGCTAGGGGAAACGTAATGAGTCTGCGTAATCTTTATAAATCGATAAGCGACATCTATTATCGGAGTCCAGAACCCGGCGCGCGCGGAGAGGTGTTCGGAAACATTCGCAGGAACATGCCATCTCGGCTGTACGGCTGTACCCCTTTTAGTGCAGGTGTAAAATATAATATTTATGGGGTAAAGAAAGGGTTCCAATGCTTGTTAGCGATAATGAGGTGCGCGCGCACCAATAAATTGGATCGCCCGCTCGCCGCCCGGGGGCGCGGCTCATTTGCATCTTTATGTATTTCTGTCCAGACGAGATTATATTTTTTTGTTCCGTCAATGTTCTGTTAGTTCGTCTACTTGGTAAGAGATGGCGCTAGCGAATAGGTTGGTGCCGAAGGTGCGAAGTCACCGTGACGCGGCTGCCGCTCGCCTCGTTAGCCTGACGCGGCGCCTGTCAGGATTTTGACAGTTTCTGACTGAGACATCGATAGTGCGGTTCGTTACAAGCGGGGCGGAGCGCGGGCCATCTCTTATCGCTTACAATGTTGGTTTATGTTATTTTAACTACATTGTTATGCGGTGTTTCGTTTCTTTTTGTGATAATTTGATAATGTCCGCTTTTGAGAGCTTTAGTTGTCCGGTATTCAATCTTCTATTTCGATCGACGTGACATGAATTGGATCATTTGACGCTAAGTGAATTTAAGTAGTTTGGTTGGATCCATCTGTTACGTTTGACTAGGACCAAGTTTTTGACACTCGTGACAACTACCTACTACCCTTAGCATTTTTATTGTTGTATGACTGACAACACCAACTTTTTAAATAACCTAACGGGTGTTATAAAACCTTATGTTGTGACAATATCTTACAAACATCCTAAGTAGGTGTCTACCTATATCTACCCCACATTTACGTCTTCTAAAATGAAAACAACACAATATATTACAAACTCCATAAATAATAAATACGCACACAAACTCCAAATACCAGGATATAATGACATCAAGAAAGTCGCAATTTCGAATTCATAAGGAAGCGAGCAGGTGTCGCGATACATCCCGTATTCATGGGCCGATATATCATAGCCACGCCGCGTTAAAAAAAAACGGCCAGAGACAAGGAAAGCGCGCCAAATGCCCCCCAGTTTTCCCGCCTTGACGTGCAATTATAAAGATAATAACGTTTTCACCTCCGCGCGCCGTTTTTATTTGTTCGCATTTTGATTTATAACAGTTTGTCGGGCGCCCGACACGTGATATCGGAGTTTCGCGGAACGTGGAAGCTTGATACGTGTAACGATTCTTTTTTCGTCTGTTCCAAACAATGAATGTACGAATCGTAATGAAAGCGCCATTTGTTTTTACCTGCCACCATTTAGTCCAGAAATATCCGAACAAATTAAATCTTTTTACCACAATCGGGAACGGAGGAACGATTTAAAGAGCCATCGTTGAAAAAATATCGTCCGTTCCCACGATCGACCAAAACAAACGAATCTAACCTTCGGTACGGCCGTCGCGTAAACTATTTTGATTAGAATGGCATTCCCGCCAAAAATATACTAAAAAACCACAGCCATGACATTTCTCAACTTGTCAACTGGCGCGCGCTTTTTGCACGCCGAGCGCGCCCGCCTTGAAATCTTAATTCGAGACTTTTTGGGAACATGCAACAATCGATTTATGGTCTAACACTATCGACGATTATTCTTTCGATCGTAAACAGCTTCATTACGTCCAGCCAGCAATCGAACAATAAGCATTTGGTAGTTCCTTGGCATTGTTTTTTTCTGTGTGGACTCGAGCGAGCCGAGAGGTTCCGCGTCGACTGGGTTAATCATTAATCACGCGTACCCGCGGCGTAGGTAGGTAACGTAACACCGCCGCGCGAGATAACATTATCGTAAATATAGTTTTACAAAACGGCGGTACCTACCGCGCAAAACAAAAAAACTCCATTTCGTTTCCCACAGCGCGACACTCGAGCCTTAGGAATTCGCGGTCGCAATCTGTGCGCATTATCAGAATTTACACCAGGTTATTACCTACGTATAACCTAATCCGAGGGTCAGTGCGCGCCTTTTTTCGAAAAACGAACGTCGTGTGACAGTTGAAGCGGGAAAACAAAGCATCGATCAAACCCGCTCACTCTCACATAAATCAGTCGGACGGGAAAGGGACAGGTGAACGGACGGCGCGGCGGCCGGGCGATTTTATAAATGGGCGGAGCGCGGAGCGAGACATCCACAGCGCAGAAACAAAAGAGTGAAAAGGAAATAATGGCCGGTGCAAGGTGCAAGTGGAGAGAGTGGGATGGATTGGTAGACTTTTTTAATGGGAAACGCTAAGGCGGTCGGAAAATCTGAAGAAAAAGGCGCTATAGGAGAGCGCGCTCGGTTCATAGCCTGCTAATTAGGTGAAGTAGTTGTAGCGTTATTATTTATGTAAGGCCGCAATTAGGGTGCTGGCTTTATGTTAATGTGCTCGTAACTATTAAAGTTAATTTATAAACCTTATTCTGATTTAATAAATACGAACACGACATATTAACAAATTATTATAACGTTTTATAACCACGCTGATAAACTTATATTACCGAGAGAAATAAGCAATGACTCTGTCTCGGTATTATGACTTAAATATTGTAATTACAGAAACAAAAGCCTAATATTTTCGTTAAGCACATTAATTTGTAAAGTTAACGACAGTGGACTGGCCACGCATCATATAGGTACCTACCCACATTGGAGTTTCAACCTGTTTACGAAGCCGGCATTACCTCCCAGTGGTTTCCAACAGAAATTATCATTTGTGTAGCCAACAGGCAACAATATAAAATGCGTATAATTTAGAAATTACACAAATAAGCAGCAACAATGGGCGGTCATACATAATAAGAATTGAATTCGCTTGAAACGGAACAAATTGCCTTAATTAAACGGATCTGAGCAATTTAAGTTTCATGGATACGTGTTTGAGTGACATGACACTGGAGATACACACGGCACGGGCACGCAACTGAACCTGACCGAGACATCGGATCTTGTTGTTGATAAACCTCTGCCTTTTTTGTCCCATCAATGGGATTCTCCCACAGGCAGACACATGTGTTCGAAAAGGATTAGGGATTAGAACCCCATCTATTATGAATGTTAAATATTTCCGTCGCCATAAAAATGACGCTATTAAAATATTCACTTATGAAAGATTGAATAGAGAATTTGTTTTGATTCTGTTTTGGCTGATGATATGAGATTTAGAGCTTTTGTTTTTTATATAATAGAATATAACAACGGTAATGTACAGATGCCTTCTAATGCTTTGCTAAAACAGGGAGTCCTACTCTTTAGTTTGATTTAAAATCTGCACAGCATTATGTAAATGTTATATGTACCTAAAAACTTCAAAGAGACACAATGCCTAATTCGTGCTACGTACCTAACATAAACATAACGTCACGCCTGTATTCCCCGAAGTGGTAGGCAGAGGTGTAGCTATAGTACACCCAAATTTCGCCAGCTATGTTATAGGTCCCAATGTAATAGGGGACGAGCCTATTGCCATCAACCGGGCACACACACTCCGTGCTGCTACTGAGAATTACCTAATAGATAAACCTAGTAACACTCTCCCCGACCCGGGATTCGAAACGAGGACCCCGTGCTCAATAGTCGTACTTAGGGACCACGAGACGTATTCGATAATACGTAGATGACTAAACAGCCCTTTATAATGACGCTAACCTACCACTTATCACGTCGGCAGGTTGATACCCTCCTTGAATCAAAACGATTACGAATTATATCAAATTACACCTCATATACCTACTTTGATTAACTAACCGCCAATTTAAAAAATCGTTTCCGCAACAGTCGCGGGAAATATCACGTGCAAATCGCAATCGCCATTCTTATAACGCCTAATCACGACGTAATTGTCGTATCAAGTTAAAATTGCTATTAAATTACTGTTTTGCTCGCATGTCACCACTTATTATACAATGTTTTTGTCCAATTATCGCTCGCTGTCTATTGTGAAACGTCAAATCGCGCCAACTCCATAATTTTCGAATCGCTAGGCTAATTTTGAGGTTAGTCACCTCGAGTTCCGTAGAAAAATGCAAGGCTCCCAATTTCTTGGAACGATCCGTGTGTTTGATTTAAAAATGGAAGGATCGTATCTTGATATTTTTAAATCAAAGTGTGAAATGATTTTGGTCTTAATGATGGGACGAAGCAGAGACAACTTTTATTTTTTCGTTCTTTTTTCAAATAAAATAGTGCTGTGTTTATTGTTTTTAAGTTTGGTAGAGGGATGACGAGTGAGATGTTTTATGTTATCAATTGTTTCTAGAATTATTTGTTTCTAATAATATTTTTATTTTTGTTACAGGTAAGTGGCGGTTATATATATTTTGTCTTCGAGCTTTATGGTTAAAATAGAACACACATCCAGGTAACGTTTTAAAATCATACTTTCCAAGAATTAGAAATCAAATGGTCATCTCGTAAAGGTATGCCCTAAGTTATTTTCTAACTGACGGAACTAAGATTCTGTGGCCCTCATCAGAGGTCTAGCCATCCATCATGCTGGACCTCTGACCCTAGATACATCTTGGTTAACCGTCAATCATGCGCCGTGTTAATATCCCTTTAAATACCGCACATGGAGTCGAAGATTTACCACAATATAAAACAACATTCTTTAAAATGCTATCGTAGCTTAGAATTTATAAGGATGGCTTCTCATATAAAAAAATATTTTAGCTGCCAAAGAGGTTGTTACCGTCGTTGCTTTGTATACTGCCATTATTTTTACTTCTTTCAATAAGATGAGAATGACCCTGACATAAAAACAAAAAAAAAATTGTATAAGTATATTAGATATAACTGACGATGTGTCAAATAAAATTGTGTATAACAAAGTAACAAATATTAGGGTTATGGCAAGCAACTTAAATATAGGTAATATTAAAACAGAATCAGCTTAGAAACTAATCTTACTGTTCGTGAAAGGGCAACACAAATATAAAATCGAATCCATCTTCTGTACCACATCAAAATTCAGTTCCCACGTAGCAATAGCCTGTGATACCGATAAATTTCCAGCAGCTTCGGCACTCTTCACAACCTCCTTAAATTCTAAGATCAAGGCATAACCGTGTCTAAGCCTTTTTATTTTCCCCATTGTGGTCTGATTAACCGTTGGGGGCATCGGGGCTGCTCAATACAAGTACATTTGCGCGATAACATCTCGATATATGAGAGGGCATTTGTCTCTGGGTGTGTACGCTCCAACTAAAGTAATTGGTACCACCGTTTTGAGAAATTTAAGCCCATGTTTTGTTTTCACCTCTATGGTTGGTCGTGGACACACTTAAGAGTTTTAAATTACGAATGGAATTATCGGCCATTTTGTTTTCGTTTTGTTTCGATTCAAATTGTGAAAGGAAGATTGTTTTACATGCTTATTGGCTTCATAAGTTCTTTTTTTGATATTTTGAGGTGATTCGAACGTTAAAATTGTTTCTTAGTAGATACCGATTTTTATTGTCAAAAGTATGAAGTTGACGGTTGTTATCCAGCGATTAATTTTGTTAATAATTTATCTTAATTATATGCATGAGAAGCATAATTCAAGTTTCGCATTATGGTGCCTTAAAGAGGTCCACAAAATGAATGCCTACCAGACCCCCGCTGGTTCGGCTCAGAGGGTTTTGTACAAAAATAAATAAATAATACACATTATATTAATTGTTTTTACCGAAGTTTAATGATGGGACGTTAAATTTGTTTAAGATGGCCAACGTAAATGTTTCTGACTATGCAAAATTTCGATATTAGACAAGATAGCTAAGAATGCATGCATAGGTAAATATGTGTATTTTCTGTAAAAAATAGATAGACGAAGTTAAGTTATGTTATTAATTTTATCTCGAATTCCGGTCTCGCTTGTATCTATGTCGAAATTACCTAAACTTCACTACATATCAAATTATTAACATCTTTTTACTGTCAAACCTATTAAATGCAACATTAAACATATTTACGAGAACGCGAAGCTTCAATGACGTTATAAATTGATAATCGTTAAGCCCCATACATTCGTAAAATGACATTTGATTCCTTTTGATTCGAAGTTACGCGGCCGGCTCTCTGGGGTCAAGTCTTTACCTTTTTTTCGAGTCCACGATGTTTTTTACCACGCCCGGTTCTTTAAAGCTTAAATTTCTGATGTGAATCTCTGAGACGATGCATACCAAACATATTTGATGTTATTTTATTTATTCACTTTGTACCGTCGACCAACGATATAAATTTGATTGTGGTACACATACATATATACGGGTGCTGGTTTAAGGAACTTTTTAAGTGAATTACTACAAGACAGCCAAGTGAGAATTACAACCGGCGCGCGTACTTACATACACCGGAATGGTGGAGGAATCCCTCGGATAACTCCGAGTTACGTGGCCGTACGTCTCCGCGACAAAAGAGATGTATATTTGACAAGAGGAGTGGTGTGTGGTTTGGTGTGTGGTGCGGTGCCGGTCAACACATCGCGCACGCGTCACGGGCCGCGTCCACGCGACCGGCCGCGCACAATGCTAGCCCGCCCCTGCCTGCGTTATTGTCCAACAATGCGTGAAATGCTCTGACAAACGATGACAGCCGCCCGGGCAGCCTGGTACCGCCGACCTCCTGCGATTTATGATATCCTATTACGAGATTTAATGACACTAAACGTCAGCCCACTCTGTTTACGTCGTCCGTCACCCAGACTCGTCCGGATACGCTTCCGATGTTTGAAATAAACTAAATGTAAAGAGAACAGAACGGAGCCGCGCCGTGAACGGAATACGCTTACAGCGAGAAACGAGGCGACTGAAAAATTACCATATCCCGTTGTGTAAACAGTTGCCGACAATCTTCCCGTTGTCAGCCGACAGTGAGCGTCCGAACTCGGAGCGCCAAATATTTGCTGGAGTCTCATAAATTCAGCGGCGCCCCGCGCGTCCTACCAGGATAACATACATAATGCGCAGCTCCACGGATCGGTAAACATATTGTAATGGAAAACGCCGTCATTGTTTACACTTTATGATGTCCTTGTGTTGTAAACTGATGCGGTGCAGATTCGCCCGCCCGCCGCGCAAACAAAGAATAATTCCCGCGGAATATGAGATAAGAGAGAGCGTAATGATATCGGGGCGAACACTTTATCCCGCCGTAGATCTCACCGACATCTCTGCGAACTGATATTAAATCGGCGTGTGTGTAACGGGCGCCGCAGCTGCTCGGCATATCGCAACACTAGTTTCACCCGTCTCTAAATTATCATCGTCTTATTAAAATGTAAGCCCACCCGCGCGACGATGTACGAGGTCCGCGCGCCGCGTAACTCGGCCTAATCCCGAGACCTGCTGCTAAAATATTCGAAATCCGTCAAAACCGTAAATCGCACCCGCCTTTTGTATGTGGGTTGGGGTTCGTATTTACGACGCGGCGGAGAGCTGCAGATAGCCCGAATTAAACTTGAATTTAAAACCATTTTATATTAGCTAAGCTAGCTTAGATCGCGCTGGTGCCGCGCGCGTGAGATAAGAGAATTGGCCTGTCAGACGCCGGATGATATATTTGACCAACATTTCCATACCGCCCCACCCTCGCTCCCTTTCCCCTATTTTCATTTTGTACGTGTCTGCTCCGCCGCGTATCTATAATGTATCCTTTCTGTTTAGGAGTTACATTGAATAAAAAAACTGCGAAGGTGAGAAGGGACGTTTATAATTTAATAGACTACATTCTGAGCTGTCAAACGGTGACGCGGGATGTTTAGTTTCGCCGGCGCGCGCTTTGATCGTTATATTTTTATTGCGAGCTACGAACAGGCCGGCTGTTATTCATACTGGTGTTTTGGTGCTCTCATTTGAATAATTAAAAATTTGGCAAGAGATCTGTGCATATGAAAATGTCTGCAGCGTCGGAGGCGTGAGCAATCAACCGTTTTTACTGCACTGCGCTTGAATACCGCCTGTAATAATTGTTATTCAGCTCATCGCATAATGAGGATATTACTTTACACTTCAATAATAACTGGCTTTCTTGAAGTTTTATTGCGGATTACTTGGACGACCGCGCGGTACATTATTCACCAGATTTTATTACCGATCCTCGTCCAAATCTGGAACTTCATTAAGTGACTTTTTCTTGGTTTCGAGTAAACTTTTGTCCGAGATAAAAGTTGGCCGATCTCAGCAATTGATCGAGTAACACAATTTCCAAGTTATCAGATAAATATAGAACACATGTCGGAATAAAATTCCTAAACTCGTTTTTCTCGCGGCTTATCTCTGTGATCATGGAGACTGATTTGAATAAATTGCGAATTAACATTAAGATTACATTTCCTTATCAAAACGGCCATAATCATCACGTTAAGCCGTCAAGAGACCGAGCAGCGAATGTAAACTTCATGGGAAATAAACCCTTCCTTGTATTCTATAAAGTAAGTCGGATCTACTGAAAGTTTTAACTATTTTATTGAATCGTTTGCCGTTTTTAGAAGCATTATATTTTAATTTATAAGCTTGTGGTATCCTAATCCAATATCTGACAACATAACCAGCTATATTACAATGACAATAGAATCACAATAACACTTTTAAATCCTTTTAAAATCCATCAATGCTCCTTAAATTTATTCTCGTTGAAGTTTTCCCGGGAAAATCCTTTTTCCATTGGCGGAACGCCTTATCCGGGCTGCGATAAATCAGCCCGGTCTATTGTCGCTGGTTCGATGGTGGGCTAATGTACACGCGGTATTATTACGCCATCTTGTTATGGTCCCCGGCAGATATTATATATTACCGTGCCAACCATCGGTGACGTGTTCATTCGAAAATGTTGCAGCTTATGAATGGAATATGGTGTTTTGAAAATGTCTGATGAAGTTTAGGCATTTGTTGTAACTTTACAATTTATGTAGAGTTAAGCAAATGTAAGTTATACGTACAACTAAATTCTTTATAAGAAATAAAGAAAGCTCAGCGTAGAACATATAGGAATACGTTCATAAATAAGGTTGTTAACGAATAAAACGGACTGCACATCACGTCACGTTAAACTGTTGCGACAAAACTTTAATCCTAAAGCAAGTGGTCGTAAATTGAAGTGGAGCGAAAAAACTACGAAATATATCACTAGCAACAGAGTGCAAATTTAAAATTACACATTCCACCGTCAAATAGTATATTATCTGGTGGCATTAAAGCTAGGTTCATATAACTACGGCTGGCTCTCACGACGCCAAAGCTTTTAACAAAGCGCCTGGCGCTCCGCCAGTAAAATTGACATGTCGCAACCCGCCGCTAGATGCCGCCCTCCAAAACCAAGAAAAAAACACCAAATATTACGTCGAACCGGCTAACCTAAGTCTAATAAATCTACTACATGTATATTACTACATTGGCACATGGGACAAACGATTACCGCCTTAGAGAGTCGCCAATAAGTTTCAGAAACGCAATGCGTCAAATACATCTGTCACCCTCTAACGCAAAGGAATCAGTCAAGTGGGAGCGAGTGAAATATCGTATTGGCATCGCGGGGATGTCCACGGCAGTTTTCGGTTTTAGCAAACAAAGGAATTAGAGCGGTATCCGCAACTCCACGCGAATTTATGGACGGTCGCAGTGACCAAATTTCCTTTTTTTTTCCCCCAACTCGTGTATTTTGCCGGAAAGACGGGAAAACGTTCTAATGTTATTCCGTAGTTATGGCTACGAGGAAGGTTTCAGTCACATTATGTAATAAAGTCTTGGAGATATGCACGTTTGTGCCGTGCTTGACGTAATATGCGGATGTTTACCGGAGACCCTCGCCAAAATATCCAATGAATGCTAATTCATTAAATTACGTTAGGAATTGTGGTTTGTGACGTCAGCATTACCATGGTATTTTATTATAACGGGAGATTAATGTCAATAAGCTTGACAAACAAACATTCCGACTAATTGTAAATGTTTATCGTGTATACAGCTGCAGCACGCAACACTTTTTGTGTTACCGTGGCAACACAAAACTTAAGTACTTATAAAATATTTAAGAAATATCTAGCTATATTGTGGTATAAATATCTTTCATATGTAATTGGCACTCCAACTGATGCTAGTTTAAATTTATTTGTATTTTTCTATCATACATCGTAGGCTACATTATTTTTTAAAGGGCATCACTAATATATTCCCAACAAAATGGCACGTAAGTGACGTCACGTCTCAAATACATGTCCATTATAATCAAGAATTGAAAAGACAGTCGCACCTGATGGTAAGCGAATAGAACAATTTATTTTAATGTTTTTTTCCAAGATCTGATCGGCCCGAGTCTATTAAAACTTCTTACGAAGTTGACGCACCTTTAAATTCAAACGGTAAGCCATCTGATAAAGTAAAAAAAAACGAAAAAGTTAGAGGCAGAGTGACTTTATCTATGCCCCGTTAATACTCCAATTAAATTACAAAAAAATAAAAGTGACGTTTCGTTTCTCTTTGACGTTATCTGTATTCTCCATTTTTGTTTTTGTCAAGTTTATTGAATTACTTCTTTCTTGTTTTTAAACGTTGAAGAATTGTGTTGTAACGGCATTTTACTTATTATCAGCAGTTTGCGCCATCAATTCTGCTTGTATCCGTACTGACTGGCCATTGATCTTGATGCCCACGCCATATTCGACACTTGTGGGAACCTATTATACTTTGTTTTCAAAATTCTAGGTTGATATAAAGACATGCTACATCTAGATATGATGAATATGATTGTTTGTTTGAACGCGCTAATCTCAGAAACTGCTTGTTTGAATTTGATGTGAAAAAAATATTTTTGTTTTGAATAGTTTATGTCCATTTATCGAGAAAGGTTAGAGACAATATAATATCACGCTACGACCAATAGGAGCGGAGCATCAATAAAAATGTTGCAAAGACAGAAAAATGATTCCTTCGAAAAAGTTAATACTTAATATTTTTGAAAAATATCACATTGCCACTCATAGCTTTTTACTAAACTTTCTTATCTTTTATTTGAATGTCTCCATTTTCGAACATTATAACTATTCTCCTACATCTAAACAATTAAAACAACATTCGAGCCATCAGCTAGCGGTCATATGACGGGTAATTATCATTTTTCCTAATCGTGCATACGTCATCAATCTTGGCCGCGATTTGACTTGACAGTTGACATGTCGCGATACAAATCCGTTCGGATATGTTTGTAAACATGTAATCGTGTTTTGACGGCCCGTCAGAACTGTGAGGCATTGTCTCATGAATGTGAGCCTAGAATGATACAATTGAAATGTGATGTTTGACGCAGTTAAAGTTTGTTAGTTGTATTTTCGATGTTACATTATTAAGCATAAATAATAATTAATCTTTTTTTTTTTAAACGTCGCCCCACATTAGGAATGTCTCCTGTGTCGTGGGTGCGTTTCACAAACATGAAATATCACATACACATACACCCAGACTCAGGACAAACATCTATGCGGATCGCACAAATATATGCCCCGTGCGGGAATCGAACCCGCAACCGTCTAATCGCTTAGCCACTGCGCCAATCAGGTCGTCAATAATTTGCTATATTTTTTTATTTTATTTATAACCACAATATAAATACAAACTATTTCTATATATTGTATAGTTTAGATCAATAAACCTTAAAACTACAACAAGTTCAAAGTAACACGATAAAAAATCTTCTTGATTCAAATCTGACAGCGTTTCCCACCATAAAATATCCAAACACTTTTCAGAACCATAGACAAAGGCGTTCTTCCACTCCGATTGGCTATGGTCGTCCAATTGAAATAGATATTATTATCTTTGCGCCACGCCGTTACGGGGCCACAATTACTGTAATAAGCTGTAATGACAGTTATTACATACACTAAAAACAGTATTACAGTGTAAAGCGTAGCCATGTCATTTGTAATTTCATTTTGAATGCGTGTCGTTGCGTGACTGGAAAGTTGTTTGTATGTAATTTAATGACATCATGGAGTGTCGTCCAATCAGCGAAAAAAGCCCTCCGCAATTATCCATGTACCTTAGCTTTAATGTAACGGACATACAGACGTGTATGTGATTTTTTTAGTGTAATTTTTTTAGGATGAATGAGAGGAGTTCTCGCTCGTCGACCTTAAAAATCTAGCAAGTTATAAAATCTTATGCTTTTCAAAATGATTCCTTTATAAACAATGAAGCACATTTTCAATTATTGCTTTTCAATTTATTACATATTATTTGCTTGATGTGAATTAATAAAAGTACCATCAAAACATCTTTGACGTATGTCGGACCTAATTAAAAATGATTTTCATTTATTCTTAAATCAGTAAACAATTCAAGAACTACAAAATTAACCCTTATTTCTACTTCAGTACAGCAGAAACACCATGTACCATTTCCATACGCCACAGATGAGTCCCATCTAACAGAAAAATCCCATTTGTTTTCACAGTTAAAATTTTAAACGGGCTTAAGTCTGTATGCAATTAAGAGCCCATCGAATACGGAAATAAACAGGGGTCGGTAATACCTCGCTCCCTGCTGTCCCTTATCAAGTAATGACGTGAATTTAAGAATCGCAGCCACACCTGAGCTCTGCTATGGAAATTAATCGTTCTACTGTTCGTGTCGTGATGTGATAGGATTAGATTGCTAGCTTTAAATTTTGTATGGTACTGTATGATTTAGTATGGAGTTTTAATACACAAGATTCTCTTAATGTTTTATGACTTCAAAGATCACAATCACAAAATTATCACAATCTTAACTAAGGCATTTCTCTTAAGCCCAAAATTCAGCAGAAGAACACTGAAAATGAAAACCGTTAGACTCTCCATTCCGCTTTAACTTTTCACCCACAAAAACCTATCGGCCAATTTTCTTAGATCAAAATCAAAACACGTATATCGAACGGGAAATTCCATTAAAACAAAAGAACGTATTACACAACAAGACAGAACAAAGATTCGTTGGTATTTAGAGACGAAAACAATAGCGGGCCAGCGAAAAACGGGCGAACAAAGGAGCGTGGAGCGATCCCAACCCGAAATTTACGTTTAAAAACAACGTAAAATACCTAAAGCGGGATCCGTATCTATCCTATTTAGATATTAATCTAAACGAAAAAGCAAAAGCAATTCAAAATAGGCAACAAGCTAACAGAAGGGACGGGGCGGGCACAGTAATTGGCCATTTATCAAACTGCGAAGGGGTTAGGGAATGCTCCTGCCCGACTCTGCCGCCCTGGTACGCCGGCCGGGAGCGGCGCGATACAAACTGCTTAAATGACAAACAAACATACAGATTTTGCGAATTAAAATAAGATTTTTGTTTGGTTTACAAATTAAATGTTCTAAAAAAGCAAAGAAGACATTTTAATATTATTTTATACAAAGGTACTTTGGTTGAGTAGGTAATCCTTGGTAAAGGACATGAAAAGATCAAAAAGCAACATGAATTATAGGAATATAAATTATTAATAGGTGTTATTAAGAGATTTTTAGACAGTACCGCCAGTCAGACCTCCCTTAACCTGACTTGGTCTATCTGCGAATACAAAACTGATGATGATGCTGAAAGCAGTTCCGATACAATAAACCATAGACAATTTTCACCAATAATCAAATGTCAAAATACAGGACTATATTGATAGATATTTGACAGAAGTAGTGTCTTTGTGTACTGCTACTAAAACAACTCTATCGCCGAAAACCAAGAGATGGATTAAAAAGTTAGTTTTTCTGCGAAATTGCTTTCAATCTCCTACAGTGCTGACTCCACTTTCTCACCTGAATCCCATAAACCACATACACAACAAACATAACTTTAAAAACTCCTCGCTGACCGTGCGTCCGCAGAACGGTTTCGCCAGATCCCTTACCATAATTCGAAATTAATCGAAAACAACCAATACTAACGTAATTTTCGCAAAGTAATCCGGACCTAAACACACAGGTGGGGTCTGGGGTCTACTTGCTTGATTAAGGCTCGTTTTAAATTCAACATTTTCGGGTTCATAATGAAAGTTTGTTATCAGTAAGGCGCGTCTGTGAGTAATGGCGTTGGTATACGATCCCGAGGGTCCCGGCTCTTCTGATAGCTTCTGAGCTTAATTATGTTATGTTTTTATAATTATGTTGGATTTGTGGGTTCGTAGTGCTCTGCAGTTGTTGTAAGATACAATTTTTAAAATAACAAGTTAATTTTTCTTCATATTTTTCTTATAAAGCTTTACTTAACTACTATGAAACATTCACCTCTCAATTATTCTTCTATTCTTGGTGAATATGATAAATCTTCCATTATTAACACGAAATTATACCAATCAAAACCATCAATAAATTCTAACACCACTTTCAAATAAAAAAGCTAATACAGTTCATCACATAAACTAAATAAACAGAATCCATTGGCAGCAGGTGCAATAAATAATGAGAATTTCAAAAGGTTCATCTCTTCAGCCTCCGACAAACGAGCAGCCCTAGCCAAGCCACCCGTGTGTAATGAGCATTGTCTGTGGTGTCTCATTAGAAAACATTACTCGAAAGCTCTATGGCCACTTTTGACGGTTGCGTTTCGAAAATTGAATTCGTTTATCTTTTTATTTTGAAGATGTCAGCTATGATTTTTTTCGCCTATTTTTGTGTTGAGAGAATTAGTTACGCCTGTCATTTGGCGAAAATATTAAGTTCTAAAGTAAGAACTACTTAGTATACTAAATCTATTGTTCTAAAGTAATTTAAAACTATCCAACATTTCGTGATTTGTAAGTAAATTGTAAAATTTGAATTTACTAATTATGTTCAAATAGTTTCCTCGTAAGCAAATCTCTCAATAACTCAAAGGTTTGCTGTTAGAAAGCTCGCCTCTGTACATCTAATTTCACGTGTATTTTATATCTAAATGTATGTTTTGTATGTACAATAAAGAATAAATGAACAAATTGTAACTTGTTCGAAAATGTTGTAACAAGCTGTTACACCAGTGTATTCAGAGACTGATATTAAAATTATAGTTATAAAAACCTCTTAATTAGACGTTAAAACGAAAACGCTCTAATTAAAATAGACATTTATTACAGTGTCGGTCGAGCAGAGTGTACGACAAGTAATAAACGAAAAATTACTGCATCTAAAATGATAATTAACATCGTTTGAACGCATCAAAACGCACACTTGAAGCGTTTCATGTTTTAATAATGTACGCGCCGAAGAACCGGTATAACGAGACAAGTAATAAAAACACAAGAAACCATTACGTCTTAGTTAATGGACACCCTGCGTTTTCTAAGAAAACGATAAGCGAGATAAAAGTTACCAAAATGGCGACGCAACCAAATGTCACCCGCACATCGCTATGCAAATGTCATAACTATACACGAAAACGTTATCTCAAGCAGAATCGCGGCTAGATCGTTTACACGCGTTTCTTTCAAAACAATTATGTTAATACGTAACGAGCGTCCACCGCGCAATAATTCACAATTAAAACCCCGTGCCAGTGAAACGGAGTGTAATGGGCGCGTTCGGATTGTCAGAGAACGGGACGTCATAATCTGGGCGCGTTCATATTCGTGCACAAATCCCCGGCGCCGGCGCTTGGACGCGTTCAACTTCGCTTATAAATTCAGACGCGTCTGTTTGGAACGCAGTCATACGTAGGTATTAGACGGGACTCAAATTAATACAACGGGCCACCAGCACACCTGCGGCCCGCTTGTGTTCTTTCCTACAAAATTAACTCGACGCGCGCAACAATGGAGCCCGGGGCCTCGCTCCACCAAGTTTTGCACTGTTATTTTTTTCCCCACCGACTGCGGTGGCTATATTTCAAACTGTCATACTTAATCTTTTTATCAAAGTTAGTTAAATGCCATAAGAAGTGCACCCGTCTGCCGTGAGCTCCTCATCTGCTCTCTAATTGCGTTTGGAGTTTGTTTGAAAACTTTTATTATGAAATTAAACTAGTTTTGATGTGCTTTTAGTTGTGTATGGTCGGGGTATTATAAGGATGATTAAATACTTTGAGATTTAGATTCATATTTCGTTAATAAGACTTTTAAATGGACTTTGAACAAAAAAGTTAATGGATTTTGAAGTTAAGGTACTCGTTAATGAGGTGACAGTTATAATTGCATTTACGTCTCTTATTATTCTAATTCGCAAATAGTTTCCAAAGCTGTTCTGGCATGTCGACGTCACAGCGAAACTTCTCGTGGCGTTATATTAACAAATGTAACTCACATAGGCTGCATAGCTTCGAAACAACTAAACGTTAGACAAATACCAAGAAAATCTTTACTAATTAAAACCCAACAGTTGTTTATTCAACGTTTCGCAGTTCGCAGTACCAGGCGAGCAGGGCCTAGGAGGCGAATAATTTATATTTAATTTAAACAAGACGACATTGGTATTCGGTATACGAGTGCGTAATTAAAATTCCCGCGGCGGTGGCGCGCCCCGCTCCCCCGCCCCCACCCCTCGCGACAGTTTTCGCGCCAATTTCAACGCGCCCGGAAATTAATTGTGACAGGAAGACGCGGCGGTCACATCCGGCCGCGTTCCGTTATACGCATTGAATTATCGGCCAGTGTGTCCCGCACAATAAAAATATTCTGGGCTGTCATAATAGCCCACTGGCCTAACTAGGGAATGCAAATCAATTTGAATTCGCTCTATCTCTGATAATATGAACAAAATAGGTTGAGTATGTACTAAATATTATGTTATTATTATTATATTACATATCTTTTGTATAGATTTATATAATTAACACTTATAAATCACACAATCATTCCTCGTGAGCCACAAGAAAAACTGTGGGCGTGGCTAAAAACTAGATATTCGAAAACGTCGAATTCCGAGTTAACATGATTTATCGATAACGATTATTTTAAATACCATGACATGTCACAGAACCGGTCGCACATCGATGTAATCGTGACCTGACTGATTATTTCCATAGTTATAAAACCTTATAAACTCGGCGACAATTAATAAGTGTCAGGTTTAACATTTAATTAAATATAAATCGATAAAATCATCATAATCCATAGTAATGGCGGTGCATTTACATAAGACGCGCGAATGTTTTGAAATTTTTCAAAAATGGAATGTGTGCGAGTTTATTCTTGATGTGTTATTGCGTCATTGACAAATGTTTTGATGAGTTTTATTCAAATAAGTTTGTATTCGTGTCCATAGAGGTTTATCCCATAGCAGATACTTAATAAAAACTTGTACCGCAGTCTAACGGGACAGCACTGTTAACAATGATAAATGGGATTTCCTACATACAGTTAGCAAGCAAGCTAGTGGAAAAATAAACTGTAATGCATTACTCAAAACATTTTTAGAGTAATAACTTTTATAGTACCATAAAAGGATAATATTATGTCCAACGTAATATACATACATAATGAAAACATCTACCATGTATGGCTACCCTGCTCTGCTGCTATAACCCTTAATTATCCATAAACAATCTAATATACTTTTAACAGGCAAAGGTCCTACATTGTCAATGCCGATTATTCGAGAAAAAATGGTATCGATTTTTATTATCGGCTACGAATTTCACGCGAGTAACAATTGTTCGGTATCCACAGGCATCTGCGCGAGAGTCGTTCGTTACCAACCTTAAGGGCCTCTAATGGCCTCCACTGAACTCGAGACCCTTAAAATTTTAAACGTTCTTTTATTTATAGAGGCTGGCTTGATATCGAGTCTCGGATCTATTCGTTATGATTCGATTTTTCAATTTTATTATTTCTTTTTGTGTTCGGAAAATATTAACACCTTGTATTAGGGCAGTTGGAATAGCTATAAAAGTATTCAATTGTACTCATAATACCTACATGATTTATATAACAGTTATGGGAATACAAATAACCTGAAGAGACACCATTAAACGAAAAATACTTAGTTCCTATCCAGCTAACAAACTGAACCCCATCATAAATCGGTAAGTCGTTTAAAACGGTTAATTGCAGCTTGATTTATGTGTGTCGCCGTGTCTTATCGTCGGATCTGTGCGACGACACAGTCGTTAGAACGCCGCTGGTATTTCATCAATTTGTATTGCTTGTAATTGCATTATGTGTGCGTTGGTACTTGGATGGACTGCGCTAAATTAGTACAGGTACTTTGACGTTTGGCAAATTACTCGGCTACAAATTTGTCTATGCTCGCAACGGTGGCGCTAGTGTAGCTGTCATCGCATTCAAATCTGTCATTTTAACTGTTTGATTTGATTTGACATTTGACGTTCTGTTGTATTTTAGTTCCAATTTTCACCACTGTTTCAAATAAGTTTGTCGTTCTAAATGTTGCCAAGCTTGACGTTTAGAATTTGGCACTAGGTAGGCACTACGTATTTAGGAATTGGCAGTCATTTCAAATGCTTAGCGGGAGCCGTTAAAGTGATGATTACGAATTACTTGCTGTGGTGCCAGAGCTGGTTTTTAGAAACTGTATGGTATAAAAGGCTTTTATAGACACAAATTGTGATAAGTTGAAGTAACATAATGTTATCATAATAAAAGCTAACGTTAAATAAAACTTGTATTATCAGAGTGACGTATTGGTTTCTTAGCGGGCCAACGCACCGGTAGAATGCATTTCATCACATAAATTGCTTACAACAGTACTGTGTCCACACAGGTGGCACTATCTTCTACCGTAGGGTAACCACACGTACCACTACGTCCAATACTGGTACCGTAAAAATGTATAAACTGTGGAAGAATTATAGTACAGTTCAGTTGGTGTTAATATGACGCACACTACTCACGCTGGAAGAATCAATCATCAACAAGAGGTGAAGTGAAATAAGAAACAAAGATGGAAACTTAACTGGCTCAAAAAAAGTTGTTTCAAGCTTTCCTTATTTCTAGAATATGGAACTAAGTCTGTCACCTGATCAGCTTAGATATAGCGGTTACTCCCCAAGCTGCGCCAGCTGCAAGGGAATCCCCGACGGATCAAAACGGACAATCAAGAATGCTCCATTCATGCACCCTCAATAGAATGTGTGCTCAAGGAAACAATATATCAACGGCCATTCATATCTCCACCAAGTTGGCCCATTACGCCCGCCTACTAATAAATAAAACCGTAAAATAAATGTCCCGAGACTTATGGTAGCAGCACTGCGTCCATTAATATAATGTATCAAACAAAACGTCCAGTTTTAAAACATCGGAAACGATACGCTCTGAGAGGCTTCTCGATCAAATTGTTTATCTAGAACATTCCCACTTGGACGTTATAAATTACGTTCTATATGCTCAGGGTTGCCAATTGACAGTGACAGTACCAGAGACAAGTGTATTTATGTCAGCTCATTTGTATTTTTAATTAGCGACCTTAGATTTGGCGTTTGATAAATTGAGCTGAAATCTTAAATGGGTATTAAATGTAAAATCACTAAAATGTAGACATTTAAACGATAGTGTTACAGATTTGATACATTAATAAAAACGACACAATATTTCATTATGACATGTTTGATTCCACAAAGTTCTAGACATTATTTTGTGTGTCAAAATTACAAATTCGGCGACGTAAATGAGCAGTCCAGAATTCAAATTCCGCCTGCTATTTGCGTTGAATCGTTAACTTGATTAAAGACTGATGCACGCTAGAAACTATAGGGACAATCAAAGGCCTTATCTGTTCGTAAAAAAGGCAAAAAGCCCTCGGTCAGGCCATTGTTAGCGGACGATTGCGACAATGCGATTAAGTAACGCGCACAGCTAATTCGACTGAGGCCAGCACGCGAACACACCATCACAGTATGCAGTAAACCGAATGTAAATTCTCAATAGAGATGTTTTGAATTAGTTTCTATGTTCTTTGGTAAGCATTCGTTAGATCCTCGTTTAATTTGTTAGGCATTCGCAGAAATATTCTCTGTAGATACGAAGTTGAATGCAATTTGTTGCGTTTGTTGTTCTCTATTACAAATTCTTTAAAGAGGTTTCTGTTTTAGGGTTTTTATTACGTACACCCCTTAAGTTACACCCCCATCTAGTTTCAAGAAATAATTTGCGTAAGTTTTAATATTTTTTCTTGAAAAACTCACCTATAACATTAGGGAACCGTAGAAATGAAGACATTTATACGTGACGTCAGCGTCGCGTCAGGTGGCCGCTTAGAATTCTGATCCGTCCATCATTAAATTGACAAATGGGCGCGCGAGGTGATGGCGAATGGCGGCGCGCGCCCCAGCGTGTTCCTTTAATTTATTTGAATTTAGAATTTTTGTTTTTGCGATTATTCGCATAACTTCCAATTAGGTTTTTAAATTGAAGCGTGGAACGAACTTACCTGTTATGTTTTTACCAGACTTCTTTTTTCATGGCCAGGCTTTTTGAAAAAGAATAAGAACCTACCTACAACAGAGAAACTCAGAATTTTTAATTTCGATTCGATTTCAATACTTATAATCTACATTATTTTAACTGTCAGTCATAAGTATAGGAACATGACGCGTATGTAAACAGATTATAAAGCTTTTGGTAATATTTATTGTTATTTCCGCGTAGTAAAAATGTTTATTTAAACCGTTTTCTGATTTTCATGTAGGTCGGTCGAAAATATCGAATGTTTATTTGTAATATATTTCTCATTTGTTGTTGCAAATGTCGTATTATCGTTTTCTTTATGTGGATTATTGAATCGTTATTTGAGTCACCGATACTTCCATTACTCAATGATGTAATGGGTCTAAAGAAGGCTGCTTTGTTACAGCTGTTTCAACTTCTTATTTAAGTAGCTCCAACTTGACTCTATGATGATAGTATCTCAAATTGGAATTGAAAACCTGAAAGCGTATCCCCATGACATTTACTTAGGCAGAGGGTACTTGGAAAGTTGGAAGATAAATGGGAATGATCCGTAATTAGAACCAAGTACCAGGCGAGCATACAAGACGCGAGTATTTGGTGCGACCCGCATCGGCCACACGCAATCCATCACTGCACCAAATTAGTTCGCGCGCCGGCCGCAGTAGCCGCACCGGCGCTACTGCCGCACTCATTAGCGGTCGCCTCTGAACCATGCACTCCTGGTGTTTAATTGTTATCATCACTAAAATAATATCGTTATTTTGGTGTCATCATCACGTGGCTGTAAGCCCTAAAAAACATATCATAAGTGATTAAAAATGTTTGTTCACACTTCAAAATCTGTAACCTACTTGTGTTCGAGACGTCATTACCATCTTGTATTTATCCTGCCCTGCTATTCTATGACAATAACAATTATTTCCCATGATCTAACAATTAAGTGAGATCCAGCTTCGTATCCAAGGCAATCTAATTCAAAGAAATACCGTCTCCAAACTGATATTTACGTTCAGAAAGTTAATCTCAATTTGCTATAGGCCAGCCCTACCTGTACCAACAAAATTCAAATTCGGAACCAGATGTTGACCATAAATAACTTTGTTCGCACCTCAACCCTTCGAGTTCGTAATACAAAATAAATTCGGCGCACACGTCACCAATCAGCGCAATATGGCGCCCGGGTCGACCTATTATCGCAATTGCATGTTATCCTCGACCCTGTCTTAGGTACGGGCACAAAGTGCGAGGGTGGGCTGTAGCATTGCTATCGATATTTCAAAGCAATTGACAGATGGGAGAAGTGTGATGGAAAAATGATGTATTTCCGATTTCGGCTAATTTGGTATTTGAAGCAATAAACAGCATTTATTATGCCAACCATATTTGGAAAGTTAAAAAATCTCCAATTTAATTATCCTAAACACAGGCTGATGTATTGACATAATATTCCAAATATAAGATGCGTCGATAACCATGATACAAATACCCCAAAACAGCAATAATTTTTGCATCTTCATCTTCAAGAAGTAAAAGACTATCGTAATATAATATTGTAATCGTAAACGGAAATCTGTGGTCTCTGCCTACCCCTCGTGGAAATAGGCGTGACTTTATGTATCTATGTATGTAATCGTAAATAGTATATAGTATATTGCTCAGCTCGCTGATCTCCTGGCCACACGCTAGCAAGCGTTTTGACACCATCTGCGACACTTTGAGATATTTACTGCCGATTTATGCCGCCTTGGTGTCTAATTAGTCGACTGTTAATTGTACCTACCGAGTATTAAATTTGGAAAGCATATTACAGATTTAAACATGCTATTTAAATGGCCCATTGATTTGATGTCCCTATATTTAGAAATATCATGTAAATTGTAATGTAAAACATATGTATGTATTTCCATAATAATTAATGTGTCTTCTTTTAGCGAAGATTAGTAATTTTACAAAGAATGTTGATAAGTGTGCATTTAAATTTATTTCTCTTCGAAAATTAACGTCTGCTCAAACAAAATAAATCGATGGCGCGACACTGCCGAGTTCCCCTCGCAATCGCAGAATAAAAACAAATCCGTGTACCCCGACAATTAACGCAGTACCATGTGTTACTCATTCCGCGTGATGAGGACCCAGAAACTCGGGGGTCGGGAGGTCGAACTGGCGATATATTGCGCCCGGTAATTACACCCAGCGGCTACCAGGCTGCCATAGGATTAAGGAGCTATACGCCTTAAAATGAAGCATTTTCCGCTAACGTAATTTATTAGAGGCGATTTTTGCTTCTCCACTTTATGTTGCCTTGGTAAATTAATACAAGCGAGATTTATTGTTCTCACTTTTGTTAGTGAGTTTATTTTAGCTTTTGAAGTGGACAGCGTGGAAAGTTATACACACAGATTATTAACTTGATTCAAGCCAATTTAAATTAGTAGTTAACGTATAGATATTTCTCTCAATTACATTCTGAAGCACGCAAAATGTTCTAACACAGTTCAATGTCAAATCAAAAGCGATTTCCCTTGCCTTCATGGAGAAAACAAACGCGTATTTCCCATCAGAAATTATACGGAGCAGACACATATTTTGTGAGCCATGACAATAAAGCTAATTCACACCTAAATAGCCACGAATTTCTCCAGCGAAGAGTCCATTACGAAAACAACATAGCCAATATCTTTAACAATCTCTATACGGTGCCTTCTGATCCCCTGGTTATAATATTTACTGGTCACACCTATAATTGCCTGATTTAAGGCAGTTTGTATGCACTGGCGACGGCGGTGGATTTCATGAAAAATATTTATTGTCCGCCCGGACTTCGTGGATTAGACGTATTTGTACGTGACGGAGTTCGCTGGACCTTTTGTTTTCCTCGGCCGATATTTTCCGGGTTGTTTTCATAATGGTGATTTGTAAATGCCGCAGTCTAAAAAATACATTTCATTTTATCAAATATGGTTCCATAGCCAGTATTAATTAAGTAAAATTCACGACGAATGTTAAAATATTTTTTGAATTAATTTACACTTTAGATTGACATGAAAAAAACAAACGTAAGAAGAATTTTACCTATGTAGGTATGAGTATTTGAGCAATCAATCACTAGGGTACCATAGCCGCGCCGGATATCTCAGACATCAAAACGCGATCCGTCCGTCGGACGATATCCGCACTGGATTTGTCGGATTCCGTCAGCATTTGTATCTGAATCCACGTATTATTCACCCTTTTCAGTTTCTGTATCGTCTCCAAATGTTTAGTTAAGCTTACATGACACCTTTTTGTAGTGTAAATATCAAAACAACGTTACTGTGGATAAAAGGACTTTAAAAAAATACTAAACGAAAATACTTCTTACATTATTTTCGTTTCTGCATAAAAAAATTGCGTACGTAAATAAATAATGGTACCAGGCGCTCATACGTGCCGCGTAAGTTTGTATTTTGAACCAATTACTTGGGCAATATGTTATACGTCTGTTGAATAAGTAATTTCATCGCGAGTGGGACCCGATGCGCGTAGTGCATTTCCAAATTAACTGTCACGATGGATTCTGTACGAATGCTCGGATATTCTTCCGATTGCTTTGTGATTCGATTAGTTTTTGCGATAATTGTTGTGTAATTACCGTTTCGACACGCACCCGTATCGGTTTAATACGCGACGGCGCTAGTAAGCCGATTGAAAAATTATTTAGTTGCAATTGGCAATGCAATCGCCATTTGATCAAATTAAAATTGTGTCATCCCACAGAATTGCACGCATAGGCTTGGCGACAAAATAAATGAGGTAACATTTGTTAATTCCGAGTGTTAATAACATTAAAATTATCATAAATTAACCCTTAAACGTAACAGTACATGCGAAATTGACGTGAACCATACAGTAAGGGTAGGGCCCGAACTATCCCTTGCAAGGGTTCCAGTAATTACTCGAGCGAAACATGGCCGTGCGTCCGATGCGTCTAATGTGTTGTTAATATCAAGATTAGTTCATTAACTCTTCATCCGCCGTCCCGGGGTCCATAACACCCCGCCGGTCCGTCGGGAGAGGGTCCCGGCGCAAAAACGGCAAATTTTACGACTCTTAAGAGGGTATCTGTTAAATCGCGCTTTGTATTAATTTTGACGGCGACTGTTACTGTAATTTTGATGTTTTGGATGCAATTAGTGAGAAGTTGTAAGGTTGCATGATAAAACAGGGTTTTTGACGTACACAATGATAATTTTATGAAAGGGTTTTATGGATGTCAAATTCCTCCCTGTCTATAAAGAAATTCTTTGAGTCTTCTATTACTTTTAATTTAAGATACAGCGAAGAATCAAACAAACGCCTTTTTACAGTTGTTTTTCATATCTCTGAAGCAATAAATCACTAAATTCATATAACAAAACATAGCTCAACAATAGGACAAACACATTTGACATTACCAAATTTGCATTTCTATATGTTTATTTTATTTGGGACAACGGTCGAGCCGATACCAGGGGCGAATAAATCATAGGCGATCAGGATTCGTTCGGAAGGGTTGGCGATACATTGTTTGATGCACATTATTGCACATATGCATTTGATATATCTGTTTCGTATGCAAATGGGACTAATTGTAATTAGATTTCATACATTACCGCGTCATCTGATACAGAGGGTGCACTCTGTTTTTATTTTATTATGTGTTGCTTTTATGGTATGGTTGGGAATCGGCTTGAGAGTTTAACTCAGTCATACAGGTTGTGTTTATTGTAATTAAAAAACAAAGGTTTAAGTTTGTCATGCAGGAACCACGTTACATCATTTATGTGACATACTAATCTTACCATAAATTTAATTGAGGTTTCTGCACTTTTTGCGACGATACATATGAGAAAAAACATACCATACATATTATAATTAGATGAAACACATTCGCCAAAAGAGAATCACATTACGTAACGATAATAGGGGCGGGCCACTTGATCTCATGATGTCCTGGTACCAACTTATTATTGCGATTGCTAGATTTCCCCGGCTTTTCCCTAAATAGGGAAAGTTAAAAAGGTGATTTGATCCGGGAAGCACGTCTCGGTCCAGGGAGGGAGAAAATAGGGGATGAAAGTCTACCGAAGTACCTACCGAGTATAAAATTTAATTTCGACTTCCAAGTTTTTGGATTTTAATTACCTGAAAGCGAATTAAATAATGAGTGTGCGGGGTTGAGTGGAATTCCTTTAGTTAACGGTTAAAGGCTGAGAATTCGCGTTTTCCGACAAGCCGACGTCGAGGGGATGTAATTTATAATTTATCCTTACTTGATTCGGAATTGCAATATCACGTAAGATTACATTTTACAGGGTTGCTTATAAAGTCACTTGACAGAGACATGTAGCTACGAATTGGGAAGAAAAAAAGTTGACTTGAGTTTGTAATACGTTTGTCTGGACTTTAAAAGAGACATTGACCCCTGAGTTTGTTTCGGCATTTCTTCTCAGAGGTAGTCTGTTAGGAAATGTCAACAACATCATTCTAACTAGTTTAAAAAAAATGACGTGTAAAAGTGTTTTTTTTAAACCTATTTGCAGAAATAAAATCATTTAATAGAAACAACGACGCTGCAAATTTTTGCATACGATCAATAGAACAAATAGGCGAAAAATAAAGTTTATTCCTATATTTACTTACACAAACATAGACTGAGCATATTAAAATTCAGTGACTTATTATCATTGATCAGTCGATCTGCGAGGTTAAGCCATGCTCGCCGCGGTCAGTCTTGTGATGGGTGACCGCTTTCACATGTCGAGACCCCACCGTGCTTCGGAAGGCACGTTAAGCCGTTGGTCCTGCGCCTGATCTCTCTCCGGTCGTGTCGGTCTACCGTCCCATCGGATTATGAGAGTGAGGGAATAGAGAGTGCACCTGTGTCTGCGCGCATACTTGTGCACTATAATATCTCCTGCGCAGATGGCTAGTCTCAGCTGAGACAAGCCGCCGTGACCGAAATTCGGTCAGGAGGACATTATTATTATTATCATTGAAACAATATTTAAAATTAAAACACCTTGACTTGAATATAACATGAAAAAACTGTAATAACGTTTCCTAGCGTAACAGAAATAAAACATATTTACTATAAACATATTTATTTACCTTTACTGTGTCACGGGTGGCGTAACAAAAATCGGTAGTGCGGGATCTTAAGCCTCGGGGGTGCGTTCGGCCCCACCCCGAATTAAGCGTTAATTAGGGAAAACGGTATTTATTACCCCCAGGTAATAGCTCACTCTACCACCTGCTGTTTGTGTAAGTAAACACAGGAAAAAACTTTATTTTTCGCCTATTCGTTCTATTAATCGTCTGCAAAAATTACATTTAAGCTTTGAGGAAAAGAATTCTGCGATTTTTGACTTCTGGTGTGATGTTTAACGTCTTTTGAGATGTATATTACAAATTACAGTAAAGGTTATTTCCTGTTTCCTTGGTGATAATGCATTTAGATTAATTTGTCTTCGTCGTTATCCTCAATTATCTAAAAGACTCCATTGACTACATCGTTTATCTCGTATGGTTGAGTTACATAATTATAAGTGGTGGAAATAAGCCCGCGGTGTGAACTAATAATAATAATATACAAAATTCATAACAACCATAGGGCCAGTTTCAAAACATTTAAATTACGGACACGAACTGTTTCCACAAACTTTTATCGGACCCCCTCTAGTCCGGGGTAAATCCCAAAATCGTAATCCCGAGGTACCAGGGCGACATAGCTTATCGCCGGTGGCCGGAGCCAACGCCAAATGAAGGCATTAGTTTTCATAAAGCCGGCCGAGATAGCCCCCGGTCACTCGCCCTTCTGAGGGATGCTCCTCTAGTACCTAACTTGATATATTATCCAGTGATATTTGAAACCTTTTTGATAAGCGAATCTAAAGTTATTTTAGTAGTGGTACGGTTTGGGTCTCATAATTGTCGTACGTCTTATCTTGCCCAAATATTTTTATGCCAATAACGAAGTTCAAGAACTTTCTCCCTTGGTAGTCAATTCTCCTTTAATTTGACGTGAACCCATAACCAGAAACCCGAGACGTTTAGGCTGCTGATAAAAACAAGGAAATGCCATCTTGGTTCTAATATGTTTACAAGACTTATGCTGTCCTAGTAACATACTAAGCAATGCATTGTCTCAACTGTGGCAAAACACGGGCTCGGCAGAATTCGACATAATTCATTACGACTTGCTTGTTTTTCCCGCCTGTTTGTGCAAAGAACTTTTCCGGAAACGCAAAACTAAGTTATGCTTAGATATGTAATTGAATAGAGTTATATTTGTGATCCTTTCGATTGTTAGTCCTGTTCGGTAAAGTAAGTTTGTGTGTAAATTTTCTCACGAAGATGGAGAGTGGCAAAAAGCATCCGATTTTTTTTTCATTCTTTCAACTCCATGATATTATATTTTGTGTTTAATATTAATGTTTGTCTGTTTGTTTCAGGTTTATTAACGCGAGACGTAGGATAGTGCAGCCAATGATAGACCAGTCAAATAGAGCAGGTAACATTTTTCTTATACATCCATACTTACTTTAATTAGTCATTGTATCTCAAAGCAGATTTTCTTAGCAAGTAACAGTATCGTAAAGGGCTTGATTCGACAAACATATTCTATAAGATAAGGGTACGAAACACCCTTTAAGTCTCCAAGGTCCTAAAAGGTTTAAAAACTTCAAACAGCTACTCCATTATCACATAATTCAAGATGGACTCCATACAGGGACATTAACGCGTTCTGACCACATCACGTATCGGTTCGGACATTTCAAACTCTCCAGGCACGCCCCGAAACGACTTTGAAGTCTAAAATCGAGTTTGCAGACCACAAAGTACGGAGTGGTTCATACAGTATGCAGGCCGTCGCATGCGGCGAGTAACGCTGCCGTCCCATGAGGATGTTCTAGCTTTTAGCGCTGACCGCTCGTGGAATTATGACTGCCTGGTACCGTCCCAGCTGCGTTTAGAAAGTAGATTAGATAGAATTACTTACTGTGAGTAAAATAGAGTGTATTGTTTTTGAATACCGATTTTCAAAGAGCTACTTGAATTGTTGGCTCTTGTGAAAGTCGAGAGAAAATAAGATGTACTCAAATGTAGGTAACAATCGACTTGACAAAATAAGTGTATATAAAAAAGTTTGTACTGCTTCTCGCGTGATTACACATCACATTATTCATAGCTGTGTAAAAATGTTGGGGTTTAAAAATGAAATCGTAAATAATAATAACATTAAATAATTTCATTATTACAACTGATAGGCACTAGCAATAACTTAACGCTCAACATAAAAGCCTCACGTTGCGAATAACAAAACTGGCCGAAAATAAAACCTTTTTTTTACCCATCCCGTCGACAATATGGAATAGAATTACAAACGACCAATTCTATTTTTACTTTGTAATTGTAGCACAGTCCATAAAACGATCCCGGATCCCCTGTACGTAGCCAACAAAAATTCCGTCCGGGGGAAAAAAGGACGTCGCAGAAAAAGGGCTTACTCCTGCGAACGCAAGAAGGGTAAAAAAGAATAATGCCCGAATTCGTTGACCCGTCCCGAGCTATCCATCACTCGCCCCTCCGTCGACTATCGCCGATGTATGCTGCCCTGGTACCTTTATCTAGATGTGTGGATGTTGCCCCCCTTTCCTATTCCAAGATTAGAAACGGGGGTATTTTCTTTCATTTCTTGTTAATTTCGTTTATGAGAAAGGAGACAATATATCACGGCTTTTCATCTGAGACTTGAACATTTATTGATCAAAACAGAATTAGATAGATGGTTTCTATGTAGGTTTGTAAGTCAGCTGACTTGTTTTTATGGCTGTAAAAAATAAATATGAGAATGTACGACAAACTCAACAGAGCACAAAATAATTAAAGAAATAGGATTAACATTTTTATCAACAAAATTAATTTAAGGACACATAATCCTGTAATAATTAAAGCAAACGTAAACTCAAAACAGTCCAGCCTTTAAAACTAAAGTCTCAATATCGGAAAATGCATTTGTTGTCTCGATATAAAGTTACCAGGGCTGTCAGCACTCAAATACACCATACCGGCACCAAACACCGGGAGTACATAAAACAGGCACAGTTCTAAATCTCGCGAGCCAAACCGGCGGATGTGGCCGCCCAGCCAAGTTTGCCGACGACGGAAAATGGAAAAACCGGAGGGGTGGAAGGATAGATGGAAAATTGTTTTGGCAATGGACTAAAGAAAATGGCCACCGCACTTCCTGCGGTCAAGCCAAAAGGCGCTTTTCCAATCACTATATTATTTGTCGTGGGCGCCTTGCGTTTATGTATTCCTGGTGCGTGCGACCAGCGCTCCTGTGTTACATTTGCCAAATGTAGCTTCGATTCGGTTCGGTTACTTTCAACTAATAAATAAGGGAATTGTTTTGGAGTTTATTTAGCTTAGCAGTTTTAATAATAACGAATTCATATGAAAGAAAATCATTATTTTTAATTAAAGCTTTATTAATGGCGATAGCTTTATCGTGGCCTTCACGATACGCGCTGCCTACCCAAACCTACGTATGAAACGTCTGTCATACATTATAAACATGTTAACACAGCCTATCTCAGTAGTTCGACGTACACACAGCCATGTCGCTGCGCTAATGAATTTATTATAAGAGCATAAATTGGCCTCTGATGCGTCCCATTACGGTGCCAGACAGTAAATTACAATTCGTTCGAGCACCGACCGATCGTTTATTGGGTATTCGGCGAGGATTAAATCCCGTTCTCTCGTCACCGATGCATTTATTAAAAGTGAAATTAATATTCATATTTTTGGGAACTAGCAGGCATGGCTTTGTTAGTTCTGAGCCCATCGAAGTGATTAACAATCCAAGCTATTAATTACAGCATGTCATACGCGTAAAAATTGTTTTCGATGAATTCATATCATTAATTAACCATCCATTTTCCATTGAGCAACACATTATTTATTGATATCGGAATTGAAATACACTACTGACGTTGTCAAGATTAGTTTCTACTAAATCATAGTATCCTGGTAGTTGTGCCCCTGTTCGGGCGCCGTTATTGCTTCCTGCAGCCCTGGTAGGAAACACGCACCACTAGATCGACTCAACCACCGATTTTTGTATTGTTTGCTAAAAAAAACAATAAATGTCATCTTGATTCTAATAATGGTTTCATCTTGGTTTTGATAGCTTAAAAAGGTTTCTTCGTTTGTTTCCATCTTTTAATAAGCACATCATCTAGTAAACACACAAAAAAATATTGAGCAGTATTTATGTTATGATTTTTCAATTGAATTTTGTTTCTCAGAATAGAACACCTACAAATTGATTTAAAATAATAAATTTATCACCAATATTATTTTTCAATTTAGCACTAGGTATATATTTGATTTTATTATAAGAGAAATAATTATATACATATACACATTTAAATTCTACCTCCTTTAAAAATTATTTACAACTTAAATATAAAATTAAAAAGCATCGAAGTATTTTTCCTCATCGTTGTCAAAAAGAAACCAATATTTTTAATTCAAGCACAAATCAGTTTTTATATTTTACCCAGAAACGTAGTCCAAAACTAAAAGAAAAAAACTGAAAAAAAACATAGTTAAACCGCAGTTAAAAATTGTCCTACTCCATTGTGAGAAAAGCAATTGCAAAAGTCAAGAAATCCGTTCAATTTCACCACAAAACTGTTATGGCTTCCGTTCGCGATATATCCATGGGATTATCAATCGTGATGTAATGGTGTTCGTCCATTATAGACGTCGATTTCCGACATCCTCATGGGGTCTTTATGGTGGTACGCACCATTGCGCCTTGAGAGCACGGGACACATACAGGATCTTAATGTGTATACCGTACCTATAGTTTTTGGCTTACTTGAGAGTTTTCTTATTACTTATGACTTTCTTCGCTGTTACTTTGAGGTGTTTTTGTCACTTACGACATTATTCGCTGTTAGTCTTTTTTATATTTTTTAGAGGATTGTTTAGAAAATCTGCTTTTGAAAAGAATGAATCCTACAATTTTTAATTATTTTTTTACAATTTAAATATTTTTTGCACCAATTTTACTGTACATGTAAACTTTACTGTCAAAGACGTGTTAACTTTAAGATGGTTAAAACTCAACGACATTATTTGCTGTAAGGCATTTTTAATTTTTTTTAGAAGATTGCTAAGACAATCTGCTTATGAAAATAATGTGATGAGTCAACAATGTCTTTAACAATTTTAAATTTTTATAAATAACAGATTTGACTATTCTGTCACAAGTCAATTTTACTGTCAAAAACGTGTTAACTTAAGATACCTGGTTTTAATCTCATCTAAAAAACCAGCCGTTCCTATAAATACCCAGCTGACGCTGGAGAATCAGCCAGCCTAATTAACCGGGCAGTGTTCTATCCGTCAGTGTTCCCGCACGCGGGGCCCAGCGGCGCGTACAGTCCGGAGGCGACCATGGGCTACATGATGGATGGCCAGCAGATGATGCACAGGCCGCCCACGGACCCTGCCTTCCACCAGGGGTACGCGCATTACCCGGCTGAATACTACGGTCACCATCTCTAATGCACCCTGCATACTTGTACATGTGAGTATTATTCGGTTTTCACTTACGACTTTCTTCAATTTTTTTCTAGTTACGACTTTTTGCTGTTGTTTTTTTTGCACTTACGATTTATTTCGAATTTGTTAACAAAAAAGTAAATTTTCGAGAATATGCTAGTGGGAAACAATTTTTATTAAGTGTCACTTTATCTTAATTATCATTATTTTGAAATAATACAAAATGGATTTTTAGATGCAAGGTTTTTTATTTCTTCTTGAAGTTGTACCTATTTTTTTTTACAATTAAGATAGTAAGAGCAGATCGTTATTTATAAAAGGATAGACAGTACTTGTAATATAAATGATAATTTAAAAGCTTGAATACTATTTATGATTATTCGCCTTTGATATAAGGTGTATAACCAACCTACGACATACCTAAAAATAGATCATGTATATTTCTTAACTATTATGCATTTTAAATTGTAATAGTCTCATTTGTATTTCCAACCTCCACAAAAATATTTCAGAGAGTCGTTGAGATACGACAGTATTATAATTACGCCGTTACAACCAACGAATAAAATGCATAATTAATGTTTAATTTATGCAGTTGTAAATAACATAACGAAACGTCAATATATTTGTGTTTTTATTTACAGATATGAATAACGTTGACATCGCTCGGGCATACGGCTGTCCGCGAGCCACGTCCGCTACGCCGAGGCTGAACAACGCCTCATGTGATACTGGCACGTGATAATTACAGGAGAACGATGCTACATGTACATAAAAAAAAAACTAAAATAAAAAAACGCGACATTTTTGTAATATTTGAAACAGTATACGATCTCCTAAAATTAAGTCTTGAAGTCAACTTTAATGGTTAAACTAAAATGTAAATGTTAAACGCGAAGTGACATGGACGCTGTAACATAATGGTGCAATCACCTATTATAAATAACGGTTTTATCACTCGGAACAATAGGAGCAAAGTTGATGAATGTAACAATAATGTGGTTTGATAGTTATCGTATAAATATTTATAGCTAATTGTGTATTGTTATTACGTAAATATAAATAATTAATTGAATAGTTGTGTAAGTTGTAACTATCACAGTACTTGGGTCGCTGTCGACGGAAAGGTAAATATATATGGGACTTTTTTTGTAAAGGAGTTGTATTAATAGGTTTTAGGTTTCTCGAAGCAACTTTCTTTGTTAGTGAGGAGTGATGTGGGCTCGGTCTGCGGGGCGCGGGGCTGCGGCCGTACGGCACGGCCGGTCCGCCGGGCACGGCCGCACGGACGGTCGGTCCGCCGGGCACGGCCGCACGGACGGTCGGTCCGCCGGGCACGGCCGCACGGACGGTCGGTCCGCCGGGCACGGCTGCACGGACGGTCGGTCCACCGGGCACGGCCGCACGGCTCCTTAAAATTTTCAAATGTGTAACTGTAAATTGCGTTTACGTGTTGCGTCTGTTACCTACCAGCTAATTTATTAAATGTAATGTCAAGCTCAAATTGTACATCTATTACGAATGTCAATTTCTTGAAAATTAATTGTCCGCGTTTAATTTACAGAAAACATTTTGAATACATATCTTTGAATTATATATTTATTGTAATTATATTGTATATCGAATATCGTTTTTCACCTTGCCTTGGTGTTCGATAATGTAGCACAATTTGTAACCGATGTATACGAATCACAAAATGATATTTTACAATGTTAAAAAAATGAGATTTTTAGGTCTATTTTTTGTCTTTGTGGATGATACCTGATATTGATTGCCTTCTATGTTACCAGGAGACCATAAACTTTAAGATGTGCAGATTAAAAAATAAGTGGAAAAAGTATAGAGGCCGTGTTCGGCACGAAGGATCCAGTCAGTGTTATTTATTTTTTAATCTGTGGACCTTTCACACATATAATATTTATAATTGTGTGGTTTTTATGACTGATGAGAATCTGTGAGCTTCTTGTAGATTACAAATTCTTGTTCCGTGGTGTTAAAAAACTTTTTTGCGTAAATATTAACGAATTATGAAATTTACTAATTAGAGTAGCCACGGAACTACTTTACTGCGAGTGTTAAATACAAAAATAAATGATTTTGAAAATTAGGCTGCATAATCACTAATAAATGATGATGCAATGGTTAAAATTAAACAAATCTCATTTGAAAGTACCAAACTTATACGAAAATATTGAACTTTTTAGAAGCTATTCTACAAGTATGTATTTAAAGACAGTAATGATTTAACACTTGCAGTACAGTGAAATAAATTCGTTTTCAAAATATTCACGTGAACCACTTGATAGTAATGCATCGCATTACGGCCTTATGTCATGTATACGAAGGGAAGATATAAAATGTCATATTGGTCCTAGCTATGGTAAACTTTTATAGCGGAATAAGTTATCCGAGAACAAGCTTTATTATAGGCTAATTAAGACGACCATTGTCTTATAAATTGCGATACGATTGTTGTGAATATATTTAAAAAATATAATAGTAATATTTTATTCTAATTTCAAATACATGTTAGCGAAATAGGTAAAGGATTTATGTATTCATTTGTTTTTTAAATACGAGTTTTAAAAATGGAATAGTAAGGGTTTAAGAAACTGTCACTGTAGACAGTCGTATCGCAACTTAGTGTCTCATTTTAGAAAAAAGTTTGTTAACTTTTGTAAATAATAATCATCAAATAATATAGATACGTCATTTTCTTTGTATAAATACAGTTTTTCCCAATGAAGTCTCAGTATTAAATAATTTGGAAAAAAAAATATTTTTTTCTCTAGCAACACCGGACTTTGTTGATACACAATTATTGTTATTTGCATTGCGTGTAATATATTTTTATTAAGAGGAAAATCTTAAATAGTAGTTGTTAGGTATTAATGTATTAATTGAAGAATTTTATTATGATTTTTCTCTTTATTACATATGTATATGTATATTATATATTATGATTTGAAAGTCATCAAGTTATTGTAAATATAGTTACTAAAAATGGTGAACAAGAGAGTCTGTCAGCGGGGCATTTTCAATTTGATGAAAAAAAGTTAATTATATATTTGTATTGTATTATTTCGGCGAGATACATATTAAAAATAAAAATATACGATTAATAGTATACTGGTTTATATAAATTATAGTAACTTCAGATCGCTGACGGGCCGTTGTGGAGGACATCTGACGAAACTGTGTCGGCATTATGAATGCTACGAATTGTGTAAAAAATATTAAAACCTAAAAAAAATATATTGTTTCATTTCTGCTTAACGCCTTTTTTCTATAACCGAAAGCAAATTTTTTAGTTTATTAGACTTTTGCACATTACACACTTTTGAAGTACTACAGAATTTATATTTAACTCACTGTGTCCCGCGGTTTCACCCGCGTTTCGTTGTCATATTTCTAACCTCCATTAGTGTTCTGATATCCTAGCACCTTGCATATTACCTTACACCAAATCAATATTTATTACAAAGAATTACCTAATTTAGTGCAGTCTCGTTCTGAGGTTATGTGCGTATGTTCGGTTATTCACTTTAATTAAAATAGATAGAGATTCATTACTGAAAATTGCATGTAATAAAATATGGTTAATCAAAAATGTATGTTTCAATTACAAGTAATAAAAATTAATCACATCTTAGAATTAAAATAACATTATAAGTAGTTACTTTTTAAGCTCCATACATTTCATTACAAAAAGTTTTTTTTTTAATCTTTCGAACAGTAAAAAATAAAGAATCTTAACACTTTTTGCACTATGTGACAGGATTTCCTAACAACAAACTGTAAAATAAGCAATCCTTTCTTAATTCTTACAGAGAATTCTATTTTTATCCAAAAATTATGATTACTGAAGTATTACTAATTAGTAAGCTTCTTAACAAAAGTGATATGGTAAGCGTCGAAAATATATTTCATCATCATCATCAGCCGGAAGACGTCCACTGCTGGACAAAGGCCTCCCCCTTAAAACGCCATAATGAACGACAACTTGCCGTTTGCATCCACCGGTTGCCCGAAAATATATTTACAAGGGTAAAAACCCTACATAAAAAATCTTCAAAATTCCCTTCAAAACAAAATGGCGATTATTCGCTCGAATAGGTGGAAATGTCTATAAATATCGTTGCAAACAGTCGTCGACAGGCAGGCAAGGTGTCTGCGAAGTTCCATAGTTGGCAACTTTCACAATTTATTCGCCGAAGAGACTAACTTTATAGTTGCTTGAACGTCTTTACTTTGCCTGAATGATCAGCAAAATATATAGTGGATATAACATAACATCACGCCTGTATTCCCCGAAGGGGTAGGCAGAGGTGAACATATAGTACACCCACATTTCGCCAGTTATGTTGTAAGTCCCAATGTAATAGGGGGCGAGCCTATTGCCATCAACCGGGCACAAAACCAGACTCCGTGCTGCTACTGAGAATGACCTAATGGAAAACTCAGTAACAGTTCGCCCGACCCGGGATTTGAACCCAGGACCTCTTGCTCAGCAGTCGCGTTTAGCGACCACTAGACCAACGAGGCAGTCCTAGTCCTATACGAGGTGGATATACCTACTATATTATTATACATAGTCCTAACGTACATACTTAAAATATTTGATAGAGTGCATCTATACATGATAAAGATACGATAAAAAAATATTTCAAAGGAAATTTTTGTTTTTAACCGACTTCAAAAAAAAAAGGAGGAGGTTCTCAATCGTCGGGATCTTTTTAATTAAATAATTAAAATATTTTGAGGTGAAAGAAGTATAGGCTCTTAACAATTAGAAATCCTTGGTCTCTGCCGACCCCTCTGGGAAACAGGCGTGAATGTATGTAAAATATCAAGTATATACTGCCTCGTTGGTCTCGTGGCTAAGCGACTGCTGAGCAACAGGTCCTGGGTTCGATTGCCGGGTCGGGCAAAATGTTTATTAAGCTTTTTTAGGTACTAGGTAATTCTTAATAGCTGGACTAAGTCTGGATGTGTGCCCGATTAGCGGAAAATTCCAAAAAAAATTGTAAGTGTCACTACAAATTATGCTATACAGACAAAAATAAACTCAAATCAACATAGTAATAAAGTTTATTTTTAATTAAAACACAGTTACATGTTCGCAGAGTACCAGTGCTACTAAATACTCCACTTATTTTAGACCCATTTCTCCACGCTATGATTTTCTCCAGTGTTGCAGTTAAGACAGACGCGAATCTGACACACACGAACGCCTGGATAGGCAAGACTCGAACAAAATTCTGCAAATCAAACAATTTCTTATGAAAAACATATATTATCCAGTTCTTAATCACAAGACTGCCTCGTTGGACTAGTGGTCGCTAAGCGCGACTGCTGAGCACGAGGTCCTGGGTTCGAATCCCGGGTCGGCCAAAGTGTTACTGAAATTTTCCATTAGATAATTCTCAGTAGCAGCACGGAGTCTGGATTTGTGCCCGGTTGATGGCAATAGGCTCGCCCCCTATTACATTGGGACCTAAACTGGCGAGATGAGGGTGTTACTATACACCTCTGCCTACCCCTTCGTGAAATACGGGCGTGATGTTATGTTTTTAATCACAAGATGGCAATTTTTAATTGAGACAAGCTAAAAAACTGTTTTTTTTATTAGGTTTCGTAATTTACATGTTGAGTATAAATATTTGAAGACCCGATTGGCGCAGTGGCTAAGCGATTGGACTGCTGCGCTAAGGGTTGCGGGTTCGATTCCCGCACGGGACAAAAGTTTGTGCGATCCGAAAATATTTGACTCGAGTCTGTGTGTTTATGTATGTGATATTTCATGATTGTGAAACGCACCTATGATACAGGAGAAATTCCTAGTGTATTTCTAGGGGCGACGAAAAAAAATGGCCTACTGCTTTAAAAAATTCCATGATCTTGGCTGATGGAGTATCAATGGTTAGTTGCATAGTTGAAAATAGTTATAGGAGTCAATAGGAGATGCGATGGGGAAATCAGGCCCTCTTAGGGCCTGTTTCACCATACAATGTGTTGAATAGTTACTTCTTGATTAACGCTAATCGGCAAGTAAAAGTTACGAGTATCTTCTATCGTATCTTAGTTACAGGCCAGTTTATCTCCTGATTAATGCTACTCGGATATTGTGAAATTCGTATGAGTAGTTACGGGTGACTTTAAGTGGCGGATAGTCTACGTGACACTTGTCGATGGTCTTCTTCTATTCGTATGGTTGATGAACAACCTGGTGTCAGAGTTAAAACCGCCTGTAGGCCTCTGACATGGCTTCACACACCGTTGATAAGTCTCTCCGGTGTGCCGGTTTCCTCACGATGTTTTCTTTCACCGTTTTTAGAAACTGATAACTAATTTATAGTACGCACATGAATTCGAAAAGTCATTGGTGCGCGCCGGGGTTTGAACTAACTTGCGACCTTTGACTTGGCAGTCCAACGGTCATACCACTCGGCTATCACTGTCGACGTCGATGGTGAAACAGGCCTTTATAGCTCTACAAACAATATCAAAAATTTATTTTAAATCTATCTCTAATAAAAAAAAAATTATTTGCAAAAAAATAACTAAGACAACAGATTCTCGAACGGTTGCTACGTAACAGCAACGCTACGCGGCGTAGCGTTTCGTAGCGTCGTAGCGGGCGTGGCGGCTCGAAAATGGCGGACGACAGTGAGTAATGGCACACTGGGACGAGTCCAGTGACGCGTGCTCCAGGGTTGTCACACAATGGAAAGTACCATTGTTATTTTTGAAATGCTTGCTATAAGAAGGAAATTATTTTTTTAAAGTGGTCCCAGGCCAAAGTACAAATTATATTATTACATAACAGCTTGCTTAGCTTAAGGTTCAGGTGATTGACAATCTTTCCGATCTAGCGGGTTCAATTTCCAAAGAAAATTAACCTTCGAGCTGGATCAAGTAGAAGGCGAAGAAAAGAACACCAGGTACATTACAACCAAAATCTACAGATAACCACAACTGAGAACTATAAACAGTCATCAACATACAAAATAACCTCAAAAACGTCTCATTCATCTTTTCCAATTGCCGCATAGATCTGTGGGACAACCCTACGTTTTTTTCCTCGAACGGAGCACAGTAAGCAACGCACCGACCGATTGTATCGCTCGCGGATGCTCCGAGCGGCCCATTTGTCAACCTTAGCCCCCTCCCCCCACCACGCAGCACCCAAGCCCCCGGCGACAAAAGAAAAGCTTCAGATGAACACTGAAACTATATCAATTTATGTTTGCCTGGTACCCGATCTGCAGGAATGCGCCCTTTATGAATAAAAAAAATATTGCTAGCTATTTCCAGAAAACTTTAAAAATATTTTTTGTCTATTTAATTTTACTACGAATTTTTTTTAGTTCTTGACGCAAAACTTACTGTTTCTGTTTTGTCAGTTCCAGAATAACTTGCACTGACCATCTATATTGCCTTTCTAGTATAAAGAGATAGGAGTTATAAAGATTGCCTTCGACCTAAGCAGATACGAGAGAGAGAATATTGCCACTAAGTATTCGCTAAGTTAGTAAAGTGTATGGCGATTTGTGTACTCCTCTGTCCCAAAATAGGTTGTAAAATACAGGTTTATAGAAACAAATCTTAACATGATGTCTACAATCCTCTTTTTAGTAATTTAAATTTTTCTAGATACAGTAAATATCCAGTCAATCTACAGTTTTTGGAGTTCTGTCCTAAGTTTTGACTAAACACAATATATGCTTAGTATGCTATCAAAAGAGCATATTTATTCACGTAGATAGCAAGTCTGAATCCAGTTGTGTCACTTTAACAATGACTTCTCAGACCTTTCAGTGGGCTCAAATGAATACGACAGTAACCTAGGAAATTTACAAGCAATTATAAAGTAAGTTTCATTACGTCCAACTGCGTAGGTACCAGGGCGTCATGACTGCTGCGAAGGCATCGAGCAATTTCCACTCAGGGCTAATTTAAGACGGGACCGCGACCGACATGTTTATTGGTTAATTAAAGTTTTACTCAGAAACAAACAGTACCAGGGACGCAGAGGACGCTAGGAGGGATAGCAAAAAGATTAGAGGATCTAATATGCGATCGTAAACTGTATCGTATCTTAAGAAAAATCTTGGCGTCTTGAAAATAATTTTCACTCACGAGGGTTAAAATGAGGAGGTTATTTATATTGTATTATTAACAGCAGATGACGTCACATCTCCACTTAGTTGCGCAGTGTCTAACCTATTCGGCTGCTACGCTGAGGGTTGTGGCATCAATTCTCGCACGGGACAAAAAGTTATCCGCAGATGTTTGTCCCGAGTCTGGGTGTCTGTGTATGTGATCCATGTTTGTGAAATGCACCCATGATACAGGAAAATTTAATAGGCTGGGGCGACGTTATTTGAAAATTAAGTACCTAGATATGCATAGCCATTAGTCCATGAGGGCCGAATAATCTCACTTCTCCTTCCTCCTTATCGTATGGTTGATGAAACAACCTGGTGTCTGAGTTCAAAACGCCCGTAGGCCTGTGAAATGGCTTTACACATCGTTGAAAAATCTCTCAGGTGTGCCGGTTTCCTCACGATGTTTTCCTTCACCGTATTTAGCAACTGATAACTAATTTATAGTACGCACATGAATTCGAAAAGACATTGGTGCGTGCCAGGATTTTAACTTGCGACCTTTTGGCAGCCTAACGGTCAGACCACTCGGCTATCAGTGCTATTAATTATAATCTCACTGTAATGATAATATTGCTCTAACCGCACGTAAAGTCATAGATTTTCAAAAAAAAAAGACTTTTAAATTCTCCCTAAGCTTGTTCTGCTGTCGGTACAATATCAAAAACACCTGAACAGGCTACGGTTGGCAAAACAATAATCCAAGTTTACAATTTATCCGCGTGATCCCGATTACTTGCGCCTACCTACTGAGCCAAGTAGCTGGTGTCGCCCCGTGAGTATGAATATAGCTATAGAGCGCACTTGAAGACGTATGAGCAACGTGTAAAGTGACATAGACACGTGTAAACATAACATATCCAAAGGGGTAGGCAGAGGTGTATAAATCAACCATAATTTAACAGTTATGTTGTATTCCCAATGTAATAGGGGGCGAGCCTATTGCCATCAACCAGCCACAAATCCAGACTCCGTAGTGCTAGTGAGAATTATTTAATGGAAACATCCAATAACGCTTTTCCCGACCCAGAATTCGAACCTCATGCCCAACTCTTAAATCGATTATTAAAACCATGGGAATAAAAACCGTAGAATAGATTTGTAAACCTAAATTGATAAAGGAAATTTGAAAAATGATGGACATGAGTGGGACTTGAACCGCGACCTTCGCCGAACCGAGGCGCTGCTCTAACCAACTGGGCCACCGTGTCGCTGCTCGCACCCATCGAATTTCAAGTTGCCTTTTAGTATTTGCGCCTTAAGGGTGACGGCTCCATCATTTTTCAAATTTCCTTTATCAATGATTTAAGCTTAGCATGGGCAACATGCTAAAATGGCACCAAAAGTCATATAGATTTGTAAACTTTAAAGTAACAGCAGGCTCTTGAAATCATAATTAAAAATTCGCTTAAATTAATCAAAAGTCTGTTCTTATCTAAAATATTCATTGACACTTCTCCTAATTAATACTCCACAGCTCGCCCACCCTGCGTAATTAACGAAAAGGACAACTAAACCGTAATGAGTTTTACTAAAATCACATAAATAAATTGATTCTGTTAATCTAAACATCGTCAGGTAATTGCTACTTACCTTTTTTTTTTTTTTTTTTTTTTTTTTTTTTCAAGTGAGGAAATGCATTACGCATCCCCCGCCGTTGGGAGACGACGAGGGTATGTGGGACTCTCCCCCGAACCCAATAAGATCCAGGGGCATACCCACTAAAACCTCACATGCCTGCTCTGCGCTTTTGATGGCGGGGAGGCGGGATCGCTGCAGCATTCTACCGCCAACCCCGCCGGCGCTATCCGCCCTGTAAAGAGGGGCGGAATCTACGTCGGTGCCCCCTTGTTGATGAGGGGGCTGCAGGACTTCAGCGGAGGCCTATTCAGTGCGGAGGTGGGTCTCCCAACCCAGGACTCCGCAGGCCTCCTGTGGCAAGGGGCGGTTGTGTGCCCCTTGCTGCAACTTTGGTGTGCGCTTTATTTGCGCACACGCGACTCGGCCTCTGTTGAGCGGGCGGCAGTTCAGCCGCGTCTGCCGCCCTGAGGCCGAGTCTTATGGCGGCTGGAAGAGGGCGATGTCGGCCCTCCGCCGCCGCCGGGGCAATTGCTACTTACCTATATTAGATGTTTTATGTCGATCTAACTTCAGATAACGCTTATCAACCTTGTATATTGAGGTGAAAATATTGTTCGTTTTTTTTTACACGTATTGCTTTAATTATTCCTAATTAGATACCTTATTCAACACCGGCTTATTCGCTAATGTATGCACAGATACTGAACCTGATTGGCACAGTGACTAAGTGATTGGACTGCTGCGCTAGAGGTTGCGGGTTCAATTACCGCACGGCACAAAAAATTGTGTAGCTTGAAGTCCATTCCAGAAACACTGTGATTCTATAGAAACTTTGTCTAAAAAGTAATCTTCTTCTTATAGTAACGGTTGATGAACAACCTGGTGTCAGAGTTTAAACCGCTTGTAGGCCTCTGACATGGCTTAACGCATCATTGAAGAATCTCTCAAGGGTGTCGGTTTCCTCACGATGTTTTCCTTCACCGTTTTTTGCAACTGCTAACTAATTTATAATACGCACATGAATTCGAAAAGACATTGGTGCGTGCCGGGGTTTGGACTAGTAGGTACCTTTGACTTGGCAGTCCAACGGTCATACCACTCGGCTATTAGTGCTTTTTTAGGTAATGATTCATGAAACATTGTTCAAGATAGCAATAACAATGAAGAACTGATGTAGTTTCTAATTATAACGTGTTTAAATGATAACTCTAACGGAATATATTGATATAAATGAAACATGAGAGCAAGGGAAAAAAGATTCTCGAGTGGCAACCACGAACCGGAAAACGAAGCGTTGGCAGGCCCCCACCAGGTGGACCGACGATATCGTCACTCGTCAGAGTTGCGGGCAACCGGTAGATGCTAATGGCAAGTTGTTGTTCATTGTGGCGTTCTAAGGGGGAGGCCTTTGTTCAACAGTGGACGTCTTCCGGCTGATGATGATGAAATGAAACAAGGTCTTATATTCGATTCCTGTTCAATAAGTTATGTATTCTCCTTAACGATGTTAGTCAGAATAATGATATTTTAAAAATATCATTATTCTGACTAACACTAACTACTGTGATAACGAACGTAGTTACGTCTTAACGTAACTACGTTCGTTATCACAGTATTTCGCACTTAATAAAATTGAGAGATTTGCTGCTACGCTAAAGCTACGGAAAATCTTTTACTGTCTTAGTAAAAGATTTTCCGTAGCTTTAAAAGGGTCTGTCCGAGAAGAAATTATGTAAAGCTTTCTTCTCTTAGCTTTCAAAATACATAAAATACTACTACTACTCTTCCCTAAAACCTAGTAGCTACCAGAAATTTAATCGACAGCCAAGATCTAGAATCAACGTTCTCTTAAATTCTCTCACAATCATAACCTAATCACATCAGCCTTAAACGCAGCCATACACCAAAGCCATAAATCGTATTTTAAAACCTCCCGCTGGCTCTGCGCTCCTAGTACTCGTCGACTCCAACTATTTCACGTTTAATGGACCAAATAACTGGCGTGATGGCCAGCGGTGGACTACGTCCGGCGTTTGAACATTTTTCGCGGGGATATTTCCGTTTTTAGCCTAAATTATTGTTATTGTTTTGTACGCGTATTACATGTTTTATTAAGACTATGTCGTCCTGGTAGTTGGGATGCAATATGGCTCAGTTCGTAAATATTACTGGTTTTTAGCGGCCTATATTTAGGAATTGCTTTTTTTAAACTGAACAATAGGCAGGAAAAGATCTTCTCCTATCAACTTTAGTTTTGATGTTGGATTCTTGGTTATAAACATAAAATATACAAAGAATTCATAAATGAATCTTACATTATTAGTTCGCTGAAGAAGTGTAAAAATTAGACTTAGACGAAATTTTTTTTTATTTGTTCAGGGCCTTGCTAACTTAACCTACCAGTAGCAGAGGATAATAGATCTAAACTACGTAAATTAAACAGTCAATATAACTCAGCTTTAAATTAGCTTCCTCTTGTAAAGTCTAGTGGTAACAGAAGGAACCAAAAAAGCAGAAAACAAAATAAGAAAAATTACTGATACCAAAAGAAGAACAAAGAGTTAACCTAAAGTTATGTCATGATGATTTTTTTATTTAAAAAAAACGTCGCCTCACCTTAGTCTTCGCTCCTGTATCCTGGGTGCGTTTCACTCACATGGAAACACCCAGACACGAGATAAACATCTGCGGATCGCACAAATTTTTGTCCCGTGCGGGAAAACTCTTAGCGCAGCAGTCGAATCGCTTAGCCGCTGCAACAACTGGTCGTCAAAAAATATATGTATTGTATTCCTTTTTTTAGTCGCTTTAGGATGCCAGTGAAACCCCGCAGTCATAAATGGAAGACCGCAGATGTATAATCATTCAATCAATCATTATATAAATAACCTATGACAAAAGTATGCCACATCGCTTGAAAAAACCTAAATCAACCAAAAACCTTCCACCATTTAGTCTCGCTAACAAATACACCAAAATTAAGCAACAATTTAAAAACGCACACGCATCTATTACAGCTTGACCGCTTCTAAATCGTAGCGTACATTGCTCGCTAGGTTAGGTAGGCCGCATCGAATTCATCACTAGCGCGGCAATGAAAAACGTTTGGTCGCGCGACACGCTGCCGTGACAACTAACGGCCGTGTCGCTTTGACGCCCGTGCGTCGCGACGTGACGGCTGTACGGTAGGCAAAAAAAGATGTGTGGTCAGAGTATTCAAATATTTAATCGCTGATAGGATCTTTTTTGCAAATGGCAAGTTGTCGTTCATTGTGGCGTTTTAAGGGGGAGGCCTTTGTCCAGCAGTGGATGTCTTCCGGCTGATGATGATGATGAGGATGTTTTGTGCTTGAACCATCGCATCGTAGCTATCTATCAACAGTTACAAGTGAAAAACTTGACTTTAAGAAGGATGGGAGCTAAACCGTGTCAGCATAGTAAAGTCTGGGTGTTTGTATATGTGATTTTCCATGTTTTATTGTACTCTGTTTATCGTTTAAATTATGTCAAAATGGCTTGTAGCTACAAAGATGGGCTACGATCAGTACTCGATCGTTCTTCACACATCTAGGCGCCTATGAAAGCAGGTTAAGCTGTTGGTCCTGCGGTCTGATCTCTGCGGTCGTGTGGGTTTGCCAACCTATATGATCCCCGGACTATGACTGAGAGAAAATAGAGTGCAGAGGTCTGAAACTGAGTGTCTGCGTAGTTGGCTAGTGTTAAATTGGTTGCCGAAACAGAATACTTCAGGAAAATATCATTGTTAGTTAGTTTAGCTGGGCATTATCCGCAGTTAGCCGCTTGAATAGGCCATTGTGCGTGATGGGTTTCTTTTTTCTACTCCAGCCATCCCAGCTTGTCCCAGAAAGCGAGCAGCCTTTTCATGTCATTGTTAATAAACTTCGTATTATTACTACCTTTTCTGCTGCCATTACCCCTAACTGTACGCAACAACAATGATCGCTTTCCGCACAGGCGGCGACTGAAAAATTTGTTCAACAAGCGACGCCGCGACGCGCGCATATGTCTTGTTCAGTCGGGTCCTGGTAGCCTAGTAGTTAGCTGAAGCATATATTGTATGATGTATCAGGCATTTAACTTTAGTCTTGTGTAGTTAGTGTAGTAGTAGTTCGCAAACGAACTAGTTCGTAAGACCGCTCTTACAGGCGAACTACGCGAACTAGTTCTCAGATCTCGCGCTCAGCTCTTTAGTTCGTTTAATGCGCAAAAGTTAAGGTAAAAATATAAAATAGAACAAAAGATCGAACGAATGAGCGAGAGATCTGCCTTCCTCTGATCCGATCTGGGAGCTGACGAACTAGTTCGTTTAAGAGCGGCGAACTAGACGGAACGATCTCAATCGCGACCTAATGTCCTCCTGACCGAATTTCGGTCTCGGCGGCCTGTCTGAGCTGCGACTAGCCATCTGCGCAGGAGATATTATAATGCACAAATATGGGAGACACAGGTGAACTCCCTATCCTCACTCTCATAATCCGATGGGACGGTAGACCGACACGCCCGGATAGAGATCAGGCGCAGGACCAACGGCTTAACGTGCCTTCCGAAGCACGGTGGGGCCTCGACATGTGAAAACGGTCACCCATCACAAGACTGACCGCGGCGAGCTCGACTTAACCTCGCAGATCGACTGATCTACCGGGTAGCCGCATAGCTACGAGCCCCCACAATCGCGAACTAATATGCAAGTGAACGAATGGTCGTTGGCGCAAGTCTATTTAACTTTAAAAGATTGCCATTTTGGACATTTATGGAGGTATGTGTCTGTGTGTGACGTATGTACGGGACGAAAATTAATCATTTTCCTTCCAAATAGTCAGTAGGTTCACTACATATCTATTTCATGGGAATGGCAACCCGCAGCTTGAAATGAAAGTGCTATAGCCTGATGAAGAAGAACAGTACCTCTGCCTACCCCGTTAGTGATTACCGGCGTATTAAATTGTATATTTTTGTCACAGCGAGGCATGTGACCAATGTATCTCACACATGTGACAATATCCGTGACGTCACCGTTCATATATTGCTAATACATACCAAGCATATCCATAGAATAATGTTAGTACAAGGAGTACATAACATTAAAGACGTCTATGCAAGAACTAGCTAGTTTCTAGTTTCTCCTAGTAGATTATACTAGATCAATCGTACCAGGACGGCAGGAATACCGACGAGTATCCACTTAGAGTCGCCTAGTACACATGTGTGAGGCGCACTCACTAGGAATGATTCTACCAGGCGCACAGGTAATCGAAGAGTAATATTTTACTATGTGTATGAGTGGGATGACTTTGTTTAAATTTTAATAGTAAGTCAAATATGATATTAAAAATCAATACTGTAGAATAATTTATTTATTAATTAGAGCTCTAATAAGTAAATAAATTTTTCTTCTAGCAAATCTACATAGATAAAAATACATCTCTAGACTTCGATCCCCTTAATCTTGTATTGCTTGATAATTCTAGTTCTACTCCCAATCTAAGTAATTTTAAAGACCTTAAGTTCCACAGATCACATGTCTAACTCCAAAACATTCCATCCATAAGTACTGCGGACTAAAAAGTCACATTGTCGATACTACATCGAGGATATTTCTTCATTCCGGCGCGGCCTCACAAACAGGCGGTTTGCTTTCATACAGATTATTCAATTAAGTCGCATTCATTATAATGCCCATCAGCAATGGTAAAAAGGTACATAAAAGGATTGCAATTTCTTTATTACCTCATTTCGATTCCGGTGACGGCGTTGTCAATATAAGAAACATAAGATAGATGGCACTTCACGACCATCTACTAACGAATTCTGTATTTATAACCCAACAACCAATGAATAGCTTTCAATTCTCAACCTTGTAACCGTTAGTTAAAACCTAAATTGATTTGCAGCAATCCGCAAAAAACGTCAGCGCTGTTGTCGAAATTTAAAAGTTATAATCTACAATTAGATTTGGACTTTACTCGCCAGCAATAAAACACAAAATGTTTTGATTGCACATTCGTAATACAACATTTTCGATCTGGCATGTATCCGATTGTTTACATCGATCATCTGTCCCTTTCCCTCCCGTCGTTAATCGCGTATGTCGGCTCGTTCGTTCGGATACGTGACTGAACATTCAGATGTTCGCTTGTGCCCAGATAATGGCTGGTAGGTTTGACAATAACATTAGTTCGGATACGAGCCGCTTTGATTGGATTATTGAAAGATATCGACATGCCGGTGATTTATGACCGCCTGGTACGTCAAACGTATAGCTCTCCGGCGACCATACGTAATTTTATGATGGTATAAATTATCACCCTATCATAAACTTGTGGAACACGTCTGATTGGTTTGTTTGGCCGTAACTAAATAGTCGTCATAAAACTTTACTACAACCAATAAAGAAATTGAATGGTGGACGATTCAATATTTTTATTTCAAACTATTTTTACGTCAAAATCTTCTATTATGTACACAAGTAACATAGAAGATGTGCAGTAAAGAGATAATAAATGTCGGTGGCAAACAATAAGCTATTTACGTGATTGAATAAACTTTAATATAGTGATCACAACTACAAAGTTGACAATAAAGAAAACTGCCCCCTACACTGAACTCCTAAAGCAGGACATTTTCCGTTATTGAAGCGAGACGCCGCTACGTGCAGTGCAGCGCGGCATCTCTCTTCCGCAACGGAAAATGTCCTGCTTAAAGCGATCATGGTAACGGGGCTGATCTATTTAGACTGTCGTAGACTTCACAGAGCTTTAAACCTTAATAAAAGTTAAGTAAAAATTACAATGTTCAAGAATAACAACTGAAATTATCCACTAAATTAGACACGAGCAGATACTATAAAACTGGACACACACCTTTAGCTTGCAAACGACACCGATAATCCAGTAACTTTGGATTTTAAGACGCAATTGATTTTTATGATACGTTGAGATTCGTCGTAAACTAACTAGGGAATTAGATATTCAGGAGACATGATGGCGTGGATGAAAATAGTGATGACAATGAAGAAACGAAACATGTAAAGGTAGGTATGTAAGGATTTTAGCACAAAGAAGTCTATGGAAGCTGCCCAACTCTTTACAAAAAGACGTATTAGCTATTTCAACCTATCAATTCAAGGAAAACACAGTCGCCTAGATTCTGAAGGGCTGGTCAAAATAATAATCAACTGACAATGCAGTCAATTTAACAGCAATATCTAATGAAGTATGTCAGGATCGTAGCAACAGGTCTCTGCCTACCCCTCGTGGAAATAGGCGTGACTTTATGTATGTATGTATGTCTAATTTAGGTTTCTTTAATAATTAGGGAAAAATAACGATACGATTTTCGATCCTCGTCACAATACTTCATTTATTTTTTTATTTTTTCGTTGGGTATAGATATCTACTAGATTACACATGAATGCATATATATCGCCTGTATTCCCCGAAGAGGTAGGCAGTGGTGTTAAGTATACCCATATTTCGCCCGTTATGCTATGGGTCCCAATGTACAAAATAGGCGGGCAAGCCTATTCCTTTCAACCGGAAACAATTCCGGACCCCGTGCTGCTACTGAGAATTACCTAATGGAAAAATCCAATAACACTTTCCCGACCCGGGATTCGAACCCAGGATATCACGCTCAGCAGTCGCACTTAGAAACCAATAGACCAACGAGGCAATCTATTAATTAATCACACTAATATTATAAATGCGAAAGTTTGTGAGTGTGTTTGTATGTTTGTTTCTTCTTTACGCTTAAACTGCTGGACCAATTTTGATAAGATTTAGTATGGAGGTAGCTGACACTCTGGATTAACAACACTTAGGCGACTTTTTATTCCGAAAAATGCAGGGAGTAACACCGCGCGGCGCAGTTAGTTTTTTATTTTTTTAATTAAAAAAAAAAGTTGCTAAGAAATTACATAACATCACGCCTGTATTCCCCGAAGGGGTAGGCAGAGGTGAACATATAGTACACCCACATTTCGCCAGTTATTTTGTAAGTCCCAATGTAATAGGGGGCGAGCCTATTGCCATCAACCGGGCACAAATCTAGACTCCGTGCTGCTACTGAGAATTACCTAATGGAAAACTCAGTAACACTTTTGCCCGACCCGGGATTTGAACCCAGGACCTCTTGCTTAGCAGTCGCGCTTAGCGACCACTAGACCAACGAGGCTAAGAAATTAAATGAATACATATTCATAATGACATTAAAAACGTCAGATGGGTACTTGCCAGGTATTCCTTAGTTTCAGTAAATTCTCCCACAAAAGGAGGTATAATAATTTAAAAAAGCCAGTCACTGCCAGCGGTATTGTTGGCACACTCAGCGCTGGCAATTTGGTGTGAATCAAGATTATAGCGTCAAGTACATTGTTTTAGCAATAATTAAAACATCTCAAAAGAATTAATTATTTATTTGTTGTAAATGTATGTAATATACACGTGAAAAAGTAAATAGTGTAGGGACCGAGTGGTTTGACCGTCGGACTGCCAGATCAAAGGTCGCAAATTCAAACCCAATGTCTATTTGAATTCATGTGCGTACTATAAATTAGTTATCAATTGCCAAAAACGGTGAAGGAAAACATCGTGAGGAAACCGGCACTCCTGAGAGATTTTTCAACGGTGTGTAAAGCCATGTCAGAGGCCTATAACAGGCGGTTAAAACTCAGACACCAGGTTGATCATCAACCATACGATGAGAGAGAGACCTCTTCACGCTCGAAGGCCTAGACCAATTTTGATAAGATTTGGTATGGAGGTAGCTGACACCTTTGATTAACACATAGGCTCATCCTGAAAAAATGTAGCGGGTAACACCGCTGGGCGCAGCTAGTATACAATAATTATAGGACACCAAGGATAATGCCAATTTCTCAAAGTAAAACAGCCACGAATTACCAGACCAGAACATTTCAAGTGACACCAGTGCATCAACTGAACCCGCATGCAATCCATCGGTAACAAACGTTTACAATTATGAGTTGTGAAAGCGCGTTAGTGACTGCCTACCATACTCTGAAGTCGACTTTAAGTACGCTTCCTTCATTTCGGAATTCCCTCTCACAATGATTGTAGCAATTTTCCGGGGCATCCGTCGTAAGAGCCCGCGGGGGTGGAACGCTGGGAGACAGTATGCAATATGCGAACCTTATCTAGTAGAAATTACTTTTAAATGTATTGCTTTTCGACTTTTTTTATTATTTGTGAGCTGACCAGACTTGCCAATCGTCTGAGTAACTTTATCTGGCAATGTGGAAGACATGAAGTTAAATTCAATATTTCTAGAGCTTTGTTTCTTTTAATGACTATCTTTACCACAAAGCTAGTCTTCTGAATTCATAATTAATACTATATTTAATCATCTGAGTAAATAAATGTCAGTGAAGTTACCTAGAACGACACCAACAAAATAAAGTTTCGGTGCTTCATAAAAATAATAATTTCATTATTTTACGTAGTCCATTTCGATCTTATTTCTTAATTTTCAACCTCCTATAATTATGGAAACCCTCAACAACTTAGATACCTCTTCAACACGACTCATAAATAGACGATTTAAGCTAGCCATTTCTAATTCACATGGATATGAAGGCTGTACTACCGCAGCCTGGCTCCCGGCCTACAAAGGGGGCGTCGGGCGTCCAGGGGTGGCTCGCAGGGGAGGGGGGCTACAGTGACGTCGCTTGAGCGTGTGAAAATTACATTCCGAGAGTGCCTCGCATATCTATCACTTGCAAATTTAACTTTAGTTTCTGAACCGTAGCGGTAGTGTGCGGATTCCGAGCTATGTATTAATGTTATATACATAATATGTACGTCTCAGGGCAACTGGGACAGTGGAGCTAAATATCTGGGCATTTTTTAGATGTTGGAAGTTTAAGGGTCGCCTGGTAGATTGTCATAGGTGTTTTTTGTAAGTAATCTTTTGGTAATTTTGTTGTGACTAGACTGTAAAGTGAATATCTGCGTCAGTATTTTTTTTTAGTATTTACACCGTAACATCATAAACCATTTCAAAATATAACACGTAAGTTCACTTTTAGATAGTTTTCGATGATTTTTATATGCTTCGAGTGGTCTTACATAAATTTGTAGATCTAGAAAATATTTAACGCAGATCATTCGTTGAAGCAGCACGTTTGTATAAGATCAAAAACGCTAACGCATCAGTTCTAGCGCTACAGAACCACATTCGAAAGGTAAAGACTTTCGAGATCATCAGCAGATCATGCGTCCTTGGTCTTATGGCTGGACGCAAGCAACAAAAGTGAGAAACTTCGTGTGAAGACTCAAGTCCAGAAAACCTTAAAGAAGTCTTCCTTATAGGAATTCCTTAGTGATAACCGGGAATTTGGAATATGCTCGCTAAATGGCAATAGACTCCATATATTTTTATATAACGTTTCACATCTTACAGTATCTTCGACGTAATGCAGGTATCCAAAAGTACACAGCTGCTTGGCCTGGTTAAAAACAGACGCGATAATATACCATCATTGACTGCATGTGATCGAGGAATGTGATGCAAGTGAATGCGACACCAGTATGCCAGGATCGTAGCAAATGGAAATCCGTAGTCTTTGCCTACCCCTCTGGGAAACAGGGGCGACTTTACGTATGTATGTATAGGCTAATTATCTGCTAATCACAAAACATTGAAATCGCAAATCAAAACGTAGTAAAGATGACATATAAGGACGCTAATGACAATTGACTAAAACCGTTACAACATCAAAGTTAGAGGACCATTAGATCCACGAACAAACAGTTCCATTGGCCATCTGAGTCGATAGTCACCTTCTCGTTCAAGCAGTTTTGTCAGAATCAGCGCCGCAACTGCAATCAGAAACGCATTACCGTCTAACAGGTACTTCACCTGCTGCTTTGGTAACTGCACCTACTTAAAATTCTATTAATAATGCATATATGTTTGTTGGAGGCATAGCCAGTGTTAGGAGAGGGAAGTTCGCTCCCTCATTAGCCAAACGCGCAGAGCTGACCCGTTTAATTATTTAGATGCATAAAGTCTCGCTTGTTTCGTACGGTAGGCTGAAGACTACAGATTTTCATTTGGTAAAATGGTACTACCATAATATTCCTTCACTATAATCATGCGCGCTCTGGTCTCTTGTAATTGACGCAGTACAGCCCCCTTGAACTCTGAAAGCAGGACAGTTTACGATGTGGAAGCAAGACGCCGCTATGTGCAGTGTAATGCGGCGTCTCGCTTCCACAACGTAAACTGTCCTGCTTTAAGAGTTTATGGTAAGGGGGCTGGACCCAAAACATTTATTAGTTTTTAAGCATTGCAGGGCAGCCTGTGTTGGTGATTCCGGAAATAAACTAAGTACCTATATACAATTTTCATGAAAGCCCATCAAATTAGAGATTTTCTGGAGACATTTTCTAAGAGTGCTTTGAGTACCTACGCATCAGTGTTTAACATTTCTTTGTAAATGAATTGTCGTATATCGCTTAGTCAATACTTGGTAATTCAATTATTAATTTTGCGTTCTCTGTGTGAGGAGAAAAGAGGCATTTGCCCTACAGTGAGTTATAGGCTGGTATTATTTTTATTAATCTAGCTCTTCGCGTTATATGCATGCTATCTTAGAATAGAATACAATAGAAGATTTTATCTATATAGATATAATCACGATAGGTAAGCTACACTATGCATGGCACCCCCCCCCCCCCCTTCTAAAAGGGGGAGGCCTTTGTTCAACAGTGGACGTCAATCAGCAGATGCTGATGATGATGAAAATAAAAAACTAAATAATTAATTAAAGCAATCCAATCTCCAACATCCAAAAATCCTCCAACATTTACCGTAAAGTTTTATTCAGCGGAAGAGAGAAGGAGTCACATAGCATTGTTCAATACAAGTTTAAAAAGTTTGAATATTTAAAGTATTTGGTACCCGTGTCTCGGAAGGCAGCCTGTACCAAATCTCTGTTAATAATTTAAGATGCTGGTGCGACTTAGAAACGGAAGTTTAGGACTGTTTATGGTCAATTGTGACGTATTTCCGCAAAGAAAACTGCTTGGAGAAGTTTCTAATTCAGCCTCTTTGGTGCCACCGTTTTAAATAAGGCAGCAGAGCACGAGAGGTTTGACATCCAGTATTAAATATTTTGTGTTTTTGTTAGTATTGGACTAACTAATATTAAATAAAATATTTGTGGGATTTGCAGACGTTTGTTTGGAGTCTGGACATTTGTGTTCGTCAGACTCATTATTATACACAATCAAGAAACAGGAAATCTTAAGAAAAAGATAATAAAAGGAACTTAGGCAGCTTCAACTTAGCCTTTCTCCAGAATATCTCTTTACTGCCTTACCATGAACACATAAAGCAGGACAGTTTCCGATGTGGAAGCGAGTCGCCACTATGTGCAGTATAGGGTGGCGTCTCGCTTCCACAACGGAAAATGTCCTGCTTTAAGGGTCTGGTCTGATCCGACGAGCATTTCTGAATGCAATATTAAGAAATGCGATGTCAGTGAAGCAGGTCAATCGGGTAGGTGAATCAGTATTGTTACTAATAGTCATCCGTGGTCTCTCGAGTCATCGTGACACTATGTATATCACTATAATATTATGAAGGCATACTTGTGCACTTTAATATTTCCTGCGCAGATGACTAGTCTCAGCTGAGACAGGCCGCCGTGACCGAAATTCGGTCAGGAGGACATTATTATTGTTATTATACAGGCGAAAGTTTGTGACATGGCTTTACACACCGTTGAACAATCTCTCCAGTGTGCTGGTTTCCTCATGATGTTTTCCTTCACCGTTTTTAGCAACTGATAACTAATTTATAGTACGCACATGAATTCGAAAAGTCATTGGTGCGTGCCGGAGTTTGAACTTGCGACCTTTGACTTGGCAGTCCAACGGTCATACCACTCGGCTATTAGTGCTTAAATAAGAGGTAGCTGACACCCTAGATTAACACACATGCTACTTTTTATATAAATGTAGCGGATAACACAACGGAGCGCTGGTAGTAAAAACATAAAGCAAAAACAAGATCAGACAAAACGCATCAACATTTAATTCACAGTAATCCAGATCTAAGCCGCTACCATCAACAGCACAGTACCTAGAACCTGCCACCACTCGACAGATCTCGGAACAAAGTATTTTTATGTCTCAAACGAACTAACAGGTGGCATCGAAACAGATGCAGTTTATGTAACTCAGTAGTTACGTTTTATGGCGTCGTAAACTTAGTACAATGATGTCAGAACCTCTGAACAGGGTTCACAGATGGTGTGCTATACTATGGCGAGCAGGACCAATATAAACTTTATGGCATGGCATTTAAACTTTAGCAATTGAGTTCCTTTTCCATTTCTTGGGTAAGAGAAAGAGAGTTAAGAGTTGGTAGCCCCAATTAACAGAGACTGATGAGATTGGAACGGATGCAGGATCCTATTGTCATGCATTGGATGCTCTTATAGGTTCATTTTCGAAGCAATTCGGAATGTGACATGGTCCCAATATTTGTGTGACTATTTGACTACATGGTAACTTTTAAACAAGTGCGCAGCTTTAAAAGAAACTGTCAAATGACGTTACTCAAATCAATGCCCATATTAGCGCAGTAGTTACGATTTGACTGCTTGGCTAGGGTTGCGAGTTCGATTTTGGCACGGGACAAACATTTGTGTGATCCGCAGATATTTGTCCTGAGTTTGGGTGTTTGTGTATGTGATATTTCATGTTTGTGAAACCAACGATACAGAAGAAATTGCTAGTGTGGAATAATATTTAAAAAAAACATAGCACGCTGCATCTTGCTCAGTTAGCCCCATTACCTTGACACCATGGCATTAGCTTCATCTTAATAAGAACCTCAAGTCGTCATATTGATGCAAGTACAGTTCCCACGAGACCACCGAGTGAAGGAACCTAAGTACGTCGTGCGCACCCTGGTTGGTCAACATCGCTACCATCCTTGACTGGACAACCGACAAACTCTATTCTCTACACCGCGACATGGCCTGTTACGAGGCGACAGTTAGCACATGCCGATAAAAATAAAATATATAAAGAGAAATACATAAATATAGCACACAATATTCTCAAGTATTTAAATAGAAGATTTACAGATTTTCTTCCTTTATTTCTATAAAAGTATAAAAGTAAAGACGCAAACGCATATAAAAAGAATACCTACTTCTTTTATTACTTCAAAATACAATATTGACAGCTACCAAAAATACTACTATATAAAAAGATAAAATAAATCTTTTTTTTAGTATATTTTACCGACTGTAAACGATATAAATAAATAATATTTCGACGCGAGTGCACAACTTGAGTATTTGTCAAAAACGTGACAAGTAGCGACATCTAGTATGCGATAGCGACATTAATGTGGAGTTTACCTCGGTTCGAACCATTGGTGTTTAGTTAATGACTCTAACTTTATCATTTACTTAGGTAAAATGTTAATATTGACTATAGTATTTATTAAGTTTTTAGATATTTATGGCATAGATTTGATAGAGAACTGAGGATTTTCAGAAATACAATCAAAGTAAAGTAATACTGCATTGTTTTTACAATTTCTGAGGTCTAATATTCCATTGTGACATTAACAATAGGTACATATAGGTACCCTAATAAATATTTTTTTGACGTGTGGATTTTTTTTAAGCAAATCAAATGTTTATTTGTGTTACATAGGTTAGGTTAGGTACTACATATGAAGTAGGCTCATAGCTACGTGGCTACCGCACAAATCAGTCGGTTTGCGAGGTTAACCCGTGCTCGCCGCGGTCAGTCTTGTGATGGGTGACTGTTTTCAAGATCCCTCCGAGCTTCGGAAGGCACGTTAAGCCGTTGGTCCTGCGCCTGATGTCTCTCCAGCATCGTTCTACCGTCCCATCGGTCTATGAGAGTGAGGGAATAGGGAGTGCACCTGTGTTTGCGCGCATACTTGGGCACTATAATAATTATCTCCTGCGTAGTTAGCTAGTCTCAGATGAGATCGGCCGCCGTGACCGAAATTCTGTCAGGAGAACATTACATAAGAATGCAGATGTTAAGTTAGAATACTTCGTTCATTTGTTGTTATGTTAGAAGAATTAATTAATTTAGCTGACCACGAACGAAAAACATTGGTAGATACTCGATACCTACTGAAGAGATCCCGTCAAAATGAAGGGATAAAGCGTAGAGTTGCAACAGGTGAAATAAGTGGATGGGCTACAGCACTGATAGCCGAGTGGTATAACCGTTGAACTGCCAAGTCAAAGGTCGCAAATTCAAACCCTGGCACGCACCAATGTCTTTTCGAATTCATGTGCGTATTATAAATTAGTTAGCAGTTGCAAAAAACGGTGAAGGAAAACATCGTGGGGAAACCGGTACACCTGAGAGATTTTCCAACGGTGTGTAAAGCCATGTCAGAGGCCTACAGGCGGTTTAAACTCTGTCACCAGGTTGTTCATCAACCATACGATAAGAGAAGAATATCATAAATACTTTCTCAGATATTGTAAGACACCACTGACTAACGGTGACGGAATACATCGTGAGGAAACCTGGATTTTATTATCGAAAATCGCCCGCGGTGAGCTAGCGTGGTGATCAATGCTCAATCTTTCTCTATACGAGAAGAGGCCTTTGCCCTGCAGTGGGACAGTTACAGGCTGTTAATATTATACTAGATTTTTTTTTACAGTTATCTTACTACCATCATAATTTTCATCAGAGGTTCCCAAGTCGTTTCTTAAAAACGTCGCCCACACTAGGAATTTCTCCTGTGTCGTGGATGCGTTTCACAAACATGAAATATCACATACACCAACACCCACAATCGACTCGGGACAATCAGATGTGGATCGCACAAATTTTTCGGCACGTGCGAATCCAACCCGCAACTCTTAGTGCAGCAGTCCAATCGCTTAGCCACTGCGCCAATCAGGTCGTCGACTACTTCTTTCAACTTGGGTAGGTAATATTTAAACGATGCAGATCATTCCATCCTATTCATTTATAAGTAAGGCAGAAATAGCACATGAACCAATGGATTCGAATAAAAACTGCAACATTTACTTTATAAAACCATTTAAAAGCTCGCACTTGAACAACAGCCTACACACTATCATCTGGAAAAAAATAAGAATATGTACCTATGTATTTTTAATGGCGGCTGGATCAAAGCTTCGCCGCGTGAGCATGCGCAGCGCACATTGTACGCTAATGTGCGCATTGACTACGAACTTCAAACGGAGGGACGCGGACGGACCCGATTGTAGTCTTACGTAGTAAATTTCATTGTTCGCTCCTTTTACTTATTTAAGACAATTTCAATAATAAATATTGTTTTTACATAACATCACGCTAGTTATCCACGAAGGGGTAGGAAGAGGAGAGGTATACCAACATTTTGGCAGATTCCCATTGTGATAGGGGGCGAGCCTATTGCCATTAATCGGGCTCAGTTTCAGACTCCTTGCTGCTACTAAGTATAATTTAATAACATTGTGCCCGACGCGGGATTTAAACCCAGGACCTCTTGCTCAACAATCACGCTTAACGACCAATAGCCTGCAGTATCAAAAGATAAAACCAATTTTTGATATCTTTGTGACAATTTTCTTAGCAATACGATAAACTTTATCAAGGCAACGAATTCCTTGCAGAACATTCACTAATAATAATGTATAAAACAAAGCACTCTATAATAATTATTTTAATTTAAATAGTTTTAATTCCGGCAATCTTAAACTGATTAAAATAGCCTGAGGTTGTATTATAATTACTGACAGCGGCGCGTGAGTGTCAACAAAAAACGATACTATAATCTTTATGGTAATTTTAAAATAAATTATTGTTGATAGATAAGTATAGTGCCGTGTGGTTTCCGGCCTAGAATAGACCACCCCCTTTCCTCCCGTGGGTGTCGTAAAGGGCCACTAGGGCATATTTCCAGGTGGATGGGAAGCAGCGCTCCCCTGTGTAGATATCGTTCACTATACTGCGGTGGCCAGCTCGCCTGCCCAGCATGGTGTCTATTGACAAAAACCCGCATGAAGAGTACCCAAGAAAACGGCCCCCAGTTACCGTCTCTACTATTCCAGGTAACTGGTAGTGACTGGGTGGGGAAATCGGGTGAGCGGGCCTTGTGGCGTACCCTGGGAGAGGCCTACGTCCAGCAGTAGACTGCAATAGGCTGATGTGATGACGGAAGTATATTTAGCTTATTCTATGGAGCTAGTAAGCTGGTTAGAGAATTAAATACACTCTTTTTTGCCTCGTACTTTGTAACTATTGTTTATATAATTTGTATTCGAGACAAAAATAAATCATTTCTTTCTCTTATTTAATTATTACATACCTAGCCAGTAAAACACAGAAAAGTTCGACTCTAGTTGCACGATTCCAATGTGTCTAATCAATGGATAAAAAGGGGAAAGAAATTCCAAGTTTATTCTTTAAATAATAATAATTAAATTAAACTAATCAATGACTGCCTTATTAGCCTAGTGGTTGCTAAGCGCGACTGCTGACCTTGAGTTCTTGGGTTCAAATCCCGGGTCAGGCAAAGTTTTACTGGGTGTTTCCATTAGGTAATTCTCAGTAGCAGCACGGAGTCTGGATTTGTGCCCGGTTGATGGCAATAGGCTCGCCCCCTATTACATTGGGACTTACAACATAACTGGCGAAATGTGGGTGTACTGCACACCTCTGAATCAATGAATTAAAAGATCTACATATGTAGGTACTTAAATAGGTAATATATAATATATATATAATATAATAATGTTAACAGCCTATAAATGTCCCACTACAGGGTAAAGGCCTCTTCTCGTATATAGAAATAACATATATCTAATATAAAGTAATTTTAAAATTTTTAAGCTAGAGAAGAGGTTAGATATGATGACCGGGTTACCTATCATTGAAGTATGGCGGACCCCTAAATGTTGGAGTAGAATGTGAGGGCCGACAACAGGTCAATGTAAAATCAAGTCATTGTACTAAAGTATTAGTTCAAGCCAGTATTCGAAATTACCTAATACTGTAAGAGCACTAACACTAAAAAATACACCTCGACTCAGCGTAAACCCTTAATATCATAAAAAGGCGATATCGGTTCACCCATTAAGCTACAACGTAAAAGAAAAAATGCAATTTTAATTACTAAAAACAGTCTGGGGTCGTTGAACCGCAGAACAAAAGCCTTCAAATCCCGCCGAGCCCTCGCGCCCGAGATAACCTATGTAACTCATTATATCTGTTTTAATTTTATATTTTCGAGGCGTCCATTAAGCCTCCATTCACGTCCAGGCATCAAGACGGCTCGCCCGTGCCCGTATGTGCATAAAAAAAAGACTACATTTTACTACCAGTGTTGCAAAATTTATAATTCTTCTTTTAAATTCGGTACAAAGTAATAATATTTATTTATGGGAGATGTATTAGCAGAAATTGCGCCAAAAAGAGTATTCCATACATGCAAATAAAAAGTTAATAAACAGTAATTAACATAATAAAATTGCTTTTAAAATACCTAGCCTATCCTAATTATCACGCCCCAATTTCAGTTCGAAATCCCCAAAATGTATTTTTACGCGTTGTAACCCAAATTTCTGGTATAGTTATGCGTCTATCCTTTTCTAACGGCGTGTGTTATGTGTTGCGTCTCTCTCTGGCCATAATAAAACATAATTGGTTTTAAATGAAGAGGATTGGCGATGGTCGGCGGTAATTTACAGCCTGATCGAAACGCGTTATTAGTGTGAGCCCACAAAAATTACTTAATGCATATTTATATCGTTGGAGATGTAAATGCGTTGTCAATGTGTTATATTTAAATACATGGAGCTTAGTTTTATGTTTAGTAGTTATTTTTAGGTGTAAATAGATTATATTTTGACGACCTGATTGGCGCAGTGGCTAAGGGTTGCGGGTTCGATTCCCGCACAGGGCAAAAATTTGTGCGAACCGCAGGTGTTTGTCCCGAGTCTGGGTGTTTGTGTATGTGATTTTTCATGTTTGTGAAACGCATCTAACGCATCTGTGAAATTCCTAGTGGAGCGACGCTTTATCAAAAAAAACTTCGAATTTGATGATATAATGGCCTACCTACGTTAATTATCTATGTGAACAATTTAAGTGATATTATTGACAGCCTATCGTTAAAAACACCCCAAAGATTTGTTTAAAAAGGGGCGAGCCTATTGCCATTTAGGAATAACTAACTAGGACATTATGTACGGCATTCAAAATGGCACATTTCCTATATAAATAAAATTACATATTTGTCTGAATTTGAGCCCTCTACAGTGCTTTTAAAACCCTCAAACTTCTGAAAGCATTTGAATTATACCAGATCAATTTATGTATAAGTCTTAGATTATGTAGATGAAGTCTCGCGCTATTATAAAACAAAAATCAACCTGCCAACCGTTTTGACATGTGTGGGAGACAGCTAATCTTACACAAGCTTTTTTTTTATTTATTTATTAATATTCAATTGGCCTCTGTAATTTCTACACACTTTAATAGCTAATTTCGCTATTTTTATTACGTTATTTTATGATAGAAAAACAAGCGTCTCCATTGGCGCCAAAAAGCTGTAGGACCTCACAATTGGCGCTAAAAAATACCGACGCTGTCAGGGTCTTGACACTCCATCTGGTACTTCTCATAAGTTTAATCTTTATTTTATAAAAACGTTTAGTAAATGCAAATTAATCAGATTAATGCCAATATAAGTGTCCGGTTCGGTACTAGTACAAAATATTAATCCAAATATCCATTATGTCAAAAACTTTTATTTTATCAATCTTTATGTTTTCCTTATTTGAAATGCATTACAATTTACATTAATAACTACAATTTAGCTTGTCTTTAGTAATTACAAAGCTCATTATTCGCGCCTAACTTAATTATTTCTGATAATTTTTACCGCCCGCCAAAATTACAGACCATAAACATTGTATGTATTATCTGTGGTACCGAACTACCGACCAATACTGTTATTTTGAAGCGAAGGCGGCACAGACATTTAAATTACAGCCTAATTACAGCTTTTACTTTAAAATGTATTTAATGTATTGTACATACACATTAATGTTTAAAACTTAAAATGTTGTGTAATATAAGTTAAAATGATTTTTTAAATGTGCATTTTATGTACCAAAGAAGAGAAAACTAAGTAAGTTTCATAATAAAATTAATTCTCAATAGTAGCACAAAATTCTCAAGACCAGCAATAGGCTCACACCTTTTTAACCGACTTCAAAAAATAAGGAGGTTCTATGTTCGTGGTATTTTTTTTTTATCTTTGTTTTTATTTTTATTTTTTTTGTATGTTCAACGATTTCTTTACATTTTCTGGAGCAAAACTGAACATACACCTCTGCCTATCCCTTCGGGGAGCACAGGCGTGATGTTGTTTATGATATAAGCTTTAATATAAGATTGTAAAGCACATAGGCTACACCTTGAGGGGAACCACGCGTGATGAATAAACAGTGGCCAAACATAATGAAAAGAAAGAGGGTCTGTAAGCGATGTTAAGATAATGTCTACCTAGCCACTTACATACAAATTAATTACGAACTGTTATGAAATTTATGTTTTTAAAGACAATTTAATTGTTTCACCTTTAGTTTGTCTTGCATAGAAGACTACGCTTCCGAGTCCTACACGCTATTACTCTACCAGGAGACAATATCGAATCGTAACATTTGTGTAATAATAAATGTTACGATTAGATATTGTCTTTTAATAAAATCGTGGCATAGAAGGCACGAAAACGCTTGTCTTCCATACAAGACGCTCATAAGGTTAAGAGACTTAATTATATTATCTACCTACTTCATCATCATCATCAGCCGGAAGACGTCCACTGTTGGACAAAGTCCTCCACCTTAAATGGGGGGGGGGGGGTTGCCATAATCCCCACGCTTGGCAAGCGGCTTGGGGATCGCAGTGTTGGTGGTCAAGTTACAGAAGACGCTGCTGCAAATCTACTGGTTTTTTCCCTTATTCGCCTCTTACGACACCCACGGGAGGAAAGGGGGTGGTCAATTCTAGGCCAGATACCACACGGCACCTACCTACTTAAAATAACTATACTATTGCAAGTATTAGTTCTTTAAACATTATTTACCATCATGACGTCTAAGTAGCTGTCGATCTGATGTAGGTTTAAAGAGCAATGACAATAGACAAGGAAGCAATACAAAAAATCTTAGGTACTTACCCAAGGCTTAGATTATCTAGATGGAGTCTGGCGCTTAATTGAAACAAAAATCAACGTGCCAATTGTTTTTTTTTTGCATGAGTGCGTGACAGCTACGTCTTACACAAGTATATAATTTATTTAACATACGGGTGATAGGATACATATTTATTATTATTCAATCGGCCTCTGTAATTTCTATACACCTTAATAGCTCTTTTCGCCATTTTTATTACGTTATTTTATTATAGAAAAACAAGCGTCTCCATTGACAACACAATTGACACTGTTGGCGCCAAAAAGCTGTAGGGTAGGTTTTTAGCGCCAATTGTAGGGTATTGGCGCTAAAAAATTCCGACGCTGTCAGGGTCTTGACACTCCATCTAGACATAAATATAATCAAAGACCCAAGGTTTAAAGAGCTTTAATCTTAAAAGAACATTTTATCTAGATAGGTATTATATTTCATCACATTCCTGGAACTTCTAACCTGTATGACTCAAAGCCGCGTAGGTCACGCGATCATTTACAGACGAACATACAATCGACAACAAACAAGCACGGACCTCACTCAATCAGAAATGCACCGATCAAAATGCAAATGGCGTTACATTTTTGTTGTTTTGCGGCCGCAGGTACACCGCCATAAACTGCCGGCAAATTATACATTGCTTTTATTTTTAATTGCTACAGACGAGCCACCGTCTTCGCCAGCGGCCTCCCTGACCCTTCTATTTTTGAATTATGGCGCGCCGACCTTTGATTGGTCGGTGAAGATGCGTACGTTCACTACTTGGTATTTATTAGCGATGCGTTCATATGGGGGGTGGAGATTAAATCTAAAATGAAATACCTAATTGCGTTCGAGGCAAAGGTATTTATTATACCGTCATTCAGTTGCCGTCATTATGAGGATCGTGACCGATTTGCCGATATGTTGCGAGGTTTTTTGTTGCATAATATGTTTGATAGATAATACGTTAGATAGGACACGAGTTTTGCAATGATATTAGAGTGATAAGGATATTATGGTGTCCAAATGGCGGTTACGAGGTCGTGAAACCGTAATCAGATTAACACTTTTAAAGTAAATTGCATGATGAGGAAGAATACATTATAAGTTGATATATAGCAGGTATATTTAGAGTGTTTCTTGAAATTAACTCATAAGAGATCGCTGTTGCTTCTCCGGACTTAAGACAAGCCCATGACCACTGCACCATGTCATACAGATAATAATATTAACACATACCTGCTATAGGTACTTATTAAATATGTGTGAATATTGTAACTATTGTGGGTGCCGATATGAATCACGATGTAGCAAGTTAAGATCTCCCCTGCTTTTAAAATAAAGTAGGTAGACCCCTACCTCCTAAGTATAGTTCAGCGTATTAAAGAAAATTGCAATTTAACATACATGTTAATAAAATATTTGTATCTAAAAATAGAATTACGTTAAAAAAGTCTAAAATAAGGTAACTACTTTGGTACCTAATCAAGATATGAATATTGTGTTTTAAAAAAGACATTGCACTGATAACTATCGCGCTCGATCTCTAAAAAGGTGAGCAGCGACACACCTTTACCTAAAACGGAGCTATAAGCTATAACGACGTATGTACCAAGGTTCCCTGCATTTCCGGGACATTATTACTAACCCCCAGGGTCATAAATCGTTCTACTTCAAACATAGTAGATACAAATGCGGAATAATACATTACCTAACCTTAGCCTTTCCAGTTGGTTAAAGAAGCGGGCTGACCGCGCGAACAATCTAATTCAAACACGTTCAGAAACTTAAACTGAATACGAAAATATAAATCACTAGTTTATTAAAACTATACCGATAAAGTTGGATTTTAATATACAAAACTCATATAAACTACTTTATATGAATTATTATACGTACCATTTGTACTCCAATCTCTTATTGATAATGGTCATGTTAAGTTATTGTTTCTCACATTACTTAACGAACGTTTCTGAACGGCCACAGAGTATGTCAAAATAAAGAATGACATAACCCATAACCACTGTGCAGTACAAGTCGTGAGGCGGAGTGTTTATAATTAAAAATATATTTATTATTTGAATGTAACAGTGTTAATAAGGTATTAAATAATGAATTCAGTGAATATGTCGTACGCCCTAATCCGTCATTTACGCCGCACGGCGTTATTATCGCAGCGAATCCGCCTTGAATCGACCATGACTAACCTGACTCCGGAAGACATCGTATTTCGGCCTCCCCTTGCTCAATGGGGCAAAGTTATCAGAGAGGCTGAAAAGATAGTTGGCTATCCGACCTCCTTCATGAATCTACGATGGTTATTGAGTGACGAATTCGCTAATTTAGCGATGCATTTGCGAACAGTTGTAAGTACGATTTTCCTTATATTTCTTGATAATATCTCAACAAATACCTACTTATTAGGTATACTGCGCTGTTAGGTTACTAAAGCTATGTTTTAAAGCAGCATAGGCTATAAAAGTTAGTGTTTATGTCATAAAGTTTATTATTATGTAATCTGTTGTTTTGACCATGTGATACAAATACAAGGTTATTTCCTGTATAATAACTTATAATCACGGCGAATTAGTGTGTTCTTGGATTCAATGCTATTTGCAATCTAATGGTGTATTAAAGATTAATTTTAAATTATAGTAATATCTATCTTACATCTGTAGAACATACTAAAATGATTACATAAAATTGTCTTATCCAAAAAAGGATACATGGGTGAATTACAAGTAAATAATGACAATTTATACAAAACTTTCGGGCATAATAATTAAATACTGGTTAATCAACGTAGTAAGACATTAGTGAATTACCCATATATGTGTAATACATAGACATTCGGGCTGAGCCTTGAGCTTCTAAAAAAAAGTCTTACCAGTAACACCATGATACAAAAAAATACCAGTCAGCTACAATTTAGTATGTTTCTCTACAGGTTGGCATGAATCATCCCATCGTAAAAACAGCAAAAATGCTTCTATACAACGAACACAACAATCTACAACCGTGGGGCCTCATCATTTTATTACTGTCCAAAGCTGTCAATCCCCACACGTCACTGCTGACCAGCACCGTGACACAAAACCAACGAATACTTGCTGAACTCACAGAGATGATAAGAACTGGACACTACGTACACAGAGGTTTACTAAATATACCAGTGTCTGATCGAAACAAAAACTCAGACACAGCTATATTTGCAAACAAGATAGCTATCCTCATTGGAGACTATTTACTAGTGACAGCTAATGGAATGCTAGCTAGATTGAAGAATCAAGACTTATCCTACCTCATATCAACCGCACTAAGGGATTTAAGTGAAGGAGAATTCTATGGGCACAGAGATGCTCAAAACATGCCTGTACCAGGCAGACCAGTAAACAACACGACAGACACATACGATATATGTAGTGACACGTTACCGTTGGAAGTGAAAGATGTATCAGGTTCACCCATACGAGAATGGACTCTACGGACTATGTATAACGGTGGAACTTTGTTTGGACGAGGCTGTCAAGGCGCACTGTTGCTAGGCGACCATGATCAAGAGAAACAAGAGAACGCATACAAGTTTGGCTGCCATCTATGCTTGGCATGGCAAGCGGCCACTGAAGTACAAAAGATGACGTCTGAAAAGGACTCTTTCTCTCTAGTGAGTGCACCGGTACTATTCGCGTTAAGTGAAAACCAAGAACTATATAATCTATTTGAAAATGTGCAAAATATTACCGATATAGATTTAGAGCAATTAAAAGTGGAAATTTTAAAGACATGTGCGGTTGAGAGAACTAGGTCACTGTATAGGGAACACGCCAATAAGGCTAAGTCATATGTGGAATTGTTCGGTGAATGTCAGTCCGTAGACACTATTAAACAGATGATCCATACTTTGTAGTAGCTGTGGGACTAAAGTGTAATTTATAAGTATTAAGCAATGATATTTCAAAAAAGTACAGATATGTTACTAGTTTAAAGACTCAAAAATGTTCCAATTGGGTAATTTTGTCTAGCAGTGACTAGCTAGCCTGAGTGACGTTTGACATGCGCGCGCATTTACTCATAATGTTATAATTATGACTCTTACGTCTTTGTCAAGTTGTGTTATGTATGTGTGCAGTTCGGAACACTTTTCTTGTTAATTTTGTTAGCATATGCCGTATCTATACTTTTTGACATATCACTGCTAGATTATCATGCACAAGGCTGCATTAGCATCTCGGTCATGTAAGGAAATAGCGTTGTAAGATACAATGTCACAATATAGTTTCTAACTTATTCTTAGACAGTATTGAATAGTTATGCTCGATAAAAGACATTTTTCATCTATTTTGAGGGTATAGTACTGTCAATCGAATGTGTGTGCAAAAACAGACTTCTGCCTACCCCTTTAAGGGTATAAGATCGTATAGATTTAATTTGTGTATAATAGATCATTATGAAAATATTTCTTACCGCATGCAAATGATATACAAACCGCTTTCGGTCAGTTCAATATTTTTTCAGTCGCAATCAACACCAAAAATGTAAGATAAAATAATTTGTTAGCTTTTATTTTTTTAATTATTTGCATAAGTATATAAATCGACATATCATTAAGTCTTAAGCTTACAAAAAATATTTATATTTTTACACGACTGCGTGACGCAAGGAAGGGTAATGTGTTTATCAGCCTATGTTGGAACGTTTGTGGTACTCTAGAGGCCAATGGGTCAGTCGATTTTGATGAGTTTTATTAACAAAAACTGTGTTGACATAATTTATTTAGATCAGTGATTTACTACCGATCTCATGCTAATATTATGGTCTTATTGGAGAGGTTCTATAAACCTCTATTGCGATGTTAAAGAGCTCTTGCCATGGTATGCTTAGATGGGTGACCGTTTGACATTTATTTCACACATCGAGATAATTCTGTTTCTTACATTAAAAATATAATTCGTCGACATGACAAATAAATGTGTCGAAAATCTTTACTAGATTGGTAAAAAAAAAAGTTTTCAACATGACAGTTTACAGCGATCTATGGCCGTTTGTGTCCTTTTTTAATGTAGACCGGACGCGGAAGTACGCAATAAAATACTGCTAGTATATCAAAACCATAACTTATTTAATTATTCTATTATAGTAAATATTTAAATACATCACTGATACGAACTAGTTTAAATAAAAATGATACGTCACAACTTCTTTTGAACCGCTATTGTATTAAAGCGGAAATGTGCATAATTAATTAGTATCGTAACGTCTAGGAACAGGAGTGAATAAAATATTTAGGTACCTACTGTATTTAGGCGTAACATGTTGTAGGACAAAATATTTGTGATCTACAGCGACAGATATCCGTTTCTTTATGTAGTATAGTTCCCGTCAGGTAAAAAGAACACTGGCTAATCACTTAATGTTTGAATTCCAGTCTATTCCAAAGTGTTACGTAACTAGAAAAGTACCTATAAATAATGATTAAACATAAAACAATTACACTTAATTATAAACTACAACAGCCTAGGACCATAGAAAGCGACTATATCCGAGTGCAAACACAGTCGCTGACAGTCGCTCAGCGTTCTTTTTACGCGACGGGAACTATACTAGATGCCGGTATAGATGTCGCCTTATTGCTTTGCGAACTTTGCGGACACACTGACTAGAGTTCAAATCTATAAAACTCAGAGACTACACAGAAAACAGAAGAGGTTCGTCCTAGACCTAATAAATATACCCAAGTTAATTAAGAAAGCCTAATAATTATTATAGCTAGTGAATAGTTAAATTGCTGTAAGAAATTGGTGCGAAAGCGATTTGTACCTGAAATTTATATCGAAGAGTAGTGCTTATTGTAAATAGAATACGAACAATAATTAATTGTAGATGAAACAACACTTAAATTAATTTTAGAGTAAGTAGAATTATAGGCAATTTGCGTAATTTTAAATACATACAAGAATCGTGAATCGTTCTGTGTGCTAAGGCTTTTTAGGTCTAGAAAATAGATACTGCCAGATGATGAGGTCCTCGTTTCAAATCCCGAGTCGGGCAAAGTTTTACTGAGTTTTCCATTAGGTAATTCTTAATAGCACAGCAGCAGCACGGAGTCGATTTATGCCCGATTAAGGGCAATATGCTCGCCTCCTATTACATTGGGACGTATAACATAACTGGCGAAATGTGGGTGTCTTAAGGGTACACTTCCCACCCCTTCGGGGAATACTGGCTAGATGTAATGTAAACAATGATTAAATAGGTAGTGTAGTATCTAATCTAACACAGATGCGATAATTCCCACGTATGTAACTACCTACGTGATTTTAGATAATTTAGGCGTAGCCGTATTATTTTAACTTTTGAATAGATATAGGTATGTCTAGATGGAGTGTCAAGACAATTTTTTAGCGCCAATTCCTCACAATTGGCGCTAAAAACCCTACAGCTTTTTGGCGCCAACAACACAACAACAGCTTGTTTTTCTATCATAAAATAACGTAATAAAAATGGCGAAATGAGCTATTAAGGTGTATAGAAACTACATTGGCCGATTGAATATTAATAAATATGGATCCTATCACCCGTATGTTAAATAAATTTTATACTTGTGTAAGACGTAGCTGTCACGCACTCATGCAAAAAAAAAACAATTGGCACGTTAATTTTTGTTTCATTATAATAGCGCGAGACTCCATCTAGATAATGTAAGTTTTACATTTAAATCAGATTTATGGCTATTATTGTGATTTAACCCCAAATATTGTACAGTAGATCCTTTTAAGCATTTTTTATTCATATGTTTATGGTAAGTAATGCTTACTTACCTGTTTAGTTAATTAATATTGTTGTACCTTGTGTTTACAATATCATAGGTTTTTATCAATGTTACCTATCGCTGTTAAGTTTTGTGAAAGTAAATGATTTTAAATTTTGTATATTTTGTTTTCTTTTGTAAGATATTATTGTCGCATTCAAGCTTTTCAACACTCATAAAACCTCCATAAAACTTGTCTACGTTACGTTATTCCAAAAATATAAAGGATTAATGCAACTATTTTAAATTATAATTGACATCGCATCTCTATTATTTCCCGCCAACATTTCCGATGTGACGCCATTGTATGTCATTCTGCAAATTTGTGCGAAAATATAAATTTTAATTCTGCAATATCACGGTACGATCAGTTTGTTAGCTTACTTTGGACATCTGAATGACGGGAGATAATGTGAATATAACACTAATGTCTATAAATTGCTAGCTTTTAATATAAGCCTGGAAGTTTAATTTTGTACTGTTGTATAATATTGCGTACAGATAATTTGTACGTTTTGTATAAAGTAGGATTTTTGCAAGGATCAGCCCCCTTACCATGAACTCTTAAAGCAGGGCAGTTTACCGTGTGGAAGCGAGACGCCGCTACGTACTGTGTAATGCAGCGTCTCGCTTCCACATGGTAAACTGTCTTGCTTTAAGAGTTCATGGTAAAGGGGCAGTAAGCTCAATGGCAGTGGTAACTTAGGGGCGCGCTTGTTAATGTTCATCCAAATATTTTTTTGAATGAAAAGTGGGGCCTAAGGGCGCTGACGAGGTGCTTGCCAAGGCCGCCCCAGACCTTTATTGTGGACCTGTGACCTAGTGTGCAATGTCAGTCACAATCCAAGACTGACGCAGTTCTTAAGTGTCATGGGTTAGATTCCCGCACGGAACAATTTATGAATGTGATTTGCAGTTATTAATACTGAATCTAACCCCCGCACTCAGAGATGCTAATGATTACTCAAACTGGCACTAAGTAAAGATTTTACAAAGGAAACTTTTACTTAGTGACAGTTTTAGTATCATTAAATGTCTCCGAGTTCGGCGGTAAGTGTGTGTACTACTATATACATAAGATAGTTATTACGTGTTTAAAATTCACAAGTCTGTAAAAAGCACCAACGATACAGAAATAATTCCAATGTGGCGCTATCTAGTACCTACTTTTAAATAACACAAAAATATAACATAAATACCTTTATTTACTTCTCGATATACTGAAGAGTTTCCGCGTGTATCGTGCTCGCCATCTTTTGCAGCGCCGTCCGCGCATCCTCCACGGGGAACATCTCGCTGTATTTATTGACGGCCGCGAGCTCGTCGTCCAGTATCGTCACCAAATATTCCATCGCTCGCGTCGCACGCACAGCGTAGTACAACTGTTTGAAGTTGATAGGTTGCTTCTCTAACTTCGACTCCAGGATGTGGCCGTAGATCTGTGGGTACTCCCACAACGCCAAAGTGACTGGCGCGCCAACCAGTGAATACGAATAGGGGTGTGTGAAGAAGTCTTTGACGTCTAAATAGAGTTGCCATAGCAAGGCCAGATGGCCGCCAAGTCTGTACGCGTTTTGTTCCATCGTCATGCCTTGGCGGGCGAGCTTCATGGCGCCTTGGCAGCCCTTGCCAAGTATACTTCCCGACGTGAGAATAGTCCGGAAAACCCATTCCTGTTTCCCTTGACCTAGGTATTCGTTTGAGCCAAGCTTCTTAAGGTTATCCTCGTTTTCCCAGTTGTAGATTACTGGTTCGCTGTCACCTAAAAATTGTGAGTCATATTATTGACAGAAATGTTATCTTACATGTCCTTCCGTTAGGGTCCGATTAGGCTATCACTTCTTCTATCGCTTATCCGAGGAAATGTGACAAGCCCTGACAGCCTCCGCTGAATGGTAATAGTCTAGCCACCTTATATATCAGTCTATTTAAAGACATCTGATAAATTTGTAAAACACTGCCTTCCCCTTTGGTGAGAAGTAAGAAATTATGTGGGTATTATTAATTAAAAACTCCAAGTAGAAGTTTCCTCAACCTATTTCTATACCGTAAGTATTTACCTAAACGTGATGGTAAGATTGGTAAGGTTACCTTTCGGCATCGTCGGTAAGGGGTTGTTGTCCGTATCGTGTTGTCCGATGGCGTCGCTCTCCACCAGGTCCCGGAGGCCCGTGGAGATGAGCTCCGTGACCTCGTTGTTGTGGAGACCGCCCAGGTGCTGCAGGCAGGTCGCCAGCAAATAGTCACCTGGCGGTAGAACAAGTCATTGTTGTATATTATACCTACTTATGACTCGTATCTCGTCAATTTATAAAGTTACTCAGAGATGGTGCTATTAAAACCATCCAAGGATAGACGACTGTTTTCCATTTATAAAGATTCCCCTCCAAGTCCCGTAAAAGCACGATAAGCCATAGTTTTTTTTTTTTAAATAAAATATGGTAAAGTTAAGTTTTTAAATAAAGACGTAAATACTAAAAGGGAACTTGAAATTCGGATGCGAGCAGCGACACGGTGCAGTGGCTCAGTTGGTTAGAGCAGCGCCACGGTACGGCGAAGGTCGCGGGTTCAAGTCCCGTTCGTGTCCATCATTTTTCAAATTTCCTTTATCAATTTAGATTCAAGCTTAGCATGGGCAACATGCAAAAATGGCACCAAAAGTCATATGAAATAAATAAAGTAGTTAATCCATCGGCTGATCGTGCGGTAATTTTAAAACTTTTAATTTTATTAATTACTTGTGGAAATTATATTGCACATGGCAAAGTAGGTATTTCACTCAAGCAAAGTCGCGGGTACGATATAGCTCGCTCAGACCCCTCACCTGTCAACAACACTATCTTGTTTCCATGCAGCAGGTCATTGTACTGCTCCCCGTGTTTATACTTGTCCTGCAGGTTGACCATCGCCTTGTGTATCATATGGCCCGTCCGCTTCATCTCCACGATCTCTGCCAGCGCCCGCTGAGCGTGCAGCACTCCAGAGTCATAGTGATCTCCAGTAAAGTCCACTGTATTGAAACCGGCGGCCTTAGACACCAGTAGGATGACCAGACCGACCGATTGAAGGTTACTTTTGGACCCCACTAGGAGATTTTTGGCGGACTTTAGAACAGGGTGGTTGGTTCCGACCTGATGAAGCGAAAAAGATTGTTTTCAAAGCTCGTTTACATTGTTTTTAATGTCGTGAAGGCCCAGATATTGCGTATTAACAAATTATATATCTAGCTATCTAACATACGAGACCTGTTATGTAATATGTATGCTCAACCAGCCTGTATATGTAATTTTATAATCGACGCTGAGATTTTTTTGCGCATTCTCCCTTCCTTCAAAATCTAGTAGAGCCCATTTTCTGGCATCTTCTTCTAGCAACGTGTAACTACACCACCAATACTGCAATGATCCCAACCCGTTTGCAAAGCGTGGGGATTATGGCAAAAGGGAGGCCTTAGTTCAACAGTGGACGTGATGTCTGATGATGAAGTGTCATACGTCTTACCAGCTTCCTCAAATGTATAGCAGTGCTGGCGATCTCGTCGTTAAACAGCCAGCGCAGGTTGAGGAATGAGGTTGGGTAACCCACGATCTGTTCCGCCTCCGAGATGACGTCACGCCAGTCCCTGTCCTCCTCGTGGCCGAGCCCGAGCCCGCTGGAGTACTGACGCACTGGACTGGACAGGAATAAAGCATATATTAGTGACATGGATAAACACTGATAGCCGAGTGGTATGACCATTGGACTGCCAAGTCTGCCAATTTTGAATAAAATTTTTGAATTTGAATTTGAAGTCAAAGGTTGCAAGTTCAAACCCCGGCACGCATCAATAACTTTTCGAATTCATGTGCGTACATTAAATTAGTTATCAGATGCTAGAAACGGTGAAGAAAAACATAATGAGGAAACCACCACATCTGACACATTTTTCAACGGTGTGTTAAGCTATATCAGAGGCCTACAGGCGGTTTTGAAGTCTAGGTCGAACCAGGTGGACCGATATCGTCAGAGTTGCGGGTAACCGGTGGATGCAAATGGCAAGTTGTCGTTCATTGCGGCGTTCTAAGGGGCAGGCCTTTGTTCAACAGTGGATGTCTTCCGGCTGATGATGATAATGACTGCTTCCTTCCTGTGTTTTTCTTTAAGAAGGTAGTTAGGCTTTTACCATACCTACATATAATTAACTTCTAGTACCAACCTAGTAATAATTACATGAGAGTGTTCTCTAGCTAGGAGGTAATTAGCAATGCAGGATTTGCAGACAACAGACTAATATACGCTAAGTATTTTACGAAATTACGAGTATTTAGCAGCGCCATTGATTAGCAATACCCTCTTTATTCTAATAACTAGCTTCCGCCCGCGACTACGTCCGCATGTATTTCGAATATTTTATAGACTACTCAAAAGATTTTTCAATTCGAACCAGCCGTTCCTGAGATTAGCGCGTTTAACCAAACAAACAAACTCTTTAGCTTCTTATTAGTATATATAGTTTATGATACATACCATTGACACCACGAAACATTTTTCCTGGACACAATTTGCAAACTTTGACGCTTTTTTTCGTCGCTCTCAATACTCAAATTTTTCACCGCCTCATAATTATTGTTTTGCAACAAAACCTTTGGGGTACAGCTTAAATACCGTTCACATGGGATTCGGGAAATTTTACAAACATTTAGAAATTTTGATGAGAACATTTTTAACATGAGTTTTATAGAATTTAATGTCAAACTCCGTACTGTCATATTATGTCTTTCTAACGAATTTTTTTTACGTTGTAATATAAACTAAATAGGTTTCACATCTCAAATTATAACAGCAAGATAAGTGCAGTAGCGTTGTAAGTTTCGGGGGTTGCGGGTTCAATGCCCGCTCGGAACAACTTATTGTGTTATGCACTTTTTTCTGCATCTGTTTTCTGTTCTCCTTACACTTCATATGAACACGAGGATTGTCATTTTATGGAGAAAGGTCATGCTTGGTGTAGAGCTTGGACATTCTACCATGAACGGTAGCGAGACCGCACGTAATCAGTCTCAAAGAGGTTTTAAACCAATTCGTCATAAAAAAATCAAAACCAGATCCTTACCTGACACAACAATCTAAATTCAAATAAATGTCAACTACAATAGTCCGGGAGTGTGCGACCACGATATTAATTACATAAAACAACAATATAGTACAGCGCACATCAAGTATAACGGCCGGCCGACTCGTACAAGCCGCGGTTATTGCGGCCCCCGCTGAGCGCCTGATTAAACTTATACGAAAGATGTTACCTTTGCAATGCGAACTCTCGGACTATAACGGCTTTTTGAAGGGATTATGGGACGTTTTGGTAAAATATGTCGTTATTTAAATTGTACTGCCTTTATGTTGTGATGGTCTTGTAGTCGAGAATTAAGGGCGAAGTATGATGCTTTGGGGTTTATTCCCCGACTAGGTAATTTAATTTAACTTAATTTTTCTGTTATAATATTTATGTAAAAAAATTACCTAGTACACATTGTAACATGATCTTCGGTGTTTGTGAGTGGTGGTGATACATAAATAAATTCCCGATAACATCCCCATCCCATAAATATATATAGACATTAAATCAAAATCTGAATATCAAAAAAAAATAAACAATAAAATTTTCCCTCGCTTTTAAATGTCAAGTCGACGATTAGCGCGAATCATTTCTGCGTATATCCGAACGCGAGCATCGTTTCCCGCGCACGCATCGCCCATTATCGGGGTCGCATGTCACTTCCGCTGACATTTCGAAAAGAACGCACTTTTTTAAATTGAGGCGCTGGCATCCAACTTAACGGCCAATGATTTCCTTGCGCTTGTTAAAAAAAATCACGTTATTGACGTATAATAGTTTTTAATTTGTTTCGTGAGAGTTTATTGTTGGTAATTTTTTTTGGCTTGTTCGATGTCTCACTGCTGATCCAAGGCCTTCCCTTTGTACATAATGTTTGATAATGGGAGGTGTACCTTTATATTGTTGCAAGTCATCAGTAGCAGTGATAGCCGAGTGGTACGACCGTTGGACTGCCAAGTCAAAGGTCGCAAGTACAGGCCCCGCGCGCACCCAATGTCTTAACGAATACATGTGCGTACTTGTTAGTTATCAGTTTCTAAAACGGTGAAGGAAAACGTCGTGAGGAAACCGGCACACCTGAGCGGTTTTTCAACAGTGTGTAAAGCCATGTCAGATGCCTAAAGGCGGTTTAATCTCCGATACCAGGTTGTTCATCAACCATACGATAAGAAGAAGATTATATCACCCCAGTATCACCCACTGTTGGGTACAAGTCTCCCTTTTCTATGCATTATGGGTTGTATCATTAACAATATCTACATAAATGTAATTTACCGATTAAATAATCCGTTAAGTAACAAATAAAAGGCGGCGCAAAATATGGTGATACGTCACAAAAGGTCAAGTTGAGTTCCGATTGAGTTTAACAATAACTCTATAATTTATGGTCGCCAACTGACAATTATTCCTTGCAATTAAATTGTAACGACGTTTGTAATCATAATCGAGTCGCCACGTCATAAATTATAGCGAGGCTTTTATAATATCTAGATTCTTTGGGACCTGTCTTTTTGTTCGTCGTGGCATTAAATATGTAGGTATTCAAAGATCAAAAATCAAAATCAAAGATCATTTATTCGACATCACATGTGACAGCACAAACAAAAGGTAAAACCACAATAAAGTTCAATAACAAAACAATCAGTAGTACCATCAAACATGCAATACCGAAAAGGTCGCCAACTCAGCATATGCTGAGTGTAAAACACCCAGCGCTGGTTTTCAGTTGGCACCCTACAGTGGCACACGGACGACCGGACGTACATAAAAAAATAAAATAAAAATATATTAATACATAGAAATTATTTTGGAGATACAATATTTAGTTTTGTTTAAAGTAGAAGTCGATTTACCAGATTTACTACAATGTATTGAAATATTGTATATTAATAAATGCAATAATTATGGATTTTATAAAGTCAAAGTGGTTTTAAATTTTACAGGCTTACTTCATATTTTAAAAGTAGCGAGTTCTATCCCTGGCATGTGACAATTTAAATTCTTTCTTGGTAACTTAAGGGTTTAACTGGGTGCAAGTCATCATCATCAGCCGGAAGACGTGCACTGCTGGACAAAGGCCTCCCCCTTAAAACGTCAAAATGAACGGCAACTTGCCATTTGCATCCACCGGTTGCAGCAACTCTGACGATATCGTCGGTCCACCTGGTGGGAGGCCTGCCAACGCTGCGTCTTCCGGTGCGTGGTCGCCACTTGTGAACCTTTCTTCCCCAGCGGTTATCGGTTCTTCGAGCGATATGGCCTACCCATTTCCACTTCAACTTGCATATTCTTTGGCGAAGTCTATGTATAGCAGTAGACATCTTCCAGCTGATGATGATGAAAAAAAATTACAATAATTAAAAAAAAGATTTTTTTTAATTTTTTACGGTACTGATTTGTTTACTTTTGACAAGCCCTGCCGGATGACAAAGCTAGTGTATAAAATATATTCGCGCGACTAGCTAATTAGAATCGCTATGACATTTACTGTGATTCGATCGTCACGTAATAAATAAACAGTAATTATAAATCGATTCAACAGTTTTAAAGTCCCCTCTGACATTTATTACGGTAATAATTTATAATTATGGCAATTCATGCTCCGCTGGTCTATGGTCGCCCGTCGCAGGCGCAGATGTTAAGGGTTTCTTAAGTCATAGCTACGATTTAAGCTGGCCAATGACAGTGGGGTTTGTGGTGGTGTTGTTAAGAAGTCAGGCTCACCTATCCTACATTATAATATTAACACGTGAAAATAAAATATTGTATCCCTATGCATATTGTGCGTCCGAACGATTACGGACAGATCGACTCAACTGCTGATGATAACGGTTCCTGTTCCTTCGGAATCCTGGGTCGAGGAAATTGTCATTGTGGGTTTTTCCATTAGGTAATATTCAAGGTTAGTGGCAATATGTAATAACCATTACAGTAAATAATAATTAATAAGCTCATGAATGACAACACGGTTTAAGTCCAAAACAAGTCTGCCAGCCCCAAAATACAATAAAAAGATAAAAAACATAATATCACGCTTGTATTCTCCGAAGGGGTAGGCAGAGGTTTATATTACACCCACATTTCGCCAGTTATGTTATAGGTCCCATTGTAATAGGGGGCGAGCCTATTATCATCATCACCAATCCAGACTCCGTGCTGCTACCGAGAATTACCTAATGGTAAAACCCAATAACACCTTGCCCAACCCGGGATTCGAACCTAGGACCTGATGCTCAGCAGTCGCGCTTGAAACCACTACACCAACGAGGCAGTCCAGGAGTTTGAAACTGTTGAATACATTAACAAATCAACTAGCAAAAAAACTACACTTAAAGGCAGATGTTACTTCCATAATTGGTCAAAGATAAAAAAAAAACAATCTAAATTAAACCCTTTAGCTCCAGAACAATAATTATCAAAACTCAAAATACGTTAAAGAAGCAACTCGCATTCGAAATTTCAAATTCAAAAGCGATCGAGTGTTGCCGCAATTAAAAAACTGCACGCTATAATTATTTTAAAGGTATAATCGCCGGTTTGTTATAATTACAATGCTGCAACACATGCTTACGGAAAATGGAGATAGCATTATTCTGTTATTAAAAGATATCCCTACTAGTCTATGGTTTGGTTTTTACGTGATCGTCGTCATTTTAATTGTTATAGTTTTGTTAGATCTTTGGTAAAATAACAATTTGGATAGCTCTACTAATGTGTCATATGTTTTTTTCTATCTGCAACGATTTTCAAGCTTTGGCCGTTATGGATATTTCAAAATGACTGCCTCGTTGGTTGTGGCTAACCGCGACTGCTGATCATGAGGTCCTGGGTTCGAATCCCGGGTCGGGCAGTGTTACTGGGTTTTGCCATTTGGTAATTCGCATTAGCATCACTGAAACTTGATGTGTGCCCGGTTGATGGCAATAATACCTCTCGTGCGCCCCCTAATACACTGGGACCTATTACATGCGACGTAATTGCTGGCAAAATGTGGGTCTACTACACACGCCTGCCTATCCCTTCGCAGAATACACGCGTGATGTTATGCAAAAAAATAATAATCAGATACTGCAATAAATAACTTTAACAGTTACTCCCAATCTAGTTTCAATATCTTAAATGTCACAATTTGACACTTATGACATTGTAATTAAATTGAGGCTTCAATTTTATCTTTTTTAATAGTATATTTATTCTGTAATCATCTTAAGTTTAAAAATTACCGACTACCGTTCAGAAATCTTATATGTTTTTAAACATTAAAAATGGCAATTGAATTCCACAGAACCGCCAGGATTAATGCGACTGTTGGGGCTGGTAATAGGCTGTACAGTAGACCCCATGTGGATACGACCAGCTACATACTTACAAAGAACTTTATCGCAGTTGTAAAATATAAGAATTTATCGGCGCATAATCTAGTGATCTAGTCTATTGCTTTCCCTGTAATTATTTCTGGGTACGGTATTAGCGGGCTATTCTGATTTATACTTTTTAAGGTAGGCTGAATAGATTTTGTCCTCAGTCACATTATTCATTTTTAAATTTTGAATCTGGAGTTAGTAGGCTGTATAACGTAGTGGTTACAAATGGGGTGGTTATATGTATACTCTTTGGTAAGCTGAATAGATATTTTTAGTTCCGATAATTTCTTGAGAGTTTACTGTATACCTTTGCCGTGTATTGCGTTGACCTTCCGTACATCGTAAAAAGCCGGCGTTTTAATAGATCTAGGAACTATTCCTTATAGTTAGGAGTTGCTGTGTGATAACTCACAAAAGAAATGACAAGATTTCTAGAAAAAAACATAAAACATACCTGACATCACACTTGTATTCCCGAAGGGGTAGACAGAGGTGTATACTGTGTAAAGTTAATGCCATCAACCGGGCACAAATCCAGACTCCGTGCCGCTACTGAGAATTACCTAATGAAAAAAACCGAATAACACTTTGCCCGACCCGGATTCGAAACCAAGATTTCATGCAACACGCGTCATCGCGTTCAGACCGCTAGACCAACGAGGTAGTCAATAATTTACTTCAAATGCAATCACTTAAAAATATACATGCAACCATAGATTCAGAAGATTTAAACTAAATATAATACCCCTATGTAGTTTTGAATTCGGAACATAATTATAAAATTGGAACGGGCGCGTTCGATTTATGAGAGCGCACGCCAGTAGGCGCTCAGCCACGCCCCGCTATTATCCCGTAAAGTTTTTACCCGAACTTCGAACGCGGCTATTAAATAAAAATAAAACCTATACATGATGATAAATACATTAAACATGGATGTTATGTATAAAAAGGTGTATTAGTTGGTGGTTTGAAGAGCTTCTGAGCCAGGTTAGGAGCCCCCTTAACCTGTCAGTATGAATGAAGAATGTGGGACTAAATGGGGCGAAAAAATCTTAGCACATGGGAGCTGTCAACCGTTTGTCCCCTCCATATCCGATAAAAACAGGGACCCTGATAAATAAGATTTGTGATGTCATGGGCCTTGACAGGTGTCATTGAACTACCTAAAACGTATAAAAAAAATAATTAAAAAAATTAAAAAACACGACTGCCATGACAAAAAACGAACTAAAAAGTGAAAAACAAGTTCCATGGGTACCTCTTAGATAAGACAGTGTTCCATAGAACGGTCCCCCGACTGCGATGGAACTTGTTTTTCACTTTTTAGTTCATTTTTTGTCATAGCAGTCGTGTTTTTTAATTATTTTTTTTTTCATTTTTTTATAGCCTATGTTACTCGCGATAGTGTAAGGATTCTAACGACACTCCATACATCAAAATCGGTTCAGGCATTCTGAAGTTATGGTGGAATAAAGAAACTCACATACATACATACATGAACCCTGAAAACATTACACTCCTTTTTTTGGGCAGTCGTGTAAAAATAAAGGTTACCAGATAAATTGTTGGCTAGTTATCGATAGGTAATTGAAGGTACTTATCAATTAGGCACTCTCTAATTCTAACATAATTATATTAATATACATTATTATTATCGTTTATTTCTGGCAATTAATTAACCTATATACACAAACATCAATAAACAATTACAATAAAAATGTTTTGTTTTCTTTTTTTATACCTCGCCTCACACTAGGAATGTCTCCTGTATCGTGGGTGCGTTTCACAAACATGAAATATCACATACACAAACACCCAGACTCGGGACAAACATCTGCGGATCACATAAATTTTTGTCCCGTGCGGGAATCGAACCCCTGGCGCAGCAGTCCAATCGCTTAGCCACTGCACCAATAAGGTCGTCAAGTATATAATTGTAGTAGTCAATTAAAAGAAGTAACAATAATTATTATAAAATTATTTTAAACCTAACTATATAACGATACAAACTATGCTTCGCAGTTTCACCTGCATTAGTGTAAATTAAACGCGGGTAAAACTGCAGGGGTGCCGTGTGGTATCCGGTCTAGAATTGACCACTCCCTTTCCTCCCGTGGGTGTCGTAAGAGGCGACTAAGGGTTAAACCAAGAAGATGGACAGCAGCATCTTCTGTAACTTCACCACCAACACTGCGATCCCCAAGCCGCTGGCCAAGCGTGGGGATTATGGCAAACCCCCCAAAGGGGAGGCCTTTATTCAACAGTTGACTTCTTCTGAAAACTGCAGGGCACAGCTAGTATATAATACTAATATAAAACAGTGCATTATATTCAGAAACGCAACGAGTGATGATTTACTTAAAGTTTCAGTAAAAAGCTGCCGTCACTCTTATCGGTTCTTTGAAAAGGTTAATTGCGTCGGAGGTGTAGAAATAATTGCAAACAAGTAACAAGTAACTATCTATAATTAATGATACAATTGTTTATAAAACACGCCTATCCTATTCGTGTTACAGCAGTCTTATAAACTAGATATGCATATATAGACTTTTATTTTTTTTTCGAATCTGTCTCTCGCAGTTTGCTCTGAGGGAGCTGTTACTGCTTAACCGGACGATTGGCGAGACCTAATACAAGGCCTCCAGCCAGGCTTTTAACTAAAAACTACAAAACTAAGCGACAGCGCCTGAGGGCACCCCCGCGACGGGTTCGGACCTCGGCATATATAGACTGATTGTCTGCGTGTATGTATAATAAAGATTGAGATTGGCACAGGACCGCGGCGGATGGCTTTGTTTAAGGGAGGCTTATACCCAGCAGTGGGATATTGAAGGCTGTGGATGATGATGATGATGATGATGTATAATAATAATTATCATCACGCTATTCCGCGTAGGGGTAAGCAAAGTCATACATTTTTGTAAACGTGTCCTGTGTGGTGGGTGCGTTTCACAAACATGTAATATCACATACACAAACACCGAGACTCGGGACAAAATATCTGCGGGTCGCACAATTTTTTGTCTTCTACGGGAATCGAACCCGCAACCCTTAGCGCAGCAGTCCAGTCGCTTAGCCACTGCGCAAATCGGGTCGTCAAATACTGTGCCTGATGATTGCATTTATTTTGTTAAATAAGGATTTTATCGTCATCTGTCTTTGGTTTTGTGAATTCTATGATCGCAAAGTGCGACTGTTTTGAGTGAGACGGCCTGGGTTTATTTCCTGACTGTATTATTATGTGTTTTCATTAGGTAATTCTTAGTGTGCATGGAGTAGTAACAGACATATCTAAACGGTTGGTCGACTCTTCACGTGACCAAGGGCTGGTTAGTTTTTCGGCCAAAGAATTAGCATTGCCATTCAACGTAGCAATGCCGCCAGCCTTCTGGCCAGTCGACAGTGATGAGGAGGAATATTTCGATGCATAATTTTTTGATGCCTCGTTGGTCTAGTGGTCGCTAAGCGCGACTGCTGAGCAAGAGGTCCTGGGTTCGAATCCCGGGTCGGGCAAAGTGTTACTGAGTTTTCCATTAGGTAATTCTTAGTAGCAGCACGGAGTCTGGATTTGTGCCCGGTTGATGGCAATAGGCTCGCCCCCTATTACATTGGGACTTACAACATAACTGGCAAAATGTGAGTGCACCTCTGCCTACCCCTTCGGGGAATACAGGCGTGATGGTATGTTATGTAATTTTTTGATGTTTTTTTGGTTGTATATATTATTAGTTTTAATGTAGGTAGTATACAAAAATCGAGCTTAAATATAATGTAAATTGTTTTTGTTTAATAAACTTTCGTATCTTATTACTTTGAAAAAGTCGCATTAGCTTGTTGTGGCCTGGGTTTGAACCTATAACGTTGTGCTTACGACTAGCGGATGCGTATACTATTCAATTACTAGCTAAGATTGTGGTGATTTTGTCCTGCCGGCCGGCGCCCACGCATACTGGTCGTTCATCCGGGCTATCATGCGCAGGTTGGTGTTCGGAGGGCACTCACGCGCAACCTGTACTGATTTTTTTTTCTTATCATACATGCAATATATAATTATGATTGCATTTGATTTAATTGCATAACACATAATTATCTAGTAGCTACCTATATAAGTGTCCCGTTGGTCTAGTGGTCGCTAAGCGCGACTGCCGAGCATGAGGTCCTGGGTTCGATCCCTGAGTCGGGCAAAGTGTTACTGGGTTTTTCCATTAGGTAATTCTTAGTAGCGGCACGGAGTCTAGATTTGTGCCCGGTTATTAGCAATAGGCTCGCCCCCTATTACGTTGGGACTTATAACATAACTGGCGAAATGTGGGTGTACTATATGTTCACCTCTGCCTACCCCTTCGGGGAATACAGGCGTGATGTTATGTTATGTTAGTAACAGAATGGAGTCTGGATTTGTGCGGCGTTGTTAGCAATAGGCTCGCCCCTACTTATTACATTAGGTTCTATAATAATACTAACATAACTGCCCGGTTATTGCCAATTGGCACGTCTCCTATTAAATTAGGACCTGTAACAAAACTGGTGAAATGTGATACTTTACACCCCTGCCTACCCCTTCAGGTGATGTTATATAACAGGTGTGATGTTAATTTAAAAAAAAAAACCTCGCCCCACACAAGGAATTTTTCCTGTATCGTGGGTACGTTTCACATACATGAAATATCACATACACAAACACCAAGACTCGGGACAATCAAAATGTGCATCGCACAAATTTTTGCTCCGTGCGGTAATCGAACCCGCAACCCTTAGCGCAGCAGTCTAATCGCTTACCCACTGCGCCAATCAGGTCATCAAATGTTATATTTATAAGCGATACAATTTATTGTCGACAAAACTTCTACAAACAATATTTATACTTAGTTAACATGGTATAACTTAAACTACACTTGAACTTCATTTATTGTAAGATAACATTTAAGCTCGCAATACTTCATCGCATTATAATTGCTTAATTAGTTTTTAATCAGAACAAAGTAATAAGTTTACAACGGCAGGTGTTTTGGGGCCATCGAAAACCTGCAAAATAATTAATCACTACATAGTATAAAACAAATTCGTTTATTCTGTCCCTATATCCCTATGTATGCTTAAATCTTTGAAACTACGCAACGGATTTTGATGCGGTTTTTTTTAATAGATACAGTGATTAAAAAGGAAGGTTTATATGTATAATAACATCCATTAAATAGTGGAGAAATTCTTATAATATATATTTTATACCCGTGCGAAGCCGGAGCGGGCCGCTAGTATAAAATAATGTAACGTTGCGTGGCTTGCATAGATATACAAGAAGATATCAAACATGCAATACCTACATCGATTATTTGAAAACCTTACAAAATGGTGACTAAATTTCGTTGAATATAAAGAAATAACCATAACACAAAGCAATAAGGTCTAAAATCATATAAATAACGCGCAATGGTAAATTAGTTTACAAAAACATGAACCCTTGATTACGGCTAACAAAAACTTTCTTGCTTCTCGCTGATTGGTCAGTTAAAATTTCCTCGCAACAATCAACCAATAACAGGAAAGTGGAGTGTTTTACTAAGGCGTTTTTGTTATATGTAATCAAATATTTTAATGATTCTTTAAAGGGTTGTTACTTTTAGGCCGTATGAAGTTACAACTTGACTCATGGAAGTTTTGCACGAATTTTCAAAAGAGCGGTTTTTCTACAAGGAAGTACGTTAGAGATTTTTTAACGCTGTGTAAAGCCATGTCTGACACTAGGTTGTTCATCGACCGAAGTAAGATTATTACGGCTAGTATAGCTTACAAAGCCGAAAGTTAGTAGATGTAGACTAGATATTATTATGGTTAGTATAGCTTACAATAATCAGCTTCTTGAGCCCAGTTAACACGGACCAGCTGTTTCGAGCCGTCTTCCGTGCTATCCATCATAGCTGTCCGTGCGCAGCCATGTCCGCGGGTGGCTCTTGCGTTTAATTGTCGAATGCGTGCAGCCAGTAACTTACTTGTGTGCGGCCGCGCCCGCGGGAGGTAGCGTTAGCAGTATACTCGTAATTAAAAATTACGTTTAATTTTATGGACTGGTTTTGATATGAAATTGGCGAGTGCATTTTTGTTATGTAAGTTGTACTTTTTTACTGAAATAACTAACATAACATTATTTACTATATATTCCGGTTATACTCACGTGTGTATTCGGGAATGCCCGACTAGTTTCGAACTCGAACGGAGCCCATATTCATAAATACACACATGAGTTTATCCGAAATATTTAGATAATAATAGTTGTACTTTTATTTAATATTGTTGAACAGTAAACCCTTTTTTCTGGGAAATCCTCATGGAGTTCCTCTGTCCTGGAGGGACGGAGCGGTATGCGGGACTCTTACCGGCTGAAACCCCAGGGTGTCCTAGGTACCTTAAGCCGATGGACGCTGGATCTGCGTAATCTGCACAGTAAAAAGTAAACTTAAGGGAGTGGACAGATTTTTTTATATATTTTCTGTAGTCCAGAATACCTACTCCGTATTTATTTGGAAACCTTTAGATCATTTAACTTTCAAAATCAAATCTTATAATATGTTATTGTAATTGGCACCAGCATCACACACAGTCCACGGTTTAACGGTTATCCTTTCTCAAATTAGGCAACTCTATTTTAAAATTACAGAAAATAAAAGGCCGTAAAAGACAATCACCACTGTTATTAGTTACAAACCTCCCTTCTCTCTAATATATGTTAATTTTGTGCATCCATCTCTATCATAAGGAACCTCAAGCAAAATTTAAGCTCCAAAATATCAGTACCTCGCGTCTCGTTTCTGCCGTCGCTACCCCCTCATATTGTATCATGCAACTTGTAATTTCTCATGCTAATAGCGAGCTGCCGCCGTGTACCTACCGATGGTTGTTTTACGACATCGGTCTGTGCCGGTAGCCGGTACCCCCTCAATTGGCTGCTGCGACGGTATACTTGTTTTTCAATCAGAAAAATGATCGGACAATACTTGTATTGGTTTGGCAGGAGGTATTAATTATGTCTCTTTATTCTACTGTTGGTAAACGCTCGTCAATTAAAGATTGTGACGCGACCCTTTAAATCTGCTGCCATGTTTAATTTTGTGTAGTTTTCTGACTTTGTGGTCGCTTGGTAGTCGAAATTTAAACATAACAACATAACATCACGCCTGTATTCCCCGAAGGGGTAGGCAGAGGTGTACATATAGTACACCCACAGTTCGCCAGTTATGTTGTAAGTCCCAATGTAATAGGGGGCGAGCCTATTGCCATCAACCGGGCACAAACAAATAGTCAAGTCGAAATATGATTGTAATTAATGTATTCGTTAACGCCCACACACATACACTCCTAGATTGTAGATTGTTTCTCAGTTGCACTAAATATTATTACTTTATTATGGTGATATTCAAAGGGGGCTCGTAGCTATGCCGCTACCCGGCTGATCAGTCGATCTGCGAGGTTAGGCCGTGCTCGCCGCGGTCAGTCTTGTGATGGGTGACCATTTTCACATGTCGAGACCCCACCGTGCTTCGGAAGGCACGTTAAGCCGTTGGTCCTGCGCCTGATTTCTCTCCGGTCGTGTCGGTCTACCGTCCCATCGGATTATGAGAGTGAGGGAATAGGGAGTGCACCTGTGTCTGCGCGCATACTTGTGCACTATAATATCTCCTGCGCAGATGGCTAGTCTCAGCTGAGACAGGCCGCCGTGACCAAAATTCGGTCAGGAGGACATTATTATTCTAAGGGGGAGGCCTTTGTTCAACAGTGGACGTCTTCCGGCTGATGATGATTAGTCACTACGTTAATGGGCAATGTATGTACCATCACTCCTGTAATTCATGAAGGGATAAGCAAAGTGCCTATGGGCCACCTTTATCGGAACAGACAAAAATTTCTACATCTGCGTCATTATGCTTAGGTATCTCCTTGACTGTCTACTGCTTTAATTTTCTATTTATTGACAGGAAGTCGTATTGATCTCTCCTTCAGGCAGGGAATAGAACTCTACATTTTACGCCTGAAAGCATATTGCAGTTGAGACAAACTAGTCGAGTCTGGTCATTTCCAAAATGAATATAGTTAGGGGCCATTCATTTAGTACGTAATTCGACTTAGTGGGGGGGTCGAACTTGTCTTATTTTCTCTTTTATGGGCCTTGGAGTCAAGATAGTTCTTACGTAAGATCCATAAAATGGGCACTCAAACCAAAATCAAAGTTTATTACTACAAAATGCAATAAACCAAACGTGAGTCCATTTTTTCCTTTGGATCCTTACGTAATAATTATTAAACAGGGGGGGAGGAGGTGGGCCTATTTCTATTTTTTCTTATATAGGGGGCGGGGTCAAAAACCCGCAAAAATAGTCTTACGTAATTAATTAATAGCTTACCTACTGTTAATATGGGCAACCACATCGACATGTGCAATCTAATTACACAACTCACTGTAAAAAAGCTCTTTAGTTATAAGTTTAAAGCATCTGATATAAGTTAGCTATTAATAGCAAGCATAATGTTAGCAAGTATATAATATGGTCGCGATCGAGAGTAACTTGATTGGCACCCACCTGTCGCGCAAGTGATCGCATAGGCTGAACGCGCATTTCCATCGCCTCACTTGCTACTCTATCGATCCACAGTCGAATTTGCGTTTTGACAGCTGTCAAAGCGTCACGTTGACAGCTGTCATTGTAAGCTCATTAGGCAATTCAAATGTTATCCCAAGCAGTTGTATTTTTAAAACGAACTCTCAATTCTTTGTAGTAAGTTCATGAATTACAATATAATTTGTAATTATAATAATGTCGGAGAACTTGTAGATAAGGTGTAACTCCATATTGAGTTAAGACTGACAGTTATAATGTTACTCGAACAGATGTGGATGCGAATATGTCCAATAAACGAACAAACAAATAAAAGATATTTTTAGATGAAGCCCGCCATTACCTAGAACACCTTACAATAATATAATGACGTTAAATGTTTTACCTCGTCGGTTTAGTGGCCGGTAAGCGCGATTGTGGTGCGTGCGGTCCTCGGTTCAATTCGCGGGTCAGGCATAGTGTTACCGGGTTTTTCCATGATGGAATTCTCAGTAGTAATACGGAATTTGTATCCACTTTAAGGCAATTGGCTCGCCCCTTATTACATTGGGACCTATAAAATTACTGGCAAAATGTGTATCTACCTTAGACCTCTGCCTATCCCGTCGGGGAATATAGGTGTAATATAATGGTTTGACTGAATGAATTGACAGCCTAGGGTAACTTAACGAGTCTAGCTTATGTAAATGCGAATCACGTGACTCTTGGTTACACAAAGGCCAGAATAAACACACATAATCATAAACGAGGTTGATACCTGAATTGACTTTTAGCCGTCTTATTGACATCTCTGTTCTCCGACATGCAAAGGACAGTGACAGGTATAATTTTATCAAATGTTTAAAATTGTTTGTATGAAGGGGGATAGGGTCAGTTGACAGTGTTACACCACCGTGCCTCTAAAGTCATAGGGCCTATTCTACTAACCTAGCCTGATCGTTTGATAACTGTTTATCCACGTCTTCTCATTGCATAATCGTCTCCTACATGTCGCTGACAGCTCTCAATCAGTTGTGAACGAGCACAGTATCGAAATTCCCACATTAATAACTTCCAGTACTATCTAAACTGCAACGTCGGTAAGCTGTTTCTACAGCCACGAAGCTCGATGTAACACGACTTTATCTGAGTAGCAAGTGACGGACTAGTTAAGGGCAATCTACATCATCATCAGCCAAAAGACGTCCACTGTTGAACATAGGCCTCCCCGTTTAAGCGGGGGGTGTTGCCATAATCCCCACGCTTGGCAAGCGGCTTGGGGATCGCGGGCAATCTACATAGATATAATATAAAAAATATTAACATAACATAACACCACGCCTGTATTCCCCGAAGGGGTAGGCAGAGGTGAACATTAGTACACCCACATTTCGCTAGTTATGTTGTAAGTCCTAATGTAATAGGGGGCGAGCCTATTGCCATCAACCGGGCACAAATCCAGACTCCGTGCTACTACTGAGAATTACCTAATGGAAAACTCAGTAACACTTTGCTTTAACGATTTGAACCCAGGACTCTTGCTCAGCGGTCGCGCTTAGCGACCACTAGACCAACGAGGCAGTCTCGTCTATAAAAAATATTAGCAGCTAATAAAACCTTATAATCTTCTTCTTCTTATCGTATGGTTGATGAACAACCTGGTGTCAGAGTTTAAACCGACTGTAGGCCTCTGAGGCTCTGATATGGCTTTACACTCTTCTTCTTCATCAGCCGTCAGACGTCCACTATTGAACAAAGGGCTCCCCCTTATTGTGGGGGGTTGCCATAATCCCCACGCTTGGCAAGCGACTTGGGGATCGCAGTGTTGTTGGTCAAGTTACAGAAGACGCTGCTACCCATCTTCTGGCTTTACACACTGTTGAAATATCTCTCAGGTGTGCCGGTTACCTTACGATGTTTTCCTTCTTCGTTTTAAGCAACTGATAACTAATTAATAGTTCGCACATGAATTCGAAAACACATTGGTGCGTGCCGGGGTATGAACTTGCGGCCTTTGACTTGGCAGTCCAACGGTCTTACCACTCGGCTATCAGTGCTACCTTATAATGAATACGATATATTAAATCACGCCAGTTGGAGGTGGAGCAGAAACTATCACTGATTTTCATTTTCTACCTCTTTTGCCGTAGACATTTTTATCACAGTCTTCCTACCTTTGTCGTCGATTAAGGTTAAGTTACTCTACCTGAATTGTGTTCCGAAAATCTTTGGTCCGAAAATACATTCATACATAAATAAAGTCACGCCTATTTCCACGAGGGGTAGACAGATACCACGGATTTCCATTTGCTACATCCTTACATTGGTCCGAAAAAGTTCGCCAAACTCTTCCTTTCTCTAGTTCTAGATGAGGAAGTGTAAAAATAACTTTTTACCTGAAGATCAGTAACGAGTGTGACTGAATCAGTAATCGATAGGTACCTATATCTAAACAGATTTGGTCGAAACACTCGGGTCATGGGGTCCGAGTGCGCGTCTCTTATTTAGAGACATATCTAAACGGTTGGTCGACTCTTCACGTGACCAAAGGGCTGGTTTGTGTTTCGGCCAAAGAATTAGCATTGCCATTCAACGTGGCAATGCCGCCAGCCATTTGGGAACCCTGCCAGGCGACAGTGATGAGGAGGAATATTTTGATGCATAATTTTTTGATGTTTTTTGTTTGTATATATTTTTAGTTTTAATAATAGATAGGTAGTATAAAAACAATCTTACAAATTAAACAGATTTAATATTAGTGATATTATCATGCATCTATAAGCATTAAGCTTTAAATTAAGACGTGTCTTACCGTGGGAATGTCGCACGGAGACGCCAAATGTAAAGTATGTAAATTGCGCGGGAAAGGATGAATGTCACATCGGCGGCCATATTTTATTCGCAACGGGCGCGTTCTTCGCGCGCGCGATTTATGTCGCGTTCACGTATTGAATTAGATGAATGGGTTGTTTAGCTATTGATAAAGGTGCGCTTGCTACGCTTTTTGACCGGAAGATTTACTTACCCGCGATATTAGTTGACTTTTAAAGGGATTTTATTTATGTGTTTAGGAAATTTTACATTTATGTAAAACTACAGTAGTGTAATGGACGAGAACTTTTCAAATTAGTATTCTAGGTAAAATTATCGCGGTAAATTGTATTATACATAAGAAGCAACTTCAATGATAGGACACAGGATAAAAGATTCACTTCTCATGCGCGCAATCTTCATTTACAAATTATAATGGTTTGTTATGTATTGAGATAATTCTATATTGTCTTTTATTAGGCCATTGATTGTGTGATATTTCATGTCAGTACAACGTACCCACGGACTAGAGAATGGCTTCAAAAAAAGAACAACCCCTAACCATGAACTCATATAGCAGTTTTCGTTGTGAAAGCGAGGCGCCGCAATACACTGGGCGTAGCGGTGCTTCCACATCTTAACTGTCTTGCTTCAAGAGTTCATGGTAAAGGGGCAGCCATGAAACAACAAGCCTCCGGTAATAGTTCAACATTCACGTGACTAGTCAACCTAACGCAGCGGCGAAGTGACACGACTGCTATGCTAAGGGCTGCGGGTTCAATCTTCGCATCCGTATTTATGCGGTCCGCAGATGATTTTCCAGTGACGGAATGTCTGTGAGTGTGATTTTTCATGTTTGTGAAACACTTATCTTAAGATACAGCGAAATTCCTAGTATAGGGTGTCTTTTTTCTGAAAAGAAACATACTCTTACCCTACTGTACCAGCCTTCGACTGCACGAGTTTATGACTTCTTCTTATTCTTAAAATGTTCTTATTGTACCTAAGTACAATGTATATTTTTAATCAAGTAAATAGTAGATAATTACTTCATGAAAAAGTATTTCTATTTAATACGAATCTGACCATCTTCCAATCTTACCAAATCTTAGGTAACGTTACAATATAGTTAAAGTCATGTACAAAATTTGCGCAATGGCTAAGCGACTGGACTGCTGCGCTAAGGGTTGTGCACGAGACAAACATTTGTGCGATCCGCAGATGTTTGTCCCGAGTCTGGGTGTTTGTGTATGTGATAATACATGTTTGTAAAACGCACCCACGATACAGGAAAAGTCTAGTGTAAAAAAAACAATAACCATTGCCTGCTCAGAAACTAGTTTGACTGACGCCAGCAAAATATTGTCCATTGTTATTACTTTCTCCTATAACTCCTATAAGTTTGGAACGTCATTGAACTACAGACATTCTTTTAGGTCAACAACACCTACATGACCAGTTAATCAACACACCCAAGAATTTCCCAGTTACACAGCTGACACGACAAAGACTTAATTAGATACTTTCATGACCAAATGAGGTCCAAAATTACACACGAAGACGAAAACACAAGTAACCTTATCAACATATCCGAGGCATCCATTCAAACATTCCGTGAGTGAGTACAATTGTTTGATCCACAGCGGCACAACGTCGGCGGACGACGACTCGACGAGCCTTGTTAAATAGAGCAAAAATCATTCGAAGAGGAATCAGCATCAGTTTGCGACATTTAAATGTGCCGGCGGCGCTTTTGGACCCGCCATTTGCATCCAAGATCGCGTTGATCGGCCATCTTGGTTTGTTTTTTTTGCCGCCAACGCGATGTTCCGAGTTCGGCGCACACTGGGTGCGAGCTTTTGCAGTTTTTTTGTTATTTAAACTGGTTTTACGTGCGGTGACATAAATGCGAATTTTATACTTAAAGGGATAAACGTTCACTCAAGATTGTGATGACTATATTGGAGGTAATTTGAAGGTGCTTTATAGCCTAATGAAGACAAGTTCAAATTTTCTTCTGTAAATTCTGTGGCTAGCATAAATTTTGTGTTACATATATTTTGTCGGGATTGAGGTTTAGATAGTCGTAAGTATCAATTTCCAGGTAGATATTTAATGGACTTCCTGAGTTTGTTGTCGACTAAAACATTGGGACCCAGGTTTGGGAGGACATTATTAAATTCTAGGTGACGCGTGACGGTCGCATTATCATGGTGACGTGACCGATAGAATGTCACAAAAAAGTGTAAACGGTGGGCGTTTTTGGGGGCTGTTTGATATTGAAGGTTATCAATTATCATCTATCCTATTTTATAATAAGCATTTTTGCACCACACCACTCTAGCTTTATTAACAGGCATTTTAAAACCTAGCTTGCACAAATGTGTACTACAAATACCTACCTTCCAACAAACCTACCCGCTCCCGGTGTGCCCCGCGCCCATCTCACGCAACATTTCGTTTTACTCTCGCCGTCCGTATATTCGGTAGCGGCGAACCAAAGGGACGCATTCAATTATTCAGTCGTATTATTCTTGTTTATAACTGGTGTACGGCGTCCGTCGCCTGTGATGACTATCGTCATGCACGCTAATTGGGCCTGGAGGAAACAAAAGTACGGTTTAAAAACTAGCGCAAAAAGGTATCGTCTGAACTTTGAAGGTAGAGTAACTTGCCGCTGATTGTAATGATGCTTGACTTTGCCTCGATAGAACTACCTATTATTGCAAATTTAAATTGTTAACATTTTATTGATGTTAGCAATTCTTCTCCTTCTTATGATTCTTATCGTATGGTTGATGAACAACCTAGTGTCACATTTTGATCGTCTGTAGATCTCTGAAATGGTTTTACACACCGTTGAAAAATCTCGCAGGTGTGACGATTTCCTCACGTTGTTTTCCTTCACTGTTTTTAGCAACTGATCAATAATTTATAATTCGAAAAGATATTGGTGCGTGCCGGAGTTTGAACTTGCGACCTTTGACTTGGCAATTCAACGGTCATATCACTCGTGTATTGATAATAATAATCGCGCCTATGTATGTCCCGGTGACGGGTAGAAACTGTGCTTTTATGTAACCACATTTCTCTTTTCTACACAATAAAAAAAGATTTCGGTGATTTGAGAACCTCCTCCTTTTTCTGAAGTCGGTTAGAAAAATATAAATGTAGATATCTACGTAATACATTTATTTCTATGATATTCCATTGTTCACTCTTCATCTTTACACCGCAGAAGAATTAAAATCTAACAAAAAAACAATATAACCAATGACGGTTCACTACTGGAAGGTACCTATGGCTTTCTAACCACTTACATTTTTTAGATAGAGATAAAGGGGGGGTTGCCATAATCCCCACGCTTGGCAAGCGGCTTGGGGATCGCAGTATTGATGATCAAGTTACAGAAGACGCTGCTGCCCATCTTCTGAATTTTCCCTTAGTCGCCTCTTACGACACCCACGGGAGGAAAGGGGGTGGTCAATTCTAGGCCGGATACCACACGGCAATAATATAATACTATTATAAGACAAAGATTCTTACATATCTGGAGGCAAATAACTGCCCCCGCCAAGTCGAGCAAAAAAGAGGCACGGCCGTACCATCTTTTTCTCGAAGCTAAGTATTATATTAAACAGACTGCGTCGTTGGTATAGTAGTCGCTAAGTGCGACTGCTGAGTATGCGGTCCTTGGTTTGAATCCCGGGTTGGGCAACGTTACAGGTTTTTTTCCATTAGGGAATTCCGAATAGCTGTACAGAGTCTGTATTTGTGCCCGGTTGATGGTAATAGGCTCGCCCCCTAATACATTGGATCTATAACATAAATGGGGAAATGTGCACCTCTGCTTAATGCTTCGTGGAATACAGGCGTGATGTTATGTTGTATAATCAATATTGTTAGTTTTAGCCAGGAGTTCAGAATACAGGAAGTATGTTCGATTAATAATTCTTTATTGTACACACAAAACATACATTTAGATATAAAAATACACAATGAACAAATATGAACAAAATGGGCATTCTTTAGCTTATTTGAGCCTAGTCAAGTATTGTAATCTTTGATCAACTTCTGGTCCAATCCTGACGTTGGTAAGCTGTTCAAGCTTCGTGATATAGCCATTTAACTGGCCTGTTGGTCTAGTGGTTAGTGACCCTGACTACTAAACCGGAGGTCGTGGGTTCAATTCCCATTCAGGACAAATCTTTGTGTGATGAGCATAATCATTTGTTCTGTGTCTGGGTGTAATTTATCTATATTAAGTATGTATTTAAAAATATATAAGTACGTTTATCAGTTGTCTGGTTACCATAATACAGGCTCTGCCTAGTTTGGGATCAGATGACCGTGTGTGAGTTGTCCCAAGATATTATTATTATTTATGGTTCAAGCAAAACTACTTTTTTGCTGCAGAAGCGTTCACATTAAACTATATATTTTTATTTGTTATCACATTACTATTATTATATTTAATTTATTAGATACTATAATGAAATAGATAGTTTAAGAATTAAAATTAAACGTCAGATTTTAAAGGTACTTTTATCTAGATCTGATAAAAATTAAATCCAAATCTGAACGCATCAATATCCAAGTTCGCTTAAATGTCAATCTCTCGTCTTGTAAGTTGTCAAAACAGAGTTTAATATTAAAAGTAAATATTATCAATAATATTATAATTATTTATTTAATCAATATTAATAATAATAAATCGCTATTTTACATAGATATAGATACTTCTGCTACAGATGGAAGGACGAAATAAACCATTTACAGCCTTCGAGAGGTCTTTCATAGTTAAACTTATAAAGCAACAATATGATATAGTTCAGAATAAAAACATTGATACCGTATCGATACATAAAAAGAATGCGGCATGGGAAAGAATAGCCGAGGAATACAACTCCTCTACAAAGATTACTCGAAATGTAAGTAAAGTATCTACTAGGTATCTCATTCAGAAAATATATTTATACTAGATATTTCAAAAAAATTCTCTGCCTCAGTCTAGTGGTCGAAAACACGACTGCAGAGGGTTCGATTCCCGGGTCGCGCAATGTTCTTGAGTTTTTATAAGGTAATTTTCAAGAGCAGCACTAATCCTGATTTGTGAGTGCTTGGTGGCAATAAGCTTACCCTCTATCACATTAACGATTAACATAGCTAGCGACATAGTACTAGTACTACCTCTGCCTACACCTTTGGGAAATACAGGTGTAATGTTTTTAAAATTATTATTTATTTTCTAAGGTTGATGTGAAGCAGTTGAAAAAATTCTGGGCCAATTTAAAGATTCGTGAATCGAAACTAAAGGAGAACCTGAGGAATTCTAATGTTAATAATGGAAACTTCACTGTGTCAGAGATGGAAACTGAAAATACAGAATTTGTTAGCACCGGACCGCACTTACTAACGGATGTTAAAATTATTGCAAGCGATACAGTTTTATGTGAGTTGGGTATTATGTATATGATGCAATACCTTGTTACCTAATTATTTCTGTATATTATGAATCATATACAGAAAGTTTAATTCAATGAAAGAAGTAACAATTTTGTTTATTCATTTTTTGACAACATTACGAAATATTTGAACTGATTAGTCTGCCAGTCAGGCCGTCCACCAAGCTCGTAGTCTAATAGAATTATTTTTCTTTTCATAGGTCCACAAGATGACGATGACTCACAGTACTGGAGTCCAATAAAAAGAAAAGAAGAGTCACAAGATGACCGAGTTCATGGTTTATCAGAAACCACAGATCCTTCAGAATTCCTATCCGGTAACAAACGTCAACACATGGATCATCCTGCAGTAGAAAACATAAAGATAAGGATATTAGAACAAGATTACAAGAACCAAGCAATAAAATTTGAAGAAGAATTAAAACATTTGAAAAAACTCCATGAAATAGAAGTGAAATTAAAAGAAAGAGAGTTGACCCACAAAATAAAGATGTTTGATTTGTACGAAGAAGAATTTAAATTGAGAATAGAAAAACAAAAGAAAGACTAATTTTATTATTTTTATTTTAGAGTTTTTCAATTCCTTAATCCGTTTGGAAGTGAGGAATGTATTTAGAGGAAATAATGTAAGTGCCGTGTGGTATCTGGCTTAGAATTGACAGCTCCCTTTCCTCCCGTGGGTGTCGTAAGAGGCGACTAAGGGAAAATCCAGAAGACGGGCAGCAGCGTCTTTTGTAACTTGACCACCAATACTGCGATCCCTAAGCCGCTTGCCAACCGTATGATGCAGTCTGACATGACGGTCATCTAATCGTGAGGAGGGGTATGAAAATATATGGTATCCCATTCATTAACCGACCTCGGTAAACATAACTTAACCTTCAATTTATCTACTAGTATATTAATAATGTTCTGACGGAATTTCGGTCAGCACATTATTATTATACTAGTAGAGAATTTCGGTCACTGCGGCGCGTCTCATTTGAGACTAGCCAACTACGCAGGATATAATAGTGCACAAGTATACGCGCAAACACAGGTGCACTCCCTATCCCGTCATTCTCATATCCCGATCCGGTAAACCGACACGACCGGAGAGAGATCAGGAGCAAGACCAACAGCTTAACGTGCCAACCGAAGCACGGAGAGAAAAGAAAACCCATCACAAGACTGACCGCGGCGAGCACGGCTTAACCTTGCAGATCGATTGATCTTCGCGGTAGCCACGTAAGATAAGTAAATAATAAGCCAGTATGTATATTTAACATTTATTGCTATCCTATGACGTAGGAGTACTTGCTGACGATCTCCTTGTAGAAGCCGAAGACAAGCCGGCTCGCGGCGCGACACCGCTCCATCGCCTCGCTGTACGCGTCCTCACTGTAGGTGCCCTCCGTGAAGCCTGAGAGAGGAACCAACATTAAATTGGGATGTAAATGTTTCAATGACTGAGTAGAAAATTAAGACGTGACAAATTTAAAATAAGATACAGTAAAAATATTAAGACTGGTTATATTTACAATTTACTTGGTTATATTAGCTGTTACCCGCTACAATATTTCGGGATAAAAATAGCCTATGTGTTTATCGAGTGTGTCAGGTACCTCCAATTCAAATTTCATCAAAATTAGTCCGGCCCTTTGAGCGGCCAAACGGCTCAAATGGCCAGTCACACACACTCTCAAACTTTCGCCTGTATTAGTGTCGTGAAAAATTGCGTATTTCATATTATAACGTTAACCATAAAATCAAGATCTTGTACAAATAGTTTACATATACCAGTATGTATATTTAGTCAGGCACACGAACAGACGCACATCGTTCTCTCGTTCATCATAATTTATCTATACTCAAGTAATCACATCTACAAACATTCAATAGAGCCACTCCTCTAGCTAGCTAGGAATATTTTGGCTTAAAGTATTTTGGCAGTCAAATACGTTAGTTATGGTATCATGATTATCAGGCAGAAGACTGTTGAACACAGGCCTTTAAGCGGGTGGTGCCCATCTTCTGAATTTTCCCTTAGTAGCCTCTTTCGAGACCCACGGGAGGAGGGGGTTGTCTATTCTAGGCCGAATACCACACGGCACAGTTATGGTATACATAAAAATAAATATAAAACTACTTACCAGTAACTAGAGTCTTCTCCCGACTGTCAAACACGAAGGTCATGGTGGCCCTAGCGGTGGCGAGCTGCGCAGGCGCAGGGTCGAGCTGTATGTTGCCGCTCTCGTCGATGGCGCAGCACACCGCCGCGAACCTGTGCCGCATCGACAGCCCTGCGTTCAGTAGTGCCAGGCAAGAGCAGTTTATACTGCACGCTAGGAACTAGAAAAGGGATTTTAAAAGTCATTTCAAAGATTTTGTGCCACAAAGAAATTAATGCAAGCAAAGGGCCTTTTGTATGAGTTTCCTTGGCAGCGGTAAGAAACCGCGGCGCGTTTAACCGTAGTGCGGCCTTCGTCATCATCATCATCAGCCGAAAGACATCCACTGTTGAACAAAGGCCTCCCCCTTTTAGAAGGGGGCTGGGGCTGATGCCATAATCCCCTGGGCCGTAGGCTACCCAGATAGGTAGTCAGTCAGGTAGGAACCTAACTATTAGTTTGGTTTCATCCATATCACCACTCTTTGGTGATACAATCACTCATTTTTTTACTAACCTTAAATTAAAAACCAACTTCTTATATAATAAAAAGTCTTAAATATTCTCCGATCATCATTTGAATGTTTCTATATTTTGAAACAATAACTTGAATTAGTGTTTGTTTCTTTCAATTATTTGTCATAGCTTCCGCTCGCGACATTGCCCACGCGGATTTCGAATGTTTTATAGCCTATAGCCTTCCTCGATAAATGGGCTACCTAACACTTTCTAGAAATGGGCTATCTCAATTTTTCAAATTGGACCAGTAGTTCCTGAGATTAGCGCGTTCAAGCAAGCAAACAAACAAACTCTTCAGCTTTATAATAAGTATAATATTAGTATAGATAAGGATTCTTAACGAGTCAAGCTACTTATGATCTGACTGTACACACACTTTACGTAGTTCGTCCCTACCGGGCAAACAATCTTCCCCATAGTCAGTGACTTGTTCTTACCCCTCCATAGTCCTCCAACTCCTGGATGGTGACAGTGATGCCGGTGCGAGGGTACAAGCTGCCGAGTATCGCTGTCTCACAAGTCTGCCTTATAACATGCTCCTTGTATCTGGAAAATAATGACTAACTTTTAAACTATAGCGTTGCATGATAATTAAAACTACAACATGGGAATCAACCCGAACACAATTTTATTTTGCTCGGTGTTTGTGATATTTCATGTTTGTGAAATGCAGCCACGATACAGGAGAAATTCGAAGTGTGTAAAAAAAAAAGATTTTCTTGATTTCTTCTTACAGATAGCCATTTAGAAAAATCTGAATAAAAATAATAATAATCTAGTTTAAAAAAATACGTAATATTGGTAGTTAGAAGTTAAAATCTATACTTCACTTCATGGCACATAAGTCTGATTACGTAACCACTTTGCCAATTATCATGGCATTGAATATTATTTTATAGGAAATGGTATGGTTGATCAGTAGAGGTTAGCCATCCCTGCTCTAGGATAGTGTTAGGAAAAAGTGACTAAGTTAAAAGGAACATCGGTACTGGTCATCACCTGTCTCCAACCGATGGCTTGCCACCTTTACTGCTGAACAGCACTTCCAATGTCGCCTTCTCAATGCTCTGACTCTGCATCTTAACATCTAGCGGTCCATTTACACTCACCAAAGCTACCGTCTCACCTGGAAAATTATTAAAAAATATATTTAGAATTACGATTTTTGTTTTTTGAGGAGACGCGGTGTGGAACAGATTTCTTTCACTAACAGGCTACAATAAGTTTTCTGTTGCTGCGAAAACAAGTCATATTATCACTTTTTAGAGGTATTATGGTCTATTTACTGAATATGTGTTGATATTTTAGTCTAACGAAGGTGGGGGACAGGTTTTTTAAATATCAAACAAAACATTATTTAGTATTTCGTTGGAAAATTTCTGTAGCAGCTTGTTTTGGAATAATCATCATCATCATCATCAGCCGGAAGACGTCCCTTAGAACGCCATGGAATCATTCAATTTTTATCACTGCTACTGCCACTGGACATATATACCTACTTTGTGAAAATACGGGCGTAATAATACAGCTACAATTAATGTTTATATTTAAATTCGTATTGTTTTATTATAAGAAAGACGAATACCTTGTGATAAAATAGCTGAACCATCGGATTTGCTTAGGTAATTACACTCGCATTTCATAGGCCTTAGCTTGAAATCTTTTAAATCTGTGTTCTCACATCCCATTATGGCGAACTGGATGATATTTTATTAAGTTTTCGAATAAAAACGCTTTGTTTTCGGCTACCATACAAACATCACATGTGCGTGACATGTGAGTGTGACACTTACATTGACAGTAAACTATTCGTCCCAAATCATATCAGACTAAACAAAAACTTTAATGGTTATTTTAATAAGTATCATGTAATACATTATTTACTGTCTCATGATAGTTTTGTTTTTTGTCTTATTGCCTTATTACTCAAGTTATTCTACATTTATCTTGTCTGCATTTTAAGTTAAATAAACTACTTGTCTGAGATTACTTGTTTCAGAACTATAAAAGCGTTCTGTTTATTCGTATACTACGTAATGGACACTTGACCTTTAATAAAGGACAATGGCACTGGATAAATTAAATATTGCAATATACATAATACATATAGCTTGTTTGAGATGGATAGGCAGTGACTACGGTTTTTTATTTGCTGTGATTTTTACTCCCCTTCCTTTGTCCCTTTCATCTCATTCATTCTCATTACAATTTTTAGTATATTTTTTTACATTATTACAATAGTAGTACGGTTCTACGACCATCATGGTAATCATTATTTTTTAGTTGAGTATTATGTTTTATAAAAATATTTAAGATTTAAACGCTTTTCAATCCACATCATTAAACATTTGAAACAGCTCACTTCCGTTTTGTTACAGGTGCTAATGTCATAATCATAACAATATCTGTCAGATATCTGTCAAATGTAAAACTAGACTACTGTCAAATCTCACATCTGTTTATCGAGTTTTGCAAATAAATCCATTCCGTTTCATAAAGATACAGTATATTAGAAAGAGAAAAAAACATAAAAGTGAATTCCATACGACTATTTTCGTCAGATGTTTTAAGATATTCAGAACGCGCAACCTTAGTAACGCTTCATAAAATATTTTCATTTTATAAAACTCGTCATTATTTTGACGATAAATATTGTGATATTGTGTAATGTTGTGAAAAAGTGATATTAAACCGCAAAAATGAAGAATAGATTTAATACATATGATATTATGTGCATGGTCACAGAATTGCAAAGGTATTTATGATTTTAATTAATAAAAAGTACAAGAAAACTAGATGCTGTTATTTGTTGTTTTTAACCGACTTCTTACGAATATACACACTTTAAAATTTACATATTTGTATATTGAACTATTATGATCTCATGAATTGAATGCTTCATATTTTTACTAGTTAATAGGCTCGAAGTCTATTGTTTACTCACATAGTATGCATTATTATTGGTTATGTTTTGTCTGCTTCATGAAATGCCTGAGAACATGGCAGAAAAATTTCTTTGCCAATAAAAATGTATAAACTTGGTCCCCATCTTCCCGTAAACTTGCAGAGCGGGATATTATCCATTTATAGCCTTGGTATTGTCTTAAAAACAAATAAAATAATAATTAGTTATTAATTAGACTGACCGTTGACAACCTGATTGGCGAAGTGGCTAGGTGATTTGACTGCTGTGCTAAGGATTTCGGGTTGTATTCCCACACAGGACAAAAAATAGTCTGATCCGCAGATGTTTGTCCTGGGTTTGGGTGTTTGTGTATATGATGCACCAACAATACAGGAGAAATAGAATAGAATAAGTTATTTCCAATGTTTTCTATAAGTTTAGGAGAATCCTTTTAATTTCCCTTAAGATATTTCTTTTAAACACATTAATAAAAACAACCAAATTATTTTATATTATACCGCTTTGCACTTACAGGTTGATTGGCATGCGAGTGAACCAAGTTTACGATATAGACAACAAAACATATGTGATCCGTCTACAGCGGTCTGAAGAGAAGAGTGTGTTGTTACTGGAGTCCGGCAACCGGTTTCATACTACGTTGTTTGAGTGGCCCAAGAATGTTGCTCCCTCAGGCTATACTATGAAGGTACGGGGTTTGTATTTGTAGTTATTATGACAGACTTGTAACACTGTGATACTGGATAAGACTACACGCAGCATTGACAGTGTCCTCGTATAGGGAAAGTCATATACCACAAATTAATAGGCTAGTTCTTAATTTAACATGTTGACTGTCTGCTAAGTTGATACAATAATTGAAGAATCTAGTGCACTGCGCACTGTCAGTGTCTAGCATATAATTCGTGACTTGTTTTAAAATTTTAATAACCAACACCTTGTGTATGGGCTCTGGTCTGCCATAATCCCCACGCTTGGCAAGCTGCTTGGGATGGGATCGTAGTATTGGTAGTAGAGTTACAGAAGACGCTGCTGCCCATCTTCTGAATTTTCCCCTAGTCACCTCTTACGACACTCACGGGAGGAAAGGGGATGGTCAATTCTAGGCCGGATACCACAAGGCAGCTTAATGTCAACATCCAGTTAGTTATAATTGTCTCACAATTCCATATAGAACACTTAAAACTGCAGGAACATGAGTAACATGTAAAACCTAAAAATAGGTATATACCTAGTAGTTTATGTAAACGAAAATTGTCGTGACATTGCGGCTTATCATGTGACGCAACTGACCCGATTATAAGATACAGTAATAGCTGACGGTGACTTGCAATAAACTGCTGACTCTTCACGCCTCTTGCCGATGTCGCAATACCCTGTAACTGTTACTATTGATGATTTTAATGCTGTTTTCTTTATTTTTTTAGACTTTGGTCCACTTTATACTTTTTTATATTGGACATGCAAAACATAACTTGCGTTAAAAGCACTTGTAAACAATTAAAACTGCAAATATTATGTCCAATATATCTGCTAAACATAATAAAAAGAAAACAATTATAAATTACTCTCACCAAACTTCTGACATGCTAACAAAATCATCACCCATCCATCCATAAACAGGTCAATATAAGAATCCAGGAGATTGTTTAGTGTGGTGAGTGTGCGTGGTCACTGACCTCTATTATAATATGTAATAGCCAATAGGGGTCGATGGTGCGTAGAGACGATTTGACTAGCGCAATAGTACGGCAAGCAGGGACAGAAAACAACTGGTGCCTTCTGCATATACCCCCATATAGACCTATATATGTAGTTAGAGATCAAACCAGAAAACCATAGCTTCTTCTTATCGTATGGTTGATGAACAACCTCGTGTCAGAGTTTACACACCATTGAAAAATCTCTCAGGTGTCCCTGTTTCCTCGCGAGGGTTTCCTTCACAGTTTTTAGCAACTGATAACTAATTTATAGTACGCACATGAATTATAAAAGACATTGGTGCGTGCCGGAGTTTTAACTTGCGACCTTTGACTTCGCAGTCCAACGGTCATACCACTCGGCTATCAGAGCTGTGTAAAGTTGTTTAAGCAATACACTACCTACTGCGTCAAAGTGTTAGGCAGAGTTATGTTCCTCTCTCTCTGTCTCTTGTCAGTTCAGACACATTATTAGGTCCCATATTGTAAGCGAAACTTATTCATTCATCATCAGCCGGAAGACGTCCACTGCTGGACAAAGGCCTCCCCCTTAGAACGCCAGAACGACAACTTGCCATTTGCATTCACCGGGTGCCCGTAACTCTGACGATATCGTCGGTCCACCTGGTGGGAGGCCTGCCAACGCTGCGTCTTCCGGTTCGAGGTCGCCACTCGAGAACCTTTCTTCCCCAGCGGTTATCGGTTTTTCGAGCGATATGGCCTGCCCATTGCCACTTCAACTTGCAGCTATGTTGGTGACTAGTTCTTTGGCGAATTTCCGTATTCCGGATCCTGTCGCGCAAAGAAACTCCGAGCACAGCTCTCTCCATAGCTCGTTGAGTGACTCTGGGCCTCTCCAAAAGGCCAACCGTTAGCGACCACGTCTCAGAGCCATACGTCATCACTGGCAACTCACACTGGTTAAACCTATTACTATGTGCTTATAATATAACTAAGGATTACCGAGTATACTTAGTGTATTGATATTATAATAATTAATACCTGTATCACTAACTTATGTAAACACATGTTGACATTTTTATACTTTTGTAAGAGTTGAACGACCTATACATAATATATGCACAGTTGCAGACTGACAAACAGAGAAATGATATTGTATTAAAAATAATAATTACTCATGTGTTATTTAAATGTTTGCTAATGCTGCCAAGAGATATATTTTCTGTCAATTCTCAGATGTAGAGGATTGGTATTCTAGTCAGTTAACGGCAGTAGGCCCGACCCCTTTTAAATTAAACCTATAGTATAACTGGCGAAATGTGTGATTACTATATTTTAATATATTTTATTGTTAATAACTTAATGGGGCTGCATCATGCTATACGTATTGTAACGATTCTGGAACAATAAATAATTTTAAATTTTAATTCACAAACCACTCACCGATATTATTTTTCTCAGTTAGTAGCGGATCAAACGCTTCAAGCACACTGACTCGCGCCCGAAGTCGATCAGATTCATTGACTTGGGTAGGCTACTCGTACGTCTACAGTGTCGTTTGATTCATTCGACTGAAAAACAAAACAGTCAAAATATATGATTAATATTTATATCTATACACCTTTGCCAACAGGCGTGTTGTTAGGAGAAGTTTAATAGACGCAAATTATGAGCTATCAGAAGTTAGCCGTGAGAGCATGCGCAGTACTTTTAGATAAGGGACAAAGAGAGAATTTGTAGGACGTGTGCGGTTTTGAATTCGAGCCTAACTTTAGAAAGTTCACTAAGTTTTGCGGTAACTATACTATAGTGGCGTGTGACGTCTGCTCTGCCTGCCGACTGCCTCGTTGGTCTACTGGTCGGTAAGCGCGACTGATTAGGTAATTCTCAGTAGCAGCACGGAGTCTGGATTTGTGCCCGGTTGGTGCCAATAGACTCGCCCCCAATTACATTGGGACTAAGACTTATCTGGCGAAATGTGGGTGTCCTATACACCTCTGCCTATCCTCTCGGGGAATACAGGCGTGATGTTATGTGATTCTTCTCCTTCCAGCTCCGCAAACACTTGAAGAACAAGCGTCTGGAGAAGTTGTCGCAGCTGGGCATCGACCGTATCGTAGACCTACAGTTCGGTAGCGGGGAGGCCGCGTACCACGTGATCTTAGAACTTTACGACAGGGGCAACATCGTGCTGACAGACTACCAGTGGACCATACTCAACGTACTGCGGCCGCACGTCGAAGGAGATAAGATCAGGTTAGTTTAGTTGTACTTCAATAGAATGCTATAACAGTTGAGTTGAGGCCTATGTCCAGCAGTGGACCGCAATAGGATGACAGAGAGGGAGTTGATGTTGAAACGCGTATGTTAACCCTTTGAAGGCCACGGTCGGATATAGCCGACAAGTGAAAACGTGCCTACCACGCCACCGTCGGCTATAGCCGACCAAAAACAACATTTATGTAGTAGGCGTGGGGCCCCGATGCGTTTAAGAAAGTGGTATTTATACAGGTTTGCAGTAAAAGAGAAGTACCCTCTAGACAGAGCTAAGACGAGCTACGCGGCGCCCTCTAGCGATGCTCTACAAGAAATACTGGCCAACTGCAAGCCGGGGGACAATCTTAAGAAAGTGCTCAATCCCAAGTTAGGTAAGAATATTGTTAATAATTCTAATTCTATGTTTACTGCTCATGCTGTCCTCTCTAAAAATGCTTAAGATAGTTTCCACCAATTAATAATCATCCTAAAATTAGTTGTAGCCAATTAAATAAAAACGATTATTTTTCGTAACGCTAACTTGGTATCACAGAAAACATAGTGTCAGTTATTACTTCGACAGCCAATTTTTTTTTTGTATAAATTAAGTATGTTTGTGTTGTCCATGGGAAGGGTTATGAATACAATTTTATTTATTTAAAAATTTATATTTTAAAAATAAACAATATTTTTCTTTTTGTCTGGGAATCGAACGCAACGAATCGCTTAGCAATCGCGCTTTGCCATCATTGAACCAACGTGGCAGTAATTCTCCATATTTATGATTTTACTTTCAGAGTTCGGTGCAGCCATCATAGACCACGTACTCCTGGAGAACGGGCTGACTGGCACCATGAAACTGACCAAAGACCCTGGCAAGGGATTCCACGTGGAAGAGGACCTGGAGAAGCTGCTGACGGCTCTGAAGCAGGCGGAACAGCTGCTGGATGCTGCCAGGGTTCAGGTGGCCAAGGTTAGTCAGAACTGAGGTTATGCAGATATTGATAGGAATTAGTATATAGGGTTCGTTTTACATAATGTACGATTAAGATCATGTAAGATTATCATTCTGAACTCGCGCTTTGACTCTCCGATTATGACAAAGTGAAAATTCGTCCTTCGTCCATCACTCATGGAGAGACTGAAAATTACCTACTGAAAAACCAATAACACTATGCCCGACGTGAGAAACGAACCCAAGACAGCCTGCCCCTTAGACAAGTGACAAAACGCTTGCCGAATAGAAATCGAATAGTATGATAAATATATGGGTATGACATAATGTTTCGACTATGTTATCGATGACATATGTAATCCCCGTACATTTATCATTCTATTAGATTTCTATTCGTCAAGCGTTTTGCCACTTGTCTAGGGGGGCTGTTTAGAAGTCTTGCTTTGCGACCATGTCCGTAAGACATTCATTACAAGACTGCCCACAAAAAGGAGTGTAATGTTTTCAGGGTTCATGTATGTATGTATGTGAGTTTCTTTATTCCACCATAACTTCTGAATGCCTGAACCGATTTTGATGTATGGAGTGTCGTTACAATCCTTATACTATCGCGAGTAAAGGCTATAAAAAATAAAAAAAATTAAAAAAAATTAAAACCTCGACTTCCATGTCAAAAACGAACTAAAAAGTGAATAACAAGTTCCATCACAGTCGGAGGACAGTTCTGTGAAACACTGTTTTAACTAAGAGGTACCCAGACTGCGATGGAACTTGTTTTTCACTTTTTAGTTCGTTTTTATCATGGCAGTCGTGTTTTTTAATTTATTTAATTATATATTTTTTTTATTTAGCTACCAGGACGCTGCTATCAATTCCCACTTCTCCAACTCTTCTTCTGCGCTTTCAGGGTTACGTAACGCAGAAGAAAGAGACCCGGCCAAACCCCGAGGGCGAAGGCACCAGCTTCCTACTGACCAGCCAGGAGTTCCACCCGATGCTGTTCGCCCAGCACCGGGACCTGCCCCACGTGGAGCATGAGACCTTCGACAGGGCCGTCGACGAGTTCTTCTCCACTCTAGAAGGGCAGAAGATAGATCTGAAGGTTAGTTGATATCTTTATACAATAGTGGCTCTTATTACAACGCGTTAAGGTTCATAATGCAGTTAATATTCGTGCTTTCCGACAGACAGTACAAGTAGAGCGCGAGGCCATGAAGAAACTCCAGAACGTGCGCAACGACCACGAGAAGCGAGTCACGGAGCTTGCGCGTGCGCAGGACACGGACAAACACGCCGCGGAGCTCATCTCGCGCAACCAGCCGCTCGTGGACCAAGCCCGGATGGCCATACAAGCTGCTATTGCCAACCAGGTTAGAAGCTAACCGCTGATCCAACATCTTACTTTCTGATATTTTTAACCCCCGACGGAAAAAGAGGGGTGTTATAAGTTTGACCGCTATGTGTGTCTGTCTGTCTGTGGTACCGTAGCTCTGAAACGGGTGAACCGATTTGGATGCGGTTTTTTTTTAATAGAAAGGAAATTTTCCAGCGAGTGTTCTTAGACATGTTTTATCAAAATCGGATCAGCCATTTACAAGATATGGGGGGTGAAAGTGGGAATGATCAATCTAACATTTTTATATATACCCGAGTACGGTATCAAATAAAAGGGCATAATGTGTACATTACATAAGCCGGTACCCCGCCGCGACATTGTCTTAAATAGGTGTTACTCGATCGGAATTGATGGCTCAATGATAGGTGTTATTTTTGACTTTTTAAATGATGGCTTTTCTTTATTGCGTTGGGGGTTTTTTGAATTTTGAATTTATTTTTTTATGAATTTCTCCTACATCTATGAGTACATATAATAGCAATGTCTAGACTGAAATTTCTGGCATCCTAGTGAACTCCACATCCGTTATGCAACATGCTTATATTATTACTAGCTTCCGCCCGCAAATTCGCCCGCGCGCATTTCGAATGTTTTATAGCCTATAGCCTTCCTCGATAAATGGGCTATCTATCACTGAAATAATTTTTCAAATCGGACCAGTAGTTCCTGAGATTAGCGCGTTCAAGCAAACAAAAAATGAAATATCACATTCACAAACACCCAGACTCGGGACAAACATCTGCGGATCACACAATTTTTTGTTCCGTGCGGGAATCGAACCCGCAACCCCTAGCGCAGCAGTCCAATCGCTAAGCCACTGCGCCATCAAGTCGTCTATTATTCATTGACAAATGACGTCATATACACGGTTACATAATTATTATAATTAACAAAATTGTGACTGTGTGTGTACCTTTTAATTTATGTTAGAACAAATCGTAAAAATAAAGAAAGTATATTTTATTTTCGGAACTTAACAATTATAAAATATAGTTAATTTAAGTCCGTCACCCTGGACGGTCAACCTCGCTACCATCCTAGTTGACTGACCAATCTCTACACCACGGCACGACCTATTCCATGTGGCTATTGACTCATGTGCCGTGTGATATCCGGCCTAGAATTGACCACCCCCTTTCCTCCCGTGGGTATCGTAAGAGGCGACTAAGGGAAAATCCAGCAGATGGGCAGCAGCGTCTTCTGTAACTTGACCACCAACACTGCGATCCCCAAGCCGCTTGCCAAGCATGGGAATTATGGCACCCCCCCTACACTAAGGAGGGAGGCCTTTTTTCAGCAGTGGATCGTATTTCTTCATCTAACTTCACCAGAACTTGATTTCTCAATCTCCTTCCAGATGTCTTGGGACGACATCAAGCTGCTGGTGAAGACGGCCCAGGACAACAAGGACCCCATAGCCTCCTGCATCAAGCAGCTGAAGTTGAACACCAACCACATCACGCTGCACCTGGCGGACCCCTACGAGGAGGGCGAGGCCCTGCAGCCCCAGCTGGTGGACATCGATCTCTCGCTCACAGCACATGCTAATGCCAGAAGGTATAAATTATTATCCATTCTTCCATATCCATAAAAATATTATAAATCACCCTTAACCGACGAGCGTGTATGAGAAATGTGATGCGAGTGAATGAGGCGAAAGAAGTATGCCGTTCGTATTGATCGTAGCAAATGGAAATCCGTGGTCTCTGCCTACCCCTCGTGGAAATAGACCTGACTTTCTGTATGTAGGTATTATAAATGTCAAAGTAACTCTGTCTGTCTGTTACACCTTCACGACTAAACTGCTAGACGGATTTTGATGAAATTTGGCATGTAGAAAGTTTAAGACCCAAGAAAGGATATTTTGGCGGGCAAAAGCTATGTTGTTATTATTATAATAGACGGGGGGGGGGGAGCCTGCTGGGAAAGTGCTGGTAATAAGAAGTACCTAATGGAAAAACCCAATACCTTTCTGCGATTTTCTCCTGTGTCGTAGGTGCGTTTCACAAACATGAAATATCACATACACAAACACCCAGACTCGGGACAATCATCTGCGGATCACATACATTTCTATCCCATACGGAAAACGCTTCTGCAACCCTTAGTGCCGTGGTCGTCAATATTTGTTGATTGGTTATAAGACAGGCTTTTATTGAGGCATATAATTCTTTTAGGTATTACGACCAAAAGCGGAACGCCGCTAAGAAGCAGCAGAAGACGTTAGAGTCAGCTGGCAAGGCCCTGAAGAGTGCGGAGAAGAAGACGAAGCAGACGCTCAAGGAGGCGCACACTGTTAGCAATATCATTAAGGCGCGGAAGACTTACTGGTTCGAGAAGTTCTACTGGTTCATATCCTCCGACAACTATCTGGTAAGTCTTACTTACCTACGCTAAGGAGCGCCTCGTCATAATCATAATATTTTTATTTCATATAGGCTACAAAATAACATAACATAACATCACGCCTGTATTCCCCGAAGGGGTAGGCAGAGGTGTACATGTAGTACACCCACATTTCGCCAGTTATGTTGTAAGACTCAATGTAATAGGGGGCGAGCCTATTGCCATCAACCGGGCACAGATCCAGACTCCGTGCTGCTACTGAGAATTACCTAATGGAAAACTCAGTAACACTTTGCCCGACCCGGGATTTGAACCCAGGACCTCTTGCTCAGCAGTCGCGCTTAGCGACCTCTAGACCAACGAGGCAGTCAGGCTACAAAATAGCACTTACAAAACGTCAAAACTAGTTGCTCGGTTCCAAAGAGTCGTTTCTACGGAGAAGAACCGGCAAGAAACTCCATGGTTACTCTTTTAAAAATATGTTGTAGGAATGTTTAACAATCATTTCAAGTATGAGAGAATAATGAGCTACACAATATACCGAAAATGAGAATACGAGTAGCATCTAAATCAAATAAAAATTATTAATATAGATCGGTTATTCTTTCATTTACAATTTGAGTAAAACATATGACCTCGCTTGAGGAGTTTCCTAGAGAGGTGTAGGGAGCTCCTGAATTGGGTATTTGATACCGGTCAGTTTACGAGGGTATCAATGTAATATAAATACGTAAAGCGATAAGTTTGGATCCCTTTTTACGAAAATGTCGACGAAAGAGTGTGAAATTTTGCGTTGCTAAAGAAGTGCAGAAATTTTTGCTGAAATTGTTATCATAATTACGATTAAATTTTGACCGCCGGCAACCTTTAGCTCGATATAAATCTGTGCTACGGCACTATAAATAGACAAGATTAAGAATAACAATAATTTATAATTTTTATTTTATTGCTAATATTTGAAAACATTACCAGAAATCGACGACCTGATTGGTGCAGTGGCTAAGCGATTAGACTGCTGCGCTAAGGGTTGCGGGTTCGATTCCCTCACGGGACAAAAATTTGTGCGATCCGCAGATATTTGTCCCGAGTCTGGGTGTTTGTGTATGTGATATTTCATGTTTGTGAAACGCACCCACGATACAGGAGAAAATACTAGTGTGGGGCGACATTTTTAAAAAATGTGAAAACATTACCTGAAATAAATGCTTTTTTTTTTTTTTTGAAAGTAATTATTGTTTTGCCATAATAGGTATGTTCGGGGCGTACAATCAAACTATAAATGAAGTGTTTTCGCAGGTGATCGGCGGTCGCGACCAGCAGCAGAACGAGCTGCTGGTGAAGCGCTACATGCGCGCGTGGGACCTGTACGTGCACGCGGAGGTGGCCGGCGCCGCGTCCGTGGTGGTGAAGAACCCCGCGCCCGCGCCCGTGCCGCCGCGCACGCTGGCCGAGGCGGGGCAGGCCGCTGTCGCCTACAGGTGGGAGTTGGGACTCTTCGACGCAGCAGGGGACTGACAGACTCACAGAGAAAAGCGCAACTGACTGACGGACTCACAGAGATAATTGGGATGCTGTGTCTTGGCAGGGGAATGACGGACTGACATAGGAAATGCAATGCTGCACCGTTTTTTCGACGCAGCAGGGCCTGACGGACTGACAGAGGAAATGGGATGCTGTGTCTTGGCAGAGGAATGACGGACTGAAAACGTAAGGGACTGACGAACACAAAGGAAAACGCAGAGGACTGACAGAGGTCAACATTGAACTACAAGCTGTCCACAATTTCTTCTGTGAACATTTTTGATATATCTTTTTTAGGATTGAAAGTAGACTGCCCTTGTCTAGGCTCAAGCTATCCTTAAAATAATATAGTCTATATAATTATTCTTCATATATATTTTTTTTGATACCTACACTATGATATGAAGAATCCCTAATTCAGTTGTATATAATCGGTTTATTAGTATACTATTGTTAACAGAAATTATGCTAATTTAAGACTATGAATACTGTACTTATAATTTTACGTTGATAACAAAAAATCTTTAATTCGAAATGATTGTACTACAAATTATTATGACGTCATTTGTAGTTGTAGTAGCCAACAGTCCAATTTTATAAGTTATTATTATTATTAGCCTAAAGTGCCCCGCAAAGGCCACCCCACTCTCTTTCCAATTTTATAAGTAGTCGTATATTTATGACGTCACTTGCACCTGAACTTAGCGTGGCGTGGGAGGCGAAGGTGCTGACGCGCGCGTGGTGGGTGCAGGCCTCGCAGGTGTCCAAGTCCGCGCCCACCGGGGAGTACCTCACCACCGGCTCCTTCATGATCCGCGGCCGCAAGAACTACCTGCTGCCCGACCAGCTGCAGTTCGGCTTCAGCTTCATGTTCAGGGTACGCGGGGAGAGGGGGATAACTGAGTGAGAATGTAAGGAGGAAAAGTGAGTGGGGGAGAAGAGGGAATGAGTGATTGGGGGAAGAGGGGGATAAGTGAGTGGGAATGTCAGGAGGAAGAGTGAGTGGGGGAGGAGTTGAGGTTAGTAGGGGATAAGGGGAATGAGTGATTGGGGGAAGAGGGGAATGAGTGACTGGGAATTTAAGGAAGAAGAGTGAGTGGGGGAGAAGAATGGGAGTGAGTAGGGGAGAAGGGGGAATGAGTGATTGGTCAGTTGTTCAGTAATTTCCTCGTCTTCTATACAATAACTATCATCAAACTATTTGTTTAACAGTTAGAAGACAGTTGCATTGAGCGCCACCGCGACGAGCGGAAAGCAATCGCTGTAGACGACATCGGTGACGTCACGTCCACTCAGGACGTGGAGGAAGACCAGGAGATTGTGGTGTCGGATGACGGTGAGATAATTATAATAGACCTGCCGACCTGCCCGTAAATGCAGCGCCACCTATCCGGCCCAGTTGTGTTTTGAAACCATCCAGGAATCACAAAATTTCATCCAAATCGGTCCAGCCGTTTAGGAGGAGTTAGGTGACAAATACTGGTACAGCAGAATTATATATATTAATGTAGTTTTATCGACAAAAAATCTAAAATAGTTATTCAAAATTTCACTATAGAGATAATGACTATATTAAAAATGCTGTCCATTTTAAAAGGGCCGCTCGCTTGTCTAGCATTCGCTAAGCACGACTGAGCATGAGGTCCTGGGTTCGAATCCCAGGTCGGGCAAAATATTATTGAGTTTTTCCATTAGGTAATTCTCAATAGCAATAGCAGTACGGAGTCTGGATTTGTGCCCGGTTGATGGCAATAGGCTCGCCCCCTATTACATTGGGACTTACAACATAACTGGCCAAATGTGGGTGTACTATAGGTTCGGCTCTGCCTACCCCTTCGGGGAATACGGGCGTGATGTTATGTTATGCCTGAAAGGGTTAAAATTCATAAAATCTTTTGGCAAGTTGTCGTTCATTGTGGCGTTCTAAGGGGGAGGCCTTTGTCCAACAGTGGACGTCCGGCTGATGATGATGAATTCGTAACATTTCTAAATTAAAAGTGTACTTTAACATGTTAATAATCTTACAGATGAACCATCAGACAAAGAGGATGAAAAACCAGAAGCAAACAAGTTAGACGCCATCACAGAAGAGGCTCCAGCGACAGAAGTAGACGAAGAAGAGAAGAATGAGAGCCAGCAGAACAGCGAGAAACAAGAGAAGGAGGACGCGTCGGAGAGTGAGAGTGACTCGACAGAAGATGACTTCCCTGACACTCATATCAAGGTAATTTATTATTATTCCGTTTGTGCCTTATCCATATTATTGCCATCTTAGTGAATAAGGAATTCATTAAGCCCGAAAGTTGGGAGTATTCTAGGAAACACCCCTAATTACACATCATTATCATCAGCCGGAAGACGTCCACTGTTGAACAAAGGCCTCCCCCTTAGTAGGGGGGTTTGCCAAAATCCCTACGCTTGGCAAGCAACTTGGGGATCGCAGTATTAGAGGTCAAGTTACAGAAGACGTTGCTGCCCATCTTCTGGATTTTCCCTTAGTCACCTCTTACGAGACCCACGGGGAGAGAGGGGGTGATAATTTCTAGGCCGGATACCACACGGCCGAATTATTATTATATTCTTTTAAATCTAAGCAACTAGTAAATTGACATTTCATATTTAAGTGCCTCTAATTGTTTTACGTGAAATAAAAACATTTTAATTTTTTTTTTTTAAAGAAAAGTCGCCCCACACTAGGAATTTCTCCTGTATCGTGGGTGCGTTTCACAAACATGAAATATCACATATACAAACACCGGGACTCCGGACAAACATCTGTGGATCACACAAATTTTTGTCCCGTGCGGGAATCGAACCCACAACCCCTAGCGCAGCAGTCCAATCGCTTAGCCACTGCGCCAATCAGGTCGTCGTTTTAGATTTTGAATCGCCTCCTACTAAAAATTTCGCACTTACGTGCACAACTTACGGGTATTTCCTGGAACGCTCTCCTGGGAATAGGTTATGACTAAGTTTTTTATGCTAACTTTTAATCTATAACATGTTTATATTCAAATTTAACCAACTAATGTCTTAAAATTTGGCTTGACTTTCCAGCCGGTGCTACCTGGTTTTCCGTTAGTGTTTAATGGAAAAAAAAAATAACGATTTCAGTATTATATAATTAATAAGTTCACGTTTTAGGCTATATCCAGACATTTTTTATTAACACGTCCCAGTCTAGGCTAAGCACTGATAGCCGAGCGGTATGACCGGTGTACTGCTAAGTCAAATGTTGCAAGTTCCAACACCGGCACGCACCAATGCCTTTTCGCATTCATGTGCGTATTATAAATTAGTTATCAGTTGCTAAAAACGGTGAAGGAAAACATCGTGAAGAAACCGGCACACCTGAGAGATTTTTCAACGGTGTGTAAAGCCATGTCAGAGGCCTACAGGCGGTTTAAACTTAGACACCAGGTTGTTCATCAACCATACGATGAGAAGAAGAAGACTCGGCTTTTACTTATGTAGATGAATAGCACAGAGTCGATCGATCAGTCACAAGCTGTCAATTTGTGATTTAATTCAGCATCACTGCCTTTTACGGCCGTGAGATAACCACAGTTTTTTGGACACTGGTACCCAAGGCACGATTCAACTAGTGCTATGGGTACCAGCGCTCTCTCCAGGGTTGAAAACATTATACAGCCATGTGCGTGTGCTTTTAATGGAAATCATTACTGGAAATAAGCTTTGTTTCCGCCTTCAGGTTGACCACGGGACGGGACAAGTGTTCGTGCAATCCAAATCGAGAACGTTCTCCGAGACGTCCGACAAAAGTGAGTATTTTAATGCGTAGATAACTAACTAAATATGTATATATTGTATATGGACGACCTTGTTTTACCAGAATGGGGTTATTTAGCCAACTACATACGTGTGTGCCTACCTTCATACAAAAGGCATATTTAAAGGTATACCCATTTAGAATTATAAGTATTACCCTTTAATTTTGTATGCCAACAGGCAAAATGTACTGGAGCTATATTTTTTAAGCTAAGACCATTATTGTACCTACATTTTATGCAAATAAAGAATTATTATTATTATTAAATATGGTTCCAAAATATAAATTAAGATGTTTAAGATGAAAACCAAATTCATTTAAAGATTACCAAATCAATTTAGGTAATTAAGACGTTTTATCATTCTATAAGCAAGAGTATAAGTCTTTGATGGGCAAACAACAGCGACTGATAACAATTTTATCATCATCAGCCGGAAGACGTCCACTGTTGGACAAAGGCCTCCCCCTTAAAACGCCACAATGAACGACAACTTGCTACTAATAATATTTATTTATCAAATTTTTTTCCATTCTTGTCTTAGCACATATCCAAACGGTGAATACCATATCGAAATGTGAGTATCGTAAAGTCGGCAATTTAAGTAGCTTTAAAAACGAAAGAGAAATGTAATATAGATTTATCAAAAGAGAACATTTCAGCTATATTATTTACTATATATTCCGGTTATACTCACGTGTGTATTCAGGAATGCCCGACTAGTTTCGAACTCGAACGGAGCCCTTATTCATGAGCTGGTTACGCGGCAGTCGCGAGCCGAACTCCGTTCGAGTTCGAAACTAGTCGGGCATTCCCGAATACAAACGTGAGTACAACCGGCGTTTATATTATATAATATGGATAACACTCACGTAAGTTTTTGTAGTAAAATTTTAGCTATATGTAGTCTAATATATATAGGTAAAATCTAATCGATATTTTGTAGTTTCCACGATACAACAGCCTATAACTGTCCCACTGCAGGGCAAAGGCCTCTTCTCGAATAGAGAAGGATTGAGCACTGATTGTGATGCACTCAATTGTTTTAAATTAGTTTAACGTATTAAATGTTCAGCCATTTTTGTTGTAAATGTACCTGCTCACTAGATAGAATTTAGAAAAGCACGCTTGCAGGTTTTAATTCTTAAGCGTTTAGGCGGTGTTGCTTCAGCTTTACTTAACGCACACGTAAATGTTAGAAATGGCGATACCAATTTTGTTTTCTGGAGTATCCCGTCGCTTCTTACGATACCCACGGGAGGATAGGGGGTGGTCTATTCTAGGCCGGTTACCACACAGCTGTTTAACAACATAGGTATTGACTTCCTTTTAACTATGATAACATTGTTAGGCGAAGGCGTTCCATCGTTCCCGGCATTACCAAAGAAGGGCGGCAAGAAGCCGCAGAAGGAGCGCAAAGAACAGAAAGTGGCAGAAGAGAAGAAAGACGACAAAAACTTGAAGCGTGGCCAGCGTGGCAAGCTGAAGAAGATGAAAGAGAAGTACAAGGATCAGGACGAGGAGGACAAAGCCGTCATGATGGCTATACTGCAGGTAAGATAGATTTATCTTATTTTTTTTTTTTTATATGTGTACATACATAGAGGGGGTCGTAGCTGTGGGGCTCGTAGCTTTGTGGCTACCCGGTAGATCAGTCGATCTGCGAGGTTAAGCCGTGCTCGCCGCGGTCAGTCTTGTGATAGGTGACCGTTTTTACATTTCGAGACCCCACCGTGCTTCGGAAGGCACGTTAAGCCGTTGGTCCTGCGCCTGATCTCTCTCCGGTCGTGTCGGTCTGCCGTCCCATCGGACTATAAGAGTAAGGGAATAGGGAGTGCACCTGTGTCTGCGCGCATACTTGTGCACTATAATATCTCCTGCGCAGATGGCTAGTCTCAGCTGAGACAGGCCGCCGTGACCGAAATTCGGTCAGAAGGACATTATTATACATAGAGACATTTCGGTTAACACATTTAGTACAAGTTCTTATATACATACAATTTGGAACAAGGTGTACATGACATTTCTGGTACACTAAACACTTCTGATTACACGTGCTTACGCCTAAACCTTTACAGGCGATCTTAAAGTAGATCCTGTAGGAAGCAAGTGAATTGTCAGATAACAGCTAATACTCTTGTTATGCAGTCGTCGAAACCCGGCAAGGAATCGAAGAAGGCTCAGAAGAAGGCGGCCGCGGCGAAGGCCAACAACGTGAAGACTGGCTCGCGGGGCGTGAAGATTCCGCAGCCCGCGCCGCTCATACTGGAGGCCGAGTCCGACGCCGAGGACCCGGAGCCCGAGCCTGAGGTAACGTGCCTATTTACGAATTTTTATTCATCATCATCATCAGCCAAACACGTCCACAGATGAACATAGGCCTCCCCGTGTAAGCGGGGGGTGTTGCCATAATCCCCATGCTTGTCGAGCGGCTTGGGGATCGCAGTACTGGTGGTGAAGTTACAGAAGATGCTGTTGCCTATCTTTTGAATTTTCCCTCTTACGACACCCACGGGAGGAAAGGGGGTGGTCAATTCTAGGCCGGATACCACACGGCCGAATTATTATTATATTCTTTTAAATCTAAGCAATTAGTAAATTGACATTTCATATTTAAACTAGATGGCGCTAGTAAGAGCTGAGCACGTTAGTCGTTGATTAATAAATCAAATCAAATCATATATACATATAATAGCAATTTAAAATAATTATAAAACAAAATAGAAGGCTTTTGTGGAGGACAGGGACACAAATTAGACAAGTAAAAAGTCTATTAATTTTCTTTACTTAATAATCCGTTTCCCTTACACTGGGACTTAGGCAAGCGGTCCTTAGAGTCAGATTCGGTCATCAAATGCTCCACAACTACCCCATCACGGTATAGATAGTAACATATCATAACATAACATCGGGTAGGCAGAGGTGAACATATAGTACACCCACATTTCGCTAGTTATGTTGTAAGTCCCAATGTAATAGGGGGCGAGCCTATTGCCATCAACCGGGCACAAATCCAGACTCCGTGCTGCTACTGGGAATTACCTAATGGAAAACTCAGTATCACTTTGCCCGACCCGGGATTTGAACCCAGGACCTCTTGCCCAGCAGTCGCTTAACGACCACTAGACCAACGAGGCAGTCCTTGCGCCTATTAGGCTGCCTATCCACTGGCTGTTTCACAGACGATTTCATCGTATATGTACACCCGCAGCATAAATGTATACAGAGTAAATTTTTAGTAGGAGGCCATTCAAAATCTAAAATGTTTTTATTTCACGTAAAACAATTACAGGCACTTAAACTGACATGTAAAACTGAAAATCCCTGGTAAGGAACACTACAATTCTTCTTATCGTATGGTTAGTGAACAACCTGTTGTCAGAGTTGAAACCGCCTGTAGGCCTCTGGCATGGCTTTTCACACCGTCTAAAAATCTCTCAGGTGTGCCGGTTTCCTCGCGATGTTTTCCTTTACCGTTTTTAGCAACTGATAACTAATTTTAAATACGCACATGAATTCGAAAAGTCATTGGTGCGTGCCGGGGTTTGAACTTGCGACCTCTGACTTGGCAGTCCAACGGTCATACCACTCGGCTATCAGTGCTTAATACCACTACAAAAAGCAACACTACAATAACTTACACGTTATATTATTTACAATTAACGATTTTCTCACGTGTTTTTCTTTCGGAAATGGTCGGCTTCATTCTAGACCATTCTAATTGACACGTTCCATTGGTCGTTGCAGTTGGATCAGGGCGGTCCGGACGCGGACACAGAGATGCTGTCCCAGCTGACTGGCCTGCCGCTCTCGGAGGACGAGCTGCTGTTCGCGGTGCCCGTGGTCGCGCCCTACTCCGCGCTCGTCAACTACAAGTAAGCCTTAACACACTGCAGCCCTAAGCCACGCCCATCTCTGTCTCACTCCCTATCTTAACGGTTTCACAGTCCATTGTACCACGTTGTCTCGATTTTCTACTTTGTAGACAGTGAACCAGTCAACACATTACCGGCTACGCAGCAGATACAATTGAAAAACTATTAAACGTCTAAATTGATAAAGGAAATTTAAAAAATGACGGACACAAGCGGGACTTGAACCCGCGACCTTCGCCGTACCGTGGCGCTGCTCTAACCAACTGAGCCACCGTGTCTCTGCTCGCACCCATCGAATTTCAAGTTCCCTTTTAGTATTTACGTCTTAAGGGTGACGTCAGGTATTATCTGTTGGAATCTATGATTACCAACTCAGTGTTATACCTTTACAGCTATAAATCACTGAAACGATAATACCAACCGTTAGAGCAGCGCTACGGTACGGCGAAGGTCGCGGGATCAAGTCCCGCTGGTGTCCATCATTTTTCAAATTTCCTTTATCAATTTAGATTCAAGCTTAGCATGGGCAACATGTTAAAATGGCACCAAAAGTCTTAGAACTATTAAACGTTCAAAGTGTGTGAAAAGTTTATATTTTGTTTTTATCCAACTGCGGAGAAATGTTAGCTTATCCGAAGAAAATACAAGTCCACTCTTGCATATGACACTTCTTCTACGTATCGACATGAGCCAATAGTCACATGGAATAGGTCGTGCCGTGGTGTAGAGATTGGTCAGTCAACAAGGATGGTAGCGAGGTTGACCGGCCAGGGTGATAGACGTACTTAAGTATCGTCACTCGTGAAGGCTCTACTTGCATTATATGACGCTGAATGTCGTTATACACTATTTATATTAATAGTATTTATCTCTTACGGTTAAAAAACCCAGTAATCAGAACTTCGCCCAATAACGTAAGGCGCTGACCCCTTTTTGCTTGGGACATCCTCATCCGCGGACCCGTACTCGTGGCTCGTACGGTCTACGCGCAGCACGTCCCTTCTCGAAAAATCGCTGGGCTAATCTATACTAATTTGAAATTTCTCCATAGATACAAAGTGAAGTTGACTCCTGGCACCAGCAAGCGTGGCAAAGCAGCCAAGACAGCTGTCCAGGTATTCCTCCGCGACAAGAACGGCACTCCTCGCGAGAAGGACCTCCTCAAAGCCGTCAAAGAGGAGAATATCGCCCGCAACTTCCCCGGAAAGGTTAAACTGTCTGCGCCACAGCTGCATAAGCATAAGAAGTAGATACACTGGTCCTTTGGTACGCATTGAGCTCCGTATATTGGTCCTTCAATACGGATCAAGGTCTGTATGTAGACACACTGGTCTTTCAATACGCGACAAGGTATATATAATATACCTACAGAGATTTGTAAAATAAAATTATCAATAAAGATTCTGTAAATGAATACCTATTTGCTTTTTATTTACTTGTTCCACTACAAAGAAATGATTATACGAAACAAGAGTGCAAACTCAAAGATATGTTAACTACAAGCATAGAAATATAAAAGAAAACTTCATTTAAAAAATAACGTGTAATAATAAGTATTATATAAGCATAATAATAAAATAATCTTTACTTTAAAAACGTAATTATCACAATTGTTTAACAGGTAACACTAAATATTTGCGCCTATTCGTTGTACTGCGCAGTAGACATTATAAGTGTTGCTAGTTACAATAATAAGGGTCATGAACTCATTATTATCGTTCCATATAATAACGTTTATCCTCGAAAGGGTAGGCAGAAATATTCTCCTATATTAAGAGTTAGTACAACTATTTAGCCATCACTAGCCTAATGGATGGCGAGCCCAGCCTATTGTCAGTCGTCGAACCCACACTAGGTTCGTCGCTTCTTACATGTATGATCACTACTAAAAGGCTCCATAGACATAATACTGATACAGAAGAAATAAAAACACAATAAAAATAGCGAAACTTGAAGAAATTAATATTATTAATATTCTTCCTCGACTTCTTCTCCAAAGCCCTCCCCTTCTCCAAGGACTTCAGGGGGCGGTGGGGGGGGCAGGTGGGCGATGCGATACGCCTGAAAAAAACCAGAAAATTATGGAAACGCTGCATTCTCAGTGCATTTGCCTGTAGGTTTCGAGCGTGATATTATTCGGATCCACAAAATCATGCCAAAAAGTAATTAACTGCCTGGCAAATAGAAAACACATTTTTATAAGTAAGTAAAAGTAAACCAATACATCAGACTATTGTTCGAAATTGATATAATGTTTTACCTAAGCTAATCAATAAGGTTGTTTCGATCAATATAATAATGTTCTCCTGACCGAATTTCGGTCACGGCGGCCGATCTCATCTGAGACTAGCCAACTACGCAGGAGATATTATAGTGCACAAGTATGCGCGCAAACACAAGTGCATCCCTATTCCCTCACTCTCATAGTCCGATGGGACGGTAGACCGACACGACCGGAGAGAGATCAGCTTTACGTGCCTTCCAAAAAATTCCGAATCAATATAAGAGTTAAGTAAATATATCCTGACCTCTTCATCAGCGAATGTGGGGTCAGTCATCTCCATGACCTCGGGCCCGATGGGGTACTCGTCCTGGGGCCGCAGCAGCTGCAGGGGGGAGAAGTTCGGGGGCTGGAACTTGAGGCCCGAACCGACGTACATGCACTCAGACTTCCTAGCCAGAAAATAAGTTTACATCAAGTAATGCAGGTCTGGTGACTAGACTTGTTGACACGAAAATAACCACCATTTTAATCAGATGTAAGCTTTGCGCTTTCAGAAACTCTTGTAAGCATATCAAGTTTTGAAATCTTCCGAGCTAGGGATTCAAAACAAGCGAGTACAGCGATAAAAACTTCCTTAATCAACAGCATGTCAAGCAAATTAAGCATCAGACTTACTGCCTAGTATAAAAGCATACCAATTTTTATTCCAAAAATACTACGTATCCTAATGCAAAGACAATAAGCATTACCTGCCTAGTTATATGTTAACTAACACTCTCATTCCACTGTCGTTTCAATCAACACAACTTTTTAGGAGTCTCCAAGTATTTTAATATCCTCAATGGAATGGTTTTACTAACTTGCCAGCAGTAGCATAGGCTACCGCGCCAGGCCAGATGTTGCTCCTGACGATGGCGATGGCCCTGTCAGGACACAGCGTGGAGCTCACGCGCGTGGTCCAAGCCGCCAAACCCTCGACCCTCGCGTCTTCCGACAGGGGCGTGAACATAGTCGGGCCCGTCTCCGGCTCGACAGGCGGAGGACCTTCGTCGTCTTCTTCTTCTAAAGCTTCGTCCTTAGGAGCAAAACTTTGATTATAATTGCTACTTATTATATAGATCAAGTGCGATGTGGTATCCGGCCTAGAATTGACCACCCACGTTACTGCCGTGGGTGTCGTAGGAGGCGACTAAGGGAAAATCCAGAAGATGGGCAGCAGCGTCTTCTGTAACTTGACCACCAAGACTGCGATCCCCAAGCCGCTTGCCAAGCACTATGGCACCCCTCCCCCCCCCCCCCCTTCTGAAAGGAGGAGGCCTCTGTTCAACAGTGGACGTCGTCCGGCTTATGATGATATACATAGATCAAGTACATTAATCTACATAGCTACATAATGCTACTAGTATCACAAGGTAATTAGTTTACCACGCTGGTTTATCTAAGAAAGCACGAGAGTTAAAGTTCACTCCGCAACTTAGGCGTACAGTTGGACTCTAAGCTTCATCTGGATGTTCACGTAGACAACATAGTCAACAAGGCATACCAAATGTTTAGCTTTGTGATGAGAGCATCCAGAGAAGTTCGCCGTCCCTCTACCTACTTACATTTATACAAATCTATAATTCGGCCGCAATTAGAATACGCAGTTCCTATTAGGAATCCCTACTACAAAAAATACTCTGTAATGATAGAGGTCGTCCAACACAAATATCTGCGTGCTGTTCACTATAGATGCTTTCATAAAAAGTCATCCTCCAAGGTTTTATCTTGAAATAATGACTCTATTCGGTATTTGCCGCGACAAATTCGATTGTACTGACCTAGTGAACAGTCACCTGGTCCCTCGAACGGTGCATGGAAAACAAGTGCGTTCCAGACGCCTATTTGCCACCTCATCTTGCCGAACTAATGCAGGTGTCCGATCACCGCTACATAGATTGGTGGAAACTTATAATAAACAGTTTTGTTTATCCGACATTATGTTTCTCAGCAAAACCATGTTTAAAAAAGAGATCCCTACGACATTAAAAAGCCTGAACCCCGATAATTAAATTTAATAGTTAGTTTTATAGTTATGCACTTTTAAGATACTTCTATAACAGCTAGTTCTTCTGTATAGTAATCTATGGATAACGTTGTGAGTAGTGTGTTTGTTAATTTTACTGATAAGCCGCTAACTATGTTACAATCTATATCTATACTTATAATAATCTATACTTATAATAAAACTGTAGAGAGGTCAATTCTGTACATTGAATATATATTCAAAATTAATATTGGAGGATGACTGGTGATCGATACTGATGCCAAAAATGCAATCAGTAAATTTTTTGTCTGTCTGTCTGTCTGTCCGTCTGTCTGTCTGTCTGTCTGTCTGTCTGTCTGTCTGTATGTGCACGCATGGGTCAAAAACTACTGAAGGGATTTTAACCAAACTTGATACGATTGTAGTCCATACTCCTGGGCAGGTTATAGGATATATAACATAACGCTAAAACACATAGGAGCTGAGCAGTAATGATAAATTTGAAGCAAGTCGGATGAAAATGCGCTTTCGAGCTCTTATCCTCGCATTCGTTGATCATACACCAAAAGTATGTATTACAAAGATGATGGTCTCCAAAAGATCTACAAAAAAGTCTTGAATAGTACATATCTATCTTTTATAAATTAGCCACAATAACGTGTTTGATCGTTAGGCATTTCTTCAAAGTGTCTCAACACACGACAACCCGGAGCGTGCATGGAGGGTAGTTTGACAAGATTTCTATAAGCAGCATTGGTTGCACCCGCTGTATGTAATATTATAGTAAGCACATGACTTCGAAAAGACATTAGTGTGTGCCGGGATTTGAACTTGCGACATCTGACTTAACAGTCTAACGGTCATACCACTCGGCTATCAGTGCATTAAGTTCCTTGGAATAAGAGCACTTTAGATTTTAAAAATACAGATACGTAGTTTTTAGATATAAGTTTAAAGTAGGTTTTATTAAATAATAATAATAATTAGTTTGTTTAGTTTTTTTTGGACAAACATCTACGGATCACACTTTTTTTGCGGGAATCGAACCCACAACCAATCGCTCGCGCTCAAAAAAAATGCCAAGGATAAAAGACAACCGTGACGACCTGATTGGCGCAGTGTAGCCACTGCGCCAATCAGGTCGTCACGGTTGTCTTTTATCCTTGGCATTTTTTTTTTCTACAGTAGTTTCAATGTACAGGAACTCAGAAACGCACAAAACGGATTTATTTATGTTCTCTTCTTCAGTTATATATTATTTTCAATAGACTTTCTGTAACTTCCGTAATTACCGTTCAATTTTTGCGGTTTTTTTTAAAATATAATTTAAATATGTGGTATAAAGATTTTTAACCTACTTAAAAAAGCCTGCCTGGTAGGTATTTTTTTCTGTTAAAAGTTCAATTTACTACTGGTCTTTTATCCGAAATACACGTGGACGACAGCTATACATGTAATAAAATATTACGGCATGGCGTAAAAACTACTAAATCGAATTCGCTCAAACTTAGCTAATATATTGAAAACAATTTAAAAATACTTTTGCTGTTTCCGAATTTCCACGCGGACGGAGTCGCGGGCACATCTAGTATTTAATATACTACTGTTTGTTATCCCTATGTAAATAAATAATAAAATTCAGTTAACGGTCAACTTTCTTTTGACGTGATGGAAACCATAACAAGAAGCAAAACGTTTTCACTTAACTATCAGGAAACTCTATTGAAATATTTGCAAACCTCAGTCAGACAAAAAACTGCAATAGTTTACTTACATGGGACTTCTTCCTTTAGTCCTGTGATGTTGGAAATAGACCTGCCTACGATATCTAACAGAAAATCTCTTTAATAAAGCGTCAAACTAACGATCTCCACGTTAGGGTTCCACCACAGCGTCCTGCCTTGTTTGAGGATATGCCGGCCGTGGTGCACCCAGTAAGTCAGGTTAGAGTCTAGTAAATCCTTTAGGGTGTGACCCTGGTAGAACGGGTTCGGATTGAATTCCATGTCGCCTGAAATAGAAGAGATTCTTGAAAGTGCGGGCTTTGGCGTCAGATATGTCGTTTGAAATGTGATATTTACAATCTAAGTGGGTAATCCTTTATGTATGCGCCTGTAATTGGTTTACATGAAATAAAAACATTTTGAATTTGAATTTATGCGCCTTTGCGTATAGCAAAAAAGTATGTTAAAATAAATACGGACCACCCCCTTCTTCCATGTCGAGGTCCTCTTCTTCTTCTCCGGAGCCGAAGGTGAAGAATCCCTGCGGAGAGACGGAAGTAGCGGCGGCAATCCGAGCAATCTGAGCCCGCAGGTAGTGTCGCTCCATGCCTAGGAACGGTGGAAATGTTATCACCTGGAAAGAAATATGTAGAAGTGTTTTTAAGATTTTAGAGTTCCAACAATTAAAGATGGACGACGAACGGACCAGAAGCCGCAGCGTTAGCAGGCCTCCCATCGGGTGGACTGACGATATCGTCAGAGTTGCGGGCAACCGGTGGATGCAAGTAGCAAGTCGGGACTGAGTATAGTCATCATCAACCGGAAGACGTCCTCTGTTGAGCAAAGACCTCCCACTTAGAATGCCACAATGAACGAGGACTTACCATTTGCACCCACCGGTTGCCCGCAACTCTGACGATATCGTTAGTCCACCTGGTGGGTAACTAAACTGTACTGGGTATAGGCCTCCCTGAAACTATATCATCCGCCAGTAACACAATACAAGCTGCGAATTAAGCGCTTTCTTAAAGTTTGGTCCAAAACCTTCAGAAGGTGTCTCACCTCGGCATCGAGGTCTCCGGTCATGCAGCGCACGGTGAGCCTGTTGGTGCGGATATGGTCCGGCGTGATGTCTGGCAAACAGATCCACTGCTCACCAGGGTTGTTGCACACCCAGTACACCTGCAGAAATGAACTAGTTTTTTTTGGGAAATAGAATCCATCAGAATGCAGGTGAATCCTCTGGAAAAGGTTAAATTCAGCTGAAGCTGCCCAGAGACACTACAGTGGAGGCTAAACATCAGTTTTTAAGATTTCTAACGATAGGTAGCGATTGCCGGATAGGTTGGAGTAGGTAGGTAACTGGGAGGTTGGCGGTAGAATGCTATTGCGATCCCGCCTCCCTGCCATCATAAGCGCAGAGCAGGCATTGTGAGGTTTTTAGTGGGTAGGTCTCTGTGGAACTTATTGGGTTCATGGGGGAGAGTTCCACATACCCCGGTCGTCTCCTAACGGCGGGGCTAATTTTAATTATACCCTACAGGACATAATACAACCTTCCTATTGATTCCCTGCCCGGGCCTCTCGACGGGGATTGGCGGGGGCGGCTGCCAGGTGGATTCAGGCTCCGGCGGTAGCTTAGGAGGCACCGGCTCCTTGGATACCGGCTCCAAACCCTCACCTTCACCCACTGGAAGCGGTCGGGATGCGTCTTACTCAAGGCCTTGGTCTCAATGATTGTAAATGAGGTCAAAGTACCTATATATATCATTACTCAATACTCAATTATTTATTGCATTTCACAATGTGTACCTATGAGGTAAAATTATATTTAAGAGATCACTATGGACCCTGTAGGACACAGCAAAGTAATATAATAGTAGACCCTTTAGCTAACTAAGTAGATGCTTAGTTACTTTTATTTAGGTTAACTATAGTATTGTCTAAATAAAAACCTCCAAGTCTTAACCCTCTTATTACCTCTTCAGCAAATGAAAAATAATTAACTATCTACCAACTTTGGAGGAACGATCGCTGACTTTTCAATTACAGGAATCAGCCTCAGTTTGTGATGGGGTTAATATTGAACTTACTGAGTTCAGCCTGCTCGTCTGCACCTGGGGGCGCTCCCTCTTCTAAGCCATCACCCTCACCAGGCATGTCTTTTAATTCGAACTCCTGCAAAATTATAACTTAATCATATATATACGTAACGGTGGTAACGTGACTGACTCGTTGGTCGAGTGGTTCGAATTCAAATCGGGTACGAACCCCGATATTCCATTAGGTAATTCTTAGTAGCACCACTGAGTCTAGATTCGTGCCCGATTGATGGCAATAGGCTCGTCCCCAATTGGCACTACACATACAACATAACTGGCGAACTGTGGATTATATTATGTGCACCTCAGTCTACCCCTTCGGCGAATATAGGTGTGATGTTATGTTTAGTTATGTTATAACTAACCGGATATTAATCTGACACGTTTTCGGATTGATGTCGTATGTGTTGACTTATATTATAATGATGATAAACGCACCCTGATTCTTCTGTCGAGTTCTTCCATAGTGAGGTCCGTTTCAGCAACGTAGTAATTTGCTTTAGTGCCGAAAATCTTACCGAAAAACCTGCGAAAAAAGCAGTACCTTATACTACGAAGAAGCCACCTGCCTCAACAGGATGAAGATGATTGAAATCAATTGGAATTTTGATACGTTAAGGAACTAGAGTCACCGACATAGTCCAAAGAATAATTATGCAAGTTCAAGTGGAAATAGGCAGGCCATACCGCTCGTAGAACCGATAACTGCTGGGGAATAAAGGTTCTCGAGTGGCGACCATGAACCGAAAGACGCAGCGTTGACAGGCCTCCCACCAGGTGGACCGACAATATCGTCAGAGTTGCTGAAACCGGTGGATGCAAATGGCAAGTTGTCGTTAATTGTGGCGTTCTAAGGGGGAGGCCTTTGTTGTTACAGTGGCTGTCTGCCGGCTGATGATGATGATGAAGGAATGAGTTTAAGATAACTGACCTGACGGTGGCGACTGGCTCCTTAATGCCAAGCATGATGAGAGCTATGTAGAGTGCGTGGCATTCTCTGTCTGGCAGGCCATAGCCACCCTACAAGTAGGACATACTTAACTTAGAAAACTGTACAACTATGCTGATGGATAACCAACACTTGCAAGCGCTTCCTTACACCGTGATCATAGCCGCCTCGGCGCCCGACTCCTCCGATATTAATTTCAGCTAGGGCCCTCACCTAAAGCAGGACATTTTTCTTTGTGCAAGTGAGACGCCGCACTACACTGCCCATAACGGGGTCTCGCTTCCACGACGCAAAATATCCTGCTTTAAGATTCCATGGTAAGGCAGCAGATGTATCATTCTTTCGTTTTGATAACAACGTAAATTGATTTTTTGCAGTAATTTATCTGTTTCATTTGAAGTAAATTGTGAGAAAAGTATATATTACCTGTTTAAAATAATAGTTGTGGTCGATAAGGTCTGATATCCTAGGCTTTGTGGTTTCTTCTTCGAGGTCCAACTCTTGTTCTTCCTCGCCGAGGTTGTCTATCTTGGTAGCTTTGCTGTCTACCAACTGTACAAAGTATTAGGAACATTAACTGAGTGGGTAGGGGGTATTTTAGAACGTTTCTCATAGTTAAAAGTAACTGCTAAACAAAATGTAATAACATTTAATAAGGAGATAGCTTAAACCATAATAAGGACATAATGATCACTTACGCGAATAATAGATTAAAGAAACTTAATATGTATATAAGAAAATTACTGTGACAAAGTCAATAAAACACAACTGAGTTTCTCTATAATAAAAGAAACGACATTTAATGTTATTAACACAATGTCACAATTATAATATTATATGTAATTTAATTTACAATGTTATTTTATACATGACCACGAGACGATATATCTGTCATGACACGATCCGTCTTGATGACATTAGTTGCGCGGAAAATTATAAAAAGTAAAACATGTAAAACTAAAGAAGGTTATACTATTCTTTACATCTCCCCCCCCAAAAAAGATAAAACAATGCGTTTGTTCACGCATACTCTTAACTCTTCATGCGCAGGCAGGGGCTGGTGTAAGCTTTGAGATGTGGAAAAAGTTAGACTCTGATTTCTTATGGTCAGTGTTTATCTTATAAATTGAGTTTGATATTTTCTCTATGATTTTGTAGGGTCCGATTTTTAATTCATCGAGCTTCTTCCTATTCAGTTTGTTTCCATTCTCTACAAAAACGGTATCACCAACTTTAAACTCAATATGTCTTCGATTTTTATCGTAAATTGTCTTGTTGTAACTATGTGATCTGATTGTATTTTCCAGAGCTTTTTTCCTGGCCTGGATTAAATCATTCTCGGTCTTTTTCTGTTTTAGCTCATCTGGCAAAATGGTAACATCTGTGCCATAAAGTAGGTACTTTGGAGCATATCCAGTAACAGTGTGCTCCGTTTCATTGTATTTTTCTACACAATCGTGTGCTATAGTTGTCCATGCTATTTTTGTGCCATGTTCGTTTATCTTGCATCTGATTTTATTGACTAATGTTTGGTTCAGTCTTTCGTTTAAGCCATTTGAGAAAGGAGAGTTTACTGCTGTAAAAATTATTGGAATATTCTTTTCATCCAAAAATCTTTTTAATTCCTTAGAGTTGATACCTGGGTATTGGTCTGAGAGTATCAAGTCAATTTTATCAGTTTCTGCACAGTTTCTTATCAGTTTGATAAAATCGTTTGCATTTTGTGTACTCGATGTCAAAATATATGCGTATCTAGTGAAATGATCTGATAGCAGGTGTAAGTATCTCTTCGTTGATCTGGAACCTCCGAAGCCTCCAATAGTATCAATAGAGCATATCTGAAAAGGTTTTGCGGCGGGACCCAAGTGAGACATCAACCCATATTTATTTTGTCCTCTAGATTTATTCTTCAAACATACTATACAAGTCTCACAGATTGTTTTTATGTTTTTTGTCATGTTTTCTGCTGTATACACTGAGCTTATCATTCTTTGCATCTGTTTAATTCCTATATGACCTAGATATGTATGCACCTTTTCCATGAATTCTATGCTGAATTTCTCCGATATAATTATTTTGTCTTTTTTCCTCACTTTCTTGTAGTAAACATTGTGTTTTGTTATTAACTTGTCCTTCCTACACTGTATGTTTTCATTTTTATCTTGATCTTTTATGATATCTTCTAGTGTTATTGTGTTAACTACTTTTAACTGTTCCTCAAGGTTTTCATTTGGCTCGAGGACTGGGTTCCTGCTTAGGCAATCAGCTTCGATATTGTATCTTCCTGGAGAATATTTTATTTGGAAATCATATTGTGATAAGTAGTATGTTAGATCGCCTAATTCTTCATCTGTTCTAGACCTTATGTTCATATTCTCCAATGGCTTGTGATCTGAAAAGACAGTAAATTTCCTACCTATCAACAGATGCTGCCAATACTTTACACATTCTTTAATTGCCAGGCATTCCAGATATATAGCTTTCTTCCTTTTTTGTACTTCATTTAATTTCTTTGAAAAGTATGCTACTGGCTTTTCTTCATTGTTTTCTTGTAGTTGTTTTAGGACTGCTCCTACTCCTAGTATGCTAGCATCTGTGTATATGTGAATAGGTAGGTTCGGGTTAAAGATTGTTAATATTGGTTGGGAACATAATATTTGTTTCATTTCATCAAATGACTCTTGGCATGCTTTAGACCAGTTAAAGGTTTGTCCTTTTCTCAAAAGGTTATGTAATGGTTCCAATTTTATTGCTATATTTGGCACATACTTATGATAAAAGTTTATTTTTCCTAAGAATTGTCTCACATTTTTCTGGGTTTTAGGAGTCGGGAAGTTTTTTATTGATATTAAGTTGTCTTTTAGCGGTCTAACTGAATTATTCTGTATTACATGGCCCAAGTATTTAACTGTATCTGCAGCAAACGTGCATTTAGAGAATTTTAGTTTTAAATTTTCGCTTTTAATTGCTTGAAATAGTTGTTTCAGATGACTGACATGATCCAAGAAAGATTTTGAGAATAACAAAATGTCATCAATGAAACATACTGTAAACTCTCCGAGCTTGTGCTTCCGTAATATGTTACACATTATTCTTTGGAATATGGCTGGGGAGGTTTTTAAGCCGAATGGCAAACAGGTCCATTGATAGTGCCCTTCTTGTGTCACAAATGCAGTTTTGTGTCTATCTGTGATACGCATAGGTATTGACCAAAATGCTGAATTTAGGTCCAGTGTTGAGAAAAACTTGCAGTCCCTTGTTTTTACTATTAGGTCCTCAATAAGAGGGAATGGCTGTGATTGAGGGACAACTATTTTATTTAAGTCCCGAAAATCGATGCACAATCTTGATCTTTTATTTTCATCTCTCTTATAAGCTAAAGTAACTGGTGCTGCAAATGGGCTATATGATTCTTCTATTATATTTTTTTCCAATAACTTTGCAATCTGGTGTTCAATCTCCTTCTTGTCTTCCATTGTGCAACGATATGGCCTTTTACTGCAATATTTTTCTATTTGTAGATCGATGTGTGCCTCATAATCCGTTACCTTTCCTATGTCGTATTTGTCCCTTGCAAACACAAATTTATTTTTCGATATTAATTCATCAATCATTGCCTGTTTTTGACAGTCTAGATGATTTATACAAACTTTGAAGTTTTTTTCACTGAAGTCTTCATTGAAGTTTACTAAATTATCAGATTTTATTTCCTTAGAATCTATATCTGTTTTATTTGTTTCCTTAGAAACTATTTCACTTCTTTGAGTAGGTATTTTCTGATTAATTTCTAAGTTTTCGTTTTGAACTAGGTAAAATTCTTTTATACAATCTAGTCCCACCAGAAAATCGTAATCAAAATTTTCCTTGTCTATTATGAAAACATTCATTTTTTTTTCTACATTAAAAATGGCTACGTCAAGTGTAATCATGCCATTTGCCTTTTTAACGCCATTAATCGTCTTTAAATTAGTATTTTTGGGATGACTGGCTTTCTCATTTTTAATCTTTAACAACTTTGAATTAATCAATGAGACATTAGACCCTGAGTCGTAGATCCCAAATATTTCAACATTTTTATTGAGTACTAATTTTACTTTGATCAATGGCGGCACTATTAGTTTTTTTGTTCTTCATACTGCAATTCACATTCCAATTCTGAATTGTTGATGAGCTTTATTTGCTTTTTATCCTTTTCAGTATTTATTTTTGTTTTAAACCAACAGGAATCTTCTGAATGATAGCGTACACCTTTCTTTAATTTTTCACAAATACTACATTTTTCTTTAATTGGCTTAGTATCTTCTTGTTTTTTAATAATTTTTTTCCTTGTAACCAAATGTTCTAATCTGCCAAGTTCATTAAATAAGTTTCTTGTGTATACAATTTCTTCTTTGTTAATTCTATCTGTTATAAAATCTGGCAAACCGGCAGCAATTATATCGATTAGGGTCCCTTCATCCATTGTTTTTCTTACTTCTAGTAAAAGTCTTTCTTTTTTTACTGCATATTCTAATAAAGATCCTGATTGATACTTGAAAGATAAAGCATACTTGCTAGTAGTCCAACCTTTATTGGCATATGTTTGCAAAAAACTTGATTTCCATTCTGACCACTCAGAATGTAAACTAAGCTTGATCATCATGGAAGAATACCAATCAGTGCATGATTTTTCTAGAAATAATCTGAAGATTTCAATTTTTTCTTCCTCTTTCACTATATCGAACCTTACACATTCTTTTTCAAATACTTCCATCCACTGAGATGCACTTGAATTTTTCCCGTCAAATTTTTCAATTACAAATCTATCGGCTAACTTTTTTATACTTTGTTTTTCTTTATTTTGTTGGCCTTCAACTAATTTTTCCAAAATTTTTACAATAGGATCTTCTGAACACTTTCTATTAGCAATAGCCAGTTGATCTTGGGTAGTTTCCTCTAGAAATTGGTCCTGAAAAATCATGTTTCCATCTTCATCGACATATGTTTGTGATATATCCTCTGTTGCTTTTATCCAAACATTTCTAGTTTGATATCTTTTTTTTAATGTATTTTTCACTGTAATGAAGGTTTTCGAGGTTTGAATATGTTTGTGAAGTGATATTGCTTGATATTCTTCAGGAATAAGAAAAACTTTGTAATCTTTTCCATTTTCTGACAGTAAATGTCGTTTTATAAGAAAATTACTGTGACAAAGTCAATAAAACACAACTGAGTTTCTCTATAATAAAAGAAACGACATTTAATGTTATTAACACAATGTCACAATTATAATATTATATGTAATTTAATTTACAATGTTATTTTATACATGACCACGAGACGATATATCTGTCATGACACGATCCGTCTTGATGACATTAGTTGCGCGGAAAATTATAAAAAGTAAAACATGTAAAACTAAAGAAGGTTATACTATTCTTTACATGTATATAACCATGAATGCTGTAATGGATTCGAAACGTCGGAACCAAAAAATTAATTAATACCGCGATACATACATACATAAAGTCACACCTATTTCCACGTGTGGTGGGCAGAGACCACGGATTTCCATTTGCTACGATCCTGACACACTTCTTTCGCCTCATTTCAACATACTTAAAAGGACAATTTGTCTCAAGCGAGACTGTTTGTCACAATTACAATTTTTACGAGGATTCAGTTACGTTCAAATGCTACAAGAATAATCGTATAGTATAATCGGATTTTTCGTACCCTGAACATTTCATCAACTCTCCTCACGACAGCTAGCTGTGGTGGGGATAAATAAATATCATTGAGCATATCAAAGTTAGGTCGGAACTTCTCTTGCTTGACCTCCCAGGAGTACTGCTCGAAGTTGTCCACCACATCAGGAGGTTTCTGGGACAGTATCTTTTGAACTATATCGACCAAGTGATCATAACTAGAAATAAATGGTACCAGTTTAATTATCATCGAATTTCTGCTTAAGAACCGCTTATATAGGCTTCGTTCAATGTGTCTGCCTCGTTGACCTATTAGTCGCTAAGCGTGACTGCTGAGCATGAGGTCCTGAATTCAAATCCCAGGTCGGGCAAAGTGTTACTGGGGTATTACATTAGGTTATTCTCAGTAGCAGCACGGTGTCTGGATTTGCTTTGATGGCATTATGCTCGCCCCCTATTTGGACCTATAGGTCCAAATAGGGGGCGAGCATATGCCAGTTATGTTATAACATAACTGGCGAAATGAGGGTGTACTATATATGTATATTATGGTATTGGTAGAACCATAGATATCGTTACAATATATACACGTACACCTCTACCTAGCCCTTCGGGAAATACAGGCGTAATATGAGGCCATATATATCTTCTGTCGACCTATCAGCATATTATTTGGATACATGTCAAAGAACACTCGATGTCTCTAAATATTTGCCTAAAAATAAGTATTACTTCTTACAGAGAGTCTCCAGTTGCCGCACTTTGTTGCTTCAAAAAGTTTTTTGCTAGAACCAAATCGTTATTAAGATCTGGCATAACATTTTCGGTCGCTGCTATTATATCCGGCTCTAATAAAAATGTTTGCGACATTTTTAAGCCTTATTTTCATGAACCTAATTATGAAAATTTAAATTAATTGTGTAATTATTTATTTTTTATTTGTTGTTTATAGATCGATGACAAGTGTCGTTTGACGCGACTCGAGATTTCTTTATTTAGGTTTTTTTAGTAATTAGGTATTCCTGACTGGCCTGTGAAAATAAAGATAACACGTATTTTATTTATAATTATTATCAACAATATGTTTTCTAGAGTATTTTTTATCTCTATTCATAGTGATTTATTGTTCTCGAGTCATGAAAATTGTATCACTCAATAGAAATCGCGGATAATAAAAGGGACACTAATGCAATAAGTACATACATATTTTACAGAATACTGGAATAAAACGCACTTCTTCGCTCTGACATTTCAAAGTTGTTAACCTATAATTTTTACTGTCATTTACAGAATGTCAACAAATAAATATTTGTCAACATTCTTTATTAATTTTACGTAATAATTTCTCAAACATATAATGAATACAATCATCGAAGTTACATAATTACTATTGTTGATTTTACCTAGTGAATTTGGTTAGTCATTTAGTATCACCTACCATAACATAACCTATAAATAAAAACAAACAATTTAGCGCGATGGCTACAAAATTCGATGTAGCCGCGTATAACTTTCGCAAAAAATGTCCTTTTATAACGAAGGACCTGCTTCGTTGGTTCCCCGGGCACATGAACAAAGGTATAAAACAAATGCAGCGCAAATTAAAAAGTGTCGACTGTGTGATCGAAGTCCATGATGCTCGAATACCGTTCACTGGTCGCAATCCTATATTTGCTAATACTCTAATAGGTAGTAAGCCTCACATATTAGTTCTAAACAAGAAAGACTTGACGATACCGTCGCTGGTACCTCGAATAAGGGACCAATTGAAAGCTGAACAGAATATACAGAACCTTGTGTACACTAACAGTAAGGACCAGAACTGCCGCGGTCTGAAGACCCTGAAGCCTCTGATGGTGGACCTGATTAAGGACTCCAACCGGTATAACAGGAGTGAGGAGCTAGATTATAATGTGATGATCATGGGGGTGCCTAATGTGGGCAAGTCCTCAATGATAAATATGTTACGGTCGAAGAACATGAGCATACGACACGCCCTGCCGGTCGGTGCGGTGGCGGGCGTCACGCGGAGTGTGATGATGAAGATCAGGATCAACAATGACCCTGTTATATTTATGCTGGATACACCAGGTACAGCTGGCATGCTGGCTTGCTCTTTTTAATTAACATAATATCAGAGTGGTTTTTTCAGTCACAGTATTCCTAATATGTTGTAGTCCCTGTCCATCATCATAATTATGAATACTAGCGGCCCGCTCCGGCTTCGCACGGGTATAAAATATATATTATAAGTATTTCTCCACTATTTAATGGATGTTATTATACGTAGAAACCTTCCTCTTCAATCACTCTATCTATTAAAAAAAACCGCATCAAAATCCATTGCATAGTTTTAAAGATTTAAGCATACATAGGGATATAGGGACAGAGAAAGCGACTTTGTTTTATACTATGTAGTGATGATGTAGAGGTAGATTGTAGGTGACTCAAAAAAGTTGTATAATGTGCTTAACAAGCTAAATTGAAGTTATACTTAACCACTTAACTGTCACAATGCAGACACAATAGTTAAACAATGGCCATGTATCACATGTGACTCACGGGACAGTTAAGTTGTTAATCATTAAGTAGTAGTAGTTATAAGATTTTATTTAAATTGATAAAGGAAATTTGAAAAAAAATAATTGAAAAATGATGGACACGAGCGGGATTCGAACCCGCGACCTTCGCCGATCCGTGGCGCTGCTCTAACCAACTGAGCCACCGTGTCGCTGCTCGCATCCATCGAATTTCAAGTTCCCTTTTAGTATTTACGTCTTCGTCGTCGATGGATGCGAGCAGCGACACGGTGGCTCAGTTGGTTAGAGCAGCGCCACGGATCGGCGAAGGTCGCGGGTTCGAATCCCGCTCGTGTCCATCATTTTTCAAATTTCCTTTATCAGTTTAGATTCAAGCTTAGCATGGGCAACATGCTAAAATGGCACCAAAAGTCATATATATTTTATTTATGTCCATAGAGAGTTGCTTCATCATCATCAGCTCCTTGCAGTCCACTGCTGGACATAGGTCTCTCCCAATGTACGCCACAAAGCCCGGTCCGCTGCTTGCAGAGAGTTCAAAATCAAAAATTTCATTTTGTAAACATAGGTTGTTATAAATAGGTTATTTAGGGCGCTATGTTTTGCCAATATTTGGCACACAAGATTCTCACATTGTGAGATGCCTTAGGAATTATAATCAAGCAATAAAGTAGGTACTATAATAATGAGATCAATGAGATAAAATTAAAATCTAAATATAATACTACTAGAGTTGCTTGTTTTAATTTAATTATGGTCAATATAATGGTTTGACGAAAACATACCATCATTACAGGTATCCTGGAGCCATCGGTGACAGACGTGGAGATGGGTCTGAAGCTGGCCCTCTGCGCCTCCCTCCAGGACCACCTAGTAGGCGAGGAGATCATCGCCGACTACCTGCTGTACTGGCTGAACAAGCACGGCAAATTCAAATACGTGGACTACATGGGCTTACCAGAACCCTGTGACGATATCAATAAAGTGAGTTGTTCTTTTTAAAAGGTTATTACTCAATTTTTCACAAACATTTTTGTTTGTATAAAAAAGTTTCAACAGTTGTTATGCTATAATAACTTTCGTGAGTGTTATCCATATTATTTAATATACTATACGCCGGTTTTTTTATTTTTAAAAAACGTCGCCCCACACTTGGAATTTCTCCTGTATCGTGGGTGCGTTTCACAAACATGAAATATCACATACACAAACACCCAGACTCGGGACCAACATCTGTAGATCACACAAATTTTGTCCCGTGCGGGAATCGAACACGCAACCCCTGGCGCAGCAGTCCAATCGCTTAGCCACTGCGCCAATCAGGTTAAACAAAACTTATCACTCACGTGTGTATTTGGGAATGTCCGACTAGTTTCGAACTCGAACGGAAAACTCTCGAACCTTATTCATTAGCTGGTTACGCGGCAGAGTCGCGAACCGAACGACGGAGCCGAGCGTTCGGTTCGGCGTTGTTACCCCTTCACGTTCAAACGGCTGGACCGATTTAGCTATAATTCGGTATATTAGGTAGCTGACACCCTGGATTAACATATAGACTACTTTTTATCCCGATAAAGTGTAGCAGGAAACACCGCGGGGCGCAGCTAGTCATTTAAATACATCAGAGTTTAACGTATTTTGTTAACTACATTTTCATTTTTATCTTTACAGGTGCTGGTAGCAGGCGCTATAAAGTTTAACCGCGTGCGCCGCACCAGGGACTTTGATGGCCGCATGAGGGACGTCCCGGACCTTATAGAGGTCGCTCGGACCATGATCAAGGCCTTCAGGACCGGGGAACTGGGGAAGATTCTGCTGGACATAGAGTTGTTGGATGATCGGTATCAGAATCACAAGGAGAGGTCGTCAGAAGAAGAAAGAAATCGGTAGCTAATAACGATATAAATAATAGAATCCTTGCAAAATTGCTAAAAACATGTAATAAAAAAAAATTAAAAAACACGACTGCCATGACAAAAATCGAACTGAACAAAAACAAGTTCCATCGCAGTGGGTACCTCTTAGATAAGGCAGCGTTCCTCAGAACGGTCCCCCAAGTTATCTACTTTCCTCATACACATAAAATCACGCCTCTATTCCCCGAAGGCGTAGGCAGAAGTGCACAAAATATATCCATGCTTGTTTTGTATTGTTGTATGACATTGGCAACATTGTTCAGGGCAACGGGTGGATGCAAATGGCAAGTGCACGTTCATTGTGGCGTTCTGAGGGGGAGGCTTTTGTCCAGCAGTGGACGTCTTCCGGCTGATGATTTTGATTAGCATCTCATCATGGTTATATTCATGTAAATATGTAAATAAATGTAAATCTAGTTTAGTATAAATAGCTGACGTTTTAAAGTGAATAAAACTTTAAAAATAATTAAGAGATGAACGTTTTATTTATATCGTTAGGCCAAGATGCTTCAGCTTTACTTGACGCACAGGTAAATGTTAAAAATGGCGATACCAATTTTTTTTCTTCTAGCAGCGGTCATAACGAAAATGTTTTGTTTTCTACTTGCAGCCCTAATATCGTTGATAACCGGGTTATAACGCTTCATATTTTACGTGCGTTATACATCTTTTGCAGTCGTTATTTTTTGACGTACGTATGTAACGCTAACAGACTATTTGAAGCAACCCGCCCCTAGTCTGCTAGATCTCAGGTATAGTATTATGGGTAATACGGGACTAGGGGAGGGAAGGCCTCTGGCAGGGCCGAATTATCCACTAGGCAGAATAGGCAACTATCTAGGGACTCGCATCGGCAGGGGCCCCGCGCAGCAAGATATTTACATTTTTTTAATTTTTTTCTTATGTAAACCTAATTTTAAATTTGGTATGTAAAAGAACATTATTGACAATGACTGCCTAGTTTTCATATAGGTACCTACTACAACTAGCTTTCGACTTCGAGAAGGCCTGAAAAGGGTAATGGGGCCCCTGAGACGTGCATTGCCTAGGGGCCCCGAACGAAAAATTAATAATATAAGATAGAAACAAAAATACCAATAACATTACAAAATACACAAACTAAGTATAGTCATTGATAACATAATATTAGCCATCATTATAATAACAAAAATATATGACTACGCGTCATTTTTAAATTTATTTTTACTTAATAACAGGTTAATAATTTTAACCTAGCATTCGCCAACGTCCATACTACGTTGAATACACCGGTTCTCGTCCGATCACCGCAGTTAAGCAACATCGGGCGCGGTCAGTACTTGGATGGGTGACCGCCTGGGAACACCGCGTGACGTTGGCTTTTTAATTACTTTTTTATGTTATTTGAAATTTACAGTTTTTAGAAAAATATAATTATTTATCGCCTGTAATATTTGAAGGCATAATATTTATTCGATGGCTACGTCTCAGAGCTCTACAGGCAAATGTTGATCTTGCTTGGTCTCCACTTATTTAGATACATCTCGCAAAATAGGCTCATACCACTCATACAGACACTTTACAAAGATTGAGACTAAATATAGCAAAACTACTTGGGTATATTTAGTTTAATTCTAAACAGGGTAAATACCCCAAAACTATATATCGAATTATCAATTCTGTGCATATGTCCTAATATAGGCACTTACTCACTATGCTGCTTACAATCATACAATACAACTAATTAACATTGTTGAATCGATTAGCATTTGACCTCCTACTCCAACGATATACAAACTTTGTGCACCCCGAATATCAACGATAACGAAACACGTCACAGCTCCTCACAGTAAAAAAAGCAATCTGTCAAATTAAAAATATTGTAATAAAAAATAAATATCTTCATGCACTGCACAAAATTTTACGACAAGTGTGAAAAAATAATGGTAAGCTTTTATTGTAAATAGGGTGAGCACAGGTCTCATCCAAATAAAAATGGACCCAATACAATACATACAGACATTCGTTAGTTCTATTCAAGAGTACCGATGGCTCATAGACGTAGCCAACGATTGCTACCCAATAGCTATTATGTCAAAGATTCACACAGCATGATGATATTATATAGCCGATGAAATTTGAAATAGAGAATTATGCATCACGTACAATGGTAGCGCGAAAAGATAATATGGGCAAAGTGCCTGCCGCCGAGAGAGCCGCGAAGGACCAAACTTGTACCATGAGCTCAGGGTACCCGTTGAAGAGCGCGGCCTCGACCGCCACGATCTCGGTGACGCAGGACGCGGACCGCGCGGACGTTACTTCAACGACGCTCAACACGCTGAGCATGATCAGCACGCCGTGGAGCACGGAGAGCTGGTACTCCTTCACAGAGTCCGTGTCGGAGCTGTCGGTAGAGAGCGACTCCACTTCCTTCATCTCATGGACCAGCACCCTCGACTCGCTGAGCACGTCCAGCGTGGACCCGCGCTCCACCAGCACCACGGGCCTGCACAGCCGCACGGTCGGCACGCTCAGCAAGACCACGCTCACTATATACAGCTTCGCGCCCACGCCGTGCCACAGCAACCAGTTACAAATCGCCACAAAGAAGCAATCAGATAAGTCAGTCGACGACACATGGAGCTCCTGGACTATGGAGACGTTTACCAGTGTCGGTTTGCTATCCAGCAGGTCGCACATCGTTAAAGCGAGGTACCCGTGGAGCCCTACTTCAGCCTTCACCTGCACGGACTATTACCCTAGTAGTCTGGAATCCCTAGCGGGGATCCCCTCTAGGAAAGGGAGTATGGTGTCCATGGTGTCTAAATGTGTCAGCGCGAAGATTATCAACTATCCTATAAACTACATGACATGGAACACTAAACGAGAAGACCATCCCAGAGTGGATTGGGCTTTGGCCAAACAGAATGGCTTTCCTGTGATGTGCACTGCAAAATAATTGACATTGGTATAAAAAAAATAGTAAAAACGATTAAAAAATTTATTACCAACAAAATATATTGTTTTACATTAACTATTTTTCTTAAAATGAGGTATTAGTCGTTACCCAGATATTTATTTTATATATATTTTAATAGACATAGAATATCGAAACAATACTAATAATATTGATGCATTCTGCTAATGGACATTGGTTTAGATCTTGAGCATAGAAGAATAGCTAAACTACGAGGGTATGGGTACAATGAACTTGCACTTTGTAGAGAATAGTCGCAATTTCTTAACACATAATATAGAATATTTATTGCATTACATTATACACATTAATCAATGACTATTGAAATGCGGCGCTTGTATACAGTTTAATAATAATCTGTAACTAATAAAAAAATAAATGCATGATTTTAAGAGAGTCAAAATAATTATAATAGTAGGTATGTCTTATGCAATTCCCTAGATCGAGAATTTGTTGATTCACATTAATAATGAATTTTAATTTAATGTTTGTACAATTGTTAACAAAATGTTGTACCTACACACAACGAAATGCATTACAATTTAACTTAATTATAATATTACAATTCAATTTGGAATTTAACTAGGTGTTTGTCATGTAACAGTCAAATTTGTAACCATTTTGGATGTTGAAATTTTATTAAACTTATTGTTAAATATAATTAACCATAAACAATACCCATTAGTAATCGGAATAAGAATTTGCAGAAGCTCTAGAGATGTATCATGGCTGAATCACAGAGGGCAAATAGAGGTGTGCAATAACCATTCACTGTTCAGTAACGATAACCTGATTAACAATTCCGTTTATTTTAATTTCACCTGTCATTGTGTCGTCAAGTGAAATCCAAGTTAAAACAATTAATATTAATTAATATGACTACATTAGAACCGCGCAGTAGACCAGTTAGAGGCTGCTATCAAATGTTACCAGTGTTAAAAAAGTGACTCCCCAAGTTCTCACTCCGATTTTTCCCTAAATTATTTTTAATTCTACTTATTGGCGATACCGATGACAGATTTGTAGTACTTAGGGTCGCTGACCGAGTCCACCAGGAAGGTCCCAAGGTCCCACTTGGAGATGGTGCGTCCGGGAGACGTTGTTGGGTTGATGGTGACCGTCACCTCACGGCTCGGCTCGTCTGGTCAGAGAACAGTGAAGTAAGGGGAGGGAACAACAGAATGTTATAACGGGCAGCTTAAAAAGACGGGCATAATTATCTAAAGCCTGATTAAACTGGTATAGTTCGCGTCACGTAAGAGGAACGCTGAGCAACTTGTCTGCGACTGTGTTTGCACTCGGATGTAGTCGGTTCCTATGGTCCTGGGGTATTGTGGTTGATAATAAAGTGTTATTGTTTTATTGTAGAATCAATATAGGTACTTTACTAGTTACGTAACACTTTGGAATATACTGGTAAGTCGGTAAACGGGTCAGACGTTCTTCTTACGTGACGGGAACCATAACAATACCATACCATAACAACGTTTCGGCATTTCTTCTCAGCGGTAGTCAGTTAGGAAATGCCGACACCATCATTCAAACGAGTTTATAAAAAATGACGTGTAAAAGTGTTTTTTAAAAACCTATTTGCAGAAATAAAATCATTTATCATTAGCAGCAAGTCTTTATGGAAGAAAGCTTTATTTCGATGTACTTTAAATACTTTGCGTTAAAGTCCAAAATCCTTTGATAAAACTATTGTTACTGTAAAAGTTAATTTGTCTATTTTTCTTTGACCGAAATCGAGAATGATGTGGTCTTGATATAAAAACGATTGCGGGGAATATAATTATAGAATGCATCTCGCTTGAAGAAGACGCATTTACCATATAACAAATGGAAGCATAAGAATTCAAGGGCGATTCCAACAAATAAAGTTACTCCGGAACTTCAACAAGACTTACCAGCTATATGCGGCGGGAACACGGCGACCCAATCCAAGGGGCTCTCCTTCAGAGCCTCATACATCCTCTTATGGTCTTCATTGATGACCGCGAACCTCGGAGGCACCTTCTCCGGCTCGTAGAACAGGAATGCAGACAGACAAGCAGACACAGGCTTCACGTTTTTCGCTCTCATGGAGTCTATAATGTTCTTCGTGCCCTCAGACATGTCGGACGCAGATTTCTCGTCGAGCGCGTTCCTGGTGCCAAGAGCTATGACTACGCCGTCCATGCCCTCAACAGCGTCCGCGACGGAGTCGGGCTCCAAAACATTGCCAGGGAACAACTCCACCTTGCTTCTCAAGTGCTCTGGCATTTTGGACTCATCGCGGACGAACGCGCGGACCGATAGACCTAGAAAACAGGATATATTCTTACTGTTAATGTGGGAGTAAAAGTTATCTGTTTGTAGCTATATATTCTTGTGGTTTCAAAGAAAAACTGTTTCATAGACTGTATTTGATTCCAATAAAATCTTTTTCACGGAGATGAAGTTGCGACAGAAAATGGTTGTTTATAAATGCTTTTGGTACAGTCAGCATCAAAAGTCGATGACCATATTCAGATTTTCAAAATCACTGTACATTATATCACCCATAAATCGCTCAACAAGATAAGGCGCCAGTATTGAATGAACATCATTAAAGTTCAAAATTAACTGAACACTACTCATCAAAGGTCACTGAACACCATTTTATCAAAAATTGCTGATCGTTATAATATCCGAAAACATCATAACATTCAGTTTTACAAAAGTCACTGAACAATAATTATAAAATGCTTATTTTGGTTATCTAGTGTAATCACGGCAACGTCCAAAAATAACTTAACATCATAAATAACAAAAGTTACTGAACATTACTTTGTTTCGGATACGTAGCGTGTAAACTTATACTATCAAAAGTAGCTGAACTGCAAACTAAAAAAGTGCTCGTTACTATCTTCAGAGTTATAAATCCAATCTTGTCCTATACAAACTAAATCATGAAAAAAAAATTAAATGGATGTAATTTCGAAATTAACTTTCCAAAATAATTCTGTTTGAATTTATACCATCTTTATTTAAAATGTTCATTTGTCACTAAAGCGCAATTGATAACTAATGCAATATTTATAGATGATAAATAATTGCAACCGCAATGGTCTACATCCGATACAAAGTGATAATTAAGTAGAAATATTCTTTTTACATTCAAGGGTAAACAGTTTTTCAAATACCTACAACTATGTTTCCCAATGAATTGAATTAAAACGGAATTTGTGTGAATTTTGAAAATGAGTCTTATATGAATACAGATTAGGTTTTAATTCAATCGTAACTATAAAAATCATAAACTAAGTCTACGTTATGAATTTGATGAGAATCTGCGTAATTTTTGGAAATGAGTCTTATTGCTTTACGAATAAGGTTACAATTCAATCGAACTAAAAAATCATTAATTATGTCGATGGTATAAATTCAAACAGAATTATTTTGGAAAGTTAAATTCGAAATTTACATCCATTTAATTTTTTTTTACATGATTTAGTTTGTATAGGACAAGATTGGATTTATAACTCTGAAGATAGTAACGAGCACTTTTTTAGTTTGCAGTTCAGCTACTTTTGATAGTATAAGTTTACACGCTACGTATCCGAAACAAAGTAATGTTCAGTAACTTTTGTTATTTATGATGTTAAGTTATTTTTGGACGTTGCCGTGATTACACTAGATAACCAAAATAAGCATTTTATAATTATTGTTCAGTGACTTTTGTAAAACTGAATGTTATGATGTTTTCGGATATTATAACGATCAGCAATTTTTGACAAAATGGTGTTCAGTGACCTTTGATGAGTAGTGTTCAGTTAATTTTGAACTTTAATGATGTTCATTCAATACTGGCGCCTTATCTTGTTGAGCGATTTATGGGTGATATAATGTACAGTGATTTTGAAAATCTGAATATGGTCAACGACTTTTGATGCTGACTGTACTAGCATACTATACGTTATGCACTTGTCATAATATTGCAATATTGTGACAATAAAGTGGAAGGGTCGCAAGCTTCCAACTAGCCAGCTCATGGATAGTGGCTCCGTTTGAGCCCGAAGCTAGTCGGGCATTATTCACAGACAATGAGTACAACTGCGGGTCATAGTGTTCCACAGAACGGTCCCTATCTCGCGATGGTGTAAGGGTTTTAACGACACTTCATACATCATGTAATGTAAGCATCGCGTGCATGTACCGCGTGGGGTGGCGTAGCAATCAACACTTACGTAGAAAGCTAGCTTTTCTATAATTTACGCAAATAGTTTTTGCTAGCTTACGCACAGAGTAATTTATTCAATGTTATTTAGCGACTTGTCTTAAGTATGATTGTGTAACCGATAGCAACACCGGTATCGCACCCTGTCTCCTATAACGGCTGTTTAGGAGGCCCATATAATGAGATAGCGAATTCCCGTCCATCAATATATTATGTAATAACGCCCACGGAGTCAGCAGAGATGGATGGAGATCTACATTGGAAGGAGCAACAATGTGCCAATAATACTAATTATATTAATTAGTTTTAATTTACAGGGTTTCCCTTTTTTAACCGATTTTTAAAAAAAGGAGGATGTTCACAATTCGTCGGGATCTTTTTTTTTTAATGTATGTGCCCTCATAACTCAGTCATTTATGAACCGATTTGAATTTTTGTTTTATACATAATTTTTGACTTGACGGTTCAGTCCGGCCTAACCTAAGGCCTAACGTTGCCGCGTTGGGAGTTCAAAGATAGGCAAGTATCAATGACTTTTTCAACGTCATTTGTACTCTTTAGTTATCCTACAATATAGGATCTATTTAATGCATTATTAATTATTATGCAGATACGAACAATCTTGGATCAGTCAATATACCTAAGCTAGTCTTACGGGCATTCTAACATACTTCGAGATAGTACAGAAGGTGACAGGCTAACAAAAAGCGTAGTTCTCGTGAGTAAATATATAGACAACGTTACGAACATTAACAGAAACAATGACAAAATGGGACAACGATAGTTCAAAACCCACTAAAATATAATGACAAAGGTCACTATGGTAGATAACTGTGATTTGACGTACAAGGTACCTATCGTATTTCACTTTCAAATGACTAAATATCTGAATAATTATGACGTTGTTTGGCATGACACGAAAAAAACGTAATTTAATGTTTAGATTACTGAACATGATGAAACAGTATTTAGCGCGCGTTTTGTTGTCAGTAGCCCAGTGGAACCGGAACGAATTTGTATGTACAAGGTAGTAAGTTCGTTCTAACTTCTTCGTATCAGCATGAGCCAATAGCCACATGGAATAGGTCGTGCCGTGGTTTAGAGATTGGTCAGTCAACAAGGTAGCAAGGTTGACCGTCCAGGGTGCGCCGGACGTACGTATTTTATTATTAAGTATCGTCACTCGTGGTAGCTCTCTACACCCCATAGAGCACCCCAATAGTCAGCTAGCGTTCGGTTACGGTCAATTCTCGATCCTTTTCAATCTAATGGCTACAATAAAGTCTTTTAGTTCCATTTTAGGAGCTAAACTGAACCGTTACGCAATTTTATCATAACGTCATAAAATCGTAACTACCAATAAAGATCCAATTGTTTTGTCGCGATCATACCTAGGAACTTCTAAATTGCACCGGAATTTGACGATCGAGCCGCTGTGCTAAGTTGCGGGGTCAATTCCCGCACGGTAAAAAAAATTTGTGCGATTTGCATAATATGTTTGTGTACGCGATATTTCATGTTTGTGAAACTCACCTACGATACAGGCGAAATTCCTAGTGTGGGGCGACGAAAACAAATAAATTGCTTTCTTGCTTTGTTGCTCCGTAAAGGTAAGCCTACTGGGTATTAGCTTTTATATACAACGACCAATTCCAGTTATCTTTAACCATTGTTCCATTGTACTTAGTCTAACATTATTTCTTAAAATCGCAAAGGGAATGACACTTTTAGTAAACATATATTTTTACCCGTCGCCTCTGCCTACCCGTCTTAGAAACAAGCGTGATTTTATGTTTTATGTATACCTACAGATATTTTACCTAAATTGTACTGTTTTATCGTAAACAATTGCCAATAACGACACGATTAGGCACAGTGACTATCTACCTATGGGATGCTGCACAGACCGGTTCAATCCCTTCGTGACACTATCATAATATAATGATAACGTCATCCGCATTAACGTGTCGTCGTTCGTCGTGTCTAGAGGAACCTATATACTAATATATCGTCCGCGTGGGAAATTTTATCGCGGCACCACCGGGATAATAGTAGCGGTCTTTAGAACAAGATCCTATATTTTTACAAGCATCATTTTGGAAACAGCAAACCTATTTTATCACATAAATCCTAAACAACAACTGTATTTCTACATTAATTTATCCATATTAGAATCTGATAAGGTGCCATGGATGAATGATACAAGATTTCATATATTCATCACTAGTTTCCGCCAGCGGCTTCATCCGCGTGGATTTCGAATGTTTTATAGCCAATAAATAGCATTCCTCGTTAAATGGACTATCCAGCACAAAAAGATTTTTTCTATTCGAACCAGTAGTTCCTAAGATTAGCGCGTTCAACCAAACAAACAAACTCTTCAGCTTTATAATATTAGTATAGTAATTAACCATCAAAATTGACTAATAAATAAACTAAATTACCTTTCTTTACGGCAGCTTCGACGGCGCAAAGGCCCGTCATTCCAGTGGATCCAAATATCACTATGTTCTTCATTTTCTGCAAAAGGCAAGGTATGATGGCAATTGCATTAAGTAGGTACTTGTTTTACAAGTCTAATGAACCAGTAACTAGTAACACAAGTTTATCTCAGCATGAAGGAACGTGATTTAGATTACCTATATCAACTTTATCGTGTATATGCATTGAGATATCATATAACCAACCGTAACAAGCGTGAATTTTCAATAAAAATACATTTATTACTTATCACCTATTTCTTTTCTCTGATGTTAAATAAGTACACAAGTATAAACGCAGATGTCACTGAAATTTAATACTTTACTACGCAAACCAACTTAATTTCATTTCATTCAGCTAAATCATTGGTTATTATCTAAATCGAATTGTTAAAGATACAGTCAACTTACCGACGTGAGCACTTGTAATAAAATGGTGCTAATGTATGAAACTTATCAATCTAATTAGCAACTCAAATTATGGAGACAACGACAATTTGAAAAGCGTATAATTTAGGATAATTAAACAAATAATACGTAAGTAAATAATTATAATTTGTTACGTACCGGCGCGTGATGTAAGTCCAAAGTTACAATAACTTCTGTGTTGCCAGGACTAAGAGGTTCTCAATCCCACTAATAGCAATTAAACAATTATACCATTTAGTATGCCAGAATAAATAATTATATAATAAAGTACTCCTATAGTTTTGATTTAAAACTGGCATTTCCGTATGTTGATTAATATACATTAAATAAAAATATTAGTGGAATTTTACCAGTTTTAGCAATTGTTCGATGGCAGCACTGAATTACGTTTAGTTATGAGCTTTAGCGCAAAGTTAAACTAATACATCACAACATTAATCGTAGGAAGATACTTATTATAAAAAAAATGATTTGGAAAAACTATAAAGCTTCACACTTTATAATTTTCTGCAGTTTATGAGTCTTGTAATACTATTTTTAAATAATTTCTGGTATGTTATAAAAGCAGTTTTAATAAACATGTGTCAATAAAATTGTACCACCGGTTCCACAATAATAAAACGTAGATAACCTAATAGTTTCATGCGTAGTAAACAGATGTGGTGTGAACTGTGAATAATTAGATGTTTTTAGGTTTATAACTTAAGATAAATATGGGTGACACAGAGGAATACTTTCCTCGAGGAGGAAAGAAACCTACAACTACACACTTTAAGCAGAGCGCAAACGTAAGTATTAAGTAAATGGTAATTTAATTTCATAATATTGTTTAATTTGCCAAAAATTAAAAAGAAAAAAATTGTTTAATTATGTATTTATTTTTAATTATAGTTTCTAGGAGCTCCTGAGAAAGGTGAAAAGAAAAGGAAGAAGCCGAAAAAGAAAGCTGAAGGTGACGATGGTTATTTATCTGACGAGGGGACGAAGGAAATCGATCAGGCTTTTAAGAACTGTGCAAATAGTCTCAGCTATAAGGTAAGCAAGTTTAAATAAAATAAAATAAACATTTGATTTTTAAATTTATTTATTTATCAGAAAATATGTGTGCAAAGTCTTATATAATAATAATGACCCATTATACTCTACCATAATTATATAAACATAGCATAACATCTCACCTGTATTCCCTGAAGGAATAGGCAGAGATGTACCTATAGTACACCCACATTTTGCCAGTTATATTATAAGTCCTAACATAAGCCTAGCCTATCACCATTAACCGGGCAAAAATCCAGACACTACTTCTACTGAGATTACCTAATGGAAAGTGGAATAACACTTTGCCCAAACTGAGATTCTAACCCAAGACCTCATGCTCTGTAGTCACCCTTTCACTAGATGAGTAGACCAATAAGGCAGTCCTCCCAGTCATATATATGTGTATATCTATACTTTTAATATTATAAAGTTGAAGAGTTTGTTTGTGTGTTTGTTTGCTTGAACATGCTAATCTCAGGAACTTACTCTACTCTACGATTTGAAAAATTATTTCAGTGTTAGATAGCCCATTTATCGAGGAAGGCCTATAAACATTCGAAATCCATGCGGGCGAAGTCACGGGCGTAAGCCATATAATTATGGTGTCCGAAAATCTTAAGCCAGAAACAGACTTGAAACTTACTTAAATTAACCCCGTGTTCTTTTACAGACAATCAAAGAAGGTGGATTAATATTAGGTAGAGTCAAGGATATCCTAGAAACTAAAGTAGTAGTCAGTCTGCCATGTCGGATGATTGGCTCCGTGATGGCATGCCACATCAGTGAACCATATAATAAGCTACTTGAAGATTATGTTAATGATAAGGTGAGTAAATTATAAGAATTTTGTGTATCTCCTGGTAGACCAATATTGTATGATATAATATTATCTAAATTGATAAAGGAAATTTGAAGAATGATCAACACAAGCAGGACTTGAACCTACGACCTTCCCTATATGCGGCGCTGCTCTAACCCATCGAATTTAACGTTTCCTTTATCAATTTAGATTCAAGCTTAGCATAGGCAACATGCTAAAAAGCACCAAGAGTGATATAAATAATATTATGTTTGATATTTAGTGCCATAACTTGTTTGCAACCGGTGTAAAGACACCCATTTTTATTGTTTATGGTCCTGGTCTGGTCATTTCTGCGCCCCTCTAGGGCCTGCGCCCTTTGCCTGGGCACCGCTGTCACGGCTCTATTTACGGCACTAAATTTAATTTCAAAAAATTATAGATTTCAATTGAAGAATGGGCCATATTGCCATTTACTGTGCACCAATCTAAACTACAAAGTGCTACTGAGACTTTCCTTATGGTAAAACCCATTAAAACTTTGTTATTTTAAAGAATGCCCTTGGCTTCACACTTTGTAGTCACTCTTGAAACTATTACATCACCAACACCATATTTATTTTTTTATTAAGCCCCCAAATATATTATATTAGTTAACAGTTAATTCTTCTTTTAACAGACAGACAAGGTGTTAGAATTAAGTGAGATGTTCCGTGTGGGGCAGTACGTAGCAGTCAAGGTGCTGGAGGTTAAGAATCTGAGTCTGATGCTCTCTTTGATGCCACAGCACGTCAATGGACAGAGAATGTATGCTGACCTCCAGAAGGGTACGTAAACACAGTGTAGCTCTTGAGTCTGTTACATGGAAAGTATCTATGTGACTTTACAATGTCATAAATACTATATTATATGCCTAATGGCATTTAGTCTGCCTTTGTCATCACATCAGCCTATTGCACTGCTATACGCGGGCCTCACCCAGGGTACGCCACAAGGCCCGCCCTCCCCTCCCCACCCAGTCACTACCAGTTATAGTAGTGCGGCCAGGAACTGGGGGCCGTTTTCTTTGGCTACTCTTCATAGGGGGTTTTGCCCAAGTCGCCACGCTGTAGCTGGCAACTGCAGTATGGTAAACGATACATACACTGGGGAACGCTGCTGCCCGTCACCCCGGAATATCCCTTAGACACCTCTTACGACACCAACGGGAGGAAAGGAGGTGGTCTATTCTAGGCTGGAATCCACACGGTAGTCCGCCTTTGTATTTACATGCAAAGACTGTAATTATTTATTTTCATCGAAATTCCTTTTCCATGAAAACTGACAATTGACCCCCTAACTTATAAAAATTATCTTTGTTGAACAATCGGTTAAATTATACCTGCCACTGTCGTTCGCATGTCAAAAAATAGAGATGCCAATAGACTTAACAAGTGGTTATATCTTAAAACACATGTTAGCATCGTTTATAAGTAAGAGGTTTTGTTTGTTATATGTTTTTGTATATAGGCAACCTGTTGCAAGCGGCGGTGACGTCAGTGGAAGACCACGGGTACGTGATGGACATCGGAGTGGCTGACACCCGGGCCTTCCTGCCCAAGACCAACACTAACCCAGAGCTGGAACTGGGTAAGAGATTTTTGTTCTAGAGAGATTTATTAATTAATGACTAGCATTTGCCCGCAGCTTTGTCTGCATGGTCTTCAGAATTGGTTCCAGATTGTTCCATAATTTTATTAAGGGATACAACCCCATGTGTTAATCCAGGTTACAAGAGACTATTTGTGTGCCGAATTTCATTCAAATACGTACAGCCGTTTCTGCGTATTGTTACTCAATTTCGAATTTCACAGGGACGAAGATGTGGCTAGATTATGGATGGATGTTTGGTACTCCTTCTCGCAAAAACAACTGAACATATTCTGATAAAACTTGACAGTAAGGTAGTTTATAGATCAGAATAATAAATAAGCTACCTCACTTCAAACTATACAAACATCACACATTATATCACACTAATATTATAAAGACGAAAGTGTGTGTTTGTCTGTTTTTTAGTGGTAGCTGACACCCTGGATTAACACAGTAGCCTATGTGTTAATCCAGGGTGTCAGCTACTACCATAGCCAATTTTTAGCTTTTTGTCCCGAAATATCTAGCGGGTAACGCCGCGGGGACAACACTCAGGTGCGTAATTGCGATAATGCGTTCCGATACTTTGCACACAATTGCGATTTATCGTCTGATAATACTAGAATCACAGTTGTGTGCAAGGAATCAGGATGCACCTGTGTTGGGGAGTCTTTAATTTCTAAGCCTGTACTTTCTGTAGATTACGAATGAAAACGCGGGAAAAATCTAATTATTTTGTTTTTTTTTTTAAGTTTTTTTTATTATACAAAAAAAAAAAATTATACAAAAACGTAGGAATTTCTTCTGTGTCGTGGGTGCGTTTCACAAACATGAAATATCACATACACAAACACCGAGACTTGGGACAAACATCTGCGGATCACACAAATTTTTGTCCTGTGCGGGAATCGAAGCCAACCAGGTCGTCTTAGATATCTTTTAGTGAGTGATTTATTGACTAGTACCCGTGGTGTGCCGTAGATGTGGGTATGGTGTGCTGGTGCTGCATCAAGTCCCTGTCGCCCGCTGGCGGCAGCGTGCTGTCGCTGTCCAACGAGCTGGAGGCGCTGCAGAACTCCTGGCTACGGCAGCGCACGGCCGCGCCGCTGCTGCCCGGCTCCAACCTCGACTTCCTAGTCGATACGGTATGTGTCCAAGTCAACTAGTTCAATTCCAGGCAAGAAAATAATGTTATTTTTTGGTAGCTTTAAATTATTATGATTTGTTCTTGAGATTACTTTAAAGTACAGTATTTTTAACCGACTTCAAAAAAAGGAGTAGGGTCTTAAATCTGTTGTGTTTTTTTTATGTTTGTTACCTCATAACTCCGTCATTTGTGAACCGATTTGCAAAATTATTTTTTCATGTGAAAGGATATACTTCCCGATAGGTCCCATTAAAAATTTGTCATGATCTGATGATGGACCTACTCTCTATGTTGGTAGCCATTGGAGAACGGGATCGAAGGCCATGTGTTCGGAGACACCACTGCTTATATCCAGCGGCAGCACGCGGACACCGTGAAGGGCAAGAAGCCGGCGCTCGGGCAAAAGGTGAGCACTTGACAAATCATCATTATCATCAGCCGGAAGACGTCCTCGCGAACAAAGGCCTCCCCCTTAGAACGCCGCAATGAACGACCACTTGTCTTTTGCATCCACCGGTTGCAGCAACTGTGACGACATCATCGGTCCACCTGGTGGAGGCCTGCCAACGCTGCGTCTTTCGGTTCATGCTCGCCACTTGAGAACCTTGAGCAAGATGATGATAAATTGGTAACCCATCCAAAAAATTACCGCGGCGAACTCTTTAACCTCTACAGTAGGTATGAAGCAAGCCTCTAGATATATGTGTTTATTACAGATACGTGCGCGTCTCTTATACGTGATGCCAACGAGGAACACCCCGTTCCTGACGATGAAGAGCATCTTCGAGTCCACCTACCCGGACATGAGCGTGGAACAGAAGCTCAAGGATGGAGACATTGTTGAGGAAGCAACGGTCAGACTTAATATTTAATTATTCATACTAATATTATAAATGTGAAAGTAACTCTGTCTGTCTGTTACATCTTCATTTCTAACCCGAGAAAGGACATAGCTTACATTTGCCCATTGTCAATGGTGTCAACAGGTCCTGAAGATCACAGGGCGGTCGATCCACTTCCGGCTGGGCGGCGGCTGCTACGGCACCATGAGCCTCAAGCGCATCCAGATAGACGAAGACCTCACTGATGAGGAGGTGGTCGCCAAGTCTTATCCGCTAGGTAAGCATATACACGGGCTCGTAGCTATGCGACTACAGATCAGTCGATCTGCGAGGTTAAGCCGTGCTCGCCGCGGTCAGTCTTGTGATGGGTGACCGTTTTCACATGTCGAGACCCCACCGTGCTTCGGAAGGCACGTAAAGCTGTTGGTCCTGCGCCTGATCTCTCTCTGGTCGTGTCGGTCTACCGTCCCATCGGATTATGAGAGTGAGGGAATAGGGAGTGCACCTGTGTCTGCGCGCATACCTGTGCACTATAATATCTCCTGCGCAGATGGCTAGTCTCAGATGAGACAGGCCGCCGTGACCGAAATTCGGTCAGGAGGACATTATACACACAAACAAACATAATTATTTACTGATAGTGGATTTTCATCACACTAATATTATAAAGCGAAATTTTGAGTGTGTTTTCTTTTTTTCTTTTCTTTTTTTCTTTTTTTTAAAAAACGTCGCCCCACACTAGGAATTTCTCCTGTATCGTGGGTGCGTTTCACAAACATGAAATATCACATACACAAACACCCAGACTCGGGACAAACATCTGTGGATCACACAAATTTTTGTCCCGTGCGGGAATCGAACCCACAACCCCTAGCGCAGCAGTCCAATCGCTTAGCCACTGCGCCAATCAGGTCGTCTAGTGTGTGTGTTTGTTATCTCTTCACGCTCAAACGGCTCGACCGATTCTGCGTAAATTGGTGTGTATATCCTATGTGTTGATCCAGGGTGTCAGCTAACTCCATACCAATTTACGCAGAATCGGTCCAGCTGTTTCAGCGTAAAGAGGTAACAAACATACAAACACACTCAAAATTTCGCTTTTATAATATTAGTGTTTATACTTACCTATCCGCCGCACTTAGAGATGTTAATGATTTAAATTGATAAAGGAAATTTGAAAAATGATGGACACGAGCAGGACTTGAACCTGTGACCTTCGCCGTACCGTGGCGCTGCTCTAACCAACTGAGCCATCGTGTCACTGCTCGCACCCATCGAATTTCAAGTTCCCTTTTTGTATTTACGTCTTAAGGGTTCCTTTATCAATTTAGATTTAAGCTTAGCATGGGCAACATGCAAAAATGACACAAAATGTCATGTTAATGATTACTTAAACTGACACTAAGTAAAGATTCCACAAAGGAAATCTCTCCTTAGTGATGGTTTAAGTAATCATTAAATGCCTCTGAGTGCGGCGGTATGTTTAGCAAAGTTTCCTGTTGAAATAAAACAATTTTTACGGATTTTATCGCGGTTTTAATTCGTTTTTCGGTCTCGACGTTTCGAATCCTTTACAGCATTCATGGTCACGGGCTGATCTATCTGTGAAAATTATCAATCATCAAGTATCTGTTTATTTCAATGTCTAATATTCGCGTATGTAATAGAAATAAAACATAACATAACATCACGCCTGTATTCCCCGAAGGGGTAGGCAGAGGTGTACATATAGTACACCCACATTTCACCAGTTATGTTGTAAGTCCCAATGTAATAGGGGCGAGCCTATTGCCATCAACCGGGCACAAATCCAGACTCCGTGCTGCTACTGAGAATTACCTAACGGAAAACTCAGTAACCCTTTGCCCGACCCGGGATTTGAACCCAGGACCTCTTGCTCAGCAGTCCACTAGACCAACGAAGCAGTCGAATAGAAATAATTAAAGTTATTTACTATATATCCCGGTTATACTCACGTGTGTATTCGGGAATGCCCGACTAGTTTCGAACTCGAACGGAGCCCTTATTCATGAGCTGGTTACGCGGCGGAGTCGCGAGCCGAACTCAATAATTAAAGTTGATTGTTTTTGAGAGATGACAATTGACATAGTGTCGTCTATTTGTACGATACTAGGCAGCACCCACAAGGTCCGCGTGCTGTGCTACAACCTGTCGGACTACGTGTACTCTGTGTCGGACGAGCCGGGCGTGCTGGCCGAGCGGTACTTCAGCATGCACCAGCTGCGCCCGGGGGACCTCGTGGACGCGACCGTGCGGGCCGTGGGGGACAACCATGTACTCATCAACATCGGCAGGGTCACAGGTACTGCTTAAGAAACTGTATATAAAATATTTTTATGTATAACTATCTGCGACTCGCGGTGTTACCCGCTACATTTTTTTGGGATAAAGTAGCCTATGTGTTAATCCAGGGTGTCAGGTAGCTCCATAAAATTTTTTTGCAATATCGGTCCAGCCGTTTGAGCGTGAAGAGGTAACAAACATACAAGCACACGCACAAACTTTCTCCTTTTTAATATTAGAGTGATTTAAACCATTTAAACCTTTCCTGGACTTCTACAATTATTTCAAAACCAAAATTATTCAAATCGGTGCAGCCGTTAAGTTATGGCGTGACCAAGGGAAACAGGGTTTCATTTCTACAGCTATACATATGATAAAACCGTAAACGACCCCTGTCCGTACATCCAATATAAAAAATAAAAACAATTTATACTCTGTATTTATGTTATCGGAGCCAAAAATACAGTTTTTAATTTTTTTGTCTGTGCGTTTGATCGCGCCAATCTCAGAAACGACTGAAGCGATTTGAATTTGGTTTTCACTGATGTATTAACGCAAGCTTCCTTTAACATTTAGTGTTTGTTTAATTTAAATCGGTTCACAAACAAAAAAGTTACGTCAATCTTCGCTATTCGCCGCTCAAACTTAGCTAATATATTAAAAACAATTGTATAATAATTTTGCTGTTTCCGAATGTCCAAGCGGACGGAGTCGCGGGCACTGCTAGTATACAATATATTATACAAATAATTTAGAATATTTTTTTTCTTATTATCTCCATTCCGGATTTGTATATAAATGTTTTTTTTATAGATATATTTATGACGTGGTCTGTGTCCTTAGCGTACGTGTCACAAGCGCACACGGCAGACTCTGGGATATTAATGAACCCCAAGAAGACTACTACTTCAAAACTGAAAAAGAAGTTCAAAGTAAGTATATTTCATGTTTTATTTGATACATATAATATGTATAGATTACTCCCTACCTACCCGTTTTTAAACGTTAAGATCGTTCTAAATTGATAAAGGAAATTTGAAATATGTTGGACAAGAGCAGGACTTGAATCTACGTCCTTCGCCGTACCGTGGCGTTGCTCTAACCAAGTGAGCCATCTTGACTCTGCTGGCACCCATCGAATTTCAAGTTCCCTTTTAGTATTTATGTCTTCATCATCATCATTTCAGCCCGGTATCACCCACCGCTGGGTATAGGCCTCCCTTTTACGTCTTAAGGGTTAAAATTTCCAATCAATATAGAAGAAGGATTACTATGGACCCGTGTTGTCCGTGCAGGTGGGGCAGGCGCTGCAGGCGCGCGTGCTGTCGTGTGACGCGGCGCGGCGCGCGCTGTTCGCGAGCCTCAAGCCGTCGCTGCTGGCGCCCGGGCTGCTGCTGCTGGCCAGCTACGAGGCCGCGGATGTCGGCAGGGCCTACACCGGCGTCATCAAGGTACACACACTCATTATTATAGTAATAATAATTAATATTCCAGTCTTTATTGAACAAATACCTAAAAATTTGCTTAGCATTTTCTTTTTTCTTTCACACAAATTTTCTGCCCCGCGCGGGATGCGCACCCGCAACGCGCTTAGAGTTTGCGGTTTTCGCACGGGACAAAAATTTTGTATAATTCTCAGATGTTTGTCCCGAATCTGGGTGTTAGTGTATGTGATATTTCATGTTTGTGAAACATACCCACGATACAGGAGAAATTCCTAGTGTGGGAAAACGTTTTGTAAAAAAAAATACAAGTTCTATCTAATCTTAAAATATATTCAAGCCCCATAAATACATAACCATAAGTAATAGAACTAAGGCTACAGTATCGTAGGCTACAAACATGCATAGTGTGGTACTTAAACTGCGACTGCTAAGCATGAGATCCTTGATTCCATTCCCGGGTCAGGCTACAGTACTTCGTGGTATTTAAACACAGTATGATTAACAGACGATCCGCGACTACGTGTTGGTGTCGTTCTTTAACAACGTGGTAGCGTACGTGCCTAAAAACTACGTCACCAAGGAGCCCATCGAGGACATCTCGCAGGCGTTCCACATCGGACAAATTGTAAGTGTTATAATTATTTAATACTAGCTGCGCTCTACGGTGTTGCTCGCTCATTTTTACGTGATAAAAATTGAGCGAAATCGGTCCAGCCGTTTGAGATTGAAGAGGTAAAAAACATACCAACACACACACAAACACACTCTCAAACTTTCGCTTTTATTATGTTAGTGTGACATACACAACGTGTAACGAAACAGATCACACTAATGTTATAAAGACGAAAGTTGTTTGTTACCCCTTCACGCTCAAACGGCTTGACAATTTTTGATAGAAAAAATTATGGAGGTAGCTGACACCCTGGAATTAATACATAGGCTTTTTAGCCCGAAAAAATGTAGCGGGAAACACCGTAGGGCGCTGGTAGTAAATATTTAAATATTCTTTATATGTATATTAATATGTGCTTTTCTCGTTGACAGGTAAAATGTACAATTTTGAAAGTGGATGTAGAAAACAAGAAAATGTCAGGCAGCCTCACCACGCCAGCGTTCTGGCCGGCGCCGGTAAGTGCTCATTTAATCATTTACTGTAATTACACGGTGTACACCAATTACATAATTAAACGACACAGATAATTCAACATTACAAACACAATATAACATATTATACCTTTATACATATATATACATTATATATGTATACATTTATACCTTCTCACAATACTTCAGACATACTGACAATATCTTTATCCATTCATCATCTAGCAGATCGTGGGTTGGATTGTAATCCAGGAGCTGATTAAGCGCGGCAAGTGCGCGAGGTATTGGTGACATAGTACGCGCGAATTCTTATAAAGATATTCATAATAAGTACTATAGGCTAGACTTACTACTAGATCAGTATAATAAAATACCATAAGCCCCGTTACCATGAACTCTTAAAGCAGGACAGTTTGAGATGTGGAAACGAGACGCCGCTACGTGCAGTGTAATGCGGCGTCTCGCTTTCACAACGTAACCCAGGCAGCTAGGTTCAATTACGAGAAGATGGGCTGATTTACCAAGTTAGTAGGAATTATCTAAACCTAGGTTACGTTGCCCGGAACCAGTTGGAATACATCAACATAATGTAGGCAGAGTTATCGGTTATTATTTTTTATTAACAGCTAGGCAACATTTCCGAAGTCATAAAAAAATCTTCTAATTACTTAGCTAAGCATCTACTAAATCCCATTTTACCTAAAGCTAGGTGTTACCACTTGGCGCAATTATTAAAACGACAAAAAATATGTAGCTTAATAATTAATAATGCATAATTATTTTGATTTCATACAGAAACGTAAAATCAAAGACACTAACGTAGCACCTAATAAGAAACAAAAGAAAAAGAAAGATACAGAGACACACACAGAAGAATCTGATACAGAAGAAGATACCAAAAGAAAAAAGTTGAAACCTAACACAGAAGCGTCGCAACCACAAGACCAACTCAAAAAGAAAGACAAAATGAAGAAGAAAAAGCAAGATAAAGAAAACACGGAACAAGACACAGTAGAGTCCGACCTACAAGAGCAAAGCAAAAAAGGTAAAAAGAAAAAAAAGAAGCAAGCAACAGAAGACTCAGACACGAACACAGAAGAAGAAAAGACAGTTCAAGATAAGAAGAAGAAGAAAAAGAACGAAGAAAACACAGAAGAGAGTGATGAAATAGAAACAGATATTTACGACGACAATAATGACGTACTCAACCCACAAGATGCTAGACTCTTAGACTTCAGCACATGCTCAACTCCTAAACAATACAAAAAGCGAGTAGTGTCTCTACTTAAAGCAATTAACAACAAATCTAGCAGAATTAGTAGGATAGAAAAGAAATTATCTCGCATCGAAGCGAACGGCCTTACCGCAAAAAATAAAAAGTTCCATACAGCGATGTATGCTGAGAAACTTGTTGTCGAAGAAACTGTAGCCAAATTCTTAGCTGCATTAAAGATAGGTCAAGAAAAGTTAAAAGAATTAGGAGTAGAAACCTTCCAAAAAGTTAAAGGTAAGAAGGAGAAAGATACGGGTCCTTCTCCTGTCGAAGATTTGAAGAAAGATAAAAAAGGTAGCAAGTTTGAGGTGAAGATTGTGGAAAGTTTGGAGCCGGCGTTGGACGTGCCCAGTGTGAAGGAATTCTGGTCCGCTCCCATGGACAGCCGCCCGAAGAATGAACAGGATGAACAGTCCAGCAGCAGTGAGGATGAGGTCAGTATACCTGATGACCTGTGGGCTTAATCTCCAATGTAATTCCGACCAAATTGGATTGGAATTGTTAAGTTTCGGACTCTAAACTTAACGCTGTCGCCAAATTATTTCAATATTGTGTGTCCATTGGGAGGACTAACTGAGATCGAAAGATTGTCAGCATTTTAGATTGCAAGATATTTTTTCAGTTTCTCTATACGAGAAGAGGCCTTTGCCCTGCAGTGGGACAGTTATAGGCTGTTATTATTATTATTATATCATAATCATGCTTCCGTTAAATCAATATTAATATTGCAATGGCCTTGTATTAGAATTGAATTTAGATTGGAGAGTAGACCACCTGATTGGCGCAGTGGCTACGCGATTGACTGCTGTCTGGAATTCGTCAGAAATTTCTCCCGCATCGTGGTTGCGTTTCACAAACATGAAATGTCATACACAACCACCCAGACCCGAAACAACAGTCTGTAGATCACACAATTTTTTGTCCCGTGCGGATTTCCGGATCCGAAGCCGCAACCTTTACCGCAGCAGTTCAATCGCATGGCTAATGCGCCAATCAGATTTCCATTCAAGTAGAGAAAGTTTTCCCTTTTCATATTTCCACTCAACATAATCCACTTGCAGGACAAAGACCAACCAAAGAAGAAGCGTAAGAAGCTCTCTGTCGCGGAGAAGGTGGCTAAGGCCCGTGAGGAGGAGGAGAGACTGAGGGAGATGGAGAGGAGGGCGGTGGAGAGTGAGGCCGCGCCGCGCTCGTCCGAGCAGTTCGAGCGCGCGCTACTGGCCAGCCCCAACTGCAGCCAGCTGTGGATCGCCTACATGGCCTTCCATCTACAGGTAAAATGAAACCCTTATAAACATTTACGATTTCATGTATTCACTACAGATTCATTATTTACGACTTTATGTATTCATACGCACGCAAGGCACGTTAGGTCGTTGGTTCAGCGCCTGATCTCTCACCGGTCGTGTGTTACCGTCCCATCGGATTATGAGAGTGAGGTAATAAGGAATGCACCTGTGTCTGCGCGCATATTTGTGCACTATAATATCTCCTGCGTAGTTGGCTAGTCTCAGCTGAGACTTCGCCGTGACCGAAATTTGGTCAGGAGAACATTATTACTATGCGAAGCGAAAACTAAATCCTTTTTTAGGAAAATTACACGAAGCTAGGACGCGCCATAGGAGAGGCCTTTGTCCAGCAGTGGACCAAGATAGGCTGATGATGATAAAGCCGATGAGGAGTATGAAATTTGACACGGTTAAAGTTTATATTGGGAAGAACTGCAGAAAACTATTTTTATTTAATATGCTTTAGAAATATAAAATAATAATTTTAAAACATTAGACACACTACTAGGCATTTAACACATAATTATACACATACATATTCATTTGACACATCCTAACATTAAAGTAAAAATTAGTGTCCGTCATTTTTCAAATTTCCTTTTTTCTTTCTTTAATTTTTTTTAGTGCGTGGGTGCGTTTCTCAAACATGAAATATCACGTACACAAACATCCAGACTCGTTATAACTTTATTATTAGTCTTGTCATCTTGTCAATCAGTCTTGTGTAACATAACATTACATAACATTACGCCTTTATTCCCCGAAGGGGTAGGCAGAGGTGTACATATAGTACACCCACATTTCGCCAGTTATGTTATAAGTCCCAATGTAATAGGTGGCGAGCCTATTGCCATCAACCGGGCACAAATCCAGACTCCGTGCTGCTACTGGGAATTACCTAATGGAAAACTCAGTAACACTTTGCCCGACCTGGGATTTGAACCCAGGACCTCTTGCTCAGCAGTCGCGCTTAGCGACTTCTAGACCAACGAGGTAGTCTTGTGTAATGTAATAACAAACAATAATCGTAATAAATGTTACGAGTAGATGTTTTCTATTAATAAAATCGTAGTGTGTAGGGCACGAAAACTTGGATTTCTATAGTTTAAATGATTTTTAGCTTAAGCTTGCTCTAATCCTGTACTCTGATTCATGTTTTTATTTCCTGTAGGCTACTGAGCTGGACAAGGCTCGCAACGTGGCCAGGAGAGCGCTCAGCACCATCTCCTTCCGCGAGGAGTCGGAGAAACTGAACGTGTGGCTCGCCATGATCAACTTCGAGACGCGCTTCGGAACTAAAGTAAGTCAATTGTATAAGAAAAGCTTTTTTTAAACTAGGTTTTGCAGCGGCTTCGCCCGCGTAAACTTCTATTTAAAACCACTAAGAGGTCTGATTTAAAAAAAAAAGTGGTATTTCCTTTCTTTTTCTTAAACTTTCTACATGCCAAATTTCATCAAAATCTGTCCAGCGGTTTAGTCGTGAAAGTGTATCAGACAGACAGAGAGATTTATAATATTAGATATGTATATGGATATTCTTTTCTTTACATAAAATTGAGGCACACGTGACCAGAAACGCGAAGGATAGGTGCTTTGAAAGAATAAATTGAAGGCCACACTCAGCTGTGGGAAACAAAATAGGCTATTAGAAAAAAGTTTACTAGGCATTTATGAATATACAAAACCTTAGGTTACCCATACAAAAATTCATTCATTCGTTCACCAGGAGTCACAACAGAAGACCGTAGAGGAAGCTCTGCAGATGAACGAACCCTTCGCGGTCCATTCGAAGCTGCTAGACATCTACGTGGAGACGGGCCGCCCGCAGGAGCTGTCCTCTCTGGTGGAGCTCATGCTAAGGAAGTACAAGAGGGAGACCAGTGCCTACACGCTGTGTGGCGCCGCCTGCTTCAAGCTGGGGCTTGCTGATAAGGCCCGGCAGGTGAGAGCTGCAGGGCTGTAAGATTTGAGCCCGGACCTGCGCGGGGCCGTTCGATTTCACCTCGGATCAGCGCAGGGATTAAGTTTTGGACCCAGACCTGTGCGGAGCCGTAGGATTTGAGCCTGGACCTACTCAGGGCCGATAAGTTAAGGCCCGGATCTGCGCAAGATCCATTAGATTAGGGCCAGGACCTACGCTGGGCCCATTAGATTAGGCCCGAACGTGCCCTGAATCCCTGTGGGAGCCTCAGGACCTACTCAGGTCTCAGTCAGGTCAATAAAATTCATGAATTCAATATTATTGTCTCTGTTTCTCCAGTGTAAAAAAAACTACGTTAGTCTGGCAAAGCAATAGAGATAGAAATACTATTGATGGATTAAATAAACTTTTTAATTTTCAGGTGATGCAAAAAGCAATCTCAGTGCTTGAGAAGAAGGAACGTAAGTATCTGAGTTATCCATACTTCTTATCGTATGGTTGCTGAGCAACCTGGTGTCACAGTTTAAACCTGTGGCTGTAGGCCTCTAACATGGCTTTACATACCGTTGAAAAATCCCGACCCGGATTCGAACCGAGGACCTCATGCTCAGCAGTCGCACATACCAACCACCAGACCAACGAGACACTTTTAATATAATATACCTACCTAATAGCTAAATTCGCTTAATAATGTACCGCTGCGTGTGCGCAGACGTGTCGGTGTTAGTGCAGTTCGCGCTGCTGGAGCGGGCGGCGGGGGGGCGGGAGCGCGCGGAGGCGCTGTTCGAGCAGGTGCTGGCCGTGTACCCGCAGCGGGTCGACGTCTGCGCAGCCTACGTCGACATGCTGCTCAAGGCCGGCGACGCTGAACACGTGCGGTGAGTGCCTGATCATCTTCATCATCATCAGCTGGAAGACATCCACTGTTGAAAGGCCTCCCCCTTAGAACGCCACAATGAACGACAACTTGACATTTGCATCCACTGGGAAGCCAAGCTAAAATCAACATAATTGACGAAGATATAAAGTCGAAAATATAAACAATTGCTTAACATTATGATAGCGGAGCGATGGGAAAAATGATGGTGGCTGGTCATTATCCTTAACGGCTTGACCGATTGCGATGATTTTCTGTTTAGTAATATTAAAAAAATATTGAACATTTTAAACAGCGCCACCTACCGAGCACAACTATAACTAAAAACCATCAAAATATTTTTACTTCTTTTCTTTCAATGTGACAGGTGACCTATCTTCTTCCATTCTATGCCCTGTTCTATTCTATTCTCCTAGCGTTCCTCCCGTTTGTCTAGGGCCCTTAGATGATGTACCCAATGGCCCATATACGACGCTGGCTAGCAGACGGGACGGCAGGCGATTTTAAATTTATCAATTGATTTTAATACTTATGCAATCGAAATAAGGTGTATATTTCAATGCTCGGTGATCGACCTCAGAGCGTCATAGCGCAGATGCCATAGAATATAACGTGAACGTTTATACTTCTGCGTAGAAATATAATAATATACATGTATTGATATTTATTTTGTCAATATTAATTTTCTAATTCTTTAATCATTAGGCAAGTTATGGAACGCATGACGTCACAGAAGTTGCCAGCGCGGAAAATGAAGATTCTGTACAAGAAGTGGATAGAAGTAGAAGAGAAGATAGGAGATCAGGAACAAGTAGAGAAGATCAAGCAGCGCGCGCTGCAGTTCGTGGAGAAAGCTAAGTTTTAGACGTCGGGTGAGCTCGGGTATGTTCGGTTGAGCTCGGGTGTGTACGGATGCGTTTGGGTGAACTCGGATCTGCTCGAGTGAGTTTGGATGAGCTCGGATGAGTTCGGATGAGCTCGGGTATGTTCGGATGAGCTCAGGTGTGTTCGGATGAGCTCGGTAACTGTCGGACGCACTTGGAAACGTGTACAGTAAGTAAAGCCACAATAAAATGATGTTGACATATTTTAAAATTGTGTTTTTATTTCATACCATTGTTAACGTTTTCCATGTTAAAATCATCACCGGAAGATGTCCACTGTTCAATAAAGGCCTCCCCCTTTCAGAAGAGAGGGGGGCTGCCATAATCCCCACGCTTGGCAAGCGGGATCGCAGTGTTGGTGGTGAAGTTACAGAAGACGCTGCTGCCCATCTTCTGTATTTTCCCTTAGTCGCCTCTTACGACACCCACGGGAGGAAAGGGGGAGGTCAATACTAGGCCGGATACCACACGGCACATGTTAAAATATAAAAGACGCATTTTTTTTATTTATTTATACTGAAATGTTACAAAAGATACAAAAATTAATATTTTACTTCACACTACAATAGAACCGCTGTGTAAGCTAGTGAGGCCCTCCGGCTGCGCCGTTCGGTCGCCTACATCGGATTCACTGCCTACAAAACCATATAATAATAATAATATAGAAACATCGCTCGTGTCTTGGCAGTCGCTGCAGAGTCGTATGTGACCCTGCAGCGACTGCCAAGACACGAAAAAACGAACTAAATACGCCAATAATCAAAATCTACGGTTATTTTCATTAATATTTAATTGATATTCGATCCTAAAATAACTATTATTTAGTAAGCAATCTTTAAAATAATTCACAAAATGAAACCTAGCGTTTCATTACAAATAGTTTTTCATAGACCATTTCAAGGGTCTGCGGTTTTTTCTTTCTAGCTACAGCTGGATTTGTTTTGTTCTTTTCAGACTTAATCTTGGCCTCGATTTTCTTCACAGCTGCTATTCTTTTGTTCGTGTTTTCTAGACGCTTCTGTTGAGCTTTTTGTTTTCTTACGAGATCTTTCTTGATATTCTCGAGTTCTTTCTCTGTATTAGTTTTGTTCTTTATTACTTTTTGGGGAGCTTGTTGTACTGGCCTGTCTGTAAAATGAGAAGAGAATGATTCAGGTAAGTTTTAGAAGCAAGAACCTCATAAAGTCAGATTAAAGTTAAAAGTGATAAGATTTTTTAGTCTTAAAAAACAATCGTTGCGCCCACTAGGAATTTCTCCTGTATTGTGGGAACGTTTCACAAACATGAAATATCACATACACAAACACCCAGAATAGAGACAAACATCTGCAAATTCCACAATTTTTTGTCCCATATGGGTATCGACCCTTTAACCCTTAGCGCAGCAATCCAATCGCTTAACCACTGCGCCAATCAGGTCGTTTAATTTCAACCACTGAGCGTCTACTCAATATCTTCTGAGATACAGGTTTCTGTCTTTCGACCTAGTCGAATAGGTTCAAATAATTATATGATACCTCCATCTTCCTCTTCTTATCGTATGGTCGATGAACAACCTGGTGTCAGAGTTTAAACCGCCTGTAGGCCGCTGACATGGCTTTACACACCGTTGAAAAATCTCTCACGTGTGCCGGTTTCCTCACGATGTTTTCCGTCACCGTTTTTAGCAACTGATAACTAATTTATAATACGCACATGTCTTCGAAAAGACATTGGTGCCTGCCGGGGTTTAAACAGTGTACCTCCATAAACACAACTTAGTAGTAGGTTATTATATATGGTATATTGTACTCGTACTGTTTTGATTTTTCTGTGCAAACATTTTTGTATTTTTTGTGTGGTGAGAAAAAAAATGTTTTATTTTGTTGTTTAGATACCGTGTTTGTAGCTAACGGTTGAGGAGCAAGCCTGGCGCTCCCATTCCCACTCGCTCTCGGATGGAGAGGGCGAAGCGCTGCCAGGGTTCTGCCATGCGGACACATCCCAATCCCAGTCTTCCATTTTCTGAGAAATTAGGTATCTATTGTTAGATTTAGGTACACAAAACATTAAGGCTGCAATGGTCTATAACAAATAAACTATAATTAAAAGTGATTAGGATTTAAATAAATAATAAATCCTTATCGTATATGTAGTTCCCATCACGTAAAATTAACGCTGACCGTTAACTTGATTTTTTAATTCCAGTCTATTCCAAAGTGTTAGCTATATAACAAGTAAAGTAGGTACCATAATGATTCTACAACAAAACAATTGCTTTTTATTTTAAACCACAATAGCCTAGGACCATAGGAAGCGACTATATCCGAGTGCAAACACAGTCGCTGACAGTCGCACAGCATTCTTCTTACGTGACGGTAACTATACTATAACAATTCTTACTAATATTATTAACCTCTATAAAAAAAGTAAGTTTGTTTGTTACCCTTTCACGCCTAAACCACTTAACAGATCATCATGAAATTTTGCATACAAGTTGTCAGGAGTACAGGAACGGACATAGAGTACCTACCTTTTATCCAGAAGAGAAATACTGTTCCCGAGAGAAAGAACTATATCTTTCGACGGTCACAATTGCTTTTGGCCGCTAGATGGCGCTTTCAGTCTTAGGAAATTCAAATTTAACGCGGGTGAAACCGCGAGGCGCACCTAGTAATACTATACTATATTATGATAAAGGTAGGATAGATATTAAATGGAAGACCCTATGAACGCTACTGACAATGCAATTCTTGTAGCAAATTTCTGGGCCGACCTAATTTAGATAATTGCCTTCAACTCGATAAAAAGAAGGAGATAGGTTTAATTATTTAGGTATCTACGTAGGGCTAGGTAAGTATACTAAGTTCTTATATACATACTTTTAAAAGACCCAAAAAGGTCACCGGCCAGACTTTTACTAGAAAATCACTACATAGTATAAAACAAAGTCGCTTTCTCTGTCCCTATATCCCTATGTATGCTTAAATGTTTAAAACTACGCAACGGATTTTGATGCGGTTTTTTTAATAGATAGAGTGATTGAAGAGGAAGGTTTATAAGTATAGGAAAAATACTTATACTATATATATTTTATACCCGTGCGAAGCCGGAGCGGGCCGCTAGTATGGAATAAAATAGCAATTTCGATTCACAAGATGACATAAAATAGAAAAGTATTACAGTACCTTCAGTGTACCTAAGTTAAAATACCACAAACCACTTGAAACTACTTGAATTTTCTTATTATTATAATAGTTTATACTTGAAATTGTATCAAGTGTGGTTCGATGTCGATAGGGAACTTCTTGTATTGCCATTATTCGAAACTGATTCCCTAGCAAACAAAAAATAATCGATTTTAGGTTTAACTAATACCGTTAATATAAATAAGTATCTATTTTATCTTTATATTGCTGTTGTCAATTAATAGAAAAATAATCCTTAAAAGGGTAATATTTAGAACTTCTCCAGAATGTCATTTTTGGAATCGTGCAACTGGCATATTGATTTATCACCTGTAAAATTACAAATACACCTTTATGATATTACTTGCTGCGCCCCGCGGTGTCACCCGCTACATTTTTTCGTGATAAAAAGCCTATATGTTAATTAAGGGAGTCAGCAACCTCCATACCAAATTATAGCAAAATCGGCTTAGCCGTTTGTGCGTGAAGAGCTAACAAGCATACAAACACTTAACCTTTTTCCCTTATAATATTAGTGTGATGTGATGTTTAAAACAAAATCTTATTTCTAGCTTTTCAACAGTTTTACTCTGGACCTCAATTTACTTAAATCTAGGGATATTACCGATAAATGGCAACACATTTCATAACGTATTGTTTAGATTATAAAGTGCTGCGCATGGCATTCCAATGAAACAGGACACTTCCCATATATATTGCACACTCTAGCCAGAAGTATTACCACATAATACTAATACTCTAAACGGAAAGCGTTACTTATTCGTACTTATTATACATATACATAACATTACGCCTGTACTGTATAAAGGGGTAGGCAGAGGTGCATATAATACACCCACATTTCACCGGTTATACCGGGAGCGAGTCTATTGTCATCATCATTATCATCAGCCTATCTCAGTCGACTGCTGGACATAGGTCTCTCCTATGGCACGCCACTGAGCTCGATCTTCAGCCTTCCGCTTCCAACCGCTTGCCAACAACCGGGCACGAATCAAGACTCTGACTTAGAATGTTTGATGGGTAGGAAATGTAGATAAACCACAATACATAAGTATGAACCATACATTTATTTATATGCCAGTTATTAAAAAATCACTATTAAAAAAAAAAATCTAGAACTGTTTTTGACTCTCAGTATTTTTAGCTAAATACAGATGATTTTGATTTTTTGTTGACAGCTCCGAGTTTCTCAACAGTCATTATTAAATTCATCGTGTTATTAATCTGTCTTTTTTCTGCCCTTTGTTTACTTAAAAGATCTTTCTTAACGTGGGCAAGTTCTTGCTTGATCGCTTCAAGTTCTTCCTCTGCATTAGTTGTACTTCTAACTGCCATTTTAGGAGCACGTTGTACTAGCAGCTGATCTGTAAAATGATTATTTTAAAATTGCCTCGTTGGTCTAGTGGTCGCTATGCACGACTGCAGAGTGCGAGGTCCTGGGTTCGCATCCTCGGTCGGGCCGGGATTAGATTCAGTTTTTCCATTAGGTAATCCTCAGTGACCTCAGTAGCAGCATGGAGTCTGGATTTGTGCCTGGTTGATGGCAATAGGCTCGCCTCCTGTTACATTGGGACCTTTAACATTACTGGCGTATGTGGGTGTACGATACATATGTGCAGTTGTGCACCTCTGCCGAGTCTTCGGGGAATACAGGCGTGATAATATGTTCTGTTATGGGTTTTTTTTTATGAATTTCAGATGGAGCCTGCTTAAAGACAAGAAAATTAATTAATTGTAATTCAAATGAATTTAGGTCCTAAAAGTTCGGATTTTCTCATTCAAGTTATTATTTCAAATAAAGTATAGGATGTCCAAATGATGATTTGAGAATATTTAAGACTTTACTATGTAAGAAGTCGTTCTTCAATTGATGGTATGTTTAAAAATTGAAATGTTCAGCCACTTGCCGTCTGTACCTGGCAGGTGCGGTGCGGTGGAGGTACCAGGACTTTGCTCCGGGACTATCGGGTGCGGTGCGACCCGTGCGACAGATGTAGCAGGCTCAGTATCCACCCAATCATCCCAGGCCCCCTCCTCCCACTTTGTCCAATCTATTTGCTCTCCCATTGTCAACAGAGCTAAGCACAAAAGCACGCTTGTATGACCTCAAAATACTGCATTTGTGCACACAAATGACAACAGTAAGGATATTATTACTACAAGCAATCATTTCCTTTGATAGATTACTGAAGTGTTCGTGAAGGCCAATAATATCGATAGTTTAGAATCTATGTAGATTAGAAAACATGTATTTGCGTAGGTATGGCACGCCCTATAATTTAAACAGCGTCTGACTATCACCACCATGTACACTATTCTGCACATAAATTATTGAACTTGTCTGGACTTTAAAAGAGACCTTGACCCCTGAGTTTGTTTCGGTATTTCTTCTCAGAGGTAGTCAGTGAGGAAATGCCGACACCATCATTCTAACTAGTTTAAAAAAATATGACGTGTAAAAGTGTTTTTTTAAAACCTATTTGCAGAAATAAAATTATTTATTATTACGTTTTTATGGATGGAGTGGAGTTTCATACGGTTTAGCGTGGACCTGGCACTACTCGGTATTTTTAATCTATGGGGTGAATAGTGGAGTAATATCAATAATGACTTTTAATTGATACTTATAAACTTGACTGTTAAGTACGTATCTATCACATACATACGCTTGCATACGAAACTAATGCGTGCCGTGTGTCGGTAGAACACTGATGGAGAATATGAAGATAGAACACAGATATTTCATTGTACCAATGAAAACAACAAGTTCATTGATATTTTTATTATTTACAAATACTTAAACATGTAGGTCTTAGTCGATCTCAAAGTGGTGTTCATCACCAAACAGTCAGGTTTTGGCAACGGTGGAGGCGGCGGGGGCGGGGGTCCTGCTTGAGTATTACTATGTACTGGCACTGGATTTTGATTCTTATTACTAACAGCTGTAGGCGCATTATACAACACACCGGTACCATATATAGATACTGGCGCGCACTCTTCGTATCCCAACTTCGCATAAAAAATTTCCTGTCCTTTCGTCGATAAATGAAGCATTTTTAACTTCAGCACATCCCTACAATATTGTTCAACTTGTCTCATCAGGTAACTTCCTAGTTTTCTACCACGCATTGATTTACTTATGACTACAGTTTCTATGAAACAACTTTCTGGTATGCTAGGTATAGCAGTCAATTTACAATGTCCTAGAATGTGTTTCATATTGTTTATAAGAATTAGACTGGTAGGAAGATCGTCGCAAGATGCCTGTAGTGACATCATCCGGGCTGTCTCACTGCGCGGCCATTCGTCGTTTATCAACTCACAGCATGGCTTTAAATATTGAGGATGTTCGTGTAAACGTAATACTTGTAGGTTTTCTGGGTCCATTTTCTTATCCTAAAAGAAACAAAATGTATTTAATTAATTATGATTTGTTAACATTTTAAAAGTATTAACTGTGGCAATTCGCAAATTGAAATTTTTGCCTGTAGCAACACGAAACTGTCAAGTGTCAATTGAAACGTCAAATCCAAGTCTGATCGAGGTTATAATTATTTTATTATTTAGAATCATAAAAACTTTGTAATAACATAGAAATTTTAATGACTTTGTATCATTAGATACTTACAAATTAAACTATATCCATTTCTGAAAGTATGCTTTGCACTAGCCCACTGTGTGACTTATACATCTAGAGATTTTTTGATACATATTGAGCGTCGCGTCGTCGGGCACAAACTAACCTATTTTTAGCTGTCACATTCACATGCTAGTGCTAAAAGGCACCAGCAGAGTTACACAATGCTATAAATATAATATACCAATATTTTAGACACGATAGAGTATGCTAGACTGTGATGAAAATCATTGCTTACTTTTGGGACCTATTACAGACCCTGTAGGATTTACTTATTTTCTATTATTATAATTTTTTACTATTTTACAAACTTAATAAGTACCTACCTAGGTACTCCATAACTTGAATTTTAGTACTTTCTTAATTAAAAATAAAAACACTTAAAAAATAGATGTTTAAATAAAAAACAAGATTCCCTTATTATTTATATTCCATACTTTATTAAAAAATTATCATGGACAAGTTAGATTAATTATAATTAAAGATTAATAATAATTTAATATAATTAATAGAATTCCACATTATATAAGTAATAGGTACCTAAATATACCAACTGTTCAAATTAGAGTATATTTTTAATAGTTAAAGTACTACTTCTCACTCAATCCTGCCAAAGATCCCTTCCTTGTACTTTTTAGTTTAATCACATAAATCATTTGCGATAAAATAAAAATTATCTCAGAATAACAATAGGCCTTTTTATTTATAATAGTCACATAAAAGTATGGAAGAAGATGATGATGTGCCAACACTGTCTGCGGAGACATTTGCAGCACTTCAGGAGTTCTACACGGAGCAGCAGAAGCGGCAGGAGATCCTTGAGAAGTTGGAGGCTGATAATAAACTAAATGAAAATATATTGTTTGATGAGAATTGGGTGAGAACTGATAATATTCTGATAATAAAGAGTTCAAAGCTTTTCATGTACACATGAAACCGTTATAGCATTTACAGCTGAAACTTGAACAGCAAAATGTGACTTCTGTTATAAGAAAATACCTCTGTCTACCTCTTCAAGAATTACAGGCTTGATTATATTTATGTATCCTACTAATAATTAAATAACGATGTTGAATGATGCATAAACAGCTGAACATATTTGAATGGATGTATCTATATTATAGATTAAAAAAATAGTCTTCTTGATGCATTGAAATTTTCTAGGAGACAAGTTCTTTAACATAATTAAACTGGTTGCAGCAACTGAGTCAGTTTTGGTACGACGACGCGACAGTGCAGGCGCTGGTGAAGTTAGTCGACGCGTCGCTGGCCGACGGAGGGCGGGTCGCGCTCATCTCCTGTCCCACCCTGTTCGTGCCTGTCAAGAGGCAGATTGGCCAGCGAGCCACAGGTATTGCTGATTCTTTTTCATTTGAAACCAGCTGCGCCCCGCGGTAGTTACCCACCATATTTTTTCGGGATTTTCTTTTTAGAAAAAAAAAACGTCGCCCCACACTAGGAATTTCTCCTGTATCGTCGTTGCGTTTCACAAATATGAAACACCACATACACAAACTCGGGACGAACATCTGCGGATCACACAAAGTTTTGCCCCGTGCGGGAATCGAACCCGCAACCCTTAGCGCAGCAGTCTAATCGCCTAGCCACGGCGCCAATTAGGTTATCGAAATATAAAAAGTAACCTATGTTAATCCAGGGTGACAGCTACCTCCATATCAAATTTTATCGAAATAAGTCTAGCCGTTTGAGCGTGAAGCAGTAACAAACATACGAACACACTCACAAAGTTTCGCTTTTATAATATTATATTATTGTGATACATTTACCTACACAAATATTTTCTCGTGTATTGTATGCGACGAAAAATGATAATAATAACTTGACTGAATTTCGTTTATGGCAGCATTCTCAAAGAAGACCAGTCAACTGCAAAGTTTAAAAACTCCTTTTTTAGTTTCATCACAGTCGAGTCAGGGTAGGTAATAATTCAGTTTTTTTTCTCAGCCTGTGTTGTCCTATGCAGGGCAAAGGCCTCCCTTTCATTCTACAGGGGAGACTGTCCACTTTAGCACGACCGAGAAATTTAGAAATTAGTACATAGAAATCAAAAAGTTTTTATTCACATAAACTATTATGAACCATTTCAAGGCGCTTTCATTTCGAATCAGTTTAAGATCTACTGAGGGGTAAGTATTTAGTACTTACTAGTCTTTTTTGCTGTTCAGTAACCCTCCTGGAGTACGACCGGCGCTTCGAGGTCCACGCACCAGACTTCGTGTTCTACGACTACAACAACCCGCACAGACTCCCACCGGAAGCCCTGGCCTCCTTCGACCTGGTAGTGGCTGACCCTCCGTTCCTCTCCGAAGAATGCATCGCGAAGACCTCGCAGACCATCAAACTCTTAGCTAAAGATAAGATTGTAGTGTGCACGGGCACTGTCATGAAGGATCATGTGAAGAAGCTTCTGGATCTAAACCAGTGCAAGTTTCAACCGCATCATAGGAATAATTTGGCGAATGAGTTTTCATGTTACGCGAATTTCGACTTAGATGACATTTTGAGGTGATGTTAAGTACCTACCTACATATTTTACTTGATTTGTAAGGCAAAATGTTCTGGTCATTATTGGTTGAATATCATTCTGAAATTATTTATTTCATCCTATTTGCAATTCGATTGCATATTCTATAGTGTGATGAAGAAACATTACATTTAGGGCCTATTTTTCAATCACCAGACATATTTATTTGTGGAATAAAGTTATTTGTCATCTTTTTCATACACCTGTTAGAATGGCAATTTCATCCCTTGAATATAATTATCTGATGATAAAAAATCGGCCTTTACTATGTATAAAATCAGTCTTTGTTATCCTCATAACCTGAATGAGCGGATGCCACACCTTTAGGTGTTACACGTGAAACATTATATTTAGTTATATATGTAAAAACAATAACTGTATATAATATTAGTAGTTTACTCGTACGTTCCGTACCTTGGTTATTAAATAAAACAACGATGTGTAAAACTTTCCCGTTTTATTGTTGCTCCTTAACAAAACTAGTTTATTTGTTACATTACATTATGCTGGTTAACCTTCAGTTTCATTAATTCTCTCAATTTGATAATTTTCAATTATTTTTCTATGTTTAAAATATGCGCGCATATGCAATAACGCTACAGTATAATTATGATGACTTACTTTATAAAATGTTATATCATATACTAGCTCGAGCCATTGACTTAGTCTGCGTAACCTGGACAACAATTGGAATTTTCAAAAATGCCATACTATTACGTCATTTTTGGAAATCAAAACTAAATCAAACTGTCAGAGATGTACGCAGACAATTCTGCGGGCACCAACTAGTACGTTATCAATTAAATAAGTCACCATCATCATTATCCCCGTATTCGACATTAACAATAGTTTAATTTTATCGATATTATTACATTTATTACTAATATTTCATGCGCGATATAATTATATCGATGTCGATAGACAAATATCGAAATATCTAGACTAAATATATAGCATTTTTTAAATTAGGCATAATACACCTTTTACGATAATAAACATAATAAACAAATATTTGTCTATCGATATAGATATCTAGCTAGAGGCCTTACAACGTCGTGATGTAATAAAATATTAATGGACACTCGTTTATTAATATTTAATAAATTCTTCACTTATCTCTATGAAATAAATAAATGATTTATACATTTTAAACGTAACTCACAAGCATATGAAAAAACAAAGAAATACATTCAAATATCTATTGCTAACATAAAATTTGTGTTTAATATAATTATAAAAAATCATCAATAAATTTAACATAAGGCAACACTGCTTGCCTGGATTAATTAGTTTTAAATTAAAATTAAGGTGAAATTACAAATCAATTATTGAGATTTTACCTTCATAAATAACTTTGATATAATGTTGTCACTCGATCGTTATAATGATACGATTCAAAATCGATATATAATTTTGCATAAACGATGCGTGCAAGTACGCTTATTTTTATTCATTTACTTTAAAGTATAACGATCGACAACACTCCTCAAACAAAATGTAATTTGTACTAAAAATGAAATATTGTTTTTCACTCGAAACTTTCATATTATAATGAATTTAATATTTGAACCGTCTGATTCGTTAATTAATTAATTATTATATTTTAAACATTCATTGGATCTATCTACAAGGCCATATCATTATTTTCTACTTTGGGGTTGGCAGATAAGCCGATTGTTAGTACATTGTCGTCATAACATTAATCAAATAATAATTATATGATATAAAATAAAGTTTCTACGAAAAGATTGTCTTTTAAAGATCAGTATCGAGACAAACCGAATTAAATATTATTTTATAAGTTATGTATTTAATAATAGATCTAATTGCAGTACCTTTATTATTAATATTAATTTTTTGTATTCAAAATTTCTCTATGTAAATAATAACTATTGATATACAATAAGAATAACATAAGATCGATAAAAAAAAAGTAATTAAGAGTCACAATAGTCAGATGTGTTGGTCAGTTACTATGTCCTCCACTGGATAGAACCCAGCAAGTTGAACTTACTACTGACCTTAAAACAGACTCTGTTAGGACTAAGTTTTCAGTTCACTGAGCAAAAGAAACGCGACCGCTCCGAGAAGTTAGTTCACGAAATAGAATTAAAACAGAAGTTAATTGTCAAACAATATTGTTTATAGTATGATAACGTCACGCTCACGATAGTCTAGTACGCATGCGTCGGCTTTCTTGTTATTGAAAGCTTACGGCAGCTGTACCGTCGTAAGTTAAAGGCGTATTAGACGTCAAAGTTATCTCGAAGCTGGGCATGCGTCCCAAAGCAAAATGAAATATAAAGTCAATGATATCTGCCTATCAATTTATTATTACTTGAAAAGTACGATGTATAATTTACATTGAAAGTATTTTTTGTGAAAAGTACAATTTGAAAATGAATGAACAAATCATAATTATACTGGTTTCACTAGACTAATAATTAAATTTCAAAAATCAGTAAAAGTTGTAATTGTTTTTAACAAATTTCATTTTTTACAGCAATGGCAACATGGCGGAAAGTCAATCAGTTTCTATTTGTGTGAAACTACTGTTTTTTTCTGAAAATAAACTATATTGATAGTAAATATAAAAATTACGCGATTTCTTTCAAAATTTAAGTGGAGAATAACAACGTTATTTTTATTATATTATTTGTGTTAACGACGACCCTGTCAATTTGTCTACAGTAAAACAGCTTTTAACGCAATGAATAATAGCTACAGTACGAAAATACCTTTTTTCTACAATATACAGATAGCAGATCACATTAAATTAAGTAAGAACTAAGTTATTTAGATCTTTTCAATCGATTAGTGTTAAATAGCAAACAACTCTACAGCATAAAACCAGAGATTTAACTTACTTGTGTGACACAAGTAAGTTACTTAGTTGTAATTTCTGCGATACTTTTTATGCAGTTTTTGATATTAAATCATTGAGTCTGTTTTAAACTTACGAAAATGTTCTTCAGGTGTTAGTAAATAAATAAATCTTCTAAATTACATCCGTATTTCCAAAATAAATAGTATTTAAGTAATTTATTATTAAAAAATAATATATACGCGTAATAATAATTAATTTCATAAATCAACAAGACCAACTGACATTTGAACTCAAACATAACTGCATTAAATTTATTAGATTTCAGAAACGCAAAACGAATTATAAAAAATTGTGTTAGTGCTAAAATGTTATGGATAACACCTATATCAGATCCCTTACCGTGAACTCTTAAAGCAGGACATTGTTCGTTGTGAAAGCGAGACGCCGTTACATGCAGTATAGTGTGACATCTCGCTTCCTCAATTGAAACAGACCAGCTCCCTAGACAAGTGGCATAACCCTTGACGAATAAAAATCGAGTAGAATTAAAAAATATTGGTTTGACATAATATGTCATCGATAACATAGTCGAAACATTATGTCATCCCTATACATTTATCATTCTTTTCGATTTCTATTCGTCAAGCGTTTTGCCACTTGTCTAGGAGACCTGTTTTAAGAGTTTATGGTAAAGGGGTTGCCTGATTTAACAGCAATAGGCAATACCACATGAAATCTAAGTGTATAGATAAAAAAAAAACATCCCTACCTACCCTCACGGGGATTACAAGCTCGTTTATACGTATATACCGCTTGTAATGACTTTATATAGGTGATGTAAATAATAATCACAACCGCAAACCTATTTAGTAATTAGTGAAGTGCAAGACTGCGTAGATTAGCGGAAGAGGCGCAGGAGTTTAAATTTATCAATTGAATTTAATCCTTATTCAATCAAAATAAGGTATATATTTATATACGACCTCGGAGCATCGTAGCTCTGATACGGCGGTTAAAGCGGAGCATTTAAATATACACCTTATTTTTTATTAGATAAGTATTAAATTCAATTGACACACTATAATTCTCTGCCGTCCCGACCGCTAGTCTACGCAGGCTATTAGTTGAGCACAGATTAGTACAACTAACGAATACAGTCTGGCCGCAAGTTCAATAATATTATAACCGAATGATAACTCGATTCGAATCGATTAGGTAATCGATTAGGGAGAACAGACAACGTCCCTAAGCTTGCTCTATGTTCTATCAAGGTTTTATATCATATACCTACGAGATAAGCTACCATTGTGGTCAATACATAGAGAATTTAATTACAAAAATACATATACGTAGATAATGTTTAACATCGATATTTAACGACTTAGTTTTCATTAAATTTATTGTCTATGAATGAACGTAGTGTTGTTTTTATGAAAAATAGACTATAGATTATTGTTTGTTATATATATACATGTTAGTAAGAGCACCTACAGTGCACGGAGACAGGTACGAGAGTGGCGACATCTATGTGTAACTGAGACAATTCATTTAAATAAAATAAAATTACGACACGGGAATTACACGTGCTCGCAAGTAGACTGCAAGTCGCAGTGGATCCTCGTCGAAACGTCAAGCCAAAATTAAAAATATGTGTCCGCGTTGATTCCCGTGTTGTAATTTAATCTATACTAATATTGTAAAGCTGAAGAGTTTGTTTGTTTGCTTGAACGCGCTAATCTCAGGAACTACTGGTCCGATTTGAAAAATTCTTTCAGTGTTAGATAGCCCATTTTTCGAGGAAGGCTATAAAATATTCGAAATCCACGCGGGCGAAGTCGCGGGCGGAAGCTAGTTTTATAATAATCTTGCAACGCGACAGTTTTAAATGTTGTAATTAATTTTAAATTATTCAAATATAGTTACAATGTCAACTATAATGGGATTTATTGGTCTCAATTTTCATAGTCAAATTCTTCGGTCCATTCCCGGTAATGGGCGTGAATACGTCACAAATGTCAAAATAATTATGACATTTATTATGACATAATTATTATGTCATGAGATCGAAACTGAATATTGAAATTAAAATTTTAAGAATTGCCTGTAACTGAGAAATATTTTATGAAACGATATGAATCATATGGTATCGCTTACATATTAAAATAGAGAAGATAAAAAAGCTTAGCTTAGCGTATATTTTTATGACGTCATCAAAATCAAAGTCAATGTCCTACTATTGTGATGCAAATTAATATATTTAGACTATAAATCATTTTAATTATAAATAAATACCTAAATTTGTGTATACCACCGCAGCGCAAAAATCATATTTCAAATTCATAAATTCAAAATGCTTTTAGCGAAAAACGGCAACTACAAAAAAAATAACCTTAAACTTGTGCATGTAAGTAACTTACTTATAAAAACAACACGACCTATACCGCCGGTAATTTTAACCCTAAATATTAACTATCACTTCGCCTTTATTACAAGGGACGAAGGCTCATTTTAGAACTCGCCACGTAAAAAAATATACTATAAATTTTGGGTGCTTTATACAAGTTTCTTACATATAGAGACACCGATCTGTGAGTGACCTGTTTACTATGAGCATAAAGGTATGTTTAAGATTACTACAAACCAGAAACGTAAAGTCTACTAAAATAATTTTCGTAAGTGTCGGGCATTACCGAATATTTGAGTTAAAACCGGTATATTATCGTAAATAATACAGAAACGAAGTCGTATAAATAAATATTTAGCTATATAATATTAAAAATAAAAGGCATCAAAGAAACCCTTGACAAACTGCCAATAACTTGTTTGACTGTAAAAATTATAAAATAATCGCAACGAAACCATTTCTCGTTTGTAGTAGTACTAGAAACACCCGTTATATTCCATCAGTCCCCTATTTTTCACGTTCCAATAACCTCGCTAAGGGCCGAATTTCAAACGTCAGTTAAATTATATTCGCATGATAAAATTGACATTTTGACAGTTAATGTATGGAAAATATGTCAAACCGTCAAGTTAATTCTACCGATTAAAATTATCTGACGGTTGAATCAGCCCTTAATCTCGGACGCATTTAACACCGGTGAATGATGAAAAATCTTAAGCTTTTCCATTCTTGGGGTTAGTACGTCAGTGCTGACGTCACTGCTCGGCAGTGGGTCAACAGTAAGGCACAACACAATCAGTGGCAATCGAAACAACTTTGGTACAGTCAGCAACAGAAGTAAGTTACAAGTTAACCATTTTCTTCTCCACTGTATCACATATGAAATATGAGTGATTGTTTAATTATTGTGTTTACCGTCTGAACAGGCAACCTGTTAAGAAATATATCGTGCAAATAAAATATTAGCACATCTACACGTAATATGAAATTGAGCTTTAACTGTAAAAAGTGGTCTTCAGCACTTGACCGTTTAAAAAATGTTGCATATTTAATAGATGTGCCAATATTTTACTAGGTGAACGATATCATAGAGTATAAATTATAATCTCAAAATGATAATGCAAAAATATTAAATACTTTTTACTATGTACCAAATTAAACTTCAATGTTAAGTTTAAAAATTCAAATGTTCATCTACTTCAGTTGTTGACTGTACCTGTACGTACCAGGTATCAAATACCTAACACGTTAACCTGCAACCCTGCTGTCCCAAAGTGTCTCTACCTGTAAAAGGGGGTATGTCCTCTAATGAAGGGAAAGAAAGAAAGAAAGACTTAACCTATTCATTGCACAATATACAGACGTAAACAATTATAATATAAAAATGATATGTTCAACTGAATTATTACAAGTACGTACTTGTGTGTTGGAGCAAACGTTTTCTTTGACAGATATTGAACAAATATATGAGCTAGCATACCATATATTTGGTTTAGTCTTCTTCTTATCGTATGGTTGATGAACAACCTGGTGTCAGAGTTTAAACCGCCTGTAGGCCTCTGACATGACTTTACACACCGTTGAAAAATCTCTCAGGTGTGCCGGTTTCCTTACGATGTTATTCTTCACCGTTTTTAGCAACTGATAACTAATTTATAGTACGCACATGAATTCGAAAAGACATTAGTGCGTGCCGAGGTGAACATGTGACCTTTGACATGGCAGTCCGACTGGTGTAGTGTACCACAAAAATGGTACACGGAGTTTGTTTGATTATTCAAAAGTTCAATTTATCAGGTTCTGTCCCTCAAACTTAAAGAGACCTCAAAGAAAACTCATTAAAACGCACACAGTCTTTAAAAGTGTTCAGAAACGCGCAACATTCGAAAATTTAACACTTTGCTTCAACACAAAAGTACTAGATATAATTAACATAAAATTCATAATATTACAATAAAAACAATGTCTTTTAGATATGGAATAACTATAAAACTATAGTAAGTATTCACAAAAGAAGGGCAACGTCATTCACTCATTAGTTCATTCGTGAATGAGTATAAACAAACTTTACATTAATTTGTATTAGAAGGCGTCTCGGTAGACAGTTATATTATTATTTAGCTGGTAATTAAGAGGTTACCACTTACTTTTAAGATCAGCTATAACATGACAACACAACACAGGAGATGACTCGTAAGTGTGAAGAAAAACTTACGAAAATTTTAATTTCCAATCATAATTTTTTAGAGTTCATGCCAATTTCCAAAAAATATTTTGTTTCGGTACTATAATCGTAGAAGAAGCGTTAAAACAAAAACCCTCTTTTCGGTCTAACTTTTTTTTTAATAAAAAGAAAGAGATGAGAGATATTTAGCTTCAGTTTCTGGACTAATGTTGATTTAAAAATAGCCATAAATCAAAAGTATTGATTATATTTCATAAAGTGTCAGAACTAAAGTGTCACTTTAACAATTAAGATTGCTTTTTGTCAATTCATTCAATCTCAATTGCCTTACTGGTATATAAAATCAAAAAGATAGGTTCACTACCATTTTTACTCGCTATATACCTTAAGTAAGGTCTCGCTAATCAGTTTAAGCAGTCACAAATCCCCAACAAAGTCGTGTTATAATGAAAAAACTACAACTGTTCCAATACACTACGTTGTACTAAGTAGTTACAGTAGGCCTCCTAATGAACACAATTGGTCGTATAATTAAGTTGGAGCAACCAGTATTGGAAGACTTCTTAACCAGTAGTTGGCAGTCATTATAATCACTTGATACATCATTCTCACGTAATGATTATATAAAATATGACGCTAACAGTAACACCGCACACTTTGTGACGAGAAAACAACCTAAATTCAATCAAACATCAGACAATTTAATACGTATATGCATTGGTGAAAAAGTGTTGATTTACCCTAAAATATAGCTCAAATCACAATACTTTGGCTCGAATTAAATATCATCTGCGAGACGCCTTAAAATACGCATAATAAAACAGAATCATCAAGGACAACCCTACGCTAGGTATGTTACAGTATAAGCAAGGCACCCGTGTGTGCGCGGCTCAGCTGCGGCGGCGCGCGGCGCGGTACAGCAGCAGCAGCAGCAGCGCGGCGCAGTGCAGCAGCAGCGCGGCCGCCGAGCCCAGCGCGCGCAGCAGCGCCGCCAGCGCAGTGCCCAGCGCGCGCCACGTGGCGAGCTCCGCGAGACATCATCCCGTGCCGCACTTGCCGCTCTCGAACACGCCCTGCACACACCGCACTGTTAGCACCGCTCACCCACCCACACCCTCGGGGGCTCTGCACTGCACGCGACACGTACCTTGCGGAAGAAGGGCGAGAAGCTGACGAGCGCGTCGCGCATGAGCGGGCGGCTGGGGTCGTGGAAGGGGCAGCGCGCGTCGCTGGACACCACGGCCAGCAGGCGCCGCAGGAAGGCCTCCAGCTGGCCGCGCCGGGCGCGCGAGGTACGTACCTTGCGGAAGAAGGGCGAGAAGCTGACGAGCGCGTCGCGCGTGAGCGGGCGGCTGGGGTCGTGGAAGGGGCAGCGCGCGTCGCTGGACACCACGGCCAGCAGGCGCCGCAGGAAGGCCTCCAGCTGGCCGCGCCGGGCGCGCGAGGTACGTACCTTGCGGAAGAAGGGCGAGAAGCTGACGAGCGCGTCGCGCGTGAGCGGGCGGCTGGGGTCGTGGAAGGGGCAGCGCGCGTCGCTGGACACCACGGCCAGCAGGCGCCGCAGGAAGGCCTCCAGCTGGCCGCGCCGGGCGCGCGAGGTACGTACCTTGCGGAAGAAGGGCGAGAAGCTGACGAGCGCGTCGCGCGTGAGCGGGCGGCTGGGGTCGTGGAAGGGGCAGCGCGCGTCGCTGGACACCACGGCCAGCAGGCGCCGCAGGAAGGCCTCCAGCTGGCCGCGCCGGGCGCGCGAGGTACGTACCTTGCGGAAGAAGGGCGAGAAGCTGACGAGCGCGTCGCGCGTGAGCGGGCGGCTGGGGTCGTGGAAGGGGCAGCGCGCGTCGCTGGACACCACGGCCAGCAGGCGCCGCAGGAAGGCCTCCAGCTGGCCGCGCCGGGCGCGCGAGGTACGTACCTTGCGGAAGAAGGGCGAGAAGCTGACGAGCGCGTCGCGCGTGAGCGGGCGGCTGGGGTCGTGGAAGGGGCAGCGCGCGTCGCTGGACACCACGGCCAGCAGGCGCCGCAGGAAGGCCTCCAGCTGGCCGCGCCGGGCGCGCGAGGTACGTACCTTGCGGAAGAAGGGCGAGAAGCTGACGAGCGCGTCGCGCGTGAGCGGGCGGCTGGGGTCGTGGAAGGGGCAGCGCGCGTCGCTGGACACCACGGCCAGCAGGCGCCGCAGGAAGGCCTCCAGCTGGCCGCGCCGGGCGCGCGAGGTACGTACCTTGCGGAAGAAGGGCGAGAAGCTGACGAGCGCGTCGCGCGTGAGCGGGCGGCTGGGGTCGTGGAAGGGGCAGCGCGCGTCGCTGGACACCACGGCCAGCAGGCGCCGCAGGAAGGCCTCCAGCTGGCCGCGCCGGGCGCGCGAGGTACGTACCTTGCGGAAGAAGGGCGAGAAGCTGACGAGCGCGTCGCGCGTGAGCGGGCGGCTGGGGTCGTGGAAGGGGCAGCGCGCGTCGCTGGACACCACGGCCAGCAGGCGCCGCAGGAAGGCCTCCAGCTGGCCGCGCCGGGCGCGCGAGGTACGTACCTTGCGGAAGAAGGGCGAGAAGCTGACGAGCGCGTCGCGCGTGAGCGGGCGGCTGGGGTCGTGGAAGGGGCAGCGCGCGTCGCTGGACACCACGGCCAGCAGGCGCCGCAGGAAGGCCTCCAGCTGGCCGCGCCGGGCGCGCGAGGTACGTACCTTGCGGAAGAAGGGCGAGAAGCTGACAAGCGCGTCGCGCGTGAGCGGGCGGCTGGGGTCGTGGAAGGGGCAGCGCGCGTCGCTGGACACCACGGCCAGCAGGCGCCGCAGGAAGGCCTCCAGCTGGCCGCGCCGGGCGCGCGAGGTACGTACCTTGCGGAAGAAGGGCGAGAAGCTGACGAGCGCGTCGCGCGTGAGCGGGCGGCTGGGGTCGTGGAAGGGGCAGCGCGCGTCGCTGGACACCACGGCCAGCAGGCGCCGCAGGAAGGCCTCCAGCTGGCCGCGCCGGGCGCGCGAGGTACGTACCTTGCGGAAGAAGGGCGAGAAGCTGACGAGCGCGTCGCGCGTGAGCGGGCGGCTGGGGTCGTGGAAGGGGCAGCGCGCGTCGCTGGACACCACGGCCAGCAGGCGCCGCAGGAAGGCCTCCAGCTGGCCGCGCCGGGCGCGCGAGGTACGTACCTTGCGGAAGAAGGGCGAGAAGCTGACGAGCGCGTCGCGCGTGAGCGGGCGGCTGGGGTCGTGGAAGGGGCAGCGCGCGTCGCTGGACACCACGGCCAGCAGGCGCCGCAGGAAGGCCTCCAGCTGGCCGCGCCGGGCGCGCGAGGTACGTACCTTGCGGAAGAAGGGCGAGAAGCTGACGAGCGCGTCGCGCGTGAGCGGGCGGCTGGGGTCGTGGAAGGGGCAGCGCGCGTCGCTGGACACCACGGCCAGCAGGCGCCGCAGGAAGGCCTCCAGCTGGCCGCGCCGGGCGCGCGAGGTACGTACCTTGCGGAAGAAGGGCGAGAAGCTGACGAGCGCGTCGCGCGTGAGCGGGCGGCTGGGGTCGTGGAAGGGGCAGCGCGCGTCGCTGGACACCACGGCCAGCAGGCGCCGCAGGAAGGCCTCCAGCTGGCCGCGCCGGGCGCGCGAGGTACGTACCTTGCGGAAGAAGGGCGAGAAGCTGACGAGCGCGTCGCGCGTGAGCGGGCGGCTGGGGTCGTGGAAGGGGCAGCGCGCGTCGCTGGACACCACGGCCAGCAGGCGCCGCAGGAAGGCCTCCAGCTGGCCGCGCCGGGCGCGCGAGGTACGTACCTTGCGGAAGAAGGGCGAGAAGCTGACGAGCGCGTCGCGCGTGAGCGGGCGGCTGGGGTCGTGGAAGGGGCAGCGCGCGTCGCTGGACACCACGGCCAGCAGGCGCCGCAGGAAGGCCTCCAGCTGGCCGCGCCGGGCGCGCGAGGTACGTACCTTGCGGAAGAAGGGCGAGAAGCTGACGAGCGCGTCGCGCGTGAGCGGGCGGCTGGGGTCGTGGAAGGGGCAGCGCGCGTCGCTGGACACCACGGCCAGCAGGCGCCGCAGGAAGGCCTCCAGCTGGCCGCGCCGGGCGCGCGAGGTACGTACCTTGCGGAAGAAGGGCGAGAAGCTGACGAGCGCGTCGCGCGTGAGCGGGCGGCTGGGGTCGTGGAAGGGGCAGCGCGCGTCGCTGGACACCACGGCCAGCAGGCGCCGCAGGAAGGCCTCCAGCTGGCCGCGCCGGGCGCGCGCCACCGCCTCGCCCGCCCACAGCTGCCGCGCCGGGAACGGGATGGACGACACCTGCGCGCACACACCGACATACTATACAACACATTCCGTGGCCTCCACACCCTGAATAGTTCAGGGGGTAGAAGGCTCAGAGTGTTACCTTGGGCCCGTACAGGCGGCGCATGGTGAGGTAAAGGTCCCGGAAGCGGCGGTAGCGGCGCAGGAGCAGCCAGCGGCAGTGCTCGCCCAGCACGATGCGCACCTCGTACTCGTGGTGCGTGGACGCGCCCGCGCCGCGCGTCACCCAGCCCGGGATGCTCACCACCTGGCCTGGGGGACGGGGGCATACTTTGCTGTACCTCTGTCCTTATCTTACGGGTCAGTCAACGTACAATCCAATTTAGCCTACTAACTATACCAAGTTATATGTAAAAATGAAATATTATCCGATCTTCTTCTTATCGTTTGGTTGATGAAAAACCTAATGTCAGAGTTTAAACCGCCTGTAGGCCTCTGACATGGCGTTACACGCCGTTGTAAATCTCTCAGGCGTGCCGGTTTCCTCTCGATGTTTTTCCGTTTTTAGGAACTGACAACTAATTTATGGTACGCACATGCATTCGAAAAGACATTGGTGCGTGCATTAAAGTTTGAATAGTCTTATGATACGGGAGAACTTTTTCTACACTATCAGATTACTACATTTTCAGATTACAAACCTTTTTTTCGTACTGGGCCCAAGACGGAACCTTGAGGGACTCCAGTCTTAAATGCTGGGTCAGCTAATATATTACTTGTCCAAAAGTGGTTTTAAATACTCTATCTAATAGGTAAAGAGCAATGGTAGACAACGGTGTAGACAGAAGTGTTAATTTATTTACTGTACATAGTAATAACACGATGGAAGGCCTTAGGGAAATATATATTCAAATTATGCCAAAAAAAGATGACAAACCGGTTTTTTGTAGTTGCGGGGAATTTCTTACCCAACTATGAAGAAGTATAGGGCATTTTAGGTATGTATATCTACTGTTATTATAATATACTAGCGGCCCGCTCCAGCTTCGCACGGGTATAAAATATATATTATAAGTATTTCTCGACTATTTAATGGATGTTATTATACATATAAACCTTCCTCTTCAATCACTCTATCTATTAAAAAAAACCGCATCAAAATCCGTTGCGTAGTTTTAAAGATTTAAGCATACATAGGGATATAGGGACAGAGAAAGCGACTTTGTTTTATACTATGTAATGATAATAATAAATAAACTAAGGGCCTGTTTCACCATCTACAAGTAATGTTGAATAATTACTTTTTGATTAATGATAATCGGCAAGTAAAAGTTACGAGTACCTTCTATCGTATCTTAGTTACAGGCCAGTTTATCCCCTGATTAATGCTACTCAGATATTGTGAAATTCGTATGAGTAGTTACGGGTGACTTTAAGTGGCGGATAGTCTACTTGACACTTTACTTGTAGATGGTGAAACAGGCCCTAAATATTTAAGTGTAGGTGTACTTACTGAAGTCTATTGGATGCATCAATCCTGCGCAAATTGTAGGATCCTGTGGACAAGTTAGGATATTCTTAATGACCGTACTTATATTATGTTTTGACTTTTAATGACCGACATAAATAAGATAATTAGATTTTTTTTATATTAAACTTAAATGTAATGGTAAAATTATAATACGAAAAATGCGTAATGCTTTGCTCATATTTCTGTTATAATTAATAATATAGGGACAATTTTTTTTCTTGTATTATGGTTGTTGGCAGCACTGCCTGCCGGAAGGATTTAGAACGCCATGGAATAGAAAAGATATTGAAAAGAACTTTAATAAACGTGTTGTATAATAATTGGTGTCTTTTTGATTGAAATTTTTATTTAAAATGACGTTATTTTGCGTATTACTAACGGGTAAGGGAGTGTCGGTCACGGCGCGGTCGTTGCGGTCGATGCGGTCGTTGCGGTCGGCGCGGTCGACGCGCGCTAGGCGCCGCAGCGGGTCCTCCCAGGGCGGCTCGTGGGGCTCCGACGGCAGCTCGTCGTTGGACGTCGACACGTTATCGGAGCCCTCTAGCTCTTGCTCTTTCAACCTGTACCGGTGACAAGTAAATTCACTATCATTAACCGACTTCAAAAAAAGGAGGAGGTTCTCAATTCGTCGGGATCTTTTTTTATCATTTAGTTTAGTTAAACAGATACGATTGATTTTATAATCTACCTATTAAGTCAAAAATATAAAAATAATATGCACTAAAATAATAACCTATTTTGATATCCCTGCAAATATGGAAGAAAGAAAGAAAGTTGTAATTAAATAGCTACTGTACCGATCAATCCAACTTTGCGGTCAAGCTATGCGGTCAGTCTAGTGATTTGTGACAGTATTTCTCTTTGCGTTTTGGAAAAAAAATTAAGCGGCTTTTTCTTGTCGTGGTCAGTTTACTAACCCATTGTGCTATAGAGAATATGTGCTCACTGCCAGCATGTGGTGACGTCATACCTGTGCAGCAGCGGGTCGGTGACATGTCCGTTCTCACTGACGTCATCGTTTTCATCGGTGGCGACTTGCATGTCGCTCTCAGACAGCGTGAGGGAGGGCGTCTCCTGGATGGGCGTGACCATCATGGGCCGCCGTGATTGGTTGTCGAAGAACGAGTACTGCAGCGCCATCTCTAGGCGGACGTACTTCTTTTGCAGTTCTTGGAGTACCTGCAGAGGTATGTAGCTTTTAAATTTTGCCTGGTAGTATAATCATCATCATCAGCCGCAAGACGACCTCGTGAACAAAGGCCTCCCCCTTAGAACGCCACAATGAACGACAACTTGCCATTTTCATCCACCCGTTGCCCGCAACTCTGACCAAGTATACAATATACATAGCCGAAATTTCTACGTCCAGTCAAATGGCCAAGAACGGGCAAGCGAAGCGTAGGTCGACCAGCAGCGAGATGGGTCGACGATATTACAAAGATCGCAGGGCGCACCTGGATAAGATTGGCACAGGACCGCGGCGGATGGCTTTGTTTAAGGGAGGCTTATACCCAGCAGTGGGATATTGAAGGCTGTGGATGATGATGATGAGTGAAATGTCATTATTACCATTGATTGTCATGAAATTTGATAACTATATCACTTAAACTCTAATATGAGCACCTTTTTGTCAGAAAAGACTGATAATGTCTTATCAGTCTTTTCTGTCAAAAAGATGCTCTTATTCTATATTACATTCTTATCATATTATATATATTTATGGAGTGCATCTATGTTTGAGTGCATACTTTTGCACTATAATATCTCCTGCGAAGTAAGATTCTCTTGTCAGGCCTGTGACAAGTTGTGTCGCTCTCGCATCGGCTTATAAAGCCACCAGTAGAGATTTCTCACAGACATCAGCATAGATCGTCTGTAATAGACTACAGGCCAATAATGATGATGGGTAGGTTAGTTTCAGCTGAGATCGACCACCATTAACGAAATCCGGTCAAAAGGACATTATTACTATTATTCACGTGTAGTTACCGCGATCTGCCGGTTGAGCTCCTCCTTGGAGCAGTCGTTCTCCAGCGAGGAGATGACGAGCATCTTCTGCGAGGCGATGCGCGAGCACAGCCGCTGCATGGCGCGCAGGGCCTCCACCTCCGTCACCTGGCGGCGGCCCGGCTTGCCCTCGCCTAGGGAACATTCAACAAATTAAAATACCACCTGATAGCATCAGTCGTCTCCATGAGTATTAAACCAAAAGGGAACGTGAGATTAGATAGGGCTTACAAAATTCGAAGGTTTTTTGAAAATTTCAGATTTAAAACATACATCACTACATAGTATAAAACAAAGTCGCTTTCTCTGTCCCTATATCCCTATGTATGCTTAAATCTTTAAAACTACGCAACGGATTTCGATGCGGTTTTTTTTAATAGATAGAGTGATTGAAGAGGAAGGTTTATATGTATAATAACATCCATTAAATAGTGGAGAAATACTTATAATATATATTTTATACCCGTGCGAAGCCGGAGCGGGCCGCTAGTTAAATCATACAACACAATTCAATCGTATTTATAAACATACGAGTTGAATACAGTATCTCTCTTTTTTTTTAAAGGTGTTGCCAGTTAAAATAAATGCGTTTGCGTTGGTGCGTATGCGCACCGTCTAATAAATGGTAATAGTGGCTGCTAAACATAGATTATATACTCTTTTTAAATATTCTCTTAGATTAATCCTCTGATGATCGTAATGAAACCTCTCCCTCCTTGCCTAGCCCTGGGATAACAGATGTACTTGCACGTATGTTCAGTAATGATAAATCTAAGATAATAAAAACTGCTATTTTAAGTGGCGACGATTTAAAGATTCGAGTGGAGTGTTACCTGCTATCCTCCTCTTGTATTTGGCCCTCTGATGCCTCTCCTCCGGCGACCTCTCCACGGAGCTAGACGACTGGCCCTCGACTATCCTCGGCTATATAAAACAGACATTAGTATTGCCTTTTTTAATTCGCTCTTAAAAAATTTGGTAAAAATATTTTTTTAAATCTACAAAATGAGCCTGTTATTCAATTTTCAGTCAGTCTTAAAAGGTACTAGTTTTGCTAAATAATATTTACACATTAGAAACTCACCAAGAAAAGTCACGTGATATTTCATGTACCAAAAAAATAAGTCACGTGACAATTATCAAATTCATCTAACATTATATTGATTTTTTATCTAGCTTTAAAAGAGAAATAGATTACCTTGTGATAGTCTTCAGTGCTGGACATGTCATCACTGTCATCAGCGCGGGGGGCGCGGACCGCCGGGGGGGCGGGCCCCAGCCGGAAGTGCGGCGCGGGGGGCGGGGCGGGCCCGGGGGGCGTGGCCGGCCCGGGGGACGTGGCCGGCGCCGCCCACTCCGGGAAGCGCTTGGGGGAGGACGACGCCGTGTGGAACGTGTCCTCCGTGTTCAGGGTCGAGTTGGGGGACGCCAGCGGGTCCAGGCTCAAGCTGAGACTGAGATGAGAGGGTATTTAGCATCATTGGCAGAAAACTAACATGTTTTACAATATTTTTCTAAAGTTAAAATGATGACTATGGGCGAACTCTCGTTTGTTTAAAACAAAATTACCAGAAAAAATTAATATCACTTCTTAGTTGATGCTTGTTTGTTTCGGCATTTCTTCTCAGAGGTAGTCAATTAGGAAATGCCGACGCCATCTAGTCTTTAAAAAAGATTGACGTGTAAATGTTTCCTGTAAAGCTATTTGCAAAATAGATAATTTACTTGATCCTCTTGAGGCGGTAGTCGTCCCTCTCGTCCGCAGACAGCGGCTCGTGCACGTCCTCGCGCGGAGTGCGGCGCAGCACCAGCTCCGACTTGCTGCGCTTCACGCATGCGCCTTCCGCGCCCTCCGACGGGGACGTGTCGCCCTCGCCTGAGACAATGGTACTGTTACACGTGGTCGGTGCTATAGTACAGGGTGGGGAAATGGGGTACATTCTTGCAAAAGATTTTTTTAAATTTAATCATGTCGTTTTTTAATCTATTCTTCTTATCGTATGGTTGATGAACAACCTGGTGTCGGAGTTAAAACTGCCTGTAGGCCTCTGACATGGCTTTACACGCCGTTGAAAAATCTCTCAGGTGTGCCGGTTTCCGCACGATGTTTTCCTTCACCGTTTTTAGCAACTGATAACTAATTTATAGTACGCACGTGAATGCGAAAGGACAGTGGTGCGTGCCGGGGTTTGATTGCGACATTTGACTTGACAGTCCAACGGTCACACCACTCGGCTATCAGTGCTTTTTTATATTCTATTAAGAAATTTTGAAAATGATTGAGAATATATAATAATAATAAACTTCTCTCACAAAGGTTTTATAAAAGACTATGTTTTACAGAAGTGCCTGGATAACAGATAACTTTCGGAAAGACTGGTGCCTGAAGTAGGTATTTTACTTAAACCTGTATTACAGGTCACCAGAGCAATTGGGCTTAGCATGGTCGCTACAGCATGCTAAAATTTAGTTTCTATTTATATTTCCCGAGACTCTTTTGAATTTGTTCTGCTACTTTTTTTTTATTTTTTAGAAAACACGTCGTCCCACACTAGGAATTTCTCCTGTATCGTGGCTTCAGCAATCGTTTGGCCACTGCGCCAATCAGGTCGTCTTATATACCTATACTTATCAGTTTATGTTCAAGTCATTTGCTTGGACTTTGGAAGCAACATGGAACAGCCTAGAAGTCACTCGAAATTCCAATGTATAAGAAAGCAAGTCTCCTTTTATTATGTTATCGAATTGAAGGATGAAAGAAACAAGCTCACCCCTGTTAGCCCCGGGTCCGAGGTCGGAGGCCAGTGCATGCTTCAGCCCCAACTCCTGGGTCCCCAGCAGAGCCAGCTCCGCCTGTAGCCTCTCGATCTTCACGCGGTGCGAGGCGACTGACGCAACCCTAGTCTGCAACTCTTCTTCCAATTCTACCAGTTCTTTTTTCTGTTAATTAAAAAAATGATTTTATTTTAATCATAATTTTTTTTTATCGCCTGAAAATGTCTCAGCCAATAATTTGTATTTTATTTTGTTTTTTTTTTAATATATAGATTGATGAAAACGGACTGCGTTTTCTACAGTTTTTCACAAAAAGAACACACCAACTGAATGAATAAACTAAATACAATTTTAGGTCAACGTACTAAACAGTATACATCCACAGATAGGGGCGTGACCTAGTTTAACCTATTGTGTATCACTTACATGGCAGGTATGATAATATTTAAGAATAACAAAACTGTTGCACATTATATATTCGGTTTTACATTCGGAAATTAAAAATGCGTGTCAATTTGGCTCGGCTCAAACCTGTCATTCAGACTCCGCCCCTATCCGAAATTATTCGGAACTTTCATATCGGATTCGGTTACAGTTTCGGATAGTTTTAGAATCGATTACTAAGTCGTAACGAGTTTCATTAGGACACCGACCCTATATTTTTTTTGGGTTCGATTTCGAAAAGTTACGATTACGAAGCTCCAGAACATCCCTAATGATGTGATGTTGACGATCACTCACGTGTCTCTCGACGGTGTCCTTGATGCTGGAGGCGACCTTGGGCTCACACTGCTGCAGAAGGTGCATCAGGCTCTCGGTGCTCGTCTCAGACGCAGGGCTGTCCGGACTTGGGGTCGAGCTCTGTGTTTGAAGGTAGATTATAAACGTCGAAAGTAGAGGATCTATTTTTATCTGTTTTTTATGGACACAAGCACAGAGTTATTAATATGTAGATGTATGTTACATTATGTTTTAAAGAAAGGGGGCCTTAACCCTTTTAAATTTCCGCATAGCAGACACAATGCGTAAACAATCGACATGTACCATTATGGCTCATCGGACTGGGAAAGGGTTAAAAGGAGGTTCTATGTTCATCAGTATTTTTGTACACAGACGGATTATGAATAGGTTAGGAGTGTCCTAATCTTCTTCTTCTCATCACATTCTTCAAACACGGGGTTGCGCGAAGAATTTGATGAGCATGGGGTATGCTAAGATCATAGTAAGTTGAAATCAATGGCCTTTGCATACCGCTCTGGGGTACAGGCGTGATTTTTAGTATGTTATTCAACCCATATTCCCTTAAAGTGGTAGGCTCATTGAGTTAGCCATTAGTCCTTTATAACAAAAAAATACTTTTAATTGTACTATGCTAACATGCATTACTAAACTTTGACGTACTACATCTAATTAAATACATTATAATTAAAACCAAGCCATGCGATTAGCTGTGCACTTTGTAGCAAACATTGTTTTTATAATTTTTATTTTCATTTCAACTCGACTGTGACGGTCATTATAATCACAAAAACAATTAAAATTATTTGTGCAATGATTTATCTTACGTCTTACCCCATTATATTATAATTTAGGCTGAATAATTAATTATGAAAATACAAATATATAATTAGGTATTAAATAAAATAACGATAAGTCTTGTTTCTTGATTCAAACTTTATACATTAACAAAGGAATATAATAATTACTTTTAATCAGCTTTTTGCATTTATTTGCTGTTTAAGTTAATTTGATGTAAATAAATATATTTAATGTCCTTAGTTAATATTTTACATTAAACATATTGCGACTGCTGAGCATGAGGTCCTGGGTTCGATTCCCAGGTGAGGCAATGTTACAAAAACGATTTTAGTTACGCGGAACTGGACTATCAACGACGATATCATATTTTGATATCCTTATAATTAATGCCACAGCCTTTATATCTAGTTCTTTATTTTCTCATAATTCCCGCACCAGTTTGGTTAGAACCTTACCTCGTCCAGCCTGCAGCCCTTGGCGACCAGTTCCTTGACGCTGCTGGAGACGAACTCTTCGAGCGCCTGCTTCTTGCCATCGACCCTCGAGCGGAGCGCAGCCACGCGGCCCTCCTCGCTCTCTGCCTACACCCCATAGCAACGGAAAATATAACGTGAAGCTCTGGACTTTTGTTACGAATATTTAACTTAAGTATTTTAAGATTATTCTTATCGTATGGTTGATGAACACAACCTGGTGTCAGAGTTTAAACCGCCTGTAGGCCTCTGACATGACTTTACACACCTTTGAAAAGTCTCTCAGGTGTGCCGGTTTCCTCACGATGTTTTCCTTCACCGTTTTTAGCAACTGATAACTAATTTATAGTACTCACATGAATGATAAATAAGAGACATTGGTACGTGCCGGGGTTTTAACTTGCGACCTTTGACTTGGCAGTCTAACGGTCATACCACTCGGCTATGCTGTTAGGTATCTTAAGATAATAAGAATGATTGGAGTCTAGTCTTTTTACCCGACTGAGCGACGCAAAGGGTAATGTGTTTATTAGTGAAGGGTTCATGTTGAGATTAATTTGACGAATTAAAACTTTATTAACAAACATAACAGATGAAGTAACACATATTATGTAGGCTAGCGATAGGTATACAGGAATGGAACCTGTGATTCCAGGTATAAAATACTAATTCTCCTGTCCAATGCCACTGAACCAGTTTGGTTGTATTCTAAAGACGTGCAATTATAGAATAGGGGAAAGTTTGTTCGCAAATATATAAAATTAGTTCATATTACTGTTGCAAAATTATAACCTTGTAAATAGAAATTAACAAACAAATCGTGAAGGAAAGTATAAGTAAACAATGCGTAGTAATAAAAACAGTAAAATACAAAAACAAAGTATATCCAAAAATCCAGAGCACCAAAATAAAAATTATCGTAAATAGCATTTCCTACCCACATCAACAAGGCTATCACTAAAACTTGCACAACACACACACACACGCACGTGTACGCTTCACCGCGCTGCAACTAAAAGTGACAGATAGTGGGAAACACAAAAAAACAATAATTACATTGTTTCAAGCGCTAGTGCACTACTAATTGTTCTCGAAGTCTCGAACGCTGCATGAGAATACTGTGAGAAGGTCAATTATCGTGATTTATGTTCAAATATAGTTACGTTCTAGTTCAGTTGTAAATTCAAAAATAACAACAATTAGTAGGTTTGTTCCAAAAGGTGACTTTTGTGACGTATTATTAAGCAAAGTATTACAAGACATGCATCGTTATAATAATAATTATTCGTATAATCTTGCCGTGCCGTGTGGTATCCGGCTTAGAATTGACCACCCCCTTTCCTCCCGTGGGTGTCGTAAGAGGCGACTAAGGGAAAATTCAGAAGATGGGCAGCAGCGTCTTCTGTAAGTCCACCACCAATACTGCGATCCCCAAGCCGCTTGCCAAGCGTGGGGATTATGGCAAACCCCCCCCCCCGCTTAAACGGGGAGGCCTATGTTCAACAGTGGACGTCTTTTGGCTGATGATGATGATGATGTATAATCTTGAATCGCACACTAGACCACATGATCCATGTCTTTAATACTATGCTTTAAATAAATTGAGACTGGATGGATTATATTATGAACTTCTTTTAATAACGAGAATTGCACATATATGTCAATGTAAAATTTGATTACACACATAATATTAAAACCTTGACATTAACTTTTTAAAAGCACATAATAATTTAAAAAATAAAATTCATCACACCCATATAAAAGCTTCTCCTTTGTCAATGAGAAATTATATGATTTAATCTAGACGAAACACCCAGACACTTTTTAAATATAATTAATTGTATTCAAGCAAACATATTTTTAATGCAATTCAATCCATTGTTTAACCGACTTAAAAAAATGAGAAGCTTTTGAATTTGGGGCAAATTTTATTTTCAATGGTTTTTATGCATTTTAGATATTTCCGTTGTAAACAGTTTTATAGTAGGTAGTGTTTAAATGTGTACATATATATTTTTGCGATTTTGTGAGAGGACTGAGTGATAGGTACTATTTAATTAATGCATATTTTCAGTCATGTTTAGGATCAACAATTGCATTATTATTATTTTTTCTCTCTCTTTTTATGTCCTTTTTTTATACATTTAGATTTATTTCTAATTATGTGTAAATGGCTGAATGCTGTACTAAATTTTGTTTAATAAATAAATAAATATATATAGCTAAATCGATTGTAAAATTTAGAATACACACCTAACATTAATTTATTTTTATTTCAGGAAAGCAATTATCATTATTTTCACGCGATCGCATTATCAGAAGCTTGTTATACCGAGTGAAACATGTCAGCTAATACAATGTTTGTCAGTTAGAGTGCCGATAGTAAATAAAGAAACGCTCTTATAGGACATTGACACCGATCATTGCACATAATTACGCAAACAGTAATTAGATCTCAGAGTATTTACTTCGATGTGGAGGACTTTCCTTTTTAAAGATAAATCATGTTACATACATAACAATTACTATATATTTTTAAACTAGCTGCGTTCCGCGGTGTTTCCCGCTACATTTTTTCGGAATAAATAGTAGCCTATGTGTTAATCCAGGGTGTCAGCTACCTACATACCAATTTTAGAAAAATCGGTCCAGGCGTTTGAGCGTGAAGAGGTAACAAACATACAAACACACTCACAAACTTTCTTCTTTTATAATATTAGTGTGATATGTAGAAATCTACTAATATAATAAAGCTGACGAGTTTTTTTTTGTTTGTTTAGTTGAACGCGCTAATCTCGGGAACTACTGGTTCGAATTGAAAAAAATTTTTTGTGTTGGATATTCTATTTTTGGAGGAAGGCTATAAAACGAAATCCACGCGGTCGAAGTCGCGGGCGGAGGCTATATGAATATACAGGCAGTTGTTTTTTACATGGGATTTTGATTTTAATATTGAGTGTGCAGTTTTGTTAGGAGTCTGGGTATTTTACATATACTGGGTGACTTTAAGACGGTGAGTAGTATTTTAACACAACATTTTGCTTATCATTATGAACAACTTTTACTATGGGACCAATGGGACCAATTATATGGCATCTTTTCACGCACCATGGCCTAATTAAGAGGCTTAGTGCGGACAATGCCCAGCTAAACAAAACTATGGGATCAAATCGGAAATCACATATTTTGCGTAATTGACTTCAAATATACTGAACAGCAGATTTTTTGTGATCTCGCGATTGGTCCTTTATTTAAAGTTATTCACTATTTTATGTATAATGTTATGTTAAAACACTGCCCACTATTTAAAAGGACAGTATTTTACATATCAAGCATATTACTGGTATTTACGAAGGGAAATAAGTATCCTTGAATTACTTACCTTTATAAAATCAGTCTATTTAACAGGAATAATATTTTTAAAACTAATACAGTGAAGCATGCGTGGTACGGAAAATTTAAAATTAACTATTGTTGTTCTACATAATAGACGAAATGCAGTCTCACTCAGGCTGTAGCAACTAGCTGTGGGAGGTAAATGATACAAGTAGGTTTTCGTTCGTGGAGTGAGTCCAGCCCACAAGTGTGTAGTATGCGTGCACTGACCGTGGTGCGGTGCGTGTCGCTGAGCGCGGCGAGGCGCTGCCCGCGCTGCGCGAGCTCCCGCTGCCGGCAGCGCAGCGCGCGGCGGCGCTGGGTCCAGCCGCGCTCGAGCGCCCGCCAGTCGCCCGACAGGCGGCGACACGCGGCGGCATACTCCCGCTCCATGGCCTGTCGCTCCTGGGGACCACTTCAGACGCTGCTGATACCGTCTTTTACACTAGCAGGGAGGCACACTGGCCCTAATACACGGAAAAGGTATTTGGTCCCAGTATGCTTTCTTGAGGAACACCGTATGTCAAAAACACGAAATGTGAATTTTATGCTAACAGCTACAAGGATGTTCAGCCAGAACTCTTTAATGCTATAAAGCTATACACTACCTCTAAAACCCCTTATCTTAAATTTTGGACATTTTACTGAAGATTTATGATGTTAACAGTGTCGTAGGCCACTGGAAGATCTACAAGAATATGCAACAAAAATATAAATGCCATATATTTGCTTGGCTACAGCTAGTATAACATATCTCTTCGGGTACACAGCTTGCCTGTATAGGAATAAGTTTATGGATTAAATCAGTAATAAATCTGAATTTATAAATTGTATTTATTCGTAAAAACCCATTTCCTGCCCCCCCCCCCACTAACTACCGCGCACTGACCTCATCCAGCTTCCGCTGCGCCTGCAGCAGCTCCTCGCGCTCGGCGTGCCAGCGACGTTGCCGCTCTTCCTGCTGCATGAGGAACTGTTGCCGCTCTCTCTCCAGCTCCGCGCGCTGGGCTTCGATGCGCTCGCATCGAATCTCGCTCTCTAGATCACTATGACAATATAAGATGTATTAGATATTATAATTAACTTATGGGCAGAAATGGTAAAATTGCCTATTTAATATACACTATTGGCATCAATCAGGTATGGCCAGAAAGCTAGACACAACGTTGTACCCTTATCGATAATATTTTATCCTTTAAACATAATGAGCGAGGGCCATTGCCTTAGTTCAAAAGCAATTTAATTTGGAAAGAAAAAGCTAAATTAACAAAAAATTTAATATTTCTTCTCAGTTAACGATTGTTGATAAAAAACGTACGTTTTTCCATTGTTGTTATTCTAAGGGGGAGGTTTTTGTACAACAGTGGACGCTTTCCGGCTGATGATGATGATTGTTGTTATTTGGACATAAATGTACTTATAGTTTTACTGAATTTGGCTACAACCAAACTATCGTAAAAAAAAGCTCAGAAAATTTTGGATTGAGGGATATTTTAAAACTATAGGACAGAAAAGGGGGTCTTTGGATTGGGTAGGACTATATCAAAGGTCAGAATCTCTCTCCATACTCACGACAGCGTAGTGTTGAGGTTCTCCGTACTGGCAGCCAGGTCGGTGGTGGACCAGGACAGCAGCGACAGGCGCGACAGGTTCATGACGGACGCGCTGCCCTCCTGCCGCAGCTTGGCCGCCTCCGCCGGGTCGTTGTAGCGGAACATGTTGGTGCGGCCCAGCAGCAGGATGCAGCCTGCCAGAGGAGACACAACGACTGTACTATCCGTGTGATTGGACTTGGAGTGGAGAGGACCTCCACCAGTGACGATACTTGAGTACAGTTACCGTCAGAAGAACGCTGAGCGACCGTCAGTGACTCTGTTTGCACTCGAATATTGTCGCTTCCTATCGTCCTAGGCTATTGCAGTTTCTAATTAAGTTTACACTACGGCATGACTATTCCATGTGGCTATTAGCTCATGCCGATACCAAGAAGAAGTGAAAACTAGAATAAATATTATTTTGTATGATCCGCAGATATTTGTCATAAACCTGTGAGTTTTGATAAGTGATATGTTATAATTGTGAAACACTCACGATACAGGCAACAAACCTAATTTGAATCAACGTTATTAAAAAAATAAGTCTATTTATAAATGGTTTGGAAGAAGAGGGAGGCTTTTGCCCAGCAGTGGGAAACAAAATAGGCTATAAAAAAATGTGTTACCCTGGCTGAGCTTGGCCGGGCGGTCGAGCAGCACGGTGTTGAGCCAGCACTGCGCGCCCGCGCTGGGCAGCAGCGTGGCCGTGCCGCCGGCCAGCTGCACGCGGCAGTGCAGCGGCAGCACGCCCGCGCCGCTCAGCACGATGTCCGGCGTCGGCACGTACTCCGCGCTGCCGATCAGCGTCTCGCCCTCCTGCAACGCGAGGGGCTCAGGCATGCGCGCACGTCATCACGCCCAGATACCCGGGGTGATGACGTCATAAAGCCCAGGGTGATGACATCAGCATGCCCGGGGTGATGACGTCATAAAACCCAGGGTGATGACGTCAGCATGCCCGGGGTGATGACGTCATAAAACCCAGGGTGATGACGTCAGCATGCCCGGGGTGAAGACGTCAGCATGCCCGGGGTGATGACGTCAGCATGCCCGGGGTGATGACGTCAGCCTGCCCGGGGTGATGACGTCATCGCGCCCAGGGTGCTGACGTCAGCATACGCCAGAATTATGACGTCAACAGCTACCTGGTCTTTACCCAACCATGTTGGAGTTATTTTTAGTTTAACTATAAGCAGCTGAATCAAGTAATTTACATGGAGGTACTGCCTATGTAACCCCCACGTATCTACGACCCACCGTTTGTGTAATTTTTACTTTTCTTTCTTACTTTCTTTCTAATTCAATACGCGGCAAGCCTTGCCAGATTTTAGGACTTCCGTCCAATAATCCATGGTTGTTGCCTACCCCTGAGAAATTGGTATGACTTTATGTATTTATATATCTCCCTATAACAAAAACCCTAAAAATGGACCTCCCTATTTTACTAACCTTGTTTTATTTAATTATATTGCTATTGGCTGATGATGATTAATACGACCAGATCTTTCTCTTTCTCAGTCTTACCTTAAGATGGTACAGCGTGACGCCAGTGGACAGTAGGTTATCATCGATGCCCACAAGGTGGGGCATGTCCGAGTCTAACACGACGCCTAACCCACTCTTGCGCAGCCCCAGCGCCTTCTGTTCCTGCAGGATCTGCTGCGTCTCCCGCCACTTCTCCGTCCACTTCTCTGTGAGGACCTTCTCCTGGGCTTCCTTACGTTGCAGTGTGGCTAACACATCCGGTTCCGTTTCTATCGGATCCTGTTGACAATTATGTTCAGTATTCAATCGCCTTAAAAGGAGTATTTATCTTTATTTAGCTGCGTTATCATTATAAATTATGAAATAAAACGTGCAGCACTGAATTGTCTTAAAAGATAAAGAACTGAAAACACTACTGCCCTCTTACCATGAACTCTTAAAGGCGGGCTGAGGGGAGAGGCAGAGGGGAGTTTACGTTGTGGAAGCGAGACGCCGCATTACACTGCACGTAGCGGCGTCTCGCTTTCACATCGTAAAATGCCCTACTTTAAGAGTTTATGGTAAGGGGCTGTTTGCTGAAAATTTGTTAAAGCAATTGCATGAATGACAATTTACCCAATAATTCTAATATCGGAAAAAATTGTCGACGCAAATTCTCCCAAGACTGGAATTCTTCAAATGGAGAATTGAAATTCCAATGAAAGTACCAGAGTTGCCAGGTGGAATATAGAACATAATTTATTTCTCAAAAAAAAACAACGAAATACTGGATATTTCCAGCTGCAAATGTTCAAAATTGCTGTTAATTAGATTACCGAAATTGCCATTCAAGCAAAAGCATCTTGGGTATCAACGAGTTCAAGATAAAAACTCCATTCTTTGTTTCATGTTGTAACTATACTCACAGTATCATGCGCGATCTGCGCGCGCAGCTTCTCGATCTCCTCGCGCAGCTCCCTGATGAGCTTGACGTTGGGATCCTCGTTGATGGTGGGCTTGTTGATGATGTTCTTCGCGCGGTTGGCGTAGCGCAGTGTTGATAGCGTCTCGCCGTAGTTGCAGTCCGCCGGCGATATCTACCACATACATAATAATGACCTTCTGACCGAATTTCGGTCACGGCGGCCTTTCTCAGCTGAGACTAGCCTACCCAGGAGATATTATAGTGCACAAATATGCGCGCAGACACAGGTGCACTTCCTATTCCCTCACTCTCATAATCCGATGGGACGGTAGACCGACACGTCCGGAGAGAGATCAGGCGCAGGACCAACGGCTTAACGTGCCTTCCGAAGCACGGATTCACACACATAAAAACTTAACATCACGGCTGTATTCCCTGAAGGGGTAGGCAGAGGTGCACATATAGTACACCCACATTTCGCCATGTTAAAGGTTCCAATGTAATAGGGGCCTATTGCCGTCAACCGAGCACTAATCCAGACTTCGTGCTGCTACTGAGGGTTACCTAATGGAAAAACACAAAAACACTTTGCCCGACCCAGGATTCGAACCCAGGACCTCGTGCTAAGCCTGTGATACAATGATATACTCATTAGTACAGGTACCACCATTCCCCCTTTTCCTGTTATGTGATCTTTTTTTTTTTAATACTAATTGTGTGAACCTACTTTATTCTTTTGAAAATAAACTTCTATTATTTTATAAGCAATCGCGCGTCTTCATATGAGGTTATATTACTATCACACTCCAAATATTTTCTAGGCATATAAATATGAATCAAAGACAAATAAAGAATGAAAATAGGTATAATTTTTATTATAGTGACAAATAGAATAAAAATCATACGTGTCAAAAGTTTAAACATTTCAAATTAAGAGAATTGACTTATATAATGTTATTTCTTACCCGACTGCGCGACGCAAAGACGGGTAATGTGTTTTCCACTGTCTAGCCGTATTGAAACAATTGGGTATTTTTATGCGATAACGAATTAGATTTAGCATTTGATTTACACCGAGATAATTTGTATAAAAATACCATTTAATTATAAATTAGTGGTAATCAATTCTGTATTTGAATCTGTGTGATATTTATATTGGTCGTAGAGGCTAAATTATCTATATTTTCTTAACATCCTGCATGCATATTGTATGTATACTCTAACTCGTGTTAAAACAAATAAAATAATATTTATCTTTATACTGCCTCGTTGGTCTAGTGGTCGCTAAGCGCGACTGCTGAGCAAGAGGTCCTGGGTTCAAATCCCGGGTCGGGCAAAGTGATACTGAGTTTTCCTTTAGGTAATTCTTAGTAGCAGCACGGATTCTGGATTTGTGCCCGGTTGATGGCAATAGGCTCGCCCCCTATTACATTGGGACTTACAACATAACTGGCGAAATGTGGGTGTACTATATGTTCACCTCTGCCTACCCCATCGGGGAATACAGGCGTGATGTTATGTTATGTTTATCTTTAGGCTAGTGGTACTTACCGCGGCAATCATGATAGTCTTGGAGTTCCCCCCGAGCGAGTCTTTGAGCAGCCACGTGAGGACGGAGTCCCGGTACGGGATAAACACCTTCTTGTTACCTTTCTGCGCGCGCACTGCGAAACAAATATTCTTTCTATTTCTTTGGCCTGTACTCATACAGACAATGACCGATTTTCTTTTTATGGGACTAAATTTTGAAGGCTTCTTCAGATAAAGACAGGGAAATGTGGGGTTATAATTCCCAATTTAACAATTTTTTTAATAAAATTCCTATATTTACTGACAAAAAGTGACATTTTAGACCTGAATTTTTAAGTTCTGCTATTGTGAAAAGTTTCAATTAAGGAGTTCTGATATTGTGAAAATTTTCAATTAAGGAGGTCTGCTATTGTGAAAAGTTTCAAAAGTAGAGTTGTGCCGCTCTCGTTTTCCTGTATCCTTACCTTCCAGTGGCTGGCTGGAGTCAGCGAGCGCGGAGATGACGGAGCCGAGCGTGACGAGCGACTTGTTAATGTGCGCGCCCTCCACCAGCCGCTGGCCTGTCGCACCCGTTGCGTCCGCGCGCTCACTGCACAAAGCAATCAATATATAACCTACTGCTGCTTGGGCTCTAAGGACCTGTTTTGAGACCTATACGACTCTACATATCCATCCATACTATACATACTAATAATAAAAAACTGAATAACAAATTCCAACATTGGTTCGTTTCATCCATGGTCTGTATGGTTAGGTTTAGCACGGTTTTAGACATGACTTTACACACCATTGAAAAATCTCTCAGGTGTGCCTGTTCCTTCATGTTTTTTTTAAACCGTCGCCACACTCCAGGTATTTCTCCTGTATCATAGGTGCGTTTCACAAACATGAAATATCACATACACAATCACCCAGACTCGGGACAAACATCTGTGGATCGCACAAATTTTTGTCCCGTGCGGGAATCGAGCCCGCATCATGCGCCAATCAGATCGTCAATTATGTTTTCCTTCACCGTTTTTAGCAACTAATTACTAATTTATAGCTTACTAAATTACACTACCTCTGCCTGTCATCACAGGCAGAGGTGTATATTACCCATTTAGCCAGTTATGTTATAGGTCCCAGTATAATAGGGGTATTACAGTGTCAAACAGTCAAGGGTCCGTCACGTACCTGCCTGCGAGGTCCACTAAATGGACCTTGGACACAGTCTCGCTGGGCATGTTGTTGTGGCGCAGGTAGCTGGCCTGCACGAACGTGATGGTGAAGATGGCGTGCGAGCGGGACGACACGTCGTTCATCTGCGTCGACGCCGTCGTGCGGTGCAGGTTGCCGCGGTGCATGCACTCCTGCGCGGGCGCACATGTTTTGTTATACACTTGATTAGATGAATGTATTAATCTAGGGTATATTCGAACTAGTGTTTGTAAAACAAATGATTTTTTAAACTAAATTCGGTTTATACGCACCAGAAACATTACTTCATTTTTCACAAAATTTACTCAAATTAAATCGAACCCGAAACATGACTTATAGAAAACAGAACATTAGAAGATAAAAACTAACCTGAATATCATCATAATCTGACACCAGATGCTTCGACAGATCCTGGACGTAGGGTCCCAGCTTCGGATGCTCTCGGACCCTGAGAGAGTGTCCAGCATCAGTAGCCAGCAGGTCCTTGACCCTCTCGTTGTAGATCTCCAGGTAGCTGACCTCTGTGCGGTAGGAGGCGCCGGACTCCTTGCCGGCGGCCACCCGGGAGAATAGTTGGCGACATATCCGGGGTATCAGGCCTTGGTATTCCTGGCCACGGAATTATAAGGTATAGGAGCTGAGAGGTTAAAAATAAGAGTACATATCTAAAGTCGTGGCTAAGGCCTAGCGCATACATACAACTTTTAATCGAACAACTATTTTGTTGTACGTTAAAAAGTCTATGTTGAAAAATTTGTATGTCATAAGAGTGGATAGTGTGCGCATCTACATACATTCCCATAGACTTTTTGACGTAAATTAATTATTGTTAGATTAAAAGTTGTATGTATGCGCTAGGCCTAAGAGTTTGAGGGAAATATTTATGCTCTGAGTTTGTAGCCAACTCGAATATGTAATGTCTGCGACTACATTTTTATATCAGGTGATTACTTGTATGAATGATGTATTGATATAAATAAATGTTTACATGGAGATTTATGGTTCGATATGGAAGAGGAGTTGTCTCTTGAAGATAATCGTGTATCCTGCGGAAGATTTGTCCTGTCAATATACCGTGCTAACGGACATAAGAACCTACCTAAATTACTTACACAGACTAGGGGCCTGTTTCACCATCTACAAGTTAAGTGTCAAGACAGTCAAGTAGACTAACCGCCTCTTAAAGTCACCCGTAGCTACTCATACGAATTCCACAATATCTGAGTAGCATTAATCAGGGGATAAACTATCCTGTAACTAAGATACGATAGAAGATATTCGTAACTTTTACTTTCCGATTACCGTTAATCAAGAATAAATTATTTAAAATTTGACTTGTAGATGAGAAGATAGTGGAACAGGCCCTAAATCTACGAGAACACTGCTGACGAACTGTAGAGGTAATCAAGCAGGAGAATAGTGTATTACTTCTTTATGTTACGCCTGAATTAACGATTCAAAAACCTGCAGAAGAAAGCGATTATAATACATACCGAGGATCCCATCATAGTAAACGTCTTCCCGCTGCCCGTCTGTCCGTACGCGAACACGCAAGCATTGTAGCCCTCAAAGGCACTGTCTATCACGTCCAAACCCAGGTCTGAAAACACCTGGAATTAACACAAGTTGAGGAAAATCAAAACCCACCGAACTCTAGTCTATCCTTAGAGTTATATAGAAGTTAGGCATAAAAGATACCTATCCCGATTTGGGGTGTATCTGCGCGAACCACAGAATATTTATTACGCAGATATTTAAAAATAAACGTTTGCGTACGTAACGTAACCGCCACGGTTTATTTTTCTTTCTTTTAAAAAAAGAACATCGGCTCTCACTAGGAATTTCTCCTGTATCGTGGGTGTGTTTCTTAAACATTAAATATCGCATACACAAACACCCAGACTACGACCAAATATTTGCGGATCGCACAAATTTTTGTCCCGTGGTGCAATCGAACCGCTACCTTTAGCGAAACAGTCCAATCACTTAACCACTACGCCAATCAGGTCGTCGTTTAAAAGTTCGTAAGAAGAAGAAGTTAAGTATTTCGTATAATTCGCAGATAATTCGATAAAAAAAGACTTTAATGGTGAACCCCACCTGTTCCTGTGACGCGTACTGTTTGTCCTCGTGTGCGAACGACCAATAAGAGTGGTCGAACGTGAAGTCCTTGTATTTCTCCCGGCTACCGTCATTTTGCTCTTTGCTATTCTGTAACAACCAAAGAAGAAACATTAAAAATGCGTCCTGTACCTTAAACTTCTTTGTATAGCAATTTACACTTTGGCACTTTTAACACAGAGCCTCATACGAAATATATTTTTAAATATGATAGATTTAGGTGTCGATTCTCATGACAAGAACGAGGAAACTATCCGTAGGCCCCTTCGTTGAATATATTAATGTTATTTTTAAAGCGACTTCTTAAGACAAGAAAATCGCCATACATTTTACCACACAGTCAAATTTTGTAATCTAGGTATCATAAGACTGTCCACAATTTACAGCTTCTTAGTAATATAACTAAAGAAAAGAAATGGCGATACAAACTTTCCTTAAATAGAAGAACTAAGCCTTATTTACAAGTAGGTACTTAAGAAACAATCTTTTAACAAATGAACAACCACGAACCCTTATTGAAAAAGTACCTCATCACCATCAGCCGGAAGACGTCCACTGTTTAACAAAGGCCTCCCCCTTAAAACGCCATAATGAACGACAACTTACCATTTGCATAAAAGTACCTAATAAACATTATTTCATTACAAATGAACAACAAAAAAAAATCCATTTCTTCATTCGAATAACAAAGAAAATTATCATTTTACCGTTATTGTATTCCAATTACTGTCCAACTGACAAACGTTATAATAAAAATATTTTCGGGCCTTTTAATATCAGAACAAAGTTTTAAACCGTAACGAAGAATATTATTAACATGAATACCATTATAACCACAAACAGTTATCACTACATAGCATAAAACAAAGTCGCTTTCTCTGTCCCTATGTATGCTTAAATCTTTAAAACTACGCAACGGATTTTGATGCGGTTTTTTAATAGATAGAGTGATTGAAGAGGAAGGTTTATATGTATAATAAATACATCCATTAAATAGTGGAGAAATACTAATAATATATATTTTATACCCGTGCGGAACCGGAGCGGGCCGCTAGTTTTACATAATTATGCAGTGGTTCGAGTAATGTTTAAATAAATAAGATTCTCGTTTAAAAACGTTTGTTTCAACACTTTTAAACTGTTGAAGAGTTTATTTGTATTTAATTGTTCGCATATTTGATTCTCTAACCTACGGGCCTTATACTCCATACATTTTCTGGTTTTGGGAGCAAGAGGCCGCTACGTGCTTCCACAACGGAGAATGTCCGTGTTTGGCAAGGGGGCTGCCCCGTGCCCCTTGCCAAACACGGACATTCTCCGTTGTGGAAACGAGTCGCCGTACTCCACTGCACGTAGCGGCGTCTTGCTCCCAAAACCAGAAAATGTACGTGTTTAAGAGGTTATGGTACGGGGGCTGTACTGCGCGTCTGGGCGACTATGCATGTCATATTCGAGTTTACAAATTTTAGAAGCTATGATGCACATTTGACACATGATGCACAAGTGACGCAAGAAACACTTGATGCACATGTTCAAAACAATCTAACAACACTATCAAATGGAGGACACATTTTTTTTTCCAAATTGGGAATGGTAACCATTTTCATCGCGGACTTCTAAGTAATAATTAAGTATACTTAATCTTACTTACACATACTTAATCTTCATCAGAAAACGACGCAACAAAGACATATTTAACTACGTATTATTACTACGGAGGTCGTAATCAGTCCACGCTGCAAAAGCTCAAAGAAGAAGAGTCGAGACTACTGTCGCTGTTATACTGTCAACAGACTATTCTAGCATCAACCTACTTAGCTGACCTAAATTCGGTAAACATTCATAGGACATATTCCATAATCTGTGCAAACTCGGTAAAATCAGGTTAATAAGACCTTGAGTGGCGCAAATTGGAGCTCACGCTATTAGCAGGGTTAAGAGCCTCTAAACGATGCGTGACGTCACGTACGAGTTACGTCAGCCGTGCTCATCATCGCGCAGATTCCGGATTAGATAAGAGTAAGTATCGTATGGCATCCGATTGTCTATGGGCTATTGTCTTAGTTTTTATGGCAACGTAAAAGCCATAAATAACATTCCTCATATAAAATTGTTTAAACTTTTAACATATTGTGGCCATGCTAGGAACAATATTTTTAAAGCTTCGTTACAAAATCTAAACATACAATGTCAATGACCTAATTGGGGCTCTGGTAAGTGATTGATTGGTCTGCACCGCTAGGGGTCGCTGGTTTGATCCCCACACGGAACAATTGTTTATTTGATCAACAGATTTAAGTCTACTAGAGTAAAACGGCACAGGTTGAAATATCTGCGGATTATACCAATATTTGTCCCATGCGGCTTATGCCAGCGCAGTATTTCAATCTCTTACCAGTTGCATCAATCGGGATACAAGAAGCATAGACTGAATCGAGGAGACTGGTTTTGCTAATAAGGATAAAAGTGAGTAAATAAGTAATAAATAAAATAAAAAACCCAACCCGACCCTGAAAATGAAAAAACAAGAGTAGAATTATGTTAAGGATAAGTAGGTACATGGTGACTTGCAATAAATATCTCGACCGGCTCAAATCTTCTCAAGAATGGCTCAAAACATAACTCTTCCTTCGCAGTCGGGTAAAAAGGAACTGTCTTGACCTATTCGTCTAATTAGGGCGAAGTGTTGAATGCCATATTATTCATTTGGCGTAAGGCATGATAAAATAGGCTTAGGCTCAAAACACACCGAGATGGCAACGGCCGGCAGTGAAGCGGCGAGCAGTTACAGTGTCATATGATTTTAAACGTTATCTTCATTACTATAATACATAGTATCGCTTGAGAAGCATGAAAAGGTCGCGCGGCAGGCCGCGGCGCCGCGAGCACTCCAACGAGTCCCACGCAGCGGTGGGAGTCAAGCGATACTATGTATTATAGTACTCAAAATAACGTTTGAAGTCATATGACACTGAAATTGGTCACCGCTTCGCTGCCGGCCGCTGCCATCTCGATGTGATTCGAGCCTTAAAGTCTAGACTCGTAGGAAATATAGTTCACATTCAGCGTGGGACAATCGCGTCGTTATAAGAACATGATTCCTAAAACGGTATGGTTTCCATAACAATGTGATTTTGTTTGACATTGAGATTTTTGGTACACATTCACATATTGTTTTTGTAAATAATGTAATCAGATTAACGAAGATTATTAATCAGATAAACGTAATAATTGCCGTGTATAGGTAGTCATTGATGGACACAGAACATTTATGTTAACAAACAAAGGGAATAATTACCTTATAACTGACGTAGCGTGTGGTGTCGGTAAATTTAATGGTGATTAAAGGTTTTGAAACACATACATACATAAAATCACGCCTATTTCCACGAGGGGTAGGCAGAGACCACGGATTTCCATTTGCTACGATCCTGACATACTTCTTTCGCCTCATTCACTCGCATCACATTCCTCATACACGCTCGTCGGTTAAGGGTACTCCCCACTTGACCCTTTTGTAGAACATCTCCGATCTGGTCCAAGTATGTTCGCCGAGGTCTTCCCCTTCCCGATATTCCACTTTGGTTTTGAAAGTAATGTTGATTTCAAACAGATATTACAATATTGTCATTGACATAAAAGCGTGTTGAACAGACGAATTTCACAACCAATTCGACGAGACTATGTTGACTAATCGTTTGCACCGAATCGCAGGCCAATATCCTAATAAATTCACAATGCACACCATGTCTCAATTTGGTCATCTCCTAGATTTGTTTCCAGTTTTCAACGACCTGTTGGCCAATCTCTTAGCAAAACATCATTGGACACGCTCTCAAATTGACTCATGTTTACCATATAATTATCTTCTGGTTTCGAGTTATCTGGCTGACTACCAGCGGTAATCATTTTTGGACATGTAAGATGGATTCTTGGAATTGCAGTACGCTGGAGACATTATAGTGCCTAAGTTTGTGCGCAAACAGGTGCATATTTCTCAACCTCAATCCATTAGGATGACAATCTAGCACAGGATCCGGGACGAAGATATAACAACGCCTAGTCATAGTAAATGCCATATAGACTACAAAAGAGCACTTACAAAACGTCAAGTGTGAGAAGAACCGATAATAAACTGCATAATTACTTATATTTCCTAGTTCCTGAGAAATTATTACCAGATTAACCCACTCGAACACGTAAATAGTCCTATATCATAGGAGACAGAAAGCCTAGCCAAGACAGACAAACAACAGGAAAGGTCAACACACGGAAACAGGTCCGACAAAATTTCAAGTTTATTTCTTTTAATTAACGTGCAAATGTAGTAGCAATATTCAGACACGGGGGGTTACGCAATATCTCAAGCGTTTAAATACTCACACGCACTGATATAACAAGAAGGATAATTGGTGTCGAACACGCGACGCATGCCCGTGTTATGGTGAAGCATACCATAGATAGCTTACATACATTTATGTAACTAATGATGAAATATTTTTGTCATATACATACCTATCGGGCAGAATATTTATTTGGTCTTGATCTACATAGATAACGAATATAGGCAACGATTAAAAAAAAAAAATAGACAGCATCAGAGATAAGATGTAACTCATTGCTGTCAGCTTAGTTATCCTATCAGAATAAGCTATAGCCGTTAGCTAGGGCCTTCACAAAGCACCTAGCCTACACATCTGGCAAAATATCACCTCGGTGTCCTTATGAACAACGTCTTCAGTGCTATGGAATGGACTCTCTACGCGACCGTCGACTAATGCACGACCTCATGTTCTTCTACAAATTGTTGAACAATAAATTAGATTGTTTTAAACTGATAGAAAGTGTTGGACTAAAAGTACCATACAATATTCCTAGACATCCCATAACCAACCTATTCCATACTCCAACAACTAGAACCAATATAGGAGTAAACTCGCCACTGGTCAGACTTAGCAGAGAGATGAATGCATTAATTAAATCTTCACCCGATCTTGATATTTACCAAGTTTCCTATAACATTTTTAAGGCCCGATTATTGGAGTCCGAAAAGTCACAGCAAAATGTTGAGTGTGTTCAGTAGTACTACACACATAGATTTATATTGTATTTATGTTTAGTTATTTATTACTATTAAGTCCAGTTCCGATCTCAGTAGGTTTCATTATTAGTATTGGGTCATAAGTTTTCCTGTCGCAAAGAGACAATACTGTTTTTGTTTTATAAGTACAATATTATGTTATGTTTTAAGTTTATTGCAATATTATGTTTTAAGTTTCAAACTCATTTAAGTTAAGACTTTAAGTTAGTTAATTTATAATTCATTTTAGTTTTATATTCTTCTAGCACTTATCACTTATTTTGTGAATGCTGGTTAACCAGTAATTGGCGACTGTGTAAGTCTTAGACATAGTTATTAATATACATAAGCAATACTGTACACAGAAGCTGTTGGTAAACCTTAATAAATAAATAAATAAATATAGCCGTTCACAAACTTATTATACACGGTGTAACAACGCGTTTGAGAAACCTGTGGTCAATTTGCAGGGAGTGATATAGACTATGAAACTAAACTACTTTAATTTGTATTCTAAATAATTAGCTGAACCATAAATAACTTCTCAACTCTCTCTACTCTACTCGACTCAAATGTTTGGCTCAGATTTTTTAAGCGATGTTGGAAAAGTCACTTAGGGATAGTTGTTCAAATTTATGGTCTGATTTCAACCTTTAAATATGACCACGGATTTCTGATGCACGTTGTACAGGCCACCTAGAGCTGATGAGTGAGATTACAGATAGCTACGGATTATGAGTGTCCAACTGCTCTGGAATAAAGGATAGCTATTGATTGTGGGTGTCTTAGCTCTTCTTCATCTTAGCTCTTTCATTACATAGTAACTGGAGTCTTAAACTGTTGGCACCAAAGCAGCATCATAACGGTATTTGAATAAAAACCGATAAGCCATTGTTCAACAGGTGCTGCTACGTTTATGTTAACGTTCGTGACGATCTTTTCATTCGACACGCCGTTTAACGTGAGAAGCGCGCGTTCGGCAAACTGTTTTTACACTAAATGATCAGTTTACAAGACGATCGCTAACAACTGTTATCGATACAGCAAAAAAATAACATAACAGAACATCACCCCTGTATTCCCCGAAGAGGTAGGCAGAGGTGCAGTGTGCACATATTCAACCACATTTCGCCAGATTTGTTATAAGTCTCAATGAAATATGGGGTAAGCCTATTGCCATCAACCGGGCACCGATCCAGACTCTGTGTTGCTACTGAGAAATTACCTAACGGAAAAATTCCGTAACACTTTGCCCGACCCGGTTTCGAACCCAGAACATCGTGCTCAGCAGTTGCGTCTAATAAATAAAAATAGGATATAGATATATTTTTATTCTTTGAAGTAGTTCCCAACAATGTTGGGATTGACTATCAACCTAACTAGATGCAGATGAATAATAATAATGGTTCTTTATTTCTCCACACAAAAACAGGATTTTATAATAAGATACATTGATGAAAATTTAAGCATTAACAGTCTGTGAAATGTGCGGAGCTGGTGTCTATTATAGGTAAAATACCTGTATTACAGATTAGATTTAGACCACCGAATAGAAGTAATCCACATTAAACGACTGTCTATATGACCTCTACAACTCAATTGCTGTATAGACCTTAACAATTGACCGTTAACCCATACCTATTATCAATGAAGTCGGTTAAAAATCAACAAATACCTAACAGCCAGAACCGGCAGCGTAACGCGCTATACAAGGCACGGAAAGGGCTAGGTATGACACTTGGTAATCACTAATATACGGACGGATTGCGGCCAACGTAGACTAAACTTAATCAATTGATTGCCACTGATAGCCGAGTGGTATGACCGTTGGACTGCCAAGTCAAAGCTCGCAAGATTAAACCCGGCACGCGCCAATGTCTTTTCGAATTCATGTGCGTATTATAAATTAGTTATCAGTTGCTAATAAAACACGTGAAGGAAAACATCGTGAAGACCGGCTCACCTGAGACTGAGAGATTTTTCAACGGTGTGTAAAGCCATGTCTGAGGCCTACAGGCGGTTCAAACTCTGACACCAGGTTGTTAATCAACCATACGGTAAGAAGAATCAATTGATCAGACACCATTTGTTTTTTGTGTTATTAAAAAACGTCGCCCCAATTTCTACTGTATCGTGGGTGCGTTTCACAAACATGAAATATCACATACACAATCACCCAGACTCGGGACAAACATCTGCGGATCGCACAAACTTTTTCCCTTTGCGGAAATCGAACCCACAACCCTTAGCGCAGCAGTCCAATCACTTAGCCACTGCGCCAATCAGGTTGTCAGAATCAATCCAGTTAAATGAACTAGTTCCTATAGGATGAGAGTAAAACCTCGAACAACAGCTAGTTTATATTTTTATCTGTGGACATCCCCAAGTCCCAGTCCAATTATTACATCGACCTAAGCAAGAAGGACGTCACCGTTGAGATTACGTGACCTTCATGGTGGTAACTCTTTACGTACGCGTGTAATCTATGGTGTGTAAAGACGTATTCTTAACACTTTGACTGCCATGCCGTAGACACAATAGATCTTTTATTGTTCGCGAGCCAAATTTGAGCCGCGTGGCGATCAGTCTTATAGGATATTTATGTATCAAGACAGTAGTAAGTGCTGTGTACGTATAAATACACACCATTTGCTTTTTGTGTTGTTAAAAAACGTCACCCCAATTTCTCCTGTATCGTGGCTGCGTTACACGAACATGAAATATCACATACACAAACACCCAGACTCGGGACAAACATTTGCGGATCGCACAAACCTTAGCCCCGTGCGGAAATCGAACCCATACATTTTAAATTGCAACTAGTTTGACGTTTTGTAAGTGCTCTTTTGTAGCCTATATGAAATAAAAACATTATGACTATGACTAAAGACCAGTGAAAAGGTCAGGAGTATAATACTGCCGCCTTGCCTACTTCGAACTTTGAAAGCAGGACGTTTTCCGTTGTGGAAGTGAGACGCCGCACTACACTGCAGCGGCATCTCGCTTCCACAACGGTAAATGTCCTGCAATACAAGCTCATGCTCTCAATAACACAATTTTTCCCCAATTAAGTAGTCATATAGGATACAATAGTCGTTTAAACAGTAGGTGCGGAAATTATTGCGTACCTAACATAAGAACAGCCAGAGAGCCTCACTTCTGTCGATTTTTATGTATTTTATTAAGCTACAACTTAAGCTACGTTAACATGGAGATGTGCGGTTTAGTTACAACATATTCCGGATCTTAAAACCAAATGCACATTGCACGTGTAAACTCATACACATAAATTATACTCTAACGAATGGTCGTAGCACAGATATCACTGGCCATTTGACTGGCCTGTTGGTCTAGTGGTTAGTGACGCTGACTGCTAAACCGGAGGTTGTGGGTTCGATTCCCACCCAGGAAAAATCTTTGTGTGATGAGCATAATGATTTGTTCTGTGTCTGGGTGTAAATTATCTATATTATGTACCTATGTATTTAGAAATATTTAAGTATGTTTATCAGTTGTCTGGTTGCCATAATACAGGCTCTGCCTAGTTTGGGATTAAACGACCGCGTGTGGGCTGTCCCACGATATTATTATTATTATTATCAACCCGGGAAGGGAACGTAACCGTATAGCCAACGCCTCGCCGTCAAACAGGCGTCAACCTTACGTACCGTATCGATCTAATCTATCCTGCAAGTCTCCGTTTGAACGTAGCGTTACGTGCAACAAACTCAGGTTATTTTTAACGACCACCATAAACAATACACCGCTGAACTACCCACTAATGACGTCATTAGTATTATAGTGTCAATTAAATACGTAACTGTTATATCAACTTACTTTCACAGTCATCAACCTTGTTTTCTTGCCCTCCATCTGGACAATCAATTTCGCGCCCATGTCCTTTTCTCTGTAACAAAAATAAAACGCATATTTAGTACTGAAATATTTATGAAAATGTATAGAAGCTAACAGATAAAGCTTCTTTAAAACGTTGGAATCTTTCCGTATTTTACGAGTGTTTTAACTAGACATTAAATATTACATGCACATCATCATCCACAACGACCACAGCCTTCATCATCCCACTGCTTGGTATACTGTGAAACTACGAAGATACACAGTTATGATCAAATATATTATTTACTTCGAGCGGGATACGAAATCGCAGCCCATAGCGCGGCATTCTAATCCGTGGTCTCTGCCTACCCCTCTGGGAAACAGGCGTGACTTTATGTATGTATGTATGGCATCTCTATTCTCTGCCATGCAAACTGTGACAGGTATAAATTAATCCACGGTTAAAATTGTATTTTATAAATAAGTAGGTAATCATTTTTACTTATAGAGTGCACCATAATATAATTAGTTGTTGTTCTAAAATCCCATGTTATCAAACAACAGATTTTAGTACTTTGACGCGGCGTCGATAAAAACTCATTAGTGAAGATAAATACAACTTAGTGACAGAAGTGAGTCATAACATAACATTATCATAGTAACTTAGAGTTTTTATTTTTATTGGTATTCTGAATCAGCCTTTGTTTACCAACGGTAGCGACATATGTTGCGCCTACGCACACACCAGTTTTACTTTTTTAGAGTCTTTAAAGCACCTACAGATTCTTTGTAACTTTAATAATACCTATTTTGAGAAAACATGACATTATAATAAACTTAGATAAATAAATAAAAGATTTCTATTGATTAATTACTAAGTATAAAGAAATAAATTAAGGGTAGGCCTTTGCTTCAGCAGTGGGACACAGAACAGGCTAATTAAAATTTTATTCTATGTATGGTGTAATTAAAGTTGTGTATCGCATTTCCATCAACATAATTATAACCTTATACAGTAGGGCCTCGCTAATCCGGAATCCCGCTTATCCAGTGATCACTGTAATCTGGACGGGCAGCGGAGTCGGTGGGGATGTTGCGGGGGGTCTGTGGGGCATGTTTGCGGGGGGGTCTGTGGGGGATGTTTGCGGTGGGGTCTGTGGGGGATGGATGTGGGGCATGTTTGCGGGGGGTTTGTGGGAGATGTTTGCGGAGGGTCTGTGGGGGATGTTTGCGGTGGGGTCTGTGGGGGATGTTTGCGGTGGGGTCTGTGGGGATGATTGCGGTGGGGTCTGTGGGGGATGTATGCGGAAGGGTCTGTGGGGATGTTTGCGGGGGGTCTGTGGGGGATGTTTGCGGGGGGTCTGTGGGGATGATTGTGGGCGTCTGTGGGATGTTTGCGGGGGGGAAGGTCTGAGGGGATGTTTCCGGGGGTCCGCTACCTTTCGCAGAATAGTACTTATAATTTTCTTATTACTTCACATATTGCAAAATAACATTTGATGATTGCCCTCTGAGCAGTCTGTAAGAGCAATATTTTGATACTATCACTACACTATGTTTTTGTAAACCCTATGATAACAAGTTAACATAAATTGATAAAAGTATCTTTACATCTTCACTTCCTACAACATCCATATCTATTAGATAACAACATTTTCCTATTAGACAATTAATAACAGCCTGGTAATTAAATAGTTTGTTATAGTAATGTTGGGAAGGATAATCAACTAATACTAATTTGAATACTTAAATGGTTGCTGTGAAAGGATGGATATATCAATTTTGAATAAGTTTAGAGAAAAGATATAGTTTTTTCTCAAATTTAGACAAATTTTGGAGTTTTTGTGGCATTTTTAAGTTTAAGAAGGATGAGGTAAGAATCCCTAGCTGTTGAATAGGAGTGCATCTTCCATGCGGCTGGCATAGTCACTGAAAGTGGCTGAAGCCCTGCAAAAAATTAGACAAGAAATAAGATACATCGCCACACACTTTGAATTTCTCATGTCGTGGGTCCATTTCACCAACATGAAATATCACATACACAAACACCCAGACACAGGACAATCATCTCTGTTGCACTCTAAATATGGACCACTTCTTACCATCTCATGCCATGCTCACCAGCATGCATAGATAATAATAAAATGTATTGATAAGTGTGTTACCTCTCCTAATCTTTTATTAAATGCAGTATACATATTTATGTCAAAACCAATAACGAAATAATAATAAGCTTATCAGGGAAACCATTGAACCATGAAATAAGCCCTAAGATTGTTAAACTTACTATGGAATTTAAAATATCAATAACAAAGTGCATTGTAAACAGGAACTCTCCACTGTGTATCATTGTTTACAATCCACGAGATGATAAACAGACAAACAAGCATTCCATTAGCTGCCACACAAAATACCCTGCAATTTACTCTGGCTTTTTAGGTCGCTGACTTTTTTACATTTTTTCGACAACTTTCATCTAAACGGCACTGACGAGGTACAGTTTGTGCTCTAAATGCAACTGAACCGTGAAAGTCATTGTCATTTAACATGACATCATTGCTTTTTTGCACTTTCAAATGCCATGGAGAAGTTTCATATTTTAACTACTTAGAATCAACATTTCTACATAGATAAACTCTTATACTATCACAGTAAACACACAATGTATCGAGATATAGTCAATTATCTGCATAATAGACGTCAAAGTGAACGAAACATCCTTAATTCATACAATACGTAAACTCCCCCAAAACATATGATAAAATTTGAACTTTCTTGAACGCCGTGGCCACTGACCTTTGATTGAATGGGCGAACCCTTACAGCCACTTTCACCGAAGCCATTGTCACACATTATATTGTCAATAGTGTTATTTTTATTTTAAAATTACATCTAACCACACAAATACGACACCACAAAGCAAGTTGACATTTTTCTTTGCTTGACAGATCATTGAGTGACGTTGCAATACTGAAAAATATTTTTGACGATATCGCGAAAACGTAACGTAATTAACAATTTTCGAAACGCATAAAATACCATTTATCATCATAAACTCCTAATTTGCGTTTGTTAAATAAAATCTATGATAAAATTAGTTACTTAACATTTTCGAAGTTAAAACTACCATAGGTCCAAAAAGCGCGCGAAAATTCAGAATTAAGAGATGCACTCTAAAAAAAAACTATTATAATTAATTGTTCAGGCCATTTTTACTAAACGATTAAATATTTATACAAAAAAATAGTAAGTACGAAAAATAAGAATATTTTTAATAATTAAAATGAAGAGAACATTTTGAACAAAATGTATGTTAGTAGATTAACTCGACCTGAAACATCTTAGTCGATTAAAGTTACATGTATAATTTCAGGTACGACTCTATTGCTGTCGATTATCTGTCTGTCGAAGGAAAGGTTAGAATTTTTATAATTTATTTTCCACATCTAAATCTTGGTAAATTATAATATAATATAATAAATTCTATCGTTAATTCCTACTAGATACATTTGATAGCAACTAATAGTAGTTTAGTGCTATCATTCTGTAGTCTGAATAACATTGACATTGAAGGTAAGTTAGGGTAGCATTACATAATAATCCGTGTGTGTTTTCCGTCAGATACCCGTCGTCAACGATGTCGGACCCTCCGAGCCGCCCTATGAAGTTCCCCTACACGTTCAGCGCTAAGGTCGCGCAGTTCCCGCTCAAGTTCCACATCCAAAACCAGTGGATCTGGCGGTACTGGATGATCGGAATCGCCGTCTCCGTCCCCGTGTTCTACAAGATCCACAAAATGGGTAAATATGATGTTACGAGACTTTATTACTTGCTATTAACAATACCAAACACATATTTTAATGTTTCTAAAATCATGTACCATGTTAGCCTAAAATAAAGTACTTATAGGAATTTTAAATATCAGATAGTGCGACTCTTGCCCCTGAGATTTATGTTAAATTTGACGAAAATATAACAATTCCTGGGTATCTTGACTGATATAAAATGTGATAGAACTCAACAGATAACATTTTCAAATAAATCTTACTTGATTATCTTGTAACATTACCAATATTAATTGAATCTTGTTAGAAATCTCTGAAGTACAAATTTTTAGCTTATTGTGACAAGTTACAACAGCATAATATAGTAAAATTTAATTGAAGGTCAACCCCTAAGACTATGTTGTTGCTATCAAAAGAAATTAACATGAAGTGAATTTAGTGAGCCTTCACACACCACTGCAAATTCACTCAGTTGATTTACTTCATATTAATTCTGTAAATAGGCACTGATTCTGATTTCCACTGTATCTTGTGTGTATTAAATGCTCAGATTTGGGACAAAGGTTTGTCTTTTTTTTTTTTTTTTAAACGTCGCCCCACACTAGGAATTTCTCCTGTATCGTGGGTGCGTTTCACAAACATGAAATATCACTGTCTATGTCCTACTTATCTTCTCTAGAAACCAAATGCTTTTGGTTATAATAATATGACAATATTAAAAAAAAATATTCAGTACTGCTAATAATAGCACAGAGGCAGGCAAAGATATTCTTCCAGGAGTCTATATAAGTCATGACGAAAAATCATCCTTCATAGACAATTATCTGTAATAATATTTTGTAACTTTCTCACTTTGTTAACAGCTAACTCACCCGGAAACGTCAGCAAGTGGGCAGAGATCAGGAGGAAGGAGGCTGCCGAGCACCATTAAAATAAGGGCAATCAATAGGGTGAACAACAATGTGTATGATTTATTTAAGTTGTAAGCGAAATATTAAATCATGTATTAGTTAATTGCTATTTTATTTGACCATTCATTCCTGTCTTAAAATCTGTCTGACACTAGGGTTTTTTTACGAATCAGTGATAATTTAAAATATAACATAACATTATGCCTGTATTCCCTGAAGAGGTAGGCAGAGGTGCATATATAATACACCCACATTTTGCCAGTTGTTTTTAGGTACCATTGTCATCAACTGGGCACAAATCCAGATGCTGCAACTGAGAATTACCTAATGAAAGAACCCAGTAACACTGCCCAACCTAATATATGATCCCAGGACTTCGTACTCAGCAGTCAGCAGCATGGATTGCGTTTAGCTTTTATATTATTCTTCAAATTAGAAATAGAGGAACAGAGTGAACCTCTGTTATATCACCCGCGCAGTTGTCTAGTCCTGTTGATATAGGCCGCCGCAGTGACACTTCAATCAGGGAGACATTATTAGCCTGGGGCCGCCAGAAGTAGATAGCAGTATCGCCTCCTCATCATCATCATCATCATCAGCCAAAGACGTCCACTGTTGAACATAGGCCTCCCCGTTTAAGCGGGGGGTTTTGCCATAATCCCCACGCTTGGCAAGCGGCTTGGGGATCGCAGTATTGGTGGTGGAGTTACAGAAGACGCTGCTGCCCATCTTCTGAATTTTCCCTTAGTCGCCTCTTACGACTCCCACGGGAGGAAAGGGGGTGGTCAATTCTAGGCCGGATACCACACGGCGATTCGCCTCCTCTGTTTGAAGCAATCTAAATAAGTGTTAAGGGTATAATTAAAATAACAGCAACTGTACGTGGGTGCTTTAATCACTACAATATAAATTAATATAAAACTTATAAATTACATAAATAAATAATCGCAGACAAAATGATCATCACTATTATGGAAAACAAATCACTGAGAACAATATTACCGTGTAGTATGTAGGAATGCACTGGTACGATATATATTGTATAATTAACAGCAGGAGATTAACACAATCAACATACAGTACTCTATTATATACTGATTAATACTTTATGCACTGAATATGTACTATCTGTTAGAATGATTAACGTGCACGCAACATAATTTGTAAGTACTGAGCAAGATGGTTAAAAAATACAGTAATTTGAGTATTAATCACCAATCAAATTATCAGAATACCAACCATGTATAATCAAATACAATTCCAATTAATATCAAATTAAAAACGGCTTTGCCTCAGTATTTAAAAGACCGATGTTAACTAAAAAAAGAAAACAAATAAAATTTAGCAAAACAAAACACAACTTTGAGTTCGATTGATCACACACGAGATTGAAGTGATGACAAACATAAATCTAAGTTCAAACTTATACACTAATAATTTATTAACTAAAGGCTAGTACACGGCCCGTGCTGGGCATTTGGGTTCATACAGGGTCCAACGAGCAAGTCGAAATGCGTCATCATTGGTCAGTGGAAGATAAACACCGACGTGCTGCATTCACTCACAAAATCAAAACCACAGAGAATCATAGAATCAGATGTTGAATTAAAAAAAAATAACGAATCAGATTTTTTAGTAGAAAATCAATACAAATACTTGTTTAGTGATTAAAAACTCCTTTTATAATGACTTATTAAATGCTTGTCTTCAGCGATTAATGCAGCACACCGGTTTACCTAATTATTTAAGTAACATAGCAGCAAACACAAGTTCTCTGTCACTTACAGGATTCTTGTCACTAATGAGGTTACACTAAATGCAGGGGGGTCAAAATCCAGTAATCAACAATCTCATACGCAGATTTAATGAAATAAAATATTTCGATAAATTGCACAGTATTTTAAACCGACTTCGGAAGGTTTGAGTTCCAAAATGCAAACGTATAAAACATGATATTAAGTTAAGATTAAATTAAATGATAAAATATTCCCAAAATTTACGTAATCAACATTATTATTCCAAATCAGTCTATTTTATTCCGTTATATAGTGATCACTGACCTTTTTGTCTTATAAAAATAAATTGATTTAGAACACTGAAATTAACGCTATTACAATTCAATTGAGCAGAGAAAATAATCATCATCTGTCAGTAGACGTCCACTGTTGAACAAAGGCCTACCCTTTAGAACACCGGTTGCCTGCAATTCTGAATATGTCTTCGGTCCAAAATAATAAATCCCATTTATATAATTACCAATTTATCTAGCTTTTACCTAGCTTAGCAATGAAAGCACTTTATCAATATTACAATATGTAAATAAATGTAATGCAAGAAACCCTCCTAATCAACAAGAATTACAATAAACAAAATAAACCTATTGTCTTGTCTTTTAATTTTATTTCACCAAAATTTTCTTAGTAACTTTATTTCCATAAGACAAAACAGTATTGGATACTATAATTTATATTGTTAGTATTATATAATATATATAACATTTACTTGTAAATAAATATAAAGTATTCAGGCTAATTACTGACGTGCAAAAATAATGTAGGTACCTATATCGGTTACAGGTTAATAATAACGGTTGTTCACGGAGACTGTATTTATCGTAAATTTACGGTAATGTCCTCCTGACGAATTACGGTCACGGCGGCCTGTCTCAGCTGAGACTAGCCAACTACGCAGGAGATATTATAGTGCACAAGTATGCGCGCAAACACAGGTGCACTCCCTATTCCCTCACTCTCATAATCCGATGGGACGGTAGACCGACACGACCGGTGAGAGATCAGGCAATCAGGAAATTTACGGTAAGACGTACATCTCAAAGGCGTTTCAGTTCAATGCGTTATCAAATACCAGACTATATAGACTTCTAAACAGTATAAATTATTTACAAAATTTTATTACATATACTGTTTCTGTTTGTTTAATATGACATTTTATTTGTTCGTTTGTTTGTCAATTTTAATGGCAGTATGAGTGCTGATATTACGGTTATTTTCTCAAAACCTAGGAAGATTAGTCTTGTGTTTTCTAAGGCAATAAACGATTTACATATACGTTATCCTATACAAGGAATGTTTACAATCATTATATATTCTAGTCTAGGCTGGCCTCAAACTCATTCTGAATTTTTAGTACTCCTGTACGTGTAAGGCAAATTTCCGGAATTCAGAGAGATATTATGGCCAGCCTTAGGCATGACTCTTAGATATTTATTCAAATTACCAACGAACTACAAATTTATAAAAATTACGTAAACCAAACAAATACCGATTCCAAAAATTTGAAAATGTTTACAATATTTTTACGGTACTCTTTTAATATCAAGAACGACTTATTTGAATAACGAAATTTTGAAAACGGAATTTCGAATTCAACCGAAACGATATTTAAAACATTTATAAATCTTTACAATATCCCCAAATATCAATTTTTATCTTATGATAACTGGTCACACGCGTACAGGAAAGCGTACAAACATCCCCTCCATCTTCCCAAGCCGATCGGGATACCGCATTTTGGCGTTGCGTGGGAAGCGTTGGACTGCGTAGCTTATGGTAATGTGCCTCTATTGCATATATTTTCATACAAAATCAAGAGTCCAGGTATATAATGCGTTGCGTGCGTTGCATACGTGGGGCCAGCGTGTCTCTAACTTAGGGCATAAAAGATTCAATACCTTACATTATTCTGGCTATTCCTTAATAAAGCTTGCAGTTTCAATTTAACATTTTAATCATCTAATATTTTATTTTGTCTTTAGAGCTACAATTGACAATTATAACTCAATTTGTAATAACATTGGACTAGCCTATTTACAGTTTATTCGACCGATTTTGAACTCTATTCCATAGACATAAGGATAGCGTTAAAAGCAAAAACGTATCTAGGGCAGTTGACATCATTTACCAAAAATTCCACCCAGACACTACTTCTCCAGAGAAATGCTGCTATACATTTTCAAATAACTTTAAAATTAGATTTTTAATTGCTTTGTAATCAATAAATAGTAAGTCATTTGAGTAGGCAATTTAGTGACGTCACAGGTTCCTATTACCATACAACACATATACCAAATTCGCTAGAACAAACTGTAATCGGCTAAGTGTTATGTTATTTCAAAGAGTGTTAAATTTACAAAGTTACCAACTACACCCAGTCATTGTCGATAATCGCCGATAGTTAAGCTGCGCAAACATAGACAATTTGTGTTATACGGCACACCATCACAGGAAACCGTAGTAGCTGTGTTCTGTAGCGGCAATTTACGTGTGCGCAGGGAGTGGTGATTTCATACTGGATGGATATATGGAAATCAAATGTTCATTGGTTCATTTCGACTCATGACATAGTGTCCACGTTTGCGCAGTGTCTAAGGCGACTCCTTGTATATATATATATTATTATATTACGCATAGTAACCAGCACTTAGCGTAAACATAGCAATTTTAAATCAAGTTTAATTAATATTTTTTCTTTTTAATTTTAATCACTTTTCCTTTTTAATTTTCATTCAATCACGATTTTATTAGCCAATATACATATTTTTGCATTTTAGGTTGTCCACAAAAACACCTCTCTAATTTGCTATCTCTTTCGACCTTAGTATCTGTAAAAGTGAAAGAGACCACACTATTTTTCTCAATCAGTTTATAAGTAAATTGTTATTAATAAATAATAACCAATGGATATCTCAGTGATTATTTAATAATTTCAGAATACTGTTGTTTTTTATGCAGCGTAACTGCTTGTTAGAAAACTATCTAAGGTCCACACTACTGTGATGAATTTTTAAGTACATAAACGTTATAGGATAGAAAACATACCAACATATGAAGGTTCCCATTTCAACGTCAAAATACGACATTTAGACTATCGAAACTGAATCTAAACCTTATTTTGGACGGTTTTAATTCGAGAATTAGTCTTTATTATTCAAATCAAACATGTCCTACGCACGTTTTGTTGTACGGACCTTAGATAACTATTTCCAACAGTGGACTAAGCAGTTTACGTAAGGTCCACCTTTTCAGACAAATACAGCCGTGATACAGATATATTTGGTCATTATAAATGCTTTAAACTGACTGCATATATCCTCCATTATAAAGATGATAACCTTTATAAAGACTCGACTAAAATGAGGTCTAATTAGTGATGCCATCTATCAAACAGATACGAATCATACCCATGTTTAAATTAACATATTTTCACAAACTAGCAGTTTTCAAATATATCACGTTGTGGCTGTCGCAGGCTAAGGGTTAGAATATTCATATATTCGCAACGTACAGTACGGCCGACGCTGATCTTGGCGGAGCTGAAGTTAGTCGATTAGCTGCGCAATGGATCTTTTAGGAACGAAATTGTCGACTGCGCAGCTAATCGGCTAACTTCAGGAGCGCCAAGATACGTCGGCCGTACTATATAAGGCACCTAAACACAAGATATATGCAGTACAGTTATATTGAAATTGTAATATTGTCTGCTGATCTATCTCGGCCTATATATTTGGTTGATTTCAGTGGTTTTGTCGCTACAGGATTCAAGTTAGTTTTAACTGTGCCTTAGTTACGGTAGATGAGATTAACAGGGTCCAGTATACCCAATTGTTTCAACATTATCGTTATAAGCCGTATCATTAGACATGTCCAACCTTGACGTCAAGTCCGATCATGTTCAAAGACTTCACACATCAAAAAGGAACGTATAAGTCATAACCCACACAATAAACTACAACAAATTTACATTTCAATACTTATCACGTACACTTGAAGTCCGCAACATAATACAATGAAATTGGAACCTTATGCGGTAGGTAATAAAGCGGGTAATCACTAGCCTCAGTAACACACGTAGTCAGCGAGCCGCGGGGGCGCGCGTCACTTGAGCTTGGCTCGCTTGTGGAGCGGCGCGTCCTCGTCCGAGGAGGGCGACGGGCGCTTCGTGGGCTCCGAGCCCGACTCTAGCTCGATCTCCGGTAGGGGGGGCAGCTCTAGCTCTTGGCAGCGCTTGTTCATGTATTTTTCTAGGCGGTTACCGGCTCTGGAAGATCAAATTGTTAGTAACTTAATGTGCTATATGAAAACACGAACATCAACGAGTCTCACGAAAATAAAGACGTTTCTGACGACCTGATTGGCGCCTTCTCCTTTTTTGTGAAATCGTTAAAAAAAGGATCATCATCAGAATTATTTGACTAACTATTTATCCGTATTATTTGCCTCCATCAATAATTTTAGATGTTAAAATGTCTTACACATTGCTTACTAGCTCATGCACTATTAAGAAAAACTAAACCAGCTCATTTAGAGTGGTAGCTATTCGTTATTTAAACATATTTTGGATTTACAGAAAACTTAGGTGGGCCAGACGTGACGGTAGAAAAAAGTGGGCCAGTGAACCCGCAAAAATCTAGCAATCAGTTTATAATATACCGATTGGATAAAGTTATATTTGAACGCATTGCTTCGACAAGGTAGTCAACAAGAATATAAGAAAGATAATTTTTGGCCTCTTCTACTGAAGCGTTGTATGCTCACTTGGCCACAGGATGCGAGTCCTTGTTGTAGGTGTAGCAGTTGAGGAAGACGAGCGCGGCATCCCCGATGAGGTCGTCGTCGGCGGCGTACTGCCCCGCCTCCAGCTTGCCCGCGATCGACGAGAAGTCCATCGGCTGGTCGATCACCTGCAGGTAGTCCGGCACCTGGGGGGGGGGGGGGGGGACATACGGTCAATTGGAGTCTAAATATTATCTAGCCAATCACTTAGAGTGCTTACATAAACAGGTTTCCGGTGCAGGCGAGTCCGTGCAGGTCGGTACCAGTCAGTGCAGGTATAATATTTCACATCTGACAAATTCCTGCCTCTTCTGGTCATGGGCGGTCACCCATCCATGAACCGACCGCAGCTACCGTAACTTAACCATGCGGAAGTGCTTAGAAATATCTCTAGTTTATTATAATATAATGTTTTATGTCTTAGGGCCTGTCTCACCATCTACAAGAAAGTGTTGAATAGTTACTTCTTGATTAACGCTAATAGGCTAGTAAAAATTACGAGTATCGTCAATCGTATCTTAGTTACAGGTCAGTTTATCCCCTGATTAATGCTACTCAGATATTGTGAAATTCGTATGAGTAGTTACGGGTGACTTTAAGTGGCGGTTAGTCTACTTGACACTTTACTTGTAGATGGTGAAACAGGCCCTTAATCTTCTGTACTTACATCTTCAAGTGACACTGGCTCGTAGAAGGGCCAGCAGTCCTTGTGCTTCATGACGTCACGTAGCAGCTGCTGCAGTAAGTCGGTGTGCAGCTGTGGAGACTGCCGCCTGACGCGCTTCCTACTGCTTGACCGCTCTTCTGCAATATAAAATATCAATCGTTATAATATAATTCGCGGTAAATTGATTTGCTCTAAATATATTGCATATTGTCAAGCCAAGCCCTTGCTAAGCTTGAATCAAAATTGATAAAAGAAATTTGAAAAATGATGGACAAGAGCGGGACTTGAACCCGCGTCCTTCACCGTACCGTAGCGCTGTTCCAGCCAACAGAGCGCTCGCACACACACACACACCCACGTCACACGTTTTTAGAGAGTAATGATTTTAATAGGTAATGATAATGATATAAATAGCACACTTACCGTGGACACCGTTTGTTAGTGAGTTCTTTGATCTTCTGCCTGTGTGGCCACTTGTGTTGTTGTCCTCATGATTTTTGGGTCTGGAAAAGAATTTGCTATATTAGGTAAATAGCGAACCGCGCTGACCTCACCCGGGTTCAACAATAAAAAAAAAAAAAAAACATCACCCCAGACTAGGAATTTCTCCTGTATCGTGGGTTTCACAAACATTAAATTTCACATACACAAACACCCAGACTCGGGATAAGCATCTGCGGATCGCACAAATTTTCGTCCCGTGCGGGAATCTAGCCCGCAACCCTTAGCGCAGCAGTCCAATAGCTTAGCCACTGCGCCAATCAGGTCAAATAAAGCAGTTAAATCAAAAGAAGCATTATTATTATTATCGCCACTTACTTCCTCCCCCTTTTCGCACCGTTGTGTACCGGCGAGGACTCCTTGCTGCTCCTGGACTTGCGAGTCTTGAGCTTCACGAGCGCTGTGTTGTCTTCACTGTCATCGGAGTCTGTAAGTAGCCGTCTGTTAGTCGACCGACATGATTGGTGGCACCACGGAGTGACTAACAAATGGAATGCTTTGGAGGCAGTAAATGTAAGCTTGGTTTTCGGTATTGTGAATAAAACTTGCTTACTGTGTCTCATATTTTGGTGTTTCATTTTAAAAACACATGTATACTTTAGGGGGCATGCATTTATTACGTAATTGATTGGGTTGACCATGTCTTATTTTTTCTTACGAGGGGGTGGGAGGTGCGATGCGCAATCAAACCAAAACCGAAAATTATTACTATCAAAATGCAACAAACCGAACGTGCTTTCAATTTTTCATTTAGATTCTCACGTAATAAACAGAGGGGAGTGGGTCGGCCTATTTTTATTTATTTGTTGGTTTGGTGCCTCTTTGGTCTAGTGGTCGCTAAGCGCGACTGCTGAGCAAGAGGTCCTGGGTTCAAATCCCGGGTCGGGCAAAGTGATACTGAGTTTTCCTTTAGGTAATTCTTAGTAGCAGCACGGAGTCTGGATTTGTGCCCGGTTGATGGCAATAGGCTCGCCCCCTATTACATTGGGACTTACAACATAACTGGCGAAATGTGGGTGCACAATATGTTCACCTCTGCCTACCCCTTCGGGGAATACAGGCGTGATGTTATGTTATGTTATATTGGGGGGAGGGGGTCAATAACTAGTAAAAATAGTCTAACGTAATAAATGGACAGCCCCTTATAAATATATGCACATGTGTTTTTTGTTCCAACGCTCTTTAGTGCCTTTTAAAAAGGTTGAATTTACTAACGCCTGAGGCAGTTGCACGAACACAATCATGAGGTTACAATACGAGTAACCGTCAGGTTCACATTTACAATTGAAATGTATAACACGGCATTTCGTTTGCCAATACAAAATATAGAAAATGATTCATGGCACTCCATTTGTTGATTATTCCGTGTCTGTTAGTTTTAAGGATGATAGACAGCAATTCGTAATGAATGTTAGTGAGCGCTTCAAGCGACGTTAGCATGCGCTGAGTATAAAGGTACATTCCATAGAAGAGACAGTAAGCGATAGGTAATTTTTAAACGGATAATTTTTTCTGGTCTTCAATTGCTGTAAATTGCCAAAAAAAATTGGTTTTATATAATTTTGAGAGGTTTTCAGTCCTCTTGTGTTGCGAAAACGTTTTTTTACAAATTTACTCATCGTTCCCTGTTGGTATATTTACAGTTGTCTTAAATTACTTTCATACCAACCTATATAGAGGTCAAATAGAAACGGAACGCTTGAATTCTTTTATAAACCTTTAGTTTTTGGTGCTTTAATACTTTTTGTTATGATCACCTAGCATTTTTGAATCGATATGACTGATTAAAAATGTTCAATCCAAAATTTTGAGCCAACTAAAGATTTAAAATAATTCTTTTTATTGCGAAGGTCGCGGGTATAAATTCCGATCGTGTTAATCTATTTTCAAATTTCCTTTATTAATTTCTTTTGATAAGTTAGGCCAATCTGAACTGCCATTAGCATAATAATTGAAGACTTTCCCAATCCTCTTCACGAGTGTAGCCGAAGATAGCCGATGTTTTGCTTTTAAAATCTTCGACATACATTCGGTGTAACATAACAATAAGGATAAAATAAATGCGCAAGACGACAGATGATGCAAGCTTGTGAGAAGCCGATGAGTAAGTACAGACGACAGAACAGCCCACAGCCGAGGTGATCAAGGACTTCCTTACATCGATCAGCTGCGCAGACGACGGAATTATGCTTTAATTTCGGTACTTTTTATTTTATGTCAAAAATTGGTATTGTAAGTTTACATGAGTGAATGAGCCTTGAAAAACCTCTTGAGCCTTAGGGTCGTAATGCTTACGGTCAATTTGGTACACGTTAAAATTATTTTGATGAACCAAAACCATTGTAAACTTTTATATAATATTATCACATTATTAACGACAATATCAATTCACTCATGATCGAAAAAGAATACCAATTTAATTAAGTAATGCGCGTGTGCAGGCCCTGCTCATTCTAAGACTATTTGTGCATGAGCATTGAGCAATTATCCACGCTCAAAGTGAGCATGTGTGTATCAAAGCTATGGTAGTTGTGATTCCGTCGCCGGGGCAGCGCGCACGCACCGGAGGAGTGTGTGTCGTGTAGCGCGCGCGTGTACTGGTGGATGTTGGACATCGCAGCCACAGCGCAGCGCCGCCCGCTCGTCTCTTTATAACACATCCACTGTTACTATACATCTATGTATACGTCGTACTAGAGATCTCTTCAAAACATAATATTAATGTTTTGTTTACGTTACGTTTTACGTTAACACAAAATGTCTATGACATTCGATGTTTGTTTTCGATGTTACCAAAAAGGATGTCGTAGCCAACTTATCTTCTCTTTATAACGTCGGTTGCGCAGAGTGCGCTGGATGTAACAGATGTGAGAGCTATGGGGGGGGGATCCTATTAATGGCTTTTCCAAGACAGCAGGGTAGCTGTGCAGGGTGTACGTACCTCTGGCAGGCGCGAGGCACGCGGCGCAGTGCCAGCGTCGCGCGGCTCGTGCCGGGCGCGGCGCGGCGCACTCCGTGTGGTAGCGCGCGCCGCACGACACACAGCGCGCTGCTAGCCGCCCGCCGCTGCCGCACGTCGCGCACACACCCGCGTCTAACTTCGACAGCTCCGAATCACTGAAGAAGTGAGTCGATCGTCAATACTCCTTTCCATATAAATGGACCAAAGTAGACGGAATCCGCAATACGAAAAAAAATATACCAAAAAATTGTTTTATCACCGATTATACTAAGGCCTTCGATACGATGTCGATATCAATTTTTTCTACCTATTCTTAAGCAAAATGTTAATAAAGGTCTCTGATTCAGTACATTTTACAGCTACTATAAGGCCAAGACTTAATCACAAAAAAAAAAATATAACTACATAATGTAACCCACTTTCAGTTTCATATGGTGTACCTCAAGGCAACATTCTTGGGCCAAACCAGTAACGTTAAAATCGAATTAATTAAACATCGTTATGCATTTCCTTAAGAGCTAAATAGTGAGAAATTAAACTTACTGATAATAGTACTTATGAAACCTTCTATCCGTAAGACATATAAAGAAAATAATTAAATACATCAGTTTCAGGTAAACTATACGTGTTTAATAGGCAATATGCTTGAAGAGTCGCAGCTACGCAGCCAAAACGCAGATTAGCCGAAATGCAGCATGCTAAAGTTGAGCAATGCTCGGTGCGTTCAAATATGAAAGATCATATTATTATACACAGAGAAAAGGGAAGAGTTTATTTCTTTGGTTGAACGCGCTAATCACAAGCCGTAGTTCCTGTTCGAATTAAAAAGTTCTTTATGTGTTGTATAGTCCATTTATGGAGGAAGGCTACAGGCTAAAAAACATTCGAAATCCACGCGGACGCAGGCGCGGGCGGAAGCTAGTATCAACATATTCTTACCTGTTATCCAATTCGTCTTCGATATCATCGTCGGAGAAGAGTTTCCTCCTCTTGCGAGGAGTCCGCTCTTTGGGTTTACACTGGTCGCAGAACCAGTCACCGTCCGGTACTTTCTGTAACACATATTAACATGAGATATGCTCAAGATAAGGTAATATTAAAGATAAATAATTATTGAAAACTTCCCAAAGAATTAAAGAAATTAAATATAAATATGTTTAAAAAGAGACTCAAACAAATATTAGCTGTAAAATGTTATTATAGTGTTAAAGATTTTTTTAATGACAGCTTTTAAAATTATTATTATGTAATAATTACTTATTTTAATTATTGTTTTGCATTGTTACGCAGCAATATGTTTATTACCCATTATGTTACAATTTAAGTTTATTTTATATTCAAATTTAGTTATTGTTCAAATTGTTAAAATTTTATTATACCTACTTATAGTTTTTATCTCATAAGTACTACATTTGCACACCTCAATATAGGTAAAACATGTTGTACTATAAAAATATTTGTTATCACCAAAACTCACACGTGTTTAAAGCAAATAAATTATTTTGATTTTGATTGATTATGTGAAACATGAGAGTGCAGCACTGTTATATAATGTTATTAATTGTCAGGCAGATTGATGCGTCCGCTTCCAAGAGTAACACTCAGAATACACGCGCCGCACATTGCGTAATACATGTTATTAGTAATATTAGTAGGTAAGCCATTCTTTTGTTTAAACGTTTAATTATTATTAAGGTGAAAACATGGCATTGGACACGGTTTTGTGCAAAAAATATTGTGGAGGCCTTTGCCTAGCAGGGGGACACTGAAAAGGTTACTTAAAAAAAAGGGGGAGAAATGTTATAATATTAGCAACACTGTTGTGGCTCCGCCCACTGACTCTAAGCGCCATATTTGAATTAAAGTTAGTGCGTATTTAAATACCAAGTGTTTTACTTGCATACCTAACAGTTTTACATTAAGAATTTTCTTTAAAGTTATACATAAAATTATTTAATATTTACACTTCTTGTAATCAAAAGTTTAATCCGGAGTGACGTACCATTTATATATACTCAAATACCTTTTAATGCGCCAGAGTTGTTTGCGCGTCAAATTAGACATTCCCGGAAAAAAACATTAGTACAACCTAAGTAAATAATTTGTATAATAATGTTATACAGATAAAAAGTAGTTTTTTACCAAACGTCTAAATTAAAGCCCTGGAGGGTATGTCAGGAAGTAAATAATTTCAAAAATTAAAATAGTGTAGGATGCTTGCGCGTGCGCATCACAAGTTGTCTTAAAACAATAAGTGTTGTTACCTTTCTATGTACACTCGGCTAGCGTGAAATTAGTAAACAAACGATACATAAATACAGTGAATACATAAGCAATGTCGTGAGATACATACGAGCTATGTGCGTGCCTTATGTACAGTCAGTCAGTACAGAAATGAGTATATAACACAGTAACATTAAAATGCTATTTACTCATTAATTGTGCAAGATTTTGGAGATTTACTAAGCAACAGTATGGCATAGACAATTCCATGTATATTTTTTTTATACATGACATTAATAATATAATTTTTCATACATGAATTTTATACTTATCATGAAAAATAGTTTTCTAAGGTATATTACAATAAACGGAATAATTTGCTGCAGTTCCTTCATAGAACATACATGAACAATAAATATACACAAACAGAGTAAAGGATAAATGTGACACGTATAATCGTACAGGAACAAATCGTAAGTACAATCTGCGCATGCGCATTAGCGAGCCAATGAGAAGATTTGGAGACACGTAAGCCACCAATAGATTAAGAAGAATCAAATGACACGGACGACTAGGGGTCATTACTCTTTCAAGCTCCGCCCACGACAGGATAACGTTTGAATTGACTACGCAGGCTATTCTTACGCCCACAGCAGGACAATTAGTAAGGTAATGGTTAATTTAAAAACTAAACTAAGGTAATAGTTGTGAAAATATGTAACACACTATCCGCGGAACTCAGAGACATTTAATGATTGCTTAAACTATTACTAAGTAAAGATTTTCTTTGGGAAATCATTACTTAGTGGTTACCAGTTTAAGTAATCATTAACGTCTCTAAGTTCGGCGGTTAGTGAATAAATCACATAAAATAAAGCACAACCAAGATTAAAACTAACACATTTACGCGCCAACTAAATTAGTTACCATAGCAACAAAATGCAAGTTTCAAAACACCATCTAAGGGGCTGACATAGTCACCTAGAGACCCTAGGAAGTATAACTGAAGTCTAGTAAAAACAAAAAAACTCACTGTCAACTTAGGCTTCAAGCAGTACAGATGGTGTCCCTTATTACAGCCGTCGCACAGCAGCATATTGTCAGGGTCCGTCTTCCGCCTGCACAGCCGGCAGCTGGCGTTGAGGATGCTGGCCGACCACGTGATGCTGGAGTCCAGCGTGAACAGGTGCAGCACTATCTGCGAGAAGCTCCTGCACTCCATGAGGGACACTTCCCATCGCTCCAGAGCTTCCAGGTCTAAGGGCTTGTTCCTTGCTTCGCGGTCTTTACGTTCTTTGTCGTCGAGACCTGTGTAGTATTAGAGTTAATTAGACTAGTTAAAGATGCCTTAATTAAGATGTGATGGTTTTTAGTCAACTTCAAAAATTGAGGTTATGTATTTGAGGGGGAACTCGTTCTGCAATGAATGATTATTTAATTTTGATTGGAATCCGAATTCTGATTTTGAGTCTCAAAATTGAGTCACGAGTCGATAAGAAAATATATTTGTGGACATAATTATTATTAGTCCGTATTGTTCTACTGCCTCAAAAGCCCTTTTCTTTTCACTTTTTCTTTCACACTTATCGATCGAGTGATCGAATGTAAGTGATCAGACATTCTTCTAGGCTAGGTAGTAGGTAGTTCATCACGCTACTTTCATCTAGAGTTGTCGCGAGCAATTTTTATACTTTGAACATATGAAAATTAACCTTAAAATTATACAAAATAAAATATGGAAATCGTTTTAGGGAGTAATGAGTAAGGTTACATAGTTACCGAGCGGTCGCTTGAGGTATTTGTGATGTATGGCGCGCGACACCTGCAGCAGCGCTGAGGCCAGCGCGCGCACGGCGGCCGGGGCCCCGGGCGCCGCCCCACCTGCCCCGCCCGCGCCGGGAGCCCCGCCTGCCCCGGGCCCCCCGCCCGCCCCACCCGGCCGCAGCCCGTTCCCGCGCGGCGCCTCCAGGTAGTGTCCGGGGTCGCGGTACTTGTTCACTGCTATTGATGAGCGCTCTGCCTCCTCCATATCTGGACACACGAAATATATAATGGTAAGTGAATCGCTATACATAATTACAAATTACTCAAATATTTGTAATAATATCCCTCTATATGCATTATCTAGCAAAATGCTCAGTCTGACAAATTTGATTTGCAGTGCACATTCTGCGACGGCGCCTCCTTTATACTGAAGGCAGGCAAACCTTTGACCAGTGCGCCAATCAAATCATTACATCATGTCAGAACAGGTCGACTCAAGCTTGCTTTGGATTATTTTGTCTTAAAAAAAAAACCATCTCAGACGATCTACATTGTTCTCACACAAACTTACGTTTGTCTGGACTTTAAAAGGTACCTTGACTCCTGAGTTTGTTTCGGCATTTCTTCTCAGAGGTCGTCAGTTAGGAAATGCCGACACCATCATTCTAACTAGGTTATAAAAACATGTCGTGTAAAAGTGTTTTTTTAAAACCTATTTGCAGAAATACAATTATTTATCATTTACAATACCATAAATACATTCTTAATTCAATAGCAGTGAATAATATTCATACAAGAAAATTATGATAGCAAAGTAGTGTACACTCACCGGTAGGTACTTGCAGCACGCCGTTGGGCAGGTGGTAGTCGTCCCGGTACTGCTGCTGCGGGCCCCACGTGAGGAAGTCGGCCTGCTTGTCGTAGCCGCGCAGCATGATGGTGCCGCGCCACGCCTCGCGGTCCTGGACGAACCACAATTTGAGTATATAAAATATGTGTACGAGTTTATGCTGTGTGGTATCCGGCCTAGAATTGACCACCCACTTTCCTCCCGTGGGTGTCGTAAGAGGCGACTATGGGAAAATCCAGAAGATGGGCAGCAGCGGCTTCTGTTACTTACCACCTATACTGCGATCCCCAAGCCACTAGCCAAGCGTGGGAATTATGGCACCCCCCCCCCTTCCGGAGAGGGAGGCCTTTGTTCAACAGCGGACGTCATCCGGCTGATGATGTACGAGAAAGTTGCTCAAAAACATCACGTGATTAACGTACAACACGTTAATCACGTGATGTTTTTGAGCAACTTTTTAAACCGCCCTCCCGTCTGGTGATACTTGGTGAGGTTTTAGAGTAAGCCTTCCCCTACCCAAAATCACGTAATCCTCGGACATGGCTTTACACTCCGTTAAAAAATCTCACAGGTTTTTAACAATTAGTAATTAATTTAAAGTACGCACATGAATTTAAAAGGACAATGGCCGGGGTTTGATTTTCTTGATGACTCTTACCTTAACTTTGAGCGCTCCAAGGCAGCCATGGAAGATCTTCTCCTCCAGCTCCAGGATATGGTCTCTGAGGGACAGCTCCAGGGCTTCAGACAGGGAACAGTCGGGCGGAACGCTCAGGGAGGGCTGGAACTTCTTGAGGCGCGTGTAGTGCTGCGAGGGTGGGGGCGGCGGCTGTAGGGGGAGAGGGAATACTTTAGAAGACATTTCGTATTATTGGTAATGTCACTGCTGGGCATAATGCCGAATCTATCTGCACTTAGCTGATGGTTGACAGTTGATTTTTCATCACAGTCATATTCATTTATAGTTGTTTTAATTTTTTACTTTATTTGAATGCATGGTAGGTTGATATTTGTTTGGCAGTGTAAGTACTTATACTTCTAGACTTAATAGCTCAATTTTTTTAACAATATTAAATGTTTTTTTTTGTCCCTATGAAAGAAATAATTTACTTATTTGCAATGCAAGAGCAAGCTTTAGATATACTTTAAAAAAGGTAATGGTAACTCACCGAAGCCACAGCGGGGTTGAGCAGGTGCACGGGACACTTGGCGATGTGCTGCAGCAGATGCTGGCGGTCCAGCTCCAGCGTCTGGCGCAGCTCGTGCTCGCGCAGGCCGCGCTTGTTGAGCGACGCGATCAGCGCGTCCAGCTGCTCGCCCGTGTGGTACACCCACCAGCGGGGGCGCTCGGCCTGCGGGGATGGGTTATGGATCAATACGTCTTATGCGTACATAATAGGAGCTAAATTCGTCTGAATCAACTATACATGTTACATTTAACATCTATACCTGCAGAATAAGGATCAAAATCGTTTGATCTTCTTCGTATCGGCCTGTGAGCTAAGTATATCTGAGAAAACAGGTCATGCGCATACCGTAGTGTAGATTGGTCAGTCAACAACGATGGTAGCGAGGTTAACCGCCTAGGATGCGCCGAACATACTTACTTACGGCACTCTTCTTCCATAGATAAACATGGATTATTCACCTTTCCGTGCACAAGGCAGGAGTTAATATCCCCGGTGCACATGAGCAAGTCCCGCAGCTGCTGCGTGTTGGACTCCAGTCCGTTGAGCTTGTGGGAGAGCCCGTTGAGGTTAGCCAGCGGCTTTTTCGGCGAGTTGCCGCGCGAGTTCGCCCCTGACTCGTTCTCTTTGTCGCTGCCAGCTGGTGGGAGGAATAGGGTGTTAATTGGTAGTTGAAATACAATAAGTATATAAAGACCCTGTCGGTCTAGAATTGGGTTATATAGTCACCAAAAACAGTGCTACACCCCACAGGCGGCAGGCCCCGCGCGCCTCGCCGCCCGCCTCCACGAACAGTATGTGACGTACCTCGCTCCTTCTGCTGGTCGAAGAGCGCGGCGACGTGCGCGAGCGTGTCGCTGGTGGGGTGCGCGAGCGCGGCGGGCGTGACGGGCTTGGGGCGGCAGGCCCCGCGCGCCTCGCCGCCCGCCTCCACGAACAGTATGTGACGTACCTCGCTCCTTCTGCTGGTCGAAGAGCGCGGCGACGTGCGCGAGCGTGTCGCTGGTGGGGTGCGCGAGCGTGGCGGGCGTGACGGGCTTGGGGCGGCAGGCCCCGCGCGCCTCGCCGCCCGCCTCCACGAACAGTATGTGACGTACCTCGCTCCTTCTGCTGGTCGAAGAGCGCGGCGACGTGCGCGAGCGTGTCGCTGGTGGGGTGCGCGAGCGCGGCGGGCGTGACGGGCTTGGGGCGGCAGGCCCCGCGCGCCTCGCCGCCCGCCTCCACGAACAGTATGTGACGTACCTCGCTCCTTCTGCTGGTCGAAGAGCGCGGCGACGTGCGCGAGCGTGTCGCTGGTGGGGTGCGCGAGCGTGGCGGGCGTGACGGGCTTGGGGCGGCAGGCCCCGCGCGCCTCGCCGCCCGCCTCCACGAACAGTATGTGACGTACCTCGCTCCTTCTGCTGGTCGAAGAGCGCGGCGACGTGCGCGAGCGTGTCGCTGGTGGGGTGCGCGAGCGCGGCGGGCGTGACGGGCTTGGGGCGGCAGGCCCCGCGCGCCTCGCCGCCCGCCTCCACGAACAGTATGTGACGTACCTCGCTCCTTCTGCTGGTCGAAGAGCGCGGCGACGTGCGCGAGCGTGTCGCTGGTGGGGTGCGCGAGCGCGGCGGGCGTGACGGGCTTGGGGCGGCAGGCCCCGCGCGCCTCGCCGCCCGCCTCCACGAACAGTATGTGACGTACCTCGCTCCTTCTGCTGGTCGAAGAGCGCGGCGACGTGCGCGAGCGTGTCGCTGGTGGGGTGCGCGAGCGCGGCGGGCGTGACGGGCTTGGGGCGGCAGGCCCCGCGCGCCTCGCCGCCCGCCTCCACGAACAGTATGTGACGTACCTCGCTCCTTCTGCTGGTCGAAGAGCGCGGCGACGTGCGCGAGCGTGTCGCTGGTGGGGTGCGCGAGCGTGGCGGGCGTGACGGGCTTGGGGCGGCAGGCCCCGCGCGCCTCGCCGCCCGCCTCCACGAACAGCCCCGCCAGCGAGCGCTGCACCCAGTAGCGCTGGAAGGCGCGGTCCGAGCCTGCGACCACAGAACAACATTATGTTGTACTCATGTAACAAGTAACACGCAGCGTTGGCAGGCCTCCACCAGGTGGACCTAGGAAATCGTTAGAGTTGCTGCAACCGGTGGATGCTAATCGCAAGTTGTCGTTCAATGTGGCGTTCTAACGGGATTCTGATGATGAAGATATAACATGTACCACACAGAATAAGCAGCTTTACATACACACAAGATTTCATAGAGACGCGATCACGCGATCAACGCGTGCGGCTACTGCGACAATTGGGGTGCAAGTAGAGTGCCTCAACGTGTGATAGCACCTAAGTACGTCCGGCGCACCCTGGGCGGTCAACCTCGCTACCATCTTTGTTGACTGACCAATCTCTACACTACCGCATGAGCATGACCTGTTACCTTAGACATAGCTCATGCCGATACAAATAAGAACTGTAATAACAGGTGCATTATGAATATAGCGCCTTCTTTGCTGTCTACGTAAAATATTCACTATACATAGTCACATCTTCAATTATATACGTATGTTTTAATAATCAATACACATAAATAAAAATTGGATTTGAACAGCAGTCCTCAGGTTGGAACAGCAATTTTTTTTTTACTCGATGACAACTTTACAAATATGCAGTAGAAAAAGTTTTTGTCTATCTGTTTGTTTCGGGCAATCTCCGAAACGGCTGGACAGATTTTGACGGGACTTTGACTGGCAAATAGCTGATGTTAAAAGGAGTAACTAAGGCTACTTTTAACTTTGAATATATTTTAGGTTCCATAGGAAAAAAATAAAACCTATAAAATTTAGAACAGATCAGATTCATATAGGATAATCTGTTCACTACAGCTACATACAGGTAATTTTAATCAAAATCCACGGGAACGAAGTCCCGGGCAACAGCTAGTTTTATAAAAGGCTGAAGAGTTTGTGTCGTTGAACGCGCCAATCTCAGGAACTACTACTACGAATTAAAAAAACATTTTCGTGTTGGATATTCCCATTATCGAGGAAGACTATAAGCAACACAAAAACAGCAAAAAAAAAACAATTTGAATTTGAATCAATGAAAAATGGTGCAAAAACTCGATGAAATTCAAAATCCACGCGAACGAAGTTGCTTGCGGATGCTAGTATACGAAGACGAATCAAATCAATCACATTATTTATTTGCACAGAATCTAGGTAATACACAAAAGTTAATTATAAATAATGATTCAGAGCCTTATACAATCTACCATAGGGCATGCAAACATTTTAGTGAACGAAGAAACAGATCACTCACCAACATAGGACGTATAATCGAACAGCTCCATCTGCAGCTCCTTCAACTTCTTCTCGTACTCCTTTCTCTTCTCCTCGCTGTCTGCCGTCAACTTCTCTGTAGCGACCTTCGTCTCCTCGTCCACCACTCTGGCCTTCTCCCCGCTGAGCTTGTTCTCTTCTTTCTTAGCCGCTGCTTCTTTCTTTAGTTCTTGTTTTGCTGCCTGTACTTGGACCTCGCGTTTGCGTTCGTTTGTCTGTGAAGAAAGTAGTTCTGTAGTGTTAGTATTTTGAAGCGTTGTAAGAGCTTTTGATACGTTAATATTATTAATTTTACGCCTTGCTTTTAGTAAAGACTAAAGAACCGGCACAAATGATTGTCAAGCTTGATGCATGGAAATATTTTTAATTTTCGGATTTTGTATTTGGATTGGATTCATGTAAATGGGCTCTGAATAACTATTCATCTATAGAAATAGCCGTATAAATGAAATATTTGTATTTTAGTCGGCTCTTGCTTCAATATTGCACCAATATAGTTAAAATTATGAAATAATGTGGGAATCTGAAAACATTTAAAGTTTATTTTGTTTTTGTGTTACGCACCTGAAGCAACCTAAGTGCTTGTTTGGTATTTTTCATTTCTTCTAACTTCTCCTCGATGACGTCACGCACTGTCGCGTAACTCAGAATTTGGTTCATTAGGCACTGTATCACCAAAAACTTGTCCTCTGTAAATAAAAGATCAAATGAGTACTCTTTACTCATAATTATCAATTGCACCTAAAGCTTGATCGATACACGAAGTGTGATCGTTCAAGGAACCTACGACAGTTGCAACAGCCACAGTTGCGCAGGCGCAGGTTATCGTGCTCCTGGTTGAATAAACTCACCGAGTGGTAGGTCAGCGACGTGCGTGGCGGCGAGCGCGCGCAGCAAGTGCGGGTGCTGCACGCGCAGGCGCAGGCCGGCGTCGTCCGCGCTGGTGTAGCCGCCGCGCGCCTGATATCGCCACGTGGCGCAGCGCCCACCGGGACCCGCGCCCGACGACAGCAGGTGCAACCTGAGGATATGCCTCACTGTCAAAGACGGCCGCACTATGTGGCAAAATAGTATAATTTTTATAAGGACTTTATAACATTTTAAAAACATACCAAAAATGCTTGTCTAGAAAAATATTCCGAGGTATTGAAAACTTTTCCCTTTTTTGAAGTCGGTTAAAATAGGAAACCCTTGTCATTGAAGATCAAAAATTCTCTACCGTGAGTGTAAAGAATACGTCATAATAACTCTGGCAAAGGCCCAAAGATACTACCTTGGGGGAGACCTAACATTTATCCTAGATGATTCATTATATTACATAGTTAATATATAAATATTTCAACAGACATTCGAAGATATGCTATATTATAACACTGACTTTAACATACCTATATAATGAAATATCTAAAAGTAGGTAATAACTCGATATTGACAGTGTCGAATGCTTTTGCCGGATCGACACGTTATAGTTACGGTTAAAAGATATTACTAACCTCAAAACTTCACTGACAGTGGTGGGGTCTAGCGGCAGCTTACTCAGTGGTGTGCCCAGGTAGGTCTGTGACCATTTGCTGGCCTTTGTCGCCAGTTCCATGGCCTTAGTGACGCCCATATCACTATCTATGTGTTGATCTTCTACAAAAGCAAATTAAAATACATGGATCATCACCTTTATACCCTTCTTCATAATGTAGCAGTAGTATTTCGATTTGTATCTCGGGCTATCAACCACGTGGAAGATACCCGGTCTTTTAAAAGGCTTACGTGGGAACAGGTCTAACACGCAGTAGTAATATTATTATTATATAATGCTTTGTCTTCTTCAATCAAACGTTAAATTATGTATGAGTAAAAGAGATAAACTTGTGTTGTACTTAACTTACAAAAGAATTGTTAATCATTTCTTTATTCTTGCATAACTCAAAAAACTTATAATAAACCTTACATATTTACTTTAGTTACGGGCAACCAGTGGATGCAATTAGCAAGTTGTTGTTCATTGTGGCGTTCTAAGAGGGAGGCCTTTGTCTAGCAGTGGATATCTTCCAGCTAATGATGATGATAATTTACACTCACCAGTAGACAGCTGGATCCCACCATTCTCATTATACTCCTCAGCCTCATCCTCTTGTAAGGAGAACACAGTAGTGAGGAACATCTGTATGAGGTCACTGAACACGCCAGCATGTTCCTTCATGGTCAGCGCCTTCCTGAAGGTCTCCAGGTCCAGCTGGTTGTGAAACACGTCCTTGACCTTCAGGATCTCGGAGTACATGTGAACGAACTCCAGCACTGAGAGGAAGTCTCCGAAGTGCTGGTGTGGAATGCCTTCGACGTCTATTGGAGTGCCTTTTGGAATTATCTGTGGATAGAGAAGTGGGATAGATTTTGTTTTAAGTTTGGCTGACTGCTTCCATTCTCAATGGCAAAAGAGTGACAATGTAGTTAGGATACGTAAAATTGTATGTTAATTTTTATCTAAGAGTGGATTAATTAGAGGGTTAATGCAATAACATAATTTAATAAATCTGTTAGAAACGACTTTTTGGAACCGAGCAACTAGTTTTGACGTTTTGTAAGTGCTCTTTTGTAGCCTATATGAAATAAAAACATGACTCTGACTATGTTTTTTATGCCTGATTACAAAATTGAAATAGAACGCTAACGAAACCCACAGTAGAAGAAATTACTTAATTTCATTAGCACAACGCCAAAAATAAAACAGACAAACAGCTAACTGACACAAATACACACAAAACACAATGAAACGGGGCAGCGATTGAAACACCGAAAATTTTGCTCGACTTCATTCAAATTTTTCGGGATTCAACATAAATTATTATTATTAAATCTTTATTTAATATTTACTGAGTGTATGATCAAACATGGTCATACCACCCATAATTTATATGCTTAACTATATTATTTACTTCAGTAATTTTAAACTCTTTGGTTCCTACCTTATGATCTTCTAACTCTATATCGTCTTTGACTTTCTGCCACTCCTTCATGTAAGCTTGTAGTCGCGCTGTTTTCTCTTTCTTTCTAGCTCTCTCCTCTTCTTTGCGCTGTCGCATCTGATCTTCTGCTCTGCGCATCTTTTCCGCCATCTCTTGCGCACTCTTCTTGGCTGCCGGATCGGCGGGCGATTTGAATTTTTGTGCTGTAGGGGTAGATATACAATAAAGATAGATATTTTAAGTAGCGTTACAACTTTGTTGGTAATTTTCCATAATTTAAAATGGAATTTTTGGTCTAACCCCAAGCATTTAATGCATTTAATGTAGGAGTACCCTTAACCGACGAGCGTGTATGAGGAATGTGATGCGAGTGAATGAGGCGAAAGAAGTATGTCAGGATCGTAGCAAATGGAAATCCGTGGTCTCTGCCTACCCCTCGTGGAAATAGGCGTGACTTTATGTATGTATGTATGTATTTAATGTTAAAAACTATGGGTGTTCATAAATACATAATGTTAATTGTAAAATTAAAGTGCATGAGAGAATCGATATATTTTCGTGCAATTTGAGTGAATTCGCAATAGTGTTGTTAAATATTGTTAGTTATAACTAAGTAAATATACATTATACATATATGTAGGTATTTTTGTGTTGTCTAATAAATTGTACATTTAAGGTTAAAAATTGTTAGGTTAAGAGGTTATTGTTATATCAGTTATATTTGAAGTTCAGTTTTGTTTTTGTTATTGTGTATTAGCTGTAAGTTTAATTTTATTCATCTTGTATGATTGTGTATGGCTAGGGAAACCACTATTGTATTGGATCAGTCTGTAATGATAGTGTGTGTATGTTTAATAATAAATAAATAAATAAATTTGCGGAACAGAATCAAAGCTGTGTTATAACAAACGAAAATTATTCTACTGTTTACTCATAAGAAAGTATGTGTAATGTATTTCTCCTTTCGCAGGACTGCTGGAAGAAATTTCTCAATGAAATAAGCAGTACCTTTGTACTATCTTACTCTATATATATGTTCTTTCTTTTTATAATATTTCTTGTGTGTACATAAATTGTTAATAAATAAATATGTTCGTTATTATTAACTAACTTTTTTCCCGACTGAACCAGGAGGGTTATCTTTTTAAACTATCGCATTGCATGATTATAATGAAATTTAATTACGACAGGAGAATTAACGCGAACACGGTCGAAGCGTAAACCCATAATTAAAAACATGTGTTCGCGTTAATTCTCGTCTCGTAATTTAATTGACGACCTGATTGGCGCAGTGGCTAAGCGATTGGACTGCTGCGCTAAGGGTTGCGGGTCCGATTCCCGCACTGGGCAAAAATATGTGCGATCCACATTTGATTGTCTGGGTGATTGTGTATGTGATATTTCATGTTTGTGAAACGCACCTACGATACAGGAGAAATTCCTAGTGTGAGGCAACGTGTCTTTAAAAAAAAATCATTACTTGAGAAAATACTAATAATAAGTAGTTTTAATTTACCACAAAATGTTGTCGCAATAAATGCAGTTATTACCCATTTAAATGGTAATTAAAGTAACAAAACATACCATCATTTTTGTCAGTCTTCTTGACGAACTTATCCATAGACTCCTGGCGTCCTTTCGTGGGGCTCGCCTTCTTCAGAGACTTGTTCAGCTTGGAGGCCGACCCCGGCTTGGCCTGGCCCTTGGTAGCCGGCGGCGACTTCAACAGCTTCTTAGATGAGGCGAACACTGGTGGGACGCCCGTGAATATTTGGTCAAAGCTCACTTTGTTTATACTGTATTTTTCTTGTGCTGATTTCTGTTGACAAAAATTTTATTTTCACATAATGTTCTCCAATATATCATCATCATCATCATCAGCCAAAGACGTCCACTGTTGAACATAGGCCTCCCCGTTAAGGCGGGGGGGTTTGCCATAATCCCCACGCTTGGCAAGCGGCTCGGGGATCGCAGTATTGGTGGTGGAGTTACAGAAGACGCTGCTGCCCATCTTCTGAATTTTCCCTTAGTCGCCTCTTACGACACCCACGGGAGGAAAGGGGGTGGTCAATTCTAGGCCGGATACCACACGGCACAAATAGATACATATACGGAATACAGGCGTGATTTTATGTTATGTTCTCTATAATAATAACATCATCATTTCAGCCCGGTATCACCCACTGCGGGGTATAGGCCTCCCTTTTTCTCTGCCAATCCTCTCTATCTTAAGTGTCTCTTGTCCAGGTGTTTTTAACACTAACAGTAACACTTTTCCCGACCCGGGATTCGATCCCAGGACCTCATTATCAGCAGTCGCGCTTAGCGACCACTAGACCACGAGACACTCCATAATAAAGAATAAAATACATAACATAAATAAATATATTTGAAAACGATTATAAAAATACTATAAGTGGTTTTTTACTAGTATGCGCATGCGCAGTTCAAACCAAACTGTATTAAAAAACCTACCTTAATAACAATAACGCCTTCGCCGCCATTCTCAACGAACTGTTTGAGAAACAAGCGGTTCTTGTCGCGCGTGTATACACCTTTGCGCCTGCGCACACGGTCGAAGGGCGCCGTGCCTATTTGTCCCGTCGCTTCCGGGTTCACCTCGTCGTACTGTTCCACCTCGTAGCAGTACGAGGCAGCGGGCAGGAGTGCTTTGCTGCAGAAGAGAGAAGATGGTTTGTGTACATTTAATGGAAAGATTATAAGGCAATGCTAGTTATTTTGAACATATTGAAAAAGAACTTAGTTCCACACTAGGACTTTTAGGTGCGTTTCAAAACCATGAAATATCACAGACACACACCTAGACTCGGTAGTTCGGGACAAACATCTGCGGTTCGCACAAATTTTTGTCCCATGCTGGAATCGAACCCGCAACTCTTAGTACAGCATTCCAATCACTTAGCCAATCGGTTCATTGATTGATAAGACAGTCTCTTGTCTAGATCACTCAGTCAGTGTATTTCTATCTAGGCCCTTAGGTATGTAAGTAATAATAATTATGCTAATCTCATGTCACATAAGGAGAAATGTGACAGCTTCATTATTTATTTATTATTATTTATATGGGTTATCTCATTCTTTCTTTATTATAACAACATAGTAAAGAATTAACAAATAAATTACAATTGTCAAAAATAAAGTAGTTAATAAATTTTTAAATTATCATACATTGGTGGATTTTATTGGTTTTTGCAAAATTCTTATATCCTAATTAGATTCTTATGTTTAATTATAAGAATAATGTACCCGTTATTTACTAGATTTTTTAAATACTCTTAGGAAATAATTTTGTTATTGAATTAAACCTGTTGATTGGGTTTTATTACTGTTTTTTGTTCATAAATAAGCATATCTAACCATGTCCTTTAATCTAACATGAAAATATATCAAATAATAATATCTTGGGACAACTCACAGTCTTCTGATCCTTAACTAGGCAGAGCCTGTATTATGGTAACCAGACATCTGATAAACATACTTATAAATTTCTAAATACATACATAAATATGTAGGTGTATGACATAGTTACTATCTTGATAAAACAATATATTGATAATATTAATGTCAAACATATACCAGATATCAGACTTGCACAATTTTACAGTAGGTAGGTCATCGACCTAGTCTTTAAACTGAGCAAGTAACATAACTAGATGACTCAATGTAAAATATATTCATGTTGTCGCGACCGTCGCCGCACCGTGGCGCTGCTCTAACCAACTGAGCAACCGTGTCAGTGTTGGTTAGAGCATCGCCACGGTACGGCGACGGTCCCGGTTCAAGTCCCGCTTTTGTCCATCATTTTTCAAATTTCCTTTATCAATTTAGATTCAAGCTTAGCATGGGCAACATGCTAAAATGGCACCAAACATCAAGTTAGTTTATTCAAGAAATATGGTAATAGTCAAAGATATTTTTGTTAGGTATTGGTGTCAGTTCTCATACATTATACACACAAGCAAATATATTCAGAAGGGTAGGTAGAAACAGTCAATTAATTAATTCTCAGAAAACTTCATGACTAAGTTAGTTTATATATTATTTTATAATAATAGACAAGATATATACAAAATAATATTTGTAGATAAATTAAATATTAGAAAGTCTCAGCTCCCTTTTATATAGTTATTTATGATTATTATATACTTATACAATTTATCTATCTTACATATAAGATGGAAGTGACACAATTCAAATGTCTTTGTTATCATATACTTCCTAGAAATATGAATATGATATGCAATATAAATATATTCATAAACTAGTGGAATCTTTAATAAAATCTTTAATATAATAGACAGCAGCTTCTCACATACACTAGACTGTAAAATGTATCTTTATATTTGCAAATGTTAAATTTGTGTTGAGGTCTTTATAGTGAGGTGAAATAGACATTATTTAAATATTATTAATCATGAAAAGCTTTTGACTTTAATTCTGCAATGATTGGATAATGTTAAATATTTTGTTTATAATAAGGAAACTTGATTTAACTAAGTGTAACATACATAACCATCTGGTATGATGACCTTCAACTTAGAATTTAATTGTTGTAAGTTTTTTACTAGTTTTTTTTTTAAGATTTTAGCAATGTGCTATTTGGTTAGGTAGTTTATTTTTAGTAAGAGTTTAAGTGGATTGTGCAGAGAAAAAGTGAGGCATATGCCCAGCAGTGGGTGATACCAGGCTGAAATGATGATGATGATGAGTTTGACAGTTGCTTGTTACAGACAAGCATACCAGCATTACTTGTTAGAGAAATTGAGTATAATTAGGTATGATTGGTTTAAATGTGATAAAATGAATTTATTAGGTAAGTAATTAATGAATTGTATTGTTTTTAAGTTTAGCTTGGGTATATTAAGTTAATTAAGGCTTAAAATGTGAATACTATCTGATTCTTAGATCAGATGACTCATTAAAAGTAGTTTTTTTTTTTGGATATTTGATGTTGTTTTCCTGGTTATCTGGTTGTAAGTGAATAGTAATAGTTTCACAAACCTGTCTGGGTGTTGTTTCTGAGCTGTCACAGACAGTATGTGGGCCTCACTCCACTGGTCACCCTCCAGGCAAGCCTCCACAGTCTCCCCAACGAAGTAGCGGTCCCTCACAAAGTTGAACACATCCTCAGTCATCTCAGCAAAGGAACACCTCTTGGTCCTCATTGCCAGAAACAGTATTGGTATACGGAGCTCCATTGGAAAGTCTTTCAATGCTCTCCGAGCTGCCTTCTCACTCTGCAGGGCCTCTGAGTACGTCAAATTATTCTTTCCTGTCATCTCACATGTCCACACCATTGAATTGACAAGAATAATCCTTTCACAGTATTCCCTGTAAACAAACATTCAACAAACATTATTTATTAATGATAAAAATTATGACGCAAATGACAGAAATAGCGAAATATTGTGTCACGCTCGCGTTGTTGCGCGACCCGCCGCGCGTTGACAATGCCAACGGTCCCCGTAAACTGATAACTACAATATAACGAAAGAATTTCGCAAAAATTCGGCGTTTGTATTGTTTATTATTACACTCACTCATAATCTTTGAATATCTCATCGGTGATCTCGCAGTGGAAGACCTCATCGTCGTCCCTGAGGTACTCCGACGCCTTTGATTTCTCAAATGCTTTCCTTTTTAACAGAGGCATGTTGAGAGTTCGCGGGTCACTACGGTGGGAAAACGCTTATAAGTCCGTTTTAACTTATCACTTGTGTTGAATATCACTTAACTTTGTACGGCGCATCTATTCCTACGTTCCATTGAATAGTACATTAGGAAATTGATACGTTTTGTAAAATATTTCGAGCGAAAAATGTTGCGTGGTTTCGGTTGACAAGCCAAAAAACGGCGCGCTGAGGCGCTTCTTTTTACGCCAGAAACATATGAACTGGGTTAAGACAGTACATATAATTCTACCAAACTGGTAGATATTTAAACATGTTAAGAGTTCACTTAGAATTTCAAAATTACAATGTTATTAATTGTGAACAATTACAGTTTAAATATTTCAGATACAGATTATTATAAATTAAAAAAATATATTTTATGCCCAAATTTAAGAAGTTTAGTCACGGAACGGTGCACCAGAGAAAAGGCAGCAATTAGCTACACAGATTGACTTTTACTTTCAGGTCGTAAAACAAGTAGATACAGTGTATGTGTAGAAATTTATTTGTACGCATAATTAATATTGTAAACTTGTTTCTGTTCCAATAAATGATTTTGATTTGATTTGATTAATACATAGATACATTCTAAATGACAATTGTTCACAAAATTAGCACATCTTATAACGAATCTTGCTTATTAAATAGCATGAAAAAGAAAATGATGATAGCTGTAAGTGGTAGTAGTATGTAGTGGTGTAAGGTTTATAATAAATAAATAAATAAAAAGTAGTAGATGATTTTAGGCAGAAATGGTAGGTTAATAGGTTTTGGTTGGGCATTACAATAACAAAATGCGTTCAAAATTTTTCATAACATTGATGTGATTCTGATTAAGTCGATAAATAAACATATATGTATGAACGCACCATATAAAGTTAATGTCAAACAATTTACTAGCGGTATCAAAGGACATGAAATTATTGAATTCATTTTAATGGAATATAACAATAACAACAATAAATTTGTGTCACATGGTTTTCTTTGATTAATTCACGATGCCGAAAGAACAGTATCGAGAGACTTACGTTGGGAGGAAAATGTAAGTGAGGTTATGTTTACTTCATCATATGGTTTAGAATACTCCAGAAATTAACTGTTTTTAATTGGTAAAAACAATTAAAACTGGTCACAAATGTAATTTAGCTTATTTCACATATACACTTTGTGTAGTTTAAGTTACTTTTTAGTTTGAAGATATGTTTTCTTAATAATAATGTGTATCATGTTTTCAGTTCCCATGTCACATTTAATGTGGACAGTGCGTCTGCTATACAGCAGGCGGCGCACATTCAGGTCATTACTAAGAACCTGTACGCTCAGGATGGCCAGAGGGTACCAGCGGCGTACGGAGTACTGGACAGGAGAATGGTATACCCACATGAAATAGATTCAAAAGTTGCCTCAATTTCATAATATTAACTAATCATAATATATGAATATATTAAACATACATATATTTATGTGTGTGACGACCTAATTGGCGCAGGAGCTATGAGATTAGACTGCTGCGCTAAGGGTTGCAGGGTCGATTCCCATACTGGACAAAAATTTGTGTGATCCGCAGATGTTTGTCCCAAGTCTGGGTGTTTGTGTATGTGATATTTCATGTTTGTGAAACGCACCCACGATACAAGAGAAATTCCTAGTGTGGGGTGAGTTTTTTTTTAAAGAAGAATAAATAAAAATATTTATACAATATTATTTGTAGCTACAAGAGCTACAAATAATATTGTATAAATATTTTTTTATTACATTCAATTTTTATAAAGGACACATTACCAAGGCTATCTATAGAATGCTCTATCTACAGAAGAATATTTTGTCATCTTACCGTTTATCCCTCCATGGGTAGACCTAGATATGCTAAAGCACATCTCTGCCACATACTTTTTGGCTAACTTTCTGCTACATAAGGGACTTCCTCTGCCTAAAGAGTAACACACATATTACTTACATACCCTTTTATGAAATAGAGACATTTGTAATATTGTATCACACACACAAACATACATACAATGTAAGTAATACATTTTCTCCTATCAGGGCACTAACCAGAAGGATGCCAACTGTGAGACCTGTGGTCTGGGCCTGGCAGAGTGTGTGGGCCACTACGGATACATTGAGCTGGCCCTGCCGGTGTTCCACGTGGGCTACTTCAGGTCCATCATCACTATTCTGCAGACCATTTGTAAAGTGAGTGTAAATGACAACTAATTCTAATACTTTGAATGAAATTTGTCAGATGTTTGTCCCAAATCTGGGTGTTTGTGAATGTAATAATTCATGTTTGTGAAACACACCCACGATACAGGAGGAATTCCTAGTGTGGGGCGCGGAGTGGAAAGTATTGTGACAGTAAAAATAAAAGCAGACTCAATTGTTTGTATCATTTCTTTCTTTCTTCTTAATCATTCTTTTATTACTTTAAGTAAAACTAAGACCTCTTTGCCTGAAAGTGAAAATAACAGCCATCTTTACTATTTTCTCTAGTGCCTCTAATCAAATCTCTCTAATTAAGCCATACCTACTTCTACAACTTATCATCACAAAACTCAACAGGAATGCGCAAAAGTGATGATAGCAGAACCATTAAAGAAATCATTCAGACGGAAGTTCATGAATCCAGAGATCTCTTACCTATACAAAAAGAATCTCCGTGCAGCAGTCCTGAAGAAAGCTAAGACCTGCACCAAGTGTCCGTACTGCGAAACGTTGAACGGCATGGTGAAGAAGAGTCCGGCTGGTATCCTGAAGATCATCCATGATAAATACAGGGCTAAGAAGCCTACAGATCCTATCGTGAAGAAGGTGTTGAGGGACTTCAATGATGCTAAGGAATCTAATAAGGAGCTGGCTACAATGATTAACAGTGGGCTTATCATAGAAATGAGTCCTTTGGAGGTGAGTTTAGGAGCTTTTTACGCCACATTTTCCTTTACCTAAAAACTGTAACATATTTAATGCCAGTGACTCGCCTGGCGAGTTTACTTTATCTCGTAAGTAGTGCCGGCTAACTGCTTAACAAGTCTATAGAGAGTAAAGGTGCATAGGCGGCATCCGTGCCGTGCAGCTATTAAATTACAACACGGGAATCAATGCGAAATTCGAAATCCACGCGGACGAAGTCACGGGCCGAAGCTAGTACTACATATTCTCATTGCACAGGTCCAAAACCTGTTCCGTCGCATACCCGACGAGGACATCCCGCTGTTGGGCATGAACTCGAAGCTGACGCGGCCCGAAGATCTGATCCTTACGCGACTTCCGGTGCCGCCGCTCTGCATCAGGCCCAGCGTGGTCTCTGAGATCAAGGCTGGCACGTAAGTTAAGATAACCCAAGACTTTTTTTTATAATCATCAGCCGGAAGACCTCCACTGTTGAACAGGCCTCCCCTTTTTAGAAGGGGGGGGGGGTTGCCATAATCCCCACGCTTGGGGATCGCAGTATTGGTGGTGAAGTTACAGAAGACGCTGCTGCCCATCTTCTGGATTTTCCCTTAGTCGCCTCTTACGACACACACGGGAGGAAAGGGGGTGGTCAATTCTAGGCCGGATACCACACGGCAAAACGTAAATACGTTACGTAACAATAATGCTTGTGTACTATAAAGTGTACTCTAACTGCAGCAATGAGGATGACCTAACGATGAAGCAGTCGGAGATCCTGCTGATTAACGACGTGATCGCGCGGCACATCGCCAGCGGTGGCAAGAGCGAGCTGGTGCAGGAGGACTGGGACTACCTGCAGCTGCACGCCGCGCTCTACATCAACAGCGAGATGTCCGGCATACCGCTGTCCATGCAGGTTTGGGAACTTCGATACAAATTGATTCTAGAATTGATCAAAGATTAAAAAATAGATGATAATCATTTTATCAAAATAGACTAGTTACCTGCCTCGTTGTTCTCGCTAAGTGCGATTGCTGACCGCGAGTTCCTGGGTTTGGGGTTCGAATAAAGGTTTATTGGGTTTTTCCATTAGGTTATTCACAGTAGCACAAAGTCTGGATTTGTGCCCGGTTGATGGCAATAGGCTCGCCCCCTACTACATTGGGACCTATAACATAGGTAAACCTCTGCGTACCCCTTTGGGAAAAACAGGAGTGATTTTATGTTATATTTAGGCTATTTAAAATAGTACTAGCGGATCGTTACACATAAGATAGCCCACTAAAACGCCTACCCTTTTCTTGTGCTATTGCTTCTTCTTCTTCGTATCGGCATGAGCCAATAGCCACATGGAATAGGTCACGCCGTGGTGTAGAGATTGGTCAGTCAACAAGGATGGTAGCGAGGTTGACCGTCCAGGGTGTGCCGGACGTACTTAAGTATCGTCACTTATGGAGGCTCTCTACTTGCACCCATGTGCTATTGGAACGTGTCAGTTATTCCCAAATGAAAATTTAAGTACGGAGAGAAGGAAAGTAAATCTGTTGCCACATCACAGGCATATTTCCAAATCCCGGTTACGAATTGCCTTACTTCCTGCAGCCCAAGAAGCCGGGCCGCGGGCTAGTGCAGCGGCTGAAGGGCAAGCAGGGCCGCTTCCGGGGCAACCTGTCCGGGAAGCGAGTGGACTTCTCCAGCAGAACGGTCATCTCGCCGGATCCTAACCTGCAGATTCAAGAGGTAAGTGGGGAATAAAAGAGGTAATACACAGTGAGAACATAAAATACACAATTTATTTTAATTGAATGGAAGAAGTTAATGTCGTGTGGTCTCCGGCTTAGAATAGGCCACCCCCTTTCCACCCGTGGGTGTCGTAAAAGGCGACTAATGGATATTTCCGGGGGGATGGGCTGCAGCGTTCTACTGTGAAGGTTTGGTTCAACATACTGCGGTGCCAACCAGCCTGCCCAGCGTGGTGACTATGGGCAAAACCTGCAATGCATTTCTTCTTTTTAACCCCCGACGGAAAAATGTCTGTCTGTGGCACCGTAGCTCTAAAACGGGTGAACCGATTCGGATGCGGTTCTTTGCCATCACTGATCAGAGAATTAAAAATAACTTAATCGCCTTAATCAGGACAAGCGACGTTATCTCTTGAAGACAAGTCCCTTTTATAAGTACCATTTACCCAGGTGGGGGTACCAGTCCATGTGGCGAAGATCCTGACGTACCCCGAGCGGGTGTTCCCGGCGAACCTGCTGTGGCTGCGGAAGCTGGTCTGCAATGGGCCCGACGTGCACCCCGGAGCTAACTACGTGCAGCAGCGCGGACTTAAGCACAAGAAGTACCTCAAGTACGGCAACAGAGAGAAGATAGCGCAGGAACTGAAGGTATGTTGGGCTTCATTCATTCTTCTTCTTCTTATCGGCATGAGCCAATAGCCATAGGTCATGCCGTGGTGTAGAGATTGGTCAGTCAACAGGATGGTAGTGAGGTTGACCGTCCAGGGATGACAGACGTACTTAAGTATCGTCACTCGTCTAGGCTCTCTATGGATATTCATTCATTGATGTTTGCTGTTTGTTTGAACCAAAAAGAGGAAAAATAATCATACAATTTTAACACAACATTTACAGAATATTACTTTCAGATGTTCTTCATTGTATATGGACGGGTTTCAGACAGCGAGGATTAGTTAAAGTTAAGCTGCGCTTGCTAAAGTCAGTCTTTGGATGGTTGAAAGTCATTCAAGAGCCCGTCGTGCCTCGCGTTTTCCTCAGGTCATTTTGGCTTATAGGTGTGCACCTATATTTCACACACAGTAAATGTGAACTGTGGTATAGTTTCTCCTGCTTAATTAGAGTCTCCTAAGTTGAGGTTGAACCTATTGGATAATTAAAAAAATAAGCCTTATTTACATACCCGATTTTTTTTAAGTCGGTTAAAATCATTACCAAAATGTAATGAGTTTGATCTCCATGACGTAGTGTGGGGACATAGTGGAGCGCCACCTGGTGGACGGGGACGTGGTGCTGTTCAACCGGCAGCCCTCGCTCCACAAGCTGTCCATCATGTGCCACCGGGCGAAGGTGCAGCCGCAGAGGACCTTCAGGTAACCTGCTTCTGGCATTATTGGGTACTTGCTTTTGCCCGCGGCTTCGCTCGCGTTAATTAAGATTGTTGGTTAGTATTATCTATAGGTATATATAGCTTTTGCCTGCGGCTTTTTCCGCGTTACCACTATTTAAACCGCGCGGAGGGTTAAATAAAAAAAAGAATAGCCTATGTCCTTTCTCGTATCTTAAACTTTCTACATGCCAAATTTCATCAAAATCCGTCCAGTAGTTTAGACGTGAAGGTGTAACAGACAGACACAGTTACTTTCACATATTATAATATTAGTATGGATTAGTAGACTAGTGGAAGGCCGAGGATCGAGCTCAGTGGCGTGCACTAGGAGAGGCCTATGTCCAGCAGTGGACTGAGATAGGCAGATGATGATGAGTAGACTAATCATCATCATCAGCCGTTACACGTCCACTGTTGAACAAAGGCCTCCCCCTTTTAGAAGGGGGGGGGAGTTGCCATAATCCCCGCGCTTGGCAAGCGGCTTGGGGATCGAAGTATTGGTGGTCAAGTTACAGAAGACGCTGCTGCCCCTCTTCTGGATTTTCCCTTAGTTGCCTCTTACGACATCCACGAGAGGAAAGAGGGTAGTCAATTCTAGGCCGGATACCACACGGCACCGGAGTAGACTAATAGATAACTTTTACTAATAAATTTATTTCCTTTGTTTGATTGGCAACACCTTTTTTTTAACAATCTATTTTTTATATATCATTGACTTGTATACTAAAATAAATACATCTTCAAATATATATTGCAGTTTATTATTTACTGACCACAGGAAGGTCTTTGCCCTAAAAATAGCTTCTAATTACCTTAAGAACCTACGGGCCAGTGGTAGATCCCTCTAAGCTGATATGATTCCTAATATCCAGGTTCAATGAGTGTGTGTGTACGCCGTACAACGCCGACTTCGACGGTGATGAGATGAACATGCACCTGCCGCAGACAGAGGAGGCCAGAGCTGAAGCACTCATCCTAATGGGGGTGAGTAGAGTAGAGGAGAAGGAGAATTTTATGATAAGAGTTGAGGGTCAAGTGCACCCCGGTAGTTCCAATAGATTATGCTTCTTAGTGATATAAAATCTTATAAGAATTAGGGCCTCTTTCATCATCTACAAGTAAAGTGCTGAATAGTTACTTTTTAATTAACGCTAATCGGAAAGTAAAACTTTCCGATTACCGTTAATTAACGTTACCGAGTATCTTCGAGTGTATCTTAGTTAGTTACAGGCCAGTTTATCCCCTGATTAATGCTACGCAGACATTTTAAAATTCGTGAGTAGTTACGGGTGACTTTATGTGGTGGTTAGTCTACTTGACACTTGTCGACGGTGAAACAGGCGCTTCGGGAATAATCTATTGATATTCTTGTATGATCATAACAAAATCATGTGTGGGATGAAACGTGTCCTACATTTTTTCTTCTAATCTTTTAAATAATCTCAAGAACTCCACAGACTACGAGTGTAAGGGTAGAGAGTATACGTGTGTTTGCGCACACACTTGCGCACCATAATATCTCCTGCGCAGTTGCAGTTTTTATTGGGTCACCCTTAGCCACGCCCACCGAAAATCGTTCAGGAACTCGGTCGATTAATCACACTAATATTATAAAGCCGAAAGTTTGTGAGTGTGTTTGTATGTTTGTTACCTCATCACGGTCAAACGGCTGGACCAATTTTGATAAAATTTGGTATGGAGGTAGCTGACACTCTGGATTGACACATGGGCTTCTTTTATCTTCAAACGTAGTAGGTACCACCGCGGGGCGCAGTTAGTACTTACATAACACATAACATAACATCACGCCTGTATTCCCCGAAGGGGTAGGCAGAGGTGAACATATACACCCACATTTCGCCAGTTATGTTGTAAGTCCCAATGAAATAGGGGGCGAGCCTATTGCCATCAACCGGGCACAAATCCAGACTCCGTGCTGCTACTGAGCATTACCTAATGGAAAACTCAGTAACACTGCCCGACCCGGGATTTGAACCCATGACCTCTTGCTCAGCAGTCGCGCTTAGCGACCACTAGACCAACGAGGCAGTTAGTACTTAATATACAAAAAAGCCAAAAATAAGCCGTACCTCCGTCTCCAGAACAAGTCAAACCTGGTGACTCCTCGGAACGGCGAGCTGCTAATCGCGGCCACGCAGGACTTCATCACGGGCGGGTACCTCATCACGCAGCGCGACACGTTCTTCACGCGGGACGAGGCCCAGCAGCTGGCCACGTGCCTGCTGTCAGGACCCGACACCAACATGAAGGTGGACATGCCGCAACCTGCGATCCTCAAGCCAAGGATGCTGTGGACCGGCAAGCAGATATTTAGGTTGGTGGACTTAATTGATGATGATGCTGTTGATTAACTTGGAGTGGAACTATTAAGATGTTTTCCTGTAAAAACTTTTGTGAGTGTTATCCATATTATTTACTATATATTCCGGTTATACTCACGTGTGTATTCGGGAATGCCCGACTAGTTTCGAACTCGAACGGAGCCCTTATTCATGAGCTGGTTATGCGGCAGAATCGCGAGCCGAACAGACCCCTTAGGCTAGTGGCAAAACACTTGACGAATAGACATCGAATAGAATATATGGGGATGACATAATGTTTCGACTATGTAATCGACGAAATATGTCAAACCCATACATTTATCATTCTATTAGATTTCTGCCGCATAACCAGCTCATGAATAAGGGCTCCGTTCGAGTTCGAGGTTCACTCTCGTCATCAAATTTTCTATTATATACCAATTAATAAAAGTAAACTAAGCCAAGTACACAATAACACATGCAACAATTGATATTTTGTTTCAGTTTAATCATGAAGCCGAATAAGAAATGCGAAGTGAAAGCTAATTTGGAAACTAAAGGCAAGAATTATACCGGCAACCAGGACATGTGTGTGCAGGACTCCTGTGAGTTACTATATTATGTTATATTGTTTACAGTTTTATTTACGTAGATCTCGACAGCTGTTTGACCCAATAGATACATACATACATAAAGTCACGCCTATTTCCACGAGGGGTAGGCAGAGACCACGGATTTCCATTTGCTACGATCCTGACATACTTCTTTCGCCTCATTCACTCGCATCACATTCCTCATATACGCTCGTCGGTTAAGGGTACTCCTCACTTGACCCTTGTGTAGAACATCTCCGATCTGGTCCAAGTATGTTCGCCGAGGTCTTCCCCTTCCCGATATTTAGTTTATTCTAAGATATATTGCGGATCGGATAAGCACGTAGACAAATACTCATGCACCTCATCATCATTGACGACGACCCGATTGGCGCAGTGGCTAAGCGATTGGACTGCTGCGCTTAGGGTTGCGGGTTCGATTCCCGCACGGGACAAAAATTTGTGCGATCCACAGATATTTGTCCCGAGTCTGGGTGTTGGTGTATGTGATATTACATGTTTGTGAAACGCACCCACGATACAGGAGAAATTCCTAGTGTGGCGACGTTTGTTTAAAAAAAAAGAAAAAAAAAAAATTGGCCTGTAGTCTATTACAGACGATCTATGCTGATGTCTGTGAGACATCTCTTTTGGTGGCTATATAAGCCGATGTGACAGCGGCACAACTTGCCACAGGCCTGACAAGATAAGCTCATACAATCACACCAACAAACTCACACACACAACACACCCACATCAATACCACATATACGCACACTGAACGCTAGATGGCGCTAGACGCTGGGACGCTAGATGGCGTTGACTAGTAAACATCGATAATGAAGAGCTCCGTAATTCAAAGTAAATAAAAATAGTTAAAAGTGTTTGTAAAGTATTGTTTGACGACCAACGTGTGCACAATAACTCAAAAATAGTGTGACAGTGTTATTACAACTCAAAACGAACGTTCTATATAAAAAAGACCATATAAAAGTGTAAAAACAAACTAGAAACAATCCTTTTAAAGTGACAAACACAGACTGGAAATAACATAAATAGTGGTGAACCGCGTATAAAATAACAATTTTATGCTAACAACTTAGTGAAATAAGTCATAATATAAGTGGATCTGTAAATTGATCGTTAATTTTACAAAACTATTTCAAATATCTGCTATCTCACTCTCTCCCTGCCACTTCAAGTAGCGACATCTCTGAAATAATTTTCAAACAATGCTCATGTAGAACATTGATGTCGATAAAACAGGATACCGCTACAGATAATTAATAAAAAATTATTTAACTTCTCGTATTTCTGAACAAGTAACGCCATCGTGTGACACAGAAGTGAACTATGAACCAAAACGAGAATATTACAATGAGGCGTATGCGCACCCAGTCATTTGATTGCGGTGATCTGAGTTTGGAGACTCTAGATGGCACCATGCACAGTGTTCCGTCTATATCAGATGACGAAAATTATGACATTGTTATCAATCTAAAGAAACAGGTCGAAGATCTTACTATCAAATTGTGTAGTGCCAACGCCGAAATAGACACATTAAACATAGAAAATACTAGTCTAAAAAAGGAGAATGAAAATTTAGTTCGTAAAAATTCTCTATACAAAAAAATTGCAACCAGTCCAGCGTCCACGCCGAAGAGAATACCGAATAAGATAAGTTCGGGTACAAGAAATATACACAATAAAAGCACTCAAACAGATACTTCAGTGACACTGCAGAATAAGTCGCAGGATCAGCAAAACCACGGTAAACAATACTCCGCTCAAGAGATGGAGCCACCAGCCTATATCAAACGTACCGTAACTCAAACTACAGTTCAATTCGCTAATGTTAAGACAAAATTCAAAAATAAAATGTGTATTCTAAGCGCAAACAGATACAATACAAACATACTCCCATTAGCATTGGAAAAATTCTATGATAATTATGATGTGTGCCATTACTCAACCCCAAATACTGGAATAAAACAGCTTCTAAAGGATTTAAGCAAAAAGACACATAACTTCACAATGGACGACTACTGTATCATAATGATTGGTGAAGAAGATTTTAGAACTACAAATAACTACGTAGACATAATTTTTTATATCAGAAATGTATTACAAGACATTCAACATACAAACATAATAATTATGGTCCCGACATTCAAGTTGTTTGATTGCTTTAATCTATTTAATTCAAGAGTAGAAATGTTCAACAATCTGTTATATTTGGACAATACAACACATCAATACGCGTATTGCTTGGACTCAAACCTGAATCTGACGTATGACCACGATATGTTTAGACGAACTGGCGACATAAACAGAAGAGGTATGGTAACTATATTTAATGATCTACATCATCTAGTATGCGAGTTGGAGCAACTTTGTGACCAAAGCTATATAACGATAACAGGAGAGTCCGATGCTTTGATCGTCACACCAGATCCATCCACCGAAACAAAATCGTTGGCAGTAGAAGAAAATCACCTTTTTCGGGCATAAGAACCTCTATATACTTCATCAGAATATCGCGGGGTTAAGGGCCAAATCGAATAGTTTAACTGTCTGTCTACAGAATCTACTGGACAAGGAAACCAGTATTGATGTAATATGTTTAACGGAACACTTCATGATGTCAGGTCATGAGAACTGCTGCATGATCCCAAACTACACCCTTGCGACGTTCTATAGTAGACCCAATTCTAATAGGGGAGGGTCATGTATTTATATTAAAATAGGCCACTGTTGGCGAAACATCCCAGCAGTCGTAAATCTTTCAGTTTCCTCGGCTTTTGAATGCTGTGGAACGGAACTTGTAGATTACAAGATTGTTGTTTTATGCATATATCGTGTACCTAATCTATCTAACCTAAATATATTTTTCGACAAACTTAATTGTGCTCTTGCATACATACGGAAACACTATAGTCGGCATGAATTAATAATAGCAGGCGATTTCAATATAAATATTTTAAAACAAGATAATGTAACTTTGGAATTTGAATGTCTTCTCCTAAACTATAACCTAAAGCTACAATTAAGAGAACCTACCAGGTTAAAATCTCAGACATGCATTGACAATTTTGCCCATAATCTTAAAAGTAAATGTAAAGTAGAAGTCATAGAACTTGCTCTGTCTGATCATACCGCCCAGATGTTGAAATGTAATGTAAAAAGATTATGTATGATAAAAAGTTGGAAAATTACTAGAAGGGATTATTGTAAGTCAAATATTGACAAATTTAAATACTGTATAGGACAATTGACATTGTCAGATTTGTATAACACACATGACGCAAACATGGCTTATAATATTTTCTTGGATGCATTTGAATTATTTTACAAACTGTGCTTTCCTTATAAAAGTATAACTGTGCGCGTACATAAAAAGCCTAAGTGGGTTTCTCGAGGTATAAAGGTCTGCAGTATCAGAAAACGTGAGCTTCTGTGGAAATATAGGAAAAACCCCACACCTTCCAGTAGAAATGAACTTATACTATATACTAAGAGATTTAGAAAAATAATTAAGTTAACTCAAAAGGCCATCAATATAAATAGCCTAAATAATTCAAAAAATAAAACAAAAACTGTATGGCAACTTATAAATGCTAATTCTAAGCAAAATAAACCACTAGAAGGTATAAGTCATGTTTCAATTGATGGCAATACTATAAAAAACCCATTTAAAATCTCGAACATTTTTAATAATTATTTTATTGACAAAATTTCACCGATTAATAATTCCACTAAATATCAATATAACCACTTTTTGACATCTACACAAAATTCAATGTTTATGAAACCAAGTGACCCACAACAAATATTAAAAATGATTAATTCACTCAAAAACACTATGAGCGTTGGCTACGATGGCCTGTCCACTAAGGTTATAAAGCAGGTAGCTCATATTATAGCTCAGCCTCTTAGCTATATTCTAAACTTAATAATAGAAACAGGCATATTTCCAGACAAATTAAAAATAACAGTGATTAATCCAATCCATAAGAAAAATAATAAAGATGATATTGGAAACTACAGACCCATAGCTCTGGTGCCAATATTTTCAAAGATTTTTGAAAAATATATTTATGAGGCTCTTAATAATTATTTGGAAATGCACGCGATCTTAGTTAAAGAGCAAAAGGGATTCAGGCGCAACATGTCTATAAATATGGCTGTTTACGATTTCTTAGAACTTGTAATATCTAATATGGACAAACGTATTCCTGTATGCGCAATATTCATGGATATGACCCAAGCGTTTGACTACGTAGACCATAAAATACTGTTAACCAAGCTTGAGAGATACGGCATAAGAGGTAACATACTGAAACTCTGTGAAACATATCTCAAAAACCGCGTGCAATATACTAAACTGACCAAAGTTGATGCAAGAACTAAAAAGGAAGTAACATACGTCTCCAAACAACGGCAAACAATGTACGGTGTACCACAGGGAAGTATCCTGGGTCCACTTCTATTTATTCTGTACATCAACGATCTACCAAAAGCCACATCAAATCCAGTAACTCTTTTTGCAGATGATAGTACAGTCACAATAAAATGTAATAATACTGATACTTACGAGCAAGAAATAAATAACACACTAGAAGGTATTATAAAATGGTTAAATGCAAATAATTTACGAATCAATATTAGCAAAACCTCCCTTATGACCTTCAGTCAACGTAAGGCGCGGACTAATTTAAATATCTGTCACGGAACTCAACTGGTACATGAGACCCAGACCACAAACTTCCTTGGGCTAACAATTGACAATAAACTTACATGGAAGCCACATATTAATGTGCTATGCAAAAAACTCAGTAAGTCAGTTTACGCGCTGCATGAGCTAGCTCAAATAACTAATCTAAGTTCCGTTATGACTGCTTACCATGGTCTTGTAGTCTCGGTATTAAGATACGGTATAATTTTCTGGGGAAATTCTACAAATAAAGATATTGTCTTCAAGATGCAGAAGAGATGTGTTAGAGCTATGTTCACATTGAAAACTACGGATAGCTGTCGTCCATATTTTCTTAAACATAAACTATTAACTTTGCCATGCCTATACATATTTGAAGTAGCTGTATTTGTTAAACGTAATCCAGGTTCATTTATGTTAGCATCAGATTTATATAACAGACGGCAGCGAGATGTGTATCGACTTTGTATGAGTAAAACTAACACTGCATTGAAGCATAAAAGCATTTTCCATATGGCATCTCTTATTTATAATAAACTGCCAAGGGTATTGAAAGAAGTAGAGTTGAATATGTTCAAGAAAAAATTAAATGAATTATTAATGAATAAATGCTATTATACTCTAACTGATTATCTAAATGACAAAATTGAATTACACTTAAGCTAAATTATTATTATTATTTTAATTATTAAATTAACGTCTCTTAGCGAACAATGCCCTTAATTTAAATTAGGCCTTTGCGCTTTAGCTATAATAAATACCAAGACTGTTCATGAACATTACAATTCATTTACTATTCTTATCCTATATTTTGCTTGTTACTATTATTATGTTTTTCGCCTGTATGACATCTTATTTAATTATTTGTATTGATTTAATAATGAATTTGTACTCTGCTTGTTGTAATCTTTTTATTTTTTATTTTTATGATTTGCATGCCACTATTCTGGTCAAAATACTTGTACCTATATTGAATATTCTTCATTGTAACACCATTTGTCACAGTATTTTTTGCAAATAAATATGATTCTGATTCTGATTCTGATTCTGAAGAAAAAATACATTTACACATTGACACACATACACACATTAATCGAAACACAAAGACACATTGACACATATATCAAATTTCAATATAAAAAAATTTCATACCCTCTTTTGCTTACTCACTAGCAAAAGACACATAAGTTCGTGGCTCATTAATTTCGCACCGCTCTCACACGACAAACTCGACTTTCAAATTTGAACTTTATGATTTTACTCAGTAGATTCATTTTACAGTAACAATATTTAACTGCAAAAAGCGCGCTGTAAATGTTAAGTGTCGGTGTAAAACTAACGGTCTAAAGATTACGAGCTAAAGTCCATATTTGAATGCGCATTATTCTGCTGTGTGGTAGCGGTGCGGTGTAAATGAGATACCACCTTAATTTTCCTCCCTAACCAGCCAAAGACTTTCTTTCTTCTAGACGTAATAATAAGGAACTCGGAACTTCTGTGCGGCTCCATGGACAAGAGCACCCTGGGCTCCGGCACCAAAAGCAGCATCTTCTACATCCTGCTGCGGGACTGGGGCGAGGAGTACGCCGTGAGGGGCATGTGGAGGTAACTTGTGTGGATTTGTGGTAATCCTGCGCATTTAGGCGCTTTTTTAGACGCGACTGGTCCAATGGTGAAAAGTTGTCCAAGTCATTGTTGGTGCAATTCGCGTTTAGTTGAATTCGGTAATTAATGCTGACACATCGCTTCTGAGCACCAAAAAGCACTGATAGCCGAGTGGTATGACCGTTGGACTGCCAAGTCAAAGGTTGCAAGTTCAAACCCCGACACGCACCAATGTCTTTCGAATTCATGTGCGTATTATAAATTAGTTATCACTTCAAAAACGGTGAAGGAAAACATCGTGAGGAAACCGGCACACTGGAGAGATTGTTCAACGGTGTGTAAAGCCATGTCAGAGGCCTACAGGCGGTTTAAACTCTGACACCAGGTTGTTCATCAACCATACGATAAGAACAACTGTATTGTCTGGTTGTAGGTTAGCGCGCATGGCTTCATACTACATGATGAACAGGGGCTTCAGTTTCGGCATCATTGACGTCACGCCTGGCAAGAAGCTCATTGAGGCCAAGAATAAGCTGCTGGAGTCTGGGTGAGTGGGATCTACAATTATTTGCAAAAAAAAATAGATATTTCCATTACATTATCAATTTCATCTTCATATTAAACGTTAGAGTCGTTAAATTTGTATATAGGCTTCAAAAAAGCACTATGTAATGAATGAATAATGGAAGGATTTTTTTCAAATAGCTTTACAGGAAACATTATGACTTTTTGTTTAGAAAACTAAGTTAAGATTTTATGTTTTGTTTTTTTTTTGCATGGTATGTAGCCTTTGCTCTGCAGTGCAAGAGTGACAATAATAAAAATTGTCTAATTAAAAAATAAGAGTATATGTTTAGTTTTCAAGCACTTATCAGCGCTAATTAGGTTTCCATTTCAAAACATTATTAAAAACGGCCAGCCCCCTTACCATGAACTCTTTAAGCAGGGTAGTTTACGCTGTGGAAGCGGGACGCCGCTACGTGCAGCGTAATGCGGCATCTCGCTTCCACAGCGTAAACTGTCCTGATTAAGAGTTCACGGTAAGGGGGCTGCAACATAGGTTTGACTGGGACATGTTTTGTTCTGCCATATTTCTGCAATAAATACCTGTATCCACCAGGTACTCCAAGTGCGACGGCTACATCCTGGAGATGGAGAAGGGCACGCTGCAGTGCCAGCCCGGCTGCACCATGGAGGAGTCGCTGGAGGCTGTCATGTTGAGCGAGCTCAGCAGCATCAGGTACGTGATGATGACCACCAGGTACTCCAAGCGCGAAGCTTATCCCGTGGAGTGCCGGGCCAGAATAGCAGCTCCCCGTTTCGTCCCGTGGGTGTCGTAGGAGGCGACTAAGGGAAAATCCAGAAGATAGGCAGCAGCGTCTTCTGTAACTTCATCACTAGTACTGCGATGACCGAATCCGCTTGCCAAGCGTTAGGATTATGCCCCCCCCCCCCGCAAAGGGAGGTGAAGAAGGCTAGGATGACTTAAAAAAAATATCGGGTTATAATAAAGTAACTTCTTAACCGAATTAAAAAAAGGAGGAGGTTCTCATTTCAGTTGCATGTTTTTTGCGTACTTTATTATCAGTTTAACTTTTTAGAGAGTTGGCAGCTAAGGCGTGCTTCCGGGAGCTGCACCCAACGAACGCGCCGCTTATAATGGCACAGAGCGGATCGAAAGGTGATTATCTTTTTACTATTTTCAAAGATAAAAGCGAACACTGACTTAACTAAATGCAGTGATAATATAAGTAAAAACAGTGTGCCAAACTCCATCTAAATCTGTCAAGCATTCTTTGCGTGATTGTAATAATAATAATATATTTATTTGGAACATAAACAGTATAAAACAGAAACGAAATCGAAACGATGGTAACTGCAAAAGTAACAAAACTGTGGCGCAGCTACCAACGCCCCTCTCCTGATAGGAAGGTAGTAGGTTCCAGACATAAAACAAAAGTTGTAGTTAACAAAATCAAAAAGAAAATAATTAAAATCAGAAAAGTGTGCGAGTATTCGTGTGTGTGTGCGTATGTGTGTGTGTGTGTGTGTGTGTGTGTGTGTGTGTGTGTGTGTGTGTGTGTGTGTGCTGATTGTGTTTGAGTGTAGGTGCTGTGTGTGTTTGTGAATGAATGTATGAGAGTATAATTATACTTCCACGAGTTTTTCTGTATTGTTATATGTAAGTGTTTTAAGATAATGGGATAGTTTAATTTTGAGTTTGTTTCTGGTTAAGGAATAAATATTGATGGTTTTATTTATTTTATTATATATCTTGGAGCTTATGTGCTTAAAGTGGCGACTAGCTGCAACAGTTCTACGTGGTTTTATATCGCAAACTCTATCAGAACGACGTTTTGTGCTGTATATATTAGAGTCGTAGACCAATTGAGTGTGCTTACGTAGTGTGGTTTGGAGAATAAATAACTGCCTGACTGTGAGAACCTCGCAGATAGAATAAAGTTTCTCCGTCGGAAACTGGATTGGTTTTCTCGCCAGCACTTTCAAGACTGCTCGTTGACCACGTTCGACCCGTATCATAGTCGTTTTATGGGTTCCTCCCCAGGCTATTAGACAGTAACCCAGAACAGTTTGCGCAAGTGCATAATATATAGTTATAAGGGTTTTAAAGTCCAACACAGCTCTAAGTTTTTTAAAAATGTAGATGAGTTTTCTTACTCGTGCCACAGTAGAAGCAATTTGTTGGCTCCATTTTAGGTGATTATCAACTGTGACGCCGAGGTATCTGATAGTCTGTGCACTCTCTAGTTTAGGACAGTTACAAATTAAATTATTACTCTGACACGTGTGTGCGCAGACCACAAAGGGCCCTGGGGGTTGACCTGACTTAGTGGGGGAGAAGGTAATATATCTAGTCTTATTTATGTTTAAGGTAAGCAAGTTTTTAGTTAGCCATTTCATAACAGCGCTCAATGCCAGTTCGGCGTTGGTACGAGCGTCGTCCCAGTCCCGACCATGAATTATAAGAGCTGTGTCGTCAGCATAAGTTATGATTTTGCAGTTAGATAGCGGTAATTGACACAGCTCATTTACATATATGAGAAAAAGTGTGGGCCCAAGAACACTGCCCTGTGGGACTCCAAAGGAAGGTGTTTTATGTTCGCTTAGATATTTCTCAACTCTAACATACTGCTTGCGTCCCGTTAAATAGCTCCTGAAGATTTCTAGAGTTATGCCGCGAATGCCGATACTTTCTAGCTTTGAAAGTAGACAGTAGTATGGGGACGGAGACTGTGTCAAAAGCTTTAGAAAGGTCCAAAAAGATAGCTAGAGTTCTTTGTCTGTTTTCAAAATTATCAGTGATAGCATTAGAAAGTTCAAGCACCGCATCTTCGGTGGATTTACCAGACCTGAAACCGAACTGATTATAATCTAAGATATCGAACTTGGTGAGATACTTGGTGAGTCTAGTATTTAAAGCTTTTTCTAGAATTTTTGAAAGTGTAGAGAGTATCGAAATGGGCCTATAGTTAGAGACACTGTCTCTGTCTCCAGATTTATAGATAGGATGGACAATTGCAATCTTAAAAATGTCGGGGAAAATACCAGTTGAAAAACATAAGTTAAAGATGTGTACAAGCACTGGTATAATAATGAGTCTAGTGGCCTTTACGACGGAGACACCAATACCATCAAAGCCATCAGCACAATTGTCCCTGAGGCCTAGAATTATATTTTTAAGCTCTGCCGCATCTACACTGTACAGCATCATTGAGGTTAGTGGGGTGGACTGGCCTAACGAAGTGAGGGGATTAGGCTCGTTATTCATTACATTTTTGTAAAAAGTAGTCTGCCGAATGTTGGACGCCAAATGTTTACCAATGTCAACGAAGTAGTCATTTACTTTATTTACAGATTGTGAGGGATCTTCACAGCATGTTAACAAATCCGAGGACGGAATCCTGGTTTGGTCCAGGCAAGCTACTTTTTTAATGAGACGCCACGTATTTCTGGGATTATTCTTAACCTTTTGAAATTCAGCACGTTCGTATTCACGTTTAACTTTTTTTAAAATGTTATTACAAAAGTTGCGATAACGATTGAATATTAGCTTATTGAGTTCAATTGCCGGTTGTTTTTTAAAGATTCGGTACAGTTTATCCCTATGTCGTATACACCTCAGTAGGCCGGGAGTAATCCACGGCTTGATAATGCGTTTTTTACTGGGGATAACTGAGGTATGAGAATGAGCATTAATGGCTGCGGACAAAATAGAAACGACGGATTCTGCTGCCGTGTTTGGATGATTAGACTTGAAAACTGAGGAGAAATCTGTATTGTTGATACATTCAACCACGGCAGGAACGTCAGTCTTCACTTTGGAGTAGCTTATAGTTTTGTTCTTATTTTTTAGGGTACAGAAAATAATAATAGGGGCGTGATCGCTTACAAGAGAGTCAAGCACAAGAGTGGTGGCAGTGGTTTGAGATCGAAGTATCACATGATCTAGACAGTTTAGCAGTCTAGTTGGGAGGGTATGTGCAGGGAGCATTGCGTGTGATGCAGTAAGGCTAAGGTATTCGTCCGCGTTGGGATCGGAACTATCCGGTGCAATGTTTATATTTAAGTCACCAATTATGGCAGCAGTTTGATATTGAGATAAAGTTTCCAATAGAATATCCAGACTAGCAAAGAACTTGGTTAAATCCCTGTATGATGGAGAACGATAAAGAGTAACAAAGGCAGCTTTATCTGATAATTTGATTACTAGGCAGTTTGCATCGTCAAATGAGGGTGATTCAATGACAACCTTAACCCAATTTCCCGTATAGATAACCACGCCGTCGTTTTGATTATTAAATGATGAAGTATGAGAGTCAAATCCACTTAAGGTGGGGATATTTGGACATTTGCTCAGCCAGCACTCTGTCAATATAATAATATCAGGTATGAAAGAAAGTCTACCAATGAATACAACCAAGTTATCAAAGTTGCAGTTTATGCTACGAATGTTTGTGTGTAGTATTTTAAGATCGTGTATAGTATTGTTTAGATATTTATCACTAGCTTCTGGTGAGCAAGAGTAGCAATCCGAGACCGAAACATGCTGTTCGATCTCTTCGGATATCGCCGCTAGGTCATCCATTAAAAATTGAGGTAATAACAAAGGGACAGAAAAGATAAACCTGGATATAACCTATCGTTAAATATGTTAATATGTCAGACATGTGGTTTATTCTTATTACTTTTTTTTTTAAGCTATGCTGATCACTGTTGAGTGCGGTCAAACAGAACTTGTGGATAGTATGAGTGTGGGTGTAGAGCAAAAATAATGAGTGTTGAGTGTATATGGGGTGAAGTGAAAAAGTGAGTGAGTGTATGTGAACAGAGTGTAGTGTGTGTGAGTATGAGATACAGTGTAAACAGTAGAAGTATACAATACAAATCTTATCCTTAAGCTGCAGTTGAAAATTATAATGTTGAGAATAAAATATGAGAGTTATCTTAGCTAAATAGTTAACGTGTTACGAATCATACAAACTTTAACATTGATTTTCAAATTCCCTTTATATATTTGATGATGAATTTGTGCCTAGCATGGACAATATTCAAAAACATATTATAATCTAATATTGGTAAGATAGTTTTTTTAAATAAAACGCCACGTCACTCTAGGAATTTCTCCTGTATCGTGGGTGCGTTCAACAAACACATATATATCACATAGACTAACACCCAGACTCGAGACAAAGATGTGCGAGTCACACAAATTTTTGTCCCGTGCAAGAATTAAACCCGCAACCTTTAGCGCAGCAGTCCAATCGCTTAACCACTGCTCCAATCATAATGTGTTCCCTCAGGGTCCAACATCAACATATCGCAGATGATCGCGTGCGTGGGTCAGCAGGCGCTGAACGGCAAGCGCGTGCCCAACGGGTTCGAGGACCGCTCGCTGCCGCACTTCGAGAGACATTGTGAGTCAAATATCTTTGATCGATTCTTCTATTTTATTCAAGTCACATCTTTATTCGATTCTCTAAGTCCGGTAAAGCGGATAAAGCCATTCTGGGGCTGTCTGCGGCAGAACATTTCAATTTTTTATATCGATATATCGTTTATATCGATATTTTTTTTATTGTGGTGCGTCAGATGGGGGCTACAGGTATATGAATTAATTAATTTATTACTCTGTTACTAATATAGATTATAAGTTGTGTGTATTACTAACATCATATGGATCAAGGTCTGAAATAAAGTCTTTCATCGATTCTACTATTTTCTTTTGTAATTTCCCGTTGTTTAGTAAAAAACATGAAATAAAAAAGGATAAGAGCAAGATTTGATCCTGAACAAAAGTTTCGAACCAAAAAATACAGAAATCTTTCAGTGTTGGATAGCCCATTAATCGAGGAAGGTTATAGGCTATAAAACATTCGATATCCACGCGGGTGAAGTCGCGGGCGGAAGCTAGTTATAAATAAAAACAATGGTTGTTTTATAAAATTTTTGTGTACGACTGGCAGAATAGACACAATATTTGTCGGATTTAATGCGATTCTTAGGCGGATCAAGTGATAAAATAATGTTGCATTTCCTGTGCAGCCAAGATCCCGGCGGCGCGTGGCTTCGTGGAGAACAGCTTCTACTCGGGCCTGACGCCCACAGAGTTCTTCTTCCACACCATGGGCGGGCGCGAGGGGCTGGTCGACACAGCTGTCAAGACTGCGGAGACAGGGTACCTGCAGAGGAGGCTCGTCAAGGTATGGTTGGGAGAAGCTTTTTAATCGACCCAACATTTTTGAAGAATATTAGTTTTATGTTTAATTAATAAGACGGAAGACGCAGTGTTGGCAGGCCTCCCACCAGGTGGACAGATGATATTGTCAGAGTTGCCGGTGCAGAGGTGGATGCAGGTGACAAGTTGTCGTTCATTGTGGCGAGTTCTTTGCTCGACAGTGAACGTCTTACGGCTGATGATGATGATGATAATATCAGCTTACCCATCCATTTTCTCGTACAGTAAGACAATACTGATTTGCTATAAATTTCTATCCACTTTTTTTTGTCTGTTTAATTTTCTGGTCGCAAGTTCAAACCCCGGCACGCAACAATGTATTTTCGAATTCATGTGCGTATTATAAATTAGTTATCAGTTGCTAAAAACGGTGAAGGAAAACATCGTGAGGAAACCGGAGAGATTTTTCAACGGTGTGTAAAGCCATGTCAGAGGCCTACAGGCGGTTTAAACTCTGACACCAGGTTGTTCATCAACCATACGATAATAACAACGACCATACGATTTTCTAGTAAAATAAGTCGTATATACGAGTCTTGCTTGTCTTGTTTGCAGTCTCTAGAAGACCTGGTGCTGCACTACGATATGACAGTCCGCAACGCGATGAGTGAGGTGGTGGAGTTCCGCTACGGCAGCGACGGGCTGGACCCCAGCTACATGGAGGGCCGCGACCGCCCCGTGGACCTCGCCCGGGTGCTGGCCGACGTGCGCGCCAAGTATCTGTCCAGGTAGGAACACATTGTACGGAGGCGACGGGCCGGACCCCAGCTACATGGAGGGTCTATTTTACTTTCGGACCTCACGAGTTAAAGTCCACAAAAAACAAGTACATAAAAAAATGTGTAATTCTCAAGATCCGAAATCTATACCCACACACAGGTCCACCCGGACCTGCGATACGGAACAATTCTGACTTAACCAAAAAAAATGACAGAGTAGAGCAGAAATTAATGACGTCATACTATTGTGCCGTGTGGTATTCGGCCTAGAATTGACCACCCCCTTTCCTCCCGTGGGTGTCGTAAGAGGCGACTAAGGAAAAATCCAAAAGTTTCTTCAATTTCACCACCAATACTGCGATCCCCAAGCCGATTGCCAAGCGTGGGGATTATGGCAACCTCCCCCCTTCTAAAAGGGGGAGGCCTTCGTTCTACAGTGGACGTCTTCCGGCTGATGATGATGATGACTATAGTGCAATTTTGACTGAATTATATGCATTCTCATAGGGATGAAGACCCACTGGACGGAGACGGGATCATCTTGGCTGCAGAGGAGACCTTAGCGCTGGATGACTTCAAGACGTGCACGCAGGAGTTCAAGAATGAGTTGCTGTGAGTAACCGTACTTTTAGCATGTCGTAACTTTGTGACTTAAAATCGTCTGTAAATAACAATAGGCCTTAATACAATTACATAAAACTCAAATTCCTTCAGAAATGATAACATTAGTGTTTTTAAAAATCTCCTTACAGTTCTCTAACTATTTAAAAAAGTAGTCTTTACAGGCGTGTTGTACAGTCTATAGGTGTTCCCAGGACTTTGAGACCCACATTTTACCGTACCTAATAGGTCTTCTTATCGTATGGTTGATGAACAACCTGGTGTCGGAGTTTAAACCACCTGTAGGCCTCTGACATGGCTTTAAACTCCGTTTAAAAATCTCTCTACTAATAAGTTATATGTGTCGAGCCTGTAGCCATTTTTCAAGCCCACACTGAGTCCATCAAGTTGAAGCACTCTTTCCCTACGAAGGCCAAGAATACTCTTCATCCATCTTCACAAAGATGAATGGTTTCTATCATGTTCATCTAGCTCCTTCCTGAAAGTGATCGCCGATAAGGTCCGAAACCTGCGCCAGCGCTACTCGCACTGCGGGCCCATCGTGAAGCAGCTGCAGCGGCTGACGCTGACGCAGCTGGTGCAGTTCCTGCGCGTCTGCCACCACAAGTACCAGCGGAGTGTCATCGAACCTGGTACCGCTGTTGGCGCGCTTGCTGCACAGGTATGTATGTGATTTGCGGGAAGGGAAAGATCTCGGAGAACATAATCTGATCTGACCCCTTAGAGAAGTGGCAAAACGCTTGACGAATAGAATGAAAAATGTATGGGTTTGACATAATTATGTCATCGATAACATAGTCGAAACATTATGTCATCCACATACATTTATCATTCTATTCTATTTCTATTCGTCCAGCGTTTTGCCACTTGTCTAAGTGGGCTGATCGGAGATGTTCTGAAGGCAGGCCAGGTTAATGTGATGCAAGTGAATGAGGCGAAAGGGGTATGCCAGGATCGTAGCAAATAGAAATCAATGGTCTATATTTACTTCTTTGCAATACATCAGTGACCGTATTTGTATGCGTGAGCATTTTTCTGAATTTTTACCGAATTGTGACTAAAATGAGTGCCTCGTTGATCTAGTGGTCGCTAAGCGCGACTGCTGAGCAAGAGGTCCTGGGTTCAAATCCCGGGTCGGGCAAAGTGTTACGGGGTTTTCCCTTAGGTAATTCCCAGTAGCAGCACGGAGTCTGGATTTGTGCCCGGTTGAAGGGGTAGGCAGAGGTGTACATATAGTACACCCACATTTCGCCAGTTATGTTGTAAGTCCCAATGTAATAGGGGGCGAGCCTATTGCCAACAACCGGGCACAAATCCAGACTCCGTGCTGCTACTGAGAATTACCTAATGGAAAACTCAGTAACACTTTGCCCGACCCGGGATTTGAACCCAGGACCTCTTGCTCAGCAGTCGCGCTTAGCGACCACTAGACCAACGAGGCAGTCATCATTACATTTTTAAATATCTTTTATTTAATTTATATAATTATTATTGTATTAATTTGTCCATCACACAGAGTATAGGCGAGCCCGGTACCCAAATGACGCTAAAAACCTTCCACTTTGCTGGAGTGGCCTCCATGAACATCACGCAGGGTGTTCCTCGCGTCAAGGAGATCATCAACGCGTCGCGCAACATCTCCACTCCCATCATCACGGCCGAGCTGATCCACCCCCATGACCAGGAGTTCGCCAGGAGAGTCAAGGGGAGAGTGGAGAAGACTACGTTAGGAGAGGTGAGATGGACTTGTTATAGGATTACATTCTTCTTATCGTATGGTTGATGAACAACCTGGTGTCAGAGTTTAAACCGCCTGTAGGCCTCTGACATGGCTTTACACACCGAAAAATCTCTCAGGTGTGCCGGTTTCCTCACGATGTTTTCCTTTACAATTTTTAGCAACTGATAACTAACTTATAGTATGCACATGATTTCGAAAAGACATTCTTGCGTGCCGGGGTTAAACTTGCGACCTTTGACTTGGCAGTCAAACGGTCATACCACTCAGCTATCAGAGCTCAATGTTGCCTATACTTCCACAATCAACAACAGCCTTCTTGACTGGACCTTCGTTCTTCTCCCTAGATCACAACCTACATAGACGAGGTGTACCTGCCGACCGAGTGCTTCCTGCTCATCCGGCTGGACGCGGAGAGGATCCGTCTCCTGAGCCTCGAGGTCAACGTCGACTCCATCGTGTATTCGTAAGTAATTACAACTTGTGGTGTGTTGCTGGTGTAATAATAATAATTATGACGACCTGATTGGCGTATTGGCTAAGCGATTAGACTGCTGTAAGGGTTGCGGGTTCGATTCCCGCACGGGGCAAGAATTTGTGCGATCCACATTTGATTGTCCCGAGTCTGGGTATTTGTGTATGTGATATTTCATGTTTGTGAAACGCGCCCACGACACAAGAGAAATTCCTAGTGTGGTGAAAATTTTATTCTCTCTTGCTGAAGGGGTTGAATCCTTATCACGCGGACCGTATTCAAGCGTGAGAAGGCGAAGACTATGTTATTGTGTAAGCAGCCCCCACAAGTCGTGAAAGGCTTGACGAATAGAAATCGAATAGAATGAAAAATGTATGGGGATGATATAATTATGTCATTGATTACATAGTCGAAACTTTAGTTAAATTCAGGCCCTTTATGTTAAACTAGCGGCCCGCTCCGGCTTCGCACGGGTATAAAATATATATTATAAGTATTTCTCCACTATTTAATGGATGTTATTATACATAATATAAACCTTCCTCTTCAATCACTCTATCTATTAAAAAAAACCGCATCAAAATCCGTTGCGTAGTTTTAAAGATTTAAGCATACATAGGGATATAGGGACAGAGAAAGCGACTTTGTTTTATACTATGTAGTGATAATAATTGCAAGATTTACACATCAAGATAGTCGCAAATTATAGAATTAGACAATATTTCATTGTTTACTATTTATCAAATTGTATTCAAAATTATCGGAACGTTTACTTCTGTTGTGGCTACACCTACTGCCTAACTTGTTGTGTACGATTAATTGCAAAAATGATTGTCTAGCTTACACTAACTTGGATACAAAATTAAGCTCTAAATCTATTCACAATAGAGTTCAAATTACACGGCTGCTGTGTTACGACTGTTGCGGAACACATTTATTTGCACAGGATATGCACATCGAAGCTGAAGATCAAGCCGGGCAACATCCAGGTGGTGTCGGACTGGGCCATCAAGGTGTCTGCGGAGGCGGCGCGGCAGGGCGGCTGGCTCAACATGTCGCTGCAGCAGCTGGCGCGCCTGCTGCCGCCCGTCGTGGTCAAGGGGCTGCCGCAGGTGGCGCGCGCCGTCATCGCCTGCGACGACACGCTCGCGCAAGTCAGGTACAAACTTAGCAATACCCCAGTATTTACGAGAATTAACCCTTATGATGATTTAAAAATGGCTTACAGAAAACCTATCAGGGTGGTTAAAAAAATTGGCTTACAAAAAGTCCATTACGGTGATAAAAATGGCTTACGAAAGAACTCTTAGGATAATTAAAAAATGGCTTACAGAAAATCCCTTAGGATGATAAAAAAATTGCTTACAGAAAATCCCTTAGGGTGATAAAAATGGCTTACAGAAAAAGCCTTAGGATGATTTAAAAATGGCTTAGAAAAATGTTCTTACATAATTGGAGAATTCTGAAATTAAAAACTTAAATAGATAAAATAAATTGTATCTTCTTCATTCATCATCTTTTTGTATCTATTTTTTACTCAGGCTATCAACCACGTGGAAGATACCCGGTCTTTTAAAAGGCTTACGTGGGGACACAGGTCCACCACGCAGATGCCCGTTGAGAACTTTAATCTTAAACGAAATATTATTGCTTAAATATTTGGAAACTTGACTTTACCTGATTGGCGCAGTGACTAAGCGATTGGACTGCTGCGCCTAGGGTTGCGGGTTTGATTTCGACACGGGGCAAACATTTGTGCAATCCGCAGATGTTTGTCCCGAGTCTGGGTGTTTGTGTATGTGATATTTCATATTTATGAAACGCACCCACGTCACAGAAACAATTATTAGTGCGGAGGGACGGTTTAAAAAAAAATCTAATTTCAGCCTTAATTTTAAAATAAAGTTTGCATCATAAAAATCACCCCAATTTCATGATGCAAACAACAATTTTAAATTAAGGCAGAAATTAGATTTTTTTACAAGATATTTTTAAATTGATGTGACACTTTCACAGGCCCTTAGAACGCCAGCTTGCCATTTGCATCCACCGGTTGCCCGCAACTCTGACGATGGTGTCGGTCCTATAATTATTGTATGCTGAATGTCTGTGTCCTTCAGGTACAAGCTGTGCGTGGAGGGCGACGGGCTGAGGGACGTCATCGCCACGTACGGAGTGGACGGGACCAAGACATCTTCCAACAACATACTAGAGGTACACACGACATTACAATGATTTAGAAATCTGTAACAAACTTTAATAGTACTAAGTGTGTATACCAACCGGGAGGAATGGAGGAAGGAAAGGGAGGCCATTGCCCTGCAGTGCGACGAGCATGGCTGAAATAATAAACTAACTAACCAGCAGCAAAGTTTGGTAATAATAATAAATAATTGTGAATAAATGTTTTCCTATTCTATTTTTCTGACGATTATAAAAAAAAAATATAAAAAATAATTTAAATTGCCACGGTACGGTTAAGTCCTGCTCGTATCCATCAATTTTCAAAATTCCTTTTTCAATTTAGATTCAAGCTTAGCATGGGCAACATGTTACAATGGCACCAAAAGTCATAATTTTGCAAAATAGACTTAAAAAGTTGCACCCCATGTATACCGTACCGTCACGTAAAAATTTTAATTTTTTTAATTCCAGTCTATTCCGAAGTGTTATGTAACTAGTAAAGTTCCTATAATGATTCTGCAATTACACTCAACTATAAACCACAATAGCCTAGGATCGTAGGAAGCGACAATATCCGAGTGCAAACACAATCGCTGACAGTCGCTCAGCGTTCTGTATTTTACACACCATTGTTATGGTAGAATGTATAGCGCCACTATTTTAAAATGTTTTCATTCATGTATACTTACTTTATCCTAGTAAATAAACATTTGAATTTGAAAATTAGCTATGTTGACCGTCTAGGGTGCGCCGGACCTACTCAGGTATCGTCACTCGTGGAGGCTTCTTCTTGCACCCTATGTGTGTATGTAACGACGTTGTCATAATACCCCAGGTGTACCACACGCTGGGCATCGAAGCCGCCAAGTCCACCATCATCAGCGAGATCCAGGCGGTGATGGCGGGCCACGGCATGAGCGTGGACCGGCGCCACGTGGAGCTGCTGGCCGGCCAGATGACCGCCCGCGGGGAGGTGCTCGGCATCACGCGCTACGGGCTCGCCCGGATGAAGGAGTCGGTGCTCAACCTGGCTAGTGTGAGTAGCTTGTTGGTCTATATCGGAGCCGCCCAGTCCACCGTCATCAGCGAGATCCAGGCGGTGATGGCGGGCTGCGGCGTGAGCCTGAAGATAAAGATAACTGATCCTTATCTTCAGGCAACTATGTCCCAAATGATATCTTTATTTTCCGGCAACTATGGTCCAAATGATTAACCTTTATTTTCTGGTAACTATGGCCCAAATAATAATTCTTTACTTACTGATAACTATGGTCCAAATAATTAATCTTTATTTTCCGGTAACTGTGGCCCAAATGATATCTTTATTTTCCGGCAACTATGGTCCAAATAATAAATCTTTACTTACTGACAACTATGGTCCAAATAATTAATCTTTATTTTCCGGCAACTATGGTCCAAATAATAAATCTTTACTTTCAGACACCTATAGCCCAAATAATAAATCTATATTTACTAGTTGCCTGTAAATTTTAGTTATTGCTTACTTATATAAACCACCTTATTTTTAGTATATACGAAAACCGAGACACGTGTCTAATATTTTCATCAATTAAAAAGACTCTCAAAATTTGTAGACTGTATCATAAAAAATCACAAAATTACAGGATTGTTGTGTTGCCTCGTTGTTCGCAAAAAAATACGTTTACAACGAGATATAACATGGTGTGAAAATCACGCAATTGGCTCAGTTACTGACTTTGAACAAATTACATATTTTTAGTTTTCGTATAAAGTAAAAATAAGGTTGTATATTGAAGTATTTCTATTGTATAAAAAAAAGAAAAAAGTGACGTCAATTTTTTGTACATGACATATCTATCAAAAAATTTGAAATGCTTACTTTTTTTTAATTACATTAACATTTTCCACCCTAGCTAGCGTTCCATGCAGTAAAGGTAGGTAGCTTCATCTTCACTTGACGCTTAAGTTAAAAATGACATTAACAATTTTGTTTTCTACTAGCAACCCTGCCCCTCTAGCCCTAGGTTTGACATACGTCATCGATAATAGTCGAAACATTATGTCATCCCCATACATTTATCATTCTATTCGATTTCTGTTCGTCAAGCGTTTTGACACTTGACTAGGGGGGCAGATAACGACAAAGTATTGTCTCCTACTACCAGCCCTAATAACGAAAAAGTTTTGTTTTCTACTAGCAGACTTAATAACGTTGACATGTTTTTATGCCATAAAACAACGCTTTATGTTTTAATCGTACGTACGGTTAACATCTTGTGTAATCGTTATTTTTTTTACTTACATAATATGTAACGTTAACAAGGTCATAGCACACATATCAACACAGAAAGGGATCGACACCGTATCAACTTGAGCCGTGCAGTATTCTTTGTAATGAACTCCCTACTGCAATGCACGGTAATCGGAATCGTAATCGATGTATCGGAGCAGCTACCCTATTAGACAAGTGGCAAAACCTTTGTCGAATAGAAATCGAATAGAATGATAAATGTATGGGATTGACATAAGTCATAGATTACATAGTGGAAACATTATGTCATCCCCATACATTTATCATTCTATTCGTCAAGCGTGTTGCCTCTTGTCTAAGAAAGCTTATGTGCTTACGTTAGGTAGACGTCTGTTTGACGGCGAGGCGAAAGACGATACGGTGACGATCCCTCTCCGATTTAATATGTGTGCTATGACCTACAGACTGTTAAAAACAAGCTCTAAGCGTATCAATGACATTAACACTCCACAATTTTCACAGTTCGAAAAAACCGCCGACCACCTCTTCGACGCGGCGTACTACGGTCAAACGGACAGCATCGAGGGTGTCTCCGAGTCTATAATCCTGGGGGTGCCGGCCGCCATCGGTACCGGGGTGCTGCAGCTGATGCATGCGCACCCACACACCGAACCTCTCGTGCAGAAGCAGTTAATCTTCGATAGACCAGAGCTTCACACCTCCATATGGGAATAACATTTGGCCGCTGGTCGGAAATGTTTGACGGCCGGTCGTTTGTAGTGAGGTTAGGACAGTACTGTGTAAAGAACATAACTGTGTCCCCTAGGGGGTTGGGAGAAGTGTATAGTTCGCCGTATGTCGCCACAGTAAGTGGATAAAAAATGCCGACTTAAACACAGAGAATGAGAGACTTTGATTTGCTGTGGAGTATTTTGATAATGTGTAAACTATTTCATAATAAAATCATTACATTCTACCACAAAGGTTTGTTGCTAGCCGCGAGCCAGTGAACTCAAAATAAATTTATGTAAAGTACGAAAGAAACTCCCAAGAAATCTTTACTTAACTATAATAAGTAACGATTTCTTGAAGTTTCTGGAGATAATATAACCCGATTCACATCTTCAGACATCTTTCGTAGGGACACCAGCACAGACACCCAAAAAAAGTGTCTGAAAACTAATGTTTGTTTGATTTAAATACGTCCATAGATAATGAATGGATTATACTTTTAACAGACTTTAAAAAAAGAGGGTTTCAATTCGAATGTTCGTTCGTTTGTTGATGTGAATTCAGTTTGTGTGTACAGTTATTATGCCTAGTATTTGTTTCGGTCCCATTTGTAAAACCAGGCCCAAGTAGAGGCCTATCAAGCGTTGACTGTTGGCCTAAGGACGAAAGTTTTAAGTATGTTAAGTTGAAAAAATAAATGCAAAAAAAAGGTATAAATTGTTTTTTTTCGCTACTTAGAAGTACAATAGGGTAGAATAGGATAAATTTTAAATAGTCTACGTATTTAACCACCTTTTTCTTCTATTAAGTTTATTTTACTAACTTTTAAACGGTATAAATTGTTTTTTTTCGCTACTTAGAAGTAGAGTAGGATACATTTTAAATAGTCTACGTATTTAACCACCTTTTTCTTCTATTAAGTTTATTTTACTAACTATTAAACTATCGCCTTGCATGATGACAATAAAACTACAACACGGGAATGAACGAGGAACTGTTAGCAGAGTGGTAGTACCATTGGACTGCCAAGTCAAAGGTCGCAAGTTCAAACCCCGGCACGCACCAATGTCTTTTCGAATTCTCAGTTGCTAAAAACGGTGAAGGAAAACATCGTGAGGAAGTCGCGAGCCGAACTTCGGCTCGCGACTCCGCCGCGTAACCAGCTCATGAATAAGGGCTCCGTTCGAGTTCGAAACTAGTCGGGCATTCCCGAATACACACGTGAGTATAACCGGGATATATAGTAAATAATATTGCAACAACAGCTTGAAAACTTGAAAAACAAATCGTATAATACGAATTCTCTATGTGCTAAAGTGTGTAGTTACAAAAAAAACGCTAGTTTATTTCAGTCATTTACTAACAAAACTAATAACTAAATAACAATAAATGCACTGACCGCAATTATAAATGGCTTATATTATACCACACATGTGTACGCAATGGCCCATGTCAACCACAATAATGGCTCACGTTTCTCTATTGCAAGTTAGAATTGCTAGCACTAAAATTATTAGTTTTACAGGGTCCAGCATCCCCATGCACACCTTAATCTGTCTGTCTAAACTCAATAAAAATTAGATGACGCCTCACGAAAGTTCACACTATTCTAGCTGTAACAGGTTGGATCACGCTGCGTTAGCTTTGGTGAGCGCAGCTTTATGCTCGTTCAGCTTGGTCCACTTTTCGCTGACTTTCCACATCCAGTCTGCCAGCTCGTAGTCCTGGGATTGCTTCGATGGCTCTTTCTTCTTCATGTCACTGTATCAAAACATTTGATGAGTTCATGTTTTTTACACGATACACCACACCACACTGGATATTCCAAATATTATTTTAGCACTAGTGAATGTTTTAAATATATATAAAAAAAATACATTAAAAATTCTGGAGTTCGACATTACACTAACACGTCATAATAGTTTACAAATACAGCTTAAGCTACAGTCAATGATTTATTTATACGCCTAAACCTAACAAATTGAACGAGAAACGTGTTCCGAACTGAAAACATAATTATACAATTTGGCAGAGGTAAAAGAGAAAACGTAAAAAAAAAGATAATTGTGTACGCCATCTGTAGGCAAAATAAAGCGCTCTATTTATATATTTTTAAGAACTTTTATGTATCCTATGGTATAGGAAAGATTAAATTTAGAAATTAAACTCACACATAATAGTCCCCCGAGCTGCCCTCGAGGGCGGGGTCCAGCGCGGCGTGCACGAGGGTCTGGGCCCCTATCTTGGGGGTCTTCATGAAGGGCCAGAACAGCGGGTACACCACGAAGCGGGAGACGCTCTTCATCATCGACATGTGGCGCGTGATGTCCGTGTCCGTTAGGCCGGGGTCCACCGCGATAGCTGATACACCAGTGCCTGGGATGAACGAGGGGTCAGTATACTGGTAAAGATGGACTACAGCACAGATGCGTCACCCGCGTAGCATTGCTGTGAGGTCATGGCCAAGTCATCATCATCATCAACCGGAAGACGCCCACTGTTGAACGAAGGCCTCCCCCTTTTAGAAGGGGGGGCGGGGTTGAGGCCTTGTAGAAGACGCTGCTGCCCATCTTCTGGATTTTCCCTTAGACGCCTCTTACAGAAGATGGGCAGCAGCGTCTTCTGTAACTTGACCACCAACACTGCGATCGCCAAGCCGCTTGCCAAGCGTGGGTATTATGGCACCCCCCCACCCCTCTTAAGGGGCAGGCCTTTGTTCAGCAGTGGACGTTTGCTGATGGTGAATAAATGCGTTGCTAAGACCTCAACACCATTAAAAATCCTGTAACAAGTAATATCGATAGAAGTCTTACCCAGCATCCGTTTGCCCAGCTCCCTGATAAACAGGAGGTTAGCGAGCTTGCTCTGCGCGTACGCAGCGGGCGCGTCGTACTTAGCTGAGAAGTTGAGGTCTTCCTTGTTTATGGTTCCTCCGTAGTGAGCGCTGGCCGACACGGATATGACGCGGCTGGGAGCTGATTCCTGGACACAACGGTAATACCTATGGCTATATTATTCGTACATAGTATGTGTCATCAATCAAAATAACAAATGGTGAAGGAAAACATCGTGAGTAAACCGGCACACCTGAGAGATTCTTCAACGGTGTGTAAAGCCATGTCAGAGGCCTACAGGCGGTTTAAACTCTGACACCAGGTTGTTCATCAACCATACGATAAGAAGACGAACTACATATAGATATCATTGAATTACCTTCAGCGTGTCGAGCAGCAAGTTGGTGAGCAGGAAGTGTCCGAGGTGGTTGACCCCCAGCTGCGTCTCGAAGCCGTCCTGCGTGACGCTGGCCGGGGGCTCCATCACTCCGGCGTTGTTTATCAGGATGTCCAAGCGGGGCTCCTCCGATTTAAACCTTTAGGAAAAGGGCAGAAAACAATTTTACAGCCAATGATTAAGATAAAAAAAAATATAATCGAACATTTAAAAGTTTACTGTTTCTTATTAAATTAAGTAATTTTGCAGTGTATTTGTATTTTTTTTAAACATACAGATTTTTATTTATTTTATTTATCCCCCTTTTGTAGAACATAATATACGTAACATTACACCTGTATTCCCCCAAGGGCTATGCAGAGATTAATATATAGTACACCCGCAAAATTATTCTTATTCTATTCTATCAACCAGGCTCAAATCCAGACTCCGCACTACTGCCGAGAATTTCAACACTTTTCCCGACCCGGGATTCGATCCCAGGACCTCATTTAAGCTCAGCAGTCACGCTTAGCGACCAGTTGACTAACAAGCCAGTCAGGCAGCTTTTTTAGAAGTATGTTAATAAAAAATTTCAAGGCGAAAAAGATTGCCAACGAAGAAATCAAACTAAGATTAATTTAAAGACTTAAATGTGTAAACCTTCATGTCCCCAATACCATATCTAGAAGATCAGAATCTAAATCGATCAGTTTACTATTTCAGCTTTTTGCCAGACAGCTATTTTTGTCTGTGGCAAGAACTAGCTTGTAAAAAAAGATGTATCTTTTAGACATTTACTTCCAGCCGATTCTAATTCTTCGTCTCATGCCGTGTTGTAGAGATTGGTCAGTCAACAAGGATGGTAGCGAGGTTGACCGTCCAGGGTGTGCCGGACGTACTTAAGTATCGTCACTCGTGGAGGCTCTCTACTTGCACCCCATGATTGAGTCACTGAAATATTAATATTATAAAATATGTAAAGTGAGTAAACCCACCTCTTGACAAACTCCCGGATAGACTCAGTGCTGGCCAGGTCACAGGGCCGGCAGTATACGAACTTGTTGTTAGACTCCAGCACTATCTCCCGGCGCACCGCCTCGCACTTCTCCATGTTGCGACATGCCATGAACACCTTGGGAATATAGAATACAAATATAAAAAAGTTGGCCGTCATGTTATGCCCGGTAGGTGTCATATATCAAAGTGTATAGCATACGCGTGCACACACAAAGTAGTCGAAGGCGGCGGCGTAGTGGGGGTATCACGTCACGCCGTCACGGCTTTTGAGTCGATTTACCGCCAAGGCGCGCCAATAGATGTTTTACATCAAAAACACTGATAAAATTGAAGACTGAACACTAATCAAATGATAAAGATTGGACAGATTGCATAGGCGTTGCAGATTCGATGAACACAGGGAGGAAACATTATTTGTACTATACCTACAAGTCGCATATTAATCTCCCGAGTCTGGAAGACTGTACAGCTACATTTTAGCCTACGAAATCTGTGACGACTTAGATGAAATGCGTAGTGTTTGGAAATAATATTCAAAAAATTTCAGGATGATCATGATCAAACCTTGGCTCCTCTGTTAGCTAAGTCCCAGGCAGCGTCTTTGCCGATGCCGTTATTGGCGCCCGTGACGATCACCACCTTGCCGTCGGCACGAGCCTTGCGGTCGTACGGCGAGCCGCCGTAGAAGTCTCTAGAAAGTTTTTCAAACAGAAGATTTGAACGTGCATGTCTAACTATATATATAGTCCTCCTTGTCGATTTTGACAACGGCGACCCCTGAAATTACCTACCTTCTTTGAAACATCATCTCATCATCTTCATGTCATGGCATATTACATGACGTGGTTAAGAAAATACCAATTGACAAAATATAATGATAGAATGTATGTAGTGTCTACGTCTAGAAGTAGTGTTTTTAGTTTAGTTTGAGTTCTCAGCAGTTTAGGTAGTGAAAATCAGAGCAGCCCCCTTTTTTTTTCGGGACTAGCCGTCCACTCGTGTCCATCATTGTGACTCCTGTAAGCCAGGATCTACAATAATAACCATGAGCTGAGAGCTGGCCTCTTACCATGAACTCTTAAAGCCGGACATTTTTCGTTGAGGAAGCGAGACGCCACAATACACTGCACGTAGCGGCGTCTCTTTTCCATAACGGAAAATGTCCTGCTTTGAGAGTTCATGGTAAGGGCCCTGCAGCGTTGCAGCAGCAGCATTAGGTTCAGTTGGGGACCTATTTTTGTATACTATAACGTCTATATCTCATTTTCGATTTAATGATATGGTAACACTGCCCAATCCACTACATATGGTTCACATCGATTGTTCAACTATTGTGTCTACTTAGCGGACAGGCAACGTGTTATTATAAACGGCTTAGAAATTAAAATACGTTAATTACATTTTTCTTTTAAGAGTTCAAGATACTGCTTTATACATATTACTGGATTTACTGATAATTTTGTCTGATCACCGTATTTACAGCCAGTCGATATAATCAAGAGCTATCAAATGACCTATAGTATGTCTTGAGGCTGAATAATATTAAACTTAGACTCACTTAAAGATGCACAGACCGCCGGCGGTGGCCGCTACGGTCGTGATGATCGTCACCGGCACATTGGGCACCCACATGACTGTATCCTAAAGAAAGATAAAAAAACCACACTTAATTATAGGTTATAAGCGAACAGTGATTAGCCTTTTAATTACCCTACACTGGCAACACATTCAACAACATATTATTTTTTTAAACATTGCTTTGGAATTTTTCATGTATCGTAGGCGCGTTTTACAAGCTGCAATACCATACACAGTTCCACTCAGATTCCAAGACATATCGTCGGCTCGCCACTCCGTTCCGTAACCTGCTCGTGATTAGAGGCTACGTTTGAATCCGAAACTAGTCGGGAAATCACGGATACACACGGGAGCAAAACCAGCTTACTCATTCTATAGTAAATAATTTATAATATTGATAACACTCACGAAAGTTATTATCGTAAAACACATATGTTTGCAAGTTATATTGGTAAAACGTCCAGTGGGAATAGACTTCTATGCCAAAAGTGTCGTCAAATATTGCACAGAAATCATAAGCACTTTGATCTCTATGAAAGTTTGTATTGTATTTGATTTGTGTGGTGCCTATAAAAGTCATGAACAAATTTAAAATTGATCTTACAGCGCACCCTGGCGTGTTTCGCACGAAAGGAGCAAGGTTACTTGCTTCTTTCGTGTTGAAATACTACAGATAGAAGATCAAAACTCATGTCACAAAAACTTTTCTTAGAAAGTCCGTCTTTTCATGACTATACAATCAAAATACACCTTAAACTTTGTCTCAGCGTTTCTCAGAGGTAATCAAATAGGAAACACAATCAAACGCGTTATTGATCGTTATTTTGACGACTGGTTGCGGCGGACCGAGATGGGTAGCACTAACCTTTGTTCTTATTCTGTAAACGAGTTCGCTCGTAAGCTCCTGTTTTCCGCTGTTTCGTGCGCGAGTAAAAACTTTATGATGCTTTGTTTTTATGTTCAATTGTCCCCTTGGTACCCGGGCACGCGGACAAACTTCCTTGAGACGGTAAGGAATATGTACCGAACTATTTTACATCGGTTTTCTCCTACCTAAGTATATTATAATAGTATTTTCGTTCTATGTAAGTGCTGTTGGCTCCGAATTGAATAGCAGCGCTGCAGTACTGCCCATGTGGTTTTGCAGTACTATAGCTGGTGGTTGGGTTCCGTTGATCGAACAAATTTCATTATTATTTTACACCATGAAAAGCTTTTTTAGTCGTTATGTTAAAACAAATACAAGTATCTAAATCTAATATTCATAGTAACGTAGTTAGCAGTTTTTCATTTTTTGATGATTTTCTTGTAAATAGCACAGAATCATAGATTGCATCTCTAATAATCTCGAGTAAGAGATGTGGAACTAAATAACTGCCTTCGGATAAGACAAAATATTAGTCCCGCGCGTTTATCGCAGCACCAACCCCTGGGAAATCTACTTTTGTCCACTGCGACAATTGTGTTAACTTTTAGGGAAGTCTGCTATCGTGCTGTAAGAAGGAAAAAAGTGGGTAGAATGATATATTTTTTTATTAAAACGTCGCCCTACTCTAGGATTTTCTCCCGCACTCATATATTCTCTCACATACTCAAACTAACTGACTCGGCACAAACATTTGCGGATCGCACAAAATTTTGTCCCATGCTGGAATTGAACCCGCGACCCTAAGCGCAGCAGTCCGATCGCTTAGCCACTGCGCCAATGTCGTCAGGTAATAGGTAAGTATTCTCAAAGGAAAGGAAATCAAACAAAGTTATAATTTGCTTATTTATATTTATCCACTTTATATTACATCTGAGTGTAAGGCTAAGTGTGAGTCGTTTATAATACACGTGCCGTAATTACTATTTATATGTAGGTAGTTAGGTTGAGCGAAATATGTGATGATATTATGATAGGTAGTCATTTGTACACGAAATGGAGGGTATTAGGTCATAGAAAATTATAATGAGTAAAATTTGTATTAGCTATGCCAGATTTGGGTAGCCCTTCTTATGCTTGAGCGATATCGGCTAGACAAAATGTCTTCCATCCAATGATATTTCAAAAAAGTACAGATATGTTACTAGCGCGGTCATTTTGAAGACTCGAAAAGGAATTGTAGGCTTGGGTAGTACAATTACTGTTGTCCGATTCCACATATGACTAGTGCAGTTCGGACTCTCAGTTCGGTATAATTTACTCGTGCATTTTTTTTGCGTATGACGTATCTATACTTTTTGAAATATCATTGCTACCATCACTTAGCCGAAACAGTTTGACTATAGTACGAGTAACAAAAACGTATATCAAAATAAGCCGTTTTAAAATCTAATTATCATCACATATTCCTACAATCAGTAAATTAGATATTTTAACACTATTTCAGTCTGGCTGAACGGAAGAATCGTGGTATAACGCAATTTCCATAAATGCCGTTTTTGGACACTGCACGTATTAGCGACAAACATATTTTTAAATTACTCTTTTTCAATATCTTTCTGTCTTATTTAGGTATTTCTGATTGCACATGTATTATATTCAGATTTGTGATAAGCGTTTCGCATATCAGAGAAATAAGTTTCTTGAATTTAACAAAGATGTTCATTTTTAAAATGTGCCTAAAATGTGGGTAGTTTCTAGTTTGCATATTTGGCGGTAGTTTAGCCACAAATGCGTGCAACCGTCCATGGTTAAAGCTCGGCTGTTGTGGTTTATCTTTATATAAAAATATTATTTTATATCACTTTGACCGCATTACAATAGAGTGCAAATCGTTCTGGAAGGTGACAAAATACAAAAAATACCTCACTTGTATACTTTATGTGCACTCCATTGTAATGTTGTCCTATATATTTTACAGCAAGTGTACAATTATACATATTATAAATTCCTTAGATTTATAATACTAGCAATGCTTTAGTTTGAAAATCTTTATTTTACATGCACGTTAGTGGTAAACAATACTAATAACGTTTGCTAATTGCATATGGTGTCAATTGTGTCTTGCGCTACATGCTCACCAAGAAGTTTAGATAATTTATAAAGACTGGAAACTTTAAAAATATTTAGAAATACGAAAACAAAGTTTAGAGAACCGACTAATGTTATAAAATCCGCGAGAAACCCAGTACGTATCATAGTCAAGGAGTTCCTATGGGCAGTAAACATGCGTGTTGCATTTCTCCAACATCAAGAAGATTGCATCGTAAACTAATAGTTGTGGACACTGATACCACTGGCGGTGAAAATAATTCAACGGGAGATCTAAAACAGTGAGACGATTTCTAACTTTTCAGTGCTATTTCCATAGCAGAAGCGGATAGGCTAATAAATCACAAAGTATAAACAAGACTCGTTTGGAAAATTCGCAGACTTCAGATAGGCTAAGATGTGGCCTGTGATATGACATATGAACGTGGGATTCGTGCCAAATTTAGATGGAGAGAGACGTAAAGACTGACTGAAGTCATCTGTTTATAAATATTTTGAAGTTAGTGCCTGTGCTGGGAAACTTTAGCTACACAAAATTCGTGTGGTTAAAAAGTTATTCAACTCCGAAAACGTGCGGTTTTCAGGACCGTTTTAACTTTATTTAGACGTTTCGAGTTTACCGTCGAGCTCGAGTATCAACTGTCTTTTTAAGGATTGTTAACTTTTGCGTCGGTATATTAGGTCGTACGTTTATAAAGATGTATACCTAATTCGAAAAGGGTTTTCCTCATAAGCATACACCAGTGATAGCCGAATGGTATGAGCCTTGGACTGACAAGTCAAAGGTCGCGTTTAAACGCCGGCACACACAAAAGGCTTTTCTAATTCAAATAAGTATTAAACATTTGTTATCACTTGCTAAAAACGGTGAAGGAAAAGATCGCGTAGAAACTTGGTCATCTGAGAGATTTTTCAACGGTGCGTAAAGCCATGTCAGGGGCCTACAGGCGGTTTAAACTCTGACACCAGGTCTTCAACCATACGATAAGAAGATCGTAAGTTTGAAAGAATGTTTTTATCGATGGCGTTTTAAGGTCTCGATTATCGCCCAAATATATTACTATAATAGTTTTATATTTATACGTATATATAAATTCGCTTCCATCTTCAAAGTGAAATCCAAAAGAAATTCCTTCAACGTTTGACCTATAACAATAATTTTTCTTTTTAATTCATATAGGACGTTGGTCGAGTTAACGATTTAAGTGTGGAAACTAGCTGAAGTAATTTTACAGTGGTTTGAGACACGCAACCTCGACGCAAACGTTATTTATGGAGACCGTAGTACAGTCAGCTAAGTGAAGTATTAATTTTATTTTGAAGGTGTTAAGGACTTGAGAAAGAAATATTTTTGACCTGTATTTTTATTTGTTTGATACAAATAAAAATACAGGTGTTATACGTAAATGTTGACTGTACGTTATTACATTTTGGGCATATTCTTAAATTCTTAATTTTAATATTCGAAGGCGGGTTTTTACTTATCATAAATGTATTTAGTGTTATGATTCCAGTTATAACGAATTGCAAGTTGTCAGTAGATGATGTGGGATTTAGGTGGAAATAGTTGAAGCAAAATTGTGGGTACGTTGAATGTTCATATCTAAAAACCTCATAGAAAAACATCTAAATAGTAGATAATTGAATATCCAGAATAATAAAAAATCAAACCGTAGCCAATAATGTTAAGAAACCCGATGAATTTGTGAATAGTAACAGTTATTTTCGACATAAGAATTCCCTAACCAAATAAATACTTTTACAAATTGAGGATGATGTCAGATAGCACTTTCCGTCAAACCGAACTTCGGCATTGAACGAGGTCTTAAAATAGCCACAGCAAGTTTTGATAAATCAAAATAGAAAACTGTACAGAGTACAGGCGGTAGTTTGGTAGTTATCGATTATGTATTAAAATTACTTGTTTTAAAAGGTTTTGGATAGCGGATGACCAAATATTTATGAAACAAGTGGTAGGCTATACGCGTTTTTGGATGATCCATATTTATTTTCCGTTTAGTGCCTTTTTTAGACCGTTATTTAAATATATTATTGATTTGAAAATTCAGTTAACTTTAAAAAATATTTAACCACTACAAAGTGGGAATTTTAAAGCATTATTTGGGTATTTATTTTTGTGTAAAAAGCTAACATTGCCTAGTTGTTATTTTCTCCTAAATATAATATATCTATCGAATTATGTTTAAAAACCGAAATTTTATGCACAAAACACGATTTACAATCATCCTAAAAAATAAGTTAAATTATATAGCTATGTTTTACAAATAAAATATACTTTAAAATGGTATTTAAATGAATGCACCAAATAACAAAATGTGAAAAATCTTTTAGCTGTCTAAAATAAATACATAATTACCTAGTTGAAGTAATTCTTGCTAGTAAGAAAGAGGATGACTTGAATATTTAATACAAATCAATATGACACGCGTTGTCTAATAGCAGCTTATTACTAATGTAGATAGCTTGATAGTGTTTATGTTACTGACAATGTATGTATTAGGTATTATAAAATAATAATATACGTGAATAAACAACAAACAAATTCTCGAAGTATTGTCATACGAAATTAAACAGCTATGTACAAATTTAATCTTGATTTTTGGAATTAGTACGAGTTTATTTAGACTATGTGCACTTGGGATAACCCACGTAAGACCCTTGTTACTGTAGTTGTTTCCTAAGGAAAAATCAATCCAAATCGATAGGCTAACGTATGATAGTTATTTCTGCTTTACCAAACTTTGTGAGCTCTAATACTGAGAAATGGTCAACAATTATACTACGACAAGCGTAATATTGTATACTATACAGCGAATGTGAACATACAGTGAAATTTAACATTTCGCCAGATATGTTATAGGTCTCAATGTAATAGGGGGCGAGCCTATTGCCATCAATCGGGCACATTTCCAGACTCCGTGCTGCTACTGAGAATTACCTAATGGAAAAACCCAGTAACACCATCGAGGCAGTCTAGTTGTATATACAATAATACAAATTATACACATTGCCGGTAACAAATAAAATGATATAATACATAAATGTTAATAATACTTCAGAGATCAGTAAATGAGTTGTTAAATAAATGCATTTTAATACTACATTAATTAGTTATTAGATCACGATTCCTGATGAAGACAGACTCACTTCGGGAAGCAAAGACCAGTGCACTGCAACTGGACTTTGACATTGTTTTACAGGCAAAGTCCAGTTGAAAATTGGACTTGTAAATATGAATATAATTCTGAGTATTTCTGAGATAAAATCTGCGTGGATCAGCCCTCTTAACGTAACGTAAACGGTCCTGCTTTAAGAGTTCATGGTATGATGGTGGGTGGGGCGGTTTGCTGATTTCAAACTTTATTTCGAGAAAATAAAGACCTGGTAACACTGTAACAGGTCGTTTAATAAATGACCGTAGAGGAACCTCGTTACACCTGAAGTATAAACAGGTCTAAATTGATAAAGGAAATTTGAAAAATGATGGACACGAGCAAGAACCATCTGAGCCATCGTGTCGCTGCTGCACTCATCGAATTTCAAGTTCCCTTTTAGTATTTACGTCTAAGTGACGTCAGGTATCTGTTGTATACTGTTGTTGTGTGTGCAGCCTGTCTTCATTACAGTATTTATTCACTGCAGTGTACTTAACTTACACAATCATATCACAAGTGCCCGCCTAATGGTTAGTGCGCTATCTTACAAACATACAGAAATGCTCACTGGTTATATATCTAAGGACATACCTTTGTAAAATAATCTCGAAAAGTTTGTGTTGTGTATATTGAAATGAAAAGAGTTTTTGCTCTGTATATTAAAGTTGTATATAAGGAAATTATGCCCTTAGATACCTGCAAACTATACAGTATGTATACATTACTTAGAATATAATAATACATTTGTACAAAACATGAAATGCAAACTCAATTCTCTATCGAATTCCTTTTGATTTTATTGTTATATGTTATGTATACATAATATTATATAACTATACGATGCAAGTGTGGTGAGATTCGAATATTCGTATTTACATAAATTTTTACTTCGTATAATTGCTCCCTTAGGTAAATATCTACAATTATCGTGATAATACAATCTAGAGTAAAAAAAGATGTCCATTACAGGGAACTTGTTCGTGTAAAATTATTATAGGTATTTAAAACTACTTCAAAGGACTTGAATTATTGTTTAACATATACATTTTACTTTCCGTCCCCTTAGACAAGTGGCTAAACGCTTGACGAATAGAAATATAATAGAATGATAAATATATGGGGATGACATATGTCATCAATAACATAGTGAAACATTATGTCATCCCCATACATTTATCAATCTATTATATTTCTATTCGTCAAGCGTGTTGCCTCTTGTCTAAGGGGGTTGGCAAGAACAGCAGCATACTTTTAAGTAATTGAAAAGTTATCATAAAAAAAATCATCACATATTTTTCATACTGACAATAAAAATTTAACCTCTATTTACAGTTATATTGTTTACAAAAATCCAAGTCAGTTGACGTGTTTCTTGTAAAATAGTGCATTTAAAATGACATGTGTGTGTCTTATATAATACTATTTATCTAGTAAAGCGTTAATTATTATTGTATCATACGAGTTTGAGCTCTGTCGTGCTTTCTCTGTGTAACTTACGTCTTCAGACACCCACACTCCCGGACCGAGTCTGACATGCTGAATTGATATATTTAATAGTTCTTTTTTGTTAATAATCTATATTAAACATTTACAACATAATAATAGACAATAATGTAATAACTATGAGTCGCAAATGGATAACAAACCGGCAACACGATCAAAATCTGACGTATTTTTATTTGAATTGTTGTTTTTGATTACCTTGATCAGGTAATATAAAAAACATTATATTCTATACAAATAAACGAAGTATATGCCACACAGCATGTCAGACCCTCTCCATCCACCACTACTCTACACGATATGTAGACCCTTAAGCATACAGATATGACTCAACATGACTAGAAAAGTTATCAATCACATTTGACAATTAACTTGGTTTAGTGTTCAACGTAGTGGTGCTTTTTGACTTAGATTCTTGTGGCGGCAGCGGCCTCGCCACTCCAACCTTCACGACACCCCGCGGAGCACCTTTCAAAGCCTGCACCGCTTGGTCGAGCGTCGCGTTCTTGATACTGACACCGTTCACCGACATCACTCTGTCTCCAGGCGAGATCTCGCCAAGTTTCTCCGCCACACCACCAGGGACCAAGCTCCGGACCACTATGACTGTGCCCTGAGGATCAACAGGATCTTGGTAATCTAAAATCGAGAATCCTAATCCTTGATCACCTTTCACAAGTTGGACAATATCTTCCTTGCTCTGCCACATGGCTAAGCCTGACACACACTCTAGGGACCGAGACTTCTTGGAGTGTCCGGAGTGGTTTGTAAGTGTAGCTGTGCTGGATGTGTTGATAGAAGTGTCTGATTGAGCTTTTACTATGGTAGTCAGGTTATTCAAGCTGCCTGATATAATCTTTCTTGCTTCAAACCCTTCCCTATCTGGTGCGAGGTTTATTAGTGGACGCGGACCACTATCTATGCTACTCCGTGCGCAAACTAATCTCACTCTATTTGGGAGCTTCTTCAAGATATTGACCACCTCTGTATGTGTCAAGCCGTGCAACCTGTACTCGTTTGCTTCGAGAAGCTCGTCACCAGCGGACAGGCTTCCCTGCTGGCCTACGGGACCTTCTGGAAGCACAGACCTGATATAGTGATGAGGTCTGACCTCCTGGCCTCCTTCAACGTCAACGGTCCCTTCAAGGCTGATACCGAGCCCTTCAAGCTTGCTCACTTGTGCAACTAATATCTCTTTATCAGGGCCAACCTCTTCTTCCCACTTCTTTTTTATATCCTCTTCATCCACAGATAATATTTCATCAAATCTTCTGTCTAATTCTTCTTGTGTAGGCTCTTCTTGGGTGTCACACACTTCTAAAACACCAGAATCTATTGTAGTGTTAGATTCCGGTTCAGGTTCTATTTCTACTGTACTGTTATCAGCTTGGGAAGGCACTGGAAACCAGGACAAGGTTGTGGTAGACGGTGAGGGGGAGGCAGGCCGCTCCTCATTAAATATAGCTAGCTGCAGGTGCTCAAACTTTGGACCTCTCAAGTACCTCTCTAACACTAAGTGCACAGATATGCCTGTATTTCTTAATATCTCTACTGCCTGTGGGTTAGTCTTATCTGCTAAAGATGATCCATCCACTTCTATTATCCTATCATTAATCTTAATTTTACCACTTTGTTCAGCACTGCTGCCCTCAATAATACTCTTCACAAATATCCCGGAGAGCTCCTCCTTCTCACACACATAGCCCGCTACTGTTATACCCAGACCGTACACATTTTTGTTCAGATCCACATTAACTATTTCTATCTCAGGCTGGTTTGGGATCTCAACAGGTACCGTTATTGTGATGGTGGGTGACACAGCTTCAGCTATGATAGGATGGTCAGGTATCTGCTGAGGATTGTCACCGATAACACTTACTGCTGCTGCTACCAGGCTAGGTTCAATTCCACAATTGCCATTCTGACTGTTGATGTAATCAGTGAAACATTGAGATAGGTCATACACAGCACCATAGCCAGTCTCGATCAGGTGACGGTCGAGCAGTTCCGGGTCGCCGAGGATTTTGGTGGGGACGAGGGCCGTGCCTGGAAGCGGGGCCCGTAAGGCCGCTGCCGGGTCGGCGGGGCGCGCGACCAGCAGCCGCACGGCAGGCCCAGCCTGCCGCAGCACGGCGGCGACCTGCTCGGATGTGAACCCGCGGAGGTTGACGGAGCCCACCTGCAGGACGTGGTCGCCGCTCTGCAGGCGCCCGTCCTTGTCCGCGACGCCGCCAGGCAGAACGTACTTGATGACGACTCCCGTGCTGCGCCCGCCTACCAGGTTGAACCCGAGTCCGTTGCCATCGTTTGTGAGCTCGACGACTTCGACCTGCGCCCACTCGGTACTCAGCACCATCGCGGTTCTTCTCACCATCAGGGCACTCCCGTCGTTACGTGATGCAGCGAGCGCGCGCCGCGCGGAGGTTATGAGCCCTCGGCGCCGACATCACTGGCTTTAGGTAACGGATCCCGACACAAACAACACGGGCAATCGTAAAAAATAAGCGCGGACCGTCGCTATCGTAAGAATTTCGTAAAATAAAAGTGTGACATTTACATACTTGCTGAAATCGGAGACAGCAGAATGTGGCCAGCTGCACGCAGGGGTGTCCGACGAATAAAATAAATTTCTACTATTTTTAAACTTAATGTCAATAGAAAATATGTAATTACAGAACTTTATTTTGTAGCCTTTTTAGATTATACAAAAACATAAGATATATTAAAACAAGGTAATCACATAGTCCTTTAGTTTAAAAATAAATAATCCAATGTTCACTGACCGACTCGTCAAAGTTTGTTTTGTTTCGAAAGAGTGAATGAATACAGATAACATAAACTGCTTAAACTATTTATATAAAGGGCATTAGTTGTATGTTAAAGATAGCGACATCTGTTGCTGCTGCATAGTATCTGAAGATGAAACTTGCTTAAAATGGTGTTACTACTTCTCGATAGGTGGCAGTCTTTGCCAGGTTATTTGGTAATTTGTTATAATTATGAGACAAATTAACAATATTGCGTAAATTATTTCCCTAATATTGTCTCCGTCTATAACAAAATTATTTAGATTATTTCTGATTATAGAAACTATTTTCTTTCTTAATAGAATAAAAATAAGATTCCGTGTGAGGTTTAATAAGAACTTGAGTTCTTGCAAGATTGTAATTCCGTATTGTACCAATCTAATCAATCTCGGTTACTATTTTCCAGCTATCGGAGTATGTCCCGAGAAGACTAAGGGTTACCAATACCTACTTACGCTGTCACCTCGCGCCGACCGGACAATTAAATAACGCTGAAGACACACTAATTAGATACCTACAGTAAAAACTATTTAGATACCTACGTAGGTAGGGCAAGATATTGATGGATTCTATGTATACGGGCCAATGCAAGAATTGGAGATATTTTTCTTTTTTGTGTTAAATGCTTCCTTTTACTCTAGTTGACAACGTGCACTAGAAATAGTACACATTTAGGTATAGGTGAAAACATAAATAGGTACTATTTCTTTTCTTCAGTAAAAGGGCTTCAGTTGTCATGTTGTTCAGTTGGCAATCAGTTGAAGCTTGTAAAACATAGGTATAGTACATTATAATTGAAACTTGAAGACCCTCTATTGAAATATGTCATTTTGTACATTGGACCCATCGATATAGGTTTGTAGGTAGACCTAACCCAACCCAGGCAAAGAAAGAAATCTTATAAGGTAGGTAAGGTACCTAATACCTAATACTTACGGGAGAGGTAGCTACCTACTAGGTATAGGTACCTACTCTACTAACACTTATCCTCCTACATACTAATTAGTCTGTGTAATCAGATATACTTATCTAAATAAGTATTGTTTCTGAGTGAGGAGATAGAAAATAATGATCAGCCCCCTTACCACGAACTCATAAAGTAGGACAGTTTATGATGAGGAAGCGAGACGCCGCTACGTGTAGTGTAATGCGGCGTATCGCTTCCACAACGTAAACTGTCCTGCTTTAAAAGTTCATGGTAAAGGGGCTGTAGGACGTAGGTAATCTAGGTAGTTAGTTCGGATTTTTTTACTGGTAAATAAGTAGGAACCTAGTTAACTAAAAAATTGTTTGCGGTAGGCCCAATCGTTTGTTCTGTGTAGGAATCGAACTCGCACGCATTGACAGATAGCTAAATAGGGTACCTAACAATGGGTATCTAAGTAATAAAACGAAAATATGATTTCATAATTATTTATTTATTTATTATTTACATCGGTTTACTCTGGCGCTGCAGCTGCAGCTGCGGAGACTCTCAAGCGGCGGAAGTATAATAACTTAATTGGTAATTATATTTTTGAGCCGTTTGGGGTCGAAACACTCGGGTCATGGGGTCCGAGTGCGCGTCTCTTATTTAGAGACATATCTAAACGGTTGGTCGACTCTTCACGTGACCAAAGGGCTGGTTTGTTTTTCGGCCAAAGACTTAGCATTGCCATTCAACGTGGCAATGCCGCCAGCCTTTTGGGAACCCTGCCAGTCGACAGTGATGAGGAGGAATATTTTGATGCATAATTATTTGATGTTTTTTGTTTGTATATATTTTTAGTTTTAATAATAGAAGTATAGTATAGAAGGTAGTATAAATAAAAACAATCGTATTATTTATTTATTTAATGTGTACAAAGACTTTAAAATATTAAAACACATTTTATAGATTTTTACACATTTTAGAATTTTCCTTTATCAATTTAGATTTAAGCTTAGCATGGGCAACATGCAAAATTGACACAAAATATCATATAAATTTGGGTTGGTATTATCGTTTCAGTGATTTATAGCTGTAAGGGTATAACCCTGAGTTGGCAATCATAGATTCCAACAGATAACACCTGACGTCACTCTTAAGACGTAAATACTAAAAGGGAACTTGAAATTCGATGGGTGCGAGCAGTGACACGATGGCTCAGTTGGTTAGAGCAGCGCCACGGTACGGCGAAGGTCGCAAGTTCAAGTCGTGCTCGTGTCCATCATTTTTCAAATTTCCTTTATCAATTTAGATTTAAGCTTAGCATGGGCAACATGCAAAAATGACACAAAATATCATATACATTTTATAGAATTTTATTTAGAACATTTCCGATACCTACCTATGGACATTTTGTGCTCAGCCAACTTCAGTGAACAGGCATCATCAGTTAGGCATGTCTTGACTAAAATACTTAATAATTATGTACAGTCAGCAACATAAGTAGCTGAACATTTAAATTTTAAAACATACCATTAATTCAAGCACCTCTTCATACATAGTAAAAGTCTTTAATACTCTCGGATCATCATTTGGATGCTACTATAATTTGAAACAATAACTTTAATTGATGTTTACTTCTTTTAATTATTTGACATAAGGTTTCTGAACATGTTAAGCTACTTATGTTGCTGACTGTACCTAGTTAGTCAGATATATGATAAAGCACAATGTAGTAAATTTTTTCCTTTACGTAATCAATACACATAAATAAAATTAGAGTGTCTGTTTGTAACATCAAAATAACAGTTTTTTACTCAATGCATAGGTACGATATACCTACGTATACACGGATCACATAACAATAATGCAATTGTAAGATTTTGTCCGTCTGTCTGTCCCGGCTAATCTCCGAAACGGCTGGACCAATTTTGACGGGACTATCACTGGAAGATAGCTGAATTTCGAAAATTTTTAGGGTTCCGCGGGACAATTAGAAAAACGCGGAAAATGCGCGGGTTACAGCTACCCCGCGAGGGCTCTACGGATTTTGACGGGACTTTCACTGGCAGAAAGCTGTTGTCATAAGGCCAAAAATTTCTTTTTTGATATTTCAAAAATATTTTAGATTCCGCGGAAAAAGAATAAAAACCCATAAAATTGTTAACAAAAACAGATTTTAAACTTTCGAATGGGTAAACCTGCTGACTGCTGGTACGTACAGGTTTTTAAATCGAAATCCACGGGGACGAAGTCTCGGGCACAAGCTAGTTCACAATGAAATCAACACATGTTATTAACAATACGTATATCTAGATATCTAGCCACTGCGCCAATTAGGTCATCGATATGGTTTCTCGTTGCGATAGTGCTCTCAATATGGCTGTCACTTGGGCTTCAACATCTGGATCTAATAGTGGTGAAAGTAAGCAAGCCGAGAATTACCTAAAAAAAAAACAGTATCACTTTGCCCAACCCGGGATTCGAACCCAGGACCGAATGAAACATGAGCTCAGCAGTAGCGCTTAGCGACCACTAGACCAACGAGACAGTCAAAGTATCGAATATTGAAAAGAACAACTTAAAGATGCAGGTAACGCCTAGGTAATGATAACTTAAGTTACTTAAGTAAAATAGCTTACCGCCGCACTCAGAGACGTTAATGATTACTTAAACTGACATTAAGTAAAGATTTCACAAAGAAAACCTTAACTTAGTGACAGTTTAAGTAATCATTAAATCCCCTGAGTTCGGCGGTTTGATAGTTTTCACGTAACAAATATCTAAGATAACTTACTCTATTGCACACCAAGAAACACAGAATACCTTCAGAAAGAAAATTGAAAACAGTGCAAGTGGCGGTCTTATTGCTTAAAGCAATTTCTTTCAGATAGCCAATGGATGCAGAGAGAAACGATAGCGGACCGATGGCGGATTAGGCTATCGTTGTGTAAATTAACACAATATAAAATAAGTACCTACCTACCTGTGCCGTGTGGTATCCGGCCTACAATTGACCACCCCCTTTCCTCCCGTGGGTATCGTAAGAGGCGACTACGGGAAAAAATAAGAAGATGGGCAGCGGCGTCTTCTGTAACTTGACCAACAATACTGCGATCCCCAAGCCGCTAGCCAAGCGTGGGGATTACGGCAACCCCCTCCATTAAGGGGGAGGCATGTGTCCAACAGTGGACGGCTTCCAGCTGATGATGATGATCACCTACCTACATCAATTAGTAAGCGAAAAATTGATTAAGATAGATATATATAAGAAGAATATAAAATTAAGGATCCTCCCATAGCAGGCAAGATGGGGAAACTTTGCACGACAGAGTGGTAAATACGACGCTGCCATGGAAGTTGCTTGAAGAAAACCTTATTCGGTGTCGTAAGTATAGGGTGCCACGCTACGTGGCCCCGCCTGGAGGGGGGGGGGCTGGAGGTGGCCCCCGGCCGTGGTCAAATCATGAAGACTTCCACTGGGCAAAAAAGGGCCCCATCCGATGAATTAGACACTAACCTTAATCATCATCATCAGCCGGAAGACGTCCACTGTTGAATAAAGGCGAAACTTAGAACGCCACAATGAACAACTTGCCATTTGCATTCACTAGTTGCAGCAACTCTGGCGATATCGTCGGTCCACCTGGTGGGAGGCTTGCCAACGCTGCGTCTTCCGTCGGCCTCATTAATACAGGACCTGTAAATTACACAAGATATTATGTCGCCTGTATTTCCCGCAGAGATAGGCAGAGGTATACCTGTAGCATAACCACATGCCGCCAGTTAAGTTATAGGTATCTAAGTCCCAATGTAATAGGGGGCGAGAATACCTGTAAATTACAGTTCGAAGAATATCTACGAAAAACCAAGTTCTTCTGCAAACTATTTGGTTGACCCAGTAACTTTTAAGTCAAGGTCCGAAACTCCAAACCCTACAGGTTTTATTTTAATTAGTTATTTATATCTATTATTTACTTTCCGTAAGCTCTTTCTCCAATTACAAAACAGTTTCGTTCTATTATATTCTCACGTTCTTAGTAGGTAGAATGTCACTCTTTTTACAAATATTTGTCAAAATAATAGGTAACTTGGTATCACTAGACTCGACCAAAACTATTTTTTTCTTCAAACAGAAATTTTCTTCAGATGCGAGGTTATTTTCTACTCCTAAACCTCGATACCTACAATTTTGATTATCCTGTCGGCCACGGCGGCGGCGGCTAACCTTACGAAGACTAGTCGACTACATAGAGATGATAATATTACTTATACAAATTGAGTGCTAACGCTAGCACGGGTGCACTTTTACAATCCTTTACACTAGTTCAATGCGATATCATGTCACCGATGCGACTGGAAACAGATGTGGCGCAGAACGAATTACTTAACTGCTTTCCGAGACATTATCCGCTACATTTTTTTGGGATAAAATATACAGCCTGGTGTTAATTCAGGGTATCAGCTACCTCACCACCAAATTTTAGTGCAATCGGTCCAGCCGTTTGAACGTGAACAGGTAATAAACATACAAACACACTTACAAACTTTCGTCATTATAATATTAGTGTGATTAGGACATCATCATCAGTCTATATAGAACTCAGACCATTGGAGCATAGGCCTGACCAATAGCACGCCACTGAACTTGATCCTTAGTCATTTTTTCTAGTTTCTGCAAGCCATTATTGATTGCTCCATATAGCTTTTTAAACATCCTGGATACGTACGGAACGTTTGCCAAATGATTCTATATTAATTTATCTATATTATTATCATTGAATCGCGGAAAACAGGACCGAAGAAGATATGATTAGGTTAACAATGATTAGGTTAAAATACCTAGCTAGTAGCTAGGTACCTACTTTGTCAAAATATGAGTGCCTACAATAGGTACCTGATGATTGTGATGATGATGTGTTTTTATTACGATGGGTTTGTTGGTGCAGTTTCTTTTTAAATTTAGTGAAGACGCGTTTCTTCTATATTAGTTTTATGAAGTCCAAAAGTGTTAAACCAGTTTTATATTCGTACCTAAAGGTTTCACTTTGCACACGCATTACCACTAGTCGTATTAGTGACATTAAAATTGGCATCTGTTTTATTATTTTATTTCTATTCTCTTAATTTATCTGCTGCAATTAAAACATAAGATGGAATTTTACCAATTTTATCACTTAACCTGGTTATATCATCAACTCGAGAAAAAGGACCTCCTTTTGAACGTTTATCTTTAACTTTGTCGTTGTTTATTCGATAGAGGAATTCAATATACCTAATTACAATAAGACAAACCCAGGCATTGGTCAGTGGCCATCCCACATTAAATCTTTATGCCTGGATCTATTATTTCCTCCATTATATAAAGGCCTAGACGTTAAGTCAGTAGTCAGAGCTTGAACTACAATATTATGCTTACAATAACTTGTAGATTGATTCACTTAAAATGGTATAACTCCGTATCACTATTATTGTGTACACAATCAATTTCCTTATTAGTAATTTATATATGTGTAATATTATCAGTAACGCCTTTATATTTGATGAAATACGCAAGAGATACACATACAAACTCCTAAGAGATAACAAATATAAACAATGTGGATACATAACTGCGTGTCACATGTACCGCGGCGGCGGCGGCGGCGGCGCGCGCCCACCCCTCCCCGAACAGACTGGCGCGCCGCGCGCCGCAGACTGGCCCGGCCCGGGCAGACCCCCGCCCGCCCGGGCGCCGCGCCGCGCGCCAATCCGAGCCCCCGGCCCGCGCAATAGGAGCGCGCGCGAGCCGCGGGGCGGGGCTCCTCGAGTGCCGTAACCCGCGCCGGGGGCTCCGGCCGCCACTCTCGCCCCGAGAGCCACTAGAGGCTGAGCCGTCGAGTGGCGTCGAGTGTCGGCCGGTCGGATGTCCGCGGAGGGCGGCGACTACTCGCCGTGTCCGGCGGAGGCGCTGCCGGAACTGAGCGCTGCCGAGCTGGCGATGAGCCTGTCGCCCAAGTCGGCGCTGCTGCAGCAGAACTTGTCCCAGCTGCAGCTCCAGCACTCCACACCGTTCTCCGTCACGGATATCCTGTCGCCGATAGAGGAGTACCGCAAGCTGGAGTTGGCGAACAATCCGCCGTCGCCGTACAGGTGCGTGGATCGATCGCCGTGAGGGGGGGGGGGGGCGCCCTCCACCCGCTGATTTTTCGAGTGGCGAAGGTCCCGACGAGAGTGCTTGAGCGTCGTTCGTAGTCGAAGGATATAGTTCTGTGACGTTTGTTTGTGCAGGTATGTTGTGATTAGCGGTCAAGTGGTGTGTGTGCGGTCAACGATGTGCTGTAGGAGCGCGGCGCGCGGCTCGCGACTCGGCTTGATCCTACTCGACTCGTGATCGATGTTACTTCACTCGGTTCTCTAAAAATAACGTCTTACCATTCATGAATGATAGTGGACTCAACTTAGCACCCTGAGGGACGCCATCCTTAAGCTCCGCAGTTTACAGTCATGCTGGTTGAAGAGCACCATTATATGTAGGTATCCATTCATAGTGTGTCCGCGGCTAATTAAACTCTAGTGTTTGTCAAATATCATCAACACATACTCACGGTTCGACTAGTTGACTTTATCAAAGACTTTCCAAAAAAATATTTTTAGAATTTTAGGATTTCGTAATATCTGAACAATATAAACTTTAAACAGGCATGAATAAATTTAAATATTTTAACAAAATTTATACCTCATTTTAATCGTCAAGAAGTTTAAAAAAAAAATTACTAAATTTATTTCGCTCTAGGCCTAAATTAGCAACAACAATATAGGTAAATACAAACCGTCCAACTTCCTTCCTTGATTAAATTAAAAAGTGGAATTTTATTACAATTTTGATACGTAGGTACATAACTAAGTAATGCGGCTTTTAGAAATGAATATAAAATAAAATTTATGCAGTAAGACTATACCGATCAACATAAGAAAATAATACCTAACGTTGAATCTACCTAATGATGAAAGTTTAAATTCCTAGTTCAATACCTAGGTCATGTGATACCAAAAAATAAAATCTATTTTCTTGGTTAAAACTATGGTATTTACGAAATATTTTTTTAAGCAAAAATGATACCTACCTATTAATATAATTCAGAACTTAAAAAATACCTACTCGAAAATGTCAGCCAGCTAACTTGCAAAAATTAATGGGATTACAAATTGTTAATTAATTAAATTCTAATTAATAACAACAAAAATATAAGGTAGCTGATAGTATACTTAGTAATTGATCAAATTAGACGTTTAACACCTCAGTCTGCCCGTGACCATGAATGCAGTAAAGGATTCGAAACGAGACCGATATACAAAATGAAATCTCGATAAAATCCGTAAAAATAATCCAATAGTATAAGTGAAAGAAATCCTTCATCTTAGAAATTATTTAGACTTTTACTTGTCTGAAAATTTTTCTATTTTTAACCGACTTCAAAAAAAGGCGCAGGTTCTCAATTCGTCTTCTTTTTTATATTTACCAGCTGCATTGATTTATATGCCTCAGATTTATCTTATCCACGCTTTCTGAATCCTTTTAGTCCTTTATTTGTCACTTCCTAATTTGTTTTTACGGAAGCTTGGTGGCTTATTTCCATAATCTACATCGAAGTTAGATTAAGATTAGTACCTATACAAATACCTACAGTACCTAATAATTTTAAACTAATCGCTTCAATCAGTATGCAGGTAATAAAATATTTACCGACTTGAGAATATTTATCTTCAGGAGCCTGAATTTGTGAGCGACTTCCTTGAGTAAAAAAATCTTACGGACAATGTTAATTAGAAATGATTAAATTCCGATTTTAGGCAAGCCGCGGCTTAAATTTTAGATAGTCAATGAATAACTATGGCTTATGTTACAGCGTGAACGACTAGTTTTGTTAAGATAGCAGTACCTGACTAATATAGTTAATTATGAATAAAAACAAATTAAGTTGAAGCTGAAAAAGTTCATTGTTCGCGTCGTAGGCACATAATATATATTACTATCATAGGTACCTAAGCACAATAGCCGTGTATGAATCATACAATCATGAGATTCCTTGTATAGGAGCATAATCAAGTTCAGTTCTATGAAGCAGGGGACTGAATACCGATTCAGTTTAACTTAATTTCAGCTTGTGCTCAGACTTCCTCTTTGCAGGACAAGTTTTTACCAAAGAAGGTACGAGCATCTGCCTACAACTTTTCTTTTTAATCCTGCTCAAGTATTTCTTGCAAATCTAAAGGATGTAACGTAAATATGAGATAATAATTATCGACCAACCGTCTATTTACCGCATGCAAATTGATGTCCTCGTCAATTGTTGACATCATGCCTAACTTTGCGAACGCTCCGTATTTCTCTAAAAAGCTCAAAATAAATTTAAGCTTTTCATATCCTGTTTGTCAAATCAATGTCGTTCTGCGGTTTGAAAAACAGTTTCGTAACTAAGTATAATTTAAGTTATTTAGTATTTAAAATGAGGACGGGTTACAATAGCTTATTTAAAGTTAATTCAAGTGCTTGTTTGCCAATATTTTAGATTGGTGTAAGGACTTCTGCACTTTGTGTGTTGAAGTTTATAAATAGATCTTAAATATACTGGTTTCGTTACATAAAAGTCTTAATATTGCATGTTACATGTTCTTTTGTATGCAAACGTAGGTACATAAATAACGATACCTAGTGCTAAAAATATATCTTTATTTATACATTATTCGTCTATCGGTTGATGATGGCTTAGAGGTTTATATTACAGCTTCATAAATACAAGATTGCGGTTTTAAATCCAAGTAACTAACATGACTTTTGCTGTGTCACAAAATCTAAGGTTGTTACCTTGACCTAATAAAATATTATGAAGAAAAATATCTTTATGAATCTTTGTCGTAATTGGCTAAAATTGACAATGCTCGAGCGCAAGCATTTTGATTAATGCTTGTTCCTTTTCGAAATGAGAATTTTTTAAATTCTTCTTACACTTCAGCCTAACATGATACTATATCTACTATATACTTAATCTATAGATGGACTGTGTATAATCCATCAGTTACAGTTATCCAACTTATCTGTTTTACAAGGTACTTAGCAGACAGATGATTACAATTTTCTAGGTCGTTTTTATATTAACCACGTAGAGTTCTAAGTACCTAGATAATCCTTAAAATTCATCTCAATTCGGTGTCAGGCTCCGTATATCAAAATTATTTGTTTCGGATTTTAAATCATGTTGTTCCATTATCCATAAGTAGGACCTCTATCGTACTTATTTTAGCCTGCGTATTACTTTTAAATGTAGATGATATTATAATATTAAATTTAGTCTCAATCGAACGGTCGAACAAAGGCATTAGGCAACCTATTCATTTCAAATTTTTGACATCTCTTTAATCTCTCGGATATTTTAAGCGCACCTTAACGGCAAGGTTAAGGGACTTTCCGTCGGACGCCACATCTCTCATCTTCAAAACTGTTAGATATAAAAATATTTTTTATCATGATCGTGAATCTTTACCATCTTAAAACTTTTTTGTCGGTTACTATTTCATAAATGTTCCTACCTACGTAACTTGTTAGGTAATATGCGCAGTAGATGACACAGCACATATATCTATTGCTCGCAAGAATACATACCTATCATTATCAAAGCTTTTCCCATAGGTACCTACTATTTATCGATGACAGTTTTTCTTCACACAGTCCTCAAATTTAGGTGAGTTTACAACTCCGTTGCCGATGAGACAAGCATTCGATATAGCCTTTTATAAACTAAACATTGCATGAGCGAGTGTTTGTTTTGCCTACGAGTGGCTCACACCTACAATTTTTTCCGCTACTGATATTTAAACACTGATTTACATCACAAATAGCCCAGCATTACTCTTTATGGCGTGGAAAGTTTGGGTAGGAAAAGTGGTAGTGATCGCAATGCCACAAAGAGGACGTGTGATTAATTGAATTAATGTTTGCTTTTATTTAAGAATTCTAATTTGATACTTAATTAAAGAAACGATATTTTTTCCTACCTATTTATCTACGTATTTTATACTTAGATCTAAAGTTTCCAATGTATCTAGATCCCTAGTGATATTTTGGTGATTTCTCTCATTGATGTGGTTTGAAATATTGAGTACCAAACTAGGTATCTATACCTACTTGTATATCATCGCTATTTGTATAGTAAAAAAAAATAAGTATTTAAACGTGCAAAAAGCCTGTCAGTAGACCAATACGTGTATTCCAATGTCTTCTGTTCAATTCCTTTCTGCATTTACATCAATATGCACATGCCTGCCTAGGTAGGTACACAATTTTCTAGAAAGATAGATCTAGGTAGGTACACTATTTCTGGTTTGCACCTAGATAAGTTTGCCTATAATTTTTTTGGCCATAACTTACCCACCTAAACCTAATCAATATCCATGTTACTTAGTACCTACTTGCGCTATAACTTAACCTTAGTATAAGTAGATATTCTTAATCTTACAATCACAACATCTTAGAGAACACAGAACCTAGCATTTAATGATAAAAACAATAAAAAATTCATAATAAATAATGTATTTACAAGAGACAGAAGTATATACTCACCGACTTTGAATTACCGCCCCTTTTAATTAACCGATAAGTCTGAAATACTTATTAAATTACCGCAAAACCAATTAAAACTTAACTAACACGCAAAATTAAAAGATAACAGTCTTAAAATCAAATTAAAATTAACTCTAATTACTCCACCAACTAAAATGTTTCGCGCCATAATTTCCCGCCCTGTCAAAACTCAATTTGTCAAACCAAACATCGTAATGGCGGCCCTGGGGGTGTACCATAGACAAGGATATATTTACCGATTAAAATGATTGATGGCAGCGTTATTTTATTAGTATTAGGGTTGAAAATCGTTTGGAATTAGTTTTTTGGCACAGGGATGGTTCGATAGGGAGATTAGATTGTGTAAATAGGGATTAGGTAGATAAGCTCGGTATTGTTTGAAAGTGACGTGTTGGCGCCTCGTCGGGTAACGGTTTAGCGATCTGTGTGTGGCAGATTTAAGTCAAATGTGTTTTGTCTGAATTTAATCCTTAGATAACTTTGCAGATAAAAAGTAGGAAGTATTGCTGGAAGACAAGGGATATTTTTTGTGCTGTTTATTTTTTCCTTTTTGTCTTCAAACTTAGTTACCTTTCATGAATGAAACAGAAGCTGGTAACTCGCTTGTCAATCGGTTTATTTTATTGAATAGTCATTTGTTTTTCCCTTAAATTGAGGTATCTTATTAAAGTCGTGCACATATGTTTTCGTTCATCTATGTCAGAAGTCTCAATTTTTTTTGTTTTTAATGTTGACACGTGCAAAGATGTTAGTTAGTTAATCATGTCACTCATAAATCATCGCATGTCCAGATTAAGGTTATGTTGTGCTTGTTTCAGGATTAACTATTAATAACTACTTATGCTGTATAATAAATTATAGGTACCTTCTAGTAACTATATCTTCTAGATATATTATGCACTATGGTTGGCTACTAAGCTACCATGTGTTCAAAGATACTTAGGTTCGACTCCTAAGGTTAATCAGTGAAGGAATTTTCCTAATGAAACCTGAATTTGAAAGTGTTGTAGTTACCCTTTTTAGGCCTACGTTGGCTACTTCTTAAGACCTTAATTATACTAAACGAATGTTAGAAGTTCAACTCAGAATTACATCAGTTTAAGGCTTTAAAGCCCATCAGAAATTAAAAGCCCACAATCAAGGAGGCTACTAGAGTCTAGACCTTGCTCCTCAAACAAATCTTAACATAATTATTTGTTTCAGATCGAACTCATCAGGCAGCAGTATTAATTCCCCACTGGGGCCATCGTGCGGGATGGCGGCCAACCCGTACGCGGTGCCGCTGTACGGCGGAGCACCCGTGCAGGGCTACGGCTGCGCCCCCTCCGACCTGCCCCACTACGGAGACATGAGGGGCGCCGGCTGGTACCCCGCGTCCAACGACCCCAGGTTTGCCAGTGAGTCGGCTATATTCTTTACAGCATCCGTGATTTTCTTAAAGTTATGTTTAGACTTAAGGTGTTTTAATACCCTATAGTTTACCCGACTGACGTTGTTCTGTCTTAACTATGAATATTGATTGAATTCGACTGACGGTTACGTCAAACGCCATAAGGTTAATATAGACGTTATGTTTTCTTAAAATTTCTAATGCTCGCGCCACTTTTTTATTTTTTTCTTTCATAAGAACCTTCTCCTTACAAACACAACAAAAATAATTAGAGAGATTAGTCCAGCCCTTTACGTGTGATGCAGTGACTAAGAGAAATAGGGTTTCATTTATATACAAGATACCAGGGAAAAAAATGATGTAGGTAGTAGGTTCAAAAGTGCAAAGCTACAAGCACTGATAGCCGAGTGGTATGACCGTAGGACTGTCAAGTCAAAGGTCGCAAGTTCTAACCCCGGCACGCACCAATGTCTTTTCGAATTCATGTGCGTAATATAAATTAGTTATCGGTTGCTAAAAACGGTGAAGTAAAACATCGTGAGGAAACCGGCACACCTGAAAGATTTTTCTACGGTGTGTAAAGCCATGTCAGAGGCCTACAGGCGGTTTAAACTCTGACACCAGGTTGTTCATCAACCATACGATAAGAAGAAGAAGCTACAAGTCTATCTTAAAGGTCGAAGACAATTCACCTATGACTTGATCCATACCTGGAATATCAGTGTTCGGGAAAAAGTGGTCTAAGTTTTTCCCGAGGGTTGAGGCTCCATACCATATTCCTTAAAAATGTTGATTGCCTTTTCGTATCGGAAATTCTGTGTTATTTGTTATTTGTTTACCTATAGATGTAGCACTCACATTGTTGACTTCTTTTAAAACTCTCTCTCCTGAACGTTTAAAAGCAGAGCTTGTTGGAGTAGTAATTACCAGCTCTTGTAAAGTATTTGTAGGCTTGAAATTCCATCCTAAATATAATTAGTTGGAATAAATCAACATTTTCTTTCAACAAGAAGCAAATTTAGTTAAAACGCCGATATTTTACAGATTCAAAACATTGAAACAAATATCAGTTGTTTACGCAATTAATAGTCCCGCGCAGCAATCGAAGCAGTTTAAAATCGGTTGTTAAAAAGGATAAACACTACTACAGGCCTCTTACCTACTCTTAAAGCAGTACAGTTTCCTTTGTGAAAGAGAACACTGCACGTAACGGCGTTCCAATTTCACAATGGAAAATGTCCCGCTTTAAGAGTTCATAGTAACGGTGCTGATCTGGTTGTTAAAACTAACCTCTTGCTTATCCTTAACTTACATCGCAAGCGTAGGAAATAAGATTAAGTTTGTTTATAAACGACAGTAAGTTTAGCGACGGGAGCGAGCATATCGAAGTATGGTTAGGCCTCGCACGTTTACCGCCGTTCTTGTCTTTATCATCAGTCAAAAAGTGTACCTACCTAGTACCTAATGGTCAATCACATTTCGGCAAGTTATACGTACCTGGGTAATATAGATCAACAAATTGTTTAGGTTACCTATATTTTACGTCTGTTATTTCTTATTCAGCTTACCAGATGTCTTCTTTAGTTCTGGTCCTAAGTTTATTAATAAACAGATCTCAGTCTTGAATTTGGACGCAATACAACCGTTGTAGATATATAACTTCATGAAAACAACCCAAAACTTTGCGTAAACATTCCTAAGGGAATTCTTTTGAGTTAAGTACCTAGTAGCTACCTAATAGCCTACAAACATTAATAATAAGAAACCTGACGAATAACAAACAGTTTAAATATGTATAATTTAGTTTTATCACATTTTATTAAACAAATTGACGTAAATCAAGATGGCGGACGTGTGCGCGCATGCGCGTAACCGACACCGCTCGCACGTGAGCGTGTCAAGTAACAAACGGCAATTTGATGTAACCCGATGCTTTGCAGCTAATTCTGTATTTATTGGCGAAGTGATACGGTTAGCGTCGCTTTATGAGGGGGTGGTGATACGAAAAGGTGTTTTGGTAGTGTAGTGTTACAGGACCGATCTTTAGTGCTAGATTAGGTGGCTTATTGAGAGATTGACAAAACATCTATCCGTAGAATAGGTGTTTATGTTTATATATCGGTTGTAAGCTTTAATGTGATCAAAAGATAGGTAGTTATTTACTTCTAATCTGTTCTTAAAAGCTTTTTGGTCATGTTAACCATTTTCAAGCGCTGAATAGTCAAAACTCTATGGTGTCCATTCCAAAAGCCATTTCAATAGAAAAGATCGGTCATGAAACTCTATAAATAAATACCTATTAAATGTTCCTTTTTTGAAATTTGTTGACATCTACCTATAATCCATGCTACTACATATTTTGATGTTTTGTAAATCAAAATTTACAGTCAGTCAATCAAGATCCACAATGAAGTCCACAAATCAACTAATTTCAACTCAATATCTACTCAATTACCGACATGAAAACTGTCTCAGATTGCGAGGCTCAGAGCAAACACCATTAAGAGAGGGCTACAAAAAAAGCTACGTGCCGCGCTACCAACACGACATCTTAACTTGAGGTCATAGATAATGTGGCAGAGGCGACGATGCATTAAAATATCGGTTTACTTATGAGATGAACTTGACAAGATTTTGATGGCTGTTCCGATTTCAATTTGATTCGAATACGAATTCGGATTCCGATCCACGTAAAGTTATTTTTTTTTAATTAGGTACGAATGCGGTTACAGTAAATAGGTAATGCGATGTAGGCCTATAGCGTAATAAGAATGTTGTGTTGTGTGCTGATTTATTGGTGATCTATTTTGGAGTCGAATAGTTTGATTATATTGTATTCATGTAGGTAACTATCTACTTTTTTTGTATTGCTTGATCAGTGAGTTGAGAATTTAGATCATCTTGTTTGATGTTGACGGGCTTTTTGAATTCGACGTTTTTCTTGCGTCTTTGACATAATTTTCTATTCAAACCAGTAACTATTTCTAACTCCTGTACTCCTCAATACCTACTATTAATTTTGTAATTTAGACTATCTTTGAATTATTAGATAATTGTAACTATTGTCAGGCAGAATCAATCCCGTTTCAGTTGAAGATAGTTATAACGTTGTGTCAGTCTCATTACACCGTGCAAATAGACAATCACTTCTGCTCTATAATCTATGGCACTTGGTAATTCGATAGGAACGGGAGCGCTATTACCATGGTGCAGGTGCATAGAGTATAGATTTAGTGAGCACACAAACTATAATATTTGTTCATGAGTAAGCTTTCGATAGAAATTGTCTATTTCTCGGGATTTTGGGCCGCTGCTACCTTATTTGTTAACGGTTATGTAGATTAAAGTCGTGGATTATTTATTTACGTGTTATTCTGAGAATTAATAGACCTTAATGTAAGTGGTACTCAATTGTAAATAATAGGCAGATACTTGCATTAAAACCTATTTTTGAGGATACATCCGAAGTATTTACGAGCGTTAGTAACTAATAATTTAGAACAAATTACCCATACACTTGGCACTAATAGATAAATATATATTTTTTGAATCATTAAAGAGCACTTTTGTTTCTTACCAGTCTTTCCTTTCAAGAATGTCGATCGAATCTTACAGTACAATATTGAAGTTGCATATGTGATATGAGCATTATAAGTAAGCTACTTGTCTTACACAGATGAAAACCCTTTTGAACAAGCTCTTGGAAGATAGAAAGAAAATTCTATAAAGAAAGAACAAGATTTGTTTATGAGAAATGTATCTATAAGTTTTATGATAGTTTTCCATCGGTAATTGCGAGTAGTCGACTGCAACGGGCTGATGATGCTGATGACGAATTGCGATGTTTGATCATCATTAAAAAAAAACATAAACTTAAGTAATTAAAGTAATTTTAAGTTCACAAACTGGTGAAGTAGTTGATGATAGTACCAACACTCCACCCGAAGTCAAACGGTAGACAATACGGAACAAAGACAATCGGTAATGTAATCTAAACTCCGTCGAAAAGTCAGTAGTTTAGAGAAAGTTTAAATAGTTTGTGGAGTAACTTGAACAAAGGGATCGAATTCATTGTAGTTATCGTAGTTATTTATCAAAAGCAAATCGAAGCTACGGATCTATTAACCTACTGGATTCAGCCAGAGACTTTGTCAGGAGTTGAGATAGTTTTGTTTTAAATATTGTTAGTATATTTTTAAGATTTAAAGGAATCAGGTAGCTTATTGTAAATACGGATGGCCATACAATAAACATAAGTGGAATACATATGAAGTCTTTGTTGAGGTATATGAGGTGTATATATGAGGTATTATTTTGCCACACACAATAAACACATAATAATATAGATATAAGTTACGAGAATTATACTAATTCTCGTAGGTACCTATTATCTTATCTAATATATGACAAAGTAGGTTTAAAAAAATTGAAAGCAAAATGGTGATCGTGTTTACGCGGGAATCGGACTGAGTGCATGCACTAAACTACAAGCTGAAAGTAATTGGCTAGTTGGAGTTAAAATCAGGTTAAAATAAGTGTACAGTGGAGTACGATTCAGTCTAGCAAAGGTAGAGTGAATGAATGTTACAATATTGAAAGGAATCAATAAGTTGTGATGGTACTTGTTAGGGTAATAAAAGATTGATGTTTATGTGCTAGTTTTTTTTATTGAGATGCAATATTTATTACCTATTTTTATAAGCTATTGATAAAAAAACGCATCTCTCAGTCACTCATAAATCCAGTGAGGAATATTCGAAGACTGAACAGCGTTCAAACATCGATATAATTGGAATATTAACTTAGTTAATACGTTTTAATACATGAAAACCGTATACAAACTTAATCAAGCAAAAAGAAATGTTAAAACTACCGTGCTCCTAATCACATTAGTATAATTATTTTTCAATAATACACAATACAATGCTAACAATAACGCTTTATTATTTCTAATCACAAAAAAACACAATACTTTCGAAACAAAACCAACAACTCGTTGAACAAAATTTACAAATAATTTAACACAATAAGACACCACGCTTCCGCACGTACGAGTATCTTTGAGCAGAGATTAAAACGGTAAACTGTCGAGTGATGTCCAACGGACAAAAAACATCTCCAATACCCACCGAATTATTGAAAAAAAAAAGATTACTAAAGTGGTCCGAGGAGCGAGCCCTGAGGCACGCCTGTCGCCCGGACTTGTTGTACTAGGGAGCTGTGTAGACAGACAAAATAAGCAATTCCATTTGATCGGGCCCATATTTGCCCACCACTAGAGTCTTGACTGTGTAAACATTAGGCCTCACGTCCGCAAATACCGTGATGTCGGTGCATTCGAAGGCTTTAGCCGAGTCAGGAGAAATTATTTTAGTGTATGGTAATGAATATGGTAATTGGTGTTCGATACTTGTGTTCTTAGTTCGTGTGAAAGGTGGTTTGTAATGTCGTATAAATACAATAACTTGGGTGTTTGCGTAGCACTTGCAGAGTAACTTACATAAAGTATTTATATAACCAGGTATGCTGTGGGAAAATTTGTCACCTAGCGCGATTTATGAAGCGTAGAAACTTTTTGTGTACATAATATGCATAATATTGATTCTAATGGGCTAACATGTACAATCTGATGCGTTAGTTACGAAAACGTCTTCATGCAAAAATACACAAAACATTATGGGGATAGGGTTTTCATCGAACCATACGATAAATAAATTCGGCCTTCACTACAAATCATCAAGTTTATAGGTCATAAAGTCATTAACTTTTTTTAAGTGACCGAAATAGCTTTTTCTCTCGCGTGTCTATGAAAAGCTAGTGCTTCAGGAAAAAATATGTTCGTACAATTTTCAACGCTCGATCCGTATTTTTCAAGTGTTGCGACACATCAAACGTGCCCTGTACCCACGGTCAGCGGTAAATTAAAATTGCCGCGGGGAAAAAATAAGTGTGTGACACACTTAGTCTCCGTGCAGGCGCGCCTAATGCGGGCCGAGTGGCCGCGTCACCGCCAGCCGGCCGCAGTTTATCTTCCTTAGTGTGGCAACACTGAGGGAAATAGCCGCGGAAATGTTTGCTATTTCATTTCCCGACATCTTTGTTGGTTTGTTTACTTTTAAAAATGGCGACGTTCCATTTCTGCTGGTCTACGTATGAAATGTTAATAAAATTGTTTGGACATTTTTCACAAGTTAATATTTAAAAAATCGTTCATATCTTACACATTCGGAAGCTGCATAAGATTTATTTAAGCTCTGGTGGAGCGAAAGGAATAAAATGCAAACCTAAGAATTTTAAATAATATAGAGCCTAACAGTCGACGTCTACCGGCTGCTGATGATGAAAAGCTCATTAAATAATCGTAACAGTATCTTAATAGTTTAACTATTACTTAACGCAATATCGTCTTTTTCACAACGATTTGTTGTTATAAATGGTACTCTAACGGATCCACCTCATTTTCCGATCGGCCGCTTGCGATTAAAGCTGCTCTATTTTGACAGAACACCCGGTTGGGGTTGCAACAATGCACGTATTATTGTCGATGTTTATTCACGCACAATTTGCTCGAGTTTATATAGCGTTGGCAACATTCTGTGAGGGGGCGATCTGATGCGTACGTTCGGCGAATTTTAATGCGATTATTATGAACTGGGTTTAGAATTTTAATGATGAGACGCATTGGCGCTACAACATGACGCTAATTTGAGTACTTAAAACATTACCACGCATATTAGTGTTTCAATCATTCAGTTTGCTTACATCTTTCTTGAATGTAAAATCTGGACTGTAGGTAACATTTAGTTAATAGTGTTGCATTTTTCTTTATTGAACTATGCTGCACGTTGCTCTCTTTATTTTAAAACCGATATCTTTACAATACATTGTGTTACTGTAAGCATAAGCTTCAAAACAATGTGGCACCCGCTAGGTTCACACACACGGACTTCTTGTGTATATCTTATGTCAAAAACTTTTTCCCATTATATCATAACGATAAGTCGTTCAAATTTTTCTACTTGCTGTGATAAAGCAAGCTTTCAACTGATTACCGTGTATATTTTTCTTTATAAATATCTTAGGAACATTCCGGAAGAGAGATTCCTCTATTGCTGCTAAAATAAGATATTCCAGCGACTTGTACAATTTTGCATGAGTATTAGCACCCGTGTTTTCAATCAAATAACTTCTCTTTTGGTGACCGTATCCAAATATTTTCAAAGGCAAATCCCATATACATTAGCCGCTTTAAAGAATGTGCCTTTCACCATTTTGTACGGAATCGAATTTGAAACTTTAGCTGGAGAACCCAAACTTGACTAAGTAAAGTGAAATGGGGAATTAGAATTGATGTAGAATACACTATCGCTCAAAATATTTATGAGAACCCCTGACAACTAAAACCAAAATTTTACCAAAACCTTTACCTAGAATTTTATTCTAGATTCCTTTAACAAATCAGCCCATAAAATAGAACAGGCTGCATGCATTCTACTTTTAAGTCTACTCACACGACCCTTCGTTCGCAAAATCCATTAGTTGTCAGCAAATATTGACCCGAGCGTGACGCAGGCGCACGGGCCGAATGCTGTCGACCGTTACCGACGGTAGCCGAAGTGGCCCGAGCACGTACGAATCTATTATGTACGCATTGTACGCCGATTTAGATTCTTAGTGCTTTAACAAACATCACGATAATTGTGATTCACCCAATAAATATTGAGATATCTTGTTTTTACGTTAATTCTATTATTTGTATTGTCAGGCTTCTATGTTTAAAAAAAGCATCTTAGGCGTTTTTTTTCTGAAGTTTTCACATATCTATTAAATCCATCATATCTGTGTCTATTTAGTGTTTGGTTTAAAATACCTGACACAAGACTATGGTAGTAGTTATTCTCTCTCTAGTCTTTGTGTCAGTCATCACTTTTGGCAACAAACAGCCTCCAAGAAAACATCAGCATATAGTAGACAAGTTTTAGTTTTTACCTGAATGTAGTTCCTACAACTTCATGACCTCATAATGTGAGAATTTTGTGCGATTATTGGCAAGACGTAATGAACCATTTTTATGAAAATGTAGAGTCGTTTTTCGTAAATACTAAAATCATCATCAGCCGGAAGACGTCCACTGTTGGACGAAGGTAAATATTTCAATAAACCATGTGTACGTATATTTTGTCGCTAACTGTCATCAGACCGGAATAGAAAATATTATGAAAATAAAACTGATACCCCAGGTTATCAGTTCAGGGGATCCGACCGGAATAAATCATTTTTAAGATCTAGTGTAACCTATGTTCACCAAAATATGTTTTTTGATTTTATTAACAACGTTTATCGTTTAGATATTCAGTATTTAAATGATAATGTATCTAAATAAGTAATAAAGCTTCCGCAACTTCATCAGCATGTTAAGATAATCGCTTATTTCTGAAATAAAATATAGCCCATTTCAAATATAACCCCCGGGGGTTCAAGCCAAATCTGTTGTAGTCCCAAGTGTTTCATTTTTTTGCAGCAACGCCATCAGCTGACTGCGCATAGTTTGTTAGCAAAACACCTCTATAAGTACCTACATAATTATTGACACACATAGTACACATGCTAGCCGACACGTTCTTACGTAACACAAACTTATACTTGAATTTGAAGGTAGCTTGAAGGCAAATACTCATAATAAATAAATAAAAATGTTATGTGTACAGTCGTGACCGAGAAATGTACACCTTGCGAAAAATAGAAGTTAATTATTAATCTTAGAAAGTCATATTGTCACATTAATGACGTTAACGCGTTCTTGCCCTTTTATCTTAAATACTTACTCTACTTTTGAACCTAAGTTTTGAGATCAAATTTGTCAGCACCAAAGTGACCTTTTTTAATATAATGTGTATTGCTTAGTAAGCGAAGACATTACTGACTTACTAGAAACAAACTGCACCCAAATCGGTTCACCCGTTTCGGAGCTACGGTGCCACAGACAGACACACATAGCGATCAAACTTATAACACCCCTCTTTTTCCGTCGGGGGTTAAAAAATAGGTAGATCATTTTATAGGCAATGTTAAAAAGGCAATAAGTAACAAAAATGCAGTGAGCAAATGTAGTACTTAATCAAAGTTTATCTCTATTAGGTATAAGAAAATACATACAGACGAGCATAGAACCTCCTCCTTTTTTGAAGTCGGTTAAGAAAGAGGCTTTGCATTGCAGTTTTGTAACTAGTAACGTTATTGGCTAGTTCTTAGTAGTACATAAGTAGTCTTTTTAGTAGATTTCAAACGTCCATACAAAATTGACACACGCCTCCATTTCTCAACGTTCACTTATTTACGGTGGCGACTGTACCCAATAATGAGGTGTTACCTAATTTATGCACGTCGAAAAGGTCAATTTGTCACGGCTAATAGGCAAGTAAATTGTGTGTATTTTGTTCTCAATTATAAAACCAATAAATTATGCTACCTTTGCTGGCGAAGCGGATGTCATAACATAACATAAAATACCTACAATACCTACTAAGAGAATATCATCAACTGTTAACGCATAGGTAATTAATCTTGTTTCCGTTCAATTTTTTTTTTTAAATGTCGCCCCACACTAGGAATGTCTCCTGTATCGTCGGTGCGTTTCACAAACATGAAATATCACATACACAAACACCCAGACTCGGAACAAACATCTGTGGATCACACAAATTTTTGTCTCGTGCGGGAATCGAACCCACAACCCCACTGCGCCAATCAGGTCGTCAAATAAATGATAATGATTTTGATTTGATCATCATGCTTGGTATTTCTGATGAAATAGGTAGACGTGTGTAATCTACTTTTATCTTAGGTCTAATTTATAAGAAATAAAAGCCTGTCTTTTTAGGCGTCATTTAAAAGAGTTCAGAGCTAGTTTTGACTAAGTAGGTAGAAAACGAGTTCCCGAAATTAAATGAATGCACCTTTGTCATTAAAATAAATCAATTATATACCTACATCAAACATAAGAAATAACAACAAAGAAGTTCCAAACCATGTCGAGCTTCACTTCAAAAACAATTAAACTACCCTAATAAAGACCAAAATCACAATTCAGAAACCCGAGCATCGCACAAAGTGGAGGCACATTGACCGTAAACTTTACTGAATTTTCAACTAGCATTGTCTAGTTGGTAATTACTGGTCAGGGGCCGTCAGACGCACGCCTGGTCCCCTCGTGCGCGACCCTAGCTGGTCCGGGCCAATTTCACGCCAATCGTGTCATCAAACGCACACGATAAAGCCAAGTGTCCGTTTCGTGCAACTATTTATTTTTCTTGCGGGTAGAATGATAATTGAGGGAAATCTTGCCTGGCATTTATTTGGGTTGGCAACTTCCTTGTAATTATGGTGGCGGTATTTTTTGTTATGGTTCGATGGCTAGCGGACATTATACGGTTTATAAAATAGAAGTGGGTTACTCTGCTTTCTTATCTTTTGGAAAATACTGATGTGATGTCCATGGCACGCACCAACGTCTTTTCGAATTCATGTGCGTATTATAAATTAGTTATCTGTTCCTAAAAACGGTGAAGGAAAACATCGTGAGGAAACTGGCACATCTGAAAAAAAATTCAATGGTATGTAAAGCCATGTCGGAGACCTACCAGGCGGTTTTAACTCTGACACCAGGTTGTTCATCAACCATACGATAAAAAGAAGAAGTATTGCACAAAATCCATGATAATTACAATCAATACATTTTTGCACTTTCTACCACTCGAACATTATTTATTTTAATAGCAACACCGACACCACTCCGCCGTAAAATTGTTCCGTTTACAGCGACATATTTTGACGCCCGACCGTCCCTCGTCGTGGGCAGCCCCTGGTTCAATTACCGACGTATTTGTTGTCAAAATATATGCACATCTCTGCCCGACCCCTGTCACATACGGGAGAGTGCATGTATTTTTAGGAAATTTTAAGATTCGGCCACCAACAAGCAGTTTTGTGTCGCGTGAGAAATTCACACATTGTAAAATGAAAGATGACGTAATACAAACAACTATGAATTTGGATCATATCATAGAATTTAGAGAATTTTTTATGGATCTGAGTCGGGTCTGCCGGGCCTGATTTATAAATTTAAAACTTAATAAAAAACCAACTACCTAATCAATGATGATCCCATACTTCTAAACAACAAAAACAAATGCACAAAAAATGCTCCAAGGATTGCATCAATTAAAATCAAATGGAAATCGTATTGAAATCAACAAAACTATAAAAAAATGTTTGTAAACATCCCTTTACGTGTCATTTACCGATTCAATTGGATTCTAAAAACGGGCCCATTCAAGGCCCACCATGGAAATAGCGCTACGTTTCAATTAAACCAGAGATCCACGGATAACAAAATGTCCGGTGGTCCATTGACGACACAAAAGAGGTTTGAAACGAGCGTGTACTAGCAGTTTTTTAGGGTACCGTAAACATGTACTTCACTTTTACATCTACGCGTTATTTGATGAAGCAGTAGAAGATATTTCATAATAGGCAATTGAATTTCAACCTGTCAAGCCTTGTACTGAACACTCACACACATAGACACAACAAAAGAATATTATTAGTAAGAAGGTCCTGGCTAAATTTTGGGGCATATTGAATCAATTGATAGTTTATTCCGCTTGGAACATCGGTGCTTGAATCTAGAAACTTGACTCACTTGATCAACACTCGATTTTTTTAAACTAGGCTCAAAATGTCAAGGGATTATCATAGATAGATAGCTATAACATAAACAGAACCCACAAGCCAGCATCTTGCACCAATTCCATCGATGAGGCAGAGATATCGCACAATACAATGCACGCACAATGGAGTAAGACAGAATGGGGAGTAATATTTTATTGAAAGACCCTTTTCGTTTGAGTGTTGTGTAAATACGCGGCCGGCTCGTGTGTAATGTGCGGGATATTGCGGGCGAAATGCTGATGCCGACCTCACCGAATGTACGAATCTAAGAGCTTTGTTGATGAAAAGATTGGTATAATTTTGATTGTGGTAAACCCTAGTGATGTGGTAATGCAGAGCCCGTATCAAAAATTCTTAACATGTTTTCCGTTGTGAACTAAATGCTATAGTTATACGCTGGGATTGACTATTTTTGAAGCACTTGAAATTGCCTACATACGCTAGATACCCTACCTGTTTGGTTAAGAATACTCTTCATGTTCAACGCAAATTTTAAATCCATATTTACACGGCGTGAAGTCCTATCACCGAAGCTTTTACTGAATCCCGTGTCACGTGACTGACCGATGTCTCGCATTCGTGGTTATAGGGCAAGGCTGCCAAGAAAATGGAATGTTTTAGAAACTAACACTTCATAGTAGGTTAACATTTCAGCTAAAAATAATCTTACATCAACAAATAATCCACTTCCTATGAACATGATTTTTGCTTTACATAACAGGCGTGGACGAAAATGCTCTCATACTCACTTACATTACTCGTAACTTAAAAATCAGTAGTTAATACAATTTACAACTCCAACATAAATTTAAATAAAAACTTATCTGGGACCGTTAAAGTTTAAAATGTATGCGCATGGGTAATGAGTTTGATACTTTCGTTGTTTATGCCATTTCCACTTATATAATTGGGATAGCATCCATGATTTGCTTTGCCAAGAGACAAAGAATTGGTTATGCTAAAGTGCTTATTAAGCTGTAATTACGAACCCATTTTTAGAACCCGTTTTTAGTGGCTTTTACGATTTAGGTACAACCCTATAAGACAGATACTTTTTTTGTTTATTTTTTACCAATTGGAACATTTAATTCCATTAAATAAACAAGCATTCATAAAATCGAAGGAACTTTGTCAATAAAATACTATAACCCCTTCTCCCGTGAGACAGCACGTCTTACTAAAGAAAGTATACAGAAACATATAAATCAACACAGTCGTAATCTCTCAAAGTGACTAAAATACGTCGCAAAGCTACTAGCGCGGAAAACCATCACGTCTAGTGTCATTAGGAAAATGGCGGGCGCCAGCTTAAATGTCGCCAGCGCTAAGAGAATAATTTCTACCGCTAGAAAGTATTAATTTTTATTTTCCCGCTACTCCCCTTGTGTAATTCGCAAGGATGGATAAAAATGTGATTAAAGCGTCGCAATCATGTTTCATTTTATTGCGCGTGTGTTGTAGAATGATTTAAATCTAGAATTATGCAGTACATTTTACATTTAGCTTTCGTTAGCGGTATTATTTTGACTCTACAATCTACATTTTGTTTGATATCTGTTTGATCTTATTTGAATTGATTTCTTTGTTCTCTAAATAGGTATTTTTTTAACCTTAACGTTATAAGTAGATACTAGCTAGATTTGGAATGAAATTGTTACTAATAAGTTCTGAAACACTGACGACCTGATTGGCGCAGTGGCTAAGCGATTGGACTGCTGCGGTAAGGCTTGCGGGTTCGATTCCCACTCGGGACAATAATTTGTGCAAACCGCAGATATTTGTCCTGAGTCTGGGTGTTTGTGTGTGATATTTCATGTTTGTGAAACGCACCCACGACACAGGATACATTCCTAGTGTGGGGCGAAAAACATCATGATTATTGATAACGATGATTATTGATCTGTAAACCTATTTATCTTTGTGTATCAATTTCAGTAGTTTAAAACTTTTGGGATTTCAAGCCAATGTAGATAAAGACAAAGAAATTTATTCGTGAAGGACATAGTACATTACAAAGTTGGTATAAATAAAATATAGTTCAACACATCCGCCTCTGTAACAGGCATACGAATACTTATAGGTTCCTTAGGTAAAAATCTGTTGTCACATACTTAAATAATAATTAAGTAAGTAGTTAATTCTTCTTAGGACATGATCAGGGTGTATTTTTAATTTGTATGGTTAATGGTTACATACGTGCTATAAAATGTAAAGACAGACTACAGCTTACCTTGAATAGCATAAGCGTCGTTACGTTAGTATAAACGACAAACTAGAGGAAACTTAGGTGCCAAAGTGAACCACCCAAGTAACGTAATCGACTAATTACCTAAGTTGAATTAATTTCGAAGTTCGCTAGTCACAAACGCTTTCCTTAGAGCAATTGAGTTCTTGGATCGAACTTCACAAAAATCGTAATTAAATCCTAATAACTACTTAAAAGTTCTATAATTAAAGTTGAGTTCTTAATTAGTTCTTGGTAATTGGCCGCTAAACTTTAGAAAATTGGCCGTTATTTTACGATGAATTTTGTTTTTTTGTTCAAAGTTTTTAAAAGAAACTACCTACATAGTTAAACGACCTGATTAGCGCAGTGCCTAAGCAACTGGACTGCTGCGCTAAGGGTTGCGGGTTTGATTCCCACACGGGACAAACATTTGTTCATACCGCAGATTTTTGTCCCGAGTCTGGGTGTTTGTGTGTGATATTTCATGTTTGTGAAACGCACCCACGATACAGGAGAAATTCCTTGTGTGGGGCGACGTAATTAAAAAATCAATTAGGTGAATATACGATAGCCAGCTAGGATAGGTATCTAAATAAAACATTAATAGTAACATAGCAAAATGTAGAAATAGTTCTTAATAAGTATGCATGTATTTTAGATAATGTCTGAATATTTGTGGTCGGTAATCATGGTCTAGTAGAAAGGTTGAGCGTCCTGTCACCTGTGGGCTTCAATTTTATTCTGAACAAATTGGATTGGACTCTTAAACTCAACACTGGCGCCAAATTATTTCAATATTATGTGTCCATTGGAAGGAACTAACTGAGATCAATAGATTGACAGCATCCCTTTTAGTATTTACGTCTTAAGGGTGACGTCAGGTATTAATTGTTGGAATCTATGATTACCAACTCAGTGTTATACCTTTACAGCTATAAATCACTGAAACGATAATACCAACCCAAATTTATGTGTCCATCATTTTTCAAATTTCCTTTATCAATTTAGATTCAAGCTTAGCATGGGCAACATGCTAAATTGGCACCAAAAGTCATATAGATTGACAGCATTTTTTTTAAACTGAATCATGTTTCCGATGAATCAATATTGATTTTGCATTGCCCTTGTACCTTGTATTAGTATTCAAATTAAATTGAAGAGTAGGCCACCAGGGTGCCCCGGGCGCACTTAGATTTTCGAAGAGGCCCTCTGGCCTTCGAAATGCGTGGACTTACTTAGGTCATTGTGGAGGCTCTCTGGCCTTCCAAATGCGTTTAGTGTTAAGCTTGAACTTACTTAGGTAATTGTGGAGAGTTTCTGTCCTTCCAATTGCGTTTAGTGGTAAGCCCGGACTTACTTAGGTCATTGTGGAGGCTCTCTGGCCTTCCAAATGCGTTTAGTGTTAAGCTTGAACTTACTTAGGTAATTGTGGAGAGTTTCTGTCCTTCCAATTGCGTTTAGTGTTAAGCCCGGACTTACTTAGGTAATTGTAGAGGCTCTCTGGCCTTCCAAACTATCTTCCTTCCTGGCGTTTAGTATTAAGGGTAATGTACAAAAGTGTGCGTATCTGAGCGGTTGCTTTAGTTTCCAGGCTGATGACGTCAACATCGGGCGGGATGGGCCACGTCAACAACATGGGAGGGCTTGCCGCGTGCGCAGGGCCCGACTCCAAGCCCATGCAGTTCCCTCTCGCGCAGAGGAGGAAAAGGAGAGTTCTGTTCACGCAGGCGCAGGTGAGTGCTCACACAATTTGATTCTTTGTAATGTAAATAATATGCCGTGTGGTATCCGGCCTAGAATTGACCACCCCCTTACCTCCTGTGGGTGACGTAAGTGGCGACTAAGGGAAAATCCAGAAGATGGGCAGCAGCGTCTTCTGTAACTTGACCACCAACACTGCGATCCCCAAGCCGCTAGCCAAGCGTGGGGATTATGGCACCCCCCCCCCCCCCTTCTAAGAGGGAGGCCTTTTTCAACAGTGGATGTCTTCCGGCTGAGGATGATGAACGTTGATGATTCAAATTAATGCTTGTCAGTATGAAGTAGGTGTTTTGTAATTTTTACCTACCTTTGTCAGAAACACGTAAGTACTCATCACATTGTAATTCTTCTTTCTATTTTTATTTCGGGCTTCAAGTACACATTTGCGTGTTTTCAAGTACACTATGTCAATCCCATCGTACTACAATTAAAAACGTAGGTAACTTAAACTTAGGTAAAACTAATCTAATTTCGCTCTTATAAATGATAATATTAACTAATTATTCATTAAAAATGAATGCATTATTGCTGCTCAGTAATAGGTTCAGCTAAGATTCCATGAAACAAACCCACGTCAATTGCTGACAACTTTAATGTGGTACAGAGCGCTTTCCTCCTGCTATAGTATCGGACACATGCAACCAGCACATGCTAACGTCCTCTTCTATTCCTCACACACATTGTAATTGTAACAGTCTTCCTGTCCTCGTATGGTTGATGAACAACCTGGTGTCAGAGTTTAAACCGCCTGTAGGCCTCTGACATGGCTTTACAGTTACACACCGTTGAAAAATCTCTCACGTGTGCCGGTTTCTTACGATGTTTTCCTTCACCGTTTTTAGCAACTGATAACTAATTTATAGTACGCACATGAATTCGAAAAGACATTGGGTTGCGGGTTCGATTCCCGCTCGGGACAAAAATTTGTGCGTTCCGCAGATGTTTGTCCTGAGTCTGGCTAATTGTGTATGTGATATTTCATGTTTGTGAAACGCACCCGCGATAGGTCATAGGACAGGAGAAATCTGTAGTGTGGGGCGACGTTTATTTAAAAATAAAAAATAAACAACTCTGTCTACTAGTACTAATTGCGAAAGAATATCGAAGTCATTATTTTGTTAAATCTGTGTGTTACACACAATCATTTTTACTAAGAGGAATAGCTTTTTGTTTTATACACCCGTACCAACATAAAGTAGGTACCTATACGTGTAAATACCTCAGATCCACATCTCAGCAAATCCCCGTATTTCGCCGCACCCGACCCTCGCTAGGGGAACGTTATTTGCCGATCATTTTACAAATAAATACGGACTGGGGAGCGTTACCTGCCTTAAATTATGAGGTAAGGATAGATATTCACGCTGCTACAGTTAGCAAAATAATTGATGAAGTGCCTAATAATTATTAAATTCTGGATGATACAGTAAAAGTGAAATAAGAACTGGGTGATACAATCACAAAGCGACAAAGCCCTTTAATAAATAAAACAACTGCAGTACCTACAGTTTCTGGTTGTTCTCGCGATGAGGCCTTCTTAAACAATTTTAAAATCTTTCCTAGTATGAGATGCACATGTCCTTCGCAAAAGGTTATAGCATTATCCATACTAGCCAAAAGGCGCAGTGATTTAATTTGAAACGTTTAAACATCGACCGCGGCCTAGCGGCGAAAAAGTAATAAGCAGATGACGGAAACAGAGATAATTTCCCGATCTATATCTATATGAAGTTAAGATTAGCCGACATAGAGAAAACTGTACTGACTAAAAAAATGGGTAAGTACTTATAAATTGCATATTTACAATTTTCAAAAACGTGCAGATTATTTTTTACTACGACACAAAAATATTGTCCTAGTGGTCTTCAGACCAAACAAAACGGCACGCAGTTGCGAAGCGACTTAAATTCGCATCGCACCGTGAACAGGCCGCTTTACAAGGGGGCTCTAGCGTGAACCGTGACCGGTTTGAGCAAGCGGTGCCATGGTGACTGAACCCCAGAGACTGTGGGTCAACTCGCGTTGAGAACAAACTGACAGACGCAGCTTATAAACAAAGATAAATTTTTGATGCTGGTATTATTATTACCATAGATATAGATGCCTTTTTTGTGCATACAGCATCTAATATACGTGAAGCGAGAACGTAGGATCGCTTTGTATGAAATTGCGCAGAATGAGTGTGAGATTAGGCTCAGATAATGTTATGCAGAAGTGCAGAATCCATTTTTTATTAAAACTGAATTTCGGTCACTAGGCGACCACTAGTAGTAACGATACCTATACCAGCTCTTAATTGTCCCACTGCAAGGCAAAGCAAAGCAAATCAAAAGCAAGCCTTTTGGCTGATGATGGTGATGAAGGCAAATACATAACTGACCCTCTGTAAAGTAGAATTCAATCGTTTTTTATTTATGTAACATTTCATTTCGCTTCTCTTTTATTTTCATGCCTGAAGTTTTAACGGGTGCACACACTCTGAACCTATTGCTATAAAGATGCTTCTCGAAACTCTGGATAGTTTCAGAGAACTCCAAGAAAAGCTCTAGGAATAAATAGGCCTATTATCATATACCTAAGTACTAACTAGTATTGGTACTTTGGTAGGCTGTTTTTTTATTTATTTGGTTTACCAACAGCTGGTACAATATTAATTTCACATTTCATCGCAGTTAAGTTCGATTTTCTAACACTATGGATACTGATTTGGGAGTAAAACGTTCACAATCGAAACCTGATACCAAACACTTGAATTATCGGGAGGATTTACAGCAGCAGCAATATGGCGGCTTGAATACATTTACAGCATTCCATAACGTATCAATCTGTATCAAATCTCATTAAACATCAAAGCTAACCGACGGACAGCGCCGCAGTCAAAGGCTAACTAAAGCCGAAATTGCGTTAGCTTGAGGGCGGCGCCCACCCCGCCCTACGCCGGCCCCGCCCTCCGTAACAAGCCAGCCATCAGGCATGTAATTAATTCTATTTCCACGGTATTTTCTGGTTGCAGTTTGATTCCGATGTCTTTGCGTATGTGTGCGTGTGTGTGGATGTGTGTGTGTCGCTCGTACGGACTTCAAAGCGCTATGGATTGATAATGTGTGTTTTCTGTGTCTTGTGTGTGTAGTTTAATTTATGGTGCGATACAAGTTTGGTGTAGATGTCCGTGGCGGTTGTTCGATCGATTTGTATGTAAGAAACTAGGTTGTACTAACACTAGATAAACAAGGCACCACGTTTTATCTTACTGTGTGGGTATATGGTAAACTATAATAGCCAAAAGTAATGCCAGATCTATGCTAAAAGAAGAGACAAGACCGAAACAAATTCAGCGGTTGTGGAGTCTTTAAAGTCCCCGTAACATTATGCTAAGTTATAATTGGAAAACTAACATTTTTCTATACATTCTTCAGCGACCTATAATTATGAAAGCCAATGTAGTCATTATTTTTAACACAAAGAAGGAAATGATTTAAACGCAGCTGTTTTGCGCAGGTATACGAGCTGGAAAGGCGGTTCAAGCAGCAGAAGTATCTGTCAGCGCCGGAGAGGGAGCATCTCGCCTCGCTCATACACTTAACCCCTACACAGGTGAGTCTAGTCTAAGATTATATTACAGGTGTTTATCTGCTGTTTATTAAACTATATTTTTGCAGCTATGATTACAGCCATAATACCCGAGTCGTATGACCGTTGGAATGCCAAGTCAAGGGGCGCAAGTTCGAACTTATGCACGCATCAATGTCTTTTCAAATTCATGTGCGTAAATTAGGTATCAGTTGCTAAAAACGGCGAAGGAAAACATCGTGAGGCAACCGGCCACCTGAGAGATTTCTCAACAGTGTGTCATCCATGTCAGAGGCCTACAGGCGGTTTAAACTCTGACACCAGGTTGTTCATTAACCATATGAGAGGATCTAAATTGATAAAGGAATTTTGAAAAATGATGGACACGAGCGGGATTCGAACCCGCGACCTTCAGATTTTAGATTCAAGCTTAGCATGGGCAACATGCTAAAATGGCACCAAAAGTCACATATGAGAGGATATTTAAAATGTATTTATACCTAATGCACATTTTAGGACATAGGCGGACTTAATGCCATTGGGAATTTTCTACCAGTCAACTTAATTATTATTCGACCCGCGACCTCGCGTGGAAGATTATAAAGCGTCGTTTTCAGGATATACAGTAGCCTTTCCTTCGCCAAGAGTTGAGGTTTTTATAATATACGTAAAAATAATTTTTAAAAACAGCCTGCCTCCTTACAGAGAAGTCTCAAAGCCAGACAGTTTTCGTTATGAAAGCCAAATGCCACACTACACTACACGTAACTGCGTCTCGCTTTTACGACGGAAAATGTGCCTTAGGAGTTCATGGTAAGGGGTCTGATGTAAAAGTAAAACAGACCACAAAAGTTAACAATCTTATGGACACTAAAATGTACGATTTGCGTAAAATAAAAGGCAACTTATTTTAACTGTAAGTTCCGTGATTTTGCATAATGGGGGCTACACACGCTACGAAAAATCGCTACAATCGCACTGAACAGTAAAAGTGCTACGAGAAATCGTTACGAACGTATACAATCAGAAATTTATATGTTTTATTACACAGACATAACGAGGAATTATTGTATTAAAAACTGAACAGTGTACAATTATATATCTCAATCAATGGCGTATCGTCAGAAAAGGACTTTCAAAATTAAAGATTTTCCATCTTCATTTGTTTTAGACAATATAAATTACGATACGCGTGTATTCCCCGAAGGGGTAGGCACATGTGTATCTATAATCTATCTCAGTACATCCACATTTCGCTAATAATGTAGGTAGGTGCCAATGTAATAACAGGCGAGTCTATTGCAATTTGCCATTCATGAGCACAAATGCAGGCCGGGCTCTGTGGCGTATCTTATTACCGTACCTTATATGGTTGATAATGATGAGAACTAATGCAAGCTTCGTAAGATGATCTAGAATTGGTACAGAATTTCTGTTCTGTCGACCTATACACGCGCAAAAGCAGTTTCTATTTATCTCAACACAATATTTTTTATAAATAAAATTACAATCACCAAAATACAAATTCTGGGTCCCCTAACACGCACCCCTAATTCAAAGTCGGTACTTAAGACTCTTAAGTGTAACACACAAGGAAAAATTCTTTCGAAACACTTGTGAATCAAAGCTGGAAGCAGTGGTGCGGTCGCCTGTCATGGCGGCAGCATAACGAGCTGTCTTATGTTGCCAGTTGCGAAAATACAGTTGTTTGCTAAATTATTATTTGCTTTTTGAGATATTTTTCTTATTTTTTGTCATAATTTTTGGGCGCTCTTTCCGCGTCAATTGGTTAGGGAAAGAAGTGTCTCTGTCACAAAATTTACTTCAACTGCTTGTTACTTTAATATTTTATGTTAACATCATACTGGTGTTCGCCGCAGGAGTAGACAGAGGTGTATTGTACCCACATTTCTGTAATAATTGCCCGGGAACAAGTCAGGACTGCGTGCTTGACAGAGCACTCTGTGCTGCTGCTGAGAATTACCAAATAGCACTTGCAACCAAGAAATTGAACCTGAGACCGCACGTTTAACAGTAGCACTTGCGGCTACTTACCCATCGAGGTAGTCTCTTATATTCTCATCTCATTTTATAATATTACTTATACGTAAAAGCTCATCCCGAAGACCCTTACACATTTTTCTTCTTCTTATCGTATGGTTGATGAACGACGTGGTTTCAGAGTTTAAACCGCCTGTAGGCCTCTGACATAGCTTTACACACCGTTGAAAAATCTCTCAGGTTTGCCGGTTGTCTAGATGTTTTCCTTCACCGTTTTTAGCAACTGATAACTAATTTATAATACGCACATGAATTCGAAAAGACATTGGTGCGTGCCGGGCTTTGAACTTGCGACTTATGACTTGGCAATCCAACGGTCATACCACTCGGCTATTAGTGCTATCCCTTACACATTGGCAATGCAGAAATGTATTCACAAAAACCATAACAAATAAGGCAATATTCGCGGGCTGGCACTTGTGAAGTCAAAGCGATTTGAAGCAGTAGTGGGGTCGGCCATCGCCCGACGGCCCATCAACTTTAACGAACTGTCGTGTGTTGCCAGATTATAAAATTCGTTTGAGTGTGACAGCTTCGCGTATTGGTTTATTGTAATGGTTTTTTTTGTTTGCGTACTGAAATAATTATCATTTGAACTTGTAGCATTTTGGTGATGACTTCTTGACCACCGTACATTGGATGAGGTAAACTTACATGTTTAACAACAGCAGCTAGAAGTATTCTTATAACTTATTTTAGTATTAAATAAAACAACGAGTGTACGAGTAACAATTATGCACTGGTAATACAATATACGAGTAATAAAAGAACATACTTAAAAGGCCTAGGAGGTTTCGTTAACCGTGATACTTATGTCAAGTCAAATTGAAAATACACACCCTTCTCTTATAACTCTAGGTTCCTTACAAGAAGATCACAAAGATGAATAATTCAAGTAACAATAACCAAATCACCCCTTCAACTCATGAAAAACATCTGTTAGCATCGAACCATATCTTTTGTACCACAAAACATCACGCCTCAGATAAAATCTCGCAATTTTCCGTGACCACAAACAGACATAACTTACAAGCAACCCACACGTGTCACACGTTCACCATGGGCGTCACGCTGTGCCAGCGACACGCGATCGTAAATCACGTGGTAATCGCGTTCAGAACGCCTCCGGCGATGACCGGAGTCAATTACAGAAAACGCCCACAAATGCGTGCGGAATGCCCGCGGCTTTATAAGGGTAGCTTCCGTGTAGGGTACGTAAGGTTATCAATTGAAGCTGATTGAGTTACGTAATGGGTTTAGAGCTAATTTTGGTTTGTTACAAACGTATACGCCCCTAGGGATGTTGCAAGTATAAAAATAATTGTTTGTTAAATGCATGTTTGGTGTGAAGTGGGGAGCCTTGGGCGCTGTGGCATTTGTTGAATGTCTCGCAAAATACGGGTTGAATGTGACTTTTGTACCATAGTCACCTAATTCACATCTACTTTAAGTAGATATCTTTCACAAAATGCCCTAAGTTATTCATTTTGATTTTGATAATGCCAGTAGGTAAAGTGTAAATTGATCGATAGCTTTCTCATTCTTAAAATGACAATCCATTCAATAATTTAATCAGTACCTAAATACTTTAATATCGGTATGGTATCTAACATTGAACCCCATCCATCCACGCACAATCGGACCCAAGATGCAATCAATAACCTAATTAACCTGCACTCCGGAACAATACAAACTGCACGGCCCAATTATAATATCAACGCATTATCTTCGGCTTAGCGCGCCGCCATTGTTCCCATTTGACGTTTGTTTTGGCGCCAAACGGCTGGTGTTGACACCGTCAAAATGGAGATTATTCATGGATCTAAACCATTGTTGGGGTCGCGTAGAGTTTATGAAATTTATATCGACGCGGCCAGAGATTATTGACGCATTGTTGTAAAGGATTTGAATTTTGTGCACGAATGTGGGAAATAGGGCGCGTGTCGTTGACAGTTTTATTAATAGCGATGATGTTTTTTAATGTCAATAGTTGGGGACATATTTTTCGAGGTTCGTTCTATCGTGAATGAACTAAATATGTGTGCACGATAAGTAAATATTATTTATTTTGCAGCATTCAGTTTTGATACCATGGGAAAGCGCTGTAGCTTGTCCTAAATTATAGATTGTAGGTATTTACAGCCATAACTAAGTATAAATAACAAGATACCCACTATTATTATTTGATTAATGGGGAAGCGGAAATATAGATCAAAATACCCGTTCTCTATTAACTCAAGTACCTACCTAGGTACTTCTACTTTTATAGGTAGTAGGTAGGTACTATGAATCACTTGTTTACGGAACCAATTAAGACGGTTTTATGAAAGGTTTATAATAGGTAGGTATAGAAGCAATGATTAGGTATCCACAGACAGTCAAAGATGAGTGTAGATAACGGCTACACATTACATTTTAGTAAAATTGAGCTTCTAATTTTAATTAATCATTGACATAGTGAATGCATAAAGCAGCAGACCGGGCTTTGTGGCGTACATTGGGAGAGGCCTATGTTCAGCAGTGGACTGCAACGGGCTGATGATGATGATGATGATAGTGGCAAAGTGGTTGGACTGCTGCGCTAGGGTTTGCGGGTTCGATTCCCGCACGGAACAAAGATTTGTGTGATGCGCAGATTAATTTGCCCCGAGTCTGAGTGTTTGTGTATGTGATATTTTATGTTTGTGAAACGCAACCACCATACAGGAGAAATTCCTAGAGTGGAACGAGGTTTATTTTTATTTTTTTAAATCCTTTACTTACTATGTAAGTTGATTTTATTTGTAGGTAGGTAATAACTGTTTTAATATTGAGTAAAATACTTTTCTACTGGTGCGTCCATCTCGCCCCCGGCCGCTGTCAGGCGCACGACCGACGCGTGCGGCCCGCGCTAAGCTCTATATTATCTGTATTAAGTTACGACAATGTTCAGATAATCTTTATGGACTTATATTGTTTAGAATTTAAGTGTTCTGCAGATTGGTTTTGGCTTGAAAATTCAGATTTGGTAAAAACTCATTTTGCTACAAGATTTGCGCAGTATATATGTTTGGTATGAAATAATTGTCTTTAAAATATCAGTCGTTTAATGTCTTGACTGTAGGATATACTTGGAATAAAAAATCAATAGTTTTACTTCAAAATTACGCACTTGTAGTAGTAAAAAGTGCTCTTAAGATCTACGCTAATGTAATCAAAGGAGGCATCATAAATACATATTAGTGTGACTTACGTGGAACTATGATAGCAGTAGATAAATTCAACGGCTCAAAAATATAATTTCGAAAACGAAATCAAAATTTTCGTGAACCGTAATCCGAACCCCAATTCCCAGCACAAACAAACCATTACTTTATCGAAATCAAAACGCAAAGCCGTGCATATTCATGCCATTTAGCCTTTAGCCGTAGAGCCGTGCAATAAAGACGGACTCTGCCACAATATCCCGACTGTTTGACGTTTGGGATAAGTAAATAGAGGGCGCTGTCGTCGAACGTAAGTAAATTTCTATGTTCGCGAGCCACCGCCGCGCGCCGCCGCTCCGTTTGGCTCAAACAAACTGATTTAATAATGCTAATGGCTATTTTAATGACTGCTGTGTTTGTTCTTGGATTTTTCGCTGGATTTTTGTAAAATAATCCTTTAATTTGATATGGAAGGCTACGTTAAGGACGGGTTAAGGTGCACTTACTGCGGCCAATCCGTAGATAGGTGACATTCGATTATTTAAAGACCATACGTGCCTCGTACAGCGCGTTAAGCTGTCAGCTCGACAGTTTTCACTCATTCGTAGATTTTTGATAGTGTTATGAGTTCATGACGAGTTTGTTTCTCAACCATACGACAAGAAGATCATGACGAGACCTAGACTATTATTTGTGAGATACGTCATAACATTGCCTCGTAGATGCAAACGCTTGCAACGTTATTTTCAAGATTATAAGTCGAACTTAGATTGAATGGTCTGTTTATTAGTCGAAGACAAGGATGAGAAAATGTGTAAGCGTATAAAGCAAGAGGACACTGCTGCACGCACAGTATGATGAGGGTTGTTAGTATATTTTTGTGGGATGTAACGAATAACAACTAACCTCTGCCTACCCTGGAGACTAACAGTCATGATCCTTGATTAATAAATAATTTCTTAGAAGTAATAAATTAAAATTCTAAACCTGACATCATAAAATTCATTCCCAACGTAACGGTACTCTCACCCTTAACACGAAAATTAAACGATGACAAGAACAATCAAAATCTTAACTACGATAAAACCGTGAGAGCTGCTGAAAATTAAAACAAAAGCTTCAGTCCATTGTTTATGGTCACGTACTCTATGGTCTGTCTCCGGCGGATGCGCGCATGCGGGCGCCTGACACGTTTATGAGATAATGGTGCTGTGAAACAATGACAGTCACCGATGTTCGCTCACTGGCCGACGTCAAGTAGCCGGAAAAATTAAAATGTTTGTGTCAGACAACTGATGATTTGATAGGTTGATTGTCTCTGGTGTATAGCACTTACAGAGATGTTGTACTTTTCAATCTTCATCGTATATTATAATAAATGACTGAGTTATGAGGGCACATACATAAAAAAAAAAGATCCCGACGAATTGAGAACCTCTTCCTCCTGTATTCTGGCAAACTTAATATCCACTCTAAATTGACAAAGGAAATTTTAAAAATGATGGACACGAGCGGGACTAGACCCCGCGACCTTCGCCGAACCGTGGCGCTGCTCTAACCAACTGAGCCATCGTGTCGCTGCTCACATTTATCGAATTTTAAGTTCCCTTTTAGTATTTACGTCTTAAGACGTCAAGTATTATCCTTTATCAATTTAGATTCAAGCTTAGCATGGGCAACATGCTAAAGTGGCACCAAAAGTCATAATAATGACTTAGTCAAATTCAAAAGTCATAATAAAAAATAAAACATAATATCCACTATTAAGTTTTTAATTCCAGTGGAGTGCCGGGCCAGAATATTACCTCCCCATGTTGTCACATGGGTGTTGTAGGAGGCTACTAAGGGAAAATCAACTTGTTCTGTAACCACACCACCAGTACGGTAACGTCCCGTCCCCCCTTAAGGGGGAGGCCTTTGTTCAACAGTGGACGGCTGATGACCCTGCTTGAAAAAAACGTTTTTTTTTTTTTGGCTATTTTATATCTGTATCAACATACCACTGCCTACCTTACCTTCGAGTAGGTAATAAATTCATGATACCATTTAACCATACACTTAACATCTGCACAGTGTTAAAAAAACAACCGAATTGCGGTCTCACCAATACCTTTTCTGCTCAACCGCTTTATCTTCAATAAAATAATATTTACGCTCGCATCATAATTATTTAAGCTAGCCTGGTTGAAAGTCGGTGAATCCCTTAGAGCCTGTAATCTACCAATAATCCCACTCGAAGGTTTTTTTAAATCCATAATCATCGTGGGATTTCAATGGACTTCCTGTGATGCTGCCGAAATCATCAGCCGTGATGTTATTAAAAATATATCTGTTATAAAATTGTGGGGGTGGATTATAAACAAATACTTATGTAAAATATATTAGATATCAATGATATGTCAAAAGTGTAGATACGTCATATGCTAACAAGATGATCGTGAAAAGTGTTCCGAACTGCACTAGTGTTATGTCAAATCGGACAAGAATTGTACTACCCAAGACAACAATGGTCCCCTTTTCGAGTCTTCAAAATGAGTGCGCTAGTAACATATCTGTACTTGTTTGGAATATCATTGTTAGATATCTACAAATTGATGACGATTGCAAATTGTGTATCTAATCAAAATACTTAGAGCTGCCTTGGAGCTTCATATTTAGTAATAGTTAGTGTTACCTATCTCTGGGGTTCCATAAAAGATAGAATGATACTCTAGCTAAAGGCTAGAGAGAGCACAAAAAAATACCCGTCCCTGTCATTTGCATGTCGGAGAATAGAGATGTCAGTAAACCTATGACAGGATTAGCTTCTTGTTTCATATTTGATGATTTTCTTACAAGGACTTCAGATTTACTTTGGCATATTTTGGCATATTGAAGCTCTACAATAATTATAAATAAATAGATTTCCATAATATCCCACAGAAAAGGAACTCTAGAATTAAACATTATCCACGCTATCATTACATCAAAAGGCCGCTACCTCAATAAGGCCAACATGCCAAAACAAATTTACAAAAAAGTTTTGATTCGTTTCTCGTTTAATAACCGCGAAAATTATTGCCTAGCTTTCCGCTTGGGTTGCCAGCACAATGCAATATATTTGAGATTAAATTTTTATGAATGGCAACGTTTTTGCAAGGTATTGTCAAGGATTAATAGTATCTTAAGCGGATGATACACCTGACACAGCCCTTTGTGGTACAGGTAAGGGCAAGAAGGGGCATTATTTGAATTGTAATATCCCATTGTTAATATTGCGGTGTTTGCGTAGGATCTTAAGGGATTTATGGATTTATTGCAAATTATAGATACAGATTTTGACAGAACTACTGAAGCATTTTTTGTGTTCATAATTATGTGAATTTATTTGCCAGTTTCATCTGTTTCGGGACCACAAACCTCAGTCTAGCCTTGTATTAATTGTCATTAGGTAATAAATAAATGTTTTCGTAGATTTTGATAAAATAAACAACAGATTCATCAACCTTATATTTATTTCATCAATTCTCGATAGCTAAGTATATTTGCGTAACTGCACAGTCGCAAGTAACATTTAAAACCGACTTTAATAAACACTTGCAAATATTAATTTGGTGGATTGATGTGTAAATATTAGCCAGCGGGTGTGTGCGTCACGGTCGACGGGCAGGGGCGAACCCGGCGACGTATTAAACGCTTCTTAACGCTTATGTGCACATGGCTAATTTATGTAATTACAGCTACAATTAAAGTATAGTTAGAGGGGCTCGTAGTAACGTGGCTACCGCGCAGATCAGTCGATTTGCGAGGTTAAGCCGTGCTCGCCGCGGTCAGTCTTGTAATGGGTGACCGTTTTCATATGTCGAGACCCCTCCGTGCTTCGGAACACACGTTAAGCCGTTTGTCCTGCGCCTGATCTCTCTCCGGTCGTGTCTTACCGTCCCATCGGACTATGAGAGTGAGGGAATAGGAAGTGCACCTGTGTTTGCGCGCATAGTTGTGCACTATAATATCTGCTGCGTAGAAGTTGGCTAGTCTCAGACGAGAACGATAACATAACTGGCGAAATGCGGGTGTACTATACACCTTTGCTTACTCCTTTATGGAATCCAGGCGTGATGTAATGTTTAAAGCAGTCTTGCTTCGATGTATATTATTTCTTTATCATCGTTTCAAGGTACTCTTGGTGGTGAAGCGAGAATAAGGAAGCCTTTATCTGTCTTACTTCAGACCTATTTTGTATTTACTTTAAAAATAGCGCAATAACTTCGGCCGCAAGCAAAACTTATATTACCTAGAAAAGAAGGCCGACGCGAAATAGATCTATTTTTGTCTGAGATAAATCGCGGCTGATGGACCAAACATTCGATTTATAATTTCCGTGCCTAATTCTAAGAATTAATACACAATACATGTCACAATCAAAAGACTTCTATCACCTGAAAAAACACTGGCCACAATAATCCCGAAATTTGTAACAAGCATTCACTCACGTACATTTTACCGCCATTTTAATTTTACATCTGTCAAATCACATTTACCGTTAAATTTTAAATAATCACTTTGGAATAAGGTTAAAAATAGTTTGGCAAATGGTTTATTGAATGTATCTAAAGATATTTCGCTTGATATTTTTATAAGTTACTAAATAAATGAAGCACATTGATGTGCTGTCATGGCGCGGACGGTGTTTACTCAGCGCGCCGTCGGATGCAGGTCTCGATACAATAATGGCGACAATCGACCATTGTACGAGCTGCGGGGAATGACAAATCAGTGACACGCCGTACGTTTCTAAATGAATCGATGATGGGACGCTTATGTTTATTTCTAACGGTATTTTATCCGTTTTTTATTACTGATGAATGCTATTGTTGGAGCTTTTTGCTAAATCTCTGACGTAGCTTGCCATTTCAATAAAAAGATCTATGAAGACACTGTTGCTGGACCGACAAAATTACAATTTAGGTGATTGCTTTCTACAAATCCACGTCAAGCGTAAGATTCCGAGATTTAGACATTTAAAAGTAAAGTTTATAAGTATGTACACAAATCTTCTTCCAAACTGGTCAATATTTGCCCCCGCTACTGCCTGTAAAATCCTAAGAATTGATTTACCAACACTCATAATGCACACTCAAGCACGCAACTGAGCCCAAAAACACACCATTGTTAGTAAACGTTTCAAATATTAAAACGTCAGACTCATCGCTGGAAAAAATCATGCAGCAAATGAAGAGTTAAACAAACACGAGTGCATCTTTATTTATAATAATTGTCACTCGATACTCCGAGTCATGGTTCAGAGAAACGGAACGCCTACGCGGGATCCATATAGCATAGCATTTCCAATTTAAGTACGATTTAAATCCGACCTTAATACGTAGATGTTAGGTTATAATTCGGAAATACCCGCATTTCTGACGAAGGAAACCATTGGCGCCAAAATTGACTTGTATTGTCAAGATGACAGCTGACTGGGTGGCCGCTATTTCGTTTTTAATGAACGTAATTTTTTCTAACCTAACAACATCTCATTAATTACAACAAATAGGTATCTTGATTGTATTTGTACCCTACGACGAGTTAGACAGAAGTGTGATCTCGTAGGCAATTCTTCAGTAAAAAGATGATTTTGATGGGATTTCATTTTTTACAATGTCGTTATCAACGCTAAAGTAACTGACAAGTGATAGATAAGTACAAAAAAGAGAAACTAAAGGCAATAGAAACACTACAGTAAAATAATTCCAGAAGCCGTCTCACAGTTAACATAGAATAATAGAAAAACATTATGCTTGGCAGCTAAGTGGGTGTAAACTCAAGCAGGCAAGCCCTTGGACACACCCGAAATGTCTCATCACTCGACGAGTAACCACAGCCGTTTAGATGTAAAACAAATAAGTGAATGGCGCACTCGGCCGTAGAGTGCGTGCAAGCCAACGCCGAGCATTATGCACAAGGAGATTGAAAGAAAGTACTCAACACGAGAGCGTCCAAGCCGCGGCGGAGTGCAATAAGCGACGCCCGCTGCCGGGCCCGTTCATTACCTCTCACTTCCTCCATAAATAACCTAGCGAGCATCGTTCCTGAAGGCAACACAAAGCGCGCGTCAATGCTGCCAACGTTCCCACAACGAAGCACCACAGAGTAAACAGAAAAAAACAACCAATAAGCTAGAGAAGTCTAGTGTCGTATGGCCAGTATTTCGTAGTAGCCATGTAACGTTTATGTTTTGATAACGGATCGTCAACAATTGGCGGGAACAACATTTGGGTTTGGTATCATATCGAAGGAGGATCTTAGTACGGGGGCGCACACATCCATTTCAAAGAATAAACAAGAGAAAACGCTCTCAATGTATAAATAATAAATAAAGTGTATATTTCGCTGCGTCGGGAGCGTGCGTAGACAAAGGCTGGCCGCTCGGTGGGGCAAACAGCGCGTGTTTATTCTTTCGTCATTAAGCTGGAGTGTTGACCGGGCTCGGCCTAGCGCTAATTTCAGGGAGGCACTGACTTTGCCTGTTGACTCTTCATGCGTTTGGAATGGGATTAACACGTAAATTTGTGTGCTATTACCTCCTGAAATATTGCATGGTTTAAAAGGTTGATAGACGTTCTGCTTCGTTGGAATTTGTGTAATCTTGTGTATCACGGAGCTCAAGATATTGATCTTGTTATTATATGAGTAGACTAGATTATTAATGACATTTTATGATCTCTGCTTGATGCTTGACTTACAAAGCATTAAAAGACAATATGCCAGTGTATCTACCGGTCATGTTTTTTTAAAGTTATGTGATTAAACACTTCACTTGATTACTCACTACCTTTTTGAGTGACAATAATAACGCAAGTCATTTGTTTCAGGTCAAAATATGGTTTCAGAACCACCGCTATAAATGTAAGAGACAAGCCAAGGAGAAAGCGATGGCGGAACAAAACCAACACAACCAGGTTAGTCACCTTTCACCAGCAATACTAAATACATCTAGTCTAGTTTTTTGCTGATATTACTTAAAAAACATAGGTTGTCCTATTATTATCTACTAGCTACGCCGGAAAAAAGTAGCTACCTCCATACCAAAATTTTAGCAAAATCGGTTCAGCCGTTTGGGCGTGAAGAGGTAACAAACACACTCACAAACTTTCGCCTTTATGATATTCATTTCAATCACTCGAAAATTATAGCAATTTCGTAAAAAAGGCGTAAAATATTTTGTAACCCATAATTCTTATCATAAAACGTTCAATTATGCAACCAACGTGACGCTCTTAATTCAAAAATTTTACAGAACGCTAATGAATAATGAATATTGACGTGTAAGCGATAAAAATCATCCGCTGACGTGGTACCAAGGGCCGGTCCCCTGTTTGCGAAGGCGATAGACTCTGCCTACTTGATAGCAATCTCCCGTCGCGCTTCTCAATGGGTAACAAAATACGGGACCCGCACTTTCCAAATCTGGCAACCCCGTTACAATTAGAATTATATTCCGCGGGAAAATAGGGCTACCTCGCTGTTGGAGTCTTAAAGATGTTATCACTTATTTTGGCTCGAAGAATGAAAGAATTAGTGCGTAAATATAATTAGGTACTAACTCTAACTCGATGAATGAATAAAATATTCTTACTCTACTTTAAAACCACAATATTTGATTGCATTCTAAGTATACCGTCTGGCTTGTATACCACTTCATAAAAAAATACAATTTTAAACCATGGTTTAAATAATACCTGCATTTTTTGCATGTCAATGAACAGAGATGTCAAATTGTCAATAGATTTAAGGCGGGTTTAAGTTAATACAGGTATCATCGTTGTTTATGACTAAGAGGCTAAACGTACCTATTGTTTAGTTTTGCCGGTTGCCAGATAATGTAATAATAGGCGGTAGACGCACATGTAAAAGAAGATTAGCGTAGGTATTGCCAATTACCACTAGGAAGCGGGGACGGGCGGGTGTTGGGGGCTGTCTTGAAGTAACTAATTACGTGTGACGTTCAAAAAGTACTTTTTAAGACTATTTTGATGATTAAATGATTTTTATATTTTTATGTTATCTAGCAGGCACATAGAATTAAGTGTCTTGAAAGAACTAACTTTGAAAAACTCACATTGGTACTGGTTTTGGACCGTTATAATTTTTTGCGTACTTATCCATCAAGCACTAGACTATGTTGTTATTTGTATAGGTAGAAATAAAGCTCGTCTCCTGAATTCTCTGCGCTACACTTCTTGTTACAAACGCAGTAACCCTGCCATGCGTTGAACATTGGCACAATTTGCGCGGCGGGCGGCGCGGGCGGGGCGCTGCCGTCTGATTGTTAGCTGGGCGCCGCCCGCCCAAATTATAGCAACGGTTCTCTTTACGTATCTTAATTATGTCGTTATATCTGTATTAGAATGTTATGTTAGTGTTATCAAATTGCAGTTGCTTTTCGTAGAAAAATGTAGGTGTAAATTTTAAGATATTGCATCACTTATTGTTGGTCTTTTGCTCAAATGCCCGTTTATAAAGAGCGTGGCTACCTGTAGCTTTTTACTTGTATTCTAACAGAAAACCTAAGCGTCTATACGTTCATATCCCCTTTATTTAGTTTTGAGTTTTTAAGAGACATTATAATATTTATGTTTATGTTTTTTCAAAGCATTTGTATGGTAAAAATATTATAGTCATGAAGACACATGAATGATCCCAGGGAGCTCCGATCTCTTGCACTATGTACTGAACAATGTTATAAAATTGGTATTAACGTACCCTTACCAACAGTCATCGTCATCGCCCCGGCGAGTGGCAGTTCCCGTTCTGGTGAAGGACGGGAAACCCTGCGGCTCGGGCGAGTCCTCGTCGCCGGCGCACAGCCACTGCGCGACCCCCACGTCGGGGTACTCCGCCCCGCAGCCGTCGCAGGCCGCCTGCAGCAACCCCCTCGTGTCCTCGTACCGCCAGCCCGCGGCCTACCAGCAGCAGTGCTCGGGCTACCTGCCACTGCAGGGCCGCGCCTGGTAGAAGTTCCCACAGCTTTACCACGAGACAATGTTCAAGGAAGAAATGTATTTCGATTAAAATCGAGTCAACGCTGTGGTTTGCTTTTTAGGCTGATTGAGTTTGCCTTTGCCGATGTTTATTTTTCAATAGTGTTGCGGTTGTGAAAAATGCAATCACGTAGTACCTTATAATTTTTATTGGATTAGATAGAGTTTAGTTGTTTTTAAAATGTTCTGTTTTTAAATTGTGTTTGCGCGTCAATTTTTTCTTGAATTACCTACCTTTTTCGTTTCTGTAACAATGTTAATTTTAATTATCTTTGTATGTAACATTTTAAAACCACAAGCCTCCTCTGAGAACACTGTCTCTGGTGAAGCGTCGCTGGCTGCAGCTACTAAAATGAACATTGATTGATTAGAAACATAGTGAACTGTCAGTGTTGGACATAATGTGGACATAGTCGGTGACCGCCGCGCAACGGGAGGAGGGTAATGTGTAAATAATTAGAAATAGCTTTAGTTAAGCACACGTAAGGATTTGAATTGATTCTTTGTGATATTTTTTTTACTGACAATCGAACCTGAAGAAAAAAATATTTCTACTAGCTTTTTTTTCATAGAGTAGAGACTTTTGAATGTTTGACAGTTTTTTTATCGGTGTCATAGATTCATAGTTCTAGATACAAATATTTTTCTGTTCAGGGTTCTAGGAGTGCCAAACTTCCAATTTCCTGGTCGTCTCTGTTTTATACGATACAGCACGATGTTTTGCTAATAATTTAATGGCTTGGATAGAGTGTTTCACCACTATACCTAACTAGACTTCTGATTGTTGAAGCAAAAATCGAACGATCTTACCTTCGATACGAACTTACCTTCCCTACCGGTTTTGTTAAAAAATCTTTTACGTTATAACTTTTCTTTCTATTAATTGGTATACAAAACTTAAAAGTTGATGAATAACATCATAATTTAACTAAACAATTATGATTTAGAGGACTAATAAAAATCAGCAACAATTTTGAAAAAACCTAGTCTTTTAATTAAAATGTTGGTGAAAACCTCTAGGCCCTCGTAGGAACATTACTGTAAATAACTGATAAAGACGTAGCTAATTGTTGTGTGAATAGTACATAATTTAAAAGAGTCAGTGTTTGCGTGTGTAGATAATAATGTATATAGGAACATAGTTCGGCCGCTCGTGCTGATGGGCTGGTTCGGGTGAAACTCTTGTGCAATCTGTATCTCTGGTTTTGACTTGGTTGGTTTTAAAGTGATTATTTCTTTAATTTTTTGAATTAGGTAACACTGATATCGTTGTCAGAAATCTTCATTTTTTTTTTTAATACCGAATAAGTTATCTGTTGCCATTAACTTTTCATGCGATAGGTTGAAATTGTTTTCCAAATTCAAAATGTGAGGCCATCAACCAAGTTAAAACATTTTAAATTGATCTTTGTAATAGTTTCATTACTTTTATTGCAAGAATAAACAACGAATTTATAGTAATAAACACGACATTTTCCCATTATTAATTCTAGTTTGTTTTTCTAAACTATTTCCTAGATTTTCAATGTTACTTACCTGATATTTTTTACAAATTCATGTCATGAATTCCAATCACTTTTTTACTTATAAACTTATTATGTACTTAAGTCAACTTTTTATTTTTTACCAATTTAAAATCTGCGAATTGCTGCAATGTAAATAATTAATGTGTACTAGTGAAGAATTTTTTATTAAATTGTGTCGGCAGAATGGCGGCCTTGTCGCTGTCCGACGGTGAAATAATAGCAATAAGAATATAATTAAAATTAGATTAATTCGTCAGTTGTAACAGAATGGAGTTGTAACATTTTTCAACTTAATTTATATGTTCTGAAAAATTAGGTCGATGTATAATTTGTAGGTATAGGGGAGTTCATAATTATTATTACAATAATTATAAATAATAGTATTAACGAGAAGGAATTTGTAACTATAATGAAGAAGGAAGGTGTAATGAATTTCGATTTATAAAATTAATAAAATTAATGAGTTTTATTTTGGCTTTCATTGAAGAACTTTCTAAAGCCTCTTTGATCCTTGAGTGGACCTCAGAATGATGGGGTCAAGTCTTCAAAGAACACTGAGAGTAGACATTTATATCTAGGTAGGACACTTGTAAGTCGAGTGCTCGCTTCAAAGAGAAATGCTTACATCGAGTTTTAGAAATTTTGCATACAAAAGATTAGTAATACCTGTCTGTCGTTCTACGTAAGTATGTGGTTGAAATGAGCAAATAAGATGCAAAAGAGAATCTTACTTTGCCGTAATTGGTGATTCTTTGACCGCGGAGATAAACATTTGGTATCAAAACAAAATGAATTCAGATATTAAATAAGTGATGGGAAATTTTACGTTCATTTACCAAATAAAAGTGTTCTTTTCTTAAATAACACCAACTAGTCTGAGGTTGAGATTGTCAGGCCAACAAAAATGGTTTAATAAGGTCGACCGTCCAAAAATAAGTTATCAATATTGACAAAGCACCTGTGAGATACTTGATATATATATATATATAATATATTTTTAAATAATCGTCGCCCCACACTTGGAATTTCTCCTGTATCGTGGTGCGTTTCACAAACATCAAATATCACATAGGTACACAAACACCCAGACTCGGGACAAACATCTGCGGATCGCACAAATTTTTTCCCCGTGCGGGAATCGAACCCGCAACCTTTAGGACAGCAGTCCAATCGCTTAGCCACTGCGCCAATTAGATCGTCGCATATGAATAATAATATAATAGGAGAGCCATCTTCGGCTGCAGAAAGTCCTGATGCAGCAGTTCTCTTTGTCCGCCAGCCTCCAGCGCCACCGTATCCTCCGTATGCACATTTTGATGGTAAGTGTTGGTCGAAGTGCAGCTAGCTTGAAACGCTAAAAAACCTGATTGACTAAAGTCCAATAACACATTTATCTTGTCAAGTATTACAGCTACAACTGTCGGATGGGAAAATAAACTATTAGACCTTAGGCTTTTTGATCCAAAATGCTATGAGCACCTAAGTTTTGTGATTTAGACAGAAGAAGTCGAAGATTAGGTACCTACAGTATTAATGAGAAAGAATCAATGAATTAATCTGGCTTCTCGCTTCCAAAACGGAAAATGACAACCCCCTAGAAAAGTGGCAAAACGCTTGAAGAATACAAATCGAATATAATGATAAATGTATGGGGATGATATAATGTTTTGACTATGTTATCGATGACATAATCTGTCAAACCCATATATCTTTCATTCTATTCGTCAAGCGTTTTGCCACTTGTCTAATGGGGCTGCAATGCAAGCTCATATGAACCTTGATGGACTTAAAAATAAAAGATTTTGGGTGTTATACCTACCTATCTGTAGCGACAGTATCGCCTGAATTTCTAGAAGGGTAAGGTATAGCTGTGCGATCTCCTCCAGTGATTATAATACCTACCTATATACCTAGGTCTGTGCGTTATGTTGTACACACTTACCTACATTTATCAAGGTAACATTTTTTCACAGCTAGGCCCATGCTAGTGGAGCAAAGGTCTAGAACCAACCTAGTTTAGCTGTTAAACAAAATGGCAATCCATATTTATCTTAATCGTCCTAAAAAAGTGATGATTATAAATCGCAGTCGTCAAGCAAGAGGTTTAAAATAAGACAATGGCGCCATAATTATGCAATACAATCACTATGGTGAAGGTTCCTACGAGATAATTTGCCTCAAACTCCCAACGCTTAACGTCATTTAACAATTTCAAAACATCTCAATCTAAGTCACCCTCAAACAATAAAAGTAACAAGCGCTCACCTCCCGCCCCTATTCTAAACGGGAACTCACTCTTATTGTCTTCGATATTCCCAGATTACGCTATAATCTTTCATAACTCGTATTACAGTTTATTCCGCATGGCAACACCGACTTTGAACGTCAGTCACGGCCCGCCAAAACGAAATAATAACATGGCCGCCCGCGTCATTGAAACAGCTCCAACGCGTTTAGATATCATTAGAATTCGAACCTAAACGTGCGAAAAATAAAGAGTATTTTCGAATAAATTATGTTGTGTGTCACATCGTTTTGTTTTTAGTGGTAATTTTGATGGAACAAAGGCGGCGTGGGATACACGTGCGAGTTGTTACGGGCCCCGCTAATAAAACGCTGGATTAAGTCAAACGTACAGGTGAGGGGTTGAAATTGAAAACTATTGGCCTCTCGAACCAGATTATTTGAGTATATTGCGAGGATTTGTGTCGTTAGGAGTGACGGACACGATCAACATTCGTGAAGGAATCAACGCGAGGACTTTATATTAATTAGGGGCTGTTGTTTTGTTTTGTTACAATAAACACAATCTATTTTCTAGAAACTTTGTAGAAACGTGATCTCAAACAAGTTCCTATAATCATTTTTGCATATTTATACTATCGTCATTGGTTTTAGGGTTCCGTACCTCAAAAAGGGAAAACGGCACCCTTATAGGATCACTCCGTTGTCCGGTGATACAGGCCCTAAGAGTATAAGTAAGACTAGAGGTACCTTGTAGATTCCTCGGCGCGGCAAAAGTTTGCACTGTTGATGTCGTTTTTAAACTGTTTTTTCTAAGCTACTTACTTATATTTTGGACGTTGCCAGAAATAATTCCATAACCTACATTGGCATCAAAGTTTATTTATCTCTCCGGAAGCGGATCCAACGTGAACAAAGATGGTGGCAGCAGACTGCAGCCACATCGATCGCAGATACGGCACGTGTGCGTTCTGTTGGCTATTGTAGACGGCGGTGAAGGGTAGATCGAGATAATACTAGTTTTAAAATACTGGCCGAAGTGTGGATTCGAAAATAATGTTTGGATGGATTGAGATTGTTTTTTTGGGTTGAACTTTACTTCGCTGAGATTACAAAATAAAATAATTATAGCGTAGTGATGTTAACATTTCATAATGTTAAATGGCATAGGTATACAGCCTTATACAGGATTTAGTTTTTAGTTATAGTTAAAACTAGATGTGCCCGCGACTCCGTCCGCGTGGAAATTCGGAAACAGCAAAAGTATTTTTAAATTGTTTTCAATATATTAGCTAAGTTTGAGCGAATTCGATTTAGTAGTTTTTACGCCATGCCGTAATATTTTATTACATGTATAGCTGTTGCCCGCGACTTCGTCCGCGTGTATTTCGGATAAAAGACCAGTAGTAAATTGAACTTTTAACAGAAAAAAATACCTACCAGGCAGGCTTTTTTAAGTAGGTTAAAAATCTTTAAACCACTTATTTAACTAAGAATACTTTGCGGTATTTAAAAAAAACCGCAAAAATTGAACGGTAATTACGGAAGTTACAGAAAGTCTATTGAAAATAATATATAACTGAAGAAGAGAACATAAATAAATCCGTTTTGTGCGTTTCTGAGTTTCTGTACATTGAAACTACTGTAAAAAAAAATGCCAATTGGCATTTTTTTTGAGCGCGAGCGATTGGTTGTGGGTTTGATTCCCGCAAAAAAAGTGTGATCCGTAGATGTTTGTCAAAAAAAAACTAAACAAACTAATTATTATTATTATTTAATAATACCTACTTTAAACTTATATCTAAAAACTACGTATCTGTATTTTTTAAATCTAAAGTGCGCTTATTCCAAGGAACTTAATGCACTGATAGCCAAGTGGTATGACCGTTAGACTGTTAAGTCAGATGTCGCAAGTTCAAATCCCGGCACACACTAATGTCTTTTCGAAGTCATGTGCTTACTATAATATTACATATAGCGGGTGCAACCAATGCTGCTTATAGAAATCTTGTCAAACTACCCTCCATGCACGCTCCGGGTTGTCGTGTGTTGAGACACTTTGAAGAAATGCCTAACGATCAAACACGTTATTGTGGCTAATTTATAAAAGATAGATATATACTATTGAAGACTTTTTTGTAGATCTTTTGGAGACCATCATCTTTGTAATACATACTTTTGGTGTATGATCAACGAATGCGAGGATAAGAGCTCGAAAGCGCATTTTCATCCGACTTGCTTCAAATTTATCATTACTGCTCAGCTCCTATGTGTTTTAGCGTTATGTTATATAGCCTATAACCTGCCCAGGAGTATGGACTACAATCGTACCAAGTTTGGTTAAAATCCCTTCAGTAGTTTTTGACCCATGCGTGCACATACAGACAGACAGACAGACAGACAGACAGACAGACAGACGGACAGACAGACAGACAGACAAAAAATTTACCGATTGCATTTTTGGCATCAGTATCGATCACCAGTCATCCTCCAATATTAATTTTGAATATATATTCAATGTACAGAATTGACCTCTCTACAGTTTTATTATAAGTATAGATAGATATAGAAGAAGAAAATTAATGTCATGTAATAATTTTTATTGTTTAATTTGGTGATTTTTCTGTTTCCGCGCTTACGGGATATAATATGCTGTTTATCGGTTTCTTACTCCTTTTACTCATTTACCTCTACAATAGGTAGGTACCTACCTACTACCTATTAATTTTCCACACTAGGAATTTCTCCTGTATCGTGTGTGCGTTTCACAATCATAAAACATCACATACACAAACACCCAGACTCGGTAAATACGCCTGTGGATCACACTTTATCCCGTGCGGAAATCGAACCAGCAACTAAGAGCTTAGCAGTCCAATCGCTTAGCCACTGCGCCAATCAGGTTGTCCAAGTTAAAGCATGGGATTTGTTCCCTAGATAATTACCTGCCTTTATTAATAATAATAATAATGTCTTTATTTCTCCTCACAAACAAGACCTCAACATACAATTTAACATTTGCAAACGTAAAATATACATTTTTCAGTCTAGTGTATGTGAGAAGCTGGTGTCTATTATAGGTTTACACCTGTATTACAGATAACCAGGTTCTTACCTCACGGTACAGACAAGAAAATTAAGTAGGATTACGTATGGAGGGATTTTTTGTAGCTTATACAATTGAAAGGAGACAAGACTTAAAAACTAACATAACCGTAATATATCACCAAAAAGCGTGTCGTTACATTTTAAATAAAGTCCTCCTGACCGACTTTAGTCGACTAAAATCTAGTCTATCCCACCATAACAACACAAGTGATTAGGACTATTCTTTTTTGCATTTAAGATCTGTCCATCTTGTTATAAAAATACATAGAGCTTACCATATTTCACATTAGCGTGTATTGTACCTAACTAAATAACCAAAATGAACAATAATAATAACGCCATCTTAAAAATACACGGCCATTTCTATCAAATCAACAGTAAATTATACTTTCTCTCAAATCCATCTTTTTAGAAACGCAAATGTTTTTTCATGTTTTTTGCTTGAATTGACCTCACACGTCAGTCACTTTAGCAAACTGGAAAAAATAGATTCTACAAGGCAAGCTTTCCAAACCTAAAAGAACATTTATCTACATTTTGAGATATAAACTTATATCCGTCAGACTGTCTCGTTGGTTTAGTGGTCGCTAAACGCGACTTCTGAGCATCCTGGTTCAAATCCCATCGGGAAAAGTTATTAGGTTTTTCCATTAGCTAATTCTCAGTAGCAGCACGAAGTCTGGATTTGTGTCCGGTTGATGGCAACAGGCTTGTCCCTATTATATTTAGACCTATAATATAACTGGCTAAATGAGAGTTTACTATAATATGCACCTCTGCCTACCCCTTCGAGGAATACAGGCGTAATGTAATGTATGTATATGATTCTATAACGTTGCTTTACGCTAGTAGTTTCTTACATGTCGTAGTTATACATTATCAGATATTGAATCTCTTATCCGCATGTTTTTGGAACAACAAGACACCAACAATGTCTTTGTGAACTATTTAGAATGTCTGCTATACGTCTTTACTGCTGTCTAAATTGATAAAGAATATTTGAAAAATTATGGACACGAGCGAGACTTGAACTCGCGTCCTTCGCCGTACCATGGCGCAGTTCTAACCAACTGAGCTAGGGTTGAAGTACCTACAGTTCGTGTCCATCATTTTTCAAATTTCTTTTATCAATTTAGACATGCTAAAATGACACCAAAAGTCATATTTACTGCTGTGTTTAACTAAGATTTTGGCAGGGCTGTCTACTGCTTCATACCCACGCCACGTTTCGACTTATGGAACTTCCACGTAGATTACGAATTAATTGCTGTTTATTCTGACTTCTGAGATTGTATTACCGCTGAACTCAGAAACGTTAATGATTACTTAAACAGATACTAAGGACAGATTTTACAAAGAAAACCTTAGTGACGTATAACATAGTGCCAGTTAAAGTAATCATTAAATGTCTCTGAGTTCAGCGGTTATTCACACAAAACGAATAAAACTATACAGGTACTACTGTAGGTAACATAAATATATCATCTATCAAAAAATATTAAAGTAGATTCACGTAAAACCCCCAATAAAAACAAGTGCGCTTCCCCAGCTCCCCCACCGGAGTGTATTGTGCGTGGGTACGGGATCTGTAAACAAATTTGTGAATATTATTCGTATTTATGGTGCCCCATGAATACGGCAAGGGGTGAGACACCATTACGCCTAAGATTTCCTATTCATGGGGTTAAGGAGGCCGTCTTGCTGAAATGGGAAGCGAGGGCAACAGTAATTGCTGTAATTATTGCGTAGTATTTAAATTCTGCAGTCGTTTAAATGGAAGGTTATATTGTGTGTGCTTGAGACTTATCGATATTTAAGCGACGTAGCTACTTCAAGGTTTACATCTCTCTGTACATTTTAGTTTTTGTATTTGTTATGTAAGCCGTAGATACCTTTTTTTAAGACCGACTTTTAAAGTTAAGCTTGTGAAATTTAAAGAACCAATGTGACATTTTTAAGACGGCCTTCTACCGAAGTATCTTCCTATCTGTATATGTAGGTGATGCAAAACATTGTTACTTATCTGAACTACAAACACGGAGTGCAAGGTTGGCATTTTAATTTACCAAACATTCTATTCCAACAATCCTTCTTGAACAATAAAAAGTTAGGTCTGTACTAGAAATTATAGTAGAATGAATATTGGAAAGCCAGTAACAAAAATGTCAAAAGGAGCCGTTCGTGCAAATATGGACATTTTCTCGGACATTTTAGAACTGTGAGAGGATAAAAGCTGTGAAACTAAATCAATGAAAAGTATAGAAAATATGAATAGGTTTCTAACTACAAAGTATGAAGGAAGATAAAAATAAGAAAGGTGTGTACTGCGATGACAAATAGAAGAGAATGGAAGAGACTTATCGAACGTGACGCTGACCTTCAAAATAGCGGACAAGTTAAAAAGAAGTACAAGAACCAACAGGGAGGGAAGAAAATTGATTATGATAAAATTCCAACATACATTTCTAGATAATAAGTTTGTGTACACGATAGATAACTATAGAAAAATGTTCATAAAGTTAGGTTGTTAAAAAGTAAATGAGTACTACTGGAGTTGTTGAAGGTTATTGAAGCCTGAATGAAAGTACACGTCAATTTCTAAGCAAACAAAAGGCAGCCGTAGTCCATGGCAGACTTTATATAACTTGATGAAGGCGTATGGTTGAGATGCTAAAGTATTATTTGCTAAAAACAGCTTAAAATTAACATGGCCGCTAAAAAAAGGTGGTCTTAAAGATAAAAGTGAAATAAGTCAGTTCCGTAACGAAATTTGATTCATGTTTGATTTCTCTTAAAATGGCAAACCTCAGCCAAAGTTATTGTCAACGTAATATACAAGGTACACACACTTACCGCGTTGTTTTGTATTCTGAGCTTACCGCTAATAAATATTGTATGGAAGTGTGTAGAGAGGCTTAAATTATTCCTGAAATTCAATAGAGCATAGTAACGTGAACTTTTTGTAATTTCTCTACAAAACATTGGCGACGCTCCGTTGGCGGGAGCGCAGCGGAGGTCGAGTGCCGGGCCTGACTAATTAGAACAAAAAACGCGGGAAAACACAAGTACGCTTGACAGTGAGTCAGAGACAAAGAGCGCGCAGTTTTCCAACAAAAAGGTTTTATACCTCTTCCTATACATTGTGGTAATACAAACCTTTTTGCTCAGACCCTAAAGTTGAATTTGGGAATGAGGTCCTAGCATTGACCGGAACATTTATTTTTCGAAGGTCTTGAATTTGGAACGCCCTATCTAATTTATTCGACAGAGGAATTCAGACTCTCTGTGCTACACCATAAACATCAATTTCTTCTGCGCTCGTGTCATTTATGTGGCATTTGCTGATGTGTATAGCTGCGTAGAGAAGCGCCATCGCGTCGATTGTCTCTGGCACGTTCGGGCAAAGAGGCCACAATCGATAGAGCACGGGCGTGCGTTGTAATGAATTTATTAGAGAACCTAGTATTTTGACGAGGTGTTTCGTCGTTTTATTTTTATACGAATATCAAACTGCACTTTAATACGTTGAGAGCATTGTTTGGATTTTCCTAACAGCAATAAACTTTATGCCTAATAATTCGAATATTGGTAAAAGTGTTATTGTTTCTTATGGGAATATGTAGTTGCAATATGTTGCATCAAAAAACTAAGTACAGTCACCATGTATCATGATTTGGTCAGCTTACAAGCATTTATTAGCAACTTCGGGTTGAAATAAAGAAGCTCTTAAAATGCCTCGACGTTCGGCGCGCCCTGGGCGGTCAAACTAATTGACTGGCAAGTCTTTGCAGGAACGGTTTTAGGATATAAAAAAATGCCTTTGAAATTCTAGCAAATAACATTAGCCAAGGCAGTCAAGGTCGAAGATAATCCGTTTAATGAATCTACAAGAATTCCTAAAAAGAATCGATGACCTGATTGGCGCAGATGAGCGATTGGACTGCTGCGCCTAGGGTTCGATTCCCGCACGGGGCAAACATTTGTGTGATCCGCAGATTTTTGTTCCGAGTCTGGGTGTTCGTGTATGTGGTATATCATCATTTTGAAACGCACCCACGATACAGGAGAAATTCCTAGTGTGGGGCGACGGTTATATAAAAATAAGTTTTGTTTCTTTTTTAAAGTTTGCCCCACTCACACTAGGATTTTCTCCTGTATCGTAGGTGCGTATCACAAGCATATAATAACACAATTACAAACACCCAGACCCGGGACAAATATTTGCGGATCGCACAAATTTTTGTCCTGTGCAATCAACAACTTAAATTATAAGCAGGCAGCTTACCACTGAGAGAGCCACATTCAATGTATACGGAACTCCTGTCAGCGTACCTAACTAGGAGCGTCCGCACTCACATCACTACCTACCTACCTACGTACCTAGTACACATAGGTGCAAAGTGTGAAGTGTTCACACGTCATGACGTCACGCGCGTCTCGGTGGCGCATCTCGTTAGTTCGAGTCCGGCTGTCACGACCACCGCAGCGATCCTTCACGGACCGTGGTTCCGTAGTACATTTAAGATGGAAGATGTGGTCGGTAGAATGGAGTATCGTTTGTTGATAAAGTTGAAAAAAGTGTACCTCTTATATAAGGCAGCGTTTCACAGAACGGTCCCCCGACTGCGATCGAAATTGTCTTTTACTTTTTAGTCCGTTTTTAGACATGGCAGTCGAGTTTTTAATTTTTTTTTAGTACTTTTTTTTATTCTTTCTCTTTAATCCTATTTAACTCGCACTGTTGCAAGGATTCTAACGACACTCCATACATCAAAATCGGTTCAGGCATTCAGAAGTTATGGTGGAATAAAGAAACGCACATACTTACATGAACCCTGAAAACATTACACTGCTTTTTACGGCAGTCGCGTTAAGACTGTACACCAGTCTTAACGCGACTGCCGTAAAAAGCAGTGTAATGTTTTCAACAGAACTCTTCAAACAGGGCAGTTGCCGTTGTGGAAGCGCCGCATTACACTGCACATAGCGGCGTCTCGCTTCCACATCGTAAACTGTCCTGCTTTAAGAGTTCATGGTATGCATGGCTGGTTGAAAATGTGTTGGCATTAAGTCCGCCTTGTACCCTCACTATCTACTATACTACAGATTAATTAAATAACACGCAAGTAAAGTATGGTCATATAACTATACCGATACTATACCTATATAGATGACCCGATTGGCGCAGTGGCTAAGCGATTGGACTGCTGCGCTAAGGATTGCGGGCTCGATTTTCGCACGGGTCAAATATTTGTGCGATCCACAGATATTTGTCCCAAGTCTGGGTGTTTGTGAATGTGATATTTCATGTTTGTGAAACGCACCCACGATACAGGACAAATTCCTAGTGTGGGGCAACGTTTAAAAAAAATGGACTATGGTCTATGAGATGACGGAAGGTTTTCCTATTCTGTACCGATCCCTAGTCCGCCATCGACCGCACATGACTCGGCAAATTGTTGAAATGTTCAATAAAGCTTCTTTTATTTTAGTCCATTCTGTTGCGCTCGAGCCTTATTTTGACAACCCTCTGAGCGATGACAGGTGGCGTTAATATATTTGATAAAGGTACAGCCATATTGTCTTGTAGTTTTTTTAAAACGCGATTATTATGTGAGACAATTATTTCGAATTTGAATATATTAATGGTAGACTCTAGCATTTCAAGTTATTTTCTGCAACTGAAGACTTACTTATGACAAAATTGATTGAAGGATTTTTAATGATATCACACGAAAATCAGCTGACTTTCAATGACCATTAACCCTGAATGAGCCGCTAAACTTGATTCTTCCCAAATCATAATCTATCTAGCAATAACTTTAGGTTTATTTAAATAGGTTAGGTAGGTATCTATGTTATGGAATGTTACCTATTTATTATCAGGATACAATTTTTAACTGATAATTGATTATAATAGCTATTCAGCTAAATTCGTACATTACACCATAAAGCCTACACATTTGATCTGAACTCCCTTTCTCCATATCTGCAGGATCTGCAACACGCGTTTTTAATCTCTCTGTTTGTAACGTCATTCCTTATACTTAGTTATCTCCCTATTTAGGAACATTAAAATGGGACCATCGATTAAGCCGTGAACTCGTAACAAACAGACAAGACAAAGTTAGGTAAGTACTAATGCATCTCTTTTGCATTTGCCTACAATACAAGATGGTTAATATTTCCATATGCTATGAACACACCTTAACACTCATAAAAGCGTTCATTAAAGCAATTCATATCATCCAGTCTTAATGAATCTAATAAAGTTTTCAAATTGATATTTGTTTTGATTATAAATATCAAGAATGCCTGTCATTATGGAATGAGATTAGACAAAAAAAAAAGTATTTTGTAATCAATTGTCTCTGGATTTATGTTCTTTTTGTGTGGCATTTGGCTCGTTAAATTACATTTTGTGATGTTATAATTTCTTATTCTCCTTCATGTTGCCCCCTTGTGGTTATTTCATAACTATTTACGACACAACAAATATTTTTTTCATAAATCGGATGATAAAGTTCCCGTCAAGAAAAAGTACGCAGACCGTTAACTTAATTTTTTGAATTCCAGTCTATTCCTAAGTGTTACGTAACTGGAAAAATATCCTTTCTATATTAAAACAATTAGACTTAATTATAATCCACAATAGCCTAGGACCAGAAGCGACTATATCCGAATGCAAACACAGTCATTCAGCTATCTTTTTAGTTAACTGGAACTATATACCTATGCAGTTACCCAAGTAAGAAGCTATTTATTTACAAATTCCTCTGAATTTCTGTATGGTAGGTATCTGTTTGGTATTTACTATTTACATGCCTCTTGATATCAACAAAGCGAACGGCCATAAAGGATTACTTTTAAAGGCAAAGGAACGTCGACTTTCATCCTCTCGAGGGAAAATGGCGCGCGATCTGACAGCTGAGAGCTTTGGCGCGCTTTCATTTGTACGATTGTTGCCCGTTAATGGCGCGCGTCGAAACAATAGGGAAATATCGCAATCTTTGCACACAAAGGACATTTAACGTTTGATGTCGGACGCCGTTGTGGCTATACGTATGGATTTGGTTAAAGCGATCGAGTCGCTCGTTTATTTTTTATTTCGATCGCCTTTTTAGAAGAACAATAAAATTGTTGAATTTGGTCTATGTTGCGTAAAAGAAGTTGGTTAGGTTCTTAATTTGCTTGTAAAATACATTTTGTTTTCATTGGAATGTGTTTTCCTGTTTGTTTCGTCGGAAATGTCGACGGTTTGAGTTCTGACTAGATTCCCAGACGGTATTTTGTTGAAAGTTTTCAAATAGCATTCCAGAGCACGCATTTGGGTCGCTGAATGTTGCATGGGCAACGGAAAATAACTGAAGTCCTATTTCTACTCTTCGCGATATGTCCGTGTACCTACCTAAGGCTTGAATTCATTCTAATAGGTAGATAACATTTACGCCAATCTAACTTTCCCGACCTGGAAATCAAATGAATCTAAGTAACGAGTTAGATTCTGTAACTAGATAAACAAAAATGTAATATAAGTAAGTTATCTTCAAAATTCCAACTGAAAATGTAATTTACACGTTTATCACTTCGGTATTTGCCGTAAAATATATTATTCAAGGCCAGTTTACATTCCTACCACTGCTAAATCAATCGATATTTTTTTATAAAACACTTAACGACTTTTTATTATTAAAACGCGCTACGCACACACATGCATGGATTACAATACCCGCAACGGTGTTCATTGTAGCTCATTACATAAGTACGTTGGCACCTCAGCCACATGCCCTGGGCATCCTGCAACAGCCCTGCTCAATGGGCACTCGAGACGAGAGCTGGGGAGATTACGAAACAATGGATTTTTCCAAAATACATAATAATTCACAGCGTCAAATGAGGCAGCTCTTTGTGTGGCTTGGAGATCCGTGGAGTGAGTGGTGTTGGGGATGTGGTCCAAAATTGTTTATTGGTAGGTAGTGTTATAGATATTAATATAGATAAATAGTCTCATGCGAGTGTCTGATGTTAGTTTATGAAAATAATGTTTGAGTTGGAGATTGCAGTTAACGGTTGTAAAACTGCCAATTCTTCTTCAGAACACCTTCTGGTATTGCGAGCTTCGTAGGGATCGAGGTGCGAACCACTTGTTTTTTAAGCTGTAGGGTTTCCTTATTTTGTGATTATTTTATAATGAGTAGATATAAGATCATTTTCAATGATTATAATGATTTAGGCTACTTACCTAAAGCCCTAAGTACAAAATAAAATATTGATCTTAATTTTTTAAGATTCTTTAATCGAAGGAAACTCTTTCCTACTTCCATTATGTTTTCCAATACCCCATACACCTACCTAAGTATAAATGAAACGACAACATCAATAAGAAAAAAGCAACCTAATTAAAAAGCAAAATCAATTAAGGAAGAAGCTATACGGAACCGCACCCAATTTTGTCAAATCCACAACACATGGGCGAATTTTGAGATTTTTTTGGGTCCGTGCTCGAGTGTGGTGCTTGAGTCTCGACCGCTGCGCCGCGCGAATTATTAAAAAGTAAAAAATAAAAATATATGGCCCTTCAGTGTGAGGTCGCCTGTGGAATATAACATGCCAGCTTAGGTGCGGACAAATGATTACGATTTTATGTATTTTGGTCTTTTGTGAATGATCGTCATGAATAAGTAATGTAATCATGTCTGATGCATTATGGACATTGTAATAAGGAGGATGTAATCGGAGCGTTGTTCGTCGTCAAGCTCTTTGCTTGCAGTTATCAGTTCGTTGTATGGGTTTGACAAATATTGTAGTACCTACCTACCTACCTGAAAATGTGTGCTAGTTGTCTAATATTTGATTGATACATTTTCAATATGTACATATACTAAGTAGGTATCTACCCACTACCAGCCTATCTCCTGTCTTAGTTAACCAAACCCGCAATCATCATCGTCGATTAATTTCATACTTATATGTTTAATAGCTACCTAATGGATAAATTTCAACTTAATGAAATACCTTCTTGTACCTAAATATTTATTTTCAAAAGGATCATTTGGCCAAAATCAAAACGCATGCCTACTCAAAAAGCTTAAAAAAACATATCATGATGTAGAGATACTAAAACAACTTTTTATAAAACCAGTAGTCACGAACAAAAACGTGAAATGAGTAATCTCCCCTCCACGCCTAACCAACCGAATGACAAATGAATTAGTCGAAATAATACGAAAAAAAATTACACAATAGCTTTCAAACCGGTTGTGGGCGAATTTGTTACTAAAATGTAGCAACATCTGTCTAGAGGGGAGAATCTAACATAACAATTATATAACTACGCCTCCAAACATAAACAAATATTAATCTTACACGTTCGCAATAAGACTTAAAATCAAACAAACAAGTTTGAATTTAACGACCTTTTGTAACTTTATGGATAGAGTTAACGCCATTACTGTCAAATTGTGAGCCAATCAGTGGCGAGAAGCGCCGCCCAATCAGCGCGCTGCATTGCGCGTGTTACGAATGTTAAATTTGGGGAGAACTGTTACGCTTAGTTTTTGTGTTGAATGAACAAGAAGTAATTCGTTTCGGCTGAATGAATGTAGGTTAGATGTTAAATACTGCGTGTTTGTAATTGTTTAGGGTAGTATAGATTTGGTTTGATGAATCTTTAATAATTCATGCTTTTATTCCCGGAAAGTACAGGGTTGCAATGTAATTATTTAATATTAACAAAAAAAAACACAATGCTCTTGGCTTTAAAAATCAATAAATTGTCTTATTCCTCCTATTTCCTTTACTTACCTTTGTCATATTTAGTGCGGGTTTTAAGACGGTCAAATCAGATTTCTGGAACCCTCCGAGCTTCATTGCGCGTGGTTTCTGACATGCAGGAGTTACTGTGGTCGGTACGAGTGGGTGGCAATGTTACTCTTGAAAAAATGGGAAAATTGGGAAAGTTGCTGCGCTTTTGTCTTCGTATTAATGATTTTTTGTAGCAAAGCTAATCACCTTTTTTGTGACACTGAGAAATTCTGATTGGCAAGGATGTCTCCGTCTAAAAAGTTAACAAAGGAAACTTTAACTTAACTTTCTCTTGTCGTATGGTTGATGAACAATCTGGTGTCAGTTTAAACCGCCAGTAGGCCTCTGATATGGCTTTACACACCGTTGAAAAATCTCTTAGGTGGGTTTCGTGCCGGGGAAAACACACACACCGTTGGAAAATCTCTTAGGTTGGTTTCCTGCCGGGGTTTTCACAAACACTTCTACACGTCAGATTTCAATCAACAAACTGATTTGAACTTGCGACCTTTGACTTGGCAGTCCAACGGTCATACCACTCGACTATCAGTGCGTTTACTTTACTGACTATTGCCAATGACCACTGTAAACTACCACAATGGAATTTTTTTGTAAAAAGTTGGGCGTCTCATTAAAAATTAAGCTACCTACGCACGGAACATTAGTTTGATCGTCGATAATGAATTGTAAAAATGGTCCGTGGATCCCTGACTATAGGTATTTGACGTTTAAAAAGTACCTATCCTTAAATGATTGTCTTATCTTGTAGCTTTCAAGTTCCTATAGGTAATATGCATTTATCTAATTAGTAAGTACCCTAAGGTTGGTGAGGAAACTTACTTACCTACATTTCATGCAATTGTGTAGTGTAGGATCCAAATCGAAGGGGGGTTAGCCCAATAATATGGTAAAAGAGAGGTAGGTAGGTAACCTATAGGTATGATTTTAAAGTGCCTAGGGTAGTTAGGAATGAGGAATGGCGACGTCTCGTAAAGCGTGCCACCAAGACCTGAAGTGACGACCACGAACACTCTGTCAAGAGTGATAACGAAGAAGAAGAAGGGTAGTTATGTACCTAACTATATACGATTGACCAAAATATACCTAAAATTCGCATAACCTGCCTTAATACCGCAATAACATTTATCCCTAACCATTGAAATGTAACAAATGTATCGAACCCATACCTGCACATTCTCACACACATCACATCTGAACCGTAAAGCTTGCAACTCTGCTCACTTCCCATAAACCAAGATCTAGAATGTTCACTTCACCATGAACTAACATGTCAAAGGTGTCTTTGTCCTCCGTACGTACTAATGACGGGGGGATTGGTGACACCAGCATGGTACCGCCGACCCGCGGCGCTCGCGTGACTTTGAATCGCACCACGCGGCGCGGGCGCAGCGTGCCACCGAATTCAGAATTCAAATTCCATTTGACAGATGACTTTTGATTTTGGAATCTTGAGAATTTGAGTGGCGTTTCTCAGTCGTTGGAGTGTGAATGAGCAATTTCCTTTTTGATGGGAATTTGGCGGATCAGTCATTGTTGAGGCTCTGAGGTCAAGTGGCCGCGAATCGGTTCTCTCAGACTATTGATTGTTGTAGTGTGTGAATGATTCTTTCACCGCGTGTAGATTCTGTCGAAAACTATTAAAGGTTTACAGTTGGTTGGTTCACGTTTCTAAATGCTTGAGGCCTGGGGTCTACTTTCTTTTCTGGATGAGCAGGTTTTCCCATACAATTAACTACTTGGTTGTTATTAATTGAATTAACTTATGACATTTCAATTGTGGTGTTTAAAGTTAAGAGTACGAAAAGCGGCGTGGGTGACTTGTTGACTCAATTTTTTTTGTAGTTGTACAATGATGGGGGTAGATAAATGTCACATTATACAGGGAACTCTACCAAAACTGGCGGAATGTGGGTGTACACATATCTGCCTACCCCTTCCGTAAATAGGTAGGTACAGACGTGAAAATGTTTAACTAGGTATCTATGTACAAAGTTCAAACTAATAATTAAGACGACCTGATTGGCGCAGTGGCTAAGCGATTAGACTGCTGCGCTAAGGGTTGCGGATTCGATTCCCGCACGAGGCAATAATTTGTGCGATCCACATTTGATTGTCCCGAGTCTGGGTGTTTGTGTATGTTATATTTCATGTTTGTCAAACGCACCCACGATACAGGAGAATTTCCTAGTGTGGGGCGAAGTTTAAAAAATAAATAAAATATTATATCTTTTTTAGGAAATGATGACCAACCAATGGCCTTGTGCAAGATGTAATAAGGGTGTGCATAGGAACATGATCAATCTACCTTTGACGGTGATACAAGTACCAGCTGATGTAATATATCTACTAACTTTTTTTTCGGGGGGAAACCTATCTGGTACCCGGCAACTGTGGAGTAGGGAGCAGGGACTGTGAGATTTTTCCCTCACCAAAACCGCCCCGGTGGTCACCATCTACACGAACAAGGGAGGTCCCGGGACCTGTAAAAAGACCAACTCCGGAACCTCAACCATGCGTGCCATAATCCTATATATTCTTTTATGATTAACTAGCGGCCCGCTCCGGCTTCGCTCGGGTATAAAATATATATTATAAGTATTTCTCCACTATTTAATGGATGTTATTATACATATAAACCTTCCTCTTCAATCACTCTATCTATTTAAAAAAACCGCATCAAAATCCGTTGCGTAGTTTTAAAGATTTAAGCATACATAGGGATATAGGGACAGAGAAAGCGACTTTGTTTTATACTATGTAGTGATTTCGCTGCGGGTTCCAAGACAGTCGAGTCATTTCTCTGGGACGCCTCGAGCTTCATTGCCTCGATGGTTCCCAATGGTTATTATTGTTGATCCTGGCTTACAAGAGTCACAATGATGGGCACAAGTGGTGGGCTGGTCCTAAAAAAACCTCCCCATGCGACGCCTATTTGGCACATCCCTGGGAAAATATCTACTGCCTACGATAAGGAACTTCCTACATAAGGTATATTCCTAACTACAAGTAAAAATAATAACGACACAATAAAACAACCATTAGTGTTCTAAACGCAATGAATTATTAACAGTCCATTACACGCAGGCTGGACAAAAAATCTTAAAAACTCACCGTTAACTTCATTCATACTTCAAGTGGCTCCCTTTCATTGACTACCTTCGCTCGTGAAAGAAATTTAAAAAAGAACTATTGATCGTGCACAAACGCGCGCCACTTCAAAATCTTTTGTCCGCCATATTGGAAAACGTTTTGACATGTGCACTAATGTGTTTAATTTATTTTGATGGAAGTATTACGTAAATTAAATTCATGTATGTATGTACTTATGTTTAGTGTTTTACTATATACATATTTCTAGTTTTTATAACTAACTACTAAGCGCGACTGCTGAACATGAGGTCCTGGGTTCGAATCTCGGGTCGACCAGTGTTACTGGGTTTTCCATTAGGTAATCCTTAGTAGCAGCACGGAGTCTGGATTTGTGCCCAGTTGATGGCAATAGGCTAGCCCCTTATTACATTGGGACTATACCTATGTGCTCCTCTGCCTACCCATTTGAGGAACACGAGCGTGATGGTATATCTAAGTAGTTTTTATATGCATAGATATAAACTCAGTTTAATTTTCAATAGATTTCTGCAATTGATTTTGTTAATTTTCTAAGGATGCTAAATCTAAACCTATCAAGCAAATCGTAAAAAAATAGTTAATAGTTGACATTTGTGCCAGAATTTGACATTCCAAAACCTGTCTGCCGCAAGCCAAAAACATAACCTAAAACACACTGTTCTCATATTGTTTATGGATGCTGATGGTTATCATTGCAGATCCTTTCGCACGAATGGTAAATTTCTAGCTCTAAAACCACCCAACATAATCACACAATTATTCACGTCTACCAACTGTTTTCTTCGTCGACTTGTGTAAATCAGTTAATCATAGATCCATTGGGATATAGGAATCAAAGATCAAGAAGGTACCATAATTAAATGAATACAACAGACTAGAGGTGTCGATATTTTTATTTCTTTTAACAACGTTGCCGAGTCGATTCTGTATAAAATAAAATTAATCTTAACTATTACATCGCATCATTGCACCAATCATACAACGGTATTGTTGGAATTCTATTTATTATTAAAATATGTTTTCTCTCTAGGGACTGCTTTTGCTCAGTTTAACGGCTAATTAGAACACACTGTCACAAAAAATAGTAATCCTAGGTTTACAATGTAATAATATTGTTCTCCAGAAAACTGGTCACGGCGGTTGTCTCAGCTAAGACTGACCAACTACGCAGGAGATATTATAGTGCACAATGACACGCAAACACAGGCGCACTCCCTATTTCCTCACTCTCATAGTCCGATGGGACAGTAAGGTACGACCGGAGAGAGATCAGACGCAGGACTTGACTTAACGTGCCTTCCGAAGCACGGTTTACAATGTAACGGGCACACGGCAGTGCACCGCCAAGTCTAACAAAAAATTCTAGCAATTCGACGATATATAAAAGTTTTAATACATACCACTACTAATTGATCATGTCCTATCATAGGTGTGAAAGAATTTCAACAAGTCTTTTGACAAGCTTTTCAATGGTTTGTGGAAATCTTTGTAGATATTTTACATTATCAACTACTTAATGAATATTAAAAAGCCAGTCTTACAAGTAAATTTTAAGTGCTCTAAGTTGCTTCTACCACCATTACATTGTTGCAGTTCATCTATAGTAAGTGCTGTCAAACAATGTCTATATAATATTCTTAATATATATATATGCCTCGTTGGTCTAGTGGTAGCTAAGCGCGACTGCTGAGCAAGAGGTCCTGGGTTCAAATCCCGGGTCGGGCAAAGTGTTACTGAGTTTTCCATTAGGTAATTCTCAGTAGCAGCACGGAGTCTGGATTTGTGCCCGGTTGATGGCAATAGGCTCGCCCCCTATTACATTGGGACTTACAACATAACTGGCGAAATGTGGGTGTACTATATGTACACCTCTGCCTACCCCTTCGGGGAATACAGGCGTGATGTTATGTTATGTTATTCTTAATAGGTACTAGGACATTTTTGTGAATAGACTCTATGTGGGTATTTGACATTATTAACCAATAATTTAAGAACACTACTTCTCAAAAAATGTTTACTTTAGCCCTAAAAAAATAATTAAGTAACCAAGATTCGATATTTATTTGCTTTGAAATCAATAAATAAGTTGTCATTTGAGAACAAATTAGTGACGTCACAGGTTCCTATTTCCATACACGGATTCAACGGAGGAATAGTGCTTTGACAGCTCATAAAAAGTATATCAATTGATGTGTTGTACCCAATTATTTATTACTGAATATAAATTATATAACCTCTTTTAAGCTCCACAGACAAAATTCAAGTCTTACGAAATTACCTCACATCAATTTTTACAACATATACAAAATGAATTATTAAAATACAGTTTTATAATAAAATTATCTGCATGTCCGTTTATACAATAGTAAATTAATATCATTGTTATATTCTCGTCATTCCGAACCATAGAATGGAGAAGAACTTGGTGAATATTTTAGTTTCCCAAATATTCAATTCTTGTAAATTAAAAATATTTAAATTCTAACGGTTAAGTTACAATGTATCAAACTAAACAATCATTTTAAATTTACAAGAATTGACCCTGAATACAAATTAACAATTACAGGCGACAATTCTGTTGCATATAGCACTAAACTTGAAACACACTTTCTCTCTTTCTTACAAAATATCAAAGACAAGGGCAGACTATTAAAGAATATTGTTTGACACAATAATGGATATAGGCCTCTCCATTATTTTTCCATAAAACCCTGTCCAATGCCATTACGAGCCATGTCTTTCCAACGTTGTCCAAATTATCTCGCCAACGCCTTTTCGGACGAATTAAGAATTACATTCTTTTTAGTCGCCCGGAAAGTGGGACTTGGCTTAGCGCATACAAACAACTTTTTATCGAAAAACTATTTAGTTGTATGTCAGAAGAGTTAGTATAAGAGATAAAGATTAGTATAAGATATATAGAAGAGATAGTACTCGACTCTACATACCCATATCAATTAGAGTTGATAGTATGCGCATCTACATATGTATATCCCCATAGACTTTTTGTGTACAACTCAATCGTTGTTTGATTAAAAGTTGTCTTCTTCTTATCGTATGGTTGTTAACAACCTGGTGTCAGAGTTTAAACCGCCGTTGAAAAATCTCTCAGGTGTGCCGGTTTCCTCACGATGTTTTCCTTCACCTTTTTTAGCAACTGATAATTAATTTAATACGCACATGAATTTGAAAAGATATTGGTGCGTGCCGGGGTTTGAACTTGCGACCTTTGACTTGGCAGACATACCACTCGGCTATCAGTGCTGTCATAGTTTTGAATGTTGCAGATTAAAAATTAAAAGTTGTAGATATGCGCTAGACCCCTTATTCATAAAAAAAATACAATTTTAAACTAAGGCTTAAATTATACCTGTCACTGTCGTACGCATATGAAAGAATAGAGATGTCAATAGACTTAATACGGGGTTTAGTTAATGCCGGCCGGTATGATCCTCGATATTTGCATGCCTAATTTAAGGTAGATTGTAGTAGAACCATTATTTTATGTATACCACTTTTTATGTACCTACTTTCTAAGCAAATAAATGATTATTATTATTTATGAATAAGAGGGTGCAAGCATAATTCAAGGTATTATATTGATTGAGATACATTTACTGTGAATATATATGTACCTACTTAAGTGGACAGGACTTGTCACTAAGAAATATCATCCAACCCTTATAATGCTGTTTTTTAGAAAGAGACAATGTGATTCAATGAGTTTAGTTTTTACAACAGAATCAGCGCCGCTGTCTTTCAAACGAGGGGTGACAATCATATACGCAGCCACCCCGATTGGAATTTCACGATAAATATTTCCGTTACAAAAATATAGTTATCCTCTAATGCCAGGAGCCACCCTGGCTGGAGCCCTGATGCCTCCTATTGGACCCCGACTGGGGCTGATCCGTGTTGTGCCTACTCCTGTCCCGGGGCCCTTGGGAACTGTACCCTTGGCTTTGTGGGTACTTGTTGGTTGACGAGTACCCTTGGCTGCTCTGGTGTCCGCCGTACTTCTGATAGCCCCCCTGCGAGCTGTACCCTTGGCTTTGGCTCCTGCCTTGATGGCCAGAGTTTGTTCCGAACCTGTTCTGGTTGCCGTAGCCGTAGCCTGAGCGGTTACCTTGGCTGGGCTGGTAGCCCTGGTCACCGCCCTGGTTGTAGCCGCGGGAGCCCTGGCTGTGGTCGCGGGAGTACCCCCGGCTGCCCTGGTCCTGGTTATTGGCGCTGTAGCTGCGGCCGTGTCCGTGGCCCTGGTTGTTTTGATACGGCGTGTACCCACTGGGCCGGGGGCCGAACGAATGGGAGCGCTCTGCAACAATTAATAGTGTTTAATATTTTAAGTTTGTTGAATTGATGTTTAATGAAACTACGCAGGTATTGTCGTAGTTAGACCTTAATACACTTAAACCAATTTTGTTATTTATATCAGAACGCATAAGCTCGTAAAAAAGAATGTCCTTTCTTTTTCAATCTCGTAACATCAAATATAACACTTAGGAACCAAGACTAAATCAGAACAATATATTCAAATTGGCTTTCAAACGCGAAAACTTAGATAAGGCTTCGTTCATTGTAGTCTCTTTCAGTATTCCGCCAGAAGTCTAAGTCGCTAGACTTTTCAGCAACGCAAGTATATAGCTGTCCTTTATTTTAAGGCTTCAGGGCGAGAATCAAACGCCATCTTTCATCCAACACTTGTATGAATATAAACGTTCTCTTTGAGCGCAAAACTCGCGTATTGCGACACTCGACTGAAAGTCGCAGTGACGCGCCCCGCGCGAATCGCACGTCGAGTGTTTAATCGCTCGCTTTGTCGAGAACTTACCTCGATCATGGGAGGCTAGAAGAGGTCGCTTTTGGGTATAGTAAAGAATTTGAGCAGAAAATAGCATTCGTAATTGGTGCCGTATTGATTTTTATTTTGGTAGTCTTTCGTTAAGAGTAGTTTTTTTCTTTTCGTCTTAATTTAAGTAGTGGCATTAATCCTTGCACGGCAGAATTATTTCCGTGATCATCAGATTTTTGTACTAACTTTAAGGACTACCTGCTCCAGAATTGGGGACCGATTTCTAGAGTGTATCAAAATGCAAAAACGTGTATACTTTTCTACAAGTCTACCACTGCCTAACCTGATGGGGGCCAGTTGGGTTAGCCAAGTGGGATAGATTCTTATATCCCAGTTGGGTTAGCCAAGTGGGATAGATTCTTATATCTAAACTGATAAAGGAAATTTGAAAAGTGATGGACACGAGCGCGACTCGAGCCCGCGACCTTCACCGACCCATGGCGCAGCTGAGCCAACTGAGATATCGCGATTCTGCACGTACCCATCGAATTTCAAGTTCTCTTTTAGTATTTAGTTACGTCTTGAGGGTGAATGGGTGACGTCTTATATTATAATTTGCTACCTAATTAATTTCACAAAAGCTAGTCACATCCAGCGCTCATATTTTGTCACAAACTACACGTCCATAATCTGTGGGCGTCTAAGTAATAGTAAGCTTTTCGTACATCAAAAATTTGGCGCGTAAAGAGATTGCAGAGGCAGCCATATACGAGCGGCTTAGGAACATCGCACACAGATTAAAAATCTGTATTTACAAAATTGTATTTACCTTTGGTTTTTAAAAGGCGGTTATAAGCTTACAAACGCCTTGGATGTAGCATAAGTCGATAAGTCGGTTCGAGTATATTTACAGGCTTTTTAATCCATGATTTAGAGTCAAAAGGATTTTCAATTAAGCCGCTTACTCGTACTTATTTACAGACGCGTAAGTCAAGACTGTAGATACTTCGTAAAATGTCAAGTCATACCAATTTTAACATGAATCCTGCGAATTATGCGTTGTTGTATGTGAGATTTATGCCGTTGTAATTAATATGGAAACAATCATTTAAATAAACCTAAACCGTGCATGCCTTGTGATAGGAAATGGTCAAAGAACACTACTGTAATGATTTTGTAAAACCTATTTATTATTCCCATATTCGCAAAAAAATAAATGTTTTATGATTTATTTATCTTTTCATGTAGGTATTGATTTATTACATACAATTGGTTATTAAAAACAGCATATTCAACACATGTATGTATAAATTGAATTACGTTTTCGTTATATAATGCCAATAACATGTAGTTATCATCAAATTGTCGAACAAATCACTAATTTATGTATAACAACTTCCTAAGAGGCACTTTAACACACAATCATCGTCGTAATTTGCTAGAGAATAGACTATTTGTACCTGTCACACGTAGCAGTGGGAAGGCATTAATAATTGCGGGAGCCGTCGAGTGCGTAACGACGCGTCGCCATTAGCTACCATTGTTATACCGGTTGGCGCCCACCGTGGGGCACGTACAACGCGCCATTAAATTTAAGTTCATGATTGTGTGGGTGCTTAGGTGTATTCGCCGGGTCAAAATCATAGTTCATGTTGTGTAGGAAGCGTGGGGTAAGTGAAGGAGTAGTTTTTTACTGAGACGGTTTCTTTAATTTGAGTTTGTACTATCACACTTCTTACTAATATTATAAATGCGAAAGTTTGTGTGTTTGTATGTTTGTTACCTCTTCACGCCCAAACGGCTGGACCAATTTTGATAAAATTTTGTATGGAGGTAGCTGGCACCCTGGATTAACTCATAGACTAGGCTTTATCCCGAATTAATGTAGCTGATAACATCGCGGGGCGCAGCTAGTGTAAAGCAATAAATATTAAAGAATATGTCGCAAAATCTGAATTTTTCAACTCGAATCTTAGCCGTAAGAAACCCGCTTAAGGCGGTAAAGTGTCAAAACATCCTTTTCGGGTTTTCCATCACACGATCTATTCATGTAGTCTCCGAAAGTGTTAAGGCTACATTTCCACTACATCGTATCAAATAAGAAATTTTATTTTGATCAAGAGCAAATACTCAATACTTTATTAGCATTCCATAAGTCAAATACAGGTGTTACATATGAGATAGAATCATTATGGCCCCGGTAGGGCACAGCTTAAAGTTGGAGAGATATGCGGCTTAATACTTAAATTATAATTATTATATCCAAAATACTATTTTGGTAAAACTATTTAGTAGTTACAATAATATAAAAAAAAATGTTTAAATACTATATAAGGGTTTTTTATCATACTAAATTACAATGTTTTATAACTAACTAGCGGCCCGCTCCGGCTTCGCACGGGTATAAAATATATATTATAAGTATTACTCCACTATTTAATGGATGTTATTATACATATAAACCTTCCTCTTTAATCACTCTATCTATTAAAAAAACCGCATCAAAATCCGTTGCGTAGTTTTAAAGATTTAAGCATACATAGGGATATAGGGACAGAGAAAGCGACTTTGTTTTATACTATGTAGTGATAGTGATACCTATTATAACCAACGGATCACATAAAAATGTGTCGTGTGATAAGCAAACCTGTAGAATAACAATTTCATCCTCAAAATTTTAAACTATCCTAACCACAGTACGGATATCAAGTCTAACGCGCTGATCACAGTAATCCATTCCGTCAAATTCATGCTACTGCCAATTTCTCGAATTCGTATTCGTAACCTCGGCCCGAGATTCTCCGTGAGGGTGCGAAATCCGAAACGAAATAAGATTTTAAGAGCAAGAAATCTAAATATGATCGACTAATATACAGATTACTAATTACCCGCACTTTCGTAATAAATATTCGAACACTTATCCACAATCTTAAGAGGTAACAAACATACAAACACACTCACAAACTTTCGCATATATAATATTAGCGTGATTCTGTCATGAATATTGCATATGAGAGACGTAATACGACGTAACGTATGACGGAAATAATGTTTTGGTTTTTGTCTAGTTATACGTCAAAATTCGAACTAAAATCTGCATCAATACTTATAAAAATAGTCTTTAATAGTTTATTATTATGGGCAGCTAGAAAATATAGATAAAACCTACAGGCTGCCCGAGCAATGGAGAGTTCTCGCATTCCAACTGACGGTCACCCATCCGTAGACCAACAGTAGCAAACGTACCTTGCTTGACATGGCTTTACACACCGTTGAAAAATCTCTTAGGTGTGCCGGTTTCCTCACGATGTTTTCCTTCACTGTTTTTAGCAATTGATAACTAATTTATTATACGCCCATGGATACGAAAAGACTTTGGCGCTTGCCGGGGTTTGAATTTGCGAAGTTGGCAGTGCAACGGTCATACCACTCGGCTATCACTGCTGTTAAAACTGAATTACGTATAAAATATAAATAATATTTATATTTTGTATGATACACATCAGTGGATACAGGTCCTTACCAAGCGCAGTGGTAAAAACTAAAAAATATAAAACCAGGTGGCGGGCAGACATAATAGCCACCTAATGGGCGCGCCGCGACACATTCACGTGAAAGCGACGAGCGACGCCAGGCGCCCGAATTATAGCACGTCGCTGACGATACGGCGGAGTAAGCAGATACCGTAGCATTGGGTTTCGGAAAAAATTACAACGATATATCTATTTTAATGAATGAATGAAGATTTATTTGGACAGTAAGACAATATACTACTCTTAATAATTATATGGACAACAGAAAATCAAAAAACAAAAAAAAATGGGAGTAAGTTCAATAAATGCCTCACGGTCCAAAAAGGTGTCCAGATCAGCATATAGTTTTATGTGTATAGCGCTGGTTTTCATCTGGAACCCTTGCATTCGACAGTAGTCGTTTCATGCCCTTTATATCAATGTAATTATCATCATCATCATCAGCCTATCTCCATCCACTGCTTATGGTACATGGCTACATAAATATTTATGGTAATTTTTTTAGTCTATAAAGTGGTTTTTGTGGCTATATTCGTATACACAATTAACTTCACATCATTATCATCAGCCAGAATACGTCGACTGATGAACGAAGGCCTCTCCCCCTTTTAGTAGGGGTAGAAGGTTGTCATAATCCACACGCTTGGCAAGCGGCTTGGGGATCGCAGTGTTGGTGGTCAAATTACAGAAGACGCTGCCCATCTTTTGGATTTTCCCTTAGTCGTGACTTACGACACTCACGAGAGGAAAGGGATTGACTTCACACATAGGAAGTAATAATGTGGCTTTTCAGTTTCATCTGTGTTTTCTTACAAGAATATGCAAATTATAACCTCCTTCAAAAAACTCAAAAGTGAAAAATAATATTTTATCACTTCACTTTACATAAGCGAAGTGGAAGTCGGCGCCAAATCCTATGCGTTCGCTTAGTTTATAGTGTTAGCTTTTAAACTATGAACCACGCACGTATGGCAGCATTCTCATAAGTACTATTTTTCTGAATCGCTTAATGGATGTTGGGATTTGGCACCGACTTCTACTTCGCTTATGTAAAGTGAAGTGATAAAATATTATTTTTCACTTTTGAGTTTTTTGAAGGAGGTTATAATTTTTTATTTAAAATTGTTTATTTCACGATTTTTTGGCTTTAGATTCTGCTAATGTGGTTTTGCTATTTGTATGACCATTTAAGCGATTTAAATTTTGTTTTGTGAAATGGGTATTTAGTGAAATATAATAAACCACACGACGATAGATCGTTGCAGGAAATGAAAAGACTACGAAATCTGTCTGTCAGTAGTACATAAGTAAGTCATGATAAACCTTTTATTTACGAGGCAAAATTATCCAATGAGTCCTCCCACCCTGGGTGGAGGGACTGTCAGACTTGTACTGACAGTCATACTACTGTCATACTCATCCACAGTGTTCCTTCAATAGCCCTTTACGTTCCAGGGTCACGGTTACCCAGGGACAGTACCGCGATCACGGATCAGCTTACGTAATTAGGACGCATGAAATTTGAAGAGTTTTGTTCTTATAACCGAATATCTCATCAGAACAAACATCTAATTATTTTTCAGTATTGCGTTTTTTTTGTAAAACGTTGTAAGTGACCTTGAACATTTTTTTTTTTCAGTTTTTATAACCTTTGTAGTGAGTACAGGCGTGATATTATGTTGTGTGATGGCGTAAACAATGCTTAGATATGCTATAGCAACAATCGCGGTTAATCTGCTGTTATTTATTGAAGAGTTCCCCCGATTTCTACAAGATCCCATCATCAGGTATTGAAATGGTGACAATGGGACCACACGGGAAGCACCAGCTTTCAAATAAAAAAAGAATCATGAAAATCGGTTCACCCAGTCGCAAGTTATGAGGGAACAAACATAAAAAAAAAAAAAAAAAAAAAAAAAAAATACAGTCGAATTGATAACCTCCTCCTTTTTTTGAAGTCGGTTAATAAAATAAGGTCGCACCACAAAAAAGATATTGGAATAGCAAGACTTCTTTTCTTTTATACTTTTGTCAAAGGCAGACGTGGAATCTATCTACAGGGTACTCATAAAGTTCCGAAAATAATTACAAAAAGGGATTCCTTGAATATTAGAAATAAAAATGTCTTTTTTGTGAATATATTTTGTTTTTTACGAGAGCCGCAGAGGCTACCTCTGTTCATTTTATTCCCTCCAACGTCTTTGAGGAAGTCAAACGTCAAGCGTTCTTGATTAATACACCGCAAAAATATCAGGTGAGGGTAGATGAGGATTTTGTGTGACTCAGCTAGTTTGTATATCCAAAGCTTTATTTATTACGTTATTTATAGATTTTCTTTTGGAGTTAGGTAAATATATAATCTACTAGCTGCGCCCCGCGGTATTACCCGCTACATTTTTCGGGACAAAAAGCTACCTCCATACTAAATTTTAGCAAAATCGGTCCAGCCATTTGAGCATGAAGAGGTAACAAACATACCAACAAACAAACGCACTCACAAACTTTCGCCTTTATTAATATTAATTAGTGTGATACTAATATTAATGAGCTGAAGAGTTTGTTTGTTGGAACGCGCTAATATCAGGGGCTACTGGTTCGAATTGAAAAAATATTTTTGTTTTGGATAGTCCATTTATCGACGAAGGATATAAAACGTTCGAAGACCACGCGGACGAAGACGCGGGCGGAAGCTAGTTATTATTATGTTGTGTTGTGAAATATCTAAAATTATAGACACGAAATATGGCAATTTTTTTGTAAGCATAATTATTTCATAAGAGTAACAAAAACAAAATAGTATGTAATTACAAATATAGAAATCAGCAAAGACCGTCACTTCACAAGGCTTTGGGGCCCGCAGATATCTTTAACTAAACGAGAGCTGTTGATCTTCATTCGCGTCATTTTAACCACGGTTACTGTTAGGTTGTTCATAAACCATACAAGAAGACCTGAGAATAATTCATTATTCATATGCTTACTCAAACCTACTGCGAGGTGCCTAAAAACGAACTTACAACCTTAAAGATGCTGTCCGACATCCTCCAAAATTCCAAAACATTTTTATTCCTTATATCTCGTAAATAGGTGGAATCCTCGCAATTTCTTTATAATATGTTTATTTATGTCGCTTTATGTACTACATAGAGCCAAAACCACCCTAAAGCAGGGTCACCAACCGCAACCCGAAGGAACTCTGCCGACGCTAGTCAGGTGGCGCGCCCTTGAGCACGCGCGGGCGGTGCCTCTAATTACCGGCGACTCGGAGACTAGGAGACAATGTGAAGTGGCGCAGACGACTCGTTTATTTTTTATCTACCCCCGGATATTGTTGGAGAGCCGTGTTCGTTATGCGTGACGACACTGAAGGGAATGGATTCAGTGTGACGCTTCATTTCACTGTTATGTACTAGCTGCGACCCGCGGTGTTACCAGCTTTTTTTGGGATAAGAGTAGCCTGTGTTAACCCAGGGTGTCAGCGAACTCCGTATCAAATTTTATCAAAACTGGTCCAACCGTTATAGCGTGCAGAGGTAACAAACATACAAACACAATGACAAACTTTCACCTTTATGATATTAGTGTGATTGGATATCACGCTTGTAGTCACTAAAGCGGGCGTAGATGTTACACACCCATATATGGAAGATAGTTAAGATCAGTACTCTTTGAAGTATCTATCTGGTGCTTCTTCTTAGGAATGTCATTTAGGTGTGCTACTACCTAAAGTATCTATAATTGAATATGATTTAACGGATATTCTTGGAGGGCAGTGTTATATGCGTGAGGCTGTACTGAATGGAATAGCTTCAGTGTGACGCTTCATTTGACTGTTATGAGATATTGCATATCAAGCTTGTATTCGCCGAACTACGCGTAGATTTTACACACCCATGTTATCGTATGGTTGATGAACAACCTAGTGTCAGAATTTAAACCGCCTGTAGGCCTCTGACATGGCTTTACACACCGTTGAAAAATCTCTCATCATCAGATAAAAACGGTGCAAAGCTTAACGAAATCTTACACAGCTTTAATATTATACCCTGACATAATAGTCATGTGGACCGCTGAACTAAATTGCTTAACTAATAAAGATAATTTCTGAATTCTGATTACCTCTACTTTAAATGCAAAACGAAAGATGCACTTTCCGTCTTACTAAGCGTAATCTCTCTCTTAGCAGTGACAGTCGAGTGATATGACCGTTGGACGGTCAAGTCAGAGGTCGCAAGTACAAAACCTGGTTCATATGCGTACTACAAGTTAGTTAACAGTTGCTAAAAGTAGTAATGGAAAACATCATGAGGAAACCGGCACAACTGAGAGATTATTCAACGGTGTGTAAAGCCATATCAGGCCTACAGACGGTTTAAACACACCAGGTTGTTCATCAATCACACGATAAGAAGAGCGTAATATCAGTCAGCTGAAACGACACAGAAAATACAACCAAAACAAAGGTATCAGGAATTTTCTTCTCAAGATCAAATTAAAATCTATGAGAACGTACCCCTTCGAACATGATAACACACATATACACCACTAAAAACACGTCAATCATAAAATAAAATAAGCGCGTTCAATTAAGACCAACCCTTAGTAGTTAGGGGTTGAAACTCATAATTGGGCCGCGTGCGCCCCCGACCCCAGCTTCGCGAACGTTGTCGCGCGAAAACAACCCTTATGCAATTGTAATACGAATTACAATTATTTTAGATTAATTGAATTATAATTGGAAGTCTTTTATAGTGACTTCTGATGGGTTGTCAGCGTTGACCCGGTTGGAACAGTGGCTTTACGGTTGGCATGCTGTTAAGAGACGCCTGCCCTTGTATCTTCTTATTATAGTATAAAAACAACTTTCAAATACATGAAACTATTTTAAACAATGTCGGTTAAAAGCGAGTGTATAGTATTTAGTTTTTTTTTTAATAAATCGTCGTCTCACTCTAGTAATTTCTAAAGTATCGTGGATGCGGCACAAATATGAAATGTACACTAACACGCAGACTGGGACAAATACCTGCGCATAACAGATTTTTTTATGTAACAGTTTATGCCAAAACAGGAGAGTGGGGCTTACGGCTTACCCTGGAGGAGGCCTACGTCCAGCAGTGGACTGCAATAGTCCGATGTGATGATAGTTTATGTCCACACGTGAACAATAAGAATCCTTTACTCAATTTTAAACCGACTTCAAGAACAGGAGGAGGTTCACAATTCGTCGTTTTTTTTCAATCTATATCTGATCTAAAATCTAACCAGATAAGGCAGTACAAACCAGTATATCAGAACACGAAGTCTCCGTTCAATAATACGAATGTAATAATAAAAAAAAACGCGTTTCCATCAAAATACCCAACCCTCAATACTTTTAAGCGAGCCACTTAACACTGTAAAATAACCCACATTTAAAAATCTCGATATCTTTATCCGATTATTAAAAAAAAACCTAAACCGAGCATTAAGACACCTGGTTAAAGGTTACATAATGAAAAGTTAAAAAAACCTTCCGACATTGTATCGGTAATCCTCTATAGGAAGCACTTGAGCTTCGATATTTAAAAAAAAACCGGTGCCCATTGTTGGCAACCCTCTATAATTATTATTTTCGTAGCTGGCGACACGGCGGCACACAATGCCGTCCCTACGCACTTCCTGTTTGCCCTCGCGCGCTATTAAACGTGAATGCGAGCGATTGGCCAATTTGAATTTCGAATGTCGTATAATGGAATACATTTGGCGGGTATTGGTGTGTAATTATGTTTTTTTAAATAGTGATGCGCAGTAATTAAGTTGTTAGTGCAGTGGACAAGGAGGTTCGTTGTTACCTTTGTAGATATGTTGTTATTTTGGAGTATTGTTCGGTAATTGAGGAAGTAAACAAGCTATTGTTATTTACTTTAAAAAGAAGCTTGAATAAAAGAGTAAATCTAAGTACAAGGGTCTTCTTATCGTATTGTTGATGAACAACCTGGTGTCAGAGTTTAAACCGCCTGTAGCCTCTGACATGGCTTTACACACCGTTGAAAAATCCCTCAGGTGTGCCGGTTTCCTCACAATGTTTTCCTTCACCGTTTTTAGCAACTGATAAGTAATTTATAGTACCTACGCATATGAATTCGAAATGACATTGGTGCGTGCCGGGGTTTGAACTTGCGACTTTGACTTGGCAGTCCAACGGTCATACCACTCGGCTATCAGTGCTGTGCAGTCAGTACTAGGATAATATATTAATTATATAGGTTACGCTAATAATATAGTTTACGCTAATCACGACAAGTGCAGCGTAGTTGAACCGGTAGCATCAATCTATGTATCACTGCGTTGTTTTAGTGGTTGCTAAGCGCGACTGCTAAGCATGAGGTCCTGAGTTTGATTCCCGGGTCAGGCATAGTGATATTGGGATTTTCCATTAGATAATTCTCAGTAGCAGCACGGAGTCTGGATTTGTGCCCGGTTGATGGCAATAGGCTCGCCCCCAATAACATTGGGACAACATAACTGGCGAAATGTGGGTGTAGTATAGTTACACCTCTGCCTATGCCTTCGGGGATTACAGGCGTAATGTAATATTATTTATGTTTCATAGTTTACACTGATCACGATAAGTGTAGCGTATTTAAACTGTTAAACATCAATCTCTGTATCACGTATATATTTGCCGAAGAGGTGAACCAGAGGTGCGTACTATGCAGAAGGGGTCTTAAGTGGTAATTATAAAGGGCATATTTTCAAAATGGTAACACTTACCAGGAGCTTCGAATTTCTAAGTTTGGACTGCTACACTAAAGGTTGCGGTCTTCAGACCCGCATCGGATAAAAAATTGTGCGATCCGCAGATGTTTGTCCCGAGTCTGGGTGTTTGTGTATGTGATATTTCATGTTTGTGAAACGCACCCAAAACAGGAGCAATTCCTAACGTGCGGCGACGTTTAAAAAACTAAGTATATTCAATAATTAAGTTAATAGGTAGGTATAGATACTATTCAATTTTCCTACAACCTCGTATTTGCAAAACAAACGATACACAATATCTAACTTAAAACCATGACTAAACACGACAAAAAAATCATTCAAAAGCTATATAAACCAAAAATTTACTAAAAAAAAAACAATACCAAGATCAAACCGTCCTTATTAGCTCAACGAATCCTCCCAACAACAAGCAACAAACCAACAACAACCAACAGCCTCGGGTCGCATGTACAACAACTCGACAACTCGATAGAGGGCGCAATTAACGCCGCCCGTGAGAGACCGTGATTGTGAGGCGATTATATTTGTATTGTGGTACGACCCCAGCCCGGGGCTGTACGGGCTGTATGGGCTGAACGTGGGAGGGTGAGAAATTGGGCGACAGTGGATCGGAGTTAGAAGAATTAGAGGTTGGGTTTCACTTCAACATCGCCTGTCTTCAATGCCATCTTAAGCTGAAAAATGTCAGCTATATTGATTCAATTTTATAGCGTACTTAGCAATGATATGGCAAAAGTATTGATAACTCATATGCTAACTAAATGAACGAGAAAAGTGTTCCGAATTTTGAGTCGGAACTGCACTAGTCTTATGTCAAGTCGGATAACAATTGTACTACCCAAGACTACAATTGTCCTCTTTTCGAGTCTTCATAAATGAGCGCGCTAGTAACTTATCTATATTTTTCATATCATTGTTCCTTAGCTTTCGTTTTTACAGCACATATAGCCTAGTAGTATGACCGTTGGACTGCCAAGATCGCAAGTTCAAACCCCGGCACGCGCCAGTCTTTTCGAATTCATGTGCGAACTATAAATTAGTGTCATGCCATGTCAGAGGCCTACAGGCGGTTTAAAATCTGACACCAGGTTGTTCATCAACTATATGATAAGAAATCAAAGTTTTTTCTGTTTGAATTGAAAGATTAGAGCAGATTTTGACGACCTGATTGGCGCAGTGACGATTGAACTACTGCGCTAGGGATTGCGGTTTCGATTCCCGCATGGGACAAAACATTGTGTTATCCGCATATTTGACAAACGCATTCACGATACAGGAGAAGTCCATAGTATCGAGTAACGTACTTTTTTTTTTAAGTAAGCGTGCTCGTAGTACTAAGGTAGAGAAAGGATTTAAAGTATGCATAGGGCTTAAATTAACAATCGCCCAATAAAGGCCTCACGACAATAATATTTTCACCGTAGGTTCAAAGAAAATGTCCTATATTCATTTTATAGAGTACCTAACTAAATTTGAATCTGAAAATACTACCAACGACAGTTAAATCTCTCATAATATCCAACATTAAAATATCATCAAATAAAATCACATAACACGTCAATCAAATAGGTATAAAGTATGAACCTCCCGTCGATCACGTGCGCTCCCTCCGCCGGCCAATTACCGACTGACTGGAGCTGCGCGGCGCGGGGAGGGGCGGGGCGGCGGGACGAGGCGGGAGGGTCACGTGACTCAATTATATCGCACGCTCGCGCCATTGTTGGCGGAAATGACGTGCGGCCGAATTAATTTTTAATAAACTCCACTACTGTTTGTTATGTCGACGGATATTAGTTTGATGTTTTTTTTTAAATTGACAAATGTAATTTATTTTATATTGCACTGGTACTTGTCATATGACTTTTCTTAATGTAAGGGAATGATTACAAGTTAACTAAAACAAAGATTATACTCCAAAAGCCTTATTATTTTTGGAATAGCATATTGTTGCTTTTATGAGGTACAATTCTGGCAGTAAGTAAGGCACGTAAAAAGTTAAATCTCCTGAAATTAAAATAATATTTGCGCGTCTTTAGCTTCAGACCTAAATTACAATAAACTGTTCGATTGGCCGGCAATTATTCAGCACCTAGGATCTTTTTTCAAGAAAGGAAAAGAAGTAAAAAATATAAAATTAGTCAGTCGACACCACCAAATTTTACAGTTAATTACAAATGTAAAGGGTTTTTAAGGCGAAAATAAAGCATTTTTGTAGAGAAGTGTTTTAGAATTATTTATTAATGGTGTCAACTAATTAATTGTAGGTTAACTATATATGTATGTAGGTACTCACGGTGCTGCCCGTGCTGGTCGCGCGGCGGCGGCACGGCGGCGTAGGGCGTGGGGCGCGGCAGGTGGTGGCCCAGCATGCGGCGCCCGGCCGCCTCCATGCTGGCTAGCGTGTTGGAGCGGACCATGCCTGGGGGGGGGGGGGGGGGGGTTAAATTGAGCGACACAATATTTAAAAATACTCCGTTCAAGTCATTGCATTGTGCTAAAAATGAAGTTATATATCATAATATTAATAATCCCGTATCAAACCTATGTACGTACGATCAAGATGAATGCAAGTCTTAAGTACTGTGTTGTGGAGGTTGTTTTATTCTGTTTCTTTTTTAATAACAACTTTAAGCATACCTCAATAAATTTTAAACTTAAGCAAATATTTTCTAGTTCTTATGTACTCAAAAGTAACACGAAGGTAATCGAGGAAACACGACACAAGAAACAAGAGTGGGGAAAGTTTTTTTCTTAATATAGTAATAATAGTATCAGGGCCTGACCTATCTGCGGCCTCCAGTTCCTGTTGTCCTCGGGCCCCAGGTTGCCGGGCTTCAGCACCCGCGGCGGCTGCAGCGCCCCGTCCAGCCTCCGCGCCGGGAACTCCTTGTCGTAGGCGGGGTCCAGGAAGCGCACGCACACCACGTGGTTGCCCAGCACTGGCTGCAGGCCGATCACGGGGGACGGCAGCTGGCTGGGAGGGGAAGAGACAAAGATCAATACACATCAAAAATTTGGAGTGCCTGTTTGTAACATCAAAATAACAGTTTTTACTCAATGCTTACGTTGGTAACACGATACACATAACGAAAATGCACTTGATTTTTTTTTGTCTGTCTGTTCCGGCTAATCTGCGAAACGGCTGGACCGATTTTGACAGGACTTGTTATGTTCTCAAGTTTAAATTATATTTTACAACTACTCCGCGACGGCTTAACAGAATATATTTAAAAATATATGTTTTTAAAATGACTACGGAGTTTCTTTCCGGTTCTTCTACATAGAAACGACCTTTTGGAACCAAGCAACTAAAATTGACATTTGGTAAGTGCTCTTTTGTAGTCTATATGAAATAAAAACATTATGACTATGATTTTGACGGTACTTTCACTGGCAGATAGCTGATGTTATAAGGTCTAATAAAAGCTACTTTGAATTACAAAAATATTTAGGGTTCCGCGGGAAAATTAGTAAAACGCGGGAACTTCGCGGGATACAGCTTTTACGCGACGGCTGGACGCACTTTCACTGGCAAATAGCTGATGTTATAAAGTGTATCTAAGGCTACTTTTAATTTTAAAATATTTAGGGATCCGTGGGAAAAACATTCAAACCCATAAAATTGTTAACCAAATCAGATTCAGTTTTTTCATAACATATCTAGCATGGAGAGTGTGGAGACTGCTAATAAACAGATGAAATTTATTAAGATATTTATGCATACATACGAGATGTTAATTTAATTAAAAGAAAACAGAAACAGACTGTTTTGCCTAGATATACCGAGAGCAATAGTCTTGTGTAGTTCGTGAACGATGAACGAATAGGAACCGTATCTTCGCACTGTACTAAAAGAAACGTTTCCGAACGCTTTTTTTAATCGGTCTAATAGGTCAAATAGTTATTTTCGATCTCGTACATTGTAAACCGCGCGATCGTATTGTGCGAACGAGAACGAGAAATGAATTAATAATATCTCTGAGTAGTCTCTGTTACAGTCACTGATTGTTTGATATAACGTAGTGATTGTATTCACTTTGGTTTTTAATTTATTACGTATGTATATGTCTTTTTTAGTACCTAGTAGAGAGCGTATTTGAATATATGCTCTGTGGCTCGCGCTGTGCTCTTTGGAAATGCTGACCGAGAGCGAAGACCCATTAGAGCTATTAGAACTAATAGAATGAACTAGTTCACTGTCCGAAATGAACTAGTACGGAGCGATCTTAAAAATGACCGAGCAGGCACAAGACTAAAGAGCAATATAAGACCGCATGCTTTTAGCAAACAAATTATTTTACTTTAGTTTACTGTGAATAATAAAGTGGATGTAGCCGCCACTTACCCGCCGATGACCACGCAGTCCTTGCTGAGCATGACCTCCCCCGTGACGCCCTCGCTGACGTAGGGGTAGGTGGTGTGGTCCTGCAGCAGCTGCCGCAGACGCTCTCCCGCCGCGGAGTACAGGCCCAGCAGGTAGTCGTAGCTCTTGTTACCTGTGCCCACGTACAGGCGGTCGTGGCCGCGGATGTTGCGCTGCTCTGAGGAGAAAATACTATATTTAAACGCCTATTTATGTGAGATATACCACTTCTGATAGAAGAGATCACTTTAAACTACCACTTTGGAGGTGAACTGATTAGAATTAGGCTAATAAAAGCTATGCATCACATGATTGCCGAAATTTGTTTTAACAATGGAAAGGAAATGGCTCAAATTGTGACTACCCGATTAAAATATTAGCTAAGTGATTCGACTGCTGCGCTACATGCCTTCAAAACAAAACCACGCTGCGTATTTTGAATAAAAAAGAACTTACATAACTTAAAATTACAAGAATTTGGGTTACTGTGTTTTTATTTGTCTACTATGAGCCATGACCTCAGAATACAGAACAAACCAGAATCCGTGATCGCGCCTAATATTGAAGGAACACCAACTATTCCAAAATGGAGTAGTTGCCTAATTGGACGATATGACATTTAGTTCACAAAGATCAGCCGCACCATTGAAATGTTTTACAGGCTGCGAATTTAATTCCATTATGCCGCCAATGTGTAAAACATTGCCGTGTGGTATCCGACCTAAAATTGACCACCCCCTTTCCTCCCGTGGGTGTCGTAAGAGGCGACTAAGGGGAAACCCAGAAGATGGGCAGCAGCGTCTTCTGTAACTTGACCACCAACATTGCGATCTCCAAGCCGCTTGCCAAGCGTTGGGATTATGGCACCCCCTCCGCCTTCTAAAACGGGGAGGCTTTTGTTTAACAGAGGACGTCGTCCTGGCTGAACGCGTGGTCTGTGGCCATGACTTAACTGAAGAATTGGAAAATTCCTAATTGTACAGTCAGCACACTTACTCTCAGCCTCTGTGAGGTCGGTGTAGAAGGGCTCGAGGGCTTTGAACAGGCGGTCCTCGTCCACGAAGGGCAGCAGCGCCACGCCCTGCCAGGCGAACTTCTTCCCGTTCAGGTCGATCTTGAAGTCCGTCGGGTAAAAGTCGATGATCGGCGAGAACTGAGGATTCAAAGACAGTTATTAGTTTCATTCTTTTCCATCAGTGTGTAACGCCATGTCAGAGTCTTATAACAGGCGGTTTACACTCTGACCCCATCAGCTGCTCCAGGGGGCGGAACTATAGGGGGGGGGCACTATAATGTATGTGTGGGGTACTCACAGGGTCGGCCATGAGCTGCGCCCAGGGCCGCGGCACGTGCGACGAGCTGACGGCCGGGAACACGCCCATCAGCTGCTCCAGGGGGCGGAACTATAGGGGGGGGCACATTATAATGTATGTGTGGGGTACTCACAGGGTCGGCCATGAGCTGCGCCCAGGGCCGCGGCACGTGCGACGAGCTGGCGGCCGGGAACACGCCCATCAGCTGCTCCAGGGGGCGGAACTATAGGGGGGGGCACATTATAATGTATGTGTGGGGTACTCACAGGGTCGGCCATGAGCTGCGCCCAGGGCCGCGGCACGTGCGACGAGCTGGCGGCCGGGAACACGCCCATCAGCTGCTCCAGGGGGCGGAACTATAGGGGGGGGCACATTATAATGTATGTGTGGGGTACTCACAGGGTCGGCCATGAGCTGCGCCCAGGGCCGCGGCACGTGCGACTGCGACGAGCTGGCGGCCGGGAACACGCCCATCAGCTGCTCCAGGGGGCGGAACTATAGGGGGGGGCACATTATAATGTATGTGTGGGGTACTCACAGGGTCGGCCATGAGCTGCGCCCAGGGCCGCGGCACGTGCGACGAGCTGGCGGCCGGGAACACGCCCATCAGCTGCTCCAGGGGGCGGAACTATAGGGGGGGGCACATTATAATGTATGTGTGGGGTACTCACAGGGTCGGCCATGAGCTGCGCCCAGGGCCGCGGCACGTGCGACGAGCTGGCGGCCGGGAACACGCCCATCAGCTGCTCCAGGGGGCGGAACTATAGGGGGGGGCACATTATAATGTATGTGTGGGGTACTCACAGGGTCGGCCATGAGCTGCGCCCAGGGCCGCGGCACGTGCGACGAGCTGGCGGCCGGGAACACGCCCATCAGCTGCTCCAGGGGGCGGGACTATAGGGGGGGGGGGGCACATTATAATGTATGTGTGGGGTACTCACAGGGTCGGCCATGAGCTGCGCCCAGGGCCGCGGCACGTGCGACGAGCTGGCGGCCGGGAACACGCCCATCAGCTGCTCCAGGGGGCGGAACTATGGGGGGGGGGCACATTATAATGTATGTGTGGGGTACTCACAGGGTCGGCCATGAGCTGCGCCCAGGGCCGCGGCACGTGCGACGAGCTGGCGGCCGGGAACACGCCCATCAGCTGCTCCAGGGGGCGGAACTATAGGGGGGGGCACATTATAATGTATGTGTGGGGTACTCACAGGGTCGGCCATGAGCTGCGCCCAGGGCCGCGGCACGTGCGACGAGCTGGCGGCCGGGAACACGCCCATCAGCTGCTCCAGGGGGCGGAACTATAGGGGGGGGCACATTATAATGTATGTGTGGGGTACTCACAGGGTCGGCCATGAGCTGCGCCCAGGGCCGCGGCACGTGCGACGAGCTGGCGGCCGGGAACACGCCCATCAGCTGCTCCAGGGGGCGGAACTATAGGGGGGGGGGCACATTATAATGTATGTGTGGGGTACTCACAGGGTCGGCCATGAGCTGCGCCCAGGGCCGCGGCACGTGCGACGAGCTGGCGGCCGGGAACACGCCCATCAGCTGCTCCAGGGGGCGGAACTGGGGGGGGGTATACAAATGACTATCTAATGCACGTCGATTGACAGATTAAAAGCAGTGATAGCCGAGTGGTATGACCGTTGGACCGCCAAGTCAAAGGTCAAGCAAGTTCAAACCCCGGCACGCACCTATGTCTTTTCGAATTCATGAGCGTAAAAAATAAATTAGTTAACTGTTGTAGAAACGGTAAAGGAAAACATCGTGAGAAAACCGGCACACCTGAGACATTTTTCTGCGGTGTGTAAAGCCATTAGAGGCCTACAGGCGGTTAAACAATCATATTTCAGTTCTTGTATTGTTTTTTACTATGATTTAATACATGAAGCGAATTTTTGACTCTTTTTTAAGATTTGCAAGCACAAAAGTGTGTCATTTTTTAGGCTAAAAGACAGACGGACCGCATTTCAACTGCAATCCAACCGCAAATTGCAGTTCAAGTGCAGTTTTAATGCAGTTGACACGATTTCAATAGAACTGCAAACAAACTGTGCAGTCCGATTGCAGTTCAATTGCAGTCGGCGTGCAATCGTGTAAACTGCACACCGGCTGCAATGGAACTGCGCGGTTCGCTCATGTATTAAATAATTTGCGGTTGGATTGCAGTTGAAATGCGGTTCGTCTGTCTAGAGCCTTAAATAGTTTAAAGCGTTTTTATAGAGAATAAATGCAGGTAACCTAAAATATATGAATGACTAGCTTTTGCCAGCGGCTTCGCCCGCGTTAACCCCTATTGAAACCCCTTAGAAGGTTGAATTTAAGTAGCCTATGTCCTTTGTCGGGTCCTTAACATTCTACATGCGAAATTTCATCAAAATCCGTCCAGCGGTTTAGTCGTGAAGGTGTAACAGACAGACAGAGTTACTTTCACACTTATAATTTACGTATGGATTTTCTTTTTCGTTTTGTAAGTGCTTTTTAGTAACCTATATGAACTAAAAACATTATGACTATGATGGATTACAGACTTATTTTGACTTTAAGGGCGGGCTGCTTCAAACAGTCTGTTAACGTACGTATAAAAAAATAACGATTACAGAAGACTTTTAACGTACGTAAAACATGAAGCGTTGTTTCATGGCATAAATAACCCGGTTATCAACGTTACTAGGGCTGCCAGTAGAAAACAAAACATTTTCGTTATCAGGGCTGCTAGAAGAAAACAAAATTGGTATCGCCATTTTTAACATTTACGTGTGCGTCAAGCGAATCTGATGCAACCCTAAAGCGACAAAAAGTAGGTACAAAATCTCTTACCGGCTGCGTCCCCTCCTCGAACTTGGTGGACAGGCCGCACACGTTGACGAAGTCGGAGGCGAAGGGCGCGTAGTGGTACGGGAAGTACCACTTCCAGCTGGCGCAGCCCTGGTAGTAGTAGCGGAGCACCCAGCACAGCCCGCGCACGTACTGCAGGGCCACGCGGTACCTGGGGCATACATCGACATTAAACACATACGCTGATCCTTTTATCCGACTTCAAAAAAGAAGGTTATGCATTCGGGGCGTAACTTTTTGTTGTCGACTGTGTTGGAGTCAATTTATATTCGTAGTGTTATTTATAGATGGCCTTTTAAAACAGGTATGTACCATCACCTGCGCGTGCGTGTATATGTGTGTGTGTGCGTTTCTCTCTCTGCGGTGTGTGTGTGTGTGTATCCACATAACCCTCACCTGAACTCGAGGTTGTCCCGGGCGACCTCGAACTTGCTCTCGTAGTAGCGCTCCTTGAAGCCCTCCTCCCACAGGCGCACCTCGTCGTGCTTGTCGTCGTCGTCCTCGTCCAGCCCCGCCGCCTGCGCAGATCGCTTGCGACCACGACCGTCCGATTGCTCTTGCTGCAAGAAATCATTATAAAAGATATTATTTAAGTAACAAGTGTAACCCGCAGTACCGCAAATATATTCGAAATTTCTCCGTTTAGAATAGAAGCCCTTTAGAAAAGCCGTTTCGAAAAGAAGTTCCTACTAATAACAACTGATATCTGCCAGTGAAAGTCCCATCAAAATTAGTCCAGCCGTTTCGGAGATTAGCGGGAACAGACAGACCGAAAAAAAATGTATTTTGGATCATGCATACTTTCATGTGCATATATTAAACAGCTGATAATTTGATGATAAAAACAGTCACTATCATTTTATTTATTTGTATAAAAGATCATAATATATAATACTCACAGCATCTGCGCTCTGCATGCCCGCGACGCGCATGTTAGCGGCCTCCTGCCGCACGTTCTCCAGCGGCTTGGGTGCGCTCTGCCCCACCGGCTGCACACACACACGGCTAGTGTCACACACACTAGTACTAATACACTAGTCATCGAATACGCTGTGGATGATCTATTGCCATTCATTGAGCTTACACTACGTTGGTCGCCTCTTACGACTCGCTTTCTTGACAAAAATATTAAATTAATCTAATTACACGACTGCCCAAAAAAAGGAGTGTAATGTTTTCAGGTTTCATGTATGTATGTATGTGAGTTTCTGTATTCCACCATAACTTCTGAATGCCTGAACCGATTTTTATGTATGGAGTGTCGTTAGAATCCATACACCATCGCGAGGAACATAGAACTACTATGGAACTTGTTTTTTTTACTTTTTATGTCTTGGCAGTCGTGTTTTTAAATTTTTTTAATTATATTTTTTTTCCTTTTCTTAAACATATGTAGCTCTCAAATCGATTGATATCTCTATTTATTAATATAACCAAGACAGTGACAGATATAATTTTATCTTCTAACCAATGTGAGAAGGGTGCAATATTTGCAGCGACACGATAGCTCAGTGGTAAGAGCTACGCCACGGTACAGCGAAGGTCACGGGTTCAAGTCCCGCTCATGTCCATTATTTTTCAAATTTCCTCTATCAATTTAGATTCAGGCTTAGCATGGGCAACATGCTAAAATGACACCAAAAGTCATAAAAATAAATATTTTTATTGTAAGCAAGGAAGATAATGTTATAAACAGATGTTTAATACTCCATAAGCTCACCATGGGCGCAAACTGCGTCTTCTCCAGCATCTGAAAGTTAACCCTCTGCTGCTGGCGCTTGCGCATCTTGTCTTTGGCCTTGAAGTTGATCTCGTTCTGGTGGCGCCGCTTGAAGATTTCGTCCTCCATGCGGCCCAGCTCCGTCATGATGACCTGCACCCGCTCCAGGTTCACTTCACCCGAGTCTGTGATCCAGCCCTGGGGAAGAAGTATAGAGGTATGACATAAAAATAAACAAGAGTACTTAAGAGACTACCTCATTGGTCTAGTGGTCGCTAAGCGCGACTGCTGAGCAAGAGATCCTGGGTTCAAATCCCGGGTCGGGCAATGTGTTACTGAGTTTCCCATTAGGTAATTCTCAGTAGAAGCACGTAGTCTGGATTTGTGCCCGGTTGATGGCAATAGGCTCGCCCTCTATTACATTGGGACTTATAACATAACTGGCGAAATGTGGGTGTACTATATATACACCTCTGCCTAACCCTTCGGGGAATACAGGCGTGATGTTATGTGTATATGTGTGATTTAATACAGCAAGCATTAGACATACATTTTTGGTGCCAAATTTACGATAAAAACACTAATAATAATAATTACATTTTTAATGGATATAAGAATTAAAACACACGTAATACCTACACATCTCACAGTCCTCACCTTAGTCTTATAAACGCACTTCTTATACAAATTCACGAGTCTGTCCACAGCGCCCTCCCTGATCTCCAAGCTGGGCAGGTGGGGCAGGAAGTCATTGCCCACGAAGAAGCACATGAACACCCAGTCGTCCAGGGCCCTCTCGAAGTCGTAGGGGAAGGGGAGCTCCGGCATCTGCAGCTCCCTCTCCAGGTACTCCCGGAGGACGCTGAGCCGCACGAAGATGAAGCTGTCCTGGTTGCCGAAGGCTGGGTCCGAGCGCACCAGGGCTGCGTCTGGAGTGCTGCCCGTACATTCCTTCATCTCGTGTCCTGGTAGGAAGGCATTAAATGATAAATGACTGTATTTTTGCAAATAGGTTTTAAAAAACACTTTTACACGTCATTTTTTTTTAAACTATCCATCTATCAGATGGCGTCGGCATTTCCTAACTGACTACCTCTGAGAAGAAATACCAAATATTGTTTACCGATATTATTTAGAATGTTGGGTTGTATGCTCTTGTGTAAGCGTAAATTGATGCCGGAGATTTCGAGGGTAAATTTGTTTCTCAAACTTAATGTATTTGAACCTATAACTAACTTAGCTATTATTTATATTTTTATGTATGTACAGTTGAGGTTCCCACTTGATTGAAAGATTAAAAAACTATTATTCAGTGAGAGAGAGAGAGAGAGAGAGAGAGAGACGAAATTTAAGTGTTAACGGTGCATTTCAGTTGGACTATACTTCAGTATAGCAGTGGGAGTCTTCCGGCTGATGACGATGATGATACCTAAGCCTGAAACCTCCTAGCGAGTTTGATTGACGCAAACTCCAGTCATTTCTATCACTTGTAGGTGTCTAATAGTTTACAAAAAACTTGATTTTATAAGTATTTGAAAGAAAGAAAGAAAGAAAGAAATCATTTATTTGTCAAACACAGGTAGAATTAAAAATTTTGGTCTTGTGTGGTTAATGAATGAGTGCGCTGTGTTTTGCCTTATAGACATACAAATATACACAAACAAAATTTTACATATTGAATAAATAAAAAATCGCAATAATTAATCGACAGAGAAATTCAATTGTTTTATTAAAGAAATATGCCGTGTGGTATCCGGCCTAGAATTGACCACCCCCTTTCCTCCCGTGGGTGTCGTAAGAGGCGACTAAGGGAAAACCCAGAAGATGGGCAGCAGCGTCTTCTGTAACTTGAACACCAACACTGCGATCCCCAAGCCGCTTGCCAAGCGTGGGGATTATGGCAACACCCCCCTTCTAAAAGGAGGAGGCCTTCGTTCAACAGTGGACGCCTTACGGCTGATGATGATGATGATTAAAGAAATAATTTGCAATGTCATAAAAAAAAAAAAGTTAAATTGAAGGGCCCTATTTACAAATCATTGTTATAGTATCCAGTTTGTGGTAGTTCCTCAAGACTCACCCAGCTGTCCGCACACGTCGCAGGGGCGCGGCTTGTTAGGCTTGAACTCCTCACGGATGATGGTGAAGTTGGGCTCGTGCGTGGCCAGCCCCAGCATGATGAGGTCGGCGTCGGCGCCGCACAGCACGTGCTGCGTGTTCGGGTCGTGCTCCGGCTGCACTGCGGGCACACGGATACATCGTACATAGTGTAATAACGTTATAATGTGAGGTACCAGCACGGAGTCGGATTTGTGCCCTGTTAATGGCAATATTGGCGAGCCTATTAAGCGTTATAGAGTATTATGTGTTATAGAGTATTGAGTGTTATAGAGTATTGAGTGTTATAGAGTATTGAGTGTTATAGAGTATTGAGTGTTATAGAGTATTGAGTGTTATAGATTATTGAGTGTTATAGAGTATTGAGTGTTATAGAGTATTGAGTGTTATAGAGTATTGAGTGTTATAGAGTATTGAGTGTTATAGAGTATTGAGTATTATAAAATAACTGGCGAAATGTGGATTGTGGGTGTACTGTACACTTCTGCCTACCCCTACGCGAAATATAGGCGTAGAATGTTGTTTATGTTAGTGTTGAAGACAAGTAGAATGCCAGAATCGTAATCAATTGAGATCGGTTGTGTCCAGATAATTAAATATCTCAAGAAACAGTCCATCTTTGGAAATACTTGGACGATTGTTTGCAATTTACTTTTATAGACATACGCCTGTATTTCCCGAAGGGGTAGGCAGAGGTGTATAGTACACCCTTTTTTACACGACTGCCCAAAAAAAGGATTGTAATGTTTTTATTAATTACTTTTAATTTGTTGACTCACCTCTCTGCCTTCGTATGTAGTCCATAATCTTGTGCTCGCCTTCTCCGGGCACGTTGGCGTCAGACAGAATCACCTTGATGCCTTTCCAGCCAGGGTCATTGTTCAATCTGAGAAAATAAAATATTACATATTATGGACTTGCCTGATCATTGAGAGGGGAGGGGAGTTCACCCACATAAAAGAACAAGACAGAGAGCAGACAGCATTAATTCCCATTTCCAAGAAAAACTGCACCTATTTAAAATCAGATTATGAAGTTAGGAAGCAATAGGGCTCCATAAAATTCATAATTATTTATAATTAAAAAGGAAATTATGGATCTATCATATTAAATGCTTTATTAAAAGGAAGTGATAGAACTCACTTACTACGCGACCAGAACCTTTAGGTGCGTGACAGGAATGTGTCTTCGGTGCCAACACTCCCGACACTAGCTTTTTTTTTTAATAAAACGTCGCCCCACACTAGGAATTTCTCCTGTATCGTGGGTGCGTTTCACAAACATGAAATATCACATACACAAACACCCAGACTCGGGACAAACATCTGCGGATCATACAAATGTTTGTCCCGTGCAGGAATCGAACCTGCAACCCTAAACGCAGCAGTCCAATCGCTTAGCCACTGCGCCAATCAGGTCTTCAATCAGTTTATGTTTTCAATTAATGAAATGAAATGTTTTTCGTTGTGCTGCCATAGCTATCATGCCTGAAGCTTCTGGTAAGGAAGTTTTGGTAGATTTGATTATAATAATAATAACAGCCTATAACTGTCCCACTGCAGGGCAAAGGCCTCTTCTCGTATAGAGAAGGATTGAGCACTGATCACCACGCTAGCTCACTGCGGGTTGGCGATTTCAGATAATTAAATCCAGGTTTCCTTACGATGTTTTCCGTCACCGTCAGTCAGTGGTGTCTTAGAATATCTAAGAAAGTATTTATGACATTGAAAAAGTCACATTAATACTTGCCTGGGTTCGAACCTGCAACCTCGTGCATAGAAATCCGGTATGTCAACCACTAGGCCACCCGGTAACTATTATATAAGATTTGATTATAACAAATGTAACAAACCTGTCATGTATATAATAATGCAGGCATTTGCTGAGCCTATCCATGAACGGGGTCCCGGGTGTGATGCAGTTGGAGTCGAAGTGCGCCTCCTTGGGCCTCTCAGGCGGCAGGTAGGCGCCCTTAGCTAGCAGCTCGTCGCGGATGCGGGCGATCTCATCAATCTTCTCCTGGGTTTCCTTGGAGGCGCGGAAACGACGAGACCTCTGCTGGTTCATCTTTGCTCTGGGTGCCTAGTTGTAACATTGAATTTTAAATTTTAACTAACATCTTAAATATCAGTGTCTTGTAACTTCTTTACTGGCATTGAACTGTTCATTGCCAGTGCTTGCTTGCTTGCTTTAACAAAATAACAAATAAGCCTAGATCTCAAAACATCTTCTTACAAAATGTAGTATACAAGTAATTTAATTATAAATTATGTACATAGGAAAGCTTTGTCATTACTTTAGTTAAATTAATTAATATATTTTAATTAGTCAATGTATTTAAAAAAAAAAGCTTTAAATATGGATTTCTTACTAAATAATTTGAGGTCCTGCTTACTCATCATTGGTACACCGTTCTTACTTTAAAAAAATATTATACTTCTCCAAGCCATGCTTTTAATAAACTATATTCCAATCTCTCTTACCACTCCATCAATAGCCATGTACAGCAGCTTCCTGGGCCTCACTATACGGAACAGCCTGTCAATGCACTCGAAGATAGCCACCATCATCTCATCCTCATCCTTTGGGGGAGGCTTATCTTCAGGGTGAGTGCAGGGATGAATGATCCCGTTCATGTCCAGGTATAAGTTGTCAAATTCAACCCCATTGGGGTTTGGAAGTGATGAGTCTATGTATATAAGCTGGCCATCAACGTCTGTGGGCTGTAAAGAATATTAAAATAGTTATAAGCTACAACCTACCATGGTATTATTTCTACACCATCCTAAGGTTGGCGAGGAGAGAATGCCTATGGCATTAAGTCCGCCTCTGTACATCTTGTTAATTTGTGCATAAATAAGCAGCCGTACTGTCAGAAATTATTTCAGCATGGACTGAATGAAAATTATAATTGTTTGAGTCTGATCTTTTTAATATTGTTTGAGTGTGACCTCTACTTTTGACGTTATCATGTAGCAGTGGTATCTAATAATAATCCTCGACGAGTTAAAGGATATATTACACATATCAATAAGAATTGTGTGATTATTTTCTTTTGAGCAAAGGGAAAGTTAGAAAAGTTGTTGCTTAAGGCTTAATTCGATTACCTAGCGGCTCAAAAGCTTTCTTATTTATTAAATGATGATAGTGCAAGAATAAGTCATTGCCTGTTTCAACATTTAGCTGGAATTTGTAGTGTAAAAAGACTTTTGTTGCCATCAATCACGAACCTTAATTAGAGAAATCTTTTTACTGTTAATCGGTGTAGTGTATTGGATAAGCCTGACCTAAATACCAGAAATTGTGGTTTGGACCTAATATCACCACCTAATGGTTTAATTTCATTCAATATATAAGCAAAATATGCAGGACATGGATAAAAAACTAAACATATTTTTAGGTTATGTTTTACCTTCTCTTCAACACATTCAACAATGACGCTCGGATATTTTCTACTCAGCCAGCGGAAGAATGCTGGTACACCCATCTTGAGGTTTTACTTAGAATATCTGGTTCTGATTTTACACTCCGTTTATATTTTGTTACGTATTCAACACAAACAAATCGACGCACAAGATGCCATTTCGTTAATGCAAGAGAGAGATAGAAAGTATAAACGAAAAGGACAACAAGATATATTTCGTTCAGAAATAATGTTATGGTAACCATTACTGATTTTAAACTTATTGGAAAACATAGGTTAATTTACAATTAATATAATATATCATCATAGATATCATGCATCTAACAAGTTTAGCATTTTGTGACTTATTTTTTAACAAAAAAAAACGCTAGTTGTTAAATTAAGCCATATTAAGCGTTGACCATCAAATCTTATTTCTGATTTCATATAAACGTATTTTTTCTCATTGTTAATTATTCTATCAATATAAAAAACCACGTTTGTTGATAATTTTGGTACTAATTGGAAATTATTTATTTCGAAGCCAAACGTTTTTAGGAACTTGACATTCTACACTATTTCTGGACGTTAGTCTATATGTCACTGTCAAGTGTCACTTGTCAGTCAGTGTCACTTGTTTGGAAGTCAATGTCACACTTTACAGTGTAGTGTATCTGAAAAGCGAGAACTTAGTATCTAATATTTGAAAATGAGAACATTTTGTTACATAAATTACTACCGGAAATTATTTAAAAATGCCCGGTTCAGGAGATACTACTCAAATAGTGAAGGAAAACATAGTAGTGGTGTTGAAAACATTCGCAACATTGGAATCTTAGCTCACATAGATGCAGGTTACGAAGGATTACTTAATTATTCAAATAATTTAATTAATATCAATGCTCTTGTAACCTCCAAAAGTATGTAGAGCAACAATAATCATCACACTAATATTATAAATGCGAAAGTTTGTGAGTTTCTGTGTGTATCTTTGTTACCTCTTTACGCCCAAACGGCTGAACCGATTTTGATAAAATTTGGTATGGAGGTGGAGCTGGCACCCTGGATTAACACATAGGCTACTAGTAACACCGCGGGGCGCAGATAGTAATAAAATATGCCATGAGCACCTAATTTCTGTGCACTAAACCTATTACTAATAATACAAGAAACATCTAAATCATTTAATATAATTTACAGGTAAAACAACAACAACTGAGCGAATGCTCTTCTACTCGGGCACCATCAGATCTATGGGAGAAGTGCACCATGGGAACACAGTGACAGACTACATGGAGCAGGAGCGGCAGAGAGGCATCACAATTACTTGTAAGAAGAAAAACCTTGTCATAATATCAAATTTAATCATACTGTAAAGTATTAAATCTAGCCAAGGTGCAGTGTATTAATTGCAAGATATATCGTTAAAAACACCACATCAATTTGGACCTTATTAATCTATTTTAAAGGTTTTAAGCAGGATAATTGTTTTAAGCAGAAATTAATTTGATTAAAATTTCATTTAAATTGTATTCCTACATCTACATAATTTATATACAAACAAAATTGTGGAGTCCACCCACATTTCTCCAGTTATGTTTTAGGTCTCAATGTAATCGGGGACATGTCTATTGCTACAATTCCCTACGAAACCAATTAGGCGGATTGACACAGTCATGCTCACAATACAACAACTCGATCCACTATAAACATCTTGATCTTGAGCTTGATGGTGTTAACAGCTGCAGCAGTATCATTCCCCTGGCGTTCCAGCCAGATCAACCTGATAGACACTCCGGGCCACATAGACTTCACCATGGAGGTAGAACAGAGCCTTGCGGTGCTAGATGGTGCTGTGATAGTTCTGGATGCTTCTGCTGGTGAGTTATCTACCTTCAGCCTTCCTTTGGAATAGCCCTACAAGTTCCAGAGCCTGTAATTCCTGTCATTTTTTATGTGCAAATATAACCCAATAGACAATTTCTAAATTATAGTTCCCATCACGAAAAAGAGAAGCTGACCATTACTGACCTTAATTTTTTGAATTCCAGTCTCTTTCAAAGTGTTATGTAACTAGTTAAGTACCTATAATGATTCTACAATAAAACAACTACACATAATTATAAACCACAATAGCCTAGGACCATAGGAAGCGACTATATCCGAGTGTAAACACAGTCGCTGACAGTCGCTCAGCGTTCTTACGTGTCGGGAATTATACTTCAGTGGTATGACAGTATTGAATCTCACAGTGTGATTAATAAATCTGGTAGCTAGGGACAGTAGTCATCATGAATGAAAAACTTTTGTCAGAATGACTCTCTAACACTCTAATTTCCAATTCAGTTTCGTCTACAGCCTGAAATATCAGGTGTAGCTGCATTTTCAAAAGCTCTTTATTTCCTACTAAACAGAGAAAGATTCTTCTGAACAACTCCTGTTGTAGATGTGTAATTCCCAAGTAAACCCTTTTTATAGGTGTGGAAGCCCAAACCCTGACAGTCTGGAGACAGGCCAGCGGCTACCGCGTCCCTCGGATCCTGTACCTCAACAAGATGGACCGCTCCGACGCCAGCGCGGAGGCCTGCGTGCGCTCCGTGCGGGACAAGCTCCACGCGCAGCCTCTGCTGCTACACGCTGATGTGAAGCTGGATGATAGGCTCATAGGTGAGTGTGTTAGAAATATCCTTGCTTGCTAGCTAGCCTAGCTAACTGTAGCAGGAGTACAGCATAAGCACGCGAAAATAATACTAAAATGTAAAGATCTTTTTTTTTAAACGTCGCCCCATCCTTTCTTCCGTATTGTTGGTGGGTTTGACAAACACGAAATATCACAGACACATACACTCAGACTCAGGACAAACATCAGCGGAACACACAACATTTTGTATCAATCTACTGGCTAAACAAAGTATTTTTAGAATTTTAGATGAAATTAAAATTTTCTTGAACTCCTTGATTTTCAACTTGTGCCTGAAAAATCTCGAATCAATTATGTAAAGACTCTTCGCTTAAAAGCAATTGCCTCTACAGGTTTAATCGACCTAATCACGCTAGAAGAAGTCATATGGACCCAGGGTCGGGGTCAGACGTTCGTGCGGCGGAAACTGACGGAAAAAGACGACGGCCACAGATGGGAGGCAGCCATGGCTGACCACAAAGAGCTGGTCGACACCCTCTCAACCCTCGACGATAAGCTGGCAGACACCATCATACAGCAGGAGACCCTGGACATCAGTACGAAGGAAATAGAACAAGCCATCCGCAGGTGTACCTTATCAATGGATGCTTTCCCTGTCCTCTGCGGCAGTTCCTACAAGAATATCGGAGTCCAGACTCTGATGGATGGGATCATCTCCTACCTGCCCTCTCCCTCCGAGGGTCACAGGTTGTACAGGAGTTTTGGAACAGACTTGGCAGCGAGGGCCTTCAAAGTCCAGCATGATGATCAGAGAGGTGTGCTGACGTTCTTGAGGCTGTACAGCGGGGAGATCAGCAAGAGTCAGAAGATTTATAACCTGGGCCAGGATAAAAGTGAACAGGTGAGGAAATTATTATTACTTTTGCTGATTCAAGTTCTTATTAAGTAGTATTATATATATAGCACTGATAGCCTCGTGGTATGACCGTTGGACTGCCAAGTCAAAGCTTGCAAGTTCAAACCCCGGCACGCACCAATGTCTTTTCCAATTCATATGCGTATTATAAATTAGTTATCAGTTGCTAAAAACGGTGAAGGAAAACATTGTGAGGAAACCGGCACACCTGAGTGATTTTTCAACGGTGTGTAAAGTCATGTCAGAGGCCTATAGGTGGTTTAAACTCTGACACCAGGTTGTTCATTAACCATACGATAAGAAAATGAAGACCATATAGAATAGTTTCAGGGGTTGAATAACACTACAGGTAAAGAAATGTGCACACAGTATTAACCCATCAATCAATCTCTCAAAACGTAAAACATGCTTTTATTTGAAGCACTTTGCATTTATTCATATATCCACAGACGGGAGCGTTGTACATAGCGCTGGCCGACGAATACCGCCCAGTGGAGAAGGTCACTGCAGGGAATATCGCCGTCGTCAGCTCGCTGAAGGTAACCCTCTAATCAATGCCATTATTAATAACTGATTTACATTAATTTTTATGCAAACAAAGCGACTATGGAAACCCACCATGAAGAGTTGCCAAAGAAAACGGCCCCCAGTTCCTGGCCGCTCTACTACTCCAGGTAACTGGTAGTGACTGGGGGGGGAGGCAATGGGAGTAAGGGCCTTGTGTCCTACCTTGGGGGAGGTCACGTCCAGCAGAGGACTGCAATAGGCTGATGTAATTATGATGAAATGAAGCAAGCTATTATACAACGTTATGTTCGAAATAAAAAATACATAATATTTTATTATTTATTTGTGTGTAATCGCCATAAACCATCATCACCATAATAAAATAACCTAGTCCCCACCAGGCAACCATGACCGGCGACCTGGTGACCTCGACACAAGCGGCCGCCTCCCGCGCCAAGAGTCAGCTAGCCCAGCAGCTGGCAGACCCTGGCCGGGTGGAGGAGCTGGTGCTGCCCAGCGCTCGCCAGCGACTCCAGGCCATGGACACACAGCCCACCACTGAGGAGCTGGCTGAAGTGCTGCTTGGAATTGGTAAGTGTTATAATGAATGAAAAGAACTTTTCAGCAGTGTGTAAAGCCATGTCAGAGACCTAATCTAAATAGGCGGTTTAAACTTACACCAGGTTGTCCAGATCCATAGGATAAGAAGAAAGAAGGATATGAAATTTTTTCAAGATTGACGAACGGTTTAAGAACCTGGAGTCCTAATTCCCCTTTATCAGATTTCAATTAATTTCTATGTATTTATTAATATAGTCAACATGCGTATTTGCAGGGAGCAAACATCAACACCTATTTCTTTTTAGAAGCGTTTATATTGTATTGGGACTGATATAGGCGCGTATTTTATTCGGATGCACGTTCTGCGGTCACCCTCGCATAAGACGACCGATTGTTAACTGGCTAATATTATAAAACCATGGTGATCTGTGTCTAGCTCTTGCTGGTTCCAAGAAAGAGGAACTATGACCGGAATTTTTTTTTAGATTCCCTCATATCTTCCCCTTCCACGTTACATCCATATTTCCCTTCATCATCAGGCACGACGGTACCGGAGCCCGTGTTCCTGTGCTCCATAGAGCCTCCCAGCTTGTCGCAGCAGGTGCCGCTGGAAGCGGCGCTGGCGGAACTGCAGCGAGAGGACCCCAGCCTCAGGGTCACTACTGATGCTGATAGTGGGCAGATGGTGCTGGCTGGTAAGTAGTTGTGGATAGCTAATTTAATCAAAAGATAAAATATTTTGTTCAAGAGATGGATGAATTGCTAAACTACGTAAAATTTGTAATGAAGAAATTGTACTAAAATACAGATTTGCGTATTTGATTCGTGTAGACTTGTAGAGCGTTCGTGATAAAGCGGTATAATTTAATACCGAGTCGAAAAAATCAATTCCTGGACTGCTATTATGTATTTCAGGTGGAAAATCCTATAAAACATTGCCAGCCCTAAAAATACGACGAACCTACGCAAAAACTGTCTGATATTTCCTTTACCCAATATTTTGGTAACCAAGCAAGCATGAATGAATAGGTAATGTAATAGCAATTTCTAATTAAAATTCCGTTTCAAACAACAGGCATGGGCGAACTCCACTTGGAGATAATAAAGGAGCGTATAGTCCGCGAATACAAGATAGATGTGGAGCTGGGACCGCTGCAGATCGCGTACCGGGAGACGCTGGCCGGGGGCGCGCGGAACACCTTCACCGTGGACCGCAAGATAGGGGGCGCCAGACAACTCTGCAAAGTCACTATGTCCGCGAAAGGCGTGAAGGGGATACCGCAGGACAAGATATTGAAGTAAGTCTGTCTGTTTGTGTATGTACATGTTGTGAAACGCACTTACGATACAGGAGAAATTCTAAAGGCAATGTTTAAAAAAATATCTAAAATTTAAAAATAAGGGTATTTATTTCTGTAGATAGTCATAACAAAATGCGGCCTTAATGGCATGCGCCAAAGCAAAATTTTTATTAATAAAAATATACCTGAATAATTATTAACGCTGAGATCTAATCTTGTATGTAGATATGGACCAACACAAGTACCCTGTGGAATACCTCATACATTACTTAGACCAATTACCATTTTAACTACTTTATAATTCATATAACTTTTTTCTTTCAGCATTAATTTTTAATATCACGTCTTACATCATAAACTTTGCAGAATAGTTCATTGTGGCAAAGTTATTTAAAGCAAAATACACAGTAAGCGCACTCAAAAGCCTTTTCTAAGTCGCAAAATACACTGGACCCAAACAAAAAGCTTTTTTCTTATCATATGGTTTATGAACAACCTGCTGTCAGAGTTTTAACCGCTTTAACCGTTTAAACCGCCTGTAGGCCTCTGACATGGCTTTACACACCGCTGAAAAATCTCTCAGGTGTGCCGGTTTCCTCACGATGTTTTCCTTCACCGTTTTTAGCAACTGACAACTAATTTATAATACGCACATGAATTCGAAAAGACATTGGAGCGTGCCGGGGTTTGAGCTAGCGACCTTTGACTTGGCAATCCAACGGTTATACCACTCGGCTATCAGTGGTAAAAAGCTTGTAATAACACTTACTTTAGAATTTAACAAACGCTTAAGCCCAGGTTATAGCATTCAGTTTCTGACCCGTCTATTTGTGTCAGGCTAGACAAGAGCGGCGAGAGTGCAGCCAACCTGTCTCACTTGCACCCGCGCAGCCTGCAGGCCATCAAGCAGGGGGTTAACACCGCCATGTTGCACGGAGCCAAGCTTGGCTGCCCAGTGAGTATAATAGCATAGCCATAAAAAATAAATTTCTACTCGTTGGTCTAACGGTTGCTAAGCGCGACTGCTGAGCATGAAATCTCGGGTTCTAATCCGGGGCCGGATAAGTGTTACTGGCATTTTCCATTAGGTAACTCTAGGAGCACGGAGTCTGGATTTGTGCCCGTTTGATGGCAATAAACTCGCCCCCTATTGCATTGGCACCTATAACGTAACTGGCGAAATGTGGCTGTACTTTTCAGTCAGCTCTGCTTATCGGCGTGATGTTTTGTTATGTTAAAATAAAATTAATTCTACCACTGTAATGTCGGACCAGATCGGAGATGTTCTACAAAAGGGTCAAGTGAGGAGTACCCTTAACCGACGAGCGTGTATGAGGAATGTGATGCGAGTGAATGAGGCGAAAGAAGTATGTCAGGATCGTAGCTAATGGAAATCCGTGGTCTCTGCCTACCCCTCGTGGAAATAGGCGTGACTTTATGTATATATGTATGTAATGTTGCAGTCTGAATTCTGTAATTTAAAAAAACCTTATTTAACAATTAGCTTAAGCTAGTGGTCTGTAAAAACTGATATTTTTTTTAATATTTTATCTGTAATTATATCAACTATACTTTTGTTAATAGGTGGTGGATGTCCAGGTGACGCTGCACTGGTTCGAGTTAGGTCGCGGCACGTCAGACTCCGTCATCACGGCCACCGTCGCACAGTGTTTGAGAAAGGTGAGCAACCCATAGTTGCCTGATAATAATGATTTATATTATTGACTGCCTTATATGCTGAATTTCACGATAATCGGATTAGTAGTTTTGACATGAATCGGTAACAAACTTACTTTCACAAAAATATATAAGCAAGGATCTACGAGTCACTCGTTGTGTTTCTACTGATGTTGTATGGTGTCTAGGTGTTCGAGGAGTCGGAGCCACTGCTGCTGGAGCCGCTGATGCTGCTGGAGGTGGTGTGCCCCGAGAGCCACTCTTCGCGGGTGCTGGCCGACCTCACGCGCCGCCGCACGCAGATACAACAGATACACGTGCGCCATCAGAACAAGGTAGCTACTGATCTATATTTCTTGACTAACTGGTCTGTGAATGACGAAGTCACTACTAAATTCGAAGGAACACTTGAAAAACGCAACACTTGGACAAGAAAACCTGGGTATGGCCTAGGAAGAACCTTGACAGGATAAGACTTTGGTATGACCTGTATATGACAAGATCCGGATACGACAAGACTTGAACAGAACCCGAATATTAAAAATCCCGGATAGGACAAAACGTGCAAACGAGACCCGGATATGACAAGATATGAATAAAACTCGGATATTACAACGATCGATTCTCGATTATTATTCATTATATTCATCGATCGATTATTTGACGACCTGATTGGCGTAGTGGCTAAGCGATTAGACTGCTGCGCTAAGGGTTGCAGGTTCGATTCCCGCACAGGAGAAATTCTTAGTGTGGGGAGACGTTTTTTTTTTAAAAAAAAGAATTACAATACAAGGCCGGGATACGACAAGACCGGAATATGACAAGAATTGGGTATGACCTGGGTATAACCTGGAGATGACCTGAAAGTTGACATTTTTTATAGCTTGTCAAACATGCTTTAGCTTCAAGCTATAGCTACTATAGCTATAGCTAAACAAGCTTTAGATGAAATAACCCCGCTATGGTAGACTAATACAATATTTTGTCCAGGTGGTGCAATGCCTGGCCCCGCTCTCGGAGCTGCTGGGCTACTCCTCGACGCTCCGCTCGCTCAGCTCCGGGCTCGCCACCTTCACCATGGAGTTCCACTCCCACCACCAGATGTCGCCACACGATGAGGAGAAGGCCATCAGAAGTGTTACAGGATTTTAGTCTTTACGTTTTAGCTAATCGGTTCAGGATCACTGCCTCGCTTATTAAAAAAGTTGAGTATAGTCTTATTAAGAGAGCACTCCAAAAAAATGTATAGTTAGATTATACACAATGCTTTGTCCTAGGGCCTGTTTGACCATCTACAAGTAAAATTTCAAGTAGACTTACCGCCTACCGTCGCCTTCGACGACCTGATTGGCGCAGTGGCTAAGCAATTGGACTGCTGCGCTAAGGGTTGCGGGTTCGATTCCCGGGACAAAAATTTGTGCGATCCACAGATGTTTGTCCCGAGTCTGGGTGTTTGTGTATGTGATATTTCATGTTTGTGAAACGCACCCACGATACAGGAGAATTTCCTAGTGTGGGGCGACGTTTTTTTCATAAAAGAATTACAAAGAAAAAAAAGAATTACCGCCACTTAATGTCACCCGTAACTACTCATACGAATTTCACAATATCTGAGCAGCACTAATCAGGTGATACACTGGCCTGTAACTAAGATACGATAGAAGATACTCGTGACTTTTACTTGCCGATTAGCGTTAATCAAGAAGTAACTATTTAACACTTTACTTGTAGATGGTGAAACAGGCCCTAAAGTATATATAATGTCATATGAATGATGAAAGGAAGAAACAAGTAATTGCTTGACTTTCTAACCGCCGCGCCGCACTCAGAGACGTAAATGATTACTTAAACTGACACGAAGTAAAGATTTCACAATTGAAAACCTTTACTTAGTGATAGTATAAGTATTCATTAAATGTTTCTGAGATCGGCGGTAAGACATGTAAATATTTTTTTTGATGGCATTGTTTCCTGGCTACGAAATGATAGTATTAACGTCAAATATACTCTCTGAAGCTATAGTCGTTTTGTGATAAAATCTAGGAATAACCTGCCTAGCAGTGGCAGGCAAGAGCAAACTATATTTCGTGAGGCCCTTTAGTGTATTTTTTAGTAAAAATTTTAATGTTTTTCTGTAAATTCCATATTATCCTAATCTAATTTCCACAAGTAGTCCATGTATGCAGGTCTCCCTAATAAACAGCCGCAAATTTTTCATAACTTAAAAAAATAGGGGCCAAAATTGGGACACTTACCGGCGAACTCAGAGACATTTAATTGTATCTTAAACTATCACTAAGTAAAGGTTACCATTGTGAAATCATTACTTAGTGTCTGTTTAAGTAATCATAAACGTCTCTGAGTGCGGCGGTTAGCACAATTTTTTGTTTTGCGTTATATATAAAATCATATATCAACGAAAAGAGATGTCAGATTAAACAAGTTAAGAGATGTTTTAGCACTGTTTATATGTAGAAGGATGAATATTTTAATTCTCTTTTACTTTCTAAATAAAAAAGAATTTGAAACTTTCAAAAATGTATGTCTAATTTCATCATGATTGTGTAATTTAATGTTGTAATTAATTAGACTAATTAATATCTGTTAATACATAAGTTATTGTAAATAAAGCTCACATATTGTTTGTATTTATTTTATTATGTACACTGATTGGACAGAGTGCCGCGGTGCTATAGTTTCTCAATTATTCTATAATTCTTGACGTTAGGGTTTTGTTCAATTCTACGTTTGTAAATTTTTTCGTTATATGTTTAGATAGGTGCCTGAAATACAATGAGATAATCTTTTAAACTCAATATTTCTCTACTTCATACGCTACTAAATTGAAGCTTACACACACACATACATAAAATCACGCCTCGTACTATATGTGCACCTCTGCCTACCCCTTCGGGGCATACAGGTGTGATGTAACGCCATGTTTTTTTATCAAAGATAGATTAATAAGCTTTTCCAAAGTAATTTATGAGTCACTTAGGTTTCGTTTCATAATCGTTGGATGAAAAGGGGCAAATCTTGTAAACCCAACTATAACACTGCTTGCTCCTGCTAATGCTGGTGAAGATGAAGGCAGTACTAACCCTGAACAAGTTTCCGAGCTCGTCCATGAGGGTCTCGTGCCTGTAGGAGATGCGCACGTCGGGCACGTTGGTGTGCGTGATGTCGTTGCCCTCAGGACCCTCCCGCAGGTAGTCCGAGCCCAACCAGTGCTGCTTCATCTGGAGAACGATTTAATCTCATTAAAATTCGTCTGCAACCTTGGGCATATTAATCGGATCCGTTAATCAGAGCCACACAAAATGCTGCATTATCGACGGTGATAGCGCAAAACTGCGGATCTAAAAGCGGATGATCAATGACTTTGAGACCACAAATATGATTGACTTAGGATTACATTGACATTTCGTACATCGCTCATTCAAAAACGTCCAATCACGACGAGTTGGAACCGCATGAGCATTTATATGCTAAGAGGTTTGACCATAATATTCAGTGATTTAGTTTTCCTGTGAAGTTTGCTGTACCTATTACGTTTACCATTTACGTTTTGTCTATTGTTAGTTACGCAGTTTTACACTATCACCTGTCAGAATATTTTTTTCTACGTCTTTGTATTTTTGTCTGAAGCTAACAAGCAAAATTTGGTTTGTAGAGGGCAGTTCACATGATAAAGCTCATAAAGGGTGGAGACTGGCACAAAAAAGAGTATGTATCTATTTCCAACAGTAAGTTAAGTCAGGCTATGAATTGGAGATTATTTTCCTTAAGAACATTATTCGTTCGTTTAATTATTATTATATTGTTCGTTTAATTAATCGTTCTTTTTAACGGCGTGTAAAGCCATGTCAGAGGTCTACAGGCGGTTTAAACTCTGACACCAGGTTGTTCATCAACCATACGATAAGAAGAATTAGATTGCGTTATTTCCACATCTCTTCTCCGCTTACGAAATCAAACACATCTCTCGTCTTTTCTCCTATCTGCTTTGGTGGAAACCGGTTCTTACCCTTAGGCCAAATGCATTTTTTGCGTCTATTTTAGAAAATTCGATGCAGTTAAACTAATAATACCACGCACCTCATGAGGGAAACCTGACATGATGACCGAGTTCCGTGCGAGCTCGCACATGTCGCACGAGCTGAGCTTCCACGCCTGCGCGGCGATGCTGTACTCCTCCATCAAAGGCTCCTGCAACACAAATAAATACAGGGGTCAAGCCAGTATGACGTATGTGACTTATGTGTCACACACACAGACAGCAAAAAGTATAGTAACCAATTGTTTTTACTGCTGCAAAAAAAAAACGTCGCCCCACACTTAGAAATTTTCCTGTATCGTGGGTGCGTTCCACAAACATGAAATATCACATACACACCCAGACTCGGGACAAACATCTGCGGTTTGCACAAATTTTTGCCCCGTGCGGGAATCGAAATTAGTTAAATCCAGTTCAACTTAATCTTTAAAAGTAAATTCTGGAACCTTTACGCACATTTGCGCACTTATGACGTGGCATAGTTAAAGTTTATACCAGGTAGTTGGTAAATACAATTTTATTTGCCGGTGGGGTTGGCAATATAATGCTGAAGCGATCCCGCCTCCCCGCCATCATAGGCGCCAGCAGGCATGTGTGGTTTTTAGTGGGTATACCCTCCCCTGTGGACCATCCTTTTGGTTTATAGGTGGGAGTTCCACATAACCCCGTCGTCTCCCAACATTTCCCAATCGTTTATTTAAAAAAATATAATTTTATTTACCATACATAGATCCCAACGAACTGAGAACCTCCTCCTGTTTTTGAAGTCGGTTAAAAACAACTAAAATTAGCTCCAAATTGTTACGAAAAGGTCTTTTATTGGAAGGAGAGTAGCTTGAGTTCGTTAGCAAGAACCAAACGGACCTTAGTGTAGTGGAACTGCAGTGGGTCGTCAGTGCTGAGCGTGACCCGCAGGCCGCGAGCGAAGAATTCCGGCAAAGGGTTGCGGTGGTACCGAAGAAACAGAGAGTTGTTACTGAGGGGGGACATGGCGACGAAGATCTGAGCCAGGTAGTACACGTACTGAAGAACTGGTACCTGCGAACCGAAGAGAAGGAACTGTAAGTTCGTTTTTTAAACCATGTATTCAAGAAAGTACAGTCATCACATTAATATTATATAGGTGAAAGTTGTTGAGCGTGTTTGTGTGTGTGTTTGTATGTTTGTTACCTCTTCACGCTCATACGGCTGGACCGATTTTGCTAAAATTTGGTATGGAGGTAGCTGACACCCTGGATTAACATATGGACTACTTTTTATCCCGTGAAAATGTAGCGGGTAACACCGCTGGGCTTGTTTGTTTTGTATTATAAACTAGCTGCTAGTTTATAATACCTACATTAGGTACCTACCTACACGTGCTATACTATACCTAAATCTACGAGCACATTAATACGTAATAGTAATATTACGGTCCTTTTAATGCTTAAATATGTTTTGGGTATTTTATATAGGATTCCAATAAATGAATAAATTATTTATTTCTGTAAATAGGTTTTCACAAACACGCGTCAGATTTCAATCAACAAGAAACTAGATGGCGTCGGCATCCAGTCGGGTTCCTAACTGACTACCTCTGACAAGAAATGCCGAAACCAACTCAGGGATCAATGTGTCTTTTAAAGTCCAGACTATCGTAAGTTTGTGTGAGAACAAGATGGATTTTTTTAAGAAATAAATCCTAAGGTGGCTTGAGTCTACCTGATCCAACAGACGCCCCGTCTCGTACCATCAGCAGGACATTTGGATAGGCCGTCTGTGATACTCAAACCGTCAGACATAATAATTATGATATAGAGAAAAGAAAAACTAACTACTACGGGAAAATCCAGAAGATGGGCAGCAGCGTCTTCTGTAACTTGACCACCAATACTGTGATACCCAAGCCGCTTGCCAAGTCTAGCCTACTAAGGGGGAGGCCTTTGTTCAACACTGGACTTCTTGGATGATGAAATAAACTTCAGGCACAATTAACAGCACCACTGTGGCCACTATCTGTATAATCGTGCAGTTTAGATTGACTAGATGTGTGTGAAGAGTAAGGAATAAGTTGAGTCTTAGCCAAGGTTAAGGCAAGCTGGGCTTACTTTCCGTAGCATAAGTCCATGAGAAATATTTTCGGCCAGCAAGAAGCCGGCGCTGAGATGCGCGGCTGGTCCTGCTTCGCCACAATGGGGACGAAGCACGAACGTATTTAAGCCTTGCTCCCTGCAAACGAATATCCTCTTTATTTAAGAAAACTGGTTAAAGTATTTTACTCCCATTATGGTATATTTTCTATACTTAAACGTTGCCCCACTCTTTCTTTTTCTCCTGTATCGTGGGTGCGTTTCACAAACATAAAACAGTCAGACTCGGGACAAATCGCACCTTTAGAATTAAAGTGACGTAACTCAAAATGTTGAGTCAAGCCATTCAATTCACACTCGCCCTTCAATTTAGAATTAAAGTGGCTTAACTCAAAATTTTAAGTTAAGCCACTTTCATTCTTAAGGTGCGAAATATCTGCAGATCTTACAAAGTTTTGTCCCGTGCGGGAATCGAAACCGCAACCCCAAGCGCAGCAGTCAAAGTCCCATTTAATAGGGTTTTTTTGCCTATTGTCGCTTATCCGGAATCGGGGCTGCTACTGAAAATTACCAAATGGAAAATCCCAAAAACACAGCTGGACTCGGGAATCGAACCTTCGCAATAACAATCTTGGTGAAATCTACTGAATCAGATGTCAGGTAATATATTAAATAATAATTAATTAATTCAGACTTTGCTACAGTCTTACTCAAAAACTAAGACTGGGGAGTCGACATCGACAACGCTCTGTTCGCCACGATCGGCTAAGGCCTCCATTTCTTCCATTTTATTTCTATCACGTGCAGGTGTGTCTAAGTACCAACTTAATCTACTCACTTCCTGATATGGTTGAGCATGGTGAGGTTGGCATACATGTAGTACAGGTAGTATGAGTACGGCGGGTTCTCCTCATCATCCCACCTCTCCGGAGTCTTCATGTTCTCCACCAGGTTTGGGTTCTCCGGCTTGGACTCGTCGTCCACGCTATCGAAGCCGATCACGTGCTGGAAGCATACTTTAATTTAACTGATGAAGAAGGACCGGACTATGTAGAACGATGGACGTAGGAAGAATATTCAACCATCGCCAAAAAAGTGAAAAATAATTAAGATCCTGGAGTGGTCCGATGCATGACCAGCTCGTTAGATATTACTCGAAATGAATGAACCGGCACACATGAGAGATTTTTCAACGGTGTGTAAAGCCATGTCAGATGCCTACAGGCGGTTTAAACTTTGACACCAGGTTGTTCATCAACCATACGATAAGAAGAAAACTTAGAATGAGCGGCAAAAACACATCTTTAGAATACAGCTTTGATCTTCAAAAATGGTACACAACCTTAAATGACACAGCAGTAGACGCAATGTCGTGAGAGTGAAACAGGGATGAGCTAATTCAGGTGTGCTTATAGGCCTTGTTTGAACGTGCCAATTCCGGAGCGTGTATAACCTATCTTTCTCTATACATATATTGTCGTAGGTATCAAAGGAGTGTGGTATACCGTGAGGAACTTGTGCAGGTCGGGATTGGAGCTGGGGTCGATAGAGACGACGAACAGCGGCTCGAACAGGTTCGTGAGGAACTCCTGGAAGTTCTTTATCAACTTCTTGTAGCGGTAGATGTCGCTGTGAAGACATAAAGCGGTAAAATCATAACAAAAAGAAGATTAAAAGACCTATTTTTAACTGACTTCACCTGCCTCAGTAATTAAGTGGATTATAAAGGTAACTGCTAGGCGTAAGGTCCTAGGGTCGACTTCCGTGTCGGGCAGTGTTATTGGGTTTTTCCATTAGAAAATTTCCAGTAGCAGCACGGAGTCAGGTTTTGTGCTCGGATAATGGCAATAGGCTCGCCCCCTATTACATTGGGACCTACAACATAACTGGCGAATTGTGAGTGTACAATATTTGCACCTCTGTAGGATTTCTCTGTAGAAATAAGAGTGTACACATTTTTTTGTAATAAACGTCTCCACACTAGGATTTTTTCCTGTATCGTGGGCGCGTTTCACAAACATGAAATATAACATACACAAACACCCAGACTCGGAACATACATCTGCGGATCACAAAATTTTGTCCCGTGCGGGAATTGAGCGTGCAACGCTTAGCGCAGCAGTCCAATCGCTTAGCCACTGCGCCAATCAGGTCGGCAAATAAATATAAAATGTTCTATCGCTTTGGGGAAGTCGAACGTCTTATTCATGTGCCACGGTACTCACTAGAGGCGCGGCACCTGCACCAGCCAGCGGATGTGCGGCGAGTGCACGTCGTTGCGCAGTGCCCAGGAGGCCAGCTTGTTCCACTCGCTCTGCCGCTTGCAGTAGATCGAGATACGAGGCTCGGCGTACGTGTATCTGCTCTCTTGGAGGTCCGCCATCACTTCCTGAAGGGAACAGGTCAATATTATGAGCAACGTGCTTGAAGACGATGACGAAATGGCAATAAGAAAAAAGGTGGCTAGATATCTGATATGTGATCCAGGACGGAAAGTTTTTGCATTATAATTTTTTAATACAAACTTACAAAGTAATCCGAAACAAATAGTATGCCGAAACTTTATGGTAATTTTCATTTTTTTTAATCTTAAATTGTTTAACTGCTAATCATCATCATAAGCCGGAAGACGTCCACTGGTGAACAAAGGCCTCCCCCTTAAGGAGTGAGAGTGATCGCAGTATTGGTGGTGAAGTTGCAGAAGACACTGCTGCCCATCTTCTGGATTTTCCCTCTTAGTCACTTCTTACGACACCCACAGGACGAAATGGGCAGGTGCTATTCTGGCCCGGCACCCCACGGGTCTCCAATAACCGGTAATAACACATTACAAATAATCTTACTTTAATAATGCCTGCGAAGTACTTCCCGTTCATATAGTTATCAGTTTTAAGGAACACCTCCCTTAGCGTGCTTTCACCAACGGGGTTGTACTTCGCGTTGAATCTGTCGAAGCGATGGAACGTGTTGCGATCCTGTAAAGACAATCAACAATCACATAATATCATCTGTACGTATAAAACACATGATTAATTTTGGTGGAGTAGCTTCCTCCCACCCTTTTCGCCCACACGAAACGCTTTCCGTCTAGCCACTCACAGCTTCTCACAGTGGCAAGAGAAACACCAGGTGATTTTAGCAGGTAGGACTGCACTGATAGCCGAGTGGTATGACCGTTGGACTGCCAAGTCAAAGGTCGCTAGTTCAAATCCCGGCACGCACCAATGTCTTTTTGAATTCATGTGCGTACTAAAAATTAGTTATCAGTTGCTAAAAACGGTGAAGGAAAACATCGTGAGGAAACCGGCACACCTGAGAGATTTTTCAACGGTGTGTAAAGCCATGTCAGAGGCCTACAGGCGGTTTAAACTCTGACACCAGGTTGTTTCATCAACCATACGATAAGAAGAAGAAGCAGGTAGGAGTCCAGCACACCCCACCGATTCCCAAGAGTAGAGAAAGTCCATAAAGATTTTCCCAGGTAAAAAATTGGTATTGAGTATAGACACGCCCCTCTACCAACATGCTGACTGGCTAATCAACTTCCACAATACTTATTTTTGCTTATTTTAATATTACAGAATCAAACGACCTGATTAAAATTTGTAATTTAGATTTATCTTGAATTATAAATAGGCTAATGTTTTATATGAAATTTTTCTCCTCGTAAATGAATCAGAACAGTTTATACCGCATGCACGTCAAGTATGTCCACGTTCAGGTCGTAGGCCTCCAGCTGCATGTCCTCGAACACGGTCCTGAGGGTCATGGGAATGCCGTCGTGCAGCGCCACCACCTCGTCAGGCTGGTTCCTCAGGGTGCGCTTGATGAAGCGCAGCAGATGCTTCTGGTTCATGCACGATGCTGCATGGATGTGAGTGTCCACTTTTCTGGTGATCAGAAAGGTATTTGGGTATTTTTAAAGAAATTTAAAAGGTTAAATACAGGTAAAGGGTGTATGGTAGGTGTATTATTTTTGCATCGGTATAGAACCGTAATACTTTTTAGCAGAAAGCTAATGTATTCTTACTCCTGCTATATATTCTTTTATGATTAATTTCGTTGCGGGTTCCAAGACAGTCGAGTCATTTCTCTGGGACGCCTCGAGCTTCATCGCCTCGATGGTTCTTAATGGTTATCATTGTAGATCCTAGCTTACAGGAGTTGCAATGATGGGCACGAGTAATATCTTTGCCACTGCGTCTAGGACTAGAACCCATGACAGGAAGACATGGTCTTTTCGGACACGTAATTTTCTGTAGCTCAAAATAGCATTAAGCTTACCTCCTCTACGTGAAGAATTTTACAGTCTAGCGAATTAGTGATGCAGCAAAATCACCGAGTCGCACTTTGAGGGTGAGCCAGTGCCGTAACTAGCCTTTTATGCGTTAGCTGCGAGCTTCTTTAACAGCGCCCTCCTTTATTGTTTGTGGTCCTGCCTCCTTACCATGAACTCTTAAAACCGGAGAGTTTACCGTGTGGAAGCGAGACGCCGCTATGTGCAGTGTAATGCGGCGTCTTGCTTACTCAACGTAAACTACCCTGTTTTAAGACTTCATGGTAAGGGGGCTGGTGTGGTCATTTCTGTGCTCCTCCAGGGTCTGCGCCCTGTGCCTGGGCACCGCTGACATCTAGTTACTTGTTGTACTTGTTGTATTGAACACACATACTCACTTGACATTGTAAAAGTCTCTGTGTGGCACGGCCTTCTGCAAGGCCAGCTCATGTAGCTCGTTGAGTAGCACGTGCATCTTAAACTTAGAGGACAGGTACGAGAGGCGACGGAAACAGAACGATTTGCTGAAACGAAAGTTTCTTAAATAGGTAATACACGCTTGTATTCCTCGAAGGATTAGGGAAATAGGTCTCACGAGACGACTGCTCAGCCTGAGGATCCGGATTAGATTCTCGGGAAGTAAAAGTGGTTTGGGTTTTCCAAATAAATCTAGGTCTAGTGGTCGCTAAGCGCGACTATTGTGCACAAGGTCCTGGGTTGGAATCTCGGGTCGGGCAAGTGTTATTGGGATTTTCCGTTAAATAATACTCAGAAGCAGCACGAATTTTGGATTTGTTTCCAGTTAATGGCAATAGGCTCGTCCCCTATTACATTGAAACATTATAACATAACGGGCGAAATTTGGTTGTACTCTATTTACTACGTCTATTACCCCTCAGGGTATACAGCATGATATTATTATTTTATTTTAAACTTCGCTCCACACTAGTAATATTTCCTGTATCGTGGATGCGTTTCATAAACTCGAAATATTACATACATACACCCAGGCACGAGACCAACGTCTGTAAGTCACACATATTTTCCCGTGTGGGAATCGAAACAACCCTTAGCGCAGCAGTCCAATCGCTTAGCCACTGCGCCAATTAGCCCCCTTCGTCAAGTGGCAAAACGCTTGTCGAATAGAAATCGAATAGAATGATAAAAGTATAGGGGCGTCATAATGTTTCGACTATGTAATCGATGACATATGTCAATCCCAAACATTTATCATTATATTCGATTTCTATTCGTCAAGCGTTTTGCCACTTGTCTATGGGGTCTGGTCGTCAAATGTTCAATAGACCTGACGCTTTAGGTTACATTATAATGTCTACACTTACAGTGGCCCATCAGAAATCATAGCCTGTAGTTCGTTGATGTCGTCCACGAACTGTTTAAAGGGAATAACCATGAAGGGCAGCGGGCGGTCCGACTCCAGGTCTATTTGGTTGCGGTACAGAATCACCACACCCTCGTGCCACTGGTACTTGTAGCGGCGGTCCGGGGGGTTGGGACACGCCCATGGGTCCAGGTGTAACAAGCCTCCTGGGGGAGGGACCAACGGATATAGACACCTAAAGACTACAGTGACTGTTATTTCATTATCATCATCAGCCGGAACACGTCCACTGTTAAACAAAGGCTTCCCCCTTTTAGAAGGGCTTGGAGTTCGCAGTGTTGGTGGTCAAGTTGCAGAAGAAGCCGATGCCCATCTTCTGGGTTTTCCCTTAGTCGCCTCTTACAACACCCACGGGAAGAAAGGGGGTGGTCAATTCTAGGCCAGATACCACACGGCTGTTATTTATTAACTTCAAAAGAATTAGGGTGAAAAAAAGTAAAAGTAGAATTCGGTAAAAAATTTAAGCCTTTTCTTTACCCCACAGAATAAGGAGGGGCTTCCTAAAAGGTTTTTGCTGACACTAGACGCTATTTTCTACTAGCAGTCTTAATAACATTGGCAACCGGTTTGTTATTCCATGAAACGAAATGTCATGTTTTTCATACGTTAGTCATCATCAGATTTTGTAATTCTTTTTTTATGACGTACGTATGTAATGTTCACCCTCTCTCATTCTTCTTAAACCTTTTACACGTCATTTTAAATATCGAAATGATTATCTATTGATCCTATTTTGTCGAACTTGCTTGATTTTATCCCACAAATTTTGAATTTTAATTGAATTCTTGATTGAAGTAGGTTTTACTGAAAAGAGGTCGGTAATATTGTTGGCTCACCGGTAACTGTGGGCAACTCTTCGTAGCTCTCGACGTCGTGTGCGCCTCTCAAGGCGTCGGCTGACTTCAGTGTCACGCCGCGGCTTGAAAACACTGCCCAGTAAAGAAAAACAAACGTGAATGGAAATTTAAAGTTCAGGGATTAATATACGACTGTTGGTAAATTATAATCATCATCATCAGCCTATCTCAATCCACTGCTGGACATCGGCCTCTTCTATGGCACGCCTCTGAGCTCGATCTTTGGCCTTCCGCTTCCAACCCCTGCCAGCCATTTTGCGGATATCGTCGCCCCACCTAGCTAGAGGACGTCCTACACTACGTTTACCGAGTCGTGGTCTCGACTGTTGGTGAATAGTAATGAACCTAATATTATGAAGAGGTTTGTTTGTTACTATAAGAATAAGGGGACGATCTGAATGGCGCAGTGCCTAAGCGATTGGACTGCTGCGCTAGGGGCGCCCCCTAGCGCAGCAGTCCAATCGCTTCGCGATATGTTTCCCGAACGGGACAAAACTTTGTGTGACCCGCAGATGTTTGTCCCGAGTCTGGGTGTTTGTGAATGTGATATTCCATGTTTGTGAAACAGGAGAAATTACCAGTGTGGGATGACGTTTTTATTTTAAAGGGGTTAAATAATCTTATAAAAATATTCAACCAATTTCAATAATTCTTTCGCAAATATTTAGAATGGACCTTTAGAGTGCATAAAGGTTAGTTTAATACCCGTAGAAGAAGAATCGGGCTGCTTCTATGCTTTATATAAGCAGCGGTTGAAGAGTTAAGTCTTGCCGCTACTCGGCTTTCACGTCATTATCATGGTATTAAGATAACACATGACCTTACTAAATCCCCATTACCGAAGTGCTGAATATCCAGGCTATAGGCATAACGAAAAATGTGAAACTATTTATTGGTGTAAGAATTAGTACGTACTGCAAACTATTTATTTTTCTTAATTTTAAAAATGTCGCCCCACACTAGGAATTTCTCGGAATCGAGCTGGGTACCGAGGCCGCCCCTCGCCCCTTAGCGCAGCAGCTTTAGCCTTAGCTACTGCATCATCAGTTGATCTCATCATTTACCATAATTATATACTTACAAAACTAGCAAACTACGATAAAGTTCTTGATCTGATGAAGGAGGTAGAACAATTATTGCTTACTTCTGCTCAAAGACTGTTCAGGACTATCGGTTATGGTCGGCATGGGCCGGACCAGCTCGTCCGAAGAACACGTCGTCAGCTGCATGTAACGGTCCGTGAACATACCTGAAATAACTCGCGGTTAATCACGATCTATGAAGAGGATGGGGTATCTCACAGGCTGTGAGATTCAAGCTCATGTATATCCTAAACTCTAAACTAGTCAGACTAAGCATGGTTTTCCGTCAATTAAGAAAAGCGACTGAGCGACCGTCAGCGACTGTGTTTGTACTCGGATATAGTCGCTCTTTATGATCCTACGCTATAGTGTTTTATAATTAAGTGGAATTGTTTGATTGTAGAATCATTATAGATCATTTACTAGTTACGTAAAAGCTCGGAACAGACTGGAATTTTAAAAATCGTGTACCGGGATACTGTTACTTCATGTAAATAGTGTTTCCTTTATCAATTTAGATTCAAGCTTAGCATGGATAACATGCTAATTTGATACCAAAAGTCATTTACACTAGTTCCTGCAACCTTGCCGCTTCACCAGCTCATGCGATACGTAAGTACGTCCGGCGCACCCTGGACGGTCAACCTCGCTAGCATCCTTGTTGACTGACCAATCTCTACACCACGGCATGACCTATTCCATTGCTAATGCCGATACGAACAAGACCAGATCATGCATAAGGGCTCCAGTCCGAAACTAGTCGAATAAACACGTGAGAAAACCGGACCTTAGTAAATAAAGCCACTACAGAGAAAAAACATAGGGATTACTATTACTCGCAAATACGCCTACTAACAAAATATGGACTTTTACCATTAACGTATGCTTGGTTCGAAATCAGTATTTTCAATTTAATTAACTGTGGCCATAGCCATTTCATTCCAATGTCATTCTACAATTCTAAGCCTCTCTCGTTGGACTAACGTATAAATAATTGGTGAATTTGTAATAATATTATGCTTGAGAACTTGTGAACATGACTTCCATACAATGATTAATATTACCCGACTTCCAAAAGGAGTGGGGAGGAGAGAGAAATAAAATTGGTACTTACTATCCAAATTGATGACCGTGGGGTCTGTGTAGTCGACGGAGGAGAGCTTGAATGCGGAGTACTTGTTTCTTTTCTTCATGTTGGTCAGATACATGTCGAGGAGTGGGGAGAAGCTCTGGAACGACGCTTTCATGTACTGCTGGCGGAGAGTCAGCGCCCGCAGCAGCAGCGCCGCCGAGCGGATCAGCTCTTCAAGGGGAACCTGATTGTGAAGAAATAAGTTTTGTGTAGCAGCTTTGAGAAGGTGGTACTCTGCATTCGGAAGGCATGTTAAGCCGTTCTCCGCCTGTGCGCCTGATCTCTCTCCGGTCGTATCAGTCTTGCGTCCCATCGGACTATGAGAGTGAGGGAATCGGGAGTGCACCTGTGTTTGCGCGCATACTTGTGCACTATAAAATCTCCTGCGTAGTTGGCTAGTCTCGAATGAGATCGACCGCCGTGACCGAAATTCGGTCAGGAGAACATTATTACTCTGCATGGCTGTGTGCAACAGGCAACAGTTAAACGACGTGTGTGCGATTGTTTTAAACCATGTAGTTGTCAAAATTCAACATCATTTCACCTGGATACATACATTTTAGCTGTCTGCCTTTTTCTGCATAGGTATAACTTTGACTACCTTTGGCTAAGCTCACCCGCGCGCATTTTGTCTAAAAATGAATCTAAACTTTTCGCTTTACCTGTTAATATTCCTAACGTGAAGCTATAATAAATATATACTTCTTATATTGAATAGGTATTGTAAAGAGGTACAATTGTTTTGTATGGCATGGATAAATAATCTTCGTTACCATCCATCCAATTTTATAAATTCTCTCGAAAATATTTAGAATGTACTTTCAGTGTGGAAATAAAGATACGTTTCTTTGCAAACGAAATCGCAGTCTGAGGGCCTTTTTCACCATCTACAAGTACCTACTAAGTGTTTAATTCTTACTTCTTGATTAACGCTAATCGGCAAGTAAAAGTTACGAGTATCGTCTATCGTATCTTAGTTACAGGCCAGTTTATCTCCTGATTAATGCTACTCGGATATTGTGAAATTCGTATGAGTAGTTACGGGTGACTTTAAGTGCCGGTTAGTCTACTTGAAACTTTACTTGTAGAGGGTGAAACAGGCCCTGAGTTTAGTTAGTTTATAAATAGTAGTGGTTACCCCGGTGACGTGTATGCCAGTGACGGACACTCTCTGGAAACGGACGTCATCGTTGTTGGTGGTGTCCCCGGGGTCGCGCCTGTGCAACTTGCGGCCATCCCGGGTTACCACGCGACTCATCGACCGCGGTCGGTTTTCGGTCGATTTTTGTGAGGTACCCTGAGTACCCTGCGTACCATGAGTACCCTGAGTACCCTGAGTACCCTGAGTACCCTGAGTACCCTGAGTACTGCCGGAGTCCGCCGTAGTGCTCCTGTGAAACAAACAGCAACTATATGAGCAATCAACTAATAGTCAGGAAGCGACGAAAAACAGGTAATATTCAGTACGACACGGAAGTGATTAGACTGCTATGTGGGTTAGCTCGTCAATTCTCCACACCATCCCAGGCTAGTAAAAGGCTCACCTGTTTACTAGGACTAGTTCTGACTCGCGAATAGTGTTCAATAGCATAACTCTTTCAATTATTGGCAGACCGAGTATGATATCCAATGGAACATAAATTGATCCAAAAATAAGTCATTTTCGTCTATTCCTTCCTCTCTCTCAACATTTTGATTAATTGTAAAGGGTTCTAAATAATTATTTTTAAATCCCAGTTTCAATACTATAGTACTGGAGACATCGATGGCAAGATAGTGCTCCCTGTTGTGGGATACTTAAGGCTTTTTATATTATGAATAGTGTTCGATGTATGCCGGTCAGCCGTTGAGCCGGTCAGACAGCCTCGAGGATACTCACGGATGTGTTTTGGTCCACTTCTTGTATTCTCTGTGGGCTGGGACAGAGATCAGCTGCTTGCGCGACTCTCCACTCGGCCTCGAAGGGCGAGGTAGCATCCTTGTAGTTTTATTTGTACGGCACAGAAAGATTTATCCCATTTTCGCGGCACATGTTAAATGTTATGCCAAAGTGACGGCAGTTTGAATGCTTTGCAGTATTTTTTTATTGAATGGTAATGTCTATAGTACCGTTTATGTTCCAAAAAGTTTACCGAGCGTTCATTTTGTCGTTGTAAAGTCGTTGTAATTTAACCTTCTTCTTCTTCTCTAAGATTTCCATTTTTAACTTATACTTTTGACCCTTATCTATGCCCTTATTTATAAAAAAATACAATTTTAAACCAAGGATAAATAAATTATACCTGTCACTGTCGTTTGCATATCAAAGAATAGAGATATCAATAAACTGAATACGGGGTTTAGTTAATACCGGTATGATCCTCGTTTATGAATAAAAGGGCTTTAGGTATTTAGTTATAATTTCGAGTACGAGTGAGTTTTTTGTACTTACCGTATTTGAAGAGAAGGTCTGTGACCCCAATTATTACCCACCTTGAACTGCATCCCCTCCTAAAGCGCAAGCAGGTCACGGCACCCCGACCCATTAGGCAAATGGCAAAATACTTGACAAATAGAATGATAAATGTATGGAGTTGATATAATATTTCGACTGTAATCGATGCCATATGTCAATCCCATACATTATTCATTCTATTCGATTTCTATTCGTCAAGCGTTTTGCCTCTTTTCTGATGGGGCAGTTCTGCTTACTTTCGGCCTCTTGCCAGTGGCGCTGCACAACTTAGTGCCACCTGTCAACTCCAACCAACATAAACCATTCTGACTTGTCCAGGCTTGACACAGACCTTCGTTCCTAGTTACACGAATCGAAACCTTCTAGAATTCTATGAAGCACTGTGTAACGTCTCCGTTGCCTAGCTCACTAGCACAGTGCTACTAGAATGAAGGTAGTCTAATACTACATAATCTAACTCATCATTTTTGGTCTATAGGTTCAGGATCATTACAAAAGTTATACAAGACGTCCCACATTAAACGAAAGAAAAGACAGCCCAACTAGTTTATTAAATTATAAGATTAAAATAATATCTAAAATTTAATTTACTTTAGTGTTAAAGGAAAATCCAGGGCAGCAGCGTCTTCTGTGACTTGACCACCGACACTGCGATCCCCAAGCCGCTTGCCAAGCGTGGGGAATATGGCATCTCCCCCCCAAACCTAAATACCAAAACTAATAGATGTTGTTTATGTCTGTTTAGGTAAGGATAACTATGACCGAACTATAAACTCGGTCGTGTATTGAGGGTAGGATTTATTCTTTTGAGCAAAGGCTTAAATTTCCCTGAACGAAAGATAGCATTAACTTATTTTTAAATGGTGTCTCCAATTCAAGTCAAGTGAATAATTATTTCCTATTAAATTAACCCCAAAAGATCGTCACTTACAGGACGCCTGTCGACCGCGGCGAAGGTGGTGTGATGATCTGACCACATACGCGGGTCGCACGTGGTCAGAAACTGCGGGGGATAGAGTAGTTTGGAAAGAGAAAGGGGAGGCCCTTGCCCAGCAGTGGGACACAATGTAGGCAAATAAAAAATAATATCATGCATTAAGATGGAATTCGATTCGAAAGGCCTATTCTAAACCAACTAATTTCGGGTCTTGCGTTAATCCTGTTACGACTTGTATATACACTTATACACCTAAGTATATATGCTGCAGTATACGATCTGTTTCATATCCATTTTCATTTAATATCAGGTGTATTGTACAGGCAATGGACCGCAAAACTGCCCCACCCTAGGAATGTTTCCTGTATCGTGGGTGCGTTTCACAAACATGAAATATCATATACACATACATTGACGGTCTTCTTCTTCTTATCGTATGGTTGATGAACAACCTGGTGTCAGAGCTTAAACCGCCTGTAGGCCTCTGACATGGCTTTACTCACCGTTGAAAAATCTCTCAGGTGTGCCGATTTCCTCACGATGTTTTCCTTTACCGTTTTTAGCATCCGATACCTAATTTAGGTATAAAAATGACATTGTAGCGTGCCGGGGTTTAAACTAGCGACGTTTGACTTGGCAGTTCAGCGGTCATACCACTCGGCTATTAGTAGTAATAATAATAATATCTTGGGACAACTCACACACGGACATCTGATCCCAAACTAGGCAGAGCCTATATTATGGCAACCAGACAACTGATAAACATACTTATATATTTCTAAATACATACATAATATAGATAAATTACACCCAGACACAGAACAAATGATAATGCTCATCACACAAAGATTTGTCCTGGGTAGGAATCGAACCCACGACCTGCGATTTAGCTAAGTGCTCGGTTATAATATAATGTACTGTTGACTTAAAAGCCAAATGTGAAGGAATCAGGTAAATAATAAACAGAAATCATCGATTTGTTTTCAAGGTTTTTATTTAGGATATTGGAGTATATAAGTACATAAGAAATTAAATATAAACATTTAAGAAAAACTAACTTCAGATTAAATCATTTTATTGATTAATTCTATATCCTTCGATAATCTGCCCTCTTAGGCAAGAGGCAAAACGCTTTTTTTTATTTCGGGACAAGCCCACCACTTGTGCCCATCATTACAACTCCTGTAAGCCAGGAACTACAATGATAGTTAGGAACCATCGGATCAATGAAACCCAAGACGTCCCAGAGAAATGACTCGACTGTCTTGGAACCCGCAACGAAATTAATCATAAAAGAATGTATAGGAGGAGTAGGAATATAAATTTAGTTCCCACTTCAAAACTCAACTCAGGGGATTACGTCATAATGTTTCGGCTATGTTATCGATCACATGTGTCGTGCAAAGTGTTACTGGGTTTTTCCATCAGGTAATTCTCAATAGCAGCACGGAGTCTGGAGCGGTGTCCGATTGATGGCAATGGGCTAGCCCCCTATCACATTAGGACCTATTCAGTTATAATTTAAAACTTCTTAAAATATGTTGTGAAAAGAATAATTATATATTTTTTCTGATTATATCATGATTTTACTTTAGATTATAATATATGTTAGCTCCAGTATACAACTATGGACGGTCGGCAAAGAAATAAGATTTAATCTATGAATAATGAATTGGCATAAGCAAAAATGTTGGTGTTTTTTTTTGCGTACAGTCAGGAAGATAAATTCACTTAACACGTTCTCTTTTATGCGCAATTTATTTATAATTAGGATCTATAACGGAAGATATTATTACAAGAAGCGAACAATTACAGGTGCTCCTGTGAAAATTATTAATATAAGAAGACACTCGTCAGAGTGCATTGACCCTAGTGCTCGCCAGTGGTCACAAACATTTTATAAATCATAATGTTTTCATAAAATTGAACAACACACAAATGTTAAAGAGAAAATGTTTACGATCTGCGACTTCGACTGTCAAAAAACTGCGCGTGAGGGTAGTAAACTTGTGTGCAAGTAACAGAGAAGACATGGTGGGTCAAGGACACAAAATGTTTACAGCTTTTTGTTTATTAAAGACAGGTCACACCGCAAACAAAGCCAAGTTCGTTTAGCATCACTTATGTTTGTGTCTATTGCATCTTTTTAACCGACTTACTATGCTATAGCACTATATACTACTAGCATCTCGACGTCTCATAAGCGCCTGTAATTGGTTTATATAAAATACAAAACATTTTGAATTTAATATGGAATGATAGCTACAGAGTAAAGCTAAACAATTAATCTACGTTCCCGGTATGGCCTGCTTAGGGCGTATTTAAACAAGTGACGGTCGCTTCAGGCTGACCATGGGTGCCGCGAAGTTGGGTATGGCTGGTGACGTCATGCCCTCCGTGCCGCTGAACGTCATAGGCGTGGTGGGGCGCGCGAACTGGCACTGTAGAAAAAAAAGCCACACAAGTTTATGTTAATTAATAATTACTTAAGTAATTATAAAGTGACTCAAATGTAATGTTACACTTCTTGTAAATCGTATGTTGATGAAAGCTAGTTACAGAAGCTTTTTATGTAAGGCAAAGCATTTAACATGAAATAATAATAATGAGTGTTAAAATACGCCTAACTATCTAATCGGTTTAATCAAAAAAAGTAAATTATTTACTCAAATATTAATCAAGAAAATCATTTTCATTTTGAGATAATTTAGTAAGGTGAAAATGGTTATTGTCCATAAAAATTAAATTATCTAGTATTAAAACAAATATCTAGTATGACATTAAAATATTTAACAAAGACAAATGCTAGTCACTACTTATATTAAAATGGCAGATACAATACATAAAACACAATTGATTATCTATTCCACTTCAATTGTTATTTCTACGCTATTTCAATAAACCAAAATCTAATTGTAGATTAATAATGTCACCAAACAACAAAAAGACATACCATTGACACATACTTACATATTGTTATGTACATACACTGTGAGTTACATACACACACAAACACTGTGTACCTTATAAGAAGATGGGTGTGGCACAACGCTTTAGCTATAGACAAACAGTTTTAAGTTAGAACCAGCAAAATAGATATTTACTTTTAAATTATGTAGTACTTGATAATATTGTGAAAGAAAAGGTAAAAATGTTGAGGATCTCTCCATAACTGTCACATTGTAACTACTGACTTAAATCTAATTATTATTTCTTCAGTATTTATATCGTATTAGGGCCGATCTTTCGATCGTCAGATACCTATATGATAATCGAGTTAAAATTGTCATTGTGACAGTTGCCCTCTAAGTTTTTTTTTAATCATTTTTATTCTGTATTGTGTTTTAGCATGACTGTGTTCATCAATGTGTATGCTAATTGCCAAGCACTTATTTGATCTGTTCGTGTATCTAAGTGTATACGGTACGTAAAAGATATTTTTTAATATTATCGTTATTGCAAACTGCACTGCACGAGTATCATTTTTTTTTTGTTTAATCTGTCCAAGAAGTTTTTTTAGTAAAGTATGTAGAAGGATAATCATAAAACAATATCGGTATGAGCATTTTATTTCCAACAATGATAACATGTATAGGTATTAGGTATAATGGTTTAATCGTAGATAATATTATAAACTTATTTCACAAGTCGTTTGTTAAGTACGACGTTATAAATTATGTTCAAATCGTATTGGGATTTTTGATGATTGCAATATTATAGATTCGAAGCATTAAAATTCTTAAATGCACAAAAATGAGGCATATTTATACAGTGTATAAAACGTGTAACAGAAATCTTTGATCAAATTTAAGGGTGTTGTACAGACCATCAAAATAAACAACTTTGTCTATGGGACCAACATCGTAATAGCAAAAAAATTGTCAGCTGTCCCGTACAAAAGTTCAATTCTTATTCAACTCAAATCTATGGAGCAGCTGATAAAATTTGCGATTATGATATATGTAGGTCTCTTTGGGAAAGTTGTTCAGTTTGGTGGTCTGATCCTCACTCTTTAATATGACCACGAATTTCTGATACACATCGTATACATCATTCAATAATTAACTTTATGAGGTAGAGTGGAATGGGTATAAATCGACACCTGTCCTTGTTACAGCCTGAAACAAGAATGATTGATACAGGTAATTTAAAAAAAATCGCTGTACACGTTAGAGTAGTCGGTGCTATTGCAGGTGTGATCAAAGCTGGACGAAAAAACTAAAAAAATTAATTTAGATTATTGTTTAAAAATATAATAAATAAAGTCTGAACAAAACGACACAGTCAGGGGACAAACACGTCACAATCCCAATACCATTTGAACTGAAGCACAAAATGTATAGATACTGAAAATATAATCATACCCTCATAAACTTAATTCATGTGGAGTTGTATTTAGAAAACAACTATCTGACAATAAAGTTAGGATTGAGAGGAGAGGATTATATTTCCAGTCATTTTAGATATATTAACACACTGTCCATTTACTTAAAAACATATTACCATAGAGCTCAAACAATTGTTCTGCCGCTAAAACTTGGTACTTTTTTAGACTACGGCAAAGCCAAAAACACCGTTTTTTATAGAAAAAATATTGAAGTAACAGATTTTTATTTAAAAAAATCGAATTTGAAGTTCTTTATGTATGCTGCAATATTTTTATAAGTAAAAGGTTAATATATGGTCACAATAACACAAGTTATATGATTATAAAGTTAACGAAACGGAGAAGTTAGCCGACAGCTCACCAAGCTAAGCTAAACCACATTAGAAGTAACATTACAGAAACAATTACAGTTTTTTCAACCGACTGTGAGTTTTATTCCGTTAGCATAAGGATAACTTTGAAGGCAAAATCGTTTTAATAATACCAATAGGAATGTTGAACGCAATTTTTTTTTAATATTTTATAAAGGTTTAAAATTAATCTAAAAAATGTGAACATTTAAATACGGCAAAAAAATTCAAAGTTATGAGCATTTTAAATTTTATTGTGAGAGAGATCGCACTATAGTATAGTGACGTAATGGTCTGTATTTGCATAGCAATTTTCGCATCACCCGCACACTTCCACAAACTTAAAAACGATGTAAATCCTGCGTTTCTTCCTGGATTTTATTAAATTTTTAGCTTTCGTATAAATTTTTAACCCTTTTCCAGATTTTAAATAATTCCAACGTAATTGTTAATGTAGTCAACATCTCTATTGTTTTCTGCAGCTTCATGTGTCTTATTACCATTACAATAGAAGTCAAAGTCGTCTGAACGAACGGTAAATGATCTGTTCATATATTTTCAACGTAGTTACATATTTTTTATAGAATAGGTAATACCTGTTCATACCATACACGAGTTTTATAAAAAGCTATATTTTCATGAAATTTACTTCATTTTAATAAGAGATATATTTAGAAATTCTTGTCTACGTTTAAAAACTATTGTTAGGTACAAGAAAGATGTAAATTCGTTATTTTAAAATAACATCAGAATAATAAACCATGATGAATTTCATTATCACGGAGAAGTATTTAGAAAATACAAGGAATATCGTTAACATGATTTTAATTTTACTGATTTAAGAAAATAGTTTTTAGAAAAGTAAAAAGAGACGGATGAAAATTTTGGTTTTTCTTAATTACAAACATTATGAAAATCACACCGTTTTTTAAATTGATAATAATGATCTAGATAATATTTTTTGAGCTGCGGCAAGTAAGTTAGGGTTCATAAACTTGTACAGTAGATAAAGCATCACAATAAATCTATTTTACAAGATAATTTGAAAATGTTTATGTACAATGAATGTGGGTGTCTGGTGTTATGTGAAAATAATATTAAGTTATCGCTTAACGGTCGTTGAAACGTTTGGTTAACAAAAAACGATAATATGAAGTGATAAATGTATTTTTTATGATTTAAACTGTACCAAAAATTGGAATATCACTTACTAACTTTAAAATATCAGGGTTGCGATGGTAGTTCTTCCGCGTTTTTTAAAACTCCATACAATATCTAAGTATTGCCAGTTACATATTATTTATATATTTTTCCCTTGGCAGTGAACTGGTGGGATTTTAAAACTTCTAGTATACAAATAATGGTTAAAAATTACCATAAAACAATGATATGTCAAAAAGTATAGATACGTCATATGCTAACAAAATGAACGAGAAAAGTGTTCCGAACTCTGAGTCTGAACTGCACCCTTACATCAAAACGGACAACAATAGTACTACCCAAGACTACAATTGTCCCCTTTTGAGTCTTCAAAATAAGCGAGCTAGTAACATATCTGTACTTTTTTAAATATCATTGCCATTAAATGCCATCCACATTCAGCGCACATAATAAACTATTCTATCTCTATAACTTCAAGAACAGCGAAACTTCATTATAATAATGAAATGGCACTTTAAATCTTTCATTTTCACCTATTTATCACAAGAGTATAATCTATAGGAGCTATCCTTACATTTATTTTTTATTTGAGGCACAGAAGCCCTGATTTTACCTATTTTATAATAAAACAATTGATTAATATATTATATTATACAGTCTAGCTTGATTTTAGTTAATATAAAAATTCAGTAAAAGCCTAATTTTAATGTAGAAACGGCATCCACTGTCTCGTATGTGGATGTCTACCTCCGAGCCGACATACCTTCCTGAAATTATATTTTTTATTATTGTAACACTAATTAATGTTTTTAGTAGAACGATAATCATTTGAAACATTCCATTACTCTTGACAAAGTATGAATTTGAGGATGTAAAAATAGCAACACAAATCACAAGACAACATTAAACAAAAAGTTAAAACATTTAGATTTAGACACATGCAACTGACAATGTGATGAGACGCGATACTCGAATACAGGACAAGCCTTACCATAAACTCTTAAAGCAGGACAGTTTCTAATGTAAAAGCGAGACGCCACTATGTGCAGTGTAATGCATCTTGCTTCAACAACGGAAAATCTCCTGTTTTAAAAGTTTATGGTAAGAGGGCAGAACTCTTTATAAAATATTTATATGAGAGCTTTCCCTCCTATATTTGTGTATAAGTGTTAAGAAAAATTAAAAACTATTTTTACACATATTAGCAAATCATCGATGTAAACGATGTCGAAAATATTGAAACTATTTATTGTAGTTTATTTTTGTAAATTGGACTGTATGGTATTGTGTAAATAAGGTAATAATAATAATGTTAACTAATATCTAGTGTTGGCCTTTAAATCGTTCAATATCTATTTATCGTACCTGATGATAAGCTTTTACTGTATCTAAAACCGAATTTATGTCATGTATATTTAAGTAGTTTTTTACTCGTTTGTTTTGTATTAAACAAAATGTTGTGAGTTCAAATCCTGCGCATGGATAGGTATCAGTTTTCAAAAGTTTATACATATTATGTTCTACTCTTACATATCGGCTCCTGTGTCAGTTTGTCTGTGTTTTTTATATTAATTATTTTGTATGTGTTAGTTACCTTGAATATGTTGGTGAGTTCGTCTAGCAGGGTCTCGTGTCTAAAAGAGATGCGTATGTCGGGCACATTGGTGCGGGTGATATCGTTGCCGGCTACGCCCTCCTTCATGTAGTTGGGACCAAGCCAGTACTGCTTCATCTGTTTGGTAGGGTGTATGTTTTTAGTAACAAATAAATAGTAAAACCATGTTTAATAATAATGTTAATCATAATATAACATATTTATTTATAAGCGTAATTTATTTAAAAAAAACTATATTTTGATGAAATCGCAAATACGAAGGGCAACGTGCAAGTACCTTATTTTTGTGTCGATAGGTATGGATTTTGTCATATTGCTCACCTCGTGCGGGAATCCAGACATGAGCACAGAGTTCCGTGCGAGCTCGCACATGTCGCATGAGCTGAGCTTCCATACCTGCGCCGCGATGCTGTACTCTTCCATCAGCGGCTCCTACAGAGGAATTGTATGAGTAATTTCCGGCCCATGTATTAATCGTATATAAATATTTTCTGATTGATTACAAAATTTAAGAGCAAATCAACAAATTTTTATATACCTAAATAGAACATGAGATTACTAATGTTATTTATTTTAAAGATAGTACCTTAAATCTGGCACTATTTATTTTTTACTATTACTGTTAATCAAAATAGCCTTTATCACAACCATGGTATAAATCCAAGTCTTATTCTTCGAGGTCCATACCTTGGTGAAGTGGAACTGCAGCGGGTCGTCTGTGCTGAGCGTGATGCAGAGCCCGCGGGCCAAGAACTCGGGCAGCGGGTTCCGGTGGTAGTTCAGGAACAGGGAGTTGTTGCTGAGGGGGGACATGGCGATGGAGATCTGAGCCAGGTAGTACAGGTACTGCAGCACTGGCACCTAGGGCGATGAGAAAAAACGAGAAGTTAGGTTGGCGAAGATTAGCAGGTTTTGATGAGTATGAAGGGTAAATACGATGATGATACAACTTTGACGGGAGAAACATTAGAAGAAAACCTGAACAATCAAGTCGCGGCTAATTAAAATTAAATTCATCTGAAGTGATCGTCTGTATGTAGGTGAAATTAAATGATAGATATCGTAATTTAAGTCCCAGTAACTTCAGTTTAGTTTCCAATCTTTTATTAATTAGTTTCTGGACTTTACTTGATATCCGTAAAAAGAGTCGTCACTTATGTGTCACTTGTTTAGCAAAATTTGGCAAATGTGATTTACCTTTCGTAGCAGCAGTCCGTGGGAGATGTTCTCTGCCAGCAGGAATCCGCAGACTAAATGCTGCACTGGTCCAGCCTCACCGCAATGGGGGCGAAGGACGAAGGTGTTCAACCCTTGCTCCCTGGAGACAAAAGGAAGTATGTAATGGTAGATAGTGAAGAGTAGATGACATAGTGAACACGTACTGAGATGGAACCCACGAAACGAAAACAGGAACCCTTCCGAAATAGTCAAGCCCTGGTGTTGACTATGTCTTGACTATCTTTCATTTAAATAACAACCTTTATCAATAAATATATTTATTTTAAAGATAATAATTCTTGGTACGAATAATTAATTGACCATTTATTGGGGGCAGATATTTTTTTAGTCCAGCCAACCACGAAACAGCAAACACACAACCAAGTTATTTCTAGTTTTACCCCATCTGCGCCCTAACGCAGTTGGTTCTCTATAAGTATCTTGGTTTGTATTATTCATATCTTAAACCATTTACAAATGATTAGCCTCCACTAGTGATGATACTAACTCCTTGTTGACTGACCAATTACTACACCACGGCAAGATTTTTTTATCAGTGTGGCAGTTTCAACTATTTTGAGAAACGTGTGTGTTACTCACTTTCGGAAGTGGTTTAGCACGGTCATGTTGGCGTACATGTAGTACAGGTAGTAGGCGTACGGCGGGTTCTCCTCGTCGTCGTACTCCTCGGGGCTCTTGCTGTCGGGGTCCAGCATCGGGTTCTCCGGCTTGGACTCGTCGTCTACGCTGTCGAAGCCGACCACGTGCTGAAGAGTTCATAAGACATTGTGATATATGAAAATATGGGGTTGTATCATTGTACCAAGTTTGGAAATTTAGGAAGGAAATATTGGTCTGTTAAGATTTTTTTTTTCATCGATATTTTCATAAAAAGTGTATTGATTTCAAAAAATCTTTTGTGTATTATTGCAGAGCCTTTTTTCCACTTCTCTCTTATCCTAAGCTGTTTTGGAAAATCCTTAAGGATTATAAAACCACACAAGAAATAATATCACGATCGTTTCCAACATTGAAGTCGCCCTATAACAATATGCAAAAGTATTTCATCACGATGAAACCACTGCACCATTTGAAATTGATTTAGATGGAGATAGAGAGGGAAATTAGGGAATTGTTCAGTAAATTGAATCTTGTTTACAAAGACCTTATTTAATGTGGAAGAGCATGTACTTACAGTGAGGAACTTGTGTAGCTCGTAGTTGCTGTTGGGGTCGTTGGTGACCTCGAACAGCGGCAGGAAGATGTTGCTAAGGAACTCCTGGAAGTTGTTCATTATCTTGTTGGACTTGAAGATGTCGCTGCAATAGAAGAGTTAGTTAGAAAATATTCTGGACGCTAAAGTAGGATACAATGTATAGATCTGTGTATAGTGTTTAATGTTAAAAAGTTAAACGGTTAACTGTCTGATAAAGAGAAAGAAAAGGAGTTAAAATATCAATTAATTCCAATTAAACTATTTACCTAAGTTTGTTGTAACACCTTAAACGCCGACCGTGGTGTTATAGCTGGGAAAACGTCCCAAAAGCTATCTAGTTCTTAGGCTTATAAGAAGAATAAGAAATAGCGCAACGAATTCCCCATAGACTTCTCGAAATTCCGAGGATTAATCAATTCGGTGACGTTAGGCTAGACACTGCACGTAAGAGTTACAATGTGACAAGCTACTCACTACAGGCGCGGGATCTGTATGAGCCAGCGCACGTTGTCGGAGTACACGTTGTACTGGATGGCCCACTTGGCCAGCTTGGCCCACTCGCTGGGAGTCTTGCCGTAAATCGACAGCCGCAGCTCCGCGTTCTGGTACTTGCTTTCTTCTAAGTCCGATGCTACTTCCTGAAGAAGAAATATTATTAGGTTATGGTTAGACGATCCAAGAGATTCACTTATTGAATTCACCAATTCACGGCAAAAGTTAATTGGTTTTTATGTTTGGATCTGTGCCCAGTTAAAAGCAATAGGCCCCTATTACATTGGGACCTACAACAAAACTGGCTAAATGTGGGTGTACAGCGTAAGGCCGAAGATCGAGCTTAGTGGCGTGCCATAGGTGAGGCTTATGTCCAGGGCCCCAAGTCTGCTATTTTTATAAATTCGTCATTCCAACACGATCCCATTCCCATCCCATTGTCATTTTGCTAAAAGTTCGTAATCTGCTAAATTCTTAATGGCGATCAATGGTCTCGTAATAGAATTGTGTCATAATTACATTGTCGTATTGCCATAACTATAAAACCCGTTAGTAGAGATGATTTAAACTACCACTATTTTATTTATGCCAGATTTCATCTAAATAGTATATTTTTACATATAACATATTAGTGTTTTATACAAGTCAAGTGTTTTATGTAAGTCAGTCATTCATTTGTCATTATCTACGAGATTACCATTCTATGCCATTTCTTTCAATGGAGTGTCAGTGGTTGACCACTGGAAAGTCATAATGACGCCATTATGTTAGCAGAGTACCAAACTTGTCAAAATCAACAATTATGAAATCAATGATGGAAAGAAGTATGTCAGGATCGTAGCAAATGGAAATCCGTGGTGCCTACCCCTCGTGGAAATAGGCGTGACTTTATGTATGTATGTATGTATGATAGACCATTCTGACACTATTGTAATAGCAGACTTGAGGCCCAGCCAGGGACTTAAATACCGGTAAAATCCAGTAACGTTATCTGCGAAAGTGCGAGATAACGTTATGTTTGAAAGTATTGATACATGAAAACGATATTATGCGAAGCTTTGTATGTGTATAACGTTTTAGTTACGTTACGTTACATTTATCAGTTACCGGAACTAAATCGAAATTAAAACTGAACAATAACGTTATTTTTTTTGTTCTATGCTATCTCTTTTACTCAATACTGTTGTCTCTTTATTTTCGTATGTTATATCGAACGTCCTCTAAAGCTATAGCGCGTTTTGTGGTCGTCAGCGCAGCAATTTAGTTATTAACTGAGACAGTCAGATTTCACATAGGTTCATTAGAAGAACATACAACAGGCTTCCAGGCTCCACCACTCGGCCGTACCTACAGCGATAAATGCCTACAATTCGCGTAGTGCCGGCTCTACTCCGCCAGTCGGTTACCACCGCTCGCGCGTATATATAAGTAATAATAAGTTTCAAATAGTGATCAACAAGAATGGCTGGTTTAAACTATTGCTCATTTGGCGGACGTTTGATACAATAGTTTTTAAAGCAATTCTTACCCGTTTCATATGTACATGTTGGATAATTACGAGAGCAACTTGAAAATGTGATTTTTTGTTTGTTGAAATATCTTAACAATTTTGGTGTCAAATGAAAGGTCTAGGTCTAAAAACATTTTATCCGTTTGGATCATGTAAATAGGTCCACGCGTTTAGGAGATAAATAAGAATTAGTATGATGAAAATGTAAACTACCAGAATTTTGTTGTTTTAGTTAAACGAACTTTTTATAGCAAAATGTGAAAATATGATTTATGTAAGTTTATGAGAAATGTTAAACAAAGAGGTAGCCTAAAGATTAAAGGTTTGTTTTCATTTGTTAATTACAAATGACGGACTTTGTATTCATTGTCTATCTACCTAATTGACCGTGTACCTACGCATCAAACACAAGATAGATTCCGTCACGGTAATATTATAATACCTACAGTACTCCAACTTCATACAAACGGACGAAACGCGGGCTATACCTACGCGCCTCGATCTCGGGGTGCGCTCGGGGCGCAGACAGTTACGGCTGTACCGCAGTGTCGAACGGACGGTGTGTTGTTTTTTTAACAATAACCGCGCGATTTTTTCTCTAAAAATCAGTTAACATGACGAGTAGGAAATATTGTGCTGTTTTTGGTTGTATTAATTCGTTTGTTTTTTTGTTTTGTTTCCCAAAACAATTTTTAATTAAGCTTTATATAAGAATGCGGATTTATTATACTTTAAAATTTAACAATAAAGCATTTCGTACGACTCAGTCTAGGCGCAAATATTTTTCGGTCGCAAATTTATAACCCCGATTTGTTTTTCAAACAAAAACATGTTTTTTTTATTAAATCTACCAATCAAAAAACAACACGAGTTTTTATTGAACACTTCCTATTCAATACACAAAGTATTCCATTTATTTATATAAAAAGGATATTTACAATCACAAAACTAAATAGAAACAGAAAGTAGGCAAATGTAATTAAAATGCTAGAGACGGGCAGCCCTAACGCATGTTTACGTACCGCGCGGCTGTAGGCATTTATTTCTATCATGCGGCCGAGTTACACTACTGTATTATAATATTACCGTGATTCCGTGCTCAAGTAGGGAGATAGACGATGAATGTTATAGTAGCAGCGGCAAGCCATCAACCCTAAAATTTAAACTATTTATAAAGTTTTACACTCAGGTATTTTTATTTAAAAGTCAAAATTACTGAACCGATTTTAGTGAATCTAAACCTAGGTACCAGCAGCGCGTGGCGTGCGAAGTTGCCGCTACGTGCGAACGCGAGCGGTGGCACTTAGTAGGTACCTACTGAATATGCTCGGCGTAAAAGAAGTAAATAGGAACCTACTTTTTATAACCCTATCAAGAAAAAAAATACCTATTTGAAATCGATTCACACTTATAGTCGGATTAAGAGCCACCTCGTTTTGAAGTCGGTAATAATACCCATTCGATGTACCCAAGTACCACCGCTCGCTTTCGCATGTAGTGGCAATTTCTGCCTCCCCCTTAGAATGCCACAATGGACGACAACTTGCTATTTGCATCCACCGGTTGCCCGCAACTCTGACAATATCGTTTGTCCACCTGGCGGTTGACGGTTCTTCAAGCGATATGGCCCGCCTATTACCACTTCAACTTGCATATTCTTTAAGCTATGTCGGTGACTTTAGTTGTTTGGCGAATTTCCGTATTCCGGATCCTGTCGCGCTAAGAAACTCCGAGCATAGCTCACTCCATAGCTCGTTAACTAACTCTGAGCCTCTCCAAAACGCAAACCGTAAGCAACCACGTCTCAGAGCCATACGTCATCACTGGCAACGCACACTGGTTAAAAACCTTTGTTGTCAGACAAATTTCCTAAACGCTGCCCATCCGAGTTGGATTCTTCGGGCGACCCCTTTGTCAAAGTTAGACCTGCCTAACTGAACAATTTGTCAAAGGTAGACGTAGTGGTCAACTACCTCGAGAGTACCGTTCCCAACGATAACCGGTACGGGTGCGACATGGACATTAGACATGATCTTCGTCTTGTCCATGCTTAATTTTAGACCCACCTGCTGGGAAACGATACTGAGGTTGCTGAGCATGGTATTGAGCTCCCCCAGCGACCGACTCCGCCATAATAACTATATCATCGGCCAAACAAAGATGAGTGATGTATTTGCCATAGATGTTGATGCCAGACCCGTTGCAGTCCAAGAGCTTGAAAACGTCCTCCAACGCATTTGTGAACAGTTTCAAAGAAATAACGTCTCACACCACGCTGAAGTTGGATTGGTTTCGTGCTCTCGTCCTGTAACCGGATCGACATGGTGGCGTTACTGTACAAACACTTCAACACCTAGATGTACCTATTGTCAATATGACATCGCTGAAGGGACTGCAATACAGCCCAAGTATCGATTGAATCGAAGACTTTTTCATCGTCCACAAACGTTAAACACAGTGGCCGATTATACTCCTCGGTCTTCTGTATAATATGGCGGAGGGTGTGGATGTGGTCAATGGTGCTAAAGCCTTTTCGAAAGCCGGCTTGTTCGGGAGGCTGAAGGTTCGTAATGACTCTCGAGAACAGCTTGCACACATGGCTCAGGAACGAGATGGGTCTATAATTCTTCAGCAAGGTGTTGTCACCTCTTTTGTAAAAGAGCACCACCTCACTCTTGTGCCATGCTTCTGGCGTAGTACCCTCGAGTATAACGAAATCGAATAGCTTCTGGAGGACTTAAAGTACCAGTTTTCCACCCGCTCTCCGAAGGTCTAGAAGGTCTAGAAGGTCCGTTGTGATTCCGTCTTCATCGGGCGCCTTGTTGTTCTTAAACTGTTTCAGCGCCACTCTAATCTCGTACAGCCTGATGTCTGGGATATCTTCAGAGTAGTGTCGGATCCGTTTAGCTCTGGAGTCCCCACAACGACAACAGGTTCCCCTGTCGAGGTGTACAGCTGTCCGTAAAACCTCTCGAACTCTCTCAATATTTTCGGTTTCGATGAGATGATACTGCCATCGTCGATCTCCTGCTTCGTCATTTGGCTTTTCCCAACAGAGGAATTCCTTGCGAACACTTTGGAGCTCTGGTTCCGCTCATTTGCGTCCTTAATACGAGCAGTATTAAAGGAGCGCAAATCGTGACGCGCGGTGTTAGAAATTTGCCTATTAAGTTGGTCGTATTCCGACATGTCAGCTGAAGATTGCGGTCTCATTTCATTCCGGACTTCCATTAACTTAATGGTTTTATTGGAGATTTTCTAAGGCTCTTTTCGGCGTGGGGTTCTAAAGAACTGGGACCCCAATGCTTAGACAGCTTCCACCAACCCGTTGTTTATCTCGGAAAGCTTTCGGGGTTCTGGAATTGATCAGGACCAGAACGGAGCGTGGACTTCATCAGACGAGACCGTTCAAGCTTAACATTGATATTCAGTGTGCCTCTGGCAATACGAAAATCGCTACCGGTTTTCACCTTCCCGATCACAGAGATATCACTGAATATACGCTTCTTAGTCGTCATGATGAAGTCAATCTCATATAGATAGGCGCCATTGATATAAACACCTTCAATATTTTATACTTACATAAATGGGGCTAAGTATTAATGAGGCAATGTTTACGTTTTGGTGTCAAACGCTTCCTATTACTATGGTCATTTGGCGAGTATTAAGAAAGTTGATATTTCTAAGTAGAAATAGGTTAGATTTTTCGTTGCAGTCACATGTAGGTAGCATATTTTTAATCGTACAAGAGTGAATTTGAAAATATTCATATACAATCAGTAGTATAAAATCGTTGTTTCAATCAACGCAACGCCGCCACATTCATAATTCCATTGAAAACGGTGACCCAGCCAAAGTCTTGGAAGTTTCTAAAATCGATGGGAGTAGGAAAACCTCGTCAAGACTCAATTCCTAAAGATTTAAATATTGAACTTCTCAATCAACATTTCTCCAATTCGCCTAGTTTCAACCGATCTATTAAAGCCAATACACTAAATTATCTTTCTTCTCTTCCAACTCCTGATTTTTCACCATTTGTCTTTAAAAAATTCTCCGTATGTGATGTTAAGAAGAGTATATTATCCATCACGTCCAACGCAGTTGTGTCAGCCGTAAGATGATACTGCCTGTTCTGGATGAAATTCTTCCTGTAATTTGCCATATCCTCAATCACTCCGTATCTTGTAGCGCCTTTCCATCTTTATGGAGAGAAGCTCAAGTCACCCCGCTTCCGAAAAAGAGTAATCCTGCTTCCTTCACGGAGTTTCGCCCAATATCCGTATTACCATTTCTTTCCAAAGTCCTAGAACGTCTTATCCATAACCAGCTCAGTGCTTTCCTTTGTAAAAACTCTCTCCTCAATCCTTTCCAATCCGGGTTTCGTCCAAGGCACAGCACTGCTTCAGCCATAGTTAACATTACGGATGACATACGACTGGGTATGGAGAATGGAAATCTGACGGTTCTGTCCTTATTAGACTTTAGTAATGCGTTTAGCACCGTCGATTTCGATGTTCTACTCGGCATTCTCGGCTCTCTTAACATATCTCCATCGGTGATTGATTGGTTTCGTAGTTACCTGTGTGGCCATCGGCAACGGATTTGCATCGAAGGTTCTTTCTCTTCATGGTGTGATATCAGTGCCGGCGTACCACAGGGGGTTCTCTCACCCCTTCTGTTTGTAAACCCTTCTGTTTCTATTTATAAACTCTATCTCCAATGAACTTCTCTCATCCTACCACCTTTATGCTGATGATCTGCAAATATATTCCCAAGCACCTCTAGGAGAGTTGTCTGAGGCTGTCAAAATGATGAATAAAGATTTGGCTCAGATTTCCGATTGGAGCAAAGCATTTGGGTTAACTGTTAACCCGACTAAGACCCAGGTCATCATTGTTGGTAGCTCTAAGTTGCGCTCAAGAATAAACTGGTTGCAGATCCCCAAGATTATCTTTAATGACATTCCATTCCTAACAGCAATACCGTAAAAAACTTAGGCATTTTAATTGATGGAGACCTTTCTTGGGGTCCGCAAGTGCAAGAAGTAAGCCGCAAACTATTTGCGTCAGCGGGGTCTTTAAGAAGATTGCGCAATTTCTTGCCTACTGCCACCAAAACTGCGCTCACCCAGTCCTTTCTCCTTCCAATCCTTAATTATGCCCATGTAAGTTACCCTGACCTTACTGAAGAGCAGCTAGATAAGCTTGAGCGACTCCAAAACTTTTGCATCCGTTTCATATTCCGCTGCCAATTCGCCTTCGCCGGGATGCTCATATATTATCATTTCTTTATAATATCTTGTTCAATCCTGCTGTCCCCTCTTATCTCAAAGAACGTTTTAAGTTCCTTCATGACACACATATTAGACAATTGCGATATTCGGAGAATTTGACGATCGATGGAGATGCCTTCGCACTCCACAAAGTTTCTGGATAAATCCTTTGTAGTACTGGCTGTACGTTTGTGGAATGCGTTGTCTTTAGCTATAAGACAAGCACAAACGATAGCTTCTTTTAGGACATTAGTTAAGATTCATTTCTTATCTAATTAAACGAATTAACGGTTACTGTATTTTTATGTAGTTCTATCAAAAGCGTATTTATTGATATTTATTGTATATGTATAAATATATGTATATAAATTATTATATGTATGTTTTATATATATGTATCTTGTTTAGACTCTCATCGTTATTATTTCGTATCTATTTTATTGTAATCTACGTACTGCTGTACACCACTGACTATTCTTACAATTTCTTACATTTTTTCCTTCCAAAGGTTGCCTGGTAGATATTGCTTTAAGCGATAAGGCCGCCATTGTACCCACTGCATTAACGATAATGTATTTTTTTTTTTTTTAATAAAAAACGTCGCCCCACACTAGGAATTTCTCCTGTATCGTGGGTGCGTTTCACAAACATGAAATATCACATACTAGCGGCCCGCTCCGGCTTCGCACGGGTATAAAATATATATTATAAGTATTTCTCCACTATTTAATGGATGTTATTATACATATAAACCTTCCTCTTCAATCACTCTATCTATTAAAAAAAACCGCATCAAAATCCGTTGCGTAGTTTTAAAGATTTAAGCATACATAGGGATATAGGGACAGAGAAAGCGACTTTGTTTTATACTATGTAGTGATACAAACACCCAGACTCGGGACAAACATCTGTGGATCACACAAATTTTTGTCCCGTGCGGGAATCGAACCCACAACTCCTAGCGCAGCCCAAAAATAAGTTTATGACATGTATTTTATGGTGTACAATAAAGCATATTCTATCTACACACACTAATGCAAAACCAAAATGCTTACTGTCACACGCACACCGATCTACAAAGATTTTCTCGTATACGGCCGGTATGTACCTACTTTTGCCGAGAGGAACGTCAGCGTATGGCATCTTCCGTTGTCAATGGTCTAAGATTTAGATATGAGATTAAACTTACATAAGGTTCTGTATGTGTAAGAACCTGATTGGCGCAGTGGCTAAGCGATTAGACTGCTGCGCTAAGGGTTGCGGGTTCGATTCCCGCACGGGGTAAAAATTTGTGCGATCCACATTTGATTGTCCCGAGTCTGGGTGTTTGTGTATGTGATATTTTATGTTTGTCAAACGCACCCACGATACAGGAGAAATTTTTAGTGTGAGGCGACGTTTAAAAAAAAAAACATTAGTTATGAATTAACAAACGTCTCTGCATCTAATTAGTTTTAGATATGAAGCGAAGCATTTCTCTTGATATAATGGACCCGGAACCAATTAATCGTCCAAAATCCTCATCACTGTTAGACTGTTACGACATACATGGTCCAATATATGAATAAAACACGTTTAAGGGTTCAAATATCGAAGCCTGAATGTTGTGCTACTTATATCAACGACGATAGAAGAAATGAATATTTTACCTAGTTACTAACTGAAGAGATAAAATATATTAACCCATGTATGAGAACAAGATGTTACATCAAAATACTTAACTTTTTGAACGAAGTGAAAAGTACCACACAAATGAAATAGACGTAAGGGACACGGAGAGAATGTAAGCAGGCTGTAATGTTATAAGGAGATAAGGGATACTTAGCATTATAAATTTATATAAACTGATTAACCAATACAGGGAATTATTTTGTTCATAAAGATTAAAATGTCTATAAACTTTATTAATTTTTTTACGACCCATCTCCGAATTCAATAGTCGCAACTAAGAACGTAGATACGTACCTATAGTTAAAATTTGGTACTACCTAATTAAGAAATTTCAAGAAGAAAAAGAAAAAAAAAAGAAAAAGTGTTCTCGTCTTCTCGTCGCGGGTGATTGGTGTTTGCTAATGACCAAAATGACAAGTGTCCAATCGTAGATCGTACAACGTTGCCAGCTCGCTTCTGGAGCGCGAGCGGTGCGGCCAGTGCCAGGAACTCGCGCGCTTTTTCTCACGAATAAGTTTGGCAACGTTGCGTATTTATATCGTTATAATAACGTTAACTTACTCTCAGAAATTTCGTTCTGTTACTCGAGAACGTTATTCAAAAATATCGAAAACAATATGTTTTCTTAAGTACCGATACCCTTATAACGTTATTATATCGATAAAAATTCTGTTCTTAATAACGTTTTAAGTCCCTGGGCCCAGCAGTGCACTGAGATAGGCTCGTGATGATGATGGGTGTACTATGTAAATATATCTATGCATACCTGGAAAACAAGCGAGATTTTAAAGTTATGATTTATATTATGTCATCCTATTCTCACACACAAAACCTTTAGTAACTATAGCTGACGGTGCCTACTACCTATAGAATTCTTCTTACCTTGATGATCCTGGCGAAGTACTTCCCGTTCATGTAGTTGTCAGTCTTGAGGAACACCTCCCGCAGACGACTCTCCCCGATGGGGTTGTACTTCGCGTTGAACTTGTCGAAACGGTGGAATGTGTTACGATCCTACGCAAAAAAAAAAACAGTTTAAAAAGTTAATGTCTGGTCTTCATATCAATGTCTGGTGGCCGATACAAATAAAGTCGATGAACCCCAGTTTAAGTGTACATAGATCTTCAAATTTCGAATTCAATAATAAATGTCGAAAAATAATATATTCGACTCGTCGATTTCGACGACCCAATTGGTGCAGTGGCTAAGCGTTCAGACTGCTGCGCTAAGGGTTGCGGGTTCGATTCCCGCACGGGACAAAAAATTGTCCGATCCGCAGATATTTGTCCCGAGCCCGACCTAGTGTTTGTGTCATGTGATATTTCATGTTAGTGAAACGCACCCACAAAACAGGAGAAATTCCTAGGATTGGGCGACGTATTAAAAAAAAAGCTTATTAAGAATCCACGACATAAACACATATGGCGCATAAGGAGAACATGCAACCCAATGAGAAATTAGACAGTATTCACAAAAAAATATTGGTTATTCGACCATCCTGATCGATGCTTGTTTCTAACTTCCAACGCATTCTGCCGACCCCACAGTACTTACCGCGTGCACGTCCAGCATGTCGACGGTGAGGTCGTACGTGCTGAGGTTCATCGACTGGAACACCGACTTCAGCGTCATCGGGGTACCCTTGTGTAGTGTTACCACCTGTAAGGGAATCAAGTCGTTAAAAAATTCCATAAATTATTTTACCAATATTTAGAATTTTAGATGGATCATCAAATTCAAGATGTTTTATTTCATATAAAACGACTACAGGCACTTATGAAACGTCAAGATCCTAGTAGCACGGTTCCAAAAATGACATTACCATGGAGAAGAATCGGCAAGAATATTACCGGCATATGTCCTCTCCTTTGGAGTTTCTTCATTCTATATTAGTATACGGTTAGTGGCAAACAGAAAGCAGAAATCGAAATTCCACCTTTACCAACAATAATTCATCAGAGATCCGAATTATTTGCTTTCCCTATTAATACTCAGATTCAACGCACGATTTTGTGTTCTATTACGTAGGCATGGTGCCGTGTGGTATCCGGCCTAGAATTGACCACCCCCTTTCCTCCTGTGGGTGTCGTAAGTGGCGACTAAGGGAATATCCAGAAGATGGGCAGCAGCGTCTTCTGTTACTTGACCACCAACACTGCGATCCCCAAGCCGCTTGCCAAGCGTGGTTATGATGGCAACCCCTCCCCCCCCCCTTCTAAAAAGGGGAGGCCTTTGATCAACAGTAGACGTCTTTTGGCTGATGATGCTGATGAAGGATATAAATGCCAGCAATATATACCTCGTCAGCATGTGTTTTGAGCGTCTTCTTGATGAAGCGTAGAAGGTGCTTCTGGTTCATGCAGGACGCTGCGTGGATGTGGGTGTCTACCTTCCTAAGAAACACAACAAAAATGTATTCAGTTGGTGACCAGAAAAAAGGGAAAGATAATTATCTTTTAAGTATAGAATGGTAGGAGATTCAAAACTCTTCTACTAACTATGAATATTTTATTACTTGAGTGAAGTTGAATTGAGCCGTTGACTGAGAATAACAAGTAAATCTTGATTGGTAAAAATTTCCACACTTATGTATAGAAACTAAAGCTGAAGAGTTTGTTTGGTTGAACGCGCTAATCTCGAGAACTACTGGTTCGAATTGAAGAAGACCTCGAAGAAGGTTTAAATAGGCCATGAAATTAGAAATCTACGCGGACGAAGTCTAGTCTTTCAATAATAGGACTTTACAAACCTGATGTTATAGAAGTCCCGGTGCGGCACAGCCTTCTGCGAGGCCAGTTCGCGCAGCTCGTTGAGCAGCACGTGCAGCTGGAACTTGGACGACAGGTACGACAGCCGCCGGTAGCAGAACGACTTGCTGCGAATATACGGTAACGTTGTACTGGAGAACCACACAGTATACTCACCTACACAGTATACCCACCCACACAGTATACTCACCCACACATTATACCCATCCACACAGTATACCCATCCACACAATATACCCACCCACACAGTATACCCACCCACACAGTATACCCACCCACACAGTATACCCACCCACACAGTATACTCACCCACACTCAATATACACTGATAGCCGAGTGGTGAGTCCGTTGCGAATTCATGTGCGTAGTTATCAGTTTCTAAAAACGGTGAAGGAAAACATCGTGAGGAAACCGGCACACCTGAGAGATTTTTAAACGGTGTGTAAAGCCATGTCAGTGACCTACAGGCGGTTTAAACTCTGACACCAGGTTGTTCATCAACCTGACCATAACTAATTTATAGTACGCAAATGAATTCGAAAGGACATTGGTGCGTGCCGGGGTTTGAAATTGCAACCTTTCAAACCCCGGCGCGTACCTAAATATTTATAAAATCCTATAAAAGTCTTCACACAACACTCACAGTGGCCCATCCGACATCATGTTGCACATGGTATTCATATCCTGGATGTACTGCTGCAGCGTGATGCACTCATAAGGCAGCCGAGTCACCTGCCCGTCCTCACCCTTCTTGTACAGGTTGAACACGCCGCTGTCCGACTTGATGATGTAGCCCTTGGCTGTAGGGTTGGGGCACTCCCACGGGTCCTTGCCGGCCCTGAACGGCGGGTGGACTATGTGATCTGGAAATAAGATCGTAGTTTATAAAAGGTTGAGATTATCATAGGATGAAATGGAAGGAAAAACTTCAAGAAAGAGAAAAATAATTATGGCACCCCCCCTCCCCTTTTAAAAGGAGAACGCCTTAGTTCAACAGTGGACGTCATCCGGCTGATGATGAAATACTATAGAAACCTGAGATGTCCATAACGCAGACAATTCACACTAAACCGAAAAGTATGGCAAAGCACTACTCTTAGCAATGGGTGATACTGAGCTGCTATGATGATGAATTGTCACAATATGAGGATTATCATTGAGATCGGAAATATTATTAGAACACATTTTTACAAGATGGCAGCAAAATCAAGAAACCTTTATCTGTGACCACCGATAAGCTAATGAGTAAAACTTACCAGCGATGTGTTTCTGCACATGCACACTGGGCACGAAGGCAGGCGCATTCGCGTCTGTACTGCGAACGAACCGCGCAGTGATCATCGCGTAGCTCTGCTGCGAAATCTCCATGTAGCGCTTGCGGAGCTCCAGCGCCTGCACCAAGTAGGAGGATGCCTGCTGGAGATCTTCTAGCGGGACCTGGAAGGAGGGAGAGATGCTAGTGACGATCGAGCTTACGGATTAAGGATTTTGGTATTAAACATGACTTTAACCCTATTTATTTATCTGCCTTAAATACTTGGCCGAGGTTGAGTCAAAGAAACCAAGGACGGCCAAAAGCATTTTAGATTGACGACGTAAAATTTACGAATAGAAGTTCACGTTCAACGCTGAAAACACCTAGACAAGAGACGCTTAAGATAAAGTGGATAGGCAGAGCGAAAAGGCGGCCTATACCCAGCAGTGAGTGATACCGAGCTGAAATGATGATGAAATTCTTCTGTTGTTGAAGAAGCTCCTTAAAAGACATCACACAAGACCTTTATACGGAGCCTCTTTATTTTGTATAGATTTTCACCAAAAACCAGCAATTTTTAAAACCTCAGCTCTTATATCTGATTCAAAGTTTGGTAAAGTCACAAACAGGGTTCAAAACTTAGGTCCAGGCATCCTGCTGTTAAAGTGAACTGCAAATATGAATTCATCATTACATAAGTGAAGTTGAATTGAGTCAAGAAAAACTTAAGGTTCGAGAAAAATATTTTCTATAATTTACCCCAGAGGTGTCCTCTCCACTGATGGCGACTCTTTGGAAGTGAGGCAGAACAAAGTCAGTCTCCTCATCATCAGCTGCCCGCAGGCGTTCGTCGAACACTGCGCCTGCGCCGCCTGCCTCGCTTCCGCCAAACGAACGTACTGACTGGCCGCATTCTGCTGCCCTGGTAAAGGAAATAATAGATAAGCAAACATTACTTAAACATGCTGTGCCGAGTGGTATCTGGCCTAGAATTGACCACCCCCTTTCCTCCCGTGGGTGTCGTAAGAGGCGACTAAGGGAAAATCCAGAAGATGGGCCGCAGCGTCTTCTGTAACTTCACCACCAATACTGCGATCCCCAAGCCGCTTGCCAAGCGTGGGGATTATGGCAAACCCCCCCGCTTAAACGGGGAGGCCTATTTTCAACAGTGGACGTCTTTGGCTGATGATGATGATGATGACTTAAACATATCGTGAAGAATTCTGCAGCAACCAGGAACAAAAATCAAATTTAATGCGCACATAGCCGACTTCTATGCTTGCCGCCATTCATAATAAATTAACCAGTATTAAAAGCATAAGGTCATAGGCACGGTAATATTATACATAGGTATCTAGTAAAAAGAATTACTGCAATCAGGTTCTCACATTATTACAACGACTTAAAACAATTTGAATGGATATGTGAACTTGTTATTGATTTCAAAGCAAATAAGAATCGAATTTCACAGCAGTTCATTAAAATTTCACAGGGTTTAGGGCTAAAATAACGCAGTTTTTCGAGAACTAGTGCCTTGGTATTATTGATTAATAATGTCATCTACCCAATTAAATATTATTGTAACCTCGGATGATTGATTAGATACAGATGACACGACTTGCTATTAGGCTCTACCCAAATACTTGGTCAAATATTGGCACAGTAATTAACATTCCGGTCATTCAGACTAATTACATTTCTGTTTATTTAGTACGTTACCTATTGACCAATTAGGCTTCAATGAATGTTGCTAATTACCATTAGTAGCTATACAATGTGAACTCCTTTGTTTTCGGTCGTGTCTCCGGAAACTTATATTCTCAAGTGACATTATATTAATTAATTGTTGTGGTATAATATCATAGATTACCGCCGTAAGATTTATCAACCTTTTGAACGCCAGTCTTGTATGGAAGACAAGCGTTTTCGTGCCCTCCACGCCACGATTTTATCAGAAGACAATATCTAATCATAACATTACGATTATTGCATTACATTACACAAATGTAACGATTTGATATTGTCTCCTGGTAGAGTTATTGCATAGAAGGCGCGGATGCGTTTGTCTTCCATACAAGACCGTGGCGCTCAAAGGGTTAAGTTTAATTTGATTATTTTATTTAAAACGACCGCAGGCCAATATCACCAACTAAACAATATATCTACTAAGCATAACAAAAAGTAAACATGAAACACAAGATTATGGCTTTCAAGATTTTTCCCAAATAAGGAGCTAGATAAGATTCCAGGGTCGGGAAAAAAAAAAGTGCAATTGGATTCTTCCATCAAGTAATTTTCAGTAGCAGCTCGGAGACAAAATTTATTTTGCTAGCGAAATTCGGGTGTACGATACAGAGCCACACCTCTGCCTACCCCTTCGAGGTATACAAGCGTGATGTCATCTATACCTAATTCTTAATCCGTACTCTTCGTAATATCCAGAATGGACCTTCAGGGTAGACCACAGACTTTCAAAGGTCCCAAGTTCAAACCGCGGCACGCACCAATGTCTTTTCGAATTCATGTGCGTATTATAAATTAGTTGTCAGTTGCTAATAACGGTGAAGGAAGACATCGTGACGAAACCGGCACACCTGAGAGATTTTTCAACGGTGTGTAAAGCCATGTCAGAGGCCTACAGGCGGTTTAAACTGTGACACCAGGTTGTTCATCAACTATACGATAAGAAGAAGGGTAGACAATGTAGACCTAGGCTATATTAATCCCAGAAACGACTTGCATTTTTTTTTCTACGCGGACGAAGCCACAGGCTAGTCTATGTTTGATAATTAAAATTTAAAACAGATAGTCGTATCTATTATGTTTGGCTACATATCCTTATTCAGCACTCCATAACTCAGCAATATATACCTCATCAGGGACCAGTCGCGAGGGAAGCAGTGGGCGATGTGAACTCGACACCACTGATAAATTAAACTGCTTACACGATCTTTGATAGCAGAAATGTTTTTGGTTGCTATGGTAATATTTGTCCGTAAAGAAAATAATTGAGAATACAGTTTTCTTTCTAAAAGATCGTGGTAACGGACCCATAAAAGGCCTGATTACAGGCAATAGGCTCAACCTATCACAAGGAACTTAACCTTACCAACTATCCCACTGCAAGGCAGTCTAATTTTTTAAATTATTGTAAGTTTTGGGTCGCTTTAAAAATATTGAAATAATTGAAGAATTAATTTGATGCCGTTTAAAGGCAATAAAAAGTAACCAACTACTAATTTGTGACATCATCCAACAAATAGTTTACGTGAAGATATTTAAATTCCATAGTGTCGTTTCAGCGCCGGATGTTATCAAAACAACATTCGTAGCACGCAATGGTATTTGAAACAATTCCAAAACTCCGGATTTCCGTTTTTAAACCTCAATATTTTCATGAAACTATTTTTACCCGGAGAAATATTCAAGTTACATTGTGCTACAAACTATTGTAAAGTCTAGTTACCAAGAATTTCTTGTCGAAGTCCATCGCTTGCATTCAATTTTGCTTCCAAACATAATAAAATAATGTTGCACAGATAAAAAATAAAACTGTCACAAATTCACATTTCCCGCCAAGTCGGAACAATTTTTGAATACACTAAACCGAGGCAATGGAACGGCCGCGTTCAGCCAGCGACACGCGTTGCAATGCAATCAAATTACAAGTGGCGCGACATCCCTCGCGGTAAGGGTTACTGTCGCCTCAAGGTTAATTCAATTACTTCCCGCTAATAATACCGAGTCTCAGCGGTTTATCGCGTGCTCGTGTCAACGTGGTCACCGCGAAAAGAGGTCTATCTACAGGTTTAGAGGGGCTTAGGCTTCGCAACATATTTATAGAATGAGATGGCATAAAAGTTGCAGCTTAGCATTTCAATGACAGTGACCGCATCATGCATGTATGGCACGCGTCAATATAATTATTGTAACCACTAGAATTTTATAATAAGCTTTTAGCCAAAATATAAGTTATTAAGAGCCATTTCACAAAATTGTGACGTTCGAATTCTGTCAAAATTGTCATGTGTGCGTAGCGCACCCACACAAAAACAATGCAAACAGTGTAGCGAGAGTTTTGAGACGGACATAAAAATTTTGATCGTTATGACAATGTTTCTTATTCGAGATTTATGAAAATATTTTTATTTCTTTAGTAATTTATTTAGACAAATTGTGATTTCTACAATAATAATTTATTCACCAATTATAAATAGATCATGTTTTGTAAAATTTATTTTAATAATAAATGTAAGCGATTGTATTTTTGGAGGATTATTACTCAATTACACAAAAACGGTTAAAAGGACATATAAAAAAAATGCACATAGATAGTTTATAACCTGGATTAACATATTAAAGGCTACAAGCTACTTTTCATGCGTAAAAAATCCAAGTGGACCAAGTTGCGGACAAATATAGTACAGTCAAGATTAAAGGAGCTGAATATTAATTTAATAAAATATCATAAACTAATAAAATAATATATTTTACTTGATAATAAACAAAACCGAATGAAAATAATACATAGAAAACGAAAACGTTGTGGTCGTAGTATAAACACGCGTTTGCAATACGAATTTTCGTAATTTGAAATTAGAAAAAAGTGACACAGATCCTACCTCTTTGGGCGCTCGGGCCCGACTGATCATTCTAGGTTTGTGCATCGTAATTTATTGTGATTTGGAGTGATATTGAAAATGATGTGATTTCTAATTAAATAAAGGAATTTTGAAAATCACTGTGTTATTAGGTTTCTTAAAGAGCATAGTTTATTATGACATGATTTTAAAATTAAAATGTACCTTTATTTAAACCAAAAAGTCGCGATAAAATTACAGTATAAACCGTGAAAATAGGTTTCAGTTTTATTTTTTTTATCAATTAAAAGTGTAATTAATCGAAAATGTTGCACCGTAAGTTTCAATAAAAATATATGCCTAATGCTTACTGTATTTTTATTGTTTAAATTTGTGAATGTAATTGATAGAATTTGGAGCCCGAAATTGACTCTGCGATGATTTTTCAGAAAACGTGTTGCGGGAGATTGATCACCATATAGCAATTAAGTTATTTTTTGTAAATCTATTAGCTTATGTGTCAATGCGAAAGATTGGTCTACATTTTACATTTATATACCAATTCATAAATACTACCTAAGATGGTAAATTAGGCGTCCGAAATCTTAGAAAACTGCGTAAAAATGTAAAATGGCTCTTAACCTGAGTTAATTCGAAATTGCATTATATTCCAACTGAAAATAAATTGATGATGTAGCTAAAGTTTTTAGTCTTGTATTCTAAGCCATTTTGAAGAATATTTAAATTGAAATATATAAATATAAAGGACTATTATTTGGAATTGGTTTTGGCCCAATTTGGAGTGTATAATACATTCGTGAGCAATGGGAAGATCCGACAAATTAACAAGATATTTTTCGCAATAATATGAAAATGGGAACAAAACAATATTGTAGGGATTTTAATATCCTCGCGCAAACATTAATAACCAGCCTTACTGAAGAAGTAAAGATTCTTTACAAATGAGAAAATCAGAATTAATTTATTTGGAAAAAGGTTTTATGCCCATAGAAATAAATATATTTTGACGAAATTCCAAGTAATTTGGGATAGGTAGGTACCTAACTTCTTGGACTTAACCATAATTCTTTATAACACCGATAGCTCGCTCGCTCGGTAATCGAATCGATGGCTTTTATTATCTCTATTATAAGCTAGAGCAGATAGAATGGCTCGTAAAACTTATAAGAAGGCGAGGCAATGTTTATGACTCTCCGTATCGATACCCATTGTATTATGAGTCGATTGACGTGGTCACTCCTTATTGTGACCGATTTTATCAGGTACGGAATTGTGCGGATGGAATCTAAAGTCATTCGTATCTACCTATATAAGTCATCATCTTATCGGTAGCCTCGCTACCTTCGTTATGCTAAAGAAATGCAGATGATAGATGAAAGGAAATTTAATATTTTCATGTACTAAAAATCGCCTATAAAATAACTGGCGAAATGTGGGTCTACCAGCTATACACCTATACCTACCCTTTCGAGGAGTTCAGGCGAAATGTTTTTTTCTTTACATCGAAAAAAGGAGGTGAAACTGAATAATCAGTTTTAGTAGTTAGTTATTGCAACTGATCAGAGTACCTATACTTTTTCCTTAATTAAACTTAATTAAACAAATTGAACAGGGAAAGTAAGTTACTAAAAATACTTGAAGATTTAGAAGTACACATTTAATCATCAGTCAAAGATGAAGTTCTAACGGCACGACGCGTGACGCACATCTGTTCGCGATTGAGTGGCTCCTGATTGACGAAGTGCACTTAAATGGAGCAATCAGGATAATAGACATGTAATAGGTACCGGGTAATCCGACCCAAGTTGTTTACGATACGCAAAGAACCTGCAATCTACGTTCAGGGTGTAGATTATTGTCCCAGTGGGACCTGCATGTCGATACAAGCTTCATAATCTTGTAAAAAGAGGGCTATGCTTTAAAAATGTAGGTAAGTATTTACTTAGCTTTCATGCGTACCTTCACTACATAGTATAAAACAAAGTCGCTTTCTCTGTCCCTATATCCCTATGTATGCTTAAATCTTTAAAACTACGCAACGGATTTTGATGCAGTTTTTTTAATAGATAGAGTGATTGAAGAGGAAGGTTTATATGTATAATAACATCCATTAAATAGTGGAGAAATACTTATAATATATATTTTATACCCGTGCGAAGCCGGAGCGGGCCGCTAGTTCATAATAAAATGAAATTATACAAGGGAATTAACGCGAACACAAGTATTTAAATTTGGTTTGACAACGATCAGTGCAACTCGGTCGAAACGTCAAGGCAAATTTAAAAACATTTGTTCGCATTAATTCCCGTGTGTAATTTAATTTTATTAACATCATGTAACACGATAGTTACATACCTTTCATGTTTATTAAGAGACGCATTTTGAATACGATCACCTTCTTTCGATCCCAACTGAAGATCTTTAGTAAATTTTTGATCCTACAATACGTTCAATGGTTCAATAAATGTTTGTAGACTCATAATTCCAGCCATATAAAGAAGAATACGATTTTCAACACATTATTATTAAATAGAGCACGAACTAACATCTATTTTATTAGACCCAAATGTATGTTTCTGAATCTGGATTAAAAGTGAGACATACACGTGTCATTCGTGACCCTGGCTCCACTTCAAGGTCATGCAAATCGAATTACCACACGTGTATCTGGATTTATACCATAAACATTTGTCTGTTTATATCGAAACTTAGTTGTTATTTAATCGAAACCAAACAGAAGTTAGCTGCCATCTTCTTATTGGTCGTAGAATTGCTGTCATATGAATGTTTCATGAAGAGTTTTTGCTTGCCTTGCCATGAACTCTTAAAGCAGGACAGTTTATGTTGTGGAAGCGAGACGCCGCTACGTACGTACGCTACGGCGTCTGGCTCCGAAATCGGAAAATGTCCCGCTTTAAGAGTTAATGGTAAGAGGGCTGTTTTGAATTCAGAGATTGGTTCTTTTTTCTTTCGTTTGCTATAAAAGAATGCCAGTTGTCTAAAGCAACTTTTGCTCTAATTTAATCTTACTAATGGTCTCTAGCCCCCTTAGACAAGTGGCAAAACGCTTGACGAATAGAATGATAAATATATGGGGATGACATAATGTTTCGACTATGTAATCGATGACATATGTCAATCCCATACATTTATCATTCTATTCGATTTCTATTCGTCAAGCGTTTTGCCACTTATCTAAGGGGGCAGTTAGGGCTAACTCATTCCCTTCTAAATTACCTGTTCTATGGCTTTACGCTAGACCTTGAAAGTAAACATTGCCGGTTTGTTCATTTGTGAATTGTATTGTATATTCGATACATAGAATACAACAATATCTACGGTTGATTGAATTCGTATAGGAGACCTATTTCACAATAGAAATGTTGTGATGTTTGTATACATATAACGTGGAAATCAATATATTTAGCACGGCATTTCATGTAACTAATTCAGCATGGTTCACGCTTTGTAGAGCACGTTAAGCCGTGTGTCCTGTGATGATCCCTCTTCGGTCGTGACGGTTTTCCACCGGTTTTCCATTCCCTTGGACTATGGGAAACAGTGTCTAAGTGCACCTGTTGTTTGCGGACAGATTAGTAACCCTAAAACATCTGCAAAGATGGCTAGTCTCGGTTATGATTTTAGGCACGAGCAAAATGCGGTGAGGAGAACATCTTAACAAATAATAACTTATTGTGAGTGATTATCCATATTATTGACTAATTCACCGGTTTAATTAAGAGTTTATTCAAGAATGCCCTACATGATTTAATGGCTTTGACCAGTAATTGGTTCAAGACAAAAAAGTATCGACTTACTTGACATTAAGCTGTCTTTGGATAAGCAGTTTCTTCTCAATCTGCTCTATGGGGAACTGCGGAACTTCGTAGGGAGCAGACAGCTCGTTGGGCAACTCTCGGGGAGCGTCCGCACCGACAGCACTGGTGGGACTCTCGCTACCTGCAAGATAAATAGGTGGTTGAAAAATAAAAAGCCAAAATCTATACTTAATACTAAAAGCTGAAGGCTAGTTGTTAATCCAGGGTGTCAGCTACCTCCATACCAAATTTTTGCAAAATCGGTCCAGCCGTTTGTGCGTGGAGAGGTAACAAACATACAAACACACTCACAAACTTTTGGCTTTATAATATTAGTGTGATTTACGAAAATTAGTTGCGAGGTTCGGACGCAGGGTACTTTTATCTTTTCATTACGATTCCGGTCCACATTAAGGTTAACTAAAACTATCTGTCTCCAATAAGGCAGCATTTAATGACCCTAGAAATAATCTGATTGCTATTGGTAATAAAAATAAAACCCTTTTAAAATCTAAGTATCAATTACAGTTTGCAGAAAGCTTTGAACTCCAATGAATGGAATAAGGTCAAGTGTCGCCGCGGCGCAGTGTCAATGGGCTTTGATTTAAGCTTAGCTAACGATAAACACACTTGTATGCACTATGTGACAGAATAACATTTCTAGAACTTAACACATGGTGAGAAAACTATAAGTACTTAAGAAGAAATGGCACTAGCGAATTGTTTTTTATATGCGAAACAAAGAAGCTTCTGAAAGTTAGGCTAAATTGTCTGGAAACAGTTGGCAAATTAATAATAATAATAATTTTTATTCACAAACTTTTTACATAATTCCTATGAAGTCCCTGACTTCTGAGCTAGGTAAAACCTGTGTTACAGAAAGTCAGTGCCCTCTCCCAATTTTGGTTGATACAATTGTGAACAAAGATTTCCTATAAATGACGGGCTAAGTTTATGTATGTGCGTGTGTGTGAGTGTATGTGTGTGTGTGTGTGAGTGTGTGTATGTGTGTGTGTGAGTGTATGTTTGTGTGTGCGATAGGCGTTTAAATAAATGGTTGGGATTAGCGAAGTACAGGGAATAATTATTTTGTAAGCAATAGCATTTCTGTTTGGTCGTAGTTTAATTGAAGTAGCCAGTTCTTAGTTTTGATTTTAGTTTCTCGAATAGTAAGAGGATGAATGTTTATCATTTTATTTATTTTATTATACAAGTAGGATGACCTATAGGATTGCTGTCGTCTAGCCATTGTGTCGTTAGACCCTTTCGTTAGAAGCAGAGTCCCGTAAAAAATTGTCTTCTTCTTCGTGTCATAAGCTTGTCATGTAGTTACAATGTGCCAGTCTGCAGAGATTGGCTAGTTGAAAACAACTACTTCTTACTACCACTTGGCTAGTTGCACCGTCATAATATATTTAGGTTGTCACTAGTGAAGGCTCTCTACTAGCCCCCTTTAATTAGTGCGGGTGAATAATAACACCTATGCCTGCCTGTTTGGGGAATATGGAAGTGTTGCTATGCTGTTATATTCTTTCCTTAGAACGTTATACCATTGATACTTCGTCGTTCGCCTACCAAGGCACAAAGCTTATTGATAACAGTATTATTTCCAGTTATTATGAATTATGAGTGGCCAAATTTATAACGGCTGGAATGATAAGAGAATGAGTTCAATGTCAGGTCCCATTTTCACGAAAACAATAATATGTGATAAGAATTCTTATGGCTTTAATGACCCAAGGCGCTGTGACTGAGAGTTTCACATGACAGAAGGTTGCGTGTTCGATGTTAATATGTGACACGTATTTCTGTACATTTTTGATCCTTGGCACTTGTGTTTTTTTTGTATGCCTTTACGAACGATCCATTTATTTTCTGGGGGAAAGCACCCGGCCCCTGTACGGTAGGGACCAGGAAGTGAGAGATTTCTACCTCACTAAAACCACCCGTGTGGTTACAATAACTTTAAAACGAACCTACGATAAATAAGAAATCTGAAAACCCAATAGTTTGTATGACCAAAGAAAATGTAATCAAAATCTTGACATACTTTATTATGATGTAAGACGATGCCGTCACTCGCTTACTTACACAGGAAAAAAGTCAAGTTTCGACGAAAGGAAAGAAAGCTTGTTGCTACGATCGTTGAACCTAGCTGTAGCCAAAGTCCGCAATAGTCCGCATTACCATATGGCGGCTATAACACAGCAGTTTTCATTGATTGCTAGCCGTATGGGACGTGCGGCACGCGATTAAAAATGGTACGCACTGCGTAAGACCATTTTTCCTTTTTCCTGCAGAGATGCGGCGCCGAGCCAATATTGTAGTTACTATGTTTGCACTGACTACAGGGTTATTTCGTACTTTAGTGTTCTGTATTCCGGGTGCTTTGGCCGTTTTAGACTCCATTGAAGTCTGTAGACCAGTGGGGACGGTAGGCGTGCTTAGAAATTTTTGGTCTCAATTAATTCTATTAAATAGGACATATGATTAGCGATTCGGGGATTACATACAGGTATGTTGTATATTTATCTTACGACTAAGTCGTGAGCGAGCTGGTTTTGGACTTTTGGAGTCGTAACATACTTATACCCCCCCAGCTGGGGCTCGTAGCTATGCAGCTACCCGGCAGATCAGTCGATCTGCGAGGTTAAGCCGTGCTCGCCGCGGTCAGTCTTGTGATGGGTGACCGTTTTCACATGTCGAGACCCCACCGTGCTTCGGAAGGCACGTTAAGCCGTTGGTCCTGCGCCTGATCTCTCTCCGGTCGTGTCGGTCTGCCGTCCCATCGGACTATGAGAGTAAGGGAATAGGGAGTGCACCTGTGTCTGCGCGTATACTTGTGCACTATAATATCTCCTGCGCAGATGGCTAGTCTCAACTGAGACAGGCCGCCGTGACCGAAATTCGGTCAGGAGGACATTATTATCATTATAGCCGCAGCAGCTGAAATAAAAATAATTCATACATAGTATTCTTACGTAGTGTTTGGTATGAATATGATGTTCAACTAAGTTTTTAATCTAATTCCAACGAAAAGGAAAGGCCTATGTCCAGCTGTGGACTGAGATAGGCTGATGATGATGATATTTACATCATCATTATCATCTGCTGGACATAGGCCTTTCCTTTTCGTTGGAATTAGATTAAAAACTTAGTTGAACATCATATTCATACCAAACACTACGTAAGAATACTAGGTATGAATTATTTTTATTTCAATGAAAAAATTCGCAGAACTTAATTCTTTATATAGATAAATAGCTATATTGCGAAATAAGTGTATACGAGTGAACTACGCGAATTAATATCAAAGCTAGAGCCGGCGAGTAAATAACATCAATCGCAGATTCCTGGAATATTGGATTTTATTGGAACACCTACACACGTAAACACAAAGCCACATTGTTCCTAGAAAACCAATCACGTGCAGTACATAGGTAAAACAGAAAGGATCTTGAACTGCCTGCCTTGAACACCTTGGAATTTGAACTGATACAAATAAAAGGTAATATAGATATCTGGCCTAGAATTGACCACCCCCTTTCCTCCCGTGTGTGTCGTAAGAGGCGACTAAGGGGAAACCCAGAAGATGGGCAGCAGAGTCTTCTGTAACTTCACGATCAATACTACAATCCCCAAGCCGCTTGCCAAGCGTGGGAATTATGGCACCACCTCCCCCTCTTACTTAAACGGGGAGGCCTATGTTCAACAGTGGACGTCTTTTGGCTGATGATGAAGATGATGATATAATTCCCTTTGTCCAGGAGCCTAGGACTAAGTTAGGGGATAATCTAAGACTGACCCAGTGTAGAATCGGTGTATGGCGATAGTCTCGACTCTATCTAATACATGGAACTTCAAAAAGTAGCTGGTTGATAATGCAGCTGTTTATATATTGTTATTGCTGATTTAGGTACAGTCAGCATCATAAGTAGCTGAACATTTAATTTTATAAACATACCATTAATTGAAGAACAACTAATTACACACTAAAAAGTCTTAAATATTTTAAGATCATCCATTGGACGCTCCTATAATTTGAAACAAAAACTTGAATTGGTTTTTGTTTCTTTCCATTATTTGACATAAGGTTTCGTAATATGTTAATCTACTTATGATGCTGACCGTACATGATACGGGTGTATTTATTTGTACCTGAAGTGTATAAAGGACCTCAAACTGCATGCTAGTTGGATACCTACGTAGTGTGTATTGAAGAACTAGGCTTCTTGATAAAGGAAATTGAAATGATGGACACCAGCAGGAATCGAACCCGCGACTTTCGCTTAACCGTAGCGCAGCTCTAACCTAAGCTAACGTGTAATTTTAGAAGATAATAGACGTAATACAGGCGCAGTTATATCCAAAACCTAATGAAAAAGAAGAAGAAGGAATATTTACGTTGTCTTTCAGAAGGAGGAGAAGTGCCGTTTTGTGTTTCCTGGGACTCCGAGGGCCTCCTCACATGCCACAAATCCTTATCGAAACTGTACATCTTGAAGGCACTTTTATCACTTTGTTTTCACAATAACTCAAAAATAACACGCATTGTTTTAAGTAAACGTTATCTTCACTGAAAGGTTATCGGTGGACAATGACAATTGACACGGAGACGTCCGGCCGCGTCGGCGTGTTATTGTTGAATGAAGCTTAGTTTTCCAAATATGAATGTTGCAGTATGCAGAGCTAGTGAAGCGCTGTCCGGAACTGTGACGGGTGATTGTTGGACTAGTATTTAAGTTACTACTCTATCGGTAATCTCGGTTTGTGATTCATCTACATTAGTGATGCTAATTTTGCTTATTACTTTTTGTTATGAAATTAAATTCTTGCTAATTGCGTTATGTTATAAAATATAACAATATAATTTTAATCTTACCATAGATTTTTAATACCAAGAAGTTCGATCTAACAATAATCTATTATGTAAATAAATAAATTTATGAAAAATGACAATTTTGGGATAAACCCGTATGCCTAAACAGTTCCCATTAGCCATGATTTTGAAATTTTCAAGGACAGTTTCCACTATATATCTAACATCAAATAAAACTATAATTATGTAGGTATGCTACTTAAATCAACTACTTACTTGCTATTCCATTATAAGTCATTAACCCATTAATATTATGCAATAATAAAGAAACTTTTTAAAATCAGGCAAGAAATTGCGCATATTACGTCACAACGGACGCCGGCTAGCAACAGCGCAGTTCGACCCGAATACGACCCTTTACAGAATGTGCTGCGATGCCCGCAATGGCGACGAGCGAACAGCTGAGTGTGACGTCACTTGCCCTGTTGATCCACTCACGGATGACCTTCTAAACTCACTGTTACACTTAAACCGAGTGCAGTTACTTTGACATGGGTTTAAGGAAAAGAAAAAGTTTTTATTATTGGATTGACCTAAAAATAAGAGCATATTCATTTTAAATTTGATTTTGACTCGTTAAGACAGGACGCAGTACATATCAACATTTAAATAATCATTCTTTAGGTATTTTAACTCTTTTATTTATTTAGACTGCCTCGTTGGTCTAGTGGTCGCTAAGCGCGACTGCTGAGCAAGAGGTCCTGGGTTCAAATCCCGGGTCGGGCAAAATGTTACTGAGTTTTCCATTAGGTAATTCTCAGTAGCAGCACGGAGTCTGGATTCGTGCCCGGTTGATGGCAATAGGGTCGCCCCCTATTACATTGGGACTTACAACATAACTGGCGAAATGTGGGTGTACAATATGTTCACCTCTGCCCACCCCTTTGGGGAATACAGGCGTGATGTTATGTAATGTAATGTATTTATTTATTGACAATTTAAAGTTACTGATTATTTAATTCAGCAATATCGCTTTTAAGCATTAAGAAATATCTTTGAAAACCTAAACATAACTGGCGAACATCTCTGATATTCGAGGAATACAGGCGTGTTGCTAGGTGATCATTGAACGTAAAGTCATAAAAGTAAAACGTGCTTTTTTACCGAACCAGAATCGGACCAGCATTAGGTTAGTCACATTCGAATATACCTCCAGTTATGTTTGCTTGTTCATTGCGTCATTCGTCTGGGCCATAATGACACGGCTAACAGACCAGAGTACACTCAAGATAATTTATGATGATTTTTAAGTCTCACGAGAGTTAGATTATGTCTTGATCTAGACTGTGTTAGTACAGAACTTATCTGGACTTAAATAAGACAAATATTTGCCAAAACTTTGAATTCTTCGAAGGGATCCACATAATATTCACCCACATTGCGCCAGTTATGTTTTAGGTCCCAATGTAATAGGGGACGAGCCTATTGCCATCAACCGGGCAAAAATCTAGACACCGTGCAGCTACTGAGAACTACATAATGGAAGAACCCAGTAACACTTAGCCCGACCCAGAATTCTAACCCAGGACCTCAAGCTCAGCAATCGCGCTTAGCGACCACAAGACCAACAAAGCAGTCAGCCTAAATTTTAGTACCTAAGTACCTATGTTATAGACTCGCTGCACCTTCAGGAAGTTTCGAAGAGTTTGTAGGTATCTTGCAACTAACATCGCGTCCTTAAACTACATAACTTTAGCACTAAATCACAACTTCCTTAACTGACTCTGAAAAATAAACAGTTTCACAAACTGGATAAATATCCTTCCTTCCTGTTCAATAACTTCAAAGAAATCTATTTTATCTTCAAATATTAATTGCAGAAAGAAACGAATTCCTATATCCAGTCTCCGTGACTCACTTCTATAAATTTAGAATGATCTAAATATAGGTAAGTGCCATTTATTTCCTCTCATACCAGCACTAGATCATTCCTTAATCCATTACGCCTACAAGTCGAAGCTGGCACGTCCACCGCCCAATCAGATTTAAAAGCAACAGGAGTTTAATTATTGATCCGTAATGGAGGCAGCGGCGATGCTACAGAGACAGTCTACAGACTCGATTCAAGCTAAAACCTCTGGTAGGCAGAGTTGATTTGTTGATTAATGGATATTAAAGTGTAGATAGCTTTTTTATTGTTACTTATTAGTTTCGTTATCTTCGTTTAATTAAGTACTATGTTCTAATTCCTCCCTTCGAATTCCTCATCTAACTACTAAGTGCGTTTCAGAAATATGAAATATCACATATACGGATGACACAAAAAAATGTTCTGTGTGAGAATCTAACCCGTAACCCTTAGCGCAGCAGTCCAATTGCTTAGTTACTTCGCCAATCAGGTCGTTCATATGACAGTCATGTATTGTAAACACGAACAGAAGTCACACGAATTAGATAAGTAATAAAAGTGAAATATGTGAAGCATATTCCCTTTTGAACCATTAATCGCTGTAGAATAGCCCATTATAATACAAGAACTGAAGATAAGAATTTCAGACTAACAATCCAAAAGCCATATTCAGCCCCCTTACCATAAACTATTAAAGCAGGACATTTTGCGTTGTGGAAGCGTGATGCCGCACTACACTGTACGTAGCGGTGTCTCGCTTCCACAACGGAAAATTTCCTGCTTTAAAAGTTCACGGTACAGGGGCAGTACCATTAGGTCTTAGTTTTTATTGAGCATAACGTCATAGTCCTAGGGCGAGGCATCCTACTACACTTATGTCTAATTTATGAGTCTGTAGTCTCTAGTCTGCGACATAACAACAAATCATGGCGGAATTTTTCCATTATTAAGTAATTAGGTGCGGAGAAACATCGCAATTCATCGTACAATAACACAAATGTTTCCATTAACATTCTGCATGGGTATACGGAATGTTTTTTTCGTTGATATAAGCACAAAACGGTTTTGGAGTATGTTATCTGTAAGTACTTAAACTCCACTTTAAATAAAAATGTAGATATTTTGAAATGTTACTGAATAAACCAATGTTTTTATTGAGATCACAATATTCTCTAACCTTGTACCATTGATCTTTAGATAGAGGGTTCAGTTGCTAGTGCAACGACCACTATTGGTGTGTAAAACAGTATCAACTTTACTGGCAACTGATCTTCATCTGTACTATAAGTCTGGTCTAGTAACCTCATCTAGACTAAAATACTGAACTGAACTGAAATTTGATAATAGATCAGCCCCCTTACCATGCACTCTTAAAGCAGGACATTTTCCGTTGAGGAAGCGAGACGCCGCAATATACTGCACGTAGCCGCGTCTCGCTTCCACATGGTAAACTGTCCTGCAAGTTCATAGTAAGGGGGCACCGGGGCAGGGCCCTTATCATGAATTCTTAGGGCAGGACTTCTGCGTTGTGGAAGCGAGACGCCGCAATATACTGCACGTAGCGGCGTCTCGCTTCCACAACGTAAAATGCCCAGGACTTAAGGTCTAGGGAACGACGCGGCCTACTTTTCTCCGGAAAGATTCGACTAAATCCATGTAAACTAAGCTATAGATGGAAGATATGTAACAAGTATACTATATTTTTATTATTGTAGTATTACATATTACATCATGACAAGAAATAATTTATAGAAGACTACGAGTAATGATAAGGAAAATGGTTATCTGCATAAGTATTCTTAAACTATTGCTTTTTTGGGATTGTTATTAATGATTTGGTTTCAAAGTTTAGATTGAGGATAGTTCACTTAAGATGTGGTCAATGTCGACGATTTGAAAGGATTTATTACTTGGGCCCAGTGATGGTCCATCTTTATCCTTTTTAACCGACTTCAAAAAAAGGAGGGGATTCTCAATTCGTCAGAATCTTTATTTTGTCTATAGTTATTAATAGCAGCTTAATTAAGTTGGTGTTCCTCAACCGATTTCATACTTATGTTCAATCTTTTATTTATTTATAAATACTTTAAGCTCATTATTGTACAAAGGCGGACTCAATGCTACTACGCATTATCTACCAGTCACCCTTTGAAAGCTAATTAAATATTGTCATTAATAATAGTATTAACTACAGTGATATAGGTATGAACGAAGTAATCGAAATAATTCACAACTTTCACTGGTACCTACTTCACTTCGCGTGTTGGTTTTTTCTAACTGGAGCACGTAAATGTTTGCGTTAACCCAAAAAGTGGCGCTACCTTATTAAATATTCCACTAATTAGCATTAAACCCTATAACCATTAATTGTTTAGTTCAACGAGAACCATTAACTAACTATTATTCCATTATGCCAGTGACACTCATAATTGGGAGCCTGTTTAATTATCCTACATAATAATATCTATAAGGAACCGATTAAATGAAATGTAATCCAACTGTTTATAAAGTGAATACGAATTAACACAAAACAGCTCCTACAGACAACAAAGAGTTTCTCAAGTGAAACAACTGCTAACTACGTTGCAAATTACTAAGTAGGTAGCAACTCTAATGTACGCAAAAACAAACACGCGGCACCATAAACATAAAAAATACAAACGTAGCCTCCGTGTCTTATCACTGTGTCATTACCATTAGTTAAAAAAGAAAAAATGAGTTGTCAACATTTCAATATGGAATGCCACGCGCCACGACAACAGTGCGAGCGCGATCACAGCGCCACGCCAGTGCCTCTCCGGTGACGGCCGGCGACGCTGCCGACGTACGCGGACTGACAGACGGACCCCACGGCCGCCGCCTTGCACTGCACACTCGCCCCACACACGCGACCCGACATTGTAAACAACAGATAGGATTTAAGGTGACTTCATTGCGTCGCCGTAGTCGCTTCTGTTCAACTAATAAATTCGCAATAGCAATAACATGTTGCCACATTTGCGATAGCCTACGGACCAAACAATAGATTGCAAAATATAAAAAGCGATAAGAAATGGCGTTAACCACCCGAAATGTGTCGAGTTATAAACGACTTCGCCTCTAGAATTATTGTAATTTATGTAAGAACCATGAAGGCCGACTAGCCATGGCATGGTAATTAATTTAAAAATACTAAGGGAAACTGAGAAACCATAATACATTCAATGTGATTTACATTACAAATAAATAAAGTATCAACTTTCTAAACAACATCGTCACCCTACAATATTATAGTTGTATGTACCTCCTTATTTTAGAACGTACCCCATAATTTCGCACTCACTCATAAGCCTTCGATAGCTCAGTTGGTAGAGCGGTGGACTGTAGAGGCAAAACTGTTGATATCCATAGGTCGCTGGTTCAAATCCGGCTCGAAGGAATCTTTTTGTATGTTTGTAAGAGATTTTCTTTTTACATCACTATACAATTTTATTATACAAAATATTATTCAATATGTATTAACATTTTGCAGTTTATTTATTTATTTAAATAATAGTTTTAGTTAATTAATTCTGAATGTTGACTGACTGTACTGTAATTAAACCCTTTTACGTAATAATAATACTTACCAATAAATGAAATATTTTATGTCGGAAATATTCGAATTTATATCTACAATTACAAGCAGTCCGAATCTGCCACCGTTTATGACTATCGAATAAATCTATTCAAATACATTTCAAAGAATAAATTATTCACCAAAGTACATTATTTTGATCAATTAATATGTCGGTCAAGTATTCATTTATCGAAATAATTTCCTACCTATATAAAATGCAATACCTGGAAAACTTTTAATCGTCAAAATGTTCCGTAACAATTTAAAATTAATATTTCCGTGACCTATAAAATTAGTGTAAACAAGAACTGGGTAGATAGGGTACGATTATTGCGTTCTTTACACTTTACAATTCTATCGGATTTCAGGATCGCTAATCTCTTTACATAAGTAGATATTATTTCCATGATTTGGTAAGCACTTCGGCTGTTGGTCGCCCAAACGAGACGCCACACTACACTGCACATAGCGGTGTCTCGCTTCCACGTCGGCAACTGTCCTGCTTTAACAGTTCATGGTAAGAGGTCTGATTTCTCCAGTCGTATCAGTCTACCATGCTATCGCCTGAGTGTAAGGGAATAAATACTGCAACTGTGTTTGCAAGCTCTCATGGCTAGCTAGAGGTGAGATTGGTTTACCGAAATTCACTCCGGAAGCCATAACATTAGGTAAGCCCAATGATAAACTAAGGATAATAGTCGCTCTGTCTTAAGGAAGATGTAAAGCATGTTAATATCAACTCAATACACGATAGAGAAACAGCAATATTATTTATAAACTATTGCCAAAGACTGTCTGACTGTCTTGCTTTAAGAGTTCATGGTAATGGTGGTGTTTTATGATCTGACCAAATGTCTCGTGTATTTGTGGAATCCCATGTATTGGTGAGGTCAGCATTTATATTCTTCTCCTCCACTTGAATCTGTCATAGACGTGTTTGGAGACCTGAATCTTTCCTATTAGATAATTATTAAGAACTTATTCTCAATAAACTGGGATTATTCAACAATAAATGGGGTTTATTTTATACCTACATATCTCAATGAAAATCTTCCATACATAGTACGTACCATCAGCTTCTAGGTACAAATAAGATCGTGTCTGCCCATAAAAAATGCAAAATCATTCCCCGTATTCATCTCCGAGAGTTCTTTTAGACAGAAAATGTTTTTAGGTCATCGTTTAATATGCTGGCAACATTAATAACAGCTTTTAAGGTTACAAGAGCAAGTTCTTTTAGACAGAAAATGTTTTTAGGTCATCGTTTAATATGCTGGCAACATTAATAACAGCTTTTAAGGTTACAAGAGCAAGTTCTTTTAGACAGAAAATGTTTTTAGGTCATCGTTTAATATGCTGGCAACATTAATAACAGCTATTAAGGTTACAAGAGCAAGTTCTTTTAGACAGAAAATGTTTTTAGGTCATCGTTTAATATGCTGGCAACATTAATAACAGCTTTTCAGGTTACAAGAGCAGTTCTTATTTCGGAACAGACATTTTTCATGATTTAAATAAGTATTTGGTTTCTTTTTTGCGGTTTCAAGGCTCTGGTGGGGGTTAGCAGAAACCGGAATATTCCATTCATTTATTCCATTTTATTACCTTGATGTTTTTATGCAGCTTTAGATATGTTAATTCATACATGTTCATTTTATATCCCTTGCTACGATTACAACGAAAAAACAAGAAAAGAATATTATAATTAGCAATTAATTTTCTCATTAGTATCATATTATGTAGGAGCTTAAAATTATAAAAGCTGACGTCCTCTTATATGTAATAATACTAATATAATAAATGTATATCTTTCTGTAGCACGTCATACTTGTGCCCCGAACGAAGTATTTCTTTGTGAGCTCACCGATGTGTTCAAGGCTTTAAATTTTCAACGCTTCAGTTCCCTGCATAGGAGCACGTCAGTCGTATCTCACTTTACCATAGCCGAGATCTCGATTATTGCCCAGTTTAAAAATAAATCGATTAGTTTAACTTACCATTATCGTCGAAGAACGAGTCGGTGATGATCCTCGGAGATCTGGACCCATCTTGAACCCCTCTTATAGACATGTCACTTGATTAACAGTTACATAGCACTACACTTCACAATATTGTCGATACCTGGAATCCACGATTTAATCGATATTTCTATTATTGCGATGCAACACTATTGGTCAATTAAAATTTAGAACGTTAATCAGTGTGGTCACGTAATTTTGTTTGAAAATAGAACTACAGAATTATAATAGTTTATTTTAAAAATATAACTAATGCTATGTAAGGTTTTTTTATTAGCTTCGTTTAATTTAAATCCGTTTTCAAGCGCCTTCATTGTTTAATTCTAAACCTTTTTATTATAATTTAAATAAATAGATAAGTTTAAATTATCATGAAACAGAATGTAATAAGGATTAAACCGTGGATTATTTAAGTGTTGTCGCGCAATACGAGTGTCTTACGTCCGGTAATCTGAAGTTATTTATCAAGATTATCATTGCAATTGGGCTATACAAATAAATATGCAATATACAATGCCAATGCATTCGTCTGTCTGTTTGACTAACGCAAAATTACAGACGACGTCCAGTAACAATAAAAGATAGAATACGATACAGACTTCAGTACAAGTTTTCTTGTCAAAATCAGTCGAGTTCGATTCGTTTTACATTAATTAGCTACTAGAACATATCTTAACAAGTTCTAGATTCCAGTAGTAGAACATTTCAATGATAAAGTACTAGATACATACATCAAAGAAGTACAAACATGTCGGTGCCGGTGGTGAAAATAGGAACTAATGACACGTGACAACACAGAACAAACTAAATGTCAAAGTGACAGTTCGCGTTGACAGCGACACTAGCGACACCATTGCGTGCGTGAGTAAGTTAGCGCCAGCGGTATTTCAATCCATATTTATGCCGCGTTTATTGGGCGAAGTATTTTAAATTTCTCGTATTATTAGGTGATAAGGAAAATGTATTCAATGCCACGAAAATTTTCCATCACATTATATTTCATCCAACAAAAAACGGAGATACCAGATCTAACGTATTATAAGTAGGTAGGTATTTTATAAATTGTCCATTCCTTATCCTAGCACCGGTTTTTTACGAACAAAAATCAGACGTTCGGAATAAAAGCCGATCTAGAATGCTTGGTGGTTGAAAGGTGTTGATGTAAAGTATGCATTTTTGGCAAAAACAATACAAATGCAACAACAAAGTAATAAAATAAATCGTTAACTGCAAAACGCCCATCAACGTAGCATTAACATATGGGTTATAAACATTTTGAAATTATATCAAAGAGCCTAATTATAAATTAAGTAGCTTAAAGATAGAGCTGCTCAGCTAAGAAATGAGAGTTCACCACAACGTGTGTAACGCTATGTTAGAGGCCTACAGGCGGTTACACCAGGTTGTTCATCAACCATACGATAAGAAGAAGACCAACCTATACAAGCCTTGCCTGTTTGGTATCCCACAGCTAGGCAAAGACCTGCGCTTTTCTCCACAAATCCTTTTTCAACGCCATTTCTTTTCTGTATATTTATGAGGCTGAGTGACGTTTCTCATATAAATCCTATACTTTAATATCCTCAAGTCAAACCAGAGAATATTCATAGCTGGACTATAACACGATATCTCTAACATTGATTGATTACCATCGTGTTGTCGCTATCTCCGGCTCTGTAAATAACCCAAGATTGCAGCTATTCAAAACAATACAGATAACAGCAGGACAATTCTCGCATTTCACAATATCCAAACTATCATTCCGATACTCACTTTTAAACTATCGCGTTACATGATAATAATAAAAAATTACAACAAGGGAAATTAACGCGAACAAAGGTTTTTAATTTTGGCTTGACGTTTCGACCGAGTCGCGCCGACCGTGGCCATAAGCAGACCGAATAATGTGATTTAATTTCATTATCATTCCGATATTCACGCACGCCTGAAAACCCTAACTATCTTATTCATACAATATCAATTCAAATTCAAAAATGACTATTTTAAACCACGGATTAAATTATACCTGTCACTGTCGTTTGTATGTCAAAGAATAGAGATGTCAATAGATTTAAGACGGGTTTAAGTTAATACAGGTATTATCGTTTATGAATAAGAGGGCTAAGGTATAGGTCAGCCCCCTTACCATGAACTCTTAAAGCAGGGCAGTTTACCATGTGAATGCGAGACGCCGCTACGTGCTGTGTAATGCAGCGTCTCGCTTCCACATGGTAAACTGTCCTTCTTTAAGAATACATAGTAAGGGGCTGTACTTTTTGATAACTAGACACCCTCATTATCGAGTCTATTCAATAGGCAATAGTCTCCATTGCCACATGAGTATATTGATCGAAGGCTATTGCCATGCATTTTAGAAAAAAATACTAGTATCTATGCATGTTTCTTAGATTTAAGCCGTGCGTTTGACACTATTAATTATGAAATATTATGGAATAAACTCCGAAAATCCAAAGTCCCATCAAAAATAGTCGACATATTACAATACTGGTACGCAAATCAACGCAATCAAGTTAAATGGAATAATGCCCTATCTGAAACTTATAGACTGACTAGCAGAGTAAGGCAGGGTGGTCTCACGTCGCCGATACTATTCAATATATATATTAACGGTTTGATTGAGGAGCTGAGCAGCACTAGAGTCGGATGTCATATTGGTAAAGAATGCCTAAATAATCTTAGTTATGCAGATGACATGGTGCTGCTCAGCCCCTCAGCCAATGGTCTGAGGAAACTCGTTACGATCTGTGAGAAATATGCAACTGAACACCATTTAATGTACAATGTTAAAAAATCTGAGCTTATGATATTTAAATCTGGTAAAGGTCCCGAGCATATTTTACCAATTAACTTATGTGGTACCGCCCTTAACATTGTAAATAAGTTTAAATATCTTGGTCATATAATTAAAGATAATCTGTTGGATGATGATGACCTGGAACGACAGAGGCGAGGTATAGCATGTCGAAGTAATATGCTGGCTAGACGCTTCTACCATTGCTCTAACCAGGTTAAAATTACTCTGTTCAAGGCTTACTGCCAGTCGTTCTACACCAGCCAACTTTGGTATAGATACACGAAGAGTGCTTATAACACTCTTCGTGTACAATATAATAATGCATTTAGGGCCATCTTAAATCTGCCCTGGCGGTGTAGTGCGTCTGGTATGTTCGCCGAGAACAGAGTATCTGATTTCTTCGGGCTTATGCGAAGACTAAAAGCATCTTTCTTGATGCGGCTGTGTACATGTACCAACCCAGTGATATCTGCCATATTCCTCTCAGTATTCATGTCGAGAAGCCTTAACAAATAAAAATAATAATTATTAATGATCTCATTTAATAAGAATGGTTATGTTAAAAAATACAAATTGTTTATAATATTGTTTTTTCATTGTAGATTTATATGACGTTTATTATTATTATTATTATTAGGCACACGATCTAATTTCATGATCTACCTATAATGCCTAATTATTTTTTTTAAATGTCGCACTCTAGGACTTTCTCCTGTATCGTGGGTGCGTTTCTCGAACATGTATGTCACACACACAAACACCTAGACTCGGGACAAACATCTGCGGATCACAGAAATGTTTGTCCCGTGTGGGAGTCGAACCCGCAATGCCTAGCGCAGCAGAACAATTGCTTAACTGCTGCGCTAAATAGGTCCTCAAAATATATTGTATAATGGTATAATCAAACGTCATTAGCTACCAAGTGTCTTTACGTTGATCATATCTTCAGTGTTCATTTAGAATTCTGTAATTTACTTAGGCACTCTTCGTATCGTAGACCGGCTTTGAGGCTTCGAGGTCTCAGATTAGATTAGTGCTACTAAGTCTAGTTACAAAGATAATTAAGTTCTATGAATACTGGTCTATGATAGTCTCAGAGCTTGTGATAGAGAACTCCGTAACTTTACAGGCCCCAATTATATTGATCAATACTAAACGGAATAACCCTTTTTATTATTCGTCAAAATCTCTATCAGAGAATTTAACAGATTGTCTATACAAACTCTGTTAAAATAATCAAAATAATCAGCTTATGCTACGTATAAAGGTTATAGCGATTGAACACAGGCTCTCAAATAAGGAACTCAAAATTCATAAATGAAACCCGATAAAACTTTTTCAATAAACATCTTGGTAGCTAGAAATTAATACCTCTTCTTAGAAGCTGTCTGATCGTATCTTTACTGCAGGTTTCCAAGTGCTAATAATATTCAAAGGAAAATCAATAACGTCCGCCGGTCATGGCGACTCCTAAACGAAAATAGGCGCGTTATGACGTCATTCGACACTAATTGTAGTATAGGAGGGATGCGTCAATACTCTACTTCATATACGATTAAGTTATTAAATGGAAATACATATCACATGTGGGAGCAGTCAGTAGGCTATGAACCGAACCCACTATTGAACCAAACTGCTACTTAGGATTTCTCAAAAATCTAAAGCTCTGCTTCCACTCAAATTAGCCCTATGGGTCCACGCTGACTTCAACGCTTCGATTAACTGACTGAAAGAGACATTTGATAGTTTATTTTATTCTGTCGTTTCAGTTTGTAAGAACAAAGCTTTTCTGAGACATAGTATTTTATTGAAAGTCCAGAAAATCTTGGACACTGGTTCTATACGATCTTGCTGACTAGCTTATTGGCATAGCTAACACGCTAAGAAAAAGAAGCCAATTCGGTGCGTCAGCGTCAGTTAGGTGATTGGGTCAGTCAGTAACTCACTCTAAACTAGGCGTAGAAAGCCCTAAAAGCGTCATAAATAGTCTGCAATGCAAATATACTTCAGTACATAAGTGATTAATTAATTACGGCGATAAGCATACGCAACATTAGTGGATCTAATTAATCTAGCGTTTCTAATTTGCGAACGTCATTTAGTAATTTGCTGGTCGCCAGATATGCGTGGGACAGAAGATGAACAATAAATCTATCGATATCACGCATATCTTACTCAAAGCGAGTTGTATTGTGCTAGTTGGTAGTAGTGTACACCCATTATAATAATACTAGCGGCCCGCTCCGGCTTCGCACGGGTATAAAATATATATTATAAGTATTTCTCCACTATTTAATGGATGTTATTATACATATAAACCTTCCTCTACAATCACTCTATCTATTAAAAAAAACCGCTTCAAAATCCGTTGCGTAGTTTTAAAGATTTAAGCATACATAGGGATATAGGGACAGAGAAAGCGACTTTGTTTTATACTATGTCGTGATGTCATATGGGGGGCGGTGCCTTCCGTCTCATGAAAAGCGAATCGCGCAAGACTAGATAAAGGCAACAAAAATGGGTGAAGAGATGAGGAACCTGGATTATGATAAACGGCGTTGTATGGGCGTGGAGATTACTATGTAAACACGTCTGTCTACCTTTTCGGAGATCGCTGGCGTGTTTTTTTTTAAATATAAACGTCGCCCCACACTAGGAATTTCTCCTGTATCGTGGGTGCGTTGCCACAAACATGAAATATCACATAAATAAACACCCAGACTCGGGACAATCAAATGTGGATCGCTCAATTTTTTGCCCCGTGCGGAATTCGAACCCGCAACCCTTAACGCAGTCTAATCCTTTAGCAACTGCCCCAATCAGGTTGCCAAATTTGTTTGTATGTATTATACAGTAAATTCGAGTCCCTAAAATATACAAGTATTCGAATGTGTGATATAAAAGAAATTCGTGGAAAGGTGGAATGATCAGAAATTAGACTTGTATTATACTACTACTTATGTTCTACTCATAAAGATTTAAGCTTTGATCTTGAACGGTTCTAAGATCGTGATAATTGGAAACATTTGCTTTGGAAATTTATTCGACTGTAAACGGTCTCTAATTGTGATCCAGTATCGATCCAGTTACGCGGGATTCGGTGTTACGTTGATTTTTCACTGTTAGGAACGTGTTTAATAGGCCAAAACCACAACGTTAACAAATGACCGATTAAGGCCTACAATGTTCTTTATTAAAAGGACTAAAATGTTTCCCATTTAGACTTGAGCTTTCAGCGTCCTTAGCCTTGTAAAGATTATAATATTGACCCTTTTAGATTTTCATAAGTAATCATTTTAAAAACAATAACAAAACGTCATAAATATGCTTTAAATTTATTACCTTATTTACGAATAAGTGCAAAAACTCACACTCATAACTCTAAACGAAATTGATTCACCGTCTCTCATTCACTTTGCATAAATATATATCATATTTGGCGCCATAGATTTATAACGCCAAGTCATCAAGTACTGCTGTTCCTACGACTACAAAGTCATCTATTTTTGATGGGAGTCTTGCCAAACGCCCACCATTACTACCGTACACCCAAAGTCAAAGACCTATCGAACGTGGTTTATACAAAGCGGCGTTTTGAGAGAAAACAGATTATTCTTTGTGACCGAAATAAATTCTGGTGTCGTCAGAGGCACTTTTTTGGGCATAAAATTCGCTCTTTATAGTACTAATCCAAATTACGTGGTTGAATGAAGGGTTCATTTGCTTCTGGAAACCAGTCATTGTCATTTTGAACGCTCGTAGTTCGTAAGGAATGAAACCAAATAAAACAAGATGAAATCTTCCTTCAGCAGAATAATCTCGGGTGTTGACAAGGCGTTATAATCTTGTTTTATAACTATGTTTATTAGCTAGACTAGACTGTTATCTCTATTGATGTTATGAATAGGTAATCAGTTACTATAATTGTATACCGCACTGTACTTTTATACTAATAAGAGATTCGTATCGTTGAAAATGACACGAAGAGCCTTGATTGTTATTCTGGCACGTTCAAGGATATTCGTGACTCGACCTATTTAAAATAAGTATTCCGAGAACCATTGCTACGCGCTCTATACTTATATTTTGTGTATTATACTCAAAATGACCAGTCATTGTACAAAATGTCCGACGATGTAGCGTGATTGGCCAGCGATAAATTGTCTTACTTCGTCAATAACGAACGACCGGTTTATTGCAGTTTTAAGGGAAAATCGTATGAAAACCGATACTCTGTGACACTACATGTATTGTAACTGTTTTATGGTGCACCATAAACCTACATTTTTACGGCAAAAGCTTTGAAATCGATGGTGTGTCAAGGACAATATTAACTGTTGAGTGTCGCTGTCATAACTGTTCAACGTCGCAGAAGTTTTCACAATAGATACTAAAACTTATCAAATACTGCATAAAGACTTATTTACCGGGAAACCATACATTATAACACAGATGAAGCCCAATTGCAATCGCGATAGATATTCTCGGATACCGACACTGACGCGAATGTGCGTCAAGCACTGCACCTGTCACAGTCTGGAGCTGGAAAATTCCCGTTCTAAGACACTCAGTGAAATCTCCGTAATACTTCAGTTTTCACGTAAACAAAACACATTGGCGAACACTATGTTATTGTGGCAATGTTTGGCCGCTGACTGAGCGGTGAGCTTGGCACGGTGCTCGATTCAAATCTTTTGTTCGCTAGTTTTCAGCGGAGCGTCACGCGCGATCTATTATACCTTGTCGCTCGAAGATTACTGCAAATTATTGTTAAGTACAGTGAAGGATGGTTAGATAACGTGTTTTGTGCTCTTTGCTGTTGTTATTAGGTTTGAATTGCAGTGTAGGGACGCGTTTAGTTGTTTTTAAGGTGCATCAGTGATGATTACAACTTTTATCGAGTCATTTCTAGCTACACCTTCCTCTGTACCATCTTATAATACATTTAGTTCAGCTAACTGTTGTGTGTTCAATATAATTTTATCAGGGTCTCCCTCACGAGGTTACGCCGCATGGTACAGTAGCTAACGTGTGTGACTTGAATGTTAGCCCCCATCACTTTCACCTTCGATTCCCTCTTCAGGCTATTTATAACTAGCGACACAGCAAAGCTGGTAGAAACACCTGGAGTAGCTTTCCAATTCAAAATGGTTTTATATCTCGTAAACCTTACAGGCACTCATGAAACGTCAATTTACTAGTAGCTTCGCGAAAAATAGGGCACAATGTTAAAGAACAAATTATGATAATTCTTCCCTCTAGAATTAAGAACTTTGTCGTTCATTTAGAAAATGTTATATGTGTAAAATACTAACTAATAGATATGAATCTTCATAAAATGTATCAGCATCTTTTTTATTAACTGTATAATATCGCAATCTTATACTTACACATCCCTAAAAAGAATTGCATTACTTACTTCCAGATTGGAGCAAATATCTGTAGATTTTTGAGAAATTCCTGTGGGGATCCAATTCGTTCCGGGGCGAGCGACAAGTAGGCACCTAGTAACTCCTCCAATCAGCTCTAATTACGAAATAGGAAGACGCAAGTTTATGTGTTGTGTGTGAGTTAGGAATCTCTTTGGCGCCGTCCCATTGACATTCGGCTGAAGCCCTCAACCACAGGTGATGACAATCTGATAAGATGCGTAGTACCGATGACGCATTGCCGAGAGGGCAGGCATATCGACCACTGCTGGCTCGTCAAGTTCAGCTAAATATAACCTGTTGTTTATCTAAGGAATCTGCTCGAGAATAATGTATGAAGCGTGGGGGTTATATGTCGCATCTGCACGTTCTTATGTATTAATTTATAGGGCCATAATTTATAGGTAAACGTGTAGCCTTAATTTATAGGTCAAAATTGTACTTTGCGACAAAAATATTGATAGTATGCAAAAACAAAAGAGCGAGGAGAAAGATAGCGCATTAGAATAAATTTTCCAACGCTATCACTTTCTTAATAACATGTTTTAACGTTAATGAAACTTTCAGTGGGCAGTATTTTTTGATCGGATACATAGTTAAAAATATAATATATACGAATATCATGATGAGTGTTTTTGAAAATAACAATAGCCACTTTAAAAACAATAAAATAACGCAAGTAGAGCCGCAGGCACAGCAAGTCAATTCAAACGATCTCTTGTGCTAAAACTGAAGCGCGTGGGCTTCGCGGAAGGCGGAAAAATTCTGCCAAGTTCAACGTCTCCGTTTACTTTTAGTGTTAGGATAGTGACAGTGACACACAGCTGCAAATATTTGGACAATCGTTTCTCAGAGCTAACAACTGTCTGCGTACATTGGTTTATTTGGCGTGAATTGATTGCTTTCATAAAAATTATGGGAGCTTTCGTACAAGTGTGCCGTGGAGGTACTTATGGAAACAGATAATGAGCTAAGGAATTAGGATCTATGAAGTGTTATCAACCTGATAATTATGTTTTTTAATTATAATGATCGTGTGTTTCACGATATTTAAGGTTGGCTCTTATCGCGTGTTTGTTCGGGAATGCCAGACTAGTTTTGGAGTCGTACAGGTGTAACCAGCTCATGAATAGGGCTTCAGACAAGTGGCTACCAACGGTAAACAATTAGGTACATTTTGGTGCATCTAAAACGTTAAATTGTTCATAATATACTCTCGAACAATCTTCTATCAAGACTGCCCCCTTACCATGACCTTACTTACCTTACTCTTCAAGTAGAACATTTTCCGTTGTGGAAGCAAGACGCCGCTGCTACGTGTAGTGTAGAGTCTAGAATGGCATCTCGCTTTCACAACAGATTATGAACTTCTTTTTCTTATCATATGGTTGATGAACAACCTGTTGTCAGAGTTTACACCGCCTGTAGGCCTCTGTCATGGCTTTACACACCGTTGAAAAGTCTCAGGTGTGCCGGTTTCCTCACGATGTTTTCCTTCACTGTTTTTAGCAACTGACTATATATTAAGTATATGACCTACATTTCAAGCTTACGGTAAGGCACCTTTATTTTTCGAATAATAATGTTATCGATATAAACGGACTTGATTCTTCACGGAAATGAAAAACTTCTGTCATAATTTCACAAAATCATATCTTCAAAGTTAATTTGCATCGCACTTCAGCGTTACCGATACAATCACAGCTATCGTTTTTCCACAAAATATGCGTGACCGTTCGTCCTTCATTTGGTTAACGGCTAACTGTACAGTTAGATAAATGATAAGGATAAGATAAGCGCCACTTCAGTTATATTATCTACCTAAAAACAAAGTGCACTATAGATCTACCGAAGATGTAACTAATTATGAGTTTTGGAGATGAGGTGTGTGTTATTTAACTTCTTTACCAAATGGAATATGTAATGCTCTTTCCTTGGTCTTTCTGAAGATGGCTTAACGGTTTAAATGAGACTACGTTCTTGCAACTACATGATTGTCTAAGCTCGCAAACTGCTTGAAACACTTGGTGAGACTTTAAATGGCATCCGAATAAGACTATATATATAACGCCGTTTATGGCTTAAATATGCTGACTATTTGCCTCCACGAGGGACGATACTTAAGTACGTCCGGCGCGCCCTGGATGGTCAACCTCGCTACCATCCTTGTTGACTGACCAATCTCTACACCACGGCATGATCCATTCCATGTGGCTATTGGCTCATGCCGATTCAAAGAAGAAAAAGATGCTGACTTTCTTGTATCTCAGTCAAAAGTCGCCGATATGTAGATATTTTTAAACGTATCTCATTGCTCGGAAAATCTTTACAGGCGCGTTCAACGAAGCCTGACAACAGACCAAACACTTTAGATAACGTTTGGTTTTAGGTGGTCAATATTTGAGCAATGATTGTATCTATCTTCATAACTTTTTCTAGTAATGATTCGATAAGAATAACTAGATCCTATTTGCTATGAGTTATATTTCATAATAATTCCAATAGAATGAAGAAGAGAATTAGTTCCTTATTCTTAATTCTCCACGTGTGAAAAAAGAATGCCATGAAATCACTTTTACGAAATTCGTAAATTGAAAACGAAACTATTTTGAAAATATTTCTTTAAAGTGTGTTTAGCCAAATACTTTTTATTCATTTACAAGCTTATATTTACTGACCTCATTCGTTTGCCAGCGATAAATATGACCATAGATATGACTCAACTTTGGTAATGGTAATTGCCTGAAAACTGTCCATACGCCAAAACTATCTTTGATAAGCTGTTTAGCTTTATCCGCGAATACCAGTCACTCTATAATACGGAAGTAGCCTCGAGCTTCATTGCCTCGATGGTTCTCAATGGTTATCATTGTAGATCCTGGCATACAGGAGTCACAATGATGGGCACGAGTGGTGGGCTAGTCCCGAAAAAACAAACGACTAGGTCCGAAAGAATACTGCATTGATTTTAGAAACTATACTTTCCGCGCATCAGTTTAATCATGTAGGTGTCTACTGCTAATTCAATTGTCAAATATAAGTAGATCGTATTTATCGTATGTAGGTTACCTTCAAACCTATTAAAACCTTCGGTAATCTGTTGCCACATTACCCTATCTCCTGTATCAGTGACTGACTAAGATCTGCCGATAGACATGTCATGTCGCTGACATTTCCATGTATTGAGGCCATAATAGGATTCCATCCGTGCGCGATCAAGATAAACGAAAGTTTAGTAATAGCATAGATTGCCTCCTAGTAACAGCGAGATCGTCAACCGTTTTCCAAAGACTGTGGCCACTTCGATTGTCAAACATTTTAAAAGATTTTTTGTCAATTCCGAAGCCAAATATGCTTAGGTGCGAAATGGGATTGCTCGTCCAGATTTTCGAGGCTTGCTCATTAATTTTTATATTTTTTTAGGGCATTTACTTAAATTACATGTTCCATACTCTTGGAGTTATTAATCTTATTGCAACAAAGACTGCAAACGTTAAAGCCAAGACTTAGTTTTACACATAAGTCCTGGAAAGGTACTCCAAAATTCATGTTGACGAAAAAGGTTCTTCGCCAAGAAGCATATGGTTTGTACTGACTACAAATACAGGCTTTTTCGACTACATCTCTTCAAATTCGGACTTCTAAAGAGTTTTGAGGCTACATAGCTGGACTTTGGCTAAACCTAACAAAAGACCTTCAACACGGGTGCAAATATATACTTATTGATGCAGCATCCTCAAGATTTTAAGCAGTGTCACACCTGAAACATTCTGCATGAGGCAATTATTCTCAATAAATTAGCAACACATTTGTGTTTAGTTGTTAGGTCTATGTCCTTTGCATACTTAAAAGGATAATAAAGTTTACACGCCAAGTACCATAACACTTATATTCGCCGTACATTTCCTGTTGAACTCATTGTTACATGCATACTGTACCGTTTATTCTGTATTCTGAGACTGTACCAACACTTATACGTGTATACGTATACGGTCCGCAGCTAGTCAGCTGTGCGAGTATCGATTGTATAACCCGGGAAAACAAGGAATCCCGGAGTGCTACGGAGCTTAATCGGCGGCAACACTCGCGGATTCGGTCGGGTTACGTCAACAAAACACAGACTGTCGCATTGGAGTGTCCCGGACGAATATTATGTCTGACAATAGTGGGTATCAGATGTAGTGTGATATTTCAGAAGGTTATTATGGCGTGGCGGATGGTAAACCGAGTACTTCGTATGTTAACCGACGGAGCTACTGTTGGCTTTAGATTTGGTACGAGATAACGTTTTCGTTTATTATTTATGCACATAAAGGATTATTTGTGTTGCTACTAGCCTACATTTGGATGTTATGTGCCTTATTGTTATAGTGTACAACTATTTAAATGAATTTTAAGTGTTCGCCTACTTACCGGTAGAAGAAAGAATGATTGCACACAAAACAAGTTTTTATTTTAATCTAACGTGAAAATGCTACGGTAATCAACTGAGTAGCGAATTTAATTTCAATATGTTAAATAAGAATACCTATAACTGTCCAATAATGTACACCTAATAACTAATTAAACCGTAAAATACACAGCCGTGCAATTAAACCTCGAAGCCGAACATAAACAATAGTTTGCCGTGAACACATCGAGTACTTACCGATCCGTTTGCTGAGGCGCGGCGTCACCCGGCCCGGTTCCTCTTCCTCCACATCCACATCAAATGAGAACGGAAAACTCTTCGTGGACCCTACAAAACCGTTCGCCATAGGGACAGGATTCACATTAAAACACGCGTCACGCGTCAACAACCCTCCGGATCTCCGATATGACTGGCTTCGCTGGAAACACGCATCGAGAAAACGAGCGGGAAATTTAAAGCGCTTGACAATATTTCGACCAATCGCAGCTGTCGTAGCCGCGCACACCGCACACGTGATTGGTCGATTGGTTGCGCTGTTTTCAGCGTATTTTTGTATTGTTTTTTTTTTATTTTTTTATTAATGTGTTCGCTGAGTCAACATCGAAACGCGAATTGGTTCACCTTCAGTTGATTAACAGCTGGGCGGTGAAATATTTACCTTAGCTAAAGCATTATGTTGTCAATAACAGGTAAACTGGAATCATAAACTATCAAAGCAATAGGAAGATGATATTTCAAGTATTTAAACAGATTTTAAGAAGGAAATACACCGTTTTTCGAGTGAACATGTAAATTGGTTGTCTAAAATGGAATGATACGCAGTTTCAAAAGTGCTTTGATAACGCCTGGATCATGATTGTGCCTAATAAAATCCACTTACAGTTAAGGTGACTAGTTAAGAAGAAAAATTCTAGTATAGGTAGGTAGGTATATTTAAACCATTTTTGGAAAAAGCGCATTAAACAGTTAATGTAAAATATGTTTGAGTCTATCTGACCACAAGTTAGAATACAAGTAGAGTGCCTCCACGAGTGACGAATGACGATCTCTTAGTACGTCTGGTGCACCCTGGTTGCTCAATCTCGCTACCATCATTGTTAACTAGCCAATCTCCACACCACGGGATGGCCTGTTAACATATGATCATCAGCTTTTGCCGATACGAAGAGGAACTTGCGTAGTTGTAGCAATTTGTTAAAATTAGAATAGTTAGGTAAACGTAAAACAAAGACATGCCATCGCATATGTAGTCTGCTTGAGTTATAATCATGCAACGCGATATTAAAGTTAGTGAAAGTTAGGGCTTATCTCACCATCTACAAGTAAAGTGTTGAATAGTTACTTCTTGATTAACGCAAATCGGCAAGTAAAAGTTACGAGTATCTTCTATCGTATCTTAGTTACAGGCCATTTTATCCCCAGATTAATGCTACTCAGATATTGTCAGATTCGTATGAGTAGTTACGCGTGACTTTAAGTGGCGGTTACACTATTTGGTACTTTACTTGTAGATGGTGAAACAGGCCCTTAGGTTGTTACAAAATCAATGTTTTTTTTTTTTTTCTGCAAATAGGTTAAAAAAACACTTTTACACGACATTTTTTTGTGAACTAGTTAGAATGAGTACTTCGTTTATTTTTTCCTACATACAGTTTAAGTACCACCAAACAACCTACATGCCTCGTTAGTATTTTGCTTGTCTTTGTAATGAATAGGTACCTACGAAAACGACATAATACCGGACAAACCGTAGCTACGAAGACAATACGCATTTGCATACACTCGAGTGTCTGAATGGCGATACAGCCTTTGTTAGCAATATTAAGTGTCTATTTGAGATTGTGTGTAACAACAAAAGATTCTGACTGCTTATACATAATTTGATATACATTACAAATAAACCAGGTACCTATGTAATATGTATGTATTGATGTAAATTATTTTGCACGTGAGATTTTTAGTCGTAGAAAAGAATGACACCGTGACCTTTAACGGATTAATGTCTTATTGTGTCAAAGATTTCTGAACATGAACTCACGACACAAAGAATCCTAGTGTGAGTTTCAGGAATCAATGCACTGAATGTAACATCTTATACAATAAAAATTATTCTTATTAGATTCATGTGAGGATTGAACCCGCAATGCTATACTTATCTACATACATAAAGCCACGCTCTATTTTCAGAGGGGTAGGCAGAAACTATCGATTTCCATTTGCTACGATCCTGGCTGGCATACTTCTTTCGCCTCATTCACACGCATCACATTTCTCTTACACGCTCGTCGGTTAAGTTATACTTGCCCTTTGGAAGTGACCCTTTTGCAGTAATTAGCCTATTCTGTCAGCTGTTTATAGGCCTCCCCTTTATTTCTCCACAAATGTCTATTTAGTGCCATTTCCGGCCATGTCTTTCATCAACGTTAAGTTAGTAAAATGCTAACAACTACGAACTCGCGCAATACCGCTACACTCAGCCCTAACAATATTATCAATAAAGTAATCAGACAATTTCGGTGTTTTTTACATGATTGTAAAAAACACCGAAATTGTCTGATTACTTTAGTACTGAGTAGTTAAGAAAATATTTATGTAGATAAGTACCTTTTTTTTTCAAATGAGGAAATGAATTACGCATCCCCCGCCGTTGGGAGACGACGGGGGTATGTGAGACTCTAACCCAATAAGATCCAGGGGCCTACCCACTAAAACCTCACATGCTTGCTCTGCGCTTTTGTTGGCGGGGAGGCGGGATCGCTGCAGCATTCTACCGCCAACATGTAGGTAAGTACCTACTAAAAAAACCTGGAGGTGCCTTGGGCCCAGAAGTGAAAACAAGGTTCTTTGACCCCACACAATTAACGTTTAAATATTTTCTAAATTAAACGGATACCTACTTCATTTGGGTCAAATCCATTTACCACATGCTGACAAGGAATTTAAGTATATTTACACATGAAGGTGTAATAAGAAGGGAAACATAGTGTGAGTTCGCACGCAACGGTAGGTATGAGAGGGCCTTAACCTCTTGATCTTTGATAGGCGATACTAGCCAAGAAAGGTAACGAGGATTGAGCTTGAAGTTGGTTTAGGTAGGCCATTAACCTTTGTCGGGGTTGGCGGTAGAATGCTACTGCAAATTGCAATCCCGCCTCCCTGCCATCTTAAGCTAAGAGCAGGCATGTCAAGTTTTTAGTGGGTCCCCTGTGGATCTTATTGGGTTCATGGGGAAGAGTCCCACATACCCCCGTCGTCTACCAAGAGTGGGGGATTCGTAAGGCATTTTCCTCACGTTACAAAAAGGCCATTTACCTTCAGTTGTCTCAGTGGGTACGATATGAGAAATCTTCAGTTAATTAAACGGTGATAAGGTGAAAATATAAATCAAGGATCTGAAGTAAATAAAGGTAAGCCACCTTGTTACTCTGGAGGAGCTGAACCCACTCATATCAGCATCGAAACTAGCGAAGTTTTACGTACGAGGAAAGTTCGAATTCACGACCATTATCCGTCGCTTCAATAAGTACCTTGTAATAGCGACCTCTATTGATATTTACTGGTACTAAGACACTTGTAATGTCAGTGAGTGGTTCAATATTTTTTTTGTAGATGTCGCTACTAAGAATTATAGCATAGACCAACGATGATTATAGTAAGATCAGAATTCAGGATGAAGCACCAACTTTTAGAAACATCACGTTTAGGATTAATGACAAAGAAATAGTTAGATCTACCCTCAATATAGTCTATGATCTACCCTGCTAAGTGATGAACTCAAAGTTAGACTGATTAACAATAAACCATACAATTAAATACTTTGCATCCACATTTATCCAATATTACTCCTATTATGTCCAGAAGCGGAGTACAATAGGCTGATGTGATGATGTGACTCCTATAATAGCAGGCGAGCCTATTGCCATATTTCAGAAACAATATCACATCACACTAATATTATAAAGATAGAACTTTGTAAGTGTTTGTTACCTCTTCAAGCTAACGGTTGGACCAATTTTGCTAAAATTTGGTATGGAGGTAGCTGGCACCCTGGATTAACATATAGGCTACTTTTGATCCCGAAAAATGTAGCAGGTAACACCGTGAGGCGCTGTTAGTGCTATATATAGGAGAGGTCTACGTCCAGCAGTGGACTAAGATAGGCCGATAATGATGATGATACTAAATATTAAATAATACCACCAAAGTACTGTCTAATTAGATGATTTTATTATACACTTATACATAATCCATTGACGAAGCACTCTAAGTTGTTCACTTCTTGATCGCCTGCTCGTTGATGGGGTCCAGTTTGGGTTCCTCAAACTTGAATGAGGGGAATGACGTCATGTCGACTCCGGAGCCACCACCGTACTGCTTCTCTAGCTTTTCGAGTTCAGCCTTCATTTCCTTCTCGATAGCGGGGCTGGCTTCCACGAGCTTGCCACCACTGGAAGATTAAATTAAATACTTTAAAATTTGAAGGAAAAGGGTAGTTGATTTGGTTTTAAGGTTTCATTTGTTTAGGATTGTAGACTATTTTCAATAAAATACCAGTAAATCATTACCGACGTAAAGCCTTATACATTTTAGAATAGAATAGGTTTTTTTATTGCTCCCTAGGAATTAGTGTAAATTTTATAAGATACACTCACACTACTTTTGATATACACAGTTTGAATAATGTCAAACGGCAAAGCAATACTAAAATTAATATATGACCACGGGAATATGTATCCTGGACCAGTGAATACCACATAATGTAATAATACCCTCCGATTAAATTTAAAAATAAAAAAATATTTGCACTTGCCTTTATTATATTAAAATACCTTCACAATTAGATTTTTAGGTTCAAAATCATTGTCTAGGGTGAATTAGGGCTTGTAGTATGGCCATTGGTTATTATAACTTCATTACTGTACTGTAACCAATCAAGCCTGATGCATCACCAAAATTTAACTTAAAAAAATCAATACTGACTACAAGTCTTAACTATATTGGATCCTCATAGCACAATTGATTTTCCATATTAACAGGCACTCAAATTAATGATATAACTACTTTTGGTTCCAGCAAGGTCAATTTAAACCGAACTTACGCGCTCTTCTGTTTGTATTCTCGGACCTTGTCGAGGAACAGCTGCTGGATGGGGTCGGCGACCTTCTGTGCCGCAGCCAGGTTCCTGGTGACCACCACGGAGGCCTGCGCTCCCCTCAAACCGCCCATAAGCCTGGAAGTGAGCATCTGAAACCGACATAACCTCTTACACCAGTTACATAACTTCGATGACAAATGTTGTAAACATTATTTACTTTGACTGAAATAAAGATGAAATGAACAAGATTTAGAGGTTTATTGAGTAAAATCAATAAATTACATAGAATAAAGTACCTTTCTGTATTTTTGCTTGTCTAGGACCTTTTGACAATTATGACAGCTAGCTTTTTTAATGTAGTGTAATCTCTGTAATCAATAATGAATTTGGTATTGAGGTAATTAGTCTATTTACTTTGTTACATTCAATAATCATTAGCTGTAGTAGTTCCTAAATAAATTTTTGAACCAATACTTCTACAATATAAAACAAACTTTAAAATAACGTTATTCAGTTCACTGTTTCAGTTTTGTACGTATTGAAATTTTTGCATGTAAAGGACATTTTAATACTGTCAAGTGTAAACATGAAAACTGACAACAAAAACGTCACTTGGTTATTTGTGTTGTGTTATTTTACGTTTAGCTTTAGCGGCTGTATTTAGCTAAATATTTTGTAATTATAACAGAAATCTGTCTACACGTGCGATGATCTACAAAGACTATATAGATAATTTGTGAATTAATAAGTGAATCGTATTATGGAACGAGGAAAAATGCCGTCAACAGGAAGAGGAGCGAAGAGCAAGGCTCCGCAGCATCCCCAGGATATCTTTGCGCTGGGCAGCAAGTCCACCGTGGTCGTCTCCAGGGACCCAGAGAAGAGGAATATACACAAACCTTCAACAAGTGGTTGGTATTACTGTTTATAATTTGTGTGATAACCTCCTTGTATACTTGTGCAGGCTGTGAGAAGACCATCTTCATATTTTCTGGCGGTTCATAGTTAAATCTGCATGTCCAAATACTGTGAAAAAACCGAGTTTAATTAAAATGCTGGAGGACGAACAGGACAGGACTAGCAACTAAGCAACAGCGCTGTAAAAATAAATAATCATGCTAACTCAAGTATCACAATTAGTTAGTAGTTGTTCCTTATGTATGTCAAGAGGTCTCCATGCAATAGGAGAGCAACGGACTAATTACATTTATAAAAATATGTTGATTGGTTAGTCATTTTGTTTCAGGTGTTGAACGTAAAAGAGAAACTTCTGGCTTTGGTAGTCAACCGCCTAGTAAGCGGGCTAGGATTGGCTCACCGGCTGAGGCTGTAGGTGGGACATCACTGGAGGTAGACCCTGTGGATCTAGTGCCCAATGTGCTGCAGGCGTTGGATACACACAACTCTGATAAGCTGGTAAGATCATCACTAAATTAATATAATTAATTATTATTGTTAATATTTAGTTCATAAATTATTGCTATCACTTACCCAAATATTAGACATTGAAATTAAACTATGTTTATGGACTATATCGCAGATTTTATACTTAGATACTTTTTGTTTAAATTCGACGTTTAACACCTCAGTCTGCCCTAAACCATGAATGCTGTAATAGATTTGAAATGTCACTAAAAAACTAAATAAAACCGTGTTAAAATCCGTAAACATAGTTTTATTTCAATAGTAAATACTAACTAAACATGTATTATAAAAATGTAATTTAAAAGTCTGATCTAGCTGTTTTAGTCACTCAATCATTTTTTAGATCATAACTAGGTACCTATTGTTATTGTTATGTTGATTTAAAAATAAAACAAAGATGTAGAAACTATGTAAACAATATCCCACCTGTCATATGTCTATCCCACACTATCCTAATAGCAATTTAAAAGAAAGTATATTACATTGAGTTATCTTTTTAACAGCTAGGACTACTTACGGGATCAATACGGCTCCTGAAGTCTCAGCGGTCTAAACCAGACCCAATACTATGCATGGGCTTACTCTACTTAACAAAGATACGTCCCAACATGTTTGCCCATGATACCGTAACACAGAGCCTGTGTACGTTACTGAAGAGGGAACAAGGAGCAGCATTCAAGAACAAAGGGAATCCGCTAGTGTTTGTGCTGGCTTGTAATATGCTGTATGCTGGGCACCGAGAGAGCAGTAACTGGCCAGATATATTTATCAAGGTTTGTAACAACTATTAAAAGCTTTACTTAGGTTTTATAATATTATTATGTACATTATACTTTTCGGAAGCTGAATAGACCGTTGTAGCAATTTCTTTGCCAGTATTCTGACACCGATTCTATAATGAATATACAAATTGAAGTCTAAAAAGTTGTAAGAGGCACTGTAATTTAAAAAATAAATTGGTAAAATGTATATGTAAGTAGTGACCAATTACAGAAGATACATAATTTATTTCTGAACTCTCTTTAATTAAGACCCATTTCTCTAGGAAAGAAAGGAAATGTGTGAAAATGAAAAATACTGTTTTATTTTTATTTTATTTCTCTGTGTTTCTATAATATTAACACTTTTTTCCATTCTCAGGTGTACATAGAAGATGCTCTGAACGAGAGGTGTTGGGTGGAGTGCTCCTGGTGCAAGTGCTTCGTGGAGAACGTGGTGACGGCGTTCAGCACCAAGCAGCCGCCTCCACAGCTCATACCTACTGACAATACTCTTGGTGAGCCATCATCCTACTCTCCCAGTCTTCTAAGTTGAGTCTTGGTTTCTGTAATGAAATGAGATAGAAATAGGGACTTATAGACTTTTTAAATCACCTAGATTTAAATTAATAAAATATTAAAAATCAGCTTTAAAGTTAGACCCACTTTCTAGTTTTGATAACCTCCACCTTTTTTGAAGTTGGTTAAAACTGAACAGGAAGCGATTTATTTAGCTTTGATTATTATTACACCTGAATTCTACTGTATCGATACGACAAATATCTGTGATGATTATGAATTTAATTTCACCGAAAATACTGAAATATGTTACTAAAAGGATACTAATATTAGAAATAAAAATCTTGGAATTTGACCTAAATTGTGTTTCTGTGCCTACATAGCATAGTAACACTTGATATTAGGTGATGATATTCTCTATAGGTAAATAATGTTCTCCTGACCAAATTTCGGTCACGGCGGCCTGTCTCAGCTGAGACTAGCAGATGGCTAGTCTCAGCTGAGACAGGCCGCCGTGCAGGAGATATTATAGTGCACAAGTATGCGAGACACAGGTGCACTCCCTATTCCCTCACCCTCATAGTCCGATGGGACGGTAGACCGACACGACCGGAGAGAGATAAGGCGCAGGACCAACAGCTTAACGTGCTTTCCGAAGCACGGTGGGGTCTCGACATGTGAAAACGGTCACCCATCTCAAGATTGACCGAGGCGAGCACGGCGAGGTTCGTAGCCGCATAGCTACGAGCCCCACATATATCTATCTCCATAGGTACAATGTCGCCATCAGGATCTGGCTCCCCGCTGATGGGCAGCACGGAGGAAGACCCTGACAACATGGAGCTGGAATACTCCGTCTTTCCGAGGTAAATACGTTCCGAGTCATTCATATCTTCTAAAATGAATTTCTTCATTTTGGCTTCTTTTTTTGGTATACGAAAAATTCGTGTCTTTTTCGGGATTAGAATAGGCTATGTCAACCTTTATGGTCCAAAGACACCTATATTTTTTGTTTATTTTTTGAAAATCTTCGCCCCCACTAGGAATTTCTCCTGTATCTTGGGTGCGTTTCACAAACATGGAATATCACATACTCAAACACCCAAACTCGGGACAAATATCTGCGGATCGCACAAATTATTGTCCCGTACGGGAATCGAAACCGCAACCCTTAGCGCAGCAGTCAAAGTCCAGTCTAATTCTGGGTTTTGGTGTGTGTGATTCATGTTTGTGAAATGACCCTCGGTAAAGAAGAAGTTCCTAGAGTCGGCCGACATGTTTTTTACATCATATTTTTTACGATAGATATTCGAGCAGCTACGAGGCAGTGGAGGCTCTGGTGCTGGAAGCCATGAAGGAACAGATCCAGCGGCGGTCGGCAGCGCCTGACGCCATCGGCAAGGGCTTCCTCAAGCTGCTGTCGGCCACCTGCGGCTTCCCTGAGGTACGACTGAAAAACCTTGAGAATTTATTACAATTTTTATTTATTTGAAAAGAAAACGTCGCCCCACACTAGAAATTTCTCCTGTATCGTGGGTGCGTTTCACAAACATGAAATATCATATACACCAACACCCTGGCTCGAGATCAAAGATCTGCGGATCACACAAAAAAAAATCCCGTTTCCAGGAATCGAGCCCGCAACCCTTAGCGCAGCAGTCCAATCACGAAGCCACTGCACACTATTTGTGAAACGCACCCACGATACAGGAGAAATTCCTAGTGTGGGGCGACGTTTTTTAAAATAAAGAATAAGAAAAGGACGTACCATAGGTGCACAAATGTTCACAAAATCAGGTGCACTCTCCATTCCATCACTCATAGTTTGATGGGATGGGAAATACGTTGCAAGTATTGGACTTGCTTAACATGCTTACCAAGCTATATAAAGATCTCAATATGAAGCAAACCCATCCAAGCACTGACCACAGTAAGCATTGCTTAACCTCTTCAGCAATCAGTTACGTCACTGCCTATAATCAAAACTGCTTATTCCATCCAGATCCGTATGATATCCGCGTCCCGGCTCGAAGCGTGGCTGCACTCGGGCAAGCTGTGGCGCTGTGCGCAGGAGTTGCTGGCGTACGTGTGCTGCAACTGTGACGCGTGCGGGCCCACGGCGGCGCGCGACCACGAGGTGCTGGCGCAGCTGGCGCGCATGAGGCTCAAGACCAAGCCGCTGCAGGCTGCCTACCAGGCCTGTCTCAGGTAACTGCCAAAGTGATATACAAGGTTTTAATTTCATATGAGCAGTTCCAAGAAGAGACACACAAATAAAATGGGAGTGACTGTTTGTAACATCAAAAATGCATGTTTTTTGACACCAAAAGTCCCGTCAAAATCGGTCCAGCCGTTTCGGAGATTAGTCGGAACATACAGACAAACAAAAATATTTTAAATTTCATTTTCGTTATGTGTTTCGTATACATTGAGTAAAAAGCTGTTATTTTTATGTTACAAACAGATACTCAAATTTTATTTATGTGTATTGATATTGACGTCATGACATCTAAGTAGATTGTTGGTATGTCTCTTACACTACAAATCGTTCCCCAGGGAGATGGTGTCGGACAGCCCGCCACTCCTGCGCAGCGTGGTGACGCACACGATCTACAACGAGCTGTCCAACGTGCGCTCGCCCAACAATATGGCGGTGCTAGCCGCGCTCATACAGGCGCAGCCGCAGCTTGTGCCATCCGCAATGGCCGACACTTATCAGGTCAAATTTATTTGATTTCAGCCAAATATAATGTTCGAAACTATGACCTTGACTATTATATTGTGTATATTGTATCTGTGGTGGCGTTTAAGTAATACGTAAAGCGATTTTTGATGATTTTTTACCCTCTCTCCCCCCTATGTAACGCGCCGTAACGTTTTTCTGTACCCCCCCTTCTCCCCCTGCCTAAACGTTACGTAACATTTCATTTACTTCTTTACCTTAATAAAAAATGAGCGGGAATTTCAAAGTAGTTGAAATGCAACGCGATCTGTCAGATGTAAAGTGACGTCATAGTCCTATATATCGAAAGTGTATTTTACATTTATGTACTTTAATACAGTACTTATATGTGGTTTTTTGTTATTTTTCTTGTTATAATAGTTGTAAAATACATTTAAAGTGCCGTATTAGGATGATATTTATAATTTTGTTTTTTCCCTAAATTTACGATATTTAGTGCTGTTTTTTTTATAATTATTATAAAAAGATGTGAGTTATTGTAGGACAAAATAAAAAAATACATGCATATTCCCTATTGTGTTGTATAGCTAATCACAATAACTTAATGCTGTTTGGTGCAGGAGCTGGTCCTCCGTCCCGAGGACTACCTGCGGCCACTGCGCGCCCTGACGCGGGAGGTGGTGCGCGCGGCGCGGGCGGACGCGCAGGCGCTGCTGCCGCTGGCCCGCGCGCTCGCGCAGCCGCCGCCGCACGAGCCCGCGCAGGAGGTACTGTTGGACATTACAGATGACGCGGGAGGTGGTGCGCGCGGCGCGGGCGGACGCGCAGGCGCTGCTGCCGCTGGCCCGCGCGCTCGCGCAGCCGCCGCCGCACGAGCCCGCGCAGGAGGTACTGTTGGACATTACAGATGACGCGGGAGGTGGTGCGCGCGGCGCGGGCGGACGCGCAGGCGCTGCTGCCGCTGGCCCGCGCGCTCGCGCAGCCGCCGCCGCACGAGCCCGCGCAGGAGGTACTGTTGGACATTACAGATGACGCGGGAGGTGGTGCGCGCGGCGCGGGCGGACGCGCAGGCGCTGCTGCCGCTGGCCCGCGCGCTCGCGCAGCCGCCGCCGCACGAGCCCGCGCAGGAGGTACTGTTGGACATTACAGATGACGCGGGAGGTGGTGCGCGCGGCGCGGGCGGACGCGCAGGCGCTGCTGCCGCTGGCCCGCGCGCTCGCGCAGCCGCCGCCGCACGAGCCCGCGCAGGAGGTACTGTTGGACATTACAGATGACGCGGGAGGTGGTGCGCGCGGCGCGGGCGGACGCGCAGACGCTGCTGCCGCTGGCCCGCGCGCTCGCGCAGCCGCCGCCGCACGAGCCCGCGCAGGAGGTACTGTTGGACATTACAGATGACGCGGGAGGTGGTGCGCGCGGCGCGGGCGGACGCGCAGGCGCTGCTGCCGCTGGCCCGCGCGCTCGCGCAGCCGCCGCCGCACGAGCCCGCGCAGGAGGTACTGTTGGACATTACAGATGACGCGGGAGGTGGTGCGCGCGGCGCGGGCGGACGCGCAGGCGCTGCTGCCGCTGGCCCGCGCGCTCGCGCAGCCGCCGCCGCACGAGCCCGCGCAGGAGGTACTGTTGGACATTACAGATGACGCGGGAGGTGGTGCGCGCGGCGCGGGCGGACGCGCAGGCGCTGCTGCCGCTGGCCCGCGCGACATTAGAAATTACTGACAAATGTAATTGTGTCGCTTCATAATAGTTCGTGACTATAACTAAATCCAAAAGTTTCGGACGAACGGAATTGGGCACTAAGATAAATATTTGCTTTTCATTCAATATAATTAAAAAACAACAGGCTTTACCGTCAGTATTTTGGTATCTGGATTTCCAATTCAAGGTTTTTATTAGATCTACTCTCTACTTTGATTAGTATGAGATCTTCATATCCTAGTCAACCGCACACCTCAGGATCTAATGACCGCCTCCACAAACGGAATTCTAGCCTCTAGCTTAAAAAGATTATTATTATTTTTATTTATATCTACAGATAGTTAACATATTTTGCCATCGACACGCTGAGAAGAAGTATCAATTTGACTGGTCCCCAGGTCCGGGAGCGCGCGTTCTCGTCACTGGCGGACCTGTTCTGCTGCTGCTGCCTGGTCACGGCGTCGCACAGCAAGCACCTGCCGGAGTACAAGCAGCAGGTGTGCGTCATCCAGGCCTCCGCGCTGGGCTGGCTGCTGGACACCGCCATGCCCATCTACAGGCCTTCCCGGCACGACTACCAGCTGGCGCTCAACAAGGTATGTTGTTAATATAATGTTATAATAATGTCTTCTTTGATTAGCCTGTTCTGTGTAGAAGGTGTGGGCAGAGGAAAAAAAGAAAGAAAATGATTTAATTTTGAACCAAACAAACAATCCGATCTAAAAATATATTAATAATAATATATAATTTAATTTTAGAATGTTTGACTATCTGTCTGTTTGTTTGTTCCGGCTAATCTCTGAAAACGCTGGACCGATTTTGTCGGGAATTTCTGTAGTGGGGGTATCTGAGGCTATATTAGATTAAGATAATATTTAGGGTTCTGCGGGAACACAAGAAAAACGCGAACAAAGATATGGTGTGAACTTTTGTAATGGTAGAATTAACATAACATAACATCACGCTTGTATTCCCCGAAGGGGTAGGCGGTGAACATATAGTACACCCACATTACGCCAGTTATGTTGTAAGTCCCAATGTTATAGGGGGCGAGCCTATTGCCATCAACCGGGCACAAATCCAGACTCCGTGCTACTACTGAGAATTACCTAATGGAAAACTTAGTAACACTTTGCCCGACCCGGGATTTGAACCCAGCACCTCTTGCTCAGCAGTCGCGCTTAGCGACCACTAGACCAACGAGGCTGGCAAAAGAATTAGGTATATAGATTTGTGTTATTCTTCCCGTAGATAATGTTCGTGGAGCCAGCAGAGTCGTACAGCAAGGTGGACAACTGGCCGCCCGAGTCGGAGCGCGCCGTCACCTACCGCATCTGCTGCGAGGCGCCGCTGCCGCAGAACACGCTGCTGCGGGTCATATTCATAGGGCTCTCCAAGGTAAGGAAAAATTATGCCTGTATTATAAATATAAAGAAAAAAACACGATAAAAATATGTGGCTACGTATGGCTATATGTGACTATGTATGGCTATATGTGGCTTTATATGACTATATGTGGCTTTGTATGGCTATATGTGGCTTTGTATGGCTATATTTGCCTATGTATGGCTATATGTCACTATATATGGCTATATGTGACTGTGTATGGCTACATGTGACTATCTATGGCTATTTATGGCTTCATGTGACACGATTTAAAGAAAATGTAGACTACGACAATTATAACAATTACGCTGCTAGTAAAGATTTAAGCAAATCGACATTTTTAAACCATTGAATGGTTCCCTCTGGCCCCAGGACATCCCGGTGTCCCCGGCGGAGGTGTTCGAGCTGGTGGAGCAGCTGGTGCGCCGCGCATGCGCCCTGCCCCCCGAGGAGAACCCGCTGCAGGTGGACAAGCTGGAAATAGCTGACTACATCTTCCAGCTGTGTACCTTCAATCCGCCGGATAATATCACTCTGCCGCCCGGGTAACTAGTCAATAAATCACTAGTATTGGTTTTCTCTTTAGATTCGCAATGCGCCAGGTATGATCAAGTCTCATGTAATAGGGACAGAGCCTTTTGTCATTAATAGGCACTTACCCCGACTCGTTGCTTCTACTAAGAATAAATCTGGAAAAGTAAAACGTCAAGCAGAATCTAGGCCTATGTCCAGCAGTGGACCGCCATAGGCTAAGAGATGATGATGATGTAGGATCAGGGAATCTAACCTAGGACCCCACTCTCAACAGTCTGGCTTTGCGACAACTAGACTAACGAGGTCTTCTGACAAACATCTGATAAATTAATCATTAGCTTAAACTGTAATTCTAATATCAAATATTTATTACTAAATGAACAAAAAACAATAAAAATAACATACATTAAAAAAAAAGATCCCGACGAATTGAGAACCTCCTCCTTTTTTTTGAAGTTGGTTAAAAAGGGACATTGTCAGCCCGCAACTGATTAAATCATCTTTACATCTCCCCCCCTGCAGCTACAGCCCCCCTCCGCTGGCCATCACGTCGCTGTACTGGCGCGGCTGGATGCTGCTGACGATGCTGGCGGCGCACAACCCGCACCAGTTCGCTGAGCGAGCCGCCGCCACCTACCCCACGCTGAGGGCGCTCATCGAGCTGTGTATCACCAAGTAAGTACACCATTGGGGTTTAAATATCACCAATCAAAAAGGATAATGATTACGATTTTACCACCGCCTGGTTGGATGATCTTCCTTTACGTTGGAGGAACTCCACATCCTTTTCCCCACAGTTGTATTTCCTCCATTTTTTCATGGTTTACTTTTTATTTTACCCATGCCTTTAGAATGCTTCTTTAGATTTTAATTAATTAGTACGATTTTTGTAATTTGGTCATTATTTCAAGTCCAGGCCAGGCAACACCAAGTAAACTATATATTTAAAGTAATATCACTCTGAAGTCGAAACACTGTAATTAGGAAATCTGTCTAGCTGTACAGACAGTTTGAAATTCTAATTATAAACTCAACGATAGGTGGAAAGCAAGTCTTCGATTGTTGAGGTTTAATTTTGTAATTCTTGGATGTTTCTTGTAGCAAGCCCAGCATCGAGTGGAACAACAGCTGCGCGGCGGAGGCGGAGCGCGCGGAGGCCGAGCGCGCCGCCATCCTGCAGCTGGAGACACACCTGGCGGCCGCCAGCAACGCCAAGCTGCCCGTCACCGAGCACTCCTCGCGCCTGCTCAGCCAGGTACATGCCAACAGCTGTAGGTGCAGGCCTTCCAGGTGTATACCTCCAGGTGCAGGCCTTCCAGGTGTATGTTTCCTAGGTGCATGCCGTACAGGTGTAGGCACTCCACGTGTATGTCATTCAGTTGTAGACCCTCAAGGTGTAGGCTCTCAATGTCTTCTAGTACAGGCCCTCCAGGCGTATTTCCCGCAAATGCAGAACCGCCAGGTGCACTTCCCCAATGCACAAACCCCCGAGTTGTATATCACCCAGATGCAGGTCCAATTTTTATCATTACTTACGATCGCAAATCCTGGAGGACACTTACACTTCTTAAAGTAACATACACACGCGTATATTGTTCTGAACACGTCTACTGTAAAACTATCTGACTTATCATATTCCCCACCAGCTAACAACCCTGGAGCCCCTGGGCCCGGCCCGCAAGCCGCCGCAAGCGATCATAGACAGCCTGCAGGCGATGAGCGCGCAGATGCGCCTGGGCAAGCTGCTGTGCAGGCAGCCCGCGCTGCTGCTGGACCTGGTGGAGAGGCACGGCACGCGCCGCGCCATGCCCTGGCTGCACCAGCTGCTGCGCCACGACCAGCTCGAGCTCAGGTACCTGGCGTTTTAAAGGGCAATTTAGGATTTTTTTGTGGTCAAGATAGCAGTACATTTTTACGTATTAGATGTTTGTTAATAATAAAAATAATATTAATTGTACATATAATATTATATGTAATTTTCTTTAGGGTACAAGGCGTTTAAATATGTGAGGTAAACCAGGTCCGATTTATATCTAAATGCGAGCTTGTAGTCTTTGGTCTTTAAGTTCAACAATTTTTTTCGTTATCCTAGCGTACTGCCCGTCCAATGCCTGTGCGAGTTCCTGTCGGCGGGCGGGGCGGGCGGGGCGGGCGGGGCTGGGCAGGGTGGGGCTGGGCAGGGCGGGGCGGGCGAGGTGGGCAAGGCGGGCGAGCTGTGCGCGCACCTGCGGCGCACCGTGGCCGAGTCCGAGGAGGGCGCGCGCGCCGTGCTGCACTACTACATGCAGAGGCTTGCGCACACGCATGCGCCCACACGGGCTAGCGCCTCTAGGGTAAACAATGCACTTTGATATAAGTACCTAAATCACTTTAACGAAATAACCCGGATTATTATTATTATCAAAGACTAAGAAATTTAAGGAGGGGTAACCCCTTAAATTTGTTTAAAAAAAAAATTACGATCAAGAATTGAATGCGAAACTAGAAAAGTCTCTATATTATTTCGTAAAATCCTTTACAGGGCCTGAAATTGGTACTACAGTCATCGGAAGACACGTCTGAAACTGATTACAGCGCTGAAGTTAGCCCTGAGTGAGTATCTTTTTTACAATCTTTGGAAAACTTACCACTGAACACATAGGCGATTGTATTGCAACGTAACCTAATCTAACCTTACCTCACTTGGCGACGGCTTGATAAGATAAGACGAATCTACTGACAAAATTTCAACGTTCTAACTCCAACGGTTTAGGCATAGTGGAACATAAAAGTAAAAATAAATGACTGCGCCCAAAAAAATTGTTAAACTTTTTATTATATTTCTTATTATTTACTTATGGAACACGATAGATAAGGTTTTATACTAAAACATTCTAAGATATTCCTTTCTAAACGTCGCCCCACACTAATAATTTCTACCGTATCGTGGTTGCGTTTCACAAACATGAAATATCATATACAAAAAACCTCAAACTCGGGACCAACATCTGAATCTGAATCGCACAAATTTTCATCCCGTCCGGGTATCTAACCTGCAAGCCCTAGCACAGCAGTCAATCGCTTAGCCACTGCGCCAATAAGGCCGTCGTTGTGTACAGTACTCGTAATTGGGTTCCGAGGTCAAAAGCTAACGGGACGGGAATAGTATCTGTACCACTGAGCTCCCGCCCGCAGCGAGTGGCTGGACCTGCTGTGGGGGCTGCCGCACTGGGCGGCGGTGCGTGAGGAGGTGGTGGCCCGCGTGCGCGCCGCGTGCGTGGTGGAGTGCGTGCCGCGCCACGTGGCCGCCTACATCGGCTTCCTGGCCAAGTACGTGGCCGACACGCCGCTGGCCGACCACTCCGACCTGGTGCTGGTGAGTGACTCTACACTCTACACTCTACACTCTAGTGCTGTCAGAACACTCTTTAGTGATTGAGGTCTTACTTGGTTTCTTCTTTTGTGTCAATGATATTAAAAAAAGTAAAGATATGTTAGCGCGCTCATTTTGAAGACTCGAAAAGGAGACAATTGTGTCTTGGGTAGTATAGTTGTAGTCTGATTTGTCATAAAACTAGTGCAGTGCGGACTCAGAGTTCGGAATACTTTTCTCGTTAATTTTGTTAGCATATGACGTATCTATACTTTTTGACATATCATTGTTCTGTCTTATTCTGTTTTCTTTCCGACAGCATCTTCATATAATTATGTAAATGTGGAATATTAAAATATGTACGTATATATTTATACGGAAGTAAAAACTCTTTTGTATAAATCACCATTATTTTAAATCTTTGTTGTTGTCTGCAGTCTACGACTGCATCGTAATAATTCTTAAATAAAACGAATGTCAATATACCAAGATCCTGTCATATTTTTCCACCTCTTTCATCACCTGTATCCCCCCAGGATCTAAGCCAAGTGATAATGGAGCGCTCGACGGTGATGAACAGCGTGCTGGGCACGGGCGAGCGCGCGGACGAGCTGCACGAGCCGCAGCGCGCGCAGCACCGGGCGCTGCACGCGCTCACCAAGATCATGTACGACCACCTGCAGAAGGTAAGCTATCCATAAGAGTCCTCTGGAATCTAGAACGTTGTAGAACTAGTTAGACTTATGCTTGACATTATTTTATCCCGTGGGGTGCAGGGCCATAATAGCACCTTCCCATTTCATTGGGTGTGGTGTCGACTAAGGGAAATTTCAGAAGATGGGCAGTAGCATCTTTTGCCAAGCGTGGGGATTATGGAACTTTCTCTTTTGAGCGGGAGGCCTTCATTCAGCCACAGCAGTGGACGTCTTCCGGCTGATTATGATGAATGCTGTTATTGTAATTCAAACAGTTGTTCTTGGTTTATGTTTTTAGAAACGACTGGTACAATTTAGTATTTTTGCTCAAATTAATCAGACATTTAGTTGATCACAATATTTTAATCTTTCTTTGCATACAAATAGTACCTATTTTTTAGAATTCGTCTACGTCAGTCACAATCTTCTGTTATGACTTCTAAAAGGGAATTGATGTTTCCATAACTTAATATAATAATATACTAATCAGGTGCGCGTGGCGGGCGGAGCGGCGGCGCTGCCCCCGGAGGCGGCGGGCGCGGCGGGGGGCGAGGTGGGGGGCGAGGCGGGGGGCGCGTGGGGCTTCGGGGAGCGCGTGCAGCTGCACTGGCCCTCCGGCCGCAGCGCGCGCCTGCACCTGCTGGTGGCGCACGCCTACCTCAAGCTGCTGTGCGCCGGGCCCTCCATATGTATGTACAGTGTACGCCACCTGCAGAACCCTGAACTGATTTAGTTTTAAAGTCATGAGAAACGCAAACCCGGTTGTTAAGTTTAACTAGCATCCAACATATACAACAGGCTCAGTATACCTCGCAACCCTAAAAAACGTCTCCAATTAATCATTTGAACAAATAACCGCCGCACTAAAGACGTTAATGATTACTTAAACTGACACTTAGTAAAGATTTCAAAAAGAGAACCTTCACTTAGTGATAGTTTAAGTAATCATTAAATGTCTCTAAGTTCGACGGAAAATCCTGCATTAAACGAATAATGTGTTGTGGCGTTCTAAAGGGGAGGCCTTTGTCCAGCAGTGGACGTCTTCCGGCTGATGATGATGATGATGTGTTGAATTTTATAAATGACCTGTCTTATAAGTATTATAATGTTTTAACATTGCATTTATAGTCTATCGTAGTCTTTGCTTCTTTATTAATAAGTGATAATAATTCATTTAATGTCCTTCACATAATCTAGTAATTACAGTGAATAATAAACAAAATTTACAGAATACGATATTTGACGATTAGCGCAGTGGCTAAGCAATTAGACTGCTACGCTAAGGGTTGCGGGTTCGATTCCCGCTCGCGACAAAAATTCATGCGATCCACAGATATTTGTCCCGAGTCTGGGTGTTTGTGTATGTGATATTACATGTTTGTGAAACGCACCCACGATACAGGAGAAATTTATAGTGTGGGGTGACATTAAAAAAAAAAAAACTATAGTTCAATTGCCACTGAGTCAATCGAGTAAAGTTTCCCACTGTTTGTGCAGACGACACGAACCAGGAGATGTACTCGTGGCTGCAGTCGGTGTGGGTGGGCAACGACGCCCCGCAGGCCTTCAACGTGGACAGCGAGGAGGAGGCCGTGCTGCTGCCCGACTGGCTGCGCCTGCACATGGTGCGCTCGGCCCGCCCCGCGCTGCTGGACGCCGGCATGCGCGCGCTGCCCGCCGCCAAGCTGGCGCTGTTCATACAGACCTTCGGCATGCCCGTGGCTTCCATGAGGTGGGTACATGATGAGGACTGATGATTTTTCGAATGTCAAAAGTGAGATAATTGTTGTCGTTTATTTCAGAAGGCATTGGGCTTTTTTGAATATATAATTTTCTATGTAAAATATGACGTTGGAAGCTCTCAAACCGAACTCTATTAGGCAGCGAACTGTCAACGTCGCTTTTTTTTATCTTACTATTATATTGAATTATTAATAAATTATTGAAACGTCGTTGACCGCTCTCAACCCACACTCCATTAGGTTGCGAAATGTCAACGTCGCTTTTCTCTTACTCTCTATGTCCGTATTATTCTTCTAACTGTCCGTTTACCCGACAGTGCCCTGCTAAGCGCGCTGGACGCGTGCTCGGCGGGCGCGGTGGTGCGGCTGGGCGTGGAGCGCACGTACATGTCGCAGCTGCTGCTGGTGCAGCGCGCGCGCGGCGCTACCGGCGGCCACGCCTTCGCCTCCACGCTGCGCCTGCAGCCGCCTACCTACATGCCTGGTATGTTACAACACAATACCTTACCCAGAGGCTCTTAGGTGCATAACTGCTGCTCAAATCTGCGAGGTTAAGGTGCTTGCAAGGTCAGTTTTGTGATGGGTGACCGTTTTTTAAATAACATGACCCCTCTAATCCCCTCTGTGCTTCGGAAAGCACGTCAAGGCGTTGATCCTGCGCCTAATCTCACCCTTCGTTTCGGTTTATGGTTTATACCATCGGACTAAGATATCAGTATTGGTATTCTGGTATCAAACATCACTATGTCCTCATCAAGTATGGTGTCCTTCGATAAATCTTTCAAAACATCAACAAAACTTTTTGCTTCACAATCATATTTTCAACGAAATGGTCTAGTACTAGGAATGGTTATTTTTATAAGTTTTTAGATTTCCGCAGTTTGTATGTACATAATAAACTAGAACGTCGTGAAAAATAGGTATTTATACCGTTAATTACGTACGCGGTTAAGACCCGTTACCTGTCATTGTATTATTATTATTTTTATTGTACCAGATGACACCTTATTCGCGGAGAAGGAGTTGCCTGTAGAGCCTGAGGACGACTGGGGCAGTTCCGCCGTAGTGTCCCCGCTGCAGCCGGACCACGTGGCCTCCATGCTGGCTTCAGTCTTCACCGCAGCCAACACCTTCCACGGAGACCTGGACACAGCGTTCACTCAGCTGATATCCGTAAGTTGATCGTTCATTATCTCCATCTAATTATTTATGTTTTGTCTTTGAAAATTATATTATTTGTCCTACGTTTTTATCATCATCATCATTTCAGCTCGGTATCACCCACTGCTGGATATAGGCTTCCCTTTTTCTCTGCCAATCCTCTATCTTGAGCGTTTCTTGTTTAGGTTAGGTTCGTAGCGAACTGCCACCGTTTTACTTGGTCCTAATATGGTACCCTGTGGAAGCCCTACTTTATCTTTTTAGTATTGTTTCCAATAATTTGCCTTTTTATCAGGTAGATGTTCTGTTTATTTTCAATACAGTGTGTTGTAGTGAGATTCTTTTATAAGGTTTCAGCCCCCTTACCATGAACTCTTAAAACAGGACAGTTTACGATGAGGAAGCGAGACGCCGCTACGAGCAGTGTAATACGGCGTCTCGCTTCCACGTCTTAAACTGTCCCACTTTAAGAGTTCATGGTAAGGGGGCAGATTAACTTTACATTCGCTATTTTTTCCTTAGTAAAATGTCGTGCTGTACATAATCGAAAGCCTTAAAGTGTACCATTTTTTATCTACATATTAATTAATGACCGAACTATATATACTTGAAGAAGTATATTTGGATAGCTTTATTACACTTAATTTTATGTGCTAGAATTTTGTTTTTTTTTAACATTTTTTTTTTATGTATCCCAGTTAATAACAGAAGAGGTGTCCGGGGCTCGGTCGGGCCCCTACGTGTCGCGCAGCATGTCGTGGCTGCGCGAGCTGGCGGGCAGCGCGGGCGGCGCGGCCGGGCTGGTGCGGCGCCCCGCGCACGCCGCGCCGCTGCTGCGCGCGCTGCTGCCGCTGCTGCCACTGCGGGACACCAAGCTCATGCAGGTACTGTTTTACAAAAGGAAAACAGAGATTGCCAACCTCGCGTGTACCTAGTGGGACTTGATAACAACTATAGATTTGCCTTTTCCTGCGATTACAGTTAGAAACATAGTCAACCAGTAATGATAACTCACACGCAGGGGGTGCCGATTTCCTCTGTGTACTGCATTCAGACTTACTGGATTTTTAACTAAAATTCAGCAACTGGACACTGCAAAAACCATAATTCTAGAAGAAAAAAAAGAATTTTCAAAATCGGTCCACAATTGACGGGGAAATAGGTGAACATACATACAGCTGGACATAGAACCTCATTCTTAAAATCGGTTAAAACGAGGTAACATAAGTCTCAGTTTATCAAACCTTTCGCATCCCCCGCAGATCGCCGACACCCTGCTGATGCAGTGCAAGCTGCTGACGGGCCCGGTGGTGGACGTGCTGCGCGCCATGTCCCAGAACAGCAGCACGACCATCAAGCGCGAGCTGGACGTGCACGTGCCGCCCGCTGCCAACAAGCTGCAGCTGATTGCACGTCAGTATATACAAGATATTATACTTTCTATATACAAGATGTAACAGGATTGACCTGAAAGCCTGAATTCGGTTCAGAATAGGCTTCTGAATCTAATTCTTTATCTTATCTAAGTTAATTTTTCAGGAAATATGTTTCACTTGACTTGAATTTGATTTGACGGCCTGATTGGCGCAGTGGCTAAGCGAATGGACTGCTGCGCCAAGGGTTGCGGGTTCGATCCCCGCACGGGGCAAAAATTTGTGCGATCCGCAGATGTTTGTCCCGAGTCTGGGTGTTTGTGTATGTGATATTTCATGTTTGTGAAACGCACCCACGATACAGGAGAAAATCCTAGTGTGGGGCGACGTTTTTTAAAAAAAAAAAAAAAATGAAACACCACTTAAAAATAAGTTGACATCTTTAGTTTAGAGAAATTATTTAACCCTTAAGTCAAAGGAATAAAGCTTAACTTACATGTAAGACCGAATTTGTAGTTTGCTCGTAGTTAACATAACATAACATCACGCCTGTATTCCCCGATGGGGTAGGCAGAGGTAAACATATAGTACACCCACATTTCGCCAGTTATGTTGTAAATCCCAATGTAATAGGGGGCGCACCTATTGCCATCAACCGGGCACAAATCCAGACTCCGTGCTGCTACTGAGAATTACCTAATGGAGAACTCAGTAACACTTTGCCCGACCCGGGATTTGAACCCAGGACCTCTTGCTCAGCAGTCGCGCTTAGCGACCACTAGACCAACGAGGCAGTCGCGCTGCTCGTAGTTATCCCTACCTAAACAAATATAAACAACATCTATTTTATGAAAAATTACTACGACTCTGAGTGGCTATTGACTACGGATATAATACGTCAATCATCTGTTTCCTCCATCACAATCTACCTTTAAATTTCTACACTGCTCCCCTAGACCATTGGCAAACCGCTTGAGAAATAGAAATCATTTTTTTTTTAAAAAACGTCGCCCCACACTAGGAATTTCTCCTGTATCGTAGGTGCGTTTCACAAACATGAAATATCACATACACAAACACCCAGACTCGGGACAATCAAATGTGGATCGCACAAATTATTGCCCCGTGCGGGAATCGAACCCGCAACCCTTAGCGCAGCAGTCTAATCGCTTAGCTACTGCGCCAAACAGGTCGTCATTCGTCATCAAATTGCAACACAGAAATTAACGCGAACACAAGTTTTTAATTTTGGTATGACGTCACTAACAGACTGAGTGTGCTTGGTCACAACCGCGGCCGGTGCAACTCGGTCGAAACGTCAAGCCAATGTTAAAAACGTGTTCGCGTTACCCATGTCGTAATTTGATTTTATTATTATGCAACGTGATAGTTATAAGTTAGAAATTATGGGTTTGACATAAATATGTCATCGATAACATTGTCGAAAAATAATGACATCCCCATACATTTATATTCAATTTCTTTTTGTCAAGCGTTTAGCCTTGTCTAGGGGAACAGGCCATCAATTAAAATTCATTAAAATATATTTTAAACCTAACTACTGTCTTCTTCTTCTTCGCATCGGCAGAGCCAATAGCCACATGGAATAGGTCATGCCGTCGTGTAGAGATTGGTCAGTCAACAAGGATGGTAGCGAGGTTGACCGTCCAGGGTGACGGACGTACTTAAGTATCGTCACTCGTGGAGGCACTCCACTTGGACCCCTACTACTGTCTTCTACTAACTTTACAAACCTTCGTCTTCTTCCTTAGTCCTGGAGTCAGCCACTCCTAGCACGCTGGAGGCCCTGGGCAACCGCATCATCGCGAGCCAGGACACGCGCGTCATCGTCGACGTCATCACACACATCCTGGAGAAGAACCAAGAGGGACATTATGAGTCTAAAGTAAGAATCTGTGATTTTACTTATATATTATAAATAAATTTGACGGGGGGGGGGAGGGGATTAAGAAAAGAATTCCATGTCATCGGTGGTATTGAAAGTCGTAAGATAAAGAACACGATTCATGCTGTGAAACGCACACAGGAGGAGGAATTCCGAGTGTGGGGCGACATTTTATGAAATTTAAAAAAAAACGACTTTGGTTCATAGCATTCCTGGTATTACAGCCGTCATTGAAAATGTATATATTGTATGATTTGTATGTATATCTTTGGTGAAACAAAATCACCTTTCTGTCTGCCATAGGTAAAATACGAAGAAGGCACGTCAGGTCCGGTCCACGTGTTCTCCCGCGGCGGCCTGGGCTGCGGCCTGCTGCTGGACTGGATGTCCGAGCTGCAGCGCGAGGCCATGGGGCCCAGCGACCAGCGGCACCGACAGGTGAGGAGCACCATTAAAATATGGATCTTATGCCTATTGTATTACAGTTAAATATACAATAGCTAAGTGTTAGTAAAATTAATCTACATGACAAATTCATATCCCAAATGTTTTTATATCATGTAAATCAATTACAGGCAGTAATGAATCGTCATTTTACTAGTTGCTCGGTTCAGAGAATGTCATTCCTATGAAGTAGAACCGGCAAGAAACTCCAAAAATTAATCACTAAGCAGTACATAACTAATTGGGTTTACTATGTAGTATCGTATAAGCTGCTAGTATAGTGTCCGATCCTCGCATATAGTGCGCGTCAAGTTTCATGAGCCTTCTGAAGTTAGGCATGAATCGAAAACTGAGCAGGTACAGTCAGCAACATAATTAGCTGAACATTAAATTTTTTAAACAAAACATTTTTAAATTAAAAACAAGTCTTAAATTTAATTTAATTTATTTGGCACAATGAACAAACAAAATGCATTTATAAAACAGCTTACAGAGTAATAGAATAATGACCCCCATGCTAGGAAATTCCTGTGTTATGGTGGCATCCATCCGTCCATCATTATAATAATATTACAGAGTGGTGTTTTATGCGTGTAGAGATATAATAGGTGTTACGAATAATAAGGTAAAACTAAAATGGAAGAAATTAGCAAGATGGTAAACACGTTAGTTCTTGCTGCTACATAGTAACAACGGGTGAACATTATTAGATCATCTTCAATCAATTAATATTCTTATATCGTCATTTGGATCTCCTATATTCTGAAACAATAACTTGAATTCATCTTAATTTCTTTCAATTATTTGACCATAACCTTTTGAGCGCCGCGACTTGTATAGAAGACAAACGTTTCCGTGCTCTCCACGCCATAACTTTATTATAAGACAGTATCTAATCGTAAATTTGTGTTATGTAATAACAAACAATAATTGTAATAAATGTTACGATTAGATATTGTCTTTTAAAAAATCGTAGCGTGGAGGGCACGAAAAAATTTATCCTTTTTTAATAAACGTCGCCCCACTAGGAATTTCTCGTGTATCGTGGGTGCGGATCACAAACATGTAATATCACATACACAAACACCCTACTCGGGACAAGTATCTGCGGATCGCACAAATTTTTGTCCCGTGCGGGAATCGAACCCGGAACCCTTAGCGCAGCAGTCCAATCGCTTAGCCACTGCGCCAATCAGGTCGTCAACTTTATTTTCTATCTATGGGCCGTGGCGATCAAAAGGATAAGGAGGGGCTATAAGCTTTTTAAAATGTTCAGCTACCTATGTTCCTGACTGTACGTCGAACAAATTCACACTGTCTCTAAAACGGGTACTGCGCAACGTTTCGCGGCTAACATCCGAGAGCTCATAAAGTCCGCGCGCACTGTACTTCCTGCGTGGAGCTGGTGCCCTGGTACTGACGGCGATGTGTACAGATGCAGCTGATGTTCCGCGCGGGCTGCGCCTCGTGGCGGCCGCTGCTGGTGACGCTGCTGGCACACCGCGCCTCCTGGAGGACGCTGCATTACTGCCTCACCACGCTGCTGCAGCCTGAGGGGTGAGTCTACCTATATTTAATCTTCATCAATGATGCCTTTGTTTCTATTTCAGACGATTGATACAGTATCATGTGGATGCTACAACACTACAATTTGCTTCTAACTTTTGGAGGCTGATAAAAATGTACAGGATAAGATTGTCTTCTTTTTATCTTTCTATGCTAATATTATAAAGCTGAAGAGTTTGTTTGCTTGAACGCGCCAATCTCAAGAACTACCGGTCTGATTTGAAAAATTCAGTTTTAGATAGCCCATTTATCGAGGAAGGCTATAAAACATTCGAAACCCACGCGGGCGAAGTCGCGGGTGGAAACTATTTTGTTATAAAGTGAGGGGTTTTTTATCCACAAGGATATGCGATAAGATTGTCGATTAGATAGTTTATGTATGCAAATTATACCTAAACTTACGAAAATTATTTCTGCCGATTTAAAAATCTACGATACATGTATTTTTGTCTCATAATTTCCCTTCAGGGAGCGAAATAGCAAAACCTTTCTGGCGTTCAGAATGTGAGTCATAGGAGGCGATGATCTTAGTTTCAGTAAAAGGCTCTTAACCTATTCCATAGGATTTTCGATAAGTGGCGAGCGGCGGGTGTATAGAACCTGACTGAACACACCTCTAGCTACCATTCCGGAGATTTATGGTGTGTTTGTGTAAATGTATGTTATTTAAGTGACCCCTCGCATGTGGTCCGCAGCGGCTGGTCCCCGAGCGCGGTGCTGGACTTCGCGGAGACGCTGGTCGAGAGCCCGCGCGTGTGGCAGGGCCGCGACAAGACCACGCCCAAACACTACGTGCCCGACGACACGCTGCGCCTCGACCACCAGCAGGTACCGAGCACTGCGGGTTATAACTTCATCATCATCTTCATCAGCCGGAAGACGTCCACTGTTGAACAAAGGCCTCCCCTTCAGAACGCCACGATTAACGAAAATTTGCCATTTGCATCCACCAGTTGCCCGCAACTCTGACAATATCGTCAATCCACCACTCCACCTGGTGGCAGGTCAGCGAACGCTGTCTTATTTAACTTATATCTTGAGTAATTCTTCTCACATGATTTTAGAACCTTTTGCAGGATTTTCAGTCACAGGTCATATTTGTTAATATGGCACGTTTCCTCACTGCTAGCCTTGCAAAAGCCTCCTAAACCTTTGCAGCGGTTCCTTGATAAGTTTTAATTAAAGTATTGGTTGTGTCCAGCTGGAAGTGCTGGTCCAGTACGTGGCGGAGGAGGCGCGGCTGGTGGAGGCGCAGGAGGGGGCGGAGGCCGCGCGGCGCAGGGCCGACGCCCGCCTGGCGCTGCTGCTGCGGTGCGCGCCGCAGCCGCACGCGCTGCTGGCTGTGGCCGCCGCCGCCGAGAGGCGGGACCCGCTGCTGCTGCTGCTGCTGTACATGAAGGTAGGACCAGCTCCAGGCTGCTGCTGCGTGCGTGCCGCTACCACACGTGCTCCTGGCCGTGGAACTACATGAACTGCTGGCTATAGCCTCAAAGAAAAATATTCGGAACGATTTTTACAGTAGAGAAATTAATGATAGCTGTTATGCCCTAGATGCCGAAGATCCTGCGCCTGCTGCTGCAAGGTGGGGCGCGCGGTCGGCCTCCCGCGACGCTGCAGGTGGGGCAGGCGCTGCAGGCAGGGCAGGCGGGGCAGGCGCTGCACGCCGCAGCCGCGCGCTCCACCAGCGCCACCGACCGCGTCAGCCACGCGCTGCTCACCGCCATCGCCGCGCCGCACTCCGGGAACACCAAGGAACACTCGCAGAGGTATCATGCAGTTCTTGGGGAACCTGGCCACTATGATTAACTGGTAGTCTCGCTATATGTTAAAAAGAATGTGAAAGATACGAGTTCTTCTTCCAGCTTCATGTTTTTCCATTAAGAAGATTCATCACATTATCATCATTTTATCAGCCTATTGCAGCATGCTGAACGTAAGCCTCACTTGTAACATCAAGAAGATTAGACAGTGTCATATCATTACATGACGTCAATGTATTAACTTTAACAGGCAGTTGTATATACACACGGTGTTGCAGGTTGTGGCGCATGGAGGCCGACGTGCGCGCGGTGTGGGCGCGCGTGGGCGGCGCGGGCGCACGCGCGCTGGGGCTGGCCGCTGCCCTGCTGCGCGGGGCTAGCGCGCCCGCCGCGCGTGCGCACGCGCACCTGCTGGCCGCGCTCGAGGTGCTGCCCGACCACGAGCTGTTCGCGCCTAGCACTGCGTACGTGACTCATCATAATTCATCTTCACATCACTATTATCGTCCGGTATTTGTCCGGTTTGTATCTGGTGCCATCCGATTTCATGGATGTGCCATCAAATGCACGTGTCTTTGGATAACCATATTCACGTAACTTCGGTTGTCCGGTTCTTGACCAGTTTTTATTGGTAGTGTCCGATTTGTATCCGGTGCCATCCGGTTTCATGGGGTACTATTGGACACACGTGTTTCCAGCAGTCTGATTTTAATTCGGTTTTCATCTATCCGTGTCCGGTTTGTATCCGATGCCATCCGGTTTCGTAGAACGCAATCATACTCACTTGTCCTCGGATATCTGGTTTTTGTCCGACTTTGTCCGGTTTGTATCCGGAGCCATCCGGTTTTAACCAGCATATAATCATTTTCAAGTGTGTTCAAATATAAGGTTTTAATCCAGCATTGTCCGTTAACGAAACAGAGAAGTGTAACAATAATGATGGTTGATAACGCTGCAGCGCGGAGGTGCACAGCATCCTGGAGTGCTTGCTGTGCATGGCGCGGCAGCAGCAGGGCAGCGGCGTGTGCTCGCTGCTGCACCGGCTGGGCGCGCTGCTGCGCCGGTACCGCGCCTGCCGCCCGCAGCCCGCCGCCGCGCTGCTGCACGCGCACAGGGACACCATCGCGTCAGTATCAGTACACACACCATACTAATATTATGAAAGTGAAAGTAACTCTGTCTGTCTGTTACACCTTCACGGCTAAACCGCTGGACCCTGATGAAATTTGGCATGTAGAAAATTTAAGATATATGGAACCTTCGATAATTGACTCAGAAAATTTAAGATATATGGAACCTTCGATAATTGACTCAGAAAATTTAAGATATATGGAACCTTCGATAATTGACTCAATACAATTTGGATATTTTACATTTCTTATAAGACTAATTTACGCCCGAAATTGCATTAATACTAGCAATAAAAACGCATTATGGTGACTCAGTAACTTTTTAATGGCTCTTTATTTTACAATCATGTTTCCGTACAGATAAAATAAATGATAAGTCAAAACGATATCATGTTTAACTTTGGATGTACTATGTCAAACAGAGGGGTAATAACCTCCCGAACTTTCTATGGAAAAAATATTGACTAGGGTCACCCTAACACGTGATGTGTTGTCGTATGTGCAGGAGCACGCCCGCGCTGTGCTCGCTGCAGGCGGCGGAGGTGTCGCAGCCCGCGTCGGCCGCGCCGCCCCCGCAGGCGCTGCTGGCGCTGCAGCGGCGCTGCGACTCGCCCGACAACCTGCACTGGGCGCTGCAGGTGTGTACCGGAGAGAGAGCATTTCTTTGATGGAGTCAAATATAACAATTCGCTTAAACGGTTAACGTATTAAACTGCGACAACCCCAAGTATATTTTTCTTTCTATTCGTCAAGCGTTTTGCCACTTGTCTAGGGCATATCTTGTTATCACAATAAAATTGTAATCATATCCATATCACACGGGAAGAACGGGACCAAAAGAAGAACCCTGTGGCATTCCGATCTGTGCGTGATGTTTACTTAACATAATATTGTAAAAGATAGTGAATTAGAGAACTGTTTATAATTTAACAGGATGTACAAGTACGACCAGAATTTTATTAAATTTGAAAGCCATTTTGTAAAGATTTCGCTGCAATATGTAAACGCATCGCTTACTTTGTCGAAAGCTCTTCTAAAATCAAATTCACAGCGTTGCCTTTGTAATTGAATGAATATACTTTCCTTTATCGTATTATAGTTTTAAACACTGCTATCATCCGAATTATAATAATCAGGAAATCGAGGGCTGGGGCTCCCGTCGCGGCGGCGCGTGGGGCGGCACGGCGTGGGCGGGCGCGGTGCTGCGCGGCACGGCGCCCCACGCGGCGGCTGCGCATGCGCAGCTGAGGAACACGGCGCTGTCGCTGCTCGCCAAGCTGCTGCCAGCCGTCAGCGACACCACTCCAGGTACAAACAGCGACTCTTAAGTTTGAATGACTACTATTTTCTTTTTAACCGACTACAAAAAGAAGGAGGTTCTTTGTTCGTATTTATTTATGTTCAAAGATTTCCCCGTCAATTGTGGACCGACTGACCGACATTTATTATTTTTAAATGCACTCTTTGATCTAATGTAAATAAATGCTTCACACGTGTAGCATTAAATTAATATCAACCTAGCTACAATTTCTTTCATGCATAATGCTAACAATTATGAACTTAACAAAAAAAAACCACCACCATTTGTGTGAAAATTGATTTATATTTATACCAAAAAATATTTCGAAAGTCCTTCCTAACATCTTAAGCCAAAATAAAAACTCTTCATCTTCAGGTCTTCAAGCAGTCCTGGAATGTTTAGACTCCCACCAGCCCGAGGTCACCCAATCTATGCTGGACAAGCTGCCAGAGCTAGTGATAGGCATGCAGGAGCACGCAGCCAAGATCTTGATGCGCGTGTTCGACCTGGGAATAAAGTCTCGGTACCCCGTGGAGCCGTGTATCGCCAAGTGCGTCAGCACCATCAACCTGCATCGAGGGTGTTAGGTTGGAACTTGGAACAGCTTGCGTCATGACGAATGAGATGTAATAATAATATCTTGGGACAACTCACACACGGTCATCTGATCCCAAACTAGGCAGAGCCTGTATTATGGTAACCAGACGACTGATAAACATACTTATATATTTCTAAATACATACATAATATAGATAAATTACACCCGGACACGGAAAAAATAATTATGCTCATCACACAAAATTTGTCCTCGGTGGGAACCAGAACCCACGAGCACTCGTTTAGCAGTCAGGGTCACTAACCACTAGACCAACAGGCCAGTCTAAATATGGTATAGTATTATCAAATCGAGTATCATAATATTTCTCATTAGCCTTACAAGATATAGTATTATTACTATTTTATCTAGTTTATGTAAAGCAAGCCCGAGACCGCGCGCGGATTTTTCCTCTCGGTCTGCGCTGACCCTCAGGAAGAGAGGTGCATACTTGGTTAACACTGTAACTGTGTCGTAGAGAACAGGTGAATACTTGGTTCTTAGTAAATTGTGTAGTTGTCTCCACCAATCAATTGGCATACTTCTTATGAGCTGTCAAAACACTATTAGCCCATAGATTTTATATGGCAATAGGAACCTGTGACGTCACTAGTACGCAAACTCAATTGAATTACTATTTATTGATTTCAATACAAACAAAAATCGAGGTCAACAGTGAATTAATAATGTATGGGACTTTTAGGGCTAAAATAAACCATTTTTTTAGAGAAGTAGTGTTTTGCAATTATTGTGTAATGGTGTCAACTACCCAATTAAAAAAGGAGGTATTATGTTATCATTTAAGTTCCAATAACCTCACAAAATGACTCAATATTTTTAACACTTATATTCGTAAATTAAATTCACTTGTCGTTTATTCGAGGTTGAAACCCGCGACATGGATGAATGAGAATTTAGATTTCAATTGTCACTGCTTTTTCTACTTCACTTTTAATAATTCTGAACTGAAGTACCTATATTATGTGAAACTGTTTTATAACTATAAAAGTGAATTTGTACTAGTATAGACTAGACTGCCTCGTTGGTCTAGTGGTCGCCAAGCGCGACTGCTGAGCAAGAGGTCCTGGGTTCAAATCCCGGGCCGGGCAAAGTGCTACTGAGTTTTCCATTAGGTAATTCTCAGTAGCAGCACGGAGTCTGGATTTGTGCCCGGTTGATGGCAATAGGCTCGCCCCCTATTACATTGGGACTTACAACATAACTGGCGAAATGTGGGTGTACTATATGTTCACCTCTGCCTACCCCTTCGGGGAATACAGGCGTGATGTTATGTTATGTTATGTACTAGTATTTAAGTATTCCTGTAAATAAAGTAATAAAAACAATGTAAAATAACATGACATATTTTATTCACAAATCTTATTAGTCTCACAACAAATGCTTTCGTATTGAAATATAAGTCTAGTTATTTGCAGCAGTAGCAGGTCATCAATCATACACAATTAAATTTACATATAAGAAAATGCATTTTAAACACTATAGTATTTGACAGAAATCTTTCTACATTATTATATTCTCTTTTAAGATAATTCTCATTATACACAAACCCTGTTATTCATAAACGAGGATAATATCTCTATCAACTTGAACCCAGTTTAAGTCTATTTTCTGACATGCAAACGACAGAGACAAGTATAATTTAATCCATGGTTTAAAGAATAAGGGGGAAGTTGTTCAAATTAAACCTAGTTTAATAAAAATACTTATTCCATTCGATAACTAAATAAAATAAATAATTTGCAACGTAAGCACTGAACCCGCACCAAGCGTAACAACAGTTCTACCGCACTGGTAACTGTACTGTAATCACCAGATGATGGTTATCACCACCACTAATCACCAGTCGTTGGAGCCGAGGTCTGAAAACAACTTGTCTTTGATCTTTGGTCTGGGGTCCTCTGTTATTTTCGTGTCCACCGCACCGACTTGGCCGAGAATATATTCAAATTCTGTAAAAGAAAAGTATTATTTATTAAAAACATTAAATAACAGTTGTTGGTAAAGTTTCCTAGCTCAGACATGGCAAGTAAATTGAACTGGTATGAATCAAGTGCAGCCCAGAGCTTTGTTCACTTAACATCCAATTGTGCCAATAGCTGGATTATTCTTAACCTAGAGAGAAGTAGTACAATTTAAGCATATTTCACTAGTATAATGTAAATTTTCTTTAACACAGGGTAAGTGACTAAACACACTTTGCCGAAATCACGACCGAAGATCCGCGTCTGATTTTACGTCCGACGTAAACGGCTGCTGTGATGCATATGCATTATACAACAGAAATTCTGTTGCGCCCGATTTTTGTTCGTTAAATTAACGCCCGTGTGAAGTTCGGCTGTACGCTATAACGCGAACGAATTTCACCAAATGTGTCGTAACTCGTGAGTAATTCAATTAGCATTGGAGGCGTAATCACGACGAACTTTGGTCGCGTATTTTTGGCATAGTGTGTTTAGACGCTTAAAAGTAAAGCGTGAAATGTATCATTAGCATATAAACTGTAATGGCAATGCTGACAGCACCAATAAGAGCATCCTAAAGGGAAAAACAGAATGAGGAATATATAGCTATGCTTCATTAAAATATTCTATGTAAACCCATACCATCAATAGTCAGCGACGTCCCTCTCAGCTCAACAGATCCGATGAACTGCTTCTTCATGTCCCCCTCAAAGTACACAAACACACTGGGCAGGTTCCTCTCCGGGAAGTTTGGGATACAAGTCTGGGCCACCGCCTTCAGGAACTTGGTGTAGGGAAACTTGGCCGCCAGCTGGCGCATGTACTGGTTGAGGAGGGCACACTGCTGGATGCTGGAAAAACAAAATTAAGAGGTTATTGTAGTACTAGTAGAATGTTAATAGAAATGGAGATCTTAGCTAATGTTATTTTAAAAACAGGAGAATATTATGGTAATTACTTCTGAATGTTATTAGGTATAAGAACCTTATAATCCAATACTAATATTATAAAGAGGAAAGATCTTTTTGTTTGTAACGAATAGGCTCCTCATCTACAGGACGGATTTTACCCATTTTTTCACTAATAGAAAGCTAAATTATCAGGAAGTAACATAGGCTATAATGTATTTTCAAAAAATTAGAGATCCGAGTGAAAATTTCAATAATATAACCCAAAGTAGTAAAATTACAATGAACCACCACACAGAAGTATGGAGATCAAAGTATTTGGTATGGTTCGTAATGTTTTGCAAAATTGCCCACATCAGCCATGTTTCGAACCTTGGGTACTAAGATATCAAATCTAATGGATATCACACAAATGCAAATGAAATGCGGGAGAAACTGCAGGCAACAGCTAGTCTAGTATAATTAGCTAGCATCATCATCATCAGCCAAAAAACGTCCACTGTTGAACAAAGGCCTCCCCGTTTAAGCATAATCCCATGGGGTTGCCATAATCCCCACGCTTGGCAAGCGGCTTGGGGATCGCAGTATTGATGGTCAAGTTACAGAAGACGCTGCTGCCCATCTTCTGGATTTTCCCTTAGTCGCCTCTTACGACACCCACGGGAGGAAAGGGGGTGGTCAATTCTAGGCCGGACCACACGGCCATGTGCCCTGATAAACTATGTAAATACGGACTGGTGGCTGGTCCCTCAGGGGAGCATAATGGCCCCTCAATACAAACCAAAGCAAATAATTGATAAGTATGATGTCTTGATGTGTACCGTAAAGCCCTTCAGAATATATTTCGAATGGAGAGTCTTCTTACAAAAATAACTATTCAATTCTATTTTACTTACCTTATACAAAACTCAGATGGCCTTGTATTCTCTCACAGAAAATCCTAATTTGTTAATGTAGTTTTGATAAATAGCAAATGCAGAATGCGTGAAGTTGGGCTGCAGATGATGATGATGATGATGATGACATACCCCATATTGACACAACATGAAAAAGCCAAAATAGTTATGACAACACTTACCCTTGTTTATACAGATGTATAACCACCCAGATGCCCTCGCCAGCCTTGTTCACCTCCTGCACATAGTCCTGGCCCGACACCTCCCTGATGTCACCAAACCGGGGCTTCTCTGACAGTCTCTTCAGCTCAGCAATACGCTTTCTCCTGTATTCCTCTATGACAGCTTCGTCCTCTGAGTCTTCAAGCTCATCAAGACCATCTAGAGTCAGTTCTGACAGTTGCTGGTCCTCTGAAAGTAAAAATTTATAATTAATTAATTACAAAGATAATTTTGATCTCTATGCAAGCATATTGCAAATATTCCAAGGATAATACAACACAACTAATACTGCCAACACCTATTAAAAATACATACTGGAAATTAGATCAAAAATACTAATTGATGAATGGTTATTAAGTTTCGATAGGTATAAAAATGGTAAACTGCCTTGGTAAGTACACAAATGATCTATAAAAAGTCATAAACATGTCCCAGAAGATATGGTCCTATTTAATAGTCCTTGTATGTAAACATAAGCCTGATCACAGAGTATATCTGCTCTTAATACTATTCTCTAGTACAGTCTCTATTCAATTTTAGATTTTTTTTTTTAAACGTTGCCCCACACTAGGAATTTCTCCTGTATCGTTGGTGTGTTTCACAAACATGAAATATCACATACACAAACACCCAGACTCGGGACAAACATCTGCGGATCGCACAAATTTTTGCCCCGTGCGGGAATCGAACCCGCAACCCTTAGCGCAGCAGTCTAATTGCTTAGCCACTGCGCCAATCAGGTCGTCAAAGATTATGTATATATTCATATTAATGGATAAGGTAACAGTTACTTTAGTGTATGTGTTGTCACCCAAGTGGAACCACTAATTACAGGTACAGTTACATTTCTAAGAAAGACATGTTATGCCTCTGTATTGTTAAAGACCTGATCTTCCATTATTGAAATAATATAAGTAAATAATTTGAATTTTTATAAGGATTTTTGATCACCAAAGCAACAGGTGTCGTCATAACCTATAATTTGTTTATGTATACCAACTTTCAGCTTGTTTCTTCTGTATAGTCTGCTCTATCATGTTCACTATCTGTTCCTCTGATACCTCCGCTTCTTTGGGAGGTATAATGCCTTTCGCCCGAAGAACATCGTTCCATTCTGTATCCTCATTAGGATTCTAAAAATAAACAACAAATTTATAACTACATTTGATACACTGATATATTTAAAGCGACTTTTGACTCTGTCATACAAGTAATTTACCTGCATTTTGTGTTAGAAATGTAAGCTTTTAATAATTTAAACTTTAGTTAAATATCCGGAAATCTGACACCGTGAAGTGACAGAACAGGTGATTCACTTTTGTTTTTTTTTATAGTGTTGCTAACATAATGATTAATTTGATCATAGATTTTTTTAATGACGATAAAATATTATAAACATAAATGCCAAAAACTAAATAATTAAGATTATTTTTCAATAGGTTTAAGTTAATTTGATATACCAATATGATTAAGCTGAGGTAAACGTAGACTTCTCTTAAATATCTGTGGCATATACATGTAAAATGTGGCAACTTTAGCAACAACGATGTCAAAATTCTGAGAAGTTCCAGTCCACCTGTGACATGTTTACAATATGTGCAGAAAATAATTTGTGTTTTGTATATAATTTTGTGGATTCTACTTGTAAATATAAACATACAAAGTTTTACCTTTAACACAATTAATATTCTAGCACAACCATGAATCGAGATAAAAGGGAACCGGAGTACCCAACCGAGTTGGAGTCCCAGTTCGTGATGCGTCTGCCCGAAGAGCCTGCTAAAGTCCTGAAGGAGGTGTTGAAGTCGGGAGAGAACCTCAAGAACCGGCTGACCATACAGATCGAGAACGACATGCGGACTGGAGAGGTACGGTTCGACCACTGGCTGATGCACGCTAAAATAGTTGACCTGCCTGCCGTCATAGAATCAATGAAGACTATTGACAACAAGAGCTTTTACAAAACAGCAGACATATGCCAAATGATGATATGTAAAGAGGAACCCGACCTGCCGATCGCAGAAGAAGAGTCACCAGCTAAAAACAAGAAAAAAGATCCATACAAAGTTGATAAAAAGTTCCTTTGGCCCCACGGTATTACGCCGCCTACTAAAAACGTGCGAAAACGACGATTCAGGAAAACGCTGAAGAAAAAGTATGTGGAAGCACCCGAGATTGAGAAAGAGGTCAAGAGGTTGCTGCGAGCTGACAACGAAGCAGTAAGTGTTACCTGGGAGGTTATCAAAGAAGAAGATGACCATCCCAAACATGACCAGAGTACTCCTGTCAATGTCAAGCCTGAAAAGAAGACTAAGGCTGAACGCAATCCCAAACGAGAGTCTGCATCGGTTGACGTCTCCAACCATGAGTCCTCCAACGTTGTCGACATATTTGGTGGAGCCGTCAGTGACTCTGACCTGGAGGATGACAACATTAATGTGGAAATGGAAGACAGCCGACTGTCAGCATACGACAGCCGCCTGTCTGATACCAACTCCATGCACGGTGAGGGATCATCAAAGAGGGAGCCATTACCAACTCAATTTGGGTCACACATGTTCCAGTCTCGCCAAGATCTAGGCCCCAAATCATTTCCAGGCCACAGTAGGGCCACAACGCCAGCAGCATCAATGTCCAAAAGTGGAGGTCTATCATCTGAAGATGATGGTGACTACCAACCAAGAGATATGTCTAAGGACAATATGACATACAGAATTGAGCAGTTGAGGGCTGAACTTGAGGAGTTGAAGCAGAGGAGACAGAGAACTCAGCATGAGATTGCTGGTATGGAGAACCTGGCCCTCAGGCAGAGATTCCAAGATATTCTGCATACCCTCAACCAGGACATCATGTACAAAGAGATGGAATACCAGGGCCACTTGACACTCCAAAACTCTGATGATATCTAGTAGTGACTCTTGTTAGATATACATATATCTAACAAGAGAAAATTAATTAATTATTCGAGATTTAGAATATAAGTTTACACACTGAATTGCCTGTGACTCGTGTGTGTGAGTCGTTAGCACTGATTGATGAACTTATTAAATAAATGTATTTCAAAAATGTTATTAGGTACATAGTTAATTAAACATATAGGTATTTTGTTTTATATGAACTATTTCCGATTAAAATGTATTCTTAATGTGTACATAAATTATACTACTAAATAGTTAAATACTTATTAAAAGTAAAGTTTTATCTCGAGATTTTTATTTGCTGTTCACACATGATCCTATTTGATAATCTTTTGGTGGAGAGTGTTATTTGAAGTTCTATGTGAAGAACTATGATTCTGTTTTGAGTTCATATTATCAAAAGCCGTTATTAGCCTACGACTGGTTACATCAAACAAAAGGCGGCCTTTATTTTTTAACTCTCCTTTGCCCACAGATTAAAGAGTGAAGAGAGTAACTCCTCTGCCTGTTCCATCAGCTCCAAAAAAGTGGTACCTATAATCATCTATATTTATTAAATCTCCTTTCCTCATCTATCTATCATCCATGTCTCGACCCTTAGTATCTGTGCTCAGTATAGACTCTTATATTAGAAAAGAGAAAATAAGACTCAATTTTCAATGATATTTCAAGCCTTTTTTAAATACTGAATAGATTAATAATCGATTACTTATTGAAATTAAAATAATCGATTAATTTTACGGATGTGCTTGTTTATATGCCCGTCCCATGTTTTAATTCTACACTAAAAAGAGTCGTGAAAAAAAAGAATTATATATATATAAATACGCTAATTAATATTATTTTTTTCATTGAATAAACAGCAATAGAAACTGGATAGAAATTAATTACTGAAGTATCACTTGTGAATAGTAAATGAGTATAGACATAGACTAATCAGAATAATATAGTTATTTTCTCTATGGTATAGAGTATCCGAGCAGAGACTAGCATGTTCTACAATGAAACTAACAAGACTAAATTTTAATATAAAACGATAAATTTTGTTTCTAAAATCTTTTGATTTGCATTGATCTTAATCACACTCAATTTTAATATTTTACAATATAGATTTCATTTTAAAGTAAAATTTATAAAAATCGAGCCGATCTGACTTTGACATTATGACACGTCTTTTTTTCTCTGCAAAGTTGTCAACTTGCGTCGTGTTGGAAAAATTTTACGTCGCTATGTTCAGTCCAGTCAGAACTCGAAATAAATAAATTGAATATGGCTGAAGTCGAAGGACATAAACATCGTGAAACTAATTACCATGAGGGAGAAGGTAAATGATGTTATGATATTTATGGTTAGGGCGCGTGGTTAGTGAGTATCGCGGACGTCAGTGCGGATCGGCTGCGTTCCCGTGGCCCGTTACCCTCGTGTTACCTTTGTGACATTGAAATTGGGTTCTTTTTATAATTGCTGCGTGGATTTGTGGTGCTGGGCCGCCAGGAGCGGAGTGCGCCGCCCGCCTGACGCGTTGAGTGGTACCGTTGGACGGACTGTAGTGATCATGACCGGGGACGCGGACAGGAGCCTCCACTCAGGTACTGCTTATGTTATTGTTGTAATATTCGGTCTTAGCTGAGGTTAAGTGTGTTTAAAAGTAATTATTGTTGTTTATTTGCGCGGAGTTAACGTCGCGACGTGTTGAACTTTGCTCGTACGCTGTGTGTTATTGCATTTGATCGCCACAACACGAGCATTAAATGCTTAAAACGAAATGTTTCCTTTCTTATCCAATTAGAATGTTTCGCAGTGTGTGAACAATCCAAATCTGGTAATTTGCCAGTCATTAAGAGATGACAAGTTGTATCAGTGTGATTCTAATTGTATTTAATTAGTGGAGCTCTGGTGTACTAATTGTTTGCTGTCAAGGATTACTACTGATATTTACTGTTGTAGGAGTAAATTCCTACAAGTTATTAAAATCTTAATACTTCCAATGTTATAACAAAATTAGAGTCACATGTTTCTTGTAAAGAAAACTGCTTTGATGTATTTAAATTGCCTCGGTAACTGTAGATTCAAATTTCAAACACATTCAAGATACTCTGTTTCATAGATAACTTGTTTATCATATTATTGTTAATAGATTACAAATTACAAGCATTCTACTTACTTTCTTATTTTAATAAATTCACAATATTTTTTATGATGTTTAAACAAACTGACTTGTTTAGTAAACCTTTCTCAATTTACTATTTCCAGATTTTCTTTCTTAGGCCAATAATCTTAAGTCAAGGTAAAACTGCTTAGACATAAAAAATTAAATGCTTGGATCTCATAAACAAATTTGATAGCATGTAATGTCTATTGTTACTATATGTATGTTTTGTGATGGCCATTAGCATTTTACATAGGTATTGTGCCTTGAACCACACAAAGGTCAGTGCTCAGTGCCCCAAAATAGATAATATAATATTAGTTTTTATAAAGACAAGCCTTGTGTTAACCCAAATTCTAGGCAAAAACTTAACTGCCTTACTACCTATAATAGACTGTAGTCCATCAAAAGAAGTTCTAGTATGCCAGGATTGCTAGGTTATTCAAATTTCTATGGTAAAATATTGCCAAAAGGCCTTTTAGTAAAACTCTGCTAACAGATGATAAACTTTATTATTTTATGTGAACTAATCAGCAGACCTAATAATCTTTTAATTATTATTGTGTAATCAAAATAATGTACACTCAAGTGGCTTGGCTCAATGACCTATAAATTATGTATGAAAGGAAGGTCAATATTATTACTAAAGCTTTGAAAGGTGACCTGAATGTTAAGCTAAATTAATAAAATAAAAATGGCATTTAGAAATATTTCATATAATATTTTGATATACTATTAACACAATTTAATAATTAGGATACTGAAAATAAAGCGTATTATACACCATTTTTATAATAAAGTTCTTGTTGATATGTAATTAAATAACATACAGATATTATTTAGGTTCAAAGACAAGGATAAATAATCCCAGACGCTACAACTAATTCAACAGAGTATATTTTTAACAAATATTTTCAAACACAAAAAAACATACGCAAGCAGTAATACCTGTTTCTGAGTCAGTTTTTTGTGCTGCCTTCTACCTTATTATTATTTTTTATGTACGCCTCGTTGCCAACATTAAGAATTAATTTCAGTTTACATATAAACTCATTTAGTCTGCAGAGTGCTACCATAAAAAGTGTATCTGATCCATACTTGTCTTTGGTTTTCATTTCATTCGTTTTTGTTTCGTTTTGTAATTGGTTTTAGCTACCTAGGTATGTTATAACGTGTATGTTTATAGATACGTAAATTTGAATAATATTAACAAAGTTAAGTCTGCAAGTTTTTCAACTTCATAATTATGTTCCCGCGCAAACTGCATTGTCGCATTAATGGCGTCCTAACGTAGCTTGTTGGGTCAAAGTTTATTTTTGTACGAGACACGTTAATTATAATTATTATACTGTGTTACATGCAAATAACACTAACAGTCTTATTCTAAAGTAAACAACATTATTTCGATAACTGCGATAATTATTTATGCATAATTCTAAATCAACACAATTCTAGCTAGAAGTGGGTCATTTCCGATACATTACACAAACACTCTTTGATATATGAATTGTTTAAATATTTGCACTGTGCACGCACTGTTCCCGTTGCTGATGTAAAACACACCTGTTGATAAACTCGTGCTGTGCTGCGCATTGCACCATCGACGACTCGCCATGAGTATGACTAACTTCACCGTCAAAAACCTCTCCAACGGACGATTTGTTTTAGTGAAAATACAGATAAAAAATAATTTCCAAATAGATAAAGATAATTAATAGTACTTTCTAAACGTCAAATACATAAAGTCATCTCCCAAAATGGCCTATCTGTCACCACTTCGTACTGGGAAGAAGAAATAAAAATACAGTGCACTCACTCGAAAATGCGTTTATCTTACACACATCTCTATTAGCTGGGTAGAAGCACTGTTGACCTTACTGCATTGTTCATGTGTTTAGCCTGCATGCGACCTAGCAACCTAGGCCATACCATAGGTTGTATTATACCTAGTGTAAAGCCGTCTCAATAAATAATATTTGGATCGCACGCGACTGTGAGTTTATGTGTAACAAACAAAACGACAAAATATTCTAAAACAGTTGTAGTTCAATGCCCTTTTAATGCGAAGTCAGTTGAAAATAACGCTAGATTTATGACTAGATGTAGTCTGGATATCTAGCTACATACTTTTCGACATACTCATAGACTTTTACCTGTAAATATTTTGGCTACACGCAAAGCCGTTATGGTGAATCTGTAAGTTAATGTTGAAATTCAGTTTTCGTAAATAACGTATCCTTGAATCCAGTTGCCGTTTCACTGGTATGTGCGTTTCCATTCATACGCTTACCTACTATTATTTATGCAAATTCACCGATATTGCATTGGGTAGGATACGGGGTGTCCGATACTTCATCGGTTTCATACAAAACTTGTTAGCAGTTCTCTGTTTTTATTAATAACCTTGCAAGGTGCAAACCTTTTAAAAAGTACTAAAATATTTTTAGTTAAGAGGGTTATTTTTGTCTTTATGCAAATTAAATAAGGCGCATCTTGGGCAATCGGCACTGCTTCCAAATAAAGTTATCTTATCTTCCATTACTTTTGACGACCTGATTGGCGCAGCGGCTGAGCGATTGGACTGGTGCGTTAAGGGTTGCGGGTTCGATTCCCGCACGGGACAAAAATTTGTGCGATCCGCAGATGTTTGTCCCGAGTCTGGGTGTTTGTGTATGTGATATTTGTGGAGGTGTTATTCATGTTTGTGACACGCACCCATGGTACAGGAGAAATTCCTAGTGTGGGGCGACGTTTTTTAAGCAAGGCAAGGTTTTTTAAGAAAAAAAAAAAAACAACTGGGTAATTTACTTCCACAAAATAAAACTATGTTTATTGTATAGCTCATGTCAACAGATTAAAAGAACTTAATACATCATGTAGACAATATACGTACGTTGTCCTCTAAAAATGTCTACAGAATCATGGGTAACTGTCCCTTCTACTCAACAAATATCTAAATCGTTTGCAACCGGAGGGTTGCTAGGGAGCATAAAAGTCAAATTCCAATTACTTAGCCACTGTGGTGATCGGATCTTCAATAGTTCAACACTTACGCTAGTATAATGTGTATGGTAGGCACTAGACTGCCCACGTATGCGGCAGCGGTCTCCAAACCTACTTTCGTCTTCGTCCCGGCGTTCTGTCGGCCAGCTGCCAATGTCCGTTTGTGTAAAGTTCGGGTCATGCTCCCATTGCAGCGCTATGCACACTACAGAGTTCCTACTTTATGAGTTTTTGCTTTATTGCGAAACTGTTTGACCTTTAAGCCTAGTGTTGTTTTCATTGTAACTTTCAGCAGTGTGTCGGTGTAGAATTAATAATGAAAGCTTAGTGTATAGTATGTAGTCTGCAGAGTCGATAAATAAGGGTGTATTTTGCTTCAGGCACATTGCTCAGCAATCTTGACCAAATAGGCTTCACACGAATATTATAAAGGTGAAAGTTGGTTAGTGTGTTTGTATGGTATGTTACCCCTTCACACTCAAACGGCTGAACCGAAATTGCTAAAATTGGCTATGGAGGTAGCTGACACCCTGGATTAACACATAGGCTACTTTTTATCTCGAAAAAACATGGCGGATAACACCGCAGGGTAGCTAGTTGTAATATACACCTAAGTTGATTACGAGATAATTACACCCATTTGGAGACGTTACTCCAATTCACGGTCTATGCAATTTTCTTATTAGTCTAATAACGAGGACCTGATTGGCGCAGTGGCTAAGCGATTGGACTGCTGCGCTAGAGGTTGTGGGTTCGATTCCTGCACGGGACAAAAATTTGTGTGATTCACAGATGTTTGTCCCGAGTCTGGGTGTTTGTGTATGTGATATTTCATGTTTGTGAAACGCACCCACGATACAGGAGAAATTCCTAGTGTGGGGCGACGTCTTTAAAAAGAATAAAAAAATAACGTAAAAAAGTGTGAACGACCAAAGACTGATGATGATACAATACCTTATAAGTTACGCGTACGCGACAGGAATAAATGCCAACGATAGTAATACGTCATATAGATTCATTCAGCGTGACGTGATTGACGAAACATCCAATCATTCAAACGTGCGTATCTAAAATATCAGCCCTCTTACCATGAACTCTTAAAACAGGACAGTATATGATGTGGAAGCAAGACGCCGCTACGTGAAGTGTAATGCGGTGTCTCGCTTCCACACCGTAAACTGTCCTGCTTTATGAGTTCATGGTGAGGGGGCAGAAGGAATATAAATCATGTTTTAATAGCAGTGCCCTCACTAATAGGATTATCTTTCAAACGCACACTAATTCGAATATTTTGGTGTATTGGAGTGCGAATATGTATCTTACATCTATTTTTCTTATGTTCCTCATGAAATGGCAGACAGAATCTGTTCTTGAACACTCATATTACACCAAACAGTCATGTAATAGTAAGCGTGTCCATTACGATCCTAATTCTTTACTTTGAAAACTATTACAGCACGTATAAAATATTATAAGTATAACTAATAGGCTTCTCTTTTGCTTGTGTCAGTCTCCACGCTCTTCTACCTGCCTTATTCAGGTTCTATAAGAATTAGTAACAAAGCTAGTATTTCTAGTCCATTAGATCTCTCACAGCTTTGCTCCAACAGTTACCATCTGTTATTGGTTTTTGTATGGTCCTGCTCATCTCTGATAGGGTGTCCTCCGCCCACGGAACAGATACGTAGTCTATTCTTAACTTGAGACACACAAACAGTAGCCAATTACAGCTAAATATATCTGTATCTGGGTCTGCCGCGGTTATGCCAAATATCATCCGCTCTTGTTTGTCAGCAAGCTGTGGTTACAGCTATTATAATAATAACTAGCTCCGCCCCGTGGTGTTACCAGCTACATTTTTTCGGGATAAAGTAGCCTATGTGTTAATCTAGGGTGTCAGCTGTCTCCGTACCAAATTTTATCAAAATTGGTCGCGTCGTTTGAGAGTAAAGAAGTAACAAACACACACTCGCAAACTCTTGCCTTAATTATATAAGTGTGATACCAAGCTTTAACTGTCCCACTGCATGGCAAGTCTTCTTCTTAAATAGAGATAGATCTTTTATTGTTTTATTATACCACCAGCAGTAATTAGGTAGCACTTCTCAATAACGTCGTTTCACTATAGGAACTTATATAGAAACGTTTCTTATTTTATCTTTCAATTTCGCTCTTACAAACATTTGACTCGAACGGGTACCAAAACTGCGACATTTCGCACAGACGTCAAACCTGCTTGCCAGAGCCAATCGAGTCTTTAAACAACCTAAAATCTTGCAATTTTTTCTTTATTTTTCTGCATAAATTGAATATAATTATTTATTTTTGTTGACTGTGTTCATATCCAAAATTATAGCAGACAAAAACAATTAATACACTATAGAAAACCAACGTGGCCTTATGTATGCTCTTTAACATCCAAATTTCTCAACCGCGTCTAAAGAGTTAGTTCGATGTGGGACGGTTCATTGACGCTCCTCGTGACCTTAGTAATCAGCCTGACCCGATTGCGGTGTTGCGTGATGTTACATAGTTTGGCTTTTATGGCAGTGTACACTGTGCAGTGAAAGTCGTGCCGTAAGTGTGTATGCTTGCCTACAGATGGTAATGCGAATTCAGGCGAATAAGAATGTCGTTGTTTTTGACTTGACAGGTAGATTACGTGGTATATTTTAAATGTAGTTATAAAGGAAGGCATTTAAAATATTGCTTCTTTTGGCACAGTCAGCAGTTATTATGTGTACATTCTACGCACTTGATAGGTCGATTCTCGGGAATAATATCAAGTTGCGATCGAATACACGAATATTTGTTTCTGGTCTAAGCATTTGTACTTGTGAATCAGAACTATGATATAAGAACAATGCCGAAAACGAAGCGAATTTATAGAGAATTAAGTTATGTACAGTTAACTATACCGCTACAAGTCTAGGCTTTTTTCAGATTACCGCCCACTTACGCCCTTTGACGTCACACCAGGTATTCGCATTAGGTTTCCATAAGTCGAGCGTCATCGTCTGACCGTCCGACCTTGACCACGGCACGGTATTCAGAACGTCAGGCGATAAATTTAGAAAAAAAAACCGTAACTTTTGTATATCTTTTTGCCTATAAACATACGTTTGTTTGCATTAATGTACAGGATCAACGAAAAGTTGTTATTCCCATATCGAGATGTTTACCGATATTTGATAGTGGAATCAGGATGTGTATATTCTGTAACCAGTTGACGAAACAACAAACGTTTAAAAATACTATTCAGGTTCAAAAACACAGTTCACTGTTAAGATGTCGAAAATGTTATATACATATTTATAAACAAAGAGAACCTGTAAACTTTACATAAATGGAACTTTTAATAAGCGGCGAAGTGTGGATGGATAGTCTATACTTCTGATAAAGAATCGCACCTGTATTTTTCCTGGAAAATACATGCCTTTAAAACGTACACGTAACAAGCTAACAAGATAGCTAAAAGAAGGTTTCTGCCTATAATCTGACAACAGCTGTTGCTTACATTCAACGCTACTTATAACAAAATTCTTAGTTCTAACAGCTGGCAAATAGATCACCATTGAAGCATACATCAATAACAGTCAAGCAAATAGTTTAGATTCAAGGCTGTATCGATTAGACGCAGCTAACAATCTATTTCAACCTATATTGCTAACGAATCGATTGTCTTAACAATGCATTATGCTAAGATTTTCCGGTTATCTGTATACACTACGAAACTATTGTTGAAACTATACGTTCATATAAAATATAATTTAGTTGACAAAAACACTTAAAACATGATTTGTAAAAATTAATACAAATACGAGTTGAGTTAATATTTAATAAGATGATAATCTTACTTACAATGTCACGGTGCAAAGTTTAGGTCCAAAGTTGGATATAAATGTAGGTTTTTGTTGAATATTTATCTGCCAATTAGGTACTTGAATTTACCACAGAGTTATTTGGTAGTGTAGTCGAATGTTGAAGATTAGGAAGGGTACCCGAATCTTGAAGGTATTTTACCCTAGGGACATATACCCTCTAATTCATAAACCAGGATCATACAGGCATTTACTAAACCCCGTATTAAGACTATTGAACAGTGATAGAGGTAAAATTTAATCTTTGGTTTAAAATTGTATATTTTTCTGAATAAGTGGCATAAGATTTATTTTGTAGCAAAATGCGTGAACAATAACTGATTTCTATCTACTCTTAAGCTGCCTAATGAAATAACTATTAAGTCTTATTTCCCGACCATTTTAATCCAATTATAAGGCTAATAGAATAAGCTTCCACGTATACCAGAGAACATTCTATAACGAGTTTTACCTAAATTCCAAGAGCTTAACCTACTGTTACTGCCGAGTCATTAATTTTTGTTTGATTGTATTTTATTACCCTGTTCCACTACAGGTTAGGACTAGAAGGAATTTTGGTGTTTATAATATCACCTAGTTAATGATATTTAAAAAAAGTTCAGATATGTTACTTTTTTTTTTTTTTTTTTTTCGGTGGGAAAATCATCTAATGACATCCCCCGCTCTTGGGCGGAGCGGGAGATAGTGTCAGACTTTTACTGACTAAAAACCCACTCCTGTTCCTTCGTTGCCTTTCGTACCAGGGCCGAGTCTTCCTTTCGGAATCAGACCCTTGGCCCCAGTAGGCTTCGACCCTGATGGGCCCCTACAGTTGCTGACATCTCCTTGAGGCGCGCGTGAAACAGTACGCGCCGTCGACGACTTGGGCTCGGTCCGGATGGTTACCGGACGGTCGGACGGCGAGCCACCCATTGCTCACCGACCGCAAGCCCGCGCCTACGGTGGCCGGAAATCGGGATCAGAATCCCGGCGGCGGTTGGGGCGTGAGGATCGTTCCCTCACGCGATCGGCCGCCTCCTTTGCTAGCATTACTGCTTCGCAGAAGGAGGCGACCGCCTGCCACTCCTCCTCGCTCCGGACCATGGCCTGTACCAAGGCCCGGCGCGAGAGATTACCGCCGCCGATCGCCCCCACGAGGACACGGCGATGCTCTTCCCAAGCGGGGCACACCTCCAACGTGTGCTCCACCGTGTCCTCCGGGCTGTCCACGCAATAGTGACACCCGGGCGTTTCTTCCGCACGGATCCGGTGCAGGAACCTCCCGAACTTACCATGTCCGGTGAGGACCTGCGTCATGCGGAAGGTAAGGACGCCGTGTTGCCTTTCCAGCCACTCCTCAAAGAGGGGACTTACCGCCATAATTACGGCGTGCCCAGCACTGGGTTGCGATAGTCGCTGTCGCCATTCCACCATGAGATCCCGTCAGATATGTTACTAGCGCGCTCTTTATGAAAACTCGACAAGGGGACAATTGTACTCTTGGGAAGCACATACAATTGTTGTCCGATTTGACATAAGACTAGTGTAGTTCAGACTCAAAGTTCGGAACACTTCTCGTTCATTTTGTTAGCATATGACGTATCTATACTTTTTGACATATCATTGTATCTAGTTATTAGTCTCAGTTTTCGTGACAATCTCGACAGTAATCATTACTCATTTGAGAGTGTAAGATATAGTAGACTTCAATCAAATTGAGATAGGCCGCAATTTTAATGGATACCTGAGACACATTCTTGAATTTCGTAATGACTCGAGCGGTTTCCTGTAAACATGATCGTGTTATCAACTGATCATTCCTACGACGGTAAACAAGACAACAAAGGCAATCAATGCCCATTGTAACCGAACCTCAGGAATGTGGGCACTTCCTATTACAGCGTTGTAATACATCCTATGCTCCTTGCTTTTAAAAACAATATCTTCTTACACGTGGTTCAGGTTCTGTAATAATTACGCTAACATTGAGTTATGTTATCCAAATTATTCGGCAAAGAGAAACGAAAGCGTATTTAGGATAATCTTAGCAATGAGCTATCGGAAAAGTTATCAAAATGAAGATGTCTAAAAATAAAGTAATAGTCATTATACGGACTTGCCATCTGGTGGTACGATAAGATAGATAATATTTAATTGTATAAAGTCGAAAAAATTATACTTTAACAAAACATAAGATAGCACTCGAATCCGTCCATGCTTCACCGCTTCCTAGTGTCTGACAGGTATCTAGACATCTAAAAGTACTGAATTGTGAACTGAACTAAGTGCTAAACGTATGATTCTAAAGGAGACTAGTACAGTCTGCAATACAAAAAAGCTTAAACCATCTGTAATACTCTGAAGTCGCTGATGGAATGTGTTTACTTACTAATGACGGTAGCCGGTCAACCATCGGGCCGTGATTTAGAAAGCGGTGTCACTGGTCTCGCAACTTGTGAATTGCTAAACATACATATGTCCATTTCCGACTATATGCGTGTTAAAATGGCGGATGTAAACGACATGTAGGACGTTTTTTTTGTTAACTGTACAGCTGTTTATACCTGCAAGTTAGTTGCTTGGTACGTAGGTTGTGCAATGTGGAGTTAAATGGATGTTACATATCTACTTAGATATTACATAGGTAGTCAATCACCAGCGGTAATTGCAGAAATTTTCTCCTTTGTTAAGAGGTTAATATTCTCGCAAATTTCGCCCCATTCATACGTCTCACGAATAGATAAATGATGATGAACCTTTCAACCTTCATTAAGCCCCACAAGTTTATATAGTTTATCTTAGCAGGTAAAATGCAAATAGTTTCCATCAAAGATACTGAATTGACTTCTTGATCAGTTGATCTCTTAGATTTTGTTAACAATAATTGTGAGTAACAAATATGATATTCATTTACTATCAGTTTGGAAATTAATATCTAGGTTGTATAATTATGTCCATTGAGCGCAAATCCAATCATTATATATTCCCAAACCACCAATTAGCTTATCGAAGCTGTTTCGCATGGTATGTGAAGGACAGGTTTGTCTGCTACAACACATAGAAACAGCGTCACTTGTCGCGGTCAAGTTCAAGATTCTTGGAACATAGTTTCTTATATATCTGTTTCATCAATATATATATCTATCTTGCCATCCTTGAAGAGAAAGCAATATCTGTATAACTTTTAGAGAAACCAAGCAGCCAACAAACTCTTACAAAATCCTTTAAAATCTCTATACCCTTACCCTTATAGGACTTGAAAATCATTGATACCATGTTCAAATCGACGTAAACTCATTGTACATGCGCCGTACGTTCCACATACATCGGTCAGGCTTGGACAAGCACACATTACCATAATCGGTATGCATCTAGGCGTTACTTTTTTACTGTTTTGTGACAGACGTGTTGATCGCTGTTCATTGGCCCGTTGACCTTTACCGAACTGTTTTTAAAGTAAGAGAAAATAGACTCACCATCTTATGAGCCTATTTTAATGTAACTTACACTCTATACGATTAAGTAAAACACTTTTTCCCCTCTTTCTGTCAACATTAATTTTACTTTATAAGGACGATTATTATAACTTTAGAAGTAAGGTTTGAAAAGATTATTGACTAGACTTAAATCAAAGGCAAATAGCCCTTTAGTCTCTAAGCAATAAACTCCGATTTACGTAGATTAGAAATACTGTACCTGCGTAAGGACCGTTAGAACAATGTCCATTAAAGTAATTCTTGGTCTTACTTAGTTGTCCTTCCTTGTAGAATGTCGTTCGTAACAGCTATTATGAAGCCTATTCTCCTAGCAATTTAGTCGCTGAGCTAAGATCTATAAAGCGAGCTTACACTTCTCTTAATAGTTAAGACATATTTGTATTTAGAGGTAACTAGCTGCGCCCCGCGGTGTTACTATTGTGGATTAAAAGTAGCCTATGTATTAATCCAGGGTGTCAACTGTCAGCTACCTCCATACCAATTTTTTGCAAAATCGGTCCAGCCCTTTGGGCGTGAAGTGATAGCAAAAATTTACAAACTTTCGCGTTTATAATATCAGTGTGATATTATTTAGAGGTTAATATACCTCTTTAACAATCTTTCTATGCGGCTAAGATTGCTCTCGGCGAATGCGTAAATCCTCAAAATCGGGTTACGAAAATCTTTGACGATACACTAACCAATTAAAAGTTATTTTTTATTAGTCTATATTGTGTCCCACTGCTGGGTAAAGGCCTCCCCTTTCTTCTTCCAAACTACACTATCCTTCGCAGTTTCTGACCACGTGCGTCAGAAATTTTAAAGTGGAGTAACTTGACTTCTAAATGCGTTTTATAGATCTCCGCCGTCAAGTAGAAGGAACTCGATGCTCGCTGTAGGTTGTTATGTCTTTGTAGAACCATAAAGCCGGACAATACCCCGGTGTATCTTGATGTTACAGTATTGTCAATAAATTCGACGTCCTGTGTTTAGTGAGCTGAGTTCAATGGTTTACATTTGTATATACAAATACAGTTATATATACGTTATTTGTGGGTGTATAATAAATGGTTGCGTGCGGTACGATCTTATATATACTGTTTATATAAGTATGATAAATTAGAATGAAACGTAAAAAGTATGACCTTATGCTGAAAAAATAAATTGCAATGTTGAGGACATAATATAATGGCATTTTTTTTAAATTCTTCAAACTGTTTTTTTTAATGTTATAACTGTTTGTTGTTTACTTGTGTGTGTTCAGAATATTGCAATCATACTCATTAATGTAAATAAATAATTAACATTTCAAAAAATGCAGCATAGATTAGACTTAGTTTTTGTACAGACACACTAAGTAATTACTAATTAGAAGCATTACTTACATATATTAATGTTTAATTTATACAATTATATAAAGGTTATCTGTTGAAGATCGCTGATCGCGATTAGTCCGCCTATTATACTATTATTATGCTATAAATAAGACTAACAAATTAGCTTGATTTGTAAAAGAAAATGTCTTCTGTTTCCATAAACACATTGCTACACCCTTGGTAAAAACTTAAAACTTAAGACATAAAATCTAATGCTTAACTATTTGCGCGCTTTTAAAGCAATGCCTATAAAACCAGTCTTGTAACTTAATTTTGCTACAACAGAAATAAATTAAGTTGTAGCCTGTCTTTATTCTAAACCAACTGCTTAATAAATTGCCAGCTACTTGTAAATATACGTGGTTTTATTATTTTTAAATGAATAGTTTTAGTTATTTCTTGACTATAAATAGATTGATATTTATTAAACAAAGATATGTTAGATAATAGACTAAATGTAAACAAAGGATTTTTTATTATTGATGTTGCCTTAACGATAATGTTTTATTAATCTCAACTCAATTGAATACTATCTACGACCAGCTGTTTGTATTTAAATGATAATTCTAGATTATTCGTGGTTGTGAATTAGATAGTTTAACCCCAAATACACCTTGAAAAAATAAAGATACGCATCTAATACATAACCTCATTTTTTGCAGTCAATTAAAATGTGAAGAGACGTCTTGTATAAATAATAATAGTATTTAAAAGCTGGTATGTAAAACATGCCATTGAAATTTGGAACTTCGTTAGCGCAATATGATATCTTGTCGCTCAGCTGTGTGGGTGGTACCCACGAGTAAGCCTGACGCATAATGGTAACCGATAACCGTGGCAGGATACCTTTCTGCCCATACCATGGACATAGTTTTCTAATGTATGCTTAAAATTATAAAGCTGAAAAGTTTGTTTGTTTGGTAAAACGCGCTTATCTCAGGAACTACTGGAGTGAATTGAAAAAATATTTTTGTTTTGGATAGTCCATTTATCGAGGCTATAAAATATTCGAAATCCACGCGGAAGAAATCACGGGAGGAAGCTAGTGTATTTGACTTGGTCATTCATAGAGTCAATGTGTGTACAACCATTAGCATGTACTCATTAATTTTAAGAACTAACAATCTCTACAAAGCATTGGTGTGCTAGCTTGCGATTGAAGTTTGTTTGATACACAGCATAAGGTCGTTAATCGCTCATGGGTGATTATAACAACTTCTCTACTGTACCAAAAAATACATCTTAGTAACTAGATTAGGTCTCTTTATTTTTCCACTAGCCTCTTATAACTTCTTATTAGCTTTATTTTCGACGTAGCAACGACAGCTGTAACTACCAGAATTTAGGCAAGACCAGAAATACGTCCAGACTTTTAGCTAATTGCCCTAAGGTCCGCAATTCTCATTTAGGTTCGTTTTTCACGTGTCACCGCGCAGTTAAATCCTTTTACGTACTAGAAAGTGTTTCATTGTATTCGTCTCTGGTACTACTACCAATAAAAAGAACATCGAAACAGTTTATTCTTCTTTTTAAGAGGTTGCTATTGAATTTTATCAACTCACTCAATGTGTAATCAAATTGGTTCCATTTGACGGTCTCTTACGCATTAAATGCGGAATGAAATTGATTTTACGCCTAAAGGTTTTATCTTCTTGATCTATAAAACAGAAAGTGTATGTTATTGTGTTTATTGTGGTCGTAAAATAAAAATTGGTCTTTTTAGACGTTTTCGCTTGGTCAGCTAAAATTGGTCCTTTGAGGCGTTTTTGCTAGATCAGTTAAAATTGGACCTTTTATCAGGGTGATATAAAATAGTGGTAAATGAGAGACCCGCGGTCATGTTTCTACCTTAGCAAGACCCATTATTGCGGTTTTAGCATACATTAATATTCTTTCATCTGATATGAATTAGTGTTGAATTTAAACCACAAATGAGGTTGATTACATTAGGTTAATTCTTGGATCTCGTGGCTAATTGACCGCGTAAACATTTGCATGTTTTTATCTCGGCAGTCTTTAATCGCTGTGACATTAAATTAGGCTGGCTTATTTTATAACAATGTAGGCTCCAGTCAAAGTTTTGTATGATCTGCGAATATTGGTAAAAGTTAAAGCATGCAACACTAAAAAAAGACCTTTCTAGTATCTTTCCATTGCTCTCTATCAACGGCTGAAAGGACCACTCCTCCATATGTGTAATCCAGTTTGTTATTTATGCCGCTGGCGCTGAATGCTGAAAAGGTTTGAAACGTCATATATATTAAACTAGCGGCCCGCTCCGGCTTCGCACGGGTATAAAATATATATTATAAGTATTTCTCCACTATTTAATGGATGTTATTATACATATAAACCTTCCTCTTCAATCACTCTATCTATTAAAAAAAACCGCATCAAAATCCGTTGCGTAGTTTTAAAGATTTAAGCATACATAGGGATATAGGGACAGAGAAAGCGACTTTGTTTTATACTATGTAGTGATTGAGCAAATAAATAATTTAGCAGTTTTTATTCTCTATTATGTAGGCATCTGAATAATATTATCGTAAAAGTGGGGCAATCTTTATACCTTATAAGGTGCGCTTTCATTTGTGATTAGTGACACAGTAGCGATTACTTTGATGATAACTTATCATAAATACTATGTGTTTAATTTCTTATCATATTTTAATTTCGTTTTTGTTGGATAAGCCAATTTTTATTATTCGGGACATTGAATATAGGGGTCTTATTAAATGTATGAGAGGAAAATGTTCAAATTAACTAATTATCCTTATAATTTTTAATGATGATTACATTATTATGATGTTGTAATGGAATCCATTTTCCTCGTTTATATTGATTTAATGTCTGGTGTCTAGTCCTTTGATACCAGCGCAAGACGTGTACATTTTGGGTGCATACTTATAAGTTATGCATACTTATAATTTATACATTTTGGGTGCATATTATGTTTTGTATCAATATTATGGGCTTTTTATGTCCCGGAAATTCCAAGTCTGTGAACATCCTTACCTTCCGCGTGGTGTCTTTAATTTAATTAGTGTACGTTCTCAGATAAGTCACTAATTACAATGCTATTAGGTTGATGTCAAGTTATGTAGGAGCCGAATGTAGAGCGTCGTGTGACATCATTAGAAGCGGTTCACTGAACTCATTTGAATAATCTTTTGAATGTTCAGATAATAGTATATTATTATTTGTATGGACTAGTATCTGCCCGCGGTGTTAGGTGCTTATTATTTGATAAATTAATATTGATCAATAATTTAATTTATATTTTGTTGTCCTAATTACTTGGGATCATTAAAAAAATAATAATAATCCAGTTCAATAAGTTGCTGAAATTTCCATAATCACAGCCTATTATTGCTTTTGATACTAAAATAGAATCATATTTGGCGCACATGTTAAACAGAAATAGCTCTAGAGAAACGTGAAATTGTTACAAAAATATTAGTGTATGTTATCTTCCTACTCGTGAGAACGGATGACGGAAATTTTCATATTATATGTTTAGTTCCTTATTCTCACGGCCATGTGGGAAGAAGATTTTGCGTGACAAATATTTTTTTGTCGGCTTTCGGGTATTATGTTTTTTGTAGTAGACGTTTTATCTTAAATAATGTGAGTTAGTTTATCAGCCGGGGAAACGAATTAAGAATTAATTACTAATTCGGGTCTTACCTAAGGTTATTATGAGCAGTAGGTAACTTCGTAAAGGGATTCCTTCGAATTTGCCTGGGTCTCGGTCCAATGCGGTTAAAGTCTTCCATCTATCATAACCCCTTCTAGCTGTGATTCGCCAGTTCCTCTCGAGATCTCACAAAAAACATGCGTTTCACGTATCCAATCGCAAAAAATACTGACGTCAGTGAATATATTGAATTACATTAACCAACGTGAGACATGACGTTTATTTTCTTTTACGCTGGCAAATGATCATTTGCTATAATCGTGACAAAAAATACATTGGCCGTGGCTCCTTTTGTATCGATTATCGTATATCGATTCATTCTCACGTGTTCTCTCGACCACCTCATTCGTATTCGATGCAGATACTATTTTAGTTTGAACCACGCACCATAAAATACATCTATCAGTGTCAAAATATCGGAGTACCAACGTGCGATACGCGTAACAAAATTATTTTCAATCAGCGCTCGGTTCCCGGTTATTGGGTGCATGCCAGCCAAAACATTGTACAATATAGTGTTGTCTTACATGAAACATGTAATGAGTTGGAATTTCTAGAGGAGGCAGTAAAGTAAAGGTTAGAGCGGGGTAACGCGTTCTGAGGTATCTAATAAATGAATTATTATACATAAAACCTCTTCAAATCTCCTGAAAGCGTTAAATATTCTTATTACAGTGTTGAGAGTTGAAGTCATGTTCAGGAAAGGTTTGTTGTGCAAATTGTCTCATTTATACAGAAATATTTAGAATTCGTACTGAAATTATTTTTGGTTTTGGCTTTCGGTATGATCAAGTGCCTAGCTGATTCATTTGCGAAGCTTAGACTTTTGACGGCCTGTCGAATAGAATAAATAGAAACTGACCGAAGCATGTCGCCTCGACGTAAGAAAAATCATACTTATAATTTTTGAATGCCGAAACCGGACATGCCAGGAATTGTATTTGGCAAGCATTAGGTCTCAGATCAGCTGAATAATCTTCAATATAAATAACAATCGAGTCTTACAAATCTTCTGTATACCTACACCAAAATGTTAATGGTGACGTCTTCAATCGTTCTGCCTCATTAGGAATAAAACCCATATAGGACACCGACAAAGACTTATTCATATTCATCGGTCCGATGAAAAGATCGGAATATTTCCGTTATCATTGGAGCGGGTCCAAGCGGGTTATTGACATAATTTAACTCAAGTTTGGGAGCCCGCCAGACCTGTGTTTCGAATGCATCGCTAATTTCTCATTGCCTACGTAATTATTCTGCATAGTGAAAGTGTCAGGTGATCATACTTTACGACGTTAAAAATACGGGAACTACACAATTCCGATAACAAATAGATGTCTGTCGCCCGTGATTCTTCTTCTTATTTGACCTATTTTACTGATTTATTGGCTCATTTTATTGCGTTCCATTTCTATCTTTTCTGGAGCAGGATTAAGCCTTAATAAGATAATGATTCGTAAAACGAATAATTAATTTCTTTAGCTTTGTCGAGATCTTTCCTCTCTTGGTCTGTTTTTACTGTCCTGTGCCATTTTAGCAACTTCCCAACACGCCCTTCGTTTTGTAAAGCACTGACCTCAGTACAATTAAAAATGTAGGCCTTCGCATTATCACACGTTACGTCATAAAGGTGCTAATCACCTATTGTTTTTAAAGGGGTAAATACGCAACTGACCCAACGGTGACCGACAAATTTAAGCAGTGTCAGTTCTGTTTAAACCCTTTTTAAATGGTTGTTACCATTGATATTATGTTCTTTGTTCTCTACAAAGTGTACAATCTTCGGCTTTACAATACTAAGATCGTGTGATCGAGACCTTTCTGATTATTTCGACCAATTAAATCGGGACACAGAAAATAATTCGTCGGGCATTGTGCTTAAATTTGACATGATGCAGGTATTTGAACTTTGACTTGTGATTCCAGGCAGCGAGGTGGTAGGCAAGCTGAGTTTGCGTGTCAATTATAAAGACATACAAAGTAAGTGTGTGTGTGTCTGTCTGTGTGTTAACCTGCGATGTGGAGCACTTAACATTATTGTGGCGAATGCTGTGAATATCGATGTTGCGGCTTGTAAATATTGTGCAGTTGTGGACTACGCCCTGAAAATATGATGATTGAGGCGCGGAAGTCCAACTGTTTTATCAGAATAATTTACTATGAGAATAAAACATGATAATACATCATATTCCTTTTTGTAAAAAGTCTTTTAATGTATCTTTTTCTCATAAGTTTTTTTGCTAATAAATATTCAGTAACAACATAATCCTTAGTTATTGAATATAAAAACGTGACAAACGTCCTTTCATTATCAATTCGGTATTTATTATTGTGATAGAATAACACTGGCAATTTTATTATAATAAAGCGACACCTTGAATACATGAATACCAAATTAAATGGTTTCCAAAAAGATGAATCGATACCAGTTTATAAATAGATATTTTAATTGGAGCAGAGATGAGATCCGTCACCTCTAGTGCCCTTCAACGCTGACCGTGATCTTGTATACAAAGCGGGTCACTGTTCGACATTGAATCAATAATAATTGAAGCGTTAGGTAAACTCCTAGTTTTGTTAAGAGCAAAATCCTGTCGTATCAATTGTTGTACAAGTCTTAATTCTATAGTTCTTCTGAATTGTTTGGCATGAATGTTACTGTTGTATACTTCTGGGCTTTTCTTGTGATATTTTTTTTTGATGATTGTATGTGTATTGAAATTGTTGACTTCTACTCTATCTGCTGTGTTGTAAATTTCATCATCGACATCATTTATTCTACTAAATTCATCGTCTACCTTTGTTCTTCGGGAGTGTCCAAAGAGTCCTTTTATCAGTTATCATCACCGTGGTCTGTTCCTTCTTAGCTGTTTCTATAATCTTCTTTTATGTTTACTAAAATTTGTAATATATGATTATACCTAACTATTATAAGCAAGATATCAAGTACTATTACTTAGATATTATCATCTATAATACACAAGGTACACAAGTCTTTACAATTCTTGAGCGACAAATGCAAACCTGACTTGAATGGCGAAATCAAATACATTACGGTGTCTTACAATTCACTGTCTCCATTATTTACGACTATGATTGTTGAATGGGCTGTTTGAAGTCTAGGCCACACAGTGCGACACTCCTAGCCAACTATAAAGTAGAGATAATAATGCTGCAGCATCACATATCTTTAAATAAAGTAAGAGTACCTCGGTGGCCGCGGTGAACGCTTGGCACCGTGTAGTGTGCTGACCGCATGCCCAGAGTGACAGGTGGCACTACGCTTGTATTATAGACGATTCAATCGTGTTCTTGTGCTCTTACCGATTCTGTAATCTGTTAATTAGTTGTTTCTGTGTCGCCTTTTTAGTATTTTAGAAGCTGGTCCTTTTGGCTTTGTGGTCCTTCGGTACTATTTAGTTGTTTGGAAAACTTTGAACTAGAGGAACAAAAACATACATGTAGGTACAAGCCTCTAGGTAAATACCGCGATTATAAAAACGTTAACATGTAATGCGTTGGTATTTCCGTTACGCTATGAAAACAAACTTTTAGCAGATATGCAGCAGGTGTTATTTTGGTACACAATGTCCAGTGACGTTATCGTCGTTAAGAAATGTAATTTGGGATTAGCCCACAATTTGTAGTCCTATCTTAGAGTTAGCAAATGGCAAATCATTAAAAAAACGCACAATGAAACTATTTAAAGCCTTAAAAAGTATGTCAATAATATCCTAAACACACGTCGATTTGTAAAGTTACGAGAATGTATCGAACATTGTTCAGTATCATATCGATTCGGTGTGAATTATAATTAGCTGTTCACTATGCATTGTTTATTCGAAGCATTTGAATTTAATACCTTGTGGCACCATTGTTTTCTGCCGTGTTGTGAATATTTCCATTATTGACGAAGTGTTCCTGTCAAACTTTGCGTTTTAAATTTTTTGAGAATTAAGGACATTTTTCTGTAGCTAATTGACAAACGCCTGGTCTGAAAACATGGTTAAATTATAAATCAACTAAGATACATGTTAATTAATTAGCTTTGCCAAATAAATTTAGGTTACTGAAAGGCCGATTAGAGTAAATTTTTTAAACAAAATAGCATTTGTCATATCAGCTCTGTCGACTTACAAAATTAATCAAAGAAATAGCGCTTGTGCCTAAAGCTATTAGAGGCTATTAAATAATAATGGCTGCTACTGCTAGTTATTTTTTAATCTTATTACTGCTAGACCGAGGGTCGAGCTTTTAGTGTTCGTATACACGCCATTAACACGAGCAATTACAGCTTTGTGGCAATATGTTATCACAATATAACTAGACATCGTGGTGGTCCTAAGGTTAACGGACCGCAATCATACATACGCAAAGATGTTTAGTTATTTTAAGATATTCCACTGGCTAATTCGGAATTGTACCCTAGTAGAATATGCTGTTAATAAATATTATGAATCTATGTACAACCGTGGTAAGTCATCTATATAACATGATACCTACCGGCTTGCATTTCGGATAAGGCAATTTAGTTGAACCTCCTTTTGTCATATTTAACGGATGCAATTTTTTTCTGCTTACATGCCACTAGTCGTACCTATTTCTCCACTCTTTTGTATAACTCATCTTTTACCTAATAACTTCAATATAAGGCGTAATACACATCCGTAGGTGTCCGCTACAATACGGACGTAGTGTCTTGACCTTCGCTCCGCGTCCGCACACCACGCGTATAAGTATGAATTATCCTTAATTAGCAGCGTCTGCGCCGCCGCGAGTCTAGGATATCCATTGTTACATACTTCCGTATTACCATTGCGCGTTACACGGACTAGTGTTGTTTAGAATCTAGTTGTGTCTATATTGACCTAATTAGGGTGTATGTTATGTATAATAATGGTTTTGTAATGCTAAGACATCACTGGCTAATAAGCTTGCTCGATAAACGGTTATAGTTTCCCTGTTACCTATATGCTGCTACAACTAACTTCCGAAATATTTTGGTGGAAATTTAAAGGCGAGGCGTTGTGAAATCCATTACCTACCATAAAATGTTGCAAATAGAGTCCAATGACGTTTCCCCGCTAAATAGTCCCTTTTCTAACGTAATTGCGCCTACTTAAAAACAATAGAGAAATACCAAATAATTTGCTAAGTATAATAATTCAAAGCAACAGTCCTATTTTTTTGGCTACTGCTAAGCTTTACAGCGTTTACGCACTGCGTCCGATCCGAACCCATGAAAATACTTTCCGAATTAGTCGTAGAACTATGAATGACACAGAGCAATCGGATGACGGAAATCGGAACTATTGCGCAAACTACCATACAAATAGTTCTTCGTCTAATTCGGAACGTATGATCCCGGATCCGGATTGGACGCAGTGGGTAACCGCTCTTAGGGAGACAATGGATTATAAGATGCTTATTGTCAAGAAATTTAATGTTCTCCCAGCACTTAAGCTACATTAGGTTAGAGGTAATTATTTGAACTGAAAAGTTTGAATAGAATTTAGTGTGTACTAATTTTTGTTATTTTTTTTCTAATTTTTATTACATTTTTACCTGAATGTAATTCAATGTATTACGATGATGATCTTATAATGTAAGAATTTTAGTGAGCCAATTATCGGCAAGACATAGCGATCTACTGAACCTATTTTATAAAGAAAATATGTAACCTATGTTCTTAAAAAATAAAAATAGAAAGTTTTTGTACTATTGTCCCGTTTCTAATCCATACTTGAATATTTATGGTACCTTCTTTATTTATTCTAGCGTTGTCCCAGCCCGTTGCCAAGATCGAATCCTCAAGTAAGTTAATGATTCTGAGTAGTATGTTGTTAATTAACGTTACTAATAACTAATCAATAGTCTTCTTAGCTTAATCATCTAAGAACATATTAGACAAAGCACAGTAGTTTAGTTATTAATGAATTACGTAGTTGTAGATTGGATTTTCTGTACTCACTCATACTTCGATATGACTCACGTATTGACATGCTTTAACACTAGTTTGCTTGCACCCTTGAATCACTACACTTTGTCTAAGACAAAGGATGCAAAACACTGATTTAAATTGAACCTGTCAAGAAAATGACTAAATTAAAGCAATTTTTCCCTTTTTCTGTATTAAGCATCTAACGTAGGCTTGCGTTTTGTTATTTACTATATATCCCGGTTATACTCACGTGTGTATTCGGGTAAGTAGTAAATAATATGGATAACACTCACGAAAGTTATTATTGCGTTTTGTTTTCGTCTATCGTTTAAAAAAAGAATATTTTAGTAGTTTAGTATGTTAATAAAAAATAATTAAAGGCACTGATTATATTTCTAAAAATAAACACTATTTGCATATAATAAATAGACATTAATGCCACATTTAGACATTTAGGTACGAAATTTCTGAATGTGGCACTACTGTCATTTAGAATACATAGATTGGCATAATTTTTCTTTAGCATATATTATCAAATGCCAGCTTATTGTACATGATAAGCTTCGCGTACCATCGTCGACGGTAGCCATAACAAGCCACATTTAACGTTATACGTGTCGCTCGTGACAGAGCTGCGATAATGAATATCGATACACATCTTTATCGTATATTTATTGGTGTTATATTTTGCGGGATTTCTCTATCTATATGACTAAAGATAGATTTAGTCTGCTAGTGTTCGTATGATATTGGTTCAAGTATGTCATGGTTAAAATGATATCTACTGCAAAAATCGTACTCATAAAACTGCAAGATCGACGACCCGATTGGCGCAGTGGCTAAGCGATTGGACTGCTGCGCTAAGGGTTGCGGTTTGTGCGATCCGCAGATATTTGTCCCGAGTCTGGTTGTTTGTGTATGTGATATTACATTTTTGTGGACCGCACCCACGATACAGGAGAAATTACTAGTGTGGGGCGACGTCAAAAAAAAAAGATTAATTAAAATCCCAATAATGTATGGTTGTCAATCCTTCTTAATAATTTTACCCTGTAACTATCCCTTCGCAGAGAATAGAATATTGTGTACAGTCAGCTAAAGAAATTATACCCAAAATGCTATGCCGTAATTTGTTACGTCGTAAAACAGCCCTTACGTCTTGTAAGTAAGGAGACAATGTCACCCTTGGCTATATTTCATTTGCCAGGCAGTGTCAAAACAAATAGCCCACTTAGAAAGCCCACGGTATCTACTTACGTCTAACAGTATTACCATTCATCCCGGTAAGCAGCTTACTTAATTTAGGATTCGGCCGCCGTTAACTGCCGTTAATATCATTAGGGGTTTTATTTATTTTGTAATTGCTGTACCTGTACGGTAGCAGACTGAATGTTAAAGCTAATGATATTTCCAAAAAGTAAAAGTAACATATCTGTGTAACTAGTGCGCTCATTTTGAAGACTCGTAAAGGGGACAATTGTAGTCTTGGGTAGTAATAATAATTAATTTTATTTCTGCAAATAGGTTTTTAAAAAACACTTTTACATTACATTTTTTATAAACTAGTTAGAATGATGGTGTCGTACAATTGTTGTCCGATTTGACATAAGATTAGTGCAATTCGGAGTACCTTTCATGTTCATTTTGTTAGTATATGACGTATCTATACTTTTTAATATATCATCGCTTAAAGCCTTATGTTTGTAAAACTCTAAAAACATCTGAGATGGACGAATGTGTTTTCTACCACAATACAAAAATAACTCTCGTTAGGTTCCAAAACAAATCATAATTTGAGGCCCCTAAACAAAAAGTTGAGTATCAAAGCACGCTACCAATTCAACAATTCTTTTTACAACGTTCATAACAAATAATATACCTAACAAAAAGTATTTATCTTCATACCAGACGTAAGTCACGACCTTGACACAAAAAATATGATGTACTGAGTTGCAGCACTGTTCAATATCAGTAGGAAATCGTTTACTGTTCAGATAAACGATGGTCGGGTGAAAAGTAAGAGTTATAATCAGGACGATCGATCTATTAGTATCTTTGGTGATCTTTTATCTTATACGAGGAGTTCCACGTATATTTCAAGAACAAAATTAGCGTTATCGGTCCACACGTTCTCGAGTTTTAGCGAGACTACCGAACAGCAATTTATTTTTATATATTAAAATATATTTTTTAAATTTTATAAAATTCTAAAAAATATATTTTTGGCATCAGAATACTTCAGACGCCATAATCATAATCATTTATTCATTTGTAAACATAGGTTTTACATAGATGGTATTAAACAAAAAAATAATAGTATCTCTATGTTTTGCTTCATTGGCATACAAATGTTTTTTGTTGTGAACTTAATAACTAGATTCACATGCTTAGATAATAATAACAAATATTAAACTATAACAATAAAATAAATTTAAAATATAATTAGGAACTATTACAGTAAGGTTTTGAGTTTTATAAATATTTCTCGTTTAAAAATTCGTCAACTCTGTAATAAAAAAATTCTGTAAAAAAAATCTGTAGAGCTGTTTTGAATTTAACCATTGGCATGTCTTTTATGCCGTCAGGTAATTCATTATAGATTTTAGGAGCTAATCCGAATAAACTTTTAGACATAAGAGCTGTTTTACATTTTAAATTACATAAATATATAATATATATTGCACATTTTTTTTTAATACCTTCAATGTACAGTTTTGACTTCGTTACTGTTTTATTATAGGTTTTATTATACTGATTAAAATATGTGCAATGAAAAACAATTCCTTATTCCCTTGTAACTACACTAAAAATTGGTAGCCTGCGATCGATTGTTACAGATTATTTGAATGAATCATCAGATTCATAGTCTCTTTATTCCAGTTACTAATCTTTGATGAATCAATTGATCTCGTCAACTGTAGGAGAAATGCTCACACTTTGTTTAAACTAGATCGTAGACTTAGCATTGTATTTACGGATGTTTAACAAAGACACTGTTTAACGTTGGAGATGAATGATTATTAAAACTTCCTTATTATAAGATAATATATAAATAGAAGAATAGACAGTTAACACAAACCGTTTTACATAAACTTAAGGGCGGCTTCAAACAGTCTGTTAAAATAAAATACCTACGTACATCAAAAAATAACGATTACAGAAGATGTTTAATGTACGTAAAACATTAAGCGTTGTTTCATGGCATATAAATACGGTTATTAATGTTATTAGGACTCCTAGAAGAAACCAAAATTGTTATCGCCATTTTTAACATTTACGTGTGCGTCAAGTGAAGTTGAAGCAGCCCGCCGCCGCAAAAACAGCATCATTTTAACAAAATTACAAATAGATTAATTTCCGTGCGTTAACTAAACCATATTTTCAACATTTTAAACTAGTTATTAACCTTCTAGAACTCTTAAATATTAAAACTATAACCTAACCAGTGAAGTGTCAGCGATTGTTTAAAACTAATTGCGCCAATCAGAAATTCACACTTGTCGAATTCAATGCATTCGTTTCATATCTCTGTATCTTACGCGTTGTCCCGGGGTTAATCTGCGACCTCGGATATCTGGCGGAGGTCTAGCCAAATGATAAGGTTATTGAATGACCTCGCACTTTTACTGCTATTTTGTAAAGATATTATATTTTGAGTTTTTTAAGCCTCTTATATTTTTTAGGCGACTACTTTACCAACTCATAACAATATTAACTTAGAAGAAGCGAATTCTTTATCAATATTAAAATAGCTTCAAAAAGTCCTTAAGTATGCAGACATTGTTTTAGGAATTAGTTCCATACCATACTTTTAGATTGAATCATATGTATGAAAACAAATAGAGTTCTGTCACACGAGTTTCATCTGCTGTATTATGCGATTATAATATGTGTGTTTTAAAGATGGAGTGTAGCTTTTGTAACACAATTATTATCTACTTCTTTGTTAAAATCATTGCCTACAATGCCTTTATCGCTTAGTATTAGCTTACCCTCGACTTAACCACATGTTTCCTGCACCAGTAACAGAGAAGCCTGCGCCGGCGCCGCGCAACGGGCCGCACGGCGTTCAGGTGGTGAACACGGGCGTTGACCACACGTTCACCCTCGACGAGGACGTGCTGAAGGAGCTGCTGCTGCAGGACGATGTGCGCGACCGCCCTGTCGTTGTCCTGTCCGTCGCAGGCGCATTCCGGAAGGGCAAGTCCTTCTTGCTCGACTTCTTCTTGCGGTATCTTAATCATAAGGCAAGTTTCTTCCGTCTTTACTTTCTTGTTTCGTTCAATGATAATAAAAAATAATAATTTAAGAAAATTATACAGTACTGCCAGGTCAAAAATGAACTAAAAAAAGAAGTAAGAAAAAAAGTTGTAGTAAAAAGGGGAAAACATAAATTCATTTTCGTCTCAGTCTGGGGAACGCTCCATGGAACACTTTCTTATTAAAGAGGTCTACAATCAACCTATCTTTTTGTAATCATCAATTAATAAAGTCAATTAAAAAAATAATCTTGTTACGTAGATATTTCAGATAGCATTTATTTATTTATTAGTTAGAACGCAAGCCAATAACACTAACTAAACAATTTTCCAATCAGCGGTAGATTTTTATGATCTTCTCGGTACCTGTTTATACCTATATAAAATAGAACACAATTATTTAATGCCACAAACATAGGTTGCGCATGCGCATCAATGTAATCCTTGAGGTATACGTTATAGTATGGGTCGGATGGCGGCATGGACTGGCTGGGCGGCGATGAGGAGCCGCTGCAGGGCTTCAACTGGCGCGGCGGCTCCGAACGGGACACCACCGGCATCCTCATGTGGTCCGAGATCTTCAAAGCCACCCTCGACAATGGAGAGAAGGTGAGTTGACTCCTTGATAAAGATAACTATCGAGGGAATGTCAGATAGAAAAAATTTGACACTTCGCTATCTATGGGTCCTACGTTTACTTTTTTGTGTTAAATTCTTCCTTTTTATCTAGTTGATAACGTACACTAAAGAAATAAAATTTTTGAGGTGGAAATACTATTTTTTGCTACGGTCAAAGGGCTTATCATATGAAGCATGTAAAAATATATAAATCATATTGAAACTTGAATACTCTCTATTGAAAAATTGACAATTCGCACATTGGACCTTATTATAGGACCTATCGATATTTCGTTTGAATTTATTTTAATTACGGGTTTCAAGAGACTGTATAATCAATATGGGTTACCTGGGCATTATTGCCGGTGGTTTCCAGTGGTCTTTGTGGATCTTGGCTTCCGGATGTAAAAAACAAAACTCACAATATAGGATTCATACGGAGCCCTCATTTATGAGCTGAGAAAGGCTGAGGCGAGCGAAACTCGTGAGCACTCCGCCGTAAAACCAATATATAGCTAATAATATGGATAACACTCACGAAAATTTCAGTCAGGGATCCACAAACCAAATTTAAAATTGATTACTATCAAGTTAATTTTCCGTGAGTAACTTCTTTTTGATAAGACCAACTTTTCTATTACAAGTCCTCGATAGTGGTAGCTAACAGGGGTAGCACATCTCACTACAACTTTTGAGAGAACCGGGATAACGTACAGTTAGCAACATAAGTAGCTCAACATTTTAAGAAACCTTTTGTCAAATAATTGAAAGAGACAAACAATAACTTAAACGATGTTTATTCATCGTTCCCTAAAGGAAAAAGCCAATAACAGTTTTCCGACCCGGGATTCCGAAGGACCTCGTGCTCAGATCAACGAGGCAGTCTATTACAATTCAGTGAGAAAGTAATTTTGCAATAAAGTGACGTCACATGTCAGGTGGCGATCATCCTGCTAGACACGCAGGGCGCCTTCGACAGCGAGTCCACGGTGCGGGACTGCGCCACCATCTTCGCGCTCTCCACCATGGTGTCCTCCGTGCTCATCTACAACCTGTCGCAGAACATCCAGGAGGACGACCTGCAACATCTGCAGGTATGTACTACGACCTTTACTTGTTAGTAATAGATAGACTTACGAATAGATGGTCAGAACCCACACACATTACAATTTTTGATTTGATTTTGGCAAATAAATTTGAGATTGCAAACCTAAATATGCGTAAATGTATTTTTTTTGACTGTGCAATATTAGACCTACTATTTACATCCGATTTATTTAATTGGCAAGAATGAAATTATTGTTTTGAATTTAATTAATTATTTATACATAATTAACCAGTTTTTTGGCGTACGAGCTACGCATGAGCATATTGAATAGCTACAGTACATGAAAAGATTGCTACCATTTGAACGTCGTATTTGATATTAAAATAATGTATCCCCCCCCCCCAGCTGTTCACGGAGTACGGGCGCCTGGCCCTGGAGGACAGCGGGCGCACGCCGTTCCAGCGCCTGCAGTTCCTGGTGCGCGACTGGAGCTTCCCCTATGAGGCGCCCTACGGTGCAGACGGGGGCCGCACCATCCTGCAACGGAGGCTTAAGGTACACACACCCACCCCCGCCACGGAGTACGGGCGCCTGGCCCTGGTGGACAGCGGGCGCATGCAGTTCTAGCGCCTGCAGTTCCTGGTCGAGCACTTAACAGTTTTATAACCTGCGCATGCGCATATATGACAGCACATCATCTGGTGCTTAAAATTTATATATGCCCCTAGTCTAAAGGACTAGGGGCATATATAAATTTTAACTAAATAGTGCTAGTTATTTTCTTCATCTCACCTTACTGTAGACATAAGATAAAAATCATTTATTCAAAATAGACCATAATAGTACTTTTTTAACGTCAAATTACATTAAGCTCCCAAGAATCAGTAATGTAATGTATGTATAGTGTATTATTATATTAAAACATATTCTTATCTCTATCCTACCCCCGCCCCGCCCCGCAGGTGTCAGCCAGCCAGCACCCGGAGCTGCAGTCGCTGCGCAAGCACATCACGTCGTGCTTCTCGGAGATCGCGTGCTTCCTCATGCCGCACCCCGGCATCCGCGTCGCCACCAGCCAGGAGTTCGATGGCAGAGTCAAAGGTAACTTGATGATTTCGTAAGAAAATAGAGAGTATGCCAAATATATTTTTAATAATATCCTTTGCTTTAGAATTATGCCTTTATCAATATTTATTATTTTTACGAAAATAATTATTAAAAAGTACCACATATGAGCGGGAATTTAAAGTAGTTGAAACGCAACGCTAACTGTCAGATGTACTGTGACGTCAAAGTCCTAGATATCGAAAGTGGATTTTACATTTATGTACTATATACAATACTTTTTATACAGGGGTTATTTTTCGTGTTATAATAGTTGTAAACTTTTAAGTTAAGTTTATGTTGTAAAATACTGGGTCTCATACGTCACGCCAAGGGCGCCAAAATGGCGGGCGTTTAAAGTGGCCGTATTAGGATGATATTTATAACATTTTGTTTTCTCCCTAAATTTACGTTATCTGCTACTGGTTTTCTTTACAATTATATAACGAATAGCTTCCGCCCGCGACTGCGCCCGGGTGGATTTCGAATGTTATGTAGCCTATAGCTGCCTTCCTCAATAAATGGACAATCTAACACTGAATGAATTTTTCAAATCGGACCAGTAGTTCCTGATATTAGCGCGTTCAAGCAAACAAACAAACTTTTAAGCTTTATAATATTAGTACAGATACATTACGGTATCGTAGGAAAAAATAAAAATATTACAGGCATATTCTCTATTCTCGTAGCAACAGAAGTAGCATAACAAGTTAATAAACTCAATTACAAATAATTGAAACAAATACACATAAATTCAAGTCATCATCATTATCAGCCGGAATACGAAGCGATAGTCGTTCATACACGTTTTTTCATACACTCACCAGACATCGAGATGGAGTTCAAGTGCTCGCTGCAGCAGCTGGTGCCGATGCTGCTGTCTCCACAGAACCTGGTGCCCAAGCTCATCAACGGGCAGAAGGTGCGCGCCAAGGACCTCGTGCAGTACTTCAAGTCCTACATGAACATCTACAAGGGGAACGAGCTGCCCGAGCCCAAGAGTATGCTGGTGGTGAGTGTAACACCCGGTCATGGTGGAACCAGTAGAAACGATGAGGAAACTAGAATTAAAACCGCACGGACACAGTATATAGATAATACAAAAAGTGTAAAATAAATATATGCACGCTCTTCTAGAAGTTTGATAATATAGTTTCCATCTTGTCTCAATGACATATATAAATTACTTTAAGTATTTTGACTTTTACGGTTTTTGTTAGTTTGCATACTTACTAGGTAGAACATGGATAACATTGTAACGCCTTACATTTAATTGATCGCTTGTGTTCAGTGAATAAAGATTTATTATTTTTTTATACCAAAATGTGACGTGTGTGTGACAGGTTGATCGAAGATTTCCAACCCAGCATAGCTACTAAACTAATGATGAAATTACTTGCACACGTCATTAATAACATCGTTTGTTCCCTAGGCCACAGCAGAAGCAAATAACCTAACAGCAGTAGCGGAAGCGAAGGAGCTGTACACCAAACTCATGGAGGAGGTGTGCGGCGGGGCGAAGCCCTACCTGCAGACGCAGCTGCTGGAGACCGAGCACGGCCGCATCAAGGACAAGGCGCTGCACTCCTTCCACTCCAAGCGCAAGATGGGCGGGGAGGAGTTCAGCCAGGCGTACTACACGCAGCTGCTACAAGTGAGTCACATGATAACTGTAATACGGATGATGATGGCGACTTCTTTTAATAAATCCTGATAAAAGGGTATAGAATAAATATGAAAACAGTAAACACAAACTAAATAAGGCAAAATATGTCAATGTTATCAGTTATAGGCATTACGCTGCTGGACTTAACGTACTCTCGTAATACGTGCGAGAGAAGCGTGATGAATTAGCTCTTTCTGGATAAAAATGTACCCTTCAAAAATAGTCTGGTACTCTATTTTGCGAATCTAAGTTTGCAAGTAATCACGCTTAAACGGCCGAATAAATTTAAATAAAATTTTGCACCAAAAGAGTTTACAGCCTAGAATACTACTTTTTATCTCTGGTACTTTAACTGCAAGTATAAATAATTTTTATTTCGCCGATTTAAGATCAAATATTGCGTATGCACTTTTATGAAACTAAGTGAGTGCTATCCAAATCATCATCATCAGCCTATCTTAGTCCACTGTTGGGCATAGACTTCTCCTATGGCATGCTACTGAGCTTGATCTTCGACCTTCCGCTATCCACATACTTTTACTCACGTGTTAAATATTTCGGAACTAGTATTATTCGTCCGACTACCTTCGGACTCAAACGAAGTCCTTACGCTAGAGTAAGCGCCTGTTGTAACCTGTTAAGTTACACATCATCCATATCTCCGAAGATCATAATCACATCATGACAAAATTTCTGTGGGACCGACGGGGAAGTATTTCCTTTCATACAAAAAAATAATTATTCAAATCGGTTCATAAATGACGGAGTTATGAGGTAACATACATGAAAAGAAACTTAGAACCAAATGCAGAAGTTCTTCCTTTTTAGAAGTTGGTTAAAAAGGCAAAGTATGTCCGCGATGTAGAGGTCAAACATGAACATGCCTTGACCTGTATACTCTAATCCTCTTATTCATAAACGAGGACCATACCGGCATTAAAATAAACCCCGTATTAACTCTATTGACATCTCTATTCTTTGATATGCAAACGACAGTGACAGGTATGATTTAATCCTTGAATTAAAATTGTATTCTTTTATGAATAAGGGTGTGCAGGTATACAAAAGAAGGGCCTTAAGTGACCTCCAGACATTGCTATGTGGCCATTATAATAGCGTATGGCGTTTAGGACGAAGCTAGATAAGGGGCGCTAATCTTGTGTTACCTCATCGCAACTGTGTGTTATGCGCGAAATGAAAAATCCAGCTGTTGCTGTACAACCCTACGTGTGTTCTCCAGGACCTGGACGAGTCGTTCCAGCAGTTCCGCGCCCAGAACGAGAGCAAGAACATCTTCAAAGCGGCGCGTACCCCGTCCGTGTTCTGCGCGCTCGCGCTGGTGTTCTACGTGCTGAGCGGCGTGTTCGGCTTGCTCGGGCTCTATCCCTTCGCCAACCTCTGCAACCTCACCATGGGCGTCGCGCTGCTCACGCTCGTGCTCTGGGCTTACATCAGGTATGTATCTCTATGTTCTGCGCGCTCCAAGTCCTGATGTCAACTGCTAGTCATAATCAAATGATGTTAAAATGTTTGTCTTTCCTCGTTCCAGATATAGCGGTGAAATGCGCGAGATTGGAGTCACAATAGACGACATCGCGAACGTGCTATGGGAGAATGTAAGTTATATACATACATATTTAAAGCCCATTTCACAGTAACATATACTTTTGACAGATAGGTAACAATAAGCTGGCTCAGCGTAACATAGTTTTTTCTCTTTGTTTTTTAATTAATGTCAAATTAAATGATGTATGTACTTGTCCGCCCTAAATGTTCCTTGTACTGTGTTGCCTCCCGTGGCTTCCAATGAACACGAGTTGAGTCCCGCAGCTAATGAAGCCGATGTACCAGACGTGCATCGAGAAGGGCATGGAGCACGCGGCGGCCGCGGCGGCCGAGCGCGCGCTGGGCCCCTCCCCCGCGCCCGCGGCCAATGGGAAGCACAAGCTGTTGTGATGCCCCGCCCCCCGCGGGCCCCGCCTCTGTCGCCTGCTGCACCACGCCGGGGGCGGGTGATGCCTTGTAGATACATTTTAACTGTAGCCTTAATTTAGTGTTACGGACTTCCGGATTGTTCGAGGTCCGACTGGTGGGATGGTACTCCGGTATGCCAGGGATGACCCGCGTGGTGTTTCAGGATACGGCGCGAGGGATATGTGAATGTATTGACTAGGACGTGCTGCCATGTTGACGTGGCTCGTGCGTCGGACTGAGATCCGCTTTGATAAGCGATATGAGTGACTCCACATATAAACTGGACCGAAACTTTAAATGTTCAAAATCCAATTCCGTTCTAGTCTCAATGTCCTAAATGTCAAATTTTTACATCAACTACAAACAAATAGAGGCCATTTTGACGTTTACGACATTAAAACTAGATCGAAATTAATAAATTACGAAAATTGGCTGTCACAACTTTTCTGTCATTTGTGACAACACCTTATCTTGTCAATAGGGCCAAAAAGAGTACAACAAAATTAATTATCTGTGGACCTGTCAATTGACAATGTACTGCAATAGAACGATGTAGAACGAATTATCAGGGTAATGTATTAGCAGCGCGGAACTGACAATAAGAAGGTAGCGTGGTTTTTAAGACCCTAACGGATGACATAGTCAGATATGAAACGAAATAGCCGAACTGAGAATAGGCAATTTAGTAATAATAGTAGAAAACGTTGATATACACTGTGGAATCGTATAGGCTTTATTCTAGACAGCATGCTGTCAGTCTATGGTCTGAAAAAAAAATACAAAAGCTGTAATAAGCAATTTCCCGGATTTTTTCAGGTCCGGGTTGTGGGTTGATACAAATAAATAAACGGGATAAATTATTGTGTGATCTGCATAAGTGCTTGTACATCCGACATTTTTAACCTGTGCAACCATGATACAGCAATAGAATATCTAATTGAGATGTTTAAATTATTTTTTAAGGAAACATAATTATATAAAAATCACTGATACGAGTTGTTTCTTTAAAGTTTAACTTAACATTTCCGTGTTTTGAGATTAATTTCATAAGAAACATTCTGCTATCGCCTCAATATCATTAAATAATTATTTATTTCAAGACATCAGTAGAATGACATTAATTAATGTCTTTCTACTTATGTCTCATCAATTAATTAATGACGCTAGCCAATTAAATTCGTGGTGTATAACCACAAGCTTAGCAAATGAGATAAAACTTATTAAAAGCCAGTCGGACTTGAAAGGACAGTTAACTATACGACTCCGAAGTGTTCTAGAACATTCGGTGTAGCCAATAGGACATCTACGTGACCTGGTATTGTTATAATATAAGGGAACTGTTGGTTGGTGGACCGTGGTGAGGAACTGACTGAACCCTCATGATGTACTGGTTCTTGATGGTTGGATTGCGGTGTACGTTTGTGTATTAAAAATTTCTTGGTACCTTATAGTGCTTAAAGTTTGACGGTTTGTGGTACTTTTAGTGCCAACGGATGTCATTGGTACTTAATGTGAGCTTACAGGTTTTTTTATGGAAACACATAAAACATTTATATTAATTTAATTTACAAAAAAAGAGTTTGCAAAAATAATGACGACCTAATTGGCGCAGTGGCTAAGCGATTAGACTGCTGCGCTAATGGTTGCGGGTTCGATTCCCGCACGGGACAAAACTTTGTGTGATCCGCAGATGTTTGTCCCGAGTCTGGGTGTTTGTGTATGTGACGTTTTATGTTTGTTAAACGCACCCACGATAGAGAAGAATTCCGAGCGTGGGGCGACGTTTAAAAATAAATGTCTGTTTACAAAATTGATTAGAACATAGATTTAACCTGACACAGTTGGTCAACTTCCTAGCTAATAAAATGTCAGTAAGGTTAAAATTTTCAGTACTAGCGAGCGATTTTAGACCTTATTGTTATACAACGTGCACACAAATCCCAACCTTATATCAAACAGTTTAAAATCCATTGTACTTCGCAGTCCATCTTCAATTACCAGAAGCAGTTGATTTGTATAAATAAATGTAACAACGGAAAAAATAATGTATTCATGGTAAAAATAACTTATTTTATATACATGCTCTCTTGTTTACTAGTTGTTTATGCTAGGTGCGTCTAAAGACCTATGATCGCGCGTCAGTGGGCCTAGGCAAACAACGCGGGGTTTTGTCATTATTGGACGTTATCACCACAACAACTATGAAGTGTTCTTGAAGTCATATTAACAGACTACATAGTGAATTAAATGAGCTCTCCAAAACCCTTATTAACCGCCTAGCTTTATATGAATTAACGTGACCTACAACCTAACTTTAAATCGAATGTCGTATAATACGATATGTTGATATTTTCTAAGATTATGTGGTTTTATTACGAATAAGGTGGAATGGACACAACCACAATTGTTGGTAAATCATACTTAGGTCTTAAAGGGATTGGAAGGGGAAGGGAAGCACTGATAGCCGAGTGGTATGACCGTTGGACTGCCAAGTCAAAGGTCGCAAGTTCAAATCCCGGCACGCACCAATGTCTTTTCGAATTCATGTGCGTACTATAAATTAGTTATCAGTTGCTAAAAACGGTGAAGGAAAACATCGTGAGGAAACCGGCACACCTGAGAGATTTTTCAACGGTGTGTAAAGCCATGTCAGAGGCCTACAGGCGGTTTAAACTCTGACACCAGGTTGTTCATCAACCATACGAAAAGAAGAAGGGATTTGAGACAAACAGCTGTCATCTTAAACTGTCTTATAAACGAAGCCCCGCCCCCTTTGCCTAGACTCCGCCCCCTGACACGCGGTTGAGGTTTCGGGTTCCAAGACCACAAATTGTAATGTATGTATATAACTATCATGTTTCATCCTGTCTCGATGATGTATTTAGTTGTCTCGAAGTAGCGATACAATTTGTTACGATTTCAAATAATGACCTCTATTTTAAAGTGGTTTAAGTTCTGATTTCTTTGTCTCGATTCTGTAATCTCTTTCTTAAGTCCAGTGTAGATTGTTTTACTTTTTTCCTATTAAGCTATTGCTGTGATAGGCTTGCAACGAACGGGGTTTGAACCCTGCCTTTATATTGCAAACTAATACTATATATATCCTTCATTTTTATATAAATCATCTTACTTGATTTATTTATTTGCCTTCAAAAGTTGTTATTATTTGAAATCATGAACCTTGTTATTATTTTAACTACCGTTGTTGTCTATACATTACATCGTTTAATTTTAAGAGCATTGTATGTTCTGTATCGTGTTGATTTGTTATCTGTGCACCCCAGTAGAGCTGCGATACTTAACGGACAGCCACGGGAAAATATGGCGGATATTGGTAGCTACCTGGAATGTTGCATAAGTATGTGATATATCTACGAATTAGCTGAATACATGTGAAATAAGCAAAATATGATAATTTTGCATTTATTCTAATGACAAAGGTCCAAGTCTCGAAGGTTTAACACGGTAAGCATTGTCTATGGCCCTCTCTGGTTACCGTGATAAACTCTATGCGATGCAAATTCTTATGGTTTTTACTATTTACCAAGATGGTTTAGGTTAAATAAAGCAATAAGATAAAATAACAAATCTAATAGTAAAATATCGAAGTAATGTGTAATATAACACCTATATATAATACGGAGCACAAACAGATTTATTTTCTCACCTTTAGTCTCGACGCATTCTGACACTTGTTGCCTTGCACTCTATAAGAATCATGTACTTAATGACCTGTCTTAAATTTTTATTGTTTATTACGAAACTTGAAAACAAAATTGGTGTATAGTAGTGAATCATGTCAAATATGGATAGAAATCAAATTATATTGTTTTGCATTTTATTTTCTTTGAATAAGTCTTTGTGTGTTCAAAATTTTAGTCGATTATGCTCAAAATTAGGGATCCTTCATGGTTTAATGTAATTAGGGAGTGCACACTGTTGTTCTAGATACCTTTATGCTCGACTTCTCTTACTAGGAACGCTCCAATACTTTGAACCTTAAGTTTTAAGTACATTGCTCGTTAAAACTCAGCAGATAGCCACTCAGTTTTAGTAATACGCAATGTACTGCGAACTAGCGATTAAAGTATGTTTTATTATACAATGTTTTGTGAACAGTGTGCATTACCTACTATATAGTAAGCAGTGTCTTGTAAGTTAGCAATCATGAAACTATTCAACAATATTCCTGCCAAACAGTATCTCTTGCTAAATTCTAATGTACCTACATCTCGAATCTCACAATATCACCTTTCTCTCTGCCCACACCAGTCCAGTTACCCGTAATGTTGCTAACTTACCGACACTAAACTTAGTCGTTTATAACAAAATGTAAATAAAGGTTTTTTAGGAAAAATATCTAATAGTAACATATCGTGAAATTTTTATAAATAAATAATTATAGCATGTGCCAATCGAAATTCATTGAAAATGAATATTGTTTCTGTTTATTTGGCATGGGATAATAAATAATTCGTTGAGAAGTTGATAGTTTATTTAGTTGGTAACGTTGTGGTATGCGCCGACGTACCAGTGGCGGTTGTGATCAATTATATTACGTTGTCGACCGCGGCAGGAGTTCATGTAAATACTTGTTTTAATACAATAAAGTTGACTAAAAATTATACCTTGTTTCATTACTTTTCCTACGCCAAAGTGTGGAAGGAGATGGCCAATTCACATTATTTAGTTTCAATCATAACAAAATGGTATTATTCCGGGGCCTACTCACACAGGTATTACATTTACTTAAAAAGTCCAGTAAGATTTACTTAAAAGTTGTACAATTTTCTGAAATAAACCTTTTTTTCATTTCAACCCGACCTTCTTGTAATTATTATAGTAGGTAAATAAATCTTTTTGGTGCTATTTAGCCAAGGATCTTATCGAAACAAAAAAAATAGAGTATGATAAATAAAACAATTAACAAACAGTATAAAATTAGTACTTTACTTACAAAATATAAAATCACAAGTACACTCAGTACAACAGTATCTTATACTAATATACATAGTTTTAGTTATATGTTACATCACGCTAGTATCATTGTTGAGCTAGCCAGAGGTGTATTATCGGCACTTGACCAGTGAGTTATCATTTGCCTTCAGTAAAAATAAGTATATTTTTATACAAAGTTACAAATACATTAACGAAAATGCTCTTCAGAGCAATATGATAAGCACTCAAGCGTTTATACAATGAAAAAGCGGAACACATTATTTTTTCAACCTTAATCTATGTAGGGAGTTTTACTGATGTAACTATTTTGTGGCAACATCTATTAATTGTCCAGTCAATTTAAGCTAAAGAGCTGTCACTGATATCAGCGGCAGGCTGAGTACTCCACAAAACATAGATATAGGATACTAAATAATACTAGATAAACTTATAGGTAAGGACAAATACTATTATCCTACTGTGTGTCAAGTTCTTGGACAAATCATTCGGGGTAAACTATACCGCAGCATAACATCACGCCTGTATTCCCCGAAGGGGTAGGCAGAGGTGAACATATAGTACACCCACGTTTCGCCAGTTATGTTGTAAGTCCCAATGTAATAGGGGGTGAGCCTATTGCCATCAACCGGGCACAATTCAGACTCCGTGCTGCTACTGAGAATTACCTAATGGAAAACTCGGTAACACTGCCCGACCCAGGTTTTGAACCCAGGACCTCTTGCTCAGCAGTCGCGCTTAGCGACCACTAGACCAACGAGGCAGTCTATACCGCAGCAATACAAATATACATAGTCGGTCCCGTGTAATTTAAAAGATAAGGACATGGGCAGACCCCATGTAGTGCTACACTAGCGACATCTATTTTAAATTATATAATATTAATATAACTTGATAAACAAATATCAATGTGAAACACCAGAAACGTGTCGGCTTGAGATTGAAGGCAATCACACCCATAAAACAGTTTTTATTCGGCGGAACGCGAAGTTAAATATAATCACATAACTAACGAATAAGATATATACCTAAATAAATATAATATCAAATATTATATAATATTGTATCCTCTACAGGTACAGCACTAGATATTTAAAATTTTCCTCTATTTTTGGCACACCTATGTTCCATCATAAGTCGTACATTTGGACTCATTCCTTACATCTAGATGGTGAGAGGAGGATAAGCAGATAACTGGTAAATGTAGCTATAATAAATAAGTGATTATTTGTGCTCCACAAATATGTACATACAATCTTAAAACTTCTCAGTAAAATATAAAACGCCTGTAAGAACATCTTCGCAATTTTGAATTGTGAAATCTTGTTACTGGCAATACTTAGTTTAATTTAATGAAATAAATCCATCCTTGTCATATACACATCAATGAAAAGGTGTAAAAACAAAGCTATTTTAATTATAATACCTTTATAACGAGGGGCGGGTACAACATGAATTCATTATCATTCTATATTCAGCTATAATGGACTACGCACTATACCAGCTGTGCTATTCTAAAGACATCACCTACAAACTCACTTCTAAATCCGCGGTGAGATTCGACACTAGCGCATAGCGAAGTTGACGTGTGACATGATTTTCGAGATAATTAGTGTTTCAGAATAGCATTGCTGTAGTCAGAAAAGTTTTAATATGTAGATCAATCAAAGTATTTTTTAAATTAGTTTCTAATAACTCATATATTGTCTTGAAATTGAATGTATGTGATGTATTTCTGACGTAGCTTTGTAACATCCTAAATATAAAGTAAGATTTAAAGGTATGGCGGGATGTTCACTGACTTTATACGTAGAGAATGCGGGGAACGGGTTTGGGAATGAATGTTAGACCCGCAGTCTCCTTTGACCTCAGAGTCATGTGACCTTAGGGTCCAGTGAACTCAGGATTATGTGACCTCAGGGTCCGATGACCTCAAGGTCATATGACCTTAGAGTCCCGTGACCTCAAGCTCCTCTGACTATCATAAGACTAAGTACGGTTATTGGATGACACGTGCCTGTAACATCAGCGTCTCTCGAAGCCGCCGCGTTGTGTCGATGTTATGACTCCTTAAGAGCAGGCTCCGCTGCGCTTGTGATCTGTGGAACATATTGAAATTGAAAGAAAAACTAGTGTTATGGACTCACTTGTAGATCATATAGAAACTATATTTATCAGTTATGCACACTAGCGTACGTGAGTGTAAGGTCAAATTTAACGATAATATTTATTTCCCAGATCACAATAATAAAGTAGGACATTGAAGTACGTTAAGCATTTAATAAAAATAATTATGTATATAAAAGAATATTTGTAGCTACAATACTCACAAAGGCTTTTATCTTATTTGCTAAGTCGTCAAGCTGTATCCCGACATCTCTCATGTTACCCGTCATTCTGGAAAAAAAATACATCATCAATATTTAGGTTGTGATTTTCTTTATTAAAGAAAAATTTAATCACACTTATATTTAAAGGCCTACCCCTCGTGAAAATAAGCGTAACTTTATGTATGTATTTAAAAGTTTGTGAGTATGTGCGTTTGTATGTTTGTTATCTCTTCACGCTCAAACGGCTGGACCAATTAGATAAAATTTGGAATGGAGATAGCTGACACCCAGGATTAACATATAAGTAGGCTACTTTTTATCTAGAAAAAATGTACCCAGCGGGCAACATTGCGAGGCCCAGCTAGTATACCGACAATAATCCACTTGAGTCAGACTCTTAACCAACTTTTATATGATGGCAACACTACTCCAATAATTACGAAACTAAAACACCTACCTTTAATCACACTTTCGACGAGAACTGACATAAACTGGCCACTGCAAAGCACATTAAATTCCTCATTACCTCGTGTAAGCCCAAACACCGAGCAAGACAGCGGCTCCGATGGTCACAGCCTGCCCCACCGCCACCAGGGTCTGCAGCCCGAAGGTGTTGCCCAGCACGCCCAGCAGGTAGCCCACCAGCAGCAGCGCCGCGAACACCGCCGGCGTGCTGAACATGCGGTACATGTTCTTGGCCTCGTTGTGGGCGCCTAGCTGCTCGTACAGCTCCTCTAGGTCCTGGGAATGGGAATAGGAAGTAATTATATATGTATATTTAACCACGTTTTTTTCCCGAAAGGGGGCACTAGCATACCCTGAATAATATGTGTCCAGGTGATACCCATTTTGACCCGTATTTAGATAGTTCCATGTATGTTCTACCTTTAAGGATTTCTACTTATTTTTATATAGGCACGCCCACAGACATTAACGTCCAAAATTTTCGAGCATTGGAGCTTAGATCAGTGCGATGGGTAAGGTTCCTGAACTCCAGCGTTAATACAAAAGATATAAGTACACATTTCGCACTATCTTTAAAATAATCATCATCATCAGCCAGAAGAAGTCCACAGTTGAACAAAGGCTGCCCCCTTAGAACGCCACATAGTATGCCATCTATAAAATAACTTGCCCAAGTAGATCTCGATGTACCTTAATCAGAGCCTCCCTAAACCTTGCTGCCATTTCTTCGCCACCCATCTTCTTCTTGACCTCGAAGGCGTGCAGTGCCTTGTTGAGCGCCTTCTTGTGCTCCTGCTCTAGCGCGTGGGGCGGCAGGTAGGGCTTCGTGCCGCCGCAGGCCTCCTCCATCAGTGTTTCATACACGTTGCGGGCCTCCGACGACGCCGACGTGTTGTTGGCTTCGGCTGTGGCCTGTAAATGGATGTTTGTGTATTTTACTTCATAGAAATAAAAAACAAAGATGTAAGTTAAAAGAGGACAGTTAAGTAAGTAAGCTGTAGCGTAATCTTTAGCGAGACCAAGCTACATAATGTACCTATATCGTTCTAAAGGTTTAAAAATAACGTAGAGTGAAAACTTATGTTCCAGCAACTTGGAAAGTTTTTTAGCTGTAGTTTTTGTGTCGGTCTTAATTTTTTCCAGCCCACGATTGCTTCTCCCATTTACTAACCTGCAGAATAGTCATAGGGTTGGGCAGCTCTTCACTGTTGAACACCTCCACATAACTCTTGAAGTAGTTGAGCAGGTCCCGAGCCTTCACCTTCTGTCCGCCGATCTTCTTTGTCACCAGGTTCTCCGGCGCCAGCAGCAAAGGAACCAGCTCTTTAAGACACTTCTTGAACTCAGGATCGATGTCTGAATCAAGAAAGTGGTAGTTCAACTGTTGGATAGACTTGACTTAAATGTTTTCGACTTTACCAAGTTCTTTCTTAATGGGATATGAACGGAAGGAAACTAGGATACAGAAAGAGACTGAGAGAATTAACTTTTTAAATAAATAATGGCTATATATTACTATATAATCCCACCATTACTTAAAAATAAAATTACAGAAGTTTGAGGTCTCTGACCTGTTCGTAGTTACTAACCAGATAATTTGCCACTAAAGTCCGGGTCCGTGGAGACCTTAAGTCCAGGGTGTGGCATTAGAAAGCAAGTGACCTCCTCGAAACACCTCGCGATGTCCTGACGCACCCTCTGCAGCTCTTCATGCTGGACCTCACGGACCTAAAATCCATAAGTTGTTACTATAGGTCCTATAAATATTGTAATCTTTGAGTCTTTACATTGAGACCACTACCCAGTCTTAGAAGAATTACAACTCGCAGAAATCAACTTGGCACTTTCGAGAAATAGGTTTTACCATCCACACAATTTCGAGCAGCATTACGCTGTGTTGGAGACGTTTTTTAAGCCTTGTTTTATGAAACTTTATTGAATTGTTTTTTTATTTTGTATTAGTGACAAAAATAAATCATTTTCTTTCATTCACAACCCATATTTACTAGGATTTTCATATAAAGTATTAATAAAAATAAGTCTTGAGCTAAATAAAGGCAGTGGTAAAAATACAAAAATCCCGATATCATTGGCTCGTTACCTGAAGCCGTTTGTCGAGTAGCTGCTGCCCCCCCACGGGGCCGTAGGGATGGTCGTACGCGAAGGACCAGTCCCTTACGAGGAACTGCAGCCTCTGGAATGGCTTGCCACCGATCTCGTCCTTAGCGACCCGCCCGTACTCCATGAATAACTGAAACATTAACCATTTTATCGTAAGTTTGGTATCACCACATATTTGGGAATCCGGAAAATTCTGGCGAGAACACATGACGTTCCGATATACAAAAGCTTGCAGGGATACTGAAAAGAACTTTAATATTGAAGATTATTGCGACATACATATAACTGGCAAAAGAACCTTGTTAAAAATGTGCATTTTAGTGAAGACATATTGGTTGTTGAGAAAGTGTTTTGAAGTGTTAAAACCACTTTGCACATGGTAGCTATGCTTAACCTACATGTTCATCATGTTATAATACCTGTAAGTGCTGAAGATCATCTTCTTCAATGTTCTGTGACAGGTTGTAGATCTGGACGGAGGACAGCATGGTGGACAGCGCGAACACTGTGGCGTTGTCTTTTACCGTCGAGTTGCTGTCGAACGTGCCTTGCGTGTCCATCAGCAGGATCACCACCTGAATTATATTATTAGATAAACTTATGTACCTATATAAGCTTGTCTATAATGCTGTCAGGTGACGGATAAGAAATAGAAATAATGAGATCTAAGACGTTTTGACTGCTTCTTTGATTATATGGTGATAAGAGCTGATGGTTTTCCGATTTTTTTTTAAATCCTTACCTTTTCCCCGCTGGGCAGGCTGGCTCTGAAAGGCTGTGACCACAGGTGTATGCCGGTGGTGTGTCTGTCCGATCCGCCGCGCCATGAGAACCCCTTCAGTGCCTCGTCCGGCGCCCCCAGCCACTCGCCGCCACCGTTGCCGTTATTATACTGAAATTGAACACGATTTATGACTATAAAGCAGAAAGATAAAGATCTACGTAAAATAGTGGCATAGACGAGTAGTGATACTCACTCGATCGTACTAGTGCATGGTGTAGTTAGCCGTGTTATCAACTTTGAGCAGGGCAGGACCTATTCTTATTGTATAGTAGCTCATCGAAATTAGAAGATGATTCTCGAAAGGCTTAATATACCTACAGTACGGCCAGTCTAAAGTACCTATACCTATCTATTTGTATAGGCGCAGTTCTCACCGTTTCATCCAAATACCGTAAGAAGAAGTCGAGCAGGAAGGACTTCCCCTTCCGGTAGGCTCCAGCCACTGACACCAGCACCACGGGCAAGTCCTTCACGTTGTCCCGCAGCAGCAGCTGCTGTAGAGCCTCCTCATCCAGCAGGAACCTGTGGTCCTCACTCGGAGTCACCACCTGGATCCCGTACCCTGACGTCAAGCTCTCCATTTTTTCTGGAAATAACAACAGTTATAAATCTCTCTGGGTCTGGGTGTTTGTATGAAGATTTGTATATGAAGTGTATACCTTTCTGTATCAAGTCTTGGCTACCTACCTATCCCATCAAGTCGAAAACAAGGTTTTAAAGTCACTTGAATTTAGTTATTAACTCATCCAAACACACAACAACAACAACGATTTTCACCGATTTATATCTTAGCGTTTATAACGGTCTTCACAATATACCAAACATACCATGTGCAAGTAATTTTAACATCTTATAACAAATAGCGTAGGTACCGACTGCCAAGTTACGACTTGTAATTATTATTTACGTGAATTACGCGAACGTATGATTATGTAGCAGTACGTACGAGTATCTAATTGTAATTAGAACGTACAGCGTTAATTGAATACCGTTGGTTCCCTGCTAACTGTTACTATACCTTGCTTTCTTTCACAATGCGATCTATATAAAGTTTTGGTACCCTTAGATATTATTGTGGAGCTCGTAGCTATGTGGCTACCCCAAGTAAAAGTAGTCAAGCCGTGCTCGCCGCGGTCAGTCTTGTGATAGGTGACCGTTTTCACATGTCGAGACCCCACCGTGCTTCGGAAGGCACGTTAAGCCGTTGTTCCTGCGCCTGATCTCTCTCCGGTCGTGTCGGTCTACCGTCCCATCGGATTATGAGAATGAGTGCACCTGTGTGATGAGAATGAGTGTGTCTGTGCGTATACTTGTGCACTATAATATCTCCTGTGTAGTTGGCTAGTATCAGCTGAGACAGGCCGCTGTGACAGTCAAACAACAACGATGGTAGCGAAGTTGACCGCCAGGGTGTGTCGGACGTACCTAGGTACTATCACACGTGGAAGCACTCTGCTTGCACCGTCATGTAAGTGCAGCGCCCACTTTATGTTAGTTATTTCTCCGACATGAACTTGACATTATCAAACGTTAAGATTGCTGTCACGTATATCTATCAAAGTAACTATTTCAGTTTTTAATTCCAGGCTATTTTCACACAATAAGGAGTCTTGTAGGTCGACTGTACCCATAGTTGTACCATAGGTTGTACCAGTTGTACCAATGAAAATGTAAATAGGTACTCTACTAGATTTAATGAAATCGTACCTATTGAATACCGTGATTAGAAATTAAATTACAACCGGTAACAGTGCACATATCGATCGACCCGTCGCGCGTCGCCAGTTAGTTGCAGGTTGCAAATCCGCTTAAGTACTTACTCTTTAATAAAGTAGCTTAGCTAGATTTGGCTTGGTAGTACTTCGCCTACGGTCTTTGTCTAAATTTCTAACTCACGCACGATGAAGAAGGGGCTTTTAGGATTTAACTAAAAGATAAAGCCGTGACGTATTAGAAATCAAATTGAAGGCGAAGAAGAGGATTTAGTGCAAACAGACAAGACTGACAGACTGGTCTGGTACTGGCGTCGAATTGCATCCTTAGAAAGAAGCTTTCCTTTAGTACTGATGTAATAAGATTTTCACTATACAATGCCCTCTTGCTTATCGAATGCCGAATATTATAGCTTCGCATTTCTTTGCGATGGCACATGTCTAGACAGAGTAATATTCACGGGAATTGATATGGCATGCCGGTAATTCTTTCGCGTGCTGCCATGTAGGTTCGGTGACCGAGGATAATAGAAAATCACATAACGTAATAGCCTCCCAGTCTGACGCACCCTGAATAATCTACCTCACTATACTGTCCTTGTTGACTGGACAGTCTCTACCACGGGCTATTATGAGAAGAACCTCATGCCGATACAAAGAAGAGAGAAAAGACCTGCATTACTTTCTGCTCATGTTTATTTGGATAAAATATAACATAGACAGATTTTTCGATATAAAAAACAGGGAATTCAATATTTTAAATCATAATGTTAGCGAGAATCTTAGCGTGTTAAGATTTACGTTAGATACCTACCTAACAAGAGTCACTAGAAAATCCTATATCTACTTGAGGTAAAACTACGTAAGTATAAGCTGTACTGGCTAGAAAAGGTCTTAGGTTAGTAACACCTGTAACCTTGTAGAAGCAATGCAATCACATTAACAATTCACCAGTCTAGCTCGGACGCGCGGTATATCCCAGCTTCGACACTCCTGCATCGATCCGCCTCGGTCTACGCCAAGGTCGATCGATCGCTAATGTCTGCAGCTTGACATTCGCCATCAGGACCGTTAGTAAATTAATCTATTGAATAAGGTAAATAAGAAGGGGCGAAATGTGAGCGGCATTCTGATGAAGATATACACCACGGTCTACGGTGAATAGGTACAGGCATGAGATTATGTAAGTACGTAAGTAAAAGAGGGATGATTCCAGCTGATCAAGGTCACCCAACCTGCCTGGCAATGATTGCTCGTAATGCTCATCTTAGGGCGAGGCCAATATTACTCTAACATACGGTTTATGTGCATTCACGTATGGGTTATGTTATAAGTCGTTATGAGTCACTAACAAAATTAACCATGTCGTGTTTAAGCCTAGTGAACGCGTCGCCACACCGATTCTACACCGGTGTATAAAATGCTGCCTGTCTGACCTTTGCCGGCCGCGTCCACACGAGTGAATATGTTAGCTAATTCCATTTACACATTAGCAAACAGACATTGTTAACATCATTCATAGTATAAGTTACGATGACGTAGTGTGCCAAAAAAATGATGATTGTTATGGATGACTGAACCAATATATATATGTACCTCTACCTATCATCGCGCTGTTATTCCGTAGGTTGGTAGGCAGTTCTACTGTCACACATCCGCCTTTCGTCTGACTGATGACATGACCACCTTTCGGTCCATGTTATAGAGCCTAAAGGGCGAGCCTATTGCCAGATTATAGGAATATATAAATTGGAAATTAGTCAGTGGTCTCTACTTAAATACACTGCAGATTTCTCTACCATTTAAATATTCACACTAGGATCTCTAGGCAAGCGTAACCAATGTTATCATGCATATTAAGAATCAGTCATTCTCTGTTTAGCGGGTACTGGATGAAACTAAACTTGAACTGACCTAAAAACGACAAATGTAAGGATATTTCACAGCTTGGTTAGCTACCGGATGTTTGAGGCTATAAATAACTATTGAATAACCATGTACAAAATACTGTGCAATATAATAAATGTGGTCATTATCAGAGTGACTCATTGCTCTACTAAAACAGCAAGTTATTGATCGCGTCGTCTAACTTTGTTTTTTTTTATTGTAAACCTTGTTTTGCTTGCTGCGATGAGCGAACGAGAGCAATTCCTTTTTTCTTTGTATAGTACCTAGTCATAATAAGCCAGTCTCAATCGGGACTAGAGCTCTACGCAGGAGATAATGAAGTACCCCAATGTTTTCAAACACAGAAGCGCTCTTTATTTTCTCATGTATCTTTGGTAATGCAAGACTCGATTGATTGAAAGAGGGGGCTAAAAAAGGATAAGTAAACTAAGCAATTAGTCAGTACATGAATTAATCATATCCTGTACTTATTTAGTTAATAATTAAAAGTAATTAAAACGTACGTACAGGCTAAGACTACTGGAAGGACTTGATAAACAACCACACGCTGCCATTGAATTAGTTATGTAGGTATCATATTATCATGTCGTCTGTTGTCCCGGAAGGGGTAGAACAGATGTGTGTTGCCCACGATACGCCAGACAGTATTCTTCATTGTTTTTGTAAGAAGTATACTTTTCTGCCAGTTACCGAGATGATGAGAGAGAATACCTATGGATATTATGGTTCCTCCTTCCTAGAAGGGATAAGAAACATCGATCATGTTTTGCAATAGACGTTTAGAATAATATTTTTTTACTTCAAAACATGTTTTGATTACATAGAAGACGATTGTTTTAAATCTGATGAAATTGACGCGCAATTTAGTATTGTTTTATTGCTGAGTAGTAACCTTATTTAAATACAAAGGTATGTAAGGTTAAATGTATAAAATTATAATCGTTTATGTATTTATAAGAATACCTAATACAGAAATATCGACTGAAACCCCAAATGATTTTAACCGACTTCAAAAAAGGAGGAGGTTCTCAATTCGTCGGGATCTTTTTTTTTTTCATATAAACCAGTTCCTACTGGTGCATAAGAAACGATTCAAGATCTTTAAAACGAGTTCTGCATTTCGAAATTAAAAATCATCTTCTGTAGCTGGAATTATTGATTATGGAGGGAACTGCTTGCAAAAGTCTACCAACTTAAGTAATAACTAAAGTTACTTTGTTAGGTAGAAACATATTTATCAGGTGTTGAATAATTGATGAAACAATGACTTCTTTGAATTGTTGCACTAATTAATCTTACAAGGGCACTAGAGCAGTAACAAATAATCACAGTAATATAATTATAAGCTTTCCTAATTAAAAGTCTAGGTTTACGATAGAAGCTGTCGATCAGCTATTCCTATGAGTCAGCATTTATGTCCATCGCTCCATTCATAATCAAGATTGCCTATAAAGTAATTTATGTTTTCGTCCAGCTGTCGCCAGCATTGGCCACTGTGAACACAGTTACTGTTCATATCTGGCTATAACCAACTGCCATTTAATTTCTGTCTCATTTGTGTCTTTTCTAACAATTATGTTTTTCTTATCTTAAAACCTAACATTTACTTTAGTGGCTGAATAAAATTCCATGGCCATGTTTGTAGATAAAAAAATGTTTCATGTGATAATCGCTCAATTAAATGCAATTTTGCTGTTCTGATAAAGATGCTTTGTTTATTAATTATTTTGTTATTAACTTGAGAGACCTTGGCTATTACTTAGTAAATGAGAATATGTTTAATTCCCAGTCTAGCCTAACTTAAAAATTCATGTTTTTCGATCAATCAGGTATCGCAAGACAAGCATTGCGTAGAAACAACAATTTAAATGCAAACATTACATGTGAAAAAACAATAGTAATAGCGCTAATTTCAATTCTATTTAAAGAACCAATCAGGGAAAAATCTAAGGAAAAATCCAACAAAATTCCAGCCAGTTTAACGAACATTCACACCACACACCCTGCCCACCCACTTCGGTAAGTGGCGTGAGTAATAAAATACCTGTGGCAACAACACATGAACGATCCAATCAACTTGACCACTGTTTACGTAAACTTGTGAACGAAACACACGACATTCTATACACCAGTAAAAACTACACCGACACACATTCCAACTAGCTGCAGCAATCAATTCACTACAAAACAACGAAAAGTTACTAAAATTTACTCACTAGACATATCTCTGTGCGCGGAAGTGTTCATCTAAAACTACGCGGTAACAATATTTGTCTTTGTGTCCGATTACGACGGCGGTGTGCAGTCGACTGGCGGGCGACGGCGACGCGTAGCGAGGACACGAAATAGATGGGCTACGAAGTTTCAATCCGAACAAACACGCGACGCAACACACACGTAGATAATGTGCCTGCGTTTCAGATGAAATCTCCGTACAGATTGTATCGATCTGCGTCTGTGATGCTTACGTGTGCGTTGGATCTTCTGTTTTTTATTTATAGTATCAAATACTATGATGTCAGAGATCTCCATTAGCGTAGCGTGATGTCATACGTAGACGAGAGTTGATCCACTAGCTGTGTCAAGGGCGTGTCTTGTTGTGCAGCGGTTGACGTTTTTGGCGTGTTCAGAGGCATTTTAAGAGCTTTAATGACCTCATTTTTCAGGCGTTCGCTGCCGGCAGGTTGGACGATTTCCGTGTAGAATAAAATACTAAAGTAGCTAGTGTAGATCATTGCCATGTGCCTGCTAGGTGTACGGATACCTATATGAATGAAAAGAAAATATAATAACGTTGTAAATAATGTTACCTATATCGTTAACACTACTTAATTATTATAGGTATTATTACTCGTGTGAGGATATCTTTACCCTTGCATTTCCCAAAGAGGTAGACAGGTGTAAGTGTAATATAATAACGTTTAAATTTACGATATAAAATTGTCATAAGTACCAATGAAACCTTTGTATCATTCATAAACATTTTACACCAATCATTTATTTATTTCTATCAGTAGTTTTACAGAAAATAAATACATGCTATCCTTATCAAACATGTAGGTAATGTAATAACCTAAATAGCGGTCGCTCGTCTCATCTCAGAAGATCGCATCCCATAAAAAAATCTCTTATTATTTTTAATTTCTCCGTCGTCCACTCAATTTTGGATTTATCAGGCCTCTCTGTAAGTCCAACTCATCTCGCTATCCCTATTGCGCCTTACGCAACATTGTTGGTAAACAAGGTGTATGATAATATTGCGCGCGCAATAGAAACAAAGTTACAAAGGAAGCCGCTTTCGATCCGCGCGACTGGCCGGCTGAGACTCACTGACTCATAATACTTATGTTACATTATAAATAGACACGTATTACATGAACCTAGTACAATAATATAGGTACAAATAATTGAGTCCTAGAGGCTAGATCGTCTCAACTACGGTTGAAGTCTTTTGTTAGGATCAGCAATTAAGACTTTTGAATATCACAGTAATAATACCTTTAAAGGTGAAATTTGTGAATTAACGATCGATTGGTGCAGTGGCTAAGCGATTGGACTGCTGCGGGTTCGATTCCCGCACGGGACAAAAATTTGTGCGATCCGCAGATGTTTGTCCCGAGTCTGGGTGTTTGTGTATGTGATATTTCATGTTTGTGGAACGCACCCACGATACAGGAGAAATTCCGAGTGTGAGGCGACGTTTTTAAAAAAAAATGTGTGTGTATGTTTGTTACCTCTAATCAAAGACTTGAAACGTTACTCAAAAATTCGTTATTTGGTTCGGATATCGTTTCAAGTCCCTGCATATAATGTTACTAGAGACTAAAAATTATGATTATAAGTTCCCTGATAACACGAGTAATGTATCCTTCTTCAGTATTCAAACTGTCTTTATCGAAATCGGTTTAGTTGTTTAGGCGTAAAACGTATCAAACATACATAAAGACTGAGTCATTAGCTTGGCATTACGCGGCAATTTGTGTAATCCTATTAAGTAAAATCACTGAGGCCGCCCATTCCAAAATCAAAGGTTCTTTTTAGAGTACCTTGGCTTACTTTTATAATAAAAAGAAGTCATTATTTTTAATAGATTAGAGTTCATATCTAATAATATTATATTCATGCCTGTATGCCATAATGAGATTGGCAGAGGCGTTCGATTGTGCGCCAAGTATAATTATCAGGAGGCTAGGACGCCTTTGTTAAAAAGACATCCCTTTCGAAAGTACCAAAAACCCAAGAATAGCAGCGAGGTCGACCGCCCAGGGTGCGCAGGCGCACTAGCATAATAACCACTCGAGGGGGCTCTTTACATGCACTCTTTTTAGCAGTATAGGCATTAAAAAATGTAATTAAAACAAATCATTTTTAGATAAGGAATATAATATAATTCAATATTTACAAATCTATATACCTATCTATAAGATGTATTATAACAAGAATATATTCTAAAAAGGACGACAGATATGGTGATATTTGAAAAAGATAATATCATTAGATATAATTATGTATACATAAATGCATTTTTGTGTTAAATCTTATTAAAATAGTTCTTCGAAAATACTTGTATTTTGGACACAGATGGGATAGCACATGGAATACTTATTAGATACAATGTCACTTTATTTTTTATAGAAAATAATATTTTACGTATAACAGATCATTTTGTACGCGCCTGTATTCCCCGAAAGGACAGGTGTACCTATAGTACTCCCACATTTCGCCAGTTATGTTATAGGTCCCAATGTAATAGGGGGCGAGCCTATTGCCATCAACCGGGCACAAAACCAGACTCCAGCATGGAGTCTGGTGTTGAATGTACCATCTTCGTTCATGGAAGACGCTAGACTGAAGGTGAAGGAAGACTTAAAATTTAAACCTCATGACCAATAATGGAGAGATCCTAACAAGAGACATTTACATTGCAATTATATACTTACTAAACATTGATAGTGTGTCTTGTTCACTAATAGTATACACCTGGTATAGTTCCCGTCACGTAAAAAGAACGCTGAGCGACCGTCAGCGACTGTGTTTGCACTCGGATATAGTCGCTTCCTATCATCATCATCATCAACAGCCGATAGATGTCCACTGTTGAACAAATGCCTCCCCCTTTTAGAGGGGGGGTGCCATAATCCCCACGCTTATGTTACAGAAAACGCTGCTGCCCATCTTCCTGGATTTTCCCTTAGTCCCCTCTTACGACACCCACGGGAGGAAAGGGGGTGGTCAATTCTAGGCCGGATACCACACGGCGTGTGTCGCTTCCTATGGTCATAGGCTATTGTGGTTTATAATTATGTGTAATTGTTTTATTGTAGAATCATCACCGGTACTTAACTAGTTACGTGACACTTTGGAATAGACTGGAATTTAAAAAATAAGTTAACGGTTAGCGTTCTTTTTACGTGACGGGAACTAGTGTTAGCCTTCCGCTAAATCTGGCGAGGCTTGGAGAAAGCCTACGTTCAGCAGTGGACGTGTTTTGGCTGAGTTGGTGATGATAAACTCGTAATAAGTTAGTATCTCTTACTCAAACGCTGCCATAATCATCTTTGTACACCAATATGAATTATTTAAACTTGGTTTAATATGTTTAAAATTATTTATTAATAATGGCGGTGGCATGACGGTTTATAAATGGCGCTCAACAAATATTTGTAGAGATAAGAATACCCTTACCCAGCAGTGGGGCACAGCCTAATAAAAAATTACAGACACTATTGAGCTTTACTTGTCCACTGTACCACCCATTTCGAAAATATTTTGGATACCCTGCCTACATCCTAGCACCACCATAAAACTCATTGAATCCAACGCTAGCTACCTGATATTTTACCTGTAACCATCAAATCATACGTACAAGGTCCAAAATACACTCTTTACTCATTACATCACAGACTTCCCTGAAGAGATACGGTGTAGGGTTCCGTAACCCACGTAACACTGATAGGATAAGTACCACGTAGAGGGGAACAACACTTAATTAATTGTTAATTAAACAGTGACTTAGCTAAACATCTTCTTAATTACGCTAGTGTACTCTTTGTTTATCTTCTCAATCCTGGGTTTCAGTGAAGTGGCTTTCCGTTGAGATGCCTTATCGTGAGGGTCTAGGCGTAGAGCATTCTGTATATCTGTCCAAGCTTCTTCGTACATTTTGAGGCCAGAATAAGCTGCAGATCTACGGTAGAGGGTTTTAGGGTTCTCAGGGTCGAATTTCAGGGCTTTGTTGCAGAGTTTCAAGGTGGCGTCATATTCACTGAACTGTAGTTGGCAGTGTGCTAGGTTGTTGTATAGTTTCACCTGAAAGTAAAGTAATTATTTAGTTATTGATTCTAGTTCCTTGTAAATATAGATATATTTCTCCTGGCTGTGAGCTGCATTTGTCCATATCGCCTTTTAGGAGTCAAGCTCGTGCCGCCATATTTTTTAGGCTCCCCGTGATGCCTTTTGATATTATATAATTATAAAACTAAAAACACCTATAGAAATCTATTCTTTGCTTCAATCACTGAAACAGATGACAAACAAAATATGTTGTTTAAAAGAAAACCACAATAATTTAATCCGCCTGTCTGTTATCTTACCTTTAGATTTACCATATCCTTGACCACTTCCTCACTAACTATGGCTGGATCTAGGGGTTCAGTAGCGATGAGCATCTTCAGAGCCTTGTTGAATCTCCGGAAGGCATCCACTATCCTGCCCTGCTTGAACAGTTCCACCCCTCGCTCCTGAAAGAAGGTAATGTTTACAAGGAAGTTAATTGAAATATATCAAGACTCAAGAAGTATAGACAACAAGGCAAACGCAGTATGAAATAGGAGATTTTAATTATTTTGGAAAATAAACCTTAGAAAGTAAAATAGTAGTGAATTTGAGATTTTCTAATTATAAACAATAATATACAGTTTATAATTGTGTTCAGGGAATGTTTAATTTGTGTTAGTTAAGGCGTAAATAACTGTAAAATATATAACTTGTAAATAAATAAATATTATTAACTTATATCTGCTTAGTTTCTTTTCTTTTAGCACTTCAGTTGTATCAAATTATTTACGTTTTTGCACATATTGAATATAAAATTTTGCTTTAGTTTACTAGAATAGAATAGAATATTTATTTATTTGCTCATAATGTGGGTATTTATAATAAGCTGGTATATGGTATTATTAATGAATCCTAGCACATTCTACCATTTTGGCATGCAAACCGTAAATAAACTAGATAGTTTATTTATCGGTAGATTGCAGACTACAGGGCTTGAAACACTTCTTTTCCTCACCTTGTGGTGTACAGCAGCCTCGTACAGTCTCTCCCAGCTCCAGTCACTTATCAACTGCTCTTCAGTAACTTCCCTCAACTCTATCTTGCACGACAGTTCCTTCATAAGCTTGCCGTCCGCATCCCTGTACACCATGGTAGCTGCACAGATCTCCCCGCAGCACATCTGCTGCAAGATCAACTCGAAATCTCTATCTATATAGGAATCACAGTCTCCAATCAACACATTCCCGTCAAATGATCGGCTAAATATACGACTTAACGGCTCTATCTCACAAACTCCGGCCTCATTTGTGCATTTAACGTCGGTAATAGTAATCTTGCAGCGCGCATCTTCGTAAGGGACAACATTGTAGTCCCCAGGTATTATCACTCTTTTCCGTATTTCTCGATCAGGTCGTGAGCTGACAACTGTTTCTTTTGGCATTTTTAAGCGTTTTTACTAATAGTTTTTACAGAAGTAATTTATACAGATGAACAGTGAAAACTACTTGTTGTAATTTGTAGATATAACTTGTCGGGAAAAATCGATTTTTCGAGACAAGACTACGAACAGCGAAAATAATATTGATTATTGAGATGTCAAGTTGTCAACTGTCAATAATAATTAAACAGTTTCGTTCCGAAAAGTAATTTCTTATGTTTAAAATGTTTATCTAGTGATTGTATGGTATTTGGTCTGCAAAATATATCAAATGCAAGGCAATGGGCCATATTTGAATCCATAATATATATATAATTATATTTATTATTGACAAAAACTGCACAACTAAAACTTTTGCACGCCAGACGCCAGTCATCTAATGGAATATTACAGGATTTTAAACTATTTTGTCAGCTTTATTAAATAAAATGACAGATTTTATGTATATTTTAACTGATTATTATTTATAAAGATATAACTTATTCTTATTACCCTATTTCGACGTAAAGTATTGTTGGTAATAAAAACAAAAAAAAAGTTTTCAATTTCATTTGTCAATTGTTACAATGTCAGAAACAGCTGTCAAATACGCGAATTTTTCAAATTTAAGATGTCTTTTTTAACTTTTTTTACTACTGAGTATCAAATTTTATATATATAATTAGGGTCGCGTAATTTACAATTATACCATTAATTCGTGTGAATCTGTTATAGTATTGACAATTCTATAGTTTTATAAAAAGTTTAAAGTAAACATTGCCCACTTGGAAGGTGAGTGAAACATAAATAAACATTATATTATTTATAACTCATTAACGAGATGATGTTCAGTAGTAATTAGACTTGTGATCCTGACATAAATTATTTCTGAATTATTTACAAGTACCGGAATATAACCTAACAAACATATTTTAATTATTCCTATGTTTCCAGACATCATGACGCTTTTGCTGAAAAGCGTTTGGCGCAATGTGCTCAGAGGAAACTCTCTATCAAAGTCAATGCGGTCAAGGAGTCTTACTTCCAGTTGTAATAATTTTTTTTATTTGTTTTCCCTTCAATTTTACACTACATACTCTGTATATTTTTATTACCGATTGAATAATTTATTTAATATTTTTCTTTCTAAATTCTAGACTTATCTTTTTCATTCTAAATGTTTGTTTCTTGCTATCACCAGCTATGCATGTCCTGAAAACACGTGAAGATCGTCAAGGTACCTACCTATTTAATATAATATCTTAAATTTTAATTAATTAAATTCATACATAAATTGTGGTCCCTAAACGGTACCGGCCATAGCTAGGGACCACAATAAGTTTTATTTAGGTAGGTCCTCTTTCATATCCTGTAAAAGATAATGTGTTACCTTTTTTATCTTTTATGGGTGCTCACGTTCACATGCATGCTGAACTATTATCTTGCCTCTACCACAAACAACATAGACTTTATAATTGGCTTGTAAAAAAACTAAAAATAATTTCAATATCCAATACAATTCAAGACTCAATAATTAAAAATAATTATTTTGATAATTCTTTAAAGATTATCAATTTGTGTGTATGTTTGAATACTAAATATATAATTTCATACTAATCTTAAAAACCTATTTAGTTTTGATTTTAGCTAGATATATTAATTTCGTATCCAATAATGATCATTTGCAGTAGCGTCAGAAGTAACCCGGGCTCGCTCCCCGGATGCGGTGATGACCAGTATTAAGTCAGCGCCGAGTGCAGCCGAAGTACTCGCCGCTGTGCAGTCCAACTTACCCATTATGAACCACAAACACATGCTGCAAGCATTGCGGTGCTTGTTCGAACTGCAGAAGGCTGGCAAGTATGTAACAATAATATAATTTTGTATAATGGGACGTACTATAGCTTTATACAGTTAATTTGAAATGAAGGTAGAGTACGAAATTATGGTACTTTCCTGACTAGAGTATTCAACACAAAAATATTTTTTTCAGTTTGAGCCAGTAGTTCCTGACATTAGCGCAATCAACCATACACACTCTTCAGCTTTATCATATTTGTATAGATAAAGAAAGTATGCTCATTCAAGAAATTAATTTCCTTACAAAAATATTTTCAAATAAGATTTCTAAAATCCTTACTAATAATTATTATTTTAAATGTGAAAATAAGTTTGTATGTTTGATATCTTTTCACACTTAAACCACTGAACCGATCATCATAAAATTTTATAAATACGTTGTCAGGAGTACAGAAAAGGACATAGAATACCTTTCATCCAGAAAAGAAGTACTGTTTCTGAGGGGAAAACGATATCATGCGCGCGCGACGATCATAATTGGTTTTGGCCGCTAGATGGCGCTACGTGTCATTCGAATCGTGGTTCTTTAACGCGGGTGAAATCGCGGGGCACACCTAGTTTTTTATAAGTTTATAGAAAAGACCTCACACATTACCATTTAAACTTTCCAGTCTACAACAAGATCCCGAAAAGCTCGTAAGGAACCCTACATTTGGGGTGTTGTGTCAGAATTTCAAAAAGCACGCGCGGTCGCTCGATGTGAACGAGATCATAGAAGCCACCAAGGTGCTGTCCTACCTCAAGGTGCCCGCGGAGTCTATGATCGTGCAGACAATGCTGCAGCTCATTAAGTGCCAGATCAACCTCATCAGCGTCCGCCAAATCATGTTCCTAGACTTCCTACTATCAAAATTCGACACAAAGAACCATTTAGTGGATGCCTTCAAACTCGCTCTCCCGCTAGCATTCCAAATACACCTGCCTTACGAGATAGACAACCAAGACATGTCGCTGCTGAAGGACATGCTGGCGTACTGCTGCACGCACGACCTGCCCGACCGCTACATCAACGACGTGGTCACAGGTCTTATGCTGCACGATCAGGCCATCGACGCACACGTCGCCAAGTCCATCATATGGTCGCTGTGCCAGGTGAACTGCACGGAGGAAGTTTTCCCCACGAGGGTCCAGCTCCTGCACATCTGCTACGACATTCTGACGCACAGGATAGACCAGCTGACGTATGACGAGGTCCTGATGACGGCTGCCAGGATGAAGGGCAGGATCCTGGAGAAACACCCCGAGTACTACCACGAACAGCTCATGGACGCGATCGCTAGTTTCGTCGTTTCGAAGGAAGTCGACTTCAATAAAGGATTGCTAGTGGCGCGGATTATGTCCAGGATCGTAAGTATTTTATTTTAGGTCATTGATTATATTATGCTTCTTCGATTTTCCAAGTAGAAAGTTTATTCTTATTTTAAGCTTACTTTCCGCTTTACTTAATGAGAGTGCCGGGTCAGAATACCACTTCCCCATTTCGTCCTGTGAGTGCCGTAAGAGACAACTAAGGGAAAATCCAGAAGATGGGTAGCAGCGTCTTCTGTAACTTCACCACCAAGCCGCTTGCCAAGCGTGGGGATTACAGCAACACCTCCAATTTTAAGGGGGAGGCCTTTGTTCAACAGTGGACGTCTTCCGGCTGATGATGATGATTGCTTACATTGTGGTAAAGTGGCAAATAAACTATCCTTCTAACTTTGAGCGTCTTTCTAAATTCACTTATAGTCGTGAGTTATCGGGGCGTATGCAAAATATACTCGGAAGTTTAAAACATACTAATAAATATTAATAACGAAGGTTAAACATTTTTTTTTTTTTATTTGCTTATGTTGTGTCCCACTACTGGGCAAAGGCCTCCTCTTTCTTCTTCCAAAACACGCTGTCCTTCGCAGGTTCTGACCACGTGCATCCCGCGCATTTCAAATCACTTATAAACTTTCCTTTTCGGTGTACCTACAAAACTAATAACGTCTTACAATTTCCAGTCACACACACACTTAGGGCTCATAGATTATCTGTGCAAGCTCGCAGCGTCGAACCCTGGCACCCTCAGCACCGCGCGCACCAACATACTCTTCGGCTTCATCAACTGCCTCTCGAACAACAACTTTGCGCCAGCCGCCGACGAATGGAACGAGATCAAGAGACAAATGACACAGAATCCAGTCTTCGAAGGCAAGAACTCTACCTTACCATGGACCAAAATTTGCCTGGAACTAGCATCGCTAGGGCATTACGAAGACAAGTTGCTTGAAAGGGTATTTTCGTCTGAAAACGTCGATAATTTCTCTGAGAAGGAAAATAGTCCGCTGGACTACCTCCAACTCCTCACTCTGTATGAGGCAGTGCGCGCCTTCCACAGCGAGAAGTACGAGCTGCCCCAGGAGTTGTATGAGAAGGCGAAGTCCATGTACCCGGTGCATAAGAAGACAGACCAGCTGGAAGAACACCTGTGTGTGGGTATGGGCGGGGCGGAGTACGTTGCCAGGAATGTGGTGCTGCCGAACGGATTTATCGCTGGTATGTAGACTTATTTATTTTAAATTAAAAAAGGTTATTTGAAAAATGATGGACACAAGCGGAACTTGAACCAGCGATCTTCGTCAATCCGTGGCGCAGCTCTGCCAACTGAGCTATAGTGTCGTTGCTCGCAGCTATCGAATTTCAAGATCCCTTTTAGTATTCTCTTTTTATACTCATAAAAAGTGAATACTAAAAGGGATCTTGAAATTTGAGTGATGGTTTTATTTATTTTAATAATAAAAATCGCCTTGAAAGCTTGCCCCTATCAGATGGGGACCTATCATACCTCTCCCAACTCCTTCGGGGTAAAAAGGCGTGATGTTGTGTTTATGTATAAAGACTTACAACTAAAATATACATAGCAAACTTTTGTGAAAGGAAGGCCAAAAACAATTTTTATAAATATTTCGTTTAAAAAGTTAGTAGATTCATACTTTTGATGTTTTAAAACGAAGAGATTAGAACATTTAAAGTCTTAACTTGACGACCTAAAATGCTGGACTGCTGTGCTATGGGTTGCGGTTTCGATACCCGCACTCGACAAAATTTGTGCAATCCACAGATGTTAGTCCTGAGTCTGAGTGTTCGTGTATGTGATATTTCATGTTTGTGAAACGCCCCCACGATACAGGAGAAATTCCTAGTGTGGGGCGACGTTTTTTTCTAAAGGTACCGTTATCTTCAGTCAAAATCACAAAATTAAATAACATTGAAGTTTTGGCTGAAAATAGTCGATTTAGGATCCGTTGGAGATCCTATCAAATAAAAAAATAAATCTGTTATTCTCAGCAAAAACTTCTATTTTCTTTAATTTAGTCGATATAATATAAGTATCCATACATTTGTTGTTCCTTCGAGTGTGAATCCTAATCTTGTTTTATTCTCTTGCTTCCAGATTGTATGATATGTCTGAAAGGCGGCTATCCAATCAAATTACAGATTGCAACGGGTGATCTAAGAGTGCCTATCGAATATTTAAATGTGCCAGCAGGAAGTATAGTGTAAGTAATGTAAAACAACTTAATTGGGTAGTTCTTCTTATCGTATGGTTGATGAAAAACCTGGTGTCAGAGTTTAAACCGCCTGTAGGCCTCTGACATGGCTTTACACACCGTTGAACAATCTCTCAGGTGTGCCGGTTTCTTACGATGTTTTCCTTCACCGTTTTTAGCTAATAACTAATTTATAGTACGCACATGAATTCGAAAAGACGTTGGTGCGTGCCGGGGTTTGAACTTGCGACGTTTGACTTGGCAGTCCAACGGTCATACCACTCAGATATCTGTGGCACTGGGTAGTTGTCACCACTAATCACCAGTTTGACGACCCGATTGGTGCAGTGGCTAAGCGATTGGACTGCTGCGCTAAGGGTTGCGGGTTCGATTTCCGCACGATACAAAAATTTGTGTGATCCGCAGATATTTGTTCCGAGTCTGGGTGTTTGTGTATGTGATATTACATGTGTGTGAAACGCACCCACGATACAGGAGAAATTCCTAGTGTAGGGCGAAGTTTAAAAAAATATATAATTATTATTGACCTACTGTTGATATTTTTTAGAGAAGTGTCTTGGAATTATTGGTAATGGTGTCAATTACCCTATTATATAAATTGTCAACCTTATTAATTTAATCTCCAGAGAAGTCGCATTGTAAAGCGGTTTACATTTAGCGAATTTCCGAAGTATGTAAGACTGAGCATGAGGTTCTGGGTTTGAATCCCGGGTTTTTCCAAATGGTAATTCTCAGTAGCAGCACGGAGTCTAGATATGTGCCCGATTGATGGTATTGCCAAGCTCACCTCTATTACATTGGGACCCCATAACTGGCGAAATGTGTATTTACTACGTACAACACATCTCAGCCTAACCCATCGGGGAATACAGGCGTGATGTTATGTACGTTTATGTAAGGTTTAGTATTATAATTGGTACTTGTGTGTTTTCAGTGTCTGCGTACTCAACTTCCAGCCAGGCTGCTTCTCAATGAACAGTAATCGTCTACGAGGCACATTCAGACTAGTTCTAGACATACTAGAGAAGCAGGGCTACGTCCCTGTGGCTGTCAACACCAACGAGTGGCTATCGGCGCCGGCGCACGAGAGGACTCCATACTTAATGCGGGAAGTTGGCTATAAATGTGGGGAAATAGGCATGAAACTGTCAGCTACTTGAACACTTAGCGGGAATGTGGGATGTGCACTCTAATATCCGGCCGAGGTTCATTAGAGAAATTGTTTGTGAATAAACACGATTTGGTTATCTGATCCGTTTTATTTTCTTTGATAGGCCCTTTGACGTAGGTAAGCGTCTGTTGAGCCTTACTGTTGGTAGATTGCAGTGGAATAAACGCCGCTTGCTTAATAAGTTAATATTTCCATATATTTCTCTGTGAAGGTGATATCAGTGATATGCATTTATCATAGCAAACATGAACTACTAAAAAGTTATTATATGTACTAGGCCGATATCTTATTGCCTGTGCTATGCTATTGCTATTCGAATGGTGGTGTTGCCATATGCTAATTTGACAACGGTAAGTTGATCATCAAAATTTTACGTTTTTACGTAACTATTTTAACAATATGATATATCAATATGTATCTAATAAATCTTGATTAAATAGCGAAGTGCACAACAGTAGAATAATTAGGAGTGCAAAGATAACATGATGTGTATATTTAACAGCTGGCAATAGTTATTAAATGTTAACGCATAATGACAAACGTCATTACGTCAAGATAGCGACGTGCCGTCAATTTCAAAAAGTTGTTTTTATAGTAAATGTCCTATTTACAAACGATAACGCACATTATATATGATAAATGTTACTCATCGCCAAAAGCATACGTTTTAATGCAAACAAAAGACCAGTGCGTATAAAGTACATAGCTCTCGCGCTTCGATAACTCAAGCGATGGCTGCAAAGTTGTGTGTTTTCTTAGTATTTACCGCATTTATTGAGTGCGACGCTAAGTACGGGTACGTCGTATGGACCGACAACAATATGACTGTGAAAATGACGGATTACTTCGCAGATATACCTGATGTACACGTCGCACGCGCCACTTATAGTAACGAAATTAATACTACTGGGTAAGTGTTAATATCAATTAATTCTTCGTCTTGCGGTTACTGTGGCTTATAAGCCGGTTCAATTAGGGACTGGTAGAGCAATTATAGTGCACTTAATCAGTGTATTACTCATATTTTTTTCCTTTTTTGGTAAAACAAATTTACACACAAAATTAATGATTTTTTGAAGTCCCGTTGTTATGTATATGCTGCCCACAGGATTCTTATTAGAATATGTACTTTAATATACATAGAAACTTTCTTTGTAGCTGTACAGCTATGGACAAAGAAAGTTTGTCATTTCCAAGTGCCACATTTTAAATTTTGATTTATTTAAATTAAATATAATATGAATACTGAACACTAAAATAATAATTGATTGCTATTTAACTTAGATTAAAATTAATTATTTCAGGAATTCGTTATAATTTTTTTTTTATTAATACACTTCTATTTATTATTATTTTTGTTGAAATTCCCAAAAAGCTGGGCATTCCTGGAGCTCCACACTTCAGCGGAGAGCCCAGATGAACATCAAGCATATGCCGCCGGCTACCTGGAGGGGTACCTCACCCGGGACCTGGTGTGGATGCACTGGCAGAATATGCTGAAAGGGTTAGTAGAATATACTATCATTTTATAAAGTGACCATACTCAATATGGATGTAGACTGAAGTCAGCAATTCATGTAAAATAGTTTTTGTAAAAGGGTTTAAAATTAGTATTGATACTGCAAATATTAACTGAATACAGTAAAAAAAATTTCTAAGTTATAAGCAGTTGAAATTTTATTGTGAGACAACAATGGCACTATAGTATGGTGACGTAGTGGTCTGTATTTGTATAGTAATCTTCGCATCACGTATTGTGTCCCGTTTTGCGCGAGTGGGATAGAGAATGCCCCCTCCACAAACATAAAATAGTTGAAAATAGGAGGATTTTCTTCCTGGGTATTATATATTTTTCTGTTATTGTTGTCATGTGAAACTCAGATTCTAATTAATTTCTTCATAATTGTTTATGTAGTCAATTCACAAAAATAAATATTTGAATCAGTCAGATAAAATAATAATAATATAATTTGTATTTTTAGATTTAAATTAAAAGTATATTAATTTGTCACAGATATTGCTACAACAAGACAGATGTGTGCGGCCTCATAGAGGAGTTTGTGGACCAGAACGAGGCCTACATCACGTCTATGGTGGAGTCCAAAGATGTGGACTCTTACTGGTATCAGGTGAGAATTCAAACTATGTTGGTTAAAGGCTGGCGCACATTATGGCGGGCCGCACCGCACCGCATAACAATACTGCCGTCTTTATTAAAACGGGCACAACTAACATATTGTAAGTATTGAGAAAATAGAGTTTAAACATTTTTTTTGTATTTGAAATGGTGCAGTTGTGCCCTTTATGCTATCTCTGTTTATTTTGTTGCTAAAAATACACAAAAATCAGGCAGATAGGCCGTTTTTTCCTTCTTCTTCTTATCGTATGGTTGATAAACAAGCTGGTGTCAGAGTTTAAACCGCCTGTAGGACTCTAACATGGCTTTACACAACGTTGAAAAATCTCTCAGGTGTGCCGGTTTGGTCACGATGTTTTCCTTCACCGTTTTTAGCAAGTGATAACTAATTTATAGTATGCACATGAATTTAAAAAGACATTGTTGCGTGCCGGGTTTGAACTTGCGATCTTTGATTTGGCACTCCAACGGTAATACCACTCGATTATCAGTGTTGTATCCGAATATGTATATAACTAAATTTCGAGAAATTTTTAGTTATACTCTTTTTAATTACGACAGCAGAAAAGTCTTCCTACACCACTTCCGTACATATTATATGAAATATCAAACACTACACGCGGGTCGCACCGCGCCAAATGCTTTGGCATTATTTTGCATGCGGTGCGCTGTGGCTGTAGTATGCGCCAACTGCAATTCTGACCATGGGAGATAGGCCACACTACAGTGTACCTACGTTGATAAATTTATTGTGCCCCACGGTTTCACCCGCCGTTTAACACTGCCCGACTCTGGAATATAATCCAGGAGCTTCCCTCAGCAGTCGAACTTTGCGTCTATTAGGAACACAACACACTCAGCATTAATTAAGTATAAAATTAAGTTTTAACCTTTATTATCATACTATATATATTTTTTTGTAACTCAAGATTTCCAATAAAAACTTTATTTTATTTTATACATACATAAAGTCACGCCAGTATCCCAGAAGGGTAGGAATTAAACACGGATTTCCATTAGCTACGGTTCTGGCATAATTCTTTCGCCTCATTCACTCGCATCACATTCCTGATACACGCTCGTCGGTTAAGGGTACTCCTCACTTGACCCTTTTGCAAAACATCTCCGATATGGTTTTTTTATTTTATTTTTTTATTAACCAACTTATACTAACACATATGTACCCATATAAGTTATAGGTTAAGATTTATTAATTATACTTGTATAATATGTTATTAGTATTTAACTACCAATCTATACTGTATCTATCTATATATATATATAAAATACAATCATGTTTATTCTAAATATGGTCTAAATATGTTCCATATATTTTATTAAATATGTTCCATATATTAAATGAAAATTAGATACTTTATATAGCAGTAATAAAAAAAACAAAACTTTACTACAACTATTAACATAGTAATAAGAATTAACATTTAATTTAAGCTACTAACACTCATAATAACATAACATAACTTTTCATTTTCTTTCTGAGTTGTAAAACACTAAGCATGCGGTGTTTACCTTTAATTAGGTGTGCAGTATTGTTTATTCTAAGCTTACCAAACATAAGTCATGATTAGCTGTAACATCTGTTGGTAAACCATAAATAAATAAATATATTTTATTAACCAGTATGAAATTCCAGATAAAACTGTACTACATTCAGATCGAAGGCCTGGCGGTAGGGTACAACGCGGCCACCAAGGACCCTTACCAATGGCTCACGACGCGTGACATCATGTAAGTACCTACGGCATTATTCTACGACACAAAACATTTTAGTACCATTGATAAGATTTATTATGTGATGCCAAGGTATTTTTCGGGATTATCGTAGTTAAAGGTAAAAGAATTTTGGAAGTCAGCCCCCTTAGACAAGTGGCAAAACGCTGGACGAATAGAAATAGAATAGAATGATAAATGTATGGGAATGACATTGTAGATATATATATTACTACTTTATTTCAAGCCGTATACAGTTCACATACTACGTTTACATTAAAAATATTAAATACCAAAATTAAACAACAATAATTATTACATAACATGACATTCAATTTCTTCCTTTTATAATCACCAAAAACTAAAGTCCTGTAAAAAGGTTGTATATCTATGTCATTTAAAATTACGAAATATTAACTATCACTACATCACCCCCCTCCAGAGACCGTCAAGGGCGATAATAGTCGGGAAATCTTACTCTACGGCCTGACCGTGTCATTCTGATGACACTGTCATCAGCATCCGGTAAATTTTGGTTATCCACACGTGGAGTGTAGTGATGAGTGTGAGTGACAATGTCAGATGTCGGTGAATGAGATGTGGTGTCTGGGTCACGTAGTATGAAGGCCGGTTTGATACGGTCTATCGATACCGTAACCAGTTTACCATTTACAAGAAGTTTAAAGCTTTTGTCCCCTCTCTGAATAACCTTGTGAGGACCAGAGTATGCCGGTTTCAAACAACCACCAGTGCAGTCCCGCAAGAAAACGTGAGAGGAAGATGAAAGATCTTTGTAAATAAATGTTTTGAATTTGCTGTTGTGTCGTGCAGCTGGTAATGGTTGCAGATTCCGAACAAAACTTCGAAGTCTTGACAAGTAATCTGTCATTTCAACCGTCTCGTCAGCCGGAGGATCAAAAAATTCGCCTGGAAGACGCAATGCTTGACCGTAAACAAGTTCGGCCGCCGAAGCTTGAATGTCTTCTTTAAAAGCGCAGCGAATCCCCAATAAGACTAGTGGAAGACATTCCACCCAACTGTTGTTTGCGTGGGACGTAATAGCAGCTTTAAGTTGACGGTGGAATCTCTCCACCAGTCCATTGCAAGCTGGATGGTATGCAGTGGTGCGGCGATGTTGGAAACCAGCAATTATAGACAATTGTTTAAACAGAGCTGATTCAAACTGCCTCCCCCTGTCAGTTACTATATCTGACGGGCAACCAAACCTGGAAATCCAGCCATTTAATAAGGCCTTTGCCACTGTCTCTGCCGTTATGTCAGCTAATGGTATTGCCTCCGACCATCGCGTAAAACGATCAACAGCTGTGAGACAATAACGGAAACCTTGACACAACGGCAAAGGTCCCACAAGATCTATGTGAATGAAGTGTGGCAACTTGAATGTGCCCACTGGTGCAAATACGTGTCGTGAGGTCTTGGAGCGTTGACATGCAAGGCAAGAACGCACCCACTCGCGACAGTCTTTCCTAACACCAGGCCAAACATACCGTTCAGACACCAGCTTAGCGGTCGCTTTGACGCCTGGATGGCTCAAGGAGTGTAAGCTCTCGAACACTGATTTACGCAACTCCTTGGGAACGTATGGCCTTGGGGTGGTACTGCTCAAGTCACAGTACAGCTGGCACTGCGAACCAGGAATTTTAACCTGTTGCAGGTCTAATGACGTATCGCCAGACAGCAATTTTTCCAGTTCGCTGTCCTTGAGCTGAGCAGAGGCAATTTTCTCCGCGTCCACAGGTTGAGCAATCTCCTCTATGCGCGAAAGAGTGTCCGCCACGACATTGTCCTTCCCGGAGATATGCCTTATATCTGTGGTGAACTGGGCTATGAAGTCAAGGTGACGAAACTGCCGCGGAGAACAATTCTCTTTACGAGAGTTGAAGGCAAATGTCAAAGGCTTGTGGTCGGTGTATACCACGAAGTTACGAGCCTCCAACATATGTCGGAAGTATTTAATACTCTCGTAGCGAGCAACTCTCGATCATAGGGAGAGTACTTCACCTGTGCTGGACTCAGCTTCCGTGAAAAGAAAGCCAGAGGTTCCCATGCTCCTGCTCTCAACTGCTGCAAGACAGCGCCGATTGCTTTGTCTGACGCATCCGTGACCAACGCCAACCTTGCATTGCAATCAGGATGTGCCAACAGTGCTGCCTGAGAGAGGCTATGCTTGCAATTCTGGAACGCTTCAAACTCCTGGGGTGAAAAATTAACCGGCTGTGAACCCTTTACCGAACCAGCTAATAAGGCGTTCAAGGGTGCTTGGTAATCAGCTGCCCCAGGGATGAACCTGCGGTAAAAATTTAGCATTCCTAGAAATCGACGTAGTTCTTTTATGTTCTTCGGCGCAGGTAACTAACTAACTTCTGGATTGCTTCGGCCTTGGATGGCAATGGCTTTGTACCCTGAGCTGATATATGATACCCCAAGAATGTAACCTCCGACACACCAAAGACACACTTTGAACTGTTGATGACCATACCGTACTCTCTCAGTCTGGTGAAAAGTTGACGAAGGTGGTGCTGATGGGTCTTCTGATCTTTCGAATAGACCAAAAAATCGTCGAGATACGCGTACGTAAAATCCAGACCTCTAAGCATCTCATCTACGAAGCGCTGAAACGTCTGTCCGGCATTTCGAAGCCCGAAGGTCATATACGGAAATTCGAATAAACCGAACGGCGTCGTAATAGCAGTCTTCGGAATATCCTCTAAATTTACTGGTATCTGATTATATGCTTTAACCAGGTCAATCAGTGAGAAGACGGTACAGCCAGCCAAGTTGTGAGCGAAATCCTGGATGTGACGGATGGGATACTGATCAGGGATGGTCCTGGCATTGAGCATCCTGTAATCGCCACAGGGGCGCCAGCCATCATTTTTCTTAGGTGCCAGGTGCAGAGCTGATGACCACGGTGACTCGGACGGGCGACAGGTACCAGAATGCAACATAGATTCAAATTCACCCTTCGCAATTTTTAATTTGTCTGGAGCTAATCTGCGAGGCGAACAGGTTACAGGAGGTCCAGGTGTAGTCCGAATATGATGTACAGTGTTATGTTTAGGTGTGCGGTGTATGCCGGGTGGACGGGTGATGTCGGGAAATTCCCGTAGTATGTCATGATATGCGGAATTACCAAGACTCACCTTCACCGAAGAAATATCATCAGACCGACGGGCAGGCGAAGCCGGGGTTGATAGGGTAGTGTGATTGTCAATGAGGCGTTGGTTCCTGCAATCAACCACCAAACTATAGTAAGATAAAAAATCAACGCCTATTATCGCCTTTGTTACATCGGCCACAATAAATCGCCAGGCGAAGTCGCGGCGCAACCCAAGGTTTAAAATAAGATCTACAAAACCGTACGCTTGTATCGGAGTACCATTTGCCGCACAAAGTTTGTAATTGATCTTCTCGCGTCGCTGACTTAGCGCTGATCGGGGGTAAACACAAAGGTCACTGCTGGTGTCGACCAGGAATTGCACCTTGGAGACTTGGTCGGTGACGAATAAGCGACCTGTGGTTGGACAATCAGCGGCCGCCATTACTAATTGTCCTGTGAGTTTCCCGATCTGTAGTCACAAGGCTTGATACATTTTTTCGCCCGTCCTCCAAACTTCTCATGATACCAACATTGCGGATATCGTCTGTAACTGGACTGGGAACGGGTAGAACCGGAACGATGTTGATGGCGTGAACAACTACTGGAGCGGGCTCTTGATCGCGTCAAGCTCTCTAATTTATTCGTCAGCATCTCCACTTGCTTCGTAAGTGCTGCGATCTCTGAATTGGCACCTCGAGATGTCGACGCAGATGTAGCAACAGCACAAGTTGAAGGTACCTGGGTGCCGACAACATCGTGAATTCTGTCTGCCAGTTCTGCCAACTCAGCCAGGTCAGTCTTCGATTGAGACGCGACGATAGCTTGCGTACTGCTTGGAAGTCGACTCGTCCAAATAGTACGCAGGAACTCCTCCGGGACACCTGGGCCAGCCAAATTGAGTAGGTGGCGATAAAATTGGGATGGTTTCCGGTCACCTAACTCCTCGTGCATGAGAAGCTGTTTCACAGTCTTTTCGCGCGAAGCTGAAAGGCGCTTAATGAGCTCCGACTTAAGCTTCTCATACTTATCTGCAGCGGGGGGGTTGGCGATAATGTCCTCCACTTCAGACGCATACTGAGGATCTAAGTTCTCAGTGATGAAGAAGAATTTGGTCTCATCTGACTTTATGTTCGAAAGTATGAACTGCGCCTCCATCTGAGAGAACCATAGGGCCGGCTTCTCCGGGTAGAATGGTGGAATCCGGACACCAACACGAAATAATTCCGCTGTTTTTTCGGTCATCCTCGTGTTCCTAATGTGGAGGAAGGGATGTGGAGTTCCTCCAACGAAAAGGAAGATCTTCCAACCAGGCGGTGGTATGCCTGGTGGGCCGCGGCGCCCCACTTCTCAACTCGGGGCGGCTGTATATATAGCTAGCGCGTGTGATTACTCCGCTAGCGCGATGCAGGAATGTCATCATGATTCGTCCTTCGACGGGTAGATGTCGCTACACCACTCCCCTCCAAGACCGGAAGTCGATGAGTGCTGCGTATCCCAGTGGGTCGGGATGAGTGTGGATGACTGCGTTGTACCGGTGAGGCTGATGCTTCTTACAGGAACCGGCGGTGCTGCAGTGTACTTCCCTAGTTGCGTGCCCGAGGGTAGACCAGGCTGCGGCGATCGCTTGCAGGGTGTGGTTTACCCATGAAGGCTGAGGATGCTGGCTGGCTGCTGCTGCTGCTGTAGTGGAGAGGAGTGCGACGAAGGTGGTGATGATGCTGCTGCTCGAAGGTTGCTTCAATCACGTCGGGGTCACCAATGTAGATATATATATTACTACTTTATTTCAAGCCGTATACAGTTCACATACTACGTTTACATTAAAAATATTAAATACCAAAATTAAACAACAATAATTATTACATAACATGACATGACATTCAATTTCTTCCTTTTATAATCACCAAAAACTAAAGTCCTGTAAAAAGGTTGTATATCTATGTCATTTAAAATTACGAAATATTAACTATCACTACATCATAATGTTTCGACTATGTTATCGATGACATGTGTCATTCCCATACATTTTTCATTCTATTCCATTTCTATTCGTCAAGCGTTTTGCCACTTATCTAAGGGGGCAGATATTTAGTTAGAATAGTAAGATGGATACTTTCGAAGAGCCCTTATATCCACAAACTTACATAGTAATTTAATTAGAAACAGTTTATGCATATAGTGTTTGACGACCTGATACCTGGCGCAGTAGCTAAGAGATTAGACTGCTGTGCTAAGGGCTGCGGGTTCGATCCCCGCACGGGACAAAAAATTGTGTGATCCGAGGTGTTTGTCCCGAGTCTGGGTGTCCGTGTATGATATTTTATGTTTGTGAAACGCAACCATGTTACAGGAGATATTCCTAGAGTGGGCTGACATTTTTTTTTCATTGCCTTTTTTTTTTAAATAGCGTTGCGCCACACTTGGAATGTCTCTTAGATCCTGGGTGCGTTATGCGGATCACAATTTTTTTCGTTCTTCCAAACCTGTGTCCCCATTCAGCTGGATCAACATGCTGGGTGACCTGGACGAGCTGGCGTTCGCGCTGTCGATGCCGAAGACCTCTCCGGACGGGTTCCTGTTCGGCGACCACTGCACGGGGCTGGTCAAGCTGCTGCCGGACCTCTCCAACCTGTACACCTCGCAAGTCACATGGAACAGGTCCGAATTACTCTAATCCATACCAATATTATAAATGTGAAAGTAACTCTGTCTGTCTGTCTGTTTGTTACGTCTTCGCGTCTAAACCGCTGGGCGGATTTTGATGAAAGTTGGCATGTAGAAAGTTTAGTGTATGTGATATTTTATTTTTGTGCACCCACGATACGGAAGAAACTCCCAGTATGGGTCGAAGTTCTTTAAGATAATAAAAAATGTAGGATGTTTAAGAACCGAGAAAGCTCATGGGCTTTTTTTTTTAATTCAACCCTCTATGTGGTTTTAATAGGGGTTAATGCGGACAAAGCTGCAGGCAAAAGCTATTTAAATATATATAATAGTAACCAACAATCTAAATTAACGCAAGCGAAGCCTAGCCTATGACCTTTCTCGGGTCTTAAACTTTCTACATGCCAAATTTTATCAAAATCCGTCCAGCGGTTTAGTCGTGAAGGTGTAACAGGCAGACAGAGTAACTTTCACATTTATAATATGGATTACTAACCATAATGCATGTGGCACCATACGTGAGGCCTACGTCCAGCAGTGGACACAGATAGGCTGACGATGATGTGTTCCACAGCTACCAGTCGATGCTGCGCTTCCAGAAGATGTACGTGATGAACCTGCGCGTGGGCCCGGACAGCCAGGAGCGCATCCCCGGCTACAAGATGTCTCTCACCTCGTACCCCGCCTTCGTGCAGGTTTGCACTGAGTTCTTACTGATTAAATTCAACAGATACATTATTAAAGAATAACAGCAATGCCGTGTGGTATCCGGCCTAGAATTGACCACCCCCTTTCCTCCCGTGGGTGTCGTAAGAGGCGACTAAGGGAAAATCCAGGAGATGGGCAGCAGCGTCTTCTAGAACTTGAGCCACTTGCCAAGCGCGGGATCCATGGCACCCCTCCCCCCTTCTAAAAGGGGGAGGCCTTTATTCAACATGGAATGGACGTCTTCCGGCTGATGATGATGTGTGCAGCTCGGAACACTTGTCTCGTTAATTTGACGACCTGATTGGCGCAATGGCTAAGCGATTGGACTGCTGCGCTAAGGGTTGGATTTCCGCACGGGACAAAAATTTGTGCGATCCGCAGATGTTTGCCCCGAGTCTGGGTGTATGTGTATGTGATATTTCATGTTTGTGAAACGCACCCACGATACAGGAGAAATTCCTAGTGTGGGGCGACGTTTTTATAAAAAAAAAATTTGTTAGCACTTGACGTATCTATACTTTTGATGTATCATTGCCATCTGTAGTCTGATTTAGGTAGCGGTTAGCCGATATATCTCACAGTATGTTGTCAGTCCACAGATGACTTCTACATCATATCCTCGGGGCTGGTGGCCGGGGAGACTACCATCGGGAACAGCAACCGGACGCTGTTCGAGCTGGTCAAGCCGGTTGGGCAGGTGAGGGTCTTGTCATACTACCAGCAGTGAGGGAGCAGGTAGAGAGCCTTCACTCGTGATACGGGTTTTAGAAATCACAAGAACCTTCGCCAACGTGTTTGTTTCGGCATTTCTTTCTAGAGGTAGTCAATTATGAAAATATTATATATATTATATTATAATACTTTTGAATCACAAGCTTTTGATTCATCTAAGCTGAAATTACTTGTGAAAATGAATTAAACAAGCCTAAACATGACTGTGCAATTTCGTTACAGAGTTCCTATGACCACCTTCAGACTCTATCATCAGACCAGCTCAAAAGTACCATAATATTGTATTGTCACCGATCCTATGTCACTATGCAAAATTTTATTTCAATTGGATGTCAAGAAGTGTTCTAATTTAGATTGCAAGATTTTATCTAAACAAACTAACATTATGTACAATCATTTCAAGTTAGATAAATAAGATAGATAGAACATCTGTACCAAGCTGCCTCCAGGAAGACTCTACGCTGACCGCAATAAAGTTGGGAAGAGTCTAAGAACATGACTAAATTTATACTTAATTTAGTGTGTTGTGAATTTGTAGGTGTTAGAGTATGCGCGTGCGATGGTCGCGAACCGACTGGCGCGCTCCGGGAAGGAGTGGGTCGACATATTCCAGAAACACAACAGCGGTACCTACAATAACCAATGGTAAGATGAGTGACAAATTCTATAAATCACACTAATATTATTTTGTGAGTGTGTTTGTATGTTTGTTCCCTGTTCACGCTCAAACAGCTGGACCGATTTTGCTAAAATTTGGTATGGAGGTAGCTGACACCCTGGATTAACATATAGGCTTTTTATCCCGTGAAAATGTAGCGGGCAACATCGCTGGGCGCAGCTAGTAATAAATAAGACGCGAATAAATTAGGGGAATGTTAGTGGAGTGGAAAGGGGAGACCTCGGCGAACATGCTTGGAACAGATCGAAGATGTTCTGCACAATCGTCAAGTGAGGAGTACCCTTAACTGAAAAGCGCGTATGAGAAATGTGAAGCGAGTGAATGAGGTGAAAGAAGTATGCCAGGATCGTAGCTAATGAAGATCTGTGGTCTTTGCCTACCCGTCTGGGAAACAGGCGCGACTTTGGCTTGGACTTTATTAAAATCTCTCAGGTGTGCCGGTTTCCTCACGATGTTTTCCTTCACCGTTTTTATCTACTAACTAATTGACAGTACGCGCATGAATTAAAAAGTCATTGGTGCGTGCCAGTGTTTGAACTTGCGCCCTTTGACATGGCAGTCCGACGGTCATATCACTCGGCTATCACTGCTTCATAATACTCGGTCTAGTGACACTGGTAGCAGCACGGCACGCACCAATGTCTTTTCGAAATCATGTGCGTACTATAAATTAGTTATCAGTTGCTAATAACGGTGAAGGAAAACATCGTGAGGAAACCAGCACACTGGAAAGATTTTCCAACGGTGTGTAAAGCCATGTCAGGGGTCTGCAGGCGGTTTAAACTGACACCAGGTTGTTCATCAACCATACGATAAGGATACTGGGTGATGTCCGCAGGTACATCGTGGACTACAAGAAGTTCCGGCCGCGCACGCCGCGCGCCGAGGGTGTGGTGGAGGCGGGCCTGCTGTGGGTGGTGGAGCAGCTGCCCGGGTACACGGAGTCCGCCGACCTGTTAGTACCACCACACACTACACACTACACATACACAGCTTATAATGACAGCTGTCGCGTAAGAATTCGCCGCTAGAGACGCTGGTGTAGCATGAGGTCTCTGAATTGTCAAATGTCATCTGTTTGTGGGTGGGTAAAATGGGTTTATTTCTAAATGGAATAAAGTTTTATTTTATTTGCTTGATAAAGTGAATATTACCACTTACTTTTTAGAGGTTTACAAAGACAATGTGGTTAATTACTGACTATGCTGCAGTTCATAGAAAGGGCTATAATGATATGATGATCTACTCATCACCCGCTCATCATCCACTCACCACCCGCTCATTATCTACTCATCATCCGCTCAACATCCATTCATGTTCCACTCAACATCCACTAATCACGCGCTAATCTTCTACTCATCATCCGCTCAACCTCCACTCATGATACACTCATCATCTACTCATCGTCTACTCATCATCCGCTCAACATCCACTCATCACGCGCTAGTCTTCTACTCATCATCCGCTCATCATCCACTCACCACCCGCTCATTATCTACTCAACATCCACTCATGTTCCACTCAATATCCACTAATCACGCGCTAATCTTCTACTCATCATCCGCTCAACCTCCACTCATGATACACTCATCGTCTACTCATCGTCTACTCATCGTCTACTCATCATCCGCGCAACATCCACTCATCACGCGCTAGTCTTCTATTCATCATTCGCTCAAAGTCCACTCATGATCCACTTAAAATCCACTCATTACCCGCTTAACATCTACTCATCACCCGCTCATCATCTACTCAACACCCACTCATCATCCGCTCATCATCCACTCATGACCCACTCATCCACTCATCACCCACTCATCTACTCCCCACCCGCTCATCATCCGCTCAACGTCCACTCATGATCCACTTAAAAACCACTCATCTCATACTTAAGACCCACTCATCATCCGCTCATCATCCACTCATCACCCACTCATCTACTCTCCACCCGCTCAACATCCACTCATGATACACTCATCATCTACTCATCGTCTACTCATTATCCGCGCAAAATCCACTCCTCACGCGCTAGTCTTCTACTCATCATTCGCTCAAAGTCCACTCATGATCCACTTAAAATCCACTCATTACCCGCTCAACATCTACTCATCACCCGCTCATCATCTACTCAACACCCACTCATCATCCGCTCATCATCCACTCATGACCCACTCATCCACTCATCACCCACTCATCTACTCCCCACCCGCTCATCATCCGCTCAACGTCCACTCATGATCCACTTAAAAACCACTCATCTCATACTTAAGACCCACTCATCATCCGCTCATCATCCACTCATCACCCACTCATCTACTCTCCACCCGCTCAACATCCACTCATGATACACTCATCATCTACTCATCGTCTACTCATTATCCGCGCAAAATCCACTCCTCACGCGCTAGTCTTCTACTCATCATCCGCTCATCATCCACTCACCACCCGCTCATTATCTACTCAACATCCACTCATGTTCCACTCAACATCCACTAATCACGCGCTAATCTTCTACTCATCATCCGCTCAACCTCCACTCATGATACACTCATCGTCTACTCATCGTCTACTCATCGTCTACTCATCGTCTACTCATCATCCGCGCAACATCCACTCATCACGCGCTAGTCTTCTATTCATCATTCGCTCAAAGTCCACTCATGATCCACTTAAAATCCACTCATTACCCGCTCAACATCTACTCATCACCCGCTCATCATCTACTCAACACCCACTCATCATCCGCTCATCATCCACTCATGACCCACTCATCCACTCATCACCCACTCATCTACTCCCCACCCGCTCATCATCCGCTCAACGTCCACTCATGATCCACTTAAAAACCACTCATCTCATACTTAAGACCCACTCATCATCCGCTCATCATCCACTCATCACCCACTCATCTACTCTCCACCCGCTCAACATCCACTCATGATACACTCATCATCTACTCATCGTCTACTCATTATCCGCGCAAAATCCACTCCTCACGCGCTAGTCTTCTACTCATCATTCGCTCAAAGTCCACTCATGATCCACTTAAAATCCACTCATTACCCGCTCAACATCTACTCATCACCCGCTCATCATCTACTCAACACCCACTCATCATCCGCTCATCATCCACTCATGACCCACTCATCCACTCATCACCCACTCATCTACTCCCCACCCGCTCATCATCCGCTCAACGTCCACTCATGATCCACTTAAAAACCACTCATCTCATACTTAAGACCCACTCATCATCCGCTCATCATCCACTCATCACCCACTCATCTACTCTCCACCCGCTCAACATCCACTCATGATACACTCATCATCTACTCATCGTGTACTCATTATCCGCGCAAAATCCACTCCTCACGCGCTAGTCTTCTACTCATCATCCGCTCAAAGTCCACTCATGATCCACTTAAAATCCACTCATCACCCGCTCAACATATACTCATCACCTGCTCATCATCTACTCAACACCCACTCATCATCCACTCATGACCCACTCATCCACTCATCACCCACTCGTCTACTTTCCACCCGCTCAACATATACTCATCACCCGCTCATCATCAACTCAACACCCACTCATCATCCACTCATGACCCACGCATCCACTCATCACCCACTCATCTACTTTCCACCCGCTCATCATCCACTCATGACCCACTCATCCACTCATCACCCACTAATCTACTCTCCACCCGCTCATCCTGTTCTCATCATCAACTTAAGACCCACTCATCATCCGCTCATCATCCACTCATCACCCACTCATCTACTCTCCACCCGCTCAACATCTACTCATCATCCGCTCAACGTCCACTCATGATCCACTCATCCACTCATCACCCACTCATCTACTTTCCACCCGCTCATCATCTTCTTATCATCCGCTCATCATCAACTTAAGACCTACTCATCATCCGCTCATCATCCACTAATCTACTCTCCACCCGCTCATCCTCTTCTCATCATCACCTTAAGACCCACTCATCATCCGCTCATCATCCACTCATGACCCACTCATCACCCACTAATCTACTCTCCACCCGCTCATCCTGTTCTCATCATCAACTCAACACCCACTCATCATCCACTCATGACCCACGCATCCACTCATCACCCACTCATCTACTTTCCACCCGCTCATCATCCACTCATGACCCACTCATCCACTCATCACCCACTAATCTACTCTCCACCCGCTCATCCTGTTCTCATCATCAACTTAAGACCCACTCATCATCCGCTCATCATCCACTCATCACCCACTCATCTACTCTCCACCCGCTCAACATCTACTCATCATCCGCTCAACGTCCACTCATGATCCACTCATCCACTCATCACCCACTCATCTACTTTCCACCCGCTCATCATCCGCTCATCATCCACTAATCTACTCTCCACCCGCTCATCCTCTTCTCATCATCAACTTAAGACCCACTCATCATCCGCTCATCATCCACTCATGACCCACTCATCCACTCATCACCCACTCATCTACTCTCCACCCGCTCAACATCCACTCATGATACACTCATCATCTACTCACCGTTTACTCATCATCCGCTCAACATCCACTCATCTCGCGCTAGTCTTCTACTCATCATCCGCTCAACGTCCACTCATGATCCACTTAAAAACCACTCATCACCCGCTCATCATCTACTCATCATCCGCTCTACATCCACTCATGTTCCACTCAACATCCACTAATCCCGCGCTAATCTTCTACTCATCATCCGCATAACCTTCACTCATGATACACTCATCGTCTACTCATCATCCGCTCATCATCCACTCATCACCCACTCATCTACTCTCCACCCGCTCAACATCCACTCATGATACCCTCATCATCTACTCACCGTTTACTCATCATCCGCTCAACATCCACTCATCTCGCGCTAGTCTTCTACTCATCCTCCGCCCAACGTCCACTCATGATCCACTTAACATCCACTCATCATCCACTCATGACCCTCTCATCCACTCATCACCCACTCATCTACTCTCCACACGCTCATCATCTACTCATCATCCGCTCAACCTCCACTCATGATACACTCATCGTCTACTCATCATCCGCTCAACATCCACTCATCACGCGCTAGTCTTCTACTCATCCTCCGCCCAACGTCCACTCATGATCCACTTAAAAACCACTCATCACCCGCTCATCATCTTCTTATCATCCGCTCATCATCAACTTAAGACCCACTCATCATCCGCTCATCAACCACTCATGACCCACTCATCCACTCATCACCCACAAATCTACTCTCCACCCGCTCATCCTCTTCTCATCATCAACTTAAGACCCACTCATCATCCGCTCATCATTCACTCATGACCCACTCATCACCCACTAATCTACTCTCCACCCGCTCATCCTCTTCTCATCATCAACTTAAGACCCACTCATCATCCGCTCATCATCCACTCATGACCCACTCATCCACTCATCACCCACTCATCTACTCTCAATCTTCTACTCATCATCCGCTCAACCTCCACTCATGATACACTCATCGTCTACTCATCATCCGCTCAACATCCACTCATCACGCGCTAGTCTTCTACTCATCCTCCGCCCAACGTCCACTCATGATCCACTTAACATCCACTCAACATCCACTCATCATCCACTCATGACCCACTCATCCACTCATCACCCACTCATCTACTCTCCACACGCTCGTCATCTACTCACCATCCGCTCAACATCCACTCATGATCCACTAAACATCTACTCATCACCCGCTCATCTACTCATCATCCGCTCAACATCCACTCATCACGCGCTAGTCTTCTACTCATCCTCCGCCCAACGTCCACTCATGATCCACTTAACATCCACTCAACATCCACTCATCATCCACTCATGACCCACTCATCCACTCAACATCCACTCATCACCCACTCATCTACTTTCCACACGCTCATCATCTACTCACCATCCGCTCAACATCCACTCATGATCCACTAAACATCTACTCATCACCCGCTCGTCATCTACTCATCATCCGTACAACATCCACTCATAATACACTGAACATCACTCATCACCCGCTCATCATCTACTCAACATCCACTCATGACCCACTCATTTACTTATCACCCACTCATCTACTCATCACCCGTTTATCATCTACTCACAACCCGCTCATCATCTACTCACCACCCACTCATCATCTTCTCACCACCCGCTCATCATCTACTCATCAGCCGCTCAACACCCACTCATGACCCGCTCATCATCTACTTATCACACAGTCATCATCCGTTCAACACCCGCTCAACATCTACTTACCACCCGCTCATCATCTACTCATCGTCCACTCATTATCCGCACAACATCCACTCATGATCCACTTAATATCCACTCACCACCCGCTCATCATCTACTAGTCATCCGCTCAACGTCTACTCATCACCCGCTTATTATCTACTCAACATCCACTCATGATCCACTCAACATTTATTCATCACCCGCTTTTCATCCACTCATCATCCGCTCAACATCCGCTAAACATCCACTCATCATCCGCTCATCATCTGCTCAATATCCACTGAACCTCCACTCCGCCAGGACGGAGGAGCTGAAGCGCACGACGTACTTCCCGTCGTACAACATCCCGTACTTCCCGCGCGTGTTCAACATGAGCGGCGGCAACGTGCGCATCGCCACCTTCGGCGACTGGTTCGGGTACCACACCAACCCCAGGGCCAAGATCATCATGGAGAAACAGGTACCGACACTGTGAACGCTTACCAATTTCTTATTTATTTATTGGACGCAAACATCTGCGGATCGCACAAATTTTTGCCCCGTGCGGATATCGAGCCGCAACCTTTAGGGCAGCAGTCTAATCGCTTAAGCCACTGCGCCAATCAGGTCGTCTAGGTATGCAAAGACTAACCTGTGTTGTAGCGTTATTAAGAGACACCAAGCACTTTTCATTCCGTTAATACGTTCGCTATTGAATATCATTAACGTTTTTTATCCCTACTGCTATTTTCTACAGAAAACTTCGTTACTTTCCGGTCTCTTCGATCTAGTTTAAGGATAAATAACAGCCGCATTCACCCTGTCCAGGCGAACATCTTCAACCTGCGGGACATGTTCCACACGATGCGGTACAACGACTTCAAGCACGACCCGCTGGCCCGCTGCGAGCAGTGCAACCCCCCCTACAGCGCCTGCAACGCCATCGCGGCCCGCAACGACCTCAACCTCGCCAACGGTGAGTATGCCCTCCAGCTAGGACTGTCTGCTTATCGTATGGTTGATGAACAACCTGGTGTCAGAGTTTAAACCGCCTGTAGCCTCTGACATGGCTTTACACACCGTCGAAAAATCTCTCAGGTGCGCCGGTTTCTTCTCGATGTTTTCTTTCACCGTTTTTAGCGACTGATAACTAATTTATAGTACGCACATGAATTCGAAAAGACATTGGTGCGTGCCGGGTTTTACCTTGCGACCCTTGACTTGGCAGTCCAACGGTCATACCACTCGGCTATCAGTGCTGTTGGACTGTGTGGCTCGTGTCCTCATGGAACAGGTGCAAGTTACAAGACCTTATAGTACGGTCTCAGGTTAAAGTCCAGTAGTAACATCTCAAGCGTATTTTTGGCATTCGACTGAATATTATGTATGTACGGTCACGGCCCTAAGTCCAGATCCAGATCCAGCAATCTCGCGGACTTACATATATCCTTTGACATTTTATTAAAATTTCTTTCCCCTAGACAAGTGGCACAACGCTTGACGAATAGAATGAAAAATGTATGGGCATGACATAATGTTTCGACTATGTTATCGATGACATATTATGTCAGTCCCATATATTTATCATTCTATTAGATATCTATTCGTCAAGCGTTTTGCCACTTGTCTAGGGGGACAGCTTAGTCAATGGCCGCCTTATTCATAAAAAATTACAATTTTAAACCAAGAATTATATAATTCCTGTCACTGTCGTTTGCATATCAAAGAATAGAGATGTCGATAGACTTAATACGGGGTTTAGTTAATGCCGGTATGATCCTCGTTTATGAATAAGAGGGTAAAAGTCTGGTCTCTGATTAGAATTAGATCTAGGTTAGAATTTTAAGTTAGGCCTTACATACACCCGATGTTTTGACAGTGAGACAGGCCAACCCATCACCAGTTGTCGGACATAAATCTATACATATAATAAAATCGTAAACGACCCGTGTCTGTACATTAAACATTAAAAAAGAAAAACATTTTAAACACTATATTTATGCTATCGAAGCCAAAAAGATAGTTTTTAAAATTTTTGTCTGTTTGTCGGTTTGTCTGTGCGTTTGAACGCGCTAATCTCAGAAACGACTGAACCGATTTAAATTCAGTTTTTACTGATGTATTGTGGCAAGCTTCCCATAACATTTAGTGTTTGTTTCATTTAAATCGGTTAACAAACAAAAAGTTACGTCAATCTTTACATACATATTATAAAACAGTAGGGCTTGGCGTAAAAACTACTAAATAGAATCCAATTTTCCTGTTTACGAATGCCGACGCGGACGGAGCCGCGGGTACGGCTAGTACATAATAATATTGTGTTGTCCCAGGCACGTACCCGTTCCGAGCGCTAGGCCACCGCAGCCACGGCGCGACGGACGCGAAGATCACGAGCGCCTACCTGTACCGCAGCTACCGGTTCCTGTCCATCGCCAGCCCCACGCACAACATCTCCAGGGGCATACCGCCCTTCGCGTGAGTATCATATAAGTTCATCCAGCCATAAGGTGAAGTAGCCGCACGCAGTCTGGATTTGTGCCCATTATAAGGCTTGCCCCCAATGTAAAAATACCATCAATTTAACCGAAATAAATTACTTATGTTCTATTTATTGCTATAGCTTTTTACCGCATTGAAAATGTTAAAACGTCTCTTCCGGGACAAAAAGTTAAAGCCTTTGTATAATCTATGTGTGTAGGTACCAAATAGTATCCAAATCCGCTTTCTGGAATAGAATAACAAACATCCTAACTTTCACATTTTTTAACAGCATCGCTCCACACTAGGAATGTCTCCTGTATCGTGGGTGCGTTACACAAACATGAAAAGTCACATACACAATCACCCATATTCGGGACAAACATCTGCGGATCATAAAAAATTATGTCATAATAATATAAGTCAGTTTTCAGACTATTTAGAGTACCGATATCGCAGCATAGTATTTCTCTTATATTTGATCTTTGCCTCACTGGTCTAGTGGTCGCTAAGCGCGACTGCTGAGCAAGAGGTCCTGGGTTCAAATCCTGGGTCGCGCAAAGTGTTACTGAGTTTTCCATTAGGTAATTCTCAGTAGCAGCACGGAGTCTGGATTTGTGCCCGGTTGATGGCAATAGGCTCGCCCCCTATTACATTGGGACTTACAACATAACTGGCGAAATGTGGGTGTACTATATGTACACCTCTGCCTACCCCTTCGGGGAATACAGGCGTGATGTTATGATAATGTATGCACTCCCCGTAGATGGAGTAAGTTCGACATGGGACCGTACGTGTCGCACATGGGCCACCCCGACGAGTGGATGTTCCCGCCGATACTACACGACTGGGAGTGGGATTAGAAGCCTTGTTACATCGCGATAAGGATCACTTTACGTTGACGAATCTCAATGGAGTTAACTATAAGAATCTTATCTACTTAAGTTAGCCTGGGTATGACAGTTTCTGCAAGAAATCAACTAATAAGGTTATGTTAAGATTGTTGTAAACGCCTTGTTATTATGAATAGTACACGTGAATGTATACACTTAGCGAAGTTCCATTGCTCTCATTAAATTCAGATAGATTACCAAAATTTTCAAAAATACCCAATTCGAACCCGTATCTTATCATTGTCGTATCGCTTGACGGCGCTTATATCGGCAGATGAGCGCACATGTCTTAGAGAAGATTAGGGCATGTGCATTTCATTGTGTTTTCAAATAAACACAAAAAAAATATGTTTTGAAATTCGCTAAATGTATAATTGTATGGCCCCATACAAGGTCATAATAAACCCTTGTAGCCCTACGGATCAAGTACAACCTGTTTTAATCACTAGATTACTCTAGAATATTAAACGTGAACGCAAAATATGTCTGAACAATGCAACAGAAAAATGAGATCAGAATATACATAGATTGGTTTGAAATAATTAAAAAAATCTCCAAAATTGGTTATAATGAGACAATTTGAGTTACTAACATTCCAAAGAACGTTTAAATAGTATTTGTATGTGTAATATTAGCTTTGTAATTAGGTAAAGATAATGGCCTTTTTATATAATGTGTAGTTTTTGTACAATTTATATGTTTTATAAATAAATCATATTTTATTGACAATTCTCTATTTATTTTAAGTTTTTATTTCGTTGACGACAATTCTATGGTGTGGTGAAATATATCCTAAGTGATTTTCCGATTCGATTATTTGTATAAATTGCTATATTAAAAGAGATTATTGTAGCGTGTATGTTGAATGTGATGCGAGTAAATGAAGCGAAAGTATGCCAGGATCGTAGCAAATGGAAATCCGTGGTCTCTGCCTACACCTCTGGGGAACATGCGTGACTTTATGTATGTTTTGGTAATGTTATAAAACGAATTACATTCGGGCTACAGAGTACCCGAGAGAATTTATAAGAATACCTAACTATTAGATTTAACTATTTGAACACCAGAAATGGTAGAATATATGAAACTATACAAATTATATACACCTAAATTGTACTATATTCTGACAAATAAATTATTTCTTTCTTTCTTTACCTATAGAAGAATATGCAGGATTATATTTGTAGGTATCACTCTTATGAAAGGAAACATGAAAATAACAGAACAATTTCTAAATAAGCTATAATTTTATTTACTCTAATATACACCAATAAACAATGCTTATAATTAATATTATATACATTATGATCTCATGAAGGTACTTGAATAAACATTACATATTAGGTATACTTTTCAATCTATTAACATATTTTCATTTTCATATATTTAATGTTAGTATGTCAAAATCAGGGTCCTTATAAAGTTACTTAAGGTTTTCAGCTAAACTAAACTTTCTTTAGTTTTTAATCTGTAAATAACATCAACGTACGTCCGGCGCACCTTGGATGGTCAATCACTACCTTGTTGAGCCCAATAGGCCCGGGCCTAGGGCGGCCAGATATTAGGGGCGGACTACCGTAAGAAAAAAATCACTGATGGATAACAAGGAATAACATTAAGTACTAAGTACATACCTACAATAGTAAATTCCTTGTGTAGTCTATATGATGGCTCCTGAGAAAGGGGCGGCTGATACTTACTACATGGCATGGGGCCTAGGGCGGTTTAGACTGTATATCCGCCACTGATTGTGGCATGACGTGTTTCCATGTGATAGTTAGCTTGTCGGTAAGAATAAGAAAGAACTTTATTTATGCTTTACAAATATGGTGTGAATGCTTAGTAGCTTTTATAAGTCGACCCTCAGTATCTTGACATACACAAACGTACAATTTCTACAGACAATAAGATAATAAATATGTTATATATTATTCACTCCTCTAAAGCATATAAGGCTGTATCTGTTTCTAATTCATTGAAGCCATTTTACAGCTTACCAGAATTGGGTATTTGACACCACCAATCGTCAATTGATTGGCCATACCTTTTTATGAGCTGTCAAAACACAATTTCTCTATAGATTTTGTATGGAAATAGGAACTTGTGACGTCACAAATTTTCCAACTTTCGTCACTAAATTGACTTCAGAGCAAATAAAAATTGAATTTTATAATTATTAAAAAAATAGGGTTTTTAGGGCTATAATAATGAATTATTTGACAAGTAGTGTCTTATAATTATTGATTAATGGTGTCAAGTACCTTATTTATCTTGAATACGACAGTTTTCATTCTTTATAAGACCCCTTTGCCCATCAGTGGTATAATAGGCTGGTATGACTGATGTTTGGTACATTTTTCTAAGATGGAATGAATGAGTATTATTTATACAAACTTAACTCTATAACAAGGCTGTAACAGTAGATAGATACAAATTATTCTACTAATATTGCAGTAATGTATTCAGATCATTAAATTTGTTGCCAAGTTGTCATAGAATTGATATAAATTATAATCTCCTTTACTAATAAACAAAGTTTCAGCACAATCAGTAGAGCAGTTCTCAAATTACAACTTTTGAGTCTTGTGTAGTTTCTTTGGTACAAAATTTAGTCATTAATACTGCCAGCTCACCAGCGTTTTAGATAACTACGTTATTTGATTTAAAGTCAAAAATGACATATTGTTGTATTTGTATTGAAAATGTTTTATTGTGATATTTATCATACAAGATTGAACAAGAACTGTGGTGAAAATGCATAAGAATTATTCTACAGATTCTATTTTTCAGTCATCTGTTATCTTAGATTCAGAAGATGCTAACCATTCTGTAACTGCTATACACTGTTTATTAGTAAAGTAGATGGTTGTTGATAATAAATTTCACCTCTATTACTGCACTATCAATAAATATATTACATACAACTTACACTAAGTATTATTTATTATATAGTGGGACAAGCCAGGATCTCTAGACCTTGCTTCACGCTCATCAGATACTGTCTGATGATGAACGCGCTCAAAAGTGAGGCAACACCAACTACACTAAAACAGAGTAGTTGCCTAATTGAACAATTTGACATTTAGTTTACAAAGATCGCGCGCATCGTTTGAACGTGTTTCATGCTGCTGCATTTAGTTAGAATATGCCATCCTGTGTAATGCCAATGTGCAAAACTGGAGTCAGAAGTATTTAAATACATGTTAGGATTACATTTCATATGTGCACAACACAGTACACAGAAAGGATAAGCTAACTAAATACGGGGCCTGTGGATAATTTATCCTAAGGCTCTAGACAGACAGACTGCATTTCAACTGCAATTCAACGGCAAATTGCAGTTCGGATGCAGTTTGAATGCAGTTGACACGACTGCAATAGAACTGCAAACCAAACGTTCACACTATTGCACGCCGACTGCAATTGAACTGCAATTGGACTGCAGGTTTGGTATGCATCAGATCAATTTTGTAATTCTTGCAAGTTGTTCCAAATTGCAGCTTACTAGCTACCTGTGCTGGTAAAACCACTTCTTACTACTCCATTACACCTTTATACATATCAACCTCTATGCTTTATACTTCAAGTTCATCCTGGCTGTGCCCTTAGCTATGTGGGACCCCTTAGACAAGTGGCAAAAGGCTTGACAAATAGAATTGGAATAGAATGAAAAATGTATATGGGCTGACACAGATCATTGATAACATAGTCGAAACATGATGTCATCCCCATACATTGATCATTTTATTTTATTTCTATTCGTCAAGCGTTTTGCCACTTGTCTAAGGGGGCTGATTACAAACAGATTATTCTAAGGAGTTGAGCATGAGCAGCTGCTTCAGGACTTTAGTCTGAGAAGTCTCTCGTATTTCACCAGCAAGGAACATCTCGTCTACCACTGTGTATACCTAGAAAAGATTAAACAGATAATTCCATTAAAATTTCAAGCATATTACTTTGTGCTGTTTCTGCTATTATTAGTTAGGATGGACTATATGTTAAGACAAAAATGGCTCATGGCCCAATCAAGTGGCTATGTGTGGATGATGCTCAGCAAAACTAACTAACTATATTAGGACAAGGCTGGATTCATAGCTTATTATTTATTTATTTTATATAATATGTCACCTCACACTAGGACTTTATCCTGTGTTGCGGGTGCGTTTGTTAAACATGAAATATCACATACACAAACACCCAGACTCGGGACAAACATCTGCGGTTCACACCAATTTTTGCCCCATGCGGGAATCAAACCCCTTGGCGCAGCAGTCCAATCGCTTAGCGACTAGGTCAATCAGGTTCTCAATAAGATAATAATAAAATATTTGTTACTGAAAAATAATTTCCATAGTTTATGTAATGAATGCTTTATAAGTGACTAACAGACTTAATGGCAGGATGTTATATGTATACAATAGTAACATGATGTACTAATAGTGTATAATTTGACTAGTCTTCAATATTTACCTTATAGAAGTTAAATACAAGGTCCAATTCACAGACATTGTGAAAGTACTCATTCAGGACCTCCACAAAATTGTGTATTGCTTCCAAGTAGCACAGGTTATTGTCGTTTACGTCAACGCATATGCAGAAGTATAGCCCGGCGTACCTTCTGTATACAATCTTGAAATTCCTGAACTGAAAAAATGCACCGAATTTGAGTTATAAGTTCATTTTTTTTGTATGTAGGTTTTTTCAAGTGTTCTATTATTTACCTCGACAAAGTTGGTATGTTTGGCATCTCTGACGGTCACTACAGCGTGCACCTCTTCGATGAGCTTCTGTTTTTCGTCATCATCGAAGTTCATGTACCATTTTGCTAGTCTAGTTTTACCCGCACGGTTTTGGATCAGTATGAAGCGAATCTACGGAAAATACACAAATAAATGAATGGCACTTCAAGTATAGCTAAATATTATATTAGTCATATAGATCTTCATGATTACCATTTTGTTATTTTGAAATGAAAATCAAGGAATTCGTAAAATCTAGCCAGTCGACGCCTCCTTTTCCTTTCAATTTTGACAACTATTCTCATTTGACTATAAAAAAAATATGTTGTCACTGTCAAATTGTCTTTTGCCGACTAATCGATTTTATGGTACGGTCCAGCTAAATATATAAAAAATAAGAATTTAAATATATTTAAACATTTTGTCGTATAAATAAATAAAAATAGCCTCAACCCCGTAAATCTTGATTAATACTCTTTCATCATTAATACATTGATCCCTATTTAGTTAGTTTTTTGTCTGTGGTTTTTGTGTTGCTATTATAATCAAATGCACACACTATTTATATAGTAATAATTTTTAATATTTATCCGCATTTTATAAAGCTAATTACTTGATGAACATTATTTAAAGCTGTAAGAAAATATAAATTACCTTATGTTTGTGTGGTGCTACTATTGAACTAAGAAAATGACATTATTTTGATGAATCAAATTATGCTTGATTAGTAATTATTTGAAAAAAGCGTAATGGCAACACAAATATCGAATTGTTTTTCAATTTTCCAGTGGATTTTTGACGTTGCTGCTACTTGCTCGTTTTTATCTAGTTTTCCTCCATGTAGTGCTTAGGTTTCCATAATGTCTCTAATATAAGTAGTTCTGTAGGGAAATAAACGATATAAATCTTAAATGACGCCCACGAAGACCACAAAAACTGAAGTAGAAATGGTGATACGGAATAGAAAAACTGTTATGAAAGACGGGATTATGACAATGTCTGGCATCGGCGAGCCCTCCGTGTTCCACGCTCTGGTGGTGATATTCCTGGAGTTTTTCGCATGGGGACTGCTTACCATGCCCATCATCTCAGTGCTAAACGCTACTTTCCCGGATCATACGTTTTTGATGAACGGTTTAATAATGGGTATCAAGGGCATCCTGTCGTTCCTGTCTGCGCCACTGATCGGGGCGCTCTCCGACGTGTGGGGTCGCAAGTTTTTCCTGCTGGTGACTGTGTTCTTCACCTGCGCGCCCATCCCGCTCATGACGATCAACACGTGGTGGTTCTTCGCGATGATCAGCATCAGTGGAGTGTTCGCGGTGACGTTCTCGATCGTGTTCGCGTACGTGGCGGACGTCACGACGGAGGCTGAGCGCTCGCGCGCCTACGGCCTGGTGTCGGCCACCTTCGCCGCCAGCATGGTGATCTCGCCAGCGCTCGGCGCCTATCTAATGGACTTATACGGCGAGGCGCTTGTGGTCGCTGCTGCCACCGCTGTCGCCATCCTAGACGTGTTCTTCATCATGGTGGCTGTGCCAGAAAGTCTGCCTGAGAAAGTAAGGCCCAGTGGCTGGGGGCCAGCTATCAGCTGGGAGCAAGCCGACCCCTTCGCAGCATTAAGAAAAGTTGGTGCGGAACGTACAGTGCTAATGTTGTGTGTGGCAGTGTTCCTCTCATACTTACCGGAGGCCGGACAGTATTCTTGCATATTTGTGTACTTGAAGTTAGTGATGGGCTTTGGAGTAGTCCAAGTGGCAATATTTATTGCAATTGTAGGAGTGCTTAGTATTGGTGTGCAAGTTGTTCTCGGATTCTTGATGAGATCACTTGGAGCTAAGCATACCATTATGGTGGGATTACTGTTTGAGATGCTGCAGCTCATGTGGTATGGCTTCGGTAGTCGTACATGGATGATGTGGGCTGCTGGAGTATTGGCTGCGCTCGGCTCTATTACATACCCAGCCATTAGTGCATATGTGTCGGTGAACAGCCGGGCTGACAGACAGGGAGTGGTGCAGGGCATGGTGACGGGGGTGCGCGGGCTGTGCAACGGTCTGGGCCCGGCCATGTTCGGAGTGATATTCTACCTGTTCCACGTGGACCTGAACGAGGACCACGCGGCGGCGGGGCGGCCCAACGAGGAGAAGTACGTGCGTATGGTGCCGGGCCCGCCCTTCGTGCTGGGCGCGCTGCTGGTGATCTGCGCGCTGCTGGTGGCGGCCTTCCTGCCGGAGGACGGCGCGGCCAGCCGGCGCACGCCGCCCGACCTGCGCTTCGAGCTGGAGCGCGGGCGGCGCGTGGCCGGCCCGCTGTCGCCGCTCATGGCGCCCGAGTCCGCCGCGCTCTAGCTAGCGGTGAAGGCCGGCCGCGCGGCCAGCGTTTGACTGTCAGTGCTGTGCTCAGCGACAGCGTCCCGTGCATTTACGAGGTACCAAAGCTAACTCGAGTGAGTGACCGTGATCCCTAACGTTACGCCGACACCGATACATTCCCGCGTTGATACAGCTTAATCATCGTGACTTTTAAGCTTTGTATTATATTTTTATATGGTTTGGAGTCGCAGCTGGGGTGTGTACATATTTGTCTGAATAAAATCAATGAAATCGTTGTTCTATAGTATGTTTCATGTTTCGAGTCGAACATCACACAATTATTTGGCCGCCTCAAGTGTGGCATTGAGTGTGCCTATGAGTCAAACCTCACAGTCATAATAAAAGCGGCGGGATGTTAATGTTGTTATAACTTGCCTCCAAATAATAATATTCCACTCGATAAGGTCAACTTGAGTAATTTACGAGTCGCCAATTGATAAAAAATGTTTAGATTAAGATAGCATCTTTATAGATGTCTCCTGTCCAAATTGCTGAAAGTAAATATTATATATTATGACAAAAGTAAGATATATAAATACTTAAATAGAGTAAACATCTGCAGAGACGATTAGGTAAAAACTATAAATTGGAAATGTTTCAAATGCTAATATAAGTATTGTGGGCGTACTCTGGCTGGCTTATCCAGTTGACGCTCAGTTCATCTTCAAAAGGTGCTTCTAAACGGGCAATATTTTACTGCAATATGTGGCTGCTACACAGTGGCCGGCAAATTTGCCAGCCATACCAGCCAGACTGTTTTATAATGCGGCTATGTCCCGGCTATACAGCCACGCATATTTGGTATGGCCAAGCATTTTCACGTGGAGCTGGCAAACGATCGCTTGACATACGAAAATACGAAAATATTGCCGGGACTCCTATATTGTTGTTTCGTTTTTCGGTATAAGTGCATCCCTTTCTGACGCAACGTGAAGTTTGACGCCGCGATTAGTTACTATATTTTGGTCATTTTATTATTTTTGGTCCAATTATTTTTAAAAGTAACTCGGATGTCTCTCTTTGACATTCCAGTAAAGTTCCTTTAAGTTTCATCAACGCTTACTTCTTGACTTAAATTACCTATCTAAAGTTTCACGCCTTTTGTCCTTTCTTTTAAAACAATATAAGCCGCTGCTACGAGTGTCATTTCGTCAGCCATTCTTGCAGGTTAGATATATTATCTTCAACCATATTATGGTTGCAGATATATTGCAATACATGGCCCAGCCATAGACTGCTTCAGCAATCAAAACGTTTTCGAGATGGCCGAGCAATAGTTAGCTAATAGTACAGCCACACATTACCGGGACAGTATAGACCGTTTGGAAGCATCTTAAAGTAATTGGTTAATCTAAATACTTACTATAAGATCGCTTACACAAAAGAGTATTTATCAGAAATAGAGATTACTGTATTATAAATTTACTTATAAATATACTAGGTCTAAGATAAATTTGTTAAAAAGACGTCGACATAGCCGCGTCACATATTTTTTAACGATATCTTTATTTTAACAAAGTACACCTGCAATATCTGTAGTAAGTGATGACAAGTTACTTTCAGACGATATTAATTGACGACTGCTTCCTACCACTCTGTAAAGGGTCGAGATTTCAGAATAACGAGTGATCAGTTGTTTTTTAATTTGAATGTTATTTTTGCATGAGTTGAGAATGAATAATTAAAGTGTAATAAACTTATGGAACATTTCTGGTTCCACTGAAAAATAATTCAGTTTTTTTCTCTCATTTTACAAAAGATGGAGGTGCCTATCCAATTTTGCGTCAGATCTAATACATTTGATACAATTATGACGAAGTCATAGACAATAGACTCACAGCCAGTAACCGCGCATTCTTTACTCCGCTATTTACTGATTACATGAACTATGTATACAATTAGCAGTTTAAAAAAAAATGGCGATCGTCATTTGTTGGAATTTACATATTTTTCTGAATTATTTACGGTCCTAAGCCTTATAAATGAACTTACATTGATAAGCAAAGTTTAGTAGTGTATGTAACGGTCACCCATCCACGATTTTGGCGCAGAAGTCACATATCGATTCGTACAACCCTGGACACACGGCCATGGAGACACATTGTTAGTGTTTGCTTCGCTTTGCTTTGTATTGCTAGGACAAAGCCTTAGACACCTGTGCTCGATTCACTAACAAGTTAAGTAACTAGAACAATACCCAACTGTTTGATTGGGAATTCAATTTGATTATATTATCATTTACTAGCGGCCCGCTCCGGCTCGCACGGGTATAAAATATTTCTCCACTATTTAATGGATGTTATATACCTATAAACCTTCGTCTTCAATCACTCTATTTATTAAAAAAAACCGCATCAAAATCCGTTATACATACATAGGGACAGAGAAAGTAACTTTGTTTTATACTATGTAGTGATAAACATATTAACAAATTGCACTGTTCGTTAAGGATTGATTTGTATAGTTGAAACTTGCATTGTTACTTCTCTCGAAACAAGAAATTCCTCTACTTTATTTGTGTGCTTAGAAAAATTCAAGAAGCTTCTTTTTCTTATCGTATGGTTGATGAACAACCTGGTGTCAGAGTTTAAACCACCCGTAAGCATCTGACATGGCTTTGCACACCGTTGAAAAATCTCTCGGGTGTGCCGGTTTCCTAACGATGTTTTCCTTCACCGTTTTAAGCTACTGATAACTAATTTATAATAAGCACATCAATTCGAAAAGCTACCTTTGACCGGCAGCTCAGCGGTCATACCACTCAGCTATCAGTGCTAGTAGCCATACATAAATATAAAACAAAAATAATGTTGGATGTAGGTACTCTGATTTTCATTTGACATATTGTCTTCTCGAAAGGTTAGAAGTAGGAAAATACTGCTCACTTGTATCAATTACACTAGGTAAGAGCTAATTAGTTGAGAACAATAAAATTATATTCTTACTGCCTGTACTATCTAGTAAATGAACAGATTATAAAACAACAATTAGTTCATCCCTTGCTTTAAACATCGTAGGTAACAAGTAAATGATTATAATATTTCCTTATTCGTACATTTGCCGAGCAAACACGCAGTTCTGTACACCTTACATATTACCATTTGATTTGTGGTTACGTCATCGTTCAATTACTGTTTTTGCCTTGCTCTTAAACTGCATACATAAATTATTTTCCTGTTATAGCTAATAATATCCTCGAGTGTACCATACTACCTATTTAATATGCAATTTTTCCGGGTTTTCTGTAGACGTTGAAGCCGTTGGTATTATGCCATAGTGACTGATGCCGGCAAGTAGCTGCTAGCATTACCCATTGGCGGATGTCACTGGTTTCACCATTATAAACAGTGGTACTGTCCTATTATCACACCTACGGGAAGCTATGGCGCAATTATTACTTTGTTACTCAATGTACAACAGTAATCGGAATTGTTTTAGACCATTGAAAATCATTCAAATATACCATTCCGTGTTATATGACCAAGAATTTCTCTCACGAAACTTAATAATAACAAATATGATAGATTTTGTTACAGGCCTTTCTTTTATTCGAAAACCGAACGTCTCGACCATAAAGAATTGATAAAAGTTTCAAGAACAGATATCATAGATTTTTTTTTTTTTTTTAATTCTTTATTTAATTAAATGGGATTTTGTCAGACATGACTATGTCACCCCTATAAGTGCTTATAAATATAATTATATTTTAAGTGAACAACAATTTACAACACTTTTGAATATAAATTAATTAACAATTTGGCTTCCGATAATAATGGTGAAGCAAGTATTGTATTACAAATACCGACATTTTGATTAAATAATAATATCCTTAAGTCATATCTATGAACCTCGTTTCGAATACATTCCATCAACACATGGTGTACATCTTCTATAATATCACATTCTGTACAATTAGGTGAATCCGATAATCCTATTAGGAATTTAAATTTATTTGATGGAATGTGTCCTGAACGTAATCTCATTAACAAAACTATTTCTCTCCTACTCAAACAGCTATTATCGAACCATGGGCATCGAGCTGGCTGATTTTGAATCGTTTTGTACCATATTCCCTTTGTATGAGACTGTTCCTCAAAGTAATTTTGCCATATGTGTCTACAGTATAACTTTCCTTTACTCAATAACTCACTATAAATTGGTAACCCATCATAAGAGATACCGTTACTTAAACCTTGTTTTGCAGCTCTATCAGCCTCCTCGTTGCCCATGATACCGACATGAGAAGGAATCCATTGAATGATAACATCTTTATTTAGAGAACATAGTTTTAAAATTGAATCCAAAATGCAATAGGCTATCGGATACCCTCGAGTATTCAAGGGCAACCGAGACAAATGTAACAGCGCGCTTTTAGAATCGGACAATATTAAATATTTATTATACTTTAACGATATGGCATACGACAGCGCTTCTGATATGGCAATTAATTCACAATGCATTATGGACATTTCTACATCTAAATTGAAATTTACAGAGCAATCAATCTGTGGGTCATAAAAAGCCGCACCACAGCCACCCTTATCCTTGGAACCATCCGTAAAGATTTTATAATACGAAACATATTTATCAGATAAATATTTTTCAGACAAATTACACAACTCGCTTATACTATTATTCCTCTTCGCAGAAATTATACCTTGAATATTTACACTTATGTTTTTAGAAACATCATAGCTACTCATCCAAGAATTAAGAGAAAACATTGGTAGCTGCGAGCTGTTATGAATGAGAACATTAGAATATTTATTGTGAGTGACTATCAGTAAGGGTAATTTCCTTTGCCTTCTCCAGTATATGTTATGACATAACTGGTTTAGGTCTTCCAAAACATGCACGGTTGTATTATTGGTGACAGATTTCGACTTAAGCCAAAACTTAGTAGCGAGATATTCTCGGCGAATACATAAAGGTTGAATACATAGCTCACTCTCCATGACATGTATAGGTGAACTTTTTATGAACCCACCTATTACCCTCATAGCCTGATTTTGAACTTTATCCAGTTTGTATAAATTACTTTTTGTGCTATTACTGTATAAAAAACTACCATAATCAATTCTACTACGAATAATTGATATGTAAAGACGCCTCAGATGTTTTGGATGAATTCCCAACCGCGAGCCTGCTAATAATTTAAATATATTAATGAATTTAAGTGTTTTCTCATATGTTTCATTAATATGTCTACCCCATTTTAAACCCCTGTCAAACCACATACCTAGGTATTTAACAAAGTCTACTTGTTGAATATTACAATTGTTTAATTTTAATGATATATTGCGTCTATTAATATTTCTTGAATAACCTTTTGTAAAAACACATACTTTAGTTTTTCTGTGAGAGATGCTTAGACCCATCTTTTCGACCATATCGTTAAGGCTACACAGGCCTTCTTGAGTTACGGCTACTGCTTCAGAGATATTTTTACAACTGGCATAAAGGACAAAATCATCGGCAAATTGAGACACAAATATATTATTAATATTTTTACATATATCAATAGTAGCTGCATTAAATAATAACGGAGATAACGGGTCACCCTGTGCAATACCGGTGCCTGAGATTCGAACAAGAGTTTCACTATTATCTAATTCAATAAATAGGTGTCTTACATGTAGAAACTCCCAAAGGTAATTACATAATACAGCTCCCACTCCAAGTCTATCTAACGTGTTCAATAAGTTATTTATATTAACATTATTGTAAGCATTATCTATGTCAATAAAACAGCCAACTGTAGGAAAACCTTTAGCAAATCCAGTCTGTATTCGACCGACCAGTCTGCTTAAATTGTCCATGCAAGATCGAGACCTTCGAAACCCCACAGTTTCGTTAGAAAAATAATTGCCTCTCTCTAAGTGCCATTCTAGTCTTCGATAAATAATTGTATGGAATATCTTACATGGGCAAGATAGCAAAGAGATAGGTCTAAAACATGAGACCGTTTCATTCTTTACACCAGGTTTCGGTATAGGAACTATTTTAATCTGTCTCCACTGACTCGGCACGACACTTTCTGATAAAATTCTATTGTATATTAGAATTAATATATTTTTAACTAGATCTGGAAGGTTTCTAATCATGGAATAGGATATGTCGTCTATACCTGGTGAAGTGTCTGACTGTTTGATAGAATTATTGAGTTCTTGTATCGTAACCGGTGAAGATAAGTGATCATTAAAATTATAATACCTAGGAGCAGCTGGAGACACAAAGTCAGGAGCTAAATTACATAACAACGATTCTGCATTCTCTCGGGTAATGCAGCTTTTCTGCTTCTTATAACCCTTAAACCATTTTATTTTGTGCCACATTTCACTCGAAGATGTTTTACCATCAATACTCTCGCAAAATTCTTCCCAGGACTTAGTCTTTCCGTCGCGTATAACTCTCTGTGCAATACTAAGTTTGCTTTGTAAAGTCTTCAAGTTATCGGGTGTAGGATTTTTCCTAAAGACTGCAAGAGCTTTACGTCTCTCAGCCACTACTCTTGACATATTCTGGTTCCAGTAAGGTTTAGGGGTAAATTTTTGTTGCTGTAGGGGATTGTTATAGTTCTTAATATATGGAATCGATATGTCAGCCGCCTTATTCAGAGTATTAATAAAATTATTGTATGCACACTGTAGATTATCTGAAACTATAAAATCACTAAATTGTTCTTGAACAACTGCCTTGTATTTAATCCAGTCCGCTTTCTTAAAATTACGTTTTTTCTTATATACAATATTTTTTATTATGTTCGTTCTTATTTTAATCATAAGGTGATCACTTCCTAAGTTTTCATTTAATACCTTCCATTCAAATTTTAAAGCAATGTCCACTGAAGTCAGAGACAGGTCCGGAGAGGATTCTTGAACTGTGCCGTTTACCATTTTCAATCTTGTATGTGTTCCATCATTCAGCGGAATAAAATCGTGTTCCACTATCGAGTCAAATATTTGTCCACCTCTACTATCAATTTTAGTTGACCAATTCGTGTGGTGACCATTTAGATCTCCCGCTATTAGAGTTTTACGATTCACTATAGTAAAAATTTGATCCCAATCTCTTGAAGTAGTATTCACGGATGGCGGGCAATATATACACAATACATTCTCTAAATGATCACAATTTAGTATCTTAACACGAAGGATCTCTATCCGCGGGTTTGAGAGTACTATCTTGCATTCTTGTGCTTTAATTGAAATATGCGTTAAAAGAACAATCCCTCCATAACCATCTGCCCGATCAGCCCTAAATGTATTATATCCACTAATATGAAAATTACAATCTGGGTCTAACCATGTCTCACATATTATAGCAAGATGTATTTTTTCTTGATTCAAAATTGCCTCTAATTCTAACCGTTTTGGGCGAACACTTTGAGCGTTCCATTGTAGTATATTCAAATTCATGTGAAGGCTGTTGCAGTCCATAAGTCTGTTATAAAACCAAAGCAAGGCCATTTTGAAATATACTGCATGACAAATGATAATAACCCCTCAAATATTGTACTTAAACATCCAGACAACATATTCTCCCACGAACTATCCTTTCCTTCCATTATCTTCTGTTTTAACTTTGTGAATAAAATCTGCCATGAAATAGTTTTTTTATAGTTCGTGTTATTCTCCTGTTCAGGATGATCAACACTACTGCCATCGCTATCATAGTTTTCTGAAAAATATTCAAAAATATCGTCCTCCTTCTCTTTAGTTATCTTCTTTTTAGTTTTTTGAATTATTGGTTTAGATTTTTGTTTTGATATTTTTCTAGTACTGTCTTTAGCAATGCTGGCATATGTATGAAAATCATTAACCTGAGAATAAGGTACATCTTTAGGAGGGTCATATCGAACATTATTCTGAAGAGTAGGTAAAGGCGGGTCCTGAGTTAAATCTAGTGATTTGGGGGGTGGTGGCATATGTAATGTAACAGCCCGTTTGTATGAGCAATTGAATTTTGCCATGAGTTCCCTTATTCTTTTTTCCTTTAAATACATCGGGCATACCTTAGCCATAGCCATATGTCTTCCTGAACAGTTGTTACATTTAAATGTCGTTGTCTCACATGTAGCGTGATTGTTTGTGCATTTAGGGCAAATTATTTTGTTAGAAGGACACAATTTACTCACATGACCAAATCGCCAGCAACGCGAACACTGGGTAACGGGATGAATATACGGACTTACAGAAACTCTGGTCTCGTAGATGTATACGTACGTAGGTAAAGATGGGCCTTTAAAACATAATCTTACAGCTTCGCTGGGTTCCCAGAGCCCATCATAGGTATTTTTGCGTTTTAACCTTCTAACCGCTAATATAACTGTATCACTGCTCACCCCTTGTAATATTTCCTCATCGGTTAAGTCCAAGTCAATATCTTTTATTACACCATATGACTGATTAATCTCTAGTGTCTTCTGACATTTAAAACCATTTTTATTAAAACTCTCAGCTTTAATTAATGACTCGGCACTGTCTACACCATTAAACTGAATTAATGCCTTAAATGGATTAATAAATTTAATTCTATGAATGTTTTGTATCTTTTCAATTTGTAACATTTTTGCCAGTTTAAATTGTTTCGGTAATTTATCTGTACAAGTTATACAGACTTCTACTCTATCCTCCGGAATACTCGTAATATTTATATCATTTTCTGACCTTGCATATCTTTTTGACTTTTTCATTACCTTCGTCCAAGATTCTTCCTCATCCATTTCCCTATTTCTTTTAGTACGTCTTTCCAACTCTAAACTATTTTTGTGTTCCAAATTACACGACTGTATTATTTTGTCAATATTATTTTTCATCTCACTCTCATTATGTTCATTCGTTATTATATTATCTATAATAATCTCCGCATCTTCAAAACTCTCATCGTTATTCATTAATAAGTAGCAAACTAATTTTTAATAATAATTTGAATATTAAAAATAACGAGCTCAGAATTTTGCCGCCAAGCGCGTCAACGTACCACAGACAATGATATATATCATAGATTGAAGTTTGTAGAGTCAATAAAATATGTCCCGCAAAAGTTATGCCAGGCAATCTGTCGGTCGTATTATAGTAGTAAAAGAGATGGGGTCATGCAAGGTCTAGTTCGTTTGCACGCTGGGGCAAAGAAAACTCGGATAACGTCAGGCATGTTTGAAACAAAGATAAGGGAGCTTATGTCCGCATCTCTAAATATTTGAGCCCTTTTTATGGGGAAGGGACGCCATAGGTTTCTAGATACCATGGTTGTATAAAAATTTCTACGTCAGCGTTATTTAATGTAGTGTAGTGAGGCTAGTAATGGGTACAATGACGTGTAACGTTGTTAAAGAGCAATTAAGGACTCGCTCAGCTGGTTCACATTTCATTAGTCATGGCTTTATTTCGCAAACATCGCTGACTGCTGTACTTAAACTTTTAATCGTTGTAAATACTACTGTTTTACCACTAAGTTTTAGTATAATTCAGTGCGTGATTTAGATGGATAGCAAGGATTCCGGTTCTTTATTATTGTACGTAAAATGTCAGGCTGCGTCACACCGCCAACTAATCAAATGTTATTCGATGTTATTTCTATAAATATTTCTGTAGAATTCTGAATTGTTTTTGAGATTATTTGCGGTTATTAACGAAGGATGATTCGAATAATTAGTCGGCCATGATAGAATTACTTATGAATGTACGTTATTAAATCACACTTCAGTCTTCAGGTGAATTTATCTTGAGATAAGAATTGTGTTATTTTCCATGACGTGCGTGCCCTCCGTGCAGTGTCATTGACATCAGATGTTCCCTTGAATCGGTTGGGACCCACTCCAGCAACAAGCAGACACATTTTGTAATGTTTACTGAGACATCAGAAGCAAATATTATCAGAATTAGTGTTGACAATTTTATCGATGACAAGGTGTTTTTAATACACAAGATAATTTGTAAACGTGACCTAGTTATGTCAATACATACATTTATAAGTTGTAATTACCCTCATATTAGCCCCTATTTTAACAATGACTACATCACTTACATTTCTTTAAAACAAGTTATTTGTTGAACTTTTTTAACAGATTATAGATGTAGGTAGGTCTCACCTTTGTACCTTTAAGTAACAATTCAAAAGTTTTACGCTTGAGATCTAAATCTTACGTAAGTCGGGCTTTAAAATTTCACAAGCCCTTTTCGCTCAACTTAGTACTTACTTAAATACCTGTCAGACGTTTCATATTGAACTCAAAAGCTTATAAAACTAAATAGTTAATATATCAACATTTATTGGCAATAAAATATCGTTTAAATACTACAAGGCAACATGTCAAAGAGGGTAAATCTAGTCAATAAAATAGTAGATACATTATTTCTGCACTCAATACGTCTGAATAGTTCCAATAACAATTGAGATTTTCTCCTATCGGGGTGTTTAGTCAGCTAGAACACATATTGGCAACACCAGATATTTCACCAGAAGCCTCCTACAGAACAAGGCGCTAACAAATGTGACGTAATTGAAATCCAACATGGAGACCTTGATTTATTCTTTGTTGAATTCGTTTACTTGCATATTACTTTATGTGGAAGTAAAATGCATGTTTTAATATCAAGCTTGGAATTTAAAACAAATTGGTTCACGGGACGTTAATTTAAATCTTTTTTGGTAGTATTTAATTGAATGTTTGGTTTCATTTTATAAATGCGCGCCATTATTGTGACATTTTTTTTAACTTGCGTCATACTTTACAGTCAAAAAGCTGTAAGGTTTTATTGCAAAGCTGTTTAAATAACATGTTTTTTCATCTTACAACATGTTTGATTATTTGTCAGTTACTAATAATATTACAACACTTGTCACGGCTTAGATTTTTAATTTAAATGTTGAAGTACCTTCTTCTTAGTGTCAAACTGTCAACACAATATTCATTTCTAAAATATTTAAAGTTTTTTACCGCAAAACATCTACTAACGGCACACAATTGCTCGAAATACTTAACAATACTTAATCATAATGTTTTGTTTCCTGAATCAATCCCGCCAAACGTGACCGATTGAATTCACCGGCGCGCGCGCACTCTATTGTTTTATCTTTCTAAGCAGGTTTGTTGCATCGCTGCCTGCAGAGGCTTGCAGTATGAATCACTATTGTGTACGTGTTTATGTCCATGGATCGGGTATTCACTTATAATATTTATAATAGTTTTCATAGGTTAGGTATTTTTGTACAATACTTCCTAACTACATGCATAGACAAGACAGGAAAGTTACTTCTTCTTCTTCTGCATCATCTTTCCCCGATACCGTGATTCAATTTTTTAATTTCAACTTTATTTATGGTCTAATCATCTAATGTAGCCATAGACTATAACCGAACTTTTAAATCCACAAAATCAACGAGTTCAATTTTTTCTTTAATTTTCCCCATAGTTAAGGCCATAAATGCTAAGTTAAGTTTTACGTAACTAACCGTCAAGCACATCAATTGAGTAAGGTTATTGATTGATAAACCCGCGGTAACAACACACTTACAAGGACACGCAGTACGGTAGTTAATAATTTTAACACTGGTCTAGACTTCACGTAATTATAACTTGGTAACGAAGTTTAATGGCCAACACGTTAACTAAATTATAATTAGTCTTTGCAGTTCATCTGCATTAATCACGCTTGTTCTCGTTAAGGGGATAGCCGAGGTTTATTGCTGTACGTAAAACGGGGTGAATCGAAACTCAAGGGTGAATAGAAACAAATCTTTTGAACTGATTTAAACATTAAATTTTAGTCAATGCACTAATCAGGTCAAAATATTCACAAGTGATTTGTGATTGAAGATTAAAAGTAAAATGATGTTTGATCACCCTTATTAATGTGATGGTATAGATTAGCTTATGCTATGATGTTATGCATGATTAGCGTATGGTTAGCTGTCAAAAATGACTCCAGATTATTGTCTATTACTAATTTAAATTGGTTGTTGGCTCCTTTGTGTACCTAAATTACTTTGTATTATTTGAAACTATTTTGTTAACCGTATGTGCCCTGAAGCTATTAGGCACGCCGCAACTGAAATTTTATAAATGTGTCACCAACACAATGCAAGTAATTTTACCAATATAAATAACCTTTGGACAATGAAACAAGCAATTATTATCATGTCATGTGTATATGACAAAATATGTGTTTCAAAGCACTTTAATATAACCTGATTTATTTTTAAAACACACTCTTTTATCCCTTATATTTATAAACGTTGAATAGAAGCTGTATATTTCCACATTGCTTTATCTTTTGAATGACAGAGAGTAAAATCGGTGTGTAACTCACACTCGAACAAATGCTACAAACTTTACAAATATTCGATTGCTATCCCGAAGTGCAGCCCCCTTTCCATGAACTCTTAAAGCAGGAAAGTTTAAGATGTGGAAGCGAGACACCGCTACGTGCTGTGTAATGCGGCATCTTGCTTTCACAACTGTCCTGCTTTAAGAGTTTAAAGAGTAAGGAGGCAGCAGTCCACTTAGCCCAGTGCCAATCAAGTAGTCTTAACTTCTTAAGTCACCGTAGAACATCCTCTTTCTCTTTCAGCCTTATTCTTCCTGATCACTGAGCCTTCATCATGCTGTCGCGTTCCTGAGCCTGTTGCATCTTCTACATCCTCTGCTGCTCTGCTTTGGCGTTCACTTGATCATATTTGCATGCTGATTTAGTGCCAGGCATTATCACGCATACTGTAAGACCCCGCTTAGTTATCTTGTATTTTATGCCGTCGGTCGATATCTGAAGCTTGTTTAACTTCAGCAATAATGGAAATTAACTGTGTAAGTTGTATCACTGTTAAAAAAACCAGTTAACTTCATCAAAAACAGACTAGACTTTCCATGTCTTTTGTTATCAATCCTTATTATCTTAGTTCCTAACGATAGACAAGTTAAAATTATTATAAATGGGTATAGGTTCGACCCTTTATCGTTACGTGGGAACTATGTTATCAGACGATATTGACATGCTACCACCTACAAGTAGTACCAGACAGAATAAGTCTACACGATACCATAGAACACCTCTGCCTACACGTATTTCCTTGCGTTCTTGTCCATTGGAAGAGAGCAACGAGATTTTTAGCTCAAGTTCAATAAAAAAGATTGAGTCTTACTTAAAGCCAAGCTCCAACGATAATATAGATATAAAAAACCGTATCTCTATGACATCAGTTCAAAAACACTAAGCAAAAGTTAGACCAAAGAGCAGGTGCACTTTTTTTACTAACTAGTATGGTAAAGACATCAATTATTGATTTTTAAACATCGGTGCGATAGGCGTTTGCGACCGATAAGCTGTCGTTATCAGCTGGTGACTAATATACGTTACATATAACTAGCGCAAGCATTCGATTAGCCTCCACGGAAGTTTTGACGGCGGCGCCACGACATTGAGAATTAAAACCTGTTTTAACCTATCAATAGAAATGAAGATATTAACTGGATATTTGTTATCGCCGTCAGTTATTTGTTTTGACTGTAATATGTATGTTTAATCATTTTCCTAATATCTATAGTTCTGCATATTATAAAGCGGTTAAGGTTACATGTAAGAATCTTTGAAACTATTCTTCATTCACCAATGTTTATAATACTTTCAGGGCAGTCAACAAAGGCTACCTTAAACCTGACAAAACAACAAAATTTTCCATGTTATTAGACGAAATCGCTGGCTAAATCTAGTACCTACCTTATAGATACTATACAATTCTATATCATCATTCTAGCCATCTCATTGAAATAGATTAATTTAGATCCGATATTTCGTAAATAAATAACCTACCTTTAGTTGAACATTAATTACTTGGGTGCCTATATTTATTGCTTTTACTAACCATTATACATAAGAAAACAGACGCTTTTCAGTTTTTTCTTTTGCCTAGTTACGGTTAGGTACCTTCTGGGAACATAATATCGTTATAGCGTAGGTTGCGAGATTCAGCACAAAGTTGCCAACTATAATAATAATGAATTGCTAATATAACGCCCCGAGAATTAGAAAAATACCCATTCGATAAAAATACAGTTAGATAACCTTATCATTAATTAACTTAAAAATTAAATGGAATCATGCAAATGAAATATCAAATTCATTGAACTTAAGATTCAGGCATTAAATGAGTTCATTCGGCTACGTTATCGTAAAATGTAGGTAGATATTTCGAACTGTGCCGATTTTATTTATCATGATGCGCTGAGTGACTAATATTCTACCAATTGATTGCCTCATTAGTATAGTGGTCGCTAAGCGCAACTTGGGTTCGAATACCGGGTCGGGCAAAATGTTATTCGGATTTTCCATTATGTAATTCTCAGCAGCAGCACAGGATTTGTGCCCTCTGGGAAACAGGCGTGGCATTATGTATCTATGTATGATGGCATTAGACTCGCCCCCTATTACATTAAGGCGTATAACAAATATAATGATGGTGTAATGTTATGTTATGTTAATAGGTTCAACTAATAGGTAGTTACCATCATTGAGATCAACATTATTAGCGTCCTATGGAGGGAAGTGGGAACTAAATTTGTGTTCCTTCTCCACCTATATATTCTTTTATGAATAATTTCGTTGCGGGTTCCAAGACAGTCGAGTCGTTTCTCTGGGACGCCTCGAGCTTCATTGCCTCGATGATTCTCAATAGTTATCATTGTAGATCCTGGCTTACAGGAGCCACATTGATGGGCACGAGTGGCGGGCTAGTCCCGTAAAAAAAAAGCGTACTTAAAGTATAGGAACCTCAGCGAGAGAAAGTTTATCAGCCTGTAATTACGACTAAAATACCAATACAAAGTTTCATTCAACCAGAAACAATTTAGATGTGCTCTGGTTGCTATTGATTGTAATTTGTAAGGTCTAAACGACACAGAATAGGTAAAAACCATAAGAAAGAGTAAACCAGCAAAACTTACTTTCTTGTTATATAAAATTATAACTATATACCTATCATCCGTAAACGGAGATCAAAATAAAACTATCCATATTTATACAGCGTTCCAAGTTCTCAAAAAGTAAAGTGGCGCTAATTAATTGATTTGTCAAAATTCTCAACACCCTTTCCAGCCTGCATTCTTTTTCTGGCCTTATTCAATGGTATGTCAGCATAATATAACAGCTTGTTGTGTCAACCGGTTTGGTGACACCACATCGATATTTTCGTTAACCGATATTACGGTTAAATTGAGTCATATTTTTTAATGGCCTCACATTTTGGCATCGACACGATCCTTCTTTTGTGCTATTTTTAACGCCAGTAATCTACAGAGAAAATACATTTTTCAATGAGTGTCGTTCCTCTGTGTTTTTATGTCGGGAATGTGCTAAGGCTAACACTGCTCACATTAGCCATTGTATTGAACAGTTATTTATTTAATTAATCAAACAACTGGAATGGACGGCGTGTTTGTTTAGGTAGCGCTAAAGAAAATTGCTTGTTTTAAGACTGCCTGGAATGAACCATCTGGACACTGAAAGTAAATAGGCTGTATATCTTAATACATCTGCGTTCAATTTGTTAAAAAAACTGCCAAGTGTGTGTTGAACACACTGTTGAAGTTCCGTAACTGTTACGACTCACGACAATCGACATAGATTTTCGTTAGTGAATGCACTAACGAAAATCTCGTGTTTTACACTTTCGTCCAATCTTGACGTATTTATTTATTAGTTCTTACTGATCTATCTGTGCATATATGATTTATGTTATAAACACTAACATCATAGACACATGATTGCAGTCAAAGTTAATGAGTCACATTTTATCTGAGAGACATAAATTACTTTTAGGTCGGTATACAGCTAAATACAATTAGCTACATTATTCAAAGTCACATTGTTCTGTAAGAAAATTGAAAGGGTTTCTTAAATCCCTCGAAGCCGAACCCGTTCCCTACTTAATTTATTAAAACTTTTTGCAAAAATGTCTCCATTACCTTTGTTCTTTGTTACTGATATTATTGGCGCCAGCTTGTCTCTACCCTGACCTGAATGTGTTGTATGGCTATCTTAGTTCAGTGTGCTGTTACAAAGGCGTGCTGTGGCACCGCCGTCACGCCGCGACACCGTTACTGTCTCAGATCGATTACGCAGTAATTATTAGTCACCCAAGGAAATAATAGTGATTTCACAGGTTCAAAACGTTTAACGCACATTGAATTGCAACTTATTCGTGCTAATGTAGGTACCTATTGCTTCGAACGTAACTGCCTGCGTGAAATGTCTTACCGAAATTGGCGGATTTGGCCACCCCCCACTGTAAATTCTTCTCTGGATATTAGACATTGGCTACTTCTTTACTGGGATATTTATTATATTATGAATGTATCTATACTTTCTACTCATTGGTTAAAAGTATTCTTCCTAAACTACGTAGAACATGACGTAAATGTTGGCGAATGTCTTCAGCTTTCGTCATTGTCCAATGATCCAAAAAAAACAAGCATTATTATCTAATACAGTTGTAGTAGTTGCTAAAGAAGTTTTAGAAAAATAAGAAAAATATTTCGACTTAGATTTGCCTCAAAAACAAACTCTTTTGCTTGGATATCCTTTCAGATAAAATAAATTACCAACAATTCCATTTTATTTTATTTCCGTAGATTGCGTAGAGTAAACGCCTTATTGTCGCACGCTGATAGTTTATTTCATATCTTATCTCTGATAACTTTAATAAACTAATATTTTGGTGATTACGTCACTCGTCACGTTTCACTACCGCCTCATCGCGATATCTTCGAACACATGTTTGCTTAAGGTAGGTTGTGAAGGGGTCATTATTGATTAAAGCCAGGATAATTACAGTAACAGGCTTTGTTCTTCAGCATCCATCTTGAAAAGTAAAAAGTTATGTTATGTTCCCTTGTGTGAAATGCGTCGGAACTTAACTTGCCATAAATAAAATTTCGTAATTTTTTTTGCGTAACGAGCTAACGTATTTGCTCTTACTGCCTATTTTGGGATCCTACAAGTGTTCGACACTAATGTTGAATACATTAACCAATAGGTATCGCCATTAACAACACTTACCAGAAATCTATAGACCCGAGATTCCAATGATTGCTTCTAATTGTACTCATATGAAAACTTATTGCAGTAAAATAATTCCTGCCATAGGTATATTATTGTCTTAATAGCTTCCAGCTGTACTAATAAGCACATCAGTAGGCATATGACTCGTTACAGTTATTTGGTTATTATTATCATTATTTATGAATCAAGTTATGAGAGTGCAAATTGAAATAGACCTATGTTACTCTGTAAAAATATTTTCTGAGAATATACTACGTCTGCCGGTCGCATCGTGCGAGTCTGGCCCAAATTGAATCCATTTGCAATGAAACTGAAACTAGATACAATACAATGCTATCAAGATTCGTTTGCTTTATTGCCTGTTGTCTTTATAAAAGGCAAACTGTGCCAAGACGGTTTGAATTTACCTAAATTTTTTTACCAAACAATTCTTAGTTAGGTAGGTACGTTCTTATTGGTTTTCAATGAGCTGCCCACTTACACTATTAGTGATGTAGTGACAACTGAAGTACCTATTATACATTTGCCAAATGATTCACTCCATTTCCATCGTCATTTTCCTCCCTTAGTAACTTAACTTCAACTTAAAAAGGTTATTGCTAAAGATCGTGACTGCGCCAAAAAATAGCGAGTCACTTTACGAATAGCTTGCCTCATGAAATATAGGACACATGTTTTTTAGAATTCAGAAAGCAACGCCTTTGGGTTCAGTCCTTATTTATTACCATTTACATTATACCAACAAGACACATTGGCTATAATCATGTCTTCTACTCTGCCCACGTTAAGCCCCTCATATTTATTCGAGCAAAGGATGTAAGCCTCAACGTACGTAGCTCTTACGTATAAATTGAAATAATTATTTTCACGATTTGTTGACTTAAACTCCTTCGAGAGCTTTTCCCATCTCTACACATTTATGCAGAGTAGATGAGTTACCGTCGAAGCAAAAGCTATGGAAAGAGCAAAGATTTAAAAAAAAAGATTTAAAGCTTAATTTGACATTTATTTGTTTACAAATTAAATTATAAGCAATTGGTCACCAGTTGAACAAAAAACGTAATATTTTTACAAATATCTTTACAATAACAGGTAATACATATTTATTTGAATATAAAATTAATTGAATTGCAGTATATTGGAACGCCATCTTGAAAATTGCAGTCAATTTAATTTTCTCTTTTAATTGATACATAGAGAATAAAAACTTCAGCTTGTACTTTTTTGTTAGATCGTTACAAAAAGTATGATTTATAAAATGTTCGTTACCTGTAACATTTTAAATTATGTTACTTCACTGGATTTCAACGTAACGGCTAAATTAGGGTACCTATATTTTACTAGAAAGGTAACAACCAATCTGCGTTCCTGCAAGCAGAGCAAGCGTAATTTTTATAAAATATCTAATTCAGCTTATCAACAAATAAATATATATCTACAAATTACAAAATACTGTTTAAAAAGGATATTTTAATAAACATGGCAGCAATAAATTATATGCGACAAACGCGTGACTCTACATTTTAGGTAGGGGTACGTATGTTCATAAACATTGTGTCTTATCTTATATGATACATTCCGTATGCAATAAGTAATTTTACCTTTATCAGTAGGTACTTAATGTGTAAAATCTGCCGAGGATTTTAACATGCTACATCAGTTATCTAATTAACCTTGTACAATAAGAATAAGGAACTCTTTTTTTTTATTCTCACTCTAACCATAGTCTATGCTCTAACCTAATTATGTTTGTAGTTGTTTATTTATTTGTTTTTACGCCTTCAGATACTTTTGAGATTCAGTGACACGTCATATTGTTTTCCTAATGGCACAAATAAATTAGTCACTATAGTCGCGTCTTGAAATAAATGTAATTAACGAGCTACCCGGTTCTCTGAGGAAATAATTGTTGTTATTCTAGAGAGGCTTATGGTTTTTCAAAGTAGGTAAAGAATGACGATTGTTGTTCACATTAATTCTATCAAAAGAATAGCGTTATAACGTTGTGCGTTTGTTAATGCTTAAACTCCTAAACCGTTTATACATTTGGTGAATTCCCACGTCGTTAACTAGCAATGGCCGCGGGTGCGCCTGCTAGCAACATAATTGCGTCGATCAGTGTAAAGTGGCTGCCAACTTTTAAGACTCGATAGAACCCCCACGATATTATCTAATTTATTTAATGTTGTCAAACAAATTGCCTTTTTCAGTAAAGAAACACTGAAAGTATTCTATTGCCAAGAGGTTCTCAGTAAATGTATTGTAGATAATAGACTGCAAAAGTTCTTGTTCAACCTCTGAACACACTCGCGTACTTTTTATGAACTTGGCATTGTAAGCGACTAGATCAGGGTCATCACGCTCGAGACGTTACCTCCTTGCTCGTGGCTATTTTTTTCTGAATCACATTACTGTGCAGTCGCATAATTTAATAACCAAACAGGTATCTAAACTGCTAAACAAGTTACGGAATAATGTTCTTACATAACATAATGCAAATGGTTTTAATAACTTAATTAACATTCATTTATAAACTTCACATTACGAATGCGATATTATGTCGGATTCCCACCGTGTTTTTAATGGAAATACCTACATTGAATACCTAACGGATTGTCTTTATCCTGCAAAAACAGAAAATAAGCTAACATTTGTAGAAAAAATACGCTGAAAAGAAAAGCCTTGTAGCGATGGCACTGGCACTCACTATCTATGGTACGGCCATCATAAATTGTAACACGCGACACGAACGAGCTGCGATACAGGGAAACACGTGGATAACAAAACGAATACTTCAGTAATCTATGAATAATAATAGCAGTAAATATGAATAATGAGACATAAATGTAACAAACCTATTTTTTCGTTATATTGTTAGGTCAAACTTAACCATAAACACTGGCAGCACTAGACGCTTGCTCTATCCTGTCACAGTGCCCGTTTAACACAGAGTTCATGCAAATTTTGCCTCATATTCGTTTATAAACCATATACTCTGCTCTTATTTATGTAAAGCTAAAATCAGTATTCGCCTGTGCTAATTGATTTAAGTATAAAGCTTTTTTACCCGCATTTTAGTTTGCTTGTTAGTTAAAATACCCTTGAAATTGATTAGGTACCTATGCATTAATATTTATGGTATCCAACAGATATTGCAGTGCTGGTTAATCTATTTGTATAAACACACACATAAACGCTTTTTGTTCTAAAAATCTAAATACACAGAATCACTTTCCCCAGAATAGCCTAAAATATCTGCTCTAATTAAAATAAATATTATCAACTATATCAATCTTTGTATTCCGGGTAATCCCCGACGGGTAGATTTGTTCTCTATTAAGGGATTCAATTAACTGCTTGAGCTTGTCTCGGGGTCTTGTTGCTAATGTCAGAGCAATTAAATCATACATTTTTTCTGTAGGTCTACTTAATTTTCAATGGAAAATACGTCTAAATACATAAAAACAAGATAACATCTGATAATAATTATCGTTATTACGAAAATAATGATTCATCTAAATATTATCTGTAAATCATAACATTTAGATGAATAAATATAATTTCAAGATAAAAATGACACCGGAACCTGTCGAAATTATATATTGTATTGTACATTTAAATACGGGTTTTCATATCCTGCCAAAACCAAGCAATCATCATTGCAAAATATAATACTGAAATGCACTGTAATGATAGTGTTATCGTTATTTCAAAAGACTGTTTGTTTGTGGCGAGAACTCACCGCAAATTGTCCCAATTGTGACTACTTTTCATCACACAGTGGAGCGAATGTTTGAAATATCTTAACTAAAATAAAAACTAAGCCGCTAGGCAGACAATACTGACGTGAGAATCAGATAAATGCATACAATAACATTGTAGCATGTTTTTCATAGACAATCGCCGCCCAGTTTCCCGCGGTGACGTAAATAGGTAACCTATTTGTGATGTGAGTAAACACAAACCCACTAAAAGCATCACTATGATTATAAACAGACATGCCACGAGCTAAGTGCAACCTGCATTAAGTGCTTTTGCAAAATTATGATAAAACTTTGAAAAGTTCCCAACTAATTTAACTTTTTTCTTTCGATGCGCTGTCTGCGTCTAGTATAACCACCCTGACCTATATAATTAAAAAGTAGAAGGATAATTATCTGTCATCCTTCCTTCTGTATTTTTTTAAATTGAATACAGCATAGCTGATAACAGCTTGTATTCAAATACATTGCCATCACGACAAAATTACCTAAATCATGAGAAAATATATTATTATGGGTAAAATGCCTACTTATAATACAGTTTTCGGCGTTTTTTTGTACCCAAGGTTACCGCTGAATGGTTAAATAAACCATGTAGTAGTCCCTCAACTAATTCGTTCATAACAAGCGATGTTGAACGTTGCCATGAGAATGGGGGCAACTAGCGCCACCTGTCAGCTTGGCCGTGAATTATAGTCGCGACGCGGAACGCAGCTAAATCATTTACTATGGAACTATGGAGTTTCTTAATGGTTCTTCTCCATAGAAACGACACTTTTGAACGAAGGAACTTGATTTGACGTTTATAAGTGCCCTTTTGTAGCCTAGATATAAAAACCTATGTCTAAACTTTACCGCTGACTGACTTACGAATGACTAGTTTTGCAAGTATCTTCAAGATGAATTTTAAAACTATATATTCGTCTATTGATATCATAACGCCAGTATTCACAAAAGAGATAGTGTATTGCTGTGCGTTTAAATTGATCTTAAAGCTCAAATAGGGCAAGTTTATTTCCAGTTCCAACCCAAAAATATTTTCTTTGTCTGCCCTGCTAATCGAAACCATGAAATACCATTAAATTACATATTCTGCTGCTTCTTACGGTTGATGAACAACCTGGTGTCAGAGTTTAAACCGCCTGTAGGCCTCTGACATGGCTTTACACATCGTTGAAAAATCTCTCAGGTCTGCCGGTTTCCTTACGATGTTTTCCTTCACCTTTATTAGCAACTGATAACTAGTTTATAGTACGCACATTCGAAGTTATTGGTGCGTGCCGGGGTTTGAACTTGGGACCTTTGACTTGGCAGTCCAACGGTCATACCACTCGGCCATCAGTGCTCTATATATTATATATTTATGTTATACCTCGGGAATTACCTATAATACATTTTCAATTGGTAGTTTATTTCTTGTCTTGAAATATATAAAATGATAAAATAACTTCACCCTGGGGAGGTAAAAAAGTGAAAACACTTTTGTCAAAAGCTGTAAAAGCGACCAACGAAAAACCATTTAGCGTATAAAACTTTAAAATACAGCCGTCGAACCGTTTACGAATTTATCACTTTGCCAGCCTTCTGCGCTCGTAAATAATCCAACATGTGAGAATCTGATAAATATTAACCGTTTTTTGTGTTGTTCATACGGCAGCCATCATGTAAATTAACAAAATTTTACCGGATGTCCTGTCTCTTGCCATTAGAAGCTTAACAGTCCAATACGAAATAAAAATAACGACAATTTTACATAAACATTACAAGCTAAGCTTATCTTATCTACCTATTGTTGGAAAATCCGTTGTCTTGATAGAGATGAAAGTATTTGATGACAACGGATAGACCCACACCTTTTCTCACTTCAGGGTTAAGAGACTCATTCATTCTATTTACTAGGTCCCACCGTCGCGTCGCCGCGTCAATTGAATGTCATTGAACTCCATGATGTAATGACATCTGTATTTCTTGTTTATCATCTTATAATCAATATTCATATCCATACACGTAACAAAGAAGTTAAATCGCATTTTCCAGGCTTGAAACAATTTACCCGTGTCTAAAGTCATGACTAATCCACAATGAAGTAAAGTAACGTGCATTCGTCATCGACGTAACGAAGTTACAAGTTTCTAGTTTCTTTAAACGTTTGTAAGATTACTGTCAAATAGATTAGATTCAGTGCACTGTGTGCTATCGGCTCAGCTTACAAATTGGCGAATTGTTACGATGTTCATGATACAGTTACAGCTTGTAACATATCAATTAGGTATCGATTACGTTCACATACATACATTTCATCAATGATTAGTAGTGATTACTTACTGCTAAGAATATGTGACTGGCATTTTATCGTGTCTTAATTAATCACACATTCTACGCGAGTGCTTTCTGGATTCTGCTTATGACACTAAAGTTTTGGCCGTCGCTGCAAACCTTGTGACAGGAGGATTTTTCTAAAAATAACAAAAATGCTTTAAATAACATACAATTTGTAAACGTTTTAAACATAACATCACGCCTGTATTCCCCGAAGGGGTAGGCAGAGGTGAACATATAGTGCACCCACATTTCGCCAGTTATGTTGTAAGGCGAGCCTATTGCCATCAACCGGGCACAATTCCAGACTCCGTGCTGCTACTGAGAATTACCTAATGGAAAACTCAGTAACACTTTGCCCGACCCGGGATTTGAACCCAGGACCTCTTGCTCAGCAGTCGCGCTTAGCGACCACTAGACCAACGAGGCAGTCACAGAAAAACGTGTAAACGTTTTATTTGTCATTTAATTGCGTCATGGCTGATAATACATTACAAAACGGTCAGACATTAAAATGTAGTCAAGGGTAGATCATCGAAAACGTATTATGATGTTCTCACAAAAATCGCCTCTTATATCCACCCTCAGAAGTATAATTATTCTTTCGGAATGCGCGCCAAGTTTTCGAACATTGCGGTGAGAATGCAAATTGTATTCGGGTCATTTGAATTGGGATTCAATATTATGACGTCACTGGAGTCTATCTATAAACATTAGAGTTACCATTATTATGAGGGTTTGTTACAACAAGCAAAATAAACTGTTCAATCTAATAAGACAATGTCTTTTAAATTCATAAAAAAATATAATTTTAAGCCAAGTATTAAATTCGTGTCGCGACAGTGACAGGTATTATTTAATCCTTGGTTTGCATAGCAAAGTTATGTCAATATCTAGTCGGGGTTTAGTTAATGCCGGTATGATACTCGTTTATGAATAAGTGAAAGTTTATGATCGACCATAACATTGGATTATCCTGCAGTGTGCATCAATTGCGAGGGTCAACCAGAAAGAACTGGTTATACCCCGTTCACTAGTAACAGCGGTCCTTCATCCCGGTTATACGCAGACTTTGTAAGCAACCGGACTTATTTGTTTGTTCGATTGAACGCGCAAATCTCAGTAACTACTGGTTCGATTTGAAAAAATCTTTTTGTGTTGGATTTGGATAGTTCATTTATCGAGGAAGGCTATCAGCTATAAAACATTCGTAATTCACGCGAATGAAGTCGCTCGTGCAAGCTAGTTAGAGTCTATGGTCTATGGTACGCTGTAAATTTTTTACTTTCAACAAATTCTTACTTGTCATTTTTGACGTATTAGTCAAAGTCGGTACAAAATCGAAATAGTATTTCAGACGTACGAGAATATTGGCCTATTGTTGACTATGTGGTAAATTGGTAATCTGTCCGAATGACATCACAGGCTAATTAGCCGGACCGTCTGGGGATATATTGAGGTCACAACAATGTCGCAATATACAGAATTCGTGACAGTTGCAAATAATTCTAACTGTGTACACGATAGTAAATATTGAAGCTATCGGCCTTAAAGGCTCTTGTTATTTGTCAACTAGTAATTTACGAACATTTCAGTAAATTATATTATTAATAAAGAGAATAAATCCTCGTCTCCAGCATATCAAAAACGATTTTGATAAAAGTAGGGTCATACACTACTGCCTATCACTACATAGATATAGCTTTGAGCTTATTTCACCCATTTTTCGGTACCCTTACTTAGCAAAAACCTTAACACAATAACTTATAAAGGTCATAAGCTCCACGTTTCTCAATAAAGCACAAGTTAAGCAACGAATAAAACCGGTTGAAATAAATCCGGAATGTCTAGACAACTTGCGTTGAAAAAAGACAAAACTTGCGAATACGGCCATGCAATCTTGATTCATGGCCTCCTCTTATTGGGAAAACCAACACGACCTACCTGCAGACGTGTCCTAATATAAATTAAGTTTATATTTTAAATTGTTGCACTTTTCAAATAAAAATATGACAACAAAAATAAGAAATAATGAACGCGTATTGTCTTTGATTAGCAGATTATAGTCACTATTCTTACAAAACTCTGGAGTAGGTAAAATGTGTTTTAATAAGTGTATCTGTTACCAAAATTGTAACACAACATTTCCTACGATTAAACATCAATAAGGATAAAGGTATTCGATTCCAAAACAATAATTAGAGGGGCAGGACTGGGATGTCTATTAAAAGATCTTTGAGTAAGCTATTCTATTTATAGACGGTGATTATAATTATAAGATCAGTATTATTCACCAATCAATATTCTTAGAATTGTCGTTCTATCTATTTGTTAATTTTAACTTTGTATACCGTTTATTATTCTTCTGACCTGCCTCAAAACAGGCCCTGCAGATAAACAATTTTAATTTGAAGGTCCAAAGACGTTCAAAGCATATTTAAGTATCCACGCTGTAATATTATGCAAATTACAGAACACTGGGATGATCTTGAAATTAATTCTGTTCAACCTAATTTAAATAAAAACAAGGTATAATAATAAACCTGCGCCGCTTTGGAATTGTTTGTTAAAATGTAAATCTGAATCTGTATTCTGTCGTGTTGTGTGATGCAAGCTCTTCTGTCTATTATATTTATTTATACCTACTGCTTCAGCTGTCTTATGGTTTCGTGTTTATTTTAGTACATTGACCTGATTATAGAGTTTTTTATAAAGATAATATAATTATGGAAACTGTCGTGAGTCGCAATAGAAATGTAGATGGTTTTTTTAAATAACTTGATGTGTTGTAACGATTTTTCTAATTTTAATTTAAAACTAATAATTGTATTCTAGCTTTTTTACGATGATACTCGGTACCAAAATAAAGACGTGTCTTTTGAGACAGGGTATTTATATTGGCGTCGATAAGTGAATTGATGTGAAAGTGATAAGTTTGGCACAACATTTATTCTTGTACCCACAATCAACACGCAGGGGTATTTCTCTAGCTGACATTATACAGCTTTGTGTGAGAATGTGTGTGGTGCTCATCTTCAAGTTGTCAGATAATGAGTATCTTAATTAATGTATTAATGCTCCACTTAATGTTCGACTACAATGTAAAGACAAATTAATTGTAAAATATTATCGGATATGGTTAAAGTGTGCATATTTATCGATGTTATGTGATAAACTCTTGCATTTCTGGCAACATTGTGTCGCCATTTTATTTAGTAGCGTCGATAAAGTGCCCAATCTATAAATGCTGGTCCCAATGCGAGGGGAGCTTACAACGCTGTAACAAGGACTATTTATAACGAGTAGACATTACTTTTGTGTAAATAAAAAATGTATGTAAGTAATTAAGATAACTTTGTTTCCTTTAGGGTAAGTGTTGAAAACATTCACATTTTATTTGTGTTAAAAAATCCGAGTAAGTTGGGAGTGCTTGTAAAAGGTGCGTACTTATTTGTGAATGTACTAATTAATTAGTGGATAATTAAATCAACTTTATGACACTGACAGGTCTGAATGTCAAGTGACGTCACGTCACACGTAAGTCACAAATGAGTGAACACCTCATTTCATCTTCTTGTGCTCTGTAGATAAGATCCTATTATAGCTAATTAGGTGCCTGAGCGAAATTTATATTGACCTGTAATATAGTGAGATAAATATGTAGAGTTACTTATTTTTAATATTATGAAGTGTATATACCTACTAGTAGGGGTTAGGAGCGAGCGGCTGGCGGCTGCGTAGGCAACGAAGATTGGAAATAATTCTAGATTAATCCTAACAAGCCCACTTGATGCGCCTGGCGGGCCAGGCTAGGATGTACATAAAACATTGTATTATAGGCTATAAAAAATACTGTGTACGATATTCTCAGTTATTCTATTGTTGCTCTCAAGCTCATTAAGCTCAAGTTTTCGTTGCCATCAGCCCCTTACCATGAACTCTTAAAACAGGACAGTTTACGGTGTGAAAGCGAGACGCCGCTATGTGAACTAATGTGCAGTGTAATGCGGCGTCTCGCTTACACAACGTAAACTGCCCTGTTTTAAGACTTCATGGTAAGGGGGCAGTTGGGGACTCAGCCGCTTACTCCAAGCCTCTATTTGATCTAAAGGTATTTTTTTATTGGGTTAAGCTGCACATATCTATGAGAACCTTGATTGAAAGCTGCGCTAGCTTCCATTTCAACTGGGAATTGTATTGTTGCTACAAACAATGTTTTGGTACATACTGTTATTTGCACACACGACTTTTTACTGAGATTTATCTACTTAGCTACGAAAATATTTCTTTTTCCTGTCGGGTACACAGTTTTAACTAGTTGTGTCAAAACCATGTTTTCGTACGAAAAACCGATTTCATGAGAAACAGTAGACTCAAAAGTAATATAGGTAAATTAAGTGGTGACTCAAAAGCTCCTTCCGCTAGAAAACTAGATTTGATAAGATAAAAAGTTTGATTAAATGTTGACAAAACCTTAAACAGACCCTAGAAAACAAATAAAACGAACAAGTAGCGTGTTTCGATAGCATCTGAAGCCACGCCACGCGAGTCACGTCTGAAAGTGAGCTCGAGTCTGGAAGTAACTTCACTGCTACGCTTTACTGCGACCTTAGTAGAACGTTGTGACTTGTGACCATGTAAGTATCCGTGCAACCCTGAACTATGCATACCGCAGAGCCTCGGCGACTGCACGAACATTTTAAAGATATTTTAGACTAGCTGCGCCTCGCGGTGTTACCCGCTACAGTTATCAGGATAAAAAGTAGCCTATGTGTTAATCCAGGGTGCCAGCTACCTACATACCAAATTTCAACCAAATCGGTCCAGCCGTTTTTGCGTGAAAGAGTAACAAACATCCACACATCCACACATCCATTCTCACAAACTTTCACATTTATAATATTAGTAGGATGTGACAAAATAAAAATTAAACTGTAAAAAGAAAGATAGACGGCGTAGTTCAGAAAAAGGTCGTGTGTGTTTAAAAATAGTTTCAACCTCTGTTAAATCAAATTGTTTATGGTTACTGTACTTCCTTCAATAAGTCTAGCAAGAGAATATTCGTACTCCGTTTCTTTGTAAAAATGCCAAACTGTAGAAAACCTAGTGTAATTAATGAACTATAAATAATAGAAAGTATTAACTATAATTATGTAGCTATTTCAGTATCATAATGACAGACTGTATGATGTGGTCAATTAACTCCATTGAGGCACAAATGGGCAACTGATGACCATAAACCATTGCTGTGGGTTGACGATCGATGGCCGAATATGAAACTACCTCCATGTGTCGTAAAAGGCTGGATAAATGTGTTTTAATACCACAGGCAGCCTCTATCGAGGTCTTTATAAACAAGATATATATCTGACGTATTGTTGGGTATAACAATAAAAGTTCTGTAAGCTCGGAGTCTCGGAGCAGACACTAGATAGGGTATCTTCAAACAGCCAAGTTGAACAGACTCCTGTAAAAATTTTATCGTTGCAAAATGGCTACCCTAATTATTTTACTTAGTAATAACTAAAATACGTATTAGATCCTCCCGGAACCTCAATTGTTTGTCACTAAAATATCATGGAAAAGCTAGGGTTCAATGTAATCATAGTCAGAACCTAACTCGTCGCGTATCAGAGATATTCGATTTTAATAGGGATTTCACTTAGCATTGAATTTGCAATATGTCACGTCCCACGTCACTGACACATTCAAAATTTCAAATTCAACATAAAACTTGATAAATTCGTTTCGGTTTTCCAGTCTAGCTCACTATAATTTATTTAGGATTTTGTAGCCCTAGACCCAAAGCTTTGTGATTAAAACTTAAAAAATAAGGGCTATGATGCTATGAACCAAAATTAACCCCTAAAGTACTAAGCTTCATATAAAGGGCCCTATAACCCATTACTTAATCAGATAAATCACCTTGCATAAACTTTCCCAATGAAGCGCCCTACACAACATTGTGCATTATGACCTTTTGCGTGACATTGGTGACTACACTGCACGAGTTTGTCACTGGGCGAATATTTAGCTGACGTCATCTCAACAATATGACGCGCGTATTTTACTTTAATAGTCTCCGTACGTTTTCCTTGACCAGTTACCAGGATTGTTATTACTTAAACGAATAATTCCCAACGGGTATAGTGAAAGCTAGGCACATTCTTATTCGTAAAATACAAAATTACGTTAGTGAGGTAAACGAGAATACAAACACCTACAAGGGATGCGAATCGCCATAAAAAATATTTCTCATGACATTTCTAAATTTCTTGAGGTAAGCTTTTTGTGGTTTGTGTTTAAACACCACCACTTCAGTGCGGAATTAGTAACTTTTCATCGTATATTCTGTTTGTCGTATGACTTTTCCTGTATGCCAACGTGTACGCGTCAATTATCAATAAAGCCCCTATAACGCGATTCAAGCCTACTGATACCAGTCCACTTACAATCACGTGTCGATATTACAGCGGTCGTATTTGTTATTAACTTTATTGTCATTATCTTTGCTATCACGGGCCCTAATGCCCGCCATCACTGTGTCAACCATAAACAATATTTATGATGATGATGTTTTAACCGCAAGTTGTCATTCGAAACTATAATAAATATTAATGCCTTTTTATGCAGAACATGGTTTGTTAAATAAATCTTTTTATTGAATAAATATTGGGATTTTGAAGTTTTAAGTGAGACTGAGAGTAAGTTAAGATTTTAATTTAAGAGCACCTACCCAAAGCGCTAATGACGTCCATGTGCGAACTCTTATAATATCTACATGAGTCATCCTTGATATCCATCGCCTCTGATAACGGATATTTATTTTAGATTTACCTATAGATGGGCTGTTACTACTGCTATTCTGCTATTCACTTCACCATGTTTCAAGGGCCTCTTACGGACACTCGAGGTAAAGATGGGGTGGCCTATTTTTAACCGGGAAATTTTAATATACGGTCCTCATAGCTATCTATAATATTAATAATAAATACTTCTGTGTTAAAGTGTTCTTATAATATTCCAATAGCGCATTGATGACAGTATCGCGTCAACAATGCGTCATAATAATATACTTTCCTTTGCCCACTTAGCGCTCGCAAAACGAGAAAGTTATGCCTTTGGATTCGATTAGGCATTCGAAATGTTTTATTTTTTGCAGCAGTCCTGGTATAAAAATATGTTAACAATAGGTATCTTGATTTGACTTGATTTGTTTCTCATAGTCTAGTAGTATATTTATCACAGTCGTCTTTTATTTATAAACCAATGAATTAAAGTAACCTACTTTTATACTCAGACTTAAAATTCACTTCTTACCTAATAATCCCACGTAAAAACAATTCTAATAAATCAAAGGTAATAAATACATCTAATGCTGCATATAGTAGCTACTATTATCAAATTAACTTGTTTGCCCTTTGTAATTATAAATGACCTTACAAGCTAACTGCTTACAAAGAGCGTGCAAATGCAATGAAATTGCCTATTTCCGATATTCTCGATACGGTAAGTGGTGTGAGTCAATCATTTTATTACACTATTATGCCGTTGATCCTTCAAATCCCTCCATAAACGCATTTTGATGATGCATATCTTCTAATAACATTTGTATGTAAAACCCGACAGAAACAAATTAAATTGATTTAAAAATAGCTTCAGTGTTATATCTGTTATGAGCCGAAGAAGCGTCCTCTCGACACGAGGGTTCCTCGGAGATGCCTCTTGACTCTGCAAAGTCCAATTATTACGTATTCTTTGTACCAATAGGTCTGCGAACAAGCTGACGTATTTCTTATTTTTCAAAGTAAATAATAATTGTCTGACAATCTGTCTGTTATTTGCTAGACACATAAGATCAATAGTACGCTGTTAGAATTATTATTTATTTACTTACATAGGTACCTTAAAAGAAAGTGTACTGTTTTTGAATTACTTTTGTATTTTCCCATATTACCTTCGTACTTATTACCCAACTCAATAGAGGCAGACGTGAATTCTTAATTGTGTTTAACTTGCTCTTGGGTGTAGCAGGGCTTGCTAATTCCAAAAGTATTGAACTTGGCAACGGCTGTGCACGCTAGCAACAGCAAGCCCGATGCAGTAAAAGTTCAAGGTTGTCTTGTAATTTAGAAACGTTTAATTATGTAACTTTTATGTTTTTCATTAAAGTGCGTTGACCCGCCAAAATATTTTCAAAATAACGAATTTATAGCGTATCAATTGATGACGTAGGTAACTTAAATTACTTTTTATGATTTATCTTCGTATTCAAATCGTTTTATTTAAATTGTCACCGACTTATACCGTAATTTTATTTTAGACCTGCGAGCCGTAGAGGATTGTTGTTATAACGATCAACAATAGACTGGCAGCCTGTTGATGCTTGTATAATTAATAATGTTATCTTTGCTCTCTATACGAACAATATTGAACATAATACCAATTGTAGTAAAAGTAGTGAAGAAACGTTTTTATATAGGAAAACGTAGATACCTAGCGTACGTACCACCCGTTCCTAAACCGTAGAATAGCTTCAGAAAACCTAACATATTCGTCTTTATTGCAACCATAAAGCTGGAGTTGATTTGGGCAACAAATAAAACTATCCACAAGATTAGATTGTTACCGACATCTCTTGTTACTTCAAGAACATTACTCCGAAGCCGAACATGTCGCGTCACATCACAGAGTGCTACACTTATTTTACTACGTAAACTTAAACATGTTTCGTGACGTATCTTCGTGTAAATTTAACTTTGGCACTAATAATGTAGTGTCCTTTCTTATTTTGTTTTTTACGAAGCAATACTGTGCTAAGGTAAGGCACTCTGATTTTTAAATGATAATGATGGATAGTTAGTCGATGAAGCTTCTTTCAAATACCGATGTTCGGAGAGTTTTACCAATGGGTGGTTAAATAATGGATATAACAAAATAATTATAGATAAGTAATTTAATTCAGGGAATATTAAAAGCAAACGAGGTTATAATTTCTGTTTATTCACTAGGGAAATTTAAATCCTATTCTCAGTAGGGGAATTACCTAACTCATTTAGTACAAGAACTCATATTTCGGCTTAGTTCTTGATAATTTCTACGTATAAGCCTACCATTCGAAATGTATGTTTTATATTATGAAGACGCAACCCACAGTAAAGGTAACAACGATAGAAAATTACATATTTTATATAAGTACTGTACAATGGAGGCGAAGCATTTCCATCAGAGTGAGATATTTATTTTACCTAACAATGTATCTAAAATTATATTTTAATAGTAACAGTACAAGTGTTTAATCGTAAATGTTTGATTTCTTATAAGTGAGATTGTAATAAGTGTATGTGCACAAGGGGTAATTTTATAAACCAATCATGACGTTGTTACGTAGACAGACATCTGGCAGAATGTATTATGTCTTTGTCAATAAACAGCTGTTGTTACTATATCATTGATGCGCCTCTATGGTATCTACTAAATGTAAGTTTTGAAGCTAAAATCATCGATAGCTAGAAATAAGTAGATACTTAAATTAAGTAAAGTTTTCATGATCTAGATGTTGTGATTATCTAGTATTATTTTAATGTTTCTTAAAAAATATAGGCTATTGTATTGTTTTAATATAGGCATATTTCATACAACTGTATCTAACTATACATAAGTTTTATTTACCCTGTCTACGTAATGACGTTATGGTGAATGTAAAATATAAATGATAAAATAAGAGCGGTGATGTCACAGTGAGAACACTTGGTAGTGGTGTGGACAGGTGCTGCGGCGTCGTGCCCATCGTGCTGTGCTTCTATGTTGAGAACATTAAATAAATCTGATTGTAGTCACACATTGTTTTTGTCCATCCCTGAATCCTCCAGAGTTATCACATACCTACACAACATTGGGCTTCGAACTACGAAGCTACAGTACGGCCGACGTATCTTGGCGGTCCTGAAGTTAGCCGATTAGCTGCGCAGTAGACAATTTCGTTCGTTAAAAATCCATTGCGCAGCTAATCGGCTAAGTTCAGGACCGCCAAGATACATCGGCCGTATTGACTATTGTACTTACTTAATCACTTCGTTACCACATCACAGACTAGGTTCCCCCCCCCCCCCCCTACAAGTTATCTATAGGCCACAACATATCTGAAATGCATACTGGTACCGCATTTATAAGCCCACGAACGTATCTAAACTACGTCGTAATCGTAAGACTTCCTCCCACGTTCACTGCCCGAGTCAGAATGCTTGAGATGAAAACAAAGAGACCCATTTATTTTAAGAGGTCGGGTTAATTATAATTAGATTTCTCCGTTAGGTCTTGTCAATGAGTAACATTGCCTCACGGGCTCTCAGTTTGAACAAATATCGCTACCCACGTTAACTGTGCTAAAACCACAACTTCCAGAAATTAGAAATTTATGCCTTTCATTATCTTACTAAAATCTTTAGGCCCTTTTCGAGGTACCTTATTTCTTAACTTTTTAATTTATACTTGTCCGTAAGTCTATACGAATCAGTATTTAATATACTGCTTTGCCTAACTATATATATATATATAAGTTCTCTGTGCTGCAAGCTCTACTCAAAGTAGATAGATTTCTCTTTATTCTACACCAAAAATAAACAGTACAGTATAGATAATGGAAAATGTACAATGGGCGGTCTATCGCTACTAAGCATCCCCTTCAACAACCGTAGGATGGACAGAGTTGTATGTACAAACGTATTTATGCACTAAAATTATAAAACTACTTACTATTAGCTTGATAAGTAACGAAGGTAGGGACACACGGACAAGCTTGTTAACTACTATTACCAGTCTCTGGATTAGTTACGATATTATCAATAAAACAACAACATAAAATGGAATCTTTTAATGTTAGAGATAACTATAGAACATTATCGATACATGATTACGATGGCACTATCAGAAGCATGCCTGTAAACAATGTTAGTAAATAACAGTCTATCACTAACTACATCTTCAAGTCGTATGGCATTGGGTTAATACTGTTAGTAGGTGTCCTAGCTGGGCTGAGCGATATATAGCGTGTCGTACGGATAAATAAAATGTAGCGAGGCAGTGTCATGCGTTTTGCTACTCTCACCATGCTGTCCAAGACACGATTTTGTTAGATTACATGAATAATCGCAACGCAATGCCACTTAGCTAGAACATAGGGTCTATTGTAGAATTAAATCATCTATAGTATTGAATAAGCTCAGAGCTGTACAGCAATGAATATGGCGTGACTTTGTTGCTATCAAGACACTATTACACTAAAATTCATTGAGAGATTCTTCAAAGGTGGGTCGCAGTCAAACTAAGATTTGGTAACGCGGCTAAGTAAATCTCAAAAACTTAAACCTAATGTTATTGCCCCGTAAACGAATCAGGCTCAACGTAAATAACAAAAGAGCTTCAAAGAAAGCCTCAGTATCCTAGTTATTCTATATTCCTCATTTTCATCTGCAGTTCAAACCGTCTGTTGGTTCTGACGCCTTTTATGATGGTTCTGTTTTCGTTTCTGTTGACGTTCCGTTTGCCGGTGAAGGACTTCTCCCTCATGACGGTCAGCTTGGCGACCTCCCTCCTGCCGGCCGTGGCTCCGGCCAGGGAGGGCAGCAGCGGCGCCCGCGGCTCCACACTGTTGGGCTTGTCGACCTTAGGGACGAGTTTCTCTTTCTCTGTCTTGCTCGGAATGCTGAACGGGTTGACGTCGAGGTTCAGTTTGAAGCCGAATCTGGTGAACCCTGGCCGTAAGGATTCCAATGTTGGTAGCTTCTTGGTAGGCGTATCCGTTTTGTCTTTTGGTTTCACTGGCTCCTTAGGTTTTGGTGATTCTGTGATGCCTGGAAAGAGATTTATAAATTGTAAAAGGTTTCAGTTCATGTCAAACAGAAATTGGACGTCAAGCAGATAGATTTTTAGAAACAGTTCCTGTTACACAGGTATATGTCAAAGTAAAGCAATAATATTATATTATATATTACTTTTAACAAAACAGCATACCACTGTCAGTATAGTTTTAAGAATTTCATCATAATTATATGAATTGAGTCAATGTTTTAGGACATAAACCTTTTATATGAATTTAGTCAATGTTAAAACAGTACCTAAATAGAAGCAAAGCGTGCTAGAATATGATATATGATATTTATTTATTTTCTCTCAAAAAGTACATTATAATAAGACATAAATTACATGATAGCTTATTTTTATCCTTAACTTTTTGAGAGCTGGAGTCCGAACTAGGTTCGAGACCTGTATGACGGATCTCCAGGCTCTCGTACTCCATACAGTTACTTAAGAAAAATACAGCTAGCGAAATGCACTAAATCTTAATAATGTACACCGAGGTGTGTGCGTGCGTGCGTGTGAGGGTGTGTGTGTGTGTGTGTGTGAGGGTGTGTGTGTGTGTGTGTGTGTGTGTGTGTGTGTGTGAGGGTGTGTGAGAGTGTGTGTAAGGGTGTGTATGTGTGTGTGTGCGTGTGCCTGTCTTTGTACGTTCATAGATGTGTTAGAGCACGGTAGTGTGTACAATATTTGTGTGTATAAACAGCTGAAATTATTATATTGGAACAGTAATAATTTCAGCTGTTTATACACACAAATATTGTACAGAATAGTCACAAAAGGTAAGTTTATCTAGCCCTATATTAGGAAACAGTCCTGACTTCAAATACATATACTATTGTATACGAGGTATATAATTTCGTTAACGTCTAAAAACGGTACCTATGTAACTAACTATACGATCTATTCTGATCTCATCCTCGTATGACCTACGTGTCGTGTCATGGATGCCATCGACCCAGTTGCGACGCTCCGTCCATCAAAAATGGTTGGTATCGCATTTCAATCTAATATTATCTTTCCACTCGCACGCTGTGATTATCGCCGGGCACTGATAGCAACGTCAGCTTCGCAAATATATGATAATCTAAACTCTCTGCGAGGCTGTACAAATTTTGGAATTAGATTGTAAACAAAGACTGGGTTTTATTGCCTTTTCAGGGTTCCGTACCCAAAGGGTAAAGACGGGACCCGTGTGGGACGTTACTAAGACTTTCGCTGCCTGTCCGTCTGTCCGTCTGTCACCAGGCTGTATCTCAAGAACCGCGATAGTTAGACAGTAGATCTTTCACAAATAATGTATTTCTTTTGCCACATATCTACTAAAAATAAAATAAATATTTAAGGGGGGCTCCCATACAACAAATGTGAATTTTTTGCCATTTTTATAGATAATGGTACGGAACCCTTCGTGCGCGAGTCCGACTCGCACTTGGCTGGTTTTGGAAATTAGGTAAACAAATGTTCGTGAACTATGATAAGCGGCGACCAAAGCAACAGATCACAGATGACCCCTGCACTGCCTACTCCATTGAATATTATAGGCGTCATTGTATGTGTGTATTGGCATTAGTACGTAGTTAACACATAAATTCCGTGCATCAGAAGGCACGTTAAGCTGTTGGTCCTGCGCCTGATCTCTCTCCGGTCGTGTCGGTCTACCGTCCCATCGGACTATGAGAGTGAGGGAATAGGGAGTGCACCTGTGTTTGCGCGCATACTTGTGCACTATAATATCTCCTGCATTTTAGGCTAGTCTTAGATAAGATAGGCTGTTGTGACCGAAATTCGGTCAGGAGAATAATAACGCATAAATATTTAATTATAATGTCCTCCTGACCGAATTTCGGTCACGGCGGCCTGTCTCAGCTGAGAGTAGCCATCTGCGCAGGAGATATTATAGTGCACAAGTATGCGCGCAGACACAGGTGCACTCCCTATTCCCTCACTCTCATATTCCGATGGGACGGTAGACCGACACGACCGGAGAGAGATCAGGCGCAGGACCAACGGCTTAACGTACCTTCCGAAGCACGGTGGGGTCTCGACATGTGAAAACAGTCACCCATCACAAAACTGACCGCGGCGAGCACGGCTCAACCTCGCAGATCGTCTGATCTGCCGGGTAGCCGCATAGCTACGAGCCCTAATTAATTATATAACTCTGTAGGCTATAATAATAATGTAAAATATAGTTTTTGGAATAGTTGTGGATGTCATAAGATATCATCACAACAATCTCATATTACTAAAGACAAAAAAAAGGTTCTTAGAACATTTTGTTAACAGTACAAACGTGTGAACTCTCCCACGCACAGGCACCCACTCGTTATCAGCAGGCTGTATCTGCATATATTAATTTAGTGGATTTTAAGAAGTAGTGAAATATAGGCTAGTTAATTAACTAAATGGCAATAGGTGCGCTCAATTAGTATATATAAAAAAACCGCATCTAAATCGGTGTACCCGTTTCAGAGCTACGGCGCCACAGACAGACACACATAGCGGCCAAACTTATAACACCCGTCTTTTTCCGTCAGGGGTTGATGAAAATGAATCCTTGTTCCCTTGGTCACGCCATTACATGAGAACAGCTGGACCGATTTGCTTAATTTTGGTATTGAAATATTTGTGGAAGTGGATTATACGGTGAGAAGGCGTCACGAAGTTCGCCATGTCAGCTAGTAAGTAATAATACCTGCTAAAATATGTGAGGCTATCCCAGGAGGGGGTAACAGGCGTGATAGTCTATATATACTTCTAAGACTATAAAGAACAGAGATAAAATTACCTTCTAGCTGATTAATTAAGACGAATATATTTTATAAGCAATATCGGCCCGTTGGTCTTAACAACAGTACTGCCATGTATTTCAAAGTCCTAAAGGTAAAAAAACGCATGTTTTCCACTCCCAAATACACGAAGCAATAACTGTTGTTCTCTGATAAGAGCCACCTGTACGAATGCGGCACAATATTGATAAGATAGCGCTCTAATTGGGAGCGCATATAATTGGAGCCGCGAGTGTCGCGCGCAGAGTAGCGAGCGATAACTTTACATGATTAGCTATCGTTGTGATCGGGACTATTAGTCTATTGGCCTGGATATAAAGTTATAGCATAACATCTCGCCTGTATTTCACGAAGGGATAGGTAGAGGCTTTTTCCTTTAACAAGAGTTTATACACCTCTTTGTAACTACGGACCAATCCGGGTCGCAGAGAAACAGTGTTCTAGCGTCTCACGTGTGTTTCCTTTCTGGGAGCCTGTACCGGACACCTGTAAAATCAGCCTTATCATACTTATATTATAAAGGCGAATGTTTTTGAGTGTGTTTGTATGTTTGTTACCTCTTCAAACTCAAACGGCTGGACCGATTTTGCTAAAATTGGGTATGAAAGTAGCTGACACCCTGGATTATCATAGAGGCTACTTATTATCCCGAAACAATGTAGTGGGTAACACCGCAGGGCGCAGCTAGTATCTAAATATAAGTAAGTCCTCACTCTTGGGGCTGATCCTGTCCAGCAGCCCGGGCGGCGCGGTGGGGGTGAGCAGCTGCTTGGCCCGCTTGGCCTTCCTCTCCTGGCACTCGTTCAGCGACTCCATCTTGTCGAAGTTCTTCTGGTGCATGGCCGCGAAGTTGGGCAGGCGCGTGCGGGGCGGCTTGCCCTCCGAGCGCGGCTTGGCCGGCGTGGGGGGCTTCTTGGACGGCGTGCCCGGCACTGAGAGCTTGGCTGGAAGGAATTCAGTTATACATACATTGTTTAATGTGATAATGCAGGATTAAACCTTGGGCCTAAGGAATAAACGATTCTAGCACACTCTGTCCATGACCAATAGTTTCATAACACTTTAGTATACACTATAATTAGTATAGCACTATATCATAGTATAATATTCGCAAACAAAGTTACGTATTTATAATGAGCACGTCATTACATCCTCTCCCTTGTCTTACCCATCTTACGTCAACATGTTGGGTACAACTTCCAGTCTAAATAGATGCAGTTGGATATCTGACAAGCGCAGCTTATTCTTGATCGACTGACAAGGCTGTGGATCTTCTATGACATAGGATTAATGCTGCCTGGTATAATGCAGGTGAGCAGTGTGTAACCTTGTGTAAACATTTTGCATATATTTTTTACGCCTCGCTACACTAAAATTTGAAGCTATAAACAACGCTTCAAAACCCCATAAAAAGCTAAAGTAACATTCAAATCATAATTATAAATAGTTATAAAGATAGGTGCGTTATCAACAAGTAGCAGCGAGTGATAGCGACACGTACAGCACTCTTGTTATCAGATGTGACTAATTGTATGCTAACTTTTGAGTTAGCTAAGGAATTATATCGTCTCTTACTAAATTGGCTGCGAACTAGACTTAGGGTCAAAGAAGGTCAATTCTAGTTCAAAATAATCACTAATCACTGTATTTAATTACACATACTTACTATTTAAGTAACTATGGACCTTCTTACAGGTTCTCCTCCATAGAACCGACACTTGGGAACCAGGAAACTAGATTTGTCGTTTCGAAAGTGCTCTTTTGTAGCCTATATGAAATAAAAACCTTGTGACTATGATGACTTCACGTAATCACGTCGGATAATAGTGAGGTTGACTTGGGCGGGGATGGGCAGAGCTAGGCCCCTACATGGGACTATACTATAGGGGATTACAAGCCTAATTGAAATGTATAATGTAATTCATAATGCTGTTTATATTTTCCTTATTTAACTACATAAACACAAGATAACTATTAAACTATCGCGTTGAATGGTCATAATTAAATTAAATTACGACACGGGAATGAACGTGAACTCATATTTTTAACCCCCGACGAAAAAGAGGGGTGTTATAAGTTTGACCGCTATGTGTGTCTGTCTGTCTGTCCGTCTGTGACACTCGAGGGGTCAAAATTTTTGTTGCAAATCTGGGTGTTGAATTGGTAAGTTATTGCTCTAAACACTTAGCGGTACTCCGCCGCGACATTGCCTTAAATTGGTGTTACTCGGGTCAGATTTGATGGCTCAATAATAGGTGTTATTTTTGACTTTTTAAATGGCCGCTTCCCTTTTTAGCGTTGTGGTTTTTTTTTAATTGTAACGTACGTATGTCGAGCCAAAATTAATAACATTCGTTCGCGTTGATTCCCGTGTCGTAATTTAATTTTATTATTTTTGTGCTGTTCGATAAGTATGTAACTAGTCTGAGGAATGGTAATTTTGATAGGATACTTTGACATATCATGTCTATATGACTTTTGGTGTCATTTTAGCATGTTGCCAATGTTAAGCTTGAATCTAAATTGATAAAGCAAAGTTAAAAAAGACGGACACAAGCGAGATTTGAACCCGTTTGAACTTGAAATTCGATGGGGGCGAGGAGCGAAACGATTGCTTAGTTGTTTAGACTTTAGAGCAGCGCCACGGTACGCTCATGTCCATCATTTTTCAAATTTCCTTTATCAATGCTTGTTGGAATAAAGAGGACAATGCTATATCCAATTCTGCAATGAAAATGAAGCTCAGAGGAAGAAGACAAGAACATAGGACAAGAATGACGGCATCTCTACGAATATTAATACAACATTTGAGAATATATCTAACAATGAAATGTCCAACAGTATCTAGGTAGCGGTCCGCGGTAGTCACCTGTGGCGCTGGTGGTCCTGGGCCGGGACAGGCGCTCCACGGACTGCTGCAGGTCGTCGGCCAGGCGCGTGCGCTTCACCCGCGAGTCGTCCGCGTCGTTGTGCGTGAACGAGCGCTTGCGGCCCGGGCGGACTATAGCTGGAAATTTAATAAAGCTGTGTTAAAAAGGGTTGTTTTAATTATTTTTATTTCACATAAAACATATTATAGAGGCGAAAGTTTGTGAGTGTGTTTGTTTGTTACCTCTTCACGCTCAAACGGCTGGACCGATTATGCTAAAATTTGGTATGGAGGTAGCTGACAAAATAGTTTTTTCTGTGCACTTAATAATTAGGTATAGTAAAAAAGAAACGGGTCTATAATAAAATATAGTACAGAGATTAATAATTCATTAGAAAAATTGCATGTATTGTGAAGTGTTGAGAATCTATATTGACAACTACCTGAAAATTGGCAATAGACATATTATAATTAAATAATTAATAATTATAAACCACCAACTTACCACTATCCTCAAAAACGAAGCTTTTGTTAGACCCTTTGAGGTTGGACTTGATAATTTTCTTCTTCTCCTGAGCAATCATCGTCGGGTTATTGACAGGACTGCAGAACATCACCCGGGTTAGCCTCGGAGCCAGCTCCATTGAAGTCCTGCCCTTCTCCAAAGACCGAGTGACGTTCATGATACGCTTCTTCTGAGAACTCTTGGAAGCATGGTACGGAGTACAACCAGCTGTGGGTGGAGATAAATCTTTTGGAGGAGTTTCCGGCTCAGTCTGCACTTCAGGGCCGTCTTTTGTGAAGGTCCCCTCACGTGTCAATGACGTCATCGGCGTCGGACTTAGTTTTTTTACAGACTGTGATTCGTCCATGCTGCTCTCTACAAGCACCGGAGTAGTGTTGACTATGTTTTCAATATCCCCAGTAGTATCGTCACTGGTAATGCTGATGCGAGATATATCACTGTTGTCGGAACTCATTAATGATGATTTCAGTTCACAATTATTGTTTAAGTATTCGGTGCTGTCCTTCTCAAATGTAGTGTTGAGTTTAGCTTGAATATCTGCGGTCTGAATTGACGATCTAGTGGACCTTCTTGACAGGTCATTATTGGATACTCTCTCATATGTTGGGGTAAAATTCTCCGAGATGATGTCATTTTTGTCATACGTACTTCGTCTTAACTTCATTTTCATTGCTGAACCGCATGTAATTTTGATATCTTTCTCAAAGTCCTCTCTAGTCCAAGTAGACATTGATGCGTTACTTCTCTCAAAGGCTTCCCTGATGCTAGACTTTCTAGATATGGCACCTTTTTTAAAAGAATCAAACGAGGTTGAGACATCTTTTTCAAATGTTGTGTTGTTACCTTTGTCAGACTTATCATAAGTTGTATTCACACTGGATTTCTTCTCCTTTCCTTTTGTGTGTGATGTGTCAGTGGAATCTGATTCTATGTCCTTTTCATAAGTGGCATCTAGATGTTTACTGCTGCTTTTATCAAATGTTGTATCTCTTTTAATTTCTTTATCTTTCTCAGCTGATTTGGTGACTCTTTCATAGTTTGTAGTATAAGTGACCTGTTCTAGTTTATCAAAGGTCTCTTTTATACTTGATCTTCGTTTCAAACTGGGGTGTACGTTAGAATGGTGTGATCCATCTAAATCAGTGACTTTTTCAACAATTTCACCATTTCTTATGTGTGAATTGTTTTTGTCAAATGAGGTATCATTACCAACGGACTTCTTTTTATTAAGATGTTTATTGGACATCTTAGAATCATTTAGACCAACCTTTTCTTCTTTATTTTCCTTTATAGATACATTACTTTTGTCAAAACTCGTTTCCTTTACCAAAGATTTTCTAGTCTTCAGTTGTTTGTTAGACATGTTAGAAACATTTAAATCAACTTCTTTCTTACTGATTTCTCTTGTAAGTGATAGAGTAACACTACTTATGTCTGAAGTGGTATCTTTAATAGAAGATTTTCTACTCCTCAGGTTTTTGTTGGACATGTTTGAGACATTCAAGTCAATTACTTCATCTTTCTTGACATCTTCATAGGTTGTTGACACATCTTTTGTGAGATTTATTGTCTTCGATCCTCTGTCAAAGGTATCCTTACCAGTGGCTTCATCCACCTTCATTGACATGTTTTGCACCTGAGTGGCATCATTAACCTCTTTACTACTAGATCTGCTGTTTACCTGTGTATGTACATTAGAAACATTAACATTTGCCTCAACATCTTTAACAATATCATTTGTTGCAGAGGAACTACTTACATCAAATGTAGCATACTTAGAGCTGGACCTAGTCCTTATAATGTGCCCATCGGTGAAGTTGAAAATGTTCATTAAGTTGGCGACATCATTTTTAAGATTATTTTTTGTTATAGCAAGTCTTTCTTCAAATGATTTTCTAATAGACTTTCTTTTTGTAGGTCTTACATTACTTTTTGTGTTCTCCTCATCAATGTCATCTGTAAGTATATTTGTTGTCAATACATCACTCTTCAGTACAGGTCCGTTGCTAGTTTTCTTACTAGATTTAGTAGATAGCTTGTTAGTTATTTCATTTCTCTCAGATGTAGTGTTAAGTTTGATAGATTCTCTGTTCAAGTCATGTCTGTCTGGGCTGCCTGCAGCGCTGTGGAAGGAGTCAATAGACATGTTGTTTTTAATAGATGAGCTTTGGTTATGAATATTATGTTCACCATCTTCAACCATAGAGCTTGTCTTTTTTCCTTTTCTTTTTTTCTTTTTGATCTTCTTAGAGGCCGCCACAGGCGCTTCTTGAGAAGGCGGGTTATCTATTACAGTACTAATTTTCTTATTTTTTTTACTCTTCTTTGATTTTGGCAGTTCAGCAACTTCAGCGGGCACATTTTCGTTATTCTCAGTCTCTGCGGCGTGGTCCGCTACCTTCTTACCGCGCGTCGACTTCCTAACAAGAATCTTGGTGTTCGTTTGGCTGTCCAATATCTCACTATTTACAATAGGATTTTGTTCCTTGAGCGTATATTTGCGTAGAACACGAATCTGCTTGGTGTCGTCTTGGTGTTCTCTAGGCGTATCCTGAAGTAAGTCATCATCTCTGGGATAACTAACATAATTTATACGTTTCTTGTTTTTAGCTAAAGATAGGTTGAGTTCATCTAGTTTCTCCTTCACTCGTTTGTTCCGCGGCTTTCTTTCACTCTTAGAGACAGGCTCTAGTTCAGAAGGGGCTGCGTCTTCTTGATAAGTACTGTGTATTCCTGAAAATCGTTATAGGACTTTGTTATTAATGCGTCACATATTTTGCTCATTCAAACCAAATATTACAATTCAAGACCACTTACGTTTTCCGGACCTAGTAGACATATTTAATGCTACGTATGCGCTAGAACACAATTATTAATGTTTATTCACTGTGTTTACATTTATTTTCCGATATTGGCCGTTTAACGTTTACTAAATTTCAAACTTGACTTGACAACTAACTTCAAGATTCAAGAAGAAGAAAGGTAACAGTCTTCCACAGATTACATTATGGCATTAAAAATACATATTCTTGTCATTGGCAATAAAATAAAATCTTGCGGCATTTTTGTCTTATTGTGTGAATATATAAATAGTGTAATGTGTAATAAATTTAAACAGTTTAATGTGGAATAGTTATCAAAACATATATTTTAATTTGTATAGAGTTAACTATACATTGGAACTATAAGTTTTTAGTTTCTTGTTCTTTCAGTAATTATCGAACATCACAAAGTTTTTTAGCACAATCACAACTTATAGTTTAAAGGTACATATTATAGGAATACTTTGGCACTCAGAGGCCAAGTTAGGGATCGGAACTTTAATTAAACCTCTTGCACCCATTTTTACAGATCTTAATAGTCCACCCACAGTTGAACATCACGCAATGACCACTGTCCACTGCAGTTAATAGTGAGTGTACTTAATTTTTCATTTACTCGTTAAACATGATTGAACATTTCAGAATAAAGAAATTTAAACTAAGACTAAATTCTGTGTCCAATATCACAAATAATTTTGACGTTTAATCTCGTGAATATGTCAAATTTTAAATTAAACCTTGTTTTACGTCTGTTAGCAGAACGACAGAACTATTAAAAATTGTATGGACAATGGACAATTTAGAAAATCTATTTTCCGGACGGTCTGTTTTACTTTAGAAACTTATGACTGATGGGTGATGAATAAGGTTTTGGTTTACACTTCACATTAATAGTAAAGTCGCTTTTTGCTTCGTCTAATGACTTAGATACTATAATGTGTACTATCAGTATCACAATGCTTGGGATCTACGGTCCACCCAAAGCGCTGTTAATTTGCGCCTTTGTGCCGTGTGTCAAAATAAAATGTTTCGCATTTATTCCTATTCTCGAAATAAATAATCGAATATCAAAGTGGCAACACTGGTTGCTAGCCGTCAAAATAATAACGAACAAGCATCGCGGCTCAGTATGTACGTTTTTGTAAATTTATTCAATGAATAAGTCCCAGTGGAAAACAATGGTGTACGTCATATTCTGCAAAAAGTCGACAGGTGTGAATTTCCAGTACTAGAAACGGAAATTTTGAGAAACTTTTTGTGTATTGGGCGTTCTAAAACGTCAAGAGGGCTTGAATGAGTCAACTACGCTCAGAATTACAATGGAGAGACACTATCACATACTTGTGTTGTTATCATTGTGTTGGTGGGGCAGCAGCGGCGACCGCGGCGACTACATCGGCTGCTACAAGCTGATGGTGGAAAATGTGTTAAACACTCACTCCGGACAGTCCGTGGACGTTTGCCTGTCAGCGTGCGAACAAGTGTATTACAAATACGCTATAATAGGTAACGAGTCGACGTGTTTTTGCGGGAACTCGCCCGGGAAGTTCCAACTGCCTCTAGATTCCTGTGCTATCACGTGCCCTAAAAACGATAGCCAGATATGCGGCGGCGAGAATGCGGCCAGTGTGTACGACACGGAGGTACTCTCCCCGGGCCCACCGGCCTCCATTAACATCACTAACATTACTGAAACAACACTGAGGTTGCGCTGGACCAGCCCTGATGCTTTCTCCAACATAACTGCTTATGTTATAAGAGCTATTGTTGTAGAAACCTATGCTGACATCTCCCTCACAGATCTCGAGTGGAGAGTATCAAATAAGACATATTACACAGAGCTGTTAAACCTCCAACCAGGTTCTAAGTACCAGATTGGTGTTGTTGCGATCAATGATGTTTTTGAAGGACCTAATATCACTGCAATGGTAGAAACAGTGATTGGAACTCCAGACCCCAGTCCACCTGACATACAGATCAGAGAGAGGAGGGGTGACAGGATGGTAGTGCACATCCCTGAAGCAAGGAATGTTAATGGCCCTGTATCCATGTACAGGATAGTAGTCTCTATAGAGTTGTATCAACAAGGGTTCATTGTTGCCACACTTGGGAACTACAGCTATGCCACTGACCAGGGGCTTCCATACTACATCACTGCAGAATTAGACCCTGATGACATTCAACATGACTTTATCATTGGAGATAGGAGCACCTACAATGGATTCTATAATGCTCCGCTGCCCTTGACTAATGACATAGATGTGTCCTTAGGTGTTGTTAGTGAAAAGAATCATGTTAAAAGAATTAGGTATGCAGAGTCAGCAAAGAAAATCATTTTGAATATAAACGAACCTGAAGAGACTTCTCCAATGGTGATAGCATTAGGAGCAGCTATAGCCATCAGTGTAGTGCTACTTCTGATTGGTGTGGGCTTGCTCATCATACTGAGGAAGAGGATACAACTTGCAAGAGAACAGCGGGGCTCCCAATCCATGCCATTAAGTCTCAGTGAACCATGCATGGAAATAGAGAACTCCGGCTTCATCCAAGAAGAAAATGAGAGAATTGACTATTACAGTAATTTAAAGAGAAAACTCTGGAACATACCACGGAATCTCATTGACATTGACATTTCTTGCATAGTGGGTGTTGGCAGCTATGGTAAGTTTACTAGAGGGAGAGTACAGCAGCATGGGGCACAGACCCCAGGACTAGTGCAGGTTGTGGCTGACAGAGAGCTAGAACGAGCTGACAAGAAACAGATGCTGCAGGAGTTAGACTTGCTCATCAAGTCTAGTGAAAATGAACATGTTGTCTCACTCATAGGGTTCTGTGAAACTAACACCACATTGTTTGTGGTTTTAGAAGATAACAAACTATGTTTGAAGGAAATGTTACTGCAGAGCAGGCAGAGGGATATGCAGAACAATAAGTTCTGTCTCATACCTGAGAACCGAGTACTGCAGTACCTTGTGGATATCGCCAGGGGCATGGAGTACTTACACAGCAAGAAAATATTTCACAAGCGCCTCAGTTGCCGGAATATCGCTCTTAGTGATAATGGTATCGCGAAGGTTTCGGGTTTCGGCTTGTCCCACATGAGGCCCCTGCACGAGACACCTGACTACACTCGGTGGACGTCGCACGAGATGCTGCGACAGACGCGATTCAACCCGAAGGCTGACGTCTGGTCGTTTGGTGTTCTGATGTGGGAAGCGCTGACGATAGGCGCGACGCCATACTTCCATAGCGCCAACAAGGACGTGGCCGCCCGCATCCTGCGCGGCATGCGGCCGTCCCAGCCCTCCTACGTGGGCGACGAACTGTTCCAACTATGCCTGCAGTGCTGGCAGGTGGACCCCGACGAGCGGCCCTTGTTCTCCGGCCTGATCCAAGAACTGAAGCCATTCGCCGAGGCGCCCGGCTGCAGGAGTCTCAGCTTTACGCACTACAACGGTTTTAACTACGAACCCCACGTATCTCAGTACGAAGTCGTCTCATAGTATTTAGGCAACTAACCAAAATATAGTATTGTAATTAGGATCCAAAGAGTTACACTTGATACTCGGATGTTAGGGGAGCCTGCGAAGGTGGCGCAAATCAATTGGGATAATATTTGTATATAAATGATCAATAATTTATCATAACTCAGAAGATCTTATCGTCACTGAAGGAGCGGCGCTTGTGTTGCTGGCTGTATCGAAGACATGACCTTGGTCCTTGGTACTTGCTTACTAAGTTTAAGTATTCTTTCCATGTAATTTATGTCAGTAGTGGTCCGAGCGACTAGCGGCTGTAGTCACGCGGAACAAATGACCACGCACTACTCACTAACAACCGCGAACCACCCATCTGTTTATCGACAAAAACAATACTTTAGGTAACAAGGATTTTACAAAGACAAAAGTTCTTCGGTTGACAAAAAGACAATTAGTTTTTAAAGACAATAAGAAGAAAAAATATTTTTAGAACTATCCTGAGTTGCAGCCCGATTTATACATTAAGTATTATATCAGATGCATTTGTTGTAGATTTTTTAAACTAATTTGAAAGTATCTATTCTGTAAGTATCACTAACGTAGCTACTTATTTAATACAGTATGAATGTACTAACAAACCTTATTATCCTCTCTCAGTTATACTAGCAAAGTATTAACTTAAGATATATGCACATTAAAGTCGTTGTAAGAAGCTGGCTGTCCTCTCAGCACATGTTACCTTCTCCGTATACATAGTATTTTATATAAGATTTAGTCTTAAGCATATAAATCTCCATAATCTTGAAACATTAGACAATAATAATTACTGAACTTCTCGAAAGTATAAATGTATTTTGGTAATTTCTGCTATAACGTGACTTGCTTGAGCTTGCGTTTTTAGCGGTATCGCTTACCAAAAAGATTTCGCGCGCATTTTATAGTTTTTAATTTGGCGTGCCACGATGATTAGGCACACTTTCTTTCTGAGCTTAACTTGCGACTTAACAATTTTGTAGGCAGTTTAGTTTTAACATTTAGTTGTAATAGGAAGTAGGGAACATTTTGTTTTGTCGTACTAAGATGATGTTTAATTGTACACTAATTAAAAATAAAATGCCAAGGTTCATCAACGTCATCGAAAATATGAATAAATTTAGATTTCTCACATTTTCGACAGCGTTGATTAAAAAACTATTGTATTCAGCGTAAATTATAGACATTTTAGAGATTATATTGACATTTAGAAATATTAAACCGATGTAAAGAGCAGGGATCTCTTGATTGATATTATTAGAGTATACTAAATACGATTATCTGTAAGCGAATGAAGTACCTATATAATGATATATATTTATTATATAAAAAAACGCTCACAGGCTTTTATTATTGGTAGGTTATACATGTTTTACAGACATTTTACCTCATGTATTGTCTGTGACATCTATTTGGGCCAGTATAGTTATCATTGTAGGTATTGACAATTATATATATTTTACGCTTGCCTATGCATTCATACATAATTATACATAACATTATCGGACTTTTTAGACATACAATCACGTGTGTAATCTTCAAAAAGATATGCAGTGGTGTTCCATTTACGGGTCATTGAACCACATTTTGCCACTTCTCTTTCTTATGCTCATCCCAGGTGGTGAGTATATTGCCATGCATGAACTGACTTCTCTAACGGTATGCCATACCACCTCCTAGTTATAGGTCCACCGTATTTTCTCATTTTCCACTAAGTATACTTGGTATAAGTATTTTTATTTCCTATAGAAAAGAGCAGAGATGCGTCACAGATTTAAAGTTTATATTTGCAGCTAGTTATTTCGTTTTCTTTATTTATTCAAGCTTCGATTAAAAGCTATAATATTGTAAACTTTAGTTATGACAGAAGTCATAATATCGATATTATTAATATTTATTTTTACAGTATGTTATTGTGTATATTTAGTTTCTAATTTTTTTTTTACTTTGTTTTTGTGTGATCTGAAATAAGGAATTCCGTCCATTTCTTCGTATTTTTGTACGATATCTCATTTTTGCGTAATCGTTTATACTTATGATAACCAAGTGACATTTTGATAAATAAAATGATAATCATTAAAGCATTGTTTTTTTATTTATTTTTATTATATCATATCTTATCCTGTTATGTCTGAAAAGCACAGCAAAGCGCAGCAGTAAAGTTTCGTTAACACATACATGGGGTGCAAGTAGGAAGCCTCCCCGAGGTATTAGCCCCAGGTCGACGATCGGGATAAACGAGAATGTTGTTAACAATCCAGGAAGTCGAACCCGGAACCTCATGTCCAGCCAACTACTAGACCTACGTGTCATTTAGTGCTAGATATTCTCAATTTAAGTAAAACCTGAATGTGCTGTTACGGAATGCAGTTTAAGTGCGAGGTCCGACGGATAGTGAAAGGAACTACACTGCACAAAGGAGTATCTACTTAGATAGTGGCTTTGTGTTCCAGCATAACTAGGTACCTACACAGAACAGGTGGGTTCACGTACAGTAAATTAAAACAACATATTTAGTTTTTGCATTTATTAATGTTAATATAATATAGACAATGTTCAAGGTACCTTTCAATTGGTTTCGAGCTTTTAAACACTAAGACATTGTAACCTTCCATTTTTACCTCTTATCATTTACAACATTGCAAAATAACACTTCATTAGAAAATCAATCTGACAGTACAGCTAACTAAACAATAATAAACATTGACTAAAATAATTATAGTGAATTTTAAATTCAAAACATATTTATTATTCAACAATGTTTTTTAAATTCAAACTTAATTAAAAATTATATTCTCGTTACATAACATTGCAGACCCGTTTATCGTAAACCAAGTTAACAAAAAATATTAATAATAAAAATAAAAATTCCATCACTGAACTGTACAGCAACAAATGTTATCAACGTATGACATTTACACATAACGTACCGAGCCGGAGCTCGCTCTATACATACTTATAATACGCAACAAGTTATAATTCAATAGAATTAGTATAACATATCAATCTCAACATGTGTAAAGGTTGATGAGACAACGACTGACCGGCGCTCGCGAGCACGCGCGCGCACTGCTCGTGCTCGGGCGCGGAGCCAGCGCGAGCGCGGCCGCGAGCGACGAGCGGCAAGAGGGGCGGGCGGGGGCCGCGCAGCCGCGGGGCCTACACACGCAGCCCGGGGTCCACACACGCGGCCAGGGGCCCCACACACGACACCCGGGGCCCCACACACGCGGCCCGGATTACCAGCTACAGGGGCGGACACCGACAGTGGGCCGCGGGAATCGCACACGACGGCATGACTGCATCCTTGCGGACGAGCCCACATGAAACCGAGCGAAATTTTAATTTTAATGATTAATAAACAATTATATATTACAATTAATCCCTACCGTTTGGGACGCGTTCGTGACGATGTCAATATGCGCGAGTTGATTCCTCAGTCTTTAATAAATTGATGACAATGAGCAAGGAGAATAACGTAAATGAAAAATGTTATGCAATTATATACAGATAGTGAGTGGAGCGCGCAGAGCGGCGAGCGTCGTGTGCGATCCGCGCCCGTCGGAAACAAGCGTTATGGTGATGTCTTAATGTTGAGTTCGACTTGAACGCACAGCCATTTTCCTAAACACATTATCGAACCTTACTCTAGCCTAGCGCGCCCGACGGCTGCCATCTTCGCGTGTATACCCACTAAACTACCTATTACAATAAACCACTCTATCAACAAATTCAACAACATTTAGCTATTAAAATTAAATGGGAGGGCGAGACGCGCGGCCACCGGGGCCACCCGTGCCGGCTCGACGTGCCAACATAAACCTCTCCGTTCAATCCGTACAATGAAGAATGACAACTAGCTACCTTACCCTACAACATTGAAGTTCCTTAATCGTAACAGCATTAAATTATTATGATCGTCAAAGTGCGGGAGCGGTACGTGGGGCTGCGGGGGGGGGGGGGGGGGGGGGAGCGGAGCGGCGTGCGGCGGGAGGGGGGCGCGGCGCACGCTCGGGAGCCGCGCTGCCCACTTAGACAAGTGGAAAATGTTTGACGAATAGAATGATAACTTTATGGGGATAGTTTCGACTATGTTATCGATACATACATATGTCAAACCCATATATTTTTCATTCCTTTCGTCAACCGTTTTGCCACTTGCCTAGGGGGCTGGGCTCCAGCCGGCGCCCGAAGCCCGCGGCCCGACCGGCCAGAGCCCCCGAGCGCACCACAACGTGCGCCACAACCTACGAGCATGCAATACTACTCGAGGACGAAGGACGACTTGCACTATTTATTATCTTTCCACGCGATTAACTTTACCCGGATAATGATTACCGCACTAAAATTATTATTTTGTATTCACGTTAATATACTCTCACATATTGTAACAACTTCAGTATAACAACGTTTAACATTTTCCAGTAATTTAAAAATTATCTATATACCCATTATAATGTTTTCATTAAGATCATTATAACTAACTAGAATTCAATCGATAACTATTAATTATAAAGTCGACGCGGCGGTCGCGATGTGTCGAGATGAGCGAGTTTTATACAGCCGGCGAGGTACACGAGTACCGCTTAACTACTTATCTACGAGAAATGACTATGTACTTGATTAAAATTGTAAGTCGCACGTGACGCGGCACGTCGCACACTGCCGCCCCCGGACCGGAACACGGACTGGGCCGGGCGTGTCCCGAGTCCCGACACACGGCGACCCCGCCCCGACCGACGAGACAGGCAATAACTTACAGAGAGAGATAGTGAACAAACGAGACGGAACCTAAGTCTACCCCCAGAGCTCGCCCGAGTTGAACAATGCCGACTGAAATGATATCGTTTTTGGAAATTATAAGTTTCATTTAATTGACGCATTTCACTTATACGTACTGACTAATCAAGATTTAGTTCCGATAAAATTGAGCTTGTTAAATCGACGTGACAGGCGATTCGTTCGACGACCTTCCGTCTGTGTGTTCGCGACCACTAGCCGAGCTCGTCCGCTACACGACACATATATTATTCTCACAGATATGGCATACCTAAACACGCGACCGATACAAATACATTACTTTAAAATCAGTTCATTTCATTCCCATTTATTTATTTATAAATTGATTAGATATATTATGCATTATCTGAAATGTGTACATTTCAACATACTTCGAAGTCCCCACAGTTCTTTTCTTATTCCGTTAATTTAGCCACCGCGAACGCACAAACAGACAATTATTAATTGACACAAGACGATATCTGTACCTACCCCCATTATACATAGTTTAGATGAGAAAAATTCGAAAAACACCGGAAATGTATCCAACAGCTTTATCTATACACTTTAAAGATTGAATATATATTAACTAGCTACTGTAATGCCACACTACTCTGCGCAATGTTAACTACATAACACACGTATATATGTAATAGATCAGTTAACAATACCCACAACTCATATCATCGAGATGTCGTTGGACAGTCGGCGCGCGCGTCCCCTGCGCCGAGCGTCGCGTACCGAGCGCCGCGAGCCGAGCGGGCCCGAGCGGAGCCGAGCGCGCCCGAGCCGAGCCGAGCGGGCCCGAGCCGAGCCGAGCGCGCCCGAGCCGAGCCGAGCGCGCCCGAGCCGAGCCGAGCGCGCCCGAGCGGAGCCGAGTAGAGCCGAGCGGGCCCGAGCGGCGCCGGCGGAGGAGTATTATTGCTTTGTGTACTTAGACCTCTCGCGTACACGACGGTGCGACACAGCAGACCGCGCCTCAGTTGGGAGAAACTTACAACAACGTTATAACCACTATTATTTTCACAATTTTTACGGAAGTTCAAGGTTATGGCTTATCGAGCGTGCTCACTTCCCTAATAATTAATTAGTTAAAAATATTAATATTATACTTTTATGTATTTATAATCGCGTAATTGTGAATGAATTAGCTGAGAAAATTGTCTCTCAATTCCGATTTCTTACACACTATCGTACATTTACTTTCATCTTTAAGCCGATTTCAAATTATTATACTTTTTATTATGATTACGTTTTCTTTTGTACTTCATACCGTTATTCACATTTGATGGTATTCACCGCCTTCGTAGGAAGTTATCACCCGTTAGTATCTTATCTGCAATTACAATAAACCGTTTAACGCATTGGCGCCCAACGTGGGCCCAGAGATGTACAGAACACTAGTCTCACGGCGAGTTGTTTCTTCATGTTTGTTCGTAGAGTCGATGTTAGGAGATTCTTTGGAACAACTCTAACGTATTATTGTCGTGTTCCCGAGACTCTAACGACGTCACCGGTTGCGAGCAAACATAGCAAAGCACCCCGCGTGTTAGAACACTGAAGATGTCAAGAGGCTCGCCTCACTAATCCTGTATCTAGAACGATGGCACTTCTGAGGTAAACAAACACAACTTAAAACTACCCTCCGGCGAAGTACCGAACGGCTTCTACGCTAAGTGGAGACTGACACGTAGTACCTTGACAATGTCGAAGAAAACAATCACAGTTTATAATATTATGTAACTCTAACGCAATCCGCGCGCAGACGACTGGCAGCGCCCGGCGGTGCAGACACCGCGACATGCGACAGTCGCGCGACAAGTCGTCGGCGCGCGGCCACTAACAGACACTAAAAGAACGTCTTGGTTAAACGACGGCGCAAAAAATAAAATATTCAATCATATAGTAACTGTAAATAAGATTATATCATTTATATTGTCTTCTCAATATATAGAATTCTGCATTAAAATGTTTAAAATATCTTTTATTATTCTCGACTACTCTGGACATGCATTTTATTATTATTTAAATTGTACTTATATCGTAAGACAAATTTAGACCGACAACAAATGAACAACGATGAAACATTCCTAATAAAAAATAATATTTTTAAAACGATTATTATTTGTTTATAAATGTATAAAAAAATAAAGATCTTTACCGAGAGAAACCAGGAATGAAAGCTGTGCTAGCCAGACCGAAGGTATCGCGGATCATAAGGGAGACCTCGATGCGAGTGATACGCGAGCCGCGAAGGTTGCTTGTAGCTTGTACTTAGCGCGCCGGGCGGCGGCGAGGTCCCGGACAACTATTTAACTATCAACAAATTGCTATAACTACAGTTTACCAAAATCCAACTCAGTTCAATGAACTTCTACGGCACGTGACCAGGACCTCGCCGACGAAGCCGGCGCTTGTCATAAACTTAACAACGTGGCTAGGACCCACCTCCTAACAGTTGGTAGTTAAAGGCTGCCGGTGACACCTCCAGGACGTCACCGTGTGAATAGATTTATCAATTAACCACATCACTAATCCTAATAAACTAAAAGAAAAATAACTTATCAATGGTAACATTTACAATGAAATCAACTTTGTAAATAAAAAAATGTATGTCGTGGTGAATAATATACAAAAATAATATGTGTATGGAATAGGAATTTCCGTGATAGGAGATATCACAATATTTTCATTATTATATCTTAAACAACAATAACCGTCTGCTAGGCAGAGCAAAATAATTACTTGTCATCACGATAAGAACGTAAATAAAATATAGCGTGGCGGGCCGCGGGCCGGGCCGTACGGGGCGGCTCGGCCCAGGCTCGGGACAAGGCTCGGCCCGCCACTCACACTATGTTACATGCGTAAATCAATATACATAACATTGTATTATTGTAAATAGGTAACTATGTGTCGATATGTGTCGGCGCGCCGCCGGACACCGCACGAGCCGGGAACAGAACCGGGAGCGGCGCGCGACACGTGTCGAGAGCTGCATAAATAATATCCTCCGTCAGTAAAACAAAACAAAACTTCTTAACTAGAGTCAGGTAACGGGGGCGGCGGTGACTAGACATGCTCACTGCATGAGGCCGGAGATGGCGTTGTGGCGCGTGCGCTTCAGCTCCTCCTCCTGGATCTTCTGCTCGATGAGGTACTGCGCGTTGCTGATGGCCGTGGGCGTGCCGGTGATGGTGACGATGCGGTTGCGCGTGCCGGGCGCGAACGTGCCCTTCTTGGAGATCTGGATGTTGGCGCCCGACATCTGCTGGATCTCCACCAGGCTGCGCCCGCCCGGGCCTGCAACCGTCACACACCTACGTTACCAACTGATAAAATACTAATTTCAAATTCACTTAGAATGGCCAGGGCAGATAAAAGGTCTTAAACACATAAAGACGTTTATATTTGAATCAACGAATTAAATTAAGTTTCATACTTTGAAATATTTATAGTTTCCATGAGAACAAGTAAAAGTCTATTGATAACAGTGTTGAATATAGGTATAAAGAGAAAGGAGTATGCCAGGATCGTAGCTTCGTAAGTAATCTAAAGTCCTTTAGTAGTGATGGGACATAGAGGTCATTTTCTGTTTTACATATGTGATAAAAAATTAAAAAAATCATGAAAACTTTCAATGAAAGGTACCCCCATTCGATGTAAGATATGTCTAGGGAGACTGACCTAGGATAGCGCCGACGATGACCTCGGCGATCTCGACGTTCTTGGAGTCCTTGGCCCCGGCGTCGGCGGGCGTGGGGCTCTTGGACAGCGGCAGCACGGAGGGGAAGCCGGCCACGCCGCCCACGCCTCCCACGCCGCCCACGCCGGCCGACAGCGAGATGGGCGCCACGGCTGGGGGGCGAAGCGCCTCGAATGCAACCTCCGCGAAACGCTCTAACGAGCCGCCGCGCGCGCCGCCTGCGTCAGTCACGCCGGCCGTCACTTCACGGACTCTACTTAGAACGCTTCGCCCGGCGCCGCTAGTCTACCGCCGCCGCTTCACTTACCGACGCTACATGCGCGGACTTACTCTATATTTCAGCGTGCGTCACATACGAACATTCCCCTGAACATTACCGATCGACTTCCCCGTGACACCGTAATGTGTGACGTTACATAAATTTAAATTACAGCTGAATATTACCATAGGACCCTGTTAAAATAATGTTGACCTTATTCTAGATCCCCATAAACCCTCAGCGTGAGAAAAATTGCAAATAAAAACTGAAAATTTAGTGCAGGATTGCTGAAAGTGTTTCTTGTATGGAACACGCTGAAATATTTCCAAAATAATAGTGACTACGTGTGTCTACGTATAGTACCGGCAGTACTGGTAGTGTCGTGAGCAACTAAGGTAAACTAGCACTAGCGGAGTGCGGTCCTGTCGCGGTACAAGTTACGTTAGCCGCTGCGGCTGCGCTGTGTGGCCGACTCGGAAGAAAAACATGATACAATACAAAAGAACAACTTTACATAATAAGTACAATTCTTTTTGGTGTTTCGTAGAAAAAACTTAACTTTAATGCCATTTTTATTTTATTTCCGATAATGTTACCAGTAATAAAATATAATTTTGTTAGGTAAAACGACGAGATTGTTTCATACAGTATGACCGGTTGAACAAGGGTCAGGAATCGATTGTTACTTGATTGAAGCGCTTTTGTGGTTGTATTGTGAAGATCCTGTTTGTGATATTTTTAAATTATCGTTATTATCATAGGGCCGCGCGTCAATAACTCAGTATTAAAAATCGATGAATAACTTATGATATTCTACATTTTCAGCATTATGTAGGCAAGTTTGTTTTTAAATGTCTCCATATTTAAAGAAGTATATAATTTACTTTTGGCGTAGCACGAAATTTTCACATTATAATTTGAATGTTATTTAAAATATTATGTGTGAGATATTTAGAAATATCTGCATAGAATTGTGGCACACACTTTCCTTTAAACGACGTCCCTCATCCAACCGATCATTCTATACTCTGTGTATATTTTGAGATCAAACATTACCAAAAAATGTCAACATACACAATGTTTTATATCACTAAAGTTCACAGCATTTATTTTAAAGTTGTTCTTCCTATTATTTGTGCTATGGCTCCGACTACATCATTATTGCTTATACCAGTTAACTATATTAAATAAGATTAAGTTTATTTCCTGTATTTATATCCAAACACTGCTAATAAACAATCACGACAAGTGAACAATTTTCATGTGTGTTGAACATAAATACAGTTATAGTTGGCAACACTGGCGCCAAACGTCATCTGAATAATATGGCAACACTGAATCAAAAGTGAAATTAAAAATATAAACCCATGATACAATGGTAATAGATCAAGTTAGTTGGTATCGAACAAGTCAGTCCATAGCACAACGCCATGTTATGTATTGCCGACAGAATGGTATGAGATAAAGCGATGGTAAGAATTTGGAAAATACTTCAAAAGATTGTAATAAACAAAAAATATGTACTATAAGCCAATTGTGTTATTATGATCAGCAATACAACACTTGAAACACCATAAAACAATATCTAGGCATGCAATTAACGATAGAGTATACTATACATAGAGACAAAGTCTTTCTTTGGTTATTAAACCGTGTTTCGTTTCAAGTCTTTAACAGTTTTGTATCACGCCCAAGTATAACAAGATGCCTGATCGTATTAGTCTTTTAGTTAACACTTATAGCCCCACACGAGTCGTTGTACTGTGTAATCTGTATTCACATCCAGACCTGAAAAACGTCTGTGTATTAGATACAGCTTGTTCGGCGAGAGTCGTACTCAACTGACAGTCTCAGCGCGGGAAGCGGACACGATACGATGTTGTTTGAATCGCATGCAGTGGCGGTAGCCGAGCCGGGATCACTCCGGGGTTGTGGATCTCATCGGTAAGAACTCGACCGCCGGTCTCCCGATACAATGAACTACACTCCTTTAAACTTCTCATTTGAAATAAAACACGGCGTAGTGAGAACAGAAGCATATTGAAGGTTATTATATTATCACGATAGCCAATCAGATACCAAGACAGATGACAAGCGTAGTGAAATTTAGAATTTGGAAGCAGTGTCGGCGAGGGTCGGTACCGGTCGCGCACGCGCGCCGGCCGGGACACGTCAACAGTATCGGAAACAATCGGTTCAAGTAAACGGTCATAAGAAGAGATAGAAACATACGGAAAAGTGAACTAATTACTACTTATATATAGCTGTGTTTTATAAAAATTTAATAAAAAATATTTCAGTATATTTCTATATTTACAAACTTAAGTTCATAAAAATCAATTTACAAGAGGTTTTCAGTGGAGAATATTGATTGCAGATATTTAAGTCAGCATTTTACAGTCAGCTTTCTTTTAAGCTGTAGGAGAGAGATGGACTACACTTTGGATACATCAGGAGATATATTTAAAAGCATTTCAATACTTTAAGAAACCTTAGCTACTATTTACATTGATAACAAATTCTCCAGAGAAATGCTTTGATAAAACCAGTAATCATTAGTCATTATATAATATTTATTCGGAGCTAAAATCGAGGTCTGCTTAAGATTCAGTCAGTTAATTAAAATGTGTAATCACGTTAATTAATTACTGGCTCTATCAAGATACAAGTTATAATTGTGGTAATTAGACTGTACAGTATATTGAGTTTCTGTTTGTGTTATTTTTTTCAATATTTTAAGTTGGATTTTAATTATTTAAAATTCTAAGTATATCACAGCAGCTTTGTTACGAATTCGTTTTATTTAAACAAAGCGTGTATGGTTTTATTAATTTTTATAATATTGAAGGATTTTTATAAATTATTTAGTGTTTTAACAACGAAGAAGCAATATTTTATTGGAATGATTTAGTTAACTTTTTTCGTTGTCTGTTGTGCTTCGAATATATTATACAACTGGATTTAAGGAACAAATTGTAGTAAAGTGCGTTTGCGGTGTGAGGTGCGAGGGGAAGTCAGTTGATCAGTGTGGTGTGTGGTGTGTGGTGAGTGGTGTGTGGTGTGTGGTGTGTGGTGTGTGGTGTGTCGTACCGAGCGGCAGCTGGCCGATGGGCCCGAACACGGCGGGCGGGTCCTGCGGCGGCAGCGGGAAGTAGGCGGCCGACAGCGGCGGCGCGGGCAGCGCGGCCGGCAGCGCCAGCCCCAGCACGCCGTGCTTCACCAGCAGCGCCAGCGCCGCGCCCAGCTCCGACAGCGCCGCCTCGCCGTGCCCCGCCTGCCGCAGCGCCACCTGCCCCGCGCAACCATTACATTATTATACTTCTCGTCATGTCAAACGGACGATGACCTAAAACTTCATTTTTTTAATTCCAGTCTATTCCAAAGTGTTACGGAACTAGTAAAGTACCTATAATGATTCTACAATAAAACAATTACACTTAATTATAAACCACAATAGTCTAGGAATATAAGAAGTGACTATATTCGAGTGCAAACACTGAGCTCAGCGTTCTTCTTACGTAACGGACCTATACATACGTTATACACGATACTCTTCATATCGAAACCCGACATCTAGATCATTAGATATATTGTATAAGGGGTGAAAAATAGAAATAAATATTCTTGCTTAGCCTCCATACTTTGCATATTGAGTGTTTTTCGCTATTCCCAATAAATTTGACCATCCACTCGTAGAAAGTTAAATCTTTATTCTCCAAATATTTAGATTGTTATTATTTTTATAGAAGTAGTAAGTTAAGTTTTACACAACACGTGAATAAGTTAAACGTATTAATGACTGACAGGTGTAAGTGTCGTACCTTGATGTGGTCGAGCGTGTGCTGCGAGATGGGCGCGGGCGGCTGCGAGCCGGGCGGCGCCAGCGACAGGCTGAGCGACAGCGCGGCCAGCCCCGCGCCCGCGCCGTTCACCAGCACGCCGCCCACGCTGCCCACGCTGCCCACGCCGCCCACCCCGCCCACGCCGCCGCCCAGCGCGTGGTTCTGGAACACAGCGCCGAGGCCGTTCACACCCTGCTCCAGCTACGTACGGAACGGGACGGTCACATGCGGCGGTGGGGGTGCGCGCGCGCACACTTATACTAGTTATAGCGGGTGACTTTAAAATGGTGAGCAATATTTTAACGCAATATTCCACCTAATGTTAAGAACGTCTTTTACTATGGGACGATCCGCAAAGACAACAAATACAGCTGATCAGGACCTACATTTGAGGTCAATGACGCTGAACCAAATGCTGAGTTGTTTTATTCTTTAGCGATTTCTGGGTAAAGTTGAATAGAATAATGCGTTAAATTCTGCTGATCATTTTCAATTCACCCGGTGTATGAATAGGTACTATAAATTTAAAGGAAAACTGACTGCATTGAACTTGATTATACAGATTTGTATCAAATTAACTCTTTGTCCTTTAAAAGTCTAGTGAGTAATCTATTAATTAGACATTTATGTTTCAGGGTAATAGTGTATTTAAAATTAAAAAAAGGAAAATAATATGCTGAACTGCTGCTGCCTGAAATTTTATATTAATCTTAACAAATTCTTTTTACACCATAAAAGTAATTGTAATAAAAAAATATCTAAAAAATTAACGAACAATGGGCAATTAAAACTATCACGTGACCTTTCACAAACCACGTGATCATTATACTAACGTTTTTTAACATTTTAAAGAGGAATACAGAGAGACAGACGGACAGCAATTTTTTTTTGTTTAAAAAACAATAGTTTTCTTAGAGCTTTACACAACAAAATAAAGATTATAGTCTGCTAGGAGAGGTCAAACAATGTGTGATTGTGTTAGTATAGTGTACAAGTACTAGTGTACACAAAGTGTAAGCAGTTAGTTGTGTCACAGTGTAGCTGTTCGCTAAGGACGAGGGACGCGCTGGTACCGACTACCGACCGTCTAGGAAGTAGATACTACCGGTAATCGTTAAAGATCTCTTTAATAATTTAATAGGTTCAAAACTAAACTATCATGTGGAAAGACTAAGTTAAATCGAACAGTCTTAATAAGTTGAAATTTTTTATTATTTATGATGGACTAGCAATTAGTATTGACGATAAAAGCCTGTAATTAAATTTCATGAAATAAAATTATAATGAATTTCATTTTATATAGGTTTTTTTTTTCATTTTATATGGACTTATAGGCAAAACTAATAGGATAGGGAAATGTGTTATTTATTTTGAATTTACAATTTTTTCTCAAAAAAAATTTGTTTATGAAATATACGGTGATATTTTCTGGTTTGTTATTTTATGTTATGGTCTACATGCAGACTCAGGGAGGCTTTATCTGCGTTACCAGAAACTTTAATCTCATTTCTAGATCATAACTCTTTAGAGATATACATTGTTTTATACATCAGAAACTCTACCACACGACTAGGAATGGAAAAGAGAAAGGGAGGCCTGCAGTTCCAATTTGGACAACACAGGCTTTTGACGAAATAATATATGAATTCTAAAAAGGCTTAATCGTTTCTAACTAAAAATACAAATTGGATCATGCTATTTGGAGGTATAGATTAAACTATAGATCAGTAACGGGTATGGTATGTACGTGTCAGGCGTCGGTACAGCGGCCCCCAGCGTGGTGCGACCTCCAGCACACGCTCACTGTGCCCCACACACACACGGGCCCAGCTCGGCAGGGCGGGCGCTCCACCGCTAACATACTCATAAGTACTGCGATTATAACCCATTCAAGATTCTTTAACGGCTTAGTTCTGTTAATATTATTAGACTTAATGAATTTTTATTACGTTTTAATTAATAAATTTAGCACCCGGCCCACCAGCCAGTAGTTCCATCGGGGACTATTCTGTGGAACGCTGCTTTATCTAAGAGATACCCCGACTGCGATAAACTTGTTTTTACACGACTGCCCAAAAAAGGAGTGTAATGTTTTCAGGGTGTTTTATTAATTCGATTTTTAAGATAGCAGTCATGTTTTTTATTTTATTTTTAAACTATGCAAATCGCAAGTTGTCTTTCATTGTGGCGTTCGAAATGTCAAAATTTTCAAATTGCTCTCTAAAAATGAAAAGTTTATATTTTCAACAAGCAAATAAGAAATTGTACCCTTGTATTTAATAAACATAATACGCTATGCACTTAATGTATTTTTAGTTTTTCTGAAGCCTATATCAGCTACCGTTAAGAACCTTGAATGGATATCAAAGGATGATGAAGGACAAATTAAGAGTGGTCGCGCCCCCCAGCCCGCCGGCCGCAAGCCCCCGGACCCCGCAGGAGCGTGTACCCCGGGTCACCTCGTTCACCTCAGCGGTGGGCACGGCGTAGGGCGAGCCCGTGGGGTTGTAGTTGGCCACGGGCCCCGCCACGTCCGCGTACGACACGTTGGGGCACGAGCCCGACTGCGGGTCGTCCACCACCTTCTGCAGGATCATCAGGCATGCCTTCTTGTTGTTCTCTTTGTCACCTGGTAACAACAAAAATCATGTTATTTATTATTCTCCGACTGTACCTTCTTCTTGTTCGTATCGACATGAGCCAATAGCCACATGGAATAGGTCACGCCGTGGTGTAGAGGATGCTACCATCCTTGTTGATTGACCAATCTGACAAAGGTTGACCATCCGTGGTGCGCCGGACGTACTTAAGTATCATCGCTCTCTACTTGCACCCGACTATACCTAATGTGGAATGCCCGGGTAGTTTCGGGCTCACTGCGTCACTAGCTCATGAATGAAGGCTCTGTTTGCGTTCGAAACTATTCGGATATCCGAATAAAGGCGTGAAAAAAATTAGACAGTAATTAATACATAATATAGAAAACTCTCAAAGAAAAACTAACAACATGTTGTCGCGTTCGAATCTATCGTTTTCCAAATTTCCTTTACCAATTTGAATGTAACACTACTATCAAAAAGTGAAGTTGTAGTGCCTACTACAAGTCTGTATCACAGAGGCTTTGGGCAAAGATCAAGAAATGTTTAAGTCCTATCTAAATAGGTATTTTCCGTCGTTCCACGATAACTAGCCAATAAAGGCATTACATATACTATGGTAAGTACATGTAAGGTGTTACACGCGCCGCAGTGGCATCCGTACACACAGCACTATGGCGCAAGCACCGCGCGCCGGGCAGTGGGCCAGCAACGTGCCGCCCGTTCTGCACTATTTCATGTTTTGTTTTTATTTGTGACTAATACCACTAAATAACGGGTTATAATAAGCTGAGGTAATGTCTGTTACTTCACAACAATATGGGCAAGTTGGCGGATAGCTATGTCGTTAATTTTGGTTTAATATTGTGGTAACTGCATAATTGCAGTGAGTGGTATGACCGTTGGACTGCCAAGTCAAAGGTCTCAAGTTTAATACCCGGCACGCACCAATGTATTTTATAATTTATGTGCGTACTATAAATTATTTATCATTTGCTAAAAACGGTGAAGGAAAACATTGTGAGGAAACTGGCATGCGGCACACCTGAGAGATTTTTCAATCGTATTTATAGCCATGTCAGAGGTCTACAGGCGGTTTAAATTCTGACACCAGGTTGTTTATAACACGTAATATACGTTAAGAAGAAGATAATTGCCACTTGCTACGACTGAGGACGACAATCACGCCTGTAATTTCCGAACGGGCAGGCAAAGTTTTTATCAGGAGCAAATACACTCACAAATACCGCTCATCAAGTGTTACTAACGTGTAAAATATAGCATTATATTCAATATATCTATCATAACTTCCATATGGCGAGCCTATTACTATTCATTGGGTACGCTCATTACAATTGCAAATGTTAAACAAAATTACGCGTACATACATAAATGTCTGTTTTGGTTATCACATGATGTGTGTAACACCGCACAGTAGTAAATAAATCAGAATACGTGCCTACATCAGTCATAAACCTTGTACTAATCATTACATAGGTAAAAAGCAGCGAGGATAGAAAAATCATTAGTCATTGTCACGGATTGTGCGACGATTCGACCTTTAACACTGCTTATACTAGCTAAAACGGTGGCGTAAGCGTTGTTAAAAATAACCACGTAAAATGAAGGTTTAGTTAAAGTAAAATCATAAATATAAGTGGACACAATAAAAACGTCTTCGGCGAATAAAACCGCAATGGATTCGACTGCTTGAGTAAAGGTGATCTGTTTCAATTTTAACTAAGATAATATACCTGAAGGCTATTGTTCACACCTATATGGGTATAGGCCGTAATAAATCGCAGCAGGCCCGCTTCTTATTACATGGTGCACATAATTAAATCTATGTATCTATCTAATAGCCTATACAAGAAATTTGATTGCTCTTCATACCACCCTTGATTCACGATCAATTCAATCAAGTCGAGTATCACCTCAAGAGATCGTATAAACAGCCAGTCGATCGGTGGAAGCTGCATCTTATGCAACACAACCACCGGATACCGGCGGCGGTGCCGGTTAAGCCCGACGCAGTTACCTCTCCGGTACAATTTCCCGCCGGCGTCCGCCGCCGAAGCGGTATGGATATCGCAAATCCAATATCAGATAATCTAGGTTTGAGGTTGTCATCCGTGTTCAACGCTCAGATTGTTGGAGATATTGAGAATTTTATTTCCCATCTGTACCGACTTTCAATTTACATTTTAAATTCTCGTTATATAAATTTATACTCTAAGTTACTTTAAAAAATCTGTGGCCTTACTCTCCGATTTAATTCTGACCGACCGACATTGGAAAAGTTTCGTACACTTAAACTTAACACTGGCGCCAAATTATTTCAATATTATGTGTGTGGTAGGAACTAGGAACTAACTGAGATCAAAGACAGCATTTTTTTGTCAAATCAATATTAATATTGCATTGGCCTTGTATTAGAATTGTAATTAAATTGCAGAGTAAGCCCACTGAGATAGTGTAAGTATCGTAATAAATTAATAATACATCAAATGGCTTGAAATCACAAACACATAGTAAACTTGGTGATCAAAGCTTGCTACTTAGATCAGACTTGTGAGTCTTTGCGGTGGGAAAGTTACCAACTAGTAGTACTATGAGTTACCTAAGTGATGCTTTTAAGCTTACTGAAGATCGAGATTTCCAGGCATTCGGAGTGATATTAGAATTTTAATAACCTATTGGGCGACAGTCTGATGTTTAGCATCAGCAGCTGAGAGAATGGTAAAAAGATCTATCAAACGTTTCATCCCTACTTATTCAACTCACTCTTTCATCCCTACTTATTTAGGAAAATCTGGCGCATTTATTATCTTTACTTTTTTAAAAGAAAAAAAAAAGTCGCACCTCCGTATTAATCCTGTTTCGTAAGTGCGTTTCATAAACATGAAATATCACATACACAAACATCCAGACTCTGGACAAACATCTGCGGATCGCAGAAATTAGCGCAGCAAACCAGAAGTCAAATCGCTAAGCCACTGCGCCAATCGGGTCGTACCTACAACTTGCATAATTATATTATAGGCGTATTCAGTATAGCTACAGCTATAGACAGTGCCACTTCCCATGCACAAACACTCGGCCTAGAGCATTAGACTGTACTGTCAGCAAATATTAGTCCTGCACTGTAGCCGCACTAGCATCTATGAGAATAGCAAACTGAGCGCTACGCTGTACATCGCAGTTGTGATCCAATTGACGGAGATTTAATAAACTATAAATCTATCAAACCTACTATAATAGTAGGTGTTATACCAGGTTCTAACGGAAGCGGTAGTGTTAATACAATAGCGTCTAAAATTGACCTCTTGAAGTGAAGGGTACTATACAAAACTATTTTTATATAGGTTTATGTTGCTCGGATAAATGTATAGAAAAACAGGGCATATTACTTAGAATTTTTCCTGTTTCATAGATAAGTTTACGGGCGTAAACATTATAAATGTCCAGGATGCACACAAATATTTGTGGATTATACATAAGGCGAAGAAGTCCGATAACGAAGCCACTTTGCCTATTGACCGGTCCAGATTAAGAAACATAATACCAATTTTTGGAGCCAAAATAATGAAGGGATCATCATTTTATTCATAGACCTAAAAATTAATAATTATTTATTTTTAACATACTTCAAAAGTGTGGAGGTTCTGAGTTCGCTTCAATGTATTTTTTAACGTCTAGCAAGTAGGTATTACAAATAAAATAGTTCAGTCTAGATGACAAAAACACGAATACTTTAAACGCAGCCTGCTCAGAGCTTCGTAGCTCCACGTCTGGGAAGTGATGACATGATTAGGATGATCGATGTTATTACACGCTGTTACAGACACCACTGCCGTCATTGGCTAACACAGCTTACACTAACGTTAAATAGAGCTGTTAGGCACATCTGTGGATTACCGCACAGGGCGTAAAAAGGAAAGTATATAATCTGGTGTATGATGATGATAGATCGAATGTCGTTAAAGAACTGAAGTGACTTTTATGGGTATCCCGCAGATCTAGATAATACTTGTAAAAGGTGAGCTGCTTTCGCTTTAGACGATAAAATTGAGCTTCGCTCGGTTAATTTTCGAGATTATTCTACAAAATTAACTGATAAATCCCTTTCAAAAAAAATTATGTGATCCTCAGATATTTGACTAGAGTCTGGGTGTTTATTTACCTATGTTATATTTCATGTTTGTGAAATGCACCTAGGATATAGGGGAAACTCGTAGTGGCGCGACGTTCAATAAAAAAAAATACGAGTCTTAACTTGCCTGGAAATCGGACTTAAGATTTTACGGTTCATATAATCGATGGTTTTTACCAATCACAACAATTAAACACGAAGCAAACAAAGTTTAAGAATAGGTACCAATCAATGAAAATCCTAACCGTTTTTACTTAGCTAAGTTTAGCTTAAGCTTACTTTAGCTAAGCAGTAGGTACTAAAACTTCTTAACTATTTTAAGTTCGACAGAAAACATAATAAAATAAAACTTTACGATAACAGGAATCCGTAAAACAGTTAATAAGGTAATTTATAAACAGCCTTAACACTGAGATAGCGATCGAGTCGACCGAAATAAAACCTTATCTCCTTGCTATTGTTTAACAGGCAATTTATCGCTAGACCAGACCCTGCTAGGTCATCAGTTATCCCCAGACCTGGCCGATGTGAACATTTAGATGTAGTTTCTCAGTATTTATAGTGAGAGTAGAATGATGAATACTGGATAGGAAGCTTACGGTATGTTTATTTATTGAGAGTAAGGTTAGGTCGACGACTCGTGTTAGTTGGGTTTACAAGAAAAGGTTCTTATTACTATTTCCGTATTACTATCACATTAGAGACTCCTGATCTCGTATTCTTGTCTAGAACTACCTAAAGGTTTCGTTTTATGACAAGTATTACAGTTTTACGTTTGCTCAAGTTTTTAACCGACTTCAAAAAAGGAGGAGGTTCTCAATTCGTCGGAATCTGTTGTATTCAAATACAATAATTGTAGGAAGTCCAAATGACTATTATACTAAAGGTGCACACTTTACTAAGTAATGATAAAGGTAGCAAAGTGTGGTAAAATTCAAATGAACGGCTTTAAGTAGCTGCTTATCTAATGAGCCTCACCGCCAAAGATCCCACCCTCCTGTCTTCAATTAATTAAGAACCTATTTGCACCTCGGAGTGCCCCACTTAATTTTACCAATTTAAGGTGTTCTTGACTCATAATAACAGTGTAAAATTAATAAATGTTCCCTCGTTCATTTTCCGCAGCATTTTAATTAATTGAAGTCAACAGATTCGTTATGCAATTGATTATGAAGGCTTCTGTGAACTACACCGGTAGTGTTCTGTTTAATATAGAAACAGTTTAGAGCTATATTCTTTTAAAAGACGAAGAGGCTTTAGCTAAAAGATAAACGTCGATATATAAATTTGAATATTCATAGACATGGCTTTGATTCGCTTTGATACATTATGACATTTGCAAGACCATGAACCACGTAGATATCAGGTCACCTCAACACATACAAACTGTCATACAAGGGTCATGTCAGTAGCACTTACCCACAACGGTGATGCACCGCTCCTGCAGCGACAGCTCCTTAGCCTTCTGCGAGATCTGCACGTAGCTGCCGCTCTGTTCCTTGATCTGTTTGATGTAGTTGCCACCCTTGCCGATGATCATGCCCGCTGTCGAGTTCGGCACCAGAATCTTCACCTGGAAGGAAGGCACGGCATTGGTCATGGGATGTGGCGAGTTTTGAGAACACCAAGTATGGTGGTATGAGAGGTACACTTGGGACGGCCCCAAGTTACCCCGGGTGACCTACATACGATGCAAGTTGGACAGTTAACCCCGTTTCCAACTTGGTGACTGGCCAACTTTTACCCCACTGAACACATAACTCAACTTAAATGATAAAGGTAAAACTATATGTTTAAGTAAACTCAATAAAAACGTATAATTTAACGTTGTATGTAAATGAGTGCATAAAATAAAGGTAAGTTCCCTCTAACGTTCTAAGTAATCGTCGCTAGCGTAATCTAGCTTTTTCTAACAGAAAAATCCAATTATGTTACCGAGCGACCTGATTGCGACGTAAAATAAGACCAGCTCTACATTACTTGGCGCTTGAATTTTATTTTATTTAGAGCTGAACATAGCACGGGTTTATGGCCTCAAAATGGTAGAGTACGAAACAAAGGGTGAATAGCAGCTTCATAAACAGTAACGTTGATTTTATGGAAAATAACATTTTGTAAAAGATTGGCGTTGCTACGGCAGGTACTTGTGGCGATTTTGAATTTATGTAATGAATACTTGATTGTATAATATGAATTATTCATCAGCTTTGAATGTTGATCGATTGTCTAAATATTGGTTACGACTCGACGACTTGCAAAAATACTATCATTTTCTGTCGTATTCAAGTTACAATTACGGCTAACATAATTTTAGGCAGCTCTATCTTTTTAGCAATAGATCAGAAAAAGCTATAAATAATGAACATTGTAAATCAATTGTGGGAATGCCAACGTTTTAATTTAAAAGTTCACGTAACCTTTCATATTGTATAAAGATCATATTATTTTCATGAGGTATAATTATGATAATACATCAGGTTCACTTTATCACACCTCGTTAGTTTATTGCGGTAATGTGGTCTCCCACGCCGGTAACACCCGCTACATCGATTTGCTATTAGTATTATATCTATAGATACGTTTTACCTAATTACAATATACAATTAAAGTGTAGTATTAGTATCCAAGCGATCGATACTAAATTTGAGTATGTATTTAGTTCAGTATGCCTTTGATGGAAAACAAAGCAACTTGCTAATTAATAGCCTTGCGACGGAACATATTGCAACCCAATTCGTAAGGATGTTGTAGGCTTTCAGCAGGATTAGTGCTAAATATACGGTACATAAAGGGAGTGGAGCAGCACTAATTAATAGTGATCTATATATAATGGGTTGTGCACAATGGCGGCCCGGAATTATCGAAAGCGAAGCTAATGAGTCCAGGATGAACAGACGGGCAAGTGGACTGTGTGCTTGATAATACGATTTATTATTTGAAGTCCTGTAAAAGCCAAACAATTTGTTTTCTAATTTTGTCGCTATACTACCCTAAATTTGTTCGGTCATTGGTTAATTTAACAAAGACTTCGTATGGAAACACGTAAAGAAACTGTTCAGCCTCTAAAATTGCCTACTTAATACCTATAACATAAATTAATCTACCAAGAACTTTCATATTTACGACTACGCATTGTGTGAAGTGTTATATGTCATTCTACAATAGGTACTTTCTTAAACGCGTTTTCCCTGTAATTAGGCACACCGCACACACGGCGCTGAACTCCGACCCACGCACGAGGCGGCCACACTCGTCGTTATCGGGCCCTGTTCCGCCAATGGCAACCAGGCGAGAAGATAACTATTTACAGTCATCAAACTAGTGCTAGCGTTACACAAGTCATGCTGATTGGTAATCGTGCTTAAACGTGGTGCCTTGTACCTGACAATCATTCGTAGTTATACGTCTGATTGCTATGAATATAATTGCACGTAGCCGCACACTAGTACTAGAAGTGGTGGATCAACTATGTATTTTTTTTTATCTAATTTTGTTTAGGTTCTTTTATCAAAGATATGTCAGCCCCACGAACCATCTATTTAATGTCTGAGAAAACATGACGAACTCATTCGGCAAACATATTTATGGATCACACAAATAAATAAGGACTAAAAACCTTCATTTTCCGAAAGACCGACACCTGCCAGCCCTGCCTATAACATAGGCTTACAATACCCACAACCGCTCCGAGACGACGGTACACCGGCACACGTCTGTCTGTCTCTACAGGGATTACAGTATCACGTATTGTTTGCATTTAGAATGTTAGATAGCTGCTGAAACAGGCTGGATGACCAATGGAAACTCTAAAGTATCAGGCCTATGTTCTCGCAAAATCGAAGCTTCGAGAGAATTTCCGACCGGCCGCAACAATATTAGTGTTGCCAGAACAACGACAGATGAGCCTTCGAGTGAGATTGAAGATAATAGTGAAGACACAAGTTATCGCTAACTAGTAGATGTTGAAACAATTGACACACTGATTAGTACAAATGACTCCGAGGTGTTTATCGCGCCAACTAATGAATTACGTACGCCGATAGACGGAACGTGATTCGTTCGCGCTAACCTTGCGACGTCCATTAACTAGTACTTGCGTGCATGCAGTGTATTGCAGTGACACTGGAGTTGTGTATCCTAGGCACTGCACGTATTCACTGTAAAACTATAGACAGTTTAGATGAACCAATTGGTGTAGTGGCTCGGCTGGTTAAGGATTAATTCCCTCGCAAGGTTAATAATTGTAGTCTTTAGAACTCCTAGTTACAAACAGTTAGCATTAACAATAGCTAATTAATCATTTTTGGCCGTGGTAATTTGTTTATCATATTAATCTAAGCTGTTAAAATGTCAACTGTATCTAATTATAATAATTTATATGTACTTGCGAAAGTATGTATATCAGTCCGTCTGTTACGTCTTACGAAAAAACGCAGTAAAGGCCATACGCAAGTCTGAAAAATCTTAAGTGAATTCCAGAAAACGTTGTTAAATTATAAGACGTTTCTAGAAACGTATACTTTCCTAGAAGTAAGTATACAACTCTTCACATGAAAGAAGACATGGAAATCAAAGCACTTAGCAATTGCACGAGCAGAGAGCGCAAACAGTCACAATACTCGTATAAATAATCAAGTTTACATCGAATCCCATACAAACCGCCATACAATCCATTTGTACATGTCCCTTTCAACGTTCATGTGATTTATTTAAGTCTCCTAACAGAACGGAAGCTTATACATACGCGTATATTTGCATATTGTATGGATTCACAACCGCATACACCTTACTCCATAATTCAGACTTAATTTTCTGCCGTACGTTCGTCGTGATAACATTTTAATGGCAAGCAATACATTTTGAGTAAGATTTGATATATTTCTGTTTCTATACATACGTTTATGACATAACATGTGAAGTGGGAAGGAGAGGGCGATACATCATATAAAGCTGAAGCATTAAACTAATGACGTGTTAATGAATACGATTCCAATTCACAACTGTTTCTGTTTTCAGTTTCCTTGTGATCATCAATCATTCATCCCTTTTATTCTTTGTCTCAGCACTCTAATTATTCTTATATCACTCTTAGAACGAGCCATCAATGTCTTCTTGGCCTCTCCCTGAAAACACACATCACAAGCCTGCCTTTCGTCCCTCCTAACAGTATGTGATAATATTATTTATATTGCATATTGATCGAGTCGGACAAATAATGTTGTCGGTTTATGTGATGCAGATAATAATGTCCTGATAGGATTCAGAACCTCAACAGGAATCTCAATAGATATTCAAATAGAAGATGATTTGATCTATAGCTCAAACAGAATAAAAAAAATAAACTTTTCAACCGTCTCCGAAACTATTGTGATGACTTTTATTATAAAATTATTGTGCAAACCCATTACTTCTTTCAATACAGGATAATTTGTGTTTGATAAAGTAGGTTCTCTTTTATTCACCCCAAAAGAAACGCAATCAACACATCAGGTAAGATTGATGAAGATTCGTCAACGACAATGGTTCCACGTTGTGTTACCATATTCAAGAAATAAGGTTAAATTTCTGTGACCTCTTTACACCCTCCAAAGTTAAGCGAGTCACACTGTTCCAAATTAGGTTGTTATGAAACTTTTTGGAGTTACATTCGAAATACATTACTTTAAGTTTTGGTGGTTGTTGAGTTATAATAAAACAGCATGAAAGATAAAACATTGTTCGAGGGGACTATAGGGAATGTTCAGCGGTATTTCCCTAAGCGATCGTAAAAAAAGCAAGATTAAAAAGTAAACTAACACCACTGATGTTAGAAGCTACGTACTATAGGCTCATTAACTAGATCTCAATCAATCTTCTCTAAAATACTCGTATGTGACCATAATTACAAAACTGAGTTTCATCGGGTATTTCTTTCAAGGTAATTCTAGTTCGTGTTTAAATATGTATGAGGTGTTAATGTGGCGATATCGATCGTTAAACAACAAACGATGTTGAATTAAAATTAGAGGTCGGACAGGTACGGGGTTCTCGCTGCAGCGGCATGCGATGGATAACCTTTAACCCAGCACCAGTCCCAAACGATTCACGAAGGGGTTCAACTGTTAACATGCAACCATAATAACCCCCTTAGGAAGTATTGCCAGCAGAATGTTTCAATACACGTAACAACTGGGAATAGTCTCCATTTACTTTCGTAAGTTGATTCTATTTGGAAGAGGTTTCAATTTACCTGAAGCTTATTGAATCAATTTTCTTTATTTATGCGGATTACGTAGTCAGATCAGCAGTTGGAAATATAGAAACGGAAACTTACTTATTTAGAGTAAGCCTAAGTAGAGGGATGAAAGGTAAAAAACAAAATACAATCTGGAAATTCTGGAGAATGGGACACAAAGGCCAAAACATTTTCATGTTAAGAAGATTTGAATAAACTAAAATGAAGTATAACTAACAGGTTAGAATAGACAATACATGTTTATGGAACCATATAAATTTTTTTTTATGTTTTTTTTAATAAAAACTTCGCCCCACACTAGTAATTTCTCTTGCATCGTGGGTGCGTTTCACAAACATGAATTATCACATGCACAACATCCAGACTCGGGACAAACATCTGCGGATTACGCAAATTTTTGTCCCGTGCGGTAATCGAACCCGCAACCCCTAGCGCAGCAGTCAAATTGCTTAGCCATTGCACCAATGAAGTCGTCAAAATGTAAATTATATGTAAAAGTAAAAGAATACCTATCCTCTTGACTAAAACCTATTTCTTCGCCATAAACACGACACAATCATATGAGTTACTTATCTGTTAGAAACCACTCGACAACATAACTCTTAATAACCACTACAATGGCAATAGATAGGATAATAACCCCCGAACCCCAAACGCAGCATTAAAAGTAAAGAAAGCATTATTCTCTATGAATACAGAGTTCAACACTTAACTGCGGCCGGCCGTTTGTATGGTAATCCGAATAATATCAACAGTAAACGGTTTCTGCTTACAATCACCATTTGATTTTCATTTGGCTGACCTGCTGTGCACACAGGATTATGTTTTCACATCAAATTACTGAACGTAATCAGTTTTCGTCGAGGTTTCTGAACGAGTAACTGCCATTACCAGTTAAATAAACTCTTCACAGATATAGAAGGTACAAATGAGTCGTACTTCTCATTGTGGTCGTTACACAGACGTGTAGAAATAAGAAAATGCTCGACGGAAATGTTTCTTTTTTAAGTGCTAAGAGTTTTCTTGTTTAGTAAGTGCTCAATAGAACTTGAAACGAATATCTGAATTCACGGTGGGAATCGAAAGGAAGCAGTACTCGGACCACAGCTTCGGCAATAGTTTCTTTTTAGTTTTAATGTTGCCATATCAAAAATGACCATCGACTCTATATCGCTATGTAAAAATGTGATTGTTCAGAACTTGAGACTAAACTATATAGCCGATCCGTGGCGCTGCTCTAACCAACTGAGCCACCGTGTCGCTTGGTTAGAGCAGCGACACGGATCAGCGAAGGTCGCGGGTTCGAATCCCGCTCGTGTCCATCATTTTTCAAATTTCCTTTATCAATTTAGATTCAAGCTTAGCATGGGCAACATGCTAAAATGGCACCAAAAGTCATATATATTTATTATTATTATTATCAGCACTGTCTCACTGCAGGGCAAAGGCTTCTGTTCCCACCTTCCACTTGTGTCTGTTTACAGCTGCTTGACGCCATACTTTGAAATAGCAGTCCCGTTCGTCACGCCATCTTTTTAAACCACTACTCCACGCCATGCTAAACTATAACATCATTATAATCGTTTTCCCTTCAATATCCGTCGTTACTAAGCATCTGTTAGGCCTGGTATCCATCGACCATTGCAAACCTGTTACAATGTGTCGTGTTATAAAAGGCGTCTGTTAGTTGTAACTAATGCAACGTTACCGCTGTACACTGCAGATAAGGCCGCACACTGCACTATCGCGTTCATTTTATGTCAGCGACGTCATTAATGATGTTTTCGTACTATCAATCTATCAATAAAACACGTTTATGCTCGTAGTTGCGTCTATAATCGCTTATAGAAAGTATAACTTACACCTTGAAATGTACCTTTCAGAGAAACTACCTATTAACGATTGTATTGTCAGAAGAGATTGGCAGAGGGAGTGGCATCACATTTTGCCAGACAGTTTAAAAAGTCCTATAACTGAGTACATAATATCTCGCCTGTATTCCCCGAAGGAGTAGGCATAGGTGTACCGTGTAACTAAAGCAGTACACCCAAATTTCGGCAGTTATGTTATAGGTCCCAATGTCTTAGGCTCAATCAAGTAATAGGCTCGCTCCCTATGCCTCCTTCGGGGAATACAGGCGTGATGTTATGTACAGAGTTCGCCTTTAGCCGGGCACAAATCCAGACACACTGAGAATTACCTATATATGAAAAACCCCAATAACACTACACCCGACAGGGGATTCGAACTCAGGACCTCATGCTCAGCAGTCGCGCTTAACAACCACTAGATCAACGAGGCAGTCAAGGCAGTATAACTCTGTATAAAAGCAGTATCACAACAATTTGTATGATAGTCAAACCTACCAATTAAAAAAGTGGTATACAATATGTATTCAACACACCAACAACTTGTATATCACTGTAAAAACAACACACGAACAGCACGATAAGGAACCATAAACAAACAAAGTAGTATTTCGTGACCGTCACCGTAATTAACACGACAATCGTTCCATGATTGTCTGAGCCGAGTACCTAATGTTATTTGTGAAACTATTTATCATACATAAGAACAAGTTCCAGTGACATAAATGTCATTGCTTTCCTGATGTTGTCCATCGCAGTAAATTCTAAGAGGAGTTATGACTGCTTAAGAAGACATTTGGCAAGCCCTCAAGACTTCCCTTCTTAACTTATTTATACTACTTACTGTGATGACATGTCCCTATACCACCTCTGCGTATTTGATTGGTATTTATTAAGTTCTGTACCATACCCGAAATCTAAGTCAGATTTTAATTAACTAAAATGAGGACAAAACGCCTAGCGTTTTCTTTGGAGGAGCAACAGACTATTGTCTCACGAATATTCTAGCTGGTTGCTCGGTGTAAAGGTTACAATCATGTTCAACATCTCTAGTATCTAATAAACACGCATGAAACTTTTTCTGGTTAATTATGATTTATCGATCGCCTGTGATCTGTACGCCGAGCACGTGTCGTCACCACGTGGCCTGCCCTCGACCGGCGCTAATTTAATATGCGCTGATACCGTTTAGAATCGTTCACATTGCGAGCAACAAAGGTAACGCCTGGAAAATTTGTTAACGATTTCATAACGCGTTTATTATGTACGAAGATACGTAGATTGTGATGGAGGACAGATCTGTATGTGTATTATGTTTACATAAATATATGTTTTAATTAGGAAACTGGCAATGATAATCGACCTTTTCTCAATGGTAGAATTAGCGGCTAAAATCTTAACAATCTATCACTGAAATACGTCTAGGTATTTTTTTTTATACAAAGCATACACCTATCTGTCGTGGTTTACTAACAAACACATTATAACTGAATAATATCGTTGACTGAACATAGTTATTTGAAAGCCACTGGCTATAAACCAGTATATAAAGCAGCTTGGGCAATGTAGATTAATACAGAAATAGATATATTCATGTTTAATTATATTTAGTAAATTACTCAATGTTTCGCCTCATTTAGCATCTTGGCTGGCCGCATAGGAATGCCCTCAAGTATTCAGCATAATTTTGTAGTAGTCGAGGAAACTATCTAAAGACCAATGGTTGATAGAAGATAGTGATTAAAAAGGTTTAAAGAAGATGATATTGTCTATCTTCTAGATTTAGAATTAGAACCCTTAAGGCCTTGTAACAAATTCCTATCAAATATCTAGGTCGGCACAAAGTAACCACCCAGCGTTTTTTGGGAGTGAGAAAAATGCATTACGCATCCCCCACCGCTGGGAGACCAACGGGGTTATGTAGGATTCTCCCACATGAACCCAATAAGATCCACAGGGGCCTACCCACTAAAACCTCACAATGTCCGCGTTGCGCCTCTGATGGCAGGGAGGCGGTATCGCTAAAGCATTCTAGTACTATTTCTTGTCCTAGGTAAATAAATATGACTTAAAACTGATTGCTATGCCCATAATAGCAGTGAGTAGAATAATGGTAAACGTTAAAAACACCGCTTATTGTCACAAGTTGTTTAGCCGCATTAGTTAAGGCTTCAAAGTCGCTAAATGAAAAGTCACGGTTGAAAACCGTGGTGCTATGGACAACATACGAGTGGGAGGCTTTTGTCCGCATATATCAATGAAGTAACTAAAACCGTGGGTTAGAAAAAACCAGGTGTCAGAATTTAAACCACCTGACGGCCTCTGACATGGCTTTACAAACCGTTGAAAAATCTTTCAGGTGTGCCAGTTTCCTCACGATGTTTTCCTTCACCGTTTTTAGCAACTGATAAATAATTTATAATATGCACAATTGCACATGACTTCGAAAAGACATTGGTGCGTTCCGGGGATTGAACTTGCGACCTTTAACTTGGCAGTCCAATGGTCATACCACTCGACTATCAGTGCTTTTAGAAGTGAAAAGATTTATAAATAAATACATTATTGAATGGGGTGCCAGTTGCAGAACTGGTGGTGAAGTTACACCATCTTCTGGATTTTCCTTTAGTTGCCTCTTACGACAGCCACGGGACGGAATGGGGAGGTGCTGTTCTGTCTTAGCACTGCACGGGCATCAAATTATTATCATTCATGAACTAAAGTATTTTTAAGGGTGAAACTTTTATAAAGTAGTAATAGTTCGATTACGTTGTAGGTGTAGCTGTATTAAGGAGAAACTTTAACCGTAAAATAGGTTTCGCAAACTGTCAGTTAAACTTCTCTTCATAGACTACATGTACCGCCTCCATACGACAGCACACCCGGAAGCCGTAATAAAAATATAATAAAACTTTACGAGAATCAAATAAAAGCCTACCGATATGTTTTAAGGTTACTGTGAAATATAAATGATTTTAATATCGTATCATTTCAGTTACTGAACCTGTAAAAAGTTTTAAGTATTCATAGATAAACGGGTTACATTTTATTATTTTATATAAAAACATCTCTATGTATATTTATTAGCGCGGAAAAAAGGACCAAATTTAGTAAGAGCGCGAGACCGAATTGGGGTGACGATTTACTCCAAGGCGTTTATAATTAAACCTGAATATGAACTATTCCTTTAGTGTAGTTGGCACTACTCTAGTACTCTACTCTAGACTCCAGGATTATACTAAATGACTGAACAAAGCCGAGCACAGGAATTGACGTAAGACTGTGACCCGCTTACAGGCTTTGAGCTTTGGTGTGGGGTAGCCTTTTCTCTGACTAGTTACTGGGTGTAGTTACTGGGATTCGGATATCGAGACGATTGCCGCAGAAGCCAGATCGTCTGCCGCCCGGGGCGATACCATTAACAGGATATGCATATGCATATCCTGTTAATGGTACTACTATATAGTAAATAGAACTACACGAGAGCTTGGTTACATACGTCTAGGAAGGATACATGCAACTAATTGATGGCCCTCTATTAAACACTGCAGATGTACTTATTTAATCTTAGTTAATTGATCGTTCCTCTTAGTATAGAGTATTAAGAAGATAGATTGCTTCCTGAGTATCTATCTATCTAAAGCGGATGAAGAAATGTTGAACTGTGAGATAAACAAACTTGTTTGTCCTGTGCGCGAATCAAAGGCGCATAAAGCCAACTGCGCCAGTGGGGTCGGGTTCAAACCCCACCCGTTGCACCATTTACGTGAACCGACGTAAGCACATTTATATTAAGGTTAGATGGAGGGTATCCATACTAATAATATAAATGCGAGAGAGGCCCGTTGTACTCTCTTTACGACGCACAAGCGTACTACAAATTTATGCTTTGGAGTATTGTAAAATACGAGGAAAGATATATTAATATTCAAACAAGTACAGCCGCGAGTTTAGTTAGTGAACAACACTGTAATGTTCCACCCACATGGCATAGATATTAAAAATTAACCGCAGTAACCTTTTGTTCTAATTAATGCGGACCTAAACAACAAAACGAGAAAAGGCTATCATAATATGGAGAACAAAAGCGTTGTATTTACACAGAGACGTATCAAACTGAAATATCTGGCTCGCTCTGCCTACCCTGACATACATACTAACGGCTATAGTGTACGTACAAACAATGTAAGGCAAAGAGGCTGAACAAATATGTAAATATAACACTTTTGGCACAGCGAGCGACGCGGACTGTTCAAGGGGGTCGCCCGCCTGCCCGGGAACCGGCTCCAAGTGCTTAATTGTTACATTTTGCTGCAACTGTTACGTAGTTAAGGGTTCTGTACCAAAATGCTCCCAAAAATCCTTTTTAAAGTAATTTCAGACGACCATTTGCCGTCGAATGTTTCAAGTATTTATAAAGGTTTATAAAATTTGTTTGCCCGCGGGTAAATCAAAGTAAAAGGTCCAAATTTAGGATCCAAATTGAACAGAATAATTAACCGCTAATTGCCAGCTTAACTTCAAGAAACAAAGAAAACATCTTAACCTTATTAATCTACTAATTAATAATTGTACAAATTTACGTAAAATATTTAAAATAGATCTGAGGGAAAGGCAGCGCCCGAAGTTAAGTAGACGCCTTAAAACATTGAATTTATGTTAAGAGCGCTTCTGATGTATTATCTTATATCATGAAATAAATATTTAAAATAGTAATACATAATAACCTAAGTAACCCACATTAACTTAACACAACGACAATGGGTAACCCCAAACCAGCCGCAAGTGCAACATTCTCAAGTCCCTATCAAATAGTGGAAAGTTACATAAGAATGGGTAATACAACATTTATTTAGGGGTTGGATCTAAATGGCGGCTATTTGTCTCAGTTTCGTACTCTTGCTTACGATTTATGCCACACTTCTGTTTGCGTATGGGAACACCGTGACAAGCGTAATGCGATGATTGAAGGACCTATAACCTACTTTTTGCTCATAAGTGCGAAGTCATTATACACAATTTTGATGCGGAAAGAAATACTGAACGGAAACTTGCTAATTTATGTCCAGTAAAAAGGAGACGACGTCCGTACTCCGTACATTAATACGCCCGGAGTGACCCTTGTTTTTTTGTGCGAATACTTCCTGCTACTATTGTGTCCACACAGTAATTCGTATTACAAAAATGTGCAATACTGATACCAACAATGATTAAAAAAAAAACCACAAAAACGGCTGATTACAGTTAGTATTCAGAATAGCGCGAAGCTTCCAATTCGAAAAATGTCGATAAAAATCTCCATCTCAATATCCAGCTTCACTTTTTCTTCGTTGTTAAGTCCGTCCACTATTTGTTCACATACCTGTTTATCTCTATCCTGAGGCATTTTAGTATCGACTCCCTCGGGGAAGGGTTTGACGAGCTCCGGTTTTTCTTTGATTTTGTCCATGATGAAGTCCAGCACCACCATAATGCCGTCTACTGAACCAGTGATCAGGCATGCTCGCTCTGTTGTACCTGCAGACAAGAGATAAAGCACCATTATATTTCTGGTCCTTTGGTCCTTTTAAATATAACTATCTAAAAAAAACTTCAGACGAAATTAAATAGTCCGCCCATTAATTTCCTCTTTATTTTAAGAACCCTTTAAAGAAGAGAATGTAAGCTTTATGTATCTGGTGAATAAGATGTAATTCATACAAATTATATCATATTTACACATCTACTCATAGCGTATACGACATGCGTAGCGAGTTTGCGAGATAAGGATCACGCAAACTCGCTATGTATACTAGGCAATAAAATATTCTTAATGAGTCTGTTGTTGCATTTGTTAAGAATGTGCCATCATTAACAAGATAGTACATATTGTATCTGGTATTATAAATCTAAACACAAGGACCAACGTTTGGTCCTTCAGTCCGCAATGGCTCCCGGTGTGCAGACAAATCCGTCACTTATTTCTTAGATAAGCGTAGCTAATTACCGTTGTTCAATCTTACTTGAACTTTTGCTGAATTTCTAGTAAAAGAGGAATTAGCTTCAAGTTTAAATGACACGACACTTTAATCTGATTATAATTACATTTGATAACTTATTTAATAATTAATTAATTTGACATTATATAAATTCACTCAACTTTTAATTGACATGTTTACCAACAAAATTGATTTATATACTTAGTTTGATCTAACTTGACATTTATAAAACATTTAAATTCAAATAATATTTGCATGCCATACTTAAGGCAGATTGTACAAGGATCAATTATATTCTTAGTTAACATCTTTATGTATGTACCTACTTTCTGAGCAAATTAAGGATATTATTATTATTATTATAGTAACTTATTCGACGGAATTTTCAAATTTATCTTCTTATTCGAACGCTTCGTGAAGTTCAAGGATTTTATTTAAGTTATTTACAACATAAATATTGCATTAGGTAACTGTAACTAGTGTTTTTATATCTGGGTTCTTCCAAACAAAAACGAGAAAAGCTATCTAAAATAAATCACGTAATGTTGATGATTGTGATGTAAATTGATCATTTATTTAAACCCGGCGAGAGCTGGAAACTATTTCAAATTAAAAGCTCAATTCATTACATAAATCTTTAGAAGGTGCTTCATTTGAAATACGTTTACTATTCATGACGATTCGTTATTTTAAGTTACTGTAAATTAAATAAGCTCGCAGACGACTTAATTGGAATGATTTGACAGTCCCGTACTTAAACAAATATAAAGATCTTCGTCTAATTAGTTACTTCGTTTATGATGGAAATAAAATGATTGGCAACCCTTTTTCAGTCCTATGAGCTATATATGGTACATTTCGATTATTTACTTATTGTGTCTGCTACGCGGACAGTCAAAATGTTAAAATGGCTAAAAACCTGACGGATAGGTAATAAAACCATACTCAGTACCCCTGAGCATATCCAAACTCTTCATGGACGTTTATGAAAATGTGCATTCCAGAAATAGAACACTTGCCTCCAATTTATTAATAGTTCCAAAAATGACGGATAGCGCTCAAACGCCCGGCCAGAATCTGGCAGACCATCGTGATGGGGTAGCCGCGCGCGTGAATAATGCGAGACCATTAAATACTGGTGCACTTCATTTGCAAAGTGGAAGATTTGACATTAATTGAAAGGAATGTTGATGTACGGTAATATATTGTATTGATGTAACCTATTAATATTGTGCATGTCGAAATACTTTTTAACATCATTCTCTATCTATAAATCCAAATGTATAATTATCTCACAGAGTATCCGAACGAGATTGAAATAAACATGTTTATTATTGACAGCATATCAAACGTTTTGCTTTGTCCCAATTTCAAACGCGATATACGCCCATACGGTAACGATCCATTTTGATTTGGTAAAGGGAACATGTGCCTTAAAATACGTATCATTAAATATTGCTGCAGGGAGCTACGAATCCAACAATTACAGTTCAGATTCCAATTTATCAAATCCCTTTTGTGGAGGTTCAACCTAATCATGGTTTAGAGGTCGCTTATCAGCGCTGGAGGGTTATGGGGTACGGCACCCGGTGTTTCGGCATTATTGATCGTTTGCCCGGCGCGGCGGCCCAGCTTTGTTGCCCAAATGAATAGGCCACCGTCACGCGTTATTTATGCCAAAGTTTTATTATGATTTTATCGGACCTTCATTTTGCTAAGTTCGATGGAAGATTAATAGTGTTTGCAACTAATGTTTTACTGTTCATTTTATGAAAGTGAAAAAAGATTTGGTTTTATGTATGATGTCTATTTTTGAGAACGTCTGGCAACCTTCGACGGCTTCTCTATATGTATATTTTTACATGTTTTATCATAATAGCTGTTACATACTTTTATTATAGTATTGTTTCTGTATGATTTACCATTTATGATTTGATTTGTTAGATTGTATTATTCTTATTTTATATGGCAAACGTAAGGCATATAATATATTCATCGTAGCGACAATACTTCAAAATAAAACAAAAAAATGACTTTTGAAAAAGACTCGATATTGGTACAAAGAAAACAAAAATTTGCTCTAAAATTGATGTGAATCAGTACAGCTGTGTTGTTTCCGAACAAAAGGACCACACATTAATATTTAATTGTCTGCCGCCCAACTTGGTCCTTATACCGCACTCAGTACAAGGACTGTAAACACAGCTCACTATTACTTGTCTCTTGACATGTCTAGTCGACATCCTCTACAGTTACACGATGAGATCCCACGTCAAGTTTAACAAGGACACGAAAAACGATATAGTTATAGCTACTATAGGTATGTATAATAGATACAATGCAGTTACATTGGAACGTGTGTTTCTCAATTATAGTGGGTGATGAGCTAATTTGTTCCCTATTCACTGATGCAACGCTTACGTTACACCTGCCGGGTAAACGGCGTGTTTCTATTGCAACGTGTTTACAATACTGATGTCTGATGCGTGACTTGTTTTTGTTCTATTCCGTTGATTGAACCAATACAGACTATCTAATATGTTAAGCAAAACTCCGTAATTAAGAATTTTATGATTATTATTATTTAAATTGGTATTTCGGTCGTCTGAAGAATGATAATAAGAGTTTCCATCCTAAAATGAAATAAGGAATAAATAGGATACGAGAAAATATTGCAAAAGCAGTAGACTATGATAGAAACAAATATAAGTTTGTGGTCTTTCAGGAAAACGAGCGCTGTATTGTGTTAGCTACCTAAATCAAAAGTTAACAAGGATTTCGGACACAGCTGGTCATGTAGGACTGATACGCGGTCGTTTATAGCACCAACATACAATTCATCTAAAAGCGGTTTCACTTCTAACAGTAAAACAACTACGCCATACTAATGCAATTAAACATAATAATATCCACTCATTAATACAACAACCTATAATAATAAATTACTGTTATTTAACTTTTCTAAATGTCAAATTCAAGAATGCACGTTAATCTCGATTCCAATTAAAACAATTATAATAATAGATGTTTTGTTAGTTCAGATATTATTTCCAAAATGTTAGTGGTATTAGTTAATTACCTTGATAGCATCTATAAATTCCAATATACAGCGTGATTAATATTTATATTTTCCTGTTTCAAACGCCTTGATGAAGCCATAATGTTCTCGACTTCAGAATTATGCTTATCGGTTTACGAATGTTTTATATTTCCTTGTACGTTATTTATTTCAAGTATGTTAACCCTTCAAGTTTGTTTACTGTTGAGTATGGATATTCTAACTTTGAAGACAAGTAGAGAATAAGTTATTATGTAAAGAAGTCCCGGAAGGTGTTTTTGTTTGTTCATAAACTTTTTTAATACTGTTTCCTGACGTCTCTGAAGTCAGGTGTTTGTTGGACCGGAGTATAAATCTTGATTTGGAAACAAGTCGAAGAACAAGAACATAAATTGTTTCTCTTCATTTGAGACTCTCGGTATTGTTGAAGAATTAATTAACAGTTTCAGTAAACAAAGACCTACTCAACATATTTTTTTTTTATTAAAATATTTAGACCTTAAACAATATCCATGGTTGGAGTGGTAAATGTATGAAATACGACACTGTCTTCATATGCTACATCAAAATTAATCAATATCTAAGATTGACGTAATTTAAGTTCTCCTAATGTATCCCGTAGACAGTCCCTATATTACTTGTAGCCGATTCTGAATATAAGTAGTAAGCATAGTAGACAATATCAAGGAATAAACCAGTATGGTTCGAATAAATGGAATTGCTGAAAATAGTGGTCGTAGCACCAAGTAAGATTCTGGTAGAGGAAAATGAAATTAGTGCAAATGAGAAGAGGAAGACTTTGTGGAAAGAATGGAGAAAATGAAAAGAAAAAAGGGCTGGCTTATAAACTAAGCTCTTCTAAGTCACCCCACAGAGTAAGGGCTTTACATGCCATGCCCTACTTCCATGGCACCATCGATACAATGATTGCCGTCCGAAGGTTAAGCTGTCGAACCAAAGCGTTTAGATTTCCAATCGATAGCAGTACAAAGTGCATGTTATCGCCTGACGCTGTACAGTGTACAGTCATAATAACTGTTTAGTTTCAAGGTCGCTTCCATGAGGCGCTGTGGCGCTACCGCATTATATTACAGCTAGTTTTTATATAAATACATACCAAGTAAATATAATTTATCATCAAAGCCTTATATTATGCACCCCACATCACAATAACCGGTCCATATTCCTCGTGTTAGACGCATACATTTCTATATAAAAACTGAAACCTGTCTAGAATATAAACATGCTATTCAAGCGTAAAATGAAAGAACTAAACCAGTGACTGTGGCGAGAGTGAAACATCTCTGGCTTCATGAACACAAGCCGCGGGAAATTATGCAACAAACAGACACAGTGACATACACAACCGGTCTTATTGAGTAACTCCCTTGACCTTGGAACATTGGAAACTAAGGCAAACCATTCTAAATCCTTTTGATGTAACTTTAAAGCCTATTATCGCTTAGCAATGATACTGTAGCTTGGTATTAGTCCAATGCTATAATAATTGAGAACAGTGGGCCAAAAACAGTACCTAGTTAGAAATAGGTAGGTTGGTCATGCGTTGGCACCAATGTGAGCAGTATTAAATTCTGTCGCCGCATTTGGCGCAAACATTTGTTTGGTGTTATCCAGCGGAGTAGTGATGTGGTGTGTCGGTGTGGAGGCTGGGCGCGCGCGGCGCAGGCGCACTCGACCGGGTTGGCCAGCTCGGTCAGCGCAAGGCCGCAGTCATAAAGAAAGATTATCACTATTATCCAATTATACATGCTATTGAGTTATTGTAGTACTTCGCGCGGAGATATGCCGCGTGTTTACACACTACGAGTTATGAAACACTCGAATATCAAGTGCTTTGGTTTGTTATAAATCATTTGTGTACACTATGTAGGTCAACTATTCAGAACGCTTTTTATTTTCATAGTTACCGCGGGCAATGTCAAACACGTCGTTTGTACAAGAATTTTACTAATGAATTTTAGTTTCTGTTATAATATATTTTTAAAAGACTAGTTATGTTAATATTTCTATTTCCTTCGTAGCTTATGACGAACTTGTTATTCTAAGTCGGCCAATAGATGGCAGCACTTAGCACGTCCGAAGATCGGTTTAAAATCTACGATTTCGTATAATAAACCAGTTTTAAAAACCACAGCTATTTGGTACATTTGCTTGCGACTGGAAAGAAGTGAATAGCTCTAATAAATGTGCTACGGTTCCATATTGATTTATGAGCGAACGTAAATGAGATCAAGGCAATGAATACGACTACATCACAACTAAATAAGAAGTGTACGCAAATATTATCGTAGAATTTACAATAATTTACATACATTTGGTACGGGTACGGATAATGAAAATATAAGGTAACTCTTTTATATAATCATTGTTATCCTTTCATTTATTGCAAACTAAAGGTAATTGTGGCGGTTTATTTAGTTTAATTAATAATTATAATTAGATATCCATTGCTATTATTTTTCCGCAACAAGGTTTTGCTTTAGTTTTGAATAAGTATGAAATTTAAATCGACGATTCCCTATCATATCTTTGCACACTTTCTTCACATCCACACAATAGTATTTCGACTATGCTATTAGAGAAATATAATATATCAGGGTTTAATATCTATTCATACCATACATAATAAATGACAGGGAAACAATAATAAATGTGAATAAAAACTTATTAGCTTTTTAAACTATTTTATTTACAGGCAAACTGCTACGAACCTGTAAGGAACCTGACTGTAACCGGCACGTCCCATCAAAATTATTTAAGGCACCAACTCTCCACTAGAGTCAGGGATGACGCGAGAGTCAGTGAGACATCCAAGATCAGTGTCAGTGACGTCACAGTCCACGTCACATTCCGTCGCGTAGTCCTAGATTCGTCCAGCAAAACCGAAAGTGATCTCCACAATTGAAACAATAGCTCTCTACAGTCGAGCACATAAAGCATTCTCTGCTTCGATGTCACGGTGTCAAGACGTATGTTTTGTTATTTTTGGGTCAAGGCCTCGCGCACTAAGCCAAATACCAGCTCCATATTCTATTATCTTCGACGTGCGAGTGACAAGTTCCCTGATGAATGATGAGCGAATGTGTGACGGAATTTTTACTTTGGATTTTTTGCTCATGTTCGCCAGATGGTTTGGCAAGGTGTTAGGGAGTTACGGTGATGTTAGGTCATAATATAACGAATCGCATTAATATTAAGGCGAAAGTTTGTGAGTGTGTTTGTTTGTTCAATTTTAATAACTTTGGTATGAAGGTAGCTGACACTCTGGATTAAAACATAGGCTACTTTGTACCCCGAAAAAATGTAGCGGGTAACGCCGCGGGGCGTTGCTTGTAGGTTTTATAAATGCGAAAGACACTGTTTCTCGGTTTGTTTATTATATCTTCTTATGGTATGTAGTGTAGTAATAGATTAAGTTAGGGGCAAGTCATACGCCACTTGGTATTCTATGAAAGCCGCGTTACACATATGACGCTGTCAAAATCGAAGTCTAGTCGAAATATCTTTACTAGCATCAGATATGTAATTTAGAATGTTGTGAGGTAAGTGAGATTAGTGTCGCAGTTTACGTCAATAGAAGCGGCAGTGGCCTTGTTGAAGATTCGGATTGCCTTGCACTATCTGACTGGGTACTCAAAAAACTTGAGTGCATATTAAATAGCCAGTCAATCTGACTAACATTCAAGTTGTTAAGTAAACTGGCATTAGAAAACTTTAAAGTGCTCGGATATAGAGGAATTCTGAAAACAACTTTACTTTTCTTTTTTACACATATTCTCTAAGTAAAAACATTTAAATTAGACAAATTTATTTGTTCTTTTTGAACGTCAAATTACATCAAGAAAACCTCCACAATGCCCGCCCCTCATCGCTTCCTAGTGCTATAGTTGGGTAGAAGAAACGGCGCTACAAACTACCCAGCAGCACAATCTGGCTGAGTGTAAGATGCAGGATTGGCAAAACGAGGTGGACTCCTTTAGTACATTTGATAAGGCCAAGGGAAAAACAATCATTAAGAGGCGGTAATAGGGCCTTAGGTAATGAGTACAACAATGAAGGCGATTGTAATAAAGCATCCTTACAAGTGTTTCAGAGATGTCATACTCGCATGTGTGTTATGATTGTACGGGCGTTATTAAATAACAATACCAGCCATAACAGGTCTAATAGATTATTCAATGATAGTGCAGTACATCAATTTATCATAAGCGTCCTTCCGTTTAGCATGAGAAGCGGCCATCAAACAAACTATTGTAGCTCGTGTTTATGTTATTTTTATACATAAAAACGCTATTTGACGATAGTTTTTATTATATTCATTGTATCCGAGTAGTATTATGTAAAATAGTTGTTCTTTGTCATGATTATTAGTTATATATCAAGCTGAAATAGAAGTAAAGGAGAACGTACTCTGAAACGTCGTTGAAGAACATTTCACGGAAAGTAAACTGCAGACGAGGAAAAGTTTATAACATTTATAAATAGATATAATTATTTGTGTGAATATTTTGAAAGTTAATTTTAACTTTCCATCTTCTGTTACTGGCAACACAATTTGTCACATTGTCTATGACAGCTCATTGATAGAAAAATACTTTGAATAAAATTGTATTCGTAATTCAATTTCCAAAAATAAGTTTTTCTTGTCGATGGCACTCCTTCAACCCAGTTCCCATACTACTAGTACGAGTACTATAAACTATATTAATTTGTAAGTACATGATCCATTTACGTTTTGCGACAGCCAAGAACAATAGAACAAACATAGAGCCAAGTTCACGATGCAACATTAATTTACAATTAACCTTTATTGTTTCCGAGCAGGTTTTATGTCATTAGACGAGGAGTAATGGAAAAACCTGGGGCATAGCATCTGATACATAGTTAATGGTAATTGCGTGGTTAAGTGCGAAAAGTAGACGTTACTTCGTTAGGTAACTTATGTGTAACAAAAGTTTACAGTTATTTGTGCTATTATTAAAGGTTTAACGTGACGTGATGTTACGTCAAGTTATGCACTGCAATTTACAGGTTATTTTTATTTGTTATTAACAGACTTTAAAAAGGCTGTAAGACCGGTTAGCAGGTAATAATTGCATTAATTTTTATGTTTCTTTTACTTTAAACTACATAGGCTGAAAAAGATTCTAATATTATTTGTCTGTAGTTATATATTATAGTTTTTATTTCCATTTTAACAGAGGTGACATCAGTTTTACTAAGATACCTGACTCTTGATTGGAAGATTGCAGTTTAGATAGCCAACGCGTTTTAGATTTCTGCACTGTCGGATACGACTGAAACGCTTTTCGTAATATTTCTTCATTAAGAATATGACTATGTATACGACGGGAGATGACTGCCGGAGACGAGGGGATCGGATTGTGTGAGCAAGACAGAACTACGTGTTGAGTACGGTCTTCTTATCGTATGGTTGATTAACAACCGGTGTCTGAGTTTAATCCGCCTGTAGTCCTCTGACATGGCTTTACACACCCTTGAAAAATCTCTTAAAAACGGTTAAAAATTATGTTTTGTAAATGGCAATACACTTCCTGTTACAAGCCTAGAACTTATACTTATCACTGGTTATGCGATGGATAAATAACAACAGACTCGCCCCCTATCACACAGAACTTGTACTAGTCTCCGGAAAAATGTGAGAGTGACAAAACACTCATCAATACAAACAACAGCCCTCTTACCATCAACTCTTAAAGCAGGATATTTATTGTTGTGGAAGCGAGACGCCGCACTACACTACGCGTAGCGGCAGCGGCTGCGTCTCACGTCCACAACGGTAAATGTCCTGCTTTAGGAGTTCATAGTAAGAGGACAGGCAACCAAATTTCCTTAAGACTAGTAAATAGCTACAGTGCCAATCGAGTTTACACGGCTGTTAGTCTCGTAAAAAGCCATAAATCCGCGATAATGGAATATATTTATTGCTAACACGTCATACGCACGTTACGTATGAATAATAATCGTAAAACACATCGCATTACGGTAAGCTGGGCCTGTTTCCAGTAACTGTCACTAATGACGGGTCACACTTAGCAATCGATCGATGAAAGTATATGTGAACGCATTTATGGCTTGATTATTATGTCTAGGAATATGTCTTTATCGCGGTTACCTTGGAAAAGAGGTGAAGATTTAATATAGTCATGAAGTTTAAAAAGGTATCAATCTAAAAATAAGTCTTTAATCGATTTCTCCGATGCACGTCACAATAGGTAGTCAAAGAAGTCGTACAGTCCGAACCGAATGGTCTATACAAATAACACGACTTCTTTTAAAATCCAGTAGAGTTGCAGTTGTAATGGATTGCAATACGTCCACGGGGACTGACGTCAGGGCAGGCATGCACGCGCATACCTGCTACGTTTTTCCTCAATCGTTCACACGATTCGCAGTCAGATAAGCATGAAGTTCGAAACTTGTTCCCGAGTCCTGCACCTTTTGATTTGAACCAAGTAGATGGCTTGTAGGTTCCGGAGATTGAGTTTATTACGTCATGTATTATCCGGTCTATAATGAAAAAGCTTTGTAATTACAATTCAATCCCTAGACATGAATACATCGGAACTTTAATTTCCTCGTAAAAAACTCACGGAACACGATAAAGGTAACTAGAAGCCCGTAATCCGGTGTCTTCGCGTAATGACTAAATCCCCAGGGCTGTCTTCCTAATGGCGCACTTTGGAACAGTTAAATACTTGAAGGGAAACACTTGTAGGGATCGATGTAATAATGCGGTGATTTCTGTGGATAAGTATCGCACCGACACGCCTGCCCATAACCCTATAATTTAAGTACGGACACGAGGACTGACGGTCGCTTGAGAACTCCATTGAGAGATAATCTTACGTCAGTGTGACGGTACATGTTCAGCTCTAATTTGACAAATAAATTTAAACGATAATATTATTTGGTTTGTCTTATTCTTTTTGGGAAATTATTGAGATCGAATGGCACATAACAGTTTCGTTGTAAGGTCAAATATATTTGACTATTAAGTGTGTTTTTAGGCTGGCAATTTTACAGATAGCTCTACTCTCAAATTTGGATTCACATTCAATCCGTCCATGCCATGTCCGAGTGGAATTCGCAGTACGATTACATCAAGAGTCTTCCTTCAAAGTTCATAGAGTTAGCTAAAATATAAGAGAAAGAACTTGTTATACGGACCGGGAGATTTCTCTGATAGTAAGCTTTTGACGAAAAGGAATTTTTGAGTCAAGTGGCGTGGCCATTGGGCCGCAGTCATGCCCGGCCGTGCTCCGGCGATCTTTGGTGTCAAGGGTCGTCTAAATTTGCTTTCGCGTTGCAACGATCGATACTGTCACATCATGGTGCTTGGTACTATGTGTCGCTACTAAGAACTGTATTTTACACTTCTTTATTTCGTAGATAAAGCTTGCATATTAGGTAGGCTTAGGTAATAGCGATATTTTATGAGTGTATTCTTCTAAAGGTCCTTATAATAAGGGTTAATCCTCGCACAACACCTAGTGCATTGTTACTCTTGCGACTCACTTTTCGTTTACACGAATACAACTCTGTTTTTTTTTTTTTTTTCAATACCTTCAGATGCGATATGAGTTATTTCAAAAGGGACATTGTTTTCAGCCAATTACCGTGTACAATTGTTATTTTAATGTTTTTCTCTTATATTGTTTAATTGATCGGAACATCGACGTTTCTTACGGTGCAATGGTATTGATGATGTCAGGCCCAATTGTTCATCGCGCTACACATCCGAAATAAACGATCTGTTAATTACATTTTAATTGGTTTACAGCATTTGGCAGGTATTTAAGTGAATTGAACTGAAATATGTACTTTATTGCCTACTGGTATGTCTTATTTGTTTACTTAATTACCTGTTTTAATCTATTCGTAAAGTGGTTTTTTAAGTAAATTAATAAAGAAGGAAATGCTAACGACGTTTTATGTAAGTTACATTATAATACTAGCATTGTTGTTTTAATGTGTACCGTGTTTTCCACGTAGGATTGCGTGATGATGATGAATTATTTTAAATGTATTCGCGTTATCAATTAAACGTGTCTAAAACGTATTGGAATATCATGTTTATTGAAAGTAATTAATAAATTTTGGATGTAATAAAAATACACCTAGGCCGAAAAGCTTTATAATAAAATTGCTATGAGAATAAAAAGACCTGAAATAAACCCCCCAATGCGCTAATCAGGTAGCACTTAGACAAATATTCTGAAAAATTATTAAATTTCAAATGAAATACAAATAATTATTGAAAAAATACTATGTTTTATGTAATAATTATATTATCGATTGTCGTTAAACACGTGTCATCTTTATAGTAGTTGTAGCAAGAACGATACATTCAAGGACCGCGGGGTGCCGGTGACAACTAGACGGAATCGCCATGACGCAACCCAATCGATATGCGAATACATTTCGTTTGAATTACACAAAAACCTATATAACCTCTTATACTACCTGTACGTTTCATGTATACTACGATAAATCACAAGCGATTATAGCCTTTGTGTTCAACACAATAAGGCGATGTGTGTTGAGTAACTATTAGTGGTTACTCATCGATTGGAGAATTTTAAATGTCAAATCTTGAGCCAACATTTACATATAGGTATGATCGATAGGCGGACTTGAGGCATTTCCACATTATTATTGGCTTAGCATTATTAAAGTTACGATAGGATATCCTATATTTTTCCAGACACAACTTAAACATATTTTTTTTTAATAAACGTCGCCCCACAGTACGAATTTCTTCTATATCGTGGGTGCGTTTCACAAACATAAACAAATGTGAATGTGAAATATCACATACACAAACACCCAGACTCGGGACAAACATCTGCGGATCGCACAAATTTTCGTCCCGTGCGGGAATCGAACCCGCAACCCTTAGCGCAGCAGTCCAATCGTTTAGCCACTGCGCCAATCAGGTCGTCGGGTCAATCAGGTCTTCAAAATGATTAAACAATATTTTAATCATTCTTCTAAGAAAGTAATTGCATTAACAAAACCGCCTTCATTTCATATCCCGGCCAATATACGGAGATCCCGGACAATCGCTTCGCAGAAACACGACATATAGATCCAACTACAATATGTATGTATGTAACACAATACAAAACAACTAAAACCATGACGTAGCGAGTTAAAACAAACACGTTTTATCTATTACCCTGCACGTCTGCAGGTCTTGTTCATGTGTTAATTTCCCTTTCGGCTCGCATGTAAAGCGGCCGCACGTTATATTCGCCGGCCATAACGGGACAATGTAACGTCATTCTTAACTAGTCGCAAGGTCGACTGGGGATTTGCGACAAAAAGATTAAGCTGTTAGCAGTCTTTGGCTAGTTTTTGTACAGACTATGCTGATCATCATCGTATCAGACCAGTATCTGCTGGGTATAATCGTGTACGCTTCTGTTTCCTCCTCCTAATGCAACCAGAAGCATACAAGTAAGTTTTCACCTATAAAGTTACTCAATGAAGATCTCTACAACGTTTTAAGAGGGATTTTAACAACTGCAGAGTTAATTTCCCACAAAATGTTCGCTACATACTATATGTAACCAAAATGAACAACATTGTCTACAGCTAAAAAGAACATGTTAGGAGAGCTAATGTTCACCAATAAGTATTATTTCGTAAAAGTTAATTACCTTATATGTTAATTAGCTAAACATTTTCAGAGTTCTAAATCCACGAAAATATAAAACACTAATATACTTTACGAATAAGGTAAGAAATAAGCTGAGAACAGTCCAAGCAGAGGGCGGAGGGCAACAAACAAAATGTCAGAAACAATCCAACTAGCCGGAATGTTTTAGACATTTCACCTTTGACCCGCGCCATGTGAATTATACGAATTACTTTACATACAAACGTTACGTGAAAATATTTGGTTTTGTAGAAAAACCCAGAAAAATAAAAAGCAAAAGAATTGTATTTATTCTGAAATAAGGAGACTATTCAACGAGTGCTAGGGGCTTAGGAGCTTCGACAAGCTTAGTCGGCATTGAATCCACTTTCTTACTGAATACAGCTACAGTCAGCATCTAGAACCACTTCAATATTCTCGCCGGCTATCGAAGCTCATATCAAACCTATTAAGTGCTATCGTTTAGTTTACTCTGGTCCTAACAGCGAAGCTTGAACATTCCACAACGTTCATGATCGAGCAATATCAATCATCCAATCAGTCGTTGACAAACTCGCATTAATATGATCTTTAAGTATTGCTAATAGCGGTTACCTGCGTTAATCATGTAATTAATGCTATGACTAATGACATTGGTGTTGCAAAAAGACAAGTTTAGTGATGTCAAAGCTTTTTGTCGGATAATACTGATGGTTTGAAAGTAAAGGTGTTACCATACGGAAGATTGATTTCACAACAATCGAAAAGAATCCTTCAAGTTTTATGAGCTAAGTTTAACAAAACATCAAGTCTTTTTCGCCGTTTGTAAAGATTCTTATCTTTATCAATTAAAAACCAAATGTAAAAAAGACTTGTTTTAAGAACAATAGAACATTTAAATTAGGTATCTAAATGGTTTTAGAGTATTGGCCCATACTACCTAAATATAAAACGGAAGCAAACCTACCGAGGTTAGAAATAATACAACACAACTACATTTAAAGCTATTTGCAGAATGTTTTACCCAATTACACAAAGTAAATACTGGTACACATTCACGTGTCATAATTCCTTAATCGCCGCTCATCGCGGAGGGGAGTTCACCCTAAGCAAAGCACGCAAGTTGTCCAGATTGTCAAAGGGTAGGCAGTGTAGGCACATACATTATTCACGGGGGAAAAGTCCCCTCCAACTGGAACATAAATAAAGCTACGTGAACTAACGCCGGCCAGTCACGCCACTTCGCAGTCTTGCACCAAGCCTTACAAACTCGTGCTAAGTTTTTTCCTAAGCTTAGCAGATTACACACGCTTCCACTTCGGTCAAGGTCAGGTCGTGGTAATTATACATTTAATTTTTACAGTTAATAACGTGTGTTGAGAAAGGAAAGGTGTGTCAATGTGTGAAGGTCTGTCGTCGTGTTTTTGCTCTGTTTTGTAATAGTTTGCAAGGATGATTAGAAGTTGGAGTGTGACGACATCGTGGGTTGTGCAGTCAGTTTGGTCACGCGTAGAAGCGTCAATTCTCACTAGAAATACATGTAAAAGTTTTTTGTCTGTGTACAAAAGAGAGTGAGAGACCGCTGTAGAAGCTCCAATCATTTAAAATATCACATTTATCAGGTATAAACGCTACTGCACTGTAAACAGTACTTACAGTAAAAGTCAGGCTGAATAGCAGGTCTTATAGTTAGTATCTGTTTGCATTCCTTGGCGCTCAGCCTTACACTGATCCGGCTTGAATTATGCGTTTGTTTGTCAGATACCTGTCTGAAGGGTGGAGTTGTAGTGCTACGCTAACATAAACACTTCACGCCCACCCCACACGGGGATTATACTGTCTTTACATTACACTATACAGTTAGCAAATCACGGTTACATGGTCATGACGTCATCGTGAAGTCGTCAGAGCCTGGCGGGACAGTTACAGATCATCTAATTGTCACGCACTTATTATAATTGTTTTTCACCTGTACGTGATAGTGGCTTAACTCATTAGTTCAACAGCTCGTTATTTATTTACGGTTATACCAGCCTGCAAACATTCTATTGCAGGACAAAAGCGCTTTTCTTATGTAGAGAGTCAGTGATAAACATTTTGTGAAGAAACCTCAAAGAAGACTAGGTAATCACTCTTTATGGACGTCACCCTAACAAAAGACAGCTCAAAAACACTACCCTTTACCACTTCCTAGTATTACTGGCTGAATCAACCGCAAGCACTAAGCTGATGGAGTTCACTAGCAACAATATATTTGACAAATGATAATACTAACCTCTTTCTTAAAGGTCGGCAACGCATTAGTGTCTGTTGTTACGTATGTTTATAACATTCAAATCGGTAATAGCTTCAGTCTAATTTTATGTACTAAATACCGAATGATGACACTTATGCAAGGCAAATAAACTTTTCTTGACATTAACACGTAATCATGCACTAAAAATTTGCAATGAGTTTATGTAGGTACAGACTCTTTCACTTTGCTAGCGTTAGACATAAAATTGTTGTATCTCATTTCAGATTTCTTAACACGCCATTTCGGGCCCAGGTGCAAATTGTCTGTAAAATATAAGATGACACTCGAGCATTACAAAAATATACCGGCGACATTTTTCTACCACGCTCGTCACGCTGTCATATTGCATCATATCGCTAAAACGATGATAAATGTAAATAGTACTAAAGCTTCTATATTTATGCACCATCTAAATGTTACATAATATACTGTGTCCTCTGTTTCTCTATCCGTAATTCAAAACAAGTAGAGTTGTTTAGTCTATGTTCTATCGACACCGCTTCGGCTGTACTATTACCGGCGCTAACCCACGTGGAGACCATCGATCGACATTGACATAATTTTCAACATCAAAGTAAATAGAGGTGAGATAAATCTCCGGTCTTTATGTGAATCGGTGTACCTTTACCTTTGTTCAGCCGGTAAAGATGGTACAAAATTGCCTTTAAAGAGATGTTTTTTACTGTATTTTCCTCCTATCTAGCATTACGTTGAGCGCCTTTATTTTCATTTTGTGTTGGAATGGAATCGTTTTCTTGCAAATACCAAACAAAAGTTCCTGATAATAGACCCTTGTAGGCGTAAGGGACCACGGCTTAGTGATTATTTTAACAGCGCCTTTAACCGCCTATATCAGTTCTCGTCCATTTTGAGAAAAATATATCATAATATGAAAATATTTTTTGACTTTGCCATAATTATTTTAGCCTCAGATCTACAAAGGCCTATGACATAAAAATACTCGATCATCCTTCGACTCAATCACATTTCACAATTACATCTCACAAGAAGCCCAACCAATCTTGTGACCAGACCAGCGGGGCTACCATGAGCTTGCATTGCAGGTCATTTTCCGCTGTGAAAGCGAGACGTTGATACAGGTGTAGTGCGGTGGCTCGCTTCCACAGCGGAAAATGACCTGCTATGCAAGCTTACAGTAAGCCCGCAGAACTAAACACTACCACACAAATCTACATAAATCCCCAGCATCCGCACCATGTTTACTGTATTTCCAGCTGACCCAATCACCAAGCAAGTGGAGTTAACCTACATTTTTGTCAAAACTACATCAACCAATTTGGCACAGGACACACAGTCAGGATAATTAATGTCATTCGTTGCGCGTGCGCCTGTCATGGCTATTTTTTACCGGACTATTTTGTTGGTAATCTCGTTTTATAAATAGTATGCTCCCGCGACTTAATTTGTAGTATTTAAAACATAAACACGATAACTATGAATGATAAATATGATGTTTAGTTCTGTCGCATGCATTTTATAAGCGTAAAAGTTAATATTAATGTTTGCTGTTCATTCACGCATAACCTATAAAACTTGAGAGAACACAACTAACAACGAAGTTTTTAGAGATTTTGAGGTGTTCATGTTAACATATTATAAATTGTTAACAGCAATCTTATTGAATGTTTTAACAGTGAGGCTGAAATGACGGGGTAAAGGCCATTAATTAAGTTATGACGAAACTTTCATACAATTTAATCCAAAAATATCTGAACAACTAAACCAACATACAATAGGTGTTTTAATAGCTACCAGCGGTTGTGTGCGCGTGAGTCACAGATGCAATCAAGGCCGCTTCCATCCGGGTTTGGCAATGTTATCAAACATGGTCAATGTAGTTCACACTATAATGCGTGGTTACTGGTTACCAAGAGGTATGCTAGCCAGGTTACTATGCAGGTTGTGTATCTAATCTACCAATTACCACGTGTTTGCCTTCTCCATAATAATATTTACTTAACTACGTTATTGATTAACGGTGAAGGAAAACATCGTGGCGTCTGGTTTGAAAGTTCCGGCCTCGAGTGTAAGTTTTGTTGACAACTATACTACTAACTTGACTGTTATTCATTTGTTTAACAAAAGAAAAACACACGCGATAGTTTCGTTAGCTATGAACAAAACTCACACTAGATACTCTGATAAAACCGGTAATCAAGCATGGTGATTAAAGCCCTTTCAATACGTGACTGCAATGCACAGAGGCATTTAGAGACTGGTATCATTAAATTACGTAACTAAAATCATTCTAACATATACTCTTAATCATTATAATTCAACATCAATTAAATATAAATACCAAACACATAAAACTTAGCGTTAATGAAGTAGGTGGGTACCTACTTATAAAACTGTGACACCATCCTTCAGAAATAGTACCGCCTGACGTAATCTGACACGTTTTATAATACTATGTAAAGCTTGCACGCACTAGGCATTATATTTTACTAAGTAATAAATCTAGTGTTCACTATAAATAAATACGACAATAAAATTTATCAAGCTTAGCAGTATACACTAGCTTCCGCCTGTACCTACGTCCACGTGGAGTTTTCGCAACATCTCCAATAATAGGTATTAGCCTATGTCGCAGCCTAGGGATTCTAGCTAACTCCATACTAAATTCGAGCAATTTCAGTGTAGTGGTTTAGCCGAAAGAAGCAACAAACAGACTCTACAAAGGGACAAAGAGCCGTCACTTTCGCTTTTATAATATTAAGACGACATACGAAACTCACACACTGTCTCTGTCTTTAAGAGAAGAGTTAAAGATCACTATCTTTCCTCACTATGATATAGTTTATATTTATTTGTATTTATGTATGTATTATATTCATGTATTTTTATCTTAATTTTTTGCACTGTTGGTAATATTATTTATCCTACACACTGTCGTCTTCATTTCAAATGTATTTCTCCTTTCGCAGGACTGCTGGAAGAAATTTCTTAATGAAATAAGCAGTACCTTTGTACTATCTTACTCTATCTATATGTTCTTTCTTTTTATAATATTCCTTGTGTGTACATAAATTGTTAATAAATAAATAAATAAATTAAGTTAAGATTGGCTACTTCTGGCCTTGTATCTAAAAAGGTCTTAACCTTTTAGGATAGGTACATTTAATCAAGCTTTGAAGACAAGTGTGTATTACTATACAAACTAGTCTTCAAAGCTTCAGAAATATTTTATATGCAATATGAAGGGAAAATGGAAAAGAAGATGGGCAACAGCCTCTTCTGTAACTTCACCCACCACCGATACTGCGATCCCCAAGCCGCTTGCCAAGCGTGAGGATTATGGCACCCCTCCCCCTCCCCCTATGGGGGAGGCCTTTGTTCAACAGTGGACGTCTTCCGGCTGATAAGGATGATGAAGAGGAATATTGTAAATACCCAAATATTGAATTTATAATTCATACAGATTTCCTAAACATTCTTTAAGACTTAATGCTATTTGTGTCTAAAATTAGTGTGTAGTATTTTATCCATACAAAGCGTATTTACCATTTATGATAATAAGCGTGTACTAGGGCGACATGTCCAATCAGAGCTGCTTGGCTGTGCACATCGTTACGACTGTTGCGAGGCACCGGCTCGGAAATCGAACCTGACACTGTGACCTACATTCTAATGAAGCGTACTACTGTGTCGTATTGCGCATTATTATTTCTGTATTTAATTTTACTGTAAATGTGCTATTTGAATGCATGTGAAACTGTTTTGTTTTATATTTTTAGTACAGTTTAAATTCTACGGTTTCATGTAATAGAGCCCATCTGTTGGAGTTGGTTTCATAATTGTCGAAATATTTGATGGAACAGTACACCTTTATCAATTAAAGCAATTGTATATAATTGGAATACCGATATATTGAGATATTACGTTAAAAACCGTTTTTAAAATCCTTTTTTAAAAACCATTGAAAAGATCCTTTATCAATTTGGATTGAAATTATGTCGAAAACCTTTTTATAGTGAAAAACAGCGGTTAGAAGCAAGACGCCGCATTACACTGCACGTAGCGTCTCTCTTCCAAATCTTAAACTGTCCCGCTTTAAGAGTTCATGGTAAGGCGGCAGAACTGGTAAAATAAAAGTAACTGGTCATATTGTTCAAAACACAACCAGTTCTGAGACCACAGAGCATCAGAAGAAGACATAATTTATAACACGATATGGTTGCCAACCGCCATCCAACTAATAATATTATTTTTAATCAATTTCCACATTTACATAGCAATTCATTATCATTCAAATTCCGAATCGCGTCGTGACTTGTAGAATAACCTGTAACACGCTTACAGGTTTGGGTTATTGTTTTTTACCTTACTGTATATTGATTTAATTTGATTAGCTTTTATTTTGACAATAACTGTAGTTACACAGACCCCAAGATCATTTGTATAATAAATTTTATGGTTATCTATGTTCTGCTACCATGAACTCTTAACGCAGGACATCTTCGCGTATTGTGGAAGCGAGACACCACTATGTGTAGTATAGTACTCAATACTTCATTGCATTCCATTCATGGTATGGCCGTCTTGTTTCCACAAGGAAAAATGTCTTGCTTCAAGAATTCTTGGTAAGGGGGCTGATTACTGAAAACTAACACCATTTCAGAGTCTATTAAAATCACATAAAATAATCTAGTGCAAATATTAGCACCTCTTAAAGCACCATTAAAGATTTATAGAACATAAATCAGGCTTCCGAGTGTGTTCAACACTGCAGTATAAACACTATTAGTCTATCTATTACCAGTGCGGCTGCTAACTCTTACAATAACACTTATACACTTACAATACAATCCGCGTTGTGCAACGGATCGCAGGCCAGCCTTGACACGCCTAGACGATTTGAGCCAAAATGTTGTAAGTTGAACGGACCTCAAGATTTTTATCAAGCCTTGTTAGCCCGATTGCTTGGGTTTGAAAACTGTTGTGGGTATAATTGGCTCGTTTATTCCGCTGGCCGACGATAAGGAATAAAGGATCCCGTAAATGGAAATTTATGGGAAGTTGAGATGCGCAAATTTGATGCTTGGATGAGTAATAACGGGTGGATGCGTCCGTCGTTGTTTTGTTTACGTAAAGCTTGGCTTCACAAAAATCTAAATTAAACTTTTTAATACAAATATCAATCGAAAAATTCTCAGTAAATAATGTTTCACTTACCAGGATAGAAATCGTGGGACTTGGACATCTTGACCCTGGCGCCGGTGTCCTTTTGCAGCTGGGCGATGGTCTCGCCCCCCTTGCCGATGATGGCGCCGGCCACCATGGACGGCACCAGCACCTTGAAGTGGTATGTCGGCTCCACGGCTGCAGATCATACAGTAGCATGGTGAGACGAGTTCACTATGAACATCAGAAACCGAGCACTGTGTTTTGTTTTACGAATTATATGAGAAATAGCAATGAAAAATATAATAAGGATCCAATGTGAAATAGCTAAAAAAATCCGCGAAGAGACTAATGGAAAATGATAAAAATATAATAGAGATTTATATTAAAATTGCTTACATCACTACATCTGCTTCTAACTGATTTGAATTAGATATACATATGTATGATGAATACATAGATATTATAAGTCCCTAATTGCTTGGCAATTATGTACAATTCGAGTATCTAATTGTATAATGAATCAATACCATGGCGATAGTGACTAATCCCATTTGAGGATTATGCGAAACACGAGATTATACTAATTGATTTCAACAATATTCCAGATAATTGGATATAATTCCGGGCTCCCGATACCAATAAACCCGGGATTTACATAGGTAATTAAAGAAAATACAACCCGGATAAGATTCGTAAAGGGGTTGAATAAATTGACTTGGTTTGTTGAAAAGGAATCCAATAAATGAATCGGAGATACATCTAAATAACAAAACACAGTGCTGAGTTCCATTCGGCTACATTCAAATGAGGTTTCATGGGAATTGTATGGACACTGCAGTTCAATCAAGACCATGAAATCCCAATTCAAAATGTAAACTATATCAGCGTGGCGGCTGGTGATCAAAAGCGTCAAGAATGCACTTTTGAGTACCAGTTCCGGTAGCTCTCGCATGAGTCAGTGATGTGCATTATATGTATGTATTATAAACCACACCTGCAGGACCTGTGCTGATGTCAGTCGCATGACGGTGAAGATTCAATAGCCAACATCAAGAATATTTATTATTGTATTAATTAGCACCAACATTAGCGTGTTTGGTGACGAATTAATTTCGCAAGTTTGTTTTGGCACGATGCGAGATTTTCGTCGTGCCAGTGTTAGATGTGTTGCTTTTAATGATTTTATTTAATTTTAGGCATATAGTATAGCGCTTTATTGTATAGTTATTACATGCATTTTTATTCGCTGATTAATGCTAGGTCTAAACACAGATGGAGGATACGACGAAGAAGAAGACTAATGATTAATGACAGAAATATAATGATCCCCCACGGAGCCCACTTTGTAAACTGAGTCTGAAGAAGGAAGAGACTGTGGTGAAATCGAGGGCCTTGCAACAAATGTTTAGACAAACGATGCTCACAGGGCAACAGAATAGTTAAGAAGTGTCTAATATTTCCTGAAGAAATTAAAATAAACAAGTAGACGATGACAAAAGTCTGACAGATTAAAGTAAAGGACGGACCTACAAGACAAGTTTTTGCCTCATAATTGCGCGACTACCGCTGGTACTTACTGACTGAGAATCAAAACCACACAATATAATAAGAATAGGTACTAAACCGTGACATTACGTAACATAACCAATTGTATAATAAATTAATTGGTCGTTCTTTAGTCAGTTATTCAATCAAAAAGTAATCCAAAAATAGACCTCGAGGGACCGTCTCGTGACTCTACATCAGCCATGAATCAGATGTATTAAGGCACCGTTGTGTATAACAATATGAAGAAACTAGTGTGCCACCTACATTCAATATGTTTCAATTGAGTGGCATCCCACCGGCTGACGGCGCGTCTCATTTGACCTCATTACAAATGGAGCATGGCTGTTCACCTGCCACATCTCCCCGCCACAAGATATGATCGACAATACACCAGCTCAGTTTCTCCACACAATCTATTGGTTACTTAATCATTTTTTGACGAAGACGAAGCTATGTCAGTGTAAAAGCTATTTTTTATTCTGTTCAGACAGCTTTCGCCCGAAAAGCTGTCAGCGGAATAAATTCGAGTAAATTTTTCCGACTTTACGGGAGTGCGGTCCGTGTGCATGTTAGTATACATAAAATATGATTGTTTCGTCCCGGTTTGGAAAACGGAACTGAACAAAAATGTTCATTGCCTCACGGTAACGTAACGTAACGTAGACCATAGATAGAACGGTTTCGACGAGTAACCTACATTTCATCACATAAGTAACTAAACCCAAAGCGATCAAACAGCTGTAAAACAAAATCTAAAATATTTTCTAAGTAAATACAAAAAAGAACGAAAAGAAAAACTGTGTCGATAAAGTAACGTGACCGAAGACAAGATTCTAAGATGGAAAGATAATACAGTGCCTGCGATCCAATACTCTTTTAAAGAAAAAATACTAAAGAAAACAGGTCGCAAAAACGTGAACAATGAAAATATATCTCGCTAAAGGAGCATCAGTTTTAAAGCGTTTGTAAATTATATTGTTTTGAAACATCGTGAGCTATGGAAAGGGTTGCCATGCTATTGATTTATAGATTTTCTCGACGTAGGTAAAAGGCGCGGTAATGAATATATTACGGGCGTGCGTCATCGTTATTTCGTTATTTTAAAAATACAACCGGCTCCATATTGTTCGTATTATATTCATAGTTATTTAGTATTTGATCAATGGGTGAATTGGATATTTATTGGAAATTCCGACTCTACTGGTTTTTTCTGTACCTGGTTTATTGTAAAAACTGTTTGTCTATCAGGAAGAGGCTAACTAATGAACGAAGTCTATACTTGGGAAACTCTAGTAAACCATTCTTTATCATATCTTTAATTTAAAACGCTAGTCAGTATAATTTTTCATCAGAAACCTGCGCCCATTCACGTCTAAAATGAAAAGATATGGACAATAGCAAAGAATTTTCCGAGAGAAAGATTTCTATGTACAATGTCGTCATTATCTGGATTACAGAGGGCGGATGGTAGGCAAAGAGTCTATTCTTTCTCCCTACGTGTACAATGAAGAACTCGGGCTAATCCGACCGGCTCGGGAGCTGATAATCTAGCTAGACCGGGCCGACCCTCGGCGAATTATTGCGTCTATAAGCCAATTTTGCTCGCAATTCGACATTCACTTCATTTGAATTACGTCGACCTACAAAAAATTCCAATGACTTAGATGCTCGTCTAACAAAAGAAATTTTCTGTTTAGAAATAATAAGCTGCAAATCGGGAGTCAGGTTGCTTTGACAAATGACCTTATTCTTTAATTGCGCGCTCGTGTTCGTTCGTGTTTACAGGCTGTGAAGTCTCGTTTTTTCGCATCAATTATTTTTTAACAGCTATCTTCCTTAGAAAGTGGTTCGTGTTGTTTGTCGTAGAAATATAAATAGGTGAGTTTGCCGCACCGCCGCCGCACCTCTGCCGTGTTCTAGGTCGTGACCTTATAGGCACACGTTGCCAAGCGCCGCATTTGGCAATGCATCGCTTTTAAAAGTTTGGCGATGCAAGCTCCTAGACACGAACATATTGCTTGATAGTTTAAACCAATGTTATGTGTACTCAATTTAATAGATCCAATGTTTTAGTTACAGCCAGCACGGCTCTCGAGTAATGGTCTGTAGTTTGAGCAAGACATATAAGATGTAATATAAGTTTGTTCTGTTACAAAATCGTTTAGTTGATCGTTTTATACCAATGTAGAGCTAGTCTATAGCAGTAGTACGCCAATCTAATCTTTTAAGTTCCAAAGGGATGTTTCATTCGTTTTAATGCAGTATCGTTGTTCTCTTATAAGTTTTATTACTATTTATTATGAGCTTGTGTCCTTGCTGAGTCCGAGCACTGTTTGTTTAGCTCTAAGTTATGAGACCACTGACCAGAATAGTTAACTAACTGGATAGTTATACGCTCAGATGGATATATCTAAACTAGACTGACTAGTAATTTGCAAGTTTGTTTCATGTTTACAATAATTACTCATAATAAAGTTGAAATATCGATGTCTGGTCCAACTAGAAATTATTATTAGGTACAACATTCAAACTACAGTATTTATGCTGTTTTCTTGTATTAACGAATGTGTCCAATTTAAAAACAATAGATACCTAATTACCTACACGTTTTAAGTCTGAGAAAATTACAATTCATCAGAAATTAGGTTACGTAAATCTACAATTCATGTGTACAAGAATCGTAGCATTCTCGTCAATCATTTTACAACATTTTAATCGTAGCTGAAGTCTAAAGCCCATTGCTGTCATGTACATTGTTCTAACCGAGCACACCGACATTGACGACCAATCGATACCAACAATTGCAGTTTGACGTCAATGCCAGTCAGCTGCCACTGTAATATTAACGCTGCAGTGAAATTGTGTCATTGGTGGCTACCATTTACATCGTCAAAGACACAAGGGCGCATTGCAGCGGGCCACGCCGGCAGATCTATGCAGCGGCGTGAATGTAGGGCAAACAGGAGAGATGTGCTTTGTCAACTGTTGGCTTAGCTTGAATTTGGGGGCTTTTTAATCTACCACTTACATTATCACAACGAACTTTTAAAGATTTTATGAAATAAACACACAGTTTACTTTATAAGTCCAGGAATTCCAGGTAACACAAGATTTCTTTCATTCGAATTTAAACAAAAGATCTTCAGTAGACCACACACATAGGTACTGTAAAATCTGCAACAAGATCCAAGTAAGTTCGAGTGTCTACAATATATGAATATGGTTCTCGACGTGTTCCCATTACTCGGCTTTCACAAAGCTGCAGGCGTTTCATCTCTGTTCTTTGATCTGGAGCTAGCTGCCGAGATTAATGGGACTATGTCTCACATTTGCGATACCTCTACCTAGTATGTTGATGTAAACTTTTTAACAGCCAAGCATTTAGTGGTTACGTAAGTATTTAATAACATTGCTCAACTTTAAAGACTTAATATCCTGGCGTAATATTCAATACGCTGCAAAGAATACAACGCAAAACGCTTTATAAATTCCCGGATCAACATGGCCGCGCAACTTTCTCAAACGTTTTAATCTTTCTCACAAAGTTTGTCTAAAGTGTACCCGCATCATGTCGGTGTTTATTTTTACCGCATTTTCAGCAAAATGGCCGCGTATGGCTCTAATAAATCACGCATGATCCGATCACTCGGCAGTCTCCGTCCCGCGGGGCGCTGAGGTTATCTACGGCTATCTAAAAAAGGCCCATGACGACATGACGTCAGCTTGTTTACGCATTTAACATGCATTATGCATGAAATTTATCCAACTAACTTAGCAAAAGAATCAGAATATGAACATATTGGGGTCGGAGGGAAAATATATCTATTGAAATAGTTGAGCCTCTTCGCATTATACAACCAAAATTACTTGGTTAACATGACCCCAAAATATACGTATTTATAGACATAGGAGCATGATACAACAAGTAACTGTGAGAAATTATGTCCAAACTTTGGGGTTGTCTAAACAAACTCCCTTGCGTTAGGACAACCAACCGCTATTTGGCACGATTTTGGAATGGCCGGCGAATTTCAGGATGCTAACCAAACTAATGCAAATACCGAAGGTAGAATACAGGCGGAAATGACGCAAGAGGGAGGGTGTCCCGGCTCGGATACAGCTGTCAATAAACCAGACGCGCTGTATAAAGGAAACTCTTTGAAAAACAGACGCGGCCCGTCCTCCCGGGAGTTCTACTGGCTGGAAAAATGTAAAATTGGAAAACCATTATGGCTCATTTATAAAACTTATCGGCGTCTGCTGCGAATTCGTAGAAATGGATTGAACTGGAGGACATTTTACGCTCGTTAACTTTTTATTATGTGAAAGAAGTCACTGTTATGGAGTTAACGTTCTTCATAAGACACATAATTCGATGCCTCATTTTTTAACTAAATTAACACCTCGTTTTTACGAACTTGCCCAAGTTCGTCCCGCGGACCAGTTTCATAGAGGTAGCCCTCAAGCTTCTGCGGCACCTTACAAGTAACAAATGTATCACGTAGCGCCGGTAAATTATGCTGAACGTGTCGTGACGCAAAGCTGCGGCTCCACCTCAACACCTCTAATTAATTATCAACTTGGTATTTCCTTTCTTCTACATTTTGGAGTAAAACATTTTCGGTAAGAAACTTGCGGTTTTGTGTGAGTATTTCTGTCAGATACCCTACGACATCACAAGGTTATCGTTGTTTTAATATTGTGTTAGTAGATAACACTCAAAATCGGTTGTTAAACATTAACCCCAGTAACTAACACTAATATCATTTTCCTTTACAAAACGTTTCTAATTAAAAAGGAGAGTTTGTAGGTAATAACAATAATATCAACGCTATACTGCAGTGCAAAGTCCTCTTTTCAGTCGCGGAGTAAAGATCACTCACGCTGTGCGATTACGGATTTGAGAAATTAATTATCTTAAATAGCTCAATAGTTATTGATCGAACACACAATAATGGACTGCGCTACTCTGATTATATTATTAGACTCGGACAATCTATGTATTATCTAGGGTTTCTTATTCTACGTTCCATTTTCATGAAATCTCCGAAGTAGCAGTCATGTGATTTATCGTTTAACATATACCAAATAGAATTCTTAGAAATTATTGTCATTATTATATTAGGGTTAAGATAATTTGTAACAACTTGCATACTAAAAATATTTGAAATTATTAATTAACGTTCATCTTCGAAAGATATTTTGTAAGAAGACAAAATTACGGAGAACAGTGCGGTTAATATGTTAAGACCATTAACTAATTTATACAATCAAGTATTTCATTATTATATTACCGATCTTTTAAATTATAAGTAATTTTCCAAAGTGCGTAGGCCGAATCTATTTTCTCAGAGGGTTGCGGAGGTCAAACCGCAGCACTTTGCATAATACCAGAAACTCGCTATGTCATGGATGACGAAACTAGTTGTGGGTTCGGTAACCGTGACAAAACACCGAGAATATGCTAAAATCAAGAACAACACACATCAACCGATAATAACCTACACGACGGCTGTGTACCAAGTGCCTAACAACTACAAACCATTAATATTGGAATCGTAAAACATGATTGGACATGATTGCACATCGCATACAGTTTCCATACAACATTTGTCAATAAGTCGTCGAGACAGAAGAATTTACAATAACCTGTTTCAAGATCTATGTTTATATGAATTGACAGCAAAATTTACGACGGTGCAGCATTAACAAGAAACTGAATGTAATAGAGTTATGTTGGCAGACTTTAATGAACGACTACATGATTAATGACGATTGTTTAGACACATTTACCTGAATTCAGTTTCTGCCTTGGTCGATTTAATTTGCGGAAATCTGAATAGATTTCCAAAAACATTTGTCTTAAGAAGTCCTTCAAATGATTTTAATTTAAGAAAATACATACTGGAACATGGATTAGAAGAGAAATTATAAAAACACGCGATTTAAAAAAATGGTTTAGGTCACAATTTATTTAAAAAATGTATTATTATGGGCAAAACGAACACAACCTAATTTCCTTTAGCATTGAAGGATTTAGAAATGACGTCATTTCGGGTCGTTAACCTCGTTAAGGTCTCCGCCCAATTCATAGCTGAATATCGTGTACAAATAGCCGATCTCGCTTGTGATTGGGGTAGCAGTGTAGCACTCAACAGAATTGGTCTATGATTCAACTGGCGCCGAGCTCGGAACTTCAACAGTATCGACACACCGAGCCAGTAAACTTAATCAACGTTATAATTTATCAACGTTCGAATTAAACGCTAACAATCAAACTTTGTTACAGAGATTAAGATCGCCTTACATACAATTTAAAAGTTGGCCTCAAGGAGTCGCTAGTCGTATTTTCAGCACGTTTATTACGATCCTGACTCCAGAGACTTTAAAAATAAAACAACAAACCTTGTGCCGTTAATATAATAAAAAGAGGGTAATTTATTTTGTGTATTTCATTTCTCTTTTATGTCAGTCATTATATATTCAATTAAACTCTACGCTTGGAGAAATCCAGGGTATTTTTATTGAGATAAGCTTGTACATTTATCCGTTGGCGAGGGACCACTTCCTTTTGGCGCTTGTGCCAGATAAAAGTCGTACTCCAGGCGCTCTTGACAAGCTCTTTAGCTTCATCAACGCTTTTCACGAGTACTCGCTCGTCGCCATTCAAATATGGACGGCTTAGCTCACGATTATTCCGCATTGACGTTGCTTTAGTTTGGTACAAATCTTAAGTTTTATTATAATATCAACTATGGGTAACAATTGCTGTTCACCCAGTGTATGCGTATCATTTAGATGCGAACCGCAGATTCATGCAAATGGTTTTAATGGATATGCCTCTACGTATCGATCGAATCAATCAACCATTAAGATTAGTTCGATAGTGTTATAAACTCGTTATCCATGTTCCGTAACACTTTGTTGATGACAATTTGTTATTTCCGACTGCTGAGCGTAATGTAGAACATTAATTAATACACATTGTTACATCGACAGCAATAACCGAGTGCTAGTCTAGCGATGCAACACTGTAATGCTGTTATTTCACTCACTGCATTTACAGCTTTCAGGGTTTTATGTAATTTTCCCGTTTACTTTAATTGCTCTGCGCGAATTCTGAAATTATCTTGGACATGTATCGTAGTAACCAGTCAATAACGTGTGGTGTATGTGTAGTGGCTGCGCTCAATTTACTGGTTGACCGCTTCGATGGTTATCAAAGGCTTAGTTTGATTTCGTTCCGATTGAACATGGGTGTCACAACGCAACGTCAAAAGTGAACATCGGAAACTACGTTCAACAAGCCATAGAAGATTTTTGAAACCCTTTCTCTTTTTGTAAAATACTAGGCTATCGGAAGCTAAAAATTCTAGGTAACAACCACCAAAATTTTGTACAATCTCTGTACAGAAAATGTAACCGTTCAACATTTATTTATAAAACTCTACAGTTTCAACAGAGTTCTTAAACTCGGTACACAAGTGCACCGCCAGCACAAAAGCATCAACAGCTCTGAACGCGCCTTTTGTTACATCACTTTAGAAGCACTAACTTGTTTACAACCTTTTTATTCAGTAATTTATGGCTGAAATTGGACATGGCCATCAGCCACAAACTCTCAAACATCTCCATCGACAGTCTGCAGTAAGATATTTCAATACACTTGTAAATAAATTGTAATACACGTCCTAATTCCTGATCTAATTGTAGCGTAAAACGAATTTATGTTACTGCCCACAAATAATATGTTTGAACATTGAGGTGGCTCATGATTATGTAAATATAGATAAACTGTATATCATGCGTGAATGACCGTTTTTATTATTATGACTCTATATCATCAACTACAAAGTTTTTTGAACTTAAAAACAAGATCGGCTACATTATATTTACAAAGAAAAAACAAAAATTACGCGAAAATCTTTGCTAACGTTGAGAAATGAGGTTGAATTCAGGGAAACTTTGTCGGATAGATTCGTCGGAAGTTAAACTAGGCTGTAAAAACTGGTACGAACGTGGAGGGTTGCCAGTATCTAGAGCCGGCCAGCATACTGGTCTCGTCATTGATTTTCGTGACGTAACATTGTCTCGAGTCCGCATAGGACCTCCCGAATCTGCCCCAAATCCGAGTCACATAGCTGATCGGTATCGACGCGGTTACGTGACATGGGAGACTTAATGCACTTTCCGTGATAGTGTTCACGGATTTCACAACGTAGAGCGTGCAGTGCGGCCTGCACGCGACACAATGGCGTGCAATCGATGTGTGCCGCACTTACAGTTCAATTATTGATACGCAAGGCCGTTGTATGACCGTGGTGGGAATTTTAGACTAGCTACATGATTTTACTTATTGACTAAGTAACTCACGATATCGACTCGAAGCACGCCCTAATAATACCATTATAGCTAGTGATCAATGTTATTGGAATACCGTTTGATCCGCACGATCAAGACGTACACGTGGAATCAAGGATTGGTAGTGTTTATTTAGGAAATGGTTCGGCTTCAAGATGTTTTCGTAAAAGATACAATAGACTTCTTCATATACACTAAAAATCATGTGAACAAGCCAAAATCATAACGTCGCTTTCAAGACTAAGTCTTCACTTCATCCTACTCCAAAATTAGAAACTTAAATCGGTAAAGCAGTGAAAGTCTCCCAAAAAAGTAAGTAGGCTTGCCTCTAAGTCATAGTGTAATGCTTGCGTAATCGTGTATGTATACTTGTATAAAAAACGAAAGTTCCTAGCGCGCGCCATGCGCATGCGCATCCAAATGGTCCTAATAACTAATAATTATTGTGTGCGATAAATTACGCTGCCAGCTGAAGATTGTATCTATTCGTTAACGATTGAAGTAAGTGCAGATATTTCTGCACAAATAACGTCAAATAAATTTGTAAACGAAGCCCGTTTATTAGACACATTTTCCTTAACTATTTTCTATTACAGGAAATAAAAGTATGTATTTCATACCCACATGGTAAAACAAACTCTTTTATTCCCTCTAATTAATTAGTTCGTTTGATCGTAATGATGGTCCTCCGTCTTTCATAATGTAATGGACAGAAGGACCAAAATATGTAGTGGTGATGGTCTTCCGTATTTCAAAATAAAAAGGACCAAACTATGTAATTATTTTTTATTTTACTTATTATACCATTATTTTTCGCCAGCAAGTATAAAATATAATGTGTGTTCTTTGCACCATATTTTTTGGTAGAAGCGCAATTAGAGTGGCAATAGATAAGATAAATTATATCAAATGGGTTACTTGGCTCTCGGGTCAACGCGGTACGTTTGCGATATTCGGCATGGCGTCTGTTTACATCCAGTGTTTTATTTTTAGTTTGTCGTTAAGGATAAACGTAGGCGTGACACGAATACGAGTGGTATAAACTTTTTACCTAAACTTTTGCAGAATACATTTAAAAATTGTAAGCTACTAGAATTTCTGAATTTTAATAAAAGTTGGTTCTTCATTTAGCTCGGTACTGCTAAGTGTAGGTAGATTGAAATATTTTTAACCACGTGGTAAAAATATTGAAAGTCAAAAGCATAAAACCCTGCATGTATTTTTTTGTGCATAGTTCCGCGATGGATGCTACAGATGGTAAAAATGTTAGGCCAAATCCAGGCTGCTAACGACTAGCTGTTTTTTGGAAATTGAAACTTTTATCGTACGCGAATTATAATGATTTTGTAACATCTGCTCTGCAATTATCCAGACCATATTATCCACTTCACAGTCGGCGGAAAATTATAAACATTACATTTATAGTGTATTTACGTCAACCGTAGGAATAAGCCGGTCAAAGACTGGCCATTGACGAAAACATAGTGTTCGTCATGCGTGATATTGCTCCCATAAGGAAAAATGTATATCACGTAGAAACGTACCTACTAGTTGTACTTCAGAAAAAGAAACAAACAGAAAGGATGCCGACAATACTGCGAGACTTCCAAGAGTTATAGACGATTACGACTGCCGTGAAGTTTCATCGTCGACATGACAGTTAGGGGTTGATTTATCAACTGGATCTTAAGTTCCGTAGATTGGATTTGGTACTAAAACGCACGAAGTTAATACACAACTATAATCTCTTGTAGTGGACAACGTAGTAACAATAACCTCAGTTTTAAAAATGATTCAATAAAAAGTTTTTAATTCTGTTTAGTTACTTGATAGCAGCCCGAATTTTAAGTGTATGTAGACGATACTCTTCTACCATACACAATACCTAAAAAGATAATATCAAATACAATAACCAAGTAGTTGAAAAATATCAATAAAATTTCAGCTTCTTAAAGCTTACAGCATAGCTAGCTCTCACGCGCAACCCTTACGTAAACTTTTCGCAGTATGACGTCATCGATGTTCAGGAGACTAGTAGAGGGTGTACTACTGCCGTACCTACCTGACATAATCACTCGATCTCTATCAACCATAAAATAAATTAAATTGCTACTCATATTATGATCACCTATCAACAAAGAAGCAAAACATCATAAGGAATTTACGTTGAAGTGCGAGTTTATGTACCTACAGAAAACCTGACTCTAATCAAATAGATATGTGTTGACCGAACAATTACGTGACGTCTACGTCTCATGCGGACATCCGACTCTTAGCGTCGAATACCAAGCGCTCAGTCCCAGCGCCAAGCGGGTCGTCGATGATGCTCCATTAACACGAACTAGTTAGGATTAGATTGAGGGTTATTTTGACCGTCTTATTTCGAGCAGTTCAGCGCACATGGCAACCGTCACGGCGAGACGGGCTATCTGGTTAGTTACTCAATGTCATGCCGGCTCGTTACCGCATAGGTCTTGCGTGAACACCTCCGCAGCGGTGACATTGGACCGACTGATCGTGAAGCCGAGCGTAGCGCTTCACACACCTATATATGCTTATAATAAACAATAACTTCGTTTAGGACTTATCAATTATATTATTAAACTCGGCTATGTGCCAGAAATATTTGAGATGTGTAAATATGCTTTATTGCACCCCATAATATAGTTACACAACTCATAAACAGCATCATCGAGGCAGAGGACAAAGAAGTTCGAATTCACTAAAAGTTCTAGTTTGGAAGTGAACTTCCAACGATGTTTATCTTTTAGCGCAAGAAGTCACGAACTTACGACCAAGATTAAAACAAGCTAATCAAACCAAAGTTCGTATTCAAACAGCTAATGTGATCCATCCTTATTTATAAACTTTTAGCGCTGTAATCAAACTAAATATACAGTGCGTTTTCGTATTTATTAAATTTCCTTTTTTCAGGTCTATCTGACCTGTCTTCCGATTGTCTTTCTCAAATACCTGTCATGATGACTTAGTTCCCAGCACTCTGCCAGCTGTCGGGTGTTATTTCTGATTGCGAGTATTAATAGGTCAATGAGAGTCACAATCGCTTTCGTGCCGCGTGGGGAGTAATTTGTTACTTTTGTTTCCGAACGTCGAGTTGAAACTATTCCAATGGTGTGACTAGCTTGATGAGTCCACGAAAGCTGTGAAATTCAATTTTCTATTCCACTATTCTATTGTTTGGTGATACAGTATTGTTGTTTTTTCATTAGTTTGGATATCCGAACTAACGGCAATAGAACAAAAAGGGTTGGCGGGTAATGGAAACAGATTCATATTGCCTGGTGGATGAAAACTCATTTCTTATCCACTATTTTATATTGTAGCTACAGAAAATGTGTATAAATTTGCGATGATTTGGAGTTACTGAGTTTGTGAACACCATAAGCACTCTTAGCCGGGAACTAATCGGGCCGTCGACATTTCGAGTCAAGGTTTTTTTATACTACTCTATGCCTACATGGAATCATAAAACTAATTATTGTAAACTCGAAAGCAACTTGTTCAGATTGGTTATTACACTACACGTGTTAAGCTCACTGGAGGTTCATACTAAATGATCGTAACATTGCAATATGTGAATAATCACAGTCACATGCAACTCATATCACGAAAGTACATGTGTCTGACAATATCAATTGCATCAAATCAACACTAACAACTAATGGGAACAAATCAAAATGGTCGCTTATTGTCATTCAGTTAGCGACTGCGCACGCGCATGGCTATTGTGACAATTCCATTGGTAATACGCATTGATTACTACTGATAACTACTCACGATGAAAAAAAACTTTAGATACTACTATCGACGTAGAAAAATGGTTTTAAATCCTTGGTACGGAGGTTGAGTTTAGATCGATAGTGTGGGTAGAGATAAAGCGTTTGTTATGATCAACAAACTGTATGTAACGATTATTGCTTTATTAGATGTGTGTTTGTAATACAGAATGTAATTGTTGAACGTATTTCCACTAAAATAAACACAACTAGATTTTATATTGAAAAGAATCTTCTTTCTAGTTAGTTGTTAGTTTGTTGGTAACTAGTTTGATTGAAATTGATATAGCTACGTGAAGTGAACGTTTTTAACAATACGAAGACTCGGAAATACTACAATCTAGTTTATGTGAGCGATTATGCGATGTTCTGTAGCCAGTATTTATATAATTTCAAATTAGACCATCGCTTCATTACAGAAGCAGTTTCCACTTGCCACTTATGCTCTTGGTAGCTGTATTACTACGGTAGATAGTCGATCACAATCCTCTTGATCAACCACGTTAGAGATCATATTGCAATCAATATCAAGCTTATCAAATGGAATGGTGATCGCAGGTAATTGTGATAGTTAATACCGGACATTAGAAAGCGGCTCAATTAACACAATTTCTCATACCCAAAACTTAAAACCTTTGTCTTTCACATCACGTCCGACGACGTGGTACCTAACCTATAACCTAATCAACAACGCGCAATACAAAGCAGACATTTTGGCGCACATAAATTAACACCATTCGAAACGAAACGAAAAGTTTTTCCGTCTGAAACGTAAATGTATCAAACTTGTACCTATTACCAGATATAATGGCATGAATACTAACCACAACTGGCGTTCGGAATGCTAAACAGGCGATCGAGATCGATTGCTGCCTCATAGTCATAGCCTTCTGCGTATCGAAAGACCATTTAAATCATTCACAGCTATTATTCCACAACTGTGTAATGGTATCACTAGGCAGTGTTGATTATTAATTTTCAACAATATTTTGTAAAACTTAAGTAGAAATCAGCACTCGCGAGTTCAATAAAATTGAGATTTTTTTACTTTAGCACATGATATAACAATTGGCCTACACTAGTAAGTGTATCTTTTAATACTTCTATAACCTACATATTTCGTTTCTCAGAATATAAGTAACGTCTCAGGTCCCTGTAATCTTGGACTAGGTATCTATATCAATCAAGAACTAAGTTTAATGACCATGCCAAAACCGTCAATTACAAGTTGCAATCAAACTAAAACCCTACTCTTATTCAAGTTACGATTCAAAAGCACATAAAACCTTGCAATGATATTTTATCGCACACAATTGCACTTAAAACTGGGCTATTTTAATTATTTATCAATTTACAAGTCTAGTGATATCCTCGCGACAGATAAGATTGTGTTATCAATAAGTACGAGCATATCGACAAATTGCAAAATAATAATAGTATGCCTAAGAGGTCTATTATCATAGTTCGGCATTGATATCGTGTTGCTGTTATCTTTAAGGTAAGGTCTATGTGATGTAAGGTCATTTACTATAACTCTATGATGTGTGGTCAAGCTGTTTGAATATTTGGACCGAAGACACTGTGCCGTCCTTTGTGCTAATACCATATCTATAGTTTGGGTTTTAAAATACCTTTTAGCTGATTCCTGCCATAGTGCATGCATTCAGCTGAATGATAGATGATACTTTTTAGATGGGCGTCGCTGTTCGGCCCTGTCATGTGCTTGTTGATGGCTCGCGTGCCCAACCTTATCAGCTAAATGTACGAATGTTCTTTTTTGGTCCGGTATGTCCCCCGACTGACGTTAACATTGTGATGGTTTGCCTTGGTAGTTATGTTGCGATGAGTAATTGAGTATCTCTTAACAAATATTTATTTAGTAGGCATAGTCGAATATAAGTTATAACACAATTCTCTCAACAGATAATTACATCAAAAAAAGTTTGAGAACGTCTTCATTAACTTTTGCCAGAAAATAAATTAAATATTCCGACTTCTATCTACGTATAAACGTCAAGTACCTTTCATAAGTTAATTAAATGAAAATAAGAAACAAAGACCGCCTTTGTTCCCTACGTTTATTACTCCCTACGAGGTCTTTTTAAATTCCCGGGCGTGTCCTTTGAGAGTTTAGTTATATTTATTTAGATAACAATACGTGAAAGCTTTTATAAAGTAAATACATTTAAATATTAACTAGAAACGTATACGTAACAAATGTAACAATAGAGTCCAACCACATTGGGTAATCCGGCGGAAACATAAGCGGTTACCGGATTATTGATTTTGCTCTGACAATGTGCCACCCTAAACCTTTGTTCGGCGTTCGTTCATACCGACACTACCGAGCCGAAGTGTTAATGACCGAGTAACGGATATTTTTCACCTCCATTTTAATTTATCTAATTAAATCAGTAGTCCACATTCTCAGTCACCACGTGCGCCAGGCACCACCGTGTACCTACTGCCTACTTGTCTGGCTTACGTTGAACTATAACAATTTGTGGTTTCTCAGAATGTTTTGTTTCTGTATTTACTAAAATTTGACTACCGTTTTACTAAGAAAATATTAAATAATGGTTTTAAGCGATAACTCTATTATACTGGTATTTGTTATTCATAGCTAATTGGGCTCTCCTAACGGTAATGCTCCGTGTTACATAATATTAAAATAATTAACAATGGTAATGTTATGTCTCATGTCTTTAACTTTATGATTTCAACTTTGTAACCAACCATATATGGAGCAAAAATGACATGTATTTCAGTTTAGTTTCAGGGGCCGGAAAAGTATGACAACATCGAACCCTCGGGCTACAAATCTTTGCAGCAAAACATTATAAACGAGGTAAATCACATCCCATAAAGGCATGGAAAGAATCTATCGAGGGTTTTATAGGGATATATAGGGTCGATACACGTAAAATAGATTCTGTAGACTTGTTATTTTTATAAAAAGGTTATGAATAAAAGTATACATATCTTTTTAAATGTAATAACTACTATATCTAAGTATAATAATGCAGCTCTTTACGTACAAGACCACATAAACAATTAACGAAGGCTCCTAACTCAAAGCTAAGGGTTCTGCCCCAGCACTCCCACGGCTCCCGTCCGCTCAAGCGGCCCGGGCGGCGCTCGTATAATTTGCGAGCAAAACAAATATTTATTTGGACACAATACCTCTCAACAGAGGCCTGTTTACACGCAGTTTGGAACTTATGATACGGGCTCTTGGGTTTATCAGGAACGTTTAAGGCAGGTTTAATGTTGACATAGTCCACGATTAATAATCCCTTGGCTTAGCTTCTGTATATCATAACAAATAAATTAAATACGAAATTCCAGATAAGGAATCTTTGGTCAGTCGCAAATCTGTGGTGAGTTTACCAAAATTGTACTGAAATATGCGGCCAAAATGCTCGGTGTTCGGGACGCTTTCAAGTCTATAATATTGTTTTAATGATTCAGTCTTCTCAGTTTATGTTCATTTTACTGTCAGTGCTAAAGTTGTGACTCTCAGGAAGGAAACGCGAAAATAAAACTATGGCAATAAAACCCAACTTTAATACGATAGGCACTATATTAGTAGAAAGTTTTAAACGTTGTTTTTTAAAGGGACACGCAAGGGAAGTGGCGGTGGTAGATACAGCGTTCCTCTGAATATACGAGTAACGACTAGACTAATGTTTAATTGACTAACTATTAATTGGGACTAATTGCCTAACCGTGCTTAATTGAAGAACTAAAGGGTATCCGGACCTCAGAAAACCGCAGAAGCAAAACTTCCAATAATCTAATTAACATTTTCATTAAATATCCTCATACTATATCAACTTTATTCCATTAGGTATGTTTATGAGAGCAGGCTTTGATCTCGGTCAAAAGTTTTAAGGGATGTCTCGGGGGAACAGAATTCGATTGCAAGGGTTTGGTTAATCCCATTCTGAAACTATAAACATGGACTGATTCAGAAAGATAATAAATAAGACATGATATTTTTTTATGCCGTGATTATGACTCGCAAAGGTTTTGTCATAAACAAAAAATGGGAATATTTATGTCAACATTGTGACAAATATTTAAACATTGCTTAAATTATTAGCTTCTGTTATTTATTTATTTAGTGTCTTGCATATTAATAATGGATTTTAATGTGCCAGCAGAACAGTATCTAAACGTGCCATGATTTATGAGCCAACTAAAAAGGTTATAATATATAATTCCCTTGACATTTGGTCGGTGTGGTTACCTCGATCGCTGCCGAGTACCGGCCACGGGAAGTGAGGTAATTGTGTATGCTGCGGCGAGCGCATTAGTTTCATAAAATTAATTAATGGAGTATCATTACCGCACGTTAAAAACGTGCTAATTACGAGTGCTTTTGAGCGAAGTAGAGTGCGCCTGATATTTTAAATTTTAATGGGAAGTAGGCATTTTGGGGTCGTCTTTTTTGTTTTTTTGATTGATTGTGTATTGTAGTTAGTAAAACGTCCAAACGCCTATAGAATGTTATAACAATATATTAGCCGCAAATGCTATTCGAGAAGGTCTACAATATCTAAACTAACACATTACACTGCACAAACATCTGACACGTAACCGAAGAGACAACTCTTGACAAATGACTGCCGACAGCCTTCGAGCTAATCAAGTCCCCCACTGGCCACAACTGACAATAGACTCTAACGCCAGGGAAACCAGCTCAAACTCAAACAACAAGAAAAATGTGCACTCAGTACCGGTAATGACCTTGCTTGTCATCACTCTGGTGTCAGCGAGACCTTCACATAGTTACAAAATATATTGCTTTTAATTTACGTTTGTGAACGTATTAAGGCTCTAAGCGTTACGTCATTAAGAATAAAGGCCTTTTCGAATACCTAGGGTAATTCAATAGAGGCCGGATCGAATCAACCATCGAAAGTTATCGATACGGCTGCCAGAACCAATTTGGCAGAAATTCGTGGGGAAAGTTTGTAAATAATTCTCCTATAAACAAGTGGGTTATAACAATTGTAGTTTTATCGTAATAGGTACCTCTTGAACTGTATAAATAGCAACAGTCACGGAAGTACTGACTTACCTAAAGATATTATTTATCATCAAGTAAAGCTTCAATATACAACTACACAAAGGGTTTCCTAGAACGATTAAGTGTTGAAGATTTTCTACGTTCTTCTCAGGGTTAAAGCGTCACTAGAAACGCGGCCGGCAGCAATTTGCCGGGCACGGCGGGGCACTACCGTCTTTGTAATTAAGAAACAAGGGTACGAATCCCAACCTTTCTTTCTGAACTTTACCACTGAAATTGTGGAATGGAAACCTACATATTAAGCGTATTCTTATATAGTAGTGGTAAGTAACACTTTAAGTGTTTTGGAGTGTTTTCTTATGTCTATAAAATAGAAAATACAATGACAATCTACCACCAAGTAGAGTAGTGATCAAGGCAGATAGATCACAATGACTGCACCAATCAAGTCATAATGATAAACAAGCCTTGCTGCTCCAGATAATAGATGTACTTATTATCATAATCTGATGCCAATAGGTTTTTGATGATGGTGAAATAGTGCCAATCTATATTACTTGTGTATCAAATTTTAATGATTTCAATTATGCAAAATAAATAATGTTAATTTAATTATTTCGAATGTTAGTTCTCATTTTAAGCGAAAAATCAAAGCAAAATAATAAACACTTTTATCAAAGAAGAAGATGAGAAGAAATACACCAAAATAATAAATGGTAGAAGTTCTGTACATTGAAGTGGATGTTCACACCAACGATGCAACGACTAAGCCATGGATGGTTTGGTGTGAGGCTAAGTACAACATGGCTCACAACAACGAGGCAATGTATACTGTGCACGATGGACGAAGTAACGATAAACGCTAACACCAATGCTGCCCGCTCACACTCTGCTGATGTATTACACATTATTACAAACATTTTAATATTAATTACAATTATATGAGCAATTTCAGATGAGATGCTTATGTCTAGGGCAAAGAGGTCAAGAATATATTTAAATACATTTGCTGAATAATATTGCAAGATTAATGATCCTTACATTTTACTAGCATAATTTTATATTATCATTTACAAATTATAATCTCGCTGTATGCAAAAAATGAATGCAATAATAACTAATTTATTTGATTAAGTAATGACCTGGATTGCTCAATAATAGTTGTATCTAATAAACAGCTGTTATTATGGCCTCTAGGGTCTACTAATTTTGGAGGTCTAATCAAATTGGTGTGGCCTTTAAGACTATCTATTATAAGTCTAGGGAGAGTGGCTACATGTTAGGTTGACTGCTGGTATTACTGGTGTCTAATTAGATTCTTGTGTGAATGGCGAGGAAGTCTACAGTATAGGGGTGGCTGGTGATGGGATCCAAAGGTTTAGCATGAGGGTGGCTCGGTACATCAGCAGAGGTGATGAGCGCGAGAGAGTGCGCGCGTGAGGCATGCGCGCCGCAACAACCACAAAGCCGATGAGGGAACATATGCGTAGACTGTCGACTCACCGAAATGAGACGTAATATTGCCATGGCCGTTGGCCAGTGGCAACGCGGTCACCAAGTCTTGCACTAAAAAACAACGACTATCTTTTAACATTGCATAAATTCAAACTATACGTGTGGCGAGCGGCCCAGCCGTCCCCTCGTCTTATCAAACGTACGGCGAAATTACTCTGATAATTATTATGCCTATAATTCTTACAACTTATCAGCGGAATTATACTAGTTATATTACAGCAATAAAGCGGCATTAACTAAACAGTACGTTTTATCTAACTCAACTGTTTTAAGTTTAAAAATTCGATACATTGTGACCTCACAATCACTGAAAAATAGGTCAAAATGATAACATAAGTGTATTCTGATAAGAATCTAGTTAGAGTCCAGCTGCGTGCGGCTGAATCGACCACAAGTTCGCTGTGTCAATGTTATGCCCGCCTTGCCAAGTACGCAATGAAGTAAAGATATCTACATAACTATGTATAGTGTTCAGGTAAATAGTGCGCCACTCACCCGAGCTAAAGTGTGATCTCTTAACGTCTCCATTCTCCGAGTCGCCGTCAAGCGGTCGTTTCCTCGAGTCCGTGATTTCCGGACTGGGGCAAGTATCCATCCCTGTGTCAGCGGCCATGTTGAATTTCAGGGCAAAACTTTAAACTTGTCTAGCATAATTCCCATTACGTAATTGCTTCAAAATATGTACGATTATGCGGCACTATGCATTATTTTAACATAATAATGGTAACACTTAACACTTAAACAACTAGAAACGAAGGAAAATTGAAGTTTTGAATGATGTAGTTAATGAAATAAGAAGAGAAGTGACACTATGGTTGTTACGTCTAAACGTTTTGTGAACGTTTGTCGATACTGCGGCTGTTTGTAGCGCCTGGTCAAAGTGAAGATAGACGCGAATGTCACGCCGTTCAGTTGGCCCTACTGTATTATGACAGTAACCAGCTGATTTCGCTAGTGATGTTTAACTTTTTTGTCGATATAACAAGTATTTTGGACGTCGTTTTATATTTATTGTCATATTTAAACATGTTTCCTCTATATCTTCATCACACGTATTTCAATATCTTTATTGTATATCTCCCTCTTATTTTATTACTAAGACGTTATGGAAACCTATCAAAGCTCCATTACGGTTCGGATAACGCTTTTTTAACATGGTAAATTAAACCACCTCGTTGGTCTAGGGTTTACTAAGCGCGACTTGCTAAGATTAAGGTCCTGGGTTTGAATCCCGTGTCGGTCTATGACATAAATCGAACTAAAACTTGGAAAATCAACCGTTTACGTTTAACAAGAAATATAAATATATTTCTTAAAATATAGCACGTTGACTTCAACGAAAAATAAATGTATTAATTTGAGCGCAAATTTGAATTATGCTGGCCTTTATTCATGTGTTTGTGATCGTTTAAAACACAAGGTGTGTCTCTCGATATCGATAAATATTTTACATATATCCGTAACATCTATACAGAGACATAATGCGCCAAGGTCGTTCAGGGTCCAATCAGCATTCGTTGATAACTTCATTGCAGTTGAACAAAGACAAGAGCGCGACATTTAAAAAAAATATAAACGTGTTGAGCTAGAAAGGTATAATTATTTATTCGTGATTTACTCTAAAAGGAATTTTAAAGTAGACAGAAATAAAATACTACCATTAGTTATAATAAAATAACGTTTACTTAATTCAAAGAATATTTGTATATTGTATAAAATGTACGTATAAAGATAGAGAAAATAAGTATGTATAAGCAAGATATAAGTAGGTTTCTACTGACATTTTGTGTTTATGAAATTATTAAATAGATAATAATGCTTTAAATATATAATCTTAGTTTAATACTTTCGAAGTTTATATACTACTTTTAAAAATGGCGCCTTTTTATAGACCTAGTAATAGCTCAAATCTAGGTCAAGGACCAAGGTAAGTGTTTCTGTCTCGCTCCTGCAACCAGAACAAGAGAATTTTAGGTCATGTAGGAATGGGAAACTTTTAGACGTTTGACGTCAACCTACTTTACGAAACCTTTTTTGAATTCCAGACCATAAATAATAGTGTACACGGAACTCGGAAGTAACGACACATTTCTCAAAATGTAAAATTATACTCATTCAATTGGGAAAAGTAAATTTTACAATGATCTACAGTGATAAATACGTACTTAATGTTTTAAACGCCCAAATCTCGACTCTTATATCATTTCTTGCCGCATAGCTCCTAGGTAGCGCATTGCGGGCAAACCTAACGCCATCTTTTATCTAAAATGTGTACTTCACTTTACTTTCGCGTTCTAATAATATTCATTGAATATTTTTATACGTCTTGTAAGGTTTGCTCAGTAGGTAATGATAACTATATTCAATATGTTAACGACCCGATGTGCGCAATTACTGATCGGAATTCTACGCCCGGCGCAGGTTTGATCCCCGCTCAGTGAAATTAATTAAGTTTAACGTCTGGGATTGTTTGTTGGGAAAAATCCAAATTACTAACTGCTAATACATGCGCAATAGAAAAGTAAGTAGTTGATTTAATTATAATTTACACATTTTGATGCAGTGAATGACGCGGAAGGGATATGTTAGGACCGCCATTGCAAATAGAAACCCTAAGTAGAAACCCATGGACTTAACGTACCTCTTTCTTTGGCATATTTATACATAGGTACACTACAAGCGTGAGTTTATGTAGGTAGGTAGTACTACACGTCACAAAAGAAAGTTGAAAAACAAAGTATTATTGTGTATAAACAACAACATTAACTTATCGTCCATTTATAAATTGCCGCCATTAATGACAATTAGTCAATTAGTATTTGCAGCGGTTAACGCGATCGATGTAATTTTACTAATTAGAAAAGAAAAGTTGAATAACTCGTTTCAGTTGCTCACAACACAATAACGACTTTTAAATACCTAATAAAGGTAGTGCTTGCCTCTATTTACCCGGGAAAATAACATTCTAGCTTTGAAGTAGATAGAGTAGACCTACTAGAAAATAAATGCCGCCATAAACTATTGAATATCATAATGGCGACAGGTCAGGATTTCGTAACGTTTCGCCCACAACTCAGATTTGAGTGGATAGGTGCGTCATACGTGACCAGCCGCCCAGCTGTCACGATAGACAAGTTTTAATTAACTCACGATAGTCTAAACTTGCCGATCTCACCAGTGTCTTCGATTGGTGGATTCGACTAGAGTTATGCAATGGTATGGTACCTTTTCAAGTTAGACACGTGAATTGACAATTTTTTGTTGTAAAATTAGGTGAAAACAAAGTTGTAAAATTATTAAAAAGTTTGCCTCTGTGCCTGTCGCTAAACGCGACTGCTGAGCATGATGTCCTGGGTTTGATTATCGTGCCGGGCAAAGAATTACTGTTTTTCCGATGATTCTCAGTAGCAGCACGGAGTCTGTATTAGTGCCCGGTTGGTGCCAATAGGCTCGCCGCCTATTACATTCGTAAAAGGTGAGTGTTCTATATGCATACCTCAGATACCTCTGCCTACCCCTTGGGGCAATACAGGCGTGATGTTATATGTATAAAAACTTAAGCGATGTGCTTGTTGGTATTACTGTTTCATTTTGCAGGTCGGTCTAACAACTCTACCTATGTATCAGTTTCATATAGGGTAAATAATTAGGATTATCATGAAATTATGACTATATTTAGTAGATGTATGTACAGTTTTTACCTATTATTTACTTAGTAAGTTACCGAAGAAGCGCTGCTGTACGCTCATACCTACCGGGTTAAGTTTTCGACACAAGGGCGTAGTCAAGTAAGTTCATTCACAGCGTTTCGCACATGGAAAATGTGGTCGAAATCTTTTTTATAATTTATCTACATACCTCTCTGACTCTATAAGGATACAAGTAATTAGTTACTATTGTTTAGACCTAATCACCTAAGAAAAAGCGTCCAGTCCAGTGTAGTGAATGAGATGCGACGAGACGAGTGCAGCGTGTCCTTCTACTGTCACTGCGGAACTCTAGCGTTACGTATAAACACCATACCTATTAATAATAATGTCCTCCTGACCGAATTTCGGTCACGGCGGCCTGCCTCAGCTGAGACTAGCCATCTGCGCAGGAGATATTATAGTGCACAAGTATGCGCGCAGACACAGGTGCACTCCCTATTCCCTTACTCTCATAATCCGATGGGACGGTAGACCGACACGCCTGGAGAGAGATCAGGCGCAGGACCAACGGCTTAACGTGCCTTCCGAAGCACGGTGGGGTCTCGACATGTGAAAACGGTCACCCATCACAAGACTGATCTGCAGGGTAGCCGCATTGCACCTGTGTCTGCGCGCATACTTGTGCACTATAATATCTCCTGCGCAGATGGCTAGCCTCAGCTGAGACAGGCCGCCGTGACCGACATGCGGTCAGGAGGACATTATACCTATTAATATGATGGGCAAGAGTGGTGGGCTTATCCCGTAAAAAAATAACTACTGTCAGTTTCGTTTGACTACGTCTTTTACATTAGCCGCAGAGCATAGTAACTGCCGAGAAACTTAACTATAAATACTCATGGTATGAATTGAAATGAATTATAGGTACCTACTCATGTTGATGATAGTTTAAAACGAGTGCTGCTACACTGTTACAAAGTCTATGTTTGTAAGCTTAAATTTAATTAACATACCTATATTTTGATTTATGACAAAACTACCAATCGTCATACATAAATAGATAAGGTCGTCGTTATTTGCGGACAGAAAACGGAAACACAGGCCTCGCGTGCAGCCATTTATCCTTTTCGTGTACTGTGTTCATGTGTACAAAAGAAATGTAACCCTAATATGTTTTTATATTATTCCGACTGCAGTTTTCAAAGTGGAATTTTAAATACGCAGCATATAAAACGTCTAAACAGCGCGCGCTATCTTTGTAAACTAAATGTCAAATCGTCCAGGTAGGCAATTAGGTACTCCGTTTTAGAGTAATTGGTGTTGCCTCACTTTTGTGCGTGTTTTTGGTTTGTACTTTATTTTGAGAAATCAAAATATTATAATTTTGATTACTTACCTCGAGTCTCGAGATGCACTATCGAGTTGCATTGATGGTGGTCACGAAGAGACTGAAGTCAGTACTCAGGTAGAGGTGAGGAGTAGTTAGGTGTGGAGTCTTGAGTGGCGGGTAGTCAGATTTTGATCTACACACGGTTGGTGTTGTGAATTGTACCTAACTGACATAATCCATATCAGTATCGGCCAGACATATTTAATGCTAATTCAAGACAAGTAACATTTTCGGCAACTGACAGTGTGGCCATCAATGGAGAGAATTTTGGATCCCACCAGTCCCAACGTAGGCTGGCGACAGAACATGATTAAATCCCGATATCATTACGATATTTTATATTTTGATGATTGACACATTGGAACGTATTTTGATTTGATTCTACAACTGTGTGCAAGCGAATCAGGTCCATTTACCGATAGACCACCACGACGATCCGTATATTTATTTACTAAGTATTCGATATGATACTCATGGTATTCGACTTGATGCAGTGGCTATATCCGCAGATGTTTGTCCCGAGTCTGGGTGTTTGTGTATGTGATGTTTCATGTTTGTGGAACGCACCCACGATACAGGAGAAGTTCCTAGAGAGGTGCTACGTTTTTTATCGAATAATGGGTGCTAAAGTAGTGCGGTTATAAATCGTGAGGGTTTCATACAAATAATAACAACATATTACATACAAAACTAGCCTTTAATATTGCATTGAATTCGTACAAAATACAGGCTCATTGCGTCCGTCACAGCTCAGCTGTCGATAAGGAACACTTCACAATTGCTTGTTGTATGAGAAAACATAAATAATACGTTTCTAAGCACTCTCTATAAGTAATATCTAACAATAAGGAAATAACGATATTTGGAGTGGTAATACCTGCTTATAAAGAAAATAAATGTTAATTTGAAATTCTTTAACTATAAGTAAAATACATATTGGCACTTCAAATATCATGATTCCTGTAGTTTGTAGGGTTAGCAGGTATATTATTTAAATTATAACATCCTGGTGAGTCGTATATATTAGTGGACCTCCTCTAGAGCCGGTAATACGCCAGTCAGTGGTACAACCTTCAAAATGTTTGTTACTTCGTGCGTAGGACACAGTAGCTCAAGATCGGCTAGTTTCAGCTTGAGTGCTGACTATCGGGAAACGCCGTGAGAGCAGTTTTTAACAGGTAAACTTTAATTAGCTCTGATTTCATTTATCGTTTTAAATTACTCTCTATCTGACCTCCACATCCCAGTTGCTAGGTATGAAACACCTCAGTAGGACAGGATGTCAGACTTTCATGTTTCTGACTACCTGCAACGGCAGGTTTACATTTTAATCATGAACTTGCATGGTCCATTTATTATAACTCCACTGGTCAATTATTGCTTAGCATCACTGCTGAAACATTTGCAGCAGCGACTCCCTAATACAGCAATTTTTAGGTAGCCATGCAAAGTCATGAAGGCAGGTATGAGCAAATTGTATTTATCTGTCAACTGAAGTACCATGAGCCACCATAAACCACGCTGTATATGTTGTGAAATTCCGGCAAATCGGATGTCGGTAACATTTTTAGAGATGGTAAAACAAATAAACTAAAATGAACTGTATGCCGACGACATAAGATTTAGTATTGCATGTAGTATAAAAATGTTCACTGGTTATCGTTTTAGATTTATTAGGAACCTTATTGCTATACATATAAAATGCAATTTTGCGTGGACAACACAGAATTTCAAATATAGTTTTGTTATAAATTATTGTCTTCTCGCGGTGCAAAAAGATAATTAGTTTTTATTTTACATCAAATACCAACACAATCATCTAAGGATAACATTTATAGACTGAATTAAAAAGTAAAATTATTATATTTAAGTCTATGTTAAGGAAGAAATGTCCCAATTACTTTTAATCAGACAATTTTGGGACAGATAATATAACGACGACTTTAGAAATTTGTATATTTTCACACCTCCAATCTTTTTTACAGCAATTAGAAAACATTTGATAATAAAATAGAAGATAAAAAATCAATATTATGTTATTTACATTTCACACATAGTTTCAGACTAGATGCTAACAGATGGCGTTACTGAGCGTTTAAGTCGAATTTCTGGAAATTTAAATGCGTTTTTCGTAACTCCAGTAACGTAATATTCTAGTTAAGAAGCGGCTTCTAATTGTTTTGAAGTTAACCGCTATCTGGAATACACAGGTTAAAATTATACGAATCCTAATTAAGCACAAGATCTTAAGCTCGTAAGTATATAATTAACTAATTATAAGGCGCTAATGAGTGGAATTGAGAAGATTTAGTTTGGAAGCAGGACATCTGGAAACTCAAGTCCATCAAGGTAATGAGTATGTAAACATAACATGGTATATTGTAATTACAATCGATTTGATGATCAAATTATTGGTTAAGCATTAAATTTATTCGATTAATATCAGTAGTTAAGTAGCTCTTGTAGTTATTTAAGCATAAAATGCTTCATATTGTCCGTTCGAGCTGTAACTAAAGAATTAATCGATACGTTTGTATTGTCGTACGGTACTGCCGGGTGCGGGCCGGACGTGCGAACGATTCAGACTTGGTCACTGATAAAATCCAGAACCGGATTTACTAAACAACTTTTCAAAATCTTAAATAGTTCTTTCCCACCGATAAAAAAATGCATTTAATATATAAATTTATTGTAAATATTTACAGAGAACAGTGAGACCCGCAGTCCGGCGCGTGAGCTGACGGTGCCAGCGTCGCTATCGCTGCGCAGGCGCAGGCAGCGCGGCCGGGACCAGGTGGTAGGTGAGCCACCACGACAGCAGCGGCTGCGTCACCGCCACGAACAGCAGGAAGTACACGCGGCGCTTGGTGCCGCCGCCCGGGGCCGCGCCCCACGCGGAGGGCGCAGCCCCGCCGTAGCCGTAGGCCGCCGGCTCGGGCGCGGGCGGGGGCGCGCCCGACAGCAGCTGGAGCCGGAGCGTTTTCACCTGGACAGATGTATTTAGTTATATTTTTAAGGATTATATGAAGAATGTAATGAGTGAATCAACAAATGATTTTCTAGTCAAACAACTTTATGTACAACGCAGCACATGCTGAGCTAGACCCATTGTTCTTATATTGTTATTATTATATATTATATTATTCCTATTTCCAATCAAATCACACAAGTATTATAAGACGAAACTTGTATTTGTTACCTCTTCAAACTCAAACGGCTGGACCGATGTTGCTAAAATTTGGTATGTAGGTAGCTGACACTCTGGATTAACACATAGGCTGGTAACACGGCGCTGGCGGATAACACCGCAAGGCGCAGCTATTTCTTCTATATATTTTCTTTATTACGTGTAGCTAATAACTGGTTGAAATACTCACCAAGAAATAAGACAGAGCGACGCTGGTGTAGACGAGACTGCAGTAGTAGCCCGTCTTGCCCAGCATGAGCCCGGCCAGCAGGCTGCCTATCATCACGGTGTACTTGTAGCCCGAGTAGGCCAGCAGGTCCAGCGTGCGCAGGTGCGTGCTGGTGTGCGTGACGTACAGCGTCACCAGGTACATGAGCATCTCGAAGATGATGTAGGCCAGCGCCGACGACGCCTGGATGCCGATCTGCTCCGGGGAGAAGCGGTGCTGGAGACCTGCGGGGGAGCATTTACTTGTACACCTATTTTTATATCATGGTTGTATTATGACTTTTATTACAATGACTTAAGGTTCGAATTTTGACGAACTCTTTCACGCAGTGGCTAAGCGATTGGCCTGCTGCGCTAAGGGTTGCGGGTTCGATTCCCGCAAGGGACAATTTGTGCGATCCGCAGATGTTTGTCCTGAGTCTGGGTGTCTGTGTATGTGATATTTCATGCACCCACAATACAGGAGACTTATCATAACAACACATGGTTCACACTGGGGTTACAACCTTAACATTGATTATCATATGTAACATCTGGGTGTGTCGCTGTAATTGTTTTTTTTTTAACGTCGCCCCACACTAGGAATTTCTCTTGTGTCGTGATGGGTGGGTGCGTTTAAAAAACATGAAATATCACATACACATACACCCAGACTCAGGACAAACATCTGCGGTTCGCACACATTTTTGCCCCGTGCGGGAATCGAAACCGCAATCGCTTAGCCACTGCGCCAATTAAGTCATCAACCTATTCCGGGAATTCAGGCATCATGTTATGTTTTTTCATGCAGCTATCACGACTTGAAGGTTTCTAAACATACATACAACTTTAATTGTACACATAAGAAATTCCTTTAACACTACAGCTATGTCATAGAGTCCTGTTCCCACTCACCCAGCATGAAGCCGGCCAGCAGCACGTAGGTGACGTAGCCCATGGAGGGGATGTACAGGTCGGGCGCGTTGATGTCGTAGCGGGGCTGCACCGGCGTGTCCTGGTCGTACTTCACCATCCACTCCTGGAATATAGGCCTCCGGTTATAAACACAACCAATGGACCGGGGAAATAGGCATTTCCAGGGTAATAGTAACTTATAGGAGATGAAACAAAATTTTATGTAACTAGTGGTTGCTAAGCAGCACTGCTGAGCATGAGGGCATGAGTTCGAATCCTAGGTCAGGCAAAGTATTATTGGGTTTTTCTGCTAGGTAATTCTCTCAGTAGCATTACGGAGTCTGGAATTGTGCCAATAGGTATTGGGACCTATAACATAACTGGTCAAACGAGGGTGTACTATACACCTCTGTCTACCCTTTTGGGGAATACAGGTGTGATGTGATGTTTAAAATTTTATATAAATCTTTCTGTCTGTAAAACTTTTTTCACTAAACAACTGAACAAATTCTGATGAAATTCGGTAAATGACATAGCCTTCGGCATTAAGTCCGCCTTTGTAAACTTATTTTGTGCATAAAGTATTAAATAAATAAACAGGTCACTCATAACATTACAATATCAAATGTCATCACCAACCTTATGTGTGTAAGGGAACATGATGAGCAGCAGTTTCCTGAGCACGTAGCGCGAGTCGACGGCGAAGTAGTAGCGCAGGCGCGACACCGGCACGTACTTGTTGATCTCACGCTGGACCACCTCGCGGCCCTGCGCCGCCAGCTGGTTGCCGTACTGCAGGGCCATGTCCTGGGGTCATACCGGATGTTAGTATAGGAAGGGGTTTTTCTTTGTTAGGACTATAAACTATAAACATGGTATTGAATTGTTTAATTTTTTTTTGTTGAAATTGGTCACAAGAAAATAGTTTTTTCAGTACAGCTACATTATGGTAAACTTTGAAATTAGAATTTTTTATTACAATTATTATTATAGGAAACCGGCACACCTGAGAGATTTTTCAACAGTGTGTATAACCATGTTAGAGGCCTACAGGCAGTTTAAACTCTGACACCAGGTTGTACATTAACCATATGATAAGAAGAAGAATTATAATTATTATGACTGATTTGACTTATTGATACATAAAATAAGAAAATTCAATGTGTTCTTATCAGAATCATGGGTATGATGAAATTATATCACATACAGTCTTCACTATCTACAGCCTATGTCATCCCATTACCAGGTAGACTATTATCTTATGGGACATGTGCAAAAAGTCATTTACTACTTTTAATGTAATTTTAGCATGTTTCCTATGCTAAGCATAAATTTAAAGTGATAAAGGAAATTTGAATGGATGAGTAGCTTAGATTGGGGAACACTACTACAGTGATTATTTATCTAATTAATAGTATAGTTACCTGTACAATGGGTTGATGCAGCATGGAGCCTATTTGTGCCGTGTTTACTATAGGTGACTGAGGGTACCCTCCCATGTAACCATAATCTGTAACATGTAAGTATGCACTCAGTAACAATATACTTTATAGTAGAAATAATGTCATCCCCTCCCTTAAGAGGAGCCACTGACAGAAATGTCTAATAACAATTTATTTGTTGCAAGATCTAGTGGCTTGAATTGCAGATTGTTATTTAAGTTTAAACAAGATTAGTCTTAATAAAATAAAATCTTTTCAATTGAATGCTTTTTGTAATTAAGATTATTACAAAAATCAAAGCATGTTACACTACAAATGGCTAGTGAGCCGCTGTTATCTTAGATAGGTTGCATAGCAACCAGTGTTTGGGAGAATTAACTACTAAATTAATTTAAACAGTTAAGTTTTAACTTACTTCCGGCCGGTGTGGGAGTGCCATAGTCTTGTGAGGTATCTAAATGTATTCCCTCTTGATACGGGGGAGGGGGGCCAGCGGGAGCATATCCAGGGTTGTATGCTGGAGCAGGGCTGAACGCAGGACTCGGTGACGGCGCTCCCATGGCTGCTACATCACTCACGCGCTTGGCTTTGCGAATACCGCCACCTTGGCCAACTGTAAACAATCATTTGGTTAGAGCATCGCCACGGTACGGTGAAGGTCGCAGGTTCAAGTCCTGCTCGTGTCCATCATTTTTCTAGTTTCCTTTATCAATTTAGATTTAAGCTTAGCATGGGCAACATGCAAAAATGACACAAAAAGTCATGTAAACAAAGTTGTCAATATGAAGCCCTATCATAGAATTACGATCAAAACTGATTGTATATTAGAACGTAGGAACAACAATCTACAGTGATTAGCTTTGACTCTAACATTTTTGTAGAAGTTTTCATTGTTTTTACTCAGTAAGCGATTTACGATAATGTTTATGTGATCGGTTTAAACACGTCCGATACCATACTATTGTTATTTGTAAGAATATGAATGAATAACTGATGTAATAAAAGTATAATGCATAGAGTTTAGGTTGAATAGAATGAGATATTATTAGAGCAATAATTCATAGAGACAATCTGAGCATGTCGGTAACAGGTGATTATTATGTTTGACAAGTAAAAGTATCTTACCGTTTCTAGAAGCGTTAAAATTCATTATATTAGATTATTATTAGTCTAATGGGAGGGCAATGACATAGTAAATTGTTCAGTTTACACGATTTATTTCTGATTCCACTGATTGAAACACATCACCAACGTCCGATCTGTCGCAATTTGACACTTCATTGTGACAGCTAAGATTTTAATCTTTTACGATTCTTATTAGTCGGCAACAAGTTTAATTTAATCAGTTTTACAATATCGATAACCTCAACATTCTCAACTTAAAGAGTTTAGTAATTTACTTAAAAATTATTATATTTATAATACATTTGTAGCATTTCATAAATCTTTCGCTTTGGAAAACATATAATTTCCATTTACCGAATGCGTATACTGAAACGTAATAAGCCCTGTTTATTATAGATTAGAATCAAACATTTAGTCAATGCAATGCTAATATATTATTATAGGTAGTTATTTATTAGATAACTGAAGATAAACGTTATATTTTTTGCTCTCATCGATTTCAGATAATATCTTTAAGCTGCAGCAAACATCAAAAACTATTATGGACTTTTCTAATACTAAATGATTTAAAAACATATAGTTTATCATCTATGACATGACATTGTCAAATACTCATTTGACATGTGATTTGACATCTGCTGCTCTTGACTTGCCGATTTCTGTGTAGGACTCGAATGACAGCAATTTATTTATCACTTTAGCATTGTTATTGTTCTGTGTAATCGTCATTGTATGCCACTGAAAATAAGTCGTCATTGTTTTGCTATATAAATTCCGCAAGCGGTATAATTTGAAGGAGTGATGGCGTTGACGAACGTTTTGCTATTAAGTCAAATAGCAGGATATGTTGTTGGGCTGATTTTATCACTATGTATTATAGTACCGATGAGCATGCATCAGGACGAATTCAGGTGAGACCATTTATTAGTGACATATGGTAAATATTAAGATACTTGTCTTTACTGCAAAACATTAATACAGAGCCCTTAGCATTGATTTGCCATGCTAATTGTTTAGTTTTTGATACATCATGTGTGTTGAACCTACTTATAATTATTTTTTGATGAAGTTAAAGGGGTAGTAAACAGTATTTGTATCGTCTCGTATTGTCATCGTTATCATAGCAACTAGAATACAATTTTGAACATTTAACAGTTACAGTTCAGGTACATTTAATTATTTATTGCTTTACAGAACCTATCATAATACTATGATTATCTATTTATATTATTGTGAAGAGAAAAGTAGCAACAGTTCTCTAAAATAAAGCTACCATTACCAATTGTATGTAATTCTAAACATTTATTGCAGACAATTAAAATTATTAACAAAAAATTTGTTTGCACCATTGAAGAGGGAAAATATGATAATAATGAATGCCTACAGGATACAGTTAATTCCTGTTTACTTGTTATTTGTCTTGCTTTATTGTGGTCAGTTTTTTTATATAAAACTGTACATATCACAGGAAGTACATAAAATTTAACTATATCAACCTCAATTCAGCACAATATTCACAATATTATTATTACAATGGACGATAATGTCACTGCAAGGCCAAGGCCTCCCTACTCTCTTTCCAAATATGTCTGCACGGGCTGTCAATGTCCTTCAAAAAGGAGTCCAGTTCATCTAGCTATCTCTATTTGGGTCTGCCATGTTGAGGGGTCTGTTGGGATTTAGATTTTCTTATACATAACATACCCAGACAAATACAATTTCGAAATAGGTACCTTACTTGGACAACATATTTAAAATAAAAAAACTGATACCGATAATTTAGTATCATACATATTTCCTTGTCATCAGCGGACACTGTCTGCTGTTCTCCCATGGACGGTGGGAGGAGAATGGCCAGCTCCTTGTATCCTGGGCTCCGCGCACCTACTGTGACTATGTCATTGTCATCGGAGTCCTCATGTTCCTAGTGTGCTGTGTGCAGATCTACAGGTCAGTAGAATGTTGGTATTTGGCAATAACAAAGGTAATCTACTATATATAGTCCAAATATTATTTTATTGACTGCCTCGTTGGTCTAGTGGTCGCTAAGCGCGACTGCTGAGCACGAGGTCCTGGGTTCGAATCCCGGGTCGGGCAAAGTGTTACTGAGTTTTTTCATTACGTAACTCTCAGTAGCAGCACGGAGTCTGGATTTGTGCCCGGTTAATGGCAAAAGGCTCGCCCCCTATTACATTGGGACCTAAAAACTGGCGAAATGTGGGAGTACTATATGTACACCTCTGCCTACCTCTTCGGGGAATACAGGCGTGATGTTATTTATGTATATATTATTTTATTTGTGTGTCATGAATGTTCAATACCTGCACTACCCATATACATATATATGTTGTAATCTACTGATATGAAATTTTATTCCTATAAAATTCATAGTATAACAAAATTCCTGGTCCTAATATGTGCGCAAATAAGGAAAATATTATCTAATTGTGATTCATCCTGCACACTGCCTCGACTATACTGGGCTGTGAACTGTGAACATTGGATTATTAGACCCGTCTGCTTGGCTTCAGATAAGGCTACAATGAATCACTATTATTCCTGCGGTGTTTTTAGATAACATAATATTAATGTTATTTTTGCATATTAGAATAAATGTACTAATTTGATTTTGCTTTATCAATGTAATAATCTATTGTTCTTTTATTGGATAACAATGTTTATTAACACTACAAACTTGTAGCTGTACTTGTTAGACATAATGTAATAATTCAATATGGTACTCTTGGAGATACTAGTCTGTTTTATTCTGTACTCTTGGTTAGTCATTATTATTATTTAGCCATGATCGTCCCACTGCAGGGCAAAGGCCTCCCCTTTCCTTCCTCCATTCCTCTCGGTTGTGAGCTGCAGTAGTCCATGTGGCCTTATAAGAGTCAAGCTCATCCCGCCATCTTCTTCTGGGCCTGCCGCGACGCCTTTTGACATTGTGTGGCATCCACATAGTAGTGATTTTTGCCCACATATCATCTGACATGCGGCAGATGTGACCAACCCAGTTCCACTTTAAACTAGCGGCTTTATGTCCAACATCAACAATTTGTGTTTTGAGGCGCCGCGCGCCGTGTTTTAGCGCAGTGGATAGTCATTAACTCAAACAAAAAAATTAAAGTCTGTAATGATTCCATTATGCTGATACCGATACAATGCTTTAATTCGTTTATAAAAAGTAAAAGCTAGTCATAATGCTCCGGGGATGCGTCTACCCCTTAACCATGAACTCTTAAAGCTGGATATTTTCCGTTGTGAAAGCGAGACGCTGTTAGGTGCAGTGTAGTGTGGCATCTCGCTTACACATCGAAAACTGTCCTGCTTTAAGAGTTCATGGTAAGGGGGCTGATGTCACGAAATATGTCAACTATTTGGTTTGTATTTTGCTATTACTGAAAATTTTTAACCGACGAGCGTGTATGAGGAACGTGATCCGCGTGAATGAAGCGAAAGAAGTATGTTAGGATCGTAGCAAATGGAAATCCGTGGTCTCAGCCTACCCGTCGTGAAAAAAGGTGTATCTTTATGTATGTATGTAGATTCTTATTGTTTGATAGTAACTTACGACTTCAAAAGGTCTTTATAGTGTTTTGTCTAAGCTATAAGCCCTCCTCAATGTTCCGCCTCATCATATTACTTAACAACCACCGTTGTGTGTGTGTAGGTTGTCGATGTTCATGTACAAGGGGCTGGACAGCTCGTTCCTGTCGGCGTTCATGGAGGCGGTGGGCTGCGTGGTGCTGTGCGGGCTGGCCGTGTCCGCCGCCGTCATGGTCACGCTGGGCTTCATGACGTGGTGCCAGAACATCGTCGAGAGGTTCCCCAGGTAACATAATATCCTAACCGAATTTGGTCACGGTGGCCTATCACAGAGACTAATTTGCGCCCTAACATATATAATTACATAATTAGACACTCTTTTCCCTCGCGTTAATAGTCCGAAGGTTAGGTAGACCGATCAGGCGCAGGACAAACGACTTAACGAACCTTCCGAAGTACGGAGAAGTCTCGTTGTGAAAATGGTCACCCATCTCAAGACAGACCGCGGCGATTACGGTTTAACCTCGCACATCGACTGACTTTTCCGATAGCTATGTAGCTACGAGTAAGAAAATGAAGTTATTCATATTCGAAACAATAGAAGATACAATTTATTTACCAAAACAGCGTCTTTTTTAGTTTATAATAACTCGACTTTCATCTGATAGTAATAAATCATTTTGTGTGCAGTTGCGAGGATGCGGCGGGCCAGAATATAGACACGGACGATAAAATATCCACCAACGGGTTCTACATGGAGATTGGAACAGCTCAGGTAAGAGGTGTATATGATAAGCTCGCTGTCTCTAGGTAAAAGGATAAATACCTACTTGCATTTATTCTCAAATGGGGAAGGAAAAACCATAATAAGTCTTAAGTAAAACATTTGATCAGATGGGTGACGGGAAGATACCCAGGTTACTTGAATTTGCTAACATAACAATTTTAAAGTAAAAAAAACAGACAGTCCATGAAAATAAGCTTGTGGTTCATGCCGTATTATGACGAACTCATTACAACAATTGTACACTTCTGCCTTACTCCTAGTAAGATACTGATATCCTTAGAAGGATAGCTAAATAAACCTCCTTGACATTTTAATTCTATGGATTAAACTTCAGTGGCTTTTAGTTATGCATGAACATGTTATCCGTCTCCCGGGGAGAGCCCTCCTAACACAGGTATTACTTATACTTAAAAATAACCATCAACCATCCAAATCGGTTCACCCGTTTCAGAGCTACGGTGCCACAGACAGATAGATAGACACACATAGCTGTCAAACTTATAACACCCCTCTTTTTCCGTCGGGGATTAAAAAGGTGGTCCCTATGTAAGGTTACTGTAAAAATTGCATTAAGTTTCTAAAATAAACCTTTTTATTTATTTTTTAGTTCGGAGCGTGGGCGGCGTTCGCCACGTGGGTGGGGCTGGCGGTGTTCTCCACGCTCAAGGTGTGTCGCTACCACCAGCTGGAGAACATCCAGGTGTCCATGTACCGCGAGCGGCAGCGGCTCGTCAACGACAGCGGCTCCCCCGCCGCGCCCGGCCGCACCAGCCCCCCCGCTGACGCCCTCCAATAGAGGGGGGGGGGGGGAGGGAGGCTTGTACGTGGTGTCTTAGTTCTGTCTTCATACTCGGGCGATGAGAAACGCTCTCCTAATTTCGGTAAGGATTTCTAAAATGTTTATTGGAAAGTGTGAGTTTCGTATTTAACGTCATATTTGGTATTACGATTTTTGTCGTGGAATTGGTATTTAATCTTCTGCCTCCTGAAGTACTGTCCAATAAATTTAGGTGGTTTTGGAAATCCAATAAGCTCCGCCTTTTGTACCTCACAGCGGGCAATGATTAAATAAACATTACTATTACATACGTAAAATATTTTAACAATTTCAGAAATTAATGTTTTGTCCTTTTCTATTTGTCAACGATAGGAAGAGAGAAAATAATGTCTTATATATTGCTTAAATATTTTATAAGTGTGTGCAGAGGCTGAGAATGTGAACTGATTTGTGTATTATAAAAAACAACGTTTTTGAAACGAGCCTAGTACGAATATTACCTTGAGTTGAGGAAGACTGGAGTAAATTGTTATTTAGAAGAAAGGCAGGGCATTAATATAATGTAAATAATATCAAATAGTTTGGTTTACATTCCAGATAATTATATTGATAATAATTAATAACTAGGTAAATTTGGCGTTATGTATTATGCATAGGAAAACGATTTCCGTTAATATGTTATGCACAAAATTACGTTTTTAAATCAAGTCACAAAATTTATAAATATATATGAATATAAATTATTTTATCTGCAGTTTCTTCTAATTTAGTGACCGTTAATTATTTTACTAATAACTTTCGTGAGTGTTGCCTACATTATTTACTATTCATTCCGGTTATCTCACGTGTGTTCGGGAATGCCCGATTAGTTTTGAACTCGAACGGAGCCCTTATTCATAAGCTGCCCCCCTAGATAAGTGGCAAAACGCTTGACAAATAGAATGATAAATGTATGGGGATGACATCATGTTTCGACTATGTTATCGATGACATTTGTCAAACCCATATATTTTTCATTCTATTCGATTTCTATTCGTCAAGCGTTTTGCCACTTGTCTAAGGGGGCTGGTTACACGGCCCCCTAATACATGTGAGGAAAACCGGATATATATTAAATAATAGAGTAATTATCTTCTAATTGCCTGTGATTAAGCTCATGATTATACAAGTAACTGATGCGAAATTATCGAAATAGAAAAATTATTCAAATAGTTTTTCAATAAATATAGCATAAAAACCATACTTTACTGTTTATTAAATGTTTTGAATTGATGAGAATTGTCCGTCGGTATTAAACTCACGCTAATTTATTACAATTGTTATAATTAATATATTGAATCTTATTTATAGTTGATTACTTATTGTTATGTGATAATAAAATTAGATTTCTATTGTTTTGTACAAACTAGTGCTTTTAATATTTTGATTATACTCTTAACTGTATGAAACCTATTACGAAATTTAATTAAATATTAATTTAATCAGGTATTTTAAAAGTTGTTTATACAGCAGGTTGTATCATTAATCCGTGTTCATATTGGGCAGGTACAGACCATGATTATAACTGAACAACTTTCCATAAAGGACGAACATCGTGATCGCGGAAAATAACCACCTGTCAGCTGTGTAAGACAGTGCCACGATTTACTCTGTCCAGCTTATTTCATCAAAATCGGTTTATGCAATTATGATGGAATTTAGTATAAAGATACTTTGAACACTAGGTTATAATAGCGTCTACATTATTATTGGCTGCGTACGCGCCGTAATTTATTGTTGATTGTACCATAGTTTTATATTTACCTGTAAGATACTATGATTAATAAACGTATCAAAGTACCTATAGCTACTAGTTTTATTTGAAGCCTACTTTTGTTCAGATCTTATGTCCGTTGATCATCTACTTCTAATACTGACTAGTTCTTTCTCTTTCTCTCTCAGCCTATCGCGGTCCACTGCTGGACATGGCCTCCCCCAAGTTGCGCCACAACACCCGGTCCTCCGCCTTGACTAGTAGTGCATGTTCTTACCGAAATATCCGCCGATACAGCTAGCAGTAGTGTGGGACCGTTGGCTAATTAAAATTCAATGTTTTATGTTGATAGGCGGACGCCGTTTTTATTCAGTATAAAAATTATAATAACGAATCCACGAAACATCCCAACAAATAGACCAAATCATTTTGGTATCCATATTTCACAATAGTTCTGTACCTTCTAGGAACTTTTCATGGTTGCTCAGCAAGAGGCAAATATATGAAGAAGGCTTCTTGAAGTCTAATGTCGAACGCTGAACGAAACGCTTTATTAACTATTTTGCTTATATGTAAGTCTAAGCAAAGCTTGTAGTCAAGGATAACGCCCGTTTCCGTACTTTGAGATACATCAAAGTATCGTGTGGCTCATTGTCAAGCGGGGGCTTTCATTGAGACAATGTCGGTGAAGCAGATTCAAAAACGGAGGAAGAAATTAGAAAACTTATTGCAACTAGAAGTCGGATCATAGATTCAGAGTTTTCGTATTGAAGCTTAGCTGGTATATATGTCCAGAAACGCTTAATACTTTATTATAACAAGTTATAAACTAAAAGGGAAAGTAAAACACAATTCTACTGTTACAAATGTTCTGTAATAAAATAAATTGTCTTAAAGTTATTTACACAAATGAGTTCTAATCTAAGTGAGATTCCTCGAGAGCAGAGTGTTTCTTACTGATGTGTACCTTCAAGTACCTGAGCTGAGCAAACTTGAGTCCACACTTGTCGCACGTGTAGCAGCCGGCGGAGTGCGTGCGCGCATGTCGCAGCAGGTCGCAGCGGATGTTGAACCCGCGGCCGCACGTGCCGCACACGTGCGCGCGCTGCTGCGCGTGGCGCTGCACGTGGCGCTGCAGCTGCGCGCGCCAGCGGAAGGCGCGCGGGCACTGCGCGCAGGCCCAGGCCCGCGGGCCCGAGTGGGCCTGCGAGTGGATGTACAGGCTGGCCTTGGAGCGGAAGCGCTTGCCGCACTGCGCGCACTCGAGCGTGCCCGCGCCCGCGTGCACGGCGCCGTGCTGCGCGAGCCCCGCGCGGGTGCCGAACCTGCGCCCGCACTGCGCGCACGCGTGCTCGCGGCTGCGCCGGTGCACGTACTTCATGTGGTAGAAGTAGCTGGAGGCGGCGCGGTACTGCTTGCCGCAGACGGGGCAGCTGCGCAACTTCCGGTGCGGCTCGGGGTCCGGCGCGGCGGAGTCGCTGCGGGCCCCGGGCTCCGCCCCCGCCTGCCCGGAGCGGTCGCTGTGACCGTCCCCGGGCGTGGGACTGGTGTCCTGCTCTACGGGCGGCGCGTCCTGCGAGTCCTCGATGGCTTCAAACACGGACTCGGGCAGCGGGCCGAAGCCGTCCTCGGTGTCGCTGTGGTCGGAGAACTCGTTCGTTGTTTTCTCTTTACTGTCCCGGGAGGCTCCAGCATCCACCTTCAGCTCAGCTTCACTCGTATCCTGGTTCCCGTCAATTTCGTCCTTCCTTTTTCTAGGCTTCCGTCGTTTTGAGAGTCCATCTCTCTTCTTCTTGTCTGTGCTGCCGGTGCAGCGCTCGGCGTGGTGGGACATGTGCAGCATGAAGTCAGTCCTGTCCACGTAGCTGCCGCACTCCTCGCAGTGGGGGGGGCGGTACTGCGGGGGCGCGCCCGGCCTGCAACAGAGGGCCGCGGGTTACATGCACTCCGGGAGGACGCTGGAGTATGTCGGGTTGTTTTACTATTTAGAATTGTTTTTAACGTTGTAGACCTGTTTGCGTTTCGTTCGAATTATTTGGTTAATTAGTTAAGACATTTTTTAAGTTGTGTCCGAATTCTTTAGTCAGTGCCGTTCACTTCCAGTATTGTTTATCAAGTGCTCAGTTCACGTGTATCGTGATCTTTTGTTGAAATGCACTATTCCTTTGTTATTTAACAGTATTTATTTGTTTACTGTGTCGACTGTGTCCCTCCGCGCCTGGAGCTGGGCAGGCGGTGTTCGGAGCCGGGTAGGCCGTATCCGAGAAGGCGATGCTCGGGGCGGGGCAGGCCGTGGGCCGGGCGCGGTGCGCGGCGAGCTGCGCGCGCAGGCGGAAGGCGCGGCCGCAGGCGCACACGTGCGCGCGCTCCCCGGAGTGCACGGAGGCGTGCGCGCGCAGCTCGGCGCGGCGCTTGAAGCCGGCGCCGCACTGCGGGCACGGCCAGGCGCGCGGCGCGTGCCGGCGGCGGTGCATGCGCAGTGCGGCCGCGGACTTGGAGGCCTTCCCGCACACGTCGCACACGAAGTCCCGCGCCGCCGCGTGCGAGCGCGCGTGCTCCTGCAGGTGCGCAGCGCGGGCGAAGGCCTTGCGGCACAGTGCGCAGGCGTGCGGGCGCTCGCGCGCGTGCAGCGCCCGCACGTGCCGCGCCAGGTTCCCGCTGTCCCCGAAGGCCAGGCCGCACGCGTGGCACGAGTGGCGCCGCTCCCCCGCGTGCGCGCGCGCATGTCTCCGCCAGCCGCCCACGCCCACGCTCTTCCCGCACGCGCCGCACTTGGCGTACCTCTTGCCGTCCTCCCCCACACTGTACTCCGGCTTCTCGATATCCTCCGAGACCTCCGCGGCGACCTCGGCGCCGCCCACTTCCGCTCTAACATCTGGCGTCATTCGTCTGGAAAGGGAAAGGAGGGGGTCAGGTGCGGCACCAATGAAGTAGTCGTATAAGATCGAGGTCGAGCATATTGTACATTCAGTAGTGGCCGCCGTGGTCGTAGGCGAGCTGCGCGGGCGCAGCGTGGTCGTGCAGCCTCTTGTCGTGGTGGCGCAGCGCGCGGCGCGTGCGGAAGGCGGCGCCGCACAGGGCGCAGGCGTGGGGCTTGGCCCCCGAGTGCTGCAGGGCGTGGCCGGCCAGCTCGTGCCGCTGCCGGAAGCCGCGCCCGCAGTGCGCGCACACGTGCGGGCGCTCCCCGCTGTGCTTGAGCCGGTGGCGCACGAGGCCGGAGCGCAGCTTGAACTTGGCGCCGCACTCGGCACAGTGGTGCGGGAACTGCGAGCTGTGGGTCTTCAGGTGCACGTGCAGCGAGCCGCTCTGCGTGAACCTCTTCCCGCAGTGGGGGCACACGAAGGGCTTCTCCCCCGTGTGTATCCTCAGGTGCTGCTTCAAGTTCTGCAAGTTGGCGAAGTTCTTGGGGCACAGCGAGCACGCGTACCTGCGCACGCGCTCGTGCGTCTCCGTGAGATGCCGCTGCAGCCCGTTGGGCGCGCGGAACTGCTTGCCGCACACGTGGCACACGCAGGGCCTCTCGCCCGTGTGGATCCGCTTGTGGAACACGTACGTGTGCGCCGAGCTCAGGTTCTTGCCGCATACCTTGCAGGTGTAGTACACCTTCTCGTCGATCTTGTTCTGCACCTCGCTCAGCTCGGCCCGGGTCTCCTGGTCCAGCCGGTCCCTCCTCATGTTACACGCGGACAGGTCGTCGAACCTGTCCACGTCGCCGTCTTCGGTCTCAGACACGCTGGAGTCGGTGAAGTCGGGATATTCTTCTCTGTCGTGTTGATCGGTTACAAAATGGTTTCTGAAATTAACCAGCGCCCGATAGAAGTTACTGTAAAGATGTGAGGTTGTGGGCTTTTTGGTGGCGAGTGTCGCCAGCGGTTCGTCGTCGGACAGGTCGGACGCGGACCGCTCGGGATCCTGTTCGCGTTCGCGCGTTTCACAGACGCTCCTGCAACAAATAATGCCCGTTACTGCCTGTGCGTCTTTACATGGTAGTCCAGGTGACTCTTCTTTCTAAACTTTTTGGAGCAGATGTCACACTCATATTTTCTGATATCCATGTGTGCCTCTACATGTCGCGCGAGTGTGTTCTTGGCGCGGTACGACTTGCCGCAGAGGTCGCACTTGTAGGGCGTGTCGCCCGTGTGTAGCCGCGCGTGCACGTCGCGCGCCGAGCGCGTGGGGAAGGTCTCGCCGCACTCGTAGCACAGGAACTTCAGGATGCCCTCGTGGGCCAGCTTCTTGTGGGTGGTGAGATTGCCCCGGTTGCGGTAGGTCTTGGCGCACTTGTCGCAGGCGAACGAGGCAGCGCCGGAGTGGCTGTGCAGGTGCACGCGCATGTTGTACTTGTTGGAGAAGGTCTTGTGGCACTCGGGGCAGGCGACCGGGATGTACTTCTGGTTGTTGGGGCTCGGGGCCGGCCCGCCCCGGGGCAGGCGCTCGGCGTGCGCGGCGCGGAGGTGCGCGCGCAGCTCGGCCACGTGCTCGGCGCTGACCCCGCAGCGCGCGCACACGAGCTGCCCGGGGTGCCCCTCGGAGTGCACGTGGGCCTCCTGCAGGTGGCGGACGAAGCTCCAGGTGCACTCGAACTCGGTGTCGCAGCACTCGACGCCGTCCTCGATGCACACGTCCACGTGCTGGTTGAGGTGGTGCACCAGCCGTGTCGGAGACGAGAACACGCTCGGGCAGAACTGACAGAACAGGCTGGGCAACACCGTCGGAGACTTCTCCTTATCGTCTGACTGTGCTTCTTCATCCAATTCGTCGACCAGGTTTTGTTCAAACGTGACGTGGTCGGTGATGAAGCTCCGGACAGCTCCCGCGTCGCGCACGTCCTCGGCGTGATCGTGCTGGAGGTGATCCGCGAGGCCGAGCATCGTGGCCAGAGCAGGCTTATCGACACACTTTTGGCAAACGAACTCCAGGTCTAAGAAGTCTCCGTCCAGAGTTTGTTCATCATCAAAGTAATCGACGACAGCACGTTGGATTTTGGTATAAAAGAACCTGCAATAGTTATACAGTATGTTTGTCTAGTTCTAGGAACAAGTTACCTAGCTAATATGACTACTCACTTGTCTTTCAGTTCTTCTTTGACATTGGAGTTTGGCTCGGGGTTTGTACATTTTGGTTCCTGAAAGAAACAATAAAATTTAAAATAAACACGGGAGGTATGTGCCAGTCAACATAGATTATTAAATACCTAATGTGAAAAAAAAGATTTTTAAATATGTTTATTATCTTTGATTATATATATGTCTAGATGGAGTGCCACGACCCTGACAACGTCGGTATTTTTTAGCGCCAATTCCTCACAATTGGCGCCAAAAGCCAACAGTGTCAATTGTGTTGTCAATGGAGACGCTTGTTTTTCTATCATAAAATAACGTAATAAAAATGGCGAAATGGGCTATTAAGGTGTGTAGAAATTACAGAGGCCGATTGAATATTAATAAATATGTATCCTATCACCCGTATGTTAAATAAATTATCATTAGTTTTGGAATAATGAATTATTGCAAATATTGGAATATAAATAAATAAAATTCGCCATTTTGCAAGTGTGGCAAGTTTGTGAAAACCAAAATTCCCACATTTACTCATGAGACCGGTATGCTGGTAGGGTGATATTATTAATGTTATGGTGGATAATGGATCTTCAGTTTTCTACGAATCGAAGTGTATTGTAGTACATTGAAATAAGCTTGAGTGTTTTTCAAATATTCCACCCATTTTGAATTTCAAGATGGCGGGCCTATTGACTCTTGCAAAATTCGACATGAGCGCCAGCATGTGTATACTTAATTACGTGCCTGCGCCGAGGAAATTTGAGGAGTTCCTTCGTCTGAAGTTAACCATGATGATAGTGTTTAAATCATGGTGAACTTTAGAACGAGATATTATAGTTAAATAAATGTGCATATAAAATGTTGAGTGTGTACTGTTAACCATTGAGGAGTTCCTTCGTCTGGAGCCAACCCTGGGTTACAATTCGGTCACGCTTATCATGAAAATGTATTGTCTTTGGAACTGAACCAACGTGAAAAATTTTAGCTCCGTAAGAAAAAGAAAGTGCCATAGCCAATTGCTTGTAATAAAAAAAAACATTGTCTTCATAATATATAATTAGTACCAAACACAATAATTATGTAGGTACCTATTATATAAAAATAATTTTTATTTCGAGTTAAAAGACTGTACCACGTTGGGCAATTTACCCCATTTTAGTTGTAATGTTTATCAACTGGTATCATTACGCACGCATTCATGCAAAAAAAAAAAAAACAATTGGCACGTTGTTTTTTGTTTCAATGTAGCGCCAGACTCCATCTAGATAATCTAAGTTTTTTATATATTAGGTAATCATTTTGATTGTATATGTACCACTCGTATAATACAACTCCATGTGGATAGGACTCTTAAGCTAAAAACATGACATAAATGTGTGACGACAAGACTTTGGTATGTTAACGAGTGTACATCTTTTGACTGCCATTAATTTACGCAAAACAAACAAAATGTGACAATGAACAACTAGCAGTACACAGTAACACCTAGCTACATAGTTAGCGGTATACTTATCAATATAGCTATAAGAACAGCAACATGCGCCCGCGCACCTGTAGGCTCTGGTCGGCGCGCGCCCGCAGCGCAGCGTCCGCCTGGCTGCAGCACTTCACCAGCTCGTGCCACGCCAGCAGCGTGCTCGCGCACTGGTAGCACACCACGCGCGGCAGCACGTCGCGCTCGCTCACCTGCACACAACACGGGTACTTTACAGGGACTCACTGTACTAACTTAGTGATAATTAGACTGGGTCATTTCTACAAAGATTGTGATTGATGTAGCTCTAAATAAAGTTTGGTCATGGCATGAGGCAGTGAATGAGTTTAATGTGTAGTGTGAAAACAGTTTAGGGGTGATTTTATTACAGAAAGCTATGTAACTTCCCACTTTGACCTGTGCAATGTTCGATCCACCGTTATGAGTACCGTTCGCTTCGTCTAATTATAGGCAAAATACGTACATTGTGCGCGCAATCAGATTTTTAACATATTAACGGTGCGATATTGATCCCTTTACAACAAGTGTGTCCTCCTTCAGAAGATACTTAAGTTCGACGTTTTTCAAGTAGTTAGTCGTTTCATAGGGCGTTTTTGCTTTGTGTCTTAACTATTATTTTTCTTTTTGTAGTCACTCATGTATTTGCCTAATTAGTTCACGGATATAGATCTATATATACTGATTATTATACGTGGAGAGTTGTAATTGGCTGTCTGTTAACTATTTAGATAATTACTCTGTTTGCTTTAGCTGTTAGTCTTCCAAAGTTGTAAATAAATAAATTAAAATAAATCAGTATATTTATATAAACAACCAATAAAGAGTAAGGGCATGTTTCTTTGAATTGTACTGCAGTCAGCGTTGACCACAAATAATAGGTAGGTATTCTTATTATGTCTGCTGTGTGTTAGTTAATGTGTAAATATACTTTTGATAATAACCTGTATAAATTATTATTACATATTCTAGTGGTGGCAGGCAGGGACAAGTGGAAGGAGGTAAAAGGGCTATGTAGCGGGACATTACAGGCTAATACTAATAATAACCTGAATAGGTAGGTGTTTTTGTATCTTATCGGCCAGGCGGTTCTGCAGCCCCTCCCCCTCAAATATGGGGATGACGAACTCTGTGATAGTGGCACACGTGCGGCACGTATTTGAGAAGTCTTTCACATCTGAAAATAATCATATCTTACTTACTGGCAAATACAAATTATTTCAACAACATTTTTACATTAAACATTCATGTTTACTGTTACGATATCTATGAATAAAGTATTACATTCTTTTTACTTATAACATAAGTCTGTCTGGTGTAATAAATGGTGTCCACATAAAACAAGTTGTATATAATTTCAACACCATAATCATAGACTTATATATTATACAAGACCATAATATGGTGTCAGGTGTGCGGTGTCATTGGATATAAATTGTTTTAAAAGAATCGTCGTAAAAAAAAATCGCAAGACTTCAAAGCCAGTTTTTTTTAAATATAATGTGATGATAATGAGTTAGCATAGTAATCATAGCACTAGTTACTATTGTTCAAACACAAGAATTATACCGATATTGTTATAACAGAATAAAAACGGGTCAAGTGCGAGTGGGACTCGCGCGTCGAAGGTTCAGTGCAAACTTTAAATTATATTTACAATACTAACATTGTTCTAACAAAAAGATAATATACTAAAGAAAATTATTAAAGTAATCAGCATAATTGCTCGTAACTTTTGATTGCATTGACTTAGAAGTTTCATATTTTCATAGCTTCAAGACACAGCAGACTCGAGTATTTGATATAAAAAAAAAGGGTTGACAGACAGACAGACAGACGGACAACGGAGTGATCCCATAAGGGTTCCGTTTTTTCTTTTTGAGGTACGGAACCCTAAAAGCAACACAAAGATACTCACTCTTAAGGTTCGCCTGGTTGTTCCCCGATATATGCACTTCAAGCACCTTTTGTGTCAGCGGCGGTGGCTCGCTTTGTTCTACATTTATGATATAGATTTGTTCAGTTTCGTTATTCATTTTTAATTATTTTGTTGTTAAAATCGCACAATCACTCTTTGATGCTATATTTAAGAAATATTATTGATTTCACTAAAAGAGTCCCACGCCAAGTCCAAACTAGGAGTGAGGCGTATTTGTCGATTCGGAACAGATAAAATCACAAGTATCCATAAATAACAGATAACAGTTGTTCCTGTGATATCATATACATACCTGTTAAAAAATATCATTCTGATTTCACAATACACAATCTATACTCTATTACTCTCCGTACTCAATAACTACTGTTCAGCGTAAAGAAAATTACAAACTGAAATAACAGACAATAAAAATGGAAAAGCTATTTATACAGCTAGGTTTATGTTTTTTGGTTTATTTATATATAAGTTTTTTGTTACTAGTTCAGTTCAGCAAAATGGCAAACATAAATAAGAAGTGAGTTAGTTGGTTATAAATCTTACAAACATCCTAAAAATGGGTAGCTAGACCGTCTAAATACCCATTTGTAGATGTTAATCTACTACTCACAGAATTTACATTTGTACGTTATATACTTTCTGACAAACCATGGTTTGAAAAATAACAGGCTGTTATTTAATAACAGATAATGACATCTGTTATTATTTTGTTACAGTAACAGGAATAATAGATATAATGTTTGACCTGTTAAAACCCAACTCTAGTCCAAACGTAGAAACGCTAAAGTGACATTTGATAAATCGTTGATAAACGTATTATTTAAACTTATAAACCTTAGATTATTATAAAACAAGTTGAGTGTAATTAAATTTAATAATGATATGTTTATGTTACTACATATGTCATGCCTGAACAAGCTGTAAAAATACTTAATTACACTGATTATTTATTTATATAATATATTACTTTCTGCTTGTTTCTAAACGAGCTTCGATGTAAAGGTGTGTTTACAAAATCTAGGATCTACTATATTTCGCTGAAAAAATATGTTTTGTATTTAGATGTACTTATCTAAATACAAAACATATTTTTTCAGCGAAATATAGTAGATCCTAGATTTTGTATATGTTAATATATAACTCAAAGGTGACTGACTGACATAGTGATCTATCAACGCACAGCCCAAACCACTGGACGGATCGGGCTGAAATTTGGCATGCAGGTAGATGTTATGACGTAGGCATCCGCTAAAAAAGGATTTTGATCAGTTCTACCCTCAAGGGGATAAAATAGGGGATGAAAGTTTGTATGAAACTTTGTCAATTTTAAACCGATCGGGCTGAGACTTTTAAAGCTACTATGACGTAGGCATCCCCTAAGAAAGGATTTTGATAAATTCCACCCCCAGGGGGATAAATAGGGGGAAAACGTTTGTATAAATCTTCTTAATTTTCGACTGATTGAACTGAAATTAAAGACTGGAGCTACTATGATGAAGACGTCCGCTTAAATAGGATTTTGATAAATTCAACCCCCATGGGGATAAAATAAGGGATGATGGAGGATGTAAATGTATTAGTTTGAACCTATCAGTACCTAATGGAACGAATAAATTAAGACGAACAAAATAATTTTTAGTTCTAAATGTTTACAATAGATTCTTCCGCGAGCGAAGCCGCGGGCAAAAGCTAGTTATAGATATAACGCGCCGCGTTCCGCGCGTGTGGATTAATTGTAAAGAAATCCGATGATCATTATCTATGTTAATATCAACATTTAATTACATATTTAAAAGTTACATTATTAATTTACAAAATCCCAATTATGTGAGTATTAAGTATTTTAATTAATAGCTTTATAGCGTTGTGGTTAGTATAATGTCGGCCTTGTGTTAGCCAGAGTGTGGTCCCCGGTGCTGGTGGGAGAACACGTTGCGTCCGGCGGCCGCTACCATCAATGGCGCCACCATCATAGCCTTGTTCTTGTACGTGTGGATCACTTGCTGGAAGTAACAAATTAAAACAATTACTTCGAATTATATACTGCATCAATAAGCCATAAAAACAATTGCATCATGGCAATAAAGGTATTCAACACGATTCCCAAAAATATAAGGAATTACCAAATTATTATTTTAAAAATAAACTGTTTTTATACCATATGTGAATTTATAATAAAACAAAATAAACAAAAAATTGGAGCTGCACCGACATGAACTGACACAAAGAATGATTGATTTAAAATTGTACCAAAACATTTTCACACCAATCATCTGGTAGAATATGTCAGAACTTAAGAAATTATCAACTTATTACTTATATTCTTGCAAATAAAATTTTCTATTCTACTCTAGCTAAATTCTCGTAACAAAAAATCTACATTGTAGTTCCTATCTTGTGTTATGAGTATGACAGCATTTAGATTAGCTAAATGCTGTCATACTCATAACACAAGACATTGTGGTACAAGTACCCAAGAGCCAGCCCGGGCGATATACTTACCATCTGATACTTAAAACGAAACTAGGTAAATATAATATATTTGAAATTAACTGACATTATTGCTTCTGTACTTAAACTAACAAAGATAACGTAAATCTTTAACCGCACTGTCCACGCTTACCAACACAAGTTTAATCAGGAACACAGCAAACGTGAGGAAGGATATAGTCATGAGAGCACTCTCTGAAGATGGGACATGCACGTGTCCGCGCGGCGACGCGTGCGCAGACCGCGACTGACGACGCGCGCCTGGACTGCCTTCATCTGGCCAGGTGGCCTCTATTCGGCTCTCTGCAACCAGAGAACGAGTTAAATCTTCTGAGATCAATATTTTGATTAAAAAATGATTGCTTCCAATAATCACTTATACAAATCCTTTATTAAAAACAGCAAAATACAAAAGCTTAGCCATCCGAAACATAGTTTCGTTTTTGGGGGAAGGTTACCAGGTTCATCTTGATTAAATTTAGTTATAATTGAGATAATTACTTACCGATATTTGCCAAAATTGAATCCTTCAGCTCGTGTAAGTATTGCATCTTGGCTCCGAAGCTTCTTCGAGAGTTCTTGGATATGGTGTCGGCCACAACTGTCATAAACTTCAGGACATTTTCTATCGTGTTGACCTTAATATTGTCTGTTTTGGTTCTATTTCGTGTGTTCTTAATATCGTCTATTTTTTCTTTTAAATTTCCGTTCTTGGATGGGGTTTCTGACTGCGTTTGCTTAGGTTTACCGAGCGTAGGTTGATTATTTGATCCTTGAGAGGATTCCTTTTCGTTTCCTGCAATCCGAACATTGTCTTGTTTAAATTCCAATTCCGTTGGCATTTTATTTTTGTGTTTATAACTTTGATGTCTGAAAGGTAGCTCTGTTGTAGTTTCAGGAGTGTTAGAAGTAATTATGTCTTCCGTCGTGAACAAGTATGGTTGTTCAGTTACATCGGGTCTTTTGCCGTCAGTTATTCTAAAGTATCTATCCTCGTGTTTATCGTATTTGTTGAAATCTTCTGTTTCAGTTACGAAAGTAGGTTTTGGAGAATACAAATTCGTAGTTGTATAGTTCTTATATCTTCGTTTTAATCCTTTATTATTAAACTGTGTTAAATCCTTGTCGTTAAACGTATCTTCATCATCTGGTGGTAAAGTGAATGGTCTTTCAGGAACATGGCCTTTTTTCACTATATTCACGAAAGTGCTTTTAGTAAATGCTTCATCACTATCGTAATCTTCAAATTTACTTACTTTTATCTTCATTTCATCATTGTGTGGATTTATTACTGGTCGATCAATAAGTAATCTGTCTCTATCTCCTTTGTGTTGAATAGCTTGAGATTTAACCGGGGTGTTATGCAACTGAACACGTTTGACGTTACCTAAATTGGGAACTCTTTCGATCGTACCTTTCTGCTTGACATGTTCATCAAATTCCAGAGGCGCTTCTGCTGGATGGTAATTAGGTCTCAGCCTTATAACATCTTCTTCAGAGTCTTGATCTTCATCCAACTCTTCTGTTGTCCGTACAGTACTCCCTAGAAGTTGAACACGTTTTACATTGCCCACGTTAGGTGTTCTTACAGGACTTTTATTCCAGTTGTACTCAGTCACGCTGCGGTTGTTGTGGCTCCAGGGCCTGGTGGTGTCCTCTGCATCCTTGGTGAAATGATGAGTCCTGACGGGTTTCCTGTAGTGTTGCTGAGATATCTCGACCCACTCGGCAGAAACTTGCGTGATAAGCAGAAGTGTGATTGCTTGCATGACGGTCGCGTGCGCCAGTTGATATGTTTGTCGCGAAGTGTGCCGTCTTGTGACGCTGCGGCAGGAGCACTGTTATATCAGAGGTGCTCAACATTGCTGTATTTATGGTAATGATAATAATTTATATTTTATTTAGAGATGTGAGACTATTTTCACTTAGGTTGTGCAATTTAATATTAAGACAGAACACTTAAATGTCCTACTGTGAGTAAATAATACTACTACCATCTACGTATTCTTTTTTACCCGACTGCCAAGAAAGGGTTATTGTAGTGATCACCTTAGTTTTATAAGTACCACCACACCATATTTGTGTACCTACTATCTTATCAGATGATCGGCTTAGCCCAAACTTGTTGTTAGCTTGGGCAAGATGACTCCTAAATCTTTTTTTGAATTGAGCCTATGACACCAGCAAGGCCAGCTGTAAAAAATATCATACCATTCTGAAGATTCATATTTAACCTGACTATTTGTATTAAAAAATGTTGACGATGTTTGTGCTAAACTCGCCCATTATCCGCTCCACGCGCCGCGGCGTCTGCGACGTACCCCGCCGCCGAGCCGTGAAGTTTGTGGACCTTACTAATGGAGATATAAGTTGTAAGCATTTGAACATGCTATATGATGCATCAGGTCGTTCGGGCAATATGAGTAAAGATTATGCTATGACAAGAGAATATTTTTTTTTAAACACGTCGCCAGACACTAGGAATTTCTCCTGTGTCGTGGGTGCGTTTCACAAACATGAAACATCACTTACACAAACACCCAGACTCGGGACAAACAACTGCAGATCGCACAAATTTTTGTCCCGTGCGGGAATCGAACCCGCAACCCTTTGCGCAGCAGTCCAATCGCTTAGCCACGGCGCCAATCGGGTCGTCATTACGTATTGTTGGGGTTAGTTGAAATGAGTATAATTATATAACTACCAATGTAAAATAAAAGATAATATTATATTCAAAACGGCATTTATTATTTAAAATAATTAATAATATTAACACACTTTGTAAATCGATCTCATCTCAATATCTCTTACTCTAAAACATCAACAGAGGGGACCGCGTGTTGTGCTCACCTTTATAATCAGTTAAGTCGTCAATATAAAATTCAAGTTACATTATTTTGTCCTTTTGTGACGAATTATGAGAATACTAGCAATCGTACTAAGTAGGTACCTACTTATATTAAAATCACGTCTAAGGATCTAGTTGCCTTTGGAATATATTGCTGCCCATAGCGTTGGTAATAGCTGCCGTTATAGCTGTTTTACTAATCTACATAATTATAAATAATCTCTAAAAGTTTGCTACAGAAATTTGACCCTTATATCTATAAAGATCTGTTCATTTCAGGCGAGCACAGCACACTGCCTCGCTTGCAGGTCTAACAAGCACTCAGTATTATGCTCATCTTCACTCAACATGGTGCACGATGGTCTAGCTCGAGTCCACAATGGCCCAGGACAACATTTCGTTTTAAATCACACCGTTATCTTACTTTCAAGATTTTTACTACGTTTACAAATTCGACAGTGTCGCCACCTGGTAGACTACACCTAACAGAACTATTTACGGTGGGGTACCTTCCAGAGATTATACCAAAAGCATTCGACATTGATCTGGGGTGCTTCTAATTTAGGCCTAGCGACACGAGACTTCATTAGTTTTACTTTAATATTGAATAACCGCCTTCTATATGCCATTAATGGACCATTGTGTACAACAGCTATTACAAACATCGACCATCGCACACTTTGACACTTTAGGTACTACAGTTACATATTTTGCCACATACGCGCCGAAATGTGATAAAGTGAAGCCTTTTTCACATAGTCCACTTTGAACCACAGATCTCATTCAATTAATAACATTTCGTAGTAAATAATATCCAATCATAACAAATTGGTGGTTCAGATGTCAGCTGACGTGACCACGTGACCTTTACCTTCCCATATCTTCACGCTAACACATTTGGCGCCACACAAACGTCACAGATGATATATTAATATGTTACAACGATTTGTGATCGACACTTACGAATATAATTTGGAGTTTGGTCCAAAATGTACAATTTATAACATAATATACAATTGGGTCTATAAAAGTAATAATAAAATATACAGCACTATTAAATTGTGTATATGTTATCTGAGAAATTCATAATTTATTCAATTAATTAGAAATGCGATTACAGCTAGTCTAGTGTTTGATTCCAAACTAAGCAATAATTTCGTTTAACCAACACCCAAGTTCTTAATAATGCTCTTAGGATATATATGAGAAATAGAGTGAGAGAGAAAGGGCTAAATAATTCCCTTATTTAAATTTAGGTAGGTATGTATAGTGACAACGAATTTTAACACTCAATTTGCAACAAATCCTTTTATTCGTCGTATCATTAGTTCATCATTTGTCTTTCTCAAAATATCAGACACGCAATTTAATATAGTCACTAAATAATACTAATACAGTAAGCGTTATAATAAAACACTTGAAAATAACATGTACTTGCGCAGTAAAAGCCCAGAAATTACTTGAAATGTACAGATTATTGTATAACTTGCTCACATTGAGAAGAATCTAAATTGTATATATGTTTATTTATTCGAAGACTTGGCATACATTGGCATTACTTAGAATAAATATATTCCGTCACTATATACGCAAATATACATAAAAATCATTAGTATACATTAAATAGGTACATACAAACGAGAAAAACTATACACAGACAACATATACATTTAAATATACATATTATGTATATTTAATTATAAATATTTTAATAAACTAGCCGCGAGTAACATAATGCCATACAAAGAGATCACAGAAAATGGAAGCTTGTATTGCAAAATATTGTATAAGTGTATAAAGTAAAATAAAATGTATAAAAATCACAGCTTTCGGTATTATGTGCGACCGGGAGCGGTTGGGAGTCAGAAGATTATACATATATACATACTAATTTAAATATATAATTAAAAAAAAAAAATACAGTGTGTTGTACAAAGAGTATATTTTATAGTATACAGTTTTAATTATGATTATGATATCTGATCACAATAGATGCAATTTTCTGTTTCTATATTTTATTATACACTTAGTGTAATATACACACTGTATAGTGTAGTATTCTTATATATCTTACAGAAGATATTCAAGCCGCAAGTTACCCAAATAAATATTGAAATTATAACCAGTATTAGAATGCTCCCGGTTCGCTTCTCTCTTGGAATGACGGCTCAAGACAAGACCAGTATAGTCTGTATACACTACACAAACACATACACTAACACTCGACGTATACACGTTACCGTAGGTCCCTCCATGCCGCACTATGTCTAGCCTTAACGTTCAGCCCCCTTACCATGAGCTCTTGAAGCAGGAGAGTCGTCGACCTGATTGGTGCAATGCCGTACGCGCGATCTACAACCTAGGCCCTAAAGAGATTAATATATTAACGCTGCCGTCACTTTACATTTTTGAAAATATTATGTATACCCGGAAAAATCTGCAGAAGTTTAAAATAAGAAGCGATTACCATGATAAAAATACTAGAAACAAACATAAGATAGTTGTACCGAGATTTAAACTAACAAAAAGCAACAAGTCATTCTTAGGAAACTGTGTTCGGTTTTATAATAAAATTCCAAATTCTATAACTGACCTTAGAGAAGGCAAGTTTAAATCCTATGTGAAACAAGTACTAATTAAGAAAGCCTACTATAGTATTAATAGTTATATTGACGATAGGGACGTGTGGCACTGATTTTTTCTGCATTTGTGGCTTCCCTGGCATACCGCCAATCAACCATAATTTGATATTTAATATTGTTTACTGATTATATTGAACCATTTCACTGTCATGTATTTTACCCAAATTGTAAATGAGAGAATAACCGATCTATATTAATATTTTTTATTTGACTGATGCTACTCGTATTCTCATTTTAGGTAGGTATATTGTGTAGCTCATTATTCTCTCATACTTGAAATGATTGTTAAACATTCCTACAACATATTTTTTAAAGAGTACTATGGAGTTTCTTGCCGGTTCTTCTCCATAGAAACGACTTTTTGGAACCGTGCAACTAGTTTGACGTTTTGTAAGAGCTCTTTTGTAGCCTTTATGAAATAAAAACATTATGACTATGACTAATGGCTAAGTGATTAGACTGCTGCGCTTAGGGTTGCGGGTTCGATTCCCGCACGGGACAACAATTTGTGTGATCCACAGATGTATGTCCGAGTCTGAGTGTTTGTGTGTGATATTTTATGTTTGTGAAACGTACCCACGATACAGGAGACATTCCTAGTGTGGGGCTGTCATTTTTTTTAAAGCACAAGCCCAGCTTACAATGTGGAAGCGAGACGCCGCATTACATTGCACGTAGCGGCGTCTACTACGTCCTACTTTAAGAGTTCATGGTAAAGGGGCAGTTGCAATTCGTTTCGACCAGGGCTTTGACACTCAACTTATACAGCCTATAGTGCCGATATCGTGTCTGTACAGGCATTATATATTATTAGAGTAGGCTGCTGTTTATTAGGATTAGATATAAATAAGTTGCCATTAAATAGGTTTTTGCTTTTATAACTCTGAATTATCTATACTAATATATAATATTATAATGCTGAAGAGTTTGTTTGGTTGAACGCGCTAATCTCAAGAACTACTGGTTCAAATTGAAAAAATATGTTTGTGTTAGATAGTCCATTTATCGAGGAAGGTTATAAAACATTCGAAATCCACGCGGACGAAGTCGCGGGCGGGAGCTACAGTTATAAAGCGTATGTCCTTATACAATCTTTCTATTTCTCGATTTTTTACTTTTTCTGGTCATAATTATAAAGTCTGTAATATTTGGAGCATGTTGCCACTTGGGCACCATTTTAAAAGTCTACGTAGGTACTACTTGTATGGTTTAAACTCTTTTGCATCTAGGTATGTACCAAAAGCAAAAACATATATACTACAGAAAAATATCGGCACTACGAGTATAGTGATAATTTACACATACTTAATTAGTTAACATTAATGTACTTTGTATTGACCTAATATATCTCTGTAACAGCCGAACTCGGAGACCTTTAATGATTTCTTAAACTGTCACTAAGTAAAGGTTCTCTTTGTGAAATCTTTTCTTAGTGTCAGTTTAAGTAATCATTAACGTCTTTGAGTGCGACGTTAGTTAAGTAACACGTCGGGGAAGACTGCCATCTGAATAATGTTTTAATATGCTTTATTAAAATATCTCATGAACGTTCAGTTCTCATACATAACGGTGTATATTTACATAATGTTCATGGTTGTATAAAATATAATATGTTGGCACTACTGTACTTTTGTCACTTGAGGTGATAAAATAGACTTTTAAATCTTAATGTGCCATATATTATTAATCATTCTCTTTCCGAACGCGTATAGTAAGGTATTTAAACAGTTTAGTTATATTTATTTAATATTATTAGAAAGATAACTTAATACACGTGACATCAAGCCTGTACTCCCCGAAGAGATAGGCAGAGGTATATAGGCTCACCTAGATAATGCCAGTTATGTTATAGGTCATAATGTTAGGAGGCGAGCCTATTGCCTTCGATCGAACACACATCCAGACTCAGTGCTGCTACTGAGAATAACCAAATAGAAAATGCTGATAAAACTTTTCCTATTTGGGAATAGATCTCTGGACTTCACGCGCAGCTTTTTGTAACCACAAGACCAATGAGACAGTTCCTCAGTCTAATTTAATTAGCAAACTAATCGATAATCATTTCAACTAGGTAAATAGTACGACATATATACTTCAATATTCGTTTATCTCTTACTATACGCGTTCCTTAATACTAGCTTAGAGCTGTTCCGTCATCAACACTCTCACACCGACGCTACAATTTACTATATTTACTATTTAGGCCGTCGCTTCAGGCAAATCGCCATCTAAATGCACGCACACTTAGACAGACAAGACTCGGAGTATTAAGGGTTAAATACTTACTAACAATAGTTTACGACTGAAAGTGATCGAGATTAGACTTGTACCTTTTGAAATAGGGTATTTAAATACGATCAATGATATTTCAAAAAAGTGCAGATAGGTTACTAGCGCACTTACGTACGTAGCGTAGTCTTGTTCAGTTCGGACTCAGAGTTCGGAACACTTTTCTCGATCATTTAGTTAGCATATGACGTATCTATACTTTTTGACATATCATTGAATACAATTAAATTACAATCTTGTCGCGACTGCTGATTTCTTTCAGTTTTTAAAAAACAATATTTTAGTCCTAGAAGTATTTACTATTTAGTATAACTTAGAAGATAAAGTTAAAATTCTTAGAGACTAGGAGTTTGTTAACATTAAGAAGTGAGTTAGAGACGTTTAAGCTGAAGTCACACTTAACGACAGAGCACGTGTCATGCCAAGTCTGAACACAGCCTACCCGCCGAACTCAGAGAAATTTAATGATTACTTAAACTATCACTAAGTATGTGTTTTCTTAGTGTCAGATTAAGTAATCATTAAGGTCTCTGAGTGCGGCGGTATGTTACATTAAAATTAAGTATAGGTACAATAATACAAGAGGAATATCTACTTAATTGTTAAGAACATGTTGATGATCATACAGCTAATTTATTTTGTAGATCAGATAATGTTGATACATTTAAAAATAAATGCTGTGTGCATCTACTTGATTGTGACTTACGTATAAATGAATAGAAATATACGTGTCCCGAGGATTTCTCTAGCATATCTATTTGTGACATAAAAATATTCGGCAATAGCCCTCTCAAGTTGTAACACTTAAAAATAATCAACTAAAATAATATTTGTTCACAACAAATAAACGCAGGTGTTAATAAAGTTATCTTTACAATTATATAAAATATCCCTTCGCAAATAAATTAAAAAAATAGCTAAAACAATAAAATTAGATTTACAAACATTTTACTAAAGTAGGAATGCAGTTATTGACAACCTTTGTGCGTGCCGGGGAGGGCACTGTTTGTGATAGCTCGTAACAACAGTTCAATGATACAACATCCATATAACTCTAACATATAAAATATATATTCTAGGTCTGTTGTATTGTCATGAATACTCATACAAAAATGTCTAAGTGTATAATAAAAAATACATGTATGTTCTTTATGACTCATTTTCTTTCATAGTTGGCAACACCATTTAAAGCGTGTCATGTTGCTGGGTTTAAGGTTTCATGTATGACTTTTATATTTCTGAGAATAGAAAGTAAAGTAATCTTTCTTCTGTAGATTGGCCTCATGGACTAATCTTGTAAATTCAATATATCTTTTGATCTCCTAATACTTTGACTAATTGTTTTAAATATTTGAGATTATAATTATGTAACGCAATATTTGGCAAGTCAATTGGCGCCGTCAATAAGTACGTATGACGCGGGACTTATATATGAGGGTCTGGTTCACCTGATATTCAGTTTAACGATTGTCAAACCAGTAAAAATGTAAAGGGATCAAAATATGGTATGGTATGGACACAAATCTGTCAAGTGTTTTTTTTTGTAGTGTCTATACTTTGAAGTAATCCGTTTTCAATCGTTAGTAAAGTATAGTTTGTCATATAACTGATCTAACGATAAATAATTATTTTCACAATCATTTATTTATAGCAAATATAGATCATTATAATATGCCACTCTGACCGCTGTCTCAGGTATCAAACTATTTTTTATATGATTTATAGTTTTGAAACCGGTAGATACATTTATATGATGTTCATATGTATGAAAGTTCTTATTTATAATATTAAGTACTCATCTTAATAGTGAATCGACGCAAATGATTTTTATCGATAAACCTGACTTACAATTTATCGATATCGAGACTCACGATCCAGCATTCTGATTTGTTTTACCAAGGCTGGCATGCTGCGGACTTGTCACAATGTAACTGTCACAAAGTGGTGCTGTGAGGCTGCAGTGAGTTGCGGGCCCAACCCTGGGTCTACCTGATGCGGATAAGCAGCTTCTTCCACCGGAAGATCACGCACAGAGCGCGCGCTCCCCCCGCGCGGGCCTCCGAGCATGGAGGCTCGCTCGGTGATCTGTGTACAAACAGATCGATTACTATGGTCACTATGCCACTGTCAGCACTGTATCTAGCGGTACACTTACAGTCAGCGCTCGCTCCAGCGCGCGTCGTCGCTGGGGTGAGTGAGGTAGCGCGTGCCGACGCGTGTCTCGAGCGTGCGCAGGTCGTGCCAGGCCTCGCGGGTCTGCAGCCACGCATGCGCAACAGACTTGTCCACTGACAGGCGCTTGCGCTGCTTCACTTGGAGTAGGTTGTTGATAAGGTCAATCGCTGTCAAAAAAATGACAACGGTTATGGGAGAATTTGAAGAATTGATGAGCTATGACGCGAAAATGTTATTAGGATAACAATAAACGGTCGTTAACGTCTTCAACCACACAGATAACTAAGGAGCTGTAAGAGAAGTAATACTAGTAATTAAGAACTACTCACCGTCTGCGGAGATCTCCCTCCAGGGGGTGGGGGGGTACATGAAGGCTGCGTTCTGGATCTGCTCGTTGATGTCCTCATCCTCGTTGAAGGGGAAGGTCCCGGACAGCGACACGTAGATGATAACGCCCACGGACCACATGTCCAGCGAGCGGTTGTAGCCCTTGTTGCGGAGGACCTCCGGGGCTGGTGCGGACGGACAAAATAATAAGAGACTCAACCCCAAAAAACCACTAGGCAGATGATGAAATTTTTTTATAGGAACCGAGATGCAGATAAACCTGTATAATATAAGGATTACAAGTTAAATAACCCAATAAGAAAAATGTCGCTAAAAAATTAAGATAAAATATAAGGCTAAATATATACACGGTTACAGAGAAATATATAATGGGAGGTATTTTTACCATGCATTCAAAATAAAAGAGCCTACATGGTTTAGAGATACATAGATTCTGATATCGAAAATTCCAAAACTCTTCAGATAAAGGCAAATTGACCTCGGATGGACCTTACAATAGCCACTGTCAGTACAGGTCCAACTCACCGAGATAAGCGGGCGTGCCGACCACGGACCTCCTGAAGGACTTCTCCCCGATGATCCTGGCGAAGCCGAAGTCACACAGCTTCACCTGCGGGAACTCCTCGTCCGTGGACAGCAGCACGTTCTCCGGCTTCAGGTCGCAGTGCACTATGTTCTTCTCGTGGAGGTGCTTTAGAGCCACCAGGATCTGGGTAAACCAGATGATACTCAGTTCCAGGTGGACACACTACTGTTCCGAACGAACCATGTTTTTAGCTTATTTATGAAAAGAAACTGTAATAGATTTTAATTTTGCCAACACGACCACAAAGTTCTGTAAAAAAATGATCTCTTTCTCTTCTATTTGATATGATAAATCGAGTAAATATTAAACAAGGCTAGGATTGCTTTGGAGATGTTCGATGCGACTACACTACTTAGTCTTTATTCTGTAACTGTTTAGAGATCTGTGTTCTACTAACAAGACTGTACATAATACTTATATTTATGAACTACAGCCCAAAATACCTAATACTCAGCACACTGTCCCCACGCCACCTACGTCCACCTACCTGTGCCACCAGGAACTTGGTGATCCTCTCCGTGAGCCTGCCGTTCTCGTGCGAGAGGATCATCTCCAGCATGTCTCCCTTCAGCTTTTCCATCACCACGAAGATCCTCTCCGGCGTCTCGAACATGCGCTCCAGGTTCACCACTCCCGGGTGGGACAAGTTCTGCAGGATGGCCACCTCGTTCTTCAACTGGGCCTCTTGCTTCGTTGGGAATCTGAGCTTGTCTATCACCTGATTTGGGAGATTTTGGTATTTGTTGTTGAAATTGACATGGATACGCCTACATATATGATATAAATAGTAATTGAATTGCTATTTCTTAAAGTACATACATATACAAAAAACAGAAATTAAACAAAAAATATGGTCCCTGTCATCACCAGTTTGGTGCCAAAATTGGGGCAATGGCAATAGACTGAAAGAAAGAAACAATACGACATGACGTGGATGATACCTTGATGGCGACGGGTCTCTTGGAGCGGCGGTGCAGGCCGCCGTACACGATGCCGAACTGCCCCGAGCCCAGCACCTCGTCGGGGTAGATCTGGTACAGCTGCGCCATGTCCGTTACTCTCTCCTCAGTGCCTGCTTCCCCCTCCGCCTCCGCGCCCGCGCAGCCTCGGGACTCCGCTGCACAACCACATCACATACAAAGCTAATGTGGCGATCTGTGACGTTATACTACTATGTACTTTGATGTACATACAGTTGCGACTGCGGTGTCCCCCAAACTATGGACCACCTGCTGGATTGCTCTGGCTGCCCAGTGAGCGCCACACTGGAAGACCTACTAGAGGCTAACCAAAAAGCAAGTACTTTGATTGACCCAATGTGAGAAAAATACTGACTACTTTTTTAGCATTTATTCTAAAATTATATTAGACTTAGCAAAATACAGTTCAAGGTTTACTTACCATTTGCCTAAGCTCAATGACACAAAAGATAATTCTTGGATTGAATCATATTTCTTCATTTTGCATATTTTAAGAAATGTCTAGTTTCTGTAGTACTTATATATATTATTTCTTGGACTGAGCTATATTTTTTTTGTATTAATTTTCATACTTTAAGAAATGCCAAGTTTCCGCATTAGTTGGTATGGTGGATAACGAGCAGGTGTGTTACCCGAGTGGTGCGTGACGGGCATGAGCGCCTGCCGCACGGCGGTCTCCCAGGAGCGCGCGAGGTAGGCGCCCAGCCCCGAGTCGGGCGGGGGGGGCGCGCCGCCGGCCCACGCCTCCTCCACGCCCACCAGGTAGTCCACGTTGGCCGTGCGCACCTCGAAGCAGTGCATCACGTCTGCAACACGACCCACTTGTAGCGGACACTCCATTTTGTACTTTATAGAGCTAACTACATGGAGCTACATGTAACTGGCGCTGTGTAATCAAATCTAGGAAGTCGATTTTAGCCTACTTCTCGTATGGAGATGGAACTTTGGTGGACAATATAATAATTTGCTATGATAGAGCTAATCTGATGATGGAGCGGAGAGGTGGCTAGTGAAACTCTTTAATAAGTACTAGTTCACCCTTTGAGTTAGGGCTCATTTGTTTCATTTGGTGAAACTTGGCGACGAGGGGTCTCATAAGGGAACTAGGAAGGGTGTATATATTTTTTAAACAAAATTTAGTTTTTTATTCAACATCTGTTTTCTACCCATTACCTGAATGCGGCTGCCTGGCGGTGTCGATGGCTAGGATCTCGTTGAGCGGGATCTCCTTGTAATACTTGCTGCCTTGCTCCGACGTAAACAGCGTGATGGACTTGCTGTCCAGGCGCCAGTAATGACGTTTTAACTGTCACATGATTACAGTGAAAATTGCGGGCATCATATAATTATGAATTCTTTAAATGGACGTAAATAAATTGGCAAATCCGAAGCAAAATATATAGATGCAAGTTTCTGGGCTATGTATAATAATAATAATAATCTTTATTAGAACAAAAACACAATATCATAAGAAAAAGTTATTTTTAATCTCTTGTTTACCCGGTAATCTAAAATATAAGATTCGTATTAAATCTCCGCATTACCCTATTTTCAATTATTTGGGGTGTATGAATATTCCTTCATTTAATTTTTCCTTACTTAACTCAATCAATGGCTATAAGAATCTTTTATACTAACACATAATTATAATCACTCACCGTTTTATCCTTATTAGTGAAGTGCACGAGCCATCCCTCCTTGAGCCACTGCCCCTCCCTCTTCTTGGTGTGCTTGACGGACTGCACGATGCGCATGAGTGGGATGTTTGCGCTGGGGGACGACGACGAGCTGCAACGTGCGGGCCGTCAGGTCTAACAGGTATAGGGGGCGCGGGCTAGGAGAGGGTACTTGTGGTGGGGGGCGCCGTAATATGGGGGTCCGTGTCGCTTAAATATGGGGTTCCATTTCTCTATGGTCGTCTGTCGTGCTTGTGATTTATTGTGATGATGATAATTCACAATAAATATTTATTGTTGTTCGATCAGCAAATATTAAAGAACATAGATAAATAATTTCACTATAGTTCAGTTTGTCATTCGCTAGATAATATACATCAACGCAATAAATTGGTTTGACAGGTCTTCTATACAAATATTTGTTGTCTAAATTTAACAGAACTAACACAGTGATTGAAATAACGGCTCTCAGTTTTCTCTCTTAAAATATAAATGACTTACCGCCGCACTCAGAGACGTTAATGATTACTTAAAATGTCACTGAGTAAAGATTACACTAGGGAAACCTTTACTAAGTGGAAGTTTAAGTAATCATTAAATGGCTCTGAGTTCGGCGGTAACAATTTAAAATAAAATACTAAGTACACCATAAGGCAACAAAGCAAAATTTAGCGTAAGAGGAGATATGTACATGTAGTAGGCAGTAATAGAAAGTTACATTAGGGGTCAATTCCATTATTTTATGAAACTATAAAAACGCGCAAATCGGAGACCTTCTAGAGTTACAAGCAGACAGACAGACGGACAGACAGACATGAAAGCATCCCATAACCATAAAAATAATGTTACGACAGAATCTTCTCAGACAATCTCAAGCCTCAACAAGGGATAACCCCAAAGCGCCTAGCTCCCCCCACCAGCCGGCTGCGCACGCGCACTCACCTGCTGGGTCGGCTGGGCGAGCGCTCGGGCAGGCTGTCCCGCTGCGGCTCGTCCTGCGCGGGCCGGCGCCGGAGCTGCACCTGCACACACCATGATTAACATGTTCTCATTACAGCTTTGTCCTTCACAATTTAATTATTATTTAATTTATAATTAACTTTTATTATATGCTTATTGTAATCGAGTTAGCACATTTTATCTTTAAATGTAATTTTTTTCAATTTATTTTAGAACAATCTACATTTATTCATATCTTCTTATGCTGATTAATGATTATCTTTTCACTAGGTAGGGTAGTTATAATCGGTGTGCTATATTACCTCAGCATCATCACCAGTGGCGCCCTCTGCGGTGTCGTTACCTCCGTCGTCTGACTCGTCGTCAAGCAGTCGGACAGACTCTGACAGTTCACTGCCCGTACTGCTGTCCTGATATTCACCTGGATGAAATGAGAACGAGTTGTGTTAATGTCTGTGCCAAGGAATTATACTAGAGAACTTTGACATACCAATAAATGTAGTGATTATTATGTCCTAAAGTGCCTAATATTAAACAAAATGTGAAGAACGGAGCGTTAGCGATATTTCAATTTCATTAAGTTAAATTCTTCTAATAAGTCCTTATTTATTTATTTTTCTTTAAATCTCATGTCGTACTTACCATGTATATCCCGCAGCTCGCTGCCGCAGTCCTTCGGTATGTAGGGGATGCACTTCCGGTGGGCGTTGTAGTGGCAGTCCTTGCACTGCAGGCCCTGCTTGAAGAGCCCGCGCAGCAGCTTCTTGCAGTGGCGGCACACGGTGGGGCGCGTGTAGGAGTGCACCTCGAACGTGTGCGGGATGGCGGGCCAGCTGGGCGCGCCCGCGCTGCCGCGCCCCGCCGCCGGGGAGCGCCCGCGCCCGCCGCACGCCTGCAGGGTACAGGACCGGTGGCCGTCAGCACGAGGCAATAAGTTACTAAACTTTTCAGCACTTTGAACTTAGCAAATAAAAACGCGCGGGATTTGAACCCACTGCCGATCCGTGACGTTTTTCTTATAACTGAGCTACCATGTCACAGCCCCGCGTCTATTGAGTTCCCTGTTGTTTTTTGGTCTAGTGCTATATGTTGGTTGTGAAATTGTACTTAAAATGGCTACATCATGCTGAAAATATTAAAATCTTACACTAAACTTTTTTTTATAGACCTGACTAAAGCATCCAGTACTATTAAGCATGTTATTTTGCTTAAAAGTAAATAAAATTAGAATTAAAATGATTGAATTTGGTATGTTATATTGTGTAGAAATAATAAAATGTCTGTTTGTAAATCCTAGAATAATAACATATATAGTAGTAGCTAATTTCTTTATGGAGTTCCACAAGGTAGAATATTAGGTCCATTGATGTTTTCAAGCAACTTACCTTGTCTATAGGTTTACCTCCAACAATTTGGCTCTCCGAAACAATATCGTTGTTTTGATGACTTAAATACTCAGACCAATAAAAATGTATAGACGTAGTGAATCGCGTTTAGACATGACGTATACAAAGGCGAGTCAAAAATATGAAGAATGAATCACAAACGAATGAGATTTTTTTGTTGGCCTGAGCTTAAATGTTATATTTCATTTTCTGAATTTTAGTTATTCTAGTTATCATCATTTCATAATAGAGGATCAACAAAAATCTAAATGGATCAAATCTCAGACCAGTACAATCTAAATGTAAGTCAGTGTTACTTACAAAGATACATGTTTTAAGTTGATAATCTTAATATGAAGGGCCCCAAAAAGATATTTCAGAAAAAAATGCTAATCAGATAGAACCTCTCCATGAACTGCTGGTCGTTTTCCTCTGTGAAAACGAAACACCGCACTACACTGCACGTAATGGCGTCTCGCTTCCACAGCGGAAAATGACCTGCAAACTCATAGTAACCCCACTGTGTGCGATCATACTAACCTTTTACGAACCACACTTACACTAACTTATAAATAGGACGATGGGTAACATGGGAATATCGAAATAAAACTAAAAACATTCAAAGTAATTTATTTATTTTGAAACAAAAATATAATTTCCACAAATGCTACCCACCACCCTATTCAAGTTAGCTCCAGTATATAATATAAACAATATCTGTATCTAACGATAGCACAATACTGATTGTATAAATTAATCCTAGTTTAAACCAATACTTTAAGTATCAATTGGACGGATTGAACAGTACTTGATTAGTAATGTAAATAACTTAATCTCAAGATCAACGCTAAAGCCAACTTTATGGATCATTTTGTTTCTTAATAAGTTATCCCTTTACTTTTGTTATGCTACAATTAAGTTCACGCTTAAACGCACTATTATTTTAAGTAGAACTTGACTTTACAGGAGTATAATTTTCTATGTGATATAATAAACGCGATTCAAATATCTGCATACAGATACAGAAATTTGTAGTACTCAATATTAGATGTAGTTTACTATTTTATTAGCATCGAAGTCCACTAGTGCCATAGGCCTTTTCTACTCAGGCCTCGTCAAGCCTTTATGTAACACAGGGAGAAATAATTAGCTATACCCACACTGGGTTATGGTTCATGAGAATATATACTAAAAAGAACTAGGTATTTTATACACGAAAATACTATGCAACACTGGGTTCTTATTACTAGTAGTAAATCCTTCTACTGTGGAACAAAATATTATTATATTTATTACTCAGTAAAGTTGGCTTTCATATTGTGTAATTTATTTTGTGCGTTGATAGTTATAATGCCATATAATAATAGTTAGTAATATATATCTGTCAGTAAAAATACTATAAAAACACATCATCTATTTATAGCGTGCGAAAGTTATCTTAGATTTAAATAATAATAAAACATTTGAGACTCATTATATCATAATATCATTTGTTAATATTACATTGTTATGTCACATTATATTCTACAATAAATATAAAAATAAATGCATTAATATTCTCATTCGTTTTCATTAATCTGTTCTTTTTGTATTCTCTGTCCTCATAGCAACTATTTAAAACAATGATATTTTGTAAAATTTCAGATAATTAAAAAAGCACTTTTAGTGATAATAATTATAGTTAACTAAATATTCTAACTTAATACTTCAGATTAGTTGCTCCTATATTATTATGTCGTACAACTATTTTAGAGAACAATAAGGCTGCTAGACTTGCTTTTTTATAACTTAGAGTAAAGTCATCGATATAGATCATTGCGTTAAACCCCTCACTCATGTCATTATCATTGTACAGATCTTTGTTCCCTATCATACGTTTTGTGTCTCCGAGTCCTAGGAGTCCTTGTCGGTGACGAGCCTGGCGAGGCGCCTTACCAGCGAGTCCTCGTGGCTGGTGTGGCTGTTGGTGGAGCTGCGCGAGGGACTGCGCCCCCCCGCGCCGCCCGCACCCCCCGCCGTGCCCGACACCCGCCGGGAGCCCGCGCCTCCCGCGCTCGGAGTCACCGGTGACGTGCAGTTTGAGGGGACCTTGACGGCGCAGCGCTTGTGGTAATTGAGGCCACAACCTAGAACAACGGATTATGGAGATTGAGATACCGTACCTCAAATACCTTCATGAGCTACAAAGTTCTACAAAAAACGCAGAGACGCAAGTCCTTTGATGAGAGATCCATCCCAAGATCCGCTTTCTTAGGTGTCATTTTCATCATTTGTGTTCATCATCTCATGTCATTTCACTTTGATAGGCCAACTACATGCACGTCGGAATTTAAAGATTTTCACAATTTTTTAGTTACGGAGTTGAAAAATACTATCGTAAGTCCACATAACTTTTTTCCTAGTAATGTGTCGAGACAAAAATACATTACCTTATTTCTTGCTTTATCTGGATATCATTACTAGAGAGTAGACCAGAAGGTTCGTGAGTATATAAGAGTTAGACCTCACCTTCACACTTGAGCCCCTGCCTGACCAGCCCGAACAGCATTTCGCCGCAGAAGTCGCAGAAGGTGGGCGCCTTGTACGAGTGGACGGCCAGCGCGTGCGGCCGCGGCACCGGCGCTGGCTCCGCGCCGCCGTCGCATAGCAACGCTGGAACAAACATGATGCTTACTGAGACTGGCTGAATGGAAGAAAAAGTAATCTAGAACAATTTTTTTGCAGCTTGTAACCACCACAGTCCTACTGCAAGGAAAAGGGTGTTTCTTGTAGAAAAATATCAATAGTAATCTATAATCACTAACATTTAAATGAAAGAAAACGTCACCCCACATAAGGAACCTCTCCTGTGTTTTGGATGCGTTTCACATACATGCAATAGTATGTCTTAATGTACTGAAAATTCTGACATTGCATGCAGGTATTTAGCTAGTTTTTTCCTTAATCGAGTGAGAAGTCTTGATCCTGCAGGATGACAGTTACGAGCTGGTATAACTTTAACAAGGTAAGGTATAATGTAACAATGGTGTGGTGGTGTTCCGTACATGTGTACTCACGGTTGGCTGTGAGCACGATCTCCACCAGGGTCTCGTCCGTGACGTCAGAGGCGGAGTTGATGAGCTGCAGCACGTTGGGCGAGCAGTAGTCGTGCCGGAACAGCAGGATGCGGTCCGACAGCCGGTTCAGCCCATTGTCCGGGATCTGGACGGTCATGTATTAGTCACATTGCCGGGATACTGAAGACGGTTGGGTATAATATAGGTCAGATCGGAAGTTTCTTTTTATGTTGCCATACACTAAGAATTTCTATAAATAAAGTAGGTGTGTGTTTTGCAGAATATACATAAGAAATATCACATGCACTAACTTTTAGATTTGACCTGCGAAAAACACAGATATTTTTTTCATGTGGGGTCGAAACGCATTTTTTACTGTAGCAATTGGAGGTAAAATTATTCTATACTCTCTGAAGAAACACTTCTCGGTTAGTAATGATATGTTATCGTTTCCCACAAAAAATCAAGACAAAAATTACCTTATCGTGCACAAACTTGACGGCGAGGTCCTTGAGGTGAGCGAGAGTAAGCAGGTGCGCAGGCGCCGCCACCGCGTCCCGCACCACGCCCAGCTGGAACAGGAACGTCACGTCGTCCTCCATGGCGCGCCGGGACTCCCCGCAACGCTGGAAACGACAACACGCTGTTAGTACATGATGTTATACTGATTAAACAAAAGCTAAGAAAAAAAATCATCTATTCCAAGAAGACTATAAGATAGACTTTTGAAAGTCAATTAGGTACATAAAGACAGCTCCGAACACACCCGCCCGTCTTAAATGTTGACAGTTGTTAAATAATAATATGTGATTATCAAAAGTTAATGGTATTTCAGCAGTTGATAGAGTTACAGTAGATTAGAGTGAATGGTACAAGTAGAGAGCCTCTACGAGTGACGATACTTCAGTACGTCCGGCGCACCCTGAACGGGCAGCTACACTACCATCGTGTCGACTGACCAATCTCTACACCAGGGTATGGCCTATTCCATGTCGCTATTAGCTCATGCCGATACAAAGAAGAAGCTGATGATAGTACTTCAAGATTATCCTCAGTCTAACACAATTTTCAGTAGCAGCACCTAGTCTGCATTTGTACCTGGGTAGGTTCATCGCCCCCTATTACATGGCACCTGTAACATAACTGGCGAAATGAGGGTACTACATACTTGTATATCTCTGTTGAACGTTTCGGGAAAAACAGGTTTTATGTTATTATGTTAAGTTGTTTTCTATGGGGATTGGCTGTCGGAATATATTCCGTTTCCGTGAAATGCTTCCCACGCTTACGTGTTCCTAGTTCCTGCGACTTGCATAGTGGGCGTATAAAGGAACAGGAGTGATTTATTGAACAGGAGTGATTTATTTTTGGACCGCTATTCTTACTGGTATTGTGTGGGTTAGCAAATGGTACGCGTAAGTAAGTTTCGATGCTTCTAAAAACGCTTTATAATATTAAGTATTTTCACCTTTTCCGACAATCTAATCCGTTTATGCCTATATTTATTTGGTTTTGATAAAAGGGACTAGGTTAATAACAAGAAAATATTGAATTTTCTATAGGAAAATTTTAACCATTGTTAGAATTTAGAACTTACTATAGACATTAACCTTATATATTATGAAATAAGACTTTCTAGCTAGAAACTTCATCAAGTTTGAATTCACACAAGTTTAGTTTATAGCAATGATAGCGCTGTTGTTGTAATCTTGTTGTCTATTATGTACTTGGCTGTTTATAACGACCTTAGAATAATGGTTAAGTAACCATTATCCAAACTGACATTTGAAACGGTATTACAAGATGTAATCTGCGTATTTAATGACTTTGTAAAGATGTTATATAACTTCCAAAACTGCTAAAATATCTTAAAAACTTTCCTCATACTATCTAAAGTTATCATTAACGAAAATATTTTTCGTGCACTTTTGACATATAGGTGACCCGGACATCGATTCTGTGACCTTGTGAGGAGAAATTGTGACTTTGTTGCGTTTCGTAGATATCAAGTGCATTCAGAGTGCACTTGCTTTAATTTAATGTTTTGACCATGTCATCGGATTGGCAGGGTTGCGGGGATCGAACCCGCAACTCACAGCGGAGCAGTCCCAGCACTTAGCTATTCCGTTAATGAGGTAGTGAAGCATTTAGACATGCTGTCAATCGTAATATATTTAATGCTAAGCTATTATTTACTGAGCAGAAAAGTTTCAGGCGTTATACTCTAGGTAGACTTTCTATGGTAATACCACGGGTCCCGCGTTCAGCCATTTTCTTTCCGTGTAGTTTTATTTATTTATTTATTTACTGTGTCCATGTGTACAAATTAAATGTAGTCCTAACATGTTTTTATAAAATTCCCACTTCAGTTTTGCACGTTGGCATTACGCAGGACGGCAATCGAATTAAATGTGCAGCGTGTAATAAGTTCCAACAATGCGCGCGATCTTTATAAACTAGATGTCATATGTCCGATTCGGCAATTACTCCTTTTAAGAGTAATTGGTGTTGCCTCAATTTTGTGCGCGTTTGCGAATTCTGGTTTGTTGTGTATTCTGAGGGAAATACAGTCATAAATGTATAAGATGATAAATTTATATCGATGTGGATTTAACGATCTATATACTTGTAGGTACTTCATATTGATTGACAAAACAAGATTTCACCGGGCGTCGGGTGTAGGGTCCAAAGAAACCATGCGAGGTCACAGGATTATCGCTCGCTATTAGTGCTAATGTTTTCATTAGTAAACACTGATTAAGGCATTATCTGCTAATTACCCTACACGGGGAAACGGAAATCATACCGATTGATAATAATAATTACAGATGTCTGTACCTATTACCTATATTAGTCATCTGTAAAGTTAATCTGTCGTGGGTTATCATACTTCAGTAATAATAACTTCAACTATTCTTTACGAGCCTAAAATTGGAGGGAAGTAACACAAAACATCAATAAGCACGCCTTTAGTTCCTTTTAGGGTAGGTAGACAGTTTGACATTAGACGTACACTCAAATTTTACTATTCGTCATAAATCTCAAGTGGCGAGCTTATAAACTTTTACAATTCGATGAATTAAATTACAATATTCTCTTGTAATACACGATCTCGAAGTAGGTTGAAGTCGGTAGGTAATATATAGTGGAAGCAAAAACAAAAGGTTTACAGGAATCGTGAAACTTGATCCTGTCTAGACAATGAATACGCTATGTAATCCACTTAGCTGCAATTCTGGGAAATGCTGCCCACCCCCGTTGAGCAGCGAGCTTGAGGCATGATTGAGTGCAGCTTTAGTTGTTTGGCTTCGGCGGGAAATGTCTGCGTTTTAATCTTTTAATGCTAGTTACAGATTAGGGCCGTATCGTGTTAGAATACTATGGCAACGAGGCCAGCAGCGTCACCAATCAAAATATGTCAAATTAGCGTCGAACCCAAGCTGTCGCCAAGTGAGGTAGGGTTAGGTACGTCGTAATACCATTTGACATGTCTTGGCGACGCTGCTAGACGTCATGCCATGGCATCCTAATGAGATACGGCCCTTAGAAGCTATTAGCGTTGTTTTAAATAGCAAGTTTTTAGTAGCAGTAGCGAATCATAACAGGCGCCAATAATGTGAGATTTTCATAGACAGCGTTTATATTTACCCTTCTACCTTCACTAATGGGGAAAACTGTCGATTTTACGCTTCTACTCATCATCATCGTCAGCCCAAAGACGTCCACTGGTGAACCAAGGCGAAGGGCTTTGTGCCCTTAGAACGCCACAATGAATGGTAACCTGCCATTTACATTTACCGGTTGCCCGCAACTCTGACGATATCGTCGGTCCACCTGGTGGGAGGGCTGCCAACGCTTGCGTCAGATTTTTGATGGTTGGGACACTGAAAGTTCCTCCCATCCTGATTAAATTATCTATATTATACTCTAGTCCAACTAAAAATGTACTATCACTAACTCGATAAGTGCATAGTTTCATCTTTATTGAGTAAATATAAAAAGCTTTAATCATGCATATAATAAGTATGGTTTAGGCTGTTCCGTTTAATGTGGACACGTAGGATATGCGCACGAGCATCGGTCACTAGACACACGAGACAGCGGCGTGTCGTGTTGCTTGCCTGTACATTCCTGTACAGTGTAGTGGGGACCAGGGTCACTACGGCTCAACTCAAAATATATATTGGGTAAATCCCAAAAATCCATTTAACTTTTTGTACGAACTTTAACTTGTCTGCGATAAGTAAACCAAAACATGCTGCAAATCCTTATGGTTAATTTACGTAAAATAGAAAATATGGAGTCGAAAGACCTAGAATAAAGTGGCAGACTTAAAACTAAACAAGTCCAATATAACTTTCCAATCAATATAACAGACAGATATCACTGACTAATTTAGATTTTTTGTATGAATATGTTTTTTTTGTATTGATACATTTTATAACTTACAAAAATTTTAAATCACAAATTAAAAACAATATTTATAATGGCACCAAAAGTCAATATTTATAATATACAAAAATAAACAGTTATCATCCCCATCTACGTCAACCGGTAACGTGCCTAAAAGACTGGCAGCATTATTAAATGGCAATGCTGATTCTTTGGCCCAAAAGTGAACCGGCCCTTTGGTCACATGTAGTGTGGACTAAGTGTTTGCTAAATCTTTAAACAGAGCGCTCGGAACCCATGGCCCATATGTTTCGACACCAAACTTAGAATTCTGTCCTACTAGGTAATGGATATAGACTTGCTCCCTAGTTTCCGAAATCTGTTTTCTTTCTTCAGGAAATACATAGTGTCTATTCAGTTTTTTTCTTCAGTTGAGTCATGTAAGTTTGGGGGCCGCTGTCTCAGAGTAAGGTGCAGACAGCACAGTGCCAGCTGTACACGAGACGAGAGGACCTTGAACTTCGGCCGGAGCGTGTCGCTAACGAAATGTTGCACTACGTCTCGTTACACCATGTTACATGAGAAGGGCAAACAGAGAGATCCGGTCTTTTCCAGCTTTTTACTAGTACTAATTTTTTATGTTACGTTCCTTCTGTGTCGTTGGCTTAATTGTTGACTATAAACAATTTTTTTATGGTAGTATGTAATAAGATATTTTGTTGTCTATTTATTGTATTGCAAGTGGTTCACGTCACTATCTTACTATGGTAGTGTTATTACATATATATGTTTAAGTACCTATTTCGTTACAAGATATCAGTTTCACCAGACCTGTCAACGACGACGTCAAAGTATAGGTATATTTATAGTTTCAATTAGAAATCGGCTAACGCAACCCTATCCTAGACCAAAGTTATTCCTGGCCCGGCTGACCTCTGCAGGTCACACAGTATAAATTATAGCCTCCCAACTAATTGAGTCAGAGAATAATAGCTCATTATTATTATCTGTCTGTCAGCACTCAGCACTGAGCACCGATAGTACGATTGTTACTTTCACTATATACGAGCATACATAACAGTACATAACACCCGCGTCACGTCACGGTTCACTCCTGAGGGCACAAACATCAGCGACTCCGGCGCATGTCGCCGCGTCACCAACAGCTGGTTGTTGTCTAACTAGCTAGCAGGATGTTTTATACCGAAAACAATATTGATTGAGACATATTTAAAGTATTTATTTATTTAGGATCTTCGGCCAAACGCAATATGTTAAAATATGGTAGACTATTAATATATCTCGGTCATGAGGGTCAATCGTAACTGAGAATAGCCGACTACGCAGGATATGGGAAAGTGTGCAAGTGTGTGCATAAACAAGGGTGGACTCTGTATTCCCTCATACACTCACACTCATTATCCGAGGGGACGGCAAACAGAAATCACTACAGAGAGATCAAGCGCAGGACCAACAGACTTTATGCGCTATCAAGCACTGATGGGTGTCAATGTGTGAAAAATCATCACGCATCCATGTACTTACAAAAAATATAATTAAAAAAATTAAAAAACACGACTGCCATGTTAAAAAACAAAGTAAAAACTAATTTCATCGCAGTCGGGGGACCGTTCTGTGGAACACTGTCTTATCTAAGAGGTACCCCCGACTGCGACGAAACTAGATTTTTACTTTTTAGTTTGTTTTTTAGTTCGTTTTTTAACATGGCAGTCGTATTTTTTAATTTTTTTTAATTATATTTTTTATTTGTTTAATTTTTTTATAGCCTATGTTACTCGCGATGGTGTCAGGATTCTAACGAAACTCCATAAATTAAAATCGGTTCAGGCATTCAGAAGTTATGATGGAATAAAGAAACTCACATACATACATAGGTACTTACATACATACATGAACCCTGAAAACATTACACTCCTTATTTTGGGCAGTCGTGTAAAAATTAGTCCCTACTCGTAGATTGACTGATCTGCGGATTTGAGAGTTCATAACACTGCGTTAAAAAAAAACTAGGATCAGTTTAAAAAATATTCGATCAATACTATCGTTATAGCGCAGGCTGCGCTCAGGCCACTATCCATCTAGAAAGTTTGGACATCTTATGAAAAAGGTTGATACGCCCAATTGTGATACTTGCGGAGTCCTTGATGATGTCCAACACTTGCTGATAGATTGTGTTAAATACCGGCGCCGGAGGAACTTGTGGATGTGCAAATATAATCTTAATGTGTACGATGTAGGACTATTTATTAATATTTTAAGTAACCCTACTTCAAATGCGGCGTTAGACCTATTTAAGATATTTGCACAACAACGACTTCCTCGGCATAACATATAAAATAGTTATTAGCTTGTGATTAGCCTCGATGGGGCTAACATATTACTTTGTAATAAAAGCCTCTAAATAAATAAAGATTAAAAAAAAAAAACGTACAAAACTGCTAAGATCAGTGACGTAGTACAGACACATGTGGTATAGCACCATACGCTAAGTACAATCTCGTGGTGTTCAGTATCCGTGTGTGTCTGTTTGTTATTGTTCCCGATGTAAACAAAGGGCACGTGGCGAGGCGATAACCCGTCCTCGGCGGTGACGTCACGCCGCGCCACCGACAGGGCACCTCAAAACTAACGGCTTGTTATTGTCGTTACTGATGAGATGATGTATGTCGAGGTTTGCTTAACGTGATGCTAAATTATATACACTACTATATCACATGTTTCTATATACAATTTTGGTGTGCGTGTGGTCGTAATTCTTCTCCTAAAGTTTTAAACGGAATCTTGTGTGGTTCTTAGCTATAGTTTATTTTTATTGAGCCATTGAGTTGGGCTGTCCACTATTCTGCCAGTCAAGTTAAGACTGCAACGTTTGTCATTAGGAATTTTGTGGGTCTTATAGTTAATCACGGTCGCTGGCGCTGTAGTAGATATTTCTCGATAAATTGTTCAAAAAAAAAAAAAAACATATATTAAATTGTTCAAAAAAGGTCCAATTTAAAAAAAAGTTTTAAACAGATACGTAGGCCTTTTCAAACACCAGGATAATTTCCGCTTTCAATCGTGTTAGCATGAGTTATATATTTGCCAATATTTGGACAATATAGTGATAAAAACACTTCATTTTTGAGCAGTCATGAAAAAAGAATAGTCTGATAACCTTGTTGTTAACTTGGTTAGTATATTTAATGCTTTACTTTCCATACGCTGCATTTACTTCCATTGGTTGCTCTGGCAACAAAAATATTATGAAACAATACACACATCGTCATCTTGTTTGCCCTCTCATAAACATAGTTACACGAGTGTAGAGTGACAGCTGACGCATATATGCGTGTGCGCCGCAACCTGAAAACACACTGACCGCTGGGCTAGGGTTAACAATAAAACAATACTGTTTCCTCGTCAGTTATATCACAGTAATGATAAGGACTGCATGTATTCCCTTTTGTAACATATTTATTGCATGCCGGGTTCGAACCCAAGACAAGCACTGTCACGTCAACCAGCGTCGAACATTATCCATTTGCAGGTGTTTACTTACATCATCGGATGAGGGTACTCCTAACCTACCCCTATGAGGAACATGGAACATCTTCTGCAGGTGATCAGAGCATGTTTGCGAAGTGTTCCTTAAGGAGAGCCTAGATCTGGCGAAGGCGCCGCTCGCGAGCCGCTTGCGACTTGCGCGCGTGCGCATTTCAGCCCCCTTAGACAAGTGGCAAAACGCTTGACAAATAGAATTAAAAATGTATGGGATTGACTTATGTCATCAATTACATAGTCGAAACATTATGTCATCCCCATACATTTATCATTCTATATGATTTCTATTCGTCAAGAGTTTTGTCACTTGTCTAAGTATCAGGTCGCAAGCGGGTCGCGAGCGGCGCATTCACCACATCTAGACACACCTTTACATATCGAATATAATACCCGTTATGTGTCGTTATTTTTTTAAAGTAAACTTCTTCACAATACAAGCTTTAAAACTCTCTAGAGCCCAAATAATTAAGCTCTAACCTAACCCCAGTTAGTCATTTCCAACTAATCTACTTATAATTTTTACACACAAATATTGGTAACTATTTTTTATAACCGTGCCGAATTTTAGGTACCTACATAATAATTATGTCGTTGGATCAGAGACACCGACGCCGACGTGAATCCGGAAGCTTTAACAATCAAGACTAAAACAGACAGAATTTCGTTGTTTACTATATAAAACCAACAATAGTTATCACTCCACGTGTAAGGAAGTCATAATAATGTGCACACGAGCTGCCGATACCCGCGGTGTTATCGCGTAAGCATATTGTTTACTGAAGCCCCGAGGCATGGAGACGCATGGAGATAGAGTGAACGATATGGTAGGTGTCGCGGCTTCCATGTAATTAGCCTATGATTGAATAGTTAGATGTATATGTGACAAGCATTCACCCGCGACTCCATCTGCGTGGAAATATAATTGGTGTCTTTTCCGGATAAAAGTAGTCTATGTCCACCTATGAATTCGCCAAGTAGAGCACTGATAGCCGAGTGGTATGACCGATGGACAGGCGGTTTAAACTCTGACACCAGGTTGTTCATCAACCACACGATAAAAAGAATTCGCCAATAACACCTGGACAAGAGACGCTCAAGATAGAGAGGATTGGCAGAGAAAAAGGGAGGCCTATACCCAGCAGTGGGTGATACCGGGCTGAAATGATGATATGATGATAGTGATGTCTACCCTGATGGCCCATTCTAAATATTGGTGGAAGAATTTTGGAATTCGGATAACGAGTTTTGAAGATTGCCCCTACTTACAAACAAACGATCGACGAACTGAGTGGCGCAGTGGTTAAGAGATTGGACTGCTGCGCTAAGGGTTGCGCTTTGCGGGTTCGGTTCCCGCACAGGGCACAAATTTGTGCGACGCGCAGATGTTTGTGCCGAGTCTGGGTGTATGTGTAAGTAACATTTCATGTATGTGGAATGCACCCACGATACAGGAGTAATTGCTAGTGTGGAGAGACGGTTATAGAAAAATCCTCTTAATACCTATGTTTATGTGATATGTATGTATGTATGAACACTGTCCAGAAAACACCTATGCCTATAAGGATTCAGACTAGTAATTATACATAAAGATGCTATCACAATCACCTTTAAATCTGTCCCCAAAAATATACAGAAACTGCCGTAGGTTGAGTTTATATCACAACTAGTTGTCTGGTACCATGATTACAGTTTTAATCACGAAGGAAGGAATCTGCTATATTGAAACACTAACATTATCTTGAAAGTCATTTCGCACGTCACCTTGGTACCACCATCACATTTAGTAGCGCTATTGTCAAATCTCACCGCGGATTTAGTAGTGAGTCCGTAGTCCGTGGTGTCTGTCGAATAGCACGGCTGCTACCAATACAGGACAAACTCCGAAACTATTGAATGTTCAATAAGAGACAAAGAAACGTCGTGATTGTGTATTATAAACATAAAGCTTTGGTGTAAGCTCCTTTTTTGTGTTTCATTCACTTCGATCCTTTGTGCGGGGTTAACACGGGTGACTGTAGCCGCACTATTTTTGCCACACGGCGAAAATCGACTATCTAAATGGCAATTCGGCTAGGTCGCAGGTGACTGAAATCGCAAGCCTCAGAGTAGGGTAGCATCCGACTTTTGCCGCGCGATCAGCCGCACGGCAAAAATCGACCCGTGTAAACCCGATCTGGAACCGATATTGTGACATCGTTGATCCCGGGCTTAGTAACAAATACGTTGAACGTCAGTTTTAGGGTGTTGCGTATCACACAGTGGAATATTACCAGCTCATGAGCTACTTGTGGACAGCCTCATAAGTGGGTGACGGCTGGTGCGACCCAGTTGACACCAGTTATCATCCCAACCCGCACGAGCACTGAACCCGCGGTTAAGGACAAACAAACAAATATTAGTTACACGTTCCTGTTTATCGGAGCCGTAGGGTATCTGTTATAACAACTTTATCTCGTAGCCAATGTTTAGAGAATCTTCGATTAGCTGATGGCTGTATCTATTCTTAGATATATCAGTTAGGATGTATTAAATTTCTTGTACTTAACTTTGTTTATAAGTTCACAGGACACGTCCCGTGCGACTTCGGGAAAAATTGTGTGATCCGCAAATGTTTGTCCCGAGTCTGGGTATTTGTGTATGTGATATTTCATGTTTATTAAACGCACCCACGATGCAGGAGGAATACCTAGTGCGGCGAAGTTAAAAAAAAAACTGTTAATAATTCCTGTGAAGAATACGATATATGGCGGTACCATTGAGGATGTAGTGATTATGATGCTTGATGATGAGAACACTGTACTTACGGCTCAAGGTACTTAAATAATTAATAAACAATGTAGGTCCACCATCGACCGATCAGGATTACGTAACGTCGCGGTCATTAGTGCAAGCTATCGTTGTTGTTATGTTATTGTCCAGATTAATCTGCTGCGACAGGCGCCTGCGCAAGTGTCGTAACTATAACACGTGTTTGTCCTATATATTGTTTTATACAAGCGTGTGCGACTGAGGTTATTTGATTTAATTATGTTTCCCGCGAGCGTTAGTGCCTTTTGTAACTGAAAGCGAGCGAAGTGTTTACTTCAGCAGCTACAGCGCCACATTAATTGGTGCTTAAATCAATTAATCGTGTTTGGTACATGGACCAACATATTCGTGTATGGGCTAAGTTATATGACTACTGTGCTTAGGGTCTTGAAACGCGCGAGACAAATGATTGTACCAAGTCTTGATGATTGTGCACACCGACGATACGGAAAGAATTGCAGAATCAGATTGGGTTTATAGAAAAAAATGCTTGCAATTTATTGTATGCCGACATTTTTACAATAGGGAAGGATGCGGAAAGGCAATAAATGCCAACGGAGGCTGAAAAATAATAATAATAATATTTTTAATAATAATAATAATAAAATTAAGTGAAATCAAACGTCGATAAGTCGTCCGTCACGCGAGCGTCACGCTAACTCGATGGGTCCACACTATGGATGCTAGAGAGTGCACCGACCAAGGTCGGGCGAGGTACACAGACCTGAACTGCGCCTGATAAAACAATTCATTCCTGGGAAGGCAGGCTTGGCTTGTGATGAGACTACAGAAATACTGATTACACAGATTTTTTGCGGTTTGTCTGCTCGTGACCATAAATGCTGTAAAGGATTCGAAACGACGGGACCAAAATACGAAAAAAAAAAACAATTTAACTGCGATCATAGCCGTATAAATAGTTTAAATTCAATATCTTTATAGGTCATTCTTATTGTTTTATAGCTTACAAGAAAACTATACTGAGTTTATATTTTAAGACACTCTCACTTCGAACTAATTTTATTTTCAATATTATCAAACGAAGTAAATAAATACCCTTTAGTTACTAAGCGGTTACCTAATATTAGGAACTATAAAAATCGTAGCAGGCCATTGAACCCGCTCAACACATAGTCAGCACTATTGTAGCAGCTGGCCGGCGCGCGGCGTCTGCGCAGTGTTCTGTAGTTTCATAAACAGTATAGACAGATGTTGTACATTCTTGTTTCCTCACGGAAAAACCAGGGAAAATGAATTTATCAATAATGTTTGACGGTTGGAAATAATTCGCGGGTCGTTCACCTCAGCTAGGAATTCTTGATGCTAAAATATAGTTGGTATAATTTAAGCCCAAGCAAGTCTTAAAAAATGCGCATGGAACTGTGTACTGTTTGGTATCTTATCACGATCGTCTACTGAACTGTATATTAATATAATAGGGTAAATGCCACCATTAACCAATGACTCCAAGACACTATTAATAAAAAAAATGTTTATTTTAGTCCTAAAAAGCCTACACAATTTTAATTTACCGTAAAATTCGATTTTTATTTGCTTTGATCAATAAATAGTACGTCAATTGATTTTGCAAAATCGTCACGTCACAGGTTCCTTTTGCCATACAAAATCTATAGAGGAATAGTGTTTTGACAGCTCATAAAAAGCATGGCAATTGGTGGTGGAGTGGTGTCAACCACCCACCAATCAATTTGATATGGATATTACTTGGACCCTAGGGACAAGGGTTACTAATTATTCCGGAAAACACGCAAAAAATACTTTCTACGCGGGCATAGTAAAGGGCGGCAGCTAGTCGTATAAGTTGGGATCTTTAATTTTGTATGCTTCATATACACATTTGTATAAAGGCAGAAATTATGCCATTAGTCATCTACCAGTCAACCTTAAGGTGATGCAGTGTTGAAAGTGCTAGATACAATGAATAGATATTATATAAGCTAATCTCATAGCATTCACATCCTCAGGTCCAGACTAAACAGTACGTGGTGTAGTCTCACAAAAATGCGCGCCGCGAGCCTTCCCGCCGTCGAAGGAAGACATATCAGTTATGATAACACGTCTCCCGCCTTGTTGTGTCTGCCTGGGTGCTGTGACGGCGAGCATACGGCCACGCCGGTGATTCACAGGACATAGCGGCCACGTGTGCTACTTGGATACAAATGTCCGTACATACAGACATTTTAATATAGACATGGCAAGTAAAAGTTCGTAGCTGCCAAATTAGGAAGTTGCCGAAACGAAACTAAACCAAATGGCTTTGCAGCGTCCCTAAAATTTTGGCGACTGACAGTTGTTTTTATTTAACTTTTTTTCTTTAGAGTTTTCTTCTACATTGCTTACATACATAATGTCACGCCTGTTTTCTGGAGTAGGCCGAGTCCTCGGATTTCATTTTGCTGCGATCCTAGCATCTTAAGGTTCACTCTTTCATACATCCACATCAGTTCAGGCTATTTTAGGTATTCTGCATTTTAGACATACCTTAAAAACCTGACTGCAACATTCCAGGTGATGAAAAAGAAATAGACAATGTTATTCCTGGCTACGCATCCACTGAAAGATCTGTTGACAGTTCACACCGTAAGCCATGCGTTCGTTAAAACGTGACAGTTCTAGTTACGTAATTGTTTTCAACGGAGTTTTTGAAAGTGTCGTCACCCACCTTAAGCAGCGTTAATTAGCCTTCGACCCCCGACCTGGTGATAAGTAGTAATATTAATGACCATTAATATTATATTGCTATAGATTGTGACTAGCCTAATTCATTATACCGTCTTGGTCTTCTTCTAGACTTTCCCATAACATGAACCAGGGTTGGCAGAAGTTTGACAGTAGAGTAGGAACTTATCTGCCTGTATTTGACTCTCGATGCCAACTTTTCATTTACAGCTAAGAGACGATGGACAAATCAAACGCAAGAGCTGTTTTCAGAAGCGTAATTTTAATTCAATGTGTATGGTAGAATATTATAGTCAGATATTTGTGGGGCTCGTAGCTATGCCGCTACCCGGCAGATCAGTCGATCTGCGAGGTTAAGCCGTGCTCACCGCGGTCAGTCTTGTGATGGGTGACCGTTTTCACATGTCGAGACCCCACCGTGCTTCGGAAGGCACGTTAAGCCGTTGGTCCTGCGCCTGATTTCTCTCCGTTCGTGTCGGTCTACTGTCCCATCGGATTATGAGATTGAGGGAATAGGGAGTGCACCTGTGTCTGCGCGCATACTTGTGCACTATAATATCTCCTGCGCAGATGGCTAGTCTCAGCTGAGACAGGCCGCCGTGACCGAAATTCGGTCAGGAGGACATTATACGAGTAGTCAGACACAGTAATAGCGATGTCAAGTAGCAGTCTAAGTAGTGACCGGTTGTGTCCGATAAATTAGAAATTCACAAAGTTTAAGCATTTCAAAGTATAGAACATACTAATGACAGAGCAAAACTCTTGTGGCGAACCTATGTCAAAGATCTACCCAATTACCTACGTAAAAAGCACAGAAATGTAATCTCTTGATAATTTTGCAGAATAATACGTTTAAATTGATGTAGAGTTTGATCCAAAATTATTAACCAAATGTTACTTAATTTGGTTGATTCAATTACTTGTTTGTATTGTAATAAATCACAAGGAACGTGTACATTTATGTCACTACTTAATAAATGGCAGTCTTTCCAATGTGTATCTACGTACATACCTAGTGTGTATTTATATCTTTCCGTTTATATATTTTTTGAACCTATAATTTGAGGCTTACGTTAACTTTGGTCTTTGAATCAAACAGTTTATTCATAGGAGGTTATTTCTGGTACTAAGCGCTATTACCTAAAGTAATTGTCACAACTGCATCGTTCCGGGTAGCAACGCCAGCAGCAGGTCAAGGTCAAACTACAGATAACATAAGTTAAACTTAACGTTATCTGTTACAGTTTATCTAGCAAGCGTGATATTTTTGCTGCGCTTAATTAACGTCCGATCACTTATCTCCAGTCAAAATGCAACGCAATCTATGATGACAAAAAATTAACGATACATGGAAACAAAAATATTATAAAAATCTTATCTACACGTATGAGGAAAAGTTTTAATTTGGTGAGATAAGCTGTAAGCACAGATGCACTTATCTGGAGTCTGAGCAAGTACGAGACATCCAATACATATTTTTATGTTTCACTTATAACCAGTTTGCGTATCATACAACATTTGTCTGTCTATATGGTTTAAAAAGTTCATAAATAAATTGAAAAGCAGAAGTAAAATCTTCGTTCTAGTACCAAAAACTGAGCGTTCGACTAAGTTTTTAACTAATTACTAACTAAATGTAAAACACAAAGGGAACTTTCATCTTACTGTTAATTCAAAATGTTTTTTTTTGCATTTATTAAATATACATTAACATGAATTGCTATAAGAATGAACGAAGATTAAGGGCCTAAATTAGACCCCTGCGGTAAACCAAATTTTATCACTACGATGTAGCTAGCTAAGAGCTAGTTCAAATGTACTATGGAATAGTCATTTCAAACTTTCAAAGGTAGTCTAATGACTGCCGCTATATAAATATCGTCGTTAGATTTGTTATAGTACATGTCTTTAAATATTGCTTTAAATCTTACACGTAGCATGTTTTCTAATGATTTTTTAATAAATAATGATACACTTTGAATGCTCTTTTAACCGACTTCAAAAAAGGAGGAGGTTCTTAATTCGTCGGGATCTTTATTTTTCTTTATGCATGTTCCCTCATAATTGTGAGTAATTGCGTTTATGAACCGATTTGATTTTTTTAAATATTATGAATAATACTCAAGGCCAATATAACCAAGTGAGAGACTTTAAATTCGTTTCATTTTCATATTTAATAAATACCGATCTACGGAGATACCGAGACCAATAGTTGACTTACTGACATCGGTGTGATAAAACATAGTTTTGACAACAGCTTTTGAGACAGTAAGCTTCAACAAGAATTAAGAGAATTTAGGCTGTATGCCAATGTAATTGAGTCGGTAATGCTCTTCAAGTTAGGATGCAGTATTGTTTATATTGATTCCGAACATGTTGGTAATCCTTCACCTGCAGAATCGACTGTGATTGGTGTTAGTGCCATTACAAAGATAGTTCCCAATCACCCAAAAATAAATTACATTTTCGTATTCGCTATATCTGTAAAGCAAAACAAATAGTTGCACCCAGCATATAGCACTAGCGTAATCTTTGAAATATCAGCAAATATTCGAATTATATTAAATCATATTTTTAGTCACCATAAACAGGATTTACAATAATAGAATTCTAAAATTTGTATACACGTTTGAAGCAACGATAAGATATTAAGTCTGATGGGTGTTTCACATAAGATACATAAAACGTTACAGCTTAAGGTAACGGGAAGATAACGGTAAGGGGAAGACGGTTATTTTAGAAGTTATCAAAAGGGAGATTAACATGTTAAAATAGAACTCATTCCTATAAAAACGTTGTAAATTGGTTAACAACGTTATGTAAATAGCCGTATTTACTTCATAAAAACATTTCTTCAAATACACTTTAAAATAACCATTCGTAGAAATATTATTTTAGATTTTATAGTAGGCGTCAACATAAATACTTATCAAATGAAATGCTAATGAATTTAGGTATTATTTTATGATTTTACGTTCAAATTACTTCCATAAATTACGGTAATATTCCCTTCAGTACCTTTTAGATCTATTTTAAGTCCCGTAGGTACTAACAAGGTTTTACCGAAAACCTTATTGTTTTGTATCAAGTCATTGCACTAATTGGGTGCTAAGTTGATGTATGTTCCGCGGCCAAGATTCTTTGATGAGCAAATTTATACAGTATTATTAAAAAAAAAAGTTTGTAGTAAAGGGCAATGTGCACACCCCTCTACTTCAAGTGACCCAGATGCTCTTCGTACCACATGAATGCAGGCTTGTTGTTATTAGTATAGTATTTAGTTCCGGCTTTATCTACACTGTAAAGTTTATCACGTAACGCAACATATTCGGCATTGCGTCTCTGCGTCAATGCTCTGAGGTCAAGGCCGCGACATTACATAACAGCCCGCTTTATTTATAATTAGACATATCTTGAACTGCTGATGATGATTTATTTAAGCAGTGGCTACGTTATGCTTTGGGGATCGCAGGTATACCGGACAGGAAAATTGGTGTGTTTACAGATATTCATCATCATCATCAGCCGGAAGACGTCCACTGTTGATCAGAGGCGTACCCCTTAGAACGTTACAGAGTCTCATAAGAGTCTCAGAGTCGTATAAGAAGTCCAGAATTGGTGCATTCGAGTTTTACCTTTCAAGTGTACCAACGTCATGAAATAACACGTAAGTGCAGCGTTTATTATTTTAACACTACCATTATCTTAACCTAGTACGCGAGATCGTCATTTGAAGTATTAGGCTTGAACCAGGTAAAATTGATAATTGTATTACTATGCCACTGTTTAATGGTGACCTAACCCAAGGTGCAGTTGATGAATGAGACCTAATCAGTAATACAACAGTAGGCATAACATCTAAAAGCGACAGGGTTACGTGTCTGATGACACAGCCTTATCTGCTAAATACGTGTCAACCGGCTGTTCAGTGAATTAACTAATGCTACAACAATGTAGGTGACTTGGACGTGTCTATGTTCACACTCCTAATCGTAGATATCTGACCTGAGTCAATGAGAGATAACACTCGAAAATGCTGAGAAATAATCTGAGAGATTTTAGCGTATGACATCAAACGCTTAGGTAAAATCTAAGTATAATATTCTCTTTTTCATAGTGTCAATTTAAATATATTATAAACAAACGTGGCCACTATTTTTGTTGCTTGTACTCTTTTTACTCTAAATCCTTGGGTAAAGTCAATGGGAAGTCACACATGACATCAGTTGGAACCCTTCAAAGGTATACAGTATAGGTAGAGAGGTAAGTATGGTCCCATCTGCGAGTATTGTTGACCCATTTCGCTGCGACACGGGAACACGCGCAAAGATAACACACTGATACACTTTATTTTTTCAGGTCATATGGAAATTGATTAATTATAATTATTGTTTTATAATTGATATTATGTAAATGTTTTGTAATTGATATCTCGGGATGTTTAAGTGGTAGGTTGGAAGCGATTTGTTGACTCACGGGTCCATGCACACTGTTTATTTGTGTGATTGTGATGTGCATGGAAATTTACTATACTTACATACGGAAATGGGGTTTCTGATTGGAAATGGATGATATTATTGAGAAGTTTTTTTTCTGCATTACCTTCATTAAGAAGGCTTATAAAATTTGGAAATAAGACACAAACGAGATATCTAAAAAACTCGCCTAATGCAAGAAAAACAGTTTCACTGTTTAGCTGACGTCTTTAAAGATATATATATTTATATATATACTTTTTTGTACACCAGTTTACAAAGATTTTTTTTCACATTAAACACGTAAAAGATTATGTACAAAGGGCGGTCTTATCGCACAAAGCGATTTCTTACAGACAACCTTTGGATGGACAGAAGAACAGATTTTTTCATAATACCACCTACATGGTTGTTATCTGGCCTTCTACCAATAAAGCCTTACTCGTATAGTAAGTTAGTTATGGAGACAAAGACGTACCAGGATCTGGGAGCTGAGTAAGACGGTATTGTTCACATTTACCTGCAAGAAGAAAGACTTTTAAACCACATATTTAATCAAGCAGTTATAACAACAATGATAAAATGTATGAAATTAGATATGGATAACTCGCATTGCTTTGAACCTTGTGTTACGTATCCGATCCGTCGAAACCTAGTTTTGTTTCGTAAAAAAGTTCAAGGTTACCTTGTTAGTATAGTTATAAGAAATAACTTTACATAAAATAGACGATAAAGTGCGTAAATAAGAAAAAGTAGACACAATAGTTTCTAAAAAAAAATTAAGATCACTTTGATATAAATTTAAAAGGCGACTTTGTTTACATTTAATATTTAAGCCATATCATTCAAGGGGATGAAAAGTAGTATCCATTGGGCTTGGATACTTTTTATCCAGGTTATAAACTATCTACGTGCTAAAATTCATCCAAAACCGTTCAGCAGTTTTTGCGTAAATGAGTAATAAATATACAAAAATACAAACTTTCACATAACTAATATTAGTATTATTATATAACACATTTTAGTCAGTGCCTAGCTTTCGTGGGCTATTTCCCTAGAAGGACATTTTTTGGAAATATATGCCTATTTTACTATAATAACTTTCGTAAGTGTCACCCATATTATTTACGCTTTTACTCACGTGAATATTCGGGAGTGCCCGACTAATTTGACGTGAGTAAACCTGGCATAATATATAGTTATTAACATATGCCGATGTCATTGTGTCCATAAACTATGTCTATACACAAAAATCCCGTCTACCCGTTGCCTTACTTTGTAAACGAAGGACAAACAGAATGTGAAATTCAAACTATGTTACGAAACACTCTTCTCATACTTGTTTCTGACATTTTCTCATATAAGAAGAAGGAAGTAGGATGTTACACAACCACTAACTGGTTTAAACTAATGTAAAGCACGTGGACATTTGGCGACGAGAACATACTCTCAAGGACGACTACGTTACTTTTTATAAACACAGATAATTTTAGTTACGTGATAAACGGACCTGCCTTGAAGTGGCTGGTCACGACTGGTGGGATATGGTGCCAGCGTGGGTTAGTCAGGGAATACTGGGGTTCTAGCCCCGGTAAGAGTCTGGAAGTTAACGTGTGTGTTCTTGTCCAGTTCACTTCTAAACGAAGGATGTCCCTGGTAAAGATGCCCAACAACAAAAAAGTGTATTAAGACTGCCTCGTTGGTGTAGTGGTCGCTAAGCGCGACTGCTGAGCAAGAGGTCCTGGGTTGAAATCCCGGGTCGGGCAAAGTGTTACTGAGTTTTCCATTAGGTAATTCCCAGTAGCAGCACGCAGTCTGGATTTGTACCCGGTTGATGGCAATAGGCTCGCCTCCTATTACATCGGGACTTACAACATAACTGGCGAAATGTGGGTGTACTATATGTTTACCTCTGCCTACCCCTTCGGGGAATACAGGCGTGATGTTATGTTATGATTATGTTATGTATTTCAGAAAAATAAATAAAATAAACATTCCACAATGTGCTTTTGATACGGAAAAAGTTGTGAGAAAAATTTCCTTACAAGGTAGCACAACTTAGGTAGGTAATAGAGCCAACATAACAACCATTACATAGATAATTACATAACAATAGTGAATAGACGATAAATCTGTACGAGGTGATAATGCAGTCGGACAATGATGGCCAGATTAATTTAGGAGCTAATAAATATCGCTGATTAGTTTACCCTTGTAGCGAGGACGGGCTCTTAGGAACTTATGAATTGTTTAGACACAGATAAATACGTACACAGACGTTATTTTAAGACATTACGAGTATCAACTTATAATTAATACATAACAAGCTATGTTTAAAAAAAAACAAACGACGTCAAATCGAACCAACAGCAAAAAAATTGGTATAAAAATGTCGTCCGCTATGACGTTTTTATCTATACTCAAACTTTAATTAACTAAGCCTAAATTAAATTAAAACTAATTCAGATTGCCGGAAGGGGCACCGGCGACGACGTCACATAACAAACATAAAAAACGAGCAGAGAACCTTCTTATATAAAGTCGGTACTAAGTAAAATTTGGTCCCTCATCCACTGGGCTCCTAAGATATTAGAGATTTCAGAGATCTTCAGTGCTAATATCACTCAGCAGTTTCAGGATGTACCTAAATCCTCGGTAGAGCCAGCTACCCATTATGTAGCCATATAGGTAGCATAACCCTGAAACTGTCTGGCATATAGATAGAAATACTCCAAAGAGAAAGTATTGCCTAAATATTGGAGTCATATTTATGACACCTTACATCGGGTTCGGTCTTTCATTCCCTAAATTTGTTTACTGTAGTTTAATGTTTCCCTTATATCTATTAAAATTTTGATTAGACAAGGCATGTATCCAGGTAACTAGAAGTGTTATTATAAGACGCACATTTCGACAGACAATTTTATCCCTGTAATAGAGGTGAGCTTATTACCAGTTCCCATATTTCGCATTCCCGCATAAATAAATGCGATTTCTTTCTTCTCTTTCATAAAACTATTAAACAATTTTTTACAGCAGAAAAATACCGAAGTAATAAAGTGAGTCTTCAAACTATTTCCTCAGCAGGTGGGTAGGTACGTATACAGTGTAGTATAGTCATACAGACACGTTTCCGATCGCTCCACGTGTCGAACCGTTGAGCGCGCCACACGACAACCTTGGTATTTATGGAACCATGAATTAAAAGTTTCCGGACATAAGCAGGTCAACTGAGTCAAGATTACAGGAGTTAGAGGGGATCGTGATATGTTCAGAGTAGCCTGGACTTTTTTAAATTGGCTTGTTCAGAGAACCACTGCTGTGCAAAGGCCTCACCTTTATTTTTCCACAAAACCCTGTCCAATGCCGTTACTTATTTTGACCATATCGCTTTTTACTCTTAAACTTTGACAAAACGTCTTTAAATATATTTTGACTTAATTTACCTACATCTTATAATAATGTTTGCAGCAAATTTTTTTTTCTTAAAGCACTCGCCTTTAACGCGTTTTAGAAAATTAGATGAATTATTTAACTATAGACTGAATAACAACACAACAACTTCTTCTTATCGTATGGTTGATGAACAACCTGGTGTCAGAGTTTAAACCGCCTGTAGGCCTCTGACATGGCTTTACACACCGTTGAAAAATCTCTCAGGTGTGCCGGTTTCCTCACGATGTTTTCCTTCACCGTTTTTAGCAACTGATAACTAATTTACAGTACGCACATGAATTCGAAAAGACATTGGTGCGTGCCGGGTTTTGAACTTGCGACCTTTGACTTGGCAGTCCAACGGTCATACCACTCGGCTATCAGTGCTAAACACAACAACTGAATAAATAACTATAAACGTACTTTTATACGACTGTACTTCCTAAAGGGGTAACAGAGGTGTAGGAACATGCTCACCCTCCTTTCGCTTAACAGTTTAGGCTAGTTAAGCCTTTTGTCTCGTAAAGGGTAAAAGAAAATTAAAATGGTGCCGGAGAATACCTATAAACAACAACAACATAACATCACGCCTGTAGTCCCCGAAGGGGTAGGCAGAGGTGAACATATAGTACACCCACATTTCGCCAGTTATGTTGTAAGTCCCAATGTAATAGGTGGCGAGCCTATTGCCATCAACCGGGTACAAATCCAGACTCCGTGCTGCTACTGAGAATACCTATATTTGTTGTTTAATTCCGTGCGGAACGAATCGAGAATCCATGTGGGTGGGTAGCATTCTTGTAAAAAACACCTGTCTTCCTGGGGGATTACTATAATATCACATACACAAACACCGAAATTCGCCACAAATATCTACGGATCACACAAACATTTGTCCCGACCGAGGGTCGAACTTTCACCTATCTACAACCGGTATACGTATCCTGAAGATAATATCACGAACTCGAAAGTTAAGATTCGACACAAATATCTGCAGATCTCAAACGTTTGTCCCGAGCGGGTATCGAACCTTCACCAACCTACAGCTGTCACATATATACTGAAGGCGTACTATAACATCACATAAACAAACGTCAAGATTCGAGATAAATGTGGTAACAGATAAGATTCTGTACCCTTTCTTGTAAAAATGTTTATTATTTTTTTATCTCTCTATGGACTTTCTTCCAACACGTATGGTCAGATCATAAACATTTGTCACGTGCTGGAATCGAACCGTCCTTCCTATTACCATCCCACATATCCTGAAGAATTGCTTCTTTTTTTTAAAAGTCTCGATACAAGTGAAGCCTTCTTTTTGTTTTCAGGGGGATACGTTAAATAGGCATCCAGCCCCTATGGGGGTAGGAATCGGGGAGTGAGATTATTACCTTACTGAAACCACCCCGATGGTCACCATCTGCAGGAACACGGAAGGTCCCGGGACCTCTAAAAAGACCAACTCCGGAACATCCCCATGTGACGTTTATTAGGCACATCCCGGTACAAGTAAAGCCTGCTTTCAGGGTCTAATAGCCGAGTGGTATGACCGTTGGACTGCCAACTCAAAGGTCGCAAGCTCAAATCCAGGCACGCACCAATGTATTTTCGAATCCATGTGCGTATTATAAATCAGTTATCAGTTGCTAAAAACGGTAAATGAAACATCGTGAGGTAACCGGCACACCTGAGACATTTTTGAATGGTGTATAAGCCATGTTAGAGGCCTACAGGTAGTTTATACTTTGACACCAGGTTGTACATCAACCATACGATAAGAAGAAGGGTGTTGCTTGCCGCTGCTACATATATAGTGGGGCGGAGCGGCCGGCCGCCAGTGTTCGAGTTGACTCGGAGCAGACATGACAAGACTGGCAGCGGTCGCCTTCCTAATAGTGCTCGGTGAGTTGCGGCACACACAGTGATCGGACTTTTAATCTTAAAGTGGATTATATAGTGGTGGTTTTAATTATAGGTTAATTTTTGTAATTTATGTACACGGATTTTGGGTTGTTTTGAGGTTTTTGCTTACGAAAAAAATATATTTCAAAATTAATTTGACGTTGGTACTTAAATTTATTCGTGCGGATATATTTAGACTTATTTAAAAAATCACCAAATATATAAAAAATCATCATTATATTTAATTCCTTACTGACAATTGATAAGTCGAAGTTTCAAATGTTTCGCGCGTTTCTGCTAGTTTTGTTCTTATAAAAAGTGAAGATCAACACAAGTTTTAGATATAATATTTTTTGTTTGATCAAGATAAAGTGGAATATGTTTTTAATAATGAAATTATTACCACTTAACCTAAAGTAACACCTGTAGTACCTGTTGCTTACGTAAAAGGTCGCTAGGCTAGGTCGCAAAATTTGGTGTAAATCATTATTTTATTTTTTTATAATCAATTCCTTCAAATAAAAGTCGCCCCTCACTAGGAATTTCTTCTTTATCGTGAGTGAGTTTCACATACACAAACACGGAGACTTAGGACAAACAACTGCGGATCGCACAAACTTTTGCCCCGTGCGGGAATCGAACCCGCAACCCTTAGCGCAGCAGTCCAATTGCTTAGCCACTGCGCCAATCAGGCCGTCGGTTATGTTAGAAATAGATACGTTTTAGCTGTAAACGCATATAAAAATACTGATTGTGTCAGGCAATATTTTAAAAACATTACTTTTCTTTGGCAGTCGGGTAAAATTTAACATGTTTATGCTATGCTATAGTTACCCTATTAGTACATCTTAGAATCACTTATAACTAGTAAATCTGTAGTTAAGACGCACGCTACCATTAACTACATCTAATACACGACACCTCGACCTCTGCTGATCCGCATCAGAAAAAGCAATAAACCAAATTGATTAATTAACCAAAACAAGTGATATTATAGTCAATAACTATATGTACTATGACGTTCACCGGTCAACATAAACGGCGTAAGCGCATGCAACTAGTACACTGATAACATATTATTATTAAATATAATATAAATATGTGATATGTATTAAGTATGTTATCTGTTTACACGTGTCTAAATGCAATGAATTGAGATCAAATTAAAAGTATAAGTACTTTAAACGAAAGTCAATACTGAAAAAATACGTATTATCGAACTTAAAATGTCCTCCTTTTTGAAGTCGGTTAAAAATAACATAGTATATGTTGGAGACCCACTATTGTTTCTATTGACAAGGCTTAAATAGAAAGCAAACTTTCGGTCAAACATTCTGACTTTAATTCCCTCGGAATCGAATCTGTGAACAGAGGATAAGACAAATAAAAAAAAAAACTAGTTACGTTCGACTATGCTTAAGTTACCCTTAAATGAAGGATATTACTGTTAAACATTTTCTATAATTAGCATACTGTTATGTAATATAAAAAAAAACCTTTTAATTGACAAAAAAAATCAAATCCGATCAGTTATTGAAATAGATTGAGATGTTATCAGACGATACATTGAACCCGACGATTCCACAACCTGATTGGCGCAATAGCCAAGCGATTAGGGTTGCAGATTCGAATCCCGCACAGGACAAAAAATTGTGCGATCCGCAGATATTTATCCCGAGTCTGCGTGTTTGTGTAAGTGATATTTCATGTTTGTGAAACGCACCCACGACACAGGAGAAATTTCTAATGTCCGCAGATTTAAAAAAAAACCTGAACGCGCATCACATGCGCCTTAGACGACAATTATATTACTGATGCTGCGAACACTTAACTCGGTCACAACGACACTTGTTTAGTTGTGTCGTGGGCAGAGACGACGCCTGTCTACGTATCACGATTATATTTTACAAAACATACATAATAGCACGCCCGTATCTTAGTAGGGAGAGGTCTATAATACACCGACATTTTACCTTATAGGTCCCTATGTAACAAGGGGCAAGGCTATTGCCATCAACCTAGCAAAAGATCAGGACTGTTCTTTAAACACGATGAACAGAAGCAATTTAAAAAATATATGATATCCCACACGACATTATAAGTTGTTATTTTCCCACGGGTATGTACTATACAGACATGCATGCCAAATATTGAAATATTCTAGCAACACAAAACGATACATAAAATTGCTTACAAATATTTGTCCCATACGATAATCGAACCAGCGACCAACCTACAAGCATGCTGTGCTATTGTGCTGGTAGATATGTATGTATACCATCTAGTTAGTTAGTATCCTTTTAATCACTAGGTTTCAACTACAATTTATAATTAGAGTACTCAAAATAGTGTAAATAAATGATAAGTTATAAAATTACCAATGTTTAGAAAGTGTCGTAGCAGACGTAGCGAGTGCTACGCCGACGGCCTACGCGCTACGCCACTCCATACGATATCACAACAGGCTTCGTCTTATGTAATTTATACAGATGTGTGTTTATAACGTAAAGTTATTAATATAATATAGTATTTTATGTAATTAATTTGTTATTTATATATTAGCATACAAGAAAATCCATCAATTAGTTATTAAGTATGTTAAAAACGAGTTATTCGTGCTTCAAGGTCAGGTACGTCTAATATTAGTGCGATCAGTCTTAAAAAGGTATATAGTTCTATTTATGTATTACATCTTACGATAAAATGTAGTCATTAATTCATACATTTAATAACTAGGTATTTAAGTAACAAAAAGTGTCCGAAATCACATGATGGGCTATAGTACTTCTTCTTCTTCTTCAACAGCACTGATAGCCGAGTGGTATGACCGTTGGACTGCCAAGTCAAAGGTCGCAAGTTCAAATCCCGGCACGCACCAATGTCTTTTCGAATTCATGTGCGTACTAAAAATTAGTTATCAGTTGCTAAAAACGGTGAAGGAAAACTACGTGAGGAAACCGGCATACCTGAGAGATTTTTCAACGGTGTGTAAAGCCATGTCAGAGGCCTACAGGCGGTTTAAACTCTGACACCAGGTTGTTCATCAACCATACGATAACAAGAAGCTGGGCTATAGTGTAAGCCACAGTACGCAAGTCATTTTTTCATGAATTACATAGCAATGTCTTGAGCATAAGAATAACATAGCATGAGCAATATCTTAATTTTGACATGACAGCAAAACAATAGCCTTTAGATTTCTTTCTTGACGCTTATAACGTGTTCTAAACTGTGAGAGAATATTTCGCGCCATTCTTCGCGTGACCATGAAAAGTTACAATAACAACGCACGCGCATGGGTAAACAAAACATACAAAAAATCATTTTTTTTAATAGATTGTGTGATTCCGATTGATGCGCTTAGGGTCGCGGGTTTGATGCCCGCACGATAAAAACATTTTGCTTTATTCAAATATGCAAAATACGACAGGTATAAAAACAGACTCATCATCATCATCATCAACCGAAATACGTCCACTGTTGAACGAAGGCCTCCCCCTTTTAGAAGGGGGGGGGGGGGTGCCATAATCCCCACGCTTGGCAAGCGGCTTGAAGATCGCAGTATTGGTGGTCAAGTTACAGAAGACGCTGCTGCCCATCTTCTGGATTTTGAACAGACTGACATACGACAATTATAAATCTGAAAAATAATTGATGAATTGTAACACGAGACAAATGTACCAGGTACCTATTTTAAAAATAAAGCATATTAAATAATCTTTATATTTACTGTATACAAAAAATAGTTTAATTATTATACTTAAAAACATCGATTGTCGCAGATTAGCAAGTGTATAGTAAGCACGTGTATCTTTTAAGAGGCTAAGAGCGTTCGCGTTTTATTCCATTCAAAAAAATATGTTTGCTCAGAATTGTTTCTCCAAAGATAAAACCCGAAAAATAATACACAATACTCATTCTTTGTCTTGTAAAATATGTACATATAATTAGCATAGTACCAATATAACATGACTACCCAATTATCCATGGGGTTTTTTGTACACAGCGATGTAAATAATCATTATGTAAAGTTATAATTAGATACTGTAACTAGCGAGTTACATAAAAACATACTTCCTGATCGATTTACATTAAATTATAAATAAATCTATCTATTAGGAAACTAGTTGTGTATATATGTACATAAAAATGAATTGTTTTTTTTTTTAAACGTCGCCCAACACTAGGAATATTTACTGTATCGTGGGTACGTTTCACAAACATGAAATAGCACATACACAAACACCCAGACTCGGGACAATCAAATGTGGATCGCACAAATTTTTGCCCCGTGCGGGAATCGAACCCGCAACCCTTAGCGCAGCAGTCTAATCGCTTAGCCACTGCGCCAATCAGGTCGTCAATTAACGTTAGACTCGCTAATACTCGAGAACGGCTGGACCGATTTGGCTCATTTTGGTCTTAAAATATTCGAAAAGTCCAGGGAAGGTTTAAATGGCGGTACGAAGTTTGCCGGGTTAGATAGTTATAAATAAAAAAGACGTTTACAAAAAGAGCAAGTATGCGTATGCATGTCATTGAACTTGTGAAACTAATAAATATATGTATTGTAATCTGGTTGTATGGATACAGGCTATTTATGATGTGGGGCTCGTAGCTATGCGGCTACCCGGCAGATCAGTCGATCTGCGAGGTTAAGCCGTGCTCGCCGCGGTCCGTCTTGTGATGGGTGACCGTTTTCACATGTCGAGACCCCTCCGTGCTTCGGAAGGCACGTTAAGCCGTTGGTCCTGCGCCTGATCTCTCTCTGGTCTTGTCGGCCATCGGATTGTGAGAGTGAGGGAATAGGGAGTGCACCTGTGTCTGCGTGCATACTTGTGCACTATAATATCTCCTGCGCAGATGGCTAGTCTCAGCTGAGACAGGCCGCCGTGACCGAATTTCGGTCAGGAGGACATTATTATTTATGATAATAATAATCCATTTATTTCAGGCATCAAGGCCCAAATATCAATATAATATTATAGTTACCACACACACTGCCCATTATAAATATTTCTATAAAGTTTTAACTACCCCGTTGGTCCAGTGGTCGCTAAGACACTGCTGTGAATGAGGTCCTGGGTTCGAATCCCGGGTTAGCGAAAGAGTTATTGTGTTTTTCCATTAGGTAATTCTCAGTAGCAGCGCGAGTCTGGATTTGTTCCCGGTTGATGGCAATAGGCTCGGCCCCTATAACATTGGGAGTTTGGGACCTATTACATAACTGACAAAATGTGTGTGTACTAAAGGTACATATCTGCCTACCCCTTGGTGGAATACAGGCGTGATGTTATAATATTTTTTTAAACTCAAAATGTAGGTATATATATTTATTATCTAACTCACCTATGTTACCCATAAATTACGAACGCGAGATGTTAACTTTCTATTAATCATACATAGACTATATACAGCCGATACAATTGACAGACAGACAGATAGACAAGTGTCCACACACCAGTCAGGTGTTACACGTGGTGGCTATAACACCGAAGGTCACTCGGCCAATAAACACGATCATCAAAAACCTGACGCCGCGCCCGCGCTTGCGCAGGCCCCACTGTCCGTAATCACATGTTATTAAACATCTGTTAATGTCTCCATTATTTTGTAAACTGTAGTAACGAGTGTTTAAGAGACGAGGGTAATTAAAAACTAGTTCTATGTATTTTACTGTTCACGTCATCCCGTTCGTGGATATAACAACAAACTCGACTATACAGATTTGGTGTGCGCGAGCAACAATCTTTTTACATAATCAAATTAATAGATAACATACATACATAATAGGCGACGCAGATCGGTTTTAAATAGTGCATATTGTCATAATCTTATTGTAAATGTGAGTAATTTTAATGAGGTTCTGAAATAAATTAAACATAACATAACATCACGCCTGTATTCCCCGTAGGGGTAGGCAGAGGTGAACATATAGTACACCCACATTTCGCCAGTTATGTTGTAAGTCCCAATGTAATAGGGGGCGCGCCTATTGCCACCAACCGGGCACAAATCTAGACTCCGTGCTGCTACTGAGAATTACCTAATGGAAAACTCAGTAACACTTTTGCCCGACCCGGAATTTGAACCCAGGACCTCTTGCTCAGCAGTCGCGCTTAGCGACCACTAGACCAACGAGTAATTTGAATTGAATAATCATGTGAAGGCTAAATTAATGACAATAGGCTCGTCTAGGACGTCGACGATCAGCGAACTGGGTTGCATAGACTCTTGATACAGACCACCTCTGCTTAACTCTTCGGGATAACAATTACTATGATTGCATGTAAAAGCAACCGTTAAAAGCCCACAGCTGGGCATAGCATCCTTTATTCTAAATTTTACCTATCTTTAACCAACTTCATAAAACAAAGAGGTTTTATGTTCGTAAAATCATAAATCATAAAATCATTTATTTGTTAAACATAGGTCATACAGAGATGTTAAATTTATAATATGTAGTGCGCTATGTTTTGTCAATAATGACATACAAATTAATATAAATCAATCAGGTAGCATAAAATCTAAGAAAAAGAATTTAAACAATGAGTAATTTTAAGTAAATTAAGAAAAAAAAAAAAACAATAACTTAAAATTAAACTTAATATTATTATTTAATTTTGTCATTCAGAAAATCATCTAATGTATAATAACACTTTTTAAGCAGCAGTTCATGTAAGGTAGTTCTGAACTTTCGTACTGGCATATTCTTTATGTCATTGGGTATTTTATTATAAACTTGAGGAGCGATGCCAAAGAAGCTTTTTTTCATGTGTTAATAATAATAATTATCTACCCTTTATTGGCATAAAATACATAAATGTTAGATTTTTGTTTTGCCAGTTGCATTCCTTTCAGAGTTCCAGTTTTAAAGTTATACGTTTTCAAAATACGCAATACTGTATTATAATCAGGATCCCGAGTGGCCCGTGACCTCTAGACAGCAGACACCGGAGTCTACACGTGTCTGAGGTATAACAAACGCCAAAGCTCGGCCACAAGCCGTCTAACCTGTTGCCGGCGCTCGGAATACTAACTAGATATTTTGGAGCTCCGGCCGACAGGCAGAAGTTACATTACCGTACGGGAACTGTAACTAGTGCGATACGTGTTAACAATACAGATAATATGACAGTTTGTCCGTCTATAGTGTGTATTTTCGGACTGATCACTGGAGAGTAAATAGTGTAACAGTTACTTAAACTTTTAAATGCGACGACTTGATTAGCGCAGTGGCTAAGCGATTGGACTGCTGCGCTAAGGGTTGCGGGTTCGATTCCCGATAAAAATTTGTGCGATCCGAAGATGTTTGTTCCGAGTCTGTATGTTTGTGTCTGTGATATTTCATGTTTGTGAAACGCACCCACGATACAGGAGAAATTCTTAGTGTGGGGCGACGTTTTAAAAAAAGAAATGTCGCGCCGTCGATTTCATTTCTGCGCGGGACAAATATATGTGTGGTCCGCAGATGTTTGTCCCTAGTCTGGGTTTTATTATGACATAATTATTCCATGAATTTCTCTTGTATCGTGGGTACGTTTTCAGACACACGAACTCCTAAGTCGGGACAAACATTTGCGGATCTCACAAATATGCAGGCAGGGGTCAAACTCGCCACCGTTAGCATTGCAGTTTAACCATATAGCCACTAGTCCATCCATACCATCAATGATTCGTTTTTGTAATGTTCTACACACGTTTTTCTTCCGTATTGTTGGTGCGTTGGAACTACTAGATATGTATAATATTTTACATATCTCAATGACACTACATTTTGTTTTATTGTCATTATAATGTGGCCGGTACTACTCGGGGTATTACATAACGCCTAACTGCCATCAAGCCGGTTTTGATACAGCATAATAAGTTTGATCTTGAAGTGACAAGCTGTTTTTGTGAGGTTTTTACACATTAGCGTGTTGTGAAACTTGTTTAAATTGAAGTTTGTCGCGTGTTGGCTCATTTATATTTTAAAGTGTATTAAATTTTAATTATTTGAAGTCTAGTAAGCCGTTAGTTTAAGATGGAAACATCTAATATACCTGTTCGGAAATCTGGAATAGGTTGTTAGATACTTCCGACTATAAATTAAAATATAAAAATTTTGCTAAAATTTTGAAAAAATAGTTATAAGTAAGTTAGGTAATTAAATAATTTAATAAACTAACAAAACTATTGAATTATTATTGCTCCTCATACAATTTTCTCTCATATGGGTGTTATAAACCGACACAGAATCGGGACAAATATCTGCATATATGGTCAATCAATAGATTAAAGACGATATATGACATATAATAAGTCATCTAAATGGTATTGTGTTCGTTTTCCAGCATGCAGTGCGCACGCGCGGCCGCCAGGGTGCGAGGTGAGCGCGCGCACCAAGTCGGGCACGGTGTGCGGACTGGCGCGCCTCGCGGACGACGGCGTCACCTACGCCAGCTTCAGAGGAGTGCCCTACGCCAAGCAGCCTGTGGGGGAGCTCCGGTTTAAGGTATACACCTATATTATATTTAACCAACTTTAAATAGGATCAAACCAACAATGCAACAACAACGCCTGTGTTAGTTTCATAACATTACCTACGCTTAGTTCGTAGCAAATGCAAATCCGTGGTATCTGCCTACCCCTCTGGGAATTCGGCGTGACTTTATGTATGTATGTATGTACATTATGCTAAATTTTACCAGTCATTAATAAGCCCCCCTTTAGTATACTGAATACTTACAAATAAACCATTTTCTCATTACAGGAGTTAGAGCCACACGATCCCTGGCAGTACCTAGACGCAAAAACCGAGGGTCCAATCTGCTACCAAACGGATGTCCTGTACAACAAGATCATCAACCAGACGAATATGAAGGAGGCCTGCATCCACGCCAACATCCACGTGCCCATGAAGTACCTGCCCCGGGCCGGGCAGCTGCAGGGCCCGGGCCTGCCCATCCTGGTGTTCATACACGGCGGAGGGTTCGCCTTCGGCTCCGGGGACGCAGACCTTCACGGCCCCGAGTATCTCGTCAGCAAGAATGTTATCGTCATCACGTTTAACTACAGGTAATACGCTGTTTAGTGTATATGTCGCTTATAAAACGTCCCGATAGACCCGATTACGGACCAACGCGGTGTTGCGGTTTTTATCACCAAATGCTATGCTTGTTTTAGGTTCGATTTCTTGCTGGATTTACTCCCGGTTTATGGCAATAGATTGGCCCCAATTACATGGGACCTGTAATGTACCTAGCGTGCTACTTCATACATCTGTCTACCCCTTCGGAGAAAACAGGCGTAATGTTATTTCCCAAACACGTCTTCTCTTCGCGGTCATATAGTTTTACTCCCAGAGAAGGTGATTATTGGTTGCGCCCGCAAAAATTAAACTTTTCCGATTTCACATGGGATTTCTTTCTATCATCCGCGAAATATGCATTCTCAAACATCAACTTTTCCATAAGGAATATAGACTCAGAGATCTCCAAATATTTACAGTCTAGGAAGTTGAGACCAGCTATTAAAGGTACCATGTAAAATGTTACAGGTTAAACGTGTTCGGCTTCCTCTCTCTGAACACAACCGAGATCCCCGGCAACGCTGGTCTCCGGGACATGGTGACGTTGCTGCGGTGGGTGCAGGACAACGCGGAGGCCTTCGGCGGGGATCCCAGTGACGTGACGCTAGCGGGCCAGAGCGCAGGCGCAGCTGCCGCGCATCTCTTGACACTGTCCGAAGCCGCCAATGGTTTATTCAAAAGGTATGAGCTATCCAATTGATATGGTCCCAACGTAAACTATACCGTTACCGTAAAAATACTACTGCATACCTAGGTACGTATCATCATCATCATTAGCTGAAAGACGTCCACTGTTGAATAAAGGCCTCCCCCTTTTAGAAGGGGGGGTACACATACTACCGCAAAAATACACAGCTGCACAAGACTAAGTTGCGACCAAGCGTACCTAGTATGGGCTTAGCATACATTACGATTATTACATAAAGCACCAACACCTTATGTGTATGAGAAGTAAAGCAATAAGCAAACCATACAATATAAATATTGTTTAGTTAAAAGATCACGAATCATATTCGTGATGTTTTAATTCTACTATTGACAATCAATAAGCCAAGGTGCTAACCAAGTTGTTTGAAGTTACTATTAGTACTTTGTAACAGAATAGGCTTTCATCAAAATATTCTCCATGTCTTTTAATTAAGGAATTTGCTTAAAACAACGTTTGTCTTATTGCAGAGCCATATTAATGAGCGGTACAGCTACAAGCAGTTTCTTCAGTTCGTCCCCGGTGTTTGCGCAGTACTTATCCAAGCAACTGCTGGCGATCCTGGGCATCACGTCGTCCGATCCCGCCGAAATCCACCGCCAGCTCCTCGCCGCGCCGGCCGAACAGCTCCACCACGCCAACGCCATCCTGCTAGAGAACATCGGCCTCACCACCTTCGTACCTACAGTGGAGTCGCGCCTGCCTGGAGTCACAACCATGGTGGACGACTACCCAGATATTCTAATAGCTAATGGACGCGGCAAAACTATACCTCTATTAGTAGGTTTCACGAGTTCAGAATGTGAAACCTTCCGCAATCGATTTGAGTCTTTTGAATTGCTTAAGAAAATAGAGGCCAACCCGGCCATTATAGTGCCTCCCAAGACACTGTTCATGACACCATCGAAGCTGCATTTAGAGCTGTCAAAAAAGATTGACCGCACATATTACAACGGTACGATAAATGTGGACAACTTCATCAAGTACTGTTCGGAAGGATTCTACGAGTACGCGGCGCTGAAGGTTGCGGAGGAGCGCGCGGAGGTGGGCGGGGCGGACGTGTTCCTGTACCAGTTCTCATACGAGGGCCAGAACAACGTCATCAAGAACATGGCCAAGATGAACTACACGGGGGCCGGCCACATCGAGGACCTCACCTACATCTTCAGGGTGAACTCCCTCATCGACTCGCTGCCACCATCCCCTAACGATGTCCACATGAAGGACTTGATGACGGACTTTTTTGTTAATTTCATGACCTGCAGGTAATTTAATAATACTTTTATCTCTATTCTAACAGATTTACTATCGTTACAAATTACTATTTTAGTTACAAATCGATTTCTCTATGTCTTCAATTATTTTACATTCAAGATATATATTTTTTAAGTCTTGTAAAGTTTAAAATAGTGGCGATTTAATAATGTAAGATGATTTTCATTACAGCAAACCTATCTGCGAGGACATTAACTGTCTGTGGCCAGCGTCGACAGGGAGCCAATACGAAGATATCGAATCTCCCTTCTCGTACCAGGTGACAGACATTTCACCACGACAGCGGGAAACCATCAAATTCTTCGACAGCATAAGCGGGAAGACTGGAGTGAAATAAGAGACCCAACAATAGCGGTGGATGTAAAATATTTGACAGTGTCAGAATTTGGGAAACAGTGGAATATGACGGTACCTAAGGGTATATAGTTTTGGTTAGATTTGGTTCTGCTCCCAGGTACACAATAACAGTTCTTGGCATGTGGATGCTTCGAATTTTGTACATGATTTACTTAAGTGATTAATCCTAATTAATTTATAATAAGTTTTATATGTTTCAACTCTAGTCCCTACCTGATGTTATTTCTTGCCAACGTTGGTCCTGATTTGTTGCACCACAAAAGGCACGGATTTGATGCATATTGATTGTTATTGGACATGTAGTGTATACTCATTGCAGGACTGCTAATAGGAGTTCACACTTTGAAAGATAGTTTTAATTGAACTGAAGGAAGGATTATTGTTTCAGTCCGAGTAAGCTTGTGAGCTTTGTATTGTACTGAATCCAACTAAATGAGGAGATAAGACAGTAGGAAATTGTTACTTTAGAAGTTGGATTTGAATCATATATTATGAGATCATTGTTATAAAATAATTGTCAGATTTAATAGTCCCGTAATATAAGGCTTCGAAACCTGAGCTAGGCTGTAACCTCACAAAATTTTATTCCGCCCACAAATATTTACTTTTAAGTTATATTTAAGTAATATAAGTTTGTATAGAGTCCTTCATGAGGCAAACGTTTCTAAATTATCCAACTTTCGTAAAATATAGTACAAATGTACGTAGATAATTGAGATTGAAAGGACCTACGCCCAACAAAGATATTGATGGCTATTTATGATTATGTAATTAAAATCTGAATCCTTTACAATTACAGTAAAAGAGAGAAGAATCTACATATCCTATTGCTTTGTACCTCAGTGTAAGCTTTGAAAAGTCAGTTAAACATTATTTTTAATAAACATCAATTAGTGTGAGTTGCACCAACAACTTAGATGTCTGGTTATCATTAAATATGGCCGCTTGTATGAGAATTCCCTACTAACTTAACGTTTACGTACGGACTTAACGATAACAGACGATTGGTGCAACCCACCCTTAGTCTACATAAAACGGCTTCTGTATTTAAAATTGAAGAAATATCTAAATTCAATTCAATGGGCAACATGCTAAAATTACACCAAAATTCATTTTGAAGTAATATATTATATTAAAATGAGATTGATTAAAGGATTTGGACGTTAGCCTCGTGTCCAAGGAACTCCGGATGCGTAGTTAAGCGACTGATGTAATGTATTATTATTAGAGTATACATAGTTAAGTTAATTGCGTTTGTAAATATTACACTTTCTAATGTCATTTTTACATTCCCGCACAATGACGGCGCCGAGTACAATGCTAGGATTCACGATCGTGTTATATTGAATGTTTCAAATAAAATAATTGCGACCAACGGACGTGGATATTGTATTTTTATTTCTATAGACTACCGTTGCATGATCATTTGGGATATTTTTAGGATGACTGTTCATTGAACTGATAGTTTATTTAGGAAGCAATAAATATTTTCGATTGCAGAATGATTATCGACCGTCGAAAACCTTTGATTTACGATTGTCATCATAAAAATGAAGAAAGACAATGTGTTACGTTTAAAATTGTCGACAGATTATGATATAAGCTAGTAGTTTTTACTTAATGTCTTTGTACCCAATAATTACTTTTAAGAGATAAAGAGTTGTTGTCTTAGAAGATAATATGAGTGGGCAATGAGTCATAAAGAACTTGATTTTAAATTACGGGCGATGGAGCTATAGTCTCAAGAGGCAAATGTTTGAGTGTACTATTCCATAATATTTTGGATCAAAAACAAGACACAACACACAGTTTTGGACAAATCAAACCGATTTTCCTCTAAACCAAAGTAGGTAAGTTATAAATAGTCTTTTACGAATACGTGACAAAATCTCGCGCTAATCTATGTAGGTATATAAATATGAAACCCTGTTTCGCTTGGTAACGCTATAATTTAAGAACGGCTGAACCGATTTGGCTAATTTTGGTTTTAAGATATTTGTCCAGGGTAGATTTAAAAGGTGAGAAGGCCGTACTAAGTTCTTCGCGGCAGCTAGTTATAAATATGTATATAATGAGAGCTTCCGCCCGCGACTTCGCCCGCGTGGATTTCGAATGTTTTATAGCCTATATAGCCTTCCTCGATAAATGGGCTATCTAACACTGAAAGATTTTTCAAATCGGACCAGTAGTTCCTGAGATTAGCGCGTTCAAGCAAACAAACAAACTCTTCAGCTTTATAATATTAGCATAGATAAAAAAAAATACATAAGGCTACGATATACTGGGTGTACACATACATAGTGAGCGCAGGTCCTAAACGAAATCATTGGTGCAGACAAACAGCGGCAGATAAACGATACTGCATAGTGTTACAGCAGTCTGGGACATTACAGCATTGACACTAAATATACTCATTGTGATACACTTAACTGGTACCGTATAGTCTCTAACAAGTCTAGATAATAGTGTAAGGACTTTTCCGATTCTAAAATACTAACAAAACGGATCAAGACTGATCCAAACATTTATAGAAAAAATCAAGTTACGCAAACAATGATGAGTTTGAAAGTAGTAACGTTGTTGCAACTGGTGATGGTGACGAGACAGCACGTGATCAGCCTAGCCCAGGGTCTGCTGCGAGGAATGGAAAGAGATGGGTACGTGTCCTACACTGGGATACCTTACGCCAATATATCGGGCAGCATGGAACGGTTTAAGGTTAGTTGGTAATACCTCTTATACATTCGTGTCAACGACAGAGCTTCACTTCGAAAAATTGTATGTTCCTATACCTGGCACATAACATATTAGGCTATAAAAGATTGTTGCGATGAGAACTAAAAGAACCCATTCTCGTAAACAAAGCCTATCTCTAGAAAGTAATACAATAAGATCACGCCTGTTATGGGTAGCAATTTGGGAAGATATATGATAAAAAAAAACTTAAGTTCTCGACGGGGCGGCATTGAAAAATCGTATATAGAACTAAAACAAATGCTTGCGAACCTAAAACGAATCTATTAATTAATCAGACACCGAAATCAAATAACTACAAATATCACTGCCAATCAAATCAATTATTACAGAGAGCTGGTCTGGCCCCGCTCTGGTCTGACATTAGAGACTCTAGGACCATAACCTGTTCATCCGTCTCTGAAGCTGAGGAGTGCTTGCAGCTAGATGTGCACGCGCCATCAGCAGTGGGTGACAACTGGCCTGTGCTGGTCTGGGTGACAGGATCGAGTGGTCCTTACTACCCGGGTAAGATGGTGCAGGAGGGAATCATTGTTGTTATAGTCCATCATAGGTGAGGAACCTTTTTGATTTGATAAAATAAATACAGTTAACCCAATTTAGTAAGGATGTTAATCACGTGGGGATGAATCTAAATACATGATATTTTACATATTTGATTGATTATTATTAATCATGGATACAGAATTGAATTTTATTTAACTTTTTAGGCAGGGTCCCCTAGGATTTTTGTGCTTAGGAAACGAGGCAGTACCAGGAAATGCTGGCGTGAAGGATGTCGTACTAGCCTTGCGATGGGTGCGCGACAATATCGTCGCTTTTAAAGGAAATCCAGCCAAAGTGGTGGTGGGAGGCCAGAGCTTCGGCGCCGCCATGGTAGAGGCTGTGATGCTGTCGTCCATGGCGGTTGGGCTTTACCACGGTGCTATACTACAGAGTGGGAGTGCTCTGTGCCCATGGGCTTTTAATTATGACGCGGAGGAACGAGCATCCGCTCTTGGCGAAGCAACTGATGTAGCTGAGGAAAATGTTAAATCCTTGCTCGATTCTGCAATTGACGAATTAGTCGCTCAAGCAAATAAACTCGACGTGCCATATTTTCCTTTCGGGATGTGCTCTGAAAGACCTCTTAAGAAAGAAGAAAGACTGTTATTTGAGGCACCGTACGACTTATTAGCTAACAAAAAGGCACACTCGGTGCCAATGATGATCGGTTACAACGATAATGAAGCTTATGTGTTTGTATCTATTTTAAGAGAAGCAAACGTAATCAAGAAAATGTTTAGAGATAAAAGTTTTTTATTACCAGATGAATTAAAGTTTGTAAACAATAGAGAACGAATACAAGCTGCGAGGCAGATTGAAGATACGTATTTCAAGAGAAATATAACCATGGCTGCAGTTTTAGCTTATCACAGGTAAAGAATAAAACATAATAACGATAAGTATAATCTCGATACTGAACATAGATCATAATTATAGTGAATGGCGACAGCTGAACATCAGAATTAGATTATAGATAGTATGGACTGCTGTAAAATGATACCGCCATGTTTATTGTAGATAATGACATGCGTATTGGTAATAGCATTATGTCAATTGTGAAACAAGGTGGTGCTGATTACTAGATAATAATATTGTTGTCATTTCTAATATGTTTGCCATGCTGTAAGTTTGTCTTTGTCAGGGACGCCTACTTCGTCAGCCATATACATAGGAGCGTCCGCTACCACGCTACGAATGCTCCAGTCTTCTACTACCAGTTCTCTTATTCTGGTGACGTTGGAGTCCAGTCAGAACCTGGCGTGGAGAAGAAGGGAGCATCACATTCTGATGAGCTGGCTTACTTGTTCTATGATGGAAATCTCGAGGGAGAGGATGGAGTTATGCAGCAACGATTACTTAAACTTTGGACTAATTTTGTTAAGCACTTGTACGTTTCTTTTTTTATCAGAAGCTCACTGTGTGAAGATGTTATCTATTAGATATTTACATAAATATCAATCGTAAGATTAATAACACTGGATTTCAGAAACCCTTCTCATCAGAGCGAAGTGACGTGGGAGCTATCCGGTCCAGGCAACTTCCGACTCCTGGACATCAGCTCTGACTTAAAGATGATTGACTTCCCACATTCAAAGGTCACGCGCGCTTGGGACGACATTTACGAAAAATACTATTACACTAGGAATCGTATCGCTAATTAATTAAACCATTGTTGTTATAAAATTATAACTAGTTTTATTGTTGTTTGGGCTTTTCAATTTTAGGGTGGGATCAAAGGACCAATATGAATTCTAATTATATAATATGCTTATTATATTGTTATGTATATCTTATATTTCGGCATAATCCTTATATATCCAATTCATATTGGTCCTTTGATCCCACCTTAAAATTGAAAGGACCAATATGAATTGGTGGACATATAAGGATTATTCCAAAATTCAAGTGTAATAGGACCACTTTTTCGTAGTACATGTGCATGACAATATACATAACAAAAATAATAAGCATGTTATATAATTATCAATTTTAATTATAGTTCTAAGATTCGTACAATGAAGCAAGGTAAGTTTTAATAGATATAAATTAAAACAAATGTATGAACGTGTAATTGATGCGATGAAGATGTTCGTGATCGGAAATACTACTATTTATTATTGTAAGTGTTTGTGAGGATATATTAATGATCTTGTATCGAGGTTGTGGTCGAAAAGTACTCTGGAAAATACTTAGTTCTCATTATTTTCGAAATTTATTTGCACTGTACGTGCTCTAGTTGAATTTCAACATCAGATCAAAGGTATGCCTATGGTAGCTCATGAAAAATCTTTAATCGACCAAATGGATTTTTATGCCATGAAACAACGCTTCATACTTTACGTACGTTAAACATCTCCTGTGATCGTTATTTTTGTCGTACGAATGTAACGTTAACAGACTATTTGAAGCAACTCTTATACGTTAAAAACAGGCAATCTTATGGATGTGCGTACCTAAGTCAACGCATATGTGTTTGCTACCTAACCCTAGAGTAACCACGACAGACGTAACTCGAATATTACACCTTATTCATTTGATCAAGGATAAAAGTGAAAACCTATAATACCTAAATGTTAGCTCCGTTCAATTCACTCGAGAGTTGCATCTACTTGAGAACGCAGTTCACTAAACACTACTTACAAAGATTGGGGTTATTAAGTATTCGTGAAGTTATAGCAGTGAACATGATCAGTGGATTGTTGATTCTGAGTGGCTTGTTTTACGGTAAGTTAGATGGAAACTGATCTTCTTTTTATCGTATGGTTGATGAACAACCTAGTGACAGAGTTTAAACCGCCTGTAGGCTTCTGACATGGCTTTTCACACCGTTGAAAAATCTCTCAGGTGTGTGCTGGTTTTCTCACGATGTTTTCCTTCACCGTTTTCTAGCAACTGATAGCTAATTTATAGTACGCATATGAATTCGAAAAGACATTAGTGCGTGCCGGGGTTTTAACTGGAGACCTTTGACCTGGCAGTCCAATGGTCATAACACTAGGCTATCAATGCTGTTTGGAACAGTCAGAGCTGTATGGAAACTGATGAAAGTGACAGTGTCAGTTAGTTACAAGCGCCTAACTAATTGGTCTTCGATCCAGAGAAACCAATATAAATCGAAACTTGATAAGTGGTCACTTGACTCATCATTCACTTTTAAATCGCGGTACCTAGGATGACTGTGTCAAATTAACTTGCAATGTTTGTGTGTATACTACACACAAACATTGCAAGTTAATTTAAAGCCTGTAAAAAGCCTAGGGAACATTTTTTTGAGTAAATGTTATATTACATATGTATAATCAAACTAAGAATTGTATTTGAGGATAATAAATAGTAATTATTAACTGCTTTTATATACAAACGATAAAATAAGAATAAAATCATTTCAAGTGTGCGTGACAACTTCCAACGACTTGAGATGCAACGTTCGCGTTCGGCTTGACTCAGGATGGGTGTGCGGGCTGCTCAGAGAAGCTGACAATGGTGATCAATACGCTAGCTTTAGAGGGATCCCATATGCTCAGCAACCATTGGGAGAGTTGAGGTTTAAGGTACAATAACATTCTCAAAGTACATACGGAAAGATTACAGGCGACGGAGATAAGATACTTGTTCTAGGTCTAGTTGGCAACATGAGGTTCACAATAAGAAAAGCTCATGCCGTGGTAAAAGATTAGCCAGAAAGCTTGGTGTGGCATATCCTTATTTGCGTCGTTTTGATTCAAGTGTACTTATAAGGTATTTCCATGAATTAAAATTATCTTAATGCATGTTATAGGAGCTCCAGCCAGCTAGACCCTGGCCTCACCTCCTGGACGCAACAGAGGAAGGTCCTATATGCCCACAGCATGACGAGCTATACGAGCGCCTGGTCACACCACACCGGGGCATGAGCGAAGCCTGCATTTACGCTAACGTCCACGTACCCTGGGAAGCTCTTCCAGCTACTGGAACTGATGAGCAGCAGGGTTATGATCACCAAGAACCGAGGAAAGGTCTTCCTATCTTCGTGTTTGTTCATGGCGGAGGCTTTCAAGCAGGGTCGGGCGACACTGACCTCCACGGCCCCGAGTATCTCGTCAGTAAAGGGATTATCGTCATCACTTTTAATTATAGGTAATTATTAAAATGAAAATTGTATATAGACATTATAATGTGTAAACTATATACGTTTCACATTAACCAGTAGTATTTCCTAAAAAATACTTGAAATAATAACTTAATTATTGTTATTTCAGAATCAATGTGTTCGGGTTTCTTTCGCTGAACAACCCTAAAATCCCTGGAAACAACGGTCTCCGGGATCAGGTGACACTCCTGCGCTGGGTGCAGACGAACGCAAGAGCCTTCGGGGGAGACCCCAGTGATGTGACGCTGGCAGGTCAGAGCGCAGGCGCCACCTGTGCGCATTTATTGTCCTTATCCAAAGCTACAAATGGACTTTTTAAGAGGTAAATAGTTTAAGGATAACTGGAATTTATGTGTGTGTTATTATATTTCTTTTAACGTGGCGTTTGTTTCAGAGTGATCTTAATGAGTGGCACAGCCATACCATCGTTCTTCACAAGCTCGCCTATATACGCCAGTCAGGCCGCTATCAGGTTCTTATCAATCCTCGGCATAAACTCTACAAACCCTGACGTCATACACGACCAGCTTGTAAAAACGCCCTTAGAAGATATTCTCAACGCTAACAGCATTTTTCAATACGAGACAGGGTTAGTCTCCTTCGCACCTGTGGTTGAAGGAGAATATCCTGGAGTAACGAGAGTCCTTGACGATTATCCGACCAATCTTATTAAGAGGGGCAGAGGAAAAGAACTTCCTTTTATCGTAGGCTTTACAGTCAAAGAATGTGAATTCTTTAAACGGAGGCTGGAGTACTTAGAAATTTTACGTCGGATCAAGGAAAACCCAATCGTCATTTTGCCTCAGAGAATTCCATTTTCTATACCTCCGAACGTATCTCTACAACTCGCTAATAAAGTGATAGAGTGGTACTTTCACGGGAAGCCGTCGATAGATAAATACTTAGAAGTATGTCGAGACACACTCTTCGAATATCCAGCGTACAAGCTGGGGCAGTTGAGAGCAGAGATGCAAGGTGCTCCTCTGTACCTGTACCAGTTCACATATGACCATGACTACAGCGTCGTGAAGGCAGGTCTCAGGTTGCAGTATAAAGGCAGTGTTCACGTCGACGACCTGACGTACATTTTCAGAGATAACGCCATCCTCGGTGATGAGAAGCGCTCCCCGCGGAGTAACAGAGATGACCTCATGAAGGAGTGGATGACCGAGTTCGTGGTCAACTTTATTAAATGCAAGTGCGTTGTTTGTGTCCACTTATGTATAAGTAACAAGTTTTCTACTTGATTTTTAAATAAGAATATTTTAACACACATTATAAATGTGTATACATGGTATTTACGTGAGAGATTTATGTATGAGATAAACTTATTTTACAGCCAAATAATAATCTTTCGAGTAATCAATTTATCAGATCAACGGTAAATCAGTCGATACATTTTAATAGTTTAGTATTGTTCTAGCGACCCGACCTGTGACGCAGTGCCAGGATGGCTTCCAGTGCGTGCCCATTACCTGAACTACCAGGACATCAACGAACCCGCGGTGCTCCACAACACTGTGCCAACGCATGCGCAGCGAGACATGATCGAGTTCTTTGACCGCATCGAACAGATTGCCAGGTCACAATACTTATAAACTTGCATAGTTCCGAGTTGAATGGTTCTTTCCCAGCAGTGAAACAGCTGTAGACTGTTTTATTATTGTATTTAATTCAATTAATAATTTATTTAACTTTCAGAACCTCCACAGTGAGTGAGGCGAGTGAGCTGCTTCCATCGTAACAATGAAATAATCTAACACAATATAAGGCTAAATATAAATTATACTTGTATAAAAGAAAATGATTAAATGTACACAGTTGACGTGAACTCTTATTTCGTATTTAAGGTCCCTCTTAGTGCCTGCGACGTAGAGGGTGTCGGTAAGAATATTGCGATATCCAAAACTGCGATTTTGTAGGACCGGTCTGTGCGATTTTCGATAAGGGGAGGGGGGAGAGGGGGTTAAGCCTAATACTACCCGGTTTCTGGAAGCCATGCTAAGTATTCATGAGCTGTCACATCTCATGATCATCGAGTCTATTTTCATAATTTGCCGTATTACGCGCGTAATTAATATTGCAATAGTTATTGATGCGACCTTCATTACCTATAGCCAAATATATTTAAACACTGTCTACGAATACGATAATTATGTCAACACAAGTGTAATATAATTGCAAACTATTTGTACTGTTTGTTGAATGAGGTGCAAAATTTATCATTTTACTTACATCCGAATCGCTGAGTGTACCTAACTTTAACAGGCAAAATTTGAGTTCCGCATGCTTATTGCTGTTCTTATGTTGTATAATAAACGTTTATATCACTATCTGCGCCTCGCGGTGTTACTCGCTGCATTTTTTAGGGATAAAAAGTGAGCTGCGACTCTAAGGGTCAAAGCAAATATATCAAATCGGAAAGGGATCGTCACCGTATCGCCTATCACCTCTCCGTCAAACAGACGTCAACCTAACGTAACCTATGTTCTGTTTCGTACAGCCAATCTATAGTACGAACTACTTGGTATTCAAAATCTATGGGGTACGTGCTTACGTAAGATTGACCCCTGTTTGACGGTAAGGCATTAAGGGATACGGTTACGTTCCCTTTTTTCGTCGACATATGTGCTACGACCCTAAAAGGGACACTTACGAAGCTATAACCACGTCAGTGTCTACCGCTGGAGTTTGGAGCATTCTGAGATGCGGAACTCTAATAACGTTCGCTGTAAAGATGCGTTCTCATCAACTAGGTGAACAATAATATCTAATTCTTCATCAGCCGGAAGACGTCCACTGTTGAACAAAGGCCTCCCCCCTTAGAACGCTACAATGAACGACAACTAGCCTTTTGCATCCACCGGTTGCCGCAAATCTGACGATATCGTCGGTCCACCTGGTGGGAGGCCTTCTTGTGAACGCCTGGTAAATTCTTATATAACAATATAATTTGAAATAAGCGTAGGTGGAGGTGTAGGTTTAGGTAGGTGGTCCCTAGGCGCACTTAGAGCTAAATGTTTTTTTTTTTAAGTAAATAATTGTCGCCACATCCTACGAATATTATCTTCATCGTGGGTGCGTTTCACAACATGAAATATCACATACACAAACACCCAGACTCGGGATCAACATCTACGGTCGGTAGATATGGTCTTATAGTAGTATCTGTCTGTAATTTAATTTAACGTTAGAGTTGGGTCAGCGGCATATTAATTGTATTCAGTGAAAGTTCTTATGATTTTAAGATCAGCACATCTGTCTAAAAAAAATCTGATCATGTTGAACAGGCTAGGTACTGATTTAACTACAGACTTGGCATCAGTTACGGTTGGTAGACAGTGTTGCTGCTTTGGTTTTTCATTTAATGAGTTAGGGTCTGTGTCTACGCACGGCATGTATTATCTGTGGCCCGGACGGGGGCGACGGCTGCGGCGCGCGGGGCGAGCCGGCACGCACTTCACATCTTACCACGTCAACGACATTACATCCTATTCTTTGTTCTACACATTTATTATATGATTTTATACAGTCTACGTAGTATAGTTTCATTCCACGGGAGTCCTAATAGGTTAGATCCCAAACAAATTGGTCCTTCGACGGTTTATCAAGAAATCAGCTGGTGTGTGTGATACGAGAATAGTTTTATCAAGAGCAAGACGTTATCGGCCATTGACCCCGAGTCATCGCAGCGTTCAAAAATTGCAGTGTCATTGGCGCCTACGGTTGAAGATTTGAAGTCGCTACTGGATTTGTCGATAAGGATACGGATATTCGTGAGATTGTTTCAATTATTCCTTTCATCTCGTCTATCATTTCCCTATTTCCAGTTATTTTTAAGATTGATTAATCTGTTTTTTCAATTATACCTACATACCTATTCATTGCCTTATTGAGTTAGTTACTAGCTAATTCACTAATTCATTCGACTATTTTCACACCCATTATCTTATTTGCAATTCATTTTGCTTGCTTATAATATTTCTATAGCAATTAGCTCAAGGACAAAGAACGACCTTGAACTCATTACGCGGCGACAGCTGTTTTTATTGTTGCATTCTACAACAACAAATGCTTTAAAAGCCTTTAAGTGTGTTTCATGCGTGTCATTTAATCGATTTTGTTAAATTATCTTTTTAAATTTTGTGCACGTCTAGTTTCCGAGATAATGGCCGACAAGTTGATTCGAAAACGTAGTTCAATGAAAGCTAAGCTTACTACCTTTAGTTCACATCTGAATGTGCTTAACAGCTGTGACCGCCTCTCCGAGCTGCAAATAATTGAGCTAGAAAGCCGCTTCGATAAATTTAACCTTTTATACACAGAATTCGATAATTTGCAGACGGAGATTGAGGTATCTGTGGAAACACCGGATGAGGCGTACGCGGCGAGAGCCCAGTTCGAGGAGCAGTATCACTCACTGGTGGCGGTGGCGCGACGGTTGTTGTCGAAAGGTGACTCCAAGTGTCGTGGCTCCGCAGATCCCGTAACGGGTTCCGAGGCAACAATGCAAGGTGGGACTAACAATAACTATGTTCGATTACCAAAGATTGAATTACCGCATTTTGATGGCAGTTTTCAGTACTGGCTTGAGTATAGAGACACATTCACTTCATTAATTCATAAGAACGCTGGTATCGACAACATCAACAAGTTCCACTATTTACGTGCTTCACTTATAGGTGACGCAGCAGAAGTTTTAAAAAATATTGATTTCGAGGCCAACAATTATCAAATGGCGTGGGAATTGTTGGGTGAGCGATACAACAAAAGTCGTTCTCTGATCAAAAATCATGTGCAGGCTTTGTTCGATGCCGAACCAGTTGCAACTGAATCCAGTGTCTTTTTACGGCGTCTCATAGATGTAATCAATAAAAACATGAGAGCACTGACGTCCTTGAAAGAGCCTACACAGTACTGGACTACTCTAATTATCTATATGATGGAACTAAAATTAGATGCCGAAACTACTAAAGAGTGGTTAAAACATGAAAAAACATTACCTAGTACTCCCACATTATCTCAATTTTGCACATTTGTTAACGATAAGGCTGATCTACTTGAAACACTTGAGAAAGGTAACAAATTAAACCAAACAGACAAAACAGAGAACACTAAATCTAAAAGCTTAGTACAACAACATATACATAATACAAACAAAAACAGTAGTAATAGTTCATACAATAATAAATTCAAATGCCCTATGTGTTCAGGTAATCATTTTCTTTATTCATGTGATTCTTTCAAAAAATTAACCATAGAATCACGTATTAAAAAGGCCACAGAATTAAAAGTTTGTATGAACTGTTTGCGAATGGGTCATGTTGAAAAAAGGTGCAAAATGTCACACTGCAAGTACTGTAAGATTAGGCATAACACTTTATTGCACCTTGAACCAACAGGTACCCCTCCCATACACATTCCTCTGCCTAGTACATCTGATAGTGTTGCGCTTTCTGCTAATACTTCAGCTACTATGCCTTCTTGTACTCGCTCTTGTGTTTTGCTTTCCACAGCGCTGGTGAAAGCGGTGGATGCCAATGGAAAGAGGTGGGATGCACGAGTCCTACTGGATAGCGGTAGTACAGCCAATTTTATTACCGAGATTCTATGTGATAAGCTGCGTTTGTCTCGAAACGGCATGAGCTCCACAATCACAGGTATCAACAACCACACCAGTACTAGTGCACAATCTTGCAATCTCACAATCGAATCATTACACAGTGATTATTCTGTTAATATTGATTGTTTAATTCTCCCACAAATTACGCATATCGTACCGTCGTCTCCAATCAACATAAATAATGTTACAATTCCAATGGGTTTGCAGTTGGCTGATCCATCATTTAACATTCCATCAAATATAGATATATTAGTCGGAGTCGACGTTTTCTGGAATGTTATATCAGCCAATCAGATAATTTTAGGCAAAAATCAACCAAGGTTATGTGAAAGCAGGCTAGGATGGATAGTTTCAGGTTCCGTAAGCCATCAATCACGATCATCCCTTTCACATTTCTGCAATTTTGCAAACAACAATGACAATAGTGATTCATCCAAATTTTGGGAGTTAGATTCAGTACCTGAAACACATTTGCTATCTGCGGACGAACGTTCGTGTGAAGAAAGTTTCTATGCTAATACAACACGCAAAAACGACGGGCGTTTTGTAGTCACTATGCCATTAAAGTCTGATCCTTCTACTTTAGGTAATTCATATCAAATGGCAAAACACCGATTTTTATCTCTAGAAAGACGATTTGCACGAGATTCAAATTTCAAAAACATGTACATAGAATTCATGTCCGAGTACGAAAAATTAGGTCACATGTCTGAAAATTCTTTTTCTTCCGCAGAATACGATGGTAAAGTCAATTACTTTTTACCTCATCATGGGGTCAGACGTGAATCTAGTGTAACAACAAAATTACGTGCAGTTTTCGATGCATCTGCTAAAACTACAACAGGTGTGTCGCTAAATGACTTACAATTTGTTGGTCCTACGGTTCAAGACGATTTATTTTCTATTTTATTGCGTTTCCGTCAACACAAATATGTAATCTCTGCGGATATAGAAAAAATGTATCGCGCTATCGAAATTAATCCTGACCAGAGATCACTACAACAAATTGTTTTTCGTAAAAGTCCGACAGAGCCATTAAAAACCTACACGTTGAACACTTTAACATACGGTACAGCGTCGGCACCTTATTTAGCTACTAAATGTTTAGTTAGCTTAGCTGACAAAGTATCAAACGAGTACGTTAGGCGAGCTATACAACATGATTTCTACATCGACGATTATTTGAGTGGTTCTGATACAGTTTCAGGCGCATTGGATCTCTGTAGGGAAACCCAAACTATTCTAGCATCCGCTAAATTTAATTTAAGAAAATGGCAGTCTAATAGTCCAGATCTCCTGAAAGAATTAGGTATAGAAAATAATATCAGTGTTCTAGATCTTTCAGACAGTAAATACAATACTCCATCAAAAACTTTAGGTTTAAATTGGTTGTGCAATTGTGATAAATTGTCATTTTCTATTAACATCACTTTAAAACCAAAGGTTACAAAGCGACATATTTTGTCGGTTATCAGTCAGATTTTTGACCCACTGGGCTTGGTGAGTCCATGCATTGTTGAAGCAAAATTAATCATGCAGAAGCTTTGGTTAGAGAAGTGTGAATGGGATGACGACATATCGTCAGACGTCGCAAATTCATGGCTATTATTTGCAAAATCACTGCCCTGTTTAAATTATATAAAAATTCCACGTTGGATTTTATGTAATAACGCAATAATTCATGAAGTTCATGTCTTTACAGATGCTTCAGAAAAGGCTTATGGTGCATGTGTATACATTCGCTCAATAACCAGTTCAGGAACAGTCTCGGTTCGACTATTAACTTCAAAAAGCCGTGTTGCACCCGTCAAGCCGACTACCATTCCAAGGCTTGAACTGTGCGGGGCTCTATTAGGTTCAAGATTGTGCACAAAGGTTAAGGATTCTCTTACGTTGTCAATACAGCAATTTCAATTTTGGTGTGATTCCACAATAGTGCTGGGGTGGTTGGCAACACCTACACAGCAACTTAAGCCCTTTGTACGAAATCGTGTTAACGAAATACAAGAAAGTACGGGTTCTGTGTGGAGATACGTGCCGTCTAAAGACAATCCGGCGGACCTTGTTTCTCGTGGGCTGAAGGCTGATCTTATCAGCGAGTCTGAACTGTGGTGGTCAGGCCCCTCATTTCTTATCAATAACAAAAATGATTGGCCGCAACAGCCCAATAAAAGCGTGAAACAGGATCTACCTGAAGTGATTTCTAATTTAGTAGATAGTAATTTCGTAGATAATAATTTAGTACATAGTAATTTGGTAGATAAAAATAATTCTAAACAATCCCTAGAATACAATACAATTATACAACAACTTATTTATAAATATTCCGATTTTAATTACTTACAAAGAATTGTAGCTTATGTTCTAAGGTTTATTTATAATTTAAGCCATAGGGACTCCAGGTTAACAGGTTCCATTTCTATCCTGGAATTTAAAAATGCCTTAAATTGTATTTTACGTGTAGCTCAATGTGAAATGTTCCCAGAAGAATACGCGAGCCTTTTGTCAGGAAAACCACTGTCACGTAAGAATAGACTAATCTCGTTAACTCCTTTTTTAGACAGTGACAACATAATTCGTGTCGGGGGCAGACTCGATAATTCCCCATACGACTATGATGTAAAACATCCAATTTTACTTTGTAGTAAGCATCATTTAACAAAAATCTTGTTTCATATGCAACATAAAAAATTACTACATGCTGGTCCGCAGTTACTGTTAGCAAACATTAGACAAACTTATTGGCCCTTAGGGGGCAGAAACCTCTCTAAGCAAGTAGTAAACAAGTGTTTTAAGTGCTTCAGATTTAAAGCCAAAAATGTTCAGCCAATCATGGGGCAACTACCCGATACTAGAAGTACTTTAGAATTTCCTTTTTTTAATAGTAGTGTCGACTATGCTGGGCCGGTATTGATTTCTGACCGGAAGGGTCGTGGTAGTAGATTAATAAAGTCCTACTTGTGCATTTTTGTATGCATGGCTACGAAAGCTGTGCATCTCGAGCTTGTTACGGATCTTTCCAAAGAGGCTTATAAGGCCGCTCTAAATAGATTTGTCGCACGTCGTGGCAAACCACGTACTATATTGTCCGATAACGGAACAAATTTCGTTGGCGCTTGTAGTGAATTTTACACATTTTTACAGGGATCACATGTTGCGTCTGAAATAGCTCAGGAAGGCATAGAATTCAAGTTTGCACCTGCTTACTCGCCACACTTCAACGGCCTAGCTGAGGCTGCAGTTCGTTCGACGAAACACCACTTAAAAAGGCTACTACAGCTTACTCATTTTACTTATGAGGAAATGGCTACGTGCCTAACTCAAATAGAGGCAATTTTGAATTCTAGACCCCTTACTCCTCTCTCCACTAACCCTATTGACTACTCTGCGCTTACACCTTCTCACTTCCTTATTGGACGCTCACTTATGTCTGTTCCAAATCCTCAGATCACTGACGCCAACATCAACCGCTTGGAGCGCTATCAGCGTGTAGAATACATCAAACAGCATTTTTGGAAACGATTTAATCTCGAATATATTTCTAACCTCCAGCAGAAAACGAAATGGTTTTCTTCCAACAACGATTTGGCGTTGGGATCGCTTGTCCTTGTAAAGGACAGGGCGCTGCCACCTTTCTGCTGGTTGCTGGGACGCGTTGTGCAGGTGTACCCTGGCAGCGATGGTGTTACGAGAGTCGCTGAGCTCAAGACGAAGAGAGGAACAATTCGGCGCGCCTTTAACAATATTTGCCCACTACCTCTTTGAAGCAGAACCTTCAACCCGGGGAGCATGTCTACGCACGGCATGTATTATCTGTGGCCCGGACGGGGGCGACGGCTGCGGCGCGCGGGGCGAGCCGGCACGCACTTCACATCTTACCACGTCAACGACATTACATCCTATTCTTTGTTCTACACATTTATTATATGATTTTATACAGTCTACGTAGTATAGTTTCATTCCACGGGAGTCCTAATAGGTTAGATCCCAAACAGTCTGTATCTAAAAAGTAATTGCCAACCAAAAAATTACGATAAACGAAACACTAGATACTTAAAATATGTTCTATATGTCTTATGCCTTTTTACCGATTCTGTGCTCAATGAACTGCCTTGTAATGCAATTATTATCTCCAAAAGGTAAGTGGTAATACATTTATTTTACTTTTTTATGCATCAAGGCAAGAATCAGACTGTGCCGCCATAAAAATAAAAGTGAAAAAAATTCTAGAAGAACGAGGAAGTCAAAAGGATTTCTTTACAATGTTAAAACACAGTATAGAATGCTCCTAAGTTACACGTAACCGAAACTGGATTTATAAAAAGTGAGCAAGAAGGAACATCTGTTAATGGCGATTCAAACCGTGGAAAACTAAGAATGATGAAATTAATTAATATTTTTTGTTTTATTGTAATATGTCTCTGCTACGGTAAGTTTAATTTCATATTTAATTTGGTCGCGTAGTTCGTTATAATAATGCTACTTTTAAGTTTTCCACGCTCGAAATTATCGTAAAAATATTGCTTTAATTATTTCCCGAGTAAAATATACCTCTGAAAACACTTAAATATTTATGTAATAATTATTTGTTATAGTTCACTCGACGTTTTTGCCAAATAACGATACGAATTTGGAATGTGACGTGCGGACACAGTTAGACTCAGGATGGGTGTGTGGCCGCATTAGAACCGCCGAGGAGGGCTTGCATTATGCCAGCTTCAGAGGCATCCCTTATGCTCAGCAGCCACTCAAGGAGCTGCGGTTTAAGGTGCTCTAAAGACCGGTCCTAATTTTATATTGGAGTTAACTATTTGCAGAATATTCTCTCGTGTTCAATATTTGTGTGATATCCCATATCTTCCTTGTTGATGGGAAATTTGGAAGGGCGATATACAAGGATGATAACCTAAATAAAAGCGCGCAGTTTGAAATAATTGTTTTATTTCAGGTGCTTCAACCTTTGGAGCCATGGAATAATGTTCTCGTGACTACGGAAGAAGGACCGATATGTCCTCAATATGACGAGGTATACGGGCGCACGGTCAGACAAGTAGCCATGAGTGAGTCCTGCATCTTTGCCAACGTTCACGTCCCTCTCAATGCCTCTGTCAGTGGGTCTCCAAAAGGTCTCCCTATACTCGTCTTCATCCACGGCGGTGCGTTTCAAGCCGGTTCTGGAAATGCAGATATCCATGGGCCTGAATATCTAGTCAGCAAAGGCGTTATTGTTATCACTTTTAACTACAGGTAAGTACTTACACTTTAAAAGACTGTTTTATAATTTACCAGCTATTGTTTTGCATTATACTCGCACCTAGTCTTTCTAATGACTATGTGAAGTACAGCCAGTTAGGTAATAACTGCACTGCAAAATGGTAACGGACTAACAAAAACACTACATAGTATAAAACAAAGTCGCTTTCTGTGTCCCTATATTCCTTTGCATGCTTAAATCTTTAAAACTACGCAACGGAGTTTGATGCGGTTTTTTTAATAGATAGAGTGATTGGAGAGTAAGGTTTATATGTATAATAACATCCATTAAATAGTGGAGAAATACTGTTATTTTTGAGGTTTTTAATGTGATGTCGTAAATAATTACATTTTTTCCGCTTAAATTGCAAACGCAGGTTGAACCCTACGAGATTTATCAAAATAATGTACTAAGTATTGTACACATTGAAAAAGTCAAAAGTCAGAAAACTCCGCTATGGTATATCTCAGATATCTCACAATAACATTTTTATGTCATTTACTTTTTACGACAAATAATGGCTAATTATCGAAGCGATTTTAACCTATACTGCATTAATCCTTATCTAATTAAATACCGTAAATACATTGTTGATTTAATATAGATCTATATGGCCTTTACAGCATATGATTTAAATGAATATTTTCGAAGATATTACAGATTTAAATATTGCGGGACGTAGCGTTTGCGGCGGTGCCGGCCGGCCGGGGCGGGAAAGGTGGTTCAGGGAAAGAAGAATTGTTTTACTCTAAATTTAACGCGTGCGGGCCACGGGCAGTAATGAATAAATCTAAACTACTGGATCAATTTCAATAATTTTTTTCAGTGAATGACATCTTAATCTATACATATATTTTATACCCGTGCGAAGCCGGAGCGGGCCGCTAGTGAATAATAACGTTTAGTCCTGATTTAGTAGTCGACCTAACTTAAGCTACATATTTAAATGATATTGCAGGCTCAACGTGTTCGGTTATCTTTCACTAAACTCGTCCAAGATCCCAGGTAACAATGGGCTCAGGGACGCCATCACCCTGCTCAAGTGGGTTCAGAGGAACGCTCGAGCTTTCGGCGGCGACCCTGATAACGTGACTTTGGGTGGCCAGAGCTGCGGGGCTACTGCCGCACATTTAGTTTCACTATCCGACGCCTCGAAAGGATTGATTAAAAGGTAATACAATTAAAAACTTAAACAAAATAATTGTACGTATTTATCTATCTATATCATCTTATTACAGAAAAAATTATAATTTACTATAACCTGTTCTTAAAAATGTATGTATTTAATCTTTTCAGGTTAATTCTTATGAGTGGGTTAGCTAACGGAGGATTCTATACAACATCACCAGCATACGCTGCGTCGGCAGCACAAATGTTTTTAGGATACGTGGGCATTAACTCTACAGACGTCGACGACATCCACGACCAACTCGTACAAATGCCTCTGGAGAAGATCATGGAGGCTAACAGGATCGTGCAGACGAAATCAGGCACGGTTTCCTTCGCACTTCCAATCTGCACATTCTGGAGTCACGCAGATCCTTGATGACCTGCCAGGGAACCTAATTAGAAAAGGCCGCGGGAAGGACCTTCCCATGACAGTAACTAAGAATTATATACTTAGACTTGATAAGACTCATTAAGGAGAATCCTGTACTAGTTTTACCACCAAACATTACTTATTACGTGTCTACAAATAAAGCCCTCGATCTATCACAAACTGTATTGGATAGGTATTTTGGTGGGGAAGCATCAGTGCAGAAATTTGTACCATATTGCACTGACTATTATTTTGCATACCCTGCCCTAAAAGTAGTCGACTGGAGAACTTCTATGGGAGGAGCACCTGTCTTTCCCTATAAGTTTTCGTTTGACAGTGACAGCAAAATTTTAAAGAAGGCATTCGACCTGGATTATGACGGAGGTAGTGTCCATATTGATGATATGACTTACGTATTTCGTATGAACTCTATGATGCAAGACAACGAAAAGTCTTTCCCGCCCCGAAGTAGAGACGACCTTATGAAGTACTGGATGACAACGTTTGTGGCCAACTTTATGCGCTGCAGGTAAGTCTACATTTCTATGAAAACTTACTAATTTTAATTGTAAAAGTAGAAATAGTGGAAGATGGTAAAACCTATGTTGTATTGCAGCCACCCAGTTTGCGACAACCAATCAGCGTGGCCGGCGGCGGACGCTCAGCAGCTGAACTACCAGCTGCTCACCGAGCCGGTGTTCATCAACAACAACGTGCCGCTGTCGGAGGACCAACGAGACATGATGCTCTTCCACGACAACCTCTTCCAGAGTGCTGGCCAATGAGAGTGGACCAATCGACTTCCTCATAAATTGCCTATGATTATACAATATATTAGAAATAAAATTGTTTACTATTAATATTCTTCAAATGTCAAATGTTCTTTTTAATGATCCATGTAAACCAATTACTGGCACTAATAAAACGTCAATTTCGTTTTCAACTTTGCGTATGACAATAACGTGAATAAAATTTTATATTGCGCTTTTTAATTACTGTTTTTCGAAGGCGATTCTTTTTTATTTAAACAATTTTTGTTTTTAATTCTAGTATTACAAGTAGGGATTTTTTCAAACTTCTCTATGAAGCATTTATTTTGCCACTTACAATAGAAATACAGAACATTACATATATAACATAGGTACATAATAATTATGTGTGGCAAGGGGTCGAGCTCAGTATTTGCTGTGCGAAGGGCACAGCACTGATTTTCAGCTGGTCCCTGCCATTAGATCAACAAAATAAAATTTCGACTATAGCTCGTCTTTCTCGACGCACGTGGGGCCGTATTTGAAGAAGTGCATCTCGCATTAGATTAACATCAAGCTGGTTTAAGGAACTATATACTTATATAAAATTGAAGCTCATACACCCATTGATACATATTTTCACAGAAAAATACCACATTATGAAGTGGACTTTGCGACGACGGACGATGCAAAATATTTGTTATTCACAATTAAAACTGAATAAACCATGATTAGTATAAAACGCAGCTGAAATTAAATTACGTGTTCATATGAAAGTTAACTTGACAAATATGTTCATCGCTATTTGTTTATTGGTGACAGTTTTCAGTTGTGGTAAGTGTTTTTATAAATTTATTTGCTTTAATATGGTGTAGGTTTGAGTAAGTAGTGGAAAGATTGTTCTCTGAGGCCAATGTTTAAGTTATGTAACTGCAGCGTATTTTCTTAGTTAAAAAAACAGCCATTTACTGTCCCACTGCAGGGCAAAGACCTCTTTTCGTATAGAAAAGGAAATATTTTTAGAAATACCTTAATATAATTTATCAGATTAATTTGTTTTAGTCAGGTCAACATTTGTGCCGAACGATGACATTGAATTGGAATGTGACGTGCAGACACAGTTAGACTCAGGATGGGTGTGCGGCCGCATTAGAACCGCAGAAGAGGACGTACAGTATGCCAGCTTCAGAGGCATCCCTTATGCTCAGCAGCCACTCGGGGAGCTGCGGTTTAAGGTACGGCGTCACAAAGGACCTGAGCACTTGTTCGCCCTTTAAGTATACTAAGGCCAACCTGTTGAACCTGTGCGTCAAAGTAAAATGCACCGATGGTGGTTTATATTAAGGGTCACATAAATAAGGAAAATTCCGGTATTTTGGTGATTTTGATTTGATAGTCCGGTGTCTAGGGTCTCGTTTTGCGACCCCTAGTTTATATTAATAAAACTGAAACGATTAAACACCGCTACCGTCTGCAATTATTGTTGATTTTTAGGAGCTCCAACCATTGGATCCCTGGAATGATGTTCTAGTAGCCACAGAAGAAGGACCGATATGTCCTCAATATGATGAGCTGTATGGGCGCCTGGTCAGGCCAGTAGGCACAAGTGAGTCCTGCATCTTTGCCAACGTTCACGTCCCTCTCAATGCCTCTGTCAGTGGGTCTCCAAAAGGTCTCCCTATACTCGTCTACATCCACGGCGGGGCGTTTCAAGCCGGTTCTGGAAATGCAGATGTCCATGGGCCTGAATATCTAGTCAGCAAAGGCGTTATTGTTATCACTTTTAACTACAGGTAAGTAAATATAATTAAACTTTATTTTTAATTAAGTTTTTTTAATAATCAATATAACACCCTCAGTATTATACTTCTTTAATGCAGTATTACAAATTATTTTTATAAATCGTTGATCCACCCCAGGAATGTGTCTTGTAACGTACGTGCATTTCAATTAGGTATGAGGCCATCATATATAAAAAAGAACAAGTATATTATTATGCTTAATTATAAGAATAAAACAAATTAACGTAGTAACCATAACAGCTATGACAATACATACTATTTACTTGGAGTAAAATTCTATTTCCTTCAGTAGTGGAGCTGGAAGTCGACCTAACCTTAACTTGATATTGCAGGCTCAACGTGTTCGGTTATCTTTCACTAAACTCGCCGAAGATCCCCGGTAACAATGGGCTCAGGGATGCCATCACCCTGCTCAAGTGGGTCCAGAGGAACGCTCGAGCTTTCGGCGGCGACCCTGGCAACGTGACCTTGGGGGGTCATAGCGCAGGCTCTATCACCGCACATTTACTGTCACTATCTAAAACCTCCAAGGGTTTGTTTAAGAGGTATTATTTTAATCAAATAGGTATTTTAATTTTTAATTTAAAGAAAGTTTTTAGTAATATGTGTCATATTTTCAGGCTAATTTTGATGAGCGGCTTATCCAATTCAGGATTATATACAACCGCACCTCAATACGCTGCGACGGTAACCCAAATGTTTTTAGGATACCTGGGCATTAACTCTACAGACGTCGACGACATCCACGACCAACTCGTACAAATGCCTCTGGAGAAGATCATGGAGGCTAATAAGATCGTGCAGATGAAAGCAGGCGTGGTTTCCTTCGTTCCTGTTGTTGAATCTAAACATTCTGGAATCACACAAATCCTTGATGACCTACCAGCGAACCTTATCAAAAAAGGACGCGGAAAAGACATTCCTATGATAATAGGATATACATCGGCTGAATGCGAATCCTTTAAACATAAAGTTAAATACTTGGACATGGTGCGGCTCATCAAAGAGAACCCTGCAGTCATATTGCCACCAAACATAACATATTATGTGCCTACCAATCAAGCGCTCGAGCTGTCTCAAACTGTGTTGGACAAGTATTTTAAAGAAGGGGTGTCTGTTAATAAGTATCTTCCATATTGCACAGACATGTTATTTGAATATCCTGCTCTAAAAGTGGCTCAGTGGAGAGCTTCGTTGGGAGGAGCACCGGCCTACGCCTACCAGTTTGCGTTCGACAGCAGCTTCAACGTTTTAAAAAATGCTTTGATGCTGAATTATGAAGATGGAAGTGCCCACGCTGAGGACTTAACGTTCTTATTTCGTACGAACTCAATGCTACAAGACGACCAAAAGTCTTTTCCGCCACTGAACAGGGACGACCTCATGAAGCACTGGCTGACGACGTTCGTGGTCAACTTCATGCAGTGCAGGTAGGTTCAGACGTTCTACAATACTATAGAACTAGTATTCTGGTTTTTTGCTTGCTTATAATCATGAGATGAATTGTTAATTTTATGAGAAACAATATAATTGATAATACAGAGCCGTTGATTAGGAAGAGTCACGCAAACACTTTGACTTCCGTTATTTTTTACCAGACTGCGCGTCACGAAGGAGTGTGTTTTACAAAAACATTGTCAGATAAATGATTTTGAACTTTTTGTGCGAGATATACCTACATATTTATATTATTTATATTTTCATAATCCTGTTTTTTATTTCAGCCACCCAGTGTGCGACAACCAATCAGCGTGGCCGGCGGCAGACGCTCAGCAGCTGAACTACCAGCTGCTCACCGAGCCGGTGTTTATCAACAACAACGTGCCGCTGTCGGAGGACCAACGAGACATGATGCTCTTCCACGACAACCTCTACCAGAGTGCTGGCCAATGAGGGTGGGGCAAGCGACTTATTCCAATAATTATAGGCAGACCGACAACGTTTATGAATCAGTTCTAAATTAGTAAAATATAGCTATTGTGAATTTTTAGTATTATTATTTATACTTACCAAATTCCTGGTCCTGAGAGAGTAGAATAATAGATTCATCTTGCTTACCTGTAAAAAGAATAAGAACATCAATGCAATTGATAATTACAGTTTTTAACGCTTTTTTGGTGAGTGTGAGATTGGGAATAGAGGTTTTGTGCTGTTTCACTTACGTCGACTACGGTTAGGAACTAGAGAAAAGTTGCTTGATGCGTTAAAAATACCCCAGCCCGCACTGAATAGTTAATATTTATAATGTTAACTTCTATTTTAGACATCAGGAGATTATTATTTAAAATAATTAATGTATACCTCCATAGGCCTGACACAAGTAGTGACTATTTTGCTTGTAACATAGTGTAATCATTTGCATAGCTTGTATATTTTTATTAGTAAGTTACTATTAAGATTACAACCATTATATTAGGTTTAGACTGTTTATTGATTCGGCTATAAAATGCAAACTGTACCTAGTAATCCAAGTACGGGTTCACCGGTTTCGGAACGGCAGGTTTTAAGTCTAAAAAGTAGTCAGTTCAGCGAGAGAATTTAAACACAAAGAGACATAGTTTATATTTAGCTTTTACAGATTCACATAATACCTTTTTTCAGCAAGTTAAGATTAACAGGTTTATGTTATAGAGCATAGGCATAAAGTTTTGAATCACTATTGTCAGAGCAAAGTCCAGAGTAGTGCAGATACAAGTAATAATAGATTTGATCACATAATTTTCAATAACGTACCAAGAATTGAAAGCTACTATTCATCGTCGCAATTTATTGTCGTGCATAAGTAATATAGCGAAACGTATGGCACAAAACATGTAGCAAAGCTCTTCTTATCAATTCCAAGAGTGGGGAGATAGCGCACGATGGTATTACTGAAACCCGATAAGCACCCTAATCTCGGTACTGGCACCACCAAAATGATGTCCAAAAAAGTTAAAAAAAATATATTTAAATCCATCTACATATGACGGAGTTATGCCTGAACATACATAAAAAAATATATACATTCGAATTGATAACCTCCTCTTTTGAAGACGGTTAAAAAGCAATTTTTATCGCAGTCGAGGGACCATTCTGTGGAACACGTTTTGTTTCATGCCAGACTTCTCTGTCTCTATCACGATAAGTTGGGTGCCCTCCACAGCTCCTTCTGTCCCAATAGTGTCATTGAATGTTATTAATACTGATGGCCAAATTAGGAGGACATTGAAATGAGAGACGGGCTGGAAATTTCTAACAAGGCAAATCTCCCCGTGCATGAAAGTTTTGGAGTTAGAGCTAACTAATGTGTTATACACCTGGACAAGAGACGCTCAACATACAGAGGAGTGGCAGAGAAAGGGGGAGGCCTATACCCAGCAGTGGGTGATACCGGGCTGAAATGATGATGATGAATGTGTTATAGTTCAAAGTGATGCACAGTAAGAAAAGTTTCGGATAAAACTATAGGTACAGGATCCAAAAAAACAACACAAGGCGGAGTATCTTTAAGTTTATAATAGCAAAGTTGCATTAAAATGCAATAAACTGCCTTATTTTTATAACTTAGACATTAACCCTCGTACTCATAAACGATGCTAACATGTGTTTTAAGATAACCAGTTCTTAAGTCTATTGGCATCTCTATTTTTTGACATGCAAACGACAGTGACAGGTATAATTTAACCGATTGTTCAACAATGTCAATTTTTATAAGTAAAGGGCTAAACAGATAGGTACTATTTACATTTTGTAACTAACTTCCTTATGATATTAAAATTACAACACGGCAATTAACGCGAACACAAGGTTTTCATTGGCTGGACGTTAAAAGTTACGAACTTCCTCATTCTGAGTCCCTGAAAAAGCCTAGTTTCAGATCACAGCACTCTTTGAATCTTTGATAATATCAAATAAAAGTCACCTTCCATTGTTTGCAATATTCCGATGGCTTAACCTTCTATAAACAAGGTTTTCTAGCTAAGGGGATAAAATTCAATTTGAAATATTGCATTCTCCCCTTTCATTCCATCAATGTAATTTCTAAATCGACATACACGACACCGCCAGGGAAGGTCATGCGATAGCCTCGCCAATATAACAAGGTGTGGCTGCGGCTCCGCCCGCGTGCAATATGTATGTTATTGTGATTAAAGAAGAAGACATTCGGCCTTATTACAAAAAGCGGTTTATCTAAAAACCAAGGTTTAAAACCTCTAAAAACCACGGTTTATAGGAAAGTGTTATTACAAAAAGTGGTTTTGCGAAAAACCATTGTCCATTCTATGGTCTAACGCCAAACCTGGGCGGCCCCTAGTTTAAAGTAAAGAACTATGGTTTAAAATATCATATCTGTCAAATTTCATCTTTTAGGTTATCATATATTGTTGTTGTTTTTACCTGAACATGGATATTAATAATGGTCAATTTAATTGATATTGAGGATATTGAAGCCGATATAACAGATATTATTTGCTTTTGTTGGTTCATCACACAAAATATAATAGAATACGATTCACAAAAGGGATTTTTAGATCCTCTCGTCTGTGAGCCATACCGGCTCCCGGTATGACAATATATTCGCATATATTTCACTACAAATACCGTTCTAACGCATTATTTATGTTTATCAATAAATAAACTAGCATAAAATACATACTTTTGGTTTTAACATACTAAATTACGTCAACAAACAACTCATAAACAAATGAGTTCGAATTACGTCACGTTTCGTTACACGGATGTACATAGTTGTATTACTAGCTAATACAACAAGCTTCATTCTAAACAAAACTACAGTTGACGATATAATTGATATTAAAATCTAAGCAAAATAATAATAGTCTCAATATTTTTAACACTTCTATAGAATATATAATCATTAGTCTATTATTAAACTTTTTCTTTTCTGGGCAAATGGAACGTTTTTGTAGAATGATAACAATCATTATGAACGAACGATGTTTGTATTAATCTGTGGTTGATATACAAACAATGGTTCAAATGACAGTGCTAAGAAAACCACGGTTTTTATAACTTTTGTAATAAGGACAAATTTAGACCATGGTTCTTCAGATAAGCCTGGACTTGAAAGGCCAGGTTTAAACCAATGTTTATTTAGTTTTTTGTAATAAGACTGATTCTGTCCGTATGTAACTCATAGTTGCCAACTCACACTGTGATGAAACGATCTACAAACTCATTTTATTGAATCGATGTCTTTTTTGAGGTTGTAATTTAGTTATTTTTTGGAAAAACAAATAAGGTAAATTGAATTTTATTACATAATGTATAAAAAAATGTGCGACCGTAACAAGGTAACTTGAACATCTTATGCGGATCGAAGGACCAACTTTTAGCACTACTTGCTAACCTAACCTATACACTAAGAGGATGGGCAATGGTTTTGTTTGCGAGTGTCCTACGTCATCGATCTGATGCCTTGCCCTATCGGCGCCAGTGGAGCGTCCGTGCAGCCTGCGTTTAGTGCCTATAGAAGAGCCACGCACACTCACTAAGGTAAGAATGTCTAGTCTCCACGGTGTTAGTCAACTATTTTGTTATCAGTTCATTTAGTTCTCCTGCATTTACCTATCAGATTTAGCATTCTTTACGCGTTTTCTTTGTCTATGATTAATTTTTATATATAAAATGAGGACTTATTTATACTAAGACTAATATGTAAGTTGTTGTTCTGATGAGAATGGCAGTGATGTCGTAACGTACATCCACATTCCGTCTAATTTATGAAATAGTGCGCGTGCCTATTCTATACAAATTTGTAGAATAATTTCAAGCTGCTTGTCTGATACATTCCATAGTAATGTCATGGTTTATATAAGTTATGTAAAAGTAGGGTTGTTATGGCAAACATATTTATAAAACATAACCCCCACTACCCTATTGATTTTGAGTCCGATAGTATTAATTTAACATTTGTAAATTATTGATCTATTGCCTAGCTAGCGATCAGTGAGGATAGTAATACTTCAGCGTGAAATGCAGTACGGTTAGATATTACCTTTGATAGATTTTTATTAAACGATTTGGAAAATATCAGTAGTTAAAAGAGTGAGGATTATAAACTAGGTGAAGACATACATGCCAATATAAAAGTGCTTCATTTATAGGAATGCACATCGAAAACCACTAGCAAATGTAAATAATGAGGTGGAAGACTACGGTATGGTTGAGTGCGGCACTAGTGGTGGCCACGTCGGCGCTGCACCTCAACATAGAGCACGACCTGTTGGGTACACAGAAAAAAGAAAGAGATGAAGATACTAAGCCCGTACCCGAGACTACCAGCACCTTCCCCTCTGACCAATACGAACCTGATGCTGACGATTATGTTGGAAGAAGTGGGGAGAATGATGGCGAAGAAACAGAATTTATACCATCAGAAGTGACCCCTTCGACCAATCCAGATGAGGCTGTTACAGGAACTACCAATATAAATTCGAGAAGTAAAGAAAATACAAATCCCGACGGTGATGTGCCAGACCCTGGTACTAGCAAGGATATCGAAAATGGAGGCGCTTCTAATGGTGATGTGGCCGGCGTGCCAGATGGTGAGGGAGCTTCGAACTCCGAGGACAATGGAACCGGTGGAGCTGACGGCGTCGGAGGAATTGATGGTGGCGGTGGAGCTGATAATGACGACGGTAACGGTAGCACGGACGGTAATGATAAAGGAGAACCTGAGGGCGACCAGGGTACAGATGATGAAGATGACAAGACTGTCGTACATACAACTTCTGGCGCAATCCGCGGGTACCCATGGCGAGATGACGCAAATATAATAAGCTATATTGACATACCATACGGGGTGTTTGAGAATATTTTTGAGGTATGTATTAAAAAGCTTCGAATATGCATTCTTCTCCTTATTACCGAGTCGATGGCAATTAAATTTTGGCGGCCCAGAAATTGCCTTGTTTTTTAAATGTACGTATTTATTTTCAGGCTCCAGTGCATCCTACTCCATTAAAGGACGTCCACGCAGTTAAAGAACATAGTAAACGTTGTCCGCAAATACAAGACAATCTGTACGTCGGAAATACTGACTGTCTGACTTTAAGCATTTTTAAACCCTTGAACGCTGATAATGCGAGTGTTCTCTTTCATATCCACGAAGGAAACTTCAAGACAGGAAGTGGAAATCCTGATATTTACGGTCCTGAATATTTGGTCTCAAAGAGCATCATTCTGGTTTTACCAAATTATAGACTTGGCCCACTCGGGTTTCTATGTTTGCAAAACACATCAGCCCCAGGCAATGCAGCTTTAAAAGATCTGAGTTTGGCGCTGAAATGGACATACAATAATATTGCAAACTTTGGTGGTTATCCCGGAAATATAGCAGTAAGTGGCGACGGTACGGCAGGAGCTTTAGCTGGATATTTAGCCTTATCTCCAAAATCTAAGGATCTCGTTAGTAAAGTAATCACAGAAAGCGGTTCAGTACTGTCCCATTGGGCACTAGACAGAAGTCCTATTGTTACTGCAGATAACTTAGTAAAGCTTATTAATGAATTCCAAAAATGGCAGGACGTCGAAGCTGTGGTAAAAGCTGGCGAAAAAATCTCTTTTAGACCGTGCTTAGAAACAAATAATGAAGACAGTTTCATGACGGAAACTCCTTGGGCAATGATCACCAATCAAAACATATCAACTACTTTTATAATTGGCTCCGCAATGTACGCTGGTGCCCATGATTTTTTAGATCACTCGGAAACTAGTATACAACACTTAAACGAGGACTTTGGACGGCTGTTGCCTAATGATTTACAATTTGCGACTAGTGAAGAGAGAACTTTAGCAGGGTATAAAGTTAAGACTCAATATTTTAACGACTCGGCAATAAGCTTAAACGACGTAGAACCCTTGGCATTATACTTAACGGATTCCGCATATCTTAGTCCTGGAATTAGAACAGCACGAAGTCTAGTCAATTCAGGAGCAACGGTTTACTTCTATGAGTTTTCATTTGTGGGGGATTTGAACAGAGAATTAGATTCTATTGAAAGTCCAGTCAAAGGTGCGGTGAAAGGGGACATAGTTGGCTATCTGTTTACTCAAGACGGGGTTGTGCCTAAGGAAGATACAAAGGAGAGGCTCATGGTGGACCAACTGATTGAATTGTGGACTGCATTTCTGGACACCGGGTAAGTACGACTGCTGTATGTCTATAATAAAAAAAAAATTCACTAGTTATTAAGTCGTTTAGATATTTAAATAATAATAAAGTGTTTGGAATTTATTAAAATGCAACTTTTCAAATTGATGTGATTGGAGTGTTGATAATTTAAGGGCAGCAAACATATTCTGTCGAGATCAGAAAATGTTTAAGAGAAAGTTCATGTTAGGAATACCTTAAACAAATAGTATAATTTTATTAAGAATGTGAGAGTGCTAAATGGAAACCCGTGGTCTCTGCCCACCTCTTAACAATAAGGTGCGACTTGCTGTATAAAGCTATTAATATTTTTATTTTTGCAGAACGCCAGTATCCGAAAATATTGAATGGAAGAATTTGGAAAAAGCAATTGATGCCAATGAGGGTTGGTTGTCGATTAACGAAGAGACGAGTCTGGAGTCAGGCCTGCATGTGAATCGCCTGAGGTTGTGGACCGACATCTACGATAAGCACTTCGTCGAGCGCAACCTCGCATACGGGACGTCGCCTTGCGTGTACACCGTGTTAATTCTACAGATTATCTTTTTGCTCAGCTTCTTCAGGAATGCCTCACACTTTACGCACTAATATAGTTATTGAACCTATGTTATAGTACAAGCACACTTAGTTGTTATGTATTTATGAAAAAGCCATGTACTTTACAAACAATGAGAGTGGTATATTTGAAATAAACTATGTACACGAATCGTTATATCATTTACTTAAAATTATTCCAGAGTATTATTTAAAATATGACGGATTCCAGTGAACAGGATTCTGCCTGCCTACAAACTAAGTATTCATTTAGAAATCTAGCCAATATAATTGTACAGTTTTGAAATTCTAAACACTGAGTGTTAGTCACAAATAAGTGTAACATTTCACGGGTCGATGTTTTGGTTTGGACCGTTTGTTTTGATAGCCGCGTCTGGCGGCAAGGTAAACGAGAGCATGCTCACTCACCGACACTTCACTTGGATTCCAAAGCGCACTAGGTTGGAAGCCGGCTATGAGGCTCGCCGGAGCCACGGCTAGAGTAGTGTTTACTGTTGGTGCGGTGTCTGTGTTGTGCGCCGTGGTGGGCCGGCCGCCGCCCGTCACGAGGCTGTACCGGGACGTGGCCACCTTGCAGGGCGCGGTCCGCGGGTACTTCGCCCCGAACCCACCCCACTTCCAGTACTTCGGGGTCCCCTACGCCCGCCCGCCCACACGACGCGACAGATATAAGGTCAGCTAATCTATTTGTTTATAGACGTAAATCCCATTTGGTGAGTGCGTACGTACTACGTAAATCTATATGAAGATTGGACAGTTATCGTGCGGGAAATTTATTAGCAAACTGGACACTGATAACGTAAGTTGGTTAGTTTAAATACTTGCGTTCTATTTTATGCGTAGTGCGCCGTAAAATGATGTATCCAGTTGTAGAAACTTTTTTCCGGCATTAAAACCATGATTTTTAATGAATTACAGGAGTAGTATTTAGTTGACTTGCCGAGATACGTATAATTTACAAGTTCTTTTCGTATCAGTTTTTAGCGACGCTAACCGATGATCCGTCCAATAATAGGAGATGCGTTTACAAACATAAATCATAATATTAAACTCCTAGTTATATTTTTCGTTTGAACTAAAATATTCTGCCCAGGAAAAAAGCACGGTACATATGATTGGGCACAACATATAAGCACTTATGCTGCGGATGTTTACTACAATTTCCTACATAGTAACAAATGCACGTAACAAGTAACTTATTAAGTATGAGGATCTATTGGAATTATGGAGTTTCCAGGCAGTTCTTCTCCATAGAAACGCCACTTTTGAACCGCACAACTAAGTTGACGTTTACTACGCATACTTTTCTTTGTTGCCTATATGAAATAAAAACCTTAAAGCTGTTGTTCTAGGCTCCCAAACCACCACCCGAGTGGGATGGCATCTTCGAAGCCACTCACAAGATCAAGTGTCCGCAGCTGAACGCGGATGGAGAAGAAAACTGCTTGGTCGTCAATGTGTTTGTTCCAGAGCAAGCTACAAGGCTGCCTGTCATCGTGTTTGTGCATGACGGAGACTTTCAGAACGGGTAATGTAACCGAGAATGGGTTGAACATTTATGTGGGATCTCTCCAATATCTTTAACCACATTTTTTGGATTCCAAAAAGGATTTAACCTTTAGTGTTGTGCTAATCAAAATTACGAAGTATTTGCTGCTATGTTGTTAAATGTATAATACGAAAAACGCCAAAATTTTCAATATTAGTCACTATGAACTTACTACCTATGCTTATAATTTTTGACATAGAAATCGTATCAGTAGGTACATTAAACTCACACAACACTGTAGTGACTATTTGGAATTTCCGAAATACTTGCCAACATGCCGATATCATGATCTATTCGACTACTGAAATATTAATCACAGTTTTTGTTTCATCACGTTTCATTTAATTAACTAACTATTTAATAAATTAAAACAATCGATCTTATCTCGAATATTTAAACATGAAGATTTAAACGCGAAGTAATGATACGAAACCAAGTTATATGAAATGATTAATGATACACTTGCATTATTTCAGATGGGGCGCATATCAGCCTGCTGTCAGATTTCTAAGAGAGGCTTTCATCTTAGTAACCTTCAATTACCGGCTCGGAGCTTTAGGGTTCCTGTCTCTCGGCACTCCCAACGCTCCAGGGAATGCCGGACTGAAGGACCAGATAGCTGCCCTGTATTGGGTCCACAGAAATATTGCATCATTTGGCGGAAACCCTCGCGAGGTTACAGTATACGGTATAGGATCAGGCGCGGCATCAGTACAACTAGTCCTTTTATCCGGATTAGTAAATGACTTCTTACACAAAGTGATTTTAGAATCTGGCTCTGTGTTGTCTCCTTCCACCCTCACCTATGACCCACTTTCGATAGCGTATACTGGTGCAAAATCATTGGGTTATGAGGGCACAGACGATCCAGATAAATTGTATAACTTTTATAAAGAAATTCCATCAAAAGATTTAATTACCATACCTGAAATGTTTCTCCCAAATGTTAGAAATGAGTCAGACCTGCACAGTCTGATAGACATGGATCCCAAGGAAAAGTTAGAAAATGGTAACTTTCACAAGGTACCAATGCTAATCACTTTAACACGTAAAAACAGTATATCAATTATTGAAAAAGATTCAAGAAGATTTGGTAAACCACCAGAAACTTTTGAATATTTACTGCCAAATAATGTAGAATTTAAAAACCATAGAGTCAAGCATAGAGTAGGAGAGATAGTCAAAGAGTTCTACTTCGGTGACGACTTACCCAGAGCCAATGTGGCACAGAGCTATGCTGACTACATGAATGACATATTTACCGAGTACCCTATTGTGAAAATGGCAATATTGTTTGCTGCTAAGAACACCTACTATGTTTACGTCATGAAGTTTAGTTTAATACGGGAGAGTGGGACATGGGGAGAGGCGTACGGTTTCAATACAGTACTAGACTATTTATACCAAGATGATGAGCAAGCTGATAGCATTGTTATACAGAAACTAATGACGCTATGGAGGAACTTTATAAAACTTGGGTATGTTATGTATTTTTAAAATGTAAATATATTTAGTATCTTACACTATCTATTACAATAAACTTTATCCGTAGCACTGTCAAAGGCTTTCAATGCCACTGTCAAATTTGCAATACCGAAAAGGTTTCTAACTCAGGATATGCTGAGTGTATAACTCTCAGTGGTGGATTTCAATTAGTACCCCACAGTGACAAACAGACATAGACATAAGTGCTATTGTTTTATAAAGAATTAAGTTGATCTTAAAAACACTGTCATACCAGTATCCATACAGCAACTATTACAACAATAATTTAATTTAAGTAAGGTTTATTTAAATCTAGTGTAGGTCAAAATAAGTCTTCAATCTCTATATGAAATAAAACAGAGTAAATATGTGACAGTTTAACAATAGCAATATACTATTTCAAAGCAGTCTCATCAATATTGAGACACTAGCTTTAGGAATGATACTAAATATTTATATATAAGTACCTACTGTTATTGCATTTTTGTTACAGTGACCCTACCCCACTGACAACAACCCTGATTCCACTGATTTGGCAACCAGTCACCTGTGACAGACAGGAGAAAATATACATATCAGATGTACCCATGTTACTGTTTGATACTAAACTGAAGATGAGCACTCCGTCAAGCAACCAGCGGCTAACATTCTGGGATAATATCTATAGGAGGTTCTACAAGCCACATGTTGTTGACTCAGAACAATCTGAGGAAGTGGAGGATGATAGTTACATTTTAGATATTAATACTAGTTAGGTCCTAATTATTATTCATTTAGAAGAAATTTGTTAAAAACAAGTTAGGGGCTACATATGCTTTAATGTAAGTACAGTTCAGTAAGTCAATGATAACTTAACTTGCCATAGGAGACGCCTATGTCCAGCAGTGGACTGAGATAGGCTGATGATGATGATGAAGCGTAACTTGAGTGATTGTATAAATTTATTAGGTGTAATTCAAATTTTTGATAAAAGTTGTAAAACTAATTTATTTATATAATATAAAATTGTCATGTTAAGTAATTACCCCATTTAGAATATAAACTAAAGAGTTATTCAACTTGTAACAGCGCAAAGACCTCGCTGTAGTCTACTCATACACACTAGTTCCGCTTTGCGAATTTCGTAAGTGTAACCCAAATTTCGATACCACGCAATCGTTTCGTACACAAACAAGATTATTTGCAACTACAGCTGCTAATTACCAAGTCAAAGGTCATATAAAGAGATTACAATCAATAAAAACCAAACAAGTATGCGCTTCCAAGAAAATATCGACGTTGTCATAAATAAATACCGTTACCTGAACAATCGGCGGCTGTGAAAGCGTTACGTTGAGTCGCCAACACTGTGTGCACTTATCAAACTATAACATTGCTGTCCCCGCGGCAATATAATAACAATTCACTAAATTCTCATTAAATTCTTATAATAAAATCAACAAGTAAATTATAAAAGGCAAAACATGGGGTACCCGTCACATTTTACTTGACATGACATTCGCGCCGTTCGGAAACTACGCTCAGGTGTTTCATGTAAATACGAAATTCTAAGACTTAACTTAAAAAAATAGAAATGAAATACATCTGTTATGATTTTCTTCATAATTTGTTTACTTAATTGTCTGTATAATTTGAAAAATAAATATATTTAAATCTACTTCTTATTTTATTTGCAGATCATTGACAAAATTATTCGTTCCTGAACTTATTTTAGTTACAGTGCACACAACTTTCATTCATTGATCACCTCATTGATAGAATACAAGTTTTTCATTCTTTTTTATATTACATAAATATTTGGTAAACTTTGTAGCCTTTAAATAAAACTTAGAATCTTTGAATATTACTCCTCAAATTTAAATAGATACCTACTCCAATTTATTTCAGACGATAAAAACGGACGCCAGATGTTTTAAGCGACCTTGTTGATATAATAATGTTTACTTTATAATTTAGCCGAATTCCTCTTAAATTCCTAGTCGTTCTATAATTCCATCCACATCTAACATGTTTTGTTTGGCAGTAACATGTATTTATGAAACTATACCTACTATGCAGTATGCACCATAGCTACCTATGCCTACTTAAAAAGTACCTACGTAGGCACCGACATATATCGCACTACTTAGTGATAACTTAATTATTATTGTAGTTAAGTAAGTACCTAGTTTGTATGCATTAGAAAATCGAGTCTGGACAGCCTGGAGTCATTGAACTGAGATTCTTTTCGCTCTAAATAACTCGTGTGCCGGCGCATATCGCTTTATTTTACGATCTAATGTATTTAACAGATACATAGTTATGCCACGGTAGTTGTGCGTTAGCGTAAGTAGGTCCCTTCTTACGATACTTACATCTGACGTACAAAATATGGCTACGCATTTTCTTCACTGTCAATTTTAATGATATGTTTGCTTAGTTTCTAACAAATTAGGTAGGTGGGTTAAACCCTTCCGATGACCTTCAAGACTTTACTAGTTACTTCGAAGTAACTAGGTACTTTTCATTTTAGATTGTAGGTAGTTATTCGTTTTCAGTTCTCCCCTTGGATAATCTACGAGTTAGTTCCAGGGTTAAGCGCCTGCATCATAATTATTATTTATCGAAACAAACTATTTTAGGTCTGCGAGTCCATAACTTACTTGTTATAAGCAAACGCCTGCAAATTTCTTAAACGCAAATTATACAGAAAGTGATTTTTGCACGTTGAGACTATGTAGATACTATACGTATTATGTATGTCTGTTTACATAGTTTATTGAATGTTAGGGTACCTACTATACAGGAAATTGTTACTAATGATAATTATTTTTTAGTTTGATACTTTGTTTCTGTGCTGGTGTCTACACTATATTTTTGATCTATCCTATTATTCATCGATCTATATTATCATTTATATTATAACAGTAAGTTCATGTCATTCAATTCTGTTTTGTAAACGAAATAATTTAATAAATAGGTATAGTCCTGTATCACTGGAGGGAACTAACATAGGTTCGGCCTAGTTTAGATACTAGTACTTATACAAAGATTTATATTAATCTGTTTTCAATTATGTTATTTGCATGTTACCTGTGTATTATTTTTTGGTATCAATAAAATACTTATCTCTTTCTTTTTTTACTCGGGCTATCAACAATGCGGAAGATACCAAGTCTTTTAAAAGGCTTACGTGGGGACACAGGTCAATAAATACAAAAAAGATCCCGACGAATTGAGAACCTCCTTTTTTTTTTAAGTCTTTTATTTTTTATCCCCTTCGTAGTCAAATTGTGATCAGTCTGAGCGATTGGCGCAGTGGCTAAGCGATTGGACTGCTGCGCTAAGGGTTGCGAGTTCGATTCCCGTACGAGGCAAAAATTTGTGCGAACCGCATATTTTTGTCCCGAGTCTGGGTGTTTGTGTATGTGATATTTCATGTTTGTAAAACGCACCCACGATACAGGACAAAATCCTAGTGGGGTCTGTAACGACTGTCAAAAAGTCGTAGGTAGGTAGAAACGTCAGATTGGTACTTGGTATGGTACAAGGTACAACATACTGAGGGTACATAGATAAAACGATGGTCCATAGGTAGTCGTAAGTTTAAACCGGGCTACCACAACATTCAAAGGTTGAGTTAGGTTAATAAAAAACTTATGTAAAACTATTTAAAACAGTTTTTAATGTATAACCAGACATGGCAAGAACTGTTGTTGCTTAATTGTAACTTATTGTCTTAATGTTTACACTCAACTTGTTATTTTATGATGTTTACATAGGTACATCACGGTAGTAACTATTTATTATGGAAAGATTGTTGCTTCATGCTAGTGCTACATGCACACTATAGGATCTGTGAATATATCTATTTTGATATTTAATTTTAACTTTTGATTGGCACAGGCATGATAAATGATAAATACTTTATCACTTTATGACAATCATGCGTCGATTAGGTATTTATTTTCCACATTACGATAACTTATCGATGGTGTAAGCTAAATTGTTATTATCCTTTCTAGATATATGTATAAATTAATTTCGGAATGCTGTTTCAAAATGTGTACTTGCCTAGTTTTATAGACCGTTGATTTAAAACATCATTTTTTGCAAGACTTTACGACAATTTATACAATAAGCTAGATTGTTAACTGCCTACCCCTCTGGGAAATAGGCGTGACTTTATGTATGTAGTTATGTATGTTAACGTAAAATGTCCAACTAGGTACAACAAATAACGTAAAATAAAATAATAAAAGGTGGAACTGAAGCATACAAAATTATAAAATTGTCTTCTAACATCACAATTTCCAAACCCGGTAGTTCTTATGTACAACTTTATGTACAAGGAGAGTGATGCACATAGTACATATACAAAACGTTGAGCATACATCAGTAAACTTAATTATACATCATTTTATCACAATAAAACATATTATTCTAGTACTAGAAATAGCTCAATATCACATACAATTTAGAATTTTTTTAACCGATTCCATCTCAACACCAATTTATACGGTTTTGTACAAAAAATAAATGAAGGTTGGTCTTCATAAGAAAATACTTTAAAATACATAACTTAATTATAATCTTATTCTTATTGTAGATATAAAAATGGAATTAACAAGCAGCCCTGCATAGTTTACGCAGCAAAGTCAATATAAGAACAACGATCGTGTCAGGTGGCTCTCACAAGTAATTCTTACAACCTAAGTAACCTGTCAACCCATTGTAACATGGATATGAATCAGTATTATTGCGTTCTCAGTGTTGTCATAAAACATTCAACTTAATATTTGCCATTGAATAGGAGAGCGAGGCACTTAACAACAGTATAATCTAAAGAAATCGACCACACACTGTAATCAAATGGTTTTAGAACAGGGAAGCCTAATTATTAGGACAAGTAATTCTTGGCACTGTTGCTATGTACTGGGTATTTCACTTTAAATGTCAGTAAGACTTTATTATTGTATCTTTCATTGAGAATTTTTTTAATACCATTCATTTTCAAAAATGCTTGACTTAAACGTCAAACTTAATAAAAATTTCCGTATCTTGCAAAAATAGTTCATCAGTCTTACGTACTACCGGTAGTGTAAAGTGACCTGATCTAAAACCATTGACCTCCAAGTGCGGGTGACGCTCACAGGATCATTGACAGTGTTCGTTGACGTCCACCACGGTGTTCTTCCGCCAGCCGAAGAAGAAGTAGCCGACAGCCAGGCCCAGCACCAGAGCTAGGCACAGCCACACGTTGTACGTCATGAACACCAGCATCAGCGTGTAGGAGGCGGTGGACTGCAGGAAGTGCATGAGGGTCTGTATCACGTGGCCTGAAGACAACATTGTGTACCTGGAAATAACGAAGTAAAGTTGTTATGTAGAACTTATTTAGTTAATTCTTCTTCTTATTGTATGGTTGATGAACAACCTGGTGTCAGAGTTTAAACCGCCTGTAGGCCTCTGACATGGCTTAACACACCATTGAAAAAAATCTCTCAGGTGTGCCGGTTTCCTCACGATGTTTTCCTTCACCGTTTTTAGCAACTGATAACTAATTTATAGTACGCACATAAATTCGAAAAGACATTGGTGCGTGCCGGGTTTTGAACTTGCGACCTTTGACTTGGCAGTCCAACGGTCATACCACTCGGCTATCAATGCTCAAGAAGAAGATTTAGATTTAGTTAATTAAAACGGTACGAATACGCCTGTTGCCCAGAGAAGTAAGCAGATACCACGAATTTTAATATGCTACGATCCTGGCATACTTCTTTTGCCACATTCACTAGCAACACATTCCTCATACACGCTCGTCGGTTAAGGGTACCCACCTACTACTAATCTGCCCCTTCTTCTGAATCAAAACTAATAAAATGCGTTTTTTTTTTAAAAAAAAAAACGTCGCCCCGCACTAGGAATTTCTCCTGTATCGTGGGTGCGTTTCACAAACATGAAATATCACATACACAAACACCCAGACTCGGGACAAACAAATGTGGATCGCACAAATTTTTGCCCCGTGCGGGAATCGAACCCGCAACCTTTAGCGCAGCAGTCTAATCGCTTAGCCACTACGCCAATCAGGTCGTCGCTTTCGCGTCGTTTATTTGTGTAAACAGGTTAACATAGTATAAACACCGTTATTATAATTATGTATCTCTGTCTCCTGCCACAGATGGCATACAAATCTTAATTAACATAACAATGTACTTTAAACGTGTTACTTAAAAACAAGAGCACTATAATTAAAACTGTCAATGTAATTCGAACATGCAAGATTACGTGTAAAACCAGACTCACAAGTGACCGGCCCGACCGCGAACCCAAGGCCTAACGCACTCTCACTCGCCACAGGTATATGTTTTGTGTAAGTAATCAATATGCTTCATTGTATTGTGATAATAAACCATGCCAATTTCAATTTTTATGGCTGTTTATTTATAGAGAAGTTGTGTGTTGTCCCTAGCTGGGGTCCCATTTCCTTTAAGATTAAAGTTCTCAACGGGCCTCTGCGTGGACCTGTGTCCCTACCTAGGCCCCGGGTATCTTCCACATGGTTGATAGCCCGAGTAAAAAAGAAAGCCGGACCAATTTGGCTCGTACATAGATTGTTATCTATCGAGGATCGGAATATATGTATTATAGAAACTATACTCTCAGATATACTATACCTACTACTTATGCTTAAGCTTATTTTGCGAGTTCCAGACACAACACTGCAACTCATAACAGCTTGGATAATACATGTATTAACGTATGTAAGTATACTGTACTATATGTACATAATTATAACGGATACTTTACTAGAAATATTAATATCCAAAAGACCATTCAAGACTTCAAATTTCATTTTTGGGAGTAGGCCGCTTTCCACTAGTCGGTATAGTAACAGGTCATCATCATCAGCCGGAAGATGTCCACTGTTGAACGAAGGTGTTGGTGGTCATGTTACAGAAGACGCTGCTGCCCATCTTCTGGATTTCCCTTAGTCACCTCTTACGACACCCACGAGAGGAAAGGGGGTGGTCAATTCTAGGCCGGATACCACACGGCACAGGTAACAGGTGGATCCTACAAAATCCTGACATTCCACGCTAAACAATATACAAAGCTTCCTTACTTAACGACAGCGGTTCCCCCGCAGGGTCCATTGTTCCCGCACTCGCTCTTGGTGATGTTGACCCGGGAGTCGCCCGGCGCGGCGGAGGCCCGCGCGTGCAGGGCTTCTCTGAAGTACTTGAGGCCCTCGTACAACACGCCGGCGAAGAAAATAGCGACAGCTGAGCCGAACAGCTCCAGCGCGTTCGTCGTCATCCACCCGCTGAACAGGATCTCTTGGCAGACGCCTGCGTGGAACTGGAAGAGGATAAAATCTGCTATTAGTACCTATAGGGAATTTATAAACAGCCGTAAATATTTACATAAAAAAAATCTGGTGTTTGTATCCACTTGAACTTCCAAATTGTTCGTAGAGTTTAAGTCTTCTTCACAGAGATAATAAAAATTATGAGCAGTTAGAACAACCAGGGGGCTTAGCATGAGCTTTTAAAATAATTGCCAAGTTCCGGGCAGTTCAACTTTGAAGAATAGCCTGACAGGTTTTCTATTTGTACCTTGAACAATGAACATTTCGATTAGACCCGCAAGCATCGACGACACATTGTCTGTGATCAGCAAAGCATATTTTCATGATATAATTTTATAAAAAGTCGTTCGGAAATACTTATTCTACATTATGACAAGTAGGTTCCTACAACAGTTGGGATTCTTCGGGAAATAGACCTACCACAAATTGAGGCGTTTAATTATGAAATTTGTTTTCCAGAATCATAAGATTACCTTTAAATGCACTAATCTGTTAACTCGTTAATAGCGATTGCCATAGAATATCAGAGTTATAACTAGGTATCACTTGGTAGTAACTGAAATCGAATAGATACATAATATATTAATCCTCCGTTTTTTAAGTCAGATAAAAAGTATGAGAAGCAACAGTATCTCTAAAATGTGTAATGTGTGTGGCTAAAAGAAATCCCGAGGCGCGATTCCCAGATTTTTAAGAGATTTGTGATTCTTCCCAAAAATGTTTAAGGCATCTCTAACGTTACCTTATAGGCAATCAAGGTAAATGTATATTAGAAACTAGTGTTAGTAGGTATACAACAATGTATTGTATCATTCGTGTATATTTAAATGAGGCACGTGTCCTGACTGACCGATTCCCCGTCGTTCAGGTTAAACGGATGGACCTAAATCACTGAGAAAGTACCCAAGCACCATGTTTATATTACTGAGTATTTTGTAGTTTAAATAGGTATGCTAGTGTATAGTATAGTGGCTAAGGTGGTAACTCTACGCAGAAGAAAATTAATTAATTTCACAATGAAAGGGAACGCACGTACTTAACTAGAACGAAAATATTGAACACCTAAACGTAAATATCATTCATATTTATTTCCAAAACGCATCAACCCTACAACTGACTGCCTCGTTGGTCCAGTGGTTGCTAAGCGCAACTGCTGAGAATGAGGTCCTGGTTTCGAATCCTGAGTCGGGCAAGTGTTATCTGGTTTTTCCATTAGGTAATTGTCATCAGCACGGAATCTGGATTTGTGCCCGGTTATTGGCAATAACTGGCGAAATGTGGGTATACTATAGGTACACCTCTGCCTACCTCTTCGGGGAATACAGGTGAGATATTATGTTATGTGTCTAACTTAAATAAAAAATCCTACTTTGCTAACTGTGGCATCTGCTCGTCAAGATGAGTTCCAGAAAGACAATACATTAAGCAGCCTGTCTCAATACTATTTGTTTTGTTTTTAACAGACATAGAAGTCTTCGTGTCCTAATAAGATGTAATCTTTATAGTTCCTACAAAGGATGTGGTATGAATCAGTCAGTTTCGTCCGACTCTTTATTGAGTCTTGTCTTCTTGGGTCTTGCGCCGTCACTCAACGTTTTGATCGGACGTTTCCTCTTACGATTTCAGCATATCAACGACTTTCCCACGTTGCAAGTTTACCCATACCACTAAACACACAGGATCTCCCAGAATTGCGACCAATAAGCATTAAAATTTATTTTATCGAGCGCCTGTGTAAGGGTTTCAAGATCCAGGACTCCTTAGAAACCCATACAGGTTTGATTTCTGTACGAAAAAATTGTTTGGAATGCTTCTTTGTATGTATTTATGTTATCCAGGATCAGGACTGTTAAATAAGCGTTTTTTATAAAGTTTCCTATTTTTTTCAGATTTTCTTAATAGATTTAAAAAAAATAGCCTCACACTAGTAATTTCTCCTGCATCGTGGGTGAGTTTCACAAATATGAAAACATCGAGTAGACCCAGACTCAACACAAACATTTGCGGATCACAAAAAAAATTGTCCGTGTGCAGGAATGGGAAAGGAATCTAATCGCTTACCTACTGCGCCAATCTCGTCAAGCTGAAGGATACAGATGCCAAAATATAGGAACTTCTGTGACTATTGCATTTTAAATTACTTCTAGTCCTAGACACCCAGGAATATTTAGTTGTTTTGGAACAGGGATCTATACGCCATTCGCTTGTCAGTTGGTCTGCACAGACCCTCGGGCGTCACGCTCACGCAGGAGCCGGTGACAGGTGTCGCCGGGGGCCAGAACAATAGCGCAGGAAGCGGAGCGCGCGCCGGCGCAATAAGAAACAAATAATATTGACACACGGACACGAATTTCTCCGGGTTTCGGTCCAACGTGGAGGAATGCGACTGTGTATAGTGTTACAGATGGACCGAGCTGTAGGTATGGACGGGAAATGTGCTATATAAAGTACATTACACTGTTTACAAACAAATCTTTCTTATTTTTCACTTATATGACTGGTGAAGCATCCTCCAACTCATTCTATAATCTGTCCCCTAGACAAGTGGCAAAACGCTTGACGATAGAAATCGAATAGAATGAAAAATATATGGGTTTGACATATGTCATCGATAACAACATAGTCAAAACATAATGTCATTCCCAACAATTTATTATTATAAACATATTCGATATCTATTCGTCAATCGTTTTGCCACTTGTCTAGGTGGGCTCATCTGCGTATGAGTACTTCAATACTGAACTTCAAAATGCTATAAACCCACTGATCGAGCGACAAACAGTCGCTTATCCAAAGCACTTACTCTATGGATATTACACATAAGCAGCGACAATCAGCTATAATAATTCCTATACAAATTATACCTAAGTACTTCAGCAAAAAGCTAGTCTGACATCTACGTCACATCCGGTGACCACAAATCATTGTTATTATGTTTAGTATGGACTCGCCTAAGTACTGTCAGTATCTATGGGAAGTATGGGAACGAGAAGTGGTCGCAAACCGCGGGCGATAACGATGATAGTGACTATAGCGGCTTCAATACTGTTTGTACAGAGATAGGGACTACTACACTAGCAGCTAGGCTAGCTAGGCCTGTTGGTGTAGTGGTTAGTGACCCTGACTGCTAAACCGTAGGTCGTCGGCTCGCTTCCCACCCGGAACAAATCTTTGTGTGTTGAGCATAATCATTTGTTCTGTGTCTGGGTGTAATTTATTCATATTATGTCCGTATTTTGACGACCTGATTGGCGCAGTGGCTAAGCGATTGGACTGCTGCGCTAAGGGTTACGGGTTTGATTCCCGCACGGGCCAAAAATTTGTGCGAACCGCAGATGTTTGTCCGGAGTCTAGGTGTTTGTGTTAGTGATATTTCATATTTAATTTTGTGAAACTCACCCACCACACAGGAGAAATTCAAAGTGTGGGGCGACGTTCTTTAAAAAAATAAAATATATGTCAGTCGTCTGGTTACCATAATACAGACTCTGCCTAGTTTGGGATCAGATGACCGTGTGTGAGTTGTCCCAAGATATTATTATTTACTAATATCCGTCGAGTGTTGCCTTTATAGGTCAATGACAAGGGCGTAGAGTGTGATTTTGGAGGGATTATGAGTTATGTTCGACATTTTGAGTTATCTATAAAGCCGTGTACAGACGACCGAAGAAAAACATGGTTAGCACTTTATCCGCACGTACAACATACGAATCACTAACGAACATCGAACACTGTGTTAGTCATCTAAGTTCGTTGCGATCCAACTGCACTACGCTGACCTGTATTCGTAAGGTGTTCATGTTCTCTTTGCTAATTTACGTCCACACGAACCAACCAAATGTTCCGTCAATATCACTCGTGCGCACACGACAAAAGGTTCTAGCGCGTTGACATGAGTTTCGATGCTGAGGCAAAGAATAATATTGGAATTAACAATATTTATAATATTCTTGATTCTTAACCCTTTGAGTGCCACGGTCTTGTATAGACGGCCACGGCTCCGCTCCCTCCACGCAATAACTTTAGCAGGAGACAATATTAAATCGTAACATTTGCGTAATGTTATAACAAACAACTATCGTAATAAATGTTACGATTAGAATTTTAGATATTGTCTTCTAATAAAATCTTGGCGTGGAGGGCACGAAAACGCTTATCTTTCATACGAGACTGGCGCTCAAATGGTAAACCTACTTATTATTTTGCGTTCCTCACATCCTACATGGGACAAAACTGTAAACCGTCATGCGCGAAATATGGGTGTTTATCTAAACAGACGTCATGATGCATACAATAGATTCTATTACATACATACATTAATGTACATGGCGTAGGTACTCACCACCATGGCGTGTCCGTGTGACTCATGCGCACAGGGGTCGTCGTGGTTCTCATGGCCCTCATGGTGGCCGTGGTCGTGGTTCATGTGGTCCATCGCTTACGGCTTGCTGTAACAAACAAATATATAATATTAATAGGTACACGATACATAGACATGCGTACTTGCTACATGCTAAGTTGTATTGTAACTAATTGATGATCAAAGTAACTAATGTATGGAAGAATCACTTAGAAGATACAGAAACAGACATAATCGGTAACTGTTTAAAAATATAGGTAGGTTTTTAAGATGAGCGTATTTCAAAGGTTTTTTTTCAATAATAACTTAGTTGACTTTTGGTGCCATTTTAGCATGTTGCCCATGCTAAGCTTGAATCTAAATTGATAAAGGAAATTTGAAAAATGATGGACACGAGCGGGATTCGAACCCGCGACCTTCGCCGATCCGTGGCGCTGCTCTAACCAACTGAGCCACCGTGTCGCTGCTCGCATCCATCGAATTTCAAGTTCCCTTTAAGTATTTACGTCTTAAGGGTGACGTCAGGTATTATCTGTTGGAATCTATGATTACCAACTCAGTGTTATACCTTTACAGCTATAAATCACTGAAACGATAATACCAACCCAAATTTATATGACTTTTGGTGCCATTTTAGCGTGGCTCAGACTTCAAAGAGACCTTGACCTCTGAGTTTGTTTTGGCATTTCTTCTCAGAAGTAGTCTATTTGGAAATGCCGACGCCATTAGTCTTTAAAAAAGAATGATGTGTAAAAGTGTTCCCAGTAATTGCAAAAATAAAAACCATCATCAGATACTTAAATTTTTTACAAGGCTTGAAAATATTGTCTGAGACACTTCGTCATTCACAAGCACGCTATACACGTGTATTTCCTGTGCCCTCTAGTCCACGTCACGATGAGTAACAGTGGGTGTCCGTTCATACATGTCACACGCCACTAAGCAACCTATTATCACAGCTATTATGTTATTGACGCAGTAACTTTCGATTTTCCTTGTATATTGTTTTAACGAATCTTGTGTTTAGAGACAACGTGACTAAGACACACAGTGACAGTACCTTATACACGTCTGTTACCCTGTTAGCCCCGCTACTAGAGCGACCAGGGTAAGGGACGGAATGAAAATTTATGGGGATGACACATGTATGACATAATGTCATCCCCATAAATTTGTCATTCTATTCTATTTCTATTCCTCAAGCGTTTTGCCACTTGTCTAAGGGGTCAGACGTGTAGCTAGGTACCCTAGGCAGAGCGGGCGTCACTCGCGCCACGGCTGACCTGTTTCAATGTCATAACTCATATTAAACCTACCTCATGTTGACAATCCCTTGTTGGAAATCCCTTATAGCATAAAGTAAAGCAATTTTATAAGACGTTACTAACCGCCGCACTCGGAGACATTTAAAGATTACTTAAACTGACACTAAGTTAAGATTTTCTTATGACTTTTGGTGTTATTTTTGCATGTTGCCCAAGCTAAGCTTGAATCTAAATTAATAAAGGAAATTTGAAAAATGATGGACACGAGTAGGACTTGTACCTGCGACCTTCGCTGTACCGTGGCGGTGCACGATTACTCAGTTGGTTAGAGCAGTGCCACGGTACAGCGAAGGTCACAGGTTCAAGTCCTGCTCGTGTCCATCATTTTTCAAATTACCTTTATCAATTTAGATTCAAGATTTTCTTCTTAAAATATTTACCTAGTGTTAGTTTAAGTGATCCTTAATGGGTATTTTAACCGACTTCAAAACAGGAGGAGGTTCTTTGACCCTCAACTTAAAGTAAGCTGGATCTTATCTGTTTTAAAGATTTCAGAGACTAATTAAACTAGCTATGACCTTCGCAAAGTGGTATTTAATTTACATTTTATATTCACTTAACTGTTAACAACGATTACCTGTTTACGAACTGATATCAATTCAATTCAGGTTATCATTTGTATTATCATATCATTCATTGATCCATCGATCGTTATCATCGGGTATTTACATAAAAATATTATCGCATACAAATAAAATAACTCAATAATCATAATATTTGATAAATTAATTCCCAAGGACCAGTTTCAAGTTATGTCGTCTCAAAGGACCAAAACGAATAAATGACGGTTGATAAGCACACAATTTATAACTTCACAATGGGTGCTGAAACCTTAGGGGTAGTAAATAATATGTGTAGATATCATAGACAAGAATAACACGTGCTACTAAAGCATATTAGTTATAATCTATACTAACTTTATAAAGAGCTGAAGTTTCTTAGTTAGTTTGTTAGTGGTAATCTTCGAAACTATTCATCCGATTTCCAAAACTCTTTTACCAACATTTAAAATGGACCTTTAGGGACGACATAGGCTATATTAATCACAGAAAAATACACGAAAAAGAGTTCTACGCAGTCGCGGGTAGATTCTAGTAATAAATAAATATTTATAATTTACTAACACGCATTGTTCGGTTTGTATTTTTTATGATTCTCTGTGAACCCGTTTTGCGAACACAGGTGGCTTGTAAGAAAAGAGTTCGATACATTTATTATTGATATTAGTCGCTTCATTTCCATAATAATAGGTACAACCGTTGTTCTGTTAAAAGGATTACATAGAACAAAGAAAAACATATTATTCTAAAGAACCATTGTAATTTACTAAAGAGCTAAAAGACATAGAATGCGTCATGTTGTTTTTAATGTCTACTTATTTAATGTTTTGTATTTTACCGCCAGTTTGGTGTCGCTATTGCATTTAATTACAGGATCTTCTTCGTATCGCTATGAGCTATATCTAAGAAAACAGGTCATGCTCATGCCGTAGTGTAGAGATTGGTCAGTCAACAAAGATGGTAGCGAGGTTGACCGCCCAGGGTGCGCCAGACGTACTTCGGTGCTATCACACGTGGAGTCACACATCACACCCCGTACCAGAGGTAGGAAGGTATCCGTATACGGGTACGAATTTAATAGACATGACGAAATCATTAAAGGGCGACTGAAATGAAAGAACGGAAACAGACTTTGACGGTACTGTTTGCTTCTAAGTTAAGTTTAAAATATTTTTTAATTTATGTAAGGAAACTAATGTAAAAACGCGATGGTGATTGTAAGTATTGTATGTTTTACTTCGTATTTGCGATAACACCTTGAAGACAGGTGGAATGTTGATAATACGTCCACGTACTTGAGTACACTTCTACTAAGTTATCAATAGAGTTCGTTGACCCTGATTTAGTCGTATTAAGTAATTTTTAATTATTTTAACCATGATCATACATAGCATTCAATTTTAATTCATACATCAACAGCACTGATAGCCGAGTAGTATGGCCGTTGGACTGCTAAGTCAAAGGTCGCAAGTTCAAACCCCGCCACGCACCAATATTTTTTCGAATTCATGTGCGTACTACTATACATTAGTTACTAGTTGTTAAGAACGGTGAAGGAAAACATCGTAAGGAAACCGGCACACCTGAGAGATTTTTCAACGGTGTGTAAAGCCATGTCAGAGGCCTACAGGCGGTTTAAACTCTGACACAAGGTTGTTCATCAACCATACGATAAGAAGAAGTCATACATGACACGTTACCATAAATCTACGAACATGAGTGAAAAATGTAATCAAAGTGAAGTCGTGAGAAGTTTTTTGAGATAGTAGCAAATAGAATGCCGTTGTTTTTGCCTACCTTTCAAGGAAAAAGGCGTGATAATAGCATTAGGTATTGTAATATTGCAACTGATCTGTGTCTACGTACCTATGACAGGTAATTGTGTACTTATAGGTATAAGTTTTTATCGAAGATAAAATCATATGGGTTTCCTCAACGTTTTCCTCGTAGCTTCGTTAAAATATTCTAGTTACAGAAGATAATCTGATAGGAGTAACTACTGCTGGGTCTTGGTAGGTCGTAGGTTAGAGGACAGTACTCCAGTGCGCATGGGTGCAGGTTCAAAACTAGTCTGTACCAATGAGTGTTTGGTGCGACGTCATTTGGGCTTTCTTAGTCTTTTTAATACACTGGATAATTTAGAATAATAACCAATTAAAATAAAGCACTATTACAATGGACATTCAATCTTGCAAAAGTGAGTGAGTAATATGACACCTCTGCCTACCTCATAAGGGATTATAGGGTGTATGTATGTATGTAAATGAGTCTACTCATTACAATACATTAAACTTATACTTATTTCCATACTTTACTCTAAACCCACTTTCATACAAGATCTATGGTTGTGCAAGATCGGCTTTCACTCGCGGGCGCAGGGCTGCGCGGGCGCTACCGTTGCGCAAGCAGCGCAAGTGATCGCCTTGACTCCGATAGTGTTTATACTTCCCCGGTATTCATCTGTCTTACTATTCGCCTTCAAATACGAACAGTAATAAAATAATTGCAAAGCACATAAAGTAAGTAAAACCTGTCTCTAATGGATACCGGTTTCCCTGTAACTGAACTTTAAAGCCACTATACGGTCTGTCAGAGGACTGCAGGCGGTTTAAACTCTGACACCAGGTTGTTCATCAACCATACGATAAGAAGAAGAAGACGGTATTCTGATAAATAATATAATACTAACATTTTTAAATACGTTGTAAAAGTAAATTGTTGAAATATGTAGTATATAAGCAATATATAGATAGATGCAATAGACTGCGTCGTTTGTCTATTGGTCGCTAAGTGTAACTGCTGAGCATGAGGTCCTGGGTTCGAATCCCAGGCACAGAGACACTAAGTTTTTCCAGTAAGTAATTCTCAGTAGCAGCACGGAGTCTGGATTTGTTAGTGGCAATAGGCTCGCCCCTATGTATGTATAAGAAATATGTAAGCATCTAACCTATTACCCACATACTCTTTAACGGGTGCAAATACCGTACTTTTAAGAACAGGCAACACTCACTGACCAGGAAGCGAATTAAATTGATAACAGACAAATAGACAAACAAATACGTTACTACTGTAATTTACCAACATTTGACAAACACAAAATAATGTAAAATAATCCTGCTTCTTTTTAGAAGTCGGTTAAACAGAACGGGAAGCACTCTACTTTGATAAAGTGATCCTTTTAAATCTTCTCAATGTAGAGTCTCAAGGAGGTAAATATAAAACCAAAATGTAATGTAATTTGTATGATTAGTATGTACTTTCGAATCGCCAGCTTGTTCTGGGGTTTTACCGTCGACGTTTTACTGCAGGTGAGCTGGTTTTCCTCGTCAGCGGACGGGTGTCAACGTATCCGCTCATTTGTTCGGTATAGTTTAATGAGATCACGTTACAGCCCCCATACCATGAACTTTTAAAACAGGACAGTTTACGATGAGGAAGCGAGACGCCGCATAACACTGCTCGTAGCGGCGTCTCGCTTTCTCATCGTAAACTGTCCTGTTTTAAGGGCAGGTATCTATTCATGACTGCCTCGATTGACAACCTGAATAGCGTAGTGACTAAGCGCTTGGACTGCTGAGCTACGGGTTACGGGTTAGATTCCCGCACGGGGAAAAAAATTGTGTGATCCGCAGATGTTTGTCCCGAGTCTGGGTGTTAGTGTATGTGATATTTCATGTTTGTGAAACGCACCCGCGACACAGGAGAAATTACTAGTGTGGGTGACGTTTTTTTAGAAAAAAAAAATGAGATCAAGTTACAGGTTCCTATTCATGACTGCCTCGTTGGTCAAGGGGTCGCTAAGAGGATGCTGTTGGGTTTTCTCATTAGGTAATTCTCAGTAGCAGCACGGAGTCTGGATTCATGTTATGTATATGCAAGCAAGCCCATTGCTGATTGCTCTCGTAAATAGGTATATCTTTTCATACATATAAGAAGGTAGGCAGGTGAGGCACTGCAAATTCACATGGCCTTAGGTAAAATGTACGTGCATATTTCTATTTTCAAAATTAGTTGACTTTATTTATCTACCTACAAATGTAATAAAACCTTTGTAGAGTTAGGTGTTCGATACATTTTGACGCAGTTTTCCATATACATTAATTGCAGAAACCAATAAATTCATTTATTATTTACAGCCGACCTAGTTTATGTAAACCGAATGCGACGACGACGGCACGGGCGACGGTTTTATCGATAGAGAGTAGTAAAGGTATATAAAATAACAATTTCATTAATTTTTTTATGTTCGTACAGCATTTTTATTTGTTGTGAAATATAACAGGTTCGTACCTATAACATCGATTGAGTGTTATTACGTAGCACCGATCGAATTGGATTGAAAACTCGTGACATAGTATCTAAGTCTTAGAATTTTGATGTAGTACATAAATTAAATATTCGTAATCCATTAAGTGTTAGGATATAGAGATCAAAATGTTCTGTAATGTTGCTGTAATAATGAGATGCTTTTTAACTGTTTATTGTTTTTAATTTGTGCCAGAATTAAGTTGTAAATAGTTGGAAACTATCCATTATTTGAATTTATATTTACTATAGCTACAAAAATAATATCGTATGGTTGATGAACAACCTGGTGTCAGACTTTAAACCGCCTGTAGACCACTGACATGGCTTTGCACACCTTTGAAAAATCTCTCAGGTGTGCCGGTTCCCCACGATGTTTTCCTTCACCGTGTTTAGCAACTGACAACTAATTTATAGTACGCACATGAATTCGAAAAGACAGTGGTGCGTGCCGGGGTTTGAACTTGCGACCTTTGACTTGGCAGTCCTACGGACGCGCCACTCGGCTATCAGTGAAAAAATAATGAAGCTGCTATGTATAATTTAGGCATAGATACGTAGTAGCTGCTTGTTGTATATATGTTGTCTGAAGGTAATCAATCGCAGACGGGTCACTTTAAATACATCGATGCTATCATGTCGCGGGGGAGTTGGTGCAGACGGTGAGAATTTGAGTGCATCCAGGGTGCGCGGGTGCAGTAACAGCGACGCAATTAGACGGATTTACCTTACTCTTATACTTTTATGAAATAATTTGATTTTAAAGAATATCTTGTAAATCCATTTTTTTTTCGTAAGAAAGCTATTTTAGCTTCAAAAAGTTCTTTTGTAATGTTGTCGACTTCAAATCACCTTTAGTTTTGAGTAATTGCCACCAGTTTAGCATGTAATTTCATTAACCTTTTCATTACTTATAATTAGCCATAAAATTAGTTAGTGTTCATTCCACTCATAAATGCATGCATCGAAGTTAATAAAGACATTATTAACCGGTTTTAACATCAAGTTATTTTACTTGTTAAGTTAATACAAGATGATTAACTAAAGCAACTATATAAAAAGGGGTTCGCTGAACTAATATAACATCTTTTGAGTTTCCTTTCTCTGACAAAAAATATCTTATGCCCAAACTAAGGACAAGTATCTGCGGATTACGCTAACATTAACCCGCGCAGGGCTCGATCACGTAACGCCTCACAGCACTCCAGTCAGTACTACTGCGCCATCGGGTAAACTATCTATCAGAGAAATTACCGGTTCATTTCCGCTGTCAGTGGGACCACACCCTCCCCGGATACATGCAATTGTCTCGATGTTCGTCGCAAATGCTCCCGCTGCGGAGCGGGACGACTTGCGAATAAAATAACTGCGGATCGCCCATAAAATAATATCCGAGAGGCTGGAGATGAGAGGTCTACAGTCCACACAGTACACAGCACACTGTATTACTAATCTGTGGTCCTATACTGTACTACAGCTTGGTTATTCACACAGCTTTTATGTAAATAAACTTGTAAATATCGATCGTAATAAAGTTAGTTTGATTAAGAATGGTTGTCTATTTAAGCATAGATAGGTACCTTTGCAAAGATAAAAATTCTCGGGTAGATAAACTGAATAAAAAAACAGACTATAAGAAAAACAATATTTTTACAAACAAATAGAACAACTCTTAAAGTTTCTAGTTTATCAACTAATTGTACAATCTATGTAATTTATGCGGTATCGTTAATAAGATTGATTTATAATCCTTTGTAGTTCTAATGTAGTAATTAATTATAATTATTAAGTGACCTACTGTTACATTTAGTGAACAGAATAACGCAAGCGCAGCGCCTTTATTTTTCCGATAAAGGTTGATGTAAGTAAATTCTGCTTGGTACTCATTTGAAGATTGACGTAGTAATGCTTTTTTTGTACAATCAGCAACATAAGCAGAACATTAATGAAGTTTTTAACACTTCTATAATTGATGAACAATCCCATCTTAAACCATTTTAATATTTTTAATCTGCGTCATATATAGTACTTTATATATTTTTTTAAGATACTTTTTAATAATTTAATTGTAAAATTATTCTTCTATGAATAGTATATATGTATATTCAGGTTTAATTAATTAGAATTATAAAAGTATATTTCTATTGATTATTTCAATTCAACCATTAATTTATGTTGCTAACTGTACTTCGAGATCTCAACACCGGCGCATATTTTGCAGCATTTCTTGCCCCGAGCAGGGTTGGGTTAGAGATCAATATTAGCATGAGCAGTAGTGGGTTAACTAGGTAACCGTACAAGCCTGTCTAGCTGATCGGCTTTCAATTAGTCGCTTTGACTGCAAAGGATTAGTTTTATATTTTAATTAGTACCGAACTTTAGAAGGGAACCCAATTTAAACCTACTTATTTGTTTTACAAGCACTGATAGCCGATTGGTATGACCGTAGGACAGCCAAGTCAAAGGTCGTTAATTCAAACCCCGGCACGCACCAATGTCTTTTCGAATTCATGTGCGTATTATAAATTAGTTATCAGTTGCTAAAAACGGTGAAGGAAAACATTGTGAGGAAACCGGCACACCTGAGGGATTTTTCAACGGTGTGTTAAGCCATGTCAGAGGCCTACAGGCGGTTTAAACTCTGACTTTATAGTCTTTGCTACATACATTTACTCACGGGCTATCTAATTTTAGTTGCCAGAAAGCCATTTATTTTGTTTGCCATTCTTTACTTTGAGTACGTTTCATCTACAGCTGGCTACCGCGAAGCCTTACAACATCAACAATGTATCGTCCTAATGTAACTATACTTCGAAACAGATAAGCCAAATTATTTTACCAAAAACCAATAAATATGTCATACTCATTGCACACACAAGTTCGTATCCAGTTTCTCCTGTCACATGCAGATGACGTGCACTATCACTGACGTGCTGTCGTCGCCACACGCCACGTGCGACCATTTAAACGTCCCCACAATTAGGTGTTCATTGTTACTGGCTTGTGACCGATATAGTGGCGATACGGCGGAGCCAACAATGACTGCATTTGCGATTGTTTGTAAACAAACATGTACCGCGCAGAATAGAAAAGAAGGACAAGAAATCTCCTGTAAAGGACACCTGGTTTGAACTGGTAGCCAGAAATTACTGGAGGCTAAGTGGATGTAGATTGAATTACATAGGAATTAGCGTTGCCATTCAACGTGGCAATGCCGCCAGCCTTTTGGGCACCCGACAGTGATGAGGAGGAATATTTCGATGCATAATTTTTAGATGTTTTTTGGTTGTATATATTATTAGTTTTAATGTAGGTAGTATAAACAAATCGTGTGTACATAATTATATATAATGGCAATTGTTTTTGTTAAATAATCTAATATCATTACATAGGTGAGTTGTATCGAATATTTCTGTACAATAAATGTAGAATGGGTCTAGAACTCTACATCGAAGATAGTTAAAAATAATGTATGTACTGAACTAATAACCATCTTTGTTTGAAGTTGGTTATTTTTTATACTTCGAACTGCATTCCGTTGAAGTCAAGATTTCTGTTTATATCAAGAATCAGGAAATAACAAGTTTATGGCAATGTCAATAAACAGAAGACAAGAGTTCCTCTTCAGTGTTATTTTCAAAGAGAATAAGTATGTAGATGACCTAAGGGAATATTATATGTCATGTTTATAGGCTCTTAAAAAATACTAGGGGAAGAGTTAACAGTACGATTGCTCTACCTACAATATCACCTCTCTTTCTTTCATTACAGAAGGTTGATCAAGTAACGTGACGTCATTCAATTTAATGTTAGCTTTAAAACCAGCAGTAAATATAAACTTATACACAAAGTAACGATTATAACCGACCTTTACAAACCATAGAGCCCGCCACACACTTCAAAGTACACGCCGCATGCGCGCGCGCATCCACCGTTCAAGGTGATCCACGTTCGGTATGCGGTACTTACATAAGCGGCTAGGAGTCAAACAATAATATTGTACTACGATGTGTCACAGTCAGGTGCTAACCCGAGCATAACCTAACTAAGTGAAATGCGTTTCATTTTAATCTTAACCGAGTTCAGAAAAGGAGGAGTTGTTCAAATATTTTGCATTTGTTAAAAGTACAAGTTTCATTTATTATGTCGCCTAACGTTATTATATCTTTTAGCTGTTTTATGATTATTATTTATTGGATACAGTTAAACTTTACATAAGAAGTAAATATATATTCAAAACTACATGTGATATTGAAAAAATATAGCGCCCAAAATTTTGTTAACAAGTGCTACAGATTTGAACCTGAGGCCTTAGTATCAGAATACCAAGTGCCAACCTAGGAACTATTTTTGACTTTGCAATAATATATAATGCATTTCATTTAAACCAGGTGTTAAACTAATTATTAATCAACAAATTATATAAAAGTACAATGTGAAACGAACGAACGTGCAGTGTCAAGGATGCGCCCGCGCACGGCCGGACGTAATGTTGACGCGCTGAATTTAAATACTACTATCATGACTATAGTTTTATGGGTTACTATTTCAAGTGATTGACTGAAAATTATCTTTATTATTTAGTACAGGTAGGAAAGTATCGCAGCTAGGTATTAGAAGTTATGGTAAGTATAATAAGTAGGTCGTTAATTAAAATGCTAATAGTATGATCTACGTTTTGAGAATCCGCCGTAAATAAAAGATAATTAAAGTCCAATCTGACGACTGTCGAATTGGCACAGTGAGATTTTACGATTAGACTGCTACATTAGGGGTTACTGGTTCAATCTTTGGGATCCTAGGGGGAGTTTCTTTGGCTAGCTCAGATCGGCTGTCCTGTAACCCCATATGTAAACCCTAGGGAGATAAATGTAATAGGAAGGCCAAACGTCAGCGCATTGAGGTAAGCATTGAGCAGCTAGCAGTGCGGACACGACACGCTCTGATAGCAACAGAAGTAAACAGTTTACTGTTACGTGTTCCACAGCATCCCGGAAGACGGATACCTACTCAACGATGAGAGCAAATATACTGTGAATAATGAGCTACTTGTTTTTAACATGTTCACTGCGTATCTAAAAGACCTCTTGAAGGAATATAGTTTTGAGCTGTTTCTCTCTGTGCGGGATGCCATAACGTCTAAAGTTATTTGTTTAGACTAAGACAAATATACATATTTGCTTCCCGCTTAAAGGTTGATTCAGTGACTGTTATTTTAGGAGACTCATCAGGTCTTATACGTACCACAGGAAAGGTTAGTTAAGACGTATTTTAGATCTCCAAAGCACAAGTGAAGAATGAAATAAAATTATATTTAATTAATTAATTAAATTAAATTATAGTACTTTAAAAATGTTGACGCAGTTACCTTGTTATTAACCAGTATCCTACGTAATTCTGCTGTACCGTGAGTGCGATTTATACGCAGAAACTGCATTAACCTGAGACAAATATCTGCACCTCAAAAACTATGAAATGTCAACCCACAATCCTGCATACAGAACCATCGTACGTAAACCAATGAGCTGTTCCCAAATGTTGTAACAGTCATCGGTGCAATAAAGCAAGATAACAATTAGAGCCGCTTCAGATAGACCTGAACATTCTCGTGATTGCTTTACTTGCAGACCGTTTCGCTATCAGTCGCTGTTTGTGCAAGTCTGTTAAATTTGTATAGAGTTAAGTTTGATGACCCGACCGGCACAATAACTGTTCGCATCATTTTGTTACATGTTTAGGCGTTTGTAAATGTGATATCTTATGTGTGTAAAACGCGTCCACAATTCATGACAAAATCCTAGAGAAAAAACGAACGAAATTCTCTTTAGACCACAAATACCGTAAGCGGACCCTAATAACCAAGTTAATCCAAATCAAACACCTCTTGGAAGACTGTAGAAGGATATCGAGTAATTAGACTTTTATATGATGGTGATGACTGGCAACTATAATTATCATACCTCTAAAAACTATACATAAATGTTTTTACATACATACATAAGTAGGTAGTTACTATATACCATATGTTAAGTGTGAGGTATGTATTAAGTAGGTATATTAAGCGGAACTAATACAATATTTAAATTAACCTACTTAATCTAAATTGATAAAGGAAATTTGAAAAATGATGGACACGAGCGGGATTCGAACCCGCGACCTTCGCCGATCCGTGGCGCTGCTCTAACCAACTGAGCCACCGTGTCGCTGCTCGCATCCATCGAATTTCAAGTTCCCTTTTAGTATCTACGTCTTAAGGGTGACGTCGACATCATTTTTCAAATTTCCTTTATCAATTTAGATTCAAGCTTAGCATGGGCAACATGCTAAAATGGCACCAAAAGTCATATTAACCTACTTAGTCAAGTTTAGTTGAAAAATGTCGAGGAATTATTCAGTTGTTTGCATTACAGTTGAATTAGCATCGTCATGGGTACTGAAGTCAGCAACGAGTTGAGCAACAGCCGAGTGTGAAACAACTTTATTTTATGTGAAGCAAGGTCGCTGCGATAAAATAAATGGTTTCTTACGTTGAAAGCGAAAGTTTAATGAAAATTACTGGTATAATGGTGTTTCTTCTTCCTTAAAAAAAAAGTCGTCCACTCAAGGATCGATAAAAACGTTCTCCTTAGCCGCGTAAATGAAAATGATTATTCTTAACTGACATTTGAACACAAGAACACCGAAAGTCATAATAAATAAAGGCCATACTTGAGCTATTGTCTTTGTGGCACTCAAAACGTGTGAAAATGTTCAAATAGTGCTAATATATTATGTAGTTTTATTCTATTTACTACACACTAATATGAATAGCAATGTGACGCGACCAGGGTGAGATCAGAGTACTATGCACGACTCCACTTGCTCTCCGAGGCATGGGGTATACCATTGCAAACTAACTCCAGGCTACGGATAAATTATTTCCAGTGTCTTTTTCTTCTTATCGTATGGTTGATGAACAACCAGCCCCCTTACCATGAACTCTTAAAGCAGGACAGTTTACGTTATGAAAACGAGACGCCGCTTCACACTGCACGTAGCAGCGTCTCGCTTCCACATCGGAAAATGTCCTGCTTTAAGACTTCATGGTAAGGGAGCTGCTGTTTTTAGATTTTCAATCGCCTATAGGCCTTTGACATGGTTTTACACACCGTTTAAAAATCTCCCAGGTGTGATGGTTTCCTCACGATGTTTTCTTTCACCGTTTTTAGCAACTGATAACTAATTCCAGAAGACCAAAATAAACCGTTCGACTCGTTGTTAGCTGACGTTTAAGTTATTTACAAACAAGATGTCTGCAAACTAAGTACTCCTTTCCCTCCAAAGCAGGAAATCCAAAACAATGTGACAAATCCACTTTACGAACATTCACAATATTTGCCCGATAGCATCCGCGGTGGCGATGTTAGTAAATGGTAGTAAGGACATGTTTACTACGCCCGGGTTTGCTTGCCGAAGACATTGTTATGTTTTATTGTTGAAGCTAAGTGGGTTTGTAAACAAACTCTCTGCCTCACCTGTTGTTGGGGAAAGGTGATGATAACAACCTGTTTTGAGGTCAATTATCGGGTCATGTTTAGTTTGACAACTAGATTGGTGCAGTGGCTAAGCGATTGGATTGCTACGCTAAAGGTTGTGGGTTGGATTCCCGCACGGGACGAAAAATTGTGCGATCCGCAGATATTTGTCCCGAGTCTGGGTGGTGGTACTTGACGGCAGTCGGTCTTTTAATCTAAAAGCAACTTGAATTAAACGATTTTGCGACCCATTCATCTCAGCTATCTGTTAACTCCGATTCACCTTATTTTAAAGTTTCACAAGGCAGTCATGGGACTACTGTGTATAGTTTGATCAGTCTATTAATGTTTTGGTATTAGACTTCCTCCTCAAAATATCCTCCAAAATTTAAGTCTTGTACCACTTTCAATAACTATTTTGCGTCGAGGCTGCGCCGGCGCCGGCAAGTTATTGTTGGTGAAGTATTGTTTAACGTTACAATAACAGATAAGTGAAAACTGACAAGTTTCTATTTCATGTGACTAAGATATACCTATATTTTGTTTGTGTCTTTGGACTGCTAGAACCAAACTAAAAAAGCACTTTTCTGAGATATAATTTTGCAATTTTAACATTAAGTTAAGGTAAATGCTTTTTTTAAGTTGAGTCACTGAGCTGATGTAAGCTGTTTAAGGCTATTTTATATCAATTAATTACTTGAATTAAGATTTAACTGTATCAAGTTCTTGTCAACATGGCGACGGATCAAGGGCTTTTTACGAAATATCAACCAACCTGTTTCAAATTGCGACAGCAAAACTACTTTTAACGACCATTGCCGATATTAGTCAGGCAATTAATACAAATTCTGTTATCAGGCAGCAATGGTTGTAGAAGTTGATAGTTGTACCCAGTGAGCCTTCAATGAAGGTCGCTTGTGAAACTGCACCGTTAACCTTTATACATTCTACTTGATCGACATAGATTTTGGAAACGTTGCGGTAAAATTAAAAGTCGTCTAGACTTCTAGTCATCTATACATAACGACTTTTTACACTTTTGGTAGTTTTTCATCCTCATCTTAGGTTACAGGCGTAACGAAGATGGGAAAAATGGGTGGACTTGTCCTAAGACAGGGATTGTTAAGTTCTAGTCACTAAGTGCACTAGAAGAGGGAAATGGGATCAGCTTCCTTACTATATGAACTATTAAAGCAGGACATGTTCCGTTGTGGAAGCGAGACGCCTTACTACTCTACAGGTCGAATCGAAAGAAAATATACTCGAAATAGTGAAAAGAGAGATCATACTAAAATGCCAATGTTATGAAAAGACGAACAGATTTACGCTTACCTTTTATTAATAATAATATTAACGGATCAATAAAATAAAGAGTCCTAATTTATTAATGAGCTATAATGTTCTGCCTTCTATTTGCTCTTTTTATAAAACTCTCCTAATTTGTTTTCTGTTCTCTTGTATTATCTGCAATAAACCATATAATATCGGCTGTTGCTTATTTTGTGATGATCGAAATGCTATTTTTTCTTCAGACATAAATTTTTAGAGGTCAAAGTTAACAGTAGCTTCAACAAACAGTTTTCTCTTTATCTTCCAAGAAAAAATTCTTACTCAACATGTCAAATCGTAAATTCAAAACATGAGTTAGTCACGCATCTACTACACACAGTACACTAGTTATTTTCTTAGCTCCATGTGCGGCGTGCGCAGCCTCCCTGGTACTTACTCGTATTATGTTCCAGTATTCCAATCTGAACGCTCGCTGTTAAGTGAATCTGGCGTAACTGTGACGAGTGGATTTTGTTGCTTCAGGGAAAATGGCGAGGTGTAAACTACGATAGGAAAGCGATAACTCATTACTAAAAGTTAGAACTACAGTTAAACTTTTCAATGAAAATTATGTCCAACAATTCAAAAACGAGCATATATCACGCCTGGATTTCCCGAAAGGTTAGGCAGAGGTGTGAACATAAAGTACACCCATATTTCGCCAGTTATGTTGAAGGTTCAACTGTAATAGGGGGGCGAGTCTATTACTATCGAACGTGTACAAAACCGATTAATACTTTGTTTGACCCGGGATTAGAACCCAGAAACTCGTGCTCAGCAGGCGCGCTAAGCGACAACTAGATTAAGGAGGCAAGATTTCAAAAATAACACATTTTTTTTTATAGAAACATGTATATATCAAAATTATTTATGAATGCCACGTTTAAAGTTAACATGTGAAAATCTTGGACCTACTCTTTGTATTAAAATGAATAATAAACTTATAAACGAACTGTACAGGACAATTACAAGTTGCATCGTAGAGGACTCACAAGGAAACCTATCTGCGAACTGGTTTGTTGAACCGGAATCTTGTGTTTATTGCTGAGCGAACCGAGCTCTCCGCACTCGCGAACATCGTGCATACCTTGGCTAGTATACATTCTAGACATCCTAACTAGGAATACATAGATATTTATGTAGATATAGATACCAAAGCAACATTTCGGCGAAACGCTGAAATTAACGATCACATCACGAAAGATAGTAAACCCTTTTAAAAAGTCCTACTTACGGTAGGGGTTTTAATATTCAACTTCTATAGCACTATGAGAAGTCATACCAAAAACATGTTTCGCTATTTATGGACCCTAAGAAGCAGCCTACTCTAGCCTTTTATGACACAGAAGTCCAGATAGATTGATTGTTTGATTTCTATCCAGGATCAAAGCACAAAATAAATTCCAAAGTTCATGATCGGTTCAGTGGTTTAGGTGTGAAATAAACTTACACACGTACATAAAGTTAGGCCTGTTTCTCAGAGGGGTAGGCAGAGACCACGGATTTCCATTTGCTACGATCATGGCATACTTCTTTCTCCTCGTTCACTCGCATCAAATTCCTCATACACGCTCGTCGATTAAGGGTACTCCTCACTTGGATATAAAACAAACTTACTGTCGCATTTGTGATATAATTTAAAAGTTGAGATGATGATCTGGCGCAGTGGCAAAGTGATAAGACTAATGAGCTATTGTCGACAAAAACTTAGTCACTTAGAGTCAACAACTACAGTATTGCCAGCCTTCTATCTTAATTAACATCTAGTAACAAATATGGTAGACGACAATGAAGTTTACTCCGAAAAAGATACAAAACGTAAACAACGTTATTATGTACAGAAAGTGGATGCTGTTAGTGTAGTGCCGGCTACTGGAGACTGTAAGCTATGCCGCGAGAAGATGAGAGCGGTGAGAACCAGCCGGTGTCAACACGGGTGACACGAGACCCATCCACCGAGATGTTTAGAAAACATATGCATTACTATTAAATTTACGAATTTTACGTGATCTTGTAAAAATTATTATTTTTGTGGATTGGACGGGCGACAATTGTTATTTCGGAGAGATCTTTTCATCATTGTTCTGATTGAATTCCGTTGATGCAAGTAAACTTTGCCGTCATCGGTTTTAGAAGAGGCCTTTTACTAAGCAAAGACTTCTCTGATGCTGTTGGAAATAGATTAAAAATGAACATGAGGAAACTAAATATAAATAAATTACTGTACAAGAAAAAATTCGTGGAAATTTACGTTAAATGTATTGTTATGAAATTTGGCTAATGAGTTAAATAATTTCAAAAAAACCCGACTGCAAAAACCTGACAGGAAGAAAATAAGTCTTAAATTATGTTTAGTAATAACATAGTGACTTTATAAGTCGGGGGCAATCAATTATTGAGAAGATTTATGCCGGTCGAGATTTTTATGGCTCCAGACTCTTAAAGTGGCATGTAAGGACACTTAACTGTCAAAATCCATCCAGCCGTTTCGAAAATACGAGTTAATCAAACATTTTTAAGATACGCACAAAAACATAATCCTTTCTTAGCAGTCGAGTAAAAACACAGCCTGATAGCCATTTTGATACATAAAGAGAAATTTTTAGTTTGACGACTGATCCTGTTAGTAAAGTGAAAGGCGAATCAAATTCAAAATTATTTGATTAATTTCGGTGACTGGGTATTTTTAAAGGACTTCGAAATTTGGTTGACTTGGCTCTAATCTTTTCATGGCATCAGTTTTTAACACATAGTTTTTTCACTAGTAGCCAAATAGGAAAAAGACTGTCTAGAGAAATGTAAACTGTAAGAAGGCAATAGCTTACGTCTACCTGCCCCTTTTGAAAAATAGGCCTGACACAAAGATTAAATTCAAAACAAGGTTGGTATAAAGAACCAATCCATCATACATTTTGAAGCAATAAAAGAAATACGAAACAAATCAAGCTGAGTTAAACCCGTTCTGTCAAATCGTGAGGCCAACAGGTTACTCAGAGGACATCACTCGGTGTCTCCAGTGATTAGTCTCCGCTGCTGGGACCTTCTATCGTACCTACTGATTTCAATGATGAAATGCTAGGCTATGATACATATTTAGGGAATCTGTAAATGCCAACTGATTTCGAAATATTTCTGTATAACTAAAATATGTAATAACTGATTTCGATTTGATTTGAAGAAAAAAAAAAAAAATTCGTGTCTGCAAAAAGCGATGACTGTAACTACATTCACGATACACTTATTCCTATATAAAAGAAAATGTATGCTTGCTGCAGTGCGGTATAATTATCTTCCCCCTTGTATGTCAAGAAGACTTTATAGATTATGTTCTATTTGATTCCAAATCTCTTAGTAACGGGTAGCTGTTATGAGTTATGACCAGCAGTGGCCCGATTTCGTTTAATTTAAAACAATAAAGTGTCCCGATTGAGATCGGCAGTTGTCGGCAGCGCTCGCTCAGATTAGTGACGTCATCGCGGATATCTGATTCTGCACTTGACATAATATGAAAAGTTTTAATCAACTGTAGAGGGGAAGTATTGGGTTCTAGGGGAAAACTTCTTGTAGAAAATGTGCCAAGATACATAATTTAATTAGTCACTTTCGTTTATTTTTACCATCTTTTTCACTTGCCTACTACTGGTACTTTTTCATACAGAGAATCATTATCGCAATCTAGAGGGGTGTAAAATTTAATTAATTTACTTTAACAGAAATAAGAGAAGATGAAAAAAGAGAATGCGTATTGAGATGATGACAAGAGGGATTAAAAAAATGTAGAACCTTCCAAATAATAAGGAGTAGACTAGGAACGCAAGTGTCAATAAAGTTGGTGGAAAGTCAATAATTTCACACGCTAGAGTTGGCAGTTATGTTTAGCAGCTGCACGTGTCATGAGAATTGTTGGGATCACTCTCTATGGGTTATATCACCCACGCTTGTTTGTTTAATAGAGGAGGAAACGATGCGAAGCAACCAAAGGTAAATATTGATGTAGCGTTTACCTAGCCCGTGGGAATGTATTTGCGACCGCTAAAATAACTGTATGATACTCATAAGTAGTGTGTGACATAATATACAGAAAATACATCAATAGTTGACATACACAGTGTCTTACACAATGGGTAGCAAGTGAGGCAACTCACTCACTAGCTAGTCTTTTGAATGAGCTAGTAATATTTTATTTGTACCATGTTAACTACCTGTGTACACAAATGAACTTCTTATCGTATGGTTGATGAACAACCTGGTGTCAGAGTTTAAACCGCCTGCAGGCCTCTGACATGGCTATACACACCGTTGAAAAATCTCTCAGGTGTGCCGGTTTCCTCACGATTTTTCCTTCACCGTTTTTAGCAACTGATAACTAACTGCCTCGTTGGTCTAGTGGTCGCTAAGCGCGACTGCTGAGCAAGAGGTCCTGGGTTCAAATCCCGGGTCGGGCAAAGTGTTACTGAGTTTTCCATTAGGTAATTCTCAGTAGCAGCACGGAGTCTGGACTTGTGCCCGGTTGATGGCAATAGGCTCGCCCCCTATTACATTGGGACTTACAACATAACTGGCGAAATGTGGGTGTACTATATGTTCACCTCTGCCTACCCCTTCGGGGGATACAGGCATGATGTTATGTTATGTTAACTAATTTATAATAAGCACATCAATTCGAAAAGACATTGGTACGTGCCGGGGTTTGAACTTGCGACCTTTGACTTGGCAGTCCAAGACAAATAAACGCATTTGATTTATATTGAAGCTTATTTTCCCTTTCATCATCGGCCGGTAGACTGTTGAACAAAAATCTCCACCTTTAAAGGGAGGGATGTAGCCATAATCCCCACGCTTAGCAAACGGTTTTGGGATCGCAGTATTGGTGGTGAAGTTAGTGAAGACGCTGCTGCCCATCTTCTGTAACCTCTGTGGATCTTATTGGGTTTATGGGGGAGAGTCTCATATACCCCCGTGTTCTCCCAGCCGCGGGGGATAACACCGATACGTGTCAATATGTTTTTTTATATGAAAATTCTTAGTAACACAGGTAGCACTCAGGGGCCGGGCTTATTTTCGCTCACAAAAGTGGTCAGTTCAAATTTTTTTTTTTTAAAACGTCGCCCCACACTATGAATTTCTCCTGCACAGGCCCCGCGTTCAGCCATTTTTCCTTTATGTGCACTGTGTCCATCAACAATACGTACGCTCCCCCCTGCCGCCACTTTACACCCGCTTAATGTTGCTAGGTTAGGAATGGCAGTTACTACTTCTGGGGTAAATGACGATGTTTTGGGTATTGTTATTTTATGATTTCTATAAGAGGTTATTATATATATTTAATTTAAAAAAGATATATTGTAATGCAATAGTTTGGAATTCTACCAATAAACATGATATGACATTACGCCTGTATTTTTCTCAAATGGGTATTCTTATAAACTGTATTTCTAAAAGGCATTAGGTATATAGTATACCCGCATTTCGTAATTTATGTTATAGGTCCTGGGACCAATAGGACAAATAAATGTAGGTGAGGTCAATACATTAAATAATATTAATAGCTTAATGCATACACGAAAAGCAGTCGCGTAATAGGGGGCGAGCCTATTGGCATGGACTAGATACAATTCTAGACTCCGTATTGCTATCCAATGACAGTGCTGGTAATCAAACTCAACACCGAAAGCACACAAAAACATAGTTCGTTCTCCTTTTAGAAATTTGTGCACAAATTAGTTAATAAAAAATCGTGGGGTAAACTCTCAACCAAATACTTGCAACACTGACAAAATGGCCGCTTGGTTTTATATAACAATCACTACAATTAAAATTATTCAATATTTAAATAAAAGGACATATTTATGTGAAATGTACAAATTAAATATAATCCTAACATATTTTTGTATAATTCCGTCCGCAGTTTTGCACATTTGCATTACGCAGCTCGGCATAATTGAATTAAATGTGCAGCGTGTAAAACGTTCCAGCGATGCGCGCGATCTTTGTGAACTAAATGTCAAATCGTTCAATTACCCTACTTCGGCGTAATTGGTGTGGTGTCATTTTTGTGTGCGTTCACGGCTTCTGGTTTGTTCTGTATTCTGAGTTCTCCTGTATCGTGGGTGCGTTTCACAAACATGGAATATCACATACACAAACACCCAGACTCGGGACAAACATCTGCGGATCGCACAAATTTTTGTCCCGTGCCACTGCGCCAATTGGGTCGTCTACTTATCAAATAACAGTCGTGATAATTAGTATATGCAACACAGTAAGGCAGCAAAATTAATGTATAAAATAAATTCAATTTACAGTAATACCGTTCTTCGATATTTACTTAATTAGTGTATTGTGAATATTCATATCAACAGCTATACTTAAACATCAGTATACCAGACACCTGTACCAAACCACCAGTACACAAAGTCAAGTATAAAGATTAAAAACGACCCACTAGAATATGTAGACCAATATGTATACTTGGGAAAGCAAATTGGATTTAACAGAGATGGAAATGAACAAGAGGTCGCGAGAAGAGTCAAACATACTTGGAATAAGTACTGGAGTTACAAAGAGGTATTTAAAAGCGACATACCCCTTAACTTAAAGAAGAAGGTCATGGACTCGTGCCTAATTCCATGTCTAACATACGCGTGCCAAACGTGGAAATTCACTAATAAAATAAAAAATAAAATAAATACATGCCAGCGAGGAATGGAACGCAGTATGTTAAATATTAAAAAAATACAAAAGATAAGGCATACAAAAATAAGATCAACAACAAAAGCTATAGATGCTCTAAGCCAGTAGTTCCCAAACTTATTTTTCTCGTGCACCACTTTCAAAATTAAACTGGTGTCGGTGGACCCCCTGCTGCTACATTCCTACCACATTGTTAAAGTCGACAAAAAATAAAAATTGTGTCGCTTCTGAGTTCCGTCCCTATATTCTGATAGGTTAAAATTTTAAATTTTAAATAAAAACGAAAAATGGTACATTTTATAACATTTTATTAATTAAAAGAAAAGAATTACAAAAAAATAATAATAAGGTAATACTTATAGGTTGTGGACATAATTTTAATTAATGGGAAGGATGTATTTGATGGAGTGTCAGCAAACGATCAATGTTTGGCTTTATTTTTGTGAGCAATAACCGCAAATCCCCCCGCTCTGTGATGTTTAGTTTGCTCCTTTTTTTTGTTAAGAGGTTTGTAACGGCACTAAAACTTCTTTCGACAAGGTATGATGAGGGAAAAGCTATCAAAAATTTCCTTGCGATTTCCCACAGTCCAGGATATTTTTCGTGTATTTCTGCTTGCAGCCAAAATGTTTGGTAGCCTTTTCTAAATTTCACCTTCAGCTCCTCATTGGTGCTTAGCTCAAGCAGCTCCTCTTGTAATAATACATTGGCCACTTCAGTTTCATCAAATGGATTTACGATCCATGGTGGTATATCCATCGTCAGCATATCTTCAAACCTGGTTTTGAAGTCATCATGCAGGGCACTTAAATGTTGACTGTAGGTATGGATATCCTCATCAATAGTTTCTACCTGCGACAAGTTTGGAAATTGAGATAATTCGCGCCGACTAATGTTTTGCTTCATAAATTTCAATTTCCCAAGAAAAGCCGAAATTATCCCCTTTGTTTTTATTAAATTCAGGCTGTCCCCTTGTAACTGCAAGTTAATATCATTAAATTTTTTAAACAAATCTGTCAAATACGCAATGTCTCCTTTGAATTTGATCAAGTTTTCTTTTAAATCTGGATCTCTACTTTCTAAGAACTCTAATACGGAATCGAAAACAGAGTAAAATCTCGTTAAGCATGCACCTTTCGACAACCAGCGTACTTCAGTATGTAAGAGCAGTCGTTGGAAGTCTTCGTCATTTTCGTCGCACAATTGAGCAAATAAACGCGTATTCAATGCATTGCTTCTAATTTTGTTGACAGCGTTTATTATAAAATGAAGAGATTGGTTCAACCTGTCACTTAAATGTTTCGCCACAAGATGTTGTCGGTGGATTACGCAATGAATAGCTGTAAGTCCTGGTATAATTCTTTTGAGATGACTTATAAACCCACGATATCGCCCTACCATTGCAGGAGCTCCGTCTGTTGCCACTGAAATAATGTTTGTAAATGGAATCGATTTTTCCGTAAAAAAATTACTCAGGACATTAAATATTGATTCGCCTTTAGTGTCAGTCTCCAAAGTTCTGGCAAATAGCAATTCTTCGTGAATTTCTTCCTCCATGATAAATCGGACATATGCTAATAATAATGCTTCATTACCGGGTAACGTTGACTCGTCCAGTTGTATAGAAAAATGACTTTTTTGCAGATGATTGCACAAAAAACTTTCGATGTCAGAGCTCATTTCATCAATGCGTCTTTGTACAGTATTGTTACTTAATGGAATTCTTTTTAGTACGTCAAATGGAGATTTGTGCAAAACAGTTTTTAAAACCTCTTCAACAGCGGGTAAAATTAATTGTTCTCCGATAGTGTGCGGTTTTCCAGATTTTGCTATTAGTAATGAGATATTGTAAGATGCCCGCAAGCCATCATCGTTACTTTGAGATGTTGAAGCGAACATGCTGTGCATGGTGGGTCTCTTTTCATATTTTTCCTTCAATGTTTGAAAATATTTTAAATCTTTACCCATTTTATCAGTATGACACCTTTTTAGATGATCTTCGAGCTTTGATGGTTTCATAGAGTCATTGCTTAAAACTTTATTGCATATTAGGCACATGGGCAAGTGTTTATCTGCCTCTGATGGAACAAAACCATATTTCAAATAATCGACACTGTATTGTCGACATTTTTTCTTTGCTGTAGCCATGTTTTGTATCAGTTACCTTCCCTGTAAAAAAAAATGTTATAGTAACCAAGTTTTTATTTGAATATAGGTAGCACAACGCAGCCTTTGTCAGCTTTATATTATTATGATTATCATTATATTGAAAAAGTATTACGGCTTGTAAAGGGACCAACTAATAAACCGCTAAGACAAGTACAGACTTTTTCACGAAGCGATATCAATGTTAAATACCTAATTTACCACAATTTTTTAATAGTAGAAATAAAAATTAGTTTACTCAGTATCGAATATTGATCATATTTGTGTAGGAAAAAATAAAAGTCGAAATCCCAAATTGACCAAAAAAGTGACCATAAAAACAATAACTAAAATTTCATTAAATCAATGAGTTCACGCGCTAGTAGTTTTATAAAACAGTAATTGCTCTGCAATATTGATTTTTCGGCCTTTTTAGAGAGGCAGTCCTCTCGTGAAAAAACAATTGAATAAAACGTGCTGTGTTTGTCTTCAAATCGAAAGAGGACAATTAAAATATCTGTAAGTTACTAAGTTAGCTATATACAATGTGTCCGAGCGATAAGACCGCCCGGCGTTTTTTGAATATTTGTACGAAATCATTAATAATTATATTTACATTTGTGACTTAGCGGCCTTAGTGATTTTATATAAGTAATTTTTTTACTACATTTTAGTTTTGTCTAATGATTTTAATTGATAAATTATGATGTCGGCTAGTCAGTAAACAAAAATAATGGAAAAAGATGAACAAACTTAGGAAATATCGTAAAAAAACTGCAGCACGTCACGCGTCTTTACTTAATTTAATTTTGTACAAATATTCTAAATACGCCGGGCGGTCACTTATCCCTAGGACACATTGTATACAAGCATTTGTTATCAACCGACCAGTACACGAAACAAAATACTTAAGAACTAGGTACAACAAAAAAAAGGTACGTACTTACTTTTCTCCGGCACTAGGAACACTAATATAAATTTTCTCACACCTTCTTTTTCGAAATTCCGGAAACAAATAAATGAGCATGCCTTTGGCATCGAGTATTTATAGTCTTGATCAAGATCATGTCTAAACAAGCACTAAGCATTGTCGGACGGATTGCGCTTTGCAAGTCTGTACACGAAATTGTAATATCGAATACGCAAGTTTGGACAAGTAAGAGTCGCTTGCCAGATTAAAATGTTATCTGCTTAGTTAGGTACTTAAAACAATATAGGTAGGCCCTTATAAAAACTATATGCAGATAAATTTTCGTGGACCCCTATTAACATCTTATGGACCCCCATTTTTTATTGACGCCTACGTAGACCCCCAGCAAGGCTCCCGTGGACCCCTGGGGGTCCACCTGGACCACTTTGGGAATCACTGCTCTAAGCCATGGTCAAAGGCTGAAGTGGAAATGGGCAGGACATATAGCACGACTTAAAGACCGTAGATGGACAAAAATAGTTACATCATGGAAAGGCCCATCGGGAAAACGCAAGACGGGAAGACCGTACACTAGATGGGAAGACGATATTAAAAAAATCGCCGGTCCGCAATGGCAACAAATAGCCCAAGACCGGATGAAATGGCAAACTTTGGAGGAGGCCTTTACCTGAGGGGGGTTCCAAAGAAATAAATTAATTCTACGCAGTTTAATATGTTAAAAAATTTTTTTAAGTAAGTTAGTTAGATAAGGAAACTGTTAGAGATCTTTTTATATGTTTTTATGTGCTAAACTGGAAATAAAAGGCTTTTTTATTTTTTATTTATTTATACCAGACACCTGTCTATAGCGTGCACATGTCATTTACATACTTTTAACGTTAATTCATAAAAATATAACGAATTATATTTAACAACGCGATGTTATATTACCAACTGCTTAGGTACTGCTTAAGCAGTTCCTTTTATCAACCTCCGACGCAAAAAGAAGGTTATAAGTTTGTCGTGTCTGTCTGTGGCATCGTAGCTCCTAAACGAATAGACCGATTACGATGCGGTTTTTCAGTTTAAAATTGACGTGATTAAGATTGTGATGTTTAACTGGATTATTCGCCGAAGAGTATATTTAATACAACTTAAAAATCTACCCTAATTATCGATGTTGAGAGACATCGTGAGACCTCCGTGGAGTCTCTGTGCATCAAAACTTATTATTTTTGTGTCTGACACAAGATGGTGCGTCAGTGATAAATCTAAATATTAATTATGCATCTTACCAGACAAGTTCTAAGATTTTAGCTCAATAAATCTTAGATGTAAGCTTTCTTATTAATTAAAGAGAAAGTAAATTTTTCAAAACATAAGCTATTGCGAGTCTGTTTGGTAGTACTAGTAGTAGGTATCGTTGTTTAATAGCAACATTGATATGCACAGGCGTAAAAAACTAAAGCTATTATGTAATGGGATCTATATTCCTGGATACACTGTCTGGACTGATTCTACATTCAAAGACGAAAGAGGCAGAAATCCTATTTTGATGCTTAAGTACGAACAGACCCAAAACCACAAATATCTTGGACTAGCTTCCGCCCGCGACTTCGTGCGCTTGTATTCGAATGTTATATATATAGCTTCCTCGATAAATGGACTATCCAACACAAAAATATGTTTTCAATTCGAACCAGTAGTTTCTGAGATTGGCGCGTTCAACCAAAACAAACAAACTCTGCAGCTGTAGTATTATAAATATAGATACTCATAATTGTAGTATTACCTCATTTACCTAAAAAAGAACAAAGCAGCTTTTAATTAAAATTCAAGTAATCTCGTTTAATAAATCTGAGCCGACCTCGTTTTGTTTCGCCTATTTATTCAAAGTTAATGTTAATTTATCGAAGTATGTGGATCTATCTGCGCACGCGATGTTACGGATGCGTTACGGTGTGTTACGTTATAGTTACGGTAGTACGGTGTGGTCTAGTGTTGGTCCTGTGACCTAGGGGGAATAGGATTGGCAGTGGTAGGTACCTATTTTTATATACGAGGTTTTAATCACGAAAAAGAATATTAGGAATTGAGAACCTCCCCCTTTTTTAAGTCGGTAAAATATGTCTTCTTTGTGCTTTGTTTGATGTGTTATTGTGGTTTTTTTTTTACTTAGATACGCGTTCAAAGAAAACAAAGAATAAAACAAGGAATCTTAGAGGATTTTGTTATACAGTAATTCACATTTTTACCATTTGTGAAAATCTACAACAAATGCTTATATGATTATAACATAATCATCACGTCTATGAACTAGAAGCACACCTGAAATCACTTTGATCTGAACTAGGTTGGAATCAAACACCACTCGATAACCGAGTACGACCAAAAAACAACAAACCAGGTTAAAAATAATACAAGTTTTTATTTAATTTACGTTCAGGACATAAACAACGACTGATTTACTAGTTAATATTCATAAAACATAAAAAAGCATAGAATATATTATGTATAGTTATGTGTAGCACTGATAGCCGAGTGGTATGACCGGTGGACTGCCAAGTCAAAGGTCGCAAGTTAAAACCCTGGCACGCACCACTGTCTTTTCGAATTCATGTGCGTATTATAAATTAGTTATCAGTTGCTAATAACGGTGAAGGAAAACATCGTGAGGAAACCGGCACACCTGAGAGATTTTTCAACGGTGTGTAAAGCCATGTCAGAGGCCTACAGGCGGTTTAGACTCTGACACCAGGTTGTTCATCAACCATACGATAAGAAGAAGAAGAAGTTATGTGTTTGCCTTGTTTCACAGTATTCCGTTGAGATCCGTTGAGTTCTATTATCTCAACGAATGTAAACAATACAAGTACATGTTACATGTTTCTCCACGTTCCGGTGAGCTAGCGTTAGCTAACACTCTGACTTGCACCTAAAGGTCACGCCGTAATAGCGCCGCTCACTCTGTTTCTATGTATGCCCAATTGTGTAAGGCGCTTTATGTAATTACTGTGTATGACTGGCTTTACGTTGCACGAAAATACTTGAAAATGCATACAAACATGATTATATAAATCAATATTGTTAAACATCATAAAATACTCAAATAATGGCCGGTTGTTGTAAAAATCATAATAAAAATATGTTGTTATACACAAATTTACGTCATACTCGAGGTCTTTGTAAATCTGAAATTACTTATTTGTTCCAAAGTTACTCAATCACATAAGCTGTTATGTTAATAATAAACAAAATAAAACCCACTCACACAAAAACCTCGTTCACAACCAAAATAACAACACCAATTATTTTGCAAGGACGCTGTTAAAGTTATTATATTTTAAACTATAAAAATACTCACCAAAATATTCCAATACGATAGTCGGTCCTTTATCACAGATAACTGTGTATAATCAAACAAAAATAATAATAATGTCAACAGTGTTCAATACACTCGCGTTCACGAGAGGTGCGGCTAATTGACAGCTGTCAAACACAAGCGCGTGCGTCCGCGTTTGGCGGGCAGCGATGGCGGAGTGGCGCGGGCGCAGCGGACGGCCGAACCGTAGTCACACACTGCGCTGCGGTTACGACACCAACTCGTTATCTGTTCTACCTCATTGCGCTTGCGACCAAACGGAATACGTGGTCTGCTGTGTTTATGCTGCGGTGTTGTTTGGGGGTAGGCAGGTCGTGGTGTGACCGGTGACAGGTGCGACCTTGTCGTGTTAGATATTTGAGCTTGCTATCCATTGATAGCGAGCTCGATTGGCGGTCAAACGATAAGATACGCTTTGGATAGAGCTACGTGTAGATATGTGCGTCTTCCACTATGTTTATTTGTCTCTTACAGATAAACTGGGCTGTACGTATATCTCTGCCTATTCCTTTGAGAATGCAAGCGTAAAGTTATGTTTATTTTACCAACCAAACGTGTGGTTTTCATCGCTCTACATTTTAACAATCAAGGTTATTGCGTAAAATTTAAATAATAAATAGCTAGCAAGAATTTCCTGACAGGAAAACGTCAAAACATTTGTCCGACCATCGAACCCAAGTCCCTATGCTTTGCAGCAGCGCACACGATCTCAACGTATAGGTAACGTTCAGAAACGAGCGAACCGGTTAGGTCACACTACTACCTCACGATCTATCTAGCACGAGATGAATCTCACGGAGACTTGCGCCCAGTATTCTGAAATAACTAGATATGTATAAATGTAGACTGAGATTCTCTGATCTTTTTGGAAAAATACACTAATCAAGCATAAGGTTAATTTATGAAGTAAACAGATATACACTGTTACCTAAATTCCAAATCACACCGTTACACTGATAACACCAACATTGTTGTTCGCGAATCATGCGCTGCTGCTGACATGTCACCGGCGCACGCGCAGCATGCTAACGAAAGCGCGCTGCAGGAAGTGACGCAACCAGCTTGGATTACGTTAAAATACGCGATATTCAGATTATGTCACCGATGACACGTTACTACTATTTATTAGGTTTGTTTTTAATTTATTATGTTTTTGTTTTGCGGGAATTTAATTATCATAGTTATTAACCAATTACTTTATATGTTAGGCCTTTCGATTGACGCTGTGAATTGTGGAGCTTCAATGCTACAAGTTGCAGGTTCGATTCCCGTACGGTTTACATATTTGTGTGATCAGTTACCGTTAAATATTTACTGAAATCCAATTGCTATCCATAATTCTTAATTAAAATGAGATTTTTTTTATTTTGTTTAATGTAAGTACCTAGATTTCTTTTTTTAAACTCCAAAACCCCATGACTAGATTAGGTAGGGAAACCAATATGAAAAACTCTATGTATTCTAACACTACTACATCAAGTCGAATATAACTTGACCAGTCTGCAAGAGTTTCGCTCATAACTCAGCAATTTCATCGAGTCCTGCGCAGACAGGCATCAATCAATCGGCTCATACACTTTGATGATCATATCGTGTCTCGTAGCATTCTTCAGACACTTGAACTGCATACCAAATATAGATAACTATTTACAAACGCCTGCAATCGATACGAATCGATGTCATATCTAGTTGTGACATATACGCTGAGGTCTCTTGATGTAGAAATATTATGAATGTTTAAAGGAATGGCATATTATATTATAAATGTATCTAAAACGTAACTTTTTTAAACGTTTTGTATGATTGGTTGAAGATGAATTACGTTGGTCATAGAGGAGGTTGAAAATCTGTTGTTTGATACAAAATACAATGAAACCAAAATACGAATCTGCAGTGCACTATTAGGATTCTTCAAAATCGGTTCACACGTTTGGTCTCTAGAGCGCCACAACGGAATAAACATGCAACACAGGCTAATAAACACATTACCCTCCTTTGCGTAGCACAGTCAAATAAAAAGAAGAGTCAGGTGGCAGGATTAAATATAAAAATATTATTATATTGCAGCGAAATATTTACTGTCGTCTTTTGAGGAGGCCGTTTCTTGCTTCATCCCCATTAATTTAAATTCTAGTAACATTATAAATTAAGCAGCTTATATCGTGTTTGCGTAGTCTCACACCATCATCAACATTAAAATTAATAATGTCTTCTTATTGGCCAGTCACTGTGACAGTCGTAAAAATGATAACCACAGATAACATCTATAGGACTGCCATTCAAAAGTTGCAAGTTCAAACCCCGGCACGCAGCAATGTCTTTCGAATATATGTGCGTAAGTATGGCGATATGGGAAGATTTGGACAGTTTACGGATTTAGAGATACACATGTGTTTGTGTACACGGTGTCTTTACAGACACTGTGTACTACAGACATGTATTGTGTATCTCTACTGTTGAAGTTCGTATGTTATTCGCTAGATATATTTGGCCATAATAAGGTAGGTAGTATCATGATTTTTGTCATTTACTGCGACGGAGTTACCATTGTAATTAAGAAAACAGTAAAAAATTAAGAAGATGGTGCTTCGACAGTGACTAAAAAAAAGATTATTGGAAATAAATATCTAATATAAATTTTTAATTAGTTTTTTTTTGTCCCGACTTTATGAATCCTTTACTTAAAAAAAACCGCGATAACATCCGTAAACATAGTTTTATTTTAATGTCTAACATTCGCGTAAGTGATTGAAATCATTATTATATAAGAAAGCAAATTCAGTACCTTACATTTATACTTAAAAACCACTCGATGTATAGTAAAGCTTTGCAAATTCGTAAAAACACATTATGACATTAGTTACATATATAATAATAATAATATATAATTATGTACTTGATACAAATTAATCAAATGGCATTATAACCCAAAAACATAGATTGTTTTTTGTATTATTTACAGAGAGAGTCCTTAAAATCATCCTACCTTAGCACAGCTGTCGTCCACCCTGCTCAGACTCCTGTGAAGAACTGGATGTGGGATCCTGCCACTAATTAATATATAACATTATATATCTGAGCCTCGTATCTCAGTCAGTGAAGCGTTACAAGTGATACAAACGACTCGCACTACTCGCTCGATTAAAGGTGATTGTGAGCCAAAGGAAATTGGTGTTATTTGATTTTATATACTTTATTAAAACTATATATTAGGAAATATGCTGAAAAAAGTGGTAAATAGAGATAGTGGAACACGTGAGATAAAAAGAGTCATCAAACTTGGCTGTAGACAAATATATATTTTAGACAAATAATAATAATATCTTGGGACAGCCCACACACGGTCATCTGATCCCAAACTAGGCAGAGCCTGTATTATGGCCAACAGACAACTGATAAACATACTTATATATTTATAAATACATACATAATATAGATAATTTACACCCAGACACAGAACAAATCATTATGCTCATCACACAAAGATTTGCCCTGGGTGGGAATCGAACCCACGACCTCCGGTTTAGAAGTCAGCGTCACTAATCACTAGACCAACAGGCCAGTCAAAGTGTCTACGCATGAAAAAGAAACCTTGATGAAGACTGCAGGAATCGAACCTGGAATTAAGAAAAATATAATCTTTTACAGCGCTTATCCTGTGTTCCTTGACGTTTTCAGTAAAAGTAACATTCTAAAAGCATCTCTTGGTTAGCGAGTACTGTAAAACTGTCAAGACAAATACAGTAGTGCGAAACCACATCTCTGTCTACCCCTTTCAGGACATTCAGGCGTTATGATAAGACATAAAGTAGGTATTTGTTATCAAGAGATTATCAATGACCATCACAGTTCATCCACTATAAAATCAAATTGCCCTATCACATACAACCACTTTTTGACAATTCCCTGCGCGTGCACAGCTCTACTTAATTCTAAACGCGCAACAAATAAAGAGCTCAAACATATTTATATCTACAAGGCACCAGACCACCCGTGACCATGAATCCAGTGCTAAAAGTGGCCAATTCTATGAATAATCCGATCGTAAACATTGAAAAACCCCAATAAATAATTGATAATACGAGTAGGTATATATCTATTTTAACAATATATGGACTTAAAATAAACCTAGACTCAAATATGCCTCGTATTGTCGGCCACACGTGAGGGGGGCGCAAATAGGCACAGATTTTAACTAAGTCTAAAAATGAGACTTGCATACAAAAGATCAGTATCTAAGTAGTAAAAACCCATGAAACGTCATCATTATAAATGTATTGTTCTATTTGTAGGCTGTATTGATAAATGATTTTATTTCTGCAAATAGGTTTTTAAAAAACACTTTTACACGTCATTTTTTATATAGGTACTAATTTGAATGATGGTGGTGTCGGTGTAGGTATTTAGTCAGCTGGTAGTACGGCGATGTATATAGGTATTCTAAGCATGCAAATTAATATTGTAACATAAACTATACATAGTTGAAAATAAGATTTGGGCTAGATGAATGGCAAAATGCTAGTTCAAGTTTAAGGAGAGCGAAGTAATGTGAAATTTTCTAAAAAACACCTCTGTCTACCCGTTCGGGGATAATAAGCGTGATGTTGTTTATGTAGTATGTATGCAAACTCGGTTATACGTGCGTTGTGGGTGCACCTACAATCTCCATACAACTCCGCCTATCCTAAATTATTTTCTCTCGTTTCTTATTCAGGCAATACACGATCTATGTTTTTATTACTATTTATTATCGATAGATTACTTGCTGCGTGGATTAACATTGAACGATCGTTATGATAGCGTTTTACATTACCTCACATACCTAATGTATGGGTGTTAATTAGTAGTCACCTTTTATTAAATCTAGATGGCGCTGGCATATTCTGTAGCATGTTAATAAAAAATAAACTCAAGCGTAGTTTTTTTAAGACCTGACTGTACCTACATTTTTCTTAAATATAAAATTAACTCCATAACAAGTAGTACCGAGGTCTACTATTTTTTATGGGAGCCAATTGTGTAATTTGAATTTTGTATTTCCGAAAAAGCCGACGCCGACTTCCACTTCGCTTATGTAAAGTGAAGTGATAAATAAGGCTTTTAATTTTTGTTTGAATCCTTACATTTCTATATGAAATTACTTGAACTTAATTTAGTGGTTTGAAGTTGAGCACAGCGAGCGAGCGTGTTAATCAATACAGATCAATCTTTATATCTAAAATAAGAAGAGGCATTTGGTCGACATTTGCAATAATTACAAACTTATGTAATTAACATAGGTATCTTCAACAACATATTCATTGAATCCGATTGAATTATCATCTCATTAAAACTTACAAAGACTTACTACAAGAAACTGCCTGTTGAGGTATTAAACGTTAAATTTTATGTGTTTTAGCGATCTGATAGCGGTGCACTATAAATAAGATTCACATAAACGTATAACAAGAGTGATGTTGTCTGGACATCGTAAAATCACTAACTACATTTTTATAGATACGAGCAAAAATTTTAAATCCAGTGCAGTGGTTTTAAGGTGCTGGCTTTTGCATTAGGTACTTACAGGTTGCAGATTCTTTAAAGTATTTTTATATACATATGCTATATAAGAATTATTTGACGACGTTGGTGCAGTGGCTAGGCAATTGGACTGCTGTGGTCAGAGTTGCGGGTCCGATTCCCACACGGGACAAAAAATTGTGTAATCTGCAGATGCTTATCCCGAGTGTGGGTGTTGGTGTATGTGATATTTTAAGTTTGTGGAATGTACCCACGATACAGGAGTAATTACTGGCGACGTTTTAGTTAAGAGAAACTTATTGGTACAAAGACTAGCTTTCCGTTGTCAGCAATGCGAGTCGTAAAAGCATAGCATTATTAAAGTCATGTCAGAGGCCTACAGGCGGTTTAAACTCTGACAAAAGTTTGTTCATCAACCATACGATAGGAAGAAGATAGCATAATTTGGAAAATATGGGACAATGTGGGTGCCCTTTATAACAAAAACACTTCATACTTTGGGGATTTTATAATATTTGTGTTTTATCGATTCGCTCTACAATTCGAGTCTCTGAGACATCGTCTACTGAAACATGACACCCTGGGAGTCACGAATGTAATCGATTTAATTGCTCTACTATATAAATTATCCAGGCAGTATGTAAGGGTAAGCTCTACAGATAGAACTGTACGTATCACTGATCTATATCACCAATATTCTAAGCAGTATTTTGCTAGTTCACCACACAAATGCGCAAAATAAGCAATTAACACATTGTATCATATACTATCAGTTTCCTGGTTGGAAGCACTGAGACCGACCGCAACCCCGGCTGTCTGCGATGTGATAACGTGCACTAATTTCCATGTGCAGTGCAACATTGTCAAAATACCACCAATAACCTACTTATAATAAGCTTAGTTACATTATATGCAACTGCCAAAACCTGGAACTCGACCACAATAAATAATGTAACACAATATAATATACAGCTACAAATATAGTTTGTGTTTTTTTAAACTCAATTCATATTTTGCAGTGATAGCCGACTGGTACTACCGTTGGACTGCCCAGTTAAAGGCCGCAATTTCAATCCCCGGCACGCACCAATGTCTTTCCAAATTCATGTGCGTACTAAAAATTAGTTATCAGTTGCTAAAAACGGTGAAGGAGAACATCGTGAGGGAACCGGCACAACAGAGAGATCGACGGTGTGGAAAGCCATGTCAGAGGCCTACATGCGGCTTAAACTTTGACACCAGGTTGTTCATCAACCATACGATAAGAAGAAGAATTTCATATTTTATTTACTTTTTATCGTCTTTGGGAGTTTGGGTATGTGCATCAGACTCAACATTTTAAGAAAAAATACAGATGTGAAGAAATAGGTAGACAGATAATCTTACAATAATCTTATCTACATAAAGTGGCTAAAATAAAAATCATGTTCAGTAAATTCCTTTTAAAAGCAATACAAATAAACATAAAACAAACTGCTGCCATGAATCTGGATGTTCAATATAATGGCCGTGATATGAGCGACAGAGTACACTAATATCCACTGTAAATATTGCCTGATAGTGATATGAATTAATGATGTTTTACGGCGCATGCGCATAACATTCTTTTAAATTACTGCCATACAGATTGGCATTCTATTCATAAAGTACAATGTTTTGATTGTTTAAGTTAAAGGTCGCAAGTTCAAACCTCGGCACGCGCCAATGTCTCTTAGAATTCATGTGCGTATTATAAATAAGTTATCAGATGCCAAAAACGGTGAAGGAAAACATCGTGAGGAAACCGGCACACCTGAGAGATTTTTCAACGGTGTGTAAAGCCATGTCAGAGGCCTACAGGCGATTTAAACTCTGACACCAGGTTCTTAATCAACCATACGATAAAAAGAAGATTGTTGCCAAAGAATCAAATCTGCCATTGATTGCAGACTTTTAGATCTTCTTGAAACTGGCCACTTATACCTATCAGCCATCATTCACTTTCTTAAAGTCTCAAACAAATTATTTATTATTCACATTCATACAACTTCTAAGCATCAGGCCAGTGCCCGATGACGGTGGTTGGAGTTCAATACGAGTGGCCAGCATCCTCATCATTAAAAACCCTGCGACTGTGCCAGTCCTGCTTGCCCTAGGGAACAGCACACAGTTTCTTGTGCTCGGTTACTCACAAAGACGAACGTTGTGTCGGATCATTATTAGTTGAAGACTCGCGCCTCCATTGCGGCACAATGTACCTATTTCTCTTAATATAGTTAGCACTAATTATAGGCAAAATTCATTTCCATGACGAGCGTCTCAGTCTCTCAACTTGGCATGCAAATTAAACAACACTTTAGACATATTTAATTCAAATATACCTTCAGTCAGAAGGTGGTTGAGCCGAGAGTTCTTTGATTCACATTAATAGTATCATTATGTAACTTGCTGCCCACATACGGCACTTAAACAATCTATACAAACGTTTGTACGTGAGGACCTGTAATTGGCTTTATGTTTTATATAATGTATTTATAACTATTGTTATCAGCTGTTGGTTCTCCATAAGAATAAATAAATAAACACTGAAGCGAACTATGAAGCGATCTGCCTCTTTACCATGAACTCTTAAAACAGGACAGTTTACGATGTGGAAGCTAGACGCCACATTACACTGCTCGTAGCGGCGTCTCGCTTCCTCATCGTAAACTGTCCTGCTTTAAGAGTTGATGGTTAGGGGGCTGTTGGCGACCAAAATAACTGGCAGACTTACCGGTAATCTAATTGATAGGCAAAGACGCGTATAATTTTTTTATTTTCTTGTCATAAATGTGTTCCTTCTGTTTAGATAATAATAAACCTTACCTATACCTTTTTGATGCTTTTCAATCCTTAATAAACTTGTTAATGCATTTTATATGTGCAGATATTTAAGTTGTAAATATATCTAAGTACAGTATATAAAATGTTTATAATGTACGATAACACCGTCCTTGTAGACGTGGGAGACCTTGCGCTCGTCAATATTTCAGGTGTTTATTTATCACGATGCGGTGTGCTTAGTTATCATTTACAGCTGACTCAATAGCGGAATTAACCTTTCCCTAATAATTATTAGATTAGACCTTTTACCGGTACCTACTTATTTTTAAATTAGTATTACAATATTTATAACAATAGGTATATACATAGATTTGGAATTATAGTGGCACAATACTACGTTCTTTCTCTGAATTACTTCCAAATATGACATTAGGCTGGGACAAAACAAAATAATTTTCTCGACCAGGACTCCAAAAAAATCTTTGGTTCATAACCATTAATCAAGCACACATTTAGTTCACGTAGTGGGAACACTGACTTACCAACCAGAACACCGCAGCCAGGTTTGAAGCCATTTCTCGTGCCTGCTACAAGCACTGCCCGAACTGATTTTAACTACTGATATCTCGCACAAATCACTTCATAAATACGTCACGTGAATTATTTTAGGAACTAACATCAATGTGTAATTTTTTCACTATTTTGAACCGGGAGAGACAATAACATAATTCTTAAGAAGATTTTTTATACAGAACCTATATTGTTATCAACACTTATAGCTGGGCAATTTAGCAATTACAATTTGGTTATAACAATTATTATTTAATCGACTTATTTCAGTGGTTGACAATGTAGTCGGACTGCCACGGTTCATCGCTTTCAAAGATAGCTTGATTAAGTGCGCGTGCGCAAAAATCCTTCGTGGTACAAGTAGGTGTACTTCGCCGTGTGCAAATGTTTGCGATGCACGCAGCTCTCCCGATGACTATCTCAACACCGGGAGAGAAAGGTGGGTCTTTCCCTAGGCTTAATATCTAAGGCCACTCGGTCGTTACGTGGAGGAGATTCTGCCATTTTCTTCTTCCTAGTTTTGACACTAAGAAAGAGTGGAAGGAGGGGTTTTAGGGACAGTTTTCTAATCGATCCTATCGTTGATTTTATGATTGACGTAGTGGTCAAGTGATTGGACTGTACCAACTTCGATCCCCGCACGTAGGTTATAATTTACGTCCCCACTTATGTAAAACACACTCAATAATATGACGAATTCTTTGTTGTGTCTTATAAGGACTGTATAATTTTGAGTTGTCAAGCGACAACACTCGTGCAATCGTGCACAGCACTCAGTTAACCAGCGCATTTTATCCGAGTGGGATCATGCACGACCAGGGTGAATAACCTCACCAGCTGACTGGATTACTGACTGATAAACCTACGCTATAGGTACTAGGTAGGTAGGTGCTCCTCTAGAGTGAAGTGCTTGTGTTGGGAGCTAGTCCTCGAGGGCTCTCCATCATGTGGAGCACTCAGTATCTGATTAACTGACATTATAGTCACTTCACATTTTATGCTACTAGAGATGATATTTCGAAGCGCCTTATATGGTCCATATAGTGTTTAACCACCTGATTAACCGTTTGGCAAAACAAATAAGTCATGGGACCGGTTTATAGGCATTAGGTTACGGTTTAACATCAGATGTAACCTGTGGTACCTGGGTAGGTAAGAGAAATTTGTAGAGTTCGGTAATTTCATAAAGTTAAATTAAAAAATTTGTGCAAGCATGTTAGCTGTGATAAAGAATCAATTGATCATAAAATAACATAACATCACTTGTATTCGCCGTAGGGGTAGGCAGAGGTGATTGTAGAGTACACCCAGATTTCGCCAGTTAGGCAACTCCCAATGTAATAGGGGGCGTGCATATTGCCCTCAACCGGGCATTAATCCAGATTCCATGCTGCTGAGAAAGACCTCATGGAAAGACCCTGTAACACTGCTCGACCCGAGATTCGAACCCAAGACCTCATGCGGGAGGGTGGGCCAACGAGACATTCAATTGATTATTTATCAAATATATTGTAATCAATGCTTACTTATGTAGATATAAAATAACAATAACGTCTGGTATGTAACCTAGACATGTCCTAACCTCTAAAAATCATTCTGAATCTTACATTAATCATTTCGGTATGATTATAATTAGCATTATTTGTGCAGATTAACGTCGACACTTCGATAGTGACGCAAGCGCAGGTTGCCGTAGCGACCGAAAGTGTCCCGAAGCGGCGCGCACGCACCTAACTACTCTATATCATTGATAATAATTGATATTAAAGCTGCTGATAAAGAATTTGTGTGGTGTCGCGTGCAAGACACTTAAGGAGATGTTTTATATTCAGAGAAACCGGCATCTATCTTTTAAAAGCCAAGAAAACTCTTCATACGCTTTGTAGGTTTGAGTATATTATGTTTAACCTTATCTTTTACGACTAGAGGAATAAGATATTCTAACCATTTTATTATTGCTCATTACATCGATTACCATAAAATTTGATTTAAACCTCCAATAAGAAATTTAGTGAATATTCTGATATGACTATAAAATTGTTTTTAATTAGGTGTTATTTTTTATAAGGTCTTGGTACTCTAATAACTAAACAAATTATTTGGTTGGACGGTTTATTTAACTTCTAAGTTTATGACACACATCTAAACTAATAACTAACTTCTTATCCTTGTAAAAGTTATATAAAAATTCTGTAACATCTGAAAACGCTCCACCAACTTCTCCTTAAGTGTTGTTCACGCGGCACTAAAGTATCTAGTGCCGTGTGCAAAAAGGCTTTCGTAAATAAATTGTAATCAATAGCAATGATAATACTAGCGTTCATTCTCATTCAGGCGATACAGTTGGTCCGGCTCAGTGAAGAGTCGTGTTAAACCCTGATACCAGCAGATAAGGCTTAAGAAAACATTTCTTTTGAACGTGCAATTGAATTCCTTTATTGTGATAAATAACAAATTGTTAATAAAGTAATATGTTTTCGATAGTTACCTTAAACTACTTGCAGCGACATCTAGCGTCGAGTAGTTACAACGCAATGAGTATGCGTTTTTTGCACTAGTCATGATGTTTTCTACTTGCCACTAGATGGCGTTAACAGTACGGCAGGCAGATTTTTTATACATTTGTATCTTCTAATAGGGATGCTTAATAGGGGAAAACTAAAATTATTGCACGTTACAAACAAAACCATACTACGTTATATGTTTCATTTATAGACCGGCTCAGAGCTCAGGCCGGGGAGACCAATTTGCAAATATCAATCCAATCTAAGTCCCATAGTCGCATTATCTACAAAACTATTGAAATGGACACTAATACCTGTGCATTATTCATTCACAAATATCTTTATTTATGACTAAGTAGACTTAGGTACTTCATTCATCATTCGCAGCCTTCAACATCCGACTGCTGCTAAGCCTCCCTTAAACAAAGCCATCCGCCGCGTTCCTGTGCCTATCCTATCCCAGGTACTTCATTAAATGATCTTCTTAGTCAGTAGGCAACCTTGTAACAATCTTGTAAATATTAACCTAGTTATCACGATCTTTATTGTATTCAGGTGCTCCCTCAACTATAGCATTCGCCTGTAATATAACGTTACATCAGTGAGGGACGAGAACCAAGCATTACAGTACACACCTGTAATGTTACAGATTCGAGCATTACATTGGTGATTGGTGGAAGAGAGCCGAGAATTACATGCTCAACTTGACGAAACAATGTGTGATATTTTTAACCGACTTCTAAAAAAAGGAGAAGGTTCTCAATTCGTATTTTTTTTTAACGCAACGGCTTAACTTGTTGTATAAAAATAAAAAAAACAATGTACGTTTTCCTATAAAATTTGAGGAGTTCCCTCGATTTCGGCAAGATACCATCATCAGATCCTGGACCTGATGACAATGGGACCATTTGGGAAGTCTACCCTTTCAAACAAAAAAAGAATTGTTCAAATCGGTTGGTAAACGACGGAGATATGCTCAAGGTTAAATCTGAAATGTAATTGTAGAGGTACTGCAACATAACCCCATATATTTAACGTACCTATATCATCACGCATGTGTTCCCAGGAGTAGGTGGAGGGATGCAGTTGCTCACACAAATCCCCGACAGGAGGTCGAACCTGCCATGTTTTGAGTCCAATTACTTGTCAATGGTGCCTTAAAAAAAAGCTAAGAATGCACCTTAATGACATTGAAGTAGTCTATACAAAAGTAGCGTAGGTTTGAACTCGTAAATATAAAACGGTCCGTCAACCTAGGTATAGCCACTGCTGTAGTGGGTAGGCCTCTGTGCATCTTATTAGGTTCATCTGGGAGAGTCTTCCATACCCCCGGCGTGTCCCAGCGGCGCGGCGGCGGGAGCGAAATAAATTTTCCTTATTCCAAAAAAAAAGGTACCTAAGCCACCGCAAGTTAAATTTCAGGTAAACACAGTATAATAATAACAGCCTATAACTGCCCCACTGCAGGGCAAAGGCCTTTTCTCGTATAGAGAAGGATTGAGCATTGATCACCACGCTAGCTCACTGCGGGTTGGCGAGTTCAGATAATTAAATCCAGGTTTCCTTACGATGTTTTCCGTCACCGTTAGTCAGTGGTGTCTTAGAATATCTAAGAAAGTATTTATGACATTCAAAAAGTCACATTGATACTTGCCTGGGTTTGAACCTGCAACCTCGTGCATAGAAATCCGGTATGTCAACCACTAGGCCACCACGACTTACAGTACAATAGGAAAAACAACACAAACCAACCTGAATATGTAGTAGCATATGTATGGCCGACACGCTTACACGCGGTTATGTATATAAACATTAATATAATATTTAGTTTCTCTCGAATATGTAGGTACCTAGGTAAATAAAAGCATTACCTATTTGGAAACTATATTTCAGTCACCAAACTCGTTTACTAGTGTTATGTATTTCTTGGAGGTCCTACTTATCTCAGTCTCAAATGGATCAGAAATTATCGACTCGTAACAAACTCCACATGACTTGGTTTGTATCTAAGTGCCTGCCTGCTCACTGTTATGTTTTATTATTTTATTCTTTTCGATTTTTAATATAAACCTAAATCCTATTTACATACTGCTTAGAAATCTCTGAACGCTACAAACACATTAGAGAACTGCTCAAAAATAAAAAGGTCCAAATTTTCTGTATCTACAATCTCCACTCTGGGGTAGATCCATTACTAAACCACATCGCCTCAATCCGTGCGTTAAACCATAATGAAACAATAAACACCAAATTGTTGAAAAAATCTATAGAATCATCTGGGACTGGTCACAGGTCCCTTGACCTAGGCGCCACCCGGGCAGTGTCGGGCAGTGCCGGGGGCGTGTCTTGTCGTGTCACGTTACAAAGTTCCGCTGCATGTGTCGGCGTGACATCTGACGATCCGACACGCTCCGACCGATAGAAAAACCATAACAAATATGTATGCTAATAAAAGTTCGCTACGATGCGTTTTTGTGAAAAACTCGGAATGTCGTGTCATTCTACAGAATTCCAAAACATTCTAAGTGCATAGACTTACAGTAAATTCAAATTGTTTTTATTTCTTATAACCAATTACAGACGCTTATAATACGTCAAGTTGCACGGTTCCAAAAATGCAAAAGTTACTCGTTTGGGTTTACTGTTTACCAATGTTTTATTTTAGAGTGTAAGTCCTTGTCTTGCTTCCAAACAGCGTTTAGATATTCATATATAACCAAATATTTGATAGACTTTACCTATTCTTGAGAATTTGGCTATAGGCCTTTTTCCTGCAGTGGAAACATACCAGCCATACAAACTAGATTTATTGAATACAGATTTCAGAAAATAGGATTTCTGTAAATTTTATTTCGTGAAGTGCAGTGATGTAATTTAGTAGTAATGTTGTAGTGATTAAAAAATTATAATTAGGTATTTAGCTAGTAATTAATTCTCTCAAAAACATATCATAAAGGTATTTGTACTATAATATCTATTAAATCAGGGCTTATCTTTCAAACGATACATGAAAAAAAATGAGTGTTACCGGTTACCGTCCTTTATTTCTTCTCCCGCAAACACACTCTGCTTACCCCTTCCTACTAGATGCAAAGATTATTGAGTTTAGTACAGTATTAACTCAATAAACATCGTCCAAGTTGGTCTGGGACACGATTTCACGGCACCGAGTCCACATTATAATATAAAGGCAAAATCCTGCGCGAGCGCAGCACAAAGCCGCCGCGAGCCAAGCTGCGGTTTTTAATTATGTCCTGCCCCTCACCCCGCGCATCAGGGTTGCCAGGACTGCTATAGCTACTGATGTAAGGTAGCAATACCTTAAACTGTCTTATTATTTTTGCCATATTCGCAGCTTCACAAATTGTTCTCTATGTTAATTAATTAAATAATTAACATAGAGAACAACTTGTTGACTTAGCAGGTATATTTTCCGACTCTAGTTTTTTATTTCAATAAACATGAACCCACCATTTTTTATTAGTTAAAAGTTCATTTCAACTTAAACAAGCTTAGAACGCTTTGTTATGAACTATTGCTAAACAGTACGTAGACAATACTTGTTTCGACTAGGAGGTAATGAAAATTCCTCATTTCTTCTTTGTATTGTAGGTAAATGATAGAGTAAGTATTAGATAATTCAAACTTGATCACCGTAGACCGTAGAGTACTGTAGGCAACCGCTTCCATTAACACTGTTCGGGTCTAGTTTTTTGTCTGATTATTTCTGCGTGAGAAATATTTAGTCTGGGAACTAGACTGGATCAATATATTTAGGTATAGATGGGTCGGTAAGTAGAAAGCTATGTATGTACTAGAATCAGGTTGATACGCCACACGCAAATAAAATTTTTAAATGTAATTTAGGTAGATGCTTCTGTTTCATGATATCTACTGAATAATACCGATGTCTAGGTAAGTACACTTTATCATATTATATTTCATCGAGGTTGTAGGCTTTGTATAGCTACGATTTCTCTTGAGGTAACAGTTTTAAGAATATAGGACCCAGAGTGAGTGGTCGGCCAGCCCTGTGCGCGTGCGCGGCGGGCGGCGAGTGCGTCGACGGCGAGCGGCGTCAAATGTCATTTTAACAGCACGGCCGTCGCCATCTTATTTTTTGCTCCCGCGCATTTTCGAGCGCGATCATAAAATTTTGTTATTAATACAGTAAAATTTTCGGATTAGGTAGTATTAAATTCGAAACAAAGCAGGGATTTAATTGGTAATTCGTGTCCAGAGAACGTTATTCGAATATTTGTACGCGACCAATATCCGTCCGTTTATTGTTTTCGGTTGTAAACTCGATTCGGGACGCGAATGTGTGCGGCGGCGGCGCGCGGCGGCAGCGCAGGCGCATTGTGCGCGCCATTCAATTAGCCACTGAATTTTTAATGAAATATCACGTTGTACAGCCGTAATTAAATCACGGCGCGGCTCTGAAAATAGAGGATTTATTTGTGGAAGCCATTGTGGCCGGCCGGCGTAATCAATGAAGTTTATTACTTGCTCGCGCTACATATGGGACGGACGGGCCTGTTGCGTCGCTCCAAATTGTGATTCGCTATCGATTTTGATTATATTATATACCTATCGCAGTATTCACTTCAAAGGCATGTGAAGCCGTTTGTCCTGCGCCTGATCTCTGTCGTGTCGGTCTGCTGTCCCATCGGACTATAAGAGAGAGGAAATAGGGAAAGTGCCTGTGTCTGCGCGCATACTCGTGCACTATAATACCTCCTGCGTAGTTGGCTTGTCTCAGAGAAGACAGGCTTACGCCATGAGTGAAATTCGGTCAAGAAAACATTATAAGATATAATCAGGCCATCATCTATCCTACGGCTACGGCGTAGTTAAAGGCTACGGGTCTACGCGGCGGGGGCTTCTACAATGTCCCGCAAAGGGTAAAATAACAAAGTACTGTGTCAATATATGAACAAACCAATTTATTTTGTATACTTTGACCAATAAAGCTAATGTTTAAATAATTATCTCGTAAATGGTTTACATCTAGTTTGTACAGTTTTATTTTTTTATAAATACCTATGTATAATGTATATAGTAGGTTGAAGACATTTAGGTTTATTTTATTATACTCTAGGCTCAATCAAAATAGAATATAAGAATTACATACATAACATCACGCCTGTATTCCCCGAAAGGGTCGGCAGAGATGACTGTAGAGTACACCCAAATTTCGCCAGTTAACAGGTCCCAACGTAATAGAGGGTGAGCTTAATGCCATCAACCGGGCACAAATCCAGACTCCGTGCTGCTACTGCGAATTGCCTGATGGAAAAACCTAATAACACTTTTGCCCGACCCGGGATTCGAATCTGGAACCTCAAGCTCAGCAGTTGCGCTTAGCGACCACGAGACCAACGAGGCAGTCTAAGATTTATGTATTATTTATATTGTAAAATTATAATAGTGGGTAGAAATAGTAATTTATTATTATATTCTGATCGTGCGCAGAGTTAGGTTATTAACGCAGTTAAACAGTTGCCATACATAAAATATATATTAATTTGTTTTCTGTAAACAATAATCAAAGAACGTGTTCCTTGAGCGATTTGGATTTTCAATTTATGAACATTTTTTAGAAGGCGTATCGCATAGATCTTATAAGAAAAGAATAATTGACGTACAGAAAGCCTTTGGTGACACAAACTTTAATATTATACAAAAATGGAGAAGCTGATTGATGCTGTTAAGGTCTTGACCATAAATACCTCGACTAGGATCGCTAACAGTCAGAATAGCCACCAAAATCTCATGTTTGTTAGCCGACGGATAGTACATGGAGAATTGGCCCGTGTAGGTAAGTTATGTATTATTTTAAACCACAGTTCTTTATCAATGAAAATAATGCCTAATTTATAACTTCGATAGACTACTTAGCGACCAAAAATCAGCATTGTCTTGACACCAAAAGTAAAAAAAAACTATATAAGCTACATTTTTTTGAATCCTTGTCATGACCTACACTGTTTATAAACAAGACTATTTTATTAATTTAAGGTATCGTCGGTGATAGTGCAAAACTGCGTAACTAACAGTGGATGATACCGCAGAAGTACAAAATTAGCTTTGTGATTAAGGCCTTTGCGACATTAAAAATTATTGGCTTAGGACATTTTGCCATTTCGGTACATCGCTCAGTCAAAAACGTCAAATCACAGAGAGTTGAAACCGCGTGAGTATTTTTATGTTAAGTGATTTGCCCAAAATATTCACTTTTTTAGCTCTCCAGTAAAGTTTGTCGTATCTAATTTACGCGGTATTGTAGTATAGTTACGCAGTTTTGCACTATCACCGACGATGTTATTAACAAATAAAATGCTAAACTCGTATCAGTTGGAGTAAGTACATGTGTCGTCCATTAAGAATATATACATCATAGCACCCATATACTTAACATCATAGACAAGTAGACGTCCCGTGTCACCATAGACAATACTAGTATCTACAACGCACGAGGCTTTATATCACGACTTTACCGTAGCAGGATAGGCAAAAATGGATAAGAGGACATTTACAAAAACTAGATAATTATGATAATAGTTTAAGTATAATTAGCGCCTCTAAAAGGAATTATCAGGAATTTAAAGTTTTTGATATACCTGGCATTAATCTTGGTAGCCCAAAATTATTATTATTGTAAAAATGTAGGCATTCTTTAAATTGGGGCACATTTTAATTATATTGTAAACTAACTAGTAGTATTTTAAATACTTTAAAAACAGCGGGGCGTCAGATGCTGAAATGCCGACGGGTAGATTTATAAAATTATAAAAAATAGGGATAGTAGATCTTTTTATACATTGAAATAAAGAAAAGCAATGCTTTAATAATAAGAAATGTGTTGTAAAACTTATCAGACTCAAGTGTTATCTACATAATGCAAGTTGTGAATTCCTTTTTTTTTCTAATCATAAAGCTGCAATATAAAGTCTCGCTGCAATATAAAACTATATCTTACACTTGATAACGTAGGTATATACAACAATATAATACTTTTATCAACAATTATCGTTAATTATCACTAGAAGATCAGTTTGTTTCCTTATAATTATATCACTCACGCATCGCGACCGCTGCAGGATACCTAAGTTGATATCACTTGGACTTGCACTGTTACACCAGAGATTAAAGATGCTCAAACGGCTTTAATTAAATAATAGTTTATAATATATCGATGTTTAGTTAAGTATATCTTACTCTACTAATCTCAGTCGTGACGTGTCTATTATAATGTTAGTATCACTCGCACCAGCTGGCACCACGTTCGTATCACTATCACTTCACAGCGAGGACGGTGATCACCGGGCGACGATCACCGGTCGTGGTTGGTGGCGAGACGCGCATGTCAGAGCGCGTGCGCGTGCGCGTGGTGGGGAGGCGGGGGCTGCTGGTGAGGGTGGGGCAACGCGTGAGGGTTGCCCGCTGTGTGTTGTCGACCCTGGGGACAAAGGGTATTAAGTTAGACAAACGCAAAAGATCAATGGCAATGTCAAACAGTCGGCAATTAGATGACTTTGAATAAAGACAAGGCTTATAATTAGATGCAATTAAAATGGGTCCTTAAAGACTTAAAGCACTATAACGAAGGGGGTAGGTACTTAGTTAGGGCAGTTCTTAACCCTTTGATTGCCACGCGGCACACCGGTGACATATATACTTAGAATTTCTGCTTCCGGGGATAATATTACATACTTAGAATTTCTACTGTTTGTTGCGTGGCAGGCAATGCCGTAAATAATATGAACCCAACGTACACATACCTGTAGATACACATAGTAGTCGTAGGGCTGGTGCAGCGGCCAGCAGCGCTGCGGCGGCACGGGGTACAGCGGCGGCACCGGGTACAGCGCGCCGCCGCCCAGCTTGTTGCGCAGGATCCGGCTGATGCTGGACACCGAAGGCACGTTGTACTTGTCGCACACGCCGTCCGCCAGCAGCCGGTCGCGGATCTCCCACGCGAAGATGCCGGGGTCCTTGGCTTTTAATTGCTTTATGTATGACACCACCTGAAAGAATCCTCTAGTGAATAGGACTGAAAATACTCGAACGAGATTCGTAAATGTTTGAAGGTGGATTGCATAATACAATTTAGGTAAAGGTGCGCTTACACGGGCATCCAAAATTGAGCAATTATTGGACATTTCTATAAATTTTTTGTATTGCCATGCATTGCTAGGTGTTGCCAGGACATCAATAATCGCGCAATTAATTACCCGTGTAAGCGCACCTTATGACGTCATGCTGTACAAAGTATTTCTCCTGTATCATAGCTGCATTTCAGAGAATGTAAGTACTAACACGCAAATATATAGGTATCTACATGACACAAACATTTTAAAATCGGGACAAACGTCTGCGGATTGCAAATGTTTGTTCCCTGTGGGTATCCAACCCGTAACATTTAAAGAAGATGTGTAATCCCTCAGCTACAGCGCCAATTAGACGGCGCTTATAGATCTGCCTGTGTATGACTAGAAGCTGACTGCTTATTTAACAGAAGATTGCAGATTGTAGATTGTAATAGCTAGTCGGCTATGTACTGGTCATTATACAGTAAATTGTAAATGCTGGAGCTCATGCGCGTCTGATCCGCAATAATGCCCACCATTATGATTCTCTTCGGTGCCGCGTTTATAGTAGACATGCACTAAAGGCATATTGGTTCCGCGTAAACCTTTACGACTTATCTGTAAACTAAGTAAAGCTTGCCGTAGTGCGTAATGTGTTATTCGGTAAAGTAAATGGACCCGTATTTTACGAATTCAATGCTGGACTGGATTATATGCCTGTGTAGGTACCTAATGAATACAATATAGCTGCAACTAATGTTAGTGGGGTATCGGGAAGGGGACGACCTCGGCGAACATGCTTAGATCGAATCGGAGAGGTTCTGCAAAAGGGTCAAGTGAGGAGTACCCGTAACCGACGAGTGTCTATGAGGAATTAGAGTGAATGAGGCGAAAGAATTAGCCAGGATCGAGCAAATGGAAATCAGTGGTCTCTGACTACCCCTCTGGGAAACATGCGTGACTTAATGTAGGTATGTATTGCTGCAACTCCAATATTAGATACAGTCTACTTTAAAAGCGAGAAATCCAGCCGTGACAGAAAAACTATACGCATGCGCGTAACATACACTTGTAAAAATCATTGTGATCTTAAGCTAACAAGCCACTTACCTTAGGTGTGGTGACCCTCGGCTTGGAGCCGCCGATGGCCCCGGGCAGGATGGAGCCCGTCTCGTGGTACCGCGCCAGGATCTTAGACACGCAGCCGTGGGACACCCGCAGCTGCCGGCTTATGTCGCAGGGTCTGTTGGCAACAAGAGGCCTTAGACACGGGAACTACGATTGTATGCTCTTTTAGGTAATCAAAAGACGAAATAAAATGTCGGTAGAAAACAACCGCTTATAACCACACTATATCTCTTACTTGCACTACAAAAGACGTACATCTTATTGACTTAGTAAAAACTTCAAGACAATACAGCTTTATTACATAACTTGCAAATATCAGAATGAATTATTAATAAAAATTACAATTTATATAAATTGGAGGGCAAATAACTACTATTAATATATACTACTCTGTGTAAAAAGTATCGGGAATATGTCAATAAAAAGACCCGCGTAAAAGAGGTCGTTCTAATTTTTTTACTGCATGTTGGTAGCACTGTCCTGATTTAGCGCGCAAAGTTTGAGCGGGATCTGTCATTTAATTTGTTTTAAACTACACTTTTTGTTGGTCATAGTTTTGAGTTCTCCGCGATTTTTACAATGGAAAATATTGTTGAACAAAGAGTGTGCCTTAAATTTTGTGTTTCGAATGATATTTCATGTGGTGAATCACTAAAAATGTTGCGAAATACCTACGGCGAATCGTGTATATCGAAAACAAGGGCTTATGAATGGTATAAGGCTTTTAAAGAATGCCGAGAAGTAGTAGTAGACTTGCCTCGTTCTGGTAGACCTTCAACCGCTACGACCAAAGAAAACATCGACAGAATCAAGAAGCTAGTGCTCGAAAATCGACGTATGAGTCTGAGAGAGTTGGCTAGTAAGGTGAACAACCGCGGTGAACAAACCCAAAAAACCGCGGCAAAGTCGCTCCAAAATCAAGGTGATGCTGACAGTTTTTTTGACTACCGTGGTGTGGTTCACTCCGAATTCCTTCCAGAGGGAGAAATAGTAAATAAAGAATATTATTTAGGCGTCATGAAGCGTTTGCGTGAGAGTATCCGCCGAAAACGTCCAGATTTGTGGCAACACAACTCATGGATGCTGCACCATGATAATGCACCATCACACACAGCCATTATAGTGAAAGAGTTTTTAGCGAAAAATTCAACAAAGTTCTCGACCAAGCACCGTATTCACCTGATGTGGCTCCGTCTGACTTTTTTTTATTTCCCAAGTTAAAATTACCACTTCGAGGAAAACGTTTTGAGTTGATAGAAGCCATAAAAGAAAATTCGCTGAATGAGCTAAAGGCCATACCGCAAATAGCCTATGAAAAATGTATGGAAGACTGGGTGAAGCGTTGGAGATGTTGTATTGCAAGCGATGGGGCCTACTTTGAAGGCGATAAAATAAATTTAGATGAATAATTTGTATTTTTTGTTTTATTGACAAATTCCCGATATTTAGTACACAGAATGTATAACGTTACGTTATTTAATATATATTCATATTTTTATTTTTTTCTTGCACGTAATATTATAATACAAAAAGCTTGTATGTACTTCCAGCAAATCTTTGAGTGATAGAGGACAGGAAACAGAGGGCAAAATATAAATGTGTCTAAAATTCTAAATTTACCTACCAAAATGTACATAAATATTTAAATACAACCTTTGTGCTTGATTTTCTTTTATGAGGAAAATCCAAGTTCCGTTATCGAGAAATAAGAGTAAAGATAAGATATCTCACTCACGCCTCCGTTGTAATTTAATCAAAACAAATGAAAAACTTTTATGAGCTAGTGATGTCACTGCCTATTTTTATCGATATTTGGTTTAACTTTACTCTACGCTGTTTTTAAAATGTCATGCTATTTTAACACGAATACATGGACCGATACTGAAATGTTTAGTGAAGCATTTTGACATGAATTTACCAACATAACATAATTGTCATCACGCCTGTATTCCCCGAAGGAGTAGACACAGATGTACCTATAGTACACCCACATTTCACCAGCTTTGTTATAGGTCCGAATATAATAGGGGGCAAGCCTATGACCGTCAACTGGGCACAACTCTAGTCTCCGTGCTGCTACTTAAAATTTGCTAATGGAAAAACCAAAGGTTACACTTTGCCCGACCCGGGATTTAAACCTAGGACCTAGAACTCAGTAGTCGCGCTAAGCGACCACTAGACCAACAAGGCATTAAATTACCAACCCTTAATAGTGATACCATTCTAGAAGTTACCGATACACAGTGGATACCGAATATTGCGCTAATAAAATGCACTCTGTTCTCTCACCTTGGCCTTCCTCTCAAAGACTAGACTTTGTTGATTAATATTATATTAATATTAATAATGTCTTGGGACAACTCACACACGGTCATCTGATCCCAAACTAAGCAGAGCCTGTATTATGGCAACCAAACAACTGATAAACATACTTATATATTTCTAAATACATACAAAATACAGATAAATTCCCACAAAGATTTGTCCTGGATGAGATTCGAACCCACGACCTCGGGTATAGCAGTCAGGGTCACTAACCAATACACCAACAGACCAGTCAATTTTGTCAATATATGGTCGCTTTATACAAATACTTCAACATATACACAACTTTTGTTCTTTTCAGGTATCTACCGACCTACCTGTACTAAATCTATCATTACGAACAACACTTCATTAGTAATCATAGACAATGGTCTCTCTTCATATCCGATCCTCGTGTTCACTCTATAATCACTGTCTACTTCTATTAAAATTAAAAATTCTCTCAACCATAGACCTTCGGGCCGACTTCATTCCTTACCTGATGCCGAGCTGCGCCAGCTCCACTATGCGCAGGCGCACAGCGTTGGGCAGCGGCCGGCCGTTGACGAACACTCCTCCGAGCTGGTTGACCTCGCCGTACTGCTGCGTGCCGCTGCCCGCTACGCCCGGGTTGCCCATGCCCGCGCCGCTGGGGTCTGGAGACAATCAACAAAGGTTAGGTTAGGTTAGTTATATAAGTTAAGGTTAAGTTAAGGTAAAGTTGCAAAAATCATATTTTCTAAAATTTTCTGAAGTGCTGTAGATTTTTGATCAAATTCAACATTACAGAGTAACAAGAAATAGATTTATGTGACTTTCTGGTGCCATCTTAGCATGTTGCCCATGTTTAACTTGAATCTAAAAAAAGGAAACTTACTAGACACGAGCAGGACTTGCACCTGCGACCTTCGCCGTACCGTGGCGCTACTCTTACCAAATGAGCAGCGCCACGGTACGGCGAAGGTCGCAGGTTCTATTCTTGCTCGTGTCCCTCATTTATCAAGATTCCTTTATCAATTTAGAAGAAATAGATTTATTTTGCACTAATGCAGTCTTCTTCTACGTATCTTCATGAGCTATGTCTAAGGAAGGTAAGAAGACTCATGGAGATATTTTAGGGATTTATTTTTATGTGGAGTGCAAGAAGTGTCTACCCGAGCGCTAGAAGCTCAGTAAGCCTCCACATAGTTTAAAACTTTAAACCTACATAAAACCTCTCAACACCCAGAATCAGGTACTTTTAACTAAGAACCTACAGTTGCCTAGTGACGTCATAGGGGTCGTGTGGTGTCGGGTCGAGTGTCACCCGACACCCACTTTGATGTCGCCACCGCCGACACTCCTCGTTTTGTGTAGACACTCGACTCCGGCGCAAGAGTGTCGTAAACCGTAGCTTGTTAAGTTTGGAACGGTTTGATATTGTATCCAGCTGGTTCTAATAAACTGTTGGCTGATCTGAGTTTAAATATCAGATAGTTATGTTGTGTTATTATTATTTTTGTATGCAGTGCATTGTTATAAAAAGCTATATGTTTTAGCAATGTTGAACGTTCTTGGTTTTAGGTAATCAGCTAATAAAGTAAATTAAATAATTTAACAACCCTCCCTACAGTAAAGAGGCCATCCGACTAGTCTAATTACTAGAAAATTGTTAGATTTAACCTGACATAGCGCAAGTCGCAGTCAATATAATCCCTTAAATACTAAGGAAAATCCTAAACTTTAACGTACCAACATTTAACTAGAACATAACGTAGACACAAAACAGATTTGTATCTCATTACACTAAACACCAAACATTAAGACGAACTGTCATGCGCGTGCGCATCTCTAGTTACATCCGTCTAATAAACGTCACGAGACACGGACGCAGTGACAGCTCGTCACCGTGACGTGCTACAAGTGACAGGCGTCGATCTGTCACGCGCCGGTGACAGTTAACTACAAATGATTGAAACTTAAGACTCCTGAAGATAATTTCCAGTTTGTTTTCACGACTGTCAGTGACATTTGTCATGGCGGCAGCGAGAGGGTTATAATGAACGGTGTGGTGATATGTTGGTGATAGTGGTGATTAATTGAGTGTGAGGGAATGTTGTTAATTAGGATAGTTCTACGAGTTCCATTTAATTTGCTGTTCTTAATTAGCAGACGATAACTATACCTTCTCAGTTTGACAAAATATTATTCGAATTGATGTGAATGAACTATATTTTTGTATAGCTTCCGTCCGCGTGGATATCGAATGTTTTATAGCCTATAGCCTTCCTCGATAAATGGGCTATCTAACACTGAAAGATTTTTTCAAATCGAACCAGTAGTTCCTGAGATTAGCGCGTTCAAACAAACAAACTCTTCAGCTTAATATTATAAGTATATAGATTATTCAAAGCGCAGGACCTATGTTCTCCCAAGGTACCTCCTTTTCAATAAGTCCATGTATTAAGAAGTAGATATTAACTTGATTAGAAATATTAATTGTAGCATATATATTTGCATAATTTTTAACAGACTGCAAGGCGTATTTTTATGGCCATCATGTAATTATTTACTTCCTAATATCTCAGTAAAGTGAATCAACAACCAAAACATCCCAACAGGATCTATATTTATTTCAATTCCCTATGATTAGCTTGCAGTAAACTGTTTCGACATAACTAATCTCAAACAAACCAACCACCATCTCTATCCACACCTAAATACAAACAAAAAATAACGAAGGCACCTCCATAACTCAGTGGACCTGCCCAAACCACTGACAAAGTACAGTCGAGCAAATAAACTCTCTCCACTCCTCGATCGTCGAGGTACAAATTAGCGAGCCACGGCACAAAATGCTTGACTAATGTCGTCCCGTGGTTGTCTTGTTGCCGCCGCGCGTTGAACAACGACTGACAAAATAGCGTCACTTGTTTATTTATGCGACTGTACTTATTCAAGTGAGAATGTAATTAGAATTAAGTGAGATTCAAATCGGTTTTGGGTTTAAATGGCGAGTGGATATTTTGAAGTCTGTGAATTAGCATGAAAGCGCTTCGTTTTGTGAGAAAACAAAGGGTGTAATCGATGGATATGACTGTAAACTTAGCATATAATCCGTATGATATATGATTTCTTACAAATCAAACTCCAAGATTCTACTGGAACTATAATAGGATATTCTAAGTGTTTAAACTAACAGAATCGTAGACTACTTACAGATTTTTCTTAAATGGTCACGCTCTACATACACAAAACTCGACGAAGATCACAAATATCTCTCTCTATCTGAGCAATAATCAAGTACGAGCATATTATCACAATCCATACCACAAGTACTAAGCACTTGCGTCTGACATGTAGCTGATCTGGGCTCCCATTTGGTCCAGCCGTAAGACACATACTCCACAAGGGAACATCATTATTCCTGTATGCCCATCATCATTGTATGTCTCTTTAGCTGTCAAATAAATGTTTCTTTCTTCTCTTTCTTTAAGTATACAACTGAAGAAGTAAAAACATATTCATTGTTTACTGAAGCGACTCTTATAAATAATTTCACCTGTACACGTACAGTGTACGACAACGAACATTGTTCTATTTAAGAATGTGACACTTCACGGTCACGCTGAAAAATGCAGTTGGCAACAGCAGAGGGCAAGCTATATCTAGATTCTAGTCAACTTGGAAAATACACGAGGTGTCGTAGCATTTGTTATCAGAATTATACGTTTAAATCGTTTTATTTTTATTTTATCTTGTATGATACCTCCTATGGTTTGAATAATGAGGTCAAGTGAGGAGTACCCTTAACCGACGAGCGTGTATGAGGAATGTGATGCGAGTGAATAAGGCGAAAGAACTATGTCAGGATCGTAGCAACTGTAAATCCGTGTTCTCTGCCTACCCTTTGTGGAAATAGGCGTGACCTTATGTATGTATGATTTGAATTTATTTTTTATGTGTAAGTCGCCATGCAATAAATTTACTATGATGAACACGATGAAGCGATTGGAAGCGGAAGGTCAAAGATTGAGAACAGTGGCGTGTCATAGGAGAGGCCTTTGTCTAGCAGTGGACTGAGATAGGCTGGAAATGATGATGATGAACTTACTATGTTTTTGTGTATGCAGAACACTAAACGTATTGATAGAGACTGCTAAAGCTTTATTACAGCGGCGACTTAGCTTTACTCAAAACATTAATTACTTACTGTAAACTAACTCACACTTCTTCTTATCGTATGGTTGATGAACAACCTGGTGTCAGAGTTTAAACCGCCTGTAGGCCTCTGACATGGCTCTACACACCGTTGAAAAATCTCTCAGGTGTGCCGGTTTCCTCACGATGTTCTCCTTCACTGTTTTTAGCAACTGATAACTAATTTAAAGTACGCACGTGAATTCGAAAAGACATTGGTGCGTGCAGGGATTTGAACTTCCTACCTTTGACTTGGCAGTTCAACGGTCATACCACTCGGCTATCAGTGCTCTATTTAAACTCACTCTAAATAATTACAAAAGAAATTTACAGTAACCTACTAACATACTTGTATAAAAAGGAAGCCTAAAGAAGACAGCTATTCCCAATATTATATATCTGTGATGTGACATCCATAAATATGATCTATGACAAAAATATATCAAGTCTGTCATCAAGCAATAAAAAATGTAAAGGTCGAAGTGTTGTCAACCACAGGGGTCCGTAAAAGTGCCGACGTGGCTCGACCCGTGACGAAGGTCACAGAGTCGTAACGATGACCTAATGGCCAGTGTGTCGGCACATCAGAGGCCGGGGGCGGGGCCGGACCGCCTCGACACATCACATGCTGCGCGCACTTACCACTACGTTAACCAAGTCTCTGGACAATAGAGTTTTTAAATCATCGTATTTAAGACACGTGTCTTCATTTGTCTTAAGTTTTATAATAAAATGAGTTTGACTGCCTCGTTGGTCTAGTGGTCGTTAGGCGCGACTGCTGAGCATGAGGTCCAGGGTTCGAATCCCGGGTCGGGCAAAGTGTTACTCGGTTTTTCCATTAGGTCATTCTCAGTAGCAGCACCGAGCTTGGATTTGTGCCCGATTGATGGCAATAGACTCGCCCCCTATTACATTGGGACCTATAACATAACTGGCGAAATGAGGGTGTACTTTACAGTCACCTCTGTGTACCCCTCCTCGTGTATGGAATACATGCATTATGTATGTATGTATGTATGTATTTTATTGTGCCATCGCAATTTTTAAGACCCCAACACAGTAGAAGCAAGAATGCCTAGATTTAGCACCATCGGCGGTCACATGACCAGCGATGGGCGGGGCCGACGAGCCTTGCCACTGTTGCGGATGCTGAGCACCATAATGTGAGCATGGTGGTCAGTGGATGCTACCATAACATGGTATTGTTGAACATGTCATGTCTGCTGCCTAGTTAACTTCTGTTTGTCGTTGTTGATTTGACCTCTCTAAAGCTTTGTTTTAAAGAATATATTTGCAACCCTAATCTCACTGTAGGCAGGTTGTCAAAGCCCTTATTTGCTGGCAGTGCCCTATTAGCACCTCAAATAAAACATAATAATTTCGATGAATTAATTTGATCCATTTTTTCGTTACCTATATTCACCCTATATTATATGTAACAACTTTGCATGCCACCCAAACACATCGTCCAACAATAACGGGGACGCGGCGCGGCTGCGCAGGCGCACGTGTGAGCAGTTTTTGTGCGTTCCGCGAACGTCCGTCACAGTCCGCTGCTGACGCCACATCAAAGGGTACCACAATGTCACATACACCACGCTGTGACAAGTTCTTGTATATTTGGTTGTTTTTGTCTTATTTTCGTCTTTGGATTTGTTTCTGTAATTTTGAATGATCTGTGATATAAATACATAGGTAATATAAAACTTGAACCTAAAGTAATGCCTTAATGAGTAGGTACACTCGTCTCTTCTAGTGTGTCCGAGTATCCGAGTACAAAGTTAACAAATACCTATTCCAAAAGTGAAATACCAACCTGAATCTCCAAGAAAACTCATCACTTCAGAGCCGTAATTTTTCAAACATTTTCAGAGCAATTTCATATAAAAGTGACGCAAGACAACCTATTATCTAATCCGCGACAGTTCCTCATCGTACCAATAACCGATTACCTCGCATTACAGTGCGAACACTGGCAGTTAACTGCGTGTGTCTAATGCGCCGACATGCGTGTAAACGGCAATGTAACCAACATGGAAGCGATTGTCGCAGTAAAACTAATACGCTGGAAAATGGCGCAGGATATTTACGAGAGCGGGCTGCGGGCAAGGGGATAAGGGGCAAGGGGGGGAGGGGCGCATCATCAACACATTAGTGGAATGTCATCAGTTTAGTGATGAGCTGGAAAGTATTTTTATAGGTATCGATTTCAGATAAAATGTAAGCTCTCTTCTCGTATCATGGGAAAACCATGATTCATGCCATCAACTTTCGCTCCTCATAGACCCCTTCATCCCTTTACCAGAGTACCCTTAGTACTGAAAATCTTCAAACAGGCCTTAACACAGACTAACCTGAATCTATTCACGAACAAGTTTAACAACTACTAATATCCTGAAGGAAAACGTTAACTTTTCTATAACTTCAAATGTTTTTGTAAAAGCGATATTTTTATCAACAAACGCTCCAACGATTCAAAAGAAAGTGTGATTTAATGTTATCATATACGTCCGTTTAAAATTATCATTCCATTAGCTCGAAGACAATCTGGCCATTTATCTCGTTATTGATTCAAAACTACCGTAAAACAGACACTCGACTCATATCACTAAATCAAATTACAGCATTTGTTATAATATCGGTGACAATAATTCGCGTGATAGTGAGAATCTCCTGATAACACTGATCAATCAAAATGTTACGACTTGCACGTCGCGCAAATTATTTATTCATAGTTATAAAACGATAAAAATACTTTTATCGATAGCAAGACATCGAAGCGGCCCAGCACGACAGATATCAAATCGAACGGTTTCTTTGAAACAGTACTAATTGGTTCTGAAAGGAGACGAGGTTACACAAGATGGCGTTAGCAAGAAAGGGACAGAACATCATAAGGCGGGAAACATCTTTCTTTCGCTGGTTAATTTACGGCGCGCCTTTGACGCAGCTCTGCTGACAGTTACTAGTGTAAGCAAGGAATATAAAGCATTCATTAATTCGAGCGAAACTCCACAACTTTAATATCGCTCGAAATATATCGCTTTCTCTGTTTGAAAGCCCGAAGTATGCGGGAGAACAAAGGCAGCAATGGATCGTTAAAATTGCGATGTGGCCGTTTTGCCCTTTGTGTTCAATGTAAAAATACATGTCGTTTCGTGTAGTTTTCAGGAGCGATTAATTAATAGCCGCTTCTTTTAAGTTTGAGACGATGAGTGTTTTTTATTAGACTGTTTTAGGTGAGCTTTGATATAAAAAAGAAATATTTGTGTAATATTAGATGTGGGATGGTGTGGGAATTAGAGATGCTATTGACACTTCTGTGGCTCATGTTTTATTACTAGGAAGTGACACAATGAGATGGTTTATTGAGGTGACTAGGTCATTGAAAGAGGAGCTTCACGCTTGCTCTGTCCTACATGTGTGTTAACAATATAGCCAAATAAGAATATATATAAACATGCTCTAAGCCTATCACGCGACAAGAGAGCTATGGTGAGCGGCGTCACTGAAGAAAACAACTATATCTACTAGCAAACTGTTTTCTCTAGCTTTTTCTTAGCCGCAAATTTCCTATTTGTCTTCAAATAAAAAAAAAATTAACAAAAAATTATATAAAATAGACTTAAGTATTAGTACTTCTTAAGTATTAGAACGTCAAATTACATCAAGACAGCCCCCAAAACCGCCTATCACCATTTCCTAGTGCTAAAGCTGGGTACAAGAAACGACGCAACAAACTACCCAGCAGAACAATCACAATAAATGACATACGTCACCTACTAAGGTACGTAACATTAGTAATAAAAGGATATGAAGCCGCGACCTTAGACTTCAGTAGCATCATGAAGCAATAGATTGAATAATATTTAATAGCTCAAGTTTTTATATAGCCTCCGCTCAAAGCGAACGCGAGCGTCGCTTCGCGCTTCGCCTACGAGCGCACCTCGCTCAGTTTACTTTAACGAGCAGCTGATGATCCAAACTCCTATAGGTTGTTATATACAGCCAATATTACTTATGTATAGTCTTCTTCTTATCGTATGGTTGATGGACAACCTGGTGTCAGAGGTTAAACCGCCTCTAGCCCACTGACATGGCTTTACACACCGTTGAAAAATCTCTCAGGTTTCCTCACGATGTTTTCCTTCGCCGTTATTAGCAACTGATAACTAAAATAATACGCACATGAATCCGAAAATACATTGGTCCGTGCAGTGGGATTTTAACTTTTGACTTGGCAGTCCAATGGTCATACTACTCGGCTATCACTCCATCAGTGTTTTTTTTATGTACCGATCATATTGATTGTATTATCCATGAGAGAAAGGATAAATGATTCAATTGTTTTTCGTCACTGACAGACGCCGGTCAAGGGAAAGAGGCGACGGACACGGTTTGGGAGTATTGGCAACAGGCCATTTGTCAGGGGTCTTGCTACACGCGTGTTTTTTTCGATGGGATAAACTGAGGTGGCTGTAAAGTTCACCCACATTTCACCAGTTATGTTATAGGTCCCAATTTAATAGAAGGTGAGCTTATCGCACAAATACAGAATCCGTGCTACGACTGAGAATATCCTGATGAAAAAACTCAGTAATGCTACCTGGACTGGGGTTCAAACCAAGAATGTCATGCTCCGCAGTCGGGCTTGGCTGCCTCATGACCAATGAGGTAATTAGCTTGCTAGTACCTAAGTTTAATAATAATAATATACGTAATAGTGCACCATATCGCAGGGCAAACATAAGGTACATTAATTTAAATATAATCAAAGCTGAAATAAGTGCGCTAACGCAGTCGTCCTTGTTAACGTTATCGATCACTATGGCGGATGAAAACGCGCCTGTTTACGACCACTTTTACGACAATCGCGCGGCCAATCAGCGGCCTGCGCACGCGCATACTAATCAACTTTCTATTACAGATGTACTGTAACGGTGCTGCGTATCGCGTATTTCGCATAATTACATACGCGTTTGATTTACGCGGCGTGATAAACTGTTTTCCGTGTTTTTTGTAAGTTTGTAGATCTAATAGTCGCTTACATTGTAATTATGATGTTCTTTGCAGAGGAGACAAAATTGGCATTCCTTGTAAAACTTCAGGAGCTACTTCTTAAAATGGTAAAAATCCATGTTAAATATAGGTATTATCGCCTTCTGTAATTGTTATTAAGTATAGGGGACACGTTACATTGAATTTTATTTCGTTGTCGTCAAAAATACGGAAGATATATAAACGACAAATAAAAAAATGTTGCGAGTCCCCGAAATGATGAACCGACCAATCAGAGGGCGCGAAACGCAGCTCCCGCCCAGAGGTAAATAGACTTTTGTACATTTTAACGTATTATAACTTTTGTTTAGATATTAACGCTATGTTAATTATGTTTGACAGTTGGTATCTACTCGACACGGTTTAAGTGAATCCTTGACATAGTTTACCAGTCAAATGTTGATTACGAAACGTTACTTGAATATTTTAAAATAAGCTTTATTTATTTTGGTTCTAACAAAGTTTTGTACTTACTTATATAATAAGTCGCCTAAAATAAACTTCAGATTATTATATTCATCACACATACGCTTATGTTGGCTAGGATAAGCATAACATTTTTTTTTAAACAAAACGTCGCCCCACCCTAGAAATTTCTCCTGCATCGTAGGTGCGTTTCACAATCATGTAATATCACATACACAAATACCCAGACTCGGGACAAATATCTGCGGAGTGCACAAATTTTTGTCACGTACGGAAATCGAACCCGCAACCCTTGGCGCAGCAGTCCAATCGCTTAGCCACTGCACCAATCGGGTCGTCATATTGTTGTCATTTTAGTGGTCAAAGGACCGTATGAGTGTAATATGTTGCTGGTTCTAGCCCAAGCAAGTATAGGCATCAATGTGACGTTTTCAAAGCCATACTCATTAACGTACCAAATGTGTTGATCAAGGCGCGTATCTTCTCTGCATGAGAGCAGCCTATGCCTTGCAATGGGATAGCTTAAGGCTTTTAAAAAGGCGTTTTGAAAAAATATTAGTTTGATTGTATTGATGGCAAGTTACAAATATGCAAACTGAAATTGCTTCGGTTTTGATGACGAAATGTATTTCCAAGTGCTAGGATCCTGAATCCCTTAGCCTTCGTAAGTTCAGGGTCCTCCTAACCTGGTTTTATAGGTACTAATTCTTAACAGGAACAGGTAACTGATAGCAGTATAACATAAATCCTATCATCAGCCAGTAAACAGTTAATACAGTAAACACCGGAGATTACTCGACAGCTTTAACCCGTGCATGTCACATTTCACTTCGTAAACGTAAACGATGACATGTGTCATTTTCACTCTCAAAACATTACACGTGCTGTTGTGTGACACTTGGGTTTCCTCCAATGCAAACTTTGTCTGCCAATAAATACTTATGTATAAAAATCTTTGACGATAAGAATATTCCCAATAACTACAGTTAACAATTAAATACATTGAAACCTGTTTTTGGAGGTCAATTGACTGGACAAGGCGCACGTTTACCTATTTTTCCGAAATGGAGTGATGAGCAAAGTCGGTTATGCCTACTAGTTAAAATTATGATAGCGTAGATCCCCAATTCGTCCACGTGTTAGCTAGTTTCGTTAAGACAAGTGCGTAAAAAACTCCCACAGCTCAAATTAAAATAAACGCTTTTCCGGAGACTCTCTGTAACTTTCTCCAGTATATACTAATCAAGAAATATTGTATCTTACCTAGTTGTACTTCTTTTTGGTCTATCATTTACATCTTTGTTTCGCTCGAATACCTAGATCTATTATATTCAACATGAGGCTCATTTATAAACTCCAACATATCTAAGTTGTTTTATAATCGAACTTTCCATCGTGTCGCAGCAGTGTTGGCCCTCGAGCGACCACACACGGCGACAGGCCGCCGACAAACGAGCCCGCTAAGCAAACACCAGCTACTGCCGGCAGCCGCTCACGTACCTCCCGTTTGAAGAGGCCTTAGCTGTCGAGAGGACAGCCCGGTTAATGGCAGTAGCCTTTGAGTTGTTTGAACTGCTGCGACATTTTGTTTTGAATTAGACGAGGAGCTTGGATGTACCGTTGTGTGCCCGGTGCCGGTGGTCTGAGCGAGCCAGGGTTTGGGAAGGTCGACTATACATGATGCACCTACTAAGAAAGATTTCTCTTTAGAGAAAAGGCAGGATTGTCTTTGCTTTTATTGTCTCTTTCTCTGGTTGTTACTGATCGGTGAGTACTCTTTGACTTATCTTGCACCGATTGATGGACATAAAAAAGAAAATACTGAAGATCACTGTCATTAGGACCGCAATACTATTGACCTGAAGAATCAAATAAAATGCGTTTATTTGTGTACACAGATATGAAGAAGATCGTAATGTTTAACGTCTTATAAATAAATAGTGACTTCACCTGTTTAACGGTTGTTAGGCTAGATCGAAGCCTATTTAGTAAAACAAAAGTCATGTCAAAGATATTGGCATTCACGAATTCACACGATATATTCCGGTTTAAGATCTAGCGCAAACATAAATATTAATATAAAAACTAATTTAAAACTAAACCGAGTTTGCATGAGGTATTTGAACGTATTAATTATCATCTTAATAATGGCAAACATCCGTTCCTGTACGAATCTGTTTGCTAAGTCTAGCTCCATTAAAATATGGTAATTGAACAATCTAAATATAACTGAACATAAAGCTTGTCGAACATCGTTGGCATTCCGGAGGACTGTAATGGCGCTGGCGAGGCATCATCTGCCCCTTATTAACCCCTATAAACACTGTCAAACTATTCTGCCATAACCCATAAGTCACGATAACTAATTATTGACATGGCACGCGCCCGCCACAGTGTACGACACACACGGTACATTTCCTCCGGGCGGAACCAGTATGCTCATTGTGGGGCGGGACAATTAGCTATCCTGTGGCGGTGTTGTCATGAGGTGATTTTCATTTGTTGGCGTTATTTTTGGATATCCGCACGAGGCCAGCTGGACCTCGTGCAGGATGTATTTATGGGGATGTTTAATAGACTTGATTTTGGGATGCAGTGACATTGTCTAATGATCAAAGTTTTATGGCAGCAGCCTATCAAATAGTTAAATGGTTCTGACTTCTCCACACTTTCTCCCCTCATTGATCGATGATTTTTATTACTTTTCCCAAATCTTGCAATTTTTCTTTATAAAGAGAATCTGCATACGACCTTTAATTCAATATACTGCTATGATCTACAAGCTTTTATTAGTCTTTATTCAGGTGCCGATTACGCATCTACAACGCGCCGTTACTTAGACAATTTATTCTGGATTCTTTATTAGGTAGGTATCTGACAACGTCTAATTATATGATATCTACCTCGTTTCCAAAAAGCAACTGATATTCATACTAAACATTCCGTTAAAAAAAACCGAAAAATTAATTCCTACCAAACCTCAACATGTCTGTATCCCGTTGCGCCCGCGCATCTGTCAAGACAGTAGCTCCGGGGGGCGGGTACGGCGACGCGGGGCCGGGAGGGGCAGTGTTTGCCGCCATTACGCTGTTGACACGAGGCGGGCCGGCTAATGCGTGTGCAAACAACAGTCCCTTGGACGGACTCAGCTTGGCGAAACAGATAAACTGGCATAATTACGTGGATAGAATAACTTTGAAGGTTTTGGACAGTTCAAATGGTAAATAACTCGATGGCGTAATAGCCTGGTAGATAATAGGTACCTACCTAAGTCCCAATGTTGGGCAAAGGTGGCCATTGTCACTATAAATGTAGCATTACTTGCTTGACACGCAAACCCTCGCTCACTGCCTATTCGCGATTAATTTCCTTTGGACCGATGATAACCAGCTTTAGTTTGTCGTTTTCAAAAAGTAAATGGCTACCAAAAATACAGAATTGCCTACACGTATTGTCTAATTGTTATCCGGAACTTTAAAAACTTAAGTCTCACAAACTTTTAAGAAAACTGTAATGAAGTAGATATTAAACTAAAATATGTATGTATATGTATCTAACCCGTCACAGCGCAAGAAACCCATGGATTTTCCAAAAACCAATCACTACAACTCGCTCTGCTGCAGTGTCAAGTATGTGATGTCATATTTGGTACGTGTTTGTCGATCGGTTTCGGTAGCTGGGTGCGCCCGCGCAGCGTAAATCACTCGTCGAGGCATGGAAAAGGTGTGGTCGCAATTTCACCGTTTACTAATTTACTAAAACCGTGAGAATGTGATGTTTAATTAGAAAACGATTGGAAATGCATAATTTTTCATAAGTGTAATGTAAAGAGATTTAAGTATCTAACTTTAACTTGATAGAAGCAAATAACCTATCGCTGGTGGTGCAGGGCATTGATTTAAACCAGCCCCCTGACCGTAACCTTCTAAAGCAGGATATATTCTGCTTTTGAAACGAGACTACACTGCACAAAGCGCAAATCCAATTTAGAACTGTTACCACATCAGCAATACAAATGGCACGTTGTTGTTTATTGTGGCGTTGTAAGGGGGAGGCCTATGTTCAATAGTGGACGTCTTCCGGCTGATGATAATGATGACCACATCAGACAACTCCGTACATATTTATTTTCCACAATTAATAATTGGTATTTAAGATACCTATTACATAAAGTCCGCACAGTAACATACTCGACGAGGTCATACACAAACGCCCTTCACGCTCGTCTGAGTACACCATCATTCATTTAGAAACTGAATCTGTTCATCAACAACAAACATTTCTCGTGTTAGTATTAAACCTATGTTAACAAGGGCAGCTACCGCAGACATTGTTACATTTGTTATATTACAAATCTCTGTACACAACGCCAAAACAGTAACCAAATACGATTAGAAAATGTACAAATCAGGCGCCAGTACTTATCCCTTCAATTCCTAAACAAATACATTCCTATCACCCTTATTACCGAAACCATAAGATTCAAATTGCCTTATTTTTATTGGGAAAGAAATCGGATTGGATAAACAGTTGTAATTGACAGGAAACTGTAACATTACTCTGTTTGACAAAGCGCTTAGCGTCGGGTTTGACTTTGCTTCTAGTTTTGAACAGCTAAAATAACTGCTGGACATTATTTTGATGATCTGATATTGTTCTCTTAATTATTATAATTGTATTATTTACCTGTATTTAGTAAAGGGGGGGGGGAAAGATAAGTAGGTTAGGTACAGACTGTAAGTCGTATGTAGGTAATAGGGCCTGTGCCTGTAACCATTGCTTCAGCTTCTCTTTTATATGATGTTTTAACTGTACTGAAGTCTGTTTATTGCTTGAGTAAATAAAATATGGACATTTTATTTTTTTACAAATACTATACCTACTACTTGTCTTCCTTGAGTTCTAAGTTCATCTTAACTCTAAATCTAATAATGTCCGCAGTCCCACACCATTTTGCCACTTGTCGGTAGCGCGTTGTTTGAGCTGCGCCTGCGCCGTCGCCGCCGCAGCGTCGCGTCGTCGTACAAACACGGCTCCTCGGACAAACACGCACTGTTTGTGCCATTAGAGCCCAACTACTGCTTATTATTGTAATACGTTTACTTTATAGGTTACAGTTACTTTATTTTTTTTTAACGTTGGTTGCAGTTGGCAAGCCAAATAATAATAATAACAATTCTCCGGCTTTTTTGCCGTAGAGTACCGTAGCGAATTCGTAAACACTTTAAATGTTGGATTAGTAAATTGTTATCGGCTTTATATTTGATTTAATATAAAAGTGAAGATGCCAGCTATTGATGTGCGAAGCCTTGGTTGAACAGAAGATGAAGAAGTATTCCGAAACCAAAACGAGTATTCTGGAGACCAGATGGATGGGACAAGAAGAGAGAGGAGAGAGGCAGAAGTTAAGAAAGAACCATACCCTGTACTAGAGCTGTGGCAAAGATTGGAAGATGATATGACAGTCGGGCTATGCCCTTTGTATGGTCCCATAAAGCTTTATTTACGAGATAGTCCTGAGAAAAGACAAAACCAATTCTAAAACACACTGATTTAAAGCGATATCTAAACTGTACAAGTCTCATGATACATGGTACATATTTAAGAGTTACCATGGTTTGTATGACATTCCTTATGAGTCCTTTAAATTACAATGAGTGTATGAAGCTTCAAAATAATTCTGGAGCTAGTTCCAAACAAGGTTAAGTAACAGGAAAACCTCCATAAACTTTTGGCCCGCTGCTTCCGGTGGCGATACTAATAATATCTTCAGAGGCATTATTAATAGTAGTCTTAAACCTTTTAATTTATTCATAATAAAGCCAAGTTGTTTATTGTAAATAATATTTATCATTTCTTCATGACTTCTATGATATGTTTTATGTCTCTCTGACTATTATTTGACGGAAACAGTGCAATAAAATTTATTAGAAGAAAAATAAAGATTATTTTGGAGACTCATTTTATTTAGATGTGTTCTCAAGGTGGACAGCGTTTATAAAATATTTTTCGACCAGATTAAAGTTAAACGTAACTCGAATAGGTATATTTAACTTATTGATGAAAACTGCAGAAATAGGTAACATTTAAATCAAGAAATCTTCCTAATAGATGCAACGATATGAATGTAAAACCAGAATGGCCATAGCTAATGAAAATCCCGAAGGTCCCGTCACGGGACCTTAACTCTAGAAGGCAATTCATCAAAATCAAGGGGTATTGTATGTAGCCGGAAGATAGTCTCTATGGATGTATAAGCGACAATTCTTTGTGGTAATCAAACTGTAGTCATTTCAAGAACTTACAATGAGTAGTGTAAAGGAGGAGAAATATATCAAATAACATCGTCAATATAAATGATGCGATTCTTACAACAGGTGAAATAATAGTGCAAAGATAAAACAACAATATAATCATCAGTAGTTAATACATTATTTACTGGTTATTAAGGCATAAGTAAATCAACGACGCTATAGTGTACTTATATCAATATTATTTATTAAGATTATGTAATTATAGTAAATACTGTTAATAGGTATTAATTAAGCCCACTCTTTGTTATTATTTTGCAACCAGGATGAGCTACGCCTTTAAAAGTTTTTTGGCTATTAACTAATCTACCTCAATTTCTTGTATTAATTTGAATTTAAGTTTAGCATGGGCAACATGCTAAAATAACATAAAATGTCAAACGCAACGATTTTTTAATTATCTATGTAAGTAGTATGGGATTTAGGGGATATGAAGAACGAAAAATTACCATGCAATATGTTATCCAGTACTCTCCTAAGAAACAATCTTTTCAATTGCGAGGGTAGATCCTAACCATAATTTCAAAATTGCCTCTATTGTTGTATCTTTAAATAGATATCGCAAAAGTGTCAACAAAACTAGGTGTCATTGACTTACTCCACCATTATTTGGCCGTAAATTATACAAATGTGTATAATTTAACGAAGCACATACACGTTGTGTGTGTGCGTGGCTCGTGCTGGTTGACGCGCGGCGGATAACCCCGCGATAACCGCCGATTATCAACGACCCCAACGATATCGGCTGCCCGATGTGTCGATACTTTTTTATATTGCGTTCACATCACTAACGCGCTGGGCATTAGGGTTGGCGATTATACGTCTAGGGTTGCCAACGCTTAGAAATTGTGCTTAATTATATTTCTGTACCTACTAACACCTTCTATGGAGCTATGAATTTATAACTGTTTTTCATATTTCTGTTATGAAGGAATTTGGCGATGCTTTTTTTTGCAGTCTCAGCACTTATGCTAGTAGCTCCCCAAATGACGCAGGACTGCATGAGTCAGTATAGATTTTGGCACCGCTGTTTTCCAGAAAATGAACCTGGTTGGCAGAGGACTGGAGACGAGAATGAACAAAGATAGGACTACGAGCGGGGTATAGCACGGCATCGGATGGAGTCGGGCTGTAGATGTAAGAATTTCCATGGTAGGTAGTAAGTACAGTTTTTAATATAGTCCTATATTTAAATGCAGGTACATTTTTGAGGTTTGTAGAAATTAGGCGTAAGATATCTAAGCATGGGTAATGTGGAAGGCAAGTTGAGGTAATCGTCGGTCATGGAGATCTTTGTTTGTCAGACAAGCAGCAGGTTAATCCGCCAGACACATTTGCGAAACAGTATTAGGTGTACAGCACATTAAAATGTGTGTATTTTTTGGCAAATAAATTTGCTATTATACTTCAGCAGAAATGGCACAAGATAGAATAGGTACGTTTTTTTTTCCGCCGGGCATTTTATCGAACGTTACTGATAAGAATAACGTAAAAGTAGTAAGAGCTGAACATGTGAACATACTACGCATCAGAATGGAACCACATCATAAGCAGATTTTCGTAAAATAAAACAGTTATACAATAAGCGTAGTGACGCGCAACGGTGCCGTTTTATCGCTGTTATCGATAACCCTTGACGCCCTCTGACATATCGATAAACCGCATGTGTTTAGTGCGGCGCTGCGTCTGCGCCGTTATAGCGATTGTAACTAAACCAGGTAATTAACTGCCAGTTTTTTTTTATCACGATAACGGTTTAAATTAATTAAATTAAGTTTTTTATGGAAGATTTTTCGTTTGTTCATGTTTAATGTATATTGAAATTGTGTGGTGTACCTACATATTATTTGTTTATAGATTACACTCTTTTCTCTACCGGTATTGTACAAAACTTGTGGCACGCTCATGTTTATAAAGTTCTCTACAAACAAATAATTGAGGTGTGCTTCGAATCTAACAAAGGAACGTGAGGTGTATTACAATAATCACACTGGTCAAACATTACGGTATCTGCTTCTTCTTGAACCACATAAAATATTAGTAATTAACATGTAGGTATATGATAACAATAGAAACCAATAGAAATTATATAACCGGGCACCATCGTAAGACACACCATACAGACAGATTTGCGCTCCTCAAGTTTTAGTAGAGACAGCGATGTGATAACGCACGTGGTACCTACTAGGTACCACTACAGTAACTACGATACAGAAGTATCCACTTATCAATAACTAGATATAACCGAATTTTTTGACGATAAGTTTCGTGGAATGGATTCACTTGACTTTTTACGTTAGGGGTCGCCTAGTAGATCAAACTTATAAATTTCCATCTTCCTTCCTTAGACTGGATGCTGGTTACATTATAGCGGATATCGGAGATCTTATAGATACAGTAACATACGCAGGGCAGGATACACAATTGTGTGGGTGCAAACACAGTGTCAACACACAACACAAAAAAAGACAGTCTCTGAGACAGAATCTGAGTTAAACGACAAGTCAATGCCAAGTTTGTTTTGGCATTACTTTTAGATTAGTGGCTACCTACTGGACATTCCCACCAAATATTTGGAATTTTTCAGAAAAAACCTGTTTACCATATGAATCCACTGAATAAAACATCCTGATGAAACCTGATCTGATGAACCTGAAAATCTTTATACTTTGAAATTAAAAAAACTTATTGCAAGCATAGTACTAAGTTACTTTAATGGCAAAAATGGTCCAGGAGCTGAGAGATTTCAAAACCAGTCAGCTTACGTGCACATGCACAATGACCTCCCTTGTCGCAATGCCTTAGATAATAGAACAGCTGAGACGACAATGTTATTAGTTAATCACAAGATACCTATAACAGTAATGAAATAACGTAAACTAGCTCTACATTACGCGATCAATTCGTTTGACGTAAATCTGACAGATGAAGCACGTAGGAGTTATCGCCACGAATCACAACAGCAGATTCAGATAATCAGCAGTTTTAATGCGCTAATACGTAAGTAATTAATTTGTATAAGATAAAGAGTTTATAATGTAAATTACTAGATGCTACGTCATCAATATATTGTTTTAATCGGCAGAAGATATTACTACATCGGCAAAATCGACTATCTTATTAATGTTTGACATCACAATATTTTTTTAAGCATACTTTGAGAAAGAAGTATACGCTAAATGCTCACAACCTTCCATTCTGACTGAATGCAGAAGTATTTTGTACGCGCTACTTGTACAAAATATGTAGCCAGTCAAATATTATCGAAATCTTTGAATATCTATGGAACAAACAGAGAAGTAAAGAGAGAGACAGAGTATAATGTTAGTGAATAATTAATTCAGGGAAATTATAATATTTTGATAATGTTCTGTGCGCGTGAGACCCGAACTATGTCGTCTACAGAAGTGCAGCGAGTCGCAAGACGCTGACGGGTTCTATTAGATGTTATACATTCTCTATGTTCATAACAGTGTGCCAAATATTTTGACAAACCTAGTTATTATGGCAATATTTACAGACTGTTAATCGTAGCTGTCTTTCAGGAGATTAAAATTTGGCAAATGTTAACAGGGTGATAAATGACAATGGATGCGCAGACGCATTTGGATAATTGCAGTATTGTTTGTATCTTTGATATATAATATGTTGCGTAACCGCATCATTGGTGTAATGGTCTTAGGAATGGCTGCCAAGCGTAGGGTTTGAAAATATGCTCTTAATGCCGATAGGCTCGTTCCATTAAATATATGACTCAATTTTATCTAGTATGATGTTGTAACAATAATTTATTTATCTTTACTTTACAGCTTTACTGGCATTATTTTTAACTGTAGTTTCCATCGAAGACTGGTTTGACTGGTAGAAAATGCCTAAGGCATTAAGTCCGCCTTGTACACCTCTTGTATAAAGAATAAATAAATAAATAAGACGTGTTTTGGTAAAACGAAATTCTAGAAAAGGTGCAGATAGAATAGGTTCAGTTCGAAGCTTCTTAATATCCACTTCGCTCTGTCTAACACATCAAAGGAGTGCATTGTCCAAAGACCTGACACTCCTTCATGTCTTTAAACATGATATCTGTCCCACTTTCACCAAGCAGCATGATATTTGCAAGCTTTTTCTCATACACAATCACTTTACAAACCATTTATTCTTTTCTTAAACCTCTTACCGGTTTTTAGTACCTACATACAAAATTTAAATGGTCTTCTTTTTGTTATCTAGTTAATAAGCAACCTGATGTCAGAGTTTAAACCGCCTGTAGGCCTCTGACATGGCTTTACACACCGTTGAAAAATCTCTCAGGTGTGCCGGTTTCTTCAAGATGTTTTCCTTCACCGTTTTTAGCAGCTGATAACTAACGCACATAAATTCGAAAAGACATTAGTGCGTGCCGGGGTTTGAATCTGCAACCTTTGCCTTGGCAGTCCAAGGGTCATGGGGCTATCTGTGCTTTCTTTTTTTTTTAAACGGTAGTTTTCAGATATTTACTCGTGCCAACAATTTGACTGTCACACTAAAATGGCGCTTGCCTGTGCCAAATTTCCAGCAATGCACATGTCAAGAGATAACGCCTATCGATAACAAGTGTACGTCTGTACGTGCATCTTAAACCTCCGTGGAGCATATCATGTATGTACGCACTATGATGCGCCATTCACGTCTTACCGTGAGCTGACCCCTTATCAGGCCGACCTGGCTATCGTCTGCGTCACTGCTATCTATTGTGGCGTTAATTAATTGTGGGCTATTGCTGAACATGTGTTGTTCTTATTTATCTCAATAAACATTACAATTTACACGCTAATATATGTGTTTGCTGAGTCAGCTGTCTATGCGTCATGTTCATTTTGGATTTGTGTATTTCTTTTGATAGGAATCGCATTGGGTCTGGTCCTTCGAGCCAAGAGATGCCTGTACCAAGAGACTCCAGCCCCGTTACTTATAAAATTGACAATGTTTAACAATTGATTAAATTGTTCCTGTCCACTGTGGTTTGCATGTCAAAGAATAGATGTCAGTAGACTTAAGTTATGATACGTTTTAGAATTCTTTATAAATGGGAGGGTTCATAAGAAATGTAACACAACAAATAAAATCTTATAAAAGAATATCAGTAGTATGTTATAATGCTCTTTTGTTTCAGTTCAGCTGCAACAGACTAGACAGCGGACCTCATAACAATCATTTCTTCTGAGGTCAATAGCTACATGAACACATAAACAAGAGCTAGGCAGAAATAAGCTAACCAATAAACCAGTATTTTTGTAACAGCATTGCGTACTACTGCGATTATCTGTAATTCAGTTTTCTCAAAAATTATCTCAAAAATACTTCTTTTGTTCTATTGTTAACCAGGTACTCCAACGTTTTTCCGCATGTGAAGAGCGACCACAGCTCGGTTCAAAAGACCGGCGGTTAACTGTTATGAAACTAACTATGAAATGGTCTGCTTGCTCTTGATAGTAAAATTCTCTTATAGTTTGGCAAATGTTTGTTTTTGCTTTTTTTGTTTTTAAAAATGTTTTGAGGAACTAATATTAAGGGAAATATAATTCATTTGTTTTGCATAAATTATCAACGGCGTTGCTACAAAATAACGTGAATATCCGAATGGAAGGACCAAATTTTAAAACAATTTAACATTGGTCCTTTTGTATCCTATCTGTGAAAAATCTGAGTAATCATTTTAATTTAGGTTACTTAATTTTTATTAGGTACCCATTCTAAACTTTGGCTGCAATTAAAAGTAAGTCCCAAAAAGAGATATCTTTACGCTGATGTAATGTCTAGAATTATTAGCTCACTATCTTTTAAATACTGAAGTTAGTATCTTTCCGTAACGATATACTAAATGCGATACGATTAACTTTTCTACTTAGTTTCACCCTAATGCTTGATGCAACTTTAAGATTAACTATTTAATGTATTTACTAATCCTATCAGAATTAAACCAAGCAATTTATACTTTTGTTAAAGAAATGTTCACTACTTATATAAATGTTTTTACATGTAGTGAACCATTATGTTACAATACTTCGACTGGAAATACTTTTACTATGTTTTATAATAAAAATAAGTACTCAATGGTTCTTTGGATAAATTACGTAATTTACGGTAAAGTTAACTTCCGCTTTATTCTTTAAAATCTTTATGTAATATATTATACTTGATTGATTTATTTAGAAAATATCAGCCATATTTAACCAAGTACGAAAGGATTTACACCAGCGACAAAAAAGTAATTTTTACTTAAGTATTTTAAGATGTAAGATCGAATTAACAATTGCTCTTTACAAAACTCATAATTTCGCATTTAAGTTTACTTGTTTGTACATTGTATGACAAATATTGTTTCAATTTAATTACTTGTACGCTTTCTGTTCTACGAAGCAAGGCTACAAGGCCGGTACATTAGAGGAAACATAACTTGTTGCTATTTAAGTGTTACAAGCTTCGCGAATGATATGCATTTACTACCGACACCATGTTTTACCATCATTAGAACATAATTAGTATTGGTATTATGATTATTGGTCGGTACTGTGGTTGGTTTAGAACATTGGCTTATTAAGAATGGTATCAAAGGAATGATTTAATCTGAGACCGTAGGGATATTTCATCTGATTTCTATGGCTAAGAAGTTTAAAATAAACAAATAATGTTCGCTTAATTTTATGACCAGTAGTAGGTACGTAGTAGTTATTCTTTGGAAAATGGTTTTAATTAAAATATTGTACCAAACAGTATTTTTTCCAGTGTTGTATCATCCAGATTGGATTTTATAGCCTCTAAGGACCAAAATGTGGTCCTTGCAGGCTCGACTAGCTCGGTATAGGTCAATAAATCTCTTTATTAATATACTGTAGATATTTTTTTAATTTAAGTAAGTCTTGCATTAAGGAATACCTATTTATATTCACAAATATTAATATAGCAATAAGTAGGACCAGGGAAAATTTCTGGAAAATATACCTACTAGGAATTTATAAGAAAAAAGAACTCAGATATTTAATGGTATCCAGCCATTTTATTTTATTTACTTTTACTATATCAGTCATTTAAATACTTAGGTATTTCATTAGGCTGCATATAATTTTGGAGAATTTATATTCTGAACACTTATAAAATACTTAGATGCAAGTTTGTTTAAAGAGCTATTTCAACACAGACTACAGAGTTTTAAAGGAGTTTTTTTTTTAAGGTGTATGTTTATTTACCTGTCATAAAATAATTATTATAGTGTAAGAATTTTACAGGTTTTTTTTAAGTTTTACAGGTTTTTTAGGTATGAAATAACATGATCAAAAATTAATTAAGATTCTAAAGAATTATAACACACTTCAAATAGGGTTTATTGCACCCGAAACGTTTTATTTGGTTTTGGCTAAACGATTTCCTTGCAATTTTTCCTCATGGTAAAAGTGAGCTTGGTAGAAGGTACTGAGTTGCAGTAGCACTCACCGGTCTCCATCGAGTAGCCCGCGGCGGCGGCTGCAGCGTGCAGCGCCCCGTACTCCTTGCCGTCCATGCCGCCCAGCATCATATCAGTCGTCACTACACTTCACATGGACACCGCGGCACTCACGTTCGTCGCGCGACGCTTCGCCGCCACATGTGCGCGCGCGCCGCCGACGCTCTGCTTGCGAACACCAACCCCGCCCCCCACCGCCATTGGCCCGCACCGGCCAATCGCCGCGCTTCATTTCGAACGCTTTCCTTTTTCCATGTCGCGTTCTATTTGAAGCGTGTTGATGCATCTTTTGTTCTTACCGATCTAAAATAAACTCTATCTAATGTATCGTAGAGCTCAGATTTGATCGGGGAGTTGTGTAAAAATATGTCTGTTTTCCCGTTCGGTCGGATGCGCTCGGGCAGCGAGCGAGACGAGAGCCGAGGAAAATGCGTGCCGCTCGAGTAGGCAGGGTGAGGTGCGCCTGCGCTGGTGGGAGCGCCACACATCGCTATGTATACGGCCTGCGGGGATTCGACACGGCTCTATGTACTATGTACGCTCTTTGTAATTGATATTTTTTATGTTCGTTAATTCATGTTGCTAACTAATGTTCTGTGACTGACAAAGATACGAGAAACTGATATGGCGACATTTACAAAACTAAACTGAAAGTGTGCGTTGTTGTATGTTTGTTTTAAATGGGCACCACGTTTTTGTTTGTAATTAATCAGTTGAAGTCAGCGGTCTAAATGAGTGGCTCTCAGCGCGGCGCGGCGGCCGGCCGGGTCACTCTCATCTGATAAGAACCTAATTAATCGTGGGGAACATGTTGCTGAAAATTTCAATACTTGGCGGCCGGGCCAAGTAATTAATGCTGTGTATACCTTCCTAAATAGGTACCTATGATTAGCATCGCTTGTCGGAGCTAGTCGGGAACTAATGATATAATCGTAGGTAGGTACCTATAGGCACATGACTATCATGGCTATCTACATAAGTTTTATTATGCTAACTATGAATGCTCTACTTATGTCATGTCTTGAAGACAGTCCAGTGCAAGAACTCTGTGTGGCTATGTCAAATAAACAAAGACCTACCTACAATTGGGAAGGCGTTTGCTCAACAGTGCTGCGACGAAATATTAAAAACTCTCTTTATTCAAACATGACACAACGTCAATATTTATAAACGTCAAAATTATAAAAGTCCCTAGCACCCAGAAGGCTTGCCATTTAGTTGATCCTAGTGGTCTAGCTGGAAAGAAAACCGGCGCAACAAACGTCCAAACAACCGGTAGTGCATGACTGTCAAATATGCGGCCTACAGGTAGGTAACAGTAACATAACGCTGTCTCTACATTTTTTTAAAAATCGGTAGTTCACGTGGCGCAAGAGACTAGTTTGATCGAAGCTAGGTATGTTAGGAAATTACGGTGCAGGTGGATACTAGAGTACTGCGAGACTATATTAAAGTAGGTAAGTATATTCTATTTATTTATCTAGGTCCAAAAAACAGAGAGACTCATCCAGCAACCTCAGAGTCTTATCCTCTTAGTTTAGTTTAGTTTCTTTTCGTGTAGGTGTACCTATACAACAAACAATAGCCGTTTACTTTAGTTATGACTTAAATAGCGTCGGAAAAAGAAGTACTTTCGTGGAAATGTTCTCAAGATTCCATTTCCCGTTCAGAAAATATTGTGACTGTTATATCCGCGGAACTTGGTGACCCCTCAAACAAAAAATTTACTGTTACACCTACTTCCATAAAAGGTATGTTTTTTTTGTCGTGTTCATACAAAGAAACAGTCTTCAATAACTAATTAAAAACTGAAAAATTCCTGAAATACTCGTAAAACTGAGACGCCGCGCTGATGTCGGAAACACATGACACAAATCAAATTCATCAGATCACATGTCACGATCGTATGACGACAAAAAGTCACTAAGCTACCGCCACCGGGCGTTGCCTGTTAATTACCCCAAATATGTCGCTTATTTGTGTAAAAACGGTGCATGGGCTTTGAGTCGCCGCTTAGATGCGCGGGCGCAGCGGATGGGAGCAAATTGGCGGTAGCAAATGACGCGGCGCGCGCGCAGACACAAACGCGCCGACGGACAGAACTGTTGGCTTTGTTCTGATTCATGTCCCGGTGGCGAGCGGTTCATGATCGAGTGTTCGGTACTAATCGGTCTGCGAGGATATGGAGTGTGGCTTGGGATTGTTTGCGGGATACTACCGTATGACTAACAATAACCCTTGCACACGCGTACCTACGTGACAAAGGAGGAGTAATACGATTATGTACCTACATGGGCTTTAGGAATATATCCTCTTATATTGTTTTTACCTACTTTTTTAAGGTTTTAAGGCCCGTTCCTCAACCCATTCCTACTCCATGTTGATATTGGTCCTTCGGTCCGCAAAATTTAACTATTACCGGTAACCGTCTAAATTAACACTGATCAACCAATATCTCCCAATCAACCCAACTTACTAATTACAAGGGGCAGCCACAACGACAAAATTACTATATTAATTCAGATAATTTCGATGAAAAAATAGACCTAGGTGATTTAAATTCAGTTTTTTAAGCCCATCATCAGCCCGTTGCAGTCCACTGCCTGACATAGGCCTCTCCCAAGTTTTTAAATAACTAGGTATTATTGAAAACAGTACTTAGATACCTATTTACGTTTAGAATATCTATATAGCTTTATCTATATATCAGCTTTATTCTTCTTTTAACATATTTCAAGTGCTCTAAACAAATGGAGAACCATATCAAATAACATAATCATATGGTAACATAGTAACTGCATCAATTGGTGCTTATGTATCGATTTGCTTCACTTAAGAACAACGCACTAATAGCCCCTATTACTAGGTAAGAGAATTACTTTGAAAATATAGGTAGGTAGGTAGGTATACGATGATTTAATAAGAAATCAATAAGCATAATGAACCCGTACCGGTTATCGTTAGGAACGATACTCTCGAGGTTGTTGACCACTATGTCTACCTTGGACAAACTGTTTAGTTAGGCAGGTCCAACTTCGACAAAGAGGTCGCCCAAAGAATCCAAGTCGGATGGGCAGCGTTCGGGAAACTACGTGACATCTTCTCGTCCAAAATTCCGCAGTGTCTGAAGACAAAGGTTTTTAACCAGTGTGTAAAAATAAAAAAATAAAATATTTTTTATTGAAAAAAGATTATACATAGTGTGTGTTGCCAGTGATGACGTATGGCTCTGAGACGTGGTCGCTAACGATTGGCCTTTTAGAGAGGCTCAGAGTCACTCAACGAACTATGCTCGGAGTTTCTTTGCGCGACAGGATCCGGAATACGGAAATTCGCCAAAGAACTAGGGTCACCGACATAGCTCAAAGCATATGCAAGTTGAAGTGGCAATGGGCAGGCCATATCGCTCGAAGAACTGACAACCGCTGGGGAAGAAAGGTTCTCGAGTGGCGACCACGAACCGGAAGACGCAGCGTTGGCAGGCCTCCCACCAGGTGGACCGACGATATCGTCAGAGTTGCGGGCAACCGGTGGATGCAAACGGCAAGTTGTCGTTCATTATGGCGTTCTAAGGGGGAGGCCTTTGTCCAGCAGTGGACGTCTTCCGGCTGATGATGATGATGATGAAGCATAATGGTTTTATTTCTGGGTAAAACGCTGCAGGGCGGGGCTGCAGGTATACGTGTTTACATAAGGTACTTATCTCTTGCTGTTGTTAAACATTGTCTGGGTATTGCCCTGTATATGAAACTAGGTACCCAAATATAAGTTTTTTCTTTTAGATCGGTAAAGCAATTTGCATGTTCATCGATAATTTAAGGTTTGCTTAGGATACCAATCATCATCCTACTACGTCAATCAGATGAGCAAAGAAGTATCTTGAGGTCTTACGCTTTTAAAATACAAAGTAGTCTGAGATCAAGTGAATCTTGAAACATTCAGAATTGGAAAGCTACCGCCATAGCAGAGAGGTATGCAATTATTTTGACTTATGTAGCTACAGAGAAGTGCAAGTAGAGAGCCGTTACCTACACTCGGCGTATTCAGTTAACCTCGTTGCCATCCTTGTTGACTGACCCATCACAGCATGAACTGTCCCCACAACTGTAGGTTCATGCCGATCGAAAAAACAATGAGTACAATAACATGGCAGAATATTGGCGATTCGAATTTGTTAATCAATTTTCGTAGCACCGTAGCACTGCGAAATTTGTGTCTACAGAGAAAAGTTCTTCTTTGTTTCGCTATGCTTATATGGTTTGTGCCCAGTAAGTGGCCACGTCTACAGTGCGTCTGCGCATCTGAGGCGTTTTTTAGGTCTGGTTATTCGACCAAGTAAATTCGTCTAAGTGTGGTGCTATTGACCAGACCATGTCTGGTCAATAGCACCACACTTAGAGAAAAGTTTAATGACTTTTACTTCAGCTACACCTGGCAAACTCCTATTCTGGCATTAGAAATACCCAGTGTGATTGAAAGATTAAAGACAAACCCGTGGAACCCGGCACCCCTTAATAGCTACACCGTAGCTGCGAGACCCATTGTATTCCTACTGCACATAGTCTATGGTCTAACACCTAGTACAGGTGAACGCACAACTGGGAACCATTGGCCATTCCCGCAGTACGGGTTTACTTGACTTAGATAGATATTTATTTTAGAAAAAAATACGCTTTTGTTTTTGATCCAATTATTTATTTATTTATGTAGCTACTATACTGTATACTTTAATAACACTAAAATGTGTTAATGTGTTAATCAAAATGTCGCATGATAAAACATCTTCCCTATCCGAATTTCATAATTAGTAAAATACATATGTATTGTATGATTATGAACAATGATTAAACAATCTCAGAGACAACACCACGCCTCCATTCACAAAATAAAACATATTTATAAAAATAAACCACAAATAAAATATCAATAACAAGCTCGTTTGTTCGAAATTATATCGTAGAATATTACAAGAGTTTCGGTGCGCTGCGCGGGCGCAGACGTTATACGTTAATAAATAACCTATAAAGTGCATTGTTCGCGGTCAGGCTGCGTGGTTAATACCCGATTGTCTAAAGCCCAGAGCCAACGACGATTTATAATCCCCACGCAGCATTGTTCAGCGTTTATCTTTTCTATAGCACATATTTATAGCTGTCGTTAAAGCGACATTTTTCACGAAAATTAAATGTTTAGTTCAGATTAGCGAAGGCGGTGCGGAACGGGGCTGGCTCTGATAGTGGCTGGAGATGTACCTACTCTACAGGCTGGGCTGCAAGCCTGCTCGTGCCTACACGCTCCGTGTACCTAGGGTTATAGTGCTATGAGAGTTGTTCCTAAGTCTGCTTGGAGAGACATCATTTTATCAGTGTTAACACAAGAAAATGTTTGGTACTCTTTGATTAGTTTTGCCGATAACGAATTATTAATGCTCAAAACTGTGAGATGCCTTGGCTATACGCGCATGTATGCATGTGCGATAAGATGCTTGTATAAAAGAAGGGGAAAGCAGAGGTCACATGTATACGAGCAGTAAATGCTTACTGGGAACCGAAGTAGAATTTTTTGTTGCACCATAAACAATTTATGAAACCTCAAATCTTAAGGTTTCCTAAGGTCCGCATACAAACAGACATGCGACATAATATAATTATGTATTGTACCTAGATCCACACAATTCTACGTAATGCTTAAGTGTAATAAATGCTTTAGTACCTACGCCGTTCGCGTAGCGGAATTATCAGCCGCTAAACACGTTTTTTTTTTGACGACCTGATTGACGCAGTGGCTAAGCGATTGGACTGCTGCGCTAAGGGTTTCGGGTTCGATTCCCGCCCGGGGCAAAAATTTGTGTGATCCGCAGATGTTTGTCCCGAGTCTGAGTGTTTGTGTATGTGATATTTCATGTTTGTGAAACGCACCCACAACCCAGGAGAAATAACTAGTATGGGGCGTTTAAAAAAAAAATTGCCATTGATTCGCTAGAAGTAGAAGTGCCTTCTATTCCGCTAAGTTAAACTATGTCATGGCTGTTGTATGGGTTTCAGTAACGTTGTCACACAGTTAGGGGTGAGCCTACTACCAAAAATAATTGGACTTCTCTTATTATCTATACCTTCTTCAGAATTTCCTACCAGGTTTTTTTAAGTCTCAGTCAATTCTGTCTTTTTAAATCGCACGGTCTTGTACATAAATATGTTTAATTTTTTTTTAACTAGATACTACTTTAGTCTTTAACAGAACTGATAGCCGAGTGGTAACCGTTGGACTGCCAAGTCAAAGGTCGCAAGTTTAAACCCCGGCACGCACCAATATCTTTTCGCATTCATGTGCGTATTATAAATTAGTTATCAGTTGCTAAAAACGGTGAAGGAGAACATCGTGAGGAAACCGGCACACCTAAGAGATTTTTCAACGGTGTGTAAAGCCATGTCAGAGGCCTACAGGTGGTTTAAACTGTGACACCAGGTTGTTCATCAACCATACGGTAAGAAGAAGCAGTCTTTACCAACAGAGTCTACACAGTATAATATCGTGTTCACAAGTCTATAGGCCACCTATGTGTAACACGGTACACCGGCTCTATAATAAAGAAATCATATTTTCATTTTTCCTGCAACATAAACCATGAATATGGTAATGACGTGGCTTCCGAGTTAAGTAAAGGAAGCCGAGGGGAACGACATGTGCATACCGCACATAAAAACAATTTGTATCGCGATGTTTTATTTATTTTTATGATCTTCTAGACACATAACACGTACCTTGTGGGTTTCATGGTAATCTGCCAATGAAATAATCCTATTCTGAGTAATGGCGGCTCTGGTCTGGTGCAAATGGAGAGATTACGGAGCGAATGAGTTCGGGGCCCGAGTGGGGGCTGAGGACTTGTGACGCGAGTTCGATGCAGCGTTGATGGAAAAATATGTTGTAGAACACTGGGCTTCGTCGCATGGTCAAGATAGGACTGAAACATCGTTTATTATGATGCAAACATGAAAGTCAAAGAAGACTTGAAGAATTTGTATGCCAATAGGAAGGGAAGATGGGATGAATAAGAGAAACCATAGTCCTTCCTAGACTGTATCCTGTTAAAGATATTTTTATGCTAATTTATGGTCCATGTAAAACATACAATTGTTTGCTGAAATTGGACGGAAACTGGAAACTGGGTAATTCTAAACCATTCCATTTCTACGAACTCCACTCCTGAATTTCTTCAGCTGTTTCCATAAACTGGAATACCCCAACAATGACACTACTGTGACAGCATCCGCCTACCTGCCTACCTCCTGAAATAGCTTGTCAAACAGACATCGTAGCGGGGCCGGCGCACGCGCAGGATTGTTTTAATCAGCGTGGTCGCGCGCCGCCGACCGCAACCACTAGCCGCTATTCATAGAACACCTGGCTTTTATGTGGTGAACACGATACCACGCGACCAGAACAGAAGGATAACTACCATGTTTTAAAGATTTTTTGATATTAATTAAATTAAAAATCATTTTTCTCCGAATACTAAAACCATTTAAGACACAATATATTAAAAATAATGGAAACTAAAAATAAAATCAAGTTCACTCGGAATAAGTCGTGAAAGCTGGGAATACCAAATGGTGCCCACAGAATATGCACTGCTAAGGACATTACATACTTTTTAAGTACCTGGTGGTCTAGTGGTCGCTAAGCACGACTGCTGAGCAAGAGGTCCTGAGTTCGAATCCCAAGTCTGGCAAAGTGTTACTGGATTTTCCGGATTGGCACGAAGTCTGGATTTGTTCCCAGTTGATGGCAATTGGCTCGCCCCCTATTACATTGGGACCTAAAACATAACTGGCAAATTGTGGGTGTATATTTGCACCTCTGCCTACCCCTTCGGGGCGTACAAGCGTGTTGTTATGTTATGATTTGAAGTTGTTCTCCAAACCAATGGAATTACTGTGAAGGAAAACAGAATGCTGAAACCTAGGGGATCGTAGTGATGAATACCCAGTCTGTCTTTGTATGAGGAAGGTGAAACAGTTCAGCTCAATGCTTTGTTAACCCAATTCAGCCCCCATACGTTGTGGAAGCGAGACGCCGCATTACACTGCATGTAGCGGCGTCTCGCTTTCACATCCAACCGTCCTGTTTTAAGAGTTCATGGTATGGGGGCTGTACAGAGTTGTTTAAAGTGAACCCTCTGCATGTAGCTCCAGTGTGTCGCTATCTGTGAGGTTTGAGAGCTGTCTGTTGTCCTAGGGAGAGGTAATGAGTGGGCGGCAGTGACGTCATCACGGAGAAGGAGGGGTACTTAGTCTAAGTTTGAATAGTCACATCATTGTCTGGATTAAGATGTGAATTCAAAGGAGTCTTCCGTTTGAAAATAATGAGCTACTTCGGATTGATTTTTAAATAGGTAATCTTTTACGGATACTGGACTGCTATAATAAATAAAATGGTAGAAATTATGAAACTATACAAATTATATACACCTAAATTGTACTATAATCTGACAAATAAATTATTTCTCTCTTTCTTTCTGCCTAAAAGTCGGGTGTCGAGTGGCGGCAGACGGGGACAAGTGGAAGGAAGGGAGGCGTTTGCCCTGCAGTGGGACAATACGAGCTGGTAATAATAATAATATCTTTTAGTTTTACAGCTACGGCGTAGCACGTTAAGAGTTTGATGGATTGAATAGGTATTGAAAATCTACGCTAATGTTTAGTTATGTTGTTTGTGTAATGTTAAGTACTATGAGTGCATATACTTATCAAGTGTTCAGAGTGTTTCCTGACGGGATAAGCAGCAGAGTCTGCATACCTACCTACATCTACGATATTTCGCCGCCGGCGCCGATAACAAAAGAGCGTGTCTACATGAGTAACCTAACCGTATTCCTAAACCTACCTTAACGTGTATCACCAACCTATTTGAACTCATCTCCAAACAAAGGATCACCATACGACCACCGTCTAAATCCCCACATGACATTATTACACTATTAATATGCGCGGGCGCTTCCCATGCGCCTTAGATCTCAGCGGCGGGCGACACGCTCCACCGCGGACGGTAATCGGGCCGCCTACCTTACCCCTTATTGATAACATATAAAATGATAATAAACCTTAACTTAATATTCATAAGCTCCTTTTTCCCTTGTGTTTTTAAGACGAATTGTAGAGAAATATAACTGTGTTGGAAATTATGCTTTATAAATCATAAAATACGGTTGAATTTTTAATGGGGTTGCGTGAAGGGCGTAAAACAACGGAAGCAGTGTTAGATGGTATCTGTGCCTTTAATTAGATATTTAATTAAGCCGAGAGTTGTTTAAAGCGATAATTGGATCATCAATTTGAGTTCAGCAGTCGTGTATCTTCGTCGGTATTTAAATCTTACTCCTAAGTATAAAGCAATGAAATGTAAAAGTTATAAATCACTTTTATTGTCGCTGGTTCTCTCTAGGATTCAGGTACGTTTACAGACACACTTTGTGACTGCGGATGATCCATACATAATTATGAATCCTGATCATACGACAAGTCTTCAAGCTTCGAGCTTCCGAAGACAATATGAGCATTCAAACTCTGTTCGTTACGAGTTCACTCCTCGGGGATAAAGTTAGATTTACCTTTTGTATACTAGCTTTTGCCCGCGGCTTTGCCCGCGTTATCGCGATTTAAACCACTTAGAGGGTTGAATTTGAAAAAAATTGCACAGTCTTTAACTTTCTACATGCCAAATTTCATCAAAATCCGTCCAGCGGTTTAGTCGTGAAGGTGTAACAGACAGACAGACAGAGTTAATTTGACATTTATATTATCAGTATGAAAGTATGGATATGGACGGATAATATGGAAGTATAGATGTACAAAGTTATAAGAAATACTACAATAATATAATTTAAATAAGGATATTTCACACCTCGCAAGCCTAAGATTGCTACTGATGCTAAGTGAGAAAAGCAAAGAGTAGTGTGAGACCATAGCTATAGGTGATATGTGGGTGTACCCAACACTGTCTACCAACCCCTTCGTGATACACAGGCGTTACGATGATACACATGTTTCAGTTTTCAGTGGCCTTAACAACTGTCATAGCAATAGTTTCCCATTACATGTAAACACACATCGCGTCACAGAGAGCCCACACGTCAAGAGTGTCACACACATACACGATGCATTGTCACATTGCGCGGGAGACGGCCCTGGGTGGTGTCGATTTCAAAGGCGCCGCCTTCTCACAGTCGTTGCGCTGCGCATGTCACAGGGCTACCTATATGAGGGAAATTAAGACGTTATGATTACTTGAAGAATATATACTGTTTCTTTCTAGGCAAAACATAGGCGATGAAACATCTTCTTTTTTTTATTGCTTATCGACACATGGACAGTTCATGCTGTGATGCAAAGAATGTCCAGTCAACAAGGATGGTAGGGAGTTTGACCGGCTAAGGTCGGTTAGACCTGCTTATCTATAATCAACCGTGGAAGCTCTCTACTTATCCTACCGCCTCAAGGTTTATCTTCACGCGCAATAGTATTCGGTAATAGTGCGGTAGATATGGCCCTTGGGCTGTGCTAATAACCTGTTATATATAGGATATATATAGAATATTTTTTTAATTCCATAAACTATCGGTGACCAATCGACTCTAAATTGACGATTTGACTGTTAAATTGAAACCGCGACGCGAAAATATCTTACAAAAATGTTCAAATTTCCATCATTCAGTACCTAATTTTCACTTAGCATTCATGTGCGCTACCGGCTGATACTTAGACTAAACAATTAAAAAATAACTTAATTAAATATACCTATAGTTTATGATATCAGTCAACCCTATGAGCGTACATAAGCACAGACATCACGTGACATTAATTAGCCGACTTCAGTAACTGTGAGTGTTGTGTTACACCCAGAAAAACTGTTGTCTTCGTGTTTGTGTTGTAGTAAATAAAGGTTTGTATTCCCGCCATAAAATATCGGAAAGTTAATAAACTTAACTTTTTCAGTAACGTTTCATCTGGCGCCGCTGAAAAAGACTGAACTAACAGCTGATTCTGCGAAGAGGAATCTTTATCTAACAAATGACTGAATATTTTAGTTTAGTTTTAGTTTTTTCTTTATTTATATTTTTAATTTATATTACCTACCTAGTTATTTTATGTACCAACCAATGATTTGTTTTTAATCATTTTTTCAAAGACGGCAACTGAAAGTGGCTGTGGCAGAACCATTTTCTTTTCAATTAAAATTAATTGAAAGTTAGATGACTGAACAGGACTTTCAGCTTTGTTTATAAGCAAAGACGTCAAAAGTACTGTGGGCTTTTAGATATTAATAACAGGTATCTTTTGGCTTCAGAAATGCATACCAAGTGATGTGGAATGGAATGTTACCATACAAAAATCGAATAGTACCGTGGCGCTTCTTACGCATGCGTAAGAAAATACTTACTCAAATCTCATTAAATAAATGGTAATGCAGGATGATGAGAAAAAACAGTTAACTAAGCTTTCATGACCGCAAATACAGGCAACTTGTTCAAACAACTGTGGTCGTCGGTATTTACCGAGCGGTGTCCGTGCCGCCGCACTCGGGCGCACTCGGGCGCGTTCGGTCGCCCTCGGCTGCGGTCGGCCGCACTCCGCCGCACCTCTGCGCCCGCGCTCTATCTGCACTGCGGTCTGAATTCGCTAATATTTGCTAATGAGATGTTATTTTTTTGTTTTTTAGACGTTTATATTACCTGAAATGATCACTATGTATTTGATAATAAACTTTGTTGAGAACTATTTTTGTATCAGCTACGCAAGTCAAGTACGAGGAAGAAAAATAGACTTTCCCAGTACATTTGCAAGAGCAACCAAATTAATATAAGAGTACAGTTAATAATGATTTCCACACACACAGGCCTAAGTATAAGTCCTGCATCTTCTTTTATGCTTGTTCATATTTCCAACCGCTCCAGTTGAGGTCCACTCTCTTTTCCTTTAAAAGTCTCTCTTCCCTGGGAAATGAGATTAAGTATAACCTCTTTTCTAAATGAATAAATAAATTCTTTGTTACGTCTTGAAGGTAAGGTTTGAACCACTATTGTACCATTTTCTTTCATAAGACTGTGGAAGTCTCGTCTAAGAGTTCATAAGATTTACCTATACAATACAATATTCTCTGCCCACAAGTCTTAATTTTATTAATTGTTCGTAACAGATATTAGCACTGTATGGATTCCTATAAATGCTAGTTTTATTTGAATTTACTGCTAGTGAAACATAAGTAATTGTTCTAAAAAGACCAATAATCGTCTCGATTTCTTGAAACCCTTTAAACTACATCTTGAACAAGTAATTGTGGACAATAAAATAATATTTACTTTGAAGTTCATTTATGTTCTTTGTTTTGATGATTCGTCTTGAACCCTTGACTCAAGTAAGTTATCTAAGTAGCTTGCAATAGGACCTGTAAGTGTCTCAGACGTAAGCACGGTCATCACTTTAGCCTATTTTTAAGGAGTATCTTGCCAGTTCTTATTAACTTGGAAACCGTATGGTTACTGGCACTCACGAAGTATTTCAGTGACTAATATTAAATACTTTTAAACACATGTATGTAACCTCTTCAACAACAAACTCTTTACTGAAAGTTCCCTATACATACCTACCCCATACTCTACAGTACATAATGGTAACTCATGGAGTTCTATGGGTGATTTTAGTGGCGGTGCTCCGACCGCATCGCTTGCGACCAGATTTACGAACCGTCACTTCAAAGTTTCAAACGCTCCCGACAGACAGACAGACACTGCAGCTGTATGTAGTTATGTATCGCGGATTGAAACCTGCAATAATTACTAATTTTTTTTTGAGCCTCATCTTTGTAGGTACATATTCTCTATCTACTACATATTCTCTCTCTAGGTATAGTTTTTTGTTTCTCAAAATTGTTATCATACTCGTAACATAACACGTAACAGAGATGTACAATTATACATATACTTAGTTCACCCACATTTCACTAGTTATGTTATAGGTCCCACTGTAGATAAGGGCGTGCCTATTGCCATAAACCGGGCACAAATCCAGACATCGTACTGCTACTGACAATGACCTAATCAAAAACCCAGTAACACTTAGCCCGACCCGGGATTCGAGACCAGGACCTCATGCTCAGCAGTCAAGCCTAGCGACCACTAGACCAACGAGGCAGTCCGAGTCGAGATTGTAATAGGACCCCCAAGAAAATAAGGTATGGATCTTTTTCAATGGTACTCTCTATTTTATACAACAAATAAACATACATACATACCCCAGTAATCTTCTAAGGCCAGTAGCCTACACACCGATATTTTACCGCTTCTCATAAGCCCTATTTGATTAAGGGGGTGTACCGTCGTAATAAGGCGGCTGTGGAGAGCCTATTGCCATCCATGCACCAGTTGTCGATCACTTTCCCGGCGACAGAAGAGAACTATAGTATTCTTCGTCCAGTTCCTACCTCTACTAAAGGAATCTGATAAGTTATACGTATACCTAATTATGGATTTAATACACGAAATGTTTTATATAAAACCTTTGAGCAGGACTGTACATAAATGAATGTTATATGTTTAGCCTTAAAATGAATTCTGACCTCCCAGTCCTAATATTAGGGAATCGCAATACTATGAAATATGAAGTACTTATCGCAACTGTCATAAAGCCACATCCATCAGTTGGCACGAGCCGCATCAGCAAATGATCAGCATTATGTTGTGAGAAGTTCTGGATGTTAACGTTTATAGTATTCTGCGAAATAAAGCCGTGAGGCGACTGCAGTGGTGAGCGAACAAGGGAATTGAAGGACTCTGCTTCTTTTCTGAGCATTTTTCATTACAAGACATGGCTAATACGTCATTTTTTTCCAAAATCTAATTATAGCAATCTGTGAACAAATAGGTAGGGAAAAATTTGCTATTTAACGGGCAAAAACAAGACTAGGTAGTAAAAGCGTTTTTATTTAAATTAAACGTAAAAATTATAATGATACAAAAATATAAATGTCTAAAATATTTTAGTAGGAATTCGATTTTTATGTACCTAAAGGTATCTATTAAATAAAAGAATCATTGAACGTTTTATGTAATTTATATATAAATATTTTTTAATAGCACTATTTTATAAAAACCTGTCAAAATAACCCTCAAACAATCTTTCCTGGAGTATAAATAAAGCTGGTAGCCCACTAGATCTAGCGGTCATCAGCCGCGCGGAACCGCGTCCGCTCAACCGTTTCTTCTCGGAAAACGCTTTCAAGTCGCGCCGAATCGTACGCGGAACCGCCCGTCATTCATACGTCGGCGTGTGCGCATCTGATTTATGATATGATGTTACTTACATGCCAAAATATAATTGGGAACGCGACGTTCATTATTCGCGTTTTTCCGCTCCGTAGAATTTTATTGAACTAATAGAAAAGTCTGTTGGTTTTATGAAACACTTTGCTGTTCTTGTAAAGTACCTTGTGGATCCTAGGGGAACCCTTATGGATACTGAGGTCCTCTAGGTCTGATTGGTGAAAGGTTGTCTTGATGGTTTTATCGTAAAACAGAATCTACCCAGCTGCAACATATTTTCAGGTGCTTTCGAAACAGCGACTAGTTGAGTAAATAACCCACCAACCCTCTTTCTTATTGCATAAATTTGCATACTTATAATAAATAGATCAATACCTGATACTTTGACATCATCATGTTCATCAAGACCAAGGTTAGAATTGTTTCAAGTGCACGCCCAATTTTCTGAATCATCAAGCTCTGACCACCGGCTGTTTAGATAAAAATTAATGTTCCGATCATAAATTAGATGCACAGCCAACTATGATGACCACAATGAACCTGACTACGACCAATTAGCTCGCTAAGTACGTGCACCGAGCGGTCGCGGCGAAGTCGCGCGGTCCGCTGCGATTGGCTGCGAATCATTTGCGCGTGCGCAGTTACAGTTACACCTTGTTACCGCCACATGTAGCGTACCTGGTTGGTAGATGGCTCATTGCGATCCAAACTTATTGCGTGATGAGTTTGATTGTCAAAAGTCAAAAGCTTTGATGTGTTCTGGAAAATTGTGAGTGGTTTCAGGATGAGATAAGATGATAGGTTAGGAGATAATATGGGGTTTCACGTGGTTTACGTGCCACCCAAGATGTTGAGAGGGCTATGGTAAAGCGCATAAACACATTAATTATTTATTTCAAACACTTTGCGATTACACTTTAGATTATAATAATGTTTTAGTAACTATTAGCCATTTAAAAATCAAATATATACTTAGTAATACATAAAAGATCCACCAAATTTCAGTAATTATAATGATTAATAACGACGATAATGCACGCTACAAACATAGTCCTGAAACACCAAAATAATATGGAAAATGTACAACGTATTATTCATAACATTACATACGTATTATAACAGTTTAATCTCAGTTTTATATAATATCAAGATTTATTCAATTCGTTCCGCTACACTTGAATTAAAAATACGTTTCGTTCCGCCGAGCGTGCGCCGCCTCACTTGACACACTAAAACATTTTAGTTCTGCGCCTTTCCTAGCGCATTTTTTCATTTTCATCGCCGATGCCGACGTCCTAAAGTTATTAACAGACAAACCGTGACAGACGGACGAAGTTATTCGTGATGTGCGTCACAATTAATCAGCGTAAGCGTTTTATTAGCTGGGCCTCGGGCGCATGCGCTGTTCCGCCAAATACGTCGTGCCGACTGACAGCTGAGCCGAACAACAAGATGGCGCTCGTCGTTTTGGCGGGAACGGTTGTAAATGGCGGCGGCGTGGCCCGCGCTTTGATCGCGACACGAGCGGCGCTGATGATTCATTGCGAGCTAACTGTCCTACCTTGTTACCTAATTATTTGGGCGCTGAAAAAACATATGTAGGTACCTAGGTACCTTTCTACACGATGGTACAAACTCAGGCACCTTTTACCAACACTATCACTGTCTGATAAAATGATAAAGAGCTGTCAATGAGACCGGAGGGGTTCAGAAAAACATCAGGTATGCATAATTTGGTGGACACCAAAATTCAACACCAAACTTACAATCCCAGCGATCTTGAATGATGACAAAGACAATATATTTAGAAAGAACAAAAACCGGAAGCAGCACTAATAGGTGGTTTTGTTACCGTCTACAAATAGGAGTTTTAACCAAGGTAAGAGCGTCCTAAACATGGTCTGACCATCAATTACACTAAGCAAGCGTGGCGGCGCGGCCGACGCAAAAATGTGTGATCGTACACAAACAACTGAAAGACACGCCGTACATGTGGACACACAAGTGTAAGGGCTGTAGGGACTTAATTATACAGGACACACACGCCACTGACGGCAAAGAGTTTTATACAAAAAAAGTCAGAAGTATTTATAAACTGCAGAAAAATATACTTGTATTGTTGCTGAATAAATGTAATAGTGACATATAACAGGTGCCTTACTATAAACTTGTTTTGCAGGTATTTTTCGCTGTGGAAGCGAGACGCAGCTACGTTCAGTGTATTGCGGTTTCTTGCTTCCAGCGGGAAATGACGTGCAAAACAAGCTTATAATAAAGCACCAGTTATATTTACCCCGCTGCGCTGAGGTCTCGAAAACACAATTTTTCAGGCAGTAAGTTTGCATCAGTACAGATATTACTAACTTCTAAAAGGACAGAAAATTTAAAATAATGTGTTCAGGCAAGACTTATGTGAGTACCTAGTATTATGTTAGTACCGCAATGAAAATTAACGACTTAATAATTCCAATGTATTCTTTAGGTAAAGTAATGTTTACACCTGGTGGTACACGATGTTCAAATTACGAGGTTGTTCCTACCGTACACCGTGTGAGTAGGATTTGTTATGAGGAGAAACAAGCTATGTAATTTGGAAACAATATGGCACCGCTAACTACCAGCTTACTTACTGTCGACACTAAATAATTAATGTCACGGGTTCCGACTGTATTATCGTATCGTAAATACTTTTTCGTTAAATTTAATTTTACTATAATTGCTATACCATTATACAATATAGCATAACATAACTTCACGCTAGTATTCCCCGAAGGGGTAGGCAGAAGTGCACATTATAGTACCAACATCCATACTTCGCCTGTTATGTTACAGGTCCAAATCCCAATGTAATCGGGGGGGTTTATCTACGTGACTCTACGTAACACCACCCATGGTGTAGTTATAAAGACTTTTTCGCGTCATTTGCCCTCATGCCCTAATTAATCACTAACTCCATAACAAAAGGAATGGACTCCTGCTAACCCACTCGAGAATAGAGGTGTGACTTGTGGGTACCTGTGTATCTAAGACAAAACATTACATAAAAATAATTTGCAATAAATTGATGTAGTCGAACATAGAACCTCCTTCTTCTAAGTCGGTTAAGAACAGAGGCTAAAGTCAGTCTTAAAGTTTATTAAAATTGAATTAATTTGTAATTTAAACTTTAAGTAGGATGTGCGCGAGTGTCCCGTGTAAGTGCGCAGACCATTTTTCATATCACGCGTGAACGCTCGGCCGAACGCGACGGATTTAGACGAAACTACAGCTCGGGGAGACAGACACAGGGATGGCCCGAGAGCCCTTCAGAGGAAAAGGGATATTTCTATTATTTTATTATTATACTACTACTGTTATATAACTTCTATCCCATTGTTTTATTAAAATGGTGTAATTGGTATATCTAATTATTATTTTGATCGATTATTTAGGTACGTAAAAATGTTATTAAATTACATTTAATTCAGATAATGGGTTATTATGATTTTTATTAGTCCATTTTATTAATTATTGAAATCATTTATTTTCATAGTCACCAGAAATTTCTATTACGGTGAATGCACACGCATTTTTAAAATCATCGTGGATACGTGTCTACGTCCCTGGTATACAAATTAATATTAACACAAATAATTTTTTTTCAGTCATCTTTAACCAATTATTCATAATCTTCCAAACAACAGTTACGCGGCACCCCTAACAGTGCATTTCAGCTAATTGCTTTTTTCATAATAGCGTCGGTGCGCGCGCGCAGGGAAGGATGCATGCGCCATGGAGCGTGCTGTACTCACGATCTGTACGTGGAGCCCTGCAGCCCCGGTTTGGGAAAAACGTTCAAAAATTAATTACTATGGCCGAGATTGATTTGTTTTGATGTGCGTATGCGCATTCAAAAACACAACAACACCAACGTCGCCAGTCGTGACTTGAGCCCTCAAAAATATCAAAATCGTAGGAATAGAAAAATATTGTTATTACATTACGTTCAACAGTACACAAAAAACGAATAAGATCATAATTATTCAATAAATAAACCTAGTAGGTAGGTACCTATCACTAGTATTATCTATCTATTTATTATAAATAAATAAATCTGCCGCCTTTTTTTATAAAGTTGGTGAACATAAACTTACGTCAATGTCAATTGGCTCGCCCCATAATTCATGGGACATAAACATAATTAGCGAAATGGTTGATGTTATAATTATTTTAAATACGCTTGTATTCGTTTTGTGTTTCTTTATCGTCATCATCATCAGCCGGAAGACGTCCACTGTTGAACAAAGGCCTCCCTCATAAAGGGGGGGGGGGGGAACCATAATGTCCCACGCTTGGCAAGTGCCTTGGGGATTGCAGTATAAGTAGTGAAGTTATAGAAGACGTTTTGTGTTCGTTAGATATTAATTTGATTTGTCATCAATCGTCAATACTAGACTGTTTTATATCTAATATTATCCAGTTCCTAGGCGTACCCAAGCGACATAATATAATTACACCACAGCTCACTATAAAACCGCACGTGTTGGACTGTAGGTAGCCCAGCTTATCTCAAACCGCTGCACATTTCCTTTATCATTGAAAGATTTATTAAATTAAATCAGAAACGGGATTAGATCGGAGAACCACATTTATTATCACGAATTGAAAACTTAATTTAAAAGGCATCATGTTTGTATATTATCGCGCTTGTTTCCCAGTGAGGTAGGCGGCGGTGTTTTACTGCACTGAAACATTATTCACAATTACGGTAATAGATGCTAGTAGAGAGCCTGAAATGACATTACCTTAAAAACATCCAACGCACCCTTGGCAGTGACTCCCGCAGTGGTAGTAAGTTAAATACTTGGAAAGACGTCCCTACTGCTATAGGGACCTAATAGCTGAAAAATAGCTTTCCGAGGGAAATGGATCATAGCTAGCTCCGCTTCTTCCCGGCGCTAGGATGCAATATGTAATCGGAGGAGTACAAGCTGGACTTCTACCAGCGCGCACTAGAAAGGTGTTCCTCCTTCGTCAGTTCTTAACTTTGCCCCCAGGCCATAGATAATGACTAGATTCACGCTCACATTTACTTCGGGCCCAAGAGGGAAGAGTAAATAGGTACCTACCTAATAGCTAAATTGTAATTCCAAAATTGTTAAAGCGAGACGCCGCTACGTGCAGTGTAGAGTGGCATCTCGCTTCCACAACGGGAACTGTCTTGCTTTAAGAGTTCATGGTAAGGGGACTGATCCCTCAACAAGTCAAACTTAGTTGCTAGCACAACTTTGTGCTAATTATGTAACTGAGCTCACCTCCCCCGGGTTAACAGGCGTGATGTTACGAACGTTTTATGTCACAATCAGCGTACCGTGATAACATCACGTGAAATATTTATGACGCCGAACAGAACTCGTGAAAACTGTTTTAAATCTATTTCAGAGAAGATATTATCAGTGACGAACAGCGGTCAAGAAGATGAATACTTTGGGTACGTACTATTAACAACAGAACAGTTTGCTACAGAAGATCCAGTAATTAAATCAACAAGATAAACTAAAACGCTTGCAATCTCTGTCTGATTTGATTTCAGTTCGTTGTGATAGAACTGTGCGTGTTTAAGTTCTCTTTCGGGGTTTATGGACCTTCTGTTGTTTCTTAGTGTATAATTTTGGTGAAAGAGACGCTGCGTAGGCGCCGGGCAGGCCGCGCTCGGGCACGCGTGTAATTAAACTGCCGCGCGCCTCTCAACACCTGCCCCACAGGAAGCTGGGAGATTTATTATCGAGCACTGACTTCATCTCTTAGGTTTTGTGCCAAGATAAATATGCAAAAAATGGTGATGAAGGAAAATTAATTTCCATTTGGTGGTCACCATTTTCGTTTAATTACAATTTTTTGTACCCACTTTTACATTCTATTGATCAACAATCTCGATAGCTATAGTTATGTTTGACATGATATGTGTAAAATGTTTGATTTTCTTAACACCACAATACACGATGCGACATCTAGCGTCGAGTAGCAAAACCTATATTGCAAAACTATCGCCATCTCTTGGAATTATTTTAAACAAATACAAATAGTTCATAAAATGATAAAAGTTAATAAATTATGAACATCTACACTCTACAGGTATGTAATAAGCAAGAACGGTAAAAATATTCTCCAATAAAATTATGCCTAGTAAATTAAATGAAACTGCTTTTCTTTTATTTCAATAGTCTTAAATATTATAAACTTTCAGGCAAAACGAAACGAAATCGTAGTATTATTCGTTATCTGTGCACTGCTGTTTTATGTGATTAAAAAAATATCAAATAGCTGAAGTGCTCCTAATGATTATTGTATTTTTCCATTATTTGTAATATTATGGGGACAGAAGTAGCTATATCTTTCAGTTCTTTACGTGCTCAACTAGAAAATGAGAGAAGTAGTTTGTACAAAATAGATGAAAATATTAAAAAAATAGTTCAAACAACCGGAAGATTCAATGATAGGTTAGTGATCACCTTGAGTGTATATTTTACAATTTTGTGTATACGTTACTAATGCCACAACGTGTATTGTTGTAGATTTAATTCTTCAGGAGAATATGCGAGGCCCAACACTCGTGTAGGTGGCCGAAGCGCTTTTATAGACGGAGGAAACAACTTCAAAAATGACGAGCAGTTTGCTAAACGAAAACATGAAACTAAAACAGTTTTCAGCAGGTATGCGTTTGTTACGTGTGAATAATTGGTTGCCCCAATTAATTAACAATGCAGATTTGTGCTACATTTCAGGCGCATTTATGTAATGTAACGAGACAATTAAAATTGAAATCTCGATAATGTATGCATGCTTACCAAAGTGCCAGGAACACATTACAGAATCCTCTTATTTTCTTTTTCAGGCAAATACCTAAAGCTTACCATATTCATAAAATGTTGCTTACAAAGTTCTTGTGTGTAAATTAAACAGTTTCCAAAGGTATAAAATAGGTACTAATTCATTTAATAAGCCATCAGGAAACATACCACCATGGAAGAATAATCATGTAACCAATATTTATATAAAGGCTTTACAATAAACTTTGACCCTGAGTTTTTTCAGAGTTAGTAATTAAAGAAACATGAGATGCTTAAATTTTTAATTCAGTTCAATTTTAAATTAATGATTTATTTGCCAAAATATAAATGGTAAAAGATGGTAGTGGTTTTGCTTTAACCATAGTAAATATACTATTATTAAGGATTGTTTTTTGTAAGTTGTCAAATGATATCTTCCAGGTTATCAGCTCGAGTGCATGATAGTGACGGAGAGGATGAAGGTCCTGGCATCAAAAGAGCCCGAGTCCCGTCAGCGGTGTGCAGAGAACTGCCCACCAGGGCTGCGGTACTGCGGGCACAGGGGGATGACGAGCAAGCACGGACTCGTAACAGACGTATATTTGGCTCCCTGCTGGGGACATTACAGAAGTTCAAGCAGGAAGAAATTGTGTTACAAACCAAGGTTAATATTGTATTCTTTGTCTGATATGATTTAAGAATATATTTAAGAAGTTATTGCCACTATTTTCTGTTCCACTCTATTTTGATTTATAATCACATAAATAACTTTGTCAATTTATACAATAGCATTGTTTCCTTTTACATTAATTTTCTATATTATGATCAAAGATAGGGCATAATGAGATTAATTTAATAACTATTTAACATCCATACTATACAGGAAGAAAAAAAAGCACAAGTGGAACGCAAAATAGAAGAGCAGGCCCGGCTAGAGAAGGAGAGGGAACAGAAAGAGAGAAAGACTTTGTTTGCTGAGAGGGAACACAAGAAAGCTACCATCAAGGCCCTCGAGGCCAAGATGGCGCGGGTCCAGGAGTTCGAGAAGTGGGAGGCCTCGCAGAAGAGCCTGGCCAACTTCATCCTGACCAAGTCCAAGCCCCACGTATACTGGCTGCCCAAGAAGATGTCAGACAAGGCCAATGAGAAGCTGGAGTCCAGCAGAAAGTTCCATGAAAGTTAGTATATTCAGTTTCAAATGCAAACTGTCCTTGAATGCATGTTGTTTTTGCGAAATATAAGCATTATATTAATTCATTGTTTTCATAACATTATGCTAGATTAGAATTTCTACCTTATTGTTACTTTATCCAATTATGATACCTACCTACCACATAGTAAGTACTGAGTAGTATCATATTTTAAACAAAGGCCTTGTAATTTATTTGAACTCATGTTAGATTCTAATTTACAGCTAAATATGGTCCATTATATCGCAGTGAGTAATTATGAATATTTATTTTTAATTTAAACCTTTTTTGCAGTCAAAGGTAGGTAATATGTACATAACTAATAGGACTAAATAGATTATAAAGTCCTTTGGTCCTTACAAAATACACTTGTTAAACTGGTGTGAAATACAACAACTTGTAAATGGTCAGTACATAGACTTGCAGGAAATTGCTTGACTTGTACCTCCTTGGGGCAAATATTTAGTTATAGTACCCATAAAATATTTATCCTTACATTTAGTAACATGTTGTTTTCCAACATCCACAGAATGTATGATAAAGAAACGCCAAGAGCTGCAAGATGAGCTGCAGCGGATAGAACAGCGGTGTCTCCGGCCGCGAGGTCCTGGGGCCAAGGAGAATGACCCTGACCCGCACGAGGGGGAACAGAAGCCGGACGCGGACGGCCAGGCGGAGGTTAAAGACGAGAAGAAGAAGAGAGACAAGTTCGCTACGGACGCTGACGAGAAGGACGACAGCGATGTAGACGACAGACACGAGGAGGCGCCCAATGTGGAGCCCACAGCCACTGAGGAACAGCAAGGTTAGGTCTAACATGATTATTAGGTGTAACTGTAACTACATAGCCTCCTTGCACATTGACTCAAAGTTAGAAACGAGGCTGGTTAGGCAGCGATTGCCAAGGTCAATCCTTAGATGGGTAATCATTCGCCACAGTATCTGCCTGTCACAAGATGGAATATTTTTAATTCCTATTTCTGTTCACAGCACCAGAAGAAATCAAAGTAGAAAAAAGTACAGAGCAAGTAACACCAATGGAAACAGAACCCATAAATACAGAACCTCCGCAGGACACCCAGACACCTTTGGAGACTGCCACCGAGCCGCAGGCCCCAGAGAACGAGGTCCCTTCCTAACGAGAATGACTGCCCGCAGACAGCTGTGACACAAGTTTATGGAATCAATCGCGAGTTTCTGTTAACTTGCTTCTCTGCTTACCCCCGTGTGACGTGAGCGGTGTGTGTGGTTGGTTTTAATTGATTACTTGACAATATAAACTAAGCCATGTTCTGATACTGCATATGATTTTATAACTGTTCACACATTCCATATTCTATTAAATACTTGATTATAGCTTGTTGAATCACTTTTTATGGAAATAAAAGGACTACTAGGGCAGTCACAAGGTATGTCTTGACAAACCAAAATACGGAATATTGTCCTTTAGTCAAAATTAGTTATTTGAATTTCATAAACGAACTATAATTAGATCTATTGTTCCGATCTAGTGCTGTCATTACTTTAACATAGAGCCAATATAATTTAATTTTTTTGTTTTTCATTAAAAACTACGTTTTTGTTATTCTATTTTAAAATGAGTAGAATTCATTTCCATAATAGTGGATAGGTAAAATTCAAAGTGGTTTTGTTTATATTTCTGGTTAATTAATTAAAACGAACTAATGCAATGTGTGTGTATGATGAAATATGGTAATTATGTGTGGATATGCTCTTAATATTTAGGTAGGCAAACACATTGTAATCAGTATATCAAATGAGTTGAAATAGGTAAAGGAACACCAAAGTGAAACAATCTTGTAGGCAATACTATAAAGTGCCCGTCCATGTGTATTGTGCAATAACTTGAACCATAGCTGTCTGTGGCGCTGGCGCGTTGACTTGTGAACGTACGAACTTTAGTTATATAACAAAGGAACCTATACTATCTCTGGTATCTTAGAAGCAATATCGTAATGTCTTCTGTTGTATTCTTTATCATAGGGAAACAGTACTATTAATGCTTATCTTGTGGCTAGCTACCGAAAAAGTATATTTAATACTTTGTTCTGGTTTGAAACACATAAAAGACGAAAACCACTCAGTTTTTCAATCTCAAATAACTTATTATTCAACTCAAGCATTCCTTTAAATCGTTATATTAAAGTCAACGCGCCATCTCATGAAGTGCCTGTTATAATGTATAGGTAATAAATAAATTCTATAAAATTTCCGACAGTTACAACAAATATAGACGTGAATAAAACATTGGGTTTGTTAAAAATGCTTTTATTTATAAACTTAATAATTTACAAAAACATCACAGTATTTTAGCGTTAATTTACGAAGCTAGTGAAGTTGGAATGAGATAGGTAAATGATTGACAATGTTTAATATTAAGTCATAAAGCAGCTCATAATAACCAATTTAAAAAGCACTAAAATAATCAGTGTTATAACTAGTTATGTCAATCTAGATATACCTTTACATTAGAAAAATATTAAAATACTTTACAAATAATATTAAGAAGTAGAGTTTATTATTTCGCCCGAGGTATCTTGTAATTATCTTGGTAGGATAAATTTCACAATTGACTCATCCCTAACGAGGGACTCATAGTCGTGACGTTTTGGTAATTATAGACTCCAGGGGATAACTCTGCCCATCCTCTTGAGAGTTCCATGCGTAATTTTATGTAGACGAAAAGGGAATTGTTTTCAACACACAGGGTGAAACATTCCGTCTATACAAGCATGCTTCAAGTTGATGTCATGTAGAGAACTGATAACTTTAAATTGAGTATCATCTTACTTGCAAAGCTTACAGTCATAGCTAAAATGTATATTCACCAATTTTGCAAACAAATCAATATAAACAACATCTTACTCTCTCTTATACAGTAGTAAGGTGTTTACAAGTTTCATATACCCCACCTTTTAGGCTTCCTCATTTTCCAAAAGTTATAAATAAATATGATATTGGGTGATATATTGATAGCAAGTAGACTAGTCTAATGTGAAGATCCTGGAGGCGATGTCGTCCAGCATCCAGTCTATGCCCTCGAGTAAGTTCTCTCCCGTCACGGCGGAGCAGCGCACAATGCGCCAGTGGTGTGTCTTGATGCTATCCAAGTCTAAGGCCTGTGGTTGCAAGAGAATATCGTATATGTATATGAAATTTATGAACCAAAAAATATACCTACATCATAGTATATCAGCTAACTAATATTGAGACTAAATTGGGGTCGTCCATTAATCACGAGGCTTTGAAGGGTGGAGGGGGTGCGGAAAAATATTACAAGGGGAGGGGGTTGTAGTGAGATATCACGTATATCTATTTTAACGCGCGTAAAGTAACACCTATTTTCCAGAGGGGCAGCCAGAGACCACGGAATTATGTATTTTTAATTTAACGCGAATTAAAAATACATGATTCGCACGATGTCGTCATAAAAACGAGCTCTCACTCCATCGAAAATGGCTTTGTACCAAAAATACACGTGATGTAGGGTAGGGGGTTATTCCTAAACCTCGCCAGAGGGGAGGAATTTAAAAGAGAAAAGTTGAGTAAAAGAAAGATTTAAAAGTTTAAAAACTTGCTAACATACATCACACGATCAATGGACAACCCCTTTCCTTACAAAATTATAGATTGAAATTATGCAATGTTAGATCTGCAACTATATTCCATTTAAAATCAGATTGAATGATAAGAAATCCTTTATTCACAGTCCATTCGATTTTGATTTCTATTGCAGTAGTAAGCAGTTGGAATTAGTAATACTTGTTGCTTCTAATAAATGGAGTATAAGCAAATGGTATGTGACCCCAGTTTCTTCTTGATTCTTATATACCTACTACACTGCTTAGCTAAGATCATCTTACCTCTCTAATCTCCTGAGATGTGAGAGCCCCTGGTAGGTCAGACTTATTGGCCAGCACCAGCAGTGTGGCCCCTGCCAGCCTCTCCTCGCGCAGCAGAGAGTGAAGCTCCCGCGCACAGTCCCACAGGCGCCGCGCGTCAGCACTGTCCACCACCCACACCACTCCGTCTGTGCTCTCGAAATAGTTCTTCCAGTATGACCTAATACAATCAATTTCAGTTTGGTATGTGGAAAGTAGGAGATAATAATATCAATCTGTGAAGAGACACCACAGGCTAATAATTGAGTGGCAATAATATGTTTGCCTGCCCATGGAACTTAGTATTGTTTGGCAAAATGTGGGTGTGCAATAGTAACCCCTCTACCTACCACAGTATACAGGCACGATGATGAAGTTAGTAAGGATTATGCAATATGAGTATCTTATTAACATGAATACAATAGTCAGTTAATATAAAATTATTCATAGTAATTAGTCACCTGCTGTTTCATAAACTTGTAGAGAAAACTAAATTAGACTATCCTCAAATAGTTCTCAGTATCAATATAATAGTTTATGCATAAATGATCATTATTTAGACATACCTTAATGATTTCTGCCCTCCAACATCCCAAATATTGAGTTTATATCCACGGTGTTCAAGAGTTTTTATGTTAAAACCTAGCGTAGGGGATATGGTGTCGATTGGCTCACCGTTGAAACGCTTCAATATCGTCGTCTTACCGGCATTATCTAAACCTCTAAGAAAATATCGCTAAGGAAACTTATTTATTAAATATTTGGCACACTAAGGTTATGATTTTAATAACCGTAAAATCATTTATAAAGGATACAACATGAGTATTCTCATCTCCTTTTCCTTCTGCCGCAACTTCTTCAATATTGTTAGGAAACCCATTGTCTGTGCTTACAGTTTTTGATAAATTTATGTTTATTTATTTCATTATTTACGTCAACCAACAAAATATATTTCACAGAATTTCACTCACTTTTACAAACAAAAAGATTATAATATTTTATACTCTGTATTCCGTGAATTTTGAAGTATCATTCATTCGCGAATGTTTATTTTATTTTAGCTCCTCATTATTCTCATTGATAAGGGCATAGAGGGCAATGAAGGTATTAACCGGATTCAGTTTAAATTGTAAAAGCATTTATAGTAAACGATAGTTCCAGTTGTAAATAAATAATATTTTTGTCATCATCATAATCATCATATGTCATCATCAGCCTGTCTCAGTCCACTACTGGACATAGTCATGTTTGTCATAGTTCCTTTGAACTAAATAGATTACTATTCTGTTTAGTAGTAAAAAAGGAGGGAGGAAAGCCTTCCTCTTCTAAATTTATAATAATTTTTAAAAGTGTAAGTCCGAATTAATATAAGATTTTTTTTACGTCCATGACATGGGGATAAACTAACATATGAACATCCCATTATCATCAAAAATAATGAATGCACTTCCAACACTCGGTACACAGTTACGCACCACTATTATTTTTGTCAAGCAGCATTCAAGATCTCCGAATAAATGATTGGATATTGAAGTTGTAGTAGTTTGTTGAAGCATGTTGAAGTTATATCATGTCTATGATCATGTATAAGCACTTGAGCATTTACGATGATTTCTGTAATTTTAAAATTAAATATGATTAAATACACTATTCGAAATTATAAACTAGTCGCAGTCTACGAAACGACTATAAATTTTTTAACATGCTGAAGTGGTAGTCTTCTATCAGAATCTAATCAAATAAAGTGGAATAATCACGATAGTTAAAAAAAATCTCTTTTATTTTTGTGAACGTTTTTGTTTATAGATTTGCAGAAGTTTATCACATTAGGTACAGGAATTTTAATATACGTACCAATGAATGACAATCACATAAATAAAACTTTATGATACTCGAGATCATGAGATTTGGATCCAACTTGGAACATTATTAAATCGACTTCAAAACTCTAATGAGTTATTACTTTTTTGAAATATCATTGTGAGGCATAATCCTTTTGTTTTGTCTGTAACTACCATAGCCAAATCCCATAACATTCTTCAGGAAATCGAAATTGGAATCCATTAGTGACCATAGAGTAAAATATCCATCCATGGCCGATTTTGTCGCTGTCAAGTCTTTTATTTAATTTCTGTTTCTATTATGAAGCACCTTCAATGATTTTAAGTGGGTTGAAAGTGTGGAAGTGATCGTGTGGCGGCGCGGTCTTGGTGATACTGCTCGTTGGTCGGCAGCACCATGTTCAGTGGCACTGTGAGAGTGCGGGTTTGTGAGGCGACGGGTCTCAGGCCGACCGACTTTCAGAAACGGCATAACATGACCTTCGGGAAGCCAGGTGAGCCTCATCTAGTGACTGGGGTACCTCCCCAATATACTATTACGGATGATTGTGTAAAGATTTTCCAAATACAAGCATGATTTAGACTAAGTTTTGCGCATAGAATAGATGTAGCGTGTTTACCGAGATGGGTGTTGGTATAATAATATGTAAATACGGGGTATGGTTGCAGACGACCAGCCGATAGATCCCTACGTTTCGATAGACGCCGACGAGCACCATCTAGACCGTTCCAGCACCAAGCCCAAGACTTTCGACCCTGTGTGGAATGAGACCTTCATTCACGAAGTGCACAATGTCGGCAGGTATGTTATCATACCATTGATTATTTGTACGCAGGGTTTATTAATTCGATTGTTGACGATTCCTTGGCTCAAATGACTTAATACTTTTTAATTTAAAAAAAAAATCCCTGAAAACTTGCATGAGCATATTATATTGGTTGTAAATATAAATAATATCCAAGGATTAAAATGATAAATATTTTATCAACTGGATTCTTGACAGCTTAATTGGACCAAGAGCCCTATAATTCTATTTAAAACTTTTCTCACAATGACATCATATTGTTTGTCACATGGGAATAAGATAATGTAAGCAATAATCATATAGGTATAATTAACAAGAGTTGTGTTTACATTTTCATTAGTTTGGGGCTCACTGTGTTCCACGATGCCGCTATACCTCCAGATGACTTTGTTGCCAACTGCACAATTCCGTTTGAAGATCTAATGCATCGTGATAAAGATGCCACAGATTTTTGGGTAAGAACTATATTCATTTTTCAAAGAAATCGTGCCTGATTCTATATATTCTTGTAATTAATTGGTTTATTATCAAAGTAGTCAGTAGTTAGCTATGTCATATACAATGGTACTATTTTTAAGGATATTAAAGTCACTATCCCTATGTGCCTTATGTTAACTTATTCTATTAATACTATTAATTCCATTTAAGTATTTTACCATATTCCTTTATCCAACACCACTAATCAGGATAACTCTAAACAATATTGTAATTATGACACTAATTAAAAATGTTTATGAATAACACTGAAACTACTGCTCTGTCGAACATTCACCAAAAGACTGATTACCAAGATCCCTAGATCAGTCTGTGATAACGTTTTTAATCCAGAGATAAGATAGAAGGTTCTATATTTGTCTTGAGAATATGTTATCACTCATTGACATAATATTTGTTTTGTTTGATAAGCCATTTTAGTGACTCTGCAGTCATTTAGTATGCCTGTTGTCTTGAGTCACTCGCCGTGATGTATAATTTAAGAAGAAGGTTCTCAAGTCCAGATCCTAGATATGTGCACTTGGAGGAAGAGGTGTATATTTGTTGTATGATGTCAAGAGTTTAATGAATCATAATTGTGTATTCAGTTTTCCTTGTAGTGTGATGGTGCAAGATATTTGTATAACTGTGTGGGTTTATTAAGTAATTGTACTACAGCACAGGCACATTGTTGTAATTCCTGGTGTTTCTTGGATGTCATATGATTCAGTATGATTGTTTGGAGAATTTGTCTATTTTGAAACTGTTTTGTTAGTTTAAGTTTAGTCATGTATAAGGAATTCAAATGACATTCCTTTACCTTAGGTACCTATTTCATAACTATTTAATTATTTGGACGACCTGATTGGCGCAGTGGCTAAGCGATTAGACTGCTGCGCTAAGGGTTGCGGGTTCGATTCCCGCACGGGGCAAAAATTTGTGCGATCCACATTTGATTGTCCCGAGTCTGGGTGTTTGTGTGTGTGATATTTCATGTTTGTGAAACGCACCTACGATACAGGAGAAATTCCTAGTGTGGGGCAACGTTTTTTTTTTTTAAAAGAAAAATAAATAAATTATTTTTAGCAATGATTATAATACAATTCTCTTGTAGTTATATGGTTACATAGCATAGATTAATAATAATTCTGTAGTACCTTTTTGCTATTAGATGAAACAATAGTTTATTTAAATATAGTAGGTACTGCTTATAATGTTTTTGACTAAAAAACCTTGTTAGTGATTGAGAGATAAGGTTTATAGAAATAATTGTCAAAAATCAACAATAGTCAAAGAATGATTTAGAATTAAATTTTAAAAGTATTGAAACTTTATATATTTATGAGGATATGATTTATAATTCATTTGTTTATTTCAGGTGGACCTAGAACCTCAGGGGAAACTGCATCTCAAAATCGATCTGAAATGGAATTCTCAAGGTCAGTTCAGCATAAATAAAGTACCTACTCCCAATGTTATACATTGGAATTCCTTGTCTTGGCAATTGCTTAGTGTATGTAAATGGTTCATAGGATGAGCTCAAGTATAATACATTATGTAATAAGCTCAAGTATAATACTCTTAATAATTAAGCAACATTTAATTTTGTTTTATAGCTTTACATAGATGTTCATTAATAGTCTACAGTTCTAAATAATAATGGTAAATGTAAATAGATGCTGGCAATGAGGTTTTTATTCTTCCTCATTGTATGATGTCAACATGCAGATAATTAATTAATCTTTACACACACACAATGATTAACTTGAGAAGAACGCTGCATAAAAATAGTTTTTTTGGATTATCTTTATCATTATTTTTTGGACTTGTACTTAGTTTGCTTCTGGGTATATTACTTTCCCAAGAACAGGTCATATCCAGCCAGGTTAACTAAAAAGTATTAAGGTTTTAGCAAGAGTGAGGTAGATTCACTGTATATGCCCAGTCCTCTGAAGTGCAATTTAGTTAAGTATGGTAAATTTTTAAACACTTATATAAGATAATAATTATATTTTAAATTTCTAGAACTAGGTAGGTAGTAGTAGGTACATAAAATACGGAATGAATTTTAGTCAATTTAATTGCTGTATTGTACAGCCAATAAAAGTTACTTCTGTTGCATTTATGTAAAGTTTCATGAGCAGTACAGTAATTTGTCCTGTTATGCTACAAACATAGTCGCATGCTTACCATCAGTAGTGATTAGTGATTACCTCAAGGGCGACCAGAAGAGCTAGGTACTCGTCGGCCAGGTACTACTATAACTACTTTAGTAGCATTTTACATAAATGATTACCCTGCGTTACAGCTTGTAATAAAATAAATTGACAGAGAGTGAGCAAGTTAGTCGCTGGTGGTGGCAGCTCTTTGCCAGGTCCTTGTGTGATAAATGTGGCAATATTCCTTTAAGCGTCAGTGATGGATCCGCTATCTAGTGATAATTGTGAGCTTGGTCTGTATTGCAATGTTTAAGGGAAATATACATAGCTCGGGTTATGTAATATTTGTGTACAGGTTGTATAAAGAATCAAACAAATCGATTTTATACTTACATAATATATCTGTAGTTTCCTAATGGGTAGGCAGAGGTATACTCTCCTTTGTTAAGAATCCTTTGCTTTGTCCTTTGCTCATTGTACATAAACAAAAAAACATTACATCACGCGTGTATTCCTCGAAATGGTAGGCAGAGGTGCACATATAGTACACCCACATTTCGCCAGTTATGTTAGGTCTCAATGTAATAGGTGGCGAGCCTATTGCCATTAACCGGGAACAAAGCTTATCATAGGTTCTATATAATACCTAAATGAATAGTATTGCCATTCACTGGGTCCATGCTTATAGTTAATACTCAAGTATTTGAAGATATTAAATTCGTATTTCCTTTACATACATAACATGTTATTGTACATGAACTGTTTTTCCTTGTTTTAATGGTTAACAATCGATTAAGTATCTCCAACTTATATTTTCCTAGCACTTAGATATTGCATAGATTTTTGTTAAGAGTTATGAGCAGAAGTTGAATTCTGGCTGGAGGTTACTTAAATCTCATAAACTTCTGGTTAAGTAGATGGTGTGATATGTTTAGGTACCTAAATAAGTTAATGTATCGTAAATAGGTGTCATGTAGCTTTTTCAGTTGTGCCGGTAAAACTGGAAAAGTTGCCGATCCATCCGTCTTAAGAGTTAGAGACCCCTCTAGATTTCCGATTGTCCTACGGGAGTCGTACTGCTGTCTTACGGTTTATTACAAATATTAGACGTCGGCTTAGTAATTTGTAAGAACGTTATCAGCACTGCCGTAACTAGCCTTTTATGCGCTCGGTAAGAGCTTCTTTGACAGAGCCTTTTTTTTTTTGTGGTCTGGTCTGGTCATTACTGCGCCCCTCTAGGGTCTGTCCCTGTGCCTGGGTACCGCTGGCACGGCATTGACAGCAGCATGACAGTCGCAAGCTGATTATAAGAAACCCTTTGTGTAGCACGGTGGTGTTGATGTCTTGTGGTTGTGTGTCAGCGGGCGTGGAGGCGCCGGCGGGCGGGCGCGGCGCGGCGGGCGCGGGCGGGGGGCGCGAGTTCAAGGAGGGCGCGGGGTTCGCGCGCCGCCGGGGGGCCATGCGGCGCCGCGTGCACCAGGTCAACGGACACAAGTTCATGGCCACCTTCCTGCGCCAGCCCACCTTCTGCTCACACTGCCGCGAGTTCATCTGGTAACACGCTGCATGCACTACCTACTATCCTAATAGTTCCCGTCACGTAAAAAGAACGCTGAGCGTCTGTGTTTGCATCCGGATATATTCGCTTCCTATAGTCCTAACTCCTGGGCTATTGTGGTTCATAATTGACCGCCGAACTCAGAGACGTTAATGATTACTTAAAATGATGCTAAGTAAAGATTTCACGAAGAAAACCTTCATTGGGTGTTGTGTGAGTTCGGCGGCGAGTGTTATTGTTTATAGTAGAGGAGTAAGGTACTTTACTAATAACGTAACACTGGAATAGACTGGAATTCAAAAAATTAAGTTCACGGTCAGCATTCTTTTTACGTTACGGGAACTACACTTACTGTTCCATGCCAATATTATAAATGCGATAGAATTCCGTTTAGTAAAAATGAGATTCACATTTATCTTAATATGCTAAACTGTAATCAAAAAGACAACACTAGCTAATCCTTCTACAAATTTTCAGATAGTACAAACTTTTTGTACACAATTATATAATACATTTAATTTTTTATTTCACAGGGGTTTAGGCAAGCAAGGTTACCAATGCCAAGGTAAGTAGCACAAATAAACTCAGTTTTCTAATGAAATGCGTTACAACACTAAATACAAGTTGACACGTGTATGTTGCCGCAGTGTGCACGTGCGTGGTCCATAAGCGGTGCCACTCGTCCGTCGTCACCAAGTGTCCGGGCATGAAGGAAGAGGTAAGAGTAAGTAAACCCTTCCTGTTATTATGTAGATAACATATTATTAGTATTTGCAGTTGTTATTGTGGACTAAGAGAAGAGATGTCTCTTCCACTTCAATTATTTACTTTCCTGGTAAGTAATAAACAAATTCATGGATAATATGCATACATTTATTTTGAAAAATTCACAATTTGTAAACGAAAATAGTAAACAGTTATTCCTAATTGAAGTTTGTTCAATCTTTACTTCAGTGTTTTTCTATTAGTGATTAAAAAAAATACAAACGATACCCGCCAATATTACGGACATCACATCACATTTAATTAAGATATGTATTGTAGTTTCACATCGTTTTAAATAGTCAAATCGATCTTGTATTGTTGTACCTGTGCTGTGTGATGTGCACGTGTATTGTGTGGTGCGTGCAGCAACAGTCGGCGGTGGGCGTGTCGGGCGGGCAGCGGTTCAACGTGAACGTGCCGCACCGGTTCGTGGTGCACTCCTACAAGCGCTTCACCTTCTGCGACCACTGCGGCTCGCTGCTCTACGGCCTCATCAAGCAGGGGCTGCAGTGTGAAGGTGGGATATGCCTTGTTTATATGATAAAAATAAAGAAACATTTAAAATAATACTTTTCGAACATCAATATACATAAACACTGCCTTACTTCTTCGATGTAGATATTTGAGTCAAGCAAAAATAAAAGTTCTTTGTTTGTATGAGAATTGGTTTTCGCTCTGCAGATACAAAAAACGCGAATTCGATTATAATTTCAGATTATCTGATACTAAGCACTTGTCTGATTAATAAGCAACGCTGATATCTAAGTCTCAATGCTTGCAGCGATAGGATAAATATGTTTCTACTTTCTTTCTGTCTTTTCTAGAAATGATACTTTGTGCTGTCTTACACATACCAGGCACGATACATACTAACCATATTTATTGTTGTAGTATGTTCGATGAACGTCCACAAGCGGTGTCACAAGAACGTGGCGAACAACTGCGGCATCAACACCAAGATGATGGCGGAGATCCTCAACGAGATGGGCATCTCGCCCGACAAGAACCCGCGCCCCCGACCATCCAAGGTGAGCGCTAGATCACACTCCACCACCTGCATGACCAAACCTACAGTACATTTATCGATAGGCCGGACTGAAGATGGTTTTGTAGCCCCATATAATTATATTATATTGTTCAATCATGTTGGTTAAATCTCACAATATTACCAATTTAATCTATCAAAATGAATACATATTGTGGCAAAATTAACATCTACTTTGAAGTCTTCATTATTCACTGTACATGAATTCACGTTTCGGAAAGACTACTTCAGTCCAGTCTTCTGTAGGTGCGCTTACTGTAGCCAACATAAGGGGTTGGGAACTGGCAGTGGATGGTGGATATGAGTGTTGAGTACGTTTTGATGATCCATGTGTTTAGTGTGAGCTGGTGTCGTTAGTGGCAAAAGGAGTGCTTGATATCCATGGACTTTGCATCGCTGGGAAATCTTAGTTACGGGGTTTTTAGCATGCTTAGAAATTGGGGCTTTGACACAAAATTTGTAATCGTCATCGAACCAAATACCTTGTCTAGTAGGTATTGGTTGATCATTAGGGCTTAACCTTTTGAACGCCACGGTCGAATGTAGTCGACAAATAAAAACGAGCCTACACGCCACCGTCGGCTAAAGCCGACAAATGACAACCATTAATTTGTGGCTTGGAAAGGGCGCCGATGCGTTTAGGATCTGGCGTTCAAAAGGTTAAAAATAGAAAGGTGTTGGCAAAGCTAAGAAGCATGCTTATAGGCTATTGAGGTGTATTTCAGGGTAAAGTATAGGTAGGTTATTAAGTGATAGGCGCCATACCCCCCATTGTATTGTATGACGGTGGATGTGACATGTGCTGCGTGCCCGCATGTGCAGTACCTGAACGCGGCGCTCATGGAGGGCGCGCCCGAGCTGGCCGCGGCCGGGGAGGCCGAGCACAAGGACGACAAGCACGAAGACAAAGGTAACATGCCCTACATCGACGAGTAGCGGCGGCTGGGGACTGGTTATGTACCTTATGGAACTGGCTATATAGTTGAAAGTTGCCTGGCAAACGATCGGTATATTTTGTGATTGGGTTTGCAAAAGTACAATATTTTAATTTTCTTATTTCTTAAAAGACTTTTCGTAAAAGACGCTTCAATTAATTGTAGTTTAAAAAAGGTACATAATCATCTCTGATACAGCCAAGATATAACTTATTTAAGTTGCTTCAAATGCTAAGTAAAGTGAATCTCAATATATCCCAATAGTTAAGCTTTGCAGTCGTATTTAATAACTATCATTTGATACAGTACAATGTATGTAGAGTTAAGTAGTTTATTTATTTTTGTAGTTGTGTGATATTGTAGGCTTTTTGAGTGTTAGATAATGCAGTCTGTTGACCAAGACACCTACGATCTGAGGAATATACTGTAATAGTTGTGATGGCCTGTTTAGATGAAGTTAAAGTTTCTATGGATTAGGTTGCGGGTGACTTATGACAAGATAAAGTGTATAGGGTGGGGTTTGTGATGTCATCTACTAATATAGATGTCGCTACATCATCATCAATATTATTTGTTCTTTCTAAGTTGTTCTTATACGCCAATAACTTGAAGTATTTATTGAGGAACTTTGAAACTAAATTTCCACACAGTTAACAAGCGTGGTGTACTCTCTTCTCTTCTCCTTCTTGGGCAAAAAGTATTAGCCTTCTCAGTAGGTTAGTGACATGCTGATTATATGAATAATTAAGTGTGATTAACACTCACCTGTGCGTTTCAGGTGATGCATGTAGAGGTTGTATAATCAACCAGTACCGGGCGTCAGCCAATGCCATGCATTTCAGAACCCGACAAGACAAACGATGCTTTAAATTGATATGCTGTAATCTTTTTTACTGATATGTAACATCCTTACATCTTAACATAAATTAAAGATACCACTTTTTATATGTACTTTCAGTATTGTCTATTTAATAAGTAAAATAATATAATTATTGATTGCATATTATAAAAGAAGCAAAAAATAATGACAGGGATAATAATGTTGCTCAGAAGTACAAATAAACAATATTTGATCGTTTTTAGCACTAGTAGACTTAAAGTTCACACTATCCCCCTTATTCATAAAAATGTTTATTTTAAACTAAGGATTAAATTATACCTCTGTCACTGTTGTTTGTATGTCAAAGAATAGAGACTTCAATAGACTTAATGCTGGTTTAAGTTAATGCAGGTATCATGCTCGTTTATGAATAAGAGGGGCATAAGTTTGACAGAAGGTAAAATTGGTAGTGTCTAGAAAGGAGACCCTTTCCAAACATTAGTTACAATAATTGGTTGGTCCTGTTGCCTAGTGCATTTGAACCAGTCTATGACCTCCCAGGCTAGAACAGGGCTGAAATAGTTGTAGCCCTGGCCTCCTTGGTCAACAGGCTGCATTCTACCAGTAGTGACAGTACCCACTGTACAGCTTGTGTGATTGTTACCCCTATATACAGATTTTGCTTATTTTTATAGTTTTGTATGTTAGTATGTGTATTATTTTACTTTTGTTTCAATAAAAGCTTTCTTTATTTTGAATTGTTTCAATTATGTTTGTGGATATAATGAAACAACGTCATCAATCAACATTAGCGAATGAACTATAGATCACACTCATTATCTTAATTTTCCCTTATTTAAATCATCACACAATACACTTACAGTATCCGTTAGGAGACACACTTTACTTTTTTAGCAGGATCCAACCATCGCCATGTAGAAACCATTTGATTTTTATTTTTTTTATTTTGTTTGATCACCGTCGGCGCAGGCGCTCAGCTGCCGGTCGCGTGGCGCTCGCACTGGGACGACCTGCAGGAAATATTCTCGTGTTACGAAGGTGGCGTGTTTTTGTTGTCGCATTGCTGCGCGGGCACTTGCTTAGTGGTGTAGTTAGTGTGCGCGCGCACCATCAGCACTGTAGGCCGCATCGGTCGCTTGGTGTAAGCCGTGTGTGTAGAGATGAGATTGTAAAATGGTAGTTGTATTTTATGGTACAGTCGACATATAAAAATATTTTCGTCTAATATTGTAATACGATACGTCTGAATATTGATAAACGTCAAACACAATTTTACTATGTTGATAACAGCTGATGAAAAAATATTAGCTAACGAATCTGTCAGTGATAATGTAACATGTACCTATATTTTTTTCTGCTGACCTTAGTGGGTGCCTTACATTAAATACTATGACACCATGTTATAATCTTAATCTCTGTTTACACTGTTTATATTAACGTGCCTCGAGTGGTCGCGGCTGTACGCTTTTGGTATTGTGGTTTGATGTTAAAATTAACGGTAAGTGGGGCTGGTGTTGGTGTTCAAATGTTTGCACGAAATGGGTTTATAGAGGGAATATTCTAGAACCACATACTAAGTAATGAAGGTAAATAATATTCGGTTTGTAAGGTTACACTCTAATGAAATGTTTCTTCTAATAATTCTGCAGTGCTCATAATATGGCTTTGGGATGTATTCGTTTATGTTTCCCGGGATTTCAGTCTAAGTATAATTTATATTTATACAAATGTATAGCTAACCTTGTAGTAAAGCTTATCGAATAGCTCAACCTATTCTATACAGCTCTGAGTTAAGTATGACTGGGTGCATGACGGGCTTCTAATTTTCTATATTTGGTCTACTAATATTCCTAAAGTATTGTTGAAAAATAAAATACACTTCATTCCATGAAAGGTCACAAGGGAGGGTACCTGTGTATTTTATGTAAAGTATTATTGATCATTGAATGAATTGTTCTGAATGTTCTGCCTTCTCGATAATACTTCATAAGTGTAAACCAACTATCTAATCACTACGGCTAACGTAATTTGTTCTCAATGGCTTTTTGATAAGTGATTTGAATCAGTTTTCTTATGGCAAGGCTACATTACTGTAGCCGAGAATAACCTTGTATAGAATCCTAATGCTACATTTTGTTATGAAGAGAAGAAACTGATCAATAATATTTTATTAGATTCTTATGAACTTCGCACGTATACCCACGTCTGTCCGTTACAAATTACAATGTGCTATGTGTCCACCTGTTAAATCTCACTCTTACTTCACTGGTAACTACCGACCTGCCTGAAGCTAGGAGTGCTATTGTTATGTGTGTGTGTGTCAGGTGGCGAGGGCGCCGGGGGGCATGGCAAGGTGTCGCTGGACGACTTCCACTTCATCAAGGTGCTCGGCAAGGGTTCGTTCGGGAAGGTCATGCTCGCCGAGAAGAAGGGCACAGATGAGGTAACGTATAACTTGTCATACAATAGAGTTCGATTACCTATTTAAGCAATTTGAAAAAAAGAAGGAGGTTTTCAATTCGGTCGTATGTTTTTTATATTTGTTATCTCATAACTCGGTCATTTGTAAACCGATTCGACAAAATATTATTTCACGTGAAAGGTTATACTTCCCGTTCGGTCCCATAGAGTTGTGATGATGAATTTTGGAGATATGGAACATAACTTCTCATAAGATCATAGCAGATTAAGTAATTTTGCTTTGTTTATACGTGAAGTCGGTGACTGACCACTAACAATGATGAGGGGAGGGGGTGCGGCGACACCGCCCCTCCTACCACTTTCCAAGAATAAATATAATGAGCGTGCTTATGGCGCCCCGCGCAGGTGTACGCGGTGAAGGTGCTGAAGAAGGACGCCATCATCCAGGACGACGACGTGGAGTGCACGCTGACGGAGCGGCGCGTGCTGGCGCTGGCCGCGCGGCACCCCTTCCTCACGGCGCTGCACTCCGCCTTCCAGACGTGCGAGCGGCTGTTCTTCGTCATGGAGTACGTGGACGGCGGGGACCTCATGTTCCAGATCCAGCGGGCCAGGAAGTTCGACGAGCCCAGGGCCAGGTCAGACCCTACGCACCTCCCGCCATGCATATAAAACTTTAAAATATATAAATAACCAAGCCTTCTCAAAACATAGCAATATAATAAAGCATAGAACATATACAGACATCTCATTTTTGCTTTAAAAGGTCGCTTGCGGCTGAAATTTGACCGTTATGATACAAAAATACTAAATTTCTGCAGACTCCCTCCAAATAAACTTAATTTGTGCCAAATTTGATACTCACCTGCCCTCGTAATTTTCTTAAAAATATTCCCAAACTTTTCGCTTCATGTATTAATATATAGAATAGATAAATTAGAACATGCTTCAGTGAATATTTCATCATGTCATTTTTTTACCAGTGTCCATGGCCCAAAGTTTTTATTTAAGTCGCCTCCAAACTTATCTAAACGTTCAATGCTCGGCCACCCATCAGATTCTACGCCGCGGAGGTGACACTGGCGCTGCAGTTCCTGCACTCGCACGGCGTCATCTACCGCGACCTGAAGCTGGACAACATCCTGCTGGACAGCGACGGCCACTGCAAGCTGGCTGACTTCGGCATGTGCAAGGAAGGCATACTCGGTCAGTCTAGTCATTATCTATAGAACCAGAACATCGCGAACAACCGCCTCGAGCGCATCAACGAAGACTTGGAGATCAGCGAATGCATGGATTATGTTATACATATGTAGGGTTTAGGTGACTTTATAATCTTAGAAAAGATACATGATAGGGAAAGATTTTTAATGTCGAGAAATAACGATGACATTATTGTGTCAACTCAAACCTTGAGTTCATCATCGTCATCATCAGCCGGAAGACGTCCACTGTTGAATAAAGGCCTCCCTCTTAGAACGCCACATTGAACCTTGAGTTATTGATTTGGAATTACTGATTTTTTGCTATTTAATAAAGGTTTATATCAGAGCTATCAAATATATTATTGATAGTCTTTTAAACTATCGCATTGCATGATTATATTATATTATGCAGTCTACTTGCGACCATAGCCGGTGCAACCCGGTCGAAACATCAAGCCAAAATAAAAACGTGACCGCGTTGATTCTCGTGTAGTAATTGAATTTTATTATAGTCAAAAGGTCTCACAGAATAAAGTCTCTCGAATACAAAAAAAGTAATTTTTCCAAAAGATATCTTCAAACTGCCCAATGATAAAAACAGCGCTTGGAGGGGGAGCGCCTCGTGCCGGCTGCTTCTGTGACCGGCGGGCGGGGCCCACACACACAATACATGTAATATGAACACTACACACTACACAGACAGTGATAAGGTGTTATCTTCCAGAGGGCGCCACTACCACCACGTTCTGCGGCACGCCCGACTACATCGCACCTGAGGTATGAGACTCCAATATTAAATGTTTTATAAATGATATGTATACTAATACATATATATGTCATATAAAATAACCATATGACATTCGAATTATATATTATTATTCAAAAATAATTTTATGCAATTGTCATGTCACTAACGGAGTGACGAGCCGAAACAGTATGTTGGTTAGCGTTTCCGCGCGAAAATTTGAAATAATAATACAATTCGATTTTAAGGCATTTCTCGGTTTTAAAAATTGAAATAAAAATTCCTATGGTTTATTACGACCTCAGGATTGAATTAAAATAGCTAAAAAAAAAAAGTGTAATAATACCCTATTATAATCGGTAGAAGCTATCTTGACCAGACCATGTAGAGAAGAGAGAGAGAATTAATAGATGAGAGTAATTAAGTAGTAGGTTAGTATTTAGTGGTGTCAACCTCCTTATGCGTCGTGGTCCCATAGATCCTGCAAGAGCTGGAGTACGGGCCGTCGGTGGACTGGTGGGCGCTGGGCGTGCTGCTGTACGAGATGCTGGCCGGACAGCCGCCCTTCGAGGCCGACAACGAGGACGACCTGTTCGAGTCCATCCTGCACGACGACGTGCTGTACCCCGTGTGGCTGTCCAAGGAGGCCGTGTCCATCCTCAAAGGTACCGCTCCTGCTCCTGTTGGTACCTTGGACTTGCATTGCCGCTATGCTATGCTGGCAGCCATCCAACCGGATCATCATACATCAGAGCGAGTTTGACTTTTGACTGGACGTAAATTCCGCCTTGTTACAGAACTGACAAATAAAGTTTCATCCATTTTTTTATGTATGACTAGCTTATGCCCGGGACTTCGTCCTCGCTGATTTCAATTAAACACCCATACGTAGTAGCAGTAAGCAAGATTTACATAATTGAATCTAATTCCTTTAATAATTTTTTGGGTTTTTAGTTTTATGTGTACCCTAAATATATTCAAAATTAAAAGTAGCCTAAGTTACTCCTTATAAAATCAGCTATTTACCAGTGAAAGTCTCGTCAAAATCCGTCCAACCATCGGATCCCGCGAATTCCCCGCGTTTTTCAAATTTTTTACAAAGAGACACTCCAATTTTTTAATGTGTATTGAGTATTGATGACGTGTGGTGTCCGCAGGCTTCATGACGAAGAACCCGAGCCGGCGCCTGGGCGTGCTGGGCGGCGCGCCGGGCATCCGCGCGCACGTGTTCTTCCGCGACGTGGACTGGGACGCGCTCGCGCTGCGCCGCCTGCGCCCGCCCTTCCGGCCCAAAGTCGTCAGTATACTACATGCTACACACTATGTACAACAACCACGCATGAATCTGTCTAAACAATTCCACTTAAACCTGGCTTAATGATTTTCTCTGTATTAAGACTAGAAGTATCATATGAAAGTGGTTGCTAATCCGTCCGTTGTTACAGAAGAGCAAGCGCGAGGCGGCCAACTTCGACGCCGAGTTCACCAAGGAGGAGCCCGTGCTCACGCCCGTGCCCAACGACGTGGTGCGGGCCATCAACCAGGTACACCATACACACTCCCTACGCACCATTATATAGACCTTAGCTTTACAGAAGTGCTACTATTCTTTGCGCATTTTATATTTAGGGTTGCCCCAAAAATAGCATTTTAAAAATAGGTTGCCATGACTCCGTGATGTTTAGTAACCATGATGTGTGTGTGCCTTGCAGGAGGAGTTCCGAGGATTCTCATTCGTGAACAAGGACTTCAACCCCGCGCCGCCCGCCGACAAGCCTCCGCAACCCTGAGCGGCGCGGCCTGCGGCCTGCGGCCCGGCGCGGCCCGGTGCGGCCCGGCGCGGCCCGGTGCGGCCCGGTGCGTCCCGGCGCGTGCAGTGCCGGGCGGGCCGCGCGGCCTGAAGAGCGGCCGTCAGTCTCATTTTTTACATATGTTAAGTGCAATGCCAACATCTGTCTAGTCATGACGATGCGTAATATAAGCGCAAACGCTGTTTTTTTTTAATTCTAGTAGTAGCGCGCGACGATTTTTAGTATCAACGTCGGTCGAAGTATTATTTTTTATTATGTTTTTTGTACGTTTTTTGAATGTACGTTGTCTGTCTTTTAGTGTATGTTAGTTTAGGAGCGCTCGAGTCTCTCACTGCGGACGGTTCGGAGGTTCATCTCCGACAGACGCAATTCGGTAAATTCTCGCTCATCGCCAGGCCCTGGTGATTACGCTGAAAATAAAGTAACTTCTAAAAACATTCGCTACTCTGAATGTTCCCCATGTATTCAATGTTAAACAGTACCTACTAGTCCGGATTGTGTCTAGTGTCCGTACAATCATCACCACAACAGTTCACTCGTCACAGTTAGTTAGCGACAACCCTGGACACGGCGGCAGACTGTGGGAGACGTGACGTCACGTGACATGATGCCGGTCTTTAACAACTCGAATGTTGCCGAAATCATTTTGATGGAGGAAATACCTTCATCGAGTCCGGATATTTGATGCAGGGCAATGCCAATGAATACCTTCCTATAAGGTAAAGGCTTGCCTCTAATCAATGTTCTCGATTACTTATTTGGTTTAATCGATTGTTCTCGAACGCTCCCACATGTCAGCCAAGTCCTATCAAAGGAATCCTCCCTCAGCGCTTGTGATGCTGCGAGCAGTCACTACAGTGGGTACTGCAGGCACGGGGCCTCGTGGTCCACACAGCTCCATGCACTCCCTGTTCAGTCACAGTGTTCAGACGGTGTCCAGTTTATTTGAAACACGGTTTTTCTTATGATGTATCTGTCCACTAGTTCATCCGACAAACTTATTGAACGTCGGTAAGTGTTATGTATGATAGTGTATTGCTATAGGAGTCGGGGTCGGGTGCGTATCGACTACCAGGAGCGTCGGGTTAGGCTCAGCGACGCTGCTGGTGTCTGTCTGCTGTGTGTATACTGGTAGGTAGCTGGGAGCCCAGGCCACCCGCGAGGCTACCTGGCTGCCCGGCTCCCTTGTGGCTGGCTACCGTAATATTTCCCTCGCAGTGTTCCTACGCACCTGACCGGCTGGTACTGACGTCACGACTGGTCGCTCGTCAATCAATCACTCGCATCACACAAATAAATATATTAATAAAAAAAACTAAATCTTTGTTGATTCGATGAATATATTTTCCATTGAGATTAAATATATTAGAGCAATTATCGATTGTTGTAAATATTGAACAATGCATACTAGTCCCGCGCGCGGTGTGCGCATGCGCGGGCAGCAGCAGCGCGCGCCCCGCGGGAGGAAGCTGTAAACCCCATAAGCGTTAGTAGAGTGTTATTATTGCGTGTACTTCGTGACTGTATGTTCGTGCGTGTGTGTGTGTGTGTATGTGTGTATGTTCGTGCGTGAGTGTTCAGTGTGTGGGTGTACGTGTTGTGCGCTGAAGAGGTATGGAGGAGGAAGGTGTCGCCACATAGTTTCTTCTTTGTTATTAAAGTTACGACGTACCTAGCAATCGGTGCTTTGAATTTAAAGTTGGTGTTTTTGTAACGATTGGGTGTTGTGTTCGTACGGTTGACCCCACTGAAGCACTGGCGTTATGTTTTAGTTTCGGAGATTGAGAGATTTATTTCGTTGAGTCATTCGCGCATAATATTTAATGTGAACTAACTGTTAACCAGCATTTTTGTTTAACAAAATACGCTATATTTAGGCGTAGGATTATTGTATTGTTTCGGTATTATACTTAAGGCTTTCCGCAAACGGAAATTATACCAGTTTACACCCAAAGTATATTTACATTAGTTAACGTTTTATTTACATTAAACTCGCGTGAGTTACCGGGCGGGGGACACAAGTGGAAGGCGAGTGTGGAGCAGCCCCCTGCCCCCCCCTGCCCCCCCATGTTAGGTAACACATAAGTACGCTCCCGAGTACATTTCGCTTCTAGTCCCGCGCTCTTCGCGAAGCGTTCTTCCAATACTCATCGACACATCTGTTTTTCAGTATTTACTTGATCTTTGAACTTGTGTTACATTTGCAAGCAGTAGATTAAGCGTTTCAGCTACAAATATTATGGGTTTGCAGTATGTTTGTTCTATGGTCTGGTAAAAGAAAATGACAGTTGTTAAATACCCCGTTTCTTGAGCTTTTGTGAGTGTAGTATTCAAAGTACTTTGCGTATTATGTGTACAATTTATGCAAGAATGGCTTTGCCATGCACTTTAAACTGAATTTCTTGCAGTACCGGTATGTTAAGGTCGTATAAATGTTGTTGATCACTTCAAAAGTTTATCATGCTTATGTCGTTGGTTCAGCGCGTAATCTCTCCATTCGGGTCGGTTTCCCGTCCCACCAGACTATGCGTGTTAAAGAATAAAGAGTGCATGCATCTGTATTTGCGCACACAATTATGCACTATTTTTGGAGCGATAATGTAATGCCTACAAATGTAACACAAGCTCTACACCAGTTAGTTGAGATTCTCTTTACATATTTTGTTAGTTTTTTTTTATATAAATTATTTTATATATTTTACACGTACTGTGAGTACGTAAAACGTTGTATTATTGTCTGTGTTTATAGTCATCTTGTTTCCCGCGAACAAGTAGGTTATTATTTAAATCAATATATTTGTAACAGACACCACCATTTTAGGGAAGAGATTTTTATATCTGACATCACATTTCAGCTGAATACACATTTAGCATACATCACTTGATTGACGTAGAAGTTTACGTAAGGATTATTGGCAGTTGTCGATGTAATCAGATTGTTGTAGCGTCGCGTTAGGTGATGTAACCTAAGTATGTGTCCAGCTGGCTGTCACGCATCGCGACAGTATTCTGAGTTAAGTATTATTTAATTAGTTGTTAGTTACGTATGTAATACCAAAGGTTTAAGTTTAATAGTCGGATGGTTTGAGTTGGAGTATGTACCACGTTACACGTACTAGTTGTGTTGTGCGAGGCGGCAGATAGCACAAATTGTAATGCTTTATGTAGTTGTTAGTGTATAATATTATAATACAAAAATATTATCAATATATTAAATTATAAATCTCTGTACGTGTTCCCGTAAAACGTTATATAATTATTGTGTTTTATATGTTGATGGTCGCACTCGTGCTCGGTGCGCGGGTAGAGGCTCGCTCGAGGGGCCGAGGTGGATTGCATCTTATTACTTGTGTAATAAAGCTTAGTTTACCTTGTTAAGGATTCTATAATTTTCGTGGCCATTTTATTTAGGGATGGTGATAATTTATTGAGTGGTCGACTCAACATGTTTCATGCCAAAAATGTATTGAGATTATTAAAATATGTATAATGAAGCTTATTGCTTTTTAAGGAATTGACATAACCATGTGTGTTGCTCTATAAACAAACATTAATATAATTAGTTTATACTGTAATAACTAACAATGCAGTAGGTATTCTCACCGATAACGAACGAAACGACATTTAAAGATGATTAATTTCAAATTGACACAAGTTTAACTGGAACCAACAACAATTTGACATGTCGTTGACAGTTGGCAGGTGACTATTTGTTTACTTTTAAAGTTGTAATCGCCTCACATGTTTAGGTAGCAACGAGTGCTACAAGTAGTGGCCACTCAATAAGCTACCCCAGCACCGTACGATGATGTTGCCTCCCCAGTGGACCGCGTAACTCTGCAACTCTGCTTATTCGCCTAATGAAATGTTTAGTGATACAGTTTCCATACTCAAGCTAGGAGTACGAGGCTCGCTACTATTTCTAACTAGATGATAGTCTGAAGTCGTTTTGCAGAGTGATATTCGAGTCAGCGGCAACATTGACGCGGTGATTATAACATGTATGTACCGTTCTTGAACGTTTATCTGTTACTAGGTAAGTTAAATGTATGTGAAGAATTAATTTTTGATGTGAATCATACTAATATAATATAAATTAAATAGTTGATAGATTATATTAGCGGTATGTCGCGCCGGCGCGGTCGTCGGCGCTCGTCATGTTATTTATTTATTCGTACATAATTCATAGTTGTGTGTTGTTCACATTGTGGTTTTTTATTCGTACGCTGTGTGTGCATGTGTGTGTGTGGGTGTGCGTGTGGGCGCGCGGCGCATGCGCGGCGAGGGCGGGGCGCTACACTTACAGTTTGACACGTGCGTTAGGTTCAGTTGAAGCACGTGCCTGTGTCCCCCCCCCCTGCCCGCGCGTGTCGCGTGTGTGTGCGTGTCGCCACAAGCCTCGTCTCGGTAGTTGTACTTACCATTCGCCGTCGGGGGCCGCGGGGACCTCCTGCACCGGGCACACGTTCTATACTGATATATTATTATAAATAAATATTATATAACACTACAGAAAACTATTGTTGAACGTTACATATTTACAGAAATAATTATGTTCATAGTTTATGTGGTGACTTGATTGTCTATGGTTACCGACTCCGTGTGTTAGTACAAGTACATTGTTAATAATAAAGATATATTGTTGTAGTTGAAGTATAGAACATCAAATGACCGGAGGTCCCGCGAGCTCGGGGCCGCGGCGAGACGGACGCAGACAGGTTGAGTCGCGTCGTCTGGACGCGGCCTTATTAACTTTAGCTGTGATTACGTTGCGAATGATACTTTATTTATCTCCGGACGCACATGTGTTCTCATTACCGACCTTAATGCATAAACAAAAAAGTAAAAAAAAACGATCAAAACATTTTTGAAACTTATTTTTTAATTTTTTGAAATTTTACATACTGACTTTATTTTATTGGAGATTAGTCAAAATTATAAATTGTTTAAAGATTATATAAACTATTGATTATTACGTAATAGCTGATAATTAAAAGTAGTACAATTTAAAATGTAGTTTGAGCGTACTGCAGTTGTTATATACAAAACATGACAGAGCACTAAATAAAGCTATTTATATAGAGTTGAGCACATACCACATAGATATATTATGTATCATTATCTGTTGTCCTAGATACCATAGATGATTTACTAGACTTGGTGACAGCAACCCTTGATATGCCTTCAACTGGACTGTGAAGGGGTGAGTAGTGAGTGGACTTAATTACCACAAATATATAATGTATATACAAAATAAGTTATATAATGAATTGTGTCAGGTACATAAGGTTCTCTCACTACTTGCGTTCATCAACAATGATTCTAAATCTTAGTTAATATCTACCTATCGAAACAAATACCTCCTTTGTATAAGTAAATAATGACGCTTATTTCATTTTGTCTGTCTGTCACCGACTGTGCCAAAGTATTACCCGTCGTTAACAGGTGACTATTGTTCACATCGACCGGTCACTTTCAGAAATACCCCAATAATAAAAGATCTGTATTTGGAACTCGATGCTGTAATTTTATCCACTTTACCCAGTGTATTTTTCAAACTGACCGGTCAATGTAAGAAAACACTACTGTTATAAATAGCTTGTTTTCACAGCTTAGTGCGATTGTTATGCGCTGTTACAGTTGACGCGACATCTTACATTGTCCGACATGAAATCGGTCCATTATCGCACAAAATTAACGTATTTTTACCAAAGAAAGCTATTCCTTTGTCGGCACACGGGGTGAGATGTCGCGCCGACTGGATGCTGAGTTCGGCAATAAAGACTTCTCCACCACACTCACTTTACTTCTGCCTCGACACATCCTCTGATGATCAAGTATTCATTATGACAAACGTACAAATTAAACGTAATCCTTCAAACTTCCCTTAGATAAAGCCCCTGGATTGGCCTAAACTAACCGACCTACTGGCCCCCTCCCCACTTAGACACATAGAAGATAGGACTCATATTGCAAACGTTGCATTTCTAACAATGCCTTAAACTAGAATAGTATACAAAATAGTACCAATTATTATTAGCTAGAGACCAAAAGCAAAATACGCTTAAATCATAAACAGTCGAGTCGTATTGCCCGACTCAGTGCGCGTGCGCTGCCTAGTCGCTCGTTTGTCCAGTAACAGAAACGAAACATTATAGATAACACTGTTTAATGCCATTTTATAACATAAGCCATTAACGCTAGCTGTAACTTGACATATCACGCTGAATTCTCTTTATTTTATATCTATATATTTTATATTGTTGCCGTCGGCCCTCGTTGTGTCCGGACCTTTGGGACTTTAAACAAAATGCATAGTTACCAGATCCCGAGGGCGCGGAGCCAGCGAGGTGCCAGCGAGGTGCCGCGCTCAGTCACTGGTCTGTTTAGTACCAACATGTACTGTGTCAAACATAGCGCATTATTTTATCTGTACACGGTTTGTTTGCGATCTTTATGGCTATACACTCTTACATAAAACTGTATCGTACTTAAACTGTTTGTTATAACCCCGTGCGGTTCCCACTCGCAATGCAATGGCGGCCAATAAATGAACCAGTAATATAAATATTTCAAAACACTTATTTACAGTAAGTTACGTTCACTATTTAAGGATTTCAACTTTAAATCTTACAATATTTTTCTGCACAATATTTTTAAGTATTATAACTTAACATTTCTTGCCCGCCATTCCGTTTTAAGAACCGCGCCTTATATAGCTGTAGGGATTGCAAATGAACTGTGCAAGTACCATAAGTTATTTTTTACTAATTTTGGAATGCTTATAAATAAAAATAAAATATATTTTACGCTTCCCAGAGGTGTTATATAGCCAAAGAGTGGTTTAATATTTGTACAAATCGGCTGAAAGCCTTTATTTTGTTGTCTATTAGTTGGAATACATATTTATTGTCTTGCCAATATATACAGAATGTAGGTAACAGTTCATAATGTTTGTATTATTGTGTTGTAATGTTATCTACACTTAGAACCAAATCGTTGTTGAATCTCTTAACTGAACTATTTATTAATGTGGGGTTCGTTGAACGTTAAACTTGATTTGTATTTTTGATGGTCATTTTTTTCTATTAAATTATTTTGAAACAAATGTGGTCGATGTGCCACAGATTACGGGAGGGAGGGAGGGACATACAGGTGTGGGTGATAGAAGGACAATCCTTAAGCACACACACCTATATGTTCAATAGGTTTTTATCAACTATCAATTCATTGCCTAGAATGCAAAGAGGAATGAATTAAAACTTAAACGAATATTGAGACGTCCTAGAGGGTACTTTTGACCCTTAATTATAAGATTGGTATTTAAATTTCTAAATTGTGATCTGATGATTTGGAATGTTTTGTGTGCAACATGTGGTGTGTTGAACAAGTGTAGATGACATTACGACCGGCGTACGTTATAGTTTGTGTTAATTATTTGTAGCTAACACAGAGAATATGATCTATTGGGAGTGGCTGTGGCCGCCCGGGGCTCTGGGGACCCACGTGTAACGTCACGACACTCGGATAAGACCTTGGGAACCGTTGCCGCCTCTTTACTTGTCTACTGCAAATCATTTTATGAAATATTTATATGATTAATACGATTTATGTGAATTTTAAAGCTTAGTTCATATAAATTGGATGAACATTATATTATTAAAGTATAGTATGAACAAGCAACTTTTATTTACCAGCAGGTCCCCGAACCCCCGGCCGCCGCACGGCCCGTGATACATATATTTGTTGTCTGTTCACTGATCACTGTTAGGACACATTAGCTGAGTAAATTAATGCATATAATATAGTTTTATGATGAGATAAAATATGTATATGTAATCCTACATGTCTATTAAATCAATGAAAATAGATTATAATGTGAACTTTTATTTTGTCCCAACACGGTGACGTTGTGAACCTGTGAGCTGACATTTTATACATCTATTTTAAAGTTAAAAAAAAAAAACTAAATATTCAATTCATCTTGATTATGTAATGTTAAAGAAATATTTTTTGTTAGGTGCTTACTTATAGTAAAGTATAGTATAAACATAGAATTATCCCTTTAGTTTTACATATTGCTACTCGAAGTATTGGTTACTCGAGTTTTCGCGGGTTCGAGTCCCGCCTGAAGAAATGTCCTGAGTCTAGTCCACAAGCTAGATGTTTGCTTGACATATTTCATGACTAAAAACGCTACCTTGAGGTAAAATACTAGTGGCTAGTGGAGCTAAAGTTTTAAAATTAACTTACCACACAGACGCGTCTAAATATATTGAAAAATTAAAACATTTTGCCATAACACACAGTTGATCAAAAAATAGTTCATAAACATACTTCAAATGAACTGCGACAGTTGTCCACAACGATGGGACACAATAATATTTGCAATTAATGTTTCATTCACAGTTCACGCGACCCTATTTAATTTCTATTGTAATCATATGCCCAGTTCAAGTCGCGGGGCTTGTTGGTGTGCCGTTTGTTTGCCCGTCTGCCCTGTTTGGTAAATTCAAAACATCTGATAAAATCATTTGTACCCATATGCCACCAATAAATGATCTTTTTTAATCCTAGGATATTGTAACATATTTATTAGATGTGATATTTAAATAAAAAGTAGATAATTATGTATCTATGGCTTGAATTTTGAAAACGCTTGTAAATTATTTCTTATTACTTGTACTTATCAACTTATGAAGCTGCTTACTCAAGTAAGTGGTTATGTACCTAAGTGCTGATGGTTCAGTGAGGTTGGGGGCCATACTAGGTACAGGTAGCAGATTCAAACCCAGTCACTTTTTAAACTGATTCCTTAGATAAATAATTTTGCCCATTAAATTGGCGAAATAAGTAGTTTGCAATAATAAATAGAACATCCTTGTTACCTAGGTTTAGAAAATAAAGCTGGTGTGAATATCTCAATTGTGCAAGTGCGAATCCTTAAGCATTTTGGACATATCATACGTAATGAATGGTTCAGGGAAGAGTAGATGGTCACCGTTCCCGGGGTCGATCACCCACAAGATGGACAGACCTCATTGAATCGTCTACGAAGGGTTCCCTCTGAATGTGCACGTAATGCCACAAATAGAAAGAGATGGAGAAGTATCGCAAAACCCACAACCAATATATCAGACGATCCATGACCACGACCGCTCCGCCAGGAGTGTACGACTGAGAAGAGTGAATATCTACCTAACAGAACATTCCGTGAACTAAGTATTTATAAATGTGTCTAAGTTGGTATTATCTACTCTACACTATTTCTGCTAGCAGCCACATTTAGCGGTCCATTAGCGACACGAGATAAGTAGCTGTAGGTTCTAATGAAGCGGTGGAGAGGTGCGCTGAGGTCCCGAGGTCTGCGGGCGCGGGTCACCGGCTCACCGCTGCGGCCCGCGTGCCACGACACGAACAAAGGCCCCTTGTACGGAGTCTAGTACTTATGCTAAACAATCCCAATTTGGAAAGTAATTCGTTCACTCATTGTTCTCTCAACGATTCTATTAATCTTTTCGCTATATTAAACTTATTGTATTATTTATCTATCGATTAGATTACATACGTTTGTGAACTTTTCAGTTTTATCTGCTTTGATCTTTGTAGGCGCCTGATCGCATAGGATTTGATTGTTTGTTTGGTTGAAGTTCGATAATTTTTTATAAAGGTCGATATTATGAAGACGGTATTTATGAGTATTTTGTTCTGTTTAAATGTGTTGGAAAAATCTACCTATCACTCTTTAATTTTTAGAGTAATAAGAAGTTGGATCCATTTCTAAGCAAAACGCCATAATTAAGTAACTGCACAGTTAAACGCTGCGAGAGAAAACTTTAGCTTCATTAGTTATTCAGGTTCCGTTCCAGGTCACAGCAAGTTGACATCCAGCGTCATCGGCTCCATCAGGGATAAGCTCTCAACAAACATGTGCAAACGTGCGCAGACTGCTGATTGCCCACTTGTTGCCAGCATCATTATTCCTGCCACAAAAAACACGCGCCATTGTGCGACCCTCCCGCACGAGGGTCAAACAATAACCACATCAAACGCGCAGGTTTTTTACATCGTCAGCTGCGCAAGTGGAGACCCCATTGTGAATAAATGGGATTAAACTATATCACTAAATTATATTGTACACTTATTGAATAACACATCACATCACCACTTAAATCTGAGCTTTATTTACTTGCGATTAGGTTCCGTTTCCGTCGCCAGCTATTTAATTTGCGTACAATGTTTGCCCCCAGCAGTAATCGAGATCCCCTCGCGAAATATATCTTTTTATCCATTACAACGATTATAGTATTTAACCGTGCGTCGCGGCGTGAAATCGGATTGATTAGCGATACGTATGAACCGAATAGTTTATCGATTATCAATTATTGTAAACGATTACAGCTACCGTTAGAATATTTTATGAACAATCGTGTCGAATCGGTGCGCTCGGAGGCGGCTACCGATATTGTAATTGGATTTTGAAGATTTATGTGTGATGGGAAATATCGGAATATTAAAATGGTTTTTGTCATATTTTTAATGAGTTGTTTAGCAATGTTTCTGAGTCGTTCAGGCCTGGTGTGGCCTGTCAGGTGAGCATTGGACCATTGGAGGCTCGCGTGTGACATGCGAGCGGGCTACAAATGTGCCGATGTATCGTGCTTCTGCGCCGATTGTCACGGCTCTCATTATTTCTCACGTCCGCGTCGCGGCTGCGGATCAAATGTTAAATGTGTCGCGTGGAGCTCACGGACCTCGGCTGATTGTCACTAGAGTCACTACTGACGATACGGACTTGTCTACTAGGTATAAGTACCTGCTGTTACTTTATTGACGGGTGTTATGGCACAACTTAGGAGAGGTCTATGTCCAGTGGACCGCGAACGCAATAGGCTGAGGGAGAGAGAGACTGGTACCTTGGACGTGTACCTACGTCATTTTTCTCAAATTCGATACAGGAAAATAAAGGAGTCGTTTTCCTGCAGGATCCATATCATTAAAATTAGGATAAGTACTTTTGATTTGGGTAAGGTCGTAAGTAATGTAAGTTACCTATAACATTACAAAATTGTTTTTCACGGGAATCGAACCCGTAGGTATCAATATCCTAAGCGCAGCCAGCAAAGCAGTTAACACCTAACAACTAGGCTATCCCGATCGTCATGTGCCTACATAACGGCGGTCGTGACTGCAGCACGACGCGGCGGCGGCGCAGGCGCAGCACGCATCGCACCGACCGCTCGGCGCTCATTAGTTCAGTCGCCGTTAGATCTCGTTAGCCGCAGTTTATTATGTTCTGAATAAATAATGTATTAGCAGTAATGTCGGGGGAAGGGCTGTACATGTGCCGCTGTGTGTATGGAGAGTGCGGTGCGCGGGCGACTGAAACGTGCGCGCTGAAGTTATTGATATTGCGGCGGTTAGTACGATAACACTGCTAATGTTAGCGTTGTATATGAGGAAATAGACGTTAGAGACTTTAAGGATATTCAGCAAATAGTTATAGTTGTAGGTATTGTGTTGGGTTACCCTTATCTATCAATACTTACCTAATAACCCATCAGCAGATAAGTGTTCGGCCTGCAAATGATGATGCTGATGATGATTGGGTGACTGAAAACTCAAGTTAAATAGTAGATATAATGTAACTAACTTACTACTTAATAGTTTCATGAAGTATTATTAAATGTAAATAAAACGTAATCAAAGTAGATAATGATAAATGTGAAGGAATTAATACGACGATATATTAAAAAAAAAAACGTCGCACCGCTCTAGGAATTTCTCCTGTATTGGATTGGCGCAGTGGCTAAGTGATTGGACTGCTGCGCTAACGCTCATACCGACTCGGGTCGGGTCGGGTTCGATTCCCGCACGGGACAAAAATTTGTGTGATTTGCAGATGTTTGTCCCAGGTCTGGGTGTTTGTGACATTTAATGATTATGAAACGCACCCTACCTACAAGAGAAATTCCTAGTGTGGGGCCACGTTTAAAAGATTTTGGTTATAAGTAGTTAAAATCGTTATTCTTGAGCGCATTGAATACAAATTGTGGGTATTTAGTCTTTATTTTGTATGGGAATCAAAATAGCGACAACTTTGTCCCAGCCATTGTCAGGTGACTTTCTTATGATTATATATTCACAATTTTGTATGTAAACGAGTTTATTATATGAACATTCGGACTAGCTACCAAAATATTTGTTTCAATTAATAAATCTACGTCAGTTAATTGGCTGTCGAAAGGTGCGTAGTATTATTACCACCTGCCACGCCTGGCAATTAACACCAACAGTTATTACTACAACGAGGTAAGATTTGATCTCGGAGCACTACCGCTACCAACTACAACGGTAATTCCTCCCTCCAATTACCTATAAATTCCTAAACAATTGGGTAGTTAAAACCTTTAACAGAATTCTAAGACACTAGTTATTTTTTTATAATTTACTGTATTGTTTTTTAATAATTTCGTAGCCAAAATAGTGACGTCATAATTTCACCATTTAAAATCTATGTAGCGTTGACAGCTCATAAAAAGTACCTACCTACCTGTGTCAATTGAATGGTGGTGTCAAATAGGTACCTACCCAATTATCAGTGACTGCAGAGAGACTGTTAGATTTCCTAGATGGTTTGTAACCCAGCTCATGACGTCTGCTCGGTGCCGGGTGTCGTGCGGGTTGCGTCGTGTCCCGTGTCCCGGCCACTCACGGGGCCCGGCACTTCCGCGACGCTACACGCCGCGCTAATTAGGGCGCGCACTCGCGGGGTTAAGTGGCGTCTTGTACCAGCCTGCATGTCCCACCTTATGGGTTTTATTGGTTATTAGCTGGATGCTTGTCCGCCTGTGTGGTCTGTAGTTGGGAGGTTTAGTCATGTCGCTTTGAGAATTAAGGCACAAACAAACCGTCAAAAAGTTTTGGCTGAAATCATAACTATTTTCTAACAATAGATTTTTTATGTAATTTAATACGTTGGCTGTCCGCTAAGTAGACACAACCGTTAAATGATCGATGTGTACCATATGTAGTGCGCTGGTCAAAGGGTTATTAGATAAAGATTTATAACTTTTGCCTGATTTACAATTTTACACTTTTTTCCCAGTGTGCCGAAGTAAGAATGTAAAAATACAACTTACACAATATGTTGTGACTTACATCATCAAAATACTTCAATAATCTAAATTCTAATTCAGCCACTCCATCAAAAGACATCACATCAATTTTATTATCAATTAAATCTTGCAGCTACAGCATCCCACATCACATACTCATTCCACGATAAAATCTCATTTTAAATTATCTAATCTAATTTTATACTTTATAGAAAACCTGAGAGTTACCGGATCGAATCAGGGACATTGAATGCTGCCATGTAATAAATAAGGCATTCAATCCTAAGGGCCGCTAACGGAGGGGACTGATAATTTCATTTGCATTGACAGAGAGACAGCGGCCGACAGACGCGGGATTCAGAGATCATTTACATTTTAATTAGAAGGGATCGTTGTTGCGGCGGGTAATGACCAGCGATGATAGTGGTGACGCGGGAGGTCCGTGTCAGCGGTGGAGGATACTGAGGTCTAACAATAATGGGGGCCTGTAGCAGTTCCAGTGGCGTGGGTACAGCACGAGGATTTGAAGATTGGTTGATCTCATTTTCGTAAGCAACTCAGTAACAATTGGATTGCACTTGATGAAAGTAGGTAATTGTAATTATGAACGGGTTTGAAACAGTTCCAATTAATCATTGAATTAACTTTTATAATTATTTTATAATAGAATTAATAACAATTCAGCAGGTGAGGTAAATAGTAGGTTTATTAATTGTAAAGAAACATTCCTAGTTGTTTTTCGTTTTTAAATTGTATTAAATACAGGGCAAACGTTTCTAATTATTACATTTAATCTAAATAAATCAAAAAAATTATCAATCTTATTTAAACGAATTAAAAGCACCGTAATATTATCTACCTTGCTAAGTTGTACCTTAACGTTACAAATCCAGCGCGGCACGGTGTCTGCGCCCGCGCAGGCTAATTAACGAAGTGTCGTGCCGCTCGCGCAGATACGCGTTACATTTACATAGGGCCGGTTCAGAGGACACGGAACGACTGCGCGGTACTTACCTCGGCCACTTGCAATAACTTACAACGCCTGTAATTACACTTTATTTTCAGAAAATTGCAATGGAGTGCTCACATCACTGCACTGTCTGGCAAGTTGAGTTCCGCGGCATTTGCGGTTAGGAAAATTAGACAATTAACTGATATACCAACAGCCAGACTAGTATACTTCGCATATTTTCACAGTCTAATGTCTTATGGCATTCTGCTGTGGGGATCAGCAGCTGACGTTGGCTCGATATTTATTCTACAAAAAAGAGCTGTACGCGCGATTTACAACCTAGGCCCTCGTGAATCTCTTAGAGACTTTTTCAAAGAGATTAATATATTAACGCTGCCGTCACTTTACATTTTTGAAAATATTATGTATACCCGGAAAAATCTGCAGAAGTTTAAAATAAGAAGCGATTACCATGATAAAAATACTAGAAATAAACATAAGATAGTTGTACCGAGATTTAAACTAACAAAAAGCAACAAGTCATTCTTAGGAAACTGTGTTCGGTTTTATAATAAAATTCCAAATTCTATAACTGACCTTACAGAAGGCAAGTTTAAATCCTATGTGAAACAAGTACTAATTAAGAAAGCCTACTATAGTATTAATAGTTATATTGACGATAGGGACGTGTGGCACTGATTTTTCCTGCATTTGTGGCTTCCCTGGCATACCCGCCATTCAACCATAATTTTGATATTTAATATTGTTTACTGATTAGGTATATTGATTGAATAACCGATCTATATTAATATTTTTTATTTGACTTTGATGCTACTCGTATTCTTATTTTAGGTATATTGTGTAGCTCATTATTCTCTCATACTTGAAATGATTGTTAAACCATATTTTTAAAAGAGTAACTATGGAGTTTCTTGCCGGTTCTTCTCCATAGAAACGACTTTTTGGAACCGTGCAACTAGTTTGACGTTTTGTAAGTGCTCTTTTGTAGCCTATATGAAATAAAAACATTATGACTATGACTATGACTATGATATATTCGTAAATAAGTTTAATTTATTTCAGTGTGTAAGTAGTTTAAGGAAACGCTAGAGTCCTCCCAGACTTTAGTTTTCTTTTAGGTACTGTGTACGAGTAGAAATTAAATTATTTTCTTTCTTTCGTGCCTGGCAGTCTGATGCCGACTACTGTCAGCTGCATGTTTCAAAGATTATTGGCGTATTGTCTGATGACTTCCAGGTTTACAGGCAGAATTCATTTTACTCAAAACTGTGTGCTTAGACTAAGGTAATGAGACATGTTTTAATAAGCGAAACTGCCGTCTATTATAGATATCAGAATATTCATCAAAATAAATAGAAGATACGGCGGCAAAGATTAAACTGTACCATATTCATAAATTAGTCTGCATTAGAAAAAGTTTTCGTTACACGAAAAAACTTCATCGATAAAAGGTCGATCGCATTGCGTGTGCGCCGGTAACGTCACGTTTTAACTACGCACCGGACGCGCACATTAATAACTTGGCCTTATTAGGGGTCTGCATTGAAATGGTAAAGCCTCTGTGGTGACTTTGGTAATCGTCCTTCTTATCTATTTGTCGGTAGAGATAACCAACAAAATAACAAGAACATTATGATATGATAAGTTGTCATGAGCCCAGAAAAGGAAGATCCCGAGGGAAAGATCAATATCTATCATTCGACGGACACAATCGCTTCTGTCCGCTAGATGGCGCTATGTATCTTTCAAGTTATGATTTAATGCAAGTGCACAGTGCGAACTTAACGCGGGTGAAACCGCAGGGTACACCTAGTACCTAAGTTATGAAGTAATTAATAATCTCGTTTTTGTTTTGTACGGTTTTACGAATTAAACAATCATCTACCCTCTTATTAATAAACGAGGATAATACCTGTATTAACTTAAGCCCGTATTAAGCCTATTGACATCTCTGGTATCTGACATGTAAATGACAGTGACAAGTATATTTTTTTTTTAAGAAAAACTTCGCTCCACCCTAGGAACTTCTCTTGTTTCGTGGGTGCGTTTCACAAACATGAAATATTACATACACAAACACCCAGACTCGGGACAAATATCTGCGGACTGCACAAATTTTCGTCCTGTGCGGGGATCGAACCCGAAACCCTTAGCGTAGCAGTCCAATCGCTTAGCCACTTATATTTATTATATAGGTATAATTTAATCTATGGTTTAAAATTGACACTTTTTATGAATAAGGGAGCTAGCGTTCTAGCGAAGTATATTCATGTTCATTTATTCATATAATATAAGCTTACGGTATATACAACCAAAACGCTTATACCTATACTAAATATACAAAAAACACAAACACACAAGAAACAAAATATTAAAAATCTAAGTTAAGTAAAATTTCCTTTATTTAAATTATTTTTCTTATAAATTACATTTTTAAATATCTATATAAAAATACAATATTTAAAAATATAAAAAATAGGGCCCAACCAGCAGCGAGAACAGGGTCCAAGCTACCGGTGGTTAGGGCTCCAGAGAGAGGAACCTCCTCACAATGCGTGCCGTGTCAAGGAGTACCGCTTTCTGCATCAAGCCCTTGACCCAACCGCCTAACGTGAGCCTCTTCAGGTGTTGGTCGAGACTCTTGGCCATGAGACCATTGGCCGAAACGACTATCGGTACAATGATTGCTGAGTCCACCTCCCACATGTCGACAACCTCGTGCGCCAGATCAAGATATTTAATTTGCTTATCTCTTTCGGCTTTCACGAGATTCTCGTCATGGGGGATCGTGATATCAACAATCATTGCGCGGCGTTCTAATCGATCTATCACCACTATATCAGGCTTATTGGCAACAATAGTCCTGTCAGTGATGATAGATCGATCCCAGTACAATGTGATATGATCATTTTCAAGAACTGGGTCGGGGACATACCTGTAGTATGGCATCTCAGAATCCACCAGTTTGTATTTCAAAGCAAGTTGCTGGTGGATAATCCTGGCTACTTGGTTATGTCTGTGTAAGTATTCGCCGTTAGCAAGACGAGAACAACCAGACATAATATGTCTTAAGGATTCACCCGGACGGTGACATGCCCGACATATGTCAACCGTGCCATCCTTTAAGATATATTTCCGGTAATTGTTCGTCATGATAACTTCATCCATAATTGCACAGACAAACCCTTCGGTTTCTCCAAAGAGATCACCAAAGCGTAGCCAGGAGACGGACGATAGGAGGTCTACGTTGGGCCCATGAAGAGCCTTGTAGAATCGTCCGTGTAGCTCCTTGCTTTGCCATACATAAAATAAAATAAGTAAAATAATTATTATAAACTTGATAAATAACAAACACAACAATAATGGAAATAACAATAATACCTAGTAATCCTTATCCTATTTATATAGTTAAAAACATTTTTATACATTACGCTGGGTTTATCAAAAAATATATCTGCTTATGGATTAGAGAACTCTATGCTCAAATCCAACTTACACCTGTCTAGTTTTATTACCATCTGTTTCAGTTAACTGCGCCAACAGCCCGGGTCACCACAGTACCCCACAGTCCCCGGTGAAAAGACCTCATCACCGACTCCCTCCCCGTAACGTCTGCCTATAACTTATTATTATTACTTTTATTACCCACAATATAGGCTCGTCGATATCCTGCAAAGATTGCTGCTCGTTACAGCCTCGTATCTAGTCGTTCGTGTTCGTGTTCCGCTGCGCCTGCGCCGCTTACGTGGAATAGCGAAGTGATCTGTTTGATACAATACAAATATTTACAAGCTGCGACTGTGACTCAGCCTGCGCGATGTTAAGGCTAAACGAAATATTGTTTGAATGATATTATGGATAAAAATACTTGAAAACAAACCTTATTTACTCGTACTTAAGTTGCATAATAGTGTGTGTCATATAGGGTTTGGGAAGTTTCGACAGTTTTGGGTTTAAGTACCGAGACGGTTCGAGTCTCAAAGTCCCAGGACTTTCTGTAAATTTAGTTGGGTCCCGAAACTTTCGGGTCGGGACTTTCGACAACAACTTGGACAAACAAACCAACAAAACTACTTTAAATGCCTCTATTTAGGTAACTATGTATGTCTGTAGAATCGTCCTCCAAATATGATGTGTCGGTAATTAACTACGATGACTCCATATATTAAAATAATTTGTGTCGTTCACAAGATGGGCCGCGTTAAGATATTACGATGTGCTGCGCCCACGCACCCAATCCGCCGTGACACCTGATTGGTTCAACATCAATGCGTTGGGAAAACGGTACGATTGGATCTGAGAATAAAATGTGTGACGAATTTGACGTGATTGATATGTATTTGTGATGATTGTTGATGTCTGCGCCCACGCATTGTCCCGTTAACATCACACAATACCTTAATACAATATTGATTTCAACTTGATTAACTCGTTTTCTATATTATCCGATAACATTGCGATGTGATGTTCTCATACGGCCCGTCTCGTCAATTAAGCGAGCTCAAGACATTTGTCGAAATTGATGAGGAAAGTTAAAGTAATATTTTGTTTTTGTTGTAATGTAGAACTTAAACGCTTGGAACGCCTTATAGGAATACAAAAACTCTGTAGCAGTAATTAGAAACAAATCCAGTAATCCAGCAAGAAGCAATTACTTTCTGAAGCCAAAGTGATCAGTAAAGCACAACAGCAAAAAGGGCATCGAAAAAACCCCATTACAGGGCTTCGCCCCTCGCGTGTCGGTTGAGGAGATGAAAAACAAAAGTGCGCTACAAATTGTCGAGCGCAACGCGTTTTAAATAGTTGCGCCATGAATAATAGTGTTTAAAGAACCTCAGGTAACTGCTGACTTAACTCATTGCTATTTTGGGATGAAGGAACATTTACCATTGAAGAGGGGGCGTGGCGGTAGGCCTGTTGCGTATGCGCTTATTAATATTGTAATTATAGATGCACACGAGTTTAAGGCGGGTTGAGCGAATCTTGGACTAAGAAGCTTGTACTTTGTCAGGTGGTAGTTCGATGACCTGCATGGCCTTCGGTGCAGCCGCGGGTTCGGTGCCTGATGAGTTATGTATGAAATGTAGAATCTGCTATCTGATGAGTGAATGAGTATGAGTGGTTTAGATTCTGGGCATTTATGATTGCGCTATTCATTTAGTCTGTATACGAAAATAGATACCGAATGTAAGGTCGGGTTATAATATAAAAACCGTCAAATCTTTGTTTTTGTCTAGGTCTGTTGGGTACCTATCTTCTTTATTTCCAATATACAGTAATGGCAATGATAGAGGATCTCGTCTTGTTTGTTGACATGAATGCTAATTTTAATATCATCTTGTCGGACAGTTATAACTTTCTAAAGCCTATTTAATGTTTTTTACGACTATTCAAGGGACAGGAAACTGTCAGCATTGTTATAACGTACACATCTTCTGAATACGTACACACGAACGATCGTTCGAAGCCGTCCTCCAACAACGATCGCTAAGAGTAAGGACCTGTAAGTAGTGGAGCTACTCGTCAGAGCGGAGCGAGCGGTGGGAGCGGTGAGAGCGCAAGTCCGTGCGCGAGCGCAGCGTGACAGATAGATTGCAGCCGAGCGACCTCTGCCGGCTGCGCGCACGTCGCTGCAGTAGGGTGAACAACTGATCTAGGCTAGATTGTACTGTGGGATATTTGTGAGAGGTTTTATTTTCAAAGTCTTAAATTGCTAGGTTGAAATTTTAAGCGTGTTGTTTTTCGTTGTTAGATTAACGACTAAAACATTTTTCGGACGGCGTCATCAAGTGAGCAGCGATTTTACTTGTATATGCTAAATTACAAAGAAAGGATTTGAACTAACCTACCTCCCACAAGAAATCAGGGTGAATAAATAGTTTGTGCGTTAAATAAAGAGCGGCTCAACAGATTGAAAACTGTCTCGGTAGATGATAGCCATGTTTGATGAACAAAACGTCTTGTACCAACTTGTTGATGGAGACATTCAAGTGCTGCTTTAGAACTTGCACAAAATATTTTAAATCTTCAAGAGCAATGGAAGGCGGTGATCCTGTTATTGTCATAATAGCTAGTCTCTCTACGGACAACTCACGGCCGCGCGCCAGCAACTGGCAGCGAGCACAATGAAAAAGTGGCGTCGTTCATAAATTATCGGCGCAATGGCGGCGCGTGACGTAGTCTGCGCGCGCGCACCGCGGCCAGTGCACGACACGCCACTGCAAGAACACAAAACGGTAGGACCACACCGAACAATGATTGCTACAACTATATTTCTTCATTTTCACTTATATTTCTTCTTCGTATCTGCTATGGTGTTAAAGAACCAGGTCATAAAGTGGTGTATACAGATTGGCCAGTCTAGAGGTTTAGTAGGGAGGTTGACTGCTCAGTGTAAGCTGGATGTATGTATCACTCTCAGGCTACCAGGCTTTCTATTTTCACCCCGTTATACCACCACAATACTCTCGCATTACACATAAGGCAGTGATTTCGTAATTCTCGTTGCGCGTTCGCTCACAAAATTACATATTTTTCCTTCTCTTCTCGCTAATAAAATCATAATTTGTCTAAATAGGTAACAAGATTAAAGGCTATAAGATAATGTATCAACACTGGCACCAGTCCGACCTTCTTAGATCGTGTTCTTGTTCCGTACATGATAGACAGCACAGATTATATTTGTTGACCTTTAACAAGCATTAATATTCTTTTTTTTTTTTAAATAACGTCGCCCCACACTAGGAATTTCTCCTGTATCGTGAGTGCGTTTCACAAACATGTAATATCACATACATAAACACCCAGACTCGGGACCAATATCTGTGGATCGCACAAATTTTTGAACCCGAAAAACAATCGAACCCGCAACCCTTAGCGCAGCAGTCCAATCGCTTAGCCATTGCGCTAACTAAACAATTTTTGCTTAATTTCTAACAGCAATGTTAGTTAGTTAAGATACGATAGTCTACTATTGTATATTATCATGTAAAATTGTTCCTAATAAGTTTATGTAAGTGGACCTTTTATATTTCTCCTGTACGGTGGCCCCAGAGTCTATGTTTATGCTGATTAATAGGGATAAATCGATAGACAGCGGCATGATACCCGGATAAATTACTTTTATGCCCGGGATATTTTTACTTCCCTTAGCTACGAATATGTTCCAGCAGTTATTTGTTGTTAAAGTGGTATATATTATGTGAGCCGATATCGTTATAATTATTTATGTGATACCTATTTATTGTAAGATGTAATGGCCGATCGTTTTGTAAGCCGGGCAGATACAGTTTGTGATTGAATAATATGTCAATTGTATATTGAGTGATCGTAAGAGACGAGACCGTATAAAATTGTAGCTGGATCTAGAAGCTTGCAAAAAATATTTGCAAGAGCACGATGGTTCAAATTTTTTTTATAGCGACAATATATTATATATATATATCCCGTAAATACGAAATATATAATTGTCTCTAAAACAAGTATAAGGTCTTGTGTGAATAATTAATTTGTAAAAACTTGTATTGGGTTCTCCTATTCCGCTATATTAATATTACCCTCCTCCGTGGGATGAGCTGGTATCCTGGCAATGGCCAGTGACTGACTGCGAACTTTTCACAAAGCTAAAGCTATTATAAAAGCTGTTGCGCAGGCTGCTGTGCCCAGCACATCATATCAGATTGTCGGTCTCAGCTCATTTACAAAAACATTGATTTCTATCTAAGTATCAAGGCTTTACCCATTTTCTCTCCTAATTCCGCCAGCATATCGCTAAGTATTCTAAACTCAAGAGATCCAACACCAAATACCTAAGTCGTGCACATCTCGCACCCCGATCCTGTCTGATCCCCGGACTACGAGCACCACAGACCCCGGCAGCGTCGGTAGCGTGCCGGCGCATCGTTTGTCCGCCGCGATTTATTGCCCGATGCTGCTCTGATTGCTGCGCGGGAGTGGCGATAAGCCGGCCTCACGCCACAACACCACACAACACGCCACAACACGCCCGCCCTCGCCGCGGTAAGGGTGAGGGCAGGTGATAAGCACTCGACGCACGATCACTATTTGCTGCGAAGCCGGATTGTTGAAGAATCGATTGTCCGTTGTTTTTATTATCTTAGACTTAAATGATATATATAGTATATATGGTTTAATATTTCTTTAAATAATATGTATTAAACTTTCATCTACCTTGTGCCTAAATCATCTGTAATACACGCAAAGGCCATAGATGTGATAATAATATACCTACATAAGTATAACACTTTCATACTCTGAGATATTATTGTCGATGCGACATTATTAGCGGACGTTGCGTAGCTACTTGGATGTCATCTTAATCTCCGTAATATCTTAATATCGTATTGCACAAAATTTTGTATATACATAGGTACTTAAGTAATTTCGTCAGGAAGTCGTGCGACACCTAATTGCCTCCATATAGTTGACGGTCTACATCTGGTGTGTACAGACGTGTTTAGCCTCTCCCTGATTGGTGCTCCGAGATGCGCGATAACCTGCAACAAGGAGGCAGTATCGTTACACGTTCGCAAATACAATAGAACAATTTATTGGTTTAACAGCTAATAAATATGAGTATTGTTACCGTATTTGTGCGAGGTCGGCACGATCCGATGCTATCTACTTTACGGCCTACAATTAGACGAGAGTTATTTTTCTCAGCCACGCTTACGTAACGAGAGTGATGCAAGATCTATGCATGCGCATGAGTTATAATAGCGTTTACTTGTTAGTACTGGCTTAGTGCCTGTAAGTGTAATAAGGTATCGCTTCCTACTGCGATTTGAGTTGTATATGTGTGGTGTATAACAGCTCTCTTGAAGGCAACATTTGCCTTATTTTATAACTGTAACAAAACGTTCACCGTTCATGTTTGTGGCGTGTCTTGTAATCTAACACCCTGTTGACAAATCTCAGTGTTGCTCAGAATTCGGGCTGATATTTACCAACCACACAACAGTATGAATAAGCATCGCCTTTAAACAGTACGTGGACTAAGAGAAAGCCAGACTAACACAGTCTTCTCGATGGAGCTACGACAAGCGATCACACCATCAAAAGCCCATCTTAACACCTATCTTTCCCTGGTGACATTGACGTTTCCTCTACAATCTTCAGTTTAGGAAAGGCTTCTTTACAAGACGCAGATAAAATGTAGGCTTTATTTAATCTACATTATTATTATTATATTATATACATTATTATTATTATTTTTTATATTATAAAGCTGAAGAGTTTGTTTGTTTGTTTGCTTGAACGCGCTAAACTCAGGAACTACTGGTCCGATTTGAAAAATTCTTTCAGTGTTAGATAGCCCATTTATCGAGGAAGGCAAGGCTATACAACATTTGAAATCCACCCGGGCGAAGTCGCGGGTGGAAGCTAGTTAAACATTAATCAAGTAGATAAGACCAAGTTACGTTGATGTGTTAGTGATGGTCGACATCGGCAGCGAGCGTACCTCTCCGCGATTCGTTCCGCCTGTCCCACTTAATCTGCATGAAGTTTTACAATTTGATTATAGCAGAGAGGTACGAAACGTGTATCAAGAGTGAGCAGTAGTCCAGTGACCCGCAATTATAGGATGCCATAGATAACTCTTGTGTTTTTTGTGGACTCGCGAACGCGATATAATTGTTACCAGGAGGCATTGATTTAGAGCTGTGTGTCGTGATTATAGGCTCCGTCAGTCATTAGGAGCGACTCAGATCCATTTGATTACTCCGATCAATATGCATCGATGTTAGCTGTTTGTGTGTTTGTAGTCTAGCTTCTAAATGTAATTATTCAAGTAACTTTCTAGACGTGTCTGATGGTGTGTACTACTGGATGCAGTAGGTGCTAACTTCGTCCAATCCCCCCCGAGACAGGCACCGACCGTGTGACCCCGGACCGCTTCGTCAATAAACCATCGATAGTAGAGCATCGATCGACGTCGGAGACTGAGGTCACGAGGGAGGTCTAGTCTAGCGGAGGGGCGGGGCGCGGGGGGCGTGGCCGCACTCCGCTCTCATTGGCCAGCGCAGTTAGAAAGGCGCACGCGCATACTGCGCTTTATTAGCGATTTGATGGTCAACTCCTTAAACAATGCTTGTGAACGTAAACAATGGGCTGAAACGTGACCGCGGGGTCGCCGGTTCTATTCCCGTTTCAATTGCACGACGTGGCGCAACCAAAGTGGCTCAGGATTGAACTCGTTTGTTTTTTGTTGAAAGTTGAGAGGATGTTGCGTCGGCGGCGCGGCTGCGCATGCGCACGGCGGATTGCTTTTTGTATGGAGCGATTAAAATTGCCCAGTGGACGTCGCCGGCTTTTTATTGTAAGTAAGTATTGCCCCATGCGCGCCGAGCGTGGTGTTATTTCTAAAGGAAGTGCTCGACGCTAAGCTGATTAATTTAACCAATAAACCGGAGCACTCCCACCGTCGCTGTTCTGTGGCAGCAATTAAAAAGTACTTAGGTATGTTCGTGTGGTATGGCTTCTTGTTATGAATCGGTCATAGCAACGATGTTGTAGTTCAAGTTGCATAAGTCATATTTGTATTAATAAAACATATCACTATTATTAAAATAGCTGACAAAGTAAGTAACTAAACTTAAGTTAACTTCACGTTTCTAAAGGAGAATTACCGAAATTCAGAATATACGCCCTTAGCCGGATAGACTGGAATACAACTTCCTTCCGTATCTGGAAAGGCGAGTCTAGTGAAGCGACGAACCTTGTATGAGCTCGGAGCTAATCAATCATAAATATTATATTCAATATCTAAATTGTTACAAACAAAGAATATCAAACACACTATTACATTTTGTATAAAGGTGCATTTATAATGTGTTGTTCGTTGATGTCTTTTGTTCTGAGCTACGCTATACATGCTGTCAGCGCATTGACATTTTTAGATTACTTTGAGTTCAGGTTGTTTTCGTCATTAGTTTTTGATGTCTCCCCATTGTCTGAGCATGAAATATGTAAATAAAAATGATTTCCTGTTTTCCTTAGTCACGCTATAACTTGAGAACGGCTGAACCGATTTGGCTAATTTTGGTTTTAAAATACACACATCTACAAAGGCTAGGGAACAACCTTTTTTTTGTTCTTGGCACCATTTTAATTTTTGATAACAAAAAATATTTTTTTTACTAGCAAACCTTTTATTGAATTCAACCACTAAAAAGAATATTTAATTACGCTTCTATTGATATCTAACATGTATGGCAAAACAAAGTTACATTTAAAATAAACAGTATAAGACACTTGTTCCCTAGACTTTGTTATTGTGTGTATTTATGGAAGTTCAGGGAAAGTTTAAATAGGAGAAGGTGGTACGAAGTGCGCCTAGTCAGCTAGTATTATCATGTAAGTAAAGATTTTGATGACCGTTGTAGTTTTTTTTAAAACTACCACGCCAGGAATCGAATATGTATTAGGTACATTATCTTGCAACCACGCATAACGTCATAAAAACTTCTGCATCGCTTATGCGAGCTATATTGATGAAGAAAACGATTGCAATAGACATTGTCGTCGACAAATAAGTGTAGTTATACAAGTTGCGTTCTACCCCGGTATTGCGCATGCGCAGGCAGTTAGATACCTACTCTAGGCTGTAATAGTTCCTGCCGGAGATCGTTGCAACATTTACACAATCAGACAGATTGCTCTCCGATCGACGGCCACTGGGGAGAGCAACGGAGGAAGGTACATTCATTGTGCATTACTGCACAACATTCTGTAGGTTATAATGTTCATGACGATACAGGATATATATTTAAGCGTAATTATATATTTCCATCTTTCCCTGTAATTAGGTTTCTATAAATATATATTATGCATTTGAAAACTTCATGTATTTAAATGCATAAAATACAAAATAAGGTTATAGGCTATTACCTAGGTTGTATCCACGTTTTACCTAGAGAGTGCGACCTTAGTAAAACCTGAGAGTTAGTGCGTTGTTTTAGATTTTATTTGAGTACTTAGACCTTTTCGAAAACCGATCGAAATTATTATAAATGCGAAAGTTTGTTTGTTAACTTTTCAAGTCTAAACCAATGAACCGATCATTATAAAATTTTGCATATTCGTTGCCAGGGGTACAGAAAAGGATATAGGGTACCTTTCATCCAGAAAATAAGTACTGTCCCCAAACTATAACATATGACGGTCACAATCGACGGTATATGACGCTATATGACGCTAGATGGCGCTACGTGTCTTTCGAATCATGATTCGATTGTATCGTCCGGTTAAGCAGTAACAGCTCCCTCAGAGCTAACTGCGAGAGACAAAATCGAAAAAAAAAAATGATTCGATTGTAACATTAGAAACTTTACCTATGGTTTCATCTACACACTATGGCAAAAAAAAGAGTAATAAATATAATATATATTATTATTATCTTAAGTAGCTAAGCGATTGGACTGCTGCGCTAGGTGTAGCGAGTTCGATTCCCGTATCTACGGGACATAAAATTGTGTGATCCGCAGATATTTGTCCCGAGACTGGGTGTTCGTGTATGTGGTATTTCGATAAACGAACGATAAACGCCCCCACGATACAGGAGGAATCCCTAATGTCGGGCGATGTTTTTTTTAGAAAAAAAGTGGTCTTATTTTATATGTACATATGTTAAGCAAAATAACAATTTACATTATATACACACACGATTGTTTTTATACTACCTTCTATACTATACTTCTATTATTAAAACTAAAAATATATACAAACAAAAAACATCAAATAATTATGCATATGTTAAGTATGTATATTCTTAGTTTTTTAATATATGTAAATATAGAAAAAACGAAGAGCCTCCTTCCACCTCTCACAGCCAGCCTTGTGCCAGTCGTTAAGACCCTCGACCTACAACCATCGAGCGCTAATCACTCGCTTGATTTATCATCCTTTGTCTGGGCGTTCTTCTGCAGGAAGTATCATTCTCCAAGATTGATGGCCGGACCGACGTCAAGTTCTTATAAAACGGAAGTTATCAACGTCAGCATCACTATACTCGCTCTACATGAAATATTAACTATTAGAAATAACATACATATTAATTGTAATGTTGTACCAGAAGGCACATGTCGTACAATATTATAATTGAGAATATTAAAAAACTTGTACTTACGTCGCAGCAGTATCAGCAGTATAGTATCTAATTTTGGGTTTCTTTTTTCACGGAACCCTAAATATTTTCTTATTTACTTTTAATTTTGAAAATATTTTTTTTTTTATAATATCCCCTCAAAATTAGTCCAGCCGTTTAGGAGATTAGCCGGAACACACAGACGGACGAAACAAAATTCAATTGCATTTTTGTTATATTATATATCGTATATACTATTACATACATTAAGTAAAAAGCTGTTATTTTAATGTCACAAATAGACACTCCAATTTTATTAAATCTATTAAAAAAAAATCTTTATTCTTTTAGAGAGAGATAAACAGTATAGACACACTATTTCCAAAAGGCAAAAAATACTAAATTCTAATTGCATGCTTGATAGACTTAAATACAATTACTTTGAACCTACGTCTACGCATCTCGACTTACAGTTTATTACTTTAGATCTACTTGTAATTATCATAATAATCATAGTTTCGGTCTGTCTTACTCTGATCACTATTCTTCTTCTCTTGTTAAACCTTCTGCTACGAATTTGTGGTGTAAGTATTTTTATTTATTGCGTTCATTCGTTTCTAGTACAGACATGACGTGTACACTACAGTTAGAGAACAATTAAGGACGTGAGCGCAATGCGCGCGCGCAGCTGATCCACCGGCGAGATGCGCAGGCGCCGCAGCAGCATACTAACTGCCGGTAATGCAAGCACCGAGCAGGGAGCAGCCATATAACCACAATCAATTTAGAAATATGATGTCATTTCGTCAGTATTTATATCCTATCGCAGCAGCTGTTTGGGAAATGATAAGATAGGATAAAAGATAAAAATCATTTAATCAAAATTGTCTTAAAAAAGGACTTTTTGAACGTCAAATTACATCAAGACAGCCCCCAAAACGCCCGCCCGTCACCGCTTCCTAGTCCTATAGCTGGGTAGAAGAAACGGCGCAACAAACTACCCAACAGCACAATCTGTCGGTCAAAATTTGGATTATGTTACAGAAGTTATATAAACAAAGAGCAGAATCGCACGTAAATATAAACGCAAATATAAAGTGATCTACCTCCAAAGTTGTTATGATTCACTAATAGACACCATCAAACAAAGCCTAGAAACCTCGAAATCGACCAGTCAAATCACCACAACACACAAAGTTTTATCGGAAAGAACACTATCACTCATAAAGAGAAGGCAAGTACTTCAAAAAACCAAAAATAAATCACGCACTCAAAAAAACGAACTTAGAGCTCTTTATAAATTAACGGGAAAATACATCAAGCTAGATTACAAAAAACACAGGGCTAATACTATAGAAAAATATCTGGAACGAGAAGGAAGCCTGAAAAAAGCCATGAAGGAGCTTCGAACTAATAGACTTTGGATAGAGGGTTTAAAACAGATGGAAAAAACAGTATACAACCGCAAAGATATCGTAGACATTGCAACAAGCTTTTACAGAAACTTATACAGTACCAATCCAGATACACAGATTCCCCCAAGTGATAAAAACCATGAAAAAGTAGAGTTATTGCGGACGAGTACTGAAGAAAAAATTCAACAGATAGATGAACTGGAAATTCTCCTAGCAATAAAGAGATTAAAATCAGATAAAAGCCCAGGTCCAGATAAAGTCACCAACGAGGCTATAAAGTACGGCGGTACTCTACTGACCTCACCACTGACGCACCTTTTTAATCTCATCTTAGAAACTGCTGTTATCCCCACACAATGGTTTGAATCAAACATAATCCTACTCTATAAAAAAGGCGACCCACATGACATTGCTAACTACAGACCTATCAGCCTATTACCGACTCTATACAAACTTTTCTCTTCGATCATAAACAAGAGAATAAGCAAAACGCTAGACACATGGCAACCAGTGGAGCAAGCAGGTTTCCGAAAAGGTTTCTCTACGATAGACCACATACATTCTTTGGAACTAGTCATAGAGAAATATCAAGAAAGACAGAGACCGCTCTACATAGCCTTCGTAGATTATCAAAAAGCATTTGATACAATATACCACTCATGTATATGGGAAAGTCTAAAAGCACAAAAAGTAGATAACAAATACATTGAAGTAATAAGAAACATGTATAAAAACAGCTGCGGCAAGGTCAAACTGGAATCAACTGGACAAAGCTTCCCTATAAAGAGGGGAGTAAGGCAGGGTGATCCACTATCGCCAACACTCTTTATAACGGTACTGCAAACAATCATGAGCAAGCTGGACTGGAAGAAGTGCGGTTTGAACATAAACGATAAGTATCTAACTCATCTAAGATTCGCAGACGACATCGTACTGTTTTCAGAAACCAGCGGCGGCCTACAATATATGTTAGAGTCACTCCATGTAAACAGCAGACAAGTGGGTTTGGAGATGAATCTATCAAAAACAAAAGCCATGACAAATAACATTGAGAAATATATTAGCATAGATAACAAGCCACTAGAGTACGTAGAAAAGTACATATATCTCGGTAAACAAGTAAGTTTTAAAAGTAATAGAAATGAAATGGAGATTGAGCGCAGAGTTAAAAACGCCTGGAATAAATATTGGAGCCTAAAAGAAGTATTTAAAAGTGACATGCCAGTAAAACTAACAAAGAAGACCTTGGACTCATGCATTCTGCCGTCGCTTACGTACGGCTGTCAAACATGGAACTATACGAAGAAAACTAGCAGTAAAATTAGTTCGTGCCAGAAAGGAATGGAACGCAGTATGCTGAATCTAAAAATAATACACAAAATTCGACACACAAAAATAAGAAAATACACTAAAGTTATAGACGCACTGTTTTATGCACGATCACTGAAATGGAGATGGGCTGGCCATGTAGCCCGACATACAGACAACAGATGGACCACACTGGTCACTAAATGGAAAGGCCCGCCTGGCAAACGCAGAGTAGGGAGACCCTACATGAGATGGGAGGATGAGATAAAGAAAATCGCTGGGACAAACTGGCTACATACAGCAAAAAATAGAGTAAAATGGAAATCCTTGGAGGAGGCCTTTACCTGAGAGGGGTCCATGCTAAATTCGATTACTAGTTTTTTATAATTAATGAATGAATATAATAATAAATAAAGTAATAATAATGTAATTGTAATGAATGAAACGCACAATTTGTAAAATCTATTAAATAAGTTTAAATGATACTGTTTATAACCACGTATTGAAACAATATTATGTAGAGCAAAAACAGCTTAAAGTCATTTACTATTATTGATGCATGTAAATTAAATAGCTATACAAGAACAAATGATACGTGCTAAGGTTTAAGATTTATTGATTTAAAATTGATCGTTACTAAACTCTTTTTGTTAAGTGTTGCATGGAATAAAAGGCTTTTTTATTTTTATTTTTTTTTATTTTTATTTATTTTATAAAGTGATCTACCTATGGAAAGTTAGGTGTTATGCGGTACAAACTGGAACCTGAGTTAAGGACTGACTTTAATAAAACACTACTAATAACGATATGGTCAGCAGGACGAAGTTAATGTGAACAAATATGGTCAAAGATCAATATTGGAGGCGATGGAATGGAAAAATGATAACTGCATGTAACCGCTTAACTGTGTTACTAATGTAATAATAACTACACTAATCTGATTGGCGTAGTGGGTAAGCGATTGGACTGCTGAGCTAAGGGTTGCGAGTTCGATTCCCGCACAGGACAAACATTTGTGTGGTCCGCAGATGTTTGACCTAAATCTGGGTGTTCTTGTATGAGATGTTTTATGCTTCTGAACGAACCCACGATACAGGAGAAATTCCTAAATATTCTAAATCAAACGTAATATAAGGCGGTCCCCTAACAGCTTGGACCTCCGAAATGTGCCGAGAGCAGATGTGATCTCGGCAGATAAGTGCAAGCGTGTGACGTCACCACTTAGCATGCGCAGGACGCGCCGCGCAGCACGACGCCGGCGACTCGTGACGGAGCGGGACAGCAACTGAAATACTTCACCTTCATAAACAATATATAACATCCAGCCCTAATTACCTGAAGGAAAATACATAGATATTATAGTACACCTATATATTATTATTACCAGTTATGTAATAGGTCCCAATGTAATAGGAGGTGAGCCTATTGCCATCAACTAGGCACTAATTAAGACTCTGTGCTGCTACTGAGAATTACCTAATTGGGAGTCGATAACACTTTGCCGACTTAGTGATCGAACTCAGTTCTCGAAGTAAGACTGACCGTTGTAGGTAGACTTAACTTCGTACCAACCTGACAATTGTAGCAATCTGACCTTTGTAGAGAGACTGACCTTCGTAGCAATCTGACCTTTGGAGCGACTGACCTTCGTAGCAATCTGACCTTCTTAACAGCGTGATCCTCATAGCAAAATTGACCTTCGTAGCAATCTGACCTTCTTAGCAGACTGATCCTCATAGCAAGACTGACCTTCATAGCCGTCTGATCTTCGTAGAAGACTGATCCTCAAAGCAAGACTGACCTTTGTAGCAATCTGACCTTCATAGCAAAATTGACCTTCGTAGCAATCTGACCTTCTTAGCAGACTGAACCTCATAGCAAGACTGACCTTCATAGCAGTCTGATCTTCGTAGCTGACCTTTGTAGAAATCTGATCCGCATAGCACGACTGACCTTCGTAGCAATCTGACCTTTATAGCGAGATTGATCTTTGTAGCAGACTGATCCTCATAGCAACTGTCTTAGTAGCAATCTGACCCTCATAGCAGATGTTCCTTCGAAGTAAGACTGATAATACTGACCTTCGTAGCAGTCTGACCTTCGTAGCAAGATTGACCTTCGTAGCAAGATTGACCTTCATAGCAGACTGATCCTCATAGCAAAACTGACCTTTATAGCAATCTGACCTTCATAGCAAGATTGACATTCGTAACAATCTGACCTTCATACCAAGATTGATCTTTGTAGCAGACTGATCCTCATCTTTTAACCGATAGACCGTAGCAGACTAATCCTCACAGCAAGACTGTCTTATTAGCAATCTGACCTTCATAGCAGATTTTCCTTCGTAGCAAACTGACCTTCGTAGCAATCTGACCTTCATAGCAAGATTGATCTTTGTAGCAGACTGATCCTCATAGCAAAACTGACTGACCGTAGCAGACTGATCCTCATAGCAACTGTCTTAGTAGCAATCTGACCTTCATAGCAGATGTTCCGTCGAAGTAAGACTGATAATACTGACCTTCGTAGCAATCTGACCTTCGTAGCAGACTGATCCTCATACCAAGACTGACCTTTGTAGCAATCTGACCTTCATAGCAAAATTGACCTTCGTAGCAATCTGACCTTCTTAGCATACTGATCCTCATAGCAAGTCTGATCTTCGTAGCAGACTGATCCTCAAAGCAAGCTGACCTTTGTAGCAACCTTCATAGCAAGATTGATTTTTGTAGCAGGCTGACCATCATCTTTTAGCAGATTGACCGTAGCAGACTGATCCTCATAGCAACTGTCTTAGTAGCAATCTGACCTTCATAGCAGATGTTCCTTTGAAGTAGAATGATAATACTGACCTTCGTAGCAGTCTGACCTTCGTAGCAGTCTGACCTTCGTAGCAAGATTGACCTTCATAGCAAGATTGATCTTTGTAGCAGACTGATCCTCATAGCAACTTTCTTAGTAGCAATCTGACCTTCATAGCAGATGTTCCTTCGAAGTAAGACTGATAATACTGACCTTCGTAGCAGTCTAACCTTCGTAGCAAGATTGACCTCCGTAGCAAGATTGACCTTCATAGCAAGATTGACATTCGTAACAATCTGACCTTCATACCAAGATTGATCTTTGTAGCAGACTGATCCTCATCTTTTAACCGATTGACCGTAGCAGACTAATCCTCATAGCAAGACTGTCTTATTAGCAATCTGACCTTCATAGCAGATTTTCCTTCGTAGCAAACTGACCTTCGTAGCAATCTGACCTTCATAGCAAGATTGATCTTTGTAGCAGACTGATCCTCATAGCAAAATTGACCTTCGTAGCAATCTGACCTTCTTAGCAGACTGAACCTCATAGCAAGACTGACCTTCATAGCAGTCTGATCTTCGTAGCAGACTGATCCTCAAAGCAAGACTGACCTTTGTAGAAATCTGATCCGCATAGCACGACTGACCTTTGTAGCAATCTCACCTTCATAGCAAGATTTACCTTTGTAGCAAACTGACCTTCGTAGCAATCTGACCTTTATAGCGAGATTGATCTTTGTAGCAGACTGATCCTCATAGCAACTGTCTTAGTAGCAATCTGACCTTCATAGCAGATGTTCCTTCGAAGTAAGACTGATAATACTGACCTTCGTAACAGTCTAACCTTCGTAGCAAGATTGACCTTCGTAGCAAGATTGACCTTCGTAGCAAGATTGACCTTCGTAGCAAGATTGACCTTCATAGCAAGATTGACATTCGTAACAATCTGACCTTCATACCAAGATTGATCTTTGTAGCAGACTGATCCTCATCTTTTAACCGATTGACCGTAGCAGACTAATCCTCATAGCTAGACTGTCTTATTAGCAATCTGACCTTCATAGCAGATGTTCCTTTGAAGTAGAATGATAATACTGACCTTCGTAGCAGTCTGACCTTCGTAGCAAGATTGACCTACGTAGCAAGATTGACCTTCGTAGCAGACTGATCCTCAGAGCAAGACTGACCTTTGTAGCAATCTGACCTTCATAGCAAGATTGATCTTTGTAGCAGACTGATCCTCATAGCAACTGTCTTAGTAGCAATCTGACCTTCATAGCAGATGTTCCTTCGAAGTAAGACTGATAATACTGACCTTCGTAGCAGTCTAACCTTCGTAGCAAGATTGACCTTCGTAGCAAGATTGACCTTCGTAGCAGACTGATCCTCAGAGCAAGACTGACCTTTGTAGCAATCTGACCTTCATAGCAAGATTGATCTTTGTAGCAGACTGATCCTCATAGCAACTGTCTTAGTAGCAATCTGACCTTCATAGCAGATGTTCCTTCGAAGTAAGAATAATAATACTGACCTTCGTAGCAGTCTGACCTTCGTAGCAAGATTGACCTTCGTAGCAAGATTGACCTTCGTAGCAGACTGATCCTCAGAGCAAGACTGACCTTTGTAGCAATCTGACCTTCATAGCAAGATTGATCTTTGTAGCAGACTGATCCTCATAGCAACTGTCTTAGTAGCAATCTGACCTTCATAGCAGATGTTCCTTCGAAGTAAGAATAATAATACTGACCTTTGTAGCAGTCTGACCTTCGTAGCAAGATTGACCTTCGTAGCAAGATTGACCTTCGTAGCAGACTGATCCTCAGAGCAAGACTGACCTTTGTAGCAATCTGACCTTCATAGCAAGATTGATCTTTGTAGCAGACTGATCCTCATAGCAACTTGTCTTAGTAGCAATCTGACCCTCATAGCAGATGTTCCTTCGAAGTAAGACTGATAATACTGACCTTCGTAGCAGTCTGACCTTCGTAGCAAGATTGACCTTCGTAGCAAGATTGACCTTAATAGCAGACTGATCCTCATAGCAAAACTGACCTTTATAGCAGTCTGACCTTCGTAGCAAGATTGACCTTCGTAGCAATCTGACCTTCATAGCAAGATTGATCTTTGTAGCAGACTGATCCTCATAGCAACTGTCTTAGTAGCAATCTGACCTTCATAGCAGATGTTCCTTCGAAGTAAGACTGATAATACTGACCTTCGTAGCAGTCTGACCTTCGTAGCAAGATTGACCTTCGTAGCAATCTGACCTTCATAGCAAGATTGATCTTTGTAGCAGACTGATCCTCATCTTTTAACAGACTGACCGTAGCAGACTGATCCTCATAGCAACTGTCTTAGTAGCAATCTGACCTTCATAGCAGATGTTCCGTCGAAGTAAGACTGATAATACTGACCTTCATAGCAATCTGACCATCGTAGCAAGATTGACCTTCGTAGCAAGATTGACCTTCGTAGCAAGATTGACCTTCGTAGCAGACTGATCCTCATAGCAAGACTGACCTTTGTAGCAATCTGACCTTTATAGCAACATTGACCTTCGTAGCAATCTGACCTTCTTAGCATACTGATCCTCATAGCAAGACTGACCTTCATAGCTGTCTGATCTTCGTAGCAGACTGATCCTCAAAGCAAGATTGACATTCGTAACAATCTGACCTTCATACCAAGATTGATCTTTGTAGCAGACTGATCCTCATCTCTTAACCGATTGACCGTAGCAGACTAATCCTCACAACAAGACTGTCTTATTAGCAATCTGACCTTCATAGCAGATTTTCCTTCGTATTAAGACTGATAATACTGACCTTCGTAGCAGTCTGGCCTTCGTAGCAAGATTGACCTTCGTAGCAATCTGACCTTCATAGCAAGATTGATCTTTGTAGCAGACTGATCCTCATCTTTTAACAGACTGACCGTAGCAGACTGATCCTCATAGCAACTGTCTTAGTAGCAATCTGACCTTCATAGCAGATGTTCCGTCGAAGTAAGACTGATAATACTGACCTTCATAGCAATCTGACCATCGTAGCAAGATTGACCTTCGTAGCAAGATTGACCTTCGTAGCAGACTGATCCTCATAGCAAGACTGACCTTTGTAGCAATCTGACCTTTATAGCAACATTGACCTTCGTAGCAATCTGACCTTCTTAGCATACTGATCCTCATAGCAAGACTGACCTTCATAGCTGTCTGATCTTCGTAGCAGACTGATCCTCAAAGCAAGGCTGACCTTTGTAGCAATCTGACCTTTATAGCAAAATTGACCTTCGTAGCAATCTGACCTTCTTAGCATACTGATCCTCATAGCAAGACTGACCTTCATAGCTGACTGATCTTCGTAGCAGACTGATCCTCAAAGCAAGGCTGACCTTTGTAGCAATCTGACCTTTATAGCAAAATTGACCTTCGTAGCAATCTGACCTTCTTAGCATACTGATCCTCATAGCAAGGCTGACCTTCATAGCTGTCTGATCTTCGTAGCAGACTGATACTCAAAGCAAGGCTGACCTTTGTAGCAATCTGACCTTTATAGCAAAATTGACCTTCGTTGTAATCTGACCTTCATAGCAAAATTGACCTTCGTAGCAATCTGACCTTCTTAGCATACTGATCCTCATAGCAAGACTGACCTTCATAGCTGTCTGACCTTCGTAGCAGACTGATCCTCAAAGCAAGGCTGACCTTTGTAGCAACCTTCATAGCAAGATTGATCTTTGTAGCAGACTGACCATCATCTTTTAGCAGATTGACCGTAGCAGACTGATCCTCATAGCAACTGTCTTAGTAGCAATCTGACCTTCATAGCAGATGTTCCTTCGAAGTAAGACTGATAATACTGACCTTCGTAGCAGTCTGACCTTCGTAGCAAGATTGACCTTCGTAGCAAGATTGACCTTCATAGCAGACTGATCCTCATAGCAAAACTGACCTTCATAGCAATCTGACCTTCATAGCAAGATTGACATTCGTAACAATCTGACCTTCATGCCAAGATTGATCTTTGTAGAAGACTGATCCTCATCCTTTAGCAGATTGACCGTAGCAGACTGATCCTCATAGCAAGACTGTCTTAGTAGCAATCTGACCTTCATAGCAGATGTTCCTTCGAAGTAAGACTGATAATACTGACCTTCGTAGCAGTCTGACCTCCGTAGCAGTCTGACCTTTGGAGCAGTCTGGCCTTCGTAGCACACTGACCTTCGTAGCAGACTGATCCTCATAGCAAAACTAACCTTTATAGCAATCTGACGATCATAGCAAGATTGACCTTCGTAGCAATCTGATCTTCATACCAAGATTGACCTTTGTAGCAGACTGATCCTCATAGCAAGACTGTCTTATTAGCAATCTGACGTTCATAGCAGATTTTCCTTCGTAGCAAACTGACCTTCGTAGCAGACTGATCCTCATAGCAAAACTGACCTTTGTAGCAATCTGACCTTTATAGCAAGATTGTCCTTCGTAGCAACCTGACCTTCATAGCAAGATTGATCTTTGTAGCAAACTGATCCTCATCCTTTAGCCGTAGTAGACTGATCCTCATAGTAAGACTGTCTTAGTAGCAATCTGACCTTCAAAGCAGATTTTACTTCGTAGTAAGACTGATAATTCTGACCTTTGTAGCAGTCTGAGCTTCATAGCAAGACTGACCTTTGTAGCAATCTGACCTTTATAGCAGATTGTCCTTTGTAGTAAGACTGATCCTCGTAGCAATCTGATGCTCATAGCAAGACTCACCTTCGTATTTATTTATTTATTTATTTATAATTTATGTACACACAAGAAAGAAACATACAGAAAGAAAGAACATTAAAGTAATATAGTACAAAGGTACTGCTTATTTCATTAAGAAATCTCTTCCAGCAGACCTGCGAAAGGAGAAATACATTAGATATTAAGACGATAGTGTGTAGGAAAAATAGTAGGAATATGAGTGCAAGAAAATAAAATAAATACTAAAAAAATAAAATAAAACTATAATACATACATAAATACAAATATATATATACTATATCATTGTGAGGAAAGGTAATGATCTTTTACTCTTCTCTTAAAGACAGAGACAGTTTGTGAGTTTCGTATGTTAGTCGGCAGTGAGTTCCATAATCTAACTGCATGTACGGAAAACGAATAGGAAAAGAAATCCGTTTTATGGGGCAGGAATTTAAGGAGGGTTCTATGATGGGATCTGCACGGAGCATCGGAAGGTTTTACATGGGAGAAACGCTCACGTAGGTAGGAGGGATATTGAGGATTATGAAGGATGTTGAATAGGAGACATAATATCCGAGTGTTCCGGCGAAGGCGGATAGGGAGCCACTTGAGATCCTTGCGGAAATTAGAGACGTGATCATATTTACGCAAACCAAAAACAAAACGAATACACAAATTTTGCAAGCGCTCAAGCTTGTTCAGTAGCTCCTCAGTAGCATCTAAATAGCAGGCGTCGGCATAGTCAATAATCGGCTGGATCAAAGCTTGGGCGAGAGTGCTGTGTCCCGGTCGGAAGCCAGACTGAAATGGAGATAGAAGTGAATTGGATAGTAAGAAAGAAGACACTTGTCGGTGTACAATATGCTCGAGGACTTTGGAGAGGAAAGGGAGTATAGAGATAGGTCTAAACTGGGATAAAGATGAAGGATTAGAAGTTTTGGGTAAAGGAATGATGTGGGCTTGTTTCCAAGCCGCAGGAAAGGAGCAGGTAGTTATAGAGTAATTAAAGATATAACTGAGAACCGAAAGTAGTAGTGGTAAAATAGGTTTAATCATCCTCGAGCAAAGATTGTCATTACCGATAGCAGAGGAAGAGATAGCCAAAATGGATTTCTTGACTTCCTCCTCAGAAACAGCATTCAGGGAGAAAGGGGAGCAGTCCGGCACCGGTAAGCTAGACAGTTCCAGCAGGGTACGTATTTTAACGGTTGAATCCAAAGTAACAGGAGGGAGAGAAAAGTTTTTATTTAAGTCATTGAAGTCAACGTTATTACAAATGTCATTATTAGGAGTTTTACCGATACCAACTGACTTGAGAAATTTCCAAATATCGGAAGGGTTCCGATCATCGAGAGATTCGTGGAAGTAGCGCCTCTTAGCATCTTGACACAGACGATTGCAATGGTTACGCAAGGTTTTATACTGAAACAAATTCAGCTCAGATGGTCTCCTCTTGTATCTGGCTTTGGCTCTATCCCTACGAACCATAGACTCTTTGATGGTAGAAGTAACCCACAGTGCAGGATTATGTTTAACTTTGATCCGACGAATAGGTGCGTGTTTGTCGTAAAGTTGAAGGACCTTGGTATTAAAAACTGACACCATATCATCTACGTTTTCGAGAGAAATCACATCTGCCCAATTGATGAGGTCCGCATCAGCCCTCAACGCCTCCAGGTCCAAGCTCCCAAAACTTCTAAGAAGAAGAAATTGAGGCTTGACCTTGGGACGTCGAATACGATAAGATAAATATATCAGATCGTGATAAGAGAAAGGAGCCGTGAATTGTCCATGGTTAGAAACATTATTAGGAGAAGAGACAATCATAAGATCAAGGAGAGAAGGGGCGCAATTCGGAGAGTAATGGGTCGCAGAAGAAGGTAGAATATGAAGATTAAAGGAAGACAAAAGAGATTGTAATTTAAGAGAACGTGAGTCACATTTTACCAGGCACGTATTAAAATCACCCATAATAATAATGTGGTCGTACAGGGGGCAATACTCATTCAGAGCTAATTCCAAGGAGTCGAAATAGTTGATATTCAGATTAGGACTATAAAATACCACAAGTAAAATTTTTGTATGATTAACTAAGATCTCTATAAAAAGATATTCAGCCGTCGCAGAGTACAGATTAGGAGAAGAGTGGACTATTCGGTTAGGTATATTAGCGCGCAGATACATAGCCACACCGCCACCACCCTTGCCAGTTCTATCATTACGAATAAGGACAAAACCTGGTAGAGCGTATTGAGTAGAAGGAAGGGATGGTTTGAAAAAGGACTCGCTAATCAACAACGCGTCAATATGTTGACAGGTGATAGATGCTAGAAGATCGTTGTAGTGGCCAGGAACACTCTGGGCATTAATGTGGGCTATATGTAAGGTATTGGGATTTCTGGAGAATGCAGAAGAGATTTTATCAAGCAGCGTTAGAGATGGAGAAGTATCACTGTCGACACTAGCGAAACTGTCTGCAGAAGAAGAGCAAGAGAAAAAGCTGTCATTAAGACTTAAGGCGTCATCAACCATAAATATATATATATATATATACAATAAATAAAATACAACTATATAAAATACCTATAAAAAAAAAAACAAAATACAATGCAAGGTATTATCAGTCACAAGTATCACAAACAGGGACTGACAACCACCCCAACTTACTGAGTAATTGAATATAAATCATAATTATGATTAAAAATTAACATATTTTAGAGATATTGGCAAAGACAAAAGAAATGACATAAATACTAAACTCAAGCCATAGTTAGTATAATACAGCTACAACACTATCAGTAACGAAACGTAAGGTCAACAGGTGACTGACAACTGACAGATTACAGATAGTCTGTGGTAATTAAAAGGTTACATACTCTATGGTGGTAATAGTAGTAGTGACAGCTGTGACAAGTGTCACATAAAATAAAATAAAAATCTAAGAGAACGCCACCCTCAACTACAATATCATTAAATACAATTAGTTGTCGGTATGCATGGAAAAATAAATAGTTTACGCACCCGTCGACCGTATACAACATAAATAATGGAAGTATTAACAAACCACCACACCGAGTCAAACTCAGTTGCGACGGCGCGCCTGCCTTGTTCCCTTGGCCACAGGCACGTCGACTTCCCTCGGGGAACCAGGTTCTTCCGACTGTGCGTATTAAGACTGACACTTATAGCAAAACTAACAGTTGGAGCGAGACTGGCTATATCGTAGCAGTAGAACGTTAGAATTGAAGTAGTTTCTTTAGCTTTCATAATGATTGTAAATAGAACCTATTGAATTATATGAAATATGTTAAATATGTAATGTAAATATGTAATATTAATAAATATCACATTTTAACCGTGCTCATATCGCTAATGCGCAGAGAAAATGCTTCTTCTCTTTTTGTCTTTGTTGAGCAGTGAGTAATAGGTGGATATTGTGGTAGACTATGTGTTACGATAGTTATTGTTTAGAGTTGCCTTCTATAACATAGATCAATAATATTTAGCGATATCGTGAGCAGTGATAACTTCTAGTCACAAAATAACCTCTCCTTTTTTTTTAAACTTCGCCCCAAACTAGGAATTTCTCCTGTATCGTGGGTGCGTTGAAACATGAAACATCACATACACAAACACCCAGACTCGGGACAAACATCTGCGGATCACACAAAGTCTTGCCCCTTAGCGCAGCAGTCTAATCGCTTAGCCACTGCGCCAATCAGAACGTCAAAATTTTCGTGTATTTCCTCCGTCCTGGAGTTTACCGGTCTCTAACTGGCTAGAATAATAGGGTTCCTAAGCCACATCCCGCGACAGGTCTTGACCTGCCACTTGTCGCTGGGTACCGACCTAGTATGGACAAATATAGCTACATGAAAAAAAAAACATCGAGCTGAACCAAGCAATCATAAATAGCTACTTACAAACAGCCACACCAAAACTCTCATATATCCAACACAGACCTAACAAGTTCACTTCTCACAGCCTCTGCTCCATATTTTCCAAAACCAACTCCTGTTTGAATTGAGTCGCTGTATCGTCATTAAGATGCACGCCGGAGTGTGGGCCATAAAGATGGGCCATTAGTGGCGGCGATGGGCTATCGGGCCGGTAATGAACGCGTCACGCCGCTGATACCGATTGGCGCGGAGATGCGCCTGCGCCGAACGAGTGTGATGCCTGGACTTGATTTGCGTATCGTTATCTGTTTTGCGCAGATTTATTGATAGCTCTGGGTACTTTATTATTATTAAGATTAGATGTTTTTTTCAAATTAACTAAGTGTATGTTTTATGTTCTTGAGATTACTCGTATCTTGGCAGTTATTAGGATAAAGTGCTGCTTGCGTGTTCAGCTAAATTTAATTGAAAGAAACGTGCTAATGAAGACCCGATCCACATTCTGATTCAAATAAAAGAGGATTAAGTATTCAAGTTACGGTTTGTCTGTACCAAAAATGTTGCCAGTTGCATCCTTACTTGTAGAGGATAATATCCAACTAAAATGCACTCCCAGAGACAAACGTCTACATTAATGAAATTAATATCAACGCACTTCTTTATTAATGTTCAACATCATACTCATACACGTTATGAATACTCTAACTATGCAGGTTGATCACACAGTAGGTGCGCAGACGCAACGACACATCTCGTTAATTGCGCCCGCCCCGCCTTATCTCAATGTTTATTATTATTTCGCCACTTAACTTCGTTAACTGGATTCAGTGATGGTTGTACTTCACGATCATTGCAGCGTCATTACGATATCACTACAGCGACACTTAATTCTTCAAATACTTTTCAAATGTACTTAGAAGTACGGATTAAAAGTGTTCAGTAGTTTTGTGTTGGAATGGATCTGTTAATTGTCTCCCTAACGACACGTGACACTTTAGAGGGATCCAATGAACGGTTATTAACATTATTCATTGGTTTTTAATGTTAATGCCGAGCGTCAACGTATTGGTTTTATTATTGAACATAAAACTGAATGGAAATGGTTCTCTCACGCGGATTAGACATTGTTATGACGGCTGGTGACACTGGATTTGCATAAGGATTCTGTACGGTTTACGTACAGGCATTTATTTTGCTAACGTCGCGCGACCTACTTTCGCGAGTCGATTTAATTAATATTGTATTATTTCGTGTTCAGTTGATTATAACTATATCCACGATTAGCATCCCACGTAACTAGTGTAACTTAAACAATAAACTATTGAACGGGAAATCTGTGGTCTTTGTCAACTCAAAACAAACTAACGACGCCTGGGTCCATACATCAAGAAATGGTCCTTCGAGCTTAAGTGATACCGAGTGTGAAGCGTGTCTCTATTTGTCGATAGCGAATCGGTCTAGCCGGTCTCCCAGAAGCGGGTCGCCCCGGTTGGATTGAGAAGGCGCATATATCGCAGTAGAGTGCAAATCCACTGTGTGTCCGAAATAACAATCACAAAAACTTCGTGATTTATCTATCACTATTGAACTGCCTACGGAAGTGCGACACTACCATATCCAAGGCCAGAACTAGTAAACAAGATGACTCAGAGCGTCCAAGAACTTATCAGCCGTCAAGAAGCGACTTTCAACAACTTAAAGCAGATCTGCATTAACTACAGGAAGGACAGCCCCACCAGAAAAAATGCAGAATACCTGGAGGAGCGTCTTTCTCGCCTAAACACGACATGGGAGAAGTTCGTGTACAATCATCAACTTCTAGAAGAGTTTGAAGCAACAGACCTTCAATACTTTAAAGACGATGTTTACAGCTGCACTAAAAAGATGTATGAAGATGTGTTGCAAGACATATTGAAAAGGAAGGCGGAATTACCCACTTCAACTCCGAGCAAGACGGAAACGTCACTGTCCGCTTCAACAACACAAGGTAAAACCTCTGCAGTATTCAGTTTCGATGACATCAAATTTCATGTACCTCCACGCGAAACTACTGAGACGCCGGAGAAGCAACAGGATCTATTACGCAAACAATACTGCAACTTTAGAGCGTTCGAACGAACTGTGGAAAAGATTGACTTAGCCGCCTCCGCGGATAAATGGGAGCTAGAAGATAACCTGAACATGCTGAAAACTAAGTGGGACCAGATCGAAAAGGCGAACTGGGAACTGGACTACATCTTGCAAGACGAAGATTCCATCTATAAACAAAAATATGACGCGGCGGAACACCTTTACGATAATATTCGGAGAAGCTTGCAACAAAAAATTTGGAACAACGCTCACTATGAGAAGTCCACGCCGAAAATTGCGATTCCGGACTTTTCCGGAGACTACACCCAATGGCTGACCTTCAAAGACCTCTTCCTCGAGAGTGTGCATAACAACCCGGCCCTTTCCAAGGCCCAAAAAATGCAGCACCTGAAAACTAAGCTCAAGGGCGAGGCAGAAAAGTTAGTTCAACATCTCGGCATCAGCGCAGAAAATTATACTTCTTGCTGGGAACTGCTTACGCATCGCTACGACAACAACCGGCTGCTATTTATAACTTACACTAATACGTTGATAAACCAGCCCCCCATTCAAGAAGCAAGCGCCACAAACATAAGAAAACTACATGACGTCATGCTGGAATGCTTGAATGGACTCAAGAACATAGGGCAGGATATCACTAACTGGGGTCCGCTAGTTGCACATCTACTATCCCAAAAACTTGATAGTGCAACTCACAGCGATTACATGAGAGATCTGAAGGACCCTCGAGGTTTCCCGGACCTCGAGGAGTTTACAGAGTTTCTTGAAGCAAAATTCATGGCCTTAGAAGCATTACAAGGAAGCAGCTCCAAGATGTCCTTTTCCAACAAATCATGGAGGACAAACAAGCAGTCATACCAAAAAGGAGAATATCAAAGCAATTACAAATACAATACTCGGAGGTCAATGCACCATAACAAGCCAATAACTTCGCCTAAAGTCTTCTTCGCAACAGCAAAAAATTGCCCGATATGCAAAACGGATCACGTTTTAATGAAATGTGACAAATTTGTTGCTATGAACGCAAAGGAACGTGACGACACCGTGCGCAAGATGCAAGTCTGCAGAAATTGTCTGTACAGTCACGGCGAAAAACAATGTTTCTCCCGCAAAAGGTGCAGAGTTTGTCGTAAAGCACATCATACACTTTTACATTATGATGAAACTCAGCAACCCAGTAATCATCAAGCTAACAACATAACTACGAACACGCTAGCAACACCTTCTTCATCTCGTGCTGTCAACAATGTAACTAGCGAAGAAAGGGAAGTACTACTGACGACTTTACGATTGGAAGTCAAAACTGTAGATGGAAACTACATTCAATTACGAGGCTTACTTGATCAAGGCTCACAAGTCAGTCTCATCACAGAAAACGCAGCGCAGCGACTTAGGCTACCGCGAAGGAAACTGAGCGCTGTGGTATCGGGTGTCGGATCGCTAAGCGGTAACTGCAAGGGATCGATGACCCTTGAATGCAAATCAATCCACTCTGATTATCGCTTCAACTTGGAAACACTTATCATGAACAAACTTACAAACAACTTACCAACAACCTCCTTTTCAACTAAAAATTGGAGTTATCTGGAAAACTTAAAGTTAGCGGACCCTCACTTCAATATCTCAGGTCCGATCGATCTACTCTTAGGGGCTGACACTTACTCAGAACTTATACTAAACGGAATAATGAGAAGTGATAACAGCTACCCCGTAGCGCAACAAACCAAAGTAGGCTGGATTCTGTGCGGAAACGTAAAAACATTTAACTGCTTTGTAACTCTTAATAACTTGGAAGACATGGCAAGGTTTTGGGAAACGGAAGAATGCGGCGACACTCCATATGTAACTAGCGAAGAGGAGCACTGCGAAGAGTACTACAACTCGACCACTTCGAGACTGGAGAATGGGCAATATGTCGTGCAAATGCCCATGAAGCCTAACTATGAAGCTAACCTAATCGATACAAGGTCCCAAGCAATAGCTCAGTTCCTGCAACTTGAAACAAAAATGCTGACAAACAAAAAACTACAACACGAGTACAAACGGTTTATGCAAGAATATATTACTATGGGTCACATGAAACCTATAACAACGATAAATAAACCTAGAGTCTATCTACCTCATCATGGCGTACTGAGAGCAGAGTCAACCACGACAAAGTTAAGAGTTGTCTTCAATGCGTCATACAAAACGAAAAATAGCAGCAGCCTCAATGATAACATGTACTGCGGCCCTAACCTACAGAAAGACATGTTTACCCTTCTCACCTGTTGGAGAACTTACAGATATGTCTTCACAGCAGATGTAGAGAAACTCTACCGTTTCATCTGGCTAAACTCAGAACAACAACATCTGCAAACTATAATTTGGAGATCTCACCCAAAAGAACCGCTGCAAGAGTGGGCACTGGGCACTGTAACGTATGGAATGAAATGTGCACCCTATCTTGCAATGCGCACTCTGCATAAACTCGCGCAAGACGAACAGTATAACTATCCCGAGGCGTCAAAGGTTCTCAGAAGCTCCTTCTATATGGATGATTTGGTCTACGGAAAAGACACAATGGAAGCATCGAAAAATCTAGTAGCCCAGCTTATCGAATTACTGAAAAAAGGCGGTTTTAACTTACGCAAGTGGAAAAGTAACGAAACGACGATCTTAGAAGACCTACGAGATGACCAAAGAAGCCGCGACGCTAACATCAACTTCAGCCCGGAACAAACGACAAACCAAACAACAAAGATGTTGGGTATGAGGTGGAACCAATCAAGTGACTGTTTCACGTACAGCTGGAACTTATCTGAAAAGAAAAACCTCACAAAGCGAACATTGCTTAGTGAAATAAGCAAGTTGTATGACCCGCTGGGCTTCCTGTCACCTTTTATTATAAAAACAAAACTATTATTTCAAAAGATCTGGGTAAGCAAAATCAGCTGGGACGAACGCCTATGCGATGAACTAACTAACGAGTGGGAAACATTGAGGAAAGACATCCCTTTGTTAAGCCCAATAGCAATGCCAAGATGGCTTCAGTGCCATGGCACAGATATTGAGATACACGGATTCTGTGATGCCAGTGAAAAGGCATATGCGTGTGTACTGTACAGCCGCGTCCGAAATCTGAACGGCGAGTACGTCACCACGCTAGTAACTGCAAAAACTAAAGTTGCGCCGCTCAACAAAAAGATAACTCTACCTAGGATGGAACTATGTGGAGCATTATTACTCGCTAAACTGATAGAAAAGGTCAAGCAAACACTCGACAAGAAAAAACTTCAGATAAGATGCTGGAGCGACTCTAAAGTCGTGCTAGCATGGTTGCAAGGAGATACAAACAGATGGGAAAAATATGTAGCTAACAGAGTGGCTCAAATAAACAATATTATCCCTGCGACTCATTGGAACTACGTAAGATCAGAAGAAAACCCAGCTGACTGCGCAAGCCGAGGACTCCTGCCTTCCAAACTGATAGAATTTAATCTGTGGTGGGAGGGCCCAAGTTGGTTAAAGACATATGATTCTAAAAATAGCCAAGACAATTATTGTTTGACCTACATAACAAACAATGGACTTCAACCGACAAAATGCTGCGTTTCGACTTACAAAACATGTGACATCATTAAAAACTTGCTAAACAAATATAGCAGTTTTAAACGTGTAATTCGAATACTTGGTTGGATTCTACGAACTTTCAACATGAATAATAAGGAGGTAATCCCCTCTAATAATAGCTTAACTGACTGCGAAGGAAAAAAGGCAGTTATGTGTTTATCAACGCAAGAAATTAAAGCGGCTACAGATTTGGTGGTCAAAAATGTCCAAAGGGAGTACTTCAGCGACGAAATGCAGCGTTTGGAAAAGAAACTGCCAATATCATCAAAGAGCCCACTGCTGAAGTTGTCTCCATTTCTTGATGAAAACGGATTACTGCGTGTAAAAGGGCGATTGATCAACTCAACACTGTCTCCGGAATCAAAGCAACCTCTTATTATACCCGCTACAGGAAGATTAACGGAACTCATTATTCAAGAGGCGCACCACGACACTCTCCATGGAGGTGCCAGGCTCACCTTGGCCTATGTGCGACTTAAGTTTTGGGTCATTGGGGGCAACAGAACAGTAAAAAGGGAGCTACGACAGTGTGTGAAGTGTCACCGGTTCAAACCTAATCGTAACGTTCAACGGATGGCAGACTTGCCCAAGGAGCGGGTAACTCAATCCAGACCCTTCACGAACACTGGCGTCGACTACACCGGACACGTTGACGTAAAAATAAACAAAGGGAGAGGAGTGAAAACATGCAAGGCTTACATAGCTATTTTCATATGCCTGGCAACTAAGGCGGTACATTTGGAATTGGTATCGGATCTGACCACGCAGACATTCCTCGCCGCCTTCAAACGACTGTGTGCCCGCAGAGGCACACCCCGTCACATGTACTCCGATAACGGAACGAATTTTGTGGGCGCAGCAAAACTGTTAAAAGAAGACTTTGAAAAACATGAAACATTTAAGACATCCGAATTCTTCAATGAGATGAGCCATCTACAAGTGGAATGGCATTTCAATGCTCCCCTATGGCCAACAGCTGGAGGTCTGTGGGAGGCTGCCGTTAAATCAATGAAATACCATTTAAATCGAGTACTGGGGGAACAGAAGCTCACATTTGAGCAATTTACCACGCTGCTATCTCAAATAGAAGCATGCCTAAACTCACGTCCGTTGTGCCCATTAACAGAAGATATAGAAGATCTCGAATACTTAACTCCTGGGCACTTCCTTACTGGTGGGCCCCTACTGGCCCCACCACAAGAGGAACAAGACTTCGCCGAGCACGATTTAAGAAATAGATGGAGACTTGTCGAACAACTAAACATACAAATCTGGAAGCGTTGGTCGAATGAATATCTGCATCAGCTGCAAGTTAGAAGCAAATGGCAGCAATCTCAAGAAAATCTAAAAGAAGGAAGCCTAGTACTCGTAAAAGATGAACACCTTCCTCCGGGACGATGGGCTCTTGGAAGGGTAAATGAGATTCACCCGGGAACAGACGGAAGAGTTCGAGTGGTTACTTTAAAAACTAAGAAAGGCTCCGTAAAGCGACCCATTACCAAACTGGCACCGTTACCATTGCGAACTACCGAGGAGAATCAAGACAAGAAACAGCCTTCTAGTCCGGAACCGAAAAAACGAGGTCCAACAGGAGCAAATAAGAATGCACTATCTCTCATTCTTATGTCTATATTAACTATGACGGCGTTAACGCAATCCACGCCCATAACAAATAATATGCAAGTGACACCAATTGTAAACAATCATCCCGTTTACTTTGATGAAGCTGGCAAATTACAACTGATTCATGACGAATGGACACTGCTCATCTACTATAACCTAACCTCATACTGGCAAGCCACCGACGAGATCAGCGCATACATCGACCAAATTGACACTTTGTGCCACAGGATCTCACACGAGTATCCGCCTTGCGAAACCGTCGTCAGCCATTTGCGTCATGAACTGGAACACCTTGCAGAGTACAATTCAATGCTATTATCACAACATTCCAGACAAAGACGTGGCTACTTTGATGGAATTGGCAAGTTATCGAGAACACTATTCGGGACCCTGGATGTGGACTTTGCAAACAAATACGAAAAGGATATACGAAACATGCAATTAAACGATCATTATTTATTACAACTAATGAAGAATCAAACTTTGGTCATAGAAGCGGAAAACAATGTTGTTAAAAGGAACGCTGAGTTCATGGAAAAACAACTACAAGCAATTAAAACATACATAAATAGATCATGCAATGTCATCACAAAAATCGAGAACCGCGCGCAAATGTTGTTCACAATAAATGACATTAATTCTGCTGCGGTGACATCAACGTTAATTTTCGAGGAGCTGAACAGGATTCTAGAAATGCTAATGAATGCCTTAAGTAACATCAACAAAGGTCATTTAGACACACACCTGTTTCCAGCACCCCAACTCATCGAACAACTTAATATCATATCGGGAAGATTACCCCAAGGACTGGCGTTGCCCGTGAAAAATATTCAAAAGGATTTCCTAAACATCTACGATCTAATTCACGTCAAGGCTCGAATAACAAACAACTTTTTCCTATTTGAACTACATATCCCGTTATTGAGTGACGAAGATTACAAAATATATCGAGTCATACCGATACCATTCTTACAACAAGGGCACTTAAAACTTCTACAACCTGGATCCAACTTCATTGCTATCAATTTTGTGAAGAACTCCTACATAACTATGGAAGAGCAAGACATACGTCAATGTACTGCGTACGGAGAAGATGAATTTATCTGCATATCTCACCAACCAGTCTACAGCTTACACGATGAGGATGCGCCTTGTGAAGCTAAGGTGTTCAGCCAACAGACGTCATTATCATGCATTATCAATGACGTAACCTGCAAAGAAACCTGGACAAAGTTACACAAACCCAACTTGTGGCTGTTTACGTTGTGCGACAAACAGCTGATGCGCGTCATATGTAGCGATCAAGTTACGCCGGCGGTCATTGACGGAACGGGAATAATTTCATTGAAACCTAAGTGCATACTACAGAAAAAGGATGCCACGATAATTACCTACAATCACTTAGGTAGTAATGTTTATATGAAACCGGATATTGAAGTACCAACGATAAACTCAACAATAAACCATATATTCGATCTCGGATGGAAAAATGCACAACTAAACATAATGGAACATGACACGGAGACAGCAAGTGAGGTGATAAGACTCAACCAACAGCTGGAAGACATAAAGCACCAGGAAGTATTACCGAAAACATCCGACATCTCGAGTCACGATATATATCACTATTCAATAACTTCGCTGCTGTTGGGAGGACTGGCAGTACTTGCCCTATATTTTTTGCGGAAACGATGCCGGAAGGTAACTACGGCCACAGAGAATACTGTGAAACCAAAGGGAAAAGACAATATTGCCGTTGGAGAAGAAATCGAACTGCAAGAGGTACGCAACCCAAGGTCAGCGGCACCAGTTCACAGCGGACAAGGACCGCAGAAGAAGATGTTCAACTTCGAGGAACTTATTTAATCTACTTTTGTTTACACTTTATTTTATTATGATTTGTTTGTTTATTACTTGATTTGTTTTTACATTTTTATACTTTGCTTTGTAAGGGGTGCTCATCGTACTTTTTTCCCTCGGGAGCATGTACGGTTTACGTACAGGCATTTATTTTGCTAACGTCGCGCGACCTACTTTCGCGAGTCGATTTAATTAATATTGTATTATTTCGTGTTCAGTTGATTATAACTATATCCACGATTAGCATCCCACGTAACTAGTGTAACTTAAACAATAAACTATTGAACGGGAAATCTGTGGTCTTTGTCAACTCAAAACAAGCTAACGACGCCTGGGTCCATACAGATTCAGTTTATTTATGTCTTGTTTTATTTTATTACACTTTAATTGGATCCTTAAGAACCCTTATGGTGACTGATCAAACATAACATTACGCCTGCATACTCCGAAAGAGTAGGCACAGGTGCACATATAATACATCCACATTTCGCCAGTTATGTTGTAGGTCCTATACTGTCCTGTGGTAATGTAATAGGGGCGAGCCTATTGCCAATAACCGAGCACAAATCTAAACTCCGTGCTGCTACTGAGAATTACCTAATGGAAAAATTTTGGAACACTTTTGCCCGAATCGGGATTTAAACCTAAGACCACTTGCTCAGCAGTCGCGCTTAGCAACCACTAGACCAAAGAGGCAGTTTTCATACAACTAATTGAAACGGTAATTAAATATTTTCGTTCATCAATTTCTAAGGAGCGCTGGACCCTTTTCATGTGGCCGGCGATTTCTGCTTCTCTTCGAATGTGGCTGACGGTACCTCTAGGTCCCGTGGTCTATTTCGTCTTCCAGTAACGCTGCAGGCTGTGGTCACTAGATGCGGGCATGACATCTCAAGAGAGAACTGCTGTTGTATCGAGGGTTTCTACGAGGAGATGCACGCTATGTGACAATAAAATAGAGTTCTGTATCCTGGGTATTATATTTTTTATTTTCTGCTGATTATATATAGTATGGTATCCTTTTTCTGTTATTGCAGCAGTGCTGGGCACCAGGTAAAACTTGTTAAAAGTTAACCATCCGCTTTTCATACATGTAGGATACACGTAGTAATTTACTTGTAGGATAGGTACAGCTTACTAAATAAAAACATTAAACGTTTGGTGTTTTACAACGATTGGAACGGACTCACCGTGTCGGCCCCGCAACAGAAAAACCGACCTCCATACAGGTCCTCTTTAACTACCCGCAAAAACGATCGGCGAGCGATAATAATGATGTAAATACCCTCCGATAAGGTGAACAATGCCTTAATAGTTTAATACACGAGCTTACAAACGTTGCCGCGTCCTTTTTAAGAAATAAATATGGCGGCCAGTCGGCGCAGGCGCGTCGCGGAGGGCGGACCTGCGCGCGCACCGTTCTGCTAAATTATTGCAGCTATTAGTAACGTGCATTTGCTGGCCTTAATTGGACGGTTGGAGTCACGAAATTATTCTAAGATGAGATTATACTAAAAGGCGGGTAAGGAGGCTTTGTTTATGAGGAAATTAATATTGTTAAATGCCGACTACCAAGAAGTTCGAAGCTCCTCAGCATTTCCAATATTACATGCCGACTGCATTACTGATTATCACTGCGAATATCGTGGCTTACTATATAGGAATGGCCCCATATACATCCTATTCAGGTGCCAACACGACGCATTTGTTTAATTGATCTTTATTGGCATCTCTCGCACATTCGTTCTCCACAAGTAGTGGCGACTTCCCTCCATTGTAACTGTATAATTTCCTGCTGGAACACTTACCGTGGACAGGCGTCGTGGTTAGCTGTTCTCAACTCAGTTTTACGAGAGAACAAGCGCGGAAATTGTATGTTAATGTTGTTCTCTAATGCACATTTTAATTGAAAGTAAATTTGCCACTTAGGAATTAACGTTACATTTAGCCGTTTGCTCGAGTTATGGCGAAATACTTAACTGTAACGAATAGCTTATTATAAAGGCAAATTGTTTCCGATATATTATACTTACAGATATTGTAGAGACACTGGCTTGTATAAAAATATGTAGATTATCTATATTCAGCCGGAGTCTCCTTATTCGCATTAAAATATTATGTTTATTAGTTTGGTTAATGTGTTCACAGATACTAAACGTTATTTCACTTAATTTAAATAAACACTGCTGCAGTATAGGTCTATTGGTATTTCTTAAGTGTAATAATTTCCTTCGTGACTGCACCATAAAGTTTAAATCGCTTTCGAAGTGTTTCAAAGCGACTTATTAATTGAATTACAGGCTCGCAGATGGCCAGGCCCGACTACGACTTAACCAACTTGCTTCATGTTTATCACGAAAGTCACAGAAGTCGCACGCTGTCACAAGGAGAAGACATTAATGATTTGAACTAATGAAGACCGTCTCTACTGCAAGACAAATGTAAGGACATCGAAATGGTCACGTAGATATCGGTCAAAAATAATACTAAGAACCCTTGTAAACTTTATTTTCTTAAACTTTGTTAGTAAATAAACTAAGTTATTGACACGATAAGAAGAAGTGTCTTACTCATTTAAATAAATTTAAAGCTTTTATGAAGAATAAATTAATAAATGTTTTTTATCTGTAAATGGTTTTACAAACACTTTTACACGTCATATTTAGTATTTTCTATTGTCAATATATCTTTTTTTTAGAGTCCAGACAAACGTTTTTTCTATATATAATTTCTAGCCACTCACTTATACCTCCCTAAAGAAGAAAAAATGTCCACCTAATCCTTTTGTAAGTGAACTAGATGGTTAGAATCAGCCCTATGGCGTCTAGTTGTGGCCCACCATCTGTGTAGTACCGCGGTGTTGACGGATGGCCCTCGTGTCTGTCGCAGGGGGTCTGGGGGCCCGCAGCGTGCCGGGCCCCGGGACGCCGCGATTTATAACTAGCCTTATTGATCGCGCTCCATCTAATTGAGTTCAACTACTGTAGGGCTGTTCCCGGGATTTACCTACAGGGAATTATTTATTTATTTTTCTCAACATTAATATTTTTACAAGTTACCTAATGCGATGTATCTCCTTCAATATATTTTATGGATGGATTTTTTTTAATTTTTGCAAAAAATTGTCGGGCTTTAGAACAGTACGGTTGGATTTTCAAGTATTTTGTTTTATGGGGGTGACAGAAGTTATATCAGAGGACGAGGATTAAGGTCTTCCTGCCTTCTCGACGGTAGTGTACGACGTGTTATAAAAAACTAAAGTTGCAAACGTACTACTGAAGGTGTCAGATGGACCTACTATCGACTTAGGCTGCAAACTGTGAGGCCCATACGTTTGATGGACTCTCTTACGGTTTAGGACTTAATAAGTTAACAAATACATTTAAAATATCTTAATATTGTATTTTGCCTCGAGACAACCCTTATTAAGATGCGCCGGCGCAGTTAAATCGTAAGAAAGATCAATCGATCGACGGCGCTTGACGGTTTTACAAGGTTTGACATGTTAAATGATGTCGACAATTAGACTCTCCTCTAATGTTACAGAACATTACACGACTTTAATTAATATCTTCAATGATAATGGTTACGTTGAGAATAGAGGTGGGTAGAGTGGGTACATTAGTCAGTCTGAGGTCAATGTTAGAAACACGTTAAGCGGACGCGGAACGAGAAAAAGCTTTATGTGAAATACAAAGATGAAGTAGAGTGGTGTCCCAGAAGTAACGATACAATGATACAACCTGACAGAACGAAAAAAGGAACGCAAGCTATACCACCAACAACCACACGCTAAGTTTGCATCTAATAGCATTCACTTAAAAAAAAAAAGTTTTCCTATATTAGGTATCAAGTTATATTGTATATATGTATATTATACAACTACACATAATTATCAGCAATAATGCATTAAACAACCGAAATGGGCAACTCAGTATTGTTAGCAAATGATTTGTCCGACGCTCACACAAATAGACTCAAAAACAAGTCTGTCCCCCGAGCCGGTCAACAGCACTCCACCTCCACTCCACTAGCACTCCACTCTCACTCGAGCACTCCTCGGCGACCCCGAACCACCTCGTAATCGTATATTAATTGTTGACACACTCCGCCTCCCGGCGTCGCCCGGCTTATGACGTTTACAGCGTGTTTTTATGGGACTCCACAAATATTGGAAGAGACAGACAAACAACGCTGGACCAAATACAATATTTGGGCCGGTTATGATCGGTTGAGGAATGTTCGAGCTTTATATATTTGAGCGCGTAGATACTGAACAATCATGATCAGATTATTGCAGTTACCTTTTTATTCAGAAAACGCGAAATCATATATTATACCTATGAATGGTACAGTATCAACCTCCAGCTTCCTAGATTCTTGGGTTGTTTTGGCAGCTCTTAGTTCAGACAGTGCGTGGTCTACGTGCGTCTATACACGTGTGTTACTTAACATACATACGATACATGTTTACATGACATACACACGCTGTTAACATTTTGACATGCACAGCGCCTTATTGGAAGTATTTTGGCGATTTTATCAGTATTGCTACAGTGTGGTGCGCGGTTTGTGTGGAAGAGATAGCGTCTAGCGACTCTAGTTTGTTTTTCAGACGAAGGTTTGCTGCCATAGGTTCAATTTTAAACATGACACGCCTGTATTTGGCCGAAAGCCGAAGTGCACATATAGTACACCCACATTTCGCCAGTTATGTTATAGGTCTCAATGTAATAGGGGGCGAGTCTATTGCCATCAATTTATCAAAGGTCTTAAAATTTGTATATGATCATTGAAGTAAGGAAAAACCCATCTACTATTACATATAATAATAAAATCCGGTCCAGTTAAGCAAATGAACTCTTCATGCAGACAAACTAAATCCAATAACTTATTTTTTGTTGCTCTCCGGACGGGCAGCGGATAATGAGATCGAGCCAATTACATTAACTGACACTACGAACAATATATGACAAAAACATACACATTCAGAATTAGCTAGTTCCTGCTTCCTCTCCGCTCCTCCCATCACCCTCCCGCCACCCTCAGGGTTCGCAGGTCGCGCAGTGATTGACCATTGTTGTCAATGGCCGTTGTGTTGGTGATCACCGTGGTGATTATGTTCATGCCATCGGCTCCGATACCATCGGCCGGTCAACCTTAATGTTTCTTTGTTACCATTGTCCGTTGTTCGGTAACCGCGCTCATTACGGTAACTCTTATCTGCTAATCAAACTGAAGTATTATTTCTTTTGTGGCAAGTTGTAATAGTCAATAGTTTGGAAGTTATGTTCAGTGCTGTAGTTGGTTGTTGTGGAGATTCGTATCTGTAGCGACAACAGTTCGGTGGTTAAAGGTTGAGTCATAGAGTTTTTTTTAAAACAAGCTTTTAAAATTTAAACTAGATTTCTTTCAGCTTTGCCCTTCACTGGAGATTCCTCCTGTTGTGTGGGTGCTACTTGCAGTCTTTCAATCTCACTGTACACACACATATATGTAAACATACATAGATGTGTGGGACCAATATGATCTATACATCTGCTAATTAAAATCTAATTACTTTTTTGTTTTTTTTTAATGCGATGCTCTAATGTAATATAATGTGTATTGTGGTGAGAAATAAACTATTATTATTATTATTAATTATGTAAAATTCAACGTCAAAGTTATTTACCTAATATTGCTTAACCTAACGTAAACGATCACAAATCACGTCTAAACGTTAGGCGGATCTCCCGCCTCGATAGCAAATCGATACCACATCGATGCCATATCGATTCCATTAGTATCGGATACCCGTCACTACATAATCGATACTTCCGAGGTCCGATGGGTTCGTATAGAGTGGTGTAAACAGCCATAACTTTGGGGCTATGGGCCCGCTGTGGTGGTCGGCCGGTAAAACTATCAGTAGTAACACGAGAGCCTTCGCGGTGGGTCCCGGGTTCGATTTATGTGTTGTGACGTAACAATGGCGTGTGTGGATTGACCGTCATAGTTTCGAGAGAATATGGCTAAAGGAGGGGGAGAAGAAAGGAGGTTACGGTGATAATGATAGATCACAATGATACGGTACCTATTCTTCGATGACCTACATGATTATGTAAATCATGGTTACCGATGCTTCGTTCGTGGCTAATTCCAGAATGTTCTAACTACATACTGACGCTTACTTTAGGTTGGTTTGCTATATTTTTAGTTCACCCTATCTTTGCAAAAAAAAAATATTGCTAGCAAAGGGATGAGAATTTGCTCTGTACGGAAAAACACTTTATAACTCGGCGTTTTTGAAAATACGATTAGAGTAATGTGTTTTTATCAAACTCATTGACGGCATACATATTATAACGCAAATTACTCAATAGGTCAATTGAAGTCAATTCATCAATTACAAAATTTAACTCTCACACCTATACAAATACAGATTCTACCAAACAAACAGACACACCTGCAACAACATCTAACATCATCCACATCACAAGCACCGGACGTGATCAGCGCTGCTCTTATTTGGTGATAGCAGTGACACACGCTGTTGTGATAACAGTGGACACTGGACAGTGGACACGGTTCTCCCATCACTGGCGCACGGAAGTTTACCTTGAAGGCTTATTGGAGTATTTGGATTGGGGAAGGTACTGCCTTTGTTTGTGATGATCTTTATTAGAAGCAATGTTAACAATAATTTTGTTGGAGTTTTATTAAATTGGGCACAGTGAGATCTTTGGGCGGTGGAGTTTGTAGCTGTTTTTAATTATAATAATGGAAAGTGATGATGGTTTTGGGCATCGGGACGCTGTCTTATTTAATTTCTCTTATTCTCTTTTTAAAACCCCAGTTTTAATTACTCTTCTGGGCAGGACTCTTCGATTTTTGAATATTTTTACATAAAGTAAGTAAACATTTTTTTTGCAGAATAGCCTTTGCAAACATCTGCCCTTCTTATTCATATAAAAATTCAATTTCATCATTCAGTAATAAAAACGTTACAAATCAAAAAGTAAAGCTCCAATAAGAGGTCATATCCGTTTATAAATATACAGGGCTTACCAAACCACAAATAGAGCACGTGGTCTGTGGTCCGGGAGCCGCGTCACGGACGATCGACCGACACACACGATTGATTCAACAATATTGTGGTTACACTAATCTAATGCTCGCTCCTGAACATACACTTAGTCGAGACAAATATTGAAATCATCTTAGAGTAGGTCTATGTATGTATGTATGTCAGATACATCGCGGCTGTGCAGCTAATATTTGTAATGGATGTATGCCAAGTCGTCGTTTAACATTTGCATACTAGGCTTTTATTCAATTAGGTTAATAGTGACTGAAGCTTTATTAAGAACTTTGGAAGTTAAATAAACTTAATTGCCGCATTTGTCTCATATAATCACAGACATAACTGCTGAGCCAGTGCTCAATAGATGGCAATGTACATGACGTGCACTGTTTGTTATAAGACATGACACTGAAACTGCATATAATGAAATGGTTCAACAACAGACACCTCTACCTAACCTCTGTAATATAATTGAAATACAGACATATACAATATACATAATATAATTATACAACCATGCTTTCACCGAGCTGCAAGTACGGTTCCTACAAAATATACCAAAATACTAGCGATATTATATTATATGACACATACCTATCGATAGTTTCCTTATAAGACGAGCAAACTTTCACAATTTATAATAATAACCTTCTACGGCCTATCGCTCTCCGGCTGATCTATCCAGTCCTATAAACTGGACCAGTCGAGCTTCGTACTACTAAATCAAACACCAACCGGATATCGTGACCGTAATGCTATCGAACTTATAAAAGCTCGCAAATTGCTGAGACGAGGAACTTTCTTAGTAACAATTGGTGCCTACAGTAAAATTTCCAAAACCAATGGCCTGTTGGTCTGTAGCCCCGCAGTGGGAGAGCAGCCTAACCCACTCAATATAGTAAAATCTCAATCTAAATGCTCCGGGGGACAGCTCCGTACACATAACTCGTTATATTAATAGCGCTGACCATTACACACACGACAGGTACTTGGAGAAGGCTCACTAGGCTACGAGATAATCGATGAACAAGCACACGATAAATATCAACGATTTTAATGTAATTATATAAAAACTAATGTATCATACAAACTTCACTTTGTAGGAAAAACAAAAGCTGCCTAATTTACACACAAAACATATTTTACTCGAGCGAAATGAAATTTTTTGAAGTAAAAACCGCTCGCAAGTATGCAAGTATAAACGACTTGTATGTTAAATTTTTTTGGGATCCTCATGAACCACAATTTACGCGTGGATTACTAGAAATCCGAGGGTTATCAGGAGTAGGACTTCTGTACAAAACTACAACGTCCACTGGCGCAGGCCCAGGCCACCGCGTAAGATGCGCGCACGCAATCTTAATTGATCCACTCGAGGGTACTCAAGTATAATGAGCGTCTATTCGGTAAGTTTATGTAATCAGCTGAATAGGGAAGGCACTGATAACGCGCGCACGGAGAATTACTTTGTTTGGGTGAAGTTCATATTTACATAATGGATTCAGTAAGTACCAATGCTGAAGTACCTTTAAGATGTATTGGATCACATCACCACTGTTTACCTGCAAGGTTTAAAGTTGTATTGTTTTGAGTTCCTTATAGAACCCAGGCTCAAATAGGCTTTAAATTAAACTAAAAAAGCTTTTCTATCTTATAATGGCATAAGACAACCCTGTAGAGTGACGGGCCAGAATAGCACCTCCCTATATCGTCCTGCAGGTGTAGTAGGAGGCGACTAGCGAAAAATCCAGAAGATGGGCAGCAGCGTCTTCTGTATCCACACCACTAATACTGCGATCCCCAAGCCGCTTGCCAAGCTTCAAGCATAGGGATTATGGCACCCACCCCGCCTAAAGGGGGAGGTCTTTGATCAATAGTGGACGTGTCTTCCGGCCGATGATGATGAAGACAATTTCATTACAGCTCGTCATATACCGCTTATGATTCCGTTGGCATGGCCTCTAATGTATTTTAATATTCTTACAAAGTGCTACTGGTGGATAATAAGGCACACCCATCATCGTGCCCTAAAATACCTTGTCCGAATTACAGCCATACAATAATTTAGGTAACTTAAAACTAATCTTCACTTTAATAACCAGTAACCCACAGGTTAATCTCTGCAGATTAATGATATTAAAACAAAAAACACACTCAATTAATGGTTATATTTCACGCAGGTAATCTCCTTGTAGCTAAAACAAATATTTTTCTTATGCTAATCTCGTGAATACCATCCATATTTTAATTTAAAATCGATATTATTTAGGTGTCTCGGTGTTACGACCGAATATCGATACAAATGTAATATATAACATTGTGTGTGTGACTGCGGGTGTGCGTGTGTGTGTGAGTTAAGAAGCATTACGACTAAAAGTTATTATGAAGGTTAATAGATTGTTATGGAGAGGTGATGTTATTTTAATACCAGTACAATAAACTTATCCAACATTTTACGCCTTTTAAGGCATCCCTCCTGAATTATGGGTGATTATGTCCGACATGAAGTACCGCGTTTTATAGTTCGCGTTTCTGGATCTTCGGATTAGCAACCGTTAGCGCAAAAGTCCAATCTATAACTCACTACGTCAATCAGGCTTTTATACGTCTACATGGATGTCTTATAATAACGTTAATATTCTCATCTAAATGACAAACTTATTATTTACATCTGATTGATTTAATTGGCAAAAATCTGAGTTATTATTTTCCATATAAATTTAAAATTGAACGCTTTAATGCAAAACATGGATGGACACGCTTAACTAATTATAATAACCTATGTTTACGAATAAATGAATTTCATCTTCTATACTTATAATAAAACTGTAGAGAGGTCAATTCTGTACATTGAATATATTTTCAAAATTATTATTGGAGGATAACTGGTGATCGATACTGATGCCAAAAATGCAATTAGTAAATTTTTTGTCGGTCTGTCTGTCTGTCTGTCTGTCTGTATGTGCACGCATGGGTCAAAAACTACTGAAGGGATTTTAACCAAACTTGGTACGATTGTAGTCCATACGCCTGGGCAGGTTATAGGCTATATAACATAACGCTAAAACACATAGGAGCTGAGCAGTAACGATAAATTTGAAGCAAGTCGGATGAAAATGCGCTTTCGAGCTCTTATCCTCGCATACGTCGATCATACACCAAAAGTATGTATTACAAAAATGATGGTCTTAAAGTAGCCTTTAATCTTACGAATACTTAGCTGCTTCTTACACGCACACACAATCGTACGACGCGTACTCTTAGGTCACGTGGGAGTAGGTACAATATGTGCACCTCTGCCTACGCCTTCGCGGAATACAAGCGTGTCGTTGTCGTATGTTTTATAACAATATTTTTTATAAGAGTCAACTGCAATGATTCCTTATTTTAACTTAATTACGAATAAACCGACAAACAGACAAAATATCCAAAATAATAGAAATGGGTTGTAGGTATTGTATAGGTTTCTAAAACGTCGCCCCACACTAGGAATTTCTCCTGTATCGTGGGTGCGTTTCACAAACTTGAAATTTCACTTACACAAACACCCAGACTCGGGACAAACATCTACGGATCACACTTTTTTTGCGGGAATCGAACCCACAACCAATCGCTTAGCCACTGCGCCAATCAGGTCGTCACGGTTGTCTTTTATCCTTGGCATTTTTTTTTCTACAGTAGTTTCAATGTACAGGAACTCAGAAACGCACAAAACGGATTTATTTATGTTCTCTTCTTCAGTTATATATTATTTTCAATAGACTTTCTGCAACTTCCGTAATTACCGTTCAATTTTTGCGGGTTTTTTTAAATACCGGAAAGTATTCTTAGTTAAAAAAGTGGTTTAAAGATTTTTAACCTACTTAAAACAGCCTGCCTGGTAGGTATTTTTTCTGTTAAAAGTTCAATTTACTACTGGTGTTTTATCCGAAATACACGCGGACGAAGTCGCGGGCAACAGCTATACATGTAATAAAATAGTACGGCATGGCGTTAAAACTACTAAATCGAATTCGCTCAAACTTAGCTAATATATTAAAAACAATTTAAAAATACTTTTGCTGTTACCGAATTTCCACGCGAACGGAGTCGCGGGCACATCTAGTTTCATAATAAAAATTACAAACTTTACAAACACAGTAACCGTTTGCTACACAATATTCATTCAGGTAGGTACCCCAATTTATAATTTTTGTCCATGATATGTTTTTCCCCACTTGTGTACACACACGGGGTAGGCAGAGCTCAAACATTGGACTCGCGCTACAACAACACGCGTTGTTATTGTTGGACATAGTTGTCTACAGAGAGCTGGGCGATGATCCCGTGGTTATGAGAGAAGTGCGTGCGATGCGTGTGCGCATCAGTCAATGTGTTTTGTATGAGGTTGTGCTCTTTTTATAGATTTTAGGTTCATAGGTTCTCCGTACGTTATTCAAGCCCGCATCTTGCAGGTTTTAAACAAGATTTACTTACTGTTTAAGTAGAAGTATTTGCCGCACAGTGGGACATCTACATTATGTACCAACATAAACTTTAATAAATGGTTTGTATGGTAACTAACGAAGGCAAGTTAGAAGAGTGTTACAGACGATGTGTGTCATAACATGAAGATTGCAATCAAACAACACACATATTATATGTCCACGTCCTGTCATCCGCCAGAGGTCAAGTGTGCACGGCATTGGTTAATAATAACATGTGTCTTGTGACAGCCCATCACTTTCGCGACCTGACCGCGGGCATCACCGGTTACTTTCCATTATATTAGCGGCTATTGTTGCCGCAGCTTGCACAACGCCAGCATGGGCCATCTCCCGCCGCTCGAGATCTTCAGATAAGATGGTCACTACCACTACAACACGGACCGAAGTATTGGAATTCTTTTGCGCAATGTCGAATAGCAATGTTAGAAACATACGGGGAGGTAACAGAGGCGGGTGCGACGCGGTTGTATATGTGAAGATATCAAATCAAATAATTTTATTATGCAAAATATCCTTAGTTACAAAAAAGTTCTTAAAAAATTATTTAAATAGGGCACTGTGTGATTGGTATGAATTATGTTTCAAATCAAAAAGATTCAGTACTTAATTCGACGCCTAAGATTGTGTCAGTGTTACTTTTGAGAGGTAATCAGATTGACATGTATTTAACCATACGTATTTGTATGCTAGCATCATTTAATAAATTTCATGCGAGTTTCGAAGAATACTTAATTTGTCAATTAACAACTGTTAAGCCACACCAACCACGAGCCCGATTTATAAAGAAATTTATGTCACCTGCATTAATATCCCTTTTAATATTCCTCGAAATATTATGTCATTTTAAGTTATGTTTATAAACTCACAGCACTGCCAACACCTAGCCTCGCATGTGATCAGATAATATTAATTTATAGCCATCTATTATTAGTGCTCGTGTTCGTCTGCCGTCTGACGCGGACGCGGCGACAATGACCTGATTATGTAAATTATTAAATATCTTACATCTGACTCACACTGTTCTAAAAGGAGTTATATAATAAAATTAACTAAATCCTTAATCCGCAGCTAGTTTATTATGTAAATATGTCTCAATATATTTTATAGCCCGCATACAGAGCAGAGCCATTTAATTAATACCAAATAATAATATAATTGGTTTGGACGGCGCATTTATTAGGTTTTTAATAAGTTGTTCCTATTGAGAAAAAAATGTTTTAGCGTTTGTGGAATTTTTTTACCTGGGCTAGTTTTTTGTCGTTTATTTTATTTTGACAATAGTCAAGATAATAATTTCACAGTGCGATTGATTTATTAATAATATCGATATCATTATCATTACATAGTATAAAACAAAGTCGCTTTTTCTGTCCCTATATCCCTATGTATGCTTAAATCTTTAAAACTACGCAACGGATTTTGATGCGGTTTTTTAAAATAGATAGAGTGATTGAAGAGGAACGTTTATATGTATAATAACATCCATTAAATAGTGGAGAAATACTTATAATAATATATATTTTATACCCGTGCGAAGCCGGAGCGGGCCGCTAGTTATTTATAACAGCCTTAGTCTGTACGATTCTTGCGTTAGGTAAAAAATAATTTATTTTAATCAAATATAGTAGTTGCAAATAACTATTATAGTATGTTTTTTATTGTATTGGAAGTTTTTAAAAATTCAAAAAACACATAATAATTCCTTTAATTCTATCAGCTGTGTGCCCGCTCCACAGTGTCACCGTATGTTTTCATCTAAATATTGTATTTGCGTAAGTTCCCTAACTATAGTAGGTACACTTTCTGTTGTATGCTTTCAGTGGGGTAGCGGTAGTGTGGTGAACTTCTTCTTAGTGCCATGAAATGATAACATGGGACCTTTAGACAGTGGTACGGCATTTGTTGGTATGGATGATATCGACTTCATGGTACCTGTAGTAGATAGTTATAATTGGCATGTGTCTAAAGTAGAAGATAATAATAAGACTCGCGTTTTATGGTGACTTTATACTCTTTATGAATTAATAGATGCTGATTTATTTACATGCAATGAAAATTGAACAAAAACAATTACACTACGGATTTCCATATACTACGATCCTTGCATACTTTTGAACTATTTTAATTGGACAATGTGTATGTGATTTCTATGAATTACTTAGCATTTCTGATGCGAATATTACCATGGTTTAAATATATAGCTATATATAGCCACGAAGCAGGCAGCTAGCAGAGTGCTACCACAGTTTCAACATCTCAGTGACCTTTAAGATATTCGAATAAAAAGATAAGCTGCTATAATGTATGCTAGGAAATACACAACGAAAAAATAATGTTGACCATTTAAACGATCTTCATTACACATTAACCAAAATAAAAATAATCTACGACATAAATAAAACATGGATCCCAACGGTCCCCAGTCGCCACAGATAAGTATAATGGACCCCGGGGTCGGAGGTCACTGGAGTGATCTGCATAATCCGGGTATTTGGACCGCGCGGACCCGAGGGCGCGCTTCACGTGTGGAATTGGTTTCATAAATATGACTGTGGCTGAGAAGTGTATGTGTATAAATGTATGGGAGAGTGTTGTTATCGATTAAGATGGGTTTTGCGAAATGATACAGTCGGTTATAAAAGTGGTCAACGCCTATTCTGAAAAAATATGCAAATGTTTTCGACTAGTTTTTTAATCAGGTAAAATAAATAGGATCAGATATCAATTTAATCATTCCTAAATTTAATTGCTATTAAAAATGTCTAAATATTTAAAATATAATTTTCTCTTTTAAACATTCAAACAGATTGGAAGATGTAAAGAATTCCTTCGCATTAAGTTTCTGTTACCGACTGTACATTTATTAGCACCTTGCATAAATCATTTACAGATTCTTTATAAAATCATTCACATTAAGCCGTTGAATAATATCCACTCGAAGCGTATCGATTGAATACTTTAATAGCTTTTTATTTTCTCTGGCTAATCTCCGGGACTTTATAAATTGCTTTTATTTTGTAATAGATGTGCCCGCGACTCCGTCCGCGTGGAAATTCGGAAACAGCAAAAGTATTTTTAAATTGTTTTCAATATATTAGCTAAGTTTGAGCGAATTCGATTTAGTAGTTTTTACGCCATGCCGTAATATTTTATTACATGTATAGCTGTTGCCCGCGACTTCGTCCGCGTGTATTTCGGATAAAAGACCAGTAGTAAATTAAACTTTTAACAGAAAAAAATACCTACCAGGCAGGCTTTTTTAAGTAGGTTAAAAATCTTTAAACCACTTATTTAACTAAGAATACTTTCCAGTATTTAAAAAAAACCGCAAAAATTGAACGGTAATTACGGAAGTTACAGAAAGTCTATTGAAAATAATATATAACTGAAGAAGAGAACATAAATAAATCCGTTTTGTGCGTTTCTGAGTTCCTGTACATTGAAACTACTGTAGAAAAAAAAATGCCAAGGATAAAAGACAACCGTGACGACCTGATTGGCGCAGTGGCTAAGCGATTGGTTGTGGGTTCGATTCCCGCAAAAAAAGTGTGATCCGTAGATGTTTGTCCCGAGTCTGGGTGTTTGTGTAAGTGAAATTTCAAGTTTGTGAAACGCACCCACGATACAGGAGAAATTCCTAGTGTGGGGCGACGTTTTAGAAACCTATACAATACAATCCATTTCTATTATTTTGGATATTTTGTCTGTTTGTCGGTTTATTCGTATTTAAGTTAAAATAGGGAATTATTGCAGTTGACTCTTATAAAAAATATTGTTATAAAACATACGACAACGACACGCTTGTATTCCGCGAAGGCGTAGGCAGAGGTGCACATATTGTACCTACTCCCACAATTTCGCTAGGTTTGGTGTAGATCCCAATGTATCAGACAAAATTTATAGAGAACTCGTGACCTAAGAGTAAGCGTCGTACGATTGTGTGTGCGTGTAAGAAGCAGCTAAGTATTCGTAAGATTAAAGGCTACTTTAAGACTGCGTGAGACAATGGTAATGGTTGATGTTGATGGTCATGGCGACGCATAAGGCTGTACACTCAGCCGAAATCGTTATACACAGGATAGAAAATCTATCTTGCTGCTAGAATGTGCGCCTCAATGATGTTATAGCTGAAGGATGCCTTTGAGCTAGAAGTCGTTAAATTACTTTGACAGAAATATATTCCGGAGAACCGTATGTGTTACTTGCTGCGAGAATTACAATTGTCTATGAGGTAATGAGAAAAAATCTATAATTATACATATAATAAAATCGTAAACGACCCGTGTCTGTACATTCAATTTTAAAAAAGAAAAACAATTTATACGCTCGGTATTTATGTCACCGACGCCAAGAATATTGTTTTTTAAATTTTTGTCTGTTTGTCGGTGCGTTTGAACGCTAGTGCGTTCTCAGAAACGACTGAACCGATTTGAATGCAGTTTTCATTGATGTGTTGTGGCAGCTTCCCATAATATTTAGTATTTGTTTCATTTTAATCGGTTCATAAAAAAAAAGTTACGTCAATCTTTACATATGTACATATAAATTGTCTTTACATACATGTCAATCTTTACATAGTAGTACGACTGTCAAGTCAGATGTCGCAAGTTCAACTCCCGGCACGCACCAATGTCTTTTCGAATTCATGTGCGTACTATAAATTAGTTATCAGTTGCTAAAAACGGTGAAGGAAAACATCGTGAGGAAACCGGCACACCTGAGAGATGTTTCAACGGTGTGTAAAGCCATGTAAAGTCCTACAGGCGGTTTAAACTCTGACACCAGGTTATTCATCAACCATACGATAAGAAGAAGATTCCAAAGAGTCAATAAGAACCACGTCTGTTCGCATTAACAGTGACAATGTGAGCGAAGGTGGCGCGTTTTCTTTTTTTCGAAAATGTCTCTCGCAGTTAGCTCTGAGGGAGCTGTTACTGCTTAACCGGACAATAAGGTAGCGCGTGAATGCCTTCGCCTTTTTATAAATGCAGCGGATGGCCGTGTCGCGCGTTAAACTAAAATCAACCGTGTAGCCGTACCCATACTGGCGCGGCGAGATTTGGAAGTTTTATTTCATCTATATCTTATATACCGATTTCTTTTTTTTTTATAAAATAGATATTAAAGTGTACTTTTTGAATATTGGAGTTTGATAACGATAATATCTATGTGAAATACAATATATTTATATATTTTATTAATACACTTGAAGAAGTGCCTAACGATTAAACACGTTATTGTGGCTAATTTATAAAAGATAGATATGTACTATTGAGGACTTTTTTGTAGATCTTTTAGAGACCATCATTTTTGTAATACATACTTTTGGTGTATGATCGACGTATGCGAGGATAAGAGCTCGAAAGCGCATTTTCATCCGACTTGCTTCAAATTTATCGTTACTGCTCAGCTCCTATGTGTTTTAGCGTTATGTTATATAGCCTATAACCTGGCCAGGCGTATGGACTACAATCGTACCAAGTTTGGTTAAAATCCCTTCAGTAGTTTTTGACCCATGCGTGCACATACAGACAGATAGACAGACAGACAGACAGACGGACAGACAGACAGACAGACAAAAAATTTACTGATTGCATTTTTGGCATCAGTATCGATCACCAGTCATCCTCCAATAATAATTTTGAATATATATTCAATGTACAGAATTGACCTCTCTACAGTTTTATTATAAGTATAGATAGATATTAAGTTTTACTGACCTCTGGGTGTAACTTTATGTAACTGTTTAGATGTTTTGTTAGTGAGCTGATCGTGGAGGGATTTGAGATGGAATGTTATTTGTGATTTGGGTATTTTGTGCGTTATAGTGAAACAATATCTAATTTTTATAAGTTTTTTAGCTGCTGCTTATCAAATGGCTTATGTAGGATAAAAAGTACGATGAAATGGCCTAACTAGGTAGATACATTTTGAGTACAGGGTTGTTACCGTTCTTCCGTATCATCTGCGACGGGCTTCTTATAAAAGGCAAGACATTAGTTATGACGTTCAGTTATGTATCCCAGGTGTGTCGAGGTGAGCGAACCTCTCGTTCCTTTCGTTCATTCCCATCATTCATGCCACATTCCTGCTCCATGTTACGCCCACGTACAAACTTTTAACTAATTTTTCTATGATTAACGATACAAATGTAAATACGGAGCCTTCATGTCGTGTAGTGTCAACCGAATCCAATAAATTCGGTCATCGATGCCCCCTGCGCGTGCGCCACTTTGTGTTATGTTTTATTTAAATTAGACGATAGGCTTATCTATGTAGATAGTCGCATGTATGTAGATGTGTTGGACGGCGTTTATAACTGTTGGGAAACTATTTATGTGCGTTTACACGAGGCTAGCTAAATTAGTCTATTAATTTATTTTGTATGGCAGGTTTTTAGAATTGCTCGGCCGGTAATATTCGTACCAAACTTGGCGATAAATATCTGGTATTGAGAATTATACCTACATACCGGAGCGAGTGTGTGGACTGTGCACGAATTATCTCCAATCTAGATAGTTTATTAAGTGGACGAATGTGCGGCGTTGTAAATAAGTCGGGGAGAGTAGTTTATTACTAATGTTATGTTTATTGCGCGCAGTTTAAGCTGTTCCAACGGTTCATTAATTAAATGGGACCTGTTCACTGTTCGGTGAACTCCCGGCTGCGTACTCTGTGCACGGCTGTACGAGGCTGTGCCAAAAACTTCTAGACTTATTTCACTTCTTTATGACAAGGTCACGCATGCGCAGCAGTCGTCATTAAATAAGGGTTTGATTAATCGTCGTTACTTTACGGGGTGTAACTTGAATTTTTATTTTCAATAATTTTCTGGCAGTCATTGGAGTCTATCATAACATCAGGCCTCTATTCCCCGAAGGGGTAGGCAGAGGTGTCGGTAGGTATAAAATATAATACACCCAATGTAATAGGGGGCGATGCTATTGCCATCAACCGGGCACAAATCCATCCTCCTAATGCAAAACCCTGTATCACTTTGCCCGACCCGGGATTCGAACCCCCAGCACTCGCGCTTAGTGACTAAACCAACGACGCAGTCATTCATAGGGAGTACCTATATGCCTGTCAACATAGGCAGTAGGCACACTAGATTCCATCCATACTCTCACACATACACACTCACCAGTAAAATAACGGCCACCTCCACCTCTGCCTATCCCACCTATACATCTCACCAGCATCACCGCCTAACAGTTAACCCCACATTTTTCCCGCTCAGTAAAGCCCGCCCTCTGACCCGCAGCTCTAAATACCGGACCGAGGTGACACGACACAGGTACTCTGATACACCTATTAGCACACCAACTAATTGGCATGCGTATCGCGCTCGGCGGCGGCAGAGGTCGGGGTCACCTGATATACGACCTCGCCGCACTTATATTAATGTTAGACGGATTTTTACGACGCTGATGGAGATATAAAGGTACAGGGACAAGGGAGAGAGGTGAATAATTTAATTTAACGGTTCGTGACCTGTGACCCTGCGGAGTATATTATGCTGTACCTACCAGTGTTCGTGTGTGACGTTTTATGGCAGCGCCGCGAGTTGTGCCCGGGACTCGACGTGAGCTTAGTAACTTATGTAATTTATGATAATTAATAATTAATTTGATTAAAGACATGGAAATGTATACTTCATGTATATGTGAGGAAGTATGGGTATCATCAAGACAGTATTCCTAGAAGAGGCCGACAGAGGCTTGCTTTAATACACCCTCTTTTAGGCAGAATTATTACTAAGGTGCCAGTATTAAATTAAAAGACTTATTTGGTAATAATTCCCTTAAATTAACCCTTAATACACACACACTCACATTTTATGAAATATATAGCTATAAGTTCACCTATGTGTAATGTATACATATGCAACGGCAGACCCAGGCTGCTGAGGAAATCTAACCACACTTTGACCTACCGGGGAATCGAACCCAAAGCTAGTTAGCTCGCTATCATTATTATTAGGTTCAGTTCTCACATAACCGCGGAACTAGTAAATATAAATAATTAAAGTTAATGTCAGTGCAACCAGACGTAATTCCCTCGAAGTAACAACTTAATTATTGGATAATCACCGCGCTGGTTATTATGGTTATTAGATCATTAGGGTAGGAGCGGGCTCGGGCCGTGTGCTAGTAAAACAGGCGTTGTGAAGGCTCTGTGATCGGGAAATGAAAGTAAACTTAATGAGATCAGCCAAATCCTACGCGTTCGCATTGTTAAATTTTTTGCAATGAAGCATATTTTTTTTTAAGTCTCCCCACACTAGGAATTTCTCCTGTATCGTGGGTGCGTTTCACAAACATGAAATATCACATACACAAACACCCAGATTCGCGACAAACATCTGCGTATCACACAAATATTTGCCCCGTGCGGGAATCGAACCCGCAGCGCAGCAGTCCAATCGCTTAGTCACTGCGCCAATCAAAGCGTCAAATTCTAAATTAATTGAATTATTGAAATAATGCCAATTTAATTTAACAAATACCGACCAATAAATCAACACATAGGCAACAAATGGCAAAAGTCTTGCCACCAACTTATTATTTAAGCAATTAAATGTACCGACTAATTTACTCCTTATAAAACCTCAAACGGGTAGTTTCAGTATTAGTACACAACGTCTTTTATTAACAAACTAGGAGGGAACATGATAAATATTTTAAAGACATGGAAAACACTAACCGCCGAATTCAGAGAGAAACATTTAATGCTTACTTAAACTATCACTAAGTAAAGGTGTACTTTGTAAAATCTTTACTTAGTGTCAGTTTAAGTAATCATTAACGTCTCTGAGTGCGGCGGTTAGCTGAAGAATGTTAATTGTTAAGTGAAAACCACCAAGTAACTGTTATATTATTAAACAATCAACGTTAATACGTAAACGTCATAGTAAAGTATTGAGATGAGATATGACAGATAGAACACCTCTACAATATGGTTTAAATAACATTTTAATTAAAACTAAGAGAAAACTATGGAAAGGTCAGATGCGAAGTACTCATCTAGTGGAGCTGCCTTGTGGTCGTTAATGTCTTCGCAACTACATATAAGAAGGCATAAACTACAAGATGTAAATCAATCTGCCTTGTAATTACTTACGCGGTCAATAAGGCTTCGAATAATGAAGCAGTTATAGATTCTCGATATTCTAGTAAGCGTGGGGGACGAATTAAGAGAGTTCTCTCCGTCACTTGAGGAATTCAGTCCCTTTATTATCTATGGGGATTTAAATATGATGAGTGGTGTAAAAAAATCTCCTAGTAAAGTTGAACGTGAATATATCATGTGTTTCATGTACTGTGTATTGTTTTGAGATTGTCTGGTAACCAGACCGTGTTAGATCTTGGAACAATTATTAATGAACTAGGCAACAAGTCACTCCCAGCCCGCCGCACATGCCCTCACAATGTGGTCTCCCGCTCTCGGGAACAATCCTCCCAGCGTATAACTCACTAAATATGATCCTCAGTAATTAGAATCCTCCGTACTGTAACAGTACCCTCGCACTCCTCAGAGGGCATTTCATTAACCCTCCGCGTATCTGATACTATCGTTTAATTGGACGCGGACGCGCCCCGCAGCTTATTAATTGCACTTCCTGGTCCAGCGAGAGACTGTAAACTATAAACTAGCCAAGCTATATGTGCCGGGACGGACATAAAGTTCATTAAGATTGCGATCATATTGGAGGGTAGTAGGTGCGTACGCGCAGGTACCGTGCCCAGTAATTAGGTTGGTTTAAGTATGCATCGGTTGGTTCCTAACACCGTTATTAAAGTCTGTGCAGGGTCTGGTCGGGCCGCATTAGTGGTTGCTCTCGTCACGATGTCGCACCAAAATGGCTGAGTATTAGATTTGAGATCTACACAACGTGGTTTAAGATCGTTATTTCTAAGAATAAATGTCTGAAAGTTGAGACTTTATCTGAAACGCTGTATATGGGACAAGATATGAGATGGTAATCAGGTTTTAGTTGGTGGTTATGACATGTGTCATTTTCTGTCAGTGAAGCAAAGAAGTGCTGATTGAGAATATGTCTCAATCAGCACTTCTTTGCTTCACTGTCAAATATATCTATAGTTTGCTTTCAGCGTCGTAGAGAGTGACTAACTGCCCAACCAATTTCTGTGACGTGGCAGTTTGCAACAGATGAAGTTAATTTAGCTGGTAGCTTGTCTATAAGGTTTGGATTCCAAACACCAACGTATGAAACGAAAATGTATCGAAGATTAATTTCCTCATCGATATTCTTGGTATCTGTCGATCAAACCTCAGTTTCTGTCTTAATCACCAACATTCACAGGCCGGTGTCTTCCACTACATAAATATAGCGTGTGTCGCAACTTTGTAATGTATACACACATTTATCTTATTATTAACCGTAGGAAGTCGCACCAGCCGGCGCGGGCGCAGCGTCGGGAGATAACCGAGCCTCCCAATTATCTCTACAAGATATGTAACAAAACACACGGTAGACACGGATTCCGGCCCACAATACAATAAATCGTTTGTACTTATGTATCGACAATTAGTTATCTGTCGCAAGAAACAGTCGTGTCGCAGTGTCGCAGGTGTGCGTCGCACTAAATTATCGTGCGTCGGCGCTTATCGGGGACTGGGTTTTAAATAGTCGCGGGTTTGTTAAGATGAGTGTTTATGATGAGACGTGGAGGCTGCGGCCGCGGCCGTGAGTGGTTTACGAAGTAACTTGTACCTTGGAGTAGCTCACAGGTTAACTCATTAAAGTTATATGCATAGGGTTACGAGTTCAAGCTGTTCTTTCTTGGTTCACAATTTGGATTGGCCTGACAAATGGCTCGCTCAATATGGCATACAGAACTAAGCTTTTGGATGGCACACGAGTGTTCAATGCTATAAAAGAATTATAATAAGAGCCTTTAAGTATTTACCAGGCTCATTTACTTGTCAAAGCCTTAAATGTTTTTTGTTCGTATTTATAATTTCTTACAAAACTGCTCCGTCCTGAATTAGTTTATATTATAGTACATATTAAATATAAGCTGTCTGGAATAATATAATAAAGTACGCTCGCAATCTGTTTGCTAATACCTTAATACTGAGAACGCGATGCGTGTGCGCCGCCCGTCGGGCCGTGCGGAGGAAAATGTGTTGCTGCGTCTGCGTCAATACTTTTAAATTGATTATATTATTACAATGATATATGAGTACAGCACAAAAACAATTATTTCAAGTGTGTGTCGGTAACCGGTACAGCTGGGTAAAGTATTTTCCTCCCTAGATCCCCTTTCTAAAGTAACAATATATTAGGAAGAGGTTTATAGACAGATAATAAATAAATGTTACATGGCTGACCTTTCTGATATTTAGTCAAGAACCCTAGGAAACTTTTAAGAACACATTCTCTCTAACTACCCTTTAAGGATAACAAATGAAGTCTTGACAAGAAGCGATATGTAGGTATGCGCACTGAATGTATTGTTGCTACCCAGTACCCTATGTATGGGGGTTTATGTATCTGCTGAACACCAACCTACCCACCATGCTCCGTACTACTTTATTTAGTAATATAAAGCAAGGTGTATTAGTTCATGTAATGAGTATCTAATATTAATTTGTATACATCAAGACCCAAAACAAGAGATTTTTGCGTGAATCGGATTGTTAATATATAATAATAAAAAAGGAGGTAGGTAGTTGATAATTATTGTAACAAATAGACGTTTAACGTCTCAGTCTGCCCGTGACAAATAAAACCGCGATAAAATCAGTCAAAATAGTTTTATTTCAGTGTCTAGTACTCGCGTAAGAGACGGATAATAATTTATGCAAATAAATTGTTCGTATTCTTTTTACTCGACTACGGCAAAGCCAAACTGAAGGGTTATGAATTGTAAAATAAATGGCTTATACCGCGTGACGTATACTAACCGAATAAAATGTGTGTGTGTGTTATTTTTGTGTTGTTGTGGGGATTTTTTTTATTCAGAAGCTTGTTTTTTTATTATGAAACCGTGCATCTGCATGTGAGAGGCCTGTGATGAGAGTGAATCAAGCAGTGTTCTACGGATCTGTCTGACATCTTGGTGCGCAGAGTAGCTGAATTGCAGAAAGTACGCAAGTAAGTGGTGTTTCTCTTAATAATAGGAGTTCAGAGTTGATTGACTATCATCATCAGCCGGAAGAGGTCCACTGTTGGATAAAGGCCTCCCCCTTAGAACGCCAAAATGACAACTTGCGATTTACATCCACCGGTTGTCCGCATCTCTGACGATATCGTCGGTCCACCTGGTGCGAGGCCTGCCAACTGCGTCTTCCGGATTGACCACAATCAGTTCCTAATCAAAATCATTTGTCGTCATTTGTTTTCATCCGTGTATAGTTTCTCCCTGATCGTCGTTGAGGTGTCGTGTGTCTCAACATGACGTTACGTCGATACTTCAGTTATTTGTAGTGACCGCGGCATAGCCGTGGTATGTCCCAGCTAATAGATGCGGCTCGTCCGGCTATAGATCACCTGTTCCGGCTAATTGATAGCCGCTGTATATTGGCCGTTATTTATGTGTATATTGTGTTATCATCGGTAGTCATCGTTGTAGATTGTTTGATACATGTGTGGGGGACGTCTGTATATCACTTGCTTGTCTTTTCATTATGATAAAATTGATTTACTTGCGGCTGTAGTCTGAGGAAAATTATTTAAATGTTAAGTGTCTTTTTTATGTTTATTAATGTAGTGTTATGATATACATGAAAACACTATTGTGTTTGAGCTACGTCAATTCTTAACGAAAAACATTATTTTGTAATGTGGCTATGATGTGCAGTGGGTTTGTTTCCTGTGAGGTAATTTTTGTAGAACCTCTATGCGAGGTTTGCATCGGGAAATTCCTGAGATTGTTAGTTATTATTTGGGTTAAGAACTTGGTAACATTGAGTGTTACAATAGGAAATGTTTGCTACAAGTCTGTTTATATTTTGGCTGTTGGTTTTGAGCACTGAAGTTAGTTTTTACGTACGTACTGACAATTACAAACATACGTTGTCTGTCGACAGAGGCTATAAACATTCGGTTACTATCACAGTGTTTGACAGAGAGAATGTTTACGAATGACTCTTTTCCCACCTAAACTATCCTAACTTTAGCTTCACTTAAACAATGAGCTAAGTTATAAAGTACCAGTAAGTTACACCCCACAGTTCAGGCGGTGACCTCGAGCGCTGTTGGTTAAATATTCTTTTATTACATAACCACAGCACGCTCCATAACGTGTAAAACACATGTTTACACAAACAATAATAGGTATGTGATAAACACCGCTTTTTATAACGATAGCGTCAAGCGACTCAAGCGATGAGGTCGAGAGCTAGACACGCGGATCATTGTAACCATTGTATCATACAACCCCTTGTTCAGATCTTAGTTGCAGAAAGTTTGGTCTAGGATTTGACTCATAGATTTTAGCGGTGTGTTCCCTGGGCGTGGATTACATAATTTCTTAGAGAAAACTTTCTTACTTACATGTTTACTAGGTAAAGCAATGTTTAAGGATTATTGAAAGACAGTTCTCTCTGCATTAACATTGGAAATTGCATTAAATGTATAGTATTCTTCTGATTTGATTTTGAAAGATATCTGTTTGGCTAACTTAACCTATAAGGAACTAAAAAACAATGAAGTTAACTTTCCCGTATTTATTTCATTATTTGAGCATGGTTAAAATGACATCAAGTTTACAACTAGCGGTGAGAGAGTCATAGAGCAGGTCACTCAGAACATTCACTGGTAACTTGACAGGCACTGGGAACAAAAAATATGTACATCTTGCATTCTTCTTCTTCTTCGTATCGGTATGAGTTATGGAAACTGGTCATGCTCTTACCGTAGTGTAGAGATTGACCAGTCAACAAAGATGGTGGCGAGGTTGACCGTCCAGGGTGCGCTGGACGTACTTATTACTCTACCACTCCAAATTGCTTTCTCCACAACAAACATCTTGACGTCTTCTTACCTCCGTAGGACCATTTAGGAAAAGATATAAAAGTTAAAAACAGCATCAACTTAGGGTGTTTTAGCTTAGGTCGTCGCAAGGAAATGAAAACAATAAAAATAATCTCGAGTGTATCTTGGACACTCACCCTTGTCGTCAACTAATGTCCATAATATGTACAGCAGTTAATATAAATATTTTACTATTCTCGTTTAAGGCACGTTTAGCTGACATTCAAGGTTTACGAAATTCGCTATTAAATTTGATGCAAGTATCTGTTTTTAACATTTGTTTCGGGTGAGCCTTTTCTTAATATTTCACGTGTGTGTAATAGTGAGGGGGTTGTTGTATGGGCGAGGGGCAGGGGGGGGGGAATGTGTTCAAACATGTGCCCAATAAAGTGCACAGTTAATGGTTGTCGGCCGTGTTTAGACGAGTATTAGGAGCAAACACCGCTGTGCACGCCCACGCGGACTGCGCACACGCAGGCCGTAGGGCTGACACTATCATGTAGATTAGGCATATTTCAATTTTTTTTTAATTTTAAATTATTTCTGTTGGAAGTCGTAGTTTATTTAAATTACAACTTTGACAACGGTGATTTTATATGTTCATACAATGAGTATTTCAAATGTGTTGTGTAAATTATACAATAAACAGCATAATTAAACATTTTACACAGTGTTTAGTTATTCGTAAACTTACAATATTTTTTCTGTCCCGAAAATTAAAAATTCTCTAACACTTAGGTTACTTACACGCTTTGACTAGTCTTCGGAATATACTAATTAGAGTAGATGGTCGGTTCAGAAACCCGATAAAAATAAAATGTACCATCGAGGCAGCCCTAGAGCCGTGTCTGTCGTTGTCCGTCCACCGGTCGGAAACGTTCGGAGCTTATTTGTCGATCTCGCTCACGTGACCGCCAGCCACCCATCCCGACTGCCCGGCCTGCCCCGGCCTGCCCCGCGCGGTCCTGGGCAACGGCGAAACACTGCCCGCTTACAATAACAAAACGGTTGTTATTATAGGCGGGAGAAAGCTGCGCCAACGACTGCTCTTAAAAGGTTCAAAGTAATTGGGTTTTTATGTAAAGTTCTCATCCGCGGGAATTGTTTAATGTGGGCTTTGTGGAGTCATAACAATCTTGATACGTTGGTGATGTCTTAGTTTTAGGACTATTTAGAGATATTGAGCCAGGTAAATTTCTCGCTTATTTATAACCGACTTCAAACAGGAAGAGGTTCTATGTTAGTCTGTATGTCAAATAGTTTTTTAATTTTTAATGTATGTTCAACGATTTCTCTGCCAATTGTCCTGACGTCTCTTTTCTATTTGCAACGGAAAATATCATCCGCTAGCGGAGTGTTGATATTTAAATGGTTACCTTCAATTAATTCCAAAAAACTCTTTGTTCTAAGCCAGAACACCTCACACCAGATTACAACATCATGTAACTGTTGCATTGCATATTATGCGTCTTGCACCATAACAATTTGAATCAAATATTTCAGATTTCTTTACAAATTTTCCGGCACCATTCACTCTTGTCTTATATTTTTTCGTCGCCTGTTCCAGTTTAATATACCTGCCATACCGACCGGTAGAACAACACTAATGTATACTGTTAACCGCAGTAATTGACCTGGTCGCTGACAAGATTAATGTGACGCAGGCGCACAGTCAATGTTTCTATATCAAGGTACTAATCGGTTTACCTAATCCGTTAAATATTAACCGACAAGTGGCTGGTAACCCGCTGACAGGCTGCTGAAACAATAGTATATCTTGGACGTTTATCAGGAGATAGTTATCGGTAACGTTATCAGTGCCACGAGCCCTGCCTAACCCCTCGCGCGTTACGTCGTGATGTATGCGTGTTCGTGTTGCATGCCCTCTGCCCCCGCAGTATGCGGGATTCCTAGCCAACGGTAATTAGAAATTGCATGCAATTATAATATTAATAAGCAATAAATAAAATTAATTACCTAAAGATTGCTTGGCTGCTGTGTTCTGTAGGGTTCGACCTATGTTACTAAGAAGCTCCTATTGTCAAGATTAAAGAATAATCTGTGCTACAAAGTATATATTACTAGCTTTTGCCCGCGTCTTTGTCCACTTGCTAAGTTATACTGCGACTCCTCGGGAATTAATGTACCTACTACAGATTTCATTAACATCAGCTTTATCAGTTACCGTGAAAACATAATAATCAGGCGCAGGCAGGGAGAGAGTTAACATCGAGTTCGTAATAATATTCGTAGCTCTTCAATGTGTTATTAGGAAGGATTGTCCTGCACTAATGTAATGTCAATGTCATACCTATCGTACTTTCTAAATTATTCTGAGACACGACTGACTTACTGTGAAGACTATGAGAGAGTGGTTTACAGACTGAAGACACACATCATCAATACTTGAATATAGTAATAAATATAATACCTAGGTATAGAGGTATTCTAGATTTAGAACTGATTTATAAACACACAGATATTTACTTTCAAATACAGACTGTTACCTAAATGTCGGTTTCGAGAATAGAACCTGACCCTTCACTCTGTGATGTTACCTCAACAAACACGAAGTAAAGAGACGGCCATAAAAGCCATCTTTATACATTTTTAAGGAATTCAATAGTTGCAAATGTATGTACACACGATGTATGTTCTGCGTACGCGGCGATCTCACGCGATCTTGCGCCTGCGCACGTTAACACGTTCCCCGTACGAGCTGACCAGTACTTGTGATGCATAGACTTGTATTCTTCGATTTATGGTGTATTTTATAGTTAATGGACGAGTAATGAAAACGTTTTATCGTATAGAAATATATTAATATATTTATTGATGCAGTTTAGAAAAGTTCCCAGGGTCTTAGCCAATGAGATAAGAAATCAGCAGATAAATGATACCCAATACTGCTAACCTAATATTAACATGTTTAGTTTTTGCCGTACTTCTGGTGTCTGCACGACTTGCTAAAATACTCAGACTTTGCACATATCTTAGCCAGATAAATAATTCCCCGGCGGCTATCACCCATGTCGTGATACCAATCATTTTGCGCAAGCGTGCTTTTTTCTATTACAAGCAAATTCTTAGCAACAGGATTTGGGATTTAGACATTATCTGAGGAGAAAAGTCTATAGAGGTATATATTCTTATAGGGAATGCCAAGGACCTGATACTTCTTCTCCAAACACACACGGTATGTCTGTGTGTTCAAGACTTAGAACAAAAACCTCCTTGTTATTAAAACTCTCTTCACTCCAGTAAATAAAACTAACCTGCTTAACCTTCCTGCTCGATATTTTGCTGCCAATTTAAATAATACCATAATAGTCGTACACTGAGCTGCGGCGTGGTGTGGTGTTAGTGTGCGCGGGCGCAGCTACACGATAACCGCGGCTATTACACGGCGCGCCCGCCGCTTAATGTGCGGTCTCACTGCACAGCCTGACCGTCAGGCAGAACCGCAGAACTTATGCTATACTATCTGACGTTTCATTTTACATCCTGCGCTCGCGCATTTGTTTTAATGAGTGCATAAAAAAATGTTGGCCTCTTGGATCAGGCACGACAGATTAAGACAAAGCTAAGGTGGTTTCAACAGTAAATGGTTTGAATTCGATTCCTGCGCGTATTTGCATGTCTTCATTAGTTCTTCATTGTCTTTATTAGTTTCCAGGTGTTGGCGATTATGTCTATCCATTATGCGTTGTCTAGAAGTTATCAAAATGTTGTGCGTAATAAACAACTACGTACATAAATTCAAACCTAGACTTTCTACAAGTCATAAACAGATTTTCACAAGCTACAATCCTTCTTCACTATCATTCGTCTTCCCCAAAACATCGACACATGGTGATCAAAATTTATTTTTGTCATCCTGTGTCGAAGTCCTACTCTTTGGTGAATGTTTCCTTACCACACTTTCGAGAATGTTCAGCACGAACCTTCCTGTTATGTGGTGAGAGCTGGCTGCAGACGGCCTGACCGCACCGTTTGTGGTCGCCACAGTAAATGACGACACGCCGGGAACGGAACCTGGATATGGGTTTTTGTTTTAAACGATTTACCAAGAATTTAAAATTATGTTCTTTTTCGGTTCATGTTGTTATTACTGAAAGTAGTTAGAAATTCACTGCGTTGTGGGTATTTTAAAAATTATACATAATTTAAGCTGTATCGGTGTGGTTTCTGGCCTAGAATAGAGCACCCCCTTTCCTCGCGTGAGTGTCGTAAGAGGCGACTAAGGGAAAATCCAGAAGATGGGCAGCAGCGTCTTCCTTAACTTCACCACCAATACTGCGATCCCCAAGTCGCTTGCCAAGCATGAGGATTATGGCAACCCCTTCCCTGCGCTTGGGGTTGTGGGTTCGATTCCCGCATGGGACAAAAATTTGTGTGATCCGCAGATAGTATGGGGCAAGCATTTTGTATAAAAAAAAAAAAATTATTTATCGCGGAATTTCACGTTCCAATATTGTCGTTAACACTGTTTCATTGTTATCTACGAAAACCGTACAATAGTTAAATTATACTGTTAAAAGTCGCAACAATCTACAGCGATGGAACTCCCTCTTATCTAATAGTATCTTCTCATCTATGTGCACGGTGCGCAAGCGCAGTCGACACCTCGTAAATACGCGTCGTGGGCCATGCGATTCGACACGAGTTCGCACGAAGTCAGCCGAAGCAAGCCGTTGTGGCTCAAACGTAGTAAATCACACTACAGGTGGAATCGATAGCCATGCGTGTTGAGTGAGTAGTCGGGTAGGTAGGGTACAGGAGGTGCTCATCAAGAATGGTTATTATATTATTATATATCTGCGGTAATACTTGCTTATAAAAAAAAAGCTTTATAGGCTCGCCCCTATTACATAGGACCTATAACATAACTGGGAGAATGAAGAAGAAGAGAATAATGAAGACAGTAATTACAGCCCGAGTTTAATAGTTGTGTCAGTTAGTTATGTTGGGAGACTTATTGGTTTCCGGAGCTGTTTATGGTAGCTAATTGGCTACAAATCATTAACAGCAGATATTTAATTAGATTTATGTGATGACTGTTCATGATTAGTACAATTATCAGCGCCGTGCTAGTTTGACCGCATTCTGTCACGACAGCGACATGTTTTCCAATATTGAAAGCGGTAACCTTACTTTAGGAATCATTTATAAACGGTTTATATAATGCCCATTTTGATTATCTGTGGCAAAAATGTCACAAAACAAGGGTTGCAAATGAAAATGATGAAATTGGGGATTCAATTGTTTGCCAGTTAAACTGTGTCTGACATTCACCAATTCGGTGACGTTATCACGCCTGTATCCCCCGAAGGGGTAGGCAAAGGTGACATTTCGCCAGTTATGTGTTATATGGTAATAGGCGGCGAGCCTATTGCCATCAACCTGGCACAAATCCAGATTCCGTGCTGCTACTGAGAATTACCTAATGGAAGAAATCAGTAACACTTTACCCGACGCAGGATTCGAACCCTCATGGTCAGCAGTCGCGCTTAACGACCACTAGACCAACAAGGCAGTCAGGCAGGCAGGCTGTTGTTATGTCCTTTAAAATGACAATGACTCTACTTGGTACAACCTTTTGACAGCGCCCAAACTAATTAGCCTATTCTCCTTTAGTGCTTAAAAAAAAGGGATTGATAGTAGAATAGAATTAACAATATAATATTATGCAGACCTGGGAGATATAATAGTAACAGTTAATATTAGTGTAGCAACACCGTGCAGTATGTAGCCAGGCTGGCAACATTCGGCATCTCGTAAATCTGCGCGGAATGTTGCCAGCCTGTGAGAACGAGATAGCAGCGATGCGGGCACGGGATAACTGCGAGATAGGGCTGCGCGCGCAGCCATCACCTAGATACACGGAGATTTGGTTTGGACAAGTTACACTTCTTTACACGGCATCTAATCACGCCTGTGAAGAGTAGCCTCAAGAGGCATTGAAACAAATACCGCCCATAGTCGATAGACATACTAACTCCGACGCGACGGTAGTTCATAAACGACGCGCGTCATAACTCTAAACTCCAATGTCTAAAGTTATATCGACAGTAAGTCCGACATTGAAACCGACATGGCTACCGGTGTAGTACCAACTTATTATAATCGAACAGATCACGTCAATCTGTATCATGCGCGTTGTCTGACCTGCCAGCTATAAGCTATAACAGATCTGGTTTCAAGAGCTTTTTGTCAGCTACGTCTGGAAGGCGCGGGTTGCGGGGGCAAGCGGGGCGCGGGGCGCGGGGGGCGGACGTCACGTCAAGCATATTAATTAGCCGGACTGCCGAAATGACAGCAGGTGTCACAAATACCCGTCATATACCAGCATTTATGTGACGTTTAACAAGATTTTTATCAATTTATACGAACAAATGGTTATTATTACGACTCATCCATAAAGTGCTCGGCAGGGAGCTTTTATTTTAATTTTGCACATTTGTATAATATTTTAACGGCTGCTCTCGGCGCTGAATGGGTTTTGAATCGGAATTGAATCATTTCCATATTGATTTGGGAAGTTTTGTCTGGTTGTGTTCCCGTGGGTTAAGAGATCAAATTAATAGAAGACATCTGGACACTATACTGGATATTATATTCATTTTATTTACAAGCTATGATCTGTAAATAATATATACATATACTGTATTTTTTTATATTGGCAATAACTGTGATTAGTGATACAATCAGTAATACCGTAGCAGTACCAGTTACTTCTGCACTCTTCAGAACAAGTTGCAAGACAGTGTCTATCTCGATCGCCATATCAACGCTGCTCTTATCTTCCCTGGCCTCCGAAGAGTTTCCGGAGTCAGTGCCACGATAAGGCTGTCTGGTGCAAATACCGGCTCACCGGAACCCTTACCATAGACACACGTTCCACCATAGAGCTGTATCTGCATCGATATCAAGACATTAACATGAGGCCGGCTAGTGATGCGATCGCTATCGATGCTATCGCCGATCGTAAAACATCCTGTAAACTGCGCCGGCGCAACTTTATAGTATCCTCCTGGTGAAGTGCGCGCGCATCATGGGATCAGACGGGATAGGCGCAGGGGGGATAAGTTCGAGAGGGTATGAATAAATTGAGACCGAAATTTTAAACGTATTATGAGTTTAAGAGTAATAATCTGAAAAACTAAAATATCATCTAAGGAGGTGGGCAGGCAACTTTCTCATTGTTAATCCAGTACTAAAAGAAATGTAAAAATCCCAGACTGCTACTATAAACAACATACACATTGACTGGAAATTAAGTCAAACTGAAGACCTTACGTTCCTCAGTAGCGGTTGCACCCAACACCCCGCGCCTGCGCTCTACAGCAGGTCTGATTCATACTCAAAGGCTCGGACACATAAACTCCCGCAGCGGATACATCTGCAAATAACTTCAGGATTTATGTTAATAGCCGCGCGTGCGTTATGCTAATTGTTGTGCGTTATGTAGGGAGGGAAGGAATGCGGAGAATAACTCATCAAAGTAGGCTGTATTACCAATACTTATTTAATTTACTGTATAAACTTTCGTGAGTTTAAGCCATATCAGTTACTAAATATATACCTACACCGGTTTCACTCATGTCAATATTCGGGAATGCCCGACTAGTTTCAGACTCTAACGGAGCCCCTATTTATGAGCAAAGCTGAATTTCGGCTTCCCGAATATTCAAGTGAGTAAAACAAATATATACTAAACTAGCGGCCCGCTCCGGCTTCGCACGGGTGTATAATATATATTATAAGTATTTCTCCACTATTTATTGGATGTTATTATACATATAAACCTTCCTCTTCAATCACTCTATCTATTTAAAGAACCGCATCAAAATCCGTTGCGTAGTTTTAAAGATTTAAGCATACATAGGGATATAGGGACAGGGAAAGCGACTTTGTTTTATACTATGTAGTGATAATACTTATATAAATAATAGTTATATATTTCCACCCTGCTGGTCGTATTGTCTCAAGCGCGTCTGAAAACGTTCTAAGTTTAGTTCGAAGGGCGGGCAAAGTGTGAGGTATAGGCGTAGAGATTTTCCAGCAGCAACATGGAGTTTTATTTTTGCGTAAAAATCTTAGTCTGCTATTTAGACACTATTGTAGCATGATACCTTAATAAATAATATGTAGGTACGTGGTATATCCACTACATTGCGATGTTCCTGGGACTGTACAGTGTACATCGGCTATCTATACACATAGGCGAGGAGCTAGCACTCGCGCTCGCCTGCTAAACCTGCACTATGTTTAGGGTCCGTTACTTTAATGCGATAATGAACTACCAGACGTAGGCACTCACTACAGGAACTTGTACGAAATTCAACAACAGCTTTATTTACGTCGGTAACTGTGTAGTATATTCGCTGATATAAACCATTAATTTAAGAATAGTACATTCCTTAAGTCTGCCGCTTCATGAGATTAACAAAAAAATAATTTGACAATACTTTTCTTCCAGATTATTTTCTGGAAGTATATTTTTGAGAGTTTTAAGTGAGTTGAATTTTTTATATACCAGACGAAATTATACTGATTTTTTTACCACGTAATACATAACTCTATAAATGCGACACTATTTTCATAAATATAGATATGGATAGAAACGAAGAAAGATGAAAGTAAGTCTAACGTTAATCCACTGCTCTAATTGAGCCGTCATCAATTCAACCATTAACTATTGATATTTGTTAGTGGTTCCAATCAGCGTCGGTATGTAAACACAACCACTGAGCGGATGTGACATACAATACATAAACATCTCGTTAATTACAATTGATTGTAATCTCTGATTAACGGCTCACTCCTGCGCAACAACGGAGAGAGAGAACATTAATATTTGTGACATGTATTCAAATGATCCGCGAGACGCATGCGCACAGATTTATCTCAGGAGATTACCGCTTTCACATCGCTAAGTGTCGTGCGCTTCACTGTTTTTGATCTCATTCAAGTGAATGCTTTGAGTAACGTGGCTGTTGTGCAGGTGGCCTGCGCAGAAGGTTCACTGGACTTACTTACTACCCTACTCTACTCCTGAAATGGGGCTCCATGAATAAGAAGAAGTAGTTTATCTGAAAAGTTGTGATAGATGACGATAGTGAGAGAGACATTCTTTTGAGGATTTAAGTAAAAAAACCTAGTAGATATCGATACGACAGAGACACACATCATACCTCATACAAAAAAGACGACATTAAATTTAACATGTTTCAGTTTTGTCACCTATTCAAACTTCATTAAGGGCATACCCCTTATCCATAGACAAGTCCGATTGTGCCTAGAATCTAGCCCAGTTTTTAGATTCTGCTCTATGGAAGATGTTAGGTGCCATTTGTTCAACATTTAATCCTAAGACTTGACAGAATGTCAGAGCTACCTAGCAACTTAGTATCTTCATCGTTCGTTTGGAGTGGTATTTCTGTAATTCTTATCTTATGCTGAAATAGACGCGTGGGCTGGTCGAGGGGGTGCGGGCCGGCGGGGCGGGGGAGGGTATTTGTCGGGGGTTGACGAGTGCAAGATAAGCGGAAAGCGGGCTGCGCGCGCGCCGCATACTGATCAGCGCACGACGCGACGTCCTTACACAGTCGAGATACAAACAGTGACCAAGATGTATTACAAGTTGTATTGTTACAGCGTTTGTCATACACGTCAGTATAATATATTTAAGTACATACTTAATATAATTAGGATGTAGGCACTACAAGTTTTGTTCCCGGGCTGGACCAATGAGAACCATAATGTAATGCTTACTACAAACTTACCTTATCTAACTAAGTAGAGATATTAATTTAATAATCTTACAGTAAATAAGAAATAACCAGCAACTGATACAACAGTAAAGTAATCTCACTGTATCCTGCGATGCTGTGGCAGCGTCGCCAGCGCCCGCCCAGCTGCGCACACGCAGCGGAGCGGTCACGTAGCGGTCCGGAGTTGCCATTGCGACGGATGCATGTACTTGGCTATTTATCTTAGATTTTCCTGCTTACAGTTACATCAGTATTTAATATTCTGCTGAAGTTTGTGCTCATTAGGGGAAGATAACGTGACTGTGGCGGTCTGACGCTGGGACACATGCGCTGGGCGGATATCACCTAGCAAAGGGAAGTACCGCCACGCCATCGGTGAAATGTGCGATAGGTACCTATTTGTTAGAGTTTCATTCTGAGGGTTTGAAGAACTAGATAATAGATATACATAATATATATATAACCGTGCTTGTTGAGTTAGACAAAGTAACACCTTTTTCAGCAACTAAACAAAAAGGAAATGGTGGACTTTTGTTTTCAATATCGGAGATCGATACGGACGAAATAAAGACGTATTGTTCGAGAAAAAGTATTTTATAAAATTGGATTGTTTCCTACTTCATATCTCGGAAAATAGGTAAAACTGTAAATAACAGGTGACCTTGTTCTTATGAAGGGGCTATTTATGGTAAATGGATCCGAAAATGTTCTCTATAAAATCCCTTATATTTAAACCTGAATTTGTCTTATTCTACGATGGTAAGTAGTCGGAACAAAACCACAGTTTGAAGTAATTTGCAAATATCATATACCTATAGCCGAGTATCCATGAAGTGAATAAGTAATCTCCGTTCGTGTTGGTATCCGCGGATCTAACGGTTTGTAACGAGCCCGCGCGTCACTGCGCCTGCGCCGGCACGACGTTGCCCCACGCTGATAGCCGACGCTAGCTAACGTTAATGAGGGCTCAACTAGAATAAGATAATGATACGCTAATATGAGATGGTCTAAAAAAAAATTACCTGCATTTTTTTTTAAAGTAAAGCAACAATTGAGTACCTTCTTTAGATTTTGATCGAAAGTCTAATTAACGATTTTCTTCTATTACACAGGACACCAACAATAATTGGTGATTTTAAATTCAATACTCTTATAATAGAGGTAAATTTGACTACCCTTTCGTATAAAGCTAATAAGCCTTAAAGCTTTCTTAATTAAATCCGTGTGGTTCCCGGTAAAGAATAGACCACCCCATCTCTTCCAATGGGTGTCGTAAAAGGCGACTAAGGGAATTGAGAAATCCCTCAATATTTATGAAGTCTGTCTCGTCATGTGTAAGTACCTCCATCAACCGTGAAGAAGCAGCAAGGTAATGCGAAAAACCTTAAGGGCGTTTACTAGGATGCATTTAGTAGTATTCGGTCTTTCGCTGCATCCTTAACTTTGCCGATCGTACTGGTCTACCAGTCCATTGGACCACAGAGGGCGGGACGAGAGAGTGGGCTTGTATATGCGCAACTGCTTGTCCACTTAAAATAAATTCACGCGCCGATGACCTTCGTTATTACTTCCGGACTTGAGCTTCAAAAGTCCTGCGGCGATGGGGTGATGGCGGTGGGGTTGAGGTATCGATGTGCCAAGACCTTAGTCATCATCCTGCACGTAGGCGGTCAGTAGAGATGGGTCGCTCCTGGAGTCGACTGAGTCGGGGCTCTGGGTTCGGCAGCACTACTGGTGACAAAGCAGCCCTATTTAGGATCGCTCTGCTTTCCTCTGCATAGAGGAGGGGTCTAGAAAAGGTGGCCCAAAAATAGTCCGTCTCAACAACCATCTGGGCGTCAAACCGCGGGCGCTTAGACATCGTCAAATGCGGTCAACAGAACAAAATAAATAATAAGATGTTAAAACACAAACGACTTTGCATTGCTACATGGAACGTACGGACTTTACTGGATAATGATCGGAACCTATGCCCAGAGAGGAAAACAGCTCTCATAGCGAGAGAGTTGGCTCGCTACAGGATCGACATAGCAGCCATCAGTGAAACCCACCTGAGTGACTGTGGAGAGTTGAGTGAACATCTCGGTGGCTACACTTATTACTGGAGCGGACGTCCTTTTGGTGAGAGAGCGGGCAACGGTGTGGGCTTCGCTATTCGTAACAGTTTAGCTAGAAGTCTGAGTGAACTACCTAAAGGTATCAATGACCGTCTCATGACGCTCCGCATGCCAATTACTAAAAACAAATTTGTCCATGTCATAAGTGCTTACGCCCCTACCCTGCCCTCACCAGAGGAGGACAAAGAGGTATTTTATCAAAACCTGCGCCAAATCCTTGAGAACGTCCCAAAACAAGATAAAATCATTTTGTTAGGGGATTTTAATGCTCGTGTTGGCGTTGAACATGACACTTGGAACGATGTCCTCGGCAAGCATGGAGTAGGAAAATGTAATGATAACGGACTGAGACTTTTATCATTGTGCGCTGAATTAAATCTAAGTATCACCAATACGTACTTCCAACTTGCTGAGAAATACAAGACATCATGGATGCACCCGAGATCTAAGCATTGGCATCTTCTGGACTATGTCATTGTTCGCCGTGGGGACTTGCGTGATGTACTTATTACCAGGGCAATGCGTGGTGCCTTAGGGTGGACCGACCATAACCTTATCAGGTCCAAAATGCGCCTGCAACTAAAACCATCACGACGAGCACCCCACCAAGTACCACCCAAACTGGCCTTCTCAAAACTAATTACCTCAAAAGATTTAGGAACGGAGTTAGACAAAAATTTCGAGACTAGTGCCTCTGTGACTGGCTTTACTTCTAATAATGATGAGTGGAAATATTTCGCTAAACAACTTCATGGCTGTGCTCTTGATACACTTGGTAGAACGCAATCAAAGAACCAAGATTGGTTCGATGCTTCTGATGACGAGATCAAATCCCTGATTGAAAAGCACAGACATGAACTTAACTTAAAGTCAAACTTAAATGCACGCAAGGAAGCACTACAAAAACTAAGATCTAAGGTACGCGAATTAAAAGATAAGTGGTGGAAGGAGAAAGCAACAGAACTACAGCACTGTGCAAATACTCAGCAGACTGGCAAATTCTTTGAAGGCATACAGGCAATTTTTGGCCCAAGAACCAGAAAAATTGCACCTTTATACACAAAAGATAAACAACATAGAGTTACAAGTAAATCTGACATACTGTTACGATGGGCGGAGCATTTCGATGAAGTTCTAAACCCCAACACACTGAATGTTGATTTATCCTATATTAGCTCGATTAGGGAATTGCCGGTCTGCCAAAACTTAGATGACCCACCTACTTTCGAAGAGTTTGCTGAAGCAGTTAAGAGACTCAAAAACTCAAAAACACCCGGCACCGACCAACTTCCTGCTGAAGTATACAAATATAGTGGTAAAAACATTGTAAATAGACTATACGACCTTGTCAAAAGAGTGTGGATAAACGAAGACGTGCCACAGGACTGGAGAGATGCTCTTATCTGTAAGCTGTATAAAGGAAAGGGAGATGTCTCCGATTGCAGCTCGTATAGAGGTATATCGCTTCTCTCTAGTGCTGGTAAGATCCTTACGCACATCATTAATAACCGCCTTAGCAAGTTAGCTGAGAATTACCTGCCCGAGAGTCAATGTGGCTTTCGGCCTAGCAGAGGTACTATTGATGCTATTTCCGTAGTAAGGCAACTCCAGGAAAAAAGCCTAGAACATCAAAGGCCCCTCTACATGTGCTTTGTCGATTTAGAAAAAGCATTTGATAGAGTACCACGTGAGGCCCTTTGGCTTGTTCTTCAAAAATGTGGATATCCTACGAAGTTCGTCAACCTTATTCGTCAATTCCATGTCGGTATGACAGCGCGGGTTCGACATGAAAACGAACTCTCTGAGGAGATACAAATTACGTGTGGAGTTAAACAAGGCTGTGTAATGGCACCCACACTCTTTGCCATATACTTTTCATGTGTAATGAGAGATGCACTGCAGAACTGTCGTGACCAAATCCAACTGAATGTCCGAACGGACAGAGGCGTGTTTGATATTTCCAGGTTCAAGTCTAAAACCAAAACACAAACATACTCTCTACTAGAGATATTATATGCCGATGATGTATGTCTCATGTCCGACAGTATGGCACACCTTCAAAGCTACGTTGACGCACTCCACCAATCTTGTCAGCGATTTGGCCTGGTTGTTAGCGCTTCCAAGACTCAAATTCTCAAACAGCCACCGCGAGGCTGTGAAGCTGATAAAGCAACATTAAACTTAAATGGAAAACCAATAGAGGAGGTAACCGAATTTAAGTATCTTGGGAGTAATATTAGGCATGATAACACCCTGGCTTCCGAAATACCGTCACGCATTGCCAATGCCGCTGCCGATTTTGGGCGACTTACTAACCGTGTTTGGAAATCTCATGATCTTAAGCTAGAGACTAAGATAAGCGTTTATAAAGCGCTAATCATACCTTCTCTATTATATGGTTCGGAGACATGGTGTTTATATAAACCGGACATCAAGAAACTTGACACATACCATCTTAGGTGTCTAAGATTCATTTTAAAGATTAAATGGCAGGACCATGTTCCTAATTCTGAGGTCTTGCCACGTTCTGGGATGTATGGAATGAAAGCGATACTCATGCAGCGCCAACTCAGGTGGTGTGGACACGTCCTTCTTATGGAAGATCACCGTTTACCCAAAACCGTCTTCTTTTCTGAGATGGCAGAAGGTAAACGGAAACACGGTGGACAGCACTTACGATTTAAGGATGTGTTCAAAAGACACTTAACTGCTTGTGCTATAGATCCGAAACGTTGGGAGGAGCTTGCTGTACAAAGGTCATCTTGGCGCTCTACGATACATAATAAAGTTAAACTGTTTGAGTTTGAGCGACTTGCCACTCTGGACACACAGCGCCAATTACGTAAAGAAAGACCTAAGACCTCCTATACGTATACATACAACTCTTCAGGCCAACTCTATTGCAGTACATGCAACCGTACATTTAAAACTAAGTTCGGTCTAGCGAGCCACATTAGGGCTCATCAAAGAAGGTAGGTAATTTCAGGGGTCGCCGTTGTCGAAATCGACAAGGAGGACTATATATATAACCGTGCTTGTTGAGTTAAACAAAGTAACACCTTTTTCAGCAACTAAACAAAAAGGAAATGGTGGACTTTTGTTTTCAATATCGGAGATCGATACGGACGAAATAAAGACGTATTGTTCGAGAAAAAGTAGTTTATAAAATTGGATTGTTTCCTCCTTCATATCTCGGAAAATAGGTAAAACTGTAAATAACAGGTGACCTTGTTCTTATGAACATTTCTAGTTAATGTAAATGTAATCCCTGAAATCCATTTTTATTAAAAACTGAATTTGTCTTATTCTACGATGGTAAGTAGTCGGAACAAAACCACAGTTTGAAGTAATTTGCAAATATCATATACCTATAGCCGAGTATCCATGAAGTGAATAAGTAATCTCCGTTCGTGTTGGTATCCGCGGATCTAACGGTTTGTAACGAGCCCGCGCGTCACTGCGCCTGCGCCGGCACGACGTTGCCCCACGCTGATAGCCGACGCTAGCTAACGTTAATGAGGGCTCAACTAGAATAAGATAATGATACGCTAATATGAGATGGTCTAGAAAATAATTACCTGCATTTTTTTTTTAAAGTAAAGCAACAATTGAAATTCTTTAGATTTTGATCGAAAGTCTAATTAACGATTTTCTTCTATTACACAGGACACCAACAATAATTGGTGATTTTAAATTCAATACTCTTGTAATAGAGGTAAATTTGACTACCCTTTCGTATAAAGCTAATAAGCCTTAAAGCTTTCTTAATTAAATAGGTCTGGGCCTAGAATGATACCCTGTGGCATACATTCTGTTGAACTATTTTATCTATTTGCAACGAATTTCTTATTTACTTTAATCACTTTATTTCTGTTTTCTTCATCGTTATTGCTCTTTTCTGCTATATTGTTTTAAAAGTAATCACCGTAAACGAATTACAATAATTTGATTGCAACCAACTTGAAATGAATGCATTATAATTATGTTCTCTGAATGCACCATCGAGGTTCCAATTTATTTAAATAATTGACAAACACGCACAGACTACGAGGAAATCGGTGGACATATTGAAATGTCATCGTTTTGTCGACCCCTGACATTTGGGACCCTTCACAAACTGGGGTTATTAAGTACAATTTACTGAAGTCCTTCAGAGAGGCTGTCCGGGACAGGGCAGTTCTCGACAATTATACCCACGTTGGATGATGACAGTAATCGGCTGTAATCTGCGGGTTGGCTTGAGTGATGTGGCGAGTCTGCTCACTTTGTAATAAAGTAAGTTAAAGTAATAATTAAGTAAAACAATAAAAATTTAACTTGATCTAGACGGTTTCGTCTTTTCGATCGCACATTTAACTTTTGTTCGGCTTCATTTTTATTAATTTTTGTATAAAGTTTTTCTTTTCTTAGGCCCTTAGGTCATTTAACAACTACCCTCAACTTATTGCAACTGAAGGGAAGCTCAAGTTGAGGCCCGGAAAATCGCGATGTTAAAACGGATGCAGCCTCCTTGCTAGCCAGCGGCAAGGTGCACACATTAACACGGAACAAGTTGGAGTAACTCTTAATATTCATATCACCGTATGTATTCTACTCGCTCTATCCAGGTCAATTATCTGACAGCTCTAGTTTGGTGGGAAGCGGGCCACCGCGCGGCGCAGGCGCACGCTCCTCGCATTAGCAATCATTAGTTTTGATGATAAACAGCGTCGCTGACCGAAACATTACGACTTACCAGTTGCTAATGGCTGTTATAAGCAGAAGCCCGTATTCTAAGTTAATGTTTAACATACGAAGTCATTTAATTCTGTCTGACAAACATTAACAGTTCATTTAAACCCGCAAACGATTAGAGAAGTGTGTTATCTTGGTACTAATATAAAGGTTAAAATTATATCAAGCAAAGAACATGACGCTGGTTAAAATTAAAGTACCTGGTATAATATTGAGATGTACATAAAGATTATGATATTATTATGACCAGCTTCAGTTCTTACCTCCCGAAGGCCGTGACCACACCGATACAAGTTATTTACAAAATGGAATAAAATACAGTAGAGCTGTAGATGAGCGTGGAGAATGCTCCTCCATCCATATGATGTCGGGCGTGACGACTCATCAAGTGCGCGCCACTCCTGCGCAGTTCCCACAGCGTCGCTAATGGCCCACAACTAAACGATACTAATTCGCGGTCGCCCGACACTCACCACTCGTTACCATTTTATTGCGTTTTTAATTCAGCATACACGAGTGTGATAAGTGTAACATGTAGAAGGCTTGGTCCGTTTTGTTCTTATAACTGAAGATCCCTATATGCGAAGGCGCAACCGTAGAATTACCTCTTCGTTACAATCATGTTGTTTTTTGCAATATTAAAGTATTAATCGGCTTTGTAGGGTTTCGTAATCTGGAGATGTCTTAAGAGCGTTCTGGGTACGATTTCTGGGTCCTGCAATGATGCTGAGATTAAGAGCCCTAAAGCAATTATATCTGTCCTTCATTATCTTTTGTAGATGATGACAATTCGTTATTGGTTCACAGTATAGAGTAGAGCTTCTGTATCAAATTTTCCTGTATACGAAGACACGCATTAACGAAGTGAGCGCGACCCGAATCACTTGCCCACAGAGTGCGGAGCGGAGCGGCGCGATGTTAATGTATCAACACTTACAGACGGACACACGGACACCCTACACACTTATTATTTAATGTTTTAATGTTCCGGAGTTCGCAGGAACAGTTTTGCCCGTTAACATATAAAAACACCTGATTTATCTGACGTTATAGTTCAACCGTTGACGTTAGATAGTCCACAGAGTTAAGTTAAGTAAGTTCTCTAGGTGATTGATATCAAATTTAATATAGAGCAAGACAATTACAATTAAAATATCTTCTCGCACAGAAAAAATGAGATAAATTACCCGGCTATCTTACTAGTTAAATCTTAATTATTTCGAAGCTATAAGAGCTAGGCTAGGATTCATCGCTATTTTCATTCACTGCCAATGCATGGTACAGTCAGCAACATAAGTAGCTTAACATGTTAAGAAACATTATGTCAAATAATTAAAATAAATAAACATCAATTCAAGTTATTGTTTAAAATTATAGGAGCGTCTAAATGATGATCTGTGAATATTTAAGACTTTTTACTACACAAGAAGTACTTCTTCAATTAATGGTTTGTTAAAAATGTTTAATATTCAGCTACTTATGTTGCTAACTGTACCTTAGAACAACTAACAAAGTATTTATGAGAATAATAAAAGTGATTTAAAGTCATAGGTTTATTACTGTAGCCACATAATAACCTCACTAACACCGTCAGACAAGGAACCACACATACAAGTTGATTGGGTTTGCATAATTGGCAATATTGGCATCAGAGTTCGTACCTACATACTATCGGCGATAGAAAGTAGTAAGTGAGATATGTGCGCCGTCTGATCTACATTATTAACTGGGTAACGGATCGCGCACAAAAACCACGGCCCATCCACCACCGACCATCGGCCAGCGTGGGCCATTAAACACAATTATCGCAGACTTCATGGCCGCTTCTAAGAAGCAGATTATTATTATACGTGTTGATAGTCTGTTCGATGTCTGGCTGACGACCGATTAATCCATCTCTCTATTTTCGTGCGCTGCGGCTTTTTGTTTTTATTTGCATCGATTTGGTATTCATGTTAGTGCTAGTTGTGCTAGTTTAATCTTAGATATTACATCGGTCAATTGGTTATTTTAATTTTAGACTAATTATATTAAACTAAATATGATGTTATACGAATTACATAGTTTTGGAAGGGAAGTCCTTGTTGTGTATAGGTTTGTAATATTTGGCTTTGTACAACTTTTCTAACCGTTCGTGACGACTAAAATTGCAAATGTGTGTAAGGACGGATGTACAGGACTGACGTTAAGACGGTGTCCTTTAAAATTGTCACTACCTTTTGTTTGCGAACAGATTTGTGTCCTTAAAAGTGAGTCACTAATATCACCCCTACCTAAATAAAAAAAAAAATCATCCTTACCTAAGCTAAAGGGTATAGTAGACGGTAGTAAGAACAGTCGAGTGGCGGCTTCCCACACAAATCGCCGGCGACGTATCTAGCAGCTAACATTTCACGATTGTCGCGGTAAGGCGCGCATTAGGCGCAGGCGCGCGGCCATCTGTCTCGCGCGGCTAGCGGGCCCGTCGGCTGGCCGCGTCGCCCGCACCGGTCGCGTCGCCCGCGCCGCGCGCCGCCCTATTTGGGCCGGTTAGTTACCGCCGGCTATCGATCGCAGTAAATCCTGGTAACGGTCGCCTACGCAATCACTTGTCGCGCCGTGAATTGTCTCCTCTATTGTAACTACAGTTCACATATTTGCGGCGTGCGCTGCGCCCGCGACGTGCGACTTTTAGTCGCAGCGGGAATAGAAAAGTGTGTATGCCGTTAGCTTTTGAGATGAACGGGGAATCATCCCGCTTGCATCTGTATATTATATGCAGGACTCTTATTGTCAGGCTGCCGCAGTATGTTTAAGTAGAGTCAAGTTAACGTTAACGCGGTTAGTTCTCAGATTAAATAAGTGATTACACTCCATGTGGAACAACGTTATATTAATGTTTCTAAAAAAACATGTTATGCAACTCTGTCACTTACATATAATTAAATGTAAATTCCGTTTAATTTTGATCATTTTGTGAAGTAGTGAGACACTGCTATTCGGAATTACAATATGTATTTAATTACAAGTACCTATTAGATTCGTTTACCTATTAGAACTGTTCGCAACACCTCAGGCGAGTTCAGTTCCTATTGTTCAGTACGCGATTTCATAGTCACTGTAACCTGCGCGAGCGCATGCGCTGTACACAGATCAGTATGTAACGCTCATTGTGTTCGAGAGTATCGTTACTCTCTGCTGACACCTCACGCACCAGATGTAGTCGACGACCATTGAACGCGGCTCGCTCGTGTTGTCACTAACTTTCTATAGTGTTGTAAACACGCGTTTCACTTGTACTAGTGCTATTATGTCTGTAGCTGACACTTGTTCTGTGAATTGTTTTATATAATGTACCCTATATGGCTATCTAATTTGTATATCATCACACTAATATTATAAAGCCTAAAGTTTGTGAGTGTGTTTGTTTGTTTTCACGATCAAACGGCTAAACCGATTTTGCTAAAATTTGATATAGAAGTAGCTGACACCGTGGATTAACAAATAGCCTACTTTTTATCCCGTGAAAATATAGCGGGGAACATCGCTGGGCGCAGCTAGTATCCAAATATATGAATGCACAAATATTACCTGTTGTTTTATTTTCCCAGAAATCTTATTGACGCAATGGATATGTGCTTGGTATCTGTGCTTGCGTCGCACTTTTGACTACTGCACGAGTCTTGAATGATGGATACACGACACTTCTGTCTGGGCGTTTGTGCATTGAGCAGCAACATTGTTATTGATATGAATCAAATATCGGTCGACAGCTAGACTTCGGTGTCTCTGGCTCTTACGATACTTCAGAACCCAGTGCTCTTAAATTTAACCAAGCTGCACGCATGCGCTAGTGTTTCTTCGGAATGCTAATTGTTAGAAATATTCAGAAACACGTCTTAAACGCAGTCAGCCTACACAGAGCGACAACAGTGAGTGTTCCTAACTGAACTGTTAAACAATAAACAGCACGTCACCCGGTCCACTCCCGCGCCGCACATAATTCAGTTTAGCGTTTGTTGTGATGTAGTTCGCCGGCCGTACATAACGCGGCGACAGGCGCTGGCGCAGCGTGTCAGCCGCAGCTACCACGCCGCACTATTAACGCGACACGTCTCATTACAACGCCTAAACCGAGCTGCGCGGACACGCTGCGCAGCCGCGATTTATTGTGCGACAACATGAAAGTCCCTGAAGTCCTGTTTGGAGCTAACCATAACAGTTGCGCCGGCGTTGCTCGTGTCTCGTGTGTACTACAGCGGTTAGTACTTTACTGTTGCAACATTATCGTTTAAGGGTCGCTGTTAGCTCCGCACAAACCTTGGATATGACCGGCTATGGCTGCAGCTGTCTTGTATCTTAACACTTTGTTCGTAACACTAATGGTTGACGTTCAAACGTTGATAACATATTATGTAGGCTGTAGGTATATGACCAATTGACCAGCTGTTGACCAAACTTATCTGATACATTTATGTAGAGTTCCCAAACGCGCATAGGTACTCAAAACTTAAGTATCTTGCAAATCGAGAATCGCACCTGAGACCTCGGAGTCCAAGTTATGACCAAGTCCAGCCGTACCTAAGTCTTGTGTGAACGTCCCCGTTGGACAGTCTCCGGCGCCATATTGTTATTCTATTCACGTCCCGCGACACCGCGCACATCGCGACATCTACAGATCTCGCCGATACTAGTGTCTGTGGTGTCTGCGGTGTCGGTGTCCAGTGTCAGCCCGACACTCGATACCATCGCCACACAATGCAACACATTTGGAAGTGAAAATACTCGATTACTCCTAATGTTATTTACTGCGATCTGATTGGCGGGGCCGTGATGTTGTATCGTGCAGCATGCGTTAGATCCGCGCTGATAGGCCGAACCTGTGTTCTTGTATAATGCAGCAGTTGACTGCGACACGGAGAGGCATTTGTTTGGGTGAGTGATCTGGAGCGCCGGTGGTTTATGTTGTGAGGAGATCGTGGTCGTGTGGTGGCTGGTAATGGGCACTTGTAAGGGGATCTATGGAGGTAACAGCCAACACTACTGCTGTAGTTACCTATAGGGAATTTAAATAAACGATTTCTATCGTACTATACTTCCAATTAAACTTATTTTCTCACCTCTTTTCTCCAGGTATATGATAACATTTTCTTATTGATCGTGGGAAAGGTCGTGAGGTCAACAAACAAACCAATATTCGTGTCATTCTACTATGAATGTTAACGCGGTGACCCTATGAAGAAATAATCAATATTTATTTTTATAGTAAAATATATTGAATGTGTTTTAGCTTTACAATTAATATTGTTGGTTATGGCTACTATTTCCTCCAACGTTGTATGAATACACAAACTATTTACAACATTTACCAATAGTGCATACAACTACTAGTTAAATGCCTTTTGAAGTCTACTTACCGCCTTCACGAGGGGCGGACGTGGTAACAACAGATGGTAACAATGTGCAGGTCATTGCACTCCTCACCTAACCTCAGGTGCGGCGAGGAACCTCGAGGAGGAGGCGGCTCGTGCGCGGGCATACGGCACCAGCATTAACCTGGATACATGGAGATGAGTGCAACTTAGTTGTACGGCGTCTGATTCATGTTGTAATTAATGCTTTGGTTGAGAGTTCAGTATAGAAGGTCAATGGGAACGCATGTTTACTTAATGTTGCCCCTCGTTATATCTTTTACGGATGTGTTACAGTCATGAAATATCACATACACATAGATTCAGGACAAACGTCTATTTAAAAACAAACCTAAAGGTTGGTTGGTCAAACAAATCAACACGCTTGATTATTTAATGGCGGCATAGCATAAACAACGAATAAATTATGATTACGCGTCACACCTAGCTCCCTGCTGACACCCATTCATCATCATAAGCCCTCGTACAATGCGAACTGTAATATATACTAATAAAATTTATCTGGCTTGTTGTCATGGTAATGTGCGCCGGCGCAGTATGTAGCCGCTCCTTTCATAGGAAATGTTAGCAAAAGTTGAGATAACGGCGTGAGAGAGGCAATAGCTCATCTCGTGCTCCATGCGTTCGGAAACTTACATTTCATCAAGCTTGGTTTTCTCAAAGGTGATAGCAGAAAGGCACTGCAATTAAGTTCAAATATTTTAGTCCCCTGTCTTCCTTGTGGCGAATAAATAAAAATATTATTATCTATCATCACCATCAGCCTATCTCAGTCCACTGCTGGACATAGGCCTCTCATGGGGCACGCCACTGAGCTCGATCTCCGGCTTTCCGCTTTCAACCTATAAAAAATAATTTAATTCGATTTAGAACAATAAAAAATATATTAAATAAATTAAGCTAAACACGAGCGGGATTCGAACCCGCGACCTTCGCCGATCCGTGGCGCTGCTTTCTGCTCAGTTGGTTAGAGCAGCGCCACGGATCGGCGAAGGTCGCGGGTTCGAATCCCGCTCGTGTCCATCATTTTTCAAATTTCCTTTATCAATTTAGATTCAAGCTTAGCATGGGCAACATGCTAAAATGGCACCAAAAGTCATATAAGCTAAACGTAGCAAAAGTGTGTATAAAAACATTTCAAAATTCATAGTTTGTATCGGAAAATCGTAATCTATGAAGCGTGCTTCTGGCCGCCCGAGCCGGCGCCGGCAGCTCCCTCCCTGCAGGGGACATCGATAACTCTCAGTGTATCGTAGTGAGAGGCCAGCAGTCAGCTCACCAGCTCAGCTCCACAATAGTGATTCATGTCTCAAACCTTACTTAATCATACAAATCAACACATCTGATAACTTAGCAGCATAAATAAGAGATAAATTATAATTATCCGGCACACCGAGGTTTTGCCGACGCCCGCGCCTCACGCGCAGCTTGGTATCACAATAGCTGTGCGTTCTAAGGAGGCTGTAATAAATCTTCGCTGTTATCATGGTAATGTGCGCCGGCGCAGGGGGCTCAGGGAATAGTATTGCTACTGGACAAATACGTTAGACCTGGCTAAGTTCCCGTTTTATTCGTTTGATATCATACTTAAGTTAAGTGATCCAATAAATGGCAACAATATTATAACCTAAAGTTTTTGTTTATTTAGGTCTTAGTGTAGAGATAGTAAGATTCGATTCCCGAGTCGGGCAAACTGTTATTGGGTTTTTCCACTAGCTGATTCTCAGTAGCAGCACGGTTTGCGCCCGGTTAGTGACAATCGGCTCGCCCCCTACTAAATTGAGACCTATAACATAACTGGCGACATGTGGGTGTGTTATTACACCCCTTCCTACCCTCTATAACAAGGAAAGTAATAATAATAATAATAAATCTTTATTCAAAAGTGTTGGCATATCACTGGTGGAAGCTATCTGTGTTGCTCAACAGTCCTATCTCTGTTTCTTCAAGAACCGTCTCTGTAATCACACTCTCCGCCGGCCGTCTGGACGCTCATTACCTTATTAGTGGTGTCATCTTCCACAGCATCCGTCTCCATTGAACGCCACAGTATCACATTACACATGCTAACATATGCATATTAAGCTTGACGGTTCGAAAGTAATTGCTAGAGTACGTAATAGGTAGGAGCCCTTATTAAATTACGACATTCCCAAAACCGTAAAACGCACATGTAACGGCGTCTGCGCACGCCTGCCTCTTCCACCAGCTACTTAATAATGGCCATTTATCACGTCATTTACGAATGCTTACACATACTTGTGTAATAACCGCGTTGTGGTGATTATGGCGATCGGTCGCCGTCGTCGTCCATCACCGGAGATTAAATATTTATCTTAACCTCGTAAGCCGCTGTAAGCGCCGCTGAGCGTTCTTCGCTCGCCCCGGACTTATTAGTTTGTGTCATTTGTTATAAATTATGTAAAGTTATCGTCGTCGAGGTGTTTGTGTTTGTTGGTGATCGCTCATATTCAATTAACGACATCGGATTAATTTGCGTCGTGGTGATGGGATGTGTTAAAACGATGACATCACGCGTTAGGCCGCGTATGTGGGAACTTGGTGGAGATTGAATGAACGACCGAATGAATGGTCGGTGAATTGAGTTGTAATGACTTTGCAGGCTGGACAGTGAACATGTTTAATAATATTGCATCAAGCACATACTAGAAGTCTTTACAGTGGAGAAGAGGAACTTGTGTAGAGTATAAACGCTCATGTTGACAATATACACTGAGTTGTTTATATTGCAGTGAGCAACAATGTCATCTCAAGTAAACCCCAGAAGGTCCGATCGATACTACGAAAAACTAAACTGGAAGCCCATCACAAACGGCAAGGCTTAAATATACAGAATAGTCGTAACAAGATCTCTTTACAATCTGGATTTAATACACAGAAACATACGGCTACAGAGTTCGGCACTAGGTAGTGATGTATCACTAAGAATAGCCAGTCTATTTGCATTATTTTCGTGACACTACGCATCTTTATAGTGACTAGCTTGACGTCTGCGCAAGTGTTGCGGTACGTATGTCTTGTCGGCACCCCGCTGCGCACGCGCGTCGCATCGGCGGCGCTCGCGCACCGCAGATTTACGTTCAACAGTATGCACAAGGTGCAACGAGGACATTACTGGGAATGACGGGAAAATATATTATGTTGAGAACTTAGATTATATTTAGTTCTTAGTACGAATATTACCTATGTAGGTATATATTTCTCTAAACTTAATCAAGTATAAATATACTTTATATATACTTACTAGGTATGCTAAATGTAGAGGCATTTCCTCTCTCCAGATTGGTAAAGAGCTACCAGTCTGTATTTAGAATTGTTTTCCCGGACACAATAGTTTTTGCCCGACCAGGAAATGAAGCAAACAGCATATTATGTATTGTGTAATTAATTTGTCCAATATTAGGATTATAGATAGTTAGGTGCGTTGTGAGAGGTCAACGGGGTTGTGTTAGTTAAAGGTCAGCGGTGGAAGCTGCCGGGGTCAGCAGGTGCCGGGCGTCGGGGGTCTGCCGCAGGACTTATTGTATAATGAAAACATGCTGATATACATAGATATATAATGTGTCTAGTATATAATATACCTACCTGTATTAGGAGGTTTTGGAGTCTGGACTCCATCGGTGTAGTGGTTCCTTGTGTGGCGGTGTACCTACTTACCTTTCACGAATAGGGTCTAAAGATTCTGTTGCCATCAATCGGGCACGAATCGAGACTCCATGCTGCTACTAAATAACCTAATGGAAAAACCCAGTAATAATTTGCCCGACTCGGGATTTGAACTCAGAACCTCGCGCTAATTGGCCACTAGACCAACGAGGCGGTTAATGAATAACTAATTAACATTTATCCTACATAAATAGGTACCTATCTAGCACACCATAGAAAATATATAAATATTTTGTTAATTGAAAAGCCGTACACCGCATAATAATACTTTTGTCAAGTGTTAATTGGATTCACCTTAAAATAGGTGACGTTTACTCCACTAGATGGCGTTAGTGGAGACTTAGGTATGCTACGGTCTGAGAATACTAACTGAGCTGTGTCTGTGTTCCCATGAGACATGTCCGAGCGTTACAGGATATTGTGGTCTTAATGATGGGATTCAGGCCTACTGGGCTACTTACACCTTACACACACATAATATTATATACATACTATTGGCAGTATTTGTTTCTTATACTATTTAACCGGAATCTACGAATATTATGTACCTAAGTACAGCTTGACATCTTAACATAAGATGACATTAGTGCGTAAGGTAAATATGACAGAAAGCAGGGATGAACGAAAGAGAATATCGCATTACTAGACTCACCCAAGAATGGCTGGGGACAAGGTAGATACGTGATGAGGAAGGGTAATCCGTGGAACTATCCACAATCCGGTGATAATGTTTATAATATGTATACAATAATGTTTGTAGATGGACTGCGAAGAGTGGAAAAAAGAAAGATATTCCTCTGTCCTGCAGAGGGACGACATAGGTTAGTGTTTGTAAATTAATAGATTTCTACAACCTGTAATAGTATCATGTATGGCTAGCGGTTGATGAGAACGTTACTAATTAAGCTAATGACTGCTACCGTCGGCCTGGTGTTTCCAAGGATGGCGGGTCAGTCCAGTCCGGTGCATGCGCAGTGTGACGGTGTGATTGATGTATGGGTGCGCGCGCGCATGTCGCTGTCAATTACGCGCACGCGCATCCATCACTGCAGAGACGACCACCGACCAAGATTCCAAGTGCAGAGTTCGCTAAAAATTGTATCTTCATTGGTTTTCTGTACGATTAAACTAGAATCAAAAGTAATTATATACGATACCACAAGCGGGCCTACCTGCACGTTGTTGGTGTCTCAGAGGCCAAGCGTGGTGTGGTGTGGTAAACTGGCAGTTACTGTAATACTTTACGCTCAGATAAGAAAAGAGAATCTATATTCCATTTTACTTGAGTAAGTTACTGATTCCTATTCACAAACACACCAGACGATTTGTGTTTGAAGCGAGAACAAGAACTATTTACAACCAATGAGGTAAACGATGCTGCAGTGTAATAGGATTCTGAATCACGCTACAGACACGTGACACTAGCTCGAGCCGGCCCCTTCCCTTGCTCCCCCCCCCCCCCCCCGGCACCTACGTAGAACAGGGAACATAACTTAACTTGACAAACTCCATGTTTTTACAATTTCACAACATCAGTCTTGCTTGTCATGCCCCAAGCCGAGCATTCGTCAGTCGGCGCGGGCGCACGTTTCGCGTTCATTTGCGAATAGCAAAAACGTCTCACGCTGCGCACTAACGTATTCCACGCTGCGCGGGCGCAAGCGCGCACCTAACGAGCAGCCAATGAAAATAGTTTGCACCTCATACGCACACCATTCATTATTGCAGAAATGCCGCACTTTGAGGAGAGACCAGTGACAGATATGCTGCGCCTGAGTCGTGCCGGTCACCTGCTTATTGCTGTAGTTAACAACAATATTCTTTGTTACAATCAAACGCCGTTGACTAGTTATTAATTTATATATGTATTTAGATAGTTCAAGGGTTTCCAGGTATCTTCGTGTATCAGACAAGGTCCCAGTTAGGTACTATTGTGACAACTACTAAGTTATAATAGCACTAGCTAGTATTGGCTGTACTGTCTCAGAGCTCGTATTACGTGTATGATGTCTTAAATCTGATTGCTTGTTCATCGCGTATCTTCCAGTAGGATGGCTCCTTACTTCCCCGATCGACTCGTCATTCATTTCATTCAGTAGTTTTTCATTCAGTTCGCTGCAGCTCTAACGATGACGCATGACGCAGCTCCACGGACCTCACACTAGACTCTAATTAATGGCATTACTGACACATCCCGACTGCTCTACCAATTCTTATAAATCGTGACGATATATTGAATCAGGAATGAGACTTACCTTTGAAAATCATGTTTTCTTCTAGGATTGACAGTTTAGAGAGCTAATGGTTGTCACATGACGATCGAAACTTTTCTAAATGTTTTTTATTGTTATGTAAATATCATGATGATGAACTTTTAATTAAATAGGGCTCCAGATTAAGTAAGATATACTTCATGTAAATATATTTCATTTATATACCTAATTATTGAGCTTCATTATTAGTTCCAAAATAGGTATTACTGTCTGTCAAGGAAAACAACACAAGGAATCTGATACTTTGTATCCTGAAGTCACCAACACTCCTCGTAGCGTGGTCATCAATTGTTCTTTCTCAGTTTCGGAACATCTCTGATCCTGTTCTGAAGGTTACAGGCGGGTAGGTATTATATTATGTATGTGTTTATAACTTTATAATGTTACATAAATAACTTACTTTCGTCTGGTGAATTCAATTAGGGATCGACTACTTAATTACGTTAATAGCTGTGATGACTTGTTTTTGGAAAGTTGTTAAGATTCCGCAACTCGTTTGCAATCAAACTGGAGCTGGTGGTATCGTTTGCTATAATTTAAACTTTATTTATGTCTAAATATAATTTTATATGCTAATTTCTCACTAATTAAGTTTACATATGTAAATGAAGAATAATTACATGTGTGTTTGCATATTTATTTCAAATCGTTTTGTTTTAAATGTTTTTGCGAATAGGTCTATCGAATGCCTTCGGAGAATGTTTAAATTAATTTTTATTTCTTAATTTTAGTTTTGTGGCAGTCGTAAATAGATGTATATGTGCGTATAGTGTTTTTATAGATTTTTGAAATAAAACGTGTTGGTTTAAGTAGTATTAACTAGTGTCAGTCTTAGCTCACAACAACAACAACAACCTCCGACCCCCTACAAGTGTGGCATGTCTCACTACATCAGTGGATTGTGTCGGTACATTTCATCAGCGCGTGTTATTGCTGAACTTACGATCAAACTGAACTGCTGCTAATTGCTACATCATATTATTCTCATAAACAACACAATATAAGCGACATACTCGTAGCATGACGTCACGTGCGCATGCGCACAGTTCTCAAGGCGTCCTCGTTAGAATTAACCAATTAACATCAATTAAACACTGCGGTCCATTGCCCGGAGCGGCTGCTGACCCACGGCACTACTTATCCGACGCATAATCTGCTAACTCTACGGCTTATAACATAAGGATCATATTGGCGTGGCTAGGTTTAGAAACAAATTTATCGAAAACCGCGTGTATGGATTCTAAGGGAAGGCACATAAGGTTGATGTTACCTTGGCTTGTACGTAATGTTGTTGGTTTTCTTAAGCACGTAATACTGGAATTAAATTGGGATAGACGCGTTAAATGAGATGATTTTGGAAGGCGTGCCCCCCCCGGACCCCCGTACCGCGCCTCACCCCCGCGCCGCTAGTGGTGAGGAGCACTCCAAGTCGTCGTAAAGCTGTATTATTATTATAAATAGATGTTAATTCGTGAAATAGTTCCTGACGACATAATATAAGTATTATACTTTATGTGAAGCTGTCGGTGGCTGAGACCTGAACACTCGATATGTGTTTCCAGCCTAGATTATTCTGGTGATAGCTTGCTGATCAACATATCATCAAGAATGTGAGGTAACGTAGCAGCTTTACTTGTAATTATTAAAAGTAAGACTGCCACGTTGGTTTAGAGGTTGCTAAACGCGACTACTGGGTATGAGGTCCTGGGTTCGAATCCCGGGTGGGAGGTGTTATAGCGTTTTTCCATTAGGTATATTTCAGGAGCGGCACGCAGTCTGGATTTGGCCCCGGTTGATGGCAATAGGCTCGCCCCCTATTGCATTGGGAATAATAACATAACTGGCGCAATGTGTGTGTACTATAGGTACACTACTGCGACCCGCTTCGGGGAACACAGGCGAGATGATGTTATGTTTAAAGCAAGAAACAAGAGAGTACAGCTGGCGTACGAGGTTTAGTAAGGGTAGTGGAGATGGCAGACTTAATTAGCTGTGAGTTAATTACAATACAATACTTTGACATACCAGACTAAGATATTGTCGTACGTCGAACAGGGGGCAATAATTATTGTTCCTATCGATACCAACAGCTCTAGTTGTCATTCGAGCGTTATAATGAATTATTTTCATGAGTCTCAGAGGTCAGTCTTTATTTCTTGGAGACATCAAGATGAATCATTTTCAGTGAAATATTTCTCAGACGCCACCAAATGTTGGTCGACTACATCACTAGCCCGACATCTAGCACGGTAGCGTCAAGTCATGCGCGGTAATGGCGGTCCCGAATTAATTGCCTCTGACCTGCGCGCGCGCACCCCCCCGCCCCCGCGCCGCTGCCGAATCCTGTTGTAGGTAGATGAGAACAGAAGGCCCACGGTTACATTAGTCAGACTTGGTATCGTTCACAAATTATGAATTTGAGTCCGTTAATTGATTGTAATCATGAACGTTAAATTAATGATTTTAGCAAATACCAATTTCGGTATAAATGCAAAAATCGCTAAAGTATCAGTCCGAGGTTCATGTCGTGCCTTGGTAAATAAATGTGTTGTCATCCTAAATCATAATTATATTCATTTACCAACCTTATAATATTAGAGAGACCGTACACTTGACCAGTCTACATACTTTATAACTTTCTCTTATTCCCAATTATAGTCAGGATAGAGGTAGTAGGAGGTTGATCTGTCTCTATTAATGAGTAATTGAATCACAAAGTGTAATAACGATGACAAAATGCGCATGCGCATACAACTACAACATGTTGCTGCATTGTCTTGTACATTTAGGGGGTGATTTGTATTTATTAAACGGTTTTGTATGAAGAAAGAGAAAACCAAAATGATACCTCTTGTCGTGTTTCTTTTGATATAATAAGTCGTGAGTCTAGTAAAGTGCGTGTCTCAACCGTGCGCCGTCACGAGTGGAGCTTCTGTTCCTTCCCGCGAGGTGCGCGGCTGGCTACCGAGATTACCGGCAATTATATGAAACTGCTGCGCTGGGCCAGCTTTGTTAGGAGGTTTTGGAACATTGTTGAATAAATTAATTTTACTTACGACTCATTGATTATTTTATTATGAGAGTCATGCTTTGTGTGTGTACGGTAACAACCGCCGAGGATCGCAGGCGTTCAATTATGTCTGACATAAGGGGGTAATGCTGGGCGTTACGAAACGAATTATATTTATATTGTTAGGAGATTCTCAGGCGAGTAAAAAAATCTTATTCAAAAGTAATGAAGTAACAGATCTTCGGATATTCTTATCATCGGATGTTTCATTCACTTGTTATTGAATTCTGTTGCTACATTTTGGAAGGGAGCACGTAAATTGCATTGGCATTAATTTAACAATTATCATAAAATAATGGTTATCTGTTGTCACCATATTTAAAAAATAATGTTTTTAATTCTGAGGTTTAAGACAACAAGCTTAGAACGTCGTGATAAAGACATCTATCCCACAACTAACTTTATTAATGTCATCTTAAACGCGCGACACCGAGTACATAAAGAAGATCACTATCGCACAGATAGCGGTCTCAATAACCATAACAAGTGTGTCTGTCTGTCACACCGCTGTTGTAGGAACCAAGTCATCTCACAGTGGCGCAACACCGCGCCGTAACATTATGCGTACACAAGTGTTGTAAGCGCATGTGGGCCGACGCACGCGCAACGGACAATGATTTGTGCAAATTACACACTGGCAACACCGCGGCCGGCCAGTGTTGCCTTGTTTATGCTCTGCCTTCAGTACAGACGCGCATTCTTTACAAATTGCTCTCAGGACCTATTTGTGGTCGTCTGATGTGAAAGGAATTTTGTGTTTTACTTGGGTTTCGTCATCGATCGCTTATTGATACGTACGTAGACGTACTAGGTAGGCGGCCTCTCTGAAATCTGAATTAATCTGCATGTTAGTAAGATAAATACGCACATAAAGCTTTGATTTCAACTGCACATGCGCAAATGTATTCTTGCGCTATAAACGTAGCAAGAATTTTAAAAATGAGCAGCTTAAGGTACATTCTACGACCAAAAACATCTTTCTGCCATAACCCCGTCTGTTTAATAGTGATACAATACTGCGATGTGCTCACGACGGGACACGAGCATGTAATGTATGGCATAGTTCAGCGGAGGTTCACAGTTACAGTTATCATATGAATGAGAGAAGCCCCAAAAATATGAGCGTAATCCTCTAGAACAAACCATTGAAGCTGACAAGATTAATATAGCGGCCGTATTCTAATAGAGACGAGCTGATCCCGGCGTGTCGCCACTAATCCCGGCTCACAGCGGCCCGCCGTGACCCCGCAGAGGTCAACCCGAGGCCACTGACAACTGAGCTCAATACACTTATTAATTCTTTGACAAATAACACGTCAGGACATGTAGAGTGTCGTGCGGTGACGTCACGCGACGTGACGCAGGGCTCGCGTCAATGTGGCGTGTTGACTGTTGCAGAGGCGGTTAATTCAGTATATAAACTAAGCATATGATGTGTTTACTAGTTATTATAGTGTAAAGGGCGGGGCTGACTAACAACAACAACGGTACTATGGAAACCATTGAACATTTACTCTTGAAAAATTGTTACGCCGCATGTGTTTTCAGTTTTAATCCTAATTGAAATCAACATATTGCTCACTGTATAATGTATAGGTATAAGAGGATCATTCAAATAAAGCTTCAGACTATTGTAGATTCATTTATATAGACACCGTTGATGTACCTGGGCCAAAAACATACCGTCGTCATTTATGAGGTCAGTAATCAGTACTAGTTTTTAAATGTCCAAATCTGTTTCATCATCTGTCCCTGGACATTCTCCGCAGCCTCGCTCTGGCCGTGTCGTGGGCGACCAGCGTCTCTGCACCTATCATTATGTTTTACGAGCGTGGTTATGACGCCTAATTGGAGCAAGCCATCAACAGATGTGAGACAATGTCGGAGAAAGGATCCGCGAGAGCATTGCACACAGATTCTATTATGCTCGTTATTTATATAGTTTGGAATAGTTACTATGTATGAATGGTTTAAAGAAACGCTTGAGTATGTTCTAACTGTATATTCCGAGTGTGGGAGGATGGTTCGTATCAAAGCATCTGTTTGACGGTTTTGACAGGATTAAGTCTTATCTTAAGGTGGGTTGACGTGAGAACATCTTCACAAAACACTTCATGGTATTCTGATGTAGAATAGAGTGGGATACAAACCTTGTATCCTATCCGGTTACTATCTATTAAAGAGTAAGGAAATTAACTAAATGTAGGCTTTGATAACTTCAAATAGAATAGAAATCAAATGAAATCTTCGATTTAATCCTAAGTGGCGAGGTTTAAGAATTTTCATTTACGTCAATTAATTTAAAAAGTTTTTATAAGTTATATGATTTGTGTAATGTTAGATGCTATCTGTAGCCTGACGTAGGTTGGTCCTCATGAGGAGAAGTCAGTCTCTCGAGAGATATTCACCATGAACATCGATCACCATACACCCCCCCCCCCCCTCCTACAGCCGCACCCCCGCGTCATCCATCTCACCACTCCACTAATGTGATGCGCGTCGTTCTCGATCGAATGTTAATTTTCTATTTTTACGATTACAACTACACGTGATTCGTTTCTAATTTAAAATGGCTACCGGCTCATTAAACTTAAGTGTAACGTGGAAATAAAATGTAAAACTATTTCATCGCATTCTCACGGTGCGCCCGCGCCGCTGCAGCCGGTGCGCTCCCGTGGGCGGTCGTCATCTTCTCCGCGTTTTTTTGTACATTATAATATGAAAAAGGAGCAACAACGTGTGCGAACACTGCCAACAATTTTATTATCTCATTAGCGTGAAGAATGTCTTCATAAAGTGTCGCGGGCCTCGGGACATCGTTCATTACGTACACTAATGGCTTCAATAAAGTCCTACATCGCCCCCTACCCCCCGCCTCTCGATCATACTCACACGTACACATACCAGTTACATTTCAGCTCATCTACAGATCATGATAAAAGATTGCGAACACAGCAGTCGATGGATTATGAAAATCTCTCTCTATCGATGTACGGTGTGCTTGTTAGTACGCAGGCCATTACAGGGTGCCCTGCAGGCGTCATGCGCGGTGCGCCGGCGCACCAGCTGCCTCCCCGGGGGTGTGCTACTGCACATGCGCGGATAACATCTCACCACTCTCGCTTCGTATTATTGGCACTTACCACATTGTTTATCGACGGTCCCGCTCCCAGCGGCGGCGGCGGGAGCTCTGTAATTTATATATTAAGCAAATGTCTTCGGGCAGATTCCGTCGAGTACGAGAACATACTTTAGTGTTTGTTTTCCTCCCAGCGACTGCTACCAGTCGTAATCATTACCATCGATTTGAATTAATAGCAGATTAAGTTCAAATCGATTATCGATAAGAAATGATCGCCACAGACGTGGATTTTATTCACCCATAAAATAGGAATTTAAACTATAAGCGCGCTGGGAATTGATTAATTCTAAAAAAAACCGCTATTTAGTTCATTAATCGATGCTGTAAAATATAAGGGCCTCATTGTAATTTTAATTAAATTCCTTTACAGATAGCTCACATTGCTCGGGCGACGTTGAATAATAAAAGTGGTTGCGCATGCGCTGTTGTTGTTCCAACATGGCGTCTTTGTTTGATGTGAGATGTGATCTAATCTAATATTTGCGCGTTGCACAACAGCGCTGGGTATGGACGAGATCATGATTCAAATAAATTGCTAAACCAAAAACAGTATAATTTGAGTGTTCCACATAGCAGTAGTATTACGTTCACACGCTAGTGCTGCGCCCGGGGCTAGTGCGGGACACATCGATCATATCGACACGCCCGCGACCGACGCAAATCGTTCCGCTCACAGATCGCACTTGTGCAACTGTCGCTGATCGCGGCCGCTGTACCACAGCATCCAGCATCCGCGTGTTATTTATGGCGGCCGAGATAAACGCTCGTTTCAATTATATTATCTGTCACGTGAACAGCGTCCGCGAACTTTTATAACGATGGCCGCCATTAGATAAATGTCAGGTGCCGGCAATTAGATACAGATATTGCTATTTTGATTACAAACGAGTATTGAAACAAGATCGTATCGGCAATTTATTTCAACGAGTTCGATTCTAGATCCCGCATTAGTAATCGGATTAAAGAGCGCATAAAACATAAATCTGTTGATCTGTTTGTCAAAATATTGGCTCCATTAAGTTAGAGAGAAACTCGCGCACCGGTCCGCGGCGCGCGGCGGAGTGATTACTGTACCGGTTCGCTAAATTAAACAGATATAATTTTACAATAAATTGGTTACGTTAATGCAGCTTCGAGATTAGAAAGTAAGTTATGAATCCAAAGATTTGAATCTAAAGCTTAATGAAAATAATTGGTTTATTGACTAGTAGGTACCTACTGGCTGTCGGTGATCCTACAGCACTCCTTTCACTAGTGAATAAGAAGTTTCTTGTGATTATTGTGTTCATGTGTACAGAAAGACACAGATACTGGTCGACCTTACAATTGAGATTATCGTTTTAGATTTATTATTACCATTGCGCTCTGATCGTAGCTATGTGCGCGGTCGTAGACGATTATTTGTAAAGCTGTGTTTGTAATTAGTGGTGTATAGGCTCGGTTGAAGTTTACATAAAGTCCTTGCTTGTGTAAATCATCTTTATCTAATTGTTATGTTCCGTTGTCCGTCTCTAGCTGATGAAAGAGTGTTAATATAGCAAATATGTTAAAAGGATAACACATTGATAAGCCAAGGTGCAGACTTTCTGAAAGCTCGATTAAACGGGGTTTAATTTTGGTTTTCGCTGGACTAAATTTATAAAAAAATATTTGCTCATATAGGAATTGATATAAACATATTATTGTAATCGTAAAATTTTGTACTGAAAGTAAAAGAGTAGGTACTAGTGTCGTTTCAACATCGTCGTCAAAACAATTTATAAAACGGGAAATTAAAACCTTCGACCAAAAGAAGATATAGAAATGGTCTCGTACCAGTGACGTGTTTGTTAATGAAGCCTATGTCGGCTGTATGCCGTGGGTCGTGGGCCGTAGAACAACGCTCAAGAATGTGACCATCACCAGACCCCAGGACAAGTAAACTAAATCACCGCGCCTCAAAGGTCACCGTTATACTTAATTAATGAACTTGCTGGTGTGCGCACAACAGGTGAGACACTGCGCGGCTGCCCACGCAACCTGCGCACGCGCACCCATGAGGTTTAACGGCAAACGTCTAGATTTATGGGTGCTTAGTGTGGATAATTATAAGTTTAATGTAGTTTATTAGGGCTGTTACTAATGAGTGATCGATGTTTATTTTATTCCCTCATTCTTGAAATTAAGCGCTGTGTTTTAAATTAGTTCTCGTCGTTAGAAATGTAGGTACTCATTAAATCAGCGACGATGTAGGATCCAGCCCCTAATTAGCGATAATTTTTCTTTATTGTCTATTTGTCATTTAGTTCATATCATGGGATTCTTTAATCTAAATAATAGCATGGCAATTAAACAAGCCACTGTGTACGCTCCCAAGCATGGTGTTACGAATATTTTGATGTGTTTATCTTTTCATGTTTCAGGAATATTTTTAGTGTCGAACCTACTGCTATTATCCGCCACAATCACTTGTAAGTGCCGTCTTCAACAACATACAAAAACAAATTCATTTTCAACTATGTATCGAGTGACATTAACATTAAAAAATTGAGCCATCCGGCAGGTTGGTAGCGGACTGCCCAGGGAGCCGCGAACAGTATCTGATTAAAAGAATATCGATGAACACATAATTACCTTAATTTACGTAGATATAATACCAGATCGTGTAATTACTTATTAACTTAATTAACGAACTCGTCGGTGTAAGTACAAGAGGTGAGACACGGTGCGCCCACGCCGGCTGCGCACGAGCACCATAAGAGATACTGGACGTGACCATTACAGTCATGAGTTCAGGATTTATGTGTGGTTAATTAATGGTTTAATCTGATTCTAATGGTACTTTATCTCAGTAGTGTGGAGCCTGCCTCGTGTGACCAGAGACTAGCTCTTTGAAGTCTGCGATCTGTTCCAACTATACTGTGTGTGGGATGGCAACACTGTTTTATGACTTTGTCCATAATATACTTAACATTAGTTTACCAGTAATAAAGAATACGAATAGATTTTTTTGCTTGCACAAAATAATTGCTGGCTGGAACGTTATACGTCTACCTACAGTGAGGTCTGGGGTTCGATGTCCAGGTTACGCGGAGCTACAGGCTTGCTCTCTATTACGCGGGTCTTACTCTACTTCTTCATTATCTTCAGCCTTTATGAATGACATTATTCAATTGATCATCCTGCGCTACCTGGAAAGTCAGATCCAGTATCAACTACTACTTACCTGATGAAAGTTAGGTGCTAAACGTACCTCTGACTACTCCTTTAAGAATAACAAGCGTGATGTTAAACACACATAAGTACATTTACATCTTAATAACAAGAAAACTACAAATCTGTAGCCCATAAAATATGTTTAGGCGGGAGTCAAACCTACGACCGTCGTTCACAAACGGTAAGTATTGAGAGGTCAACAATGAGTTGAACTCGTCATAGCACCCGCGTCCGCCCACGTCTGCCGACCCTCCTCCCGGCACCGGCTTGATACAGACATCCCGGACACTGATAACCCTGCTGGTACCATTACGTCGATGGAGCCTTCATTAAGCCGGATCTACGGACAGACGCGTTCTGTTGTTGTTATAAGCCGCTGTAGGGTCCTGTACTGGTGAGGTGTATGTGTGGATTATATATATATATATATTCAACTTTCTCATAATTACGTTTTGGATAAAACAATTACTTACGCAATGTTATTGAAGTCACTTTGTTGGCATAATATATGCCTTCCCACAATCCGCATAGAAGCCAAGATAGAGGTGTTTTGTATACGTTTAACAAACATTTGTTCGCAGATATTTTTTTCGAATCTGGATGTTCGTTCACTTGACATTCCATGAGAATGACGACCTAATGGCGCAGTAAGCGATCGAAATGCTGCGCTGTGCGAGTTCATTCCCACTCGGGACTAAAATTTGTGAGATCCGCAGATGTTTATCCCGAGCTTGGGTGTTTATGTATGTATGTGATTAGTGATATTACATGTTTGTGAAACGCACCCATGAAAAAGGAGAAATTTCACGACTGGGGTGACTTTTTTTCAAAAAGATAAAAGTGATTATGAAGAAATGTAACTGAAAATTAGTAAATATATAATTATGTAAATTCTAGCAGCATATCCACAGCTGTATATGCACTGATTTCTGAAGCTTGCCCCGCACAGCCGCGCATGCGTATTGTAGAAACGTAAGTACACCTCACGTTCATTCTACCGCGTTGAGTAAAAACGTCGCGACCGCGTTATTTATGGGGCTCGTGGAGCCCGTAGAGCCCCGAGAGCCCGGCTCTACCAGGTTCATGGAATTCCAATAGTTTTATCAACAAGTATTGTGTTGTTGTGTGATGCTGCAGGTGCTGTGGGTGCTGACGTATAAGTGATTCATGTTCGGAGATAACTGCAGTTCACGTTATAATATTATTTATTTGTGACGCACGATGATCGTTAGGTGAGGTGTAAGTGAATATTAAATAACGGGTATTTTACGTTACTTTACAGTCTCTGGTTGAAACTTAAAAACTACTTTTAATTCATTGATTCATTATTTTATTTGTAAAATTCATGCCTGGATGTTGACATAATGAACATATTTTTCGACTACAAATTAAATACATTTTTACACAGATATAAAATTATACATACTTACTTATACATAACAAATTAAAAAACGTTTCATTTCCCTTCTATTTTAATTAATACTAAAACCGGGTACTAAAATGTTTGAGGTTCACGAATATAAATAGATAAAATCAGAGCATGGCCTATAAAAACCAATGTGTTACCATTACCAAGATAGAGATTGTAACACCTCAACGGACCAGATGAGAGCACGTCGTCCGCCATTATTATCAGTATTAAACTACTTTCTTGTTGCACCCATTTAAAAACCCATATAATAAATATACCTAATCAAAAAACTTAGGCTCATTTTTCGAGTCAAATAAAAAAAGCCTGCAAATATACTTTGTTTAACATCACGCCTCTATTCCCTTGAGGGGTAGGTAGAGGTGTACCTACAATACATCCTCATTTCGCCAGATAACTTATAGGAGGGAAAAAAATTCTAGGAGGTCCCAATGTAATAGGGGGCGAGCCTATTGCTATCACCCGGGCACAAATCCAAACTCCGTGCTGCTACTGAGAATTATAGTACTTCTACTAAAAACCCAATAACAGTTTGCCCAACCCGGGGTTCGAACCCAGGAGCTCATGATTAGCGACCACTAGACCAACGAGACAGTCATAAACTTTACAGTTTAATTAAAGGATACTAAGATGCGGCCGTACACAGTCTACATACAAGTATACCCACAGACTGCGGCCGCGCACTGCAGGCCAACCGTTCTCCCAGCCATAAACCCTGACGGGGTGACGTGACGGCCCTACATTACTTACCACTGACTTTTTAATTTTATCCTCGGTATAACAATGGCGGCGCGTGCGCATCTCTGCCGCCCTACATCACTTGATTGCTAATTGTGGTTAATTGCAGCCGCGAATAACCGACTGCACAGGTACTCCACAATACAGTTAGGACAGAAGGCTCAGGAACCAATGTTTTAGATTCGATTAGATTAGATTGTCGCACTTTCTACACCTTGCAGAGGTTAGCCCATAAATAATAATTACTGTTAACTCAAGATTATCGACCTTACAATATTGCTAGAATATTCGACCGCGCCCGATATCAATAGCTTTGCATATATCACAAACACACTGATTCTGCCTCTCTACTTATTTAAGATATGTATGCTTTAAGTGAAGGTGAGGCTCACTGACATATGATTGAGCCTTCTGTAAGCCACTTTAAGAGGCCGGGGAGGTGGGGGGGGGGGGGTGTTATATACTGTCGGGAACTTTAAAGTCTGAAGCTTTGTTAATTTCGCAAAACGGCGGCAGGGCGGAGGCGGTGTGAGAGCGGGGGGGGGGGGGCTGTAAAACAAATTGATTTGCTTTCCTTATTATCTTGAACAACATTTAATATCAGATGTTAATAATTAGTTTTCAATTTAGGTAGTAAACTAAACAATTTCTATTCTATTGTTCATAAATCTTAGTGCTCCGAGGGGGTCTGCAGGGCCATGGGAAGTCTCACTCACATCACATGCAGCGGGGCGAGGTTTAACACACAAATCGAAGTGTTTAATTGCTTACCATACGAGACAAATATAATTTTAACTTGATGAAGTGTTTGTAATGACTAATGACCAATTTAAAAAATACGGACCCCCGCGGACATTATCAATTCGTCACATGCCACCTCAAGTATCCCCCCCCTACACCCCCTCAGCTCCACGGGCTCCATGCAGAACGAGCTCTCCAAATGGCTCGATTACCACGGTGTTAGGTGTCAACACTCCGCTTCTAGGAAGGCTTCTGTTTCGTGTTACCGACTAATATAATGTTCGTGGCGTGTAATAGCCGACGACACGGCTCCGGCACGACGCCGTGACGGACACGCTGCGACCAGTCGGATCAGTTTATTAAACGCCGCGTTAAGGACCACCGGCTGTCGACACGGATGTTTATTAGGTTTTTGGTGCTGCGCTGTGCTGTGGTCCGTGCGGTCGGGAGAGCTTATTTGTAAATGTAGGAGGTTTATGAGAGTCGTTCTAGGTTTTATTTAATGTTTCTTTGTTGTAGATCTGAAAAATGAAGCTAAACTTTACACAATTTCTTAATATTAATAACAATATCTAAACTTCAATATGTCAATGATACCGTAAATAAACAATTTTCTAAGATTAAAGAAATTAAATGAAGGTAAAGTGGGTGACATTTAATCAATCACGCAATACTCCACAAAGATAATTAAACAATTATAACTAAGCAAGGTAAAGGTGATGATGGAGCGCGTTGATGTCTTTTACAGGTGAGATTGTGCAACGCTCTACATTGTAGTGTTGCATCCTGTTGTGTTGTTGATCGGCCCCCAAATACTAGCCGTAGGGGAAGGGGGGAGAAGGGCGCGGGGTCAGGGGCCGCGCTGTGGGGTGCTGCGGAGCCTCCGCTACGTACAGTACTGACGGATACACAAGTTGAAACAAAAAAACTAGATTTTTTGCAAATCTTTTGCTGGTTTGTAGTAAGGTGAAGATTTTGGGTATTCACCTGTGATCAACCATGGATGATGGACTCACATCTTCTGTGATGCTCGGTCCGGTTACTATTTATTTTAACCTAATCGATCAAACATGTTTTGTATCAACTGTTGGTATTATTAAATACTGCAAGACTTGCCTAGTGAGACATCCCTAATATAATAGAAGTATAATATATTTAAACCGGCTCTTATAAATTATTCTAAGCGGTCGATATTACTATTTGATCTAGCCAACTGCTCAGTAACCTATCCAATACATGTGTTGTTGGCAGTACTGCGCCCGCGCCGGTCTCCGGTGTAACCACCGCTATCTATAATTGAGATCAGCGCATGCGCACCACGCCGCCTGCGCCCGCGCATCCCGCCCTAAAGAAAAGTACAGAAGACATACTCCTACGAACTTGTAACAACACACTCTTACAAAAATGCTACGTTCTTTAAAGTAGAATATTTACAGGCTTCAATGTTTCGCACGAATAAAAAAAATACTTTTTTTAAGTCTAAGTCAAGCTTAAGTCATTTAAGCTATAATAGCTGCGTAAGATAATCTGCTGCACTTCCATTTATCTCTCTGTTTATATTAAGAATCAATAAAGAAATAGGTAAAGTTCTAGTTGGTTGGTAATGGTTAAGTGTTGTATCAATTCTTCTTTCAGTAATCAAAAAAGTATTGACCTGCCTTTGCGCACGCGCTGTCTAATGAAATAAACATTTCCCTCTATTAAACCCTGTCTAGTGTGAATCTTCTGTGGGTACATATTTGTTGTGGTCTCTTTGTCCGACGCTCTTTAAATAGCTTTAATGTGGCTCAAGAATTCCGCCGCGATCTGGGAATAAAGAAATACGGACAGTATGTTTGTATGTGTGCACTGACCTACGGACAAAGGGCCAGGAGGCTGGTCGCTGGAGGCTGGAGAACGGTACTCTAGGCTCGTCATCATGTTCTAGGATATAGAAATACCAAGGTTCTGATATGTCGTGACTGTCGGATATTACTATTGCAACCTCTGATTTTGTAAGGCATGTCATTTTTAATCTGCCCCTGACCATTAGTTCTAAACAGGGCTCGAAAAGTCACTTTATAATGTTTAAAATATCTGAATTAAAAATAGTTTTATTTCAAGGTACAGGCTATGGTATATTAACACAATAGGTTCTAGTAAGAGGTACCGCGGACAAAAGGACCAGAAATATTGACGGTTTCTTGATTAACAAAATGTATTTTTGAATAACTCGAGGTACATACTTTTCAAAGTAACTACCTAGCTACTACTAGCTTAAGTACCGACACCGAAATATTCTACTAAATTAAACACTTACACTGTGATCGCTAAGCTGGGTAGACTTACAGGTAACATTAATTGATTTTTTCATCTAATCGGATTAAATTAATTATCCGTCTAGACAGAGACTAAAAACTGTTCACTTCGCCAATCACGTACGGCTCTGTGCTAATACTTATAAAAACTTAATCTCTATACTTAATGCTTAGGTACCAACTTATACTTTGACAAATATAATTTCCTCGTGGTTGGCTAACCTGCAGCTAATAGCCCAGCGATTACAGGACCGACATAAACTGTGTCTGTTGGAAACGATCGCGAATAATCTAGATTACTTAGGACCAATTTAGAACCAACATCAAGATAAAATCAGTTCATAATTGTAAATGAAATATAGTACTTGTGACTGCTGTAATGGTCGTGTGAATATTGTAATGTTACCGCCGACTGATCTGCCCACCCCGCTTGGAGCAGATAGGATTCATATCGGAGCTAACTTTACAGCCTATAAAATAGTAATAAAGATATCGCGCTGGCCACCGATAGCTTTTGATTTTATTCTCTCCCAACTAGTTACAGCCGCTAACTGAATAAGAAATAAAACAATTTTGAAAACCAACACCGACACACATCTTAACTGTTACGAGCTGCGTGAGCATCTAACATACTTCTGAGAAATTAATAAAACTATAACAATTAAAGCAGTTACGCATATCCGCGTAATAGAACTAGCCTCGCATAGTATTGATGTGCGCGGGCGCACGTTGAGATCGCTTTGTGCTGCCGCCGCAGTAATCCGCTTACCGTGAACACACACAAGATAAAAACGAATGTAATGACGAACACACCGGCCACCATCACTAATTGCGTATGTATGTATGTGTGTGTGTGTGTGTGTGTGTGTATAGATAGAATCATAATGTTTTACCACGCTGATTTACGAATTAAAACAGAATTTAAAGTGTAACTGTAACATCCGACCGCTCGTAAATCCTAACGGTCAGGCCGCTGTGAAGTGAGCAGGGAGTATTCTATAGTATTCGATACTTGTCACTAACCTACATGAACTAAGAATCTTGAACTAGGTACAGAAAGGATTTTAAGGTTATCACAAGAGAACACTTCGGTGGAGACAAGAATCTGAATTGAGCTTTTGCTTGAATATGATACTAAGAATCGAAACACATTGTTTAATGATAGATTATATGTTACTTTAACCTAATGTGATATTGTATCTGTAGTTTAAAGTTATTGGCTATACATTTCATAGCAGTCTCTCTTATTTTCTGTCTGCCCAAAGCTTAATTGTTGGACCAGATGATTAGGCAACAAGTTTTGCTTGAAGCTCGACTTTTTCCTCAATATCTTAAGCTGCGGGAGCTAAGTGGTGAGGTGAGGGGCTGAGTGCGAACACGCATGCGCACGTGAGGACAACGAAAAGGTTTACGAGGAACGATCTCCTGGTTACACCTGTTTCGTTGGTACGGGGGCACGCGACGGTAACCGTCGGCTTGGGGCGGGTTGCTTCATCTTCACTTGACGCACACATAAATGTTAAAAATGGCATCAACAATTTTGTTTTCTACTAGCAGCCCTTATAACGTTGACATCCGGTTTTTTATATCCTGATTCAAGGCTTCATGTGTTACGTACGTTAAACATCTTCTGTAATCGTTATTTTTTTTACGTTTGGTGTCATTTTAGCTTGTTGCCCATGCTAATCTTGAATTTAAACTGATAAAGGAAATTTGAAAAATGATGGACACGAGCCGTACCGTAGCGCTTCGTATGTAACGTGAACAGACTGTTTGAAACCCACCCTTCGTGTTTAAAGTGCTGTTGTCAGCGCTGTGAGGTTAACAACAAGAGGTTTTATTGTGAACTTCTTTTGTTCTGTATCTTCCGTCTGAGATCACAGATCGCTCTATTGATTGGAACTATTTTGATAAGCTTTGACTGCCGTGACCATGCATGCATTATCCGTGAGTAGGGACCTACTTAACATCGTGTACGGCGGCCGTCACGTAGGCTTACCGCCACAGATTAAATTAGCCGTGATCTTAGCAGACGCATTAAAATACTGATGTTATCTTTTTATCTCTCAATTGGCTAAACGGATCTGTAATGGCGTCGGCGCAGTGGCGACACGGTGCGGTGCGGCGTGGCGCGGAACTAAACGAATTAGTCCAAACATTGCGCGATACCATCGGCGCTCGTCTGTGAGCCTCGTTCTCAGAAACTGTATTAATTGTCAGACTTCAGACCGCCGGAAATACAAGAGTGCGGCGACACAGTGCAGGCGATGCAGTAGGCACACCCGCGGGGCCCGGCCGGCTTGCTAGGGGGGCTGGGGGCTTTGAACTAAGTTCCTGCGTAAGATGATAATATCTGAGTAGTACCACGTCATTGGACCCACTCCTACTGCCTACCTCCACATCTCTAACTCGTGACGTGTCTCTCAGGTCTCGTCGTGAACAATTAGTGTAAGGCAACATCGACACGCAACCCTGCGCGCGCGCAGCTGGCTCGCCTGCTATCCTCAACACTAAACCAGTTTGGTCGGAGAGTGCTTTCCAAACAACAAAACCAACAGTTTCTTCCCACAGGCTTCTTTTTAATTTGATTTGTATTACTGCGCATGCGTGTACTGAGTCAGCACTGGAACCGGATTTCAATTTAAAACGCCATAACATTTTATAGTCGCTGCGGTTTATTACTGATACGCGATGTTTTTGCTCGCTCCGCTCTCGCCGCTTCGCTCACCCCGCTCCCCGCTACCCGCTCGCTCCGTAACTCATAAAAATTGAGTATATTTTACACGGGACCATTGGCGGTGCGATCCTATAAAAAATATAATTTAGTGTCTTCGAATACCGGGGGTTATTGACTTAATCCTAAATGTTCTGATCTAGTATTTTATAGTTTTATTGGTGGATAAGTAACGACACAAAAACTATTGACATCGACCGCTCTTGGTAAACGACGTGAATTCGCGATGAACACGTACGCCGCGACGTAAGCGATCCAATAACGATTCGATTACGTTCAGTTGATGTTTATTTGAGGTTTTATTTATTTATTTAGTGGTTCTTAAGTGGCGGAGTTTCGCAGCCTGACGAGCTACAAGATGGGAGGCTGTTATCTCAGTGCGATCAGTGGAGCTAATTAAGATGTGCGCACATCGAGGGAGGGTCGGCTGTTTATAATTACATTACATGAAGTTGGGAGTTCGGATACATGATTGCATAAAGTTTGAGATGAATTAATAGTGATCGGTGAGCAACAAATAAGTCACTTAGTTTTTTTTCCATAACTCTACTTACTGTTGTATTCTGTCTAAGTAATATAAAATTGTAAGGGTTCTATTCCCAGGTCAAGAAAAGTGTAATAGATAGTGATAGAGATTATTTCAGGCCGGAGGCTCTCTCGCCCCTATAACATGGCACAACGGTAGTGCACGCGCACCTTTGTGTCCACCCTAAGAACAACAACAGGTGTGTTGGCACACTCTTATTGTTTATATTGAAATACCGAGACTAATGTCGTCGTTAATTATCATATTTATCGGCGGCCACTTCCAGTAGTAATAAAGGACAGCGCTCCCTGCTCGCTCTGTTCGGGCGCGCTCCACACGGCACCATACTCAACTCGCCAGCTACACCACCACCACCACCACCACCAGTGACCACATTATTTGTCTGTCCTTCCCCGTGCGTGGCGCCCACTCACACGCAGTGCGCGTGCGCAGACGCGATCATGTTACACCCATTGACTACATTAACTAAACATGTCTCCCTGCGCTGTTGTCACCGGCAGAGATATAGCCTACACTTAGCGTGATGTACTGATGGACATCTTCTGTGGGCACTCCACTACAGTTATATTTGTGTTAAGCGCCGCAGTTTAACTCACGCCGTGTTGGGAGGTTGTAAGAGATTTACATAACAACGACTGACGACGGTGTCAGCTTACTTCAGAGGCGTCTAAGCTCGGCTAGCCGCCGCGCGCCGCCCGATCACCGAGCCACAAGCCACTCCCACACCAAACGGACCGTTTTGTCCTCTCGGTCCTGCTGTAGGTACACTCAGCCAAATCAGCTCCCGATTACCTCCGCCACGTCGCTACGCTCCCTGAGCCCAGCTCCGAACCGTTTAAGTACGTAAACCGTAGATTATCCTCTCGTCTCGCCAAACGTTTGGCGATGCATTCACGAATTACATGAAATAACTGTAACAGCGTAAATGAACTAGAAGAGATCTATACGCATCAGTGACGTAGTATCCGGTACAGAGACTGTCACTGCTGCTAATGTACTCGGGAAGGAAGACGTTTAGAAAATAATGCAAACGTTTCTGATTGGTGAGAGGAAAGTGAACAAACGTAAGTTAATACTGTTTCTGATGAACCAAGTTTCCTCTACTGCAGTTACTTCATCAGAATATTTTATGTTTTCTCAGCCTGTGTTGTCCTTCTGCAGGGCAAAGGCCTCCCTTTTACTCTTCCACTTAACTCGGCCGTGTGCTAAAAAGAGCATAAATGTAACTTTTTTTATAATGATCTTACGCATTACTCATAGTCTTGTGATAAGTACCCATACTCATACTGTAGCTACATGTAAGCTCTACCACGTGACTAGGTTTGATACTTTTAGTTTAACTTTTTGTAGCTACCTACAGTTACACTGAGTGTTATTATGAGAGGAAGGTGAGGTTGTGTAAAGGTTAAACATTAAGTTAAAAGTTAAACCACTGCTCTAAATACAATAAGCTTCGCTCTGTGGTCCGCCAACAATGCAGTTCGTTGGAGAGAATGTGCGATCTGTAGCGAGTTCCGAAGGTCAGGGCATCTCGGGGAGTGGAGGCCGGTACCGCTGGCACTAAACGGCACTAGCCGGTACCACCGACATAGTAAGTACAGAAGGACCACTTCGATATTACTCTAATTTTGCAGATGCAGTTGATAATCTTAGATCCAGCTAGTACAGTTCATCATGACTGGTAGCTGCCCAACCATGCAATGCAATCCATGCACAAGGCCGGGATTAACACAGAGACAAGGACTATGTCCAGCAGTTGAGGTCCCTCATGAATTGAGAATAGACTTCTAACTGATCCCCCCTGGTCGACTTCAAACGCGGGCGATTGACCCCCTACAGTAGGAATCACTGTCTACAACACAAACGAGATCGATGCGGCCGACGTCAGCTCATAAGAAGAGCGTCAAATAAAATATGTTGAGCAAACGTCTTTCTGTGAACAAGCGGATACACAGCTCACATCAAGTTATTAAAGCAGCTCGCGGCCATCGATCACGGAGCACGTTATAAATAAATCGCTGCAGTCGGCTATCTCCGGCAGAGATCGGGCGCGTCCGCCGGCGCTCGGGCCCGCTCGGGCGCGCTCGTGACCCCCGTCCGTCCGTCCGCAGTAATTGATTCCGACTTGTACGCTAAAACAATCGGGAGATACGTCCGACGACGCCACCGCCATACATCATGATACTGATCTCGATCCTCGCGAGCGACTATATACGCTCACGTTTATCAGTTATTGATAGATTTAGTGTTGCGTTAAAAGCTTATCTATGTATTTATTAAGCGTTTTGTCATTTTTATTTATTGGAGAATATAACATGATTGAATATTTGAGTTATCGACCGATCTGATACGTCGCGGTGTCGTGTCGGCACCGGACCACAGCGGACCACTAAACTGTCGTCGGCTGTCGAGGTGACGTTATTGTTCCGTTTAGGAGGACAAAATAGAGTCTAACAGTGGAGAGCACCATTTATGTACGAAATAAACGTAGCGGTGACACTTAATAGTGCCACTTTAGATCCAGTAAAGATTACAACTATAAGGCTTCTGAACCAAGTAACGTTTGTTAGGGCAACAGCTTCGATGCCCGGTTGATGCCCTTACCGATCTCATTACAGAGTAATGTGTTTCGAAACGAAGTGTTTGTGTTTTGTTGTGTCGACATGTATCGGTCGACGTGAGTGTGTATGACGCGGGTTGGACACTGCTCGGCGCATGCGTATGGGAACGCAGCTGTAAAACGGTTGAAAGTGTATCGGGGATATAAAACGGCCAGTCCACGTAATAACGGCGGAGGTGATCAACAGGCGAAGTGTTTATTGCCTCTAAATGTGGCGAGGTGTCATTAAAGTACCGAAATTATATCGGACGACATCGGGCCGCGCCCCGAGCGGGTGACGCGCGTGGGTGACCACACGGACGGGGCCGACCTGGGATAATCGCTAACATATAGATAAACGCTTGAAATGCATTTTAGCACAACATTATCACGCTATTTTGAGGTAAATATAATCATTACGCCAAAAGTGATGTTACTTATTGTCCTAGATTAGAATCCAACGTAAACCCTTGTCCTCAGTAGTAACATCTAGGGCCATTGGATCAACGAACATGGTAAGTAAGAATAAAAATCCGTTTTTAGGCATTCAGAAAACGATCGATCGACAAAAGAAAGATATTTAATATCCTGAGGGTCCTTGTAATAAGAAAAGCAAAATACACATAATCTTTAAAACAGTCAGTAACAAGACAAATCCCGACTAACAGAAAGTTCGTGGTAGCCGTGCGCATGCGCCCATCATTTGCTGAGCAGTTAGTTTCAATCGGCACCCCCTCCTCCCCCCGCACACTTGACAGCACAGTAAAGTGCACATCTTACACCTCTGTCCACTCCACACACATACTGGGTCGTTATAGTGTCCCAACGGTTACAAAACAATAATATAAAATTTTTAAAGATTTAGCAAACCTCCTTGTATGGGGCTCGGGTATCGGTAACAGACCGGCGCAGGCACAGGCGCAGGCGGTAATAATGTAGCACATTATGATAATAACACGCTGTACATTATTGTAATAGTGTCCTTCATTATTATGATAATGTCAGGGGCGGTCGCGGCCGCGGCCGGGCGCGTGTGAGTGAGACTGCGATGGCCGTACTGACCGTACTGACTTACATGAAGAGAAATACCTGAAACTATATGTAGCATTTTATTATTACTTGTTGGTCTTACAAATATTTATTTTTCTCATTTTTTTACTTGCATTCAGCTGTCCCACCAGGGAATTGAACTTAGGGCTTGACGCCTGGCTATCATGATACGACCACAACACAATAGACTGCTCGTATTCTACTACAGATATAAACGTTATCGAGTGTCGGAGCTATAAACTGTTATTATAACGAAACGGTTCACGTCCTACGTTACGTGGGTTTATAACCATTAGATGAGCCGGTGACTGGTCATAACAAGCTTCGTTTTATTATCATGGAGATGCGTTTCTCCTCAGTGTCCATAAACCACGACACACGACTATTTAATTACAAGCATACAAAGGGAGACAACAATAACAGAGTGCTATATATATATCTCTCTCTATAGACAAACAATTAAATACATTGTAAACGTCCAACATTAGTTAACACCGCCGGCTATCGACAAACACTTAGGGGGCGCAGTAACGTGGCGCACATGCGCCGGCGCAGCCTGCGCCCGACCCGCGATAACCTCCGCGCCTCTCGTAAACCTCTCCAGTAATACGACCACATTCCGGTGACACAGCTTACTAACATATTGGTATATGACCCGCCGCCGGGTCACGCGCAGTCAATTCAATAACTGAGGCTGAAATAATTGGGCAACACGACAGCTCGACAGAATACTTTAAATGTTAATAATTTTATAACAATGTGTCGCGCACTGCCGCGCATGCCCAGTCCGTGTTTATTTTATAACGCGACGTGTCAATAATTTATTTAAAGATCACAGGTGGAGCTCCCTGCCTAGCGGATGGTTCAATCGTTGACAGTAACCGATGCACTCGTCTGTGTGCCGCCGTAACGAGCTACACGGTGTGTCTGACCAGACAGTTAGTGAAGGAGTTATATTCAATGATCATCACGTGTTAGCTATCAATTAACTGCGAGAGTTGGTTATATGGGTTTCAATTAGTACCTGAATACTAACATAGGTACCGTATAGTCAAACTAAACTTATCTAAGGCTAAGGTACGAATTAAAATCTGCGTATACATATTGGCGTAGGCATAAAGTCTAGCGGGACAGACACAAGGTCGCTTGCGCAGCCTAATCTTCAATTGTTTTGTAACAATAGCAATACTTAACTCTACCTCAGGATAGTAAAGACTCATTGACACTAGGGCTAGTGGTAACAAGTGTGTTGTACGCATGCGCTTCAATAATGACCCCTCGTCTCTACATCGACCTATAGTTCCCAGTTATATACATAGTTATGGAACAATAACATTATAACAAAGTGTTCTGCACTAACATCTAGTATTATAGATCCGGCCGTCGGTCCGTCTTTGGCCGAGCCGCGCCGGAGACGGCCGACCACTTCCGAGAACTCCACGACTAAGTGTTTATGGTAATGTACGAGATGCGCCCGCGCATATGGACGCGACTAAACGCGCAATTTGCTTAAAATGTTTAGTATTTTGTTGTGATATTATGGTCGCATGCTAATAATATGTAGCGAGTACGTCCTGCGGGGTCAGCACAGGGCTCGGCCTGATAACAGGTCCATAGAGCACTGTTCCGTCATTTCTTCCTAAAATACCTACAAACAATGTAGCGCTACAGGAAAGCTCTAGTTCTCTAGTACTCGTAGCGAACATGTGGGTGTTGGTGTCTCTATATATCCCTTTGAGAATTACAGGCATCTTTGTACGTAATTCACTGAGATACCTACATATAATTAGGCTATTTTCTAGAATGTTCCTTATCCCGAGCTCCACTCTAACTTACGAGGGCACACGACGGCTGGTGCTGCAGCGCCGCGTCGTGACTATCTTCAAATCAATACGGAACCTAAACAGTATCTCAACATCACACTATCTCAATACATTTCCCAGTTTGTTGTAAATCTGCGCAGGCGTCGGCAGCATGAAGTATGGCGGGCGTGCGCGCGCGCAGCATCACGCGCGCACCGCACATACATCACTGCCTAGCCCCCATCGCACCGGCCGCGATACTGTACCGCATTTGATCGCATTACGCCTTTCATTATTATTGTCGATGATACATTTTATTAAACGACACCTAGCACACAACACTCAACCCTATTGATTACCTCATAAAATACAAATTTCACTGTCGTGTTTTATAGAGTAAGTTATGGGGTTGCATGGTGTTCACGCGTCTCTGATTTACGTGTGCGCGGGCGCAGTGAAATAGCGCGGTTTCAGACGCAACTGTTCAGATGTCGAGGGGATGGATTTACGCTGCGGAGGTGCGGGTACTGTTTCGGATATCAACTGCATCGCGCAGGTTGTATTATGTAGAGTGGTTCCAATCAGGTTGTTTACCATTCATCTACTGACACGACACAAAGCATACCTACATGACGAGCTGGCTATTTTATTATTATTATTCAAAATGAATATCTATGTGGTATATTATCTTCTGCCGAATGTTTGTAAAATGTTTCAAATTACTGTGAATCTGTGTCAATTAATAATAAATTGCTTAGTTTGAATTCATCGCACTTAACTTATATATTACATAATATACTCTATTCTCTAGTATATAACTAGCATATAATATTATGTAGTTTGTAAACTCGATTCAGTGTAACTAGAATCCACTGGTATGCTCTGTATGCCAATGCAGCAATTTTCATATACTTATCCTGTATAATGTGAGCGAGTTCACGCGCGGAGTGCGCAGGAGTGCCTTCAATCACTTGTTCGTGAGTGACACATAATCAAGGAGCTGAAGAAGGTCCATTAGTAACAGACTTTAATTTATGTTTCTGTAAGTCTTCTAATGAATGACTGACATAGTTAATTTTCAAATATAAGCCAAAAAAGGGTCTTCTAATTTAGTGAATTATTTATCATGTTTCTTGAAACAGAAGAAGAAGCATCCACGCTTCATCTTTCATCACCACGATACTGACACTACAGTGACGTCATGTGACGGGTACACAAATATATCAATTAGTTTGGTAGAGTTGTTAACAGTGAGCCTTCTGCGTGTGTCAGTCGCGGAGGTCCGCCGCGCGCGGCCGGTGTCGGAGTGTCGGCGGACCACGCGCACGGTGTGTCGCCCGGCGCGCGGCGGACACTGGGGCTTGTAAGTTGTAGCGTGCAGCGTGTAACGTGTAGCGTGTTGCGCGTAACGTGTAGCGTGTTGCGCGTAACGCTTACCACGGATTGAGACATCACGTTGAAAAAAACAGAGCTCATTAGGGATGGGTCTACAATGGCTGGGCACTGCTGGACGTTCTATGAAAATCTTTCGGTTGACATAAGACTTTTTACGATTACTTAGACTTATTAAATTTTTAAAGGTAGGTAGTCGGTGTTTATATTTATATATATGTATGTATTATATAAGGTGCTTTCATTATTATGTTTTTTACTTAACATTGCCATTACAAACCGCCTCTGTCCCCGTCCATTACCGGCCGCCCGCGTCTGGACCACAGCCACCGCAACACATCTCCTCTCATCTCCCACCACACAGTACAGTGATTACCTCAGCACTACACAAACTGAGTGGCTTGTAAACCGCGGACGGCGTTCGAAGCATTTGTGTTTAACTGACCACGGAATGCGCCTGCGCAAACGGTTTAGAGATCTTTAAGAATGAAACCTATCACGGCAGCGGGTCCTTAACGATTGGTTCTTTAAAAAACGTCCAAATATTAAAAGAAGAAAAATACTTACAGCCGAACTCAGAGATATTTAATAATTACATAAACTATTACTAAGTAAAGGTTTCTTTTGTGAAATCTTTCCTTAGTGTCAGTTTAAGTAATCATTAAATATCTCTGAGTCCGGCTGTAAGTATTTTTTTTCTGTTGGTTAGATACTTAATTCGTATTGCCTATTTAAGTATTACATACGTATGATATTTATAATTTAATTTCACCACAAAATTAAATTAATATAAATCTGGAGAGCAATTAATTGATTGATCAGTTCTTCCGTTATAATCTAATGTTAAAGAACCAATAAATAAAGGTTTGTATAACTGCTTGAGACAGATCACTGAAACATTTATGACTGTAGTCTGTAACACTTGGCATTCAGGGTTGAGAAATGGTTTCAAAGCGATTACTTCTATTAACGGTTAAGTTTTTTCATCGAGTGTCGGCAGGACGAGAGGCCGAGTGGCTATTAATTGGGGGATACTCGAGCACCTGACACCCGCGCAGGCCACCTGCGGGGCACACCAACACGAATCATAACGGTCTGACGGAGGTTGGCAGAAACGCGTCCGGTTCATGTTTTTACTTTGGATTTATGACCGAATGAGCTCACGAAAGCGAATTGAAATATGTTCTGCAAGAATCGTTTTAACTTTATCTTAATATTGTTTAATTTCGAAGATCATTATTGTGATGATTAATATATATAACTATGTAGGTATAAATAAATGGTATAGTCGCGGCGCGGGGCGCGAGGTGGGGGGCAGACACAAACGGTCGGCCAAGCCGAGCGAACGTGCAGCGACTATTACGAAATAGCACTATAGTTGTTTAATTACATTTAATACTTACCCCGTGACAAGTGGACGTCACAACTGGCGACGAGTCTACGGGTAAGTGCCACAAAAATATAAAACAAAAAAAGAGAAGGATAATGATTAGAGGATTGGAGAAAACAGGTGAGTGAGTGCCTAACCTAGATAACTAAGTGTTTCGTTTTATGAATACTGTGTCACTTGTGCTGTGAACAATGTATTTCAAGCGTTTGAGTTGATAATAGTAATGTAAATTAACAAATTAAATTTACAGAGAGATTTTAGATACAATAAGTCGTTTGGTTTCCAATGTCATAGTTCCGATGTTACCTATTAAACTTACGCACATTCACATACCTACTACATTTGCCTAGATCTGAAATATAACAGCATAACCTAGATTATAAATTTCCTTCCACCTACTGGACACGATTTGGTGCAATGTGCAATAGTGAACGAAAATATTTTGTAAAGGAGTTGACGATCATTTATTAATAACAATGTCTACGATTAATAGTAAATATCTACTTGCAAAATAATTTAATATTTTTTTTATAAATTACTAAATAATAACCAAACGAAATTGTTAGCTAAGTTCGGGACTTTCGTAATACTGTACTATTATATCGTTTACATAGATAATATCATACTTCGCACGGTTTGCGCTAGTACGATATAGGATGGGTACTTACTTACCTGGTTTATGTTATAAACATTAAACTACTCCTACCCTCTTTATTTAGTAGTAAGCGATCAACGGCTGGTACTAAGCGAATTAATAATTACCTATACTGCATAACTGCAACCTATACTGCATAACTGCAGTGTGACATTGAGAATATAATTATAACAATAACAGTATTAAGCTAAAATTAATATTTGGCTGGTAATAAAGATTGTTTTGCATTACTTTAACGGAGTAGTAAATTGACAGTGTCAATAGGTACTAACAAAAAAAAAAAGTTTTAAGCTGTACTTATAGCAAGTAGTATACTGGAAAGTTGGTACTATCAATAAATTTTATTCGTGCACCAAGTAGTAAACCGAGAACATCGGTTGGTACTAGCAATGATATATACCCACATTTAAGTCGTGCACAAGAGTAGTAAACTGACAAAGTCGGTTGGTACTAACAATGATAATACCTACATTTAAGTCGTGCACAAGAGTAGTAAACTGACAAAGTCGGTTGGTACTAACAATGATATATACCTACATTTAAGTCGTGCACAAGAGTAGTAAACTGACAAAGTCGGTTGGTACTAACAATGATATATACCTACATTTAAGTCGTGCACAAGAGTAGTAAACTGACAAAGTCGGTTGGTACTAACAAAATCCTATAGTCACAGGAACAAACTGAAAAACAAACGAAAAAAAAAATCTAATGAAATTAAATTATATATGCTTACAGCATGCATTACCTACACGTATGATTATTTACTCAAATCTGCTGAACTGCTTGAAGTATTAATACATGATCATAGTTCTGCTCCGTGTTATACTTAACCCGATACCCTGGACAAACAGTCTAGAGATTGCATTGACTACTTGCAGCAGTAGGTACGCCTCGACGAAACTGATACATATCCATACTCCATTTGTTGTGTACCACTAGCATGTAGTAAAATAATTATGGGTGTCTTTGAAGTGTATTTAGCAATATAATTTTATATAAAAATAAAAAAAGTGGTTTGACGTGAAATAAATATACCGTAATTTACAAGACGGTAAGGAAATACAGCACAATGTTGATGTATAAAGGATTGCTTAAAAAGGACCTGGATGACTACTCACCAAAGCAAAGTATTAATGAGAGACATTTATTTACATTACTGTCTGCTGCCTGCGGCACCAGTAGACTAATATCAAGTTTTCGTACTTCAGGCTTAAAGTAACAAAATTAAATAAAAACACTAAATTACTTACATATTGAAAGGAATTTTAATATATAGCATTCAAATGATACAATGAAAAAGGTATTTTTCAAATTGTGATAAGGCTAGTTGACTTTTAAAACCGATTCCCGTGGGAATAATCAGCAAACATTGAGTGGCTTACAGGAAAGTTATTGTAACGATTATTTGCTTTTAGGGGACATAAACTAACTATTCTGAACTTACCTTTGTAACTATAACACTACAATACTTTACAAAAACTAACTACATTGAATGCATATTATTGAAAATACTCTGAAAACTACGTTTGTAGTTGAGTCCTCAGTAGACAACATTTACAAGGAGACAGGACTCGTATTTTGGAAGTAAGAATCGTACAGTCAGCACACACAGTGTAAGACTGAGCTGGTTTCAAGGTTAAAGACTACGTCTTCCTCTGCGTGTGTTGATGGTTCATACGTCAAAACGCGGTAAGGGCTTATATTGATTAGAATTTGTAGTAAACATTTGATCCGACCGGCGGCGCGCGGCGGCGCGGCGGGTCGGTAGGCCAACCAGATAGTCCGAAATGTCGGCGCGGGCTGGTGTTCCGCGCGCGTTTGTCGAGAAGAAATATGCGGCACGTAGGCCGTAGATGATGAGCGGGACCCCCGTGAAGAGGCGGGTCGGAATCTGTTTAGGAGTACAGCGTAGCATACGCAGATCCCGCGTCCCTCGACCTAAAGATTTTGATACCTAATTATGTGGAATTTTGAATTTGACCGCTTCATTGACCTGGTGTTCGCAAATGCGACTTGGAGCGTAGGTCTCGCCGTGGGTTCGTTTTCTGGGACGGGCAAACTGTTACGGATTTTTTCCACTAATTTTTATTTATAGCAGTACCGAGTTGTGCCAGTTAATGATAATTTTATAGACTCGGCCTCTGTCACTTTGGGACCTACGACATTACTGGCGAAATGTGAGCGTAATGTACACTTCTGCCTACCTCGGGGAATAAAGGATTAGTTATTTTCACCTCAATGATGTTTCTGTACGAAAGGATAACTTTGAGGACATCAGACCTTCATCTTGGCTATGTGTGCCTACAGTCCACTTACTGCAAGAGAGTCGAAACGTGTGAAGTGTTTTTCATATATATTTAATATATAAAATATCCTAATACATATATACACATATATACTAATAACTCGCATGGCGGTCGGTGAGCCGCTAGGCTATGCTAGTATGTATAAATGTTTCTATACATGTCATAATTTATTGCAAACACTTTAAATAAATAAATAGGTAGATGGCGCTAATCTAAGTACATACACAACCAAATATTGCAAACCGATTGGCACAGTGGCTAAGCGATTGGACTGCTGCGTTGGGGATTGCGAGTTCGATTGCCGCACGGGGCAGGAATTTGTGCGATCCGCATTATATGTTTGTCCCGAGTCTGGGTGTTTGTGCATCTGATCTTTCGGGTTTGTGAAACGTGCCCGCGACACGGGAGCCTAGTGCGGGGCGACAAAAAAAAAAAAAAAAGAAAAAAAAAATGAATTAGGTACATAAAGCTGAACCCTTATACAGAAAACCATCTATGCCTCTCTTCTTCTTTGCCCTTATCCTATTAATATGTTGCCGGCGAAAACGGATTTATGTATATTTTTTATATAATCAAAATTAAATAGGCTAACGACATTTATTATTTTGTATCATCAATAACATACATAGATTAGATGCAAGGACAGGTCGACTAGAACTCGCCGTGGTTCTTTCCTAAAAAGACCTCTTCTCAGACCACCTACACTTTTCTCACATAAATTATTAAAATTCTCTGAGCTTTTAAAGTGACCTTGACCCCTGAGTTTGTTTTGGTATTCTCACAGGTCACAGTCGGTTAGGAAATGCCGACGCCATCTATCTAGAAAAAAATGTCGTGTAAAAGTGTTTTTAAAACCTATTTGTAGAAATAAAATCATTGAGATTGAGAACTTTACACAATATACAAAATTTATGAAATAACTATTTAACAACTAATAAATGTGCATCTCACTACCACTACACATCAATATATATTAATGTAATCTTATATTTTTCTAAATTCTTTTGGTTAGGTATCTTAAAATAGATATCGGTCCAAGTAACGATACATCGCGTAATTATAGGTTCAAACACATAAAATGCTTATTTCTTTGGATGTACGTAATTGATTGCGATGAAACAAAAACTAAATGTAACGTTGAATTACACCTAAGTTTTTATTTTAGTAGTATCCACAATAATGTTGAGTTTTTGACGCAATGGCGTAACAAGCAAACAGACAAACAAAAACAAAATCCAATTTTTTAAATTAAAAATGGGTTATTATGCCTCTCTAACGCCCCTACAAGTTTTTGTTAAAATACATTCGATATACAATCGTCTCGTCTACAGATGTATTATATTATTATATATATAAATATAATGTATATATTTTAGGATGTTCACGTTGTGGTTTAATGCACTATACTGGAGACAGTAATTTTTGTCCAGCAAATAATAAACAATGTAGATTTATAGGCCATTTCAGGACCAAATGTCGGACCCGGGCAAGCAAAAAGACATTCTTAAAAGTTTCAGGATTAGCCAGAGCGAAAAATCATATTGATTTAGAATCGCCCTCAACGTCCGAAACCAATGATGAAGACAAAATAATAAAAGAAAAAGGAAAGGAATATAATATAAGACACGATGAGACAGGACAAGAATCGAGCAGAAACATTCGAGAATCATTGGAGAATTGAAGGTCAATGGAATGTAGTGAAGAATATAAAACTGATTCAGATGACATCAGTGATAGTAGCGTCGATAGTCTACTATAAATTCCTAACTACTCAAATTAGACTAAATCATAATAGAAAGAAAAAATGTCTACATATGTATGTATATTTGTGATTTTGTATAGGTACTATTCCTGACTTTAATGAAATACTATTTTGTACATTCTTAGGAAACTGTGTTCGGTTTTATAATAAAATTCCAAATTCTATAACTGACCTTACAGAAGGCAAGTTTAAATCCTATGTGAAACAAGTACTCATTAAGAAAGCCTACTATAGTATTAATAGTTATATTGACGATAGGGACGTGTGGCACTGATTTTTCCTGCATTTGTGGCCTCCCTGGCATACTGCCAATCAACCATAATTTGATATTTAATATTGTTTACCGATTATATTGAACCTTTTCACTGTCATGTATTTTACCCAAATTGTAAATGAGAGAATAACCGATCTATATTATATTTGACTTTGATGCTACTCGTATTCTCATTTTAAGTATATTGTGTAGCTCATTATTCTCTCATACCTGAAACGATTGTTAAACATTCCTACAACATATTTTTAAAAGAGTAACTATGGAGTTTCTTCCCGGTTCTTCTCCATAGAAACGACTTTTTGGAACCGAGCAACTAGGTAGTTTGACGTTTTGTAAGTGCTCTAAACATTATGACTATGACTAGTTGTATCCACTGAATTTGTTAAAAAGGGAAAGGTGTGATGATTAATATATATAACTATGTAGGTATAAATAAATGGTATAGTCGCGGCTCGGGGCGCGAGGTGGGGGGCAGACACAAACGGTCGGCCAAGCCGAGCGAACGTGCAGCGACTATTACGAAATAGCACTATAGTTGTTTAATTACATTTAATACTTACCCCGTGACAAGTGGACGTCACAATTATAATGTGCAACAATCCCACAATCATAGACTACACACTGTTGTCTGCAACTTTGTGTCAGAAGTCGTTCGTCTAATTTTCGCTGAGTGTGACTACTGAACATGGGGTTCTAGGTTTGAATCCCGGGTCGGGCAAAGTGTTATTGGGTTTTTCGATTAGGTAATTCAGCACGGAGTCTGGGTTTGTGCCAGGTTAGTGGCAATAGCCCCTATTACATATAACTAGCGAAATGTTGGTGTACTTACACAGCTCTGCCTACCCCTTCGGGTAATTTAGGTGCGTTGTTATGTTTATACTTATATAATAAATTTTACTTAATCTAACAAATGTAAGAAAATATATTTCTGTAGAACCCGCGGCTCGTGACCGGGCTCACTCCTGTGCATCTGCAGTACATCCTCCATCATAAAGTTCTCCTTAGCGGTTACGTTAGCGTGGCATCCGCGCAGATCTCAGTTTTTATAGCGCATTGATCGGCGCCGGCGCAAACAGACGGGTTCACAGCAAGAATGTGCCTCCGACGTACTGTAGAGGGTCGCTGCTTAGGACCGACCGAGTTTAAGTATGTACACGACAAGTTTACCTAAGTACGGTGATATTGAAACAACTTGAGGTACCTGTAAGGCAGTGAAAGAGGTTTGTAAGTGGCAGGCAAAAATCTAATTTTGAAAAAAATCTTTCTAACTAAAAGTTGTACTTTTCTTCTAGTAGCTATTTTTGTCATAAATATTGCATGTCAAAACAGGTGCAAATATCACAAAGTGGCGTCATACTCAATAACTGAATATTCCCCGCGAACACCTATCCCACAGCTCATGGCCGGCCGCCCCAGTCCCCTGCCCCGGTTCACTCGCCGCTCCCCGTCCCCCGGTCCCTGCAGCCGAGAACTGACAATGAAACATAGCCCGACTCTAAAGCCTGCGCACAGCCTGCACCATTTCGGTGCGCACTCACTCGTCAACGTTCCTAGAGACGTATTTATACCTTCCGGGGCTGCGCCGGCGCACCGTGCTCAGCACTGGCAGCGTGCGCTGGCGACTGTCGCGGAGTAAATTATGTGTTCGGTAATTTAACGTTTGAGGCCTACTGACGGGACTGACGATGACGGGAGCGAACCAAGTCACGAACATGCTTAGGTATATATTGAAATAAGTATAATCACACAATATTATAGTGTATTTATACTTTGAGAGTTTAAGGCTTGGTAATTTGGTATATTTATCGTTTACATTATATAAGTTGAGTTTGTACACTATACACACATGTGAGTACCTACACATCGCCTTGATAATAAATTAATGCTGATGATAAGGAAATGTATCCCTAATATATTTACAGTAATTATTTTAATCAATAAAAACAACGCGACTTGATTAAGTAATGAGGAGACAAGCAATTATAAAACACGTGTCATTGTGGTTTATAATTGTTTGTTTTTTTCTGGAGATTTCCCATTCGTTCTAATAAATTATCGCCGCCTGAAACTTCCAGTATTGAACCATGGTCTCTCACTTAAATTCGTAGAGGAATACCACAAATATAGCGCCATCGTCCAAGCTACAGAGGTCCAAGTTATAGTGTGCGACACCTTCGCGGACACGCGACGACTACGCTACGTAATGTATTCCTGCGTTTGCGCTTGTTACGCAAGTATAGCGGCGGCTAGCGGGGTGAGGGCCGGCAGAGGGAGCGGTGCTGTGGTCTCCTCATTAGTTACACACAGATATCGGCAGATTCTGGTGCAGTACGCAGATGACCTTAGAGTCAAACACATACGCTGTTACATTACGTATGCTTACAGTTTATATGGTTCCAGCCACGTTTGCAGATCAGAGTTGTATGTACTCTCGATGCCGACCGTCCTGGGAAGACTTGCCAGAAGTACAGGCAGCATTTAATAATATTTACCAACTTCTCCTTCCTACGGTTGATGAACAGTCTGGTGACATGGCTTTACACACCGTTAAAATAATTCTCAGGTGTGCCGGTTTCCTCACGATGTTCGCCTTCGTTTTTAGCAACTGATAACCGATCATTTATAATACGCACATGAATTTGAAAAGGTATTGGTGCGTGCGGGGTTTCGAACTTGCGACCTTTGACTTGGCAGTCCAACGGTCACACTCTCTGCTATCAGTAAACTATTATTTACCATGTAATATCTTTAATACACACACACAGTCACACACACGAGTGTGTAGTGCTATTAGTATTGCACGTCGTTTAAATCTACGCAGCAGTGTTTACCGCCCGGGGCCACATTGCCACGTGCACGCTGCACACCTCGGCATGCATTTATAGCCTGGTGATATTTATGTCTATGAAGTTACCTCCATGTAGTATAATTATAACCTGCTAACTACTGCACGATGGTACTAATGCGGTCATAGTGATGGTTACGTTACGCCTGATTGAAAGTTTAAACTGGACACTTGCAGGAATGTGTCCTGGATTCTTTTTGAATCACAGAGAAGTAATACCTAATCTTTAGGGATGTTTTATGGAAAGTTGAATAGCGACCAATTTTCGAATTTTCTTACAGTATAAAGATAGTACATCTTTATATGTAACTTTGTCAATAAGGCTCCTTTCAAGATGAACATGCCACTGTAGCACGCACCCCCCGCGCGCCTATATGACCTGCGCGGAGTCCACCAGCGCACATTACATTACATTAGCATGCGCTTTGTTATTCACGCTCTCAATGCCACTCTCGTCCCCTGTAGGCAGGCTGCTACAGCTACCTAGCAGCGATGCCATGCCTGATTCTAGATCTAGATTACAAGTGTCTTCTGTAATATGGATGTAACAGGACGCCTAATGACAAGCATTGCTATACCGGTCACAACTCCGAGCGCTCTGTTCTTAAAATCACATAATCGTCATAATTTTTGCTGCAGTTAAATATTATTGTTATTTGACAAAGTAGCAGACACAAGAGCCTTTATGGCAAGTTTTATTTCGCGGTAAGTATGTGTCACGCGCATAGCTCGTCACCACACAAGAATTCGGAACTGAATTCGTGAGTAATTAAAACCGTCGAGTTAACTCAACAGCTGTGAGTTGTGTGAGTGACACAAGACGGGGACTGTCCGCGTAAGGGGCCAGCAATTATGATGAGGGGAGGAGGAGTCGCGATAAAGTTGCGAGTGTTGCGACCGAAATAGATGGCTGGTGATGTGGTGGTAATTGGTCGGTGTGAGCGGAGCCGGCCTCTGGAGTTGTATTACAAAAGTAGATAGATAGATAGATAGATTTCTCTTTATTGTACACCAAATATAAGCTTAAGTACAGTCTAAGGATAATGTACAATGGGCGGTCTTATCGCACTAAGCAATCTCTTACAGACAACCTTAGGATGGACAGAGTTGTATTAACAAGAAGGCAAGGGTAGTGTGCGGTGTAGCAATCTTTAATATAATTAACTAAAGGCATATAAACATTACTTATATATTATACAGTGCATATATATTATATATATATATAGTTATATCAATCCGTCAATTGTTGATCATGCGTGCTATATCGCGAGCACTTTGTTGATCCGAAAACCTATGTTGATCCGGGTGGTTTTTGTTGATCCAATATAATCTTTTACATACAAATGTGGTTCCGGTCGGATCAACAATTTACTCCGTTGAAGTTTAGGAAACGCAACCGAAATGTTGATCCAATATACAAATCCACTCCGATAGTTGTTGATCCGATTCAAATGGACCAATCAGAAAGGAGCAAGTCCTCCTACTGGACCTGCCTAATGTATATAGAAGGTTTAATTCTTATAATTTATTGCAAGGCTAGCTAATCATTAACTTGTCTTTATTTTTTTAGTTTTTATGTTTATAGGTATGATATATATAAGGTAAAGAGCCATGGAGCGCGCCATGCTCGGCATCTCCTTAAAACACCGAGTTCGCAATACGGATATCCGGCGTAGGACGAAGGTAGCGGACGTAGGTGACCGTATTAGCAAACGTCCTCCAGACCGAATTTCGGTCACGGCGGCCTGTCTCAGCTGAGACTAGCCATCTGCGCAGGAGATATTATAGTGCACAAGTATGCGCGCAGACACAGGTGCACTCCCTATTCCCTCACTCTCATACTCCGATGGGACGGTAGACCGACACGACCGGAGAGAGATCAGGCGCGGGACCAACAGCTTAACGTGCCTTCCGAAGCACGGTGGGGTCTCGACATGTGAAAACGGTCACCCATCACAAGACTGACCTCGGCGAGCACGGCTTAACCTCGCAGATCGACTGATCTGCGGGGTAGCCACATAGCTACGAGCCCCACCGTGTGGGGCTCGTAGCTATTGATGGCTAGTCTCAGCTGAGACAGGCCGCCGTGACCGAAATTCGGTCAGGAGGACATTATTAGCAAACTCAAGTGGAGTTGGGCAGGCCATCTGGCAAGATTTGGTGATGGCAGGTGGAGTAAGGCCTTAACAGAGTGGTGGCCCAGAGGATTTAGTAGAGCCCCTGGCAGACCTCCAGCCAGGTGGACTGACGATATCGCTGCTGTACAGGGAAAGACCTGGATGCAAAAGGCCCAAAACAGGACAGAGTGGCGTTTAAGGGAGGAGGCTTATGCCCAGCAGTGGGTCACCTAAAAGCTGATGATGATGATGATATATATGGTAAGGATTTACCCTAAGATTTATGATCTAGAATCTCGAAGTCTTGTTATTACTCCGCAAACAATGCCCTCCAACCCGGAACATCGTAGCGTTGACTAGCTACTGCTTGGCCGTTGAATAACTGACAAAGATCTGATCATTCCCCGGACTGACCTTCGCAAGTGTCCTACCATTACTAAATATAGTCGTTTATAATTCAAACAATTTTTAATTGTTATTATTATTTTTAAGTAGTAGTGATACATTTATTAAGTAATTAAAGTGAAATGCATAAAACGATCTCATCGCATCATAACAACGTTAAGTTTTGATGACATGTAAAAAAAAAAATTGTTATGAATCATAATTGCTTTAATCCGTTAGACATTTCTTACTTTTAGTAAATAACAAAGACATTATTATTATTAACAAAAAAAACATAAGATAAGTAATATTTCGTTTATAGGTACCTAATCGACAATTCTAACTATATATGTTAGAATTGTCGATTTGGTTTAAGGACAAACATTATAATTAGCCAGAAAATAAGAAAAATATAAATTTTAAATAACTAATAAATTTTATATAACTTGTACCTACGTAATGAATAATTTAATATTTTTATGTAATTTAATGAATTATTTAATATTTTTATTAATTACGTATCGTAATATTACGTAGGTAAAATAACTAAAAAAAATATTATTATTATTAACAGGTAGAAAAAAAATCACATACCAAATATTCTTACTACCATTCAATAGGTAGGTACTATCACTAAACTACTAACTAAATGAATCAGTCCAACACTTAGGAGACATTACATGTGCCTTTGTTATGAGATCAATACAATTACTATTAATATTAAGAGGAACTTGTTGTATCACACAGAATCATCATTAAAATATATTTACTTTTTCTTATAAATATTGTTAACGTACGTGTTAAGTTGCATCCTATTTTGAAGAATAGGTTCTTTATTTAAAACTTCTATACATTTGTTTTTGCCTGGATTTACTTTTTTATTTATGTATGTTTGGAAATATTTTTTGACTAATTTTATCTCTTCATCCGACCACTTTCTGTGACTGGTTTTTGTTCGTTTCAAGTTTCGTTTCTACGAAGGTTCACCCCATGATGTGCTGGGATGTAGGCAGAGTTCTAGGCTTCTTATATACTTTTATGTGTAGTTTAGTACATGAATCGTCAGAATTTCGAGAGTTCTATGTTCTCAAAATAAAGAAAAGTCATTTACTAGGCCTTCACAATCACATGAAAATGTGAGTGATTGTTCGATAGACTACGAAGGTTCACCCCATGATGTGCTGGGATGTAGGCAGAGTTCTAGGCTTGTTATATACTTTTATGTGTAGCTTAGTACATGAATCGTCAGAATTCTAAAAGTTCTATGTTCTCTGAATAAAGAAAAGTCATTTACTAGGCCTTAACAATCACATGAAAATTGTGACTTATTTTTCGTTGGACTACAAGTTTCACCCCACGATGTGCTGGGACATACGCAGAGTTCTAGGTTTCTTATATACTTTTATGTGTAGCTTAGTACATGAATCGTCAGAATTCTAAAAGTTCTATGTTCTCTGAATAAAGAAAAGTCATTTACTAGGCCTTAACAATCACATGAAAATTGTGACTTATTTTTCGTTGGATTACAAGTTTCACCCCACGATGTGCTGGGACATACACAGAGTTCTAGGCTCCTTATATACCTTTATGTGTAGCTTAGTACATAAATCGTCAGAATTTAAAGAGTTCTAGGTTCTCAGAAAAAAGGCATGTCATTTACTAGGTCGTCACAATCACATGAAAATTGAGTGATTTTTCGTTAGACTACGAAGGTTCACCCCATGATATGCTAGGATATAGGCAGAGTTCTAGGCTTGTTATATACTTTTATGTGTAGCTTAGTACATGAATCGTCAGAATTTTTAAAGTTCTATGTTCACAGAATAAAGAAAAGTCGTTTACTAGGCCTTCACAATCACATGAAAATGAGAGTGATTTTTCGTTTGATTACGAAGGTTCACCCCGTGATGTGCTGGGATATAGGTAGAGTTCTAGGCCTGTTATATACTTTATAGCTTAGCTCAGTATATAAAACTTTAGAATTTGAAGAGTTCTAGCTTCTCAGAATAAAGAAATTTCATTTACTAGACCTTCACAATCACATGAAAAATGTGAGTGATTTTTCGTTTGATTCCATAGGTTCACCCCATGATGTGCTGGGATATAGGCAGAGATCTAAGAATATTTTGTGCTTTATAGCATAGCTTAGTATATTAACTATCAGAATTCAATGAATTTTAGCACCAAATGCGTAGCTAATCACCTTTTATGTAGGTCGGCCTTATAATTATCTTTTGCAGGAAGTTAGCAGATCATTGTACTTCAATCGACTATTTTTTTTGTAAAAACGCCAGAACTATTCTCAAAAAGTATCAGGAACTATAGAACTAAGCTGCATGCATATAGAACTCATGTTAAAAATAGGTTTTTTGAAAAATGATCTGCTACGGGAAGTTAGCAGAGCATTATTTCAATACCGTTTTTTGTCGTTAAAACACTAGAACTATTTTTTTAAAGTATCAGGAACTATAGAACTATCCTGCATGCCAATAGAACTTTCGTAAAATTTTGATCTGCTGGGAAATGATCTGCTAAGTTCACGGACACCCCACCGATCCCGCCGCGCACTCCACCCACCGCGCAAGCGTCACAGGCGTAAGGTCAAATGCCCTCGGATCAACGTTAGTTAGTAAGATTGCGCATGATCATGTATATAAAACGGATGCACATTTGACTCATCGGTATAATTTTTGCGACCGTTACGGATCAACAAAAACATTTTGTTACTGTATTTTTTGATGGCAAGTATGTTGGAAAGAAACCAATGTTGATCCCCGAACAACCCTTCCATTTCAACTTCGGATCAAAGTATATCGGTTATATTTGTAAAGAGCCAATTATACACTGCAAAAAGGTGGATCAACATTTCTTTTATTATCTTACTGGATCAACCTTTACATAGAACGGTTAATTATATATATATATACTATATACATATGTATAGATACCATAAACTATAAAGGAACATGTAGAGAAGATGAAATGACAAAATAACAAAGTATTATAAGGATAAATAGTGTTCTTTGACAGTTTTTTTAAATAATGAAATGGATTGAATGCGTCTGACAGAAACCGGTAAGGCATTCCATAAGCGCGCAGCTTGAACTGTAAACGACTTACTAAAGAAATCTTTGCAATGCGCTGGTATTTGCAAAGTCAGGTTCTCTGATGATCTTAGGGACCGTGAATGTGAGTCATGTAAGAATGTAAAGCGTTCTTTGAGGTAGATTGGTGTGGCAGGATTATACAGAACGTTGTACAAGAGGCAAAGGATGTGTGTATTCCGGCGAAGACGAATTGGAAGCCACTTGAGCTTAGTACGAAATTCTGAAACGTGATCATATTTACGCAAGCCAAATATGAACCTAATGCAAAAGTTTTGGAGGCGCTCAAGTTTGTCTAGTTGGTCCTCGGTTAAATCAAGATAGCTGGCGTCGGCATAGTCAAGAATAGGTAAAAGAAGAGATTGTGCTAGCGCAGTTTTAGTGGCAGTAGGAAGAAAGTTACGCAATCGCCTTAAGGCTCCGGCGGACGCATACATTTTACGACTGACTTCCTGTAGCTGAGATTGCCAAGAAAATGTATTGTCAATTAATATCCCCAAGTTTTTCACCTTGTCACTTAAGGGAATAATTGTGCCGTCAAATGTGATCTGTGGAAGGTGAGACCAATCGATTTTACACCGCATCCTTGAGCTACCGACAACAATGACCTGAGTCTTTGACGGGTTCACCTGTAATCCATATGCCCTACTCCATTCGCTGATCCGCTCTAGGTCATTATTAATAACATCAATAGCGCCTACCAGATCTTCCGGTGGCGCATGAGTATAAATTTGGAGATCATCTGCATAAAGGTGGTAGGAGGATTGAAGTTTATTGGATATAGTATTAATAAATACAGCGAAAAGTAGTGGGGATAAAACGCCACCCTGCGGCACGCCTGCTAACGTATTACACCAAGTAGAATAATTATCTTCTATTCGAATACGATGACGGCGGCCAAACAGGTAACTATGAAACCAGTCAATCGCTGTTGGAGATATGTTAAGAGAGCTGAGTATTCCTAGCAAAATGTCAAAATCTACGGTGTTAAAGGCATTGCTGAAATCTAAAAGTGAGAGAACCGTAAGATTTCCACTTTGCATGGCCGACCTAATATCATCAATCAAATCAAAGTATTTGGTTGGTCATTAAATGTATAGCCTTTAAAGATACAGAAGACTTTTTTCAAAACATTCCCATATTGCCAGAGCATGACTATTGAGGACTTTACCGTCCCGGAGCAAATTCATGGAAACAATAAATAAAACATACAAAGAAGATTCCTAAGCACCTCTCATGATTTACGTGTGTTTAGAACACAATGACATAACCGATCGCACTCCGCTCCGCATCAGACCGTAGCCTTCCTAATACACTTATTGATAAACAGATGCAAGATTGAGATACCGGCGCATACTGAGCGGCGCGGGCGCAGGCGGGCTAACGGCCGAGCGTCTCCGCGGTTCCCACAGTCGCACTATTTGCGCCTGCGCTAACTGTAACAATGTGCCTCTAACTGTATCGCTCACTAATTATCACTCATTATACATGCAGCCACAAGTTCGGCGGGCGGGGAATGTGTGGTGAGGTGAGGTGTGCGCGCGCAGCCTCGCAGGTGAGAGAAGAGGAATGCGCGCCGCACTCATCGAGTACTTGTGTTTATCATGTTTACAAGACTGTTGAAACAAGCGCTGAGCTACATGGTGTGGTTCATGTTCACAACATTCCTTAATACAACCAAAAAACTAATGTTCCCAACTTAATGTACTTAATAAATAATCCGATAAAACAAACAATAAAGACAGCATTAACTTCGCCAAACATCCTGCTGAGAAGTTGAAATACAAATAAATTATGATTGTGGAGTGATAAGTCGGATGATGACGTCATTCGACCTAACTCCGATGATCACTGCCGGCCGCCGCGCGCCGTCCGATACTTATTGATACAAAAGTGACAAAAACATAATCCGATTATATTCATCAAATTACCCCAAGTTTCTCACGCGGAGTGCGCGCGCGCAAGTCATGCGCGGTAATGATGGGCGGCGCCCGCGCATGCGACAAGATTTTTCATTTAATAAAAGGGGGCAGAAGGCGCATGGTCTCTAAAAGAAAACTGAATATAAATGACCAGGTCATTGCAGTCGGTGAGAGATCTGGTCGTACGGTTGGAAAGAACAATATTTTAAGAAGACAACTGTTTGATGCCTTATGCCGGTTGAAGGTTTTTGACAGTGTAGACTAAGTATGTAGAGTGGGACCTTTTATTTATTAAAAGGCACATCGACGACATAAATACAAACTTTAAAGTATCCCCGGAGTACAAGTTTAAAGCTACACGCGATTTATTTAGCGAGTCATTGTAGAACCTTACTCCAAATAAGATATAGACTCTTAAATTTATTGAAAAAAGGATAATTTTTTATGTGTGCGAATAAATACAAATGAATGTCAAGTACGGCCTATGTCCAGCCGTGGACTGAGATGGGCTGATGATGATGGTGATGAATGTCAAGTACGGCCTATGTCCAGCCGTGGACTGAGATGGGCTGATGATGATGGTGATGAATGTCAAGTACGGCCTATGTCCAGCCGTGGACTGAGATGGGCTGATGATGATGGTGATGAATGTCAAGTACGGCCTATGTCCAGCCGTGGACTGAGATGGGCTGATGATGATGGTGATGAATGTCAAGAACAAATTACGTTGCCGGTCATTGTGGCGGTCTAAGAGGGAGGCCTTCGTTCAGCAGTGGCCGTCTCCGGCTGATGATATATTATGACCACATATGTTTGTGGTGCTATTGAATACATTGTATATTATATATCGTTCGTTATACTGTTTCCGTGTGCGTTGCGCAGTGGGCCTTCTGTGCCGCCATGTTAGTGTCCGCAGGTAGCCGCTCATTCACACATTATTATTTTAATTTATAAATAACTATGCCCTGACCGCTGCCCGCTCCTTGGAATTTGGGATTTAAAAAGAAACAAGCCTAGGGTTTTAATCAGCGCATGCGCGGTGAAATCCTTTTTAATCTCGCGTTCGAATAAAGAATTCGTATTAATTAGGCCGTTGAAGTATTGTAGTAGGAGACGCGGGCGACACACGCGCACGCCTTGAGACTCTTGTTTTACATTTAAACGTTGATTTAGATTCTACTTCGATACCAAATAATGTAAACCCTTGTTTAGGTTATTACATGTACTTCTGCGAATTGTGAAAACGAAATTCTAATTGAATTATTTTGATGTCAAGTCAACCGCAACATTTAGTTTCCACTGCACAAGTGCATACTGCACCACATATTAGGTACAAACATATAAGTGGTATTCAGATAGGTATTCATGTGACCTCTATTATACATTGTTTGGTTCACACCGAGACAGTAGACGGCAGATTCATTAGTATTCAGTCGACATAAGTGGAGTATGATTACCACTTTTAATTGTTATTTATTTTTGGTTGACGGAAGATAAGTATACAATTATAAAGTAAAGATGTGTTCCCACAAACTGGCATGGCAACACAACACATTGCCAAATAATCACTATTGTATTATATATATATATTTTTTTTTAAAGACGTCGCCCCACACTAGGAATTTCTCCTGTATCGTGGGTGCGTTTCACAAACATGTAATATCACATACACAAACACCCAGACTCGGGACAAATATCTGTGGATCGCACAAATTTTTGTCCCGTGCGGGAATCGAACCCGCAACCCTTAGCGCGGCAGTCCAATCGCTTAGCCACTGCGCCAATCGGGTCGTCGAATTAATTATAAATTTAATACTACTAATTAGTAATAATTATAAAAAAGTTAGATATACTAATTAAAAGTTGTATGTAAAGAATATATAACATCAATAGTTAATTATTATTGATAAGGTTGCATATCTATGTGGGAGGCACAAAGTTCTTAGTTCACAGTTGACGTGTTGAGTGTGCCCTAGTAACGTCTTATAAAAACATAAACAACAGTGAAATAAGTACTAAAAAGTAAAAGTAAGGCTTGACTATGGAGCACATATTTCTCGCCTGCCCATTAAATTGCAAGTCGGTTGGCTTGTATTTTAAACTTACGCAAATTAAAATTCCTCTACCTATTAACTTTCGTTCCCTTTGTAACTTCTGTCCTTCGATTATTAAAACTCTCTCTAAATTTATCAGACAAAATAATATTAAATTATAGCGACCATCGGTTATTTCAATATTTAGTTTTCATTATAACGATTTAAATAAAAATAGACCCACAAAAATGTCTACCGACAAAAGTTGCAGTCTCAACTCAAATCTGGCAGAATAGTTGGCAGCCCGACTCAATTGCAACAAGAAGAAGAAAAAAAAAGTACTCAAGTCGAAAAATAAATAATAACACAATATGAAGTGGTCCTACGTCAATAATAATATTGCAATGTTAATTATATTGGTATGCATATTGAAGCATGCTATTAAAAAAAATGTAAACTGGATAACATTACAAGCAGTATATATTAAGGTGTGCGAGGCCTACACCGTGACTGTGAGTTACCGGCGCTCGAGGCTTGTGCTTGTCACCGATATATTATAATGTCGAGATACTTCTACTCCATTTGTTGGTTGGTGATAGGGTTCAGTTACGGTAATTATATTTGTCACTATTTGTGCTAAAAACTTATCATATAAGATCACTAGTTTTTAGGGATTATTCCGCTCTGTCCGCTCAGGGTGGCAGATAGGAAAAAAAAGTTCGATAACACACAAAGTTCGAGACAGATCGAACTTTCTTAACGGTTTCATCTGTCCCCTTAACGTTGATAGGGGGACAGATGAAACTTTTTTTTTCCCGTTTGTCCCCCACACATTTTAATTTAATAATTATATTAATTTTTATGTTACACATTGTAAGCATTAATTTTAAGAATTAAATAAAATACTACATTAAAATATTACATACAAATGAAACCGTAAAGAAGTGAAGGAAGTTCGATCTGTCTCCTCGTCGCTAGCAGGGTGACGGATCGAACTTCTTTTTCCTATCGGTCTCTCTGAGGGCACAGAGCATGGTGGCAGACCGGAATAATCCGTTTTTAGTTGGCAGTGATAGCCGAGTGGTATGACCGTTGGATTGATAAATCAAAGGTCGCAAGTGAAACCACAGCATGCACCAATGTCATTTCGAATTCATGTGCGTACTATAGATTAGTTATCAGATGCTAAAAACGGTGAAGAAAAACTTCGTTAGGAAACCGGCTCACTTGCGAGATTTTTCAACGGTGTGTAAAGCCATGTCAGAGCCGGCCTGTACGGCTCTGTCATGGCTTTACACTGTGACATCAGGTTGTTCATATCTGAATCCACCATGCGATAAGAAGAAGACTGACGACGACTTTTTAGTTGAGCTCCAGTATTTTGTCAAATCATTTCAGTCACCTCAATGTTCCAACCAAACAATGATAAGAAATTGAAATGCAACATACGGACACAGTTAGACTCAGGATGGGTGTGCGGCCGCATTAGAAGCGCAGAGAATGACGTGCAGTATGCCAGCTTCAGAGGCATTCCTTATGCTCAGCAGCCACTCGGGGAGCTGCGGTTCAAGGTACTCAAAACAACCAAGTAATATTTGCTCACTGAACAGCGTGACTGTTATAAATCTGGTTGCTGTGAGGTTGGCCAGCAGACAGCAGACCAATAGTTTATATGTAACAGGAATCAAACATATCTGCCTACAGTTATTATTATTTTCAGGAACTCCAACCATTGAACCCCTGGAATCATGATCTCGTAGCTACGGAAGAAGGACCGATATGTCCTCAATATGATGAGATATACGGGCGCCTGGTGAGGCATATAGGCATGAGTGAGTCCTGCATCCTTGCCAACGTCCATGTGCCTCTCAATACCTCCATCAGTTCTCCGAATGGTCTCCCTATACTCGTGTTTGTCCACGGCGGCGCGTTCCAGTATGGTTCAGGAAATTCAGATATCAATGGTCCTGAATTTCTGGTCAGTAAAGGCGCTATAGTTATCACTTTTAATCACAGGCAAGTACTCTATTACTATTGTCTTATAATAAATTGATAAAATATTATAGGTTCTATGTATTTGTTCCTTATAAGAGCAAGTCTCGTTTAATAATATACTTTATTGTTTCAATTACAACAGTAACTCAAATAATTAGAGGTTTTTTTTTTCAAAGTAAATATTATTAAATCCTTTACAGGCTCAACGTGTTCGGTTATCTTTCACTAAACTCGTCGAAGATCCCAGGTAACAATGGGCTCAGGGACACTATCACTCTGCTCAAGTGGGTTCAGAGGAACGCTCGAGCTTTCGGCGGAGACCCCGACAACGTGACCTTGGGGGGTCATAGCACAGGCTCAGTCATCGCACATTTACTGTCACTATCTGACGCCGCGAAAGGTTTATTTAAGAGGTAATATTATTAATATGCAAACTATGTAAGTTGTTGAATTAATTAAACAGATCCAAAATAATATTTTACTATTTCCAGGGTAGTATTGTTGAGTGGCTTGGCCAATTCAGGCTTATTAACAACATCACCAGCATACGCTGCAACAATGACGCAATTGTTTTTAGGATACGTGGGCATTAACTCTACAGACGTCGACGACATCCACGACCAACTCGTACAAATGCCTCTGGAGAAGATCATGGATGCTTACAGAATAGTGCAGATGCGAGCAGGCGTGAGTGCAATGGCACCTGTTATAGAACCAGAGCATCCTGGAGTCACTCGGATACTAGACGATGACCCCGCTAACCTTATAAAAAAAGGACGAGGGAAAGACCTTCCCATGATTATAGGGTACACATCTCAAGAATGCCAAATATTTAAACATAGAGTTATTTACACGGACTTGGTGGGGCTCGTGGAGGAGAACCCTACCACTATTCTGCCGCTGACTATAACAGTCATGACTTCGGTGTCCGCAGAGCTAGCGGTACAGCTGACACAGACGGTGCTGGACAGGTACTTCCAACAAGATATATCAGTGGAGAAATATATCCCGTACTGTACAGAAATGGCCTTCGTATACCCCGCCATAAAGTTGGCTCAGTGGAGAGCTTCGATGGGAGGAGCACCGACCTACCCGTACCAGTTCGCGTTCAACAGCAGCTTCAACGTCGTGAAGTTCGGTCTGATGCTGGACTTTGAAGGAGGAGGGGCGCATATCGAGGATCTGAGTTTCATGTTTCGTATGAACTCCATAATGGATGACGATCAGAAGAGTTTACCGCCACGAGACAGAGACGACCTTATGAAGTACTGGATGACAAAGTTTATGGTCAACTTCATGCGCTGCAGGTAAGTTTTAAGGGGTGATTAACACTTGAGATCTTTAATTTGTAGGTCGTGCAAAAAAATAAGTAAGCCTACGTTTCTGTGAGATTACATAATCCTCTCTTCCATTGCAGCCACCCAGTGTGCGACAACCAATCAGCGTGGCCGGCGGCGGACGCTCAGCAGCTGAACTACCAGCTGCTCACCGAGCCGGTGTTCATCAACAACAACGTGCCGCTGTCGGAGGACCAACGAGACATGATGCTCTTCTTCGACAACCTCTTCCAGAGTGCTGGCCTATAAGAGAAGGGCAGACGACTGCTTCGGTTATGTTACAGAAGGTCGATAATAATATAATTCATCCTTTTTAATGAAATTATGGACTTTTATTTTCTCCAAACTAGTCTTATTTGAACATGATACGTTATGTGTCTTACGAGTTATATTGATGATATGATCGGAGGATGATAAAACTCTTAAGAGGTCAACTTAAATTTCTGTACAAAGTAGGACGAACAATGCCAGGACAAAGCCTTTGTTACTAATGAGGGTCGTGTATCCAGCTACTACTAGCTGCACTAGCTATTAGTGTGTTAGCAATTTCAAACCTTATGTCCGGATTTCATCATGAAAACCTCGAATTTGGTCAAATAGATCTTGAGTCCAATGTAAGGAACGTATAGATTTCAAGTAAAGTGGCGAGCCGGCCGCGCGCCGTGCCTTCTAATCATTAGATTTATCTTCTACCTCTACGTGCTCACCAGTCACCTGGTGTAAGACAATCAACACTAAGCTAGAAAAATAAACTGCTTATATACAAATGTATCCTCATACCGATTTGGACTTATGGCATACAACTCTGGGGATCAGCGAGTCACTCAAATGTGGAAATCCTCCAGCGTTACCAGAACAAAGTACTGAAGACATTGATCAATGCACCATGGTTCTGAAGGAATACGGAGGTGCACGAGTACCTGGAATTCCCGACAGTCAAAGAAGAAATAGAAAGGTCTTCTATAGCCTATAAAAAACGCCTTGAGCGACACAGCAATCATCTGGCTGCGAAGCTCTTGAATACAAACAACTGCTTGTATCGGTTGAAAAGAGTGCGATTAGCCTCTATATAAAAGCTGTAAAGCAAAAGTATGAGAAGACACATCATAGGATGTGAACTCTCCAAAATATCTAAAAGCACAACATCAAATCTGATTAAAGCCATCAGGCTGATTGTAGATATAAAAAAAAATGTAGAAGTCATAACAAACCGATTCATATTTTAAATTCACAAAGTTCTTAATTCACAGTTGTCGTGTTGAGTATGCCCTAGTAAGGTCATATAAAAACACAGGTATACAACAGTAAAATTAGTACCCAAGTCGAAAAATACATAATAACACAATATGAAGTGGTCCTACGTTAATAATAATATTGCAATACTAATTAAACTGGTATGCATATTGAAGCATGCTATTTAAAATGTAAACTGGATAACATTACAAGCAGTATATATTAAGGTGTGCGAGGCCTACACCGTGACTGTGAGTTACCGGCGCTCGAGGCTTGTGCTTGTCACCGATATATTATAATGTCGAGATACTTCTACTCCATTTGTTGGTTGGTGATAGGGTTCAGTTACGGTAATTATATTTGTCACTAATTGTGCTGAAAACTTTTCATATAAGATCACTAGTTTTTAGTTGACAGTGATAGCCGAGTAATATGACCGTTGGATTGATAAATCAAAGGTCGCAAGTTATAGCCCGGCACGCACCAATGTCTTTTCGAATTCATGTGCGTACTAGTATAAATTAGTTATCAGATGCTAAAAACGGTGAAGGAAAACTTCGTTAGGGAACCGGCTCACTTGCGAGATATTTCAACGGTGTGTTAAGCCATGTCAGAGGCGTACAGGCGGTTTAAACTCTGACATCAGGTGTTCATATCTGAATCAACGTATGACGTGTATAAGTGTTTATGACGTGTAAAAGTGTTTTTTTTTAAACCTATTTGCAGAAATAAAATCATTTATCATTTTACCATTCGATAAGAAGAAGACTAGATTTTAGTTGAGCTCCAGTATTTTGTAATTAACCTATAGTTTTACAAATTGCGTTGCAGCATAAAATTTACCAATTAATTAAATTTCAGTCACCTCAACGTTCCAACCAAACAATGATAAAAAATTGAAATGCGACATACGGACACAATTAGATTCAGGATGGGTGTGCGGCCGCATTGGAAGCGCAGAGAATGACGTGCAGTATGCCAGCTTCAGAGGCATCCCTTATGCTCAGCAGCCACTCGGGGAGCTGCGGTTCAAGGTACTCAAAACAACCAAGTAATATTTGCTCACTGAACAGTGTGATTGTTATAAATCTGGTTGCTGTGAGGTTGGCCAGCAGACAGCAGACCAATAGTTTATATGTAACAGGAATCAAACATATCTGCCTACTGTTGATGATGTTGTGGGTGGATACCAAATAAGACCAGTTTGGATGTATATGAAACTGTAATCAGGGAAAATATTATATTACAAATGCTGCAGAAGCACGCACGACCCGCTCGGTCGCTCGGAGAGAAGAGAGCTCGTCGTCCCGCTGGCCGCGTGTGGCAGGACCGCGAGCATGCGCAGTAGGCGCAGTACCCGCCCCGCACCCCTCTCATGCTTCTATGATGATATCGTCCTTAACATACCCCCGACGTTGAAACCCTTGGGTTTCAACCGAATTTGTAACTGCTAGTAGGGGCATATCGTTCCTCGTTCGTCCTGGGCACCACCTCAACGATGGCAAACCATTTTGCATTGCTTTCATTCCTTGACTTCAAGAGCTCCTTGTCGTAGATGACTCATTGAAGTCGTCCTGGCGGCCTTTGTAGAAGTTCTGGTTCTGACACCTGTATGCGAATGTCAGCGAACCCACATGTTCTTTCTGTACGTTCTCTGCCATCGTACCTTTTCTGCTTGATTAATCAAGGTAAGGAATTGTGCCTATTCTGCTTGATGTCTTCAAGGTTAGGACTAGGTAGTGCCGTCAAGAGATGTCCGACCAAGAAATGGCCAGGGATGAGAGGGGTTCATCATTAAGATCTCAAACAACCTATTTCCACAGCCCGTCTGTCAGCGGCAAGTATAGGTCTGGGTAGTTGATAGCAATACTTTGAAAGAGAAAATCTGGAACAAGTCGTTGCGTAGGTAATCGACTCATGATAGGGCTGACCACTTGAGCTTTCATCCGCTGAACTTCGGAATCTGAATAGTGGGCAACCTGACACCATTTGTCAACTTCATCGCCGAAGACGCTTCACTATCTGGCACTCCTCTCCTGCGGAATCGCTGACGTTGACTTGACTGGCGTCTCGTACATATAATATTTTCTTCGACTGTTCCTTCAAATGGGTACTGGATCCGGCTCGAAGGACCAAAAATGTTGATGATGTTGTGGGTGTATACCAAATAAGACCAGTTTGGATGTATATGAAACTGTAATCAGGGAAAATATTATATTACAAATGCTGCAGAAGCACGCACGACCCGCTCGGTCGCTCGGAGAGAAGAGAGCTCGTCGTCCCGCTGGCCACGTGTGGCAGGAGCGCGAGCATGCGCAGTAGGCGCAGTACCCGCCCCGCACCCCTCTCATGCTTCTATGATGATATCGTCCTTAACACCTACAGTTATTATTATTTTCAGGAACTCCAACCATTGAACCCCTGGAATCATGATCTCGTAGCTACGGAAGAAGGACCGATATGTCCTCAATATGACGAGATTTACGGGCGCCTGGTGAGGCATATAGGCATGAGTGAGTCCTGCATCCTTGCCAACGTCCATGTGCCTCTCAATACCTCCGTTAGTTCTCCGAATGGTCTCCCTATTCTCGTGTTTGTCCACGGCGGCGCGTTCCAGGTTGGTTCAGGAAATTCGGATATCTATGGTCCTCAATTTCTGGTCAGTGAAGGCGCTATAGTTATCACTTTTAATTACAGGCAAGTACTCTCTCGTTTAATTATCGTATTCGTTTAATTATATACTTTATTGTTTCAATTACAACAGTAACTCAAATAATTAGAACACTATATACAAATTATTTTTTGTTTTTCAAAGTAATATTGTCAAATCCTTTGCAGGCTAAACGTGTTCGGTTATCTTTCACTAAACTCGCCGAAGATCCCAGGTAACAATGGGCTAAGAGATGCTATCACCCTGCTCAAGTGGGTCCAGAGGAACGCTCGAGCTTTCGGCGGAGACCCCGACAACGTGACCTTGGGGGGTCATAGCGCAGGCTCAGTCATCGCACATTTATTGTCACTATCTGACACCTCGAAAGGGTTATTTAAGAGGTAATATTATTAATATGCAAACTATGTAAGTTGTTGAATTAATTAGACAGATCTAAAATAATATTTTACTGTTTCCAGGGTAGTATTGTTGAGTGGCTTGGCCAATTCAGGCTTATTAACAACATCACCAGCATACGCTGCGACGATGACCCAATTGTTTTTAGGATACGTGGGCATTAACTCTACAGACGTCGACGACATCCACGACCAACTCGTACAAATGCCTCTGGAAAAGATCATGGATGCTTACAGGATAGTGCAGATGAAAACAGGCGTGTGCGCAGTGGCACCTGTTATAGAACCAGAGCATCCTGGAGTCACTCGGATACTAGACGATGACCCCGCTAACCTTATAAAAAAAGGACGAGGAAAAGACCTTCCCATGATTATAGGGTACACATCTCAAGAATGCCAAATATTTAAACATAGAGTTATTTACACGGACTTGGTGGGGCTCGTGAAGGAGAACCCTGCCACTATTCTGCCGCTGAACATTACATACTCGGCTTCGGTGTCCACAGAGTTAGCGCTACAGCTGTCACAGACGATGCTGGACAGGTACTTCCAACAAGATATATTAGTGGAGAAATATATCCCGTACTGTACAGACATGGCCTTCGTATACCCCGCCCTGAAGGTGGCTCAGTGGAGAGCTTCGATTGGAGGAGCACCGACCTACCCGTACCAGTTCGCGTTCAACAGCAGCTTCAACGTCGTGAAGTTCGGTCTGATGCTGGACTTTGAAGGAGGAGGGGCGCATATCGAGGATCTGAGTTTCATGTTTCGTATGAACTCCATAATGGATGACGATCAGAAGAGTTTACCGCCACGAGACAGAGACGACCTTATGAAGTACTGGATGACAAAGTTTATGGTCAACTTCATGCGCTGCAGGTAAGTTTTAAGGGGTGATTAACACTTGAGATCTTTAATTTGTAGGTCGTGCAAAAAAATAAGTAAGCCTACGTTTCTGTGAGATTACATAATCCTCTCTTCCATTGCAGCCACCCAGTGTGCGACAACCAATCAGCGTGGCCGGCGGCGGACGCTCAGCAGCTGAACTACCAGCTGCTCACCGAGCCGGTGTTCATCAACAACAACGTGCCGCTGTCGGAGGACCAACGAGACATGATGCTCTTCTTCGACAACCTCTTCCAGAGTGCTGGCCTATAAGAGAAGGGCAGACGACTGCTTCGGTTATGTTACAGAAGGTCGATAATAATATAATTCATCCTTTTTAATGAAATTATGGACTTTTATTTTCTCCAAACTAGTCTTATGTGAACATGATACGTTATGTGTCTTACGAGTTATATTGATGATATGATCGGAGGATGATAAAACTCTTAAGAGGTCAACTTAAATTTCTGTACAAAGTAGGACGAACAATGCCAGGACAAAGCCTTTGTTACTAATGAGGGTCGTGTATCCAGCTACTACTAGCTGCACTAGCTATTAGTGTGTTAGCAATTTCAAACCTTATGTCCGGATTTCATCATGAAAACCTCGAATTTGGTCAAATAGATCTTGAGTCCAATGTAAGGAACGTATAGATTTCAAGTAAAGTGGCGAGCCGGCCGCGCGCCGTGCCTTCTAATCATTAGATTTATCTTCTACCTCTACGTGCTCACCAGTCACCTGGTGTAAGACAATCAACACTAAGCTAGAAAAATAAACTGCTTATATACAAATGTATCCTCATACCGATTTGGACTTATGGCATACAACTCTGGGGATCAGCGAGTCACTCAAATGTGGAAATCCTCCAGCGTTACCAGAACAAAGTACTGAAGACATTGATCAATGCACCATGGTTCTGAAGGAATACGGAGGTGCACGAGTACCTGGAATTCCCGACAGTCAAAGAAGAAATAGAAAGGTCTTCTATAGCCTATAAAAAACGCCTTGAGCGACACAGCAATCATCTGGCTGCGAAGCTCTTGAATACAAACAACTGCTTGTATCGGTTGAAAAGAGTGCGATTAGCCTCTATATAAAAGCTGTAAAGCAAAAGTATGAGAAGACACATCATAGGATGTGAACTCTCCAAAATATCTAAAAGCACAACATCAAATCTGATTAAAGCCATCAGGCTGATTGTAGATATAAAAAAAAATGTAGAAGTCATAACAAACCGATTCATATTTTAAATTCACAAAGTTCTTAATTCACAGTTGTCGTGTTGAGTATGCCCTAGTAAGGTCATATAAAAACACAGGTATACAACAGTAAAATTAGTACCCAAGTCGAAAAATACATAATAACACAATATGAAGTGGTCCTACGTTAATAATAATATTGCAATACTAATTAAACTGGTATGCATATTGAAGCATGCTATTTAAAATGTAAACTGGATAACATTACAAGCAGTATATATTAAGGTGTGCGAGGCCTACACCGTGACTGTGAGTTACCGGCGCTCGAGGCTTGTGCTTGTCACCGATATATTATAATGTCGAGATACTTCTACTCCATTTGTTGGTTGGTGATAGGGTTCAGTTACGGTAATTATATTTGTCACTAATTGTGCTGAAAACTTTTCATATAAGATCACTAGTTTTTAGTTGACAGTGATAGCCGAGTAATATGACCGTTGGATTGATAAATCAAAGGTCGCAAGTTATAGCCCGGCACGCACCAATGTCTTTTCGAATTCATGTGCGTACTAGTATAAATTAGTTATCAGATGCTAAAAACGGTGAAGGAAAACTTCGTTAGGGAACCGGCTCACTTGCGAGATATTTCAACGGTGTGTTAAGCCATGTCAGAGGCGTACAGGCGGTTTAAACTCTGACATCAGGTGTTCATATCTGAATCAACGTATGACGTGTATAAGTGTTTATGACGTGTAAAAGTGTTTTTTTTTAAACCTATTTGCAGAAATAAAATCATTTATCATTTTACCATTCGATAAGAAGAAGACTAGATTTTAGTTGAGCTCCAGTATTTTGTAATTAACCTATAGTTTTACAAATTGCGTTGCAGCATAAAATTTACCAATTAATTAAATTTCAGTCACCTCAACGTTCCAACCAAACAATGATAAAAAATTGAAATGCGACATACGGACACAATTAGATTCAGGATGGGTGTGCGGCCGCATTGGAAGCGCAGAGAATGACGTGCAGTATGCCAGCTTCAGAGGCATCCCTTATGCTCAGCAGCCACTCGGGGAGCTGCGGTTCAAGGTACTCAAAACAACCAAGTAATATTTGCTCACTGAACAGTGTGATTGTTATAAATCTGGTTGCTGTGAGGTTGGCCAGCAGACAGCAGACCAATAGTTTATATGTAACAGGAATCAAACATATCTGCCTACTGTTGATGATGTTGTGGGTGGATACCAAATAAGACCAGTTTGGATGTATATGAAACTGTAATCAGGGAAAATATTATATTACAAATGCTGCAGAAGCACGCACGACCCGCTCGGTCGCTCGGAGAGAAGAGAGCTCGTCGTCCCGCTGGCCGCGTGTGGCAGGACCGCGAGCATGCGCAGTAGGCGCAGTACCCGCCCCGCACCCCTCTCATGCTTCTATGATGATATCGTCCTTAACATACCCCCGACGTTGAAACCCTTGGGTTTCAACCGAATTTGTAACTGCTAGTAGGGGCATATCGTTCCTCGTTCGTCCTGGGCACCACCTCAACGATGGCAAACCATTTTGCATTGCTTTCATTCCTTGACTTCAAGAGCTCCTTGTCGTAGATGACTCATTGAAGTCGTCCTGGCGGCCTTTGTAGAAGTTCTGGTTCTGACACCTGTATGCGAATGTCAGCGAACCCACATGTTCTTTCTGTACGTTCTCTGCCATCGTACCTTTTCTGCTTGATTAATCAAGGTAAGGAATTGTGCCTATTCTGCTTGATGTCTTCAAGGTTAGGACTAGGTAGTGCCGTCAAGAGATGTCCGACCAAGAAATGGCCAGGGATGAGAGGGGTTCATCATTAAGATCTCAAACAACCTATTTCCACAGCCCGTCTGTCAGCGGCAAGTATAGGTCTGGGTAGTTGATAGCAATACTTTGAAAGAGAAAATCTGGAACAAGTCGTTGCGTAGGTAATCGACTCATGATAGGGCTGACCACTTGAGCTTTCATCCGCTGAACTTCGGAATCTGAATAGTGGGCAACCTGACACCATTTGTCAACTTCATCGCCGAAGACGCTTCACTATCTGGCACTCCTCTCCTGCGGAATCGCTGACGTTGACTTGACTGGCGTCTCGTACATATAATATTTTCTTCGACTGTTCCTTCAAATGGGTACTGGATCCGGCTCGAAGGACCAAAAATGTTGATGATGTTGTGGGTGTATACCAAATAAGACCAGTTTGGATGTATATGAAACTGTAATCAGGGAAAATATTATATTACAAATGCTGCAGAAGCACGCACGACCCGCTCGGTCGCTCGGAGAGAAGAGAGCTCGTCGTCCCGCTGGCCACGTGTGGCAGGAGCGCGAGCATGCGCAGTAGGCGCAGTACCCGCCCCGCACCCCTCTCATGCTTCTATGATGATATCGTCCTTAACACCTACAGTTATTATTATTTTCAGGAACTCCAACCATTGAACCCCTGGAATCATGATCTCGTAGCTACGGAAGAAGGACCGATATGTCCTCAATATGACGAGATTTACGGGCGCCTGGTGAGGCATATAGGCATGAGTGAGTCCTGCATCCTTGCCAACGTCCATGTGCCTCTCAATACCTCCGTTAGTTCTCCGAATGGTCTCCCTATTCTCGTGTTTGTCCACGGCGGCGCGTTCCAGGTTGGTTCAGGAAATTCGGATATCTATGGTCCTCAATTTCTGGTCAGTGAAGGCGCTATAGTTATCACTTTTAATTACAGGCAAGTACTCTCTCGTTTAATTATCGTATTCGTTTAATTATATACTTTATTGTTTCAATTACAACAGTAACTCAAATAATTAGAACACTATATACAAATTATTTTTTGTTTTTCTAAGTAATATTGTCAAATCCTTTGCAGGCTAAACGTGTTCGGTTATCTTTCACTAAACTCGCCGAAGATCCCAGGTAACAATGGGCTAAGAGATGCTATCACCCTGCTCAAGTGGGTCCAGAGGAACGCTCGAGCTTTCGGCGGAGACCCCGACAACGTGACCTTGGGGGGTCATAGCGCAGGCTCAGTCATCGCACATTTATTGTCACTATCTGACACCTCGAAAGGGTTATTTAAGAGGTAATATTATTAATATGCAAACTATGTAAGTTGTTGAATTAATTAGACAGATCTAAAATAATATTTTACTGTTTCCAGGGTAGTATTGTTGAGTGGCTTGGCCAATTCAGGCTTATTAACAACATCACCAGCATACGCTGCGACGATGACCCAATTGTTTTTAGGATACGTGGGCATTAACTCTACAGACGTCGACGACATCCACGACCAACTCGTACAAATGCCTCTGGAAAAGATCATGGATGCTTACAGGATAGTGCAGATGAAAACAGGCGTGTGCGCAGTGGCACCTGTTATAGAACCAGAGCATCCTGGAGTCACTCGGATACTAGACGATGACCCCGCTAACCTTATAAAAAAAGGACGAGGAAAAGACCTTCCCATGATTATAGGGTACACATCTCAAGAATGCCAAATATTTAAACATAGAGTTATTTACACGGACTTGGTGGGGCTCGTGAAGGAGAACCCTGCCACTATTCTGCCGCTGAACATTACATACTCGGCTTCGGTGTCCACAGAGTTAGCGCTACAGCTGTCACAGACGATGCTGGACAGGTACTTCCAACAAGATATATTAGTGGAGAAATATATCCCGTACTGTACAGACATGGCCTTCGTATACCCCGCCCTGAAGGTGGCTCAGTGGAGAGCTTCGATTGGAGGAGCACCGACCTACCCGTACCAGTTCGCGTTCAACAGCAGCTTCAACGTCGTGAAGTTCGGTCTGATGCTGGACTTTGAAGGAGGAGGGGCGCATATCGAGGATCTGAGTTTCATGTTTCGTATGAACTCCATAATGGATGACGATCAGAAGAGTTTACCGCCACGAGACAGAGACGACCTTATGAAGTACTGGATGACAAAGTTTATGGTCAACTTCATGCGCTGCAGGTAAGTTTTAAGGGGTGATTAACACTTGAGATCTTTAATTTGTAGGTCGTGCAAAAAAATAAGTAAGCCTACGTTTCTGTGAGATTACATAATCCTCTCTTCCATTGCAGCCACCCAGTGTGCGACAACCAATCAGCGTGGCCGGCGGCGGACGCTCAGCAGCTGAACTACCAGCTGCTCACCGAGCCGGTGTTCATCAACAACAACGTGCCGCTGTCGGAGGACCAACGAGACATGATGCTCTTCTTCGACAACCTCTTCCAGAGTGCTGGCCTATAAGAGAAGGGCAGACGACTGCTTCGGTTATGTTACAGAAGGTCGATAATAGTATAATAAATCCTTTGTAATTAAATTGTGGATTTTATTCTCCTCAAACTGGTCCTATGTGAACATGATACGTTATGTGTCTTACGAGTTATATTGATGATATGATCGGAGGATCTATTATTGTGTTAGCAATTTTAGACCTTATGTCCGGATTTCATCATGGAAACCTCATAATACAGATTTATAAACTCAAGATCTATTTGAATTTGGTCAAATAGATCTCGAGTCCAATGTAAGGAACGTATAGATTTCAAGTAAAGTGGCGAGCCGGCCGCGCGCCGTGCCTTCTAATCATTAGATTTATCTTCTACCTCTACGTGCTCACCAGTCACCTGGCGTAACATCAGCCGGAGTTCATCTGTTGAACTAAACATTCATTAATTCCTGTGTATATATATATTCATTATTATTAACAAGACTTATAGCAATAAATTGGTATATCATTTAAAATGTTAATACCACCAAATAATGTCCCTAAATACTAACAAAATTATATTAGAAAATATTTACAAACAAAATATTTAAACAAATTTACTACAGTATCGATTAACATAATTAGGCACCGAGAGTTCAGCGCCTGCGCAAGACATTAACATTCACACTACATACATACAGCTTACGGCGGCCCTCGGTAGAGTCCGCGGTTATTTACATGCTGTAGGTTATTTATGAAACTATTAAGACCTGCATGAGTTACTTCTTCCATATTATTTCAGTGAGTGGAACCGGGAATGTTATCAAATTCCACGTCATATAGAATTCCCCGAGTATTTATAGTGCGGTATCCAATTAGCTGTGGTGACATGTTTGGAAATAATATCGTTCGTTAAACACATATTTATAAACGTAATGCGCGGCTCGTGGTGCCCGCGCCTGCGCCTGCGCCGGGTCAATCTCGGAACTTATGTGTTGTCACTACTGAGGTTATTAAGCTTCCCACTTAACATAATACTTGTGTTCTGTTAATAATCATTAACATGTGATAGAGAGGATAATTAACTATATAATCGTATTAATTAAACGGCCTACACTCAGTGTTTGTGCACCGTTACTTCATTAACAATCGTAAGTTTTAATTCTTAGTTTTCTATTGTCAATTGAAGTGATAATTAGTTCAAATATTTGCCATTTAAAGTCATTGTGATGTTATCCTGACATATTCATACTTTATTGTGTTATTGGTCTAGCCTCCAACCATAACATGGGTTTAGTTACATCGATCGAGTAAACGGTAGTATTTAATTAAAACCTACACATTTGAACCGTGGACCGAGCGGAACATAATTCTCTCGGTCGATTTCCTCTCGTATTACACCTAATTTGAAAACTATATTATATGTGACACGTGGCTCCACCCGCGGCTAACTCACACATCGGCCGGTAATTGAAATTGTTTTCTTGGTTGTGCAACGGTTGTCGGTTGTGACGCGGTCGCCGTCGCTGGTCGCGGTCGCCTCAGGTCGCGCGTGAATTATGATGTTCTCCAAGTAATCGACAGATGATTTGATGAGCCGCCTGCGCCCGCGCCGGTCCCCGCCCTCCGCGTCTCACACCTCGTTACAGGGCTGTACCATTAGGAGTCTGATTTGTTTCTGTCATGTTGGTTAACATTAAATGTTTCTTTGTCTGAATTCCATAATTCGAAAAAAAACTATTCAGGAGACAAAATACATATTTTAATTATTTAAAAAATAATCTTCGAATTACTGACCGCTTTCTGAGAGTAAGCTAGTATCTACTACTATTATCTAGCTGGATATTTTTTTTTTTAAAGGCCACAATTCCTACCCTAAGTCTCAGTCGAGACCTCCACCTGTAGCAACCCTGTGATGTTCGGTGGTCGTTAACACGTATCAATAACCCGTCGCACCCGCGGGCCGCGGGCTCCGCTATAGTTTGTGCTGCGCGGAAGTCGAACCGATCGGGGGGGAGGGGTGAGGCTCTGATTTATGCGCAGGCGTCTGCCCCCAGATCAGCGTCATTAATGACGATTACACACGAAACTAGTCGTGCGCGGCCGAGCGATCTAACTGTTGTTGTCAATAATATAGTGTTATTGCTTACTGATCGAAATTGATACATGGCAATGAGGTTAGGTCCATGTTTCGAGACTGGCACGGGTCGGACTGTGGCCCCGCGGCCCGGGTCTGAGTGCTGGGCGCTGCGCAGGCGCGGAGGTTAGTGCGACACGCAGCGCAGACACCAGGAGATACCACGCGTCCGGGACATTAACTTGATCGCAGTTAATAAACATTTTTATTGGTACTAAATGTAAGTTAAAGTTAGTTATAACCTTGAAGTAATTTGACATAGCTAGATAGAGTACAACACACGTGTGGCGTTGGAGCAGCATACAATAGTGACTTCGCATCATGTTGATACCTCGAACCTTCGTGGAGGTATTGTCTTCACAAGCCGCCAGTATGAGTACCATGAGTGATACCATGACTTGTTTCCATTTATCGTTGTCAATCGGAAACAAGTTGAATAACTGTTAAGGTCAGAAGATCGGGGATATAAAGGCACCCTACATATTTATCTAGCAACTATTATGTATGTAGATATGTATACACAACTCTTTAGTCACATAATGGGTTAGTAGGGGCGATATCTTCGAGCCACAAGTTTTAGTTTGTGTGAAATAACTTTTCTTAGAATTATGCAGATCGATACATTGACGACATTTAGACCTTCTGTGATATCTATCCGACAATTAGATACCGACACTTGACGTCACTACAAGTCAACAGCCTGCTCTCCTTTACAACGTGATGCGCGCGCGGCCACAACCGGCGGGCGAGTGGCCCGGCCAGTCACGGAGCGGCCCACATTTGATTATACATAACTAATATGTGAATCGTATAAAGTAATGGCTTCGAGCTGCGCTTGCGTCGATAGCCCGCAATTATGTTATTACGCGCATGCGCACCGCAGCACCGGCGCCGGCGCAGCGCAGCGGTAGCGTGACCGAACAACCGTAGGGATGAGCAACACATAGTTCGATGTTGTGTATAGTTTAAAGATCGGGTGTATCATCCAGGTTGTGTTCGGTAGAGTCGATGTAGACTGGACGATAGGTTCACCAAAGTTATCTATCTATACCTAACTATATACTTATATTGGTGAACTAGTGGACTGAAAATAGATAACTTTCCGAGTGACGGTAGATTCGGCGATTTTTTTATCTCTTATTATTTCCCGGGACGACTAGGCTTTGATGTTAGTGATACCTTTAGCTTATGTAGACACACAGGTTCGATTTGTTAAAGTACAGGATGTAAGACAAGCTTTTAGTGATAATGTGCGCGATCTGAGGTGACTTTATGATTATGATAATTATGAATACAGCTGAAAGAATTTAGATGGAGCAGACATCTGTCACACGAAGATGTATTCAAGGATGTTGATATGAATGTACAGATGACATTATGATGGTCTGAACATATCAATAGGCCGGGGCCGGGGCCGGGGCCGGGGCTCAGCGGGCACATAAACAAATACGTTGCGACATGTCCGTCGATAACGAATCGAAGCGGATCAGCGATACCGATCGACAGTTATCTGATCTAGTACGTAATGTACGCGCAGATACATCTCGTGACCGAGCCTAAGTGACAGCTGGAGGGGGGCTGGGGGGATGGGGGGGGGGTCTGTAACATGACCTACTTACTGTTAGGTCTTACTTTAGTAAGCATTAGTAGAGCCGAGCGCGCGGCCCGTGTGATGTATGTTGTATGATGTATATTGTTGTGACTCTGATGGTGGCCTGACTTCCGCGTCTGACTGTGATGTCTGTCGAAATAGATACTGGTTTAGTGCTGTACTAATGAATGACACTTAAATACGACGAGGAGTATGGTGGACGTTGACTTATCCTTATCGGAGTGTTTGTCTTACTGTACTGAACAATTGATACGAAAAGAAGAACACTGAACATTAGTTGCAAGCACTCTTTACAAAGTACTCTGAAATGTCTAAGGATTAAGGTCTTAGTTATCTGATATCAAACTCTAATACTATAATGTCCATAGGCTGCTCAAAATATGCAGTTATAACAACAATCCTAGAAACTAACTTATTTACATTGTATTGTCTGGCTCGTGGAATGTTTAACGTAATTAACCTAATAGCTAACAACCTGTTCGTTGACACAGCGAGCGACGGTAAACACTGACTATACCACCTGCTACTATCGTTGTATGTATTACTATCAGTCCAGTTAGTGCGTCTAAGGCCGGCAGAGAACATCACTAGTTGTAACAATACACCGGCCGGCGACTCCCGCGCAGTTACCTACCAATTAATAGCAGCTTTCACTTTCAGACGATTACCTTCGCCGAGGGCCGGGGTTTGTTCTGACCTGCGTTGTTCTACTGTTTGGAAAAATACGACTTGTGATAGTGTCTTATAACAATGGACAGCGGAGTGAGTATTCGAGTAGTATTAGACAAGTAAATTCTGAGCTTTTACTGAAATAGCACGAAATTTAAAAGCTCATCTAAATTGGAACTGATTCCAAGGGATTAATGTTCGTCAGAACGGTACCGTTGAGGTCTTCTTCATATCGTATGGTTGATGAACAACCTGGTGTCACAGTTTAAACCGCCTGTAGGCCTCTGACATGGCTTTACACACCGATGACATAAGTTGCTAGTATCGCGTTACATATAAGTAGATTAGCAGTTTACCTTGCCTTGCTCGTTGGTAATAATAATCTACTAAAGCCAACATTTTTTTAGGACAATTATTTGGCCGATTAAAGTGCACACAAACACCCAGACTCGGAATAGGTATCAGCTGATCAGTCCGATCACACAAAGGATGCGCAGCGCAGCAACAAGCTGGTGCGCAGGTCGGCAGCAGTCTGTAGGCAACATCCATGATCGTTAAGTACCAACGTTATAATATTGATCTTATTTTAATTGTTCGGCAGTAGGATTGTTAAGTTAATCTTCGATAGCAGCGTGTCTAATGATGCCTCGTTAAAGTGAAGTGCGCAACATCTCTGGTGCGCGCGCCGGGCGCCGCCGGGAGATAACTCGCACCACTACTGTGACTGCACTAGAAACGTTAACACCGTCATAACAACACCAACCACCATATAGTCAGAAATAGAAATGTATTTATTTGCAGGAACAGTAATTTTTACATATTAAGGTCTTATATTATAAGTATAGGTACTTGTGTCCCGCCTTGTATTAAAGGCATGCAAATATTGTCATTGGAGTATGACATTTGTTACCAAGTAACAACAAAAATAAGGTACGTATATTATTTAAAGGATAAGAATTACAATTTAAAAAAAAACCTTGCAGCATTACAGCATTGAACCGCGACCTGTGCTGTAGATCACCGACTGTGACAATAATGTGCATGGCAGCTAATGTATAATGTTTGTTGTTGCATGTCTCCAGCCAGCTGTGACTCAGAGACCCTTGCGACCCGTGCTAAATACCGGGGGAGGACACTTGTTCAACAAGTCATTATCTAAGTCCAACTTAGATCAACATAGATGTTTAGTTTTTTAATCAATGATTTCGTTACGTTAATAAGTTGCTCAAGATGAACAGTTAGTCGCATCGTAAATGATGTGGTAGGTATGTAATTAGAATACTACAAGCAATGTAGGTAATAAAATACCGAAATTGTATAAATAATGTAAGAATTAATTAATCCCGCGCTGGTACGTTACTGGCGGCCGGAGTGTGGTCATATGCAGTTCTCGAATGTGTTGCGCATGCGCCCCCCGCGTCCGGCTGTAGCCCGGCTCGCTCTGCGCGCGCAGGCGGTCTGTCATAAAGCAGTGAAACATCCATTATGCGCTAAATTAGTAGGTTCTCGTTAATTGAATGTTTAGTTTTACGGCACCGCACTCATTTAATTACACACTGTCCGAGAGACGCGGCGTTTATAGCGGCCATCTCTCTTTGTTATTACTTGCAGGGCTGCGCGCAGGCGCAGGCGCATACGTCATAAACGTGTAAAACCTCTTTAGGATGGTTCTCAGCCATCTTTGACGAACAGCCTCGGATCGTCCAGGCTCCGAGTTATAATTAAAGTGAGTCGTGCCGGCCGCACGCCGCCGTTTGCTAGTCTTGAGAATAGGATTAGTTCTAGGAAACATTTAGTAGTTACCGACTTGTTATTGAATGTGCGGACTTTGTGCCGTAGTCCGCGGACAGTGTGTTGTATATGTAGTGTACGGTTGTCCCCAACCTGTATCAACTGTCCCACCATCGACAATCTGACAATCTGTATCAACTTTCAAAGTCAGGCAAATTGGTCGAACAGCGCGGCCTCTGACAGCCTGCGTGTGCGCAGCTCACTAACCCGGGGGAGCAGGAAGTAGCAGTGCCCGCCATCAGCCTCCACTCCCGAGAGTTATTCAAATCCGTGAGTACTGAGTACTGAGTGTGCGCGGAAAAGGTTTTTATATATTCCCAGACATTCCTCGGGCGAGTTCATTAATGTTACAAAAATCAGTCGCCGGTAACTGTGGCGCACTAACAATCTGACTGCATAATTTAATCGATGTAGATAGAGTATCGACGCAGAACATTTGCATGTACGAATAAATCAAGCGGCGAGCGCATAACTCTCCTCCGCGACGTCGGTTAATTGAGGCGTTAATAGCAACCGTCACGGACGTCTGCTGCGCGCTGCAAGCGGCTGGCAGAAGGACCACTTCACCACGCACACATGGAAAAGATGTTGGTTTAAATACATGAGAAAGATAACCAACATAATATATTAGTCTAGTGCTAGTTATTTAGTTGTCTTTATCTACTGACACATGTAGCAAAGTCCAAAACCATAACTAGTGACCAGAGTCTACCCAACTTCCACTGATGTGATCCTGTTCGGTCGCGGCTCGCGTTATACTGATCTCAGAGCAGCGATTGCTTGCGTCGTTATTTATGGAGCGGAGTAGTCCTTCTGCAGAGCCTGTTCTGTGGCTCTCACATAGTAACGAGTGTGCCGACGTACTGCTGTGTGCTGCTACAGCGGGACACTGGAAATATTAGCACTCTGCTGTCTCTCTGTGGGGATGGGGCGCGTTGGTTGTGTGTTACCATACACATAATAAATATTAGCACTCTGCTGTCTCTCTGTGGGGATGGGGCGCGTTGGTTGTGTGTTACCATACACATAATAAATATTAGCACTCTGCTGTCTCTCTGTGGGGATGGGGCGCGTTGGTTGTGTGTTACCATACACATAATATTAGCACTCTGCTGTCTCTCTGTGGGGATGGGGCGCGTTGGTTGTGTGTTACCATACACATAATAAATATTAGCACTCTGCTGTCTCTCTGTGGGGATAGGGCGCGTTGGTTGTGTGTTACCATACACATAATAAATATTAGCACTCTGCTGTCTCTCTGTGGGGATGGGGCGCGTTGGTTGTGTGTTTCCATACACATAATATTAGCACTCTGCTGTCTCTCTGTGGGGATGGGGCGCGTTGGTTGTGTGTTACCATACACTTAATATTAGCACTCTGCTGTCTCTCTGTGGGGATGGGGCGCGTTGGTTGTGTGTTACCATACACATAATATTAGCACTCTGCTGTCTCTCTGTGGGGATAGGGCGCGTTGGTTGTGTGTTACCATACACATAATATTAGCACTCTGCTGTCTCTCTGTGGGGATGGGGCGCGTTGGTTGTGTGTTACCATACACATAATAAATATTAGCACTCTGCTGTCTCTCTGTGGGGATGGGGCGCGTTGGTTGTGTGTTACCATACACATAATAAATATTAGCACTCTGCTGTCTCTCTGTGGGGATGGGGCGCGTTGGTTGTGTGTTACCATACACATAATATTAGCACTCTGCTGTCTCTCTGTGGGGATGGGGCGCGTTGGTTGTGTGTTACCATACACATAATAAATATTAGCACTCTGCTGTCTCTCTGTGGGGATAGGGCGCGTTGGTTGTGTGTTACCATACACATAATAAATATTAGCACTCTGCTGTCTCTCTGTGGGGATGGGGCGCGTTGGTTGTGTGTTACCATACACATAATATTAGCACTCTGCTGTCTCTCTGTGGGGATGGGGCGCGTTGGTTGTGTGTTACCATACACATAATATTAGCACTCTGCTGTCTCTCTGTGGGGATGGGGCGCGTTGGTTGTGTGTTACCATACACATAATATTAGCACTCTGCTGTCTCTCTGTGGGGATAGGGCGCGTTGGTTGTGTGTTACCATACACATAATATTAGCACTCTGCTGTCTCTCTGTGGGGATAGGGCGCGTTGGTTGTGTGTTACCATACACATAATAAATATTAGCACTCTGCTGTCTCTCTGTGGGGATGGGGCGCGTTGGTTGTGTGTTACCATACACATAATAAATATTAGCACTCTGCTGTCTCTCTGTGGGGATGGGGCGCGTTGGTTGTGTGTTACCATACACATAATATTAGCACTCTGCTGTCTCTCTGTGGGGATGGGGCGCGTTGGTTGTGTGTTACCATACACATAATAAATATTAGCACTCTGCTGTCTCTCTGTGGGGATAGGGCGCGTTGGTTGTGTGTTACCATACACATAATAAATATTAGCACTCTGCTGTCTCTCTGTGGGGATGGGGCGCGTTGGTTGTGTGTTACCATACACATAATATTAGCACTCTGCTGTCTCTCTGTGGGGATGGGGCGCGTTGGTTGTGTGTTACCATACACATAATATTAGCACTCTGCTGTCTCTCTGTGGGGATGGGGCGCGTTGGTTGTGTGTTACCATACACATAATATTAGCACTCTGCTGTCTCTCTGTGGGGATAGGGCGCGTTGGTTGTGTGTTACCATACACATAATATTAGCACTCTGCTGTCTCTCTGTGGGGATGGGGCGCGTTGGTTGTGTGTTACCATACACATAATAAATATTAGCACTCTTCTGTCTCTCTGTGGGGATGGGGCGCGTTGGTTGTGTGTTACCATACACATAATAAATATTAGCACTCTGCTGTCTCTCTGTGGGGATGGGGCGCGTTGGTTGTGTGTTACCATACACATAATATTAGCACTCTGCTGTCTCTCTGTGGGGATGGGGCGCGTTGGTTGTGTGTTACCATACACATAATAAATATTAGCACTCTGCTGTCTCTCTGTGGGGATAGGGCGCGTTGGTTGTGTGTTACCATACACATAATAAATATTAGCACTCTGCTGTCTCTCTGTGGGGATGGGGCGCGTTGGTTGTGTGTTACCATACACATAATATTAGCACTCTGCTGTCTCTCTGTGGGGATGGGGCGCGTTGGTTGTGTGTTACCATACACATAATATTAGCACTCTGCTGTCTCTCTGTGGGGATGGGGCGCGTTGGTTGTGTGTTACCATACACATAATATTAGCACTCTGCTGTCTCTCTGTGGGGATGGGGCGCGTTGGTTGTGTGTTACCATACACATAATAAATATTAGCACTCTGCTGTCTCTCTGTGGGGATGGGGCGCGTTGGTTGTGTGTTACCATACACATAATATTAGCACTCTGCTGTCTCTCTGTGGGGATGGGGCGCGTTGGTTGTGTGTTACCATACACATAATATTAGCACTCTGCTGTCTCTCTGTGGGGATAGGGCGCGTTGGTTGTGTGTTACCATACACATAATATTAGCACTCTGCTGTCTCTCTGTGGGGATAGGGCGCGTTGGTTGTGTGTTACCATACACATAATAAATATTAGCACTCTGCTGTCTCTCTGTGGGGATGGGGCGCGTTGGTTGTGTGTTACCATACACATAATATTAGCACTCTGCTGTCTCTCTGTGGGGATGGGGCGCGTTGGTTGTGTGTTACCATACACATAATATTAGCACTCTGCTGTCTCTCTGTGGGGATGGGGCGCGTTGGTTGTGTGTTACCATACACATAATAAATATTAGCACTCTGCTGTCTCTCTGTGGGGATGGGGCGCGTTGGTTGTGTGTTACCATACACATAATAAATATTAGCACTCTGCTGTCTCTCTGTGGGGATGGGGCGCGTTGGTTGTGTGTTATCATACACATAATATTAGCACTCTGCTGTCTCTCTGTGGGGATGGGGCGCGTTGGTTGTGTGTTACCATACACATAATAAATATTAGCACTCTGCTGTCTCTCTGTGGGGATGGGGCGCGTTGGTTGTGTGTTACCATACACATAATATTAGCACTCTGCTGTCTCTCTGTGGGGATGGGGCGCGTTGGTTGTGTGTTACCATACACATAATATTAGCACTCTGCTGTCTCTCTGTGGGGATGGGGCGCGTTGGTTGTGTGTTACCATACACATAATATTAGCACTCTGCTGTCTCTCTGTGGGGATGGGGCGCGTTGGTTGTGTGTTACCATACACATAATATTAGCACTCTGCTGTCTCTCTGTGGGGATGGGGCGCGTTGGTTGTGTGTTACCATACACATAATATTAGCACTCTGCTGTCTCTCTGTGGGGATGGGGCGCGTTGGTTGTGTGTTATCATACACATCATATTGTCGGAGAAATATTATGAGCAGTGTTTTAAATAGAATATACTGTAAGCTTGTTTCCTTTGCGCGCTCTACTTTAAAAGATCAGTAGTATTGAAGACATGGCAAATGGCACGGAGGTCCTGGAGTACCATCACAACCACATGTTATATACAATCTTAGTCTTAAGAGATTATAATGTACATTGTTCACTGTAGAGGTCTGAACAGGCCCATGTTCAGCTTAAACGAGCTGTACCAAACTAGCTCTACTTATAATGATGATGTTTGACACTGACTTAGTTATCTACTGTACCACGAACAAGTACATAGTTAGCTTACAAATACAGTACCAGGTAAAGTGCTTCTATTAACTAATGCTTGTTATAACATTCCATATCAATAAACATACAACCCCATTATATTCAAATGCGATACTAAGTCAATCCGTATATAGTCTGCTCTGGCAACACTGTAGATCGATCGCCACAGATTGCATTTCCGTTCAGTGATTAACCCTTCGTTTAATAATAAATAGTAGGCTGTATTAGTTGATGACTGCGCGGGCGCACGACTGTTGTTTATTGCTAATAGACGCTTCAATTAATACGTCTGTCTGGTCGCTTCCGGCAACGGCGTTATAGCAACGTGTTGGTCCACTCTATCATCCTCATCGTCATCCTGTGAGAGTGGCCGGAGAGAGTGTTATTTATTAAACATTTCATTATTTTAAATAGAAATAGTTGATTGATAATGATAAATGATAAATTCCTCATTATAGAAGCCGTCACTCTCAGGATGAGACCAGGACAATCTGTCCAAATGGATCCCATGTCATGTTGTCAAACGATACAACTGCCGAGATGATACAGACAGACGCGCCTCACCCTGACCCGACACCTGTACTGAAACTACTTACCCTACTGATGACGCAACACTCTCAGGTTTACTCAGCCGACTCAGTTTAGATTGTTATCGGTCGTTATCTCAGCCCAGACATGTCTGTAGCTGGACCAGCAGCTGTCCGTCCCAGTTGGTGAAGGATATAAGGCCGCAGTTACAACGTCCTCCGCCGGCACATTAGTCCTCGATTACCTGACCATTACTATTCACTGCGGAGTCACTGCGCCGGCGCACCTAGCAGGTAGCAGGCGTCGGTATCCTGCGCTTAGGGCTGTGTCTACAACAATTAGACTGAGCACTAAAACCTAATTCTGTCACAAGATATCTGACGATAATTATTTCAGCTTATTTAAATGAAAGAAAGGTGTTCTAGGTCGTAGCAAATGGAAACGCATGGTGTCGGTAAGACCTTTGGATAATGGACGTTTGTACAGTTTTTATAAGTATTTAAAAGAGATTGAACCGCTTTATATACATGCTATTATTTGACCACCACCAAGGAAGGTTAAGCCGTGTGGTATCCGGCCTAGAATTGACCACCCCCTTTCCTCCCGTGGGTGTCGTAAGAGGTGACTAAGGGAAATACCAGAAGATGGGCAGCAGCGTCTTCTGTAACTTGACCGCCAACACTGCGATCCCCAAGCCGCTTGCCAAGCGTGTGGATTATGGCAAACCCCCCTTCTAAAAGGGGGAGGCCTTTGTTCAACAGTGGACATCTATCGGCTGTTGATGATTGATGATGAAGGAAGGTTAATGCAAACGAAACTACATAAGTACTTGGGTACTATCAAAATATATAAGGCGAGCAGAGAACGAGTAAAAATGAAAACTACGAACTAAATGTGAACCAGACACAAATACTTCAAGTGACAATCGTAGAGCGTCTGGAGTTGGTCCCGCCGGCGCCGTGAGTCAGCCCTGGGTGCAGGGGCTGGCATTTACTTCGAATCCTGTCCTGATTTACGATGCTTGATGTAACAACAATGTGCGCGCTCTTGTGGCTACTTGTTCCCGACGCATGCGCCACTCACGCCAACGGTGTTTAGTGTAAACACGTTGCGACACTGTTAACGCCTCTAGTGGCCCCTCGTGGCTTGTAGTGGCCTGTAGTGGCCTCTCCAGGTCCATCGCGGTGCTGTCAAGTGTTGCCATGTGTGGACGTGAAGTGCTGCCCACTGGCTCCGGCAGCCCCGTTAGTGGCAACTCGCTGATTAAATGTTTGGTGCGCGGGCGCAGGCACTCGAGTGCTACACCTGGCGCAGGGTTGACTACACTGTTCACATCATTATGTATACTTTATGCTGCTAAAATGCAATTAAAACCTTTTGTCCTGTTTTCCTAGTATTTTAAATGAACACCGACTCAGGCGATGATAAATGTGAAGTGTGTAGTATAAGGGGGCTGTATACATGTTGATATTCAAAACATTTGAGAATACAATAACAATAAATGTTTGTCATTACACGGGAGTTGAACGCCGGAATGTTCGCAGATTAAGATCAGTAAGCTGTGCGTTATGTAAATACTTGGGCTGTGTTCCTGCAGTTTCCACACCGCGGAGTGAACCGCGCTACCGATGTCGATGATAACTGTGTGGTAGTGTATAGCTATACACATACACTTGGTGGGTAACATGGAACACTAGAGTTATGTAGCAGCGGGTGACCCGGGACCCAGCTGCCAGGGTGTGGATGATCATGCGATGCGCATATATTGTAAAATAACACTGTTTTACAATATATGCCACTTTGAACAAGTATAAGGCCACCACACCTCCCCACCGTGTGGTATACTCGATGAACTCTTATGATACATAAACGTTAGCTCAAACAACATTTTAACCCATACAACTGTCCACCGCAGTGTGTCAGCCCCTCACGGTACAAACACACTTCTTCACCGTCACAATGCAAGTTGACTGAAATCACAATATTTCGTGTCGACACACTTGACTATGAAGGCTCTCCACAGACAGCTCCGACTGCTCAGTAGTTATTTACCGGAGTTTTATGAACACTCGTCCCTCTGTAGCTCTATTGTCACCTGTCGGCCTCTTGATCGAGCGCTATAATACAAATATTGGGCAGACATCGTCAAGTTCGTTTGTCATGAACTGCTTCATGTCTCTTGGGTACATAATGTCCCCCCCCACTCCACCCTCAGCGGGAGTCAAGAGCTTTCTGACGACAGTCATCAAAACACCACCTTCAGTGTTTTGGAAGATATTTCTATATGTTCGAGGTCGAGTATTTGAGTGATCATACCATAACCAGCCCGGCCCGGCGGACTGCGACCCGGCGCGGGCGCAGGCGGCGGCGACCCCGGAACACAGGCCATATATTATATGATCTGTGTTCTCGGTAACAATTGATTGAAAACTATTAAAACTTTGATTTAGAACCTCTTCATGTTCTCGTCGAGGATCGTCATAAAGCGCACTCTGAGCTGCGCCGGCGCGGGGGAAGCGGGACGGGCTGCGAGGGGGTCGGAGGGTCGTTAGCGCTGCATATCATGAATAGCAACCAAATGCAACCATCCAGCGCTTGCGCAGCCTTAGCGTTTACGACTCTGTATTAAATAGATGCGCAACTATTCAATTATACAAGTTCGTATCTCGCCACATAAAATATTTATATCCGTTTAAAAGTCGCATTCATTGTGGCTGCATCATGAAAATGGCAATATAAACGGTAATATCGGCTAGTTGCGAGTGTACTTGCATGCGAGGTGCGCGCGCGCAAGTCTCCGCGCATAAATACTCCGTTATTCAATTAACGCGACTGATGTATGCGCGCGCATGCGCTGTGCGCTCCCCGCTGCGCACCGCGATGTGTTTGTCACACGGTGTCTCCGGCGAGATGTCACGTCACTGTTCCCACAACTGAGCCATAAGAAACACATCAACCATACAACCCACATTGACATCATTTAATTCAATTCTTACGACTTGGTTCAGCTTCACCTTACCGTGAAACCGTGGAATGCTCGACATTCGGTGGCTACTAGCCTGTTCAGCATGGTATCCCCTACGCCAGGTGTTCTCTGCTCCATCATGTCCCACGTTATTCCAGACGTCTTGCTTCCAAATAATAAACGTATTGGATTTAAAACGTTCCAACCTTCCGTACCATTTCTACCGTAGCCTTCAACGTTGACGAAGACATTTATTTAATAAGGAACCGATAATGTTCCTAAGACCAGATCACTTTGTATGTAAACAGTAATCGTAGGGTACGTCCCGTGCACATCCGATAAGGACGCTGCGCAGCCTCCAGACTCCTGAAGCCATCAGTTATGTTACAGCACTTTGTCAGCTGTCGCGGGGTCACGCTGACCCACGGCCCGGCGCATGCGCAGCACTGATCAGTAGCTCTATTCAATAACAGTTCTAATGTTTTGGATAAGATTACCTCAAGGAATGAATAATGTAGGCTGTAGGTAATGTTATTTGTACTAAGCCTGGATATTTGTTAGCGGAATTCATGAAATTTTAGAGTTCACGTACTTACGGCAATATAACATCTACCTCGTTAGGACAACTAAATTAGATCAATGACAAACTCTTCTGAACCATACTTGCCCTTACTACGCTTCCCCCAACAGTTTTGGACCACTTGAGTATTACAGTAGCATTTCTCTGTGAAAACATTACAGTCGGTTGTCGATTGTACTTAAAGTGTATCGGTTATGATCTCAGATGTTTGTTGCGATCGGTGTGCGCCCGCGCACCAACATGTATTATGTATGGCGCGACGTGTCCGCAGTTTTCACACGGATACTGAACGGCTCCGTCGCCACACCACACTCGGTCCGGGAAAGTGTCTGTTTGTTAATGCTCACTAAATGAAGTCAGCGCCGACGCAGCAAGTTGTGTATCACATGTTCCCGCTCAAGGGTCTGTGGAGACAACGTGAGAGTTAGCGTGTTGCTACTGATCTAATCGTACTGGGTGATGTGTAAACAGGTACACGGATGATACTGATAACATTCAGAGTGTGTAATGTCGACCACTGGCTAGTATAATATAATATTTCTCCTTGTTGTTAATATCAAGACCATGATATCGTCAAAACTACTATAAGACCGATCTACGAATAGTTACAATCCTGTAACCTAGCTTTTAATATTACAATTTAGCGCAGGCACACCCGCGTCGCCTCGCTAGTATGTCCGGCGTCACCGTGATGACGAGCAGTGTTCCGGGGCGGTCCACAGCGGCAGCTGCAGCCTCCGCCATAAGTATGCGACGTGATCTGTACGCGCTGAGATAACGGAGGCTGGCTGGACCACGACACGGGACGTCCTCGGAGCTTTTTGTGCACACTTATGTAATATCAAATGTAATGGTCGCAGCTCCGCGATACATTTTTATAAGGCAGTTTTCAAGATCTGCCGCCACAAGAAGTGCTCGCTGTGAATGGCGGCGGATCACTTTTTGTCTGAATATTACATGTACCGGGATAATGTCGCGGTGTCCGGTGAGAACGTTACTCACTCAGGTTTTTATGTCGCGTACAATGGGCTCGATGGAGGAAGCGAAGGAAACAGAATCACGAGAAACTGATCGTTATGTACAGTTGATGTTGAATATAATGACTGCTTAGGGGAGCAACGACTTGCAGATAGAGGGACGTATAATTAATGTTTGGAATATTGAGCTCACAGTACTGAGTAAAGTTTGGTTAGATAGTGCACGATCAGCGTCACCGGCCAGCCCGCCGCGCCACCCCGCTCTCCTTGACGAAGCCCCCACCATCACAATACAAGCCGCGTTGTTCTCTTTGTACGCACACGTATTGTGCGCAGACGCATTAAAAAGAAAAGAAGATCATCTCATTGTGTATGTAAACAATCAGTTGCGTGGTATCTGCGGTTGCGGTGCGGGTGCGGCGCGATGCGCTCGCGCAGCGTGCAATATTATGCGCGCTATCAGCCGCTATCGGCGCGGGCAGGTGCAGGACGCACGGCATGCATTATGGATGCACAATAATGTTGACATTGTATTCAAATACCTGTTGTTTTATGGAAAATGCCAGATATTAACTGTTCGCTATTTGCTTTACAACAACGCGGTAATGTTGGTGCTGCGCATGCGCCTAGATACAGGTTTTGTTCACTTATTTGATTCAAATTATTATTGATATTTCATTTTGATTGCGCCATAGTATTGTGTAAGGGAATGAAACATGAAGTATAGTATCATGGTGTTCCTAATGTTTTAATAATGCTTTAGATTGGTCAAAAAGTCTATTACTGGCAGAGAGACAGTGAGTGTGTGCCACACAACAGGCCACACACCTTTATCTAGCGAGAGTCTTAATTTCCCGCGTGTTACAGGAAATGACGTAGCACAAGACAATCAATCACATCATGTAAGACTGCTGCTATTGACACAAGGTTCCTGCGCTTGCGTCGGCAGCCATCTTTTCTATCATATGACGTGCGCTCTTGACCAATATTTATGTATAACTAGCCAATATGGCTGTCTAGCTCAACAAATAGATATAATTATAACGCGACCGTCGCCCGTGTACACTGTACCTACGTACACAGAGTCAAACAAGTACGTAATGTAAACAGACTGGTCACCGAGACTGAACGCACACGTAGTGTTAATAACTCTTGTAGGATGGTTATTCATAGACATCTCTATGAATTCACTGCCTCGTTGGTCTAGCAGTTGCTAAGCGCGACTGCTGGGCATGAGGTCCTGGGTTCGAATCCCGCGTCGGGCAAGGTGTTACAGGGTTTTATCAATTAGTCTGGTTTTGGGCCTGGTTGATAGCAATAGGCTCGCTCCCCGTCACATTGGGACCTAAAACATAATTGGGGGAACGGGGGTGTACTATATGTGCACCTCTGCCTACAGGCGTGATGTTGTGTATGTATGTGTACTGTGGTCATACGAGTACATGGTACATTCTAAAGGAGGCGGTTAGCGCTCCCAGAGGAACTCTGTTCTTTTAACCACAAGTGGTCCAGCTCTGCGGGCCCTGCCTTCCCGGAGTATGTTCCTACTTCATAGACACACGCATGCGCACATCACTGCTACCGTGCGACATGCGTGTTACATCCAATGCATAGTATTGCGTATGTAACGTATCATATAATATGTAGCGGCTGTTGGTTATGTACCCGCGGCAACAAGTACATGCATTTATCTAGATGTTACATAGTCTGGCGGATACCGCAATATATTCCATGCTCAGCTTGTATTGCGCGCCGGCGCAGGTCGCTGCATGCGCCCGCGCAGATCACACTGATAGCTAACACGAACCTAGCTTAAAGAAAGCACACACTCCGTAGTTCAACACAGTTCTCCTGTTAAAATTGGCCTCCCGTCTTTAGCAGTAGAGTCTCCCGTCTTGTAGATCCATTTTATGGTTATAAATAAAGCTGGGACTGGGACTAATTAGGTTCACCCGACATAATCAACGATGCAATGGTTAAAAGATAAAAGGTGCTGAAATATGATTATTGTAAGATTATTTTAAAAGTGAAACAATTCTTTGAAACTTCACAAAACTAGGTCTGTACATTCCTTGTCGGTGGACGAGTTGCGCAATAATGTTGTTAAGTGTAAATGAACCCTAAGTGTTTAAACCCCACGAACCCCAAAACATGCGACTTTTCCCGAACCGTATACTGAAGAGCCTGCAGGACGCATGCGCCAAAACGATTTCGGTTGTAGCTGCTAAAGACCTATCGAGATATTTAATCACAACTAAAGCAGATTACTTAGTTGCCCGCTAATCTGCAGCTCCAACATGCACAAACATAATATAAACCTGTTCAGCCTTTTATTATAGCCACCTGAATGGTGACTCTGGGAATCGATGGAATCTGCCCATCCTCCCACGAAATAGACGGGGTATATATATATATGTATCATACATTCTACACACAGTAGAAAGTATGATACATATATGTATGTAGATACTTACTAATGTGCTCTAACATCTATTATTATTCATCTGTGAGCGGCAGTCAATCAACAACCCATCAAACAAAGACTCACAGTTCACCGGGATCACTCAAGTGTCTCGCTCCCGCTATCTGATCTATGAACTTAATTAATTAAACGGTAATAACGCTAAAAGATTTAAATGTCCGCCTCATTGAAAGTTCAACACAACAAACAAACATCCGTGAGCCTCAGTAACGAATAGCCTCCTTTGTGTGAGAACAAGGCTCCGCTCGTCTGCGGCCCTCCGTGAGGCCGGGCGGACGCGGACGGTGCGGCGCAGGCGGCGAGACAAATGCGCGTCACTCGTCATGCTTGTCGCCTGTCACAAGCAGGCGGGGGCGGGGGGCGGGGGGGGGGCACAAACAGACGCCCACGCCACTCTAGTAGGTCCACACAATGGCTGCAGAATGCACTCTTAGAAGGGTAACGTACTAGTAGACGGCTGTAGTCTAACCTGGCTGAACAGTCCATTACCGCAGCCCTACCCTATGCCTCTCGATTTGCGAGAAAGCACACTTCTTTGTCATCAATAGCAAAAATTAGTTTTTGTACCATTGTATCTTTTTGTATTGTAACACAATTGTACAGCTGTGGTAGACGAGTGCTGGAAAGGTATTATGAAAAAGCGTATGTGTCGTAATGTTATAACAGTACATAACTTGACTGTACTCTGTACCTACTCGACGAGAGGGTGTTCAGAATAAATTGACATGTCTCGTATAACTGAGCCGAGCTTCACTAAGTCTGCTGGTCGTAATTGTATTGAAGGTAGAAATGTATTGCCATAGAAAGCTAATTATTTAAAATATACTAGTTTCTACATGATAAGTTACCACAAATGTTGCCTCAATTACATGTATTTTATGACGCAGAATGATTGCACTTTAAAATAATTAGATCGTATCAATAAACAGAGGAACTTTCAGTTTTATGGCAGCACAGGAGGCGCCGATGTAACTGGAGCCCTACGGTGTTGGAGCCCCCGGGGCCCTCCCGAGCTGTAGGACTGTAAAGTGGTCGTAAACCTCCTCTCTGGGAGGAGTGAGGAGCGGCTCCTTTGAGGCGCCGGGTGCGGCAGCCGGCCAGCACCCGGCCCGGCCCGGACCACTCAGAGCTACGGACCAGACATGCGCACTACATAGGAAGGCCCAGAAGGTCCACCTTTAAGAGACTGTATTGTAGAGAGACCGATGTACAACTCGTACACAAGACAAGGCTGGCGATGAGATCAATGACCATGTAACACAGCTGTTAGTGAAGTCTGTCTACGACACAACATAGATCCACGTCCAGACTTTAGTCATGTGTCTCTCCAACGTCCAAATAACTCGATTACAGTACGATGATGACTTGTGGAGATCGTACAAAGCGAGCCTTCTGTACGTACCTGCTGCGTGGCACCGCATGATTGATGTAAAACACTAATTAATGGACGGTTGCGTCTAATAGTTGTTTGGAAACAAATAAAGGAAAGAGTTAAGTGGCCCCGAGCCACCCCGGCCTGGTTGGTTGATCGACAGATCGATTTTAGATAATATCAATACAGCTTGAGATATTATTTCTTTAATTGTTGTAATTACATGTATAAGCTGCTTGCCTATCTAATTGATTTGTTATGATTATGATAAACTTAAGTGTCTTGGAAATCAATCTTACCTTCGTTACCTAACCTCATTGCTGGGTGAGTTTAGAACAATGGATTAGAAAACCAATCAAAGAAATTCATTCAAAATCTAAAGCTGCGTGGCTCCTCTACCCGGCGGGCTGAGGTGCGCTGATCCGTTAAATTAGGATAATTGTATTGATTGGAGCGTTGCGGTGCCGCTAGCAATCCGTCGTGTGTGCACGTAATGCGCGCCATTCACCGTTGAGCTGCGCCTGCGCACCGCCGCCGCTGGGCCACCCGCCTGCGCGCACGCACTCCGCGAACACGCAGCGTCACTCACCGTGGATACCACATAATAATATTATCGTAACTCATAATAACAGCTCGTAAATGTCTGGAATCGAACGTGAGCCTTATCCTACGCAGATAATAGTAAGTGCCCGAAGTTCACTTTGCAAGTTACTGAGAGACCATACTTATTTGAGTGCATCGAACATCGAAGCAGCTTTTATATTAGCCAAGCAAAACTTAAGCTATCAAGTAACTTTCGCCAAAGAGGCATCCGCGCTGAAGCTTGCACGGGATTGTCGTAGTTCTAAAAACAACTGCTGACAGGGCAGGTACGTGTCGGTGTAGGTACCTGAGAGCCAGTAACTGTGGGCTAACCGGGCTCACACGCGATTCACAGCCATTATCATAACGTAGTGACGAGCAGCTTCTAATAACGGCCGGCCTGGCCTGTGATTACCAGTCTGTAACGCACCATAAATTAAGCGCACGTCGAGCAGGCCGGAGCTCTAACGTATAATTGTCAATGCTCTGACGTGTCCCGGAGGCATTAAAAGCTTTCACAAATCAATCTCGAGCGCCGCAACCAAGCTTTATGACTTCCTCGTGTCCTGGGGCAAGCCGCGCGCCTGTCATGGAGATGGAAGGCATAACACGTGCGTGGAAACAATTGGTGTTATTAGGAATGTTATTAGAAATTAGTCCAGGAATGTTGCCAGTTGAGGACTCCCTCTTCTACAATCCTAACATGAAAGGTTGTCGCAATCTGAACTGCTGCTGCGGGGCTCCGGCGAGCAGATGTTACGGTGGCCTACATGAGGCCGTTATTGTTGAGCAGTGAATACGTCGGACGGCCGCGATGACGAGTGAGTTTGGCGCAAACATGTTGAAGTTTCTCCCCAAATATGGCGCTACAGAGTGAAGTACCGACGTACAATGTTGAGAGTCACGGGCCACGGCTGCGTGCTCAGGCTAGCTCTCTATTAACGATAGAGTTTGGTAAGCTGCAGGGTATATTCCCAGTATCCAGTACCTCTACTGATTCAAACAGTATTGTAGTTGTCTTTATCTCAACCCGTAGGTTTATTTTATGTCTTTGGTGGCTGATTCTGTTTTGTTTTATAAATAATAGCGAATAATGTTTTATAAATAAGAGAATTCCTCAATGTGCGAGCAGAACTTTCGCGCCGCCCGCGCCATGCGCCACTACAACTACAAGTCCCTTCCATAGTTAATCAACGTTATCGTCGGCAGTTAATCACTCTCAATTGGACGTACTTGAGTATAATAACGACATCAACACAGTTTCTATCCAAATCGACCATAAACACAACAGTCTAGCGCGGAGTCGCTCGATGCGAGAGTAATGTCCGTGGCAATAATTGCACGGGAATCAAACGGCGATCATACGCCAGTGATCGGGAGATTAATGGTAGCTGTCGGTAATGTGTCTATCGCGACAGCTGTGAGTGATGGGATGAGCAGTGACACGGGGCGGTGACGTCACTCTTGTGAAATTCGGACTGAACTACTTGATATCATGTACTTACTTGTGAATGTTAGTGTGTTGGCACAGCACAGCTCTCTAAGACACTGCAATTGAAGTCCGTCGGAGGCAGCGGGGGGCGGTGCGCGGCGGCGGGGGGTGGTCTCGATCTGTTCGGCGGCTCATTAATATCTAATATTGAATTAATTACATGGTGTGCGTACACGCCGCTTGGGCAACCACCGAGCTTGTTGTTTGTTTCATAACAGTCCGACACTCCAGCAACTACCAGTGAGGCAATACTGATAATTGTAACAAATATCTTCAAGCACATTGTCTCTATCGGTGAACTGTGGTGGTCGGTAGGTACATAAGTAGTCCAGCCTGCCGCTCTTTCATATTCATTTATTCAATAGTATATACAACAGTATATACAACTTGTCTTGTCGGTTTTCATATAATCGCGTCAGCTACTCTACCGTGTAGCTTTTGCAGTTACATTCAGTATTTTCTTTAATGAATGAAGAACTACTAGTTACTTTATAAGAAGGTAAAACGATTACCTATTTATTAATATTGTGACTCGGAGTTTATTACAATACGTATGTACCGTGTCCCCTGCTGCATGCCGTTGCCGATGAGGTACAGATAATAATTAGCCGCAGATACCGGGCTCCGGACTCCGAGCTCCGGGCGGCCGCTCACAACATAACGTGGACAGGATTGTCGCCACAATTAAAATATCCGCAATTAACTACTAGGATATGATCTGCGCAGTGATTGTGCAAATCTGTACGCTGCACAGACGGCGGCAGGTAACGACGCCGGCGCTGTGTGGTGGTGCTGCGCGGGAGTTCGCGATTAGCATCGACATCGGGGGCGCTCTCAACATTGATGATTAATGTTATTGCTGCTTATTTACTAAACGTGGTAAACATTATATTTATTACGGTAGATAAGAAGTTATTGTAAAATAGAAAGGTCTATTAGAAAGTCTATTGAAAACATATGAAGCTTGAGCCTTTCAATATGTTACAAGCTGCAGCAGAGTTATACTTACTTCTTTTTTCGGGACAAGCCCACCACTTGTCCCCGTTATTGTGACTCCTGTAAGCCAGGATCCACAATGATAACCATTGAGAACCATTGAAAACCATCGAGGCAATGAAGCTCGAGGCGTCCCAGAGAAATGACTGACCCGCAACGAAATTAATCATAAAAGAATATATAGGAGGAGTAGGAATATAAGTTATACTAACTACATAGAGTAAGTCCCACACACTGTGACTGTGGAGATGTCGGGGACACCAGCGTTGTGTGCAGCAGACACACATTCATCAATATCCCCGCTTCACTCAGTTGATATCTCACAGAGATATACGGACGAACAAATGCGTATTGTTGTACCTAATGTGTCTGTACTATCTGCGATCCTAATATATTATGTATGACATGTACACTATGACGGCACATTAAGCTTAGCGTCAAACTAATAGCCGCTTGTGTTGTTGTGACGCAATGATGCAAGACGCTGCTTGACGCGCGGCCGGCGTCACGTCACGCGTCACCATGACGCGAGGTACAGGGAGGCATGATGGAATGGTTTCTAAGTGTCATAGAAAGTTTGATTAGTAACTTCCTATATAAATGTAATGAACTACTAATTAAACGAGTGTTACACCCTCACGTGGTGGACCAGCAACTCTTACAGTTAACACCGTCCTGCCTGCAGCCGCCGCACTCGGCGCGCTCCCCGGGCCCGCTCGGAGCCGCCCGGATCATGAATGACACAGATACTTAAGATCAACCGTTGTTTTGACGAACACATCGCAACATACTCAAGGCACTGTATCTCCTCTAATGTACGGAGCGATGCGCGCGCGCAGCTTACCGATCCCTATCTTAAAAGCTTCGCATCAAATGTTTCGTTTTTTTGTTACGATGTTTGTGTATTGCTCCACGGCCGCATTGTGCTGTCTTCAGACTGCCACTCATAATGTTTTGTAGGTGGCCATTAATGGGCCATGCTGGGCCTCTTATCTGCGGCGACAGCTGCGGGTGGAGGGCGGAGACTTTCGTATACTACGATAACACACGCGGAGCTGCCAGGAGCTCGGCGAAGGGTTGCTACTCGTAACTCGTAACTCGGTGTTGTTAGCGGCAGCAACAAGCCGAGCAACATTCAACCTTCTTGTACCACGTGACCATCTCTCCGGTAGCGTGCGCTCTAGCGGGAACCGTTTTTTTCGTCCGCGAAGGATCGCAGGTAGTATCGGTCGTGTTCCCATGCATTGAGTTATCTCAATCTGACAACTGAGCTAAGATCTTCGTGTCAAAGTGTCTAATAAATGATGTTGTGTAGTGATGGATGGACGCGCCGCGCGCCGCGCGCCGGGGCGGTGGTGCGCCTGCGCCGCGCGCCGTGCCAATGTTGCGGAGTGCGGCTGTGACTAATGACGCTCTGCAGAGGTTACACAAACGATGGCCTCGTGTATCACCGCGGGAATGTGTTGTGGTCTCAATAGCCTCCTCTGAGTTCAACGGACATATCTATTCACTTTGAAACGTTTCCTAACAACTTCGCAAATGTGGTTTCAATGGTTAGATAAATGCTCTGGCATGCGGAGTGTTGCTGTCTTTACATTAAATGTATGTAGATATTTATTCTTTAGGTAAAGCCTGGGTCGCTTTACCTAAAGAATAATAGGTGATTTTAAAGTAAACATCAACAAGGCTGACGTTCTTCTGGACATGTTTTGGTTTCAGAACGGTTGTAATTAACCTCCTCCTCCTCCCACCTCGGCGAGCAGCCGCCACAGAGAGCTCGAGGAATCAATACCACTCAACAATATCACATTTGTTTTATGCCAGTAATGCCCGGCTGGTATTAGGCGCACCAGGTTACAATTTGTTTACGGGCCTTTCGAATTAACATGCGCAGTGACCCTATAGTTTCATTACTGCGTATACCCTCGCGCATGCATGGGAGGTGTTCCGTGCACGGAAATAATAAACTGAGGTGCGCGCACGCATGCGCGGTTGTAAACATCGCGCTGCGGTTGCGCAGAGGTACTCTAATTAAACTAAATAGTGTTCCCGAGTCTTTAACCTCCGTGCCAGGAGATGTTCCCTGGGAGCGCAGTGTATTGTGTACTAATCTAGACTCGAATGCGGCAACAACAAGTACCGCCGCGCGCCGTCAGTGAGCAGCAACGTCGGCGCTGCCGGGATCGTTACTAACTGCACTATTAACACCAGCTCGAGTTATGAGCGGCACAACTCGAGGTAGGCAGAGGCCCCGCTTACATAATTTCTTTACGAGTTTAGTACATTCAGAGTGCGGAGGTTTGAGCGCAATTAAAATGTGGAGAGCGCCGAGGACAGGACGACTGCGGGACGGAAGCGGTGCTGGGGGGGGGGGGGGGCGACGCACGGCGACAATTAAATAGTGTTTAGTCGGGGAGCGTGCGACGTGCGGCGACCCATCCACTGGCTGGCCCCGGGATAGGAGGTAGCGGGGCCGGACGACTGCGGGAGAGGTGGCTCTGTGGAATCATCGTGGTGAACATAGGACCATAGGAACATGTTTACATAGTCACATGAAGAGCTGTTCAAGTCCAAATATTACCGTTCCAGGTGTTCCCAACATACAAGCGGATGCCATTAGCAGCTTCATGTATACATACATAAACCCTTTGATTATATATATGTCTAGATGGAGTGTCAAGACCCTGACAGCGTCGGGATTTTTTAGCGCCAATTTCTCACAATTGGCCCTAAAAACCTACCCTACAGCTTTTTGGCGCCAACAGTGTCAATATTGTGTTGTCAATGGAGACGCTTGTTTTTCTATCATAAAATAACGTAATAAAAATGGCGAAATGAGCTATTAAGGTGTATATAAATTACAGAGGCCGATTGAATATTAATAAATATGTATCCTATCACCCGTATGTTAAATAAATTATATACTTGTGTAAGACGTAGCTGTCCCGCACTCATGCTAAAAATAAAACAATTGGCACGTTGTTTTTTGTTTCAATGTAGCGCCAGACTCCATTTAGATAATCTAAGCATACACCCGAACGCCTAGCCTGAGGACTTCCTTCCTGATGGTCGACCTCACTGAAAACAGCTGGAGTCAGCGCCTGCGCATCGCCCGTCGCTTGTATCTTAGCCACTGCTTTACCTAAGTCGATGTGATGTGGTAACTGCGCCCAATTACACATTAAACAGCGCACTTTCTCCTGCGCGCGCGCATCTTCGCTGTTCGGTTCACTGATCTATGAGACGCCGACATATTTGTTTGTGTACAAGTAGCTATAATATTATTACGAGCAAACACCATGAATGACAAAAAGTGCGCCTGCGCCACCTAGTTATTTACTAGGGGTCAGTTATTATTGATAGAGGGTATTAGCTACAGTTAAGAGGCGTGAGCGTGACGTCACAAAGTACGCACCTAGCTATTACTGAAATCTAGGTGCGTGCGTATATGAAAGACCTAGCATGTGCAAGGCATTGTGCAATATTATACATTGTGCATTGTGCAATAATCAGCCAAAACTTTAAATTCCTGACTAATAAGCCATTACATAATATTATCTTCTGTCTTTGTTAATACAGCCGACAGCCGCTGCCTGTATGAACTGGTAAATCATAACTGACCAAAATAAAAAGTTACTGTGACATGTTGTGGTATCAACTCAACTGTGCACATTTTTTTTTAAACCTTGCCCCACACTAAATATTTCTCCTGTATCGTGGGCGCATTTCACAAACATGAAACAATATTCAATACTTTGTTTTTGTTTTGTTCCTTACGGGGATTAACCACAGACCCAGAGACCCCAGCGCAACGCCAATCAGGTCGACAAATTTCAAATTCCCCCAGAGTAACCGCACCTGTCACGAGTCCCCGGCATGAGTGCTGGGCGCTAATTGCTGCCGGTGGTATCCACGTGAGGCGGTTCTCGGCGCGCCCGCAGCCCTGCTGGCGGTCAACGGAAGACGTTTTTTCCGTAGATCGTGACAATTAGACGTGAGTGCGCGTGCGCGGGCGTGACGTCACGCGGCGACATGCGCGCGCGCTCATTAGCGCAGCGACGACACGACAGCGACACCCGCGTGCCGGCCACCTCGCGGCGCACCTCGCACTATACTTCGCACTTGAAAGTCTCGATTACTTCAGTGCTGGTCATTAGTTCCTGACACTTGCGTCAGTACTCTTTACATTAAAGTCAAACAGCTACTTTACGAACTCTCATACTCCACTTTCCCTTCTGGTTTATTTTTTTACCAGATTTGCCTTCTGGTTAACTCTCTCTGAAGTAGGAAAAGATACGAGCGCCGGCACAGTTACATATCACCTAACATAATAGCACTCTTATGACCTAACCTGAGGATAATATCCAGCGCCCAAGGAAGTAATGACCAATGATCACAGCACTCACTCGGGCCTGGCCCGCCTGCCCCCGCACTGCCCCGCACTACCCCGCGCCAATCTGTGAAGATTGGAGTTCACATTGGATTAGCGTTACATACAAACTTACATACAGCCGCCATAAACAAGATATCTGCAGTTTAATTTACTTGCGGCAGGAAGCGCTCGCGAACTAAATTGGACATTAGCCCAGCAGCCCAGGGCTGCTACCTCCGCTGCAGGGTGTAGGTGCAAGTGCAGGCTTCAATGTAAACTAAGAAACCTCCAGAATTAAAAGTTCTCTTGATAGCGTCCTCAGCGTCCGACACAAGTCAAATCAAAAGCACAAGCCGAGAGATATTACGGTCATGGACAATAATATGCCGAAACACTACAGGTCTACAGGGTCCTTTTAATTTAAGTTATTCTGATTAAAATTTTAAGCAGTAGAAACTACCTAGACTTTCTTGGTGGCATCAACCCTAGACGGTAGATGCACGGTCGGTCCGTCTGTGACCGTTACACTACGCATGCGCACCGCCCGCTTAATTCCGACACAATCACGCCAAACTGTGCAAATGTACCCCGCTAATGAGCTGCGCCGGCCGATGACCTCAACACACACACACACACAGAGAGAGACTGACATTAATCTGAAGCTGCTGTAATAGCAACGTTTAGTCAACACTCAGATTCGTGTTAATGTAGAAAAACAAGTGTTTGATGAGCTGCCTCTCGACCGTACTGTAATGGTTTGCATCCGTCATGGTATACTGTTAGGTGAGGCGAATCGAGTGGTGTGTTGTAGAGGCTCCAGCGAGCGGGAGCGGGGGTTCGACACCTGCGCGATTTGCAGAGTTCATCAAAAAATGTTTTATTACTTCTATTAACATTAATGTATCTAATGATTACCATTTCTATGTGTTCAAGCAAATCTATTCTGTACTACTATTCTACGTGTCTTGGACAATGTCTTGCTCACTACGTCATCGTAGCGTCGGTCAAGCACGAGTGGCGTCGGTCCCAGCCTCCGCAGCCGAGCCGCCAATGTTCCGGTGTCGGGCACCGAGTTGTCTGTTGTCACGGCGACCGTCGCGCGATTAGTTACGGTAACGAGCCCCATCTACTCGGTACTGACTCCATGCTCCAGACTAAGAAACGGATAGGAGTCCGCCAACGACTCCCCAGACAAATAGAAGGAGATGGTAGTACCTACTGGGTAGTGGGTACTCCACACCTCTCACTACGGGACGTTCTCTTTGGTAATGTTCGGGGCTGATTAGGAGCACGGACGCGATATATCCAGAAACATTAAGTACTTTGAATATTAACAATGCTGTAAGTGTTACGAGTGGGGCTACTGCCGGCTCCACCACTCGATGTCGATCAAATAAAATAAAAAATATAACGTAAAGAGTTAATTCCGTGTCTCTCACTTCGACATCTTTGATTCCCCATTATATCACACCTCCATGTTCTGTTGAAAGCTCGTTAAAGCATCACAACCGACACGAGACCCATACCTGTACACGGTCCAGTGTACACACTCCGTCCAGCTCACTGCGCGTCAATGCTAACACAATCAATCAGACATTGTGCTCCATTCAGCGCAGGATAGCTCATTAACCCGCAGGTTATCTGCCCATAATTAAATCGTCCGCGGACAATGCGCGCGCGCACTGTTTGTCTGACAGTTTTAATTAAACCCCTATTATTGTCGGATTGAAAAACGCATGCGCAGTAACGAGCAACCACTGTGCCGTGTAACACGATTACCTGCTTAAACAAACACACACAAGTATGTATGCGGGCTCTGTAGTCACTATGGTGACGTAACAAGGTGCATGTTGTGTTAGAGTGTGATGTGCGCGCGCAGGTCGCGTGACGGCTGACGGTGATCACTGTGTTCAACTGTTCACACGGCACCCCTGACCCGCGGTGAAGGGGGAGGGATTAATACATTATTTTAAGAAACATCACTTTGTTAAACTTTCACCGTTACTTGTATAATGGGATTTGAAACTGTGAAGCTGTTTTAATTCTTTTACTTTGAAAAAAAAACAATGATTTATGTTGAGATACCTGCGCGTGACGTTGATTTGTTTCGGCGGTCGCTGCGCCCGCGCTGATGCATTCCACCCCAAACTTTCGCAAATAACTGGACCCAATTCTTTTAAATAATTGCTGCCTACATTTTATTGTAAATAATGAAGATGCACCTAACGAGCTGCACGCACCGCGCCGGCGCAGTACTCGCTGCCTCTCTCCTGCAGCTTAGACCGCGCCTGGCTGCGGCTAGTTACACAAATTAGTTAATCTGAAATTCTAAGCGGAATCGTAATCTAGTCTGGGAGCTGTCCATTGTTCTCGAGTGTATTGTGGCCTGCGCTGGCGCAGCTCAATTAAGTAGCGACGTCGTAATTGCACAGATAGTCGCTATCGCTGATCGCGGAACAAATTGACCGCGAAATCGATTACAATCGGTTGCCGGACAATGGCGACCAATCGCGCGCCGGGAGCGCTGCGCGCGCGCACCATTGGCCGCAGTGTGCACGCGCCGCTTCACACAATGCTGCGCCTGAAATCTGAAACTTCAAAAGCTCCACCATCTTGAATTCCGCATTGGATTCGGATCAGAACACCATCACCGTGACGTCATGTATACCGCCATTCAAATTGGTCCCCAATGGCGAGCTGCCCGCTCAGACGAGCGCGCAGCACAAGCGACCCGCGAGCCGCCCGTGTGAGCCCTGCCTTAGTGTACACGAGCTCACAGCTCACAGTATAGTTAGAGCCCAGGCCAACCATTTGTCATGTAATAAAGTTATCGCTGAACGTTTTATCAGCCTCACAGTGAGTTCTATGGGACAGTAGCGGGCTACTGTTCTACCAGGCGGCGGGGAGCGGGCCGCGGGGCGCGGGACGCGGGAGTCTAGGGTGCGCGAGCGCGCAGCACCGAATCAATGGGCAATTATCGTGGGCGCGGGGCCATTAGTGCAGGCTAACAATAGATAAATCAGAAGTCTTACTCCGCGCGACCCGTTGCACATAACGTCAGCTTTGTTAAAACTAATAACCAATGGTGGTTAGTTACTTAATATGAATTTATTTAAAGTAACTCATACAAAAAGTTCTGTAGCTATTACAGAAAGCAAGGCTTACTATCATATTACTCTCCGCTATACATAGTGCTAGTGAGTGGACCTTCTGCACGCTGTTACGATTATTAGAGGGAGGAGGGCTGGAGGTGGGGGGAGGGGGGGAGGGTGGCCCACCAGGGTCGCGATAGCCTCCGACGGCGACAACATAATTGGTCGCTATCGGATATCTGGCGGCCGCGCCTGCGCAACCACTCGCGCCTCTATCAGCACAGCATCGGCGCTGATTGTAGAGACCTTTGTTACGAGATAGGTTCCCGCGGGAGATGTACTGTGGACGACGGACACGTAGGGACAGTATTCATCGGTAATGGAAGCTCTTCTTTATCTGTTATTAATATTATGTTCAAGCTTGTACGACAGAGCGCTCAACAACTTCGGCCCTAATGTGATGGCTCAGTCTAACAGGCTTGTGACGTCCTACGACGCGACGTCAGGCAGCGTCGCGTCGTCGCGCTGATGACGTCATCTGTCCCCGTCGCACGCTGTCGCCGCGCCCGTGTCGCCCATATGTTTCAATTAGCGCGACACGTTACAACGGCGTCGTCGGCCGCATCAGGCCGCGAAGGCCGCGCCGGCCGCGCTGCCCCGCGACAACAACAGAGACACGATAGGCCTATTAGCTGGCTGATAAAGATTCGCTAAGAAATCGGCATGTCTTTTTAAATATATAGGTAAGAATCTTTTATCGATTTTAACATCTAACTTCAGAGAAAGACAGTAAACTACATTAGATAGCTCGGTAGAAGTCTCTCTGTTGGTCTTACAATCGTGTTCAATAGGTCCGCGTATCACAGTACCTATCATGTTGTATCGCGGCCGCCGGTCACATGACGAGCGCGGCGATCGCTCGCTATCGGCCCATCGCCGCGCACCTCCCCGGCGCGGCGGCGGCGCGGGCGCAGGCTCAGGCGCATCTCGTCCATCTCAGTGACGTTATCACGGCGCGTGATGGTCACACTTCATCACCATCCCGGCGACAATTTGTCGGCGCGGTGTCGATATTTCAATTTAATTATCGACGCGATCAAACTGAATCGGCCATCGGTCTCGCCGTAATTGGTGCAATAACTTATTCCGTGTAACGTATTGCGGCAATAAAGTGACAAGCGCGCCGCGGTACGACGCGGACTCGGGCTCGGGCCTGCCGCGCCCGGCATCGAACCGCGGACCGTAGCACGTCACCGAGACTAACTCATCCATCGGAGATCATGAAACAGCCAGTACGTATCAGATACGTATGGTACACGGGTACACGGTAGAAAGGAGCCTGAGAGACTGACTTTTATGTTTATAGCTGTGTTAACCCATAGTAATTATGTTTCAATTAATTGATTACAACTCTAACGTGCCGAGCGCCGCACGTGTGTCCCCCGCATTATAATGACGTCACGCTTCACTCGCCGCGAGGGCAGCGCTTTTGTTGTCTTTACATTCATTACATCTTCCGCGGATAAACTGCAATGATCCGCAATGTCCCCACAGCCAAAAGTTTACAATATCTTTTGTATAACGCAGCTGCGTCCGCGCATCTCACTCATTAAGCCCAGTGTCACACCGCGCGCTTATGGACTACGCCCCGCTATAAACTATCGATCGAACCATCGAGCTTTTGCCTGCGGCTTCGCTCGCATTAATTTAAATTGTTGGTTGGTATTATACATATATATATATCTATATATAGTTTTTGCCCGCGGCTTCGCCCACGTTAACCCCTATTTGAACCCCATAGAGGGTTGAATTTAAAATAAATATATAGCAGTAGCCTATGTCCTTTATTGGGTCTTAAATATTCTACATGCCAAATTTCATCAAAATCCATTCAGCGGTTTAGACGTGAGGACGTAACACACAGAGTTAATTTCACATTTATAATATTAGTATAGACATGTATAAAATTTCTAGCTCAACATATTTGTATGACTAACACTAAGCACTGTTTTAAAAAAAATGCTATAGAACGAACCCACTCGTTACTGTAGTAACATCTAGAATGTCAATATTTGTATAGGTCTCTGTAGTAGACATGTCCTTATACTCGTGAGATATATAGCGGAACTATATTATAGGTACTGCTATACTAAAGTCGTATAGCGACGCTAAGGGAGCGTGTGGTGGACGACCGCCCCACATCGATCAGTGCCCCGCTGTCCTGCACTAATCACTTATTTGTTCACAATTAGCGTCTCCCCCCCCCCCCCCCCGGCACGGCAGGGGCTACACGTGCACTTGTCGGGGATAGTCTCATAGTCAGTGATCGCACATTGTGTCCGACGCTAATTGTAACATGCATGGACAACATGGACACCCACAATGACGTCGCGTTTCATTTGTACCGCAAAGCTTATATTTCAATGTGCACTCATGAACGCTATTGTCTTTTATAAAAAACCTTACATTTAAAAACCACACCCCTCTTTATAATATACTTTAATTATATCATCAGTACGACATCAAGTGACACGGTGGCAGTGAAACAATGGCCGACAGCTAACAGGATTGGCTCAGCGGTGTGACCGCCCGCGCCGCGCTCCGGTCACGTCGGGTGGACGTGGTGTGGCGTGTGCTGCAGATAAAGAGGCTGCTTCTAATAGACGCTGCCAATTAGGGAGTACGCACATGTGAAGGACTCAGAAGGCACACTGCGCCTGCGCACAACCACCTGAGGACAGCTTACACACACGTGGTATTAAATTGTTTTACTAAGTGCGCTTCAATACAAGTCAATACCAATTCTTCCTTAAACTGCTCCAGGTTTAATCCAGTTATTAAGTAAACCAATGTTATCAGGCCAATTGTATCGACCCGGCACCGGTCCGGCGCGACCCAGTGCGGCGCGGCCCGGCTCGCGCCCGGCACCGCCCGCGCCCCTGCGATGTTAATTAAAGATAGATGCGCCTGCGCGCCCGATCATAATTTAGAGATTATCTTTGTGTGAGCCCGAACAGGACTTTCAAATTTGTTGGCTGACAATTTGAGATATTTATTCGGAGATAACGCGTCGACAGCGCCCGCGCTATCAGAGCGGCGGCGATACCGACACGGTCTCTAATAGAGAGCTAACTAATTAACGCGGAGTGACTGACCTGCACCTGAGTCCTGCACATCCGCTCTCAGCTAGGTATGCGGCCGTCGGCGCCTGCGCAGCGACCACTGCACCGCGGGGCCCGCACGTCCTGCATACATCACAAGTCATGACGTCACGTACCTCTGGTAGCAGCAGTACACCTGCGACACTACAAGTAGGCGGCATTACTCAGAACTAGTTTATTTTATCTGTAATTATATTGTATGTTTTTGTTTAAATTATGTTTCCAAGCAATAAACTTGTCAGTTTTGAGGTTAATTACCTTGTTTAAAAGTTAATAAACTCGCCGGACGCCGGGCTCCCGCGCCCCTCATCGCCCCCCCCCCCCCCCTCTCCGTCGCTCTAATGCTGCGGATTGAACTCCGCGCAAAAAATAGCGATACCGAGCACAAACATACATAGACAGGCGCACACGACCGGAGGACGAACGCATCGAGAGCGTTACATACCTATTTTATATAATTACATATCTGTCATTGTAACTTACTCGCAAAAAGAATGGGCCGGAGGAATGTTTGGCCCGAGTGGGCCTTACACGGCCCAGCGCGGCCCATCGCAGCCCGGCAGGCCCGGCGGCGCGGCGCGGGCCTAGCGCGGCGAACGGTTGCCGACCGCGGCCGCAATCATGTAATTATATCATTCCACTCCGGAGAAATCAAGCGCAATTCGCAATAAGATTTATTACACAGTTTTTTCCTAGATCGGTACGATTTATCTCGGCGTGTAGCTGCGGTGGAAGCGGCGGGGCGGCGCGGGCGCATCGTGCGGCGCGGCGCGGCGCGGCGTGCGCGTAACATTAACTTAATTAAACTAATGAATTAGATTAGCGGCGGCTAATGCCGCGGGTGTCTATCCGTGATTTGTGAACGTCGGCGCAACTCTAACATCCTATTAATAATGTTGCGTGCTCTCTATTAATATCTGTCGGGTTGATGCGCGCGCGCAGCCCTTCGCATCATTTGTCTCGTGAAGTCTGTAGCTTGTGCAATCGCTCACAGCGCTCACTTCTCGTGCAAAAAGAAAAACATCTACAAAAAAGTTGTTACTAATCCTTCATCTAGTAATGTAACATTCAATAAACTTCCTTCATTTGTAGTATAGGTGTTAAATTACTATTACTCTGGCTCCACTGCGGCACTATACTTACCAAGCTTGGTAATTACTTGCCTTAGAAGAAGGGTAGTGAGTATACATCAGACGGAATCGATGTGAACAAATTCGATTAAGGTGTTTAAACATCAGAATCGAATTTAGGCGAAGTCATTTGATACAATTTTGTATTAGAAAAACGTGACCATTTTTATCCCATCTGGGATTCGAAATCAAGACTTAACTATAAGACCAAGAAGTTGGTTAAAACTCCTCGGGGCACGGGATTTGTTGTCTGAGACATAGTAAATAACAGCAGCCGTCACGCAGCCGAGAGGAGCAGAGCTCCAGGTGTGGGTACCTGGAGCTCTGCTCTTAACTGTCAGTGTTATTGTTGTGACGACTCAATTGGTTTTTCATCTCTTACCATGTGTTACACACTGACAACAGCACCTGCAGTACATCCTCGATCCTGTGATCACAACATCGTTCATCATCCTCGACTGAGGTCCCTGCTCGTCGGCGGTGGCTGGTGTAAGTGATGGCGGCCATCGAGTGTTGCGCGAGACAAACGACGTCATTACCGGCGCGCGCGTCACTAGTGCCCGCTCATGTAACGTCACGCTCACGACACGCACTCCGTCACCAGCAGAGGGGGGGGGGGGGGGCAGGGGGGCGCGACACCTACAAATTGTTAAATTACCGACATTACTCACCGACACTGATGTCAATGATAATGATAATATTAAACAAATTGCTGGCGCCTGCGCACAACGTTACAACCGACGTCAGTAGGCTCATTGAGACTATAATCACTTGGTATTTATTTATTTATCAACTTATACCTACCTTAACAGGGATTCCCTCATGCGATAGTTAGTAGTAAGATGTATAACTTTAGGAGATTTAGCAAAACAACAACACTTTATTTTTTTATTGATTAGCTGCAAGAAACTATTCGTATGGCGAAGTACCAGCGAGTAACCCTGTGATAATTATTTAACTTGTACAATGAAGTTAATACAAAGCCTGACTGATATATGAAGGTGCTGTGAGCGATACAACGTCTAACCTTTGGTTCCTGCGCCCATAGTGCACGGTTTGTTAGGGCATATGTCTGCTAAGAGGAACAGTGGAGAACATCATCACGTGGTGTGAGGTGAACCTTCTGTTCCTGCTGTACATCAGACGGAGCGGTCGCTGACCAGCCCGTGTTAATACGTCACGAGCCGCGGGTCGCGCCTGAGTGTGACGACTGTACGAGGACAACGCGCACCATCCGTCACGATGGCACCAGTCTGTGGGCTGCGACACACAGTACACAGCGTCTACTTGTGTACTGTTCGTGTATTGTACAGTGTACACGAGTGCAGTACGGGCCCAGGTCATGTACGTCTGGATGAGTCCTGACCACACGAGGTGACCACACGGGGTGACCACAGGAGGTGACCACACGAGGTGACCACACGAGGTGACCACACGAGGTGACCACACGAGGTGACCACTTGATGTGTGTGTTTGTTTTTTTTCCTATCCCATTGATATTTAATCCATTTTGGGCTGCAATCATAGGGAACACCTACATTGGGAAGTAACAGTAACTAGGCCTAGTTACAGGACGAACAGGACGACACTCACGTAACCTGGCATTGGTTATTCAATTATTCCTTAATAATTCCAACGGTACCTTATACACTTCACACTAGGGACGAACATCGCTCAAGAAATGAAGCAGGTCCATAAAACTGTATGTGACGGTTGTCCGTCAGTGTGTGTGCTCTGAGCTCGCCACTATCGTGGCTTCCTAACACTGACATAATGTAGTCGGTGATATAACACTTTGGTACAGCCGGCGCGCGGCGTGATGCACTAATAATGTTATACTCACCGCTTCATATAGTGTGTAGTAGTTCCGTACTACATACATATAGAAACTATATAGCATACACCTCTATGTAAGAGTTACAGCCTCTACGACATAAGAACTTCGTCTGCGCAGGCTTAGTTGAGTGACATGGATATAGAGGTAGAAGGTAGGTGCTTAAAAACTCTACATTGTTAACATAGCTCTCCTATAGGACTGTCGGGTAATGAACAAGCAGCTGCACTGCGAGGCACTGGTCTCTTACAAACATTCTGGAGAGAAGCAAACGTGGTTTCGTTCTTACGTAGACATGATGTAGTTCCACAGTACAGCGGGTAGCTGGATGTTACCGGCGGTACTTCGCTCTCTGCCGGTCCTCAATAACTTTCCAAATAATAGTCAACACGTCATAATAATCGTCTTTGAAGCGCGCTTCTCTTCTAATAACAATTTATAGTAATTAGGTGTTTGCGTGCGCGCGCGTAGTGTCCCGCCGCGACACTGCGCGCGCGCCACCGCTGAGCCGCGCATACGTTATCGGCTGAGCATCCCGGTGACATCGGATCAGTACATCTAGTGACATGCACAGCGACAACAGACAATCAGAGACGGTAAATCTACTCCCGGCGACACTCCATATTATGTTGCTTCCAGTTGGTGATGAACTGTCTCCACTACAGTTGGTAGCTGAACTTCTGCAGCTGCGTGTGTGGTGTGGTTTGTCAGCCTTCAGCGGAGGCAAGTTCAAAGGCAGCGTGTGGCGGCGCAGGCGCAGTGCGGCGGTGGCGTGTCCCGAGCGCGTTCGTTACGCCCTCGCGTGCCGACATGATTTGTGCTGCTAAGGCCGCATTATAATCCCCTGACATGTTATTAAAACACTATAAACGTATTTCATATATTTCTAAAGAACTCACCAGATATGTCACCCGAGCGCGGCGCGGGTCGCGCGGCGGCCATGCTTTACATGTGTTATAATCTCATTTAACATAATCCTCTGCTTTACCGTTCCGACCGACGACTATCTAATGAGAACAGCTTTAGTGCGCAGGCGCGGACTAACGTAGCATCCACCCGTTATATAGTTGTGTAACTTACCTATAAAACTCCTTATACCTAGGTAACGTGTGGACTAAGTGCACCTCTGCCTACCCCCGCCCGTGACTGTCGCGTCATTAATGAGCCGCGCCCGCCGCGCCGCCCCTGCCTGCTTCATTACATATTATCTTCATCGAGACCCAAGGGTCTCTAGTGAACAAACTTGTGAGTTGTGACGTAGGTATATCGCGAGTTAAAGCTCGTTTGTTGAAAGAAAGAAAGATAATTTATTTGTCAAACATGCGTTTACATAAACTGTAATAACCACTTGAGGCTGAAGACTTAATCGCCTCGGTATCGTAGCGGTGTGGTGAAGCAGGCGCAGGCGCAGGCGGAGGCGGCGCGCTCCTTGTAAGGCGGGCTCGGTTTTTGTCGCGCGTTGATTGACGCCGCGTATGGCTGACACTGACACCTGCCTGGACTCTGCGGCTGTTGGATATGGCTGGCGGGACTACCGCACCACACCATGACACCACCCAGCATCACACGCCGCATGACACGCGCCGCCCGTGCTGTCCGTGAGCCAAGCCTTGTGTTAGGTCCAGCTAATGAGTCACCAATCAAGTTCGCGGACTGCTGCAGCTCTGCTGTTCCCACGACTATTTAATAACTTGCACATTAACATAACGACGATACGAGTCGATTACATTTCCTATTGATCGATAATATTGTGACATGCGCAGACGAGGCGATGTCTTGTGACACGCCGCGCTTGCGCAGTCATTAATATTACCTACTTGTTTGACCAATTAACTGAACACAACACTTACATAGTTTATCACGTGTCTCAACAACGTCCAGTTACTTTTAGCAACGTTCAGAGAAAAAAAAACAAAAGAAAAACATAGTTTGAATAAAGATGCCAACTACAGCAAAAGACACCGCATAATTAATATTATTTAATAACTCTATATGACACACATTACTGGATACAGTGTGCCTCAGTACGTAATGGAACCCAGAACAGAAGAAGCGGTTTGAATTGGACATAATATTATGATTGAATGATCAGTGAGTCAGTTCGTTAATCCTTGCTGATTAATTAACATTAATTACCCGAGTATGAGTGTTGGCTAGTTGAGTGTGCGCAGGCGCGGTGCGACGCGACACCGAATTAATTAGGATGAATGTCCTGTGGTATTGCTCTCCCCGCTCCCGCGCCGCCCCGCGGCGTGAGAACCTCTAGCGATGCGCCCGCGCATGTAGCCACAGGACAACAAGGTACAGAATGCCCACTCATGACGACGCTCGACGATATTCACAACTAATTAATATAAAGTATGTTGTAGTAACATGATTAAACAATAGACTAATGTATTGCACGCAACAGTACAGTAGTGCTAGCGCTGGAGAGTGCGTGACGTCACGCGGCCCGTGGCCCGCGGGTCCGGGAGCAGTGGACCTTCTGTGTCTATTCATCGCCGACGGGTTTATCAATATCAGCGAATTAGCATGTTTGGCTCGCTCCGTTTACAGTTACGATACTCTGTAATTGACTAAAATTATAAGTTTGACACATTCCGGGACGAGCTGTCCTCCTCAGACCAGTTCTGCATCTCACGATTACTGTCAATTATCAAACCCTATTATTGTCGGTTTGGTTAAATAATGCGAGCCTCCCACGGCGCGCAGGCGCGGCAGATACTTTTAGCTACAGCGAATAAGACAAACTTACAAGTTAATGGCACTGCGACAAGAAATAATTTACTAACACACGCACACATACAAGTCCTCGTGCGTCCCTCACACACACAAGCGGACAGTTTGGGAGCCGCAGGTAGAGCGCGCAGACAGCTAACTGTTGTGTTTGTTTTGTGTCTGATTTGACTACAACAAGAACAAACGGCGGCTGACGTCACGCTGGAGTATGGAGTCAGTCTCGAGGGATGCATCACAGCCACGGTGCCTGCAGGCCCCAGGACAGCGGCGCACAGGCGGCCCGCGGCAGTCAGTTGGTGCCTGCAACCAAACAAGTGCCATACTAGCATGTAAGGATTACGTAGCCTTTGTTTATCTCTGCGCAGGCTCTGTATGTACATTGTATATGGAATTATTATCGATCGTTCATCAACTGGATGCTGTTGCACAACACAACGCACACAAGTATGTGCGCCCGCGCAGCGCAACAGGTGGTCCTCCAATAAAAACTAATAAGTGAGGGACGCGGGGTCCGGAGGGCGGAGGGTGGAGGGAGGGGCGGCGGAGAGCCGCCGCACTCATTAGCCGCTCCCGGTGGAATCCGACCGAGACATCCGAGTGCGTCCCACAGAATGTACCAGTTACATGTCGCGGATGAGGATACAGATCGCTGCAGTTTTATAATACATGTACCTGCGGCTGACGACCGAGGGCGCAGGCGCGGAATGCCCGCCTGCCGGAATATATCGCGGGTTCGATTTATGCGTGATATAGCTACAGCTACTAGAAGCACAGCTCTATATTGTGGACAACATTTATCATCAGCTAACAGTAATGCGGTGTAATTGGCGCAGGCGCTCTCCTCTCGTGGCGCCCTGCTACTCGGACGGAGGCTGTTAAAGTGATGGATGATCGTGTTTTATTACGTTTGCTCACTGACATGAAATACGACTCTCCCATAAACCGTAAACTAATAACACATCCATAAATCGGTGCTAATCGCCTAACTGTGGAGTTACGAGTGACTCCTGCGCACCCGCAGCTTCTACCAACCCAGCTTACTCACAGTTTCTAATCACTCACAGTTCATCTCTCGACTGGGAGTGTTGATGCTGTGTCGAATCTTGCTACGAAACCATCAGAGTTAAATGTGTAAACTCTTTATTATAAAGTGGGACTGCGTGCCTATCTAACAGAGTAGAGCCACTCTTGTGTTTGTATGGAAGCCACTCCGCTAGCCGTTCGATGGTGATCCAGTTGGATACGAAACTATTAGAATATTTACAGCGATGCTATGTTTACAGTATTGAAGGATTTTCTACAATATCAGTTGCAATCCCGAGTGCGCACTTGCGCAGGCGCGGGGTCACTTGGTCTCGCTTGTTACTTGAGCATGTAACGGTACCGCCCCGGTGCCCCGCGCCTGCGCCTGCGCGGTGTTGCTGAAAGCCTGCTCTCTGCTTACTGTCACCAAACAGGTATACATATCTACTCAATAAGTATGTCATATTAATTATGATTTCTTAATAAATTCTAATTACATGTTGATGTAGGCTACCATTTGGCTATTTCCATTAATTTTATAACGTCATCCTTCCATAATGCAATCATCATTCAATCTGTGGAAAACAAGCCGGATGTAAATCAACCTGTTGCAGACATGCGACTCGACTCGTGGCGCAACACTGAATCTTCAGTCAGTTCCAGAAAGAGTTAACAAAGTCTTCATTGTTTGCCAACTGCGCAACGTGGACTTCTCCGGTCAGCCGGCGAACCCCCTCCCCCCACTACCCCTGCCCTCCGCGGAGCTCTACCGCTGCTGTCCCTATCCACCGCTACATAATTCTAATGTAGTACAGTTTCCATTTTACATAATATTCCGTCGACATACAGAAGTTATACGGCCCGAGGTAATCAGATGTTTCCCATTGCACCATATTGTAAGGTTCTCTAGAAAGTAATGACAACCATATATTATTATAAAACTGGTGTAATACTAGCGGAGTGCCGCTGTGATAGTAGATTAACTTATTTAAGTAGAAGAGCAACTGCTCTAAATGTACTTTGTACAAATTAGCATTAATATAATTAGGATGTTAATTAACCAAATAAATTCTCAATTTGCGGGCATGGTTGACTGGACAGGCCTACCCCGGGAGACGGGAGGTCAGCTCACTCCGTCAGCAGACACTCTCGTGAGAACACTTCCTCAGTCGCGAGCTGACTTCCAGCAGCAAGTGGTGCGAGCCACAACATAGCCCAGCATGTGAACGCGCCTCAGGCCAACACCGCGACAAGCTGTAGACAACCCTGTGCTGATAATCATAGAGTCCCAATACGCGTGTAGTGCCATATACCGTAGATGTAATAGTGCAGGATTATAGTCTCTATCTGTGTCGCAGGAGCCGGAGCCCGGCTGTCAGCTCAGGAGCGGATTGGGCCTGACGTGTGTGACCGAGTTGGAACGACTGATTGCGATCACACACACACACGTGATATTATGACAGTAACACCAGCAATCCAGCATCTCATAGTCCCCTAAAGTGATGACTGCAGGTGGTGACGTCATAGGCATGCCAAGTAATTCTATACAAGACGTTGCGATGGAAACAGTTATCTGTTGTTCAAATAGAAATAGCTCCTATTTACATTTTTGGGGCATTACTATAACATAAAAATATGTATAAGTAGTATTCGGCAGCTGTGCAGCTGTCCGGCGCCGGAGCCACGTGACCAGTGGTTGACAGTTATGGGCTGTCGAGTGTGTCGAGTGCACGAGGAGCGTCTCCCGGCGCTACCTCACTAACTTTACGATGCGCTGAGACACTAAAATGTCAGTTTTTATCGAAAATCTTTATCTCTGTCTTCGAATCAGCATTAGTTCTCAAACTTGAGCGAGTTTAACATAATTTTAACATTAGTAGGAGCTGCGCACACGCCGCGCACTCCGCGTCGATTGAGTGGCTCTCTTGCACGGACATAACTTGCGCGGGAGCATTACAAGTGACGGCCGGCAACCAGCTGGGACAGGCTTCAAGCCCGTGTGTCCTCATCCTTCTAAATTATTGTATTATTATATTATGTAATTCTCATGAAGAAGAATTACGCCTGGTGACGTCAGCATGTCACGGTAGAGAAGAGTGGCTGCCCGGTGCCGGGGCCCCGCCCCCGCCGTCCCCGCCGCCCCCGCCGCCGGTTATCTGCTCACGACACAATTAACTGAACTCTTCATTAAGTTAAAGTGTTAAGTTTCCGAGTGCGGCGCTGACAAACGCGTAAACTACGGCGAATGACTTAGATCTGGTAGATAATTTCGTTGGGTGCGCCTGCGCAACATGTTTTAAGTTAATTAAACATTGGAAGAACGACACGGCCCGGGTCGGGTGACAAGTGACGACATGGAATTACGTTACACCGGCTGGGCGAGGCTGCGCGGGCTTGGAGATGCCCCGGGGATGAGCTGGTGACGCGCCATATCCATATCCCTGACGTGACGCGGACGTCAGGTCGTGGCCACAGCGTGTTCTGCGCCGGTCGTTGTGCGCAGAAGCGGCGCGGGCGGGCCGCAAACTTGTTTTGTACAGGCTTCCAACATTACGTCAGTAATTAAGTCCCAATTAACGAATTCCTGTGATCCTTGCTTCGATTCATTAACTTCGTTTGTCACGTACATGTGCAGGTGTATCGTCACCTTGATGTGCGCCGACATGCACTGCGCCCGCGCAACCGCACTGTTTACTTTGACCATAAGCGATGCTTCCATCCTTTTAACATTCACACCATTTTGTAAAGTGTTATAACACAGTAGAGAATAGAATAACTCAACAAGATAATATTAGGTATATGTTATAAGAAAAGCCATGAGGATGAAACTTATGGTGAAATATTTTGGGCGTAGCTCCTGAACTATAAAAATAAATGATAATGATGAAGAACTAACGAACACAACGTCCCCCCCCCCCCCTCGCGGTGCTAAGTCATTCCAAATTGAATACATTTACTAGAGGACCTTCCCACTCGTGTCGCCTGCCTACCCACCGTGGAAGGCTCCGTGATGTTCAGAGTGTAGTGCGTGGCGCGGAACTCGAGGACGTACCATGTTAGAGCGGTGATGTGTGCGCCTGCGCACGGAGCTGTGTCGCAGCCCCCAATAGCGGCGTGAGTCACGGCTAATTAATTTAAATCTATGCAAATGCGATCATAAAAGAATTAAACAACTAAAAGTCCCATAAACGCGTTCTGTAAGATTTAGTGAACGCCAGATATGCGATAGTATCGGCCGCAGTGGACAGCCGCGGGAACGGCGGCCCTGCGCGCGCAGATACCATCGCCGCGAGCGTTTTTATTGCCGCAGGTATTGTGAGGAATGAACTAAATAGTTCACAGCGCATTGTGATGCGACCACACCGACATTCTGTCGTAGCTGTCAGCTCTAACTCTCCTAATATATGCTTCATTATCGACGATCGCATTAGTGAGAGACGCGCGGCGAGCGGCGATCTTGGAGCCTCGCCACTGCTTAGCATACCGCACGTGTATTAATGCACGTGTTACCATAAAGTGACGACCACGCTACTTCTTCAATAGAAATTCAATCTCATAAAAATAGAAAATATTAATTAAAAATACAGTATGAGCTTTAAGCACCCTCAGCGCGTGCGTTGATGTCTTTTATTCGGCAAAACAGTGTCAACACAGATCGCGGTGTGCTCAGGTAGTAACAGAGTCTATTCAACGTAAACTATGAATTATAATATTATAAGTGTTGGTGTGTGAGTGTCTGGATGTCTCCCACGGCGCATGCGCAGGGCAGTTGTCGCAGTATACTAGCGGTGCGGTGGGCTCGCCGTACGTGCGTATACACAGAAGATATTTACGACCGCCGCGCCGGCGATCGTTCGCGGAATAAAACTGCGCTTAATGAAAATATGACACCTGCGCGGCGCAGGCGCGGCGTGAGAACCGACCCGCCGAGCACCGACCTGCCGACCCTCCGCCTCCCGCCCGCGGAGACCGGGCACACAGGGGACACCGATGCTTGTAGTGTCCCGCATCACTGTGGACATGGAATCACTTCGTCGTCTGTCAGTATGTTGTTATTAATTCAGGCGAATGAACTACACTAAACAAGATGTTCGTCAAAACCTATACAAACACGAGGCTGTTGTAAAGTCTCGGCTTAGGGATGAACTACGAGGGCACTCAATGTCTCCACCTAGACTTGAGTTTCAACAGTGAGATCTGACAGTGTCATATAATGCCCGACTTATTTAAAATAGGGAACTATATCAGATCTGTGCTAAGTGTAGTGTATCGCAGTGTTCGGGAGCGCACTTCACGCGCGTGACGCAGGGCGGTCGGCAGCGGCTGAGCCCCGCGTCACGTGAGAGAGCCGGTTCGCGATGGTTGGCGCCTTTTTGCCGAATCCGCGCAGGCGCACATAAATCCCACACCCGTCTGCGGCGCGGGGCGAGGGGCACCGGGGCGGCGGTGCGGGGAGGAGGGAAGACAGAGGTAACCGGCTCATTAAAATACCTAAAACAGAATCGCGGGAGAGGTTTTAATAAAGGACGATGTTAGCGCTCGTGAGAAACCAGCGCTAATTAACTGACGGGAGTCCGCCGGTGGAGGGGGGGGGAGGGGAGTTACAGTGTTTTAAAGTTGTTAACAATAATCAGAGGCACCGGGGGGAGTCCGGGCTGCGGGGGGAAGCCTCGCGGAAGACACTCACGTTCATCTAATCTGTTCTGAAGTCCTATCTACTGTTATACCTTGGTTATACCTATGTATGTCTATGGAACTGGAGGGATCGAGGCCCCGGTTGGTACCTTGTGAACTGTGAGCTGGATATAGCATAGTTATGTTAATGCGCATGCGTGCGAGGCAGACAGCGAGGCACCTCGACACGAGCAAAAAACAAAGTGTCATCATTTAAGTACGTAGTAAGGCGACACAGTCCCTGGTGGCGTGCGGTTATTCAAATCACTATAATGTTCAAAGCGAACACAAAAAACTAACAGACTCGATTATGCGAGCCAGCGATAATGACGCGCATGCGCGTGCGACGCACCTGTCCCGCGCGCATCACCTATGTATTCATATCAGCTCGACACCGTAGACACACACACAGAAGTTCTACGTCATGCGCATGCGCTACGACACGTATATCACTCAAGCAGACAAATTACTAACTCGTAATATATGTTCATATTGAACAAGGGTTCCGGGCCCGGGACTGCTCCCGCGGCCGCTCCCGGGGAGGAGCGACCGGTCGTGTGCGGAGCGCCTGTCGCTACAAATGGGCCTTCTGAGCCGACTCTCTGTGTTACTTAACACTGGTATTGACCCGCTTCACTGCGTCTGCGCATCATACACACGTTTTTTCTGTCGTTTTTGTGCAGTATTAATTACCTCGGCGCACGTGCGATTAACCGCCCGATTTGCGCTGAGTGCGCGCGCGCATTTTTTACGACGTCTCATCGCCACGCAAATAGATCTGCATTCTTGATCACACACGAAGTATGCACACATGTACACTGCACAGTGAGTATCTATACTATTTTCACGCAAATTATTTTTTTGTTTACCTTACTGTGGAGCTTGTTGTCGTTAATTAGTGTTTCGGGATCGTGTTACGGTGAGTACAATTGTCAGACAAGATCGGCGAGTATCGCTGCGCTAATAGACACAATATCCTGCGCACACGCACGCGGAAGCCACAGCTCATTTACATTTTAATACGGCAGGCAGTAGATTAGATTTAATCGCGCCCTACGATTCTTATGTCACAAGAGTTGCGCAGTGCCACCGCCCGCCGCTGTGAGGCATCGTCCAGCGGCCAGAATGTTACCTCTCACAATATCAGCGAGAGAGATGTGGACAGTAAACACGTCTAGGACTGCAGTGAACTAAGTACATGTAGTGGCGGTGGGTGACGCTTGCTCTGATAGATGAAGATGATACGGCGCCCGCGCCGGTGCCGGTGCGGTCGGTGAGTCGAGACTGTACTTACCGAAACTAACGAGTCGCGGCCCGCGGAGCTGCAATAAATACAAAACATTTGAACAAACCCCGCGACTGATGGTTCGTTACGATCGCGGTCATTTACTCTGCGCCCGCGCCACCGCGCCGTGTAAATTGTTCCGCCCCCCCCCCTCCCTCCGCCCCCGGCCCGCTGCCCCCGCGGCGGTTGCCTGCGCTCCGGGCCGCGCCGTGCCCCGGGGTCACACTCCGCTCGAAGCCTTCTATTTTTGTTCGGCTCTGGGGAAATTGCAAGCCAGTGTGATGACCGCCCGCCGAGACCCATTTATTATTATAACTAATCTTAATGAGAATTCTCTTATCGCGCACTCGCAACGCTCGGCCGCGGGACGATCCAAATGTAAAATGTGGTTCCGAATCTAATTCTAGTTTGTGTACCGTTAAGCTGAGCTCTGCCGAGTACCATCTGTCGGCCGGTGACGTCACGTGTGACCCGTCCGTATGCCGAGCGCGGTGTGGTCGTGTCCACCACTCCAGCGCATGCAGCCTGACCTGAACACATCCGCCCGACTGTTAAGCGCGTCACGCGCTGGTCGTGCGGAGTGCGAGGAATTTGTCTATTAGAGGTCGGCAGTGTTCACAATAGAAGCAGTTTTTGTGGCGGATCCCGCCCGGGCGCACAATGGCGGCCGACACGCTCACCGCGAGCTAATAAATTCGATTATATGCCGCGTTGTGGCGAGGGGCGGCGCGGGCGCAGGCGGCGCGCTGGCCGCACTATGACGCGTTTTTGTCGCTCCCGACGTAATGCGGGAACAAATTAAATCTCGACGTTTTACGAGCGGATCGCCCGGACTCGATACGTTTTACATCGAGTCATGCTCCGCCGTTTCACATTTAATTTATAGCATTATAGCACAAAAAATATATTTAATTAGAGCTCTCTTTTGTGCTCGATGTGAGTCCAATCTCGGGGCGTGCAGGACCGCGCCTGCGCCGAGCGCTGTGCTCCCGCGCAGTGACGCGGCACATGACTGCTGGCACGAGGGCTCGAGCACGCGGAAGGTTTGGAACCTAGCAGCAACGTAGAACAGTACCCATAGTATGGAGGGAGAGCAGCGGTATGTGTGTGTGGCGCACACAGAACCCTTGTGATCTAGCCTCGTGTGATAGAGTACATTTTGGAAACTAACTTTTATTACTAACTAGCTTATACCTAGGACTTCGCCCGGCGGATTTCGATTGAAAAACTACGTTGCAGCAGTAAGCAGATTTATATTAAATCTGACTTTGTTAACAATTTTATGGGTTTTAATTTTTTTCCCGTAAATCGCTTAATATTTTCAAAATTTAACGTCAACTATTTGCCAGTGAAATATCCGTCAAAATCTGTGTAGCCGTCGCGGAGAAGCTGTATCGCGCGAATTTCCCGCGAAACCCTAAACATTTTTGACAGTAGCCTTTATTATATATGTATATACATAACATCAGCTGCCAGTGAAGCGTCAAAATCAGTCCTGCCGTTTCAGAGACAAAATTTAATTCAATTGCATTTTTGTTATGTTTAGCGTGTGTACTATCATATGCATTGAGTAAAAACTGTTATTCTGATGTTACAAACAGACACTCCAATCTTATTTATTTGTATTGATGATTAATTATTATCAATTAACATCATAGTATAGAGCACAGAATGGGTTGGCCCCAGCAAAGGGATCGTGCTCAGCATCTGACATTGAAAAACCGCAACACGCTGATAAGCATAAAGTGTAATGCTATAACATAATTAAAATATTCACGGTTTTAGCTAAAGTAGTAGAGTCCGGCGCAGTTCGGGGTGCAGGCCCCGGCGCCGCGCGGGATGCTGCGCGCAGTGACAGCGCGGGGGGCGGAGGCGGGGACGCGGGGTGGGAGGCCGCAGGGTCGACGCCCGCGCTGCGTGCAGGTGCTTGCGTGCGCACCATGCCATTCGCACAGAAGGTCCACTCATTTGAGACGCAACAATCAACTGCTGCTTACCTTCTCAACTCATTATACAGGAGCACATGCTGCACATGTGCGACGGCGCAGTCAGGACCGTTCTTACGTACGTACAGCGAGGCACGGAGCGCGAGTATGTGACGCGGCCGACTGAGCCTTCTGAGCGCGGCGTCAGTGCGCAACCCCCCCCCCCTCCCCCGCGACCCCGCTCCTCTCTGACATAACACCTGACTGGTTCTGGCTGACATAACCCGCTCCCGCTCCGCACATATCTATGGGGTACGGGTTTTCATCGCGGGACACGCAGACTCCACCAATACTCTCGTTTGCCAGAATGTTTCTCCCCGACTGCAATCTGTACCGCTGAGCCGGCCGACGTCGGCAGCTCCGCACCACAGCTCGTGAGTGTACTGACAACGGCCTCTGTGGCGCGCTGGGCGCCGCCACCCGTACCTAACATTTATTTGAATGTATTTTACCAGTTTGTATATGAACAAATATTTTATTTGTGAGTCGCGTCAATACAAGCGGCGGTACAATCACAAGAGTCGGAGTTGGAGCTCCTCGCGCGTACAGTATCATGTATTATGAACATAGTTGTCTATTGGTGCTGGTGCCCGTCCACAGTTAGACTTCTTAGAAAAAGCCTTTACATAGAAGGTGGTGGAGAGGACCTCCGCCGAGCACCTCCAGCAGATGCAGATGCAGATGACAGTGATGACGTCACACGAGCCAACACAAACGGATTCAAGTCGAATAAATGCATCAGTAGAAAATGCTCAGTATTTATACAAAATAAAACGCAGAATTTGATTGATCAGTCGTTAGTCCGGCCTGAATGATCGGTTATTAATTGCCCTCCCCCCAATCCACCGCCGCTACCCGCTGCCCCGCCCACCGCGCTCTCGATGTGATCACTTACCTATTATCATTACCACGATGCGATCTACTGACAAGTTGTCTACAATTATATAGTTACTGCTCATATCATGACACCCACTGGCACCGCCCTGGCACCGACACCGGCCACTAACGGCGCGGTACTTTCGAGTCACACTGGTAACGCCAGACCCAAACCTAAACAAAGCCTAACTGCAGTTACTAGCGTGGCACTAGTTGTTGGAAGAAAATACTTCCACCATGTACTCCCTAACTCCTGAGCGCAACAACAGGAGCAGTCTCTAGCGCCGTGACCACACACGGGGGACCTACTGAGGTACGTACGACCCTTTCAGAGTGTATTGTTACTATCTTAGTTCAGACTGCTGCGTACATGCCATTTATTAAGCCACAATGTAAGGACGTGGGCACACCGGGCGCGCTGACGATTAGCGAGTGCTGGCCGCGGCCGGAACCCGCTATCTGCATCCGCGCCTGTTGCTCAACGAGGCGATAAAGAGCGCGTGCGCACGCGCCGCCTGCCGCCGCCCGCCGGCTTATCACCACAGTTTAGGCAGCCAACGCGTGCCACCGCGTGGGCAGCGACCTTGACCAGTCCGCACTAGAACTCGAGGGAGGATGTCGGAAGAGCTCCGCCAAGAATATTTGTTGGGTGCCAGGTGCAGCCAGTGGCTGTGACGTCAGTATTCACAAATAATGACAGAATAAAAATTTACATCATTCTTGTAAATGTCAATAGGGAAACATGTCAAAACGTGATGCGCCACCCATGACGACACCTTCAGTATAAATATGTTCCGGCCGTCCACTTGTGAGGTCCCGCGGGGAGGTCCTCGTGACCGCTCTGGGCTCCGACACCTGCACCAGCCGCGAGAGCCTCTCTTCACTCCTGTCTTCTTCCGAGACCGCCACCGGCGCTGGGCCGGCTGCCCACCACGAAGGTACATACGATGACTTAAGCGTAGAAGACCATATTTATTCCGAACACGTCAACGCCCGTACTCTACTTCGTCGATAAGATCAGATTATTAGATACAAGTGGGTAATTATAACGAGCGCTCGTTAACAGCAGGCGCTAGGCGGCTTAATTAATAGCAAGCGATATGAGACGAGCGACGTGGACGTTCTCGGTGCATGTTGTGTCACGTTATCCACGCGCAGATACTACGGATCCACTCCGGCGCAATGACGCAAGCCTTTAGTGCCATCAAGTTCAGGTAGGTCAGGTATACATATTTTTTTAGGAGTACAGGCACAACAGCATCTGTCCAGCGGAGGCCAAGGGAGTGCGTGCGGGGTGTGAGGAAATCCTATAAACTGAAACAAATATCTGCGCGCTATAATTACGGCGCGACGCGGGCGCAGTCCGCACACACTGCTACACGCGTGGGTGTGAACGAGTGTGAGTGGATTCTTCGTGTGCGCAAGCAAGTTTGCATGCTCCTCAATTATAGATGAGCAGCGCAAGCGGTGGAATGTTGTAGAACTATACTCGGGACGATAATAATTAGTTTTATTAATTTATTTGCGTTTTGCCTACAAAGAAATAGGTATCTCACACAGATTATATTTTAAGCAGGTTATTCAAGTAAGTAAAACAGTATTAGGTAAACTAAGTAGAAGTAATAAGTAGTACGAGAAAGCCTGACATTCCGCCGACTTACGGCAGATTCCTCATCAACAAATAAAAGTAAAAGTCAAACGAGTTGCCGCAGCCGTAGGGTCCAACGACGTGAGTAGGTAAAGACATCCATATTATTTTCAGCAGAGTATTATTTACTTATTCATGTGTCACGTGACCTGGTAATTGTCCCATACTACAAGCACAAACCTACGCATACAAAAATCAGTTCGAATCGCTCTTCACCACTGTTACGACGACACGAACTCGGCGCTGACACCTGATTAGAACTAGCTATGCGCGCGCAGCTCCCTGTACATCACCTAGGCAGCCATCGGTTACCGCCGTTCACGCTGCGCCCGGCCGCTCGCGGAAGCGCCTGCGCCGCATACATCGCCAGCTCGTGACCGTTGTATGGCGCGATCAATTGCCCGCAACTTTACGTAAAGCGTGGCGTCGCGCGTCGCGAGGCCGAGCGATATTTAAGTCACCCAACTATCCGCTAAGTGGGCGCGCTGGCGGGTTTACGGCAGGCCAGCACCCCACGTCACTGTTCGATGTCTTCGACGCACATGCCCCGACTCGCCGCCACATTATACACGTGAGTGTCAACATGTCCCGCCGCGCTCCGCACCAGACACGTTGTAAACTGTCCGCCGACAGCACTGAGTGACGAACGAGTGACACTACATGATGCGCAGGCGCAAACGCTCGGGCAATCTATACTCTTAACATGGCAAAACGATTTACAGTTAGGACGTAAAACACTCCAAGAGAGGTGAAGCCTCAGCCGAGGTGTCAGCCATGTTTATAGTGTCTTACTACACAAGAGCCAGCAGGTTGGCTAACGGGAGCCGTAGCGCCCTCCGTCTGAAGAGCTCCATATACTAATGTAATGAGCGACGTATGGCGAAACGTATCATGACAAACACGTCGTATATTGTTCGCACATATGGTAGAGCGGCGCTCGCGCATGTATGCTCTCCACCACAAGTGACACTCGCAGAGCGATCGTATATCACAACTATACAGTAGCAGGTTGAGTTGCGACCGCGCATCTGTCATACCAAGGGTATGATCACCCCTCATGTCTCACGGGGTGCGCATGCGCCGCCGCACCGAGTACGGGCAAAGAGGGTTCTTGACAACACATTCCAATTAACAAATCACACTGCATGTTGCCTCATTATATACCCGCTACTTCGTATTGTGCGCACTGCGCATGTGTGCCACATCTGTGGCATCGTGTTGTTGATGTTGTGGTATGTGCACTATTATTATGTAGAGCAGTGTCCGAGTGCGGAGTGATGTATTTATAGAGCTCAGAGATAACAGCCTCAGCAGCCTGTTACATTAGTACATTCAGAGTGCGTTTCCCGTATTGCGCACACGCTAATCAGCGACAAGTCTGTGTGACAAGTCGAGCCGTTATAATTCAGCGCCGGCCCGCGCCCGTCAACTGTCGCGTGTGCGTGTCACCCGCGCGACAGACGCTAGGCGGCGCGGCGCAGGCGCACTGGGTCACACCGATTTGGTAGCGCTCTCGTACAATTTAAGAAAATAAAAATGGAGTTCATTTTAGACTAGTATATACTTTATATTAGTTTTAATTTTACTTACTAAATTGTATAATAATATGTACGGGGGAACGATGCGATGAGCACTGGACAGACTTGTTATACGTAATAACTGACTCTCCAAGTATGTCGACATGCCTCGTGTTCCTGCGACACCGACTGTCCGAGCTTCTCGCAGCACCTCTGGGTCGAGTCGGTCGGCCGCCCCATCGGACTATGAGAGTGAGGGAATTGGGAATGCACCTGTGTAGTGTGTCTGCGCGCTCACCGGTGCACTATAGTATCTCCTGCGTAAATGATTTTATGATTTTATTTCTGCAAATAGGTTTTAAAAAAACACTTTTACACGTCATTTTTCATAAACTAGTTTGGACGATGGTGCCGTAGTTGGCATGTTTCAATTGACACAGGCCACCTTGGCCAAAATTCTGCCAGATAACATAACCCCACTCCCGCCCGCTCTTGTCTGCCGTGTGACGGCGTCGGGCGCGTCGCGTGAGCACGTCGCGGTGTTCATTACGTCAACAATGGCCGGGACGCGCGTAAATGGCCTATCATCATCCAATAATATTTGGTGGCGAGCGGACAAACAGCGCAGGCGCAGGTGAGGAGAGGTGGGGGCTGGCCGCGGCGGGCCGAGTGCTCGGCAAACTCCGGCGCGCGGTGTTTGCGCACCGCACACCCGGACCACTCTTGTTTTTCTAACAACGACCAGTTTTTTCTAACAACGAAGTTTGGGTTGCGTTAATTTGAGCTTCATTTTTTACGTTGTGCAAACATTGCTTCGTCCACCTGTGCCGGTAAGCGGCCGCCCGCGCACAGTGCGCATGAGCAAGTAGCGCGCCCGACTTACAGCCTAGTGACCCCAACTCACACGATTATAAGTTACGGCTGATAAGTTTGTATTACAATTAGGTGAAGACGACGACGTGACGTAGAGCTGCTCTGATCACCGTCACTCGCGGGGATTAGAGCACATTGTGAGTGTACGTGTCCGAGGGATCATCCGCGCTTGCGTGGACAGATACTAATTTAGTGGACACATCGGTCCGCGTGTCAGCCGGCGGGGAGCGGGGAGCGGCGGAGAGCTGATCCGCGCTCACCACATGTTAGTGGTGCGGAGCGCGGACATCACGACGTTTTATTTGAACAGGATTAAATAAGTTCCCACTGCGCGCGCGCCGGAACCACCGCGCTTATAATATTTCAAAACGAAAGCACTTCTCACTCATCTTAAGAGAAATAGAACGCCATCGGCTGTGACTGGGAGTACCCGGGACAGTGGCGGCGACGGTGACACTCTGTGAAGAGACTTGCCCCCACTGTACACTGTACAGTACTCTGTACTCTTCGATCTCCTATAAACGTATGTTACATCTCGTGCGTCATTCCAAGTACCTGAGCAGCAGCGTCGGCAGTCTGCCAGTACCGCGAGCAGGACCTGACTGGCCTGCAAGACTGATGTACATCAAGTATCAAGTGCGTTACAATGTCCACGCATGCGCGACGTCGCGCTACCACTCATTCATGCGCGCGCATTACATTGAGTCCTTTCACACCCATTAAGCATTAGATAAGCTCGGGAACTGATGTGTTGATAATGTGTTATGACGTCACAGAAGAGCACATAACTTACATACGAGACTTGGGTAGTCAAAATCAAAGACAATCTAGTAAAAGATCCTGTTATACACAAGGCGACGAATGAGTGAATGTTTGTGTAGGAGAGGTCATTACATTATTACTACTCGTAACTATAAATAATACTTTTCCATAGATTTGGAATCATGACTGAACGTATTGTAGAGTGAGGTGTAGCGAGGTGGTGGAGAGGTGTACAGTATATAGGAGCATACGTACAGACTATTACCTGGCGGGTTGTGACTACAGTTGATCATTATTTTGTTTTTAATTTTTAACATGAGTCAAATACTAGAGGTGCACTTCATTCACTAACCGTTGGGGGAGGCGCCTCCACTCGCGAACTGTTCACTCCTGCAGCACTACACGATATACACTAGGCGGTGGTCGTCCGCAGTACCGAGCGCGCTCGCTAGCAGTAGGCGCACGGCGCAGTGGTTCACAGCCGTCGATGTACAGCGAGCACTGCAGTCGCGCCGCTCGATGCGGGGGGCGGGTGATTTTGCTGCGCCTCACGTCCACCGCCGCCGCGTGAGAGAACGCGCCGTCAACCGAAGGCTTGCGTCCGCGCAGATACGGTGAGAACCGAATGCGCTACCAAGGACTACGCTTAGGCATATCCTCTACTTACGCTAAGGCAGCTATGCTGAATCAAGTAACTATATTTTTTAATATTGACGGTAAATGTCTTTTGCATGTTTATACGAAGATCCACCAGAGAGGGAACAGGATAAGAAAAAAATATACGATTTAGGTACCAGCTGCTGTCTCTGTTATACAGCTGCTGTTGTTACCATTATTTATATTGTATCAAGTGTTTTAAACGGTTAAGTTTAGTAGAGCTTTTTATTTTGTTCTCAACACATACTGACTCACGAATAAGATTCCGTTATAGTTACCAATTAAGTATATCATTAAAGCGCTGCATGAAATATATGAGTCGTTAGGTTGGTATCGGTGACGGAGCGGAGTGCAGCGCGCCGACACAGGTGGAAACAGATTCGACATAACCAGTTAGTTAAAAATAAACAGGACGCGCCACAGCTGAGATTGTATCCCGCGCCTGCGCGCCGGGCCGGACCGGACCGCGGCCGGCAGGACTGCGGGAGGGGGGGGTCATTAAACCGGTCGGCGGGTGCGCACCCCGGCGCGCCGCCCCCACACACGACTACCTATAACTGTGCTTCTCAAGAATGGATCATTCTTGCACATTGTTAACCTAACCGCGGCCACAGCTCCAGCTACCAGGTCAGGTTGGCGCATCCCCGAGCGGCCGGCGAGGTGCGCAGCTCTCAGGGGAGCACATACCTGCGGGCTGTTAGTGTGCGCAGGCGCACCGACCGGTTCTCGCCGCGCCACATGCGCCCATCGACACGCTCATTCATTTGTCTAACATACATCACGGTATAACGTTCATCATCCATCATTGCCTCAGATATACAAAACAATGTCTTTACGAATTGTAATAAACTTAATATTCACTGATACCACTTGACTGCCCATGTAGCTGGCAGGAACCGCTCTAAGAGGTACCTAACACACAACACATATGTATATACTTACTTAAGGGTGTGTCACCTCTTATAAAAAGGCATTTTAATGTAAACTCTCATTCTCTCACTCTCAGTGTCATTAACTGTTTACCCAGAGGTGCATCGTGGGTGGATACGCGCGCGCTTCACCGCCGTGGGCTGTAGAGCAGACCGCGCACCTGTGCCGCCGCGTGCGCACCCGGGGCGGTTCACACGAGTCCGCGACCCTCCGAGGCCACGCTCCAGGCTCCAGTCAACAGGGACTCGCCGCAGCCACTGTGGTCGACAGGCCCACACTCAGGTCCCGTCGTCCAGCATCACTGCCGACTAATACGTTGCACGACACAAAATTGAAAAATAATATACATTTAAGTAGAAACTGTTGTCGCAACATTGATACATTTCAATGACTATTGAAATAAGTTCAAAGTATCAATTTCATTCAAAGTCCTAAGCACTGCACCTCCTTGACGAGGAAAGAAATTCGGCTGACTGAAGCTGCTACTAGATGGAATTGTGTACGATCCTGATGCAATTTTGTCGATTAAAGAATTACCTAATAATAAGTGTGTCAAAATGTGACAGTGTTATCAAATAGTAAAGTGGCAGTCGGTCAAAGGAAGTGACTGAGAAGCCCGGGAGATAGAGCGAGTCGTCGAGGAGGACGGGCGATGCGTCATCGGGAGATGCGCGGGCGCCGGGTGCGGTAACAATGCCGAGCCGCGGCGCGCGCTGTGTGTCGTCGTGTCAACTGCGTGTAATTTGCGTGAGAACTCGCGCGCAGGCGCGTGCACCGCACTATTACAACGAACATAATTAATTAAACACCGGAGTGATCAGCATGTCACGGCAGGCCTTATCAGTTCGCTCACCATTTGGTGTCGTCGCGGTTTGTATTCTACTTTAGATAGAGGCACCTACGTCACATCCCAACCGGAAATATGTTATTAAGGTTATTTGAATGTTATTGGGATGCGCTTCACATTAAATGAGTTCCATACATTTTAGAAAAAAGGTCCTAACTGTGATTAAGTGCATTAATAAAGAGCCTGATGGTGAGTATAGAGGTCAGAACGCTCGGCTCGATTAGCTGAGCGTTGAGCAACGATGATGAACGGCCGCAGATGAAGCTCCCAGCGCCGAGTGCTGACAGGCTGAGACACTCAGCCAGTATACTGCAGCCTCGTTAAGAATAGGCCTAGAAACTAAATGAACGCAGTCACCTCATCCACGGTCGCTTACTACCGCACAGCAACATGTTCCCTGCGCCGGCGCAGCATAAGGCGGCACAGCGTGACGCGGTGTGGTTGCACGCTGTCGATGCACTATCGACGCACGACGGATGTGTCTCGTTCGCGAGTCGCGGGATAACATCTCGCAGCTTCCGCCCATTTATCTGCCCCGTCTCAGCCGCACGGCGCCCGTCCTCCCCGCTGCCCCTCACCCCGCACTCCCGGCTCTATACGGTCTGCGGTCCACATGAGCCAGCCCCCCCAGCCGGAAGCTCATCAACATCCACTCTTACTGATCCTCACCCCTCGCCTGTTGACCTCCATCCTCCGTCCCTCAGGTGTTCGTCCCCGAGAGACGTCGCGTCGCCGGCGCAGTGACGGACAATGCTGGAGTTAGAGACCGTCACGTCACTGATTGCGGTACAATAGCGCTCGTTAAGAAACCACCGCACACGATGTACATTGTACACACGTGCTGTCAACTTGCGCACGCGCAACACGCACCACATACCGGCTCCTAGAACAGCAAACGCAATAACTACTACTTCTTATGTCTCTCTATAACTCTATGAACATGTTTAAAGTACCTTTGAGTCATCACAGCGCAAGCGCGGTGCCATTCGCTCTAACCAAGCCATTAGTATCTCATTTCTCTGTATTATTTCAAAAGGAGCATGCTACTAGTGTGACGTGTGAGGTGTTTCGCTGAGCGCATGCGTAGCTGCACAACCAGCCAGACATAGTATGTGACGGCTGCACTAATGAACAGATCGTCGCCGGCGATACTAGTACACGACAACACAGTCCGCGGCGTATCAATGTCCTGCTAATTAGACGCACACTCACACACACAAGTGCATGTCAACTATCTGCATCGTGATGGGTATCCAGTGGAGCTGACACAACTTTGTGACGTCACTGCCCAGTGCACAGACCACAGACTCACTTGTAGTTGCAGATGCGACTGCGGTGCGGGGAGGTCCACAGCCCGCGCTCTCCCACCGGCGCGGCGTGGTGTGTGCCCACATAGAGGTGAGATCCACGTTATTATGTTACTGTAAATAGAGCGGCTGGAACCAATTACTACATACATATTAAACAAACCACAATTCCCCATAGGTCCATACTCCTGTACACATGTTTATGTACGTCACGCATTCTTGTCTCTCAAAACTTCAAACATTTTGACATCCATTAGTAAATCGTAGATCGTGATGAGGAGAGTTGGTCCATGCACTGATAAGACACAATAACATTTGGCGAGCTCAATCCCAACTCCTAGATTGCTTCTGAAATTTTTTATCAGTACATTTTTTAGTACAGCATCTATTTATCTCATCAGGTTTATAACATATCATCTATAACCTCACCTTTGGCAGTCCACCAAACACTTTATTAAGAACTTTACTTACGGAGCTATCGTAATTTCGTTATTTTGAACATGAAATCGCATTCTTGAAGTATTAATTGACGTCACAAGAACATTACACGTAACTTCAGTTTTAACTTAGATCATAAGATATATACATATACGAGGTATGTTGTTCAGTGCACAAAATACCTACACACAGCCTAATTAGTTAACCTTGCCAAACATGGACCGTTTCTTCATAGAATCCTGAATATAAATCTAGCACCATACACGAGGTATTATTGTAGGAGATGCTTTAGGTGAGCATGTTAACGATGACATCAAATAAATAAACAACAGAACAACTATACATACTTATATGTCGTAACGTGTTATTTATTCTAGGTAGGTATGTGAGAGCTTTCATTGATATGCCTACTGTAGCATTTCCCACGACAGACAGATGGTAGCGATATGATTTGATAATCCATTAATGTATTTGTCAACGGTGAGGACTTCAAACTGCTGTGGAATCTACGGTCCGTATCACATATGTATATGGCACCCTTGTGATCGCTCATGACGTAAAACTACGCACCGTCGCATGCGCACTTTGGAAAGCGCGAAGGGGACCGCGTTGGCTGCAATAAAAGTAAATCAGTGCTGCACCGGATTAAAAGCTCGTCGGGGGCGGGGCGGGGTGCGAGGCGCGGAGTAAGGGGGGCGCGCGCTGGCGGGGCGAGGGGCGGCCGCCGCCGGCAGTCCGAGCCCGAGGCCCGCGGCGAGCGCACGAGTACAGTGAAGTGCGCGCATTGTTCGCAGTGTCCGCAGTGTCCGCCAGTGCAGTGAGTGTAGTGTGTGCGTGTGCCGGAGCCGGCCGTACAGTGCGACGTCGCCAGCCCGTGGCGGCATGCGGGAGGCGCGCGCGCCCCGGCGGCGCCCGGCGCTGCGCTAACCCGATGCGCCGTGCGCAGAGTCCGCGGCGCACGCCGCTGCTGCTCGCCCTCGCCCTCGCCTGCCTGCTGCGCGTACGTCCCTCACACTACTACCACTCATGTCTTCACCATTCGCCACCACCCACTTAATACCCAGATCTACATGACACAAAGCTGAAAATAACCAAAATTAAGATAATCTTAACCATATCTATCAAAATACGACTCTACTCGTAATACATAGAGATCGATAAAAGTACCAATGATGAGCAATGAGTTGCGTGGTCCCCCGTCCATCATGGTAGGTCGGTTGTGACTCGGAGCCAAGGCGTCTGCTCATCTCCCACTGTATCAAACGGAACAATCATTGCATCCGCTTCGGTGCGCCGAGGCATGTGATAATAACAGCTAATATCACTGATGTACGATGAGATTTCTAGTGCGGTATTTCCCGTGTTGCGTGCGTGTGCGCAATGTGAACGCTCAGCTCGGCGCGTGAGCCACATACTGATAGCGCATCACCATCCAGCTCACGTTGACACGGTCAGTAAAGCTCGTCTGCGTGCGCGCAACTCTCCGCTCTAACCGAATTCCTGTAGACGAACACGCAGCTATCGCACGGTCATGTCATTTTCAAACAAAAGCACCCTGTGTCTCTTTTACCAGTAAACGCTATCTTATAATATTCTAAATAATGACTTCATCATCATCATCATCATCATCATCATCATCAGCCCGTTGCAGTCCACTGCTGGACATAGGCCTCTCCCAATGTACGCCACAGAGCCCGGTCTGCTGCTAAAGAAAACTAAATAAATAAATATCCGTCAGAGAACTAAAGTGACCGACATAGCTCTGAAAGTTAGTAGGTTGAAGTGGCAATGGGCTGGCCACATATGTCGCAGAACCGATAACCGCTGGAGTAAGCGTGTTCTGAATAATGACTTAAATCCTCCAAATTACAAAATTTAATATTTTTAGCACGCTTAGTAAAATTTCTACTAAATTAAACTAGAAATGTAAATCATAGACTGAGTATGAAACATAATGGAATTCCGAAAGGTTCAATAAAGCTTAAAAGGTCAACAAAGACGACTTTTCTATAACCTCCGATAACGTGGTGTATTCTGACTGTGTGTGTGTGTGTGACTGACTGACAGTGGTGGACTGTATGTCCAGCAGTCCAGCTGCAGCAGGCCCTCGCTGGTGCTCTCGGATAAAAAGACACGAATACTTATTGATGAAGTCTCGTCGCTCCTTACGAAAGGAAGGCTTCTTATGTCACTGTATATAATATCACTGTCATAACCAGACGAGTTTTAAAAACTTTATAACTTAAAATTTCAAATAATAAGATGACCAGTTTTGTCATTAAGTTAATCGTATTTTATCCTATTGAGAAGTATAAACTATCTATTTTGCATTGTTTATAAAACAAGAATAGTAAAAAAGTAACTAGCAGTAAATTGAAAAACTCTACATCAATCACGAACGTCTCCCATTAAAACAAGTTCTTCTGTAATGGGCATACAAACATCAGGAAGCAGCAGGTTGGCTAACTTCCGAAAAGTCATTATGAACAACACCCGATCAATATTGACGACAGCCCTTACAAGCGACACGCGACACGTGACACGTGACACGTGACTAGCGCACTTAGTGTACCTACTACCTAGGTATTTTCGATGACCTACGTGTGTGTATACCTACTAATCAATTTCAGGATATAATTAACGTAATATTTATTACAAAAACCAAGAACGGATGTAACTTCTGTTGATAATTCATGGGTCTCTATTTCTTCCTGCTTATTATACCAAGTGTCCTTAAATACTAAGAATTCAAACTTAAAACGTTATGTAGTTGCTGAACTGGCTGGATATCTTGTGATATCAATGTAATCCTGGTTTATTTTATGTACTTACAATAGTAATTAATTCAATGCATAAACGAATCATTTCATGTTAGTAGAATAATCACAAATAAAATATAATCCCGAGTTTGATAATATCGTGATGGGTGGAACCACATTATCAAAGAAATACGAATTTAAACGAATTAAATAGTCCAAACCTCCAAACCTCTTCATGAAATTAAGTACTACCTGTTCTATGTCTGTCATCCATCATCCACACCCTTCAATATATCCCTGCTGGGAACAGGCCTCCCCTAAACAAACCATCCTCCTCGGTCCTGTGCCGATCTTATTCAGGTGCGCCCTCGCTGCTGGATGACCTAAACTTGTCCGTTCTTGGCCACCATTCTGTCAACGCCTTACTCCACCTGTCATCACCTCGACAAACTAGGTGTCCTGCCCAACTCCATTTCAGTTCCGTAATGAGCTTTCCAACATCCAGAACTTGTTCGCTGTCGGATCGCGACATTAAGAATACGGTCTTGTCTCACTCCATGGCTCTCAGCGCTACTCTCATTTTATGTCCAGCCTCTTTGATTGGCGTCCATGTCTCGGCTACGTTTGCCATAGTTGGCAGGACACACTGGTTAAGAGACGGGTTTTTAGAGATTGTGGATTCTGTCGTGACTTTAGCACATCCTCTTCTTCCAAATGCTACCCATGCCAGTTCCCCAGTACCTAGTCTAGAATTTCCCCGTTTGGATGCTCTTTGCCAAAAGATAGTATATGGCCTAGGTATCTATATGTATTTGTCCACCGCTTCTAATCATTCTTTTACATTTAAAGTCGAAGTTCCAGAAATAATGGACACTAGCTTCCGCCAGTGACTTTGCCCGCGTTGATTTTGATGTTTTATAGCCTTCCTCGACAAATGGGCTAGCTAACACTGAAATAATTTTTAAAATCAGACCAGTAGTTTCGGATGTTAGTGCGTTTAAGCTAACAAAGAAACTCTTCAGCTTTATAATATTAGTAAGTATAGATAATAACCTTCGTCTTCGCCATATTCATCTTCAAGCCTACTCTCAACATGGTAGATCGATTCTCTCTCTCTCATGATTTAGATCCTTGATGATTTAGAGCACTGGATTGGAGGTCCTCTAACTCTATGGCACTTTGAAGTAAATTCGTAACTTAATACCTTAACAATGACTGGTATCATTATCCATTCTTGAGAAAACTAATAACTGACATCAATGGTGACAGAAACAATGTAGCTATAGTTGATACCTTGATACAAAATGTCATCGACATAATTATTACATGCTCTCATACGTGCTCTTTGATATTCTCTCCCAAAATATCCCAAAACATAAGCCTGCTCATCCATGGTCTGACTCCATGTCTTTGTCCGCGTGGAATATTAGCTAATGTCTTTCCCGGGTTTATGTAGCTTTTTGAAATGATTGAATTTTTACCTCAGCAATATCCTAAGGTCTTCTTTACCATATTTAGATACATACAATCGCCACAAGTATTATAATGTTCGCGACAAAAATAAATCATAATGTTATCAAAGAAACCAAACTATTTACTAATCTATTGGCGGACTATATTGAGGAACATAAAAATACTATTATCCGCTTTTTAAAACCAGTTGAATGTTTAAAACATCCGACATCGTGATTCGTGACACTGATACCTATAGGTCTAGAGGCAGAGAGATAGCCTGTAAATAATGTAGTATATATAGTAGAGGTAGACAAACTAAATCCCTGTCTGACCACACAAGTACAATCTTGTACAAGTGACAGGGTCTGGGCAACTAAAGTTAAAGTTAAGCCAGTAGTAGTAGACTAGGTGCCCAAAGTTACTCTAACATTTTAAATGTTATATTAATGCCTTACGCATTACAATAAGACTAGCCAGTGAAGAGCAGCTGCCTGCTGTTCAGCTCCAAAATATCTAACAAACTCATTTCCTCATCTAAATCATTCCGATCCCTCGGATCCCTCCCCCGCGGCCCCGTGGCATGCTAATATTTCAGGCAGCTTGATATGAAACGGAAAGCAGTTTCGCAGAAATTATTTTTATGTTTTGTCCAACTTTAAGGTCCTGACAACATAGCTTTAGAAATGTCATCGCGAATCCCAAATTACTCATTATTTAATGTTTCATAACGACAGCTGATTGATCATAGAGTCATGTTCCCTTCATTATTAAAAAAAAATGATAATATGTGTGATGATAGAAGGATCTTTAAGTCTCGGTTGAAAGTCACCATTAGGCCCTTCTAAGTCAGTGCTTAAGGTGCAGAAATAAATATGAACAAAAATCAGTGCCAAAGGCATTAGTAACATAATAAAGGAGATGAAAAGAGGCAAGATTCGGAGGATCAGCATGAAGTGATAGTATCAGCATTGAGCATCTCTGATTTGATGTTCCGCATTTGCCAAGAGTTTTATATGCTATGCTGTTCTCTTTTGGGTCATGTCTAGATCTCATATGATAAAAACAACAGTGGTTCTTCTTCATCTTCTTATCGTATGGTTGATGACCAACCTGGTGCCAGAGTTTAGAACGCCTGTAGGCTTCTGACATGGGTTTACACACCGTTGAAAAATAGAACTATAGGTAGGTATATTGTTTTCTTAAATTTAATTCAGGTGTTTAGTTTCGGCTTTGCATTCTTCGTTGACTATATTTGCTAATAAAGTAAACATAGGCCTTCGTTCAACAGTGGACGTCTGTCGGAGTGTCGGCTGATCATGATGATGATGGTGGAACATGGGCCTAAGTAAACTTTATGGTTAAAGAATTTTACCTCTTATAATATTAGTTTAGGAGTATAGATAACTATACCTACTAGTGTGCTGTGTGAGCTTTAGTTACAATGAATAAATACACTTGGACTACAGCCGCTGAGCGTGTCGCCCGCTCTCACTGTTACGGGGCTGGGGGCCTGGGGCTAGGCCGACAAACTCACGTTTTATTTTCAAAAGCTCTCGTGATGGGCGGAGCGCCCGGTGGGCGTGCGCGGGAGGCGGGGCGTGTCTGCGGCGGGCGCGCCTGCGCATCGCCCCACCCGCGCGCCTAGTGCCAAACAGCCGTTCAAAGTGATGTAAACAAAGCCTCGACACGCGCTCTCGCCCTCACCCCCCCCCCCCCCTCCCGCGGCGCGCCCGCCCCCGCCCCCGCCCCCGCCACCGCACTCCGCCACTGGCTGCGTGATAACATCTGTTTACGTTATGTACTCTCCTTGTTTACGCGAGCTTGCTCACCGCCACAACACTGCCGTGTGTGTTGTGCGCATGTGCTGTCAGTCGCAGCCATGAGTGCTACGTCTGTTGTCAGTGCGCATGCCCGGGCGTCCTGCGACACGTGTCGTGCTGGTAGTGTGTTAGACCAGTAGGTACTTGTTATTAACTTAGGTTTATTTAATAAAAATGTTATAATTGATGTCATTACCTACTAGTTGTATGATTGTTAGTTAGCTTGACAACCTAAACACAGCAACAACCCGTTACACAGATCTATACATATGATTTATTAAGTTATATTTAATAATAAAAACATAACATCACGCCTGTATTCTCTGTAGGGGTAGACATAGGTAGGTGACATAGAGCCTAACACCCTCATTTCACCAGATATCCCAAATCCAGACGTCTCAATGTAATGGGGGCCAGCCTATTGCCATCAACTGAGCAGAAACCCAGACTCCTTGCTGCTCCTCAGAATTAGGTACATACCTAATGGAAAAATCCAACACATTGCCCGACCCGAGATTCGAACTCAGGACCTCATGCTCAGCCTTCGCACTTCGCGACCAAGACCAGCGCGGCAGTTCCATTCTGCCCACTGTTGTCCCCAGTCGGTCTCTGTCTCTCGTCTTAACAAACCCTCTGGCCCACATTCCGCCCTCAGCCACAGAGGGTGTTGCGAGCAGTACACTCAGCGCCATCTGTCAACAAAGAGCTAACAGCTCCGGCAGCCGGGGGGCGCCCTCTAGCGGCCAAAAATGAGTCGATCACTATGATACCCAACCATTCGAAATTCAAGTTATAGAATATTTTATATATTTTTGACACGGTTTTGGTTTACGGTACAACAGGTGAAGAACTGATCTTTTGGTGATATAGATCTACAGTAGCCTACCTACCAGTGCAGTGCCGTTGTGAAGCAGGTGTAGAAGCCTAGGTAACAATTACAGTGACAATTCCAGTTCCAGTTACAATTTAGTTGGAATTAAATTGGAGAGTAAGAGTAAGCCCACCGACCTCCGCAGTCCGCAGTCCGCAGGCCGTAACCCGGCTGTTGATGTCTGCCTTACGCGGTGGTCGCTTGGATAGCTAGCTTAACTTGTCATTTTTATAGTCGAAATACAAATACTAATATGTAGGTGCAAATAATAAAAATCTATTTCAACAACTAGTGGTCTCTAGGACACGTAACGCCATCTAGGCTTTCTGAATGGTGATATATATATTTTTTTATAAATAGTCTATATCCAGGTGTCAAGCTACGTCCTGGCTAAATTAATAACTGTGATGAGAGGTGGGAGGCAGAGATCAGAGTTCTTTGGCATTTATAATTCATATTATCTAGGTAGGTATATGGTTTTTTTAATGGACTAGCTTCCGCCCGCGACTACGTTCGCTAGGATTACGAATGTTTCATAGCCTTCCTTGATAAATGGACTATCCAACACAAAAATAATTTTTCAATTCGCACCAGTAGATCCTGAGATCAGCGCGTTCAACCTAACAAACTAACTCTTCAGCTGTATAATATAAAAAAGTATAGATAAAATTAACATATACGTGCTCAACAGTTGTGCTTAGCGACCACTAGTCCAAGGAGGTGTGTAAGCGAGATGTTTGTGTGCGCAGTGCGCGGCGGGGGCGGGCGTGTTCGAGCTGCAGATCCTCGAGTTCTCAAACTACCGCGTGGCGCTATCATCGGGCGCGTGCTGCGCAGGCGCAGCGGGCGGCGCTGACCAGACTTGCGCCCGCCCGTGCCGCACCAAGTTCACGCTCTGCCTCAAGGAGTACCAGTCGGCGGCAGCGCCGGGCGCGTGCTCGTTCGGGCGCGCCGCCTCGCCCGTGCTCGGCACCGACTCCTTCACGCTGGCCGAGCCGCTCTACACACTAGCACTGCCTTTCTCGTTTCGTTGGACGGTGAGTGCCACCCCTAACTCCTGTTAGCCTGTACTGTAGTAGCGACGTCCTTGCTAAACCTCCACATCGTTCCTTCACAGAGATCCTTTACGTTAATACTGCAGGCATACGACGACTTCGCATATCCGGAGCCTGGTAAGTTCCACTCAAGTCGTAGGAGAGTCCGTCTGTCCCCCAGCGAGTATGTAACGAGTTCTGTGTCGTGTGGTGTACAGAGGCGGGGCTCATCGAGGAGGCGTGGTGGTCGGGCATCGTGGAGCCGAGCGCGGAGTGGCACGCGCTGCAGCACGCGGGCGCGACGGCGGCCGTTGCGTACCGCGTGCGCGTGCTGTGCCAGCCCAACTACTACAACACCACGTGCACCACTTTCTGCCGCCCGCGCGACGACAAGTTCGGCCACTACTCCTGCACCGCCGAGGGCGACAAGCGCTGCCTGCCCGGCTGGCAGGGCGACAACTGTGAGAAGCGTGAGTAACACCCGCCCGTCCCGCGCCCGCGACCTCGGCTCCGCCTGAGGACTGAGCGAGGCATCGACTGCTCTGCGCGGCTGCTGTGTAATGACATACACTTTACTTCGTATGAACCTGTATTGACCTCTCTGTTTCCAGCCGTGTGCAAGGAAGGCTGCCACCCGACCCACGGCCGCTGCGACCGCCCCGGCGACTGCGAGTGAGTCAGATTGTATTTAACAAGTCACTTCTACTCTTCCGATGGTTAATTTAAACTAATTTCTAACATTCCCTTATTGTATGATTCCAGCTGTCGGCCGGGATGGCGCGGCGAACTATGTTCTCAGTGTCAGCCTTACCCTGGCTGCAAGCATGGCTACTGCAACGGATCCTCATGGGACTGCACCTGTGACACCAATTGGGGCGGTATTCTCTGCGACCAAGGTACTTTCTCCACCCTCTGGACCCCACCTATTAATTATCCTTTTAATTGTATCGACTAACTAGTAAACGTGGTACAGATCTCAACTACTGTGGTACGCACGAGCCGTGCCAACACGGCGGCACATGCGAGAACACGGCGCCGGACCAGTACCTGTGCCGCTGCGCCGAGGGCTTCTCCGGCACGGACTGCGAGCGCGTGGACAACCCGTGCGCGCCGCAGCCCTGCGTGCACGGCGAGTGCGAGCTGACCGCGTCCCCGCGGGGCTTCTCGTGCGCGTGCCAGCGCGGCTGGGCCGGCGCCCTGTGCGACCAGGACGTGGACGACTGCGCCAGCGCACCGTGCCGCAACGGTGCCACCTGCCGCGATCGCCTCGACGCCTTCGCGTGCGAGTGCGCTCCCGGTTGGGCTGGGCCCACCTGCACAGATGGTGCGCTACAGATTTATCTTAATAGCCTCTCCCTCCTTATGCGAATGTTCCCAACCAACTGACGTGTTCGTGACTTCTGTAGTTTTGCTATTTGAATTTTTTTGAAACGCCGTGATTCTGTGTCATCTTAACGCAAATACCTCGTGTGTGCTCACGTGTTGTGTACCGCACTTATTAAAAAGTGAGATTCTTGGTTTATGGTGTCAGGCCTACTTGTTCTTGACTTGAACCTTGTGTGTGTCTGCAGACGTGAACGAATGCGAGCAGAGGAGCGCGGAGGGATCGGGAGCGGCGGGAGGACCCGGAGGCGCGGCGGAGGGCACGCTGGGCCCGTGTGTGAACGCGGCCGCGTGCAACAACACCGCGGGCAGCTACTCGTGCGCCTGCCTGGCCGGCTGGACGGGCCGCGACTGCGAGGCCAACGTGGACGACTGCACGGGCCAGTGCCTCAACGGGGCCACTTGCATCGACCTCGTGGACGACTTCCACTGCGCGTGCGCGGCCGGGTACGCGGGCCGCACGTGCTCGCGCGACATCGACGACTGCGCGCCGCGCCCCTGCCGCAACGGCGGCGAGTGCGTGGACCTGCTCAACGCCTACCGCTGCATCTGCCCCGTGGGCTTCTCCGGCACCAACTGCGAGGTAGCCCCTCCCCCTCTACTCCTCTTGACTAATGCTCTAACTTCCGAGTACTGTATCTCTGTCGCCCGCTCAGGTGGAGACGGCGCTTGCTCTAACCAACTAACCCGACTTCTGCTTTTAGCTGACCTCCTGTTATGGACGCTACTGTGCGGTGAGTCCCTTCTAAACTTACTTATGATTTATTTATTGTTTACACAATTATGATGTTTGAGAGTTGCCTCATTATTTGCGTGCTATCGCTAAACCGTGCGGTGCGATGCGACTTAATGTGTATGCATGTGTGGCAGGATGACCGTGACCACTGCGCAGGCGCACCATGTGGCAACGGTGCGGCGTGCTACACGGCACAGAGCGACTACTACTGCCACTGCGCGCCCGGCTGGACCGGCAAGAACTGCACGCAGCGCGCCGCCAGAGAACGTCAGTACCAATTAACTTATCAGTTACTTTTAAAATAAGTAAAAATAACCTCATGCCGTTACGCAACTTTGGACTTAGGGAATTCAAATTAAATTTCATAATTAAAGTACGAAGTAGGAATTTATCAGTTACGACATCATCTACCACACCTGCGGGGAATACAGTCAGGAAGTGAATAAATTCAAGTCTGTTATTAAACGAAACCTTTGTAAAAAAGGGTACTATAGAGTTTTAGACGACAAAAATGCTTGGGCTTGATTAATTATTAATTTTTTTTTTTTTACCATGACATTAGAAATTCACTTTTATTTTTTTATTATTTGACCTAATTATTGACATACCTTGATCCTTTGATCTATTTTTTATTTTATTTTTTTTACAAACTGACATGAATAATTTTCAATGTGAGCATACTGTACAGTATAGGTAGACTGGCGGTTTGAGTCATTTTTTTACGGCCTACCCAAATGTCCTACAGATGGTACGAGACGGGGCGTCTGTCAGGACAGGTCGACTCAATCCGGCTTTGGTTATTTCATCAAAAAACCATCTCAGGCTACCTACATTGTACATATTGACATGTAATTATATTTAATGTTATAACTTTACTTGTAAGTGTGAGAATAATGTAGGATTTTTTTATTTATTTTTTAACTTTTTCTCTATATGTATATGTCTGACGGTTTGAGTATCTCACACGGCCTACCCAAATGTCCTGCAGATGGTACGAGACGGGGCGTCTGTCAGGACAGGTCGACTCAAGCCGGCATTGGATTTTTTTTCTTAAAAAAAAAACCGTCTCGGACGACCTACATTGTTCTCACACAAACTTACGTTTGTCTGGACTTTAAAAGAGACATTGACCCCTGAGTTTGTTTCGGCATTTCTTCTCAGAGGTAGTCAGTTAGGAAACGCCGACACCATCATTCAAACTAGTATATAAAAAATTACGTGTAAAAGTGTTTTTTTAAAACCTATTTGCAGAAATAAAATCATTTTTTATTTTTTTATCGAAGATCTACAGGCCGAGACACCGGCGAAGTATATTTAAAACTTACCTAATAGGAGTTATCGCCTATGTTAGTTTATTTGTACATCATTAGATTTTGTGCGCAGAAAGTGACGTGTGCACGGCAGGCGGCACATGCGTACGTGGGCGCTGCGTGCGCGCACCTCCCGCGCCCCCGCGTTGCGCCTGCGACCCCGGCCACACCGGCGCGCTCTGCGACCAGCGTACGTGCCGCCACTACTGTTGCGACATTCATTTCACCTGCTGCCCGTACAAGTGTGACATCATAATGTTACTTTCCAGAAGTGGACGAGTGCGCCGCTGGCCCGTGCCGCAACAACGCGACCTGCGTGCGCGGCGCCGCAGACTTCACGTGCATCTGTCGCGACGGCTGGACAGGTACTACGAGCACTTGCTCCATTCTCTATCTGATCCATCTTTATCCATAGGTACTAAATGGATTTCATATTTTTAGGCAAAACATGCTCATTACGCATCGAGGGGATCGAACGGTGCCCCGAGAGTACGTGCGCTAACGGAGGCACATGTGTGCGTGACGGCAACGCTTGGCGCTGCGCTTGCGCAACCGGGTGGGGTGGAACCGCTTGTGACGCGCCGCTAGTCCCCGCCCCGTTAGCGCCGGCCGCAGCACCGGCCTGCCCCTGCGCCGCGGGCGGCACGTGTGTGCCATCGGCCGCCCCGCCGGGCTGGGCGTGCGCATGCCGCGAGGGCCGCACGGGCGCGCGCTGCGAGCACACCGCCGAGCCGTGTGCGTCAGCGCCGTGCCGCAACGGCGGGCGCTGTGTGGGCGGCGCGGGCTGGTGGGCGTGCGAGTGCGCGCCGGGCTGGGCGGGCGACACGTGCGCCGCCCGCGCCGCGCCGCCGCCCGCCGCGTGCTCGCCCGCGTGCCCGCCGGCCGCCGCCTGCGTGCCCGACCCGCTGCGGCCGGAGCGCGGCGCGCGCTGCGTGTGCCCGTCGCCGCCGCAGCGAGCCGCGCGCCGCTGCCTAGAGAGTCAGTACTTCTTGATAACGTGCGTCCTAATTCAGTATCCTCGGACTGAACATTACACTAAATCTCTCTTCATTCTCCAGTGCTCGCAGGTCTCGGGGTAGATGGCGGCGAAGGCGGGGAGGGCGGGGAGGGTGGCGACAATGGAGACAGCGCGGACGGGGACGGAGGAGCGGAGGGGGAGCCGGGAGTGTGTGGCGCCGACAACGGCACGTGGTGGTGGGGCTGCAACGCGTGCTGGTGCGACGCGGGCGCGCCGGCCTGCACGCGCCTGTGGTGCGGTCTGCCGGACTGCCACATGCCCAACGCGCAGCCGTGTCGGACCGACGAGGTGCGTGTTGACTTGCCGCAGTCAGTCGGACCAAGTGCAGGGCGAGCCTGGTGACATAAATCGGCCAAAAGTCCAGACTCGAGCTCGATTTTCGACTGAAGTACTAAGAATTACCTGATCGATCTAAAGATCGGAGTCTGGAGTCAGAATGTATGAGTTAATTACATACTAAAATGTGTGCAGGTGTGCGTGCCAGCTGCTCCTGCGCTGTGCCTGCGAGCTCCGTGCGCTCCCATTGGTGAGTGCCGGCGCGTGTCGGGGCGGCGCGTGGAGCCCCCCGCACTGCCCGCGCCGCCCGCGTGCTGGCCGGGCGCGCGCGACGCTCGCCTGCCCGCGGGCTGCGCGCGCGCCTCACTGCAACTGGCGCGCGAGCGGCTGGCACGCGGTGCGCACGTGGAGCGCGCGTGCGCAGCTCTCCGGCGCGCCCTGGCAGCCGCACTAGCTGCTCGCGCGCCTCCCGCTCCTCCGCTAGCACTGCTCTGTGACCTGGCGCCCGACGATGACGACGCACTCGACCTTGCACTGGTGAGAGTTAAACTCAATACTCCGACTGTAAATTAACACTGTTGGTCAGCGTGTAACTTTTCTAGAAAAGCCGCTGCTGCCATGAATAGCTATTGTAACGAGTTTGACATTCGATAGTGGATTGGTGATGAGGTGGGCACGGACGGTGCAGAGCGGGCGTCGGCGCTGGGAGCCGCCGTCCGCGCGCTCAGCGAGTTGGTGTCACGCAGGCGCCTGGCCCACCACGCACTGCTCGGCGCCGCGCTGCGCTTGCGCGTGCCGCACGCGCCCGCCCCCGCACCTGCCACGGACCCCGGCTCGCCCTCGCCGGCGCTCGCCCTCACCCTGGCGGCGCTGGCCCTGCTGCTGCTGGCGGCCGCCGCGGCGGGCGTCGCGCTGCTGATGCGCCGGCGCCGCGCCGCCGCCGCCGCCGAGCGGTCCCGCCGCTGCGACGAGGAGAAGTCCAACAACCTGCAAAACGAGGAGAACCTGCGGCGGTACGCCAACCCGCTGCGCGAGGAGCCGGCGGGCGGCGCGGCGCGGCGGCCCCCGGACGAGCTGCCGCGCGCGCACTCGCTCTACAAGGCGCAGAACGCGGACGCGCGCAACGACACGCCGCCGCGAGACAAGGAGCTCACCAAGCGCGCGCTGCCGCCGCCCGAGCCGCCCCCCGCGCGCCACCCGCCCCCCGAGCGCCTCACCGTGCTCGTGTGACGCGCCGTGCGCCTGCGCATCGTGCGCCGCCCCGAGTGTGATACTAGTGTGTAAAGACTGCCGCGACGCGTCGCCCGCGTTGCCCGCGTCGCACCTATTTATTGTTGTACGACGCTAATCGCCATCTTGTAAATATTGTATTTTATGTAAATAATGTTGACTCGTGTGAAATTTGTATGTTTTGTGAGTGGTTAAATAAAATTGAGTATTTTTTTTTTGTTTGTAAAGGTTGTAAAGAGAAAATGAAAAGTTGTTGTAATAAAAATAAACTGAGTTTACACGATCGTATTATTAGATAAACCTCCATGACCTTAAACAAGGTTCGATGTCCAGCCCTGAAGTATTATTGAAAGGAAGACTTGACCTCGACTAATTAACTTCTGTGCGCGGACAGACACTTAGGAGCAGGTGAGTAGTACGACCACCACGTGAGGCAAGCGACGGCCGCAGACGTGGCAGGTCGGGTTCCCTACTTGTTTTCGAAAGTTGATGATTCGATTTTTATTATATCGAACACGGTGTGTCGATAATTCAGTTGTACGATGTTTTATTCCGTCGATGCGTTATTGGTGCGATGTAACGTTTGTGCGAAAAATCCTGTCATGACATGCGGGATGTAAATCAACTATATGGTCTCTGTCATTCTGAATACGGGGGAGAACCAATGATATACGTAGGTATTGTAAATATGATTCTATTGAGGGAGTAGCAATTAGTAATAATAAGGTTTTGATCTCTCAGTTTGGTAAAAAATACACACTTTACAAAAAATAAACGGTCCATAATAACCACTTAACCGCCTCGACACACATTATTAATCATACTCTTAACTTATACAGCACCATAACCTAAAATCACATCACTCTGGACGCATTCCTGCCGACTTCATTATTATACCTACGACCAAAGTTGATATGCCTAATCAACAACGGGTGGGTGAGAGGGGCATTTTTTGACCTTCCCTTCCACCTAGGACGATGAACGATACGTCTATGGATGCGTCTCGGTAAATGCTGTCGAATGAAGTATGACTCGAGAATAAATTCGAAGTGAATATTTAAATATCGTACGAGAAATTATTTAAAATAATCGTTTGTGGTTAAATAATTTAACAAGTTTTGAAACCCCATGGAGACATAAACAATACGTCAAAACAAGCGGCTCGACGGGGACTATCAAAAAGCAGAAGTTGCAAGAGTGTGACGCCAATTGAAAATTCGAAATCAACAGATAACTGTTTTTCAAATATTTTATTTGAAAAACATTGTGTTGTGAATGTGTGCATCGCGCTATTAAGTTGTAAACAAAGTGCAAAGGTAATTTAAAGCTTTAGGCAACTATAAACAAAGTCGCGCGCCCGCACGTGTAAACAGTCTAAAGACGTAAATATGATTAACATGACTCAAACTGACCTAACTCGAAGTGTGAAGTTCGAAAAAATGAGGTTTGACGTAGTTAGGTTTAAAAATGTTAGGTTAGGTTTGAACCTAACTGAGATAAACCTAACTCGTTCAAACCTAACTATGCGTAACCTAACTCGCAGAGTGAAGTTCGAAAAAATGAGGTTTGACGTAGTTAGGTTTAAAAATGTTAGGTTAGGTTTGAACCTAACTGAGATAAACCTAACTCGTTCAAACCTAACTATGCGTAACCTAACTCGCAGAGTGAAGTTCGAAAAAATGAGGTTTGACGTAGTTAGGTTTAAAAATGTTAGGTTAGGTTTGAACCTAACTGGGATACAACTAACTCGGTAAAACCTAACTATGCGTGACCTAACTCAAACTGACCTAACTCGCAGTGTGAAGTTTGAAAAAATGAGGTTTGACGTAGTTAGGTTTAAAAATGTTAGGTTAGGTTTGAACCTAACTGAGATAAACCTAACTCGTTCAAACCTAACTAAGCGTAACCTAACTCGCAGAGTGAAGTTCGAAAAAATGAGGTTTGACGTAGTTAGGTTTAAAAATGTTAGGTTAGGTTTGAACCTAACTGGGATAAACCTAACTCGGTCAAACCTAACTATGCGTAACCTGACTAAAACTGATCTAACTCGAAGTGTGGGGTTCGAAAAAATGAGGTTTGACGTAGTTAGGTTTAAAAATGTTAGGTTAGGTTTGAACCTAACTGAGATAAACCTAACTCGGTTAAACCTAACTATGCGTGACCTAACTCAAACTGACCTAACTCGCAGTGTGAAGTTTGAAAAAATGAGGTTTAACGTAGTTAGGTTTAAAAATGTTAAGTTAGGTTTGAACCTAACTGAGATAAACCTAACTCGTTCAAACCTAACTATGCGTAACCTAACTCGCAGAGTGAAGTTCGAAAAAATGAGGTTTGACGTAGTTAGGTTTAAAAATGTTAGGTTAGGTTTGAACCTAACTGGGATACAACTAACTCGGTCAAACCTAACTATGCGTAACCCAACTAAAACTGAACTAACTCGAAGTGTGGGGTTCGAAAAATGAGGTTTGACGTGGTTAGGTTTAAAAATGTGAGGTTAGGTTTGAACCTAACTGAGATAAGCCTAACTCGTTCAAACCTAACTATGCGTGACCTAACTCGCAGAGTGAAGTTTGAAAAAATGAGGTTTAACGTAGTTAGGTTTAAAAATGTTAGGTTAGGTTAGGTTAGGTTAGGTTCCGGACACTCCCGCGGCGGGTCAGTTTGGCCTGCCGGACGAGTTGCTGGTCTCGTATCGGGCGCGTCCCCCGGGTGGCGGATAGGGGAACGCCGCGCAGATATGCGCGGTACCGGTTTTACCGGCGCGGACCAAAACCAGACACGTGGGATCGCTTCTCACGGAGAGGAGCGATCGGTGCGGCGGGTTCCGGTCAGTCGTGTTTTGACTGGCCGGACGGCGACTTCGGTCACCGTCGGACAAACCGTAAGCCTCACTGAGAGGAACGGGGGCTCGCATCGGCTTGCCGGGACGGGCTGCGAGGAAAGCACCTCTATAAAAAACTAGACGTGGGCGTCTACGGACGCGGAGTCGGCGGGTCTGGTGGCCGCGTGTGCGGCCGGCGGACTGGCAGCAATGCCAACGTCGTGCATATCGTAAACCTGTTCGAGTCTCTTGAGCAGGAACGAGGGTCTTGGCTTAATTGCCCGGGCTGCGAGGAGTAAACCTCTATAAAAAATCCCCGAATCTCAAGCTCTTGTACGTGGCGACTTGATGGATGGCTGATGGGATCTTCAGTTCCGAACGTACACACTCCAGAGAACCGGCGGCCTCTCTGGCAGTAATACGCTTACCCAGGTACAGGGGGCACTGCCTGGGTGGACCGGATATTTCCCCCATACTCGTGGGAATCATATGGATATTCTTAACAAAAAAACCAAAACCCAAGATGTTGTGGAGGGTGCGGAGTCTGACTCCGCATCGACGGAGATGAGTGTGGAGGAGGTAGTAGTGCAGGACAATTGCGGTAGGTTCTTCCGCAAGCGGTCGCTGCGCTCGAACGGAGGGTCGGGATCGTCTAGCGATGATTCTAGACCGGCGTCGAGGTCGTCTTTGTCGGGTATAAATACCCCAAAGCGGGGACGGGGTCGACCGCCAACAACTGGCGCTTATATGGGCTTGGCTAAGGCCCAAGCGGAGTTGAACGCTGCGAGGGAGAAGGAGTTGCGCCTGACCGCGGAGGAGGAAGTGGTTCAGGCGGCTCAGCGCGTCCGGAAGTCTCGGGCGTTCATGAAGGAGGTTGTCGCTAATGCTGGCGTGCTGGCCGACAAGTCGACGTCGGCAATCACGAACACTGCTAGTGAGAGCATAGACACCATTCTCAAGGTGTCCAGCAAGTCACGCAACCTTAAGGGCAACTTTCAGGGTGCCCTTAATCAAGCGGCGGCCTCCTTAAAAGAGGTGATAGAGACGTTGAGCACTCGCTCCGTCTCTGAAGAGACTGCACTCTTGCAAGCAGAGTGCGCCCGTCTGCAGGCGGACAACGCCCGCATGCAGCGGGAGATGATCGAACTCCGCAAGGAGTTTGTCGAGTTGCGGGCGGAGGCGACGCTGCAGAGGGCAGCTCCCATCGCTTCCGCCGCTCCGGTTGCGGTGGCGCAGCCGGTCAGCCCGCAACTCGACACAAACGAGTTGGTCCGTGCGATCATGATCCAGGTCGGGACCATGGTCGACGCCAAGTTTGCCGGACTGGACGACCGGCTGCTGCCGGAAGTACGCCTGCGGCCACCACTCGCTGCAGACGCAAAGAAGTCGGCGCAGGCACCTAAGCAGCCAGCTGAGGTGCCGAAACCGTCGGCTCCAGCAGCTAAGCCGCAGGCCCAGCCTGCAAAGCAGCCCCCTGCTGCGACCCCAGCCAAGGGGAAGCAGAAGGGAAGGAAAGGGAGAGCGGGTTTGGGGTTCGTAGAAGAGAACCCCCAAAACGCACCCTCCTCCGTCAAGGTGGCCTCCCAGCCCAACGCGGGTACCAGCACGGACGCTGAAGGCTGGACCACGGTGGGCAAGAAGGGCAAGAAGGCCAAAAAGCCCCAGGAGTCAGGGAAGAAGAAGCCAGACTCCAAGAAGGGCAAGAAGAAGAAGGGAGACAATGCTCTTCGTCCACCGCGCTCTTCGGCTGTAGTAATTCAGCTGCAGCCCAGCGCGGTGGAAAGGGGCCTGACCTATGCCTCAGTTCTTGCCGAGGCCAGGGACAAGATCCCCCTGACCGGCATATGTCTGGCTGGCTTGAGGTTGAAGCCAGCTAAATCGGGGTCGGGGGCCCGAATTTTCGAGCTCCCAGGGGTCACATCCGGTGACAAGGCTGATGCCCTCGCGACGAAGCTGCGCGAGGCGTTTAACGCAGAAGATGTGAAAGTCTCCAGGCCTGTCAAGAGTGCGGAGCTCCGCATTAAAGGCCTGGACGACTCCGTCTCAAAGGAGGAGGTTGTCGCCGTTGTGGCCCGAGAGGGTGGCTGCTCACCCGACGATGTCAAGGCCAGGGAGGTGGAACGAAACGCCTATGGCCTTGGCTCAATTCTGCTGAGTTTGCCGGTCATTGCAGCAAGGAAGGTGACCCGGGCAAAGCGGATGCTGATTGGGTGGGTCTCGGCCCAGGTCAAACTCCTGGCCGCCCGCCCAAAGCGTTGTTTCCGGTGCCACCAGACTGGTCACGTGAAGAGTGACTGCACCGAAGAGGCCGACCGCAGTGACCAGTGTTATCGCTGCGGGAAGACCGGCCACATTGTAAAGGAGTGCACTGCAGAAGCGCATTGCACTGCCTGTGCCGCTGCAGGACGTCCAGCAGATCACCTGATTGGCTCCAGGTCCTGCAAAGCTGGCCAAAATAAGAAGAAGGGGGGGAAGAATGCTGCGGCTCCGCGGCTGACCCCTGCTCCAGCTGCTGCAGTAGCCGGGGATGAGGTGGTAGCCATGACTACGGATTAATGGCCCACCGATTCCTGCAGGCGAATCTAAACCACTGCGCCCGAGCTCAAGACCTCCTGGTTCAAAGCATGGCGCAGTGGTCTATCGAAGTAGCAGCAGTTGCGGAGCCGTATTTCGTCCCCCCCAGGGACAACTGGGTGGGTGATGGGTCGAACCTGGTCGCCCTTGTATCGCGGGCTCCTCTGCGGGTCGTCGCCAGACGTCCAGGCTGCGTCGCAGCGGTGGCAGAGGGCACTCTCATCCTGGGGGTGTATTTCTCGCCCAACAGGGTCCTCGCCGAATTCGAGGCTTTTCTTGATGATGTGGGGGCTCTGATTGGGCAGAATCGCCCTCTACCGGCGATTGTTCTCGGGGACCTCAACGCCAAGTCCACGGCTTGGGGTTCCCCCGCCACCGATGCGCGAGGCGCACTCGTAGAGGAGTGGCTGGTAGCGGTGGGACTGTGCGTCCTCAACCGGGGGTCGGTGCACACCTGCGTGCGGCAGCTGGGCGGGTCCATTGTGGACGTCTCTCTTGCAAGTGCAGTTGTCGCGCGTAGGGTCACCGGCTGGAGAGTTCTCGAGGGGGTGGAGACGTTATCGGATCACCGATATATCCGATTTGACGTTTCCGCCCCTTCATCATCATCGTCGTCGTCGTCGTCGCACGCGATCTTCCCGCGTTGGGTGCTCCAGAAACTGGACAGGGACGTGCTGCAGGAGGCAGCCATCGTCCAGGCCTGGGTCGGCACAACAGTGGCGTTCGTGGGGGTGGATGAGGAGGCGGCTTGGTTCCGGAGCGCAATGTCAAGCATCTGTGACAGCGCAATGCCCCGGGCCAAGTCGCGGCCCTCACGACGCCAAGTCTACTGGTGGTCAGCTGAGCTGTCAGAGCTGCGCGTGGCGTGCGCCACACATAGGCGTGCGTACACGCGCCAGCGCAGAAGGCGCACCATCGACCGCGCTCTGGAAGCCCGGCTCTACGCCGCCTACCGAGGGGCCACAGTGGCCCTTCAACAGGCGATCTGCCGGGCCAAGGACGCGGCGCGCGAAGAACAGCTGGCCACCCTCAACGCAGATCCATGGGGGCGCCCGTACCAGTGGGTACGCGGAAAACTCCGCCCTTGGGCGCCCCCGCTGACCCAGACCCTGGATCCCCAGTTTCTGGACACCGTGACGACGACTCTCTTCCCGATGAGGACGCACCATACTCCCCCGCCAATGCAGAATCCGCGGGCGGCCGGGAGTGGCGACGGGACCGTGCCTGCAATATCATCTGCAGAGCTAGGGGCGGCGGAGCTTCGGCTTAAAGCCAAGAATACCGCCCCCGGTCCCGACGGAGTGCCTGGCCGCGCCTTGGCCCTAGCACTCAAGGCCCTAGGGCCCCGACTACAAGGACTACTCGACGCCTGCCTGCAGCGCGGGGAGTTCCCACAGCAGTGGAAGGCAGGCAGGCTCGTCCTGCTCCGGAAGGAGGGGCGCCCCGTGGACGCTCCATCCGCATACCGGCCGATAGTGTTGCTTGACGAGGTGGGAAAGTTCTTCGAGCGAATCGTCGCTGCTCGCCTCGTCAAGCACCTCACGAGGGTAGGGCCCGATCTGTCCGACAATCAGTTCGGATTCCGGGGGGGTCGCTCGACCGTCAACGCGATCTTGCGCGTCAAGGCCCTCTCGGACCAGACAGTATCGGGCGGCGGGGTGTTGCTGGCTGTGTCTCTCGACATTGCCAACGCCTTCAACACCCTGCCATGGAGTTGTATTGCGGCGGCGCTCCAATTTCACGGAGTGCCAGAATATCTTTGTCGTGTAGTCGGGGCCTATCTGGCCAACCGGGCCGTGGTGTACGAAGGCCGTGGCGGGTTAGTCACAAGGGAGGTGACATGCGGTGTTCCACAGGGGTCAGTCCTCGGACCTCTCCTGTGGAACATCGGATACGATTGGGTGTTGCGGGGCGCCACTCTCCCGGGTGTCAGCGTTGTGTGCTACGCCGATGACACACTCGTGCTGGCCCGGGGGGGTTCACACAGAGAGGCGTCCATACTCGCCACGGCCGGAGTGGCCCAGGTAGTCGGGCGAATTCGCGCCCTAGGTTTGGAGGTGGCGCTATCCAAGTCCGAGGCCCTCTTCTTTCATGGGCCTCGGAAAGCGCCACCTGCTGGGTCCCACATCATCGTCGGGGGGGTTCGAATCAACATCGGGTCCACCATGCGCTATCTCGGGCTGGTGCTCGATGGCAGGTGGACCTTCGACCCCCACTTCGAGCGATTGGGACCCAGAGTTTCTGTAGCGGCCGCCGCTCTCGGGCGTCTTTTGCCCAACTTAGGCGGTCCAAAAGTAAGTGTTCGGCGCCTCTTCTTGGGGGTTGCCCGCTCGATGGCGCTCTATGGGGCGCCAGTTTGGGCGGACAGGCTGACGCCGCGCGGCACCGCTTCCTTGCGGCGGCCGCAGCGCGCGATGGCAGTCCGGGTTGTCCGCGGCTATCGTACGATCTCACACGAGGCAGCGTGCTTGCTGGCCTCGTCGATGCCGTGGGACCTGGACGCCAAAGCTCTTGCGGCCGCATACTACTGGCGCAAGGAGCAGCAGAGTCGCGGCGAAAGGCTTCCGCCTCGAGCCGTCGAGCGGCGCATTGAAGAGCTCCGCGAGATTCAACAACTGCAGTGGGCGGACAAGCTTACCCGGCCTACAGCCGGTCACCGCACGATTGAAGCGATCCGTCCACATCTCGCGGAGTGGTTGAAGAGGCGCCACGGAACACTTACTTTCCGCACGACACAGGTGCTGTCGGGGCATGGTTGCTTCGGCAGTTACCTGTGTCGAATTGTTGGCAGGGAGGCAACCGCTTCCTGCCACCACTGTTCTGGCGGCGAGGACACGGCGCAGCACACGCTGGAAGATTGTCCGGCCTGGGCTGTGCAGCGCCAAACCCTCGCCGCAGTCATCGGATCGGACCTCTCGCTTCCAGCTGTCGTGGAAGAGATGGTAGGGAGCGAGAGGTCCTGGAGCGCCATCACGGAGTTCTGTGGGGAGGTGATGGCGCTCAAAGAAGAAGCCGAACGAGAGCGGGAGTTAAACCCCGCTCTCCCAATTCGCGCCAGAAGGGCGAGAAGGAGGAGGGCAGACAACGCCCTCTTCCAGCCGCCCTAGAATGGCCGCAAGGCCTCGGGGCCCCCTCTTTGGGCCCAAGGGCGCGCGCAACATCATGCGCTGCGCGATTTAAGGGAAGACGGTAAGGAGCCGGACTAGCCGACTCCTTGCTGTGCGGAGGCTGCGGAGACTGGGTTAGGAGACCCACCTCCGCATTGCACTAGCCTCCGCCGAAGACCTGCTGCCCCCTTCATCCCCGGGGGGGCACATACAGCGAAGTTCCGCCCTTTTCAGGGCGGCAGCGCCGGCGGGGTTGGCGGTAGAGTGCTAATAGCGATCCCGCCTCCCCGCCATCCAAAGCGCCGAGCAGGCATTGTGTGAGTGGTTTTAGTGGGTAGGCCTCCGAGGATCAACCGAGCGGCTTCGGCTTCTGGGTGGGTCCACGGAGGAGAGTCCCACATAACCCCGTCGCCTCCCAGCGGCGGGGTATGCGTAACGCATTTCCCTCACCTAAAACAAAAAAAAAAAAAAAAAAAAAAAAAAGGTTCCGGACACTCGTTGCCCAAGTGGGGTCGGACCTCTCACTCCCTCTTATCATCGAGGAGATGGTAGGGTGTGAGAGGTCATGGAGCGCCATCGCAGACTTCTGCGAAGAAGTGATGGCGCTCAAAGAGGCGGCGGAAAGAGAGCGGGAGCTTAACTCCGCTCTCCCAATCCGCGCCCGGCGACCCCGGCGGCGGCGGAGGGCAGATAGCGCCCTCTACCAGCCGCCATAAGACTTGGCCTCAGGGCGGCAGACGCGGCTGAACTGCCGCCCGCTCATCAGAGGCCGAGTCGCGTGTGCGCCCATAGTGCGCACACCAAAGGTGTCGCAAGGGGCACACTACCGCCCCTTGCCACAGGAGGCCTGCGGAGTCCTGGGTTGGGAGACCCACCTCCGCACCGAATAGGCCTCCGCTGAAGTCCTGCAGCCCCCTCTCCAACAAGGGGGCACCGATGTCGATTCCGCCCCTCTTTACAGGGCGGATAGCGCTGGCGGGGTTGGCGGTAGAATGCTGCAGCGATCCCGCCTCCCCGCCATCAAAAGCGCAGAGCAGGCATGTGAGGTTTTAGTGGGTAGGCCCCTGGATCTTATTGGGTTCGGGGGAGAGTCCCACATACCCTCGTCGTCTCCCAACGGCGGGGGATGCGTAATGCATTTCCTCACTTGAAAAAAAAAAAAAAAAAAAGGTTAGGTTAGGTTAGGTTAGGTTTTTTTTTTTTTTTTTTTTATATCTTTCGTCCCCTGACGTGGTCAAGGCTATTGTTATTCAATGTTGTTTGGCTTCTTGTGGTTTTTCATAATTCATAGGTAGGTAAGTATTTCTATCCCTCTTTTTTATTTCTTTTTATTACTATTTCTGCTAATCTTTTGGAGAATTCTAAGAAGGTTTTTTGCTTTTTCCCTCTCATTATTAGCGGAATGCTTTCTTTTTCCAATTTCATCTCCAGAATCTGCTCTATCTCGTAGCGCTCTTTTTGAAACATTGGTTAATCCAGTAGCACATGCTGGATTGTCTCTTCGGCTTCTGGGCTACACATGCATGATGGGCTCTCCTTACACTTGAAGCGATTCAAGTATGCGGAGAAACCACCATGCCCCGTCAGGATCTGTGTGGTGACGCTTGTGTGCTCTATTTTCCTCACAGTGCTGTACGCAGCGCCCGCACTTGGGAAGAAGAACTTGGTCGTGGAGGCTGTTTCACCAGAAACGTACCTCCTATCCCATTCGCCAAGCGTTTCAAGACGAATCTGGCGCCTGGCGAATGAGATCGGACATTTGTCGTAATCTGGCTTTTTCTTCGACCGAAGGGCAGCCTCCTTTGCCAGTTCATCTGCCCTCTCATTTCCCTCCAAACCCGCGTGGGCCTTGATCCAGAACAAGGAGACACTCTTGCTCTGGAGCTTACAGCGTCTGATGGTGTCTCTTGTTTCCACGGCCAGGGGGTGGGTGGAACTGAGGTTTGTGACTGTTTGGAGCGCAGCCATCGAGTCACTGAAAATGCCGATCGTGGCACCTTTTTGTTTCAGGGCTTCCTTGGTTGCTCTCTGAAGAGCAAGTAGTTCCGCCTGATAGACGGTACTGTGTGACGGCAACGTAAGTTTGAGGGCTTTAGTTTCGGTGACACTATTCCATACTGATAATGCCGCTCCGACTTTGCCCTCAATCTTACTGCCGTCAGTAAAGATGCGGACTGCTAGGTTTTTATGATTATTGTATTGCTCCTCGTCTATCAGGCAGCCGAACTCCAAATCTGTCTGCTCCGCTGGATGTGGGGCCTCTATCGCAGAGGTCATTTGCTCTATCTCCCTGTCTCCCAGTATTGGCTGGGGTAGTCCCTTCTTGGCCTCATATAGTGCAGCCATCTCACGGATGCGGAGGTCAAGGGGGAGTATCCCAGCCAGCACTAGTGCTGAGTTTAGGGAGACTGTGCGATAGGCTTTGCACAGCTTTTGAGCGAAGCTCCTTTGCACCATGTCCAGACTCCTCTGCGCCCCTTTTTTGTTGGCTGCTGGTGCCCATGCACTGGCGGCGTACAGCACTGTTGGTTCGACTGCTGCGGTGTATATCAGTCTTATGACTTCCGGGTGAAGTCCCCAGCTGACCCGAGCTGTCCTGGCTAGTTGTTTATAGATGGCTACTGCCTTTTTGCAGACGTTCGCTAGATGAGCGTTGAAGGTGAGTTTGGCGTCAATTGTAAGCCCAAGGATTTTTATTTTGTCTGACATTTCAATGCCGATCCCTCCCATGCTCAATCGTGGCGCATCATATTTCAGCCTCCGCGTAAGTACCATCGCACAGGTTTTGTGCGGTGCGAATTTTAGCCGATTTTTGATGCCCCACGTCCGAGCATGTTCAAGAGCGGCATTGGCCTGTCGCTCAATCTCTTGGGCTGAGTCGCCGTCGAACACCATCACCACATCATCAGCGAACGCCTGGCAGTAGTCACCTCTTCGCTCTAGCTGCTGTAGGAGAGGGTCCAGTAACAGATTCCAGAGAATCGGTCCCCCTATCGATCCCTGGACGCATCCCTTGCTAGTCTTCCTTGTCACTTCCTCTCCGGCATACCTCACCCTGACTACTCTATCACTAAGATAGCTGCTGATTACCCGCCTCAAGTTTACTGGACACCTTTCCTCAGCCAATCGTACTTTGATAACTGGCCACCACGCACTGTCGAAGGCCCCCTCAATGTCCAGCGACACTAAAGTAACAACCTTTTTCGCTTTTAATTTCGCGCGGATATGCTGTACGAGGACAAAGAGGGCGTCCTCGGTACTTCGTTGGGGCATAAAGCCGTATTGGCGAGTACTAATCCTAGGCAGTAGGTAAAATTTCAGGCGGGCAACCACCATCTTTTCATACACCTTCCCCAAGACAGGCAAAAGCCCAATCGGCCTGTATGACTTGGGTACAGTGTACGAGTCCTTCCCTGGTTTCCTGAGCACCACTACCGTTGCTTCTTTCCAACACTCAGGAAAATAGCAGTGCTCCAGGCACTTATTCAGCAGAGCTAGAGCGTAATCAGGGCCACAATTAATGGCATGGGCGCAGATCTCGGCTGTGAAGCCGTCGCTTCCTGGAGCTTTTTTAGGGTTGAACGACTTTATGGACCTCATGAGTTCACTTAGGGTAAATGGTGGATCATGTCGCTCATCATGGTTCCAATCATTTACCTTCTCCGCCTGTTCCCTGGTTTGGCGATGGTCCATATTGTCGTCGTCCCGTCGATCCTCAGGATAAAAGGTTTCGGCAAGCAATTTTACCGAATCCTTTGCGTCCAGTATCCTACCATCCTTTTCTAGTGGCAGATCTTCCTCTCTCTGCACTGTTCTACCCAACACTCTATAGATCCCTTCCCAGACTCCTTCCTTGTCCTGTTTCCCGCAGAATTCCTTCCAACTTTCAACTTGGGCATTCTTTACTGCTAACTCATATTCTTCTTTTTGTTTCAGGTACAGGCTGACTACGAGGTCTCTCCGGATTGGCGCTGCGTTCCTGACTCTGCGTCTCCTGGTGGCGACCATTCTCTTCATCTCTGCGAGTCCTTCGGTCCACCACGGCATGGTAAGTATTTCTATTTTCTTTTTTGTAGGTATTGTATGTTTACATACGTCTGTTATAGTTTGTGTGTATCTATTTATAGTTTTCTCTAGGTGATCTCTATTTGTTATTTCTGTTAAGTGATTTATAGTGAGTTTATTTTCTGGCATAATTTGAGCCAGTTTCTCATGAAACTTACTCCAATTCGCTTTTTTAGTATTATATATCCGGGTTGTTCTTTCTATTTTTATTCCTTTCGATTTTTTCAGGTTGATGCCAAAGATGATGCCGTTGTGGTCCGAACTCGTGAGATTTTCGTCTATTCGCCAGCCCTCCACCAGGTTCAGCATGTCCATCGAGCAGGCAGTAACGTCGACGTGGCTGCAGTATCTCTTTCCGCCTCTTATGGTGTCAAAGGTCGGTGTATCTCCGCTATTTAGGATATGCATATCCAGTTCGCCTAGGGTCCCGTACATTTCAGCTCCCCTGGCATCTTCGCTACTGCTGCCCCACCAGGTGCTTTTTGCGTTCGCGTCCCCTCCGACGATCAGCCTGTTCGGTCCTAGTTGTGTCTCTATATTCTTCAACTGTTCCAGGTATAGCTCCATAGGTTGATCCGGCTCGAAGTAATATGACACCAGCGTGATCTTCCAGGCCTTGGTCTGGACTCCTACCACAGTGATGTTGTGTGTGGTTAGTTGCGGGTACTGCGTTATATCGAGCTCTTGGTCGAAGACGGCTATTGCCGCTTTTACAGTCCCTTCTCCAACCGCTGAACTCTGGAAGACCCTTACGCCCTGGTAACTCCTCATTCTCCTCACCGCACCAACATAGGGCTCCTGAAGCAAAGCTATAGAGATCCCCAATGTTTTAGCCTCCAGTAATAATTCATTTGTGGCTAACTGGCTTGTCTGTAGGTTAGCTTGCGCTATTTTGTACTGAGAGGTACTCTCGGAGACAACCTTAGCAGTACGCAATCGAAGCACGAGCTAGTGCGTCCCACCTTCTGCGAACAGGGCAGTCGACACTGAAAGCGTTATGCTTGCTATCCTCCAGTTTTGCGCGTAAGCAGTTCTTGCATGTTGGCATTTCGCCTGCCTGTCGGTTCGGACATTCGCTCCTGAGGTGCGGGCCACCGCAATGACTGCATAGATCGTTAGATTCTATGCAGTGCTTTTTGCTGTGCCCGTACCCCAGGCATCGGGTGCACTGTACCAGTGGCGATTGGTCGTAGACGTGCACGTTCTGGAGATCGATCCTTAGCTTGCCAGCGTCGACCGCCCTCCTCCAGATTATGGGGGAGACACTCAGGACAATGTGGTTACTATGGGGGTTTCGGGCTTTCTTCCGGTACTTGACAGTCACCTGGTCCTCCTCGCCCTCGAGGCCGTGAAAAACGCTCCGATTCTGATTCCTGAGGGCTGTGAGGATTTCCTCGTCGCTGAGTATCAGCAACACGTCCCTCAGAATCAGAAGCGGATCCTTGTTTTTCACTTCCTCGATGACGAGGTTTTGCCCTGCCGACTCCAATCTTTCCCTGATCTTCCTTCTTTCCTCTTTAGTTTTGCATCCCATAATTACTTTTCTGTCCTTTGCCTTTCTTACTCGTTCAACTTGCACCCATCCCTCTTTGGCGTCCACTGCTTTCCTCACCTTTTCCAGGATGTCCTCTCCAGTTTCCTCTACGTTCGCGGATGTTATGACTACGGAGTGGAGCGCTGTCGGCTCTGAAGTCCGGCTCACGCTCCGCCCCGCAGTCACTGCACTCGCGTACGTTACTTTCTCCATTACTTCCTTTTGGCTTTCTATTATTTCCTTCAGATCCTGTATTCTCTTTCCATTCTCCTTTAATAGTTTTGTATGTTCCTCAATTTTTTCAAGTATGACTTGACTCTCTATTTGATTTTCAGTCCTTTTCTGTGACACAGGGATAATTTCCTCCTCCTTTGTTTTCTGTTTTGTAACTCCCCCCTTCCCCTTCCTTTCCTTTGTTAGATCCGCTTCAGCATCTTTAACTATTTTAAATAATCGCTCAACGGCTTGTGTTATGCCTTCCTTTAAATCTGTTTTCAGGTTCCTGGAGTTCGAGAGGCAGAGCTTTGCCTTGTTGTGGCACGCTCTTGCCTCGTCTAACCTGTTTGCGGGCAGAAGATTTTTCGGTGAGCTCCCTGTGGCCTCTACCGAGACCCTTCGGGTAGGTGCTTTCCCTTCCTGGGGCTGTACAGGTTTCGGTTTTGGCTTCGAGGGGGCCACCGGGGCAGTGCAGGACATTGGGGGAGAAGGATTGGGGTTTGTCACCTGTTTGCCGGACTCCCATTCCCCGATACTTCGTCTCACGTTATTTGTTACAGTCGGACTTAGCGTACTAGTCTGTGTCGGGGATTGCGAGTCCGGTTCGCAGGGCTTTTTCGCAGGGGTTCTGAAGCCAAACATAATGTTGTCGATAGCTATTATCTAATACAATTAACAAGATCACCGGTGTAAAGGCCGGGATGTTTACAATGTCCTAAAAGTAATTTAATAACTATAAAGTATCGTAATAAGTCCCGTTGTATGTGTTTATATTGTGAGATTACGATGCATACAGTTCTTTTTATGCGATTCAATGCAATTGTTTTTTTTTTTTTTTTTTTTTTTCCTATTACTCCAATATAGGGACCACTAGGTGTATACAGGCAGTAATAAAAATAAGAGAAAAACTTTTCAAAAAAGAAAGAAAAGAAAGAAAGAAATTACTTTAAAACAATTTTTTGCGTTTAATCCCAGCACGTGTGGGAGGTGACGAGGTTATTTATAAAACAAGTCCCAGCTCTGTACGACCACAGGGGCCGATGTTATACGCGTTTTAGTATTTTCAAAATGGCTGACAAAATGGCCGCCAGTATGTATACCCGTCACCTTTGGTCGCTAAGAACTGTGATTACAGTTAATAATCTTATCAGTTAAATAGAACAATTAAGCCGTTAAGTAAACTAGTCAAATAGGGGTTGTTTTTAAGGGTTGAGTTTAAGGGTTGAATGGGCTGACAAAGTTACTGCGATCACAAATGTAATTTAGTTCTATATAAGAATTGTGCTACAAGTTTTGACACTTAGAATATTCTGATCAAAAGATAAATTTAGGGGTAGAGGGTTGAAAATACTTCCAAATGATGCGCTTGGGGCCAAAGGGTTTCTCTCCGGTAGAAACCGTGGGGGGGGTTCTTAGGGGGGGGGACCAGGTAAAATTTGTCAGATTTCGTCTACGACCCTTAGTTTTCGAGAAACAAGGGTAAAAAGGTTTGTGCGGTTTGTCACCGGATCACCCTTCTATATAAACCCCTGCTTCTCGAAAAGTATAAGGGGTAGGGTTGGGGTTATGGGCTCTATGGGTTCCTGAACTAATGCTTAATAGTTCTTCTTAAGGTGTCAAGCTGATCAACCCCTAACTTCATTAAATATATTACCGAGAACGTAGGGGGTGGTTTTCGTTCAACTACAAAAATAATTCCAGCCCCTTTGTTTATTGAGGAATTTTTGTACAAATAATTTTAATATGTTATTGGGTTAGTTTTACATATGCTCTCATAGATGAAGTTTTTGGAATGTATATATAACTATTTTTTATTAAATTTAATAATTTATGTCAATTTTGCGGCTACAATGGGTAATTAAGTATCGTGTTTTACACCCCAATAAGGGTAAATCTAACAATGTTTTCCTCAATAAAGGATTGTCAATAGACAGTTCTATATAATGTAATAATTTGTCACGCTAAAATTAAATAATATATGTATTAAAAACAATTGTCAATATCACACTTATAAATAGTTAGTTGCGCTCGAATTATACCAAAAGTGGTTAAAATAATAAATTAAAAAGTTTTAAAATTGTTGAATTTAGTAGATAGATACAAAGTAACTAATTTTGTAATTAAAACTATGGTCTATATTATATATTTTGCGTTATTTACATCAGTTTACCAAAAACCACGTTAAGTGAAATCACAAGAAAAATTTTGACATGTAGAAAAAGTTCTATTATTCGTAAACCACTTATCTTAAAAATCTGGAACCGGCTGGAGTATCTTCGTCTTGAGGTGGGCTTCGGTCTGGTACCTCCACGATGTCACTTTACCCGATCGGAAGTTGGTCAAAATTTTCGGCAAAGTTATTGGTGCATGCAGGTCAAACCGCAAAAGTGTAGGTTTTGGCGGTTTTTAGGGGTTGCGGCTGAAGTTTTTTTCTTGAATGGCTGTGATGGTGCTATAATCCACTCAAAACTGATTCCAGAACCAGCCGCACACTCTTGGCTTCGGAGATGGCCACGTAAACAACTTTTTCAATGTCCCAAAATTTCGGTCATTTATGGTCCGATGAAAGGCAAACTCGGTGGGTGGTAGGGGACCCTTAGGGTGCCTCTAAGGGCTAAATAAAAAGTTGGGGTCGCTGATCAAAAACCCGAGCGCCAAGCGAAAAACTGTTTTTTCGGGTCGAAAATCCCGGTTTTTGGTCAAATCCGGTTCGGAGGGTAGCGTCCAGGACCTGGACGCTATATCACTAGATGCACAACACTGAAACACACGTTTTAACGCAAATCTCAGGTTTCTAGCACTATTTTTGCCGATTTTGCGAATTTTTTTTTTTTTTTTTAAGTGCGGAGCGTGTCAAACACGTGGCTCTCAGCGCGGCGGTTCGAGCGTGACTTGGGTTAGGTTAGGTTAGGATAGGTTTTTTTTTTTTTTTTTTTTTTTAGTTTGTGTCTTTGTACCCCTAACGTAGTCAGGGCCTTTTTCATTCGTTTGTTTCAGTTTTTAGCTTTGGTTAGTTTCGGTTGTGAAGGATATAGTAGAATTTTTTATTCTTGTATCTTGTGCTGCTATTTTTGTTTTACTATTGAGTTTTGAGCGTGTTTTACCATGTATAATATGTCCATCTGTATTTACAAGCTTCTTCATTCTTCGTTTGTATGACCGTCACTTTATTCTTATTATAGAGTGGTGTCATACCTTGTCTTCCTGTTTCTGTACTAATTTTGAGAGTGATTTTCCTAATAGTTTCTTTCTTCTTCCCTTTCCTTTCTTAGCTTGTTGTTTTATCTGCAGTGGATTTATGTGCAATACCATGTTTTTAATTTTTATTTTATTAAGTGCTGTGGTGTTTCTGCTGCGACTTTCGGTGCCAGTTCGCTTTTTGTTTTCCAGCAGTTCCTCAGACCTTAACGGCAAGTTTTTAGTTTCTAAACAGTTTTTATTTAAAGTTTTGTATTTATGTTTGTAACGTTTAAAGTTTTTGTTTTGTATGTTGTTATTTAATTTTATTTTCTGTTGTATAATTTTATTTTTCAAAGCATGTTTCCTAATTTCGCAATCTATTTTAATTTGATTTTGTTTCTTACGAAACCGTTTCAAATTTGTGGTTCGATGTGTTATTATTAGTTTTGTGTTGTACTTTAGTTCTATTTGTGGTTTTTTGGTTATTTTGCCGTTCTGGGAGGTGCACTTTGGGGTAACATTAGCAATAAGCTATGCAGGCGCGAGCTAAGGCATCCCATTTCTTGCGGACTGGGCACTCAATGCTAAAAGCATTGTGCTTGCAGTCCACAAGTTCCGCAATGGTGCAATTTCTGCATACTGGCACTTCTTTCGCCTCTTTTGCTGGGCACTCCGTCCTGAGGTGCGGGCCGCTGCAATGGCTGCACAGATCGTCATGTTCTGCGCAGTGTTTCTTGCTGTGTCCGAACCCCAGGCATCGAGTGCACTGGATGAGTGGCGTTTGGTCCCAGACATGGACGCTTTGGAGATCAATCCGCAGTCTTCCAGCCTCAGTTGCTCTCTTCCAGATAGTAGGGGACACGCTTAGTACGATGTGGTTGTTGTGGGGGTTACGGGCCTTTTTGCGGAACTTTATGGTAACTCTGTCTTCCTCGTTGTCGAGGCCGCGAAAGACATCCCTATTCTGGTTTCTGAGGGCTCTCAAGAGTTCATCCTCGCTGTGAATGAGGAGAACGTCCCTCAGAACCAGAAGCGGGTCTTTGTTCTTCACCTCCTCGACAACCAGGTTCTGTCCCGCCGCCTCTAATCTGTCCTTTACTTTTTTCCTTTCCTCCCTGCTCTTGCAACCCATGATGATTTTTCTGTCTTTCGCTTTCCGAACCCTCTCTACTTGTACCCATCCTTCTTTTGCATCTACAGCCTTCCGCACCTTTTCTAGGATGTCCTCTCCCGTTTCCATTTCGTCCGTGGATGTGACAACTACGGAGTGCAGAGCTGAATTGTTTGAGGCCGGCCTCAGACGTGGCTCCGCAGTTAGCACACCCGCGTACGTTGCCTTCTCTATTACTTCCTTTTGGTTGTCGGTGACAATCTTTCTTAATTCCTCCACCTTCCTTCCGTTTTCCAAAAGTATAGCCCTGTTCTCCTCTATCTTCTCCAAAATGAGACTGTCCTGCCTTTTCTTTTCCTTCACAATGTTAAGCGAATCTGTCGTAATCTTTTCTTCTTCCTTTTCAGGCCCTTTCTCGTCGTTTCTCTTCTCTTTTCTAATCTTTGCTAGTTCGGCCTCTGCCTCCTTCACAATCTTGTATAGTCGATCGATGGCAGCCGTGATACCCTCTTTTAGATCGGTCTTTAAGTTTCTAGAGGAGGAGAGGCATAGCTTGGCCCTATTTAGGCACGCTCTGGCCTCCTCTAGCCTACTGACCGGGGTACTTGTGGTTGACAACTCTACGGCTTCGGTTGAGACCCTGCGAGCTGGAACTGCTTTTCCCTCTTGCGAGGACGCGGGTCTCAGCTTTGGCTTTAGAGGGGCTGCTGGAACCGTCTTTGCAACAGGAGGGGAAGGTATAACTTGTGTCACCCTGTTTCCGGATTCCCATTCCCCGATGCTTCGCCTCACGTTAGAGGGTTTTGTCGGGCTTTCCAACCCAGTCTTTTCGGGTGTTGGGGAATGCGTCCCGGTACCAGGGACCTTCTTTGCTGGTGTTCTGAAGCCGAACATTGTACCAAGACACCTATGCCTAACCCTTTGTATAAGTAAAAATAATCAAATTAAAATGCAGAACATCGACACTAAAATTTCCTCAGTGTAAAGGCTGAGGTATCAAAATAAGTGTATATAAATGTGTAAATTGTCAGTAATAACCTCCGGTGTAAAGGCCGGAGCGTCAGGTAATGTCAGATGTCTTGCAGAAACTCCAGTGTAAATACCAGAAAGTCAAAGTGCTGTATATATTTAAATTTAAAGTTTGTGTTATGATTTTTCAATATATGTATAATTAGTGTAAATAGTATGTCCCCCCCTTTTTGCGTAATTTAAAATATAAACGCATAAACATAAAATAATAACTTGCAAAATGCAGTGTCAGTAGTAGTTTTGTGTCATAAAGATTTTTTTTTTTTTTTTTTTTTTTTTTTTTTTTTTTTTTTTTTTTTAAATGGCAAAGATATGCCAGTCGTATCTACAATAATAATATTCTGCAAATGCAGTTTTATGTCCAGTATATAAGGTATTTAAAAACACCTTATGTCGGTTCTGCTGTTAATAGTTAAAAGATAAATGAATTTTTGAAGTGTAGGTTTGTCGGTTTTGATGTTCTTATAACGTAAAAAAAAATGGGTTAGGTTAGGTTAGGTTAGGTTAGGTTAGGTTAGGTTAGGTTAGGTTAGGTTAGGTTAGGTTAGGTTAGGTTAGGTTAGGTTAGGTTAGGTTAGGTTAGGTTAGGTTAGGTTAGGTTAGGTTAGGTTAGGTTAGGTTAGGTTAGGTTAGGTTAGGTTAGGTTAGGTTAGGTTAGGTTAGGTTAGGTTAGGTTAGGTTAGGTTAGGTTAGGTTAGGTTAGGTTAGGTTAGGTTAGGTTAGGTTAGGTTAGGTTAGGTTAGTTTAGGTTAGGTTTTTTTTTTTTTTTTTTTTTTTTTTTTATAAATAACTTTTACAACTCCACGGACCTTTCGTCCGTGCCTTTCTTAGGTTCAACTTGATTTTTAATTTTTATTTATTTATCATTGTAACACATCATTCTCCCACAAGTTGGTGCCGTTTAGGACCGCACCACACTTGTGTCACCGACTTTTACATTTTGGTTTGTGGTTTGTTGTTTCCGGATTTACTCACAACAGCGATGTCACTGGCTTCCTCCGGACTGGTTGCAGGCTTGCTCACCAGATGTTCACTGTTCCCTGACTAAGGATCGGGCGCAGGACCGACGGCTTAACGTGCTCTCCGAGGCACGGGGTTAGGTTAGGTTAGGTTAGGTTAGGTTAGGTTAGGTTAGGTTAGGTTAGGTTAGGTTAGGTTAGGTTAGGTTAGGTTAGGTTAGGTTAGGTTAGGTTAGGTTAGGTTAGGTTAGGTTAGGTTAGGTTCCCGCGGCGGGTCAGTTTGGCCTGCCGGACGAGTTTCTGGACTCGTATCGGGCGCGTCCCCCGGGTGGCGGATAGGGGAACGCCGCGCAGATATGCGCGGTACCGGTTTCGACCGGCGCGGACCAAAACCAGGCGTTGGGACCGCTCCTCATTCATTGAGGACGCGGTCATAGTCGGTCGCTGGGGGGTTGGGGAAGTTCGCTCCTGGTACGTGTCCGTTTCCGGACATGACTGGGATGCGAACAAGCGACTGACTGTGTTGGGATCGCTTTTCTCGCGAGAAGCGATCATGGCGGCGGGTCTGGTCAGATGCCTTTTGTCTGGCCGGGCGGGAGCTTTTGGTCACCGTCGTTGGTCCGCACTTTGCGGTTTTGCGAGGTGCGGAGAGCCGGTCGGCGTCTCGGACGTATTCCGAGCAGCGGCGACGGCGGAGTGCTTGTTTCCTCCTCTCCTTCTGGAGGGGGAGGTGGTTACGAGCGCGGGCGGCGGGTCCGGCTGTTCACGAGAGTAGGCAGTCGGGCATGGCAGTTGGCCACCGCCGGCCGAACCCGTAATCCTGTTCTTTTTGGGGCAGGGATGGGAGTTCCTTGCCTTTATTAGCCGGGAGCTGCGTGAAGACAACACTATAAAATTACCCTAAGCTCGTGCTGGTGACGTCCGGCCGTGGGCTGAATGGCGGGGGCGAACCCCGTCCCGAGGATGTCCCAGGGGACCACACCCCTGGCACAAAAAAGGAATACTTTATGAAATGGCACCTGGCAATACTAAACTACCCCAGGGAGGTACCGGACGCAATGCGAAAGGAGAATCCTCTGCGGGCCCTTCGGGGTCCGTCTGCCCCTCGTATTCTGGGGGGGGCACCCAGGGCCACTCGTCTGCTCGCAAGAGCAGTTCGAGAAGAAGCCGTGAGGGCTTGAGCGCTAAGGAGGGAGGCGCGCGGTCGGCTTCGAGCGGCAGCGTGTCGAGCTCTTTGAGCGCGGAGGAGTTAGTGGTCGGGGCGGTAGACAAGACCTACCGGAAACGGCCACGCTCAACATCACCGTCGCCAGAGGGTGACAGGACGAAATCCTGTCCAGGATCGCGCTCGGGGAGCGGATCCAAGCGAGGCAGGGGCCGACCGCCTACCACCGGCAAATATGTCGGTGTGGCCAAGGCCCAAGCCGAGCTAAAGGTGGCGCAGGAACGGCAGCGGCAGCTGGACGCAGAGGAGGAGATCCTTCGCGAGGCGGCCGCTGCCGAAAAACGGGACGAGGCTCGAGCTCGGCGCCTGGAGGAGGAGTCTGATGACGCTGACCTCCAGGACAGATTGGGGCTCGTCATTAGAGAGTCCATCGATGACAGCCTGAAGCTGGTGTCGAAGGTTGCCGCCAAGTCCGGCAACCTCAAGGGCGGATACGTGCGGATCCTAAACCAATCCGCAAGACGTATCCGCCGCGACGTGGAGCTCCTGACTGGACGCACCGCCTCCGAGGAGATTGCTCTTCTCCAAGAGGCGTGTGAGGCGTTCAGGGCAGAGAATGAGCGCCTCAATAATGACCTCGCGAAACTCCGTCGCGAGGTCAAAAAGATGACAAAGCAGCAGGGCGCAGCCGAGGCCGCAGCCAAGGCCGCTGCTGCTGCTACATCAGTGTGTCCCCCGGCTTTGGACGCCGAGGAGCTGACGCGCGCCATCATGGTCCAAGTTGGGACCATGGTGAATGCGCGGTTCGCCGCCGTGGACGACCGGCTGCTGCCAGAGCAGCGGACCCGTCCACCCCTCGCGGCGGACAGAAGAAGGGCGGACTCTCCGGCTCCGGTCGAGAGCCTGCCGGCAGCGACGGAGCAGGTGCAGATGGCGCCTGCCCCACAGCCTGCTGCTGCTTCGGACCCTCCCAAGGGAAAGAAGCAGCAGCCCAAGAAGAAGAAGGTTGCGGAGCCTCCGCAGCCTTCGACCTCTTCAGCGGCGGCCGCCCCTGAGGCCACCACCTCTGCCAGCCCCGTCCTAACGGAGGAGGGCTGGACCACGGTGGCCAAGAAGAAGGGGAAGAAGAAGCCCGAACAGCCCAGCAACAAGGGCTCGGGTGCCCCTTCAAAGGGGCAAAAGAAGAAGGCGCCGAAAAAGGCGTCCAAGAAGAAGGGGGCACCGAGGCTGCGCGTGCCGCGCTCGTCGGCTGTGGTCATTACACTGCAGCCAAGCGCGGTAGAGCGTGGCCTGTCCTACGCGGCCGTCATCCAGTCGGCCATGGACAAGGTGCCCCTCGCGGACATCGGTATCACCGGCCTGCGATACAGGCAGGCGGTGACCGGTGCCCGCATCTTTGAGCTGCCGGGGGCTAAGAGCGGCGAGAAGGCCGACGCCCTCGCGGCAAAACTGCGGGAGGCACTGGGTGCCGACGACGTCCGGGTCTCCAGGCCCGCCAAGTGCGCAGAGATGCGCATCTCAGGCTTGGACGACTCCGCGACGTCGGACAGCGTCATCGCCGCAGTTGCCCGCTCGAGCGGCTGCACGGCGGGTGAAGTCAAGGCGGGGGAGGTACGACGCACCCCCTCCGGCCTTGGCAGCGTTTGGGTGCGCTGCCCCGTGGCAGCCGCTAACAAGGTGGCCCGTGGTAGGCTACTAGTCGGATGGGTCTCGGCGCAGGTAAAACTGCTGGATGCCAGACCCACCCGATGTTTCCGTTGCCTACTCAACGGGCACGTGCAGCATTTCTGCACGTGCGAGGAGGATCGCCGCACGCAGTGCTACCGCTGCGGCGAGGTCGGCCACCTGGCCAAGTCGTGCGCCAGGGATCCGCACTGCACAGCCTGTGCTGCTGCGGGTCAGAAGGCCGACCACCCGATCGGCACCAAACCCTGTGGGGCTAGCGTGCCCCAAAAGGGTAAGGGGAAGGCCGCAACCCTGCGGCCGACCCCTGCTCCAGCTGCCACGGGTGGGGAGGTGGTGCCCATGTCTGCCTGATGTGGCCCACTTCTCCGTCTGGTGTTGCGCACCCAAGCGCCAAAAGGGTCAGTGAGGGGACGGACTTGGCGTTCCCTCACTGAGCAGAGGCCCGCGGAGGCTGGGTTGGGAGACCCACCTCTGCATTGCACTGGCCTCTGCACCGAAGTCCTGTACCCCCCTACCTCTACATAGGGGGGAGCGAAGAATCCGCCCCACTTTACAGGGTGGATAGCGCTGGTGGGGTTGGCGGTAGAATGCTGTAGCGATCCCGCCTCCCCGCCACTTATGCGCTGATGCAGGCAATATGTGAGGTTTTTAGTGGGTAGGCCCTTGTGGATCTTATTGGGTTCACGGGGGAGAGTCCCACATATCCCCGTCGCCTCCAGCGGCGGGGAATGCGTAACGCATTTCCCTCACGTTAAAAAAAAAAAAAAAAAAAAAAAAGGTTAGGTTAGGTTAGGTTAGGTTAGGTTAGGTTAGGTTAGGTTAGGTTAGGTTAGGTTAGGTTAGGTTAGGTTAGGTTAGGTTAGGTTAGGTTAGGTTAGGTTAGGTTAGGTTAGGTTAGGTTAGGTTAGGTTAGGTTAGGTTAGGTTAGGTTAGGTTAGGTTAGGTTAGGTTAGGTTAGGTTAGGTTAGGTTAGGTTAGGTTAGGTTAGGTTAGGTTAGGTTCCCGCGGCGGGTCAGTCTGGCCTGCCGGACGAGTTGCTGGTCTCGTATCGGGCGCGTCCCCCGGGTGGCGGATAGGGGAACGCCGCGCAGATATGCGCGGTACCGGTTTTACCGGCGCGGACCAAAACCAGACACGTGGGATCGCTTCTCACGGAGAGGAGCGATCGGTGCGGCGGGTTCCGGTCAGTCGCGTTTTGACTGGCCGGACGGCGACTTCGGTCACCGTCGGACAAACCGTAAGCCTCACTGAGAGGAACGGGGGCTCGCATCGGCTTGCCGGGACGGGCTGCGAGGAAAGCACCTCTATAAAAAACTAGACGTGGGCGTCTACGGACGCGGAGTCGGCGGGTCTGGTGGCCGCGTGTGCGGCCGGCGGACTGGCAGCAATGCCAACGTCGTGCATATCGTAAACCTGTTCGAGTCTCTTGGGCAGGAACGAGGGTCTTGGCTTAATTGCCCGGGCTGCGAGGAGTAAACCTCTATAAAAAATCCCCGAATCTCAAGCTCTTGTACGTGGCGACTTGATGGATGGCTGATGGGATCTTCAGTTCCGAACGTACACACTCCAGAGAACCGGCGGCCTCTCTGGTAGTAATACGCTTACCCAGGTACAGGGGGCACTGCCTGGGTGGACCGAATATTTCCCCCATACTCGTGGGAATCTTATGGATACATTCAAGAAAAAACCCAAAACCCAAGACGTTGTGGAGGGTGCGGAGTCTGACTCCGCATCGAGTGAGATGGAGGTGGTGGTGCGCGGCGACTGCGGGAAGTTTTTCCGTAAGCGGCCACTGTCTGGAGAGTCGGCGTCGTCAGGAGACGAGGCTAGGCCGGCGTCCAGATCTTCGCTTTCGGGGCGCAATACCCCAAAGCGGGGACGAGGACGACCACCAACTACCGGCCGATACGTTGGTTTGGCGGCAGCTCAAGCGGAGCTTAACGCTGAAAAAGAGAAGGCGCTGAGGCTGTCGGCGGAGGAGGAGATGGTTCAGGCAGCTCAGCGAGCCCAAAAGTCGAGGGCTTACCTGAAAAAGGTAATCGATGACACCGGCAAGCTGAGTGACAAGACAGCGTCGGCAGTCAAGCAAAACGCGGAGGAAAGTATCGACATGATACTAAAGGTTGTCAAAAAATCACGCAACCTAAAGGGTTCCTTCCAGGGTGCCCTTAACCAAGCGGCGGCCTCCCTAAAGGAGGTAGTGGAGACGTTGAGCGCTCGCTCCGTCTCTGATGAGACTGCGCTCCTGCAAGCTGAGTGCGCCCGTCTGCAGGCGGATAACGCCCGCATGCAGCGGGAAATGCTCGAGCTTCGCAAGGAGTTCGACGCGCTACGGGTGGAAACGAAGCTGCAGAAGGCAGCTCCAGTCGTTGCGGCTTCTCCCGTCGTCGCTCCGGTTTCTGGGGCGCAACTGGTCCGTCCACAGCTCGACCAAAACGAGCTAGTCCGAGCAATCATGGTCCAAGTGGGGACCATGGTCGACGCCAAGCTTGCCGGACTGGACGACCGGCTACTGCCGGAGGTCCGCCTGCGGCCACCACTCGCTGCGGACGCCAAGAAGTCGGCGCAGGCACCGAAGCAGCCAGCTGAGGTGCCCAAACCTTCGGCTCCGGCAGCTAAGTCGCAGGCGCAGCCCCCCACTGCAACCCCGGCCAAGGGGAAGCAAAAGGGGAAAAAAGGGAGAGCGGGTTTGGGGTTCGTGGAAGAGAACGCCCAAAACGCACCATCTTCCACCAAGGCGGCCTCCCAGCCCACCGTAGGTACCAGCACAGATGCCGAAGGCTGGACCACGGTGGTGAGGAAGGCAAAGAAGCCGAAGGCGCCTGCCCAACAACCAAAGGCAGGTCCTAAGGCTTCGAAGAAGAAGGCCTCCAAAAAGAGGGACAAGGCGCTACGCTCTCCGCGCTCATCAGCTGTGGTAATCACGCTGCAGCCAGGCGCGGAGGAGCGTGGCATATCTTATGCGGCAGTGCTAGCGGAGGCCAGAGAAAAGGTCCCGCTGGCTGACCTGGGCATCACCTCGGTGAGGTACAGGAAGACGGCGTCGGGAGCTCGCGTCTATGAGCTCCCGGGTACAACAAGTGGCGAGAAGGCGGAAGCTCTCGCCACCAAAATGCGTGAGGCCTTCAGGCCTGAAGACGTCCGGGTCTCCAGGCCCGTCAAATGCGCAGAATTGCGTATTAAAGGCCTGGATGACTCGGTCACTACCGCCGAAGTCGTCACTGCTGTGGCCAGAGCGGGTGGCTGTGAGCCGAGCGAGGTGAAGGCTGGCGAGGTGCGCCACACTGAGACCGGAGTGGGCACCATCTGGTTGAGCTGCCCTGTCGCTGCGGCTCGCAAGGTAACGCGGGGCAGGCTTCTTGTCGGGTGGGTCTCGGCCCAAGTTAAGTTGCTCGAGGACCGCCCGAAACGATGCTTCCGTTGCCTTCGGTCGGGGCACATCAAAGCCGACTGCATTGATACGGTGGACCGCAGCGAGGAGTGCTTCCGCTGTGGACAGACAGGCCACCAGCACAAGCAGTGCTCCCAACAGCCGCACTGCACATCTTGTGCGGCTGCAGGGCTCGATGCCGGGCACTACATTGGGTCCAGGCAATGCAAGAGTGGCCTGTCCAAAACGGGGAAGGGAAAGGGGAAGAGGTCTGCTCCGCAGCCGCCCTCAGTCCCAACTTCGGCTGAGAAAGCCGGGGAGTCGGTGGTACCCATGACCACAGATTAACATGGCCCACCGATTCCTGCAGGCGAATATCAACCACTGCGCCGCGGCCCAAGACCTTTTGGTCCAAAGCATGGCGCAGTGGGAGATAGACATCGCGGCGGTTGCGGAGCCTTACTTCGTCCCACCCAGGGACAACTGGGTGGGTGATCCTGCGGCACTCGTCGCCCTCGTCTCGCGGACTCCTCTACGGGTCGTCGCCAAGCGTCCGGGCTGCGTTGCAGCGGTGGCGGACAACATCTTCGTTGTGGGGGTATATTTCTCGCCCAACAGGGTCCTTGCAGAGTTTGAGGTTTTTCTCAACAACCTAGGGGCCCTGATTGGGCAGAATCGCCCCCTTCCTACCATCGTTCTTGGGGATCTCAATGCCAAATCCACGGCTTGGGGTTCCCCCGCCACCGACGCACGAGGCGAGCTCGTGGAGGAGTGGATGTTGGAGGTGGGACTGTGCGTCCTCAACCGGGGGTCGGTGCACACTTGCGTGCGGCAGCTGGGCGGGTCCATTGTGGACGTCTCTCTCGCAAGTCCAGTTGTCGCGCGTAGGGTCACCGGCTGGAGAGTCCTCGAGGGGGTGGAGACATTATCGGACCACCGATATATCCGATTCGACGTCTCCACTCCTACATCGTCGTCGTCGTCGTCACACGCGATCTTCCCGCGTTGGGTGCTCCAGAAGCTGGACAAGGACATGCTGCAGGAGGCGGCTATCGTCCAGGCCTGGGTCGGCACAACTGCTGAGCTCGTGGGGGTAGACGAGGAGGCGGCTTGGTTCCGGGACGCAATGTCAAACATCTGCGACAGTGCAATGCCCCGGGCCAGGTCGCGGCCCTCACGACGCCAGGTCTATTGGTGGTCAGCTGAGCTGTCACAACTGCGCGTGGCGTGCGCCCAACACAGGCGTGCGTACACGCGCCAGCGCAGGAGGCGCACCACCGACCGCGATCTGGAAGCCCGGCTGTACGCCGCCTACCGAGGGGCCACGTTGGCCCTTCAAGAGGCGATCTGCCGGGCCAAGGACGCGGCTCGCGAGGAGCAGCTGGCCACCCTTGACGCAGACCCTTGGGGGCGCCCGTACCAGTGGGTACGTGGCAAACTCCGCCCTTGGGCGCCCCCGCTGACCCAGACCCTGGATCCCCAGTTTCTGGACACCGTGACGACGACCCTCTTCCCGATGAGGACGCACCACACTCCCCCGCCGATGCACTCGCGTGCAGCGGGAGATGACGAGGGCGAAGTGCCCGCAGTAACGGCTGCGGAGCTAGGGGCGGCTGAGCTTCGCATGAGGGCGAAGAACACCGCCCCAGGACCGGATGGTGTGCCCGGCCGTGCACTGGCCCTGGCACTGAAGGCCCTAGGGCCCCGACTGCGCGAATTGCTGGACGCCTGCCTGCAGCGCGGAGAGTTCCCACAGTTGTGGAAGGCAGGCAGGCTGGTGCTGCTGCGGAAGGAGGGGCGCCCTGTTGACGCTCCATCCTCCTACCGGCCGATAGTGTTGCTTGGCGAGGTGGCCAAACTCTTCGAACGTGTCATCGCTGCCCGTCTCGTCAAGCACCTAACGAGGGTTGGGCCCGATCTGTCGGACCATCAGTTCGGGTTCCGGGAGGGTCGCTCTACCGTCGACGCGATCTTGCGCGTGAAGGCCCTCTCGGACCAGGCAGTATCGGGCGGTGGGGTGTTGTTGGCTGTGTCTCTTGACATAGCCAATGCCTTCAACACCCTGCCATGGAGCTGCATAACAGAGGCGCTCCAATTCCACGGGGTACCGCAGTATCTGCAGCGCATAGTCGGGGCCTACCTGGCCAACAGGGAGGTGCAGTTCGAGGGTCGCGGCGGGCTACAGGCGAAGCTCGTCACTTGCGGTGTTCCACAGGGGTCAGTCCTCGGACCTCTCCTGTGGAACATCGGCTACGACTGGGCCCTTCGGGGCGCTACTCTCCCGGGTGTCAGCGTAATTTGCTACGCTGACGACACGCTCGTTCTTTCCCGGGGGAGATCTCATCGTGAAGCCGCGATCCTCGCCACGGCTGGAGTGGCACACATGGTCGGGCGCATCAAGGCGCTAGGGTTAGAGGTGGCGCTGTCCAAGTCCGAGGCCCTCTACTTTCACGGGCCTCGGAAAGCGCCACCTGCTGGGTCCCACATCGTCGTTGGGGGGGTCACCATCAACGTCGGGTCCACCATGCGCTATCTCGGGCTAGTGCTCGATGGCAGGTGGACCTTCGACCCTCACTTCGCGCGATTGGGGCCCAGAGTGTCTGCAGCGGCCGCCGCTCTTGGGCGTCTCTTGCCCAATTTAGGCGGCCCAAAGACGAGTGTCCGGCGTCTCTTCATGGGGGTTGCCCGCTCGATGGCGCTTTACGGGGCGCCAGTTTGGGCGGACAGTCTGACGCCGCGCGGCGCTGCTTGCTTGCGGCGGCCGCAGCGCGCGATGGCAGTCCGGGTCATCCGCGGCTATCGGACCATCTCATACGAGGCAGCTTGTTTGCTGGCCTCGTCGATGCCGTGGGACCTGGACGCCAAAGCTCTTGCGGCCGCATACCACTGGCGCAAGGAGCAGGAGAGTCGCGGCGAAAGGCTTCCGCCTCGAGCCATCGAGCGGCGCATTGAAGAACTCCGCGGGATTCTTCAACATCAGTGGGCGGATAGGCTTACCCGGCCTGTGGCCGGTCACCGCACTATCGAAGCCATCCGTCCACATCTCGCGGAGTGGCTGAAGAGACGCCACGGAACATTGACGTTCCGAGCGACGCAGGTACTGTCGGGGCACGGCTGCTTCGGCAAGTACCTGTGTCGTATCGCTGGCAGGGAGCCGAATGACTCTTGCCACCACTGTTCGTGCGGCGAGGACACGGCGCAGCACACGCTCGAGCATTGTCCGGCTTGGGCTGTGCAGCGCCAAACGCTCGCCGCACTCATCGGGTCGGACCTCTCGCTTCCGGCTGTCATCGAAGAGATGGTAGGGAGCGAGAGGTCCTGGAGCGCCATCACAGAGTTTTGTGGGGAGGTGATGGCGCTCAAGGAGGCGGCTGAAAGAGAGCGGGAGCTCGCGCCCGCTCTCCCAAGCCGCGCACGTCGACCCAGAGGAAGGAGGAGGGCAGACAACGCCCTCTTCCAACCTCCATAGGCCAAAGGGCCTTAGGGCCACCTATGCCCGTGGGCGCGCGCTATGTTGAGCGCTGCGTGCAAAGAGAAGACGGCGAGGGGTGAGACTAGCTGACTCCTCGCTGTGCGGGGGCCAGCGGAGGCTGGGTTGGGAGACCCACCTCCGCATTGCACTGGTCCTCGCCGAAGTCCTGCAGCCCCCCTCCATCCTCTGGGGGGGCCATACATCGAAGGTCTGCCCTTTTCAGGGCGGACAGCGCTGACGGGGTTGGCGGTAGAGTGCTTTAGCGATCCCGCCTCCCCGTCATTCAAAGCGCCGAGCAGGCATTGTGTGAGTGGTTTTAGTGGGTAGGCCTCCGAGGATCAACCGAGCGGCTTCGGCTTCTGGGTGGGTCCACGGAGGAGAGTCCCACATAACCCCGTCGCCTCCCAGCGGCGGGGTATGCGTAACGCATTTCCCTCACCTTAAACAAAAAAAAAAAAAAAAAAAAAAAAAAAAAAAAAAAAAAAAAAAAAAAGGTTAGGTTAGGTTAGGTTAGGTTAGGTTAGGTTAGGTTAGGTTAGGTTAGGTTAGGTTAGGTTAGGTTAGGTTAGGTTAGGTTAGGTTAGGTTAGGTTAGGTTAGGTTAGGTTAGGTTAGGTTAGGTTAGGTTAGGTTAGGTTAGGTTAGGTTAGGTTAGGTTAGGTTAGGTTAGGTTAGGTTAGGTTAGGTTAGGTTAGGTTAGGTTAGGTTAGGTTAGGTTAGGTTAGGTTAGGTTAGGTTAGGTTAGGTTAGGTTAGGTTAGGTTAGGTTAGGTTAGGTTAGGTTAGGTTAGGTTAGGTAGGTTAGGTTAGGTTAGGTTAGGTTAGGTTAGGTTAGGTTAGGTTAGGTTAGGTTAGGTTAGGTTAGGTTAGGTTAGGTTAGGTTAGGTTAGGTTAGGTTAGGTTAGGTTAGGTTAGGTTAGGTTAGGTTAGGTTAGGTTAGGTTAGGTTAGGTTAGGTTAGGTTAGGTTAGGTTAGGTTAGGTTAGGTTAGGTTAGGTTAGGTTAGGTTAGGTTAGGTTAGGTTAGGTTAGGTTAGGTTAGGTTAGGTTTTTTTTTTTTTTTTTTTATTAATTGGTGTCTTTGTACCCCTAACGTAGTCAGGGCCTTTTTCATTCGTTCGTTTCAGTTCTCAGCTTTGGTTGGTTTCGGTTGTGAAGGATTTAGTAGAGTTTTTGATTCTTGATTCTTGTGCTGTATATTTTAGTTTTACTTTTGAGTTTTGAGCGTGTTTTACCATGTATATTATGTCCATCTGTATTTACAAGCTTCTTCATTCTTCTTTTGTATGACCGTCACTTTATTCTTACTATAGAGTGGTGTCATACCTTGTCTTCCTGTTTCTTTTCAAATTTTTTGAGAGTGTTTTTCCTAGTCGTTCCTTTCTTCTTTATTCTTCTCTTTCCTTTCTTAGCTTGTTGTTTTATTCGCAGTGGATTTATGTGTAATACAGTGTTTTTAATTTTTATTTGATTTGGTGCTGTGGTGTTTATGTTGCGACTTTCGGTGCCAGTTTGCTTTTTGTTTTCCAGAAGTTCCTCAGACCTTAACGGCGAGTTTTTAGTTTTTAAACAGTTTTTATTTAAAATTTTGTATATGAATTTATAACTTTTAAAGTTTTCGTTTTGTATGATATTATTTAGTTTTATTTTGTGTTGTATAAATTTATGTTTCCTAAATATGCGATCTATTTTAATTTGATTTTGTTTCTTACGAAACCGTTTCAAATTTGTGGTTCGATGTGTTATTATTAGTTTTGTGTTGTACTTTAGTTCTATTTGTAGTTTTTTGGTTCTTTTGCCGTTCTGGGAGGTGCACTTTGGGGTAACATTAGCAATAAGCTATGCAGGCACGGGCTAAGGCATCCCATTTCTTGCGGACTGGGCACTCAATGCTAAAAGCATTGTGCTTGCAGTCCCCAAGTTCCGCAATGGTGCAATTTCTGCATACTGGCACTTCTTTCGCCTCTTTTGCTGGGCACTCCGTCCTGAGGTGCGGGCCGCTGCAATGGCTACACAGATCGTCATGTTCTGCGCAGTGTTTCTTGCTGTGTCCGAACCCCAGGCATCGAGTGCACTGGATGAGTGGCGTTTGGTCCCAGACATGGACGCTTTGGAGATCAATCCGCAGTCTTCCAGCCTCAGTTGCTCTCTTCCAGATGGTAGGGGACACGCTTAGTACGATGTGGTTGTTGTGGGGGTTACGGGCCTTTTTGCGGAACTTTATGGTAACTCTGTCTTCCTCGTTGTCGAGGCCGCGAAAGACATCCCTATTCTGGTTTCTGAGGGCTCTCAAGAGTTCATCTTCGCTGTGAATGAGGAGAACGTCCCTCAGAACCAGAAGCGGATCTTTGTTCTTCACCTCCTCGACAACCAGGTTCTGTCCCGCCGCCTCTAATCTGTCCTTTACTTTTTTCCTTTCCTCCCTGCTCTTGCAACCCATGATGATTTTTCTGTCTTTCGCTTTCCGAACCCTCTCTACTTGTACCCATCCTTCTTTTGCATCTACAGCCTTCCGCACCTTTTCTAGGATGTCCTCTCCCGTTTCCATTTCGTCCGTGGATGTGACAACTACGGAGTGCAGAGCTGAATTGTTTGAGGCCGGCCTCAGACGTGGCTCCGCAGTTAGCACACCCGCGTACGTTGCCTTCTCTATTACTTCCTTTTGGTTGTCGGTGACAATCTTTCTTAATTCCTCCACCTTCCTTCCGTTTTCCAAAAGAATAGCCCTGTTCTCCTCTATCTTCTCCAAAATGAGACTGTCCTGCCTTTTCTTTTCCTTCACAATGTTAAGCGAATCTGTCGTAATCTTTTCTTCTTCCTTTTCAGGCCCTTTCTCGTCGTTTCTCTTCTCTTTTCTAATCTTTGCTAGTTCGGCCTCTGCCTCCTTCACAATCTTGTATAGTCGATCGATGGCAGCCGTGATACCCTCTTTTAGATCGGTCTTTAAGTTTCTAGAGGAGGAGAGGCATAGCTTGGCCCTATTTAGGCACGCTCTGGCCTCCTCTAGCCTACTGACCGGGGTACTTGTGGTTGACAACTCTACGGCTTCGGTTGAGACCCTGCGAGCTGGAACTGCTTTTCCCTCTTGCGAGGACGCGGGTCTCAGCTTTGGCTTTAGAGGGGCCGCTGGAACCGTCTTTGCAACAGGAGGGGAAGGTATAACTTGTGTCACCCTGTTTCCGGATTCCCATTCCCCGATGCTTCGCCTCACGTTAGAGGGTTTTGTCGGGCTTTCCAACCCAGTCTTTTCGGGTGTTGGGGAATGCGTCCCGGTACCAGGGACCTTCTTTGCTGGTGTTCTGAAGCCGAACATTGTACCAAGACACTTATGCCTAACCCTTTGTATAAGTAAAAATAAATAATCAAATTAAAATGCAGAACATCGACACTAAAATTTCCTCAGTGTAAAGGCTGAGGTATCAAAATAAGTGTATATAAATGTGTAAATTGTCAGTAATAACCTCCGGTGTAAAGGCCGGAGCGTCAGGTAATGTCAGATGTCTTGCAGAAACTCCAGTGTAAATACCAGAGAGTCAAAGTGCTGTATATATTTAAATTTAAAGTTTGTGTTATGATTTTTAAATATATGTATAATTAGTGTAAATAGTATGTCCCCCCCCCTTTTTGCGTAATTTAAAATATATGTGTTCGTTTAATACGATACGTTGTGTGTCGATGAAGTCAAGATTTAGCCAAAAAGCGCATAAACATAAAATAATAACTTGCAAAATGCAGTGTCAGTAGTTTTGTGTCATAAAGGTTTTAGTAAAAATGGCAAAGTTATGCCAGTCGTATCTACAATATCTACAATAATAATATTCTGCAAATGCAGTTTTTTTTTTTTTTTTTTTTTTTTTTTTTTTTTTTTTTTTTTTTTTTTTTTTTTTTTTTTTTTTTTTTTTTTTATGTCCAGTATATAAGGTATTTAATAAGCACCTTATGTCGGTTCTGCTGTTAATAGTTAAAAGATAAATGAATTTTTGAAGTGTAGGTTTGTCGGTTTTGATGTTCTTATAACGTAAAAATTTTAATAGCAATTTTGCCGCTTTCAATTTTGAAATTTCACTTCCTACAAAAGTTTGCTTTAAGCTCAGCGTATTTAATAATAATTTTGTTATAATTTTAAAGGTCGAAAATGAAAAGTTATCGATTTTACAAATTTGGAGTAAATTTGGAGTAAATATTTTGATGATTTTATCAGAGTCCCGTGGAGCATAAATGTGCTGATATTAAATTTTGTATAAAGAGTGTAGTACTTATACTAACGTAAATGAGTAATAAAGCATGTGAACAGTATTTAGGGACTACAAGGATATTTAATTATGTTAAGGAAACAAAGTTTTCGATTTTTGAAGAATTTAACCTATCTTGATGAATATTGAAAATCTAAAAATTCGAATAATTTCGTGAATATTATAGGGGGGTGAATCTTGAAAGCGGATTACTATAGATAAAAAATCTAGGATCCTTTTAGGACACTCACGAACACAAAGGGGTCAACTATAGTCGTTGGGTTAGGTTAGGTTAGGTTAGGTTAGGTTAGGTTAGGTTCTCTGCGGGCCCGCGGTGGGTCAGTTTGGCCTGCCGGACGAGTTGCTGGTCTCGTATCGGGCGCGTCCCCCGGGTGGCGGATAGGGGAACGCCGCGCAGATATGCGCGGTACCGGTTTTACCGGCGCGGACCAAAACCAGACACGTGGGATCGCTTCTCACGGAGAGGAGCGATCGGTGCGGCGGGTTCCGGTCAGTCGCGCTTTGACTGGCCGGACGGCGACTTCGGTCACCGTCGGACAAACCGTAAGCCTCACTGAGAGGAACGGGGGCTCGCATCGGCTTGCCGGGACGGGCTGCGAGGAAAGCACCTCTATAAAAAACTAGACGTGGGCGTCTATGGACGCGGAGTCGGCGGGTCTGGTGGCCGCGTGTGCGGCCGGCGGACTGGCAGCAATGCCAACGTCGTGCAAATCGTAAACCTGTTCGAGTCTCTTGGGCAGGAACGAGGGTCTTGGCTTAATTGCCCGGGCTGCGAGGAGTAAACCTCTATAAAAAATCCCCGAATCTCAAGCTCTTGTACGTGGCGACTTGATGGATGGCTGATGGGATCTTCAGTTCCGAACGTACACACTCCAGAGAACCGGCGGCCTCTCTGGTAGTAATACGCTTACCCAGGTACAGGGGGCACTGCCTGGGTGGACCGAATATTTCCCCCATACTCGTGGGAATCATATGGATACTGCAAATTTAAAAAACAAAAAAACCCAAGATGTTATGGAGGGTGCGGAGTCTGACTCCGCATCGAGTGAGATGGAGGTGGTGGTTCGCGGCGACTGCGGGAAGTTTTTCCGCAAGCGGCCATTGTCTGGGGAGTCGGCGTCGTCAGGAGACGAGGCTAGGCCGGCGTCCAGATCTTCGCTTTCGGGGCGCAATACCCCAAAGCGAGGACGAGGACGACCACCAACTACCGGCCGATACGTTGGATTGGCGGCAGCTCAAGCGGAGCTTAACGCCGAAAAAGAGAAGGCGCTGAGGCTGTCGGCGGAGGAGGAGATGGTTGAGGCAGCTCAGCGAGCCCAAAAGTCCAGGGCTTACCTGAAAAAGGTAATTGATGACACCGGCAAGCTGAGTGACAAGACAGCGTCGGCAGTCAAGCAAAACGCGGAGCAAAGTATCGACATGATACTAAAGGTTGTCAAAAAATCACGCAACCTAAAGGGTTCCTTCCAGGGTGCCCTTAACCAAGCGGCGGCCTCACTAAAGGAGGTAGTGGAGACGCTGAGCGCTCGCTCCGTCTCTGATGAGACTGCGCTCCTGCAAGCTGAGTGCGCCCGTCTGCAAGCGGATAACGCCCGCATGCAGCGGGAAATGCTCGAGCTTCGCAAGGAGTTCGACGCGCTACGGGTGGAAGCGAAGCTGCAGAAGGCAGCTCCCATCGCTCCTGCTACACCCGTCACTCTGATCGCGGAGGCGCAACCGGTCCGACAACAGCTCGACCAAGACGAGCTGGTGCGTAAAATCATGGTCCAAGTTGGGACCATGGTCAACGCCAGGTTTGACGCACTCGATGACCGGTTGCTGCCGGAGGTCCGCCTGCGGCCACCACTTGCTGCGGACGCCAAGAAGTCGGCGCAGGCACTGAAGCCGCCTGCTGAGGTGTCGAAACCTTCGGCTCCGGCAGCAAAGTCGCAGGCGCAGCCCCCCGCTGCAACCCCAACCAAGGGGAAGCAAAAGGGGAAAAAAGGGAGAGCGGGTTTGGGGTTCGTGGAAGGGAATGCCCAAAACGCACCCACCAAGGCGGCCTCCCAGCCCACCGCGGGTACCAGCACAGATGCCGAAGGCTGGACCACGGTGGTGAAGAAAGCAAAGAAGCCGAAGGCGCCTGCCCAACAACCAAAGGCAGGTCCTAAGGCCTTGCAGAAGGCTTCAAGGAAGGCCTCGAAGAAGGCCTCCAAGAAGAAAGATAAGGCGCTACGCTCTCCGCGCTCAACAGCTGTAGTAATCACACTGCAGCCGGGTGCGGAGGAGCGTGGCATGTCTTACGCGGCGGTGCTGGCGGAGGCGAAAGAAAAGGTCCCGCTAGCTGACCTGGGGATCACCTCGGTGAGATACAGGAAGGCGGCGTCGGGGGCTCGCGTCTTTGAGCTCTCGGGCGCCACGAGTGGCGAGAAGGCGGATGCTCTCGCCGCCAAAATGCGCGAGGCCTTCAAGGCCGAAGACGTCCGGGTCTCCAGGCCCGTCAAATGCGCAGAATTGCGTATCAAAGGCCTGGATGACTCGGTCACTACCGCCGAAGTCATCGCTGCTGTGGCAAGAGTGGGTGGTTGTGAGCCGAGCGACGTTAAAGCTGGCGAGGTGCGCCACACCGAGACGGGGGTGGGCACCATCTGGCTGAGCTGCCCTGTCGCTGCGGCTCGCAAGGTTACGCGGGGCAGGCTTCTCGTTGGGTGGGTCTCGGCACAAGTCAAGCTGCTCGAAGACCGCCCGAAACGATGCTTCCGTTGCCTTCGGTCGGGGCATATTAAGGCCGACTGCAACGATACGGTGGACCGCAGCGAGGAGTGCTTCCGCTGTGGACAGACAGGCCACCAGCTCAAGCAGTGCTCCCAACAGCCGCACTGCACATCTTGTGCGGCAGCCGGGCTCGATGCCGGGCATGCCATTGGGACGAAACACTGCAAGAGTGGCCTGTCTAAAACGGGAAAGGGAAAGGGGAAGAGGTCTGCTCCGCAGCCGACCTCAGTCCCAACTTCGGCTGAGAAAGCCGGGGAGTCGGTGGTACCCATGGCCCAAGATTAACATGGCCCACCGATTCCTGCAGGCGAATATCAACCACTGCGCCGCGGCCCAAGACCTTTTGGTCCAAAGCATGGCGCAGTGGGAGATAGACATCGCGGCGGTTGCGGAGCCTTACTTCGTCCCACCCAGGGACAACTGGGTGGGTGATCCTGCGGCACTCGTCGCCCTCGTCTCGCGGACTCCTCTACGGGTCGTCGCCAAGCGTCCGGGCTGCGTTGCAGCGGTGGCGGACAACATCTTCGTTGTGGGGGTATATTTCTCGCCCAACAGGGTCCTTGCAGAGTTTGAGGTTTTTCTCAACAACCTAGGGGCCCTGATTGGGCAGAATCGCCCCCTTCCTACCATCGTTCTTGGGGATCTCAATGCCAAATCCACGGCTTGGGGTTCCCCCGCCACTGACGCACGAGGCGAGCTCGTGGAGGAGTGGATGTTGGAGGTGGGACTGTGCGTCCTCAACCGGGGGTCGGTGCACACTTGCGTGCGGCAGCTGGGCGGGTCCATTGTGGACGTCTCTCTCGCAAGTCCAGTTGTCGCGCGTAGGGTCACCGGCTGGAGAGTCCTCGAGGGGGTGGAGACATTATCGGACCACCGGTATATCCGATTCGACGTCTCCACTCCTACATCGTCGTCGTCGTCGTCACACGCGATCTTCCCGCGTTGGGTGCTCCAGAAGCTGGACAAGGACATGCTGCAGGAGGCGGCTATCGTCCAGGCCTGGGTCGGCACAACTGCTGAGCTCGTGGGGGTAGACGAGGAGGCGGCTTGGTTCCGGGACGCAATGTCAAACATCTGCGACAGTGCAATGCCCCGGGCCAGGTCGCGGCCCTCACGACGCCAGGTCTATTGGTGGTCAGCTGAGCTGTCACAACTGCGCGTGGCGTGCGCCCAACACAGGCGTGCGCACACGCGCCAGCGCAGGAGGCGCACCACCGACCGCGATCTGGAAGCCCGGCTCTACGCCGCCTACCGAGGGGCCACGTTGGCCCTTCAAGAGGCGATCTGCCGGGCCAAGGACGCGGCTCGCGAGGAGCAGCTGGCCACCCTTGACGCAGACCCTTGGGGGCGCCCGTACCAGTGGGTACGTGGCAAACTCCGCCCTTGGGCGCCCCCGCTGACCCAGACCCTGGATCCCCAGTTTCTGGACACCGTGACGACGACCCTCTTCCCGATGAGGACGCACCACACTCCCCCGCCGATGCACTCGCGTACAGCGGGAGATGACGAGGGCGAAGTGCCCGCAGTAACGGCTGCGGAGCTAGGGGCGGCTGAGCTTCGCATGAGGGCGAAGAACACCGCCCCAGGACCGGATGGTGTGCCCGGCCGTGCACTGGCCCTGGCACTGAAGGCCCTAGGGCCCCGACTGCGCGAATTACTGGACGCCTGCCTGCAGCGCGGAGAGTTCCCACAGTTGTGGAAGGCAGGCAGGCTGGTGCTGCTGCGGAAGGAGGGGCGCCCTGTTGACGCTCCATCCTCCTACCGGCCGATAGTGTTGCTTGGCGAGGTGGCCAAACTCTTCGAACGTGTCATCGCTGCCCGTCTCGTCAAGCACCTAACGAGGGTTGGGCCCGATCTGTCGGACCATCAGTTCGGGTTCCGGGAGGGTCGCTCTACCGTCGACGCGATCTTGCGCGTGAAGGCCCTCTCGGACCAGGCAGTATCGGGCGGTGGGGTGTTGTTGGCTGTGTCTCTTGACATAGCCAATGCCTTCAACACCCTGCCATGGAGCTGCATAACAGAGGCGCTCCAATTCCACGGGGTACCGCAGTATCTGCAGCGCATAGTCGGGGCCTACCTGGCCAACAGGGAGGTGCAGTTCGAGGGTCGCGGCGGGCTACAGGCGAAGCTCGTCACTTGCGGTGTTCCACAGGGGTCAGTCCTCGGACCTCTCCTGTGGAACATCGGCTACGATTGGGCCCTTCGGGGCGCTACTCTCCCGGGTGTCAGCGTAGTCTGCTACGCTGACGACACGCTTGTCCTTTCCCGGGGGAGATCTCACCGCGAAGCTGCGATCCTCGCCACGGCCGGAGTGGCACATATGGTCGGGCGCATCAAAGCTCTGGGGTTG